>OV815295.1:21988973-26988973 GCA_929108145.2 Limnephilus rhombicus | reverse complement strand
GGGGAAGGCGGGAAAGGTGGAAGGGAACGGAGATGCACGGGAAAGGACATGCAGGGAGAATCTTTATGGCATTGCAACGCATGCCGGGTACCAGCTAGTGTAATATATGACTTCTCGGAAACTGAACGATTCCTGATTTTTGTACGGCAGTCGAATCATTTCTCGTAACATCCCTCGAGAACACATAAAAGGCACATCTTTCAGAGATGTGTCACTCTAATCTAAGACAATAAGAGCTTAAGAGATTAAAATATTCAAGAAAAAAAAATTGAGTGCAGTTCATACTAGTACTGTATTAAAATATAACTAGCCGTTGGAAACAATAGTTATATTATTTCAACGTCCAACGCTGTTGAAAATAATTAGCGCCAACAGTTGAAATATAATACCTACATGCGAATATTATTCAACGCAGTCAACGATTCAACTGCCTAATAAATAAAAAGGGTTAAGAGTTTGTACTTCGTGAACAACATTACTCGATATTTTAAATGGTCTTTTGGTTATGTACGTACCTATTGCACTTTTTTTTTTTTTTCCCATCCAATACGGCCGATACGCAGCGCCATGGAACAATCAAATTTATCAACGACAAGCAAAAAATAACCTATTGATAATTATCAACGCCGGTTGCCTAACAGTGACGTTTTGAACCTATTGTTTTCAACAGTGTTGGAATGATAAGTCAAAAGGGTCAAGAGATCACACTTCGTGAACGATATTATACCCAATTAGACATGGTCTTTTAGTAATGTACGTACCTACTGCACTTATTTTTTTTTTATTTTCCCGTCCAATACGGCCGATACGTAGCGCCAAGCAACAAGCGAATTTATCAGTGACAAGCAAAATATATCTTCAACAGGATAATATTTTCAACACCGAAACCAACGTCTTCCAACAGTTTCAACTTTCAACGTTATTATAGGATTATTATTACGTGTGTGGGGCGTGGGGCATAGAGATAAAAATAATTAATAATACATCAATGATTCGGGGAACCACCCGTTAAAAGGGATTCCTTAGTACGATTTTGATATATTTTTTGTTAGTATCGTGTCGATCTCCTATTATAGTTGCGTCAACGTCGACGTTATTTTCAACAGCTATTTTCAACAGTTGAAAATTGCAAACGATAACGACGTTGGCGTTGGATAGAATTATCGTCAACGCCCAGTACTAGTTCATACGCGGCAGAAGCGAAACTTTACCAAAACAATCTCAACCAATAGGATCCTTGAAAAGCGAGGTAATAATCAAAGCGGCCAATGAGCGCAGACCTAGCGTCATTTCCGTTTCATATCTCAACCAATAGGAGCCTTGAAAATCACATCATAATCAAAGCGGCCTATTAGCGCAGTTTAATGCTTCGCAGGTGATACAATGCGTCATTTCCGTTTCATCCGAATTTCCAATCACAACGGGGCTAAAGAAGTATCACTTCAAAAATTCTTCACCTTCTGTGTTCTTCAATACTCTAGTTTTTTTTAATTTTATTTATTTATCTATAATAAAATATATTTACAATGGTTTTATTTGTATGCCTGTCTCACTATGGTATACCTGTGTCGAGACAGGCGTACAGGTATATAAATGAATATAGTAGTTACAAGGATATTTCAGGTAAAATACATATTATGAATAGAATTAAAACAGAAGGGTGATTGGAAGGGTGGTAAATCTTTTAAAGAGAGTTTTTTTATAAATGTTGGAGATGGAGTAATGAAATAAATTCTGCCTAATCTATTTATAGGTTAAATTTGACAGGATTCCATTATTTTCATTTGTTTTATATGGGTTAGGTTGTATGTGAATAGTTATTTCTGTCTATGTGTGATTTATTTTACAGATATTTGTGATAGTGTGGCGTCCAATACTTATAATCCATTTTTTAATATCTTGTTTGAATTTTGTAAAGGAGTCACTTTGTCTGATCGTAGTTGGTAGTGTATTGTATAGTTTGCAAGCTACGTATTTAGAGTGTCTTTGCCCGAAGGTGGTTTTGAAAAAAGGAGTTTGGAGAAGTTCGTTGTTTTTGGCTCGGGTATTGTGTATTGTTTGTGTAGCTTTGTATGGTGTTTTGTTGTTTTTGTGTAAATTAAGTAATATGGATCTTGAGTAGAGCTGTGTTATGTCCATAACGTTGAAGGAATTGAAGATAGTATCAGTGCTGGTAGTAAGCGGCATTTTAAGAATTATTTTTATGATTAGTTTTTGTGCTTTCATGATGGGATCAAGGGCATTGGAATATGCATTACCCCAGGCTAGAATTTCGTATTCGATGTGAGATTGGCACAATGAGTAATATACTGTTTTTAAAAGTTTTGGGTTAAGGAAATTGCGTGTTTGTTTGAAAAAGTATATAGATTTTCGGATTTTGTTTGTAGTATTATGTATATGTTGCTTCCAATTCAGGTGTGTATCGAAGGTTACTCCTAAATATTTGATAATGTTTACTTGCTCTAGGCATGGGCAATCACAGTTCCGGTTTAGAGATGAATTTTTACATTTGTGTGTTTTTAATGGCGGGGCTGGGTTTGACTTTGGGATATTGGTGAGACTAGACAGTAAGTAGCCAGTAAGCCAATCTTTTGCTTGGAAGAGTAGGACAGTAGTTATATTGTGGTTTATGTCAAAATGACCTTTCCCGGCAGATATCTTATTTAGGGAATTATTATGAGGATCACAATCCAATAAATCGTCATTAAACTACATGAAACCAGAGCATCTCACAAAATATTATAATTGACCTAATTAAAATTACCTAAGTTTTGTACTGAATCATCCTGTATCGATATGAGTATATCGCCACCGTTTCGATTACCTATTATTATTTTTATTTGAAGCTAGCGATTAAATTCCATTGTGGACAGAATGCAGCGATGAAAACGGGGTGACTCGAACAAATGCCATCTACCGACTTTCAATTCTGACAAATAAACGTTTTTATTATTCTCTCAGGTATCTATAATGATCTAATAATAATAAAACGCCCACCTTACTTATCTTCTTACTCTACGATTTTCAGCGTCATCCCCAAAGATATTGAAATATAATCCAATATCATTGATCATACCCCATTTTGGTTTATGACACACTTAGTTCCACCTGTCAGCTCTGCACGTATCAAATCAAAAGCATTTTTTTTTCAAAACTGTATGAAGAATATGTAACTAACGGAAATTCAAGGCTCACACTTTTAACTCTGTAATGTCTGTGTGGATTGTATGAGTGCAAGCGAGACAGCACGCTTGCGTGAATCTATAAAAGGCGATGCATGCTAGATTCGTCCTCTCTTTTGGCTTAAGGCAGCTCCCTAATAAATACATAGTACAGAACACTATTACGCTCTTCATTTAGTGTGCTACCCACTACAATACTCAGTCTTCCACATCTGTAAGTCCGCATCTGGATTAGCTCTGCCACAACTGGCTCAGACGGACATTACAAACTCTATGATACAACAAAATAATATCATGTCACCAAATAATACAATTTCAAATAGAATCTTTGTTTTTGAAACGTATCTCAAAATGTAAAACTGTTTTACAAGACGAAAGACTCGTTCAGATTTTGATTTTACAAACAGACATAATATACAGGATGTAACAGGACGTACCCGAGGGATTTTAACCATCGATTCCTGACATTATTTGGAGTAAAAAATGTCAAAGAAATTTTTTCTCCGGTGATATTTTTGATGTTTTTTTTTATTTATTTTTTCTACAAAAACATTAAAAAACGGTAGGTGTTGGATAGTTAGAGGCGGGGTGAGGGGTTGGTCGGTTACTCGGCTGAGTGACTAATGATAACAAGCGGAAGAAAAAAAAATTGTTTGAAATTGAAGAATTTTTTTTTAAATAATAAAAAGTCATCAAAAAAGTCACCGGAGACTAAAATTTCATTTACATTTTTTACTCCAAATACGCTCGGGAATCGCTGGTTAAAATCCCTCGGGTACGTCCTGTTACACCCTGTATATGAATACCGCACAACTTCTCCCGTCTGGAGCCAGTGAGATTATGGCATCCCCAATAGGGGTATGTTGTGAGGTTGAAGAAAGTGTGGAGGGGAAGCAGATGTGGAAAAGGATGGTGGGAAAGTACCTGGCTATTCAGATCTGGATGATTTCAAGCAACGTTTCAATTCTGAATGGTGGTCTTATACCAGGGCGATACTGAGAGTATGTTCTACTCTGGTACGTGTTGCAGATATACTAAATATTATTTTTAATTAATTAATTGTGAACACCACAAATTAATCGAATAAAATTTATTTGCGGCGTCTTTCGGATTGTGAGTCAAGAGTCTTACCGCTGTACCATGGAGGCCGTCATGTATGCAATTAAAAAAATATTAGTAAGCGCATAAAAAGAAGAAAAATGGGAAATATGTAAATACGAATGTTAGAGGGTGCCCGCTAATATTGAAAACTATAATAATTAAGCGAAAATAGTGAAAATGTTTAAGAAAACACGACTCGTTTACAAGAAAGCAAAAATCTCGCGAGAAATGTCTTAAATAGCATTTAAAGAAACACTGTGAATTTTTTCATAGATATAACTTGTAAAATAACAAAAATAACGTGTTATTAATAATTTTCGGGGCATACTCGGGGAAAACTGCAGGTTCAAAATAGTTCACAAAAACATTGTGTAAAAATGTTATTTTCATGACGCCATAGCTCACCGATCAAGAGTTTTGGTTTGAGGTACTAACGGATTTAGTGAAATGCAATAAATAATATTAATACAACCTTAAAAGATAAATAGAATGCATTACAATATGAAACACGGTGAAGGTTTTATTACACCTATAAATAAAAATATGAGATCTCAAATAATTATTCTCCGGAGACCAAGTTTTCATATTATGGGAGATAATATATGTCCTCCAATGCAATACTTTGAATAAATCACCATAAAGACTACAAGACTCTAAGCTTTTACGACTATTTAAATTTAGATGTTATATTTCATGATGGAATATCATAGAATACGTAACTCCAGTCCTTCTGGAAACAAAGCTTTTACAAGAATCGCCATATTTGTAAGGAGCAGAAATATTCAAATAAATAGGCTTCATGATTCACCTAGAAATCGGGAAAAACCGTTGGAATCTTAGTAATTTTCAATTTAGTAGAAATCTAACTGCTCGCTTCTCACGAGAGCATGGTTTATGCACATTAATAATTGAATTACTGTTGTAACTCGGGGTTTGTCTCACTAACACTTAAATAAAAAATACTATTGTCAACAAAACACTTTGGAACTTTATTTGTGAAAGATCCAATGAGCTCCGATGGGTCATCTAGCAGGCGGAAGGAATTAATCTGGACCCCGACCTTTGGTTGCAAAAGCATTTTTTTTTTTAAAAGAAAGACAAACATTCCCGGGTTACGATTAACCCAACAATATTTGAAAATCTCCTACTACCATCACAGTAAGCCGAAAATATTGCTTGAGTCGTGATGGAAGACTTAGCCAGCCGCGGAATCGAACAAGGATCGCCTGGGTGGGACCCAAACGCGTCGCCCACTCAACCACTCACCGGTCATTATGCTATCAATCCCTGCATTACCGATAGCAATGTGACATCTATGGGTAACCTATTTAACTACTATATACTGCCATCTATGAGCAACTTTTCAAACTACTCTCTATGATGCCATTATCACTATTTCGTCACTTCATTTGGATAGGGTTCTAACTTCACTTCACCTTGTTCTGAGATATGAGGTGTCAAAGTTTGCAAAGATGATTTCTCATAATCTGTTTACAAATTTCCGATTTTGATGTTGAACCTTGTTTAAAGTATTTTAATTGAACATATTTTAAATTAAAGTATTTAAAGAGGACGTAAACTTACCCTTTTAGAACATACCTAAACATACAAATAGAACCCTGTGCAACCAGCTAGAGCATAATAATTCATTGCACAAGGTTCTAATTACATTACCTTAATGCTATTCCTAGCTAGGGCCAAGCCCTATTAAAATATTTTCCATTAAAATACAATAAACTAAAATACATAAATTAAAATTCTTACATAGATTTCGAAAATTCGTCTTTGGAAACTTAGAAACCTTAGAAAATGGTAAGACGTAGTTAGAACCCTATCCAAATGAAATGACGGACCATAATGTGCCTCGTATTTAAGATCAACTGTCAGATACAAACAAAATAGAGAGTGTAAGTGATGTTAGAACCTTGTGAAATGAATTATTATTGAAAAAGCTTGAAGTTAGAACTTTGTCATACTTATATCTACGAAAATACAACACAGATGGTTCTGAAAATTATTTTGTTTATAGAAATAAGCAAAAGAAATGGTTTGGCATTCAAAGGTCATTTTTTAAAAAAAATGTCAGTTAGAACCCTATCGAAATGAAGTGACGATTTATTTATTTAATTATTTTAATAAAACATTTAATTACAGTAAAGACGTATTGACCATCTCACTAGGTGTGAAACGCCTGTGTTGAGCTTGCAATTTACAGAGTGGTTGTTATATACCATATCTGACTAGCTTGCTTACTAGCTTACTAACTTACTATATCTGTCTAGCTTGGTTCCTCTTCTCTTTTCCTCACCTACCCTTTTAAATTAGTGGTATAATATTACGAATGATTTTCCGTTCAAGAAAGAATTTCGATAGTGATAGTGAATTATGATGGAAAATTTGACCCTACTTTAGGCACACGGAAAACCCTACTGCACCCTTCTACGGACTTATCTCTTCCGTAGAGATGCTGTCGAGTGAATTTTTACGTTCACATTTAAACTCTTGATTTTGATCAAAATATTGAAATCTATAAATATCGCAGTAGATTTTGAGTTTAGGTAAACAAAACCGGTAGTCTCATATTCATAACATAATCGTCTGTTTTTTTTTTGCTAAGCGTGCCTTCACATGACTTAATTTTTCACCTGAAGGTCAAAGTTGACATTATCTTCGTTGAAGCCAAAAACACGTAAACTGTCGCATTTTATGCGAACAATTAATATCAGAATCTTACCAAGTTACTAAGGGAAGATGAATTTTATGAAATTAACAATAATGAGCAACACCATTAAGCCCGCTTTGGTTACAGCCAGGCTTTATAACCGCGAAGTATCGCTCCGGAGGGAAAACAGCGGCCATTGGATACCTGGCCTTACGACCACCCGGCACCCTGTATTATAGCGCAAAGAAAAAGCTCGCGTTTCAGTACCTACCCAAGAAAACAGATACATTATTACAACAATGGAACAAGCAATAAATATTTTTTTCTCAATATTTACGACTTATTTTGATTTTTGAGAAATAAATTAAATCGGGTTTTTAACGAAATTATGATTTTTTATTGTATGAAAATACTTTAATAACTTTCTCACACTTTAAAAGATGGTTATTGTGTTTTAATACATAAAAAAATCATAATTATCAATTTGGAGTCTGGTATGGGTATCGCCGCCCCGGGAATCATTTGTTGAATGACCAACACCTCTGCCAAAGGTCACTATAAGTGGTTCGCGGGGTAAGGTTTGTCCGGATCTTGGCGGTGGATGCATCTGCCCACCAGCTGCCTGGCAGGCCGGATCCGGAGAGAATGGTTGGGGGCGTCCCTTTGACTTCTACAACGTACTCTCTCGGAACATCGCCTTGCATCGCAGTGGGAGAAATGGATTCCCACGTTCGTCACTCCTGGACACACTAAACCTCAGATTCCTACCCACCCCTTATACCCTTTTTCTTCTCAGAACTTCCTCTCCTTCCATCCTAAAAAGACCCTCTACACAGCATCCCCAAAGATATAAACGGATGATGGGAATTATTTTCCTCAGGGCCTCCTGTGTGGAGCTAATGTTAAAAAAATGTATATTAAAGTTTCCAAAAATTGGAAATAATTAAAATTTGTTATCTTTTATCTTTTATTACTCAGCTTCTTGCGTTTCGGATAGCCTGCTTCTATCCATCATCGCATCTGCCTTGGTGAAATATACAGGTATCAGCAGCCAAAAGAACTATCCTGTTTCATTATCCTATGTATTCTTTCAAAAACTTGGTACGAATGCATATATTTCTTGATATATCTACAGCTTAAGATATTCGGTTATGCGAAGTATACAGCCAAGAGTACTTTATTTATGATCTTCGTGTGGCAGGTTAAGAAAAAAACTCTAAGAAGTGTTAAACAAGGGAGGAGAGAAAAATTCCGGAAGCTGTGGTGAATAACTACTACGGTCACTAAATACGACAATTGCCATTTCAAGCAACGTTTCCATGGTGAATGGTGGTCTTTCACCAAGGTGGTAGAATATTCACCACGCGTTATACTATACAGTCACAGATCTCAGTTACATTTATCATCCTATCAACTGTTTCGAAATCCTGCTCATAAATATACGTATTCCCACAAGAACAACCTTACGAAATACACTATTCTACTGCAGCATGCTTAAGGGAATGCACCACGTGGTACTCGTATAACAATTGAAATCTGGCCGCTTGCAATAACACTCCTTACATAGATGGCAATAGGGTTTAAATTCCCGTTATATTAAAACAGTTTTTGTAGGAATTATATATTTTTTTCTAAGCTTATAAAAAAACTAATAAAAAATGCTCAATTATTTCAAAGACAATGTGTCACATAAATATTATGTGACTGGTGCAGTTCTTGCCTATTTGGATATTTTGTCTACGGTGTTTTTTTTTGGAGACTGGCAATTTTTTTTGGGGAAGAAAAATTGTTTTTTGTTTATGGTCACTTCCTCCCGGGCAGCAGTGGGCTAGCTGTTCGTGAATTAGCCACTCACCATGGAGGTGTTTTAATTAATTTAAATCATGTGAATCCAAGTTGATTTTATCTTTAAAAAAGGCGCGGGGTGTTTTTTCGTAACACGAGTAGTTCGTGTACGGTATTATTTTTAGTGGATGATATGTGAAACCCACTTTTTTCCGGTGTTGGCAGTTGGCCATTTTGTGGAAATGTTTTTTTGGACATGAAATTGTAAAGTGATTGGTCTGTGTTGTGGCTAGAATAATATGCCTTTATGACCCCGCGTCGCGAAGTCACGGATTGCTGATAGTTCTTCCGAAATCCGTAAGACTTGGAGACTGGTTGGGCCACGTGCCTTTCGGATGGAGATTGTTGAGACAGCCTGAGGCTGGAGACGCTCCTTGGAGGTGTTGCGGCCTTCTTCCCAAATAGAAGGAAGACCTAGGCTCCCCGGATTCCGCGCCGTCCCCGGTTGATGAGGCCGGAAGTCCCGTCCTGGGACCGTTTCTCTCTACGATCCAAGTTTTCGTTCATCATCCGGTGTTTTCCTACAATATTCGGCTTCGTTTAGTTAGCTTAGCGTGTCCAGGAGTCCATCTGGTATGTTTATGTTTTGTATTCCTAACATTACTTTCTTTGGTATTAATTTGCACTCCCATGTTTGTTTTTCGATTGCTACAATATAGTTTTTAAAAAGTTCATCCTCTTTCATTTACTGATTTCCTTACCTACTTGACAGAAAACGTCCCATAATCCTGAGCTGTGGTCTTTGCTCTGCCGTATAAATTACACTACACTTACATTGAACCTGAACATATTTCCATTTCAAATGTCATGTGCTCTACTCGCAGTATTTAATCAAAGCTTGTAAAAAAAATCTAAGCGATCTAATTTTCAAACCAAAATCACATGATTTTGCATTACTTAGTAGCAAGCACAACTACATTGCTCATTCCCCGATACAGCGCGGTTTCACGATATGGGAAATCACTACATAAGTGACGTTGACACATTTAACGTTAATTTGGTGAATTTTTTGGACCATACAAAACTCTTATTCCAACCCCTCTCCCAAACCTTTAGTTACTTTTCTGTAAACCTACTTAATCACTAAATTTATAGATATTTTTGTTACTTATACAATTTGTTTATCAATTTAATTTTATTGTAATTATTCACGTTAAACTTATTATTTCTCTTGTCAAATACAGTTTGTCAAATAAGAGTAGAAAATATATGAGGGCGCCACTGTTGTTCAAATGGCAATAGGTACTAAAAATATAATCATGGCGGTAATCTAAAGCCGTGTAACCAACATTTTTATTAAAAATTAAAAAGGCATAAAAGTGAAAAAAATTTTTTTTTACTGCAATACGGATACCCATCGATCTCAAAATTAGAATTGCATATAGGTATATCATTATCATACGTTTGCAATTTTATGTTAACGTAATGAAGAATAACTTTATTGTAATAAAATACAAAGCACACTTTAGAAATTGCTCACATTTATTTAATATTAGCTTTAGTACCTAGCGCTGCCCAGATTTAGATAATATCCAAAAGTAGTGTAACTAAACTCACCATTAATGATACTTCCTTTCTACCTACTGTTAAATTCAAATTAATGTTAAATTAAATGAAAGTCATTTAATTTTGCATCCGATCGGCAATCAGAAGGACACTGGTTCATGTCCCGTTGGCGGCAAGTATCTTTTCTCGGAAGATTTTTCAATGTAAATGAGTGTTTCAGGCTGACAATTATTGCTTATAATAATTGTTACCCTTTGTGCTATGCATAAACATCTTGTCTTAAAACGTTAGTTTATAAATTAAAAATAATAAATGAAAGACAGTCACTTTGTAAAACATCATTTAATCAAAATTATGTCATTCAGTGGGTACCTTCACAACAGTGCTTCTTCGATTTTAATTTTTAATTAGAACAAAAAAAATGTTTTTTTTAATGTGAATACGGTGTTCTGTGTTATATGTCATTGCACTTTAAAATAATATTTGACAGATAAATTGGTGTCGCCAGCCTACAATTTTTTTAGTTACATTTTTTTATATTTTATACTCTTATTTGACAGACTATATGTAGTTACTAAATATAAAAGCCCCCTGGACGTATAGTAAATAAAGAAACCACAAGTTTAGTTTCAACGTCGAGTACCTGAGCAATGTAACAAAATGGGGATAAATTACGAAATTAACAAAAATATGCGAAATCGACATTACCAGAAAAATTCTTCACATAAAACAAAACTCTTATGCGTAGTATAAATACATCTTAAGTCCTTCATAATAAATTCCTTTGATGAATGTGAATCGTTACCGATTGTCTTTCTTTATAATTTTTATGTTTGCCATTTCCAGGTAAGTAACAAGTTGATTGTATCAGTTCTCAAACACTATGTTAGTTCCACCCACCTCAATAATTAACTAACTAGAGGTTTCGTTTCAGGAGCGTTTAAGGTTTTTAAGGCAGCGGAATCTTTGAGGATAAACAGAGAGTTAGAGAAAGAAGATAATTGGATTGTGGAGAAAGTTAGGAAAGAAAGCAATCAGGGGCTTTTACGGCCGGTTTTGCGAGAAGGGCGAATAGACCTAGGAAACATTTAAAAGTGTGTTATTTTCTTCCGAAACACTTGTAAACGCTTTGGAGACGTTCATCTTTTCATTATTTGGTGGCCCTAAGGATTTGATCATTTTAACTAAATTAATTTAGTGCCTAATTGTCAAAAATGACAAATTGAGTACAACGCAAGTACATACTTTAAATAATGTACGTCTAATAGTGCGTACCAGAATGGAAGATACTCTCAATATCGCCCTGGTGAAAGACCGCCATTCGGATTTTAAGCATTGTTTGAAATGGCTTTAGCCGTGTTTGGTGACCAGATCTAAATAGCCAGGTATTTCCCTGCCTTCCTCTTTCCCATCTTCTTCCCCTCCTCAGCCTCACAATACACCCCAATTAGGGATTCTATAGTCTCACCGGCTCCAGACGGGACGGTATTTTTTTATGGGCCGTAAAAATAATTTTAAAAATCCCAGTAAGCCTGGGATTCTGGGTTCGATTTTCCTTCCTTTTTTTTATTTGTGTTTCCTTCTGTTTCGTATTTCGTCTAGATTGATTAATATTATCTTCTTCTTCAATAATTTATAATAATAATAATGTTTGGATCATTTCCACAGCACTGATTTATTTAATTTAACTTCTTCCCCTTCTCCTTCCTCTCTCCAATATCTTTAGCACCACAACTCCAGACGGTTGGGAGCAGTTGGGACTTGTGCGACATTCACATGAGAGAGGGGCGAAGTCTACCGAATTACTGCCGAACCCGGAACTCCGGAAGCGCAGTCCATCCCTTATCCGCGGCGCTTAATTTTTTTAAAATATCTACAATCCGTTGCTTTAATATAAACTTGTTTATAATTATTTTGAAACCGTTGACCAAGACAATTACCAATTTAAAATAATCATCTATTAAATGTTTACCGGCCTACACGCATAGATACGTGACATGTAATAATATGTAGGTAATTCAACTCCATTCCAGTCGTGTCTATCAGCTATTTAGCTGGCCCCATAGACGGAAAGCCCAACGGTCCTTCGATAGATCACTTATGCAGAAACCTCGCACGTAATAATATTAAACGAAAGCTGAAATATCGTGTGTGGAACACTTTATCACCTCCATTCATCACTCATACACTTCCGAGGAATTTAAGTGCAAAGTTTGCCTTGTAAAATGTAATATGTAAAAGAAATCCGGATTTAAAATGGTTTTCCAATATCTGATCCACCATCAAAATGTACGTTTATTGCAACAAAAATTCAACTCCCACAATCTACATTTCAATAGATAGCTTTCTGACAGAAATTAGCATATAAGAGAAGGAAATCTACAATGCTAATTTTAAGCTTACCCTTTAATCTCGTACGGTTTTTTCTGAAAACGGTTTACTTTGTTTTAAAATAGTGTGGTTTTTCGTAAAATTAATCAGGTTTTTAATTACCATTAATTATTATTATTGTGAACGTTTTCTGAATACAAATTCTGCAATTGTGAATCATTTTTGTGAACTTTTGCTACCTACCTGGCCTCGCCTTAGATTAAAACACATAATTATATATATTTTTTCATATTTAAGCATTCCAACATTCCAAATTTCTAGCGTTTTATAACATATTTCGCTTAAACACTTTTAAGTTTTAAAGTTTCTGTAAAATTCATGTTATTTATTAAGTCAACATCTATTCATTTCCCAAGAAATCACAAAGTATGCTCCAAAATTATTATAAAAATGTTTTTTCTGTTATTTTACAAGTTATACGTATGAAAAAATTTACAGTGTTTTTTAAATGCTCTTTAAGACATTTCTTAAATAGTCCAATAAAATGACAGAAGAAATTTTACGACGTCAGAAGTTCTCGTGTGGGAGTTATTGCCGATATGTTTTTATACTTCCAGAAATGTATTTTGGTAGTTAAGATCATGTTAAATTGAAATTTATTAAGTGCGTGTTTAAATTTTTTTACAATTTTCCTTATTACGGCTCAAAACCATTTTCGTAAGGTCCAAAAACCTTGGCAATAAACACCCAGTGCGTGTAGATTCAAAAACCGTCAGAGAAAATGTCATTATATTTTTGAAAAGATCCATTTAAAAACCATATATTATATTTATTTATTTATTCAACGCCCAGGGGGCTTTTACATGGTTGGTAGTACAATAAATTTATGACAGATAATTTTACAACAGACAAAGAAATAATAAAAGTAAAATTAGATAAAAAATGCACACAAGTCACAAAAATACAAAAAAATAAATAAATATAGGTACTGCGATTTGATAAGTTTACAAAATATGTTTAGGAATAGTATTGGAATAAGTTTTTTACAAGTTCCACAAAATTCGCCAAGTTGATGTTAAATATGTCTACATCACCTAAGTACTGATTCCCCATAGTGTGAAATCGTTGTATAGGAGAGTGGGCAATGTAGTTTCGCTTGTGAATGCTGCAGTAGAATAGTGTATTTTGTCGCGTGGTTACTGTCGGTATTCGTAAGTTTATGAGTTGTAGGAGTTCGCAACAGTCGAATTTAGAGTTAAATATCTATAATATAAAAATGAATCGCTAAATTTGTTGGTAAGCGCAAATCTCGAGAGCGGCTGAACCGATTTCGCTAATTCTTTTTTTAGAATATTCCTTGAAGTACGAGGATGGTTCTTACGGAGAGAAAAATTAAGAAAATTGCGTAAAAAATTGGATAATTTCAGAAAACCTAACACGTTTGACAGTTTGCGTGTTTGAGAATGACATTTTGCAAAACAATGATGGAATTAAATCAGGATTCTATTTTTGAAAATCTGTAAGTTGATAAATTTATTTAAAGTAGGTACTCCCCTAACAGTTTGAATCAAATCAAGAATTTTAGATGTTTTAAATAGGTACCTATGTTAGGTACCAAATTTAATACACATAAAAAATGGAAATTTGAATAAAAATTGTAAAAGGTGGCACGCGGACTGTTTAAAAACTAATGTACTGGGATTGAATATGTGGAATGCGGGAGGAGGGTTGGTGGGACGAGGGAGCGGGAAAGGGAAGAAGGAAGACGGGGAAGGTGGAAGGGGAATGTGGGAGGGGAAGGGGACGCATGAGGGGGGAAGGAAACTCGAAAGGTTGGTTAGCGGGACGGGGGAAGGGGGGGGAGTAAAGTGGGGAGAGGTAAGGAGGAGCTGACGGAATGGGAACGCGAGAGGGGAAGAGGATGCAGGAGAAGAAGGGGAGGCGGAAGGGGAACGGGACGAATTGGAAAGGACACTCAGGGAGAAACAATTTCTTTATTAAATGGCATAGCAACGCATGCCGGGACCAGCTAGTTTTG
This sequence comes from Limnephilus rhombicus, assembly GCA_929108145.2. NCBI lineage: Eukaryota > Metazoa > Arthropoda > Insecta > Trichoptera > Limnephilidae > Limnephilus > Limnephilus rhombicus. Next base: position 26,974,308 of record OV815295.1, on the reverse strand, counting down.
AATAAAAATGTTAAGTCGTTTATTTTACGTCGGTCTTCTAGTGTATGTATTTTTAGAATATTTAGTAATAGATCATATTTTAAGTCTTCTAGTGGGATACTTAATTTAAAATTTATAAAACGCAGAAACTTTTTTAACGTGAATTAACGTGAATTTTGTAAGATGTAGACCAAACTACCGAGTTATATTCAATATATTCGTCAAAAATACGTTGCTCATTGTACTACGGAGCCCTTATCCTTGGCCCACATAGTCAAATGCGTCATTTTCAAAATCCAAAATAGACGTTCGGCATCACGTAAAAGCTTTCAAGGGCTATTAGACATACATAGGTGCGTTTAGTTAGCCAACGAGAGAATTTAGCAATCGCGTTAAAAGCTTTGTGTAACATGCACTCATCAATGAAACTTTCAACGATTATTTATTGCTAGCCACAAATAACTTTCTGTTACGTACATAAATGACAAAAAAAATTCTTTCACGAAATAATTTTAGTCAACACTTTTTAGTTTCTCTTCGTAGAACCACGATTTTTTATATAGCTGATTCAATTTCAGATGTTTATGGGGAAAGATTTAGTGATGCAATGCCTATCCGTTTTTAAAGGGAATTTATATAATTGTATTGTATATAATTATATAATATAGTGTTTCAACGTTGACCTAGTAGGAATTATGTATTAAGTAATCTTACACCTAGTTTAAGATTTTGGAAAATTTTCCTTCAGTTTGCTTTCGCTCAGCTTTTTATGGGGTGTCTAAATTTGCGCTTCAAACGTGATCTCTCGTAGTACATGTACATTTCTGGGACCGAAATTATATAATAAAATCCTCCCAGAATTAAATATTAAAACATGCAAAATGACATGCATCGGTTCAATAATAAGTAAATGGTTGATTGGCTTAGTTTAGGTAGGGTTGAGTCTGAAAAATTATTAAATAATGGCACTTTAAACTTAAAATTTTATATGGTTAACTATTAAATTGCACAGTCAGTAAAAACTTAATCTACGAAACAAACAACATTTTTTTTGTTTTTTTTTTGTACATAATATATTTTTCACCAGCATTTGGTTCCTTAGAATGGGCAATCTGCCTAGCTAGGAACTAATACAGACAAACAAGACATAATAACACTTGTACACATTTTCATATTTACAAGTGTTATTATGTCTTTTTCGTTATTTGTTTTTGGGGTGTTATGTCGTGTTGCACTACCTCCTTCTTTAGCCAACGTTTCGGACATCGTTGCAGTGTCCATCATCAGGGCAGATCTGGCAGATCCGGTAGATGTGTCATCTGTGACATCTACCGGATCTGCCGGATCTACCCTGATGATGGACACTGCAACGATGTCCGAAACGTTGTCTAAAGAAGGAGGTAGCGCAACACGGCATGATACCCCAAACACAAATAACGAAAATGCTTTTGGCCGTGAAAATCTTAAAACGTTATTATGTCTTGTTTGTCTATATTAGACAAACAAGACATAATAACACTTGTACACATTTTAATATTTACAGTTATTTTGAAACATTATTATTATGTTATTTTTGCTGTATAAATGTATCTTATGTAATAAATAATAAAAAAAAAAAAACATATTCATTGAATACAAGTGTTCGAATTATGGGGCAGCATTTTCTAAATGCTTATTTTCGCTAAGTTTTCTAGTCAATTTATTACATAAATTATCCCATTTTCTAATAATGATTTATTTTGTATAACAAAACAAATCATTATTCAATGAGATCCTTTGAGACCAGCCACTTATAAATCGTTGTAATTATAACTTTAGAAGAAAACCAATACACGCACATAAAAGAGCAATGTATTTTTACAAAGCGTTTTTCTTCGGTGCTTAGGCGAACCTTAACTGCCAAAACTTGATTAAATGTGAACTAATTCCTGAAGTTATTTTTAGTTCTTTAATCTCATGTTTATTTGCTTTCTTATTAGAATTATCGGGATGGAGGTTAAATATTTTGCCTGATTACCCATTAATTACCCATTAATCAGTGCCAAGGAAAATAATGACCCCGAACTTCAAATACAATAAAGCAATCATTACGTTCGGTTTCTTCGATTACTTTTATTGTTATTTTTTATTTGGGATTAATGACCCACTGGACTATGACGACCTCCATAGTCCAGTGGGTAAGACTCTTGACTCACAATCCGGAGGTCGCGGGTTCGAACCCGGCATGCGCAAATTAATTTTATTTGATTAATTTGTGTTATTTCACAATTAATTCATTTAAAATAATATATTGTATATTTGCGGCATGTTCCAGAGTGGAAGATACTATCAGTATCGCCCTGGTGTAAGACCACCATTCAGAATTGAAACGTTGCTTGAAAATGGCTTTAGCCGTGTTTAGTGACCAGATCTGAATAGCCAGGTACTTCCCAACCTTCCTCTTCCCCACCTCTTTCCCCTCCCCACTACCTTCAGCCTCACAACATACCCCCAATTGGGGATGCCATAGTCTCACTGGCTCCAGACGGGAGCAGTTGAGATTCTTGTGCGGTATTCACTATAAAAAAATAAAAATAAAATTAATGAAGCTTAAACCTCAGGGTAGTATTTAATCGTCATTTCTCCCAACGAAATATGAAACAAACATAGGCAGAAATAAAGGTAACAGTCGCAACTGGAACTCGAACTCACGTCCTTTCCAGGACTGGCACTCTACCAACTGTCACCTTATTACATTCGGATATTTTATCAACCTCCTACAATAAATTTTTCAATTACTAACATTATCTTAAATTATGCCCCACATTTTTGGCTGCCGTTTTTTTTTGTGTTATTGCAAAGATTTCTTATTGAACCTACCTTATTGTGTTATTTAAACATTGACGAAGATAATATCAACAACGTAATATCAACGAACATAATATCAACGAAATATCAATAATTGAGTCCTTGCCCGGAATGGTGTCGTATCCAGCAAAACTATCAATGTTTTTTTTTTTTTTTACAGTGAATACCGCACAAGAATCTCAACTGCTCCCGTCTGGAGCCAGTGAGACTATGGCATCCCCAATTGGGGTATGTTGTGAGGCTGAAGGTAGTGGGGAAGGGAAGGAGGTGGGGAAGAGGAAGGTTGGGAAGTACCTGGCTATTCAGATCTTGTCACCAAACACGGCTAAAGCCATTTTCAAGCAACGTTTCAATTTCTGAATGGTGGTCTTACACCAGGGCGATACTGATAGTATCTTCCACTCTGGAACATGCCGCAAATATACTATACATTATTTTAAATGAATCAATTGTGAAATAACACAAATTACTCAAATAAAATTTATTTGCGCATGCCGGGTTCGAACCCGCGACCTCCGGATTGTGAGTCAAGAGTCTTACCCACTGGACTACGGAGGTCGTATGTTGCGTTATTGATTAAATAATGTTGGGCATAAAATAAATATGCATCTTTTAAGGTATGGTAACGCTTTTTTTTTGGCCTGCGACAACCTTTTAAAGTTTGGTTTGTGGAAGAATGTTGTATAATGTCATTTATCAAAATCACGGCGCATGGTTAAATTTACGAGAATAAATGGAGAAAACGAACTTCTTATGACTTCAACTAAAAAGTCTTCAAAGCCAAGAAGCTGAAGAATCCAGGAAAGTATAATTTTTCCAGAAAAAATATTATTAATTCTGCTTTTTAGGCGTTGAAACAGTTTTGTGGAATAATTTTAAATGTTAATCTCAAGACAATATCTAGAACGTAATAGGTTTCATTTATTCATATCGTTTTTTTTTTGCTTTTTGAGCTCAAATTCATCAATAACACCTACCTGTACATTTATGTTAGAAGAGCATGATGCTTTTTGTAAGGTACGAAGAGTAAAACAAAATGTTTTGTGGAATAACGTTGTGTGTGAAATTTTTATGTACAACATTATTCCACAAATTCAGCGTAAATTCTAGTAATAAACTTGAATTAATTGCCTTTCTAGATGACTTTTCATTTAAAACTCTTAAGAATTGTATGTTTTATGTATTTTAAATAATGATAATTTGCTTCTTATTAACTTTTTATTTCGTAATTTTAATTTATTTTTTCAAATAATTTAAAACTATGATATTTAAGCAATTTTTTAAGAGAATTTTCAATAACAACGTAATAATTGACACATATATCTAAAGAAATTGTTATAATATAGCTACTAAAAACATGCCATAATAATTATATTTTTTTCGCTGTATGAAATGTGCATCAAAGATTCGTATTAATTTACACTAATTATAAAGTTACCGAGAACTACTCCAGACCGTTATGTGGTTTTCTTTGCAAACAACTTGCAAGCAGTGTAGATATTATGTTACACAGTTATTATTGGAAATCTTCCCTGAGTTCAAATAAATTGTGTATTACGGAGAAGGAAACTAAATAAATAATGGACTATTTCTATGAAACGGTGAACCACTAATATAAATATTGAATGAGTAATTGGATTCTAAAGATTTAAACAAAATTTTGTGAATCATTAAGGGCCGTCAAATTTAACGCTTGTAAAAGTAACAGTAAAAGAAATTGCTAAAGTTAAATTTAATTCAAATTCGTTTTTCAATCAATTGCGAGCTTCCACATTGTTTATTATTAATCTGATTAATATTATAGAAGATGATGATAGTGACAATGAAATTCTCATCCCATATGTCTTGCAGTGAAAACGAAAAACATTTCAACCCCGTGTTAATCATATCGTTATTTGGGATGATCCCGAACTTTTGGCGCGGTATCGCATATCAAAAGATCTCGTAAAATTTGTGGCACATCGAATTCAAGGAGAAGGGAAGGTTAATTGTATTTTGTGGTCATTTTTGAAGTGAAAACTTCTTTAGCACCATTCTGATTTGAAACTCGATGAAACGAAAAATAGCGACACTAAAAAGAGACAAATACATACATCTAGGATTTAGCCTGCGAGATAATGAGGTAGTGTAATAGGTCTACTCTTTGTTCGGTGCTTCGTAGCCCATCGGTCTCCTCTTTGTGCGGTGCTTCGTAGCCTGTCGGTCTCCTCTTTGGGTGCGGAGTGCGGAGCTTCGTATCCTCCCCACTCTTATCTAATTTAGTTTTCTGTTCTACCGCGTGTTAATTCGCACACTCTGTTTTTTATTTTAATTTAAATACTCACGCAAACATTTTTATAGGAACAAAGTTGTCACATCCTACAACGGCGCGAAACAAAATACAGCGGGATATTTTGACAATTGTTGTGGTACTCAAATTTAATTTTCGATATGGCCACACGAAAAGATAACACGGTGCTTTTTTCACATAATCTGCTTTTTAGACTGCACACACTTATAACTATTACTTTAGGCAAAAATATACTTGAAACAGCACGTGATCATATTTAATATCCCTGTTATTCTAATTGACAGTTAAAATTTAAATTTAGCTCAAGATTTAACTTTCTGTTGAAAAAGACGGCACTTAATGATTTTTGAGATTTTGCGCTAATGCAATTGTAATAATCTAATTCGTGGCTATCGAATTATGTTTTAAAGATCTTCGAGGAATAATATATTATTTATTGTAGTAAATTTGAGTGTGTGAGCCATTTGAGCATCGTTTTAGATTTTTTTTTGTAGATTTTCTAGGTCAAAGTGGCTGTCTATTGAGAGATGTATATATCTTTGAAGCAATGATTTAAAAGTTAAAGATAATTCGACATCATTTCCTTTTCATTATTATTATATCATGGACTTCAAAATACCAAATAAAGTAACTAGGCAAAATATATTATTCTGCAACAATAATTCCGGGATTAACTACCGCATACATGCAGTTTTTCCTCATTTTCACACACTTGGAAACAAATTCACCTTTGATATCTATTGTAAAAAAAAATGTCCACTACTTGATATAATTATTTCCTTCCATTAGTATTCTGGGCAAAGAAGAATACTCGTACATTCAGATACCTATTATACTCGTCCATCCAGGAATGTGCTGCAGTATCTCGGTAGGCGGAAAAGTTTATTGAGATAATAAATATAAGTAGTAAGCGACTTTTAGCTTAAGCCATTGCGATGCATTGTAATCTAACCACTGTTCTGATGTATACAGATATTGCAGAACGCGTTGAATTAGTATTCTTTTGACGTTTGTACTTCAAATGTGTAAACGTCTAGACAGCATACTGGCAGAGATGTTGGGGTTCCAATAAATGGTTACCGGGAAGGCGGTAACCATACCCATCTCCCAAAAAAAATATTTTTACGTGGATAGTTCAGTTTTGTATAATAAATCCTGTACAATTTATAGTGTTCAAATACGTAAAAACCCCTAAAGAGGGCCTTAATAAATAACAAAAAATTATATTGTAGAAATTGTGAGTTTGTTGTAAATTGTCCGCTGTAGATATTACCATTATTGGCTATCTGTAATGTTCTTTAATTAGTGGCTTACTAGCCCATAATAATAGGATTACAACGTAAGTTCGATGTCTCAGTTTATTGGTAATATTATAAAGGATTCAAGTAGTATTGTATTATTGTCAATAGTAGCGACTGTTTACTAAGGCTTCTAGAATTGATCTGAGAGCGGCGGGGCCCGTCAGCTGTTCTCATGTACCGAGAGCCCGCCCGTCAATCTTCGGAAACCCGAACGTTTCCGAGCGGCAATGATAACCGAACACAACTACAATCACATACACATCCATGTATGAATTTTGTGTTTGAGGTTTATCATTATTATTCACATTCTTTTGTGTTTTCAAGATTCTTTGAAAATAGGAAAAGGGTTTAAAAACGTTGAATAATCTTCGATAGTATTTTTAGTAGAATGCCTTCTTAAATAATATTAATGGCTTATTTCTGCACACACCTAAGTTCTAATCATTTTTTATATAAAACTAGCTGGGTTACCCGGCTTCGCTCAGGACAACATTCGAGGGTGTTCTGGAAAATTCCCTCGATTCCCTGCTCCCGAAAATTCCATTACATACTCCGCCACGCCTTCCAGAACTTTCTAGAGCTCTATGGAACCTTCTACAACTTTCCGTAAGACTGTTCTAGAAATTTCAAGAGGGCGAAACTTCCAGCCTCAGCTATCTTCAATAGCACGCTTTTTAGGTAAAAACGGGAACTGTGATTCTGGGGGTAGGATAAAGATCTACCACACCATTTAACTATCTTGATTGTACCGGGACACGTTTACTCTCTTTTATAATATATTAGCAAACCCGGTCACATTTCCTGTGGCTAACCCTGCCCCGCTGCCCGAATTGAATCTTTGAATTTCTCGGCTTTTCTCTTCTATAATATGCATGTATTATACATATAAACATTCCTCTTGAATCATTCTATCTACTAGTGAAAACTTCATAAAAATCCGTAGCGCAGTTTAAAAGATCTAAGCGCACATACAGCGGGAGCGACTTCATTTTACACTATGTAAAGATAAGGAAATTGATTACTTTAAGCTCCAACATTATTTTCATTCTTAAAATTGCATTCAAACTAAATAAGCGAATAGAAAAACTTTTGTCGCTCTAATTGGAAAGTTGTAAACGTGATAAGCAAAACGTAACAAAAAGCACTCAAAAGCGCAACACAAAGTTTTTGCAGTAGAAATTATACCGTACTGCAAAAAGTTGTATGCCCCTTATTAAATGGCGAGGATGTGGACTATTGTGGAAGCGGGCGTTTAATTCTTCATTTGCGAAATTTGCAATATTTATCAGTGTCATTACCTAATTTTTTTAACGTAACAATACTCTCTTCCTACTAAAACACCATGCACTTTATCAGAAAGATACGAAACTTTCTGGAATTACAAAACTTCAAATTGATTTATTTTGCAGTCTGTCAATAAATTATTGAGTATGGTATTATATATAGCATGGGGGGTGGGACTGCGTCTGCACTAGACAGAATCAGAAGACACCGACTCCAAAAAATAACAATCGTACCTACATATTGATGAGTAGAAAAAGTAAGTTGATTATTAAGTTGTAGAAGAATACGAAATAATTTTTTTACTTTTTAATGCATTTTTTTAAGTCGTTTTTTTGTTTTGTTAAAATTTTTGTTTATTTTTTGATTTTTAGTGAATCTGAAGAAAGAAACTGAACTAAAGAAAGAAGAACTAAAGAAAGAAACTAGAACTTCAATTAAGATTCGGCCGAGTATCGTTAATTTGCTCTAAATAATTGGAGAGTTCCGTTACTTTGTCATGATACTTGATGAAAATTTAAAACTTATATGATTTTCTCATGGATGACATTATCAGAACTGGACCAAATTAAAATGGGACCACACGGGAAGCACCAGCTTTCAAATAAAAAAAAGAATCATCAATATCGGTTCACCCAGTCGAAAGTTCTGAGGTAACAAACATAAAAATAAAAAAATACAGTCGAATTGAGAACCTCATCCTTTTCGAAGTCATTTAATAACCCTTAGGCTACCTCTAATTACAGACTCGAATAGGATATCTTTAATATTATTAATGTGTTTAAGTTCGGCAGATATAATGCAAAAACAATTCTCACTCATCTTTTCATAAAGATTACGTAAAAATTTGGCTCAAAAGTAATGATAGGGCCTTTACCGGTGCACTCCCCAATTTCGAAGTTAATGCACACAAAACTAAGGAGTGAATATATTTTAATAAAAGTGTAGGTATGTTCATACGTATTTTCATAAATCAATTTGTAAAAATACTGCCTCAACACAGGCTTGCCTAGTGAGGCGGGTTATGAGAAACCTCAACTTATGCGCGTTTGTTATTTAAATATTACGTATTAGTGAGGCGGGTACTTGTAGGTATATATGTGTTCTATTTTCTGCTGATTCCAGTCCGAGTTATGTACATTATTCATTTTCAAATTAATAGTTAGGTATAGGTAGCGAATTAATACTATACTGGAGGTCCGGAAGAAAATAATTTCACTCAGGGCCTATGTCATCTTTGGGGATCCTGCCTGGAGGGTCTTTTGAAGTGTGAAAGGAGTGAACATGGGTCGTGAAGAGACCAGAAGAGAGAAGTAGGAGGGAGGAAATACAGAGACCGACAAATCGTTCAACATCCGAGGTGTCGAACTAAGAATTTGTCAAACGAGATCAAGTCGAATAAACGACTTGTTCTCACGTGACAAATTAATGTCAAACGTGTATAAATGTTGGACGCGCGTTTGGCGTGTTTTCCGACTATGCACCCGTGCCGAAGGAATCAATGAGTTCCTTGGAGCATCTTCCACTGAAATTCCAATGAAATCCTATATAATATAAGTATAAATATATGCTGTGAACCCTGTATATAAGAGAAATAAACTGACCTACGCTGAAAGACTATTTTCTTATAAATACCCTACCACAAGCTTTAAAAAATGTACACTACTCTTCCAGACACAAGCTAATGCTTCCATAGAAAAGTGGTATTAAGCTATTTGAACATGAACATATACATAAATTATTATATCATGTAAATGTACATTATATTTTATGTAACCTGTAGAAAAAAAAATCATAAAAATATTTTATAAAAAAAATAACATGGACTTTTATAGTAAGTTCGTGTACCTAGTTAGTTTTCATAGTTATGGATTGAATTTTATTTAAAAAAATAATTATCTTGATTTTCATGTCAAGAATTAACTCGATAAGAACCTAATGCTTAATTTTGGAATGATGTTTTAAATATTTAAATATAATTGGTTCCCTACTTAGCATTAAATAACTCGTTAAACTAAAAAAATAGCTACTCAAGAATTCCACCTCCATCCCTTATTAATTAGATAAAGCTGATAAATAAAATTTATTCTTGGTGCGTTGGACCACGGAGATAATATTATTTGCAACTGTATTTTGGCAATTTATACTTTTCAACAGAAACGAAACCGCTGAAAGCTTAGTAGGACAAAGCGTGAGATAGCCAAAGTACATTTCCTTAAATTTATTGGGCATCCAATTCTAAAGCAAGGACGTGCTTTGGCGAACATTAGGTACTATTCATAGGAAGCAAATACAATATGTGCTTTGAAAATCTTAGATATTATATTATATTTGTATTATTTTGTATGAAAACCAAACAATATTTAATGACACAAGAACATGCTCAAACGTAAATAAATAAAATATTAACTTTTTATGACAAAATGACAATGTAAAGTCTGCCAACTAAATTAGTGTGGTCAAAAAATCCCGAATTATATAACCATCAAAACAATGAATAAAGAAAAATTTAAAACTTTATTTATTTTATTTTTAATTTTTAACTTTATGAGTAAAACCTCAAATTGTAATAGGAGGTCCTGGGTTCGTGTCCCAGAGGTGTCAATATGTTTTTCTAATTTTTCTGTTTCCAGATTTTCGATTGAGTTTCGCTTATATTGTCTTCATTTATTTTCTTTATTTATTCTTAGTACATTTACATTACAAAGGTATAATATATTAGAAAAATGAAACAATACAACTTTGTAAAAACCACTTATATAATGTGCAAATCCGACCGGTTTCGGAACAAACGTTCCTTCGTCAGGGAAAGCTTATACTAATTTGACAGTTTCGAACAATGTTTTATTATGGTAGGGGGAGGAGCCGTTGTTAGTTAATAATGTAGATTGGGTGGGTAGGTATTAGTGTAGAGTGGGTGGGTAGGGGAACAAATTTTTACAAAGTTGTATTGTTTCATTTTTCTATAATGGATAACCACAAAGTAATAGCTACATTCAAAAAAAAAAATAAAATAAAAAAAAAATAAATAAAAAAAAAATAAAAAAAATAAAAAAAATGTATAATATATTGTCCTCCACACTAGGAGTTCACCTGTGTTGTAGAGGACATTTTTCAGTTGTAAATTATAAATTATAAATTATGAATAGTAAAACAAAAGAGTGTTAATAGCTAATATGAAAAGAGAAACAATAAAAATCAAAATATAAAATCGACTTCAATTCGAAAAAAATTATAAATTAAAAGTTAAAAAGATTGTAGCCAGTTTCTTATGTTTTTTTTTGTATTCAATAATATTAGTTGTTTTATATTGTGTGGGAAGAGAATTGTATAGTTTTATAGCCTGGTATCTGTAGTGTTTTTGTCCAAAGGATGTGTTTGTTTTTGGTATTTGTAGTTGGTGAGCATGTCTTGTTCTAGTATTGCGAGAATTTTGTGAAGTGTTAAATGTGGATATATTAATAGTTTGAGTTAATAGTTTGAGTTTTTCCTTTAATTATATCACTAACGAGTTCCCGGCATGCGTTGCTATGCCACTTAAAGATATTGTTTCTCTCTCTGCGTGTCCTTTCCAACTCGTCCCCGTTCCCCTTCCACTCCTCATCCCCTCTTCCCCACACAAGCCCCTCACGCTTTCGACTGTCGCCGCCTTCCCCTCTCCCATGACCCCCCTCCCATGAATCACCCCTTCCCTTCATTCCCCTTCCCTCCGCCCGGATACCCTCCCTCTCCAGTCTACTCTCGCTGCTGCTAAACTACATGAAATACACTAATTTTTCAAACAGCTCGTGCGCCACCCAACGCTAATTTTTTACACAAATTTCATGATGAAAGCGTTCACCAGTGTATATAGAAACCTTCGCGGACGTGCACACAACAACTCACAAAAGTTTCATCGCAATTGGATGAGTAGTAGGTATAGGAAATAATTTCCTAACGCCAGAGCTCACTGTTATGTACAGAAACCATCGCGGACATGCGCTCATCAAATCACCAAAGTTTCATCGCAATCCAATGGTTTAGAAACGCATAAGGCACAAACAAACAAACAAGCAAACATACATTGATTTATATACATGTATATATATGGATTACCATTTTCATATATTTGATTTGTTTATCCGAGATACTATCTAGGTTACAAACCAGTTCTTCGAACATTTGTCAATCGTTTAAAAAGTTAACAGCCAAAAATATGGGAAAAAAAATCCAAGATAATATTGTTAATTCTGAATTTGAAATACGAGATTGACACAAATAACTTCAAAATAAAAGGTCTCCGTAGCCGAATTTGTTGAGGCGTTCGTCCTCATAAGACGAGAGATCCTGATTTCGAGTCCCTGTTGCAACCGTTAGTTTTTTTTAATGTGTATTGTTCTTTTTCATACTTCCGTGTACATTTATTAGTAATATCGGTAAATTTTCGGGATTAGTGTCCATGGCTATTACGAATAATTTTTAGAAAAAAACTTTAGATTCTTAATAGCCATGGACACTAATCCCGAAAAATTACCGTAATATCTTCTTTTTCAATAAGCTTTTGCCTGTTAAACATTTATATCCTGTCAAAGTAACCAATATTAAAACACTCAAGTTCTAGGAATGTTGTACGAACTTTCACGGAACTTAAAAATTCACACGATCTAACTGGCCCTAAAGCATTTTAAAACTATACCACTCGTATTTATATTTAGCTTAATTTTGTAAAAATGTTTACTAGAACGTTCATTTTGTATTCCGATATTAATTTTGTTTGCTCAAAATACAAAGTAGAAATATTGGCATTCAGTAAGTTGCTATCGAGTCGAGGGTATTGTGTTCGGAGGTCCACTGAATAATGAAATTATCTTGGCGATAACATCAATTGACTATTAAGTACATATTGCTACTAATACTTGCTTCCACTTTACATTCTATCAGAAGCAGGAATAATTAACAAAGGCTAACGAAATATGTTGAAAAGTCCAATTTGGTAATTGATTCGAATTATTCGGTTGACTGAGCGTAGCGAAGTCTTTTTTGACATTAACACAGGAGGAACAGAGACAAAAAAATTAAATAATAATTGCCCACAGATAACAGGCAAAGAACCATTTTATTTTATTTTGAACTAGCTGGTCCCGGCATGCGTTGCTATGCCATATTCAAAGAAATAAATTGTTTCTCCCTGCATGTCTTTTCCGGTGCGTCCCGTTCCCCTCCCACATTCCCTCCCGCATCTCCTACCCTCCCACATACCCTCTCTCCTCTCCAGCTCCCCCATCCCGCAAACCCCCCTCCCGCATTCCATATATTCAGTTCCAGTACATTCAGCTTTCAAACAGCTCGCGTGTCACCAATTTTTCATTTTTCGTATATTTCAAATATTTATATATTTTTTCATATTTCTTAATTTTTCTTTACGTAAGAACCTTCTACAAAGTATTAGAAAACTTCAAAATAAAGATCAACGAAATAGGTAAAGTCGTTCTGAAGTTATGATGTGACCAAGGGAAACAGGGATTACAGCCAACAGCCCATGGCCTAAGTGCTCACGGCAACTAGCAGTAAACCGTCTAAGCAAAGAATAAAAATAAAAAATAAAATATTTTGCAGTGCTTAACCAAAGAGTGTCATCGTGATGTGGGAATTGAGAGATTATACAGCATATTCTGTTTCCAACAGGAGCGTAGGTAGGCATTTAGCCGGGGCGCCACCGTTAGTGTACCTGAGTTCACATGTTAATTATAAAGACACCCGACTGTACCACCGCTCGCCTCAGAGAGGAAACGGGCGCATCAAACCCGTACCGGGGAGGCAAAGCTTCAACTTGATACTTCCTTTACACCGCACGACACAAGATAACTTAACACACAAGACAACATAACACAAGACACACCGCAGAATCGTTCTAAACCAGGGACGGACTCGCTGCGCGGCCTTGAGGAAACCCCGGTGAATGAACTTGAAATTGGAGCATAATTTCAAATACTGTAATATCAAACTTCACTTCGTTGTGGGCTCGTCTTTTTTTTACATGAGCTCCACACAGGAGGCCAATGTCATCTTTGGGGATGCTGTGGAGGATTTTTTTAAGGAAATGAATGAGAGGAGTGTTCTGGGAAGGAAAAGGGTTTAAGGGGTGGATAGGAATCTGGGGTTCAGTGTGTCCTGGTTATCCGCCTCCAAGACTAGACAAACTCCATGAACCCGGGCACCCCTGCTAAATCACCAAACTCAGCGAACTACTTGGGGTGACCTATAGCAAAGGTGTTGATTCAAATAAAGGTTCCCGGGACGGCGGTACCCATTCCCGCCTCCCAAATTGATGTCCTCCCTCCCGTCGGTGTTGATTGTAACACTGTTTCAATGAACTCGGATTTACTCTGAATTTAAGTATCATTTTCAAAATTGGAACTTTTGTGTCAAGAATTCAGTCTAACGATAAAATACCCCTAAACATTTTTTTTTTTAATTATTTTTATTCAATTTGGCAGGCGGGTATGGGTACCGTCGTCCCTGGAAACATTTATTGGATAACCAGCATCCCTGCCACAGGTCATCCCAAGTGGTTCGCTACGTTTGGTGTCTTAGCAGGGGTGCCCGGGTTCATTGGTTGAGGTTTGTCCAAATCTTCGCAGCGGATACTTTGATCAGGTGAGACTTATTGAGGGAGAACGATTGAACTCTCCAGTCGGACTCTCTCGAACCATCGCCTTGGACCACGACAATGACGATGGTTGACTTCCGAGTCCTGCCATAGAAGCTGGCTAATCGGTAATGAAGTAAGATTGCAAAATAGTGCAATTTGAAATGATCTTTATTTCGCTTAAATTTCTTAAGGTTAAAATCTAGGTAGGATTCATGATCTTTAACAGTCTGCGATTTTGCTAATATGCAATTTATTATCAATCCTACAATTTTATAATATCTCAAGATTTTCATGGCTCCTTTGCTAGTATTTTGTAAAACGAACCTAAATATTATCCAGTATCCCATATTTCCATATCTAGTAACCTTCTCATGAAGGGAAACTATTATGAATCATAACAGTTTCCCTTCATAACTTATGATATAAAATCTCATTCGAAATGAAGAAATTTTTAAATGTTTGATTACATATTGTTTGGTCATGTTACCAATTTTGTGAGAACAACCTGCACCTATATATTGAAAACGAAACCAGTAAAACGAAGAAAAACAAGAAATAGTGACAAAAACGAAGCATTTTAAAGAAACCCCATTATAATTTGATTGCTAGTTCGGATCTGAACATTTAACTTATTAACAACTGGCCCACGTGTAATATCTTGATGAGAATAGTGAGCATTGAATGGAACCATCGCGAACGCTTTTAGCTTGTAATTTGCAAAATTTAATGCAAATCGGCTGCATCGTTTATAGAGTTCAGCGAGAATTAGTCGAGTGCCATTCTACTGCACCTAACATCTTAATAACTTAACTAGTTGACATTTAACTTTAAGTTTTAATGATAGCAGTGGCACGTGTGCAAATTACCACCAAATGATTTCAAAGGAAGCACCTTTACGACAACAATTACGTGTAAAGATTAACTTTACTTTGCAGTTTCATAGTGGTTCTAGTTATAATGTATAATTTCATACTGTGTGAACCATTAAAGATATAAACTCATCGAAGTGGATATGATTTGTCTGAAGTTTGATAATAATTATTCTTTACTTAGATATAGGAATAAATGGATCAAATAATATGGTTGTGCGGTCCCTTGTAGTCCAGTCAATGAATGGTCTAAAAGGAGGTGTAGAGTGTGTGAGCGCGGACCTAAGACAATTTTGAAGTATATATAATAATATTTTTATGACTTCTATAGCGCCATTTTCGTGAGAAAATCACCTCAAGGGCGCGAAATCAATAAAATGTGGCGTAGTACGATTGTAGCCTTAAATTTGCATGAATTTAATTGATTCAGATAGACTTAGTCTTATGCAGTCAAAATAAAACTACCGTTATTTCACTTTAGATTATCCATGGTTTAAAAACGCTTTAAAACTGTTTACCATGATAGTAACCCGTGGATAAGTTACGAGTATGGTAAGGCGTATTTATAAAGCCACAGGAGGCCTTGGAAGTGGAAACCGATGTAAAATAAATCACCATACAGGTGGAAAAATAAAGCAGATGATGTTTTATGTATGCAATTTAAAGATAAATGGCTCTTTTGAGAAGCCCTGACTTACTTTTCCTCATCCCTAGACTTTGATCAACACAATAGTTTACGTTGTATCCTGGTGAAGAGATCATTGGTTTTGAAACACGGCGATTATTTTTAATAAATAGTGGCGTATACGTATTTTATTTTCATTAAATGAAGAAAATATAAAAGTTGTTCATCTTTTTTTTAAACCAAAAGAAAGATTTTTGTCCCAAATTCATTCTTTTGTTTAGCTAGCTTTGAAGTTCAGGCTTTCATTCATTTCACGCATGTGCGTTTTAAGTTTGTTTCTATGTAAGCTTTTTTGAAGTGTAACTTCTTTAGCGCCGTTAGTGCTTTGAAATTCGGATGAAACGGAAGTGCGTCACAACCATAGACATCAGAATTCAATAGACCATAACATACAGATGAGGTTTAAAACCAAACTATGGGGGTCGAAGAGAGGAAAAATGACTGTGATTCGTTAAAAAATCAATCTGACAGTATATAGGCACCTCGCATTATAATATCACCATTTAGTTCTTAAAAGCAAAATCTGCTTTGAATGAATAGACCTTTTTACATTGGAGCACGAATTGCTTGCCACGTTAATAACATATTTGCTAAGGCCAAATGCTCGCCCCGAAAAGATTCGCCCCAATTCACATAGCAATATTTTGTTGCCGTGTTTAGTTAAGACACTTTTACAAATGTTTCATAATTTATTTACCCCTGTAACCAGCGACGAGCACACTGGAAAACCGCCCACATTCGCTGTGTCCATATAATATGTGGGTATAATGTATAGCACAAGCTACCGTTTTTGGCGTGTTATTTCGAAAAATGTATGGATGTTACTTCCGCACTGTTCAGGACAAGAATGATGACGTCACATATTTTAGATTCAAGCGAGGCTCTCTCCCCTCCCCATGGAGCGAGCTGGCTCCAAGGAGGAGCTCCAGCTGGATCCATGGGTAGGGGGAAATAATACGTTTTTATCACTTAGGGCAGGTCCAGATATATTCATATGTCCGTGGTCACAACTCAGTTCTACACAAATACGCGGTTCTAATATAATGCGGTAAATTCGCTCTTTGGCGCGGGCCTTTGATGGCGCAGTGGGCAAGGCGCCTGACAAGTATAAGCGGCCAGAGAGACAGACATCAAACGAACGGAGGTTCGAATCCTACGACATCCAAAAAAAAAAACATTTTTGTTTTTGTGAAATCAATATCCAATCTTCAAATCGCTCTAAGATAAACAGACAAAAGAAAATAAAGCGACATCTAGAGACTTCTACTTTCATTTCTACCGCATGTGAATTATACACTCTGATTTTTTTTAAATAATTTAACAATAACTTAATAAGCACTACTTAAATTTTTTAAATACTTAATGCCGGCCGTTTTTCGCGATTACTGTGGCTTCTTCAGGTTAATATAATACTGGGCTGCGCTCCAGTGGAGTTTTTGCAACCCATCGTGAAAACACACAATATGTTTATGTATGTTACTAAACTTGTAGATTTAAGAATTTTATTAGCGTATTCTACTGCCTTGCAGAAGCTATGGTTGTATCAAAACCCGGTCGGCATTAAGTATATAAAAATGAAAAGTGGTATTTACTAAGTTATTGTTTTATTTTAAATTACAATGTCACATCACAAATTATCTACTTCAAATGAACAAATAAACTTTTTTTATTAAAAAAATGAATTATAGTAGAAAACTACCAATATTTATGTTCTGGACTATGGACAACAAGATAGTACCTCTTTTTAGGTACCATGCCAACTCAGAACCACCTCGGAAAGGACATTAAAATCCATTAACCATAGGACATTAACCCTAACCTACCTTAACCTGTTTAACCAATTTTTAATATTTTTTTAACATCACTCTTAATGACTTTTCTGAGGTGGTTTTGTTTTGGTTTCATTCTGAGATGACCGGTCACCATCTTTTTATTAATTTCATTAATTAGCTGGACTCTTTCCCATCATCGGTCAGCCAAAATTAATCGCTACTGGGACAAGGGTCTAATAAAAAAAATGTAAAGCCCATGGTGCAGAGATTTCAACGATTTTATGCTAGTAGAATTTATTTCTCTGGGGAAATTCAGAATTTGGTCGCGACGACTTTTGGGGAATACGTTTCATTTCGTTTTTTGTACCATCATCACGCTGTGCATTATTATTCCCGTGAGCAAACAAACTCATACTACATTACTGAGTAGTCTAAAATGGCAGGATGATCTAGTCAATAGAAAGGTTAAAAGATTAGAATTCAAACAGCATAAATCATACATTTTTATTTGAATAGCACACAAGATGTGCCAACCAATATCCGGGAGCCTACGGGAATATGGCATTCCCAAACGGGGTAGGTATATTGAAAGGATGAAGGGAATGTAGATCAGGAAGAGGAAGATGGAGAAGTAGGGAATGTGACTACCACACTGCATCGATTACACGACGTCTAAGTAAGAGTATAAGATGTTCCGTAAAAAAATAAGTTATAATATTTTTTACATCATACAAGCCTTATTAAAAAGATAACAGTCCTACAGTGGTAATACAAGCAATATTATATTTATTGTACACTATTATATAATTATGAAATAACCCCTACACCAAGCACATGATTTAGCTCTCTTAATTAGCGTAGAAATCCTTGAAAATATGTATTTCACTATTTTTTTAAGCCTTAGAATTATGTTTATTACTAAAACAATGTTATAATTAAACAAAAAAAAATATATAAAAAAAAAATATATATATATATATATATATTTATATATATATATATATATATACATCCCGCTATCATTTCTGCGTCCTTTCATCAGATCGACATTACTGCGTCTACCTGAAGGACTTGATTTTACATAGTTCTAACTAAAGTATATACTATCTTTTCAGTGTTTGATTGTAGTTAGGTATTTAAATTTTTGAAAAACATTAATTTAAAAATATACAAAACGATAAAAACGCCCTTTAGCGTTCCACCAATCTGAACTCCTTTCATATTCAATGCAGAGAGGCATCCTGCGTATATTTACTTTAATTTAGTCCACAATGAAGCGTCCAATTATATATTCATTTTCATGTTGACGACAAACCGACGTCTTGCGACGTTGCCGCTTATTTGTTCAAGTTTTTGCTTGAACGACTGTATAGGTATTTATAGAATATGAAGGCGACAATATGTCTGGCCCATACGTCGCGGACTCTAATCAACCCGGCGCGGCGGCAATGCCCACGTAAAATTTATTAAATTGGTATGAGATTTTTTGAGACTTATCATTCAGAATTAAAACGTTGCTTGAAGTGTGATTTGTTATTTTTAGTGACTAGATCTATATTGCTGGGATCTTCCTTTGCTTCCTCTTTTCTCCATTTTGATTTCGCATCAGACAGTGATTACCATATTTTGGCTATATCAGTGGACTCCTGTATGGTTTTCTCATCAAAAACAGTTTTTTCATGTTAATTTTAAAGAATGAACTCTAGATATAAGTGCTTAATTATTACTACAACACGATTATCAGTAGAAATATTATGTGACCTATTAATTATAAAGAAGCCGCAGACTTCGCAAAGAGTCAAATTGGGAGGCGGTATGGGTACCGCTGCTCCGGGAACCATTTATTGGATAACCAACACCTCTGCCATAGGTCACCCCAAGTGGTTCGCTACGTTTGGTGAATTAGCGAGGGTGCCCTATAATGTGTAATGCTCATGTGGTGAGGTTTGTCTGGGTCTTGGCAACGGATGCGTCTGCCCACCAGCTACATAGAAGGCCGGTTCGGGAGAGAATGGTTGAGGGAGTCCCTTTGATTTTCCAGCCGTATTCTCTCGAAACATCGCTTTGCACCGCAGTGGGAGGGATGGATTCATACCCGTCACTCCTATTATGTCCGTCACTCCTGGACATACTGATCCCCAGATTCCTACCCACCGCTTGTATCCTTTTCCTTCCCAGAACTTCCTCTCCTTCTTCACCTAAAAAGTCCCTCCCAACAGCATCCCCAAAAATGACATAGGCCCTGAGAGGAATTATGTTAATAATTAATGAAAAATTAAATTAGAATTATAATTAGTTAAATATATATAGCGTCCCACCGAAACAGACCTTTCCACCGAAACCGAATCTTCGGTGTCTGTCTCAGTTTCGGCCGAAACCGAAACTTTTTTAGAATTGTTAAAAATCGATTGAATACTGTTATTTGGCTTATTTTTTTTATAAATTTGGTTTGTTTTATAGAAGTAATTCTTTTTTCACATACTTAAATTATTGTTTTTATTTATTTATTTAATTTAACACGTGTTAACTGTCGGAATAAGTGTACAAAATAAGCCAAATAACAGTAAACAACCGATTTTTAACATGTCTAAAAAAGTTTCGGTTTCTAAAACCGAAACTGATGCCAAAACTAGATTTTTTTGCCAAAACTTGCCGAAACCGAAACCGAACCTTCGGTCGGTCACTAATTATTTATATTTTTTTTATTATTTTGAATAATATTATAGACCGGTCAGTGGTTGAGTGGGCATCGCGTTTGGGTCCCACCCAGGCGTTTCGTGTTTGATTCCTCGGTTGACTAAGTCCTCCGTCGTGACTCAAGCAACATTTTCGGCTTACTGTGGTGGTAGTGGGAGATTTTCAAATATTGTCGGGTTATTCGTTAACCCGGAAATGTTTATCTTTCTTTACAAAAAAAATTAATGCTTATCATGATTGACGATGCATTTTCGTTCACGGGAGAAACAATTTTAGGGGTTTTAGTGGCTTAGGTTTTTAACAACTAAATTATATGATAAATCCTTTAAAGGAAAGGGGAAAATAGAAAAGCGAAAGCATAAAACTGTCTAAACAAATAATATAATATGACTTCGGATAATAAGTAAATATTATGTAATAATAAATGACACTGTCCTTTGCAGAGAGGACCGCCAAAGAACTCGATCTTGGCACACACTCCTTGCCTCAATCACGTTAACTTTTAAAGCTCTCTAAAAATATATATATTATTCTTGAATATAATATCTAGACATTCCCCGTGCTGAAAAAAAAAAAATAAAATTCCCTCCATGGAAAAAAATCCGAAAATATGCTCCAAAAATTATTATAAACACATTGTTTTCAGTTATTTTACAAATTATATGTATGAAAAAATTCACAGTGTTTTTTTTAAATGCTGTTTAAGACAACCCTCATGACATTTTTGCTCTATTTTAAACGAGTCGTGTTTTATTAAACATTTTCACAATTTTTGCATCGACTTCGTCGCTTTAAATAAAAGCGCGCTCCTCTAGCACTCGTAATTTCATATCTCTCCATCTTCTTCTTTTTGAGCCCGGTTGCGGCTCCTTACGTGCTAACTTTTGAGTGTCTGATTGTAGCCAGTCTATTTATGCCAGTTCTGAAGAATGAATTCTAAACATAAGAGGATTGAAAAAAAAATTGTCCAATGATATCAGATAATAATTAAAAGGGTTAATATTACTTCAACATTTTATCGGATGTACCATCAAGAGTTGTACGGTGTACACTTAGTGTACTGGTTCATGAACTTGACCTAATAATGAAAATTTTGTTTGTATTATAAATATTATAAACAAATACATCACATCCAAACACTTGAAATGTGGTTCCTAGAACTCTATAATGGATTAGGAGGCCCGTTACGTAACAAGGGATTCATTCATTAATTTTGTCTTCTGGAATATTGCCGATTACTCTAATGAACGGTTCATGCCATTAAAAAGATAACGTTTTTAATCTACATTTTTGACAGCAGTGCAATATCTCTCAACGACAGCGGATACCTACTTATCGAGGACATCAATCGCACCTACTGTGAAATTCATCGTGTTCTACATTGCCGGTATCCGTGGTCGAGGTGTAAGGCTCTCGAATTGCAATCAGGAGGACACGGGTTCAAATCTCAAAGTCTTTCAAATCTACCTTCAATCCCGCAGCATGAATAGGTACCCCAATTGGGGATGCCATAGACTCACTGGCTCCATTGGATGAATGGTGGTCTTACACCAGAACGAACTGAAATTATCATCTTCTCTAGAAGAAGTCACAAATATAGCTACTAATACAATAACATATTTTAATTAATAAATTTTTGTAATAATATACGTATTAAATCAAATAAAATTTTATGAGCTCACGCCGGGATTTGAACCCGAAACCTCCGGATTGCTAATAGAGAGCTTTGCCCTCGACCGCGGAGGTCGTTATTTCCTGTCTTTAGGTTTTCTTGCACGTCTAAATTAAATGGAACCGGGTCTTTTCCCTATCATTACACACTTCACGTTAAAAAAATGTACCAATATTTTTAGTTGATTAAAATCGCCAATAGCCAATTCTAGTAGTTTTTCTCGATTAGTCTCTGAAGTTCACCTGAACGTTTTCGGTTAAGTAGGAGAACTTTGAAAAATACAATTTCTATCATTAGAAATATGCCAGAATACAGCATCACGTGCCTTGATTTTTAAATGTTAATCTAGCAATGAATTTCAACACGTTTTTCGAGTAAGAAGAAAAGTAACGTGTCACATAGCACTCTCCTTAGGGTGAATTGCCATAAACAAAAAAAAGAAAAGTAACAGTTTTCAAATTACTTGCAGCTTTGGCAGATTGGGTAATTATTACTACAACACCATTATCGGTAGAAATATTACGTCTTTTGCGAATCTTATAACAAAATTATAATTAATTCAATTTGGGAGGCGGGTGTGGGAACAGCCGCCGCAGGAACCTTTTATAGGATAACAAACACCTCTGCCACAGGTCATCCCAAGTGGTTAACTACGTTTGGTGACTTAGCAGGGGTGCCCGGGTTAATGGGGTGAGGTTTGTCCGGATCTTGTTAGCGGATGCGTCTGCCCACCAGCTGCATGGCAGGCCAAGTCGGGAGAGATCGGTTGAGAGAGCGTCTTTGACTGTCACTCCTAGACACATTGACCCCTAGATTCCTACCCAACCCCAATACCATTTTCCTTCCCAGAACTTCCTCTCCTTCTTTTTCTAAGAAGGCCTCTGTGTTTCCTCCTTCCTACAACATGGGTCTCTTCAAGACCAATGTTCATTCCTTCCTCTCCTCAAAAAGACCCTCCACACAGCATTCCAGATGACATAGACCCTGAGGGAAATTATTTTCCTCAGGGCCTCCTGTATGGAGTTAATGTAAAAAAAGACCCTCCACACAGCATCCCCAAAGATGACATAGGTCCTGAGGGGAATTATTTTCCTCCCAGGGCCTCCTGTGTTGTGCTAATGTAAAATTATATGTTAAATCTCTCAAAAGGAAAATCGAAAGCATAAAACTGTGTAAACAAATAAAATAACATGCCTTTAATAATAAATAAATATTATCTCACAAAAACTAACCAACCCGCTGTTTCCTCGCAGGGGTTCGCAGAGACGACCGCCAAACAACTCGGTCTGTGCATATGTCATAGTCAAAGGTCTGTATGCAGTCTCTTCGCGGAATGACTGGTATATCGGGCTAACCCCGAAATAAATTCCAATGTCGGCCTTTGATTAAAGTATTTTTAGCCAAACCTAGAAGTTCCTAACTTTTTCACTTTTTCGTCAAACATCGAAATTTCATTAAATTGAGTTTTGACGTTTGCCTGACCAAATTAGTTTCTCCTAGGTTTGACGAAAATTCCTTAGTCAGTGGCCGAAAAACTTCATTTTTTTGGGCTTTGACTAAGACTTCAAGTCAGACCTGAGGATTGACTAGTCAAATCTAGGAGCGCCGGAGCTTCGAGAATTGACTATATCATACACACTCCTTGCCTCATTCACATCCATACATCGCTCTTTCATTCTGTCTTTCGACATTACTCGAGCATTCGGTTTACTCAATCATGCCATGTCTTTCTCGGGCATCCCCGAATTTTTCTACGATTCAAGTTCACGTCATATGTACATATAATCTCCTTACAACCTATCTTTAGATCATTGGCTCTACATGCCCAAACCATCTAAGATTCCTATTATTATCTCATTACACTCATCAGTCTTGCATTCTCTGTGAATCTCCAAATATTTCACATATATTTTTTACTGTCAAATCAGTCATAAATTGAAGAAAAAATTGTTTTATTTATTCTAGTTATTTGTAGTAAGTTTTCAAATTACTAATATATTAAGAACATTGATTTTATCTTGTTTAATAATAATAGAGTGGCTTGGCACACGATTAAGCATTGTAGGAATTTATAATCATGGATAAGAAAATATCTAATATTTGTTTAAAAATAGTAATATAAAAAAATTAAGTTGCTGATATATTTGCCGTACAATAATAATATAATCAAAAGCTAAATTTGAATGAAATCATTTCTTTTGTTATCCTGATTGCAATGTGCGATGTTTTTACTGTGAATGATCTGTATCAGAAGAAACGCTATTAAAAAGCGATGTTGCCAAATGTAGGAGTTGCGATACGCGAGTCAATAAAAGCCAATAAAAACGTATATTATGCTAAAAATATACGCTGGTCTACTACAGCGCCACAGCTCGCCGCTCGGTGACAAAACACTGAACTAAAATAGCATATTTCAGTTGATTTAGGTACCAAAACTGCGTCTGGCTTATTTTCGTTTTTGGACTGTATGAGGGTAGAGGAGTGGGGAAAACTTGAAATTACATGTGTTCGATCCTGCGTCCGTATACCGGACGCAGAATGACGGTCGGACGCAGGATTGAATGAAAGTGGACCATTAGAAGACGCAGCAATGATAGCGGGATGTATATATATATATATATATATATATATATATATATATATATATATATATATATATATATATATATATATATATGTTATGATTAAGGTTTTCACGGGTGTAAGATGTAGAACAATTTTCTCGGTTTACCCGCGTAACGTAGTCCTTAAAAGGACTTTTTAACTCTTATGTTTATAAACATAAAAATAATATGAATACTAGAAATGACTCAATCAGAATTCCCAACACCTGGAAAGTCTTAATCGATGAAAATACCCCAAAAACGCCATTTCCAAAATTACCAGTAGTGTCTCCAATTAGCTTAACCAATCAGGTATCTACTGCTAGCCCCGCCCCCCACCCCCTCCACCATCAATCACCTGCAACCCGGGTACTTCGTTCTAGACATAAGATGTGACTTGCACTCACTTAAGTTTTAGCTTTTGGACCGAACAGACATGCGAAAGCTATCAGTTTGAGACAAAAACTCAAGACATAAGGCCTCTGGAGATGAACAGTGTGATCTGTCCGAAACGTCAGGAGTTAAAAAGTCCTTTTAAGGACTACGTTACGCGGGTAAACCGAGAAAATTGTTCTATTTATATATTATTTTCATGGGTAGGTACTTCGATACTTTTCGTCGGTAATATTACCGCCACAGTTTTCAATTTGGCAAATGGGAATGGGTACAGCCGCCCAAGGAACCATTCAATGGTTACCAACATACAAACACTAAGCAAATCTACCTTTGGTCATCCGAAATGGCTCGCTACGTTTGGTGACTTAGCAGGGGTAACCCTTGAGCTCAGCGCCTACCTACTGCGTGTAGCGTGACCGGTTGAGGGAGACTGACCATTCCAGCCGGATTCCTACCAACCCCTCAATACCTCTTTTCTTCCCATAACCTGCTCTCCTTAAAAATACCATCCATACAGCATGCCAAAAATTCTATTCTGTTTGGTGTTAACGTAAAAAGGTACCCGCCCAATTTGAAAATATATCTTCCATTAATTTTAACAATGGAAATTGTTCGTTTGTTTCAGACCATCATGCGGCTCTGCTTGCTTCTTCTGGTGTCCCCACTCGTGTTCTGCGTCAAGGAGCTGCCTGGCGAGGAGCTCCCCTCCAAGGACAACCCTCTGCTGGACGAGGAACAGCCTTACTCCGGGGAGGGGGAAGGAAGTCAGATAGTCAAGAGGTCCATCAGCGAGATCGCTGCCAGAAGAAGGAGTGCACTTGATAAAACATTCATGAGGTATTTTACCTAACTAGATTCTTTAAGTCACTCCTTTATGGGAAAAGCTTTAAAATTTTGCGATTTAATGTTCTCATCGCATCTTCTTCCTTGTCTTGTCCTATTCGGTTTGGGGACCCATATTTTCAATATTTTTACCTCTACTGTAATAATATGCGACGGTTGTTCAAAAAGTAACGGGAATTTTTAAATTTCGCGGGTTTGGAGAGTCCGATTGTCAAAAAATTTATGTTTCATTTTTGCGCAAAATTTGATACAAATTCATTTAAAAAAAAAAAAAACAAAAATCGCCGAGCTCGTAAAAACACGTCTAATCTTAGCGGCTGCCACAGATAAACTAAACAATGAATACAGGTGAAAATTTTATCATACTTCAGGGGCCATATCAACATAATATAATTATAACAAAATTATAATTATACCAACATAACAAAAAAAAGTTTTGGACAATCGGACTCTCAAAACAACCGACGTACTTACTGAAAGAAAACGGTACTACCCTGACATTCGGTACCAGAATAAAAAATGAGAATGATTTATAATTTGAGGAGGACATTTGAGGAAGAGAAGCGTGATACAGACAACAAGCTGTTCCCCTCATCTTGTTGCTATCTGATTTCCGTGTATTTGATCTGGTAACCATTTTGGAAGGATAAAAAAGCATGTTTTTTGTCAACAGATTTGGACGCTCCGATCCCGACATGCCGACAGAAGCCAGAGTAAAGATGAGCGGTGGAAATCTGATGCGATTCGGTCGCAGCAAACAATCAGGATTCATGCGCCTCGGCAGAGCCAAGAATTCAGACTTCATGAGGTTCGGCAGATCACCAGGAAACTTGATGAGATTCGGCAGAAGCAGCGGTAACCTGATGCGATTCGGTAGGGCAAATAACAATCTGATGAGGTTCGGAAGAGCTAACAATAACCTTATGAGATTCGGAAGGGGAGGAAACAATCTCATGAGGTTTGGGCGTGCAAACAGCAACTTGATGCGTTTCGGAAGAGCCAATAACAATCTGATGAGATTTGGACGAGCAAACAATAATTTGATGAGATTCGGACGTGCAAACAATAATTTGATGAGGTTTGGACGATCTGACGAGGACTTTGCCAACTACGAAACAGACCCTAACTTTGAAGAACTTAACGAAGAAGAACAAATCCCCACAATTGCATCAGACTCTTACGTCAGGGTAGAAAGGTCTGCCAAGGACCCCCCAGAACCTAAAGCAGTCAACTACGCCGACAGGAAGAACGACAACTTTATGAGGCTAGGACGATCCTTGCTGCAAAAGAACTACGAAGATGAAGAAGATGACATACAAGACAGCGCTGAAATGAACGACAAAGAAGCCAATGAGAAACTAAAGATGTTCATCGATGAGAACTACATGCGTATGGGAGGAAGCAATATGGACAACCAAGACGGCGACGCTTTTGACGTTCTGTTCCCAGAAGAATCTAGAAAGAAGAGATCCCTGGTGAAGAAAGCAGAACAAGGTATTGGGACTAATGCCGATATGGATAACAAATCTGATGTAAAAGGAGTCAGGCTCGTCCACTCCGAAGGAACCTCAAAATGCAACAATTCGTGAAACTCAGGACCCTTCAGCCGGTTGGAGTGCATCCTTCAGTGGTCACTCGGCATTAACAAAATGTTATTTTCACTGAAGTCTTATATATCAAAGTATTTTAACTAAATTACTATAAATTATTTATTTCAAAAATGGCGTGCTCCTCGTTACGATGAAAGTATTATTATGTCTTTGAAAATGTATAAATGACGTTATTTATAATATTAATATTCCTAATTCTTAAATTCTTACATGAATGGTTAGTTTATGACTATGCTGAAGTTTTTATTTGTCTTTTAATTACTGATTACAATTAATTTTAATTAACAAATCTTTGGATGAGGTATTTCCAACTCTGTCATATCTGATGACCATCTAAACGACGATCAAAACCATATTGAATTTATGAAATTTGAACGGTTTCCGTATAACGCCAGCCAGCAGGCCAATGTTTTTATTAAAACGCGGCAGGAATATATCTTTATATTATAGATTCCTACAATATCGACAGTTCCACAAATGTGCTTCTAATGCCCTCTATGTTTCACATAGCTAACTACCATTTAAAAGTACCACATTCGTGTTGGACTGCTTGTCAGGTGATCACGGTTTGACCAAAGGCAGAAACAGACCGATTTTAAATGCCAAAAAATCAGAATAAATCTGACCGTCGATTTCACGGTCATAAAATATTTAAAAAGTTGAAATAACCTCAGCTTATTTACTCTAAAACGTCCAAAAATATTTTGGAATTTACGCTTATAAGTACAATCCTTCTATTTTTCAGAAACTATTTTCCAAAAAGAGATTAACATCTCACTACCAAACAAATTATCATTGTAACTAGCATTATTTCATATATTTGTCTATTTTTAATATTTATTTTACAATATTATAAGAACATCACAAAAGCATAAATTATTTTAATATCTATAATATTTATCGTAACATTGATAAATAAAGTATCTTATTTTCGTTTACAGGGCCTTGCGTCATTGACATGACTTATTTTCTACGTAATTAAACATTGCTCATTTAATTATATCTGTCCAAATACCGACAAGATTAATAATAATTTTGAATTTCCAAAGAATGTGCTCTTGCTGAAAACATTTTTTTATATATTAAAAACTGTTAAACATACATAATAAAAATGAATTTATCATTAAAATTTGCCTTCTTCTGTCTAATTAGTATTTTCTCATAAAACAAAATTATATCACAATTCTTGAAAGACAAACACTTGCACACTTAAATGTGAACGTTATTTAATAGAACATAATTTATTTTATTCTACAGGCTGTTATCATGATACATTTTAACACAGAAATTTAATCTAATTCTCATTTTATTTAATAAGTTTAATTCGAGTATCAAATAAGTGGATGAATCCGTTTTCAACTCTTTTAAAATCTCTACATATTATAAATTAAAGTCCTCCGCCGCGTCTGTCTGTCTGTTTGCATAAACTCAAAAACTACTGAACTGATTTTCATGCTGTATTCACCAATAGATAGAGTGATTATTAAGGAAGATTTAGGTATATAATTTGTCAAAGTTTTGTATAAATTGGTTGAAATATATAATATATAAAGGAAAATATCTGTACTTGATGGACGAGCGGGCTGGCAAGCGGACGGTGTGGATTTGATTTGTATGCAAATCAACAGATGGCGCTGTGAGTTAATTTATCATGGTTATAAAGGTTGGGTAACCATTCATTAGATGGCGTTGTGTTTCGTTAGCCACAGCAAAGCGTGGCCGGGTCGGCTTGTAACAAATAAATTAAAAACAATTATATTTTAAATACTCGCATAACCTATCTTCATTTCGAAGATGGTCACTGAAATCAAACGCGTTATAATTTGAACTTAACTGTGGAATTCACTCATAAAAGCCATAAGCATGACTCGAAATTGCTCATTTTGAAAATACCTCCTTTAAAATATTCGCATAAACCGCTGTGAAAATAAATAGATTTTACCCGGAAATCAGAATAAGATAATGGTCGTTTCATAATCAGTTGTCACCATCCATTCTCGGCTGGATATAAATTGATTTCCTTAGACCTCGTAAATTCGTCACTTACCTACTCCAACTCCCGCCGAGTTATTTCATTAAATATTTCATAAACTCACACTGTTCAACGTTTCTCTTCTGTTCTCTGCTCCCCTGGTAAAATTCCCCTCTACAAGGTATATATATCCTATCTCGTCGGTTATACATCCTCATACTAAAATTCTAGTGTAGTTTCGTCAATATTATATCATGTTTGCGCATTTTTACGTTCGTCTTAACTGACCTCATATTATACATCATCATATGTCAAACAAGCCCTAACTAACAAAACCCTTTACCACGCCCAAAATAAAACATTTTTTCAAATTATTAATAAAAAAAATTAACAAAATTTTTAAAAGTCTTCCGGGTACAGTCCGAAACAATTTTAAAATAAATAAATACGTAGAACAACAAAATAAACACGAAACATTGAAAAAAACTTGCGTAATTGCCTCTTATTCGTAAAAAGATTGATATAAGATTGTGTTTAAAAGGGCTTATTGTTTTTAAAGCTGTGCTTGTGGCACAATAAAACAATAAAGTTTAAAGTTTAAAAAATCAGTTTCAAAAGAACGTAGTAAGGAAGTCAGTCAGATTAAAGAAAAACCTCTTCTGAAAGCATTAGAGAGATGAATCGAACGGTACATAATAAGTATTTGCTTAAATTTTTATAGCAACTTATTATCAATTTCAATTCTTCTTCCCGAAGACAAATGATCATTTTCTTTCACCATTCAATTAAAGCTAATTTAATTCAACCATAATAGTTTAAACAGATAAACGTGCTAAATTATTAACACCAGCGCTGTTATCTTAAAGTGAAGGTCGATAAATTTCAGCCTAAAGCTGAAACTTGGCCAAGAAGTTAACGCATTATTCTAGAAAGAGAAAATTCTTCGTCGTTATTTAATTTTCATTAATTTGATCACAGAAAATTCGTCCTTTTTCGTTTTCAATTTTTTTTAAATAATAACGTTAATTTTTGTTGATTTTGTGACTCGAGTTTTGTCGAAAAGTTTAAGTTGTTTGTGGGTTGGTGGTAGGTTTTGAAGGGTGACAAGCAACAGGATATTGTGGTGTTAATGGGTTTAATAACCTATTTAAGGGTTAAATTCATCACCATCTTCTTTCAAAGGGCTCATTACGCGGCAATCTTACGAGTTAATGGAGCATCGCACTAAATCTTTGTAGGGATAAGGAGGGAAGCGTATAACTTTAATGTCCTTTAACTACCAGAGGCGAACTGGCCTAGTAGGCCTTTATATTTCTGATTTCAAGGACTTTATTACATTTATAAACCTTTGTAACTTTGATTCTTCAGTTGGTTCGTTTTCAGTCTGGTCCAATAATTTCTAAACATTGTTTAATTTCAAATGTATCCTTTTTAAATCTGGTCATTTCAGACTATAGTCTATCACTAGTGTGTTATCATTTTCAGACTATGCAAATTTCAGATTAGTTCCATTTCAGTATTGTTCACTTTCGGAAAAGTAATTTTTGGTTCACTTTCAAACTGATCCACTTCAGACTATAGTCTATCACCAATGGCCAGTCTATTATCATTTTCAGACCATGCAAATTTCAAATTAGTCTATTTTCAATCCGGTTCGTTTTTAGTATTGTTCACTTTCGGACAGGCAATTTTCGGTTCACTTTCAAACTGATTCACTTTCAAGCTGATATAATTTTAGATTTTAACGGTCAAAAGTATTATCGTTATTCATTTTTTGGGTGTTATGCTGGGTTGCGCTACCTCCTTCTTTAGCCAACGTTTCGGACAGCGTTACAGTGTTCTATCATCAGGGCAGATGTTAGTGTCCATTATCAGTCCTTGGCAGTGTCCATCATCAGGACAGATGCAGGTCACACATCTGCGCTGATGATAGATACTATAACGCAATCCGAAACCTTGACTAAAGTAGGAGGTAGCGCAAGGGGTGGCATGACATCCCAAAAATGAATAACGATAATACTTTCAAGCTGGTTCATTCACAGACTCATTCATTGTCAGAATGGTTCATTGTAAGGCATTATTAAAATAAAGTTTTTAAGGCATGTGTACCAATTATTATAATGGAATTTCACACGAATGATCATAAAAATATATAAATATTATATATCCGACTTTTCAGCCGCCGCTACCCGAATTTCTACCGATTTTTTACACATCTCCCACATTTGAAGTTAAGTTCTTAAAAAAATTTATGTTATTTTTGAAGATAATATCTAGACGTGTTCCACGCCGAACCGCAAATTATATGAAATTCCCTAGATAGAAAAAAATCACAAATTATGCTCCTTAAAAACGTTAATTTAACTTATTTTGGAAGTTATATATGTGAATAAATTCACAGTGTTTCTTTAAATGCTATTTTAGATGTTCCCCACAAGATTTTTGCTTTATTTTAAACGAGTCGTGTTTTATTAAACATTTTCACAATTTTATCGTTTTAAATATTAGCGCGCTCTCTCCAACATTCGTAATTGTAATTACTCTCTCCATCTTCTTATTTTTGAGCTGGGATACGGTGCCTTCACAATCATCTGAATTAAAGCCATTTCTTTGAGTCGCTCTCTTAACCTGCTAAGCAGAGGCGGCTCTAGGGGTCCAGAAGTGGAAGGTCATTTAAAAAAATTATATTACCTATGATACAATGTCATATTAAATATAACAATATTCATTTGTAGGAACCTCACGAGTTTGAGAATCAAATTCACCCACATACGTCAAATTACGTTTAATATAGTAAATTATTTCATGCGACAAGCGTAAAATATGCGAAATCAACCTACGTTTATCAAACCATCTCTTTCAAACGAATGATATTCAGCATGCTCTCTCTCCCTCACGGCTCTGACCCAAACCGTCTTCAGAATCCGAAAACTTTTAAAAAAGGGTCATAGTGCCATCTCATTTATTGTGTAGTGCGTAAAGAGACAGAAGATATGATACCAGGGCATTTCATAATTTGACCCAGCCAATCGCAGTGCGTGGGAAAGGAAGCTTCCATTTAAGATGTTAGATGTCACTGCTTGCCGCTGCCGGCTTTCTCTCGCGGTACATTTCAAATACATTAGAATAATATTGTTTTACTGTCATCTTATAATTTTGGGAGGTTTTTGACCAATTGTCCTGAGGGAAGGACCGCCACTGCTGCTAAGTAATCTGTCAAGAATATAGAAAAATTTCACTTTCAATTAAAAGTTCCGTAAATACTGACATTGTGAATAGTTCCATCACACTTAAAATCGCCAGTGGTCCAAATTAATACATTATTTCCTACTCTCCCGGACGCGCAATTATTAGACTTTTATACTATGAGATATTATATTATACAACCAGTGGAAAGGAGGCTATTTTTAAACCAAAATTGATCCATATCCCCGCGGAACTTATTTTGATCAGTTTGCGCCATAAAAGCATTTATTTGTCTTACTTCATTTCACTGTACCACCATTTACATAATATTCGTCAAAGTCTACAATAACTAAGAAGGCTCGAAACATCTTCGTGAATAAATTGTATTATCGGCCGGAAGCGGTGACGTCGAACATCCCAAAGTTAAAACGCGTCGTAAATAAGAAACACACCCCGCTGAAATAAAACCTGAATTATAGACAAGCTCCCGCAGAGGACATCCTGTACTTTTAGATTTTATTAGAGATTTATTGTACCTTTATGCGTGAGTTTTTTCGTACCACTCCATTCACTTATGTTCCATAATATACCTGTATCTTTTTTACACTATAATTCAAAAGAAATAAAATGTTTTCCACATTAGTAAGCATAAAAAACCACATTCCAAAAACTCCTTCACTATTTTAATACAATAAAAACTTTATTCGAATTTATTACAAAGGTTTTTAAAAATATCAATTTTGTATTTCTAAGGATTATGGGTTGGACCAAAAACTATGAATTACCTACTTATAAATATAATTTTTTTACTCTGTATTAAAACTATTAAAAAATCTCTACCAAATTCTTATTTGGCTGGTAGGAATTTGGCGTAGATTTAAATTACTGTTTTTTATGTCATTATAACTACCAATTATTATCTACAAACAAATAATATTTTAGCACGAAGGTGTGTTATATATATATGCATATATATTATTGTTATAATTTGTTTTACAGAAATTTGATCTCCATGTTTGAAATTATTTATTTTTTTATAATTAATAATAAAACTATATAAATTAAAAACTTAGGTTTATTAATGGGAAAGAGAGATTGTAAAATAAAGGAGTAGCCAATAGCCATGTATTATATTTATATAAATTCTATACTTAACTGAGACACAGTATTAAAATGTTATTATAAAGAACTGTACGTACCACTTCTTACTTCTTACGTCACTGTACAATTAATAGAGTTTCAATTACAGATTAGATATTATTAATGATAAATAAATGTATTGGGGCAATCAACACCTATCGATCTCTTTTATTACATTCCTCAAGTTGACACCATTTGATTTTTTAAATGCATTTTATTTTCTTGGTAAGTATAAGGTACAGGGCCGGACCTGCGCAGGTGAAATTGGAGTATTGGAGCAGTCCGCTCCGAGGAGCCAATGAGTCAAGACGCTGATGCAGACCAAAGACAGCGACTTTGAGCGCTATACGAATCATTCAATTAGCCGCTGAGAGCGCATGAATATAAAGGTCATCCATAAATTACGTCACACGAATTTCATGATTTTTAACCCCTTCAACAGTCAACCCATTTTTTAAATGTAAATA
The DNA here is from genome assembly GCA_929108145.2 of Limnephilus rhombicus. Classification (NCBI taxonomy): domain Eukaryota; kingdom Metazoa; phylum Arthropoda; class Insecta; order Trichoptera; family Limnephilidae; genus Limnephilus; species Limnephilus rhombicus. The sequence continues at coordinate 26,940,067 of OV815295.1, read as the reverse complement.
GATGCTTAAAAACATAAGGGGCCATCAATAAATTACGTCACACGAAATTCATGATTTTTAACCCCTTAAGATCAACATACAACCCATTTTTTATGTAAATAGATGCTTAAAAACATAAGGGGCCATCCATAAATTACGTCACACGAATTTCATGATTTTTAACCCCTCTCCGTCCCTGTCACATATTGTAATATTTGTGAGAACCCCTCCCCCATATATTTTTCAATTTTAAATCTAAAAATAATTTTTCGTTTACATTATTGAAGTTTTGCGTTTTAATAATTTAGGTTTTTACATGTGACGTCACAGAGCTGATGACCCCCCCCCTCCCTGAGCCCTTGTCACGCTTCTCTACTCCCCTCCCCCCACCCCCCTTAAGGTGTGACATAATTTATGGATGGCCCCTAATTGTCCGACACAGTGCAATCCAACGCTCTGACGTTGATGTTAAGAGAGGGTGTTGGGAAGCCGAAGAAGAACATAACTATCATATTATCTAAAATTGGGGCGTGACAGGGCCTAAGTCATCTTTGAGGATGCTGTGTGGAGGGTATTTTCTGTGGAGAGGGGAAAGGAAGATCTGGGAAGGAAAAGAGTGTGAGGAGTGGGTCAATGTGTCCAGAAGTGACGGACGTACAAATTCATCCCTCCCACTGCGGTACAAGGCGATGGGTCGAGTGATCAAAAGGTCTCCCTCAACAGTCTTTCCCGATCCGCGGTAGGTGGGCAAACGCATCCCATGACAAACATCACCCCGTGAAACCGGGCACAAGTTAAGCCAACAAACGTAGCGAACCACTTGTGGTGACCCAATAAATGGTTCCAGGGGCAGCGGTACCGAGACACGTCAGCCGTCAGCCAAATTGAAAATGACTACTCGGTAAATCTAATTGTTTATATAGTAAATGTAAGTTTCAGGCTAAACACCGAAATAGCTGGGGTTATTTTTTTTTTCTTTACAGAGTACTGAAAAAAAACTGGTTTTCAACGAAAACTAAATTTTTTACCAAAATTATAAGAATACGTTTCCATAAAAATATATTTATAATATATTTGCCTGACCACTACTAAATATTTCCTTTTCCAAAAAAAAAATCTCCCCCCCCCCCAACCACCTCAAATGATGACACGACCTTTGGGATTTGGGTAAACCACAGAAAATCCTGCACAGGGTTAATACTTTGAAAATGTTTCGCAAGGAAATAACTGAATGCGATCAGAACTCACTAAACCAAATCAAAACATATTTAAGTTGGTTTGTTAAAGATTCGAACATTTCAACGTACAAAAAATACCAATGCTTGACACCAAATAAAATTATGTCAAGATCGGATAATAAAATTGAGTAATACGTGAATGTTGGAAATATTTGCAGGTTCCTACCTACCCCTCACCCACCACAGGCAATATCTGCTATTATATCAGTAAAAACATTTTATTGGTTGAACAATTTATACATATATAATTTATACTTAAAAAAATATACATATATAACTTATACATATTATTACACATTATAAAATATTACGACTGTTGGTTTTCAAAATTAAATGAAATAAATCATTTTTACGTATATAAAATTAATTAAAAAACGCAAATCGTTAGTATTTCACCAAATTATTACGTAAAAAGAGTCGAATGATATTAAAAAAATTTAAATTTACACAAAGTTGTTAAATAAGTATGATAACCTAAAGCAGACCCAAGGGCGGATCCAAGGGGGGGGGGGGGTAATGGGGGTCATGACCCCCCCCCCTGGGCTGGGTCCAGGACCTAGGTGGACCACTAATTAAAATTGTTAAACATAATGTTTTCATATATTTTTTGTTTCTATTATTATCAAAATTACCTACCTACTTTTTACTTCTATCTATTATTATAAAAATTAAATTATTACTTCTTGTGACTTGACCACGACTATGTGACCCCCTCCTGGCGCCAAAACTGGATCCGCCCTTGAGTAGACCATATATATTTTTTCATGTATTTTGAAAAATAAAAATAAAAATACACATATACACAAAGTTGTAAAATAAGTATGATAACCTAAAGAAGACCACATATTTTTTCATATATTTAAAAAAATAAAATTAAAGATTAGAATTAAAAATAAGTAACATAAAATCGAACCGCGAACAACTGATTGGAACTTTGGTGACTATACTGACTATTACACAGACGAAACGAGTAAGACCACGGATAATAAGATTGATGTATTTGTCAACAGATTGGTTCGTTATGAGGGCACATTTCAATGCTTTCCCCTGGTCAGCTTTCTGTTTTCGGAATTCGGATCTTGAATCCCCCAAGATGTGCCCAGGAAATCGGTGAAGCCATCACATCCGCGATGGTTGGCTTTATCCAATCCACTCAAGGAAACTGGAGTGGAGTGGATAAACAAAGCCGTGGTTCAGTCGACAATGCTCCAAAGTAGGGCACGAAAAATCGCGGCCGAAGTGTATAAAAAAAGGCAAAGGTTAGCAAAGAGGATCTAAAATTTGTTAAAATTCGAGTACGACCTGCAGATCAGCAAAAAGCAGGCTGCCTGCCCGCATGTCAGCAGAGCGTTCCTGGTCGCTTGCGGGCTCAATAGGTCGCAAATGGTCGCAATTTTTGCAACCTAGACTGCCACCTCTTACCGGACCTGACGGCTCTCTAGCAGACACCGCCGCCGAAAAGGCTAACTACTTATTAGGCAAAATGTTGATGATCAAGGTGCTATCCCGCAGTCGGTCCCTCGTTGCGGTTTTCATTTGAAAACCCTAAGGATCCGGCATCGGGATGTACTCAAAGTCCTACGAGAGCTTGATGTTAATAAAGCTAGCGGGCCTGATGGAATACCTGCACTGGTATTGCAGAGGTGCTTTGCAGAAATAGCTCCAATTTTGACAAAGCTTTTCAAAATGTGCCTGAAGTCTGGCCCTGTGCCCTCTGGGTGGAAAAAAGTGATCACTCATAAACTCATAAGGAAGGGTGATCGCTCCAACCCGGCCAACTACCGCCCCATAGCGATCACTTCTGTTCTATCCAAAGTGATAGAACATATGATCAAGGACAAACTGCTCACATACCTCGAGAAGAACAAAATTATCAACGACCGTCAATAAGGATTCCGGCGGAACCGTTCGCGAGGTGATCTTCTTGCGAATGTGACGCATATTTATATTCAAACTCCATCTAGAAACAATATTAGCATAAGAAACTCTTTTGGCTTTACTGCAGTTAATGTGTATATTTTTATGTCTATTGTATGTATATAAGCTGTTTGTTTCTTACAAATAAAATAAAATAAAATAAAAATAAAATAAAAAAATAAAATGCTTGAGGACGGTGCCTTAAAACGTTTCGGTGAGACCCAAACGGTTGCGCTGGAGATTTTCAAGGCCTTTGACCGGGTTTGGCATCGAGGACTTGTCAACAAACTGCCTTCTTACGGACTTCCCGCTTCCTTATCCACAGGGATAGGTTCTGTCTCCAACTTTGTTTTTGTTACACATCAATGACCTCTTGTCGTGTGCACCGATTCATTGTTAGGCGGATGACAGTTCTGTCCATGATAGATTTTTGTTTGACAAGCTCCCAAAGAACGCACAAGCTTCAATGGCTCGGAGGGCTTTGACGCAAATAATGGACGGTTTTGACGGTTACCTCGAAAGTGTTTTCTCTTCGGGAAAGAATAATCTCGTCGAATTTAATGTTTTAAAGACCCAATCATGCCTGATTACGTCTACAAGGGATCCAAATGAAAATCTAGTCTCCTTCAAGTGAACAGGTCCTCCATTTATATGCTTCGTGTAAATCTAAGGTACGGGGGGTCCATCGAAGCCAGAGTTAAGTTAGCCTCTCAGGAACTGGGCGTTCTGTACAGGGTCCGTAGATACTTTAATAGTTCACAACTGCCAACCCTGTACAAATTGCAAGTGCGCCCCGCGGTTGAATTTGGCAGCCACCTCTGGTCTGGTCTGGTCTGGGCGGTCCGTTTGATAGATGATATTTGTCACATGAGAGCAGGTCGTTTCTATAACTCGTTCTTGAGTTCCCCGCTCGGCTGTGGGACGATTTTACGACCTCTGTGTTCTCTTCAAGACCCATGTTCACTTCTTCCTCTCCTCAAAAAGTCCCTCCACTCAGCATCGTCAAAGATGATAGGCCCATTTTTGTAGTTTTTTTCTTCAGAAGTATAAAACATATAGTAGGCGTTGGACAGTAGGGAGCGGGGTAAGAGGTTGGACAATTACTCGGCTGAGTGACCAGTGACGACATGCGGAAGAATTTTTTTTTTTTATTGCGAAGAAAAAAATTTTGAAAAAAAAGAGTCACCGGATTCCAAAATTTCATTTACATTTTTTACTCCTAGTAATAACTGGCTAAAGTAGTAAAGTTTTTTTGAAGCTTATAATATATAAGTTTTATTTGATAATATTAAACGCAGAGTTTAAAAAAAATATATTATAAGTCGATTTTTAATCGGGTCGTAAAAACACGCCGTCAAGTTGGCATTATTGAAATTTTAGTGGTGACGTCACTGTTCGACGTGTCGTGACGTCACCGTAAAGTCATTGTATGGGAATGTATGATATGAGATATGACACACGCCATCGTATTAATTTATTCGTTTATTTACATACCGTTTATAGAGATTTAGTTGTTGTGTTTACTGAAACATTATTTAGGCCTAAATAATGTTTCATAAATAAAGGTATCTCTTAGTTTATCTCTATTATTGAAAATATTCGAAAACTACTGCACAAAAAAAAATAGTAATGCTACTTGTAGGGAGAATACTTCGAACAACGAAATTCAAAATGGCGGCAGTTGATCAGCTGATTACCCGATCCTATAGTAATTTTTCAGGAGTGATGACGTCACACGATTTACCATACATACGGTGGTTTTCGGGGGATCTTGAAAAATTAAAACTTTGACAATTATTTAAACTATTAATTAACTCTAAAAATAAAAATAATCATATTTTTTTTAAAATTGGACTGGAGTTCTCTATTAGTGGATAATCCCCCAAATATTTTGAAATTTTAACATTTTTCCAGAATTGGGTATTTTGAGAAGAACCTTTATGTGGGAGATTTTGCCGGGATTCTGGATATTTTTTTATTGTCCTGCTTGCAATTGCCATTTGGAATGAATCTTAATTTCATCTTCTTTTGGCAGCAAATTTATAATAAATTTGTATTTTTAAAACTTGAACGAAAGAGAAAATCCGAAAATGACTAAATGTGTTGAAAAATGAATTCTGATTTCAAAAGAATTTTGTTTCATTTTGAAGGTAAAGGAAGTAATGGGAAATTGTGGGGTATTTGAACATCTGTTGTGGGTATTTTACAACATATGTATTGGGCGGCAACCCTGCTCGCCACTCGCCATCGCCATTCGCCTTCGCCATAGAGAAAATCAAATATCGTTTTCGTTTGTCATTATTGAAGTCTTTGCCGGTTTCTACAAAATTGTGAAAACTTTTATATTTTTAGTGTCGTAGCGTTTTTCTCTAAACTCTCAACATGGTACGTACACTAATAATGAATATTTTGTTAAATGTTGTTTCTTTTGTGTAAAGGGGTTTTTTAAATCGACTAGTTGTTGTCAATTATGCCATGTCACTCCTAACCTATAATACTAACTTTACGGAGGTGCATTCGTACAACATTTTCAATATGATATCACAAAATGCTTGTCTTTTAGATTGGTTACTGTTATAATTTTACCACAGAAAATTAAATTACCAACGAGACTTAAAAAAATACATATTTGAAAAAGTCTGCTTTTTTGTTGTTACCGCATTATCTGCATAATAATTATGGTAGTTTACCAAAACGTTGTAGTGAACATGTCTTTTCGGAAATTTACTGTCACTAACTTTTATTTAGTAAACTTTTTCAATTTGGGAAGCGGGTATGAAACATTTATTGGATAACCAACAACTCTGCCGTAGTGGTTCGCTCTGTTTGGTGGCTTTGTAGGGGTGCCGTGTTCATTGGGTGAGGAGTGTTTAGGTCTTGGTGGCAGACGTGCCTGCCCACCAGCTGCGTGGTGAGCCAGAATGGAAAAGGCCCGTTTGGGGAGAACCTTTGATCTCTCCAGCTGGTCTCTCAACCCATCGTCTTGCACTTCAGCGGGAGGGACGGATTCATACATTCGTCACTCCTGGACACACTGACCCCTTTATTCATACCCACCCCTCATACCCTTTTCCTTCCCAGAACTTCCTCCCTTCTTTCCTTAAAAAGCACCTAAAAGTTTTGCACAATCTAAGATTCAATCGAAGAACTAAGCTAAAAATGCAGCTCTATACTTACATAAATACATTTTTGTAATGATTTTCCATGTCTTGTTCGTTTTACGGTATTTAACCCCTATTGGACGGCTGGCTACATTTGCAGCCCGAATATATCGGGCCTAGCTGACGGCTGTAGCCACGGATGTAGCCACGGAGCGTGAATCACTTTCATTATTATTTGTAACGCTTATTTACTAATCAAAGACGAAAGAAAATGGATATTTCATTAGCCTGGTGATTTGTCTACCACATAAAAAATATATTAACACTTTTACTTGGGAGTTTTTAATTTCCGAGCTGTTTTTGTAATATCTCATCTCACAGATATCTCCTATCGGAAGATATGCCACTCACACAGTTACATTACAGCTTGCGTGTGCACTGGTCGTGCCTCGTGCCGTCATCGCCTGTAGGTACATGCGTTTGTAGTGTGTTTGTTCGTATATTAGGGTACCCATTAGTTTGGATCGTTTCGAGGCGCCGCGGCCGGTAACTGGAGATTGCTTATGACTTGTTGGTGTTATATTATAAACATTAAGATGTTGTGGACTTCGAAAGTGTTTTGTTACGTGAATTTAATTATTTATATTGTTGTTTTTGATCTCAATATTACTGTTTGAACAATGAAAGAGGAAGGCGTAGAATGACATGTTTTTAACATTGATTCAGATTTTTCTATGAGTGACGATGATGAGTATAGAGTGGAAAATTTAGAGGATCCAGATGATCCTCCAGAAATGAGTGACGGTGAAATCGAAGATTCCGATTTATTAGAAATTAATCCCCCAGGAGAAATAAATGGACAGAGTTTTTCGCCTGCGTGGAGAAATGGTAACAGTTTAATTTTAAAATGCTAACAGTCAACTCAAAGCGACAAACATCATACTTGCGATGTTATGTTTGTACAAACACTACGCGAGAGCCAAAAAAACGAGTTCAGACTCGTGATTGGTGAAGTGACTGTGAAGTTGCCTTATGCCGTACAAAATGTTTTAAAATATATCACCCAATACAAAACTTTTAATTGATAAAACATGCCCGGCCTCACCAAACTAACGCGTGGTCACCCTGTTCAATGCCGACGCAGCGTAACTTGAATGTGTGTGAGTGAGAACGTCGATTTTTTTATAGTGACTGATAAAATCATTTGTTTACGTATACCTATTGGTTGAAAAAAAAAGTTTTTTTTTGTTATAACATTATGTGGAAAAGTACATTTATGACATATACTAATTAAGTTTTACGATAATCTATACCATTACTATTCTATGACTGATTATTTGCGGGAGAACTACAATTTTTGTGGTGATTACAAGTTTATTTATTTATTAGTTGACCTCTACTTAATATACTTAACTATACATTAAATAATTGTTTGTATTACACAATTTTTTTTCGGTAATTTTTCGGGATTAGTGTCCATGGCTATTACGAATAATTTTTAGAAAAAAACTTTAGATTCGCCTTAATCACTATAAAAGGAACCTTTTTGCATCATGGCTGGTGGAAAATAATGCATTTTAATTTTCAATGTCGTTAAATAAAATTTCACTTCTCGAACCGAAACTATGACAGCCCGCCCGCCATTTTGTCGCTGTTAAAATACGTTTTTGAATGGTTTGTTTGGCTACGCAGGGTTTGTGTAGCGGGCTTGTGTATGTTATCTTTACTTTAAAAAACAGCCTACGTTTTTGAATGGTTTGTTTGGCTACGCAGGGTTTGTGTAGCGGGCTTGTGTATGTGACAAATGGCGGGCAGCAGCGGGCGGGCTGTCGTAGTGTCGGTTCGCCAAGTGAAATTTTATTTAACGACATTGAAAATTCAAATGCATTATTTTCCGCCAGCCGTGATGCAAAAAGTTTGCTTTTATAGTGATTAAGGCGAATCTAAAGTTTTTTTCTAAAAATTATTCGTAATAGCCGTGGACACTAATCCGGAAAAATTACCTTTTTTTCAAAACTTTAAATCATCAGGTTGCAGAGTAATTAAAACTTTTATATATAAGTTGCAAAACTGAAAATTCACGCCGTTTCCAGGGAACATTCGGCAAATGTAGCTAGGCGCCCAATAGGGGTTAAAAAATATTAATTAGAAATTAAACTAAAAGTTTTGTTTGCGCGCATTTCTTTTATAAGTATTTGGTATCATAATGTCAAAGAAAAAGTAATTATACTTACATAAAATGGATGATAATGCAAAATCAATTAGCTTCCAGGGGTGGTACCTAGCGAGGAAAAAATCAGGCAACAAAAATCTCTTATGTGTACAGTGGGCTTATCCGACAGTCCGTAAACCAGCGATTCCTGAGATCATATTTGGAGCACATCGTTCCTTTAAAATTATTTATTTATTTTTATAATTCATTAGTGCAAAACCGTAAAAAATTATGGGATGTTTTAATTATTGTAAGATTTGTGAAGCCGAAAGTATTTGCTTCAGGATCATTACCTATAAATTTTTGGCTAATTAAACACAACACCATCTACTGGATGGTTATTTAACCTTTATAACCACCACCATCTTTGAATTCATCGCGAAGAGACAGACACACAGACGCCGTGGAGGACTTTAATTTATAATACTTAGAGATGGTGCGAAAGATTAATATTAATGTGTATGAAATGCTTGAGGTAACTAACGTATTTAAGTTGATAAGTCTAAATAACTTTCCAACTACCGCATTGTACGTGACCATTTTTTTGACAGAATGGGTATGGTAAGCTCTCCGTAAAAGATGGATATCGCGAACAGGCAGGCAGACAGACGACGCAGAGGACTTTAATTTATAAAATGTAGAGATTGTCAATTTTCTTTATAATATATTCATATTTTTTATTGACAAATAATTAGAGAGAAGAACAGAATTATCTGTCATTGACAGTTGATCGACCCCAAGGAATAACAAACTGTAAATTTCCGCACATTCCTATTGGAGTGATTAAACGTGATTTGTGATAAAGTTTGATTTAATTTCTAAATTTCCTAAAAGTGGTATAAAAACAATGTTGTAAGAGAAATGCCAAAAAAACTTGTTTACTGTAAGAATATATAAATGAAAAAGGTTTAATTATAATAATGGTATTTGGATGAATTGTGTAGCGCTGTAGTATTTGTGAAAAATTACTTCAAGGGTGGTTTCCCATATTGGTCAGTAAGAGACGGTGCGTATCAATTTTTTCGAACAGGTACCTTGCTCTCGCTCGTATTAAGTATTAATAAATAAATAATTTACAATTTCCAGTTCCGCAATCAATACGACAGCGACGTGACGGTATGGAGTCCCCAGGGTCGCCTGCATCAGGTGGAGTACGCCATGGAGGCCGTGAAGCTGGGCTCGGCCACGGTTGGCCTCAAGTCCACGGAGTACGCTGTCATCATCGCGCTGAACCGCGCGGCGGGCGAGCTCAGCACGCACCAGAACAAGATCGTGCCCATTGACACTCATATCGGGATCTCCTTTGCGGGACTTACGGCCGACGCAAGGATGCTGAGGTAATATTGTGTTACCTCTGTTTTTCTTCACAACAAGGTCGCCATCTAATGAGACTGGTTCCAACAGTCATTTGTTATTAGGGGTCGTCCATTAATCACGTGAGGCTCGAAAGGGGGGGGTTCGGAATCACGAAATATCACGAGGCGGAGGGGGTATAATGAGATTTATTTTACATGATAATATTCTGAAAATTTCAAAATACTTTGTACTAAAAAAAATACATGTGATTTTGGGTAGGAGGGGGGGGGAGGGGGTTAGTCTAAAACCTCACCACGTATCACCAGGGGGGGGGGGTTAAAAAGTTGCTAAAAAACATCACGTGATTAATGGAAACTTCACTGGTTGATGCAATGAAGCAAGCAATTAATACTTATATTTTTCTTGAGATCTCTCGAGATGCTGGAGAGTCCTTTTAAAAAGGAAGGAAATGAAGTCCTGAGAAGGAAAAAGATATGAGGAGTAGGTAGGAGAATCTGGGGCAAATTGGGAGTGACAGACGTAATAATCCATTCCTCCTTTAGGGGTGCTAGGCGATGGGTCGAGAGAGTCTGGCTGGATAGGAGATTTAAGTTAGGTCTCCCGAAACCAGTCTCCTGATCCGGCTTGCCACACAATGGATGGGCAAATGCATTTGAAAGACCGACACAAATCTCAACCCTGCTAAGTCACCGAACATAGCGAATCACTTGGGGTGACTTACGGGAGGGGTGTTGGTTATCCAATAAATGGTTCCCGGGGCGGCGGTACCCATACCCCCTTCCCTTATTGATATTGAGTATGCAATAATATAACTTTTCATATAAGTATGCACAGACAGCACCCTTGAGTTGATTTTTTACGAAAGTGGCTCTATACAAATCATTCAAATATTATTATAGATTGTGATGATCTCCCATGTGAGATGCCTAGCATGCTTTATTTTGTGGCCATTTTTGCCACTATGTTTTTGGTTACAATTCATGTTTTCATGTTTGCACTCCTAATGCTAATCCTGGACGTTTAATTTTGTTGAGGTGTTTGTTGGTGTATGTTTGGAGAAATATCTTCTTGTTTTTTAGGATATGTCCAAATTTGCTGAAGGCAGCCTATCAAAATCTTATCTCAATTTCGCTGGTGTGTTCTGCTTAGTGTATATTATGTTTTTGTTTGATCATTTGACATTTGTTTTGCCCTCAGCCGCTACATGCGTACAGAATGCCTGAACCACCGCTATTCGCACGATGCGCCGATGGCAGTGTCGCGCCTCATCACCGCCGTGGGCAACAAGATGCAGATCTGCACCCAGCGCTATGACAAGCGCCCCCTTGGAGTGGGCCTACTAGTCTGCGGATACGATGTAAGTTATCAATCTAGTGTCCATAGTGTCTTTTGTGAGTCAATCACCGACAGAGTAATGCTTTACATTGGTTTTTAATTCACCAGCGTTTTCTAAAAAAAGGTGTTTTTAATTGACTCATGAAAGCCAATCTGTTTGCCAGTTTACATAACAAAATAATCAGAGAAAAAATTCTTTCTCAAGCTGCAGATATTAACACTGTGGAAGTTCTTTCTTGTCTGCCAAGTTGTATTTTGTGTTCCGTATCGATGCCTGGAATCCATTATGAGAGAGAGCTAGCTCTTTCGCCCTTATAGTTTCTGTTTCGCGCGTGTTTATTCCCTATATTTGCCCTTTTTTTATTCGACTTACCACATTTTCTCTCTGCTGGCAACACTAGTGACGCGCATCTCAGATCACGTGATGTTATTGTTTGTCATATGACGCCGTTTTTTCGCGCCGAAAGCAGTTTTCGTGTTTCGCTGTACTTAAAAAACCAATTTTGAGTCGAAAATCGAAGTTTATTCCCTGCTCTTTCAGTTTAAACATTAAATATACCGTGATAGATAGTTTTCTGAGAAATTGACTAATTATTTAGTGTGTTTTTTCGGTTGTTTACGTGTTTAAACTGTGCAACAAAATGAGTGATATCGACAACTAAGACGCTTCGCCGGTCGGAAACAATGATCAAGCACGAGTTTCTCGGAAACGCCAAATGCCGCGCGAAAGCTCTGGATCCGACACTTCGGAAGAAAGGCATTACTATCGGGATCCTCGGGTAGACATCCTGATGCAACAGATGTCGGCCATGACGGACGTTTTATCTGGGAATCGGGTAGAGTTCGCGGAGAAAACGGTCTCGGACAAAGAAGACTCCGCGGGAGAGATGCGGCAAGAGGTAGAATCGGGGTTTTTAGAGATGCCCGCCAGCCTAGCCGCTCAGAAAAACGTTTTGGAGTTCTGCAATCCAAACACATTGGTGAAGGAATCGCCGATTCCGAAGGCGGGCGCAAGAAGAGTCGCAGTTATCTCGGCTCTTCAGCGTTTTGGCTCGGAGGAATGATCGCGTGTTCGCTATGCCGAAACACAGAAAGTATACACCGCCACGCCCGCCTTCGTAGAGCTGGAGGTAAATGAAGAACTAGGAGGTTTGATAAGAACAACTCCTTCGCGCCAGCCCTGGACCGTTCCCTGGGAGCCCTCTCCAATGCAGTGCTATCCCAAACAGAGTCGGTCAGAGGAAACATGCAGGCACTGGTAAACTGGGCATCCGAACCAGGCACCTGCTTGACCCCTGCGACTCTGTTTGACAAGATTCAGGGGATGTTTGCCAAGTACAGTAAGACCACGGACGACGTCCTACAGATTTTATGCGGAAGGCGAACGGAATGCCTACAAAGTAGGCGAAAGGCCCTGCTAGAGGGAGTAAGGGACCCGTACATCAAGGAAGGCCTTGCCAGGATTCCTCCGAGCGCCAGTCACCTCTTCAATAAAGAGGAACTAGCAAGTTATATCGTGGCAAACGGGGGACGAGACAAGATATTCGGTAGTGCATCCTCGTCGTATATCCCCCGTCAACCTCAACCCTCTACCTCACAAGCAGCAAGACCGGTGATAGAGGCTCCACACTCCCGACCTAGGAAGCCCTTTCAACCTGCCCCTAGGCCAGAGAAAGACAGGACGTACAGGCAGCCCGCCAAAAAGCCAGAGCCCTCTCGCAAGGCGGCCAGCGATCGGGGTAGAAGGCGATGGAGGTGACTGGAGGCCGGAGCCATTCTGGGGAGGACGCCTAAAGGCATATCAGGAGGTGTGGAGGGAGCTGGGAGCATCACCGCTAATCCTGAACATTCTAAAAGGAGCAAGGATACACTTCATATCAAAACCTCCTCGGGCGCTCCCATCGGCCGAGCTAAAGCAGAATTTCAGGACAAGGTTGTCTCCAGGCATGACCGCACACATCGAAACGATGAAAGCGTCAAAAATCCTGGAGGCAGCAGACGACTCCCCAAGCTTCCTGTCAGGTATGTTCCTTACCTCCAAATCAGACCACACCCTCAAGCCCATCTTCAACCTGAAGGCCTTGAACGTCTTCATAGACTAAAGCCCTTCAGACTCTTCAGTCATTTTCGGGTCCCGGAATTCCTCCAACCCGACGACTGGCTGATAAAAGTCGACCTCTCTCAGGCTTACTTCCACGTGCCAATCGCAAGATCACACCGGAAGTTCCTGCGCCTCGTGTACAACGGAGAGCTCCTTCAGATGACGTGTCTGCCCTTCGGCCTGTCATCAGCGCCAAGGATCTTCTCGCTGCTCTCAAACTGGGTAGCAGAACTACTAAGGAAAAAGGGACTCAGGATTGTAGTCTACCTAGACGACTTCTTAGTAGCAAACCAGTCCAGAAAACTTCTCACCTCCCAAGCCATTGCTATAGTGCACACACTTCAACAGCTAGGCTGGTGCATAAACCCGGACAAGTGTGTCCTGACACCCACGCGGAAGTTGGAGTTTCTGGGTATAACATGGGACACGAGAGCAGATCAAAAGTCTCTCTCCGACCGCAAGTGCGCTGGTCTACGCCAAGCCTTGCAGGTTCCCTTGGAAGTCGGCAGTTGCTCTCCCAGGCAGGCTCTCGGTCTACTGGGAAGACTCAACTTTGCAAATTTCGTGATCCCTCGTGGTCGCTTGCATTGCCGCAGACTGCACCCGGACAAGTGTGTCCTGACACCCACGCAGAAGTTGGAGTTCCTGGGTATAACATGGGACACGAGAGCAGATCAAAAGTCTCTCTCCGACCGCAAGTGCGCTGGTCTACGCCAAGCCTTGCAGGTTCCCTTGGAAGTCGGCAGTTGCTCTCCCAGGCAGGCTCTCGGTATACTGGGAAGACTCAACTTTGCAATTTTCGTGATCCCTCGTGGTCGCTTGCATTGCCGCAGACTGCAGAGGTTCAGCCGCCGCATACAGCACCTGAAACCATCGCGGCCCGTTGCTCTGCCCAACGCAGCACGGCAGGATATACAGTGGTGGCTAGCAGCCATTGGAAGGACAAGCCCAATGTCTTATCTTAACAAGACGAATGTCTTATTGCAGACAGACAACAAGACAGTAGTGGCTTATGTCAACAAGGAAGGGGGTACAAAATCGTTAGCCCTTCTGGAAACAACGCGGGAGCTACTGGATTTCGTAGACCAGATGGAGATATCTCTGACAGCTCAATACATTCCAGGAAGATACAACGGAATTGCGGACCGTCTCTCTCGGGGCGCACCGCTTCCAGAGTGGCATCTACTAAGTCCGGCAACGAAGGAGATATTAAAAAAATGGGGTCGCCCTCAAATAGACCTGTTCGCTTCAGCCACTGCTCACGTGGTACCAACATACGTCTCCAGAGACTCAAGCGACTGCTTAGCCTGCTTTCCCAACGCGTTCAGTCAACCTTGGGACTACAATCTAGCTTGGGTATTCCCTCCACCAAACCTCGTTCCGAGAGTGCTCAACCACCTAAATCAGGCAAAGGGCATGTTCCTTCTAGTCGTCCCAAAATGGGAGAAGACTTTCTGGAGAAGCGACCTAAAACAGCGAACAGACGAACCTCCCATACGCCTGCGCAACCTAGAGGGAGTCCTCATAGACACATCGACAGGACTACCCCCTCCCAGGATTCAGGATCTGGAACTAGAGGTCTGGAGAATTGCGGGTGGGAACAAGCCCTGACAACATGGAGTCAGGAAGAACGCCAACTCCTCAAGTCATCCTGGAGAGAGTCTACACCGAAGACCTACAAACCTGCGTGGGATAGGTGGCGTAAATGGGGCACTCAAAACGGTGTGGACGTCAACAATCCCCCACCAACTACGGTTGCCAGGTATCTAGCCCACCTATTTGTTCAAGGAGGCCTAGCCCCAGGGACCATTCAGGTCCACAAGTCAGCCATTGTTACCTTCTGCGGCCCAGCTCAGAATGCGAGAAAAATCAGCTTTGATTTCTTGGTAAGACACGTTCTCAAGGCAATCTCAATGGCAAGGAGGACCAAGGAGAAAGCCCCTATCTGGTATCCCAGACAAGTAATAGACTGGCTGGTCAAGAATTCCCCCACAGAAGACTCGCTGTTTGAAGCGTCACGGAGGGCAGCAATACTCCTCGTCCTGGCGTCAGGCAGGAGAGTTCATGATTTGACACTGCTCAGAATCACCCCAGAACATTTCATCGACAAGAGGAACTCTATTACCCTGTGGCCAATTTTTGGGGCAAAAACCGACACAGCCAACCATAAACAATCAGGTTGGAAACTGACGGGCTCACAAAAAGATAACATCAACCTCCTTAAATGGTTGAGAAAAGTCGTTGCCCTCTCTACAGCCAGAAGAGGTCCACTACTAAAGAACCTATTTGTGACCACATCAGCAGAAACAAAACCGGCAACGCAAACGATAATAGGGGGATGGATCAAATCAGTCCTCAGAAAAGCTGGAGTCCACGCAACCCCGGGAAGTGTACGCTCGGCTGTAGCCTCCTTAAACTGGTTGGAAGACTACCCCATAGAGGAGATTCTTGCTAGAGGGAATTGGAAGTCCGAGCACACCTTCCGGAAGTTCTACCAGAAGGAGATAGCGCACTCCAGAAGTGAGCACCTCCAGCACTCAATGGCTCCATTCTTTACTCCAGTGTAAATAGCATCACATATAACGCTAAGTTTTCAGATCACCAGGTGAGAGCAAACACATCTCATAATGGATTCCAGGCATCGATACGGAACACAAAATAGAATAATTTTACCTACCAATAAAATTTATATTTTGTTTCCATCGATGCCTGGAATCCAGGTAATCCCTACCTGGTGCATTACGAGTCATATGACAAACAATAACATCACGTGATCTGAGATGCGCGTCACTAGTGTTGCCAGCAGAGAGAAAATGTGGTAAGTCGAATAAAAAAAGGGCAAATATAGGGAATAAACACGCGCGAAACAGAAACTATAAGGGCGAAAGAGCTAGCTCTCTCTCATAATGGATTCCAGGCATCGATGGAAACAAAATATAAATTTTATTGGTAGGTAAAATTATTCTATATTATTTGATGTAATTTTATATTGATTTATTTCTACCGGGTTTTTATAGATATTCCTCAATAATGTCAGAACAATCCAGTCGTAAGTATGTACTGTTATTATATAAATAGGTACACAAAATTACAAAATTATATAAAAACTCATTTAAATGTCAAAAAAACTCACCTAAGAGATAGGCAAGAGAGAGAGATACAAGTAATACGTAATATAATTAATAACTCAACAATTGTTGCATGTTTTTGAGCAAAGCAGGACATTGTTTCAGAAGAAACTAAATTAATGGAACATGTCTACTTCAGCACACTGTCTTATTAACTATGGATAATAGAAACAATGTAGACGAAGGATCATAAAAAAATGGACCATGAATAAAAATTGAAAATACATACATATACAAATTATGAAACCGCGCTTTCATTGTGTGATGCCAATATTTGCACAATGGCGCTCTGCCTTTGTTTCTTTGCTCCGCTGCTCTGACAGTCCATGCAGTTTCGTTGTAGCTGGGCCACAGTCGGTGTGGTACCATGCCATATCTCCCTCTGCTTTTATTATTTTCTATTATCCACTGGAGGACTAAGGTCATTATATGGACCGCTTTTATTTTTCTGCGATTGGCAGCGGTCCAAAATGGGACCACATTTTTTTTTGGACCAAAGCTTACGATTTTATATTATTTTTTTTATAAATCCTACGAATATGTGATAATCGACAAAAGATAGGTGAATTCATTGGCTAAATAGAACTATAATCAGTTTGTATGTCTCCATGTTAAAATTCGGAGGTATGATTTTTTTTGTGGATGGAAAATATTTTAAAAATTCACAAGCAATTGGAGGAAAAAGTTTTAAATCGCGCTGTCGCTTGAGTGGTTATAGGATTCGTGCTAAGCAATTTTTAAACTATAATTTAGTATATAGCATTTTGGAAAGCGGCTCAGTAGTATGGAGACCAGTGGATTTAACTTTTTTAAAGAACAAAAGAAATTTCTGAAATAATTATGTCTTAGAGACTTCGGATATTACTCTGGTTATATCCATCAGCCTTTTTGTCGGGCATGCTGGGTATTAATATCCTCGCCGATCGAAGGAAAACTGCCTTGCTGACAAAAGCATATAATCTTCTAATCTAAACGGTAATATCTGTATTCCCGATGTAACACAAAACATTGAGTTTTAAGTTCCCCACAACTTTACAAGAGTGCGCAGACAGAGAACTTTTGTTGTTCCGAGATGCAGAAGTAACTTACCATTAGTAATGCCACTCGGAAAAATGATTCTGTTTCTAAATTACCTGTCCCCTCCCTGGCATAGATGTTTTTCAACTAAATGTATGTTTGTTATTGGTTATGAATAACTGTAATTCTGCATTTAAAATAAAATAAATAAATTATACAAATTTGTGTTAATTTGGTACAGGACAATGGCCCGCACATCTTCCAAACATGCCCGTCGGCTAACTATTTTGACTGCCGCGCTATGGCCATCGGAGCTCGTTCGCAGTCGGCCCGAACTTACCTGGAGCGTCAGCTGAACGAGCTTCCCACCTGCGATCTGGCCGCCCTCGTGGCACACGGACTCCGAGCCATCCGCGACACTCTGCCCAACGAGATGGAACTCAATACTAAGGTTTGTTCATCAGCTTCATGTCATTATAAAAGTTACAAACATTCAAATTAATGAGATGTCAAACTCGGGAGGCAAAGCAATCTCACATCGGAAAAACATTCCGCGCGCGAGCTGTTGAACCCTAGAACGTGTCGTGGAAGCCACCCATTCTCACGTGACAAGTATCATCAATATCCTCTCGTTAAACTATCAAAAGCACTATCCATTTCTATATGATTTGTTTGTAAAGTCCCGAGTTTGCTACACTGTACTCTGACATTATAAAATATAATAGATGAGTTAGCCGATTTTTCTACCTATTTTATTTATTTATTATAATGATTGGATTAATTTTCGACAGGTTTTATTTTTACAATAGCTCCCACAGAAGACCCTGAGGAAAATAATTTCCGTAAAGTCCTATATTAGGGGATGCTGTGTGGAGGGTCTTTTTAACATCTGATTTGCCGGAGACGCGCCGGCGCGTGCGTAGTATGCGCATGCGCGAGAAAATAATTTGAAAATTTGAATAAAATTTTCGACCAAAACATTTTGTCTGTGATTTTGGCCCTTCTATGTACAGAATTTGTATGAAGAACACGGTCAGAATCGCTTGCGCTAACAGCATAGATGATATAGCCACTAGTTTCATTCACCTTGCAACCCCAGAATATTTTAAAAATGATTATGTCTATGACTTAGAAACGTCAGATTTTACCGCGAATTTACCCGTCGCAATTTATGCGTGTTCCGCGACTAAAACATTGTAAAACCTATTAATTTACGTAATAAATGCAAGTAATGTTGTTTTGGTAGATAGTTTATTGTTCTAGGAACGTGTTTCAGTCAATGAAATATACGATAGCTCAAAATTAATCAACAAAACATTCAATTCAAAATTCAAAGTGGTGCTTTTTTTAGTGAATTTTCGTGAAATGGCGTGGCCTTTGACCGGTTAAGGAAAGGAAGGAGAGGAAGCAAGAGAAGGAAAAAGGTATGAGGGGTGGGGGTCAGTGTGTCCAGTGGCGATGGACGTGTGAATCCAACTGTGGTGCGAAGCGATGGGTCGAGAGAGTCCACCTCGAGAGGTCAAAAGGCCTCCCTCAACCAGTCTCTTTCGATCCAGTCCACCATTTTGCAGGTGGGTAAACACATCCGCCACCAAGACCCGGACAAACCTCACCCCATGAACTCGGACATCTCTGTTAAGTCACCAAATGTAGCAAACCACTTGGGGTGACCAATGGCAGAGGTGTTGGTTATCCAATAAATGGTTCCCGTGGCCGCGAAACCCATCCCCGCCTCCCAAATTGGTGAAATACTCCAATATATTAAGTTTGAATATGAGAAATCTCAATTTTATTTATTACTAGCTGAAGTCTCCGGCGATGTCCGGGCTTTACACAGAGTTTTAGAAATCAAATGTAGATAGCGACCTTCCTCTTGTTTTGAAGGTCACATGTGCAAAATTTCATCAACTTCGGCATAAAACTCTAGATTTACATACAAATCAAATCCACACCACCCGCTTGCCAGCCCGCTCGTCCGCCTTTATATATTATATATTTCAACCAATTTACACAAAACCTTGACAAATTAAATGACGTAATGACGTGTAGTACTTCTCTGAGAATGTTGGGTTTTGACCTATGCACTGCGAGAAACTTCAGAGACAGCCGTTCTCACAGTACTATATATCAATTGGGAGAGCAGCTGACCGGCAATCAGAAGGGCACGGGTTCAAGTCCCGTTGGCGTCATGTATCTTTTCTCAGAAGATTTTTCAATGTGGATGAGTGTTTCAGGCTGATAATTATTGCTTATAATAATTGTTACCCTTTGTGCTATGCATAAAAATCTTGTCACGTTAGTTTAACAATTAAAAATAATAATTAATATTTTAAGTATTTCCCCAATAAATGAAGACATAATTTGTCTCGACGCCACCTAGCGACGGATTTAACACTAACAGTGTCTCTATCGCAAAAATAAAGTTGGTTGTTTTCAGGTGGAAAAAATATAATAAGCAGTAATTGTTGAATGAAACACTAGTATATATTGAATCATTTGGCGGATATAAGATAAGCCGCCATAGCTCAATAGGGAGAGCAGCTGACCGGCAATCAGAAGGGCACGGGTTCAAGTCCCGTTGGCGTCATGTATCTTTTCTCGGAAGATTTTTCAATGTGGATGAGTGTTTCAGGCTGATAATTATTGCTTATAATAATTGTTACCCTTTGTGCCATGCATAAAAATCTTGTCTTAAACGTTAGTTTAACAATTAAAAATAATAATTAATATATACAATGCTTTGGTTAGGAGTAGGCTTGAGAGTGGGTCAGTGGTTTGGAGCCCACACCAAATGAAGTATTCTCTCATGTTGGATAGGGTTCAGAAGAAATTTCTGAAATTTCTTTACCTGAGGGAGTATGGCTACTACCCGCGGCTCTACCCTACCTTCTTTCTCTTGGGCATGCTCGGTATGAACCATCTACGGGTCAGAAGGGATGTGCTCATTCTAACACATTTTTTCGAAGGTTCGAAAACTCGGCTATCATGGAGAGCATTAGTTTCTGTGTTCCCGATGGTTATCTCCGTCACCGACAGTATAGACTGTTTTATCTCCCGGCTTGCAGAACTAATTTGCCAATGGTTATGCCAGTCGGAATAGCTCTCTTGTTATTAACCTTTTCCCCGCGTTGAAATACTCCGTTTTTTCAATACCCGTACGCGGTACATGTATATGTCATATTTCAAGTACCTTTCCATCCAATTTTATGTCAAATTACAGCATATTATGGCATGATTTATCATACTATATAAACAGATAGGATTATTATCTACAATTTGAAACTAAATCGTCGTCTGTAAACACTCCTAGATGTTTATAAAAAACAAAAACATTAAATTCCATACAAAAACTTACCCACGTTATCTTAAAAGCGGCGCCATTTATCCGCGTGCTCGTACTCAGGACACTGCGTTGATAGGCACAAGTGGTACCTCAATCACTTATTATTATTAATTCGTAAGTTAACAAGTTCTAAAACTCAACACTTAAAACACGAAACGAATAGATTTTGTCATATAATAAATATTGTTTTAATTATCTAAGCAGTTAAAAGATTTTTTTTTTTTTGAGGAGTTTATGCCGGTCACAATTTTTTTGAGGTATGGTATTTTTTAAAACAGGGTTCGATACATAACGACACACCGCATTCTTTACACATGTATCTCGTTAATTGCATTTTATTATTTGTAAGTCGGCATACACGACATCGTCTGCGCGGTTTATTTGATTTGTCGGTTGCTGGAATCAATCCTGCCATATGCTTAGTGGCATGTTTAGGTAGAATCCGAAATGGACTGAGGTGGGCTGATGTTGTAGGCTATGGTATTTGTGTAACCTGTGGTTTATATTTCTCAACAAGTTGCATTATAACCGCCAATTGAAAATCTGCTAACGGCTTTTTTATACCTGTCACTTGGATTTCATCATCTTCCAAAATATGGGCCATTTTTATTCAATTTCAAACACTAAAAACTTATTGTGAACGTTTCCTAATAACTTTGAAACTGAACGAAAATAAACACGCACTTTAGTAACTAATTTATAACCAAAATAGACATGTTATAAAATTCTGATGACACTTTGAATAGCTTTGCGGACGCTGTTCGAAATCGTATTGATAAATCAGGACCTCCACCAATTACACGCACGGGAATTCATGTAGAAAGCCCAAAACCTTCCATGTGCATATTCCCGTAATAAATATTCCGTAATTTAAAGTCAAAATCACAGTTTAACTACACAAATGTTTAAAATACACGCGATCTCGATAATAAATATCAATCGACGCGTGTCCGGTATGGTCAACTGGAATCTTTTGCGTGCGCTTGCGCAAAGTACTAGCGCCATCTGTGGAGTAAATTTCGAACTCTGCACTCAAAGGCACGAGGATACATTCACTTGATTATAGATGTTTTTTACGAAATACAATTTTACTTTCGAAATATGCCTGAAGATGTCAGCATCGTGATAGTTACACGAATGCCTAGCAAGCGGGAAAAAATAGTGTGATATAAGAACGCTGTGATATGGGCAGTCGAAGATAGCGTAACAAGGGCTGTTACGGGCGCGTGTGAGGCGTGGCTTTTTGCCGTATCAACTGTTGTTACGATCGCGTGGAAAAAGTTAAATAGAACGACTTCGAATATCGATATATTTAACATCAATGAAGCACAATTCAAACGACAAGCTTTGTTGCTGTTAGTATGATTGTGCTTCATTGATGTATAAATTGCTTAAATCTGCTTGAATCTTAATATTTTCTCGCTTCTAAAAATTAATAAATTGAATTGAATTGAAATTATATACCTAAACATTCCACATGAATCACTCTATCTATTGGTGAAAACCACATGAAAATCCGTTCAGTTGTTTTTGAGTTTATCCCGAACAGTCAGACAGACAGAAGCAATGGAGGACTTTAATTTATAATATGTAGAGATAATTTTATTTATATTTTATATTTCTTAATTAAACATACTTCAATTTTTTTTAGAACATCTCTATCGGTATTGTGGGCAAGAACCATCCCTTCCTGATGCTGGATGAGGAGGAGACTGGCAAGTACCTGACGCTGGTGGAGGGAGAGGAGAGGAGGCCTGCCCCGGCCATCCACACAGTGCCCACCTCCCACACGGGGGAGGGGGGGGACGAACCCAAGGAGCGGCGCGACCCAGTACCGCAGGTAACAGAACCTAACATCCTCTCTTGATACTCTATTTCTAAGTTAGATTGTCTCGCAAACGAAGTAGCAATCTATTTCAGCGTATGAATAAATAAGAAACGGACATTCATTGGATTTTAATAAGTTTGGTGCCTTCTACGTCATACTCATAACAATAAATTATTGTGAAAACAAGCTTATTATGGGTCTGAGTGGTTAATTGATGGTGAATGTAGTTTCTTTCTCCCTGAAGGATAATCGTCACCTCATTTCGATACAGTTCTAACGGACATTTTTTTTCTAAAATGACCTTTGAATGCCGAAGCGTTTCTTTTGCTCATTTCTATACCAGTGGCGGCCGGTGGTCAAAATATGTGGGGGTTCACCAGTCATTAAGTTAGATAATAAATTTAGGAAAGGTGTACATACCTAGGTAATTATAAAGAAGTTCTATTCTCCGTTCTGTTAAAACGGAAAAATATACAACACAGTTTAAAATACAATTTAAACAATACTTTAGTAACACTGAAATAACAACCAATGGAAGTTTCTCACCTGTACTTTTGGTCCAATTACGAGTGCTGTTTTCACAACTGTTATTCGAATGCGAATTCCCAAAATTCATATTCGTATACTTATTGCTTCGGAAATGTAAATGTCAAACGGAAATAAACCAGAGAAATGCAACAAAAAATGAAATGGTGGATGTAGTAGCCGGGGACCATAAAGAAACCAAAGTGGACTTATGAATTATGATATTTATCATATCGATATCACACAAAGATTCGGTTGACATTTTGGATCCGAGTTATGTCCGCCTGCTGACGACGACTAATCAGCTAATCAATCATTATTATTATAGACATGCTTTGACTTGAAGAGGAAGAGAAGAACGCGCGGAACATTCGTTAAAAATAGTAGCTCTGCTGTTAAATTGAAGACAAAATGTGGACAAAAACATTACATATAAGCGTTCTTGTTTAACACGCCACTGTACGAACCGCTCCTTTCGATGTGGGGGTAAAATTCAGAACGACGTTTGGGCTTTGGTAAATTTTACGAAGAACCATATGTGCCCACGGTTTTGACTGTTCACGGGTTTGCTCACAAAGTAGTAAGATTCTTGAACGCCGTCGAAAACGAACTGCTATGAAGATAACCGCAAAGGCTGGCTCTCGTCGCTCTGAAAGATAGTGCGTATAATAGGTACCTACCTACCTACTGTACGAGATCTTGGATAAATATAAACCGAACCGCGTTTCGTATTATGATCTTCAATTTTTGTGGGTTGTGCGGCGCTCGGGAGCTCTCATGAACTAGCCGCCACTGTTCTATACCCAAAATAATTTTCAGATACATCTGTGTTGTATTTTCGTAGATATGTATGACAAAGTTTTAACATCAAACATTTTAAATAATAATTTATTTATAAGGTTCTAACATCGCTTACACTCTCTATTTCTACTATCGTGGTACGAGAACACAACAGAATGGAGTTGGCAGGAAAACATTTCTTTTTCTTCTTCTTCAGCACAATTTATTTAATGCAATAAATACAATTATTACAAGAGGGTCTATCTACCCTCACTCGGGTGGTCCACGACCACACCACACTGACAAATATCGAAGTCTCTACTTCGATCTCTCTATTGTCAGTTTTTCCAATACTGAACCGTAGGTACGACTCGTACCTCCCAGCTTCAGTATAATTACACAAGTGAAGGCACACAGCGTGTACCTTCTAGCTTTACTCTACTAGCAAAACTAACGCAAAGGGCCTATCTTCCCTCTGCCAACTGAAGATACACCTCGGGTATCTTCCAGTTCCACCGTAACAACCACACTGCTTCGCTCTAACAGCAAGACTAAACTCTGTTCCAAAAATCACAATATTTAAAGGAAAACATACAATGGTGAGACAGCATATTTAAGCTGCTTCCACCACGGGATTTTAAAATCCCGCAATAAAACAATTACGCTAAAGTCAGCCCAAAAGGGCCACCCATAAAACTAAGTACATCATAAAACACTTAAATGTAGAAATGCTTGGGACTAAGATTAAATATTCCCATATCTCGAATTCTTAAACTTAACCCACAATAAAATAATAAAATTACTTCTAAAAGTTTGCCAAAACTGGCACAACAATAAAGATACATCTTAAACCTAGGGGATTAACAAATTGTATTGGAATTTTATGATAATAGGGCGGTTCCTATTATTAGGTAAACATGCCTCCAGCAAACTCTTTCTATTTTGGCGGCTGCAATAAATATTTATGGGTTCTATTTGAACTGTACAGATATACATAACTACTTAAAAATAAACAATTTAAGGAATAAACCTTTTGTTCCTTATCGGTAAAGGAATGTCCCCATATAATATCAGGCAGAATACATTTATTTCTAAAGGTAAGGAGCT
Organism: Limnephilus rhombicus; assembly: GCA_929108145.2. Taxonomy (NCBI): domain Eukaryota; kingdom Metazoa; phylum Arthropoda; class Insecta; order Trichoptera; family Limnephilidae; genus Limnephilus; species Limnephilus rhombicus. The sequence continues at coordinate 26,915,139 of OV815295.1, read as the reverse complement.
AATTTGAAAAACCCAAGAGAGAATTTTTATTTGCAAAGGTGAAAATACGTTTAAGACCATTGTTTGCCGGCGTGCAAATTCGTTCTTCCCTAGTGTCCAGCCTCTCTTTTGTCCCTTTCTAACGAAATATTGTATTTGCGGTGGGAAGTGGGGAGGCGAGAAGGGAAGATTTCTATGTAGTGGTATTTGGCCACAGCGCTAGCTAGCAAAATATGGTATTATAGAGTTTTGAAGAAAAGGGCGCGTAATTTTATACTTGATTATTCGCGCGAAGCCGAGGAAATTTCACTTTTGATGAGTTAATTTGTATTAGTATGATACGCTAATACGGGAGTCTCTCGACATATTTTTTATGGTGCTTGTTGGTGGTTCAGCGCAAATAAATGCGTGAAAAAACATAAACATCATTTTATCGGAGAATACGGGGAATGATCTTTTTGTTTAGTGCCTTGAAATTAACGGAGAATTGTATTGTTATAGATCTGGGTATCGTATGTACGAAATTATTAAGATTTTATACCTAATTAATATTTAATTAATATTGAGATGTTAACAACTTTCAAGCAGGGAAATCTCCCTGGTTCTGGGAAAAAAATATTAAGAAATAAAACCCAAATCAGGATTTTTAATGCATGATGTAATTTTTTTTAACCTAATCGAACCTGATATTTAGACACATGTTCACATTAAAAAGTTATACTGATATTATATTTTTATTACTATTTATTACAGTTAAATAAACACATCTTTCACTTGATAACTACATAGATAATTCAACTCTATTAACATAAATTTACACAGTACAAGTACATGAATAACATCTAATTTAAAATATCTAAGCATCTTTATAAACAACTAACTCGGTAGGTATATACCTAATTTTAAAGTCTTAATTCATAAAAATGGAATAAGCTGTTTTAAAAATATTGTACATAAATATTCAATACATATTCGTAATAAAATATTCAGACCTAGGTATATTATTTAATAATTTATTGTAGTACCTACCACTTACTAACAAAACATATGGGTTTGCCAGTGGCGGTCCGTAATTTTTCATCGAGCTAGAAGTGCTATGATTGAAAAAATACGATATTGTTGAAACTGAAAATGCTACAATTGCTTTTATTGACAAATTTCTCTAAAAAGTAGGTACTGATACATAAAGCCGTAAAAAATCGTATAATTTTGCACAAACAAGCATTTTTGAAATGGATTCACAGAATTACACCAATAATCAGGATCAATAAGATAATATTAGGCTTAGGGCACGTCTTTTTTTTAGCACCCCCCTCCCCCTAATTTATATTTTACTAATTATCGTGGAAAATATTTAAGAAATAAAAGCTGAACCGTAAAAATGTAACTTAAACTAAACACCAAGTATCTTGATTTTATTAAATACATTCCGTGGTTCAATTGTTCCTGTGAAAATGAAATTATTTTCTTACTGTTTGCTCAAAATCCCACCATTTACATCGATGTCAGCATCGAATAAATCGTTCTTGGGAGACGTACCCTGGGAAACTTCCACATCATTTACTCAGGAACTGAAAGAAAAAAAATAACATGTATCTACTAAAAAAAAACCAATCCACGTTTTCGAATAGTAAATTTTAGATTTACCGATTTTATATTATATTAATAGTACCTAAACCGTAACTGAACGTACTATTATGTTTCCTTTTAGAAACTTTAAATCCAGAATTATAACAAATTTAACGGTCAGCGAGATACGAGTAATTGCAACGAGGAATTTATCAAAATATCAAAGAAACCATTTACTACCTAGATCTAGATGTTAAATCACAATGAAAAAAAACAACACGTATAAAACAAGGTTATTTTTTTTACTGTAACACTCTTTTCAAATGTCTTTAGCTTAAAAAAAAGGTTTGACCGAGGATTAAATCTTCCTTCCCAGGGATCGGAGTCAACAACGCTACCAACTGAGTAAAGTCCCGACTGGATAAGACAGACATGTAATGACAACGAATTTCAGAGAAATATGTAAACGTCCGCGAATGTGTACGTGATTGACACCAAAAATTGAAAGAATGCATTGTCATCGACAACATGTCTATCTGCCGATTTTCAGCTGGATCGGATGTCGGAAAGTGGGTTAATTTCCACTTCCAAGACTCCACTTCACTAATACAATCATTTCATCGAGAAAACAAAATTGAAATACTTAGATGCATTTAAAAAATATATATTTATATAATAAAAACGCTAGAAAAGTTGAGTGTCATTTTTCCTGCCCATTGGCAGCGTCAGCATGTCAGATTCTAAAGTCAACTACGTATAACATCACATTTTAAATCGGTGTCTTGGAAGTTACTATGTATATTCGGTGGCGTATTCATTTTTTTTAATTATGTCTAGATTAATTTTATGAAATTTCTAGAATTTGTTGGCAGACTTGTGATAATAATATTTACGTAGGTACTCGTGTAGATATTATGTATCCAAAGCAAATAGTTAGGGCACGCCGTTTGTTCCCCTCCGCCAAATATACCTATATTTAATAAATATCATGGAAAATATTTGACAGGCTCGAAATCCGAAGGTCGCGAGATCGAATCCCGGCATGGCAAATAAATTTTATTTGATTAATTTGTGTTATTTCACAATTAATTCATTAAAAATAATGTATAGTATATTTGCGACACGTTCCAGAGTGGAAGATCCTTCAGTATCGCCCTGGTGTAAGACCACCATTTAGAATTGAAACGTCACTTTAAATGGCTTTAGCCGTGTTTGGTGACCAGATCTGAATAGCCAGGTACTTCCCCACCTTCCTCTCCCCCATCTCCTTCCCCTCCCCCTACTTTTAGCCTCACAACATACCCCAATTGGGAATGCCATAGTCTCACTGGCTCCAGACGGGAGCAGTTGGGACTCTTGTGCGGTATTCATATACTTACATAAAAAAGACGGCTGCCATACAGCTATAAAAGATGTGGCTTGACCTATGTCAGCATATCGCTCGCCATATATTTCCATTGGAAATGTACGGCGAGCGATATGCCGAAATACGCCAAGCCACATATTTTGTAGCTGCGTTTGGCACAGGTCTGAAAAAATAAAAGTTGAACCCCAAAAATGTAACTCCAACTAAACACAAGCATCTTGACGTCATTGAATACTTTCTCGAATGCTTTCTCGTTCTTATGAAAATGATTTTTGTTTGCTTACTACGCTCGAAATCCAATCATTTACATCGATGTCAGCATCGATTAAATCTTTCTTGCGAGACGTACCCTGGGAAACTTCAACATCATTTACGGAGGAACTGAAAGCAAAAATAACATTATATTCCTACTGTAAAAAAATTGTCTAGTATAATTTAAAAAAATAATAGTATAGTTAATTTTATATCACCTGTTCCGTATTCTTTCTGACTTTTTAACATTGCATTTTCTCTTTTTCCGGTGCCTGCTAGGTGGCTTACCGTTTGTCCACTTTTGACCTAAAACACAATTAACATTTTAAATAATCAATAAGGTAAGTATCCCAAACGATTGAAAAATTCATAATATCATTAATCATCATTATTAAAGATTCACAAATTGTTATTACTTACCCATATTAAACAAAATAAATTATTTGGGGATACTTCGTTTAAAACTGGCGATTATCGTAAAAACCCAACAAAACCGTCATGATATTTTAGCGCGGAATCAGTGCTAATAGTTCTACACCGATAAACAAATAACAAACAAACAAAAACAACTCCAAGCAGATACTTACTAGTCTAGTCACACACACACACTCCCAGATACACCGATTGTTGATGTATGACGAATGAGAAGATATCTTTGAATGTATATGTTCGTTTGCCGGGCGACACGAGTCCCTTCCCGGCCCGCGCCTCACCCGTCACCCTATCGGGATCGCAAATGTGTAAACGAGACAACGGAAAAAAGCTTGCTATTTTTATGTCGAATTCGCGTCTAACTAAATCCGGGTTTTAATGCAAATAAAACATTTTTTAATGTAAAATCAAATTTTGCTGTATTCTTCATCATATGCCTCAGTTAGGATATGAAGGGATTTTAAAAAAAAAAGCATCCATTTAGTCGCAAAATATTTCCAAAGTTGCCTCCTAAATTCATGGATAAATTGTCTTCTTTTGGGGCTTGTATTTTATAATTAAAAGCAAAAATCGAAAATCGGATCCACATCCTAATTTCATATATGCCGAACCTATCAATTAAAAAAAAAAAAAAAAACAATTCATTTCATATTTTAGGCGTAAATCCAAATTTAAATTTTGTATGAAACAGGCCGCGCATGCGTTCCTCTTAACTAAATAACTGAAATAACACGAATGATACGACCAATTATTTTACTTAAAGCGAAATGGATAAATCGCATTCTGGAACGAACACTCTCTATTTCGTTGTATTTGACAGTTGATCTTAATTTGGAAAAGGTTCTTACTTCACCTTACCATTTTCCAAAGACGAATTATGGTAATCTATTTAACAATTTTATTTTAGTTTTATCATATTTTAACCTCTGGGTGGCCACGCCATTTCACGAAAATTCACAAAATTTCACTAAAAAAGCACCACTTTGAATTGAATGTTTTGTCGATTAATTTTGAGCTATTGTATATTTTATTTACTGAAACACGTTCCTAGAACAATAAACTATGTACCAAAACAACATTACTTGCGTTAATTACGTAAATTAATAGGTTTTACAATGTTTTAGTCGAGGAACACGCATAAATTTTGACAGTTAAAAATCGCGGCAAATATGACATTTCTATATCATAGATAAAATCGTTAAAAATATTCTGGGGTTGCTAGGTGAATGAAATTTATATGCATCTCACAGAGTAATGTTGGCGCAAGCGATTCTGACCCTGTTGTTCATACAAATTCTGTACATAGAAGGGTCAAAATCGCAGACAAACAGTTTTTGGTCGAAAATTTTATTCAAATTTTCGAATTATTTTCTCGCGCATGCGCATAATAGGCGCGCGCCGGCGCGTCTCCGGCCCGTTAGAGGTTAATGAAAAACAGGCCCTAACTTAGAATTGCATTAGGGAAATGTAATAAGAACCTTGTGCAGTGAATTATTATGCCCTAGCTGATTGCACAGGGTTCTATTTGCAAGTTTAGGTATGTTTTAAAGAACCCATTTAACCCGGCGTCAATGACGTGAAAATAATTACACGGTCAATGACGCCGGGTAACCGTGACCCGAATTTTATCGATGGGTTGTACCATAACTGAAAGGGTTATCTTGATTTTGAAAATTATTTATGGGTTCTTTGCTCATAAAAAAATATTAATAATACCAGTATATTTTATGAATCAACTTTATAATATTATCTTAGTAAGAAACACATGTGAAATCAACCATGAAAAAATAACTGTAGAATTTCATTACAACTATTCGTCATATTAACCTGTTTTCCTCATATATCTCCTTCCGCAAGCGGTGTCGCACTCAGCACGCCGGCGGTGCGGGTAGAAGGGGGTTGTATCTCCAGCTACTCAAGCGCTCAAATCGAACGGTTGACGGGTAAAAAAAATATGGCCATTTTAAATCGCCGCGGGTCATTGTAACCCAGCATCATTGACGCCGGGTTAAATACTTACCTTTTAAATATGTTCAATTAAAATATGTTTGTTGGATTTAAATTTCCTGCCCTTTTGTTTAGACTCTAACTTGACCTTGTTGGTGATTATTTATGGTAACCATGGTCACAATATTATAATAATATTCTTCTCTCTGTTACATGCAAGCGTGTATACCTCTTATCAGTTATTTAAACCAATAAATTATATAAAATAAGAGTTTATTTTTGTTTAAAACCATTAATGTTCAATTGAAATATGTTCAATTAAAATATTTTACACAAGTTTCAACCTCAAAATCGGAAATTGGTAAATAGATAATGAGAAATCGTCTTTGCAAACTTTGACACCTCATATCTCAGAACAAGGTGAAGTTAGTGAACCCTTGGGGTAGGTTAGAACCCTATACATTAATTACGTGGGCAGTTTTTCTTCCAATCTAGACCCCCCCCTCTTGGTGAAATAAATTTGATCCACTTCGTGTATTCTTTTCAAGTAAAGTGAGATTTTGCTGGACCCTTCCCCCCTTTTGAGCTCACGTGATTAATGTATGCCCCCCTATCCAAATGAAGTAACATAATGCAATTTGTTGTTTTACTGCCATCTGTTGCCTTTCTTGTGCAACAAATTTATTTGAATGGTGAGAATCTTGGATGGAGAAAATTAGTTAAGCAAAGTTTCTGCAGATGGCATTATAATTGTATAAAAATATTTTCACCTCATTTTTCAAATTTATTTGAATGAATAACAATAATTATTTATTATTGACTTATAATAAATGTTTGCTATCACGAAATATACTAAGTTACCTCTTTAATTAAAATCTGACTTAACCGGTCAAAGGCCATGACATTTAGTGGAAATTCGCGGAACTTCGCAAAAAAACACTAAAAAACCACCACTTTGAATTTTGAATTGAATGTTTTGTTGATAAATTTTGAGCTATTGTATATTTTATTAACTGAAACACGTTCACATCACAATAAACTATCTACGAAAACCACATTACTTGCATTTATTACGTAAATTAATAGGTTTTATGATCGTTTTATTCGCGATACACACATTAATTGCGACCGTTAAATTCGCGGCAAATTCTGACAGCCGATTGTCATAGAAGAAATCGTTTTAAAAATATTCCAGGGTGACAAGGTGAATGAAACTTGTAGTGTCTCCGAGAGTAATGATGGCGCAAGCGATTCTGACACTGTTCTTCATACAAATTGTGTACATAGAAGGGCCAAAATCGTAGACCAAAAGTTTTTTGTCGGAAATATTATTCAAATATTTGAATTATTTTCTCGCGTATGCGCATATGACGCGCGCGCCGGCGCGTCTCCGGCCTGTCAGAGGTTAAACGCTTAATATGCTTTCAATGCAAATTGTCAGTATTCACTATACATTATAATATTATAATAAAATGTAATATGTACTTTCAAAGTTACTTGTATGGATTTTTTGCAATTCAGCTGCACTGATTGTAAATCATAACCTCATCTAAAAATCTCGTATATTCCTATTTGTTTATAATATTCGCATTATTTATTCCAGGTGGCAATGGACACAGAATAAGTCCTGAAGAAGACAGACTTGGACATCACTCAAATCAGCCGAATTCCTTACCCTCTTCAACTTCTGAACTCCCGGTGGATTTTACCACTAATCCTTTGGTATTCTGCCTCCACTACTCAGTTTTTGAGTTGTCCAAACTCATTTTGAAACCTTTCCCCCTTTTTGTGAAATTCAAAGACTTTCCATGGCCGGCAGTAGTGAACTGATAAAAAATATTGCTGTGAATTTTTATTTTTCACAAAATGTTTTTATTTTATTTACTATTGTCGGCCATGGGAAAAAGAGTATAAAAATGCTGGCATTTTAATTAAACCTGTGCACTATTATTTTAACCTGTTCATCAACTGAATACAATATATTATTTCTGTCTGATTTGTTGCTGAAATATTGTCAATTTGCATTAATTCTATTAATAAATTGAATAAAATAAAGAAGCGTTTCTAACTTTGTAAAAATATCTTTTATTAATTAACATCTATTTACATTATACAAAAATGAGTATTTATAATATCTACCTAATGTACAAATGTATAAATCGTGTAAAATCGTTGTTTATGTATTAAGTATTTATTTTCAATTCATTCTTAATTTTATTATCAACGTTAATGTAAAAAAATATGTTTATATTCGTAAAGAGAGCACCATTTTAAACATTATTTCGTTGTACTTTTCGTTTTATACATAACTTCATAATAATAAAATATGTACCTAATCTATAATTAAAGAGGTTCAAGAATAATAAAAATTATAAGTTATTTGTGAACAAGTCATTGATATAGACTACAGAACATGGGTCTTTGAGATTGTACGAAAAGACTCGTGAGTCATGAGCAATGTATATCGAGCAAATTAATACAAAATATGTTGATCTATCTGCATAATATTATACGTGGCAATTATGTAAGTTGTGAAACTTTTGTAGAAAGGTGAAACTAAATGCACTGACAAAATGTCATGTTTTTTTAAAAGAGTCATACTTTATTACGAGATTAAAGTTTTACTTTTTCCACTTTTTTAACAAATTATGGAAATGAACAATAAAATGGAATAATTTTCGCACACTCGAAAAGATTATATTTGCTGTTCAAATGTACTTTTAAATGCTGGGATATTATTTTCTCTAGCCTTATTTCATTTGCCCTTTTTTCATTTGCTAGCTACCCAAGTCACTCTTTGTAATGAAATCTCTATCAATGAATAAGAGCTACTGAAATTTAATAATACATATATATATATAAGTTGATTTTGTAAAAGAAATAATTAATTTTTCTCCAAGCCTTCTACAAATTTTCTGGAACACCGTTACTTTTAGAACTAACAACTAATTTATTATTAAACTTTCCTGATTTTTAATGGAAGACAGTCAACAGTCATGGAAGTCAATTTGGTTTGACTTGTGAAGAATAAAAGATAATTTGTCATACTAATGTATCCAGGGGATAATTTGGTACATTATTAATATTGTAGTTAACATTTACAAATTGGGTTTTACTTATGTCTAAAGGTAAGTTACATAAAGCATTGTCTTCATAAGGCGTCGTTTGCATGGTGACGTATTGCACATCGGTGAACATTTGCTCACTCTCCCCGATGGTATTTTGAACTTCGAGCGTTTGGCTTTCTAAGTCCACATCCTCCATTTCTTTAGCCAAGATGTCTAAAAGATTCTTTCTCTTCTCCAATTGGTAATCTGCTCGCTCCATTTCGATTGCTGCGTTTTCAATTTCTTTTGAACTGTTGTCCATCTGGGATCTTAACGTGTTCAGCATTGAAACTATTTGATCTTGACTGTCGATGTAGCTTATCTCATCTTCGCAGAGATATCTTCTGAGCTTCACACCTAACCTAACAATCAGTTCTTCTTCTCTCTGTAATCTTTTATTTACGATTGTCAGTTTTTCTAAGATGTCTATCTGTTGTTGTATCCTGCTCAATTCGTCTGTTGATGTTTCTGAATTGTCATCTGATTTGGTTTGTACGATTCTGTTGGCGTTGATCTGACAGATATCTGTTAGTTCTTTAGTGAGGTAATGTTCTCTGAGGAGGTGACGTCCTCTGGATCTACGTTTGTTAGCACGAGGAGGGCTTCCACTTACTCCAACTCCGCTGTCACTATTGGCAGCTGGACTGTCCGTTGCTTCACTACTTCTTGCGTGGTTATCTAAGCCTTCGCCTGTTTGAACAGTTCCGCTATCGTTGATCTCCGTGGCTTCCCTGTTCTTGTGATCATACTGTGCTATGTTGTTTAGTTCGCTGATTCCGGCAAGTTCGTCTCTTCTGTCGTCGCTGTTGGCAAGTTCGTTGTTGTTGCGGGCGATGTCGCGGAGGTAGCTCTCGAGGAGGTAGTTGGGGCCGTGTTTAGCCATCCGAGTTTTGTGAGTCTGCTCTTCGAGGTGACTGATCTGCCTGTCTTGCTCCCTGTAACAAAATATATTCATTAACAATAATGTAAAAAAAAAATCTGAATGTGGAGCAGGGAAAATGGTTATTGGTAACTTTGAATCTTTGGACGGAGAGAAATTTTTTAACAGATCAAATTATTTCAAGCGTTTATTGTTCCATTACTGCTCTTTTCTCTCCTGTTTCGTCCAAGACAACCAACGTTCCCCTGGATATCTCCAGCGGGGAGACATTGTCCGCATTGGGAATCCTATACCAAAGTGTCATTGAAGTGAATCTAATAGCCTTGTCCACACACCACGCTTAAGAATTGGAGGCAGTTTTCTAAAAAAAAAATTGCAGTCAGAGGTGCAAACGAAATCAATTGTGATTGTAATTATATCACAGGTCTTCGTATTATGTCTTGTTTAGGTCAAGCGTCGCAGGCTTCACGGTGTCAGGATGAAGCTAAGTGTAGAAGTAGGACAATTCAGAGCCACAAAGTTACGCCGGATCTACGGTCCTATAACTGAGAGCTCTGATAAGAAGGAGGGAAAAGGTACAGTGGAACTAGTAGCGGTACATCCTTTCATAATTTGTCATGATGAGTTTATATTGTTTTGCCCGCAAGGATTAACAATTGTTGACTCATCAGAGATTTCCATGCAGCAGAAGGGGAATCAGATCTCTTAGTAGAGTAAGTGTTAGGTAAGTAGTTACCTCAACCTGTCGGCCTGTAGGGTCAGGGTGTCGCCCTGTGCGCGCAGAAGTTGCGGGAACAGCTGTTGGGGACGAGGGCGGCGACGGTGGGTGGCTGGACGGCGCCGCTCCCGCCCGCGAGGCGAGGGTGGACTGCCACGGCCTGAGTCTCCCGAGCTGTCCACATAGCGGAGGGTGAAGCGGATCTGGAAACAAGAGAATGCACGGTTTGAACTGCTGCGTCAGCAATATGTAGTTACTAGTAGTGAGCTGCCTGCCGTAGCAATATTCAATCAGATTTTGTTACGAAGGAGAATCTCGACAGTATGGGACAGTGATAAGGGAGCCGGTTTTTTAAAACTTATTGGATAAGGAGCCATTTTATAGATTTGATGTCAATTTGACATTTTAAATATCCTTGTAAATAAATAAATAAAAACAGAACACTTAACTCGATAAGGGATGAAAAAACTAATCTAACCTAACCTAACCTATTATTTTACTAGGTATTTTCTGTTTCGACAGGTTACCGTTTTATCTTATGAGGTAGTAAACAGACAGATTTTACTTGGCATACAAGGGTAGGTACCTATATTATTTGGATTATATTTCAATGATAATGTCGGTAAAATTTCCCATCTCTATTTAGTTGTTGAATACTTCACAGTGTCTGTGCTACCAGTAGGGATGGACGATATACATCGATGTAATGTAAACACTCGATGTATAGTACCGATGCATCGTATTGAACCGATGTATTGTTAATACTTCAACATCGAATATACATCGATGTTTTTTATTCGATGCATCGAATACGCAAACTATGAGATGAGTGTCTATGAGTATGACCAACAGGTCACTCACGAATGCAGTGACTTTCACGACGTTTCGTGAATCAGAACGTAATAATCAGTTCAGTCAATATAAAACGCCTACCATTTATCGGTTTGGCTGAATGGGTTGGTTCCCTTTAAGCCGGTAAAGTCAAAGTTAAAAAATAAAACCTTAAATCTAAAATAAAATTTATGGAGGGATTATAAATTACAATTCCCAAAGCTGTACAAAATAGCTTTTGGTGTTTAACAATTGTTGGCACATCTGTCCCATCAGAAAGACTCTTTTCGCAGGCAGGGCTAGTTTTTGACTGAGCAAAGAAACCGATTGAAGGGAAAAAGATTAAATAAACTTTTGTTTTTACATAGCATTGAAAAAAAAAATTGGAATTTGTAAACAAAATAAAGCTGTGTTTGATGTGTGATTGTGAATTTTAGTAAATATTTTTCCTTGAATTTAACTTAGGGAACGTACCCATACTACGTGACCAACTTTTTGCAATTTTTAACCCCCCCCCCCCCGGTGACCAAAAACCTAAGCAACCCGCCGCTCATTTGTATGGGGCGTGACATTTTGAAGACCCCCCCCCCCCCCCAAACGTGTCACGTAGTATGGGTACGTTCCCTTACCTAGTTTTCTTAGGCCTAAACATGTCCATTGCGAAAAACAATCGATGTTTTGGAAACATCGATGTATTTCTCAATACATCGTATTAACATCGATGCGTTACATCGGAAAAAACATCGATGTATATTTTAAATGTCCATGCCTATCTACCAGTAATTATTGTCTCTTGTATCCAGTGCTGCCAGGTAGTTTTCACCATGTCTTCATGGTTTTTGGGTCATTTATACCTCCATGGTTTTTGCTGGTCACTAAAAATGCATTCTTTTGAGTGAGATACGGTTTTTTTAGCAAGGGACGCAGGGGAAAATCCCGAATTCAGGAATGTAGTTCTTTAATTCAGTACCTACAGCGTAGGTCGAAAATGTTTTTTTTTCTAATTTATATACTATATTGACAATAAAAAGTATGTATTAAATTAAATAAAAAAAACCAGTGGTGCTTTAGACCACACGGCTGAAGTAAAACTTCACTAACTTATATCTCCCTCTCAACTTCCGTTCGCCTCGCCCGATCACACTTTTCATAACGCTCTCGTCACGCATTCACCAGCTTACTCCCCAAGTCAAGCGTGCGTAAAGGCCCGACTGTTCGCCTCGCCCGATCACACTTTTTGTAACGCTCTCGTCACGCATTCACCAGCTTACTCCCCAAGTCAAGCGTGCGTAAAGGCCCGACTGTTCGCCTCGCCCGATCACACTTTTTGTAACGCTCTCGTCACGCATTCACCAGCTTACTCCCCAAGTCAAGCGTGCGTAAAGGCCCGACTGCTCGCCTCGCCCGATCACACTTTTTGTAACGCTCTCGTCACGCATTCACCAGCTTACTCCCCAAGTCAAGCGTGCGTAAAGAAGTTTTCTTCAATAAATCACGTAACTTTAGTGAGGTACCTTCAAACGACTGCAAGATGCAATTATCTCAGGATCTGGAAAAAACTGTTTTTTTTTTTCTATTTAAACTTACCTATTCCTCAATATACCTACTCGTAATTTAAAATGGAGTTCCTCAAAAACTTGATAACAATAAAAAAATCAAGTGTGTAATTCACACGCGGTAGAAGTGAAACTAGGAAGTCGCTATATATGTCGCTTTCTTTTGCCTGTTTATTTTAAAGCGGTTTGAAGATTGGATATTGATTTCACAAATATAAAAATGTGTATTTTTTTTGGATTTCGTAGGATTCGAACCTCTTGATGTCTGTCTCTCTGGCCACTGAGACTTTTCGAGCAACGAACGCTATCGAAGGCCCGCGCCGACGCGCGAATTTACCGCATTATATTAGAACCGAGGATCCGCCAAATACGCCGTTTATCAAATACCAAAATTCAGTGACGCATTTCCGTTTCATCCGAATTTCAAATCACTAACGGCACTAAAGAAGTTTCACTTTAAAAACAAACCGTAAAAAAAGTTTTTTTTTTACTGAAATACCTAGATTCATTTATTTTTGTAAGTAGTGAAACAGTTTGGACTTTCCGCCACATCGAACATCGAAGATTTCAGAGATATGCGTGGGTGTGCTGAGTGTCACCTTTAGAAATAATGCCGAGTTTCAGCTCGGTCGGATGTCCGGAAGTGGGTTTATTTCCACAATGGACCAACAGATCGAATAAATATTTTTTTATTGCTATAATGTCATCCTCAACCAACAAATATAACAAATTATAAAACTTTTCGTCAAGAAATCGTAGTTGTTCCTTCTTCATGGATCTCAATTTCCATAAAAAAGTATCATCACGAAACCACGAATATGACGTTAGTTTGCGGTCTCTAGCTACTTGAATAATACGAGAGAGGTTGTGGAAAAACATAACATGATGTTTTATGCTCTCTAGGCATATAATATTGTGGCGTTTACTGCGAGTTGTCACGAACCCGCCGGCAAATAAGGCAATTGCGTGTCGCGTACAATAACTAGGCCCGGCATGTTTTCGCGTTGTCAACTGGACATGACGAATTTAAAGAAATTCTATAACGACACACAACGCACACGTTCCATCTTTTAATAGTCCGCCAGTTAAACTCAGAAACTGTCATTAAATTAAGAAATAATACCTTCGTACTCAGTGGTGGATTTTCCTGTCAAGTAAAAACAGGAAGAACACTCAGTTAATTTGTTAGAATCTAATGGTAACTCCGTTATGCACGTGACGAGTGAGTAGGAATCAGTGTGTCTAGGAGTGACTCCATCCCTCCAACTGCGGTGCAAGGCGATGGGTCAAGAGGTCCGGCTGGAGAATTCAAAATGTCTCCCTCAACCACCCTCACTCTCTCCCGATCCTGTGTCTGCCCGCCACGCAGTAGGTGGGCAAGTGCATCCACCGCCAAGACTTCTCCATGAACCTGCTAAATGTAGCTTACCACTCGGGGTGACCTATGGAAGGGGTGTTGGTTATCCAATAAATGGTTCCCGGTAGGGCATTATCTACCAATATCCGCTTCCCAAATAGAAAATTGAGAATATTTCTGTGGACTAGATACCTACCATTCCTGAAAATTGCAACAACATTATTTGCACCTTCTCTTTTATCAACGCGATTATCAATGTACCCACCTCCCCTTTTTTTCGAACCACCCCCTTAGGGTTGAACCCCTCCTATGTGAATACTTTAGCTACGCCCTTGGCCGAATGTCTAATGCAGATTGATAAATTCATAATATTGGAAAAGATCTTAACGAACTTAGTTTAAGATGCTTACCTCGCTTTGGGCATCTCCCCATGCGTTCCAAATATCCAAGATAGTCGCGTCTCCATCCAGCGGCTGTTCCATACTCCTCCATCTCTCAGTGATCACCCAGTCCGCCTCACTCGAGCGTGCGTGACCGGGCTGGTGAGGTAACAACGCGCGCACGAGCTCCGAGCACGTCGTGCCCGCCAACACTCCGCTCACCCACAACTGGCGGTCATCCACCCAAACGCACACTTCTTCTCCAGCCTGCTCGCAATCATCTTCTCCACTCTCATCTGAAACTTCATTCCTGTAAAGATCTGGTACCAGCTGGTCTTTGATTCCTATGGGTTTGGGTCCTATTGCATCTAAACCTTCACTGTACAGTTGTGGAACGCGATCATTTAACCTCTCTTTAAGTCCTGTGGTTCTATGTCCAGAAGTCCTGGTTTCTGCATATTCATAACCTTCATTGTACAGTGTTGGAACGCGGTCGAACCCTTCTTTGATTCCGACGGTTCTATGAGCAAGAGCTCTTGCCTCGTAAACACAGTCGCCCACAATCCTTTCATTGGTTTCTAAGCGATCTCTTGATCTGTCTTTTCCTCGGTTGGTTTTTGTTTCGGCGGTTCTAATGGTTGGTACGCGTTCTGATGACCGGTCTCCACCGCGGTTGAGCCTGCGGTCCGGTGTGCGGTCGGACGCGCGGTCAGGCGGGCGGTTGACGGCGCGGTTGCGGGCGCGGTCAGTGGACCGCTCGAACGGGCGGTCGGATCGTTCCGCCCGCACCTCCCGGCAAGTAGCTTCCATCGCGCCGCACCTGGAAAAGGGAGAAAAAACTCGTTAAACATCAAATAAAATAACTTTATAATCCAAAAATGCTACACTTAAAGGCTCTACACAGGGATAAACAAGAAAGCACAACCATAATTCATTTGAGAACGACTTTGAAATCTTTTTTCGTTATTTGTTTTTGGGGTGTTATGCCGTGTTGCGCTACCTCCTTCTTTAGTCAACGTTTCGGACATCGTTGCAGTGTCCATCATCAGGGCAGATCCGGCAGATCCGATCTACCGGATCTGCCCTGATGATGGACACTGCAACGATGTCCGAAACGTTGGCTAAAGAAGGAGGTAGCGCAACACGGCATAACACCCCAAAAACAAATAACGAAAATGCTTTTGGCCGTGAAAATCATAAAACTTATTTGAAATCTTTTGTTTAAGTTCCGACATAGAAGATTATCTTCAATACCGTTGAAGAGATATATAAACCGATAGATAGATGTAGTGGGCGTGTATGTTTGATGAAAGTTACAATTAAATTAGTACCTACCTATTAGTTAAATTACCCTTATCAAACATAATCATTTAAACATAACAAGTTATAATCGATTTCATTGACCTGCCTGTGCCCTAGGAGTTGAAAGGTGACGTAAGTTTTCTTTCAAATCGACCTACCTATATCATATTTGTATCGTATTTTCCTTTTGGTTGCCCAATGGATTTGTTCGCGAGAATCTGCGACGCGCAGATTGGGGAATGATCAGAGACGCGAAGGTTGTGGAATGGTCGGTATGAGGCTCTTCGTACGAGAACTACACCAGTAGCGTAGCGAAGGGGGTGGGGCGGACCGCCCCGGGTGCCACCCGAAGGGGGGTACCACTCGACCAAGATATTGCAAACACGTCACCAAGATATTGCATACACATGAACACGGTCTGTTATTTATATTTTCGTAACTCTATGGCTCCCCGTGGAGTGCCCCGAATTCTGTGTCGGTTGGTCTTTTTTAGGCGGAGTACCAATACCAGGATGGACCAATTTTATGAAGTCAAAATTAGCTTTTTGAATTTCTCAAGTTAACTTTAATAGGGGGGGGGGGGGGGGGGGTGACACTACGCCCCGGGGGTGACACCGCCCCGGGTGCCACCCATGCTAGCTACGCCACTGACTACACATCACTAGAAAATAAGGTTTATGAAGAAGATGAATCATTATTATCGGTTGGTAATAGGTAGGTACTAGGTCCTTTTTCCTTCCCAAAACTTCCACTTCTTTCTTTTCATAAAAACCCCATCCAGACAGCATCCCCAAAGAAGACATTGATCCTTAGCGAAATTGTTTTGTTCAGAGCCTCCTGAGAGGAGATAATGTACATAAATGTTTTTTAAATAAAAACCTAGTATTTCTTAAAATTTTATCCTAACCTAACCTACTGCATTGAAATCTTAAAACAGATTGATTTATGTTAACGTTTTAGACATGTTTTATATATTATAATGATTGATTTTTGAAGTGAAAACTTCTTTTGCACCGTTGTGATTTGAAACTCGATGAAACGAAAAAGCGACACTAAAAAGAGACAAACTCATACATCTATAGGATTTAGACTGCGAGAGAATGAGATAGGATAATCGGTCTTTTCTTTGTGCGGTGCTTTGCAGCTTTCCACTCTTGTCTATTTTAGTTTTCTGAAGGTTTCACTTCTGCTGCGTGTGAACTGCACACTTGCATTTTTAAGCAGGTAATAAATCGTGTTCCGTTTATTCCTTTATCGAACGTTTTAGAGAGCCTTCAAGTGTTTGTCATCACAACAGATTTGACACAATATTGAACCCACTGTTCTTTTCATCGTGAGAAAAAAATATTTACTCTACCATGTTTACGATAGAAACGTCTTCACAACTAAAATAGTTCCTCACTTTTACACCGTCTAATAAAATAAATCTATTATGCACCACTTCTTGAATACCATCTCAGACAGCAAGTCTGATTCAACGTAATTCGATGGAGTTACAAAAATGTAAAGTAGATTCAGTTCTTCCGCAATAGTCGCTTCGATAAGGTTCATGCTCCGTTGGTGGTGATGGATCAAGGAGTTTACTTGAAGCTTGGCTGCCTTTGAGGCCACTATGAATCAGATTGTCATAAACCATAGTGTACTAACTCACATTTTGAAATTTCTGAGTTAAGAGCTTGAAATGAGGGCTCCAAATCATAATCTAGCTCTGCTAGATGGAATCAGAGACATACTTAGCATTAAAAACTGTAAACGTACCAGGCGGAAAAACCAAAAAAAATATCGTGTATGCAGAAACACTTCAATAAACAGAATTAAAATACAAACACTTTCTTTCTTTGAATCGCATTGCAACGCACGCCAGGTTTATGCTAGTCTCTACATGTTATAAATTAAAGTCCTCCGCCGCGTCTGTCCGTCTGTTCGCGATAAACTCAAAAACTACTGAAGGGATTTTCATGCGGTTTTCACCAATAAATACACGAGGAAGGTTTAGGTATATATTTTGTCAAGGTTTTGTGTAAATTGGTTGAAATATACAGGTGTCCGGGGGTAAAGTGCATTAACTTCGGGAGGTGATACATGATAGTACAAGTAAAAAAGATAAATAACTTATTTAGAAATTCCAACTTTTATGGGCTGTTTTGTGGTAAAAAGATAAAAATATACCGGCGTGTGCGGCCAGCTTTATTATTTTCCGCTGTTACAATACGGGCCAGTCACAACCATGCAATTATTAATTGTTTTTGTGTTTAATTCGTAGAACTCCATTTTAATTTTTAGAAATTTAATTAAAATTAAATTTGATAATGTTATTATCGAGTTCTGCAAGTTTTTTGGTTAGTGTTTTAGTTACAGCTGTTTCGACTTGTAAGGTCATTTTCAAACTGTGGTGAAGCCACGTACAGACGACTTATTTATAAGATTTTAAATGTCAATTTTTGAAGGTGTCTAAGTTGATTTATTACCGGTTAAACCAATTTGTAGAGACACTAATTGAGAGAGTGCTAATGTGGGATTCGGAGTATTTCCCTTTGGTTTGCCTTGCACTAAGTGTAAGGGTTTTCTTGATTGATTTAGAATGACGTTATTGCTATGACTCATTTAAGTGCATTATATTTTTTAGGTTTGGTAAACATACTAAGTAGTGGGGAATAAATAATTTTCCTTACTTTATTAATTAGCGTTATGTTGGGGTCATTCGTTCGTTTATTGATTTCTAATTGTTCAAGCAAATTTAATCTAAGACCCTTTCGTTCTATATGTAATGGTTTTGGCTGGTTATTTTTAAGTGGAACGTGATTATTCACTAAGAGATGTTCGGCGAATTTTGAAGAGGTGTTTTTATTTTTATAACATCTTATATGTTCTTTGAATCTAGTTGAGAATGCCCTACCTGTTTGTCCGATGTATGTAAAAAAAAAAAAACAAACAACCACGCAATGTTGCCACAATGGTGCCCGGCGGGCGCTCAGCAAGTAACAACGTACCTCATACTGAGGATTTTTAGTAGGTACGTCTTTTTGTATGGGAAAAAATTTTTGGAATTTCGGAAAAAGTTGTTAATCTTTTTTACTCCTACCATCATGTAGAATCACCTCCCGAAGTTAATGCACTTTACCCCCGGACACCCTGTTTAATCTGTATGTGATGGACGTGTGGACTGGGAAGCGAGCGGTGTGGATTTGATTTGTAAGCAAATTAACAGATGGCGGTGTGAATTAATTTATCGTGGTTATAAAGGTTGGGTAAACGTCCAGTAGATGGCGTTGTGTTTCGTTAGCCGCAACAACTCGTTGCCGGGTCAACTAGTTACAGTAGAAAATCAATTGCTATTTTGGATTGCGATTTGGATTGCCCCTTTTCTATCGGCAGGCAGGAAGGTACCTGTTCGTATCCGCAGTGTACGGTCTATATGAATAAATCGCGTGTTTCACTGCACTAAACCGCATAATGACGTATACATATATTATCATATTATAATTTCAATACAAAGCTCTACCGCTTAGAGTTTTCGCGGAAAGCGATTAGGTATTATTTGTGTTCGTCAAAATGGCGCGTCACGAAATCGGAGAAAGTATAGTGCGCCTAAAACGTAACTAATCAACGTTTACCTGGGACTTCCGAGACGAAAGATCTTATGTAACCTTGCGACGGTTCCGCGACAAAATATCCCCGACAAAATAGCCTTCGACAAAATATCTTACGGACAAAATATCCCCCAACAAAACTAATAAAACCTACTAAAACCGAACCCAACCTAACTTAATCTAACAAAAAATGGGACAAAAATAATACAGACATCCTGTAAAGATCTATTGTATCTGTTTTTTTGTGCTATTGTCGTAATTACAATTTACAGGTTGTTTCTATTATTTTTGTCCCACTTTAGAAGTGAAATTTCTAAAGCCCCGTTGTGATTGAGAATTCGGATAAAACGGAAATGAAGCATTCAACACCTGCGAAGCATCAAACTCCTATCAAGGCTCCTATAGATTGAGATATAAAACGAAAATGATGCTGGTCTGCGCTCATTGGCCGTTTTAATTATGTCCTCACTTTTAAAGGCTCCTTGGTTCTTCATTGGTTGAGATTGTTTTGGTAAAGTTTCGCTTCTACCGCGTGTTTAATGATTTTTTTATAAGGTTAGGTTAGGTTAGGTTAAGTTTCAGTAGATATTTTGTTGAGCGATGTTTTGTTCTTAGGATATTTTGTTGGGAACATTTTGATGAAAGTACCTACCACTTGCGGCATCTATTTTATTTCAAATCGGTAAAGATAAAACTAAATAAGATATATCTCTGTTCAGTAGTTTATGGACATTACATTGATGCCAATGCTCTAAATCTAAGCCATTGACGTAAAGTTTGTGTTCCTCACAAAAAAGTCTTGATAATACCCCTTCGTGACAAATATTGCACCATAATTAAACTCTGAACTAGTAAAGTCACAGATTTCCACCATATTACGCTGTATTTGTTAGTGAGTGATGTACATTGGTCCCACCCTGTGAATACAAATAGTGATGGCGTGCCGGGCCCCGAGCCAGCACTGCGGTATACCCATCGATCCATCCACAGAACCTCCACAGAGCTTCCATAGAGCCTTAAAACAAGGCTCCGTGACGAGTAGGTTCCTAATCTACCTAATACAATGACCGTTTATTTCTTTATAACTATAAAATATAACTATTTAGAGATGAAAATCTACAGAAGAATACTCAAGATAAGCTGGATGGTCAGAGTTACGAGTGAAGATATTATGGTTCGGATGAGTAAACAAAAAAGTTATTAAAACAAAAAATCCGAAAACTTCAATATCTAGGACGTGTGATGAGACATCAAGAGAAGTACGAGATCTTGCATCTCATAATGCAGGGAAAGATTGCCGGAAGACGGGGCCTTGGAAGAAGGAGAACATCATGGCTGAAAAACCTGAGACAGTGGTTTGGCCGGTCTATTGTAGAGCTGTTCCGGGCCGCAATAAACAAAGTCCGCATAGCCTACATGATTGCTAACGCACGTTAAACGGACAGGGCATGAGAAGAAGAACTATAAAATATACCTACCTAATTTGAATTGGGATAGCTGAATATTGGTCAACATATTGTAATTAACACAATTTAATATGATATCGAGTAACATGTGATGAAGAAGGGACGTTGGACAACCTTAAACACTGTTTTATAGTCCTTTCTTCTATTGGTTTTCTCATGCCGTCTCTTTAATAATAGACGTCATATCTGACCTAACCAGGGACGATTTTGCTTTCCAAAATACATACATAGTCTAATCACTATGTTTATTATTGAATAATTATGTTTGCGGTAAAACAACACTCAAATCAGCAGTAACAACGAGCATCAACAACAATCGCCGCCATTTGCAAACTGCCGTCGCTAGATGGCACTGACTTGATCACGTGATACTTCAAAATCCGTCGCGCTCCAAGGCATGTATTATAGTCAGCCTTGTGACCTACCAATGACACAACGACATAACAGAACCTCATTGGCTACCAGGCGCCCTAGCACGGTCGATCGATAAGGATTTATAGGATAACTTTCGGTGACTTCTCATCGTTGCCTACGACAACTGCAGATCTCTAACGTACAAACAATAGTTGACGTCGAATATATTAAGAACACCTAGTCTTTATGAACTGTTACTTATTCGTCGGCAATCTGCAGTCATGCTAAACGATGAGAAGTTACCGAAAGTTATCCCATCAATCCTTATCGATCGACCGTGTTAGGGGGCCAGGTACCTAGTTCATACTTTCTATCTGCCCCTGATATGCCTTGACACGAAGAATGGTATACATTTTTATTGTTTTTATGGGAATACCGCACAGAGGCGCACCCGTGGGCCTACGGCATCCCCGATTGGGGTATATTGTGAGGCTGAAGGGGAATAGATCCCTCTATAGGGGAAAGAGACAGCGATGAGGAAGGTTGGGTTAGGGTAAGTAATTTTAAAGTAACATTTCGAGTAGGTACTGAAGCAGGTGTTGTTGACAGTTGCTTACTGTAAATAAATTCACTAAGCAAACTCTTGGTCAAAAGGGGTTGACAATTAATGACAAAATCAGTAAGTACAGAGGCAGCTCTGAGCCAAACGCCACCTGGCGTTAGTAAAAAACTTAAGGGCGCTGTTTGAGGTTATTTTATTGGCTTGACTCCTTGGCGCCTTTGCAAGTCTTCGCCGGAGCGGACTGCTCCAATTACGCCTGTATAACTTTGCAAGTCGGCGCCGGAGCGGACTGCTCCAATTACGCCTGTATAACTTTGTTATACTTTGTTATAACGCAGCTTCATGTAGCCTCACCCCTCACCTCACCACTCATTATTTGTGTGTGGCTAATATCATTTAATAATATGATCTAGACACTTGACAAATGATGTACAGTGAACAGAACAACAAAAGGATAAAAAGACTAGGTACTTAGTATAAACACAGAAATAATTTTGAACTATCCTATTTCGAACAGCTCTACCAGCCACTAAATCTTCTACCAGCCACTAAATCTGGGTTTCTAAACAGCCTCGGGCTCAAGTGGAGCCATTCCTCCAGCAATCAGCCCTAAATCTAGATTATGATCGGTCAGGTATTCTGGAAGATCAAAATTATCTTTTACACACATTTTGTGAAGCACCAAACATGCATTGATAAATAATCGAATTGATCTGACGAAACATTCTTGTCAGTCTCGAAACAGTTGTTTCTTGACAGTCGACATGATTAATCACAGCCAACATCGCCGGTAAATCAGCCATTGTAAAATTGCAAAATGACTTTACAAAAATAGACGATGTCTCTGCGGGTGCGAAAGTTCGCGCGGGAAAACAATAATGCCAGATTTTGACAGCTAATTGCGTAGATACGCTAACAACCTACCACTCGCTGCTCGTTTCGACTGGTATACCCCACTCGTTGTTGTGTGGAATGACTTTTGACGTTTGGCGTCTAAGAATGTTCCTTCGACCAAGCTCAAGAATAACCAAGTCGACCAACGGACGTACTTTCGACGGCGATTACGAGCGACGACGCTTGGAGAATAGAGACCCAGGACTAAGCAGGTACCCTCTGGTTTCGAACACGGTTCATACAGCTGCTAAACGTGCCTCCTTCCCAACTATCAGTGTAATTCGGTAGCGGTCAGTGCTCTCTTCTAAAGCGCTAAATTACATATATACTAATCTCCTCTTACCACCAAATCAGAAGTATGTTATTCATCTTCATGTTTATTTTGTCACATGGCGTCATTATTTTAAAAATTCGCGTATAATTTAAATTTGTAATGCGCGTGCCATTTTTTCTAACCCGTCTAAAATAAAATTGTCGAAACGTTCGTCATTTCATCGCTAGAGTTGTGAAAAAACACCTTTTGGTACTGGAGAGGTAGTAAAATAATAGTATTATTTTATTACAGTTTTTTGCAGGTGTCACTTGCGTGGGAACAAATCGTATGAAAAAAGTTGATGAAGTGTTTATATAAAAGTTCTTTACACCTCCGAGACATTTCTTTGTTTTTTTTTTCAAACAAGAAACCACTTCTAATTGAAGAGGTTCTTCAACTGTCGGCTACCAAAGAAGTCTGTTCTTAGTTTTGAAGCCACCTGATTGCTTAAATTTATTTTCTTTTTTTTCCTTATATTTCAATGAAATGATGTATCATGCATTTTTGTGAAACAGACGCCCTTTAAATTTTTTTGCTTTTATTCAGTGAGCCGCTCCCCATTTTAGTTAACTTTTAAAATATCTCTTTACTTCTTGTTTTAAAGCTCGAATCTTTTGTATCAGCCAATATTACTAATATTATAAACGCGAAAGTTTGTATGGATGTATGTGTGCTTGTTTTCACGCAAAATCTACTGCATGAATTTTATTGAAACTTTACACATAGACTATAATTTATAAGAAAGGGGACGCGGGAGGGGAACGGGGATGCACTGGAAAGGTGATTCATGGAGAAACAATGTATTTATTTGAACATGGCATTGCAACGCACGCCTGCAACCAGCTAGTAATTTATATTTGAACAATCTATTTGAAACGTGAACGGTATAACTGGGCAT
Organism: Limnephilus rhombicus; assembly: GCA_929108145.2. Classification (NCBI taxonomy): domain Eukaryota; kingdom Metazoa; phylum Arthropoda; class Insecta; order Trichoptera; family Limnephilidae; genus Limnephilus; species Limnephilus rhombicus. The sequence goes on along the minus strand of OV815295.1, from coordinate 26,891,386 downwards.
CTAATTGTTGGAACAAAAACTAATAGATTTATATTCGAAAATTACAGAATCTGCGCAGTTATGTCTTTTTAAAATTATTTCACAATCAATGCATCACGCCCATATTTGGTTGCTAATAATATTTCTATACATAACAGAAAAAAATATTCCATATTTTCAGTCAATGCGACGTAACCCATCATAAAGATACTACCTTTATTTATTTCACAACAAATATTCACCAGTTACCTCTAATAATCATTGTGCGAACAAATGACAGCAGAAAATTAGAAAACGGAAACGCTAAAATTCAATTTCACGATTTAACATTCACTATTTATTTTCTTGAAACACCTGAACAGAATTATTACCTAACTCAGCCGAAAATGTGTTAGGCATCTTCTAGGTGTGTAAGGATTAAGATCTCGCCCATCCTCTTTCAAATAATTCTCTAATGTTAAGTGTTTGAACGATCATAAACGTGTTTTTAAATAATTTATGGCATCACAATTGTGAAGGTTCAGATTCACCTACATTTTGGAGCCCCTGACCTCTTGCTCGGATCATTAGCCATTCATCTTGGTTGACAGTTAAACGTACAATATAATCTAAGAAACGTAATGACCTAGAAACACGTTTTTTCCACTAATTTCTTACGTCCGCCGTTCATTTGGCTTGCGGAACAACAATCTTTTCTTTTTATTATCTTGGATATGGGGCCGTTGTATTATACTATACCTAGCTGTAGAAAAAGTGACCCAAGAAGATCAGTGGCGTATCACAAACTCCAGCGTTCACACGTTTAATCGAGCATTATTATTATTTTAACGCTTGCATGTCGTCACAATATTAATTGCGACTTTATTTTCGCCGTCCTGATTCGAACACTGGTATATTTCGCTAACCGGACTAACTTAGGTAAGTATTGATCTTAGCTATCTCTTAATGTTTTGCAAACCGACAGAAGTTCCACAAGGATCCTACCTAGGACCTCTGTTATTTCTTGTTTCTGTACATTAGCGATGTCACCAATTGTTTAAAAAAAGATAGTGTTAAACTCAGAGAGTGAGAGAACTCAAAAGTTAATTAGACATTCATAAATATAAATGACAACCATTCATTTAAAGATTCAAACTATCTCTTACACCTAGAAAAATGTTAACCAAAGTCATTCAACAAAAGTTTTAACCCTTTTATATTTCTTTATAAAATTAACAGAGTAAACCCGAAAAGATGCGGTGAGTTCAAGGAATCGAAAATCATGTCACTATTATTAAGAATCATAAAACTAGGTGAAGTCGGGGTTAAATAAATTAATACATTAATAATAGCCATTATCGATAAAGTTCATAAAGACGTAGTCCGGCATTAAACTTAATACATTTAATGCCTCCACAGGATTGATACTAATACAAGTTAAAAGCAACCTGCAATTAATAATACTTATCGCCGTTTATTCCGCCTACTGAGATACTTGCGTTGTATACATTAAATATTTTGTCACTGTTCTTTGTTTTTACTCTACGTATTGTTATTTTCTCTATTTTTGTTACTTTTAAATACGGAATATATTGCATACGAGTATTACAATAAATCACTCATTTGAATGAACTTGCGCGGGTACCCCACTAACAACATTTGGTTTTCATTGATTCCATTTTATTTTCTAGCAAACATAAGACCATCAGAGATAAAATGAGCATTAACGATCTTTTGGTGAAAAAATGTTCATAAATCAAAGCGTGTTGTAGAGAGGTAATAATTATAAGGTTCACAGGACACGCCTTAAAGTGATGTCTGCTAATTATCTATCTTTGATAGGTTGAATTAAAATATTAATGAGTAGGTACTTAATTTGTCATTGATAGCTAAAGTTTTACACGAATCATTTACACGAAAGATAGTAGCTTTTGAAACTATATCTCAAACGACAAATATAACGTAGGCATGCACTCTAAATATTATAAACAAATATGAAGGTAAATTTGAAGTTGTTGGACGAATTGCCAAAAAAAGAAAAAAAATTTGGACATTGGAATAAGAATACTGCACCATTCAGATCTAATCATGAGTTGTACCAAATGCAAGGTTACTCAACTGAATCCAGGGGAATATAATTCATAGGTAGACTTCGCACCTCGCTTCAAAACAAGTGAGGTCCTTCGAATTGAAATTGTAACAGAATTTTTCATTTTGTCAATTTGGTCAATTTGGATTTTTGACTTGTCAATCCAGACCCAAAAGCTTTACTAATCCGTAGATGAGGTCAAAGAGATGATATATTTAACAACATTATTTTACTCATCTAAACACTATTTAACTATACATAAAGGAAGGGTCCCAACATTGTTGTGGGAGTTGATACATAACCAGCTTTTTGTGAATAACTTGAACAATAATTATATTTAATGTTTTTTGCATGTACATCTATGGAAAATTACGTAGGTGAGGGCTAGCAGTTAGATTGAGATAAACTCTTAATTGAACATGTGATTAAGCCTTTTTACATTACACTGGTGGGTGGATGAAACATAATTTGGTTCATCACATGCTTTTTATTAGTTATGTAGCAAGAAATGACAGGCAATAAAATCAGGTCTCCAAAAATCGCACAATTTTCAGTATGTTAATTATTAAGCTAATTATATTTGAAAGTTAACTAGCAGTTGGAAACAGATTTGTGTATGAAAAATACTATTAATATTGTACACATTTAAAATATAATATTTTCTTTCAACTGCCTGTTGTATGCTGATGATGCGGTGCTGATTTATATCACTATGGAAGATCTACAGTCTCTCGTGTCTAGGATGAACGAAGTACGAGTATGTATGAAGAATGAGTTAATGATGAATGTAAGTAAGTCTAAAGTCATGGTGTTTGCAAAAGATTGCAATATAGTTGTGAATGATGAATACTTGAAGCAGGTGGTTGAGTTTGTGTATGGTGTGTACGTTTACGAGAAATGGGAAGGATGATAGAGATATTGAAAGAAGGGCAAATGCAGGAAACTCCATTAATGGACGACTGAATGCAGTTGGCGCTAATAAAAAAAAACTGTCAAAAGAAGCGAAACTGGCAGTCCACAACGGAATCCTGGTACCTACCCAGATGTATGGCAGTGAGGCATGAGGTGTGGTAAAACCATGTATGATCGTGTGAGAAATGTGGAGATCCGCAAATAATGTAAGGCATAATGAGTAAGATGACCCTCAGATGGTTTGGGCATGTAGAGCGAATGAACGAAGAAAATAGTGTAAGAAGTGAATCAGACACATAATGACTCAAATGTGAATGGTAGAAGAAGTCGCGGACGCCTGAGGAAGCCATGGCACGATCAAGTGAATCAGATACTTGAGTCGGGCCATGTCAAAAGTCAGAATAGTAGAAGAGTTTGTATGAGATGATGTACAAGTATGAATGTGAGTGTGCCAAGACCAAGTTGTTTAGAGGTCCGTCCTCTCTGCCTACCCCCGCGGGGGAACGGCGAGATGTTTAGTTACTTAGTTAGATAGTTAGAGTTTGTGTTGAACTAGTGAATAAAAAACACAAGACATTAAATATAAAATTTAATAAAATTAGTGAGTTCTTCGAAATTTTCTGATAAATGCTGCTGTTCATTACTATAATGCAATTTAATGCGGAACGATAACAAAAAATTGTCAAATTAAATTGTTATCGCTTTTCCTGACTCCGTTTTGCAGGTTGCTTAACAAATAAAGTTTTCACAGTTATCCACTAAGTGGACAGACTACCTGTAACTATTAATCAAGGGGTTTTGAAATTTATATTAAATTGTTAGACTTTATTAATCGGTTTGCGAGAAGTGTGATTTCAGTTATCAACACTGATACGACTCTGAAAATTTAATGGAAGTATTTAGATTATAATAAGCGCCTTACATTATATTGATAAAGATAAATGTACATTTAATTGAATAGATTTATGTTACTGAATTATCATAAATAAATATTTGGAATGCTTGCATTTAATTTAAGATGTTATTTTAAATTTTAAAGTTATTATGAGTAGATTTATAGAACTACGAGTTAGATTTGATGAATACACGTGATATTCTTTATTTTTAAGATTATCGTCTATGCTTTGAAAATAATATATTATCTAGTAAAATAGGGACATTTTAAATAATTACATTTGTTTAAACGGTACATATTAAGATATAATATGGTTATGGGATAAACAAGTGATCAAAATTTGTAACCAGCTCCGATGTTTGGCGAGTAATTTTTATAAATTAAAATTTGTGTTGCCTCGATGCACTCTCAAACTTATATATCATTCTATGGTCGAATCCATACTTAGATATGGAATTCGAACTTGGGGAAACTCGAGCAAAATTAATATTAAATACATTCAAAATTTACAAACTGCTATAATTAAAAAAATTGTTAAACCTAGCATTTACAATCAAAGAAACAACCTAAAATTACTGTATGGGTCTGAGGGCCTACTTCCAATTAAAGGGCTTCTCTGGTACATTATAATTATGGATAATTCGGGAGAAAGCACGTATAAAAATTTATTGGTGCATAATCACACAACAAGATTTACTGAAAACAAAGGCCTAAAAATACCACGAATATCAAATAAGTATGGTAGCAGAACGCTCGAATATATGATACCCTTGATTTACAACATGTTAAATCAAAACATTAATTTAAAAAATAATGAGGAACCCTGCCATAAACTCATAAAAAAGTGGTTAATAAATGAACAACATATTTATCTATCTTAAATCTTATATTAAGTATTAATATTGTAACCTAGGCTAATCTGTGTTATGTAATAATATTAAATGGTAGAACCTACAGACAAGCTGATTTGTCACAGTTTTGTGGGACTACACATATCTTATATTTTATCACATGTTATTATATTCAATTAAATAAATAATAAAAAAAAAAAAATTACAACTAGATTTAATATGATTACTAGATTTCATTTGACTACTAGGTTTATTTTGACTACCACGTTTAATTTGAGTACCACATTTAATTTGATTTACTAGATTTTATTTTTGTACTAAACTTATTTTGGTTACCGACTTTTAATAAATTACTGCATTTAATTTAACTGCAAATTATTTAGATTATTTTAAACTTAATTTGGCAACTAAGCCGTATCTGATTTCTCGAATAAATTTAATTATTAAACTTAATTTGATTACTAGATTTAATTTGACTGACGGATTTAATTAATTTACTTTTATTGGTTCTATTAATGAATTTAATTTCATTGTCTAATTTAATTTTTTTTTATTGAAATTTTTTGATACTTGTATTGAAAAACGAGTGTGCTTTAGACCACACAACTGAAGTAAAACTTCTTTAGCTCCATCTATATGATAGGAAGAGAGAAAGAAAATGTGCGCGCGCACTGCTCTCTCTTGCTCCTACAGTGTGATACAAACAATAGGCCTGCACTGTGTCTTAGATATACGAAACGTAACTGGGTATGAGAGAAAGAGTGAAAGAAAATGTGTGCTCGCACCTCTCTCTCTTGCCCCTACAGTAATACGAAACGTAACTCTCTCTCTTTCTATCTTCACTAACTAATATCTCCCTCTCAACTACCGTTCACCTCGCTTTTCGTAACGCTCTCGTCACGCATTCACCAGCTTACTCCCCAAGTCAAGCGTGCATAAAGAAGTTTTAATCCAAAAAAACTTATTATAATAAATGTAAAAACAAAAGAAATCCCACAAAGGCTTTGCCTTTGTTTTTCTATTATATTGATTTTTATTGTATTTCAGTGATTAAATTAAAAATTAAAGTGTCATATATAAATTAAAATATTTAAAACGAGTAACTTTATAAATGCACGGTTATTATTGAAATTTTTATGAAGAATGAATGTTACAAGTGCAATTAAAAGACAAAAACAGAGCAAACAACATAATATACATCCACTCTAATATCTGTTTCAGTGTTTTTCAGCAAAGTTTTGATATATTTTTTATAAGATTGAAGATTTTGAGATGTGGTCTCTTTGAGGGTTATTTACAATGAATCATACATTTATTAGTTACTAGAATTTATTTCAATACTTTGTTTACTAAACTTAATTCGATTACTAGATTTAATTGGATTATTAGATTAGTATGAGTCAGTTGTATTGTATGATGGTCGGCTGCAGTTTCCAGAGTGGTTGTCCTAGTGGTAGTGAATCACTGTTTGAAGTACGAGTATGTATGTAATGCGGTATTATTATTTTTTATACGAGTGAGCGATCGTTGCTAGTTGCTAGCTTCCCGTAACGCAGTTTGGTCAAAGTTTTAACAAAGGAAGAGGTCAAAGCCCCAAAGCAACGATGCGATGTGCGTCCGTTCTGTGAATACTGTATTGTGTTAGTACCAATGGTACATACTAACCCTCTTACTAATAAACGTATTTTAAATTTTACACTCACAAAGCACACTTCTAAGGGTTAATTGCCTCAAAAAATAAATTACACAAGTGATAAACAACCATTTACCGTACATTATGGTTGGTTATCGGTTGTTTTAGTTAGTAGGTACTAAAAGTTTATTAGGGAGTAGGTCTTGGAGGTGGATGACCAGGACACACTGAATCCCAGGTTCCTAACCACCCCTTAAACCCTTTTCCTTCCCAGAACTCTCCTCTCCTTCCTTTCCCTAAAAAGAACCCTCCACACAGCATTCCCAACGATGTCATAGGCCCTCAGGGAAATTATTTTCCTCGGGGCCTCCTGTGTGGAGCTCATGTAAAAAAGAAGGACTACCTTTTATTTTTTAAATAGCTCCACACAGGGGCACCCGAGGAACATATTTTCCCTGAGGGCCTATGTCATCTGGGATACTGTGTGGAGGGTCTTTTAAAGGAATGGAGGGAGAGGGAAAGTTCTGGGAAGGATAAGGTATGATCTGGGGGTCAGTGGGTCCAGGAATAACGGACGTATGAATCCATCCCTTCCACTGCGGTGCAAGGCGATGTTCCAAAAGAGTTCTGCTTGAGAGGTCACAAGATCTCCCTCAACCACTCTGTTTAGATCCGGCATGCCACGCAGCTGATGGGCAGATACATCAGCCGCCAAGACCCAGACAAACCCCACCCCATGAACCCGGGCACTCCTGCTAAGTGACCAAACGTAGCGAACCACTTGGGGTGACCTAAGGCAGAGGTGTTGGTTATTCAATAAATGGTTCCCGAGGTGGCGGTAACCGTACTCGCCTCCCAACTAATGATGGCATCATATCATCGACCAAGTGTTATCTTATTATTTATGAAAATACATGATAGGCAATGGAATTAAATCAATGTATACCTTTGAAAAATCACGGGATAGTCTGAATTCTCAATAAATCCGTTCTAATTTTGAAAATGGAAAATAAAATTATTTTCTGTATAAATCCTTTATTACAGGAACCTTATTTATAGCTTGTCTGAATGCTTCGCATTTCACATAATTATTTCAAAATTAAAAAAAAAATATGGCACTTAAATTCAAAACAACCTTATAAAGAGAAATATGTCAGCCATGAGTAGCCAATCACAAGCCGCGTTAAAAAATCATTCAAAGTGCTTTATGTACCTAAGGCTCTCTGAAATAAACCTTATGAACAAATTTAAAACAAATATCCTGTAATCTAGGTCCTTTCAAGTCTCTTCAGGACAAGGTATATTTCTCAAGAATCTCCGAAAACTTTTGGTGAAAAAAATTGAAATGCAATTGCGAGCAAAGTTCAAATTATTATTTATAGTATTTGCAAAGTCTTGAGAAATAATTTCACGGTTAGTAATTTTAGTTGAAAACCATAATACTTTTCACAATCAAAATCCATTGTCGTGGCACAAAGTTGTCATTTAGTTGATATGACTAACATATCCAAGTTATTTTTTACTTAGTTATATTCTTTTCAAGAACATATTTATCGTTCCAGAGTGAATCGCTGGCGCTGGTTTATGATAAAGAAATTTTTCAGTAGTGCTGATAGTCAATCAGTTTAATGACTGTAACTGTTCCCGTACTGATGATGTGTTATTTGAATGAAGGAATCAGACAATGAGACAGTTAAGTGCTAAGTTGTTCACAGTTTCTTTGTCATTTCTACTTTATTAAATGAAGTTATGCGAGTTGCATTTTTGCCTTGCAGATAAAGCCCGGAAAATTAAAATTAATTAGATTTTTTTAAACAAAACTGAACGTAATTTGAAAAGCACAACACATTTATGTGTCTCAATAATAACTCTAAAAGATGAACTCCGATGACATTAATTTTTTCCAACTTTTTTTGCACAAGTTTTCACGTTTTTCATTTTCTAATCATGTCTATGTTTTAGAACTTACGACTCAAATGTAGCTAGCCACTGATAGGTAAATCCTATGAAGTGTGATCTTTATTGATTTCAATGGAAACTGATGTCGCCAACTCGACTCCTAGGTCCCAGATCATCGATATATTAACTATAGATAAGCCCTCCCATACCCAATTCCAATCCCAAAGTGACACAACATACGAGAAATTTCACAATAAAACTACCCATCGAATTCCGTTGCATCTCTTGCGTGACGTAGTTGTTTTACTAGGAAGAAATTTTAAAAAGTGTTACTTTTCTCGATACGCTGCCTCGAATTCATATGTTATGTACATATTTTTTTAAATATTCATATAACTGATTAAATTGTTAATAATAAAGTCCGCGATAGCCCATATCTAAAATATTTCTAACTCCCTGAAATTTGTGTTTTAAAAATGATCTTCACAAAGCTAGTAATTCCGTTACCGCGAACTTGCTGGAAAACTAATTAGCTCCACGCAGACCAACTAAAGGTACAAACCAATGCTTCTTGCGATCTTTTGACTGCGAGATATTGGACTTTCTTTTTGATAAATGTTTTCGTAAACCAATATTTTTGGATCCGGTGTCATTTTTAAGACCTTCACGCCCTGTCTAGATATACTTGGTCGAAGTCCCAGATAGACCAATGAATTTTCATAATCTGTTCAAGAAAAAATTGCGTTATTTAATTTTTTAATGAATGTTAACAGAAGTAGAAGAAAATTGAGCTTAAACCACGGCATTCCGAATTTCTACCATTTTATAAAATATTTTCTCTTTAACACTAACAAAAAAATATATGTTATTTTTAAAGATAATATCCTCGCAATTTCCACGTCGAAACGGTATTTATATGAAATTCCCTCGACAGAAAAAAATGGCATATTTTGCTATTTTACAATTCACATGTATGAAAAATTCACAGCCTTTCTTTAAAAACTAGTAAAGAAGTTAAGATATTTCTCATGAGATTTTTGCTACATTTTAAACGAGTCGAGTTTTAATAAAAAATGTCACAATTTCGATTATTATATTAAAATATCAGAGAGCTCCCACTATCATTCGTATTTACATATCGCCCCTTTTTCTTCTTTCTGGGTGTTTATTACAGGGCCTTAATTCGACACAGGAACAATTCAGAACACACCTCTATCAGTGCTTTTAAATGAAGCAACAGTAATCAAACTTCCGACCAATCATCTAAACTGCAGAGAGAATTTTAAATCATATTTTTCAATCTCAAAGCTTTTTTCGGCTTTTGATCGCTTAAATTGCTCCATTATTTGCGTTGTAAGCATGTCCCGGTACCCGCTAACTGCTAACAGGTAACACAGCAACACAGGTATCAGGTAGTGTGTGTGGAAGTAAATATTCCAATGAATGAATCGACTAATGATAATAATTGAAGCGGCGGCCATCCCATGGTAATGCACGCCGTAATGTGAGGTGAAGGAACCTCGCTTAGAAAAATAACGGGTCTTTGTGTTTCCTTCAGCGAACAGGCACTGCCCCAAAGGTACTCACTTTAATTTATAAATATATCATGCGCTCACGAGTATGTTTGATGTGAGCATTATACACATTATTATTTGTTCAATCATGGTAGCTTAATAATATCCCATATTTTCTTTAATGCATGGCGTTCAAAACTGCGTAAGAATTACAGATTCAAATGCACTTGTAATGAATGGACTGTAAATACTAAAAACGAAATGAGATGTCTGAATGTAAATTTGTTTGAGTGATCCTTGTCTGGTCAATCCTGTCAAGGTGGTAGCTGTTTATGATGGTATCCTTTTATTCCCTCAGAGCGCATGAGCGTTGCGAATGTTGCAAATACCGAGATCCCCTGGGATTGAAAATTCGTAGTCCCGCAAATACCGACATTGAATTCAGGCTTCGGGATTGGAAGCCCTATTGCAAACTGCAAGACACTGAAGTGTTGTTAATTATTGCAAAATACCTATACAATATTTAGCAGCCCTAGGCAGGGGCGTAAAGGTTTAGGGTAGCATCCCTATTCTCTCGCAGACCTCCCTTTAATATTCCAGCGATCCACCTTTCCAAAGGTCAGGTGGCCGATCCGCTCCAGGAGACTTCTAGCGCATACAAAGGTCATAAGCTCGCATTTACTTGTACACATTAAGTACATCTCTTCTCTCTATTACTCATTACACTCCCTTCTTTTTCGAACGCATTCATTATCGACTTTTATGGTGATGCTGCCGCTAAGAACCCCGTTTTACCGTCTCCATAAAAAATACAAATTTTTCTTGAGTGTGTCTCTGTAATTCTGGTTCAATGAACTTTGGAACTTTCTAGACTCGTTGCTTGAAATGGCTCTAGCCGTGTTTGCTGACCAAATCTTCCACTCCCTTCAGCTTCTCACTTACCCCAATTGGGGATACCAGTGTCACTGGCTCCAGATGGGAGCTGTTAGCATAACTATGTATATATATATACCTTCCTACATCTTACCTACTTTCAAAACCTATCCTGTCTGAAAATGCCAAAATTCTATGTGCCAATATTACCCACCCGTAGCATTGTGGAACAATCAGTATGTTAAAGGAACTAGTGCATTTATCACTTCATTTATTTATTTAATTATCTAATACATGTTACATAATTGTGGCATTTACATAAAGTAGATATATTGAATCACCATACTAGGCGGCTGCCTGTTTCATGGTGACCAATGGAGTAGTTACTATGTATGAAATTTAAAGTTTAAAGTCAAGTGTAAACATTATGGATTTAATATAAATGATGTTAAAATTGGAAAAATTAAAATAAAATAAAAAGATATACATTGATACCTCGGTTCCTTAATATCGATTCAAACAGAGATTTGTGCATGTGCTCAGCCAAGTGATTTACCGCTACCATTATAACATTAAAAAAACATGTTGTGAGAAATCCAGATGAGTCAGATTCCTTTCCAGAGTCCACTGTTCACATATCCCACAATTGTGTCATATTGAAACCGCAATATTTATTTATTGAATAATTGATTACAGTCTAATAGATTCGCAATTTATCTGCGACTACACGAGCAGTTGGAACTGTTGTGAGGTATTCACATTTAAAAATGGTAACTAAATACATAAGTTAAAATGTTGATGAGATCTCTCAACTGAATGATATGGTAAAAAACAAGGTGCTAATATCATAATAAGAATACTGAAGATAATTACTTAAATTCTGCATGTGCATAAAAAATAAAAATAATATTACATTTAAATTATTTATCTTTGTTAATTGTGTTTTGAACCCCGTGACCTCTAAGTTCAGAGTCGATGAGCTTACCGCTCTGTGAAGCTATCAAGCGATTACGTTACGTGCTCACACATTATATGAAATAATTAATTTCAATTATGAGCTTTATGTTATGTACGTGTTTATATTTACTCAAAATCATTACGAAACGTTTTGTTTATTTAGTAACCGAGTCATTGCCTTCTCAAATAATAGCATTTCACACCTACTATCATTACAGACCCGTTTGAGATCCTTCTGCTATAAAATATCCGATTCCAACAACACTGAACCGATGATATTCCCTAGAAGTGTGAACAATTAAGTAGTTCTATTCAATAAAGTATTACGATACGGGCAAAAACTCGCACTCCTTCCACTGGAAGTCTCAAACCAAAAATGTGAATATTCTAAGTGTGCCTTATTTCGCCACTAAGACAGGTAAAAGGCATACAAATCGTTTGGAAAATGGAGTCTGGAAACGCTCGATTTCAATCGCAAAGTTGGTTTTAATTTATTTTGTGATAAATTTTATAGGTGAGAAAAAAAGTTAATCAAGGGAAACTGTCACAGATAATTTTAACCATAACATTTTATTTTTTTTAAAGCTTTTTTTATAAGCGTTCGTATATTTCTAATGAATAAATATGTTTTTTCAATTGTTTACGCTTATATTTTTAATAAAGTTATTGACATATTTATTTTTATCCTGTTCAAGCGAGGTTACAGGAAAAGCTTCAATTTATACAGAGCATATTTTTTTGTATTCATAATATTAACTGACTTGTAGTAAAGATGAATCTAAAATGTAATTTTACTTTATTTATGCTTTGCCTTACACCAGCCGCCTGTTTTGATTTATATTATTTTGATGAATATTTATTTTATTTTGTAAAGTTCAGTCACAAACATTAAAATGCTTACACATATTAAATATTGGGTTATTAAGAATCATATATTTTTCCCTAATTCAATCAGTATTACAATATGGAATTGTTGGCTGGGGTGGTGCTTTCAAAACTTCTCTTTTGCCTTTAGAAATTATCCAAAGAATATTAATAAAAATAATTTAAAAAAAGCCATACGATTACCCTACCATCAAATTATTTCAAGAATTTAAAGTCCTTTCACTTCATACTATTTATAAAAAAAATTACGCTCTTACAAATACACAAAGATTGTTTCAATAATGTGAGCTTAACTCTTTTTTCGAACAGCAATAGAACAAATATCCTTGGTTCTTTAACGATATCACGCTGTAACACCACCACAGCCCAACAATTCTACAAATATATTGAAGTTAAATGGTTTAACGAATTACCCTTGAAATTAAGATTGGAAACAAATTACAAAAAATACAAAAATTCAATAAAAACTCTTTTTATATAACTTATCAACACAACAACTCAATTATAATATTAGATATCCTTTTTCTGTCATTATTTTTTTCCTTTCTCTTTATCTCCTTCTCTTCAGTCAATTGTACTTCTTATCTATTATTTAGTTTAAAAAATATATATTTATAGATTTTTTTCTTATTTACTGTTAATTATCTATTTTTTGTTTAATATATATATAAAAAATATATATTTCCTTTGCTAAACTGTGGTTAACCTGCGTTTATCCGCCTTTTTAACTCGAGCTCTGCTCTTAAAAAGGGTGTAATACGTATTATTATTTAATGTATTTTAATAGAAAAACTTTATTTCTTGTATATAAACATGTAATTGATACCATTATATTATATTAAATAAATAAAAAATCATAATTTAAAAAAAAAATTCCAAAACATACGATAAAACTATATGTCGAAAAGGGATTCGCAAGTAAGAGATTTTTCACTTCGAAGCATTTTTCAAGGATCTGTAACTTTATTTTTTCTAGGTTTACAAAATTACTTTAAAAAAAATCTCGATATAGCAAGTCGAAGATGTATTCTACTGGCACTATTTAATTAAAGTATAGTTTTGCATTATTTCACACTGCATCACGTTAAAGAACGCCATTCAAAAACGAAACGACTTTAGCCCTCGAGCCTCTTCGGAGACCACATCTAATTAACCAGGTACTTCCCAACCCTACTCTTTCTCATCTCCTTTCCTTCGCCACCCCTTTCAGTAAAATTTGAAAATGTATGTATATTTTCATAAAAAGTGAGGAAAAGTAAGCTTTCTCCGGGTACACTGTCGCTCCCAAAACACATTTCTATCATATTTTATCACTTCAGTGTGTTCCACGCAGCAGCATATTTATACGACTCTGGTCCTACTGCTGAGGACTGCGTTCCATCCTCTCATTCTGTGACACGTGTCGTTAATGCGAAAGAGGGAGAGGTGACGATGGAACCATTAATAGTATATCTTTATTCGTCCCACGTTGACCTCATTCTGCGGCACCTTCCAGTGTCAAAATCGCAAGCACCATTTTTATTTTTATGACAAAATGCCACACCTAGGTTTTTTGCGCTAACCAGTGATGAATTATGTACGAGTATACAACCACTAACGATGTTGGAAATTCAAAAACTACACAACAAAACACAGCACCTATATTGTATATGATATAAACTATAAAAAATTTCAATATGTAAGTAAATAAAATGTTGATAATCTTTAACAAATTATTATAAGTGGGAATAGTCGTAATAAAGTATATGTCCTTTTAAAGAAACAACGTAACTCCATACTAATAATAATAATCAATCATACCAATGATATTATTTGAAGTTTTCAAAGCCAAAAGTATTATCGTGATTTATTTTTGGTGTATTATGCCGTTTTTTTTACATTAACTCCACACAGGAGGCCCTGAGGAAAATAATTTCCCTCAGGTCCTATGTCCTCTGGGATGCTGTGTGGAGGGTCTTTTTGAGGAGAGGAACGAATGAACATTGGTCTTAAAGAGACCCATGTTATAGGAAGGAGGAAACACAGAGGCCGGCAAATCATTCCACAGCCGAGCTGTTGAACACAAGAACGAGTCGAAGAAACGACCCGTTTCATGTGACAAATGTCAACCGTGTACACATGTTGGGCACGCGTTTGGCGTATTTCCCGACTATGCACCGGTGCCGAAGGGTGCCGTGTTGCGCTACCTCCTTCTTTAGCCAACGTTTCGGACAGCTTTACAGTGTTCATCATCAAGGCAACACTGTGACACTGTCTGAAACGTTGGCTAAGAAGGAGGCAGAAAAATACGGTATAATACCCCCAAAGAAATCTTGAAAAGAATTTTGGGCGTGAAAATCTCAAATCATTTCCAAATACGTTGTTTTTTGTTAAATTTTCAACTCGAACCTTGGAGCTAATGAGCTTCAAAATATCAATTTACTAAACTGTCCAAAATAAGTCAAGCAATCATATTTTTTTAAAGTACATTCTTATATTTGAATTTAGATTTCGTTTTATTGATTGAATGAATGAAATAGAATATTGGACTACTTCCCGAAATCCGATTGAGATAAAACTTGGCAGATAAACTCGTTGTCGATGACAATTTGATGAAATTTTGGTGGCAATCACGCAAAAAAACACGCGGATATAAACATATTTCTCTGAAATTTGATGACATTATATTTAAAAAAAAAAATTGCAGTTAATATGCGAAATAAATCTCTGGGAGGAAGGAATGATTAGGGATGCAAGGTTTTTAAAAATATCGATTTCGATGTATATCGAATTAAGTCGATATATCGATATTTCTTATTTTTTTAAAAGCTTGCAGAATTCTAATGTTTTTTTAGTTATATCAAACGTCTATCGATTATGTATGTATATATATTTTTATACTTACCTATGTGAATAATCACAAAATATGGAAAGGTATATAAAAAGTGTTTTTTTTTTCTTAAATTTATTTAAAAAAAATTAATTCCAGTATTTTGTTCCAGCTATCGAACTTAAAAATAGTAATATTGACAGTCTGCTTCCTTTTAGCCGGTTTCTGCTTTGAGCAATAGTGGCTCCTGTCTTTGAAAAAAGACGTTCAGCAGGAACACTTGTTGCCACAATTGGTAGATGACTCATTGCCACTTTGAAAAGTTTGGGATATACACCTTGCATCTCTTGCCGTGTTTCAAAAATGTTTAATTTTATAAGAATATACGTATTTACAGGAGCAGAAAGATATAACGTAAGCTCGTCGTCACCGTCAGTTTTTTTTTCTTTTTATTTGCATGTGAGCCAAAGATTTATGGTACCGATATTTTGATATTGATATATTGATATCGGCGTATAGTCGATAACGATAAATATCGATATTTTTGGGGGTCGATATATCGATATTTATCGGTTTTCCGATATATCGTTGCATCCCTAGGTATGATCTCCAGTCAAAATTTAACTTTTTTTTAAGTTTTAAAAGATATTTAAAAAGTTCACACCAGTTACGTGCTAGTCTCAGGGGAGGAAGGTTCAATCCCGAGTCAAAACAAAAAAAAGTAGAAATGTTTAATTTTGTTTTTTAATGTTGTTTTTTTATATTTTCCCCAAAAAATGATTTTAAACAAATTGTTAAATTATTATCAATATTAAGTTCCTAATCACTAACTACTGTAGATATGTTTATGGTCAAGATGGCAAAAAGTAGGTACTACAATTTTTTACAAACTTAAAAAATAATCACATTTGCATACTGATTACATAGAATCTACCCGTTTTCAAAAGATTCCACGAATCTGATGTGAAATTTTTCTTATTTTATACATTTATTATTTTCGTAAATTAGTCATTCACAAATGAACACATCACGGAAATCATTAGAAGGTACAATGTATTTATAAACTTTACAAGAATAAAAAAGTCAAAGTCCAACAAATTAAAATCAACGCAGCAATTTTTATTTTATTATTGCGGTTGGAAGTTTTTTGCTAGCGGAATAACTGCATCATAATAAATCATAGATTATAAGAGAAATAAAAAAAACCCATGCATTGATATTAATTAGGTACCGTTACATGTTATCGATTAGTGTCACTCGAGTGTTTTTACGATACGTAGAAAAAATATAAAACATTGTTTATTTTCTTAGTTGTGCATTATATTATGACAAATTTGACTAATGAGTATAAAAAAATATGATAATTTTTAGGGAGTTATTTTTAGAAAATATCACAGCGTGTTCGAATAAAATAACTACAGGCAGTAGAATAATATATAGTTAAGTTATCTTGATTGCACTTTGCAACACATGTCATATTGATTGACGGCCTCCGTTGTTGAGGAGTTATGACCCTCGGCTACGAATCCGGAGGTGTTCGAATTCCGGAGTGCGCAAGTAAATTTTATGTGATTAATTTGTGTTATTTCACAATTCATTCGTTTAAAATAATTTATAGTAAATTTACGGCACGTTCCAGTGTGGTAGATAGTTTCAGTATCGCCCTGGTGAAAGACCGCAATTTGGAAATGAAATGATGTTTGAAACGGCTTTTTTCGCGTTTGGTGTCAGATCTGAATAGCCAGGTACTTCCCCCTTCCTCTTCCACGTTTTCTCCCGCTGTATTACAGTCAGCCTTACAACTTGAGGAAAATAATTCTCTCCGGGACCTTTCCCTAAAACAAAAATAATTCCCCTGCGTGGAAGGTATTTTAAGGTGAGGAGTAAGAGGAATGTCTGGGAAGGAAAAAGATATGAGGGATGGATAGGATTCTGGGGTTCAGTGTGTCCAGGTAATCCACCGCCAAGACCTAGAACTCAACCCAGGAACCGAGGAACCTGAACACCCCTGTTAAGACGCCAAACGTGAACAATAATCGGGGTGCAAATAAATGCAACAACTCATTTGAAAAGTCATTAAAAGTGATGAAAAATTATAAAAAAGATTAAATGGGTTATGTTAGGTTAGGTTAGGTTATGGGCTTTTTCAATATATTTTTTTTAGAAAAATGAAACAATACAACTTTGTATAAACCACTTATATAATGCGTAAATCCGACCGTTTTCGGAACAAACGTTCCTTCTTCAGGGAAAGCTTATACTAATTTGACAGTTTAATTTAATTTTAATCAAATGCAATGCTTGTCACTCATTTTATATTGGAAAAACAACTCGTAATTTTGAAATCAGAATCAAAGAACATTTAAGGTTTCTTAATAATAATAATTTTTTTGAGTTCGCTAACCATATCATTGAAAATAACCATAGTTTTGAAAAAAATACAGGGATAAATATTCTTCATATTAATCATAAAGGAAAACGTTTAGATAACTTTGAAGCCTTGGAAATTAAAAAATCCTTTAAAAATAATGAATCTATTATCAACTAACAAAAAATATTGTCTTATAGCCCAATCATGGATTTGTTCCCCTACTCACGCACTCTACCTACCCAATCTACATTAATAACTAGCAACGGATCCACCCCTACCATAATAAAACATTGTTCGAAACTGTCAAATTAGTATAAGCTTTCCCTGAAGAAGGAACGTTTGTTCCGAAACCGGTCGGATTTACGCATTAGATAAGTGGTTTATACAAAGTTGTATTGTTTCATTTTTCTATAATGGATAACTACAAAGTTATAGCTACATTCAAAAATATATATATATATTTTTTTTAGCTTTTTACGACTTTTCTAAGAGGTGATGAGTCTGCTTTTAATATTCCCATGTTTGTGCAACGGCGATGGTACAAAAACGCAATAAATATACTAAGCTTATCACAATAATACTGCATCTCTTTCTTACACATTAAATAATGGTGACAAAAGATGAGACACACAATGTACGTATGTCTGCTTCCTCCAAAGATCTCCTTTTTCTTTTGGAGGAAACAGACAAACGTGGATTTGTGTCTCATATTTTGTCTCACCGTTTTTTAATGTTTAAGAAAGAGCTGCAAGCTCAATTGCCTTTTTATACCGTCACCGTTACGTATACGTGGGAATATTAAAAACGCCTAATGTAAGAAATGTTAAGATTTAAAAAGTTTTCCATTATATAATTTATGCATTATTTTCCTGCGTACTTCTATTGCGGCTTTGCTAAAATTTGTGTCGCGGTACACGAACGCATAATTTTTCAATTTGAAACAACAAAATACATTTTAAATAATGATCAAAATAATTTGAGCGAATTTACATTTTGTGTAAAAGTCCGCCATCTTAATTCCATGTTCGTGGTTTGGCACAGCAATATTTCCGTCTCATTACCGGCGCCAACCCCTTTTTCCCTTTCGGGTGGTTCAAGGCGGCGGGGTATTCTAAGGGCAGGGAACGCCACCGGTAATGGTCGCGGGACACGCCAACCTGTGATATTACGGACTGAAAGAAATCTTAAAATAGCCCAGCTTACGCTTTATATTAGTACTTAGGCACTAACCACGTCATGTTATATAGTTAGGTCCTATGATGGCAATCTTACCAAAATGTGTATTGTTTTGCGCTTAAGTAATTTAAAAAATATTTCGGGGAAATTGCTGAATTCAATGCCTATAGTTATGCTTACGAAATATCTACAAACGTATGTAATTTATAAAAGTGCGTATGTAAGTGTAATTGTAAAGTGTTGAGTTGGCATTGCATTTGGATCCCACCCAGTCGTCCCGTATTCGATTCCTCGGCTGGCTAAATCCTCCATCACGACACACCCAATAGTTTCCGCTTACTGTGGTGGTAGTAGGATATTTTCAAATATTTTAATTTAATTTTTAATTTTTAAAAGAAAGACAAACATTCCCGGGTTACGAATAACCCAACAATGTTTGAAAATCTCCTACTACCACCACAGAAAGCCGAAAATGTTGCTTGTGTTGTGATGGAGGACTTAGCCAGCCGAGGAACTGAACACGCGACGCCCGGATGGGATCCAAGCGCTATGCCCACTCAACCACTGACCGGTCAAATATTGTCAGATTATTCGTAACCCGGGAATGTTTGACTTTCTTTTTTAAAAAAGAGAAAAAGAATACATATCTGTTACTAACTAAATTAACTAAACATCACGCCGTTTCCCGGCAGGGGTAGACAGAAAGGACGGACCGCCAAACAACATGACGACCTCCGTAGTCCAGTGGGTAAGACTCATGACTCACAATCCGGAGGTCGCGGGTTCGAACCCGGCATGCGCAAATAAATTTTATTTGATTAATTTGTGTTATTTCACAATTAATTCATTTAAAATAATATATAGTATATTTGCGGCATGTTCCAGAGTGGAAGATACTATCAGTATCGCCCTGGTGTAAGACCACCATTCAGAATTGAAACGTTGCTTGAAAATGGCTTTAGCCGTGTTTGGTGACCAGATCTGAATAGCCAGGTACTTCCCAACCTTCCTCTTCCCCACCTCCTTCCCCTCCCCACTACCTTAAGCCTCACAACATACCCCCCAATTGGGGATGCCATAGTCTCACTGGCTCCAGACGGGAGCAGTTGAGATTCTTGTGCGGTATTCACTGTAAAAAAAAAAAAAAACTCGGTCTTGGCACACACTCCTTGCCTCGTTTATGTTTATATTCATACATCGTCTCGTACATGCTCTTCTATTAATCTGACTCTTGACATAGCCTGACTCAAGCATCTGATTCACTTGGTCGTGCCATGTCTTTCTTGGGCGTCCTCGACTTCTTTTACCATTCACATGTGCGTCATATATTCTCCTTACACTCCTCGTTCATTTGTTCTACATGCCCAAACCATCGGAGCGTCCCTTTCTTAATCGTACTCATTTCTCTATGTAATGCACAAATGTATTACTGATTCGAATAACGATTAAAAGTTTTTTATTTTAAATTTTGTTTTTTTTTTTAAACGTAAAAAACAAAACAGTATTCCATATTTGGTTACTTTCCTCTTAAGTATTTTAAACGCTCAATTTTAACTGTTGAAAGTTGTTAGTTGGGTATGTTCTTAATAAATTCTGACTATAATTGATTTTATCTTGTCAGAAAATCTGTTCGTATGTCTCATTTAGAGTCAATTACATTGAAAGTATTCACGCTTTTTCCCAGAGTTCTTGTTTTATGTTGGCACGTTGCAAATCAGCGGTGAAGAAGATTTATTGGCACTACAGAATAAATCGTTTAAACTCTTTATGGGTGGAATTTTCACAATTTCTACGGTGGTATGTTGCGTTGTATGTACAAACAACCGAACAACAAGAAACCATTAAAACTGAAGATATTAGAGAATTGGATCGGAGCGTATGTTATATATAACAGATCGATACAGACAGATAGGAGTGTTAGATACTCTCAGTATCGCCCTGGTTAAAGACCACTATTTGGAAACGGAATGTTGATGCTTAAAACGGCTTCAGTAAACAGACCTGGCGGTCACCGTGGTAGAGGGGTAATACTCTCAACTAGCAATTCGAAGGATATGATTTTAGATTTTCACGGCCTAAAGTATTTTTGTTATTTGTTTTTGGGGTATTACCGCGTTTCGGACAGCGTTACAGTTTCCATCATCAGGCACATCATTCACACATCTGCCCTGATGATGGAAACTGTAACGCTGACCGAAAAGTTGACTAAAGAAGGAGGTAGCGCAAAACAGCATAACACCCCAAAAACAAATAGCAATTCGAAGGTTGCTGGGTTACACTAGCAGACCCGGCCACACGTTGCTGTGGCTAACTAAACACAACGCCACGTCATTACCTACCCTTTATAACCAACGCTATCTGTTAAATCAAATCCACACGGCCCGTTTGCCAGCCCGCTGCCCGCTGCCGCTTGGCCAGATATATTATATATTTCAACCAATTTACACAAAAACCTTAACAAATTATATAAATAAAAACCTTCCTCATGAATCACTCTATATATTGGTGAAAACCGCATGTAAATCCGTTGCGTAGTTTAAAAGATCTAAGCGCACAGACACCGGGAGCAACTTCATTTTATACTATCTAAAGATTTGCGGCACGTTCCATAGTACTCTCGTTATGTCCCTGGTGCAAGATCACCATTCAGAATTGAAAGGTTGCTTGAAATGGCTTTGGTCGTGGTTGGTGACCAAATTTGAATATCCAGGTATTTCCCTACCTTCCTCTTTCCCATCTATTTACCCTGCCCACTACCTTCAGCCTCACAACACACACCACAATTGGTGGTGCAATATTCTCAATGGCTCCAGATGGGAGCAGTTGGAACTCTTGGGCGGTATTCACTTAAAAAAAACCTGAATATCAAACTTCTTATTCCCCTCACCATTCCCTCCAGTCCCACGACCACAAATATTGGTAATGTCATAATCGCGCTGACTCCGGCGAAATATTTGTTTCTTGAATGTGATCTGGGACATCTTCGAAATCTTTCTCCATCCATTTGCACGCCAAGTTATCTTTTCACACTCTTCTCTTCGTCCAAAATCTCTACATGACAAAACCATCTATTCGACCCTTTCTTTTTCTGAGTTATTACGTTTACATCGGCAATGTATGGCTTTCAAATTTTTCTTAAGACCAAATGAGTTTGCTTTTATAATTTTTAAAAATATTTCGCTACATTAATAATATTAGTGATTAAGTCTTCACATTGAAACGAATTCCGCCATTAGTTAAAAAAATTCAATCACTCAATACAAACGAACCATTTTTTTAACAGAAACCAATTACGTAACAATAGCCCACTTGCTCGTGTTTTATGGGCAATTGCTTTTAAAAAGCATATCGCACTCATCAAATATTCAAAAACGCGTCGTCCATCAACCAGACAAGCAGTAGACAACTAAAATGTAGTCAGGAGTTGAAGTGTACACTTATGTTTAACTACTTTACTTACAAATTGTTATTATTATAGAACAGTCTTGTCCAGCAAATTATGGGTAACATATTTACTGTACTTGTCCACGACTCTATCAATCAATCATTGACGTTAGATTTTGTATGATGTATCATTACGTTCGTGCATGAATATGAAGGGGATTCTACGCTATTCTCTTGGCTTCTATGCAGACTTTAACGGAATATTCAAGTAATCATGGTGGTGTTAATATGCAGGTTTGAATCGTTATAGTACTATTAATAATGTCTTATTGTACTGGTAACAGATCATTATTATATCTAAGCGTTAAATCTTTATGTTTATTACGTTCGTTCTTATAAAATGTTATGTGCCATGTGGTAAGTAGAGCATTTCGAGTAGTGCGAGCATTATTTCGAAACGAAGTAATGTTTACGAAATAAATTAAAAATAAATTCCGACATATGTATAATGTACTTCCCTAGAATGATTTAAGTTTTAAAGTTATTATTCAGATATTTTTTTGCGTATCCACAAGCCTCAATCGAATATAGGGTAGCTTGGCGAACATACCACGTAGGGAGTGGAAAAACGATGCGCAATCCAAAGCCATCCAAAATTAAGATGAGAGCTACTGTGCTCACGCTGGAATGACTCTGGATATGAGGTTATGGAAGAGGGTCAGGAACAGCGTCACGATCGGCGCCTTATAGTATACTGACCTTACTGCAGCACTCGGGGTTCTGCTAAAGTGAACCTTTAATTTTCCTAGATTCTCGTGGGACGAAAATTGGACCATTCAAAACTGGGGGCCCTTGGGTAATCTAGAAGAGCGAATGCCACCTCCTTGGACTCTTCTCACGTGGAGACTTCAGGGAACCAAAGAAGAGTGGGGAAGAGAGATACGATCTGGTAAGACACATTATGGAACCAGAAGGCACAGCCTCATATCCAATCACATCCCTGGTGAAATTTATAAAAGGTAAAACAGGAGATATTGTTGGGCCTATGGCCAGAGTGCTCACGGGAACTATGCGTAAACCGTACCGCTCTATAATTTTACACGTCCAAAGCTTAATTTATTTCTTTATTTCGATATTAACAGTATATTATGATACAAGCGATAACGTATATTAAATTGTACATGGGTAAAGTACCGACGAGTTCATCGAAAATCAATAATTCATCGAAAGCAAATTCATTGAAAACGAGTTCATCGAAAATCAATTCATCGAAAGAAAAATTATATTAAAAAAAAAATATGCTCACGAATTGTAATTGACTGTCAGTATACATTCAATGAAGGTTTATGTAAAGTAAATTAGTTATATCACCCTCTTTCCCCTTAACACCACTTGCAGATTTACACAATATCCTGGAGGCTATTGCTTCACATGTATATGACTCTTGCACGGTATTAACATAAATTTAAAAATATAAGCTGAGAAGGTTTCCTTTTTATATCGCCTGTTTTGGTAGGTATTAAAATATTGACCTCTAATGTCCGGTACCTATTCCTTAAAAAGGCTAAAAAGTTTTCAGCTTGTATATCGGCAAGAAATAGAAAGCTAAAAGCGTTCATCGCAACGACTAAACCCTGACAGTCTATTATCACATCCCAATAAATCATCGATGTCTTAGATTGTGAAAGTGTTCGACTGCAAGGGTCATTTTTCACGGCCCCACCTCGACAGGTAGATTGCTGCCCCCTCCTTTAAACGAAGACTGTATTGTACCACGGTTTAGAGCCTTCCCCGCCCCCCCCGGTCTGGATTGACGTCATCAGCCCATTCTTATCGGATCCGCTGGTTGGAAGGGCGAACCGGAAAGGGATGGAAAGCGTAAGGGATGTGAAAGCCTGTACTCAGATCGATGCAGTGATACGGACTAGATAACCGGCGATTTGATCGCCCATATTGTGAGGGTGTTTTTGGTTCTCAAAATCCTTACCATTACTACCATGAATTTATTTAAATGCTGCAATTAATCTCTTGGGGGTTTGTAAATACAAAATTATCATTTGGCAGTGAAAATAAATTGCCTTGAAACTTTTTAGTGTACGGTATTACGAACCAGATAAGCTTCTTGAGTGAAATTTTTACCGTGGTGTAATTGTGTGTAAAAACATTTTAAAATATAGATTACGTGCATAATAACTTGTAGGTAAGATGTAAGTCTAAGTATTTATCAATAGCAACTTAAAACCTTACATTGGAGTGAAAAGGTTTACCATTCGATTTGATGGTAAGTTAATTTATGCATTTCAAAAAGGGCTGGCTTTAAAAAAATGGTGTATATTATCTATTATTGGTTGGAAAAAAACGTAAGTAATTTTAAAGATGACACGTTTGAATGTATTTGTTAATACCGATAGTATCGAGAGTTTCAAAAAACCTTTTTGAACAGTTTGGAACACCCGCTCTCCGTCCTCTCTCACCCCGCAAGTGCCTTCATATACTGGGAGCATATTTTCATTTACTACGAAAATATCGCAAATAATCGCATTGCAACTCCCCATTGTTTGTCACCACTAAATTAATCCCCGTTTTTGATTCCCGGTCTGCATTTTAATTTGCCGAGATTAGGTGCCGTGTGGCGCAGGTTTATCGGGGTTTTATGGCGGGGGTGGTGGGAGGGGGTTAGAGGGTTGTGGCCGCCAGGGGAGGGGGTGTAATCGGTTGAAAGGATTTATCCACGGTGATGATTTGTTCCCCCCTTTACGGCCGGTCATGTTGCCAATTTGTCGATTAAGAGAGTGCATAAGATATGTTAACTTTATTGCTTGAGGAAAGTCGTTCATTAAATTGAGGAAAAATAACTGCATGTAGGAAAATACATTTTGGTGTCACAGTTCCACCATTCTCGTTGTAGAGGGTAGAGTTTTGGCTTTATGCCCAGAGGTCACTGGGTCAAAATACTGTTATGCCGCAAAATATATTTTCCTTCAATGATAAATGTTTTTATCTATATATCTGCGCATAATTCTAGAGTGCTTTTTGTGAGACCGGCTGACCAAAGATAGTAGAAATTTTGACATCTTCAATCGAGGTATGTTATGAGGCTCAAGCTAGTGGGTAGCGGAAGTGAATGGTCAAGGGAAAGGTTGGGAAATATTTGTATTTTCATGTCTGATCACTAAATCCGGCTGAAGTCATTTCAAAAGGGTGGTAAATGTTTTCCGTATCGCAGTGGTTAGAGATTACAATTTATAAGAGAAGCGTAGATTAAAAATAGCTAATTTCTCAATTACTTAGATACACCAGAAGAACCTGTTAGGTTCTTTCCAACTATTTACTTCTCTCTTTTATTTTCTTCTTCATCTTATTTATGATGAATATTTACAGGTTACGAATAACCCGACAATACTTGAATTCATCCTACGATCAGCGTATACAATTACGCATAATTTGATAGAGAGTCCACATTTCCTGGAATGCTACAAGTTGTTTATACCAAATATCTAATGCGAGAGGCGGCACCATGATCTATTATACACAATACAAGGCAGAACACTGGGCATGGTGCTGCTATAAAACATGTCTTTTGATATGTTCTACACAAACCTCGAAGGTTTCAAGAGACACGCATATAATATCTCTTAATCCGTGTCATTCTCTTTTAAGAACTTACCATCTTAATTTTATGTTGAAATAACGCATCATTGTATTTTTAATACTGTACCTATAGTAAATGCAATGCCTACAGCGCATTTTAAAATACTTTGCACACATTGCTCGCCAAACTGAGGACCAACTTGGAGAAATTCATAGTCAGAAGAAGCACGGGAAGGTCACCGATGCGCTAAAATGACTAAGTATCACTGGAATCCGGTGTCCTTGGCTCTCCTTGCAGCGGAGAACCACGAGGAGAGGAGAAGCCTTATCCAAACATAGAAGTCGGAGTAGAGATCACGATCCTAAGAAATGTTGGTAGTCTGTTATAAACCTCATACATATAATATTTTTCTGCAATGATGGCGGCCTTAGCCACAACATTCCCAAATGTAGTTGACATAGTTTCATTGGCTCCAAGCAGTGATAAACGTACAAAAAAGATAAACGCACTTACGTAGATTTATGTGCAAAAATATGCGCACTGAACATGAGATGGTACGTGCTGAAATTCATCGTGTTCATGTGTCATGGAGCTAAACGTGCAAAAAGAAATGATTGTCGAAACAATAATGTCGTAACTTGTGCTGAAGAGACAAACCATCTGCTTCAGTCACATTTATAGTAACAAAAAGTAGCACGCTCACTGGTAAACTCATGTTTGGTCAATACCGTCTTAAGACAGCGCAGCATTTCTTATACAAAACTTAACTTTGGATTTGAGGCCAAAGACTCGACAAGCCTGAATGTTATATCTAAAAAAATACAGGGGTAAATATTCTTAATATTAATCATAAAGGAAAACGTTTAGATAACATAGAAGCCTTGGAAATTAAAAAATCCCTTAAAAATAATTAATCTATTATCAACAAACAAAAAATATTGTCTTGTAGCCCAATCATGGATTTGTTCCCCTACCCACCCACTCTACATTAATACCTACCCACCCAATCTACATTAATAACTAGCAACGGATCCACCCCTACCATAATAAAACATTGTTCGAAACTGTCAAATTAGTATAAGCTTGCCCTGATGGAGGAACGTTTGTTCCGAAACCGGTCGGATTTACGCATTATATAAGTGGTTTATACAAAGTTGCATTGTTTCATTTTTATTTGTTATATCTTTAAATCAAAAACCAAACATCCAGTACGGATTTGAGCTGTTTAATTGTTTGTGTTATAAATTATGTAATACAAGCTGGTTCCCGGCTTACGTTGCAATGCCATATATTCAAAGAAATACATTGTTTCTCCTTGAATCACCTTTCCCGTGCGTCCCCGTTCCCCTCCCGCGTCCCCTTCCTAGCTAGCTTTATAAATTATTGCCTTTATGTTATTCTGGTGTACCTATGAGCTATATTATTTTTAAGTTTCATTAAAATCCATTTAGTAGTTTTTGCGTGAAAGAGTAACAAACACACATACATCCATACAAACTTTCGCGTTTGTAACATAAGAAAGATAGACAAAGAATTAATTTTTTAACGATTTTAAAGGCAACTGTAATTATTTAAAAAATAATCTCGCCAACAATAATAATAATAATAATATTCATTTCATTTCTTAGGAAATGAGATTAAAAGAATTTGACATTCTCGGACTATAAAAATATTACCATTTGTTATTTCAGCTACTGGCATTATAGCTAGGTCTCTGATTCAAAATTTAGGCATATTAGATTTGTCAAAGAATTTATATATAAAAATGCAAAAATCGGTAATTTTAAATACATGTAGGATTACAAAAGATTTTTTAAATATTTATATTGAGGGATCAGTAGGATTTATAGGTTCAATTAAGAATTCCACAGAGCCGAACCCTCTGATATGAAAATATCTGGAGTCGGTGAATTATTTTCCCATCTGGTCTCTGGTAGGTTGACATGTTGTTCTTGTATTGTTTTGTAATTATAATACTTATATAGTGCAATTGCATAACGTGGATTGACCAGATGATAATTTGGGAAGTGTGTGAAAGGGTTTAGTTTTTCCTGTGGGGAAAATTAAACCAGGACATTTAAATCTGGTGCGTAAATATACAGTAGAGATAATGATATCCTCACTGGGATCTCCCGTGCTGAGGATTTCATTTACATATTATAATTTAATTATAAGAAATTAATATGAATTAGACATAACATATATCATGTAGTATTTTTTTTTATAAATAATTATAAAGTAAATAAGATAGTGGTTTTTTTATAATTCAGTTTACTAGATTTGGTTTTAGTCTGTATTTGATATCAGTATATTTTCTATTTCTGATCTCCCTATATTTAGTATCCAGCTTTTAATTTGAAATTTAAATGTCATAATGTTGAGGTTTTTGAGTGAGAGTGGTATTTTATTGTAGAGTTTAATGCCATAACATAAGAAGCTTTTTTGCCCAAATGTTGTGTTAGTAGTTACTTGTTGGATAAGTTTTTGACCATGAGATCTAGTGTTTCTAATGTACGTATTAGTTGTTATTTCTTGGGTTTTGTAGTTATGAATGTAAATGAGTATAGTTTTAGAATATAGTTGTTTAATTGACATGATGTTAAGATTGTTGAAGATTTCGTCAGTGCTAGTTCTTACAGGAACTTTCAGTATAATTTTCAGTATGGCTTGTTGAGTTTTAATTAGTGGATTTAGTAAGTTTTTATTTGCACTGCCCCATCCGATAATACCGTATTCTAACAGTGATTGGCAGAGAGCCATGTAAATCTTGATTAAGTCTTTTTAAATGAGGACATTCCTGATAGTTTTGAAAAAATAACTTAGTTTTTTAATTTTATTATTTAAATACGTAATGTGTTCGGTCCATTTTAAGTTTTGGTCAATTTTTAGACTCAGATGCGTTATATGATCAACGTTTTCTAATGAGAGTCAATTACAATTCTCATTTAAGTGATGCGGGCTATGAATTTTCAAGTTCAGGTTTTCTTCAGAGTTTTTATTATTTTTTTTATTTTGAAAGTGATGAATTTGGTTTTATTAGCATTAAGTGTAAGTGAATAGTAGTCTAGCCATTTTTTAATCCTATTAAGTGTGTCTTCTGCTTTCTTAAATGTTTCTGTCCAATTATTCCCATTTTTTAGGAGAACAGTATCATCCGCAAAACTGATGATTTTTCCTTCACATTCTATGTGGCATAGGTCATTAATATAAATAAGGTACAGAATCGGACCCAGAATACTTCCTTGGGGCACCCCGAATTTGACATCAATACCCTCACTGATTATGTTATTAAGTTTCACAGTTTGCTTTCTATTTCCCATGTAACTTTTAAAAAATATCAGTTCATTATCAGTAATCCCTATGTTCTCTAGTTTTTCAAAAAGATGTGAGTGATTTTTTGTGTCGAAAGCTTTAGAAAGGTCGAGAAATATGTCAATGCATTTTTTATGTGAGTCAAGAGAATTTTTAATATATTCAATTACTAAGGCTATGGCGTTGTATGTTCCTCGATTTTTTCTGAAACCAAATTGTTTTGGTGATAATAGTTTATTTGATATTTTAAGTTAGTTAGATATTAGTTAGATAATAGTTTATTTGATATTTTTAGTTAGTTAGATATTAGTTAGATAATAGTTTATTTGATATTTTTAGTTAGTTAGATATTAGTTAGATAATAGTTTATTTGATATTTTTAGTTAGTTAGATATTATTTAGATAATAGTTTATTTGATATTTTTAGTTAGTTAGATATTAGTTAGATAATAGTTTATTTGATATTTTTAGTTAGTTAGATATTAGTTAGATAATAGTTTATTTGATAAATTTTAGTCAGATAATAGTTTATTTGATAGTTTAGTTTATTTATTTGACAATTGTGTTACTAAAATGAAAAATATTATGAAAAAAAATATTTAATAAAAGCTGTTTTTACGGCTAGAACCAACGTAAATCAGTTATTTGTAATATAAATTTAAGACAAGAAAATCCTTTGCTATATCATTGTTTTTTTTTTAAAATTTTTTATTTTATCGTATATCCTTCGAGGAAGAATTAAATATTATTTTTAATAATTTTGAGTAACACACAAATAAAAATGACATGTATGCAGTTCATGCACGCTAGAAGTGAAACCTTCAGAAAACTAAAGGGGGCGCTACGAAGCACCGTACAAAGAGAAGACCGATTATTTTATCTCATTCTCTCACAGGTTAAATCCTATAGATTATGTGTTTGTCTCTTTTTAGTGTCGCTTTTTCATTCATCGAGTTTCAAATCACAACGGTGCTAAAGAAGTTTTCACTTCAAAAAATGTGAAAATTTAATAATTTCATTCATATTTGTTGATTTTAAAAACGATCTAAAACTGCACATTCCTAAACGTCTTAAACTGGCTACAAAGTCACCATGACGTAGATAACGCAATCGGCTAGTCATCGACGTTAGTCTTTGTGACGTCAACAGTCAACAACGTCTTATTCACGAAACAAAAACGAACATACCATATTGGCGTTAAGCCGTTATAGAAAATGTATTCGTCAACTTAAAAATAATATAAAAAACGAATTTTTTAATCTTAAAAACAGCATGTCTTTCTGGAGTGATGCCAGCTTCCATTTTCATACATTTGCGCCATACATTCATGTAAATTTTCATCCATTAGTTCTACATTACTATGATGCAGTAAATTTATCACAAATTAACAGTGATATGAACTATATTCGTCGTTCTATTAAAGTAGACACACAGGATATCACGTAGAAAATTAACGAGAAGTAATTTGACTTCAGTAAGTAGATAACATCGTAATAATTATTGTAAAGATATACCTACCTATATTGAAAGGCTCGCTCCACAAAGGGGCCGATGAAAGTTTTTATACTCCTTTAAATTACCCCTTGCGGCGCTTTCCCACTTTCATTGACCGTGCCGAAACACCACATTGAATGCACTGAAGAAATAAGCTGATTGAAGCTGTGTTGTTGGCGTGCAGTGTGCCCTAATTAAGCACAATTTTTCCTTACTTTTGATGTAATTGATCAAACATTTTCAAATGTCGATATTGGTTACAAATTCACTGGCCCGCCTTCAACCTTCAGTCGAAAGATCTCACTTAAATTGGCGCTAAAAGCGTTTTCTTTCAATTATCACTTGCCAAACAAAACTGAATGAACGACCTTTACAAGTGTGAAATAGCGACTGTTGAGAAATTCTGAGTCTAGTCAAATTAAGGGTACTTACTCGACACAGTACGCGTGAGGACCTACTTCAAGGTTATCAATCATCACCACAAACAAACAGATTATGTAGCAAATTCGTCAATTCCTCACTTACAAAGTTTACAAATTATCTCGACATTTTTAACAAAGTTGCTATTTTTGATCCTTAAACATTTATTTTCAATTTTTTTTTTTTTTTTACATGAGCTCCACACAGGAGGCCCTGAGGAAAATAATTTCCCTCAGGGCCTATGTCATCTTTGGGGATGCTGCGTGGAGGGTTTTTTAAGGAAAGGAAGGAGAGGAGAGTTCTGGGAAGGAAAAGGGTTTTAGGCGTGGGTAGGAATTTGGGGTTCAGTGTGTCCTGGTCATCCGCCTCCAAGACCTAATCAAACCTCACCCCATCAACCTGGGCACCCCTGCTAAATCACCAAACGTAGCGAACCACTTGGGGTGACCTATGGCAGAGGTGTTGGTTATCCAATAAAGGTTCCCAGGGCGGCGGTACCCATTCCCGCCTCCCAAATTGCGATATTTATTATAATTTTATTTTTTATTTTTTAAATAGAGTATTTTACTTTTTTTTAACAAAAAAATAAAAATACGGTGATTAAAGTATTTTTATGTTGGCGAATAAATTTTCTACGACCAATTAAAATGTGCCATTTTCGATTTGCCGCCAAAACGCCGAGTTCGTTTTTATTCGTGAATTCGGCGGCGTTGACGTCACGCTGTGCAAAGTTGGTGGCGTCTTCTATGTCATAATGACTTTGTAGCCAGTAGGAAACGTTACGGAATGTGCTGTTTTTCAAATCATTAATTATGAACGAAAATATTTATTATAGAATAAAATGATCAGAATCAGAAAAATAAACTTAAAATATTCCAAACATTGTTAACGGTATTTAAATGTTTGAATTTACCCCGTTTAAACCGCTATTAATGTAGGATTTTTTTTTTCAACCATTGTTTCTTACTAATCCATATGTAAAATATTGTAAACATTTAAATGTACCACATGAAACAGCCCCAAAGAGTAAAAAAATAAAGATGTATCCGATTATTTGAAATAATAATAATGTCACCAAATTTCATAATACTTTTCAAACTTGGGCCCCAGAGATATTAATGAAATTTATTATCTGCACAAGACAGAATTTCGACAACCGAAAATATTTGTGCAATTTCATCCGAGGGATGATAAATTGGCCTTACTTCGGACAAATAGACAAAGCCCCAAAACAGTTCTACATATATGTTTCTCTGTGGTTGCCACTGTTGCCATACAACTTCAAACATCGCGTGATCGTGATGGTTTGTGAACCCAAAACTATCGAAGGAACCGCGATTTCACAAATTGCCCGAAACGAGCAAAGCATAATAATTGTTGACCTATCAGGAAAATAACAAATTGTAGGTTTCTGATTTCTAAATTCAGCAAATTATCGAATTTGAATTGGATCAGTGAATAAATCATTTAAAAGAAGAAGATATCAGAGGTTTCTTAAAAATTACATGTAAGACAATTACGTCATTTAGTATGTACAGTTACTGAGCTTAAAATTCATAACGGAGTACTTCAAAAGAGATGATCTCGTTACGTGCTGTAAAATGCAAGCATATGTTTGCAGGCATTTTAAACATGAATCCACTTTGATGTACCTTAGACCGAAAAGATAAATAATAAAATACCTTTTCATTTAAAACTTGTGGGTTATTTTCCTTTGGTCAAATAATAGTTAAATGCATAATAGATTTAAGCATGATAGATTCATAAAAATTGTAAAACATGTCATCTGATAATATTTTGTTCTCTCTCCATTTATACTCTATTTTCTCTTGGACTATTGTGTATTATTTGTAAGAGAGCGTAGAAGACGGACTATCAACCAACTTGGTTTTGACACATATTCCTAGCTCCATTCATACCTTAAAATAATATTTATATCAAATATAATATACGGCTAATAAACTGTAATTTTGAACCTGAATAGGTTTTTAGAACACGCACTGCCTAGTTAAAATCTATTATTGACTAGGCCAAAAAGTATGCATGACTTTGTTACAGTTTATCCTCTATGAACGTTAATATCATTATCATTTTAATATATATATATATTAATATCATTTTTGTATGTATTGTGAATACAACCGTGTCCGTATGATTTAGCTTGACCTGCCACAGCCGAGGTGTTCGATTTAAGAAGATTCCTAGAACTGATCTGTTCTCATGTGAAAAATGTCAACTGAGTACAACGCATGTTTGGCGTGTTTCCCGACTATGCACCGGTGTCTAATATTCCAATGCTTGTAGAACAAGGGCAGCATTTTCGCCCCGTGACACCTATGCTCTAAAGATTGCAACACGTTTATTAAGATAGGGGAATCTAACAAACGGACCGCCCTTTTACAGTCATTTTATTTATTTATTTATTTTATTTTATTTTTAAACAGAAACAAACAGTACATTAGATTCATTGGTGAAAAAAATTTACAATTAAAAAGTATGTTTCATGGTGGGTTACCTATTATGTGTTTCATTGTAATGTCTTATTTATGTGGGAGGGTGTGTATGTGAGAGAGTATGTGTGTATGTATGTATGTAGTATGCGCATTGAACAATTTATATTATTGACATTATGCTCTTTTTAAATTTGGGCATTGATTCGGAGAAAATGTCGATGTTAGAATTTAGACCAATATTATTGAACATATGAAGAGCACGATTGATTGGCGAATTAGATGCTGCATTTGTATTGTAATTAAGCGTGTGGAATAATTCTGTATGGCGTGTACGTCTTAATGGTATGTTAAAATTAACTAGGGAAAGAAGTTCGGTACAGTCTATGTTATTATTTAAAATTTTGTTTATAAATGTCAAATCAGCTATTGCTCGCCTTTGTTTTAAAAAGTTTTAAATATGCATTCAAAGTTATTGTTGAATTTGAAGGTAAGATATTTTATAAATTTGTTTTGAATATGTTCTATGCTATCTACATATGTACACTTTGTACTGCGGGTTCCAAATTGGCGAAGCATATTCCAGTATACTTCTGAATAATGCAAATATAACGTTACTGAACACTTTACTTATACGAAGAACAAAACCAAGCATTTTATATGACCATGGGTTTTTTTTTCAAGTACCTTAGGGTTCCAGACCAGAGGTTGTGAAATTCAACAGTGGGATGAACTTACGATTTGTACCGGGACGGTAGTTGTGAACTACCTTCAGTATCTGCTGGCCATGTACTGTACACTATGCCCAGCTTCTGAGAGGCCAGCTTGAGACTGGCTTCAGTGGGAACCTGAGCTGGTCACTTAGAATTACATCAACGAAGTGATTGTTCGATCTAGTATCGGGAGGTCCGTATCTACACGATCCTGCAGTGAGGATATGATAGAAAAAGAAGACTATAACGCGTGTTTAGGAGTGTAAGGTGGTGGGTAGTAGGTAGTTGGTAGCGATACCAGGCGCCACTGCCGATATCTCGGGAAAAGAACCATCTAAACATCATACTGTTTTTGTTCAGCGGCGGCGGCAGGAGGCACGCACTGGTGGATAGCTCACAGGGGCGCACTGACTTGGGGGGCTAACGGGTTATTTGAAAATAACATATTTAAAAAAAAAATTATAGGCAAATTCAAACTTAAAAAAAATATGTAAGCATTTTTATATCCAATATTACAAAAGATTTCGATAAAAAAGTCGGAAAATTTAAACCTAACCCCACCTCAGTTTTCATTATATGGATCGTGAAAATAATGTATTACGTATGTTTCGATTTATAGTCAATTATGGATTATAAATAGTGATAATTATTATCAACAAGTTTATTCATTTAGACAAAAGATGGCGCCAGTAATTTCAGATGTCGCTATTGTGTGATCATTTTTTGAACTTCATCCCTTCTCAATATACAAAGGAATTTAACTATAAAAAGCCCACGCTGGTTAAAATTTAACCCTTCTATAACTAAACTTGCATTAAAAACATAAAGTATTGATTGAATAAAAACGACAGATTTAATTTCTCAAAGGGTGCTTTATTTAAAAAACAACACAACCACTTCTTCTTCCATTAAGTCTAACTTTTTAAAATGTATTTTTTATACACGTATCAAGCCAAAAGTGTATATTCTTAGTACGCCTATACCCTATACTGGTAATAGGTATAAAGATCGTTTGGCAAACGGAGCCTAGAAAAAGTAGATTTTAGCGTAAATGTAATTTTTATTTATATTATAAATAATTTTTTAACAAAAAAAGTTAATCATGCGAATTATATATATATGTTTTTTCTTATATGCATTAATATATTTCTATTTAAATATACATTTTTTTAAGTATACACTTATATTTTTTATAAAATAATTAACAATATTATTTTAATTTTATTCAAGCGAAACGATAGAAAAGGAATTATTATATCCAAAGCATATTTTATAAATATTCATAGTTTATGCTTATTTGTGGTAAAGATTGATGAAAAATAGTTTGCGAAAATCTTGATATCTGGTTTTCTTTGCTGTACTTTTGAGACCAATATTTACTTGAAGCGAGTCTATATTATCAGGAAAACAATATTATTTGTTATATTTGAAACTCCGCTTCTGTTCAAGTTGTTGGACAGTGTGTGTGTGTATATCTGAGTATACTAAAGTATCCGTGTAGCGTGATGCATCATAAACCAAGCGCCCTGTAATCACCGCCCGCCCAGGTCCGTCTCAATTATACTACCTTTATATTGTAAACTGTATAACCCGCGCCCTGCACCCAGACATACTACCTACCTATCTATACTGTAACGTAATATGGGGCGACTTTTGGATTAAGGGGTGACTTACCAATATCTACCAATCAGAAATAACTATCTTCTTTTTAATGTTTTTTTTGCGAACAAACAATGTCGCTTCGAAAATAAGGGTCAAAATAGTTGGTCTCTAAATATATTTAAGAGGGTATTACCTGAGAAAACCAGAAATATGTCATTTTTAAATCAGATTTTAGATGGATTGACTCTTTTCCACAAAAAAATATAAAAGGCATTCGATAGATTGTTCTTTTATCTAGCATTCGCATGTTTTAAATTATAAGAAAAAATGTTTATTTTTAGTATAATAAGGTTACACCATAGGTCGTTGGCAGATTTGTTAAATTTCCAAAAGAGATTTTGTATTATACCACACCCTTTTTAAATCATTTAATTCTGCAGTAAAATAAATCAATACATTATCTGGGTATCGCATGTTTTAGAATTTTAATTTTAGTTTAAATAAAACCATTAAAATTATATATACGTACATGTGTTTCTTGACGCAAATTGGTCCGTTTGTATATTTATTTGCGCACTTACAAACTAGTATATTTCAGATTTTTTTAACATTCTTATTTAACTTAGACATTATTGAAAAATGATAAATACTTATAATCAAAAAATAATTACAAAAAGTACATTATTTGCATAGTTTTATCATCACGCCTTTCAGCATTAGATATAGATATAGGTATAAATTAAAGCAAATTTGGAATGAAATAAAATCGATATTGAGTTATAATTTTAAAAAGCTGGTACGGAGAATAATTCATCTTTTTCATTGTAACCACCCTGCATGATCGTAAGAACAACTTTCGACGAAATGTGGATTATCGGCCGCTGGCTGGTTAAAAGCTCGTAAGTATATTGATGGATGAATTGTGGAACTATTTTTTGGATATTTTCCGACAGAGAAAAATGAAAATACGTATTATAAATTCGTCAATGATTATAACAGTTTCGTGTCAGTTATATTGTAAAACGTAATATTATGTAATATATCGATCCATATCTACTTGAATACGAGCTCGTATTTTTTCTTTTAGTCTGGGATTGGCGTATCTTGTAATAAGCTTATAAAACAGAGTTATAAAACTGAGCCTACAACAGAGTCGCCCCATTCCGATAGGTGTTTTTAATCAACCTGCTTTTTTTAACCCTCAACAACCATACGCAGATTTTTAAAAATATATATATTTCGAAAGCAAACGTGGGCAAAAAATATGATTGAATTTTCCGACAAAATGTTTTTTTTTTTAACATTAACTTCGAACAGAAAGCCCTAACGAAAATAATTTCCCTCAGGGCCTGTGTCATCATGGGGATCTTTTTAAGGAAAGAGAGGAGAGGATATTTTGGGAAAGAAAAAGGAATGAAGGGTGGATGGAAATCTAATAGTCCAAGAGTGACGAACGAATGCATCCATACCCACAACTGCGATGCAAGGCTTTGGGTCGAGAGAGACCGGCTGGAGAGGTCAAAAGGCCTCTTTCAACCAGTTTCTCTCGATCCGGATCGCCACGAAGAAAGGGGGCAGATGTATCCGCCGCCAAATCCTAGATTAACCTCACAACATGAAGCCGGGCACCCCTGCTAAATTACCAAACGCAGCGAACCATTTGGGGTAACCTGTGGTAGAGGTGTTGGTTATCCAAAAAATGATTCCCAATGAAAATTAATCAAAGTCACCCCATTTTACGATACCCCATCACACTATATATAGTATCTGTATATGTGTGAGAGTGAGAGGTAAACCTGTCCCGGGGGAGCCCGAGAGACAGAGGAAGCGGTAGTAGAACAACAAAACGGAAACGGGAACCGGAATCGAGATGCGGAGATCTGATCCTAAAACTACCACTTAAACCTTGTTCGATTTTCTAGAGGAATATTGTAGATAAATCGAACCCAACACCTCATTGTTGGCTACTTTGTATCGTACGTATTGCTACGTAGTGCACTATAAAATTATTTCCATAAAAGTATAAATTATTATTTTTTAATTAAAATCGTGCATATATAGGTTCGCGTTTGAAGGGACCAATACAATCAATTGTTACGTGTGTATGTATTGCTAACTATTCTAACTTTTATTTTCATTGGTGATATAAACCTAAACCAAAAATTTTCAAAGGAAGTAAAATTTTGAGGTGTGACATCAGGTATTAAATGTAATTATGAATACGTTTTATAATACACCACTTCATTGAAATTAATGTACATGGTTTTAAAGAAACGTACCTGACTTACTTGTGTGACCAGTGATTCCTGACATTAAATGGGATAAAAATATAAATAAAACTTTAATCTTCGGAGACATTATTTGTTTTTTTTTTCAATAACCAATAAAAAATATTATTTCCCACGTCATCACTAGTAACTAAGTAAACTAACTGACTAAACTGTCTATCTACTAGCTAATGATTTTTTTTATGTTTTTGAAAAAAAAAATCGTCGACGATAGAAATTTCATCGATATACTTTTAACTCCAAATAAGCTCTAAAATCAGTAGTATGATGATTTGATATTTTCACGGCCAAAAGTATAATCGTGATTTATTTTTGGGTCATTATGCCATATTCGCTACCTACTTCTTTAGCCAATGAATTGGACAGCATTACAGTGTTCATCATCAGAGCGGATGTGTAATGAAGTAACTGGTTAAAGAAAGCCAGCAAAGTATTAGGTGGTGTTAGTATTATAACTAAATCTGTTAAGATAGGTGCACCGCGATTCTCCAATTTTTCCAATGCTCATGGTTCGCATTTACCTTCCTTATTTATTTTCTATGTCCCTTAAAATATTTTCCTATACCCAGTTGTTTCCAATGCTGTGTATTTTGTGGTGACCCAAACAAAAAGTTGTAATATAAACACACTGAATCACGACATTTAAAATTAGACGTATTTAGAATTGCAAGTCTTAATACAAATCGTAATCAAACAAACCAATTTCGGCTATTCGTCCTTTTGTGATTGTAACTATGGTTTAATCAACTCGAATTTGTTTAAATTTGACAATCAATTTCAAAATTGGAACATATTGGGTCAATAATTCAGAAAACGATAATGTGTCTACCTGTCATGAAATATTTTTTAATCTGAAAATTATTTCAATTCCATAGAAATGTGAATTTCTTTTCTTTAAATTTCTTAGTATTATTCTTGACATTTGATTCTAGAGATTTTTCAAAGGTCTGCGCTTTGTGGCTAACATGCAATTACCAATCCTACAATTATTTTAAAATCCCGCGACTTTCACGTAAATAAAAAGCATTTGAATAAAACGCTGGTCATAACAATCTAAACACGAACAGTTCTGCATTTGCTTCTAAGTCAAAGATTTCAAATCAGTCCCATAACGATTAACTTTTCTTTACTTTCCTTGGCCGTTAACTACGTTGTAAAATAACCAACCCTTATACTATGTGGCTAGGTTCTGTGTACGCTGGGGTGGTTCCCCCCAATGGGGTGGTAATTATGTGCTTACTAAATCTGATAAGGGTTGCTTAGCAACCCCAACCAACAACAGATACAATCTCTATGAAACTTGACGAAAGGGGTGTTTAGTTTAAGGGTTGTACAGGTTTTCAAGCGTTCACAGGGGGTATTTTATATTTTAATGCGTTCTTTAATCTTTTATTCGCAAGTTTTCCCTGATGATGAAAATTTATTACTGGGAATTAAACGGTAGCCATGTTATGTGGAAATCGTTTTTTTTTCTTTTAAGCCTTGTTTCTACGAATAAATCGCTTTTTAACTAAATAATTGCCGAAAAATGCAAATCTTATTACGTCGATTTACGTTCTTACTCATTTTCAGTGATTTATTACGCTTTTTATAGTTAGTTACTGTACTCTCTGAAAATAATTACGTAAACATATAATTTACCCCACGTTAAAAAAAAATTTAAATCTACAAAAACGTTTTTTCTTTCAAGAAATAGCCTAATTACATTTGTGTAATACATAGAACCTTAAAAAACATTCTAACATTGTTTAAGTTCATAGTACGGATTCTTTGCCGTCATAACTTTAGAACAGAAACAAATTGTTTATAAGTACCTTCTACACTTCTTAAATGGTGAGCTCTGACGCTATGTAGTTTGCGTTAGCTTTTACTGATCGAAATTTATAAAAAATTCAACAAAATTTCCTACGCGAACCATGTATCTTTGAGATGCCAATTAAAACATGTATAAATAACCCAAAATTTTTCAAACAATAAGAATAATTTTGACTGTCTGTGTGTGATAATAAACTCAAATTTGCTGTTAATTTGTCAAAAGTATCAATTTCAAAATTGGAACTGATTGTATATATATATATATTATACAGTTCATTTTGTTTACACAACTGTTATATTGTAGATATCTCATAAAATTATAAAATGGGGACCTCAGCATGGGTAAGCGCCCAATAGGGTCCTCGTCACCAAATAATGTTTTTGGTAAAAAATGCTTCAAATGTGTCATCAAAAAAATGTTTTTTGGAAAATATATATTTTTTTAAATTCTCTTTTTCAAATTTGGAATTATAATATCCCGTGATTTTTAACGGGTCTACGCTAATTATTTGATAAGATGTTTGATATCTATAAAAGAGTGCTGAATATTTATTTATGAGTGAAAGACGTGGTCAGAATCGCCCTGGTGTAAGACCAACATTCAGAATTGAAACGTTGCTAGAAATGGTTTTAGCCGCATTGGCGACCTAATCTGAATACCCAGATACTTCCCCACCGTCCTTTTACCCATCTTCCTCCACAACATACCCCGATTATGGAAGCCGTAGTCTTACTGGCTCCAGACTGCTGGGAGCAGCTGGAATTCTTGTGCGGAAATCACAAAAAAGTTTGTATAAATGTTATGAATTAGAATATGTAGGTTGTAGGTACAAATATTTTCTTTATTATTTACTCGTAACATAATCGTCACAAAAAAAGACTCAGTATTTTTTAGTTGCTTTTTATTTGTATCAATAACCATCCTAACACTCCGAATATCAACGAAATGATTGATATGTATGAATTCCATTTTACCAGTTTTCCCTGAACATAAGCACCAGAAGCTAAAAACACGGCACGTATAAATATTTGATTGCCCAACACGTTTTCATATGGTTTGACATTATTGTGTTATATTATTACGCTGATACGAATATTTCCTGCTGTCGAGTAAACACGCTTTATATA
This sequence comes from Limnephilus rhombicus, assembly GCA_929108145.2. Taxonomy (NCBI): domain Eukaryota; kingdom Metazoa; phylum Arthropoda; class Insecta; order Trichoptera; family Limnephilidae; genus Limnephilus; species Limnephilus rhombicus. Next base: position 26,850,366 of record OV815295.1, on the reverse strand, counting down.
AAATAATCCATGCATGGCGTCACCTATTAGTTATTTCGATTATGCTATACAGGGTGTCACACCATAATAGATATAGGTACCTATGTACCTATTATAAACATAATATAGATTTTTTCCATTGACTCCACAAAGGAGGCTCCGTGCAAAATATTTTCCCTCAGGGCCTATGTCACCTGAGTTGCTGTGTGGAGGGTCGTTTTGAGGAGAGAAATGAGCGAACATTGGTCTTGGAGAGAATAGGAAGGAGGGGGAAAATCGAAGAAGTAAAAGGAAAACATTAAAAGACTTCAATTTTAATAGACAATAAAAAACTTTTATATGACAATAGATTGTTAAATATTTATATAACTGATTATTATTTTTTTTTTATTAAATTTCATTGTCGCATTTGGATTGAGGAAAATAATTTCCCTTAAGGCCTATGTCATATGAGGGTCTTTTTGATGAGTGAAGGGACCCATGTTGTAGGAAGGGGGACACACAAAGGCCGGGAAATCGTTTCACAGCCGAGCTGTTGAACACAGGAACGAGTCGAAGAAGCGACCCGTTCTCATGTGATAAATATCGACCGTGTACATATGTTGAGCACGCGTTTGTCGTATTTCTCAACTATGCACCGGTGCTGAAGGGATCAATGACGCTAGTTCTCGGAGCATCTTCAATTGAAATACCGGTGGAACAAGGATAGCATTCCCACCCGACGCCAGTGTTCTAAAGATTGCAATCCGTTTGTTAAATTAGGAGAATCTATCAGACGGACCGCCCGTTTCTGCACAGAGTCGAGATTTTTTTTCAGGTATTTTGGGGCTCCAGACCAGAGGTGGCAGCCAAATTCAACCGTGGGGCGTCTGCAGCAGGTTTTTAGTAGTGTCTCTAATATATATATACTAGGGTATTATGGGAGGTTCCACGATGTACGAACCCCCGACAGTCGGCCCCATAGCACACTTATATATAATTTACAGTCGGTTAAGGGAAAATACGGTATACCTACTGCCTGTGACCAGAGTTTCTTGGAAAAAAAAAATTTAAAAAAAATCTGAATATTATAAAGCAGTACCTAATTTTTTTTTACATTTAAGTTACCAAAGTTTAATTTTGAACCCGCGATATCTGGTGTTACAGCCATAATGCCTTTGGGCATATTTTTATCCTTATTTCCATTTGCACCCAGTTATTTGTTGAATTACGGTCTTCAAAGCTTTCACCAACGATGTCACAGAGCCAAGGAGGGAGTCGCATGGTACTCCATGTAATTACGTGCCTTTCCACATATCCATGTCCGATGAACACGAGACGTATGGAGGTTGTGTTTGGTACCGAGAAGGCGGGGAGGCGCGTGACGGACATGTCGATTAAGGCGATGGTAAATATGGCGACAAGAATTATTAATGAACAAGGTTTTGCTTTGACGGGTTATAGGGAAGTCTGGACTCTAAATATACCCGTCAGGAGAACAGAAGAACACGTGAGGGAATGTCAACAATCGATATCGGTTTTAAAAATATATCACGGTTTTTCTTGGTACTTTTACAACTGAACTGTTTAGAAAGAATTCTCTTTGGTTAATGTAACATTTTTTTATCCATTCCCTTAAAATAAAATCGTATAAAATACTATAATTATTCTGAGTAAATTATTTTATTTATGACATCGCTAATCGCTTTCGGAATGACTGTTTTCGTTGGAGTAATTTATAAGCATATTTGTGTATCAATTATCAAAATAGAAGCGTTGCTAGTTATGACAATCCATTTGTTCAGTGACCAAATCTGCATCGCTAGGAACTTCCAAATTTCCCCTCTTCATCCCCTCCCACTACATATTCTTTAAAATCGCAACATAATCAAAGCATGCCGTCGGTAATTAAGCATGCAATAGTCGATAATTATGCATGCATTAGTAAAAAATTAGGCTTGCCAAAGTCAGCAATTAGGCACGCTTTAGTCGGCAATTAGGCGTGCCATAGTCGACAAGTATTTATGCCATAGTTGGAATCTGCATGCGGTATTGGGCAGTTAGTCATGCCGTAGTCGGTAATTAGGCATGCATTAGTAAAAAGTCGGCAATTAGGCACGCCATAGTCGATAATTATTTATGCCATAGTTGGAATCAGCATGCCTTAGTCCGCAGTTAGTCATGCTATAGTCAGTAAATAGCAAATAATTAGGCGTTCTACAGTTGACAATTAGGCACGCCGTAGTCGGCAGTTAGGCATGGCATAGTCGACAATTACGCATGCTGTAGTCGGCATCTAGGCACGCCATAGTCAACAATTAGAATTCTTGAGCGGTTGACATGAAAAGGTATTTTTCTGCAAATAAGGGAGCAACATAGAGTTAAAGTGTTTAGTTTCTAAAATTTGAACTTAACACAATTAAGATTTAGGAAGGGATCCTAGCTCTATTCCCGTTCATTCATTGTCTTACAAACACATCTCTATTATTAGTATCTTATTCAATTGATCGAGCCATGTCTTCCTGTCACATTCAACTTAATATGTGTGTACGCTGTGTGTCAACACAAAGGGTTTATGATAATTTTGTGATCTATTCCGGGTGCAATCTCAGAATCATCATCTAAGCAAACTTCGGGGAATTTTTGATAATTCATGAAAATCTGAATGCTTCCGTTTTTGTTTTTAAATTATTTAATTAATTTATGATTAAGAATGTACATTGAGTATGGTTAAGAAAAACCATTTAAAAGCGGGTTTTTAGTGCGAAAGTAGATACTTACCACTTCTTTCCTGATGTTATGCGAATACTTGGTAATACAATCGACTCATGTAATCTTAGAAGTACGAATAACTTGTTAGGACAAGCTCTCATAATATTTTTTTAATACATCTGTCATGGATTTGTTTTAAAAGTTAGAATTGATCCATTTGAAAACCTTTTTTGCTCCTCGTATTTTTATGAAGGACATTCCCCATCGCCTATAAAATTTCCGGAATATTATAATGACGAAGTAGAGCTATTTCTTGTTTTTTTTTTGTACAGTTGACACAGGAGGTCGAAACTAATTTCCCTCAGGGCCTATGTCATGTTTGGTGTTGCCGTATGGAAGGTCTTTTTGTAGAAAGAAAGAATGAACCTGCGTCTTGAAGAGACCCATGTTGTAGTAGAGAGGAAACACAGAGGCCAGCAAATCGTTCCACAGTCGATCTATTGAACTCAAGAACAAGTCCTAGAAGCTAACCGTTCTCATGTGACAAACGTCATTCGCGTACAAATGTTGAGTGTATTTCGGTATCAACGAAGTCAGTGACTAGTTACTAAGAGCATCTTCCATTGAAATACCCGTAGAACAAGGTCAGCATACATACCTGATGCCTATTCTTTGAAGATTACAATCCGTTTGTTAAGATAGATGAATCTATCAAACTGACTGCCCGTTTCTGCACAGATTTGAGGGTTTTTTCCGGTATTTTAGGGCTCGAGACGGGAGGTGGCTGATATTAACGGCAGAGATTAATGGGAGAGGGAAGCAACATTAAAGAAATCTATAAACCTGAACCTTAAAGCCAAATAATTAAAATCCAATCGTCAAAAATGTCAACAAATATGGAAAAATCATATCAATTTAATAAAATCCTTGTAAACTAACCCACTCACTCTTCCTCATAGGATATGTATATAAAATCTAGATTAAGAATTATTTGTAACAGTCTGAAAATGGATTTAACATACTGAAACCGGTTATGGTCAAAAATGAATTAAGTGGAAATAAGTTGTATATGTTTTATTATATTATTGTAACGAAATTCCACCATGAAATGTCAGTGTCAAAATTAGAAGTATTAAACAAATAATTGTTTACAGATTATGTTGATCCATAAATATTGTTATTACATAAATCACTTACAATGGAAAATTCATTCGCTAACAACATAATTAACAGGCTGTAAAATCTCATAGGTTAGACTTGAGCATTTGGTTCAATCAATGTTATGCCTTCATAAAGGCTTTCCAGCATTCAAGATAGTTAATCATGTGAACACGCATTACGTAAGCGCACAGAACCTTATGTTGAGATAGCGCGGTTAATTTATAACACAGTGTTAGATAAGTATTTGCTTATTTTCCATTGATGTAGCTGTCGTTACATGGCTATATAAGGATAGAATAATATGTACTTGTATAACATATAATAAATAACACAACACTAGAATTGCCTTCCACACAAATTTGAATGGAAAAATACCACCCAGCGTTTCGTCTCACTTGCACTCGCCTGAAATCGTAGATCTCCATCTCATTTAAAATTCGAAAGCACAGTTTTACAGGAGGCCCTGAGAAAAATAATTCCCCTCAGGGCCTACGTCATCGTTGGGGACGCTGAGTGGAGAGTATTTTTGTGAAAGATAGGAAGAAAAAAGGTACGATGGGTGGGTAGGAATCCGGAGGTCAGTGTATCCAGGAGTGACAGACATATGAATCCATCCCTCGTACTGCAGTGCTAGGCGGTGTTTCGAGAGAGTCCTGCTGTTCAACCAGTCTCTCTCAATTCAGCCTCCTACGCATTTGGTGGCTGCCAAGACCCGGACAAACCTCACCCCTTGATCCCGAGCACACCCCCGCTAAATTGCCATACTCAGCGAACCATTTGGGGTGACCTATCGGAAAAGGTGTTGGTTATCCGATAATTGGTTCCAGGGGCGGCGATACCTATACCCGCCTCCAAAAATATGAGCCCAAACTGTGCCCATATTTGGATCACGAACCACACCCATAAGGCACTTCTTGTATTATTCCTTATTCTATATAACATCACTTTTACACATATTGGTTTTGTAGATTTCTTTGAATTATGTACTTTTTTATTTTTTGTTAAAGTATAATGTTTGATCGTATAATGACAAATTGCCCAGTTCTTCGTAAGTTCTGAATTATAGAAATCCCAGACGTACGGTGATATTTAATTCCATGAAATTATGTCGTTTTATAGGGTCTGATAATCATATGGACGACACCCGGTCTGTTCTTAGAAGAAGAGATTTCAATGTGGTTAATAGATAATTCACTCCAGAGACGATTCGTCAGAACTTCATAAAATAATCAAGCATTCCTAGTAGAAACCCTTTCAAGCATGAAAAGGGTTGTAGAAGTGATTTAAAGCAATTTTGTTTTCCACACATTTCATAAATTTTTATTATTATGTGTTACAGTTTTTTGAATTTTTTTTTAACTACCTTACTAGGCTTTTTTTACGTTAACTCCACAAAGGAGGCCCTGAGGAAAATAATTCCCCTCGGGGCCTATGTCATCTTAGGGGAGGCTGCGCGGGGGGATTTTTGAAGTAAAGAAAGGAGAGGAAGTTCTGAGAAAGAAATAGGTATGAGGGGTGGATTGGAATCTGGGGGTCAGTGTATCCAGGTCAGTATATGAACCCATCATTCCTACTGCGGTGCAAGGCGATGTCCCGAGAAAGTACGGCTGGAGAAGTCAAAGGGACTCCCTCAACATTCTCTCCCGATACGGCCTGCCATGTAGCTGGATGGCAGACGTACCCGCCGCTAAGACCCGGACAAACCTCACCCCAAGAACCCAAACCCAAACGTAGCGAACCACTTGGGGTGACCTATAGCAGGGGTGTTGGTTATCCAATAAATGGTTCACGGGGCGGCGGTACCCATACCCACCTCCCAAAATGAAATCATCTGTCTGTAACTCCGGTTCAATGAACTCTATAACTATTAATTTGAATTTAATTTTCATCATTTCCAAAATCGGAACTAATTTGTCTAGAATGAGTTTTAGAGCATGCTGAGAATAGAACTTTTTGATTTTTTGGAAAATATAACGAAGAGTACCGAAGATATAAGTCCCCAAAATGTTGATATTTGCGGCCTGCCGAAAAACTAGTGACACCATGGTACATGCGCTGACCAGTTTCATTAGAATAATCAATAAATTGCAGTTAATTGTTTCTCTTGTAACGTTACACACCATTGCATACGTTTTACCCAAGTTCACTTTGAAAGCTCATAACTTCGTATTTTTTGGAGATATCGAAAAACTAATTTTACTGTTGTTATGCTCTAAAAATTTAATACATTTTCTTAACAATAAAAAATTAGGTGAATATCTCGTACAGACTGGCACGTGTTTGCTCTAGCACATTTTAATTTCCATTTATTATTTTTTATAATTGCGGGTTTTTCTTTTTACCAATCGTTGAGATCATTTGTATGAGATAAATCTCATGGCCAAAAACAACCTCGAATAGTATAAGTAAGAAAGATAATGCTAAGATAATACTATAATAATAACCAGCAATAAGGGAAGGATTAACACATTATACTAATTAAGTGCCTATACAATAAACAATCTACGCGAATTACAATATACCCATGACAGTTTAAATGGATAATGGCTCCCAGTGTTTAATTCAATATCACTTTCAAGTTGCTTCTGATGGATTACTTCCTTCGCAACCTCTGACACCTGAAAACTAGGGATTAGTAATTCCTGATTACTTGGTATAGCTGACTCCTGATGGCTGTAGAGCGCTGACTGCTGTCGGCTGTTGGAGGATGGCTGATGACTGATGACTGCTGATGGCTGATGATGGATGGGGCAGCCTTGAACTGAGGCAGCAGGAAATCCACGGGCATAATAACTCCTGTGAATTCTCCCAGTGCCAAGGTTCAAAGCTGCCAATTATTTCCTCTTGTTGGAACAACGCAGTTTCAGGAAGATAAAACACACATAATCGGCAATTGATTGGTCTAATATGTTATCATAAAATAATTCACGTCATTGACACCACATTGTGTTTTAGAAATATTGAAATAAATGTAGTCAATTCTTACTGTTTAAGTTTCATCTGAATAAATTTAATATATACGTTTAATCAATTTTAGTCCTCTGTTCAAAATGTATCAGCTACAAATTAAGAAATAGTGTGCTGCAGTAGACATTTTGAGTCTCTCTTTGTGTCTTTTGTGCATCTTGCCTGTAATGGTATTATTTGTAATTTGAGTGAATATAATTTTTGGTTGATATTTTTTTTCCTTTGACTGAGTTGGTTTTATATATCTGTAAATATATTCACCTAATTTTTATAACTGGATTGGTAACTGAGAACATTTTCTGTGAGAACCCAGTATAAATAAATATATGTTATTTACTGAAAAATCTTGCATTAAATATGTATTTACTTTGTTGCATTGCTTACATTGAACGCCATTTACTCTTACCTGAAGTGACATTTTTAAAAATCTATCCACTTGTCACAATATGGCGACATGTGGGCAAATTTAGAATCTTAGAGTAAATTTACATCTATATTTCAATCCTAAATAAGCTTTTAGTTGCCGCTTTAAGGCTGTGAACCATGTACCCTATACACAAACGAGATCTAATGTTACCCAATCAATCATGACCAACTTTTTCAGACAAATATGTGGTTTTAACCATAAATAACATCTTATCACTTTATTATTTACTAGGTAAATTCTGTGTTTTAACTTAAGTTAAGATAAATTAGGATTGTACTTACTTTTGCGTATTATTACAAATATATCAGAAGAAAATACATTGTCACTTTAACAACACCTTCATATCTGCTAATACTAAGATTAAGAGGAAAGATTTGATTGTTTGTTTCAAACAGGCTCCGAAAATACTAAACCGATTTGAAAAATTCTTTCACCAATAGAAAGCGACGTTATCAGCGAGTAACATATAATGTTAAACTCTGGCTCACAGGCTGTATATAATGTTAAACTCTGGCGTTATGAAATTTGTATAAATGAAAATTTGTGTATTTCATATTTTTTGCGGTAGGGAGGAAAGGCAGGGGGGAAGGTGGGGTTTGCGGAAAGGGAAGGCACGAGGGAGGGGGAAGCTGGGGAAGGTGGAAGGGAACGGGGATTTACGGGTAAGGACATGCAGGAAGAATCAATTTATTTCTTTGAGTGGCATAGCAACGCACGCCGGGTACCAGCTAGTTATTTATAAAGTATAAGTATTGAAGGTTTTATTTTGATCAACATGGTGCTCTACGTATATTTTACACCATCGAAGAATTTGCTAGTCATTATTTTAATTATGCTACAAACTATTATTGCATTTACAACATGTATAAAATTGTAAAATCCATTAACAAACTGCATTGCGCGCAGCCTATAAACTCTTTGCAATGACCAGGAATGATAAATTAACTTAGAATTCAAACTATTTTGCAATTGAGAGAAACATATTGTTTATATTCTAGTTTAAACTCGACAGGGTTATGGGTTTTAATTAAATTTATAATCGTCAGTAAACTATTTGAACGCACATAAAATTGATTGAAATAGTTTCACGATTTGTGTGGACATAAACAGATCACCTCTTATTAGTTTCTACGTTATAAAATAATTCTAAATAAATATACGACCAAACGTCGAATTATGATAATGGAATAGTATAATGCACATAAATATTCTAGGTGCAATTATCGTTGAATTTATTAACTTTGTTATAATCACAAAAAAAGATAACATATTTCCCATAAAAAGTCATGAACTGAGCATTTGAATGCTAGCACTCCTTTGCATAATATTTATGGTCAAAGAAACTATTATCTATTAAACAAAATAATGGGTAATAAACTGCAGAATTATTACACAACTATTCAAAAATATTTGGTTTTCTGATTAAAGATTGCAGAATGGAATGTTTTTTTAATGTACTTGATGCATTTATATTTATATAACCGATTTTAAATGAAGATTTGTACAAAAATAGTAAGCTAGAATTAAGAAATTAGTGAACTATGATCTTTGTTCTAAATATTCCCGTCAAGCTTAGATAATACAGTACTCTGTTAGTTACATAATATCTCAGATTAGAGATTTAGTTTGAAATATTCCCCCATTTGGTATTAAATTTCAAATTGTTGAACATGTATAATATTATAAATAAATCTTTTAAATGCAACTCTGGGTGTTCCCTCTTTCTTATACTGTTTGTATAGTTCCATGCCAACCCAGAAAGTCAACTTAACACCTCTTTAAAAATCGTTAAAACCTAACCCAACCTAGTAAGGGGGCATACATTAATTACGTGAGCAGTTTTTCTTCCAATAAACTCCTCCCCCCACCCCCTTCGTAGGATAAATTTGGGCCAATTCATATATTTTTTGCTGGACCCCCTCCCCGCCCTTTTGAGCTCACGTAACTAATGTATGCCCCCTAAGTGTAACATATTTAACTAATTTTTTTATATATTTTTATCATCACTTTTAATGAATTTTCAAAGGTGTTGAGTTGATTTCATTTCATTTGTCCGGTCACCGTTTATGTCATATATTTGACCAAAATATAAAATAAGATATGAGTTTTATAATATGTTTAATTATGTGCCACATATGGCACAAAGTGACTCAACAGTTATTATGTTTTAAGCCGAACGCGGCACTATGTTTACCGAGCGGTTAAATATTTTGATATAGGTATTTGAGAAAAGCCCAAAACAAAATGTTTAGAAAAATCTCTTGATGTTTGTAAAACTACCCTTAACGCCAGTTACAGTTGCATATTTTTAAGTGCTCTGAATGCATTTCAGTAGAAATAGTTACTCCGACTTCATTTATAATTTTCGTTATAAGTACTCCTAACAAGCGTAACTCCTTACATTTTCTCCGGTTTCCCGAGAAATGTCACTAATTTTTGTTAATTTCGAGCGTATTGAATCGCTTTCCTTGTTTTCTTGTTTTATCTCTTACCATGTGTATTTTTCTTATAATTACATTAATAAAATCCTCAATTAGGATTTGTTGTGAGGCTGATGGTAGTTGGAACTGGGAGGAGAAGAGGAAAAAATGGTTGCTATTCTGATCTGGTCACCAAACACCGCTAAAGCCCTTTCATATATCTACCGTTTCATTTCTGAATGGTGCTCTAACAAAAGGGCGATACTGAGAGTATCTTTCACTCTGAAAATTGCCGCAATATTTCTTATATTATTTTAAATGATCAAATTGAGAAACAACAAAATAAAATAAAACTTACTTGCGCACATCAGGATTGAACATCGAGAGCCTTAATCCTCGAAAACGGAGGCCGTCAGAATTATCCATTAGTTTTCGTGTGCATTAAAAGCGGTTAATTCTTAAGTAATAAGACAAAAAACTCTACATGTTACAAATAATTTAGTTACCTACTGTACATTTTAATAATGTAATCTAAAATTATAGTTGTCAGGTTCAATGATAAATCTAGTAAAATATAATCTACAATATATAAAATACAAAATATGTTTGTTTCTGTCCATGTACGCTATGCGCTGCTACCGTCCGATTGCGATGAAACTTTGGGGATTTGATATGCGCATGCCCGCTGCGGTTTATATATATATACTGGTCTGCTCTGGCATTATGAAATTATTGGCACGCGAGCTGTTTGAAAACTGAATGTTCCGGGACTGAATGTATGGACTGCGGGAGGGGGTAGGGGAACTTGGTAGGGGGTCTCGCGGGACGGGGTAAGCGGGAGAGGGGAGTGGGGAGAGAGAAGGCGGAGTGGTAACGAGTGAGGGGAAGAGGACGTGGGAGTGAAAGGGGAGGTGGAAGGGGAACGGGACGAATGGGAAAGGACACGCAGGGAGAAACAATTTATTTATTAAGTGGCATAGCAACGAATGCCGGAAACACGCGAGTTTTAATTATATAATCCAAAATTATAGTTATTTCAGGTTCAATAACCAATCTAGTAAAATATAATGATAATATAAAGTTGTTCAGTTTCGAGTCCCGATTCTAAGTTGGTGGGCAAACACTTCTATCGCTTCGTCCCCGAGTAGCTCTCTTACGGAACACGCCTCGAATCTTAAACAAATATTATCCTAACTTTGAATTTACTTTGACTTCTGTCGCCGTAACGGTATTCTATAGCGTCGTGCATATAAAATACATTTCATATATGCCCATCATTTAACACTAGACGAAAAATGATTAGTTCGATCGTTTAGAGTTTAGAGGAAAGTAAATGATATTGAATTGATTTTCGATATTTATTTTTGGGGTGTTATGCCGTGTTGCTCTACCCCCTTCTTTAGCCAATGTTTCGGACAGCATTACAGTGGCAGATGTGTGCTGATGGACACTGTAACTGTAGCTGTTAAAATTTGTTGTCTAGTTTAGTTTTTACGTCGATTTTTTCAGATTTTTAATGTCTAATTTTACATTGTCGAACATGTCAACGAAGCTATTTTTGAGCTTTTTTTTACATTAACTCCACACAGGAGGCCCTGAGGAAAACAATTTCTCTCAGGGCCTATGTCATCTGGGATGCTGTGTGGAGAGTTTTTTTTAGGAGAGGAAGGAATGAACATTGGTCTTGAAGAGACCCATGTTGTAGGAAGGAGGAAACACAGAGCTTGTTTATTGAAAAAACAGTACAAAAAAAGTAGCATTATTTGTTTGTTGTTTTTTTATGAGAAAAAAGAAATTATTTACTTATTTATCTTGAAATAACTTAAGTAATAACATCTATATTACAATATACATAAATACATAATTATAATGTTTTTAACTTTCATATTTCGACGATTAAACGACTTAAAAATCTATTTAGCCTTTTTTTAAATGAAAGTTTATTCTTTAAGTAAAATGCTGAAATTCAATATCTTCTGTTTTCAAGTCACGTTAGGTATTTTGTTTTGGTTTCGATGAACTGGACAAGTGGCCAATTGTTCGATTTCTCCGTAGATTTATTATTCTAGACCGAATACTTCAACTATCAAAAATCCAAACTAGCTTTTTATCTCTGTCTCGCACCCAAGACACAATACGACTTGCAGCCAGCAGCAGCACAACACTGTCAAATAATTCTTCTAACATGTCTGCACAAATCATTTGGCTTTGAATAAATAATTTACGTACATCCTGGGTGACAGAAATTCGTCGAAGATCATCGCCTCATCAACATAAACATTCGAGCATTCTCTGTTCAGAGTGTCCACTGTATTCTGTTCAGTATCTTTGTCAGTCTCTCTGAGTGTCGGCGATGCGCTTTGCATGAAAAGTGACCCCACGAGGTGTCGGGCCTATTATGGGGCGTGATACTATGTCCAATATTCTGGGTACAAAAGGTTGAATCAATATCTTTTTGAATCGTATCGATGAGGTGCGTGAATACTACGCGATATTTTGCAATGAAAATTTAAATTGTTAATATTGGTAGGAATCTTATAATATTTTGGTTTAATATTACTCGTTGTCGTTTATAACGACAAAGGTAAGGGTTGACAGTAAATCGACCTTTAGTCGCAGATATATTGACTGAGAAAATCAAAGGACTGCACTCATAAAATTATGGATTTTCAAAATGACACAACTACGGTAATACGTGAACAGTTGACACTGGAAGAGTATCTGACTCACCTTAATTTCCCACAGCACGTTCTTGTGATATTATGGTACCGATGAATCACTTGGCTGATCATTGCATACGTCTTCGCACGAATCGATTTTAAAGTGACCGAGATATTATAGGTGATTGCACGGATTTCTTAAATAGATTCACTGCCCCTTGAAGTTATTGTTCCAATATGTAATACGTAGGTAATTTCGTCACACATTGTCAGATAGGATAGGTATGGATGGAGGAAGGTAGATGTGCATAGATGCGTCAACACAACCCTTGTAGCGAATCTGCAAGATTCCTTATTTTCAGACCTATTATTATTGAGCAATTATTTTTAAGCATTCGTAATTATTGCTCTAGCTCCAGCTAGACCCTACGATATTTCTCTACTAACTCAATTAATTAATGTTGAATGTTTTGTAACATATTATTAATTTGATTCTTTGCCTTTTTATTTCAATAATAAACAAATATAAATTGAAAGAGAAATCGTCCAAGAGTTCTGAATTGCCTGGAGCTTGTAAAACTAACTTATTCCCATTCGAAGGTTAAGGCGAAGAAAAATTGGGAGAGCTAAAAGTGGTGATCAGGGAAAACGAAATTAGTTTCAAAGAAGGTTTTAAATTTGTCAAATCGTGGCGTTTTCAAAAGCGATTCGCTCTCAGTGTTATCCCTTATTGGCAGCAAGGGAAAAAAAAGAAAAATAAGGACACTTTAAAATAATTTTCTTTTATGTAGAACATAATGTGTAAAAGTGAAAGACTTACTAAATATAGATTCTAGTTTAAATATTATTTATACAAATAAAAAAAGTTCTTTGTTTAAAACCACTTCATTTGATTTACACACGTCGACCGGTTTCGGTTGATCTCAACCTTCATCAGAGCAATAAACACAAACTAAAAAGCCTTTCTCTGATGGTCTCTTCCATTCTTTTTCTTTTTTAACCTTATATTCTACCTTTGTACTATATTGTAGTTTATGCGTTTATTGTCCTGATGAAGGTTGAGATCAACCGAAATCGATCAACATAATATATAAATCAAATGAAGCGGTTTTAAACAAAGAAGTTTTTTATTTGTACATATAATGTCAAGCCGCAAAGTGGTTGCTTTCTTCAATGATTGAATATTATAGTTTATAAAATGCCAGTGGTCACAGTAACCACTAAACTTATTTATATATTCGAGAATGTGGTTTACTTGAGTAGCTAATGCAAACAGTAAACATTATGTTTTACACACAAGTAGTTGATTGTGCAAGAATGGTTAATGCTTTTAATTAAGTCCTCCATCAGCTAAATCGGTATCTGCTCGGCAGTGACTGAATAATCAGCAGTGCATATGGCAGCAATGACAATAATTTATATCTCAATCAATACACGACATGTCCATAACTTGGGAACACGATTCTAAACCACAATACGAAGAACTTTACACCTGTTCTGCGTTTCTGTAATTTCCGTGTTGGCCTACAATGTGGCTACAACGTCGCTTATTAGGAACACGATAATTATCCGATCAATGCTGTTTTATCATAAACGCATTTTGTTAATATACGGGAGCATTTCTGCCAGTGGCGGTTTTCTCTAAGGGGTGTGAGTGCAGTGTACTCCTAAAGATGGCAACAACACGTCAAATATGCCGTTTAAAGAAAAAATAAGCTCGACTATAATATTTCATCCTTAATGTCTGTCCATAAGTACGGAATCCAGAACGCACCTATAAGCAACCACGCTTATGGAAAACTCGATAAGATAAATATTATTGAAAAATGAAACAATACAACTTTGTATAAACCACTTATATAATGCGTAAATCCTACCGGTTTCGGAACAAACGTTCCTTCTTCAGGGAAAGCTTATACTAATTTGACAGTTTCGAACAATGTTTTATTATGGTAGGGGTGGAGCCGTTGCTAGTTATTAATGTAGATTGGGTGGGTAGGTATTAATGTAGAGTGGGTGGGTAGGGGAACAAATCCATGATTGGGCTATAAGATAATATTTTTTGTTTATTGATAATAGATTCATTATTTTTAAGGGATTTTTTAATTTCCAAGGCTTCTAAGTTATCCAAACGTTTTCCTTTATGATTAATATGAAGAATATTTATTCCTGTATTTTTTTCAAAACTATGGTTATTTTCAATGATATGGTTAGCGAACTCAGAAAAATTATTATTATTAAGACACCTTAAATGTTCTTTGATTCTGATTGACGAATGTTTTTCCTAATAAATATTATTTTTCGTGTGTTTAAAGGTACGTGTGCCCCTTCTATAATTCGGAGCGCGGTGCTCCTTCGGGAAGTATACGTCACGTATATAGTGCGTAATATTTGTGTGAACATTGTGCAAATCTAACCAATTTATAAATGAACGGAGATTCTGTTGATTTTTGATGTGAAATATCTTTTGGCGCGCCTAGGGAGGTAAAATCGACTTTAAAATGGCAAGACGGGATGACGCTCTTGCACTGAACGAACCTTCATTCAGCAAACTTCGTGATTTGAGCCTCGTCGGCTCTTTCCACCCGGCTGCCAAAACTACGTGCTGGAAACCCCTGCCGATTCCTGTATGGCGTGACGGAACGACGCTTTATTCTCTCCACTTACCACCATCGATGTTTCACATCGTTAGATGTCCCGTGACGGCTACTAATTTATTTTTATTTTTGTCTCTTTAAACCCGCAATCCGAATTTCTACTGATTTATAACATATTTCTCTTGAATACTTTAAGTTTATAAAAAAAATATTTTAAAATTATTTTTGGAAGATAATATCTACAAATTTATAAGTGGTTTGCTACGTTTGGTGACTTAGCAGGGGTGCCCGGGTTCATGCGAGTGAGGTTTGTTCAGGTATTTGCTCACCTACTGCGTGGCGGGCTGGATCGGCAGAGACTGGTTGAGGGAGGCCTTTTGACCTTTCCAGCCGGACTCTTTCGACCCATCGCCTTGCACTGTTGTTGGAGGGATGGATTCATTGTTCTTCACTCCTGGACACACTGATCCCCAGATTCATACCCTTTTCTTTCCCAGAACTTCCTATCCTTCCCTTCCTTTAAAAGACCCTCCACATAGCATCCCCTAAAATGACATAGGCCCAGAGGAAATTCATTTTCTTCTGTGTCTCCTGTGTAGAGCTAATGTAAAAAAAGAGCCTTAATATTAATTATATAAAATACAATTGATAAAAAATCGCAAAGTATGCTTCGAGAATTATTAAAAACACAATTTGTTTGGTTATTTAACGTGTTATGGGTATGAAATTTTTGCTCTATTTTAAACGAGTCGTATTTTAAAATGTTTTTCAATTTTCGCTTAATTATTAACGTTTTTAATATTACGTCATCGCAATTACGATTTTAATAACAATCGTACTTACATATCTTCCTTTCAAACCATCTTCTTTTACTTTTTGAACGCTTATTACCTTAGAGGAGCCTTAAACTCTGATAGAAATCCCATTATGGATGACCGCGAACCGCCACTGGTTAATGCAGCACCAAGATGCATAATATTGACCAAATTGCACGATTAACCATTATAATAGTAAGTAAAGTTCAGACGAGACCCACACAACTTGCACAATGCAGAGATCGTTCATGTTAATAATTGCACTATAATTTTCTATTATGTTGGCAAATAATATTGCAATTTCACCGGGAGATAGCCTTTCCACACCATGGGTAGATATTTTAGCGATATTACGTAATTGCGATGATAGCATCGCTTTCAGTGTAACTTATTTGCATGGAAACAATTTAATATCTTTTTATACATCGCGTTCATTTGAATATTGCAAAGCGTTTACCAGTCATAAACACTTTAACGTAAATTATATCGCAGCTATTCGTGCATCGAAAGTGTTTATTTATTTTATTTTTAGTTTTATTTTAGCACGTAAACAGGCATGTTACCCAAAAATTTACACACTTGGATGATTTAAATACAATGTACAACAGAAATCATAACTACGGTATTGCTTGAATTTATAAGCTTCTGGATTCCACTGCGTAATACTTAGGAGTCAGGAATTATTTCAGTTCAGAAATTCTGGGACTAACTACCATATGTATTTCTTTTTGCCCTGAATACTAATGGAGGGAAACAATTACACCAAGTCAAAATAATAAAATGGCGCTGAATGGTCATTTAATGACAATGTTACATTTGTTGTTTCGAAAAAATGAGGAAGGTGCTATTTTTATGCAGTATCTCTCAAGCGTTCTACCTGACCCGTAGTAGTAGGTAATTTGATTTAATATGATTTAGTAAATTCTAACGAAGACCTGTGAAAAATCACGGAATAATTTGTTAGTTACGAATAGTAAACAACGCTTTCTTGAAAATGAAAAAAAACGCATACCCTTGAAAAATCCCGAAATCTTACTTTACTAGTCTTATTGATGGGCAAACACATTCATCGCCAAGATCTAGACACCTCACCCCACTGAACCCGGGCACCCCTTCTAAATCACTAACGTAAAGAACCTCTTGGGGGGACCCTATGGCAGTGATGTTGGTTTTCCAATAAATGTTTCCCGGGGCAGCGGTACTCATATCCGCCCCCAAAGAAATGGACTATTTAATTCCTCTATTGGATATGTCCTGCATCAATGCACAACGAACATCTTCTGCTTATAATCATGATTATAGGAGATTTTGAAATATGGTCAAGTTATTCGTAGCCCGGAAATATGTGTCTTTCTTTGTAAAGAAATTTGTGCAATTTTTTTAAATATAGTATAATTTTTAAATATGTAATGGTCTCGATAGTTACGCCAAAGGAAACCATGGAGATATTATAGATCGCATATCTTCGCAAGTATTAGTGTTACCTGACGAGGACCCTTCTCACCGAGTGCCTCTTAAGATAGTCTTGAGACTTATAGAGATGACTCATAAGGACACTAAACAGAACAGTTATGTATATATATAATATTATGTACTCGTTTATTAACCGGTGTGTATCAAATAAAATGCACAATTCAAATAGTATTTTCACGATTCATTAGATTAGCTGCTGGTTAAAATGATAATGTAAACCAGAATAATTTATTTATCGATTTATCAATAATTAGTTAATTCAGATGGACCACTTTCTATTTATTATATCATATTATAATCGACATGCTTGTAGAGCAAAAGCATTAAGAAGAAACCCTGTCGCAGAGAAATGAACAAAGGGGATTTTACCAAACAGTTTCTGTCACTATCGCTTTTACTCCACTGAATACTGAACGAAAGGGACAAATGCACCTCAGGCTGATAATACCTAAATCAAAATCGAGTTTTTGTATACACAGTTTTTCTCTTCCAAAACTGGACAGATGTAAATTTTTTTTTTACTAACTGTATTAGAAGAAAATATTATACATTGTTTGGTATGTATGCTGAACGTCTGTTGATGGCGTACAAACCAAGGAATTTACACGCTTTTTTGAAAGTCCTCACTCCTGTAAGAAGTAGTTTATCAAAAAAACCAAAAATTACCGACAAGTATGTGGTCGATATCTATATTACAATATAAAATATTTGCGTTGTTGTCAAAATTCAGAGAGAAATTGGGGAATACGTTTATACAGACATGCCGCGGCCGATTTCCTCTTAAGTCAAACGCCTAGTGAAATAACTTACTATTAAAATTAATCGACTCTTAAAAATAATGCTAAAGTTAAGAAGTTAATTAATTTAGATTAATTATTATTTGTTCTACACGCGATTTGAGCCTTCGTATTTAGGTCAAATTTATAGAACCAATTAAATAACATCCGATTTTAGTTTAATGTATTACAAATATGTATAAGTCCACAGTTTCAACACTTTATGTTTTTAAAATCTGTATCTCATCGAACAACTAAACTAAAAAATGGTACACACGGTATGGATACCTTTTCTCCTATTTTTATTAAAACAACTCTTTTTTACAACTTTTGAAGGTCACCCCCATCATTATAAATATACCATCAATATAGAAGGAGAAGTGAACACTAATAAAATCTAAACGAAAATATGAAAGATGAATGATTATTAGTGTTATCTTCTTCAGTGATATATTAGTGTTATCTTATTCAGTGATATATTAGTGTTATCTTCTTCAGTGATATATTAGTGTTATCTTTTTCAGTGATATATTAGTGTTATCTTCTTCAGTGATATATTAGTGTTATCTTCTTCAGTGACATATTATATTGATCGGAATAACCTTAAAAATTTATAAAAAGAGACTTGTTCGAATAATCGAATAATCGCTTTTTACAAAAAGGTCAATAGGTGTTCCATGTAAGTAAAATCGGATATATTTATCCGAGACACTATCCAGGTTACAAACCATTATTTCCATTGAAAAAGGTAGTTGCCAATAATACGAAAAAAATCAGTCGAAGATACTATTGTTTTCTGAAATTCGAAACATGAGACTGACATATAACGTTTAAAAAAGAGATAGCAGTAGCAGAATTGGTAAGGCGTTTGTCCCGGTAAAACGAGAGGTTCTGGGTTCGAGTCTCAGTTGCGAATGTTATCTTTATATTTTTCTGTTTCATGTTCTCTTTTATATTTTCATTAGTGTTATCGTCTTCAATGATATATTACCCTTTCTTCCGTCTACAAAGTTAAATGAAAGAGATTTCTAAACTGTAAAGCTCATGATGGAAAGCTTCTGTGTTATAGTAACTGTTATTTATTATGTGTATTATCTTGTGTTACAGCGGGTTTGCTGTTTTATATAGTAAGATTTATACTTTTCTTAAGTGTACCTTCAAAAATAACCAACAATAAAATAAAAAAATGATTGATTAGATATTTTTTTTAAATTTCAAAACTTTTAATACGTAGTATTCGCTATAGAAATAGCATGATTTAAAAGCCTCTTAACATTATTCTACTTATGTAAAATTAATTGAGCAAAGTAGTAACGTTCTTATTTCACAAATTTATGACGTCTCTTTGCGTAACCTTGTTTAAATAATTTAAAAGGAAACTCACCATTAATCTTCACTTGTTTCTGGTCTTCTGTCCACTTCCCGAGGTGGTCCTGTCAAATCTATAACCAAAACACACCACAATATGTTAATACGATGGCAGTATTATATTAACTTAACCATTCATCATGTGAGCATCATCGTAACAGTTACGGAGGATGATTTATGGACCACGGATTAAGGCTTTACTGCCAGAGGTCAAAAGGCCGCGCTTTTAAACGTCCTCGTGTTTTTGAGAGCCGAATTCACTAAACTTAAAGCCCTGGAATTAAGAAAAGGCTGCTTTTATTGCCATAATGGCAGAACGGTAAAAAAGTTGAAATCCTTACTGATACAGCACCGAATACATTCATATTTAATTTATATGACTTGAGTACTGCTTGACGCAAGTGTGACTATGGGATATGGTGAAGATTAAGGTTGAAAATTTTCACTATTCAAATCAGACCTATATCCACAGCACACATTTAAAGAATTAAAAAAAAACTTAATATATTTTTCATTATAAACAACGTTGTTGAGTCCCCAATTAGGATATGTTAGAAGGTTGTAGAAAGTGTGGAGGGAAGGAGATCGGAAAGAGAAAGGTTAGGTTAGGTTTCTTGTAGTAGATGAGTTTTTCTAGACGATTATAGAAAGCCGCTTTTTGAAAAATCACTCTCTTGATGGTTGCACAAAAGTAAGTTTTTTAAAAATATTGCCTTGCTAACTGGAGAAGGGAAGTTAAAGGTAGAGAAATCCCTAGCTATTCAGATCTGGTCACAAAATACGACTAAATTGACGAATTGACTTTGACGGCCGGCGTAGTCCAGTGGTAAGGTTCTTGACTGGCACTCCGAAGGTCGCGGGATCGAATCCCGGCGTGGCAAATACATTTTATTTGAATAAATGAAGACAATATAAGCGAAACTCAATCGAAAATCTGGAAACAGAAAAATCAGAAAAACATATTGGATTTTTCTGTTTCCAGATTTTGGATTGAGTTTCGCTTATATTGTCTTCATTTATTTAAATATTACAATTTGAGGTTTTACTCATAAAGTTAAAATAAAAAATATTTTTATTTATTTGATTAATTTGTGTTATTTCACAATTATTCATTTAAAAAAATATATATAGTATATTTTCTCCACGTTCCAGAGTGGAAGATACTCTCAGTATCGCCCTGGTGTGAGACCGCCATTCAGAATTGAAACGTTGCTTGAAATGGCTTTAGCCGTGTTTGGTGACCAGATCTGAATAGCCAGGTACTTCCTCACCTTCCTCTTCCCTATCTCCTTCCCCTCCCCACTACCATCAGCCTCACAACATACCCCAATTGGGGATGCCATAGTCCCACTGGCTCCAGACGGGAGCAGTTGGGACTCTTGTGCGGTATACATGTAAAAAAAAAAAAAAAACCGACATCATTTCAAGCGTGGTTTCTATTCTGAATGCTTGTCATTTACCAGAGTGATACTGAGAGATATTTATAATGTATTTAATTACTAGATTATTTATAGTTAGGTAGGTACTAGATGATAATAGCTAAGTTCTTCCCAATTATTTCTTATTTAAGTTTTTTACGTATGTTTCCCGATCGGGGTGTTATAGCTCACTAGCTGCGGGCAGACACATTTCACAAAGTTTGTAGTATAATTATTGTAGAGAAATTATCATATAAGATAATTTTTCCAGCCTTTGGGTAAGAGTTGTTAAGGTAGGCGGCTCGTTACCGTTATACAGATAACCTTTCGCGGAAAGCCTCATTAAGAATAAGATCAAGAAAGGTACGCCTATTGCGTCAATCAGCCTCGGGAGGCGGCTGTTCGCTGATAACACTGGAGAATGCAACGCAAAATGGGCAAAACACAAAGGTTGGAAATGCAAAGCGCTTTGTAAGAGAGATATGGAAAGAAATATACATATTTCTACCACTAAAAAAAACTACCACTTTGAATCATTGATTTTAAATAGAGATATTCTCAGTATCCATCATTCAGAATCGAAACATTGTTTGAAACGCCTTTAGCCGTGTTTGGCGACCACATTTGAATAGTCAGCTGCCTATTTTCTCCAAAGTTCTCTCCCTCATTGCATTCCCCTCCCCACTACTTTAAGCCCATTCACCCCAAATGGAGATGCCATAATTTCACGAACTCACTGGAGCAATTGGGTCTCTATTTGTATTTAAAAAAAAAAAAATTTTTTTTTACATAAGCTCCACACAGGAGGCCCTGAGGAAAATCATTTCCCTGAGGGCCTATATCGTCTTGGGGATGCTGTGTGGAGGGGTTTTTAAGGAAAGGAAGGAGAGGAGAGTTCTGGGGAGGAAAAGGGGTTAAGGGGTGGGTAGGAATCTGGGGTTCAGTATGTCCTGGTCATCCGCCTCCAAGACCTAGACAAACCTCACCCCATGAACCCGGGCACCTCTGCTAAATTACCAAACGTAGCGAACCACTTGGGGTGACCTATGGCAGAGGTGTTGGTTATCCAATAAAGGTTCCCGGGGCGGCGGTACCTATTCCCGCCTCCCAAATTGATATATATGAAATATGCTACTTCCCAACCTTTAACTTCCTTCTCAGATATTAAACTCTCTGAAGAATTTCGATTTGTCAGGTAATGTGACCTTAATAAGGTATTTAAAAATAATTAATTTTGCGTCAAAATCAAATTCGTGGTTTCACGTTACGATCGGTTAGTAGCCGAATTGTCAAAAGCGTCGGGTTCCCATCTAGTGGTAGGAGAAATTCAAATGGTTTCTAAGCAGCATCATTGATAAGCTGTGAAAATAAACACAATTTTAAGATTAACAAATCTTCTTAATTCATTTTCTGGGAATGTAACATTATTAATCTAAACTTGTTTTGTTGGATAAATTTTTAAAGTTTATTTTTGTGTAAGTATTGTTAAAGACAAAATAATAAAATAAAAGCAATTAAGGTATATAATATAAGAGCGGTACAATTTCAACAAAATAAATTATCGACGTTATTCTAACTAACCAACTAACCATCACGCTGTTTCCTTCTTGGCTAGACAGAGAGTTCGAACCGCCAAACAATTCAGTCTTGGCACACACTCCTTGCCTCATTCGCATTCATACACCGTCCCACACGGTGTATGAATGCCGTCTTACTCGTCTTACTCGGTAAGCATTCTTTGCGAATCTCCTAATTTCTAACAAGATCATCATGGTTTACCACACGTACGCCTCAGGGATCTTATTTCTACAACATTCAGTCTACTTTCATCCTTCCTCTGTTAGTTCTATGCCTTGCTGCTATACAACAGGGTAGGTACAAGCACTCCATTGTGGAATGCTAGCTCCGCTTCTTTGGACGGTTTTTGGTTAGCGCCAATGGTGTAAAGTCCTCCATTAAAGGGTAAATTAATTATTTTTAGTGAAAAACTTCCAAATTAAAATTTTTAAAAAAGTCGAGTGCAATTTACACGCGGTAGAAGCTAAAATTTACCAAAACAATCTCAACCAATACTTTAAAAGTGAGGTTATAATCAAAGCGACCAATGAGCGCAGACCAGCGTAATTTCCGTTTCATATCTCAACCAATATGAGCCTTTAAAAGTGACATCATAATCAAAGCTAATGCATCGCAGGTACAGTAATCGTCATTTCCGTTTCATCCGAAATCCAAATCATAGCATGCGGGCTATAGAATTTTCACATCGAAAACAATTAAATTAAAAATACGAAAGAATTTGAACAATTTCATCTCGTATAAAAACTTCGATTTTAAACAAAGATATTTTTATTATAATTGAATTTAAACATGCATTTTAAAACTGCCCCACTTGCATAACAAAATTATCCAACAGTTCACCAGTTCATATAGCACCTGCCTATAACGGCGCTCCTAGTAGGCTAGTATGAATTTAATAGGCCCGGTACTGTTTAGCGATTGTCCGGTCAGCGGGTGATAAGTAAGCCTTCCTTAGGCTAACCTGCATCTAAGTAACACACGCCTCCACATCTTATGTAGCGGATAGCCGCTCAACTTATCCGTCAGTTAGTTAGCCATACAATTCATGTAATAAATTATTCAGATTTGAGCTTTGAAATTAACGGGATTAGGCTTGATCCGTGATACAATGAAGCAAATTAATGTTGGGTTTTATCATTGAGAATTCATTGTAGCCATTTATAATTTACCTTTAGACTTGAATATATATACCTACGACAGATTAAGTATTCGTAAACAGTAAAAGCTTTCTTGTTTTAACATTCACATTTAGAAAGATAAGTATATAAAAAGTTTTTATTTATTTATTTTTTTTATTATGTGCATCTATATAAAAAAGGTTTTTATTTTTTTGGCCTTGCCTGTCTCACTAGGAAATTCTGTGTCGAGAGAGACTAGTTTAAAAAATATTTTATAAATATTAAATAAAGTACATTTTTCAATAAAGCAAAAATATTTGACAAAAATTTTCAGGTTGGTAGGTAGTGGTAACGATAATGAGATAGATGATTATATTTGGGTGAGGTGACTAATTATTGCACGACCTTTTTCGATGATCCATTGTTTGATCAGGAGTTTATTTAAGGCTCCGTAGTAAGTATTCAAAAAGAAGAGGAACGTGATTTGAAATGTATGTAAATGAATGTAAATACGAATGTTAGAGGGAGCGCGCTTATATTAAATAACGATAATAATTATTCGGGTTCGGTTTATCCGGGTTCATGGGGTGAGGTTGTCAAGGTATTGGAGGTGGATGACCAGGACTCACTGAACTCCAGATTCCTACCCACCCCTTAAAACCCTTTCTTTCCCAGAACTCTCCTCTCCTTCCTTTCCTTAAAAAACCCTCCACACAGCATCCCCAAATCGACATAGGCCCTGAGGGTAATTATTTTCTTTAGGGCCTTCTGTGTGGAGTAGTCCTGGGTCGGTCGTGAATAACCCGCTCATTGAAACCCGCTCACGGACCACAAAAGAGTGAGCGGGTCATTTTTTCGTCAGCACCCGGGTCTCGCGACCCACTTCTCGCAACCGCTCTACTACTGCTACCTGGGTTTCGGGTGCGGAAGTGGCGGGGCGAGCGACGATAGATAGATGTAATATGAGAGAGCGAGCGGGTTGTCAACACCCGGGTTTCGCCACCTTCTCTCTCGACTCAGGTAGTAGAAAGTAGCTGTGAAAATTGTGAAAATATTTAATATAACATGACCCGTTTAATAAACCAGTAGCAAAAATCTCTCAGCACATGTCTTAAGTAGTATTTAAAGAAATAATGTGAATTTTTCGTACCCATAACATGTTAGATGACAGAACCAAATGTGTTTTATAGCTTAATTCGCGATTTTTTTTTCTATTGGCGGAATTTCGTATAACTACTATTTCGACCCAACAAACGTATAAGTAACATATAAATAACATAAAGTCTTCAAGGAAAATATGTTATAAATGAGAAGAAATTTGGAATGGAAAAACATGTTAAAAATTAATAAACACATCATTTTTTTAAGGTTATTCCCTTGAATGTAATAAATATTTCATTAAAGAAGAAGATAGGTTATTTTTCTATTTCTTGTTCATATTTTTGTTTAGATTTATTAGTATTATCATCTTCCTCAGTGCTAGAAAAAATACATATATAAGAGTGTGTACGCGGATTTGTTTATTCAAACCGTGAACATTTAAACCTTATTTTACACTGTGAAATATGAGCTATTGTATTTATAAATATGTGAGCGAGCTCTTTATGCGAGCTTCAAATTACCACAGCGAAGTGCTGTTTACAAATAAAAATATTTTAATGATATAGGTGGGTTCCTACCTATCTTTATTTACGACAGCTTATTGATAAGCACTTACAGTTTGTCAAATAAGAGTAGAAAATATATGAGGGCGCCACTGTTGATCAAATGGCAATACTAAACACATGACTCATGGTGTTAAAGTAAAGCTGTGTAACCTACATTTTTATAAAAAAATTAAAAAGGCATTATGGTGGAAAAAATATTTTTTCATTGCTGTATAGATAGATACTCGCCGATCTCAAAATTAGAATTGCATATAGGTATATTATTATTATACCTTTGAAATTTTCTGTTAACATAATGAAGAATAACTATAATGTAATAAAATATAAAGCACAGTTTAGAAATTGCTCATATTTATTTAATACTAGATAAAGTACCTAGCGTCGCCTGGGCTTTAGATCATGTCTCTAATTTTAAATCTGAATATATTTAACTCATTCAGATCTAAAAGTAGTATAACTAAACTCACCATTGGTGATTCTTCCTTTCTATCTATTGTTAAATTCATTAAGTTTTTATGTTAAATTAAATTAAAGCAAATCGCTTTATAAATCACCATTCAAATTTATGTCATGAAGAAAAAATGTTTTTTTTTTAATGTGGTTTACTGTGCTCTATACATTCAGTGTCATTGCACTTCAAAAAAAATATTTGACAGTTAAATTGGTGTTGCCAGTCTACAAATTAAGAAGTTCCAGTTTTTATATTTTCTACTCTTTTTTGACAGACTATAACAAAGTGTTTTCTACTTACGAGGCATTGTTTTTTATATAACTTTTAGGCTATAATTCTGCCATCATAAGCAAGAAGGCAGATGGTAGTTTTCAATTGTCACATACGAGACCTTTAAAGTATGTCACCCTACTATAGTCAAAAGTACAACAGAATGTGACCAAAGTAAATTTAAAAAAAATGCCTTTTTGCTTTTGACTGCAGAATGAATTTTAATAAAATTATTTTGTCATTTTCGCGACCAAAAGTATTATCGTGATTAATTTTTGGGATATTCTACCGTGTTGAGTTTTCCCTTCTTTATTTAATATTTCATACATCGTTAATGTGTCTATCGACAGGGAAGATATGCGGATTGACGAAGGGACTCGGTATTCGGACTGGATGGACGCCGAAAACCTCATTAATTTAACAAATTAAATAAAATTAATTGAACAGATTAACGCGCGGAACCCTGTGTCATTTCATATAGGTGCGTAACCGTGTGTCGTGGTGATGCTCACTGTAACACTGTCCGAAACGTTGGCTAAAGAAGGAGGAACTCTGACATGGCATAATAACCCAAGAATGAATAACGACTAGGTATACTTAAATTGTGTTTGAATTTGGCACACATAGGTACGTAAGGCAAGATCGTGTATTATTTTTTTATGGTTTGGTGTACGAACACCAATTTTTAATAGCACGTAAAATGGTTACAATGGGGTATTTTCACAAACCATGAGCAACGTTAAAAATTTGCGAAATTTGAAGCGGTGATTAAAAAAATTAGTTCCACAAATGACGCCCTCAGGAAAAGATCCCTCAGGGCCTATGTTATCTTTAGGGATGCTTATGGGGTCTTTTTTATGGAAATAGAGGATAAGAATTTCTGGGATGAAAAAAGGTATAAAGGATTGGTAGGAATTTGGGGGTCAATGTGTCACTGCGGTGCAAGGTAATGGGTCAAAAAATTTCGACTGAAAAGGTCATAAAAGCTCCCTACACCAGTGTCTCCCAATCCGGCCCGCCGCGCAATAGATGGGCAAACGCATTTCGTTGCCAAGATCTAGACAAACCTCGCTCCTTGAACCTGCGCACTTCAGCCAAATCACCAAAAGTAGCGCACCAGTTGGGGTGACATAATGAAAGGGGTTTTGGATATTAAATTAATTGTTCCCGGGGCGGCGGTACCGAAACCCACCTCCTAAATCATAACATTAATTTAGGAAGATATTATTAAGTTATTTATTCTGATTCTGATCGTCGCACCAAAAATACCTAATTTTTCGATTTCTTCCATAATTATTGTTTTAAAAGCGATCTAAAACCGCACACTCCGAAACGATTCCAACTGGCTACAACGTTATTATGACATAGAAAACGCAAAGTCGGGTAAGACGGCTATCGCTGACATTGGCCGGCGTGACGTCAACGCCGCCAAATTCACCAAGGAAAACAAACGTGTCGTTTTGGCAGCAAATCAAAAATGCCAAATTTTAAAAATGTATAGAAGATTTATTGTTAACGTAAAAATAAAAAAATAAAAATTTGTATTACTAGTTTAATATTATAAATTAAATTATCTGCATATTTCATGATGAGCATCAACATATTTGCAGATTCGTAATTTTGCTCAGGGAACTTTGATTTTAATATTCTTCCAACGTTTGAGGAAAGACTGAGTGACGCTGCTAAGTGTAGTAAAACCGGAGTCAGTTCTGCGGCGCCCCGGGTGATTTTCTGTGAACGAGAGATACTTCAATCTTCGGCCCGTTAAGTGTTGACATTTATTAATAATTGACGAAGGAATAATCAGTCACCGCCGGTCGCAGTAAGTGCGCATTAAAAGTGTCTAGGTGATTGTACAATGTTCAACAGTAAACAAGCAGTACTACAATCATCTTTATGGTGTAGTTTGAAACACCTTTGATGTTGTCAATTTTCATGGCTTGCTCCGGCATTATTTGGTTCCATGACAACTCAACAAACTTTGAAAAGTAATTTAAAGTCATTACGATTGATGAAAAAAAACTCCCAACTCACCCCAAAGTAACTAATCCGACCTAGTTTTTTGAAGTAAAACTTCTTTACGCACGCTTGACTTGGGGAGTAAGCTGGTGAATGCGTGGCGAGAGCGAGATATAAGTTAGTGAAGATAGAAAGAGAGAGAGAGTCACGTTTCGTATATTACTGTAGGGGCAAGAGAGAGAGGTGCGATCACACATTTTCTTTCTCTCTTTCTCTCATAGCTAGTTACGTTTCGTATATTTAACACACAGTGCAGGCCTACTGTCTGTATCATACTGTAGGAGCAAGAGAGAGCAGTGCGCGCGCACATTTTCTTTCTCTCTTCCTATCATATAGATGGAGCTAAAGAAGTTTTACTTTAGTCGTGTGGTCTAAAGCACACTCGTTTTTTTTTCACTTTTCAAAGGTTTGTTGACTGGCCATTTGCCACTGTTGACATAAAAATACGAGTTCTCGTCCGTTTGACAATTTTTTTTTACAATAGCTCCATACAGGAGGCCCTGAGGAAAGTATTTTCCCTCAGGGCTTATGTCATTTTTGGGAATGCTGTGTGGAGGGTTTTTTAAAGGATGACGGTCCAGGGGTCCTAGCATGGTCGATCGATATAGGTTTTATCGAAAATGTCGGTAACTTGCGATGGCTCCCGAGCACGACTGTAGACCGCTAACGAACAAATAATAGTTCGCAATGACTAGGGGTTACTAATATATTTGACGTAAACTGTTCTTTATTCGTTAGCGGCCTGCGATCGCAAGTTACCGACATTTTCGATAAAACCTATATCGATCGACCATGCTAGGGGGCCAGGTGTGACGGACGTGTGAATCCCTTCCATTGCGGTGCAAGAAATGTTCCGAAAGAGTTCTGCTTGGCAGGCTCCAAACAAAGTCTCCCTCAGCCAGTATCTCCCGAAACGGCCTGCCTGTCTGGTGGGCAGACACATCTGCCGCCAAGACCCGGATAAACCAGACTACGTGAACCCGGGTACCCCTGTTAAGTAACCAACCGTAACGAACCACTCGGGGTGACCTATGGCAGAGTGTTGGTTATCCAGTAAATGGTTCTTGGGGCGGCGTAATGTACAAACTTAATTCAGATGTATAAACTTATCTGTTTAGCCGGGGGCGTCGCTACTGCTAAATTATTTCCTTCGTAAGTTCATCTGTTGGCTTCACGCACATATCTGTTTGTGGATGCATTTAAATGCTAGACATTTTGGATTTTTCTTAAAAAATGTAACTGTCTATAATTTTTTACTTATTTCTAATTTAGATATTTGAACCTCTGCGTTCTACCGAATAGATGAGTAATAAATATTTAATTGAAATAATATTTTTATCGGTTTTCGAAATAATGAAATCTGTTTGGTTTAATTATTGTATGAGTGCATAAATGCAGTTTGTACTGAAATCTGGACATATCGACATTTGATTAAAAGTTCGCATTTCATGACACCCAACCAGAACATATACTGTATTTATTCTTCATCGAAAACTTCCGTTTTAAGGACGGTTTGTCATTATTAACTGATTTTGAATTTGATTGACTAAAAACGAAAAAGTTTTCATTGTTAAACCAACCAAAAGATGAGACAAAACTTGATGAAAAATGATGTGTATTCGGAGATATATTGACTACAAATCAATATGTGGACTGTAACCAATAATTTCAATTGCGTTTCAAGTTGACACAACTATGGGAGTTGGTAAAGATTGGGATATTGTTGAGGACTGACTTACTTACTTTAAGGGATACTGGTTATATTCACTGCACAAACAAACATAAGAGAATCGAACTTATACCACCGAGGTAGTATCGGCTAGTCACTGCCCAGATTTCATAATTGAGTCGATATTGAATTCACTGAGAGATCACGGGCGGATCATTGCATGGGCTCTTTAATAGACTAATTGTAGCATTATGAATTGTTGCAAATGTCACAGTTAGTTAAATTGGCCACACACTGTCAGAAAGGAACAGGTACACGGATAGGTGGAAGAAGGGAGATGTAACAGTTGTAAGCCAGTAAAACTGGAGTACAGCATTGTGCAACAGGCTGAAACTGCGGCAAAAATCACTCGGAAAATTTTCAGGACAAAGTCTTATGTTAAATTTATAACTTCATCATTATGAAATGCTTGTTCCAAGAACAAGGCTGTATTTCAACGGGAATCTAAACTGCAACCTTGCGCTAACTGAGTCACAGCCCAAGCAGAAAACAGAAAACCTTTTAAAGCTTTATTTATACGTATATTTCCCAAGGAACCGTTCACTTTTCTCAATTCGGATTATGGCCGCAAGATATTTTTCCACCTCAGCGATGGTTTTTCTTCTCAAGTATGCAGCAAGACTGATGGCCGTCCATAAAATTAACATTTTATCTTTTTCTGACTAACAGTAGATGTTCCCATAAAGCAGTCGTATATGGATATTGGTAACACTGCTTAAGGTGAGACAGGTCTGTCATCATTCAGTGGTTCCCTATTAATTATCCCTTTAGGGGTTAATCAAGAAGTTGGAAAAACACATCAATTAGAAATTCATACCGAGAAACAATCTATAAAAGTATATTAGCCACGGTTAATACAACTTACACGAGTATTATTGTAGAAGTAAAATTAATTAGTTCGATGCTATTTTAATTTATTTCTGTGGACCCGTGAAAATCATGGATTTTTCATAATTTTAGGATTAGTGAAGCTGTTTATTTAACAAATAGTTTAAAACATAATTTTTTTTTATACGAATACCTCACCAGAATCCCAGCTACTCCCGTCTGGAGCCAGTGAGACTATGTCATCCCCAATTGGGGTATGTTTTGAGGCTGAAGGTAGTGGGGAGGTGAAGGAGATGGGGAAGTTGAAGATGGGTAAGTACCTGGCTATTTAGATCTGGTCACCAAACACGGCTAAAGCCATTTCAAGCAACGTTTCAATTCTGAATGGTCGTTTTAAACCAAGGCGATACTGAGAGTATCTTCCACTCTGGAAGTTACCGCAAATATACTATATAATATTTTTAATGAATTAATTGTGAAATAACACAAATCAATCAAATAAAATTTTATTTGCCCACGCCGGGATTCCTTCCCGTGACCTTCGGATTGAGAGTCAAGAGCCTTGCCTCCAGACCACGCCGGCCGTCAATTGCAACCATGCAGAATTGTCAAAAAAAAATTACAACAGCAACTCTTCCAATTTAATTAAAATAATTTTTTTGTTCAGTTATATTATAGGTACCTACGTCATGGCTTGTTTGAATTCATGCGGTAGGTACTTTAAGTAGAACATTGAAAGCAGTTTTTAAAAACAAAAACAAAGACAATTCCGATGTACTTTATTTAAAAATGCCAACTCAGCCACAGATCGGTCAGTGGCAGAGTTGGCATCGTTTGGGTCCCACCCGGGGGTTGCATGTTCGATTCCTCGGCTGGCTAAGTTCTTCATCATGACAAAAGCAACATTTTCCGCTTACTGTGGTGGTAACAGAAGCTTTTTAAATATTCGTAACCCGAGAATTTTTGTCATTCTTTAAAAAAAAATGATCTTTTTTTAATGTATCAAACAGTCGTTTTCCCTTCAATAAAAACATGTATTTGTAAACGTTTATTTATACAGGATATAACAGCACGAATCCGAAGGATTTTAATCAGCAATACCTGAGCATATTTACAGTTAAAATTTAGATGTCATTTAACTGTATGGTGATATTTTTTCAATTAATAACAATAATTTTTCCATCACACGTCGGAACTCAGTAGTCGAGTATAGCCTAGATATCATTCTCCGTCTCATTCCAGCAGCGCGGTTACACACGAAGCAGCGCGCATATCACGTGATTCCATCGCGACTTTTAGGGATGGGATCAGTGGCGAAAAATAAATCATCGGAGAACAAAACGACATCTACCTTTTGCATTTCAAATTTGCTCAAGAATTGCTTACATCCTGTATGAGTCGAATTTTTTTTATTTTTTAAATATTTTTATTCTTTTAAATGCATGAAAAATTTTTTTTACAATGTTTTAGTATTGTATTGTTAATTGTATTCTCTCTGTATTTGTGTTTTCTCCTGAAATAAAATATGTATTTTTTTTTAAAAACTAAAAGTGAATTGAAAAAATATCGTTAAAAAATTACAGCTTAAATGTTGTTTATAAATGATTGGTAGTATTATATGAGCTATACTATTATTACAGCGTATGTTTTATGGCAGAAGACAATGTACCTACATACGTTTTGGGTCATGGGCTTTAAATAACAAGGTTATAGTGCAATAATCATAAGGAAATGACTGCACCATAAATAGCAACCTGATCCTGCCCCATCAAAACGTGAAATCTCTAGGCGAATTATAATAACGGTAATAAAAACTATAATCATAAATATAAGAGTGGAGTGCAGGGCCACCGCTAGGGGTGTACCTACCTGCGAGCAAGAATAAATTATATTTTTCCTTGTATCCCTTTGTAATCTATGTTCTTTCTCGGGGCAAGCACTAATTGTTGCATTGGGGCTCTTCAAGAACAATAGGCCCTTGTCACAATCAGGTTTATTATTGATTTTAAGTGTTCACTATTTACTATATTGTATATTCTTCTGGGTAACAAGGAGAGGAAGTTCTGGGAAGGAAATAGGTAGAGGGGTGGATAGGAATCTGGGGGCTAGTGTGTCCAGGAGTGCAAATTTGATTGCAGTGCAAGGCGGTGGGTCGAGGAATTCTGGCGGGAGAGGCAAAAGACCTATCTCAATCAGCGTCTATCGATCCGGCCCGCCACGCAGTAGATGGGCAGACCCATCGGCCGACAAGACCACGACAAACCTCATCTCAATGGTCCCGGGCAGTGCCTTAGGACTTAGGCCTAAAGATCTTAGGCTGCTTACTATATCATATATACTCGTGGATAACAACGAATGAAAGTTCTGGGAAGGAACTAGGCATGAGGGGTGGTTTGGAACCTGGGGGTCAGTATGTCAAGGAGAACCAGATAAACCAGAGTTTTAAATAATTTTCGGAACATGCTTGGTTAATTTTTTTGGCAAATGCATAGAGATTATCTTTAAAAACCAGATATTTTGAGAGCTTATAAAAGTGCTGGTAATAGACATTTAGGACGCCAAAAAAAGCAATTTTTAAACAATTTGTCCCTGGAAAGACATTTTAATTTATTAACGTCAAAATTTATATACATGTTTTTGTAACTTTTAACTTTATTCTGTTATTTTTGTTTTGTGATAATGATTTTTAAACCTGCTGTAGCCGATCCTCTAAAATTAAAAAGAGTTTTACATTGAGCACGATTTTTCTGGATTGAATCATAATAAAAAAATGATGTAATAACAACGTATAATCTAGTAAAAGTGATAAGAAAAATATAAATTTAAAAAAAAATGGCGGCTGAATGATGAAAATTTTTGGCCTTAAATTGTTTAATAGAAAATATTTATCAGTACGAAAAAAACTTTCCTCAATTACTAAAAAATATGTTTATAAAGCTTCTGTAAAAAATTGAGATTGATCGGTCCAGCCGTTTCCGAAAAATCTTGCTCACCGACTTTAGAAACACAGTTTTGAGAAAAACACCAGAGAAACTTTAAAAATCAATATTTTTAAACAAAAAAGTTACAACATGTAAATAAATTTTTACGTTATGAATTAAAATGCCTTTCCAGGAAAAATTCTTGGAAAATTTTTGGCGTGTTGATTGCTTACAACCCCCTAAGGGAAATATGTTAAAAATATGTTAGAAATTCGGAATGCGGGGTTTTAAGCTCGTTCATTGTGACTAGCATTATTTTAAGATCTTTTAATTGAATTTTAGGTAATACATTGTTTATCGCAAAACGCCTCAAAGCCTCACCGTATAATTAAAATAAAAGCTTAATTTTTTAGCTTTCGTTTGACCGTCAGATAATAGTTTTGAAATGAATAATAGCAAAAATCAGTTAAGAAAACTGCCCATTTAAATGACGGCCGTTACGAAGAGATGCGTTTAGAAGGCTGCCCCTACTGCTTACGCCCGCGTGCATAGCACCCATTGCATATATTATTTGATGCGTATCTGGTTGCATACATATCAGATGCAAGTCTGGTTATTTTATCGATTAAATTAAAAGATATCTTAGCGCACCACTTGTCATATGGTTGTTAACGTTCATATTACAAGGTCACTCAAGATACATAATTACCTGAGATGCCCATAACAAGTCACGTTTTTGTTTGAATTGCACTCTTTAAATGCCATCGGTTAAATTTCCCGAAACGAATTTGAGTTTTGCTTCCTGTTAAGCTGTTTTTGTATAGGTACTACGTAATGTTAAATTACTCGATTGAAAAAATTATTATACAAAAACACACCGATTAATTTTAACCAGACGTGATAGCAACAATGTTAATTCATGAAGTTTAGATTCTGGTTTAAAATTTTAATGTGATCTAAGAATTTTGAGATTCTTGCAGTAGATAGTTTTCTTGGACGGTTGCGGAAAGCTGCATTCTCAGAAAATGCGCTAATAGTTACAACTTGCCGAAGTCAGTTATTTTTTTTTAAATATTTGTGTGGCTAAATTTATTTAATTTTTAATTTGTACATCACAGTTCTCAAGTTATATATGCTTACTATATTTTCTCTTACTTATGTGACTCCTACCGTATATCTTTAATCTACCAATTGGTGCAGATTTTATGGTTTCCGGCAGCGCATTAAAATACTTCATTTTTTTAAAGTACACAACTGCTAACCCTGTACAAATCGCGCCCCACAGAAAATACGGTTGAATTTAGCAGCCACCTCTGGTCTGGAGACCCAAAATATCTAAAAAAAATTCGACTCTCTGCAGAAACGGGCGATCCGTTTGATAGATTCTCCTAACTTAACAAACGGATTGCAATCTTTAGAGCACAGGCATCAGGTTGGAATGCTGTCCTTGTTCTGTTCTACCGGTATTACAATGGAAGACGCTCCGAAGAACTAGCGTCATTGATCCCCTCGGCACCGGTGCATAGTCGGGAAACACGCCAGACAAGCGCCCAACATTCGTACACGGTTGACATCAGTCACATGAGAACGGGTTGTTTCTACTATTCATTCTTGAGTTCAACAGCTCGGAACAGCCTCTGTGTTTCCTCTCTCCTATAACATGGGTCTCTTCAAGACATGTGTTCACTCCTTCCTCTCCCCAAAAAGACCCCCCACACAGCATCTTCAAAGATGACACAGACCCTGAGGGATTTTTATTTTCTCAGTGTAGAGTTAATGTAAAAAAAAAGTAAACTGTTTTGCGTCTTTTTTGGGTAGTCTGATTTAAATGGCGTGGGGAGGAGGAAACGGAGGAGTGGATGTTAGGGAAATACTTACCTAGTTATGTAGGACTGGTCACTAAACATAGCTAAAGCTATTTCAAATAAAGTTTTGATTCTGAACATCGGCCTCTCACCAAGACGACACAGAGTATCTTACATTCTTGCACGAGGTGCTTTTTTACGTTCACTCCACACGGAAAGTCTTTCTCTCAGGCCCTATGTCATCTTCGCGAATGCTGTTTGAAGCTAAGCAAGACTAAACACGGGTCTTGAATAGACCCATGTTGTAGAATAGAGGAAATACAGAGGCCGGAAAGTCGTTCAGCGGCCGAGCTGTGCTCATTCTGTATGCCAAAAACAGCTATATTTTTCCTTGACTGTTTTGAATCCACAACCCTTAGACCTGGATCCAAGGGAGCCATCGTGTTGCACGATATATTTGAGGAATTGTTAGCCAACATTTCGGAATACAACGTAGTGCCTTTATTTGCAAAGTATCGTAGGCACTCTTACATTAAAACGTCATCAAACCAATCATGAACTAACTAGAATCGCTTAATAGAGAATTTATAGCATAATAAAGCTCCTAATAAGAAAAACACGATTTTCCAGTTGCCGACTATGATATTTATTGAATACGGGGTCCTTCACATAATACGGTAGCAATCTCAATGGACCTGTTCTTCATGATATGTGTTGGAATTCAGATTTAAATAAGAAATAAGTGCAATTGAATATAAATGTAAAACTAATAATATGGGTTGTTTATTTATTAAAAATGAACACGAGATTTTAATGACCCAGTTTGCAAGAGGATCGTATCGTGTTGACGATATTGATAAATGATATAACGATGTGCTAACAGAGTTAAATTGCGGTAAAAAAGCGATCATCTTAAACTGAATGTAATAAATTTTTTAAAGAAGTGAGAATTTAAAATTTAATCTGTTGACTGGTAATTTGAGAATTGACTTTATTTGTTGCATCAATATTTGAATTACTTTTTAGTACACTTAATACTTATATTTAAAGTGTTTTTTTATCGTATTTGTATTTAACTTATTATGAGAACAAGATACCATAAGTACCTATGATGCCAGCTTTGATGTGTGGCAGTGAGTCAGTTATGAATGGAGTTGGTTGAAAATGAACAAAATTAGATTGAATGTGTTAGAGATGTGATCATTGAGGCGTATGCTTGGTAAAACCAAGTGACACTATTTCATGAATGAGGAGATTTGAAATGAATGCCAAAAAGATGTTACTGTGTTTTTTTTACATTAACTCCACACAATAGGCCGGGAAGAAAAAAAATCCCTCTGGGCCATGCCAGCTATGGGGATGCTGTCTTTTTAGGAAAAGCATGTTCTGGGAAGGAAAAGGGTGGAATCTGGGGTTCAATGTGTACAGGAGTGATGGACGTATGAATCTATCCTGCTGAGGTGTAAGGCGATTGGTCGAGAGACTATGGCTAGATAGGTCTAGGTTAGATTTCCCTTACCAGTCTAAGTTTTATTAGTTCTTCTCCTTCACACATTTTATCTTCACAGAATCCTGATAGTTACTATTTTCTACTATATATTTTCTACTATTTTCTTTTATTATTACCTTTATTTCATGTACAAAATATTTTGTATATTTATTATAAGCCTTATGGAATGTGTGAGATTGCACTATTTTCATTGATTGCACAATTGGGGTATGTTTATTTATTTATTTATTTATTTACGGACTTACGTCCAATTTAAAACAAAGTATCACAAAGTATAGAAATGAACAATGTAAGGATTCGGATGGTACATGAAAGCAAAGACAAACAGTGAAAATAGAAGAAAAATAAGTGTCAAGTCACGTCAAGACCTTGCAAAAATTAGGGTGAATATTACATATCTTCATTTGTCTAAAGAGCGACAGAAATCATTTAAGCTAATACCAAAAAAATCAAGGTCTTGACGTGAGTTGACCAGTCTACACATTCTGGACAGTGGTGAGTTATAACCATAGTTAGTCGAGTGCTGATTGAGGAAAAGCAGGTCTTTATTTCTGAGTCTACGAGAAGGTATATTAAATGTGATGAGTTGTAGTAATGTAGGCGAGTCGATTAAACAGTTAATAATTTTGAAGAAACAAATGAGATCAGATTTTATCCGGCGGTCTTCTAAAGGGGAAAGGTTTAGAGTTTGTTCAATTTCAGCATACGAGTAATTGCCTCGCTCTAATCCTAGCCTCCAAGCAATTCCCTTTAGGAACCGATGTTGAACGGATTCAATATGACGAATATGGACAGCATAAAAAGGAGACCATATAATACAAGCATATTCAAGATGGGGGCGAACCAAGGAGCAGTATAGAGTTCTTAGGGTATTTATGTTTTTGAAGTCAGAAGTGGTTCTAGTGATAAAACCAAGTAGTTTGAGAGATTTATTAACTTTAGAGAATTATATTATTGTTGTGAGGCCGAAGGTAGTGGGGAGGGGAAAGAGATAGGGAAAAAGAAGGTGGGGAAGTACCTGACTATTCAGATCTGGCCACCAAACACGGCTAATGCCATTTTGAGCAACGTTTCAATTCTGAATAGTGGTCTTACACCAGGGCGATACTGAGAGTATCTTCCTGTAACTAAATTTAATCCTACCTAATCTGTCAAAAACATTGCAATGATATATTTTTACTGTACATTCCTGTACTGTACTGTATCTACTTCATAACAGGTTTCACTTAGTGAGGTAGGTAATGTAAATCATACAATCAAAGTATACAGAAAATAAATTATGGTACTCGTACCTGCTAATATGTTTTTTTTTATTATTATTATTTTTTTGTATTAAAAGGTTTTTTTATTGTTAACTTCACACAGGAGGCCGGAAAGAAAAAAATCTCACAGGGCCTATTTCATATTTGGAGATGCTATTTGTTGTATTTTTAGGAAAAGAAAGGAGAAGAAGTTCTGGGAAGGAAAATATATGAGGGGTGTCGATTCGTTCAGGAATGACGGACGTATGGGTCGATGGGTCGAGAGAGTACATTGATGGGTTGAGAGGTTTAGGTTAGATCTCCCTCAATCAGTATCTCCCGATCCGGATAAATCACCAAACCTTTGACTGGGATGTTAGTTATCGTAGGTTATGTGAAAACTACATTTAAATACATTTTTTAAGTAAAATAATTATTTAAATGTAGTAATAATTTAATGTTATAATATAATTTATTTTATTATTTTTATTACTTTTTTCATTCTCTCTGATGTATAATGTCTATTGCCAAGCAAGGAAAATTAAAATTATCATGTTAGGGCATTTAATTTTAAAATTGCAGCTGCAGAACAGTGCAATATAATTATACCAATTTGTGGTTTACGTCACTTCAATTAATTGGTCGGATACCCGCAAACAAACCAAGCAGCAATTATTTCAAATTATTATTGGCCAATAACAAAAAAATAATAATTCCTTCAATCTGACCTTCGTCTTCGGCATTAAATCAAACACCTTTCTCCAAATTCTCATTTTATTGAAAGGTTATCGTAATTCTTTATTGTTTCATAACCTGCAGTTAAAATAAAAAAATAATGTTATGATTAATAAAAGCGTGATGTGTTGAAATCGTTGCAAATTTTTTACACTTATAAACAGATGAAAACAAAATGTTGATAATTTGCTCAACGAGCCAATGGATGTTGAGAAATTCTTAACTATACCTTGTGCGTATAATTTGCTGTTTTTTTATACCATGGCAAACGTGAGGAGAAAGATTTTAACATACGAATTTTATAACGTGTCGTTTTAGCCTTGTGACATAATTAGATATACCGCGATTTAATTAACAGGTAGGTACTCTTTTGTCGTGTTAAAATGTCTCGGCTCACCTTGACTAAATTGTTTTGGCGTTGATTTGTTTGTTATAGTTGAATTTTGCTGCGTGTTTGGACGCATTGACAAACAAGTCTACAAAAATATTTTTACTAGTCGTGTAAGCGTGGATGTCCTTCGAGGTAAAGCGGTAAAATCCTTTGATATAGCTCTAAATGTATTGAATTATAAACTCAAGCATTACAAAATAAAATAATTTGTCAGTCATCCGAAATTATTTAGGTTATTGCTACTTTCGTTTGTAATAAAAGTAGATCTCCGAGGGCGTGTTTTACGTTAAGTGACAAATATTTATTTATTAATCATTAACGCCCTTATGGGCTTTTACACACATTTACATTTTTGTGTTTTAGTGCATACAGGTGTGTTTAGAATACAAAGAAAACATAAATAGTTTTTACACATGGTACATAGAAATAAAGCTGGTAAGAAAAAAGTATAGCATTATACAATAAAGAGAAAAAAATCAGTTTTATATGTATATACGTATATAACAAATAATAATAATGGTGAGTTTTTAATATATGTGCAATTTATGTGTTGCATACATAGCGAAGTTGATTTTAAACAAAAATACATACTACCGACTTGCACCGCACTAAAATTAATATACAAAACAATTCCATTTTGACCATTTACTTTATCGTCAGAATTTCTGCTTAAGGAATTCAATTTCCGAAGACGAAATACTTTATACCATAAATATACCAATCCCCTTTATACTGATACCATGGAACATTTCAGGTTTAAACAAATAATGTCAGATACTTCAGTAAACTATCACGGAGAGGACAAATGAGTTCGATAATATAATAAAACAGAGTATCTAATTACAATCAAATTAAAATGTTAATCAAAGTATAAGTCGTTAAAGTAATTTTGTTATTATTACCTATTACAACGATAAACAAGAACAGTTTTATAAGGTTTGTTTATAAATTATAAATTACTAACCTTTATTACGCCCTATATTGTAGGTGTTTTTGACGGAACTTAACTATGAGGGTTTACAATAAATTGTGCACACAAAATTTCAAGATGGGGATTTATAGTTCTATTGTAAATGTTCCAATATACTGAATTTAAATTTGGTCACTGACAGATGACGATAAACATCGATTGATTTATATTTATTTCCTAGTCGATGAAGCCTTTCGATAGGCAAGTTTTCGAAGTAATTATTAGTAGGCGCGTTAACAAAATAAGGCGCATTCAATCTTGTATTACGGGTAGGTACTCGCAGTTGGATTAGTTTGGTTAAATCAAGGGCGTCCAGTCTGCCATTTGAAATATTGAAAAGACAAATTAAATCACTCATTGTTCGTCTTGAAGTTAATTCATTTAATTTTAGTAAGTCCATTAAAAATGTGTAGTTAAGTTCTTCGATTGGAATTCCTAATTTATACTGTTATTAATAAATAAAAAATTTTAACTTTGAAAAAAATGCATTCAAACCTCACATCACAGAAAAAAATATTGGATAATAAACACAAAAATCACTGAAATAGTAATTATTATAAACAATAATTATCAGCCTGAAACACTCATCCACATTGAAAAAATCTTTCGAGAAAAGATACATGACGCCAACGGGACATGTATCTTTTCTCGGAAGATTTTTTCAATGTGGATGAGTGTTTCAGGCTGATAATTATTGCTTATAATAATTGTTATCCTTTGTGCAATGCATAAAAATCTGGTCTTAAACGTTAGTTTAACAATAAAAATAATAACTGAAATAGTAGCTAAAATCCAATTAAAAAGAAGATCACAAACCGAATTATACCAGATATTCGAAAACGATAACCGCCAATTTTTATATGCTCTAGACTAGACATTGAGGAAAAAATCTGTCAATTTTTTTACATTAACTCCACAGCAGGAGTCACTGAGGAAATGGCCTGATGATGAGATGAAATCCCCCAGGGCCAATGTCATCTTTGAAGATTGTATGTGAAGGGACTTTTTGAGGAGAGGAAGGAGTGAACATGGGTCTTGAAGAGACTAAGACTCCAACAAACACAAACCATTAATAGACCAGTTAGACAAGCATACATACAAAACTTAAAAACACCGACGATAAACACAAGCTTTGGACAAAGACACCACAAATACCAGGCAATAAAAGCATTCAACCATCTTTCACTCGATTTAAAAAGAGAAGAAAACAAAAAACTTTTCACACTCAAAATTAAAAGATGGATTAAAGACCAAAAAAGACAACTTTACAAAAAAATCACAACATAAAAAAAAAAATAAATAAAATAAAAACACATAGACATAAACACCATTGCAATACTCACTAATATATAAAACCTTTTAATTTCACTATCGGTTTATATGTATCTATCCTATCCTATTTATATAGTTTTATTCTATTGTTTTATTTTAGTGTTATTTTACTCTATTTTGTTTTGCTCTATTTTCTTTCTTTCAATTCTCATATGTTATTGTTGAGTCTCTTTTTTCTTTAGTTTTTATTTTATATGTATCTTAAATAAAAAAATAAAAAATCATATCAAACTGTAAAATGAGGTCCTCAGCACGGGTAAAGCACCCAGTGAGGCCCACATTAGTCAAATATGTAACACACATTTATAAATCAGGTGAATCAAATAAAAAAAAAAAAAAAAAAAAAATAAGTCCAGGAAGGAGAAAACACAGAGTCGTAGAATCAACCTGTTCTCATGCGACAAATGTCATATTATGTTGTGCGCGTGTTTGGCATGTTTCCCGAATATCCTAAATTCTTCGGAGCATCTTCTATTGAAACGCCGGTAGAAGAAAGACATCAATCCCACCTGACACCTGTGCGTGTGTGTTTTAAATGAATGAATTAATAATTCATTTATTTAAATAATTAATTTTTGTTTTTGTCTACGGATTTTCAAATACACACAATGTCTGAAAGGGATAAGGCCTTTTAAGGGGTTACGATTTATCAGAGCAAAAGTAATCAGTAAAAAATTGCCTACTCAAGAACCAATTACTGCACCACGTTCTAACAAATCTATCAAATTATTCTCACTTTCACAAGGCTGGCCTTAAGGTGAATAGTGTGTAGAATGAATAGATTAAGTGAGCCCTATTATCGTACACGAAACATAATAATAAAAAGTGTGGACGCCGACAAAAAGCTCTGAAGTACCGAGTAGCATATCGCGGGTCCTAAAGTCACGCACTGTCATTAAAAAATCCAATCTGGGTTCAAATCTTGAGTGAGCTAATCATAATCAATCATGTGACCCTAAAGTTATGCCTTAAGTATGGAGTTTTGTAAAAGCTAGCCAACATTACATTGAAGTATAATTTTTTTGAAGTTAAAACTTCTTTAGCACCGTTACGATTTGAAACTCGATGAAACGAACAAGCGAAACTAAAAAGACACAATCTATCGGATTAAGCCTGCCAGAGAATGAGATCAAATAATCGGTCTTCTCTCTGTGCGGTGCTTCGAAGCGTCCCCACTCTTCTCTACTTTAGTTTTCTGAATGTTTCACTTTACCGCGTGTGAACTACACTCTTGTAGTTATTTTATTGTAATAAGGTGTGCAGCCGGGTTTTGTTTCAGCTATATTTCATGAACCCAATTTAATAGTAACACTTTTGAAACTTGGTACGTAAAACATTAGACTCGTACGTCCTTGTATGAAACAAAAATTTACTATTAAACTACTTGGACAATCTAGAGTGATTTATTTTTGGGGTATTGGGCCGTGATGCCTTCTTTAGCCAACGATTCGGACAGCGTTACAGTGTTCATCATCAGGACAGATGTATGTCACACTATTTGGACTTATTTAAATACATTTAATCTATTCAAATTTCAATTCTCTACAGTCAACTTCCAGTTTCCCTCAGGTCAGCAGCGTCATCAGCTATAGGTTTGATAAGCGTGCTTTCGGAGTGTCAGGGCATATAACCTGGAATGAAATACTGCATGATTTAAGAATGATCACAAACTCAGCGAAATTTAGAGTTTAGTTTAGCTAAACTTAAAACTCTATTTCAAACAGTGGTATCCATAAAGTCAAAAACATTTCACCTTCATCTTCTCGTGAAATTGTAAATAACCAATTGGGTACAAATTTAAGCAAATAAGTAAGAACTTGTAAGCTTTTTAAGGTCATTTCATAAAAATTCTCCTGACTTATAGATTCCTAATTTCTCCATATAAACTCACGCCCTGTCAAGTGTTTTAAGTATAGTGCTCTCCGCGTGTAACATCGTATCTTCTCCGTACATAAACTTTAGGATAAGGGTGTATTTTTCGGAAGTGACCTTCCAGGTAAATATTTTTTCTGAATCTGTTTGTAAATAGTAAAATTATTCAGATTATTATTTTTTAATTCATAAACTAACGTTTAGACAAGATTTTTATGCATAGCACAAAGGGTAACAATTATTACAAGCAATAATTGTCAGCCTGAAACACTCATTTACATTGAAAAATCTTCCGAGAAAATTTTCAGGTGGAAAAAATATAACAAGCAGTAATTGTTGAATGAAACACTAGTATATATTGAATTATTTGGCGGGTATTTGATAAGCCCCCATAGCTCAGTGGTCAGAGCATTCGACCGGCAATCAGAAGGACACGGGTTCAAGTCCCGTTGGCGGCAAGTATCTTTTCTCGGAAGATTTTTCAATGTAAATGAGTGTTTCAGGCTGACAATTATTGCTTGTAAAAATTATTCAGAGCCTAAGAAATCATAATAAATCGTACAGCGACCTTGAGGTGATTAGTCGCAAAAACGGCGCTAACAAATTATCCAATTATTATTATTATGATTTAACTATTACTATAACTTGTTTGGCCTTAATACATTTAATTGACTGAATTTAAGTGGCGTTTGTGTATTCTTGGGGAAAATATAAAGTGAATAATAAACTTCTACCTAAGGCGCCGCTACCCAAATTTCTACCGATTTCTTACATATCTCCCTTAAACATTTGAAGTTTTTAAGCTATTAAAAAAATATGTGTTATTTTTTAAGATAATGTCTAGACGCGTTTCACGCCAAAACGCAAATTATATAAAACTCCCTCGATACAAAAAAAATCGCAAAATATGCCTCGAAAATTATTATAAACACGTTTGTTTCAGTTATTTTACAAGTTATAGTTGTGAAAAAATTCACAACGTTTCTTTAGATAATACTGAAGCTCCCTTCATGAGATTTTTGTTATATTTTAAAGCGGTCGTGTTTTATTAAACATTTTCGCAATTTTCGCATCGATTTTATCGCTTTAAATATTTTATGTATATATATTATTATATGTAGATTTGAAAAGGTTACGTTGCATAAAACGATCACAACTCCATCTAAGTACAGAATTAATAAATTCGTTATAAATTGACGGAGCTTCAAACGCGTACAGGAAGCTTTTGAGAGTGGTTGTATTTAACCTGCATTGTTGTTAAAGTAGTCTAGTGGGGAGCTTTTCGTGTGAAGTTGGTGACTTATTATAGAGCTTTTTCTGTGCTTTCATGTTGTACATTTAAGGCTGCGTGTCGCCATTAATGAAATCACCTTTGGAACGAATCGGGAGAACGATTCGTCAAAAATAATTATAAGGTTCTTAAACATTATTCATGTAAAAGCAAAATGTTCATGTTAATAATATTTTGTCGTTATTTTATATTCCGTTATATATAATTTTAACACGTTTTGGATTAAAGCGAAAGAAATAGTGCTTTGAATGTATCATGATTAATAATAGCATTGCGTTTTCTTTATTATAGTGTGACCAA
Organism: Limnephilus rhombicus; assembly: GCA_929108145.2. Lineage (NCBI taxonomy): Eukaryota > Metazoa > Arthropoda > Insecta > Trichoptera > Limnephilidae > Limnephilus > Limnephilus rhombicus. Next base: position 26,805,586 of record OV815295.1, on the reverse strand, counting down.
CTTTGAGGTTACAGAAATAATTTCCATCACAAAGCGAAAATCGGCGCTTAGGTGACTTGCCACTTTTTGATTTCTACTAATTTCAATATGTATTCGATATTAATGTTGATTTTTTATTTATTTTTTAAAATTATTTATCTATAATAAAATATATTTACAATGGTTTTATTTGTATGCCTGTCTCACTAGGGTATACCTGTGTCGAGACAGGCGTACATAAATGAATATAGTAGTTACAAGGATATTTCAGGTAAAATACATATTATGAATAGAATTAGAACAGAAGGGTGATTGGAAGGGTTGTAAATCTTTTAAAGAGAGTTATTTTATAAATATTGGAGATGGAGTAATGAAATAAATTCTGCCTAGTCTATTTATAGGTTAAATTTGACAAGATTTCATTATTTTCATTTGTTTTATATGGGTTAGGTTGTATGTGAATAGTTATTTCTGTCTATGTGTGATTTATTTTACAGATATTTGTGATAGTGTGGCGTACAATACTTATAATCCATTTTTTAATATCTTGTTTGAATTTTGTAAAGGAGTCACTTTGTCTGATCGTAGTTGGTAGTGTATTGTATAGTTTGCAAGCTATGTATTTAGAGTGTCTTTGCCCGAACATACCTACCCACTGCACACATCACCCGGTAATCACTTAATATAAATATGATACTTCAATGAAACATATCATAGGAACCCACTTTGAAATAAACTTAATGACTGTAAATTGTTTTTACCACTGTAAATAATGTACTGTTTGTGACTTTAATAAAGAAATAAATAATTTAAATTAGTGCGTATTTGCAAAACACCCTGAAGAGAGTGAGGTGTCAATCGAACGCAAATTTAAAAAAAAATTCTTCACAATATCTCCAAAGATGACGTTGAACCCAGAGGAAAATTATGGTGGCTCCTGTATGGAATTCATAGTTAACGAAAGCTTTATTCTTTTTATACCAAAATTTTCCCATTTTTCTTATTAAATTAAATTATTGATCTGAAGTTTCACGGTGCGGGAATGAAACAAACCACAAGCATTCAGGGAAAATCCAATTTCTACGATATTGATTTGAAATACTCCAAGAACGATTACTTAAAAGGCCGTTCTTCGAATTATAATTCTATTCCGCATTGTGGTAACACTTCTTTTGTATGGAAAATTCCTTTCACGATAAACGATATTGTGTTATTTAATTATTGCCAGTAATGGAAATGCAATCAGTTTTAGCGTCCGTCAAAAGAAAGGCGTTTTCACATGTTGTTTGAATATAAATTATTAAAGCAAATATTATATAACGATGTTTCTTCGTTTTAATAACGAAGTCGCCTTTCAAGGCCATGATAAATGATGGATCAGTGTTTTGTTTAGATTGCTTCTGCAGTTTTGTCTCTTGTGTTTTTTCATTATTTTATTTTTTTATATAACTCTGTTTATTTGGGTTTTTATTTGCAAGAACCATGAGTACGAACTTGTTTTTCATGCATGTTTTATGCAACTTTAAACAAGTTTTCTCCATTAAGACCTATCAAAAATATTGAGATATTTCACTAAAATGCAGAGAAGTCGAAATATTTCGTTCGAACTCATGAAATGAAAAGACTTCATTAGCTAAATTAGATAAAATTTGATTATAAAATGTCGCAAATTTAATTCTTTAGCAAATAATCGAAACACAATTTAATATTTATGCCTGAATTTCACAAAATAAAGCAAAACAATGCAAGAATCAAAATGGGCAGCGTTCAATGGATTTGGATTTCAGAATTAAACCTTACGCCGTCTGCATAAAGATTACATGCACATTTTATATTAGTTAAAGTTAAGTTTTAAAAAATGCCCCGCCGCGGGTATGGACGTCCCTGTACTCTATGTAGCAAGTAATTTTTAATTTCCTTGTTATTATAATAAACCATGCGTAAAAAAGGAGTTAACGGTTTTTAAAGATCTTTACGAAATCAACCTTAAAAAAAACAACCCTCAAATACCGTCTCCAACCTTTCCAAAAAGTCTTCTCAAGTATTTTTAAATCCCTGCCAAAAAGAGCCGGGTATTCCGATTTCGAACTTTCAAAGTCTAGGGGATCACCAAGAGTTTTGTAACATGGGAGTGGATAACATAATCTCAGTTTCACTTTGATGAGACACCACCACCATTTGGAATCCAAACGTTTCCTAAATTGGCTTTTACAAGCTTCAGTAAACAGAACTGATTAACCAGGTACTTCGCAATCTCCCTCTTCACTTTCTTTATCCCTGCGCTTACAAATACTTCTTTCAGTCTAATGTCACTTTCTAAAAAGATGAGATGCCATTTAGACTGGCTTTGGACAGATGGGATATTTAGGTAGAATCATCGGAAACTCTAAAATATAAGGATCTTTATATCCTTATCTATGCAATTCATTATGGGTTGTTTTTTTATAGTATATTTGAATTAAATGCTGCATTATCACTGAACTGATTGACAGATCTAATAAAGGTCACCGTAGCGCACCATGTATTTTTTAATGTGAGTATTGCTCAAGAGTTCCAATTGCTCCAAACCGTCTGGAGCAAGTCAAACTATGGAATTCCCAATTGGAATACCTATGTCATGATGAATATATACGTTAAATCCTATTTAGATACTATTTTGATTAATCTTTACAACGAATCGGCTTACAGAATGAACATCAAAAAATATGCTACGGATAAATCAAAGCTTTTACTAGCTTTTGTATGTTTTGGAATTACAATAAAATTATTGTTTACGTAACAAAAAATATAAGCGTAAACCACCAAAAAAAATGTTTTTTCATGACTTAAGTATGAAGTAATGCAAGAATTTTTTTTTTTAAAATACCCCTTTATTGCTTAGATTATTTTTGAGGTTTTCCATGTTCTAACTTTTTTTCGTTCTTATAATATTATGCACAAAATAAATAAAAACCACTTTTTCCCTTACTAGCCTCGTGCAAAAAGTCGCTCGATTTTTAAATTTTGCAGGCATGAGATTCGAAATATTTCTAGCGTTTATATTCCTCTTCAGGTAAGGAGAAGGGGAAGAGGGAGGTGTGGAAGTATCTGTCTACTTAGATAAGTTACTAAATACGACTAAAGCCAATTCAAAAAATGTTTCATTTCGAATGGTAGCCTTTCACCATGTCGATCCTTGTAGTGTCTACCACTCTTGAACGTGCCGCAAATGTACAACATAATATACTAGCAGACCCTGGCACACGTTGCTGTGGCTAACGAAACACAACTCCACGCCATTACCCAACCTTAAGCAACGACATATTTTAAATCAAATCCACACCGCCAGCTTGCCAGCCCGCTCCCTTTATTTATATATATTTCAACCAATTTACACAAAACCTTGACAAATTATATACCTTAAAACCTTCCTCATGAATCACTCTATCTATTGGTGAACACCGCATGAAAATCCTTTGCGTCGTTTAAAAGATTTTAGCACACAGACAGCGGGAGCGACTTCATTTTATACTATGTAATAAAGATTATTTTACATGATTAAATTGAGAAAAAATACAAATTTATCCAAAACAAAAACTCACTTGCGCATACTGGAATGCGACCTTCCAATTCGTAGCATAGGGTCGTAACCGCTCGACCACGGAGGTAACTTTATGAACTTATGTATAAATGAATTTCCCGAAGAATATTACGCACAAAAACAATATCTTTATGTACTTTTTTCACTCTTACGTCAATAAAAAAACATATGCTCTGTACAAAGCACGTAAATGAACATTCTCAAATCAGGTACCTTGGAATTTTGTGTACGTGTAGGGCAACTTTTTAAAAGGTGATTCGTCATAACTTTTGGAAAATAACAATAAAAATGTGTTATTTCATCAATTTATTTCAGGTGGTACCGTGCGGTCCGAGAAATCGACTATTCATTTTCCGTACCGTTGTCTTCCATTGTACCGCCATGGAACTATATAATACAGGGTTGTTTGCTCGTACGAGGCTATGGGGAGGGGGTAGTCAATCCCGAAACCAAACAAACATGCCAACTTTACAAACTTTGAATTATTCAGTAATTGAATTTGTAAATGTTTTCATTTCTAACTGCTATACGATTTATTCGTTAATTAAAATCAAAGAAAGATTTGTTAAGGCACTTTGTATGACCAAAATAGAAACTAACTTGCTTATTTTTACAAATTCAAGACATTCACTAAGAAAAAATTAACTAGGTGTTAAATTTTTTATTGCTGGCGACTTTTGGTTCGGCTTCTCAAAGTTAGTGTTGGTGACCATTCTCTAAATCCAATAGGAACTGGTTCCAAAAATAGCCCGTTTCTCAGATCCACTGTCATCCAGTGATAGCTAGTCACTGGGATAAAGTAACCGGGACGGGCAATGACATCATATGTAATATATAGCTGCGTGATACAACTAAGTACTACCGTCAATCTTTCCATATCCGGAGAGATACTACAAATTCACTAATTCGTAGCACTTATACCTAGGGGGCACGCCCCTATGCGACCTGCTAACGGAAGTAGCGCCATCTATTGACAAATTCTTGAATTCGAAACCGAATCACTAAGGTAGCTTTGTTTGAAATTCCACGTACGCAGATGTCATTTATGGCGCGGCGCCTTTGGCGTGGCGTCAGACATGCACTCGAAGCGAAATTCATTCACTCGTTCTGAAATTCAACCAGGCAGATGCTCTCTATTAATACTGTTTGATAAGAAACTCTATAATGGTTTGCATATTGTGTAGAGCAGTAAGTGGAGAAACGAGAATGTGGAGAATAATGGATACCGCTAAAGAATTTAAGATACCGGGGATGCCCCAAAAAGACATAGCATGACATTATTAACCAAATAAAAACAAGAGTGAGTTATGCAAAGACTGAAGCTGTGTGGCCTTCATCCTATATTTATTCATATTTGAGAAATTGGTGATGTAATTGGAGAAGGCTCTAACTGAATTTTATTTCAGAAATTACCTTTGAATGCAAAACCATTTCTATAACCAACATAATTTTCGGAGCCATCTATGTTGTATTTCCGTAGATACTTGCGTGACATAGTTTTAACTTCCAGTTTATAAAGATTCCATTTAATTTAGAATCCAACATCACTTTGATCTTTTTGCAATCATCATTTTGTTTGCATTTGACAGTTTTCGTTGTTGACACAGTTTAGTTCGTTTTTTTGGCTGTTTAGGGTTATAACCTCGCTTTAACATGTTCTGAAGTGTCAAAGTTTGTAAAGACTATTACTTATAATCTATTAATCAATTTCTGAATTTGGGGTTGAAAACTGTATAAAGTGTTTTAGTTTAACATATTTTAAAGGAAAATATTTAAATGGTATGTGGCCCTAACTTGGAATGATATCAAGGAAATGTAGTGAATTCAATTCATTGAATAAGCTGTATGAATCAGCTTGTTTAGATTTGTTTTAAAATTGTAAATACACGTCCGATTTAAATATTTTGTTTAAAATATAATAAAATAAAATAAGTATTTTATTCGGACGCCCGAGGAAGACATGGCACGACCAAGTGAACCAGACACTTGAGTTGGGCCATGTGAAGAGTCGGAATAATAGAAGAGCATGTATTAGACGATGTATGAAAGTGAACGAGGCAAGGAGTGTGTGCCAAGATCGAGTTGTTTGGAGGTCCGTCCTCTCTGCCTACCCCTGCGGGGAATCGGCGTGATGGTTAGTTAGTTAGTTAGTTACTTTACATAAAATTCAACCTCCAAATGAGAAATTAGTGCATAAATTATATCTCAGAACAAGTAAAAGTGAAATTAAAACCGAGCCCAATCAACGTGAAGAATTGGTTGGAAAATAAAGTTCAAAATGAGTAATCAGCGCAACGATTTTAAGAATATTAGTAAATATATGAATAGGAATTGGTAAGTAAAACAGACTTTACTCTTATCCCGCATTTTCCCCACAACACGTTTTTTTAAAAAAGAACCAACAAATACTACCGTGATTAAAATAAATCAAATACAACCTCACTATAACATCAATGCCAGTAGTCATTATGTAAATTTCCACCGAATCGAATTTTCACAAAATCGGTTTATTTCGGAGAAAATTCGTTACAAGGAAACGGATTTACATTTCTAATAACAGCCTCGCTCCCTCAGGGGTCAGTTCAACACTCCATTAGTCTGTGTGGTCTCTCATTATACTTTATTTTCTTTCCTATTCACCGATTTAAGGTTCCCCTAACATTCATTCTAACCCCACTGCGTGATTCAATCGGTAATCCGGTTGATATCGATCTAACTCCAGTCTTCAATGTATTCAGTTGCTACCCATATAGTTTAAGGTTTTCCACGTATATTTCCTCTCTGGAGAACGGATGTATAACGTGGCAGGTTTTCGTTAAAGAAATGATTCACAAAAGTGAGATTAATAATGGAAAAATGATTGATGAATTTATATAAATTTCTCAGAGTTGGGACCTTTCAGCTCTCAAATACTATAATTATAAACCAAGTTTATTTAATTATGTTAGTATTTTTGAACTAAAAAGCGTAGATAATAGGTAGTATGCTTTGAAGGCTTCAGATAACCAAAAAGAGCTTCTTCAGAGAATTAGTGAGACGCAACCATGATTTAGAGATATTCAAGCATTGAAGGGAATCTACACACGATGTTTTTTTTATTTTGTATAGTGATACCTCACAAGAGTCTCAGCTGCTCCCATCTGGAGCCAGTGAGACTATGACATCCCCAATTGGGGTATGTTGTGAGGCTGAAGGTAGTGGGGAGGGGAAGGAGATAGGGAAGAGGAAGGTGGGGAAGTACCTGGCTATTCAGATCTGGTCACCAAACACGGCTAATACCATTTCAAGAAACGTTTCAATTCTGAATGGTGGTCTTACATCATGGCGATACTGAGAGTATCTTCCACTATATTTTATTATACTATATTTTAAAATAAATATACTATATTTTATTTTAAATGAATAAATTGTGAAATAACACAAATTAATCAAATAAAATTTATTTGCCACGCCGGGATTCGATCCCGCGACCTTCTGAATGCTAGTCAAGAGCGTTACCGCTGGACTACGCCAATGTGAATGAAATTGTTGATAAAAATGAAATCAAAATGAAATCTTCATTGAACAATTTCTCAAAATGCCAGCGGAAAGACATTACATATGTGGACAATAATTATTAGCAATGAAAGACAAATTCAAACAATATTAATATAATGAACTCCCACCCAGCATCAAATAAATAAAAACAGTTAATAACTACATTACGTCCACCAAATTTTGACTAAAGGAATTATTAGAAAAATAACTGAAGACTTTTTTTTACATTAGCTGCACAGGAGGCCCGTAAGAAAATAATTCCCTTCAGGGTCTTTGTCATATTTAAGGATGCTATGTGGAGTATCCTTGTTGGAAAAAATAGAGAAAGTTCTGGGAAGATAAAAGGTTCGAGTGGTAGGTAGAAATCTGAGGGTCAGTGTTTCCAGGAGTGGCGGACATTTATATCCAACCCTCCCACTGCGGTAAAAGGTGATGTTCTGAGAGCGTCCTGCTGCAGAGGTCAAAAGGTCTTACTCAACCAGACTTTACGATCTGGCCTGCCACGCAGTTGGTAGGCAGACGCATCCACCAACTAAATCCCGACAAACCTCACCCCATGAACTCGGGCACCGTTGCTCAGCCGTCAAACGTAGCGAACCACTTGTCTATGACAGAGTTGTTGGTAATCTAATAAATGGTTCCCGGGGCGGCGGATACCCGCCTCCCAAATTGAACTAGTAATTAAAAAAAGCATCATCATAGATGTTACCGAAAATATCCCACTCAAACCTTAATGTTAAAGCGTAGGTCGCTGAAAACCCTCCATTCAACCTAGTTCGTCTCAGGACAAGCTATCCTGGTGAGGAGGACTAAGAAAACATTCTATTCATCTTTTATACATGTATGCATCTCATTTACATAATCTTAAATGTAAAAATTATACAGAACTTAATCACGTGAAAAAAACGTAAATAAATGTACAGAATTCAGTGGGAGGTGATTACAACAGAGACAAATTTCCCTGCTACATTGCGAAATACGTCTAAAATATAAAACATAACAGATCATCATACTGATATAATGCAGTGCGTCATATGTTGATAGTATGTTACTGGCTTGCAATCATAGCGAGCTATTTTTTTATTAATGCGGTTAACAGAATCGTGAATAACGTAACCACTGTTATTTTCACAAACGATTTTTTGTACATGCTTCAACAATGCAATTGGAGAAAATAAAAAAAAATAAGATCAGATTGTAAAGTTGAGTATATTAAATATTCCCCGCCCTCGCATTTCTACGTCGCCCAAAGTTGTCAGTCATTTCACGTGGATTATTTTAAATATTAAACCCCTTCGCAAAGTATGTTCAAATATTATGAACACGGTGCTGAAATGTCGGAGTTAAGTCAACGCTTTAGTTGGTCGCGTGCGACGTCGGTTTGTTTGGGCGTCGTCTCCGTGGCAACGGTGCGGCGTCGTTTCCACCCCAACCCCTACCCTCACCCCCACCTGCCACTATCTCCTTCCCCTCCTCTACCCGGTACTACCTGGTAAACACTGCAGACAGGTCTAGAGCCAAAGGTTCTCAAAGATAGAAGTTTAGTTACTAGGGTATGCTTTTTGATAGTGGAGGTCGATAAGTTGAGAGTGATTAATCATTCTTGGTTGACTTAAAAATCTAACGTCAAGAATTACACGTGTAAGTTTTAGTTATTTAACATAATTTTTAATGGAGTTGCTCAACGAAAAGTGTTCTTGAGATAAGCGTCATTAATTACAACAGTTTTCAAATGCCCATTTACACGACGTGGCATCGGTTAAATTATTATTGGTTAAAGCATATAAGAAGTTTGCACATCAATACGTATGAATTATATTACACGTTATAAATAAACACATCAAAAATATTCTTACGGGTAAGGTAAAATGTTTTTACGAGCAAGGTAAAACTCTGAAAAATATGTGTGTAATTATTAAAGACATCTCCACATTAAACACATATCGGGTATACTGTAACCTTCATGAAAAACAATTTTTTACTATATTGTTGCCGGTTTTTTTTTCATTTGCTTCTGGCTCTCACCCTTCAAGGGTGTTCCATTCAAATGGGAAAATTTAAAAATTATAAGAAAGATTGGAGTCGATTTCAGCATTAAAAGAGATGATTTGTTGAATAGAGGGAGGAATTTTTAGATAACGCGTGATAGAAGAGAGGCTATTTATTTTAGAGACGGACAACCAAAAAATATGAGATTCAAAATTCCCCTTCTAGATCAGAGAATGTACAATCTGGGGAATTAATGTCGTGTATTTTAAAAAGGTGAGAAGGAACGAAAAATTGCCCGATTTTCATTTGAATATGTGAGGAAATATCTTTTTCGAAAAAATGGGGAATTGTTGAAACAACAGTTTTGATGACATAGTCCTTTATATTATGGCGTAGCAGGCTTCCTTGGATTGACTAACAATGTGCCATTTCTCTGCCCAAACATGCGAGATGATGGAAAAAATGTCAAATAGAGTAATGTATATTATGAACTGTTGAAATTTTGAATTTATTTTTTTTATTTATTATAGATACAAAAGAAAGCACAAATTACAATTAGGAAGTTTTGACTGTCCAACTAGGAAAGTTTTCCGTTCCAGGACAGACAAATGGATGGATGCCGTATTTTTTTTTTCATAAATAGGTACAATTTAGTAATGTGAGTCTCATTGGGTGCTTAGCCGTGCTGAGGCCCCCATTCTTTTTGTAAGATACAATATACGCATGTAAATATAATGGATTACATTCAAATTAATAAATGTTACGAATTACATAAAAAATAGAGTGTGCTATTCACACGCAGTAGAAGTGAAACCTTCAGAAAATTAAAGTATACAAGAGTGGAAATGCTAAAACCTAAACAACTACTAAAGGAAGCACCGCACAAAAGAGGAGACCGATTATACTATCATTCTCTCGCAGGCTAAATTCTTATAGATGTATGGGTTTGTGTCTTTTTAGTGTCGTTATTTTTCGTTTCATGTAGTTTCAAATCACAACTGTGCTCCCCACTTCTAGATTCCGTCTTTTCACTTGACATAATAGGAGATCTTGCATCTTGCATCCACTTGCATCACATTAAAAAAAAAATCCTGTTTAGGCAAATATTCTAAGACATATTTTTTTAACCGTGTTTTTGAAACCCCGACGATTTAAAAAAAAAATTTCAATCCAAAAAATTAGACCATTATTTATAAACCGGAAAGACAGGACATAATTCTAAGGGTGCGAAAAAACGATAATTACGTAGCCAAAAATCATTTAAAAATAAGAAGTTTTCCACACGAATGGCACAGGAAAATAACGAGGAATACCAAAAATATTATATGTCTTAAATATTTTTTTCCTTGATCCATCTTCTTGATCATAAATCATTATAATGTTCAACGTCTGTATTACTTAATCCAATGTAATATACTTGTACTCGTAAATTTTAATAATATAAAACATATAATTTTAATAATATATTTGATTTTGTTAAAATCAGCACCATTATCATTATACATCGAAAACATGTACAGACACATAAAATGTACGGGGTTCTCTTCATAAGATCTGTCAAAAAGTCAAACCAAATGATAATTTTGCAGAGAACAAACAATAAATCTAGTGAACGTTAAATGTCAAATTCAAAAATTCGCCTGAAATCAATCATATAAAAAAAAAAATCAGTGTGGAATTTTACAAAATTAATAGGAATATTTTCGGAGACGGGACATTTTCATGTAGTGACGCCACGTGCCCAAATAATGGATTTATTTATTTAAAAATAAAAAAAACTGTACATTTCTAAAAATTTTTACTAACATTTTCGTAATCTTAGTAAAAAATCTAAAAGTCGTTATGAAATTCATGCGAGTGGCTTATATTTTGAACTATTGACTTATATTTTTTTCCTCACAAAGGCAAGGTTACATCTGAACTTGTCTATTTTAAACTCTCTTTTACAGATATATTTTCTATTTATTTTTGTTAATAAATTGTTTATGTTGACCGTTTTCACTTCACTGGTTTAATGATAGCGACTAAAGCTCTCGGTGTTTGCGCCTTGTGTCATTAAGGTACTGGTAGGTACCTAATGGCTACGAGTTGTCCGAGCAATGAGCAACCCTTGATAAATTCCCTGCATTATTAATGAAAGCTAAACATACTTGCGAGATTGTTTTCCTTGGACTGATTTCCACGCCCTTCTAAAGGGCACCCAAACTTTACTTCGTTACTTTATAAAATTATGTTTATAAAATATCATTGATGAAATGGTATTATAACGGATAAATTGGCATTTCAATCTAAAATTCGTAAACTCTTTGTTCTATTTAATTTTTTTTTTAAACCCCAAATTGTAATGTTTAATCAATGATTAGACAATATTCCCAAGAGAAGGACTTACTGGCATGCCGATTCAATGCATACAGATTATTCTGTCCAAACGGTTGAATAAAAATGGCGGTCAAGAAGTTTGACCGTTTCCAAAGCTACTAAATAATATCTATTGATAACCTTAAAAACGACGTACGTCGGCAGCCATCATAGCCGTCATTTTTGTTTAACCGTCTGGACAGAACTTTTTATTGGTATGCCAAGTCCTCTGTTAGGGTATTTTATTTAGTATTTAACAATAAAGTCAATAGATGTCGCAAATTAAAATAAAATGGATATGTTTTTCCAAGACACTAACTAGCATTTAGTTCTTGAAGAATCTTGTAATCATACATAAATAAAGCAGCCAATAAAAATAGGCCTTAAGAAAATGAATTTCTTATAGGTCGAGATTCATCCGCATATAAATTTTATTTTCTTTAATTTAAACTTTGAATGAAGTAAATCGGATGAAAAATCTATGAGTGACGATTCCAGCCAACTTGAAAAACGTGATTTTGAGAAAAACGCGTTGAAAGTTTTCGCTTGTAATCGGGCCGCTCTGTTTTCCATTCTACCTGCTTGGCGCGCACCCTACTAACTATATTTAACGGTCGAATTTGATGCTATATCTTTGGGAATGTATTATTCACATGTATAGGAAGATTTTTGGGAAAAAAATCGATATTTAGGAAGCTGGACCAGACTCCCCACTTAACTAATACAATTTATTTTCTAATAACCAGACTTTTTATGAATTAATAAATACGTTCTTCCTAACAATAATAAGCTTTAAAGAATAGTTACATTTGTTAGTTAAACATTACAAAAATTATATTAGAAACTTAAATTTGCAAAAAAATCATTTGAGGCGCATTCAAAACTAATAAGTTTTGGTTTTTAGCATGACGTAGAGGTTTGGTTTTTAAGATGTCATAAAGTATAAATTATAATTATAAATACTATAAATTAAAGTCCCCCGCGTCGTCTGTCTGTCTGTAGAGTGTTTCGTGAGGAAGATTTAGGTATGTAATTTGTCAAGGATTTGTGTAAATTGGTTGGAACATAAAGATAATTGTTAGAAGTGTCGGAAAAAGTCAAGCCGCCTGGTAGCTTTAATCGAAAACGCTGCCTAATACTTTGGGAATATAACAAAACAATGCATGGTGGGATATTCCTCTTTTATATATCTACAAAAAAGTCCGCGAAGGCATATATCTATCTTTTAAGGATAGCTTACTATACCCATTCTATCTTCTAAAAAAATGATCACGTACTTTGGGTTATTTAGACGGGTACAGTATTAATCATTATTAACTTAAATACGTTAGTTACAATAGTTACCCCAAGCATTTCAAGCACATTATTATAATCTTACACACAATCTCTACGTATTATAAATTAAAGTCCTCCGCGGCATCTGTCTGTCTCTTCGCGATAAACTCAAAGACGGCGGTGGTTATAAAGGTTGGATAACCATCCAGTAGATGACGTTGTGTTTTATTAGCCACAGAAACGCGTGGCCGGGTCAGCTAGTAAAGTATAAATGTGTATTTGTAATGGCGGTTCTCAGAAGTTCACTAGTTATGTGAAAGCTTAGTGTTATGGTTGTCACAGTGAAAAATATGGTTGAGTAAGATTGATTTAACTGGAGGTACGGATTTATTTTTTTTATATTTACGGACTTCATTGCAAATGACAGGACTGTGGGTGTACATATAATTATTTACTAAACCCCATTAAAACGCAAATCTCAGCTGCGCCGCATTTACATTTTTACAATAATTTCAAATCATTTTTAGTTTCGTGTCTTTTCGTATCGAAGTATTTTAACCTTAATGAAATAAAACCACGTTTTTAAACACGATTTACTTATTTAATTTTTTATTTTTTTTTTTATTATAGCGACTATATACAAAAATTTTACATACAAAATGAAATGTGAAATTAAGTACAAAATATTGTATTTCTTAGTCCTCCTCACTAGGGGGTCCTGTGCCGAGGAGGACTAAAGTTATTTAAATATAGTTCATTTGTCTTCTATGTCGTTTTTAGCGTCTTCGCTAGGGTTTTCTCATTGACCTCTTTAAGCCATATTTTTATTCTTGATTTGTATTCAATTGGATTTTTTATTAGTTTTATGTCTTGGGGGAGGATGTTATGGAGTTTTGTTGCAAAGTATGTATAGTTTCTTTGTCCAAATGTGGTTTTATAACTTGGAATATTTTTTATATCATTTTTATTCGATCTAGTGTTATGCATACACGGTCTAGTAGAGGATTCATTATTTTTGAAGAGCTTCAATAATATTATTTAATACCAACCGGTTTCGCTTAACACAAGCATCTTCAGGGTATAAAATTAAACCGATTAACGTGATTACAATTAAATAATTGTTTTATTTCATTAAATACGTCAAAACACAAAGTGACTGCTTTCTACCAAAATATTTTAACCTGCTTTTAAAATGTGAATGCTAGCTTTTCGAAATCGATTGGAAATATTGTGCGGCTGAAGCGAGTGGAGAGAGGAATAAGATGGGAAAAATAGTTTGTATCACTAAATACGGCTAAATCAATTTCAAACAATGCGCAACAATTGCAATGACTGCAGCGATGCATAGTAATTTGGGAGACGGTTTGGGTACAGCTGAGAAGATCTACCACTAATTTAAAAATTCCTGTTAATTTAAAAAAAAAAAATGGTCGTTGCTCCTTCTGTGTGTGATTTAATGTATAATGCATAAATAAATCATTATAAGGGAGAAAACCCCGTTAAAACCTTCCCTAATATTTGACATCAGCTTTGTTGAAAGCGATCGTTAGAACCGCATGCAAAACGTTTTGTTCTTATCGTGGAAAAAACTTTAGGACATTAACAGCTTATGGCTTACTTGGAAAACTCAGGCGAAGTTGCTTCAAGACACGCGATCGGTTCATATAAACCAAAACCATAGCTACTTCATACTGGGTTACCCACTGGCTTTATCTACCCAAAGCAACGGTACTTAAGGCACCGAAGAAACGTAAATTCTACGTTAAAGGCTATTACACCGTAACGATATGCTCGCATGGCCGTAAAAACCTTCCAAAATCGTTTTAATTTTGTTATAACCATTTGTTTTCTTTTTATGAAGCAAATTACAAGCAATATTGTAGAGTAGTAAAACATTAAAAACCTGGAGAAAAATGTATAAAAACATTCATTGCTTATTTTAGAAAATCTTGAAGTTGTGTTCTTGACAAAATAAATTGCGTTACACTATCAATCTCAAAATATATTTGTAGAAGCTATAATGGATAAGTTTTCAAAATTATGGGGTTTGCTACGAGATGTTTCTTCATTTTATCTAGAATTTGGGTTTGCTTTATAAATCCATTGGAGCGATCACGGGAAATAAACAAATTTGTCTCGATTGCTCGCGATTTCCCAGAAAAGCATTTTTTAAATTTTTCGCCTACATTAAAAAAAATGGTAAATTTACGACTAGACGCCGCATGCCACTACACTTTTAGTAGGCATATATTTAAAAAAATAAACTACCCCTAAACTTAATTACCACAAGAACCATTTGTTTCAGCCGAGAACGGCGGAAAAACGTGCATTTAAATTTATATGCGTAAAAACTTTTATTCACGTAATTTTCCGTTTTGACGCCGACGCCATATTGAATCTTGTCCATAGAAACCACATAGTGACGTATATCAGTAGTGCCAACCATACAAAACAAATTCATAGTAAAATAATTTGCACACATTAAAGAAAGTGCCCCCTTTATACCGCCTGCTCGCGTCAAGGCAAGAAAAACATCCCAGTTTTCAAGTAGTTTAGCGGCTACGCTAGGTTTGTGTAACATGGTTTGTGATACAAAAGAAAGTGCCCCTTTATATCGCCTACTCGCGTCAAGGCAAGAAAAACATCCCAGTTTTCAAGTAGTTTAGCGGCTACGCTAGGTTTGTGTAACATGGTTTGTGATTCTGGCGTACAATCTCACAAGACGAAAGCTAATTTTAATTTTACGTAATCGAAATATAGAATGAAATATTTTCCACTTCCACCAATGCAAATAGTTGCTTTTTAATGTAATTAAGGTGAATCAAAAGGTTTTTTAAAAAAAAAGTGAATATTAACCGTTGCCAGCGATCTCCAAAAATTACCGTGATTTTTGCCGTATAGTAATCTTTTTTTAATATTATGAAAATTTGTCCTGACTGAAACCTATGTTTTTTGCGGTAGCTAAGTTTAAAAATAGTGTACTTTCCAAAATCTGTGCCTATTAAAAATGCGGCGGCTTATCCACAAATTATTTTGAAAATTTGTACGGTAACTTTAGTTAGTACCTTCCTAGAATACGTGTGATTTTTGCCATATAGCAATCTTTTTTTAATATTTATCGATTGGTACCCTGGAAATAGTGGAAGTTGTTCAGAATGCAAAATAAAGTAATACGAAACGTCAGCCGTAATGAGAAATTACGTACAAAATTTTTTGTTTATGAAATGTAAATTTAAATGCATATTTTTCCACCGGTCCTGACTGAAACCAATGTTTTTTGCGGTAACTAAGTTTAAAAATAGTGTACTTTCCAAAATCTGTGCCTATTAAAAGTGCGGCGGCTTATCGTAAATTTAATAAAAAAATCATACCTTCGAATTTTAACATGGAGACATAATTTCTTTTTATAGTGCTACATAGCCAATGAATTAACTTGTATTTTTAACGTTTATCTCATATTTGTAGGATTATGAAAAAAAATTCCTGCGTGTTGTTAACTTTGATACTGCCGTGAAGGGTACTTATTCGAGTCAACACAGAATATTTTCGATTTCTGTATGTTGCCTGTGGACCTGTGGTGTACTTGATAATGAAAGATATATCTATGGAAAGGGGACTTAATTTTAACCGTAAACAGCTGATCAAAAGCTGAGGAAGTAGCACAACATGGCATAACACCCCAAAAATAAACAACAAAAATACTTTTGGTCGTGAAAATCTAAAATCATATCCAGCTGATCAAAAATTCAAAAATATATTTTTAACATCGTTCTAAAATAGTCTACGAAGTTCGGATTTGCAACATCTATGGTCATGATAGATAAAAAATTTTAATAGCTTCGTTTTAAAATAAATGGCTGGACTGGAAGATGTTTTAAATAATTCCAATAAATGTTTTACGAATGGTAGGAAAATGTGGTCCAATTTTGGACCGCTATCAATCGTAGAGAAATAAAATCGCTCCAGTGGATAATAATATGTTAAGTATGTTTGACTTACCAGTTTCATTTCGGTAGAACTGGATTCATCCAGTATGTTTGTCTTTATGTCTGAAACAAATAAAGAAATAATTGTAAGTCTTGCGATAGTAAGAAAGCATTCTTATAATTTTACACACCTTTAATTATTGTACACCTACAAATAAAATAAAATTAAGATATAAGGTTCTTTATTCTTTCATTCACTTTTAAAATCATCCACATTGACTTCAGTAAATAAAATTATGCCATTATTACTAGCATCTATATCTACGTGGATTAAAAAAATTATATTTTAAAGGTATGCATTTATTTATGTTTTTATGTGAGTTCCACACAAGAGTCCCACCAGCTCCTAACAGTGTCTCACTGGCTTAGGACATATAGTGATATATGTGAGGCTGAATGTATTGGGGAGAGAAAGGAGATCGGGAAGAGGAAGATGGGGAAGTTCCTTTGTTTTCATATCGGATCACCAAATTCGACATTGTATACATACATAACATTATAAATAATTTAACAGTGTAATACTAAAAAGTAGAATGTGTATACTCTAAAATATCTTTAAAAAATGCAAAAAGTAATAAATGTAAATTATAAAGTAAGAGGCAGTAATGCTCTAAATAGGAGCAAAAAACTAGGAAGATAGATAATCTTTACCTAGTATAAAGCAAAGTCGCTCCCGCTGTCCGTACGCTTACATCTTTTAAACTACGCAACGGATTTTCATGCGGTTTTCACCAGTAGATAGAGTCATTCATGAGGAAGGTTTAACTATATAATTTATTAAGGTTTTGTGTAAATTGGTTGAAATATTTAATATATAAATGGAGCGGGGTGGCAAGCGGGCAGCGGGCAGCGGGCTGGGAAGCGGGTGGTCTAAATTTGATATGTATGAAAATTAACAGATGGAGTTGGTTATAAAGGTTGGGTAATGGCATTTTTAGTAGACGGCGTTGTGTTTCGTTAGCCACAGCAACGTGTGGTCGGGTCTGCTAGTAATATATAATTTTCGTCTGGGGAGGAACAGACAATAACCACGTAAAACCATTAGAAATTGTACAGAAGTCCATCATTAAGGTAATGTACCAGAAGACCAAGACGAATCAGTTATTTCAGAAAACTGAAATTATAGAACTAAGGCAGACAGTATCCAATGTCTTAAATTTATAATATCTTGTCCTAACAATTTAATCAAAAATACCAATCACTCTAACCAGAGACATACCACTGTACATAGTGCCTCACTTCAAAACCAGGCTGGCCAAGGATTTGAACCCGCGAGCTTCGGATTAATAATCACTCAATGGAGGCCGATTTTACTTAATTGAAATTGTTTTCTAGATTTTTACAGCGCCATCGTTTCGGTAGTTCACTAAAATAGTGCTCTAAATAAATATCAAGTGTTTAAGTTTGGTTTTTAAGTAAACACAATTAATTCAAGTTAATGCACCTAGGGCCTAGGCAGTACCATAAAGTGTTTTGTTATTAGTAAACTTATAAAATACAAGTAAAAAAAAACCATAGCTGTGGAAAATACGTAAAACGTTGATGGGAATCATTACCCGTGTTCATTGTAAGCAATATACGTGTTTCCACATATATGTAAGCATTAAATATTCAAGCGGATATCCTTTGCGTTGATAATTCCGATTGTTAACCTCGTTTCAGAGCAAACACTGAATAATGAAACATTGTCCCAACAAACTCACGAATCATTCGATAAAGCGTGTCAATATGAATACCACAATATGGTTATTTTTCGTTTAAAATAGCAATAGAATAAAGCTTTACAATTTTCTGCTTTATAATAATTTGAAATAAATTGTTTAATTTTAATAAAATGTTTTTTTTTGTTTAAACACCACTTTATTGAATATATTATAAAACATCTCTTTTTAAATGTAGATAACCTATTAGGTTAATATAAACACATTCATTAAAGTGGTATCCAAAAAAATATAATTATTCGTATTATAATATTGTCTAAATGATAAATCCCATGACATACAAATTAGGCAGAACAGATTTATAAAAATAGTAAATTCATTGTAATAGTGTAGAGTGGAAGTAACGCCCTGGTGTATGATCACCATGTAGAATTGCAACGTTGCTTGAAATGGCTTTAGTTGTATACTTTCCAACATTCCTCTTACTCATCACCTTCCTCTCCCACTATCATTTGTCTCACAACATTCCCCAATTGGGGATGCCATAGTCTCACTGGCTCCAGAAGGAGCAGTTGGCGCTCTCGCATAGTATTCACAAAAAAATATATATAAGGGATCTAAAATTACGTTATTTACATTTGAAGAGCAATATTAACTTAACTTTCTATAACCTAGTCTATCTTCTTTGACCATAGGTCAAAATTTTTGTCTTATCCATAGTAGTTTCTTCACATACCAACCAGATTTGGCTTTCAGAACTGTTTGTAAAGGCTTCATTTTATGGTTACTTTAAACTTTGACCAAGAGAGTCTTAAATAATTAAAATTATTCTTAAGAGGAATATAAACGCTAGAAATATTTCAAATCTCATGCCTGCAAAATTTTAAAATCGAGCGACTTTTTGCACGAGGCTAGTAAGCGAAAAAGTGGTTTTTATTTATTTTGTGCATAATTTTATAAGAACGAAAAAAGTTAGAACACGGAAAACCTCAAAAATAGTCTAAGCAATAAAGGGGTATTTTTTAAAAATTGTTTCTTGTATTACTTCATACTTAAGTCATGCAAAAACATTTTTTTTGGTGGTTTACGCTTATATTTTTTGTTACGTAAATAATAATTTTATTGTAATTCCAATACATAGAAAAGTTAGAAAAAGCTTCGATTTATCCGTAGTATATTTTTTGATGTTCATACTGTAAGACGATTCGTCGTAAATATCAATCAAAATAGTATCTAAATAGGATTTCACATATAGATTCATCTTAAATAGTATTGAATAAATAATGTTAAAAAAAGGTATGTTTATCTTACTTCTTGCGCCACTTAAACGTAGAATTATTCCAAACCACTGCATCTTGATCAGAGATGTAAAACTCCCACGATGGCCAACGAACAACTGATCAGCAAGAACCCAACTTAAGGAGTGCTTTAAAACCCACCCTGTTTGAACCATGGCTATAACCTCCACCAGCCACCAAACCACCCTCATTGGTACTGTTCCCGCACGCGAAGTTTTTTTTACCCTCACCTGCTGTGGCAAATCGCTACCAAATTATTATTAGGCTACCCCTAACCGGCTAACTGCTTCCACCCCCTCACACTCCTGCGCCCCTAATTCTCTCGACACCCCCTCCCCCTGTAGCCTGAAATAAACTATGACGCATGGTTAGCCCCTAGCTCTACATGAACTACGATTTGGGCGCCATCGCCATGCAAAATTCCGACTGTAATTTATGGCATTTTTATGATAATTTGTGGAATGGAGGAAATTCGTGGTTTGGGTCGGTTGAACTATTATGTAAGTCAAATTTGGGTTTAACCTGAAAAGGCTTCAGCTGATCGAAGGAGAAGTAAAAATGGTATCATTAATTTTCTTTCAGGGATTTAAATTCAATTTCTCTTATTTGTGAAATTCTGGCATTTACACTCCTAGGTATCAAAAATATTATTTTTACATCTGGGAGGATAGAATGCCAACCAAAGTTTTATTGGTAGATACTTCTACTCTCTGCAGATAACACGAAACTATATAAAGAGATCAACCACATTAATGATTGCATTACACTACAAACTAACTTGAGATATCTTTTTGAATGGTGCCCTATGAACAAATTAGCATTAAACGTAGTTCATTCATTTTTCCAAGATAAATAATTCTATGTTATTTCAGTTTTCATTCAATGATGAAAATTTAAATTGTGTTAGTGAAATTATTGATCTAGGTATTATATTCAACAGGAAACTCACCTTTGTATGTCACATTAATAATATTATCAATAAGGTCCTTAAGACTCTTGGTTTTGTTTTGAGAGCTGCAAAAGATTTCAATAATTTAGGCACATTTAGGTCAGATGCCAACTTGAGTATAACTCTACGATATGGTCTCCCTTTTACAATATTCATTCAATATTGAAAAGATATAACGTAAGTTTCTGAGGTTTATAAACTATAAATTGCATATTCCTATACAAAACAATGATTACAATTACCTCCGGATAAAATATCACTATTGAAACTTTCGGAAAGAAGAATAAGCACAGATTTAATAAACTATTACCCAAAATACTGCATTACAAAATTGACTGTCCCGAATTACTTCAATTTATCAATATCCATGTTCCCAAAAAATCACGCCGACATTTATTACCCTTTTACTTTAATAGGTCACCAGTTCACTAGCTTATCAAAATTCTCCGATTCCGAGACTTCACAGTCTCGGAAATAAGCATTCTGATCTGGGCGATATATTTTATCTTAAAACTAATCAGTATAAATGTTGTATATTCATCACTTTTATTCTTTAAGACACAAATATACCTATGTCGTACCTACCAAATAACTTCTATGCTACTACTATTTTGTTTTGAAGAATCTTTTAAATTCAATTATATTTATTTATTTATTTATATCTATATATTACAGTTTACACCTTATTGTTAACATTTTTACATATTTAATATATTTTGAAAACATTTTTACATATTAATATTACATTTCATTATGTTGTGTGTTAGGTAGGTTTGAAAAGGTGAAACTGTTGGTTGGTAATATTGTATGTTTCGTGAACACCTCACTAGGAGAACCTGTGCTGAGGTGTTTATGATTAAGTGTGATAGGTACAGGTATTTATGTGTTGTAGTAGAAAGTTAGTGCGTGGTTTGTTTCTTGGTTTCTGTTTACATTTTTATCTATGTATTTTGTTTTGTGTTTCGTTGGAACCTTTTTTGTGATTATCTTTATATTTTTCTTTATTGTTTAAATTTTTAAGTATTTACATTGATACAAATAGTTTGTTAAATTTTATAAGTAAAGCCTACTGGGGCGTATAATAAATAAATAAATGAATAAATACTTCTTGCTTCATTTACGGTCATGCATAGTCTCATACATACTATTATGTTAATCTGACTTCGAACATGAACATCTCAATTACTCAACCTTCTCTGAACGAGATCATATATTTTGTTGTCGTAATCGTCTCTACAAAGTATTTTCATCAAATCAATTCTTGAATCAATAATAAAAGTTTTGGTAGTATTTAACCGCTCTAAATCACTGTCAATTGAACCCATTTGATAGAAAATTTTAATTTAGTTTTAGTCGACAAACTTGAAGAAAAATAACAATCACTTACTAAAAATCTAACGAACTACAAAAGGCTGATGTTTTTAATTACTTAGCGTCTGATTTAACCCCTGTTATATTACCGCCCCCTCCCCTAGTACAATTTCGCCCCCCTGGGCTGATCACGTGGTTTCTGATCGCCATCTTGTGTTCGGGGCAGTTTATTGGGGAAAAGGAAACATTAAAAGCAGGAAATACTCGACCGGAAGCTGGCCGCCATTTTAGGGAGAGAAAATAAACCCGGCGGCATGTTGGGAAGTTCTAAGTACAGGTGGACTGCCACCGACTTATTATATTCTAGATGGCAGATAGCGAAGGTCGTTAGGATTTAAATTTTCTATAAAACATGGGTCCGCATGTGAAGTAATAATGAATTATGATCCTTCAAAGGTAAGCCATTTGTAAATGTCTTGACTTGAAATCTATTTAAAATCACCCCTTTTCACTAAATGTGAATATTACAAGATGATTGAAAGGTAAGTAAGCTAAACCGCGTACAAGCATTTTATGCATGGGTAGATTTTGTAACTTCTGTCCAATTGCGACGGCAATGTTGAAAATCCCTTCCTTCTGCTAGATGAAAATTATTTGAAAAAATTTAACTAGCTATTTTTCACCCCGCTTTATGCAAAATATTTGGTTAATTATAATAAGGGGGTGCTTTTTCTCAATAAGAATATTGGGCGTGTTTTTACCTTGATTCTTACGCTGTGTGGTTGCCAAGCAACGCCACAACATGTAACAATCATTAATTCTATTTTTTGGCAGGCGTGAATCAAATTACATTAATTTATAACGCAAACGTTGTTTTCTATAAAACTACGGCAGGTTGTTGAACTTTGAGAAAAGTTCTGATTAACTTTGAAGCCAGGATATGTTAATTTTATTTTTATTTTTATTTTTATTTTTATTTTAAATACATAAACGGCTATACTGCCTTTTATAAATAAACATATAATAGAGTACAAAATAATATATAATAGAGTAAGAAAAATAATATCATTACATAATAGTAGTTTTAAACTATAAAATAACATACAATTATTTTGTGTATCACAACAAAATATAACAAAAAAGAACAATGAGAAATATCACATTTCATTTCAACATGTCCATATTGCGTATATAAAGTTACATTATGGAAAAATAATTTTTGAGTGCATGTTTATATTGCGCTAATTTTAAGAAATAAATGTCGCCGATGTTAGCATATTCATTTCCCAAAATGTGTAATCGACTGATTGGTGAGTAATAATGTGATAATGTATGTGTGTTATTATAGTAGAACGGTAGAGTCAGTCTATTGTTAGCGCGACCAGGGCAATGAAATCGTATTAGTTCTATTAAATCAGGGGTATCCAGGACCGAGTGAATTATTTTATATAATATTAATAGATCACAGATTTTTCTGCGATCTGATAAATTTACGAGATTAGTCCAGTTTAATAACAAATTATAGTCCACGGATTCTCTTGGAATACCTAATTTAAAATTAATATACCTAAGGAATCTATGCTGGACTTTTTAAATTTTTGACTTAATATTATAATATAAGCGTTACATAATACCCATTGATTTCGTACTAGAGGCATTTAAAATACGGATTAGTCTCTAAGCTTTATCAGAATTAATTTGTTCCTTAATTTAATTCAGTCATCGAATGATACTTTGCTCCAAATTATGGTGTTAGTTAACTTGCTAATTTGCCGACAAAGAAAGATTGGCTTTTGCTAGAAAATAGTGTGTTTTTGGCGTATTTTTTATACAATACTAGCTGACTCGACAAACGTTGTTCTGCCATATAAATTACTTCTAGTGAATATTTTGGTTGTTAAATTAAAAAAAAAAACGAATTTACTGTAAGTATGTGGGGATGGGATCTATGACAGAAAGAGCGCTGTAGATAAAAACAATAAAACACCAACTAAAGTAGGAAAATGAAATAAAGAAAATCAATATGAATTTTGAAGAGCAATTGAGTGTACGGTATTTTTTGTCAGTCCGTCTTTAGCCAACACAAATAAGCTCGATGGCTCGGATTGCCAACGCGAGATTACGATGCCGAATGAAATATCAAAATGACGCGACGCTTCTCGTGAATGTTTTGCGCATGTGTGGATGAAAGTTCTATGAGGCGAACGTAGCGCCATCTGTCATTCAACAACATAAATAATTTCGTTCTGTTTGAAACGGCTAAATTTGTTCATACATAAATACTAAAATCGTGATTGAAAAAATAGTGTAGGAGTGGTAAGTGGGGGTAGAAGGGTGAAAATTTATGGTTTTAGGTATTTTTAATGCCAAATAAAAATTTATGGTTTTAGGTATTTTTAATGCCAAATAAAAATTTATGGTTTTAGGTATTTTTAATGCCAAATAAAAATTTATGGTTTTAGGTATTTTTAATGCCAAATAAAAATTTATGGTTTTAGGTATTTTTAATGCCAAATAAAAATTTATGGTTTTAGGTATTTTTAATGCCAAATAAAAATTTATGGTTTTAGGTATTTTTAATGCCAAATAAAAAAAAAAACACAAAAAAAAAATAAAAAAAGCCGTTTCGGAGGAGTGCGACCACAAACACCGTGACACGAGATTTTTATATACAAGATATGTTACGAATAACACGACAATAGTAGATAAGACGTGGTTTGTGTAATGATGGAGGACGTAGCTTGCAGAGGAATTGAACCTAATACGCATTTGTTGCATGCATTTATGACCCCTAAGTGCTTCAGGGTGCTAAGTGTAGCAGGGATTTGCGGCGGATGCATCCGTTCACCTACTGTGCGCAGCACATAAACAAAAACTAAGTAACAAAAGTAAAGTGGAATTTAAGTTATTTTATTTCCATTATTATAATTATGTGTACCCATAAAGTGTTTGCTAAATGATATGAAAAAATGATATAAAACTCTTCAAAACAAAATGTCCAGGTATTGTTACATAGTTAATGCCCAAGAAATACAGTGTATTATCTATGTAGTGACTTCAATTCTTTATTGTATTGCCGTAAGACAATATTGATTCATGTCACTTCGATTCAAAAGGAATTCAATAGGGTCGGCTTGAATAGTTAATAACAATAGGTTTGAATCTAATCTGACAGCGAACACACCTCCCAAGTCTCGTGTCCCTTTCGGGTCTCATCTGCCTTTTTACAACTCTTTCTCCGCTCCATTCTCATGGTAGGTAGCGTCTAATAGATTTCACCGAAACAAATGACACCAGACCTAGGCGCAATTTATACGAACGAATAATATAAATAAATTATGTACTTGGTAAAATGTCATCAATTATAATTTTATCATTGAAGAAGAAGATTACACCAATAATCAAAACGAAAATATGAAAGGGAACAAGACAGAGAAAAATAAAAAAGATAATGGTTGGGGGACGTGTGCTTTTACCAATTAAGTCATTTGCTACCTTCCATCAAACAGTGATAATTGTCAATCTTGTATTTTCTAATTTTGGAATTAACAATATTATCTACGACTAATTTTTCCATATCATAGGCAACTACCTTTTTCATTGGAAACAATCGTTCTAAGAAGTGGTTTGTAACCTAGATAGCGTCTCGGATAAATATAACCGATTTGAAGGTTATTCCCATCAGTGTAATATATCATTGAAGAAGAAGATAAAACTAAAAATCTAAACGAAATTAAGAAAGAGAACAAGACACAGAAAATAGATCAAGGTAATGATCTTATTATAATAATCTTCTTCTTCAATGATATATTACAATGATGGGAATAACATTCAAAAGATATAAAAAGAGAGTTGTTCTTATAAAAAAACGTAATAATTTTACTTATTTTACTCCATTTAATTATAAGAAGTTACGAAGTAAGAAGGTTTCGACTTCGCTTAGAATATAATTTTCGGTGTGATATGAGTTCATGACATCTCAGTCATTTATTCTTTCAAAGATTAGTAGTGTAATAATCAGCATTTATGCCTTCCAAACAGTTGATCGAGGTTCTAATCTCGCCCGTTGCAGTATTTTTTAAACCTTTATTTATAAAAATAAATTGACTTGATTTTTTACCGGCCTGAGCAAGTTGAACAATAAATAATCAATTGGTGAACAATACGATGTTTCCCGTTAATTTTTAGTAGTTTAATGGATATTTCTGATTTCTTGAGTCAGGCCATGTCAAGAGTCAGAATAGAGACGTTGTACGAAATATATATATGCCCAATGTTTGGCCTACCCCTTCAGTAAAACGGCGTGATGGTTAGTTAGTTTAGTTTAGTAGTTAATGTGGTACACAACCCCAATAATTTTTGTTTGCTCAAAACTCACATTTTAATTATTTCCGGCGAATTTGTAACTATAATAACATTTTTTATTTCCATGCCGCACAAGGAATGCGAGTTATTTATATTTTAGATTAATAAAAACAATATCTTACCATTAGTGTATTTTACGTACAACGATTTTAAAATTTTAAAACCCGTTTTTCAACTATAAAGTTAGCGGTAAGCACCAGATTTTATTTTTCTAGACGATGAATTAATAACTTCGGGAGGACAACATGGAGACACATTTTAAATATTTCCAACACGTTCTTCAGAATTAATTAAAATGAACGCGGCAGAAAGGTCGAATCTCCAGGCCTGCTAGGGTGAATTAGACCGTACGTTCGTATATTTGTTTACACGCTTTCTTCACTTACGTCATTAAGATTCCCACTTTATTTTTCTTCTTTTCTCTGATACGGCAAATTTGACAGTAGGTCTGTCCAATACACGGGTCGCGAGTCGCAATTTGTATACACGGCTTCTTTACTTACGTCGTTAAGATTCTGAATATATTTTAGGGTATATTGTCGTCTTAATGGATTTTTCGTGATGAATTTTCTGAAAAAATGAGAGACAGAAAAAATTGCTATTTATAAATTATACTTATTAAATAGCTCGCCGACCTAGGGATGAGTTAAAAAGTTGATTTTAAGCTGAATTTCATCAACAAAACCTATTTAATTCTATAACTTATTGAAGCCTCTAGATAGTTGTTATAAACAACTTTCAATGAAAAAAAAGAAAGAGACAGTCAATTTTTTAAATTTATTTTCGATGTGTCTTTTATATTTTTTATTGGGAGTTTTTGATTTTATCAAAATACAAACAAATCTGAATCAATCCCAATTTTAAAATTTAACTGTAGTTCAAAAATTGTTCCTCTCATAAGTAGGTACATATTACAAATTATTCTAAACTGGTTTAAATAAATTATATATAACTAACTGGTCCCGGCATGCGTTGCTATGCCATTTAATAAAGAAATGGTTTCTCCCTGAGTGTCCTTTCCCATTCGTCCCATTCCCCTTCCGCCTCCCCTTTTTTTCTCCCGTTCCCACTCCGTCACCTCCACCTTCCCTCTCCCCACTCCACTCCCCCCCCCCTTCCCCACCCCCCTCCCAGGTCCCCCTCTCCCCTACCAGGTTCCCCTCCCCCTCCCCGGTTCTCCCTCCCTCCCGCTTTCCATAGCAATAGCCGCTTCCTCGCGTGCCACCAATAGCATTTTTTTATACAAATTTCATAATGCCAGAGCTCACCGGAAGTTTTATAAAAACCTTATCCTGACAATAACGAACACACAAAAAAAAAATTATCCAATTTGGTGCAGTCGTTCGATAATTATGCAATAGCAACTATTCAGCGATTCATTTTTATGTATAAAGAAGAAGATAAGATTCCAACAGAAAACCAGACCCATTTAATCTGGGCTTAATGTGCATATTGCATAACTTACTATCCACCTTTGGTATATTATTGCCACGGGCTAGTTTTTTTCCCACGAGATCTGAGCAAGGGTTTGACTATTGTTTGGAAACGTCGGCAGGTGATTAGCGCTGTACAGCCGGGTGGGAAGACACTCTGTGACATGTGACGGAATCTTATCCATTGTTCCACGAAACAGCACAAAAGTTAGAAGACGAAGAGTGATTCTAATGTGTTTCTGTCTGCAGTTTGATATTTTTAACGCGAGAGAGTTTTTGGCCTTTGCCAGAAAGTGTGTAGTGCAAACGATTTAAACTCGTGGATAACTATTAGTAAAAGGGTGAAATAACTATGCACTTTCTATGAAATTGTTTCATTGCTGGTCTTTTTTTCGGTGAGCGGACAATTCAGAATGAAACCAACTCAGAAGCACCTCAGTAAGGTCATTAAGTGTTGATAAAAAAATATAAAAATAATGGTTAAATAGGTTAAGTTAGATTAGGTTTACCGGCTATTTTAAAAATATTTTTCATAGCTTTTAATGACTTTTCTGAGGTGTTTCTGAGTTGCTTTCATTCTGAATTGGCATGGAACCCTTTTTTTTCAACACTATTTTATCATTAGTTATGTTTTAAGTGGTGTTTCGAGTCGGGAGGTTCTTTCGGCGATGTTTTTGCCTTTTTAATTGTATGGACAGTCAAATTGACGGCCGGCGAGGTCTAGGAGTAAGACTATTGACTCGCTATCCGAAGGTCAAATAAATTTTACTTGTTTAATTTGTGTTATTCACAATTATTCACTTAAAATAATATATAGTTTATTTGTAGCACGTTCCAGAGTGGAAGATACTCTCAGCTCTCAGTATCGCCCTACCACCATTCAGAATTGAAAAGTTGCTTGAAATGGCTTTAGCCGTTTTTAGTGACCAGATCTGAATAGCCAGATACTTCCCCACCTTCCTCTTCCCCAACTCCTTCCTGTCCCCACTACCTTCATACCCCAATTGGGGATGTCATAGTCTCACTGGCTGCAGACGGGAGCATCTGGGACTCTTGTGAGGTATTTAGATGAAAAGATATTTTTTTAAATGCCTCTCTTTTTATGTTTTTTTTACATTAGCTTCACAAAGGAGATCCTGGAGAAAAAAATTCTCAAAGCCTATGTCATTATAACATTTATGAAAAAAGGTATTCAAATTTCATAAGATAAATAAAATATTCCATCGATTTTATATTTCTTTAGTGCATATTTTACTAACAGAAGTCGTTTCTAATTAATTATATGCAAAAACGGTATCAAGAAATTTCAATACCAACCAAAATAAATGTCATAATTTGATAATTCTTTCTAATAAAAATATATTTTTCACACCAATGCAAACAACAGTTTAGCATACATAATTTTACGAGCGGAAGATTGCATTTTTATGATAACGTTAAAAACTACGATAAAACATGACGTTGTGAATTTCAGATTTTTTATGACTAAATCTAATAAAAAATTCAATATTTTTTTGATCCCACTATCTGTTTGTACTGACTTATTTTGACCCTGAAAAAGAGGCTGTGCCAAGAACCTTTTCTTCGGAATTGATGGCAGAACTGAAATTTGAATGATTCGTTCTGAGAAACGTTTTTTCCTCATTCCGCCTGAAGGGTGGGTATCGATCAAA
The DNA here is from genome assembly GCA_929108145.2 of Limnephilus rhombicus. Lineage (NCBI taxonomy): Eukaryota > Metazoa > Arthropoda > Insecta > Trichoptera > Limnephilidae > Limnephilus > Limnephilus rhombicus. The sequence continues at coordinate 26,776,192 of OV815295.1, read as the reverse complement.
ACCCAAGACCTACTCAATATTGATGCATATTTTTTCCTCTTATAACTTACTCTCGGTTTGTAAACCAAAATTATAATTATGGTGATTTTCTGGCCCACATTTGATGTTCTGAGAAGCGGTTTTAGTCTTAATCGTGACTGATTTGTCTTACTTAGTTCTTGCTGTGTTCTATACAACCTATTCGTATAATAGTAATTTTGATTGCTGCTTGCAAACAGCTATGTTTCAGGTTTGGAATTCTCGGAGGCAGTGGACCATCACAGACCAGATTTCTCCTTCTTCTCCTCAAAAAATTTCTCTAGGCATCAGTACAGCATCCCCATGATTTAGGTCCTGAGGATTTTTGATCAATTTTTCTCGGGACTTCTTGTGTGGGTTTCAAATTATAGGTAATTATTAAAATTTACATAAACCTCAAGAATACTGTGATGTACTTCAATCCTTCAATCCCAGTGATTGAGATTACTTGAAATATGTTCAGGAAAACTTAAATAAATATCGAGGTTTGTCGAAATTACAAGTTGTCTTTAGATATCGCAATGTCCATATGGGAAGCGATACTATTCTAGGGTACTACTTAAATGACATCTATTGCGGCACCTAAAAACTACATATAACTATTAACTGTCTATACTAACGACTTCCGTTGTAGGAAGTTGAAAGTAAAAGTATAATCCTACTAGCTGGTTCCCGGCGGGCGTTGCAATGCCATATATAAATAAATTGTTTCTCCCTGCATGTCCTTTCCTGTGCGTGCCCGCGTTCCCGCGTTCCATATATTCAGTCCCAGTACATTCAGTATTCAAACAGCTCACCTATTATTTTTTTTTCAAATTTTCATTTTTCCTATATTATAAATATTCATTTATGTATATTATAAAAACAATCAATCAAATTTGGTACCTATCATAGGTACCCATATAAATTGTCCATAATTATTGGTTCGATTCAAAGTATAAGCGAGTACTTTTAAAAAAATTAATCAATTTATCGAGTATCGAAAATTGAATTTTGATTTAACAATCTTTTTTTTGCAAAATGTTTTTCTCAAATTTTGACATGTTTGACAGTTTTGCAAGAGTTTTTGTAATGATAAAAAAACTTTTCAGATGTATTGCCGTGTGATTGTAATAATCCAGAAACCTTCGCTAGGGTTTAAAGAAGGTATTTTGAAAGTTTCAAAAATTTCCTATGTTTAATATAGCAATACATAGACATCTCATTTACTCATAAACCTACTCATAAAAATACATGTACCCAAGCAAGCATGTTTTGATTTTTATTGAAACGAGCATGAAGAGTGACCCAAAACCCCGTCACTAAAAAATAAACGCAAAAGGGAATCAGTCACGACTCGAATCGAGCTACCCAGTGTAGTCTAGGTACTTTCGTACGGTGGTTACACAAATCCATTTTTTTTAAACGCACCAGAATTCGAATTGAATTGTTTTGTTTTCATTTTCTTTTTTTGACAGATAGGAGTTTTTTTTTCAGAAGCGTCATGTGAGACTGTAAAAAAAACATTAACTGATATTCTGTGAACTTTTCAAATAAACTATCGTACCGAGATACTTGTATTTTGTTTCTAAGCCCACTAAATTGATACTCGACCCTATCATTATATATAATACTGTATACCACAGCTACTATATTGATAAAAAGAAAATTATGTGAAAACAGACTTTAGTAAAAAAACATTTTGGAGGGGTAAAGTCGTGGATTTTACAACACCTGGCATCTGCTAAATACACGTATTTGTTAGTTCTAACTACGGTGTTACACTCGGTGTAGCTACTAATTGCTAAAGTCAATGTAATTATAAATATCGTGACTTGTCTGAAACCAAGTTCACAGCGAGTGTTTTACTACTTTGTTCGTCAGATAGAAATCTTAAATTCTTCAAAATCCTTATGACATGTAATGACTGAAATGAAAAAAAAAAGTTAGGAATATGGACACAAAGAAATAAAAACCTTAGCAAGTTGGAATCCAGAATCCCTTTTTCCGGTAAAGCTAATAGGCTTCGCGATTTTCCCACAACATTCTTCTATAATAAGATCCTTTTAAAGGCGCAGTTTCCGGGTAAGTGTACATATTATTTACTACTTACACGCGTAAGGCCATAGTAGCTTAGTAATGCATTCAGTTTCCCAGGCTCGGATTGAGGTTTGATGCTTGCCCGGCCGTCGATATCCTGTCCATAACGATGGCCAACAATAATCGCCAATCAAATAAATAATAATAATCATTTTGTCAACGGAGTACCGATGAATTAAAAATACCTAGAATATTTGATTTATTAGTCTACCAAAATAAGACTGGTGTCTTTTTAGAATGTAAAAGTAAAAATATACCCATACCGTTTTCGAAAAAATCGACAACAACGACGGCGGAATTTAGAGCTAAACTTTAAACTCGCATTTTCAGACAGTCGTATCTTCTCCAAGCATTAACTTTGTAATTAAAGTGTATTTATCGGAAGTAACCTGCCAGGTAAGTATTTTTTTGTGTCTATTTGAAAATAATAAAATTAGATAGAGCCTAAGTTCATAAAATTTTTTATTTTTTTTAACAAAATCGACGCTCGACAAATTATCCAATTATTATCTATTATGAATGCAAAATTAAATGAATAACCGTAACAAACCATCTATATAAGTAAGTTGTGCTTAAAATGTCTTTAGCTACAGCAGTCCCATACCCGATTTTATATCTGCGTCATAACATGACGAATCTAGCGTAGCATTAGCATTAAAAATGCATTATAAAGACCCAATTCAACACTATTACACTAAAGTCATTAAAAGCTATAAAAAATATTAAAAAATATTCCATGATCTAACCTGTCATAACCCATGTAACACATTTTTTTCATCACTTTTAATGACTTTTCAATGGAGATGTTGAATCGAATTCATTCCGAGTTGTCCGGTTACCGTACAGTAATATGACAGCATCCCCAAAGATGACATGGCCCTGAGGGAAAATATTTTCTCCTCCTATGTGAAGTTAAGTTAACAGTAAAATAACGTTTATTTTACTTTTTACGTGTCGAAATTCAATCGGATGATCGATCATTTTTCTGTGGTCACTTCCCCGACGAACCATATTGCAAATGCGCGTCTGAGTTGCGCATCAGGTGAATGTGCAACTTCCGGATCAGTGAATATGAAGGACTAAAAAATGATATCCTGTTCAGCTGACCAGCTGGAGTTGCCAAGCTGTCTGAGAAAATTCTGCAAAGAGCTTCCCAAGGAAGGAATATTTCCACTTGATTAGAAACATTTTTTTTCATGATATATAAATAAGTCGTTTCAATATGGCATAAACACAGTGAGATAACTGAATTGAACGCCGAAACTACTATCACACGTCACAATAATTAAAACTAAAATACTTGCATTACTATTATGAACAGAATGTGTACCGAAATTTAACATAATTTCCTAGAACACTTTGAGTTTTTAAGCTTTTAAAAAATGATCTTGTCTCATTTTTGAAGATTTGTATTGTAAAAAAAACATATGCAGATATGAAAAAGTAACTTTTATTTGTCGCCTATCTCGACACGGGTACATCCTAGTGAGACAGGCACCGAAAAATCTAATGTAAACATATTTTATAAAGATAAATAATAAAGAAATAATAAAAAATTATATGAAATTCTTTCCACAGAAAAAAAATCGCAAAGTATGCTCCGAAAATTATAAAAAAAACACACGTGGTTTTGTTTTGCATGTTATCGGTATCAACATTTCTTCAAACGCTATTTAAGACTTCTTTTGAGAGATTTTTGTTCCATTAAAAAAAAATCTGCTTTAAATAAATGAGAATAATTGCAAATCGAGTGTGAAAAACAATTTTTGTAGGACTTACATTTTAAATGGAATCCTTTTATTTCCGTTATTTTTTTGGGGGGTGTTATGGCGTGTTGCGCTACCTCTTTCTTAATCCAAAAAAATACTTTTGGCCAAGAAAATCTCAAAACGTATCGGAATCCTTTTAGTTTTCAATACTGTTTGTGAATGCGATTATGATTGTGTAGAGTGGATTGATATGTTTGTGTAAAGAATGACTGGCGAAGGACCTTGATTTTGTGTTACTATCACCGCTTGAAACGATAAAAACACATGTTACATAGAAAGGAAAGGACTCACCGAAAAGGATAACGAGAATAAGGAGAACTTGTAGGCTGTCAAATGCACTCGTCTGCTTTCTCTCCCATCCAACAGGCACAAACAGCAATAGGTGTGAGTTTCGTTTATTTGATAGTACACGGCGGAGTTATTTTATAATGGCGGTTCACCGATAGCGGAAGCACAATGGCTATATGTTGCGGCGGGCGTTTATTACGGACTGACTAGGGGTAAGATTTACGGGTAGGAATTAGGGATAGGTAGGAAAGGAATTTGCAACATTATTAATACCAATCCCAAGCAGTGACAGTATGTATGGGTGCTATGTAGATATGTGTATGTGTAGGTATGTGTGTGGGCGTAACCATGCCCCCCGCCTGGAAGGGGATGAAAAAATCCACTTCCATAAACCAAAAGAGTGCCAATACGTTTTAATGCGCAAACAAAAATTGTAACACGTGGTAGAATATAATTAATTACGTAAATTACGTAAATACGTAATATTAAAATTACGTAGATATTCTTCGAAGAGGATAAAACTTTAAATGGATTCATTTACGTTACTTGAAATCTCAACTAATGATGAGAATTGAAACTATTTCTAACTTACTCGTCTTTGGTATAATCGCTTCTCGCTTTTTCGTATTGGTAAAATCATTATTTTTTTTGCTGTACGTATTGTCTATTTCATTATATTTTTATTTTATTTTATTTTATTTGGAAAAACAACAGTTTATTAGTAATATTTGATGAAATATGTATAGAAATTTAACCAATAATAGGTTTTCACTGAAGTATATTAATTATTTATTGAGTAGGTATAAAGAAAAATCGAGAAAAATAGTTAAATTATGTTATGTGGATGGGATGGTGGAAGGGAGTGGAAAGGGATGCATCTTTTCCGTGTAAATAGTAGTATGTAGGTGTAAATGTTATTTATTCATTTTAGGTTTGAAAACGTTAGGTACTGTGATAAATAAGTCGAATTCACTGTATGAAATGTTAAAGGTGCGTGAAGCGCGATGAATTAATGTATTTTGTTTAGAGTTAGTGTGGCATTGAGGAATGTTTAATGTGTGGTTTTCTCTTGTTTGTCTGATGGGCACTCTTAGTTGAATTTTTTCTAGTAATTCTGGGCAATCTATCATAGAGGTAGCTATTTTTTGTAAGAATAGTACGTCTGCCAAATTTCTTCGACTTTCCAAGGACGATATTCTGAAGAACGCGGCTGACTCTTCGTGCCTCAGATGAGGACGATAGCTCCAAAAATCAAGGTATCGTAGAAATCGGTTTTGCACCTTCTCAATCCTTTCTATGTGATATATATATACTTAGGGTTCCAGATTTGAGAGGCGTACTCCAGAGAACTGCGTACGTACGCAAAATAAAACATTTTCATGGTTTTTACTTTTTTTAAATCTTTGCAGGTTCTAAGTACAAAGCCTAGTATCTTGGAAGACTTTGATACCATGGATTCGATGTGGCATCTTTACCTACCGTTGATAGGTACTGAAAGGCCGTCTGAAACGTTGTGAAATGAAAAACAGAGAGAAACAAAAATAATTACCATCCCGATCAAGACACATTTAAAACATCAAGAAACCGACAGTTGCTTATAATAGTGATTACTCTATAATTCTATGTGAATGACTTGTAATTAATTATCATTTACTTTATAAATAAATTAATTAAAAAAAAAGTAGTATGATACCGATAAAAAATATAAATTCTCTTCAGAACCTGTGTCATATTTGAGAATACTGTGTGGTGGGTCTTTTGAGAAAAGGAAGGAGACGAAGTTCTGAAATGAAAAAAGTGTGAGGGGTGGGATGGAATCTGGGTGTCAGTGTCTCCACTAATGAATCCATCCCTCCCACTGTGATGTAAGGCTTTTTTCCGAGAGAGTACAGCTAGAGAAGTCAAAGAGATTCCCCTAACCATTCTCTTTCGATCCGGCCTGCCACGCAGCTGGTGGGCAGACGCATCCGACGCTAAGAAACGTACAAATATCACTCCATGAACCCGGGCACCCCTGCTAAGTCGCCAAACGTAGCGAACCACTTGAGGTGGCCTATGGCAGAGTTGTTCGTTATCCAATAAATGGTTCCCGGGGTGGCGGTACCCATGCTCGCCTCCCAAATTGAGCCTGTGTCATCTTTGAGTGTGCTGTGTGGTGGGTCTTTTGAGAAAAGGAAGGAGACGCAGTTCTGGAATGAAAAAAAGTGAGGGTTGGGTTGGAAGCTGGTCAGTATCTCCAGGAAATACGGATGTATGAATCCATCCCTCCCACTGTGATGTAAGGCGATGTTCAGAGAGAGTCCGGCTAGAGAGGTCAAAAGGTCTCCTTCAACAAGTCTCTCTCAATCCGGTCTGTCACATAGCTGGTGTGCAAATCCAGTGCTAAGACCCGGACAAACCTCACCCCACGAACCCGTACATCGCTGATAACTCACAGATCGTAGCGGACCACTTCGGGTGATCTACGACAGAGGTTTTGAGTGTAATAAATACCCTTCGGGGCGGCAGCATCCATTCTCGCCTCCCAAACTGAAACTGTTCAAATTAAACAATAAATTTATACGAGTATATTCATCGATGAAATACCACACCTGATTGCTGGTAATATCGTCAGTATCGACGCCAATGAGTGATTTACCGAGCGCGTTATTCATGGGATATGCCTTACTGCCGTACCCTATAAATAATCTCTCATGGGTGTGTCAAGCCTCTCCTGTACTTGCCTATTTGTGTATGAATACCCGTATATCTCGTTCAAGTAAATATACTCATAAGTTTGTATTCATAATTATGATACGCCGCCGACGGTTAATATTTTATTTGTACCGGAGATTAATTATTATGGTTACGGCTACTGAAGCGAGTTCTTCATTTACGATACGAGTTTTGTTTGTACAGTGTGTGGATGAAACACCTGGAAATTTGATTGATTTATATATTAGTTTGCAGAGATATGTAGTTCTTAGCGCACACACCGTACCCAGAATAAAAATATTAAAGACTAATTCCTCAGTTATACCCGAGAATATTTGTCTACTCATCGGGAAAATAAATTAGTTGATAATGAAACATATTTTAAAAAATCTGACTAACTCACTAATCATCACGCTGTTTCCCCGCAGGGGTAGGCAAAGAGGACGGACCGCTAAACAATTCGATCTTGGCACACACTCTTTGCCTCTTTCACATTCATATATCTTCTACGGTGACCGGACAACTCAGAATGAAACCAACTCCGAACACTCTCAGGTAAGTAATTTAGAGTGATAAAAAAACAAAAAAAAATGGTTAAGTAGGTTACGTTAGGTTAGGGTTATCGGCTAATTTAAAATTATTTTTTTTCATAACTTTTGATGACTTTTAAGGAGGTGTTGAATTGATTTTATTCTCAGTTGGCATGGAACCATCTTCTTCTTACTCTTCTATTATTCTGACTCTTGACATGGCCCGACTCAAGTATCTGATTCACTTGATCGTGCCATGTTTTCCTCGGACACCTTTTACCATTCACATTTGCGTCATATATTCTCCTTATATTCCTTTTCTTCGTTCATTCGCTCTACATGCCCAAACCATGTGAGGTTCCCTTTCTTAATTGTACTCATTCATCACACATTAGCCTTCCAATGTTTACGATGTTGGATCTCCACATTTCTCACACGATCACACATAGTTTTACTACACATACGCCTCAGGGATCTCATTTCTACAGCATTCAGTATACTTTCATCCTTCTCTGCCAGTTCCGTGCCGCGCTGACATGCATAAAATAAACAAAATTGTTGCAGGAAACTTACACAAATACATATATTAATAAATATTTGAATTTTAAATCAAAACGAATTTGAGTTCATTGAGCGGATTTCAAGCAGGACTAATATTTCACGCATTAGTATTTTTGAGAGTTAAATGCTTATCTTAACTCTTCATACAGTTACTTAATATTTTGAAAATGGCATACAAATTTAAAGCAAATTCGAGTTCATTGAACCAGAGTTACGCAGGAAAAACAGACAGACGAAATTATTATTTTTGATTGAATGAAGACAATATTAGCGAAACTCAATCGAAAATCTAAAGACAGAAAAACAGAAAAATATATTGGCACCCCTGGGACACGAACCCGGGGCCTTTTGCTTTCATGACAACAGTTCTACCAGAGGTCCCAGGGGTGCCAATGTCTTTTTCTGTTTTTCTGTCTTTAGATTTTCGAACGAGTTTCGCTAATATTGTCTTCATTTAATTAACTATTTCAATTAGAGGTTTTACTCATAAAGTTAAAAAAAAAAAAAAAAAATATTATTCTTGATTATGCGCGTTCATTTTAAGATTTGGTGTTAATTTTCCAAAAAAATTAAAATAAATTTCAGTAAATTTAAAAATGCTTCAAAGTACTGATAACACGGTTTAAAAATTGACAGCTTTTTCTAGTGTAACCTGTACTTGTGAAGCGTAATGTACATACAAGTTGTATTAAAGCTGCATGATGTACGTAGTTATAGTATGTCCGCAAGTAGGCAGTGTGCCGGTACCGGACAGGTAAGCCCCTTGCAATGAAAGTGAAGGTATTGCCCTTAAAGGGAGACAGGTGTAGCCGACAGACTGTAGAAGTGGGAAACTATAATAATATCTGATGGATAGTCAGTACAGACTTTGCTCAAGTGGCTCCGATATGCTGCAGGATAGTTTATAGGATATTTTATAGTGATTGGTATCATATTTCAATTTATTATTGACCTATAAAGTTTTTATTGGGTATTTTTCACAAATAACATGAAGGATCGATTGGATCAAATATGCTTTTTTGAAAATTTATTTTAGTGAGAAACGATTTTATGACACCTGCACATGCTTCCATTATAGACTTATTGGTGAAATTATTGTAAAGTCACTAACGTAGGTGTGTAGTGCATAATGTTGGACAGGAATGAAGGCACATATTACGTTAAAGGGAGATGCGTATAGTTGCATCAATAGGTACGATTAGGTTAATTGGGATAATAAACGCACAAGGCGAAATTATAAAATTTATTTAATAAAGATTAATGTTTCGGTACTTGTTTAATTATTAGGTTCGCACAAAGGTCTCACTTGCAACTGTCTGGAGCCAGTGAGACTACGGGGTACCGATTGGGGTATTTTGTGAGGCTGAAGGAGATGAGAATGAAGAATGTGGGAAAGTACCTGGCTCTTCAAATCTTGTCACTAAACAAGGATAATGCCATTTAAAGCAACGTTTCAATTCTGATATATTTTACACTTGTCTACTGATATTTTTTTAAAAAAGAAATACAAACATTCCCGGGTTACGAATAACCTAACAGTGTTTGAAAATCTCCTACTACCATCACAGAAAGCCGAAAATGTTGCTTGTGTTGTGATGGAGGACTTAGCCAGCCGAGGAATCGAACACGCGACGCTCGGATGGGACCCAAGCGCTATGTGCGCTCAATGACCGGTGAAAATGACCAATGATGTAAGGTAAATCGTTTATTAGTAAGGGGGCATTTCAGAGTTGCAGGTATCGGTCCTGGTGAAGGCCACCGTCCAAAATCGAAACTTTGCTTGACGACCTCCGTAGTCCAGTGGGTAAGACTCTTGACTCACAATCCGGAGGTCGCGGGTTCGAACCCGGCATGCGCAAATAAATTTTATTTGATTAATTTGTGTTATTTCACAATTAATTCATTTAAAAATAATATATAGTATATTTGCGGCATGTTCCAGAGTGGAAGATACTATCAGTATCGCCCTGGTGTAAGACCACCATTCAGAATTGAAACGTTGCTTGAAAATGGCTTTAGCCGTGTTTAGTGACCAGATCTGAATAGCCAGGTACTTCCCAATCTTCTTCTTCCCCACCTCCTTCCCCTCCCCGCTACCTTCAGCCTCACAACATACCCCAATTGGGGATGCCATAGTCTCACTGGCTCCAGACGGGAGCAGTTGAGATTCTTGTGCGGTATTCAATGTAAAAAAAAAAAAATGGCAGTCGTATGTAACCACCTCATGGGCGCTGTACAAATATTTTTTTCTATGGCTCTATCATATTACTAACTTAAAGTAATCTATATAATCTGCAGTTGATCAGGTCTCAAGAGTCAGGTACTTTCTGAACTTCCTATTTCCATCTCTTTTCCTTTCTACTTCCTTGAGTCTTAAAAGATAGCCCAATATGACGCACCTTATTATTCTTGCAGAACTAAGTAAGGCAAAGCACATCACGGAAAATTTAATCGCTTACATATATTTTAGATGTTTTAATTAAACCTTTGAAATAATCGGGCATTTGTATAGTTCTTTTTATAAGCCCAGAAACCAAGTGTCAGGCCAATAAAAACTGCTTTAATGTTCAAAATCTAATCTTAAACATTAAAGCAGTTTTTATTGGCTTACGAACGCCCTTTCGGTTGCGGTTTTATTGTATAATCTGTTATTTAGAAAATTATCGTACTTACAACATTTTAATATTTGAGCCTGAACTTTTTAAAATAAAATAAAACACACTTTTTGGCGATATTTTTTTGTATAAATCAAAACAAACGGCTGGTGTTAAGCGGCAATTTAAATTTTAATGTCATCTGCATACGCAGTGTTTTTGTTAGCGGCTCGATTCCAGGTGTTACATATTAAAACCGATCTATAAGCTGAATACGAAACAATAAAACTAGTATATTCTAGTAAATTTATTGTGTCACAAACTACATATAACTATAAGAAACTACTATAAGAAATAGCCCATTTATATTATAAAGTTGCATTTTGTACTCTCGCCTCAGTTACGGTTAGCTACCATACGGGTAATATGTAATATGACGTCACGCTCTCACCTTCGGAATAACCAGTATTCTAAAGACACCGCAGAACTTGTCAATAATAATTTTTCCAAGACGCACTTTTTATTTGAAGGACGCCAGGAGCCGATAGTCCTTCGGGCAGACGTGTGGTTATTTCTACAGCAAGCCTCAACAACAATAATTACCTTTATGGTACCTAGTGATGTGCGTCCGGGAATATTCCCCAACCCTAATATAGTCGGGAATTCTCTTAAGTCGAGATTTTTTTATGAAAGTATTGTGGTAAATAACGTCTAATATTTTTTTATAAAAATAATCTAAAATATTAATAGCGACAATTTAAGAGTTGAGAGCTTTTGAAGTGAACTTGGGTGAAAGGTAAACAATTGTGTCTCGTGAAAACACACGAGACGCAATTCTGTACAATTCGCAATTTGTATGACAGTGCTGCCATTGTCAAGATGCGGCTAATGGATTTCGAAAACGCGGTGGTGAACGTAGCCTTCCAGCACCAAGCACCACTCCTGGGTGAGCGCTGGGCCCGAGCTCACTTAAGACCTGTATAATTGACCAATTATTATTGCACGAACTGTGATTTTTTCTTAACTTTTTATCTATTCTACTTGTTTATTTTCTTAGATTTTACTGTATTTTCATTAATCATAATATAAAATATGTATAGCTAGTAGCTTTACGGGATGTACGGGATTTCATTATCCTTCCCATATTATGGAATAAAACAACAAACAGGAGATTTCATTGACATAGATAACTCCATTGGTGAGCCTGAGGATTTCATCATAGGGGTGGGAATTTCAGCAATATTCCCCGTTTCTGGAATATTCCCCAAAATAATTACCCATCACTAGTGGTACCTGCTTGTGCTTACTTCTCTATGAAGAAAGGATGCAGCACGTTCAACGGATTATTAGTAACTTTATGCACTTCGAAGTGATTCTAAATTGGCCGTTTAGGCCATTTTTTTATGAAACGTGATCGTAGTTGTGTCGTTTTTAATAAGATTCTCTATGCTTTTCATTTTGATTAAAACACTGTCACTTCATTTGGAAAAATCTTTTGATGTGGTGGTATTTTAATGATAGAGTCGTTAGAAATTATTAACTTATTTTCGTTAACTCTAAGATTTTAGACATAAAAGAACAACCTTGAATTTTTGAATTCTGAAAGTATAGGGATCATATTTACCACGAATAAATATTTTTAGATGTAAGAATGTTTAATAGAGACAAATGAACATACAACATTGAAGCGTGCTGACTGTCGCCGAACAGTGACCAAACCATCGCGGAGCCAATGAAAGATGTGTAGATAATATTATAAAATGGGGACTCAGCACGGGTAAGCACTCAGTGAGATTCACATTATCAAATAATGTTTTATTAAAAAAAATGCTAATGTGACGATAAAAATAAAAATTAAAACACGCAAATGGTGTGCAAACAAAAACAATTTTGAGGTCGCTGAACGGAAATACGATTTTCAGTAGATAATTAGTACTTAAGGATGAATGATTTTGGTCGTGTGTGCGGTTTTATATTAATTGTCCATGTCCAATTTCCCTTTTTTCCATTATCAATGGTTAAAAGTTAGTTGTAGGTCTCTAACTATATGTCATATTTTTAAATATATGTACTCGTATGTCTTTAGTTTTAAGTCACTAACCATTATAAGCCTCCGGTATGAGCCATTAGTTGAAAGCAATTTATATTAATTCTATTTTTTATTTAAATCCTATTTTTCTTTTGATTTTAAGTAATTGTTTAAAAATTAATTGGGTCAAAATGAAAATTAAATATATTTGGCAGAAATAGTAATATAATGAAACTAAATATATTTGTAGGTTTGTTAATCACAGCTTGAAGGTTTATTTTTCAACGCAATGTATAAAATGTTCAAATAATGTGTAGCTGATGCTGAACCCATAGCTAATGTTCTGACCGTTCAACTCTCCGCGTTCTGGTCCTCCATCAATGACCAGCGCTAGTTGAACCAGTATTAGTTGAAAGACAGTGTTTACACTGAGATTATGGAGGCATTATAGGTACAGGCTGCCAATTATGCTGATGAATGCTGAAGGCTTCTAGTTACTTTACTCGTTTATTAACCAGTAGCAGAGCGGTAAGAACTTTGCTTCTGACGAAAGATTACAGGTTCTGCACCGAACAAGTTGAAAATATTTTAAAATTATTTATAATTACCTACGGTAAAGTATTTAATATCTGGAGCCGTAAGGAAAAATAAAAAAACTTAATTGATCGTTAAGTGGGGACTATAATGAATAATAACTTTGTCCACTGAATAAAAAGCAAAGCATTTCTTATGGCTAGTGAAATAATAAAAAAGAAAAAAATAATAAAATACACAGAATCACTCACTGGCTAGAGTAGCAGAAAATTTGACAAAAAACGCTCTAACTATTTTACAAAATCTGCCTTATAGGATTTACTCCTTGGATTATCATAGCCCTAGAGTAGATGGCGCCAATAAGTCAATTTTTCTTGATGACCTTCCAGTTAGTCGCTGTTAACCCCTCTTTAGCCCCCCCCCCATAAATAAAATCGTTAAAAACGACGTTTCGTATTCTCCTGTTTTCTATACTAAAACTGGACCGATTTTAAAGACTTTTTCAGCAATTGCATTAGAAGAAAATATTCCATATTCTGTAACCTTTCCTTTTTTTAAAATACACAACTGAATGTATGTTGGTGGTGTTCAAACAAAGTAATTTTAAGGCTTTAGGGGTTTTTTATTTTATTTATATGCGTTTCGTTTCTCATGAAAAATTATTGGAAAATTTAAATATTGAAAGACGACCACTAAAAATCGGAAAGTTTTTTGAAATTTATTTTTATGACTAATCTGAGCGGTACGTACCTACCTATTTCCCTTCCTCTATCTAACCCCTTGTGTATCTTGAAGTGTGATAATCCCACTTTTTATGTTTGTTCTGTTGTTTACGGAGCTGAAAACTTTTGTTGTGTCACATTAAATAGCTCGCAATGTTCAGTTCGTATAGAATATTTATTTTTCGCGTAGTTTTAGCTTCATCAGTAGATGTGGATAGCTTTGTTTAATTCGAAGTTCTGCTATATCCCAACAGATGACAGCTGTGATGGATATTAGAAGGTACCATCTATCGCCGTTCGTGTTTTAGATTTAAACGGTTACACTGATGGCCGAAGACTTCAGTGAGATAGGGCAGGCCTGCCGGAGCAACCAAACTACTTGGAGCCTACCCTAGTAAGGACTTAAGGACGTCTGTCTAGTTTAATATTAATTGTAAATATTTACGATAAATAAATAAACCAACTAAAATCCATAACTTATTTGAAAGATACCAAACACGTCTTAAGTTGCCTTATTACTGGAAATTAAGAGACATAACGTACGTGCATACTGCTTTTACTGTGGGTAATTATTCATTGAAAATAGTAAAATGTTAGTGCATAATAACAGGAAAGCGCAATTTAATATGATTAAACAGCTCTGCTACCTATTTGATTTTATTAACTTGAATTTATGTTTTTTTGAAATCAACAGTTAAAACGTGTTTTTAATTGATCTGCCTTTTTGCAAAAGGTCTACTGTTTTCCAGTGTGAGACATTCGACAATTATATATAAAGACAATTCTCATATTCCTATGGAAAAATGATTTGATGGAAAAAACACAAAACAAAATTCACACTCGGTACTCTTCACACCTAAAATGCATAATTCCTACGACTAAAACAACTTTCGCACAGCGACAGTTCTCCTATATTGCCCCCAAAATGTTCAACTCATTGAGTATTGATACTAGGAAATCGAAAACTGATAAGCTTTATATCATAAGTGTACAGGATTGGTAATTTACAAAGGGGAGGAACTATTTTGAAGAATGCCTGAAGTCTACAAATTAAGTTAATTTGCTCTATTTTTATTTTACTATTTTTATTTTTTTTAAATTTTAATTTAAAAAAAACTTTTAATAGTTATCATAATTTATATTTGGATGACTTACGTTCAAAGGGGAGTAGTATTTTAAAGAATGTCTGAAGTCTACAAATTAAGTTAATTTGCTTTATTATTATTATTTTTTTAATTAAAATTTAAAAAATAAGTTTTGATAATTATCATAAAAATATTTATTTTTTTATGACTTATTTTCAACATCTACACAAGAAGAGTTATTCATTTATTTATCTATTTATCATGTATTTATGTACCTATTTTACTTAAGCAAAACATCAGCCTACAATAAGAATGGTTTATTTATATGTTTATTATTATATAAATATTATCTACTTAATTGATAAACCACTTAAAGAATTCGTTGTCATACAAAAACATTGTACCTTACCAAACTATATATTAACCAATAACAATTCTTACATTTATACAATTATATACATAAATCGACTACCATAATACGGGCATGTGCCTAGCGTGGTAGTCGAATCACCTGTAAAAACTGTTGAAAAAGTTATATGATGAATAAAGAAAAAAAAAAAAAAAAAAATTCCAACTCTCCGTTGTAAAAATATTGAAATAACCCTTTCACGCGGGGTAAATCATACGAAGCGGTGCCTGAGGGCTATTCGAAGCAGGTAACTAAACCTGAAGGTGTTTCAAACGACCCTGTATTAGAAGACCATGCGAGTTTGCATATGAATGAAACAGGCACAAAATTATAAAAACCTAAATTAAATTCCCGAAGACTAAAGTTCTAGCATCACTAGAATTTATCAATAAGAAATGGCAATACTTGCACGAAATTTATGATAGTAGAACGTGACACACTAACCGACATTGTAAACTTATTGTATAACGTAAAACAATTTTAGCATCCAGTCGTGATCTAAGGAACGTAAGAAAATTAAAAACACTCTATAAAATACTATTATTTCGCCATTTAGTGGAAAAAAACCTGCAACTGCGCAACATTGTTCCAAAATTTGTTCTTAAATTCTGCTAAATTTACTAACACTAAAATAGTAAGGGCCAGTTGTTTCACAGAAATTCAGAGGTGACGTTGTCATCAAATGATCATTCAGCGCCATTTTGTTTTTTGATTTTTACATTTGTAAGGTCTTTGTAAAGGTGAACGTCCACTGGTCCGCACCGGCCACAACGCACGCACGGCACGCATTCTCCCAGCCAATAACCAATCGATTCAGACTTTCGTACGTTCCGTGCGTCAGACGAATCGCATCAAACGGATTTTAGAATTCTTTTTATAATTAGTCATACAATTGCGTCGACACATCCGCACGGACCGCACGCATCGGACGGTCGGTAATTCTGACGAAAATTCGTGGAGGGGTAACTTTTCCGATGCGTGCCGATGACGTCATATGGATTGCCGATCCAGTGGACGAAGCCCCGCGTTCGGCCTCTTTTGAATTGCCTCGAACACACAGTTTGCTACGAAAATTCGAATGCTTAATGTTGAAAATCCTACAAATAGCTGACTGATCGGTAATCCGAATGCCATCAATGCGGACCTGTGGACGCTTACCTTTA
The DNA here is from genome assembly GCA_929108145.2 of Limnephilus rhombicus. Classification (NCBI taxonomy): domain Eukaryota; kingdom Metazoa; phylum Arthropoda; class Insecta; order Trichoptera; family Limnephilidae; genus Limnephilus; species Limnephilus rhombicus. The sequence continues at coordinate 26,759,717 of OV815295.1, read as the reverse complement.
AACGCCGATTCTAGTAACGTTTCAGCTTTCCATCAAATTGTGATAAGCTGACAAGTTTAACAATGTTATAGTTTTCGTCTTCTGCTAATCAAAGTTTGTTCAAAACCTGAAATAGACTTAGAATCGGCATTTAACGGACACTTCTTAGCTGTCAAAAAAACAAAATGGCGATGAATTACCGTATTTTTTACCATAGCTCTATAAGAAGGTCCTGAAGAAAAATAAATTCCCTCAGGGCCTATATCGTCTTTTGGGATGCTGTGAGAAGGGTTTCTTAAAGTGAAGGAATGAGAGAATATTCTGGAAAGGAAAAATATGCTAATTTAAATAATAATGGGAGTCAGCTACCCCTCCCACTGCGGTACGAGGCGATAGATGGAGAGAATCCAGCCGGAAAGGACAATAATTGGTCTCCGTCAACTAGTTCCTCCCGATTCGGCCATCCATCATCAAGACCTAGACAAACCTCACCCCATAAATCCGGGCACCCCTGCTAAGTCACAAAACCTAGCGAACTTCTTGATGAGACGTATGGAAGAGGTGTTGTTTATCCTATAAATGGTTCACAGGGCAGCGGCAACGATATCGCCTTCCAAATTTATAACAATGTTACATTTGAATTTCTGTGTAACAACCCAACCTAAATGCCCAATAAAGTGAATGCTTAAAAAACGAGTAATCGTTTTTCACGCAGTCAAAAGAAAGTGATCCAAAAAGCTGCGCTATTAAGTCGTCAAAACGGCCGATTCGCTGGCGGCTTATTATTTTAATGAAATCGTCTTTAATGAACAATATAAAGGCAGGTGGTCTGCGGCGTGGTCACCCACGGTGTCCCGGGTGTAATTGTGCGCGGTAGCCGGCGCGGCGGGCCACTCCCCGTGCCCGTCAGTGTAGATATATTGTATAAAAGATCGCATTCGCCGACCTCTGCGGCCGTTCAACTAGTTATTAGTTATACGGATGAAGCAAACCGTCAAAAAAGATTTAAAAGAAAAAACAAAAGCATAAACTGAGTTTGTTGAACGGTTGGCGGTTGGAAGGATCGAACTTAATAAATGTGCCAATATTCTTGCAAATAAGCGAATTTGATCTTGACTTCTTCACATTTAAAATCATCAAAACCGCTGAAGATTGTGTCTGTCTACAAAATAATTTAAATAAATTAATTAGTTGGTGCTCTATTAACAAACTTTATCTGAACATAAATAAGTGCTATTCAATAAGTTTTTACAGAATAAGTCAACCAATTATTCATCCTTATGAACTTAACAACTCTACCCTTACCTCTGTTGCAGAAATTAGTGACTTGGGCATAACTTTCGACTCTAAATTAAACTTCATATCCCATATAAACTCAATCTATAATAAAGGTATCAAAATGCTTGGCTTCGTTCTTAGAAATTCCAGAGGTTTCAAGAATATTTCAACTTTAAAATTTTTGTATACATCCTTAATACGTAGTCAAGTCGAATATAACTCCTCGATCTGGTCCCCCCATTTTAAAATACATTCAGATTCAATCGAAAAAATTCAACACAAATTCTTAAGACACATTAATTTTAACCTCGGTATTCCCATTGAAAACATAAATTATAATTACTTGATGAAAGAATTAAATTTACTAAGACTGTCAGATCGAAGAATTATATCCGACTTAATATTAATGTTCAAAATTGTAAATGGTAGAATAGACACTCCTGATCTAACTAAGCTCATTGAATTTCATATTCCCACGAGAACTACTCGTTCTAAAATCCTTTTTAAATGTAACAATAATCGGACTGAGTATACGAAACACTCACTTTTACCTAGGTTGCATGAAGTTACTAATAGATATGCAGATGTGATAGATCTATTTAACTGCACGGAACATAGGTATAAGACGGCTATGCTATCATATATCATATTTTTAATGACTATTAATTTTATTTGTATTATAGATTTTTGCAAGTAAATGTATCTCTGGTGTCACTTCCCTATGTATCGTCACAATTAACTGTTATACATACACTGTTTTACCATTACTAATATTTTGAATATGAATTTGTGACATGGAATTAATGTTTATGGCATACTTATGCCGTTTTGTATTAAATAAATAAATTTCTGTTTTTCCAATTTTTAAAATAACAACTAAATAAATTTTCTATAAAAAAATATATGTTTTCCACTGGAGGGACTAAGGTCAAAATACGGACCGCTTTTATTTTACTGCAATTGACAGCTGTCCAAAATTGGACCGCATTTTCCTATCATTCGTAAAACATTTATTGGAACCATTTAAAACATTTCCATGGCCAGCAATTTATTCTATCAAATAGTTGATAAAATAGGCCTAAAGTCGGCCTTACCGATTGTCTTTGATTCTTTCTAAAATTAATTTTGACGGTTTTAAAACATATATTCGCGTCGTTTGACATAAAATTCTCAGCAGAACTGTCAGACGCGTGTTTGCTTAAAGTGTTTATTTTAATTGATTTTTAATACGTAGGTATATACGACAGATATAGGCTGATATTTTATCGCTCGTCTGAATTCTGGGCATAATCAGTTCCAATTTTGAAAACGTGGTGAATAGGATTATGTATGTAGTTTCAATGTCATTCAACAGATGTTGTTAGTATAGGTACCTAGTTGTGTGTAGTTTTGAGGTATCTCGCCAGATGTCAAATGATAGTAGTACCTTAGTAGTGTGGTAATTGTCGCCGTCCGTGTTTAACAACCGAAAAGTTACGGAAATAGCCGATGATATACGATCGACATCTGGGCACTCTCAGTGTCGAGTTTTATTGCTTGAGAGCATCTATTAGAACGGACGTTCGGTTTAGTTATATATTAATTGTAAACCACGAAAACGTTAATAAAGTAACATGTAATCTCGACGAATCTTGAGGTTTATTGTAAATTTCCGAACACATACCAAGTAATCCCAATCACTGGGATTGAAGAACTTTACGAAAAATGATACATACTTAAATTCAAAACAAATCCGAGATTATTGAACCAGAGTAACAATCACTCATGGACCCACAACCGAAATTAGTATGTTTGGTGATGATGTGATGATCATTTTAATTGCACATTCAAAATGTGCGTTCATCATGAATTACTTTTGCAAGCCGTTTTTAAATGGGGAACTATCTTAAGTTGCACCCCGTGATTTTAATCTTCTGTATATTATAAAAATTAAAATTTGTTTGCTTGGGTATTATGTATTTATATTAGATGTATATGAGACATCTGTACATTGCTATATTAAGAACAGGAAATGTTTGAAACTTTCAAAATATTTTCTTTAAACCCCCGCGAAGGTTTCCATATTACTACGACCACATGACAAAAACTCTCGCGAAACTGTCATTTTGCAAAACAATGATTGTTAAACAAAAATTCAATTTTCAAAGCTCTTTAAATTAACGAATTTATTTGAAGTACTCGCCCAATAGATAAGTTTTAAGATTTTCACGGCCAAAAGCATTTTCGTTATTTGTTTTGGGGGTTTTATGCCATGTTGCGCTACCTCCTTCTTTATCCAACGTTTCGGACATCGTTGGCTAAAGAAGGAGGTAGCGCAACACGGCATAACACCCCAAAAACAAATAACGAAAATACTCGCCCAATACTTTGAATCGAATCAAGAATCATTATAGATATTTAAAGTAGGTACCTATGTTAGGTAAATGATAAGGTGAATAAAAAAGTTGTAATAGGTGGCACGCGAGCTGTTTGAAAACTGAATGTACAGGAACTGAATATATGGAACGCGGGAGTGGGGTGAGCGGGACGGGGGAGCGGGAGAGGGAAGAGAGAAGGCGGGGAAGGTGGAAGGGGAACCGGGACGCACGGGAAAGGATACGCTGGGAGAAACATTCTATTTATTTGAATATTGCATTGCAAAGCATGCCGGGAATCAGCTAGTAATAATATAAAACTGCCAGCAATTGGGTATCAATGCACTTCGTAATGCGTGTATTAAACCTTTCTTCCAAGTCCTAAAAAAATACTTTTTTTTTATTTTTCTTTCTTACATTTATATGTTATATTTTTATTTTATTTTATATTTTACATGTACCTACCTGGATTTTATTGTTTATTACTGATGTACACCTAGAATAACACAACTTTTATCTGATATTGTACCTAATATCTAAGTAACTCCCCCAATATGTACCATTATTGTTTATTATTATTGAATCCATTAATGTGAAATTATGTACATGCAACCTGCCAATTTGACTGTCCTAAAACGGGAAACCTTCCTAGTTGGACAGTCAAAGCTTCCTTTTATATTGTTATTATCTTGTATGTAATAAATGTAATAATAAATAAATAAATAAGTAAAACAATACATAATCCAATGGCCCCAGCGAATTGTCACGTGCTTAGAATACGCTGCAGGTAATAGAATAATAAACTTGTACGAATAACTCGTAGAACAATACCTACAAATTTAAAAAAAAATGTCTAAGAAAAACGGTGACGCCAGTGGGCTAGCTACTGTGTGAATCGATTGGTCAAGATAAACGGTCGAGAGACAAAAGACCAACATCGTGAATATACCCAATGAGCTTGTTTCTTCTAATTGTTATGACAAATGTATCTGTTGTGATGTATTTTGCTACAAGACAATATGTATTGTGTTTGGCTGTTGGTATAAAAACTGGTATCTCCTTATTAGTTTGTGTATCTGGAAAGGTATTTTAATTAATAAATGACATTGTCTTTTGAAGTGATGTAGATATGTATACATTTTTTTTTAAGAAAGACAAACATTCCCGGGTTATGAATAACGCAACAATGTTTGAAAATCTCCTATTACCACCACAGAAAGCCGAAAATGTTGCTTGTGATGGAGGACTTAGCCAGCCGAGGAATTGAACACGTGACGCCCGGATGGGATCCAAGCGCTATGCCCACTCAACCACTGACCAGTCAGATGGCGCAAGTATCGCCAGCAAATTAGTTTTTTTTATCAGTTTTTGATAATAGAGAACTCCAGTCCAATTTTTTAAATTTTTTTTTATGAATAATGACCTTCTAACTTAAATAACTGCATTTTTATTTTATTTTTAGAGTTATAATAATATAATAAATTTGGACAACTTATATAGCGCTGTTTTTGCGAAAAATCGCCTCAAGAGCGCTGTACAAATTAGCATGGATTTTTCATTAGAATTTACTTAACTTAGGAGGCTAGATAACAACTCGTCTTGCAGCTATCAAGCGCATGGATTATTGGAGTTCTAGCCCATCGATAAATTAAATAAAATATCTTTTTTATATCGACACCGTGGCGCAGTGGTTAGCGCGTTTGCCCGGAAAGCAAGAGGTCCTGGGTTCGAGTCCCAGAGGTGTCAATATGTTTTTCTGATTTTTCTGTTTCCAGATTTTCGATTGAGTTTCGCTTATATGTCCTGACGCGTTAGTTTTAATAGTTAAAATAATTGTTAAAGTTTTAATTTTTCAAGACCCCCGAAAACCACCTTATGCATGGTGAATCGTGTGACGTCATCACTCCTGAAAAATTACTATATAATCGGGCAATCAGCTGATCTACTGCCGCCATTTTGAATTCCGTTATTTGAAGTATTCTCCCTATAAATAGCATTACTATTTTTTTGTGCAGTAGTTTTCGAATATTTTCAATAATAGGGATAAACTTATAAGAGATACCTTTATTTTTGAAACATTATTTAGGCCTAAATAATGTTTCAATAAACACAACAACTAAATCTCTGTAAACAGCATGTAAATAAACGAAAAAATTAATACGATGGCTTGTGTCATATCATACATTCCCATACAATGACTTTACGGTGACGTCACTACACGTCGAACAGTGACGTCACCTCGACGGCGTATTTTTACGACCCGATTAAAAATTGACTTTTTAGTTTTTTTTTTAAAACTCTGCGTTTAATATTATTGAATACAACTTATATATTCAGAATCAGCGTTTATTGGTCTATACGAACATATTTTTTAAAGCCAGAATATTTTGCACTGGAGTTCCTTATTGTGGAACAGTGATGGGCAACACGCGATCTGAGCCCATTTTGTGGGGACCACCAACGTTTTCGTTGGGAATGCCACGTGCTGGTCTCACAAGCTTCGAGCAGTTTGGATCCTTTGAGACTCTTATGTGGTATTCACGTTAAAAAAGTGGAGTAGATATTTTAATCGTGTTTCTCTATAAATAACTCCATAAAGATCGATTTATAAATCTAGGTCCTGTTTGTTCTGATTAAAAAGGAAGCAAATATTTTCAAACTAAAAAAAAGCATTCTGTTCAGTAAATAATACTTTACTTTGCACGACTGCAATTATAAGTTTTTTATTAGGCAGGTAGGTATATTACCTTGCAGTTTTAATGATCTTATCAACAGATCTAAAGTGAGTATTATGCTGTCAATATTCATAACAGGATCGTAAAGAGTTGTTTGTTTGCCGACAAACATACACAATTAATAAAATCTTGTTGTAATGTTTTATCTATCACGATAAACCTTTTCGATATAATTTCCGGAGTTTTTTTCAGTTTGGACTGCAAATTACAATGATCATCTGAGCTATGTTATTGTTACCAACCATAATTGGCCAAATAGATTAGTGTCAATAATATAATCATTAAAATGAAACAATTTTACTTTGTTTGAACCACTAATTTGAGTAAAGCTGACAGGTTTCGGAACGACCGTTCCTTCTTCAGGGCAAACGTATACTGATTTGACAGTTACAAAATAGTGGATGGGAACAATGTATTATTATTTTGTTTGCCCTGAAGAAGGAATGGTCATTCCGAAACCGGTCGGCTTTACTCAAATACATAAGTGGTTCAAACAAAGTAAAATTGTTTCATTTATCTATAATGGATAACCACAAAGTTATATAGCTACATTCAAAAGTATAAATATAATCATTTATTTCCCTTTTAAACCCACATTATTCAGTGTTTGTAACCAAATGGTTCGTTACGTTTGGTGACACTTTACAGGGGTGCCCGGGTTCATTGGGTGATGTTTTATGGATCTATCTAGACGGTGGATGCGTCTGATCAACAACTGCGTGGCAGGCCGGATTCGTCGAGACTGGTTGAGGGAGATCTTTTGACCTCTCCAGCAAGACTCTCTTGGAACATCGCCTTGCAATGCAGTTGTAGGGATGGATTCATGTGTCCGTCACTGCTGATCAACTTGACCTCTCTCTCCTACCATCCTACCCATCTCTCAAACCTATTTCCTTCCTAGAGCTTTCTCTCTTTCCTTTCCTTTAAAAGACCCTTTACACAGCATCGTCTAGACAGGCAATGTTTTTCCTCAGTGCCTCCCATGTGAAGCTAACGTACCGCCGCAGGTGAGGTATTGGATCATGACTCTGTTGTAGGTCACCACAAGTGGCACGCTACGTTTGATAACGTAGCAGGATTGCCCTGATTCACGGGATGAGGTTTGACCAGGTCTTAGTAGTGGAAACATACTCTCCTACTGCGTGATGGGCCAGATCGTGAGAGACTGGTTGAGGAAGCTCTTTGACCTCTCCTTCCAGACATTCTCGATCCATCGTCTTGCACCGTAGTGCGAGGGATGGATTCATACGTTCGTCACACATGGTCACAATGACCCCTCATACCTTTTTCCCTTCCTAGAACTTCATCTCCATCCTTAAAATCCTTATAATCAATTAAAATTTCCATATAATTTCTTTAAAAAGATCGGTAAGACCGGACACAAGCCCTGTGGGAAATTATTTTCCTCAGAGCCACCTGCGTTGAGCTAATGTAAAAAATGTATATTAAAACTGTTGAGTGTTGTGTCGTCCTATTTATATTATTTAACTTCATTTTCTACCTGTGATTTGGTCTCTTACTTTCAATTTCACGTCTGTGTTACATTTTATCTTCATTTTTATATATCTAAATTGTCTTTGTATCATTTTGTCTATACTTTCACGAAAAACAAAAGTGTAAAATGATTGAAATTATTGTTATCAATTCCTTCCTTAAATTCAACCTAGTCCTGGGTCGATCGATCATTTTACACGACCCGGGTCGCTCACGACACACTGGCGTCATGAGCGGATCGCGAAGACCCGCTCTTTTCGCGACACAAAATACGAAACTCGATTACGCTTCACCCAGCTACTTTCTACTACCTGAGTCGAGAGAGGGGGTGGCGAAACCCGGGTGTTGACAACCCGCTCGCTCTCTCATATTACATCTATCTATCGTCGCTCGCCCCGCCACTTCCGCACCCGAAACCCAGGTAGCAGCAGTAGAGCGGTTGCTAGAAGTGGGTCGCGAGACCCGGGTGCTGACGAAAAAATGACCCACTCACTCTTTTGTGGTCCGTGAGCGGGTTTCGAAGAGCGGGTTATTCACGACCGACCCAGGACTAATTCAACCATTCCATTTCTAAATGCCTTACAGCCAACAAATAAAATCATCTCATCCATATTTCAAGTTGATCTGCACTAATTTAAACCCATTTCATCAATGTACAAGTAATCTAACATAGGTGTTTCATTATTCGACCGTACAAAAACAACTTGATATTGTTTGGATCAAATTGAAGGGTCCTATCATACTATTATACATGTAGTATGTCTTTATAACTTTCTGCCGCAAGTCGGACGGTTACTCAACCGAAACCGCGATATATCATTTTACGGTACCTATTGCTGCAATGGTTTTTACCTTGACTGACATTACACGCACGATTTGTTTATTGCTGATGGGTTTAAAACTTAGATACTGAATTAGCCCACACTTGCATTACGCCCAGTTGAAGTTAATACATGGTACGGCTAAATAATAATTATCTGCTAATAAATTTTGATTTATATTTGAATATTTTTGTATAAATTTTATTGGAATAACGTTGAAAAGTAATTCCCAAACATGGATATGTAGAACTTAAAAATCTCAATTTAAGAGGAACGACTGCGCGGTTCTTTTTATACAAAAATCAAATTTGGATTTGAGGCTAAATTACCCAACAAAACTGAATAATATACTTTTTATACGCTATTTTCTTTATTTGTGTTTTAAATTGTGATAAGTAGGCCATTAAATAATTCGTATTTTGCATGCATTTAGAGGCAACTATGGCATCTTTTTTCAGTTGACAAAAATTATTAAAAATTAATCTTTGACTGTCTATTGTGTTCAAATAATGAAAAATAACACCAAAACTTAAACATCGTAAAACTAGTTTTTTAGGAGAGACATTTTAATTTATGTACGACAAATTTGTGTTCCAACCTAAGTCAAAATGCTTTTTTAAATTATTGAGTGTTTAAACTTTTTTTTTAATTATTTGCATTAATTGAATTATTTGAGTTCGGCAATAATTCCGTAAAAATCAGCTCTGGGCAGGTACATGCTATGCGGCAAATCAACGGGAGATATGTTAGACGCTTTGTAGTCGCATTTGTGCAACATTGAGCTGATGCTGTTTGAGAAGTACTCAGCGAATCTATTCACAACGATTTCCTCTGTTTGCCCATTTTTATTTAGCATATACTTTGAAATAATTTCATCGCAGTTTGTTTTTGTTTTACGTCCTAATAATTTGTTTATTTGATCCCACGTTTTTTTGGAATTGCTGAAGTAGTTTTTAAATGTTTCATTAAAATGTGTAGTTTTACTTTTAATGATTAATTTGGAAACAGTATTTCGGAATGATTTGTAATTTTTTTCGTAGTTTTTATTGGTAGGGGAATTTTTCCACCTTTTGAACCGGGAATCTTGGATTTTAATTTTTTCTAAGATGTCATCCGTATCCACAATTTTGTAGTAGTTAGAGGCGTTTCCCCGGATTCGAATCCCAGTTGCGACCGTTACCTTTTTTAAATTTGTATGTGTCTTATTCGCTTTCATGTTTCGTTTATATTTATGAGTGTTATCTTCTTCTTCCATAATTAATTTCATGTATAAAAAATATTATTTCACAGACAAATACTGGTATATTATATTTAGCAAGTTTGCAGCAGGTTCCGGACTGTTTGACCTCTGAGTATCATCGTTCAGGGTGATATACTATTAAGAATTGAAATGGTTTTGGCCGTCGTGTAAACCATAATATCCAGGTAAACCATATCTCCTCTTTCTGATCTATTTCTCCTGCACAGTTCCTTAAGCCTCACAAAATATCCCAAATTGGGGATTCACGCAGTAGGGACTCTTGTGTGGAAATCACGTAAATTTATATTAATAATCTTTTCTATGAGGTCGTAAATTTACGTTATTCGAATTTTATTATAATTTAATGTCATGAATCTCACGTGTTTATGAATGAGTTGAACCATCGTTTCTTAATCTCATCTGTCGATCTTTGATGATTTTTTTAATCACCAAGAATGGTTAAATCACTTTCATATTTCAACTAACTGTCATCCAACCCAGTCAAGGCATTTCCGCTGTGGTAAATAATAACGAAATCAAAGCCTCAAACCTGCTTATCTTCGTGTTAATGGAATCCGTCCAAAAGGTTTCTGACAAAACTACTCATTTTCTTTGACAGATGTTGACTTTTGTTAATTAAATGCTTGGACTGGCAGGTTCTTTATTGAACGAATTAAAGCTAAGGAATTTGTTTTTCTGTTAGGCCGATTTTATTTTTAAAATTTTTCGAATTTCAGTGATTTTATTGATTTAAAAGATACATTATTTTCAAATTCACGGTCGCGATTATAAAAAAAATAGGGAGTAGTTTTTGTATGTTATTTGGAAAGGTATCATTCAATTTAGGTTTAATTTAGGTAGGTTCCTGTCTACCAGTGTACATTGAAATTGGCTGTTGATAAAATTTTCACACTGCGTAAAATAAAATCTGCAACGATGAATTAATCTTAGAGTCTAAGTAGTTAAGTGATTCCGAACCTTGACTATAATCCTTAGTTGGCGGGTTCAAATACCGGCATACGCAAGTAAATTATATTTCATTAATTTGTGATGTTTCACAATTAATTCAATAAAAATAACATACCTTTAAGATTTGCGGAACGGTACAAAATGGAAGAAAGCCTCAATATCACCCTTACACCTTGAGCACCATTCACATTTATTGAAACGTTGCCGTATTTGATGAGCAGATCTAAGTAAAAAAACTCTTTTAGACATTTACAATTCTTTTGGCAGTAAAATTATCAAATTTTACTCTCTTTCAGACAGTGCCTACGCTCAGTAAAAATCATTCCGAAAATAGTTTTTATGATATTTTTAAAATGGTCCAAATCTGTGTAAATAATTATTCACACAGATTTGATACAATTATGATCATTACTTTGATTAGTAAAGTTGATCTCTGTAATGCCTGACCTATCAAAGTCACCTCTAGTCTGACGCCTTAGTACTTATTGTTGGATAGAGAATTGATTGTTATATCGAGTATTACCATGGTAATTGTTCCATAAATTCTACGCGGTGCCACGCTTTGAGTGTTAAAATTGGCAAAGCACGAGAAATTTAGCATTCCCAGAACCATGTCGCTTTGGATTTTGGATGCATAACGTAGGCTAGCCGGGTTAAAATACTCCTAAAGTGAGAAGAAAATTTATAAGCGAACTTACTTAAAATTCAGCGACCCAGCATTTTAAGAATTGATAAGTACCTGCTTACAAAGTTATCGATAAAATAAGATGTGTCATTGAAGTTGGATGTCATGTCCCACCACGAAACAATTTTAACTCGATTGCTCGTGATTTTTTGGTGATCATTTTGAATATGTTCCGCCCACATTAAAAAAATCATACCTCCCAATTTTAATATGGAGACATAAAATTATAGTTCTAAATAGCCAATGAATTCATCTATCTTTTGACGATTATCGCATATTCGTAGGATTTATAAAAAAATTGTTATGAAATCGTAAACCTCTATTTAATTACTTCCAAAAAAGGAAAAATTTGCAAATTTGCCACAATATGGCATTAAATAGTGCCATACTGTGGCAAAAAGCACTCCAGTGGATAGTTGTTAATTAAAATAAGAATTTATTAATGAATAGATTGTTTTAAATTTGGAAGCAATGGTATTACGTTTTATAAAGGCACGTGCCTACATAAAAAAAACGCTGTAATTCAGTTGTTAGAGCCATCACCACCATTTCAATTCCTGTTCGCGCCCATTTTTCAATTCATGTATTTTTAATATTATTTAAAAGTACAGAGAAATATTTATTTTTTTAATAGATTTAATAGGATTTATGTTGTTTAAATACCAATTGTTGAGGATTTTTAGAATTGTATGTTATTCGTGCAAAAAATTTTTATTTGTAATTTCTCATTACTAATAAACGTTTAAAAGTAAACTACGTATTAGATATTAAATAACTACTTATATAAAAATGTTACGACTTTCAGAGCTTTTTTATTACATTAAAATTAATCAAATTTAATAATGTTATTATTAAGTTCTGCAAGTAGATAGGTATTACCAATGTTTTTTTTTACAAACGAACGAATTTACTACCGTTTCATGGAATTCATTGCGTGACGTAGATTTACAGTTATATGCATAAATAGTTTTATGACAGGACTTACAAGCATATGTCAATGGTACCAATAAGACAATAAAAAAATGCGAATGCAAGGAAATGTGTACAGTTAAAATAACGGTTCATATGAAAAGTTCAGAATTTGTACCACCAAGAACCATTAAATTCTCCATTTTAGTGTAGTATTTAATCATTAAATATATACATCGTAAATTTAAACGTTTGATCATTGTTCTCGCATTCTAAGCTAATGCTAAAATAAATTTCAATTATTCAAGAATTCAATTCGATTTTTGACGATTAAATTCAAAGCTTACGATGAACTTACGATCCAAAAGCCATATAATTAATTGTAATAAAACCACGAAATAACTCCTCCTCGAGTAGGATTCATTGAAAATATTCGTGACAACCTCAAATTAAAGAGAAATTTTGGTATAAATGGTCAATATTTTATGAAATTAGTAATATGTTTTTCAATTATCCGTAAAATTACACAAACAAGGTACTGTCAGACTACGCTGTAAAGTAGATAGGTAACAAGCGTTTTGGGTTTGGCCTAGGCCTTGAATAGACCAAGCCATGAAAGTATAGCGCTCAGTAGAGTGTTCTGAGAAAGGTATCAATTATAAAAGCTTTCCATTTTAAAAAATATACCTAAATGGGGTGATTTGTTAAAAGAATAAAATAATTATTACATTCCGGTATATTAAAAAATTGAAGAAAAAAAATCGTATTACTAATATTTTTTGTGTTTAATTCGTAGAATTCCAACTATTTTTTTTTAAATTTAATTAAAATTAAATTTTATAATGTAATTATCAAGTTCTGCAAGCATTTTAGTATGTTTTTAGTTACAGCTATTCCGGCTTTCTAACTAAAATACTTGCAGAACTTGATAATAAAATTATTAAATAAAATTTTAATAAAATAAAAAAATGGTGGAAATGTGAACTTATAATCCTTAAGGTATTTTTACAAATTAATTAGAAATCCAAAATTTAAAAAAAAGAGTTTTATGTAGAGTTTTTGTAAAAAGTAGGAACGTCTATTTCGTGTAAGAAATATTTGCATTGGTATCGAAAACTTTTAAATGATTTTCGATGAGCTAAAAGCAACATTAAATTAAGCGTTGAAAACACATAAAATGCACAATAAAACACACCATAACGATATAAATTATTTATTTACAAGTTTTAGACTACGTTTAACAATAAAATAATTCGATATCGTTTTATGTATGTATTCAATCACAGTTATAAGACATTTTATTTTGGCATCAATCATTATTGTTCAACATTTATCATTTAAACTTTTATTTCGTATATTTTAACGGTTTATTAAACAGGTAAAAGATTTATGTGCATCCTCGAATTATCCAAAAAATTACATCATTTAACTTTTTACGGCGCGTAAATTTGTTTGAAAAGAATATCGAGGGAAATATTAAAATGTAAAAAAAACCTTCTTTGAGAGAAAAGTTTTTGTTAAACTACTTAATCGAAGGATTCAGAAATATGTTGTACATCATACCATTAGAATTAAATTGTTTTTTGTTGTATTTTTTTTTAAGTAAAACCGATTTTTGTATATTTAAAATGACTTAAGTTATTATTTTTTTAAATCTATATTTCCGTGGTTTTAGAAGCTAACAAAAACACTTTTTAATGATCACTTTCTTGTAGTGGGATAGTGGCCATCATAAAAACTTAAAATTTACAAAATATGTGATTGGGTGCCATGGTTTATATACAGGTCAAACGTGAAACAAGCGTGCCACCTATCTCCTCTGCGGACTGTTTGCTACTCACTGTCCCATAGTCCCCAAGAGTGCGGCCTCGTCCTCGGTCAATCAAGAATGACGGGCGCCCTTCGCCAGGCAACAATGTCCAGCGAACCATGTCAGGAGGGCGGAGGGTGCAGGTGTGGTCTGCTCGCCGGCTGCTTACAGACTGAACTCTGGATATTTAGAGTCGCACAAGCCCCCCGAGGGAATGAATTTAAGGGTGTTGCCAGGGTTGAGAAATAAATCCGTTTTAAGGAAAAACACTTAATTTAATATTTCTTTTTTTCCAACTACAATAACCACGCAATTTCCAATTTTCAGATATCTGAACCAATCCTCAACGTTTTTGAGTTACTAATAACCTGACAAATATATTTAGAATTACTCCTACATACAACTGTTTAAGTAGAAAATGTTTCTTGTGATTTGTTGTAGGACTTTGCTAATAGTGATAAAGTTGATTTATTTATTTTATTATTATTTATTAATTGAGGTTGCACTTCAAGGAAGAGCAGAAGCATCAAATATTTGATTGGATTTATGCCAAAAACCTGTACAAAAGAAGCGGGTGGATAAACTACATACGAATATAAATTAATTAAGGAATATGCGAAGAGACCCTTTCGCATATTTCATTGAAAGAAGAACTTTGTTAGTTTCCTTTTTGGATATGATTTGCCTATACTTTGTAATATTAGTTAATAACCATTAAAAAGTTCTCTTTGCTAATGAACCAATTTTTGTATCAAAAATATTGTTTTGTCATTTCCTCTACATTATAGTAAAATGGATATTGCATTGCTTGAAATAGATAGGTTTCTTCTAGTCAATATATAGATCACATCCTAAGCAGGGTACTCACCTAACCGTGTAACCTGTAACGTATCTGATACTGTATCAAGTGAGTACGTAGGCACGAGTCTACTGCGAGCCGTTCGCGCGTGGAGCGCAGTGTGCTCGCAGAGACCCGCCGATGGCGGTATCACTGCGAGCACAAAGGCGGCTCGCAGTGTGCATGTGGACGGTGACACGGCAGCTTGTGTAGTGAGTACGTAGGCGCGAGTTTCAAACGAACGTTTCCATCATGGAGTGGACAGATGAATAAAATTAAATTGTTCTTGAAATGTCCACTGATCTCTTGAGACTTCATATCCATTACTAAATTATTAGAACGATTTTTTATGTTTGTATATTTCACTTTGCCAGAACCGACGTGGGCTTTTATAATCTTCGATGATATTGTACATAAATATGAACGCAGCACTAGCCACCATTTGAGACATGGTGTCTGGTGTCGGCGTGATATCGTCACGAGCACTGCGGATCCGGAAGGTCGTAGCTGGATACGCGGTTACCGTGGACGAGCCGTACCCATTTGCAGATTGATACAGTATCAGATACATTACATGCTACACTCTAGGTGAGTACCCTGCTCTAGACATCGTAATTTAACCCGAATAATTATAAATAAAAGCATTACTTTGAATGTTAGAGAAGGCTTAAGTGTTTTTCTAATTTTATATCTTGGTTAAATTAATATAGAAAACGTGAACTGTTACCAAATACTATGTTTTCACACGATTTTTTTACATTATTTACTTAATCCTTTCACAACAAAAGCATTATGATAAAATAGAGTCGAGACAAATTATCCATTGCGTTAAAATAATTTTCTCATATGTAAGAAAACATAAAGGAAAATTAATAAACACTTGTATGTCTTAACGTGAGAAAATAGTGCGTGGGACCAACGAGTATATGAGTATTATGAGTTTACCTTGACACACATTCTTAAGGTAAGCAATCATTTTGATTTTAAATTGATACCATAAACAATCCCATCACAGAAATGTAAACCCATTAAGCATTCACGCAAAAAGAGAACACATAAATTTAACACGTGTTTACGACCAATAATAATGCGTGTGGTTACATCTGTGGAATTAGAATTTTTGTCAGTTTGTTTTTGTTTATATGTAGGTATTGTCTTATCCATTAATTTCATAGCTTAGGCAACTCTTAAGATGAAAAATAAAAGATGATTTCGATTGTTGATTACTAATACTATTCTCACCAGCTTCACGCGGAGGGTTCTTGATCGGCAGCGACTATTTTTGATATCAAAGATCACCTAGTTTTGAAATAAAATAAAAATAATATTTTCATATCTTGTCTAGTGCTGTTTTGGTGAAAAAAGGTGCAGTCACAGTCACTTAATTAGCTTCAGTTAAACGCTATACATACAATAATTTTCAGACTAATTTTTATTTTCAGGGCTGAAGAACTGTCGAAGTGAAATCAGAAGAAGCGTTTTCTTTTTTTGCTTGCTGAGACACCTAACTGTACAGCAATATGGATTGACTAAGTCTTCAGATTGCCAAAAATTTGATGACGCTAAAATATTTTTGGTGCGAACGAAGACAAATTTATGATTTGGCAAAATTTAACTAACTCGCAAACTTACCAATTTTTTTTCTTTTTATATCAATGATTTATGTATTAACAGATTACACGTCAATAATTTACCATAACAAAAGTTATTTACATGTCTTTTAGTAATTTTGCCACAAAAATTACACAATACATATCTGTGAGGTTTATTCAGTTATTCAGCCGCCACTATTGGATTATTTATACATCGGAAGCAAACAATTCTTCTTGCAGCAGGGATTCCAGTCAATACTCAGCAGATATTCGTGAAACATGTAAAAAAAAAAGTCACATTTTGAAGTTAATTACCGGCAGTCGTGACACTCTAGGTGAAAATATTTTTTAACAATATATAGGAAAAAATGTTTCCTTTACTGGCAACACCGTTGCTAGTTGTTATGGGGTACGCATGCGCTCCAGGGCTGAGTTATTGATCCCTCGGCCAGCGGTTCCGTGATCTAAACACGCCCCTACCGAAATGACAGGTAAGGGTGGCCTACGGAAGAGGCTGATGTGAAAAATATATTTTTATTTTCTACGAAAAATTGTATTCAATAAAATTTATATAAAATTTTGATGCAACTACTTCTTAACTGAATTAAACACTGAATAATAATAATATGGGGTTTTTAGGGATTATTTTTCGAAAAATCCCTACATAAATCAACAAATTGAAGGTATTTAATTCTTGTGCCTAAACGTTATTTAGCAAGCGTTTAAAATTGGCTGTGTTTATAATGAACGAGGGAAAGTATCAATACCTAAAATGTAATAATTAAATATAAAAAAAATAATTATTCATTAAATTTTAACTGCGGTATAATGGATTATACGTATAGTTTCAACATCCTCCAAAAGATGTCGTTAGTAAATCTAGTGTTGAGGTATCTCAACAGATGTCAATTAAGTAGTACTTTAGAAGAATATCTACCATCGTCGTTCGTGTCTAATACAGTTACGGAAATAGCTGATGATACACCATAGATGGAAGTGTTGGATTTCCTAGCTTCAGAATAAATTATAGTTTCCAATGGAACGGACGTCAGGTCCAGTTAAATATTGATTGTAAACCTTACGATAACATATTTAATAGAGTTTTCCCGAACATTTTTCAAGTAATCTCAATTACTGGGATTATAGTACCTACAATAACGATAAATTCGTTATAATGATCCATGATTAAAAAAAAACATTTCTTCAACTGCAAATTTATCGACTAATAAGTCCGGATACGGCTATTTCAAAGGTATTTTGTACCATCCATTAAATTACTAATTTAACTTTTGGAAAATTAAACATTGCCTTATATTTTTATTCTACACAAGCAAGTTCCCGGCATGCGTTGCAATGCCACCTAAAGAAATAAATGTTTTCGACATTCGACCCGTTCCCGTTCCCGTTCCCCTTCCGCCTCCCCTTTCCCTACCCCTTCCTACTCCCTCCCTGCTAAACTATATGAAATGCAAAAAAATTTCAAAGAAATCGCGCGCCGCCTATTGCAATATTTTTATACAAATTTCATAATGAGCTCACTTTTATGTATAGAAACATTGGCAGGTGTGCGCGTAACTCAACAAAGTTTCATCGCAATCGGATTAATGGTATAGGAAATAGTTTCGTAACCCTAGAGCTCACCATTATATGTAGAAACCTTTCCAGGCACGCGCACGACAATACACTAAAGTTTCACCGCAATCGGATGAAAGGTTTAGGTTGCGCAGAAGGGAAAAACAAAGAAACATTAATTTTTATACAGGGTGTCCCAAAAAAAAGTTGATATTTGTTTTACTTTCTGTGTGAACGCAACTTTTCAACGCAACAATCAGTAGTCTGGCTCTTGGGAATTTAGTCGCTATGAAGCATATCTCGGGAGAGACCGCGCGTTGTGCGTGTGTGAGTTTTACAAAAATGGTGATTCGGCGACTGTAGCGCGTATAAGATTCTGCAATATTTGAGGTTTTCGTCAATTCAAAGATGCGCCAAGCATTCCTCTCATTCGAAAATGGGTCAAAAAGTTTGAAGAGATCGGTACAACGCTGGCAAAACCAAAATCCGTGTGACCAAGGTCATCGAGAACGGTAGAAATCGTAAAGTGTTTATCAGTCTTTTCGTGACGACTCAAACTTTTCGATTGACGGCTCAAACTTTTCGATGCGCAAGTGATTTAAATGTGCATAGATCATCGTTACACAGCATTTTGCACAAATACCTAATGCTTCACCCCTACAAACTTACTGGCGATAACCAAAAAACATGGTTCCAGAAAGACACAGCAACATTACATACGTCCAATATGTCTCTACCATGAGTTCGTGAAATTTTCCCTGGCAAATTGATCTCCAAGAGAGGTGACATAAATTGGCCTCCTCGTGGTGCTGACCTATCCCCTATGGACTTTTTCCTGTGGGGTTATCTCAAATTTAAAGTGTGCGCCAAAAATCCGACTTCCCTGATGCAATTAAAAGAAAATATCCGTCACGAAATGGCAGCCATCACAAAGCCTACCTGGCGAGCCGTCATAAGAAATTTTACTCTTCGATTAAATGAATGCCGCGTACGTTAGGGTTTACATTTGGACGATATTATTTTTCAGAAATAAATTCTCAAATTGTGTATTTTAGTATTTAATAAACATTTTTTCGATGGAACCCTTACTTTTTTTTAAATCGATCCACTAAATATCAACTTTCTTTTATACAAAGATTATTCAAGTTGTCAATATTAAAACGAGGTTTACGAGCCGACAAGCCAGACACGTTTAAAACAATACAAATAATGAGGCTCCATTCAAATTTAGAATCTGAGAAATAGGTCGTAATATAAAATATATATATATATATATATATATATATATATATATATATATATATATATATATATATTATTTTTTGTCTTTACTAATCCTCCGCTAGTTTTGGCTAGGCGCCACGGGTTATGAGCGCGATAAATGAGGGTTGCCAGAAAATCGCTACAAAATGAGGGGGATTCTAAAAGTTCAGACGAAAATGAATTAATTATTATAGTAGGGAAATTACGCTGCTCAAACTAAAATTATATTTTTTAATGAAATCGTAAGAAAATTACCTGTTATTATGATCATACTCCTAATGCAGTTGAGTTAACTAACACAAATCTAAAAGTTATTTTTAGAAACTCTTAAAATTCATACTTGGTTTTCGCTAGGTATCAAGTGAGTGTACTATGATAATAACATAATAATAATGATAATAGAATTTATTGAGACAGTAAATTACATTACATTATTTATAATAAACTTTTCACATTTATAACACTTATCATGCATCGACTCCCTGTCTGTATGTCACTAGTTGACAAGAGCCTCCTCCAACTGTCGCCATTTCTCTCTATCATTAGCTACTCTTGTCCATGTACCACCTGCTGTGGCTTTGATGTCGTAAACAACTAAGAATAAACCCGAACAATTAATTTTCAGTGAAATATAAAGTACAAGATACCAACCTACCTCTAACTTTTAGCGAAATGCGTGGAAAATCTATTCATTTTCCAAAAAAATATATAAATATTTGCACAGCATTTTTCTTTGGAATTAACAAACCAAAGATCATTTTGGAAGGTGGGTCTGGGTACCGTCGCCACGGGAACCATTTAATGGATAACCAATGCCACTACCCCAGGTTACCCTTAGTGGTTTGCTACGTTTAGTGAGTTTAATGAGCGGGGTTCATGCGATGAGGTTTGCCTAGGTCTTGGCGGCTGATGCGTTTGCTCATCTACTGGTTAGAGAGACTGGTTATCGGAGACCTTTTGACCTCTCCACCCAGACCCATCGCCTCGCACCGCAGTGGAAGGAGTGGATTCATTGACCATCAGATTTCTGTCCACCCCTCGTACCGTTTACCTTCCCAGAACTTTCTTTCCTGAATTTACCTAAAAAGCTCAAAAACCCCCCACACAGCATCCCCAAAGATGACATAGGTCCAAAGAGGTTTTTTTCTCTGGAGCTGAGATAAAAAATTTACTACACGCTGTCAGTTAGCTTTAAAATATTTCAACTGAATTTTTTTTTTGCGTATTTTATCATCGAATTTTCCAGGCAAACCTTTACTGCCCTGTAAACATTTGTGAAGATAATAATACACGTATTATTCTTTTCAATATTTCAGATCACATAAGAAACACGACGATCCGAGATGATCTAAACATTGAACCACTGCTACTCTTCATAGAAAAATCGCAACTGAGGTGGCTTGGGCATGTACTAAGAATGCCTGATGGCCGAATTCCGAGGAAGATACTGAGAGCGATTCTAGAGAGTAGACGTCCAGTGGGCCGCCCCAGATACGGTTGGGCAAGGCAACTCCAGAAACTGTGTGAGGAGAGGATAGGTCTACCATGGACGGAGGCCGAACAATCAGCACAAGACAGGGACGTATGGAGAAGCCTTGTCGATGCAATGGGTCCCCGACCCGAATAGGACGATAGGAAGAAGATGATGATGAATATTTCAGAATATTTCCATCAATATTACGAAAAAAACTACATTGATATTAAAATATAAGTAGTATGAACAAAATATTTGCAGGAAGAAAAACAGGACTTCCTTTGTTTACTTAATTTATTACTAGATTTATTATAAACTTTTTAAGAGTACCTACATACAAAATTGCATCGTTTTCATTAATAAAAACGCCACTCATAAAAACCGTAATACGTTATAATAAAAATTTAAAAAACCTCATAAACTTTGACTCGTAAATAAAACGTAAAAAAAATGGAGCAACACTACCGTTGAAACTAATCTCAGACACGCAAAAACCTCATCATTAGAAAACACCCGCACAGCCTACTACGTGTATATACGTCACTCCACCTTGCTGACGTGTGTATACGGCTTTATGGTAATTTTACACTCAATCAATGTGGAACCCATTTCGATAGAAAAAAAACTCGCCGCGATAGATAATCTCTTTCGGTTTAATTTTGATACCTAAAACGCTATTACTGCGAACTTATTTGCATATGATAATATAGTATTGCAAAGCTAAACAAATTGCAACGATGAAATGTATAAATTTTATTTGCTTTTGGATATGTTGCAAGTAGATTTGACCTAGAGGGGCGATAAAGAATTTGCCTTGTGAAAATGGAATTGAAAAAGATTTATAAGAACAATTAAAGAAAGATATTTAAATATAGTTTATGAGAATATATCACTAGAGTCCCAACTGCTCCCGTCTGGAGCCAGTGAGACACTGGCATCGCCAATTGAAGTGTGCTACGCGGCTGAATGCTGTTAGGGGAAGGAGTTGGGGGAGAGGAAAGTGGGGAAGCTCCTGGCTATTCAAACACGGCTAAACTCATTTCGAGCAACTTTACAATTTTGAAAGTTGGTCTTACACCAAGGCGACACTAATGGTATCTCTCACTATGGAGCGTGCCAAAAATATGCTTAATATTAGTTTTAAATGATTAAAATGGAAAATAGCACAAATCGATCCATTAAACTTTACTTGCGCTTGCCGGAATTTAAGGGTTGACCAAGACAGGTTTTTCGTTCTCGGCCGAGACCGAGAATAGATAAATTGAGAAAAAAAATAAAATGCGCTTTTGCATAATATAGTATATTTAAGAATGTAATAATAATTTGTTTTAAGGCGCCGCATCCGCGCTCAAAAAGAAGAAGATGGAGAGATATGTAATTACGAATGTTCGATGAGTGCGCTAATATTTAAAGCGATATAATCGATGCGAAAATTGCGAAAATATTTAACAAAACGCGACTCGTTTAAAATAGAGCAAAAATCTCGTAGAATGTATCTTAAGTATCATTAAAAGAAACCTTGTGAACAACAATAACTTGTAAAATAATTTAAACAAACGTGTTGAAAATAATTTTCGGAGCATGCTTAACAATTTTTTTTTCTTTCGAGGGAATTGTAAATAATTTTCGTTTCGGCGTGGAACGCGTCTAGATATTATCTTCAAAAATAACATATAAAGAGCTTAAAAACTTCAAATATTTAAGGGAGATATGTGAGAAATCGGAAGAAATTCGGTTAGCGGCGGCTTAAATAGTTTTAATAATCAAAATTAAACAACATGATGTTGTAGCACATAAAAAGCATTTTTTATGCGTTTTCACCAATTCTCGGTTATGGCCGAGAATCTCGGCGATTTTTCGCCGAGAACCGAGACAGAGTTCTCGGTAGAATTTGTAGCCGAGAATGCCGAGACCGAGACCGAGATCTTGGTCGACCCTTAGCGGAATTCAATCCGCGATCTTCGGATAGCTAGTCGAGAGCTTTACGCATGGACAATGGAGGCCTTTTCAACGATTAAATAATATATAAATATCAACTTTTGAGAAATTTTTCGAACTCGAAAAAGCCGAGTCCAAAATTTCATTTACTTTTTTTAATCCAAATAGTGTCAGAAAGTGCCAAATAGTGGTTAAAGAAAGTCAAGTAGGTACATCACGTAATTCTGTGATATTGCGAAATCAGTCCATTGCAGTCAAATTTTAATATCTTTTAAATATTTTTCAAACTAAGCAATGGTCGTAAAATTTTCACATAACGTATTAAATTAATACCCGAATTTCTACCGATTTCTTGCAAACCTCCTTTAAACATTTGAAGTTTTTAAGCTCTTAAAAAAATATGTTATTTTTGAAGGTAATATCTAGACGCTTTCCATGCCGAAACGCAAATTATATAAAATTCCCTCGATAGAAAAAAATCGCAAAGTATGCTCCGAAAATTATTATAAATACGTTTGTTTCAGTTATTTTATAAGTTATAATTGTGAAAAATTTTACAGAGTTCTTTAAATGATACTTAAGATACGTTCCACGAGATTTTTGCTTTATTTTAAACGAGTCGTGTTTTATTAAATATTTATCACTTTAAATATTAGCGCGCTCCTCTAGCATTAGTAATTATATATCTCTCCATCTTTTTCTTTTTTTGCGCGGTTGCGGGGCCTTAATGAACTAATTGACAAAAAAAAAGCATTTATGTGGTTCTAATCCGTCAGTGCACACAAACGTGTACGGAATGCAAAAACTGGTAGCTTTCCCATTCTAGCGCAACTGTTGTGACACTACATAATATTAATATTGATTATTATTATTTTATTTATTTGAAACGGGGACAGTATTTATGCGATTGTCGTGTATCTGAATCGCATGATTTATTATTGTGTATCACGAACGATTAGATTGGGTGATAAGTTATTATATCCATTCCACCAGCGCTATTAAATAAAGATAAATATTTAGTTATTTATAACGACTTTTTTACAAATGCATGTGTAAATTGCAGGCTGAAAATACATACTGGGATATAATATGATGAATGTATAAATTAAATGCACACATTAATTAATGACACACCACAAAACATGATCACAAAATCAAATACATTTGTCGTCTTCTATTCACTTGATCAAATTTGGAATTAACTCCTTATAGCATCGCAAATATTCGAATTCCTGACCTAACCTAATCTAAAACTTCTAGCACCAAACAAAAAAAAAACATTGGCAAAAGCTCATAAAGGATATTTTCTTAGCAGATTTATTAACCAGTGACACAATCTTTCTGTTGAATTCTCTAACTTTTGTATATCTTACTAAATGTATTTATGAAAAATTCTTCAATTTACTGTGTCAAGTCTGTTTCAAAATCTATGAATGAGTACCTAGTAGTACTACCTACACTCTTCTTTGAACTGCACTTTAAATTCGTATTCTTGTGTAAAAATATTTTTCTTTTCATTCTATAATTTTGTCTTTCCCGAAACGAATTTTTTTAAACTCATTGGGAATAATCTTCTGTCTCCAAAAATGAAACACCGAAATGTATGTACGCGGATAACTTCCGAACGACTGCACCAAATTGGATAATTCTTTTTTTTGTGTGTTCGTTATTCTCAGGACAAGGTTTGTATAAAACTGCTGGTGAGCTCCGGCATTATGAAATTTATATAAAAAAATTGCAATAAGTGGCACGCGAGCTGTTTGAAAACTGAATGTATGGGATGCAGGAGGGGGGAGGGGAACTCGGGTAGGTGGTTCGCGGGATGAGGGGGAGGGGAACCTGGGAAGGGGAACGGGAACTCGGGAGGGAGGTTCAAGGGATGGATGAAGGGGGGAAGTGGGGTGGAGAGAGGGAAAGTGGAGGAGGCGGAATGGGAATGCAAGAGGGTAATGGGAGAGGAAGGGGAGGCGGAAGGGGAAATGGGCGCATGGGAAAGGACATGCAGGGAGAAACAATTTCTTTATTAAATGGCATAGCAACGTATGTCGGGTACCAGCTAGTGTGTCATAAATATTTTTATTGTAATTTTGTAATAAATAATAATACTTGAACCGCTTTTATCGTTCCATTAAAATGGAAAACAGAGTATCCACCGATTTGACGAAAAACTGATGTTACCAATCAACATAAGACCTATAGACCCTTATTCCTTAGGCAGGCTAAAGATAGTACCTAGTGTTCTTGTGTTAAAAATAGGAACGCAAACAGATTTCTGCTCTTAAGATAAGATAAGCCTATTTCCTTAGAAGTAAGCTGGAGGAGAAACTAAATATTATAAATATGACTATGCTGGAACAAATCTAGAACAAAATTCACAGGTATAATCTATATGCGACGCATGTAACGTATCCGAGATTCATGCACTATATGGACCTACTTGAGACCGAAAATATTCCTTTAGGAAACCAGACTTGCAATACTTAACGCTTAATGCATAACTCTCTTGATATTTCATTCCTCTTGGAATGCTGTGGCTTATTAATGCCTGAAAACTTTAGCTGTAGTTGTCGCGCGACTTGCACGATATACCACATGACACAACAGAAGTTCTAACATAGCATAAAAAGACAAGATCAATCGTGCTGTCGAATGAAATTTCTAAACCGTGGATAAATCTAATAACTGTTTAAATACCCCTAAAAAAATCGAATGACTGTCTTTCCAAATGTTTAAATAAGAAATCTTTTTCTGTGAAAGGATAAATAATCTGTGGTATGTTAAATGAATTAAATTCAATTTTATCTTACATTTCAATTTTTCACTTTATGATTAAAGAATGAATCTAGGTCTTTTGGCTTTTTCATCCACCAGCAATCATAATGGAATCACTTTTTTATACAAATCACAATTACAGAGATAGCAATATTACAAACGACTCTTCATTATCAACAATGCATCGTTTTATGAACATATTTCTCCGGCATTCTTTTTAAATGAAGATCTCTGAGAATGTGGAATATGCATACAGTCAGTCTTATTGTGGGCATTGTGCTGCAATCTCACTTTATTTCTCACGAACTTTTATAGCAGAGCTCTTAATGTGCATTTTTTTCCGTCAGCATAAAAACACTGAGATTTTTTCTTGTTGATAAAAATTCTTGTTGGAAAATTCTTTAAGATCTGGCCTACAGTTTAATTATTACTAGGAAACCCACACTGATCGCTCGGTGGTTAGACGGAGTGGCTGTAATATTTACCTTTTTTCATTTGTATATTCTATGATATTATTATTCAATTTATAAAAACAGTTTATTTGCAAACAAGTTCTGCTGTGTAATTATTATTACGTGCAACAGCTGTTTCGCCCTCTGAAGGTATCATAAAACTGTGATAATGCCTTCAGAAGGTAAAACAGCGTAATAATAATAACACATCATCTTTGTGTGGAAGGTTTTTTTAAGGAAAGGAAGGAGAGGAGAGTTCTGGGAAGGAAAAGGTTTTAAGGGGTGGGTAGGAATTTGGGGTTCAGTATGTCCTGGTCATCCGCCTCCAAGACCTAGACAAACCTCACCCCATGAACCCGGGCACCCCTGCTAAATAACCAAATGTAGCGAACTACTTGGGATGACCTATGGCAGAGGTGTTGGTTATCTAATAAATGGTTCCTGGGCCGGCGGTGGCCATACCCGCCTCCCAAATTGAAACCAACCAACAATTAACATGCCTAACTGTAGACATTTACATTATATAAGTAAGTTTAATGACGTGTACAGTTTTCTGGTTTGATCTGCATTAATTTTTGATTGATTTGTGCGCATCCTTAATGATCTAAGGCTGTTGTACATCTGTTATTCGTAATTCATTCTTTCAATTTATTGTTTTTACAACAAGCTTGCTTCTTGTTAAGTTATTATGTTACATTAATGCTTACGGGAAGTCTAAAATCATCACCTTTCAACAGAGATGTAAAGGTGTTAAAGTGATGAATCAATGGTATCGCTAATCAATCTTTCTCACAGAGCTTCGAATAATACCAACCACGAGCCTTGTCTAAGCCACTTATAGGAAGTTCGTTTCAAAATATAACAAAGCAATCAACGCAAGCTTCGCGAGAAACGATTAATTTAAATTATAAAGTAGAACATCTGTTTGCTTTTAAAAATAATTAACAAATATTTATGTTTCTTATTTCATTTTAGACAGAGCCCTCGGGAGGCAAAACATAATATATTATTTATACTAGATATGTATATATAAATAAACATATGTAGTATAAAGAACTTGCATTTTTAAAGTCAATCCAACTGCTCTGAGCGAAATTCAAAAATGACAAAAAAATCGGTTCTCTCTATCTCCATATCAGTTTCTTTTTGAGTGGAAAGCCTTTGTTCGTCATTGGCCAAATTTTATACATTTCTGTCAAGGCGATCCAATAGTCGAGGAAAAAATCGAAATCGGAATTCACGCCCCTTTATGGGAGGAGTTTGAAAATACTTAAGAAAAAACTTTTGGAAATGTTGGAAAAGGTATTTGAGAAAAAAAAATTACAGGTTGATTTCGTAAAAACCTGTAAAAAACATTAACTCCCTTTTTACGCATTGTTTATTGTAATAAAACAGAAATTTAAAATTGATTTCACAAAATCAAGCGACGCGGAGTCACGCGTCCATCTCCCGCTCCGTTCGGGGCGTGACTGTAGTTCTTCGGTGGACTCCATAGGGTTCACTTTGAAAAACAGAATTCGTCGACTAGCGGCCGTATTGTAAAATAACAACGCGAA
Organism: Limnephilus rhombicus; assembly: GCA_929108145.2. Lineage (NCBI taxonomy): Eukaryota > Metazoa > Arthropoda > Insecta > Trichoptera > Limnephilidae > Limnephilus > Limnephilus rhombicus. The sequence continues at coordinate 26,731,986 of OV815295.1, read as the reverse complement.
AATGCATATTTTATTTTATTTTGGGAAGATTGGATGTAAATATAAACTTTTTTTGCGATTATTATAAAATAAACTGAATTTTCCACATTATACAATAAAACCATATCCTAAAAGGGGTTTATAAATAGGAGAGTTTGGACTTGAAAGTGTGTTTTTTAGACCTTATACTTTATTTTTTTATAGGCTTATTAAAAGACTTATAAAAAAAATAACCAATATTTTTAAGGGCCAAGGTATGTTCTACACGCAGTATTTAATTGTAGCATTTATAATACTTTTAAGCGATCAAATTTTCAAAACAAAAACATATGATTTTGTATGATTTTGCATTATTTACTATGGCTTCATCTTAATTTTTAGAGCATCTCAAGATCTACCCGACAAGGCCCCGTAGTAACGATAGAATCTGATCTCCTAATTCTTTTTTCAAGAATCAGATTCGATTAAACTATTTGGATCACGAAGTAGACACATATTATCTAGTAGGTAGTGTTGGCATCACTTTTATTTATTTATGCGTATGGTATCCCCACCACGCAAGGAAGCATCTCTGGATCGCTCCGGCGATGACCGAGCGATTTATTCCGTCTCCAGTACTCGATCCGAACGGCCACTCGCGTTTTGTACCTCTCTACCCGTTTCATACGTGAACACTAAATTGTCTAAATATTAAATCTCAATAAATGTTTATCCCTCGAACATGAGCAAGTGTTATCAATCATCATCCAATATAATTATTGAATACCTAGAAATACCGTGATCCCCAGAAGCCTTCCTATCCCGTATGGTAAAGTATTGGTACACTACCTCACTGATGTGGAAACGGAGCACCAAGTAAAACATTTTCCACAGCACCTCAACCCTCCAAACAACACTTCTAACAGTAGTAACAATCTGTGTACATCGTAAGATATCAACTTATGAAGGCTCCAATATTTGGAACACTAATGTAACTGCTACAATGAAAAAATGCTGACATCCTTCACTTTCGTTGAGCCGTTACAAAAAAATACAACGAGATATTCACTGCCTGCAATAGGTCCCTACTCCCAGTAAGAAAGACAGGCTTGAACATTAATAGGCCCACCTGCTGTTGTGTTAAATTGAAGGACGTTTTATTTGATAAAAAGGAAACCGATTGATCATATGATTTATATGAAAAAAATATTTCAATAATTTCGGTTGCGGAAAGTTGACAACAAATAATTCAGAGTTGTTTTTGTGATTAGTCGAAGATTACAATGCGCGGGAACTTATGAAATAATTCCAATAAATGTTTTTAAACATCTCTTTAAATTGGCCACATTTTGGGCAGCGGACGCTCGCGGTTGAACGCAAATTGGCCAACATGTGGCTTTATTGCCACACAATCTGCGTGTAATCAAAATAAAGTGGTCTAAAACAAATGTATGTGTTTATTTTGTAAACTATAGCGGGCCACAAATTAAATGTATTTTACAAAAAAATAAATGTTTTTCTTTTCTTGAATAATTGCAAATTCACACCATGGCGTCATTTTAATTAAATGAAAATAAAATAATTTGTAGACACCACTTTTCATAAATATAATTGACATGTTTCGTGACATCATGAAACCATTGGTTATAATAAACTAAACCATATATTATTATAAATGTTGTTTTATTTTTATTATATACGAGTATTTTAATAATTAAAATGATGCCACAAAGTGAATTTGTGAATCTGAAGAAATTTCTTTTGCCCATCTAAATCATTAATCATTATCATTAAAAGTACTCGACGAATATCTGTCTAGTAAGACAGAGATTTTGGATTCATTTCCCAGTTGTCATCATTACCTTTTTATTTTTTTGTGTCTTATTCTGTTGCATTTTTCGTTAGATTATTAGTATTATCTTCTTCCATGATTTAAAAACATTAATTTAATCAAAAGAATATTATTCATTCATTTCATTAAATATATTTTTTTGCTTTTATCACTGCAGTAAGACAGTGTCTAAGTACGTTGCTAAAATTATTTTATTTGTCATGATTATGTACCCATAGACGGAATGTTGTTCGGCATTGAAACAAATTACTACAGATAAAATTCGTAATGATTTCGCTGGAGTAAATAAAATCCTTGTCATTTTAATCAAGCAGGTGTCTGGCCAAACAAATTCATTGCCCGTGCCTCTGAAGGCAGCAATCTACAATAAATAAATCCAATGAAATTACTATTACGAAAACAGATCGGTAAGTAAGTGGATACGAGTACATAGGTATTTTTTGCAGCCATTTTTCATAACATGAAAAGTGTCTTTCTGTGTTAGTTTTGACACCCAACTGTAGATCTACAGTTACACCAAAGAGAAAAACAGTTAAATTGGTAATTTGTTAATTGAAAACAAAACAAATTTTTACGTTTTCTGAATTTTAAAATGGGTATTCCAGCAATTATGTTGAACTACAACACTATTTTAAATTATATGAATGTGCTCAAATTTTTGGTGAGGATTACTAAACAAGTTTTATTTTTCGCACGAAGTAAGGGAAAATGATATCACTTCGAACATACCCACCCTAACTAAGAAGGGTATGGGTGCCACGAATATGGAAACCATTTATTTGATAACCCCCTGTCACTCCCAAGTGGCTCACTATGTGTGGTGATTTAACAGTGGTGCACAGGTTCATAGGTGAGGTGTGTCTACGTCTGAGAGGCGGATGCGTTTGCCACCTACTGCGTGGCGAATCTGATCGGGAGAGATTGGTCGAGGAAGACTTTTTGGCTCTCCAGACTCTTCGGGAGGGATGGATTCATGCGTCCGGCAGTCGTGGACACACTGACCCCCAGATTCTCTCACCTTATTCCATTTTCATTCCCAAAACTTCCTCCCCTTCCTTTCCCTAAAAATATCCTTTACACAGCATCTCCAAAGACGACGTGTGCGGAGTTAATGTAAATAAAAAACACACTTCTATCTGCTTTTCTCTTCAGTGATAACGACCAATAATTTTCTACGAAGCAAGACAGAAGTACTTGAAATTTATCGGAGAGTGGCCGTCATTGCATCAAATTTATACAGACAGAAAAAATCTCAATTTAACAACAGCTCCAGATATATTATTTTCCTCTCTAGGCCAATCTTTGCGTGTTATGTCAACTTATTTTGATTAATAATCTGTTTTTACTGGTCTCGTTTCGCGGCACTCCTAAGTGCAATGATACAATATTTTTTATCTTCCCAATGGTGTTTTTTTTTCAAACGGCAAATGCACTTTACATATCAATTTGAATTTAAATTAGTTTTTCAATAGGAGCTATACATCTTGCGGGATTAAAAAACACTGCCTCAAGACCCGTATCAATCGACGTAACCGTAATAAGTATGTATTATTAATGTTACTTTGTGAATTATATTAAAACTTGCATTTAAGTACACGAAAGGGGTCGAGGTATGAAATTAAATATCAAAATAACTAGAAGCATAAATTATTGAGAAAAATTACTCAATATCTACCATAATGATTGTATTTGTCGCCGCAGGGATATGCGGAGATAATAAAATCTCAATTTAAAGTGACCTCTATTTCATCCTTCAATTTATTTATGAATTTGCAACACTTGTCATTTCCTGTGTGATTTTATTTTCGACAATGACAGCTTTTCTTCTGGTGAAATTTCAATTTGGGAGCCGGGAATGGGTACTGCCGTCTATGAACCTTCTATTGGATAACCAGCGCCTCTGCCACAGATCACCCCAAGAAACATCTGTCCGCCAACTGCGTGGCAGGCCGGATCGGGAGAGACTGATCAAGGAAGACTTTTTGCTCTCTCCTTTGCAGCAGAGCTCTCTGGGAAGATGGTCTTGCACCGCAATTCGAGGGTTGGATTCGTACGTCCGTTACTTGTGGACACACTGACCCCCAGATTTTTAACCACCCTTCATAACTTTTCCTTCCCAGAACTTCCTCTCCTTTTTTTACATTAACCCCACACATGAGGCCCTGACGAAAATTATTTCCCTCAGGGCCTATGTCATCTGAGATGAGAGACCGGCAAATCGTTCCATAGCCGAGTTGTTGAACACAAGAAGGAGTCAAAGAAGCGACCCGTTCCTTTATTACTAATGTCAACCGTGTACATATGTTGGGCGCGCGTTTAGCATGTTCCTCGGAGTATTTTCCATTTAAATGCCGGTAGAACAAGGATAGCATTCCAGCATTCCCATCCGACGCCTGTGCTCTAAAGATTGCAATTGCAAGACCCTCCCCACGGTATCCTTGTATAAAGGTAACGTATGCTTTGAGGGGAATTATTTTACTCAGGGCCTCCTGTGTGGGGCTAAAAAAAAAGAAAAGTGAAAATTTGTACGTAGTAGAATCTGATACATGAAAGGAAAATTTTAGAAAAAAGCGCAGATAAATGACTATGTAAATTAAGCTTATGGTGTATGGACTCCGTACCAAATTGAATACCTACATACTCGTAGTTAGGCTGGAACAAATCCATGAAAGAGTGGTTTGGTTCTGTTCATAAATAACTCAAGTATATCTTGTACGGTATCTTGTTACTGGTGAGTAAAAATATGCAATAGGTTTATGACATATACTGTCTACACGTTATTTATAAGGAGTTGGCGGATGTTGTTGCATTGAAAACTGTTATGATTTACAATAGTCTACGTCTACGGTCATACCTCTTACCGCAGTAACTACCTACTAGCGGATATGGTGAACTGCTCATAAATTAGTTTGGTTTACAAGTGGTTGCAAATAGTTAAGAATAATTATTAGACTAACTAGTAACGAGTACGGCAATGTCGTATCCTTTACCATTTCGCTTTTGGCGCACCGGTTTCGGCTAATAAGGCGAGCCTTTTTACTAGCTAACGCTAACGAGACTGTTCAATGGTATAAAATATAAACCAATTACATGCTAAATGACTTTAATGTTTGTATGTTATCTTAAATGTTAAATATTATGCTGGTAGAATTAATTTAATTCATACAAATGTCAATGTTAAACACAAATTATGACTTATGTTAATGTGTATTAAATGTTTATGGAAATCTATTCCTAATATTGCAATTTAATTTGATTTTTATAAAATTCAAATAAATGCAATATTTCTAAATGAATCTGAAAACTAAAAACTGTTTTAGAAAGGGGATGAAATGCGCTATCAAAATATAAAAATGAATCTATATATAATATAAACTTTCGAACGACTGCACCAAATTGGATAATTATTTTTTTTTGTGTTCCTTATTGTCAGGACAAGGTTTTTATAAAACTTTAAGTGAGCTCTGGCATTATGAAATTTGTATAAAAAAAATTGCTATGTGTGGCACGCGAGGAAGCGGCTATTGCTGTGGAAAGTGGGAGGAAGGGAGAGATGGCGGAGGGGAACTTGGGAGGGGGGAGCCGAACTCGGGAGGGGGTTCGTGGGACGGGGGGAGGGTGGGGAGAGGGAAGGTGGAGGAATCAGTGGGAACGCGAGAGGGGAAGGGGACGCGGAAGAGGAAGGGGAGGTGGAAGGGAACTCGACGAATGGGAATGGACACGCAGGGAGAAACAATTTTTTTATTAAATTGCATAGCAACGCATGCCGGGAACCAGCTAGTTAGAAATAAACATGTAGTTTTTTTTTAAAGAATTTTTAATGCAAACATAAAAAAGTTTTGAAAATGGTTCACTTTACGTTTTTTAGAATTAAAATTACTGGTAACGAAAAAAAATAAAACCAAATACAAATAATTATTAGACAAATGTATCATAAATGCTATCATTACCTCACTTTCTTTAAAAATAATTCATAAAAAATTCACAAAGTTTCATAACTTTTTTTCAAATTGCGGTCGTAATTTTTGGTTTTACAAGGGTGTACATTTTAATTCTTTCGTGGTTAACTTTTAGAATTGAATTTAAGGCGTGGTGTTTTTCTTTCTAACACCGATATGTCTCACTATAATAGTAAGGGAGATACAACAATTTCTAAGTGACCTATATGAGTGGTTCCCAAAAGTTAATAGATAGGTTTTTTTTAAATATTTACCTATTCTATGGACTATCGAGTTGATTATTAAAACTAGTCCAATAATATTTACGGTGAATGTGAATACCAATTACAGAAAAAAGTGTATTGATTAAAATATGAAAAAATTAAAAATAAATGGCACGAACACGATCTTTTGACCTTCATTTGGCAACAAAATAAAGAGGTAGATGAACCACCAAAATGCATTATTTTACTTGAAATTATCTGTCATCTCGTGGTGCATTGTTTGGTTTTCAAAAGGATTGCATTAACATCCCGTTGACAAGGATAAATTTAAATGCCCACACTTCTTCGCTAACCTCTAAGCTACTTTTAAACCATACAAAGATGTTTCATAAAAATAAATTATATTTGTGAAAACGACTTTTAAAGTCTAACGAGATCTCTGAGACGGAGGTATTTGTGTTAAAACCAAATATATGTATAAACCATGATGACCGTATAAAAATGGGTAAGTGCATGATCGTAATAATTAAGATTCAGAAAGAGATGCTAGGGGATGCTATCATGAAGCACGAAGGAAGATGGGAGTGAATACAGAATATGTGACGCGACAATGAATGGTGGAATAAATCTGAGATCCCCTAGGAAGACATGGCACGATCAAGTGAATCAAATATTTGAGTCGAGCCGTGTCATAAATAAGAATAACAGAGGAATATATAACACATGTATGAATGTGAATAAACGAGGTGAGTTTATCAAGATTGAGATATTTGACCTCTCTGCCTATCCTTACGATAAAACGGTAGGATGGTTAGTTAGTTAATGTGATAATTTATCTTTCGAATTACCTGTTCGCAAGTATTCCGGAAAAGTTAACATTTTGTTTGGCCTCCATCTCTACAATTTTGGAAGCGGGAATGGCTACCGCCACCCTGGGAACCATTAATGGAAAATCAATGCCTCTGCCATAGGTCACCCCAAGTGATTTGCTACGTTTGGTGACTTAGCAGGGGTGCCCGGATTCATCGGGTGATGTTTGTCGAAGTCTTGGCGGTGGATGATCTGGACACACCGAATCCACCCACCTATATAACCCGTCACACTTTTTCTTCCCAGAATTTCCTTTTTTCCTTTTCTTAAAAAAGACCCTCCACACAGCATCCCCAAATTAGACACAAGCCCTGAGGAAAATTTTCCTGAGGCCTCCTGATCGGAGCTAATGTGAGCTAAAGGACGCGGGTTCAAGTCCCGTCGGCGCATGTATCTTTTTTCAATGTAGATGAGTGTTTAAGGCTAATAATTATTACTTACCATTTTTGCTATGCATACAAATCTTGTCTTAAACATTAGTTTACCAATTAAAAAAAATAATAATAATATTTGACGAGTTAAACTATTTCATCAAAAAATGTAGACATAATTTGTCTCGACGCCACCTAGTGGGAGATTTAGCACTTACAATGCCTTTCTCATATAAAATAAAGTTGGTTGTTTGCAGGTGGAAAAATGTAATAAGCAGTAATTGTTGAATAAAACCCTAGGATATGTTGAATTATTTGACTGGCAGGAGATAAGCCGGTGTAGCTCGAGACGCGGGTTCGAGTCCCGTCGGCGGCATGTATCTTTCTCGGGAGATTTTTTCAATGTAGATGAGTGTTTCAGACTAATAATTTTTACTTGAAAAAAATCTCGATCATTAGTGTATTTAAAAATCTTTCTTTTTCCCATGTATTTCGTTACGAAATTACATACATGGTGTATTTTCATTCTATATTGAATTAAAAACGTATCTCCAAGCATCTTGCATTTTGATTATTGTAATAACTAATAACCATGGGCACGTTCCAAATGAAATCGAAATGATTGCCATCGATATATATTTTTTTGTATTTAGATGGTTGGGCACAATGGTAACACTTTCGCGTGACACACATAGCCGGCCGCCGTGTGAATACATTACTCAAACCGGTTTGCTTCTGCAAGATGCTTAATGTAAATACTTAATACGCCATTACTTACACATGAAGTTCGCAGCCATCAGAGACGGATTGGCCTGGCTACCGGACATAGTATCCCAAACAAGCAAAACTACTAAATACCCAACTTTAGTCAAAGTTGGGTATTTAGTAGGGGTGGTTCACATAAATTAGACGTTAACACACTTTGAGCGGGAAGGGTACTTCTACATTTTATTCCATTCCTAATTTAATGCCTGAAAAGACATTGCTGTCAAATATTTTTATTTGAATATTGTACACCAACGTTTCGGACAGAGCTACAGTGTCATCATCAGGGCAGTCGTGATAGACACTGTAATGCTGTCCGAAGCGTTACTTTAAGAAGGAGCTAGCACAATACCCCAAAAAATATATATATATAAATTTGGCCGTGAAAATCTAAAATCATAACCATTGTACACCAATCTCTTTGTAAGGGTCCCCACTATATACATACGTATAAAACATATAAATAATATAAATATATATGTATTTATATGATACAATATGGGTAAATTTTCTCACCTCCTTGTTTTTTGTGTGGAAGAACATTTTTTTAAAAAGAAAATTTGGTATTTGAGAAGCGCGAATTGTTCTTTTTTTGGTCGATTAGTATAGAAGTGAAAACATTTTTTTTTTTAATAATAAAATTTAAATAAACGTATATTTTTATACATTAAACGTCTCTAATGGCCCAACTCTGAGTTTAACTTCTATTTATGGAGTCCTTTAACAAAGTAGGCTTAATTCTTTTATAGCTGGAGTGTGGCGAGTAGGCACTATTTAAAAAAAATCATTCAAGTGTACATACGATTTTTGAAGTTATATCGGGTTTTCGTTATTTGTTTTTGGGGTGTTATGCGGTGTTGCGCTACCTCCTTCTTTAGCCAACGTTTCGGACATCGTTGCAGTGTCCATCATCAGGGCAGATCCGGCAGATTCGGTAGATGTACACATCTACCGGATATGTACACATCTAGTACGGCCCGCCAGCCGTTTTAAATCGCACAAAAATATGTTTTCTTTGAATGTCTCGCCTTTTCTCTAATATAATTTACATGTATTATACATTTAAACATTTCTCTACATTCACTCTATCTATTGGTGAAAACCGTATGAAAATCCGTTGCGTAGTTTAAAAGATTAACGCACACATACATTTTGAGCGACTTCATTTTATACCATGTAATAATGATGATTTGTGTGATTTCAACTCATTATTCATAGTTATGCATTATACCAAATCCTGTTTTAAATCAATCCATAGACAAGGGTAGATTTTCAGTACCTTTTTTTAATATTTAATATAAATTCAGTCTTTTATTATACGAAACATTTTAAAATTATAAGTGTACAATTCTAAGTAAATAAGTATTTTTTAATTGTAAATTTCGTATAAGATTCTCAACTGCTCCCAACCGTCTGGAGCCAGTGTGACTATGGCAATCCCAATTGTTGTGAAGTTGAAGGTCGTGTGGAAAGGAATGGGATTAGAAAGAGGAACGCGAGGAAGTACTGGCTAATCAGATCTAGTCACCAAACACGGTAAAACCATTTCAAGTTACGTTCCAATTCTAGAGTCCATATTGTGGGCGATAGTTAGAGTATCTTCCACCCTGGAACGTGCCGCAAGTATATCATGAATATATTATATATGAATGAATTAATTGCGAAATAACACAAAATTAATCACTCATTAATTACGTGCATACGCCGGGATTTGAACCCGCTACATCCGGATTATTAGTCAACAACCTTACCCTTCGACCTCGGAGGCCATCTTGTAAATAGTACAAATATGTTATTTTAATTTTATTATTCACTACGGCATGCGTTGTTACGCCATTTAAAAAAAAATTGTTTCTACCTACGTGTCCTTCCTTATTCGTCCCCTTCCCCTTCCGCCTCCCTTTCCTCTTTCTTCCCCTCTCGCGTTCTCACTCCGATTCCTCCACCTTCCCTCTACTCACTATACTCCCCCCCCTTTCCCCCTCCCGCAAACCCTCCTCCCAGGTTCCCCCCCCTCCCGTATTCACCTCCCCCCTTCCGCGAATTCTCCTTCCGAGTTTTCCTCACCCTTTCGAGTTACCCCCCCTCCCAGGTTCCCCTTCCCTCTCCCGCTTTGCATTCATTCATTCCCGGTACATTCAGTTTTCAAACAGCTCGCATGCCACCTTTTGCAATTTTTATTTAATACAAATTTCATAATACCAGAGCTCGTATATGTTATTCTGAAGTACGAGCTATATTATTGTAAAGTTTTTTTTAAATCCATTCAGTAATTTTTGCGTGAAAGAGTAACAAATATACATCTATACAAACTTTCGCCTTTATAATATTAGTAAGATAAAAAAATTTCAAATCGTCAATGCATTGTCATTTTGACTGCTAGTTATATCCTGAGTGCAATTCTGAAGTTTCATTGTCATTATTTGCCAAATTAGTCTCACTTACATGTAACAATGTGAATAAGTTGTCTTATTAAAAAATACATAATTGCAGGCACTTGTGGCGTCGTTATAATATGCCTTACGGTGGCATAATGCAACGATGTGGCGTCGATACAATATATGGACGGTATCTCGATCGTGATGGAAGTTGATAAATTAACTTGGCAACATGCACGGCTTATTTTGACACATGTCATGTTTAAATGTTTTCTTAGCATTTAATTTGAATAAAGTTTTTCTTGCAGCTGCCACTCAACCGAAGTTATTAATGGGTAAATATACGTTATACAACAAGAAAAAAAATGTTTGTTGTACCCGTAATAAACTCTACAAATAAGCATAGTAAAGTTATATCATCGATTTTATCTAACAATTCTCGTGTGTTGATAAGTTTAGGTTAGGAATCCGGGTATGATATATTTGCTGCTGTTCTATCTCAATAAACTTTGAATCAATCTCAGATGAAGTTAATAACAGACCTCAGTGCATTACAAGCGTGCATTTATTGTTGTATAACTTCCTCCATAAAGAGAAAAACATGAATTTTCTACGTGATTTTCTTAGATCAACACAACAATTTTAGCCAGCAAAATCTAAATATTCCCATGAAAATACATTAATTCATTCATTTATTTAATTTGCAAGTCGTTAAACGTACCTATCTAAGTTAAAACAGGTTAACAGCTGTTACGCAAGTATTGTCAATTTTGGTGAATTATGTTTTAATAGCTGTGGATTTAAAAAAAAAAAAGTAGTAGTTAAGTATTTTCTTTTCTTTTTTGTAGAGACTTCCTCAAATGCTTAACAGCTAAACCATTGTAATCCAAATTAGCAATAAGTTCTCCCGGAGCATAACGGTTCGTGTAACTGATGATTACCATTCAGTTTCACTTGTTACACTTTCTCCAGTCATCATCGAGGCTTCTATGAATTCAATTAAGTCATTCCTCTGACCTTTCGACGAAGACTGGTGTTGCCCAAGGCTCTGTTCTGAGGCCACTCTTGTTTTGTATACAGCGTGTAACAATGAGAAAGACATAACTGCCTTGTATTTTCTACACTGCTTTCCGTGTAACATTATTATTCGTATAATAAAATTAATTTATCGCAGGGAGCGTGGGAACGAAAATAGTTCTTCAATAAGAAGCATTAACCACCGAAATAATTTTTTGTCATATTATACACATTACAAAGTACTATTCGCAAGTGTATGTCCCCTGGAAGTCTTCACACGTATCTCTTGCAAAGTATTGTTAATATACGAAAATATTTTAATTGAGGTTTTAACTTTAATACAGATCGTTTTATACTACTGAGCTCTGGCGTCAATAATTCTGAACACTTTTTCTGCTTGAAATATATATTTCTTCTTGCACACAAAAGTGTGGAGGTTCAAAAATTTATTTATTGTTAAGACTAACTAAAGACTAACTCTAGACTAAGAAAATAAGGCTTGGTAGCATTTTGACGGCCTCCTTGGTCGACGGATAAGGCTCTTGACTAGCAATTCGAAGGTCGCTGGTTAAAATCCCGTGGGGCGGAAGAAAATTTTATTTGATTGAACTAACACAATTCAATAATTAACAAGAAAAAGCTTTATTTGCGGCACGTTCCAGAGTGGAAGACACACAATATAGTCCTGGTGTAAGACCACCATTCAGAATTAAAAAATTGCTTGATATATCCTTAACAGTGTTTGGTAACCAGTTTTGAATAGCCAGGTACTTTCTCGTCTTCCTCTCCCCCATCTCCATCCCCCTCTACTACCTTCAGAGATGCAGTATTTTCACTTCAACCAAATAGTTGGAAGCAACATTAGCATTAGGTCATTTACATCCAACGATACTTTCTAGGAGCGATTTTGAAGGACAATAATTTAGTTCAATTCGATGACAGTATAATTTATTTTCTTGTTTTTCGTTTCACAGTCACGTTAGCAATTCTGTTTCTTTTGTGGATACGGAAAAGATTTCATACAGAATCGGCTGAGTGTCAGCCATCGCCGATATTAACTATTTTAAAACCATGGTTAACAACTTAAAACGTACATTAACAAATAATCACCTAAACTAAAATATGCGACAGCCGACAGCTGAGTTGGCTCACGTCACCCATAGAAAAAGCATTTAAAAGTCCTAGAAAATCACACAATTCCATAAGGAATCTTTTCCTTATTAACAAAAGATAGAATGGGTCTTCTGATTAATTCACATTTTTGCAATTAATCCGCAATGTTACACCCCGTACCTACTGCAGCCCGTAGACAACAGGTAAATAGGTAACAGGTAACAAAATTACAGCTCTATCGCATCAGGCATCGGCAGATCAGGGTTATTTGTATTATTCTCTAGGTGGGGCCACATTCATTTCGAATTACGTGCCTTTTATCGCGCTGTTAAATCAGGCTATTGTATTCACTGGTGCTATTCAGGCTGTATTCATTGATGGAGCCTGCGAGCATTGATGTTAGCGCAGTAATTGCATATGTTTGGTGGAGCAACCAACCGCCTGCGATGTGTATATCATTGAATAATTATTTTTTTATTATTCTTTCTACAATTCTTCGATAAAGGCCTTGCTATTAGGCATCCTTTAATCTGTTTCTATCATTTTGTTATGGGAAACCACACACCTTAATATTACCTGAATAAAAATACAAAGACGTTTAATTTCTAATGACCTCCTTCGTAAAGAGGCAGGAAAGTTATGTACCTGATTCAGGACCTAGAGATATAAATAAATCAGAAATGCTACTTGGCGGTATTTTCGCACCAACAAATGAAAATTTAGGTTAGATCATCCAGTTGATTAGTCAGACATCTCCGATTACTAAATTTTGAGATAATGAGGAAAGCGATATCGAATGCTCACCCTAAATTAAATACACAATAAATATGGTATAAAATAATCCCCGGAGACATAACGGTCCGGTATACTAGTATGTCCTTTTGAAATATTCTACTAGAGAACAATTAATATTTGGTATTCAATTATGGTGTTGTTTATGAATAATCTAAGTACTGTACCAGATACAGGGCACACTGTTATACACATAACTGCATACTAAACACAAATTTCGATTTTTCAGAGATATCTCCCTAATTAACTGGAACTTCGATATTTGAATCTCGTTCCAAAGATTATTTCTCCAATTATCGCTCTGATGAAATAAAAACATTAAAAATTAGAAGCAGTTGCTCGTAATGGTTTTAAGTATACTAGATGACTTAATCTGAATCGCCCGGTACTTCGTATCCGTCCTCCATAACTTCATCTAACCTATTTTCCTCTTCCACACCTTACAAAATTTCTTCAATGGTGAGTATTTATTTTATTTTTTTAGAAAGACAAACATTACCGGGTTACGAATAACCTAACAAAATTTGAAAATCTCCTAGTAAATGAAAAATATTGTTGGTTTCGTGATGGACGACTTAACCAGCCGACGAAACGAACACGCGAAAGTTGGGTGGGTCCCAAACGCAATGGCAATTCAGCTACTGACTAAATTATAATTTTTATGTGAGCACAACACAAGAGTCCCAACTTCTCCTAACCATTTAAAGCCAGTGAGGCTATGGAATCCCCAATTAGGTTGTGAGACTGAAGAGTATGAGGAAGGGAAGGAAATGGATAAGTGGAAGAAGGCTAAATACCTAGCAATTCAGATCAGATCACCAAACTCGGCTAAAACCATTTCAAGCAACCTTTAGATTCTGAATGGTGGTCTTTCACCAGGGCAATACCAGTCTGCAACGTGTCGCAAATATACAATACATAATTTTTAATTAATTCATTGTGAAATAACATAAAAATACTAATATAAAATTGGTTGCGCACGCCGGTATTTGAACGCCGGTATTAAAATTTACACGATAAAGGGTTTTTTAATCGATACAATCGGTAAGTGCACCCACTTACTTGCTAGTAAGTGAATGTACCGATCGCAAATCGCCCAAAACATTGGATAGTTGACATCAACTAAAAAAAGCCAAGTAATCGAAAAATCCTATGTTCACCGGCGTCTTTAGTTTTATTTCATGTCGGAATAGACCACAGATTATCAGTAGATACGTATATTAGATATCATGAAATCAAGAAGTATATATTTCCCTAAACAAGTTGGTTGGTATTGTATTGCTGTCGAGATGAAATTCGTGATGTCGAGTTGAACCCATTACTGTGAAATGAGAGCGCACACCTCAGTATAGTATGGTATATATCGAAGGTACAGTGCGCGCACTTGTTTCTCAACTTCGGTGGGAGGATATTCCTATCGTAAAGCTCATTGTTGTACAGATTGTGTATTGCCGGTTGGCTAACGTGAGCACAACACCTCGCGGAAACCATTGTACCGGCTGTACGCTGAAATTACGCAATTCTATGCAAATTTTGCCTGTATTGTTCGATGCCTTTTTTGGTAAATGCTATTATCATTATTACTATTGTTAGTACCAGAAGTTCTGTGAACTTTGCTTTCAAATAAGTTATATTTCTAATTTTCGCTTATTTAATAAATAATTAATTTTGCTTATCCATTAAATACACTAAAAGATATTTATTTCGCACTTTTGCATTCTGTATTACAATATGGAATCGTGGCTTGGGGGGGGGTGCATATAAATCACCCCTACTTCCACCTGAGACTATTAAAAAAATATTAAATATAAATAATAATAATCTTAAAAAATCCTTATTAGTAATAATAACCAACCCAACAATAAATGTTTTACAAGATTTCCCGATTCCCCCACTTTCGATTTATATTTATGATCCCCAAAATTTATGACAAAATTGCACTACTTTAATTACATACAGATTTACTTAATAAAAAAATATCCCACAATTAAATATTAGCAAAAGAATTATTTCTTTTGGAAGACTAACCGTACCACTAATATGAACTAAAACAGCATAGCATCGCGATGTATTTAGGGTACAAAATTATTCAATAAATTACCCCTGGGTACAAAATCGGAAGAAAACTACAAAAATATAATTAAAAAAAATTAAATTCTCTAATACCACCTCATAACTTTTCTTATTGTTTAGAAATTACGTTTTGCTTTTGTTTCATAACGCTGATGGATTTCATTCGTTTTGTGCTCCGATTATCATACGGGATCGGAGGAACCCAGATTTTGGACTTCCGCACAATAAGGGTGCCTACCTACACGGAAAACAAGTGTCAAGCGCTTTATCGTCAGTCCGTTGCTAACCACCGACCGTATCGTGACATTTCGCACCACGCCGAAGTGTTATTCATCATATCGTCACATAAAGTGTAAATCCTACCGTATTCTTTCGTATACTTTGTGTCAAACTTTACCGAAGTTCTAACAATCAAATAGAACAATCTCGAACGCTTATGGACATCTATGACTGTCACCAAGCCAGAAGACAACAACCGTGAGTACCACTTAATTGTGATATACCTTTCTTGTTTGGTGGTTGGGCATAACTTATCGAAATCCATAAGCGTCTTAGCAAGAGTAGCCGTAAGGTTACCCTCATCACCATGCCCCGTGCGTGATCAGCTTTTCATAACTTTGTATCATTTATTTATTTACTCCTATGAGTAATATAATAGGTCCTCCTACGAACAAATATTATATTACTCCTATGTTCGTAGTCATCTTGAGTATGCCTATCCTATATGGAATCCTCTCTATAATATATACACAAAACGCATAGAAGCTGTCCAAAGAAAATTTGTACATCACTTGAACTTCAAGAGACATGTGCGTTATTATGACACGGACAGCTCTATAAAACAATATGGACTCAAAACTCTAAAAAGTAGGAGAGATATTACGGATATGACTTACACAAAATCTTGAATGGTCATATTGACTCTCCGGCTCTTTTGTCATCAATTAATATTAGAATCCCGAGTAAGAAAACTAGGGACAAATCATTGTTTCATGTCGAAATTGCTTCAACTAGTCTCGGGCAAAATTCTTTCTTATTGTAATCATTAAAACAAAAAAATGTATCGATGCTGATATCTTGTCATGTACTTTAAGCTCTTTCAAACATATAGTTAATGGCGCCTTATAATAACCAATTCATTACCAAATACTCGTAGATTAATTCACTTTTACAAAACTAAATAATTATTACCTTACTTTTTATGTTTTTTTAATTTTTTTTTATTAAAAATAATTTAATACGTACTTATATGTATATAAACGTACATGTGCGTATATATATTATTTTTCCACTTTAAGTCCGGTGTTTTTTTCAATTATTTTTTTTAGTTTTTTTGTTTTATAAATTTTTTTTTTTTAAATAGCCATAAAACTGGCACAATATATTTTACTATTTTTTGTGAGTACTATCACTTTACTTTTATCTTACTTTCACTTGTTTTTTTTTATTAATGTACATATTATTTCTCGATCCTACATCTAGTGTTTTTCAGTTTTCATCATTATTTTTATATATTTATTTTTCCTACTTTCATTGTTTTTTTTTTATCTTATCTTTTATGTATCACACAATATATAGACTGTGTTTAGATTATTTATCTAGTTCCTATCTCTGTAATATTAGGCAAAAAAAGTTTATAATTATTGACTTTTTATTTTTTATTTGGGCATGATGTAAACATTTGTCATTCGGTTGTAACCTAATTTTTATAATTTATTGTTTTGTTTAATGCATGTAATGTTATTAACATGTAAATGTTCCTAATAAAATAAAATTAAAATAAGACCTATATTTTATTGTATTTTCTTACAAAATTGCTAATAGTTGTTGTGATAATATTCTTGATTTAAATAGATGTTCAAATATATACTTGTTCTCTCCTAAGCACAAGAATCTGCTTTATTAGGAGAGTGTTTGAAATATTATAATATGTTGTAAAATTGTATTACTAAAAAAGGTACTAAGTAAATAGAAAAATAAAAAATCAAAACCAAAATTTCCTCTGAAATCATGAGATTTGTTTATTGATATTAGATTAAAGAAAGCGGTAAACGCCCTCGAAAAGTGGTGCTAGAGAAGATCCCATGGATAGCACGACGCCCAAATGTGTCCATTTAAATAGGCTTTCAACTCCCTGCTTACATTATTTTAAGATACTTTTGACACGTTGCTCGTAAAACTGAGGACTCCAACTTGGAGAAACCATTAGTCACTGGCAGTGGAAGGCAGAAGAAGCAGAGAAAGGTCACCAAGCTGGAGTGACCAAGTATCACTGGTATCAGGTAGTCAGTGTCTGCAGCTCTCCACATAGTGCAGAACCACGAAGAGTAGAGGAGCCTTGTCCACCATGGAAATTAGAGTAAGGGTCAAAAGAACCGACTTAAGAAGAAGACTTAAACACCTACCCACTTAATTATATGCCAAGCAAAGTTCAAATAAGGAATTAGGGTGGGTTTCTTCATTTACCGAGAATGCTAATTGTAAAATTAAGCGATCGAAATTTAAAATTTTCTCTGCATTTGACCGTTTACTTTTACAATTAGCATTGCATTTAACATTCTTGTTAAATGAAGAAACCAACCACGAGAATGCTAAATGCAATGCAAATTGTAAATGTAAAAGTAAACTTTTACAATTAGCATTGCATTTAACATTCTCGGTAAATGAAGAAACCCAACACGAGAATGCTAATTGCAATGCTAATTGTAAAAGTAAACGGTCAAATGCATAGAATTTTTTAAATTTCGATCGTTTACTTTTACAAATAGCATTGCATTTACCGAGAATGCTAAATGCAATGATAATTGTAAAAGTAAACGATCGAAATTTAAAAAATTCTATGCATTTGACCGTTTACTTTTACAATTAGCATTGCATTTAGTATTCTCGGTAAATGAAGAAACCCACCATTAGTCTCAACGATAAGTCTTTTTTCAAACTTTCTTTTAGTTGATTAATCAGACATTTCCAAATTATAAGTTTTAAGGTAATGAGGAAACAATTTTCAAATGCTCACCATAAATCGAAGAGTATTTACATGTGTCTATTTTTTAAATTAAAATATTAGCTATAAAATAACACCGGGAGGCAAAACGGTCCAGTACATTGTGATATATCCTACTATTGACCTTGAAAATATCAACATTTGGTTTAATTCAACACAAGTTTTTTTGCATTATAATTGATTTTATGGTGTTTATGATCAATCAGTGTATTGTGCCAGATATAGGGTACACTTTTACATACAACTGCTTACTCAACTCAAATATCAATTTTTCGGAGATATCTGACTAATCAACTGGACAAGGTGTTACCACAGTATTGAAAAGCTCAGTCAAAGTTAGACACAATTCAGATGACTTCTGGATGCTTTCGTGTTAACACTATCAAAACTAATTTAAACAAGTCCATAAAATCTAACTCGACGTTACTTTTCTTCACCAATGGCTTCATTTAGTATGATGATTTCGGGATGAGAGATTTATGCAAAATACAAAAACAACGTTTTTTTATCTGGCCTCTAAATCTAGAACACAGCAATCTTTTCATGGCGCCGCGCCGCACCGACAGATCATTTAAATCTTGTTTAATGTATGGTTATTACTACCACGAGGATATTTAGGTTTATGCGTTATATTCAAATTGGAATCCAAAACCTCATATGACATATATTTAAGAGCGTTTAACCAGCCAGCGGACGAAAATCCACATTTCGTCGAAAGTTGTTCTTACGATCGTGCAGGGCGGTTACACCGAGAAAGATTAATTATTCTCTGTACCAGCTTTTTTTTAAATTATGACTCAATATCGAATTTATTTCAATTCAAATTAGATTTAATTTATACCTTCATCCAAAAATGCTGAAAGGCGTGAAGATAAAACTATAAAAATAATGTACTTTTTGTAGTTATTTTTTGATTATAAGTATTTTTCAATTTGGGAGGTGGAAATGGATACCGCCGCCCCGGGAACCTTTATTGGATAACCAACACCTCTGCCATAGGTCACCCCAAGTGGTTCGCTACGTTTGGTGATTTAGCAGGGGTGCCCGGGTTCATAGGGGTGAGGTTTGTCTAGGTCTTGGAGGCGGATGACCAGGACATACTGAACCCCAGATTCCTACCCACCCCTTAAACCCTTTTCCTTCCCAGAACTCTCCTCTCCTTCCCTTCCTTAAAAAAAACCCCTCCACACAGCATCCCCAAAGATGACATAGGCCCTGAGGGAAATTATTTTCTTCAGGGCCTCCTGTGTGGAGCTCATGTAAAAAAAATATTATCGTTTTTCAATAATGTCTAAATTTAATAAGAATGTTAAAAAAATTTAAAATATATTAGTTTGTAAGTGCGCAAATAAATACACAAATGGACCAATTTTCGTCAAGAAACACATGTACGTACATATTTTTTAATGATTTTATTGAAACTAAAATTAAAATTCTAAAACGTGCGTTTGCTAGATAATGTATCGATTTATTTTACTGCATGATTACATTATTTGAAATGGGTGTGGTATAATACAAAATCTTTTTGGAAAGTTTAACAAATCTTAACGACCTATGGAATAACCTTATTATACTAAAAATAAAAATAAATTCTCAAAATTTATTACATGCAAATGCTAGATAAAAGAACAATCTTTCTAAATCCATTTATAATTTTTTTGAAAAAGAGTCAATACGTCTAAAATCTGATTTGAAAATGACATATTTCTGGTTTTCTCTGGTAATGGCCTCTTAAGAAGAATCAAATTTAATAATTATAATATGTAGAATTTTAAATTTTCGCCACAATCCACAATTTAAACCTTTATAAATGTGGAATAATATTCTACGTAAAATGTGGGAAAGAGTGTGGTGCATGCTGTGTGAAGGTACTCATAGATATGCGAAATAGCGTCGCATAACAAAAACACATGGTCTCTAAGACACCCTGGCATGAAGTTTCGTGCGAAATACGGTGCAATAAATCCAAATAACACCGCTTCAAAGCGATGAATTGAATGAAATCTGGATAATGTGGGAACCTTATAATATATTGTTCTTGACGGTTGGTGGCGCAACACGAAAGTTGTCATTTGAAGGAAACTATGCAGCAGATTGAGCAAGATCTCAGCTCAGTGGAGAGTAATAATTGCGTGCGTGTGACTGCATATTAATATCGCTTCACTTTCGATCATTTTTTAAACTGGTTTATAACAGCACAAAAAGCTCGCCTTAAAATTCTCCAAGACCTTATTCGCACGGTCCGAATTTTGCAGGTGGTTTTTTTTAATAGCATCTGCAAAAGTTGACATAATTTATAAAACAGTTGCATTGCTTGCCGTCGTCCCAAATTAGTAAATGGGTGTGTTGGTTGTTTTTTAAACAAAATTCAATATTTACCAAAAATATACTTGCAGTAATTAAAAATGTATATTGGTAAATGTTTTTGGTAACAGAAAATAATTAACTCACCATTCGACAAGCCATTATTGTAATGATTAATAATTATAGTTTCTTTCACGTGATTCAATAAGTACGTTTGGCCTTTGAGTTAAATACAGGGTAAAATTAAGTGGTTTTAATAATATTTACAAGGTTTGTGGTTAATTTTTATGTTCTGTCCAAGGGGCTCGTCGAGGTCCCGTCCTTCCTGAAAATGGTATTTTGCCACTATTCAACAACAAACGTAGAAGTCTTAACAAATGGGCACTTTTGTAAAGGTTGTCAAATTGTCACTTCTTCTTCTTCTTTCCTTTCACCTAGGATTTCTAGATAATTTGGTCGATCCCTGTGGGCTGTTTCTCTAAACCTGCGGTTCTCTTATTTTGTTAATATCACCTGTAGGCGACTCCGTCTCTCTTTTAACTTTAATTTCAACGCTCTTTCGTACCTCAAGACCAACATTGCCTCAGTTGAAAATAGACACATGTACCGTTATATATAATAATCTCCCCAAGACATACCTAAGCGGAACCAAGCATGACTCTTATGGTGGGTTTCTTCATTTACCGAGAATGCTAAACGCAATGCCAATTGTAAAAGTAAACGGTCAAATGCATAGAAATTTTCAAATTTCGATCGTTTACTTTTACAATTAGCATTGCATTTACCGAGAATGCTAAATGCAATGCTAATTGTAAAATTAAACGATCGAAATTTAAAATTTTCTATGCATTTGACCATTTACTTTTACAATTAGCATTTTTTTTCGTGATACAATATACAATGTTTTACAATAGAAGAAAAAAATACTGCAATTTAATAAAAAACATAATAAAAACATAAATAAGTATATAAAAAAAATAATAATAAACAAATGTCTAAAAAAAAAAAATTAAATATTAAATATAAGTAATTAAAAATTAAAAATTAAAAATTAAAAATTAAAAATTAAAAATTAAAAATTAAAAATTAAAAATTAAAAATTAAAAATTAAAAATTAAAAATTAAAAATTAAAAATTAAAAATTAAAAATTAAAAATTAAAAATTAAAAATTAAAAATTAAAAATTAAAAATTAAAAATTAAAAATTAAAAATTAAAAATTAAAAATAAAAAATAAATAAAAAATAAAAAATAAAAAATTACAAATTAAAATTGCATTTAGCATTCTCGGTAAATGAAGAAACCCACCATTAGTGTTATTAAAATATTCACATCCTTAATCAGAGTGCATGTTCGATGTTCGAACTTGAAGCACCATCTTTTTGAATGCACATTTCCTGATGCATCGGGGAATCTAACTAGTTTTTTTGATATTGTGGCTATGTTTAGTAAAGGATACTTTCTCCTTAACTTCTACTTCAATAAAATTCAATGGTTTAGATTTCAATTCTTGTACCGTCACGATTATTATGAGTGTGGATCATTCTTAGGCTTGATGCTCCCAGGTATTTGATCCATCCCTTCATGCATATTATTGCACCAGCTCAATGTTAAGGTCTGCTGCACACCCTTCAACAATGCTAGCAATACGTAACCACAATGGGAGTATTTCCCATGTCCAATCACAACACACAGTCTCGGTAATGTTGTACCAGATCTGTACCAATCTAGTAGCAGCTCTACCAGTTCTGTGTAGTCAGTAGTCATGGCGGACTGTGGTTGAGACCGGAGTCCTAGCTATCCCGGATAAGTACCTGATTCCTTTTGTATACTTATTAGAATGTTAATGGAGTATTTTTTTGGGGGATGTGGTATATCATTTTATGCCACCATTCTGTGTTGAGCACGGCGATGGCCTATTAATTTGTAAGTCATTTAAAAAAACACATATTACAATTTTTTTTCAATTTTTCCTCATACAACTGACAATAATTGTTGGATAATTATTAGTTTCATATCAATATTTGTTCCATAATTCACAACGAAATTGCATCGTTAACTGAAAATCAGCCTTTTTGACCACTCTCCGTATAGAAACGGGTCACTATTGTTTTGCCGGTTAATGTGGATTTAATTATTGAATTTTTAATTCTCACCATCGAAAAACTTAATTCTATTTTGTTTAAACTTGAAATTTAAAAATTGTAAAATCATTGACCAATTTTGCTACCATAGTTTAAGAATCAAATCGCTTAAGGGTGCATTTTTGGTGTTATTGAATATTTAAGCTGTGGCAGGGTATTTATAAGAAAATAAACAAGTTTAAACAATGTTCACTAACGTTCTCGCTAAACACTTAGCGTAATAACCTCAACAGAGGACCCGTGGTCTCTTAGTTGGGTTAAGGTTTTCCCGACAAGTAATGTCCCCGAGGGCGCTGTTACTTGAATTCCCAACGAGGACCCAGAGGGCTCTCTCGATTTGGTACTGGGGAGGATTGGGGGAAGGTTAAAATTTCCCTACAATATCCCCGAGGGCGCTGTTACTTGAATTCCCAAGGAGGACCAAGAGGGCTCTCTAGACATGGTACTGGGGAGGGTTTAACTTGGGCAATTTACCACTAGGATTCTGTTGCTAAGTTAACCAGGAGACTGGATACTCTGGCTCCATATAGGCCTGCACGGTGTTATAAACCCTTTGGGGCAGGGTAGTGCCGACCGATGACGGAGGGGTGGGGGTAGCTCAGCCAATGGGGTGTCTTCTTGTCCGGGTGGTGAGCCGAAAGGCGCCAAGCGAGACGGCGCTATGCGTATGAGGGAGAAAGTATTCGGATCCGTGCGTCGCGCGTCGGACCAAATACCACGGGCTACAAAGCTTATTTTTCCCAAATGTGTTTTCGGTTGTTCTGTGAAGTCTTAATGGTAGAATTAATCTCGCAAAAAGTGATTTTTGGATTCCAAAAATACAGAAAAATACAGCCATCTCAACGAAGTGGCATTTCAGCATACCTTTGAAAAGTCATTAAAAGTTAATGACTTTTTAAAGGAAGTGTTGAAATTGCTTGACTCTGAGTTGTCTGGTCATCGATTTTTTGTATCAACTACACTTTGTTCAGTTTGCAAAGTTATTTTAGAGGCTCCGTATGACAGCAGGCTTAGTCTAGCGGTAAGGCCTTTGACTCGCAATCCGAAGGTCGCGGGATCGAATCCCGGCGTGGGCAAATAAATTTTATTTGATTAATTAGTGTTTTCACGTCTAATTAATTAAAAATAATGTGTAGCATATTTGCGGCACGTTCCAGAGCGGAAGATACTCTTAGTATCACCCTGGTGTAAGACCGCCATTGAAAATTGAAATGATGCTTGAAATGTCTTTAGCCGTGTTTGGTGACCAGATCTAAATTGCCAGGTACTTCCCTACCTTCCTTCACCTTCCCCCACTACCTTCAGCCTCACAATATATCCCAATTGGGGATGCAATAGACTCACTGGCTCCAGACGGGAGCAGCTGGGACTCTTGTGAGGTATTCATATAAAAAACGTTATAAAATTATAAATTTTGTTTGTACTTTTAAAACTGAGTCTGGAAGTATCTACTAAATTCAAAGTAAACATTCACTAAGTTTTGTATTAATTTTAATATTAATCATGTGAATGATTTAAAACATATAACAAGTTTCTCGAAAATCATAACCATCAAGTTTTACTAAGTATTGCGAGTATTTTTTTACTGTATGCAAATTTATTTTTACTGCATGCAATTTATTTTGCGACCAGCTAAAGGAGGTGTCGCATTGTAATCAACAATGCTTGAATAAATAAATAAATAAATTGAACAATCAATCTTTCCGCCATCGGGTTCTTGCAAAACATGCACTTCATTTTTTATTAGTGCTAATCTCAGTATTAACTCGTTGTTTGTTTCGCCAGCCGATACAGAATACAAACGTGTTAAAGGTTAATTCAGCGGAGATAGGAGCTTACATAATTTATGGTTTATTGCCCAATCCATCCATGTGAACTGAGAATGTAAAACAATATGTTAATAAAAGAACAAAAATCTTGGTTTAAGGCCCCGCATCCGCGCTCAAAAAGAAGAAGATGGAGAGATATGTAATTATGAATGTTAGAGGAGCGCGCTAATATTTAAAGCGATAAAATCGATGCGAAAATTTTGAAAATGTTTAATAAAACACGACTCGTTTAAAATAGAGCAACAAGCAAGAGCATCTCGTGGAAGGTGTCTTAAGTATTTTTTTTTACAGTGAATACCGCACAAGAATCTCAACTGCTCCCGTCTGGAGCCAGTGAGACAATGGCATCCCCAATTGGGGGGTATGTTGTGAGGCTTAAGGTAGTGGGGAGGGGAAGGAGGTGGGGAAGAGGAAGGTTGGGAAGTACCTGGCTATTCAGATCTGGTCACTAAACACGGCTAAAGCCATTTTCAAGCAACGTTTCAATTCTGAATGGTGGTCTTACACCAGAGCGATACTGATAGTATCTTCCACTCTGGAACATGCCGCAAATATACTATATATTATTTTTAAATGAATTAATTGTGAAATAACACAAATTAATCAAATAAAATTTATTTGCGCATGCCGGGTTCGAACCCGCATGTATCATTTTAAGAAACATTGTAATTTATTTGCGCATGCCGGGTTCGAACCCGCATGTATCATTTTAAGAAACATTGTAATTTATTTGCGCATGCCGGGTTCGAACCCGCATGTATCATTTTAAGAAACATTGTAATTTATTTGCGCATGCCGGGTTCGAACCCGCATGTATCATTTTAAGAAACATTGTAATTTATTTGCGCATGCCGGGTTCGAACCCGCATGTATCATTTTAAGAAACATTGTAATTTATTTGCGCATGCCGGGTTCGAACCCGCATGTATCATTTTAAGAAACATTGTAATTTATTTGCGCATGCCGGGTTCGAACCCGCATGTATCATTTTAAGAAACATTGTAATTTTTTTCACAACTATAACTTGTAAAATAACTGAAGCAAACGTGTTTATAATAATTTTCGGAGCATACTTTGCGATTTTTTTCTATTGAGGGAATTTCATATAATTTGAGCTTGGGCGTGGAT
This sequence comes from Limnephilus rhombicus, assembly GCA_929108145.2. Taxonomy (NCBI): domain Eukaryota; kingdom Metazoa; phylum Arthropoda; class Insecta; order Trichoptera; family Limnephilidae; genus Limnephilus; species Limnephilus rhombicus. The sequence continues at coordinate 26,706,227 of OV815295.1, read as the reverse complement.
AAATATTATCTTAAAAATAACATATATTTTTTAAGAGCTTAAGAACTTCAAAGGTTTAAGGGAGATATAAGGTAGAAATTCGGGTAGCGGCGGCTAAGAAGAACTTTGCATGAACTATCATATAATTTTTATAAAAGGATACCTATTTCATATATTAGCAGATTTATCGCACTTAAATAAAATAATACAAATTAATTACATGTTAAATAATAATAAAAACGATGTCATGTTGTGTAAGAACTCGTAGTAACGGCCTCCATGGTCGAGGGGTAAGGTTGTCGACTGTCAATTCGATTATCGCGGGTTAAAATCCCGGAAAATAAATGAATTGTTAATTATTATTTTTTAATTTATAAACTAACGTTTAGACAAGATTTTTATGCAATGCACAAAGGTAACAATTATTACAAGCAATAATTGTCAGCCTGAAACACTCATTTACATTGAAAAATCTTCCGAGAAAAGATACTTGCCGCCAACGGGACTTGAACCCGTGTCCTTCCGATTGCCGGTCGAATGCTCTGACCACTGAGCTATGGCGGCTTATCAAATACCCGCCAGGGTGGAAAAAAAATAAATTTTCAGGTGGAAAAAAAAAAATATAACAAGCAGTAATTGTTGAATGAAACACTAGTATATATTGAATTATTTGGCGGGTATTTGATAAGCCGCCATAGCTCAGTGGTCAGAGCATTCGACCGGCAATCGGAAGGACACGGGTTCAAGTCCCGTTGGCGGCAAGTATCTTTTCTCGGAAGATTTTTCAATGTAAATGAGTGTTTCAGGCTGACAATTATTGCTTGTAATAATTGTTACCTTTGTGCATTGCATAAAAATCTTGTCTAAACGTTAGTTTATAAATTAAAAAATAATAATTAATATTTAACAAGTTTAAGTATTTCCCCAATAAATGCAGACATAATTTGTCTCGACGCCACCTAGCGAGGGATTTAACACTAACAATGTCTTCCTCGCAAAAATAAAGTTGGTTGTTTTCAGGTGGAAAAAATATAACAAGCAGTAATTGTTGAATGAAACACTAGTATATATTGGATTATTTGGCGGGTATTTGATAAGCCGCCATAGCTCAGTGGTCAGAGCATTCGACCGGCAATCGGAAGGACACGGGTTCAAGTCCCGTTGGCGGCAAGTATCTTTTCTCGGAAGATTTTTCAATGTAAATGAGTGTTTCAGGCTGACAATTATTGCTTGTAATAAATGAATTGTGTTATTTCACAATTTCATAATTTCAAATAATATATATTTTTGAATGTAGCTATTACTTTGTGGTTATCCATTATAGAAAATGAAACAATACAACTTTGTATAAACCACTTATATAATGTGCAAATCCGACCGGTTTCGGAACAAACGTTCCTTCGTCAGGGAAAGCTTATACTTTTTTTTATTTTTTTTATTATAATCCTAATTTTTTTATGTTACATGGGTGATTGTGCTGTGCCTGTCTCACTAGGAGTTCCTGTGTTGATAGCAGGCGCATTTTAACATAAATAGTTTAAAAATAGTGTATAAAGGATAACAACAACAATGTTATTTACATTTAGAGTAGGTAGGTGGTGGTAGGGGGTGGAGCCGTTGTTAGTTAATAATGTAGATTGGGTGAGTAGGTATTAGTGTAGAGTGGGTGGGTAGGGGAACAAATCCATGATTGGGCTATATGACAATATTTTTTGTTTGTTGATAATAAAATAATGAATCTATTATCAACAAACAAAAAATATTGTCATATAGCCCAATCATGGATTTGTTCCCCTACCCACCCACTTTACACTAATACCTACCCACCCACTCTACATTATTAACTAGCAACGGTTCCTCCCCTACCAAAATAAAACATTGTTCGAAACTGTCAAATTAGTATAAGCGTTCACTGACGAAGGAACGTTTGTTCCGAAACCGGTCGGATTTGCACATTATATAAGTGGTTTATACAAAGTTGTATTGTTTCATTTTCAAATAATATAAGTTATATTTGCGGCACGTTCCAGAGTGGAAGATACTCTCAGTATCGCCCTGATGTAAGACCACCATTCAGAAATGAAGAGTAGCCTGAAATGGATTTAGCCGTGCTTTTTCTCCTTCCCCTCCCCCTTCGCAACGTATCCCAATTAGGGATGTTAAAGTCTCACACCGTCCAGGCGGTTTGGAGCAGCTGGGACTCTTGTGCACTAATAAGTTTCACCCAATCGCTGCCATTTCCTAAATTCTTTTAAACAAATATGTCACTGCTCCTTAAACAAATTAAATATATCTTCTTCTTCTCTATCCTTCTCTCAGTCTCTTTGGTAAGTGTATTTAAACACTATAATTTTATGTGTTGGTAATCTACTTCTTGTTAATTGGATTACCTATAAGATATTTGATGTACGCTATAAGCTATTACTTTTGTACTTTCTGTTTAAAGATCTACTCATGCTAAAAGATGGAGTTGGTGATCTCACAGAGTTTTTCCTTGTATGTCTATAATAGGGAGGCGAAGCTGTAGATGAACCATTCCACAAACATCGTCGAAGCACTGCAGTAACGCGGTAGCCCAAACAACATTCTATTTGCATTATTATAGTGCACTCACAATTGTTTTTATGACAGTTATCATGTTATTCATATAGATAGATTGAAGTATTTAAGTAGTTCCCTATTGAGTCGAAAAAGCGTCGGGAGACCGAAATATCTACTAGAATAGAATATCAATAGTCATTAATGTATTTTGTTATGGAACAAATATCTATATGTACGAAAGATACAACTGAGTACGTACGAGACATAATGATAATGAGTGTACGAAGAAAAACGCATGAATTCTCATAGATATGCAAATTATACCAGTTCAATACTACATCCAGAAATTTACTTTGAGCAATCATTACAATATTTTGTTGTATTTTATGTTTCGGATTATTCTCGGATTGCGTAATTTTGTCGAGGGGTTAAAGTTAACGGTTTTAAATATCAAAACCCGTGTTAAATTATCCGCACGGTTACCTCTGCATTACCATTCAGATACCGGAAGAGGGGCCACGTCATGTGTTCAGATAATGAACGGAAACCGGAAGCGGTTTCGCCGCCAGAACGAAACGAAGGCCAGTTGAGACAAAAGAGGCTTCCACGCATCATGGCGACTAAATAATAAAATATATACATTATGCGCCGGGAAATACCTGCGCCATCGCGTCAGATTCCATCAGATCATTATGTGATATTGATCTCTGCGTGGTACAGCCAGATACATTGATGACTTGATACTTTGGATGTTCACAACCTCGAAGTTTGATAAAATGACAGAATCCAATTATATGCGGCCTCCATGATGGCAAAGTTGTAAGTTTCTTGAATCTGAAACCCGAGGTTGTATTCTAACCCCGCAAGAACAAATTTAAAATAAAATAGCCACCCTATGCTGTGTTGAAATGCCCAGAATTACTTGAACGAATTTAGTTAAGAGTGCCCATCAGACACACCAGACAAAACCATACGGTATTGCGCGTTTTCATCTCTCTAAAAAATATCCCCAACAAAATATCCTCCGACAAAATATCCTTCGGACAAAAAATCCTACAACAAATTATCTATTAACACCTAAAGTAACCTAAGCTTATTTAACATTTTACTATTTTAGAGCAATTATTTATTGTCTGTACAGGATGTCTGTATTATTTTTGTATGTCTGTATAAATTTTTTATTAGCTTAGGTTAGGTTAGGTTTCAGTAGATATTTTGTTGGAGGATGAAAAGTCGCGGAATCTAACCATACACCCCTCAATGCAACACAAATCAAAAAATATTAAACTAAGCCCCGTCGTTTCCGTTAATATTTATGTGGTGGTTGGGTTTTTCAATTGCCTCCGTAATTAGGTGTGTTCGATGTGTTTTGGGTCTTCCTCTAAACTCTAAACAAACCCAAAGTAATGGCAGGTTTCAATTAAGATGTGGAGAAGTGTTCATTCAGTTGTTGGTAGATATTTCTACTTTTGATATGACAGTTGTTGTGGAATTCCATTTTGATGGTTTGATTGAATTCAAAACATTTATTCACCTGTTTAACACATCCGTCACTCAATTGTACCAGTTTGAAGATGAAACCAATTACGGTCAAAAAGTTGATAAAAGAAAAGAAAGATAGGGTTCTTTGTTGAGCTCTTTATGAAGTTGCCTGTAGATGTCAATGGAGGTTTATGGAGAAGTTTGAATTGCCTTATTCCGACGATTCAAGATATTCTCGTGGGCGCAATATGACAAATTTATTGAAGGTTTCTAATATTTTAAGCAATTTGTAATGGAGATGGGTATCTACTAGAATATGTACTTCGCAGGCATTGAATGGTCGAGAACATAACTCGGTATCCGAATTAATACTTAATTTCTAGATAATTCCGTTATCGTGAACCGTGTAATGTAATATTATCCTGTATGACTACATTTCACACATTTAACTAGAATGGTTATGTACGAGTTAGTGTCCGACCGAAACTAGTTTTTACGGCCGAAACCGAAGTCTCAGGTTCTGCCGAAACCGAAACCGAAACTTCCACAAAAGGTCATGTTTCCGTGGAAAAAAAATAGTCAATCTTAATCAATCAGCCTTTATTTTCAAATCCTATATTAATCATTCAGTCTCTGATATTTGAACTAAAAATAAACATAACACAATTATCACTCCTTATTTCAAATAAATTGTTTACGCTTTTTGAAATCGTAATCGTAAATCGCTTCGTAAATAATATTAAACAAAAAATAGTAGGTATTACCTATTTAAACATTATTAACAAATAACATGAAATAAAAGGTAGAAAACAAAGTTAATTTTTTCAAACCGAATTTGTTTAGGTACACTAAATAAAAAATACATTAATTTGTACCCTGAAGATGTTTGAGTAAAGCGAAACCGGTCGGTTCATAAATTAATAAATCTCATGGTTTTAAACAAAAAACTATTTTATTTTATCAAAATATACTCTTTAATCTTAAGAACGAAATAAGTTGGGAGGCGGGAATGGGTACCGCCGCCCCGGGAACCTTTATTGGATAACCAACACCTCTGCTATAGATCACCCCAAGTGGTTCGCTACGTTTGGTAATTTAGCAGGGGTGCCCGGGTTCATGGGATGAGGTTTGTCTAGGTCTTGAAGGTGGATGACCAGGACACACTGAATCCCAGATTCCTATCCACCCCTTTTCCTTCCCAGAACTCTCCTCCTTCCTTTCTCTTAAAAAAACCCTCCGCACAGCATCCCCGAAATTATTTTCCTCAGGGCCTATCATGAACTAAATCTTTTCAATAGCGAAATAAAACTTACCTTTAGAGGGCAAAAAGATGTCACGTATTCCAATAAATATTGTCACATAAATATTATGTGACTGGTGCAGTTCTTGCCTATTTGGATATTTTGTCTATGGTGTTTTTTTTGGAGACTGGCAATTTTTTATGGAGAAGAAAAGTTGGTTTTTGTTGATGGGCACTTCCTCCCGTGCAGCAATGGACTAGCTGCGTCGGAAATTAGTCACTCACCGTGATGGTGTTTTAATTACTTAAAATCCTGTGAATCCAAGTTTATTTTATCTTAAAAAAGGGCGCGGGGTGTTTTTCGTAAAATGAGTAGATCGTTTACGTTATTATTTTAGTGGATGATGTGTGAATCCCACTTTTTACCGGTGATGGCGGTTGGCTATTTGTAGAAATGTTTTTGGAGTGAAATTATAAAGTTATTGGTCCGGTTTTGTGGCTAGTATAATATGCCTTTATGCCCCCGCGTCGCGAAGTCACGGATTGCTGAATGATCTTCCGAAATTCTTAAGACTTGGAGACTGGTTGGGCCCCGTGCCTTCGGATGGAGATTGTTGAGACAGCCTGAGGCTGGAGCCGCTCCTTGGAGATGTAGCGGCCTTCTTCCCAAATAGAAGGACGACCTAGGCTCCCCGGATTCCGCGCCGTTCCCAGTTGATGAGACTGGAAGTCCCGTCCCGGAACCGATTCTCTCTACGATACAAGTTTTCGTTCGTCATCCGGCGTTTTCCTACAATATTCGGCTTCGTTTAGTTAGTGTCCAGGAGTCCATCTGGTATGATTATGTTTTTGTATTCCTAATATTACTTTCATTGGTATAAATTTGCACTCTCATGTTTGTTTTTGGTTGCTACAATATAGTTTTATAAAGTTCATCCTCTTTTATTTACTGATTTCCTTACCTACTTGACAGAAAACTATAAGTCCCATAATCCTGAGCTGTTGTCTCTGCTCTGCCGTATAAATTACATTACGCTTACAGTACACTTCATCTGTTCTATTACATTGCACCCTCCGTGGTGAACCATAATATCATTCCATTACAATATGATAATATAATAAATATAATATATTCCAATATTTTTGATAAGAACAAATTCAATAAATACTGTACTACTTCCGCGTGCTAGATTTTCACTAAATAAATACACCTTTATTTTAAAAATAGGCTTGATTTTTGTTGATCTTATGTATTTCAAAATCATAATAACAACTCAACAATCACCTCTTTAATCAAATGTTTTAAATACTTGCTTCATAATTTGCAAACTGCGAAACACCTATTGTTGCGCAGTGCAAACAAGATTAGCCTAGTATAATTGAATAGCAATACTTACATCCATTTACCTCAAAAATTAAACATATCACATCAGGTAAATCATTTTAAAGAGGAAAAGTTCGCATGTATTCATATTGCACACCCATAGCATCGAAAGTTTCAAAAAATTCTAAGTAGTTTTAAAAAACCGCCCCGTATATGTCCAAAGAACCTTAGTGGGGTGCATGTATAAGACAATATTTCCTCCAATGTAGTGACTATTATCAATTCCTTCATTTTATATTGGAAAAACAACTCGTAATTTTGAAATCAGAATCAAAGAACATTTAAGATGTCTTAATAATAATATTTTTTCTGACTTCGCTAACCATATCATTGAAAATAACCATAGTATTGAAAAAAATACGGGGATAAATATTCTTCATATTAATCATAAAGAAAAACGCTTAGATTACTTAGAATCCCTTGAAATAAAATAATGAATCTATTATCAACAAACAAAAAAATTGTCTTACAGCCCAATCATGGATATGTTCCCCTATCCTCCACTCTTCGTAAATACCTAGCAACGGCTCCACTCCTACCACAATAATGCATTGTTCCCATCCACTATTTTGTAACTGTCAAATCAGTATCGTTTGCACTGAAGAAGAAACGGTCGTTCCGAAACCGGTCGGCTTTACTCAAATATATAAGTGGTTCAAACAAAGTAACATTCCTTCATTCATTTAATCACAATTAAATTTTAACTAACAACACTTTTCTATGGGATGTGCTATATATGTATCTATGTTTATACAATTATAATCACAGAACATATTCTTTAGGACACGTGCTTTATTAAAATACAGTTAAAAACTTCTGTTTTATAAATTATATAAAGGGTTTGGTACTGGTTCAAAGTAAACCATTTTTACTCAAATTTTAAAAAACTTTTTTTTGTCTTTCATGGAGTAGGAATTAAAAAAAAAACTTTACAAGACTGACGGAGGTAGTGAATGTATGAATTGTGAATAAATCAAATAAACATCTAACACCATACTTACATGTTTATTGTAACTATTTACATCCGTGTCATAATTTACGTTTATAAAATAATCGTATATGAAAAGTAAGAGCAAACAAGTAGCGATTTACAAAGCTGTTATGTCTTCGGCAGTCTGGAACAGAATGGTTCCTCTTAATTTATCCCGGCAGAGGGTGACTACGTGGAAATGTTAACGGATCGCTGGAACCAATAGGAATGCTTCCGCGATTCAAATTAGCTGCATCGTTCGTTACCACACACTTATCTTTCAATGAGAATTAACAAAAATAAAGAAACGTTTCTTATTAATAATTAAAAACGACAATGTACCATTAAATAGTTGACCGCCGAAAGCGGTGTCGCTCCAGATCGTCAATATACGCCACTGTGCGACGCGCGACGGCGCAAATAGCAATGACAACAGCAAGTAATCACTAGATAAAAACATTTCCAGGCAGGGATCATTACCGGAGACGCCATCGTCAGTTCCTTCAACTCGACTGGGACTGGCCTTACGGGTTTGCCTCGCGTTACCATCAAAGGAATATTGTGAAAATGAGAAAACTTGACGCGAGTAATGGACTGCCATCGATTCTTCGCGCGGATACAAATTGTTCGCAGATAAGCCAACAATATTTCTATTGATTTCTTAATGGGATGTGATTCTTCAGAGTATCTCAATAGAGCTATTGAGAGATCAGCCACTATTTATTGGCTTATCTGAGATTGATTCTGCTTTATGTCAAATTGCGAAGATTCCTGTTTTAATAAATATGATCAGGTATAATTTTTTTTTTAAATAGGCAATTCGCCCTAAAGAGAATGCTTTGTGCCGATAAAGTTAAGAAAGAAAGTTATAATTTTAAGGATAAATAATCTATAAGGGGACAGGACAAATCAAATATTGAAGTCATTGAATACTGAGAGGATGGGTGATTTTAATAAGCAAACGATATATGCTTTTGAAGGAAGAATTATTTTTACAATCGAAGAAGACGTGGTCAAGAGTCTCTTTCTCCACACCACATTGGCAGAGTGGACTATCGAGGTATAATTTTTTTTTTTATATCAGTGTTGATGTCTGGGTTGTGCAGTCGTCTTAAAGAAAAATATGGGTAAGTTTTGTTATTTTCACTAGCGAAGCTCAACGTGAAATCACTATTCTTATTTATTATTTTTTTAATCCTTTATTTTTGCCAATTTTACATTTTATAATTACATATTTTGAAAATAATAAAAATACTGGGAACCCACTAAGGCGCAGCCTGTGTGTATGTCAATCATCATTAGATCAATCTTTCCCACAAATTGGTTTACATTATGAATACGAATAATGAAGTTTCGCTAGAGTGGAATATAAATAAATAAAATAATTACTTCATCCAAAATGTATACGCAAAATACCACACATTCAATTTTTTCATTAGAAATGTGTGAAGGCGTATAAGGAACAACTTTAAAAAAATTGTATTTTCGCCAAGATTATCTGTGAGAGTTTCTCTTGATTAACTTTTTTCTTTCTTATAAAACTATTCACAACATTCTAATCTAAATATGCACTGGCAGCCTGCAATTACTTTTAGACACAAAACGGGAGTAAATTAATTGATGAGGTCTTTAATCGTTTTTCAACCATTTATAAAATTTATTAATCGTCGGTCGCAATATCTGTTAACAAACGTTGACCGTGCTCGCAAATATTGATAATTGACCATTTTTTTTTTTGGTCAAAAAAAAATCGCATTGATATAGGGTTTTATCGATCATCCATACTAGACCTCCGTAACCCGAAGCTGAGGGGGATCTGGCCCTGGGAAAAGAATTCGAAGCCCTGCAGTACCGTGGGAGCTCAAATAATTTTCCAACTGCCTTATTGTGGTGCAGTGAAGTTGCTTTCTATCCATAAATAAATTTAAAGAATTCGTCTTAAGATTCTTCATTTGAATGAATTTCGTTTTTTACTCACAACTATCGAGTTCATATGACTGCAAAAATGTCATAGCTTCTAGCATCTACATTTATTTTTATACGACTGAAGGAAAGCTAAGTCAGATAAGGACCTGAGGAAACAAACATAACTATAAATTGTCTCGTAGAAACCTCTTTTTACTTGAAAAATCTCCCAGTTTTTTCGTACAAATGTACATAGATACACACATATATGTCAGAACAATGGCGTTCATTGACTTAGGCTGTAGACTTTATAATAGTGTGCAATGGGTGGGTACCTATTAGGGGCTAGGGACTGGAATACCGGTTAACTGGTAAATGGTAACATGTTCGCATTTTTCTTTAACCGGTAATTCTTAATTTCCTGTTGGACAATTTGGAAAATTTTATGAATTTTCATAATTGCTTTCACTTATCAAATAATTTAAATTTCATTAGTTTTTTTTACATTAGCTTCGCACAGGAGGCCCTGTGGAAAATTATTTCCCTCAGGGCCTTTGTCAACTGAGGGGATGCTGTGTGGAGGGTTTTTTAAAGGAAAGGAAGGAAAGGAAATTCTGGGAAGGAAATAGGTATGCGGGGTGGGTAGGGATCTGGGGGTCAGTGTGTCCAGGAGTGACAGATGTGTGAATCCGTCCCTCCAAGTGCGAAGGCTGTAAGAAAACTGTAACTGTAAGGTGAAGTATCGAGAGATTCCGACTGGAGAGGATAATAGACCTCCCTCAACAGTCTCTCTCGATCCTGCGCACTACGGCAGGTGAGCAGACGTGGACAAAACTCACCCCATGAACCCGGACACCCCTGCTAAGTCACCAAACATAGGGAAACACTCGGGGTGATCTATGACAGAGGTGTTGGTTAACGAATAAATGGTTCCCAGGGCGGCGGTGCCCAAATCTGCCTTCCAAATTGATAAATTAAGCGTGTTAAATTGAATATTCCCGAAAAGAATACCAATGAATTTCACTTTTTATGAAATATCTTGAACACATACAAGCTTGAGGATCGACGAAGGATAAGCGATTTATTTAAAATTGTAAATTCAGAGCTCGACTATTGCGAACTCTGTGGTCTAGTTAATATAAGTGTACCTACTCGCTTCATTGTATAAGACGACTATTGAGAATTGAAACGTTGATTTAAATTGCTTAAGCCGTATTTGATGACCAGATCTGACTTAGTACTTCACCTTCCTCTCCCCCATTTCCTTCCTCTTTATACTACCTTCATCTCACAACTTATACGAATTAGGGATGCCACAGTCTCACTGACTCCGAACGGATGGGAGCAGTTGACATACTTGTGCGATATTCGCATTAATAAAAGTAGACATTGCAGAAAGTATTTATTTAAATAATTCAATATGTATTATGACTATACACATTTTTGGTTCTCTCTCCAATAACAGGCATAGAAATAACATTATTTATTCTTTGTATTTAGTGCATCACGCCTCCATAAGGCATGTTCGTTTGAGATCAATTGAGGCCATTATGTGACGAATATAGAGCATAGAAATCACGGAGAACCAGCTAATGTAATATCTGCAAAGAAACCTGGCTTTCCCAAGAACCAAGACTTTCGTATTCACAAAGAACATATTATATCAATACATTTGATATATTTTTTCAACTTTTTTTTACATTAGCTCCACACAGGAGGCCCTGAAAAAATATTAATTTCCCTCAGGGCCTACGTCATGTTTGGGGATGCTTGTGCAAAGTCTCTTTAAGGAAAGGAAGGAGAAGAAATTCTGGAAAGGAAAAGGGTAGGTGTCTAGGGTTCAGTTTGTCCAGATCATTCGCTGCCATATCCAGACAAACCTCACTCCATGAACCCAGGCACCCCTGCTAAGTCACCAAATGTAGCGAACCACTTGGGGTGACCTATGGCAGAGGTGTTGGTTATCCAATAAATAGTTCCCGGGGCGGCGGTACCCATTCCCGCCTCCCAAATTGTCATGTATGAAATTCAAAGACAGAGCATGCACCGTAGGTAATAAAACCAAATAAAAATATTGATTGTTAGAAACAGTCCAGGATTCCGGTTGTTTTAAAAATCTTCGGATTAATTTTATTTTTATTTTTGTACAGTAGAAGCTATTTTTATGTCAAATGGTAGATTAAAGAACAAAAACATATCCATAAACTATCTTTTAAAAGTCTGTGATTCAATTAATAAGTTAAGGAATCAAATCAGGTACATAAATATCGTTAAAATATCTAAGATTATTTCTCTCAATATCATTCAATATGGTGCTTTATTCGAGTAGTATTGTGATAATATCTGACATCCACCTGGCCGACTTCGTGATGTAATAATATGGAGCATTTCTTATAGCTTATGGTGTATGAAGTATAACTTATGGTTGTATAAAGTATGGTTTATGGAGTTATTGGGTCGAGATCGTGATCGGCGCTGGTATCACTTACCTATTTATGTGCCAGCCTTGCTGTCAATCAAAATACGCCTTATAAAGAAGGCAATAAGTGTCACATTTGAATAATAACCCTGATTGATGGATCCATATCGTCTTTTATCTGCTAACCTACGTCTTTTTGTGGTAATCCGACTGCTAGTTGCGTCATTTCAAGGTAATGTGGCATCTGTTGGGTTATTTGTGATCTTTTGTTTATTTATTTTATTTATTTATTTATTTAAACGCCCATAGGGCTTTTACATAGAATGCAGTACATTTTTTTTTAATTTCAGTACTTACAAAATACAAGTAACATAATATATGTTAAAAACAAAATTTAGGTGACATAAAATATAAGCGTTAACAAAATACAGGTAACTTAAAATATAAGAAACAAAATATAGTCCATAAAATATATGAGTTGAGATAAAGTAGGTAAGGTTAAAATAGTTGTTCACATTAGTTTATGGGATATGTAGAAATAAATAGTTGGCGCATATGGCGTTTGAAGTTTGTTAAGTTCAAATTATTGTCCAATACATCCATATTGTTTAAGCATTTGTTACCAAGACTATGTAAACGTTGTATTGGAGAATGTAAATCATAGTTCGAATGAGATGTACGTATATAAAATGTCAATGTTTGTCTAGTTGTTCGTGTAGGTACATGTAGATTTATTGACTGCAGGAGTTCACAATTGTTGAATTTAGAGTTTAATAATTGTAATAAAAAGGTTAGGTCGTTTATTTTTCGTCTGTTTTCTAATGTTGGAATATTTAAAGTATTCATTAGCGACGGGTTATTTATGTGCTCTAAAGGGATGTTAAGTTTAAAATTTACAAAACGTAGAAATTTTCTTTGAATTCTTTCAATAATATGGATATGAATTTTGTAGAAGGGCGACCAGACTATGGAGTTATATTCTATTAGGCTTCTAACAAGGGATGATGTGTACAGTAGTTTAATGATTTGTAACGATTCAAAGTTTTTAATTGTTATCCTAGAGATTTATTCATGAAAAAATATGAGGTTACTTGGATTTATCAACGTTTATGATTTATATTATTTTAATTCTGTAAAAGAAAATTATTCGAGTTATTTGAGTAATAAGAAACACAGTTTTCCAAACCATTCTTCTTTATCAACACAATTAGTTTCCACCTTTCATTTTTAGCTGTAAAGTTATTCCTACAACGCTACAACAAACTTCTACTCAATCTTATATATAAAAATCAATTGCTGTTCGTTCATATACAAAAACTCGAGAACGGCTGGGCCGATTTAGGTGATTTTGGTACTTATTGAAATGTTTGTCGTAGTCCAGGGAAGGTTTAAACGGTGAGATAATATGATAAAATTGTGAGGTAGATAGTAAAAACAACAATTTCATTTTCTCATATAAACAGTTCTACTGTTCTACCTACTTTCAGAAGCACAACATAATCTAGAATTGGAATGCAAAAAAAAAAGAATTCTGATTGTCATATTTTAGTCGTCTGTCGAACGTTACCTGTCATTCTGTTACCATTTAAAATCTTCTATCATCAGTTTGTCAATGCGTGAGAACTATATTTACTATTTTAATATGCCAAGGAAAAGACGAGCTGACATAGGTAGTCGAAGTCAATCAAATGGGCGACGAGCTACCTCACGTGCAAACCGCACTGATGACCAGCGAGAGACAGATAATGATAACATTCGTATTGGTATGGCGGATTTGCGTTCTACATTAAATAAGCCGCCTGGGAGATTTCATCAAAAACACTGCCTAATCCCTTTGAGATATAACAAAACAATGCAGACTAATATATTCCTCTTTTATAGATCTACAAAAAAGTCCGCGATAGCCGTATACCCATTCTATCTTCTAAAAAAATGATCACGTACAATGGGATAATTGGAAAGTTATTTAGACGGATACAGTATTAATCCTTATTAACTTAAATACGTTAGTTACCCCAAGCATTTCATTCACATTATTTTAATCTTTCACACCTTCTCTACGTATTATAAATTAAAGTCCTCCGCGGCATCTGTCTGTCTCTTCGCGATAAACTCAAAGACGGCGGTGGTTACAAAGGTTGGATTTTACAAAGTGTTTTATTAGCCACAGCAACGCGTGGCCGGGTTAGCCAGTAAGAAATAAATTTAAAAAATTAATAGCTACATTAAGTCCGAAAAATCTTTGCCTAAGAAATTTTCAGAAAGAGAACTAAACATCTTCGTAGAAGTAGTTGAAAATATCCTACCCAGACATTGAAGTTAAAACATAGAAGTCATTGAGAACCTACATATATAACCTTATGCAAAATCCAGTTAGTATCAGCATTAAATGTCCTAGCGCGGACTAAAACAAATATTCTTTATCTCTTTTTATATTACGTATCTTCTTAACCCTTTCACACACTTTTCCGCAAATGTCAATCCACGTTATGCAATTGCACTACATAAGTATAATAAATACAAAATAATACAAGAACAACAACATGTCAAAGAGACCAAATGGGTAAACAATTCACCGACTCCAGATATTTTCATATCGGGGGATTTGGCTCGGTGGAACTCCTAATTGGACCTATAAATCCTACAGATCCCTCAATATAAATATTTAAAAAATCTTTTGTATTCCTACATGTATTTAAAATGACTGATTTTTGCATTTTTATATATAAAGAGAGAGCTAGGTATATTTGTTATTATTATTATAGTTTATTGTGTGAATACCGCACAAGAGTCCCATCTGAAGCCAGTGAGGCGATGGCATTCCCGTTTAGAGTATGTTGTTAGGCTTAAGGTAGGCAAAGATATGGGGGAGAGGATGGTGGGGTACTTGGCTCTTCAGATCTGGTCGCAAAACACGGCTAAAGTCATTTCATGCAACGTTTCAATTCTGAATGGTGGTCTGATACGATGCTGAGAGCATCTTCTACTCTGGAATGGGCCGCAAATATAATAGATGTTATTTTTAATTAATTGATTGTGAAATCACACGAATTAATCAAATAAAATACTGATTAAAAAAATCATGGAAAAAGACCGCAGAAATTTCTTTTAATTATTTTATTTTTGAATTGACAATATTAAAAAATCTCCTACTATCACCACACAAAGCGGAAAATGTCCCATAAAACGTTCACGTGACACTTTGATTTGGTTACTTTGGTTATTTGATTAATTTTGAATTGCCCTTAGGCTCACAAACTAGCGCTATAAGTACTAAAAAATAACATTGTTCATTAAAAAAGCTTTATATCAGATCCAGTCAAAGTTTATTACATAATTTTATTAGAGGTACAGGCACAATTAATTGTAATTTTCCAATTAAATTCAACTTATTCTTTAACCAGTTTTAGGTCAAAAATAATAATTATTGTCGAAATGATACGCTGACAATTAGCACACTCGTATCTAGTTGCAATACGATTATTATGTCAATCACATTCTATTGTCTTTCGGATGTCGTTCACTTAGCACAATAATTTCTTTGTTCTTTGTCTTTTTTTACTAGAATGATGTAGAAAGTAGGTGACTACTTCCGTGTGGTATTTAATTAAGATATTCCATTTGTTCTGTTAAAAAATGCACTGAATAAATTTATAGCATTTTAAAACTGTTTGGGAAAATGTGGCATTAATAATCTTGCACAAAACTGTAAAATAAATTTAAATATTTCGAATTCAACTTTTGATTACGTACTGAAATATAAACATTTTATTTAATCATTGAAGACAAATCACAAACCAAACTTTGAAATAAGAAAATTAAAAAAATCATCTTGTATCTAGGAATCGACCTCAAGACTTAAAGTTATTCCAACAACGCTACAACAAACTTCTTCTCAATCTTATATATAAAAATCAATTGCTGTTCGTTAGCCTCGCTAAAACTCGAGAACAGCTAGACCGACTTAGGTGATTTTGGTACTTATTGAAATGTTTGTCGTAGTCCAGGGAAGGTTTAAACGGTGAGATAATATGATAAAATTGTGAGGAAGATAGTAAAAACAACAATTTCATTTTCTCATATAAACAGTTCTACTGTTCTACCTACTTTCAGAAGCACAACGTAATCTAGAATTGGAATGCAAAAAAAAAAGAATTCTGATTGTCATATTTCAGTCGTCTGTCGAACGTTACCTGTCATTCTGTTACCATTTAAAATCTTCTTTCATCAGTTTGTCAATGCGTGAGAACTATATTTACTATTTTAATATGCCAATCCTTAGGGGTTATGTCCGAACCACAGAGCTAATTCGATCCTATACCCTTTGGTCATATTTAACTGCATCATTCTTCGACTAAGGACCACTAATATTATCTTCATTTTCTTTACATATATGTATATTTTTGGATGCTTTCTATTTCGTTAGTGTCCGAGAAAAATATATTCATTTTTTTAATTTTAATGTGTGACATCTATTGACTTTCCTAGTTAAAGTATTTGTAGTTTAGTTTTTTTCTAGCTAAGTTTTTTTTATGTATCTAGGAATTTTTTTTTTAATAACTTAATGAGTAAAATCTAAAATCAAGGTATGTAATAATTGAAGGTAATATTAGAGACTCCAAGACATTATCTAGATTGCATTTAGTTCGGAAAGAATCTTGCAATCAAAAAGAAGTCCACGATTAATGAGTCAAATCCAAGATTCGAGTCATGACCGGTCAGTGGTTGAGTGGGCATAGCGCTTGGATCCCATCCGGGCGTCGCGTGTTCGATTCCTCGGCTAGCTAAGTCCTCCATCACAACACAAGCAACATTTTCGGCTTTCTGTGGTGGTAGTAGGAGATTTTCAAACATTTATGGTTTAATCGTAACCCGGGAATATTTGTCTTTCTTTAAAAAAAAAAATTAATATATATATATATAAATACATAAAAAAAATGTAATGAGGCGTATTATTACAAGACACAATTATTTGGCAGGCTATCCCCTCTGTCTACCCCTGCTAGAGTGCAGGCCTGGGCGCGCGACCACCAAGTCACTACCGCTTAGTAAACTAAGTAAACTACAGCACTGTTTAAAATGGCTCTACACCGAACTCCGTTTATTTTTTGTCATAATTTTATAGTTAAATAAAATTTATTTTTCGCTTTCTAACTACATAAATAAATCAAATGTACGAAATCCTTTTCTCACAACTATGTTAGGTACCTACTCCGTTTTCAGGCAATCGAATATGAATACATACATGTATATATTTAATGTGCTTACGGTTAAATAACCCACAAATCAGCAGTAACAACGAGTATCAACAACTATATCTATGGAGATTTTCTGCATCTACTTCGTTTTCAGACTATCGAATTTGAATACATACATGTATATATTTAATGTGCTTGCGGTTAAATAACCCACAAATCAGCAGTAACAACGAGTATCAACAACTATGTCTATGGAGATTTTCTGCATCTACTTCGTTTTCAGACTATCGAATATGAATACATACATGTATATATTTAATGTGCTTTCGGTTAAATAACCCACAAATCAGCAGTAACAACGAGTATCAACAACTATAATTACCCCGATTTTCTGCTCCACTTTATTGCGGAAATTGAACAATTTTATGAATCTTCTCTTGAACGATTCTTTGATCCGAACAACCACGGTGAATTTTTTTCTTGTAATTTTTTTGTTTAAATCTAAAATTTATACAAGCAAAACCTTCTCAGAAAGATATACCTAAGGTCTATTTAGGATGCTGAACCCTCATTTAAAAGAAGGGATTACTAAATCTACGGTACCTGCTTTAATTAGAAAAGATTCATCTTAAACCCGGACGCTCTTTTAGAGTGAGATGCTGCGATTATTTCTTTCGTAAAATAAATCTGACACGATTTAAAAATCTGATAAAGAGAGCAAGAATGACGTAATATGAACCTCTGTTTGTGTTTTCAGGTTATGGTGACTTCATACCTTTTTATGATATCATGAAGTAAAAAAATATTTTTTCTTGGACCCTTTCGTGAAATATTGCATCAAGAGAAAATTTAGAAAATAACTTAGTTAAAATAATATCAGTTAAATTACTTTTTTGTTAATTGATATAATATGTACACAAAAATTCAAACATGATATGTTTGAATTTTTGTGTATGTTAATATATCAATTATAATTTTATTATAATTGATATATTAACATACACAAAAATTGTGTTTATTATAATTTTTGTATATTAATTTCACTATGTTGATAACCTTCATATTACGTGCTTCAAAAAAGTTTAAGAGAATTGTAAATTGTAAAAAAATTGTGTTTCTTTAAATCGAGTTGCCAAAAGGATTGGCAAATATTTGAGTAAATTTTAAGAATGAATAGAATTTGAACAATTTATCAAATTTTGAAGTTAAAGCAGCGTTTTAACTCTCGACTGTGTTTTTGTTCAAAACCCTTCTAGCCTCATTTTTGGGAATGTTACTTTTCAGTGGTTTTGTGGAATGGTCGTCGAATATGGTCGTCGAATGTTAAGACGACAATATACCCTAAAATATATTCAGAATCTTAACGACTTAAGTAAAGAAGCCGTGGATACAAATTGCAACTTGCGACCCTTGTATTGGACGGACCTTCTGTCGAATTTTCCCTATCAAAGAAAAGAAAAAGAAGACGAATAATGTGGGAATCTTAACAACGTAAGTGAAGAAAGCGTGTAAACAAATATTGTACGAACGTACAGTGGAATTCACCCTAACAGGCCTGGAGATTCGACCTTTCTGCCGCGTTCATTTTAATTAATTCTGAAGAATGTGTTACAAATATTTAAAATGTGTTTCCATGTTGTCCTTACAAAGTTATTAATTCATCGTGTAGAAAAATATAATCTGGTGCTTACCGCTAACTTTATTGTTGAAAAACGGGTTATAAAGTTTTAAAATCGTTGTACGTAAAATATATTAATGGTACTGTTTTTATTAATCTAAAATATAAATAACTCGCATTCCTTGTGCGACATGGAAATATAAAAGTTATTATATTTACGAATTCGCCGGAAATTATTAAAATGTGAGTTTTGAGCAAACAAAAATTGTTAAGGTAATTTTTGCTGATTTAGGCGATTTTAATACTAATAGATGAAATTACTCAACACTCAAATATTTCATAATTTGGAATTGCAATATTTTACATTAAAAAAAAACAAATAATACTTTCACACAAAAAATTTAGTTTTTATTTAGTTTTACGATTTTTTTTATATATTCATTTTCATCTTCTCCTGTAAAGTTTCCATTTTGTGGTTTGAAGGGTGTTACCAAACCGCAGTCGATATTAAAATGGATTATTACAATGAATGGAAATGAATCTAAAAAAAACTTGTGGCGTAAATGGTAAACACCTGCCTACGTGATCATTTAATAATTATATAGAAAGACATAACCAAATTACAAGGGATGAAAAATTATATTTAACATAAAAAAATTACGCTTTGTTTTTCCGGGTAAGAGAATATTAAAAAATAATATTGCTTTACTGTAGGAATCCGATAAAAACATAGACATCCAAATTTAATAGACGAGAAGATACAGATGAGGGGTAAAACCAAACTATGTGGGGCGAAGAGGGGAAAGATGACTGCGATTCATTAAAAAATCAATCTGACAGTATATAGGCATCTCGCATTATAATATCACCATTTAGTTCTTAAAAGCAAAATCTGCTTTTGAATTAATAGACCTTTTTACATGGGAGCGCGAAATGCTCGCCACGTTATTAACATATTTGCGAAGTCCAAATGCGGCAAAGTAAAGTTCACCACTTTTCAAAGACGAATATTTTGTTGCCGTATTTAGTTAAGATACTTTTTAAAAAGTTTCATAATTTACTTACCCCTGCAACCAGCGACGAGCTCACTAGAGAACCGCCCACATTCGTTATGATCGACATATTTTAGGGTATAATGTATAGCACAAGCTATCATTTTTGCCGTGTTATTTCGTAAAATGTACGATGTGAGCTCGACGCTGATCAGGACAAGAATGATGACGTCACATTTTTTAGATTCAAGCGAGGCTCTCGTAAGCCCAGCCTGCTCCATTGAACCGGTATGGGGAGGGGGAAATAATACGCTTTTATCACTTGGGGCAGGTCTATATATATTCATATGTCTATGGATAAAAAGGATTTTTTTCTTTGTTGTGAGTCAAAAATAATTCAAATTATTGAACTTTATCAACTTACTGAATAAGTTTTTACAAAAATAAAAATAAGTAATATGTTTATTCACAATGTGTTGCCATTTACAAATTATAGCCTGGCAATTGCCTACCAATGTACATCGTGACCCAATTCAATTGTATTTTATATTGCATAATGCATCAATGTGCATTAAGAATAAGACTGTTTTTTTCGATCAGATTGGATAAACCATTCACCTGACGCAGGTAGGAACACACCTCTATTGCCTGTTTGGCTGCATCTCTAATACACCTCGAAGTACGTAGGTAGATACTATTTTAACATAGCTATAAAGTTGAAAATTCGTTTGTCTCACTTAAGTCAAAATAGAAATAAACGGTGTTAGGAGTTGATAACAGGCAAAGAGTTTGTTGGTTAACACATAAACAATTAACAAGGGAAGGAATGGCACGGAAGAGTGCCGACTGTCGCCGAGCTAATATTATCGACATAGTAATATTACTAAGTAACTTTAATGAAGTAGCAAAAGTTCTAGAACGGTGAGCTTTCGAGTTCCCAATGGGAGTTTGATTCGGGAAACTTTTCCAAAGAGAAAATCTTTTTTATTCAGTCAATGCCAATATATAAAATAAATACCTACTGCTATGTGAAGGGTGAGTGGAACTGTTACAATGGATTTAAATTTTTTTTACAGTTTTTTTTATGAGGATACTTTACAAGGGTCCCAGCTACTCCCGTCTGGAGCCAGCGAGACTATGGCATCTCCAAATACGGATAAAGCCATTTCAAGTACCGTATGGGGTTCTGAATGGTGGTCTCACACCAGGAAGATATTGAGTGTATCTTCCGGTCTGGAACGTGACGCAAATACACCATATATCAATTTTTAATTAATTAATTGTTAAATAACACAATCAAATCAAATTTATTTGCAAAGCCGAGATTCGATCCCGCGACCTTCGTATTGTGAGTCACGGAGTTACCCCTCGACCACGAAGGCCATCCAGTTGCTCCATACAAGAGGCCTTGAGGAAAAAAATCCCTCCGGGCCCATGTCGCCTTTGGGGATGCCGTGTGGATGGTCTTTTTAGGGAAAAGCGACCGTTTTGTACTTTAGGCGAAACTCTATTCCTATCATGACACTCTTCTGAAAAGTCATGACACTCATGATGATCTCAGTGGCAGGCTTCGGTCCTGAAAAACAAGCACCTTGTGGTGGAACCGACTATTAAACTGCCAGGGTTTTCTCTCCCTCGGAAGTAGTGGACCTCACTAAACCACATCCTGTGCAGTCACAGCCGTTGGCCATAATACGTAAGCATATGATGCATAAATAGGGCCTAACATATTCTGAATTGTGAGAATGTGGACGTGTTTAAAAACAACAAAATACATAATAGAAGAATGCCCCCTTCAACAGTTCCCAGGAAGCACATCAAATAAATACTTTAATGGAAGCCTACTCATTTTGGATAGATACGATTCTTTCGAGACTTCTTTGGAGAATTTGCAATGAGCACAGCTTTCGATAAGTTTTAAGATTTTCACGGCCAAAAGACTTCTACCGGACACATCTACCGGATCTGCCGGATCTGCCCTAATGATGGACACTGCAACGATGTCCGAAACGTTGGCTAAAGAAGGAGGTAGCGCAACACAGCACAGCTTTCATTCACAACGAAGAGAAAATTTTTATAAAAGACTTCTTTATAAGTATGCTATATTCCTATCTGCATAGTATTAGAATCTGTTTTAAGTAATTTCTACTAAAACATAACAAAATATTGAAGTGCTGAAAAATAATATTACACTTATTTGATTGTTTAATAAGTAAAAAGATTTCTGAATCTCTGTCGAAGTCAGGAAGTTATTACATAGTATTATTATCAACGCCTTCAGGCGATTTCTAATATATGATTGATTCGTAAGAAGCCTGAATAAATTATGAATCTTCGACGTCATAGACAACATTCCAGGAAATATATCATTCTAAGCAGGATGTTAGTCGAAATGCTTTAAACGTGACAGAGATGACAAGAGAATATTTGAAACCCAAAAACCCAAATCATTCGAAGACTTTTAAAATTCTATAAACCAAAGGATTTGCTTTCATAATACACCATTTCTTAAAGAATGACAGGATGAATGTCATCTTGAAGCACTTCTTCGTTCAGTTTCCGTATGGGTTATTTTTTCATATGGATTTGGGATGAAAAAAATAATATGTTTTTCTATTTTGGTATCGATTTTCGTACAATTTAGGATGGCAGAAAATATTTGACATCAATCTGTCGTCTGTCATTATTTCTGCATGGGTGGAAATGTTATTTTTATTTCGTTTAGTATTTAAAATATTGATAAAAATTCTATATCATTTTGTGTCGACTATTGATTGTCAAATTGTGTTACTATTCGGGTCGTGAATTTTAGGTCCATTGCGAAGGCAAATAACAGATTATGGCTTCATGTTCAAGACGTCGCCATTTTTAACCGTTTAATACCATCCAAATATCTTTTTTTTTCTCTCATGGCAACTATCTGGATAAAATCGTAGATATAATATGAAAATAATGATCGTTTAGAGCAGGGTTTATTAAGCTTTTGCAGTCTCGGTTCTCTTTCACAATTCAAACCATTCCACGGACCCACCCCCCCCAGACGTAAATATTTTTAGAAATGAAAAAACCTTATTTATATTAACAAAAAATACTTTTATTGGTACTGTAGATAGCACCTAGCACAGCACTCAACAGCCAAAAAAAATTATTTTAGGATGGCAACACCGGCACTCTAGTGTCTTCTACCAGCAGCTGACAAAAAGGCGAAAATTCTATTTTTATTCTTGGTTATCCGCTGGTTTGGGCTGCTTGTGTTGCATGGTTTACTATCCTCATATTTTACACTCCGGTTGAAATTTATTGTCGTGTAATAAATGTGGGATTCAAATATACAATAGTCAGATAAACGCAAATTCTATTTATTATTTTAAAACACACGTGACATTACCAAATAACCTGGAGGATCGGTTTGGTAAGTATCGATTCTCCTCCAGTTATAGTACTTAATACACTGTAGAGCAAAGGTGTTTCATATGTGCCTAAATTTAGTTTCTATATGGGGATTGTTGTGAAAAAAAGCATTGTGTAAATTGCCCATAGCTTGCACTCGTCAATGTTATTGTGCAATTTAAAGTATTTTGGGAACTAGTGAAGGGTGTGGATTGTCCCGAAGAAGAGGAAAGAATGACCTCGATAGTATTAGCTGTCAGTCAAAATCCGTTGAAAACCGAAAGTTTCTGATATATGAGGTCATTTCATTCCTTGATCGAAGGCCTACTATCGTCATTAGGCATTGCTTATTTCCTCAGATCATTTGCATATGAGATCAAATTCTTGCTGAGTAATTAAAAAACAAAAGTGCTTTATATTTAAAGCAGGTTGTTTATAACACGGCCTGGGGAAATACGGTAAGTGATTATTAAAAGTAGAGCCTTTGGCAACTAAACAAATAGCCGTGTCACTCAGCATTGAACAAATCATTACTGTATGTAATAAAATATACATTTTTCGGTGTCTACTGTTTGTGACTTGAAACAAATGTTAGGAAACGTTTTCTTAATTACGACGTAGAACTTATCAACCGTTGTTTAACTACAATGCGTTAAAATTTAACTGTATTACCAAAAGAACACGAAGCAGTAAATAATAATTTTCTATTTAAGAGGGAGAAAACCACAAATATGTCATTTTTAAATCAGATTTAGACGTATTGACTCTTTTTCACAAAAAATTATGAATAGATTTCGAGAGATTGGTCTTTTATCTAGCATTACCATGTTTTAAATTTAAAAAAAAATTTTTTTTTTTGTATAATAAGGTAATACCATAAATAAATAAATAATACCATAGGTCGTTGGCGGATTTGTTTAATTGTCAAAAAAGATTTTGAATTATACCAAACCCAATTCAAATCATATAATCATGCAGTAAAATAAATCAATACATTATTGGGGTATCGCATGTTTAAGAATTTTAATTTAAGTTTAAATAAAATCATTAAAAAATATATAAATACGTTTGTTTCTTGACGAAAATTGGTCCGTTTGTGTATTTATTTGTGCACTTACAGACTAATATATTTCAGATTTTTTAAACATTCTTATTTAACTTAGACATTATTGAAAAATGATAAATACTTATATTAAAAAAATAATTACAAAAAGTACATTATTTAATAGTTTTATCATCACACCTTTCAGCATTTTTGGATGTAGGTATAAATTAAAGCATATTTGGAATGAAATAAAATCGATATTGAGTTACAATTTTAAAAAGCTGGAACGGAGAATAATTAATTTTTCTCATTGTAACCGCCCTGCATGATCGTAAGAACAACTTTTGATGAAATGTGGATTTTCGTCCACTGGCTGGTTAAACGCTCTTAATGAAAACAAATATCTTTTTAAACACCACTAATATTATTAACATTTACGACTTTTTTCATTTAGAAAAAAGAAAATATTCACAATAATATTAATATCATTCATCAATTTTTTTAATTACCCAATTAGTAGAAAAATATTCTCGTGTCTAACGGGAGCTAGTCTATGTACTTATGCTATAAATTTAGAACTAATAAAATATTTGAGATAAATCATTTGGGTAATAATACTGCTTGTAGGTAATATGTAAAGTTACAAAAATGGAAATAGAACCGTTATTAATATTAATCTCTCATCCTGACGAAGAAAACATAGTTTTTGTAGCATGTCGATAATGTAAAGAGCGTTTAACCAGCCAGCGGCCGAAAATGTTGTTCTTATGATCGTGCAGGGCGGTTACAATAAAAAAGATTAATTATTCTCCGTACCAGCTTTTTAAAATTATAACTCAATATCGATTTTATTTCATTCCAAATTTGCTTTAATTTTGCTTACATCCAAAAATTCTGGAAGGCGTGATACAGTAAAATAAATCAATAAATTAATGCTAGATAAAAGAACAATCTTTCGAAATCCATTTGTAATTTGTTGTGGAAAAGAGTCAATACGTCTAAAATCTGATTTAAAAATGACATATTTCTGGTTTTCTCTGGTATTACCCTCTTAATAATAAAGTGGTGTTAACAAAGTTATTTGTTTTTATTAAATCAATTATGCCGCCACCAAGAAAGTGTATTTGCGAAATTTGAAAAGCAGAAATAATTTTCAATTTTTTATCTAAATAACTATTATTATAAGCAATAATTATCAGCCTGAAACACTCATCCACATTGAAAAAATCTTCCGAGAAAAGATACATGACGCCAACGGGAATTGAACCCGTGTCCTTCTGATTGCCGGTCAGCTGCTCTCCCAATTGAGCTATGGCGGCTTATCTTGTACCTGCCAAATGATTCAATATATACTAGTGTTTCATTCAACAATTACTGCTTATTATATTTTTTCCACCTGAAAACAACCAACCTTATTTTTGCGAGAGAGACATTGTTAGTGTTAAAATCCCTCGCTAGGTGGCGTCGAGACAAATTATGTCTTCATTTATTGGGGAAATAATTAAACTTGTCAAATATTAATTATTATTTTTATTGATTTTTATGCATAGCACAAGGGGTAACAAATTATTCTAAGCAATAATTATCAGCCTAAAACACTCATCCACATAGCTCAATTGGGAGAGCAGCTGACCGGCAACCAGAAGGACACTGGTTCAAGTCCCGTTGGCGTCATGTATCTTTTCTCGGAAGATTTTTTCAATGTGGATGAGTGTTTCAGGCTGATAATTATTGCTTATAATAATTGTTACCCTTTGTGCTATGCATAAAAATCTTGTCTTAAAACGTTAGTTTAACAATAAAAATAATAATCTGAATAACTATTTCGTAAATATGCGTTTTTTTATTAACGGTCCTCGATCGAAATCTTAAACGAAAGCAAAAAAATAATGTACCTTTTTTATAAAAACTGGTCATGCAAAAGCTTTACAGAGATCTATGTAAAATTGATGTTGCAAACTGAACAAAGTTTTAAGTAAGCTTATTGATCTTAAAACTCTATACACAAGTTGTGCAAACTTCATTTGAGTCCAGCGCTCGAGAGTTTTGGAGATTTCACAGATTAGTACTTTAAGTAATGAACTAGCGCAGACCCGTGAAAAATCACGGGGTATTACAATTACAGGATTTGTGAATCTCACTGCCTTTCAAAATAAAATAAAATCTAAAAAAGTTAAGTAAGTATTTTTTGTGATAGAAAACAGTCACTTTGTGGTTTGATATATTAATGAAATAAAAAATATTGCTTTATTTATAAGCGCGAAATTTATTTTATTTGTTACCAGGCTTTGCTTAACACAAACGTCATTAGGGTACAAAATTAAGCAATACGTTGTGTGTGCTTACATATCCATATAGAAAGAAACAAAACATAAAGGCAAAGTGAAATAGCATTACATTAAAATCTAACACAGTAACATAGAGAAATAGACTGATAGGTAATAATAATATGTATCTTTATTGAATGAAATTTGCAAGATTATAACTAAAAAGTACATAGTCAGTGTTAATGTTTACAGTGGTTTAAAATTACATAAGTACAATAGGATATCAACTGAAAAAAATATAAATATGAACAGTAGATAAATGAAAAATAGAAAATAGTAATAAATTTTGTTTTTTCAGTAATCTGCCTCACTAGGCTAGCCTGTGTTGAGGCAGTAATTTTTAAATCAATTTATAATACTTATAAACATACCTACACTTTTATTAAAAAAGTAATCACATAATAGATTGGTTACATTAATAATAATTTTAAATAAAAGCAACCTATACGTTGCTTGTATATTTCCATTGTATAATATCAAATTATTAATAATTTCGAATTTGGGTGAATGCACCGGTAAAGGCCCTATCATTATTTTTGATCCAAATTTTTATGTTATTTTTGAATTTTTTTTGGGAATCACATTTTTTATTCTATCTGGAAGAATGTTGTAAAGTCTTGTGTACATAATGTATTACCATATTTTGTCTCTTTCTATATGCACACATAAGCAAACACATTTTTTATTAATAGTTTAATTTGGTACCCTGATGACATTTGTGTTAAGCGAACCCGATCGGTCGTAATGAATTAAATAAATGAGTGGTTATAAAAAGTAGGTAATTGTTTTATTTCGTTAACTTATATCTTTATCTAGGTTGTGCCAATTTATTTCATCTCTCCGGTTTGAAAGATTATGTTAATATTAAATATTTTACTTGCAATCCCAGATACAGATCTAAATTTAAGTGCAATCTAAAAAGTTAAAGTAAGGTATTAGGCACTGCTGTTGTTAGTCAACAGCAAAAACCTCCTACTCCTAAATAGGTCAAACGTGGATAGATTGAATGCAGTTCATAACGTCTATTTTCAGTTTAGTTTTAGTTTACCTACCAGTAGCATTGCAGAATGTGGTACACTAGAATGTATTATGATAATATATTCACATTTGCCCTTTTGCTCGTTGTTTGAAGGGATATGAACGCATAGATCGACAAGCCAACTGGACAAGACGCTTGTCAAACTTGAACAATGGACAAGACTAATTATTATAATACGGTGTGGCTTATAAGCAAACCGCTGAAGGGATATTGTTAAATTAATGAGGGCAGATCTAAACTATTATTATTACAAATATTTATGATGTTAAGAATTATTGAAGTTAGGAAAGGGCTAATTATATCGGATAAAACCAAACTATTTAGGTACTAATTACGAACATAGTCAGCGCAATTTAGGAGGAGTGTATGGGTTCCGCCTCATCGGAAATCATTTATTGGATAACCAACACCCCTGCCTTAAGTCATTCTATATGGTTTGCTGCGTTTGGCGACTTAGGAGGTGTGTCCAGGTTCATAGGGTGAGGTTTATCGAGGTCTTGGCGGCTGACGTTTTTGCCCACCTACTGCATTGTGGGGGGGATCGGAAGAGACTGATTGAGGAAGACCCTTCTGTCTGATTCTTGGCGGCGAATTTTTTGCACCCCTACTGCGTGATGGGACAAATAGAAAGAGACTGGTTGTGGCAGACGTTTTCGGCTTCTCCAGCCGGACTCACTCGACCCATTGCCGTGTACCGCAGTGCGAGAGATGGTTTCATTCGTTCACGTCACTCATGAATACATTGCCCCCTAGATTTCTAGACACCCCTCCTCATACACTTTTCCTTCCCAGAACTTCCTCTCCTTAATTTTCCTAAAAAAACTGTTCACATAATATCCTAAAAGATGATATTCACTCTGAGGGTTTTTTTTGTCAAGGCCGAGGTGTGGAGACAATGTAAAAAAACACCTTTTATGTAAAATAAAGAAGAGTGTCCAGTTGTGGATTTGTGTTTTTTTTAAACCAATCTACAGATCATTTCCGAGATTGATGATATTTCGCACACTTGACCTTCAAAACAGGATAAAGGATATCTATAGAAATTACAAAAACCACTCTATCCTCTTTTCCCACCCCTTAAAGCAGTACTTTGAAATTTCTTGATGAAATTTTGCACACTTGGCGTTCGAAATAAGATGAAAATTACTGTCTACATCTGATTTCGAAAGTGCCCGGGCAAGGATAAAGGAGATGCAAAAAATAAATCAAATAAAACATTAAAATTGGATGGGTTGTAGATACTCCAACATCCTGGTGAATGGCCACTGTTTAGAATCGTAACGTTGCATGAAATAACTTTAGCCGTGTATAGAAACCAAATCTGAATATCCAGACACTTCTTGACCTTCCTCTTTCCTATCTCCCTCGCTGCCCCACTCCCTACAACCCTACAACATACCAGAATTGGAGCTGCCATAATCCCAATGACTGTAATCCCATTAGAAAAGCAAATGTCAAAATAAATTAATTTTAATGTACCTGCGTGTAATTTCGTTTAAAAGATAAAAATCTGTGAAAGCAAACAGTATTTTTAAAACACTACACGGACAAAATTATGAGTACCTATTATCATTTCGTTTAAGTTCTTTTGACCCTCATATCACGGGGATTATTTTTTCTACTGGCAAAACAATTAGTTAAACAGTTCAAAGAAGGCAGTAAACAATCAACTTAAAACATGAGACTACCTCTAATCAATTAAACTGAATTGTTATTAACAAATTGTGTACAACGTGTACGACTCGACAACGCTTGTTTAACAGGTATAAATAACAGAAGGACTAATTAAGTCCCCTGGGTAATACTCCACTCGGAACAGAGAAAAATACAAACAAATTCTAAAAAGTCGACGAGTTAGAATAGGTAGAAATATACTCGTACCTGTCACACGGCTACTGTTTCTCGTCCAACTGGTTTTATCACAATGTAATGCTATATTTATAGCACAACAAAGCTTTATCTATAGATTAAAAAAATGTTTTGTTTAATTAATTAACACAAAAATACTAGTTTTTATGAGAAAATGCACGTGACTATTGAAATTTACATACCTGAAACTACTTTTTTCTTCGTAAGACGGTGTACGAAATATCGAATATTGTGAGTCGTATTATATCACTCACGTAGATGGTAAAAGCTTAGTTAGTTATGTAGTTAGTCACGAATTACTTTGTTAGTATTTTTTTATATAAAATAAAGGACAAACGAGTACAGTAGAAATATGCGAAATATGAGGAAGAGTTTCTCCTAGAAATGGTAGGGATGTTGGGTCTCAAAAAATAGTTAATGAATTTGAAGTGGTGCTCAATTTATAAGGTATCTGTCAATTTCTTAGTGTTTCTAACCTGATATACCGAACCTAATCAAACCATGCCCAACCAGTAGAAAAAAACTTTGAAAGGTGATAATCAGTAATGCTTCTAACAATACATTCTTTGGTTGGTTCATGTAATGGTTTACTTTTGAAAGGTTTTATAAATAAACAAAAAAGAAGTTACAACATTAAAATTATCAATGTAGTTGAAATATTAAGCGCACTGATTAAACTCGTTTTGTCAAAGGGAATCAGTGAAAACAATTAAAAAATAAGAAAAGCAATAAATACATAAAATCAGGACACATGCAAAGCCATAGAGTGCTCTTAAAATAAAGTAATTCAAGCAGATACTTACAATAGAAGAAACGTCACTCTGAAGAAGGCACGATGAACACAATATGACACAGCAGTGGATTTGTGAACAATAAAACACAACAGTGAGAACAAACAACCAAACACTAAAAAACACAATAGAACAATGTCAAAGTAATACTCACTCGGTAAATAATTCTGGAGTTAAAACATCAAACACGTTAATAGTGCTTTTGGAAAACGAAGCACTGGCGTTGGATGGATACAAGCAAGGGGCATTAATTGTTGATGTATGTCATAGGTAATTATTTAAATTCTATACTTTTTTTCTGACACAAACACTTATCAGCCTAAACAACTTTTTGGCGTTTAGTATTGTGTTTTATTCCATAAGTTTTATTTCGTATTATAGATGGTTACAATCAATCAGTAGCCTTATTTTATCCTGGTGTGTTATGATTGTGATTTTGGAAAAAGAAACACAGGGTATTTATTATTGTGAATGTATGTCATCTTAGTATTCTGTTTACGCCAGTTTTTTTCTGACACGAAATACTTATCAACCTAAACAAATTATCATTGTTTTATTTCCTGTTCCTTTCCATAAGTTGTAACTCTAATGGTAGATAATGCACTAACACAAACCCAGTTCTATGCTGGTATCTGGATTGTTTATGTTATTTGTGATATGCAAATCGCCGGCCTTATCAGCAGCACACAGGTGCACAGAACCTATGCTTTGGGTACCTGTTTATTGTTATAGGGGCTCACTAATAAAACAACAGTGACCCGCATGTATTTATGCACTTGTATCGTATGTCGCTGTAGTATCTTCTAATTATTTGATTCGTATTATGTTAATTTTGTAGGCACCTGTGCGTCTCTACCAATCAAAACAAAAGTACTGTTGATTGTTGCAGCAGAGTGTACATTATAATATATTATGCTAATTCTTTAATAGTAATATATTGGCAATGTATTATTATTTATTCGTCGACTGTTTTCGATGTATCGTGGGTTTCATTTAAGATTATTTACAACATGTTTCTTGAAGCCTTCATCATAAATTTCAAATAGCTAGATGTTGCGTGAAGTTTTTATTGCGTACATATTAAGACTCGTAAATTCTGTTTATTGTGATATCAAAATCATAATATCTTGCTCATTAAGAGCTCGAAGTGTTTTGAAATGGTAAATTTTGACGTAAATACTAGATATAATGTTCCCACTAAAAGTTCCGTTATTCGAGTAAGAAAGTTATCGTGTTGTACCATTTACGGGAGATTTGTAAAATCGTGCACTTTTTACGAGAGTTGATTTGTTTTGAAACGGTTTCACCGGTTCTTGATGTTTTACCTCATCAGAATAAGAAACACAGTTACAAGCAATTCATGAAATAATTCTTTACACTTTGTTAAAATTAAAAATTCATGTGAATTAAATGTGCACAATCACTATCGTAGGTTTTAAAAAGTTTGATTCGAATAACATAAACACAATCTCAATATTATTGTAAACGAAGTGTGTTTTTTTTTAAATGCAGTTTTTTTTTTAATAAGACTTCACAATTTCAATTACACTTCACATCGTAATTAAATTACGCGTTTTATACATATTTTTGATTTTCGAACGATCGTAAGTCTAACGCGAGATTTGGCGGGTTTATTTCCCGCGTTTTGTTCCACCTGCGCGAGATGGTACCTGCCTGCCAGCCGTGGTGCGACTAGCCTAACCTCACTTAGTTTACCTCCTCCTACCTGTTGCCCCTTCCTCTCCCCCCCTCAGGCCCCTGCCTACCCAGTACACACCTACCAAGATCCTACACACAGGTACGCGGATCGGATCGGCTGACGGATGATGAATATTTCATCCGACTAGGCGGACTCATCAGTTGTATTAAAATCGGCCGGATGTCATACACATATTATTATTTTGAGAATAGATGGTGCCTACCCACATTCCCATGGTACAATAGGCATGCTAGGGTGAGATCCGCTGTGACCTCTCTTTCAATTATGCACTGAAGAGATTTTTTTTAATTACATTTTTTCATATTAGTAGATACCCCACAAGAAACCCGACTACTCTGAAGCTTCTGGAGCCAGTGAGTTTATGCCATCCCTAGTGGGGTATTTCCACTGTTTTATTTATTACAAAAAAATTAAAGAGAAATTAAAATGATAAAGGTATTTTTATGCTATATTTATGCTGATGAATAAATTTTCTATAAAAGGCTTAAAATGTGTCAATTTCGATTTGCGACCAAAACGACATTTTTATTCGTGATTTCGGCGTATTTGACGTCACGCGGTGCAACGTCGGTGGTAGCCGTTTTACTAGACATTGGCGATTTCTATGTCATAATGAAGTTGTAGCCAGTTGGAACCGTTTCGAAATGTGCGACTTGTCAAATTAATAATTTTGCATGAAAATATTATAATTACTCATTCTTAATACAATTAGAATCCGAAAAATAAACATTAAATCTTCCACACATTTTTAACGGTATTCGTTCGCAGTGAAAGTACCACGTACAAATTGTGGAGAGGGGAAGGAGATGGGGAGAGTAGGGTGGGGAAGAACCTAACTACTCATATCTGGTCGTCAAACACGCCTAAAGCCATTTCAAACAGCGTTTGAAATCTGAATGGTTGTCTTCCAATAGGGCGATACTGAAACTATCTACCACTCTGGAATGTGTCACAAATATACACACTTCATTTGAAATAAATAAATTGGGAAATGTAACAAATTATTAAATGAATATTTTCTTTCGCACGCTGGGATTTGAACCCGCGATCTCCAGATTTGTTGCCGGGGATAGTAATCTTATCAACCAGGGAGATCGTTCAACATTAGAAGTTTTTGGTTGGGTCATTTTTACTTTATTATAGATTTATTATGTGAGGTGATCTAACGCAAAACTCCGCTTTATAAAATCACTAGTAGACCCGGCCACACGTTGCTGCGGCTAACTAAACACAACGCCATTACCCAACCTTTATAAAATCCACACCACCCGCTTGCCAGCTGCCCGCTGCTCGCTGCCTGAATTGATTATTTCAATTGGTCGGCTTTTCTCTACGGCATGTATTATACATATAAACATTCCTCTTGAAACACTCTATCTATTGGTGAAAACCGCATGCAAATCCGTTGCGTAGTTTAAAAGATCTATGCGCATATACATTTTGAGCGATTTCAATTTATACTAATGTAATGTAATAATGTAATGATGTAATGATAATGATTGGTATTATTATAGATACATTACAACGGAGCTAACATCGGTAATGCAGCAGTACCTACCAGCGAATGAAATTGATATTCGTATAACATAATATTAGTAATTAGTACTGCTATTAAAATACTGTAGATAGGTGGGTACAGAATTTAATCGGTGAAGGCGTTGGTCAAATTTCACGCGGGGAACCTGAAATCCATTGCTGAAGGTTGTTGAAATAAATTGAAAGAATCTCAGTTACACTCAATCGGTTCAATTATTGATGTAACTGGATATGTAATGTGAAAAGGGTTTACGAAATCATTATCATCGCCCACGTGCAAAGAACACGTGTTGAATTTTGGTAAAATCGATTTTTTATGGGGAACTTTTAATTTATTTTAAAAACCTGCAGAAAAATGTTGGCTTTCAAAAAGTTCAATCGTTTGAAGCTGTGCATCAAATTAATTAAACTGTTCTTTTCAAAATTGCAACTGATTTGCCAAGATTTCAGACAAGTATATATACATATAATTAATTGCATTTTCGTGGACAATATTTAGTTTTAATTTAGCTGCAATTATTCTTGTTCTGACGTATTCTTTGCATAAAGTTTCAAGGGCGTATTACGAAAAAAATATAATGAGAATTACCTACACCGTTTGAATATTTTCCATAATTAACGTTGAGGACTGAGGAAACGAACATTTCCATTTGTGTTTAGTTCTAAGGTGGCAGAGCATACAGCCTGCGGAAGGCTTCCATCTGAATTAGAGATGACGCACCGGGGTCCGTCTGAGAGGCCGCAGTTGGCTCAGTCGATCCAGTGAATCACCCGCAGGAGGTTGAGTTCATCTCAACACCGGGAGCTGGCTGCGTAGCGCACAGATGCTAATGGTCTCATAGATCACAGGGGGGGCTCAATTTAGCTCTAGGAGAACAATTAGATGGTTGAGTTTGACTAAATACGAGCGTGAGAAACTGTCCACATAGCGCCCTTGCACTAATGGTTGAAGGATCTCATGGATACATCGGAATTTTCTGTCCAGATCTAGGAGAAATAGTTAGAAGGTTGAGTTCGTCTCAGCCCCAAAACTAGGCTGTCCGTGTAGCGCTTTTTTTCTAATGGTTGCAGGATCTCATGGATACGTCGGAGGTTTCTATTAAGATCTAGGAGAAATAATTAGAAGGTTATGTTCGCCTCGGCCTCAAAATTAGGATGTGCATGTAGCGCCTTTGTACTAACGGTTTCAGGATCTCATGGATACGTCGGAGGTTTCTATAAAGATCTAGGAGAAATTTTTAGAAGGTTGAGTTCGTCTTAGAAAAAATGATTATTTTGTTTCTTACATATATGCGTTAGTACTTTTATATAAAAAAATTTACGCCTTAATTTTTTTATAAAGAAATTAACACATTTATTTTAATTCTACTCAACGAAAATGGTAGGCAAAGCTTCAATTTATCCAAATCATATTTATTTTTATTATTTATGTAAACCGATTCTTAGTAAAGATTTATTGAAAATAGTGTTTAAGCATTAAGTTTCGCCTTAAACTGTATGAAATTCGGTACCAAAATAGAACACGTTCTTTTTTACATCCCGAATCCATGTGAAAAGTCGACTGACATGGAAACTGGACGAAAAAAACCAACATGCAAAACTGTAAAAAATCCATCATTTGTGCGAATCTTAAATGACATACATAAAAAGCGTTACTTAATTTTTTTTTCTCTCACAATTTTTTGAACCTCTGTAAAATTGTAATTATTACAATCACGATCCCTATCTTCTCAGTCTAGCTACTGGTACGAGTAGCAACACCTTGCGGATTAACTCGTGTTTTATTTCTCCCAACTTCCTGCCCCATCTCCTGTCCTGCGTTATTTTCTGAAGCCTTGGGAGTTTATCTCCATTGAATTATCCGATTACTGCATCCTATCCTGATGTCCCGGGCATTACCGGGAGCCAGTGGACAGTGAAGAAGCACTTGACGGAGCACATTATATTGAATATCTGTATTGTAAGTGATCTTCTACTATTGAATGAATTATTACTTGTAGTTTTCTGAAAAGTAGACTTCGCGTACAAAAAGTTGTTTTTACTTTTTTCTTATTTAATAAATCAAACCCAAAATTTCATCTCATATCATAAGATTGTTACTCTTTTACCTACCTACTTAATTATAAACCTTAAATTTTAGTTAGTATTTTTTTATATCAATAAGGGATTAACATACATTTTGTTCAAAGAAACGTCACTACATCAAAAACGATTTTTTTTGCAAAACTTCCTTCAATACCATAATATTGATTCTTCCTATTTGACAGCTTGTTGAAGGATCCACGCTCGTGAGGGATGAAAAGGGCAGTATCCAACGCGACCACCATCTTGAAACGGGAGCGGAACGTACCAAATGCAGATAGGCGAAATGCAAATAACTTCCAATGGGAGATTTTATATTTTTAGTGAGATCATTCAAAAAAATATTTAAAAGAAATTCTGATAATCCGTTTACTGAAATTTATTGAAGTTAAAACTTCTTTAGCACCCTTGTGATTTTAAACTCGATGAAACGAAAATAGCGACACCAAAAAGAGACAAACACATATATTTACAGAATTTAGCCTAAGTGAGATTTTTTTTTTTTTATACATGAATACCGCACAAGAGTTCCAACTGCTCCCGTCTGGAGCCAGTGGGACTATGGCATCCCCAATTGGGGTATGTTGTGAGGCTGAAGGTAGTGGGAAGGGGAAGGAGATAGAGAAGAGGAAGGTGGGGATGTACCTGGCAATTTAGAACTGGTCACCAAGCACAGCTAAAGCTATTTCAAGCAACGTTTCAAATCTGAATTGATAGATAATAATAATGAGATAGTATAATCAGTCTCCTTTTTGTGCAGTGCTTCACAGCCTTCCCACTCTGTCCTTAAAAATATCATCCACACAGCCTCATCAAAGATGACATAAGCCCTAAAAGAAATAGTTTCCCTCAGGTTCACCTGTGAGTCAGTGTCAAAAATGTAAATGATTTTATAAGCTACGGTTAGAGTACAATACTTATCTAGTTACGTTGTCATAGAAATTTAACTATTCAAATTTCTTAATCGTGTAACTTTATTCGGTTAACCAATCGAGCGACAGACCAAATAAAAACTTTTTTCTCGGATATCTTGCGATTTTTTGGACCTCATTTTGAATATTTTCCGACCACATAAAAAAAACATACCTCCGAATTTTAGTATGGAGACATACAAACTGATTATAGTTCTATATAACAAATGAATTCATCTATCTTATGCTGGTTATCACATAATCGTAGAATTTATAAAAAAATATATTATAAAATCATAAACTTCTAATAAGGGAAAATTTGCCAAAATTGGCAACAAAGCAATCCGAGGTATTTTAAATAGTGCCATATTGTGGCAAAAAGCGCTCCAGTGGTTAAGAGTATTTTTTCTTGTACAGAAAATAGATATTTTTGCTATTTGTACTTATCTATAAATGTACACCCTTCAGTGTATTTTAATGTCAGTCACAACTCCCACAGTCTAACTTCTAACCACAAAACTTCTATTTTTATTGCTGCACTTTACAATATTATAAATGATATCTATCAACGCGTGAGAACCAGGCTGTGTAAGTTAAACAACATATTACAAAACAAAGGGAATTCTTTTTCATACAGAGTCAATAAATAATCACAGCAAAAGTATTTTCATTAATTTCCCTCAGGATTTTAAATATTTTTGCCAACAACAGTAAAATTTCTCATCGAATTTCGGATGTTTCAGATGTATTTTAAATGTACTGAATACGTCTTATTTTTAAATTTATCTTTAAAACAAATACTATTTTAGAAACTAGATATAAATATCTTTCACATTTTATGTATTTGAAGTAAACATTGATATTTCTAAAAAAAAAATCAGAATGTGCAATTCACAGGCGGTAGAAGTGAAACCTCAGAAAACTAATGTAGACAAGAGTGGGGAGACTATGAAGAGGAGACCGATTATACTCTCTCATTCTCTTGCAGGCTAAATTCTATAGATGTGTTTGTCTCTTTTTTGGGTGATTATTTTTCGTTTAATCGAGTTTTAAATCACAACGGTAAGAAGTTTTCACTTCAGTAATTTTTTTTTTTTATTTATTTAAGGAACATAAACAGTCTTAGTAACATAATATACATAAGAGGATGACAAACAACAGACCAATTATTATTAATGTTCACAGATAGGTATTTAGAAATATAAAAGTAACTGAATGTAAACTAGAATATTTGAGAAAAGAATAAAACGGGACAAAGCAGCAATTAAAAAATATATATATATAATACAGGTGTAGATTCAACGAGTGATAAAATTTTAATATCGAACATGAAAATGTTAACAAAATTACTTACTTTTGGATACGTTTTACTTACTTTTGAATCAAAATACAGATAAAATGTCAAAAATTTATTTTCACTAGCCTTCCAAGTAACGCAAACTATTAACGAACTAATGTAATCAAATATTTCTATATCATTATTTATATGGACTTTAATTTAAAATTTGAAAATGTTGAAAACCCAAAATCTCAAGATCTTGTGCAACAATCGAAACGTTGGTTATTGAACATCAGAAATAAATTATTTTACTAAAAATATATCAGAATTAAAATATACATATCAGGTGTCATAACGATTATTCCGATAGCAACAGCTGAATTAATAAAAGATAAAATGTAAAATAGCGGAAGTAAAGATAAAGAAGGACGTTACAACAAAAGGTTCCCAGGCTCAGCCAATCCACTGCAAACAGGTAGCCACGGTAGGGTTCTATGAAAAACAGAACACCGATAAAGCAGAACACCGTTGAAAAGTGATAAAAATATTTTTTTTTTTTCTGGAAAATCAACAGATTATTGAAGTAAAGCTTATTTACGCACGCTTTACTTGGGGAGTAAGCTGGTGAATGCGTGACGAGAGCGTTACGAAAAGTATGATCGGGCGAGGCTAACGGAAGTTGAGAGGGAGATATAAGTTAGTGAAGTTTTACTTCCGTCGTGTGGTCTAAAGCACACTCGTTTTTGAAGTAAACCTTCTTTACGCAGGCTTGACTTGGGGAGTAAGCTCGTGAATGCGTGTCGAGAACGTTATGAAAAGTGTGATCGGGCGAGGCGAACGGAAGTTGAGAGGGAGATTTAAGTTAGTGAAGTTTTACGCCAGACGTTAAAGCACACTCGTTTTTTGGTTTTTTTTATTTATTCTGGAAAATCAAGAAATTATTTATATTTATAACAATAAAATTAATAACACACATAAAATCCAATAATAGATTTTCACATAACTTAAAATTAAAATTAAAAAAAACTAAGAGTCATGTAGATAGTCATGAAAAGCGAAAAAAAACTTAACCTAACTTAACTGATCCTAAACTAACCTAACCTAATTTATCGCCTTTTATTGAGGTTTATGCCATGTCGCGCCACCTTATTTAGCCAACATTTCGGATAGCGTCACAGTGTCCATCATTAGGAAAGATATAATATAATACCCTAAAAACAAATGACGATAATAATCTTTGCTTAACCTATCATAATATCTCACCTATCCTATATCTGTTATGTTCTGTTTTGTTAAAGTTCTCCTTTGTCCAGTTACCCCACAGGGAAGGCTCTGTGGGTACAGTCTGTCAACAAATTGTAGGAGGGCGCTGCGACCGTTTTGAATGGAATTGAAAGTAAAAATAATGTGTTTATATAAAAACACTACGATTCAAAAGAATATTTTTCACACGTCGATGGTTACGATTCTTAGATATGAATCCGAAGGTCGCAGGTTGAAATCCCGGCGTGCGCAAGTAAATTTTATTTGATCGATTAGTGTTATTTCAAAAAAAATTCATTTAAAAATAATATAGTATATTTTCGGCACTTTCCGGAGTGGTAGTTACCAGTAGGTAGGTATTAGCCTGTAGGTATCGCCCTGGTGAAAGACCACCATTCTGAAAAGCTAGGTACTTCTCCACCTTCCTCCTCCCCATCACCTTCATTACCTTCCATTACCTTCAGCCTCACAACATATCCCAATTGAGAATGCCATAGTCTTACTGGCTTTGAACGATTGGGAACAGTTTTTTTTTACATTGGCTCCACACAGGAGACCCCGAGGAAAATAATTTCCCTCAGGACCTACGTCATCTCGTGTGGAGGGTCTTTTTAGGAAAGAAAGGGGAGGAAGTTCTGGGAAGGAAAAGGGTATTAGGGATGGTTAGGAAGGTGGGGTCAGTGTGTCAAGGAGTGACGGACTTATGAATCCATCCCTCCCACTGCGATACGAGGCGATGTTCCGAGAGAGTACGGCTGCAGAAGTCAAAGGGACTCTCTCAAACATTCTCTCTTGATCCAGCCTGTCGGTGGGCTGATGCATCCGCCGCCAAGATCCGAATAAACCTCACCCCATGAACCCGGGCACCTCTGCTAAGTTACCAAACATAACGAACCATTTGGGGTGACCTATGGCAGAGGTGTTGGATATCCAATAAATGGTTTCCGTGGCGGTGGTACCCATACTCACCTCCCAAATTGGGATTCTAGTGCAGTATTCCCATTTAAAAAAATGAGTGCTTTAGACCACACGACTGAAGTAAAACTTCTTTAGCTCCATCTATATGATAGGAAGAGAGAAAGAAAATGTGCGCGCGCACTGCTCTCTCTTGCTCCTACAGTGTGATACAGAGAATAGACCTCCACTGTATCTTAGATATACGAAACGTAACTGACTATGAGAGAAAGAGAGAAAGAAAATGTTGCTCGCACTTCTCTCTCTTACCCCTACAGCTAATAGACGAATCGTAACTCTCTCTCTTTCTATTTTCACTAACTTATATTTCCCTCTCAACTACCGTTCGCCTCGCTTTTCGTAACGCTCTCATCACCCATTCGTCAGCTTACTCCCCAAGTCAAGCGTGTGTGAAGAAGTTTTACTTTAAAAATATTAAAAGATAATTTAATTATTTTTTTACTTTGCAGACAGGCTGTAGGTTCTGTGTTCTGTGGGTAGGTATTGAGGTCCACCTGTAACGTTCTTTGGACACGCTTGAGGTCCCATCGTCACTGCTTGGTTAATGCCTTCCCTCGGCAGGAGGAAGAACATTACGTTAGTCATGTGTGAGGTAGCCCCAAAAGCCGTTTAATTACATACTACGGTTGATTTGGTCACAGGTTCGTGAACCGCTGGTAATTGAAGCATTAGAAGTTCTAACAAATCTTTTGCCATTATTAATGTTTTCCTTATATCTAATTTTGCAATCTTTCATAGATGTATTTAACTTATGTATTAATTATCTACTTCTTCAACTCACCTCATCGACTTTAATATGTGTGTAATCTCAAATGTAAAATTTTAAAAATTATTTTACCTCCTAACTAAAAAATTGACATCTTATGTTGTGAGTGTTTATCCGGGAATATACATGACAGTAGCTGGCACACTTGCATGCAAGCTCCTTTCACATGCCAGCTACTATCATGTGTATACACTAACTTGCATGCCTGTAACTGCCATGCAAGTAGATAGCACAACATTTGATTTTTAGGCAGCTACTGGCATGCAACATGAGGGAGGGGACGCTGGGGTCTACGAAACTGGCATGTGTGAATGTCGCGACAGGTACAGGCATGCCAGTAGCTGACTAATCTTCTTTTACATGACTTGTTTTACTCTTCTTTTTTTCTCTCATTAAATTAGCCACACATTGTACTGCCAATTGCATTACGATGATATTTAATTCACTTCGAATGTTTTCCATTGCTAAAAAGCTTGAGAACTGAGTGACTTGAGACACGCACTGTCTCGTGACTAGCTTATGTATACGTCTTGCAAGTTACAAGCATGCAAGGACGCAAATTGCATGCAAGTTTAACTTGTATATGTATCTACATTGTGCCAGTAACTTGTACATGCCATTAACAGGCATGGAAGCTACTGTCCCATTTTACAGGCATGTGTATTCTCGCCTAAAAGGCGTGTTTTGCATGTTTTTTTTATTATTATTACTATCTGGGTTACCCGTCTTCGTTCAGGACAACATTCGAGAGTGTTCTGAAATGTTCCACAACGATGTTCCCAATTCCCTACCCCTGAACATTCCACGACATATTCCGCCACTCCTTTCAGAACTTTCTAGAGCTCTATCGAACCTTCCAGAACATTCCGGAAAACTGTTCAAGAAATTTCAAGACGGCAAAACTTCCAGCTCTTATATCTTGAAAAGCACGCCCTATAGGTAAAAACGGGAACCGTCGTCTTGGAGGGGGGATAGAGATCTACCAAACCATATAACTCCCTTGATCATACCAAGACTATTTTCTGAGTTTTTGCAGGACCCACGTTTGTTTTTTTAAACTTTCTTTTATAATATACTAGCTGACCCGGAAAAACGTTGTTCTGCCATATAAATTATTTCTAGTGAATATTTAGGTTGTTTAGAGGGTGAAAATTTTGGGTTTTAGGTATTTTTTGATGCCAAAAAAAATACATTTTTTTTTTGTCAAAAAATCGATTTTTTGTTATTGATAGGGACACCCTAATCACCTGGCGGTATAAAATATAATTTACGACCTATTCTCATACCTACCAAATACACAAAAAAAATCATAAAAATCGGTCCAGCCGTTTTGGAGGGTGCGACCACAAACACGGTGTCACGAGATTTTTTATATATTTAGAAGATATATTGATCATGTCATTTGGATAAGGCCTTGACTACTACTTGGTTATCACTATATTAAATTAAATCCTGAATTATAGCTGAGCAGTGATCTTTTTTAGAATAGAATCAACGATGAATGTATAAAAAGTGTAATATCGTATAAAATATATTGATGAATAAATTTTATTATTTTTATATTTCACTTGCAAACTCGATCACTTAACACTAGCTAGAACACTCCTTTGGGGTGAAAACCATTAAATTATTTTTTTAAATACACATTTTATGACTTTAATAACATTAAAACCATAAATTACCAACTGTTTTATATAATGCCAACAACAACAGTAATGGATACTTATATTTTTAAAAAAATACCCATAAATAATGTCAACACAACACAATGTAACCCATCTCCCTTGTAATAAACAGTATAAGCACTCATCCGAAGGGATATAAAATGCGTTACAGTCATAAATTTGCAATAATGTAAAGAGCCAACAACGCTCTTTCCTGGAATAAATTATGTTATAACGTTATATAATACACCATAGACATAGTTCTAAATATACCTGCCAGAGGCCGTTGTAAGGTGAAACAGTTGCGGTAAAAAAAAATAAGTGGAAGAAAGTTTAAAAAGTGTTTTTATTCATAAAAGTCATTATAACGATTTCTCATCCAGTAAAGAATAAATTTTGGCAAAATAATATCTATAAGTTATGAGCTTCTCTATTTTGAAAAAAAAAAAGAAAATTTGTGATTTAATATTGGTTGGGCGTTTACACAATTCATCACATACATCTACATATATCATAGACTCAGTGCTTTTAGCTTGATTGTCACATATTCCTTTCCTATCCATCCCTATCATGTTCCTTTTCCTACCCATCCCTATGTACCTGTTATTTCGTTACCATAACAATCAGTCGTCAATCGAAACTCGCCGCCTGAACATCTATAATATTCCGCATCCCGCATTCATTATTTAAGTGCATGAATAAATCCAGCCAAGATAGCAGAGAGTGTCACAAGTTACCGCAGTAAGTCCCTTCCTTCCTTTCCTTTAAGTGCATTCTTTCTACTTGTACAGTGGTCTTTCATACACATATATTTCAAAAAACACATACAAGGTCCTTCGACATCCGCATCCACATAATCACACATTAAATATTTTTACTCACATAAATTTGTCCTGTTACAAAATAAAATGTATTTCGTGTAGCTATCCATGTTAGTTCTGTAATAGACATTTAAATCTCTTATTATATTCGACTACCAATTTCTATCGATTTGCTTTTCAAGGGAATCCATGTCACACTATCCAAACTCAAGTGCACAATATCATCGAATCATATTATCGGTTCTTTTTCCCGGTATATGCATTGTCATTAATGTAATATAATAGCAAATAAAAACCCGATTCCGTGGGTTTTTGCTGCTACGCCTTGCAGACGACTTTTTGATACGCTTGTCCAATTTATTAAGATTTCCTGATGGTAGACTTTTG
The DNA here is from genome assembly GCA_929108145.2 of Limnephilus rhombicus. Taxonomy (NCBI): domain Eukaryota; kingdom Metazoa; phylum Arthropoda; class Insecta; order Trichoptera; family Limnephilidae; genus Limnephilus; species Limnephilus rhombicus. The sequence goes on along the minus strand of OV815295.1, from coordinate 26,662,634 downwards.
CTCTTTTGTATTTAAAACAGCAATTATTAGAATGTGTGCTAAAATTTACTTTACGTAGGAACCTATTCATGTTTATATCCAAATAAAAACCATTTATGAGTGCCAACGTAATATATGTATTCGAAGTTTACTGGAGGAACGAAATCTAATTTCTACTAAGTAAGAACTCTTAAATGTACTGCAAATCAGAACTCAACAAATTAAAGAACGCACCTGAAATTGTGTATTTTGCAAGCTCTAAAATTTCAAAATTAACTTTAATGTAATAATATATCATTTTAGATTCATTTTTTGAATGATGATTTTAGAATTTTATGAAAGTCAAAAAATACCTATTCCAAAAATAGACGGTTCATTGGAAAAATCACATCAATCACAAAAAAAACGTGACAGACACGTGAAGTTGGGTTCATAAGATAGATTTATTATTTTTCATTTTTTATGTTTGACTTTGGAAAATGTTATGTTTGGTTAAACATTTATCTTTTTGATTTTGTTACTTAAAGTTTGAAAATTTTTCATGTTGGAAAATTTTTAATTCTGTAATTTTTTTTAATTCTTCTAGTAAAATCGGAAATTAGAACGTAATAAGTATGTTTGAGAATTTTCCATTTTGTTTTTCTGAAAAAAGTATTGGAAAATCTGAAAATTGGTCAGAAGATGGGTCGGGAAATTTGATAAAAAAATGAGCGCTTTTGAATCACTCGAAATATTTATTTATTTTATAAATTTATTAAATGACGTTTATCAACATTAGTACTTTGAGAACCAGTGAAAGAATCACCCCATTCAAATACCTTTTTCCACTAATTTTAGCAGCTGTTAGTTAAGCCTGTCAGGCAGGTATTATTCATAGACGGTATCAATATCATTCTTATCTTTTTTAAAGAATGTTTAGTTGGTAATTAATGCACAACATTGATCCACTCTGTAATTCACACCGCAAGGAAGTAATACTTCCATAACATACACTACCAAAGTACGAGAATCCTTTTTACAGTCAGTCGGGAAATTTCTTGCGACGATCTGTCTTGTTCGCATGTTATTTTTTTTTATTATGAAACTCTTATTTTTAACCTCATTCTTGCCCTGCATATAAATAGACTTTATTTGAGTTACTTCCCTATGACTACGTCGGTTTTAGATAAATTCCTGTGTAGTATATGCAATGATACATATGCAAAAAAGTATATAATTTCAAGCGATAAATCTCGTTGTCATGAAGTGTTCCTACTCGTTATAACCTACAAGTTAGTGCCATAATGACTTCCTCATTACAATAAGTAAGAAATATAAATTTAACAACCATTAGACCATGATTTGGGTGGTTCAAAATGAAACTAAACCTTACTTATTAACATTAAAACGATACAGTAATGTGCATAAAACAGGCAGGATTGATTAAATTTATATTTATGTGAGGAAAATAAAAAAAGCCACATCAATCACTTCCCATAAATAACATCACCTGAAATGAACTCGGACAACAATAACAACAGTGACACAGCAAGCACATTAAATATTCGTTCCACACAAATTAACAAAAAACAGTGAATTTTATGCTCTAAGCAGTGAAAACTATACTAAAACGGGGCTTAAATTGGCCACTAATCTAACTTGACTTACATCTTAATAATATATGTGTTTATAGTGTTTCAAAAGTTAAAACAAAATAAAATTAAAAGTGAATCTGTGTAAATATCTGTTAAATTAAAACTACTACCCACATTGTCAACCTTACTGTCTAGAGTTTGCCTATATAGGTACCTACTTGGAGTTAACAAACTTTTCAGGGGAGCAAAACCATAAATCCCAAATTAAAAAAAAAAATATATATATATATATATATAATAAATAACCTAAATGTCTAAATCTCGCAGCAAGACTTGCAGTGTGAAGAAAACACTATCATCGCCTCTATTGACCGCATCTGGCACTATGGAATCACCGTCGGCAACGCACCAGTCAATGATAAACATTGACACCGACTCCCTTATCAACTTCTTTGAGTCGAAGCTTGAAACAATGCGTACTGAGAGTAAGAATGCCATTGATGCTATTCATCAAAAATTGGACACTTTATCAAATGAGTGGAAGGACCAGTACACCAAAATCATGGGGTGTGTGACTGTTCTTCAGGAAGAAAATGCCAGCCTCCGACAAGAAATCCAATCTCTCAGAGATGCTCAAGATGACATGGAGCAGCGTAGCAGAGTGTGTAATTTAGATGTCCACGGCATTCCCGAGGTGAAAGGTGAAAATCTGTTCACCCTAATGGAGAGAATGGGATCAACTATCAACGTGCCACTTCCTAGTAGCGCTGTGGTGTCGGTGCACCGCGTCGCTCGCGGCCACTCGTCTCCCTCCAACCGTCCACGCAACATAGTCGTCCATCTCACGACAAAGCGTCTCCGTGATGATGTCATCGCTGCGGTAAGGACTCGCCGCGGCCTCACAACGGACCAACTAGGACTTGGAGCTCCCACCACTAATTTCTACGTAAATGAGCACCTGACACTAAAAAATAAAATACTCTTTGCCAAAACACGTGCCACCGGAAAAGAAAACGGCTATAAATACATATGGGTGAGGAATGGCAGTATCCTGGCGAAGAGGAATGATCTCTCTCGAGTCGTCACCATTCGTTGCGAGGGAGACCTTAAAAAAATCAGCACTCATGGTCAACAAAATATGTGACTACTAGAACAAACTCGTTACTGCTACTATCGATGCCAGCTTTCTATCACTATCCTGTACTCTTGGTCATTCATTTTTTTCTTGCAAAATTACTCAATATATTTGTTTATAGCGCAATACCTCCATAATCATATAGCACTATCATATTTCCTGCATTTTCATTCATATTTTACACTAAGTAATCAATGTTTTATATATAATTTTGATGCATCATACGTCCTAATTAATTTATCACTCCCGCAAATGTGGAATAAGTCGAATAACACTCTTACTCTAAAAAAATGACCTCATCATCTATATCTGTTTATTACCAGAACTGTGGTGGTATTAAGACCAAAACTCAGGAGCTTCTTATTAATATTTCATCGAATAACTATGATGTTATAGTTCTAGTTGAAACGTGGCTTGTAGCAAGTGTAAACACGGCCGAATTCATAGATTCGCGTTACACGGTATTCCGACGAGATAGGAACCGTATAATTACCGGTAAGATGGACGGAGGTGGTGTGTTAGTGGCAGTGCGCAAGGAACTCGCAGCTTCCCGTCTCGACGATTGGGAAAAAAATCAAATTGAACAAATCTTTATATCAATTCCGTTAAGGTCTCTAAATCTCACCATATGTGCTGTATATGTACCTCCTGTCTCGCCAGTAATGCTTTATGATATTTTCTCCAAAAACCTGGAATCCGTTTTTTCATCAGAACCAAATAATACGTTTTGTGTTCTTGGAGATCTGAATCTACCTACTCTTACATGGACATTTTCCGAAGGCTGCAATCATGGTATTGCCTCCTCAAACACGGCTGCATCGCAAACTTTTCTTCAAACAATGGCATTGATGAGCTTATTTCAATATAATTGTATACCTAACCACAACGATAAATTCTTAGACCTTATATTTTACAGTGGCGAAACAAAAGTTACACATAGCGATGACCCTCTCTTTTCAGAGGACAGACACCATCCAGCCCTGGAATTTGAAATATCATCCGCGATTCAACCAAAAATTAAAAACAACAAAGAGCGTAGGCACAATTTCAGGAAAGCTGATTATACTCAAATTAATAATGACATTAATTGTATTGATTGGAAGTCAGAAATCGCGAATTTATCAGCAGAAGAAGCAGTAGACCGATTCTATGTAATAATAAACAATATAATTGATGAGTTTATTCCAGTATTGGCCAGACGAAATGACAAATTCCCCATATGGTTTACTCCCGAACTTATTAGCTTATCACGGAAAAAAGATAAAGTTTGGCTCAAATGGAAGACATATAAAGGTCTTTCTGACTATCGTAAATTTTCCTTCTTACGTGCTACATACAAAAAATTGGCTAGTGAATCTCGAAAGTTATTTTTTGAAAACATCGAAAGTTCATTGCAAAATAATATTAAATGCTTTTGGTCATACATATCCTCATTAAAATCATCTGATGGATATCCTGCTACTATGTCCTTCGAAGGGCGCAAATCTAATGATGCCCAAGAAATCTGTAATATGTTCTCTGAGTTCTTCAAGTCAACATTTGAACCCTCCTCTATCAATGACTCAATTAACATTGACCAACTTGAGGCCGTTCGGGACTCTGGACTTACGCACATTCACACCATTGAACTAACGGAACAAGAAGTGCAATCAAGTTTAAAGGCGTTAGATATAAACAAAGGTGCGGGTCACGATGGAATACCGGCATTTTTCCTCAGATCTGCTGCGTCGTCATTGTATGTTCCACTTACCATAATATTTAATAAATGCCTGAGTGACGGGGTTTTCCCTGATAGGTGGAAGTTGGCTTATATTATACCAGTCCATAAGGGTGACTCACGTCAAAAAGTCGAAAACTATAGGCCAATATCCATTCTCTCGGCGATCCCTAAACTCTTGGAAAGACTTGTCCATGATAATATATATCCCCAGCTTGCCGCCAAAATTACAGAACAACAACACGGGTTTGTAAAAGGCAAATCTACCATGAGTAATTTACTAATTTACTCAAATTTCTTATTCACTAGCATGGATCGAGGCCACCAGGTAGATGCAATATACTGCGATTTCAAAAAAGCTTTCGACAAGGTTGACCACCTTATTCTTATTAAAAAAATAATGTTCAATGGAATTAGGGGAAACTTATTACGTTGGTTTGTGTCATATTTGACAAAAAGACAGCAAGCTGTATCATTACGAGGACATACTTCTACGTGGGAACCAGTTACCTCTGGCGTACCACAGGGGTCAATCCTGGGTCCACTGTTATTTATACTTTTTATTAACACTGTTACTAAATGTTTCATGCATTGTTTATTTCTTTTGTACGCCGATGATATAAAAATATTTGCCATTGTTAGGAATTTAAACGATTGTCTGCTCATCCAAAGCGACTTAGTAAGGTTCGAAGCATTTTGCAATGAAAACAAAATTTACCTAAGTTACAACAAATGTAAACAAATAAGCTTCACTAAAAATCACAACGCTATTATACACAATTATTGTATTGGTAACTATTTACTCGAGCACGTTTACTGTATAAAAGATCTAGGCGTACTTTTTGATTCTAAACTCCATTTCGATGCGCACATTGAGAACATTGTGAATAAAGCTTACCGCATGCTAGGATTTGTCATCAGAAACAGCCGCGAATTTCGAAAACCTGAAACTTATCTTCTACTTTACTACACGCTGGTCCGTTCTCAACTTGAATACTGCACCTCCATATGGACACCACTTTACGGTGTCTATAAAGTCAACATTGAAAGTATTCAAAAGAAATTTCTGCAATACCTCAATTACAGAATGAGCGCACCTAAACGGGGGTACATAAATATGCTCTCGAATTATAACGTCACCACTCTAACTAACCGGCGAACATACCTTGACCTCATAACGCTTTATAAAATCTGCAATAACTTTATCGACTGTCCTGACCTACTGAAACTAATAAACTTCAAAATACCACCCAGAGTAACAAGGCTTAACGACTTATTCCACATTAGCCGGACGCGTACAAATGCTGGTGTCAGGGATCCAATCAGAAGAATGTGCGAATCGTTTAATCAAAATCAAAACATCAAGGATTCCGACTTATTTTTTGATACACGCAGTACTTTTAGTAGAAAATTGAAGGCCGTTTTCCTACAAAGTACAATACCTTAGACATTGCTTGGTTTATAATTTTAACTACCTTTCTTTTTTTAAATTTCTGTATGACATTATTTTTTATCTATATATATATTTGGTCTTACCATCAAAATTTTTCCAAAAACAATTTGTAAACTTTTATAAGGATATTGCACTTTTTTTTTTCATCTCTCTGTAAAATAATATTTACCTTTGTATATATACATAAGTCTTTTCCGTATTTAACGGTAAAAATATTTGTATATGTTTTTATCTGCTGTCAATGTTAATTCGTGAGAAATAGTTTGGATGCAGGCGAATTCTCTGTTAATTGTTTTGTATATTCTTGTCAATTGACGTCTGTATCTGTATTTTCTCCTTAATAAAAAAAAAAAAAAAAAAAAAAAAAACTCTTCTTCGTCTTGGTATGCTCTAACAGGTCCCCCCGACGTTGGCGATCACTCTGGAAAATGTCTCTCTGTCTTGCGCTGCCCGGAATAGCTCCTCCACACTTCTAATGCCGGTCCATTTCGCAGCCAAGACATTTGTCTCCTACCAGGCCCTCGGCGACCCTCTATCTTGCCTTTCAATATTATTTATTTTTTTTTATTAAGGAGAAAATACAGATACAGATGTCAATTGACAAGAATATACAAAACACTTAATAGAGAATTCAACTGCATCCAAACTATTTCTCACGAATCAACATTAAAAGCAGTGGATACGTGCCATAAAATATATTTAAATACCTTTGGGCATTAATCTCATTTAAATTTATAATTTATGCTATGGGACCATGGGGGGCGCCATCTATGGTGGTTGTATTATATTGTTTCCCTATGTGACATTGAAATTCAGTGAATTCGGGCATTTTCTGACCTCTGTGGGGCAAGCAATTACTTACGATGTGAGTGTTGGTTGAAGCCAATAGATGTCAGTCATAATCAAATTATTAACCCATAATTGAATTATTGTTGTGAGGTTCTATTTATTTGCATTTTGGCACGTTCTATTTATTTGCAAAATTCATATACATTGTGTGAACTACCTTCCTATGATAAACACTTGTTGAGATTGTACACTACCGCTTTGGCGAAAACAAAATTCGAAGGAAACTAGTGTCGTTTTGTGCTGGACATCATGTGGAGAGCTGCATTCTCGAGTGAGTTTTTGTTTTGTTTTTACTGAGGATTTTGTAATTGCTGTATAATCTGTTTTGTGACACATAGGGAAGAGTTCATCTTTCATTAATTACATAGGGTAGTATTCCCTCGTGTCTGGGGCTATTTACACGCCCCTACAAGCAGATAAAAACATATACAAATATTTTTACCTTTAAATATGGAAAAGACGTATTTATATTGTAGCGGTCCCAAGGAGGGGGGGGGAGGCCACCTACCTTTTGCTCTCGGCTAGCTCTCGGCTACCAAGGTCGTAGGTAGCTAGGGGGTAAAGGGTACATAGGTAATTTGCCAAAGCCCGCCCTCGTGATCCCATCAAATAAAAGAGGTAATTAGGTGGAAAATATCTGTATTGTCTAAATACAACATCTATCAAAACATAATTATTAGTCACAAATCAACAACAATGTCTAGCTAGGTATTTCCTACAAAGGGTCTCTCAAATCCCTCTGGGGTGTGGTCATATCAACCGAGTATGGCTAGGGGACACATTTAATTAAGGGGGAAATTGTGGTTCAACTCACAGCTGTTGGACTGGTGCAGGAAGCCAGGGGGCAGTAATCCGGGGCTGGTGCAGGTAGCGGTGATCTCCAAGTGGAGCGGCCATGTCCGCGACCACGTATACTACTTTTGAGATCGGCTTTAATTTGAACGCCATTAAAATCGGCGATTCCGCAGGAGTTTTACGGAGTGTACCGCGTTAAGCGCGGCCTGTCGGAACGACCGCCGTTTGGTTTCTGCGGGGCGGGCAGCGGGCTCCTGCCGGCGGGACTGTGTGGGGGAGGGGTGTGGTATGTCCTTTCTTGCAAGGGGGTCGAGGGAATTGCACTCGCGGCGCGGCTTGCGAGAATGTGGGCGAGGGGTGCGGCATGTCCTTTCTTGCGAGGGGAAAGTGGGCGTTTACTCGTAAGGCGTATCGTTACAATATACATAAGTAAATATTATTTTACAAATAGAGAGGTGAAAAAAATGCGCAATATCCCTATAAAAGTTTAAAAATTGTTTTTGGAAAAATTTTGATGGTAAGACCAAAAATATATAAAGATAAAAAATAATGTCATACAGAAATTTAAAAAAAGAAAGTTAGTTAAAATTACAAACCAAGCAATGTCTAAGTTATTGTACTGCGTTTACTTGTTAAGTACTGCGTTTATCAAAATATAAGTCGGAATCCTTTAGGTTTTGATTTTGATTAAACGATTCGCACATTCTTCTGATTGGATCCCTGATACCAGCATTTGTACGCGTCCAGCTAATGTGGAATAAGTCGTTAAGCCTTATTACTCTGGGTGGTATTTTGAAGTTTATTAGCAAGTAATACTTCTCCCCTCGAAGTATGTGACCCAGATATGAAATCTTCCTGACTTTTATCAAAGTAAGCAGTTCTTTATCTGCTTTAGCCCTGAATTTCTGTGTTGTTGATCATGTCGGTCCATAGGACCTAGAGCATTCTCCGGTGAAGCCACATTTCAAAAGCCTCTAACCCAGGGATTCCCTACCTTTATTTTACCGAGCCTCTCTTTGTCATGCCCCCCTTAATTAAGTTTCAACAAAAATAAGAAACCCATTTTTTTATATTAATTAATTTATTTATTACAATTTCTAATAGGTACAATACAGATACAATATATTTATTTATTATGGATCTTTAATAGAAGAGTAGGTACACTTTTAATAATTAATTACTTTTACATTTACATTTCTTAGTTTCCTTTTAATTATAAATACAAATTTTCTCTAATGCCAAGACATAAAAGTCGCCTTTCATGGTTGAGTCAGCCTTCATTTCTAGAAATTCTTCCTGAACTTCTTTAGGTAAGACATCGACAACAAATGGGTTTCTGGTCATGTGCCATATTGGTGACTCGGAATTAACATCTCGATAGTATCGGTGAAATTCGTTTTCCAACAGTTGTAAAGAGTTTCTATTTCAGATTTTAAATCTTTATCCAGTTTTTGATTATTAATTATTTCGGATAGCCGTGAAAAGGGAAATACATTTTCAGCAGATACCTATGTTTTGATATTTGAAACTTGTATAGCAGCGATTGAATGGCAATTCGGAACAGTTAATTTACCTACGCGTTAAATAGATTTTTTTTCCGGAATAACAAAAGTACCTATTACGCCCCCCCTGATATTTTTCTACGCCCCCCTGGTTGGGGAAGTCCTGCTCTAACCTATTCATGGTATTTACTATCCAGGTCCATGTCTCACATACAGCAAGACCGACCACACATAACATTTTAACATTCTCTGCCTTAGTTTTAAATTGATATTGTCACTGCAGAAGAAGGACTTCATTTTACTGAATGAAGTTCTTGCTGCTTCAATTCTGCACATAACCTCTATATCTGGGTCAAGAGTCTCCGTGAGAATACTGCCGTAAGTGAACCCTAAACAGCTTCAAACCTGAACAGAGTTTAGGCATAAAGCTCATCCTGACTCTCAGAGGCTTGCGATGAAAGGGCTAGATAAGCATCGTTCAGTAGAGTAGGCCCGAATATATTATTATAGTCACAATTTTGATTTTAATAGACTCGGAGCACTCTTACTTTGCCTTTTTGGCTACACTTTTGTAGCCATTTTGTTGCCTTTTAATTCTTTATTTGCTGGTTGGGAATGTGCATTGTGTGTTGTTGCGGACTCTCCTGAAAAACCTATAATTTGGCTTCAGAAACCATAAAAGTATAAACGATGCCATAGCCACCATCACTGACCACATCTCTGGCCACCTTGATAAGGGCTCGAAATGTCTATCGGTATTTCTCGACCTGTGTAAAGCGTTTGATACAATATCACACGTCAAATTAGAACGCAAATTGTTCAACATAGGTATAAGGAATAACGAATTAAGCCTCCTCTCCAGTTTCCTATCTGACAGATCCCAATGCGTTAAACTCAGAGCTACAAAGAGTCAGAATTTACCTATTAGTTACGGTGTCCCACAAGACAGTGTTATAGGTCCAACGCTCTTCCTAATATACATTAACGAGTTGTGTAACCTAGATATCGATGCCACTATTGTCAGTTTCGCCGACGACACTGTACTACTATTTCAAGCAAAAGATTGGCCTACCGTATATTCTAAAGTGGAGGTAGGAATTCAAAAGGTTAAATATTGGCTTGACTCTAACACATTAACTCTTAACGTACAGAAAACAAAATACTTACTCTCTAGTCTCACCAATATCACAAAACCAAACCTACACCCAAAATTAAAAATACACGAATGTAATAACTCATCTCTGAACCGGAATTGCAACTGCCCATGCCTAGAACAAGTAACAACTATCAAATATTTAGGATTAACCTTTGATACACACCTAAATTGGAAGCAACATATACTTAACACTACAAACAAAATCCGCAAATCTATATACTTTTTCAAACAAACGCGCAATTTCTTAACCTACAACTTTTAAAAACAGTGTATTACTCAGTGTGCCAATCTCACATCGAATACGGAATTTTAACTTGGGGTAACACTTATTCTAATGCACTCGACCCCATCATTAAAGCACAAAAACTAATAATAAAAATAATTCTTAAACTTCCTCTCACTACCAGCACCGATACGATCTTCAATACTTTCAACGTTACGGACATTAAACAGCTCTACGCAAAATCCATCTTAGTTTATTTACATAAAAACAAAAAAATCCTATACAAACCAACACAAATGATACGCAATACCCGAGCCAAAAATAAAGAACTTCTCCAACTCCCTTTTCTAAAACCACCTTTGGACAAAACTACACAATACACTTCCAGCTACGATTAGACAAAAGGAATCAATGACTAAATACAAACAAGATATAAAGAAATGGATTATAAGTATTGGACGTCACACTACTGCTAACATCTGTAAAATAGATTACAAATAGACAGAATTACCATCTCACGTATGTCCTTATCCTTATTAAAGAACTTAAAATCGTAAAATCCTATATGTATAATATAACTCCCTATATAGATTCGACAGGATTTACTACTTTATTCATCTCTTCCTTCACCTATATAATGCTCTCTTTATGGTATTAACCCTCAATTTAAATCATATTTCTGTTTGAATTGTATAAATCAGTATGTATCTTACCTTAAATATTCTTACGTTATAATTAAATATTCTTATGTATGATACTCATTTATGTACCTCTACGCCTGTCTCAACACAGGTATACTCTAGTGAGACAGGCATCGAATAATGTAATGCAAACATACCTTGTATAGATAAATAAAAAAATAAAAAAATAATAGTATTTGTATTTATCGTCTTCGTGTTTATCTTTACCAGCCTCATGGCGTCTAGCATTGGAAAATGGTATATCTTTAAATGTCTCAATTTGCTAATTCTTGGAGTTCTCACCCATCTGACCTCTTTCAGTACTTCTTCACCCCATCTCATTAGGAGAATTCCTTACTACTTAGGTACAAAACACCAAATAAATGATGACTGCATTGTTAAATCTGAACATTCAGCCATCCACAAAGCGGTACCGTGATTAGTTCTGTCGCCGCTTGTCTCTGGTGACAGGTGACTCGGCGTTTCCCTAATGGAGGAGGTAGGAGGTAGCAGACAGAAGGCAGTAGGCAGTAGGTGAACGGTATTGGCAATTTCCTTCCATCGACAATACACAACACTGCTTTGTCATTAGCCACACTTTATGCCAACTCCCTCCCCCTATTTAGAGTCCGCTATGGCGACCACTATTGAGTACAAAGAAAAAAGGAGTGGACTGGAAATCCCTTCACAAAAATACCTTTCATTCTTTTTTGAGATCTGCACTCGTCATCTTTTCCTTAATCTCATCTACTCTTCTGAACCATCAGAAACTCACAATCTTTGAGATCTGGCATTATAAAATTGTCAAAGAATGTTATGTCTCGAAGAGAATTCAGTTCAATGTCATTTCCATACATCATGATGCATTTTAAAATATCCATTCAACTGTCAAAAAGTTAATAAAATTGGTTAATTCATATTTTTTATGACTAATTTTTTTATCTATAGTAAAATACTATTTTAGAAAGAGTGTCAAAACTTACACCAAGACACGCTTTTTTGCAAGGTATCAATATTATTTAATTAACCGAAAAGGTTTCAATTAAACTTAAAAGAAAACTAGCAATCGAAATTAAACAACATAGCTGAATTTTAAATAAGAAAATGCTCTTAGCTTCATTATTGCAAAACTAAAACAGTAAATTAATAGTATAGACAAATTAATAGAATTTTGAAAAAAACATTTCGAATGGTTTAAATTCGGCCCTGTATTCTTAAATTATAGTTCAGAATGACAACTGCTATTTCACGTATTCATCCGTCATCAATAGGAAATTAGGAAGAGATGGACGCGGAAACTCATGAATGAATGTGCAATTTTACTTTCACTGAGGTCATTGTCGTGTCCGCCTCCTAAATTCTACGTGAATTTTATATTAACTACTTACAGTGGTCTCTGAGGGGTTCCACGCGGTACCAGGATAGGGCCATTCATAATTTGTTTAAAAAGAGAGAATCATGAAGAGGTTTGGTTATCCATAACTTATTTTAGAAATCCTGGTCATCTTCTGCACAGCAACTACGATACTGTCGAAGAAATTAGGTGAAACAAGCGAAATCGCACAAAGAATTCTAACGGAGCTAAGCACACCGTCTCCGTGCTATTAAGAAATAGTATTAGACAAATTCAATGTTTTATGATCTTTGAAATATATTTATCGGTATTAAATACGGTGCGAAGATTATATAAGTAAGTATATAGTTATATAGCCCACTAAGTCTGTGTTGCTCGTATTCAAGTCAGGCGCAGGCACCATGAAAGTATTACCCGTCAGTCTAAACGACACAAAAATAACAGAAAAAATCGAGGTCAAATACTTGGGACACATCGTAGCAGTGGACCTCAGTGATGATTCGGATATTGAGCGACAGAGAAGATCACTGTGCATTAGGGCAAATATGATTTCTCGAAGATTTAACAAGTGCAGCCCAACTGCAAAAAGGCAACTTTTTAACACGTACTGCACGAGCCTATATACCTCGGAGTTGTGGACCAACTTCAACAAAGCGTCACTAAAAAGAATGGAAATACAGTACAACAATTCATATCGAACGCTTTTGGGTTGTCCTGGTACTGCAGTGCCACCGAGATGTTTGAAGAAGGGCGCGTTCCCGGATTCCGAACACTAATAAAAAACGGATCACCAGCTACAGAACGCGATTTGCCTCGAGCAAAAACACTCTTGTGATGGCAGCATTCCACTTCTGGCAGGGTCCCATTTATAAGCGATGGAGCCACTTCCTGATGACCTAGATAACAAAAAGTTAACTTTTTTTTTTCAAATTTTATTTTAATTTTTGTATTCTTATTATTTTCTTTTATTTATTTCCTTTCATTATGTAAAAAAAATATATATATCTATCATCTTGAAATATTTTAATTTAATGTATTATATATGTATAATATGGAACTCGTGGGACTGCACCACCCTCCCCGAGATCTGGAATAAACGAATAAAAAAAATAAAAAAATAGCTAGGTTTCAATGATCTTACAGCCATTTAAACATTTTTTAAAACATAACGAGATCATTCGTAATTTCGTGAATAATTTATTTTTTTCACGAAATTTCCAAAAAATTCCAATTCCAATTCCGAAAAATTCTGGAAAAGTTGTGAAGTTCAAGTAATCTTGAACAACCTCGGTAGCTTTATAGTTAACCATTAAAAAGTCCACTTTAACGTGTGGCCCTCGTGTATTTAATTACACATATAATATTTATGAAATACAATATTTTTTTAAGTACCTACAAGCATAGATTATTTTTTACATTAGCTCCACACAAGAGGCATCGAGGAAAATAATTTCCCTCAAGCCCTGTGTCATCTTTGGTGTGCTGCGTCGAGTGTCTATTTAGTAAAGGAAGGAGGGAAAGTTCTAGGAAGGAAAAGTTATGAGAGATACCAGTCTCTCCAGAACGGCCCGTCAAGCAGTTGGTTGGCAGAAGCGACCGCTGCAAAGATTCGGAATAACCTCAACTCATGAATGTAAGGCACTCCTGCTAAGTCACCAACAAGGGGTGTTGGTAATCCAATAAATGGTTCCTGATGCGACGGTACCCACACCCCCTTCCAAATTGATACCTACAGATATTTTCTTCTGTAATAAGATCCGCTCTAACGTTGTCGTTCGGAACAATTACTATTTAAAGTAATCTCGATTCAACAACTTGCTTCAGCATAGATGGCTCGTATTATGTAACTAACCATGGTTTGCAGTGTGTATTAGGAAAATTAAAAATTTAATTAAAGGAAAGTAATATGATAAACAGGCATTTTTGATTAGTCACAAAGGGTAGGAAGTATTTAGTTTCCATCTTTAGCGATACTGATCAAATAATGACATTTTAGCTTCAGATGGCGCACCACGACAAGTGTCGTGGAGTGCGGAGACGGTAACATTAGGGTCGAAGTACCTCGGAAACCGTTGAGTGACGGATGGATGGGTAACTCAGTAATTACTATTACCGAACACCGGTTTCCGTTACGGGCCAAGGGGCAGCAACGTACAGCGGGCAGGGAACAGAAAGGTTAAAGGGCTTGAGGACAGGTGCTTCGGCTGGGAACTTTGTTTATTACTAACTAACCGTAACGCCGTTTCTTCGTGGGGGTATTCCGAGAGGATAGACTGTGCAGAATACACATTAATTGCTTAATTCACATTCATATATCTTCTCATACATACTCTTCTGTTATTCTGACTCTTGACTCAAGCATTTGATTCTTTTGATCGCGACTTGTTTTCCTCGACCTTGAATGTCCCTAATTTCTTCCCTAACACTCGATTCTGCGTCATAAAACATATTTTTTTTATTATTTACCATATTTTGGAAGGCGGGTGGAAGGTGGTACCGTTGCTCAGGAAACGATTTTTTGGGTAACCAACACTTCTGCCGTAGGTCACCATAAGTGGTGACCCACGTTTGGTGACGTAGCAGGGGTGCTCAGATTCATGGAGTGAAGTTTGTTTGTGGTGAAGATTTTGTCGGCGAACTCTTCTTTCCAACTACTGCGTGACGGGCCAGTCGAGAGAGACCTTTTAACCTCTTTCGACCCTTAGCCAAAATATTTAAATGGTCGACATTTGTCACATGAGAACGGGTCGTTCTTAGACAGCTCAACAGCTCGGCTGTGGAACGATTTAGCGGCCTCTGTGTTTCCTCTTTCCTACAACATGGGTCTCTTCAAGACCATTGTTCGTTCATACCTCTTCTCAAAAAGAGCCTCCTCACAGCCTCCTCACTCATGTAGGCCCTGAGGGAAATTAGTTTCTGTGTGGAGTTAATGCAAAATACTGCACCGCAGTTTATTTATTTATTGTTTGTTTGTAAATATTACATAATACAATATAATGAACTTAAAATGTCCAACTAGGCAATTGCCCGTTTTAGGACATTCCAATATGATAATGTTTTTACATGTAAATTATAGTAAATTATATTAAGTTATAGTGTTGACTATTCTGTTGGTAAAATAATACATATATATATATATATATATATATATATATATATATATATATATATATATATATATATATATATATATATATATATATATATATATATATAAATGTATATATATATATATATTCATAAAACTAGTATACTTTCAGTTATACCACGACATTTTTTTTACTATTGTTTAGTTGACATAATAAACTAAAGAAATGTTAATAGATAAACAAAAAAAAAAAGAAAAATAAAAACTGAAAGTAAAGAAGGAACTTTTCCTTTAAGGAAAAATATCACGCAGAATTGAGCAATTTTCGAACTTACTTTCTGTAAAAATACAGTTACTTTAATGCTAATATAATACCAATATAAATTAAAATGTAAAGAAAAACAAAAATTACAATTCAATTAATGTTGGAGGGATGGTTTTATACGTCCGTCATATGTGGACAAACTGATCCCCAATTCTTACCATCCCCTCGTACTTTTTTCTTTCCAGAACTTTCTCTCTTTTTTTTCCTTTTAAAAATCCTCCACGCAGATGACACAGGCCCTGACGGAAATTATTTTCTTCAGGGCCTTTTATGTTTAGCTAATGTTAAAAAACGTGGTTTTTCAGTCATCCACTCTGTAGGATACATATATCCTAAACCAACTAAGCTTCAATTTTTGGGTACGTTGTTTCACTTACAAATGTTGTTCCTAATATTAAAAAATACTTCTAGCGTAAAATTTCTAAAAAATCTCTTATGAAAAACCTGCATTTTTTTTATTTTCTTGTGAAGATGCTATAATTGGTGTCATTTACGCTTCACTAGTAGATAACACCCGGATTCGTATGAGTTTCAACAGTCCATTTTTTAATATGAAATGAAATAGTGTAATTTTGAAAATGAACAATAAAATTTTTAATTTTGTTAAAAATATTTTATCTTTGTCTTCAAGACTCTTGGCTCTACAACCCCTTGCGTGTATTGGCCTCCTCAAGAGTTTTCATCCACTCATTTCGGTTTTGTGCCAGCTCTCTCCAGTTTAGAAGCTCCAAGGTAGATATGTCTGTGAGAACGTTGTCACTCCATCTTAATCTTAACCTTCCCAGGCTCCTTCGACCTATCGGTCTTGAATTCAGCGGGGATTTTATTGCTTGATGCTCGGTCATTCGGCACATGACTCAGCCACCGAAGTCTTCCCAGTTCTATACATAAATATAACAAATAATCATATGTATTTAGATTATTTACACAGGTAGAACTTATGTCAATTTCTCGCTCGTCCACACAGCAATTAAGTAACCACTAAGGGTAGTTATTCCCCTGGCACAATTAAGTTTGAGCAGGTTCTAACGTATCTCCACGGTTCACTGAGTACGACAGCAGTCAACATTAAAATTGGGCCATCCACCAACGGCAATCTTCCCCTGGGGCCACGTGACACTCACCTGCCGGCCGCGAACCACCTGTCGTTACCCCTGGAACTAAACAGGTACCTACCTACTCAACGATGCAATATTCTCAAGTCAGGTGAAAACCGTTAAAAACGAATTTGAGTTATCTAGATCGAATTCGAATTAATTCATACTTATGAATAATTTCATGCATTATGCTACACACAGCTTGCGCTAAGGAAAGGTTAACGGTGGGACGATTGCACTCTTTGAGAACACTCTCCACCACAGACGAAGCTTTTTTATATGAAGACCGCATTCCCAACTGTCAGGAGCCATCGGGTCTATGGTATCCCCAATCGGGTTATATTGTGAGGTTAGAGGGAGTTGGAAAAGGGAGGTTGAGGTGTACCAGGCTTTATGATCTGGTTCTGAATTTCGATTCTGATTTTGTGATCAATCTATGGCGAAGACTCAGTCAATACTATTCAAAATACGCAAGTCAAAAATGTGTACCTATATTCTTGATCTGTCTTATGTCGCGAATATTCTGCCACGTTTAGGAAAAACACAGTTTCAAGGAAAACACCATGTTTTGCTTACCACGGCAGTACAGATATGGAAGATGGGTATGGATACCGCCATCCCGAGAAACATTTATTGGACAATCAAAAACACTGCCATATTTATATTTATTGTCATCAATTTTATTTTGTAGAGCTCAATTTTTTTTTTCTTTTATATATTCAATAATATTATTATTCAATTTACAAAAAAAGTTTATTATTAAAAAGTTCTGCTCTGTAATTATTATTACGTGTGACAGCTGTTTTGCCTTCTGAAGGCGTTATCAAACTGTCAAACAGTTTGATAATTGCAATAACCTTGTTCTATCTTTGTTAATGCTATCCTTGTTCTACCGGTATTACAATGGAAGATGCTCCGAGGAACTAGCATCATTGATCTTTCGGCACCGGTGCATAGTCGGGAAACACGCCAAACGCGTGCCCAACATTTGTACACGGTTGACATTTGCCACATGAGAACGGGTCGTTTCTTCGACTCGTTCTTGTGTTCAACAGCTCGGCTGTGGAATGATTTGCCGGCCTCTGTGTTTCCTCCTTCCTACAACATGGGTCTCTTCAAGACCAATGTTCATTCCTTCCTCTCCTCAAAAAGACCCTCCACACAGCATCCCAGATGACATAGGCCCTGAGGGAAATTATTTTCCTCAGGGCCTCCTGCGTGGAGTTAACATAAAAAAAAAATAAAAAAATAACCTCCCAATACTGTTGGATTAAAAACTAAATAACAATAATTACACCGTTATTGATTGTAGGTATCGAATTAATTAATCTAAATATAAATTTTACTTGACTTTTATGTTTCTAATGCCGTTATTAATCGGAGGGATATTAAATAGAACCACATTCCAACTTCTGTAAGCGTCGTAAGTCCTATTATCGTTATATCACAGTTGTTAAACTATCAAAACTTTGATGCAATC
Organism: Limnephilus rhombicus; assembly: GCA_929108145.2. Taxonomy (NCBI): domain Eukaryota; kingdom Metazoa; phylum Arthropoda; class Insecta; order Trichoptera; family Limnephilidae; genus Limnephilus; species Limnephilus rhombicus. Next base: position 26,644,227 of record OV815295.1, on the reverse strand, counting down.
TGTTTAATGTTTAATAGTTTAATGACCATCGTTCCGTATCATTGTGTTCATCAAAATATACTATAAAATCACAGATAGGTATGTAATAACACGAGCTTTTGTGTATTCGGCGTTGCTTCGGTAGTTTTTCTTCGTGTAATTTTTTACAGTTATTTTTGTAAGGTGAATAGCAAACCCTATTAAGGTCTTAAAATAATTAGTTTATTTGTCATTAAAAAACATTTAAAAATTTTGTCTCCCACAGTAATTCCTTTGAAGTTTATGGCAGCTCTGGAAATATACATATTTTCCTGTTGTACAACACATTTCCCGTACTCTCCTTTTTCACTTCAAGGCTTTACCGTCGTTGAATCGCATTTTCAGCTTAACCATTGAAACGGTGATGTCACGCTTGGCGTAACCCAATGGACGGTCATATTTATTTATTAAACGGCTTCAGGCTTTTTCAGGCATACCTAAAATATGTCGAACATTTACAAACATTAGGTATACAGAAAAACATATCAGTACAATAAATACTTTAATTTAATTTTACAAACATATTATACAGGTTTATCATTTATATTCACAGCTAATTACTTTTTCCTTGCCTGGGCAGATCACCGCTCCGGCAAGGCAAAGCACATGTTCGACTCCTAAATGTGACCGTTTCGTTCTCTAATTCTTTTTGTTTCAGATTTTCGATTGATTGTCGCTATTATTGTCTTCATTTATTAATGTATTATAGCAGATATAAATGACAGGTTGTCTCAATTTGTACTGAACATATGTTATTATATAGACACATCAATGTATTACTATCTACAAAACTTCCGTTGTACTTTCTCCAAACAGTGCAAGTTACAAGTATAAATAGGAGACCACACAGAATTGCGTATTCTAGCTGCGATCTCACAAGAGAGCAGTAAATTTTGACTCAACGAAACGACTCTTTTATGAAAAGTTCGTGTGTTACGCATTACAAAACAATGAAATTGTTTCACAGTGGCTGGTAGGTACTATACAATTTCTTGGCAAAAGAAATAAGTTCAGATCCCCTAACCTTATTTTTACCGATATAGAACCTAATCGGTGCAGAACTCATTTACAATACGACAGCCAAAACTTTGCATTTAAAAAAAATCGAATTCGCTCCTAACCTCTCCTATTTCTGCTGATTTTGAGCTTAATCGGTGCAGAACTCTAAAATTTCAAGATGACTATAAGAATTTTGCATTTTCTCATAAGGTTTGTGTTCAGCTCGTCCCTAAAATCCGATTTTGAACGTAATAAGTGCAGAAATTTTGAATTTCAAGATTGCACTTTGAATTCAAATCCATGTTTACTTCGCCGTATTTTCCCTTATCCCTATTTAAAACTCTATAAATCAAGATGGCCGCCAAAATAATAATAATAATCATAAATAAAATTATTTTCAAATTCTGAATCAAATTTAGAGAAAATGATTAAGGTACTTAAAATTTTTTCAGATGATTTTAAAATGACTTTTGGTTTAGATAAATGTAAAACGATCCATATAGAGAAAGGCAAAATTGTAAATGGAGACGAGGGTATATTTAGAAATTTCAAAATTAAAAGTATGAAAGGGGATGAGGTTTATAAATATTTAGGATACCCGCAATCGAATAGATTAGATCACACTAGTATTAAAAATGATATTAGGATTAAATTTCAAACTAGGATCAGAAAAATTTTAAAATGCAATCTATCTGCTAAAAATTTAGTAAAAGCAATAAATACTTGGGCAATACCTCTATTAACGTACTCATTTGGCATAATTAAATGGTCCAATACAGATTTAAATAGTTTAGAACGATTAATTAGAACTACGTTAACAAAGTTTAATTGCCATCATCCAAATTCAGCTATGGAACGAATTAATTTACCTAGAAATTTAGGAGGTAGAGAAGTAGTCAAAATAACATCTTTGAAACACAATCAGGTAGAAATGCTTAGAATTTTTTTCCATAGGAAAGCTAATAGCTCAGAAATGCACAAAATAATTTGCAAGGCAGATATAAACATTACATCTTTAAATTTATATGACGAGAATGCCAACATTCTTATAAATACTAACCAGGAATTATTAGATTCCTGGTCAAATAAAATTATTCATGCAAAACACTTCAATTATCTCATCCAAACGTAAGTTGACAAACTTTCGTCAAACAAATGGTTGAGTATTGGAGAGTTGAGCGCAGAAATAGAAGGATTTATGCTTGCCATTCAAGATAGAGTCATTAATACTAAAAATTATAGGAAGCATATAATCAAAGATTTAAATCAAATTGATGATTTATGTAGAAAATGTTTGGCTTTTCCGGAAACTATAGAACATATTATATCGGGATGTTCTATATTAGCGCCGTCCGAGTATACATTTAGGCACAATCAGGTTTTAAAAATAATCCACCAAAGTTTGGTAACTAAACATAACTTGATTGACTGCCGTAATATAGTACCATATTATGAATATGAACCAAATTCATTTTTAGAAAATGAATTTTATAAAATATATTATGATAAAACTATACTAACAGACAGAACAATTAGTCATAATAGACCTGATATAGTTTTACATGACAAAGTTAAAAAAATAACCTATATCATTGATGTAGCTATTCCAAATTCCTGTAATATTCAAAAAACTGTTTGTGAAAAAATTAGAAAATACACTGATTTAGGAAATGAAATTAAAAGAATTTGGCATTCTCGGACTATAAAAATATTACCATTTGTTATTTCGGCTACTGGCATTATACCTAGGTCTCTGATTCAAAATTCAGGCGTATTAGATTTGTCAAAGAATTTATATATAAAAATGCAAAAATCGGTAATTTTAAATACATGTAGGATTACAAAAGATTTATTAAATATTTATATTGAGGGATCAGTAGGATTTATAGGTTCAATTAGGAATTCCACAGAGCCGAAGCCTCTGATATGAAAATATCTGGAGTCGGTGAATTATTTTCCCATCTGGTCTCTGGTAGGTTGACATGTTGTTCTTGTATTGTTTTGTAATTATAATACTTACATAGTGCAATTGCATAACGTGGATTGACCAGATGATCATTTGGGAAGTGTGTGAAAGGGTTTAGTTTTTCCTGCGGGGAAGATTTGACCCGGACATAAAATCTGGTGCGTAAAATAAAAACGTTTATTCAGCAATAGATTTTTTGCAATATTACGTATATTATGTTCTTTTTTCATTGATTCTATTTACGCAAAGGCTTTAGGTTATTTTATCTCGTTAAAAATTTTTCCTCATAAAGCACAATAATGTAACGTAAACTCAGTCAATGAAATACAACCATCAGATGGTAATAGTAATAAGGCTAAATGAGCCGCAGTACTAGTCAGCTAGAAACATGAAGGGTATTGTTATAATAAGCCCTAGCTAGTTAGAGGATTACGAAAGAATCCGTAAAATCAAAAATCAAAAATTGACGCAAAGGTCACCACTCAGCTACAATTCAGGATTTCTCCTAGAATGCAGCTGGTTTTCAGCACTGCCACCAATATAAATAAAAAAAAAGAAAATAAATAATATAAAAAGTTGTGAACCTTGATTCAAAATTTGAATCCATCCAATTCCAATAAATCCATAATATTTTTTCGTTGAAATTCCTCACTGCGAGGCGTGATTGAGAGATTATTCTGCCGTCAGTGTGGCAGTTTTAGCATTCCGTGCGTCGCATAATGATGGTGATAATAATTGCTGCAATAACATTGTTTAAACAATGGTGACCTTTGTCCCGACTCATGAGGCGAGTGGCTACTGCCTGCTCTGTTGGCTTCTGCGCTTTTGTTGCATGTGAATGTGAATAGTTTGATGTCCGTTGCACACTGCACACCACCTACCTAACACCTGTCCGTTCGTGCTATGACTCTGTTTCTATCTATACAGAGGAGAAGAACCATTTAGCTAGTAACTTTGGTACCAACATTTACTTTGTAACTAGTTCTTCTTGTTATTATCAAACATACAAATTTGTTGTCAGAGGGAAGACAGTAAGAATATTTTTGTTTCTAAAAATAAATTTTGAAGCCTGGTGGGATGCTGTGTGGTAGTTCATTTTAGGGAAAAGAAAAAGATGAAATTCTGGGAAAGAAAAGTGTATGACGGGTAGATCAAAATCTGTTGATATGAAGAATACAATCCTCACATTGCGGTGCATTAGAGGTTATCCACCACTTACCCGCCATGGTATAAGTAACATATGGTTACCCCATAAAGGCTCTCCCAAGGACACTAATTTTTATTAAAGAACGAAGCTACATTTACTCGTAGTTTAGAACGAATCTAGACCTCCAATGTCCCTGCATACGTTGTTAGTGAGTAGTACGCTACTCCTTACATAATAAACTTGATTCAAAGGTGTTAGTAAAACATATATAATGGCATGAAAATATGATAGAAAGCAAGACGAAGGACAGTAGCTCGCAGGGGATTGTACCTTGCGTATGCTGTAAGCACCTGCAAGAAAGGGATAAAAGAAAAGACATGCATGGTTAGATAAGAAGTCACTCTGCAATAGTGATGGTTCTCTCTCTCGTCGTCTGGCAGTACCAGCAAGGCGACAGGTCGAGAGAGTCCGGCTGGAGAGGTCAAAAGTCAAACCCTGCTAGTTTCTCCATAGGTGGACAAATGCATCCCCAGCCAAGATCAAGATAAACCTCATCTCCATGAACCCGGGCACCTCTACCATTTCATCAAACGTAGCGAACCACTTGGGGTGACCTACGGCAGGGGTGTTGGTTAACCAATAAATGGTTCCAGGTTCAGCGGTGCCCATACCCGCCTCCCAAATTGAAGACTGATTGATTCTCTCCGTCCTACTGTACTTGGCCTGTGTCGAACTTGTCATGAAGATTCCTTTTTGATGTTAAAAAGTGTTCTTGTTCAAAGTTATTTCAAGAGAATAGCATGACATTATGTACTTAAAGGCATAAAATCAAACGCGTGATATATAGTAAAAGAAATACAAAAATTCAGTCATCAGTGATACGAATCTTGTATTAAAGGTGACTCACCCCTGGAGACACTCGTACGTGATACCAGTGCTTGTACCTGCCGCTAAAATTTCCATACATATAAAAGTGCAAGCATTATGCCGAGAGGGGTGGGTGGGGTAAGAGGGGAGGGTTCAACTTCCGGTGGCGTGCGCGCGCATCCGTGACATCATTATGCCTTCACACAAATAGCTTGTACCTGCCAGACATTGTTTTTTAAAAAAAAATTATGCGTTTTAGAGGACGATAATTCTTGATGATATTTGAAAATAATGGAACAGTGGGTACTTGGTCTAAATTATACATTTTATATGAAGAACCGCACAGCTTAGATAATACATACAAGAAATCTTCCAATAAGATTTGAATGCAAACCAGTGTCGCGACTGACGTCAACTCAATGGATTTTCATAATTTTAAATTGTTTAAAATACCATCTATTTTAATCCATTGTTTCTCAACGGAATTGTTAATCTAAATGTTTTGGGGGTATTGAAAAAAAACTTAAAATAATTTGTTATAAAATCGCATTTGTCGAAAATATTGCAAGCCTGACTTTCCGGAAAAAATGGCAACACTTAACATTTTGTGAGCATTACTTTCTATGTACCCAATGGTTTTATGTTTATGGACTGTTTTATCTCCCGGCTTGCAGAACTAACTTGCCGATGGTCACGCCAGTCGGGAGATCTGTCGTGTTGTTAAATAGATCACTTCGAATATCGATATGTTTAACATCAATGAAGCACAATTCAAACGGCAAGCTTTGTAGTAGTTAGTTTAAATCTGTTTATCTCATGTAAAATATTTTCTGATCTGAAAATCTCTTATTACCACCATAGTAAGCCGAAAATGTTGCTTGAGTCGAGATGGAGGACTTAGCCAGCCGTGAAATCGAACACGGAACGCCTGGGTGGGACCCAAAAGCAATGCCCACTAAACCAGTGACTGGAATTGAAGTTCCGACTGCATCCAAGCAGCTTTTTAGGGTTCCGTGGCCGACAAGTACTAGAAACGCTGGTTTAAACTTTGTGCATTTCTTTTTTAAATGAAAACTTCTTCAGCACTGTTGTGATTGAAACTCGATGAAACGATAAATCGACACTAAAAAGAGATAAACACATACATCTATAGATTAACCTGCGAGAGAATGAGATTGTATAATTATTGGTCTCCTCATTGTGTGGTGCTTCTTAGCCTAACAGTCTTCTCTTTGTGCGGTGCTTCGCAGCCTTCCCACTCTTGTCTACTTTAGTTTTCTGAAGGTTTCACTTCTACCGCGAGTGAATTGCACACTCTGATTTTTTTAAATTGAAGCAGCCATAATTTTTTAAATACAAAATTGTGATATCCAATATAATTTTAGCGGAATCGGGGGGTGGCAATTTTTGTAGTGTTGAAGTAGAGAATTGCACAACAAAGTTTGACATACACTAATCTAATCTATCTAAAACCCTGACGTTATGCATCTCTTTTCGCCATTGCAGAACATTGTGTAGAGAAGGACAACTAAAAAAAATTGGCGTGATAATTTTTATAAAAAATAAAACTAACACTTTGTATTTAACCACGAATTAATTATTTTATATATCGGCCGGTTTCTCTTCGACCAAGCTTCCTCAGGATGTAATAACTGATGATAATTTTTGTTAGTTTGGTAGGCTTCGAATATAAGGGATTCGTGTTCGGTCATGATAAATGTAAGAAATAACTAAATATCTTGCTTTGCGGTTATCTTTCAATCTCGTTCGTCGATATTATAGCTTCGATATGAATGCGGAATCTTTTACTGCCCGATGAAAAATATGACATTTAGATCTTTTGATAATTTCATAAAGTAGTCATTTTATCAATTTTGATCTTATATTCTAATTTCAAGGTTTTTTATTATCCTGCAACTGTAGTTTTATTGCGACATTTAGTAGGATTAAATAAAATATCGTAATCAGATGCTAGTTTGCAACTTTGACCTTAGTAACTATAATATTTATCTGGAATAATTAAATAAAGAATTAAATTATTTTAGAATATATATTTAACTAGCTGGTACCCGGCATGCGTTGCAATGCCATTTAATAAATAAATTGTTTCTCCCTGAGTGTCCTTTCCCAATCGTCCCGTTCTCCTTCCGCCTCCCCTTCCTCTCCCGCGTCCCCTTCCCATTTGCATTCCCACTCCACCTTCCCTCTCCACATTCCACTCCCCCCTTCCCCCCATCCCGCGAACCCCCCTTCCGAGTTCCCCTCCCTCCTCCCAGGTTCCCCTCCCCTTCCCTGGTTCCCCTCTCCCCCTTATTCCCGCGAACCCCCTAACCGAGTTCCCCTCTCCCCTCTCGCATTCCATACATTCATTCATTCCCGGTACATTCAGTTTTCAAACAGCTCGCGTGCCACCTATTGCTATTTTTTTATACAAATTTCAAAATGCCAGAGCTCAGCAGTAGTTTTATACAAACCTTGTCCTGACAATAACGAACACAAAAAAAATCCAATTTGGTGCATTCGTTCGGAAGTTATGCGCGTGCATACATTTCAGCGATTCATTTTTATTTATATAGATAGATAGATAGACAGATTATCCACTTCTTCCTCTTGTCTTATTCCGGTCGAGAATCCATCGCTTCGACAAGGTGTCTACATACGTTCTGTCATACTTGCCTTTTTTAAATTTGATTACCCCGTAAGGGTCCCATCCGCTTTACACTCTCGAGATCCAGTGAGACCATGGCATTCCCAATTGCGATTAGGGGATGGATATGGGGAGGAGCAAATACACAAAAAATATATTAATTTAAAAATACATCAAATATTTTTCAACTTAGCTCCGCTCCCCCATTTAATTTTTGTGCTGAAAAAAAGTGGCCAAAAACCTGACTAAGTTAATCTTCTGTTATTCACCGCTTAGGGAACGTACCCAAACTACGTGACCTGTTCAGGGGGGGGGGGGGGGTCATCAAAATACCACGCTTGGTCACAACGGGGGGGGGGCTTAGGTTTTTATCACGTAGTCAATCTAGAAATCTTGCGTTTTTTTTCTAACTACGAGGGGAGGTTTTTAAGTTCGCGGAATGGGAAGGTAAGTGATTAATGGGGGTACCGCTGAATTAGGTACTAATTGAACAACTCATTTTTAGGATAAACACCGGGTTTTATCGTAATTATTTCATTAGTCTTTGAGTTATCGTCGAACAAACACTTCAATCGGGAAGAAATTGTGAAATGTGGAGAAAATTGAGTTCCGCGCTGTTGTAAAGTTCCTTTAAGTTAATTTAAAGATCGGAAAAATGTATTAGGGTAGTAGGCGAATATGTTGAAAAGGAAAAATTATTTTAGTTTTTATTTCCACTCCTTACCCAATCCGCAAAACTTAAAAACCCACCCTCGTACATTCAAATAAGTGAAAAAGTTCAGGGAACGTGTTTGTTGAAGATGATCGAGATGAAAAATGTTTATAAAAATAACAAGACTTTCGTTTCCATAAATTACGTTCCGGTTTCAATATATTTTGACATAAGTTTTATCTTGATCATATTTTTTCCACTTGTAATGCATGCACTCTTGCTGTCACGCAGCAAGCGCCGTATTAATAAAGACAAATATAAGCCAAATAATGCATTTTTTATTTTTTGTTAGCAAAAAATGATTCGAAACCATATTTATGAAATACTACGTGAAAACTGTAGGGGGGGGGGGGGTGTCTTGGAATATACTACACGTGGTCACCGGGGGGGGGGGGGGGGGTAAAAATTGCAAAAAGTGTGTCACGTAGTATGGGTACGTTCCCTTATAAGCCGAGTCGTAGAAACAACCCGTTCTCATGTGATAAATCTTAACTGTGTACAAATGGTGGGCGTGTGGTTAACGATTTTCCCTACTGTGCATCAGTGGCGAAGAAATCAATGACGCTAGTTCCTCAAAGCATCTTCCATTGAAATGTTGGTAAAATAAGCATTCCTATCCGACGCCTGTACTCTAAAGATTGCAATCCGTTTGTTAAGACAGGAGAATCTATCAAACGGACCGCCTGGTTCTGTACAGAGTCAAGGGTCTTTCAGGTATTTTAAGGCTTCAGACCAGAGGTGGCTGCCAAGTTCAACCGTGGGGTGCACTTGCGATCTTTACAGAGTTGATAGCTGTACTACTGTACGGCACTACTAAATTATCTGCGGACCATGTACAGTACGCCCATCTTCTGAGAGGCTAACGTGACTGTGGCTTCGGTGGAGCCTCTTGAGTCTCTTAGAGTTACACCAATCATATCAATGGAATTTTATACATTTGAAATTAAAATTTAATGATGTATATGTTTGAAAAAAAAAACGTTTTAGGTTCCTACTTCTACTAAATTGTCATACCTTTCGGACATTAATTGATTTAAAAACACTTAAAGTAAAAACATTCCCCGAAAAAATTGTAACAGACGATAAAATAGTAATAACGGACATAGGAAAAATTGCGAATAAATTCAACGATTTTTTTACAAATGTTGCCTCAGATTTAATAAATAACAATCCCTCATTTCAAAACAATATACATGAACACAAATGGACATACACTCTGAATATACTCCTAACTTATCTCATTTTCAACGGGTAACTGAATTTGAAATTATAAAACACATCGACAAAGTTAACTCAAATACATCCAATGGTCCAGATGAATTAAGTTGTATCACAATCAAGTCTATTAAACAACACATTTCCATGCCACTGCAACACATTTTTAATTCCTGCTTTGAAAAAAAAAACATTTTTCCAAATGCATTTAAACTCTAATATTGTACCGATACATAAATCTGGGTCGGTCTCTAAACTTGACAGTTACAGACCAAAATCGCTGATATCCCAACTTGCAAAGATATTAGAAAAAATTATAAAGACACAAGTATTAGAGTTTCTAGAATCTAGCGCACTTTTGTCCCCAAACCAATATGGTTTTAGATCAGGTCTTAGTACAGATGATGCTTTATTTAACCTAACAAAAAAATATATACACCAATCTTGACTCAAATATGAGACATATAACAATCTTTTTAGACTTAAAAAAGGCTTTTGATACCGTTTATCATAATAAACTGATTAGAAAGCTTATTAACATAGGAATTAAAAATAATTGTTTTTCTCTCTTAACAAATTATTTACTTGATCGCAGACAATCCATCAAAATTAGTGTAAATATTAGTAAACCAGCATCTGTGCTACATTGGGTTCCACAAGGAACAGTTATTGGTCCATTATTGTTCCTAATCTATATTAATGACCTGTGTAATATTAGTATTCCGAGAAATCTATTCTCGTATGCGGATGATACTGCAATTAATTACAGTTCATGGTAAACCTGGGACGAGGTCTCTGAAAATGCAAATAAGTGCACATCCATTGTCAAAGAATGGCTCAATCAAAACCTTCCAACTCTGAACTGTGAAAAAACTCTTTATATTTCATTTTATAATACCAAAAGAGCGGCACCATTAACTTCCTTAAATATAAGATTTCGCAAAAATACTGTCTTGCAATATAATTGCAATTCCATTGTCAATAAATGCAATCTTGTCTCATGCTCCTGTACAAAAATGAAAAGGGGGATACAGTTAAATACATAGGAATTATAATAGACGGCCAACTCAAATGGACAGATCACATCGAAAAGCTTGTAAATAAACTTAGGTATTTAACTTATACTTTTAAACGTTAAAATTACATAATCGACATTAAAATAATGAAATTGGTGTATCATGCTTTGGTGCAAACGTCAGTATCTTATGGAATAATTGGATGGGTGGGTGTGTATAATACGCACATTAAGCCACTAGAAATAACCCAAAATGAATACTAAAAATAATGTTGCATAAAGATATGAACTACCCCTCCCTGCAATTATTCCAAGAAGCTGGATTGTTAGAGATAAGAAAAATTTACCGTATTCAAAGTTTAAATATTTTCTCGAAATATTCTTTTTTCAAAAACGAAAACCTATTTAGTTATAGGTTAAATAATGTATTTGAAGTTCCACTGTGTAAAACTAGGCTAGCGCAAGGACATGCGTATTTTATTACAACAAAAATGTATAATGCTCTCTATAAGACTACAGAAATTGAAAGTAAAAACATATCCTCCTACAACAAATATAAAAATGTTATAAAGTTTTGGATAAATACCTTTGATGCAAACACTTACTTGCTGTAATGTCACATCGACCTGATGTAACTTAACATGTCGTTTGAATTGTAATTCAGTAAGCACTTATTTTATTTTTTGTATATTTAATTTTATTTTTTAATCTCTTCAAAGATAAAATGTACTTTTGTATATGAATACATTTTAACTGTTTTAAAAACACACAAGTATACCCACGAACTGGCGATGCCTATGTGTATAATTATAATTATAATTTGTAGTATTCTCTACTTTAAAGTCATGGTGTTTGAAAGGGAGAGTACGAAAACAATATGCAACATAGTTGTGAATGATGAATATTTGGAGCAGGTGGATGAGTTTGTGTATCTGGGTAGTATGTTTACGAGAGATGGGAAGGCTGAAAGAGATATTGAAAGAAGGGTGAATGCCGGTAACTCCATTAATGGTGGACTGAATGCCGTTGGCGCTAATAAAAAACTGTCAAAAAAAGCGAAGCTAGCAGTCCACAATGGAGTCCTGGTACCTACCCTGATGTATGGCAGTGAGGCATGGAACTGGCAGAGGAAGGATGAAAGTAAACTGAATGCTGTTGAAATGAGATCCCTGAGACGTATGTGTGGTAAAACAATGTATGATCGTGTGAGAAATGTGGATATCCGCAAATAATGTAAGGCTGATGTAAGCATAATGAGTAAGATTAAGAAAGGGACCCTCAGATGGTTTGGGCATGTAGAGCGAATGAACGAAGGAAGTAGTGTAAGAAGAATATACGACGCGAATGTGAATGGTAGAAGAAGTCGGGGACGCCCGAGAAAGACATGGCACGATCAAGTGAATCAGATACTTGAGTCGGGTCATGTCAAAAGTCAGAATAATAGAAGAGAATGTATGAGACGATGTATGAATGTGAGTGAGGCAAAGAGTGTGTGCCAAGACCGAGTTGTTTGGCGGTCCGTCCTCTCTGCCTACCCCTGCGGGGAAACGGCGTGATGGTTAGTTAGTTAGTTAGTTAGTTCTCTACTTTTTAAATGTTTATATAAAAAAGCCTGTATGAATTGTAAAATTACCAGTGTATGTACCAAAAAAATTTATTAATAAATAAAAAATAATTTTTTTAATTTTTAACACTTTCCACCACTCCGCTACTAACCCTTACATTGCATTAACCGTCTTGTATTTCAAGATTGCAACGCTTTTATCACCGCATCGGTGATTTTGATTTTCGATATCATCAATAATTCATCATATTTTCATTCAAAATATCCAATATTTAATAATATCTCATAATCCACTATAGAAAATCCCACAACGGTGGCAAGCTACATAATTTGACCGCATAATGAATAATGTCAACGGATGACTGCGCAGAAAATTACACTCCTCGAGTTTCCATCAAGTACTTCCATTAGCTTCCATTAACTTCCCGCCGCAGTTCTGCAGTTGGTTCCAATTCACGACACAATGTCGCCGTTTGGTGAAATACTCGATTCAGTGACCCAAATCACGAAGCCGAAATAAATGGACCTCACTAAATAATATAATGTTTACATGATTTTACTGCCTACTTAAAATTACTACAGCGAAACCCGCATGTTAAGGTTCCACATAAGAAGTTTTCCCTCTATTGTGTTACCTACTTGAAATTTAGAACCCTAAAAATAGGGGAATGGAAGCAAAGCATGCAACTTCCACCAAGCCCAAATAAAAAATCTCAACGTCTTAACAAGTTTTATTTGCCGTGCTTGCTTTCATCATTATGTTGAAAATCTAAAAAAGATTTTAGTATTCAGTTTTATGTGAGGTACTGCCATCTTGAGCATAAATCGTCAAAAAACTCAAAATGGTGAAAAACTGTCAATTAGCACCAAAACTACGTAATGGTTATTTTTTGTTATTTCTGCCTTTGCTTTCTTACCCGTTGTGTAAGTTTCCTCACATCATCTTCCTTGCGCTGTCCCAACTCATGGCCTAGGTAGGCTGTTGGGGTCGGCTCTTCTCATTCTCAGCTTGTTTTTTTTTCTGTTCTGAGTATCGCCTTCATCCAGGCCGTTTCTCTGAAGTATTTTGGAGCATTGAGTCATCCAGAAGTTCTTCGGTCTTCTTTCGGATGACTGTCGATGAAGCTCCATAGACATTGCCTGCTTCACTGTGTGGTCTGATGGTCTCCGTCTTATGTGCCCATACCATCTCAACTTACTGTTTGTGTCTGTCACAACCAGGCTACCGAAAATACGTGAACTTTTAATCTTACCTTTAAGTGATACTCCTGCCGACCATCTAAGCATTCTTCGCATTTCTGCTGTTTCGACTTGCCTAGAGTAGGAGTTTTACATAGTCCAGCATTCGGAGCCATACATTATCGCGGGTCTTACAATAGTCTGGTATATCTTTCCTTTAAGTTCAGTGAAAGTTTTCTCAGGTGTAAGTTTTTAGTGTAAGTTTTCTCACATATATAATAAAAAATCCGATCCCTTTTAAAACTTTATCAGAGGGTTTCACAGTGTGTTTTTGGATTTCTCATTACGTTGATGAAAGGTAATAACCAAATTACTCTTTCTAGCCCTTTTACGGGAAGGGTCGGGTTCTCAGATCATGGACTAGGGCGATATATTAGAAGGCTGCGCAACTCCCGTATTTATCAAATCAGATTTTAATATGTGAGGGCCTGAGGCCTTTTTTTCGCGGATTCCATCGTATTCGAGGGTTCTGTGGGGAAAATTTTTTTAAGAAATGAAATGATTAAATAGGATGGTGAAGAGTAAAAAGGATGAAACACAGAATTCGCCAAATCGTGGTCAGATCATTCGGCAGCGCCAGGCTGCCAGGCCCATCATACCTTGACAAGCGCGTTACCTGTGACATTGTCGAGCACATGTAATGTTGTTCAATGTACACTATTAAGCCAAATATTTTGATTTTGGGATATTATGCTGTGTTGCGCTACCTCATTCTTAGGCGAACGTTTGAGACAGCGTTACGGTGTCCATTGTCAGGGCACACGAATGTACATCTGCCCTGATGATGAACACTGTAACGCTATCCAAATGTGGCTAAGGATAGCGCAACGCATTATAAAACCCTAAAAATAAATCAACATAATAACACTCTTGACCTTAAAATCTAAAACCATAAGCCTATTCTTTGTGAAATTGTTCACAAATGTATTTTATACAATTTAAAAATATAAATTAGATACTGGTATTTCGTACAGTTAACATATTTTGCACAATTTATTTTTTTTACACAATTTATATTCTATCTTCAGATTTTCAGATAAATCTTCCCCACAGGAAAAACTAAACCCTTTCACACACTTTTCCACAAATGATCACCTAGTCAATTCACGCTATGCAATTGCACTATATAAGTATAATAAATAGAAAATAATACAAGAACAATATGTCAACCTACCAGAGACCAAATGGGAAAATAATTCACCGACTCCAGATATTTTCATATCAGAGGGTTCGGCTCGGTGGAACTCCTAATTGGACCTGTAAATCCTACTGATCCCTCAATATAAATATTTAAAAAATCTTTTGTAGTCCTACATGTATTTAATTTATTACACAATTTATATTTATTTTTAGTATTAGGTATTATTAGTTAACGAGCAGACAAGCATTGTTTGACGCGTTTTTGTCTAATTTCACGATTAGTTCGCTCTATTTTCTCTCCAAATGAGAATCCAATTAAGCTTTGAATTGATTTTTATTTGTAGCACCGATGATATGATTTAGAAGTTTGTTTCATGTTTTCCCTACTCTATTAATTTGCAAGACAGCGTATCCGAGGATTGGATGCAAAGGGTGTTTTGTTCATTTTCTTCAGTCTCTCTTCATATTGCTGGTCTTTCAAAGCCATTGGTATTTTTGTGAATTGTTATTGTACCTACCCTCTCTATTAGATATGTATTCTCAAAATAATGACATCATATTTGGAAGACATATTCCAGGAGATTTCGTGCACTTGTTTTGTATATTTTTAACATTATTTCTGGTGCTGGATCCAGGAAGGCACTCTTGATTGAATTTACTCCGACTTGACGATCCCAACGAAATGCTGATCTCATTCCTTGCGGAATGGCAACTCCCTAGGTATTGATGTTACTTAACTTTTCTTTAAGATTGCATGCAAGCTTAGATTTAAATTTCACAATATGTAGAACAGTGTAATTATAATTAAATTTGGCAGGCTGAATTGGGTACCATCGCCATGGCAACCATTTATTGGATAACCAACACCTCTGCCGTAGGTGATCCCCGGTGGTTCGCTAGGTTTGATGATTAAGCAGGAGTGTCCGGGTTCATAGGTGAGTTTGTCCTTGTCTTAGCGGTGGATGAGTCTGCCCACCAACACGTGGCAGGTCGGATTGGGGGAGAATAGCTGAAGGAGTTGGTTGAGGAGACTTTGGACCTATCCAGCCGGACTCTCTTAGAATATCGCCTTGCACCACAGCGACCATTGATCCCATCCACCCCTCATACTCCTTTCCTCCCAGAACTTCCCTTTCCCAAAAATAAGATGGCGTAGGTCTTGAAGGGAATTATTCTCCTCAAGGCCTCCTGTTCGGAGCAAATGGTATATATTATTGTAGGCAGGTACCCACAATTCTACATAACTCATATTATGTTTTTAAACAATTTTTATTTCTATTTTGCTAGAGCATGTATTTGAATTTTATTTTTCACAACTGTCAACAATTTTGATTAGATGCAGCAAGTTTATTTTCGGTACATTGGTCGATAAAGACTTAACATTGCATTTATATACCCGGCTACCATCCACCAGGCTAGATGCAGCCACGCATTCCGAAACGTCTTCTTATAATAACGCCTCGTCTTCGCATCTACCAGCGAGGTTTAGTCGGTTTAGTCGGTTTAGTCGGTTTAGTATTCCTAACACTCACCTCCCATAATACACTATGCACAGCGCGCGTCACGAACATTCTTCAACAATGATAAATCAAACAAATTGATATGTAGGTACCCAAAATTACCAGTTTTTTTTTCATTTATTTTTTCCCATTATATCTTGATACATTTCAAAAGTAATTTTTACATATTTTCTAAATATATATAACATAACACAAGATAAAAATAATGTAAAAAATTTAATTTCAAAATGAAAGTTTAAAAATATAGGTAATGTATCTGTGAAAATATTGGAGTAACAAAGTGACACATACAAGTTAGTTGATTTTTGTAACGGTTTCAAGAAGATAAATAAAGTTAGTCTTGATGTTACAGTAGACTTGTAAAAGTGAAGCATGAAGGTTTACATAGAGTTTATAAAAAAAGTCTTTCAACATCTGCATCATTTAGCCATAATTTTAATTCTTTTATGTAAAGTGATATTTTATCTGTCATTTGAATGTGTTTTGGTAGAAGATTAATTGTACAAGGATCAATAAAACTGCCATGTGTTTGCATTATTTTGGTTTTGATTTGGAAAACTTGAAACACATTATTAGTTCTTTGGTAAAACTATTTTCGTTTTTAGACCGCAAAACAGTGGTTTCAACAATACCCCCATTTTTCAAAAAATAAATTTCCTCAGTTATTCGAATGAGAATTGGACATTGTTCCTTTTCTTCTATTTTTTAAAAGTGCTTGACTCCCCAGATTTTAGTTTCCGTCCTCTAGAAGTGGGAACTTTAGATCACATATTTTTTGGTTGTCCCTCTTTGAGGTGCGTAGGATTATACTTACATGTAGTTTCAAATATCCTTCGACAGACTGATGTCGTTAGTATAGTTGTAAGAAGTTATTTGTAAAAATTTGTTTACAGTTTGAGGTATCTCATTACATGTCAGTCAAGTAGTGTAATAAGAGTGTCGACTAACGCTGTTCCTGAGGTGCGTAGGATTATACTTACATGTAGTTTCAAATATCCTTCGACAGACTGATGTCGTTAGTATAGTTGTAAGAAGTTATTTGTAAAAATTTGTTTACAGTTTGAGGTATCTCATTACATGTCAGTCAAGTAGTGTAATACCTTAGAAGAGTGTCGACTAACGCTGTTCATGTCTGATGCACGAACGGGTACGGAAATAGCCGATTATGCACGAAAGACAGCTGGGCTCCCGCAGTTTAGAGTTCTCTAGCTTCAGAATTACTTAGAGCATTTAAAACGATGGACGTCTGGTCTAGTTAAATATTAATTATAAACCTTACTATAACGTAAAATAGGGAACTTATAATCTCGACGAACCTCAATCTTTATTTAAGTTTTCCTAATCAAATTTCAAATAATCATAATGATTGGGATTGAAAATCATCATACTCTCTAAAACTCTTAACTATCATATTTGTAAAAAGCATTACCTTTGTGGCTCGCCATAATTTACAATAAAAAACACATAAATTTGTTTAAGACCACTTTTATTTTAAACACTCTACCGGTTTCAGAAGCACTCTTCCTTCGTCAGGAGAGTATTATAAATTATAACCCTCAGTTATAATAATACTCTCCTGACGAAGGAAGGGTGCTTCTGAAACCGGTAGAGTGTTTAAAATAAAAATGGTCACAAATGTATGTGCTTTTTTTATTGTAATAACATTTCGTCTACCAAGCCATATCTAAAATTGCCTTCCCTCCATTCAACATCTCATCACTTCTAATTACTTGGCTATAATCTTTCATGTTTTAAATAAAATTAATGTATACATTCACTTTCCCTCTCGCCGTAATTTTAAATGATGGACTAAAACACCCTTGAGGGGTGCCAGTAACATTTGAAAAAAAATATATATATATACATACACACAAGCCTTGCTTAATACCCCCCCATACACACAAGCCTTGCTTAATTATGGGGGTACATCAAATATATCTACCATGTAATTAAATACTGTACAAAATTTATTTGTAATTTATGTACCTTCTATTACTAATAAAAAAATTAAAAAAAAAAAAAAAAAAAAATATATACATAGGTACCTAAGTAAACGCAATAATTAAGTGTAGCTATGAAGGTGGTAGGAACCTGCTTCAAATTTTGGGGCATAAAAGATCTGGCATCAAAAATAATAAAATTATTGTTTTCGTGTACTTAATTTTTGCTAAGCCATTGGAAAATAATAATACTAGAATCTAAAAGCTCAGCAAAATATAAATTACATGGTATAATTTTAGTGGCTCACGCTTTGGGAGAATACGTATTATTCCTCTAAGGTTCACCCCTTTAAAAAAATTAACATTATTACTAAATGTTTTATTGTAAATAATATGTGACCAGATATCAATACTACTGCCATCTTCATAAATTATGTGTAAGTTTTTCAATACCTTCGCATTCGTCGTCTTCAAAGCAGCCTTGGGGTAATTGTGATGGAGAGGCATTGGCAAGTTCCATGCCAAACGGTTTGGATCCTTGCTATTACTACCGATTACATAAGTTAGATGGCGCTGAAAGTCAATTTTCCAGAAACTTTGACTTATTATTATTATTTTACGACATTATTAATTAAATTAATTTTCTAGTATTTTAATTTTTAGTAAAAGTTTTATTACAATATTTACCGACAACTAGAATATATCAAATCTATTAATGACGCTGTATATGTAGACCACGCACAAATTATTACACTCTAAGAAAGGAGAATCTCCAGAAACCTCGATTACTTTATAAGTTTCTTTGTCTGAAAATTGTATCGCATTTTCCACCCTTACTGATGGGCTACGCACGTACGCCGTATTATGAACGTGCATTTAGCATTTTATTTATCCTTTTTTTTCTCTTGGGGTGAATTTACGCTAAAACGGCGTTGTACAGAGTACTCACGTGTTTTTTTTTTTTAATTATTGCCGTGTTTGGAATAAATATACAAGAAATTTTGTTTTGTAGTTGAATTGTAGAACTAACTTTTGGGGGAAATTAAGATTGGAGTTCTTAGATTAAGTACACGCAAAAATTATTTATAATCAATTTTAAAACTAGAAATTAAAAGTGGTTTTCAACCTCTCGGGTAGCTTTTAGGAACAACATACAGGTATCGTCATCGTCGTTGTGTCTCCCTAGGGGGTATTTCACCACTTCTCATAGATTATCCATACGGTAAGGTATATTTCCGATTAATTAAGCACAATTTCTATTTTTAAAAAGTCTGGGCTTACTATTCGGTACTTAAACCTATTGATAGTGGCTATATATAGGACGAAGTTAACCGAGATTTCTTACCTAATGTCAGTATTTATTGGTTTATTAATTAATATATTTATCTGTATTTATATATGTATGTATTCATGTACGCAGGTGCATATATGTGTGTGTGTGTGTTTATGTGTATATTGATGTGTGGACCTGTATATACATGTATGTATGTACGCACACATATAAAAATAAAAAATAAAATTTAAAATATTGATATGTACATTTTCATAATCTTATCCTTACGCACTTCTTTTTCACTTTTCTATTTTTTATTATAATTTTACCAATTTTCAACATCAATTCACACTAGTACCATATGTTTACAGGTTTATTTTGTTTACATGTTCATTTTACGCACTTTTTTTTCTGTTTTTTTTTTAATTATTTTTTATTATAACTTTACCAATTTTCAACATCATTACTCATTACATACTAGTACCATATGTTTACACCAGACTTCACTCAAAGTAACTATCCTTCATTGGTCTCCGTGAAACAGGCAGGAGCCTAGTATGGTGATTTAATTTATCTAATCTACGTAAATGTCTAATATATCAATATATGTAACATGTATTTTATAAATAAATAAAATGTTCGTTTTCGTACGGATAAGCTTCCAGGAAGATGGTGTAATACCCTCTTAGTATCACGGCTACAAATATGATCTAACTAAACGGTATTGGAAAGAAAAAAATTCACCCTTTATATTTAAACCTAAAAAATAACCACAAAAGAATTATAATATACACCTTTACGAAATCAAAGACTTGGACCCCAATTGGGAAAAAAATATGAAATGAAGTGAATTTTTTATATATTAATTTTATAAAAAGTGAGGTGATGATAACGTTTATAGAAACTAACTAACCATCACGCCGTTTCCCCGCAGGGGTAGGCAGAGAGGACGGACCGCCAAACAACTCGGTCTTGGCACACACTCTTTGCCTCACTCACATTCAAACATCGTCTCATACATACTCTTCTATTATTCTGACTTTTGACATGGCCCGTCTCAAGTATCTGATTTACTTGATCGTGCCATGTCTTCCTCGGGCGTCCCCGACTTATTCTACCATTCACATTTGCATCATATATTCTTTTAACACTACTTTCTTCGTTCATTCGCTCTACGTGCCCAAACCATCTGAGGGTCCCTTTCTTAATTTTGCTCATTATACTTACATCAGCCTTAAATTCTTTGCGGATATCCACATTTCTAACACGATCATACATGGTTTTACCACACATACGTCTCAAGGATCTCATTTCAACAGCATTCAGTTTACTTTCATCCTTCCTCTGCCAGTACCATGCCTCACTGCCATACATCAGGGTAGGTACCAGGACTCCATTGTGGACTGCTAGTTTCGCTTTTATTGATAGTTTTTTATTAGCTCCAACGGCATTCAGTCCTCCATTAATGGAGTTAACGTTTATAGACATTTGTCTAATAAAATGTTTGTGTGTTTTTTCGGTATTAGTAATTTTTGTTAGAAATATTATTTTAATGTTTTTATTTTTACTTTAAAGTTTATTTCTAATAATAAAATTTGAGAGCGTATATCATCAAATCATCACCTTTCAAACAAAGGTTTTAGTTTTCAGCTAAGTTCAGAAATATTCCATTTTTTGGATTTGTTTGCAAAGGGATTTACAATTTGGGAGGCGGGTATGGGTACCGCCGCTAATAATAATGGGTACCCCATTTAACAATAATGGATAACCAACACTTCTGCCATAGGTTACCCAAAGTGGTTCGCTACGTTTGGTGACTTAGCAGGGGTGCCCGGGTTCATGCGTTTTGTCCGGGTCTTGGAGACGGATACCCCTCCCTACCAGCTGCATGGCAGACCGGATGGCGAGAGCACGGTAGAGGGAGTCACTTTGACTTCTTCATTCCGACTCTCTCGGAATATCGCCTTGCACCGCAGTGGGAGGGATGGATTCATACGTCCGTCACTCCTGGACACACTGGCCCCCAGATTCCTACCCTCCCCTAATACCGTTTTCCTTCCCCCAACTTCCTCTCCTTCATTCCTAAAGAGACCCTTCATACAGCATACCCAAAGATGACAAGGGCCCTAAGGGGAATTATTTTCGTCAGGACCTCCTGTGTGTAGCTAATGTAAAAAAAAACAGCAGGAAATATTCGGTCCTCAATTCTAAAAATTTTCCAAATTGTATCGATCTCACACACATCACCTTTCCTCTGATCTCGGATCTGGGAAATATATAATATCATGTTAGTTACAAAATCTGTTGGATTACAGATTTATATTGAAATATTCCCCGTTGACTTTCAATTGCAACATTTTGAACTTGGATGAAAATGGACATATTATTATTGGAAGCTTTTAAAAGCAAAGAGAATGTTTGCTGTTCTTTTTTTTTCAAAATTGTTTACATCACACGACTGACCATACTAGAAATTAAGATAGAACCACTGGCTTCGGGCATTTGGAAGTGATTTGTAGTATTCACATAAATTTTTTGTTTAAAAACGGGCGCATTCGAAGAGGAAACTTTGTAGTATTATTTCTAAAGACTCCAATAGTATTTTTTTTTAAATACAATATATTATGTAAGTATTTATATATTTACA
The DNA here is from genome assembly GCA_929108145.2 of Limnephilus rhombicus. Lineage (NCBI taxonomy): Eukaryota > Metazoa > Arthropoda > Insecta > Trichoptera > Limnephilidae > Limnephilus > Limnephilus rhombicus. The sequence continues at coordinate 26,622,318 of OV815295.1, read as the reverse complement.
TAATTTGTACAAAGTCTAGAGTATGGCCCAAAATAAAGTTAAAAAAAGTTGTTTTAAAACAAATAGAATGTAACAAATTTCACTCAAATTTTGTAAAGATGGAAACTTTACCTATTGCCCTTAGATAGTTCTTAGAAATTGTATTTTTTTACTCAAATTCTTGTTTTTATCTCTCAAACTAAAAGTAAATTAAAAACGAAGTCAAACAAAACTTAATTAGAAATACCTCCAAACTTTGTGTTAGCAAAGTCTGAAGATTAATTTGATATCCAGAAAAATAATTAAAAATATTATTTAGTGATTTATGAATGATCACAATAAAAAAATGTGAATACCGTACAAGAGTGAATTAACATTATGCTTTGGTAGGTAGTATTCTGTAATGGTGGACCTCGCCAGCCTTTGTTCGGGCAATCCGCCTGTGATACTTACTTCTGTATCTGACTCCACATTAGGTTACCAAAGTGTACCATGATATTTTAAATGAAAGAAAGTATTTTACACTAAAGTTAAAGTTTATTCAATATTGTAAAACACGACAAGTATTTATCAGAAGATTTAAGTAGGGAACGACACTCTACGGGTGGGCAGCTGATAGGGCTGTCGGAAAACGAATAAAATTCGGTACATTTGCCGAACGGAATACTGCACACGATCACGTCAGCTGGGTTGCCAGCGTATAAAACATAATTACCCAGTTGTTGAGTATCGTTCTCTACAATATACTGCACAACCGCTTGATGCCAATGAGACTATGGTATCTCTAATTGGGGTGTGTTGCGTGACTAGTGTTAAGAAGGTAGTTGGAAGGGGAAGGAGAAAGGAAAGAAGGAGGTGGGGAAGTTCCTGGCTGTTCAGGTCTAGTCACCAAACACGTCTAAAGCCATTTCAAGCAACGTTTCAATTTTAAATGGTGGTTCTACACGAAGTGTCGCTTCCCTCTGGAACGTGCCGCAAACATGCCTCATGTTAGTTTTAAATGATTCAATTGTAAAATAACGCAAATCAATCAAATAAAATTTATTTACGCATGCAAGGATTCAAAACCCGCAACCTTCGGATCGCTAGTCGAGAGCTTTACCTTTTTTTACATAAACTCCACACAGGAGGCCCTGTGGAAAATAATTTCCCTCAGGGCCTATGTCATCTTTGGGGATGCTGTGTAGAGGGTTTTTTAAGGAAAGGAAGAAGAGGAGAGTTCTGGGAAGGAAAAGGGTTTAAGGGGTGGGTAGGAATCTGGGGTTTAGTGTGTCCTAGTCGTCCGCCTCCAATACCTATACAAACCTCACCCCATGAACCCTTTGACCACGGAGGCCGTCAAAAGAAGTCGTGGAAAGATTAGAGTAGTAGATACATTGTTACGATACACATTTAGGCGAGAAGTCGGTAAGCGGAGTAATTTAAAGTAGTCCCTGTCCGAAAAATCGCTGACGGAAGCGTTCCCCTTCCCCCCGCTAGCAAAGGCGAGCACAAGCACCTCCCCGTTCCCCAGCAGAAAGAAGCGAACCCCGGTACGAACAGGTCACGTCGGTTCACCGCTCGCATTCCCGCTCGCGTGACGCGGTCAACAGTGGCCGGCGACTAAACGATCGAAACCCGATTTGAATACACTAATTACGGGTCGCAGGTGTGAGACTCCATGTTGAGTTGACACCACCGTGTAAAGTGATGGAACCTATCCTTGTTCTACCGGTATTACAATGGAAGATGCTCCGAGGAACTAGCATCATTGATCCCTTCGGCACCGGTGCATAGTCGGGAAACACGCCAAACGCGTGCCCAACATTTGTACATGGTTGACATTTGTCACATGAGAACGGGTCGTTTCTTCGACTCGTTCTTGTGTTCAACAGCTCGGCTGTGGAATGATTTGCCGGCCTCTGTGTTTCCTCCTTCCTACAACATGGGTCTCTTCAAGACCAATGTTCATTCCTTCCTCTCCTCAAAAAGACCCTCTACACAGCATCCCAGATGACATAGGCCCTGAGGGAAATTATTTTCCTCAGGGCCTCCTGTGTGGAGTTAATGTAAAAAAAAAATAAAAAAACTGCCGACTCTGACTATGGCCTGCCTCCCGGTTTCCAGCCCTGACGACCAGCCGTAAGTCAACCTTTTCCCCTCTGTTATAATGTGTCCCACAGTAGTTTACGTATAATACTAAACGCATTCCCAGAGAGAGCTTTGAGGGAGATTTCTATGTTAGGAATTACCTAGTCAGGCATTGTGTTGTTTGAGACCGATATTGTATTTTGCAAGATGCTGTAACTGTGTTTACCAGATAATATAGCGAAGTTTACTACAGCTTACTCTTTCATTTGACGAGATTACACGTGAGCGAGTTGGCCCATATCTTTGAACCTTTTAATATAGCTACCTACCACCTTGAGGTGGAGAGACTTCACGCCTGCCGACAATAAGAGCTAGCCGTCGCAAAAGGTAAGTGGGGCCCCTGTCGGGACCGCTACAACATATTAAAAGCATTTTTTTAAAGACGTCCAACTAGGTCAACAACGGTCGCAAAGTTATCTTTTAATAAAGCAAGTAAATGTGTTCATTTTCCGTGGGTTTTTCTAACATTTTTCTGACATTTATAAACCATTATTTTTGCTATGTTTAATTTCAGTCGCATACATACTAACAAATTGGTCTCAAATGCATTTTTGACGAACTTTCTGTCAACGTGACTCGTTTCAAAATCAGCGTAGTAGGTATAATGGTATTATAAGAATTTGAATTATTTATGATTTTTTCCGCTTACTGGTTACAGATAGATTTAGCTTTATTATCACGAAAACTGAGTATTTATGTCGGGGGAGACGAAAAAATATGCAAAAAATATGCATGTCACATTTTAGTTTTGTTAAAATTATTTCACTTGCGCGGTATACGAACTTTGCTGCGCCATTTTTATTTTTATCATTTTTGTATTAAACTTCACAGACAATCAATCAATGCTGCAAATTATAGAAAAACTATGATTGCCATATAAAATAATTTATTCATGTTACGAAGTGAATGCATTATTGACAAGTTTGTACCTGTATTTATAAAATAAAGGTATTAGAATAATTATACATACCCATTGGACAAACCCTGCTTGCCAAACAAATCATTCAAAACCTGGGGTATATATCTAAATTATGATGAAATGCAGCTTTGGTAGCTTGAACCTCAACCCGTATAGTACTAGTAATAATTCGAAGTGAGTTCTTTTTTTGTATTTATTTTAACGACAATTTATTTTATATGGTTGGTAGTTCCGACAAATGTCATATTTGATTGTCTATTAATTAAAAAAGGAACGCTCCGTATTTTCCGTGTATCGAACTTCGACAACACTAACGTTCCGTATTGTCCGTCAGGTGGGCACATTTTACTGAATTTAAGTTTAGTTCGGGTTAATTTTTAAACACGTGGTGCAAAAATCATTTGTTAATATCTTGTCTGCCAAGAATGTATAGAGTAAAAAAAAACAATAACTAGCAGAAGCATTTAATGAAAATTTGTAACGAAAAATCAAAACCTTATATTTATATTTTTAAATACATCTATTTGAATTTGTTTAAAATTAAATTTAAATTTAAGAAAAAAATTTAGTTTTTTATAATTTTCTGAATAATAATACGATTCTTAGCATTCTCTACAATTTATTTTGATTCATTTTATTTAAAAAAATTACAAAATCTTGATTTTATCAGAAAACTCATGTTAATCAATTTATCTTGAACTAGTATCTATAAGAATTTGGCATTAGAATTGAATAAAATGAAAGTAAATTGTAAGGTTTCCATTAATTTTGCAAAAGTCAATTTAACCATTCTAGATTCGACGACCTTTTTTCACCTTTCTCCTGAACTCTTAAAATTACGATTACAAATTACCTCCAGACGTAAACAATATTATTTGATCTTTCCCCAAATTTGTAAAAAAATCAAGTAAATATTTTTTCCCTAACCGTGAACTTAAATTGAATAAAGGTCGGTGTTTTGGGACGAATCAAATAAAAATCTCGTTTCGAAAATATTATCTTAAGGTAATAAATTAGGGTTTGGTGTAAGCTTTTTTTCTTTTTTAAAATATCAAATCCAACTGTGGTCGAGTGATAATACCCTCGACTAGCGATCCGGAGATCGCGGGATCAAATCGTGGAGTGCGTAAGTAAATGTTATTTGATTAATTTGTTTTATTTCCAAATTTAATAATTTAAAACTAATATAAGGTATTTTTGCGGCACGTTCCAGAGTGGAAAATACTCTCAGTATAGCCCTGGTTTAAGACCACCATTCAGAATTGAAAAGTTGCTTTTTTTTACATTAACTCCACACAGGAGGCCTTGAGGAAAATAATGTCATCTGGGATACTGTGTGGAGGGTCTTTTTGAGGAGAGGAAGGAATGAACATTGGTCTTGAAGAGACCCATGTTGTAGGAAGGAGGAAACACAGAGGCCGGCAAATCATTCCGCAGCCGAGCTGTTGAACATAAGAACGAGTCGAAGATTTGTCATGTGACAAATTTCAACCGTGTACAAATGTTGGGCACGCGTTTGGCGTGTTTCCCGACTATTCACCGGTGCCGAAGGGATCAATGACGCTAGTTCCTCGGAGCATCTTCCATTGTAATACCGGTAGAACAAGGACAGCATTCCCACCTGACGCCTGTGGTCTAAAGATTGCAGTCCGTCTGTTAAGATGGGAGAATCTATCAAACGGACCGCCCGTTTCTGCACAGAGTCAAGGATTTTTTTTAGGTATTTTTGAGCTCTAGACCAGAGGTGGCTGCCAAATTCAACCGTGGGGTGCACTTGCGATTTGTACAGGGTTAGCAGTTGTGTACTATTAAAGTATCTGCGGGCCCTGTACAGTGGGCCCAGTTTCTGAGAGGTTAACCTAACTCTGGTTTCGATGGAGCCCCCCCCCTCCATTGGGTGACCAAATCTGCGTAGCTTGGCTCTTCCCCAACTTTCTTCCCCATCTCTTTCCCCTTTCCACTACCTTCAACTTCACAACATTCCCAGAGGTCAGGAGCAATAAGTTGGGATTCTTGTGCGGTATTCACGTGAACAAAACTAACTATCTGTTAAACCAGTTCCACGGAGGGGTTGGCAGAGGAAATGAAATGCAAAAACAAGATACTCTTGGCACGTACGCCTTGCTTTATCCACATTTATACATACTAATCCATTATTCCAACTCTTGAGCTGAATAAGAATTTTATATCACGCCACATTTCTCATTTGAAAGAATTTTGTATTTTTAACATTTTTGAAATCTTCAAAATATTAGCTTCCCCAAAATCTTGGTTTTCTATATAGCATTGTATTTCCGTCATTGTATTTATTTAATTCTGTTAAACAAATTTTTGTTTTTATAATTAAAACACTCGCGATACGGTCCACTGAACATTCAACATGAAAATGTTGTTGTTTGAACCATTACTCACCTAAAAAAACGTTTAAACGCCCATAGCGGTAGACGAAACTTTTGCAGAAAAAATTTACAGCTCTACCAACACTATAAATAAAATAATAGTAATATAGTAGTAAATTAAATTGAATTATTTTACTACTCGTAAAATAAATAAATTTCAGAAAATATATTTTTTTTAAGTTTTGGTAAAAATGTTGTATAAACCTCATAGAGTGAAATGTACAAAATCTGAGACGTTAGAATTTTTATTATTCAGTTCAGAAAAATGTCAATAAATTCTGCTATTTAGTTTTTACTGTCTTAACAATAATATTATTATGTTGACAGCGGAATCAAACATTAGCCAAATCATATGATTTTTCTATGAGATTAAATTAAGTAATACCTCTGCAATAAGATGATTAAATTTAATTTTAGACTTTGAGTCATGGTCTTCTATGCGTGGCAATACCTGCAATACGGATGCGTTTCCTGGATTCCAGAAAAGGAAGCAGTTAACACACAAGAGGCATTCGAGATGAGATAAGAAAATTGCGTTGAATAAAAGGGATTATTTCACTTCATCAAATAGTCAACAAACTACTGCCGTCTTTGGAAATGTGCTGTGCAAAGGTGTTGCAAAGTTTGCTCTTTTGCGAAGATCTGTGTAAGATCACCAGGAAGATACCGTAGAAACTGGAAGTATTGCATCATTCAATGTGCTGGCATGAAGCAATTGAAAAAACTAAAACGTGCCGCAAATAACAATGAATGAAGTTATTTAGATCGATCAAGATGCGGTTTCATCACGACGTGTCCATTTGTATATATGTGTTACATATATTCAAGTCATGCCAAAGTATCATTATTACGCGCAACGACGGGTTTATAGTTCCGAAATTTAACAATAAGTACGACAGAGAACGTTTGAATACATCATACCGAAGATGTTTAATTTATTACCTTAAACTATAAAGCAATGTAATTCTATGAATAAGATTAAATATATGGTGAAAAATTTGCTATCGAAATTTTTTTATTTATATTGAGATATAAGATTTTAAAAATGTATATGAAACTAACACATAAGCACCTGTTGACAAGCCAATTCAATTGGCTTAGCAGGACTTGTTTGTTAATTATATTATGTATTATTTATTCTTTCAATAAAAAATAAAAAAATAAATAAAACTAATCCGCATTTCCATTTTTGAAAATCGATAAATACAGTTTTAAAACATACCACGCTCCGCGGGTTTTTAGGGGCCCATTTTAAGTATTGGTGACCAGTTACGGGGTTTTGTTCTTTTGAACTAACATCTGCCAATACATGATATTGAACGCTTCTATTTGATAGGTAGGTCTAGTGAGGGGGGAGGGAATGGCTAGAGAATTTCGTAAATAGGCTATCTTCGTCATTAAAAAGACCGTCAGGCACAAAATTCTCCCCGTTCCGGGACATTCCACGGGGAGCCATAAAGCTACGAAAATATAAAACACACCGTATTCAATATTTTTGCCACAATATCCTTTGTAATTGGGTGTAGTGTCACCCCCCCCCCCCCGTCGGGTGGCACCCGGGGAGGTCCGCATCTCCCCTCCGCCACTGCTTGAACCTAATATAAAACTCGTTCATCCAAGACAATATTAGGAAAAAATTGTGTCTTTTCAGCAATGAATGAAAGCTAAAAATGCTTCCAATCCAATCCATTTGATGATGATGATGATGTATATTTGCATAGAGATGGGAACACTGATAGATACATTGAAAGAAGTGTCAATGTAGGTAATGTAATTTTTGGAGGACTGAATGCCGTTGGCGCTAACAAAAAACTGTCCAAAGAAGCGAAGCTAGTAATTAGTGAAGTGCTGGTACCTACCCTGACGTATGGCAGTGAGGCATGGAACTGGCAGAGGAAGGATGTAAGTAGACTGAAGCTGTAGCAATGAAGACCCTGAGGCGTATGAGTGTTAAAATCAAATATGATCGTATGAGAAATGTGGAAATCCGCAAAGAATGCAAGGTTGATGTAAGCGTAATATTAAGTAAGATTAAGAAAGGAACCCTCAGATGGTTTGGGCTGTAGGGCGAACGAACGAAGAAATGTAAGGAGAATACATGACGTAAATGTGAATGGTAGACGAAGACATGCCACGATCAAGTTAATTAGATACTTGAGTCCGGCCATATCAAGAGTCAGAATAATGAGACGATGTGTGAATTTGAATGAGGCAAAGAGTGTGTGTCAAGACTGAGTTGTTTGGTGGTGAGTCCTCTCTGCCTGCTCGTGCGGAAACGGCGTTAGTTAGTTATTATTTATTTAGTCAAAAAGATCATAGTGAGAATATTGTACAGTAGCGTGATCGGAAGTGAATTGCAGACTTATAAGTGTGATCGAAATATGCAGACGGCATTACTGTAATAATAAATGTATACTGTATAACTGTGTGAACTCATTTCTACCGTATTTAGTCTACGTTACATTCAATTTGACTACCACCTTCGTGAATTTGATGCCCCACTGCCATTAATCTCTGTTTGTGTGGTGATATTTTTAGTACAACAGATTCGACAGATTCATGTCGTTTTAAAGTTTCTTTCCTACTAGCTGACCCGGCGAACTTCGAACCACCTCAGAATCAATAACTGTTGTGTTAACTTATTAGCCGAATTATAAACCGTTTTTTTATTAAGTTAAAAATACACAGTGAACCAATTATCATGATCAAATGTCCGTGTTTTGTTTTTGTCACTATCAGAGATGGCGTTGTGTACGGATTTATGTTTTTTTGTGATTTTCTAACTTTTCCACTTACTTACAGGAATTGCGTTTCATTTTCTTTATACGTGTGAGGGAGATTTACTATAATTATTGCATTTTTCCTTTGGAAGGGTGCAGACATACTTTCACCGTTTGTCTCATTTTCGACTATTGATATTGAGTGTGTTAGAAAGAGGGACAGCATTAAATGTTTAAGAACAAAAGCAAAACAATCAGCACATTGTCATTTGACGTTTCTGATTTTTTGTAATTCACACACTATTCAATATTACTTTTATCATAATATTGCTGCAGCTCTTTCAAAAGATGAGTATTCGTTCCGTACAAAATGTTTGAGGAAAAGAATTTTAATTTAGCTATTCTACTATTCTGGGCGGAGACAAATTCAACAAATCAGAGATCTTAAAAATCTTACCCGAATTTTATATACATATTAAGATATTGACTAATGTTATTCCTTTAGCCAACAATGGTCTTTGCAGTTTCCATTAGGACAGACGTCTGCTTTTGACTATTGACTTTAAACTTTCGAGATATTTAAATAGTACAAAAACCAATTCAGTTTTACTTTCCATCTGATTGTTTCCAAAAATAGAGCAATAAGTCGATTTCTTTAGTTTATTCCACTCGTAGTGAATTCGTCTAATGAATTTCGCTACAACGGGTTTAGTTAAATTCAATCTCTTGAAAGTGAAAGTCACCGCGCTGATGTTAAATCAGCCGAGCTCTTGGCAATATTGACTGTTGTCTGCAGCTATTCATGTCAACAATACAGTGTAATAAAACACACATAATATATTATTGTATGGCTAGTTGTCTATGCACAGCACGCAAACTTACTTCTAAGCATTATGCATTCAATATGCTACTAAACACAACAACCGAGAACCAGTAGGTATCATTGTTTGTCTAGGTGGAGAAATAAATAGAATCGATAAATAAATAAATATTTCACCGCTAGTGGCTGAGTTGGCATCGCGTTTGAGTACCACCCAGTCTTCGTGTGTTAAATTAAATCCTCCATCACGACATAAGAAACATTTTTCCGCTTATTATGGTGATGGTAGGAGATTTTCAAATATTTATTTATTTATTTCAAAAACATACGGCACAACATGTGCCATTGACATAATTATATTTATATATATTATAATACAATAACATAAGAAAGTGACATATAAATGTAAAGTTAAATATAAAAACAAAAGGTAAAAGAAAGGAGTTAAGGTAATGAGTAGTAAATAGAATAATGATGTATAAAATGAAAATATAAAGTAAAAGTGTAAACTATAAAATATAAAGTATAATGTAAAAGTAAAAAGTTAAGATAAAAAGTTGAAAGGCAGGAAATAATATAAACTATAAGTTACCTTTGTAAATAATATAAATTACAAAAGTTATAAATATAAAAAAGTATGACAAGTAAACAGTAAGAAATGCTCTTAGGAGCCAAATATTGAAGATAACCAAAATTTTTTAAAAAATATATAATAAATAAAAGGAAGGTATTACGGAGTATACAAAGCGATATGAAAAGTAGGTAACTATGATATGTTTCTAAGCCATAGGTATTAGAGTGCATACTGGTAGGACATAATATTATGGTTGCATGATTATTTATTTATTATGATTACGTGGTAGTACTAGCAGATAAATTTTGTCTAATGAATCTCGTAACCTGGTAACATTTGTGTTTCGTTAAAAAAAAATTCCAGTGCAGTTATCACGCGGTAGAAGCGAAACTTTATCAAAACAATCTCAACCAATGAAGAACCAAGGAGCCTTAAAACGTGAGGTCATAGTCAAAGCGGCCAATGAACGCAGACCTAGCGTCATTTCCGTTTTATATCTCAACCAATAGGAGCCATTATAGGAGTTTGATGCATCGCAGGCGGTGTAATCACCGAATCGTTCCGTTTATAGATATAAACGGGACTACAGAAGTTTCAATTAAAAAATTTCAACACTACGATCATATTTTTGCAAATAACAGCGGTTAAATTCGTTTCATGAGCGGTTAATAGAACAATGACGAAACAGAATATTGAAAATAGTGAAAAAAAGAACAAAAAATAACTAACCTAATCTTACCTAGCCTAAACCAACCTAACTTGAATAAACTATCACAACCGTATTGAATTCATGCAGGTAGGTAAAGAAGCCTTTTATGATACCGGATAGTTTCTAGATCTTGTCTTGTTCTTAAACAAAGGAGAGGAGAGATGGCTAAGAAGAACGTTGAGAATTACCTGGTTATTCAGAACGTGTCACCAAACAAATTAATCATTTCAAGAAAGTGCATCGACAATGTTTACGGAGCTAGGATTGCATGGATTCGCCGGTCTGATGAGACACTGCGTCAATGGAGCCAGGATGCGGCTAATAGCCTCCGACAACACTGCAGCCTTCTAGCACCAAACGCCACTCCTGATTGAGCGCTGGGCCCGAGCTCACCCCAGACCACGCCCTACATTATAATTGATTAATTATTTTATTTTTTATTGCTAGTTTTGTTTTTTCAATTCTGAATGGTAGTCTTACACCAGGGCGATACTGAGAGTATCTTCCACTCTGGAACGTGTCGCAAATATACCATATATTATTTTAAATGAATAAATTGTGAAATAACACAAATTAATCAAATAAAATTTTTTTGCCACGCCGGGATTCGATCCCACGAACTTCGTAGTGCTAGTCAAGAGCCTTACCTCTGGACTATGCCGGCCGTCAAACTTATTTAAAATCTGTTGTTTAAATGTGTCTTACTATATGAGAAGTGTGGGTTTGCACCATCCTCCCCACATTTTGGAATAAAACATTATTATTATTATGGGTCTGAAGGCATCTTTCACCTTTGACCTAAGTTAAATTCCACTAGTTTGTGTAATCGATAATGTCAATTCTGTATGGGTCTGAAGGCATCTTTCACCTTTGACCTAAGTTAAATTCCACTAGTTTGTGTAATCGATAATGTCAATTCTGTATGGGTCTGAAGGCATCTTTCACCTTTGACCTAAGTTAAATTCCACTAGTTTGTGTAATCGATAATGTCAATTCTGTATGGGTCTGAAGGCATCTTTCAGCTTTGACCTAAGTTAAATTCCACTAGTTTTTGTAATCGATAATGTCAATTCTGTATGGGTCTGAAGGCATCTTTCACCTTTGACCTAAGTTAAATTCCACTAGTTAAATTCCACTAGTTTGTGTAATCGATAATGTCAATTCTGTATGGGTCTGAAGGCATCTTTCACCTTTGACCTAAGTTGAATTCCACTAGTTTGTGTAATTGTCAATTCTGTATGGGTCTGAAGGCATCTTTCACCTTTGACCTTAGTTAAATTCCACTAGTTTGTGTAATCGATAATGTCAATTCTGTATGGGTCTGAAGGCATCTTTCACCTTTGACCTAAGTTGAATTCCACTAGTTTGTGTAATTGTCAATTCTGTATGGGTCTGAAGGCATCTTTCACCTTTAACCTAAGTTAAATTCCACTAGTTTGTGTAATCGATAATGTCTATTCTGTATGGATCTGAAGGCATCTTTCACCTTTGACCTAAGTTAAATTCCACTAGTTTGTGTAATCGATAATGTCAATTCTGTATGGGTCTGACGGCATCTTTCACCTTTGACCTTAATTAAATTCCACTAGTTTGTGTAATCGATAATGTCAATTCTGTATGGATCTGAAGGCATCTTTCACGTTTGAATTAAGTTAAATTCCACTAGTTTGTGTAATCGATAATGTCAATTCTGTATGGGTCTGAAGGCATCTTTCACCTTTGACCTTAGTTAAATTCCACTACTTTGTGTAACCGATAATGTCAATTCTGTATGGGTCTGAAGGCATCTTTCACCTTTGACCTTAGTTAAATTCCACTAGTTTGTGTAATCGATATGTCAATTCTGTATGGGTCTGAAGGCATCTTTCACCTTTGACCTAAGTTAAATTCCACTAGTTTGTGTAATCGATAATGTCAATTCTGTATGGGTCTGAAGGCATCTTTCACCTTTGACCTAAGTTAAATTCCACTAGTTTGTGTAATCGCTAATGTCAAATCTGTAATAATTGGAATACTATTGGTATTTATAAGAATATTTTTAACAAAAATATTTTCAAGAATTATTCGCAAAGATTTAATCGCCCAAGGACATTGGCAAAAGGTAAGTGACTTACAAAAACAGGCAATCATTTCTCTTTGTCAATTGTAATTCTGTGAACGGTTATCCGGAACTGGGCGTAACGTCATTAGTAATTCACAAAGCAATAAACAGTCATTATAATTATGATTGATCTCTTTTAATAATGATGAAACAAGGTTGGTATGATAATTTTGAGTCTAAGTACTAATAATAATTACTTTAATATCGATATCTCTCAGGGTGTCTTATAATAATGAATTTATTTAGATTGATATGAACACTGTGATACAACCAAATTTAATAACATCACTTTGACAGCTTAATTCATCATTTATACAGAGTGAACAGGAAGTATTTGTCTTATTTAAACCAATGATTTCTGACATCATTTTGAGTAAAAAATGTAAATGAAACTTTGGTCGCTCGTGACATTTTTGATGTTTTTTTTTGCGTAAACAAATGTCCAATGCCTACAAAATCTGTAGGTATTGGACAGTAAGGATGGGTTTCTTCATTTACCGAGACTGCTAAATGCAATGCTAATTGTAAAAATAAACGATCGAAATTTAAAAATTTCTATGCATCTGACCGTTTACTTTTACAATTAGCATTGCATTTAGCATTCTCGGTAAATGAAGAAACCCACCATTAGGGTCGGGGTGAGGGGTTGGGCAGTTACTCGACTGAGTGATCATTGATGATGTTTTTTTGTTTGGTTTTGAAGTAAAAAAAAAAGTCACCAGAAACCAATTTATTTACATTTTTTATTCAAATCACTGGTTAAATTATGTCAAGTACTTCCGCAACAATGAGAATATATGTTGGGGACACCGAGTGGGCAACGATGGTTTTATTTTCATACAAATTCCAGTTTTATTCCGAAATTGATGAAATTTTGCACACTTGATCTAAGCAAGAGGAAAGTCACTATCTACGTCTGATTTTAGCTAGTATTTAACACAAAATTAACATTTTAATTTGTTTACGCAGATAAGACCTTTACGACAGGTCCTGATATATTAGGGCATTAAAATTATTTATTCTAATAATAATATATAATTTATTCGTACCCTGTGTCTTTTTGGGAAAGAATGGGATTTTATGAGGTCATATAAAATTATAAAAAATTTGATAATTTGTTTAAATTAGTCGACACGTTTTTTTTTTAAATTTATCGTTTGATTAATCTGAGAGGAATCAATCAAAATGCGTTGTTAATTAGGAACATGTATATAATACCTTTTTTACTTCTTCAAATACAGAAAAACTTATTTTGTGGCACTATTTTAATTTAAAAATAATAGATTACCTAGATATAAACACGTTTATTTTTAACAAGCAATTTGTAATAAAAGTGTTTAAAACTAAGTAATCTATTAATTTTGAAACCTTTTGTATCTAAAAAAATTAAATATAGAATGTTTAGGACAAAATAAATATCTCAGGTTTTTCGTGGAATCCAAAAACTTTGTGGTTTGATATTGTATTTTTATATAAATTCACTTTGATCCACCGCCTTTTTATTGATAGATTTATTGTGGTTTCGCATATACCTTTTACCTATAAAATACACTTCATTTCACTGTAAGGACGTTCAACCTAACCTAACATTAATCGAAGGACAACCTTCGTTATGCTTCCTATAAGTACTTACAAACCTACTTTTTTAATACTCAGTAAACAACCAATGTACGTAAAAAGTGGACAGCCCATACAACTTTTGACAGCCTCTATGGTTGGTGGTTACGTTCCTAAGAATCCGGATGTCGCGTGTTCGAATCCTGGGATGCGAATGTAAAATTAATTTTATGAATATGTATTACTTCACAATTATTTAATTAAAAATAATATTTTAAAGCATATTTGTGACATGATTCACAGCTAACAGCGGAAGATACTTTAAATGTCGTCCTTGTGAAATACCAACATTCAGAAATGAAACGTTGCTTGAAATGGCTTTAGCCGTGTTTGGTGACCAGATCTGAATAGCTAGGCACTTCCCCACCTGCCTTTCCCCGTCTCCTTCCTCTCCCCACTAACGTCAGCCTCGCAACACACCCTAATCGGGGATGCCATGGTCTCGCTGGCTGCAGATGATTGGGAATAACAAAGGAGTTGGCACTTCTGTGCGGTAGTTACATTGAGAAAATTTGGGTATTAAAAAAAGCGTAACATTCGTTGTATAAAATGAAACTACGCATTTGCAAAGTCGATTTGCGAAGTCACGTCTATTCTATTTTTAGTCTGTAGTAACCTATAAACTACAAAACATTACCCAACATGACATATCACGATTGCGCCATAAGTAATTGCACAGAGCGGATTGTTTCAATATCTATAATAATAAAAATATATTGTATTCACTTCATTTGCTTCGTACGGACAGGCTTTTTTTTTATAAAATGTGTATCTGTATATCTTTTTTTATAAAATGTGTAATGTCTTGTCATGTCGGCTCATTGTAGCTCCTAGGTTGTTGCTAGATAGTTCCTGGATAATAGCAATAATAATTGGATAATTAATAGAGCGCCGTTTTTGTGAAAAATCACCTCAAATGCGCTGTACAATTTATTGTGCTTTCTTAGGCTCTATTTTATTTTTTTCATCTACAAACGGATACAGGAAACGTACTACCTGGCAGGTGGTTTGCAATAAAAACACTTTTATTATAAAGTTTATGCTTGGAGAAGATACGACGTTGCACGCGGAGGACATTAAAATTGAAACACTGGACAATGTGGACATATGATTCTACATTTGTACCCCACATTATTGTTAATATGTATTACATTTTTGAGAAGATCAGTGGCAAAAGTAGATATTTATATTGAAAAACTGGAGAATTTGGGACTCTTTTCAGAATTTTTATGAAAGAACCGTAAAAAGTTTAGCTCTTATTAATTTTTTTTCTTTAAAGAAAGACAAACATTCCCGGGTTACGAATAACCCAACAATGTTTGAAAATATCCTACTACCACCACAGAAAGCCGAAAATATTGCTTGTGTTGTGATGGAGGACTTAGCCAGCCGAGGAATCGAACACGCGACGCCCAGGTGGGACCCAAGCGCTATGCCCACTCAACCACTGACAGACTTATTTGCTTATATTTTTAACCAATTTGCAAAGGTGAATGCAAGTTTTTTGACTTTATGGTTAAAGGCTTCAGTCCATTAAAGGCTTTAGGTCCTGACACTCCAAAAGCGCGCTCACCGAACTTAGTATCTGGTGTGCACCTTGGTTCCTTTAACCTTCCAATAGCTGATGACGCTGCTGACCTGAGGGTTGACTGTCGAGAATTTAGGTTTGAATACATTAAAAGGTTAATTATATAAGTAACTAGTGTGACACACATTTGTCCTGGTTATGGACACTGTAACGCTCAGACATTATTTGAAATGTCTTCTAGGCTAATAATATACGTGGATACCAAGGTATTTACATAGTTTGACGAAAATCTAGAAAATGAAAAAATTAGCAGTCAAAAGGGCGATCGATGCATATAATCAATATTGTACCCGTACTGGTGAAATCGGGCATTCCTTTCAATGTTGGAGTACCTATTAACTTTATTCTCTCTCTGGTTTCAATCCTGGGATTGGTTTGCAGCAATTTCATCTATTCGTTTCTTCCACTCTTCCCTGTCTTGTGCGGCTCTTTTGAATTCTGCATATGATAAGCAGCGCACGTCCACCAGCAGGTCCTCCAGGTACTCTCGGCGTGGGCGTCCCCTAGCGTTTGTCCCCTCGGTCATACCCTCCATTATGGCATGCAAGAGGCCTTCTTGTCTTATTGCATGGCCGATCCATCTTGCGCGCCTTTCGGACAAGGTCCTGAGCAGGTGCCTTCCTCCTTCGATTTTTTGGAGAACCTCCTCATTTGTGATGTGGTCTCTCCAGGAAATTCCTAGTAGTCTTCTATAGGACCACATCTCAAAAGCCTCTAGTCTCCGTTTATCTCTTTCGGATAAGCACCATGTTTCGCAGCCGTACATCAAGATACTCCATACATAGGTCTTGATGAGGAGTATTCTCAGTTTCAGGTCTATATTATTCGATTCTATTATTTTCGACCTTTTATTGAATGCAAGCCTAGCCTGGTGTATACGGCTGTCGACCTCGCTCTTAGACCGACCGTCCCATGTTATTTTGCTCCCGAGGTACACAAACTCCTTGATGTTCTTTAGTGGAACTCCTGACATCTCTACTCTCATCTGATGTTGCGTTCGGCCTACAGTCAGCAGCTTTGTTTTGTCTTTATTTATCCTCATGTTGTAATTATTTTGAAGAATGCTTTGCATGGTTGTTAAGGCCTCTTGCAGTTCTTCTTCGCTTTCAGCAACCAAAGCAATATCGTCAGCAAACCTTATCATATCCACCTTTTGCCCGTGTATCTTTACACCTTTTCTGTGACTCATTCTCTCCCTCAAGTCATCAATCGCACTTTGTATATATGCGTTAAAAAGAACAGGTGACAGAGAGCATCCCTGTCTCACCCCTTTTCTTATACTGGCTTCTTTTGTATCATTGTCACATCTAATTATAGCGGCCTCATTCTTGTATAGCGCCTGGATTATTCGTCTATCTCTATATTTGATGTCGATTCTCTTCAGAATCTCGAAGAGTCTTTTCCATTCTACTTTGTCGAAAGCCTTCTCCAGTTCTCTACTTTTGGTTCGATTCTTTTTAGAATGATATTAGTCAATATTTTTGAGGCATGGGATATAAGGCTAAGAGTTCTGTGTTGTTCACATTTCGTCGTGCCCACCTTCTTTGGTAATGCGACAATTAGGCATTTCTCGAAATCCTCTGGTATCTTTCCAGACATTGTCTGTATCATTTTAAACAGGGAATCTATAGTTCCTTTTCCTGCTGGCTTAATTAGTTCAGCCGGAACGTCATCGATTCCGGGTGCTTTCCCGTTTTTGAGATTTTTCAGTGCGAGGTCAAACTCTTCTCTAGTGATTGGATCTCCCAAATCATCTGCGTCTACCTCATTTTCTCTTTCTATCAATGTTTCGTTGTCATTATTTCCCTTTGCATTGTACAGCATTTCGAGATATCTTTTCCATCTCTCTCCTATTTGGTGATTTTCGAAAAGTATTTTGCCGTCTTCTCCTTCTATTGCATTACCCTTTCCAACTCTCATCCCAAAGAAGTCTTTCACCGCAGCGTGAGCTCTTTCTACATTTCCTCTCTTGAGGTCGTCATTTATCTCATCGCATTTATTCTGGTAGAATGTTTCTTTTGCTATTCTTGATTCTCTATTTATTTGGTTTCTCAGCACTTTGTATTTCTCTTGTGATTCAGCTCTTTTATCATTTTTGAGCTCTCTTCTATCCTTTATCATATTTAAGATCTCATCGGTTATCCATTCCTTCCGTGCTTGGGGTTTTTCCTTGCCTATAGTTTCCTCTGCCGTAGTTATAATCTTCGTCTTTATCACTTTCCAGATCGCATTCACGTTTTCCTCTTCCATTAGGTTGCACTCTTGCGTCTTTTCCCTAAAACTGTCGCTAATCTCTTTCATCTTTAATACTTTTGTATCCCATTTGAGATTTTTTCTCTTTTTTAATTTTTTCAGTTTTAGAAGACTTTTGGCCATTACCATATTATGGTCACTATCTATATCTGGACCGGAATAGCTTCTACAGTCTTTTATTTGGTTTTTAAATCTATGTCTAACCATTATATAGTCTATTTGCAGTCTTTGTCTGTCTCCAGGGGATTTCCAGGTGTATCGCTGTCTTGGGTGATGTTGGAAACAAGTGTTTGCTATCACTAGTTTGTGTTTTTCGCAGAATTCTGTCAATCTGTTTCCTCTGTCGTTTCTTGTACCCAACCCAAAGGGCCCAATGCAAGTTCCTTCACGTCCTTCTCCTACAACAGCATTCCAATCTCCTAGGAGAATCAGATTTTCACCTGCTTTTATCTCTAATATAAGTTTATCTAGCGAACTGTATACCTCCTCCACTTCTTCTTCGCTATGACTAGATGTTGGCATATATACTTGGATAATTACAGTGTCTACAGGCTTAGTTTCTATTTTGACTAGAATAATTCTTCCGCTATATTGCACGTATACCTTAACCCGTCTTCCCCACTCCTTGCACAGCACAACGCCTACTCCCCCTTGGCCAGGTTTATCCTTTATGCATCCTGTGTGGATAATTCTGTAGTTGCCACTCCAGAAGTCTCCGCAATTGGGCCATCTCATCTCTGCTATACCTAGGGCATTCAAATTTACGTTTTGCATCTCAGGTTTCAGATTATCCAGTTTGCTGTTTTGCAGTAATGTGCGGACATTCCACTTTATTACTTATATCATTATTTTTAGTTCGGCCCTTCTATATGAAGCCATTAGACAGCATGCACTTCAGCTGCACTTAAATTGAAATAATTTGATATTAGCATCATGAAGGACAAACCGGAACCACATTAGCATAAAATACATTTATATATAAATGAAACAATATCATCTAGACATCCTCCCGTCGTCGGACAGAATACAGAATTACATCAGAATGACTCACTCATCCGATACGGTGAACAGAATAATCATCATCATTATTATTGTTTCATGCCCACTGAAGATATAGATCGATAGAAGTGTATTGTTGGCATGTTTGTGTGCCGAAAATAAGCTCAAAATTTTCCCTATTTCTGCTAAAATTGACCAAATATTTTCAATTTGGGAGGCGGGTTTAGGTTATTATTATTACATTTATTAAATTACCAATACCTCTGACATAGGTCATCCTAAGTGGTTCACTACGTTTGGTGACTTAGCAAGGGTGTCCGGGTTCAAAGGGTGAGGTATGTCCAAATCTTGGTGGTGGATGCATCTGCCCACCAACTGCGTGGCAGGCAGGATCGAGAGAAATTTGGTTAAGGGAGACCTATTGACCTGTCCAGAAGGACTCTCTCGGAACATCGTCATACCCTGCAGTGAGAGGGATGAAATCATACGTCCGTTACTCCTGGAGTCACTGCCCCCAGATTCCTACCCACCCATCATACGTTTTTCCTTCCCAGAATTTCATTTCCATCTTTCTTCAAAAGATCCTATTTTTTCTAAATACCCTCCACCCAGCATCCCCAAATATGAATTTTGGCCTTGAAGGGAATTGTTTTCCTCAGGGCCTCCTAAATGGAGCTATTAATGTAAAAAAGGCTTTCTTGACTCATTGGTTTTGAATCCACAAACAAATTTAATTTATTTATTTAAAATAAAATTTATGTAGAAGGTTCATTTGCGTTACGTATAAGCTTACAGATGCCTTCAGTATCGAACTGGTGAAAGACTACCATTGAGAATCCAAGCGTTGCTCGATATCTCTTTAGTGACCAGATCTGGATGTCCACATACTTTCCTGCCTTTATTTATTACTTATATTTATTTATTTTCCCCCATCTTCCCCTCCCCACTATCTTCAGACTTACAACATACTCCTACTGGGAAGCCGCAGTCTCACTGGCGCCAGACATTCTAACGTTCGTTCTTACCGTGGTTCCATGCCAACTCAGAATGAAATCAGCTCAGAAACACCTCAGAAAGTTCATTAAAAGCTATGAAAAAATAATTTTAAAATAGCCGGTAACCCTAACCTAACTTTATTAACTAAATCTATTTAACTAAATTTTTTATCATCACTCCTAATAACCTTTCTGAGGTGCTTCTGAGTTGGTTCCATTCTGAGTTGTCTGGTCACCCTTACCGTATCCTTTTTACTGGCCTGTTTAGATTCTAAGTGTAAAAAGGTTTCAATTATATCTAACTAGGAGACCCGGCCACACGTTGCTGTAGCTAACTAAAAATCCACACCATCCGCTTGCCAGCTGCCCGCTGCATGAATTGAATATTTGAATTTCTCCTCTTTTCTCTACCATAATAAGCATGTATTATACATATAAACCTTCCTCTTGAATCACTCTATCTATTGGTGAAAACCGCATTAAAATCCGTTGCGAAGTTTAAAAGATCTATGCGCACAAAGATCTATGAAGCATTATTGTCTATCGACGTACTATTGCAAAAGTGTCGTGACCAAAGAAAGGAATTCTTTGCCTGTTTTATTGACTACGAAAAGGCATTTGACAGGGTAAAACATGCTGACCTAATGAAAATGCTTGCGGATTGTAATGTTGACACCAAAGACCAGAATTTTATTAAAAACCTGTATTGGTTCCAAACAGCAGAAATAAGACATGGGAATGAGAGATCTAATGCAATTGCCATTCAGCGTGGAGTACGACAAGGCTGTATCCTGTCGCCACTATTGTTTAATCTCTATTCCAACTATGTCTTTAAAAGAGCCCTAAGTAATACTGAGAAGGGTCTGAAGATCAACGGAGTTGTCATTAATAACATAAGATACGCCGATGATACTATATTACTAGCTGACTGTATCGATGACCTCCAAGACCTATTAAATATTGTAAATAATGCTGGTGAGCAACTGGGCCTAACAATCAATGTCAATAAAACTAAATGGATGACATTTGGACGACTAGATCACTCTGAATCAATGATACAGTTAAATTGTCACATAAATAATTATGTGACTAATGCAGTTCTTGCTTAGGTGGTTATTTTGTTTATGGTGTTTTTTGGACACTGGTAATTTTTGGAAAAGAGAGAGCTTCCTTTTTGTTTATGGTCACTTCCTCCCGAATCAGCATGGGCAGCTGGTTCGGAAATTAGTCACTCTCCATCAAGGAGTTTAAATTTACGTTTAATCATGAGAATCTAAGTTGATTTAAAACCTAAAAGAACGCGGGGTGTTTTTACGTAACACGCGGGGTGTTTTTACGTAACACGCGAGGTTCGTGTACGAGTTATTTATAGTGGATGACGTGAAAGTCCCATTTTTTTCCAATGTGGCTGGTTGGCCGTTTTGTGGAAGTATTTCTGGAAAAGGAATCGTGAAGTGAATTGGTCCTGGTGTTGGCTACTATAATATGCCTTCACGATCCCGCGTCGCAAAGTCACGATCTGCTAACCGTACTACCGTAATACGCCAGACTTGGATACTGTTGGGGGCCACGTGCCTTTTGAATGCGCTCCTTGGAGGTATAGCGGCCTCCTGCCCAATTAGAAGGACGACCTTGGTGCTCTGGATTCCGCGCCGTTCCCAGATGGGAAGGCTGGAGTTCCCGTCCCGTCTCGTGTCCTCTCTCTGCGAAGCAAGATCGCGTTCGTCTTCCGGGGTTATTTTCGTATAGTTAGTTAAGCGTGTCCATTAGGAGTCCATCTGGTATGTGTATTTTTTTATATTCCTTTTGTTACCTTGGTATGAAGTTTGTACACTTCCATGTTGCTTTTTGGTTTGGATTCAATACATTTTTATAAAGTTCATCTTCTTTTATTTGACTGAAAACCCTACCTACATGACAGATAACTACTTGGCCCACTATCCTGAGCCCTGGTCTCTGCTCTGCCGCAAGGTTACATTTTATACGAACATGATACGTTTCAAAATGGTTGCAATGTCGAAAAGGTGGAAAGATTTAGATACCTCGGCAGTATTCTCACGGAGACTCTTGACCCAGATGTAGAGGTTGGATGCAGAATTGAAGCAGCAAGAACTGCGTTCATTAAAATGAAATCAATATCAGTTTAATGAAGACAATATCAGTTTAAAACTAAGGCAGAGAATGCTAAAATGTTATGTGTGGTCGGTCTTGCTCTATGGATGTGAAACATGGACCTTGAAAGTAAATACCATAAACAGGTTAGAGGCTTTTGAAATGTGGCTTCACCGGAGAATGCTCAAGGTCCCATGGACCGACATGATCACCAACACAGAAATTCTCAGGCGGGCTAGAGCAGATAGAGAATTGCTTACATTAATCAAAATCAGGAAAATTTCATATCTGGGTCATATACTTCGAAGAGAGAAGTATCACTTGCTCCATTTAATATTGAAAGGCAAGATAGAGGGTCGCCGAGGGCCTGGTAGGAGACAAATGTCTTGGCTGCGTAATATACGAGAGTGGACCGGCATTAGAAGTGTAGAGGAGCTATTCCAAGACAGAGAGACATTCTCAAGAGTGATCGCCAATACCCACTCGCTCCCTACCAGCAACAACGTTAAAATTGAGTTATTATTTATGTACATTAAACAGTTTGAGTAGGCATATCGCCTACATGTAATTATTTTATTTTCCCCTCTGATTTTCCCCAATGAAAGAGGTAATGTATATATTTATATTTATTAGTTACTAACCTGTACATATAAATCACTTGCATACTGCTCGTTAACACCGTATGCGGGGACATTGGGGGTCTAGCTTTGTTCAAATTAAATGTATAGACGTTCAAATAAAAAAAATAGTTTCCTTGTGAGAGAGCCCTGAAGGAGTAACCATAAGGTACTTATACCGGGGTGGGTATGCGGTTGGAAAACTCCAGTGATCGCTAACGTCGGGGGGACCTGATACGACACACAAAGAAGAAGAAGATGCGCACATACATTAATAAAAAGGACTCAATGGCGATATCAGGTTTCTTTCACATCACTAAGTATAGATCGCCTGATTAGAATTGATCCAAACATCATGATCAGAATGATGTGTAATGGTGCACTTGTACCCACTTTCGACAGAGATGTCCTTGCGAAACTCCATTGAGAAACAGCTTTTTATTAACTAAAATCAAAATATATATATTAGCAAAATATTAACTGTTATTCGAAAAGTTTTACGTTGTGATATTTTGTAAAAAAAATATCTTATTTTTAATTTTGATTTTCCAAAGTTGAACAACAGAATAGTATGAAGAATATAATGTAAGCAAGCAATGCATCATTGTGAATACTGCATTAGTTTAAACTCTAGATGAGGTACCTACTAGTAACGGCTCATAACTTTTGGTTGTGCTAGGGTGCTATTATTTAAAATAAAATGGCATTACTTGAGTTGTTGTAAGCGAAAACTTTTATTATTTTTTTGGAAATTTCGATTTTGCTAAATGAAGAATTTTAGGAAATCAGTGCGCAGTGCACTGGCAAACTGAAATTTTCTGAAAATCTTAATTCAAATTTTAATTCTCTTACAAATAATCAGTTTTCGAAAAAAAAAACGATTTCGGCTTTAAATATTAGCACTCAAGCACACCCCAAAGTTACAAGCCGACACTCGTACCTGCCTAAACACTGTGTCCGGAAAATTGCAATACTGCCGGGAAAATAGTGAATCTATTCACAGAACATAATGAACCCAAAATATTTAATTTTTCGATCCGAAATTTCCGATTTTTATTTTTTTATTTATTTCTGCAACCAAAGGTTAAAAAACTTTTGGAACCGGGTCTACGCTCCTATTCTCTCTAAAATAAATCATTAAACAGGTGATATTAACCCCCAAGCAACGGATTTTTCAAATTTGACCTTTAAAAAAATTCAACTTTCGACTCAATTTACTCGAAAAAGAAAGCAAAAATTATAAAAATTATACTACGAAATCGACTCCAAATATTATATGGATTAACCAGTTTCCCGCTTAAATTACAAATTTGCGGACACCATGTATTGTGTAAATCACACGTCTAGGGAATCTGTGTTCAGTGTTCATGCCAGACTCTCGAGTCTTGAAGGATAAATGGCCAAGACATTACTACTTCAGTGGGTAGATAATGGTAAAATAAACTGAGTCATGGTTCTTCACGGTTGAGGGAATTGCATAAATGAAATTCCGACGATTTTCCGTCGCGCGCCGGGGAAATTCAGGCCTTTTGTATGCCAGTCATTGAACGGAATATATACTAATTATGATAGTTCGAGTTTTTGATACTTAATAATAATAATAATAACATTATTTGGATGATATTGTGAAGTGACAGTGACGTTATAAACAATAGTGCAGACAAACTATTATAAAAACTTCTGGCTATACATACGACATATGGATACGAAAAATGTCATTTCGACAAACGTTTCCTATAGTATCGCGTAGGTAATGATAAAGTATGTCATAATGGTCAGGCTAGGAAAGGTTAAGTTGGGCCATGTAAGACTAAGGGAGAGTTGTTTCACAGAATTCGAACAATTCATCAAATTTCCAAGTTCATTTTCGAGTTCCATTATTATATCGTTACTAGCTAACCCGGCGAACTTCGTACTGCCTCAGAATCAATAACTGTTGTGTTAACTTATTAGCTGAATGAAATTTGGTTTTTTTATTGAGTAAAAATTTAAGCAATTTTCTTTTTTTTTACATGAATACCGCACAAGAGTCCCAACTGCTCCCGTCTGGAGCCAGTGGGACTACGGCATCCCAAATTGTGGTATGTTGTGAGGCTGAAGGTAGTGGGGAGGGGAAGGAGATAGGGAAGAGGAAGGTGGAAAAGTACCTACCTGGCCATTCAGATCTGGTCACCAAACACGGCTAAAGCCATTTCAAGCAGCGTTTCAATTCTGAATGGTGGTCTTACACCAGGGCGATACTGAGAGTATCTTCCTCTCTGGAACGTGCCGCAAATATACTATATATTCGAAGTGCTAATCAACCGCTTACCGCTGGACTACGCCGGCCGTCAAATTATCGATGCGCTCCGTGTTTTGTTTATGTCAGTATCAGAGATGGCGTTGTGTGTGGATTATTATTTATATTTTTGTGATTTACTTACTTTTCCACTCACCTACGGGAATTTCGTTTCATTCAATTTGCTTTTAGAGGGGTGCAGACATACGTTCACCGTTTGTCTCATTTTCGAATATTGACATTTAATGTGTAAGAAAGAGGGGCAGCATTATACGATTAAGAACAAAAGCAAAACAATTAGCGCATTCACATTTGACTTTTATGAATTTTTGGAATTCACTTAATATTCAATATTTCTTTATCACAACATTGATGCAGCTCTTTCGAAATATGAGAATTCGTTCCATACAAAATGCATGAAGAAAAGAATTTTCTCTATAATTTTTTTTTCGCGAATTTTTCCGATGTTTTAATAGCTATTCTGCTATTCGGGGCGGAGACAAACCAACAAATCAAAGATCATAAAAATCTGTCCAGCCGTTCTTGAGTTATAAATAGTGTAACTAACCTGTCTTTGTTTTGTATATTAAGATTGGCCAGTTGTTTCACATAATCAAAATGAAAACTGGACTTTAATAGAACTTTCTCAGTTGAATTTCAACTTCGAAATTTGATAAATTGTTCAAATTCTGTGAAGTAACCCGTCCTAAGCAAATCCATTAAAACTTCAAAATGTATATACGAAGTCTAGAAAAAAACAAACTTCGGCCATTTTGACAATAAATTTTCTTTGAAAAATGATTTTCTTGCAAATAATGTTTTCAATCGATTTTGGGTTTTTACGACCAAAAGTATCTGCCTTGATGATGGAACCTATAACGCTGTCCAAAACGTTGGCTGAAGAATGAGGTAGCGCAACACATAATACTCAAAAATAAATCACTATAAAGTGGTTTCCACTGTTTGCTGTTAAACATTGTTGTTTAAACCGGAAGGGCCTGACTAATAAACGTGTTTTAAATTTTACACACATGATACACAACTATTATGTAATGTATGGTAAACGGTGTTTACCAGTAAATTTTAAAAAAATGCTTTTAAGTGAGGGGTTAAGTATGTACCGACTAGTTATTGTATACACAAATTATTATCTCATTATGAAAAAAACCCGATCTATTGTTTTGGATTCAATTGTCTTCTCAAGTGTTTATCGTGTTATACCTATATTGATATTCCGATTCGTTTAACATCGTATTATTAATTTATCTAAAGCATTGTTTCCCTTGCAAAATTAAATGTATTAATAGGTTTTATTAGGTCATCAGAATGTATAACTACTTTAGAAATACCCAACTGTTCTATATTAAAATGTCTGCCTTTATTATGTTACCAAATTGGGAACGCTAAAACATGGGATTTTCCTTGTTTATTTGTTGTGGGTTTTATTTTACTGTGACTCAAGTTATATCAATCAATCACGAATATTCTCAGAAAAATGTGAATTGAATTTTCAAAGAGTTTGGGCAGCTAGACTGAAACAATAAGGGCGGTTAGTTTAGAAAAATCACGTCAATAAAGGTGTTTTATGATAATATCTAAGAATAAAAAAATCAAAATATGATTACATATGAGATGTCTATGCGTTGCTAATCCATTCATTTGATTGCGATGAAACTTCAAGGATTTGATGTGTGCACTATGCATGCTGCAATGTTTTCTATGCATAATAGTGAATAGTGAACTCTCATCATGAAATTATGCGTTGCTAACCGTTCATCCGATTGCAATGAAACATTGGGGATTTTATGTGAGCACGCCCGCGATTGTTTTTATATATACTGATGAGGTCTGGCATTATGAAATTTGTATGGGAATGGCACAGGACACGCAGGGAGAAACAATTTGTTTATTGAAATAGCAACGCATGCCGGGAACTCGCTAGTTAATAATAAATTATAAACACATTTAGTTATTATGTAAGTAATTACTTACCAAACAGGAACATAGCATACAAAGTTGTGATCTATAAATAAAATCGTGCCACAGAGTCGCCAGATTGCAGTGATAGTGAAATTACTGAACATTGCAATCTGATCGAGGTCGTTGTAAACGTGGCTTACCCACATAAGTTTATGTTCATTTAATAATACCTATTCGTTTCGAAACAGGCATGATATTTTTATTAATAGAAAATTAAGAAACCAAATGTAAATGTAATTGATGCTAACCTACATTCAATAAGCCAGCACCACATAAGTAATATTAAGAACATGATTTTTTGAAGTGAAAACTTCTTTAGCACCGTTCTGATTTGAAACTTGATGAAACGAAATAGCGACACTAAAAAGAGACAAACACGTACATCTATAGAATTCAGCGTGCGAGAGAATGGGATATTAATCGGTCTCTTCTTTGTACGGTGCTTCGTAGCCTCCCTATTCTTGTCCACTTTAGTTTTCTGAATGTTACTCATCTACCGCGTGTGAATTGCACACTCTGATTTTTATTGAAGTGAAAACTTCTTTATCACCATTATAATTTGAAACTCGATGAAATGAAATAGCGACACTAAAAAGAGACAAACACATACATCTATGGGATTCAACCTACGAGAGAATGAAATACTCGTGTAATCGGTCTCCTCTGTGCGCGGTGCTTCGTAGCCTTCCCACTCTTGTCTATTTTACTATTCTGAAGGCTTCACTTCTACCGACTGTGTACTTAACAGTAGTATTTTTTAATATGAATACGGCACAAGAGTTCAAACTACTCCCAACCAGTTGAAGCCAGTGAGGCTATGGCATCCCCAATTGGGGTATGTGTTTCGTAGCCTTCCCACTTTTGTCTTTTTTACTTTTCTGAAGGTTTCACTTCTACCAACTGTGAACTCAACACTAGTATCTTTTTAATGTGAATACGGCACAAGCAGTTGAAGCCAGTGAGGCTATGGCATCCCCAATTGGGATATGTTGTGAAGCTGAAGGTAAGTGCGGAGGGGAGTAAAAGGAAGAGGAGGGTGAGGAATTACCTGGCTATTCAGATCTAGTTAACAAACACGGCTAAAGCTATTTCAAGCAACATTTCAATTCTGAATGGTGGTCTTACACCAGGGCGATACTGAGAGTATCTTCCACTCGGGAACGTACCGTAAATAAAACAACTACCTCTGCTCAAAAAAAAAAATATTATATTAAATAAAACTGCGCTTACAGATTAAAAAATACAATAATTTAAAAATAAATAATTTCTCTATGATGTAAACCCAATCTTCCCCCTCCTCTCCCCCTATCTCCTCTTCTCTTATGTAATTTTTTTAATCCTTTTATGCCTACATATAACGTAATAACATTTGGTTTTAGGTTTTTTTACAATAATTCCGCCCTGAAAAATGCTAGGATATAACCGAATCTAGTTGTTATGTTGTGTAAATTATAATAAAGTTGTTAAAAATACAGTTAATTTTTATGTAATTAGAAGTAAAACCGTTAATCACAAAGTCGTACTACTGCGAACTACATTTTCAAATCAATTAATTGTTTGAACGAAAAGTAGTTACAGCTTCAGAAACTTTATCGACCACTGCTCTTGAGATTCTTAGCTCTTGTCTCGGTTTGCCGACTCCACTAGATGATTTCTAGAAATGAGATTCTTAGCTCTTGTCTCGGTTTGCCGACTCCACTAGATGATTTCTAGAAATGAGATTCTTAGCTCTTGTCTCGGTTTGCCGACTCCACTAGATGATTTCTAGAAATGAGATTCTTAGCTCTTGTCTCGGTTTGCCGACTCCACTAGATGATTTCTAGAAATGAGATTCTTAGCTCTTGTCTCGGTTTGCCGACTCCACTAGATGATTTCTAGAAATGAGATTCTTAGCTCTTGTCTCGGTTTGCCGACTCCACTAGATGATTTCTAGAAATGAGATTCTTAGCTCTTGTCTCGGTTTGCCGACTCCACTAGATGATTTCTAGAAATGAGATTCTTAGCTCTTGTCTCGGTTTGCCGACTCCACTAGATGATTTCTAGAAATGAGATTCTTAGGTCTTGTCTCGGTTTGCCGACTCCACTAGATGATTTCTAGAAATGAGATTCTTAGCTCTTGTCTCGGTTTGCCGACTCCACTAGATGATTTCTAGAAATGAGATTCTTAGGTCTTGTCTCGGTTTGCCGACTCCACTAGATGATTTCTAGAAATGAGATTCTTAGCTCTTGTCTCGGTTTGCCGACTCCACTAGATGATTTCTAGAAATGAGATTCTTAGCTCTTGTCTCGGTTTGCCGACTCCACTAGATGATTTCTAGAAATGAGATTCTTAGCTCTTGTCTCGGTTTGCCGACTCCACTAGATGATTTCTAGAAATGAGATTCTTAGCTCTTGTCTCGGTTTGCCGACTCCACTAGATGATTTCTAGAAATGAGATTCTTAGCTCTTGTCTCGGTTTGCCGACTCCACTAGATGATTTCTAGAAATGTGATCTGTGCCGATTTGAAATGAAACTGATTACGCCACCACATAAGACTTTTCGACTACTACGCTCGGTTCCACGACTTTTCCCCCTCGACAAAATATTCCCGTCCACATATCCTACGGATAAAACATCCCCCGACAAAATATCCTAACCTAACCTAACCCAACCGAACAAACCTAACCTAACCTAACTTAACCTAACCTAACCTAACAAAACCTAACCTAACCTAACCTAACCCATCAAAACCGTTCGGCGCCAAATTTTAAATTTAAATCGAAACTACAAGTTCCTTGCTCCGTCTCCTTCCTTCCTTGTCGGGGACGTTTTGTCCATAGGATATTTGGTCTTTGGGATATTATGTCTAGGGATATTTTGTCGGATACACTTTGTCGCGGGATGAAAATGCGCGGTACCCCTACGCTCCACAGACACGAATGAAAAATGTTCAAGAAAGCACTCCATTTTTTAAGTGAAACTTCTTTAGCCCCATTAGAGATTTGAAATTGAGATGAAACGTAAATGCGTCACTGAAATTTATTATTTGGGTAAATTTTAAAATGAAAATTTATTATTTATTAAAGCGCAGTGGGCCTGGCGCTCAGAGAGACAGACATCAAGCGGACGGAGGTTCGAATCCTACGAAATCCAATCTTCAAACCACTTTAAAAGAAAAGAAAACAACATCTAGCGACTTTCTAGTTTCACTTCTACCGCGTGTGAATTACATCTGATACATATTTTTAAAATTTTGATCAATTTAAAAAAAAGTAAGGGAACAATAACCTTACTTCAGGTACACAAGATACGCCCATAACACACGGTTATATTGATTGATTTCTTCGGTGGTCGACCCCTTTACCAGACCACAGACATTATATTCTAAGAAAGTCTAGAATACTTAAAATTTAAAAGCAATTATTTATGAAACATTATTTCTTTTTATGTCTTGATTAATTCTGAGTAAACTATTATTAGTTTACAACCTAGTCGCATGCTTTTAGAGGTAAAATCTAATTAAATAAAATTATACTGAAAATATCAAACAACCGTAAAAGTTTAACCTTCAGTTCACCTGTTTTTTAAAACATTTTTAAGGAATGAATAAAAACGCTACTTTGCACGATTGCCAGAAAAAACGTTTTTTTGCTATGTATTCAAACACTAAATAGCGGCAAGATTTTATGTTTGTTGGTAATTTTATATTATTATTTGTTTTTAGTCAGTATGTGACTAATTAGCCTATTGGAACTAGGATTCGGCTAATGGCCTCCGACAACACAGTGGTGACCGCAGCCTCCCAACACCAAGCGTCTCTCCTGAGTGAGCGCTGGGCCCGAGCTCACCCCAGACCACCCCCTAAATAATAATTGATTATGTATTTTATTTTTACTACTATTTTTATTCCTATTCTATTTACTTGATTTTTTACTTAAAATCTGTTGTATAAATATGTATATGGTGGGACGTGTGGGATTACACTATCGTTCCCACATCCAGGTATAAAATTATTATATATTATTATTAGCACAACCTCTATTATTATGACTTAATAACTAAATTGTTTTTACGCAGCATAGATAATCGGAAGACTTAAAATGCTAATAACGGCCGTTGTACCCAATCCTGCTGATCAATTGTTGAGTCGAAATTTTGACTCAACCCTCCTCAAAGGTAAAAATACGATCTCTCGAACGCAACTCTCCGCCCAACAGGCGAATCAAGTGTTACTAAACTATTCATTTAGCTAATTGGAGAGTCAGATTGATCGGGCAAAAAGTTGGAACAACGGCCGTAATAATACATTTATGTGACCATCCAGATATGTTTGCAAAACAAACATAAAGTACAAATGGTCTTAAGTTTTACATTATAAAAAAACATTATTAAGAAAACTTTACAAAAAAAAAAACGCAGGACTCGATTACGAACCCCTATTTTTAAGAGTATTTTTATGACCTCCAGTCCTAGGGAAAGTTACCGAATGTTATACTATCAATCCTTATCGATCGACCGTGCCAGGGAGCCTGTAAGAGGCCTTCATCTGCCTTCAAAAACAGTATACATTTCATTTTCGGATACATTTAAAAATAGTTCCATGACAATTGATCGGGCGGATATAGGTAGATCCTTTCATTGGAGGGGACCCCACCACTTTCCCAACGGCGTTATAAGGAAACGGTGACCGGACAACTCAGAATGAAACCAACTCAGAAGCCCCTCGGAAAGGTCATTAAGAGGGATAATAAAGAAATATTAAAAAATTGGTTATATACCTAGGTTGAGTTAGGTTGGGGTTACCGGCTATTTTAAAATTATTTTTTCATAGCTTTTAATGACCTTTCTGAGGTGTTTCTGAGTTGGTTTCATTCTGAGTTGACATGGAACCAAGGAAACATATGGTTTCCTCCTTCACCGCACACGTCAAGACTCTACTTTTTTTATTGAACGAAGCTTCATTTATTTGAACGACTCTAGACCCTTCAATGTCCATATAGATACTTTCAGTATCGCCCTGGTCTAACACCCTAATTCAGAATTGAAACATTACTTAAAATGGTTTTATTTGTGACTAGATCTGAAAAGCCAGATAGATGGTCCATATCTCCTTCCCCTCTCCACAACATACCAAAATTAGGGATGCCATAGAATCACTGGCTCCTGATGATTGGAACTCTTTTGCAAGTAGAAACCTTTAACGGTCGTTTTTTAACGGTCCCAACCGACTGCACATAATAAGTATGTCGTATTTTGTTATTAATTTATATTTATAAATTAATCACGAACCTGACAGGTCATTCAAAGTGACTTGACGACAAAAAAAAAAGAATAATAAATTTTATCAGCGTATTGAATAATAGCTATTAATTTGTTATGATAATACTCTGAACATTATAAAACAATTTAACACATTCTGTTATGCAAGCATCGATTTTATGTGTTCTTAACTTCTATACTTTTGCATTATAATAATATTATCATCGGAATCAATTTTAATTTTGGAAGCGGGTAACCATTTATTGGAAAACCAACACCACTGTCATAGGTCACCCCAAGTGGTTGGCTAAGTTTGGTGACTTGGAGTGCCCGGGTTCACGGGGTGAGGTTGTCTAGGTCTTGGCAGCGAATTCGTTTCTTCACCTACCGCATGGCAGATCGGATGGGGAGAGACTGGTTGAGGGAGATCTAACCTAGACATCTCCAGCCGGACTCTGCCGACCCATCCTTTTGCACCTCAGCACAAGGAACATACGTCTTACTTAATTCCTACCCACCACTCATACCTTTTTCCTTCACACATATTCCTTTCCGTAAAAAGGCCCTCCACACAGCATCCCCAAAGATTACATAGGTCCTTAGGGATTTTTTCACTCAGGGTCTCCTGTCTGGTTGTAACACAAAAAAATATTCATTTTACTAATTAGCATTTAAAGATTACAATATATTACTCGTACGAAGGCTATTGGTATGAGTATGACTAGGTTTAAAAATTGTAATATCCGCATTTAGATACCAAAACTAAATGGCAAGGTACTTCAAAATCCTGCGTCTTCCCCATTGCCTTCCCATCCCTCATTACATGCGAGGGCGTTCATATTAAAAATTCACATTAAAATGCATTTATTAATCAGGCCAGAACCCTTGTGACACTTTCATTGTGTTTTTTTTGCACATGACTCCGAACCGAATACACAGATATATCTGACCAATACAAGCGGTTATTAAATTCATATTTTTATTTATTATTAATTTCGTTTGTTTTTTTTTATTATTTTTTTATTATTTTTTTATTATTTTTTATTATTATTTTTTTCTTTTATCTTTTATATTTGATTATTAGGTATTGATTTCATTATTAGGTAGAGCGTAGGTTTCTCAACCAAGGGTCGCGTCGTGGGTTTGTTTTGCTAAGTCCTTCTTCATTGCACAATCAAAAATTTTAACTTATACAGCAGGTAATGATGATGGCAGGAGATTTTCAAAAAATTATCCATTTTTATTATCTCAGAATTTTTGTCTATCTTTATACTACCTATATTTATTTGTAACGCTAGTTTGTAAGTTACTATTTTTTATAAATTAAATAATTTGTTAAATATAACAAAAATTAAATGGAGTTAAATTAAACTAATTAAACAATAAATAAGAAAGAATCCAATAAAAATCTTAAGTCTGTTGCGTAGTTAGCAACAGTTGCTAGCTCGAACAAATAACAATAAAACGTGATTATATTCAATGTCGTATTAAAATCTAATTTACCAGTTTTTTCCGTCGTTCGCGTGATTCATCTGGCTATAGCAGCCATTGTGAATTATTGTTATTATCTGATGATCGTATGAGACTGTATGGGATGCTGGGTGACGTCAATGGGTTTATGATCACTCTGGAAACACACCTATTAAATGGACTTGACAACAATAAATAATGATGTGATTTTTATTAAAGCGGTGACTTAAATGCTTTAGAAAATATTTACGTGAGAAATAAAAAATGTGAAACTCATTAAGTATATAGTTGATGTTGCGACAAGTAGTTGTCGCAATATCAACTATGACCGAGGACTTGTCAACAAACTGCATTCTTACGGACTTCCCGCATCCTTGTGTACGTGGATTGCCGACTTCTTTAGGGAGAGGTCGATTCAGACGGTATTCGATGGTTTCACCTCTTCCTCACACTCGATAAATGCTGGCGTCCCACAGGGATCGGTTCTGTCTCCGACTTTATTTTTGTTGCACATCAACGACCTTTTGTCATGTGCACCAATTCACTGTTATGCGGATGACAGTACAGTTCATGATAGCTTTTTGTTTTACAAGCCCCCAAAGGGCTCAAAAACTCCAACAGCTCGTAGGGCTTTGAAGCAAAGAATGGACGGTTACCTCGAGAGTGTTTTCTCCTGGGGAAAAATAATCTCGTTGAATTTAATGCTTCAAAGACCCAATCTTGTCTGATTACGTCTAAAAGGGATCGAAATGAAAATCTAGTCTCTTTCTGAGAATGGGTCGTTTCTTCAACTCGTTCTTATGTTCAACAGCTCGGCTGTGGAATGATTTCCCGGCCTCTGTGTTTCCTCCTTCCTACAACATGGGTCTCTTCAAGACCAATGTTCATTCCTTCCTCTCCTCAAAAAGACCCTCCATACAGCATCCCAGAAGACATAGGCCCTGAGGGAAATTATTTTCCTCAAGGCCTCCTGTGTGGAGTTAATGTTAAAAAAAAAGTTCATATTGATAGGAGAGAGCGAAACTTATTGCTGAGGAATCCTTGGGTATTTTAAAATATTATGTGATCGAGATAGAGATATCAATGTGTACCTATCTACATCATAGAAATACCTATGCTATAGTTTTTTGTTGGTTGTATCAATATTTCAGAGACTTTGGTATCAATTACAAATCGTCGGTCTACTGGTAAAGTCCATTAAGTCACGTTTTTTCATGAAATGACTTAAGTATGAGCTCTTATATAAAAAAAAATCGTCCTCTTCCGACAGACATACTCTTTAAGTAGTATATTTATTCATTTTTTATTTAAACGTATTTTTAAATTCACCATAAGTCATAAATCCGATATTATTGTAAAGCAAAGCACATTAAGAAAAAAAAGATCTCCTATATATTACAAAACAAAAAATGAAAACAAAATTTAAATACATTTGGGTACAAAATGCCAAAATATTAATAAGAAGTGAAGGTGGTGGGAAAATTTTCCATATAAAAAGTGAGAGTGATATTAACAAATACATTTAGAAAAATAAATAAAATAAAAATTCCTTTTGACTCGGAACAGTTATTTTATCAGTTATTAAATCAACGTCATGGAAGATTCGACACCTTTTCAAACTCACAAATTTATCAAATGCTATAAATTGGATAACTGGATAAACGATAAAAACATCAAAATGAGGTTTGTGGCTATTCATCTAAATATAAGATCATTGAAAAAGAATTTTAATTCATTTATTGCACAAAAAAAATTACGTTCTGCAGTATATAGATGTAATTGTCCTAACAGAAATAAATATTAGAAGCGAAATGATACCTATGTTCAATATACATAATTTCATACCGATTGCAAATACTCGAGAGAATAGAAGAGGAGGGGGATTAATCATGTACTTAAAAAACCATCATACTTTTAAGAAAACAAACATTTCTTTTAAAAGCTGCGAGACAATATCTGGAGAAATCACCACCGTTTATCAAGATATCATAAATATACTTGCGGTATATCGTCCGCCGAACAGTAACAAGAATATATATTTAAAGGAACTAAAACAAATATTACAATTGACTTCAACTGATTCAAACTACTTGTATTGTGGTGACATTAACTTGAATTTGTTGGATACAAAAAATAGTGTAATTACAGAATATCAAAATCTACTCAGTGAAAATGGTTTACAAAATATCTATGCGTCCTCGAAAAAAGAAAAATTATTTGAAAGTAATCTTAGGCACAGCAATCCATGGGTCACGGAAGAAATTAAGAACATGATTAAAAAAAGAGATTATCTTTACCGAAAATGCAAGAATAGCCCAAATAACCCGGTATTTCGTTAAGAATATACGCGATATAGAAACAAAACAAACAAACATATTAATATTACCAAAAACACAATCCATAAAAACTTAATAAATAGCTTAAACGGCAACCCGAGGAAACTCTGGGACGAAATAAATAATCTAATAGGAAAACCTAAACAAAATCTAGATAAAATAATCCTTCAACATATGGGAAGTCTAAAAAATTCCTAGATCGTAACACGTATACAACTCCTGCTATTATGTCAATGAGATTTAGACCTGTATCACAAAAAGATGTTAAAAAAATAATTAATGATATGGATGTTAAAAAATCAGAAGGCAATGACCAAATAAGAATTAAAGACCTAAAGTTAATTGCTGATAATATAATCCCAGTACTGACTAAATTAATTAACCTTTGTGTAAGTAAAAGTACCATGCCTGACGAACTAAAAACATCCATCATCAGACCTATATATAAATCAGGAAACCACAAAGATTTTACAAACTATCGACCAATAGCGATTCTCTAGTGTATTGATAAAATTATTGAAAGGGCTATCTTTAACCAAACACAAAATTTTTAAAAAAAAAATATAATCATAAATCCTATACAGTACGGATTTCAAAAAGAAAAAAGTACTACACAATTACTTTCTAAATTCACTGATCATATAAATTGCCAATTAAATGAAAAATATTATATTGGTATAATTTTTATAGATTTTAAAAAGGCCTTTGACACATTGGACCATGAAACATTATTAAGGGCAATGGAGGAATGTGGTATTAGAGGTCCTTTAAATAATTTGTTTAAAAATTATCTGTTTAATAGAAAAATTAAAGTTAAAATTGACAGAATTTTAAGTGATGAAATCTTTGGCAAGGACTGGAGTAGCTACGGGCTCGATATTGGGACCTACGTGTTATATAATGCAAGTAAACAGTTTACCAAACGTAATAAAACGTTGTAAATGCTACATGTTTGCAGACGATACTTGCATTATATAGGGTGTTAAGGGACGTACTTGACTTACTTTAACCAGTGATTCCTGACATTATTTGGAGTAAAAAATGTTAATGAAATTTTGGTCTCCGGTGACATTTTTGATGTTTTTTTTTTTTTTTCTACTAAAACATAAAAAAATGGTAGTTGTTGAAAACCTGGAGGCGGGGTAAGGGGTTCATCGGACACCCGGCTGAGTTACCAGTGAAGACATGCGGAAGAAATTTTTTTTTGTTTGGTTTTGAAGAAAAAAATTTTGAAAAAAAAACAAGCCGTCAAAAAAAGTCACCGGAGACCAAAATTTCATTTACATTTTTTACTCCAAATAATGTCAGGAATCACTGGTTAAAGTAAGTCAAGTACGTCCCTTAACACCTTGTATGTGCTGACAAAAATCCACAAAAAATTGAGGAAATTTAACAAGAAGACCTAAACAACATAATTAAATGGTCACACGACAATGGCATTATTATAAACGCAAAAAAAAACAAATATATGCTTATTCACTCACCATATACAAATTGTCAGGATAAGGAATTGCATGTAAAAAGTCATTCATATGATTGTTTGCACACAGAAAACCATTCCCAACAGTGTAATTGCCCTAATATAGAAAAAGTGTACCAATATACATACCTTGGTCTTACAATAGATGTCAATTTTAACTGGTCAAATCATATTGAAAATGTATGTAATAGATTAAGATCCATATTAGGGAAATCTTACCACCTAAAAAACTTTGTTGATAAAAATATATTATACTGTATATACAACGAATTAGCAGAATCAATTGTAGGATACGGAATAAATAGTTACGGATTAACGTACAAAACGTACTTAACTAAAATAGAACAATTACAAATCCGTTTCCTAAAATTGATATCAGGCAAAAAAAAGTTCAATTATGTGAAGGCGACTATAAAAAAATTTTCTCCTTGTGTAATGTCCTCTCTATACACAGTAAGGTAGATTATCAATTAACGCTAGATGAATTCTGGAATACAGAATTCAAAAAATCTGTAAACCACAACTACCCTACTAGGTATAGAGAATCACAAATGTTTATTATTAATAAATCTCAAAATTTATACGGTGATAGAACAAAGAGCGCATAGAATTCCGAAAATACTTAACGCATTACCTGAAAATATTAAAAATGAGACATCTTATTCAAATATCAACAAAAAAAATTAAATCATTCTATCTCCGTAGAACATGAAAGCAAATAATATTGTATACAAATACCCAGATCGAATGTTGATCAAGTTCCTGGAAGTTACTATCACACACTGTATTCATAAACATTATAATAATTAGTAGTTTATAATAATTATTATTTTAGATTTTACACAGTTATTACAATGTAAAACATAAAATTATAATAGTATGAAAAATGAGAGATTTCTTACAATCAAACTGATTGATCAGTTTTGTAAGATTTTAAAGATAAATAGTGTAAAATTTAAAAAAAACTGAATAAACATACTTAAAAAAAAAAACATAAGAAAAAAAAGTTAATCATTACACTCTAAATGTCACTAATACATCGATTTAGACCGTTAAAACACAAGCAAAATCCACCAGTCAGCTTTAAAATTTTGTAGCATTACAGTCAACAGTTTTACAGTATTATTAACAAGCGAAGCACACTAAGTCATTATAGACTGGAAAAATCATCTAAGTCAGGATAATTTTTTGTAAATCTTTGATTAAAGGTTGCTGTTATTACAATCAACAAATATTGTGTGTTGATAGGGTGCTTAAATAAGGGTTCATTCCAAATTATAAAATATTTAAAAAATTTTTTTGGAGGTAATGGTTTTAAACAAAAATAAATTCTTATTTTATATAATTGATTTTAATAGCTGATAAGAGGTATACACAGAGAGAAGAATATTGTTACCATGGTTACCATAAATAATCACCAACAAGGTCAAGTTAGAGTCTAAACAAAAGGGCAGGAAATTTAAATCCAACACTTTCCAAAATTGCTAAATATTGTAATTCGATTATCTCAGGATTGTGTTTAAGTGACTTAGTGGACTTTGCCAGTAGACCGACGAAATGATTGATTAAGAATAATTTAATTAGAGTTAATGGGGTAAGGATTGTCTATGTGTTGGCAGCGGATGTGTTTGCCCACCTACTATGTGAGACTGTTTGAGGGAGACCTTTTTATCTCTCCAATGGGAATATCTCGAACCATCGCCTTGCAACGCAGAAGGAGGGAGGAATTCAGACGTCCATCACTCCTGGACACATTTATCCCAGATTCCTACCCTCCCCGAAAATCCTTTTTCCCCAGATCTTCCTATTCTTCCTTTCTTTAGATGGAAGTTCTTCATTACATTAAAAAATCCTATCAGAAGCAGAAATTAAAAAATCGTACCATCGACAAAAATGACGTAAAATAAATAGACTGAGTTGGTTAAGGGGTTTATCTCGATAAAAGAAGAGATCCTAAATTCAAAACCCAGTTCCGACCATTACCTTTTGAAGTGAAAACGTCTTTAGCACCGTTGTAATTTGAAACTCGATGAAACGAAAAATAGCGACTCTAAAAAGAGACAAACACGTACATCTATAGGATTAGCCTACGAGAGAATGAGTATAATCGGTCTTTATGCGGTGCTTCGTAGCCTCCCCACTCTTGTCTACTTTAGTTTTCTGAAGGTTTTACTTCTATCACGTGTGAATTGTCTGTGTCTTGTTATTTTTCACATTTCGTTTAGATTTATTAGTGTTGTCTTCTTTTTCAAAAAAATAATAATAACATAAAAGGAGAGTGTTATTTTTCTTCAAGTCTTTTACGTATAACCAAAAATTGTGCTATTGTATTAGCTGGCTATAATAATAACACCATATTATAGAACGAAAAAAAATAGAAAGCCAGAGTTAACAACAAAGCAGATTGAATGAACCGTAAGACAGCAGTTCACGGCTTCGTAATATAAATGACCGGTACGAATGCAGTATCGGGCTATCGGGTGAAGATTGCCCTGATGATAGCCTATCTTCGATAAGTATAGTTCGTAACGAATTTTAAAGTTTCTAGCATAAACTGGTACCGCACGTTTTCATCCCGCGACAAAATATCCCCGACACAATATACTCGTACTCCGACAAAATATACCTCGACAAAATATCCTACTGACAAAACATCCTCCAACAAGATACCTTCTTAAACCTAACCTAACCTAATCTAATCTAACCTAATCTTATTTTACATTTAACTATTTTAGTAATAATCTATTGTCTCCACAGGATGTCTGTATTATTTTTGTCCCATTTTTTGTTAGGTTAGGTTAGGTTAGTTTAGGTCAGGTTAGATTAGGTTAGGTTAGGTAAGGTTAGGTTAGGTTAGTTTAGGTTTTAGTAGATATTTTGTTGAGGGATGATTTCTCTGTAGGATATTTTGTCGGAGGAGGTTTTGTCCGTGGGATATATATTTAACAATTTATAATAATTTATTGTTTTTACAGGTTGTCTGTATTATTTTTATCCCATTTTGTTGTTAGGTTAGGTTAGTTTAGGTTAGGGCTAGGTTAGGTTAGGTTACGTTGGGTAAGGTTAGGTTAGGTTTTAGTAGATATTTTGTTGGGGAATGTTTTGTCTGGAGGATATTTTGTCGGAGGATGGTTTGTCCGTAGGAGATTGTTTATTTCTCGGGTATATATTTTCGGGGGTATTTTGGAACCGCATAAATTATCCATTTACGACGACAGATCTTTAATATTTTGCAAGTAGGGAAGCACTCAGGAAAAAAAATAATATTCCGACCGAAACGGTTTAAATTGCGTTAGTCCTTGAAATCTATCTAGGGAATATTAGTTGAAGGAACAGATCTTACTCGATTTTGCCTGGGATTTAGGTATTTTTTTAGCAGAAGCAAACGTAAACGAGAAATTGAATGGGACCTCTCGCGTCTCGCGGTTATTCGGCGGTAAAATGAAAATCGGATTAAATAATGATATTTCAGAAGTAATGTTGCTTTACCGGAGAAATCTGGGGAAATCTATTTTCTAGACGTTTTCGGCGGATTACTCGAGCTTGATATTAAAAACTGTGCGCTGTTTTTATTCCTACATCTCTTTAAATAATACGCTTAAATGAACTGAAAATTTCTTAGATAACTTTAATATTTATACTTCGGAATGTAGCTGTAACTTTGTGGTTATCCATTTCAGATAAATGAAACAATTTAAATTTGTTTGAACCGCTTATATATTTGAGTAAATCCGACCGGTTTCGGAACGACCGTTACTTCTTCAGGGAAAGCGTATACTAATTTGACAGTTTCT
This sequence comes from Limnephilus rhombicus, assembly GCA_929108145.2. Lineage (NCBI taxonomy): Eukaryota > Metazoa > Arthropoda > Insecta > Trichoptera > Limnephilidae > Limnephilus > Limnephilus rhombicus. The sequence goes on along the minus strand of OV815295.1, from coordinate 26,581,209 downwards.
AAATATGGATCGAAATGCCAAAGATAAAGACCATAAATTGACTAATTCCGGAATATATAAACTCAAATTTAATGATTGTCCTTCATTTTATATTGGAAAAAACAACTCGTAATTTTGAAATCAGAATTAAAGAACATTTAAGGTGTCTTAATAATAATAATTTTTCTGAATTCGCTAACCATATCATTAAAAACTTCCTTTATGATAAATATACTTTATATTAATCATAAAGGAAAACGTTTAGATAACTGAGAAGCCTTGGAAATAAAAAAAAATCCCCTAAAAATAATGAATCTATTATCAACAAACAAAAAATATTGTCTTACAGTTTAAAATAATAAGATATATTTTTTTAATAATATTTGTTTTTTAAATAAAAAGGTTTATAAATATATATATATATATTTTTTTTTTAAATAACTAGATTTTATTTGAGTTCCATTTGTCAAAATCAGAGTTTCACCCTAGTTGTTTTGAACTACCTTTGTTTCTCGGTGGGTATAGTAATTAAGGATTTGTTTTATGGTCTATATTGTTACAAATTACCCATCTGGTCCTTCTGGTCACCAATATAATATTGTTATTTCTTACTTTCCGCATATAATATTTTAGTGTTTTGTATGTAGTGTTTTGTATTTTAGTGATTTGTGTGTAAATGCATCACTCAAATTTATGAATGTAACCTTCAACCCTCCACACAGCATCCCAGATGACATAGGCCCTGAGGGAAATTATTTTCCTCAGGGCCTCCTGTGTGGAGTTAATGTAAAAAAAAAAAAAAAAAACCTCAATACAGGCTGCTAGTCCTAGTGAGGTTAATATTTTTGTATGTAAAAAAAATAAGAACACTGTGTTGAGAAATTATAAATAAATAAATAGCCCAATCATGGATATGATCCCCTACCCACCCACTCTTCATTAATACCTAGCAACGGCTCCACCCCTACCATAATAATACATTATTCCCATCCACTATTTAGAAACTGTCAAATTAGTATATGCTGGCCCTGAAGAAGGTACGGTCGTTACGAAACCGGTCGGATTTACTCAAATAATAAGTGGTTCAAACAAAGTTAAATTGTTTCATTTAACTTTAATATTTGTTTATTTGTTTTGATTTAAATTTTTGCCTTGCTGGGCTTTTACAAAGAATACAAGAACATAATCCTAATGAGCTGAATTTATGAAGTTTTCATTACTTTGTCGTAACATCATTGTAGAATTCAATAATACCATTATTGAATGTATAAAAATAGTTTATTATAAACTATCAGATCCGGCCACACGTTGCTGTGGCTAACAAAACACAACGCCATTACCCAATCTTTATAAAATCCACACCACCTGCTTGCCAGCTGCCCACTGCCTGAATTAAATATTTGAATTTATCGGCTTTTCTCTACTATAATAAGCATGTATTATACATATAAACTAATTAACTCGCCACTAATTATACAATGCTTGCAATGCAACACTGGATATTTGAAAAGTGAAAATCAAATACCTGCTTACTCTAGGACATCTATTTTCCAATTTCTTCCGTAGAACGAATTTCAAAAGTGACTATAGTACGGCCCGCCATCCGTTTTAAATCGCACAAAAATATGTTTTCTTTGAATTTCTCGGCTTTTCTCTAATATAATTTACATGTATTATACATATAAACATTCCTCTTCAATCACTCTATCTATTGGTGAAAACCGTATGAAAATCCGTTGCGTAGTTTAAAAGATTAAAGGGCACATACATTTTGATCGACTTCATTTTATACTATGTAATAAATGATGATATGTAATGACAAGTTCTGCTTTGTAATTATTATTTATGCGTTACAGCTGTTTCGCCCTCTGAAGGCATTATTAAACTGTGGTTGTTACCACCTACAGACGATGTATTTATATCATTTCTAGACAGGTACTTATGATGAAAAATGAATTGCTTTTTATTTTTATTACCTGCACCCCATATTAACTTCCCAGTAAAATAATTGAAAATACTAATGGATAAGTTTTCCAATAAACCACAGTGTGATAATGCTTTCAGAGAGCGAAACAGCTGTAATGCATAAATAATAATTACAAAGCAGTACTTGTGATTACATATGATAACATTCAAAATAACCTAACAAATAATACTTCCTCCAGTACACACAAGCATTTGCTTATTATGGGAGAACATTTTTATAAAATATTTATATTTGTATTTAATAATTGTATTAAGTTTTTTTTTATATACTTTCATTATATTTATGTATCTATTGTATGTAATGTACCAAAAAAAAAATATTAAAAAAAAAAATCATTTATTACATAGTATAAAATGAAGTCGATCAAAATGTATGTGCGCGTTAATCTTTTAAACTACGCAACGTATTATTGAATTTAAAAAATAAACAAAAGATTAAAATGGTGTTCTACAAAAAAACTTTATGAGTATTTCTCAAAATAAATGTAATGTAATGAAATAGTCTTAAGATGTAACTAAATAGTAAATATAAAGTTTGTAACATACAATACAAATTTTTTTGATTCATTTTTATTTTTTATATTATTTATTTAATTTTAAAAATATTTGGCTTTTCTAAATGTACGTAATTATCTTTCACTTTTTTATTTATTGTACATACTAAAAAACATACAAAATCCATGACCCAAATTCTTGTTGTACCTTTTGTAAGGGGTTTAAAATAAAACAAAGAAGTATTAATTAATGTTTTTAAATAAAATTATCGCTTCCCAAATTTAAGTACCTAACACAATATTCAACAAATCCTTATAAATTAAAGAACAGGCACTGTTTACAACATTTAAAAATGTAATAATTTGAATCACTATCGAAGTAGCTATTTTTAATTTGTGTTAATTTACAATTTGGTTTGCAGCTACTTTTTTTAGTACCTTTTTTAGTCTCTGGGATCTGCTTTATTAAATTTTGTTTTTAAAGAATCGGTAATTGTATGTAGCAAAATTAGCTTTCTTTCACCTTCTCTTTTTCTCCCATGGACACATTTGGTAAAATTTCTTCTAAGAAGCTTTTTGCCTTCCGGCATTGGTTTTTGGGGGTATTCCTAAAAAAAAGTTATCCTGTAGCCGGTATTATAAGAGTAAATTATAATACATTTTTATTTAAATAAGATTTTATAAAAGCTTGAGGCCTACTAATTCATAAAAATACTTTCGATTTGAAAGGGACAACTTATACTTACAGACATACTTACAATATACTATTCTTAACCTAAGAATTTAAACAAATATGGACAAATAACTACATGATACCTAATGGATTAAATGTGCTACCTATCGAAATTAAAACATGTACAAATGATAAAACAAATATTATGTTGAAGAATTAGCTCGCGGAAAGAAATAATTTTTAAATCTTCAAAGTAAAAGCACCCATCGACAAACTACTTAAAAGTAGTTTATTTGGACTTTTCTTTTTTTGTAAAATATGTTTATTTTTCCTGTCGTATTGTTTTACTTTGTCTTTATAATAAATAATATAAAAATCAGATTGTAACTGTGTACACTTAGCTTTACACTATACTTTTTCGTTACGTTACGAAATTTATAATAAAAGTTACGAAATTGTAATAATAATTAGACAAAATGGGGTTATAAAAAGACAATGGTTTGATAAAACTTAAAACTGTTAATAGGTAAGCTTAGCAATGTTCGTACCGCACGTATTACAAAAAGATGAGTAAAAAAAGACTTTAAAAAAATAAATTTAGAAAAAAGGCTATAATATTTCCTGTCTCGAAATAGTAGTTCCACTAAAGAAACGCGTTGTTACTGATTTTAACAATTAATGTTATGGCGGAGACATCAGACCAACAACCAACCAGAATGAAGCTAGTGTTGCCCATGTAAAATTTAATTAATGGGTTCAGAAATTACGTTGGAAGTAGAAATAAAATGTAACTAAAGAGTAGTAACTAAAAAGTAAATTACTATGTCTCATTTTGATTTTTGTGCATAAACAATTAATTTATTATGAAACCCCATAGAAAATTACTTTGTACAGAAACTACAATTAGTTAAGACACAAAAAAAAATCACATATTATAACGTTTTACTCGCATTTTATGAAGTATAAACACATGAAGTAGGTAGGGTGGCAATTTTATTTTGTTATTTTGTATGAAAGGTAAAAATCGACATTTAAAAAAAATATATATATATTTGCGGATTAATACGATTGAAATGTTTATTCTTCTTTATTTTAAAGCCTAATATTTATTCTACAAAATGGTGTATATATTTTTTTTGTATGATTAATTAAAATGTGTAATTTTTTAACTGTTTCTAAGCACACTTTATTTTTCCAAAATGTACACTTTTTTTGATAAATACTCTAAAAACAATAAATAAATTATTGTAGAATTTTACACAAACGAGTTCAACCGGTGTATACGATTACTATTTTTTTCTCTCGTTAAATAGACTGTATGTAGACATTTGTATATCTTGAAGTTAAAACTTCATTAGCACCGATGTGATTAGAAACTCCATGAAACAAAAAATAGCGACACTGAAAAGAGACAAACAAATACATCCATAGGATTTGACCTGATCCCCTGCTGGAGAACTGAAGCACTACGCTGCCTGCCATCAAGCGGAAACTACCGATAGCTGATATCACCGCCATCTGTCTCTACAAGGCGGAAGTTTTTACGATACACCACAATTACGAATGTTACGCTGCGAAAAAATCGCTGCGAAAGTTGCGAAAATTGCGAAAATGTTTATTAAAACGCGACTCGTTTAAAATAGAGCAAAAATCTCGCGGTTGTTTTAAATATAATTTGCGAATTTTATATAATTTGCGTTTCGGTGCCGGCAATGTCTAGATATTATATTCAAGAATAACATATATTTTTTTAAGAGCTTTAAAACTTAACGTGTTTAAGGAAAATATGTAAGAAATCGGTAGAAATTCGGGTTGCGGGCCCTTAAGGAAATAGTTTCATAACCCAGAGCTCACTTTTATATACAGAAACCTTCGCGGGCATACGCAAAACAAATCACCAATATTTCATCGTAATCGTATGAATGGTTTAGGAACGCATATGGAACAAACAAAGAAATAATCATTTTTATATTCTACTAATATTATAAAGGCGAAAGTTTGTACGGATGTATATATAATTGTTACTCTTTCACGCAAAAACTACTGAATAGATTTTAATGAAACTTAACAATAATATAGCTCATACATCAGAATAACATTTAGGCAGATAAGGCATATAAGAGCTCTGGCAATATGAAATTTGCATAAAAAAACTGCGATATGTGGCACGATTAGTAAGATATCTATAATTCTTTATTCGATTCAAATTATTAGGGGAGTACTTCAAATAAATGCGGGAGGGGGGAGGTGGAGGAGGCGGAGTGGGAACCCCTCTAATACCATGCGATCGAAGCCGCGGGAATAAGCTAGTATTAAGATATATTCATAAACATAAGCGGGAAAGATTTTTTTTTTAAATTTTATCAGCCATCAATCAACGTTCACACATCCAGTGTTTGAAACCGATTTGTAATAAAGGATCGTAACCACGGAGGTCGTCGAATTCAAAATGATATGATATTTAAACAAATAAAGATTGATATATATATAAGACAATTGGTCTATTGATTGTACTTCTTTATTGGTATTATTTATGACAAAAAACAAATCATGTGTTGCTCTGTTAACAAAGAAACTACATTTGAAGTTTATTTGTCGACCTTAAAAAACATTATAACACTTTAACACTTATTTTTCTGATATCTTGATTAATTGAATCTCTGCTACATAGCTCGTCAAAAACAATAATAATCTGTTTGCATGTCACCATGACAACACATCAAATGAATCACATTTGAAAAGTAATTCATTATTTGAATACGAAGGAATCCCTATGCATACCTAGGTAGGTATTCCTTTACATCTCCCCCCTAGGGTTAGAAAATTTTCCTAGAGATTTTCGTTTCTTTCAATACCTTTTTCTTTTTTTAAACTTCATTTTCTTCTGGTACGGGGGCAGGAATAAGTTTTGTAATATGGAAAAAATTTGACTCCATCTTTCTATGCCCTGTATTAATCTTGTATATTGATTGTGATAGTTTATATTCGATTTTAAATGGACCAATCCTTAACTCATCTAATTTTCTTCTATTTAGTTTGTGACCATTTTCAACATATACCATATCGCCTATTTTAAAATTATGTATTGTTCTTTTTTATCAATTTCATTGAATAGATTTGCAGTCGATTTTATTGATTCCTTATCCATTTTGTACATTATGTAATCTGGTAGACCCATAACAATAAGATGAATTAATGTCTGAGAGTCAATATTTTTATTTATCTCTAATAACAATCTTTCTTTTTTTTGTAGCATATTCTCGTAATGAACCTCCTTGAAATTTAAATGCAAATGCATATTTAACTTGTGACCAACCTTTGTTTCCGTATGTTTCACAAAAATTTGTTTTCCATATTGCCCATCCTGCGCTTAATGTACATTTTATTAACATACTAGTGTACCAATCTAGGCACTGTTTTTCAAGTAAATACTTTAAAGTCTCAATTTTTTCCGTCTCCTTTAATATCTCGAAACGTGTACATTCATTCTCAAAATCATTGATCCATTGGTTAACATTTGATGTTTTTCCTGAAAACTTCTCGAGTAAAAATCTTTCTGATATTTTTCCTAGATTTTTATTTTCAGTGCCTTTACTGATATTATTGTGAGAAAGTTTGGGTGAAATGCAGATCCCGCCAATGTGGGGGATTTTAATAAAAATGCACTTTCTAGATGAGAAAAGTGTGGAAAAGTTGAATAAAAAAGAAATTAAGGTGCGCTTGGCAAAATTGAGGGAGATACAGCCGTTTAAAGAATGAATAAAATGACACTTCGTGAACTTATACTACGCCATTTTGTTACTATTATGTTGGTATCTCAGACTTGCTATTCGAAGGTTGATACGATTGTAGCCAACTTCGTGTGATATATAATAAGGCGCGTAATTATGAAAAACAGAATTAATAATGGTCACAAACCATGTTACACAAACCTGGCGTAGCCGCGAAACTACTTGAAAACTGGGATGTTTTTCTTGCGTTGACGCGAGTAGGCGTTATAAAGGGGCACAAACCATGTTACATAAACCATGTTACACAAACCTAGCGTAGCCGCTAAGCTATTTGAAAACTGGGATGTTTTTCTTGCGTTGACGCGAGTAGGCGTTATAAAGGGGCACAAACCATGTTACACAAACCATGTTTAGCGTAGTCTTAGGTTAGGTTACTTTAATTTGGAAGGTGATAAACAGTTTAAAAAATCGTTTAAAAAAAGTCCGCTAGAAAAATTTCATAATTACGCGTCTCATCTATCACATGAAGTCGGCTACAATCGTATCAACCGGTTCTATAGTCGGCTATATCATCAATGATGTTGGCGCAAGCGATTCTGACCTTGTTTTCATACAAATTCTGTACATAGAAGGGTCAAAATCGCAGACAAACTTTTTTATTTCGAAATATTTTTTTCGCGCATGCGCAAAAGCTGCGCGCAAATGAGCGTGTCCGGCCGATTACAGGTTAATAGCAAGTCTGAGATACCAACATAATAGTAACAAAATGGCGTAGTTTAAGTTCACGAAGTGTCATTTTATTCATTCTTTAAACGGCTGTATATCCCTCAATTTTGCCAAGCGCACCTTAATTTCTTTTTTATTCAACTTTTCCACACTTTTCTCATCTAGAAAGTGCATTTTTATTAAAATCCCCCACATTGGCGGGATCTGCATTCCTCCCGAAAGTTTCGTTTCATATGTAATTTCTTCCAGGTATTGGTCACCAAATTGTAAATTCTCACCTTCATCTAAATAAATTTTCCTCAAATCTTCTGTTAAGGGAATCCATATTTTTCGTGTTTGGTATCTTTTTTTTAGACAATTCTTTATTTTGGCATAAACATCCGTGGTCGTTATGGCGCTGTGTTTGCTTGCACATTTGAAATCGTCGGGAATATCAAATATGCGTCCATCAGGTGTCTCGATTGAGGTTATGCAAATTATATTGGTTTTACCATCCGATGCTGCTGACACTGTAAATGTGAACTGTAACTTTTCCATTTCTAACGTCATTGTTTCTCTTCACTAAAAATGTAGTTTTATAAGACAATTGGTCTATTGATTGTACTTCTTTATTGGTATTATTTATGACAAAACAAATCATGTGTTGCTCTGTTAACAAAGAAACTACATTTGAAGTTTATTTGTCGATCTTAAAAAACATTATAACACTTTAACACTTATTTTTCTGATATCTTGATTAATTGAATCTCTGCTACATAGCTCGTCAAAAACAATAATAATCTGTTTGTATGTCACCATGACAACACATCAAATGAATGACATTTGAAAAGTAATTCATTATTTGAATACGAAGGAATCCCTATGCATACCTTGGTAGGTATTCCTTTACATATATATCAAGCAAAAGTCAAAATATTATAACAGTGCGTACGAATGCAATAGAAGCTGTAGGACAAAGTCGTGTTGCGGTCCATCCTCTCTGCCTACCCTTGCGGATAAACGATTTTATGGTTAGTTAAGTAGGTCTAGATTGATTTTGTGGTTTAGAGTCTGGATCGTAGATTGGCAATTATTATGTTCACAGGTTTCAATGACTCGATGGAGATTTTGTTTAATTTTTATTTCCTTGTTTATTTTTCATTCCGAAAATACCAGACAATTTAATACCCGCCCATTCAAAGTGAAATTAGCAGTCAATAAACTTAGGAAAGAATCCACTGAATATAATACAACCCGATAGATTATTGTTATGACCGTACCCGTGGGTCCGAAGAGAGGAAAATTTTACCTTACTTCTTTTATTTAATCAAAGACTAGTAATCCTGAGGTCGCGGTTTCAAATGTTATTAATGTTATTTCACGATTTTATAATTAAAAATAATATATTATGTAAGGTGTATTTGCGGAACGCTCCAAAGTGCAACATACTCTCAGAATATTGCTAGAAATGTCTTTAGCCGAGTGCGGTCACCAGTTCTCAAAAGCTAAGAACTTGTCTACCTTCCTCTCAGTCTCACAATATCTTCTAATTTTTAATTAAAAAAAAAAAATATTTATGTCTTAAAATTTTTTTTTTATTAACTTTATTTATTTTTTCTTATAACTCATTTGAAAATATTACCATAGTCTCTCTGTCTCAAGGTGTATGGGAGTAGTTGAGGCTATTAAGATCTAATAATCTTCTGGAGAATGCACTTGAAAATGCACACTTTTTGCCAAATTTTTTTTTGCCAATCGTATGTCAAAATTATCTAAGCGCGAGCTTGAAAAACTGCCATGTCAGGTCAGTTGAGTTTTATCCATTTTCGTTATCGAATTAAATGACTTAAATGCTTTTTACGCTAGAGATGGGAAAATTAATTATTTACGCTAGAGATGGGAGAGTTTTTTTACGATTTTCTCCAAATCATTGAAAGTTGTTATATAGGATAAAGAAATTGCATGATCAATTCTTTGTTTAACAGATCTTATGTGACTTTGCCAAATCTTTTTTTTTTCAAGTCAGTACTAGTGTCACTTCTTGGGAAAATCAGTTCAGTGGTTAAGTCCTACTTTGAAGTAAGAAGGGAATAAAAAGCGCCGAGGTATTTTTTGGTTTGGCGTGGGCAGGCTCTATTCACACCGAGCGTTTTAACAATACAGACAATTTCGCACTTATCAACTTGACGTTTTCATTTTATGAATTACTAGTAGACAGTTGCTAGAGGGTTGTCCCAGAAATACCCGACCTGACGTACTTCTGGTGGTTGTTGCTTAAAAAAAAATTATGGTATAAAGCACCAACTTTATAAGGCTTAAGTTTCAAATTTTAAGGCGCTAAGTGGTTTAGTGTTTTTTTTGGAAGCCATCAACCTCGAACCCTCTCAGTTAATTTGCAATCGTGGAAAAATTGGTCATCGTTATGTGATACAAAACTTTCATTTGAAAGGTCTAAGTCCAACTAATATCGAAGCCGAGCTTAGATTCTACTCTGGGGGAGTCTGCTCCTTCGTTTACAATAATAAAATATTGGGTGGCAGAGTTTAAACGAGGACGTACGAGCTGCCGAGACGAACATCGCAGTGGTCGACCAAATGAAGTGACCATGCCAGAAAAGGTAAAGAAAATCCGCAAAATGGTATTGAATGACCATCGATTGAACGTGCGCGAACTAGCAAACACAGTAGGCATTTCAAAAAGTGCTGTACATCGCATATTGACTGAAAATTTGGATATGAGAAGGCTGTGCGCAAGATGGCTGCCGCGTTTGTTCACAATGGAACCAAAACAGCTTCGTAAGGATGTTTCAATCGGGTGTTTGGCGATGTTTCGCAGCAACAAAGCCGTTTTTTTGCATCGATTCAAAACCATGGATGAAACATGGGTCCATCACTTCACACCTAAAACGAAGGAACAGTCTAAAACAATGGACTAAAGGGGGAGAATCAGCTGCAAAAAAGACAAAGACAGTTCCATCTGCAGGCAAGGTCATGGCGTCAGGTTTTTAGGATGCTCATGGGATAATTTTTATTTATTATCTTAAAAAAGACTAAACAATTAACGGCGAGTAATATGCTAACTTATTGCAGCATTTGAGTGATTAAATCAAGAAAAAACAGTCGCATTTGGCGAAAAAGAAAGTGTTGTTTCATGAAGACAATGCACCAGTTCAAACATTCGTTATCCCGATGACCAAAATCAATGAATTAAAGTTCGAATTGCTTCCTCACACTCCTTATTCACCAGATTTAGACCCCTCGCACTATTTTATTTTTCTAATCTTGAAAAAATGGCTCGGTGGTAAAAGATTTGCCAAAAATGAAGAGGTGGAATCTGCGATTGATGGCTATTTTGATGTGCCCGACGGTCCTATCTATAAATAGGGTATCGAAGCTATTGAACAACTCTGGGAAAAGTGTGTCGATCTGAAAGGAGACTATGTTCATAAAACAAAAAACCTTTTCCAATTTTTTTGTGTTTTCTTTGTTAGGTCGGGTATTTTTGAGACAACCCTCGCACCTACCCGGATACGTCCAAAATCAAAATTCTTTGTACGATATTATTGAATAATTTATAAAATGTGGAACGCAAATATCGCCCCCAGTCTTATTTTCTAATAATTCAAACTCAATAGCTAATGATAAAAATTAAAATTCAAGCTAAAATGTTCGTTTAGCCTTAAATTTCAGACAGAAAAGCTTTGGAATTTTCTTCACATTAGAGCTCACCGTTTGCTATGTTTTACTTAGACTTAGATGATGTTAGTAGTTCCGTGAATAGTAGACCTCGTAAGCATAAACTCTAAAAAGGTTTTATACAGCTATCATCTTGTCACGAAACCCACAGATAGATTTACAGGCAGACAAAATGTAAAGCGCTTAGGTTAAAACAGGACTTCGCTGCTTTCAGCTAATTTTCAGTTTTTCTGTTATTTGTGATCATTAAAGTTGTGACCAAAAAATACAAATTTCCAATTTTTGTGTAACTACCCAGGCGTTGCGGGTTTAATCCTTAGCTGGTTAAGTCCTCCATTACAAACATTTTTTTTTCTTCTAAGTGCCTCCATACATGACGCTACTTACAAGATCTCATGCGCGTATCATGCGCGCCGATCGTAAGTACCCCCTGTACGATTTTGCTGGTGCCCATACACGGCGCTACACGACGTCTGTCGGTTTCCAATCAGTATCACAATACCATTAATATGAAATTTTCTGTTTTCTTTTGGTTTTGTTTTTTGTTATGTAATTTATGTACATTTCAGGTATAATATGAACTAAACATGTCAATTTGTCTATCCTGGAACGGGAAACTTTCCTAGTTGGACAGGCAAAGCTTCCTAATTGTAGTTTGTACTTTCTTTTGTATCTATAATAAATAAATAAATAAATACCAAACCACCCACCACGATACCGACGGTGCTGATAGCACGCGACGCGTCGCATCATTTGTGTCTAATACTTATTCGTTTGACGTTTGACAGAAATGGCGTCGGAGCTTGAAAGTAATGTTAGATTTGTTCTGGAAGTGGAAAAAAATGCGTGTTTACCAGAATTACTTTACAAAAATATGTAAGAAAGGATTTAGTGGAGAAGACATGGATTAATATTGGAAAAAAAGTAATTTGACATTGCTTGGCATTGTGTTAACTCCACGGATGCACGTGAAAAATGATCAAGTTCAGTATATTTCGGGTAGCGCCGTGTACGAACACCAGCATTAAAAAGTAGTATATCAGCAGGGTACTTGTGGTTGCGTCACAATTACGTAGATTGTAAGTATCTCCATGAACGGAGGGCCTAACGATGGAAGTAGTAGGCGGTCATATTAGTATTATCATATAACTGTGGTGTACACATATTTTCAGCATTCTTCAATAGATGGCGTTAGTTCTACTTTTAGTCTTTTGTAGTTTTATGGTATCTCAACAGAAGTCAGTTAAGTATTATTTTGGAAGAGTATCATATACTGTCGTTCGTGTCTATGAACGGTTACGACAATAGCCGAAGGTATCTGGTAGACGGGCAGACGCCATCGGTGTCGCGGGTCCGCAGCAGTGTTGCCATCTTGACGGATTTCCAGTCGTATCTGGCGGATTGGAGAGCCGAAGAATTTTGTATGTAACGGGATTTGCAGGATGATGGACTTCCTGGCGCAAGTTTGAAAATCAAATCCATGCTTACAATTTGGGAGGCGGGTTGGAACCATTTATTGGACCTCTGCCATAGGTCACCCCCGGGTGGTTCGCTACGTTTGGTGAATTAGAAGGGGTGCCCGGGTTCATGGGTTGTGGTTTATCCGGGTCATGGCGGCAGATGCGTCTGCCCACCAGCTGCATGTCAGGCCGGATCGGGAGAGAATGGTTGAGGGTCCTTTGACTTCTCGGGAGGGATGGATTCATGCGCTTTCCTAAAACAACCCTCCACACAGCATCCCCAAATTTTTTTTTATAATACATAGAGATGGTGTGAAAGATTATAATAATGTGCATAAAATGCTTGGGGTAACTAAAGTATTTAAGTTAATAAGGATTAATACTGTATCCGTCTAAATAATTTTTCAATTATTTATTTATTTATTTATTGTTTTGGAACATTTACAGAGTATTAACAGAAAAAAGTCATTGGATTAGCATTGTAAAAAGCGTACATGTTAATAGTCCACTTAAAAATGTTCACAGAATGCACAGTTTAATAGTTGTTAACAGAAATTAGGAATATCAAAATATAAACGGAGGTATAAAAAGAGATAACAAAAATAGTGATGATACAATATAGAGATAACAAAGATAAAAAAAGATCGATATACGATGTAAAAAAAACAGAAAAACAAAAAAAGTAAAGTACAAATAGAGTGAAGAACAGCCATTCACATTCAAGTTCAAGATAAGTATTAAGATAAGTATTTTCAATTCTCAATTACATGTTAGGTTAGTCTATTGTTAATTTGCTTTTTAAAGTAAGCGAGACTATTTGCATAGATGTCTATATGGTTACATTCAATGGAATTATACAGTCGACACATCCGAGACAGTGGATTGAAGTATGCAATATTGTTTTTAAATAATTCAAGATGAAATATATTCTGATTCCTTAAATTACGTCTATTGGGGACCTTAATAAGAATATTGCTCAGGCAGTGAGTTGTTTCAAGCTTATCATGAATGATTTTGTATAGACTCATTAAGTCAGCAACTTTTCTTCTTTTTTCCAGAGTTGTAAACTTAAAATATTGGAGTCGTTCCTCGTAAGATTGGAGTAAGGCATTTAGTCCAAGTTTAAATGATAACAATCTCAGAAATTTTTTTTGCACAGATTCAATAGTTTTTGAATATTTTAAGTAGTGTGGATTCCAGATAACACTACCATATTCTAATTTGCTTCTGACCAATGAGTTGTATAGGGTTATAATGGATTGGGGTTTTTTAAATGGTTTAGATATTCTATGTATAAACCCCATCATTTTCAAGGATTTAGTCGTGATATCACTGACGTGTACATCAAATTTAAATTTTGAATCAAGAATGATTCCTAAATCTCTGAATCTCCATGAATTACTGCAATGTACGTGACCACTTTTTTAGAATACAGAATGGGTATAGTAAGCTATCCGTAAAAGATAGACATATGCCTTCGCGGACTTTTTTTCAGATCTATATAAGAGAAATATCCCACCATGCATTGTTTTGTTATATCCAAAAAGGATTAGCCAATTTGGTAGGCGGGTATGGGTACCGCCGCCCTGGGAACCATTTATTGGATGACCAACACCTCTGCCACAGGTCACCCCAAGTGGTTCGCTACGTTTGGTGACTTAGCAGGGGTGCCCGGGTTCTTGGGGTAATGTTTGTTCAAGTCTTGATGGCGGGTGCGTCGGCCCACCTTCTGCGTGGCGGGCCGGATTGGGAGATGCTGGTTGAGGGAGACCCTTTACAACCGGTTACCGCTGTCCGGGCCGCTCGGTAGTACAGGGGCCCGACCCTCAGGCTCACGACTGAGGGTGGGCTGCCCCATCAACGAGTGTAAAAACCCCGCCGCTGCTGTTGTGCCGGTTCGTGACCGGAGGGGACCCAGCAGTAGCGTTTGGGGCGCATCGGGTGACCTCTCCAGCCGGACTCTCCCTATCCATCGCCTTGCACCGCAGTGGGTGGATTGGATTCATTCGTTCGTCACTCCTGGACACTCTGATCCCCAGCTTCCTACCCACCCCTCATACCTTTTCCTTCCCAGACCTCCCTCCCCCCACACCCCATCATAAAAATATTTAAAATCATGACAAAACAAACAACAAAAATTAACATCATTACAGCGGCGAGTAGTAGGCGACCCCGGCGCAGGCCAAAAATGTTGGTGAATTACACCAACATTCGCGGCCTGCATACCAATTTAAACTCCGTCCACCACCACCTCTTTTCTCAACGCCCCAACCTACTATTCCTGTCTGAAACGCAGATAGCCCAGCCTGTAGACGCCTCCTATCTGGACTGCCCGGGCTTCACCCTCGCAAGCAAGTTCAGACCTAAAGGAGGTGTCTGTCTCTATAGTCGAGCTGACGTCAACTGTGTGCGACTGTTGAATCTGGAAAACTCCAGATTCGACGTAATG
The DNA here is from genome assembly GCA_929108145.2 of Limnephilus rhombicus. Taxonomy (NCBI): domain Eukaryota; kingdom Metazoa; phylum Arthropoda; class Insecta; order Trichoptera; family Limnephilidae; genus Limnephilus; species Limnephilus rhombicus. The sequence goes on along the minus strand of OV815295.1, from coordinate 26,566,037 downwards.
TGGGTACGCGTCAATCTTGCCAGTACGGTAAGATTCTACGCGTGTTTATACCGCTCACCGAACCTTAGCGAATCAGACACGTCCGAGCTCTTCAAACATTTAAGCGACACTATTGATGACCTCTTGCCCCGCTACCCTATGGCAGAGTTTGTGGTCCTGGGGGACTTCAATGTTCATAACGAACCTTGGTTGAAGTTCTCAGGATCAACAGACTCGGCTGGACGCCAAGCGGAATCCTTTGCCCTTTGCTATGGATTGGAGCAAATGGTTCAGGAGCCTACAAGGGTTCCTGATGTCCAGACTCACCGTTCCAATCTGTTAGACCTTTTTTTAACTACTGTGCCACACGGTTACAGTATTGAAGTCACAGCGCCTTTAGGATCGTCCGACCACTGCCTGGTGACGACATCAATCCCTGTAAACTTCAGACCACCAAACGAGAGGCTGAAGAGAAAAGTGTGGCACTATAGGTCAGCAGATTGGTTCGGTCTGCGGGCACATTTTAATGCTTTCCCATGGTCAGCTGTCTGTTTTCGGACTTCGGATCCCTCAAGATGTGCCCAGGAAATTGGTGAGGTCATCACATCCGCGATGGATGGCTTCATCCAATCTACTGTTAAGGAAACTGGTGTAGGCTCAAAGCCGTGGTTCAGTCGACAATGCGCTGAAGCAGTGCGACGAAAAAACGCGGCTTACCGAGCCTACAACACATCTAGAACATCCGAAGACAGAACAGCTTACAACAAAATGGCAAAGGAAACCAAGAGAATCATAAATAGGTCAAAATTCGAGCACGACCAGCAGATCAGCAGAAAGCTGACTGCATGCCCGCATGGCAGCAGGCAATTCTGGTCGCTTGCGGGCTCAATAGGTCGCAATTTCTGCAAATCCAGTCTGCCACCTCTTACCAGACCTGACGGCTCACTAGCAAACACCGCCACCGAAAAGGCTAACTTACTAGGTAAAATGTTTGCGGATAACTCAACCCTCGATGACCAAGGTGCTGTCCCGACGTCGGTTCCTCACTGCGGTTTTCGTATGAAAAAGCTGAGGATCCGGCATCGGGAAGTACTCCATGTTTTACGAGGGCTTGATGTTAATAAAGCTAGTGGGCCTGACGGAATACCTGCCCTGGTACTGCAAAGATGCGCTGCAGAAATAGCTCCAATTTTGACGAAGCTTTTTAAACTGTCCCTGAAGACTGGCTCTGTGCCCTCTGGTTGGAAAAAAGCGGTTATCCATCCTATTCCAAAGAAGGGTGACCGCTCCAACCCGGCCAACTACCGCCCCATAGCGATCACATCAGTTCTGTCTAAGGTGATGGAACGTGTGATCAACGACAAACTGCTCACATACCTCGAGAAGAACAAAATTATTAACGACCGTCAATACGGATTCCGGCGGAACCGCTCGTGCGGTGATCTTCTCGCGTATGTGACGCATGTTTGAAGGTGATGCCTGGAACGTTTCGGTGAGACCCAAACGGTTGCACTGGACATATCCAAGGCCTTTGACCGGGTTTGGCACCGAGGACTTGTCAACAAACTGCATTCTTACGGACTTCCCGCATCCTTGTGTACGTGGATTGCCGACTTCTTGAGGGAGAGGTCGATTCAGACGGTAGTCGATGGTTTCACCTCTTCCTCTCACTCGATAAATGCTGGCGTCCCGCAGGGATCGGTTCTGTCTCCAACTCTGTTTTTGTTGCACATCAACGACCTTTTGTCATGTGCACCAATTCACTGCTACGCGGATGACAGTACAGTTCATGATAGCTTTTTGTTTGACAAGCCCCCAAAGGGCTCACAAACTCCAACAGCTCGTAAGGCTTTGAAGCAAAGAATGGACGGTTACCTCGAGAGTGTTTTCTCTTGGGGTAAAAATAATCTCGTTGAATTTAATGTTTCAAAGACCCAATCTTGTCTGATTACGTCTAAAAGGGATCGCAATGAAAATCTAGTCTCTTTCAACGGAAGCAATCTTCCGAACAGGCCCTCCATTGATTTGCTTGGTGTAACCCTAAGTGACCAGCTCAGGTATGGGGGCTCCATCGAAGCCAGAGTAAAGTTAGCCTCCCAAAAACTGGGCGTACTGTACAGGGCCCGCAGATACTTTAAAAGTACACAACTGCTAACCCTGTACAAATCGCAAGTGCGCCCCACGGTTGAATTTGGCAGCCACCTCTGGTCTGGAGCTCCAAAATACCTGAAAAATACCCTCGACTCTGTGCAGAAACGGGCGGTCCGTTTGATAGATTCTCCCATCTTAACAGACGGATTGCAATCTTTAGAGCACAGGCGTCGGGTGGGAATGCTATCCTTGTTCTACCGGTATTACAATGGAAGATGCTCCGAGGAACTAGCATCATTGATCCCTTCGGCACCGGTGCATAGTCGGGAAACACGCCAAACGCGTGCCCAACATTTGTACACAGTTGACATTAGTCACATGAGAACGGGTCGTTTCTTCGACTCGTTCTTATGTTCAACAGCTCGGCTGTGGAATGATTTGCCGGCCTCTGTGTTTCCTCCTTCCTACAACATGGGTCTCTTCAAGACCAATGTTCATTCCTTCCTCTCCTCAAAAAGACCCTCCACACAGCATCCCAGATGACATAGGCCCTGAGGGAAATTATTTTCCTCAGGGCCTCCTGTGTGGAGTTAATGTAAAAAAAAAAAAAAAAAAAAGCCTGCGTTTTCTATGAAAGCTACCAGGCGGCTTGACTTTTTCCTATACTTCTAACAATTATCATTATGTTTCAACCAATTTTCACAAATCCTTGACAAATTACATACCTAAACCTTCCTCACGAAACACTCTATCTATTGGTGAAAACTGCATGAAAATCCGTTCAGTAGTTTTCGAGTTTATCGCGAACAGACAGACAGATAGACGTCGCGGGGGTCTTTAATTAATAATATGTAGAGATTACAATACAATCGAGAATAAACGGGTAACACATAAGTAACAGTTGCGAAATATAAAAGGGTTTAAAAAACGACCAAGGTTTTTGGTATTGGTAGTAACAAGGTTACGGGTTTAAAAACCGGTGAAGCGCAAATAATAGAAATCGACAATGTATTTTTTCTGGGTCACACATACCGCTTTCCGTCCTTCTTATAGAAAAATACAGTATCTATTCGTAAGTACGTGTAAGGCCTGTTATTATTACTGGTATATTTTGGTATAAAATGGTGAGTTCTGGTGCGATGAAAATAGTACAGTTTTGTTTTGTTATGGTCAATTTCTTGGTTGAATCAAATATTTGTAACGTTATTTCCACCATGAGCTAAAAAGCTTAGTAATATCAACCTAACTGTCCAATAATGGACTGAACTTTATTTTAAATGTTCAATTAGAAAAAAACTTTTTTTTTAAAGTGATCAAATCATTGTGGAAAGAACGAACATAAAACTAGTGTGATACACCATATTCAATTTGGGAGGCGAGTATGGGTACTGCCGCCCCGGGAACCATTTATTGGTTAACCAACACTTTTGCCATAGGTCGCCCAAGTGGTTCGCTACGTTTGGTGATATAGCAGAAGTGCACGGGTTCGTGGGGTGGGGTTGGTCTAGGTATTTGGAGGGGACTCACCACTTTCCCACGGCTGTGTGAGGAAACTGATTGTTTATCCTCCTTAGCCTCACACGTCAGGACTCTAATTTTTTATAAAAAGAAAGCTACATTTATTTTTGAAACGAATCTAGACCCTCCAATGTCCCTGCATGCATGATTGTTAGTAAAAAAGAAAAATGTGTGCATACTTACATTTGCAGTAATTAACAAGATAAAGACACATCATAGATGTGTTCGCCTGTTGGTTCAGCATCTAGTTGATTGAAATAATAAATAAAAAGAAAAATATTTACAGGTGTAAGTATGATTAAAATCAAAGAAAATATATAAAAAGAAAGATATCGGGGGCAGTTTGTCCCACTATCACGGGGCAGTCCCGGCGAGAATGAGCGGGCGAGCGGCCTGGCCGCAACGTGCCCAAACGCCCGCGTCCCTTAGCCGGTTTCCCAAAAGTACCCTTGAAGAAGTGTTTGTGGAGGGGGGGGGGGGAGATACTCCCAAAGTGGTCTAGGTATTGGCGGCAAATGCATTAGCCCACCTACTGCATGGCGGGCCGGATCCTAGAGCTCTCCAGCCGGACTCTCTCACCTTACATTGCTGTGGGAGGGATAGATTCATACGTCCGTCACTCCTGGATACATTGACTCCAAGATTCCTACTCACCCTTCGTACCTTTTTCCTTACCAAAACTTCCTCTCCTTCCTTTCCCTAAAAAGACCCTCCACACAGCATCCCTAAAGATGATAAAGGTCTTGAGATAATTTTTCGATCAGGCCGACCCGTGTGGAGCTGATAGGAAAAAAACATAAATCGTGAATATTATTTTGTTTATATTGTAACGTTTGTTGTTTGCTGTTTGTTAAAGTTATAAATACAATTCGAAGTCTTGCATACGGTAGATTCCATGGTCACGAGTCAGTTCCTGAGAACACCTCGGCGGGAAACCGGTTTAGAATATTTTTAGTCAAAAGGTCTCACGCCCCCATACTATTTGGTACTTACTCGGGTACACTGAACCGCTGGCAAAGTGCTGTTCTGTCTGTTACAATATTGAACTAACTTAAATTACCCATAATTAAAGCGCTTCAAGGCAATATTGGAATCAAGTTAACTGGTCTAAAAAACATTGAATCTTACATTACTTAAATTGTTGTCTCACTTACTTGTAGATATAAATAAAAAATATATATATTTTGTACGATATTATTAGGTCCTTACATATAAAATTGGCGTTTTGCCGTACTGGCAACTTTGATCTCAAATATCTTCTCTTTGGTTAGGAATTCCAATCCATCCAATCCAATTCCATCCACCGTACTCTCCGGACCTTGCCCCAACAGATTCCCATTTTTTCGAAATTTGGATAACTTCTTGCAAGGGAAAAAATTCAACTCCGATGGGGCAGAACCTCCAAACCGCCTTCAAAGATTTTATTGATTCCCGTCCGAATGGTGTTTTTAGTAAAGGGATCGATGAACTACCTATGAGATGGCAAAAGTGCGTAGATAGCAATGGTACATACTTTGATTAAATAAATATATTATATTAAAAAAAAATCGACTTTATGTTCCTCCCATACAAAACGCCAATTTCATATGTAAGGACCTAATATTTATAAATGTAATAACTAAATAACCCAGCAGAGATCATGGGTCGCCTTACATCTCTGTCATGTCATTCGCTCACTTTATTAACTTTTTGTTCCACGCAACTACTGCCAGGGGTGACACCACGATCTGCTACGCATTATTGTATAATATTACACGATAGAACTGACGTATTGGATTAGCAAAACATAGATACGGTGCTTTCAAACAGTACGTCTCTTGATTTTTTTAATATATACCTTGAATGCCAAACAAATAATTTCTCATAAAAGATTTTAGATTTTCACTGGAAAAAGTATTGTCGTTATTTATTTTTGGGGTATTATGTCGTGTTGCGTTACCTCCTTCTTTAGCCAACGTTTCGGACAGAGTCCAGTATCCATCATCGAGGCAGAGAGTGAATGATGATGGAAACTGTAACGCTGTCCGAAACGTTGGCTAAAGAAGGAGATAGCGCAACACCTTATAATACTCCAAAAATAAATAACGGTAAATAATGTATTTTTCATATCATACTTTTTAAATATGACTTAAAATTGATTGTTTCACAGAATTTTAACAATTTGAAATTGTATTTTAAAATATGAAAGTACTATTCAAGTTTAGCACTATTATTACACCATGGGCTGGTTTTTTCACAATACACGGATAGTAACATAACTTTAAATATTAACATGGAAATTTTATGAATTGTCTAAATTCTGTGAAATAACCCGTATTTAATAACCACCTGTATTGTCATCAAGAAAAAAATATTATATAATTACCAGTAGTTAAAAAATTACATAAAAATACGTAAAATATTCAATAATTATTACTTATGTACTCATAATTTTTTCGAATAAAATAATGTTAACAATTTATGTTGAAAAAAATATATGTAGTTTTTTATTCTCCTTAAAAATAAAATGAAACGTCTCATACAGAGCCCTTGAGGTAATTGCCAGAAAAACGGCGCTCTACAAGTCCTCCATTTATTATTATTAATAATATATAGAAACCTACCTATTCCTTAGATCAGGGTTTCCCAAACTTTTTCTGCAATGGAACACATTCCGAACCCGTGAATTTTAACGGAACACTTGACTCATTTTTTAGATTGGGTAATTCCTACAATTATTTTTTTTTAAAGTTGTAACATATTATTTATTAATTATATAAACAATTTATGTATGTATAACAAAATTTGAATATAATTAAAAAAATGGATTATAAAAAACAAAAAAATGGAAAATAAATAACCAAAAAATGGAATATAAAGAACAACAAATATGGAATGTAAACATCGAAAAAATGGAATATAAACAACAACAAAAATGGAATATAAACAAAAAAATGGAATATAAACAATAACAAAAAATGGAATAAATAAAACACTTAATTTGACTTTGATGATTTTCAGTCCTTGAATTGCATATCTTTTTGATATCAGACACAATATTGCCAAGTTAAATTCTAATATCTGATGTGGCGTCGAGCCTGTTCCTGCAAGCGTAATAATTCTGAACTGCCACAGTAAATCAAATTTTCAGGACTGACAAAGAATCTGTATCGCCACCTCTGAAGCGGTAATTAAATAACTACACCGACTGCGTGAATTTTCTTCTCATTTCATTATGACTCTAATTCTTGACCAAAGGTTAGATTCTTTTCCTGCCAGCTCGCAACATGCACACCCTCGCACATACCCTGCCACCTTCTGCAAGGGTCTTCCTGAAAGGGTTTAGTACCTACTTAAGAACTATTTTGAAATATTTATACAAATAATGAGAATAATATCAGTTGTGGTGAAATATGAATATGTGTGCATATATTATATTAAATTAAATTATTTGTATTTCTTGGGCACTGACTATGTAACAATTTCTAGACATTTTTGTTTTGAAAAGATTTAATTTTCGATGTACATTTGTTACTTCAATTTTAAATTTTTTTGCGACGTATCGAAACCGGTCGCAATAATATGAATAAACACTCTTATAACAACTTAAGCCTACCAGAAAATGCTCGTGAAATAATAGATATGACGAACTTACTCGCTCTACATCAAGTCAATCAAGTCTACAATACCAATAACCGGCTGCTGGATTTAGTGTTCTGTAGTGATCTCTCAATTCACATTGTTAAATCAGTTGACGAGCTCCTCCCCCTAGACTGCCACCACCCCGCTTTAAGCATAACTATCTTGATGAATAACTCACCAGACGACACAACTATTCTTCCTAACTTTACTTATAATTTTTCCAAAGCTGACTATCCTAATATGAACCAATATCTTAAAAATGAAGACTGGTAATTTCTTCACCCCAACAATAATATTAACTACAATCTTGAAATTTTTTACACTATTATCAACAGGGCCATTGAAAACTATGTACCACTTTCACATTTCAAAGAAGCGAAGTTCCCGAAATGGTTCAACAGCGAGTTAATCAACCTGATTATTTGCAAAAAAACTGCACACAAAAACTTTAAAGAATCTAAATCCCTTAACGACTATAAGTTATTTCACAATTACAGAACTCAATGTAAAAAACTGTCAAAAAAATCATATTATAATTATATAAATGGAATCGAAAAATCTATACCCTCTAATATACAAAACTTTTTCACACATGTTAACTCTCTTAGAAAAAACAAACAAGGTTTACCCATTTCAATGCACTTCAAAGATAAGAGTAGCACTGATATGAAAGTTAAGGTTAACTATTTTGCTGATTACTTCAAAAGTGTATATGACGAAGATATCCCAGAAAATTACATACCACCACCTTCCCTTATTGAGAGCATGCATATTCCTGCTGTACACATCAACATAAACGACGTTAAATCTAAAATTAAATCTCTAGACAAAAACAAAAAGGCCGGACCTGATAACGTGCACCCCAATATTCTCATAAATTGCATTGCTTCACTGGCTGAGCCGATTTGTCTATTGTTTAATCAATCGCTTGATACAGGTTGCTTCCCGGACATTTGGAAACGTTGTTATCTAACACCTATACTAAAAAAGGGTAATAAAAGTGATGTCACTAACTATAGACCTATATGTAAGCTATCTATAATTCCGAAACTTTTTGAAAAATTACTTCTTGATAAAATTTCCCCATATATTAACCATCTCATTGTTCCAAATCAATATGGATTTTTGTCTGGCAGGTCAACTCTGACAAATCTCTCATTATATGAAAACTTTATATCAAATGCATTGGCTAACAAAACTCAAGTCGATTCCATATACACAGATTTTATCAAGGCCTTTGACAAAGTGTGCCATAAAATTCTACTGGTTAAACTACGTAAGCTCGGTATTGACGGAAAACTTTTAGACTGGTTTGCAAGCTATCTATCTGATAGAGTTCTACTTGTAAAAATGAATTTGTTCTATTCCAATCAATTTATAGCTACCAGTGGTGTACCCCAAGGGTCCCATTTAGGCCCAATTTTGTTTTTATTGTTCATAAATGATATTGTTGACATATTTGATAAAGATGTAGATGTATTGCTTTTTGCAGATGATTTAAAAATATTTAAAATCATCAAAACCGCTGAAGATTGTGCCTGTCTACAAAATAATTTAAACAAATTAATTAGTTGGTGCTCTATTAACAAACTTTATCTGAACATAAATAAGTGTTATTTAATAAGTTTTACAGAATAAGTCAACCAATTATTCATCCTTATGAACTTAACAACTCTACCCTTATCTCTGTCAAAGAAATTAGTGACTTGGGCATAACTTTCGACTCTAAATTAAACTTCATATCCCATATAAACTCAATATATAATAAAGGTATTAAAATGCTTGGCTTCGTTCTTAGAAATTCCAGAGGTTTCAAGAATATTTCAACTTTAAAAATTTTGTATACATCCTTAGTACGTAGTCAAGTCGAATATAACTCCTCGATCTGGTCCCCCCATTTTAAAATACATTCAGATTCAATCGAAAAAATTCAACACAAATTCTTAAGACATATTAATTTTAACCTCGGTATTCCCATTGAAAACATAAATTATAATTACTTGATGAAAGAATTAAATTTACTAAGACTGTCAGATCGAAGAATTATATCAGACTTAATATTAATGTTCAAAATTGTAAATGGTAGAATAGACAGTCCTGATCTAACTAAGCTCATTGAATTTCATATTCCCACGAGAACCATTCGTTCTAAAATCCTTTTTAAATGTAACAATAATCGGACTGAGTATACGAAACACTCACTTTTACCTAGGTTGCATGAAGTTACTAATAGATATGCAGATGTGATAGATCTATTTAACTGCACGGAACAGAGGTACAAGACGGCTATGCTATCATATTTTTTAGTCACTATTAATTTTATTTCTATTATAGATGTTTGCATGTAAATGTATCTCCGGTGTCACTTCCCAATGTATCGTCACAATTAACTGTTATACATACACTGTTTTACCATTACTAATATTTTGAATATGAATTTGTGACATGTAATTAATGTTTATGGCATACTTATGCCGTTTGTATTAAATAAATAAATAAATAAATAAAATTAAAGTAACAAATGTAAATTAAAACTTTTCAAAACAAAAATAAATTAAATTCTTCTGACAAATTTTCGCGGAACCCCTGTACAGGTTCGGCGGAACCCTAGGGTTCCGCGGAACACAGTTTGGGAAACTCTGCCCTAGATATTCTGACTCTTGGCATGACTCAAGTTTTTGATTATCTTATCCTTGCCATATCCTCCTCGGGCGTCCCCGAGGACTTCTACTACTATATTACTGTATGGGTATAAAACATAAAAACGAACGAATTTTGGGCATATCTAAGGTAGCGAGGTACCGACTTCTGTCACATTTTATTGACGATCAAATCTATTTAAAGCATTTTTCTAATTCAAGATGCATTTTATCGTTTTGATTGTCAATCTAGTGTGACGGAGGTTGAAACGATTCAACTTAATTTTTGTAATGCGTTTTGACCTTGTGTTTAACAACGGGAAAGGCGATAAAATAACTCAACAGGTAAGGCAAATGACTCGACACATTATTCTATTATTTTTAGCGGTAGTTAGTTTATAAAATAGGTTCCTACCTGTAATTGTTTAGTACAGGAAGTCAAACGTATTTTTTATCATTGAAAAAGAAGATAATACTAAGTAATCTACTGGAAGATAAATCTTAACAAAACATGAAACAGAATAAGAGAAAGAAAAATAAAAAAGTAACGGTCGCAACCGGGACTCGATTCCAGCATCTCTTGTCTTACCGGCCATTGGACCTATATTTTTTCTGTCACTTTTGTCGATCTCATATTTAAAATTGAGAATTAACAATATTATCCTCAGATAATTTTCCCCGTACTTTTGAAAGCTATCTATTTTTAAATACTCTTTTATAATCTAACTAACTAACCTTCACGCCATTTTCAGAGAGGTCGGACCGCCAAACAATTTGGTCTTGGCACACACTCCTTACTTCACTTACATTCATACATCTTCTTATACATACCCTTCTGTTAATCTGACTTGATATGACCCTTCTCGTACTCTCTTTTTTGTTTTCTAGTTAAATTTCAAACCAAGTATGGATTATAAATAGTGATAATTATTTTCAACAATTTTATTCATTTAGGCCAAAGATGGCGCCAGTAATTTCAGATGTCGCTGATTGTGTGATGATTTTTTGAATTTCTTCCCTTCTTAATACACAGAGGGATTTAACTATAAAAAGCCCACGCTAGCTAAAAATTAACACTTCTCTAACTAAACTTGCATAGAAACTTAAAGTATTGATTAATCCTTTGTCTGTTGAGGGTAGGGTTGCCATCCGTCCGGGTTTCGCCGAATTTATCCTAGTTTAGAGGGCGTCCGGGGAGCGTCCGGGCGGGGTTTCATTTGATGTCTGGGTTTAAAAAAAAAAAAAATTTAAGTCAAACGTAAACGTTTTCCCCGAGGAAGGAACGGTAATTCTGAAACCGGTCGGCTTTAAACAAATATAAAAGTGGTTCAAACAAAGTAACATTGTTTCATTTATCTTTAATTAAAATTAAATTCAATTTCCAAGAATACAGCTGCATTCATTTTTACAAATTCCTTTTAAAAAGGGAAGATATTCTAAAAGCTATCGGAAAGAGTGATAAATACAAAAAAAAATGAAAAGTAAAAAAGGCGAAAGGCTGTGGAAAAAGCTTTAATAGCTAGATAATCAAATAATGTACTTTTGAGTGCAACAATTTCTTTTCATTCTTGTAGTTAAAGTTATGATTGTTTTTATTACTTACAAGAAATTAACAATATGGCTGTTGATTAAAACTTTAAGGTGATATAAATGAGTAGAGTTTTTGGTTATTTTATGCTTAAAAAAATTAATAATGTAACTTACTTTACAGTAAGTCTAAACTTTACAAAGGTTCAGTTTTGTTGCTTAAGATTTAAGAAGACTGAATTTAGTTCATATTATGTTAAGAGATATTTTGTTGTTTAAATGGCTGCTGATAAAAATTTAAAGATATAATTATTATTGAGTTAAAAGAGTTACCTCAAAAATTGTAAGACTGAATACTAAAATGGTCTCAGTACATTTAAGATTTTTGTTTAAAAATATAATTGAATTTTGTTAGGCTTAATATTTTAATAAGGTTTTGTTTTCATAACGGAGTACATTAATAATTTGTGTTTTATTTTAAGAATAAAAAAATTCTAACTGATTATTAAAACAATTTGTAACAAACTTTAATAAGAATCTGTTTTGTTGGGTACATTTATAATGATGATAAAAGATGACTAAATTTAATTTGAAAATAAATAAAAAGCTGATTTATGACATTTTCAACTGTTTTTTTTATTACACTGACTATGTTTAAAAAAACCTGTCGACATGTCCGGGTTCTGGGCTCTAAAATCCGGGGTTTGTTTGCGTCTTGTCCTGGTTGCCAAATTTAAGATATGGCAACCCTAGTTGAGGGGGAAGTTATGTGTCGGTAACTTGTAACTTTAAAAACTTGCTTTATTTAAACGTGCTTTATTTAAAAAACAACACAACCCCTTCTTCTTCTGTTAAGTCCTAACTTTTTTACACTCTACTACATTAGCTACATCAGCTTTGCATTATTTGCCAATCGCCACATTTATCCCACGATCGTACATGGTTTAAAAGCACATACGTCTAAGGGATTTCATTCCAACAGCATTCTGTTTACTTTCATCTTTATTTTTCCTCTACTTCAATCAAACCTCACGATCCTTTCGCCCCCGCCATGAAAATAGAATCACTTTCTTGCGGAGAGTCAGTGAACTTTAAGCTTCTCTGATCAAATTTACCTTTTTAACGTTCGCTACACCCTGGGGTGAGATTTTTGACCTATACTTATATCAGACGTGATTGAATTTAGGGGTAATAAGCCGTGTTGCGCTCACTCCTCCTTTAACCCGCCAAGTCTATTTGTTCGGTTTTCGAAATAACCCATTCAGGTTTCATAGAAATTGTTGTGTCTCCCTCACTATCATGAATAGAAATATGATGAAAGGTGCAAAAAAAGTTCATGTGGTACCTGTACATGCGAGAGTTTGGGTGCTACCCTTTGTTATATCCCTCTGATTTTCTCGCGGGAATGCTGGGACTAAATCGTCTCGACGTGAGGAGAAAAATTGCAATGGTGCTAGTAGCACACAAGCTGCTAAACGGGCACATTAGCAATCCTGATGTCATGCCTCTGGGGAGAATGACCACACTATTAAACCTTTCTTTTGAAATTGACATTTTTCAATCGAACTACAATCATTTCAAGAGCGAAATAAAGGTATTCTTTAGCCCTGTCATTATTAATGTACCTATATAATTAATGTATTACACTATTAACTAAAAATTGTGAAATGTAATTGGATACATATGTTAACTGTTTTTTACAATAAAAAATAAATAAAAATAAATAAATGACGTAATTGGTGTTAGAAAGATACCACGATTTATACCAAATCTAAAAGTTAACGGAAAATAATAAAAATGTTCACCTTTATGAATCCAAAATCTCCTACCGCAATTTGAAAAAATTATGAAACTTTGAGAATTTTTTATTAATTATTTTTACATAAAAGTACAACAAAGTGGGTGAACGATAAATTTTTTAATGTATTTGCCTAATTAATCATAAATGCGGTTGTTTTTCGAAGCCGGTAAAGATTTTAGTTAGAAAAAACGTAAGGTGAACGGTTTTTAAAACTTTTTTATGTTTGCAAATTTTTTATATTTCAAAAACTTTGTATGTTATAATTATTTGAAACTGTAGCAAATTTGAAACAGTATTTGTTTATCTAGCGTTTGCTTGTCCCTTACTCCCGCGTGCCGCCGCGCCGCTAGGGCAGCGGGCCAGTATATAAAGCGAAACCTTAGGTTGTTGAGTTTGGCCGCGTTAAACTTGAGATCGTAAAGTTCGAAGTCTGCCTTCCGGGCCCGCTCGCGCAGCTTCCAGGTAGGTACTCGTGAATCTTTTGTATAAAGTGACGGTTTATTAAGGGGTAATTAGTGTCCTTTGAAGTTATCATTGTCAAAATATCCAAAAAACTACTTTTATAGTGTATATTGTTAGGTTACCACTGTTTTTAAGATTATTGAACTGTCTACTACTTGTGTAAATTGATTGTACCCACCCAATAAGGACTCATTGTGTTTACAGAAGAAAAGTGAGGATTTATTTTATTTAATTACCCCGCTATAAAACCGAATTACATCACCTTTCTAAAACAGTTTTTAGTTTCCGGATACATATAAATAAAATATCTTTTTGTTCTTTATTTTTCAGCTTACATTTAATTTTTTTGTATTTATATTTATTTTATTTTTATTTATCCCAAAATGTGTTTTTTTTTTCTTTTCTCTTCTTTTATTTTATTATGTGTATCTATAAAATAATATTTCATGTATGACTACCACAACATGGGCATTATGGTAGTTAAAAAAATGGAAAAAAATGTAAACATTATGAATTATGAGATGATAAAAAAAAGTAAAAAAAGAAAACATTTAGAAATATTACATTTATTTGAATTTTGTTGCAAAACGGAAATATTTTGACACTCTGATAAAATTCGATCGAGGCCTGAGGGGATAACCAACATTTCAAACGGTGGAGATTTGTAGATAGTAGGGAAACGTGTGTATACTCGTATTTGTGGAATACTACGGGTATTTCAACGGAATAGATAAGACAAAATGTAAGATGCTCAATTACAATCGCGAAATTCAATTTTCTTGCTAAAGTTAATAGAGTTTTCGTAAAATATTTTACCTGAATAAATTACAAGTATTCGTAAAAAAATACACCTGAATAAATTACAATCTATTATATTCGTGAAACAACGCAACAGGCTGTTGAAAGTTGTAAAAACGATCTAAAGATTTCTGTCTGGGTTCACCGGAGTCAACGCTTTAGGGTCAACGTAAATAGTGTGTATTTTTCCTCGGCTACAAGCCTCCATTAGTACACACCCCACGCGTATTCTATAAATATATTGTAGCAACTGTATGGAAAGTTCTCGTGGATTCGAATACGTCATGGAAGCTTTTTGTTTAACTGGATGAAAATAACAAACTTTCGACGATATTACGGTTAGGTATATTGCACCGTACCACTTTCTCTTGTTCACCGCGTTTTACGTTCGTGTCATTAAACTTCAAGAGGAATTTTCGATTAGGAATAATTGTTTTTGTTTTTTGGTTATTGTGCCGTGTTGCACTACCTCCTTCTTTATCCAACGTTTCGGACAGTATTGCAGTGTCCATCATCAGGGCAGATCCGGCAGTTGTGTGATGGCAGAGTAATGATTTTTTTACATTAGCTCCACATGGAAAGCCCTGAAGAAAACCAACAATCAAAAGAATAACATACGTATTTGTCTATCACGCATGGCCACTGATCACACTGCTACACCTCGAAACTATCTCTCGTCTGTACGGTGCTGGGTGGAGACGGAATGCCTATCACGGGACCCGCTAACCCAGTTTTCTTTTAACATTAATTGCAAACAGCACGGCCTGAGGGAAAAAAATTGTCAGGGCCTATGTAATCTTTGAGGATGCTGTGTGGAGGGTCTTTTTGGAAAGGAAGGAGCGGTTAGGGGGTGTTTAGGAATCTGGGGTCAATAAATTCAATTCAATTTATTTATTCTTTCAAAAACATTACAAAATTTAAAATTTTAATGCGTTTTTAAAATATATTTGTAACAGTATTACATTAAACATAAATATAAATATAAATGGTAGGCAAAAAAAACTATATAAGCATTAATTGAGCTTGCCTTTTAAAAGCAGCTTCACTGACACTAAATATGTCGATATCCGAATTAATTCTGTTCAACAGCAAGATTGCTCTCCCGACTGGCATAACCATATTAACATAATCATCTAGGAGTAACGGATGTATGAATCGATCCTTCCCACTGCGGTTCAAGGTGATGAGGTCGAGAGAATCTGGCTGGCGAGGTAAAAAGTTCTCCATCAACCAGTTCTCCCAATCCGGTCCGCCACTCAGTAGGTGGGCAAACGTAAGTGCCTCCAAGATCTAGACAAATCTCATGAACCCGGGCACCCCTGCTAATTCATCAAACGTAGCGAACCACTTGAGGTGACCAATGGCAGGGTGCTGGTTATCCAATGAATGTTTCCCGGGCGGCGGTACCCGTACTCATTAAAAACATTAGCATTAAACTACATTAAACATTCAAATTGATGTCTATGGTTTTTTTTTTCGTTATTTGTTTTTAGGGTGTTATGCCGTGTTTCGCTACCTCCTTCTTAAGCCAACGTTTCGGACAGCTTTGCAGTGTCCATCATCAGGGCAGATCCGGTAGATGATATCACACATCTACCGGATCTGCCGGATCTTCCCTGATAATGAACACTGCAACGCTGTCCGAAACGTTGGCTAAAGAAGGAGGTAGCGCAACACGGCATAATACCCCAAAAACAAATATCGAAAATACTTTTGGCCGTGAAAATCTTAAAACGCATCTGATGTCTATGGAGTTTGCAAAACAGAGGAATTCTAATTACTAAAAAAAATGGCATGAGGTGTGAGACAATATTTTTGTCGGATTTTCGAGATATTTTGTTTTAAATTTTATTTTGTTTTTCACCCATTCACAATAAAGACAATATTTTTGTTGGATTTTCGAGAATTTTTTTAAAATTATATTTTGTATTTCACCCTTACACCACAAAGTTTCGCGGTATGAGTGTAAATCACGGTGTATAACAACAAGCAGTTTTATTAATATGGTGCCAAAGAAATAGGTTTCGGAAAAAGATGGCTGTATAAAACATCACACCTCATTTTCAGCAAAAATAAATAGGTCACAATAATTATTTATCGGTGTTGACAACAAGTCTATTCCGAAGAAATATTTCCGACACTTCCAATTTATATCACCAATATTTTTTATTCCTTATAAACCTGATTCCATTAAGGGAATAACCTAAATACGTTGTGAATTTCCTACCAGTCCGCAGTGACATAGATTGGTAGGTTTGTAGTGTTGGTAGCCAAGTAAAAGTGAGTTGTGAAGTGCTCTGGCACTCTGGGGAGTGACGGATGGAAGGTCAGCCGGATGTATAAAGGCTTTGAAGGTCGGGAAGGCTCTACTCCTTTACACCAGCGGTCCGTAACCTTTTCGGAGCTGCAACGCCAAAATTAAAGAAGGTTTTTTCAGTAACCACTGAAGAAAAATCGCCAAACATATTACAGGGTACACAAATTATTAACATGGATTCTAATTTTGAACATCTGGCTGTCACAGTTATTTTGTTTTCGCCTAGGAAAAAATAATCTTTTTTTATTATTTTAACTAATATTTTTATGTTTTCTGGTCAATAAAAGTGTAGTGTGTTGTTCCTTGAGGATTCTTCTCCCCAGTGATCTTCCAGGAGTCACTTTTTGTCGCTGTTTTCCAGATATTTATAACCTTTTTTATTTCTGTCACTTTCCATACATTTTTTCTTTTGTAATTTTGTGAACAATGGAGGAGGACCCCCCTGGACACCCTAAAAAGCCCCCAGATCCTCCCCCTGACCCCCCAGATGGTGAAAATGTAGTAATTTCAGACAGCGAATCTGTCATTCTGACTACCACAAAAAAAAAAGTTTAGTCCCTCTTCCTCAATAAAACATCACTCTCCTTCTTCTTCTCAGTCTTCACCTGCTCTTCCTCAACCTCCTCCTACAAACTTTTATTCTCCTCATTCCTGTGGCCCGTTCATTGTGTACGCTCAAAAAACTGAGCAAGGTAAAACTATCCACCCTCTTGAATTCGGTAAATTTCTATCAAATAGCAAGAACCTTTCGATTAAGCCTGGAGGTGTAAAAGCTGAGGGTCGCTTCCGAATCTCTGTTGAATTCCTCTCAGGTTCAGCCGCCAACAACTTTATCAAAAACATATTTATTTCATCAAATTCTAAATTCAAGGCGTACATCCCAACTTTCAATGTCACTCGAATGGGCCTAGTCAGAGGTATCTCGACCGATCTGTCCATTCCAGAAATCCTGTCTTCACTTTCAACCCCCCAACATATCGGCAATCCCATAAAAGCCAGGAGGTTAAATTATAAGGACTCTTCTGAGGGCATCGTTTCCTGGAAGCCCTCCCAATCTGTCGTCATCACATTTGAAGGACAATCTTTTCCCTCCCATATTTATTTATTTTTCAACTCCTTACCAGTTGAAATGTATACTTATCCCACCACTCAATGTTACAATTGCTGTCGTTTTGGTCATACCAAGGCTGCATGCAGATCCCCTCCCAGATGTTTCAAATGTGGAGAAAACCACACGGCTGACCAATGTTCTTCTCTCTCTTCACCTAAATGTTTTAACTGCACAGGTGCTCATTCCGCCATTAACTCTTCTTGTCCGGAACAATCTCGCCAAAAAAATATAAAAATTTCTATGGCCTCTGAGAACTTGTCTTTTCTGCAGGCTTCTAAACTATTCCCGCCTGTCAAAAAATCATTTGCTGAGGTTTTATCCAGTAACTCTTCATCCAACCCACTCGCCTCCTCTTCAACATCTTCTCGTTCAACTAAATTCACATACAAAAACCCTATCTCTAAACTGGCTCCTGGATACGATCAGCAACAACACAACTCACTTCTCTTAAATCCCAATGGTTCACCTCTTTCAAATGCCACAAATGGGTGCGCAAACAATTATAATTCATCGAAGGAAGCAAATACTTTGTGGTGTGACATTATATAATAAATTAAAAAATACACTTTGTAAAGCACCACTTTTTATCAGAATTGATATTAAACAGCCAACCAGGTTTCGCTCATCTCGAGCTTCATCAGGGCTTATTATAACAACTAAAGATAATTATCTACAGACATACATATATAAAAGAAATTAAGAAAATGAGTGAAAGAGATAGAAACAGAATAGGCAACACCCTATTGGTGCCAGAGAGCGATACAAATAGAAAAGAGGGAGACAAAATAATTACAGGATGGGTGAGTAAGGGGGGGATGGAGAGGGAGGGAATTGTTTAAGAAGATGTTAACGGAATAAATTAAAAATGGGACTATCAGATAAATTGATTTGGTTATTAATAATGTTTGATTTATTATTGACGGCTTTTTTTATAAGCTTTTTCTAGAAGCTCTCGAAATAAAAAAAGCCGTCAATAATAAATCAAACATTATTAATAACCAAATCAATTTATCTGATAGTCCCATTTTTAATTTATTCCGTTAACATCTTCTTAAACAATTCCCTCCCTCTCCATCCCCCCCTTACTCACCCATCCTGTAATTATTTTGTCTCCCTCTTTTCTATTTGTATCGCTCTCTGGCACCAATAGGGTGTTGCCTATTCTGTTTCTATCTCTTTCACTCATTTTCTTAATTTCTTTTATATATGTATGTCTGTAGATAATTATCTTTAGTTGTTATAATAAGCCCTGATGAAGCTCGAGATGAGCGAAACCTGGTTGGCTGTTTAATATCAATTCTGATAAAAAGTGGTGCTTTACAAAGTGTATTTTTTAATTTATTATAATTATAATTCATCCTCAACAAACCATCAAAAGCTTTCTGAACAATTCTCCCAAGATAATTCTTCATTTATTCAAACTCTTATTATGCTTCTAATTGACCTAATTTCTTCTCAAACTAATCTACCGTCCAACGCTGCTTCTATTATTTCCACATTAAAATCATTTATTCAAAATGGCTCTTCAAGATGTCAGAATTCTTCAGTGGAATAGCCGCAGTGCTATTTCTAACAAATCGAACCTTCTTAACCTATTAAATTCAAACCTTGTTTCTGTGGCTGCTATCTCGGAGACATGGTTTACTCCATCCACCCACTTTAATGTGGGAGGGTACTCCTGCCTCCGCGATGATCGCCCGGAAGGTACGGGTGGTGGTGCTGCCCTTTTTATTAAAAAATCCCTTCCGTTTTTCCCAATAAATAATATCAAACCCCCCAATGCTGACTTTCAAATGGTTGCAGCTAAAATAAAGGACACTTCCTTTGTTTCTATCTATCTTCCCCCAACATCGCACTTCAATAAACAAGCGTGGTTGCAAATTGTCCGTCAACTAAGCCCTCCTTTCTTTTTATTGGGTGATTTTAATGCCCATTCCCCCGTCTGGGGTTCTGCTTTCTGTGATCGAGACGGTCGAAGTGTGATGGATTTCCTAGATGAATCCAACCTTTTTCTTTTGAATGACGGATCTCCTACTAGAATCTCTCGCCCCAACACAAACCCCAGTGCAGTGGATCTCTCCATATGCTCTATTAATCTGGCACCTCTCTCCTCGTGGGTGGTGTCCCCCGACCCTTGCTCCAGTGATCATTTCCCGATCATCATCACTTATCAAACTTCTTTCCATTCAGACAAGTCCCATATTTCGACAAAGATTAAAACAAAACACACCAAATGGGACGAATTTAACTCACATATGGATAAGTTTATACAAAATTTATCCTATATCGATACATTATCTGTCAAAGATGACTACGATAACTTCAAATCAATGCTCGTAACTGCAATCAATAAATCAAATCCTCCCCCTAAAACCAAATCTCTCAAAAAACTCCCTCCGACTCCCTGGTGGGATGAGGAATGTTCCAAAGTAGTGAGAATTCGGAAAGCTAAATCTCTTTCCTATCGTCACAATATGACTATGGAGAACTATCTCATATACAAAAATGCCGAAGCCAATGCCAAAAGGGTATTGAGGTCAAAAAAAAGATCCGGGTGGTACAACTTCTGCAGTTCAGTATCTCCGAACACTCCAATTTCGGAAGTTTGGTCTATGATTCGAAGATTTCGATCCTCCTTCAGTCCAACATCTCCTCGAGCTTCTCATTCTAAATGGATAGACGAGTTCTTGGACAAAATTGCCCCCCCTTCTGTACCTAACTTAGATGAAATAACTCCAATCCACAACACTCCTATGTCTGATCATTGGCTTGACTCTCCATTCACTTTAATTGAATTAAAAAATTGTTTATCAACAGTTAAGGACTCATCTCCAGGCAGAGATGGTATACCTTATAGCATTATCAAAAATAGTAATGATAATGTTCTAAATCACTTTTTAAGCATCTTAAATAAAATCTTCCAGACTGGCATAATACCTGATGACTGGAGTTCTCAAATAATCATCCCAATTCTAAAATTAAACAAATCACCCAATTCTGGATCCAACTATAGGCCAATTGCTCTTTCATCCACCCTTAGTAAAATTTATGAAAAATTAATTAAAAACCGGTTAGAATTTTTTGTCGAGAGTAATCATTTTCTCTCTCCATCCCAATTTGGATTTAGGAAAAAGAAATCTACACAAGATAACCTTGCCATCATCAGCACTGATATTAATTTATCCATTTCTAACAAAGAAGTATGTCTTGCAGTCTTTATAGACATAGAAGGCGCCTTTGACAATGTTTCCATCCCAATTCTTAAAAAAAAACTTTTAGGCCTTGGCTTACCCCTCATGTTTGTCCAATCTATTATTAATCTTTTTCTCGATAGGAAAATTTTCATTGAGCTACCAGATGTTACTCCTCAGAGTAGGTCAATTTGGTAGGGTTTACCCCAAGGCGATGTATTATCCCCCTTACTGTATAATATATACACACACGATATGCATGTCACCATTCCCCCTCAAGTAAAAGTTGTTGAGTTCGCAGATGACATAGCTTTCTTCTTATCATCCAAAATCATTCCATCCGCCGTCAAATATCTTAATGAAGCCATGGATGCCCTTTGCACATGGCTTACTTTAAATGGTCTTGAACTTTCAGTACAAAAGAGTCAGTGTGTTACCTTCTCAAATCGTCATAATAACCCCCCTGTTCAAATTTTATTTAAAAACTCTCCAATCCCCAATGCTTCCGAAGTAAAATTTTTGGGAGTAACATTTGATAGGAAACTTAAATGGTCTTCCCACATTAATAATATAGTTACTAAATGTGAAAAAAATTTAAATATTATCAGATCATTGACTGGCGTTTGGTGGGGTGCTCATCCTATCTGCATTAAGTTGCTCTACAATGCACTTATTCGAAGTCATCTCGACTATGCCTGCACACTTTTTAGTACTGCATCCAAAAATGCACTCAGTAAATTAGACAAAATTCAATCTAAGTCATTGCGAATAATAACTGGCGCGATGCAATCGTCGCCCATCAATTCCCTTCAAGTAGAATGTTCTGATCCTCCTCTTTATTTAAGGCGTCAATTATTTGCTGACAAATTTGTTCTTAAATGTTTAAATTCTAAAAGTCATCAGATTATTCCCAGAGTCTCGTTGTTCAACGACTCAACACATTCATCTACAATCAGAGCTCGAACTAAACCTCTCCCTGCCATCTGTAAAAATTTTCGCTCTCTCTCAGAGCTTCAAATTATCAAAAATGATCTTCTTCCTTTGTACAAATTAAAATATAGTCACGTCACCCTATCCCCAACGATATTAGAAGGGATCGGCATCCTTAAAAGTCATTCCAATCTCCCAGCCCGTACTGTCAATAATATGTTCAATGACATTATTTCTTCTAAATGGCCCAACTCTTCTCTTTTATTTACTGATGGCTCCAAATCTCCGGACTCTCCTAACTGTGGTATTGGTATTAACGTTTACCACAATAATTCTAATGAAAGAATATTTTATTCAATTTCAAACCAATTTTCAATATTTTCTGCCGAGTGCATTGCGATTATTGAATCTCTCAAATATATAATAAAAAATAATTTTGAACATTCTCTTGTTCTCTCTGACTCTCTCAGTTCCCTCCAAAAACTTAAAACAAGTCCTCTTCTTCATCCTGATGATCACTTTGTATGTCTTATTCGAGTATTGATAACCTCCATTCAAAGCTCTGGAAAAACTGTCACTCTGATTTGGATTCCTGGACATGTTGGCATAGTGGGTAATGATATTGCTGATTCCTTGGCAAAACAAGGAGCGTCTAACCCTACCGTTACCCTCGTAAACCATATTCCCCTGTCTGATATTTTTTCCATCATCAAAGATAGATCCCGCAATGTTTGGACAGAGTATTGGAACATTGCTAGTCAATCCAAGGGTGCCCGTTACGCCTCAATACAAAGGACTATCCCATCAAAACCGTGGTTTCAAAAATTCCCCCATTTTTCCAAAAAAGAAATTTCCTTACTTATTCGTATGAGAATCGGACATTGTTCCGTTCCTTCTCACCTTTATAAAATTCATGTGCTTGACTCCCCAGATTGTACGTTCTGTGGTCTAGATGTGGGAACTTTAGATCACATATTTTTTGATTGTCCCTCTCTAAATAAATATCCTCTCTTCTATCAAGCGTTATCAAAAATTGCCTCTCCTCCATTCAACATTTCATCTCTTCTAAGTCTGAACTCTACTCCAATCTTCCATAAAATTCTGAAATTTGCTCATTTAAATAAAATTAATATATAAATTCACCTTTCCTTTCTCTGTAATTATAAATGATGGCCTCGAACACCCTTGAAGGGTGAAAGCCAGAAATAATTGAAAAAAAAAAAAATTATTAACATTATTTCACAAACAAATTTCCTAAAACAGTAAAAGAGGGAACAGGAAAACTTTAAATAAAACGATCAAATAATTTTGCATTTTATTCAGTATATTTTATTCATTTTATTCATAGTCGGGAAACACGCCAAACGCGTGCCCAACATTTGTACACAGTTGACATTAGTCACATGAGAACGGGTCGTTTCTTCGACTCGTTCTTATGTTCAACAGCTCGGCTGTGGAATGATTTGCCGGCCTCTGTGTTTCCTCCTTCCTACAACATGGGTCTCTTCAAGACCAATGTTCATTCCTTCCTCTCCTCAAAAAGACCCTCCACACAGCATCCCAGATGACATAGGCCCTGAGGGAAATTATTTTCCTCAGGGCCTCCTGTGTGGAGTTAATGTTAAAAAAAAAAAAAAAAAAAGTAAACTAAATTCTGTACGAAATTATTATGACCCCTGTGCCTGCTTACTTTGAGTCAAAACATTTATTTTTGGTGATTTAGAAATAACCAATCTCAAATCCGTTCCATGTGTTTGACGGCCGGCGTGATCGAGCGGTAAGGCTCTTGACTCGCAATCTGAAGAGCGCGGGATCGAATCCCGGCGTGGCAAATAAATTTTATTTGATTAATTTGTGTTATTTCACAATTAATTCATTTAAAATAATATATGGTATATTTGCGGAAAGTTCCAGAGCGGAAGATACTCTCAGTATCGCCTTTGTGTAAGACCACCATTCAGAATTGAAACGTTGCTTGAAATGGCTTTAGCCGTGTTTGGTGACCAGATCTGAATAGCCAGGCACTTTCCCACCTTCCTCTTCCCATCTCCTTCCCCTCCCCACTATCTTCAGTCTCACAACATACCCCAATTGAGGATGCCACAGTCTCGCTGGCTCTAGACGGGAGTAGTTGGGACTCTTGTGGGGTATTCACATAATTTTTTTTTTAAATGTGTAGCGACCAGCTACTTTATGGAAAGGAACCTTCAAGATTTCGAGACTAGCTATTTCAATGCTAAAAACATCCCTAATAAGTGTATTGGGCATGTTTGAAAGCTTTATAAAATTTCAATCCAAGTGTAATACTTCTTAATAATAAGATTAGAGGCTTGACTCAACATTACACTTAATATTTTATTTGCATATGTTTACCAAAGTCGACAGCAAATCTTGAAATTTATATGCATATAATAATATTTCGACCCCAGTCCTACTTCTATTCGCCGGTCTACCCGCGATTTCTGGAACTCTCCCGGGTGCACAAAGCACGGTGCGCCTATATAAACGCTTGCACAGCGCTCACAGATAGTCCAGTACTCAAATACAGTCTAATCTAGTAACACAGTCAGTCAGATCAATACTCACCCATTAGAGACCGACATACGATAAACGTCTCCGGCCCCCCGCACCACCAGCTGACTAATTCATCTTCCAGCCTCCATCCGCATGGCGTCGAGCTGCAACCCATCACCACGACAACAATCCACCACTGTTCACGGTGTTGAGCATCGGCCTGGAAGATTCGCCACCGTTTATCTCCAACACCACGGTATCGAGCATCGGCCTCAATGATTCGCCACATCGTCTCCACCAATCACAGTATAAAGCATCTCGTTGGAGGACCAGAATCTTTACCACAGCAGCATCATCAAATCTCCGCTTAAGTGTTATGCATACACGTAGGCGGAGTATATAAGACACAGTTACCCTCCAGCACATTTTTCATTGTCTCTACCAGCAATTACCCACACGTGTTTAGTCTGGAGCGATATTTAGTTGTTATGGCATTCAAAGCAAAAAAATCTGACCTGTCCGAAAAAAACACATCAGGATTATCAGAATTTTTTTCAATAATAGTGGATACTCCTTTTCAATCACGATCCAGAACTGTCGGATAGTCTGTGCTTTTGTAAATACCTTGAAGACAAGGCGTTAAGTATTTTATCTTCACAAGACATTAAGCTATTATCTGCTCCTTTTCTTTACGCTTTTACTTTAAACTGCTAAAATCGCAGGTGAATAAATTACTTCTTTTCAATTGGTTTTTTTCTTTGTTAACTTTTTAACGGCCCCTTTATCATAATTCGCGACCCCTGAGTTACGGACCGCTGCTATAGCCTACACCTCTACTCTTTAGTTAAACACGAGTGAAGGAGAATTAGTTGGAGGCAGAGCGAAGAGGATAGGAGAGGATTTGATAAACAGAATTACGATGAGTCGTGAAGGTTGGAGGATGTTCAAATTTGATGTCTAGTGCAGAGTGATAGTAAATGTACGATTATTTATATTTTTTAACTTCAATTTATTTATTTTATACACTTTACAAATATAAGAAAAAAAGTCCCGATAAACTAGTTTTTAACAGTTTGTCTACCGGGTTCTTTACATTAAAGATCTTATCATAATGAATGAAGTACTTTTAAGCTAGCAGTCTACCATAGTGTTGGTACCTCGTACCTACTCTGATGTATGGTAGTGAGGCATTGATCTGGCAGAGAAAAAATGGAAATAACGAAGTTAGGCGAACGTTTGGTAAAATTTACTGTTGGAATGTCAATCTCATCTTCGTGTTTGTTGATTCCTTCGGGTTAGTTAGTTAGTTAGGATAAAATACACGTGTTTTTATTTATTACACAACTCATAAACGCCCGTTTACTCTATTTTTTACCAGTCATGTGCAATTTAAAGTACGTTTCACGTGGATCTTTAAAGTTACGGGTTGTATAATAGGCTGCTTCAAAAAGTTAAAGTTTATCTTTTTTATCGGGGCACCCTTGTAAAGCTTTCAATGGCCAAAAAAATATGCACATATATTTTGTTTTTTTCAATTATTTCTGGCTTTCACCCTTCAAGGGTGTTCTAGGCCATCATTTATAATTACAGAGAAAGGAAAGGTGAATTTATATATTAATTTTATTTAAATGTGCAAATTTCAGAATTTTATGGAAGATTGGGGTAGAGTTCAGACTTAGAAGAGATGAGATGTTGAATGGAGGAGAGGCAATTTTTGATAACGCTTGATAGAAGAGAGGATATTTATTTAGAGAGGGACAATCAAAAAATATGTGATCTAAAGTTCCCACATCTAGACCACAGAACGTACAATCTGGGGAGTCAAGCACATGAATTTTATAAAGGTGAGAAGGAACGGAACAATGTCCGATTCTCATACGAATAAGTAAGGAAATTTCTTTTTTGGAAAAATGGGGGAATTTTTGAAACCACGGTTTTGATGGCATAGTCCTTTGTATTGAGGCGTAGCGGGCACCCTTGGATTGACTAGCAATGTTCCAATACTCTGTCCAAACATTGCGGGATCTATCTTTGATGATGGAAAAAATATCAGACAGGGGAATATGGTTTACGAGGGTAACGGTAGGGTTAGACGCTCCTTGTTTTGCCAAGGAATCAGCAATATCATTACCCACTATGCCAACATGTCCAGGAATCCAAATCAGAGTGACAGTTTTTCCAGAGCTTTGAATGGAGGTTATCAATACTCGAATAAGACATACAAAGTGATCATCAGGATGAAGAAGAGGACTTGTTTTAAGTTTTTGGAGGGAACTGAGAGAGTCAGAGAGAACAAGAGAATGTTCAAAATTATTTTTTATTATATATTTGAGAGATTCAATAATCGCAATGCACTCGGCAGAAAATATTGAAAATTGGTTTGAAATTGAATAAAATATTCTTTCATTAGAATTATTGTGGTAAACGTTAATACCAATACCACAGTTAGGAGAGTCCGGAGATTTGGAGCCATCAGTAAATAAAAGAGAAGAGTTGGGCCATTTAGAAGAAATAATGTCATTGAACATATTATTGACAGTACGGGCTGGGAGATTGGAATGACTTTTAAGGATGCCGATCCCTTCTAATATCGTTGGGGATAGGGTGACGTGACTATATTTTAATTTGTACAAAGGAAGAAGATCATTTTTGATAATTTGAAGCTCTGAGAGAGAGCGAAAATTTTTACAGATGGCAGGGAGAGGTTTAGTTCGAGCTCTGATTGTAGATGAATGTGTTGAGTCGTTGAACAACGAGACTCTGGGAATAATCTGATGACTTTTAGAATTTAAACATTTAAGAACAAATTTGTCAGCAAATAATTGACGCCTTAAATAAAGAGGAGGATCAGAACATTCTACTTGAAGGGAATTGATGGGCGACGATTGCATCGCGCCAGTTATTATTCGCAATGACTTAGATTGAATTTTGTCTAATTTACTGAGTGCATTTTTGGATGCAGTACTAAAAAGTGGGCAGGCATAGTCGAGATGACTTCGAATAAGTGCATTGTAGAGCAACTTAATGCAGATAGGATGAGCACCCCACCAAACGCCAGTCAATGATCTGATAATATTTAAATTTTTTTCACATTTAGTAACTATATTATTAATGTGGGAAGACCATTTAAGTTTCCTATCAAATGTTACTCCCAAAAATTTTACTTCGGAAGCATTGGGGATTGGCGAGTTTTTAAATAAAATTTGAACAGGGGGATTATTATGACGATTTGAGAAGGTAACACACTGACTCTTTTGTACTGAAAGTTCAAGACCATTTAAAGTAAGCCATGTGCAAAGGGCATCCATGGCTTCACTAAGATATTTGACGGCGGATGGAATGATTTTGGATGATAAGAAGAAAGCTATGTCATCTGCGAACTCAACGACTTTTACTTGAGGGGGAATGGTGACATGCATATCGTGTGTGTATATATTATACAGTAAGGGGGATAATACATCGCCTTGGGGTAAACCCTTCCAAATTGACCTACTCTGAGGAGTAACATCTGGTAGCTCAATGAAAATTTTCCTATCGAGAAAAAGATTAATAATAGATTGGACAAACATGAGGGGTAAGCCAAGGCCTAAAAGTTTTTTTTTAAGAATTGGGATGGAAACATTGTCAAAGGCGCCTTCTATGTCTATAAAGACTGCAAGACATACTTCTTTGTTAGAAATGGATAAATTAATATCAGTGCTGATGATGGCAAGGTTATCTTGTGTAGATTTCTTTTTCCTAAATCCAAATTGGGATGGAGAGAGAAGATGATTACTCTCGACGAAAAATTCTAACCGGTTTTTAATTAATTTTTCATAAATTTTACTAAGGGTGGATGAAAGAGCAATTGGCCTATAGTTGGATCCAGAATTGGGTGATTTGTTTAATTTTAGAATTGGGATGATTATTTGAGAACTCCAGTCATCAGGTATTATGCCAGTCTGGAAGATTTTATTTAAGATGCTTAAAAAGTGATTTAGAACATTATCATTACTATTTTTGATAATGCTATAAGGTATACCATCTCTGCCTGGAGATGAGTCCTTGACTGTTGATAAACAATTTTTTAATTCAATTAAAGTGAATGGAGAGTCAAGCCAATGATCAGACATAGGAGTGTTGTGGATTGGAGTTATTTCATCTAAGTTAGGTACAGAAGGGGGGGCAATTTTGTCCAAGAACTCGTCCATCCATTTAGAATGAGAATCTCGAGGAGATGTTGGACTGAAGGAGGATCGAAATCTTCGAATCATAGACCAAACTTCCGAAATTGGAGTGTTCGGAGATACTGAACTGCAGAAGTTGTACCACCCGGATTTTTTTTTTGACCTCAATACCCTTTTGGCATTCGCTTCGGCATTTTTGTATATGAGATAGTTCTCCATAGTCATATTGTGACGATAGGAAAGAGATTTAGCTTTCCGAATTCTCACTACTTTGGAACATTCCTCATCCCACCAGGGAGTTGGAGGGAGTTTTTTGAGAGATTTGGTTTTAGGGGGAGGATTTGATTTATTGATTGCAGTTACGAGCATTGATTTGAAGTTATCGTAGTCATCTTTGACAGATAATGTATCGGTATAGGATAAATTTTGTATAAACTTATCCATATGTGAGTTAAATTCGTCCCATTTGGTGTGTTTTGTTTTAATCTTTGTCGAAATATGGGACTTGTCTGAATGGAAAGAAGTTTGATAAGTGATGGTGATCGGGAAATGATCACTGGAGCAAGGGTCGGGGGACACCACCCACGAGGAGAGAGGTGCCAGATTAATAGAGCATATGGAGAGATCCACTGCACTGGGGTTTGTGTTGGGGCGAGAGATTCTAGTAGGAGATCCGTCATTCAAAAGAAAAAGGTTGGATTCATCTAGGAAATCCATCACACTTCGACCGTCTCGATCACAGAAAGCAGAACCCCAGACGGGAGAATGGGCATTAAAATCACCCAATAAAAAGAAAGGAGGGCTTAGTTGACGGACAATTTGCAACCACGTGTTATGTATAAAACATAGGTTAATTGTCGTTTTAAGTAAGAACTGGAATCTATGAGGCGGCACGATAGCATTGTCTATTGTTTTTCATCCTGGCAACACCAGAGAGGAGCGGAAATGTGATGGTGGCACTTCCCCCGGCGGGCGTAAGGCCCGCCGGAGGTCGAGAGAGTTTTTATTGGAGATAATCGGGGAAGATGGAGTGCATCGGTGCCTAATCATAGATTCGAGAAGTTCCCGTAAAGTTCGGGCGGTTATTATAGTGCCGTTACAAGTTTATTTGAGTTCCCGTTATGGTTTCGACCCCGCGAGTCGCGCTCCGGAAATAAATGTTGTGTTCACACAATGGCCGAATTGTATTTTGTTTAGGAATAGGAAATTTCGATCTGGACAGTAAACGCCCCTGCCTTTAGTCCCAGAAACACCGTGGGCTAGTATGATTTCCGGCCAATATAATGTTCTACCCGATCTCCGCCAGGAAATCTCCTGGTGTATCAATTCACGATACACGTGCGTGACTCTGTCTATTTGCCATCCGCGCCAGCTTACTCCACCGTGGGACGTGGAGTAGCCTTATTTGCTCGCGCCAGAGTATTTGCTCATGCTGCAGAGGACAACGTTTGCCATCCGCGCCAGCTTACTCCACCGTGGGACGTGGAGTAGCCTTATTTGCTCGCGCCGGAGTATGTGCTCATGCTGCAGAGGCCAGAGGATTCCTGCCACCAATATAGTCAGCTCGCATCACCGTGGGACGTGGGCAGTTGCACCAACCTTAGTCACCGGGAGGATCCCTCATCGTCTAAACGACCGCGTTAATAGTCAGATTACTTTAGCTTTAGTTATCGGTTATGGTCTGTGGGGGTAAGTTCTTTCCTATCTGTATTATTATTTGCAATATTTGAAATAAACCTATACGGTTAGTCCAATTATAATTAACCTTATTTTATTTACAAAACCTGGTAATTCCTGCCTATGCCTGACATCTTAGAACATAATTCCCCGCTCTGGGAGGGGGGGAACTCTGCTCTACCGCTGTGCTGGTCGATTTGGCGGGTCTGATGCTGAGGATTCCTCGGGATCAGATCCTGGCGCGTCCGGTACTAACCGGCAAAGCCATTTCGACCACTCACCTTAATTAAATCCCTTTAATAAATAAGCCAACTATTGGCAATTCATATGACCCTAACATGGCGCCTACAACTGTGTCCTGGGCTCGTATAATTCTTATTTGTCTAGGTTTTGGGTTGGAGTTACTATAGTTTTGTCTTGTAATCGATCAATAATTGTTTTTGTTATTTCGAAGCATCTCACATAAAACATAACCTTTAAATGTCTTTCCGGTATACACGTAAATATTGCAAAGTTATCAATCTGTCAACAATGCAGCCAACTTGATAATAACACTGTACACATTATTATTATATATTTGTTTGTGGGTTAAGTTATTCGGACTTACGGGCAACACGAATACTAAGTGTCAATTTGACAGACGGCTATGTCAATCGTAAACAAACATTGCATTTTGACAACAACTGTCATAATGTAATTACACCTTTAAGTTTTTAAGATTGTCGTGTACAATAAATACTATTAAGTGCTTATAAATACGATTAATTATATAATTGCTCTGCGGGTAAGCAATATATTCATAGCTATCGTTACTAGCTAATTTATTAACATTCTACATTTAATTATTGGAATTTTACAATTATACTTTTCAAAATGTCGACAACAATAGACAACATCAATAGTAGATCGAAAGATGAACTTTCTGCGGAACTTTTATCCAGGAATATAACACCAGACGGTACTTTAGAAGAAATGCGGATTCAAGCCAGAAGGCATAACAAAAATATTAAAATATCTGAAGCTATCGAGCATCATGAGATAAGTGTTAACCCAGATAATGACAGCGAATTTGGCTCAAACTACATTAAATATACAAAAGTTATTTATAATGAATCAAACTCTTCTTCATCTTCATCCACAAGTACTATTAATAATTGGAATATTAAATTTGATGGTAATAGTTGCGTAAGAGACTTTATACTGGAAATAGAAGAGAAATGTAGAATTAGGAACGTTCGTCATGACGATTTAGTGAGATGTTTTCCTGATATTTTAGATGGATTGGCATTATTATGGTTCAGATCAATTTATACACCTGATTTGACTTGGAATGAATTATCTATATTACTTATAAAACAATTCGAAACAAATAATAGACAGATTGAATTAAAATCACAACTTTTCTCTATGAAACAACCAGCTGGTATGTCAGCCTTTGAATTTACGTTAAGAATGCAGAAGCACAATAATATGCTTGATTCTAAATTACCACTCTCTGAACTTTTACAATTATGCATGAGGGCATTACTACCCATTTATATCAACCTTCTGGCATCTAGAGATTTCAACTCATTTTCAGAACTTACCGAAGCTACAAATAAACTGGAGTCTTATTCAACATATAATTTGTTAGAAAATAATTCTTCTTCTTTTTCTAATGATAATCCACTTAAGGATAATAAAAAAAATTATTATTTTACCAATTCACGGGGCAGTAATAATAATAATTTCAATTCTAATCGTAACTCTTCTTATCGTGGTACCTACAATAATCGTTCTACGGATTATAATTATAAACAAAATAATAATAATAATTATAATAATAATAATGTGAACAATATAGTGGCAATTCTGCTAATATCAATAATACTCGTTTTTTCTATAATAATCAATCTAAAAAGAATACTTCTAATGATTATAGAGAAAAGGAGATGTGTCATCCTGAACCGAATTCTACCAAGAACAATATTTATTGTTCTTTTTGTAAATTAAAAGGTCATTTACTATCGGATTGTAGGAAGAGAAAACAAAACAATTCCAATCCGAAAGTTGCTTCTGTTAAACATGGGGATTCAAAAAACTAGATGTGAGTCGCTCTGCTCACGCGCCTTCCTTTGCGCAGAGGAAGTGCGAGTGGCAGAGTTGGCTCCGTCAAGTTAATCAGTTTCTTTCGGACTCGAGTTCTGAGGTGGAGGTACCGCCGCCGAAGGATCCCGATTTTAACAGGCGATTTTCATGTTAAGGATATACTTAAATCAGATAGCATACCAGCTTAGTCGGCTATCATAAAGCATCTTCACAGGCGCTATCTTTAATTTAAACCTCTTCAATACAGCTCATTTCAGTTCAGCCTGATCATCCGGATTGCTTTGACCAGTATTGGACATAAAATACATAAGTAAATAATTAATTTTTAAGTGGTCTTTTGTAGAAAATTAAAATCTTACTCCAGTTGATTACTCGAGTATAATTTCACATTAAAATAATAATTAAGATTTGTTAGTTTATTTATGTACAATTATGAGATGCCTCGAAGTACAAATACATATATGTATATATATATATAATAAGTTCACTATGGTTTATATTTATCTTTAAGTTTATTTCCTTGTCAACTCAGAATGCATGACGATATGAACCCGCTTATCCTTTTGTATTCTGAGTCCATACAGTTTAACATACTCTGTATTTGTCCTACTAAGTTTTTGTCAACTTGGAATATACGATAATATGAACCCGCATATCCTCGTGTATTCCAAGTTCAATCTCATATGAAATGTGTTCATATACTTTTATATTGCATAAACGTAATTAAGAACATTAAGAGGTATTCGCCCAAAATTTCAATATGTTCTCAATTTAATAATGTTTTAACTACATTTGCTAATCAATAAAAATAACTTACTATAATTATTCAGAAATTTCATTAATTTGAAGAATTTAATCAATTCCCAAGCTATGAGTGTGATTGATTAGTTCCTGCGAGAACTTCAGTAATTAGTTACGATGCACTAATACTATAATTTCTTGTTGCACCTTCTGGTACAAAAGTCACATACTTAATTAATTGGCACCATTTTTTTTTAACGATGGTTGTTGACTATTGATAGCACCATTTATTTACGATGGTCGCTAACTATTCTATTGTCACCATTTTTAACAATGGTTGAATAATAAATAAATTGGCATCATTCATGCAATGATTGTATGACTATCCTTAACACCATTCAGTTACAATGGTTGGTTATATCCTGTATTTCATATACAAATGTTCTAATAAACTTATATTTTGTTTTCTATTATATAACTGTCAGAAAAACTTATCCCACGAGACCAGTTAGAGAGTTAGATAGGTAGGCTCTTCTAAAGAGGAATTCTTTTATCCATAATGGATTTAAAATCAGTGTTGAAGTGCAGATGGTACACCATCTAAGTGTATAGCCTACTTTGGCTTACTTAAAAGTGTTCTGAACAGTGATGCTTTACGCATATTTAATGTGTTGATGTTTATTGATGT
Organism: Limnephilus rhombicus; assembly: GCA_929108145.2. Classification (NCBI taxonomy): domain Eukaryota; kingdom Metazoa; phylum Arthropoda; class Insecta; order Trichoptera; family Limnephilidae; genus Limnephilus; species Limnephilus rhombicus. Next base: position 26,532,178 of record OV815295.1, on the reverse strand, counting down.
CATATCTTGGTGATAATATCTATTCTAATATTAAGTTCTATTCTGTTATAGATGCTACGTCTACGGTAGTCCCAGACGAGAGTCAGAATACATCACCCAGCGTCTTATATGCTGTGGGTGATTACGGGCCCCGTTCACGTATCTTCTTATCGTCTACAAATTGTCTACAATTAAGGTCTTTAACTCTAAGTACTGATTTAATTATATCTAATTTTCTAACTTCGAATGGATGCGTCGCAGACTCTACCATCATGTCTTCAGCATGATGGGCGCGACTGATTTTGTCACGCACCCATTTGCAAGCATACTGTTGCTAGTAGTTTTGTTTTTTTTCTCTGATGTACAACTCATTTTTATGATATTATGTTTATGTATGTTTTTAGGAACCCATCAGACCAAGTTAGGGTATCTCTTAGCTCAGGCTTTTCTTTTGTTCTCCTTGTGTTTGAGGGCAAACACCTTGGGGGCGAGCGGGGTAATGTTATGTATAAAACATAGGTTAATTGTCGTTTTAAGTAAGAACTGGAATCTATGAGGCGGCACGATAGCATTGTCTATTGTTTTTCATCCTGGCAACACCAGAGAGGAGCGGAAATGTGATGGTGGCACTTCCCCCGGCGGGCGTAAGGCCCGCCGGAGGTCGAGAGAGTTTTTATTGGAGATAATCGGGGAAGATGGAGTGCATCGGTGCCTAATCATAGATTCGAGAAGTTCCCGTAAAGTTCGGGCGGTTATTATAGTGCCGTTACAAGTTTATTTGAGTTCCCGTTATGGTTTCGACCCCGCGAGTCGCGCTCCGGAAATAAATGTTGTGTTCACACAATGGCCGAATTGTATTTTGTTTAGGAATAGGAAATTTCGATCTGGACAGTAAACGCCCCTGCCTTTAGTCCCAGAAACACCGTGGGCTAGTATGATTTCCGGCCAATATAATGTTCTACCCGATCTCCGCCAGGAAATCTCCTGGTGTATCAATTCACGATACACGTGCGTGACTCTGTCTATTTGCCATCCGCGCCAGCTTACTCCACCGTGGGACGTGGAGTAGCCTTATTTGCTCGCGCCAGAGTATTTGCTCATGCTGCAGAGGACAACGTTTGCCATCCGCGCCAGCTTACTCCACCGTGGGACGTGGAGTAGCCTTATTTGCTCGCGCCGGAGTATGTGCTCATGCTGCAGAGGCCAGAGGATTCCTGCCACCAATATAGTCAGCTCGCATCACCGTGGGACGTGGGCAGTTGCACCAACCTTAGTCACCGGGAGGATCCCTCATCGTCTAAACGACCGCGTTAATAGTCAGATTACTTTAGCTTTAGTTATCGGTTATGGTCTGTGGGGGTAAGTTCTTTCCTATCTGTATTATTATTTGCAATATTTGAAATAAACCTATACGGTTAGTCCAATTATAATTAACCTTATTTTATTTACAAAACCTGGTAATTCCTGCCTATGCCTGACATCTTAGAACGTAATTCCCCGCTCTGGAAGGGGGGGAACTCTGCTCTACCGCTGTGCTGGTCGATTTGGCGGGTCTGATGCTGAGGATTCCTCGGGATCAGATCCTGGCGCGTCCGGTACTAACCGGCAAAGCCATTTCGACCACTCACCTTAATTAAATCCCTTTAATAAATAAGCCAACTATTGGCTAGTCATTTGACCCTAACACACGCTTGTTTATTGAAGTGCGATGTTGGGGGAAGATAGATAGAAACAAAGGAAGTGTCCTTTATTTTAGCTGCAACCATTTGAAAGTCAGCATTGGGGGGTTTGATATTATTTATTGGGAAAAACGGAAAGGATTTTTTAATAAAAAGGGCAGCACCTCCGCCCGTACCTTCCGGGCGATCATCGCGGACACAGGAGTACCCTCCCACATTAAAGTGGGTGGATGGAGTAAACCATGTCTCCGAGACAGCAGCCACAGAAACAAGGTTTGAATTTAATAGGTTAAGAAGGTTTGATTTGTTAGAAATTACACTGCGGCTATTCCACTGAAGAATTCTGACATCTTGAAGAGCCATTTTGAATAAATGATTTTAATGTGGAAATAATAGAAGCAGCGTTGGACGGTAGATTAGTTTGAGAAGAAATTAGGTCAATTAGAAGCATAATTAGAGTTTGAATAAATGAAGAATTATCTTGGGAGAGTTGTTCAGAAAGCTTTTGATGGTTTGTTGAGGATGAATTATAATTGTTTGCGCACCCATTTGTGGCGTGTGAAAGAGGAGAACCATTGGGATTTAAGAGAAGTGAGTTGTGTTGTTGCTGATCGTATCCACGAGCCTGTTTAGAGATAGGGTTTTTGTATGTGAATTTTGTTGAACGGGAAGATGTTGAGGAGGAGGCGAGAGGGTTGGATGAAGAGTTACTGGATAAAACCTCGGAAAATGATTTTTTGACAGGCGGGAATAATTTAGAAGCCTGCAGAAAAGACAAGTTCTCAGAGGCCATAGAAATTTTTATATTTTTTTGGCGAGATTGTTCGGGGCAAGAAGAGTTAATGGCGGAATGAGCGCCTAAGCAGTTAAAACATTTAGGTGAAGAGAGAGAAGAACATTGGTCAGCCGAGTGGTTTTCTCCACATTTGAAACATCTGGGAGGGGATCTGCATGCAGCTTTGGTATGACCAAAACGGCAGCAGTTGTAACATTGAGTGGTGGGATAAGTGTACATTTCAACTGGTAAGGAGTTGAAAAATAAATAAATATGGGAGGGAAGAGATTGTCCTTCAAATGTGATGACGACAGATTGGGAGGGCTTCCAGGAAACGATGCCCTCAGAGGTGTCCTTATAATTTAGCCTCCTGGCTTTTATGGGATTGCCGATATGTTGGGGGGTTGAAAGTGAGGACAGGATTTCTGGAATGGACAGATCGGTCGAGATACCCCTGACCAGGCCCATTCGAGTGACATTGAAAGTTAGGATGTACGCCTTGAATTTAGAATTTGATGAAATAAATATATTTTTGATAAAGTTGTTGGCGGCTGAACCTGACAGGAATTCAACAGAGATTCGGAAGCGACCCTCGGCTTTAACACCTCCAGGTTTAATCGAAAGGTTCTTGTTATTTGAAAGAAATTTACCAAATTCAAGAGGATGGATGGTTTTACCTTGTTCAGTTTTTTGCGCATATACAATGTAGGGGCCACGGGAATCAGTAGAGTAAAAGATTGTTGGAGGAGGTTGAGGAAGAGCTGGAGGGGACTGAGAAGACAAAGGCGAATCATGTTTTTTTGGGGAAAGGGGACTAAATTTTCTTTTTTTAATTGAGGTTAGGATGACAGATTCATTGTCTGAAATGTTTGAATGTTCTTAAAAGTCTATTTTATCTGAAATGTCTCCATCTGGAGGGTCAGGAGGGGGATCTGGGGGCTTTGTAAGGGGTACAGGAGGGAAATCCTCCTCCATTGTTCAAAAAATTACAGCTAATATAAAAAGTGACAGAAGTAAAAAAATTATATAAATATCTGAAAATGAGCAGCAAGAAGTGACTCCTGGAAGATCAGGGGGGAGAAGATTCCAACACACTAAACTTTTTACAGCCAAAACACAATAAAAAGATTGGTTTAAGAATATTTTTTGAAAGAGCAAAACAAAAGAACTGATGACAGCCAAATGTTATTGTTGCGAGGATATTTTGTTTTTCATTTAAATAAATTTTAGGGGTCGCTACTATTGATCAAAGCTTAGAAATGCGCGAAATTAGGGCGATCATGTCACTGCACTGCTTGCAAAATTAAATAAGCCACAGCCCCCGCAGGTTGAACACACCCCTCTCCTGACCTCCGCAGTATTGTAAACAATACGAAGCGTGTTTAAACGTGTTAGTATCGCAATTAGCATCTTTGAGAACTAACGTACTTTTTGTTCTAAGACTGAATTTACAATCAAGACATAAAATGGCACCTTCAAGCGTATGTGTGACATATAATAATTTCGTCGATTTTAATCTTGTGTTTTTGTATAAATACTTAGTTTTAAAACCAACTTCTTATACTTTTTGTTCAAATCCCCGCATTTTCATAGCTGGTAGCTACAGTGGCGTAGCTAGCATGGGTGGCACCTGGGGCGGATAACGTTGTGTCACCTCCCCCCCCATTAAAGTTGAAAATTGCTCCGTCCTAGGGAGGGGGGGTGGCTAGAGAATTGTGCTCTTGGGGGATGACACTCGGTCGGGTGGCGCCCCCCCCCGTAGCTACGCCACTAAAAGCTAAAACCGTAAAAATAATCTGAAAAAAACACTGTGTAATTTTTTAAACATTTGGAAACTGAAATTGTGCCCCACAGAAATCTCGAAAAAAAAATCATACGGTTTTGCAACACCTTAATGCACAGGTACCCTTCGAATCTTAATAAGTCTTACTAATCTTCAATAACACGCGATTATTGACACCATAGAAGAATTTACTTGGACAATTTTAAAGGAAAAACTTAAAAATACATTTTTGAACAAAGAAACGAGCATGTCTAGAAAAAACATAGTATTTCGTTCATTTGTAATTTTCGATATTGAAATAGTCTGAATTTAACTAACACAACAGAGTGAGCATATTTTGAAAAGGGACCTACGATGTCATCTACCCCATCGATCTAAATTGAAAGCTGTATTAAATAGGTAGTTAATTAATCAAGAAATGTATTTGCCATTGCATCCAACGAGGGAATTTTCCGACGACGAACTTCAAACGCAGAGTTTGCAATCAGTATTAAAATTCAATTTAAAATCGTTGGCTGTTTGCTTTTTTCCTGCCAACGGATATGACCTACTTTAGCAGTTAGTAATCTGGACGATTCTGGATTATTAATAACTGTTTATTAGTAAGTTTAAGTGTTTTTCCGTCATTCAATTGATCGCAACTGCTGCTAAAATCTGGTGGAGGCATAATAATATTATATATTTTTCTTGACATTAATTTGAACATAATATGAGGAAGGAATTATTCTATAATATGATGTACATAAGTACGCAATTATTATTTAATTTTTATTCAATAACTGAAAAGTATAAATATCTTTTTCTAACATTAACTCCACACAAGAGGGCCCGAGGAAAATAATTTCCCTCGGGCCCTTTCATCTTTGGGATCTCTATACGGAGGAAAATGATGATGTTTTAGGAAGGAAAAAAGGTTCAATGGGTGGGTAAGAATCTGGGGGCCAGTGTGTCTAGGAGTGAAGTACGAATCCTTCTCTCCCACTACGTTGCAAGGCGTTGGGGTCGAGAGAATCCGGCTGGAGACGTCAAAGGGTCTTCCTCATCAGGCCTCTCCCGATCCGGCAGCCACAAAGCTGGTGGGCCGATGCATCCGCCATCAAGACATGAACATATGGACAAGACTCAACCCACGAACAGTACCCAAACATGGGGTGACCTATGGCAGAAGTGTTGATTATCTAACGACTGGTTCCCTGGGCGGTGGTACCCATATCCGCCTCCCAAATTATATACTTTTACATTATCTCCACACAGGAGGCCCTAAGGAAAATAATTTCCTCAGGGCCTACGTCATCTTAGGGGATGCTGTGTGCAGGGCTGGGCAGTATTTGAATTACTTGTAATTGAAATACGTATTTGAAATACAAATACGTATTTTGTATTTGTATTTCAATTACTTCCTAAAAATGTATTTTGTAATTGGTATTTCAATTACCTGAGGCTGAAGTATTTTGTAATTTGTATTTCAAATACTTATGGCTTCATAATACATTTTCCAGTACATTTAGCGATCTTAATAATGATTATGAAAAATAAACAGATATAGATAACACGTAGACTAAAAACACTAGAATTCAGAGGAAAATATTATGTATGTTAATATTTAGAGTTGGCAACACGTCCTGTGCTATAATAGCACTGTTATTGTACATTTTCTATCATATTTGTATCATAATATAGTATGCTTGTCATTGCTTTGTATTGTACTTTTTTTGTGTCACAGTATTAGATCAAGCACTAGAGGAATACTTTGATACCAGATTATTTTTAAGTTAATTACAGTAGAGCGCACTTGAAGTGAAATAACTAGTGTCCGACCGAAACAGGATTTTCTACCGAAACCGAATATTCGGTATCTGCCTCAGTTTCGGCCGAATCGAAACTCTTTTAGACATGTTAAAAATCTATTGTTTACTGAAATTCGGCTTATTTTTTACACTTATACTCACTATAAAGGAAGGACCTCATAAATTGAGTATTTTAATTTTAATTGCGTTTAAATCACAACACTTTTCTTTACATTAACTCCACATGAGAGGCCCTGAGGAAAATAATTTCCCTCAGGGCGTATGTCATCTTTGAAGATGCTGTATGGAGGAGAGCAAGGAGTGGAGGGTCTTGAAGAGACTCACGTTGTAGGAGGGAGGAAACATAGAGGCTGGCAAAACGTTCCACAGCCGAGCTGTTGAACTCAAGAATGAGTCATAGAAATGACCCGTTCTAATGAGACTAATGTCAACCGTGTACATATGTTGAGCGTATGTTTGGCATGTTTCCCGACTACACACCAGTGATCAATGGTTCTAGTTCCTCAGAGTATCTTCCATTGTAATACCGGTAGAACAAGGACAGCATTCCCACCTGACCCCTATGCTCTAAAGATCACAATCCGTTTGAGTTAGGAGAATCTATCAATTGGACCACCAGTTTCTGCACAGTGTCGAGGGTTTTTTTTTAAGGTATTTTGGGGCTCCAGACCAGAGGTGACTGCCAAATTCAACAGTGGGGCGCAGTTGCGATTTGTACAGTTTTAGCAGTTGTGTACTATTACAGTACAGTACGCCCAGTTTTTGAGAGTCTAAAACTCTGGCTTCGATGGAGCCCCCTTACCTGAGCTGGTCACTTAGAGTTACACCAAGCACATCAAAGGAGGGACTGTTCGGAAGATTGCTTCCGTTGAAGGAGACTAGCTTTTAATTTTCATTTGCACGTGTTAAATGAAATAAATAAAAATAATTGAATTATGTGAACACATAAACTCACAATACAAGCACGCCGGACCGGCCGCGTATTTCCAAAACCTATACCGATTCAGTCGCGTTAACGACAATTCACATTTTAAATATACCTCTATATTGGTTATTTTTTATCACATTGCAAGAACAAAAATTGTTTTAAAATGTAGATAAAATAATCTTTCTGATGTGTGTATTAGAAATTTATAATTTTATTTCTTAATATTTAAATTTTAATATTATTCCCATATATTATATATTGATAATTTTTTATCACTTTGCAAAAACAAATATTGTTCTAAAATCTAGATAAAATGATCTTTCCAATGTGTACATTAGAAATGAATAATTTTATTTCTAAATATTTAAATTTTGATATTGAAAATGTAAAGCGACTGAACCGGTATAGGTTTTGGAAATACGCGGAACGGCCGGCGAACTCAGTTGATGATGGTGGATGACACACGAGCCACGAACTCACCCGAAGTCAGCCAAACGACACGCGATAATTCACGAATGCAGAGCTTCGGTGCGGCCGAAGGTTCGGCAGATTTTCTGCCGAAACCGAAACTGATGCCGAAACTAGATTTTTTTACCGAACCTTACCGAAACTGAACCTTCGGTCGGTCACTAGAAATAACACAAAACTGCGCTATACAAATGTCGTGTTATCATAATAATATAATTATTATTATATTATCTAACACCTCGGTCCTTTACCACAAAACTTTACAAGTGAAGTGGAGATGTGATGTGTCTTTTGAGCAATATGATTGGTCAATTTTTGCAGGTCTCTGTTTCACTCTGCTCAACATTGCTTCTATGGAGACGCACCCTTAGATAAGGGCACTTACGACAATTTATGGCAACCAAAGATTCTACTGAAACCAAATGTATTTTGTAATTTGTATTTTGTATTTGAAAGAAAAAAATGGTTAAAACACTTTTTTTTTGTATTTTGTATTTCAAATACATGACTTGAAAGTATTTTGTATTTCGTATTTTAAATACATGCGAAAAAGTATTGTGTAATTTGTATTTTAATTACAGCAAAGCATGATTTTGCCCAGCCCTGGCTGTGTGGAGGGTCTTTTTAAGGAAGGGAACTACAGGAAGTTCTGGGAATGTGGAAATAAAAAAAGGCAAAATCTGGGGGTCAGGGTGTCCAAGAATGACGGACTTATGAATCCATCCCTCCAACTGTGGTGCAAAGCGATGGGTCGAGAGAGTCGGTCTGGAAAAATCTAAAAGCCTTCCGCCATTCGCCATCAAGACCAGGACAAACCTCATCCCATGAATCCGGGCACCCCTGCTAAGTCAACAAAAGTAGCATACCATTTGGGGTGATCTGTGGCGGAGGTGTGAGTTATCCAATAAATGGTACCCGGGGCAGCGGTACCCATACCCACCTGAATATTGCGGTAGTTTAGAGTATCTTTTTTTCAATATAATAGTTTTTGCAAGTTGTTCGTCAATTTAAATTAATGTGGGTAGTGTGTGTGAAGTGTGGCATTACACTGTCCTCCCGATATTCTAGAAATAAAAATAATAGTTTATTATTAAACGAGTGTAGAAAATTTTCTCTTCTATGACGAGTTTTAATAATGATACGTCAATCGAAAATAATCTTTAATAGCCTTAGTTGTATGTATGTAGTACAAACTAGTAACCATCCTAACCTAAATTAATCATTGACGCATGAGTAAAAAAATCTTTATTAATTTTTGGGGATCGCTGGCAACGGTTAATATGCATTTTTTTTTAAAAAAACCTTTTGATTCACCTTAATTACATTAAAAGGCAACTATTTGCATTGGGGGAAGTGGAAAATATTTCATTCTAAATTTCATTACGTAAAATTAAAATTAGCTTTCGTCTTGTGAGATTGTACGCCAGAATCACAAACCATGTTACACAAACCTAGCGTAGCCGCTAAACTACTTGAAAACTGGGATGTTTTTCTTGCCTTGACGCGAGTAGGCCTTATAAAGGGGCACTTTCTTTTGTATCACAAACCATGTTACACAAAAATATTTTCCACTTCTCCCAATGCAAATAGTTGTCTTTTAATGTAATTAAGGTGAATCAAAAGATTTTTTCAAAAAAAAAGTGCGTATTAACCGTTGCCAGCTATCCCCAAAATTTACCAAATCTTTTAAATCTTATATATAAAAATGAATCGCTAAATGTGTTGCTAAGCGCAAATCTCGAGATCAGCTGAACCGATTTCGCTAATTCTTTTTTTAGAATATTCCTTGAAGTACGAGGATAGTTCTTACGGAGAGAAAAATTAAGAAAATTGCGCAGAAAATTGGATAATTTCATAAAACCTATTACTAACCTAAGCGACTATCGCACGTTTGACAGTTCACGATTAGGATTCTATTTTTGAAAATCTTTAAGTTGATAAATTTATTTAAAGGAAAATAACATAAAAACCTTTAAAAAAAACTATTTAAACTCAAAATGTTGGAACAAAATTAAAAATATTACTTCTTACTACTGTACTATATATGCTCTGTATTTAAGTTAAGAAAGCGAAATATTATGTTTCTTTTAACTTAATAATAAAATTAAAAAAAAAAAAAAAAGTAGGTACTCCCCTAATAGCTTGAATCGAATCAAGAATTTTAGATATTTTAAATAGGTACCTATGTTAGGTACCAAATTAAATATACATGAAAAATGGAAATTTGAATAAAAAATGTAAAAGGTGGCACGCGGGCTGTTTGAAAACTGAATGAACTGGGATTGAATATATGGAACGCGGGAGGAAGGTTGGGGGGATGAGGGAGCGGGAAAGGGAACATTGGAGGACCCACCACATACCCGCCCTGGCATAGGTAACAGATGGTTACCCCTTCAAGGCTCTTGCAAGGACTCTAATTTTTTGGTAAAAACGACTCTACATTTGATAACGAAACTAGACCTCCAATGTCCTTGCATACGTTGTTAGCAAGCAGTATGCAAGTGCTTAGCGGGAAATACAGATACAATATGTGTTAGTATAACAAAAATAGATAAGACAATGGGACAGGTTGGTGAAAGTCCACGAGGTGGCAAGCGCTGGGTGATTGTATCCGGCGTATCCTACAAGCACCTGTTTGGGAGGAAGACACAGTAGATAAGTAATAAGGGCATGGCAAACGGTTGGGAGTCCTCTCCAATCGATTGGCAGTCCCAGCAAGAATGCGCATGACGTTCGGTCTAGTCGCGAACCACACTCAGCTTCCGCGCCCCTTAGCCGGTTCATCAGTGATGCCTCAAAGAAAAGTAAATGGGAAATTGGGGGGAAATACCCGACGACCCTAAGGAATTCAGCGTCGAGTAGCCGGAGGCAAGGCGAAGGAGAGCCAAGATCGCCCCCCCAAACCTAACGCCTGCACAGTTTGCTGGGGGTGGCGCAATTAATTTTAGAGGGCACCGTGCCATCGTCGACAGACTCCTATTGATGCAAGGACGAGGTCTAGCGCATCCCCAGAAGGGAAAAAAAACATAACAAAACAGAGAGATGCAGTTCAGTTCAGCCTTCTGAGCGAAGCAAAGTAGCATTGTGAGACTAAAAAGAAAAAGAGAACAAAGAAACCAAAAAACCAAAAAAAACAAAGTCGATTATGTTAGTAGAATCAATAGTGTTCCTTGGAGTATGAAGCTGAAAAAAAAAGAAAACCAAACAAAAATGACGAAAAATAATGAAAATAATAAACAGGTATCTCGATACAACCTCGTCTAGCATAGCTTAGTGAAATCTATAATAAACCATGTGAAAAGAAATAAAATAAGCAAAAAAGATAAGTATTTAACGCGGCGCACGTGGTGGTGATCCGCAACCAGGACTCATTGGCTTCGCTCATCTGATTCCCTACCTTATCTTTATCTAAATTTCAATTTGTGCGTTATCTTTGAATAATGTATACTAACATGGATAACCTAAGAATTTATTACCAGAATGTCAGGGGTTTAAGAACAAAACTTAATGAAGTTTACTTAGAAATACTTAATAACAATTTTGATATTATTATTCTAACGGAAACATGGTTGAACGACTCTATTTCTGATGCTGAAATTTTTGGCTTGCGTTATAATGTTTTTAGAAGGGACCGTGGCAGTTCCTCTAACCACAAAAGTGACGGAGGGGGTGTATTGATAGCCGTTTTACAAGAATATCAAACTAACCGCTGTAAGCATTGGGAAAGTACCTTGGAAGACGTATGGGTGACCATCAAATTCAGCCCGAATAAACTAACGAGATGTCTCTACATATGTGCTGTTTATATACCTCCCCCGTTGCTTGTTGATAATTTTGATTATTTTTTTAAAAAAGTTGGCAATGTTATGGATGCCGTTGGTGAATCAAATACGTTAATTTTAGGAGATTTCAACCTGGGAAATATCGGTTGGACCCACAACGAACCAAACCAGAATCATTCCCTATCCCCAGAAAATTATAATTCTGACATCGGTAACCATCTTGTAAATTTTCTTGCTCTAAATAACCTCAATCAATTCAATGGCATTTCTAATAGTAACTCTAGAATCTTAGATCTCGTTCTATCCAATTCAAAAACATTACAAGTCAGGCAAAGTACCGAAATCTTAAGTCGCATTGATATACATCATCCACCTTTAGAGATTGAATTTAGTTTTGATTTCAAATTAACAAAAATGCTAAAAAATAAAAACTTACTTAAATATGATTTTAATAAGAATGATTACGTTCAATTCAATCAGGAATTACAAGAACTGAATTGGGCACTTCTTTTACCTGATTTCATGTCGGTAGACGATATGGTTTCTTTATTTTACACTCATTTGTATCGTATAATTGAGAAATGCGTAACCAAATTTGTAAATCGCAACAGGCAGCATCCCCTCTGGTACTCACGAGACTTAGTTAAATTACTAAAGGAAAAAAATAAATTTCGACTTCTCTATAAAAAATATAAGAATCCACGTGATAGAAATTCTTACGAACTCTTACGCACCCGTTGTTCCAAACTCATTAGTAATTGCTACTTTAAACACATTGAACAAATAGAATCGTGTCTGGTTAATCATAATAACGTTAAAGCTTTTTGGAGATTTGTCAAACACAAGAAACAAAACATAAGTACTATCCCCCAAAACATGACGTTTGGAGAAAAAAAATCATCAAACGGCGAGGAAAGCAGCGAACTATTTGCCCAGCACTTTTCATCAGTGTATGAGAAAGATGACATTAGAAGCAATGAAGAGACTCAACCTCAATCTGAATCAATAGACTATTCGAACAGCTCTCTGCACACAGTAAACATTAGTGTACACGATGTAAACATAGAAATGCTTAACCTCGACCAAAGCAAAGGCCCTGGCCCCGACAAAATTCCACCACTCCTAATAAAAAAATGTGCACACAGTCTCGCACTCCCTCTGACTATCATTTACAGGAAATCATTATCTTCATCCATTTTTCCAACAAGATGGAAACAGGCTAATATTGTACCAATACCTAAAAGCGGAGACCTTCACGAAGTCACAAACTATAGACCCATCTCTATTCTCTGTTCATTTGCGAAAATTTTTGAAAAATTAATTTGTCCATATCTGAATTATCATCTCAAAAATCTTATAACTCCAAAACAGCATGGTTTTCTCTCCCAGAAATCAACATCCTCTAATTTACTTTGCTATGTCAATACCTTAACCGAAGCTGTCGATAGAGGTCAACAGATAGACACAATCTACACAGATTTTAGCAAGGCCTTCGATAAAGTAAATCATAGATTACTAATTCACAAACTAAAACAAATGGGTGTTCATGGTACCTTGCTAAATTGGTTTTACTCCTATCTAACTGACCGCATACAAAGAGTAGTATTTGATGGCTATGAGTCAAGAGGATTAGATGTGCCATCTGGAGTGCCGCAAGGGTCCCATTTGGGCCCAATCTTGTTTCTTGTTTTTATAAATGACTTGTGCGATGTTATTTTGGATTCTGAAATTTTGTTGTTTGCTGATGATTGTAAGATATTCAAAATTATCCATACATTACTAGACTCAATACTTCTCCAAAACGATATTAACAGAGTTTTAAAGTGGTGCAACGACAATAGAATGTTTCTGAATTCTTTAAAATGTGTTCACATAACCTTTACGCGTAAACACAATTATATTCCAACTCAATATTTTATCGACGGTACTAAACTCCAGGAAGTCGCAACCATTCGGGACCTAGGCGTATTATTTGATAAAAAACTTACTTTCACACCTCATATCGACAATATCATTTCTAGATCTATGAAAATGCTAGGATTTATCAAACGAAACAGTAAACATTTTAAAAATCCCACATCAAAAATAACGCTGTACAATTCCTTCACCCGCAACGTGTTGGAGTACGCAAGTGCTGTATGGAGTCCAACCTACAAAGTTCATATTCAGCGAATAGAGCAGGTTCAAAAACATTTTATGTACCACCTGGCATATTCCGATAGGCGAGCTCGATCACTTCCTAACTACACTGATAGACTAAAATTCTACAATATACGCACCCTTGAACAGAGAAGACTAAATACAGATCTAAATTTTCTATTCAAAATTGTAAATGGTTTAATAAACTGTCCTTTTCTACTTCATCAAATCAGGTTCAATGTTCCTAGAATTGGTTCACGACTGGTAAATTATGTTCCGTTTAATATTAAAAAATATCGAACTAAGCTGGGGTATGACTCAGCCTTATCGAGAATGTGCCGTAATTTCAATGAGGCTTATAAAAAACATTCGATTAATTTGACAATGTCAACATTGGCCAACTTCAAATCAAATCTTAACAAGCTTTAAAGCTCCCTATTACATTGTTCTATAAACTTGTGAACCTATAAACTCATTGTTCTAAAAACTTGTTCCTTGTAAAACTTGTTAATTATTATTTTGTAATGTACATATAGTATGTGTTTGTGTGAATGAATGTAATGTATATGTAAGTATTATATTATCAATGCTGTGTTTGTCTTTAATTAGTGATAGCATCAACCATGTTCAGTGTAATTTTATCTGTGAAAGCTTTGATGTAAATCACTGTTGACAAACCTAATAAAAAAAAAATAAATAAATAAATAAAAAAATTAAAAAAATAAGTCACACAAAAATAAAAGAAATAGGAATAACGTGTGTATAATAGAATAAGATAAAGGTACCTAAGATAGAGATGATATAACAACAAAAAAAATGCAGATATGAAGCATAACACATAAAATACTACTGTAAAAAAGTAAAGAGAATGTCCGTGGATTCAAGAGCAGATACACCTGGCACCTACATGATTTTACAGCTAGTCAGCGACTCTAAGATCAGGCCATCTCTCAACCCAGACTTTCGTAAATTTCCTCAAACACTCAAAGTTCACCTTATTCGAAACGAGATCCGCATTCCAAGCTGGTCTCGTAGTAACTTGCAAGCCATCGAGCATTTCCTCTCGGGCATCCGTCAAAATCTCGCAGTGCCACAGAATGTGCTCGGCTGTTTGATCAGTATTACCGCAAGCGCAGTTAGAATGGGGTGATAGAGAGAGACTATGAAGTCTCCCTCTGAACTCCCCATGACCGGACAGAAGTTGGGTCACATGATGATCCCTAGTGATGTACGCCCCTTCCATTCTGAGTTTAACTGACGGGAAGAAGGAGAAAGTTCACCTTCCCGTATTTGACCTATCCCAACGTTCCTGCCATTCTCTCAAAGTTCTTTCTCGCATCTCTCTAAGAAGTCCTGGAAGGGAAACCGCTCCACCTGGTATTAGTTCAATACCATGATGGGTGGCAGTTCTTCCTCTTGTTAGAAGCTTCTTTGTTAACACCTCCCTAATTTCAAGATCGATAGGCAAAACGCCGGCCAAAACTGGCAAAGCGTCCGAAGTGAGTGTTCTGTACGCACCCGAAAGCGCCAGCAAGGGGACTCGCTGGCCTCTCTTGAGCGCTGAGAGTATGAGTGCATTCTCCAGGCGGTGCTCCCACACAGAGGCCGCATACGAGACTTGCGCCACGTAAGCCCCCCTGTATAGGAGACGGAGCGCTGGAGAGCGCAGTCCCCACTCGGCAGTAGAGATTCTTCTCAATTTCAAAAAGAGGGCCTGGGCCTTACTTGATACGCTTTTAACATGAGTCAAGAATAGGGAGGTTCGATCCAAAGTGACGCCTAGGTATTTAGTGTTCTCAACGAATCGGATGTTGATATCTCCCATTTTGATGGTGGGATTTCTACTTCTATTGAGGTTACCCTTCATCAGGAGTCCCATGGTCTTGTGGGGAGCGAAGATCAGCCGATTTCTCTTTCCCCATTCTAAAGTCACACTTAAAACCTCTTCAGCTTTACTCTCAACTTCCTTTCTGCTGTTCCCCGAGACCAAATACAATTTGTCATCAGCGTAATCCACCGAGATACATCCTTCAGGCAAGGGCAGCCTGGAGGAATCGTCAAACAAAATGTTCCAAAACTCAGGTCCATGGATTGAACCCTGAGCACAACCCATGTCAACTATTCGTTCAATCAGGTAGTCTCCAAAAGAAAGGATGATAGTTCTGTCGCAGAGGTAATCAGCGCAGCGCAGATCAGCGGGAAAGGGAACAGGGAAGGCGGGGAAGGTGGAAGGGGAATGCGGGAGGGGGGAGGGGGACCTGTGAGGGGGGAGGGGAACTCGGAGGGGGGGTTCGCGGGACGAGGGAAGGGGGGGGGGGGAGTGGAGTGGGGAGAGGGAAGGTGGAGGTGACGGAGTGAGAACGCGAGAGGGGAAGGGGACGCAGGAGAAGAAGGGGAGGCGGAAGGGGAACGGGAAGAATGGGAAAGGACACTCAGGGAGAAACAATTTTTTTTATTAAATGGCATAGCAACGCATGCCAGGACCAGCTAGTATTGGAATAAAAACGTATAAGTTTAAAAAAAATTGCAAAGTTTTGCTCAAGCAACCTCCAAAATCCACAATTTTGAAACCTTCGTGTTGGTTAGGGACAAATTTATGCACCAGAAATCACTTTTCATCTTCGAAGAGCTTTTAAGGTCAGCTCGTAAATATATTACACACTTTAATAATAATTATATAGTTTATTCCAGAATGCAATACACTCATGAAGTGCAATACACTCCATATTTTGAAATAAAAAAAGAAAGACAAATAATAAGATGAGGTAAAAAGTAAATAACAACACTTTTTATTTATTTTACATGAATACCGCACAAGAGTCCCAACTGCTCCCGTCTGGAGCCAGTGAGACTTTGGCATCCCCAATTGGGGTATGTTGTGAGGCTGAAGGTAGTGGGGAGGGAAGGAGATAGGGAAGAGGAAGGTGGGGAAGTACCTGGCTATCTAGATCTGGTCACCAAACACGGCGAAAGCCACTTCAGGCAACGTTTTAATTCTGAATGGTGGTCTTACACCAGGGCAATACTGAAAGTATCTTCCACTCTGGAACATGCCGCAAATATACTATATATTATTTTTAATTAATAAATTGTGAAATACACAAATTTATCAAATAAAATTTATTTGCCACGCCGGGATTCGATCCCGCGACCTTCGGAATGCGAGTCAAGCACCTTACCGCTGCACTACGCCGGCCGTCAATTAAATAAAAAAACGAATAATCTTGAAAAATGACACAGAATAAAAAGTGTTTTTAACCACTAAAATGAATGTAAACAGGCGTTTACTAAGGGTATTTCACCGTCTCCCGTCTCCAGAGGGCCATCAGGGGGCCACCATTCAGGCAGTCGTAGCGGAGATGATCACATTCTTCGATTGGCGCAGTCTGCGCCATAAACTTCCCGTGCGGTTTTGGAGTGTGCACTCATCCCTCCAGGAACATTTCCGTAGCACTGTATTATCTCGGTAGGCGGAAAAGTTGACTATAAGCGTTATTGTAAGCAACCTTTAACTTATGTGATGCAGTGTCACATCCCAATGGCGTAAGTTATTCACGTTATGATTGATTGACCTTATTACTTGCTATCTTATTTTATTATCATTATTTTATTAAAGAAACACAAATATTCCCGGGTTGCGAATAACCTGACAATATTTGAAAATCTCCCACAACAACCAAAATAAGCAGAAAATGTTGCTTGATGGGGGACTTAGCCAGCCGAGGGTCGCCCGGGTGAGAACCAAATGCCAACTCAGCCACTGGCCGGTCAAAATTGACCGGTCAATGACTGAGACCGGACCGGTATTATCGTTTAACTTTATTTAATTTCATGAAATTACATTTAATTTAATTTAATTTAATTTAAAGTCATGTAATTTCATTTAATTGTATTTATGCATATTGGGATAAAGTTTGATATCGTGTTCAATGGAATTTATGTGTGGATGGAAAGCAGCGCCCTTGAGGTGATTTTTCACATAAACGGCGCTCTACAAATTATTCAATTACTATTATTATTATTACGCACATAGAATTAAAATTCATTGAAATTTAATAAAAATCAAATTTCATTAAATTGCATTGATTTCGTTTTTTTAATTTTATTTCATTTATTTAATTTATTTTCATTTAATTTAATCTATTTTAATTTGATTTCATTTGTTTTTAAAATTAAATACCTTCATTAAAAATAATTTAATTTCGTTGAACTTAATTTAATTTCGTGAAATTATAATTAATTTCATTTAAAGTCTTTAATTTCATATATTCGTTATTTTTATTTAATTTACATACTTATTATTGCGGCCCGCATTATCGAATGTTGCTATTGAAACAATAAAAAAAAAAAATAATCAATATAATATTTGCAGTAACGACGCCTCCGGCTTTACTGATAAATTGGCAGAATTGCCGAATTTAATACATATTTTTTTGGGTTTTTTTTATTTATTTATTTATTGATACAAAATTATACATTTCATAGTACAAAATGGGTGACTTACCCGTACTGAGGCTCACATTTAATAATATGAGAATTTATACGTAAAACATTTTGAAAAAAAATGTTGGTGACGAAAAACACATAAAATTAAGATAAATTTAAACTAAAAATTAAGTTATTACATTATTGTTATGAATGTGGGATTAAATGCACGCAATTTACTTCCTACATCCACCTTTCCACCGAAAAACGTTATCAAATATATTATTCTGAAGGCTCTCCAAACGCTTTGTTTTGTATTTTTTTCTATAGCGGTTTAAATAGAAATTTCCCGCCTGTAGAATAAATAATTCATCAAATGCATTTTTCTTTCTTATTTGCACAAACCGATCAATATTTTTGATCGGTTTGTGCAACTAAGAAAGAAAGATTTGTGTACTGCAAATATTCAACCGGTTCAGCGGCGTTAGTGGAAATTGAAATGGATTCTTTTGAAATAAAAAATATCCACGTTCTGTTTTTTTTTATTGCTCGGGGCAAAGCAAATACGATTATATATGTATATTATATTTTTCCTTGAAGCTTTTAACTACGTAATTTTATTACGAACGGACCTTGCAAAATATATTAAATTGGTTATTTTTATTTGTATGACATTTTAGAAAACGGAAATTATCAAATGAACTTTCATTATTTATGTTTGTGCTGCAATTCTGCACAATACAATTAATGTTTGTGCTTCAATTCTGTACAATACAGTTAATTTTTGTGTTTCAATTCTGCACAATACAGTTTACATTTGTGTTTCAATTCTGCACAATATATTTAATGTTTGTGTTTCAATTCTGCTCAATACAGTTAATGTTTTGTTTCAATTCTGCACAACACAGTTGATGTTGTGTTTCAATTCTGCACGAAACGGTTTATATTTGTGTTTCAATTCTGCACAATACAGTTTTTATTTGTGTTTCAATTCTGCACAATACAGTTTATGTTTTGTTTCGATTCTGCACAATATAGTTTATGTTTGTGTTTCAATTCTGCTCAATACAGTTAATGCTTTGTTTCAATTCTGCACAATAGAGAAAAAAGTATTTACATAGTGTATATCCGGCACCCTTGAATGTAATAGATACTCGAAGTGAACGTTGCTTGACATTTCAAACCATTTTCCATCAGCCATGTTTGGCGACCAGATCTAAATAGGTAGCCACTCTCTAACCTTTCCCTTCCCATTCCCTCGAGCCTTATAATAAACCCTATTTGGGGATGCCATTATCCCACTGGCCCCGGGCATGTATCGTTACTTACGTAAAGAAATCATCATGAAATTTTTCCGCAGTTTTTTTTACCATGTCAGGGACGTTGTAAAAAAATAAAATAAATTTACAACGGTGATAGGAAACCATATTCTCTGGTACCAATTAGCAGTTAGCCCTATCTTCATTGCCAGCGTTGTAATACAGGTTCGTCTACGGTGTACATGTAATCCTCTGCTGACATATATCGATGGATCTATTAATACATCATGACCTTTCTTCATGTCCATTGTTCGGTTACGTTGGCATAAAACCTCATTAGTTTGTTCGGGATATTTTTATTGTCCCTCTAAACAAATACAGAGAACCATTACGCAAACAATATAACGCGGAGCGTGGGTTTAGGTAAACGAAACAATTATTATTGTTGGATATTTCTAAAGAAATGTATTTTTTAAACCGAACTGATCATTTCTATGGAAAGAAACTTTGATACTTTTGTATTGAGTACCACTTGTCTTCAGATTTGAGATGATAGTAAAAGCTTGTGATGACGTAGGTGGAAAAGTGTAGAAAGATTGTTTCGAAGAATTTGGTGGGTGGAAATCTGGAGTTTTATGAATGCTTTTTAGCCCAGGGGTGCCTGGCAATAAGTTTCTATATTTAATTTTTTTTAAAGTTTATCTGTTGTTTTACAGTTGACTTTCAAAATTCTCTGATTTTTATCGTATTGACGTTGCTGAACTCATTGCATGATGACAATTTTGTTAAGCTTCCAAGAGATATCAGGGGCCCTAGCATGGTCGATCGATATAGGTTTTATCAAAAATGTCGGTAACTTGCCATCGCTCCCGAGCACGACTGCAGGCCGCTAACGAACAAACGAAAGTTCACAATGACTAGGGGTTCCTTATATATTTGACGTAAACTGTTATTTTTTCGTTAGCGGCCTGCAGTCGTGCTCGGGAGCGATGGCAAGTTACCGACATTTTCAATAAAACCTATATCGATCGACCATGCTAGGAGGGGGCCAGGACTAAAAATCGACATGAGTAAATTGTTCAATAAAGTATTTTATTTTGTATAATATTGTTTTTCTGTCGAAATTTCCATCGAAGTAAAATAATATTCAATTTATTGGTATATACTTTGAAGTTTATTCACATCAAAGTAATATTCATAATCATTTGAGTAAAATGTAATATCAGTAAATCTAAATGAAATATAATACAGAACCGAACACAGTAAACAAAATAAATGCTACGGTCGACTTGAAAATATGACGGTAAATAATCGGATTTCAATAGTTTAGTGGTTAGAATGCCGCACGGTAAAATGGAAGTCCTGGATTCGATCTTTACTTTTTATTATTGTCTGTGTATTGTTCTGTTTCACAGTTTGTTTAGATTTATTAACATTATCTTCTTTTCTATGATTAAAAATAATAAAGTCAATTTTTTGCGCCTCTTTCCAACAACTCCCAGAATCGCCTAGTAAAACTAAACATTTAATCAAAACCTTTCTTTTGTGACACTTAGGGTGGGTTGTTTCACAGAATTTGAACATTTCATCAAATTTCAAAGTTAAAAGTTAAGTTCTGTGAAAGTTCTATATAGGTTCTATCATTACTTCATAATTAGCTGGTTGTTTCATAGTACTAGAATGGTAACAGAACTTGAATAGGACCTTTACAGGACTTGAATTTAAACTATAAAATATGATAAAGTGTTAAAATTCTGTGAAACAACCCGCCCTTAGTGAGAAATCCTTCAGCATAATAAATTATACCCTTCTTTTTTATTTACCCCTCTACCTAAAGCCCCAAAAATCCCTAAATAAGGATTCAGTGGTTCCATTAGTACCGGGAAGTTGGAACTCTTGTGAAATATTACAAAAAAAGGCTTCTCCAAATAATAATTGATTCTAAGAAATATTTTATCTCCGCAAATCATTTCTCATTTCATATTTATAAAATACACTCCACATTTCGTATTTAAAAAAATCTGTTTGTTTCGCAACAAGATATGTCTGGTGATACATCTAGTCAAAAACACTCCAAAATTACACAGACCTTGAAAATAAATACAAAAATAGTTTCCAAAATAGAAACATCTAAATTTGTTCTTTTGGGAATTTGTTACAAAAGGTTCCAGTATATTAGTTTTTAGTTTCATGATTTTGAACAGTTTCATTTGAGAATAATAAAAATATTATGTACTGAGATAAAGTACTCAAAATATTTGTTTTATTGTATCATAATAGACATACGTATTTTATGTTTTACGAATAAGGTCTTTACAACGACAACAAGTTGTTTCGCAACAAGATATGTCTGGTGATACATCTAGTCAAAAACATCCAAAATTACACAGACCTTGAAAATAAATACAAAAATAGTTTCCAAAATAGAAACATCTAAATTTGTTCTTTTGGGAATTTATTACAAAAGGTTCCAGTATATTAGTTTTTAGTTTCATGATTTTGAACAGTTTCATTTGAGAATAACAAAAATATTATGTACTGAGATAAAGTACTCAAAATATTTGTTTTATTGTATAGACATACGTATTTTATGTTTTACGAATAAGGTCTTTACAACGAGTTTGTCTGTTAATAAAACGTATTTTTTACATTAGCTTCTTTGGGGTTGATAAGTGGAGGCTCTTTTAGGGAAAGGTATGAGAGGAAGTTCTGGGAAAGAAAGGGGTATCAGAGGTAGGTAGGAATCTGGGGCTCAATGTATCTAGAAGTTACGGACTTATGATGAATCCACCCCTTCCACTGAAGGGATAGGGGATGGGTTGAGAGCAAAGATATTGAAATACAATATCTTATTAATATTACAAAGGCGAAGTTTTGTATGGATGTATGGGATGTATGGATGTATGTTTGTTACTCTTCCACGCAAAAGATATTGAATGGACTTTAAAAATTCTTTAACTAATAAAAAGCTACATTATTTGCGAGTAATATTGGCTTTATACATTGGTGAGCTCTGGCGTTATGAATAAGCTCTGGCGTTATCAAATTATTTATTATACTTTTATTGTCCAGACGAAAAACAAACCGTTGCTTGGTAACTAAAAGTATTTATTTGAGGTGCGCTGTCATTTTATTTGTTTTGGTTACTATGGAGAGCCCTTTGATGGTTAAATTTATTCTAATATTTGATTGTTGCTTTAATAGGTGGCACGCGAGCTGTTTGAAACATGAATGTAACGGGTATGGTGGGGGTGGTGGGGGAGGGAGGGGGGGGACAGGGGAATGGGGATTGGAAAGGTGGAGGAGGCAGAGTGTGAACCCCCCTAATACTATACGAGCGAAGCCGGGGGCTAAAGCTAGTCTAACAATATATTTAAATACAATAGATACACATAAATAACATATATTTCAATATTTTTGGTCGAGAGAGTCCGGCTGGAGAGGTCAAAAGGTCATTCGCTGCCAAGACCTTGGCAAAACTTAGCCCATGAAATCGGGCACCTCTACTATGTCACCAAAGGCGGCGAATCACTCGGGATGACCTTTGGCAGAGGTGTAGGTTATCCAATAAATGGTTTCCGGGCGGCGGTACCCATTCCCGCTTCCCAAATTATAAGGGTGATTGAAAAACACAGTATAGAATATAGAACGAAATGTATTGGAAAGCAAAAACCAATAAAAAAATTGCAAAAAATGTTTTTTCGTTATAATAAACTTGCAAGTCTAGTGTTAATGTTTTATTTGATTTATACGACATCACACATCTTATCCCCCATAGCATTGACAATAATATCCGCTCTCTGGTTTTTGAGTCGTCTGAATCGGATTTAACGTATTAGGTACATAATAATAATAATATGAGCAATGACTATTGATTTAACTTCTCATTTTAACCGCCATTTTAAAACCCAGCCAACAATTCTAAATCACGATCGTATAATTTCACTCATATCGCATAATGTGCTTTTAATTGTTTATTAATTAATACAATGTTTAAATCCGCGATATTAGCAAGCGACCTTGTGAAATCTATTTCTCCCTTTGCAAAATAACTGATATAGGATCGCAATAAAATGTTAAAAAAAAATTCGGCCTTCGGAGGGAATTTTCTTGCCTTTGAAATAAGAAATTATCAAATTTAATCGGATTGGCTTAAAAAATTCCGAAATATTTTAAATATTTAAGATAAATTGTGCTTTAAAATTAAGATTCTACAATAATCAATGTCAATAATTTTAATGATTATTTTATACCTGTGGTGTTAAAACACTATTTTGTGGTGTGGTTTATGTGGATGCGGATGTCGAAGGACTTTGAATGTTTTTTTATGTGTTTTGAAATGTATGAAAGACCACTGCACAAGTAAAAATAAATGCACATAAAGGAATGGGAGAAAAAGGACTTACTGCGCTGCACTTCTGTTCTATCTCGGCTGGGTTTGATGATGCACTCATAAAACTATCCGTCGTGGTACTTTACTGCAGTTTGCGGATGCGGCATGCGGAATATTTGATCTTTACGCGGCGAGTTTCGATTGACGACTGATTGTTATAATGACAGGTATATAGGGATGGATAGGAAAATGAATATGATAGGGATGGATATGAAATGTGTGACAATCAAGCTACAAGCACAGGGTCTATGATATATGTAGATGTATGTAGGTAAGTGTAAATATATATTGTGTAAACGCCCAACCAATTTCCTGTACATTAGATCATTTCTCGGTTTGAAAATAATTTGATAAATTATTTCAAACAAACAATATGGCATTTATAACGTACAAATGAATATTAGACAGCTCTAAATCTTATTTAAAAAACACATTCATCTTTAAATTCATGCAAAACAACAAAGCCAACGGGAGCCTCAGTTCTGCCCCAAAAAATATCAGTGTGGATTTTTAAGTGGGTAGGGAAAAGAGGGAATTTTATTACTGGTGGAGACTATTCAAATCTAGTCATCAAACGTGGCTAAAGCCATTTCAAGCAACTTTTCAATTATTAGAGAGTATCTTCCACTCTGGAACAAGCCGCAAATATACCATATATTGATTTTAAATGATTAGATCTTGGTGTTTTACATGAAAAAACCGCACAAGAGTCCCAACTGCTCCCGTCTGGAGCCAGTGGGACTATGGCATCCCCAATTGGGGTATGTTGTGAGGCTGAAGGCAGTGGGGAGGGGAAGGAGATAGGGAAGAGGAAGGTGGGGAAGTACCTGGCTATTCAGATCTGGTCACCAAACACGGCAGAAGCCATTTCAAGCAACGTTTCAATTCTGAATGGTGGTCTTACACCAGGGCGATACTGAGAGTATCTTGCACTCTGGAACGTGCCGCAAATATACTGTATATTATTTTTAATTAATAAATTGTGAAATACTCAAATTAAACAAATAAAATTTATTTGCCACGCCGGGATTCGATCCCGCAACCTTCGGAATGCTAGTCAAGCGCCTTACCGCTGCACTACGAAGTGTAAATCAGATATACTAATTTCATTCTATATTTATTAGCGTCTTTGGGGTGATTTCTTAAAAAAAAACGGCGCTATAAGAATCAGCCAAATATTTTCATTATTATTAAAATGTGAAAACGTGATTCGATCCCGCGTCCTCCGGATCGATAGTTAACAGTCTTGTCCCTCGACCACGTAGGCCAACGTATTTTATTTAAAAAAAACTGTATGTATCTAATTTTTTTGACATTTACGAGATCTTAGTAGGTATTTGTAAAGATCTATCGACACGATTTTTATAAGTCATTTTAAAATGCGTATAAGTGGTCTGTTGTAACGGTTGTGTGACGTTTAATAACAGCTAAAGGTGGTTTAGTTAGGTCTGGCGGTTCATATTCTAATAATGGAATTTATCAAAGATATTGAAATATAAGGAGATATGCTATGATGTTCACCCGACTGTCGGCGGAACTACGGTCTTGTGGTCCTAGTTGGAATACGGACTTTAGTTGATTTTTCGAAGGTATGCAGTAGAATTGGTTAATAATATAGTTAGAATGCGGAAAGAATTCGTTCATTTAGTTCATTTTTTTAAGGTGTTCCCTAGTATTGGTTTAAAATATCGGCGACATCATGAAGCACAGCCCCACCCAGTAAAAACGGCCGATAGTCCATCTCTAGTATTTACCCTTTTTATCAATATTGTTTGAAGCATGGTCCTTTACCGCCCTGTTCGCCCCTAGCTGGTTGCAATTAAAAGTTTTCCAATTTTAAATCCCAAATGGGCCTCAGTTCGAGACAAGTAAAGTTATTAACTCCAAAATAGAGCCGCCTACGGAACACCATTAATAGTGTTACTATTTGCAAATAAAACCATAGACGAGAGAAGAAGAGAATGAGACGAAATATCGCGTTTTTTATTTAAGCATGCAAATCTCAAATCACTACTTATTACATCTTGCAAAAAATTAAAAAAACTCAAATTTGCTTTGATGTTGGGTATCATTTTCAAAATAATGAAATGCTACAGTGAAGAATAATTCAGACAAACGAGAAAGCATGTAGTTATTTCTTCAAAATTCGCAAATTCATTTTGTGGCATCAATTTAAATATATTAATTTTATCCTGAAGTAGGTACATTGGTTTCGAAACATGTTGATGATTTTATCTTGACAAAAGTACATTGGTTTCAAAACATGTTGATAATTTTATCCTGTCGAAGGTACATTGGTTTCGAAACATGTTGATAATTTTATCCTGACGAAGGTACATTGGTTTCGAAACATGTTGATAATTTTATCCTGTCGAAGGTACATTGGTTTCGAAACATGTTGATAATTTTATCCTGACGAAGGTACACTGGTTTCGAAATATGTTGATAATTTTATCCTGACGAAGGTACATTGGTTTCAAAACATGTTGATAATTTTATCCTGAAGAAGGTACATTGGTTTCGAAACATGTTGATAATTTTATCCTGACGAAGGTGCACTGGTTTCGGAACATGTTGATAATTTTATCCTGATGAAGGTATATTGGTTTCGAAAGATGTTGATAATTTTATCCTGACGAAGGTACACTGGTTTCGGAACATGTTGATAATTTTATCCTGATGAAGGTATATTGGTTTCGAAAGATGATGATAATTTTATCCTGACGAAGGTACATTGGTTTCGAAACATGTTGATAATTTTATCCTGACGAAGGTACATTAGTTTCTAAACATGTTGATAATTTTATCCTGGCAAAGGTACATTGGTTTCGAAACATGTTGATAATTTTATCCTTACGAAGGTACATTGGTTCGAAACATGTTGATAATTTTATCCTGACACAAAGTGATTGGTTTTCATTTAATTTGATAAAGTATGCACTTAGGCACCTGTAATACAATGTTTAAAGGGAAAAATTTTCAATTGTCATTTTAAAAATTGGAATTATATTGTAATTGTATTAACATGATGCTATTCTGGTACAATTTGAGATTTTCAAGTGTTATGATATATTCTTGGGGTTTTATTCTGTTTTGAGCTACCTCCTTTAGCCAACGTTTCGGACCACATGATGAACACTGTAATGTTTATCCAAAATGTTAGCTAATGAAAGAAGTAACACAACACGGCACAATACCCCAAAAATAAATTGACCATAATATAGTACTACGAGAAATAATATGGCACTTTCTTCTTTTCCAAATACTACTTTCCTAAAATCAGCATCTTTCACTCTACACTGAAGATCATAAGTTTTTCCTTTCAACAAAAGTAGATCTCAATGGGGGATTAATATTGAGTTGGATTAAATAACTTAATTACGTCAAACAAAAAACATCAAGTTTACGCTTATCTCTTTTATATAGTTTTTCGTTAAATAAAAAGCACCAATGCCAAATTACTGATATGCACGAATGCCAAATTACTGATATGAACCAATGCCCAACTACTGATATGCACGAATGCCAAATTACTGATATGAACCAATGCCCAATTACTGATATGCACGAATGCCAAATTACTGATATGAACCAATGCCCAATTACTGATATGCACGAATGCCAAATTACTGATATGAACCAATGCCCAATTACTGATATGCACGAATGCCAAATTACTGATATGAACCAATGCCCAATTACTGATATGCACGAATGCCAAATTACTGATATGCACCAATGCCCAATTACTGATATGCACCAATGCCATATTACTGATATGCACCATAAAAAGTTTATGATGATTTGATACTGATAATAAACAACAGCACAATTTAAAATTAACTTAACACAAAATAATGCATTTTAAATCAAACGGCCAAGTATATTTTTAGGAAGTGAAGGGTATTGAAGCAGACTTATTTACACTTTTACAAATTTTAAATGTTTGTTTTTAATATTAGCTCCACACAGGAGAACCTAAGGAAAAACCTCCCTCACGGCCTATGTCATCTTTGTGGATGCAGTATGAAGGGTCTTTTTAGGGAAAGGAAGGAGAGGAAGTTCTGGAAAGAAAAAAGGTATGAGGGGTGGGTAGGGATCCGGGAGTCAGGGTGTCCAGGAGTGGCGGACTTATGAATCCATCTCTCCCACTGCGGTAAAAGGCGATCGGTCGAGATTCTCCGGCTGGAGAGGTCTAAGGGATCGTTCCCATACTACGTGTTACGTAACGACGGGCAAGAACCGCCTGATTACGAACTTATAACAAATTAATAATAAATAACACCACAATGTTCAAGACTCAACAACAATGGTTCAATTTAAATACTTACAAAAACCAAATTATGATACAAACCTTCGGCTAGCTCCTCTCAGGGATATTGTGTTCTCAATTCGATCGGATCTGATTTAAAACGATCGTCGCTTCATTTATTGAATAAAGATAGGGTTTAATAAATTAGAAGATCTCTTGTCGCTTTTAAATAATTTGTGAATTTATTAATGACTCGACGCTTCTAGGAAAAGCTTTTAATCTCTTTGTGAACTCAAGGTTAACGATTCTAAAATATAATAAAAGGGTTGAAGGATAACACATAATTATATAAGTTGTACGTACGTTACCCCGTCTCGGGTTTCATCTGGGCAGAGGACCTCGTCCGGAAACACCACTGAGTTGATTTAGATCTATAAAATTTAACTATATTTTAAATTACGTGTTCCAAAAAACGTTGGAATACCCAAAACCAAAGCCATTCTACCCGCCAAGATGCGGAGGACCGACCGACCGACCCGTAGCGAACATAAAACCAGAAGAGGCTCGCCAGGGCTCTCGACGCAGTGCAAGGGTCCTCGGGCCCCTCCCCCACCAAAATTCGGGCCAATCAAAACGTCTAGACAATGTTGCCAATTTTTGACAACTAATATTAAATATTTAGTACCTGATGACGGAAATAATCATATAGGGGTGGGAAGTTAAAATTCAAGAAAGCACTTCATGACATACGTGACCCACTTTTTGCAATTTTTAACCCCCCCCCCCCCCCCCCCCTCCGGTGACTAAAAACCTAAGCCCCCCGCCACTCATTGTGACCAAGCGTGGTATTTTGAAGACCCCCCCCCCCTGTCACGTAGTATGGGTACGCTCCCTAAGTTAGGTTTCCCTCAAGCGTTCTTCTCCAGATCTGTATGAGCTGTTTCCGAAAGCGTACAAGGTAGGGCAGTTATTTTTTTGCAAACTTCTCTACCCGTCAATTGCCTAAAGCAAAATAAACAAAAATTTAGAGGTTTTTGAAATGTGGCTTCACCGGAGAATGTTCAAAATCCCATGGACCGACATAATCACCAACACAGAAATTCTCAGGCGGGCTAGAGCAGATAGAGAACTACTCACATTAGAAAATTTTCACATCTGGGTCACATGCTTCGAGGGAAGAAATATCACTTGCTCTAATTAATATTAAAAGGTATGATAGGGGATCGCCGAGGGCATGGTAGGAGACAAATGTCTTGCGTACGAAATGTACAAGAGTTGACCGGTATTATAAGTATGGAGGGGCTATTCCGGGCAGCGCAAGATAAATATACTTTACCAGAGCGATCGCCAACGTCGGGGAAACCTGATAGGGCACGCGAAGAAGAGGAAGAAACCAAACCTCTATTACAAATTTTCCTTAGAAGTTTTTAATTACATGGTTTTTCATAATAATACGAGTACTTCTAACGTTACCTAGTTACTTGAACTTTTAATTATTGTTAATAGTATGGTAAACCAAAGTGTTTTTTAAGACATAATTAAAAATAATAAATAAACAGAACACTTGCTGACGTATTTCACATTTGACGTAGATAAATATAATAATATGCGGTTTCCGTTGTTTGATTTATTGATTTCGAATTAAAAACTTCAAAGGGTAACAATTATTATAATCCATAATTATCAGCCTGAAACACTCATCCACATTGAAAAAATCTTCCGATAAAAGATACATGACGCCAACGGGACTTGAACCCGTGGCCCGTTGGGACCCGTGCCCTTCTGATTGCCGGTCAGCTGCTCTCCCAATTGAGCTATGGCGGCTTATCTTATACCCGCCAAATGATTCAATATATACTAGTGTTTCATTCAACAATTACTGCTTATTATATTTTATCTCTTGCAAAAATTAAGTTGGTTGTTTTCAGGTGGAAAAAATATAATAAGCAGTAATTGTTGAATAAAACACTAGTAAATATTGAATCATTTGGCGGGTATAAGATAAGCCGCCATAGCTCAATTGGGAAAGCAGCTGACCGGCAATCAGAAGGGCACGGGTTCAAGTCCCGTTGGCGTCATGTATCTTTTCTCGGAAGATTTTTTCAATGTGGAGGAGTGTTTCAGGCTGATAATTATTGCTTATAATAATTGTTACCCTTTGTGCTATGCATAAAAATCTTGTCTTAAACGTTAGTTTAACAATTAAAAATAATAATTAAAAACTTCAAAGCTGGTTTTGGCTACGAACTTTGAGGGTAAAGTCCGCTTTACTCAATCAATCCGATTGACTGCTAAATTGTAATTTAATCAAGTAATAATTTTCAATTTGTGACGCGAGTATGGGTAGCGCCGCCCCAAAAACCATTTATTTGATAACCAACACATCTTCCGCAGGTCACCCCAAGAGATTTGCTAGCTTTGGTGATGTAGCCGGGATGTCCAGGTTCATTGGGTGAGGCTTTGCTTGGCGGCGAATGCCTACTGCGTCGCGGGCCGGATCGGGAGAGACTAGTTGAGGGAGGCCTAATCTAGGCCTAATCCAGCTAGACTCTCTCGACCCATCATACCAGTTGAATCTTGCAATCAAACATAAATATAGCAGCCAATAAAAATATGCGTTAAGACAATTAAGTGTTGGTAGTTCAATAAAATATGACCGTATCGGATAGGGATATATTAGCTCAGTTGGTAGAGTACTGACCCGGCAAGTCATGGGTCCTAGGTTCAAGTCCTAGATGTGACCGTATCTTTTTCTGATTTTTCTGTTTCAGATTTTCGATCGAGTTTCGCTAATGTTGTCTTCATTAATCAAATAAATTTTATTTGCGCACACCGGGATTCGATCATGCGGCCTTCAAGATTCAGATCATTCAGATCCTCAGGCCTTCCAGATTGCAAGTCAAGAGTCTTACTCGTCGTCAATATATATTTATCTCGACCGGGCTATGAACCCGCGAGCTCAGGGTAAGAAATCAAAAATTATCAATTAAATGTACCGATCCGAATATGCCCGAAGCACAGAGAAACCAGACAGACTAAAAATAAAGAAATGATAAAAACATGCGATGTATTTTTTTATAAATTTATATTTAAAAATCGGGTCATTTGAAGGTATATGCGAACACAGAAGGCGATTTAAACATTTTAAAATCAAATTTTAGACGTATTAACTCTTTTCCAGAAAAAAGACTGTTCTTTTATCTAGTAACCCTTTGTTTTAAATTTTGAGAAAATATGTTTATTTTTAGTACAATAAGATTTTACCGTAGGTCGTTGGCTGATTTGTTAAATTTTCAAACAAACTTTTGAATTATATAACGTACATTCCAAATCATATAATCATGCAGTAAAATAAATCAATAACTTATTTGGGAAAGCTAGTTTTCAGAATTTTAATTTGGTTCAAATAAAATCATTAAAAAGATCCACGCCCTTGTTGTGTGACGAAAATACTTCAGTTTGTCTGTATATTTACGGTCTTACAAACGAATATTAAAAAAAAGATATTATTGAACAATTATAAATGATCAAAAAATATTTACAAAAAGTACATAATTTTAATGGTTTTATCATCACGAGTTTGAGCATTTTTGAATGCAGTTATTTATCAAAGAAAATTTTGAATGAAATAAAACTAAGTTATAATGTTAAAATGCTGGTATAGAGAATAATTAATCTTTTTCATTGGAACCGCCCTGTACAGTTGCAAGGGTACGATCGCAAGATCATCGTTCGACGAAATTTAAATTTTTGACCGCTTGTTAATGGCTCATAGTATTCCCATAGGTAATCTAATTGTATGTAATTGCTTAGCCGGCTGTAAGTCTATTTTTAACTGGATTGCAAAAATTATGAATGTACGCAATAGTTAATTACTTTCGTAAATAATTTTTAATTACAGCAATCAGTTATCAGCCTTAATCATAAGGAGGCGTCCGTTGTCGGTAATTAAGTATCGTTACAAAGAAAATTAACCGCTAATTAACTGATGTAGAATGTTATCTCTGCATTGAATTAACTCTGTCGTCCTTGTTCGAAGTAAGTCACAATAATAAATAATAACACTAGTTAGTACGCTAGTTAACAATGTAGAAAATTGTAATTTTAAACTATTTGCGTCATCCAGAGCACGCGGAAAAAGCAGATAATGATTTAATGGATTTTTTTTAAGTCATACACGTGACCAGCATATTATGTGAACAGGAGTCTCCCAATTGCTGTGAATGCCAACAGGTAAATGAAAATGTGTCATAAACCATATATTAAAGTCAGGTAAGTAGCATGGTCCTGTATATTTTTTACATTTTAACGCAGCATCGTGTTCATTGGTCACATGCATTGTACATATAGTTTTGTATTAGTGATCGACGAAACGGTGGATGCAATCCTGTTAGCTGTTAATGTCTATTAGTCATTGGTTGTTGTAATGTTTTATCTAGTGTGTAGTAAGTTGTAAGATAGAGCATCGTAGAAATTTATAATACATTTGTACAGCGCCCTTGAGGTGATTATTATTACCAAAGAGATATATTAAGGACGTTGGCTGGTAAAGGAAGGCTTTCAGCTGGAAACCGATACTTCTTAACATGTAGTTTACTTTTTAAGGTGGTAAAACAAAAACAAAAAGAAAACTTTTTTGTTATTAGTTTTTGGGGTATTATGCCGTGTTGCGCTACCTCCTTATTTAGCCAACGTTTTGGACAGCGTTGCAGTGTCCATCATCAGGGCAGATGTGTAATAGTTAGGGGTGATGTTTGTACTTATCTACTTAGGAGCGATACCGTGTCGCCAGCTCCACTCCTCTATGAGCTGGCGCTACAATATACTTCAACATGTTTTTTTGCGTTTAGCCTTGATGTAACCGTCAATTACCGGATACCAAGAACCATTGAGCTTAGCTCCGTCGTCTCTATTAATATTTATAGGATTTTTGTGAATTTCAATTGCCTCCGTAATCAGGCGTGCTCTATGAGTTTTGGGTCTTCCCAGGACTTCAGGGACAAAACCAAAGTAATGGCCGGTTTCGATTAAGTGCTCGGCGATTGCCGATTTGTCAGGGTGGCCAAGTTTACAGGCACTAAAGTACTACATAAACCTTGTCACATCCAGAACAGCTGAGTTTGTACACTCCATCTGTTTCCAGAGGAAACTTGGTTTTTGCATGCCTCAAAAAGTCTCGTATTTTTGTCGTGGTTCCGAAGACAGTCTTAATGCTTTCTTTTTTCAATAGCCTCGCAAGAAAATTCGTTTAATATGTATTATTTCACAATAATAGACGTATTTACGTCTAGACGTCAGGAGAAATATTGCAATGGTGTTAGTGGCGCACAAGCTGCTAAATGGGCACATTTGCAATCCAGATATTCTGGAACGAATTTCTTTTTATGTCCCTGATAATTTCATCAGAGCTAGACAGCACAGATTATTTATTTTTCCAAGGGGCAGGACCAACCTACCAATGATCATGCCTTTGGGGAGAATAACTACTACTTTGTTAAATCACATTTCTTCTGTGATTGACATTTTCAATTTGAACCAAAGAGAATTTAAGACAGCAATAAGCATACTATTTACCAAATCTGGCTAATCAGATAGTATTGATGTACTTACCCATGCAAATAAATGTATATACTTACTTATTATAAACTGTAATTTATAAACTGTTATTTGTGAAATGTAAATGGATTATACTGTTTTTCACAATAAATCAATAAATAAATAATAAATAAATAAATAATATAATAGTTTAAAGTAATTTAAGATACTTTTGCGACATGTTCCAGGGTGAAAAACCTTCCCTACCTCCCTCTTCCAAATATCTTCTTCCTCCCCTCAGCATTACATTACATTCAGCCTCACAATACCTCCAATTGGGGATGCCATAGTCTCACTTGCTTCACATATTTGGGCTCAGTTGGAACCCTTGCGCGGTATTCGCATAATAAAAGCATTACCAAGAATTCTTTCACAGATTGTAACACGTACGGCGTAAAAACCTTTTATTAGTGGAATAAAAGAGATATGGTTCCTACAAACAACCAGCCTGTTTCATTATCAAGCGCCATAGTAAACAATGGACAAAGAGCAGAATGTAGACACTTTAGTTGTTGTGATTTTCGTATCGCGCTGAGGATTAACGAGTCGACCCACTTCCCGGTTGTTTTGGTATCCCAGCCCTTGTTCACCCTCGCGTAAAAAGGCCACATTTACGTAAAGGGGTGTCTAATCTGGGAAATATGTACCAATTAACAAAGCCATTTTACATTTTTAAATGTTGAATAGATAAGCTTATAGAAGTGTGTCATGGACGGGTCATGCGCCCGAGGAAAGGTCAATTTTCTTTGGCTCAAATAAATCAAACCTTTTCAAATAATATATTTTTTTCCTTGAACAAGTAGTCAATATCTCTGGCACGTTTGGGAGTTGAAAGATCTTACGTTATTTGACGAAATCAGTTTGCTTTCAAATCGGTATATAGTATCCTTACAAGGTTGAATCATTGAATAATGCATGCTTACAATAATAATAATTTATTACGTAAGGCAAGCAAATTATTAGTGTCCGACCGAAATAGGACTTTCTACCGAAACCGAATCTTCGGTATCTGTCGCAGTTTCAGCCGAAACGGAAACAGAAACTTTTTTAGAAGAGTTAAAAACCTTTTGTTTACCGAAATCTGGTTTATTTTTTACACTTATGCAGACAGTTAACACGTGGTAAATGAAATAAAAAAGCAATAATTGAAGAACCTATGTGAAAAGATAATCATTTCTATTTTTTTATATAGGTACTTCTGTAAAACAAACAAAAATTAACAAAACTTAGAAAAAAAAATGTCAATAATCAATACATGCATTATAAAGGAAGGACCTCATTAATTGAGTATTTTAATTTTAATTGCGTTTAACATCGCAACATTCTAATTACACATGTTAAATAAAATAAAAACAATATTTTTTTACATAATTCTCATCATTCATAAAATCCGAGTGAATCATTCAACGGAAAGAACTTCAATGCTGAATAAATGACAAATAAAATGTTAAGACAGAAGTAATAAAAAAAATCAAACACTTAACTAATCACTGTGAAAGATACTCCCAGTATCACCCAGACCACTGTTCAGAATTGAAACGTTGCTTGAAATGGCTTTAGCCATGTTTGGTGACCAGATCTGAATAGCCAGCTACTTCCCCACCTTCCTCTTCCCCATCTCCTTCACCTCTCCACTACCTTCAGCCCCACAACATACCCCAATCGGGGATGCCATAGTCTCACTGGCTTCAGATGGGAGCAGCTGAGACTCTTGTGAGGTATTCGTGAAGAAAAATTAAAAAATCACTATGTGGGAGAAATAACACATAAACTCACAATACCGGACCGGCCGGCGAACTCAGCTGATGATACCGGGTGACACACGAAGCAAGAACTCACCCGAAGTCAGCCAGACGACGCGCGATAATTCACGAATGCAGAGTTTCGGTTTGGCCGAAGGTTCGGCAGATTTTCTGCCGAAACCGAAACTGATGCCGAAACTAGATTTTTTTTTATTATTTTTAATTAAAAAAACGTTAGTTTATACGTTTTTAAGACAATATTTTTATGTGTAGCACAAAGGGTAACATTTATTATAAGCAATAATTATCAACCTGAAATACTCATCTACATTGAAAAAATCTTCCGAGAAAAGATACATGCCACCAACGGGACTTCTGATTGCCGGTCAGGTGCTCTACCACTGAGCTTTGTCGGCTTATCTAATACCCGCCAAATAATTCAATATATACTCGTGTTCCATTCAACAATTAGTGCTTATTACATTTTTCCACCTGAAAACAACCAACTTTATTTTTTGTGAGAGAGGCATTGTTAGTGCTAAATCTCTCGCTAGGTGGCTTCGAGACAAATTATGTCTACATTTTTTGTAGACATAAAAAACGTTAGTTTATGAATTAAAAATAATAATTCATATTTGACAAGTAAAAGTACTTAACAATTTTTTAAATATAAATTATGCAAATAGTCAAATATCGTCGATATTTGACCGTCTCTAGTCTAGTATCGGACCATCAGAAGGGACTCCATCCAGACAGTAATGGCAGTGATGATGATATTCGAGAATTTCCGTAGTCTACGACATAAGCTTTCAATGCGGTGGAGGAGAAGTGCTCTGAAAGAGTGCACTCGTCCCTCCAGGAATATTTCCGTGGCGCTGCAGTATCTCGGAAGGCGGAATAGTTGGTTATTATAGGTGACCTATAGCTTATGTCATTGGAATGCAGTGTGATCTACCCACAGTCCTGACGCATTTTCAGCAATGAGCAGGATGCGCCGTACAGTAGGTATACAATAAAGTAACGAAAAATATTGTTCATAAATTATGTTTTTATAATATTATCGAAGGAAGCAAATACTTTGTGGTGTGACATTATATATTAAATTAAAAAACACACTTTGTAAAGCACCACTTTTTATTAGAATAGATATTTAACAGCCAACCAGTTGTTATAATAAGCCCTGATGAAGCTCGAGATGAGCGAAACCTGGTTGGCTGTTAAATATCTATTCTAATAAAAAGTGGTGCTTTACAAAGTGTGTTTTTTAATTTAATATATGTTTTTATAAATTTATTTCAATGCAGAAATTCTGGGATTAACTATCATATGTATTCCTCTTTGCCCAGAATACAAACGGAGGGAAATAATTATACCATGTTAGTGAAAATTTTCAATTTATCGCAAAACAAATACCTTGTTATATATAGGTCAGTTCATTTATGTACATAAAACCCTGCATAATTTTTTCTATTATAAATTGAACTTAATTCGGTTGTGTAATATAATGGGTTTAGGTTTAGTTGAGTAGTTTAAGTTGAGACATTATGATATACGAGGTTGCATTTTTGTATGCTGGGCAATTTCAAAAAAGTTATCCGACCACTAGCCCATATCAAGTGACTGCGAGTGTATGGCCTCACGCCACTAATCTTAACACCCGCCTGACCACAATAGCGACCGTAAGGGTAAAAATACCCACAAACTGTCCACAAATATCCGCTAGAGAATTGGGCGATACACCCCCTTCTCCTGGTGAGCCGAGGGTTAATTGTTAGGGGAGGAAACGCGAGATTACCCCCAACCTTGCTCTCAATTTTCTCACCATTATTTGCCTTTTAATGGATTCTTGTGACATTTTTATTTTTGGTCAGTGTTAGTTATTTTCTACCCTTGTTTTTTTTAATATATTAATATATTGAGTTCGCTACACACGGTAGAGTTTGTTGAGCTCATGGAACTAAGGAAGCGGCATAAACATTTCGGATCCTATTATACCGCCAAAACCAGTGTAGCTGTCTCCATGGCGGCGGGGAGTGGGGATACAGACGGGGTTACCGCTCACCGAGCGGGGGGAGGGTGATCGCTTTACAAGGAAGGGCCGAACTGGTAATGGGCTCATTATTTAATTTATTTTTTAATTAAAAAACGTTTCTCAGTTTTTTTCTTATTTTAAGCACAAAATATAATAGCCCATTACGTATTATTTGCTGAACGAATTTCTTTTTCATAATTACCATACTCTTAGGTTGAGCTATTACAGTTGAGTTGACCCAAATATAGCTATGGAACATTTGCAGTCCATAAACAATGTTTTATACATTGTAATAAAACTGACGGTCTCCATGTTCGGGGGGTAAGACTCTCGACTCTCGACTAGCATTCCGAAGGTCGCGGGTTTGATCCCGGCGTGTACAAGTAAGTTTTATTGTTTGATTTGTGTTATTTTACAATTTATTAATTTAAAATAAAATATGGTGTATTTGCGGTACGTTTCAGAGTTGAAGATACTATCGGTACCGCCCTGGTGTGAGACCACCATTCAGATTTGAAACGTTGCTTGAAATGGATTTAGGCGTATTTGGTAATCAGATCTGAATAGCCAGGTACTTCCCCACCTTAATCTTTTTCATATCTTTCCCGTCTCCACTACTTTCAGCCTCACTACATACCCCAATTGAGGATGCCGTATTCTCATTGGCTTCAGACGGGAGCATTTGGAACTCTTGGGCCGTAGGAACTCACGTAAAAAAAATAATAGTTACCAAGAATTATGATCATTTCCTGTTTGAAAGAGAAAAGATTTTTTTTTTTTATTGGCAATGTTTATTAAAAATACATATGAAGTTACAACAGTTACATAAGGTTAACAAAAAAATAAAAAAATTGCCTTTGCTCACCATAAAGAGACAATGCTCTTGTGTTTGGTGAGGGAGTTCTAGCTCAATAGTAAATTAATGATCGTGTAAGTTAGTAATAACGGCTATTGTAAATAATAAGTAGGTTAAAAATTCTAAAAATAAATTTAAAAATAAAAATCCTGAAGAGTTTAAAAAAATCATAATATAAATTAAAAAATCATTATAAATGGAAGAATCATGTAAGTTAGTAACAAAAATTATTGTAATAAGTAAGTAAAGGATACGTAAGAAAGAACGCAAGATTTATACAATAGTAGACTCAGAGATTTAGACACTAAGAAATGAAAGAAAAAAGAAGGAATAAATGATTTATAAAATAGCAGACTTTAAGATACAAAGTAAACATATTTGGGACTTTTATAGCAGTAGGTAATTTTTTAATTTGGGCTTAAATTCCTGCATATTTTCGATGGTTTTTAATTTTAGTGGGAGGTTGTTATAATAGATTATGCCCAGATAAAGATAGGAATTTTGAATGTGCTTAGTATTAAATTTAGGAATTTTAATAGTTTTCTGGTATCTTGTTGATGTATTAAATTGGAAGTTACGAGTATTTAACTGTATTTATTTGTAAATTTGAAGTATTGAATATTTTTTATAGATTTTGTCTATTATAGGCACATTGAATATTGAAAAAAGAATTTCAGTAGGAAATTTAGACGGTTTTTTCAAGATTACCTTAATTATCAACCTTTGAACAATTTTGAGGGGATTTAAAATATTGTCATATGTTCCTCCCCAGCCAATAATACCATATTGCAATATAGATTGAACAGTTGCATAGTACACTCTTTTTAGGTTTTCTAAGCTAAGAATATTTCTAAGTCTAATAAATATATAAATACATTTCCTAATCCTTTTGACGAGTTCACAAATATGTGTTTTCCATTTAAAATGTTGATCTATATATACACCAAGATATTTGATTTTGGGAGTTGGACTAAGTATAGCACAATCTTGATTGCAGTTAGTTTTATTACATTTACTTTGGTGTATTATGATGTTTAAATTTGGTTCTAATTTGAATTTATTGATAGAGAATGGGATAAATTTTGTTTTTTCAGTGTTTAGAGAGAGGAGATTTTTATCGAACCAATTTTTCAATATGTTAATATCAATGTTAGCTAGGTTATTAACAGTATTCCAATCCGTACCTTCAATTATTATAAGATGTTGCCGCTTTTTACATTAGACTTTCTCGGCCGTCGTCTTCAATCTGCGACACGAAGTAGTCCTCTTGCATCCTTCCTGACACCATCCTGACTCCTAGACAGGTCAGTAAAATTGCTACTTAGTTCAATAAAAATCAATTTTGGAATGTTTTTGTTAAATTTCATCCGAAATAACACAACAATAAAACACAATCCACGTATATCGATTTATCTTTGGTGCATTAATTTAATTAAAACTGGTAAATGTTTGCATATCAATTAACTAGCCTTTAAAAAATGTAATTCTAAATTAATTTAGGCGGTAAACCACATTGACCAAAAAAAATTACAAAACACGAAAATTAACTATTTTCATTTTAACATTCTTGAATTTTTTGTAAAATATCGAAAAAAAACTGTCCTTACTCCTTCCACTAGTAAAAGCTTTTTTGTTTCTATAGGACAAAGCTAGTCAAATCGAATGGTTTGAAGAGTTAACAATATTGAATGTTTTAAATAAATTTGTCGAGAATTGATACAAGTCGATCGAAAGGAACCTACTATGGGTTCTTCCCGCGAAAAAACATCCCCCGACACAATACCCCCGACAAAATATCCTACGGACAATACGTACCGCAACAAAATATGTGCTAAAACCTAGCCTAACCTAACCCAATCTAACAATAAAATGGTACAGACATCCTATAGAGACAATATGTTGTTCAAAAATAGTTATATGAAAGAATTTAGCGCAGTTGAGATAAATTTTGTCCTTAGGATATTACGTCGAAGAATATTTTAAAAGGAATATTTTGTCAGGGGATGAAAACGCCCATTACCCATACTATGCTTCAGTACAAATTTCTATCCCATCAAGGCCGTGGTATCATCAATTTCATATTTTCCAAAAAAGAAATTCATAACTTTCACATTCGGGAGAGAATTTATTGAACACAGCTCCCTTCCGTTTTTCCAAATTTACGAGCTTGATTCCCCACATTGTTATTTCAGTTGTCGATAAGTGATCACTTCTTTTTTGTTTGTCCTTCTCTAAATAAATTCAGTCTCAACTCAATTCCAATTTTCATTTTACATATTTTGAAATTTTCCCATAAATATCATTTCGCATTCCCTTTCTACATCAATTGAAACGATGGCCTTGAAATGTAAAAGTAAAACTGAATATTTTTTGTTACTTTAGTCTAAATTTTTTTTACCAAAATTTTGTACCCGATTGTAATTTTGTATTCGATCGATCAAATGTTTTTGTTAGGCTAAATTCTTCGGTGACGAGAGACTTTTCGTGTAACGATAGACTTTTTGTGATGTTTTACTTTCTTAATTACTAAGAGTTCGATAATAAGTATAAAATCGTTAAATGTGAAAAAGCACACGGAATAAAAAAGTCGATGAATCCAAAACGAAATATTTTATGGACTGTTAGATAGTAATCAATTAACCGGATCAATGAAAATTTCCACTCTCTCGACGAAATAAAACTTTCGATTAAACAAACACCTTGTTTTAACATCACAATAACAATTAATGTCGGCATCGTGTAGCCAATGTATACATTGAAGAAGTAAAAGAAATGAAATACTTCGGAATTATAATCGATAACAAATTAAAACTTAACAAAAAAAAGTTTAATGAAATAATTAAAAACACTTTGTTTTTACCACAATAAACTTTATTTAAAAGTCAACATGTTTCAAGAACGATGTTCTCTTCATCAGGACATAAAATGTACTAAATACTAAATGATCAAACATAGAACGGCGTGGGTAGAAATGGAAGTAGTGGGGGAGGAGAAAGGTGGAAAGGGGAGGTGCTTAGAAGATCAACAAGGGGGAGGGGGGGGAAGGAACATTTGAGATGTCTAAATAGCAATAATTATTCGGAATTTGCTAACCATTTAATTGAATATAACCATTCATTTGATATAAATACTGGTTTTACAATTTTACACACTAACGTTAGTGGTTTTCACTTAGATCTTTTAGAAATATTAGAAATTAGGAAAAATGTCAATAGAAATTTAAATATTATTAACAATCAAATTAATTTTGTGAGTAACCCTATCTTAAACATATTTCCATTGTAATTTTTTGTCTTTGTTCTTCTAAGCACCCCCTTTCCACCCCCCCCCCTCCCCCTTGTTGATCTTCTAAGCACCTCCCCTTTCCACCTTTCTCCTCCCCCACTACTTCCATTTCTACCCACGCCGTTCTATGTTTGATCATTTAGTATTTAGTACATTTTATGTCCTGATGAAGAGAACATCGTTCTTGAAACATGTTGACTTTTAAATAAAGTTTATTGTGGTAAAAACAAAGTGTTTTTAATTATTTCATTAATAAAATGGTGCCACAAAGTGAATTTGCTAAATTTGAAGAAGAAAAAAAAGTTTGTTTCTTAACTGCGATCAAGGGTAACTCAGATCTTAAAACAAGGAAATTGATCTACAGTACCACTCCACCATCTAAACTGAATGAATGCATAAGTGTAATTTTTCTGTGCAATAAAAGATAATTTAAAAGAATGGAAATAATTCAGAACGGAGGCACGAGGTCTATAATATTCTATATTATGCTGTAGCAAATATACTTGGATAAAAACCATGCAACGCCAACCCATCATGTGGCATTCGATTAGTCTGTGGTACTCGTATGTACGAGAGACCGGTCAGTGGTTGAGTGTCGGCGGGCGTCGCTTGTTCGATTCCTCGGCTGGCCAAGTCCTCCATCATAACACAAGCAACATTTTCGGCTTTCTGTGGTGGTAGTAGGAGATTTTCAAACATTGTTGGGTTATTCGTAACCCGGGAATGTTTGTCTTTCTTTTTAAAATAAGAAAAAAGAATAAGAATTTATTATTTAAAGAATAAATTGTTATCAGATTATATGTTCAATAGTGTTAGTATTGATACTACAATTCACTGCTGTCCTACAAGAAGTTGAGAAAATTTTAAACTAAAAGCCTAGCAGTTCTTCGTGGATTATGTCTCAATGTTCTGAAGTCCAAAATTGAGTACGCTAGTAATAGTTACATATAAAAAAATACATATTTGACATTAAAAAATATATACCCGACCGTTTGGAATTTCATCTGTCCGTAAATTTGTTTCCGTGTTCTGTTACCAGTTTAAGGTGGCGGCCGTGTTGGACACCCCGCCAGAGTTCTCGTGTTGTCAAATCAGTACACCATTAGTACGTTGACACGTACCTGCTAGAGGAAAGTTTGAAATAAGAACTGTTATTTAAATATTGACTTGTGATGTTTCTTTTTTTTTACATTAACTCCACACAGGAGGCCCTGAGGAAAATAACTTCCCTCAGGGCCTATGTCATCTTTGAAGATGCTGTGTGGAGGGTCTTTTTGAGGAAAGGAAGGAGTGAACACGGGTCTTGAAGAGACCCATGTTGTAGGAGGGAGGAAACACAGAGGCCGGCAAATCGTTCCACAGCCGAGCCGTTGAACTCAAGAACGAGTCATAGAAACGACCCGTTCTCATGTGACTAATGTCAACCGTGTACAAATGTTGGGCGCGTGTTTGGCGTGTTTCCCGACTATGCACCGGTGCCGAGGGGATCAATGACGCTAGTTCCTCGGAGCATCTTCCATTTTAATACCGATAGAACAAGGACAGCATTCCCACCTGACGCCTGTGCTCTAAAGATTGCAGTCCGTCTGTTAAGATGGGAGAATCTATCAAACGGACCGCCCGTTTCTGCACAGAGTCAAGGGTTTTTTTTAGGTATTTTGGAGCTCCAGACCAGAGGTGGCTGCCAAATTCAACCGTGGGGCGCACTTGCGATTTGAACAGGGTTAGCAGTTGTGTACTATTAAAGTATCTGCGGGCCCTGTACAGTACGCCCAGTTTCTGAGAGGCTAACTTAACTCTGGTTTCGATGGAGCCCCCGTACCTGAGCTGGTCACTTAGAGTTACACCAAGCATATCGATGGACGTTCTGTTCGGAAGATTGCTTCCGTTGAAGGAGACTAGATTTTCATTTCGATCCCTTTTAGACGTTATCAAACATGATTGGGTCTTTGAAACAAACTGTACAATTCCTTACCTTTTGAAAATATAAAAATTTTGTATGGTCTATTTTGTATTGTATGGTATTAAGCTTACAAGTCTTTTGGTTTTTGAGAAAATTTTGGTTTTGATTCCAAAAAGTTCCAAACTAAGAACATGTTTTCATTTTCGTTTTTAAGTACACGCATTATTATTATCGATTATCACAAAAGATTTTATGCGTCATTAGAGAATGCAAGGCCTAATAAAGTACAGGGTCCCGGTGCGCAACAGCCAAATTACGAAATCAGTGCTTTTGATTAGTAAACTTTACTGTTTAAAATGGTCTAATAACTCTGTTTATAATGCTTGCAGTAAAACAACATAAAATCAGCATAAACAACGAGTACAATAATAATCGACGCCATTTGCATCGATCGCATCGATGTCGTTGCTTTTTGTAGCATGATCAGTTGACAACCCTAAATTCGTTTGGTGCCCAGGCCTCCTACTGTAGTCGGAACTTTTGAATACGAAAACGCCGCCCGCGTCCTATCGTTTATTTAATCCATACGCACATATTCTTTGAATGCCTATCTTTGTCACACATGAACAACGTTTGAATCAAGAATTTATTAGAAACAAGAGTGTTGCTTACTTGCCCCTTTTTTGAGTTTTTGAGACAGTAACAAATCTAGATATATTATGACGTCGATGCTAAGACGATATTATTTTTTGAGCAGTGGCAACCATTATCATGTCAAATAAATAGTTTCTCATTACTATGGCACTTTAGAAAGGTGACCTTACCTGACCTAGCTTAACGTTAAGCGCATTTGCTTCTATCCGGATTGATTCAAAACGAGATGTAATAAATAATTGTTCCACTTCTTTATTATTAATACTACTGGCTAGTTACACTAGGAAACCTTTTTTTCTCAAATGGGAGAAAGGAAAGCGAAAAGTAGGACAATATAACAAATTAAATACCCAAGCAAATGAATACCGTACTTTTATTTGCTTCGCGCCGCAAAAGATATTAACAAAAAAATCTGCATTTCGGATTCTCACTGGGGCGATACTGAGAGTAGAGAGTAGTAATTCTGGGCTATATTTTAGTAACTAGCTATTGATTTCGTGTCTGTCTATCGAGCCCGGACTGCAGGTTACATCGTTACATGTGTGCATTATGATGTTGAACAGTTTTGATGTCACTTTCAGTTTCATATACGGGTAACCGGACAACTCAACATAGTGGCGCTTCAACGCACCTCTGAAAAGTGATATAAAGGCCCTTCAGAAATTTGGCGTATTTTTCAGGTGGTCAAAATATTTCCGCTTTACAATAAAATGCAAATAAATGAAATATTTATATCATTTTTGAAATATAAAGATTTTGCACGCAAATACAAAAAAGTTTTATAAATGGCTTAATGGTTTTTTTTAAGAAAAATTAATACTGATAACGAAAAAAAATAAAAACACATACATTATTTGTCAGATTTTTTTTTATAAACGTTATTATCACCTGTCTTTTGTATCGTTCGATTGAAAATAATTAATAAAAATTTCCAAAGTTTCAAATTTTTTTTTTCATATTGGGTTTC
Organism: Limnephilus rhombicus; assembly: GCA_929108145.2. NCBI lineage: Eukaryota > Metazoa > Arthropoda > Insecta > Trichoptera > Limnephilidae > Limnephilus > Limnephilus rhombicus. The sequence continues at coordinate 26,487,474 of OV815295.1, read as the reverse complement.
AAAATTTTGGTTTTATAAAGGTATACATTTTACTTTTTGGGTATTGTTTGGGTTTTATTTTATTAATATAAAGCGTGGTATTTTGCCTTTCTAACGCCGTTTGAATCATATTTATCGTAAAGGAGTTACAGCGATTCACATGGTACCTATGTGAGCTGGGACAAATTTGGTCTAATGTGATTAACGGGCTAACTATTGATTTCGTATCTGTCAACCAAACCCGGATTGCAGGTTAAATTTGTGCGTTGTAATAATGAACAATTTTGATGTCACATTCAATATCAAATATGGGTAACCAGATAGTTCAACATAGTACCTTTGAGTGTGTTGAAGCGTGATATAAAGGCATTAAAAATGATGATTAAAAAGGTTACGTTCGGTTAGGTTATGGGCATTTGAAGTAAAACTTCTTAACGCACGCTTCAGTCGGGGAGTAAGCTGGTGAATGCGTGACATTTAGTTACGAAAAGTGTGATCGGACGAGGCGAACGGTCGGGCGAGGCGAACGGAAGCTGAGTGAGAGGGAGATATAAGTTAGTGAAGTTTTGCTTGTCGTGTGGTCTAAAGCACACTCGTTTTTTTTTCATCCATTTTAATGACTTTATATCTCTTGGATAAAGGTTTGTTGGAGTGCCATTGTATTGATTTGTTATGGAACATTAATTTTAAAATTACAACGTACTTTTTGTTGTTGAATTTTGTGTCTACCTGAAGAAAGTAAATATCTCTTTTTTAAAAGTTTCTTTGGTTTAAAACACAGGAGGAATTTCATGGAAACTTACAAAACTCTACGGTCACCACATTACTCGGATATGATTGGAAATTTTCACGGTCGAAAGTTTTAGCGCGATTAATTTTTGGGCTATTGTGGTGTGTTAATATATCGATGGCCCAGTATTAAACGGTATCAAGGCCGAAAAACTAAAAAATACGATATGAGTAGATATCATAAGATTCGCCAAAAGGGCTCTTCCCAGTTTTAACAAATACAAAAAAAATAAAAATATTTGTCTCCTTAAGAGATGAAAAACCTCGTTGGAAAATATACAATCATGATAATCTTGTTTTGTATTATTTTTTTTACTATTTCTAACAAAACATACTTTACATAATATACATTTTAGACAATAAATAGGTTGTCCCGCGAAGCTGCCACATGACTGCTTGTCTGCAGGTTCTACCTCAATTTACATTCAATATTATTTGAAGTAAAAAACTTGTTTATAGTATCTAAAATTGTAAAGAAATGCAAATAATGACATCGAAATTCTAAAAAAATTAAAAAAAAACAAACTACAAAAAAAAAACTGGTTCGATACAAACCTACTAACAATTAATGTAAAAAAAAGTTTATATTCCTTTCTCAATAAATTAGTTCAGAACTTACCCTAACATTGATATAATTACACATAACAAAAAATGTGACAAAGATGTCTGTAATAATTCATGTACCATATTAAACCATACAACTGAAATATGTTACCTCAGTGTAATTGTAGACCAAAATACGAAATGTAACAGATACTTGTGAACTTGTTTATCGCATTAGGAAATATACCTATATATTTATCAGATTAAAGAAAAAATTTAAATAAATAATCTAAAAATGTCTATTTCGCACTAGTCCAATCATTAATTTAGTAGGGAAACAGTGGATGGGGAGATGATGTGAAAAAAGTTCTGTAAAAGTGGTTAAAAAACTAATTATTACAGTAATTTTGAAACAAACAAAAAAAAACAAAATTCTCTTCCAAATTACTAATTAATAACATTAACTGTGTGCCACCTGTGACAGTAGATTGGGCTTATTATCTGCATTTGCTGAAAAGATTTAAACATTACGAAGAGCTACGTTTTGCAAAAGGACGCTCATGTCAAGTTCTATAGAATAATGTAATTCAAGTAATGGGTATTCAGTTCATAAATCATGGAGTTGCATAATAACATTATTAATAATGTATGAATCCAGTGAAGTCGGAGTGTCGCCTTCGATCATTTAGCTTGCTTAGTGACAGTGCTGGTCAACTTATGCTGAAATCTTTAATTTTTAATTTTTTTTATTATTATTGTACAACAGAATACTTCCAATTACAGTACAATTTAGTTATCCTATCAGTATTTAGGCAAGTGACTCTTCAATAATATTTTTAAGGCATGTCACTTACATCCAAATGGTTTGCAATTTCATTTAACAGCACCACTCCCCTCGTCATGCTATGCTTTGCCAAGACGTCTGTTCTGCCGTTCGGTACTTTAAATAAGTCATGATGTCAACTTCGGCTGTAGTGGTCTGGTACATATAAATCATAGCATCCCAAGAGAAATGGGCTCTCGATGAAATTGTTCCAAATTTTGAAAGACAGAATAGCAAGACTTGCTTTCCGTCGAGTTTCCAGACTCACAGAATCAGCTTCCTCAAGTGAGTCAATATGGTGCATGAACCTTGGATATATTCCATGCATATAAACATACCCGAAGAATTTCTTCTGAATTTGCTCTAACATATCAATGTACTTCTGGTTGTACGGTGCCCAAACATCGCTCGCGTACTCCAGCTTGCTTCTCAGTATGCCATCAAATAACGCTAGCATAGCTTCTTGGTTATCAAACTGCTTACAAGTCCTGATGATGAACCCAAGAAGTTTGTAGCAAGACTGAGTGAGCTGCGATATATGGCAAGAGAATGTCAGTTCGGGATCAAAGACGACACCGAGATCCTTCACGGATTTTACACGTGATAACGTTTCGCCTTTTATTTTATAATCGTAAAGTATAATGTTTTTACAACGAGTGAAGGACATAGTGACACATTTTTTGTGTTAAAATGTTATTTGTTTGCCAACGACCATTCGGATAGTGCATCCAGATCAGTTTGCATTTTAAAGCAATCTTGTTGGCAGCTTATTTCCATCATAATTTTAAGGTCATCAGCAAATAGTAGACATTTGCCGTTCCTAACACACTTTTTTTTTTTTTTTTTTCATTTACTAGATTCTTATGTATCTTGAGGAGATGAATCATTTAAATTTACTGAATTTAAAGTTAATGTTCTTTATACAAATAGAACGGCGTCATATGCGCCTTGCAATTTTTACCTCATGTGGGTATTTAAAAATAGTACCTGGCTATTATAGACTTAGAGGTCATGTATTTTGTCGGTAGGGAAAAATTGTTATGTAAAAACCCTACTAAAATTGCATGTTTTGCATAGCTCAACAAAGCAACCGGCATCAAGCAAGGGAAATATATACATACGTGTGTGTTTGTGTTATGTTGGGAGTGGGAAGGAGTCGGTCATGTCCTTTTATTTGGAGCTCTTCCGCATTTGCCTTTGGGAATAAGGAAACCATGAAAAACCTTATCCGGGAGGAGTCGGCCGACAGTCAACATGAAACTGTGCGGCCTTCAGTGATTTCAGTAGATGAAATCCTGCATTTTGTGGTGATGGGTGTGGGTGTCTGTTTTTATGTGATATATACTTTATGGGAATTTTTAGGATAAACTTACATACATATAGATAAAATAAATATTATTATATAAATATATACATAGATATATAGACATAAGTTGTGGGGAGGGGTCTGGTGATTGGGAATACCTACCGATCGCTCAGTCATCCGCGTCTGATTCAGGATTGTGCCAAATGTGATTAAGGTCCATCAGAATATGTTTGGGTAGTCTGTGTTTGTACCTGAAAGGGAGATCGCTAGGTGCATTGTATTGACCGATTTCTCTGATGAGTTTATTTTTACTATGTTGAAGTGACTTGTAAAATCGGTCGGTCAGTCTGTGTGTGTATTCAAATAAGGTCGGTATTTCTTCTCTTGCATGTAGTCTTTTCAAGTTTGTTCTGAGTCTTGTGTTGTACGTGATTTTAATGCAGAGATTTTGTAAGGTCTGTAGTTTTGTGTGGTCAGAGTGGGAGATGCTGCCCCACACGGGGATAGCATGAGTCAGTACCGGTCGAATGAGCGAATAGTAGATCAGGAGTTTGGTTCTGGGAAGTAGCGGACTTCTTCTGTTGAAGATTGGCTTCATCGCGCCGACTGCCTTTCTGGCTTTCACGTGCATCTTGGCTACGTGAGATTTCCAGTTGAGACGTGAGTCCATTGTGAGGCCCAGGTAGACGACCTCATCTTTCCATTCTAGGACGTGTCCTCCCATTTCGATGTTGACGTCTGGTGTTCTTATTTTATTTTTCCTCGAGTACATTATGACTTCGGTCTTCGCCTCGTTCAGTTTGAGTCGCCATTTTTTGTAGAACTCTACGAGTGCGTCGAGCGCCCTCTGTAGGTATATGGCTGCCATGTCTGCTTGCGTCGAGGAAACGTAAAGTTTGACGTCGTCTGCATAGATGGAAAGGTTGCATCTCTCGTCATGGGGGATGTCGTGCGTGAAGATGTTGAAGAGGTGAGGTCCCAGTAGACTTCCCTGTGGCACGCCTTTTGGAATCTCACGTAGTGTCGACAGCGCGTTCCTGATGAAGACTTGGAAGGATCTGTTTTTGAGGTATTCTTGTATCACTCTCGTTAGGTATATGGGCGTGTTCAGTCTGTGTAGTTTGTGCAGGAGCCCTTTAATCCAAACGGTGTCAAATGCCTTTTCCAAGTCTAGCAATGCAGCGGCGGTGTAGCGATTTTCGTTGAATCTTCTCGCGATGAATTCCGTTACTCTGGATAGCTGATGGGTGGTGGAATGCCTTTTCCTGAATCCGAATTGTTCGTCTGGCAAAGTGTCTTCGTGGTGTGGTAAAAGTCTGTTGAGAATCACCTGTTCAAATACCTTGCTCAGCGTGGAGAGTAGGCTAATCGGCCGGTAGTTTGTCGGCTGCTTCTTGTCCTTATTTGGCTTGGAAAAGGGCAGCACGGTCGCCGTTTTCCAGATCTCAGGGAAATGTCCGATGGTGAGGCAGGCATTGAACAGCTTGGTGATGAAGATGATGGCTTTCTGAGGAAGATGTTTCAGTAGGATGTTATGTATTTGATCGCTTCCCGGCGCCTTATTTGTCTTCAATCGCCTGATAATGACGGCTACTTCGCTCGGTGTGCTGAAGTGAATATCGGCGGCGTTCGTCTGCTCGGCTTGTTCGAGGTTTCTTAGAGACTCTTCTACTAGTCGATCCGTTTCCGGGTCCGATAGGCCGTCCGTGGCTGCGTAGGCTCTCTCGAATCCATCGGCGAGCGCGTTTGCTTTTTCTTCGAGTGAAAGTGCCAACCCTGATCCGTCTAGCTTCTCTAGCGGGGGAATCGCGTGATCCTCGTGTCTCAGTGCTTTTGCCATTTTCCATAGGCTGTTGTCCTTTGGCGTGAGTGACGTAACTTTCTTCGTCCAAAGTTCACGTCTGAGGTCGGTGATCTCCTGCTTGATTTCCCGCTGTAGAGTGTTGTAGGCCGTTTTGAAGTAGCCGTCGCGCGTGTGATGGTAGATGCGTCGCAGGCGATTTTTCTCCTTAATGAGCGATAAGACGTGCTCGGGAAGCTTGATCGTGTATGTCTGTTCGTCTTTGAGGGGGATGAAAGTGTCTTGTGCAATTTGGATGATTTCGGTCAGAGTGCTTGCGGCTTCGTCGATCTCTTCCTTTGAGCGCAGAGTTGCCGACGTGAGATGTATCCGTTCGTTAATCTCTTTTTTGAATCCTTCCCAGTCGGCGTCCTTGTAGTTTCGCCGCTTTCTGGGGCTCCTTGAAGTCGTTCCTCCTATACTGAAGCTCACGGGCAGGTGGTCCGACGACAGTTCGTCCAGCGTGCGCAATGGCGAGATGGTCTTGGCGTTCTTCTCAAGTACGATATCCAGAGTACTTGGGTACATTGCGTGTGCTGAGTGGTAAGTCGGTTTGTCCGGCGCCATTATCGTGTAGTTGTGCGTCTGCATATGTGAAAAGAGCGTTTTCCCATTCGCGTTGCCTCTGTAGTTGTTCCAATAATTGTGCTTGGCGTTCAGATCTCCTCCTAGAATGACAATAGGGTGCAAATTAAGTAATTTATCGAGATCTTCTCTAACCAGTAGGTTGGGATGGTTGCAGTAGGCGGCGATGATGGTATGCGCTCTATCCTCTATGGTGACTTCGATAATCGTGGCTTCGGTATGCTTCAACTTCGGAGTAGGGATTCTTGTAGATGTAATGGTTTGACGAACGAATATGGCGGTGCCTCCGCCTGCGCCCTCCGGTCGGTCGTCTCGGTGTACTTCGAAGCCGGGCACTCTCAGGGGAATGTCGGGTTTGAGATGAGTTTCTGTAATGAGAAAAATGTCAATGTTAGTATTGTTTGCCAGAGCGAGCAATTCGTCAATTTTAAAACGGATGCTGTGGGCATTCCACAGGAGGACGTTCACCATCTGGGGATTAGACATTGATGGTGGACGTGATGAGATCCATCAGGATCCATGCCCTCTCCAACTCGTTGGATCCAGCTGCGGCCAACTGCGGTTGCACCCGTCTCAATCCCTGTAGCAGGGCCATCATCAGTTGTGCGTCTCCTGCGCCGGTGTATGCCTCTCCTGCGGGCTGCTGCGTGCGGGGCTGCGAGCGGGGCTGCTCCTCGCGCTGTTGGGGGCCTGAGGCTCCTCCGGCTACTTGGGCCCAGGTGCGTCCATCATTCCTCGTCGTCTGATGCGCATGAGGATGTGTCCTGCTTCCTGGCGCCTCTGTCCTGCCTCCTGGCGCCTCCCGGCGGAGCTGTCGCTGGTGTTGTTGCAGTGAGGCGACGTATGCCACCCTCTTCGGGCAGCCCCTATAGTTGGCGGGATGGGGGCCTCCGCAGTTGCAGCACGCGGCGGGCTCATCCCTGGTGGTCTTGGGGCACTCGGCGGAGGCGTGCTCCACTAGGCATTTCACACACCTCGCGGTGTGTGAGCAGTTGCGGGACCCGTGCCCGAAGTTCTGGCAGCGGTAGCACTGTGTCCCGTGCTGCAAGTGGTTGCTGCGATGTTTTTGCAGGCGGATCCTGCAGTGGCATAGGTATTTGACGGCCGCCCTCAGCTGGCCCATGTTAACTTCCTTGTTGAAGTGTACCAAGTACATTGGGTACTCGGCCGTGGTGGTCGTCATCTTGGTGACCTTGACGGGGGCGAAGCCTTGGTTCGTAAGGTCTTCGGCTATTTCCTCCGTGGCCACGTTAGGCAGGCCCTTTATCACTGCCTTCTTCATTTTGTCTGCCTCCGCCGTGTAGGTATGGAAGCCGCGTGCTTCCGCTCGCAGCCCGTTGGTGAGGGCGCGGTGATCTGCCATGCTCTGCAGGAGGATGTTGACCTTTCCCCCTGGTCTGTACCGGATCTCGAAACGCAGGTGCCCGATGTGGCCCTGCACCGCTGAGGTGACCTGTCCATGCGAGAGGGTCCCTAGGGTCATCACGACTGGGGGGACGCGGTCCTTCCTGGCGGCGCCCGTGGTACCTGTGGAGGAAGAAAATGAATTAGTATTGGCGCGTTTCGCCTGCGACGCGCCGCCGCCTTCGGATACTTCCTTCAGGTTGCCGAAGCGGTTGCCGACAACAACCGCCCGGGGTTCCTGCGGGGATCCTGGCCTCTTGATGGGGTTGGTCGGCCTCGTCCAACCTTCCTCCTCTCTTGTCATCTCCATGTCCTGATGGGGCTGGAATCTGGGGGGCGGAACGTAGCCTGAAGCTGGGCCTACTGGAGGGCGGCTGGGCCCGGCTGCAGTGGCGGTCTCGGGCATCTTCGGGGGCGGTAGGGGGATGGCTGCCGGCTTCGTCCTCGGGTCAGCGGGATGGGGCTGCAGTGGTTGGGAATTGGGGACCTTGATGGTCCCAGTCTTCGTCCGGTAGGTGGTGGTATCCTCTGGGATGGCAGAAAGGAGCCGCGCGGGAATCATCCGCACGGCAGGTGTCCTATATTTCCGCTTTAGGATTGCGGGGGTGTTCTTGGGGGCTTCTTCTCTCGGTGGGGCCAGGTCGTCCTTCTTGTTCTTCTTTGCCTTGAAAAAGGCAGTTGGCGGCGCGGTGGCCTAAGCAGTGAGCCGGTCGGGGTCCGGCCGGCTGACAAATAGCAGGTGTCTGGCCGTGTAAACACGAGCCAGACAGAGCGGTTCGGGAGCGAAAAAATCTGTTGTCACAGAAGCGACTGTCGCTGGCGGCAGTCACTGCGTGTCGTGTCGTCGTTCCTAACACAGTTTTGGATGTCATCTATAAGTATTAGAAACAACATGGGTCCGAGGTTAGACCCTTGAGGAATTCCAGATTGCGCTTGGAATTTTTTTTGAATTATGTCCATTTATTGAAACAAATTAACTTCTGGATTTTAAATACGATGAGAAAAAGTTCAGTGTTGGTAGATCGAAGCCTATTTTAAACATTTTCCTCAAAAGTATATCATGGTTAACACGGTCAAATGCTTTGGCAAAGTCGGTGTAAAATATCTGTTTGGTGCCTCGAGTCTAAACTGGTGGCTACCAACCGCGAAAAATTAAGCAGATTTGTGATTGTTGATTTCTTTGGAAGGAAACCGTGTTGATTTTCACCAATGAATGGCTACCGGTCTGTAGTTTTTGACGTCTGTCTTATCTCCATTCAAAACAATGTGATCTTTCTATAAGTTGCTTAACACTTAAACGCTGAGCTCTGGCGTCATGAAATTATCACAACTGTTTCTGACTAAATTTGCTAGTTCAACGCTATTACTTTCAGATTAAATCGTCATTTCCATCACGAGCCATGGATATTTACCAAATCCGATCCGAACATAATGCTTGTTTTTTTAACAAAAATAGTATAAAAAAATATTCTGTTAATTAGTTTCGACTTTTCTATTTCTAAGACAATTATTGCTATTTGTATTTTTTTTTATTTGTTGTTTACTGGGAACATTTAAAAAAGTGGTAACAAATGATATCTCTTCTATCAATTTGACAGTAGTGAAATGAATGTAGCCATCAATCCATTTTTTTTATTTTTTATCTTTATTTTAAGCACTCGCCAAACTGCCAACGCAGTTTGTCACCAGGTCAATTTCACAATATTAATAATTATACCATTAAAGCACAATATCGAAAATAGATATAGAATAATAACATTTCAAATGACTACAATACACAGGCATAAAAATATCGACAGACAGAAATAACATATTTAAACCAACTCGTAGGCATTTTATTTATACATAAGATAACACGCAAACAATCAATGGATACTAATGTAAACTTGATTAGCGACAATATCAATACAAAAAAATTTTGATCTGTTAACCATTTTTTCAGAATTTTTTTTAATTCGGTGGTGCTTTTTATATGCATTTACATCTTATAAATATAGATATAGGACTCGCAACAATAACATTTGGCTGTCATCAGTTCTTTTGTTTTGCTCTTTCAAAAAATATTCTTAAACCAATCTTTTTATTGTGTTTTGGCTGTAAAAAGTTTAGTGTGTTGGAATCTTCTCCCCCCTGATCTTCCAGGAGTCATTTCTTGCTGCTCATTTTCAGATATTTATATAATTTTTTTACTTCTGTCACTTTTTATATTAGCTGTAATTCTTTGAACAATGGAGGAGGATTTCCCTCCTGTACCCCTTACAAAGCCCCCAGATCCACCTCCTGACCCTCCAGATGGTGACATTTCAGATAAAATAGACTTTTCAGAACATTCAAACATTTCAGACAATGAATCTGTCATCCTAACTTCAATTAAAAAAAGAAAATTTAGTCCCCTTTCCCCAAAACAACATGATTCGCCTTTGTCTCCTCAGTCCCCTCCAGCTCTTCCTCAATCTCCTCCAACAATCTTTTACTCTACTCATTCCCGTGGCCCCTACATTGTATATGCGCAAAAAACTGAACAAGGTAAAACCATCCATCCTCTTGAATTTGGCAAATTTCTTTCAAATAACAAGAACCTTTATTCCTGTCAGGTTCAGCCGCCAACAACTTTATCAAAAATATATTTATTTCATCAAATTCTAAATTCAAGGCGTACATCCCAACTTTCAATGTCACTCGAATGGGCCTGGTCAGGGGTATCTCGACCGATCTGTCCATTCCAGAAATCCTGTCCTCACTTTCAACCCCCCAACATATCGGCAATCCCATAAAAGCCAGGAGGCTAAATTATAAGGACACCTCTGAGGGCATCGTTTCCTGGAAGCCCTCCCAATCTGTCGTCATCACATTCGAAGGACAATCTCTTCCCTCCCATATTTATTTATTTTTCAACTCCTTACCAGTTGAAATGTACACTTATCCCACCACTCAATGTTACAACTGCTGCCGTTTTGGTCATACCAAAGCTGCATGCAGATCCCCTCCCAGATGTTTCAAATGTGGAGAAAACCACTCGGCTGACCAATGTTCTTCTCTCTCTTCACCTAAATGTTTTAACTGCTTAGGCGCTCATTCCGCCATTAACTCTTCTTGCCCCGAACAATCTCGCCAAAAAAATATAAAAATTTCTATGGCCTCTGAGAACTTGTCTTTTCTGCAGGCTTCTAAATTATTCCCGCCTGTCAAAAAATCATTTTCCGAGGTTTTATCCAGTAACTCTTCATCCAACCCTCTCGCCTCCTCCTCAACATCTTCCCGTTCAACAAAATTCACATACAAAAACCCTATCTCTAAACAGGCTCGTGGATACGATCAGCAACAACACAACTCACTTCTCTTAAATCCCAATGGTTCTCCTCTTTCACACGCCACAAATGGGTGCGCAAACAATTATAATTCATCCTCAACAAACTATCAAAAGCTTTCTGAACAACTCTCCCAAGATAATTCTTCATTTATTCAAACTCTTATTATGCTTCTAATTGACCTAATTTCTTCTCAAACTAATCTACCGTCCAACGCTGCTTCTATTATTTCCACTTTAAAATCATTTATTCAAAATGGCTCTTCAAGATGTCAGAATTCTTCAGTGGAATAGCCGCAGTGCTATTTCTAACAAATCAAACCTTCTTAACCTATTAAATTCAAACCTTGTTTCTGTGGCTGCTGTCTCGGAGACATGGTTTACTCCATCCACCCACTTTAATGTGGGAGGGTACTCCTGTCTCCGCGATGATCGCCCGGAAGGTACGGGCGGTGGTGCTGCCCTTTTTATTAAAAAATCCCTTCCGTTTTTCCCAATAAATAATATCAAACCCCCCAATGCTGACTTTCAAATGGTTGCAGCTAAAATAAAGGACACTTCCTTTGTTTCTATCTATCTTCCCCCAACATCGCACTTCAATAAACAAGCGTGGTTGCAAATTGTCCGTCAACTAAGCCCTCCTTTCTTTTTATTGGGTGATTTTAATGCCCATTCCCCCGTCTGGGGTTCTGCTTTCTGTGATCGAGACGGTCGAAGTGTGATGGATTTCCTGGATGAGTCCAACCTTTTTCTTTTGAATGACGGATCTCCTACTAGAATCTCTCGCCCCAACACAAACCCCAGTGCAGTGGATCTCTCCATATGCTCTATTAATCTGGCACCTCTCTCCTCGTGGGTGGTGTCCCCCGACCCTTGCTCCAGTGATCATTTCCCGATCACCATCACTTATCAAACTTCTTTCCATTCAGACAAGTCCCATATTTCGACAAAGATTAAAACAAAACACACCAAATGGGACGAATTTAACTCACATATGGATAAGTTTATACAAAATTTATCCTATACCGATACATTATCTGTCAAAGATGACTACGATAACTTCAAATCAATGCTCGTAACTGCAATCAATAAATCGAATCCTCCCCCTAAAACCAAATCTCTCAAAAAACTCCCTCCAACTCCCTGGTGGGATGAGGAATGTTCCAAAGTAGTGAGAATTCGGAAAGCTAAATCTCTTTCCTATCGTCACAATATGACTATGGAGAACTATCTCATATACAAAAATGCCGAAGGCAATGCCAAAAGGGTATTGAGGTCAAAAAAAAATCCGGGTGGTACAACTTCTGCAGTTCAGTATCTCCGAACACTCCAATTTCGGAAGTTTGGTCTATGATTCGAAGATTTCGATCCTCCTTCAGTCCAACATCTCCTCGAGCTTCTCATTCTAAATGGATAGACGAGTTCTTGGACAAAATTGCCCCCCCTTCTGTACCTAACTTAGATGAAATAACTCCAATCCACAACACTCCTATGTCTGATCATTGGCTTGACTCTCCATTCACTTTAATTGAATTAAAAAATTGTTTATCAAAAGTCAAGGACTCATCTCCAGGCAGAGATGGTATACCTTATAGCATTATCAAAAATAGTAATGATAATGTTCTAAATCACTTTTTAAGCATCTTAAATAAAATCTTCCAGACTGGCATAATACCTGATGACTGGAGTTCTCAAATAATCATCCCAATTCTAAAATTAAACAAATCACCCAATTCTGGATCCAACTATAGGCCAATTGCTCTTTCATCCACCCTTAGTAAAATTTATGAAAAATTAATTAAAAACCGGTTAGAATTTTTTGTCGAGAGTAATCATCTTCTCTCTCCATCCCAATTTGGATTTAGGAAAAAGAAATCTACACAAGATAACCTTGCCATCATCAGCACTGATATTAATTTATCCATTTCTAACAAAGAAGTATGTCTTGCAGTCTTTATAGACATAGAAGGCGCCTTTGACAATGTTTCCATCCCAATTCTTAAAAAAAAACTTTTAGGCCTTGGCTTACCCCTCATGTTTGTCCAATCTATTAGATTATTTCTCGATAGGAAAATTTTCATTGAGCTACCAGATGTTACTCCTCAGAGTAGGTCAATTTGGAAGGGTTTACCCCAAGGCGATGTATTATCCCCCTTACTGTATAATATATACACACACGATATGCATGTCACCATTCCCCCTCAAGTAAAAGTTGTTGAGTTCGCAGATGACATAGCTTTCTTCTTATCATCCAAAATCATTCCATCCGCCGTCAAATATCTTAATGAAGCCATGGATGCCCTTTGCACATGGCTTACTTTAAATGGTCTTGAACTTTCAGTACAAAAGAGTCAGTGTGTTACCTTCTCAAATCGTCATAATAACCCCCCTGTTCAAATTTTATTTAAAAACTCTCCAATCCCCAATGCTTCCGAAGTAAATTTTTTGGGAGTAACATTTGATAGGAAACTTAAATGGTCTTCCCACATTAATAATATAGTTACTAAATGTGAAAAAAATTTAAATATTATCAGATCATTGACTGGCGTTTGGTGGGGTGCTCATCCTATCTGCATTAAGTTGCTCTACAATGCACTTATTCGAAGTCATCTCGACTATGCCTGCCCACTTTTTAGTACTGCATCCAAAAATGCACTCAGTAAATTAGACAAAATTCAATCTAAGTCATTGCGAATAATAACTGGCGCGATGCAATCGTCGCCCATCAATTCCCTTCAAGTAGAATGTTCTGATCCTCCTCTTTATTTAAGGCGTCAATTATTTGCTGACAAATTTGTTCTTAAATGTTTAAATTCTAAAAGTCATCAGATTATTCCCAGAGTCTCGTTGTTCAACGACTCAACACATTCATCTACAATCAGAGCTCGAACTAAACCTCTCCCTGCCATCTGTAAAAATTTTCGCTCTCTCTCAGAGCTTCAAATTATCAAAAATGATCTTCTTCCTTTGTACAAATTAAAATATAGTCACGTCACCCTATCCCCAACGATATTAGAAGGGATCGGCATCCTTAAAAGTCATTCCAATCTCCCAGCCCGTACTGTCAATAATATGTTCAATGACATTATTTCTTCTAAATGGCCCAACTCTTCTCTTTTATTTACTGATGGCTCCAAATCTCCGGACTCTCCTAACTGTGGTATTGGTATTAACGTTTACCACAATAATTCTAATGAAAGAATATTTTATTCAATTTCAAACCAATTTTCAATATTTTCTGCCGAGTGCATTGCGATTATTGAATCTCTCAAATATATAATAAAAAATAATTTTGAACATTCTCTTGTTCTCTCTGACTCTCTCAGTTCCCTCCAAAAACTTAAAACAAGTCCTCTTCTTCATCCTGATGATCACTTTGTATGTCTTATTCGAGTATTGATAACCTCCATTCAAAGCTCTGGAAAAACTGTCACTCTGATTTGGATTCCTGGACATGTTGGCATAGTGGGTAACGATATTGCTGATTCCTTGGCAAAACAAGGAGCGTCTAACCCTACCGTTACCCTCGTAAACCATATTCCCCTGTCTGATATTTTTTCCATCATCAAAGATAGATCCCGCAATGTTTGGACAGAGTATTGGAACATTGCTAGTCAATCCAAGGGTGCCCGCTACGCCTCAATACAAAGGACTATCCCATCAAAACCGTGGTTTCAAAAATTCCCCCATTTTTCCAAAAAAGAAGTTTCCTTACTTATTCGTATGAGAATCGGACATTGTTCCGTTCCTTCTCACCTTTATAAAATTCATGTGCTTGACTCCCCAGATTGTACGTTCTGTGGTCTAGATGTGGGAACTTTAGATCACATATTTTTTGATTGTCCCTCTCTAAATAAATATCCTCTCTTCTATCAAGCGTTATCAAAAATTGCCTCTCCTCCATTCAACATCTCATCTCTTCTAAGTCTGAACTCTACTCCAATCTGCCATAAAATTCTGAAATTTGCACATTTAAATAAAATTAATATATAAATTCACCTTTCCTTTCTCTGTAATTATAAATGATGGCCTAGAACACCCTTGAAGGGTGAAAGCCAGAAATAATTGAAAAAAAAAAAATATAGATATATTTACAAAGTGTTCTCATAGTGCATTGAGAATTGGATAAAAAAATAAATAATACAATTAACACACCTAATTCCAAAGAAAGGATAATTACAATTTTTGTTTAAAATTATGCCATATATGTGTTTGAAATGGAATAAAGTTGAAATACAGAATATATTCATTTAATTATTCGTATCATCATCTGTATATAAAGAAGCTACTTGTGAGAGAGGTGATGAAATTTTCTATATTTTGGTTTTGAAAGTTTTTATTCTAAATGTTTCATATTTTTGTTTTCTGGTACTTACTTTCAGATTAATTTAAGATATTATTTTTAATTTATTGTGCCATATAAGGAATAATGAAATTAACACAAAAAATTAACCAAATTACAAGTGAAGCCAGATAGTGTACCAGATAAGTTCTCACAAATAAAATATAACAGGAGATTTTAAAGAATTTTTCTACAGCTCCTAATTTTTTAGGAGACTTCTACAGGTGAGAGACCTCTGGCGCAGTTGTTTTGATGTGTGATAGCCATGTAGCCTGTAGCCTGTAGGTAGGTGGCCGTATCAAGATTACAGTGTGACCTACCGCAACAAGAATTTCCTTGTAAGGTTTCACTGCAATTCGACGTATATTCCATCCAACGATGACGATCAACAATTGAAACAATATGGGAACAATTATTTTTCTGGTATTTGCTCACGTAAAAAGTTCAAGTAGATAGTTAAAAGGTAGACTTTTTTTGGAAAAGGAACTGTATTATAAAAAAAACAAAGTGTGCAATTCACACGTGGTAGAAGTGAAACCTTGAGAAAACTAAAGTAGGCAGAGTGGGGAGGCTACGAAACACCGCAAAAGGAGGAGACCGATTATTCCATCTCATTCTCTGCCAGAGTTAAGTTAGCCTCTCAGAAACTGGGCGTACTGTACAGGGCCCGCAGATACTTTAATAGTACACAACTGCTAACCCTGTACAAATCGCAAGTGCGCCCCACGGTTGAATTTGGCAGCCACCTCCGGTCTGGAGCTCCAAAATACCTAAAAAAAAACCCTCGACTCTGTGCAGAAATGGGCGGTCCGTTTGATAGATTCTCCCATCTTAACAGACGGACTGCAATCTTTAGAGCACAGGCGTCAGGTGGGAATGCTGTCCTTGTTCTACCGGTATTACAATGGAAGATACTCCGAGGAACTAGCGTCATTGATCCCCTCGGCACCGGTGCATAGTCGGGAAACACGCCAAACACGCGCCCAACATTTGTACACGGTTGACATTAGTCACATGAGAACGGGTCGTTTCTATGACTCGTTCTTGAGTTCAACGGCTCGGCTGTGGAACGATTTGCCGGCCTCTGTGTTTTCTCCCTCCTACAACATGGGTCTCTTCAAGACCCGTGTTCACTCCTTCCTTTCCTCAAAAAGACCCTCCACACAGCATCTTCAAAGATGACATAGGCCCTGAGGGAAGTTATTTTCCTCAGGGCCTCCTGTGTGGAGTTAATGTAAAAAAATATGTTTGTCTCTTTTTAGTGTCGCTTTTTCGTTTCATCGAGTTTCAAATCACAACGGTGGGTGGTAAGGAAGTTTTTACTTCAAATATATATTGCGTACGGAAAAAGAGCCGTTTTCTTAAGCACTATCCCCGTTATTAATAAACACGATTTAAATTTTACACAACTGATACATAACCATTTATATAGGTATTGTAAACGGTTTTTCATATCATTTTAAATATTTTTTTACGTTGTCTCTACTCAGAAGATCCTAGGGAAAAAGATCCAGATGAAGAAAATAATAGTAATCTTAAGGATTGCGTGTGTGGAGAGGCTTTTTATAAAAAGGAAGGAGAGAAAACTGTGAAAAGAAAAAAAAGTGTGAGGATCTGGGGTTCAGTGTATCCAGAAATGATGAACGTATAAATCCACCCCTCCAACTTGGCTGCAAGGCGATGAGTCGAGTGAGTCCTGCTCGAGAGGTCAAAAGGTCTCCCTCAACCAATTTCTCTCGTTCTCGCCAAAATCTACCCAAATCTGTCTACTAATTTGAAAATTGTTGATCAGTTGTGTAAATTGTAAAAATACGTTTATTAGTAAGGGCCTCTGAATGAGACAATACAAAGTAGGTACTTTTTAATATTTTTATTTTTGAGAGTGATATTTCATGGTGGAATTCCATTATAATATATTGTAATAAAACGAATATAAAACTTTATTCCACTTTATTTTATTGGACCGTAACCGGTTTCAGCTCGTCAAAGCCATCTTCAGACTGGTACAAATATTTCCTAGTCTACGGTTTATATACACAACATATTGGGGAGGGGGAGAGGGGCGGTCTACAAGGATTTTAATCAATTAAAATAATTATATTTGTTGCTAAGTCATTTTAGACTATCGAATTTCTAAATATTTTGGTTATTCTAGTAAGCTAATTACATTGGGTTTGCAGCTCACTTCAATGATGATTAGGGAAAAACCTTACAAGTAATATGAGTTACTAATGACCTAATTTTACTGTCAAATCGTTATTATATTTATGAAGTTTGGTATTTTTTATTGCTTTCTGAAGGGATACGTGTTTACATTGGAGTTGAAATGGTCTAAACTAATTACATATTTTAATATCGAAAATTATTATGAAAATTAGACTGGATACAAAAGCGGGGACTTAGCAAATGAATCTAATTGTTTTATCTTTACAAAGTTTAGAAATTCGATAGTCAATACAATATTTAGAAATTCGATAGCCTAAAATGACTTAGTAACAAATATAATTATTGTAATTGATTAAAATCCTTGTAGACCACCCCTCTCCCCCTCCCCAATATGTTGTGTATATAAACCGTAGACTAGGAAATATTTGTACCGGTCTGAAGATGGCTTTGACGAGCTGAAACCGGTTACGATCCAATAAAATTAAGTAGAATGAAGTTTTATATTCGTTTTATTATAATATATTACAAAGTAGGTAGGTACTCATAATTGGTCAATACCCTGGACTGGACGAACCAGGCAACTACTCAATATGAGGACTACTAATGGGAAACTGCCATCTCAGGAGATGCATGCAATTGTTGGAAAACACCAATAAATCTAGAAAAGATGCGAATGTCGTGCCACCAATGTCTAGCCCTGATGGGAACAAGGCTCAGTTAATGGGAAGAAATGTTTTAGAATCATGAGTTACATTGTTGAACCAGGAGATACATTGTGGAACCAGAAAATACATTGTGGAACCAGGAGATACATTGTGGAACCAAAAGATACATTGTGGAACCAGGAGATACATTGTTGAACCAAGAGATACATTGTGGATCCAGAAGATACATGTGAAACCAGGAGATGTATTGTGGAACCAGGAGATACATTGTGGAACAGGAGATACGTTATGGAATCAGGAGACATATTGTGGAACCAGGGATACATTGTGGAAACATAAGATACATTATGGAACTACAAGATACATTGTAGAACCAGGAAATATATTGTGGAACCAGAAGATACATTGTGGGATCATGAGATATATTGTGGAACCAGAAGATACGTTATGGAATCAGGGGATACATTGTGGAACCAGGAGATACGTTGTGGAACCAGAATATATATTGTGGAACCAGGAGATACGTCATGGAACCAGGAGACATATTGCAGAACCAGGAGATACATTGTGGAAACAGAAGATACATTATGGAACCAGAAGATACATTGTGGAACCAGAATATATACCGTGGAAATAGAATATATACTAAGGAACCAGAAGATATATTGTGGAACCGGAAGATACGTTGTAGAACCAGGAAATATATTTTGGTACCAGTAGATGCATTGTGGAAAAAGGAGATACATTGAGGAACCAGGAGATACATTTTGGAAACAGATACATTGTGGAAACAGGAGATACATTATGGAACTAGGAGATACATTGTGAAACCAGGAGATTCATTGTGTGGAACCAGGAGAAACATTGTGGAAACATTAATGACCGAATATCCAATGAAGACCGTGTTGAAATTTATAAAGGGAATTGTGGAAACGGGAGATACATTGTGGAACCAGGAGATACGTTGTGCAACCAGGAGATACATTGTGGAACCATTATTGGCCGAATATCCAATGAAGACCGTGGTGATATTTAAGGGGTTACTGTTAAAGGAATGTCTTAAAATGCCAATATTATTTATTAACACTCTTTGTGGTCGACACTCTCATTGTCGCCCTGGTGAGACCAACTTTCTGGATCGAAACGTTGCTTTGTGGTCGACACTCTCATTGTCGCCCTGGTGAGACCAACTTTCAGGATCGAAACGTTGCTTTTTTGTTTTTGCATTTACTCCAAACAGGAAGCCCTGAGGAAAATATTTTCCTCAGGACCTATTTTATCTTTTGGGAATGCTGTATGGTGGGTCTTTTTGAGGAGAGGAAGGAGTGAACATCTTGAGGGGGGAAACACAGAGGCCGGCAAATCGTTCTACAGCCGAGCTCCAGAATTCAAGAAAGAGTCGTAGAAACGACTCGTTCAGATTTGGGCGCGTGTTTGGTGTGCATACCGACTGTGCACCGGTGTCGAGGGGATCAATGACGCTAGTTCCTTGGAGCATCTTCCGTTGAAATACCGATAGAAAAAAGACATCATTCCCACCCGACGCGGACGCCTGTGCTCCAAAGATTGCAATTCGTTTGTTAAGATAGAAGAATCAAGGGTTTTTTCATGTATTTTGGAGCTCCATACTAGAGGAGGCTAATTAGAGTCCGAGCCAAATTAAATTCTTGAAATGATTTCAGCCGTGCTTAATGACCAGATCTGAATAGCTAGGTACTTCCCCACCTCCATCTTTTCAATGATACTTTCATATCATGTGACAGCATATCCCAATTTAGGATGCCATAGTGCCAATTGCTGCGGACAGGTGATGCAGTTGGGACTGTTGTGCGGTATAAACATAAAAAAAGTTTATTTTGGTAAATAGGTCGATGAAATTACGGAAGAAAGTTTGCCTGGATTCTTGTGACAAAAAGTTATCCCGGGTTTAATTAATCACTTATATTTATTTGTTATATAACAAAAGTTGGCCAGAAGAAACTTGTTTGTAAACTTCTCAAGGCCACGGAAGTTTTACTAATTGACATCCAACTTTATTAATAAGTCTTCCCCAACAATTGCAATTAGTGGAGCGACTGAACCTTTCCTAGATAAACAAGTGGATAGACGAATAAGTCGCAAACGCCCCAGAGAGAAAGTTAAGCTGTAATTATTGAATCATGTTGAGAGTGCTAGATTGCCTAAGTTTCGCTCTGGGAAAGATCACCACTCAGAATCGAAAAATTGCTTGAATTGGCTTTTTTTTAGGTTATTAGGGAAACAAACAGTTTTATATATTTTATTAAAGTAATGGCATATTACATAGTGCATCAACCGGCGAAGTTTCCGCTTTAGCTTTCAATTGACCAGTTCTCAAAAACCAGTTACTTTCCAACTTCTATCTTCTCTATCTTATTCCTCTCCCCACTGAAAATAACCAGTTCCCTAAAGAAATAACTTCTTCGGAATAGCCTTTTTTAGTTCGTGAGTTTTGTATAAAAACCCATACCCGCCTCCCAAATGGATTTGGGTACCGCTACCCCGGGAAACATTTATTGGATAACAACACCTCTGCCATAGATCACCCCAAGTGGTTCGCTACGTTTGGTGATTTAGCAGGGGTGCCCGGGTTCATGGGGTCAGGTCCCAATGTCCCAAATAATTTTTAAAAGTTACCTTTATTATCTTGAATAATCGATTTCTTTAATTATATACATTTTGTATTTAGAAACACAAACAAAGAGGCACATATTCGTACTATATAATATTTTCTGTACCTTTTGATTGAAAAAAATAATTATTCAGTTTGGTCAAGTATTTTGCCCTCAAATCTAAATTTAAGTTTTGTATGAAAAATGTTGCGCAGCCGTTGCTCTTAGCACTCAATGCCATACATCAGGGTTGGGATCAGAACTCCGTTGTGGTCTGCCAACTTCGCTTCTTTGCTGTACTGTTATTAATTAGGCAAAGCCATTTATTCGTTCCACATCATTAATGGCAGAATTTTATTTATTTTTACACATCAGTTTTATTTCATTAGAATAAGTAGTGCGCGATTGCATTACGCCTGGCGTAACTTTGCACTTTAGTAATTGCCTATGGGAAGATTTAACATGTTACTGATGGACGAGACCATAGAACAAAGAATACAACACTTGGAGTGCCTTCCGTACATATTTGAATGGAAACAAATGTGCCACTGTCTTAGTACCTTTTAGCACGCGGTCTTTTTCGTAATGATGGTAAAACACAGTTCTGTATGGAAGTATAGGCCGAATTTGGGCTCATAATTAGTTCACGAAACTCGCTTACACGATACTTCTTGTGTTATTCTTTATTCTATGGACGAGACGTATCATACCAGAATGATATTACACCTCATTATATAACACCATTCGCAACGCACATGAGACGAGGCTTCTTATGGATTACCGATTTCTTAAACCATGAATAATGCATAACACTCGGGCAACATGTGTATAACGCATACCTAAATAATTCACAGCGTGTACCTACATAAGTGTTTCCCAAAGTGAGGAGTTGCAGAGATTCGTGGGAGAGCGTCGGTAGCCTAACCTAATGATAGTTGGAAGGCGCGGAAGGCGGTAAAAACGCATACCTAAATAATTCACAGCGTGTACCTACATAAGTGTTTCCCAAAGTGAGGAGTTGCAGAGATTCGTGGGAGAGCGCCGGTAGCCTAACCTAAAGGACAACAAATGATAGTTGGAAGGCGCGGAAGGCGGTAAAAACTTTTTTTTTTTTTTTTTAAATTACTGCTAGACTCAAATGTAATATGTGATAACAGAAGAATCGCTATCTGTTCGAAGCCATTGGAACACATACGTCTGGTGTACGGAATCATGTCTATTAGCCATTTAAATCTATTTCAAACACTTTAATTAACCAACAAAATGTGCGAAATGCGTATAATAATATACCTACCTACAGGATTTTAAACTCTCAGACCTCGAGCATATTCCGTCAGACGGCCAGAAATAATATCAAAATAAATGGAATATTTTTTAACGTAAAATTAAAAACTGTTTTTGAAAGGTGATGGAATAAGCTTTCAATTTTTATTATTAGAAAAAAAACATGATTTTTGAAATATTTAAATTTTGAATGTGAAGACAAAGAAGATTTAAAAATGTTTCTAACTAAAATTACAGATAAAAAGATAATAAAAACGCATATATATTTTATGAGAATAATTAATTGAAAAACTACAAAGTTTCGTTAATTTTTCTCATATTGCAGTCAGATACTTTGGTTTCATATTTTGTATTTGAATATCTTTGGTTTCATATAAGCTTTCATTTTAATTCTTCTGTAGTTAATTTTTTGTGGTTTAAATATAAATATTTCTCACCATGACAGTAAGGGAGAAATAACAAAGTAAGGCTTTGAAGCAAAGAATGGACGGTTACCTCGAGAGTGTTTTCTCTTGGGGTAAAAATAATCTCGTTGAATTTAATGTTTCAAAGACCCAATCTTGTCTGATTACGTCTAAAAGGGATCGCAATGAAAATCTAGTCTCTTTCAACGGAAGCAATCTTCCGAACAGGCCCTCCATTGATTTGCTTGGTGTAACCCTAAGTGACCAGCTCAGGTATGGGGGCTCCATCGAAGCCAGAGTAAAGTTAGCCTCCCAAAAACTGGGCGTACTGTACAGGGCCCGCAGATACTTTAAAAGTACACAACTGCTAACCCTGTACAAATCGCAAGTGCGCCCCACGGTTGAATTTGGCAGCCACCTCTGGTCTGGAGCTCCAAAATACCTGAAAAATACCCTCGACTCTGTGCAGAAACGGGCGGTCCGTTTGATAGATTCTCCCATCTTAACAGACGGATTGCAATCTTTAGAGCACAGGCGTCGGGTGGTAATGCTATCCTTGTTCTACCGGTATTACAATGGAAGATGCTCCGAGGAACTAGCATCATTGATCCCTTCGGCACCGGTGCATAGTCGGGAAACACGCCAAACGCGTGCCCAACATTTGTACACAGTTGACATTAGTCACATGAGAACGGGTCGTTTCTTCGACTCGTTCTTATGTTCAACAGCTCGGCTGTGGAATGATTTGCCGGCCTCTGTGTTTCCTCCTTCCTACAACATGGGTCTCTTCAAGACCAATGTTCATTCCTTCCTCTCCTCAAAAAGACCCTCCACACAGCATCCCAGATGACATAGGCCCTGAGGGAAATTATTTTCCTCAGGGCCTCCTGTGTGGAGTTAATGTAAAAAAAAAAAAAATTTAAAATAAAATAAAATAAGAAAATTACATGTTACCGTTATTTTTTTGGGGTTATTGTCCCGTGTTACCTTCTTTAGCCAAATTTTAGGGCATTATTACAGGTCCACTGTACATAATCAGGGCAGACGTGAAATAAATAAACACTTCACCATAATCTACACATCTGTCCTGATGTAACGCTGTCTTAAATATTGACTTAAGAAGGGTTAAGCGCTAAACATCATAACACCCCAAAAAATAATCATGATAAACCTTTAAATTCTTCATAATCATCCAAAAACGTTTTATTTTATTTTTATGGACGTGAACGAAAGAAGTTTGAGGATCTCTGTATGCGGTTCTTAACAAAACACTTATATTATTACTCTGAGCGCTTAACAACCATAAATGGACAAATATCAACACCACCTCGGGAGTGGGAATGGGCGATGGGTATTTGGGTATACGTGCAAATTGGCAAGTCTCGGTTTTGAAACGAGAGCTCGGTCAATTATTTACTCTGAGGGTCCCCCTCGCTACCGACCTAACCCAACCTTCCCGAGACAAGAGGTTATTTGAACCCATTGATAATGAAAATACCTTCATGATGTGCGTGTTGTCCTCTGCTATTTCTGTCAACCGTTAAAATTATCGATTTTTCTACTAGCTTTCGTAGGTTCACCATTTTATCATTTTTCTCTTGTGTTGTTATTAGGAATATTCCGTCCCCAATTAAGAGCGTTTAACCAGCCAGCGGCCGAAAATCCACATTTCGTCAAAAGTTGTTCTTCCGATCATGCAGGGCGGTTACAATGAGAAAGATTAATTATTCTCCGTATCAGCTTTTTAAAATTATAACTCAATAACAATTTTACTTCCTTCCGAATTTGCTTTAATTTATACCTACATCCAAAAATGCTGAAAGGCGTAATGATAAAATTATTAAAATAATGTTTTTTTGTAATTATTTTTTTATTATAAGTATTTATCATTTTTTTAATAATGTCGAGGTTAAGTAATAATGTTAAAAAAATCTGAAATATATTAGTTTATAAGTGCGCAAATAAATACACAAACGGACCAATTTTCGTCAAGAAACAAACGTATGTATGTATTTTTTAATGATTTTATTTAAACTAAAATTAAAATTCTAAAACATGCGATACTTAAATAATGTATTGATTTATTTTACTGTATGATTATATGATTTGAAATGGGTGTTGTATAATACAAAATCTTTTTTGAAAATTTAACAAATCTGCCAACGACCTATGGTATAACCTAATTATACTAAAAATAAACATTTTTTCAAAATTTAAAACATGCGAATGCTAGATAAAAGAGCAATCTTTCGAAATCCATTTATAATTTTTTGTGCAAAACAGTCAATACGTCTAAAATCTGATTTAAAAATGACATATTTCTGGTTTTCTCTGGTAATACCCTCTTAAGGGAATCTTAAGGGAGCCTGAAGGATATGGGAAAAGATGTAGCGAATTTAGTGCAAGAAGTAAATATTCAGACCTAAGCAGTGTTAATCATAGAATAGAAGAAATGCCTTATGGCCGTGTTTCTTGTTCCAATTGTAAGCCCGATTTCGGCCTATAATATCTGTATCTATAAAAATCTCGTGTCACGGTGTTTGCGGTCGCACTCCTCCGAAACGGCTCAACCGATTTTTATGAATTTTTTAAGTATATTTGGTAGGTACGAGAATAGGTCGTAAAGTAAAGTTCCTAATTTAGGTTCCGTGTGTTTGTGTCCGCAAAACTCGGAGAGCAATCGAGGATTGACTAAAAAAATTACAAACATTGCATTCTAGCACAAGAGGGTTTCTGTATATAATGTTTAGCTCTGGCATTGTGAAATTTGTATTAAAAAATTACTTCTTCTAACACAGCAAACTTATTTTGTGGCACCATTTTGATTAAAACTACTATTACTTGCTCGAGTGGTTTTAAAATGTGTATTTCTATTTTAGCGGCAGGGAGAGCAGGCAGGAGGGGAAGGGTACCGAAGGTGGTGGGTTCGCGGGAAGGGTGACGAGGAAGGGGAACGGGGGCGCATGGGAATGGACAAGCAGAGAGAAACAATTTATTTCTTTGTAAGGCTTTGCAACCCATGCGGGTATCAGCTAGAATGATTAAGAAATTCAAATAAATGGGATAGTGATATACCATTTAAGCAAAGTGTAAGAGACACAGAACACGTGCTAAATAGTCCAGAACTAAGAAGTAGTCAGTCAGCGGCACATTTATTTCCGTTCAAATTTTTACGCAAAGCACTTCTAGTGTTATATTGTTTATTCTATGGTAAAAAATTAGCTAAAGTTATTTCAAGCAACCAACAATTCTATTCTATGCAGTGATGTAGCTAGCTTGGGTGGCACCCGGGGCGGATAGAGCGGATAACGTGGTGTCCCCCCTCTCCATTAAAGTTGACAAACACAAATTTAAATAAAAACAAGGACCTGTGTCATCTTTGGGGATGTTCAGTGGAGGGTCTTTTTAGGGAAACGAAAAAGAGGTAGTTCTGATCAGGAAAAAGGTCTGAGTCTGCTTAGTAATCTGGGGGTCAATAATAATAATTGGACAATTTTAAAAGCGCCTTTTTTAATTTCACTTCTAGGGCGCTGTACAATTTATGAATGCTTAGGCTCTAGGTATCTAGTTTATTATTTACAAATGGTTATAAAAACGTACTAACCTGGTAGGTCACTTCCGATAAACACACTTTAATTAGAAATTTTATGCTCGCAGGATATTTTATTTTTAATTTTATTTATATTTATTTAGGAAGCATACAGTTGTATATAAAGTAGTTGTACATAAAATAGTGAACATAATTTAAACCAGTTAAGTTCCGTTTATAATGGTTAGTTGTTAATGGTTAATGATTATGTGATAATGAATCAAGTGGTAATTAAACAATTATAGTAGGTATATGGTGTGAGCAATTTGTAAGAAAATGTCAAAAAGGTGATAATAATCAA
Organism: Limnephilus rhombicus; assembly: GCA_929108145.2. Taxonomy (NCBI): domain Eukaryota; kingdom Metazoa; phylum Arthropoda; class Insecta; order Trichoptera; family Limnephilidae; genus Limnephilus; species Limnephilus rhombicus. The sequence continues at coordinate 26,461,517 of OV815295.1, read as the reverse complement.
TACAGAAATAATAGTTTCCATTAGTTGTTTAAAATAATAGTACATAGGGTTACGTAAAACGTTATTAAAAAGAAAATAATAAACAAGAAATAATAGTTTTAATTTTTTTTTTACATGAGCTCCACACAGGAGGCCCTGAGGAAAATAATTTCCCTCAGGGCCTATGTCATCTTTGGAGATGCTGTGTGGAGTGTTTTTTTAAGGAAAGGAAGGGGAGAAGAGTTCTGGGAAGGAAAAGGGTTTAAGGGGTGGGTAGGAATCTGGGGTTCAGTATGTCCTGGTCATCCGCCTCCAAGACCTAGACAAACCTCACCCCATGAACCCGGGCACCCCTGCTAAATCACCAAACGTAGCGAACCACTTGGGGTGACTTATGGCAGAGGTGTTGGTTATCCAGTAAAGGCTCCCGGGGCGGCGGTACCCATCTCCGCCTCCCAATTAAGTACATTGAACGATTTAAAGGTACAATGGAAGATGTCAATATCTCTTAGGGCATTATAAGTTTGGCAAATACGCCCGAGCAAGGAGTTTTGTGCGTATTTCGATTTAAAATGTGATCTGGTATTGCGTTCAGGGCAACGAAATGCAATCCTTTCTAACAAGGCTGGCGAGTCAATGAGGCAGTTCACAATTTTGTACAGAAACAGTACATCAAAAATTTTCCTCCGTTTGTAAAGAGCAATAAGGTTACACTGATGATTTTGAAAACGATTCGTCAGGTGTTTCAAAATTTTTTTTGAATGCTTACAGTTCGGTTAATATAAGTTTGGTATTGAGGTATATAATATAATATAAGGTAATAATACCCAAATTTACACGCGGAGGACATTATATATAAAACACTGGACATTTCTTGATTTTACATTTGCTACCCACCGCTCTTAATATTAAAGTTGAGTTAATATTTATTTTGAAAGACTTGAGAATTTAGGACTGTTTTGAAATGGAGAATTTTCATGAAGTGACTTTTACAAAAGCTTACAAATAAGAATGTGTTTATATTTTTACAAATTAGTTATTTACAATGTCGTGGGCAGAAAAGGCTAAGGTGAACGTTTTTTGTCTTTATGCATAAGACTGTCTGAAGAGGTGAATTTTAAATTTAGTCCGGTGCATTAGTGTGACTTTTTGAAATATTCTACTGGTGACCCAGAAAACATCAATAGTTTGTTCAATTCACTACAAATTTTTTGCTTTATAATTGATGTTGCACACTTGGGGGCGGGGTAAGAGGTTGGATGGCTACTAGGCTAAGTGACCAGTGACGACACGTGGAAGATTTTTTTATGTTTAATTTTGAAGAAATAATTTTGAAAAAAAAGTTTCATCGGAAAAGTCACCAGAGACCAAAAACATAATAATAACACGAATAAAAAAAAACAGAGATGACAGTAAAGGCAGAGCACATATAAATGAATAGCAATGACAATATAAAATGTAAAAAGTACATACAGAGACACTACAAGTCAAAGCATGAAGAAGCATTTAAATATTGCGTATCGACTGCCGAAAGTCATTTAGTTTTACACCAAAAAAATCAATGCTTTGACTTGCGTTGACAAGTATCGACATTCTGGATAAGGGAGAATGGTATCCATAATTAGTAGAATGTTGATTGAAGAACAGAAATTAGAACCACTAAGTCAAGTATGTCCCCAACCCCTGCATAGCTGCATAGGTACTCAACTCAAATTTAGATTTTAGATGATGTCTGACCAATCAACTGGACGATCTGTATGTATAGGTATTAAGTGGTATTAAAACAAAGTTTTTATTTTATTTTTTATTGTTTTTTCTACATGTGAAAACTTATGAAATAAGTGGTTGAAACAATAACTTAAATCATTATTTACTGTACATTGGATAGGAAAGCAAACAATAAGCACACGCCTTAGTCTCTAGATTGCATAATGAATTATCACGTGAGATAATACAATTATCACATAATTTATGTTAATCGATTCTTCACGTCGGAGGGCGATAAATACATTAAATATAGGTTTGTAAAGCGTAAATAGTTAAGGCGGTATGTAAATACAACCTTCGCCTTCACCCATATAACTCGGCATGCAAGGTTATCATTATAACACGAAAGGTTACTTCAGAGATATAGTTACAGGGTTGGATAGTCTTGATAGGCTATCGGGAAGGTTCCGGAATTATGGCGACAATTATTTAATTATTTAATGAAAGTAATCAATATATATTATAAAAGAAAGTCTCAAAAAACGTGCGGAACGCAAAAACTCAGAAACGAGTGCCGGTACGATCAAAAGAGTTATATGGTATGGTAGATCTCTATCCCCGCTAAGGAATAAGGGTATTCGTTTTTACCTAAATGGCTTGCTTTTAAAGATATAAGGGCTGAAAGTTCTAAGAAGACTCTAGAAATTTCAAGTATAGAAGATTCCGGAAACTTCTAGAATATTCGATAAAACTCTGGCATGTTCTGGAAGAAGTGGAGGAGTATGTCAGCGAGTCGATAAAGCTGTAGAAAGTTCTGAAAAGAGTGAAGGAGTTGTCGGTGTGTCTAGAAGGTTCCGGAAAATTTTAAAAGGTTCCATAAAGCTGTAGGAAGTCCTAGAAGGTTTGATAGGGCTGTACAAAGTTCTGGAAGGAGTGGAGGAGTATGTCGGTGAGTCTAGAAGGTTCTGACGGTTCATGAATGCTTTAGAAAATTGTGAAGGAGAAAGTTCTAGAAGCTTTCAGAAATAATTGGCGATGAGTCTAGAAAATTCCGAAAGTTCTAGAAGGTTCGATAGAGCTATACAAAGTTCTGAAAGGTGGGGAAGAGTGTGTCGGTGTGTCTAGAAAGTTCCGGAAAATTCTAGAAGGTTCCATAAAGCTGTGGAAGTTCTAGAAGGTTCGATAGGGCTGTACAAAGTTCTGGAAGTAGTGGCGGAGTATGTCGGTGAGTCTAGATGGTTCCGGAAAGTTCTAGGAGGTTCGATAAAGCTGTAGAACGTTCTGGAAGGTGTAGCGGAGTACGTCGGTAAGTCTAGAAGGTTATGACGGTTCATGAATGCTTTAGAAAATTGTGAAGGAGAAAGTTCTAGAAGCTTTCAGAAATAATTGGCGATGAGTCTAGAAAATTCCGAAAGTTCTAGAAGGTTCGATAGAGCTATACAAAGTTCTGAAAGGTGGGGAAGAGTGTGTCGGTGTGTCTAGAAAGTTCCGGAAAATTCTAGAAGGTTCCATAAAGCTGTGGAAGTTCTAGAAGTTCTAGGTTCGATAGGGCTGTACAAAGTTCTGGAAGTAGGGGCGGAGTATGTCGGTGAGTCTAGATGGTTCCGGAAAGTTTTAGAAGGTTTGATAAAGCTGTAGAAAGTTCTAGAAGGTACCATAAGGCTGTAAAAAGTTCTGAAAGGTGTGGAGGGTGTCGGTGTGTCTAGAAGGTTCCGGAAAATTCTAGAAGATTCCACGAAGCTGTAAGAAGTTCTAGAAGATTCGATAAAGCTGTAGAACGTTCTGGAAGATGTGGCGGAATATGTTGGTGAGTCTAGAAGGTTCCGGAAATTTCTAGAAGGTTTGATAAAGCTGAAGAAAGTTCTAGAAGGTTTGATAAGGCTGTAGAATGTTATAGAAGGTTCCATGAGACTGTAGAAAGTTCTGAAAGGAGTGGAGGAGTGTGTCGGTATGTGTAGAAGGTTCCGGAAAATTCTAAAGTTTCGATAAAGCTGTGCAAAGTTCTGGAAAGAGTGGCGGAGTAAGTCGGTGAGTCTAGAAGGATCTGATGGTTCACAAATGCTTAGAAAATTGTGGATGGAGAAAGTTCTAGAAGCTTTCAGAAATAATTGGCGGTGAGTCTAGAAGATTCCGAAAGTTCTAGAAGGTTCGATAGAGCTATAGAAAGTTGTGTAAGGAGTGGAGGAGTGTGTCGGTGTGTCTAGAAAGTTCCGGAAAATTCTAGAAGGTTTCATAAAGTTGTGGAAGTTCTAGAAGGTTCGATAGGGCTGTACAAAGTTCTGGAAGGAGTGGCGGAGTATGTCAATGAGTCTAGAAGGTTCCGGAAAGATCTAAAAGGTTTCATAAGTCTGTAGAAAGTTCTGAAAGGAGTGGAGGAGTGTGTCGGTGTGTCTAGAAAGTTCCGGAAAATTCTAGAAGGTTTCATAAAGTTGTGGAAGTTCTAGAAGGTTCGATAGGGCTGTACAAAGTTCTGGAAGGAGTGGCGGAGTACGTAAGTGAATCTAGAAGGTTCGATAAAGCTGTAGAAAGTTCTGGAAGGTGTGATGGAGTATGTCGGTAAGTCTAGAAGATTCCGGAAATTTCTAGAAAGTTTAATAAAGCTGTACAAAGTTCTAGAAGGTTCCATAAGACTGTAGAAAGTTCTGAAAGGAGTGGAGGAGTGTGTCGATCTATGTAGAAGGTTCCTGAAAATTCTAGAAAATTCCACAAAGCTGTAGGAAGTTCTAGAAGGTTCGATAAAGCTGTACAAAATTCTGAAAGGAATGGTGGAATATGTCAGTGGGTTTATAAGTTTCCGGAAAGTTCTAGAAGATTCGATAAAACTGTAGAAAGTTCTAGAAGGTTCCATAAGACTGTAGAAAGTTCTGAAAGGAGTGGAGGAGTGTGTCGATCTGTGTAGAAGGTTCCTGAAAATTCTAGAAAATTCCACAAAACTGTAGGAAGTTCTAGAAGGTTCGATAAAGCTGTACAAAGTTCTGAAAGGAATGGTGGAATATGTCAGTGGGTTTATAAGTTTCCGGAAAGTTCTAGAAGATTCGATAAAACTGTAGAAAGTTCTAGAAGGTTCCGTAAAGCTGTAGAAAGTTCTGATAGGAGTGGAGGAGTGTGTCGGTGTGTCTAGAAGGTCTGGAAAATTCTAGAAGGTTCTATAAAGCTGTAGGAAGTTCTAGAAGGTTCGGTAGGGCTGTACAAAGTTCTGGAAGGAGTGGTGGATTACGTCGGTGAGTCTAAAAGGTTTGATAAAGCTGTAGAAAGTTCTGGAATGTGTAGCGGAGTATGTTGGTGAGTCAAGAAGGTTCCGGAACGTTGTGGATCGTTCGCTAATACTCTGGAAAGTTTTGTTCTACAAGCTTTCAGAAATAAGTGGCGGAGTGTGCCGGTGAGTCTAGAAGGTTCTGGAAAGTTCTAGAAGGAGTGATGGAATGTGTTAGTGAGTCGAGAAGGTTCTAAAACATTCTGGAAGGTTCCCCAATGTTCTAGGAAGTTATGGAAGATGAAAGTTCTAGAAACTTTCAGAAATGAGTGGCGGAGTGTGTCTGGAAAGTTCTAGAAGGTTGGATAATCTTAATCTTCAATATACATTATAAAAAAAGTGTACAATGTGCTTGCCGCTAAAACTCTGAGACGAATCCCGGTACGATCATGGGAGTTATATTTGTAGTAGCCCTCTATCCCCCATCCTTGAAGAAGGTTCCCGTTTTTACCTCAAGGGTGTACTTTTGAAGATTTGAGTATAAAGGCTGGGAATTTCGATGCCTTGAAATTTTTAGAACAGTCCAGAACATTCAAGAGTATTCTTGAGCATTCCACAACATTCCATAATAGCCCGGAACATTCTGGAATATTCCGAGAATAGGGATAGGTATAGGCTGGAACGTTCGGGAATATTCCGGAACGTCCCAGATCAGTGTGGAACTTTCCAGAACAGTCCCGAATGTTGTCGAATATTCTGGAACATTTGAAACCTTTTTTGTATGGGTAGGGCTACCCACTGGTAGGGGTATATTAAGCAAGATCCGTCGTAGGTTCGAACGTCAGTTACATCTTACATCAACTCCCTGAGTAAAGCCGGGCACCCCATCCAGAGTATTTGTGAGCATTCCACAATATTCCAGAACAAAATTGAAAATTGTGGAATGTTCGTGAATAGGGAATCCGGAACATCAATGTGGAACATTCCAGAACACTCGAATGTTATCCTGAGCGAAGCCGGGTAACCCAGCTAGTAATAATAATAATTGGATAATTTGTAGAGCGTCGTTTTTGTGAAAAATCACTTTAAGGGCGCTGCACAATTTATTATAAATTCTAAGACTCTATCTAGTTTTACTATTTACATAAATACAGAAAAAATGGCAGGTGACTTCCGATAAACACACTTTGATTAGAAAGTTTATACTTGGAGAAGACACGGCTTTGCATGTGGAGGACATTAGATATATTTAAAACACTGGATATTTTAAATTTGCTTCCCCCATCACTATTAGTATTACATTTATGAGAAGATTAGTGGCAAAAGTATAGTATATATTTATTTTAAAAGACTGGAGAATTGAGGACTGTTTAGGGCATGAGAATTTTTATGAAATGACTTAGACATATAGGTAATATACAGAATAATATATAGGTTATACATACGCTATAAGTAACATACAGGTTAACATACAGGTAATATAATATTCTGGGTTCTTAGAAATATAAACCGTAGGGGTAGGTACTTTATTTATTTATTTAACCTTTTTTTACACCCACGGGGCTTTCGCATGTGGTACTTTTAACGTATTTTTGCTAAACCGACTGCACGTGCGGTGTGATGGCTGTTCGAACTTTTAACTGCTATGGACTATTAGGTTATTTTAAAAGACTATTATTATTATAAATTTGTTTAATAATATGGGCACGCGTTGGCGGCGAAGGGCTCCGCGGCAGGTTTCCAGTACAATCGTACAATCGGAACACTCAAAATCGGTACAATCGGAACATTCAAAATTTATTTTTTTATGATTACAACTTATTTTATTTAAAATTTGGCATTCAAAGTTTATAAAACCATATTGATATAAAAATAATAATAAAGATATTGAAAATATATTTATTTTAAATTTACAAAAAAAAAATAAACTTTAAAAGATCGTGCACAAAAAACTGAAAGTCTGCTGGTCGGCAGCCAAGGAAATCATAAATGGAATTATCTAGACTACAATTTTTTGTTAGTTTCGGATATTCTTTCTTAGTTAGTTTCTTTTTTTTTACATTAACTCCACACAGGAGGCCCTGAGGAAAATAATTTCCCTCAGGGCCTATGTCATCTGGGATGCTGTGTGGAGGGTCTTTTTGAGGAGAGGAAGGAATGAACATTGGTCTTGAAGAGACCCATGTTGTAGGAAGGAGGAAACACAGAGGCCGGCAAATCATTCCACAGCCGAGCTGTTGAACATAAGAACGAGTCGAAGAAACGACCCGTTCTCATGTGACTAATGTCAACTGTGTACAAATGTTGGGCACGCGTTTGGCGTGTTTCCCGACTATGCACCGGTGCCGAAGGGATCAATGATGCTAGTTCCTCGGAGCATCTTCCATTGTATTACCGGTAGAACAAGGATAGCATTCCCACCCGACGCCTGTGCTCTAAAGATTGCAATCCGTCTGTTAAGATGGGAGAATCTATCAAACGGACCGCCCGTTTCTGCACAGAGTCGAGGGTATTTTTCAGGTATTTTGGAGCTCCAGACCAGAGGTGGCTGCCAAATTCAACCGTGGGGCGCACTTGCGATTTGTACAGGGTTAGCAGTTGTGTACTTTTAAAGTATCTGCGGGCCCTATACAGTACGCCCAGTTTTTGGGAGGCTAATTTTACTCTGGCTTCGATGGAGCCCCCATACCTGAGCTGGTCACTTAGGGTTACACCAAGCAAATCAATGGAGGGCCTGTTCGGAAGATTGCTTCCGTTGAAAGGGACTAGATTTTCATTGCGATCCCTTTTAGACGTAATCAGACATGATTGGGTCTTTGAAACATTAAATTCAACGAGATTATTTTTACCCCAAGAGAAAACACTCTCGAGGTAACCGTCCATTCTTTGCTTCAAAGCCTTACGAGCTGTTGGAGTTTGTGAGCCCTTTGGGGGCTTGTCACACAAAAAGCTATCATGAACTGTACTGTCATCCGCGTAGCAGTGAATTGGTGCACATGACAAAAGGTCGTATTCGATGTAATCGATTCAGCAGGGCAAGCAAAACCGATATGAAACTGACGGGGTTCGGAAATATCCGTCGTTTTCCGGACGAACGCAGCTCTTACGGCGACGGTGCGGTGGTTGTTCGAAATTTAATCCACTATGGACTATTAGGTTATCTTAAAAGACTATTAATATTATAAATTTGAATGATAATATGGGCACGCGATGGCGGCGAAGGGCTCCGCAGCCAGTTTTCAGTCAATTGTTTACGTCGAAAGGCTCTCCCTGGGTACAATCGGAACACTCAAAATTATTTTTTTTATCATTATAACTTATTTTATTTAAAATCTGGCTTTCCAAGTTTTTAAAACCATATTGAAATAAAAATAATAATAAATATATTAAAAATATCATTTTTTTAATTAAAAAAAAAATAAACTTTAAAAGATCGTACACAGAAAACTGCCAGGTTGCTGGTCGGCAGACTAAGAAAGTCATAAATGGAATGATTTGGACTGTAGTTATTCGTTGGTTTCATTCGTGTACTCGATGACGTAAAATTTACTATTTTTAACCAACTTTATCATATGAGACCATTCCCGTTGGTGTACTCGATGACGTAATTTTTTCAAAAAAAATCGCTGACTATTTCCATGACTGCGCGGCTCCTCCCAAGAGATAATTCGACATTTAGGTACAATTAGGGATGCAAGGTTTTTAAAAATATAGTTATCGATATATATCGAATTAAGTCGATATTGATTTATTGATATATCGATCTAGTAGGCCGATATATCGATATTTCTTTTTTTTTTAAAGTTTAAAGAAATCCTATGTACTTAGTTTTAGTTATATCAAACGTTTATAGATTATGTACGTATATGTTTTTTTTATACTTATCTATGTGAATAATGACAAAATTTAAATAAGTATGTAAAATGTGTTTTTATTTCATACATTTATAAAAAAAAAATAATTCCAGTATTTTGTACCAGCTATCGAACTTAACAATAGTACTCGTAACTTTGACTGACTGCTTCCTTGTAGCCGATTTCTGCTTTGAGTTATAGTGGCTCCTGCCTTTGAAAAAAGGCGTTACAAAGACGTTTCCGTTTTTTACGTTGGTGAAATTTTCTTATACGCAGATGACACGGCAATTTTTTACTTCGGCAAAAACTTAGAAAGTCTATTAGAACAATCTCAAACGGATCTTAATGTACTAAACGATTGGCTAATACAAAATATATTAACAATAAATATTAATAAAACCGGTTACATGATCTTAAGCTCACCTAAAAGAATAATACCATCGCATAAACCATTACAAATAGAAGAAAGAGACCTAAATATCCTAGATAGCGAAAAATACCTGGGCTTATATATTGATAAACATTTAACATTTAAACAACACGTAGAAAAACTAAAAACAAAAATCATCCCATTAATTGGTGTATTTGGTAGAATTGCTCATCTTCTACCAACAGAGGTAAAGAGGGGCTTATACTTTAGCTTAATCCAGTCCCACCTAAATTATTTAATAGAAATATGGGGAAACACATACATTACGTACTTAAACGACTTACAAATAATACAGAACAAAGTTATTAAAAAACTCTTCAACTATAACCCAGACACTCCCACAAAAAAACTATACCAGGAAATGAACCTTTTGAAAATAAGAACATTGTACGAATATAACATATGTCTTTTAATCTACAAAATACAAAATGGACTTATACACACAAACACAACATTTATAAAAACATCACAAGTACACGAACATTATACTAGACAACACAATAAATTGTACACAAATGCTGTCAAGACTGAAAGTGGCAAGAGAAGTATTGGTCACGAGGGAGTTCATATATATAATCTCCTTCCAGATAGCCTAAAAACGGAAAATAACATAAAAACCTTAAAAAAAAAACTATTTAAACTCAAAATGTTGGAACAAAATTAAAAATATTATTCTTATTACTGTACTATATATATATATGCTCTGTATTTAAGTTAAGAAAGCGAAATACTATGTTTCTTTTAACTTAATAATAAAAAAAAAAAAAAAGAAGGGACACTTGTTGCCACCATTGGTACATGACTCATTGCCACTTTAAAAAGAGTGGGATATGCATCTTTTTGTATCTTGTCATGTTTCAAGAATGTTTACTTTTAGAGTATTATTTACAAGAGCAGAAAAATATAATACTAACATTTTACCCGATTTTGTGAATATTTAAATTTTTTTATTTCGATACGATATACTGAGTTTTTCGATATCGATAAATATCTATTTTTTTAGGCGTCGATATATCGATATTTTCCGTTGCATCCCTAGGTACAATGTGCTACAAATTCGTATGTTTTAAAACAAGTTCAAAAAGATAAATGCACTAAAATAACCGTAGCAAGCCACATTTTAATGATAAAATTATCATACACTAATTAAACACTTAACCAATTCTATCGCTTTTAACAAATTTTCAAAATGTCCACCTTCAGCTTGTAGACAAGCATCAAGCATGTAAACTTAAAGTGATTTATTTACAACCCATACGTTATGGCATATCTCAACTGCGGCTTTGGATTTAATTGGAGTTCTTCAACGGTTTTTTCTTCTTCAAATGAAAAAAAAAATCAAGTGCAGTTCACACGCGGTGGAAGTGAAGCTTCACGAAAACAATCTCAACCAATAGGAGCCTTGAAAAGTGATGTCATGATCAAAGCGGCCAATGGGCGTAGTTGGACGCTTCGTCGGTTCTGTAATGCGTCATTTCCGTTTCATCCTAATTTCAATCACAAAAAATCTAAAGGTGTCAAGTCTGGAGACCGAACCGGCGATGGAGAATGACTTCATTTCCATCGTTGGCGCGTGCATTGTCACGGTAATTCAACAACAAAATTACGCACACGATGAACATAATTTTAACAATTAGATAAATCTGACTAAATAAACACAACAATAATTCGAGCAGCACAAAATGGGCATGTGCCCAGCAAGGTGGTCGATAAATCCTGCAATTATGTTATTCCACCCAAGCCAAATGATCTTTTATCTTTTATAGCTGTGTGTAACACAGGTTTAAAGAAATAAAAATATCTATAACCAGGATGATATTGAGAATATTTACAACTCTAGGACGTGCCGCAAATTATATCGCAATTACCAACATATTTACCCACGTCGGGATTTGAACCCGCGACCTCTGGATTCGTAGCCGAGGATCATAGCCACTCCATCGTTACCGATGTCGGTAACTCTCAACATTGTGCCATATTACGACAGCGCTGATACGATTATTCATTTTAAAATGTAAACCTCGTCAAATGTCAAAATTATAAAGCATTTTTCCATTGTCTTTACTCTGGGAATTTCGTAATAGAGCCATTTCGCATTAAATATTCACACGCTCAATAAATTTAAAAGTTAGTCAAATTGTTACGCCAACTGCATTTCTCACACTCATCGTGCATTCTCCGGTATTAATGGTTCTTCCCATAAAGCAGTGGTTCCCAACGGGGGTGGTACTGCCTCCCTGGGGGGCGGTAATACCCAGGAGGCGGTGAAGGCCTGCAATGGAGGTCAGAGGAGTTAAAAAAATCATAATAAAATTAACAATGTCATATGTACATCCTTGCAAGAATCTTGCAAAATGAAACGTTCAATTAGTGAAATATCTCCTCTCTCCAAAGGCATTTTGTGACTATCGGGACCAGTTTTCTCCAGTACTGCAGGATGCGTATTGAAATACTTTAGGTTTTTCAAATCACAGTGACTGTTTATTGACATATCGTATTTTATAATTATACTACGGTAGACTAACGTCCTTCCTGGATTTAAGCTAGGTTTTGTCTACGGAGTGCGATCCTCTTGAATTGTAATGACTCCCGCACATCTACCTTCGGCAAAACTCGATAACGGGGCCGTGTGATTCGAAGAGCACATAAGTGATGTGGGAACTAATTGTAGGCTAATATGATACATTACAATTTGACGTAATTTTGCAAACTGACAAGACTACAGTTTTGAGATAATCCAGTTGTAAGGAAAAGTTGGATTTAAGCATTTATTTATCCTTATGTTTGTTACTTAGTAAAAAATTATGTGACATTACAAAATATAAAATGTAGTATTTACTAAAATACAATAAATAGTAAAAATACTATAACGATTAATGATGCATCTTGAATTTTTTTTGAGAACTAGCTGGTTCCCGGCATACGTTGCGATGCCATTTGATAAATAAATTGTTTCTTCCTGCGTGTCCTTTCCCATTCATCCCGTTCCTCTTCCACCTTCCCTTCCTCTCTCGCGTCCCCTTCCCCTCTCGCGTTCCCACTCCGCCTCATCCACCTTTCTAATCCCCACTCCACTCCACCCCTTCCCCGTCCCGCCAACCCCCCTCCCGAGTTCCCCTCCCTCCTTCCAGGTTCCCCCCCCTTCCCGGGTTCCCTCCTCCTTCCGCGAGCCCCCTATCCGAGTTACACTCCCGCATTCAACTGTTTTCAAACATCTCGCGTGCCACGTATTGCAATTTTTTGTACAAATTTCATAATGCCAGAGCTCACCAGTAGTTTCATACAAACCTTGTCCTGATAATAACGAACACAAAAAAAAAAGAATTATCCAATTTGGTGCAATCGTTCGGAAATTATGCGCTTACAAACATTTCGGCGATACATTTTTATTTAAATAGATAGATAGATAGATAGATTATAACAACCCGTTAACAGACCTAAATAATATTTCACACAAGCATTAGTTTGTACTGGGGTACCGTATAGCCTGGATCTAATTTGTAGAATATGGAGAGTCTTTGAAATTAAATAGTTAATTCATTTTTGGAATTTTCGCGGGTGTGATCCAGTTTGCAGAACAGCATCCAATTAGTGATTAGCTCTTATTTTATTTATGGATTAACACACTTTTTTGCTGAAGATATTATTTTAATTGGGGGAGGGGGGTGTGGGGGACATTTAAAATAAAAAATGGGGGCGGTCAGCCAGATATGGTTGGGAACCTCTGTGATACGGCGACTAGGAATAATTTGAGTGCACTTGCGATATAACTACAAGGATAATCTGACTAATTCACTAAGTGCTCGGGAATACTACGAGTCCCTTTTGATAATTAATAATACTTGTGCAATTGTTTCTCTAACTATTAAAAATATTTTCGATTAAGTACTTGGTGGTTATGGCAGGTATTTTTTTAAAGAAAGGCAAACATTACAAGGCAAATACAACTTAGCGTGACAATAAGCGGAAATATATTAATGTATTATATATATATTTCTTCTGACCTGTCATCACAATGAGCGGAAATTATATTTCCTTCTGCTACCTCTCATAACAATAAGCGAAAAACTACGGATCATGGTAATGAGCAGAAAATATTTTATTTCGTCCTTACTAGCATTATAATAAGTGGAAAATATATTATTTTCTCCTACTACCCATCATTACAATAAGCGAAAATATTTTATTTCATCCTACTATCATCACAACAGGCGGAAATTTTATTTCCTTGTACTGCCTATCATCAAAATGGCCGGAAAATATTTGTTTCCCTATTACTACCGATCATATCAATGAGTAAAAAATATATTATTTCTTCCTGCTGCCCATTAGTACTGTATTAAAATATAACTAGCCGTTGGAAAAAATAGTTATATTATTTCAACGTCCAACGCTGTTGAAAATAATTAGCGCCAACAGTTGAAATATAATACCTACATGCGAATATTATTCAACGCAGTCAACGATTCAACTGCCTAATAAATAAAAAGGGTTAAGAGTTTGTACTTCGTGAACAACATCACTCGATATTTTAAATGGTCGTTTTATTTTATTTTCCCATCCAATACGGCCGATACGCAGCGCCATGGAACAATCAAATTTATCAACGACATGCAAAAAAATAACCTATTGATAATTGTCAATGTCGGTCGCCTAACAGCTATGTTTTGTACCTATTGTTTTCAACGGTGTTGGAATGATTAAGTCAAAAGGGTCAAGAGATCACACTTCGTGAACGATATTATACCCAATTACACAAGGTCTTTTGGTAATGTACATACCTACTGCACGTTTTATTTTATTTTCCCATCCAATACGGCCGATACGTAGCGCCAAGCAACAAGCGAATTTATCAGTGACAAGCAAAATATATCTTCAACAGGATAATATTTTCAACACCGAAACCAACGTCTTCCAACAGTTTCAACTTTCAACGTTATTATAGGATTATTATTACGTGTGTGGGGCGTGGGGCGTAGAGATAATAATAATTAATAATACATCAATGATTCGGGGAACCACCCGTTAAAAGGGATTCCTTAATACGATTTCGATATATTTTTTGTTAGTATCGTGTCGATCTCCTATTATAGTTGCGTCAACGTCGACGTTATTTTCAACAGCTATTTTCAACAGTTGAAAATTGCCAACGATAACGACGTTGGCGTTGGATAGAATTATCGTCAACGCCCAGTACTACTGCCCATCATCATAATAATCGAAAATATTTTATTTGCTCCTACTACCTATATATTTTCTCCTGCTACCTCTCATCACAAAAAGTGGAAAATGTGTGTTTTCCTCTTACTTTTTTTTTTACGTTAACTCCACGCATGAGGCCCTGAGGAAAATAATTTCCCTCATGTCGTCCGGGATGCTGTGTGGAGGGTCTTTTTGAGGAGAGGAAGGAATGAACATTGGTCTTGAAGAGACCCATGTTGTGGGAAGGAGGAAACACAGAGGCCGGCAAATCATTCCACAGCCGAGCTGTTGAACACAAGAACGAGTCGAAGAAACGACCCGTTCTCATGTGGCAAATGTCAACCGTGTACAAATGTTGGGCACGCGTTTGGCGTGTTTCCCGACTATGCACCGGTGCCGAAGGGATCAATGATGCTAGTTCCTCGGAGCATCTTCCATTGTAATACCGGTAGAACAAGGATAGCATTCCCACCCGACGCCTGTGCTCTAAAGATTGCAATCCGTCTGTTAAGATGGGAGAATCTATCAAACGGACCGCCCGTTTCTGCACAGAGTCGAGGGTATTTTTCAGGTATTTTGGAGCTCCAGACCAGAGGTGGCTGCCAAATTCAACCGTGGGGCGCACTTGTGATTTGTACAGGGTTAGCAGTTGTGTACTATTAAAGTATCTGCGGGCCCTGTACAGTACGCCCAGTTTCTGTGAGGCTAACTTTACTCTGGCTTCGATGGAGCCCCCATACCTGAGCTGGTCACTTAGGGTTACACCAAGCATTTCGATGGAGGGCCTGTTCGGAAGATTGCTTCCGTTGAAAGAGATTAGACTTCATGGCAATGAGCAAGAAATATTTTATTTTGTCCTACTACCTACACAATAAGTGGAAAATATGTCATTTCCTCCTACCTATCATCACAGTAAGCGAAAATATTTTATTTCCCCCTACTGCCTATCATCACAATGATCGGAAAATATTTTTGTTTTCAAATTATTATAAGTAATAATTATGCATAAAAATCTTGTCTTAAATATAATTTTATCAATTAAAAATAAATAATAAATATTTGTTTTCCTTTTACTATCCATCATGACAACAGACAGAATATATTTTATTTCGTCGACACAATAAGTCATTGATTTTCAAAGTGGGGGGCGCGAAGACATGTACAGGTGGGCGCGGGCGTGGGCAGCGGTTATCACTCCGGTCGCCCGCCCGCGCCCGCGCTACCGCACGCACCTCACTTCCCGCACCGCACGCACCTCACTTCCCTCACCGCACGCGCCTAGCGAACACGTTTGTTAGAGTAGTGAGTGGCAGGTTATTACTTCTATTTCGCCATGAGCTCGACGAAAAATCGCAAATATAATAATAATTATATGAAATACGGTTTTGCTTCTATGAATAAAAGTGGTATCGACCAGCCGCAGTGTGTTATTTGTTATGAAGTATTGAGCAATGATGCCATGAGACCTTCGCGCATGGAACGCATTTGTCAACAAAACACAGCGCTTTAAAAGACAATCCAAAGGATTTTTTTTCTTTCAAAATCTGCATGTTTGAAGCTCATGAAATTGGATAGTACTGGATTTTTGCTCAGTCATTTGAGAAATAGTTAAACTCACAGATGGCTCTTGGTGATCTTGTGCGAAATCGCATGTAGAAACCAAACCCTTGATAATTTCACTGTCTTACAGAAGTGATGTTAAATATTTGTTTTATCAAATACTTATTTAAACATTCCTTGCACAAAGACGTCTAAAATATAGTTAATTCAATAGCAATAAACCGATTACTTATTTAACCTCATTATACTTTGTGAAAAAAATTGTGGTTTTAAGGCTTTTATTTTAGTCGCCAAAGCGCGGTAAGACCTTTCTTATTGCGTGGAAAGCTGTTGGATTCTCGGTACTGGAGTAAAGGGGTGGGGTTGGTTTAATCCAACTAATTGCGCTCTTTAAGGTAAATTAATTACCCTGAAAGAAAGTCACATCCTGTCGACGCTTTGATCTCATAACTGTAAAGTATTTAAGCATTGTGTCCACGTGGAATTAGAAAACGTCATGAATCATAATATTTAAATTCAATATTTCTATTTTTGAAACTGACAATTCCCTCCTTCGTATGTTATGTGTGTAAACCGTAGACTAAGAATTATTTGTACCAGTCTGAAGATGGCTCTAACGAACTGAAGCCGGTTACGGTCAATAAAATTAAGGGAAATAAAGTTTTTTTTTATTTGTTTTATTATAATATATTAAATGTAACAGCTATTTCTATAATAACAAAAATAATGATTATGTTTGGATCATTTCTATAGCGCCGTTTTCTTAAGAAATTTCCACCAAGGGCGTTTTATAACTAAATTTATGTATTTAACCTAGACACTACACTTAGACTTATAGCTTCGATTTATTACTGGTAGCTTATAACTAAGATTAATAACTAGTGAATTACAGCTAAAACTTAAACCAATGACTTAAAAATTCACACAATATTGCTATAATATGACTTATATCCATGACTTAATAGAGATTTAAGATTAACGTACTTATTTACATTTCAAATACACATTGTTATGATACTCGTAACTGCAAGTGATGTGAGTGGTAAGTTATAAATAAATTTATATTTTGTTTTTCTAGACTTGCTCCGAGGCAGAAATATTTTTTTAACTATGCTTATTATTTTTTATTTATTTTGAAGATGGTATTTTGTTAACAATTTGTGCTCAATTTATTTAAATGGCGCTTTTTAATTTTCGCTTCATGTCTTCTTTATTACTACAAGAAACAATTATTTAAGTCCGGGAGGCACAAAATAGGTTATTGAATTCTTAGTTTGACAACCAAAAAATCATTGCACACAAAAACTCCGGAAATTTTGAACATTGTTTGGAAAAATGGAACTTCTTTGCAAAATGCATATTTTACCATCTGCCCGGCGTAAGTACCTAGTTATTGAAGTAACGAAGCGTTACTTCAATAATTTGTGCATGTCATGAAGGGGAATTGTAGAATAAATTTTACCTTTTTTCGGACGATTTCAAAATATGACACGCTTTTTAGTTCTTTAATCATCATTTTCCAGTCATTTTCCTGTCGGAGGTTGTACCATCGTGTTACGATGACAAAGGGAATAACGCCGGTACTCGCTGTGCGATTACTTTTGATTTCTGTCATTATTCGGCGTAGAAACGTATTAAATTGTGTCTTAGTTAAGACGTTTAAAGGAACAAAGTATCAGGGACAAGAAATTAATTTAAGTTACTCAAATATTTACCAAGAAAAACTTAGGTTTATTTTACGAGGTTGAAAGGGGGATTTATTATTAAATTACCTATGTACTTCAAAACTTTGAAATTAAGACACTTGCACCCTGATCAATGTATTCCGACGGATGTAGAGACACCCTGACAAACAACAGTTAACTTTTTTTTCTCCTGCCAACTTGAGTGATGAGATCTTTGATATATTCGTGAATGTAATATTACAACATTAAAGCTTATATAACAATACCTAATTTATTGTAAAATTCCTGTTAATACGCTTAGTACGTTATTACGAAAAATATTGAAAATTTACTGTTGAATTCAGAGAATACGAAGAATTTTTCATCTACTGCACCTACTCAAATAGCCGGTCACTCTCCCCATAGGTGAATTCAGATACTCGCTTGAAAAAACTTGTGTCTACGTCCCCGAGTAGGATAACCTAGAACACCCTTGAAGGGTGAATGCCAGAAACCATTAAATAGTTTAAAACACGAAATACTGTAAAAATATATTTATTTATTTATTTATTTATTTAAAAAAAAAAAACTTATTTAACAGTTTTTTAGAGAAAACTGTGTCCTTACGGGGGTACCCCGTTCTAAGGACACATTGTACAAGTTTTCTTGTTTGAAATATAAGTAAATACCTATGTTAAAATATTACAGAGGAAAATTATAAAGTTAAATCTGCAAGAAAGTACAATACAAAAAATAATCTTTGTTAGGTTGCAAAATTCTATCTATATTCTTCCTTCTAATGTCCATAATCCATATTTTTATGCTTCTTTTGAAGTCGGTTATTTTTTTAATAGTTTTTATTACATGAACATACATTAAGTGGCTAAATAATCATGGGAAGGGATCAAAATTTCACCGTAAATCCATAAATAAAGGCTATTTTCGCTTTAAATAAAGGCTATTTGTTACTTTATTCGAATCCGACAGGAAATCTGTTATCCTGTAAATTCCGTTAGACAAAAAATTCCCCCGTTTCGGGAAACTCTAATCCGCCAGATATGACGGTAAATCTGTTAAGTTGGCAACACTGCAGCAACGGTCAAATGCTTGTGCATGAAAGCTGCGCGTGGACCTGCGCCGGTCGATCTGAGGACCCGAACAAGGTTTATTGGTGGCCAGTTCAAATATACTTTTTCAAGCATGCTACATAACAATTATTAAAAGCATATTAACATTGGTCGAAATATATATTTTTTAAATCGGCGAAGCTGGCCTGATACCCATAGAAAAAGCAATTGACAGCCATTGAAAATCACACAAATCTGACAGGAGATCTCGTCCTATATCTATCTGGATCCCACAAAGGATATAGAATTGCTCTGCTGATTGCCTTTGAGGTAATTCGGGGATCCTTTGTGTATCTGCAAAGCCAGGAGTGCTCCGATGGAGCCCTAGCGCACCCCTCGAGCCCAACACTGCAATCTCTTACAACGCCGTATCTTATCACTGTCGCTCTTATCAAAATAAATATGCATTTTTTCATAAATGCGTTAAAAATGAGATAGCAAATAAACAATGGATACATTCACAATATTTTTTGCACGTTACGTCGTTTTCCCACAACTTTAAATGTCGTAATAATTTGCCAAGTGAAATTGCGTTATTGCATAAGCTGTGAGAAATATCATACATGGGTGTTTTGCACGATGCTATTTTTCAGGCCGATATCCATATGCAAATGAACTTTGTTGGAATGCATATGAAAAATGTTTGCTTTCCACTATTATTATTTTCATAACATCGATTTCATACAGATATGTACATATCAAAGAAGTGATATTATTTTGGGACAGTACTGAACCGTCAAAAAAATGGCAACACCTTGAACTTACCATAGATCAAAATATGAAAGCAACCATTTAAAAAAAAACACGAAATTCACTTTTTTACATTAGCTCCACACAGGAGGCCCTAAGAAAAGAAAGGAAGGAGAAGAGTTCTGGGAAAGACGAAAATATCAGGGTTGGTTAGGAATCTGGGGTCAATGTGTCCAGGAGTGACGTCTTTCCTGTGAGAATCCGGATGGAGAAGTCTAAATTAGGTCTCCTTCAATCAGTACCTCCCGATCTGGATCGCCACACACTAGGTGGGCAAACGCAACCACTGTGCAAGCCTAGATAAATCTCACCCCCTGAACCAGGACACCCCTGCAAAGTTGCCAAACGTAGCGAACCACTTGGGTTGACCCGTGGCAGAGGTGTGATTATCCAATAAATGCTTCCCAGGACGGCGGGACCCATAACCCCCTTCAAAAGAACCCTTATGTATATTCGTGCACATAATTAAACGTTCATAGGTAACATTTTTTGTGTTTATCAACCTGCTATTTTAAGATTTAGTGCAACCTTTGTTATAGCTGCTCCCAAATCGATTTGTTCCCCTGGGGATCGAGCATAGAGAAATCGATAACTTTACAATATCAGATCGGTGGGCTTAACTTCCGTCGAATTTATATCGATATAACGAGCATGTTTTCACTGTTGAAAACCGAACCGATATTGAGAGGGAATAAATAAGAAAAGTATACACGCTGGCAACATTGGAGGTGGAGGTGTTTCCTATGAATTTACAAAAAAAAACGTCAAACGCCAAACAAATACTTAAAAATATTACTACATTGGCGATGTTAAATTAAAATACTAACCTAAACGTGCATCGAAGTCTGTTTTCACTTTTTGGCACTAAACGGGATTTAATTATTTAATGAGCTATTTAGTCATGTGTCAACCACATTCGTTTCTTAAAGCTCGAACGGAATAAAGCTATCGCAACTTTTGTTCAATTCTAAGAGCTTCGTTTGTTCAATACGTTCCTTAATAAGCCAGTAATTTTGCACAACGAATGACTTTATTCTTACAATTGGGTGTATTGATAGTTAACCGAAACTTATCTGAGACTGTTGAAGCTGCGCTAAAATTTATCAATCGTCGCGTCGATCGGAATATCTGTTGTGAATATGAAATCGATTCCGTATCCTCAAAAGATACAGAATAGCTCTTCTGATTTGAATGAAAAATGTTTTCATCAATTTACGTACTGTATAGTTTGGCAATTAAGTGTAGAAATGAAATAAATTGGAACTAAACGTTTTCATTACTATGGCAGCACCGAATTACTCGCTTTGCTATGACGTTTTCTATGGCTGTCATGTTACGGTTGATTTATTGTCTTAAATCTGAGTAGAAGATCGCTAATTTGATAATATTTTTATTCATTGTTTGCCTAAATTTAATTAAAATGAATAAACCATTACATAGTGATACAAGAGGGGTTATATTCTGCGTTATCCAATGCTGCCTAGCTTTTGTCTAATTTGGAAGATGTTTAAAAACGAACTGCAGAAATGAATGGTATGTAGTATAGTTTGTTTAATAAATTTCATTAGTATTACAAGATTTATGCCAATTTTCGAGCGCTTATAGTCATAACAATCTGATTTGAGGTTATGTTTATAAATCCGAATTTGGCACTTTCATTTGACAGTTCATGTGAAGCCACAAGAAAAAGGGAATAACTCAATTAAAAAAATAATAATAATATGCAACTTCTTTAAACTCATAGAAAAGTAACTTTTATCTAAATTTTCTATTTCTTTCAATGAATATTATCTACTGTGTTTTTTTTAAATACCTTCTATAATAATAATTTTTATGATGTTTTTCACACCCAGGTAAATCTCAATCAACGGTAAGGCGAATCGTCAAGGAAGGGGAAAAAGCAGATGGAAAATTTGTAATACCAGGAAAACGGAAAATGGGGCGCCCTAAAAAAGAGTTGGATTTTGATATTTGTGCCATTCGTCAGAAAATTCATTTTGTTTACATAATACGTAAAGAAGTCCCAACTTTAAGAACTTTACTAACCGTACTCAAAAAAGACATTGGATTTGAAGGTAGCCGGGAATATTTACGAAAAATTTTGCATTCCATCGGCTTTGTTTATAAACTTTGCAACTCTGTTTTGAATATTATCTTTATAATTTTGTAATGTTGCATGATAAAAGTATAATGCACTTTATTTTCTGACCTTAAATTGTTTGAATAAAAGTTCTGACGAATACGAGTACGGTTTTTTAAAAAATGTTTTTATTATTAGTTTTTGTGATATTTAAATTGTGTGTGTTTGATTTGTATATGTACCGCCCCATTCTATAATGCCCTATTAATATTATTATTATTATTTCCTTATAACGAAATAAACGCCCACTTAAAATGTGTTTTGTTTTATTTTACTTATATTAAATTACAATTTTACTTCTTTTATTTACTTCTATTAAATTATAGTTTTTTGGTGCAAAATTTTTGAAAATACAAATACGTTATTGTACGAGACCACTTATTTGTTCCATACAAATACTATAAAAAATAGGGCGCTGGACTCCGATCGTCACTTCGGTTTCGGGAGATAATAACAACTCAGAGACTTCTTGGGTAATGATCAAATATTTATTTTCCGACGATTTTTATACTAATTTTTGTGTACACCTGTTTTGAAGGAAAACGTAAACATGTTTTCATTTCTGCACCTGCTGTTTATCTGGATTATCCCAGGTGTTCCGAAGCAGGTGTCCAGTATATTAGTTTGCTATTTTGAATAACAAACTGGTTTGGACATGAAGTGTTTTCTTGCATGAGTTGACCTCATTTCTCCAGGTGCGTGAGCGCACCTGTTGTTTGTGATAATGCAAGGTGTTTTGGTTTTTGAATAACAGGTGCAGTTTTTCGTGTAACATTTCGCAAGAACCGACTTGTCAATATGTTATTTACTCTTCTCTTAACAGGTGGTAGGCAATAATATTTTAAAGGAACACGTGCGGCGACCAGCTGCAAATTTTCACGTAAACAAGATCTGGTGCATCAAGACGTCTGTTACAGTTATGAAATATGCATTTTGACCGAAGTGTTTTTTTAAACATGGATACGCGCTATAAAATATATTTAAATACATTTGGGCATTAGTCTCATTTAAATTAATAATTTATGCTATGGGACCATGGGGGCGCCATCTATGGTGGTTGTATTATATTGAATTTACCTATGTGACATTGAAATTCAGTATATTCATTCATTTTCTGACCTCTGTGGGGCAAGCAATTACTTACGACGTGAGTGTTGGTGGAAGGCAATAGATGTCAGTCATGATCAAATAATTCACCCATAATTGAATTATTGTTGTACCTAAGATTTTGGCACGTATTATTAATTTGCAAATTTATATTCATTGTGTGAACTACCTCCTGTGATAAACACATGTTGAGATTGTGCAATACCTCCTTGGAAAAATCAATATTTTGAAGGAAACCAGTGTCGTTTTGTGCTGGACATCGTGTGGAGAGCTGCATTCGCTGAGTGAGTATTTGTTTTGTTTTCACTGAGGATTTCGGAATTGCTGTATAATCTGTTTTGTGTCACATAGGGAAGAGTTCATCTTTCATTAGTTAAATAGGGTAGTACTCCCTCGTGTCTGGGGCTATTTACACGCCCCTACAAAACATATATTTATTGTCTTATGAGCTATCTTGGTGTTGTCATTTAAAACCTAAAAACGATCGCAGCGCCATCATTTATTTTCTACACTTAATTGCCAAACTGCACATGCTACTAGTGTTGTATTTGAATATCTTTGTACCAGTGACTGCAAGGCGAATATAGGCGAATCTGCTCACGATAGATCTCAGATATTTTAAAATGTTTTATCAATTTCATCGAAAGTAAAGAAAAACTCAGCTTTTCTTCAGGCTGACAAGGCCCACAGCACTACTATATCTTCAGTGGGTGCAACCTTTGCAACGGGCAATTATTGATCTATTGTCTAAACTGAATCCAGGAACTATGCAAATACATCGAAATGATACGCTTTTACATATTAACACATCAAGTCACGGACATATTTTGTCAGAAAGTAATAATATTTCGGCTTGGCAATAAAATGCAAGTATGTCTGAATGTAACCGAAAACTAAAAACTGTTTTATAAAGGTGATAGAATATGCTTTCAAATGTTATTTTTAGACAATCATAAAACTTACCTTACCCTTTTTCCACGTAAAATTACTGATAACGAAAAAAAAGAAAAACACAGATATTTTATTAGGCGCTAGCATTTACCCGCGTCTTCGCTCGCATGGTTATAGATACATTTTTCTACATACATATTTAAATCAAAATAAGCTAGCTTCTGGGTTTGTAGTTCCCGTCATGCGTTGCTATGCCACTTAATAAAGATATTGTTTCTCCCTGCGTGTCCTTTCACTTCGTCCAATTCTTCTTCCGCCTCCTATTCTTCCGCCTCTTTGCGTTCCCACTCTACCCTCTCCGATTTCCCTCTCACCACTCCCCTCTCCCGCTTCTCCCGTCCCACGAATCCCAGTTCGCGTGCCACATTTTGCAATTTTTTTATACAAATTTCATAATGCCAGAGCTCACAAGTATATACTTGTGAGCTATATATGTATATATACTAGCTGACCCGATGAACTTCGTACCGCCTCAGAATCAAAAAACTGTTGAATTAAATTAAGTTTTTTTATTATGTTAAAAATTACACAATGAAGCAATTATCGATGGCCAACTGTCCGTGTTTTGTTTTTGTCAGAATCAGAGATGGCGTTGTGTACGGATTTATATTTTTGAAGACTTTCTTACTTTTCCACTTACTTACGGGAATTTTTGAAATGAAGTGGGTACGGGTGACGCCGCCCCCGGGAACCATTTATTGGATAACCAACACCTCTAGCAGGGGTGCTTTTTGTGCGGGTCTTGGCGGCGGATGCATCTGCTCACCTGCTACGTGGCGGGCCGGATTGAGAGAGACTGGTTGAGGGAGGCCTTTTGACCTTTCCAGCCGGATTCTCTCGACCAATGGGTCGAAAGAGTCCGGCTGGAAAAGTCAAGGTAAAAGGTCAATTCCGGTTAAGGCAATGGCCTTGCACTGCAGTTGGAGAAATGGATTCACTTCCGGATACACTGACCTCCAGATACCTACCCACCCCTTATGCCTTTTTCTCTCCCAGAACTTCCTATTCTAGCCTTCCTTAAAAAGATCCACACAGCACCCCCTAAGATGACATAAGTCCTGAGTGGAGCTTATGTAAAAAAAATGCTTTTCAGTTCAGAGATTTATTATTATTGTATTTTTCCTTTGAAGTGGTGCAGAGACATACGTTCACCGTTTGTCTCATTTTCGACTATTGACATTTAGTGTGTAAGAAAGAGGGGCAGCATTATATGACTAAGAACAAAAGCAAAACAATTAGCGCATTGACATTTGACGTTTTTGAATTTTTGGAATTCACGCACAGTTAAATATTATACCAATCACAATATTGCTGCAGTTCTTTCAAAATATGAGAATTCGTTCCATGCAAAATGTATGAAAAAAATAATTTTCTTCATAACTTTATTTTTCGTGAACTTTTCCAATGTTTTAATAATTATTCTATTATACGGGGCGGGGACAAATCCAACAAAACCAAGATCATCAAAATCGGTCAGGCCGATCTCGAGTTATAAATAGTGTAACTAACCCGACTATGTTTTATAATATATTAATTAAAGATATAGAAACCTTCGTTGACTTGCTGACAACAACTCACCAAAGTTTCATTGCCATCGGATGAACGATTTAGCAATGCATAATTTCATGATGCCAGAGCTCACTATTATATACAGAAACCATCGCGGGCATGCACACATCAAATCCCCAAAGTTTCATCGCAATCGGATGTATGCTTTTGCAACGCATGGCGGACATACAAACATTCAAACCCAGAAACGACATATATCAATTTTCATATTTTAGGCACATGTATGATAAACGTTATTATAATTTCACGTTTTTCTCGTTTCATAAAAATTTTAAATTTTTCTATTGTTAATTTCTAGATTTGAAAACAAAATGTGAAGCTTTTTCTTTATAACACCATTTAGATCATATTTCTTACAATTATAGTAAGGAGACACGATTTATATGAGACCTGTATTACAAGGCTTAAGGCTCCCTAGCAAGCGTTCAAAAAGAAGAACAAGTTAGTTTGAAATGGAGATATCTAAATACGAACGTTCTCTCTAACGCATGCTAGTATTTATTTTATTTGACATAATATCATTTTTAAATACAATTCAGCAATGCCGGCCTCACTGGGTAGCTCACCTGTGCTGAGGCCTCCAATTTATATAACAAAAATTTATACATAATACATTAAAAATAATATAAAAATAATGCTGCATAAAAAAAAGCTAAAATTAAACAAAAAATAAAAATTTATAATTTAGGTAAAACGTATTTTTTTAATGATGTGTTTTATATTTGTTTTTGTGTGTTACATGTATGTGTTTTATTCTTGTTATGTAATGAGATTTTGGTAATATTGTCTTTTTTTTTACTTTAATCCATTTTTTTAAATTTTGAATATGAATTTATTTTTGTTTTTTTCTATTTTATTTTCAAGGATAAGACTGTTGAATGCTTTTATAGCATGATATTGTGCTATAAAAGCTTTTACAGTGCTTTTATAGTGCCTTTGTCCAAATCTATATATATATATGTCCAAATCTATGTATATACAATGCTCTACCAGATCAAATCAAATATATAAAGGAAATGAATATATTTAAAACAAAAGTAAGAACATGGCTGAGAGATCAAAGTGATAATAAAATTACAAACATCATGAAGACGATATAAAGACAATCCATAACCAAATACAAATATTTAAAAAAAATTACAGGCCACCTCAGAACAGGAAATCCTAGTGAGGAGGTCTGTGAAAAAAAAAGAATCTATTCTTATACTATACATTATACATACATGTACAAACCTTGCTATTGAAACTAATAATAAATAATAAATAAACTGTCGGAGTTTTTATGTTATTTTTGTACGATTGTCTTACCGGTCTGTTAGTGATATTTTCAGATTGTTGAAATTTGTTTTTTTTGGTAGAAAATGTAGTTTAGTAGAGTTTTAACGTATAATTGGCGTATATCTAGTACGTCACAACTGTTGAATATTTGATCTGTATCAGTTAGTCTATGTTTTTTAAGTATTACCTTTAAGATCGTTTTCTGCACTATTTCTAAGTGATCGATAGCTGAGTTTGTTGCTCCTCCCCAGACAATTATCCCATATTCTATTATTGATTGACATAGTGCAAAATATATTGCTTTCATTTGTTTTATTTTATGTATGTTCCTTATGTTTAGGAAAATGTGTATTGTTTTGAGGAGTTTATTTGTGATTTGTTTGAAATGATGTGTCCATCTTAAGTTATGGTCCATTACGATTCCTAGATACTTTATTTGTTTTGTTTTTTCTACAGAAGGGCAATTGCAGATGTTGTTATTTAAACATGCGTGTATTGTTATGGTGTTTGTGTTGTTTTTATGTTGTCCCGTGCTATTTAAACTGTACATTGAAAATTTTATTTTCGATGTGTTTAGTTTAAGTATGTTTGAGTCTAGCCATGTTTTCACTCGCGTGATTTGTAAATTTGCTGTGTTAAATACATTATTCCAATCCTTATATTTCAAGAGTAAAACTGTGTCGTCTGCATAACTAACTATTACACCGTATTAAAACAAAACGATTATAATTATGCAAAAATTGTGAAAATATTTAATAAAATCCGACTCGCTTAAAATAGAGCTAAAATCTGTCGGCAAATAATGTCTAAAGTAGCATTTAAAAATACCATCCGAATTTTTTTTATACCTATGAACATGTTAAATAACAGAATAAAATATTTATGAATTTAATCATTGTCGTAGTTTTTTTGCGATTTTTTCTATAAAGGGAATTTAAAATAAATACCGTTTCGGCTCAGCAAACGTGTAGATATGGTCTTAAAAAATAACACATTTTTTTAGAAAAAAAAAACATAAAGATTTCAAGGAAAATATTTATAAATCAGAAGAAATTCGGAATGCTGGGAATTAAGAAATTAATTGTTTTTTCGATAGTGAGCGTTTTATAAAGTCTGTTAAATAACGATTCTCATACAAAAAACGCGGAAAATCTCGCAGACGACGACGTATTGATTTACTAGAGCTCTCGGGCTAAATCTTCGAATGTGTGCGTAAGACCTGTGCTACACACAGCTATTAAAGATCAAAGATCATTTGAATTTTTAGAAATTTAATTAAAATTAAATTTGGTAATGTTATTATCGAGTTCTGCAAGTTTTTTGGTTAGTGTTTTAGTTACAGCTGTTTCGACTTGTAAGTTCATTTTCAAACTGTGGTGAAGCCACGTACGGACGACTTATTTATAAGATTTTTAAAAATCTTATAAATAAGTCGTCCGTACGTGGCTTCACCACAGTTTGAAAATGACCTTACAAGTCGAAACAGCTGTAACTAAAACACTAACGAAAAAACTTGCAGAACTCGATAATAACATTATCAAATTTAATTTAAATTTCTAAAAATTAAAATGGAGTTCTACGAATTAAACACAAAAACAATTAATAAAAGATCATTTGGCTTGCCATATTACAGCATATCGCTCGCTATATATTTCCATTGTGAATGTACGGCGAGCGATATCCCGAAATACTCCAAGCCACATGATCTTTAAGACCAGTCAATGGTTGAGTGGGCATAGCGCTTGGGTTCCCACCTGGGCGTCGCGTGTTCGATTCCTCGGCTGGCGAAGTCCTCCATCACAACACAAGCAAAATTTTCGGCTTTCTGTGGTGGTAGTAGGAGATTTTCAAATTTTTCAATTCGTAACCCGGGAATGTTTGTCTTTCTTTTAAAAAAAAAACTTTTATAGCTGTGTGTGGCACAGGTCTAAATGAGTGAGTGCAATATTGTAAAGGATTTTTGATTCTTTTTTCTACACGTCTATTTACATAAAGAAGAGTGTCTGCGGCGGGTGGATTTGATTTTTGTACAATTCTAAATGTTTATTCTGAAATTGATGAAATTTTGAACACCAGACTTACAAAACAAGCGGAAGGTCACTGTTTTCATGAAATTTCGAGAAACCAACCCCTTTCTTTTTTCCCACCCCTTAAAGCAGAATATTGATTTTTTCTTTGTGAAATTTTGCACATTAGACGTTCAAAATAAGAGGAAAATAACTGTTTAAATAGGAATATGAAAAACTTGTGTAAATCCCGCATAACGCCGGAAACTTGGACAAATTCTTTCAAAGATATGAACTGTATTGTCTAGCTGAAACTTTAAATGTGTGGTACATACGACTGTAAATGTAGTTTCAACATCCTTGAACAGATGTCGTTGTAAAACATATGTAGTTTTTTCGATTTTCAACAGATGTTAGGAAAGAAGTACCTTAGTTGTTCGTTTCTAATGCACGAACGGTTACGGAGATAGCCGATGGTATACGAAAGATGGCTGGGCTCCCTCAGAGTTGCTTCCTTCAGAATTGCTTAGAGCGGGACTGACGTCTGGGCCAGTTAAATTTTTATGATAAACTTTACGTCAACGTAAATAAAGTAAATTGTAATCTCGAAATTTATTTGAGTTTTCCGAAATCGTTTCTAGAATCTCAATAACTGGGATTGACGTATATTACAAGATGCCTTAGTCTCACTGGCTGCAGACGGTCGGGAAGTTGGAACTCTCGTGTGGTATTCACACAAAAATATAGATCAAAGTTTTAAGACCAACATCTTTCTATGGGTTTACCTAACACAGGTAATAATTTTCAATTGCGTCGCAATAGCTACTAAGAGCTTACATCATTATTCTATCATAATACGATCCTCTCAAAGAGAATAAGTACTTGTGCAGTGGTATGGGAGGTTGAGCAGGTGGAAGGTTTCGCAGCCACATTCTCCTGAAGTGTTCGCTTGTTTTACCTGTACAGTGTGCAGGGGGAGACCCAACCCTCGCCAATCGCACTCTCTTCCCTTCACCCTGTCGGGGTATAGGACAGGAAGGGGTTGCTGTTGTTGTGTTGGGGGTAGTGTGAGAGTATGTGTGGCTCAGGGAGATGCGACCTTCCCTTTGGTGGTATTGACATTCACAGAAGGTGACCACATTCTGAAATCAATAGAAAAAATATAATCTCAATACTGGGGTCGTTGTACACTATTGTCGACCAAGTTGTAGAACTTTGCAGCCGAATTAGCCCATTGAAAGAGCGACCCGCTGTCTGAATACAGTGGACGTCAAATTCTCCGTTTTATTTTCAACCCTCATTGGGTTTAAGGGGGTACTCTAGTGTAGAAGCCAGAATTTCGGGCGTTTCTTGACGATTGATAAAAAAAAAAATATTTTAACTATACATTAAACGGTATACCGCCCGACGCTTACTTACGGCCACCAGACATGCTGAACAAACACGCTCTAGAGTCCAGAGCTCTAGAGTGGCGGAGGTTACGAAATGGGATCATATAAGAAACTCGATGATCCGAGATGATCTAAACATTGAGTAACTCTTCATAGAAAAATCGCAACTAAGGTGGCTTGGGCATGTACTAAGAATGTCTGATGACCGAATTCCGAGGAAGATACTGAGTACGATTCCAGAGGGTAGACGTCCAGTGGGCCGCCCCAGACATAGTTGGGCGAGGCAACTTCAGAAACTGTGTGAGGAGAGGATGGGACTGCCATGAACGGAGGCCGAACCAACAGCGCAAGACAGGAACATGGAGTATTTATTTATTTATTTATTACACGCCCTAGTGGGCTTTTCTTATAAATTTTTTACAAACTATTTGTATCAAAGTAAATACTTAAAAATTTAAACAGTAAAGAAAATATAAAGATAATGACAGAAAACGTTGCAACAAAGTACATGACAAAACACAACAAAATACATAGATAAAAATATAAACTGAAACTAAGAATCCTCACGCATATAATTGAATTTATGATATTCTTTCAAACAATATAGTAGTAGCATAGAAGTGATTAGGTAGGTAAATAGGTCTATTTGTGTCTTAAAGAATAAAAGTGATAGAATATACAACGTTTATACCGATTAGTTTTAATATGAAATATATCGCCCAGATTAGAATATTTATTTCCAAAACTGTGAAGTCTCGGAATAGGAGAATTTTGATAAGCTAGTGTCTTGCTGTTATTGAAGTAAAAGGGTAATAAATGTCGGCATGACTTTTTGGGAACATGGATATTGATAAATTGAAGTAATTCAGGACAGTCAATTTTGTAATGCAGTATTTTATGTAATAGTATCAAATCTGTGCTTATTCTTCTTTCCGAAAGTTTCAATAGTGACATTTTATCCAGGAGGTAATTGTAATCAATGTTTTGTATAAGAATGTGCAACTTATAGTTAATAAACCTTAGAAACTTACTTTGAATCTGAATGAATATTGTAAAAGGGAGACCATAATGTAGAGTTATACTCAAGTTGGAATCTGACAAGGGTTTTATATAACATGATAAATGTGCCCAAATTATTGAAATCTTTTGCAGCTCTCAACACAAAACCAAGAGTCTTAAAAGCCTTATTGATAATATTATTAATATGACATACAAAGGTGAGTTTACTGTCGAATATAATGCCTAGATCAATAATTTCACTAACACAATTTAATTTTTCATCATTTAATGAATAATGAAATAATATATGATTATTTATTTTGGAAAAATGAATGAACTGACGTTTATTTATGTTCAATGCTAGTTTGTTGACACAGCACCATTCAAAAAGATATCTCAAGTTAGTTTGTAGTGTAATGCAATGCGGTTAATTTCTTTATATAGTTTCATGTCATCTGCAAACAGTAGAACGTTTATATCAGGAGTATGGAGGAGCCTTGTCGATGCAATGGGTCCCCGACCCGAATAGGACAAGGGGAATACGATGATGATGATGAACTATACATATTTTATTAATTTTTTTTATTTATTTTTTAAGAATTCACAAAAATTAAATATATGTATATCAATATATTTCACGATGTTACGTGCTGTTGAAGTAGAGGGGAGAAAAAGGAGGGTGTCCGTCTTGTCACGATTCCACTCTTCTGGTCAACTGAAATATAAAAAGGGTAGATTCTTTATCAGTACAAATGTCGTTACGGTAGAAACCAGAAAACCAGAAACACTGAAAAAAAAATTCTCGCAAAATTGGCGGTTACTCAAAAAAAAAGTATGTTTTCCTTTTATTTTTTAACTTTTCCGAATGTTCAAAAATAGGAAAAATTTAAAATATTTGATTTTTTCTTTGTTCCTACCATATACAAAGAAAATTCATAAAAAATTTCTAGAACTTGAGATTTTGTGACAAACGTTTTGAAAAAAGTAGTTTCGAGGAAAACGCGTTTAAAGTTTTGTTCTATTTAGATTCTATTTAGATGGCTATAACTAACTAACCATCACGCCGTTACCCAGCAGGGGTAGGCAGAGAGGACGGACCGCCAAACAACTCGATCTTGGCACACACTTATTGCCTCGTTCACATTCATACATCGTCACATACATGCTCTTCTATTATTCCGACTCTTCACATGGCCCGACTCAAGTATCTGATTCACTTGGTCGTGCCATGTCTTCCTCGGGCATCTCCGACTTCTTCTGATGGCTATAACTTTTAAAATAATTTGAATTTCGAAAAATCCTTTAAATAATCTTGAATATCTAAACTATTGAAATACGAAAAAAAATCTAGACCAGAATACCCCCCGCAACTTAAGCAGATACTTACGTTAAAAATACGACAGCAGTCAAGTACAATAAGCGTGTTTATACGTCAGCGCGTGTGTCTCCATAGACATCGTTCTAACTCCGTTATTGTTTTAGTTACATCCCTAAAACAAAAAGTAAAAGGTCTATAGTAGATCAAGCTGTACATCCCTATTCAAGTTGTTCATAGAAATGCATAACAAGATATGCTGTCAGTCGCGTAGTTGTCACAAATATTTACCCGCCCAAATTTACTACCGGCGGCTCAACCGCGCTCGACATTGTTAATTTTTATTAAATATTTTTATATGAAATGATAAGAAAGTGAGGTGACAAAAGTGTTTATTACACATTTATACAATAGAATAAGTATTGTTGTTTACATAATCTGTGATTTTAGTACCGTTTTCACATAAAAACATCACGTGAGTCATTTTTACCTATTTTTAATGTTTGGGTTCTAAATTTTAATATTTACAAATGTTAATATTTATATGTAATATAATAATTCAAAAGCTTATTTTGAAAGCTTTATAAAACAGTTTTTACTATTCGGCTACATTCAGAAATGTTTCATTTGTAGAGTTTTAATTGTGAAGCGGTAATAACACAAAGTTTTTGTAAAATGTCATTTCGTTTGAGACATCTCGCTAAAATTCGGAGGGGTTAAGAACTACAGGCTAACACAGATATCTGATTCTTCCCAGATGCAAAACGAACCTATCAATGAGGAAATGTGAATATAACTTATTGAAGCAGCACATGTCTATTATATTAGATTAAATATGTTAATTGTTTTATACGATATATATTGTTTAGATTTCAATTTTTAACCTCACTAAGACTGTTTTGTGGTTAATACTTTTTTGAAATATTAGTAAGTAGGTACCCAGCATGCGTTACATAGCCACCCAAAGAAAAAAAAAATTTCTCCCTTCGTGTGCTTTCCCATGCGTCCCCGTTCTCCGTCCCCGTCCCCTCCCTCTTTCCTCCCGGATTCCCTTCCCCCTCCCGCCTGCACTCCCTGCCGCTAAACTACATGAAATGCACACATTTTCTCGCGCGCCACTTATTGTTTTTTGTACAAATTTCATAACACCAGAACTCACTTTTATGTATACAAACCTTCGCAGAAGTGCGCATGACAAGTCACCAAAGTTTCATCGCAATCGGATGAATAGTATAGGAAATAATTTTGTAACGCCAGAGTTCACCATTACACCGCATCCTAATGGCATAAGATGAAAGTCTTTTACAATAATGCTGGCATCTAGTTAGATTCCAGCACTATTGGAATTTTTTTTGAGAATAAGTAATAGCTCATAAAATTATCTACAACTTTTATTCTAAGTGTAATTTTCTAAATCCCAGCCGTTTTTGAGGTACACGCTCCACAAATGTAGATATTTTAATAAAAAAAGCATTTTAACTCACATTTTTCATCAAACATTCCTTCATATCGTCTAAAATATTCATCACACATAGAAATTCATCTGCAAGAAGTTGTAAAAATTTTAATTTTAGTTGTATAAATTTTATAATATGTATACATATGTACATAAATCTCCAACCAGTAAATATTTACAGCAATTAAATTTTTTTTTTGTAAAATGTCATTTTCAGTCATAACTGTTTTCATCTTATTACTGACACACCGACTGGTTAGATGCCAGCATGATGTGCTGCAGCGTTACGGAAATGTTCCAAGAGAGACAATTGAACTCTTTCAGAGGACTTCTCCGCCATCACATTGGAAGCTTATGGTGCAGACTGTGCCAACGAATATTGATGGAGTCCTTCTGGAGGCCCTCTGAAGAATGGAGATGGTCAAATATCTTCCTTAAAAGGCTGCTTGCATATATTTTTAGGTTTTTTTTTACTTCTTTTCCGCATTATTTTTTTTCTGTTTATATTTTATTGTTACCTTGTCTAATTTATTTTTAGTTATTTTAAAATATTTATATATGAAAACCTACGCGGGAGTGCGTACTATAAATCACCAAAATTTCAACGCAATTGGATTACTGCTATAGGAAATAATAAAGGACAAAAAAACAATGCACTCACTTCTGCTGTGATGACGGACACCGTAACGCTGTGCGAAACGTAGCGCAACATGGCATAACACCCCAAAAAATGATCACGAAAAAAAATCATGTTTATTGTGCTTCTACAAGTTTTATAGTTGCAGCAGAAAGTAGCAGTTATCTTTTAACCTTTGTGTGCCCAGCTTTTTTTATTCTGTGTTTGTATGCCATGTTTCAATTTTTTGGAACCCTTTAACAGACCAAGTTAAAGGCCCGCAACCCGGATTTCTACCGATTTATTACATATTTCCCTTAAACACAGTAAGTTTTAAAGCTCTTAAAAAAATATATGTTATTCTTGAAGACAATATCTAGACTTTGCCCGCCCCGAAACGCAAATTATATAAAATTCCCTCGATAGAAAAAAATCGCAAAGTATGCTCCAAAAATTATTATAAACATGTGTCTCTCAGTTATTTTACAAGGTATATATATGAAAAAATTCACAGTGTTTCTTTAAATGCTGTTTAAGAAAATGCCCGCAAGATTTTTGCTCTATTTTAAACGAGTCGGTTTTATTAAACATTTTCGCAATTTTCGCATCGATTTTGTAGCTGTAAATGTTAGCGCTCTCCTCTAACATTCCTAATTTCGTATCTCTCCATCTTCATCTTTTCGGGCCCGGTTGCAGAGCCTTAAGTGCTGGTTTGTAGTCGTTTTTATAAATTACATAAACTTTGGGCAGGTTTGCCAAAAGAACTGAGGGAGCGGGCAGCGGATCGGCAGAGACGGGTCGTGAAATAAAAGCCGTGCAGTCGTTAGGGATGTCGAAAGTGAAAAAAATATCGATATATCGATATTTATTAAAATATC
This sequence comes from Limnephilus rhombicus, assembly GCA_929108145.2. Lineage (NCBI taxonomy): Eukaryota > Metazoa > Arthropoda > Insecta > Trichoptera > Limnephilidae > Limnephilus > Limnephilus rhombicus. Next base: position 26,426,345 of record OV815295.1, on the reverse strand, counting down.
AATATCGACGTCGATATATCGAGGAAAAAATATCGATATATCGGTCAAATTTTCAAGAGATTTTGCGTTTTTAAAATAATAGTGTATTCAGCTCAATATTATCAATTGTAATTTTTGTACACAATTTGCTTTTTTTAATGTTCAAAAATCTCAATAAAAATGAAGATATTTTTATCACTATTCATTTTTATTACGTAATAATTACAAAAATATCAAAAACTAAAAAGCTGTCTTCTAACTTATATGTAAACTGAGATGCATACAAGGTTTGTATGCGTCTCAGTAACATTCTATTGGCGTATTAATCCGTCAAAAAGGACTTCGTGTTTGGAACAAGGTATAGTCAATAATCATAGACAATTGGGAACCAACACATAGGAGTGGCTTTGAAAAAAATGGCGAAAAGTAGCATTCATTTCTATGTATGTACCTACACACATGAGATAATTGGTGATCACAAATACTAATGCAAAGACAATAGATTTATTAGCTATTAATAGTTAAAATTTCACGACCCAATACAGTTACTTATTTCCGTTCGTTCCTATACGGTTTTGGATTCTAGTGACTTTAAATACATAAATTTAAAAAAATATCGTTTTTGATCAATTTTTGATATTGGACATTTTGTATCGATATATCGGATCAAAATATATCGGCTAAAAATATCGATATTTTGAATTAAAAATATCGATATGCAGAACTATAAACATTTATTACAACAATAAACTTTATTGAAAAATTGCACGTGGTGTAATGATAGAGGGAATGGAGATTCTTTTTTTAACTCTATCTTATTACTTAGTTACTCATAACCTGAAGAAGTTTGGTTGAAGCGAATCCGGTAAATGTATAGAGTAATGAATATTCGTGGTTAAAAGGGAGTTTGTTATATTTTAAGGTTAGAGAATAATTTAATTCATTGCACTAAAATAAGTTTTACAAAATGATGGACACCTATCCAGCTTGCATCAGGGATGCTGTCGGCGCGCGCATTCCCCCTCTGTCGTGGTCGATAATGGGGGTGGGCAAAGGGGGATGTATCCCCAACTCCATCCTCCCTCCCCCCCCCCCTCCTCGAGTGGCGCCTGCAGCTACATAGATGCAGCGACTGGGAACTTGAAAGCAGACCAAAGGGGATTTGCTCGATAATATTATATTCTCTCCCAGCGGCTGAAATTGAATACGGAAACACTGGAATTGTCCTGGTAGAATAGTAGCGACTAAATAATAGTTTCAAAAGTTGCAAGTGTTCAAAATATATCGTCTCTAATTTCCAATTTGCTGCCTGATGAAATTTTAAGGATTGAAATACTAGAAATGTCCTAGTAGAATAGCGATTAAATAATCATTTCGACAGTTGCACGCGTTGGAAACTCAATGATCTCAAATTCCCTATTTGCTACTTGTAGAATTTTGAGGATTGAATACGGAAACACTGGAATTGTAATGGTAGAATAGCGACTAAATAACCATTTCAAAAGTTGCAAATGTTGTAAATTGCTGCCTGATAAGCGAAAAAACATTTCAAAAGTTGCACGCGTTGGAAACATAATGCTCTCAAATTCCCTATTTTTCGCTTTGATATAATTTTATGAATTGAATTCGGTAACGTTGGAACTGTCCTGTAAGAATGGCGACTAAATAATCATAACACTGGATTTGTACTGGTTAGAATAGCGACTAAATAATCATTTCAAAAGTTGCACTCATTGGAAACCTAAAGGTCTCAATTTCCCAATTTAGTGCCTGATATAATTTTTAGGATTGAATACGTAATCACTGGAATGGTTCTGGTAGAATAGCTACGAAATAATCATTTTAAAAGTTGTAGGCATTAGAAACCTTATGGTTTCAGATTCCCAATTTGCTGCCTGCTATAATTTTAATGATTGAATACGGAAACACTGAATTTGTTCTGGTTAGAATAGCGATTAAATAAGCACCTTTTGAAATGATTATAATCATTTCAAAAGGTGCACGCGTTGGAAATCTATAGTCTCCCAATTGCCTGATGTAATTTTAAGGAATGTTTTTTTTACATTATTTTGGGATGCTGTGTGGAGGATCGTTTTAGTAAGGAAGGAGAGGAAGTTCGGAAAAGGAAAAGGGTATTAGGGGTGGGTAGGGATCTGGGGGTCAGTGTGTCCAGGAGTGACGGTTGTTGACGACCCATCCCTCCCACTGCGGTGAAGTCAAAGGGACTCCCTCAACCACTCTCTCCCGATCCGGCCTACCATGCAGCTGATGGGCAGACGCATCCGCCGCCAAGACCCGGACACCCACGCTACTTCACCAAACGTAGCGAACCATTTGGGGTGACCTATGGCACAGATATTGGTTATCCAATAAATGATTTCCGGGGCGGCGGTACCCATACCCGCCTCTCAATATAAACCCTGTTTATTGTTTCTTACATGAATTTATTAAATTGATTGATTTGGGTGCTTCAAACTCAATCACATCAACGCCATTTTCAGTTCACGAGCTATCCTTGTACATAATTGTCCTATTGTAGTTTTTGATCAAGTTGCGATCAGCTGTAAACATAGAATAAAGTAGAACCCTAGAAGTGCCTTCCATACAGGTTTGAACGGAAACCAATGTCACCATTGATTACCCTTTAATTCTAATAGCCCCTCCAGACTCACGGCGAGAAGCCCCGAGAACACCCGAGAAGCGTGAGTGTGATGAGTTTCTCGCATTCTCTTTCTCGGCTCGCCTCTTCTCGGATCGCTGTCGGTAAATTTGGCCGTTTCAAAGGATTTCTCGGGCGAGAAGCGAGAAGGCTACTACACTCACGTTTTGTCTCAGTGTTGTTTAGTGAGCGGTTGAGAGTAGACGTGCGTTATATTTTTGTTTTTGTATCGAAAATTTTGTTTACTTTGAAATGTGGAACAATCAACAAGAGTTGCAATTTATAGAATACTAGCAGACACGGCCACACATTGCTGTGGCTAACGAAACACAACGCCATTACCCAACCTTTATAAAATCCACACCACCCGCTTGCCAGCTGCCCACTGCCCGAATTGAATATTTGAATTTCTCGGCTTTTCTCTACTAAAATGAGCATGTATTATACATATAAACCTTCCTCTTGAATCACTCTACCTATTGGTGAATACCGCATGAAAATCCGTTGCGTAGTTTAAAAGATCTATGCGCACATACATTTTGAGCGATTTCATTTTATACTATGTAATGATGATGATGATTTTCAATCTGAACCGGTGTTATGGGATGCAAAACATCGGAATTATAAAGACAAAAATTTGAACCACGATGCGTGGAACAGACTTAATGGAGATGCAAGTACCTGAACTCAAAAAGAAAAAATATTCCCTTTTTGCTAGTTACCGGAATTATTTTTAGTTACAACGTTCACAAAATTATAATATGCCATGGCGCACAGAGCCAAACCTGCTGCATTTTGAATATCGTCTGTAATGTCGTCCATACCGGATGGGAAACAGATCACGAGTGAGAAAAATGAGAGTGTGGATAAGTGCTTGTTCTCGTGAGAAGTCTCGCCGAGACTTCTCGCCGTGAGTCTGGAATCAGCTTAACACTTGTCTGATATCGTTTCCAGCCCATTTGAATTTCAGAATGATGGTGCAACATAGTTCTTCGTGTGAAATTTAAAAGCGGAGAATCACGATCCACGCCATTTCATTTGACTTTTCTTGTGTTGTTCATTGTTCTATGATAGTAAATCATGATACAATTTCTGTTGTGCTTGGTAAGTGATCAGAAACCGAAAATCGGCAGCCGAGGAAAAAAACGTATGAGAGTTATTTAATTTGCCCATTTTTTTAATTTTACTTTTTTTTTATTTCATATAATTTTATTGTTTTTTTTACAGATTTTTTGATTATGCCCGTGTGTGGTAGTCATATATTTAATATTTTAAATAGGAATTAAAAAATACTATTTTTTTGAAACAGATAATTAAACATATTAAATAAAAATTAAGAAATAAATACATAAAAGTAAGTGAAAAATAAATCTTTCTTTAAAGAATAGTAGAAATAAAAAATAAATGAAAAATCAAATTTTGAAATACATTAATTAATAATAAAGATTAAGGGTGGGTTTCTTCATTTACCGAGAATGCTAAATGCAATGCTATTTGTAAAAGTAAACGATTGAAATTTTTAAAATTTCTATGCATTTGACCGTTTACTTTTACAGTTAGCATTGCCTTTAGCATTCTCGGTAAATGAAGAAACCCACCATAAATGTTAAGAACTCATGTGTTCTATTCAAATATATAAATTAAAACATACATATTAATTAAAACATATATAAAATTAACTGAAAAACTAAAAGAAAAAAAATATATAATAATATTTTATTGAAAAATAAATAATTAAAATGTAGTGTTAAGAACTCATGTATTATTTGAAACAGGCTCGTCCCCTTTCGAAAATCCAATATAAGTTGACACGAATTTATGCCTTGCAGACCATGGTGTTATACTGTATACTGTGACTACATATTATAGAGTGGTAGTGGTGGTGAAAGACTAACAATGAGAATCAAAGCGTTGCTTGAAATGGAATTGAAAGAGGTGGACTCATACGTCTGTCGCTCCCGGATAAATTCCCTCGGTTTCCTGTCCATCTCTCATATATTTTTCCTTCCCAGAAATTCCTCTCTCTTCTTTCATTAAAAAGACCCTCCGCATTCTCGGAGATGACATAGGCCACGAGAGAAAATATTTTTCTCAGAGCATCCTATGTGGAATTCATGTAAAAAATGCTTTTACCCATGCTTAGCTGATCTGAAAAGCCAGTTACTTCCTCTACATTGTTCTCCTCTCCCCACCCCCGTTCAATTATATACCCTCAATTTATATATGCCATAGTCTCACTGGATTCGTGTAGTTGGGAACCGAATTCAAAGTTAAACAACATCGTTAGGTGTGTCCAATATCTTATGAGAGCGGCTCCCGTTTCTACTAGAAAAAATGTCTTACCACTTACTACCACCACAGAAAGCCGAAAATATTGTTTGTGTTATGATGGAGGACTTAGCCAGCCGAGGAATCGAACACGGGACGCCCGGGTGGGATCCAAACGCGATGCACACTCAACCACTGTCCGGTCAAAGAAAAAAAAATAACAAAACAGATAAATATTAAGATAATATTAATTTTATTTTTACTATAGCATTGAATGTAATTGTAGCCCTGTGTTTCATTTCTTAATCAAATGCCACAATTAACTTAACTCTTTTTTTAAATTATTTCCTATGTACCTACAACTAATATTTTGTGACATGTAATATGTATTTATGGTATATTTATACCGTTAATAAATAAATAAATAACGGTCCCAGTTGCGACCGTTATCTTTTATTTTTCTGTGTCTTGTTCTCTTTCATATTTCCGTGTCTATTATTATTGATAGCTTTTTCTTCAATGATATATAAAATTGATGGGAATAACCTTCAAAAGTTATGAAAAGAGAGTTGTTATAATAAAATTTAATTATTCTTTCATTAAAAAAAATTTACTTTATTTTTTTAAAAGAAAGACGAACATTCCCGGGTTCCGAATAACCTGACAATATTTAAAAATCTCCTACTACCACCACATTGAATGTTGCTTGTGTAGTGATGGAAGACTTAGTTAGTCGAAAAATAGTACACGCGACCCCTGGATGGGATCTAAACGCTATGCCAACTATACGAACTGCCAATATATACGACTGCTTGTCCCTCCAATCCAATTTCATAAAATTCGTAGAATGGTGTACCATTAACAAACTTACACTTAACATTAAAAAATGTCAAATCATGATTTTCTTTGGAATTAAAAACCTTATCAAATATAGTTATTCTTTTAACAATCACAGTTTATTGTCAGTACCCGTAATAAGGGACCTTGGAATAACCTTCGACTCTAAACTACTATTTACCAAACACATTGATATAATAACTGGTAAAGCAATGAAAATACTGGGCTTCATTGTAAGAATTTGTAAAGATTTCAAAAATATCCAAACATTCAAAATACTATATACAACTCTGGTTAGGAGTCATTTAGAATACAATTCCCCCATATGGAACCCTTTCTACAAAAGCCACGCAAACTCCATTGAAAGAATCCAACGCAAATTTCTCAGATCAATTAATTTCAAATTAGGTATTCCCGCGGTTGACATAAACTATGAATCTTTATTACAAACAATGCGACTCTTATAGTTAAAAGATAGAAGATTACTCAATGACCTTATTTTTTTATTTAAAACTAGCTGACCCGACGAACTTCATACCGCCTCAGAATCAATAGCTGTTGAATTAAATTCAGTTTTTTTATTAAGTTAAAAATTACGCAATGAAGCAATTATCAATGCGCAACTGTCCGTGTTTTGTTTTTGTCAGTATCAGAGATGGCGTTGTGTACGGATTTATATTTTTGTGATTTTCTTACTTTTACAATTACTTACGGGAATTCGGGAGGCGGATACGGGTGCCGCCGCCCCGGGAACCATTTATTGAATAACCAATACCTCTGCCATAGATCACCCCAAGTGGTTCGCTACGTTTAGTGATTTAGCAGGGGTGCCCGGGTTCATGAGGTGACTTATGTCCGGGTCTTGGCAGTTGATGCGCCTGCCCACCTGCTGAGTGGCGGGCCGGATCAAGAGAGACTGGTTGAGGGAGGCCTTTTGACCTTTCCAGCCGGACTCTCTCGACCCATTGCCTTGTACCACAGTTGGAGGGATGGATTCATACTTCCGTCACTCCCGGAGATACTGACCCCCAGATTCCTACCCACCCTTCATACCTTTCTCCTTCCCAGAACTTTCTATCCTCCCCATTCCTTAAAAAGATCCTCCACACAGCATCCCCTAAGATGACATAGGTCCTGAGAGAAATTATTTTCCTCGGGGCCTCCTGTGTGGAGCTTATGTAAAAAAAAATGCGTTTCATTTCAGAGATTTATTATAATTATTGTATTTTTCCTTTGGAGGTGTGCAGACATACGTTCACCATTTGTCTCATTTTCGACTATTGACATTGAGTGTGTAAGAAAGAAGGGCAGCATTATATGATTAAAAACAAATACACAACAATCAACGCATTGACATTTGACGTTTTTGAATGTTTGGAATTCATGCACAGTTCAATATTATACCCCTCACAATATTGCTGCAGATCTTTCAAAATAGGAGAATTCGTTCCATACAAAATGTATGGGGAAAATAATTTTCTTTATAACTATTTGTTTCGTCAACTTTTGTGATGTTTTAATAGTTATTATCCTATCCGGGGCGGAGACAAATCCAACAAATCAAAGATCAACAAAATCAGCCCAGCCGTTCTCGAGTTATAAGTAGTGTAACTAACCCGACTTTGTTTTATATATTAAGATAAACAATAACTGGTTTGACTCCCCTGAATTGGTATTATTAATAAATTTTCATGTACCTTGTAGACCGACTCGACTCAAAACACCTTTCCATTGTGACAATACTATGACGAACGCAGAACAAAACTCAACCATAAATCGCTTGCATATTTTAGGCAATGAATATGCTAATATCGATCACGCCGCCAGTAATCTGGCTTCATGCAAAAGATGCGTTAAACTTAATTTGTTTGCTAGTACCACGTAAATATAATTCATCATGTAAACATAATATGCCTACCAGTACTTCACTCTAAAACGATTAATGTACTAGAAATCATAGGTACTTTTACAATTTATCGTATCGGTTAACATAATCCAGGATTTATTACTTTTTATATTTTATATTTAAATCTTTGTAGGTACCTTGCGATAGGTATCTTTTGTACATTTTACATTTTATTGTTTTATTCCTCACTTAAAATTTTTATTTTTACTTTTACCTAATATTTTATAATTTGTATTTAAGTAATACTTATATTTTATACTATTCTCTTAATAATTTACTTTTATACATTATAGTTTTTATACACTACTTATTATCTTTTTCCTTAAATTTTACTAACATTCATACTGTTATTCTTAATGTTGTTGTACTATTATAAGTATGTCAATTATGTTAATGGCACGTGTTGTGCCGTATATGTGTAAATAAATAAATAAATAAAACCACTACCCTCACTTCATAAGAAGTAAGAACAAACTGAACTAATTTCGAACAAATCAGACACAAACAAAACCTTATTCTATCAGTTTAGCTCTACAAGATATTACCATTTTTAAAGTAATAATAAAGTCTTTCGAAAAGAAAGAATAACGCACCCTCTGCTATTCAATCCGTGGTTTCATTTAAATCAAGCTTATACCTTATTATTATTATTATTTTTCAAGTTGCAAGGCTGCGTTAGTTTCAGGGGCAACGTTTCAGCTTCCGAGTTGTTCCGGGCCTCCACAAAATACGGCCTTCGCAGTAACCTTGTACCCAGCGCACCCCTGGAGCCTCCCTACCTATAGAGCTGTACAGTCTTATCGCTATTATAGGCTCCAGGGGTGGGTGGTCCAAACCACCCCCTCGTTACAGTTCAATGTTGCGCGGATCAGTCATATTACGACGCAAGTTGAATGTCATGCTGATATGCTTCATATGGACAACTGTTTGAAAATATATTATGGCATGGAGGTAATCGGATCAATTCTCGTTTTATGCAGCTGCATAATTTATTTGATCGGGTGAGTTGATGATGTTTTTATGCACGGGTTTTATTGATTATCCAACGGAGTGTAAAAGTCCGTTGGAGACGTCCGAAGACAATAACTCAAAATGTACTACAATATTTATTTATTGTTTATTTAGATGGTAGGTGTAATCGTTTACAATTCAAGTTTTAACCTCTCTAGGAAAATCCTGTGTTGAGATTAATAATTTTACAAAGTAAAAAAAAAAATAGAGTGTTATTCACAGGTGATAGAAATGAAACTAGAAAGTCGCTAGATATCGCTTTCCTTTGCCTGTTAATTTTAAAGTGGTTTGAAGATTGGATATTGATTTACAAAAATAAAAACGTTTATTTTTTTGGATTTCGTAGGATTCGAAAATACGTCCGTTGGATTTCTCTGTCCGCTGAGATTTGCGACGCACTATACCGCTGCGCTACGAGACGCGCGAGGCGAGGTGCGAATTTGCCGTATTATATTCCGACGACCCGTAAAAATACAAAGCGTCAAATGAGCGCAGACCTATCGTCGTTTTCGTTTTATGTCTCAACCAATAGGAGCCTTGAGCGCAGTTTGATACTTCGCAGGTGCAGTAGTGCGTCATTTCCGTTTCATCCGAATTTAAAATCACTATAATGGGGCTAAAGAAGTTTCCCTTCAAAAACGCAAAATAATAAAGGTATTGTAAGAACAATATTACAATATAACTCCTACGCCAAGCTTAAGAGCTAGTATTCTTCGTTGGCGTAGAAATTCATTAAAACTTCATTTTTTTTTCAAAAAATAAATAACAAAATTTAAAAAAAAAAATTGATGTTTCTTACAGATAATGGGTACCTACTAAGCTTAATGAAGCTAAAATACATTTTTTTCTTATTTTAAAATAATTTAAAACCACCACAAAACAGCTTGTCTAACTAAGTTCTTACAATGTTCTAGAAATTAATACATATCTAAGAACATTAATTTAGAGTTTTATGAATATTACAATGTAAACATATATAGGTGAAGCATTTTTGTCTGTTTCGTCGATCTCATTTTTCAAATTCAGAATTAACAATACCTTTTACTCAACAAATTTTCTACATAATTCTTTAACGAATTTATTTGTAACCTAGATATTTAATCGGATAAATATACCTGATTTTATTGTTAAAACATTCTATTATAAACATTTTCGAGTCTCCGTTGCGACCGTCACCATTTTTATTTTGCTGCGTCTGCTCCTTTTAATGTTTCGTTTTGATTTATATTTACTATTTTCTTTTTCAATGATATAATACAATGATCTATGTAGTCTTCAAAAATTATTAAAAAGTAATTCCAATAAAAATTGTTTATTTATTAGCTCTGCCTCTTATAAAAATAATATAGGAATATATTATATAATTTTTTTACATTCGCTCCATGCAGGATGCCCTCAGGAAAATAATTCCCCTCAGAGCCTCTGTCATCTTAGGAAATGCTGTGTGGATGATCTTTTAAGGAATGTAAGGAGAGGAAGTTCTGGGAAGAAAGGGGTATTAGGGGTGGGAAGGAATCTGGGGGTCAGTGTGTCTAGGAGTGACGGACGTATAAATCCACTGCGGTGAAAGGCGATGTTCCGAGAGAGTACGGCTGGAGAAGTCAAAAGGACTCCCTCAACCATTCTCTTCCGAGCTGGTCTGCCATGCAGCCTATGAGCAGACGCATCCGCCGCCAAGATCCGGAAAAACTTCACCCCATGAACCCGGGCACCCCTGCTAAGTCACCAAACATAGCAAACCATTTGGGGTGACCTACGGCAGAGGCTTTTGGTTATCCAGTAAACGTTTCCTGGTGGTACCCATACCCACCTCCCAAATTGATTTATATTATATTAGAAAAGAATTTATGTTGTTCATGCGGAAAATGAGTAAAAATGGAAATCTTTAACGACTCGCATTCGTTTGACTTGGTTCGATGTAACGTTATTATGTTATATAAGATAAAAGGTACGAAAGGAAGTAGTATAACCTATAATTACATAACACAATATGTACTAGACGTTTGTACATAAACTAAATATAATAGGGAGCTGGCCACAATGACACGCCAATGGAGTTTGGTACGCCAGTGGATTTTGGAATGCCACTGGTCTTTTAAATGAATTTACTACTTTGACAAAAAATGCTTCTAGGTATAATGGCAAAACTGATTTGAGTACTGGATTAAAATAAATATTTTTCACTTTGGAGACTGTGGGAGACTGGGGTTTTTAGGATTTTAGGTTACTGGGATACTGGGAGAGGTAAACTGAATCTAAGACTGATTAAAACACTTGAAAAGAGGTTTGAACTTGGAGACTGTTGGTATCTTGAGTAGGTATTGTTTCTTCTTGGCTGATAGTTTTGAACTGACTTCCTACCGGTTTGACTTCTATTTTTATAGGACAAACTCAGGTCGGACTTTTGGGGGACAGAACCTCCTTAATTTTTCTAAGGTACTTGTTTTAGGTAATTTCCCTGGTCGCTACGATTGGAAGTCAGCTGTGTTAAAATTATGTGTGATAGTTTTTGCCAAGATTTTACCAACTCAGGATCCCAAAGCTTCACATCATTTTTATTGTGTTTACAAGAAAAGGTACAAGTATACATATGTGATATAAGGTACAATTTTAAACAGTAAATATTTTTCTTAAAGTGCAACAATCACTGATAGACGTCAGTTTTTGGGTTGTTTTTGTAGTACATACTCATTTTTAGGTGATGATGTTTATTTCTTGATCCAAATTATTCCCAATTTCTCGAAATTGAGCTCCAAATTTTTCGGAAGATGAATTCGCTGTCGTAAATATTTACGATTCAGATTTTTCCTTTGTTCAGAATTGACCAATAGTGGCTCGGCTGGTCGCATGGTGGGGGTGACGTAAATAGTCAGCCATTTCCTTGGCGTTGATCATTGCTGTCTGGAGTCCCTTGTGGAAGCATTAGGTGGTTATTCAGATGTGTTTTCCAGTCCAATGAGGCTGCTGCATGTATTCATTATCAATTTCATTTATGTTTTCAATTGATTAGTTAGTTAAAGGACATAATAGCGTTGTAGACAAGTCATTTGGAAGGGGCACCACATGCACATAATTCCGCTAGCCAATAGCAGCTCTCAGATTGTCGTGCTGGCGGCATGGTACTCTGTGGGAGCGTAAATTCCATTCTTGAATTTCCATGGTTGTCAAAAGCTTTCGCGCACTCGTTAGATGCACACGGATTCCTACGACACGTTCCATACACTCCCCTCAGTGCAGTCTCGACTGTGCTCAGCTACTTCGTCGGGCGTGTCCTTTTCCGATGTCTGAGTTTTGAGTCGGGTGTCTTCGCAGAGTGTACAGTTTCATCAGTTGCTGGCGTGGCAGGCAGAATGACGGCGATTTTGACTGCCGGCCTTACGTATATCCCAGTGCTGGTTTGGATCCGGGCAGTTCTGACTTGTCCATCAGCTGCAGGTATTGCTTCGATGATACGGCCACGTGGCCAACTGTTTCGAGGCAGTGCTGGGTCCATGATGATCACTAGGTCATCCTTCTTAATTGGTGTAGTTGGATGGTGCCATTTTTGCCGGACAGCCATGGTAGGTAGGTATTCCCGCAGCCATCGCCTCCAGAAGGTGTCTGCAAGTTGTTGTCCGATGCGCCACTGGCGGCGTAGGCATGTTTCCTCTTCTTTTTTGTCGTAGAAGGATAATTGAGGGCGCTTCCCGGCTGACCCTAGCAAAAAGTGGTTGGGTGTTAGAGGTTCTTCATCACGTGGGTCAACTGAAATGTGGGTGAGTGGACGATTATTTACCACAAACTCAGCTTCTGCAAGTGCGGTGCGTAGCGTTTCTTCTTTTGGTGCTCTTTCCTTTAGTGTAGCGCTTAGGGCTTTCTTTACTGATCGTACTAATCTTTCCCAAGCTCCCCCCATGTGCGGACTTAGTGGTGGTATGAAGTGCCACTCGATGCCCTGGGTAGCTATTGCGTCAATCATTCTGGCGTCTTGACTTATTGACAGCAGGGCGTCCCTCATCTCGGTGTCAGCTCCGTGAAAGTTTGTCCCGTTGTCCGAGTACATGGCTGCTGGTTGTCCTCTGCGGGCGGTCATTCTTTGTAGGGCCATGATGGCCGAGTCAGCAGTCAGTGAAGCGGCTAGTTCTAGGTGAATGGCGCGTGTCGAGAGGCAGGTGAAGATGGCTCCATATCGTTTTTCTCGATGCCTACCGACCGTGATAGCCATAGGGCCGAAATAGTCAAGCCCACAGTGTGTGAATGGGCGGACGTGATGCATCAGGCGGGGTGGTGGTAATGCGCCCATCAGAGGTGGAGTCGGTTTGCTGCGTCGTATGAAGCAAGTGGGGCAGGCGTGCGTTATCTTCCTGCTTGTTGTGCGTAGTCGTATTATGAAGAAATGATTGCGTATTTCTGCTACTGTTTTCTCAGTACTAGGATGATCCGCCTCTTTGTGGTAGTGACTGATAAGAAGTCGAGTGTAGGGTTCGTCGCCGTCCAGTATTATGGGAGTTCGGGCCACACTCTTTGTTCTTTCCAAGGCTTGTAGTCGGGTCCCCATTCGTAGTAGGTCATCTGGTCCAAAGAATGGGTTCAGGGAGTTGAGGCGGCTGCCAGCAGGCAGTTTTTGACCTTGTCGGATGATGTGTAGATCAGTTGTGAAAGCGTCTTCCTGGGACCTTTTGATCCATCTGTGTTCTGCTGCTTTTATCTCATCGGCTAGTAGTGGGCCTTCTACTGGTTTATTGGGCCCCATCTTGCATCGTCTGATAAATCGGAGGATCCAAGCTGTGGAGCGAATCAGCCGGTGCCATGAGGAGAACCGCTCTACTGATGGGAGTGCTTCGCCCCTGGTGGACACAAGGCCAACGTAGTGAGGTTTGACTTCTAGTGTCAGGTCGTCAGGCCTGTGGGCGGGTGCCCGTTCTTTTGGCCACGCACCCTCCGGGGAAGTGAGAAAGGCTGGGCCAGTAAACCATCTTCCTTCTGGTGTTAAGTCTGGTACCTCTAAGTCTCGTGTTCCTATGTCAGCGGGATTGAGTTTTGTGGGTACCCATTTCCAGTCGGGTATGTTGGTTAGTTCGTCTATTTCCCCCAATCGGTTTGCCACAAAGGTTGAGTAGGCGCGTGGGTCGGTGCGTAACCAGCATAGTACAGTTGTGGAGTCTGTCCAGAAGCAGGTGCGGGATATCAGGGCTTTGCTTTCTTTTTGGATCGTCTGGGCTAGTCTCGCTGCTATGAGGGCGGCTTGAAGCTCGAGGCGTGGAATGGAGAGAGGCTTCAGTGGCGCTACCTTGCATTTACTTGCAAGGAATGTTACTCGTAAGGATCCATCTATTTTTTCGGTGAAGTAGGCCACGGCACAGCAAGCTTGCTCGGATGCATCGCAGAAAAGGTGTAGTGTTACGTTGTTTAGTTTGTTGTAGAGGCAACGTCTCGGGATTGAGATGCTGTTCGTGTGTAACAGATTTAGCCAGTCTGTCCATCTCTGGGCGTGTTCAGGGGCAATGGGTTCATCCCAGCCGACGCTTGAGCGCCACACTGCTTGCAGTAGCATCTTAGATCTGATGGTAAGGCAGGCAACGAAGCCGACTGGGTCGAAGATCTTCATTACTATAGATAATAGTTGCCGCTTGGTAGGTTGTGTGGCCGTGTCGTGGGAGATTGCCTCACGAAATGAGTACAGGAAGCGGTCTGTGGTGGGGTCCCAGATTAAACCAAGCACTCGCTCTGTTTCCGGACCTCCGCTGCTGATTTGTATCGTGGAGCTGGCACGGTCTTCTATAGGTACGCTAGCTAGGGCCGCCGGGCTGTTGGACGCCCAATTTGTCAAGTGGAACCCTCCTTTCGCGAGCAGGGCACTTACACTTTGGGCGAGTGCAGCAGCTTCATTGGGTGTGTCTGCTGCATCTAGGTAATCGTCCATGTAGAACTTGGTGCGTACGGCTTTTGCGGCGGCCGGGTACTCGTGCTCGTATGTTTCAGCCACTTTATTTCGGACGAATTGGGCACTGCTTGGGGAACAGGTGGCTCCGAACATCATCGATGACATTTGATAGGTGTCTGGTTCGTGATGGGGTGATGTCCTCCACAGGAATAGCTGGGACGACTGATCTTCTCGCCTTATTTTTATTTGCAGGAACATTTCTTTGATGTCTGCAGCAATAGCGATGTTTCCTTCCCGGAAGCGTATTATATTCCCCAGGAGGGAGGACAGCAGGTCAGGACCAGTAAGCAGCTGGTCGTTGAGGGAGGTTCCTCGGCATCGGCTTGCGGCATCGAACACCACTCTGATTTTTCCTGGCTTATTTGGGTTGATTACTGCAAAGTGGGGCAGGTACCATTTGCGAGGTGTGGTGGTGGAAGCTTCATGGCTTGATAACTTCTTGGCATAGCCTTTGTTGATAAGTTGATTTATTTTGTCGTTGTAGGCCACTGCTAGATTTTTGTCTTTTTCTAGCTTTTTCTCCAGGGACAGAAGTCGTTTCAGCGCACACTGCCGATTGTCAGGTAACGTGGCTTCTGGTTTGCGCCATAGTAGACCGGTTTCCCACCTTCCTACAGGAAGAGGACGGGTAGTTGCATTCATAAGTGCAATTGCCTGTTGTTCGCTTGCATTGACTCTGGTGGCTGATGTTACTCCGAGGGAGTCGATGGCGAAGTTGGTTTTTACTAGCTCCCTCAACTGTATGTCTGCGGCCGTTTCTGGTTGTAGTGCCAAAGTGGTGGTCGTGTTATTATCTCTGGGGTTGACTCCCCCATGAGCGATCCATCCTAGTGCGGTGCGTGATGCTATTCGCGTAGTATCATTGCATTCACGAACTTCCCTTGACACGATCAGGTGAGCGTTATCTTGGCCTATTAGCAGCTTCGGGACGACCGACCTTCCTTGGGTCTGTTGCTCCGGCAGGTTGAGGTTGCTTATTGTGCTGGCAGATATGTGGAATGTATTACTGTTGCCTGCACCTCGTATTCTTAGTCTCACTCGTTGGGAGAGATTGTCGGAGGTGCACATTCCTTTCGCGCCGTGGATTCGCAGTCCGTGAACTGGGCCGTTTGCTCCGACTTTTATTGCGGTGTCAGCGTCGACAAGTGTTACTGTGGATCCTTCATCCAGGAGAGCGAACACTGACACTTCTTCTTTGTTTGGAGCGCTTAATATGACTGGCGCAATTTTTAATAGTACTCTCTGTCCGGAGTCCTGGCGTCACAAATTGACATTTTCCACGGCGCTTTTTCGTACGAACTCGGGATTATGTAGCAGGGGGTGGTGTGGGGATCTGCAATCTCCTACTTTGCACCATTGGTTTATTTTGCAGCTTCGTGAGTGGTGTTTTTCTAAGCACTTGCGGCATAATCTTCCCGTGCGTACAGTTTCCCATCGGAGTTCAACATCTTTGGCTGCGAATTCTTTGCATTCGCGGGTTTTATGATCGCCGCCACATTGGGCGCAGCTTTCATCAGCAGTTTTTCTTTTTCGGCTTGGTCCAGGGTAAGTATGTTCCTCGTTTACTTTGCGTTTTATGGGGGCAATCTTTTCTTTTGGGCCATCCCTGATTTCTTCTTGATGTCCGGCATGTATTTGCTCATGGCTCGGTAGAAGTCGCATGCGATCACTCTCTTCTTCCTCCTGGTACCCGGCATGTATTTGTTCACGGCGTGGTCGAGATCGTATGTGGTCCACCATCCCACTGTTTGGAATTGCGTTTGACACCTCTTTCAGAAAGGCAGCGAGCTGGGTTATGGTGGCCGGAGCGTGTTGTTTGCGGATCTCGATTAGCCATGCCAGACGCAGGGAACTTGGCATTTTGTCAGTGACGTCATTCATTAATGCAGGATTGGTGAGATAACCTTCGGTTTTCAGGATCCGGAGAGATGCCACCAGGTTTTGTACCGTTCCGGAGAAATCTGCCAGGTCCTCGAGTGATACCTCGGTCGTGAGGTAAGGTAGTTTTTTAACCTTGTCTAGCATAAATTTTGCTATGGAGTTAGCGCTGCCGTACCGCTGCTCGAGGACGCTGATGATCTCTGGGACTTGCGCAGGATCCATTAGTAGGGGACCCACGGTATCTCGTGCCTTGCCTTTGAGGGCGCGCTGCAGCCGAATGAGATTTTCGCTTGGAGTCATTTGGCAGGTGGCGGTGGATTGAGCGTACTGCGCCTTCCAGGTGGGCCACTCCAGGGGGTCTCCGGAGAAGGTAGGCAAATCTTTTGCTGTGGATTGCCTGGCAATGAGGGCAGCCATTCTTGAATCATCTTCTAATGTGCGGGGGCTATCTTGCGTTCTGGAAGAGCGAAGGGCCTCTGCCATCACAGAGGCGATCTGGGCCAGTGGGTCGTTGCCGTGCTGCAACCATTCTCGGGTGTGCCGTGCTGTCTGATTGGCTGTGTGCGGTGGTGTAAATAATGGGGAATCCTGGCCGGAGGAGGCTGGCTGATGCTGGTACCCTGCTGTGTTGTAAAGTGGGCGCTCGGGTCCGATATGGCTGTATTCGGCCGTAGGGATGTTCTTCGCAGGGCCCGTCAGTAGTGTGTACTCTTGGGTGGCGGCGGCGGCGTATCCGGTTGGATCGGTTACAGCAAATTCATTGGTAGGCTGACCGGCTGGTGTGTCCATTTGAGTAGTTGCATATCTCGTTGCAAACTCTTCGGCCGGCTTGTGAACTTGAGTGGCATATCTCGTTGCAAACTCATTAGTAGAAGGGCCGGTTGGTGCATGCACTTGAGTAGTTGCATATCTCGTTGCAAACTCTTCGGCTGGCTTGTGTACTTGAGTGGCATATCTCGTTGCGAACTCATTAGTAGAAGAGCCGGTTGGTGCGTGCACTTGAGTTGTTGCATATCTCGTTGCAAACTCTCCGGTAGACGGGCCGTCTGACGTGTGTACTCGAGTGGCATATCTCGTTGCGAACTCGTTCGTAGACGGGCCGGTTGGTGCCTGGGTTTGAATTACTGCCTGACCGAGGTTGGTTCGCAAGGTCGGGCTGGTTGGTGCGGGCTCCTGGGTAGGTTGGCTGACTGCTTGGCGTGTTGCAGCGTTCAGGGCTGCGAGCAGATTGGTTGTCTGCTTGGCGTGACGTCTGTCCCGGATGCGCATCTCTCGGCGCAGCAATCGCAGGGAGTCTTCAGTTGATTCAGAAGTTGTTTCGCTGCTTTTACTGTTAGATCCGTGGAGGCTCTTGGCGACACATTCTGGAGCAGGTTGGTCAAGAGTGATGAGGTCAGGGTTCCTGGCAGGGTTCGCACCAGATAGATCGTGGCGGGTTCCGCTGGATGGCGTCTCATCGATGTCTACGGTGCGTGGGCCCGGGGTCCGACGGGGTGCCACTGGCATGTTTCGGCTTGTTCCCGGGGCGTTAGGTTTAGACAGCGATGTTTCGGAAGATGTCGGGGTCTTACGGCCACTGCGAAGAGACGGCATTTCCACTGGGTAAGACTGAAGGCGTGTTATGTGTGGATCCGGCTCGAAGGACCAAATGTACTAGACGTTTGTACATAAACTAAATATAATAGGGAGCTGGCCACAATGACACGCCAATGGAGTTTGGTACGCCAGTGGATTTTGGAATGCCACTGGTCTTTTAAATGAATTTACTACTTTGACAAAAAATGCTTCTAGGTATAATGGCAAAACTGATTTGAGTACTGGATTAAAATAAATATTTTTCACTTTGGAGACTGTGGGAGACTGGGGTTTTTAGGATTTTAGGTTACTGGGATACTGGGAGAGGTAAACTGAATCTAAGACTGATTAAAACACTTGAAAAGAGGTTTGAACTTGGAGACTGTTGGTATCTTGAGTAGGTATTGTTTCTTCTTGGCTGATAGTTTTGAACTGACTTCCTACCGGTTTGACTTCTATTTTTATAGGACAAACTCAGGTCGGACTTTTGGGGGACAGAACCTCCTTAATTTTTCTAAGGTACTTGTTTTAGGTAATTTCCCTGGTCGCTACGATTGGAAGTCAGCTGTGTTAAAATTATGTGTGATAGTTTTTGCCAAGATTTTACCAACTCAGGATCCCAAAGCTTCACATCATTTTTATTGTGTTTACAAGAAAAGGTACAAGTATACATATGTGATATAAGGTACAATTTTAAACAGTAAATATTTTTCTTAAAGTGCAACAATCACTGATAGACGTCAGTTTTTGGGTTGTTTTTGTAGTACATACTCATTTTTAGGTGATGATGTTTATTTCTTGATCCAAATTATTCCCAATTTCTCGAAATTGAGCTCCAAATTTTTCGGAAGATGAATTCGCTGTCGTAAATATTTACGATTCAGATTTTTCCTTTGTTCAGAATTGACCAATAGTGGCTCGGCTGGTCGCATGGTGGGGGTGACGTAAATAGTCAGCCATTTCCTTGGCGTTGATCATTGCTGTCTGGAGTCCCTTGTGGAAGCATTAGGTGGTTATTCAGATGTGTTTTCCAGTCCAATGAGGCTGCTGCATGTATTCATTATCAATTTCATTTATGTTTTCAATTGATTAGTTAGTTAAAGGACATAATAGCGTTGTAGACAAGTCATTTGGAAGGGGCACCA
The DNA here is from genome assembly GCA_929108145.2 of Limnephilus rhombicus. NCBI lineage: Eukaryota > Metazoa > Arthropoda > Insecta > Trichoptera > Limnephilidae > Limnephilus > Limnephilus rhombicus. Next base: position 26,407,161 of record OV815295.1, on the reverse strand, counting down.
CATGCACATAATTCCGCTAGCCAATAGCAGCTCTCAGATTGTCGTGCTGGCGGCATGGTACTCTGTGGGAGCGTAAATTCCATTCTTGAATTTCCATGGTTGTCAAAAGCTTTCGCGCACTCGTTAGATGCACACGGATTCCTACGACACGTTCCATACACAATACTTATAATAAAACATGTTTTTGTAAATAATCTTTTAAATCTATTTCGTTGGTGGGTTTTTAACTATTGCATTTATTGAAGTAAGAATGAGCACGTAATAAAATTAATTCTACATTTTCACGCGATTTGTTACATTCTCTCTATTCTTCTGTATACCACGGAAACTTACAAAAAGCATTGAAACGGAAGGTAGAATCTTTTGAAATGGGAAGACCGGAGAAAATGGGACTGAATGCAAACGAATGAAATAATATTATATATGAAGGGAGGGATGTACAGTGATTCCTAACATTATTTGGAAAAAAAATGTTAACGAATTTTTGATCTCAACAGACATTTTTTCACATCTACCGGATCTGCCGTGATGATGGACACTGCAACGATGTCCAAAACGTTGGCCAAAGAAGGAGGTAGCGCAACACGGCATAACACCCCAAAAACAAATAACGAAAAAGACATTTTTTATGTTTTTTTTTTGCAATTTAATACCTCAAATATCAATACGTATTTAACACCTAGGGTCGAGGTGAGGGGTTGGACAATGGCGGCTGAGTTACCACTGATGAAATGTGATTTTTTTTGTGAACAAAAAAGAATAACAATGAAGTCACCGGAGACCAAAATTTTACCATATTTTTTAATCCAAATCATGCCAGGAATCACTGATTAAAATAACTATTACAATCTTTGTATAAGAAAATTTATATATAATCTATTTATAACTATAATAACATATTAGAATCACTGATTAAAATAACAAGTGACATTCCTTAAGGGCCCACAACCCGGATTTGTACCGATTTATTACATATTTCCCTTAAACACGGTAAGTTTAAAGCTCTTAAAAAATATATGTTTTTATTGAAGATAATATCTAGACTTTGCCCGTGCCGAAACGCAAATTATATAAAATTCCCTCGATAGAAAAAAATCGCAAAGTATGCTCCGAAAACACGTTTGTTTCAGTTATTTTACAAGTTATATATATGAAAAAATTCACAGTGTTTCATTAAATACTGTTGTTGCAGAGCCTTAAGTTTCCGCGACCGGGCCCGAAAAGGAGAAGATGGAGAGATACGAAATTACGAATGTTAGAGGAGAGCGCTAACATTTACAGCGACAAAATCGATGTTAAAATTGCGAAAATGTTAATAAAACACGACTCATTTAAAATAGAGCAAAAATCTCGCTGGCATTGTCTTAAACAGCATTTAAAGAAACACTGTGATTTTTTTCATATGTCATAGTCAAAGATCGATATGCAGTCTCTTCGCGGAATGACTGGTTTATCCTAGGTTTGACCAAAGCCTTTTTGACTAAGACTTCAAGTCAGACCTGAGGATTGACTAGTCAAACCTAGGAGCGCCGGAGCTTCGAGGATTGACTATAACACATACATATAACTTTTTCTATCGAGGGAATTTTATATAATTTGCGTTTAGGCGCGGGCAATGTCTGGATATTATCTTCAAGAAAAACATATATTTTAAGAGCTTTAAAACTTAACGTGTTTAAGGGAGATATGTATGTAAGAAATCGGTAGAAATTCGGGTTGCGGGCCCTTAACACTCTGCATAATAATAATATATGGTAACCAACCTCCAGCTGGCACAGGAAGAAGAAAGCTTTACAACAAATTTTTGTTTTCTTAAAACACTTTAGAAATTTAATAAAAAAATAATAGCCTTGCATCTACATGGTTGAATTCCAGAACCCGACTTCCATTGCATGTCCGACGCCACGCCGTATGCGCCGCGCCACAAATAACATCTGTGTTCATGAAATTTCAAGCATAACTACCGTTGTAATTCGCACAATATCTTCATATTATAATTCGAAGACATGACTTTTTTAATGACAGCGTGAAATTTCCAAACAGAATACTTAAAAAAAGCTAGCGCTCAAGGCTGAAAACGTGAACACTCTAGTGGCAATCAGTTCCACGATTAAAAATCCAGCTTACTCTATTTTCCATGGTTAAAAAGGAAATAAATCCAACGATGGCCTTTCCCGGACTAAAGCCAAAGGACAGAATAATAATGGAAAATGACTGTAGATTGGACGGTAATAATGTAGAGGGAGATTATTCAACCCTGGCGCAGCCTGCAGTCCTTTCATGAAGTACGCAAGCATACCTACTGGCATTGGCACTTTAAGTAGTGGACTTCCCTCAGAGATATACTTTATTGTAGTTTCTACTTTTGTAATGATATCAAGTCAAAGTCGACATATTTCAGAGTGCTTCGTATAAAAAGAGCTTTAGTAAAAACGCATTACGTTTCTTTCCCGTCTTTTTTTTTTTACATGAGCTCCACACAGGAGGCCCTGAGGAAAACAATTTTCCTCAGGGCCTATGTCATCTTTGAGGATGCTGTGTGGAGGGTTTTTTTTAAGAAAAGGAAGGAGAGAAGAGTTCTGGGAAGAAAAAGGGTTTAAGGGGTGGGTAGGAATTCGGGGTTCATCCGCCTCCAAGACCTAGACAAACCTCACCCCATGAACCCGGGCACCCCTGCTAAATCACCAAATGTAGCGAACCACTTGGGGTGACCTATGGCAGAGGTGTTGGTTATCCAATAAAGGTTCCCGGGGCGGCGGTAACCATTCCCGCCTCCCAAATTGAATCTATCTAGTCTATCGGTTAATTTAGAAATAGTGATAGATATATTAAATTGAAAATACCTACTATAATATTTTTATTTTTCTAATAAAAATATAAGCACTTTAAATCAAATTTGGTAGTGTTTATGTGAGGGGTGGTATACGTCGAAGTGATCTCTTGGCTATTATTTTTTATTCTTATTTTTTTGAGTGAATTTTATTTTTCGTTTTGCTTCTTTTACATTTTTCATAATGTTTAAATTTACCTTCGAATATTTTAAATTTAAGGATTAACAATAACAGTGATGGAAACAACTACTTGTAAAACTGAGATGGAAAGGCTGACAGAGATATTGAAAAAAGGGTAAATGCATGTAACTCCATTAATGGGGGTCTGAATGCGACTGGTGCTAACAAAAAAACTATCCAAAGAAGCGAAGCTAAAGTGCTGATACCTACCCTGATGCATGGCAGTGGGGCATGGAACTGGGAGAGAAACAAAGAAAGTAGACTGAATGACGTAGAAATGAGATTTCTGAGTGTGTGGTAAAACCATGTATGTATGTATGATCTTGTGAAAAATTTGGAGATCCGCAAAGAATGTAAGAATAATGATTAATTTTATGAAAGGGACCCTCAGATGGTTTGGTCATATAGAGCAAATAAACGAAGAAAGGATTGTGTGGAGAATTCACGACGCAAATGTAAATGGTAGAAGAAGTCGAGGACGCCCGTGTGAATTAAGAGTCAGAATAATTGAAGAGTACGTATGAGACGATGTACGGAAGTGAAAGAAACAAAGAGTATGTGCCAAGACCGAGTTGTTTGGCAGTCCATCCTCTCTGTCTACCCCTTCGGGGAAACGGCGTGTTGATTAGTTTTTAGTTAGTTACTTTTTATGCAATGCTATTACTTTTTTTTTAACTGAAGATAAAAACATAATATATTCTTATTATAAGCAATAATTGTCAGCCTGAAACACTCATCTACATTGAAAAAGTCTTCCGAGAAAAGATACTTTTTTTTTATACTAGATGTATGAAAAAATTTGCTTACATCTAAATAAAGTTACAAAAACAAACAAAACTTGCCGCCAACGGGACTTGAACCCGTGTCCTTCTGATTGCTGGTCAGGTGCTCTCACCACTGAGCTATGGCGGCTTATCTAATACCTGCCAAATAATTCAATATATACTAGTGTTTCATTCAAAAATTACTGTTTATTACATTTTTCCACCTGAAAACAACCAACTTTATTTTTGTGAGAGAGGCACTGTTAGTGCCAAATCTCTAGCTAGGTGGCGTCGAGACAAATTATGTCTACATTTTTTGGGGAAATGCTTTAACTTCAAATATTAATTATTATTTTTTAATTGATAAACTAACGTTTAAGACAAGATTTTTATGCATAGCACAAAAGGTAACAATTATTATAAGCAATAATTATCAGCCTGAAACACGCATCTACATTGAAAAAATCTTCCGAGAAAAGATACTTGCCGCCAACTGGACAACGGGACTTTCTCGGAAGATTTTTTCAATGTAGATGAGTATTTCAGTCTGATGATTATTGCTTATAATAATTTTTACCCTTTGTGCTATGCATAAAAATCTTGTCTTAAAGGTTGGTTTATCAATTAAAAAATAATAATAATACATTCTGTTTCTAAATATGTTTTTTAATTAATACGTCCCCAATTGAAAAAAATCGTACTTGGAAGATAGTATTATCATTACAATACCAAAATATTTTTTTGAAAATGACTCAACGATTCTAATTTCCATTTTATTTTATTTTGTACATTTTCGTATATTGTCCGAAGTCGGGCAGTATCCAGAGTTGAAGACGTTATTTATTATGCATTAGATATTGATCTGAAATTTTCCGAGGTGGTAGATACTTTCAGTGTCGTCCTGGCCCCCTAGCATGGTCGATCGACATAGGTTTTATCTAAAATGTCGGTAACTTGCGATCGCTCCCGAGCACGACTGCAGGCCGCTAACGAATAAACAACAGTTTACGTCAAATATATTAGGAACCCCTAGTCATTGTGAACTATTGTTTGTTCGTTAGCGGTCTGCAGTCGTGCTCGGGAGCGATGGCAAGTTACCGACATTTTCGATAAAACCTATACCGATCGACCATGCTAGGACCCCTGGTGAGAGAACACCATTCAGAATCGAAATGTGATAGTTTAGCCGCGTTAGCTGACCAGATTTAAATAGCCAGGTACTTTCAAAACTTCCTCACTACATGGCCCAACTTTTTGGCCCAGGTGAGGAAGTTCTGGGAAGGAAAAAGGTATACCTAAGGGATGGGTAGGATTCTGGGTGTCAGTGTGTCCAGGACTGACGGAAGTATGAATCTATCCCACCCACTGCCGTGCATGGCGATGTTCCGAGAGACTACAGCTGGAGAAGTCAAAGGGTCTCCCTCAATTATTCTCTCCCGATCCAGCCTGCCATGCAGCTGGTGGGCAGACGTATCCGCCGCCAAGACCCGGACAAACCTCAACCCTTGAACCCGGGCACCCCTACTAAGTCACCAAACGTAGCGAACCACTTGGGAAGACCTATGGCAGAGGTGTTGGTTATCCAATAAATGGTTCCCGGGCGGCGGCACCCATACCCGCCTCCCAAACGCTGGGAGCAATTGGAACTCTTACGCAATATTCACACCAAAAAGTAGCACGAAATGAAGATGTTGCACTGCATAACCAATGTTACGACGAGGTGCACAATTTATACCCATAATTATTCATGTCTTTTTATTTTATTTTTTTATTTAATGAAAAGAACATGATATAATGAGTACTAGCTCTTGAGCTTGGCGTAGGAGTTATTTTACAACTATTTCATTTTTATAACATACATTTTACTTAGTGTATACAATAAATATTAACTGTGTTCTGATGTTAATTTTTGATATGACATGAATTGAAGTTATAACATTTTGATTGGTGATGTTATGCTTTTCTTGAATGATACGAAATCTGTTATTTTTTTAATTTCTTCGGGAAGACTATTAAAATATTTTATGCCTTTGTAAATATAGTTATTGTGCATTTGTTGTGTTGAAAATAGAGGAATTTGGATGTTAAATTTATGCCTTAATGAAGAGTTGAGTTTAAATTTTTTAGTTACATTTTCTTTGAATATTTGTAGTATTGAATCTTTTTTATAGAAGTCTTCAATTTTTGGTACTTCGAAAATTTTTTAAAATGGTGCTGAAGGGAAGGTTGGTTGTTTTTTTTTAATTACTTTAATAATTAGTTTTTGTAGCACTTTTACAGGACTTCATATGCACCTCCCCGTCCAATGATTCCATACTGAATTAGTGATTGGACTAGTGCGTAATAGATTTTTTTTAGGTTTTTTTTTTTTTTTTACATGAGCTCCACACAGGAGGCCCTGAGGAAAAAAATGTCCCTCAGGGCCTATGTCATCTTTGGAGATGCTGCGTGGAGGTTTTTTTTAAGGAAAGGAAGGAGAGGAAAGTTCTGGGAAGGAAAAGGGTTTTAGGTATGGGTAGGAATTTGGGGTTCAGTGTGTCCTGGTCATCCGCCTCCAAGATCTAGACAAATCTCACCCCATCAACCCGGGCACCCCTGCTAAATCACCAAACGTAGCGAACCACTTGTTTAATTTGAGAATATTTCTTAATCTAATGAATATATAGATACATTTCCTAATGCGCTTAACAAGTTCACATATGTGTCTGTTCCATTTCTTGTGTTGGTCTACAATTACACCGAGGTACTTTATTTCAGTTACATGGTTTAATATGGTACATGAATTATTACAGACATCTTTGTTACATTTTTTGTTGTGTATAATTATATTAATGTTGGGATAAGTTTTGGATTTATTTATTGAGAAAGGAAATCGTCTTGAATATGTATGTTGTCATATTTTGTTCTGTCTTATTTCTTTTTCTGACCTTTTCTTTTTTCTTTTTTTGTAATCATCCATAATGTGTTTTTCCTTGTTAATTAATTAATAATTGTTTTCTCGTTGTGTTTTTCAACCTGTATTTTCCATTTATGGAGTGCTGTATACGGAACTTATATTTTTGATATGAAAATATCTACGTTAAATTGTACCTTTTACCTCCCATCTATCAATTGTAAGTTCCTCTAAAATGAGTTTTGCAACTCATCAGGATTGCCCTAGCAAGAAATAATATTTTTTTAACCTGTAACTACGTACCTTCAAGTTAATGGTTCCTTCCACACAATGTCTGCACAACGCACTGAGCGGTTCCCAAATAGGCAGTTGGGAGAGGAAAAAGAAGGGAAAGTACCTGCCTTATTCAGATTTGGTGACCAAACGGCTAAAGTCATTTCAAGCAACGTTACAATTCTGAAAGATGATCCTTACACCAAGGCGATTTGAGATTATCTTCCAGCAATTCTTTAAAAACAGAACTGACGTGTATTTCCATTCCAATATAGAACTCATTTCGCAAAACTTGACAGGACCCTCAAAAAATAAATCTTTTGCGAAAAGTGCGAAAAGAATTTACCGAAAGAATTATTATTATTTATACCCACATCATAATGTTTATTAAATTTCCTTTCTGACGACTGTCTACAAGTTGGTTGCCCATGACCGCAAAACGATTGATATTGTTCTCTACAACTTTATATTATTTTCCTCGCTACAGTTTATTTAGTGAAACTCGAGACCTCCAACAATACCTACCCTTGAGATTTAATCTCCCATCTCTGGGATTAATCTTGACTTTTCTACTTGTAAGGTTACCTTACTTCGTATCTTACGAAGAAATAAATCACATTTTTATTTTTATATGTTCGTGTAAAACGCCATATTTTGTAAACTCTGAATTGCGTTGAAGAATTATATTATGATAAGCCCACACGAAGAATTATATGACTACCTAAGTGAGTTTACCGTTAAAAAGATAATAAGAATTAACCTTCGTCAAATTTTACCTTTACTTATAATGATAATAATAATTGAATAATTTGATGAGCGGCGTTTTTGTAAAAATAACAACTCAAGGGCGCTGTGATATTTATTAAAATTTCTTAAGGACCCGCAACCCGGATTCGTACCGATTTATTACATATTTCCCTTAAACACGGTAAGTTTTAAAGCTCTTAAAAAATATATGTTATTCTTGAAGATAATATCTAAACTTTGCCCGCGCCGAAACGTAAATTATATAAAATTCCCTCGATAGAAAAAAATCACAAAGTATGCTGCAAAAATTATTATTAACACGTTTGTTTCAGTTATTTTACAAGTTATATGTATGAAAAAACTCAGTGTTTCTTTAAATGCTGTTTAAGATAATGCCCGCGAGATTTTTGCTCTATTTTAAACGAGTCGTGTTATTAAACATTTTCGCAATTTTCGCATTGATTTTATCGCTGTAAATGTTAGCGCTCTCCTCTAACATTCGTAATTTCGTATCTCGCCATCTTCTTCTTTTCGGGCCCGGTTGCAGAGCCTTAAGCCCTATCTAATTTTATTATTTACAAACCGATACAGAAAACATTTTTATTTAGGTTAGCTTCACACAGGAAACTCTGAGGAAAATAATATCACTCAAGGCCAACGTCTTCTTAGGGGGCATTTTTATAAAAAGGAAGGAGAGGAAGTTCTGGGAAAGAAAGGGGTACGAGGGGTGGGTCGGAATCTAAGGGCCTGTATGTCCAGTAGTGAAGGATGTACAAATATTATTATAATATAATGACGATAATCCATCCTCCAACGGCGAAGCAAGGCGATGGTAGGTTAGAGAGAACGGCTGGAGAGGTCTAGGTTATAGGTCTTCCTCAACCATTCTCTCCCGATTCGGCCCGCCTCCGAATAGATGGACAAACGGATTGGCCGCGAAGACCTAGACTTATTTTTTTATGTTTTTTATTATTAGGTTTGTCAACAGTGATTCACATCAAAGCTTTCACAGATACAATTACGCTGAACGTGGTTGATGCTTTCACTAATTAAAGACAAACACATCATTGATAACATAATACTTACATAAACATTACATTCATATTCACACACACACTACCATTCATTTCAAAACAATTATAAGTTTTTGCAACAAGTTTGTAGAACTATAAGTTTATAGGTTTATAAGTTTGTAGAACAACTTAATAGGGAGTTTTAAATCTTATTAAGAGATGATTTGAAGTTGGCCAATGATGACATTGTAAAATTAATGGAATGTTTTTTTAAGCCTCATTAAAATTACGGCACATCCTCGATAAAGCTGAGTCATACGTCATATCCCAGCTTAGTTCGATATTTACAAGTCGTGAACCAATTCTAGGAACATTGAACCTGATTTGATGCAGTGGAAAGGAGCAGTTTATTAACAATTTTGAAAATAAAATTTAAATCTGTTTTTAGTCTTCTCTGTTCAAGGGTGCGTACATTGTAGAATTTTAGACTATCGGTTTAATGAGGAAGTGATCGAGCTCGCCTGTTGGAATATGCTAGGTGACACTACTTGATAGGTCACTCCTAATAAATACTTCTACACTTGGAAAGTTCTGCTTGGGGAAGACACGACGTGACGACGCACAGTGATTCGTTTCATACAAGCTAGACGCTAATAAGTCACTTTTGAATTCCCAAACAATGACGTCATGGCAACATTACCAGATAGACAGGATAATAAATGCATGCTTAATTGGGGTGATTAGTGCACGCATTGACTCATACCAGAGGCTATATATATCTAAAGTCGAATAATGTGTTTTGAAATTATCATTTGCATTTATTCGCTTGTCGCAGCTCGACGTTTAAAATTGTGTAGGTACTATGTTTGAAAAGTGTTTTTTTTTCGGTTCTGTAAAATTGTGGCTACTTTGAAAGGTATGTTTTAAAGTTTTTTCTTAATACTTCAGTGTAAATAATTTTAGTTGTTTTTTAAATAATAAATAAGTTTTGTGTTTTTTTTTTAGCCTAAAAAATATTAAATTTCTAACTTCTCGAGAGTTTATCTCAGAGAGTATATCAAAATCGCAAGATATATATATATTTTAAATAGTGCAACTAATATTCTATTCACATCAGTTTCGATTTAAACCCGCACGAATCCACATTATTATTATTTTTTCATTTTACAGGAACCACATACGAGATTTCCAGGCTGGAATTGTTCGTGCCATGGAAGAGTTTGCCCAAGAAAGAAAAGCTTGAGGGAATGTTTAACAAAATTTTAAGTACATTTGAACTTGATAAGCTCAGTGCAAGTGGTGAAAAAAGTTGAAAAACCAAATAAGGCTTAGGTATATCCTTAAATATTAGCAGAAAATGGACCGTAATTTTAGCAATTTATTACAATCAAAATACACTTTTTTTTACTTTTTACATATAATTGTTTTATTATAAACCTCAAATACTCTATTCATACATTATTAAAAAAAAAAACAAAAATTAAATAAATTTAAAAAAACGATAGCATTTTTTTAAATTATTATTTTTAACACTAATTTTCATAAAATTAGTATTGACAACACCTCAATAGAGGGTTAAAAATAATTTAATCATGTTTAAGAGTTTTTAGCGTCTAGCATGTATGAAACGAATCACTGTGGCGACGTTGCACGCGGAGGACAGTATTAAATCACTAGACATTGTAGATTTTCACATTAATTTGCTACCCCCATTACTGTTGATATTATAATTGTGAGAAGATTGATAAGTGGCATGAATAGATATTTATATTGAAAATAGGTAGACTGGAGAATTTATGACTCTTTAGGACTGGAGAATTTATATTGAACAACCTTAAAAAGCTTACAAATTCTTATTTTTTACATTTTTACCTAATTTGTTATTTACAACTCACGGGCTGTGAAGATGAAGGTGAAATATTTTTGAGTTTATGGATACGACTGGCTGAAAAGGTGAGTTTTTAGTTTCGCTCTAAATTTTGGCGAGTATATTCATATTTTAAAAAAACAAATAAGAAAGTTTGTCTATCACAATCACTGATGTTGAGCAGAATTTGATTTGGATGCGAATTCTGGCGAGTACATGCATAATTCTAAAAAAGAAATAAGAAAGTATTTCTGCCAGAAACATTGACGTTGAGTTTGTATTTGAGTCCTTAAGGACGGGTTGTTTCACGGAATTTGAACGATTCATTAAATATATAATGAATAACAGATCACTTTGTATAAACCACTATATTATAAACAATATCTACATGTTTCGATAACAATGTTATCTTCATCAGGATATGTTAATATAAAGAAAAATAAATGATAAACAAGTATGGACAAATTAGAATAAACTATATCATAGACAAAATATTAAAAAGTAGAGGTGTTTAATTACTTACAAATCATAAAAATAGTTATACAAAATTAAATATAAAAATTATTTAAGGAAAAATAAAATTGCATTTAGATAATAAAAAACTTTTAAGAACAAATAATTAAAATAATTAGTCTATATCAAAAAATCAATAAACCACTACATTAAATTGTTTATAATATAGTGGTTTATACAAAGTGATCTGTTATTCATTATATAATTAATGATGCCACAAAGTAATTTTGCGAAGTTTCAAGATTCATTAAATATTCAATTTAATAGTCAAGATCTGAGAAAGTCTTATAGCCGTTTAACACCATCTCTTTTATCGGCCTGATTCTATTTTCATACCTACGATTTTAGTTGGCATCACTGCAAACAGCATATTATGAACCATATTGTAATATTGTGGGAATCGGGCTGAAAAAAAGATGTTGTAAAACGGCTATAATTCTTATCCAAGTACTGAAAACAACCGACTCGTAATGAAGTACTAACAGAACAGCTCTTTCACAGTGCTCAAATGTTTAACTTTGAAATTTGATGAGAAGTTCAAATTCTGTGAAACAACCGTCAAAAACCCTTAAAATTGCCTAATTTGTACACCATCAACAGACGTTCATTTCAGCTCTGGAAACATCCTCGTCATGGAAGCCCGCCTCAGTCCATCATCCAGTATTGATGCACACTGGAGAAAAATACTGGCTCCTTACGTGCTCACAGAATCCTGAAAGCTTAATATTATTATTTCTTTTGTTTTTCCTTTTACTACTATTAGCTTATTATCTTTTTCTGTTTCGTGTACATTCATATCCACCTTCTTTTTCTTTTTTTCCTTTCAAATACTTTGTACATGTATGTGTATATTATACCCTTATGGAATGTGTGGGATTGCACTCTCCTCCCCACATACTGGAATAAACACTTATTTATTTATAAAAAATTGAAAGTGTAATTAAAAAAAAGCAAAACGTAGAGACTTAGAATATTTTCTTCTAGTGCAGTTGGTGAAAAAAATATTTAAAATCGGATCAGTTTTGGTGGAGCAAAACAGAGGAACTCAAATCCTTGATTGAGACACTTCTATTTAAGTATAATTATAATCAGCATGGGATGCAGTTGTCCCATTTGTTCAGTATTTCAACACGTTAGTGTTTATTTACATAATAATGACAGCAAAATAATCGACCGTTTATCTTATATGACCGTACAGAAGGTTAGACTAGAAGTAAACAATTTAATAATTAAATGAAATAAAATTTAATTGAATAATTATTAAAAATGACGCCACAAAGTGTATTTGCAAAATTAATTTCATCCAAATTTATTGCTGATAGTTTCTATTTAAGTATTAGTTTATTTTATATTAGGTCTTAATATAGAAATTGCACCGTAATCACATTAATGATAGGACATAAATAGTAACGTTTGTTTTATATTGCACGGGTAATATGGATTTATCGACTAATCGTGAGAAATTATTAATAAATTAACGGCTGTTATTTTTGTAACAATTATACATATAAATCAAGTGGAAAATCACGACAGTACACAACACTATCAGAACTTAGTAATTTAGATACTCGCTTGTACCTAGATTGCATGCAGTTGGTAATACTTTCACGGATATAGTAGATATATTCGACTGCACGGAATATAGTCATAGGCAGGATATATATGTGCAGGCAGGAGTTTGTTTGTAACGCCTAAACCAACAAACCGATTTTAAAAATTCTTTCACCAATAGAAAGCTACATTATCTGCGAGTAGCATAGGCTTTGAATAATGGTTAGCTCTGGCGTTAAAAATTATAAATATTAATATATCACATTTATTATACGTTTATTGTCATCAAATAAATAAAGGCGAAAAGCAAAACAAATCGTTGTCGTGAAAACGATGTTGCGGTAAATTTTATTTCAGGCGTCGTAGATAATATCTATCTACATAAATAAAAATTAATCGCCAAAATGTACGTTTGCGCATACCTTCCGGAATACTGCACAAAATTGTATAGTTCTTTTTTTAGTTCGTTATTGTCAGGCCAAAGTTTATATAAAAATACTGGTGAGCTCTGGCTTTACGAAATATGTTTAAAACAATTGCAATAGGTGGCACGCGAGCTGTTGTACCAAGAAAACTGAATGTACCGAGATTAAATGTATGAAACGCGGGAGGGGGGAGGGGAACTCAGGTAGGGGATTCGCGGGAGGGAGGGTAGGGGAACCAGGGAAGGGGGAGGGAAACCTGGGAGGGGGAGGGGAACTCAGTAGAGGGGTTTCGCAGGACGGTGGTAGTGGGGGAGTGGAGTGGGAGAGGGAAGGTGGAGGAGGTGCAGTGGGAACGCGAGAGGAGAAGGGTAGGCGGGAGAGGAAGGGGAGACGGAAAGGGAATGGAACGAATGGGAAAGGACACGCAGGGAGAAACAATTTCTTTATTAAGTGGCAATGGCGTGCCGGGAAACAGCTGGTAATTAATAATGCTGTGTGCCATAGATAATGGAAACAAACGAAGATTTGAAGTGAGAACATGCCGACTGTCGGCAAGCTACAAGAACAAACAACACACCATATTATCAATGCGACATAACACACGTTGCGCGCGTGGTTTCGTACTAATATGTTTCATGGCCTATCTACCTCGCACCAGATTTATATTATGATTTCAACAAATTTAGAAACCCCGGAACTATTTATTGAAAAACCAACACCTCTGCCGTAGGTCATCCCAAGTGGTTCTCTAAGTTTGGTGACTTAGCAAGGGTGCCCGCGTTTACAGGGGTGAGGTTTTGTCGGGGTCTTGGCGGCGGATGCGTCTGCCCACCAACTGCATGACTGGAACGGGAGAGACTGGTTGAGGGAAACCTTTTGATCACCGGCCGGATCCTCTCGACCCACCGCCTTACACCGCAGTTGGAGGGATGGATTCCGCCACCCACCCCTTTTTTCCTTCCCAGAACTTCCTCAGCTGTCCTTCCTTAAAAAGACCCTCTACAACATCTCCTAAGATGACGTTGACCTTGAGAGAAAATGTTTTTTCAGGGTGGAGCTAATGTTAATGTCTTTTCTTAAAATATGTAAAAATTTATGTATTTTCTTAAAACAACTTTTAATGGGTTTACTATTGTTATAAGGCAGGTGACGAGCAAGTCGTTTGAACAAGAAATCGGGGAAAGTCGACGCAATGCATGACAGAAAAAATACGTAATCGGAAGAAAGGATAAATAATAATTTCGTAGATGTGTCCCCGTGACTGTGTGTAACTCGGGTTCAACCAACTCTAGAAGGGAATCGGGAACGGGATTGTTGGAACGATTCAGGCAAGCGATAAAGTAGATACTCTGTACCAAAATAATTTTATTTTTATAACTTACATTATAGATACATTTCAAATTTGAAATGTGCATTTGTTTTATTCAAATTTTTGACAGATATCATAATTCTTCAAGTATTCAATTTATTTATTTATAACTTCTCAATTTGCATATATTATGTTCTTATTTTTTTTATTTTTACATACAAAATAATTAACCTCACTAGGACTAATAGCCTGTATTGAGGTTACAATTTATGGGTAAAGTTCAGTTTATGGGCGAAATTCCTAAAAAATAAAACTAGTTATTTTTATACTAATTTGGGGTCGGGGAATCCGAATCTGTAAGAATTAGGCGGTGGCAAGCAATATTAACTGAATTACACGACTTTAAAAAATTTTATACACATACAGGAAAATAGCCATTTTGGAAGCATTTTGATTCCTAGAAAATCAAACTAGTTATTTTTATACTAACTATGGGCCGGGGAATCCGAATCTGAAAGAATTAGGCGGCGGCAAGCAATATTAACTGAATTACACGACTTTAAAATTTTCTATACACACACACATGAAAATAATCATTTCGGAAGTATTTTGACACACGTAGTACAAAGATCATAGAAAAACAAGGAATATACAAAAACATGTGCCGGCAGTGTTACCAGCTCTCAAAAATATTTATCCCTAAAAATAACTAGTTTTATTTTTTAGGAATTTCGCCCATAAACCCAACTTTTTCCCAATTTATAAATTTGAGTGATTTTACGCATACAAAATGCTAAAATATTTTAATAAAGTAGGAAATAAAAATATCATATTAGTGACCAGATGGGTAATTTAAGTATGATTTGTAACAATATAGACCATAAATAAATCTTTAATGACTATACCTCAGAGTAGTTACTCTGAGGACTATACCCACCAAGAAACAAATCTAGTTCAAAACATCTAGGGTGACACTCCAATTTTGGCAAATGGAACTCAAATAAAATCTATTTATTTAAAAAAAAGCTTATTATTCAAAAAAAATAATTAAAAACGAATCTTATTATTTAAAAATTGAAACCTTATTATTTAAAAAAAGGATAAGGATGAAAAAATAGTATGCCAATCCTCTGTCAACGCAAATACCTTAACATGCTTTTTAAATTTAGCTAATGAATTGGAAGATTTAATGTAATCTGGCAGAATATTAAACATAAGTGGGGCTTGGTATAAATAATTTCTTTGGCCAAAAGATGTTTTAGTATGTACTGCCATAAAGTTCATTGTTGACCCAATTCTATTGGTATGGATTTGTTGGGTTCTTTCTGCAGATTTAGTATTGATAAAAAATCTACAAATTATTTTCGTGATGTACAGCTGTTTTATACATATTACATTAGATTCCTTGGAGAGTAGTTTAGATGGATAACTAAAAATTTTTTTGTACATGACTTTAAGAATTAATTTATGGGCAATATTTAGAGGTTCTACATTTGACTTTAGACAGGATCCCCAGCATACTATATTGTAAGAAAGTCGAGATTGGACTAAGGCATAGTAGACAGATTTTAATTTCTCTTTATCCAATATATGACGAAGTTCTTTAAAAATATAGGTAAGTCTCCTGATATTTTTTGTTAACATATCAATATGGTCATTCCATCTCAAATATTTATCAATATTTACACCTAGGTACCTTATACAGTCTACTCTTTCTAAAGGGTGGCAATTACAATTACAATTTTGCAGACAATTGTGTATAATTAGATTATGAGTGTTGGAAGGCTGACTTTTTGACGATATGCTAAAAGTTACATATTTTGTTTTTGATGTATTCAAAGTTAAGATGTTATTATTTAGCCCACTCTTTACTATTCTTAATCCTAAATCACATTTGTTAAATGCATCTTTCCAGGTTTTACCTTCAAATAAGCAGTGTCGTCTACGAAACTAACAATATTACCTTGAATATCTAAATTACACAAATCATTAATGTAGATTAAGAACAATATTGGTCCAAGTACACTACCTTGTGGAACCCCAAAAGAGATTTGTTTGCTTGAGCCTAAATTATCATTTATCTCTACTTGTTTTGTTCTATTGCTAAGATAGGATTTGAACCAACTTAATGCTGTACATTGAATGCCAAGAGAAAATAATTTTTTGAGGAGTAATCCATGGGAAACCGTGTCAAATGCCTTTGATAGATCTAAGAACACAGCTAAGGCTTTGTTTCCATAATCTAGGGCACTAGTGATTTTCGACAATACCATCAACACTGCATCACTCGTTCCTTTATTTTCTCTGAAATCAAACTGATTGCTAGAGAGTAATTTATTTGTTTCTAAGAATGATACCAACCTCGACTTAGCCAATCTCTCTATTACTTTTGAAAGCGTGTTGAGTAAGGATATAGGTCTATAATTATTGACATCTGGTTGATCTCAATCTTTAAAAAGAGGAATCACTTTAGCTTTCTTACAGTGAGAAGGAAACATCCCACTCTTGAAGCTAATATTAATAATATGAGATATGGGACCAGCTAATTCGGATACATGGAGTTTATATGTCATAACACTTATAGAATCAATACCGCACGAGAAAGACATTTTTAAATCATTTATCACTTTTGTCACTTCAGAAATTTTAGTTGGCTTAAAATCAAAATTATCCTCGGTAATGTGAAGTTCAGATTTAAAATCATTCACAAGACAGTTCTCACTAGTTTTATTATCACTGCACAAATTGTTAGCGAAACTTGGACCAATGTCACTGAAGAAGTCATTAATATGATTAGTAATTTTATTTGGATTCTCTTCCATTGAAGTAATAATATTATTAATTTTCAATTTTTTTATGGTAATTTGCTCCTTTTTAAGGTTTATAGCCTCCTTTATAATGTTCCACTGTTGTTAAATGTTACCATTGACGTCATCTAATTTTCTTCTGAAATATGCTTGTTTTGTTGTTCGTATTATTCTAGAACACCAGTTTCGATATCGCTTATAATCAATTGACTAAATTGTTTAAATTGAGATATGTTTATTTTTTATGAGAAAAACTCTCTTTTTATAACTTTTGAAGGTTATTCCCATCAATGTAATATATCACTGAAGAAGAAGATAACAATAATAATCTATACAAAAATATGAAAGAGAACAAGACACAGAAAAAACATAAAAAGAAAATGGTCGCAACTTGGACTCGAAACCAGACCTCATGGGCCGGGACGGACAGACGCCGGTCTAACCGGGACGTGCGCGTTAATCAATTTCGCTATTGCCACCTTCTTTCAAACCGTCATATTTGTCAATCTCATATTTCAAATTTTAGAATGAACAATATTATCTTCAACTAATTATTTTTCCATACTACGGGCAACTACCCTTTTAATTGGAAACAATAATTCTAAGAATTGGTTTGTAACCTGGATAGCGTCTCGGATAAATGTAACCGAATTTATTAGAAATATGAGATTGACAAATATGACGGTTTGACAGAAGGTGGCAGGAGGAAGGTTAACGCGCATGTCCCGTTTACGCGAGAGGTCTGGGTTCGAGTCCCAGTTGCGACCATTGTCTTTTTCTGTTTTTCTGTGTCTTGTTCTCTATCATATTTTTGCTGAGATTATTATTGTTATCTTCTCCTTCAGTGAGGTATGTTTTTTTGGTTCCATGACAACTCAGGATCAACTTAACTCGACACCTCTTTTTCATAGCTTTTAATAGCTATAAAAAAATGTTGCAAAATAGCACTCAACTTAATACTTTTTTATATATTTTTTTCCTCACTTTTAATGACTTTTCAAAGCAGGTGTTCAGTTGAATACACTCTGTCCGGTCACTGATTTATTAAAATAAATTCTTATTTTTTTTAATTGTTAAACTAACGTTCAAGACAAGATTTTTATGCATAGCACAAAGGGTAACAATTATTTTAGGCAATAATTATCAGCCTGAAACACTCATCCACATTGAAAAATCTTCCGGGAAAAGATATATATAACAATAATTAATATTTGACAAGTATTTCCCCAATAAATGAAGACATAATTTGTCTCGACGCCACCTAGCGACGGATTTAACACTAACAGTGTCTCTCTCGCAAAAATAAAGTTGATTGTTTTCAGGTGAAAAAATATAATAAGCAGTAATTGTTGAATGAAACACTAGTATATATTGAATCATTTGGCGGGTATAAGATAAGCCGCCATGGCTCAATTGGGAGAGCAGCTGACCGGCAATCAGAAGGGCACGGGTTCAAGTCCCGTTGGAGTCATGTATCTTTTCTCGGAAGATTTTTCAATGTGGATTAGTGTTTCAGGCTGATAATTATTGCTTAAAATAATTGTTAAAATAAATTCTTTCGGTTTTACGGATCCTACGTATGTACTGTCCCCTGATTTTCACGTTTGTGCGGTAGCAATATAATAATAACCTACGTAATTGGAAGGTATGATTTTATTTTTAGTATTCAAACTGGTTAAAACTAATTAATTATATTTACACGAGGCAATTTATTTTATTGCAAATGAATTAATTGAGTTTAAATCATCGTGTGGGGCTTTTTTTACTATTGGAAAATGGTAGTGTTTATATTACATATTCGTCCACAATGCTAAATAAACTAGTAGCAGCAAGAGCTCGTACGGACTTTTCCGACATTGGTCCTTTTCTTGTCACGCGTCTCTGTGCAATTATTATTATTTTTTTTTAATTTCATGCCCAGTTTTTACACGGCTTTTACACGGATATTTTCATAACCTAATCAAAAACACAATAAAAAATCAAAAACAAAAAAGGCAAAACCGCAGACTGGGAAAAGTACAATACGTATGTATTTAATAAGTCGAAGCAGACGAGCGATTTTCTATGTTTTGTGAGATCGAGATAGATCGCGGGCGAGATCTCTTGTCAGATTTGTGTGATTTTCTAAGGATGTTAAATTATTAAATAATCATGCATACTTGCGTGAATTCGTATTTAAAACGACCTAAACTAAAATACTGACAGCTCGCAGCTGAAATTATGACATCGGCCCTTAGAAAAAGCAAGTAACAGCCAAAAAAAATCACGCAAATCTGACAGGAGATCTCGCCCGAGATCTATCTCGATCTCACAAAACATAGAGAATCGTTCGGCAGACCTAGGAAATTATTTTAATTTGTTCTTCTTTCCGATATAAATTCTACCATGACTTGTTTAGACTTAGTGAATAATATGTAAAATATGTCAACATCATCTTTATAGTCATTACTAAAATTTTGTATACGTCGAACGGGAGTACTCGTATACAATTGTGATTCAGTGTAGGAGTTGTCACAATAGATCGGTAGATATTATCTTGATGTTGGTTTGCAAGGTAAATGGAAAGAAATCAAGTTTAATAGTTCAGGGCTTCCAATTATTGATTATAAGCAATAATTATCAGCCTGAAACACTCATCCACATTGAAAAATCTTCCGAGAAAAGATACATGACGCCAACGAGACTTGAACCCGTGCCCTTCTGATTGCCGGTCAGCTGCTCTCCCAATTGAGCTATGGCGGCTTATCTTATACCCGCCAAATGATTCAATATATACTAGTGTTTCATTCAACAATTACTGCTTATTATATGTGAGTATTTCGGGCTGATAATTATTGCTTATAATAATTGTTACCCTTTGTGCTATGCATAAAAATCTTGTCTTAAACGTTAGTTTAACAATTAAAAATAATAGCCAATTATTGAATTTATGATTTTATGTTAACATGATAAGTTATTAACTATTCTACGTTCTGATAATTTTAATATATTAAGTTGAGACAGTAGACAATCATAATTGACAAATTCCCATGTAACGCCTATTCTGAAGTTAATAAATCTAAAGACTTGATTTTGAATTCTTTCTATCGTAAGCGAATGAAAAACCTAATTAGGTGCCCACACTGTCGAATTATATTCGATTTGACCGTTACTACCGATATGTGCAAATTTTAAAGGTTTAAATATCTTTAAATTGGCTGCATATTATTTTTACAGAACACAACTTTTTCAAAGCTTTATTGGATGTAATCTCAATGTGGTTTATAAAATGCAATTTTTGATCAAAGTTTACATCTAATTCAGTCACCACGGTTACAGTTGTTAGCACTGATGGAGTAATGTTTTAAAACGAAAAAGACGAAAGATGATGGTAGAAAGATAAGGTCACGTACGATCTCTCGCTGGGACGCGTATACATCGTCACACGTGCTCCTATAAATCAATCAGTGTCGATTGAATTGACTAAAAATGGCTAAATGATCATTATTTCTGTATCTTAGTAATACATCAAATTGATTGATTGGTTCATCAGTTTTTAATAAACTAATTAAAAACATTTATAGAACTAGGTTTTGTATTAATTAACGTCAGGTAATCTGGAAAGCTCGACACAGATGGCTCTGGTGTGGTCGGTGGTCATTTGCATGTTATGTTATGTGATACGGTAAGACATTATTATAATAAGTTTTTGGCCTCTTCCAGCATGACCTATCAAATCAAGAAATAAATAAACAAAATGTCATCTCTTATTTTATTTTGACTGCAAAAAATTAGCTTCACAGTTTAGGGACATGGACCAAAATGCGTACATCACGCATTGGTTCAATATTTTCGGAATAGTACAAGTTATCAGTCAGAACTAGGGAATGCAATCTCGTTCTCGCGAGATCTCGTTCTCTTTTTTAGCGAGATTGATCTCGGACGAAAAAAGGGCGAGATCTCGCGAGTTTAACGAGATTGCACTCGAGCATAAAAACATCTTATTCGAAGCGCGGACTGACACGGACGGAGTTACGATCTGTCGGTTTCGTTCGGTGCGGCCTGAGGTATAGTGTTGAGTACCTCATACAAGAGGCACCTCAAATGTCCCATACAAACACGTAAAATGTCCCCCCACCTCACAATATGTATTTGTACCAATTCTTTTTCTTTGTATTACTACAAATATGAAGGGGGGACAAATATGAAGGAGGGATAAATATGAGGTGTGAGGTGGTTTGTTTTGTTGGACTACATTCATGTCATGTACGGGACAAATATGAGGTGAGGTGTGAGGTGGTTGGTGTATTGGACTACATGTCAAGTCACGTTGTCACGTATGGGACAAATATGAGGTGAGGTGTGAGGTGGTTGATGTATTAAACTACATGTCATGTCACGCATAGTTTGGGACAAATGTATGAGGTGGTGAGGCGTGAAGTGTTTGTATATTCTATGACATTTTTGTATTAGAACCGTGAGATGGTGATGGAGTAAGGCAATTTATACATTGTGAATACCGCAGAGGCGTCCCAACTGCTCCGAAATTTTTATTTTTTATTTTTTTATTCTAAATTATTGTTAAGTGAATACCGCACAAGAGTACCAACTGCTCCAATTTTTGTTTCTTTTTTAAATATTTTTTATTGTAAATTATTGTTATATGAATACACATAACAATAATTTATGAGCACAAGAGTCCCAACTGCTCGAATTTTTTTTTTTATTTTTTTTTTTTATTGTAAATTATTGTTATGTGAATACACAAAACAATAATTTATGAGCACAAGACTCCCAACAATATTTTTTATTGTAAATTATTGTTTGTGAATACACCTAATAATAATTTATGAGCACAAGAGTCCCAAATGCTTAATTTTTGTTTTTTTATTCTAAATATTTTTTATTGTAAATTATGAATTGATAAGTGAATACCGCACAACAGTACCAACTGTTCCAAAAAATATCATTTTTTGATATATTTTTATTTTAAATTATTGTTATATGTTATGTAAACACCGCACAAGAGTCCCAACAGCTCCCAAGGGAGGGAGGATGAGGCAGTGTTGAGATGAGGTGGAGGGGGAGGGATAAGAGGGGGGTGCAGGGAGGAGATCAGAGGTGGTTAAAGGGGGGAGGGGGAAGGCCTTTTTTATATTCATTTTTCATATTACAAAAATAACAGACACGGGAGGCGGGTATGGGTACCGCCAACCCGGTATTTTTGGAACTGAAGGAAAAACCCACCAAAAAGGTGGGACACCTCAACACCTCATTTCAATATTTGAGTACCTCATTCAAACTCATCCTGATATCGTGTCCTACCCAACACTACTGCGGTAGCCTGAGATCTATGGTTCCAACTAGCGTTGAATCCGAAAGGGTCTTCTCAGCGGCTGATTATCTGGTCAACAAAACAAGAAGCCGTTTAGCAGACGATTCTTTAGATATTTTGTGCTTCTTATGGAGCTATTTTCAAAATAATTCGTAATAATGGCTTATGATTTGAACTGAACAAATCTTTCATTTGATTGGTATATTTTGTTAATTAATCTGTAATATCTAATGGATCTACTTAGTAGATATAGTTTTTTTTAATTGATTTAATTGGTAGAAGAAGTCGGGGACGCCCGATGAAGACGTGGCACGACCAAGTGAATCAGATACTTGAGTCGGGCCATTTGAAAAGTCGGAATAATAGAAGAGCATGTATGAGACGATGTATGAATGTGAACGAGGCAAGGAGTGTGTGCCAAGATCGAGTTGTTTGGTGGTTCGTCCTCTCTGCCTACCCCTGCGGGGAAACGGCGTGATGGTTAGTTAGTTAGTTATAACAATATCTCAGTTAAATAGTCAACTCAACTTAGATAATAAGTTTTATTTATTTTTTTTACTTATCGTTGTTTTGTTTGTTTTAAAAGAACTGTTTTATTACTAAAAAAATTTTGTTTGATATTAGAAGAGAAGACTGGTTGTTTCTTTCATTTACTATTTGATACATAGATACGTTCGTCAAAGTTTACTACTTAGAAGTTTATTAAAAAATTATAGACAAATACGTCAAACAATGTTAGATGCATAAAAGTCTATTGAAAAATTCGTGAAAATAAAAGTTTATCTTATAATAGGTACTTATAATTTTTATTATTTTTTCCTAATTTATTCAAATATTGTGACTATTTGCAAAAAAAAACACACAAAACTGCCAATCTCGCGAGATCTCGAAATTGGCGAGATCTCGCGGCATTGTTATTCATAAACTCGCGAGATCTCGCTTGAGCCCCAATCTCGCGAGATTTGCATTCCCTAGTCAGAACCTAAACAAATATGTAAATGATTAATTAAATACATTACGTAGAAAGTAATTATAATTAAAATAAAGAAACATATTTCATATAAAAATCAGGTGCAAATTTAATTTTTCTTTTAATATATTTTTTTTCATGAGCTCCACACAGGAGGCCCTGAAGAAAATAATTTCCCTCAGGGTCTATGCCATCTTTGCGGATGCTGTGTGGACCGTTTTTTAGGAAGGGGAGGAGAGGAGAGTTCTGGGAAGGAAAAAGGTTTAAGGGGTGGGTAGGAATCTGGGGTTAAGGGTGTCCTGGTCATCCACCTACAAGACCTAGACAAACCTCACCCCATGAACCCGGGCACCCCTGCTAAATCACCAAACGTAGCGAACCACTTGGGGTGCCCTATAAGGCAGAGGGCAGAGGCGCCTCCCAAATTGAAATTAAAAGAAAGACAAACATTCCCGGGTTAAGAATAACCCCAAAATGTTTGAAAATATCCTACTACCACCACACCAAATTTTGCTTGTGTCGTGATGAAAAACTTAGTCAGCCGAGGAATCGAACACACGACGCCTGGGTGGGACCCAAAAGCGATGCCCGCTCAACCACTGACCGGTCTATATGGAGATGCGAAATCGGGGCACACAAGTTCCTTTAATTTTTTCCAAATGTATTGGTAATGGAATACTGGCCGTGAGAGAAATTTTTTTACCTCAGGGTATCCTGTAGATATATAATTTTCATACAGGATACAGGAAATGTTTTTGTAAGATGGCCAGGTTATTAAGTTATTCTTATACATGTTATTATTTTTATGTAATTGGAAATGTGTTAAAATTCAATTTACACAAAAATAATAATAAATTCAATATTTAATTTGTTTTAGTGATCTAAATGAGTCCAATATTTAATTTGTTTTATTATTTTCCCAATAGATTAACCGAATTTTTTTATCCACTTTAACTATTACCGGCAAAAAGCACTCTTTTCAGGGTGAATTGCCTAAAACCAAAAAAAAAATATAACAAAAAAAAATAGTTTCAAAAAAGATGTAAAAATCATAAAAAATTAAACTGATTAATAAAATAGACAATTATGATCTAAGAAAATCGAAATAAAATACTGTAATAATTTTCAAAAGAAACACCGAAAATTACTCCTTTGAAAGAAGTCAAAATCACAGAACTGATTTTAAGTTACTAATTTCTATTATTTTCGCTTTTCGTTTTAATGTTTTATCCATTATTATTTTCTCTTGTCTTTTCTTTTATTTCTTTCATTTTCTCTGTTCTGTATTTCTTATAAAATTTTTTTTCATGTACCTGTATATTTTATGTACCTGTCTCTTCGACTTGGTCGAAGACCTGTCTCAATTTAAAAAAAAAGTAATTGTCAAAAGAACCCGTTCACTGATATCAATCAGTTTAACGGGACTTAAAATAAATAAATAATAAAGGAATTTTATTAATAAAAAAATAAAAAATAAAATGAAATACCGACCAATTCAAAAAATGTTTTACTTTTTCGAAAAGTTTTCCGAGGGATCAGAAAAAACAAACTTCTTAAGCAGGAAAACCTTATATGTGGGAATAATTGAGCCAATTTTAGGCCGAAGGACCAAAAAAACCAAAAAGTTATTAGTAAGTTTTCATTTAAATAAAAACGTTTTAAATTAAAAAATATATATGGTCACTAGTTTATTGCAAGCCTCAAACAACCAGTAAAGTTAATATAAAACCAGTGGATATTGTTTGCTTATTACTGATTAGACACACAGCAGAATCATTGAATTTTTAGACAGTTTTTTGACCTAAAACAATGACACTTTACAGGCATTAATAACGCCATTGTTAAATTTCCTCTTGACCCCGATTCACAAGTCTGAAGACAGGATTTGAGGAAGGCCACTCTAACGAGATATTATTATTTATTAATTTCCTCCGAGTTCGGCAGAAAAACAAAACAATTCAACTCAAACTTCCTATTCGCTCTCAACTCCCACGGGGTCAAAAACATTATTATTGGATCGCCATAGGCCTTAGGCCATTCATTCACAGGGATTTTAAAAAAATCAAAAAAAAGAAGTTTTTTTAACTACTATACATATACGTATATTCAATTTTCGGCCTAATTGCGCCATTACATGACAGCCTCCGCTAGCCTCTCAAGGCGCTCGACATGCGCAAGTAAATTTTATTATATTGATTTGTGTGACAATTTAATCATTTAAACTAATAGGTATATTGGTTACACATTTCAGAGTGGAAGATGCGCTCTTCATTGTCCTGGTGTAAGACCACCATTCTGAATTAAAACGTTGTCTGAAATGACTTTACCGTTTTTGATGACTTTTTTTCTCTTTTTTCTGAATAGCCAGGTACTTCCCTACCAACCTCCTCCCTTTCTCCTTTCACATCTCCTTCCCCTTCCCCCTTACCATCAGCCTCACAACATAGCCCAATAGGGAAGCAATAGTCTCACTGGCTCCAAGTGAACTTACCTACACCAGAACGCACCGGTACAGGTGCCGCAAATACACTTTATATTATGTTAAATTAATAAAATGTGAATCATCACAAATCAAGCAAATAAAATCAATTTACTTGGGTATGCCAGGATTACAACCTACGACCTGCGGATTGCCAGCATATACAGTCATACCCTTCGGCCAAGAATCCGGTTCGGCGATTTCGGAGTATCTTGGCGACTACCGCCGTACATCTGTTTGGAGGTTCGCACAAAGGCATACGTCGCCACATTTTGTAAACTCTTTGGAGACTCCAGTCTCCCGCGACCAATCAGAGAGTTTGTTCCCAATCACATCGTCAAGACTTTAACCATGGCTTCACTTGTGTCTTGCATCACACATTTTGAAACATTAGACTTTAGATTACTGCTAGAATACAAAACAATCAACAAAGAATAACAAAATATAAATATTACTATTTGATCGTGAGTGATAAATTTTGATGTGAATTATAAAAGCATTCTAGTCAAAGATATTGAAATATAAGGAGATATTCTATGATGTCCGCCCGACTGTCGGCGGAACTGCAGTCTAATGGTCCTAGTTTGTATACTGAATTTAGTTGATTTTTCGAAAGTGTGCAGTAGTATTGGTTAAAAATAACGGCGAAAACCAGGAAGCACAGTTAGACCCAGCAAAAACTGCCGATAGCCCATCTCCTTATATTTCAAAAATGTTGATTCTAGTATTAACGTTCCGAGAATTCACCAACGATTGGTGGCGACTAGGGTCTCGTGAGTAGAGACGTACAAGGACTTTTCGCTACACTTTGTACGCGACGTGAGTACACAACATGAGTAGCGGATACCTGCTTATCCCAGTGGAAGAAAGGCCATATTCTCTACATCGCAAATAAATTCATTTCTTCTTACATTCGTCCCAGAATTTTCTTTGTTTTCATGGAAAGAGGCGGCAAAGGAGATTGAATAAAGTTCCAGACACAAATGAAGGAAGTTTCATACATGTCTCGGAATTACAGGATTTAAAAGCCTTTGAAAAACATGCGTTTTGAAAAAGCATTTCGTAGGATGAATTGAATCCTTAAGAGTTCATGCTTGGAACATAAGTTTTGATGTATATTGATTAATAAATTGATGAATGACAAAAATTTTACAGTAGTGACGACTGAAAAGGATTTGAAAAATAGGTCACTATGGTAGGTCAAATGTTCGCTAATAAGGAACTCAAATGACAACATCTCTGCCAAAGGTCGCACCAAGTGGTTCGCTACATTTAGTATCTTAGCAGGAGTGCCCGGGTTCATGGGGAGAGGTTTGTCTCAGAGTTTGAGAGACACACTAACCCCAGATTCCCAGCCACCTCTCATTCCTTTTTTTCCTTCCCAGAACTTTATCTCTTTCCTTTCCGTTCAAATTTGAATGGAAACAAATACGCCACCGACTTTGTACCTTTTGGTTCTAGATCATTTAGCACGTGGTCTGTTTCTCACACGTGCCTGAAACTATATATTGCCATCTCATTTGAACTTCGTAATCATGGTTTTGTTTGAAAATAATAACGCCGAAATTAGGCCTGTAATTCGTCATCATCGTGGCATTTCTTAAGTTATTCTTATTAGATGGCGTTAAAAGATTTTTTTAACCTTTTTGTCAAATGTCATTGTTGCTGTTGTTGCAGGTTTGCATTCCTGTGCACCATATTCTCAAAGACCTCAGATACCTACGGTTTTGTTCGAACACGAATTATTCTTGTTGAAACATGACATCGAACATCGAACTGAACAATCGGATTAGCATTCAAGTCGAAGCAAGTAGCAAACTGTAAACACGTGTCGATCGTTGACAGTGATAACTTTAACAGCTGTCGGAATTCGGGACCTCTGGAGCTAGTTTTTGTAAACTGATCGGTGATCGGTGAGATCCCATCAAGGTCACAGAGAGTCGCGTGTTATGGTGTTTTACACCATGCTTTCTTTGTTCAGTTTCCGTACGGGTCGGCTCTTCATGTGGTTGGAGGTGAAAAAAAATACCTTTTCATTTTTGGTACTGATTCCAATCTCAGTGTTGTTTCAACCAGCATTCGACAGACAGTTATAATAATTATTTATTTATTGCTTCTTCACAATTTAAGTACATTTAATTATAGCATTAATTATTAACCCCACTAAGGTTTGCCTCTATCAGGGTTAATAATAATTGGATAATTTAGATGTTTGCATAAAATCACCTCACATTACTTAGTAGGATTAGGGAGGGGGAGGGGTCCAGCAAAATCTCACGTTACTTGAAAAGAATATACGAAGTGGCTTAAATTTATCTCACCCAGGGGGGGGGAGGAGTCTAGATTGGAAGAAAAACTGCTCACGTAATTAATGTATGCCCTCTTACTACCTGAAGTACTCGGTGTTGCCCGAGCTTTACACCGAGTTAATTTACGAAATCATGTAGACAGTTATTTTCTTCTTTGAAACATAAATGTGCAAAATTTTGGTTTCATGACCGTTGACCCCCCGTTATACAACATGCAGTCGGATATGATTTTAGATTTTCATGGCCAAAAGTATTTTTGTTATTTGTTTTTGGGGTGTTATGCCGTGTTGCGCTACCTCCTCATTTAGCCAACGTTTCCGACAGCGTTACAGTGTCCATCATCAGGGCAATCGTGATGATGGACACTGTAACGCTGTCCGAAACGTTGGCTAAAGGAGGAGGTAGCGCAACACGGCATAACACCCCAAAACAAATAACAAAAAACATGCAGTCGGTTTAGGAAAAATACGGTAACCTACTTATATAAAAATATTACCTAGTGCCCCCGAAGGAGTGTGCAGAGAGAATGTACCGGCGAAAAACAAAAGCTTTTAACTATTGTCATTCAAAAACATTATTAAAATGACTGATTTTTGCATTTTTATGTATATATTCTTTGACAAATCTAATATGCCTAAATTTTGAATGAGACCTAGGTATAATGCCAGTAGCCGAAATAACAAATGGTAATATTTTTATAGTCTGAGAATGCCAAATTCTTTTAATCTCATTTCCTAAATCTGTATATTATAAATTATTATTTTAGTGATTAAAAATGAATCGTTATTTTCAGGACAAGGTTTGTATAAAACTACTGGTGAGCTCTGGCATTATGAAGTTTGTAAAAAATTGCAATATATGGCACGCGAGCTGTTTGAAAACCGAATGTACCAGGATTGAATATATGCAATGCGGGAGGGGGGAGGGAAATCTGGTAGGGGGTTCGCGGGAGGGGGGGAAACCAAGAGGGGGATGGGAACCTGGGAGGGGAAGGGGAACTCGGGAGGGGGGTTCGTGGGACGGGGGAAGGGGGGAATGGAGTGGGGATAGGGAAGGTGGAGGAGGGGAGTGGGAACCCGGGAGGGGAAGGGGAGGCGGAAGGGGAACGGGACAAATGGGAAAGGTCGCGCAGGGAGAAACAATTTCTTTATTAAACGGCATAGCAACGCATGCCGGGAACCAGCTAGTCTTATAATAATTATTACTTTGGGGGACCAATTGTAGGGAGATCAACTATCAGGTCATCCAAAATTTTAAATTATCGTGTGTACATACATTCTTCTCGGGGTCGGAAAAGAGGGGTAGGGGGGGTAGTTTTTCGAAATCTCGTGTTAAATCTTTCACCGGGTTTGAAGGTCAGCAAAATTTCATAAATCTTGGAAAAAAACTACCTACTTGTAGATTTAAAAAAATAAAATACTGGTGACCCGACATTTGATCCGGCGACATTTAGTCCGGGGACAGTTGGTCCGGCGACATTTGATCCGGCCGACATTTGATCCGGCCGACAATTGATCTGGCGGACAGTTGATCCGGCGACAATTGATCCGGCCTGATCCTTTAGAAGATTTTTTCTTCAAGCAAGTACGTAAAGAGGATATACGGCCGTACAACCAAAGTCGATGTACTTATATCTGAAGGCATCTTACGTGAAAATCCGCTGTAAAAATATTTTTACTAACAATAATTTCGACTCTCCGAAGAAGCATGCGGCAATACAAAATACGACATACTTATATTTGCAGTCAGTTTAACAAAAAAACTTGCGTTATACTTGCGTATAACTTTTTTATCTGAAAATTACACTAGAGTCCCAACTGCTCTCAACCGTCTCGAGCCAGTGAGTGCCAATGACATCCCCAATTTTGGTATGGTGTGATACTGAAGGTAGTGGGGAGGGGAAGGCGATGTGAAAAACGTACCTGGCTATTCAGATCTAGTCACGTCATTTCCTACATATACTGTACACGAGCGAACAAATTACAAAAATCATGTGATTTTAATTTTTGTATATTTTTATTTTTTGGAACTTTTATCAAAACACAAGAGTCCCAACTGCTCCCAACCGCCTGGAGCCAGTGAGACTATGGCATTCCTAATTTTGATATGTTGTGAGGCTGAAGACAGTGGGGAGGAGAAGGATATGTGAAAATTTTTGAAGTATTCATTCAATTCTGACGAATAGCAAAATACGACATTCTTATATGTGCAACATCTACTTAAGATTTAGGAGGCGGATATGTTTTATTGGATAACCAACATTCCTGCCATAGGCCATCCCAAGTGGTTCGCTACGTTTAGTCAATTAACAGGGGTGCTTGTATTCTTGGAGTGAGGCTTGTCTAGGTCTTTGTGGCAAATGCATTTCCTCATCTACTGCGTGGCGGTCCGAATCGGGAGAGATTGCTTGAGGCAGACATAATCTAGATCTCTCCAGCCGGGCTCTCTCGACCCATCACCTTGCACCGGAGTGGGGGAGGTGGATTCATACGTCTCTCACTTCTGGATACATTGAGCCCCTAAGATTCCTACCCACCCCTAATAAATTTTTCTTTCT
This sequence comes from Limnephilus rhombicus, assembly GCA_929108145.2. Lineage (NCBI taxonomy): Eukaryota > Metazoa > Arthropoda > Insecta > Trichoptera > Limnephilidae > Limnephilus > Limnephilus rhombicus. The sequence continues at coordinate 26,376,359 of OV815295.1, read as the reverse complement.
CAGAACTTCCTCTCCTTCATTTTATAGACCCTGAGTGATTTTTTTCCTCAGGGCCTCATGCGTGGAGCTATTGTAAAATTAAAAAAATGCAGTCGGCTTGGAAAAAATAAGCTTTACTTAAGAACGTACCCATACTACGTGACCTGTTCAGGGGGGGGGTCTTCAAAATACCACGCTTGATACAAATGAGTGGCGGCGGGCTTAGGTATTTTAGTCACCAGGGGGGGAGGGTGAGAGGGGGGGGGGGAGGTTAAAAATTGCAAAAAGTTGGTCACGTAGTATGGGTATGGGTACGTGACCTATGGCAAGCGTGTTGGTTATCCAAGAAATGATTCCCGGGTCGGTGGTAAGCATATCCGCCTTCTAAACTGTAAGTACGTATAAACACACTGCACATATACCTAAGTACGTCGTATTTCGGCGTTGTATTCATTCAGAATTGAAACGTTATTTGAAATGACCTTTGCCGTGTATGGTGACTAGATCTGAATAGCCAGGTAAATTTTCCACACTACAGTGCAAAGCGAGGGGTTAAGAGAGAAAGGCTGGAGAGATCAGAAGGTCTCTCTCAACCGGTCTCTCCTGATCCGGACTGCCATGCATAGAGTGGGCAAAGGCATCCCCCGCGAAGACATAAACAAACCACGGTTTGTTAATGTCTTATCTTATGTAAACTCGGTTACCAAACGTAGCGAACCACTTGGGATGCCCTATGGCAGGAATGTTGGTTATCCAATAAATGGGTCCCGGGGCGACGGTAAACATATCCACCTCTTAAATCTTAAGTAGATGTTGCACATATAAGAATGTCGTATTTTGCTATTTGTCTGTATTAATTCAGAATTGAAACGTTACTTGAAATGGCTTTAGACGTGTTTGGTGACTAGATCTGAATAACCAGGTAAAATTTTCACATATCCTTCTCCTCCCTACTATCTTCAGCCTTACAGCATATCAAAATTGGGAATGCCATAGTCTCACAAGCTCCAGACGGTTGGGAGCAGTTAGAACTCTTGTGTTATAGTTAAAAGTTCTAAAAAATAAAAAATATAAAAAAATTTATATAATATGATTTTTTTAATTTTTTCGCTGGTGTACAGTGTATGTAGGTTTAGTCGGATTACTTGAAATGACTTTAGCCGTGTTTGGTGACTAAATCTGATTAGCATTTTTTCACATCAGCAAAATGTTCCACATCTCCTTTCCCTCCCCACTATCTTCAGCCTCACAATATATCAAAATCGGGAATGACATAGTCTCACTGGCTCCAGATGGTTAGAAGCAGTTGGGACTCTTGTGTTATATATAATATTTAAAAAAGTTATAAAACATTATTTAAAAAAAAAAATCGCTGTAGTTCAGTGTATGTAGGTTTAGTCTGATTACTTGAAATGGCTTTAGCCGTGTATGGTGACTAGATCTGAATAGCCAGAAAAAATTTCACATATCCTTCTCCTCCCCAATATCTTCAGCCTCACAACATATCAAAATTAGGAATGCCATAATCTTACTGGCTCCAGACGGTTGGGAGCAGTTGGGACTCTTGTGTTTCGATAAAATATCTAAAAAATAAATATAAAAATATTTAGTTCATATGATTTTTGTAATTTTTTCGCTGGTGTACAGTGTATATAGGTGTAATCGGATTACTTGAAATGACGTGACTAGATCTGAATAGCCAGGTACGTTTTGCACATCTCCTTCCCCTCCCCATTACCCGCAGTATCACACCATACCAAAATTGGGGATGCCATTGGCACTCACTGGCTCGAGACGGTTGAGAGCAGTTGGGACTCTAGTATAATTTTCAGATAAAAAAGTTATGCGCAAGTAGGAATCTTTTGCGCTTTTTTTGTTAAACTGACTGCACGTATAATTATGTCGTATTTTGTATTGCCGCATGCTTCTTCGGAGAGTCGAAATTATTGTTAGTAAAAATATTTTTACAGCGGATTTTCACTCAAGATGCCTTCCGATATAAGTACATCGACTTTGGTTGTACGGCCGTATATTCTCTTTACATACTTGCTTGAAGAAAAAATGTTCTAAAGGATCAGGCCGGATCAATTGTCGCCGGATCAAATGTCCGCCGGATCAACTGTCCGCCGGAACAATTGTCGGCCGGATCAAATGTCGGCCGGATCAAATGTCGCCGGACCAACTGTCGCCGGACCAAATGTCGCCGGATCAACTGTCATGGAACCAAAAAACCCACGAAAATACACAGGGACACCCTTCTTTACGATTACTTTTATTTAAAATAGCTCCACATAAATCATTTTATTTAGAGTGCGCCTTTGAATTTATTATAGTATGGCGAGCACCGTCAACCTGGTTCGATTTGGAACCCGCACCCGCCCTGCGATACGGTATACCTCTAAGCAATCAAGAATCTCTTTATTCTGATTTGTCTGCACATTAAGCGAGTGTTTAAACACAGTTTAATATTTAATTACCGCTAAAGTGCTCTTAAGAAAGTAAGACAAGGAACATTCAACATAAATATTTACGGTAAAGTAGAGAGCGTTCTGGAAACATTCTTAGTAATGTGTCGTTAAATTTGGTTGCTGCTATTTCTTCGTACATTATATCTTATTTCATTCAAAAGTTCGGACTGCCCACATTGGTCGATTATCGGGTTGTCATAGCCCTTAGGTTCATTGGCCCTGAGCATAAGGCATGAGATTATATCTCCGCGATTGGATTTTCGACTGTAAATCCAGAGATCTCGGGTCCAGGCGTGCGCAAGTGAAGCTCTCTCAAGACAAGCGTTCAGAAACAAAACATCGCGGACCTTGAAATGGATTTAGACGTGTTTTGTGACAAGGTCTGAATAGCTTGGTACTTCCCAGTCTTCCTCTTCCCTCATCAATTCAATTCGGGAGGAGGGTGTGGGTTCCGTCGCCCCGGAAACCGTTTACTAGATAAGCAATACCTATGCCGTAGGTCAACCAACTGGTTCATTTCATGACGTACTCGTATAAGGGATGTCCAGTTTCATGGGGTGAAGTTTGTCTGGATCTTGCCGGTGGATGCTTCTGCCTACCAACTGCGTGGCAGGCAGGATTGGGAGAGCCCTGAGGGGAATTATTCCTCCTGTGTTAAAAAAATCAGAGTGCGCAATTTACACACGGTAGAAGTGAAACCTTCAGAAAATTAAAGTAGACAAGAGTGGGGAGGCTACGAAGCATCGCACAAAGAGGAGACCGATAGGCTACGAAGCACAAAGAGGAGATCGATTAGTCTATCTCATTCTCTTGCAGGCTGATCCTACAGATGTATGTATTTGTCTCTTTTTAGTGTCGCTATTTTTTGTTTCATCGAGTTTAAAATCACAACGTGTTAAAGAAGTTTTCACTTCAAAAAAATACAGGTGTGCAGTTCACAAGCGGTAGATGTGAAACCTTCAGAAAACTAAAAATACAAGATTGGGGAGACTACGAAGCTAAGAGAAGACCAATATTCTATCTCATTCTCTCGCCAGCCCTATAGATGTATGTGTTTGTCTCTTTTTAGTGTCGCTTTTTCGTTTCATCAAAACGGAGCTTAAGAAGTTTTCACTTAAAAATTATCAGTTTTAACGACGGAATTATTATTGTTGACGTATCACCGTTCGTTTTAAATATTATTTTGTGATTTATTGCCAATCCACCAAACAACAAATAAAATAAGTGCACTGGATTTTAACCATATTCAAAGTTATGTTTCAAGATAAGAATTAATCACACTTTATTGCATAATTTATAGCTTCAGCAAGATCATAAAAAAAGGTTACATAATAATATTTTTACTTTTATTATGCACTTTATGGAGCTATCCATCGACACGTGTAATTTGTAATCTGCACTTTATCAACTTGCAATTCATGAATCTATTTACATGAACAATTTTCCTTCTTGGACACAATCAAAATAAATATCATTCACCGCCTACTAAGAAACCCCTAAACTTTCCATATAACATTTTTTTCCTTCGGGCCGCCTAAAACAACTAAATAATTTATTTAATACAAACGGCATAAGTATGCCATAAACATTAATTACATGTCACAAATTCATATTCAAAATATTAGTAATGGTAAAACAGTGTATGTATAACAGGAAGTATTGGGAAGTGACACCAGAGATACGTTTACATGCAAAAATCTATAATACAAATAAAATTAATAGTCATTAAAAAAATATGATAGCATAGCCGTCTTGTACCTATGTTCCGTGCAGTTAAATAGATCTATCACATCTGCATATCTATTAGTAACTTCATGCAACCTAGGTAAAAGTGAGTGTTTCGTATACTCAGTCCGATTATTGTTACATTTAAAAAGGATTTTAGAACGAGTAGTTCTCGTGGGAATATGAAATTCAATGAGCTTAGTTAGATCAGGACTGTCTATTCTACCATTTACAATTTTGAACATTAATATTAAGTCGGATATAATTCTTCGATCTGAGAGTCTTAGTAAATTTAATTCTTTCATCAAGTAATTATAATTTATGTTTTCAATGGGAATACCGAGGTTAAAATTAATGTGTCTTAAGAATTTGTGTTGAATTTTTTCGATTGAATCTGAATGTATTTTAAAATGGGGGGACCAGACCGAGGAGTTATATTCGACTTGACTACGTACTAAGGATGTATACAAAAATTTTAAAGTTGAAATATTCTTGAAACCTCTGGAATTTCTAAGAACGAAGCCAAGCATTTTGATACCTTTATTATAGATTGAGTTTATATGGGATATGAAGTTTAATTTAGAGTCGAAAGTTATGCCCAAGTCACTAATTTCTGCGACAGAGGTAAGGGTAGAGTTGTTAAGTTCATAAGGATGAATAATTGGTTGACTTATTCTGTAAAAACTAATTGAATAACATTTATTTATGTTCAGGTAAAGTTTGTTAATAGAGCACCAACTAATTAAGTCAACGTTCTTACACACCGATGTGCGAATGTGTCGATTGTAACATCCACTGTCGTAAGAAACACCGAAATTTTTCATATTCCTTTCCAAAATATCAAGTTAACCTTCTCACATCCTGTGCGTTTGTGTCGACCATATAACATCCCCTGTAGTGGCAATATTCCGTAAGAAACCCCGAAACTTTCCATATTCCTTTCCAAAAAATCAAAGTTAACGTTCTCATACCCTGTTGTGTGAATGTATCGACTTTATAACATCCACAGAAGTGATAAGATTCTGTAAGAAACCCCAAAACTTTCCATATTCATTTTAAAATAATAAAGTTAACCTTTTCGCACCCTGTTGTGCGAATGTGTCAACTAAATAACATCCACCCTGTAAGATTCCGCAAGGCACCGCGAAATTTTCCACATTCCTTTCCAAATAATCAAGTTATCTTTCTCACACCCTGTTGTGCGAATGTGTCGACTATATAACATCCACTGTAGTGGTAAGATTCCGTAAGAAACCCCGAAACTTTCCATATTCCTTTCCAAATAATCAAATTAACCTTCTCATATACTGTGCGAATGTGTCGACTATATAACATCTACTGTAGTGGCAACACTCCATAAGATACCCCGAAACATTCCATATTCCTTTCCAAATAATCAAGTTAACCTTCTCGCACCCTGTTGTATAATGTGTCGACTATAAAACATCGATACAATGTACGGTACTCATTTTTTTTTAATAGAACGAATCGAAACGAAAAATATTGTTCTTACTTCATGCACATTGATATTCACCCAAAACAATATTGTCGGCTTATCTCACCAGCCGCACCGCCTCTCTCGCAATGGTATCTTTCTATTGTCTATTAACTTGCCCTATTAACTTTTCCATTAAGCATGACGCCGGGTGAAATCATGTATTTTCAATCTTAATGTGCTGATGAGATGAACAAGAAATATTCGGCAACGGTCAAACCGGTCAAACTGTTTGGAAACGTAAAATCTTATCACGGGTTAAACGGCCTGTCGTAGGCTCTCTAGTCCCTAGTCCTGAATGTCCGGTGTCCGGTTATATCCGTGTCCGATTTGAGGTCCCTTCCGTTTCGTTACCGTAAAATGGGGTGGCTCTGATAAAATTTTCAACTTACAACTTAATATCTTTTTTGAAAAATCTTCGGAAAATTTTGTTTCATATTTATTATGCTACAGAATTCAATTTATGCCAATAAAGAATGTTAAAATATTTATTGAAGTGAAACTTCTTTAGCACCGATGTGATTTGAAACTCGATGAAACGGAAACGACACTAAAAAGAGACATACACATACATCTATACGATTTCGCCTGCGAGAGAATTTTGTCTACGTTCTGTACCTACGAAGCGTCATTGGTCGCTTTGATTATGAGTTTACACTGTTTATAGGCTCCCATTGGTTGAGATTGTATGGGGAAAGCTTTCACTTCCACCGCGTGTGAACTGCACTCGATTTTTTTTTGTAATATAAAAAGCACACATATTTAACAAAATATTGTATTTAAGGTCATCATTAGTCATGTGCGCCTTATCGGAAAAGAGGAACTCTTGCGCCCGATAAGGAAGTCATGATTCTAACTTAGGTTGTATACTATAAAATGTTTGCAAGAAATACATATGTAAAATACAACATATAAAAAATAATGTATAAATTTAAAAAAAAAATATATATATACATATGTATATATATGAATAAATATATATATATATATATATTTTTTTTTAAATTTATACATGATTTTTTAACCTACTTCTTATTTACAATAGCCGTTATTACTAACTTACACGATCTTTTAATTTACTAATTGAGCTAGAACTCCCTCACCAAACACAAGAGCATTGTCTCTTTATGGTGAGGAAAGGCATTTTTTTTATTTATTTGTTAAAACCTTATGTAACTATGTAACTGATGTAACTTTATATGTAATATAATTAGCATTGCCAATAAAAAATAATACAAAAATATATACATATGAAACATGAATACCAAAATAAAAAATTTTAAAGCTCACCTTAAAACTTATACTGAAATCTTCGTTTAAATGGTAATTTAAATGTGATATAAATAAACTGAATGATATAAAAAAGCAATACAATAACACCCCCCCATACACACAAGCCTTGCTTAATTATGGGGGTACATCAAATATATCTACTATGTAATTAAATACTGTATAAAATTTATTTGTAATTTATGTACCTTCTATTACTAATAAAAAAAATATATATATATATATATATTGTAAACTTTTAAAAGTGTATTCTATGTATCGTAAGTTTAATAACACTTGCTTTTTTTAATTTATAAATAAACAAACAATAGCTGAGTGCATTCCAAGCAGATAAATAATTTCATTTATAGACATCCGCGATGACAAAGTGACCCCCCGATTAAAAATTCGCCCTGTATTACGGTACTTCAAAGCTCACAAAATTTGTTATCTCTTTTACGATGTATTTACCCTACCATGAACTTCAGGATTTTGGTAGTTAATGAAAATGAGAAGGGAAGCTTGCTTGTTGCTTTGCCATTTTGGTTTGTTTGGTGAATGTTGTTGTATACTAAATGTAAATTTAGTTTTAATTTAAAGAAGAATATATTATTAAAAAGTTCGCCCCTCAGGCCTGGGGCCTGTTTTGTCGAAAGGTCAAAATATTTAAGCTTTCTACTAAAATCCAAATAAATGGAAAACACCTACACGCGTAACGCTTCCGAAAACTAAAAAGCTATTTTTGAAAGGTGGTGAAGTATTTTATTTTATAAAATATACACATTTTTTTAAATATTTTATACGTTTTTTTAATTAAAAAGTTTTTGAATGCAAACATAAAAAAAGTTTTTAAAATGGCTCACCATTCTTTTTTTTTAACTGATAACGAGAAAAAACCAGGCACAGTTTATTTATTTTTATTGTATTGTAAATATTAATGTCAACTGACTTTTTTTCATTTCATGTAAAAATAATTAATAAAAATTTCCCACTATTTCTCAAAAAACCCTCCACACAGCACCCCCAAAGATGACATAGGCCGTGAGGGGAATTATTTTCCTCATGGCCTCATGTGTGGAGTTTAAAAAAAATGCATTTCCAAAGATGACAAAGGCCTGAATAAAATTATTTTCTTGTGGAGTTAATGTAAAAAAATGGTATTTTTTTATAACAAAGTTAATGAAAGTGAAAACAATGTGTAACCTTCGTGGTTCATGGTTTTTAGAATACACCTAAATTTGTATAGACCCCGCTATTTGGTTCAAAACTAGAAACGAGCATACAAACAACTTACCATTGTAAATAAAAATGAATAGTCATCTCTCTTGTTTTAACATCACAATTGCTCCGTTTTTTCCTGTTCAAAGAAAATTGCAGTAAATTTTAGCTTGGACGAACAATGTCCATTGTTTGTGTGGTTTGGAAGCGACGAAAAAATGTTTCCACGAGTAAATTATACCGGAACTTCTAGTGAATTATAAACCTATCTTCCTAGTGTAGTATTCTGTTCCACTTTTATTGGAAGTTTCTGAACCGGATATCAGTGCCGTAAACCAATCCCTTTAGACATTTCAATCCACTGACATTTTCTGATTGTGGCTCAACTTTTGAAATAGCTTACTAATAAAAGGTTATTAATTGAATATTAATTTTTACCCTTATTTCCTATACCATTCATCCGATTGCGATGAAACTTTGGTGATTTATGAAGGTGAGCTCTGGCTTTATGAAATTATTTCCTTTACCATGCAATCGAATTCGATGAAACCATGATGATTTGTTGTGCGGGTGCGCACGCCAGCGAAGATTTCTATGTATAATGGTGAGGTCTGGCATTATGAAATTTGAATTAAAAAATAGGTTTATTTCATATAGTTTAGCGGCAGGTAGGAAAACAGAGAAGGGGAGGGGAATCTAGAATGGATAGGGGAATGAAGAAGGGGGTTCGCGGGAGGGGGACGAGGAAGAGGGAAGGCGGGGAAATGCAAAGTGGAGAAGAAATGCGGGAGGGGGAAGGTGGAGTAGGTGAATAGGGAATGCGGGAGGGGAAGGGGACGCGGGAAGGGAACGGGATAAGAACGGGGATGCATGGGAAAGGAAAGGAAAGGAAACGAACTCTTTCTTTGAGTTTATTTATACTTAATTCCGTTATTTGTACTTACTTATTTTAAACATAGTTTATAATTACTGGAAGACCACAAATTGTTAGAATAAAATTCTCCCAGAAGGAACAATTTATGCAACAAGTGGAGTTCCACAGGGTTCACACCTTGGTCCAATCTTATTTATCTTGTTTATAAATGATCTTACAAAAATATTTTATGATGTAACCATTTTACTTTTTGCTGATGACCTCAAAATTTTTAGGATTATTTAAAATATTCACCATTGCAACATTCTTCAAGATAATATCAATAAATTATTAATTTGTTGTAATGAAAATAGACTTTACCTAAATATGTCAAAATGTCAAATAGTTATATTTTTTCTAAAAAAAATCTAGTGATATTTAATTACAACATTGATGACAATACCCTTCAGACATTAACACAAATTAAAGACTTGGGCATCACTTTTCAATCAAATCTTTCATTTGTTAACCACATAACAGAAATCTCTAATAAGGGCTTAAAAATTTTGAGATTTATAACTAGGCTAACTAAAAATTTTAACAATATAAAGTTTATTAAAAGTCCACTCAGCTGTGTTAGGCCGGTTACAGTGCACGACCGACGGTCGGTGCGTACGGTCGGTCCTGACGATCGCATACCACCGACCGACCGTCGGTGCGTACCGTCAGGACCAACAAGCTGACCGGACGTCGTACGCGAAATGGACGCTTTTACGAATAGTTTAATTGCTGCTTATTATCTTCGTAGACGTATTAGGAACAGAATATGTAGATATCACGTACATCCGATTGTCGCCCAAAGAGCATTTCAAGGGGAATTCACTTGTCGGTCGACCGACGGTCCGCATGCGCACGCGCTCGACCGACGATTCTCGTACGCACTGCGTAGCGATATACGCATGCGTACGGTCGGTCCTGCACTGAACGATTTATGAATTTTCATAGAAATGACAAGCGCGACCGACGTACACACCGACCGTCGGTCGAGCACTGTAACCGGCCTTAGAAGTTAACTTGAGTACAATTCTCCACATTATAGTATACATGTTCAAGCTATTGAAAGAATGCAAAACAAATTCTTACGTTTTCTAAATTTTAAAATGGGTATTCCAGCAATAGAGAACTCCAGTCCAATTTTTTTTATTTTTTTTAATGAATAAAGACCTTCAAACTTAAATAACTGCATTTTTATTTTTATTTTTATAGTTAGTTTTAATAGTTAAAATAATTGTCAAAGTTTTAATTTTTAAAGACTCCCAGAAACGCACCGTATCTATGGTGGTCTTCACCCACCCATAGTTTTTTACTTTTTAAGTTGTCATTTTGAATCAGTGATGTCATGTCGAGGGAAATTTCCCTAGATCTAGGGGAGAAAAATATTTTTTAGGGATAAGGGAAATCAGGACAAAATCTAGGGAAATTTCGAACTCTGGCAAAAATTTTATTACATATGACAATATTACTGGTAATATTTATATATATATACGTATATATATTTTTTGGAATTCCTATGAATCTTAATTATTGTTCATGTACTTACATGCAATGTTATTTTTAACACTGACAACTCAAAATGATATTATGGAACGTACCCATACTACGTGACACGTTCGGGGGGGGGGGGGGTCTTCAAAATACCACGCTTGGTACAAATGAGCGGCGGGTTGCTTATGATTTTTATTTTGCAAAGTGTTTTTTTTTATTTGGAATTCAGTTTCTAATTCAGTGGTGAGTGTATTCGTACTTTTAAATTATTACTTCACGTAGCAAAAGTGTTTTATTTGGAAAATCACGGTATTATTAGTATATTTACCAAGTTCCGATATCTTTCCAATTAATTATCATATTAATTAACATATAACAGGATTAGTGTTACACAATCGGGTGGCTACGTAGGTAATTGCGTAAATGTGAAATTTCACTTCGAAATCTAGGGAAATAATTTTCTTGGGCTGAGCATCCCTGATTTTGAATTTAAGAAAATGGCGGAATAAAATTAATATAGGATGACTCAATGACTTTTGTGTGAGAAATTGAGGCGTTTTTATTTAAGATTAACTGCTTTTAATATAGAAAAACATTGGTAAAATGTCCACATTTCACCGCTACTGTTATTGTATTTAATCAAAGTGCAATATAAAAACAATAAATCATCTCTTTCATTGCAAATACATGTGACGTCGTGTTTTGTGTCAGGCGTTACTTTGTAGATGCATTGTTTTATGTATAATACATACAGAAACACTGGTATTTATAATACACTGATCATGACGAGTGTGTAACAACTTGTATAAAAAGCCCTACACTAAAAACAATTTGAAAATACATAACTAAATGTCAAAACATGACATGACTTTAACCTCAAATAGACAAAATTTATTGCAGATTGTCCGCAAATATAGCCCTTTTCATAAATTGTTGAGGGCCTAAATTATGTTTCAATAAACACAATAACTATTATTTATCTAAATCTCTATAAACAGTATGGAAATAAACCAAAAACACGAAATGTTGAATTGCATAGGTACGTGTGCACTTCAAGTCATTTCAAATGTCAATACAATACAATACACAGGTGACAGGTTAACTGTGACGTCACGGTTAACCATTTCAGTAATGCCAACTTAACGCTGTGTTTTCCGAAGGGGTTTAAAAATGCACTTTTTAATAATTTATTAAGAACTCTGCATTTAATATTATGAAATAAAACTTATATATTCAGAATCAGCGTTTCTTGGTCTATATGAACATATTTTTTTAAAGCCATAATATTTTTCACTGGAGTTCCTTATTATGTTGAACTACAACACTATTTTAAATGATTTGAATATGCTCAAATTGTCCTACAGAAGAATTTTCACGGACTTGGTATTTCTATATAAAATTCTAAATGATTTAGTTGATAGTCCGGTATTGCTAGAATAGATAAGCATCCGGATTCCACTTCGTAATACTAGAAGTCAGGATTTATTGCATTGCAGAAATTCTGGAACTAACTACCATATTATGTATTCTTCTTTGCCCGGAATACTTATGGAGGGAAACAATTACACCAAGTCAGTGGACATCTTCAATTTATGTTTAAACAAATATAAAATATTTTTACTGAGACAGTTCAGTTATGTACAATGAATTGAAGGAATTGGTAAATTCATTACAATTTTTGTAATACCTAATGTATATGAAACTTTTAATTTACTTGTGATTGTATTTCATTTGTTCATACTAAATCCATCTGTACTTTTTTATTATATCACAACATACAATTTTTTTATTATATCATATCATACTAAATCCATTTGTACTTTTTTATTATTTAAGGCTTCTAGTGCTACTTACATGTATATACTATTTCGGTAATTTAAATAATCTATTTAATTGATATTTAGCATCAAAATTATAAAATTATATGTATACAATGTTTGAAAATGTACCAATGTTGTTATTATGTACCTGCTGACAAACTACATAAGTAGTTTAGCGGGTTTAAATGTAAATAAAAAAATAAAATAAAAAAAATAAAAAAAAATGCTTTGTATTTCTTATTATTCATATGTAATGTAAAAGCCCCGAAATAGGGCGTTAATAAATAAATAAATAATATAAACTACCAGACTTTGTCCAGAAATTCTTTTTTATCTCCATAGATATCAAATTTCTCTTCTCTCGGTGAATATTTTAACATTTTTAAGCAATAGCTGGTAGCAGTTGTATGTAATTCATGTGCAAATTATAAAACGCCAGGTTCGCTTACCGAGAGATTTTGGTGGGAATTAAAGAAACTGAGTTTCAAAGCAAGTTTTTATAACTAAACAAAAATTTAAAAAATTAAACAATGAAGATAATTTAATGAGGAAAAACAAACCGCTTTTTAATTGCATTAAAATCAATTGAACAAACGCTTTTTTTTTTAACTTTATTTAATTTTACCAACCGGTTTCGTTTGGCTTAACCTTCACCATGTATGTATGATTCGACGTATAAATGTGAATTAGGCAAAGAGTGTATGCCTACCTCTGCGTGACGATTAGTTTAATTTCAATAGCTACAACTAATAACTCACAAGATTTCAATAGCTCCACTACTCATAATGTAAGTGTGGAAATTTGAGTTGACAACGAAAATCAATTTTTAAAAAACATTAAAATAATAAGCAACTTAGATAATATTAGAATTGGATCCAATTTCAGGTTTACGTAAAATATTTCCCAAGATGAGGGATAAAAGATTTCGTTATGCGACCTGTTGACGCAACTATGTATACCTATCTATATTTACCTATCTATGTATACCTATCTATGTATACCTATCTATATTTACCTATCTATATTTATAGACCACGAATTTTGGCATCCCGCAGGGAACTGTACTGGGGCCAATTCTTTTTATCATTTATGTCAACGATATGTTTAAACTTAACATCAAATCTAAACTCATTTCATATGCAGACGACACAGCAATTCTAACTGAGGGTTTAACTTGGAATGAAACCCAGAAAACAGCAGAATTAGACTTAAACATCCTAAAAAAATGGTTCGACTCAAACTTGCTGTCACTTAATACGGAAAAAACCTTTGTAATACCGTTCACCATTAATAAACATGCATTCCCTGAAAATTTAAAGATAAGTATACATTCATACAATTGCAATAGAAACACAAATTTATGTAAACCTGACTGCTCTGTACTCACTGTTAAAACTAATATAAAATACCTCGGTGTAATTATAGATAGCAATTTAAAGTGGAAAATACAAATCAATGCAACAGTAGAAAGATTAAGAAAATTAATGTACATTTTTCTTAGAATACGAAACATTTTAAATTTTAATCTATTAAGAACTATCTATTTCTCACTGATCCAATCTGTATTACAATATGGAATTCTTGGTTGGGGTGGTGCATTCAAAACTTCTCTCATGCCTTTAGAAATCATCCAAAAATTATTAATAAAAATAATTCTAAAAAAACCATATGACTTCCCCACCATAAGATTATTTCAAGAATTTAAAGTCCTTTCACTACACAATATTTATAAAAAAATTACACTTTTACAAATCCACAAAGATTGTTTCAACAATGATAACTCATTATCTATTTCAAACAGCAAAAGACCAAGTATTCTTGGCTCTATAACTATACCGCGTTGTAATACCACTACAGCCCAACATTTTTATAAATATATTGGAGTCAAGTGGTTTAACCAGTTACCCCTTAACTTAAGATTGGAAATTAATTATAAAAAATTCAAAAGTTCTATAAAAACACTAAATCATTAGCATATTACAATAATTCAATTTAATAATACAATAGAATGTCTCTCGACAATTGACTTTGGAAATCCATTTACTTTTATATTCTTTTCTCTTTTCTCTCTTCCTCTTTCTCTTCTTCTTCTTTTTTATACTGTTTTCTTTTTTTCTATTCTATTTCATATATCTTGTTTTGAATATGTATATGTATTATATATATATGTATATATATATGTACATATATGTATATATATATATAAAAATATATAAAAAATATATATTATAATTCTAAAAAAATATGTTAAATAGTTTTTCACACACGCTGCTCCACCTTTTTTACACGAGCATGCTCTAAAAAAAGGTGAATCACGTTATATAAAAAATGTATCTGAAAAATGTAATGTCATTATTGTATGTACTAAAATAAATAAATTTAAAAAAAAAAAAAAAAAATATACCTTGTTCCATTTCTCTACCCATCCTTTTTTTACCACAATTACCTGTCCCTACTGACAATATTACCTACCATACAACAATAAAATCAATATGTCAGTCAGTTTGTTAAAATAAACTGTGCAACGAACACCATTATTCTCTCAGTTTTATATAACATCGACCAGTTTATGGAAGCTTGTGCAGTGAGTGACTTAGTGCTCCTCAGACCCATAATATTGAGCCGAACATCAACCATAAGGGGTAAGTCAGTTTCCTTCCCCATTCATCTGTTTACCATTCCCCATAGTTGTGTCAAAGTATTCACAAGCATAACATTTTTTTAAATATATATTGATACAGTCCACTCCACGTGTCGCATTTGCGATACCACGACCCTTAACCCTTCAGGCCTCGACCCTCGTCGGGGGGTAAAAATATTTCCGCTGTGCAATAAAATCAAATTAAATTGATTATTTCTCGACACATCCAAAAATTGAAAACTGTGTTTGAAAGGTGATAAAATACGCTTCCAAGATTTATAAATCGAAATAAACTTTTAATTTTTTAAATTTAAAAATTTGGCATTCAAGCATAAAAAAGTTTTTAAAATGACTTTGCTTTTCGTTTTTTTTCTTTCCTAATTAAAATTACTGATAACAAAAAAATAAAAACACAAACGTAATTTATTTCATAAACTGTTAAAACGTTATCGTTACCTTACTTTTTTATCGTTACATTTAAAAATAATTAATAAAAAATTCCCAAATTTTCGTAAATATTTTTCAAATTGCGATCCGAAATTTTATTTTCATAAAGGTGCACATTTAACTTATTTTGTAGTTAACTTTAAATACAATTTGTATAGTTTAAATATAATTTGTATAGTTTAAATATAATTTGTATAGTTTAAATATAATTTGTGGTGCTTTCCCTTTCTAACACGGTTTATATCATATTTTTCACTTTGATAATAAAGGAGACACAATATTTCTATGAGACCTATATGTGTTGTTCCGAAAAGTAAACAAATTATCTTGAGAGTTTATCAAACGGTGACCGGACAACTCAGAATGAAACCAACTCAGAATCACCTCAGAAAGATCATTAAGAGTGATGATAAAAAATATTTTAAAAATGGGTTAAGTTAGGTTAGGGTTAACGTCAATTTTAAATTATTTTTTCATAACTTTGAATGACTTTTCTGAGGTGTTTATGAGTTGGTTTCATTCTGAGTTGGCATGGAACCTTAACAAACACGGGGCGGACTCTTTTATTGATAATGAGGTTCTGAGGATGCGTTATCAGTACATGGTGCTTAGGGTCCCAGGGTGTGGTCTCCCGACAATCCGCAGTCAGGTGTCAGTTGGGCAGCTTCGTGGACTTCTTTTTTTCCGTACCAAGTGACACGTACAGAGAGAGGTTATGAATGGTAGTAGTGGTATCCTTTTAAGTAAAAACACTTGATGTTTTTGTACTGGATTATTGTACTCGTAATTTTAAGTTTATTCAGATGAATATTTAGTTTACGGAGAGATGGATTCTAATCTGAGCACTGGGTCTTTAATTTGTAGAATGATTTGGAAGAATTGATTTGAGGAGTTTTACACGCGACAAAGAGAATTGACAGCGCGGCCACAGAAAAATGAGATCAAAGACAAAAAATGCATTGAAATAATTAGGAAAAGATGACATTGGCGCGAAAGTTATAAGTTTAAGTGAAGGACTCTAAGCAAAAATTATTATCAAAGACAAAATATGCATTGAAATAATTAGTAAGAGATGACATAGGCGCGAAAGTATAAGTAAAGGACTCTAAGCAAAACTATAAAATGAAAAAGTCTAAGTACAAAATGGATTTAAATATGAGATATAGGACAACGCAATACACAACATTTGGTATTATTGCGTATTGTATTGATAATGGTAAACAGGACTTTAAATATTGCGCGTAGGTTGCGGTAAAGGTATGTATATATATAGGTGTATACACGCTCAGATAAACATGGTTATTTGTATCCGTTTGATGATATTGCGTCACATTTCGGAAGTGTATCAGATTTGACGCCATGACGTCAATATTCTGACTACGCACCTACGCGTGGATTGGCCTTTATTAAGTGATTTTTCTTTTAAAACGGGGAGCTTGAAAATTAACTTTATTAAATTTCGACGTTAATTTTCAAGCTATGTGTAGGTTTTGTTATTATATCATTGTAGGACAGTTGCTTTATAAAACTGAAATAATAGCAGAACTTGAATAGAATTAAGACAGAGGTTGAAAATTATTTTCGAAATTTATCGAATTGTTCAAATTCTTTGAAACAACTCGGCTTTAATGTTTGCAGAATTGTATTAATGTTCATTTCTTACTTTTTCTTTGGTAATTGAATATTTCAGAATTAATTAGAGTAATATAATATTTGTCAAACCACTAAGATTAAGCGTCAACCTCTAGTCTCCAAAATCATCAATCACCAAAAATACCTACTAATTTTCGATTGTCTGTGCGTCCTGCTTTATTCTGCTTCAATAAATTCAAATTTGCTTTGCATTAAGCATCATTTTCAATATTGGAAGTAATTTATAGAATAATTAAAAAAAAAAATTGGAACTGATTTGTCAAGAATTTATGATTCATTTCCCATGAATTCTCAAGGGGCTGTGCTAGTTATTTTAAAAGATGCAGCTGATATTCCTCATAATTATTGATTTCAACTGAATGATAATTAACTAAGTAAGCATCACGCCGTTTAACGCAGGGGTAGTCAGAGAGGACGGACCGCCAAAAAACTCGGTTTTGGCACACACTCCTTGCCTCGTTCACATTCATACATCGTCTCATACATGCTCTTCTATTATTCTGACTGTTGACACGGCCCGACTCAAGTATCTGATTCACTTGGTCGTGCCATGTCTTTCTCGGGCGTCCCCGATTTCTTCTACCATTCACATAAAATATATTCTTCTTACACTCTTTTCCTCGTTCATTTGCTCTTCATGCCCAAACCATCTCAGCGTCCCTTTCTTAATTTTACTCATTACGTTTACATCAGCCTTGCATTTTTTGCGGATCTCCACGCTTCTCACAAGATCGTACATGGTTTTACTACACACACGCCTCAGGGATCTCATTTCTACAGCATTCAGTCTATGCTGGAAAAGTTTTTTAGGAGAACGAAAGTTATTGGTATAATATCTATTTTAGATGCGAGACGAACGGTTTTTAATCTTGAAAAACGTCAAGAGAACTAAAAGAAAAACGTTATCTTGACTTGCAATTTGTTAAGAAGAAATATACAGTTCACAAGCAGGAAATAAGTCAAGCAATTTACAACCGGAAGAAAAATATTCGGGATTCAAATTACGAACATGTTGTAACAGGATTCAAATTACGTACATGTTGTAACAAGTCACTGGAATCCTTGTTCGAAATCCAAACAATGTTTGAACTTGTCCAGCAATACTTACTTCAGAATCTTCACCCCGTTTAGTTCATCCGGAAATCTTTCAGTTTCTTCAACAGTTTAAGGAAACTCATAAAAAGGTACTTTATATTTTTCTTATCGTAAATTTGTTTTCTTTACAATGTTTTTATATTTTTTACTCTGTGAGAAGTTTTATAGGTTTATTTGGGTGGCGAAGATAGACATTGACTCATGGATTGGCGTGCGGTTGTTGCCCCAGTAAAGATGTTCGGATCGGATGACAGCTTTAATAAAACTTTTTGGAATCAGGTAATTAATATTGGATAAGAATTTTAGTTTGGGGTTGGATATTTCTGAAGATAATTGTTTGTGGCACGACCTAATTTCGTGTTTCAAAGAGACAGATTGAGTACAAATTTGCCTCAAAAACGCTCACAATTTTTCCAAAACATTTTTCTTCCCTCAATATGTTAAAAAATGTTCTTAGAATTTAGGGTTGCCAATGAAACATTCGATATCATTTTAAGAGTTTTAAGAATATCATATTAATTCTTGGTGTGTCTGATATAGCCACAGATTTACTTAAGGCTCTGCAACCGGGCCGGAAAGGAAGAAGATGGAGAGATACGAAATTACGTATGTTAGAGGAGAGCGCTAACATTTGCAGCGACAAAATCGATGCGAAAATTGCGAAAATGTTTAATAAAATATGACTCGTTTAAAATAGAGCAAAAATCTCGCGGGCATTATCTTAACCTCTCGGAGAGTGAGCTTTTTCGAACAAAACTGTGCCCCAGGAGTGAGCATTTTTGAAGTGTATGAATAAAACAAAATTAAATGCAAAACAATAGTTTGCCCAAAATCTAGCAATGTAAAAATATTTAAAAAAATATTATTACTAATTTAGACAAGTTAGAGAAAAAACTAATTTAGCCTATCGAAGGGTTCGCCAACCATTGGAGATGAATCACCATAACATGTAGACAACAAAATATATATATACACACACCTACTACAAAATATTACTCACCATGCAACATAGCAGGACGTTGTGAGAAAACGAATTCACTTTGGTGCATTGTATGTTTTTTCTTTTTCTTTTTTTTAGTTTTTTTTTTTTTTTTTTAATATTAGTTTTTCGTATGGTAGTTTTCAAAACATGGGTAAATAAATAGAGCCACGTTTCTTTCAACGCACATGAATTAGTTAATTAATTATCTATGTCTCACACATATATTATCAAACGACCAAAACAATACATAAACAAATAGAAGAAACAACAAATAAAACACAAAATAAACACGTGTCACTGTTACATAAAAATATTTCGTCAAACACTTGAAACATTATTGACAAAACGGTATTGTTGCATAATATAAGAATACGCGAAACTCAAAACCACACAACAATACGTAATAGTTAGATTCATAGCAAAAATAACTAAGAAATCCGCGAAAACAAACGTCAAACAAAACTTTGCATAAATATTTCACCAAGCACTCAATAAATTGTTGAACAGAAGGATATTATTATATAATATAACAATAAACAAAACTCGAAACCTTATAATCATACGTAATAGTCCGATTCGTGGCGAAAATAACGAGAAAACCGCAAAAAAAACACAAAACTTAGCAAACATCCACGCTCTCAAATCAATTGTTGTCAACTGAAGAAACAGGTATAATGGCGGTTGATGACGTCACATGTTTTTTTAAATTTCAAATAGCAACGTCGGTAAATGTGTCAACTACTCCAAATATTCGAAACATCCTTAGAAACTGTCAATAGGTGGCAGTACACTTCACATTTCATTAATAAATCGCGTGGGGCACGATTTATACACACGGCCGTAATATTACGGCCATACTCCTTGGAGAGTTTTTTGTTCTCGCCGTAATATTACGGCCATACTCCCCAAGAGGTTAAACAGCATTTAAAAAGACACTGTGAATTGTTTCGTACATATAACTTGTAAAATAACTGAAACAAACGTGTTAATAATAATTTTTGGAACATACTTTGCGATTTTTTTCTATCGAGGGAATTTTATATAATTTCCGTATCGGCGCGGGCAAAGTCTAGATATTATTAATAATAATAATAATATTTGGATGATTTATATAGTGCCGTTTTTGTGAAAAATCACCTCAAGGGCGCTGTACAAACTTATAATAGATTTCTAAAATCTAAAAACTACAAGCTAGGCAAACAATTATAAACAACTTATGGCTAAAAATTGCATACATCGGTTCATTGATCACCGATACGAAAATATGTGTACAATATTTTGACCAATGAACGCGATGCTGCCTAAAATTTAATGAAAACAGGACCATACTTACCTGGGAGGTCGCTTGAAATTAACACTGTATATTGTCCATTTAAAGAAATTTAGATAGAGTTCGCACGCAGAGGACATTATTGTGAACACATGTTATTTAATCCTATAAGGATTTGATCTTTCTAAATGTGATTCGTCAAGAGACAGATTGATGTGTAAGGAATCGAGTAATTTTAATTCAGTAAGGAAAGTGTGATTAAGGCATATCATAGACACGTATGATACTCTCAAATAGGTATATTTAAATTACGGGTATGAGAGCCCAAAAAGGAAGGTTTTTAGTTTGGACCTAAACTCTGTTGGGCTTGTTATGCATCTTAATTCCGGAGGGAGTCAATTCCAAGCCTTAGGCCCAGATACTCCGAAAGCACGATCTCCAAACATAGTATTTGGCTTTCGTTTAGGTTCTATTAGTCTGCCTTTAGCATATGAAGTTGCTGATCTAAGGGTTAATTGTCTCGGACCGGTATTTTCCGGGACGCATAATTCGGAGATGTAAGGTGGGGCCATTTCGTAGATTGATTTAAAAACCATCCAGCACAATTTGTACTGGATTCTCTCAGGGCACTTGAGCCAGTGAAGGTTACGAAGGTGTTCTGAAATATGCGAATATTTAGAAACCCCAGTTATGAGCCTTGCCGCTGCATTAAACACGGATTGAAGTTAGTCAATTTGATATTTGGGAAGACTAGCGTAGATGCCGTTACAGTAATCGAGCCGCGAGACTACGTAAGAGTTAATTAATAGTTTTGTCGCCTCTGTAGGAAGGTTTCTTCGAACTGACTTGAGTTGTCTTAGGTGAAAAAAACCGGTGCTTACTGTCCTATTTATTTGACTTTTTAACGAAAAGTCTGAATCTAAATTAACGCCAAGAAGTTTGACTGTTGTCTTTGGAATAATATCGTTGCCGGAAATGGAAATAGGTGTATTGTCTATGAAATGTTGGCGTTTGTTTGTGGCCGCCCATAGAAACTCAGTTTTAGATGGATTTAGCTTCAGCTTGTTTGAAGACATCCAACGAGTTATTGCTTCTAGGCATTCAGCTATGCGGATTTTGAGACTGTTGATTTCGTTTGGAGAGCAGTAAAAATAAACTTGCTGATCGTCAGCGTAGCAGTGGGACAGGAGACCAAATGACTCGATTATTTTGGCGACATCATTTGTAAAAAGGATGAAAAGAAGTGGGCCTAAAACGGATCCTTGGGGTACCCCTGAAGAAAGTGTTGCGAAGTTAGAGAGCTTATTTCCAACCTTAACGGCTTGTAAGCGATTGGATAGATATGACACCAGCCAATTTTTAATATCGGAACTCAGACCAAATGTTTCCTCTAATCTCTTAATGAGAAAGTCATGATCAATCGTGTCAAACGCTGCACTCATGTCTAAGAGTGCGATAAGTGCTAACTTACCTGACTCTATGGCCAAAGTTACATCTGACAGCATACGAAGTATTCCGGTTTCTGTTGAGTGAAACCTTCTATATGCGGATTGACGATTAGTGAATAATTTATTTGAATTCGAATGACTGGTTATTTGTGCAGCAGCAATTTTCTCCAGGATTTTTGATAGGAAAGGTAAATCTTCAAGAATAACATAAATTTTTTTAAGATCTTTTAAAACTTACCGTGTTTAAGGGAAATATGTAATAAAACTGTACAAATCCGGGTTGCGGGCCCTTAAAGTGCCGTATCCCCGCTCAAAAAGAAGAAGATGGAGATATGTAATTACCACGGACATATGAATATATCTGGACCTGCCCTAAGTGATAAAAACGTAATATTTCCCCCTCCCCATGGAGCCAGCTATAAGCTCCGCCTTGGCGCCAGCTCGCTCCATGGGGAGGGGAGAGAATCTAAAATATGTGACGTCATCATTCTTGTTGTGACCAGCGCGAAAGTAACGTCTATACTTTTTACGAAATATCACGCCAAAAACGGCAGCTTGCGCTATACATTATAGGTACATATTATTTAGACATAGCGAATGTGGGCGGTTCTCCAGTGTTCGCGTCGCTGGTTACAGGGGTAAGTAAATTATGAAACATTTGTAATAGTGTTTTAACTAAACACGGCAACAAAATATTGCTATGTGTATTGGGGCGAGTCTTTTTGCGGCGAGCATTTGGCCTTAGCAAATATGTTATTATCGTGGCAAGCAATTCGCGCTCCCGTGTAAAAAGGTCTATTCATTCAAAGCAGATTTTGCTTTTAAGAACTAAATGGTGATATTGTAATGCGAGATGCCTATTTACTGTCAGATTGATTGTATAACGAATCACAGTCATCTTTCCCCTCTTCCCCCTTCATAGTTTGGTTTTACCCCCTCGTCTGTATCTTCTGGTCTATTGAATTCTGATGTCTATGGTAATTACGAATGTTGCGCTAATAAGTGCGCTAATATTTAAAAAGGTAAAATTGAGAAATTTTTTAATAAAACACGACTCGTTTGAAATAGAGTAAAAATCTCTTGGGGCTGTTGAAAACAGCATTTAAAGAAACAATGTGAATTTTTTCATACATGTAACTTGTGAAATAACTGAAACACGTGAAAATAATAATTTTCGGAGCATACTTTGCGATTTTTTTCTATCGAGGTAATTTCATATAATTTGCATTTCGGCATGAGCAATTTATAGATATTATCTTAAAAAATACATATTATTTTTAAGATAATATCTATACATTGCTCATGCCGAAACGCAAATTATATGAAATTCCACATATCCCCATATGTAAGAAATCGGTAGGAATTCCGGTAGCGGCGGCTTAATAGGCACAAAAATCGCTTGGCAAACGCAGATCACGATTTAAGGCCCAAATGTGGTTCTTATTTATTTTGTGAATAATTTTATAAGAAAGATAATTTTACCCGTAAAATTGTATTCTTGAAAGCTGTTTCTTATATGCGTTCATTCATTTTTTATGAAAAAATATTTTTTTTGGTGGATTACCCTTTTATTTTATATAAAGTAATTAATAGTTGTATTTTAATTCTACTCAATGAATATGATAGCGGGAAATTAAGCTTTAATTTATCCAAAGCATCTTTTTTTGTATTTAAATACATTCGTAGTATTCGTGGTATTCTTGCAAAGATGAATTGCAGTTGATTTTTCATTGCGCCTCGAGCAGGCGCGGCTGGCGCTAACGTGCAATGGGGCGCTGAACCGCCAAAAAAATTCAACATCATTTTACAACTCATCGTATTTCTACGTAATGTGTTTATTTATTAAATTGATAAAATTGAGCACAATCTTTAAATTTAATTATAATTATTTATCAATCTAACAATTAACAATGTATTACGGCCAAATAAACGCATTGTTCCCACCCGCCAGTTACGGCGGCTACCCGCTAGGAGCGAGGAACCGAGGTAGGTACAATGCCAAACCGCGCGCCAGAGCTAAGCGCCCCGTAATTTGAATGATCCTCGTAGTAAAAAATCCCAAAACGTCAGAAACATGTCATACTAAAAATCGGCTGACCGTGCTCTGCACGGTCGACCCGAAGAGCTTCGGCATTCTTCGGAAATATTCCGAAGCTTTCGTTCCAGCGGTAGTAAGGTTTGAACAAGATAATATTAAGTAATAATATTTCTCTTCTAAAATGTAACCATTAGTCAAAGGGTCAGCTATGCGTCTCGTGTGACATTATCTTGTTCGAGCCCTTGGGATGTACCTTTTTGACATTATTATTTGTTTGTCACCCATTGATCGAAGTTGTCACGACAGTAAATGGCGATATTGGCGATCCACGCCGCAGAGTGTTTCTTGTGTGTTAATTATTATTATTGGATTATTGCGTTATTATTATTATCTTTGGAAGGTTGAGTATTTTTAAATGGATATCACACCCACCCTTTCCATTAATCTTCTAATAGATGTAATATCAATAGTAATGGAGTGTAAAATGCTTCTAAAAATATTGATACCAGAATAATTCTATAATAATTGGATAATTACTAGAGCGCCGTTTTAGTTATGTTGCGTTGTACAATTTATTATGAGTTCCTAGGCTATATGTATTTTTATTATTTGAATTTACAAACAGATACATAAAACATACCTACTTACCTGGCAGGTCAATTCACTATATTAAACTCTAGACATCAGCATGTTTTTACATCGCACGATATTTTTACTATTACAGTTACATGATATTTTTAGATACTTAGCAAATAATGTAAAATTATGCATGATGTCTAGATTTAAAAAAATATAATATAAACCTTTCGTTTTTTATGAATGGCTTGGTGAACCACCTATAATTTGAGGCACCGGCCGCGCCTGGCCTCGAGTACGTATGCCCGGAACGAAGACATCTTTAGAATGAAGGAAGTGGGGGGACGGTCAAGAATGAAGGTTTGGAAAACACTTGATAAGCCGAATGGTGCTCAGATCTTGTGATGGGAATGATCGATACATTTACATAATCGGTATATTTTTTATCATTGATTAATCGCTCAGAGTTCGGGAGCAATAGCTACGGTCAGGTGCAGTATTTTTTTCATTTTCGATGACATTTTAAAACGATTATATCAGACTGTCATTCGAATGAATATTGACAATCGATAAGCGAGAATCGATTCCACTTCGATGACATCACAAAACGATTGTATCGAACTGTATTCGATATTAACATAGAGATCGATGAGCGAGAATCGATTCTACTTACGATGACAGATTGTGAATTCGATATGATTATTGACATCTCGATGTAATTCATTCGGAAATGGATTCGTCAGAATTAATCGATGTGAGATAAGTGTTGTGATTGGTCAGAATGAATCGAATTGACATCGATGCGAGAATCGATTGTTCAAGAATCGATTTATCTATGACAATATATCGATGGCAAAAAAGATCGGTGCAACATTGATATTTCATCGATTGTTCCCAACGCTACTCAGATCAGATCGCTAAAGCAATTGCAGATTATTTTTTTCTATGGAATGCTGTCGCTCCATGGTGATACTAACACGATGCTTTTTTTCATGCCGATCCCTACATAATATATGATCTTTGTTATATTCGATCTATAAGTATAATGGATATTAAAGTAAGCCGTTGCGTCAACAAATAATCAAAAATGCATGCGAAATTAACAATACTGAACATTAATAGATGTTCACACACAATACCAAACACTTTGTACAGTATTTATCAATATTTTGTTTATAAAACGAAATTATTATAACATGAACACGATATTTGAATATTTTTGAATGTAGCTATTACTTTGTGGTTATCCATTATAATAAAATGAAACAATGCAACTTTGTATAAACCACTTATAAAATGTGCAAATCCGACCGGTTTCGGAACAAACGTTCCTTCGTCAGGGAAAGCTTATACTAATTTGACAGTTTAGAACATAAAATAAAAAACTTAGCAAAATTTCAAAAAATAAATATCTATACAATTCTAATAATATTATTGATAAAGAATGGCGTAAAATTTTGTATATTAATAATTTTTCAGTTCAATGTTGCAAAAATTTCCCTTCTAATATTAAACCAGCGTTTTATACAAGAAATAATATCGGTAATTTTTTGAGAAATACTAAATATAAAGACCATAAATTGACTAATTCCGGAATATATAAACTCAAATGCAACGATTGTCCCTCATTTTATATTGGAAAAACGACTCGTAATTTTGAAATCAGAATCAAAGAACATTTAAGGTGTCTTAATAATAATAATTTTTCTGAGTTCGCTAACCATATCATTGAAAATAACCATAGTTTTGAAAAAAATACAGGGATAAATATTCTTCATATTAATCATAAAGGAAAACGTTTAGATAACTTAGAAGCTTTGGAAATTAAAAAATCCCTTAAAAATAATGAATCTATTATCAACAAACAAAAAATATTGTCATATAGCCCAATCATGGATTTGTTCCAATACCCACCCACTCTACACTAATACCTACCCACCCAATCTACATTATTAACTAACAACGGCTCCACCCCTACCCTAATAAAACATTGTTCTAAACTGTCAAATTAGTATAAGCTTTCCCTGACGAAGGAACGTTTGTTCCGAAACCGGTCGGATTTGCACATTTTATAAGTGGTTTATACAAAGTTGCATTGTTTCATTTTACGATATTTGAACATTAAAACACGGTAACACCCAATAACTTTTTATGTATTTATCAATATTTTTATTATAAAACGAAATCATCTAGCAAAATTTCCACAAAATATAAGAATTCGCCTGAAAAGTCGACCCATATGAAAAGTGGATGAAAAAAGCACCGTGAGAAACGTTACGTAAGAGTATTATCGAACCTGACGAAGTACAAAAAGAATTTTTAATATTTTATAAATAATGTGATAAAACCCTTAGAATCACGGATCTTACCGAACTATAGCTAAACATCGTATTTAGGTGTCGCGTTGGCGGACGGAGTAAAGAAAAGACGTCAAACTATCCGTTTTTTTTTAAAGAATTATCCATCAAACTGCAATATTTCCCATTTCTGGAAAATGAAATACTTCACGTTATTGTCTAACTGAGAAGCGTTTTTATAATACAATGAGGGTATTAAACGTGCCAGAGCTTTTTTAAAACTCAATGAGGGTATTAAACGTGTCAAAGTTTTTTTAAACAGAATGCGGGTATTAAACGTCTCAAAGTGTTTTAAAACACAATGAGGGTATTAAACGTATCAAAGTGTTTTTAAAACACGATGGAAGATCTACAGTCTCTCGTGTCAAGGATGATCGAAGTATGTATGAAGAATGAGTTAACCCGTCTGCTTGGTTCAATATATTCGCACCTCATAATCCGGAAGCCTCGATTTCGCGTGTAAATTCTGAAACCGTCACTTTGGATCAAGATTGTAAAATATCTATGCAAGGTAGCTTTCATTTTTCTAAGACAATAAGAAGCATTATTTTGTTCTCTTTCTGGTTAAAAGAAAAATACATATGTTTGTATGAGAGGAAGAGAGATATATATCTTTTAAAATGTAAGGTCGCTCGGGACGTTTTTGGTCTTATGAAAGTATAAAGCGATTACGTGTTTTGGGATGTATTTATTTCTAAACAAGCAGACGGGTTAATGATGAATGTAAGTCTAAAGTCATGGTGTTTAAAAGAGAGAGTACGAAAACAGTATGCAATATGGTTGTGAATGATGAATACTTGGAGCAGATGGATGAATTTGTTTATTTGGGAAGTATGTTTACGAGAGATGGGAAGGCTGATAGAGATATTGAAAGAAGGGTGAATGCAGGTAACTCTATTAATGGAGGCTATGGAGGACTGAACGCTGTTGGCACCAACAAAAAACTGTCCAAAGACGCGAAACTAGCTGTCCGTAATGGATTACTGGTACCTACCCTGATGTATGGCAGTGAGGCATAGAACTGGCAGAGGAAGGATGAAAGAAGACTGAATGCTGTAGAAATGAGATCCCTGAGGCATATATGTGGTAAAACCATGTATGATCGTGTGAGAAATGTGGAGATCCGCAAAGAATGCAAGGCTGATGTAAGCGTAATGAGTAAGATCAAGAAAGGAACGCTCCGATGGTTTGGGAATGTAGAACGAATGAACGAGGAAAGGAGTGTAAGGAGAATATATGACGCAAATGTGAATGGTAGAAGAAGTCGAAAGACATGGCACGATCAAGTGAATCAGATACTTGAGTCGGGCCATGTCAAGAGTCAGAATAATAGAAGAGCATGTATGAGACGATGTATGAATGTGAACGAGGCAAGGAGTGTGTGGCAATACCGAGTTGTTTGGCGGTCCGTCCTCTCTGCCTACCCCTGCGGGGAAACGGCGTGATGGTTAGTTATTTAGAGGGTATTAATCGTGTCAAAGTGGTTTTA
This sequence comes from Limnephilus rhombicus, assembly GCA_929108145.2. Taxonomy (NCBI): domain Eukaryota; kingdom Metazoa; phylum Arthropoda; class Insecta; order Trichoptera; family Limnephilidae; genus Limnephilus; species Limnephilus rhombicus. The sequence continues at coordinate 26,347,991 of OV815295.1, read as the reverse complement.
AAACACAATGAGGATATTAAACGTAGGTATCAAAGTGGTTTTAAAACACAATGAGGGTATTAAACGTATCAAAGTGGTTTTAAAACACAATGAGGGTATTACACGTATCAAAGTGGTTTTAAAACACAATGAGGGTATTAAACGTATCAAAGTGGTTTTAAAACACAATGAGGGTATTAAACGTATCAAAGTGGTTTTAAAACACAATGAGGGTATTAAACGTATCAAAGTGGTACCTGTCAAAGTGTTCGTAAAACAAAATGAGGGTATTAAACGTGTCAAGTGTTTTTAACCACTCCGGTATTTTTTGAGATTATGCAAGTTTTTTGTCTTGAACGAACTGTCAGATTTATAAAAACTTTGTGTTATTTCCGCTTCGCAATTAAACTTCTACTAATGAAACATTTCTGAACGTAGCCGAATACTAAAAACTGATGTTGAAAGGTTATGAAATAAGCTTCGAAATTGTTTTATTACTTTTTTTTATTGTTTTAAATTGACATTGTCCTGATGAAGATAACATTGTTATTGAAACTTGTCGATATTGTTAATTATATAGTGGTTTAAAGAAAGTTATTTGATTTTAAATATGTTATATTACAAATAAATATTAACATTTGTAACTAACTAACCATCACGCCGTTTCCCCGCAGGGGTAGGCAGAGAGGACGGACCGCCAAACAACTCGGTCTTGGCACACACTCTTTGCCTCACTCACATTCATACATCGTCTCATACATTCTCTTCTATTATTCTGACTTTTAACATGACCCGACTCAAGTATCTGATTCACTTGATCGTGCCATGTCTTCCTCGGGCGTAATATTTGTAAATATTAAAATTTAGAATGCAAACACAAACCAATTGTAAAAATGACTCACGTGATATTTTTATGTGAAAACGGTACTAAAATCACGGATAATATAAAAAAAAACCACTTATTCTATTGTATAACTTTTGTCAGCTAACTTTTTACCATTTCATACAACAATATTTAATAAAAAAATAACAATGTCTAACAGCGCGTGGGCGATTTGGCTCATTTCTACAAAATAAGTCTTTTTATGTACTTCCATGGATAACTTTGAACAGAAATGTAAAGCTTGATTCAATTTGGATATACTACTTTTTGTTTTAGGGTTGTCACTAGAACAATAATAGAGTTATAATGATTTCTGTGGGAACACACGCGTTAACGTGAAAACACGCTTATTGTAACACTGCTATTGTTATATTGTCGTGTAAACACACTTACGGGTCGGAGTGAACACAATGAAGTGTTTTTAAAATACAATATTAAACGTATCAAATTGTTTTTAAAACACAATGAGGGTATTAAACGTGTCCATGTTCTGTATATTTACCCACATTTATTGCAATAATTAAAATATATATTTCCAATAATTAATAATAATTCCATATTGGTTCATTTGCATTTGTATTCAGTAACGTTCCAATAGTAAGTAATACGTAATACGAGATTACTACACATAAATCTGATTATTTGTAAGTGCTAATGAGGGTGGACTGCATAATGAATCACTCCATCTGCTTACTTGAGCCTGCACCAGACAAAAAAAAACCAATATCGTGTAACATTTGATTAGGAGGTAGGTACTGTAGGTAGGAAATCGTATGTTTTATGAAATATTTTTCTCTCGGTGAACACAGTAGGTAAACGGTTGGTATTATACAATTTATTCAGATTACCCTCTGCATGTTAATGACAGGCAAACGGAAGACGGGCATAAACCATCTTACCAGGGGTGGATCTGACTGGGCACCTCTGGGCCCCCCTGGAGCTTCGTCTTTACCCTAAGAGCACGTGAGGTCCGACATCAGGGTACCCCGGAGCTCATGCCCGTAGACAGGGCCACTGAGAGGGGGTTCAGGGACGTAAAAATCATCGCGGGCCCGAGCGATCGCACTACATAATCTTTAAGTTGAAGCTATACGTGAAATCCTATTTAGATACTATTTAGATTAATCTTTACTACGAATCGGTTTACATTATTGAAACTTGAACTGAAATATCACAAAACTGCGCTATATAAATACTGCGTGATTTTTTTATTTTTTTTTACATTAACTAATTTTACGAAAATAATTTCCCTCAGGGCCTATGTCATCTGGGATGCTGTGTGGAGGGTCTTTTTGAGGAGAGGAAGGAATGAACATTGGTCTTGAAGAGACCCATGTTGTAGGAAGGAGGAAACACAGAGGCCGGCAAATCATTCCACAGCCGAGCTGTTGAACACAAGAACGAGTCGAAGAAACGACCCGTTCTCATGTGACAAATGTCAACTGTGTACAAATGTTGGGCACGCGTTTGGCGTGTTTCCCGACTATGCACCGGTGCCGAAGGGATCGATGATGCTAGTTCCTCGGAGCATCTTCCATTGTAATACCGGTAGAACAAGGATAGCATTCCCACCCGACGCCTGTGCTCTAAAGATTGCAATCCGTCTGTTAAGATGGGAGAATCTATCAAACGGACCGCCCGTTTCTGCACAGAGTCGAGGTTATTTTTCAGGTATTTTGGAGCTCCAGACCAGAGGTGACTGCCAAATTATTATTATGAACATCAAAAAATATGCTTCGCATAAATTGAAGCTTTACCACCTTTTCTATGTTTTGGAATAAGAATAAAATTATTATTTACGTAACAAAAAATATAATCGTAAACTACTAAAAAAAGTTTTTCATGGCTCAACTATGGCTAAGACTATTTTTGACGTTGTGTATGATTTAACTTTTTTTTATTCTTATGAAATTATGCATAAAATAAATAAAAACCGCTTTGGCGCTTACTTGCCCCGTGCAAATAAGACGCTCGATTTTAAATTTTGAAGACGTGAAAATATAAATATTTCTAGCGTGTATTTTCCTCATAAAGCGCCCTTTTAGTTAAGAGATCGGCGGTATACAAATAATCAGATTATTGTTAATTATTACAAAAGTATAATAAACCGACAATAAAATAAAACGTTAATTGAAATATATCATGTCCTCGCAATAATATTGTTATCGCAGTAATAATGAAGCGCGGTTGATTCCAATCACTGGATAGGAAGGTTCAAAGGTTAAACAAACATAAAAATAATTATGTTATTTATTTTTGAGGTATTACGCCGTCTTACACTACCTCCTTCTTTAGCCAACGTTTCAGACAGCGTTACAGTATCCATCATCAGGGCAGATGTGTAATCGATAGTGGTAAAGTGTAGATGCGATACCATTTCGCCAGCTCCAATCCTCGAAGAACTGGACTCGTGATGCCTGGATGGGAATCCGACCCATTTGTCCACTCGACTACTAGCCTGGTAAGCTGATAGGTTTTAAAAGATACATTTTAATCAAAACTAATATATTTACGTCTGGGATCATTTCCTTCTGGATCTTTTGGGATCAGTAGTAGCCCTGAAAGTACTTTCAAGTCAGTACTCTCCGAAAAACTTATTTGCATAAATATCATTTTCAAAATTAACTCCCCCTACTGGAACCTTGGTTATGTTTGCTGACTATCTTTTGAGACCTTAGATGCGCCCCTGCATCTTACATAAAATAATATTAAAATCTGACATAGACGCGCAATCGTTTTATAAATTACTACTAGATGGGCTCTTGTTTTAAGGGGGGAGTCTGGTCCAACCGAGTTTTTTCAGATAAAATAAAAATTTTATATGAAAATTTGTTTCCATTCTCGAAAGTTTTCTAACTTGTAAACAGGAAAAAACACAATAGAAAGTTCAGACGAAGAATACCTACATACCAGTACATATAGATATAGCGGCCACAAGCGGAGGGTCCGACCAAATCAGCTGGAATCCTGGAGTCCTTCGAAATCTTTGAAATGTGAAATTAAAAAAAAATCGTTAAATAATGAATTTAGAATGCACATGAACCATAGTTTGCAAAAAAAGTTGTTGATTGCAGAAATGGCGGACATAAAATAAATATTGTCGAAAAAACGGTCTTGATTTTGCAATAACTTTGTGTTATAACATTGTGATCAATATTATAAGACATTTCGAAAGTCTTATAATGATAATTTTCATTTTAAGTTGAGGTTCATCCGATGTATACAGGGTGTCAGGAGATAAAGCGCATTAACTTTGGTAGGCGATTCTACTTGATGGTAGGAGTAAAAAAGATTAACAACTTTTTCCGAAATTCCAACATTTTTTTTCCCATACAAAAAGACGTACCTACTAAAAGTCCTTAGTGTGAGGTACGATCTTACTTGATGACAGCCTGCCGGACGCCCGACTTGATTGTGATTGGCGCGTATCGAAACAGCGGAAAATAATAAATCACGCCGGACTAATTTTAACTTTTTACCTCAAAACTACCCCTAAAAGTTGGAATTTCGAAAAAAGTTATTAATCTTTTTTACTTGTACTATCATGTAGAATCACCTCCCGAAGTTAATGCACTTTACCCCCGGACGCCCTGTATTCATTTTTTTATTTATTTATTTAAACTTTATTTATTATTCGTTGAGATACGATTCCAGTCAACTTGAAAAACGTGGTTTTGAGAAAAACACGTTTAAAGTTTTCGCTTGTAACCGGGCCGCTCTGTTTTCCGGTCTACCTGCTTATCGCGCACCGCTCCTAACTATCTTAAAAGGTCAAATTTGATGCTATAACTTTGGAAATGAATAGGAATATTTTTAGACAACAAAAAAATAAATCAATTTTTTCGATCGGCTGGACAAAACTCCTCCATTAATGAGCTATCAAATAAAAAATATTTTTTATGGCCCCTTTTTATCAAAATTATAAATAATCAAGTAGAATCGTTCCGTAAACTAACGAGAACTTTCATTGAAACTTTCCGTATTCCTTTACAAAAGCGAACATAACCTTCTTCCAAACTCTTGTACGAATTTGTCGACAGTATGACATTCATTATAGTGGCCAGATTCCGTACATATTTAGCGATAGCCCCCGGACCTTATTGTGAACATTCTATTGTGAACACATAAATAAAATAAATCATGTCTATTGTGAACACATAAATAAAATTAAAATTAAAATAAAGGTATTCACGCCAATTGACAAGCCACGCAGGTAGGCACTCTGGTTATAACTCGGAAGTCATCTGGTACAGTCCATATCACTGATCCATTATATAAAATAATTGAGACTACAAATTGCAGAGTTTTTTTCAACGCTCCGTGCTGTCACAACCAACTGATGGGGTCAACGAGGCTTTCATAATGTTTGTGAGTATCGTAATATTATTTTATTTTGCTTTTTAATATTTTTTATCGTGAAACTTTCATTACTGTCTCTAATCACTGTCACAATATCGTGGAAACTATTTTAAAAATCTAATTATCTCTAATCACGCTTTCGTGGTATAATTATTTTTCATGAAATAAAAAAAGAAAAATTAACGACAATTCTGCTCGCAAATACAGTTTTTAGAAGATCATACAAAATGCGATAGCCAAAGTAAATTATCCCAAATTAGAAATTATTTTTCGCTAAACAGGATCTTTAATATTTGTTTGATTACCTTATACTTTTTTAATCTGCCTTATTCATCGAAGAATATTCGATTGCGCAAATTATAAAATCCTGCCAAACTTCTGTGTGCCAAAGGGGTTGGTTCGTTATATTTGATACCATTTTTAACTATAATATTCGTTCTACTGCTAAACGAATATTGTTTAAAATTAAATTAAAATTTATTGTTTATGCGTAACGTGGGGATGGTTATAAAACCGCCAGCTTTTTGAGACTAAATGCTTATTTTTTTTATAAAATAGCGTACTTACCACCAGGCCAATTAGGGCCCCAGATCTGTCAAAACGGTGAATTATACATATTACAGTAGATTACAGTATGACAGTAGATTTTCGATATGTACAAAGGTTTTATTTTAGATTTTTACGGCCAAAAGTATTTTCGTTATTTATTTTTGGGGTTATGCGACGTTGCGCTACATCCTTCTTTAGCTAACGTTTCGTACAGCGTTACAGTGTGTCCACCATCAGGACAGATGTGTCTGCATCTGACATCTGCCCTGATGATAACGCTTTAACGCTGTCCGATATGTTATAGAAGGAGGTAGCGCAACACGGTGTAACACCCCAAGAATAAATAATGAGAAAAAACTGTACAAGGGTTGTTCAAGAATTAAAGACCTTTTATATATTTTATTTTTACAAAAATACATGATATTTTAGGTAAACATTCCCACTATTTTCGTCATAGTCCCCGTCACGATCACTTGGTGAGCCGTGGCACAAGGTCCTTGATTCCCTTATCGTAGAACTCCGCAGCCAGAATATGTTCTCACCTCCTTCTCCGCGTCCTCGTCGGTTTCCACACAATCCTTGAATGTCTCCACGTGTTCCGGCGAACTGTTGCTTCAGGTGAAGAAAAGGATGGATATCATATCATTAATTGCCTTTTTGATTCAGGGGTTAGGTGGTGAACTTATGTTTCAACCCAAAAAAGTCTTTATCTTCTCAAATTTTCCCTCAAAGTCGTTTTTATACATAGACTTCTGGCATCGGTCTGACTCTCGTCCTGACTTCTCGGTTCTGATTTCTCGGATCGGTTTAGTGTCTGGGATCTTACATCTAGAATCAAAATTGTGAGCTCACGAACTTCAACGTGGTTTTTGGTGGTGGCCTTTGCTGGATTATAGCTAGTTTCCTAGCAAATCATTTTTTTCATATTTATATCAAAATAAAATGCCACTAACACACAAAGAGACATTAGCTTATTTAAAAAAAAATTAAGTACTTACAAATAAAGCATAGGAACCATATTAGCACCATCCCCGATATTTTTCGTCATAGTTTCCATCAAGATCACTTAGTGAACCGTGGCACAAGGTCCTTGATTCCCTCGTCGTAGAACTCCGCAGCCAAAATGTGTTCTCACCTCCTTCTCCGCGTCTTCATCGGTCTCCACACAATCCTTGAATGTCTAAACGTGTTCCGGCGAAGTGTTGCTTCAGGTGAAGAAAAAGATGGTTATCATATCATTGATTGCCTTTTTGATTCAGGGGTTAGGTGATGAATTTATGTTTCAACCCAAAAAAGTCTTTATCTTCTCAAATTCTCCCTCAAAGTTGTTTTTATACTTAGACTTCTGGTATCGGTCCGACTCTCGTTCTGACTTCTCCGATCGGTTTAGTTTCTGGGATCTTACGTCTGGGATCAAAATTGTAAGCTCTAAAATGGTTTTGGTGGTGGCCTTTACTGGATTTTAAATTGATTTGCTAGTTTCAATTTTATTCATATTTATATCAAAAGAAAATGCCACTAGCATACAAAGAGTCATTAGCTTATTTAAAAAAAAATTAAGTACAAATAAAGCATAGGCACCATATTGGTTCCAAGCTGCTTATGATTGAGTACAAATATTAATTAATTAAATTCTATTGATGGTTCACAACTAAAATGTTACACTTTGCTACAAAGTAATATATCAATGTCAGTTTTCATATTTGCCTTTGAATGAGCAACAAAATCCTAGGCTTTTCATTTTATTAATAGTCTAATCCTAATCCGTTACAAGCGAATTTTCATTACTGAATGGTGGTCTTTCAGCCGGACGGACATAAGCATACCTTCCATCCTTACTATACACCTACGCTATTAGAATTCATTGTAACTTGGTATTTGGTATCACACTTAGGCCCAGTATATCAGATTATTTTAAGCTCTGCTTCGATAGGAAGTCGAGCTTAGCGCAACTTGGAACCTAATCCAAGTGTGTATGTTTTTAATATAGGAAAGTGCTTCTTTTTTCTTTGTAAAACCAAACTTCTGTCTATGTGGGTGGTACATCTATGCTTTCTACTGTCTTAGGGATATCACAATCCGCGAGATCTTTCAAAATGCCAACGAAAGCAGTTTATTTCATGAACCCAAAATATTTTTTAGTTAGTTAATTTTTAAAAATTATTATAAGCAATAAATATCAGCCTGAAACACTCATCAACATTGAAAAATCTTCCGAGAAAAGATACTTGCCGCCAACGGGACTTGAACCCGTGTCCTTCCGACTGCCGGTCAGCTGCTCTTTATTGCTTATAATAATTGTTACCCTTTGTGCTATGCATAAAAATCTTGTCTAAACGTTAGTTTATAAATTAAAAATAAGAGTTAATTTTTTACTAGATAATTTGTTATAAAATACCCCACTTCAATCAACATGGTTGCTATAAGCGAGGTTACTAATTTTAAATTGTATTTTTCTTGCCAAAGTCAAACACTATTCATGAAATTCACACTTGAAAACAAACTCTCCTGACTTTGAAACTTTTAAAATTCCTTACCAGAATATTTTAGATTGATAAGAATTAATAACATCGACATTATTAATAATAAATATAATAGTCCATATTTCAATCGACGGCCTCCGTGGTCGAAGGGTAAGACTCTTGACTCACAATCTGTGGGCAAATATTTTTTTATTTGATTAATTTGTTTTATTTCACAAATAACTCGTTTAAAATAATATATAGTATATTTGCAGCACATTCCAGGGTGCAAGATACTCTCAGTATCACCCTGGTGTAAGACCAACATTTAGAATTGAAATGTTGCTTGAAATGGCTTTAGATCTGAATAGCCAGATCTTCCCCACTTTCCTCTTCCCCGTCTCATTCCTCTCCGCACCACCTTCAGCCTCACAGCACACCCCAAATGGGGATGCCATATGCCATAGTCTCACCAGTTCCAGATGGGAGCAGCTAGGACTGTTGTGAGGTGTTCACATTAAAAAAATGTTTATATATACATATATATATATATATATATATATATATATATATATATACACGGTGTCCGGAAACTCGTAGTACAAGCGGAAAACTGGTGAACCTACATCACGTAGACAACCCAAATAAACATAAAGATTTTCAATTTAAGCATTTTCAAATTTAAAATTTAAAAAAAAAATTATTTTAAAAAAAATTCGGCTTATTTAGGGTTAAAATTTTTAAAAGGCGGAAATGTCATGATGACAGATGGAAGATGTTCCACCTCACGGATAATACGGAACGTTCAACGTTGTCGAAGTTTGATGCACGGATAATACGGAATGTTACCTTTTTAACTAATAGACAATCAAATATGACGTTTGTCGGAAGTACCTACCAATCTTATAAAATAAATTATCTAAAATAAACTCGCATTTCATCATCATTTTAAAAAACATCCCAGGTTTTTGAATGGTTTGTTGGCAAAGCAGGATTTGTCTAGCGGGTTTGTGTAATTATTCTAATAAATTTCTTTCCATGTTCTACTGTTATAAATACAGGTACAAACTTGTCAATAATGCATTCACTTTGTTATACGCAAAAATATTTTTTCTATGATTGGCAGCATTGATGAAATGTTAAAATAAAAACGATGAAACATGGCGTTTCCGCGCGAGTGGATTAATTTTAACAAAATTAAAATGTTAAATCCATATTTTTGGCATGTTTTTTGTTCTCCCCCGACATAAATACTCACTTTTCGTAATAATAAAGCTTAATCTAACTGTTTGGATAAAAAGTATTCCGTATTAACGAGTAAGCGGTTTAATGCATAAAAAATAACATTTATTCTCCCACCTCTTCTCTTTTAAACAATATGGTTAATTAGCGTACCTGTTTATTTTGTTATGTAGATAGTAGCCCCGAGCGGAGCATGTGAGCGTCCAAGACATTATTCCATCGTAATGCACAATAATTAATCATGTTTAAATATGAAAATAACACACACTTTGTTTTAGAGTTTGTTATGATGAAATGGTGTTTTATTGATCTCGCACAAGTATTATTAATCACGTTTAGATATGAAAATAACACACAAGTAACACAAACTTTGTTTTAATGTTTGTTAAATGAAAGGGTATTTAATTTTTGTTATTACTTTTTGGGATATTATGCCGTGTTGCGTTACCTCCTTCTTTAGCCAACGTTTCGGACAGCGTAACAGTGTCCGAAACATTGGCTAAAGAAGGGGGTAGCGCAACACGGCATAATATCCCAAAAACTAATAACAAAAATACTTTTGGCCGTGAAAATCTAAAATCGTATCTGGGGTATTTAATTAATCACATTTAAATATGAAAATAACACACAGTTTATTTTAAACCTTGTTAAATGAAGGGTTTGTACGCCGTTCAATAAGAAAAGATATCAATCGACCGCAATCTTCATCATACGTCAACGACCGCAATCAACAAGAGACAAAACAAACTGACGAAAAATAACGAAATACATTTGTGGCGTAACAAATATCCGGTCAGTCCTATTAAATTATCGCTGAACACTGGGAATATTATTTAATTTATTTTAGCAGCATAGGTATGATTTTTGCAGAGTTAATTATTGCGGACATCAAACAAAAATAGGTATACCTATCAAGGGTATGAGGGATGGGTAGGAATCTGAGAGTCAGTGTATCCAGGAGTGACGGACGCATGAATTCATTCCTCCCATGGCTGTGGAATATGATTTTAATAGTCCAGTCAGCCTAAGTCGTAGAACACCAATTGAAACACCATCGACTACTAACATTTAGACAAGTGTTTAGCCAAAAGTCCCCGCTCCTACGCCCCTTGCTTCCCCGCCTGTGCCCGCCCAAACATGAAAAGTGTAAGGGTTTTGTAAATCACGTCTATCTCGATTACTAAACAACATATCGGGTTGAATTTTTTTTTATTCTCTTTGCTGTAATATTGTCTACAATTAATATTCAGTTAACTTTCGTCGTAACTTTTACCGTTTGTTTGTAATTCGTATGAAATGGTAAAAATTTGTATATTTTTTGGCATGTAATTTTACATTTTGTCACAGAACTTTTCAGACCGACATTTTATGAAAAAATGTTTCCTACAAAGATTGTAGCCCTTTCTAAGAGCTGTAAAGTTATATATTTTAATGTGTACTTTATGGCTAGAAAACATCAGATATCAACCGTGAATGCTTGGTGCACCATCTCTGCGTCGCTCCGCGGCAGCCGATTCATTACCGCACTATTAATGTATGATGTTTATACTCATTAATTGTATTTTTTGTCAATTGTTTTAAATTTTGGTTATACTGAAGAAGTGAAATTATGCTTACTGGTATCAGTTCAAGTTTCAGCAACTAAAAATGCCAGAGTATTTCAGTTTAAAATCTATAACTTTATTTATTGAATGGAAGTATAAACTAGCTCGAGTTTCGAGAGAGTACGGCCTCAACCACTCTCACGATCTCCTGCCATGCAGCTGGTAGGCAGACAAATAAAAGCCGCCAAGACTCGGACAAACCTCACCTCATGAACTCGGGGACCCCTGCTAAGTCACCAAACGTAGCGAACTACTTGGGGTGATCTACGACGAAGGCGTCCACTAATATCTACAGGAATTCCAAAAACTGAAAAAATCTAACTAATATCTATGAGAACCAAAGGGCGTACGAATATCTACAGCTCAATTGCTGACTAATATCTATGAGAACCAAAGTTGACGAATATCTACGGCACTGGCATAGGTTGGATTTGCAATTATGTATACCATATTGGAAAACGTAATAATGCAGTTTAAAAAAACTTTATTTATGTATGTATGTAAAAACCCCTAATATCGACCTATTGGACACATTTAGCTGATTATTAAGGATTTGGGTTTTTGTTTTAACAGCTTTCTTTATTTCGAGTGCTTCTAAATTATGTAGTCTGTTACCATAACTATTTCTATGTGAGTTAGGTTAGGTTAGTTTAGGTTGAGGTGCCGTGTATTTCTAAATAAATAAATAAATAAATATCTTTGTATTATGACCAATAAATTATGTTCAATAAATTATTGTCCTCGTAAACAGCAAAATACGTAATTCATGTACTTTAAACAATTAAGCCTTTACGTAATTAGTAATTACGTAATTGAAGTAATTTAAGCTTCTCCGTACAACCTCTTGCTCAGCTGCCCTCTGTAGATATTAGTCCAACCTACGCTCTGTAGATATTAGTCAACACTAGGACCGTCATAGATTTTCGTCCGATCTTAGCTCTGTAGATATTAGTCAACACTCTGAAGTTCGTAGATATTAGTCCAACATATGAGCTGTTGATATTCGTCCGACATACAGGCTGTAGATATTAGTACCTGGAGTCACCTACGGCAGAGGTGTTGGTTATCCAATAAATGGTTCCCGCGGTGGCGGTACCCATACCCGCCTTCTAAATTGATAAATTTTATTACATTATAAAAAAATAATAAAAAAAGCTTGTTCAAATTGGTTCGAACACGACTGTAGTCAAATGGCGGCCATGTTTGTTGTGTGCCACGTCAGCAACCATTTTTTATTTCCGTTCCCGAGGATAAAACGGTCCAAGTCCGAAATTTGAAGAAATGAGTTTTTGATGTAGACTTGAAGTAAATTATCATGTTAAGAATGGAAGTCCCATTATGAAGAAAAAATAGATTTTCAAAATTGCATGTGGATGCAAGTACCATGATGCAAAAACTATCATAGAAGCAGAAGGGTGTACCATGGACTTTATTCCTTTTATAATACACCACATGTCAAAATAGTCCACTTCATTTAGAGGCAGTAGGACTCAAGTCCATGTTTTTGTTTTTTTTTTACATGAGCTCCACACAGGAGGCCCTGAGGAAAATAATTTCCCTCGGGGCCTATTTCATCTTTGGGGATGCTGTGTGGAGGGGTTTTTTAAAGGAAGGGAAGGAGAGGAGAGTTCTGGGAAGGAAAAGGGTTTAAGGGGTGGGTAGGAATCTAGGGTTCAGCATGTCCTGGTCATCCGCCTGCAAGACCTAGATAAACCTCACCCCATGAACCCGGCACCCCTGCTAAATCACCAAACGTAGCGAACCACTTGGGGTGATCTATGGCAGAGGTGTTGGTTATCCAATAAAGGTTCCCGGGGCGGCGGTACCCATTCCCGCCTCCCAAATTGAAAAGTTGACTCAAGTCAGCGTTTTTTTTTAAACAATTATTTTTAAAGGCTTTACTATAAAAAATTAGTTTAATTTGCTCCTTTTTAAAACAAAACTAACTGATTTAATAATTAGTTTTTTTCTTATCTATCATACAACATCTCCTGAACATTTACCTTTTTGGACTTGCTTCCGTATGTTTCGGGTACTGAATTTGGTTCGCAAGTTCACAGTTCAAGGCCAAGTCATTCGGATTAGTAGCTTACCCCTTCTATTGTGTTGATAGAACCGAGCGCAGAAAGGGACAGCAAATTTCGCATTGCACTTTGACTTGAAAGCGCGAAAATAATGAACAGCTGTTTTTAACCGTGAAACGACCGTACTACACGGAATAAAATTATGGATAATTTCAAAATAATGCTTTAAATCCGGATTTCTTTGTTTGTTTTCTTTTAATTAGTTTTTATTAGTTGGGTACTATGAACGTCAGTAATAATTTATAAGAATTTGACCAAAAAAAAAATCAACTTCTGACTCGATTTACTCGAAAACGAAAGCTCAAATCAAAAAAAATTATACCACAAAATCGACTCCAAATGTGATGAGGATTCCCCAGTTTCCCGCTTGTACTACGAGTTTTCGGACACCTTGTATATATATCAATATCAATTTACGTAAATCTCTGTGATATGGAAGTATTCATTTATTACGTACGTTATATTAGATTTGACATGTGACTGCTAGCGCCTTGGTCCCCAAAAAAGTAACTATTCTGCCGCGTAGCAAGGCTTGAGCGACAGATTTCGCCTGCTTATATTTGAGCGAGGAATGTCGTACATAGCGAGGATACGATCTGTCTGTTGTGCCAGGCCTTAGAGACATGTGCCAGCGCGATGGTACTGAATTCTATTATGTTAATGTCCCAATCATGAAACACGATACTGTTCACGGTACGTAATTTCCGTTCATACAATATGATTGAACAATGGACGCCATTCTGTTCTCAACGAAAGCATGAAACCAACACCGCTGTAGTGAAATATCATCACTTTATCATGGATTTTTGCAGTAAAAAACCGGTTATCATTGTTCATTTGCTGACATTTTTAAACACTTCGCCTCAGAAACGTGCTTGTACCGGTTTTGTTTTATCTTTAATTTCCGTTAAAAATACAAATCAAAATACCTAATATCGATAAAATTAATTTCGAAATTAAAATTGTCGTCTCTGGTTTTGGTAGACAGCTTTAATTACACTCGTTGGTGACACCGAGATAATTTGATCCAAAAATAAAGCTTTTGCTCCTTGGCGGTTAATAACTTTTTTATTTATGATGCTGGTATTGGATGCGGGTATACTTGCAGCATCCGATACAGACAAAACCATCGACCGATTAATGTTATTCCTGTATCGAGCCACCATCCTCACCAAAGGTATTGAAATATTATAAAAGATGTGCTATCCGCAGTTTTTACTGGGTGGGACTGCGCTTCCTGGTGTCGCCGATATTGTTCAGCAATTAAGGAATAATCTAAATGAACGAATAATCGATTAATAAACTAAACGAACGATAAACTAGACGATCGAATTATTTCCGTATTCTAACTATATTGTAAACCAATACTAATGCACACCTTCAAAAAATTAACGAAAAATTTTTTTTTTTCGTATGCAAACTACTCCTATTAGGTAGTAAGTTCGCCGACAATCGCGCAGACATCATAGCGTATCTCTTTTGTATTTCAATATCTTTGATCCCCGCCCTGCCTTCCGACATGTCACGACATTGCAAGTAGGATGGTGAGTAGGTCCTTTGTACACATTGATTTAAACTCATTAAAAAGGCAATTATATTACTAATTGCTCCCCTTGAACCTAATGGATTGCTTTCCATAATATAATACACTAGCTGACCCGGCCACGTGTTGCTGTGGCTAATAAAACACAACGTCATCTACTGGATGATTATCCAACCTTTATAACCACCGCCGTCTTTGAGTTTATCGCGAAGAGACAGACAGACGCCTCGGAGGACTTTGTGTGAAAGATTATAATAATGTGCATGAAATGCTTGCGGTAACTAACGTATTATTAAGTTAATAAGGATTAATACATTGTATCCGTCTAAATAACTTTTCAATTACCCGAATGTACGTGACCATTTTTTTAGAAGATAGAATGGGTATAGTAAGCTATCCGTAAAAGATAGATACATGCTTTCGTGGACTTTTTTGTAGATCTATAAAAGAGGAATATCCCACCATGCATTGTTTTGTTATATCCCAAAAGGATTAGGCAGCGTTTTCGATGAAAGCTACCAGGCGGCTTGACTTTTTCCGACACTTCTAACAATTATCGTTATGTTTCAACCAATTTTCACAAATCCTTGACAAATTACATACCCAAACCTTCCTCAGGAAACACTCTATATATTGGTGAAAACTGCATAAAAATTCGTTCAGCAGTTTTCGAGTTTATCGCGAACAGGCAGATAGACAGACCTTAGAACAAAAAATCACAAAGAGTCTTAAAATAAGTTATGGAGAAACACTTTTTTAGTTTAAAATAGGTATGTCTAAATCAAAAATACCTACTAATACGGTTGCGATTCCGTGCGAAACTCCAGTTCAATAAACTCTGAAGCTTTGATTTGCTTTGAAACTAAGTGTCATTTTCAAAATTGGAACTGATTCAAAAAATCGTAAAGTAGGGAGCATAATTATTTTTTTAATAATTCCATATTCTGAATTTTTTTAAATTTTTGACAGAAGATGTGTTAATTTTTCATGTTTATCAGCGTTATTTATTATAAAAATAATTTCCTGGTCAGTAAAATTATTTTATACTAGCGAGTTCCCGGCATGTGTTGCAATACCAGTTAAAAAAATAAATTGTTTCTCCCTCCGTGTCCTTTCCCTTCCGCCTCCCCTTCCGCTCCCGCGTTCCCCCTGCCTTGTAAAATGTTCATTTAAATTTAATAACGCCAGAGCTCACCACTATATTTTACAACTTTGATTTGATCACCGCTGGTGGATTTGATCAGTACCGCGCGTTTTTATCCTCCGACAAAATATCCCCGACAAAATATCCCTGCCAAAATATCCCCGGAAAAATATACCCGACAAAATATCCCCGGTAAAATATCCCCGACAAAATATCCCTGACAAAATATCCCCGACAAAATATCCCCGACAAAATATCCCCGGCAAAATATTCTCCGACAAAACATCCCTCGACATAATATCCCAAGGACAAAATAATATATCTCCACTACGCTGAATTATTTTTTTGTTTACCGCTAATGGATTTGATCGATACGACACGTTTTCATCAAAATATCCCCGGCAAAATATCCCCGACAAAATATCCCCGACAAAATATCCCTGACAAAAATCCCCGACAAAATATCCCCGACAAAATATCCCAAGGACAAAATAATGTGTTTCCACTACGCTGAAATCTTTTTTTTTGTTGTTAGGTTAGGTTTTAGTAGATATTTTGTGTGGGATGTTTTGTTTTTGTAGGATATTTTGTCGGGGTTATTTTGTTAGGGGTATTTTGTCGGGGATGAAGACGCGCGGAACCGATTTGATCAACCGATAGGCAAGAATAAATTTGAAAAAATATACTTAAGAAAATTCTACAATTATTTTATTATCATATTTTGAATCCGAAACTGAGCTCATTGAAAATTTGTTGAAAGGCATGGTAAAATTTTATTTCGTCCCACGATATTTTAAACTTTAAATGTAAGGGTAAAACTAAAAAGGGCCGCCCAGTAAATATGAAAATAAAAATCAAACAAGAAAATGAGATTATGCAAATTGTCCTCGCCTGTAAAATGATTTTTAAAAAATATTTTCATTTGTTCAACACTTCCTGGAATTCTGTTTGGTTTTGAGTGGAATTATTTTGTGTGGGTTGCAAGGATTTATTTTTTAAATTTATTCCTACTTCAAAATAAGCGTTTTCCTGGCCTGATTAAAAGATTAGTTGTCGCAAAAAATATGACTTATAGACGGGGAATATGCAATGCTGGAGAAATTTAAAAAACATTTGATATTGAGGTGAGCGATATTTAAAATAATAATACAGCTTGTTATATCTGAAATCATTCGGGCCTCTAAAGATATTGATTTGCGCTGTGTTTCTTTTTTCTTATTAAGCTACATAATTTTTCGTATGGTGTAACTCTTAACTACACCCAAAGGGCGTCAAATATAGCATTTTGTATTACAAAGGGTTGTAATGTTCGTAAATTTAAGCAGTAGAGCATAATGAGACTTTCAGGATTGTGGGGAATTAGTCCTTCTGTGGAAAGGTTTCTACTCATGGTTAAAAAATAAAAGAAAAAATGTCTAGGTGACAGTTAAATGAATATATTAATTTTACAAAAGGCTTTATAATCATGGAGCAGAAGACGAAAACAATATTGCCAAAACAATTTAACAGGCTACCATGGTGCCCAAATCTTAAACCAAATAAAACATTGTAAAGTACCTGATGGACCTGAGGAATAGCTAAGCTAAAATGCACCTCACAACAAGCTGAGCCGCGTGCTAAATTAATATCCAGCAAACCGAAGCGAGTATTCCGCCATGATGGGATTCGCAACTTCCTTCAAAAAAGAACGGGACATCCTTCAGATTAGGGACCTTCTGCCAAGGTGGGTCATCCTTCAGAATTGGGCATTCTGCAGAGTAGGAACATCCTTCAAAGTATGACTCTGCGTCGACATTGAAATATTGCCTGAAGGCCATGCATGAAAGATCCTTCGTTAAAGTCGCCTCGTGGACTTAATTCTAAATCGAATTCGAAATCTGCCCAATGTCACAAACGGCAACTGCGCATTCTCCTTTTCAGAAAAACTCCATCCCAAATAGCTGATTTTTTTTTTTTTTTTACATTAACTCCACACAGGAGGCCCTGAGGAAAATAATTTCCCTCAGGGCCTATGTCATCTGGCTTTGATTAGCGCGAAAACACCCAAATCAACGGGCCGCGCGAGAGTTATTCACGCAAGTACAATTATTCGCACTTTTGGTTTTAAAACAATAACGGATTTCCATTTTAGGATCCCGCAACATTAGACTAGGCACACGGCACTATCCACTTTAACTCTCAAGGGTTTAATAACTCCATTATATAAAACAAGGTGACTCAATCGAATGCACGCCGGCTTCCCAAAAAACGTCCATTCAAGAAGTACCCCCTCCCCCACCGGAAACGAACTCTCCAAGTTGCCAATTGATAAAAACAAAATTAAAGGCGGTTGAATAATTATACACCTAGCCAGCAGGTATCCAATTATTATCGTGACAATGGTTTTTCCTGGAAGCAATACACAAACATCCAACATTTGTATACCGTTGGCATTTGTCCGATGAGAACGGGTCGTTTCTAAAAATTCGTTTTCGAGTACACAATCTCGGCTGTGGAACGATTTGTCGATTTCCATGTTTTCTCCCTCGTATAAATCTTGAAAAGACCCGTATTCTCGACTTCCTCTCCTCAAAAAGACCCTCCACACAGCATTCCCAAAGTGTCAGTCCCTGAAAGAAAGTGTTTTTCTCAGGACCAGTATGGAGTTAATGTAAAAAAAATGCCTTTTAGTGCTCAAAAGTCAAAAATAAGACAAAAATCAGATGGCTAGTAACAGATATTTTATTCATTGAAAAATAAAATACTAATATATCTAAACGAAACATGAAACAGAACGAGACACAGAAAATGGGTTAATGGTCGCAACTGGCAATCGAACCCAAGATACCTATCGTAAATATATGTAAAATAGATATTTTAACGTCAATGATAACCACATATTTTAATGCAATTTAAATTTATTTTTGATACTTGAAGTTTGTGTTTAAAAAATCCTATAGTCCTTATATCTCAGAGCCAAGTTTCAAAAAAATTTTACAAAATTTTACAATTTGTACAAAAAAATTAATAAAATTTCAAAGTTAATTTTCAAGTAGGACATACAAATAAACAAAGTTTGTGCACGAATAAGATTAATTGTAAGCAGATTGTATAAACTAAAAAAAATTGTTCCTATCTGCTGTTATGAAGTACTTTCTTGAATTATAACTTCCCACCCCTATATGATTATTTCCGTCATCAGGTACTAAATATTTCATAATAGTTTTTAAAAGTTTGCAACATTGGCTAGATCTTCTGATTGGCTAAGAATTCGGTGGGCGGGGCGATGCAGCCAGCCTGCGGTCTGCGGGCTTCTTTACCGCTCTTCTAGTTTCAGCTTTGCGATGGGACGGTTCTTCGCATCTTGTCGGCCGCCTTTTGGTTTCAGCGTTTGTTGGAACACGTAATTTAAAATATAGTTAATTTTATATATCTAAATCAAGTCAGTGGTGTTTCCGGACGAGGTCCTCTGCCCAGATGAAACCCGAGACGGGTTAACGTACGTACAACTTATATTATTATGTGTTATCATTCAACCCGTTTATTATATTTTAGAATCATTAACCTTGAGTTCACAAAGAGATTAAAAGCTTTTCCTAGAAGCGTCGAGTCATTAATAAATTCACAAATTATTTAAAAGCGACAAGAGATCTTCTAATTTATTAAACCCTATCTTTATTCAATAAATGAAGCGACGATCGTTTTGAATCAAATCCGATCGAATTGAGAACACAATATCCCTGAGAAGAGCTAGCCGAGGTTTGTATTATAATTTGGTTTTGGTAAGTATTTAAATTGAACCATTGTTGTTGAGTCTTGATCATTGTGTTATTTAATTTCAAATTTGTTATAAGTTCGTAATCAGGCGGTTCGAGCCCGTCGATACGTAACACTGACGCCTTTCAACGTGGAGCTAGATTTGGTTCATTATGATATGTCGCTTTCCTTGATTTTTTTCATAAACTCCATGCTGTTTTTCGTGATGTATGTATAAATATGTAAATAATAATAATTTTTTCCCCTTTAAATGTATAGCTAAATAAGTGATTGTGAATAGTTTTAAAAAGTTCAAGCGTGTTTGCAAACGCCGCCATTTTGATCCACGTGTTTTTTCAACCGCCGGTATATCAAGTGTTCGAGAAGTATTTAAAAAAGTTCACGCGTGTTTTAATGATCTGCCATCTTGTCGGCCGCATCTCCGGATTAAAAAAAAAAACCGCCACGTGTTTTCGATCGTTTAAATCAAGTTTTTTGTCGTTAACAGCCACCATTTTGGAAACATCTCAAATCTCCACGTGTTTTCGATCGTTTAAATCAAGTTTTTGTCGTTAACAGCCGCCATTTTGGAAGCATCTCAAATAACCACGTGTTTTTGACCGGTAAATATTTAGTCATGCCGTATTTTGAAAAGATTCGTTTTGTTTTACGCGATTCTTGAAACAAAATGGTTACCGGAAATCTCAGAATTAGATACCTCAGATTAAAATCTGCTAGCGTAGGTAAATGCATTGAAGGTACGGTATACCCGCTCAAAAAGGGAGATAGTGAAATTCGAGCAAAACCACAATTCGGAATTTAAGCCTTGCTTGAAATGGATTTAGCCATATTTGGTGCATATTGTGATCTTCTGCTAAAAAACGGCGTTGTGGTTATTTGTTAGTTAGTTCTTTAACCCGTCTGCTTGGTTCAATATATTTGCACCCCACAAATCGGAAGCCTGGATTTTGCGCGTAAATTCTAAAACCGTCATTTTGGATTGAGATTGTAAAATATCTATGCAAGATAACTTTCATATCTCAAAGACAATAAGAAGCATTATTTCGTTCTCTTTCTGGTTAAAAGAAAAATACATATGTTTGCATGAGAAGAAGAGAGATATTGAAGCTATATAGCTTTTAAAATGTAAGGTCGCTCGGGACGTTTTTGGTCTTATGAAAGTATAACGCGATTACGTGTTTTGGGATGTATTTATTCCTAAACAAGCAAATGGGTTAACAAATTTTCCTTTAGTAAGTGCCGCTCGCATAGCACGCCAATTTAAATTGTGTGACCTCAAGTTTAGTTTGCTTGACATAGGTTTTAAATATATTTGAATAATTTTAAATCGACGTAATTTACTTGCAATGATAGAGTTTAAGAATTCTACAAAAAGCCTTCAACCGCGGTAAACGGTCGGAAGCAGGTACCTAAGGTCGACCCCGACGGATCCATTTTTACGACCGAGCACCGGATGAGATCTATTGTCTTTTTTCATAGGCAAAGAATTTATTTCAAATATCTGAAAGTACTTACCTAGTAGATGCGATTATTTTTAGAATAACGGCCATTAGTTTGAAACAGAAAGTGTGTTGAGATCACATTTTAGCGTTATTTTTCGTTGAAACGAGCTGATGATTTAGAGTGGTAAAATAGTATTTACCTATTTAAACATAGATTTTTAACAGTTAAAAAAAAAACGAACGCAAAAAAAAAAAAATTTTAATCGAGTTCAATTCTCGTGATTTACCAGTGAGATATAATTTTTAGTGTTCAATGATACCGCCTTCCTTATGGGATATAAATACCTACCAGTTCGAATCTGGAATGATAATAATGCAACGCACTCCGACGTAATTACCTTACTTCAAAATTCAGTCGCGGGTTCGATTCCTTGCGAAATTATATATCTCCGTAACCATGCCGATCTCTCTATCGAAGAGTAGAAACCTATTAACGATTAGATAAATATGTTTGTGCCTATGATATTTTAGGGGATACTGTGTGGAGGGCCCTTTGAGGAAAGGAAGGAGAGGAAGGAAAGAGGGATGAGGGGCGGATATAAATTTAGTGGTCAGTGTCCAGGAGTGACAGACATAGGAATTCCTTTCTCCAAATTACGGTTCGACGGCAGGTAGTCAGTCCGATTTTACCCCATATGGACTCAGGCACTCGTAGCGAACGAAACACCCAAGTGTAGCGAATCCCTTAAGAGGATTACCTATAACTGAGGCGCTGGTTATACAATAGATAGTTCCGGGGCAGCGGTACCCATGCCCGCAACAACAAATTGATACGACAACGAATTCTATGAAAACGGTAATGGAACGGATGTAACGGAAGTACGATAGCTATTTTTTTTTAAAATAGATGGATATATTCGGAATCTGTTAATATTAATGTATAGGTATTACTATTAATTAATTATTTTACGGAAAAGTGATAGTGGGTTCGATTATTACTTTTGATTTTCGAGATTTTGCTCAGGATAGAACAAGTGTCTAGATTTAGTCAACTAACGGTGTAGATTGATTGCATAGAAATCAATAGATGTTAATTGAAATTAAAGTTATTATTTGAAATAATAAAGATAAGAAACGAACTTATTTACAGATATTTAATAAGTTGATAGAAGAAGATCAAGACGGAATGCAACTATAATGTTGGCCCATACCAATTAGAAAATAGTTATTCAAAGAAAATCAAGATGGAATCCATCTTAGCCAAGTGGAAAATTATTTCTTCAAATAATTTTGAAATTTATTTGTTTGAGTAGAGTTTCGCGCTAAGCGACGGACGTGAATCGTATTTTGACTGATTTATCACTCAAATGGTTTTGTAGGAACCGGAGAAATCAACGTATTGTGAAAATAAGATATGAAATTGACACCACACCCTTCCACACATACCTACACTCATCGTGCTGTTTTCGAAAGGACGCTTTTGGGATAGTGCATACACGTACATTACAATCGCTTCGGAGTAATTAACCGAATGTGATAACCACTAACATTCGCCACTCATACATACACTAACCTTGACACTGTTTTCGAAGGGGCCCATTCGAAAGCAGTGTGTACACACCTTACATACACACTACACTTGTATTTTATAACTATTCATGTACATCATTTGACATTCGTATTGTATTTCATATATAACTAGCCTCTGCTTGCTATTATTTTCACCTCTCTTTCAAGCTCGAGAATGAATGTCGTTGGTGATTAATAATTGCGATTTGATGGTTTGCTCGTTCCGGGAAAAAACTAGCTGGCGCCCCGCGGCACAGCCCGCGTAAATGAAGTGGAAAAGTCCCTGACTTCTGAATTATTATTTCATTATTATTATTTTTGTCATCATTAAAAAAATACTCTAATGCGCTGACTAAAATAATAACTTTAAATTATTGTTGTCATCATTAAAAAAAATAATATAATGCGCTGACTAATAACTTCAAATATTGCCTTAAAACGCGATATATCGACGACAATTATATTGCAGTGAATGTGATAAAACCTGAGGTATTATTAATGTGTGTCAAAGAAATCTTGGAGTCTACCCGTTTCTGCTGACAGTTTAATTTTAAGGGGGATCACTGCGGTGTTCCAATTAGCGCTAAGTTTTTTTCAGCTGTTGTCCTAAATTATACCTACGTCGGAATCTAGTAAGATTTCTGACACTATGTGGGTCACTAAAGGACTTTGAGTTTTGTTGTCTATTTTGTTATCTGTTTTGTTTTAATATGTCATTAACCAGTAATCCGTACTGTTAAAAAGTGGATACTGACTTAACTGAGCCATTACCTGTTCTTTAAAAGGGGGTTAAATGTGCTTTTTGTTCTACGATATGTCAATACATACATCACGACATCTAATGTGGAGTTACCTTACGCTTTGATCTCTTGTTGCTTATACATTACTGTTCAGATAATTTTGTTTACTCTATGTGCCTTGATGCCTAAGTGTTTGTACCTTTCTAATAATTTTGTTATTTTGTTCCATGTCGACATTTCTCTCCTGCTGAGGAACCTGACTATTCCTCTAGACGCCCCGATGGACATTGCACACTGACTTGCGCTACCTAGGAAGTCGCGTGTAACAAAGTTCCTGCCACTTCGACGTGTTGATTTTGCTGTCTATTTGATATTTTATATAAATTGTAAACTATATAACTTATTGTAAACTGTACTACTTTTTGCCTAGGTTTTTAATGCTGAATCTCTATGTGAACGATTTTTTTTTGTAAAGTTTATCGAGGGAATTCTTTGAAGGGTTTAGATTCAAAAAACCTTCGTTACAACGGCGGTTTTTTCCTGGTGTTTTCGGGGATGTGTTATGAAGTACTTTCTTGAATTATAACTTCCCACCCCTATATGATTATTTCCGTCATCAGGTACTAAATATTTCATAATAGTTTTTAAAAGTTTGCAACATTGGCTAGATCTTCTGATTGGCTAAGAATTCGGTGGGCGGGGCGATGCAGCCAGCCTGCGGTCTGCGGGCTTCTTTACCGCTCTTCTAGTTTCAGCTTTGCGATGGGACGGTTCTTCGCATCTTGTCGGCCGCCTTTTGGTTTCAGCGTTTGTTGGAACACGTAATTTAAAATATAGTTAATTTTATATATCTAAATCAAGTCAGTGGTGTTTCCGGACGAGGTCCTCTGCCCAGATGAAACCCGAGACGGGTTAACGTACGTACAACTTATATTATTATGTGTTATCATTCAACCCGTTTATTATATTTTAGAATCATTAACCTTGAGTTCACAAAGAGATTAAAAGCTTTTCCTAGAAGCGTCGAGTCATTAATAAATTCACAAATTATTTAAAAGCGACAAGAGATCTTCTAATTTATTAAACCCTATCTTTATTCAATAAATGAAGCGACGATCGTTTTGAATCAAATCCGATCGAATTGAGAACACAATATCCCTGAGAAGAGCTAGCCGAGGTTTGTATTATAATTTGGTTTTGGTAAGTATTTAAATTGAACCATTGTTGTTGAGTCTTGATCATTGTGTTATTTAATTTCAAATTTGTTATAAGTTCGTAATCAGGCGGTTCGAGCCCGTCGATACGTAACACTGCACACTTCGAATAATTTATTCATCTCTAGCTGAATCTGTTATAAGGTATGGAATAACAGCTTGGAGATTTTCCTGTAAAACAGATCTCGGCCATGTTCAATCAGTGCAAAATTTATTGGTTAAATTATTAGCTGAAAAAAATGTATACAAAGAAAGGCGCAATATTCCATATTTTTATCAGTCTCAAAATTCTTTCAGTGAGAGGTAAGGCTGTGGTACAAAATTATATTTCAGCACATAAATAACCCTTTATATATAAACAGTCTGGAACACAACCATAATACTCGTTTTAACTTTAATGTAGGACTAATTGTACCTAAGCATGCAAATAAATATGGACAAAGAACGTTAAATTACATGATTCCCAGTTGTTTAAATATGTTACCTGCTGAAATTAAAAACTGTGCCCAAAACAAACAATTGGTGAATTTTCTGAAGTCTTGGCTTACTGAAATAATTAATTTGTATTAGCTTACAATGACATATTATTCTAAAGACTGTTGAAAATTATTATTTATGTTTTACATAATTTTTATTTTTTTTTATTTCTGTAATTTTTTTAATTTTTATTTTATATAATTGTAAAAATGTAACTATTAACTCACTACAATAAGATCTTTAATGTAAAGAACCCGTTAAACAAACTGCTAAAAAGTAATTTATCGGAACTTTTTTGTCTTATATTTGTGAAGTGTGTAAAATAAATAAATAAAAATAAGTTTCCACATGTTTTGTCATTATTTCATTACATGCCAGTTGTTTCCCATATCGGAAATAACAACAGATCTTAAACAGAACATTCACAGAACATGAAAATTAGTTTTGAAATTTGATGAATTGTTTAAATTCTGTTAAACAACCGGTCCTTAAAATTTTACCAGTTTGATGATGCTTGTTTCAGGGAAGGAAAATATAACAAGTACATAGTTAATTAAATACTCGTAAGTGAAACTTAGTTGCCAGGGATAAAAATGGAATTCTACTACGAACAAAATATTTAAATATTTGTACGAATTTATAAACCTACTTTATGGAATTAGTAATATTGCATTAAATTCTGCATCAGAAAAAAAATACATTAAAATGAATTAAAATTTGTGATTTTTAGTATTTTTTTTATCGACCTTGGGAATCATAATTAACATTTGTTCAAAATATTTACTATTATTTGAAAAAGTAATGCGAAAAACCAAAGTGTGAAATTAATGCAAGTTCCGATACAATTTAACGATCAAAATTTCTACGAAGTACAAGCCAATAATAAATCAGTGTGGATTAAAATTTGAGGTCATTTTTCTATCGATTCTGGGAAACATAAAATTTTTACAAAATATTTACAATTCGTACAATTCGTATTCGTAAAAGTAATACGAAAAACAGAACTATGAAAATAATGTAACTGCTGTTACAATTTAACGATCAGTATTTCTACGTAGCCAGATAACGAACCAATAACAGCTTCATACTTCAGTAGAATCGCTGTTATATTTAATCTGTTTCTATGAGATAAGCGTCCCGGCGCCAAACGGTGATAATTTATTATGGGTTTATCGTAGTTTTCCTGGAAAAAACCGGAACCACTCTATTGCCTCTCTGATCCACGGTTCTGGGAGTGATTAATACAAAACATTTATCCAATAACGTCACGGATGTGTTCGTGTTGACAGGTTTAATGGATTTCTGCAGAATTGGGGCCGGAGAAATGATATGGTGATGGTGAAATCTCATTTCGGTCATTTCTGTGCCACATGTTAATGGATTTTTATATTATTATCCTTTCCATTTCGTTTCAGAGAATTCTTTTATGCATTTGCTACAACTGTTTTGGCAGACTTTTTACGGCTTTTTAAAGTATGTACAATAATATGAATAATAATACAACGGGCTGTAACCATGCAAATATGAAAATTTAAGTGGTCCTGGGCTGGAAAAAAAACCCCACTAGAGAGAAATAGACGTAAGAGAAGAGTTTTCAGAAACAGGGATTAGAAAGCCAATCAGATCTGGCAGTGTCAAGACAATATCATGACTACTTTGAGGTTTCGTGATAAATTCTTATAGCGAACAAATTCGGTACAATGATGACATCATTACAATACTGATTAAATTATTGACGTTATCACGATAATATCATTCCGATTTCACGGTGAAATCCAAATGACATCTTGACGATGTCAACTATATAACAACATCACGACGACTTCAAGACGACATCAAAACGACGTGAAGGCGACATCAAGACCACATCACAACGACATCAAGAAGATATCCAAACGACTATAAGACGACATTAAGACAATGTCAAGACGACATGAAGACGACATCATGGCGAAATCAAGGCGACATCAAGAAGACAAGAAATCACCATATCACTATGTGCAAAATACTTTAAACTGTGCAAAATACTCTAAGCTAGAATATGAATGAACAATAAACTCGCTGATTTTGTCGGGTGATTTCAATTGAAAAGAAACAATTTAAAATAGCATAAATTGTTGATAAATCACTGATTTTCCAGAAACTTTCTCAATACCCACATTTATTTTAGACTAGCTGGTTCCCGGCATGCGTTGCAATGCCATTTTCAAAGAAATACATTGTCTCTCCCTGAATCACCTTTCCTGTTCTTTTCCCGAGTCCCCTTCCTAGCTAGCTTTATAAATTATAGCCTTTATGTTATTCTGATGTACGAGCTATATTATTGTAAAGTTTAATTAAAATCCATTCATTAGTTTTTACTACATACATCCATACAAACTTTCGCGTTTATAATATTATAGTAAGATAAGATAGTGTGTAATTTCTTTCTTCAATTTTAAGAAATTATACTATGGATTTGGGTTACATTTTATGACGTGTAATATACCTATTTACCTGAGAAAATCTCATATTGAATGAATACGAGTACTAAAACGAATTATTTGTCTGACTGAATTCGCGCTTTTATACAAAATGTGGATTTGGATTTCAAATTCGTGGAAAATAATGAACTTTGCATAACATTCAGTAAAGAAGAGAGTGGAAAAGAGAACGTAGGCAATAAACTTGGTGAGAAATTTTCGAATGAAATTTGAAAACGTTCAATGAAACTTTTTATGAATACCGTCCTAAGATTTTTCATATTAAAATTATGGATGTATTAATTTGGAGGCTGGTACCGTCTCCCCTAACTATTTATAATAATAATAATAATAATAATTTTTATTTTAGTAATTTGTACATTTAAGTTTACAAATTTCTAATTGATAATAATATTTCATATTCACTATATTTTATCAAGTTTTATGTAGCTCCTACAATACATCTTGAACTTTCCAATTGGTGTGGACTTTAAAGTTTCTGGTAGTGTGTTATACAACTTCATTCCCTTGTACAGTAGACTGTTCTGCGTATTCGCTTTGTCCTTTTTTTGTAGCCTAATTTCCTTGCACGTCCTTGTGTTATATCTGTGAATGTCTTTATTGTATAAAATTTTATTTGAGAAGTATTTTGGTAACGTGTAATTGGATAACCAACACCCCTGCCAAAGGTCACCTCAAGTTGTTCACTAGATTTGGTTGGTTTAGGGGTGCCCGGGGTTTGTCTAGGTCTTGGCGGCCAATGCATTTGCCCTCCTACGGCGCGTGGGCCGGATCGGGAGAGATTGGTTGAGGTAGACCTCCAGCCAGACTCTCTCGACTCGTCACCTTGCACCGCTGTGGGAGGGATTTTTTTTTTTTTTTTTTTTTTTTTTTTTTTATTAGAAGAAAAAAAGTTATAAAAATATTACAGGAAATCAAATAAAAATAAGATATTACAAAAAAGAAAAGTCCCAATAAACTACTTTTAAGTAGTTTGTCAATGGGTGCTTTTACTTTGAAGTTTTTTTTTTTTTTTTTTTTTTTTTTTTTAAATAAAACTTATAATGCAGTTAGACATTTTTTGTGTTACGAGTACTACAAGAATGTTAATACAAACTTTTTCTTTCGGCGAGCCAATTTTTCAATATAATATTTGTTCTTACATTATTTGTACATTTTTTAATTTTAGCAGGTAACATATTTAAGCATGTAGGTATCATGTAGTCCAGCGTTCTTTGTCCATATTTGTTTAAGTGCTTAGGTACGATTAGTCCTTCATTTAACGTAAATCGAGTATTGTAAGTGTGGTCCAGTCTATTTATGTATATAGGGCTATTCATATGCTGAAAAATAATTTTATGCCACAGAATTGCTCTTACTGAGAGAATTTTAAGATTCTGGTAAAAGTACGGAACATTGTGTCTTTGCTCGTATAAACTTTTATGAGCTAATAATTTAACTAATGAATTTTGGACAGATTGAACATGATTAACATTTGTCTTACAGGAAAGTCCCCAAGCTGTAATTCCGTACCTTATAATAGACTCAGCTAATGATAAATAAATTATTCGAAGTGTGCATATTGGAACATAGAATTTAAGTTTATATAATCTACTAACAATAGATCTCAGACGTTCACAGACTTTATTTATTTGTAAATCCCATTTGAAAAAGCAGTCAATAATTACACCTAAATAAACATATTCTTTAACCACTTCAATATTTTCGCATGTACACAATGCTGGGATACCAACATGTAAGCAATCTGAACCGTGTGTTTTTATTTCTGGTGTAATAATATTTGTCTTGGCATTGGGTGATCTAATATGTATCAATTTGGTTTTTTTTGCATTTATGATTAAACCAGAGTCATGAGACCATTTCAAAAGCTCAATGTAATCCTTTTGTAAGAGTTCAATACATAATTTTAAATCACTGTGAGAAATCACTAGTGCATGAATGCATATGTCCGTCACTCCTAGACACATAGACCCTTAGATTCCTACTCACCCCTCATACCTTTTTCCTTTCCAAAGATGACATAGGCCATGAGGGAATTTTTTTCTCATGGCCTTCTTTGTGAAGCTAATGGAAAAAAACTTTGCAATCCCGAAATCACTTAGGTGGGTACATATTTTTTCGACCATTAAAAAGCTTTTTCATAAATTAATGCTTGTTGGAAAAATAATTCTTAAGGTTAGGTTAGTCATGTGGTTTGGTTTGAAAAGGGTGCGGAATTTGCAAACCCCAGTCCCACCTTCTCCAGACTGTTCAGTGTTGAGAGGAGTTGGAATCTTGTGCGGTATTCACCATTCAAAAATTTTCACCCTATTTGACAGCCTCCGCGGTTGAGTGTTTATGATCAAATCCCGCCGTGCGCAAGTAAATTTTTTTCCCCGTACCTTCTTCATACCTGTACCTCCCGTACTTTCCTTCTCTTTTTCTCCCACTACTGTAAATCACAAAAAACCTGACTGGAGATGCCATAATCTCACTGGTTCCAGACGTTTAGGAACGGTTGTGGTTCTTGTATAGTAATCAAATAAAAAATAAATTACTAATAAAATATTAAAACATTTATTTTACTAGAAGTTAGGAAAAATACCAAATATATTGGAAATATAAGTAGATGTGCTATCTGCTGTGTTTACTATATACAAACGAACGTTAAACTAAATGAACCAATTCTTTCCTTATTCAAAATATATTGTTAACCAATATTAATGCACATTTTCAAAAAATCAACAAAATGAACAAATTCTTTTAGTATGAAAACTACGCTAATTAGACCGTAGTCCGGCGACAGTTGCGCGGACACCATAGCATATCTATTCTGTATTTGAATATCTTTGAAAAATACTGATGTTACTTCAGACCTATTGACACGCCCGTATACATTTCTATCGAGTGATAATAGAGTGGAATATACTCTCGGTATCGCTCTGGTGTAAGACGACCATTCAGAATTGAATCGTTGCTTGAATTAGCTTTAGCCAAGTTTGGTGGCAAGATCTGAATATCTAAGTTCTTCCCGCACCTTCCTCTACCCCATATCCGTCCCCATACAGCCCCACAACAACATGCAATTGGGGATGCCATGGTCTCACTGGTTCTAGACGGTTGGCAGCAGATGGGACTCTTATGCGGTATTAACAAAAAAATTAAATAATAAATTTAGTGTCCAGGTTTCCATGTTACACATAAAAATGGAAAAAAAATCGTGACTTAAATTTCTAGCATGTCGACAGCTGAATGTTATTTATCTTCCCACCAGGTATAAAATGGAATAACGACACGAATTTTACTTTAAAACATATATTATTTTACATCTGCACGACCGTCGAAATGTTGGCCAAGTAGAGGCCTGTAAACCAGCCGACATGCTACCGCGGTACAGTTTTATGTCTGTCGTATAAAACGACATAAAAAGTTACCGACTTTAGTGTTTTGGCGTCCGGTTTTGGCGCTGGTTTTTGTCTACAGTTTAGCGCAGAGCGAATGGTGACTGCGGCCAATACCGGATAACCGGCTTTACATTCACCGTGAGAACTGGACTAGCCGGTTATCGGGTTATTGTTATTATTTTGTACTTGTCGGCTTTTAGCTCAGCCGCTGAGCGCTGTTCGTACTGGAAAGCTTTTAATAAACTACGAACCAGAGAGCTTCCGCGACTCAACTCTAATTAATATTTTTTTTTTATTCAATTCAACTAATTTTTCGTTCAATTCATTTGTAAAATCAATTGAATTACAATTCAATCAATTTTCAAATCAATTATTTTCAAAAGAATTTATTTTCAATTCGATTCATGTTTAATTCAATTATTTTTCTGTACAATTTAATTCATTTTCAATTCAATTTCAGTTCAATTCGATTCACTTTCAATTCAAATCATTTTCAATTCAATTAATTTTCAATTTGATTAGTTTTCAATTCATTTTCAATACAATTCAATTCATTTTTAAAATAATTTCACTTTCCCTGCAATTCAATTCATTTCATTTTTAGCTCAATTCATATTTAAATAAAATCAATTAGCTTAAAATTGGTTACAAAATTGTTAATTTTAAACCGTTTTTAAATTAATGTATAACTCATTATGGCTATGATAAGATCGATTTGTAACTTAAAATAAGTTTTGCCTCCATTGGTGACTAGTTCCGATCAGCCAGGTATTAACCAACGTTCCTTTCCCCATCACCATCCCCTCTCTACTAATTTTAGCATCACAGACACCTCAATTGGGGATCCAAAAGACCCAGTGGCTTTGGAAAGCCGGAAGCAGTTGTGACATGTAAAAACTAAATTACAAACATTTTCCCATCCGAACCATAACATCTTCATTCGTAACCCTGTCCATCCAGCTTATTTTAAGTATTCTTCTGTAGATCCACATCTCTAATGCCTCAAGTCACCTAATTAGTTCTTCAGTAAGCGTCCATGCTTCCATTTCATCAAATATTATCGAAAACACATAACATCTGACCATGTTAAATTTGATAATGACTTTATCAAATTTAATTTTAATTAAATTTTAAAAAATTAAATGGAGTTCTACGAATTAAGCACAAATACAATTAATAAACTATTTCCCCATTGGGACAAGTAGGCAGAAAATCTTATTCAACCATAAGGCATTTTCAACCGTAGACTATAATACTTTAAATTTCCCCCTAGCATGATCGATCGATAAGGACTGATAGGTCAATTTTCGGTAACTTCTCATCTTTAATAATAATAATAATAATATTTGGATGATTTATATACCGCCGTTTTTGTGAAAAATCACCTCAAGGGCGCTGTACAAACTAATAATACATTTCTAAAATCTAAAAAACTACAAGCTAGGCAAACAATTATAAACAACTTATGGCTAAAAATTGCATACATCTATTCATTGACCACCGATACGAAAATATGTGTATGTGTATGTGTACAATATTTTGACCAATGAACGCGATGCTGCCTAAAATTTAATGAAAACAGGACCATACTTACCTGGGAGGTCGCTTGAAATTAACACTGTATATTGTCCATTTAAAGAAAATTAGATAGAGTTCGCACGCAGAGGACATTATTGGGAACGAAGTTCGAAGAAACCTTCCTACAGAGGCGACCAAACTATTAATTAACTCTTACGTAGTCTCGCGGCTCGATTACTGTAACGGCATCTACGCTAGTCTTCCCAAATATCAAATTGACAAACTTCAATCCGTGTTTAATGCAGCGGCAAGGCTCATAACTGGGGTTTCTAAATATTCGCATATTTCAGAACACCTTCGTAACCTTCACTGGCTCAAGTGCCCTGAGAGAATCCAGTACAAATTGTGCTGGATGGTTTTTAAATCAATCTACGAAATGGCCCCACCTTACATCTCCGAATTATGCGTCCCGGAAAATACCGGTCTGAGACAATTAACCCTTAGATCAGCAACTTCATCTGCTAAAGGCAGACTAATAGAACCTAAAAGAAAGCCAAATACTATGTTTGGAGATCGTGCTTTCGGAGTATCTGGGCCTAAGTCTTGGAATAGACTCCCTCCGGAATTAAGATGCATAACAAGCCCAACAGAGTTTAGGTCCAAACTAAAAACCTTCCTTTTTGGGCTCTCATACCCGTAATTTAAATAAACCTATTTGAGAGTATCATAATTGTATTGTCTATGATATGTCTTAATCACACTTTTCTTACTGAATTAAAATTACTCGATTCCTTACACATCAATCTGTCTCTTGACGAATCACATTTAGAAAGATCAAATCCTTATAGGTAGTATTGCACCACCCACCTTTACATGTTGCTTTTACTTTCCAAAATACACTCGTCAAAATACATTACATATTAATATTAAAATATTTTTAAAATACTTTCCCTGGGACAACTGCAGATCTCTAACTTACCAACAGTTGACGTCGAATACATTAAGAACACATAGTCATTGTGAACTGTTACTTATTCGTTGGCAATGTGTTATCAAGTTAGGGAACGATGCGAAGTTACCGAAAGTTGTTCTATCAATCCTTATCGATCGACTGTGCTAGTGGTAGGGGGCACTGCCATTTCTCCTCCTGAGTCGCTTAGAATATTCGCATATTCCTAGGTTCCTCCATTTATAAACCTTTCTATCCACGAAAATAAATATACATTTGCTAGAATAACAACTATATAATACTCAGTGTAAATAGGCGAACATCATTCCCAGTTTGATGTTCCAAGCATACAGAAAATCTATGCCAAAAACATTCTAGTTCATCACCACAAAAATGATTCAGAGGCAGACACCTCACACGCTCA
Source organism: Limnephilus rhombicus (assembly GCA_929108145.2). Classification (NCBI taxonomy): domain Eukaryota; kingdom Metazoa; phylum Arthropoda; class Insecta; order Trichoptera; family Limnephilidae; genus Limnephilus; species Limnephilus rhombicus. The sequence continues at coordinate 26,314,187 of OV815295.1, read as the reverse complement.
TAAAACCAGAGCCAAACAAACAGACATACTTAATATACCAAAGTGTAACTCTTCATTTGGTCAAAGAAGTTCTGCATTTTTAGCAGTAAAGTTATATAACAAACTCCCACTTAGTATCAAACAAATAAAAATAAAAAATAGCTACATTAAGGACATTAAATGTTGGCTGAAGAATCTATCGGAAAATGAACTTACTAGTATAATTAAAACATCATAGAAGTTTCAGGAAAACCTTATCCAATCAATAAAGTTAAACCATAGAAGTCGCTGAAAAACTTATCCAAAGCATAGTCCCCCTCAGCACAGGATCTCCTAGTGAGGAGGACTACGAATATATTTTATATATACATCTAACTAACATGTTTCATATAAAAATGTTAAAAATATTATATAGTTACTAAATAAAAAAAAAATAAAAAAATAAAAAAATTCTCATCGCAGATGGATGGGTTTTTTTGACACACAACGTGAACGGCTCAGCGGTTAATTTTTTCCCATGTAACGTGAAGAGCACAAAGTATTATGGGGTATTATTTTGCTGACTGGACCGTTTCACATCCATCAGACGTGAGACATGACACCGAACCAAGAACACCGCGGCTAATCGTGGGCTAATAACAGCCTAGTGAAAATAATGCATTTTCTACTCATTAAAACACCATTTGCGTTATTTGTCACGCCAAACTTCACGCGTAGTACTTATACGTAATTCTCAGAATGGTTATATTTATTACACCTAGTTCTCATTTTTTCTAGGCTTATAAAAAACTACGATTACAGAAAATTTTTACAAAAAACATATGTTGTGTTCTACTCGCAGTAATTTGTGAAATAATAGATCTGCATAATAATTATTATACATTGTTTATATATTTGGGAAGCGGGTACAGGTACCGCAGCCCCGGGTACCAAATATTGGATAACATTTGAGTGGGGTTTGTGCGGGTCTTGGCGGCGGATGCGTCTATCCACGAATTGCGTGGCAGGCCGGCACGGGAGAGACAGGTTGAGGGAGACCTTTTGACCCTTTCTATCTCGGAACATTGCCTTGCACTGCAATAGGAGAGATAAATTCAGTATGGAACCCCCATTGTTCTACATATAAATCAAATATAGAAAGAGTCCAGAAAAAGTTTTTGAAATATGTTTCGTTTCGCATGCGAAATGATGTAAATTATGTCTCTATGAACCTCAAAACCCTTGATCAACGCAGAGATATCAGAGACCTAGTAATGCTTTATAAGATAATCCACAATTTTATTGATAGCCCTTACCTATTACAAAATATCAATTTCAGATGTCCAATAAGAGTCACTCGATCTCCAGACATATTTTATATTCCTAAGAGCAATGCTAATTATCTTCAAAATGTGTTTATAAGAAGAAGCTGTAGCACTTTCAATAGATTATGCACAGACATTGACATGTTTAACACGAACCTTGCTAACTTCATAAAATTCGTAAAAAGTAATATTCAACGGAAAACTTAATGTTTCATTAATTCCTTATCTTTCTGTTACATTTTCATTTTTCTTCATTTTCATTACATTTTCTTTTTTGATTTCAGCAGTTTGAAAATACATTTTTTGTAGATTTAAGTGAGTAGATGCACTTTTTCAGAACTGTTTATATTACATACATATATTGTTTTGTTTGTTTTTTTTTTATTTTTATTATGGTCTCAAATTTTTATGTCGTTATTTTATTGGTCAATGATATGACTATCTCTAACACTGTTATATATGAACTTGTAATGACTGTTTATAACGCTAATAAATAAAATAAAATAAAAATACGTCTGTCACTACTGACAAAGACGTGACAAAAGACTCTAAATTCCTACCCAATCCTCGTACATTTTCCTTCCCAGAACTTCCTCGCCTCTCTTTCCTAAAAAACCCATCACAATGCATGATATGATACAGGCCCTAAGGGCAATTATTTTCCTCGGGTCCTCCTTAGTGGACCTAATATAAAAATAAATTAAAATAATATACGGCTTTTAATTCAATGAATAATATTATTAACGAATATACAAAAGAAAAACTTCAAATTGAAATGGCCTACGAGATATTTTACAACAGTTTGAATAAGTAATATTCAGTTTGCTTGTAAGTAGTGTCTCATTTTTAGATATGTATTTGTTTTTACAAAAGATATTATAACCAATAACTTTATATGTTACACTTAACATTTAATTTTACTTGATATCTACTGTGAGCAGGGTTGCCAGGTTTTTTCCAAATATATACCGAACAGTGATAAAAAAAAAATATCGGGGTGAATTTCCCTAGATTTCGGTGTTACCTTGGCAAATCAAAACCCACGTCAGGGGGGGGGGGAGGAAGGGAGTTGTCGGACTATGAAACAATGCAAGCAGTCAAATTATTCGAATAATCACATTTCCACAATGTGTAACACTAATCCGCGAAATGGCTTGAAAACAGTGAGCGCGTGCACGAAGCGGCAATATCGCACAAACTAAGTACGGATGCTACGCAACATCGATTGCCGATTGCGTCAAATCTGACAGTTTATTAGGGAGAAAAATTAATCAGAAAAAAATACCAAACGGACCATACTTCGGTATTTTTGTCATACCGAACACGGTGCTAAAATACCGAACGGTTCGCTAGATTACCGAACACCTGGCAACCCTGATTGTGAGTAAAATATTAAAATATTAAAATTACATTTTATTTCACACAACCAAAGTTTTACTTCATAACGGATCTACTTTTCTACATTCAGTTGCTGAGAGTATGATCCCCGCTTAATCTTTACATTGTATGAAGCAAAGTCGCTCCCGGTGTCTGTAAGCTTGGATCTTTTAAACTACGCAACGGATTTTCATGCGGTTTTCACCAACAGATGAGTGGTTCATAAGGAAGGTTTAGGTATATAACTTGTCAAGGTTTTGTATAAATTGGCTGAAATATATAATGTATAAAGGGAGACGCTGGCAAGCGGGCGGTGTGGATTTGATATGAACAAAATTAACAGATGGTGTTGGTTATAAAAGTTGGGTAATGGCTTGTCAGAAGATGACGTTGTGTTTCCTTAGCCACAGCAACTTGTGGCCGGGCCTGCTAGTAATTTATAATCTAGTAAGAAATATCTCAAAACAGCTATAAAAGTTTCAACAGCTTAATGTTATTTCATCAAAACTAAATATTTTATCAAAATTTATTACAATTTATTATTATCAATGGTAAGTATTATTGAAAAATCATTGACAATGTAATTTTTTCCGATGAATCAAATTTACATTTTATCCGTTTATCCAATTACACTACTTTTTCGAGGAGATAACTAAATAAAATGTATGTGAGTTGTAAGTACCCATTCGCATAATCTAATGGCCTACTTTTAACGTTGCCAATGAATACGTTATCGTGGATTACGTTATGTCGGTAAGTGTTTCCTACTTACTTCATGTAGAATTAGGCTTTTACGGAAAAATTTTCTTGGGAAAGCGAGTGTTAAAATATTTCACAGTAAACAAATATCGCTTTGGATAAAAAAATGTGTCTTCCTTTTTGCTATTTGATTTGTGGTTTTACTAATTCGACAATAATTTGTTTCACATCAGTGTCATCTGTAATCCTATTAAACGTGTCTTTACGTCGTGAAATATATAACTTTGCAGGCTTCCGTGGTCGAGGGGTCGACCAGCGATCCGTCGCAGGTTCAAATCCCGGCATGCGCAGACAAATTTTATTTGACTGATTTGTGTAATGTAATCATTTAAAATGTATTTGTCATTAAATATAATATAATGTAATATATAATAAAGTCATTTAAAATGTAATCATTTAAAATTTCACAATTTAATCAATAATAACAAACTTTAATACTTAATGTATAGATTACCTAAGTACTTGCTTTTTTGTACTCTCTCTATCTCTTTTGTACTCTAATTATGTTATACTTTTTGAATACCTGCTATGTTATACTTTTCTACTATCATATCATAAATTTGTCGATCTCATTTGTATATAAATATTAACAGCCTACGATTATACTAATGTCAATTCGAAAGCATCTACAAAAAAATGGCTTCCTCCATAGTATGTACTTGGTAGTTAAAACAGGCTGCGAACACTCAGCGTCCAGCCAAGCCTCGCACCATTCGAAATATCAACGTCTGGGAGCTTGCTCAAGCAACCCATAGGTGCTGGTAGTATCTCAATTTTTAACATAGCTTCCGCCTCGGGGTTACTAAATCGACCATACCGATTTAGGAACCCTTCAAGAAAACATAACAAAACAGGGGAAGACAATCAAAGCAAAAAAAAACACAAATCCTAACTCTAAATACCGTACAAATACTAACAAATAATTTTACCTATTATAAATTAGCAGCCAAAACTAAATGATCCTGCACTGCTTATTATACTATTATTTAAAAATGTACATTCACAAGTTGAATTTTAAGGTGATTAACCTAAACTAATTATATAAACTTCAATTAACCAAAAAAAAATTTTTTACATATTTAAATAATAACTTAACACAAAATACTATTATAATAGAACACAACCTAACACAAAATAATATTATAATAAAACACAACCCAACACAACACAATTGTCTTGTATGTACTTGGTAGTTAAAACAGGCTGCGAACACTCAGCGTCCAGCCAAGCCTCGCACCATTCGAAATATCAACGTCTGGGAGCTTGCTCAAGCAACCCATAGGTGCTGGTAGTATCTCAATTTTTAACATAGCTTCCGCCTCGGGGTTACTAAATCGCCCATACCGATTTAGGAACCCTTCAAGAAAACATAACAAAAACAGGGGAAGACAATCAAAGCAAAAGCAAAAAAAACACAAATCCTAACTCTAAATACCGTACAAATACTAACAAATAATTTTACCTATTATAAATTAGCAGCCAAAACTAAATGATCCTGCACTGCTTGTTATACTATTATTTAAAAATGTACATTCACAAGTTGAATTTTAAGGTGATTAACCTAAACTAATTATATAAACTTAAATTAACCAAAAAAAAAATTTTTTTTACATATTTAAATAATAACTTAACACAAAATACTATTATAATAGAACACAACCTAACACAAAATAATATTATAATAAAACCCAACCCAACACAACACAATTGTCTTTTTTTTTTAAGTCCATTGGTTAGGATCTTCTCCGGGTGCAGTCCACGATATAAGCACCACAGCGCGGGGTGCAATCAATCATCAATTTATAGGTTGTCATGTTGTTCCTGGGATTGGTATCTTTAAAGGGTCTTTTTTTTAAATATTTTCACCCTAAAAAGTTTCATCATGGTCGTCCGGGGTGTCCGGACTGACGGAAGGGTCCGGGGCGTCCGTCACAGGTTCAGTTTCCGGGTCCAGAGGCATTAGACATATCTTTGTGATAGGCCTGACAAAGATTCCTTGAGGGGTTTTCAGGGTAACCACTCGCACTACACCATCCGCGCCGGGATGTGTAGATATAACTCGCGCCATTTTCCATAATGGTGGAGGTAAATTATCTTCCTTCAGAATAACCAGATCATCCTTTTGCAGTGCCCGTTGATTACTGGTTTGCCATTTCGTCCTTTTTTGTAGCTCCATCAAGTACTCTCGCTTCCATCTATACCAAAAGGATAACATTAGCGCATGGATTCTCTGATATTGGGTCAGCCTGTTGTCTGGTATGGCTCGGACATCTCTCTCCGGAATGATAGAGGATTTAGTGCCTATGAGGAAATGGTTTGGGGTGAGGGGTTGGTAATCGTGGATGTCATCAGACAAGGAAGTCAATGGACGGGAATTTAGACAGGCCTCAATCTGACAAATTAAGGTATACAAAAGTTCAAAGGTTAAAGCAGAATTACTAGTGACTCTATACAAATGAAACTTCGCTGACTTGACCGCAGCTTCCCACAGCCCTCCCTGACTAGGGGCTCGAGGGGTTATGAACCTCCACTCAATACCTCTGTTAGCTAAATAATTTTGAATCTTGTCGTTGTTCTCTCTCAAACTGGTATACAGCTCCTTGAGCCTATTACTGGCCCCCCGAAAGTTGCTAGCGTTATCGGAAAAGATCTTATCAGGTTCTCCCCTACGGGATATAAATCTCTTTAAACTGTTCAAAAAAGCATTGCTAGATAAATCCGAAACTAATTCCAAATGAACCGCCTTTGTGGAAAAACAAACAAAAATACATAAATACGATTTCACGAGTGGAGCTCTCCTCAGTGGCCCACTTTTGGTTGGAATCGGTCCAGCAAAATCGACTCCCGTGATAGCAAAAGGTCGGCTCGGTGTGATTCTTTCGCTCGGTAAGCTTCCCATGATCTGGTTACCAATACGAGGATTACACCTAAAACACACAATACACTTATGTAATATCTTTTTAACAGTATTTTTCCCAAAAATAGGCCAAAACCTTAATCTTATTTCAGCTAATAGCGCTTGAGGTCCTGCGTGTAAGTTTACATAATGATAGTGACGTATAATCAATTCGGTTAGCTTATGTTTAGCTGGCAATATAATTGGATGTCTTTGTTGGTACGATAGGTGTGTAGCTAAACTTAATCTACCGCCCACATATATAAGACCATCACATAAAAAGGGATGAAGAGATTTTAAGTTACTATTTTTGTTGACATTTCCCTGGTTTTTTAATGTCTTCAACTCTTTTTGAAAGGCATGTGCCTGAGCTGATTTCAGTAGACAATTCAAACTTGCTTCTAGTTCAGCTACACTTAAATTACCTGAAATTTTACTTTTAATTTTTCTGCAGTTATTCACAAACCGCAGTAGATATGCTGTAACCCTTTTCAATTTGATAAATGAGGAAAATTTTCCAAATATTTCCCATTCTTGAATATCAGTAGATAAAAGAATATTTTTACTCTTGAGCTCCGGAGGGTTTGAACAGGAAATGTTCGATATAGGCCAATCGTTGACTCCGTCGGTCAACCAATTGGGTCCATTCCACCATATTGTAGAATTTATCAGTTTATCCGCCGTAGCTCCTCTTGAAAGTATATCCGCTGCATTGTCGGATGATGATACGTGTCTCCATTGATCTGGATCACTCAGTTCTTGTATTTCGGCTACTCGATTAGCCACGAAAGTGCTCCAACGAGTAGGTTGACCTTTCAGCCAACACAGCGCTATCGTAGAGTCACACCAATAATATGTGTTGATCTTCATTATATTTAATGCTTGTTTTATAGTTTTCATTAATTTTGCCAGTAGTACAGCACTACATAGCTCCAACTTAGGCAGTGAAATAGACTTCAATGGTGCTACCCTTGATTTGGATGTTATTAGGTGTGAATGCCACTTACCGCTGTGGTCCATTGACACCATATAGATACAGGCTCCGAAAGCCTTCTCAGACGAATCGCAAAAACCGTGTAGCTGTAGCTCTTTTGCTTGCTTGCAAATAATTTTTCTTGGTATTTTCAACACATTTAGCTGAATTAAATCTTGCAGGTAGGTCCTCCAGGGTGCTAATATTTCATTAGGTAACTGATCATCCCATGCTGCTTTGGACTGCCACAGCCTTTGCATTATCAATTTGGCTATGACTATTATCGGCCCTAGGAGTCCCAATGGATCGAAGGTTGATGCGATGCAAGACAATATCTCTCGTTTGCTCTCGGTTGGACCTGATGGCTTCATTATTACATAAGAAAAGTAATCAGATTCATTGTTCCATGTTAATCCTAATATTTTCTCAGTCTTTGGATTGTCAGTAATAATTTTGTCGGAATCGCCTGAATCGGCACACTTAGCTTGGCCCGACTCGGCTGACAATTCCAACGCATTGGACCTCCACTTCCTCAACGTCATCCCCGCAGATGACAAGATGCTGATTAATTCTTCTTTTAACTTTTTACAGGATTCCAGCTCATCTGCTCCCGTTAACAAGTCATCCATATAGAAGTTATTTTCTATGACCTGACTAGCTCTAGGAAAAATTAAATTATTATCCATACCAATTTGCTTTAAGCATCTTGTGGCTAAGAAGGAGGAAGGTGCCAGTCCATAAGTCACAGTCTTCAGACGATAATGCTTGAGCACATCCTGTGGCGACTCGCGCCATACTATTTTCTGTAGGTCCAGGTCATCTTCACACATGTTAATCTGGCGGTACATCTTCTCGATGTCGGCAGTCATGACTATTTGATGTTTCCTGAAATGCAATAGTTGGTTATATAGATCCTTTTGTACAACAGGTCCTGTCATCAAGGCTTCATTGAGGGAAATTCCATTTGAGGTTTTGGCGGAGCCGTCAAAAACGACTCTCACTTTAGTAGTAGTGCTGGATTCTTTCACTACAGCGTGATGCGGTAAAAAATAGGAGTCACGATCCCCTTTTGACTGGTCACACATCTCCATGTGTCCCAATTCTTCATATTCACGCATGAATTTTACATATTCTGTCTTTAACTCGGGATGTGACACAAATTTTCTTTCTATATTTTTAAATCTTTTTTCGGCAGTGAGCAATGAGTTTCCCAACTGATCAATGCATGCCCGACGCGGTAAACTTACTACATATCTACCGTCATCTTCTCTAGTATGAGTACTTACAAAACTGGCTTCGCAAGCCTTTTCTTCTTGAGTTTGAATTTTAGTGGAATTAATCTCTTCCAATTTCCAAAATTTTTCTATTTGATGACTCAACTTATTTATAGATAAACTGCAAAAATCTGATACAGGCCTTTGTTTGGGGTACACGTTGATAGGACCGGACACAATCCATCCCAGTTGCGTACGTTGAAGCGTTGGTCCTGACTCGAGTTTCAATCTATCGTTGTTTAGCATTTCCCAGAAGCTCTCCGCGCCCAACAGGATGTCGATGGGTGCAGCTATATTGAAGTTCGGGTCTGCCAGCTCCAGTCCTGGTGGTATTTTGAACTCTTTTTTCGCCATTGTCACTTGTGGTAAATTGGTTGTAATTTCCTGTAAAATCAGACATGATATTTCGCGTTTATAATCCGTATTAAGCGAAGTCATCTCCACTGAAATTCTCTTTTTTATGTGTGTGATATTATTATGGATCCCAGACACGGGTTTGTTTATCCATTCACATGGTAAATTTAATTTATTAGCAAAATCAGCTCTCATAAAATTACTCTGCGCACCAGAGTCAATCAGGGCGCGAGCTTTAAACATTTTATTGTTGGCCCCCACAATTCCTATGTAGGCGGTTGACAATAATATTATTTTTTCTGCCTTTTCCGATGCAGAAAAGTTCGACACTATAACCTCGTTATTAGCATCCATATTTGAGGTCTCCGGCGGAGGTACCTCCTTGTGTAATAGAGTATTGTGGCTATACTTGCCACAAATTTTGCAGGTTAGGTTTGTCTTGCAACTCTGTGCCTGATGACCCAACCTCAAACATTTAAAACACGCCCGGATTGATTTCGTAGCATCAATCCTATCCTGTAATTTTAATTTTAGAAATTTTTTGCAAAAATAAATTTGATGACCTTTATCATTACAATAAATGCAGTTGTTTGCCTTTATTGCCAAGAATACCGATGAATCTTTTTTGTTATTATTGTCGCCTATTTGCATTTTATGTAGGTTAGAAGATTTTTTCTCTGAAGCATTCATAAGCTCCAATACTTGTGCCCTAGCAGATAAACATTTTATGAATTCCTTTAATGTAGGTAATTCACCTTGCAATGTATATTGTTCCCAATTTCTCCGGGTAGCTATATCCAATTTATTTGAAATTATGTAAATAATCAAAGGATCCCAATGATCTACTTTAACTCCGATGTTTTGTAACGCTTTCAAATTGACATTAGTTTCATCAATTAAATACCTTAATGCTACAGGCTCTTCATGTTTCATATCCTTTAATTGAAATAGAGTTTGGATATGTTTATGTACGGTAGCCCTGAGATTCGCAAATCTGTCGTGCAACAATTCCCAAGCCGATAGGTAGTTTAATTCCGAAACTTCTAGATTACTAATTATTTTCAATGCGTTCCCTTTCAGCGCAGATTGTAAGTAAAAGAATTTTTGGACGTTGCTCAAGGAACTGTTATTATGAACCAAAGTTTTAAAGGTTTCAACGAAATTTACCCAATCTTTTTGATTCCCATCGAATTCCCTCAATTGGAGAGTTGGGAGTTTGATGTCGACTCTACCCTCGTTAATTGAGTCCATCGCCCCTTTAGCAGTAGCAAGGACTGAAAAATATTGATTTTCAAACGTCTCGCGCTGAATAGAATTTTCCAGTTCCTCATCCGATAAAATTTCAATTTCGTCCTGTATAGATTCGAATTGATCTAACAATGGCTTTATTCGGTCGTACCTCAGTTTAATTTCAATCGCGGACAAGGAGTTTATAGAATCCGCGAAACGCGTCAATTTCCCTTTAATCACGCCTCTCTTGGCTATTAAAGATTTGATCTTATCCATTTTGTGTACAAATACCTTTTCGTAGCTTAATCCCTGATAAAATGTGTTCCGACAATGCGTATTTATTTATTTGAGAAGCTACCCGCCTGAAAGACAACAACGACAATATTCCTGGCAATTATTAATTGAGAACCTAATGTTCAATCATTAATTGAGAATCATGAATTGCATAAAATCTTTACGTGGGTAGTGATTTTATTTTTTACAATACAATATTTATGGGATTAATCTTGTTAAAAAACTACGAATGATTTCTGAATGGATGTTAAAGAATGGGTATGGGTGGGAAGGCACTAAAAACTTATCTCATTTCCGATGTGAATCCAGTCTTCCTTTGTTCATCTTTGTGATTCCGGTAATTGTAATATTGGTCATCTGTATTAATTGGCAGCTGGTTCTTGTTTTTTTTTATATTATTGCAGTCCTCTGATTGCAATCCGGATCGTAAGGCCCATGTTCAAAATTGATAGGGGTCCTTTTAAATAAAATAATTATCCTTGCAAAAAACTTCACTATTTATTTCACTTGGACATGTTATAAATGTATTATAATACGGTGTCAATACACCGGGCCAAACACTGGCAGTTGTTTACTGTTAAAACTTGCGATGGGAAGAAGCAATAATAATGGGATGCTAGCACTTTTATAACATAAAAACCTGCACACATTTAAAGAATCTACGATTATACATTTTGACATTCGAAAGCATCTACAAAAAAAATGGCTTCCTCCATAGTATGTACTTGGTAGTTAAAACAGGCTGCGAACACTCAGCGTCCAGCCAAGCCTCGCACCATTCGAAATATCAACGTCTGGGAGCTTGCTCAAGCAACCCATAGGTGCTGGTAGTATCTCAATTTTTAACAATGGATGACTTGTTAACGGGAGCAGATGAGCTGGAATCCTGTAAAAAGTTAAAAGAAGAATTAATCAGCATCTTGTCATCTGCGGGGATGACGTTGAGGAAGTGGAGGTCCAATGCGTTGGAATTGTCAGCCGAGTCGGGCCAAGCTAAGTGTGCCGATTCAGGCGATTCCGACCAAACTCAGAAATAAAATAATTATCCTTGCAAAAAACTTCACTATTTATTTCACTTGGACATGTTATAAATGTATTACAATACGGTGTCAATACACCGGGCCAAACACTGGCAGTTGTTTACTGTTAAAACTTGCGTTGGGAAGAAGCGATAATAATGGGATGCTAGCACTTTTATAATGTAAAGACCTGCACACATTTAAAGAATCTACGATTATACTAATGTCAATTCGAAAGCATCTACAAAAAAATGGCTTCCTCCATAGTATGTACTTGGTAGTTAAAACAGGCTGCGAACACTCAGCGTCCAGCCAAGCCTCGCACCATTCGAAATATCAACGTCTGGGAGCTTGCTCAAGCAACCCATAGGTGCTGGTAGTATCTCAATTTTTAACATAGCTTCCGCCTCGGGGTTACTAAATCGACCATACCGATTTAGGAACCCTTCAAGAAAACATAACAAAAACAGGGGAAGACAATCAAAGCAAAAAAAAACACAAATCCTAACTCTAAATACCGTACAAATACTAACAAATAATTTTACCTATTATAAATTAGCAGCCAAAACTAAATGATCCTGCACTGCTTATTATACTATTATTTAAAAATGTACATTCACAAGTTGAATTTTAAGGTGATTAACCTAAACTAATTATATAAACTTCAATTAACCAAAAAAAAATTTTTTACATATTTAAATAATAACTTAACACAAAATACTATTATAATAGAACACAACCTAACACAAAATAATATTATAATAAAACACAACCCAACACAACACAATTGTCTTTTTTTTTTCAAGTCCATTGGTTAGGATCTTCTCCGGGTGCAGTCCCCGATATAAGCACCACAGCGCGGGGTGCAATCAATCATCAATTTATAGGTTGTCATGTTGTTCCTGGGATTGGTATCTTTAAAGGGTCTTTTTTTAATATTTTCACCCTAAAAAGTTTCATCATGGTCGTCCGGGGAGTCCGGACTGACGGAAGGGTCCGGGGCGTCCGTCACAGGTTCAGCTTCCGGGTCCAGAGGCATTAGACATATCTTTGTGATAGGCCTGACAAAGATTCCTTGAGGGGTTTTTAGGGTAACCACTCGCACTACACCATCCGCGCCGGGATGTGTAGATATAACTCGCGCCATTTTCCATAATGGTGGAGGTAGATTATCTTCCTTCAGAATAACCAGATCATCCTTTTGCAGTGCCCGTTGATTACTGGTTTGCCATTTCGTCCTTTTTTGTAGCTCCATCAAGTACTCTCGCTTCCATCTATACCAAAAGGATAACATTAGCGCATGGATTCTCTGATATTGGGTCAGTCTGTTGTCTGGTATGGCTCGGACATCTCTCTCCGGAATGATAGAGGATTTAGTGCCTATGAGGAAATGGTTTGGGGTGAGGGGTTGGTAATCGTGGATGTCATCAGACAAGGAAGTCAATGGACGGGAATTTAGACAGGCCTCAATCTGACAAATTAAGGTATACAAAAGTTCAAAGGTTAAAGCAGAATTACTAGTGACTCTATACAAATGAAACTTTGCTGACTTGACCGCAGCTTCCCACAGCCCTCCCTGACTAGGGGCTCGAGGGGTTATGAACCTCCACTCAATACCTCTGTTAGCTAAATAATTTTGAATCTTGTCGTTGTTCTCTCTCAAACTGGTATACAGCTCCTTGAGCCTATTACTGGCCCCCCGAAAGTTGCTAGCGTTATCGGAAAAGATCTTATCAGGTTCTCCCCTACGGGATATAAATCTCTTTAAACTGTTCAAAAAAGCATTGCTAGATAAATCCGAAACTAATTCCAAATGAACCGCCTTTGTGGAAAAACAAACAAAAATACATAAATACGATTTCACGAGTGGAGCTCTCCTCAGTGGCCCACTTTTGGTTGGAATCGGTCCAGCAAAATCGACTCCCGTGATAGCAAAAGGTCGGCTCGGTGTGATTCTTTCGCTCGGTAAGCTTCCCATGATCTGGTTACCAATACGAGGATTACACCTAAAACACACAATACACTTATGTAATATCTTTTTAACAGTATTTTTCCCAAAAATAGGCCAAAACCTTAATCTTATTTCAGCTAATAGCGCTTGAGGTCCTGCGTGTAAGTTTACATAATGATAGTGACGTATAATCAATTCGGTTAGCTTATGTTTAGCTGGCAATATAATTGGATGTCTTTGTTGGTACGATAGGTGTGTAGCTAAACTTAATCTACCGCCCACATATATAAGACCATCACATAAAAAGGGATGAAGAGATTTTAAGTTACTATTTTTGTTGACATTTCCCTGGTTTTTTAATGTCTTCAACTCCTTTTGAAAGGCATGTGCCTGAGCTGATTTCAGTAGACAATTCAAACTTGCTTCTAGTTCAGCTACACTTAAATTACCTGAAATTTTACTTTTAATATTTCTGCAGTTATTCACAAACCGCAGTACATATGCTGTAACCCTTTTCAATTTGATAAATGAGGAAAATTTTCCAAATATTTCCCATTCTTGAATATCAGTAGATAAAAGAATATTTTTACTCTTGAGCTCCGGAGGGTTTGAACAGGAAATGTTCGATATAGGCCAATCGTTGACTCCGTCGGTCAACCAATTTGGTCCATTCCACCATATTGTAGAATTTATCAGTTTATCCGCCGTAGCTCCTCTTGAAAGTATATCCGCTGCATTGTCGGATGATGATACGTGTCTCCATTGATCTGGATCACTCAGTTCTTGTATTTCGGCTACTCGATTGGCCACGAAAGTGCTCCAACGAGTAGGTTGACCTTTCAGCCAACACAGCGCTATCGTAGAGTCACACCAATAATATGTGTTGATCTTCATTATATTTAATGCTTGTTTTATAGTTTTCATTAATTTTGCCAGTAGTACAGCACTACATAGCTCCAACTTAGGCAGTGAAATAGACTTCAATGGTGCTACCCTTGATTTGGATGTTATTAAGTGTGAATGCCACTTACCGCTGTGGTCCATTGACACCATATAGATACAGGCTCCGAAAGCCTTCTCAGACGAATCGCAAAAACCGTGTAGCTGTAGCTCTTTTGCTTGCTTGCAAATAATTTTTCTTGGTATTTTCAACACATTTAGCTGAATTAAATCTTGCAGGTAGGTCCTCCAGGGTGCTAATATTTCATTAGGTAACTGATCATCCCATGCTGCTTTGGACTGCCACAGCCTTTGCATTATCAATTTGGCTATGACTATTATCGGCCCTAGGAGTCCCAATGGATCGAAGGTTGATGCGATGCAAGACAATATCTCTCGTTTGCTCTCGGTTGGACCTGATGGCTTCATTATTACATAAGAAAAGTAATCAGATTCATTGTTCCATGTTAATCCTAATATTTTCTCAGTCTTTGGATTGTCAGTAATAATTTTGTCGGAATCGCCTGAATCGGCACACTTAGCTTGGCCCGACTCGGCTGACAATTCCAACGCATTGGACCTCCACTTCCTCAATGTCATCCCCGCAGATGACAAGATGCTGATTAATTCTTCTTTTAACTTTTTACAGGATTCCAGCTCATCTGCTCCCGTTAACAAGTCATCCATATAGAAGTCATTTTCTATGACCTGACTAGCTCTAGGAAAAATTAAATTATTATCCATACCAATTTGCTTTAAGCATCTTGTGGCTAAGAAGGAGGAAGGTGCCAGTCCATAAGTCACAGTCTTCAGACGATAATGCTTGAGCACATCCTGTGGCGACTCGCGCCATACTATCTTCTGTAGGTCCAGGTCATCTTCACACATGTTAATCTGGCGGTACATCTTCTCGATGTCGGCAGTCATGACTATTTGATGTTTCCTGAAATGCAATAGTTGGTTATATAGATCCTTTTGTATAACAGGTCCTGTCATCAAGGCTTCATTGAGGGAAATTCCATTTGAGGTTTTGGCGGAGCCGTCAAAAACGACCCTCACTTTAGTAGTAGTGCTGGATTCTTTCACTACAGCGTGATGCGGTAAAAAATAGGAGTCACGATCCCCTTTTGACTGGTCACACATCTCCATGTGTCCCAATTCTTCATATTCACGCATGAATTTTACATATTTTGTCTTTAACTCGGGATGTGACACAAATTTTCTTTCTATGTTTTTAAATCTTTTTTCGGCAGTGAACAATGAGTTTCCCAACTGATCAATGCATGCCCGACGCGGTAAACTTACTACATATCTACCGTCATCTTCTCTAGTATGAGTACTTACAAAACTGGCTTCGCAAGCCTTTTCTTCTTGAGTTTGAATTTTAGTGGAATTAATCTCTTCCAATTTCCAAAATTTTTCTATTTGATGACTCAACTTATTTATAGATAAACTGCAAAAATCTGATACAGGCCTTTGTTTGGGATACACGTTGATAGGACCGGACACAATCCATCCCAGTTGCGTACGTTGAAGCGTTGGTCCTGACTCGAGTTTCAATCTATCGTTGTTTAGCATTTCCCAGAAGCTCTCCGCGCCCAACAGGATGTCGATGGGTGCAGCTATATTGAAGTTCGGGTCTGCCAGCTCCAGTCCTGGTGGTATTTTGAACTCTTTTTTCGCCATTGTCACTTGTGGTAAATTGGTTGTAATTTCCTGTAAAATCAGACATGATATTTCGCGTTTATAATCCGTATTAAGCGAAGTCATCTCCACTGAAATTCTCTTTTTTATGTGTGTGATATTATTATGGATCCCAGACACGGGTTTGTTTATCCATTCACATGGTAAATTTAATTTATTAGCAAAATAAGCTCTCATAAAATTACTCTGCGCACCAGAGTCAATCAGGGCGCGAGCTTTAAACATTTTATTGTTGGCCCCCACAATTCCTATGTAGGCGGTTGACAATAATATTATTTTTTCTGCCTTTTCCGATGCAGAAAAATTCGACACTATAACCTCGTTATTAGCATCCATATTTGAGGTCTCCGGCGGAGGTACCTCCTTGTGTAATAGAGTATTGTGGCTATACTTGCCACAAATTTTGCAGGTTAGGTTTGTCTTGCAACTCTGTGCCTGATGACCCAACCTCAAACATTTAAAACACGCCCGGATTGATTTCGTAGCATCAATCCTATCCTGTAATTTTAATTGTAGAAATTTTTTGCAAAAATAAATTTGATGACCTTTATCATTACAATAAATGCAGTTGTTTGCCTTTATTGCCAAGAATACCGATGAATCTTTTTTGTTATTATTGTTGCCTATTTGCATTTTATGTAGGTTAGAAGATTTTTTCTCTGAAGCATTCATAAGCTCCAATACTTGTGCCCTAGCAGATAAACATTTTATGAATTCCTTTAATGTAGGTAATTCACCTTGCAATGTATATTGTTCCCAATTTCTCCGGGTAGCTATATCCAATTTATTTGAAATTATGTAAATAATCAAAGGATCCCAATGATCTACTTTAACTCCGATGTTTTGTAACGCTTTCAAATTGACATTAGTTTCATCAATTAAATACCTTAATGCTACAGGCTCTTCATGTTTCATATCCTTTAATTGAAATAGAGTTTGGATATGTTTATGTACGGTAGCCCTGAGATTCGCAAATCTGTCGTGCAACAATTCCCAAGCCGATAGGTAGTTTAATTCCGAAACTTCTAGATTACTAATTATTTTCAATGCGTTCCCTTTCAGCGCAGATTGTAAGTAAAAGAATTTTTGGACGTTGCTCAAGGAACTGTTATTATGAACCAAAGTTTTAAAGGTTTCAACGAAATTTACCCAATCTTTTTGATTCCCATCGAATTCCCTCAATTGGAGAGTTGGGAGTTTGATGTCGACTCTACCCTCGTTAATTGAGTCCATCGCCCCTTTAGCAGTAGCAAGGACTGAAAAATATTGATTTTCAAACGTCTCGCGCTGAATAGAATTTTCCAGTTCCTCATCCGATAAAATTTCAATTTCGTCCTGTATAGATTCGAATTGATCTAACAATGGCTTTATTCGGTCGTACCTCAGTTTAATTTCAATCGCGGACAAGGAGTTTATAGAATCCGCGAAACGCGTCAATTTCCCTTTAATCACGCCTCTCTTGGCTATTAAAGATTTGATCTTATCCATTTTGTGTACAAATACCTTTTCGTAGCTTAATACCTGATAAAATGTGTTCCGACAATGCGTATTTATTTATTTGAGAAGCTACCCGCCTGAAAGACAACAACGACAATATTCCTGGCAATTATTAATTGAGAACCTAATGTTCAATCATTAATTGAGAATCATGAATTGCATAAAATCTTTACGTGGGTAGTGATTTTATTTTTTACAATACAATATTTATGGGATTAATCTTGTTAAAAAACTACGAATGAGTTCTGTATGGATGTTAAAGAATGGGTATGGGTGGGAAGGCACTAAAAACTTATCTCATTTCCGATGTGAATCCAGTCTTCCTTTGCTCATCTTTGTGATTCCGGTAATTGTAATATTGGTCATCTGTATTAATTGGCAGCTGGTTCTTGTTTTTTTTTATATTATTATTGCAGTCCTCTGATTGCAATCCGGCTCGAAGGACCATGTTCAAAATTGATAGGGGTCCTTTTAAATAAAATAATTATCCTTGCAAAAAACTTCACTATTTATTTCACTTGGACATGTTATAAATGTATTACAATACGGTGTCAATACACCGGGCCAAACACTGGCAGTTGTTTACTGTTAAAACTTGCGTTGGGAAGAAGCGATAATAATGGGATGCTAGCACTTTTATAATGTAAAGACCTGCACACATTTAAAGAATCTACGATTATACTAATGTCAATTCGAAAGCATCTACAAAAAAATGGCTTCCTCCATAGTATGTACTTGGTAGTTAAAACAGGCTGCGAACACTCAGCGTCCAGCCAAGCCTCGCACCATTCGAAATATCAACGTCTGGGAGCTTGCTCAAGCAACCCATAGGTGCTGGTAGTATCTCAATTTTTAACAAGCCTTACTAAAAAACCCAGTGAAAATTTTATTCAATTGACAAACGGCCGCTGATGTGAAAACATTACGAATTAAAAAAAATGTTCATGCAAAGAAAAAAACATGGTTAACACGGCCTGAGAGGGTAGTTTATCTCGGTTTTATTAATGATGTCTGAACGAAATTTGTAATTTTTCAAAAGTATTTTGAATGTTCTATATATTTCTTATTTTTGAAGGTGTTGTCAAAACAAATACCATTTATGAAAACTAGATAAAATTGCCTTTTAGATTTGTGTATTTGAAATACACTTTAATTTTCAAAAACTGCCATATTTTAAGATTCAATCTCGGAAAAAAATGGAAAAAAAATTCTTACCAAAACTTTTTTGACTAAAATGTAGAGAAATTAAAAAAAAATCAAAATTTCAAAAACACAGTCCTTTTATGTAATAAATTTGGAAGGAAACTATCACCTCACTTTTTCCACGTGCATACAATAAAAAATTATAAAAAAATTCAAAGTTTTTTTAATTACCAAAAAATAACTTGGAAATAATACCGATATTTAAAACAGATTTCTTGCATCTCTAAAGACGTTAATTTCTTTGATACGTTTACGAAAAATGTATTAGATATTAATATTATAAAAAATTATCACTTTTAAGAAATTCTCATAAAATAAAGATCTTAAAATGTAAATTTTATCTTTTAAGTAACCTATAAAATAATATTCTGACAGTTCAACCTTGAAAGTACGGCGTTTGTACAAATACTTGATTAAACTGATGTAAACCATACAAATAACATGGTAAATATATCAATTATGTAAATAGAAGAGTAAATTCGTCACTACAATAGAAATTATTAAGTAAAATCACAACATTTAGGTACTAACAAAATTGTCGACATCCCACCATAAACACACCAAGCTATTTTTTCATAGCGGGCCGTTGACAACTAATGCACAGGCGCGCCAATAATGCCCCTAGCGGAGAAGAATTAAAACAACATTTTTTACTAGTAAATTAAAACAATATACAACGTTGTCAGATCTTCAATACATTTTAACAGCGTGACCACGTACGAAAGGTTATTGGTAATAATACGTGTTTTAGTGTACACGGGGTTTATTTATGTTTTTGCAATAACACAGGTTATCGGCCGTGAAAAGTTTTTTTTAGTAAGGCTGTTAATGTTCAGTTCATAATGTTGTATAGTACATGCTTATAATTATACCTACTCCTGAATAACTTACGTATCTATAATAATGTGAAGGTCAATGGTTAGGCACTGTAAAAGCCTTCAAGGCATGAATAAATAAATAAAATAACATAAGGTGTATTTGCGGCACGTTCCAGATTAAAAGACACTCTCATTGTCGCCTTGATGTAAGACCACCATTCAGAATAGACACTTTGCTTGAAACGGCTTTAGCCGTTTTTGGTGACTAGTTCTGAATAGCCAGGTACTTCCGCACCTTCCTTTTCCCCATTTCCTTTGCCTCCCCACTTACCTTAAGCCTCACAACATACCCCGATTGGGGGTGCCATAGTCTCACTGGCTCCAGACGGGAATAGTTGGGACTTTTGAAGTATTCTTATAAAAAATGGCCGCGAAACTACACTAGCGGCGCTCGCTACCTATTGCAAAGTTTAATATATCGATCCGAAAGATTTTAATTTTTTTGAATAGACATCTTTTAGAGAAAATTTGAAAATTAGTCACATTTTTAAAAAATATTATTTTTGGTTCCGTGACAACTCTACACAGTGGCACTTCAACACACCTTTAAAAAGTGATACAAAGTCATTGAAAGTGATGAAAAAAAGCCCGTAACCTAACCTAATGTAACGTACATCACCCAGTTAGTAGAAACCATTGTCTCCCTTAGTATCATGGTTATAAATATGATCAAAACGGTATTAGGTAGAGAAGACACCACGCATTATATTTAAATACATATAAAAATAACCACAAAATAATTATAATACAGACTTTTTGAAACAAAAAATTCCGTTGGCTATTAAATAGTCCAGTCACGTTAAACCTGAAAAGGGGGTTGTGCCTGCAAAAGGTCCAGTCATTCTGAATTTTTTATATGTTGTTAGGATCTAAACTAGTATTAAAAAAAAATTGCAACTTCGAAAGTGCTGTGCGAGCGGCGGTGGACTCAAAAAACCAGGAAATTTTCGGATTTTCTTCAGTTTTTGATCAATATCTCAGTGAAGGAAGGGTCTGACTGGTGTAGTCTTTATACATACTTTTAGTAGACTAAATTTGCTATAATTTGAGACCAAAGCGAGCTATATAAAGCCATTGGTTTCCAAGATACAGTTCTTCGAAAATAGGCCATTTTTTCCAAAAACTGAAATTTTTTCGAAATGGTCACTTATTTTGTAAAATAATTTCTAAAATACGCATCCCACGTCAAATATTACAAGAAATACAGTTGTTGTAAATTTAATTAGCTTTCATTTGAGACTAGATTGATATCTGTAGACTTAACAGTTCTTTCAAAAATGGCAGATAACCAAAAACAGTCATAAGTGGGTTTTGGGGGAAATGCAAATATACTGTTCTCATGTCTTTTTATGGTTTTATTGTGCTGTGAAGTAAATCCATTAGTCATCGCGGTTTATAGGATATGATGGCTCTACAAGATCAGATGGATAAAAGTGAATACGTCATGTTCACAAAAGGATCCTTCACCATTCGCCGGTCTGACAAGTTTTGGTCTGGGTTGTGGTGAGACCTAACAATTGAGCAGAAGCTGATGCGATCCATGAAAACCTACGGTGGGTTGACCCAAAGAAGGGGAATGTCCGACAGTGTTCTGGCAAGGTGGACAACAGAAATGATGTTTATGTTGAACATTTGTGAAGAACTGGAAAGCTTTTGCAGCATCTGATGTCCTACTGGAGAGCAGCATGTAGACATGAGACCTTCTCGAATCATCCGAGATAATAGTGATGTGGAAAAACTAAAAAACTGGTTTGCTCTCTACTCTCCATTTCCCAAAACTGACAGTTTGATTTCTATCAGTAGTGGTTTACTGGCAGGTCCTGAAATTAATTACCACACAGCCCAGAGAGTTGGGGGTGATGAAAATTGCGGAGCAAATGTACGACAAGGTGCGAGTAGAAATAAAATGGAAAAAAAGTACCACGCTGGCATCGATCACATCAACCGTTAAACTGCCGGGCAAAAACAGAATAGTGGCTGTGGATCCGCTCACAATTTTCCAGCGAGTGTGTATTGCAAAGCAATCTGAACAGGATTTACAGGATGACTTCTAGTATGAGTTGGCCCCGTTCCCGATGTCTCTGTTCAATGAACAAGGGGTGCGCAAGGGCAAAACATCTACTCTGTACTCTGCCTTCACTCATCTTTCCAGCCACACGCGCGCCGATAGATGCCAGCACTGACGTCATTTTGGATGGTGGCTACTTCTTGCACAAGGTCGTGTCGCAGCGGAAGAGCACGGTTCGACTACTTTTGGCGCGTTATACCACTTACGTCCGAAACCACTTTGGAAAGAACGACTCCATCGTTTTTGACGGCCACCCCGAAGATGCTACCAAAAAAACACCAAAACAGCGAAACGACTCCGGCGCTACGCAGTTTATTCCAGCTACGAATTGACGTTCGATGAATCCCCAGTAATTCAAATTGCTCAAGATGTATTGGGCGATGAGAAAAATAAGAGATTATAACTCTTATAACACTTCTCTGTGACGCCTTTCAGAAGGAGGGAGTAGAATTGGCTGTTGCCGAAGAAGATGCGGATCGAGAGATCGTCATGATGGCGCTTTCAAAAAGAGCAGTAGCCGATCGGGTCATCATAGTGGGATAAGACGTCGACCTGCTCGTTCTTCTCAGCGGTTTAGGCGCTAAAGAGACAAACGTCTATCTTCAGAAGAGCACGAAGGGTGAAGCTGGTTGCTGACACTACTTTACGACCTCCTACAACCACTAGAGCTCCCAGCGATTACCAGGAACGGCACTATTCACCCACGCGTTTACCGGGTGCGATACCACCTCAGCACCGTTTGGCCAAGGAAAGACCAAAATTACCACACTTCTGAGCAAGAGTTAACCACTTTCTGAGCAAGTGGAGGTCTTCCTTCGGCCAGACTCCACCCCACAAGCCATGAGTGAAGCAGGCATCAAGTGCTTTGTGGCTCTATATGGGGGTGACATCGCGAGGGATACTTTGAATTTCCTGAGGTATAAGACGTTTGTCACTTCAACAAGCATAAACCTCGCCCGTTTGCCACCGACGGAAGATGCCACATGCCACCATGCAGCAAGGTGCTACCTCCAAGTGCAGAAGTGGCGGGGAGTCAACTTGAATCCCACTGAATGGGGGTGGAAGCTGTCTTCTCAAGGACCCACCCCCATCCCCACCACGATGGATCCCGCACCTCCTGCCCTTCTGCGAAAAATTTCATGTAAATGCAAGAAAGGATGCTCTGGGAGCTGCTCATGCAGAAAGGCCGGGCTCCACCGCTCAGTCCTCTGTCAGTCATACGGTAGCAAATTGTGCATTAACGTCCCGGATGTGGATGATGAAGATGACCCGACTACAGACTGGGCGCCTCTCCCAGCGTCCATCACAGATATTGAGACACCTTCTTCATGCGAGCTTAAGCCCGGGCCATCTAAGATAAAAAGAAAGACGTGATTTGGCAACCAAGACACAATACCTACATGATTTATATTAGTTTTATTTTTTGTGTTCATGTAATTTGTCCTTTTAGTAGGTACCATGATGTTTGTACAAGCATTTTAGTATGTAGGTATATAAAACAATGTTTGAAGATGACGTAATTCCCGATAGATGTATTATCTTTTTTTTTCATCAAAAATGTGTTAACAATAACAAAACAAACAAAAAATGTAAATGTTTGATAAATAAAACCATAAAAAGACGCGAGAACAGTTTATTTGCATTTCCCCCCAAAACCCACTTATGACAGTCTTAAATGAAAGCTAATTAAATTTACTACAACTTTTATCATTTAATATTTGACGTGGGATGCGTTTTTTATAAAATATTTTACAAAATAAGTGACCATTTTGAAATAATTTCACTTTGTGGAAAAAATGGCCTATTTTCGAAGAACTGTATCTTGGAAACCGATGGCTGTTTATAGCTCGCTTTAGTCTCAAATTATAGCAAATTTAGTTTTCTTTAAAAGTATGTAGTATAACTATACCGATCAGACCCTTCTTTCACTGAGATATTGAGCAAAAACTGAAAAAAATCCGAAAATTTCTTGGTTTTTTGGGTCCACCGCCGCTCGCACAGCACTTTCGAAGTTGCAATTTTTTTTTAATACTGGTTTAGGTCCTAACAATAAAAAATTCAGAATGACTGGACCTTTTGCAAGCGCGGATGTACATCTTGACTGGAGTATAAGGTTTATTTAAGTTTAGTAGAAAAAACGTAACGTTAGCCATTTAAAAAAAAAAGTTTTAATACCTATAAAAAAAAATTATATGTTTATTTCTGATTTTGAAAGCATATTTTATCACCTTTCAAAAACTTTTTTTTTTTGGTTTTTTGATACGTTTAAAAATATCCCATTTATTTGTATTTTATTGCAAAGCAGAAATAATCTGATAATTTGACAGAATATGTTCGATTAGGGGGATTAAGTAATATTAACAACGTATTTTAATTGAAATATTATTCAAACAGAAAAATGTTTTTTTTTACATTAGTTCCACACAGGAGGCCCTGCATAAAATAATTACCCTCAGGGCCTACAAGGGCGGATCCAGGATTTTTTTCTGGGGGGGGGGGGGGGGGGGGGCACAAGGGGTAGACGGGCAAAAAAATCAACAATTACTGTTAGAAATCAACTTGAAGTATCATACTTCAAGTTGATTTCTACAAGTTCAAGTACCTATGTATAGGAAGGTTTATGAAAGTGTCAAAACAATAGAAAAATTAAATGTTTACTAAATACAGTTTTTGCTTCTAAGTATGTAATGTGATGGAATCTCCACAGTACACAAAATACCGTCTGGCACGTGCCCCCGTGCCCCCCCCCCCCCCCCCCCCCCCCCCCACCACCCTACATCCGCCCTTGAGGGCCTATGTCATCTTTGAGGATGTTGTGTGGAGGGTCTTTTTAGGAAATGAATGAGATGAAGTTCTGGGAAGGAATGGGGAATGAGGGGTGGGTAGTAATCTGGGGGTCAGGAGTGACGGATATATGAATCCATCCCTCCACTGCGATGCAAGACGAGGGAGCACGGCTGGAGAAATCACAGTGACTTCTTCAACCATTCTCTCCCGATCCGGTCATCCATGCAGAATGTGGGCAGAAGCATCGTGACAAAGGTGTTGGTTATCCAATAAATGGTTCCCGGGGCGGCGGTACCCATACCCGCCTCTCAAATTGAAAATTTTTCCCGCGTTAACAATTTGAAACATTTTCCTTTCCGGAAATTCGGAAAATCGTGGAAGGCACGCCCCAAAGCAACGCCCATATCAAAATAATGTAATGTAATATATTATGTTCAGGTTTACAAAGCTAATATCGCGTAATATATAATATCACGTGCTCGCTTGTTATTGCCAGTCCAGTGGCCCAATTTCTGGTAACATAGCAGTTTACCCTCATATTATTGTATCTCGGCCAGTGACGGATTTCTCTAATGAGCAGTGAAGAAAAATATAAACAAGACAATATTAGCGAAACTCAATCGAAAAGCTGAAGACAGGAAAACCAGTAAAAGATATTGACATCTTTGGGACTCGAACCCAGGACCTTCTGCTTTCATGGCAACAGCTCTACCAACTGAGCTAAGGTGTCTATATCCAATTCGGTCACTTTTAACTGTATTATACTTCGACTTACAACTACCAACATTATCTTCGTTTCTTAATGCACATATTATTGGCTGCTTTCTTTATATATGATTGCATCCGGGTTCGCCGTGCGCTTCGATTATCCTAGTATTTAATTTTTTTGTTTGTTTTTTCTTTAGTAAAAACAGTTAATTCATGGCGGAAGTTCATTTTAACAATAGAGTTTTCGCATTATGATAGATGCATTTTTAATGTTATCCGTCTTTTTATTTATTGTTGTGGGAAAATGAAACTTGTCGCAAATATGAAATTATATATTTTTTCATATTACCCAATAACTATGTTTGGCTTTCGTAAAATAACATTATATTGGTACACCAACGTTGAAGTGACGTGACTCTATATTATAATCAGTGAAGGAGAAAATAGGCTCACAGAAAGTTTAATAAATAATAATAAATAAATGGTCTTTATTCCAGAATGTGAGGAGGTGGGTGCAATCCCACACATCCTATATAGAGTGTAAGTACATTCATAAAACACAAAGATATTTATAAAATATGGTAATAAGAAGAAAAAAAATACATATAAATAAGAAATAAAAATAAATAAAATAAAAAGTAGTAGGCATCATTAGATAAAAGTTCTTGATAAAAAATAAAAAATAAACTTTAATTGGGCTCGTATTAGTCCATCGGGTCTGGGATTACGGGAGCCAGTGTCTTTCTCCAATGTTCTTCTAAGCTCGATCCTGAAGTCAAACGGGATTCTATTATGGGAATATTTCTCGAGTGGTTTATCCTTCCCCTCAGTCCAGCAATCCTGGTTCTAAATAGAGCTTTAAATCCTGGAACTCGCCTTCTGTAACATTGAGGAGGCACTGCGTGCCTGGGAAGTGCAAACATCAGACAGTAAGCATTGTTATATTGCACCCGAAGCCTTTCCATGGTTCTTTTTTTGAAGGTTGCCCAAAGCTCGCATACGTTAAGGTGGTGCAGAAGGCTAAGAAGAGCGTCCTTTTTACCCGTGGACTGCATAGCCGAAATCTTCTACTGAACATGTTGCATTTTACGCTGAGTACGCGCCTCTGCCTGTCAATATCTTCGTCATCTGTCAATTTATTGTTGATGACATGTCCTAGATATTTGGTAAATTCTACTGTTTTTAGGAGTTCGCCGTTCAAAAAGGCGGGGGGAATATTTTTTGGGCCTTCCCCGTGGTTCATGACCAACAGTGCTGTTTTTTTCGCTTTATAGATCATGTTGACTTCGTGCGCGAATTCTTCACAGATCTTTCGTAATCCCCTTATTGACAGTGCCATCAGAACCATATCATCTGCGTAGCTCATATTTTTGATACATTGACCTCCAATTGGCAGCCCACTCCAGCATTGTTTAGCCTGTGGGTTAGTTCATCCTTGTATATGTTAAACAGTACTGGGGACATACATCCTCCCTGTCTGACCCCGCTTTTCAGGAAATAAGGTTCGGAAAATCCATCTTTCCACTTTACAAGATTTTCCTGTTGACGGTGCCAAGTTTCAAGGATTTTTACCACTTTCCAAGGTATACCTCTTTCTTTTAGTTTTTTCCATAATAAGGGGTGGGAAACTCGGTCAAAAGCCTTACTTAGGTCCAGAAAGCATGCATATTATGTTGATGTTTTCTTCTTCCTGTAGTATTCCAACTTCCGTAGAGCACTCTCTCTTGAAGCCCATCTGATTATCGTTCGTTTTCAAGTGGGATCCGACTTGATCCAAGAGAACTCGTTCAAATATTCTGTCGATAGCCGTGGCGATGGAAATTGGTCTGTAGTTTTCCTTTAAAGTTATGTCTGACAGTTTAAATTTTATTATCGGTTTTATAATTGTTTTTGTCATGTCTTTGGGTAGACAGCCACACTTTAAGATATCGGTGAATAGTGTTGCCATTAGTTCCATACTCGCTGCCCCTGCATGTTTGAAGTGTTCGGTGCTTAAGCCGTCATGCGAAGTCCCGATTTTCTAAGTCCCCTGCGATTTTATCCATCTGAAGTTGAGTCGAGTTCTTTTGGCATTGTTTAAGTGCAGTTTTAAAAAAAAAAAATTTTTTTAACTCGTTTTAATATTGAACTCCCAATGATTCAGACCTCGAGCCACCACTGATCACGGGCGATATCTGATATGCGATCCACCGGTCTGTGGCGCAAAACTGAGCCACAATCGATACCACCAATTAACCTACATCAGTGATGGTCATCATCAGATTTTCCTTTAGCCCCCTCCAAACCAACATTAACGCTAAGTGAAAGACATCACATGACAGATTGACCTAGTCAAAGTAATTAGTTATATATTATACTAGCTGACTCGGCAAACTTTGTTCTGCCATATAAATTATTTCTAGTGAATATTTTGGTTGTTAAATAAAAAAAACGAATGAATTCGATGAGGCGAACGTAGCGCCATCTGTCATTCAACAACATAAATAATTTGTTTGAAATAAGAACGACGGTTAAATTTGTTCATAATAATATACTAAAATCGCGATTAAAAAATGGGAGGGTGGGGGTAGGAGACACTACACGATATTTTTACATAAATAGATTTTTCCGTACTTTAGAATTGATTGAGTTAAAACCTTTTTTGGTAGAGTTAAAACCTTTTTTTGTGATTACCGCCAGAGTCACAACTTCTACCAAGCAACTCGAGCCAGGGAGACTATCACATCGCCAATTGCGGTATGTTGTAAGGCTGAAGCCGGTGGTTTCAATTTGGGAGGTGGGTATGGGTACCGCCCCCCGGGAACCATTATTGGAGAACCAACACTTTTCCATAGGTAACCTCAAGTGGTTCACTACGTTGGGTGACTTAGCAGGGGTGTCCGGCTTCACGGGGTGAAGTTTGTCCGGGTCTTGGCGGCGGATGCGTCTGCCCACCAAGCATGGCATGCCGGATGGGCAGAGAATGGTTGAGGAAGTCCCATTGACTTCTCCAGCCGTACTCTCTCTGATCATCGCCTTGCACCGCAGTGGGAGGGATAGTTTCGTACATCCGTCACTCCTGAACACACCGACCCACAGATTCCTACCCACCCCTGATACCCTTTTCCTTCTCAGAACTTCCTCTCCTTCCTTTCCTTAAAAAGACCCTCAACACAGCATCCCCAAATATGACATCGGCCCTGAGGGGGATTATTTTCCTCGGGGCCT
Source organism: Limnephilus rhombicus (assembly GCA_929108145.2). Classification (NCBI taxonomy): domain Eukaryota; kingdom Metazoa; phylum Arthropoda; class Insecta; order Trichoptera; family Limnephilidae; genus Limnephilus; species Limnephilus rhombicus. Next base: position 26,285,786 of record OV815295.1, on the reverse strand, counting down.
CCTGTGTGGAGCAAATGTAAAAAAATATGTTTTTCACAAAATTTAATGTATAAAATATTACGATTCGATTATGGTCGAAAAATGGACCACTTTTATTTTTCTACGATTGATAGCGTATACATTTTCCTGCCATTCGTAAAACATTCATTGTAATTATTTAATACATTTCCCCGGCCAGCAATTTATTTTAAAACGAAGCGATTGAAATGTTTATTTATTATGAATTATGACGACACTAACTTCGTACACTATTTTAGAACGATGCTAAATATAATAATAACGATATTAAAATTAAGTTCTATTACCATAGACAACATACAGAAATAGAAAATATTCTATGTTGACTCGAATTAGTACCCCTCACGGCAGTTTTAAAATAACACCACGCAGGATTAGCGTGGTAATAAACTTTGCGATTTTTTTTATATTGTTTTTTATAAATCCTACAAATATGATCCTACACACGAGTAATTGCACTCTCGTGAAGATTATATATTGTATACATATATGTGTTTTACAGTTTTTTTAATCAATATTGCATGTTTAATTACTCATGATTATGTTACATGTATATGTATGTAAAAACTAATGAAAAAAATGACATAAATGGTAAAATACAGGTTAGATACGATTTTAGATTTTCACGGCCAAAAGTATTTTTGTTATTAGTTTTTGGGGTATTATGCCGTGTTACGCTACCTCCTTCTTTAGCCAACGTTTCGGACAACGTTGCAGCGTTCTAGCGGAATCGCTGGTAATACGTGCGAACGTGGAATCTTCACTAATAACGTCAATCCCACGAATCGACCGCTCTACTGCATCTCCCGCAGGTTATACAGATAACACTATGTTCTAAGAGTATGGATATTAGAGAGACGGCATGTAAAGTGCGCCCACCCTCCCAAAGTATGCCTTTTCAAAAATTTTACCTAACGGTTTTTAGATGGCTGACATTGGCTTTTACACCTCGGTCGCGCATAGAGCTCCCAGAAAAACGTTCATAAAACATAGAAAAATGGTCCACCGCGCCGTAAACTTGTGTAAAAGTAGTTCTATGAAGACCTTTAAGAAGAAAGACGGTCTTACCTTTCACAGGAAAGTGTTTAAACATAGCTTAAATATACATTTTATAATTTTCGGCGTGTTCATTTCAACCGCCATCGCCATGGGCCCGATGTTATCACGTGAACTCCGACTGCCGATGGGCCGAATCAGTCAACTTAAATTATAATAATTAAAAATTACCAAAAAACTTTTATGTTTTTATTAATCATAACGCACAAATATAAAGTTGTGATTTACACATGTCATAGGTATGTGTTTTTTATCATTTTGCTTATTAATTTTTAAACATTTTTACTTTGCTTTTTTGCACTGTTATTTTTAGTTTTTTTTTTCCTACTAATTTAACACTCCTTTTAAATATGTTTACAATGTTAATTCAAAGTTTATAATCACTGTATTGTCATGTAAAAGTCACATTGACATGCCCTCGTGGTCGAGGGGTAAAGCTCTTGACTAGCAATCCGGAGGTCGCGGGTTCAAATCCCGGTGCGCGCAGATAAATTTTATTCGATTGATCTGTGTTTTCAAAATTTAATAATTAAAAATAATATAAGTTAGGTACATTTCCGGCCGTATTGCCGCTTCCTTTAAATCGGGACACGAACCCAAGAACTTCGGCTTTCCGGGCCCGCAACTCTGCCAACTGAGTTAATGTGTCCCTATCCGATTCGGTCATTTTTAACTGTATCATACTTTGACTAAGAACTATCGACATTATCTTCATTTTCTTGACGCGTATTTAATTGGCTGCTATCTACATGTATGATTGCAAGATTCAAACCCGAACTAAATGCTATCTAGAAAGGGCCTGGATATATGTTTAACCATTTTATTTTTAATATACGACATCTATTGACTTTTCTACAAGTCTAGGATATATTTTATTTTTAACTTTGTCAGTAAAACCTTCCAGTTATGCCCATTTTTTTTTCAGATTTTTTTTGTTTTCAGATTTTCTATTGAGTTTCGTTAATATTGTCTTCATTTAATTTATCTTTTAAATAAGTAAACCCTGAGGAAGTGAGCATTGCTCACGAAATATGCCGGTTTTTTATAAACAATAAAAGTGGTTAAAAGTAAGTAAACTATTAATTTTGATAAAGAAATTCGTTCAGCAAATAATACACAACGGGTAATTATATTTTGTGCCTAAAATATGAAAAAAAAACTGACAAAAGTTTTTTTTTATTAAAAAATAAATTAAATAATGTTAATCCCATTACCAGTTCGGCCCTTTTCTGTAGAACGCTCACCCTGCCCCCGCGCGCTGGGCGGTAACCCCGTTTCTATCCCCTCTTCACGCCGGCCAAAAATGGAGATAGCTACACAGGTTTTGACGGTTTAGTACGTTCTGAAATGCCTATACCGCTTCCATGCAATCCTAGTTCCATGACTATGTTTATGGAATTAGTTGCAGAAAAATTGTTGCCTTTCATTTGTTCTATCATCATGGCAGGTGTGTGATCATCATCATCAGGACACATCTGCCCTGGACACTGCAACGCTGTCCAAAACGTTGTCTAAAGAAGGAGGTAGCGCAACACGGCAAATACCCCAAAAACTAATAACAAAAATACAGGTTAATTTATTGGCTGTAGATATAGCAATACAATACGTTTTTATGTCTCCATGTTAAAATTCGAAGGAATAATTTTATTTTGTTGGCGAAAAATTTAAAAAATGATCTTCTGGTAAATCGCGAGCAATCGATGCAAATTTATTTGTTTCGCGTGATCGTTCCAGTGCATAACGTAGTATAAACTAGACAGAGCGAGAGCTCCTACAGAAATCGTCGACGTTGGTTATCTTCTTTTGACGCATCTGGTTTGAAAACGATTTTTAAAACATTTGATAAAAACAGAAGATACCAGAACGATGACGTCACGGACGATCTTTAGCTGGGTCTAGTATACATAATATATGATTGGTAATCAATTAGTAGTTCAAACACCACCCAGGGATTTGCTAGTAACCTGGGTATCTGCGTAATATGTACATGAGAGGCGGGTCACTTTACATACGGGGTTCGGGCTAATATTCAGTGAGTGGCGTGGCCACGTGACCCATTTCGGGTTAATTGCGACTCAAGGACTCCGTAGTGTACTAGACGTTTGTACATAAACTAAATATAATAGGGAGCTGGCCACAATGACACGCCAATGGAGTTTGGTACGCCAGTGGATTTTGGAATGCCACTGGTCTTTTAAATGAATTTACTACTTTGACAAAAAATGCTTCTAGGTATAATGGCAAAACTGATTTGAGTACTGGATTAAAATAAATATTTTTCACTTTGGAGACTGTGGGAGACTGGGGTTTTTAGGATTTTAGGTTACTGGGATACTGGGAGAGGTAAACTGAATCTAAGACTGATTAAAACACTTGAAAAGAGGTTTGAACTTGGAGACTGTTGGTATCTTGAGTAGGTATTGTTTCTTCTTGGCTGATAGTTTTGAACTGACTTCCTACCGGTTTGACTTCTATTTTTATAGGGCAAACTCAGGTCGGATTTTTGGGGGACAGAACCTCCTTAATTTTTCTAAGGTACTTGTTTTAGGTAATTTCCCTGGTCGCTACGATTGGAAGTCAGCTGTGTTAAAATTATGTGTGATAGTTATTGCCAAGATTTTACCAACTCAGGATCCCAAAGCTTCACATCATTTTTATTGTGTTTACAAGAAAAGGTACAAGTATACATATGTGATATAAGGTACAATTTTAAACAGTAAATATTTTTCTTAAAGTGCAACAATCACTGATAGACGTCAGTTTTTGGGTTGTTTTTGTAGTACATACTCATTTTTAGGTGATGATGTTTATTTCTTGATCCAAATTATTCCCAATTTCTCGAAATTGAGCTCCAAATTTTTCGGAAGATGAATTCGCTGTCGTAAATATTTACGATTCAGATTTTTCCTTTGTTCAAAATTGACCAATAGTGGCTCGGCTGGTCGCATGGTGGGGGTGACGTAAATAGTCAGCCATTTCCTTGGCGTTGATCATTGCTGTCTGGAGTCCCTTGTGGAAGCATTAGGTGGTTATTCAGATGTGTTTTCCAGTCCAATTAGGCTGCTGCATGTATTCATTATCAATTTCATTTATGTTTTCAATTGATTAGTTAGTTAAAGGACATAATAGCGTTGTAGACAAGTCATTTGGAAGGGGCACCACATGCACATAATTCCGCTAGCCAATAGCAGCTCTCAGATTGTCGTGCTGGCGGCATGGTACTCTGTGGGAGCGTAAATTCCATTCTTGAATTTCCATGGTTGTCAAAAGCTTTCGCGCACTCGTTAGATGCACACGGATTCCTACGACACGTTCCATACACTCCCCTCAGTGCAGTCTCGACTGTGCTCAGCTACTTCGTCGGGCGTGTCCTTTTCCGATGTCTGAGTTTTGAGTCGGGTGTCTTCGCAGAGTGTACAGTTTCATCAGTTGCTGGCGTGGCAGGCAGAATGACGGCGATTTTGACTGCCGGCCTTACGTATATCCCAGTGCTGGTTTGGATCCGGGCAGTTCTGACTTGTCCATCAGCTGCAGGTATTGCTTCGATGATACGGCCACGTGGCCAACTGTTTCGAGGCAGTGCTGGGTCCATGATGATCACTAGGTCATCCTTCTTAATTGGTGTAGTTGGATGGTGCCACTTTTGCCGGACAGCCATGGTAGGTAGGTATTCCCGCAGCCATCGCCTCCAGAAGGTGTCTGCAAGTTGTTGTCCGATGCGCCACTGGCGGCGTAGGCATGTTTCCTCTTCTTTTTTGTCGTAGAAGGATAATTGAGGGCGCTTCCCGGCTGACCCTAGCAAAAAGTGGTTGGGTGTTAGAGGTTCTTCATCACGTGGGTCAACTGAAATGTGGGTGAGTGGACGATTATTTACCACAAACTCAGCTTCTGCAAGTGCGGTGAGTAGCGTTTCTTCTTTTGGTGCTCTTTCCTTTAGTGTAGCGCTTAGGGCTTTCTTTACTGATCGTACTAATCTTTCCCAAGCTCCCCCCATGTGCGGACTTAGTGGTGGTATGAAGTGCCACTCGATGCCCTGGGTAGCTATTGCGTCAATCATTCTGGCGTCTTGACTTATTGACAGCAGGGCGTCCCTCATCTCGGTGTCAGCTCCGTGAAAGTTTGTCCCGTTGTCCGAGTACATGGCTGCTGGTTGTCCTCTGCGGGCGGTCATTCTTTGTAGGGCCATGATGGCCGAGTCAGCAGTCAGTGAAGCGGCTAGTTCTAGGTGAATGGCGCGTGTCGAGAGGCAGGTGAAGATGGCTCCATATCGTTTTTCTCGATGCCTACCGACCGTGATAGCCATAGGGCCGAAATAGTCAAGCCCACAGTGTGTGAATGGGCGGACGTGATGCATCAGGCGGGATGGTGGTAATGCGCCCATCAGAGGTGGAGTCGGTTTGCTGCGTCGTATGAAGCAAGTGGGGCAGGCGTGCGTTATCTTCCTGCTTGTTGTGCGTAGTCGTATTATGAAGAAATGATTGCGTATTTCTGCTACTGTTTTCTCAGTACTAGGATGATCCGCCTTTTTGTGGTAGTGACTGATAAGAAGTCGAGTGTAGGGTTCGTCGCCGTCCAGTATTATGGGAGTTCGGGCCACACTCTTTGTTCTTTCCAAGGCTTGTAGTCGGGTCCCCATTCGTAGTAGGTCATCTGGTCCAAAGAATGGGTTCAGGGAGTTGAGGCGGCTGCCAGCAGGCAGTTTTTGACCTTGTCGGATGATGTGTAGATCAGTTGTGAAAGCGTCTTCCTGGGACCTTTTGATCCATCTGTGTTCTGCTGCTTTTATCTCATCGGCTAGTAGTGGGCCTTCTACTGGTTTATTGGGCCCCATCTTGCATCGTCTGATAAATCGGAGGATCCAAGCTGTGGAGCGAATCAGCCGGTGCCATGAGGAGAACCGCTCTACTGATGGGAGTGCTTCGCCCCTGGTGGACACAAGGCCAACGTAGTGAGGTTTGACTTCTAGTGTCAGGTCGTCAGGCCTGTGGGCGGGTGCCCGTTCTTTTGGCCACGCACCCTCCGGGGAAGTGAGAAAGGCTGGGCCAGTAAACCATCTTCCTTCTGGTGTTAAGTCTGGCACCTCTAAGTCTCGTGTTCCTATGTCAGCGGGATTGAGTTTTGTGGGTACCCATTTCCAGTCGGGTATGTTGGTTAGTTCGTCTATTTCCCCCAATCGGTTTGCCACAAAGGTTGAGTAGGCGCGTGGGTCGGTGCGTAACCAGCATAGTACAGTTGTGGAGTCTGTCCAGAAGCAGGTGCGGGATATCAGGGCTTTGCTTTCTTTTTGGATCGTCTGGGCTAGTCTCGCTGCTATGAGGGTGGCTTGAAGCTCGAGGCGTGGAATGGAGAGAGGCTTCAGTGGCGCTACCTTGCATTTACTTGCAAGGAATGTTACTCGTAAGGATCCACCTATTTTTTCGGTGAAGTAGGCCACGGCACAGCAAGCTTGCTCCGATGCATCGCAGAAAAGGTGTAGTGTTACGTTGTTTAATTTGTTGTAGAGGCAACGTCTCGGGATTGAGATGCTGTTCGTGTGCAACAGATTTAGCCAGTCTGTCCATCTCTGGGCGTGTTCAGGGGCAATTGGTTCATCCCAGCCGACGCTTGAGCGCCACACTGCTTGCAGTAGCATCTTAGATCTGATGGTAAGGCAGGCAACGAAGCCGACTGGGTCGAAGATCTTCATTACTATAGATAATAGTTGCCGCTTGGTAGGTTGTGTGGCCGTGTCGTGGGAGATTGCCTCACGAAATGAGTACAGGAAGCGGTCTGTGGTGGGGTCCCAGATTAAACCAAGCACTCGCTCTGTTTCCGGACCTCCGCTGCTGATTTTTATCGTGGAGCTGGCACGGTCTTCTATAGGTACGCTAGCTAGGGCCGCCGGGCTGTTGGACGCCCAGTTTGTCAAGTGGAACCCTCCTTTCGCGAGCAGGGCACTTACACTTTGGGCGAGTACAGCAGCTTCATTGGGTGTGTCTGCTGCATCTAGGTAATCGTCCATGTAGAACTTGGTGCGTACGGCTTTTGCGGCGGCCGGGTACTCGTGCTCGTATGTTTCAGCCACTTTATTTCGGACGAATTGGGCACTGCTTGGGGAACAGGTGGCTCCGAACATCATCGATGACATTTGATAGGTGTCTGGTTCGTGATGGGGTGATGTCCTCCACAGGAATAGCTGGGACGACTGATCTTCTCGCCTTATTTTTATTTGCAGGAACATTTCTTTGATGTCTGCAGCAATAGCGATGTTTCCTTCCCGGAAGCGTATTATATTCCCCAGGAGGGAGGACAGCAGGTCAGGACCAGTAAGCAGCTGGTCGTTGAGGGAGGTTCCTCGGCATCGGCTTGCGGCATCGAACACCACTCTGATTTTTCCTGGCTTATTTGGGTTGATTACTGCAAAGTGGGGCAGGTACCATTTGCGAGGTGTGGTGGTGGAAGCTTCATGGCTTGATAACTTCTTGGCATAGCCTTTGTTGATAAGTTGATTTATTTTGTCGTTGTAGGCCACTGCTAGATTTTTGTCTTTTTCTAGCTTTTTCTCCAGGGACAGAAGTCGTTTCAGCGCACACTGCCGATTGTCAGGTAACGTGGCTTCTGGTTTGCGCCATAGTAGACCGGTTTCCCACCTTCCTACAGGAAGAGGACGGGTAGTTGCATTCATAAGTGCAATTGCCTGTTGTTCGCTTGCATTGACTCTGGTGGCTGATGTTACTCCGAGGGAGTCGATGGCGAAGTTGGTTTTTACTAGCTCCCTCAACTGTATGTCTGCGGCCGTTTCTGGTTGTAGTGCCAAAGTGGTGGTCGTGTTATTATCTCTGGGGTTGACTCCCCCATGAGCGATCCATCCTAGTGCGGTGCGTGATGCTATTCGCGTAGTATCATTGCATTCACGAACTTCCCTTGACACGATCAGGTGAGCGTTATCTTGGCCTATTAGCAGCTTCGGGACGACCGACCTTCCTTGGGTCTGTTGCTCCGGCAGGTTGAGGTTGCTTATTGTGCTGGCAGATATGTGGAATGTATTACTGTTGCCTGCACCTCGTATTCTTAGTTTCACTCGTTGGGAGAGATTGTCGGAGGTGCACATTCCTTTCGCGCCGTGGATTCGCAGTCCGTGAACTGGGCCGTTTGCTCCGACTTGTATTGCGGTGTCAGCGTCGACAAGTGTTACTGTGGATCCTTCATCCAGGAGAGCGAACACTGACACTTCTTCTTGGTTGGGAGCGCTTAATATGACTGGCGCAATTTTTAATAGTACTCTCTGTCCGGAGTCCTGGCGTCACAAGTTGACATTTTCCACGGCGCTTTTTCGTACGAACTCGGGATTATGTAGCAGGGGGTGGTGTGGGGATCTGCAATCTCCTACTTTGCACCATTGGTTTATTTTGCAGCTTCGTGAGTGGTGTTTTTCTAAGCACTTGCGGCATAATCTTCCCGTGCGTACAGTTTCCCATCGGAGTTCAACATCTTTGGCTGCGAATTCTTTGCATTCGCGGGTTTTATGATCGCCGCCACATTGGGCGCAGCTTTCATCAGCAGTTTTTCTTTTTCGGCTTGGTCCAGGGTAAGTATGTTCCTCGTTTACTTTGCGTTTTATGGGGGAAATCTTTTCTTTTGGGCCATCCCTGATTTCTTCTTGATGTCCGGCATGTATTTGCTCATGGCTCGGTAGAAGCCGCATGCGATCACTCTCTTCTTCCTCCTGGTACCCGGCATGTATTTGTTCACGGCGTGGTCGAGATCGTATGTGGTCCACCATCCCACTGTTTGGAATTGCGTTTGACACCTCTTTCAGAAAGGCAGCGAGCTGGGTTATGGTGGCCGGAGCGTGTTGTTTGCGGATCTCGATTAGCCATGCCAGACGCAGGGAACTTGGCATTTTGTCAGTGACGTCATTCATTAATGCAGGATTGGTGAGATAACCTTCGGTTTTCAGGATCCGGAGAGATGCCACCAGGTTTTGTACCGTCCCGGAGAAATCTGCCAGATCCTCGAGTGATACCTCGGTCGTGAGGTAAGGTAGTTTTTTAACCTTGTCTAGCATAAATTTTGCTATGGAGTTAGCGCTGCCGTATCGCTGCTCGAGGACGCTGATGATCTCTGGGACTTGCGCAGGATCCATTAGTAGGGGACCCACGGTATCTCGTGCCTTGCCTTTGAGGGCGCGCTGCAGCCGAATGAGATTTTCACTCGGAGTCATTTGGCAGGTGGCGGTGGATTGAGCGTACTGTGCCTTCCAGGTGGGCCACTCAAGGGGGTCTCCGGAGAAGGTAGGCAAATCTTTTGCTGTGGATTGCCTGGCAATGAGGGCAGCCATTCTTGAATCATCTTCTAATGTGCGGGGGCTATCTTGCGTTCTGGAAGAGCGAAGGGCCTCTGCCATCACAGAGGCGATCTGGGCCAGTGGGTCGTTGCCATGCTGCAACCATTCTCGGGTGTGCCGTGCTGTCTGATTGGCTGTATGCGGTGGTGTAAATAATGGGGAATCCTGGCCGGAGGAGGCTGGCTGATGCTGGTACCCTGCTGTATTGTAAAGTGGGCGCTCGGGTCCGATATGGCTGTATTCGGCCGTAGGGATGTTCTTCGCAGGGCCCGTCAGTAGTGTGTACTCTTGGGTGGCGGCGGCGGCGTATCCGGTTGGATCGGTTACAGCAAATTCATTGGTAGGCTGACCGGCTGGTGTGTCCATTTGAGTAGTTGCATATCTCGTTGCAAACTCTTCGGCCGGCTTGTGAACTTGAGTGGCATATCTCGTTGCAAACTCATTAGTAGAAGGGCCGGTTGGTGCATGCACTTGAGTAGTTGCATATCTCGTTGCAAACTCTTCGGCTGGCTTGTGTACTTGAGTGGCATATCTCGTTGCGAACTCATTAGTAGAAGAGCCGGTTGGTGCGTGTACTTGAGTTGTTGCATATCTCGTTGCAAACTCTCCGGTAGACGGGCCGTCTGACGTGTGTACTCGAGTGGCATATCTCGTTGCGAACTCGTTCGTAGACGGGCCGGTTGGTGCCTGGGTTTGAATTACTGCCTGACCGAGGTTGGCTCGCAGGGTCGGGCTGGTTGGTGCGGGCTCCTGGGTAGGTTGGCTGACTGCTTGGCGTGTTGCAGCGTTCAGGGCTGCGAGCAGATTGGCTGTCTGCTTGGCGTGACGTCTGTCCCGGATGCGCATCTCTCGGCGCAGCAATCGCAGGGAGTCTTCAGTTGATTCAGAAGTTGTTTCGCTGCTTTTACTGTTGGATCCGTGGAGGCTCTTGGCGACACATTCTGGAGCAGGTTGGTCAAGAGTGATGAGGTCAGGGTTCCTGGCAGGGTTCGCACCAGATAGATCGTGGCGGGTTCCGCTGGATGGCGTCTCATCGATGTCTACGGTGCGTGGGCCCGGGGTCCGACGGGGTGCCACTGGCATGTTTCGGCTTGTTCCCGGGGCGTTAGGTTTAGACAGCGATGTTTCGGAAGATGTCGGGGTCTTACGGCCACTGCGAAGAGACGGCATCTCCACTGGGTAAGACTGAAGGCGTGTTATGTGTAGATCCGGCTCGAAGGACCAAATGTACTAGACGTTTGTACATAAACTAAATATAATAGGGAGCTGGCCACAATGACACGCCAATGGAGTTTGGTACGCCAGTGGATTTTGGAATGCCACTGGTCTTTTAAATGAATTTACTACTTTGACAAAAAATGCTTCTAGGTATAATGGCAAAACTGATTTGAGTACTGGATTAAAATAAATATTTTTCACTTTGGAGACTGTGGGAGACTGGGGTTTTTAGGATTTTAGGTTACTGGGATACTGGGAGAGGTAAACTGAATCTAAGACTGATTAAAACACTTGAAAAGAGGTTTGAACTTGGAGACTGTTGGTATCTTGAGTAGGTATTGTTTCTTCTTGGCTGATAGTTTTGAACTGACTTCCTACCGGTTTGACTTCTATTTTTATAGGGCAAACTCAGGTCGGATTTTTGGGGGACAGAACCTCCTTAATTTTTCTAAGGTACTTGTTTTAGGTAATTTCCCTGGTCGCTACGATTGGAAGTCAGCTGTGTTAAAATTATGTGTGATAGTTATTGCCAAGATTTTACCAACTCAGGATCCCAAAGCTTCACATCATTTTTATTGTGTTTACAAGAAAAGGTACAAGTATACATATGTGATATAAGGTACAATTTTAAACAGTAAATATTTTTCTTAAAGTGCAACAATCACTGATAGACGTCAGTTTTTGGGTTGTTTTTGTAGTACATACTCATTTTTAGGTGATGATGTTTATTTCTTGATCCAAATTATTCCCAATTTCTCGAAATTGAGCTCCAAATTTTTCGGAAGATGAATTCGCTGTCGTAAATATTTACGATTCAGATTTTTCCTTTGTTCAAAATTGACCAATAGTGGCTCGGCTGGTCGCATGGTGGGGGTGACGTAAATAGTCAGCCATTTCCTTGGCGTTGATCATTGCTGTCTGGAGTCCCTTGTGGAAGCATTAGGTGGTTATTCAGATGTGTTTTCCAGTCCAATTAGGCTGCTGCATGTATTCATTATCAATTTCATTTATGTTTTCAATTGATTAGTTAGTTAAAGGACATAATAGCGTTGTAGACAAGTCATTTGGAAGGGGCACCACATGCACATAATTCCGCTAGCCAATAGCAGCTCTCAGATTGTCGTGCTGGCGGCATGGTACTCTGTGGGAGCGTAAATTCCATTCTTGAATTTCCATGGTTGTCAAAAGCTTTCGCGCACTCGTTAGATGCACACGGATTCCTACGACACGTTCCATACACGTAGCGTGCATGATTCACGAATCAGACTAATAAATTACTGTCTCACGATCTACCAAATAATTATTTACTGATTCTAATAGAAACAAAAACAGGTGATATCTTATAATATCGAAAATATTACAAAAGTTAAAAATTTATAAATGGCAATATTTTAAACAAATTGATTATATTACAAACACCGAAAGTTACATGTTGAACGGATTAACGGATTAAATTCTTTAGCCTGTCTACCAAATTGACGACATCTGTTATCTTTCAAGTCGATCGGTATGATTTATATATACTAGTCCAGGGTCGATCGATTGTTTTACACGACCCGGGTCACTCACGATACACTAGCGTCATGAGCGGGTCGCGACAGACCCGACCAGACAAGACCCGCTCTTTTCGCGACACAAAATATGAAACTCGATTACTCTTCACCCAGCTACTTTCTACTACCTGAGTCGAGAGAGAAGGTGGCGAAACCCGGGTGTTGACAACCCGCTCGCTCTCTCATATTACATCTATCTATCGTCCCTTGCCCCGCCACTTCCGCACCCGAAACCCAGGTAACAGTAGTAGAGCGGTTGCGATAAGTGGGTCGCGAGACCCGGGTGCTGACGAAAAAATGACCCGCTCGCTCGGACATTTCGGAGCATCTAAAAAATCTTCACTGGCTCAAATGTTCTGAAAGAATCCAATTCAAGCTCTGCTGGATGGTATTTAAGTCCCTTAACAGAATGGCTCTGGCTTACTTATCAGAAATGGACATTCTTTGTAAAAATCCAATTCTCGACAATCAACTCTCAGGTCAGCAGCACCATCAGAAAGTTCAACGAACCAAAGCGCACACCAGACGAACTGTCACATGATTAAAGAATTATCACAGACTCGACAGAATTTAGGGCTTAACTTAAAAATCACATTTTCAGACAGTCGTAATCTCAAAGTCAGAAACCTTTCACCTTCACAGCCCGCGACATTATAAATAACTAAAAAATGTAAACAAATCAATATGTGAGCAAATAAAAATTTATGAGTTTTTTAAGGACATTTCATGTAAATTCTCCTGTCTTAAAGAGTCCTAAATTCTCAAGTCTTTTAAAATAAACACAAACTCTACTTTTTCCACTAATCTTCTTATTAAAGTTATATCAATAGTAATGAAGGTAAAATAGCAAAAACGTAAAATGGTGCAGTGTCCGGTGTTTTTAATATATTGATCTCTATTTACTATAAAAGTGTTCAGATTTTTTTTCCCAAGAAGGGCACTCCACAAAATACCCTTATATTATTATTAGTTTTTTACATTTCTCATTTTCCATCTTACGTATTGTAAATTTGTAATCTTCTCTTTAATATTACATTAAGTGCGTGGCCGATTTATGGAGACCACGAAAAATAAATAAATAAGTTTAGCAGTATCACGAAAGGATTTTTTTGAATATGAATACACCACTAGAATTCCAACTGCTCCGGTCTGGAATCAGTGTGACCATGCCATCCTCAATTAAGGTATGTTGTAAGGCTCCAGGTAAGTATGTAAGTAAGTATGTCTAGTATGTAAGTATGTATGTATGTAAGTATGTTGTAAGGCTGGGGGAAGTATGTAGATGCGGAAGAGGAAAGAAAGAAAGTATCTGGTTCAGATTTAGTCACCAAATACGGCTAAAGCCATTTGGAGTAACGTTTCAATTCTGAATGGTGGTCGTTACACCAGAGCGATACTGAGAGAATCCTCCACTCTGGAAAGTGCCGCAAATGCAGTTATTTTAAATGATCAAATTGTGAAATAACACAAACCAATCAAATAAAATTTACTTGCACACGCCGCGTTTTGAACCCATGACCTCCGGATAGCTAGAGCCTTTCCCTCAATAATGTGGGACATCTAGGGAGGGGGGAGAGTGTTTATTATCTACTGTTTAATGTGTATGTAAAATGCGTACAGGCGTAGTAGACCTGGCTCCAATTAACCATTGTCGCCTAAAAAATGGAAAAATAAGTTTTAATAAATAATCGTAATACTCAATTTTTAAAAATGGGTTCACTTTGTATCGTAGATTCACCTGCTTGTTACATGTCAATTCTTTTCTGATTGGTCCCTAATAAGTGATACGGATTGTTGATTTTAGTGAATTATACGAAAATGCTCTACAGCTTTAGTAAGCAATATGATTGGGTGTAATAGTGAAGTAAATATTTTCGAAGGAAATCAGGAGATTTCTGGACAACCAACCGTATGAAACCAGATACAGTAATTTGCTAAATAGCCGCGGCGTCGAAATGGCCTCATAAATATTGACTAATAAACTATGTAGATATTTGTTTAAGCAGCAGTTATCACGTTGCATCGCGTTAGTACAATAGCTACTGAGCTATTTCACCATGATAAAAGTAACATTACGTAGTGTATACAAATATGTAGTTTCAATATCTTTCATTAGATGTCGTCAGTATGGGTAGTTTTTTGAGGTGTGTTTAGAGGTGTCTCGAAAGTAAAGTTGTATTAGATAAGAGAGTCAACTGTCGCCCTTTCGGGTCTAACACCCGAACTGTAACGCAAATAGCCGAAGATTTCCGATCGACAGGTAGGAACCTTCGGAGACCAGTCCAGTTAAACATTCTTTGAAAACAACAGAGCAATGTGCCTGTCATCATCTACAAATGATGCGAAGCAGCAAACGTCTAAATTGAAACTTAGACCACTAAACATGAACAAAACAATGGGCATTCTTGTTATTTGGGTTCAACAAGTTTTCTTCTTCTTGGTACGGTGGGTGGACAGTTGTGGAGGGCAAAGTGGAATGATGGATGATAAGGTTATTGATGGATGATGGATGATAAGGATGATGATAAAGTTACTCGGTCTGGTTCAGCACAGATGTACCACACGGTAACTGATAAAGAAAACAGTCTTCTACGGTATGTTCACTGTTCAATGTCCACTTGTCCACAGATGTCCACTTTCACACACTTTAGAATCCTTTAGACCATGTCAATGCCTCATATGTTATGCACAAAGACTACGACTGCACCGGTGGGGTAAAGTGATGTCCACAATAAGTTGCATTAAATGACAAAATTCTAGTAAAAGATAAACCCATTTTTAATCGCGCCTAGTTCAATTCATCATATTTTTTTTACATAATCTCTCAAAGGAAATAGGAAGCCCTGAGGAAAATAATTAGCCATATTAATATATGTACACTTCAAATACATCATATATAAGGACTGCTATGTGAAAGGGTATTTTTAAGGATTGAAATGAGTGGAAGTTCTAATGAGGGGTGGAGTCACGAACTTAAGAATCCATTCCTCTGATTGCGTGCAAGACGAAGGGTCAAAGTTCGGCTGGAGTCTCCTTCAATCGGCCTCTCCAGATCCAATATGCGACCTGGACAGATGTCGTCGCATGAACCCGGGCACCCCTGCAAGAGTTACCGAGCGTTGCTAACCGCTTGGGTTATAATACTATAATGTGACACACGTTTGTGTCTTACATTCGACGGTAATAATTTTCATTATATCCTAGTATCGCTCTGAATTGCTCCAGAACTTATGTGTAGTGTTCTGTAATTTGTACAGATTAACACTAACAGATTCTCTAAACACTTCGTCTGAAGATTACTTTTGGGAAAAAATAGATTCTTGATCGTTTATCTTGTTTTATTAATACTTTGCGTATACAATATGGACCTCGTTAGTCGTGCTAACTGGAGCTAGCTAAATTGGTTCTAAATGAGAGTGTTACAGACATCACCCTCTCTTAGCTCACCGTCCCTCTTTTGGACAACTTAGATACACAACATTATGTAACTTTTTTTTAAAAATCTTTTGAGGTATTCCTTCTTTACCCCGCCGTGGAAAGTGGAAAAAGGAAAGGAACAATTCGAGGCGGGACAAGAGAATCCTGTACACTCCCTCAGATAGTCTCGCTGAGAGTATGTAGGGGTAGAGTTACATTACAGTTAGATCTCGCGTATTGTAAGTGAATGCACATCTCTACCCACTGCAACCTTTCACTTCGAACACTAGGTACAATCTGTGGCAGGCACGGTGAATCTATGGTGGGTAAAGATCAACATTATTTGTATATTATCGATTTTTTTTTTATTACTACTTACAATTGTCTAGCTTTTCAGCTTTCTGCTAGTGGAGCAAGCGTTGTGGAACAATTACAAAACCTTGGAGATAACCGTAGATCGTATGAAAGCATCTTTCATTTGTCTTTGCTGTTGTCGTCACGAAGTCATCAAAAATTCACACGAATTTCACAACAACGAACTCTAAAACATTGTTGTTATCTAGGTGAATATAAATGGTATGTATGAGTAGTTAAGTATATATATATCCAAGAAATCAATTTTTATATTGCGCGAACAATCAATCCAAAACGTCAATTTTTGAGTAAATTTTTTTGGGAATTCTTACTGTTTTTTTTATTGCATAATCGATATAAAATATTATGTCGAAATATAATTTATAAATTGCACATTTCGAATAAAAAATCCGAAAGGTAATTTTATTCAGTTTCTAAGACGGCAATTATTTTTACGACATGTTCAAAAAGAACAAATATAAAGCACATTTAAAATACCTTGGAAATATTCTGAAAAAAGGTCCAAAATCTTGGTTAAAAAAAGACGTAGCGCAATACCCAACCACATCTTACCCTAAAAGTAAGTAATAAACGATAATTCCAAAATAAGATTAAAAATTTCAAGTTTATACAACAAATAAACTACCCTCTTACGCTGTGTAAAGAATGTGGATCCTTTTCATGTACATGGTTGTTTATCAATTGTGTAAAATTGTACCACGTTTATTATTAGTAAGACCGTCAGTGTCTGCCATTCTAATGTTGTATAGCTGGCAACACGCTGAATAAATGACGTGCCTAATTACCCTAATCAGTCGCAAAGCAGTGAGCTCATTGCCATTGAAGTATAACGCCATTCTCGTTCAGCATTATATATTAGAACCGTTGTAACATTTCTTCACAAGAATTTGTTCCCATTAAGTCTGCTGCCTACGAATCCGTACTGAGATGACTGAACTCATCTTGCCTCGTATTATGCAACGAACTTCATTGCCCACTAACTCATCTTTTGCTGATAATGATTGACTTCACAACAATTACTGCAACGAACTTTGCAAGATAGTGAATGGATACTTAAGTGGCTTAATCAAACATTTACGAGATATTGAAATCTTCCCATTCACCTACTTTGATAACAAAACGCACTGAATTCACAAACATGCTGATTGATAAAGCGATTGAATGTAAGCATTTCAAAATGTAGAAAGTGTTGGTTTTATCGATTTACACGGTCGCTAAGTCTCGGAAAGCGTTTACCAGAGTTGGGTGTTTTTAAAAATACTAAAACGAACTTTTTTTTTTTAAACGCCCACTGTTTTCCCAAACTGTTATAAAAGGGCTGTTTTAATGCAATTTGTGTAAAATAAATTAATGTGTGGATTGTAGCACGCTTTTTTCCAACAGCTGGCGTTTTATAAAAAAATTACATTTTCGTATTTTGAAAAAGTTCTAAAATGTCCACCTGTAATGAACGCTTGTCGAGGCTTGGCAAGATATTTAGATCCAACCGCCTATATTTTTGTATGTATTATTTTTTGTTTAAAGTTACACATCAATATATGTTACAAAGATTACAAATGTAAAACACATAAAGATGCAGTGAATGAGACATGATGAAAGAAATATACACTAAAAATTAGTAGTGGAAAAAAATGGCAGAAGTATGTACATAACACATAACATATTATATATATTGAAATAAACAATGCTAAAGAAAAAACGTATCAAATAAACATACTCGTACAAGAGGTGACGTTATTGTGTTATGTTACATTATTGCAATTATTTCTTCTGTACACAGAAAACCTCACGTACAAAAAAGATAACAACAGAAAATAATGTACATTATAAACAGTAGGCAATATTTAAAGAATAGAAATGTATTCTTATAAGTCAAGGTTTCTCATAACCCGCCTTAGGGGGCATGTTAATGTATGCCCCCTTACTAGGCTAGCCTTTGTTGAGGCAATCATTTTGAAGGGTTAATTTGTAATTCTTACGAACATACCTACAGCATCATATCAGTAGTTTGGTTACATTAATAACTTCGAGTTTGATGAGGAACACGGGTAATTCATCATTTGAAATTTTTTTCTTTGGATTTGTTTTGTGAATCACATTTTTTATTATTCGGTCTTGTCGCAAGGTGTCTTTGTTGACCAAAGGTGGTCTGAATGATGGGAATTTATAGTAAAATTTTGTTGTTTCGAGTTAATGAACTGGTATTTAATATTTTTTTGTAGTAATTATGTATGTTTGTGTACGGATGAGAGAATTTTTTGCGTGTATCTACCGAAAGTCAAACACTTTCATAATATTAAAAATTATGTTTCAGTCTGTAATTGGAGATAGCAGAGAGGGTTACGTTTCGTATTTACTGTAGGGGCAAGAGAGAGAGGTGCGAGCACACATTTTCTTTCTCTCTTTCTCTCATAGTCAGTTACGTTTCGTATATCTAAGACAGAGTGCAGGCTTATTGTCTGTATCACATTGTAGGAGCAAGAGAGAGCAGTGCGCGCGCACATTTTCTTTCTGTCTTCCTATCATATAGATGGAGCTAAAGAAGTTTTACTTCAGTCGTGTGTAGGGAATGCAAATCTCGCGAGATTGGGGCTTGAGCGAGATCTCGCGAGTTTAGAATAAGAATACTGCGAGATCTCGCCAATTTCGAGATCTCGCGAGATTGGCAGTTTTGTGTGGTTTTTTTTGCAAATAATCACAATATTTGAATAAATTAGAAAAAAAATAATAAAAATTTCAAGATAAACATTTATTTTCACAAATTTTTTAATAGACTTTTATGCATCAAACATTGTTTGACGTATTTGTCTATAATTTTTTAATAAACTTCGTATTAAACTTTGACGTACGTATATGTCAAATAACAAATGAAACAAACAACCTTTCTCTTCTAATATCAATCAAAAACCCTTAATTATTAACAGTTTCTTTTGTAACAAACAAAAAAACGAGAAGTTAAAAAAAAATAAACTTAACTACTTAACATAAGAAACTTTTTTTGTATAAATAACCAAAAAAATACTCCAATGAAATCAAACTCAATCACGTAACCGTTGGGGAACGTACCCATACTACGTAACCCGTCCAGGGAGGGGGGTATTCGAAATACCACGCTTGGTGCAAATGAGCGGCGGGGACCTTAGGTTCTTAGTCACCGGGGGGGGGGGGGGGTGGGGTTAAAAATTGCAAAAAGTTGGTCACATAGTATGGGTACGTTCCCTTAGCTAGCAACAACTATTAGTAAACAAAACGAATGCGCGCTGATGACGCTGCACGCCGGCTTAATTTTCGACCAATCGCACGTACAAATGAATATGAGAGACACCTCGTTCCGCGACCGCTACCTCATGCGCACCGAACGAAACCGACAGATCGCAACTCCGTCCGTGTCAGTCCGCGCTTCGAATAAGACCTTTTTATGCTCGAGTGCAATCTCGTTAAACTCGCGAGATCTCGCCCTTTTTTCGTCCGAGATCAATCTCGCTGAAAAGGGCCGAGATCTCGCGAGAACGAGATTGCATTCCCTAGTCGTGTGGTCTAAAGCACACTCGTTTTTTTTTAACTAGGCATTTCATCCTAAAAAGAGTGCTTTGAAAATAGTTTTCAGTGCTTTTATGATTGGGTTTACTGTACACAACCCCCCCATGCTGTGATACCGTCCTAAATGATAGATTGACAGACTGCGAAATAAATCATTTTCATGTGTTGAAAGTCGAGAAAGTATCGTATCGTTCTGAAGAGTGCATGATTTTTCAAGTGTGAAGATTCCATTTGAGATATGGTTCAATGGTGAGGCCGAGGTACTTCATCTGAGTAGTGCGCTCAATGTGTGGACGCTGACAACATTCATCGGATTTCAAACATATGTGTATTCTAACAGAGGCATCGTCTTGAGGTTGACCTGTAATATTTATGTTTGATGTGACTTATTTAGTTCTCTCGGTGTTCCATTATATCTGTTTCAGCTTTTTGTCAACAGCTAGCCAGAGTGTTATCGGCAAAACTAATAATTTTCCCCTGAATATGTAGCATAATACCAGGTTTCATTCGCGGGTCGTTTATTAGTTGTGTAAAATTTAAAATACGTTTTTTGGTAAGGCATTAGGAATTAGACAAAATATCAGTCTTGGTCGACCTAGGAGTCAGTTGCCTTTGGCTAGAACTGTTCCACTTCCAGAGGTCAGCCAAATCTGATGGTGCCAAATTTGTACACCATACAACAAATATCACACTATACTATTGTATAATGTGGCAACTTTTGAATCGGGGGGCGACTTTGATCATTGCGGATATCTGCATTTATTCCCTCTACCACTCATAAAATTGGTACCTACTCATTATTTTTGGTGTTTTTTATCGGGAAAAGTGTACACAACAACGCTTCGAAAATAAATCAAATGAGTATTTTATATATTAAAATCAAACAAATTGAACTGTGAAGCTGTTCTTTTTTTTAAAATAATTTCATACCAATTTCATATAATTTTTTGGTATAGGCTTATTATTGTCATAAGCTTGTTATATAGTCGGCGACTTTAATTATTACGTTACAAAAAAAAATGACTCCCCAAATACACATGTATAATTTTTTTAAAAGAAAGACACATTCCCGGGTTACGAATAACCCGAAAATATTTTAAAATCTCCTACTACAAGTACAATAAGCGGAAAATGTTGCTTGTGTCGTGATGGAGGACTTAGCCAGCCGAGGAATCGAACACGGGATGCCGGGGTGGGACCCGGATCCGATGCCAACTCAGCCTTATTTATTTTGGGGTGTTATGCCGTGTTGCCCTACCTCTTTCTTTTGCAAACGTTTTGGACAGCGTTGCAGTTGGGGGTTATACCGTGTTGCGCTACCTCTTTTTTTAGCCAACGTTTTCGACAGCGTTGCAGTGTCCATCATCAGGGCAGATCCGACATTATCGTATATCCAAATAACTTTTTATTAAGTTATTTGGTTTCAAAGATGAAAATTTAAGTCACCCCGTTTTACGGTACTAAATCGCAGGCAATTACGCAGAAGTGGGGTACTTTCTCCGTAACTGGTGGTACCGTATATGGAATTTTTAGCGGCAAAGACAAAAATATTCGTAAATGCCAATTTTTTAGAACATATCCTTGCAAATTACTAATTTCACTAGAATGCAGCGAAACAACCAAAGTTTTTTGGTAATGTTTAACTTTGTAAATGGCTATAGAAGTTGTGGCTATAGATTACCTCCTATTAGCTACCCGTACGCCAACAGCAGAAAATGGTATTTTACCACCGAAGTTTACCAAGGAAGGGTGTCGAATGAAAAGAAGATTATTTTCTGTTCCCGATTGCCGCCGATCTAACAGCTCGCGAATTGCTTCGTGTTCGCTATCCACTTTCCGATAGCTGATGATAAAGAGCTACGTTTATTTGATTTACATACTTAAATCCATTGTTTTCATAAAGTAATAATATTATGTATTATGGGGTTATAAAAAAAATAGAAGAAGGAATTGTGAACGATAAGAAGTAGATAGTTTATTGTATCAGGTGATATAGATACAATAATTAAACAATTGTAATTTAGCATGATTAAAAACTCTCAAGATCAATCAATTATGTGCAATTATATTAATATTTAATTATTGAAGGAGAAGATAATATTAATAAATTTGAGAAGAATAGCTCAGCGGTTAGAGCATTGTCCCGGTAAGATAAGGTCCTGGGTTCCATCCCCAGTTGCGATGGTTACCTTTGTTTTATTTTCTAGCTTCTTCTGTTACGTGTTTTTTCTTGGATTTATTTATATTGAATAAATATTAGGAATGGATAAATATTAGGTACATTGATGACTTTTTTTTCATCAGCTCCACGTAGGAGACCCTGAGGAAAATAGATTCCATCAAGGCCTACGCCATTTGGGGATGCTGTGTGGAAATTATTTTTACGGGACAGGAAGTTCTGAGAAGGAAAGGGGTACGAGGGATGGCTAAGAATCTGGGGGTCAATGTGTCCAGGAGTGAGGGACGTATGAATCCATCCCTCCCAATGCGGTGCAAGGCGATTGGTCGAGATAGTTCGACTGGAGAGATCTAGGTTTCACAACCAGTCACTATAGATCCGGCTCGCCACGCAATAGGCGGGCAAACGCATTCGCCGCCAAGACCTAGATAAACTTCATCCCATGAACCCGGCCCCCAGCAAATGTAGCGAACCACATTGTAAGATCTATGGCAGGGGTGTTACTTGTCAAATAAATGGTTCCCGGGGCAGCCGTACCAATACGAGCCTCCCAAATTGTTCCCTCCCAAATCTTCAAACTTATTCCTATAAATTGAATATTATAAAATATACTTGTTGACTTTTGTGGCTTTCAGCCCTGTTGCACATCTGCCCTGATGATTCATAATGCAAGACTATCCGAAACGATGACTCAATACGAAAGAAGCAATAATCCAAAAGCAGTTACACCGACAAATGTAACTTTATTAAAAACTTCATTGGCAAATCTCGCTTCAGGGCGATACTGAAAGTAACCCAACAATACGGTTAATAAGCAATATCGCAATGAATGCGATTGAGTCCAAACATAATTTCTTTACAATCAGATTTCTAATGTTTTCAACTAAACCAGTCTCACTAATATTCAATTCGGTCTAACACTGAATACATGTATATCTCAGTCTAAAAGTCAGTAGTGCGCTCTACTTTCTGACCAGTTTCAAAGATCAAATTTAATTTTTTAGAACGAAGAACATTGATATTTTAAATCACATGTGTTTGAAAGACAAATGCCAATAATATATTTATCAATAATTATAACAGAATGGTCTGAAATATGCGTGACTTCCGATGATTTTATATCGATGTTTCCAAACATGCTTTCATTGTCGACAGCCGAACCGATGGTAACAGTGACTGAATAAGAAATCGATATACGATAATATTAATAATTTTGCAATGATGAATTATTGAGATGTTTTTTTTTAACATTAACTCCACACAGGAGGCCCTGAAGAAAATAATTTCGCTCGTGGCATATGTCATCTGAGATGCTGTGTGGAGAGTCTTTGTGAGGAGAGGAAGGAATGAACATTGGTCTTGAAGAGACCCATATTACAACATGGGTCTCTTCTAGGAAGGAGGAAACACAGAGGCCGGCAAATCATTCCACAGCCGAGCTGTTGAACACAAGAACGAGTCGAAGAAGCGACCCGTTCTCATGTGACAATTGAGAACCGTGTATATACGTTGGGAACGCGTTTGGCGTGTTTCCCGACTATGCACCGGTGCCGAAGGGATCAATGACGCTATTTCCTGTAGTTCTTTTAGTTTTTTTTTTCTTTTAGTTTTCATGCTAATCTAAATATGCATTGGCAGTCTGCATTTACTTTTTGACACAAAACGGGAATTAATTAGTTAATATTATAAAAAATAAAACAAACACTTTGTATTTAACCACGAATTTATTATTTATATACCTACCGGTTTCGCTTCGACCAAGCTTCCTCAGGATATAAAAATAACTGGTAAGTTATTATTATATCCTGAGGAAGCGAAGCGATGCGAAGCGAAGCGAAACCGGAAGCGTATTTGCGTTGGTTGGAATACCTCTTAACTATAATAAATTGTTAACCGTGAGCGCAAATATTGATAACTGACCATGGACGACGGATTTTGTCAATATACCTGGTATATATGATTTAAGGTTTTATCGGATGACAATGCTATACCCGATAATTTTGCAAATACAGATATATTAAAAATACTCCCACTGGATAGATGCGGTTTTACCGTTATGACTATGGATAATAACATTTCAGTCTGTTACCGTCTGCTTCGAGTATATCTGTAAACGTGATATTTATTAGCTGTGAAGCAGGGTGATCGTCTTTTTATACCACCCAGAAGTTTATTTTTCTTATAAAAACTTTCGATCGGTGACCTCTGACTACATGAAGTTTGATTTTTCTGCCTGAATTTAAAAAATCTAATAACGTATTTTCTGTTATGAGCGCTTTGCAGTACTTATTAGAGGTAACCGGACAGCTGTATTTTTCTGTTCGGACGTACAGTTTTCTGTAACATATGTACAGTTTAGGTTTGATTCGTAGGCTATTTTTTCATCTATTTTCTTCTTCTTTGTGTGCCCAGGTCCCCCGACGTTGACGATCACTCTTGAGAATGTCTCTCTGTCTTGCGCTGCCCGGAATAGCTCCTCCACACTTCTAATGCCGGTGCACTCTCGTATATTACGCAGCTAAGACATTTGTCTCCTACCAGGCCCTCGGCGACCCTCTATCTTGCCTTTCAATATTAAATGGAGCAAGTGATACTTCTCCCCTCGAAGTATATGACCCAGATATGAAATTTTCCTGATTTTTTATTAATGTAAGCAGTTCTCTATCTGCTCTAGCCCGCCTGAGAATTAATCTATTTTAATCGCCATCTATTTTAATGACATCATTTCTTTTTTTTTTATTTATGGAAAAACATAATGAATAAAACCTACATCCTAGACTTGTACAAAAGTCAATATACTTTTTTTTATGAGAATACCTCACAAGAATCCCAGTTGCTCCCGTCTGGAGCCAATGAGACTATGGCTTCCCAATCGGGGTTTGCTGTAGGAAAAAGAGTAAGGAAGAGGAAGGTGGGGAAGTAACTGACTATTCAGATCTGGTCACAAAGCGCGGCTAAAGCCATTTCAAGCAACATTTCAATTCTGAATTGTGGTTTTACACCAGGGCGATATTGAGAGTGTCTTCCACTCTGGAACGTGCCACAAATAAAAGTACTATATATTATTTCTTAATTCATTAATTGTGAAATGACAGAATTAATCCAAAAAAAATTTTTGAGCATGCCAGGATTCGATCCCGTGACCTTCGGATTGCGAGTCAAGAGCCTTACCCCTCGACCACGGCGGCCGTCAATAGATAGTCGCACATTAAAATAGAAATTCATACATTTACCCAAAACACTAAATAGATCGCATTTAGTTAGGGAATCTTGCAATCATACGTAAAGAAAGCTACCAAAAAAAGTACCTACGCGTTACTAATATAAAGATAATCTTGGTAGTTCTTAGTCGGAGTATGAAACAGTTAAATACGACCAAAGGAGATTAGCTCAGTGGTTATAACACATTCTCGGCAAGGCTAAGATCATGAGTTCAATTCCTAGGTGCGACCGAATCTTTTTCTGATTTTTCTGTTTCGAACTTTCATTTGAGAGTCGCTTTTATATCACTTTTCAAAGTTCATTTGACACGTGTTGAGATGTCATAAAACTCTTATGTATCAAAAATGGGTACCCTCTTGTTTCTTTCGTATTATTATTCTACTGAATGAAAAATCAGGTGCTTCCGCTAACTCCCCCCCCCCCCCCTTCGCCCTTTCCTCACTCTCATTAACCACACATCGTACCATATTTTGGTTGCCGTAGTCCTACTGGCTTCGGGCGGTTGGTATACTTATACGGTATTCACATATTTTGATATTATATTATTCACAATAAATACGTTCATGTTCATTTCTAAAACTCAATAATAATAATAATAATGATTGGATAATTTGTACAGCACCGTTTTTATGCGCACCTAGGCTCTATCTGATTTTATTATTTACAAATAAACACGAAAAACATACTGACACCTGTCAGGTCATTTCTGACAAACACACTTTTTTCAGAAAGTTTGCTTGGAGAAGATACGGCTTTGCACGCAAAGGATCTTGTATTAAAAACACTGGACCTTGCAAGATTCCCCTACGTATCGACGTTCCCTTTGTCTGGTCTCCATTCAGTCTACCGTCAGTCGTAAATTGAGCAGCTTTTTTTTTACTTCTTCGTTTCCCAAGCCAAGTGATGCTTACTAAAAGATTGAGGTGATTTGAGGTTATACTTTTGTTAAGTAAAATCAGCAGGTATGTTTGAACTAGATACTGTTGTAAAAATTTTAATTATTCAGATGAATAGCAATTTTACGGAATTCTGAGCTCTACGGCTTTAAATTGGAGAATGATTAGCAAGAAATGAGCTATTATAAACATGAAAGAGGAAGAAACAGAACGACCACAAATAAGTGAGAACACAGAAAAATTGCATAGAAATATTTAGAAGAAAGGTGACACAGACGTTGAAGTTTGGGTAAAAGAGTCTATACATGGAAGTTAGGAAAACATGATGAAATGTGAAGTACTAAATTCGTTTTAAAAAAGACAACACAAGACTCAACAATTACATTTACTATTTTACCCTTCATTAGGTAGGTACTATTACTAATTTTTTTTTTTGTAATTGTACTACAGATTATTATTCAATTACTGTACAATTTTCTCATTTTGACAGTCTTAACACCTAGGAAGATGATAATTATACAAAAAAATCTTAACTTTTTCTGAATTTGTTCCAGCATATTAATATATGCGGAGTCCACACACCACTAGCATACTCCACTAGAATTTATGACTCTTTAAGCCTGTAGATTTTTTTATAAAATATCTTACAAAACACAATTAATTGCATTATATTTTTATACATTTAGTTATTTGTATTTATAATTTCATTGACTAAATTTCTATAATTCTTCCCATTGTTCTTTCAGAAAAATAAGTAGAAAAGATATTGAGCGAATGAACGAAGAAAGTAGTGTAAAAAGAATATATGATGCAAATGTGAATGGTATAAGATGTCGGGGACGCCCGAGGAAGACATGGCACGATCAAGTGAATCAGATACTTGAGACGGGCCATGTCAAAAGTCAGAATAATAGAAGAGTATGTATGAGACGATGTATGAATGTGAGTGAGGCAAAGAGTGTGTGCCAAGACCGAGTTGTTTGGCGGTCCGTCCTCTCTGCCTACCCCTGCGGGGAAACGGCGTGATGGTTAGTTAGTTAGTTAGTTAGATATTACTGTACTTGCGTAAACTGTATTTCATTTGTTTTTTTCACATTTTTCCGCGTGACTTCATACAAAATTCCCGTTTTATCAACGCGTTCTGCAGTAATTATAATATCCACACCATATATATATTATTCGAGTATCTGTCTACGTGTACGTGATAATAATGGAGCGAGGCAACACGCGCCGAGCAACACACTTTCCTAATATAGTCATGTTCAATTCACTTATCGATTATAAATTATACGTGCAACACCTTTTACGGCAGAATCTCAAACACCGCCCGACGGGAGTACCGGGAATAATAATACATTGCACGGGCCTAAAACATTAACAAATGTTCTGAGAATCAAAGTTACATTTTTTTGTATTGTATGTAACTGTTTGCCAAATATGTAAAAAATACTGTGGAAAAGAAGTTCTCAGAAATATGACTTTAAAAATTATTTATCATTTTTTTTGGTTAGAAAAACTTCGGGGGATTAGTGTTAGAAGTGCCTATGTCAGTTTCTGGAAATTTTATTTAGATACCAGACCACTAGAACGATCGATCGATAAGGTTTAATACGAAAACTTTTGGCAACTTCTCATCGTTCCCTGGGACAACTGCAGATCGCTAATGCACAAACAACAGTTGATGTCGAATGTAGTAGGAACACTTAGTCATTTTTAACTTTGACTTATTCGTTGGCGATCTGCAGTCATGCTAGGGAACTGTAAGAAGTTACCGAAAGTTATCCTATCAATCCTAATCTATTGACCGTGCTAGGGGGGCAGAAAGTACTCTAAAACGTTCGTTATTTGAATGGAGTGAATAGTTTTTTCAAGTGTTCTAGGTATTCCAGTCTAGAAGCATAAATTGGAGGTATTTGTTCAGGTGCAATAAAAAAACCGATATTATTTTTAATAGCCATTATTTTACCAAATATTTGTTAAACATTGAAAAAAAATCAAACGAAAAAATTAAAAATTCGAAAAGTTACAGGGTGTTGAAGTGAAGGGTTTCAAAAAAATGGTGTGCCCTGGTTGACACGATTGCAACCCTCCTAGCAATTTAAAAAAAATAAACCAAAAAAATGCTGCTGTGGCCCGAACTAAGGAAAAGTAAAATTAATTTTTTTTCGCAAAATGGCGGCTGTCTTAAATAAAAAGACATTTTTTTACCAGTTTTTTTTTACTTATCTCGATTTTTTTTAAATAGTAAAAATTGATATTTTGTATAGAGAAGGCTTAGACCAAATTCCAAGTATATTGGTTCAGTAGAACTTGAGGTCTCGAGTCTAAAAGTAGTTTGGAGATACGCGTTTATAGTTTTGCTCTATTTAGATCAGCGGTTCCCAACCGGTGGTAAGTGGACCACAGGTGGACCGCGAGATCTACAATGTGGTCCAATAAACATTTACAGCCTTACTAAAAAACCCAGTGAAAATTTTATTCAATTGACAAACGGCCGCGGATGTGAAAACATTACTAATTAAAAATTTGTTCTTTGAAAGAAATACACATGGTTTCCACGGCCTGAGAGGGTAGTTTATCTCTGTTTTAACCATTGATGTCCGAACGATATTTGTAATTTTTCCATAGTATTTTGAATGTTCTATATATTTCTTATTTTTGAAGGTGTCGTAAAAACAAATACCAATTATGAAAACTAGATAAAATTACCTTTTAGATTTGAGTATTTGAAATACACTTTAACTTTCAAAAACTGCCGTATTTTAAGATTCAAACTCGGAAAAAAATGGAAAAAAATTTCCTCCCACAACATTTTTGACCAAAATGTAGAGAAATTTAAATAAAATCAAAATTTAAAAAATACAATCCTTTTGTGTAATAAATTTGGAAGGAAACTATCACCTCACTTTTTCATCGTGTATACAATAAAAAAATAATAAAAAATTTCAAAGTTTTTTTTAGTGCCAAAAAAATAACTTAGAAATAATACCGAAATTTAAAACAGATTTCTTGCATCTCTAAAGACGTTAATTTTTTGATACGTTTACGAACACATGTATTAGATTTTAATATTATAAAAAATTATCACTTTTAAGAAATTCTCTTAAAATAAAGATCTTAAAATGAAAAATTTTATCTTTTTTAAGTAACCTATAAAAAACAATATTCTGACAGTTCAACTTTGAAAGTACGGCGTTTGTACAATAACTTGATTAAACTGATGTAAACCACACAAATAACATGGTAAATATATCAATTATGTGAACAGAAGAGTAAATTCGTCACTACAATAGAAATTATTAAGTAAAATCACAAAATTTTCGATATCCCGCCATAAAACACACCGAGCTGTTTTGTCATGTCTCGGGCCGACGAACTAATGCATAGGCGCGCCAATAATGCCCCTTGCGGAGAAAAATTAAAACAACATTGTTTCCTAGTAAATTAAAACCATATACAACGTTGTCACATCTTCAATGCGTTTTAACAGTGTGACCGCGTAAGAAACGTTATTGGTAATAAAACGTCTTTTAGTGTTATTCAACAAATTAGTGATTTTATGAGAAGATAGCTTAGAATCATAGTTCCATGGGAGATACAGATAAAAGTAATAAATTAAAGGTTAGTTAATAAATGATTTGAAGTATTGATAAGGCATAAAATATTTCTACATATTCAATACATATTTCTAAATACAATATACAATAAGTTAAGTTATGAGGTGGTACTAGAATATTTTAATTTAATTTTTTTTTTTTTTCGTAGCTTTCTTCCGATCGTATATCAAGGGGTAATTTATTAAATAATTTTATACCCTTGAATGTATAGTGATGCTGTGCTGTTGTGGTTCGCATAAGTGGCACGGAAAATCCTCCAACAGATATTATTCTTTTGCTTATATTTAATTGTGGTAAATTATTTTTATTAAAGAAATCTTTATGTATTTGTAATAGTGCAATTTTGTCATAAATTTTTGCAAGTGGGGGAACCGGGAAATCTTGAAAAACATTTATAGTTGGATAGTAATAGGGCTTTTTTAGGATGATTTTTATTAATATCTTTTGAATTGTTTCCAATGGGAGAAGGGTTGCTTTGTATGCACCCCCCCAAGCCACGATTCCATATTGTAGTACAGAGTGCGCAAGTGCATAATAAATATCTTTTAGTATTTTTAATGATACAGTATTTCTTAATCTAAAAAATATATAGATCAGTTTTCTCATTCTGTCTACTGTGGAATTTATTTGACTTTTCCATTTGATGTTATTATCAATAATTATTCCAAGATATTTTATTTCTTCTTTACTACTAATGTATATACAGTTTGAGTTACAGGGTGTGATTCTAAAGAGGCAATTTCTTTCGTGAATTTTTATGTTTAGATTTTTATTTGCGATATTCCCTGTTAGACTATAAGGTATAAAATGGGTTTTCTCGACATTTAGTGTCAATAAATTTTCGTCAAACCATACTTTTACGATATTTAATGCATTATTAGCTAATATTTCGATCTCATTCCAAGAGTTACCATTAATAGTTATCACTGTATCATCTGCGTATGATATAATGTTTCCAGTGATTGGGAGTTCAAAAAGTTCATTTACATATAATATGAATAGTAAAGGTCCCAAAACAGTTCCTTGTGGAATTCCAAAATCTATATTTTCTATTTCACTTAGTTCGTTGTTTACTTTTACCTGTTGAGTTCTTTGATAGAAATAGCTTTTTAACCAAGATTTAGCTTTGCCAGTTATTCCTATATTATTTAGTTTATTAATTAATTTTGAATGTGAGACACTATCAAAAGCTTTACGGAGGTCAATGAATATACTTAAGCATTTTTTACCTCTATCTAATGTTTTGTAAATAAGCTTAGTTAATTCTGCAATTGCGTCTTGTGTGCTAAAATATGATACTCTCAGTTTCCCGACTATGCACCGGGGCCGAAGGGATCAATGACGCTAGTTCCTCGGAGCGTCTTCCATTGTAATACCGGTAGAACAAGGATAGCATTCCCACCCGACTTCTGTGCTCTAAAGATTGCAATCCGTCTGTTAATACGGGAAAATCTATCAAACGGACCGCCCGTTTTTGCACAGAGTCAAGGGTATTTTTCAGGTATTTTGGAGCTCCAGACCAGAGGTGGCTGCCAAATTCAACCGTGGTGCGCGCTTGTGAATTGTACAGGGTTAGGTACTATTAAAGCCTGCCCGGTACAGTACGCCCAGTTTTTGGGAGGCTAACTTTACTCTGGTTTCGATGGAGCCCCCATATCTGAGCTGGTCACTTAGAGTTACCCCAAGTGTATCAATGGAGGGCCTTTTCGGAAGATTGCTGTCATTAAATTGCAATACTGCTATCAATAAATAATAACCATTATTTATTTACTTTGTGTGAAACAAATAGTAGAAAAATATAATGAGTATAATAAGAAACTATACATGGCATTCATCGATTACTCCAAATCTTTCGACAGCATAAGACACATAGCTATATGGGATAGCCTTGAACAGCAGGGGATACCTTTAAACTACATCAATATTATAAAAAACATATACTTGAATTGCGAAGCGAGGATCCAACTAGAAACCTTGGGAAAAAAAAGTTCAAGATCGAGAGAGGAGTAAGACAGGGAGACCCTCTATCACCAAAATTGTTCTCGGCTGCTCTGGAAAGTATCTTCCGCAAACTAGATTGGGAAAAATATGGTATTAACGTACAAGGTGTAAAACTTAACCACCTAAGATTTGCGGACGATATAGTCCTATTCGAGGAAAACCCAATGCACCTAATTAGAATGATAGAATCACTAAACGAGGAAAGTGTGAAAGTCGGCCTATGCATGAACAAAGACAAAACAAAATTGCTTACAAACTCTGAACCAGTAACTATAAAAATTGACAACCAACCACTCGAATATGTGTCAGATTACATCTATTTAGGACAGATAATATCTCACAAAGATCAAACCACTGAAATCGAGAGAAGAGTAGCAAATGGATGGAAGAAATACTGGTCTTTGAAAGAAGTCTTGAAATCTAAGGAGCTAAGTATGCAAATAAAAAGGAAAGTCTTCAACACGTGTATACTTCCAGTCATCACCTATGGATGTGAAACTTGGGCACTCACCAAACGCCACAGAGAAAAGTTGGAACGCTGCCAGAGAGCCATGGAGAGAAGTTTGACAGGAACAAGGAAACATGACAGAGTGAGAGGTAGCACAATAAGGGAGAAAACTAAAGTTGCCGATGTAGTTACCCGAATAGACCAACAAAAGTGGAGATGGACAGGACACATGATACGCGATCCACAAGAGAAATGGTGCAAAAATGTCACTGACTGGTATCCCAGAGATGGCAAGAGAAGTAGAGGACGTCAACACATGAGATGGGAAGATGACCTAAAACTCACTGCTGGACATCAATGGAGAAGAGTAGCGCGTGACAGGTCCCAATGGAAAATATTAGAGGAGGCCTATGCCAAGAGGCAAACTGAGCTTCGGGATATACTATAACAAATAAGATCTGTCTAATACATACCTAACAGAAGTCCAGAATAAAAAGGCTTATTATTATTATTATTATTATTTACTTTAGAACACAAGGGATGCAGAGCATTCAAAGCGTGAGGGACTGCCCTTGCTAGGTTTTCTGCAAGGATTGCATTTCCACAACATTCGGCCTACGTGCCCAATCCACTGTATCAAGTGCAAATTCAATATTTATATTCCATCTCAACATAATTTCATCACAAATTCCTTCGGCCTCTTTATCGAGTTGCACTCTAATCAACATCCAATCACCATCACCGTTTTATTATGGCCATCGTCAGCCTTGTACGATAATTGCAATTCAATGACCATTGTCCTACATTTCTCGGTATTATCGAACACAATCGGTTTCAATCAGCTTCTCAGACTGATGACTGATAGGAGATGAGATGTGACGAGAGGAAGATGGACGGGGAAGTAGGTACTTACTGGCTGAAGTCGGCAATTGCACACATTTGTCACCTAACTTGTCAATTAAACAGCGAGAATAATAATTATATTCTTAGTTGCTATGGACTACATCAGGGGACAGGAACGGCGGATATCCTATGGGAGATTAAACGATATTTT
Source organism: Limnephilus rhombicus (assembly GCA_929108145.2). NCBI lineage: Eukaryota > Metazoa > Arthropoda > Insecta > Trichoptera > Limnephilidae > Limnephilus > Limnephilus rhombicus. The sequence continues at coordinate 26,252,866 of OV815295.1, read as the reverse complement.
TTAAGTAAAACTTCTTTACGCACGCTTGACTTTGGGAGTAGGCTGGTGAATGCATGACGAGAGAGTTACGAAAAGCAAGGTAAACGGTAGATAGAATGAGAGAGAGTTACGTTTCGTATATTACTGTAGTGCTGTAGAGGCAAGAGAGAGAGAGGTGCGAGCACACATTTTCTTTCTCTCTTTCTCTCATAGCCAGTTACGTTTCGTATATCTAAGATACAGTGCAGGCCTATTGTCTGTATCACACTGTAGGAGCAAGAGAGAGCAGTGCGCGCGTACATTTTCTTTCTTTCTTCCTATCATATAGATGGACCTAATGGGCTCTTCACACGAAACTGCCTGCAAAAAGCATGGATTTGAGCGAACTAGCGCTGTCTCGTTTGTTAAAGTGCCGCTAGAACGAGACGCATGCAGGGAGTCCGAGAAGAATTAAAGAAGTTTTACTTCAGTCGTGTGGTCTAAAACACACTAGTTTTTTTTTCATACCGATTCCCAGATGGAAACTATTAATAAATATTTTGTGTGTTACAGAATCATTATTTTCTTACTTACGATTTCATGCAAATAGGCAGTTGAAATTGGAGAAGAAATAATATTTTGGGACGGTATCGACTAAGCTCCTTGAACATAACTTTAGATCAAAGATACTCTCAGTATCGCCCTAGTGTAAGACCACAATTCTGATTTAAAACGTTGCTTGAAATGGTTTTATCCGTGTTTGGTGACCAGATCTGAATAGCCAGGTACTTCCCCACCTTCCTCCTCCTCATCTCCTTCCTCTCCCCACTACCTTCAACCTCACAATGTACCCCAATTGTCCACAGGCTTCAGACGGGAGCAGCTGGGACTCTTATGAGGCATTCACATAAAAAAAGATCATATGAAAGCATCTGTAATTTGCCATTGCCTTCAATCATCAAAACGCAAAATTCACAATACCGAATGGTAATATAAATGTCCAAAATCAATTAAATTTGACCATCTGCTTCTTGGCGGGCCGGATCGGGAGAGACTGGTTGAGGGAATACCTTCACACCCATATTGACCCCCATATTCCTACGCACCTCTCATACCTTCTTCCTCCTCAAAACTTCATCTCCTGTTTTACCCTAAAAATACAGACCCTCCACACAAAGATGACAAAGGCCCTGAGGGAAATTATTTTGCTCATTGGCTAATCAGTTGCCACTCTTCTGATCTATTTTGAATAAAACGATTTTTTAATCCTGTTTATTCTAGTAAAATATGACATCCTGCTTGTATGCTGATTATCGCGAATGTTCAAAGTGAGAACTGATCAACTTTCAAATAATATTCAACTTAGCTATCCGATAAGTTTGGTCGACTAATTTTGGAAAACATTGAGTTCATAATTCGGCCATCCAGCTCGGGTCAATATCTAATAATATAATGGTTGCTAACCCGCTTCTATAATTCCCTGCGTTGGTATAGCCCCAATTATAACTGTCAATTCAAATCAATTCTCTACTGTGACTGTGATGACTCTATCAGTATGGTCTTACTGACTGCTAATGATTTTATGCTATTTATTTTAAAAATTATATTTGTTTACGGACTATACTACCTAGTACATATTATGCAATGAGAAACAATTGAAACGAAAAAGAGTTTGGTAGAATCTACATATTAATTATGGATATAACAATGGCAAGCACAAAAACATACATCGGGAAGATAATAAGTGAACAAGACTTTGATGGAATACATGGAAATATTCCCATATTTCTGAGCATCTCAAAAATCTTCACTGACTCAAGTGCCCTGAAAGAATCCAGTTTAAGCTCTGCTGGATGGTATTCAAATCCCAACCCGTCTGCTTGGTTCAATATATTGCACCTCACAATCGGGAAGCCTCAGATTTGCGCGTAAATTCGGAAACCGTCACTTTGGATCGAGATTGTAAAATATCTATGCAAGATAGCTTTCATATTTCAAAGAAAATAAGAAGCATTATTTTGTTCTCTTTCTGGTTAAAAGAAAAATAAATATTTTTCCATGAGAGGAAAAGAGATATAAAGCTTTTAAAATGTAAGGTCGCTAGGGACGTTTTTGGTCTAATGACAGTATAACGCAATTACATACGTGTTTTGGGATGTATTTATTCCTAAACAAGCACAGAATGGCTCCGGCTTACTTATCGGAAATGTGTATTCCAGAAAATTCCAATTCTCGACAGAGACTTGACGGCTAGCGACATTGTAAATTACTAAGTGAGTAAAAATAAAGCAAATTCTTAAAATTCTCCAGTCTTTCAAAATAAATATTAACTCAACTTTGGCATTAATCTTCTTATACATATAATTGTAAAACCAACAGTGATGAGGGTAGCAAATGTAAAGTCACGATTTAAATATAATATCCCCCACGGTAAATAATAAAATTGGATAGAGCCTAAGATTCATAATAAATTGTAAAGCGCCCTTGAGCTGATTTTTCACAAAAACGGCGCTCTACAAATTATCCAATTATTATTATTATTATTATGGTTAAGAGGAATATAAACAATAGAGGAATATATATGCAAAGAATGTAAGGCTGATGTAAGCATAATGAGTAAGATTAAGAAAGGGACCCTCAGATGGTTTGGGCATGTAGAGCGAATGAACGAAGGAAGTAGTGTAAGAAGAATTGTTATGATTTATGTATGTAATGACATATTTTTATGTGTGTGTGTTATATTTTAAAGGGAAAAGTAACGTTGAGCCTTGGTCGGGCTCGGGTGTATTCTGCCAGTCAACTTTGATTTCTTCTCAGGAAATCTTGGACGCCAAACCCAGTCTAATGTCTGGGTATGTCAACTAACGGAGATCACGGTACTCAATTCTCAGAGTGTGGGTCATGGTTTTATAGCATTCCTGAAAAGGCTGCACAAGGAATCTACATAATAAAACACAGAGTAGAGTAGACAATCGGTACACTGTATTGAAATTATAAAATATAATAAAACAAATTGGATGGACTCACCCCGGGACCAATGTCGTAATCTATGCTATTCCTAGCTACACTAATTAAGTTTTACTGCCGCCGTTCTCCCGATGTCGCGTGAACCAACACCACCTCCTGGTGGCAAGGGAGGTCCCAACCTCTGCGGCCCAGCATGTGCCTGCGACCTCCACGGCGGTCGCCCGGAAGGGATGATGGACCTGGACCCTCAGAGAACGGGAGGAGTACCCAAACAATCCTCCAAATTGTATAGGAAGGCTCGTCAGCCATCGAGGCGGAGTATCGTTCAACCCTGCGGTAATCTTGGGTTTGTTCCATAAATAAACCCCCGGTGGGAATTCGATGTTTGCCCTGCATTCAATGACAGGCGCGGCGGGTAATTATTTACACCGATCTCTCGGATAAAGAGGTACTTTAAACATAACAATCGAACACCGCCATTAACTCGTGTTCACTTTTGGGGACCCGCGCGAAAACTCACATTTTACGTGAATAATCTTCGAAATTAATATATTTTCTTTTTTAAAAAAACACAACGTGTTTCCTTCCCCCGGATGCAGATGCCCAAATCTTGGATTTCAATCACATCGTATTTCAAACTTAATAATTAAGTGACCGTTGTTTTCACGGCGTACCGCACATTACGCCGTCAAAACCAGAGTGCGGAAACGGAAAAGAACAAACGCCGCCTACCGACGCGTTGAACGAAACTCCCCCAGCTTTGCCAACCTAACCAATAAAAATGCATTTAAAAAATAGTACCTAACTTACGATTAATACAATCGCTTCATAACATTACCCCCCTTCCCACAAAAATGTTTGCCCTCAAACAAAACTACCAAAAATCTAAACATGCCCTGAACTATCTACGTTGGTCCCAAGGAGTACCTGGTAATAAAATAAAAAGAAACAAACAGTAAATGTGAAATGCAAAATACAATTATCAGAAATGAAAAAGAAAAGAAAAATCCTTAAATAATACTCTTTTGACGAATGAGTGCATCGCAACCCCAATCGCGCCTATCCTGTGTGTAGGCCGGATAGTAGGTTTGCGATGCAACCATTCTCGAACTTAAAAACTAGTAAACCAATATAACCTAAGAACAACTTCTTGTAAGATGATACGTGAATGGACAACAAGCACCCTCAGCACTGGGAAAAAAAACCTGGGTGGTTGTAATATTCATTCTTACCGAGCACTACCATTGACGTATCATCTGGAACAGAACACATAAACTAACTTAAAAGATAAGTCTTAAAATTAAAAAAACATACATTTTTATGATTAAATCACTCCTCCAAATACGTCAAGCTAAATTCTATGCATTAGGCATCACTGTTCCAAACACTATCACTGAATTTATATAGCCTCTCTTAGGCCGAAAATATTTGATGGGTTTACCATCTACACTTCACTGAATTTATATCTTTTAGGATAAAAACTAACCCTCTTTTGGAAGAGTATTCCTAACTAACCTCCTATTCTGGTCCTTGGGTGAATAATATTTAACCAACAACAATTATACATTGTAAAGGTAATTTTAATAGTGTACAACCACCGCATCAGATGGTGCCAAATAATTTTTAATAGTATACAACCAACGCATCGGGTGGTGCCAAATAATTTTTAATAGTATACAACCAACGCATCGGGTGGTGCCAAATAATTTTTAATAGTATACAACCAACTGTTTTAGAAGGTGTCATTTGTTAATAAGATGTGCAGCTATAATTTAGTGCAAGTATACGTCCAACTCTATAGAAGGCGTAATCGGTAAGTAAAGAACAAATTTTATGGTTTTCACTGTAAACCGTTGTTCAACCATATAGTACATAATAACAATGTTATAAGTCTCTCAGGACAATAATAACAGAATACATCCAAAATCTTATTCAAATATAATTGATTCTACTTCCTATGTTGGCTTAAAATGTGGAAGGATATGTGATACCATATCGTCCCACATTATAAGATCTCAAAAAAAAATCTTATAAACAAGGTGGACATTACAAAACATTTTCTGTAACTAATAAAAACAAAATTAAAACGCTTTTCCAAAAGCTGAGGCTTAGCTGACGCAGCCTATGTTTATAGAGTAAAACAATATTTTGACTATTTACCAATAAAACAGAAGAAGAGCGAGAAAAAAAAATACTTTGAATTTTAGCAATTACTTGCGTAACTTGACAAAATAAGGTCTAATAGTGTCAATGCACTGACGGTGAATAACAATAATTCTTCATTTAAAATCACTTAGAAAACAAAGAGATACAATCCCTGCGTCTCTGTGTTTTCTATGTAATCTGGAACAACAAATAATGACATTATCAAAAGCATGAACATAACTCAAAAAAAAAGGTATGCCTGAAACTCGCAGAGATAGTGTGCGGATATGCCCGCGTATTTCAGGATACAAGACTTACAACTAATAATCCTAACTTAATCATCTGTTCAGCCGACATCTGAATTTGCGTCTGTTTTAGCGTTAATACTATGACAATTTATACATACACTTGCAGATATATAGTTTTAAATACATTCTCAACTCGAGCATTAGCACCAGAGTTGAGGATTTTATTGTAAGAAACAAACCAGCATCATCATTACCAATGTCAAACTTACAAAACACCCCCCGTGAAGTAATTACCCCATATCCGTAGAAATGAGCCTATGACAGGACTAATGACTGTCTGAACGCATGGAATCTCCATCTCGGTTGATCAGGCCGGATGAAGTTCTGTGCATTGTAAAAAAAAAGAGAAAAAGAATAGTATAAAATTCCTCAAATCCAACAGTCCCCGAGAAAGATGGCCAGACTTTCTAAGGTACTGAAGAGGAGGGACTACATAGGTATGTTGTCCAATTTGACGATATCCTTTACATGAAAGTCGCCAGACACTTTACCATTCAAGTCTGCTAAGGTATACACTAAGTCCGATTTTTTCTTTATTATAACATTTTGCACGAATCGTGGGGACAATTTTTGAGAAAAGTAATTTAACGCGTTAGACTGAACAAAGTTTCGTCTCCACACGACGTCACCAACTTGATAAGTGACGTTTTTCCTACGCAAATTGTAGTGGTTAGCCCCCTTTTTGTATGCCTTGAGTAGAGCATCTGAAACTTGTTCATACACGTTTGCCAAACCTTGTAGCTTTTGTGCATATGTGGAAGGCGAAGCTTCCTTTTGCGCGTCGCTATCCCTATCATGAATAGGGTTACGGTGCAAATCCCCATCAAGTATCTGCTCACGGCCGTGCATTAGGAAATACGGTGTGAAGTTTGTCGCGCAATTGACAGTGTTATTCATCGCGGACTGAACCTGGGGCAAAAATTTTGACCAGTTACGATGGTCTGATTCGACCAAAATTGATAAAGCAGTACCTAATGTCTGGTTATACCTCTCAACCACGTTGTTCTGTGGGGTATACAGAGAGTTGTAAAACGGAGGTGGTATATTGTAACTTTGTAGTAGTTCTTTAAACTCCCGTGAGATGAACTGGCGACCGTTATCGCACACTATCGTACGAGGCACCCCGTGAACCAGGAAAACGTTCTCTTCCAAATTTTTAACTATGCTTTTCGCGGAGCCGTTGCGCAGCGGAAATAACCAAGTGAATTTGGAAAAAACGTCAACGCATGTCAATATTACCGTAAAGCCGGAGTAACTCCGAGGTAAAGGACCTACTAAATCTAATGACAGCATTTGCATAGGTCTAGTGACACGTTTAGGGTTTGAGGATATTCCATTAGGAGGTGCCGTGCTTATCTTATGGGCTTTACAAGTTTGGCAACGATTTACAAATTCCTTGACATCTTTATACATGTTAGGCCAGTAATACCTAAGTTGAAGCTTTTTATAGGTTTTGAAGACCCCTGGGTGACAGGCGCGCGCGGAGTCATGGGAGTCTGAAATAATATTTTTCCTATCCTCTTGAGGAATTACCCGTTTCCATGCGGTGTCCTCGCATAAGTCCAACTGGGTTTTTGTGTGACGATACAACTCGTTGTCTTTAATTTGGAAGTTCTGAAATCGTTGAGGGAATTCCTGACAACCTTTCCAAGCATTTAGATACCATTTATCAGTGGTATCACTTAGGTTAGATCCCGATATAAGAGCTACATCCATACGCGAAAGGACGTCCGGTACAATATGTTGAGTTCCCTTACGGTGAACAACATCAAAGGAAAATTGCGATAACCGTGAGCTCCATCGTGCAAGACGGTCACTAGGATTAGATAACGAACCTAACCACTTTAAACTTGAATGATCAGTAACAACTGTGAAATGCGCTCCTTCAATGTAAGGTCTAAAGTGCGTTACTGAATCCAATACTGCTAATAGTTCACGCTCTGTAATTCCGTAGTTGCGTTCGTGAGTATTTAAACACCTTGAATAATATGCAATCGGGTGCTCCAGCCCATCAATGGTCTGAATTAAAACTCCGCCAATTCCACCGGAGCTGGCGTCGCAGTGTATCGCGAAGGGTTTTGAGAAATCCGGGCAACTTAAAACCGGAGCTGATGTCAATGCTTTTTTCAACACGTTAAAAGCCGTCTCGGCCTCTGGAGACCAAGCAAAGTTGCTGATTCCTTTTTTCGAACCAGTGAGTCTTGTAAGAGGGGCGGCAATGCTCGAGAAACCCTTTATGAATCTTCTGAAGTAACCACATAATCCAATGAAGGCTCGGATTTGCTTTGCGTTCTTGGGTACCGGGAAGTTTTTTATACTGTCTATCTTTATGGGGTCTGTACGAAGACCTTGCGAGTCAACCATGTACCCGAGGTATTTGAGCTCGGCTTTGCAGAACTCCGATTTTTTCAGATTTATGGTTAGACCTGCGTCTCGTAGTCGTTCATAGACACGGTTCAATAAACAAAGATGTGATTCTAAGTCTTCTGATACTAAGATCAGGTCGTCTAAATAACAGAAGGCATTGTCGTCAAATTCTGGACCGAACAAAGCGTCGGCCAGTCTTTGCAGCTCACTTGGTGCGTTTTTAAGTCCGAAGGGCATCCGGGTGAATTCAAACAATCCACGACCGGGTACAACGAACGCTGTCTTCTGACAGGAGTCCTTATCTAATGCAATTTGCCAAAAGGCTTTAGATAAGTCTATAGACGAGATGTATCGGGCACCGCCTAGCTTGTCTAGGATCCTTGTTATGTATGGTAATGGATAGGAATCGCGTGTTGTAACATTGTTAATTTTCCTGGAGTCCAGACAAAAACGACCCGTTCCGTCTTTTTTTGTACTATGAGCACTGGACTCGACCATGGAGATCGCGAAGGACGGATGACTCCAAGTTTTAACATCTCATCTACTTCTGCGTCAAGTTGACGTTGTCTTGCCGGAGACAGTGGGAAATAACGTTGTTTAATAGGCGGACCTGTTGTATGTATTTTGTGTTGGACTAGATGAGTCAACCCTAATCCCTTCTTTTCGTAAGAAATGGATTCGAATTTTTTGACAATGTCCGAAAGGGCTTTGTTTTCCGAATTTGTTAGAGAAGAGGCAGGCCGAATTGCTCTCACCTCATTGATTTGACCTTTTTGTTGAGGTACGCGAACTTTTGAGAACAGTTCCGGCGCGATCCGAAACTGTTTCCAGAAGTTCACCCCCAATACGAAATTAGGTGTTAACGTTGGAATGACGTAAAAGATAACTTCTCTTGTGGTTGAATTGTACGTCACCGGCAAAGTTAAATACCCTAAAACAGGCTGGCTGGTACCGTCTGCTGTCGTAACGCTAAAATCTGTTTTTACTAATTCTACTCCTAACTCTAAAAAAATCTTATAACTATCCCCCCCTAAACAAGACAAGGAAGCACCACTGTCTAGCAGTGCTTTAAAATTATTATTTAGAATAAAAATGTCGGCATAAGGACGCTCATCCTCTGTACTATCCTTCTCCTGTGGCAGTGCGTCCACCGCTTGAGGAGACGGGCTAGAAAAGAATTGTTGCACTAGGCGGAGCCAACGCTTCCACTCCCTCTTTCTTTGTGCACAAGAAGGGGCGCGGTAAGATTGACTCGTTTCTAGTTTTTTGGATCATTGGTATGTTTCTTATTGTTAATACTACTAACATGCGGTTTCCTATTGTCGCTATCTTTTTTCCAACAATTTGTTAATGAATGACCTTTGATCTTGCAATAAGTACAAGCAAGAGATTTATTTTGTTGATTTTTTATATCCTGTTTAGCAAAATTATTCGTATTATTCCCCATAGGTCTTGAATTCCTAGAAGGGTTAAAATTATTATTATTGTTATTATTATTGAATGACCTGTAATTGTTTGTATTAGTGAAAGGCTTATTGTAACTATTGGGGAACGAGTTAAATTTTTTAAAGTTACTGGGCTTATTTTGAGTGTCAACTAATTTTGGAATTGCTGTGGATGTTGAGGCTTCAGTGTACGACTCGAGTTTAGCAGCGCACCTCGTAAGTTCCTCAAACGAACAAAAGTCTCTGGATGACAGCAAATTAGCATACATAGGCAACAATGCTTTCATGGCTACCCGCACAAGTTTAACCTCAGGAATTTTGCAATCCAATTTATTGTTAAGCGCTTTAAGTCTCAAAGTGAATTCCAAAACTGACATTCCCTTTGGCTGTTTATAATTTAGAATCTCATTTTCCAGATCTAATTGTCTATCCTGTCCCTCGAATTGTTTTATTAATAAGCTGGATAAGTCATCCCATTCTAAGTCTGGACTATAAATTGACCTATACCATAGAAGTGCTAACCCGTCTAAAATTTCACTGAAAGATTTAACTAAGTCTTTGTGTGAAATGTTGCGTGTCCTACAACGCTCTTCGACCAAAAGCAGAAAATCTCTCACGCAGCTTTTACCATCGTACTTGACATCCCAATTTGTAAGCCCCCGCGATGATGAGTCTTTATAAATAACCTTGGTATGTTTAATAACCGTGACCTTCTCCTCTGTTTCATTGTCAGAATCTAGATCCGAATCACTTTCCTCCCTAACCACATCTAATGATTTCTTCATAGTTTTGTTAAAGGCGCGCGCTTGCGAACGCAACGCTTGGGCAGTGCCCTCCGGTTCGATGGATCGTGAAGTTAATTCCTTTATAAGTTCATCCTTGGATGCATTATTTACATTTGGAATCGGAGTAGACATTGTAACGGTAATGTGATAAGCTTGACACGAAAGCAGAATTGGAAAGAAAGAGAAGAAAATAAAATAAAATTACTTTATTCTTTGTTTTTGATGTTGTTGTTTTTGTTATTGCTGTTAATGAACGTTGTAGTTGTACGTTGTTGTTGTTATTGCTATATTATTTTTTTTTAAATGTGTATGTTGCCCATTTAAATGAATATTTTTTTTTAGTTTAATTAAATCAATATGTAAGTAGCTCATTTAAATATAAAAATTTTTGTCCATTTAAATTAATATGTAAGTAGCTCATTTAAATATAAAAAAATTTGTCCATTTAAATTAATATGTAAGCAGCTCATTTAAATAAAATTTAAAACGTCAGTTAGACATTAGTAAATAAACAATTTACAAGTATAATTTATAGTAGGTTTTGACAAAGCCTTATACAAATTTCCCACTCGAAGCAAAAATGAATTACCCGCATTGTCATTAAAATCTCAATAAATATCTTAAATATTTGAATAATCTTTAATAATCATCCTCCATTCCTATTTAAACACATAATAAATTGATTTGTCTTCGGCTATCAGGTATTTTGACATGTAAACACAACATAAGCCGAAGTCATAGATAAAATGTAACGAGAAACCGTCATAGACAATCCGAGGTATTCTTAGAACAGCTAGCACTGATTAGTTCCGAAAAGAAAAAAAATATATAGAGCTCTACCTAGCACATTGTCCATAGTCTATGACCGATTTCTATGCATTCAAACAATAACAATGAAAATGACAATCCATTTTAGGTTATAGGAGGTAGGTATTTCAGATACTATGCATAACTGTGTGGTATTGAAAAAAAAAAACCAATAAATACGAGATTAATCATTTATAAGGTACCCACAATATTATTACGCATAGTATCTCTTTACGAATTCACGCCGGTAATAGTGCCAGCGAATTGAAATAATGAGATTTGTTGTCATTTCCAATCACCGTCACTGCAATCATAGGTTCTGACAGCGACCAAGTATAATAACAAACGAAATCAAGACCTCCACTAAACAGATGAATAATAATTTTTTGGGCTCTTTACATTACAGGGCGAAGAAAACATTTTCAGGAATGCTATAAATCGGGACCAGACAGCGTATGGAGCGCCATATTGTTATGATTTATGTATGTAATGACATATTTTTATGTGTGTGTGTTATATTTTAAAGGGAAAAGTAACGTTGAGCCTTGGTCGGGCTCGGTTGTATTCTGCCAGTCAACTTTGATTTCTTCTCAGGAAATCTTGGACGCCAAACCCAGTCTAATGTCTGGGTATGTCAACTAACGGAGATCACGGTACTCAATTCTCAGAGTGTGGGTCATGGTTTTATAGCATTCCTGAAAAGGCTGCACAAGGAATCTACATAATAAAACACAGAGTAGAGTAGACAATCGGTACACTGTATTGAAATTATAAAATATAATAAAACAAATTGGATGGACTCACCCCGGGACCAATGTCGTAATCTATGCTATTCCTAGCTACACTAATTAAGTTTTACTGCCGCCGTTCTCCCGATGTCGCGTGAACCAACACCACCTCCTGGTGGCAAGGGAGGTCCCAATCTCTGCGGCCCAGCATGTGCCTGCGACCTCCACGGCGGTCGCCCGGAAGGGATGATGGACCTGGACCCTCAGAGAACGGGAGGAGTACCCAAACAATCCTCCAAATTGTATAGGAAGGCTCGTCAGCCATCGAGGCGGAGTATCGTTCAACCCTGCGGTAATCTTGGGTTTGTTCCATAAATAAACCCCCGGTGGGAATTCGATGTTTGCCCTGCATTCAATGACAGGCGCGGCGGGTAATTATTTACACCGATCTCTCGGATAAAGAGGTACTTTAAACATAACAATCGAACACCGCCATTAACTCGTGTTCACTTTTGGGGACCCGCGCGAAAACTCACATTTTACGTGAATAATCTTCGAAATTAATATATTTTCTTTTTTAAAAAAACACAACGTGTTTCCTTCCCCCGGATGCAGATGCCCAAAACTTGGATTTCAATCACATCGTATTTCAAACTTAATAATTAAGTGACCGTTGTTTTCACGGCGTACCGCACATTACGCCGTCAAAACCAGAGTGCGGAAACGGAAAAGAACAAACGCCGCCTACCGACGCGTTGAACGAAACTCCCCCAGCTTTGCCAACCTAACCAATAAAAATGCATTTAAAAAATAGTACCTAACTTACGATTAATACAATCGCTTCATAACATTATATACGACGCGAATGTGAATGGTAGAAGAAGTCGGGGACGCCTGAGGAAGACATGGCACGATCAAGTTAATCAGATACTTGAGTCGGGTCATGTCAAAAGTCAGAATAATAGAAGAGAATGTATGAGACGATGTATGAATGTGAGTGAGGCAAAGAGTGTGTGCCAAGACCGAGTTGTTTGGCGGTCCGTCCTCTCTGCCTACCCCTGCGGGGAAACGGCGTGATGGTTAGTTAGTTAGTTAGTTTAGGAATATAAACGCTAGAAATATTTCGAATCTCATGCCTGCAAAATTTTAAAATCGAGCGTCTTTTTGCACGAGGCTAGTAAGCGAAAAAGTGGTTTTTATTTATTTCGTACATAAGAACGAAAAAAAGTTAGAACATGGAAAACCTCAAAAATAGTCGTAGCCGCAAAAAGGGGTATTTTTTGAAAATTGTTTCTTGTATTATTACTTCATAGTTAAGTCATGAAAAAACATTTTTTTGGTGGTTTACGCTTATATTTTTTGTTACATAAATAATAATTTTATTGTAATTCCAATACATGGAAAAGCTAGTAAAAGCTTTGATTTATCCGTAGCATATTATTTGATGTTCATACTGTAAGCCGATTCTTCGTAAAGATTAATCAAAATAGTATCTAAATAGGATTTCACGTATATATTCATCTTAAGTCTGAAGCATTAGTTTTTCTAGATACATATATTGTAAACTTAATGGTGGTAAGGCGAGATGGAAATTATATCAGGACTAGCAGACCCGGCACACGTTGCTGTAGCTAACGAAACACAACGCCATCTACTGACAACGCCATTACCCAACCTTTATAACCAACGCCATCTGTTAATTTACATACATATCATATCCACACCGACCGCTCGCCATCCCGCTGCCCGCTGCCCGCTTGCCAGGCCGCTCCCTTTATATATTATGTACTTCAACCTAGTTATACAAAACCTTGACAAATTATATACCTAATCCTTTCTCATGAATCACTTTATCAGCGGGAGAGACTTTGTAGATGCATACCATACATCGTAAAGATGTTGAATATTAAAATAAAGAGGTTTAATGTTGTAAATAGATTAACTTTATTAATTACTCATACATGGATTCCCAAACGCGAAGTTATCAAATAAGGCTTGAAACAAGGAGGTTAAAATAAATATTTGGATTTTTTTTCATAATATTTTATATCTTACAGATTTTTGTTTTTTTTTTGGCTACCATACTAGGCTAATGCCTAGTGAAAAAATAATATACTTTGAAGTTATTGCAAGCGACATTCGAAACAGATTAACGGTTGGTTTTTTAAACCGCTCCGTCATCGAAAATGCACGGTCCAACGCGCGTGTGATGCGGTGCGGAAATTCAATAAAAATTGAAGTTGGTTGTTTTCAGGTGGAAAAAAAATATAACAAGCAGTAATTGTTGAATGAAACACTAGTATATATTGAATTATTTGGCGGGTATTTGATAAGCCGCCATAGCTCAGTGGTCAGAGCATTCGACCGGCAATCGGAAGGACACGGGTTCAAGTCCCGTTGGCGGCAAGTATCTTTTCTCGGAAGATTTTTCAATGTAAATGAGTGTCTCAGGCTGACAATTATTGCTTGTAATAATTGTTACCCTTTGTGCTATGCATAAAAATCTTGTCTAAACGTTAGTTTATAAATTAAAAAATAATAATTAATATTTAACAAGTTTAAGTATTTCCCCAATAAATGCAGACATAATTTGTCTCGACGCCACCTAGCGAGGGATTTAACACTAACAATGTCTTCCTTGCAAAAATAAAGTTGGTTGTTTTCAGGTGGAAAAAAATATAACAAGCAGTAATTGTTGAATGAAACACTAGTATATATTGAATTATTTGGCGGGTATTTGATAAGCCGCCATAGCTCAGTGGTCAGAGCATTCGACCGGCAATCGGAAGGACACGGGTTCAAGTCCCGTTGGCGGCAAGTATCTTTTCTCGGAAGATTTTTCAATGTAAATGAGTGTCTCAGGCTGACAATTATTGCTTGTAATAACATTGAAAGCATTTAAAAATCGAATTACTAGTTCTACTTGCGATGCGGTGCAGTTATTTAAAAAATATTGCCAACATTTAAAAAACGAATTACTAGTAGTTCCTACAGTGGCAAGACTATATTCAAAAGTAGTTGGGGTGTACCAAAAGCCAACCTCTGCTAGCCCATTGAATGATGGCTAATGACGGACCAGAATATCATAAAAACTTTAGTAAAAAGTCGTTAACTTACGAGATATTGACACTTTTTTGAATTTTGAGATTCAAAATTCCATACTCCAAGATTCTATTTTTATTTAAATTTTCTGCTTTTGATCACAGTCCAAAATAAAACTAAAAGTTTGTATGTGTGCCTTTTGAAAACAAAAAAAAAATTGCCAGATTCACGACTTAATATTTTTTATTAGCTTGCTCCTTTGACTCCTCGTATTGTAAAAAAAATTACTACAATGACTTGGCAAGTTATTTTAAATTATACAACATTTGCTTTGTTTATACGACTTTTGTAAAATGTCGTTAATTTTCAATATATTGGCACTTTTATGAATTTCGTAAAAATATCAGCAACCTAGGACAGTCGTTGTTCGAGTACCATGGTTACAAAATTCCATTTTCTAACATTCACATTTGTAATACGCAAATCTAAATAAATCTATTGACCACAATCCAAAATAAAATTAACAATGCCTGTAACTTTGGAAAATTAAAACATTTTTGCCTGATTCAAGGGTTAATTTTAGTTTCCTTCAACTCGTCATACCGTTAAAAAAATGTACCACGATATCCTTGCAAATTATTAAAAAAATTGCTTATTTACTTTGTTTAACGGAATAATTAGTTTTTTACTTGCAAATAGAACTAGAATAAAAAGTGGCAAAGAAAGGCGTTTAAATTAGAATTCCATCAATAACCAAATATTGATACTTTTGATGGATACGACGTTAATCCGTTCAAAGGTTAAATTATTGGGGACTAGCTTTTGCCCCCGGCTTCGCAAGCGCCATTTGCCACCCCTCCCCCCTTCCGTGGCCCCCTCCCCCCCCCCCCCCTCCCCCCTCCCCCAATCCCTACCCTAACCCACCTCACGCATTCCACACATTCATTCCCGGTACATTCAGTTTTCAAACTGCTCGCGTGCCACCTATTACTTAATTTTTTGTACAAATTTCATAATGCCAGAGCTCAACATATATTTTATACAAAATAACGATTAAAAAAAAATATCCAATTTGCTGCAGTCGCTCGGAAGTTATGCGCATACGTACATTTCGGTGATTCATTTTTAGAGATTGGTTTTAACTACAACGCCAACAAAGCACTCTTTTTAGGGTGAATAGCCTAACTTAAAAAAAAACGTCTATAAATAACTCGATTTTGTTAGGGACAGAAAACGTACAATAAATAATTTCATAACGCCAGAGCTTACCATTATACACAGCCTATGTTACTCGCAAATGATGTAGCTTTCTATTAGTGAACGAATTTTGAAAGTCCATTCAGTATTTCTTGCGTGAAAGAGTAACAAACATACATCCTTACAAATTTTCGCCTTTATAATATTATAATAGGAAGGATAGGATAGGATGGTGTACTCTCAGTGGCTCCAGAAGGTGGAGGGCAATACTTATAGTAGGTACTACTGGACTCCTGTGCGGTACGCATATTACAACAACAACAAAAAACCCTTTGGGTTGACAAAACTGTGAATGAAAACAATTGTGGCAATGATAGTCGTTCTATTGGACGTGTTGCCGTGTTGAAAATACCTTTGCTAAATGCTAACTACGCGTCTGGGAGATGTCCCTCATAATCAATACTGTGACTGCGACGCCCATGAAAAGCCGATCGCCGCAAATGCGCGCCACTATAATTCGATATCCGTCACGCCCACTGATGAGAAAAATATTTTCAAACCAGAAATTAATATGCCGTAGGTATACCCTTTTTATGGTAGGGAAATATTTGTCTATTTATTTATTCATCTTAAAATACAACCACTTCATTTTTTTTTCATGAAAACCAGCTGCTCCCGTCTGGAGCCAGTGAGACCATGGCATCCCCAATTTGGATAAATATGTTGTGAAACTGAAGATTGAGGAGAAATTGAAGGAGAAAGAGATGGGTTTCAGTTCTGAACGGTGATCTTACACCAGAGCGATACTGAGAATATCTTCCACTCTGGAACGTGCCGCAAATATACAACATTTATTTTAAATGAATTAAATTTGAAATAACACAAATTAATGAAATAAAATTTATTTGCGCACTACTCTTACCCCTCGACCACGAAGGCGGTCTTTGGTTTAATACAAATGTTTCCATGACAATTCAACTAAGTGGCTTTTCAACACCCCTTTGAAAGGTCGTTAAAAGTTACGATTTATTTTTATTTTTATAAAAGCCCATAACCTAACCTAAAGTACCCTATTTAACCATTTTTTATTATCGCCTTTAATGACATTTCAAAGGAGGTGTTGAAGTTGCCCGTTGTTGAATTGTCTGGTCAAACGTTTTTTTTATGTCTACGTAGATGATATATAAATAAATAAATAAATAAATAAATAAGTGTTTATTCCAGTATGTGGGGAGGAGAGTGCAATCCCACACATTCCATAAGGGTAAAATACACATACATGTACAAAGTATTTGAAAGGAAAAAAATAAAAAGAAGGTGGATATGAATGTACACGAAACAAAAAAAAAGATAACAAGCTAATAGTAGTAAAAGGAAAAACAAAAGAAATAATAATATTAAGCTTTCAGGATTCTGTGAGCACGTAAGGAGCCAGTATTTTTCTCCAGTGTGCATCAATACTGGATGATGGACTGAGGCGGGCTTCCATGACGAGGATGTTTCCAGAGCTGGTTATCCTTTCCCTAATTCCTGCCACCCTGGATCTAATAAGGGCTGCAAAGCCAGGAACTCGCCCCTCCGTGAACATCCGGGAAGCGCTGCAATATCTGGGGAGACCAAACATTATGCGGAAGGCGTTGTTATACTGAACCCGAAGTCTTTCTATACTACTCTTCTTGTAGTTTGCCCAGAGTTCACACGTATACAGTGTTGCGCAGAAGGAAAGGAAGAGCGTCCTTTTTACAGCAGTACTGCAAAGGCGGAATCTTCTACTGAGCATGTTAGCTTTTACACTGAGAGCTCTTCTTTGCCTATCGATGTCGTCATCGTCCATCAGATTACTGGTGATTATGTGTCCAAGGTATTTAGTTCCTTCAGTCACCTGCAGGTTCACACCATTCAGGGTAGCTGGAGGAATATTTTTTGGTCCTTGTCCATATCTTACGACCAGTAGAGCCGTTTTAGTGGGGTTGTATTGCATGTTTGTTTCTTCAGCAAACTCTTCGCAGATCTTTAAAAGAATACGTAGGCCCCTTATGGATGGTGCCATCAATACCATGTCGTCCGCATAACTGATGTTGTTCAGAAACTGTCCTCCAATTTGGCAGCCTACCCCTGCATTGTTTAGCCTGTCGGTGAGTTCGTCCATGTACAGGTTGAACAATATCGGGGACATGCATCCTCCCTGTCTAACGCCGCTCTTCAGGAGGAAAGGTTCGGAGAGTCCATCTTTCCACCTTACTAAGTTTTCCTGCTGTCTATGCCACGAGTCGAGGATATGTATCACCGCCGGTGATATGCCTCTTTCTCTTAGTTTACCCCATAGTAGAGGGTGAGAAACCCTGTCGAAGGCCTTGCTCAGATCTAGAAAACATGCGTACGTGGTGGTCTTTTTATTCCTGTAGTATTCCAGGGTTCTTTTCACAGTAAATATAGCAGTATCGGTAGACGTTTGCTTTTTGAAGCCCATTTGGTTGTCCTTAGTTTCCAAGATGGGACCGATCTGGTTTAGTAGTAGACGTTCGAATAATCGTGCGATGGTGGTGGCAATTGAAATCGGTCTGTAGCTACCCTGGGAGGTAGAGTCCAACGATTTTGATTTGAGAATGGGAGTTATTATTGTTCTTGTCATGTCAGTTGGTAGGTATCCATTCTTTAAGATGTCGGTAAACAGACTCGCCAGCAGTTGAAGAATTGGTCCTCCAGCGTGTTTGATGTGTTCGATACTCAATCCGTCGTGACCTGCTGATTTTCCAGCTTTCATGTATCTCAGGGCGGTGTTGACCATGTCTGCTGTGATCAAAAGGCCACTGTCTTCATTTAGGATAGGACTAGGTGGTGGTTTGCTTGCAGTGTTCGGTAAGGTCGGAGTAGAGATGGAGAAGTGATCTGCAAAAATGTTAGCAATTGCTTTAGTGTTTGTTTCTCCATTTATGTTGCACGGAATTTTACATTTCACGTTGCAGTGTTTATTTGTCTTCAGCCAAAACTGTTTGAAATCACGACTATGTAAATCTCCTGCTATTTTGTCCATTTGAATTTGCTCACAGTCGTTTTGGCATTTTTTCAGTGCTAGTTTGAACGCAGCACGCTTTAATTTTCGTTCATCCGCAATTGAGCCCTCATGAGGCCTGCCGTTTTCAATCCATATCATCATTGCACGTCTTGATTCTATGTATTTTTGTGCGACAAAATCATTCCATCCACAGATTTGTTTACGTCGTTGCAATCTTCGTTTACGATTGTTAAATACTGCAATCGCGGCGCTTCGCAGGGCCTCTATAATACGTGTATACAGTGTCTTAATGTTAGCTCGAGCAGGGTTGTCACTTCTCTCGTACCGCGTAAGACCTTGTTTAATTTTTTGTAGAAAAACTTGTGAGGTTCGAGTATAACTATGGATATCGCATTCATTTTTGGGATTCCAAGTTGCACGGTCGGTTTCTATACATGCATAAATTTCGGTTTTCGGTATTCCTTCTGTTTGTAAGGTCAATTCGAGAGGCCTGTGATCGGTCCAGTCCACGTCGTAGTGTATTTTCATATCTGAAATCTGTTTGAAGATATTTTTTGTCACCAAACAGTGGTCTAACCACCTGGTGGTGTGATGCGCGTCACTGATATACGTGTAAGAGTTTTCTGGTAATATTACGGTATCAGCGCATGTAAGATAATATTCTTGACAGAAAGATTTCAGTTCATTTCCGAAGAGTGATATGTATACATGGATTTCGATTGTATTTTCTTGAATGAATGCAAATCTTGGAAGTGGAAATTAATCCATTTTCCGACATCCGATCGAGATGGAATTTGGCAGATAGACTCGTTGTCGATGACAATGTATTGGCACTCACGCATACAAACGCATTTCTCTGAAATCGGCTATTAGCTGACCCAAGAGACAGCGCAACTAGGTCGAAAATTGAAAATCGATGTACTCTAGAACAAAAACATTGTTTTTACGGATTGATTTTTTTACAATTTAATTTACACTTTGCTTATGTCTAATATTTATTACAATCAGAATATTATTATATTTTCTTTTTTTCTGTAAAGGCAGACACGTTGTAAGGTAAAAGAGTTATTAAAATACACGTTTACAAATGGTTAAGCCATCATTTCAAAATTAGCAGACTTTATCATCATCACCACAAGAAACTTTGGACGGAGATTGCTTCAGACACAGGTGTTCAAGTCATCATTTCACCTCTACCTGTTCACTCACAATGAAAGGAAAGTACGACAATCAACATAATACTTCGCTTTGAAAGGTATAATAAAACGTTCAGATTCAACAGGTTGATGAACTGATGAACGGTTCAATACCACTTTTCAATTTTCGTTAGCAGTTTTCGCCAATAATTTACGAAGAAAAGTTTTAGAACCGTGTGAGCACTAACGCTAGGATTACGAGTAAGTCAAAGAGAAGAGAGATTCAATTTTTTTTTATAAGAACAACTCTCTTTTTATAACTTTTGAAGGTTATTCCCATCAATGTAATTTATCATTGAAGAAGAAGATAACACTAAAAATCTTAACTAAAAATTGAAAGAGAACATGACACACAGAAAAATAGGTAAAGAAAACATCAACTGGGACTCGAACCCAGAACCTCCCATCTAACCGGGATGGGCGCTTTTACTAATTCGGCCATTGACACCTTCCATCAAACCGTCATAATTGACAATCTCATATTTCAAATTTTAGAATTAACAATATTATCTTGGACTAATTTTTCCGTATTATAGGCAACTACCTTTTTAAGCGACTTCGCAAAGGAGGGGCAAATTTATGATACTCGGCCGAATCTTAATCGAATTAGTTAGTATACTTCAGTTTCACTAAAAATCAAACAATAAACAAAAAATTTAATAAAACAAAAAAAAAACGACTTAAAAAAATGCACTAAAAAGTAAAAAAATAATTTCGTATTCTTCTACAACTTAATAATCAATTTACTTTTTCTACTGACCAATATGTAGGTACGATTGTTATTTTTGGAGTCGGTGTCAGCAAAGGTACCCGGCCCGGCGGCGTGTTCGTTGACAGCTCCCCTCACGCCTCTCGCCTCGTCAAGTCACTCGTGCGACACAAGCACATCTCACCTATAACTATGTGTGTAGTAACAAACCCACCTTGGCTGACACCGACTCCCAAAATAACAATCGTACCTACATATTGGTGAGTAGAAAAAGTAAGTTGATTATTAAGTTGTAGAAGAATACGAAATTATTTTTTTACTTTTTAGTGCATTTTTTGAAGACGTTTTTTTGTTTTATTATTTTTTTTTATTGTAAACAATTGTTCTAATAGCTGGTTTGTAACCTACAGAGCCTATAGGATAAATATATCCGATTTTATAAATTGTACCAAGATTTTCCTCACTCATCTTTAATTGTTAGGAATCTATTTAACTTTTTTATAATCGTACCTTTCTTACGTGACACTTCACGAGAGCACCCCTATCTGAACAGACGTATAATTAGGGGAACAATGTCACCACCCGGTTTAGCAAGGTTGTAAGGCGGGTTAGGGTAGAGGCTGTACGAGGGATTTATCAATGAGGTTTAGAAGAGGCTCGAATTTTATGAAGTAAGAAAAATCAATGCTGGTAGCTCATTCCATATACAAGCTAATTTACAAAAACGAGTCGAAGAAACCACCAGTTCTCACCAAGCCAACATCAACTGTGAACAAAATCTCAAAGATCACAAGAAAGAGAAGGTATACAATATTCATAACGTAATTGTTGAATTTAGAAATACCTAAAACACAAATCTCATTCAAAATTTTAATTCCATTATAATTGGTAGGTATACCGGTACGTAGAAATGGCATTTTCCTATTTTCTTTCGGATAAGCCGTCATTAAAACTTTATCAATGGCAACACCTCGCGTTGACTCACGTCAATTGTGAACTGACCGGAAAATACTCCACTTCCGGATCACTGGCCGAAATAATAATTGAGGCTCGTTCCTACTTCCGGTTTGGAACGTAATTTTGATTTCGACTGCACCAACAACCAACTAACTAACAATGGGCGACTTAGTTTTCTAAACATTGCGTGTATAATGATGAAAAAGTTGATAAAACTGCATTGAAATAACAATTATCAACATGTTTCAATATTAAATTTTAGTGTTCATTGCATTATGAATTCATTTTTGAAATACACAATTCTTACATTTTAGTTAGGTAATGGTAAAAAAAATGCTGTTATTATGTATTATAGGCTTTTTTACATTTTTTTTTACATTAACTCCACACAGGAGGCCCTGAGGAAAATAATTTCCCTCAGGGCCTATGTCATCTGGGATGCTGTGTGGAGGGTCTTTTTGAGGAGAAGAAGGAATGAACATTGGTCTTGAAGAGACCCAAGTTGTAGGAAGGAGGAAACACAGAGGCCGGCAAATCATTCCACAGCCGAGCTGTTGAACACAAGAACGAGTCGAAGAAACGACCCGTTCTCATGTGACAAATGTCAACCGTGTACAAATGTTGGGCACGCGTTTGGCGTGTTTCCCGACTATGCACCGGTGCCGAAGGGATCAATGATGCTAGTTCCTCGGAGGATCTTCCATTGTAATACCGGTAGAACAAGGATATCATTCCCACCCGACGCCTGTGCTCTAAAGATTGCAATCCGTCTGTTAAGATGGGAGAATCTATCAAACGGACCGCTCGTTTCTGCACAGAGTCGAGGGTATTTTTCAGGTATTTTGGAGCTCCAGACCAGAGATGGCTGCCAAATTCAACCGTGGGGCGTACTTGGGATTTGTACAAGGTTAGCAGTTGTGTACTATTAAAGTATCTGCGGGCCCTGTACAGTACGCCCAGTTTTTGGGAGGCTAACTTTCGATGGAGCCCCCATACCTGAGCTGGTCATTTGGGGTTCTCTCTCTGGTTTCAATCCTGGGATTGGTTTGCAGCAATTTCATCTATTCGTTTCTTCCACTCTTCCCTGTCTTGTGCGGCTCTTTTGAATTCTGTATATGATAAGCAGCGCACGTCCACCAGCAGGTCCTCCAGGTACTCTCGGCGTGGGCGTCCCCTAGCGTTTGTCCCCTCGGTCATACCCTCCATTATGGCATGCAAGAGGCCTTCTTGTCTTATTGCATGGCCGATCCATCTTGCGCGCCTTTCGGACAAGGTCCTGAGCAGGTGCCTTCCTCCTTCGATTCTTTGGAGAACCTCCTCATTTGTGATGTGGTCTCTCCAGGAAATTCCTAGTAGTCTTCTATAGGACCACATCTCAAAAGCCTCTAGCCTCCGTTTATCTCTTTCGGATAAGCACCATGTTTCGCAGCCGTACATCAAGATACTCCATACATAGGTCTTGATGAGGAGTATTCTCAGTTTCAGGTCTATATTATTCGATTCGATTGGGGTTACACCAAGCATATCAATGGAGGGCCTGTTCGGAAGATTGCTTCCGTTGAAAGAGACTAGATTTTCATTTCGATCCCTTTTAGACGTAATCAGACAAGATTGGGTCTTTGAAACATTAAATTCAACGATTACATATTACAAACTCCACACACGAGGCCCTCAGGGCCTATATTATCTTTGAAGATGTGTGGAGGGTCTTTTTGAGGAGATGAAGGAGTGAACTTGTTGCAGGAAGAAGGAAATAATGAGGCCGGCAAATTCTTCAACATCCGAGCTGTTGAATTCAATAACGAGTCGTAGAAACGACCCCTTCTTATGTGACAATGTCAACCGTACACACATATTGGGCGCGTGGTTGGCGTGTTACCAGACTATGCACCGGTACCGAGGGGATCGATGACACTAGTTCCTCGGACCATCTTCCATTGAAATACCGGTAGAACAAGGACAGCATTCGCAGTATTCCCACCTGACGCCTGCGCTCTAAAGATTGCAATCCGTCTGTTAAGATAGGAGAATCTATCAAATGGACCGCCCGTTTCTGCATAGAGTTGAGGATTTTTGAGGTATTTTGGGGCTCCAAACCAGAGGTGACTGCCATTAATAATAATAATTATTATTAATATATTTGCTTGGTGTGTCTTTAAGTGACCAGCTCGGGCACGGGGGCTCCATAGAAGCCAGAGAGGAGATAACCTCTCAGAATCCGGGTAAACTCTTAAAGTGCCATTTAATAGTACTTTATGGAGATACTTTAAAAGTACACGACTGCTAACAGTGCTAACCCTGAACAAATTTCTGGTGTGGAGCCCCAAAATACCTGGAAAAACCCTCGATTCTGTGAAGAAACGGGCGGCAGATTGCATCGTCCTCTTCTGCTGATCACAATTTGGTGAAAAGTGAAATGTATTTAAGTCACGCATACATTTCTGCGAAACAATTATTCAGAAGTTGTATAAACTATCCGTACAGTCGCAACTGCAGATATTGTGGTCATCAAGGTAAAATAATTACTTGGTACCAAAGATATTGGTTAATACACTGGTTAGTTCCTCTTTTCGATTAGTTTTGTAAACCTGAAAGTGTTTTTTGCAGCTAATTGATAGGTAATTAGCGTATTTTAATGTATAACGTGCATATTTCAATTATCATAAATAATTTCAAATTGAGTCAACTACTCAAGCGTTTTTAAGGCGTTTAGTGTAAGTGGGTGCCATCACTTATAATATGTGTTATGTTTTGATTAATTCATCTTAATAATTCATCTTAGTTACACCGTTTATAACTCAAGAACGGCTGGACTGATTTTTATGATTTTTGATTGGTTGGATTTGTCTCCGCCCAGAATAGCAGAATAGCTATTAAAACGTCGATAAAATACACCGAAAGCGAATTCTTATCTTTTGAAAGAGCTGCAGCAATGTTATGATAAATATTATAATATTGAATATTGAAACATATAATGCTACCCCTCTTTCTTACACACTAAATGCCGATAGTCGAAAATGAGACAAACAGTGAACGTATGTCTGCACCCCTCCGAAGGAAAAACACAATGTCCCTCACGCACGTGCAAAAAAATGAAACGCAATTCCCGTAAGTAAGTGGAATAGTAAAATAATCAGAATAAATATACGTAAATCCGTACACAACGCCATCTCTGATACGGACAAAAAAAATACAGATAGTTGAGCATCGATAATTGCTTCATTGTGTGAAAAAAACTGAATTTAATTCAGCTAATAATAATTTAACATAACAGTTATTGATTCTGAGGCAGTATGAAGTTCGCCGGGTCAGGTAGTTTATAATTATAAGTTTTGTAACATTGCAGTCATCAACAAACATCACCAAGGGATACGTCGTTTTTATTTTATTTATTGTTACTATTTCTTTTGATGCGGATCTTGGAACGAATATAAAGAAAATATTTTTGTTATTTGCTTTTGGGGTGTTTTGCCGTGTTGCGCTACCTCCTCCTTTAGCCAATGTTTCGGACAGCATTACAGTGTCCATCATCAGGGCAGATGTGTAAATGTTAGTGGTGAAATGTGTGCTTAAGTACTCCGAAGCAATACCGTGTTGCCAGCTCCACTCCACTGCGAGCTGGCATTACAGTATACCTCAAGATGGTTTTCTGCATTTAGCTTTAGTGTAGCTGTCAATTACCGGACACCAAGAACTATTGAGCTTAGCTCCATCGTCTCTATTAATGTTAATAGGAATTTTATGAATTTCAATTGCCTCTGTAATTAGGCATGCTCTATAAGTTTTGGGTCTTCCCAGGACTTCAGGAACAAATCCAAAGTAATAACCGGTTTCAATTAAATGCTCGGCATTTAATTGAAACCGGTTATTACTTTACCCGTCAGGGTGGCCAAGTTTACATGTTCGAAAGTGTTCCGATATCCTTCTGGAGATCGTCCGCTCTGTCTGGTCCACATAGACCTTATCACATCCGTAACAGCTGAGTTTATATACTCCATCTGTTTCCAGAGGAAACTTGGTCTTTGCAGACCTCAGACCTCTTTGTAGGTCTTGTATTTTGGTCGTGGTTCCAAAGACAGTCTTGATGGTTTCTTTCCTCAACAGTCTGGGAATTCTGTTTAGCAATTCTGTCTGTCACATTGTGAACATAAGGTAGGAAAGCACAGCCTTTAGACTCTTGTTCAATTCTGTCTTCGTTTGGTGTAGATTTGGCTCTTATTATTTGCCTTGTCTGCCTTGCCGGGTAATCGTTACGCTCCAGTACATCGGTGAGCTATGTAAGTTTCGCTCCAATTTTTGGTTCTTTACATATTCTGGTCGCTCGGGTTACCAACGTATGGATAAGTCCTCTCTTCTGCGCTGGGTGGTGATGCGAATCACCATACCGATACCGATTTGTATGAGTTGGTTTCCTATACACTGTGCGTCCTAGGCTACCATCTTCTTTTCGCAACACTTCCACATCTAGAAAAGGCAGGATTTTGTGGTTATTTTAAAGCTGAACTTAATTTTACCGTGAAGTGAATTAAGATGGTCTAGGAATTCATTCAGTTTCTCTTTTCCATGAGGCCAAATGGCGAAGACATCATCGACATAACGCCACCATACCTTTGGAACAGCCGAAGCTGTGTCGAGTGCCACTTCTTCAAACTTCTCCATAAAGAAGTTAGCTAGAACTGGCGACAACGGACTGCCCATCGCAACTCCTTCAACTTGCTCAAAAAGTTCAATCTGAAATGCAAAATATCCTGTTTTGAAACAGTGTTCAAAAAGTTTGCAAATGTCTTCCTCATATATCTCCCTGAGCATTGTCATGGAGTATTTTAGTGGCACATTCGTAAAAAGAGAAACTATGTCAAAACTGACTAGACGTGGTTTCTCTTTTTATGAATCGAGAGGTCAAAGGGTCTCCCGCCACCGGCTTCTCCAGAACCTGCCCACCACGCAGCTGGTGGGCACGGGCATTCGCTGCCGAAACCTGAACACACTTCACCCGATACCCCTGCTAAACCAATTGAGGAGATCTGTAGTAGGTGACAAATGGTTCTTGGGGCAGCGGTACCCATATCTCCACATTCTTCACCCAAAGTTTAAGTAAGTTAAATATACTATTTTTGGGGGTGGCGAACAATGAATATATTTCAATTATATTAAAAGTCCTGTAATCTCCTGATTTTAATATTGTAGGGATTTATATTTTTAATAACTAACTACGGCGTGGGCAAGTAATTTTTATTTAATTAATTTGTGTTATTTCACAATTTATTCATTTCAAATCGGGTGTCCTGGGGTATAGTGCCCAAATTTCGGGAGGAGATCCTACATGACGGTAGAAGTAAAAAAGATAAATAACTTTTTTCGAATTTGCCTCTTTTGGGGTTACCATTTCACTGGCTCCAGACGGTCGGCAGATGTTTGGTATTCATATTATAAAATAAATCGAAATTGCTTAATAGTCCAGTAAACGAATGGTCCAAAAGGAGGTGTAGAGTGCGTGAACAAGAACCTAAGCGATTCCTTCAGAAACTTGTTTAGGGTGCTTAGGATGTGAACATACTAAAAGTCCTGACGTCTAGGTGGTTAGCTAGGGGGGGGGGGAGGTCCCGATTTTCGAGTTTCCGGTTATATCTCAAAAACGGTTGGTCGCAGAGGAAAACTTTTTTACCATAAGTAAAAGCTTATAAAATTGTCTACAACTTTTATACTTTACGTAATTTTGTAAATCCCAGCCGTTTTTGAGTTATACGTTCCGCAAATGTAAATATTTTCGAAAAAAATCATTTTACCTCACATTTTTCATCAAACATTCCTTCATATCGTCTAAAATATTCATCCAAGAAAGAAATTCAACATAAAAAAATTGTTAATAATTTAATTACCTTTTAGAATATATATACATATGGAAACAAATCTCCAACCAGTAAATATTTACAGCAATTTTAAGTTTTTTCGTAAAATGTCATTTTCAGAAAAAGCTGTTTTTTCTTACCAAATTATTAAGACGGGTTTTTTCTTCATGGAAAATTCCTTTTTAATTTTTTCACGCAAGAAATCAGGTAAGTTGTTCTCGAAAAAATAATTAGTGGAATTCATTTTATAATCATTATTATTTTGATGGGTGATTAGGTTAGTCATAGGAGATGCTACAATAACGTGCTACGATGCTGTTCGAGTTGGTGAAAAGGCAATGAATGCGATAGTGGGCTTGACATTCTCAGACATCAAGTTGTCCCGCAAAGATAGGGCATTCCCAATTTCTTCTGTCAGCTCGTCGATAAAAATTCACAATAAAAAGGTTGCAGTTGACCCAACATTGCTATTTCAGCGGATGTGTATAAGCAAACGATCAGATGAGGATTTGATGAAATTATGAGTTGGCCCCATTTCCCTTGGCACTGTTCAATGAAAGTGGGATGCGAAAGACAACTATGTAAATCTGTTCTGTATAGCTTATTCGAGCCTACCAAAAAAACTGTTCTACTGTCTCAGATGAACATAGTTGTGGACCCAGGATTTCTACTACACAGAGTAATTTGACAAAGTTATATCACCTATGTCAACCACCACTATCCTGGAATGACTCATACTGTGGTATTTGATGGGTACGCAAACCCAGCCAATAGTACGAAATCACAAGAACAGATGCGACAAACAGGAAGATTTTTTATCTAATCCAACCAACAAAAGTAACTTCATCTCCTTACTACAGACAAAGTTTCGGGAGAATGGGATACAGACTCTTCAGGCCACCGATGATGCTGACGTCCTTATCGTGAAGACTGCTGTGGAACTATCCTTTCACAACTCTGTGGCTGTGTTTGGTGAGGATGTGGACCTCACTGTCCTTTTGATTGCTTCCACTCCTCCCACCTAAGATATTCTGCTGCTGAAACCCGGATGAGGGAAAACCAAAACAATGGCACTGTCCACCCAAGAGATGCAGCATCGTGGATTTGAACATATCCTATTTTTACATTCATTTACCGGATGCGATATAACGTCTGCAACTTTCAGGAGAAGGGTGGGCTTTTCAAAATTGTACTTGGAGTTGATCAAGCAAGCAGCAATGATCTTTTACAACCCCTCCTCTACTCACGAGGTACCAGTACCGCTTCCAGTCGTTCACAAGGTCCGTGGTAAATATGAAGCCTGACATCAGCTCCCTCCCTCCAACAGAGAGTGCAGCTAAACAGCATTCCCGGCGGACATACCACCAAGTTCAGCATTGACTCGGGATTGAGCTGCCCCCCGAAGAATGGGGGTGGAAACACGAAGGAGACACCCCGGTGCCAATTACAACAGAAGATCCTCTAACACCGGAGGTCCTTCTGAAAATGATATTTTGCCGCTGCACCAAGGATTGTGCAATTGGCAAACGTGGATGCCGAAAAGCAATGCTGACCTGTTCTGCAGCGTGCCTTCACTGCCAAGGGAGATGCCTCAATAGCGTGCCTGTTGCCGAGGACGACGATGAAGACGACGTAGAGCCCATTCAGCAAGAACCATCCACCACTGAGAATGACGATGCAATGGATGAACAACGCTTGCCAGTACCCTCACGTCCAAAGAGGATGAAAACGTGAATCCATATAAAGTTGAGAGTGTAACATGATTTTATTGAGAACAGTGATAACATTGAGGTTTATAATTTTATGTACTTAAATTAACGAAGTAGAATAAAATTATAATGAGATTATCGTCATTATCATTATAAATTTTAAAATCATTATTAAATTAAAATTTTTTCAAGTTATATGATTTTCGTCTACTTTATTTAAAGTGTGGTCACATATATTATTAGGCGAACAAACAAAAGTTGTGTGTCAGAAATAAGATGAAAACATATTACTTGAAAACAGCTTTTTTTAAAATGATGACATTTTACGAAAAAACTTAAAATTGCTGTAAATATTTACTGGTTGGAGATTTATTTGCATATGTATATATATTCTAAAAGAAAATTAAATTATTTACAACTTCTTTCAAGTAAATTTCTTTCTTTGATGAATATTTTAGATCATATGAAGGAATGTTTGATGAAAAATGTTAGGTAAAATGATTTTTTTCGAAAATATTGACATTTGTAGAGCGTGTAACTCAAAAAAGGCTGGGATTTTCAAAACTACGTATAGAATAAAAGTTGTAGATAATTATATAAACTTTTACTTATTCAAAAAAAGTTTTCCTCTGCGACCAACCGTTTTTGAGATATAAACGAAAACCCGAAAATCGGGACCTTCCCCCCCTAGCTCACCACCTAGACGTCAGGACTTTTAGTATGTTCACACCCTAAGCACCCTAAACAAGTCCTGAAGGAATCGCTTAGGTTCCTGCTCACGCACTCTACAACTCCTTCCTTGACTGGACTATAATCAAAACAGGCTGGCAATATTCAAGGTTATAAAATTTATGTATTTAGTCTAGAAACACGTGTAATCTCTGTTTTAAATGGCTTATCAATTCTACATAAAAAAAACCTCTTTCAAATTAATTATGTACATCCGTCAAGGTTTGACATTTATATTTCTCAATTTGTAAATACAAAAACATTAATATATCCACTAACAACCAATTAACTAAAGATTTTGCTCTTCAGAACCCAGTCATGTTTTTGAAAACATATTGACGCAATTCGAGATCTTTACAATATAAATATAATGTAAAAAATTCAATTCACAATTATAATGGCATGATGAAATGTATCGACGTTTTGCTTTAAAGGGTTGAAATAACTCGTAGCCTTGGATAAACATAGATTATTAATTACCTTTCATCGATAAACATGTACAGGGGATGACGAAAACTCGCGAAGTCAATTTCTATGCTATAATAACGGTTTCTGACACTGAAGAGGCCAACCAACAGAAGTCGTTAAACAGTACAATAAATAACACCCAAACAGCAAACCTAACATATCCTATAATTTTGTCATTTTCTGTTTAATTCAATTTGGAGGGCTGGTATAGGTACCGCCGCCCCGCGAACCATTTATTGGACAACCAACGCCTCTGCCGTGGGTCACTATGGAACACACCATAGGACAATTTGGCAAGGGTGTCCGGATTCACGGGGTGACGTTTGTCAGTAGTTGGGCCTGTACGCCTACTGCGCAGAAGTGCGGAGAGCCTGGTTTAGGGAGGTCTTCTGACCTCTCCCACAGGACTCTCTCGGAACATCACCTTGCACCGCAGTTTGGGGGATGGATTCAAACGTCCGTCACTCCTGAACACAACGACCCCCAGATTCCAACCCACTACTCACACCTTTTTCTTTCCAAAGGTTCCTCCCTACCTTTCCTTGAAAAAAAATTTCCACACTATACTAAGTAGACATAGGTCTTGATGGAAATTATTTTATGTTTTAGCCGATTTTCGTACGATTTATAATACATACTTACAAAAGGAAACTTATGTGGTGAAATTACATAACACCTCTCGACTTTTTTTTTCTTTTTAAAAAGAAAGACAAACGTTCCCGGGTTACGAATAACCCAACAATGTTTGAAAATCTCCTACTACTACCACAGAAAGCCGAAAATGGAGGACTGTGATGGAGGACTTAGCCAGCCGAGGAATCGAACACGCGACGCTCGGGTGAGATCCAAGCGCCATGCCCATTCAACCACTGACCGGTCATAAACGTACATCGTAGTTAAGTGGTGAGCTGCGCGTTTTTACGTACAATATTTTCATACTAATAACTCACTCGAACCTTGTCCGATTGTATTCATTTATAACTCAATTTGTGAGTTTTATAATGACTGGGTCATTCCTGACCCACCACCGTAGCCTCGACGTGTAAAATAATAATTGTACAAAGTACCTATAACTACCTATTGGCTTCCCGTGTGGGGTTAATAATAAAAATGCATGTATTAATCTATAAAACATGATAAATATATGAACGAAGCCACGTGAGTGATCTACCCCTAATTTCGTTCCCTTACGAATATACATATAGTTCCGTGGGCGCCTTTTGAAGGCTCGACTGCTGACTGCAGAATATTGAATACTTCAGCAGGGCATTGGAATTCGCTAATGACATTCTCAAGGGTTGATTAAAATAGGCCCCCCTGCCAATTGACGAACATCGTTGTGGGAGAAAAAATTAAAAATTGAGAAACTTCTGAATATTTAGATCATGTATTACACAACCGTGAAATTTAATTAAAATAAAGGTTTTGGTTTTGTCTTTCCCTTGTATTTAGCATGTCAAAATTCGTTAAGATAATTGGTATTTTAAGATAAATTCATGATACCCTTATTTCTCTGAGACGTATGTGTGGAAAAACCATGTATGATCGTGTTAGAAATGTGGATATCCGCAAAGAATGTAAGGCTGATGTAAGTATAATGAGCAAAATTAAGAAAGGGACCCTCAGATGGTTTGGGCACGTAGAGCGAATGAGCGAAGAAAGTAGTGTAAAAAGAATATATGATGCAAATGTGAATGGTAGAAGAAGTCGGGGACGCCCGAGGAAGGCATGGCACGATCAAGTGAATCAGATACTTGAGACGGGCCATGTCAAAAGTCAGAATAATAGAAGAGTATGTATGAGACGATGTATGAATGTGAGTGAGGCAAAGAGTGTGTGCCAAGACCGAGTTGTTTGGCGGTCCGTCCTCTCTGCCTACCCCTGCTGGGAAACGGCGTGATGGTTAGTTAGTTAGTTAGCTTATTATTTTTTTTCAACATCTTACTGTTTTTAAAAGTCCACAATAAAGTCCAAATCGATACCATTTATCGGGTGTTTTGTAAATGAAATAAGCGGTGAGCATACCTACGTCTTGGAATTTCATTTATAAAGAAGTGTTCATTAATTATTGATAAAATCACTGCAAGTTTAAGGGTTTTTTTGTGAATAGCGCAAAAGAGTTCCAACTGCTCCAGCCGTCTGGAGCCAGTGAGTATTTGACATTCTCAATCGGGTTAGGTTGTGACGCTTAATATAGTGGGGAGGGGAAGTATACGAGGAAGAATAAGGTGAGGAAGTGGACTGGCTATTCAGATCTGATCCCAAAAAATGGATAGAGCCATTGGTGGTTGTGGTCTTATGCCAGGGCGATACTTAAAATATCTTTCACTCCGGAATGTTCCGCAAATATACTGTATATTATTTTAATGGATAAATTGTGAAATAAAGCTAATTAACACGTAAAATTTACTATATGCACGCTGGGATTTCAAATCGCGACCTCCGATTGCTAGTGGAAAGCCTTACCCCTCGACCACGAAGGTCGTCAATTGGGGTTGATTCAATAGCTTAGTAGCAGTCGCTAAGAGATCGAAAGTTCTGGGTGTTTAAATGCCTGACAGGATTGACTTTCTATTCACTTTTGTTTTTCAAAATACTATATGTCAACATTCTGCACTATTCTGCACTATTCTGCAGTATTGTTTTATGGTTTTAATCGAATTGAACGAGCCGACATTTTATTTACAATAAAACTACCGATTTTTACAGAATATAAAAACATTAGGGTTTCGACAAAACGTGCACACCGCAAAAAATTTATTTAATTTTTCCAAAATATTATTAAAATATTTTAAATAATCGCCTTAAGTTTATTCCCACCGAGAAACGGGATAGCAAAAGACAATTAAAGGCTTGAAAAGTGCCTGCGTCACGGGGTATTTCTGTCCTGAGATGAATTTAAACAGATGAGGGTAGGAACCCCATTAAAGGGGATGCTTTTTCAGTAAGAAGACGCCTTACTACGTCACAAACAATCTCTTAGGAACATCACAATTAG
The DNA here is from genome assembly GCA_929108145.2 of Limnephilus rhombicus. Lineage (NCBI taxonomy): Eukaryota > Metazoa > Arthropoda > Insecta > Trichoptera > Limnephilidae > Limnephilus > Limnephilus rhombicus. Next base: position 26,219,486 of record OV815295.1, on the reverse strand, counting down.
GCGTAATATCTCAACAGGTTTTACTCCTAAAATTGTTAATACTGACGTAAGCAGTACCAAAAACAGATAGATTCTTTTCTTCAAATACAGCAAATTTATTTAGTGACACCATTTTTTAATTAAAAATTAAAAGATTTATTTGTTTTAACCTCTTTTAATATCACATGTTTTGAGAGCGATGCTCTCTTCCTCAGGGTTTAACAAAAAAAAATTATATATTATAAGAAATAACTGCCCTACACTCTTCGCGACCGCATTTAAAAAAGGTTTTACTGTATCTGAGATTCAATTGAACAAATTCAACTCTGCTTCTCTAATATAAATACATTCAACTTTGGTAGTCAAACATAAATACATTTAACTCTGCCACTCTAATAAATGCGTTAAACTCTGCTGCTCCTGCATAAATACATTTATCGGTGAATTTTAATGTTTTAATTTAATTATTTGTATTCGCTGACCGCCTTAAAATTCATTTTATAATATCACTAGCTGACCCGGCAATGCGTTGCTGTGGCTAATAAAACACAACGTCATCTACTGGATGGTTATCCAACCTTTATAACCACCAGCGTCTTTGAGTTTATCGCGAAGAGACAGACAGATTTTAATTATTATTTTTAATTTTTAAACTATTGTTTAAGACAATATGCATAGCACAAAGGGTAACAATTATTATAATCAATAATTGTCAGCCTGAAACACTCATTTACATTGAAAAATCTTCCGAGAAAAGATACTTGCCGCCAACGGGACTTGAACCCGTGTCCTTCTGATTACCGGTCGGATGCTCTGACCACTGAGCTATGTCGGCTTATCTAATACCCGCCAAATAATTCAATATTTATTGGTGTTTCATTCAACAATTACTGATTATTATATTTTCCCACCTGAAAACATCCAACTTTATTTTTGTGAGGGAGGTATTGTAAGTACTAAATCTCTCGCTAGGTGGCGTCGAGACAAATTATGTCTACATTTTTTGGTGGAATACTTTTAACTTGTTAAATATTAATTATTATTTTTAATTTATAAACTAATGTTTAAGACAAGATTTTTATGCATAGCACAAAGGGTAACAATTATTATAATCAATAATTGTCAGCCTGAAACACTCATCTTCATTGAAAAATCTTCCGAGAAAAGATACTTGGTTGTTTTCAGGTGGGAAAATATAATAATCAGTAATTGTTGAATGAAACACCAGTATATATTAAATTATTTGGCGGGTATTAGATAAGCCGCCATAGCTCAGTGGTCAGAGCATCCGACCGGCAATCAGAAGGACACGGGTTCAAGTCCCGTTGGCGGCAAGTATCTTTTCTCGGAAGATTTTTCAATGTAAATGAGTGTTTCAGGCTGACAATTATTGATTATAATAATTGTTAGACAGATTTTAATTTATAATACGTAGAGATGGTGTGAAAGATTATAATAATGTGCATGAAATGCTTGGGGTAACTAAAGTATTTATGTTAATAATTATCAATACTGTAGTATCCGTCTAAATAACTTTTCCATTACCGCAATGTACGTGACCATTTTTTTAGAAGATAGAATGGGTATAGTTAGCTATCCGTAAAAGATAGATATATTATGCCTTCGCGGAATTTTTTGAGATCTATAAAAGAGGAATATCCCACCATGCATTGTTTTGTTATATCCCAAAAGGATTAGGAAGCGTTTTCGATGAAACTTTTTCTGACACTTCTAACAATTATCGTTATGTTTCAACCAATTTACACAAATCCTTGACAAATTATATATCTAAACCTTCCCCACGAAACACTCCGTCTATTGGTGAAAACCGCATGAAAATCCGTTCAGTAGTTTTCGAGTTTATCGCGAACAGACAGACAGACAGACGACGCGGGGGACTTTAATTTATAATATGTAGAGATTTCACATACGCCCATGGGGCTATTATTTATGAATTTATTTATTTATGTCTCTAGGGCTTTTACACAAAACAAGTCTTAATAAATTACATTAGTGAATTAAAATGATGTAATATAATAGTAATAATAAATAGTAATAATAATAGAATACAATAAATAAATAGTGGTGAATTATATTCCCATTTGTTCTCTAGTAGGTTGACATGTTGTTCTTGTATTTTTTTGTATTTATAATACTTATATAGTGCAATTGCATAACGTGGGTTGACTAGATGATCATTTGGGGAAGTGTGTGAAAGGGTTTAGTTTTTCCTGTGGGGAAAATTTAACCCGGACACTTAAATCTGGTGCGTTAAAATATTAAAAATAATAAATTATTACTTCTCAATTATTATTAAGAAATAACAATTTTATTATTATAATAAAATAATATAATAATTATATTATTATTTCTTAATAATAATTAAGAAATAATAATTTAACCCCAGCTGTGAAAAGCATTTCAATTTATCAATAACTTTATCAAACAAGAGAATATAAAAAATTACTCGTTAGTCCAACAAATACGTAAACGACAAAAGAGAAAAAAAAATTGATACATATAGTAACTAGCGAAAATCCATTATAAAAGAGTACTATATTTAACCTACTTACATTACAACGCTGTTACAAATTAGATAAAAAAATAAAATTCACAATTATTGTGACTACAAAAATTAAGTTGTATACCAAACATTGAATTCAACATGTTAAATATCGATGTAATTTTTAGTTTGTTTCTTAAAAATAATCTATAATCTTCTAATTGGTTAATAATAATTAGTGTCCGACCGAAACAGGACTTTCTACCGAAGCCGAATCTTCGGTAGCTGTCTCAGTTTTGCCGAAACCGAAAACGAAACTTTTTTAGACATGTTTAAAAATCTTTTGTTTACTGAAATTAGGCTTATTTTTTACACTTATTAGGACAGTTAACATGTGTTAAATGAAATAAAAAAAAAGTAAAAAACAATTATTGGAGTATGTGAAAAAATATTTTTTTTTTGATACTACTAAAAATTAACAAACATGTTAACTACTTCTTGGAACACAAATTTGTCAATAATCAACACTTATGTACATTATAAAGGAAGGACCTCATTAATTGAGTATTTTAATTTTAATTGCGCTTACAATCACAACATTTATTGAGATCTTTTGCAGAGTTTCGGTGCGGCCGAAGGTTCGGCAGAAAATCTGCCGAAACCGAAACTAGAATTTTTTGCCGAACCTTGCCGAAACCGCAACCGAAACCGAACCTTCGGTCGGTAACTAATAATAATATCTCGTCACAAATTAATATTTACAAATAAAAAAATGCAAACAATTTTTCATGACGTGCATGCTGAAAAAGACATTTTGTACTAATCCATTTTTCTCCCTAGTTTTCACTTTGAAATAGTTTTCTGATTCTGTATTATTTTTTTGTTATGTTTCATTGGGATTACCCTAGCGATAAATAAAAATATAACTAGCAGTTTAACCCGACTTCGTTGTAATTATGTAACAATAATACATAAATTAATTATTATAAGCAATAATTATCAGCCTGAAACACTCATCCACATTGAAAAATCTTCCGAGAAAAGATACATGACGCCAACGGGACATGAACCGGTGCCCTTCTGATTGCCGGTCAGCTGCTCTCCCAATTGAGCTATGGCGGCTTATCTTATACCCGCCAAATGATTCAATATATACTAGTGTTTCATTCAACAATTACTGCTTATTATATTTTTTCCTAAATAATATTTCTTTTAAAACATAATTCAGTCTAATCTCTCTTTTGACCTTTTTTCTCTCCTTTGACCTCTTTTGACAATCCTTTCGACTTTATCATTATGGAACCGGATAGAAAAATGTCATTATTTCAAGTTTACTGCTTTCAGTATGTTGGCGATTTATGGCTTAGATTAAATCTGTCGCAAAACTTTAACAAGAATTTGAGAGCTAGTGTGGGGGGGTCGCTATATCAAATGTTAACTCTGACGTAAGCAGTACCAAACATCCAGTAGATTAATTATTTTAAGAGTTAAGTCTGCCATTCATGTTAGCTGGTAAAAGGAGCTAGTATTTAATCTGTACGTCACAGTGACTATTTCGCATTACATTAATCGCGGAACTAACTTAGCCTACGTAGATTGTAAGGCTTGTATTGTGAAGGCAAGTTTATACTCGTCTCATATCAGGTTCTTTGTGTAATATTTGTGTAGGGTTATTACGTCACTGCGGATTTTCATAAATAAATAACGTATGGGTTCTTCTTGCGGAGAATGAATGCACTATAAAATGAAAGGTATTTGGTAGATCGTATTGTCGTATAATATAATATGTACTGAAAACATGTTTTAAATCAGTGAAAATAATCATGTTTGCACATAATTTATTACACATTATAGTTACAACGCATAAATAATTTAAAAAAAAAAAACATGTATATTAATGATTACATACACAAATTATATCGAATTTTGTAAATTTTAATGAAGTTTCTCTTATAAGTGTACTATAATAATAATAATAATTGGATAATTTATAAAGCGCCGTTTTTGTGAAAAATCACCTGTATTGTAAGTTCACACTTCTAAACACTTAACCTAACATAACTACATCTCGTTATGTTGAAAATCTTATTGTAATTCATCCAACTTGTTATCAGGTGCCTGGTTTTCACTTTTCAATACTACTAACTTACCTGCTTATCTCATACACTGTAAAACCGAGTATATTGCCCAGTCAGTGGGGGATAAAAAAGGCCTTTAGCTTGCAAAAGGTCATGTAGTAGCTATTTTGATATGTTGTTAAGATTGGGACTCTAAAGAAAAAAAAAAGTTTTCGACCTCGGGAGGGTCGAGCTCGATCCGCCATCTTGGATTGAAGGTCCCAAAATTCGGTTTTTTCAAAATAATTATGAAATGGTTGATTTTACAACCAAGTTGTTCAAGGTGAACTTGAAGAAAACTAAATTATGTACATGTTTTTTTTTTGTAAGTCTAATAGGTAACGAGTTACAGTGGCGGAAATGTGAATATTTTTCTAAAAAATGATGAAATTCCCAATTTGTGTTATTTTTTCGGGTTATTCATTACCTAACTAGCTGTTAAAAACCCGCTCCGTAGGGTTTTACTGCTAGGCCCTGTAGGCAGCTTTTGGTTTGGCTTCGCCCAGTTAGTGTTGGTGACCATTTTATACATAATTATATTATATAACATATTTTTTATCATATAATTATAATAATTTTGTTAACTCATTTCCACACCACCATGAGGTATAGAACATGGCGCATTTTTTTTATTGTGGTATCCCCTGTAGGTCTACTCCACAGATATACCAGCGATGGTAGATTTCGAAATTATTTTATATATTGGCTATTGCGTAATGATATTTTTGTTGTTGATGCCGGTTGGTTGATATCGACATCTTAATAACAGTCTTCATCAATGTCATCATCTAATTCATTGCCTGTGGTACTGAGATTCTGGGCTTCCATTGACAAAATCTCTTCATCTTCTTCCTCGACATCGATATGAACCTCTGGCGAATTTAGGCATGTTTGACCATTACAGCACCCACACACAAAACAATTCAATCCAGCTTTCCTGCAGCCACATGCAACGCCGCATCCTTTTTTACAATTACATGAAATAAATTTCAATAAAGTCTCGGGTGCTGGTTTCTTTGTCATTCTTACTGGAGCAAGCCCGTTGGTGCCACGTTTCCAGCCCCAGTTTTTTGGATTTTTTTTGGATTCCATACCATTTTTGGACTTGGTGGTTCATCTTAAATGCATGTTACCGTGCAGCGTCGTTCGTTGGTGGCAAAGAGGCAAGATTGAATTTGCTTTTTGTTGTTGACTTTGCGAAACGTTGGTAGCGGACTTCTTCCAAGGTTTCCTTATCCATGTCACCCCCGTACAAAGCAACAAGAAAGCGTGTTCCTGCATCTGCTATGTCTTCTGGTTTTGCATCATGTTGTTTGAAGATTCCTATCATGGCATTGAGTCTTGTGTCGCTAGGTAAACAAAATTTTGTTTTTCCTTGATTGAAGAAGGACGATGTTGTATCGCAGCCACTAAAAGCATGAAGAAACAGAATATTCTCAGCCGCTTCTTTGTATTTCACACTATTCGCGGAATACAGTCTTTCAAAAGTTTTGCGCCTCCCGGGTTTGCGAAGATATATACTACTTTCGGGTGGTGCCAATGCTGTTAGCAGAACTAGGAGATCAACGTCTTCGCCAATAACGAATACAGCTTCAAATGATGAACACAAGGAAATCTCAGTATTAACAATCAACTCATCAGCATCTTCTTCAGCCTGCTTAACTGTAAAATCAGCCAGTATAAATTGCTTTGTAAGCATCGAAATCAGACGGACTTTGTTATTTTCATTGGCTAAAAAACGTTCTTGTGAAACTTGAACTGGCATTGTTTCATCGAAAAGAACATCTGCAGACATATGCTTCTTCGATCGGCGAAGTCTTTCTGCCGTTTTTGTATTTTTTTCACCATCATCTAGCGGATATCCATCGAAAACAATAACTGCATGTGATCCATAGTGATGTCTTACATAGTGAACGTACTTCTCGCAAATTGACCCAAAAAATCATTACGATTCCATACAACTTTATGTAAAAGGTATCCTCCATCCACAACATTAATTTTGCTACCTTCAAGTTGCACGCCTTCTGGAAGTTGTTCAAAAACACCATAAAATGATGATTTCGTACCTTTGCGCATTCCTTCTTCAGAGAAAAGCCACAAAGGAAATGGGGCGAGTTCGAATTTAAGGTAATCCTTCAATTCTTCGTCGGATTTCTTCAAAATACACATTCTCTGGAACAACATTAGCGGGTTGATGGAAATAGTTGTTTCGCCGATCTTGATGCTGCTGTTGACGGCTACTAATGGAATAACTTTGTCCTTACGTTTGAATTTAATAGATTCAAAATTTGTATACCTGGTAACCATGTTCGACATCCTCTCGGTACCTATTTCAGGATAAATGACAATTAATCTTTTCATCCCCGACAGTTCCAGTACTGATAGAAAGAAGTGAATTGATTCCAAGTCAGCTATAGACTAGGAGCCCACTATAACAACATAAATCAACGTCATCGAGCACACGGATGATGCTATATAAGTATATTGTTTGTGGGAATACGTTAAAATGATATTTTGTAATATGTTCTTACAAAAATTTATCAAGAAAACTTGAGTTTTAGAATTTTTTGTCAAAATTGTCTTCTTTCTTCTGCTATAACTCGTTACCTATTAGACTTACAAAAAAAAACATTCAAGATAAAATGTACAAAATTTAGTTTTCTTCAAGTTCACCTTGAACAAATTGGTTCTAAAATCAACCATTTCATAATTTATAAAATGAAGACAATATAAGCGAAACTCGATCGAAAATCTGGAAACAGAAAAATCAGAAAAACATATTGACACCTCTGGGACTCGAACCCAGGATCTCTTGCTTTGAAGCAAGAGGTCCTGGGTTCGAGTCCCAGAGGTGTCAATATGTTTTTCTGATTTTTCTGTTTCCAGATTTTCGATCGAGTTTCGCTTATATTGTCTTCATTTATTTAAATATTACAATTTGAGGTTTTACTCATAAAGTTAAAAATTAAAAATAAAAAAAAATCAACCATTTCATAATTATTTTGAAAAAACCAAATTTTGGGAACTTCAATCCAAGATGGCGGATCGAGCTCGACCCTCCCGAGGTCGAAAACTTTTTTTTTTCTTTAGAGTCCCAATCTTAACAAGATATATCAAAATCGCTACTACATGACCTTTTGCAAGGTAAAAATACGGAATGAATGGGCTAATATGTTACCAGGTTAAATCGGTAAATCCGAATATAATATATGCTACAAGGTTACTTTTTATATTTTTTGTTGTTGTTGTTATGTAGTTGTGTACATTTCTTGGAATAATATGAACTAAACCTCTCAATTTGTCTGTCCTGGAACGGGAAACTTTCCAAGTTGGACAGGCAAAGCTTCCTAATAAGTAATTTGTACTTTCTTTTGTATCTTCTAATATATAAAATTTTCGTGTCACGGTGTTTGTTATCATACTCCTCCGAAACGGCTGGACCAATTTTGATGAAATTTTGTGTGCTTATCTGGTAGGTCTGAGAATCGACCAACATCTATTTTTCATACCCCTAAAAGTAAAGGGTGTTCCACTCCGAATTTTTTTTTTTTTGACAATTTTTATTTTTTTTATTTTTTTTTATGGTGAAACATTAAAAATACATGCAACCCTAAATTTTCACCCTTCTAGCATCAACCCCTATTTTTTTAAATTGATATTAGTAATTCAAACCGGTGTCACTTCTGACCCGATGAGAACGAAGCCGGCCTCTTTTCTCTAATTTAAAATTTTTTTTCTAATCAATTACTGTTTGATATTGTTACTACAAACATGATTCACGGTCCATGCGGTAATTTGAATCGTTCATCGCCTTCCATGGTAGAAGGAAATTATACAATGGGTTTTATTAAAGATTTCACCAACGATACGGTCACACATGTTGAAGGATATTCAATATTTCTTCGAAGAAATACCTATAATGGCGGACAATCATTCATTAAAAATATCAGTAACGTAGACATTGACATTGATAATCGTTGGGTGGTACCATATGCACCTCTGTTGAGTAAAAAAGTGGGAAGGAAAAAGGCATGAGGGGTGGGTAGGAATCTGGAGGTCATTGTATCCGGGAGTGAATACATCCCTCCAACTGCGGTGCAAGACCATTGCCTTGAGCGGAATTGACCTTTTACCTTGATCTTTCCAGTCGGACTCTTTGGAAACATTGGTCGAGAGAATCCGGCTGGAAAGGTCAAAAGGCCTCCCTCAACCAGTCTCTCTCGATCGTGGGCAGACGCATCCGCCGCCAAGACCCGGAACAAAGTCACCCTTGCTAAATCACCAAACGTAGCGAACCGCTTGGGGTGACCTATGGTAGAGGTGTTGGTTATCCAATAAATGGTTCCCGGGGCGGCGGCACCCGTACCCGCTTCCTTTCAAAAATTCCCGTAAGTAAGTGGAAAAGTAAGAAAATCACAAAAAATATAAATTCATACACAACACCATCTCTGATACTGACAAAAACACGGACAGTTGGGCATCGATAATTGCTTCATTGTGTAATTTTTAACTTAATAAAAATACTTAATTCAACAGTTATTGATTCTGAGGCGGTACGAAGTTCGTCGGGTCAGCTAGTCTATCTATAATAATAAATAAATAAATGAACTGCACTCGATTTTTTTTTTGTTTTTTTTTCTTTATTCAGGTTTTCTTTACGAGTTTTTCGACTAGCACACTAGGCACATGGCCGTATTTTGATGGTCGAAATTGCAACAACAATATCGGAACTGAGTCATTTAGATTCTCGCTTTGCCATACTTTCTCGAAAGTGGTAGATGTGTTTAACTGCACGGAATATAGTTTATAAGAAGGCTAAAATAACGGTGACCAGACAACCCATAATGAAACCAACTCAGAAGCAGCTCAGAAAGGTCATTAAGAGTGATGATAAAAAAAATATTAAAACATTAGTTAAATAGGTTAAGTTAGGTTAGGGTTACCGGCTATTTTAAAAAAAAAAAAAAATTGTTTTTTGTTATTAGTTTTAGGGGTATTATGCCGTGTTACGCTACCTCCTTCTTTAGCCAACGTTTCGGACAGCGTTGCAGTGTCCATCATCAGGGCAGATGTGTAATAGTTAGGGGTGATGCTTGTACTTATCTACTTAGGAGAGATACCGTGTCGCCAGCTCCACTCCTCTACGAGCTGGCGCTACAATATACGCCAGCTCGTAGAGGAGTGGAGTGTATAATACCCTAAAAACTAATAACAAAAATACTTTTGGGCGTGAAAATCTTATTTTTTCATAGCTTTTAATGACCTTTCTGTTTGGTGTTTCTGAGTTGCCATGGAACCACAATAACATATCGGAATAATAATAATCAATGTTAGCATAATACTATTCTTCTGCATGGGTTCTACATAATTTAAATAGCATATTTTAATTAATCATGATTTATTACGTGCTAGCTGGTTCCTGGCACGCGTTGCAATTCCATATTCAAAGAAATACGTTGTTTCCCCCTGAAGCACCTTTCCCGTGCGTCCCCGTTTCCGTCCCGCGTCCCCTTCCTAGATAGCTTTATAAATTATAGCCTATATGTTTTTTCTGATGTATGAGCTGTATTATTATAAAGTTTCATTAAAATCCATGCAATGGTTTTTGCGTGAAAGAGTAACAAACACGCATACATCTATACAAACTTTCGCGTTTATAATATTAATAAGAAATCATATATTTTTAAAACCGTGTAGGCGTTTCATAAATAAATGAATAAATTTGCTTGGAATTTTAAAACTTTGACTTTTTTGTGAAATAAAATAATTAATACAATTAAATTAATATACAAAATTATTGGAAATTATTACATTAAATATGATTTTTGATGAAATTCCTGTTATTTTCTCCAGTATTAAAAAAAATAATTAGCTCTCACACTGCCCTGAAGGAGTCGTTATGTTCGTGTCTTGTTATTGACAGCGTATTAAATATATTTAAAATGGATGTACGCTGTGTACGAGATAGCGCTCTCTCGTTAAAATAATAAATTTACTAATTAGAAAAAAAAATATATATAAAAAACAATTAACAGTAACTTCAAAATGGCAGAATTATAAAAGATAAACAATTTAGGAATAAATGAAAATAACAACGAAACTGAATTTATTTCCAAGCCTGCGTAGTCTTTGGATTGGGAAGTTAATTAAATAGTTAGTTTTAGACGGATAAACAAAGAACAGCTCTGGAAGTCTCGTGTCACTGATTTGGTACTCGGAATATTATTAGTTTTGTTAAGTCAGGTGTGTCAAGTGATCCATTCTAATTTGAATAAAAGTACCAGATCGCTCTTGGTTCTTCTGCACGATAAGTCAGTTAAATTAAGTATTTTCATTAAGCTAACATAATTAATTGGTTCAATGGGTAGGGAGAGTTTGAAATTAATGAACCTTAAAATTTTATTTGATGTACTTTATAGTATGGGCACCAAATAGTGGAATTGTATTCTAAATTCCTTCTTATTAATTAATTTTTTTAGAAGACTTTTTCCTTGCTAACAATTCCTCTTGCCTGAAAACTGCTTTAAATTTTTGAATTTTGAAAAAACTAACCCGAAGTAAATGCGCTTTACCCCAGAACACATTGCACGTAAAAACCATTATGCGTACTAGAAGGACTAAATTATGAAATCTAATTATACCTAGGTATTAAAACTAAAATTGTAACTTGTTGTTGTTATCTCGTCTGTAAATTACGGTCTGTCGATAAGAACATAAATTTTGTCATGTTTTTTCAAGCTTGCTGCGGTTATTTTTAATCCGCCGCCAATGTAATTAATTATTGGATAATTGCATTACGAAACTAAAATCACCAGTATGGAATAACGGAGGGATGAACCGGTGCATTCGCTGTTAATTATTAGCGGGTCAATATGTTCCCAAGCTTCTGTAAAAGGAGGAAATGAGAAAAGTCACACAGTATCAAACATGAAGATGCAATCAAATCGGTAGATTCAATTAATGACAACGGTATAAATAATGCTTACAATATTGGTGGTAACAAATGATTAACAGTGAGGAATAATAAATTATTCAATAGAAAATGTTCTACGTGTTACGTTTGGAGAAAAAATGGGATTAATTTATTTAGAAATTCTTTTTCACCGTTTAGAATCACTGGAGCGTTTTTGGACACATTTTGGCCAGTTTTCAAACACCCTCAAGCGCTGGCTGGCCAAAATGTGGCCAATTTGAAGAGATATTTTTAGAAGGAAGAAATTTTTTTATTAAAAGGACCTTTTCTTATAAAAACAGTTTCCCATGGTAAATGACCTTAGTGAATAAAAACAGTTTATCATGGTATAGGTATATAAGATCATTTTTAATAATTTACAGGTAGGTACGATCATTTAGTAGTAATGAACCAATGCTGTCACTATTGCACCTATGTTATTGTTATTATTAATGCAACCAATCTATTGTGCGATTATTTTCTAATATAGGTGTAGGTATTTTCACAGAATTATAAATTGACGTAAAATTACTGCCTCAACACAGGCTAGCCTAGTGAGGCAGGTTACGAGAAACCTACGTTTATAATTATAAATCTCTATTCTTTAAGTACCTACTGTTATATGTATATTGTTTACCATTATTATCTTTTGTACTTATGCAACTTTTAAACTATTGTATACTTTTTTTTGTAGTTATAAATCTTAAAATTTTTGTTCAATAAAGATATATTATTATTATTATTATTATTTATAAGTTACTAATAGGTAGGTACGTTCATTTATAAGTTACTAATAGGTAGGTACGTTCATTTATAAGTTACAAATAGGTAGGTACGTTCATTTATAAGTTACTCATAGGTAGGTGCCGCCCGCTTGCCAGCCCTCTCGTCCACCACTTACAGACATTCTCCTTTATATATTTCAACCAATTTACATAAAACCTTGACAAAATTATATACCTAAACCTTCATCATGAATCATTCTCTCTCTATTAGCGAAACCGCATGAAAATCCGTTCAGTAGTTTTTGAGTTTATCGCGAACAGACAGACAGAGAGTCGCTGCGGAGGACCCTAATTTATAATATGTAGAGAAGATTTTTATTAATTTGATGTTATAAACGTCATCAATATTCTGCGAATTGCCTTTCTTTTTTTAAATAATAACCATTTCCCGGTTCATCTCCTTTATTGTCAAACAAAACGTGTTTTATACAACACATAAAATTTAACGAGAGACCCGTAATCAATGTTCATGAGCAAATGATGTTATTTTTGTAAAAATACAAACTCCTCCATTTTTAAACATGTAATTTAAAATAATAAATATTTTGATTTAGTCTGCATATTATGTTTTCCTGATTTGTGTAATTTTCTTTTCAATATTTTATGACGTAGTCTTTTTATTTAGTGGGTGTTTTGTTAAGCGAGGGCTTTGTTGAAAGCTGCCTTTGGAAATTCGTCGAAAGCGGATGATATTCATGTTAGAATTTTTAAATATAAATAGACAACGTGATATTTCCTGCACACTATATTTCTATCGGGTGAATAAAGAGCAGAGAACGGTATTTAAATTACCTACACATCAATGTTAATCAAATTTAGCATTTTTTTGCTACAACAAACAAATTTCAACTCCCCTCTCCTGAAAAAAATTATTGATTTGCAATAATTTTAATTCGCAAGGACCAACTATTTTTTTTGGCTGAATGAAATTTTGTAGCCATTTAGTTATTCGTTTTCCGGTTTCTTGATGTGGCCATGAGCACGAACCTAAAAATTATTACCGAAAAAAATAATCGATTGCGTGGTGATGTGCATTTGACAAATAAATCTTATTATAATAATTATTATAAGCAATAATTATCAGCCTGAAACACTCATCAACATTGAAAAATCTTCCGAGAAAAGATACTTGCCGCCAACGGGACTTGAACCTGTGTCCTTCTGATTGCCGGTCAGCTGCTCTTGACCACTGAGCTATGGGGGCTTATCAAATACCCGCCAAATAATTCAATATATACTATTGTTTCATTCAACAATTACTGCTTATTATATTTTTTCCACCTGAAAACAACCAACTTTATTTTCGCGAGAGAGACATTGTAAGTGTTAAATCCCTCGCTAGGTGGCTTCGAGACAAATTATGACTACATTTATTAAGGAAATACTTAAACTTGTCAAATATTAATTATTATTTTTAATTTATAAACCAAACGTTTAGAGAAGATTTTTATACATAGCACAAAGGGTAACAATTATTATAAGCAATAATTATCAGCCTGAAACACTCATCAACATTGAAAATTCTTCCGAGAAAAGATACTTGCCGCCAACGGGACTTGAACCCGTGTCCTTCTGATTGCCGGTCAGCTGCTCTTGACCACTGAGCTATGGGGGCTTATCAAATACCCGCCAAATAATTCAATATATACTAGTGTTTCATTCAACAATTACTGCTTATTATATTTTTTCCACCTGAAAACAACCAACTTTATTTTTGCGAGAGAGACATTGTAAGTGTTAAATCCCTCGCTAGGTGGCGTCGAGACAAATTATGACTACATTTCTCAGTGGTCAAGAGCAGCTGACCGGCAATCAGAAGGACACGGGTTCAAGTCCCGTTGGCGGCAAGTATCTTTTCTCGGAAGATTTTTCAATGTTGATGAGTGTTTCAGGCTGATAATTATTGCTAATAATAATTGTTACCCTTTGTTCTATGCATAAAAATCTTGTCTAAACGTTCAGTTTATAAATTAAAAATAATAATATATAATTATGAATATAATTTTTAAGTAAGTGGCTCTCAAAATAATGGCAAATAAACCTCATTTACGCAGCCATCTAGCTAGCAGGGAACTGTAGAGCTAACCAATAGATAAAATTATTACCCATAAAGAATTACATATTTGATAAATGAAACATATTAACTTTGTTTGAACCACTTATATAATGAGTAAATCCGACCGGTTTCGGAACAACCGTTCCTTCTTCAGGGAAAGCGAAAATAATTTGACAGTTTCGAAATATGGATGGGAACAATGTTTTATTATGGTAGGGGTGGAGCCGTTGCTAGATATTAATGTAGAGTTGGTGGTGTGGGTAGGGGAACAAATCCATGATTGGGCTATAAGACAATATTTTTTGTTTGTTGATAATAGATTCATTATTTTTAAGGGATTTTTTTATTTCCAAGGCTTCTACAAAAAATATTGTCTTATAGCTCAATCATGGATTTGTTCCCCTACCCACCCACTCTACATTATTACCCACCCACCCACTCTACATTAATATCTAGCAACGGCTCCACCCCTACCATAATAAAACATTGTTCCCATCCATATTTCGAAACTGTCAAATTAGTATACGCTTTTCCTGAAGAAGGAACGATTGTTCCGAAACCGGTCGGATTTACTCATTATATAAGTGGTTAAAACAAAGTTAAATTGTTTCATTTATCTATAATGGATAACCACAAAGTTATAGCTACATTCAAAAGTATATAATTACACATTTTTTTAAGCGCAAGTTTCTCAACTGCTTCCAACCGTCTGGAGACGGTGAGACGTGAGACCACTCCACTCTGTGTAGAAACGGGCGGTCTGTTTGATGGAATCTCTTATTTTAACAAAAGGATAGTAATCTTTAGAGCACATGCGTCGCGCGTCGGTGGAAATGCTATCCTTGTTCTATCGATATTTCAATGTAAGATGCTCCGAGGAATCATTGATCCCGTCGGCACCGGTGCGTAGTCGGGAAACACGCCAAACCCACGCCCAACACAAACTTGACATTTGTCACATGAGAGCTTCTTCGACTCGTTCTCGAGTTCAACAGTTCGACTACGGAACGATTTGCCGGCCTCTGCCTTTTCTCCTTCCTACAACATGGGTCTCTCAAGACCAATGTGGGTATGTTGTGAGGTCTCTTCAAGACCAATGTTGTTATGGCATCCCCAACCTGGGTATGTTGTGAGGTAGTACGAAGGGGAAGAAGATGAAGAAGGGAAAGGTGTGGAAGTGCCTGGCTATTCAGATCTGTTCACGAAACTATTGACTGCTACATTAAATGGGATGTACACATTACTAATGTTTGTAAACGTCTACGGGCTATTGTGGATAGGATTTATAAAATGAAATATTTCGTGCCTATAAGTACTTTAAAATTAATCTACGTATCCCTAGCTGAATCCACTATCCGTTATGGACTTACTTCTTGGGGACATTCTTGTAAAACTAATATAAATTATATCCAAAAATTGCAAAACTCCCTGACAAAATTATTAATCCATAAGTACGCTAACGAACACAGAAGCGACACTAAATTAATATACAAGTCTCTAAATATTTTACCTGTCAGAGGATTATTGTTTTATAATATTGTAAGTCAAAATGTTATATTGTCCGATTCCTTGCATAGGGAAAGAGTTTACCATAAACATAATACAAGATTTATTCAAAATGAAGGATTAGTGGTTCCGAAATGTACCAATAAATACGGTAAAAGAACCCTAAACTATATTGTACCTACCCAAAATATTTAATAAACTACCAATGACAATCAAAAATAATAACGTTTTTAATGGTAAAGTCAAATATAATCTAAGGAAATGGCTATTAGATAGGGATGATTTATATTGATGCCCTACCGAAGTCCTTGTATTATTATTATGTCCTTATTGAAACTCACATTCGAAGGAATTGGTAAATTCATTATAGCTGTCGTAATACCTCATGTATGAATATGAAACTATTCATTTACTTGTTGAATTTATAAATTTGTTCATACTAAATCCATTTGTACTTTTTTATTATGTAAGGCTTATGTTTAATTTAAATAATTTAGTATCAAAATTATGTATACATACAATGTTTGAAAATATACCAACGTTTTCATTAAGTACCTGCTGACAAAGTACATGAGTAGTTTAGCGGGTTTAAATGCAAATAAAATAAAATAAAAATTTAAATTTAAAAAAAATAAAAACAAAAACTAGGCTAAAGTCATTTCAAGCAACATTTCAATTCTGGATGGTGGTCTTATACCAGGTCAATACTGAGAGTATCTTCTATTCAGGATATGCCGCAATTGTACTACATTAAATCATTTTTAATAAATTAATTGTGAAATAACACAAATTAATCAGTAAAATTTATTCGCGCATGCCGGGATTTGAACTCACGACTTTCAAATCGCTAGTCGAGAGCCTTACCCCTCGAACACGGTAATTCAAATAAACCCTATTCACACGGACGTAGATATAGCTTTGACAAGCGGGGTGGTCCCAAAAGTAAAAAAAAAACAGAGCTCTAACGCCAATTAAATCTATCATTTATAAATTAAACATTGCCTGCGACTATAACACGTAGGTATAGTCGCGGGTAATCTATAATATGTAACTTAGGTTACTCTAAGTAGGCGCCTTTAAATAAAAAAGTTATATGTAATGTATGTAAGTATTATAATATTTATTCAAAAGTAACAAAGTTGAAACTCTAAAGTAATAAATTTAGGCTTTTACGTTTTATTGCTAACTGATTAAAAATTTCTTCGGAATCAAGTTGCACCGTCAGATCTTTTTTTTATATATATAGCTGTACGAATTGCAATGAATATAGTGAGTGCCCCAGTATAGAGCGCACTTCACAGATGAAGTACCTCGGCCTCACCATTGACCCATACCCCAAATGGAACCTACACACCCAGATCATTGCAAATAAAATTAGAAAAACAATACACTTCTTCAGATTCATAATGAACTTTCTTAACTTAAAACCCCTAAAAACGATTTATTTTGCAATCACCCAATCTATCATTGAGTACGGTATCATTGCATGGGGAGAGGGCACTTCATCAGCTCTAGATCCTGTCGAAAAGGCGCAGAAAACAATTATATAAATTATTCTCAAACTTCTTCTAACTGCAAATAGTGACCAAATATTCAAAATAATGAGAGTATTTGATGTTCGACAGATCTACGTATAAACTATCCTCATACATCTCTTTAAAAACAAACATGTGCTTTACGAAAAAAAAAAACTTAAGATTTACACGTAATTCCAACAAAGACATATTGCACATACGCCGCCCCGGCAACCTTTATTGGATATCCAACACCTCTGCCATAGGTCACCCCAAGTGGTTCGCTACATTTGGTGATTTAGCAGGGGTGCCCGGGTTCATGGGGTGAGGTTTGTCTAGGTCTTGGAGGCGGATGACCAAGACACACTGAACCCCAGATTCCTACCCACTCCTTAAACCCTTTTCCTTCCCAGACCTCTCCTCTCCTTCCTTTTCCTAAAAAAACCCTCCACACAGCATACCCAAAGATGACATAGGCACCGAGGAAAATTATTTTCCTCAGCGCCTCCTGTGTGGAACTCATGTAACAAAAAAAAAAAAAAAAATTGCAAGTTCCAGCGTTCTCTTCCACCTCTGGTCAACGTAGCTTTAGATACTGTGCCACGAAAATATTCAACATTCTCCCAGAGAACATCAAATTGAGTCAAACACAGAAAGAATTTTAAAAATATGTTAAAATTTGGATATATTCTAATGATCGAGCCTATACTGATGCTCTTGCCCAAACGCCCTGTCATTGACAGTTGTTATAGTGGTAATAATAACCTTGCAGTTTTTGTATTGTGTATATACAAACAATAATGTAATCTAAAATAAAGTTTTTGCTGTATAGAAACCTACATTATACATTTATAAAAAACCATAGATTAAATTGTGAGAAACAATTTACAAAACATTCTGCCTCAATACAGGTTCACCTAGTGAGGCAGACTATGCACAACTAAAAAAATTGTATAATTATGCTACTTCTGTGTAATCGATATGCGGTGTTCTTTCTGTTAAATGGCGAAATGATTTTATGACAATTAGGTACATTTCGCATATACACTGAAATTACCATTTGTCAAATATTTTATACTCACAGCAACACATTTGTTTACAAAAATTCTCTGGGAATAAAAATAAGATCAGGATAAAAGTTTTTAGAGCGTCTATTTTAGGCGCGGTGCATGTAATTTTTTTCTGTTGGACAAGTAAGATGGATATGAATGGGGGGGATCCGGACCCCCAAAACCCCTCCCTTATATACGTCCGTACCTATTCACCAAGTTTTCTAGCTAGCAGGGAACTGTAGTGCAAATTAAAGCATTAAATAAACTTAATTTTTAAATACTGATAAAGAATTTTATTAGTTAACACCTACTAAATATGTAATAACATTGTAGGTTTTATTACTCAAATATTAACACGTAGAACAACAAAATACACGTTCAAATTAGAAGGCCAACTTTTGCGTGAGAAACTGTCGACCGCAAATAAAAACTACTTAGAAAAATGTATTACGAACCAGGTAGGAACGATAAACACACAAATCCACTTCAATTTTCGACGCAATACAAATTGTCTGACGGTGGTCTGTCGACACAAAAACGATACCCTTGAATTGTGCGTGATATTGGCAGGAAATAAAATATTTTGTGACGTCAAACCAGATCAGATGCGGGTTCCTCTGTATACGTCACGATACGTCACAGACGCCGAAGGCTGTTGAATACAGAAACAGGCTTTTATCACCGGTTTTTTGTCGAGATTCTATTTTAGACGTCATGTGATACTGCATACGGTTTTTTATGAGCTATTTTTGGACTGTTGTGCATATGAGTTTTTTTTTTTTTTTTTTTTTATTAGAAGAAAAAAGTTATAAAATATTACAGGAAATCAAGTAAAAAAATAAGATATTACAAAAAAGAAAAGTCCCAATAAACTACTTTTAAGTAGTTTGTCAATGGGTGCTTTTACTTTGAAGTTTTTTTTTTTTTTTTTTTTTTTTTTTAAATAAAACTTATAATGCAGTTAGACATTTTTGTGTTACGAGTACTACAAGAATGTTAATACAAACTTTTTCTTTCGGCGAGCCAATTTTTCAATATAATATTTGTTCTTACATTATTTGTACATTTTTTAATTTTAGCAGGTAACATATTTAAGCATGTAGGTATCATGTAGTCCAGCGTTCTTTGTCCATATTTGTTTAAGTGCTTAGGTACGATTAGTCCTTCATTTAACGTAAATCGAGTATTGTAAGTGTGGTCCAGTCTATTTATGTATATAGGGCTATTCATATGCTGAAAAATAATTTTATGCCACAGAATTGCTCTTACTGAGAGAATTTTAAGATTCTGGTAAAAGTACGGAACATTGTGTCTTTGCTCGTATAAACTTTTATGAGCTAATAATTTAACTAATGAATTTTGGACAGATTGAACATGATTAACATTTGTCTTACAGGAAAGTCCCCAAGCTGTAATTCCGTACCTGATAATAGACTCAGCTAATGATAAATAAATTATTCGAAGTGTGCATATTGGAACATAGAATTTAAGTTTATATAATCTACTAACAATAGATCTCAGACGTTCACAGACTTTATTTATTTGTAAATCCCATTTGAAAAAGCAGTCAATAATTACACCTAAATAAACATATTCTTTAACCACTTCAATATTTTCGCATGTACACAATGCTGGGATACCAACATGTAAGCAATCTGAACCGTGTGTTTTTATTTCTGGTGTAATAATATTTGTCTTGGCATTGGGTGATCTAATATGTATCAATTTGGTTTTTTTTGCATTTATGATTAAACCAGAGTCATGAGACCATTTCAAAAGCTCAATGTAATCCTTTTGTAAGAGTTCAATACATAATTTTAAATCACTGCGAGAAATCACTAGTGCAGTATCATCCGCATATACAAAGTGTTTTACATGTTTAAAGATGTACTTAATAAAAGATACATAAATGATATATAAAATTGGACCTAATATGGAACCTTGAGGAACGCCAGCTAAAATTTTTCTTTTTTTACTTAAAGTGTTCAATAGCTTTATTTTCATGCATCGGTTGTTCAAGTAATTTTCAAATAGTTTTAGGAGCTTTCCTCTTATTCCTATGATTTCTAGTATCTGCAATAATTTTCTATGATTAATAGTGTCAAATGCTTTAGAATAATCTATAAATAAAACTAATACATGATTTTTACTATTTAGTTCATTATTTATGAAACTGGCAAATTTTTGAAGTAGCATTTCGGTACCCTTTTTTTTCTGGAATCCATATTGATTTGTATCAATAATAGAAAAATCTTCTAAATATTTTATTAATTTCAACTGAATGTATTTTTCAAGAATTTTTTCGAGTGATGGCAAAATACTAATCGGTCTATAATTACCCAATAGAGTGTGATCACCTCCTTTATAAATGGGTCTGATAATACTACATTTTAAGTCATCTGGAATTTTTGCTTCAAATAAAATTCTATTTACAAAATGGGCTATGATTGGAGCTAAAATTATTATATGTTTTTTAATATCACTCATTCTGATATTATCAATTCCAGGAGAAGAGCTTTTAAGTTGCCGCACAATGCTTTCTATATCAGAAATTTTGGCCCTTGGTAGGTACATGCTTTGAGGCCTCTTCTCTGGTTCAAAAGCAGTTGTCCTGTAATTACATTTATGTAACATATTGCAAACACTGTCAGAGAAATAATCAACAAAATCATTAGTTACATTTTCTTTGGTCCGATCTTTCATCAAATATTTGGAGGCAACTTGGTCACAATTATTTTTACATTTCTTACCTAAAATTTGATTACACTCGTCCCATGTCTTTTTTGAATCTTGAAATAGATTTTTGAATTTGTCATTATAGTATGAGGTTTTTAATTTAAGTAACAATTTATTTAAAACATTTCGATAACACTTATATTCCTTTTCATAGTATTTATTTGTTGGGGCATTTTTCCAACGCTTATATAAATAATCCCTTTTTTTAATTTTATATAGTGCATCACTAGATATCCAATCATTTATGGCATAAGGTCGGCTTTTAGGTTTTTTGCTTATTATAATTGTGCTGTTTTTATACAAGTCGTCAAAATAATTTTTAATTTTTAAATAAATAACCGAACATTCGGTTTCCTTTAGAAGCGACTTCCAGTCATAATTACAAATACGTTTATCAATCTGTTTTTGCGAAAGAATTTTGACGTTATTAGAATCGCTAGAATTGAAATTATCTACCGACTTATAGAGTATGCTTACAGCTGTTGTATTATGATCGGCAATATTATAATCACATACGCACGCGGAGATTGTACTGGTTAATCCAGTAGGTAACTTTCCGCTAACTCGCACAAAAAAGTGATCTAAGCAAGAACTAACAATTTTCCCTTGAACTATTACTTCTCGTGTAACATAATTTATACATTTTTTTAAATAGTTATTAGTAAGAATATTTTCATATTTTATAATGATAGCATCATTTTTGTGTAATAAATTTAAATTTACATCACCGAAAAATATTACACTTTCATTTGATTTAATATTGTTTTCAAACACATTGGATATTTCTGACAAAAATGCTTGCTTATTTAAATTCGGGGGTCGGTATATTGCCAAGACATTTAGAGTACTGTTATTTGGAAGTGTCAATATTCCAAAAACGTTCTCAAAATATTTACTGTCCAGAAATATTTGCGAAAAGGAGAGGTTATTCTTTACATATAACAAAATGCCTCCACCGGATTTATGGTTTCTGCAATAGTGGTACGAATTGAAACCGGGAATATCATAAAGATTAACAAGTTCCGAACGAATTGCAGTTTCGCAAAGCATGAGTACGTCAATGTGATTTAAGCAGTCTTTAAAATAAACATGAAATAGGTCCCAATACCTACCTATAGATCTAATGTTTAGTTCCACAAAATTGAGTTTACTCGTTTCACGTTTCATTGTGTCTTGCTTACGAAGCCATTCGCACAGGTTATTTATCTTACAAAAATTTATGTCATTATCATCATCTATGAAACTAAAAGACATAATGTGTGTAACTAAAATACTTAATAACTAAAATATAAGTATGCAATTTTATTCCTGGCATTGGCATTTCATACTGATTTACGCAATTATTATAACTAATTGTTAAAATTGAAATTGACATTGAATGCATATTTAAATAAATTCGCAGCAATAATAATATCACGAATAATAATGAATAATAATAATTCATGCCCAAAAATAGTCCATCAAGGTTGACTTCAATTTGTTTTGGTGACAGTATTGAATAAACTGTCATTGTATTTCTAGTGATAATGTTATAGAGAAGAAACATAGTATAAAGTATATCAATTTTGTTTTGTGTAAATAATATTTCACAAGCCTTAACACTTTGAGAACAGGCTAAAATTTGAATCCATCGTTTTTGTTTTAAAATTTTACTGAAAAATATAATTAAATAATTTTTTAATATTTCTAATGATTCTTTAACACTTTGATGGTAGGTTAATAATATTATAATGATTTTTTTTGGTTTTAACATTTTACAGAAAGTTATAACTAAATTGTAGGAAGATTCAGAAAACAATCGCATTTTATGCAAACATATAAATTTCGATATTGTGTTTTTAATATTTGAGCATACCATGAGGGCTGTCACTGTTAAGAATTTAAAAGAAGGTGCATACCTATTCATAATTTATACGCCCTTGTGCAATAGTCATCATTTTTTTTAAATACGTACAATTTTTGCTGTTTGCTTTATGATTTGTATCGTTAGTTGACTTGAATGTGTTGTTTTGGAATTCACAATTTTTGCATTTTTCTTCTTTGTTTTTATTAGGGCAGTCTTTCCAGGGATGATCCATGGCGCAGTGTAGACACGTGGCATTCTTGTCCTTATTTAGGCAGTTGATAGCTGAGTGACCAAATTTCAAGCAATGAAAGCATTGCATAATTGGAATTGCGTCCTCCACCCGTACTCTGTAGTATCCAATATTTATTTTCTCTTTAGATATGAGATATTTCCTAAGTTTTCCACTTGTTTCGATTATGTAGTTCGTAAGATTATTTTGTCCTTTTGGTTTAAGCATTTTCACTAATTTAACTGAGTTTTTTGGATTTTCATCCATTATGATTTTGATTCCATCATTTTGTGTTTTAAATGATTCTATTATGTCTTCTTCAGATAAGTTGATAGGTAAGTTTCTTATGAATAATTTTGGGTTCTTTTTTTCTAGTTCTTTTGCGATCATGTTGTTTTTAAATACCGTATTTATTTCATCCGTTAGTTTTTTTGCGTGATCTTTATTAGGGCAAGATATAATTAGTTTATTGTTTGATGCTTTTTGTACCCCATTTACTGCAATACCCAAATGCGATGTTTTAATTTTTTTAACTATCAAATCTCGAATATCATCAGATGTTGAATTTGTATTTTCACTTGCAACTATTAGTGAGTATTTGGCCTCTGGAATAGGTATTGAAAAGGTTGACTTATTATATGTTGTATTAACTGATTCATTTTTTTCCTTTAAATAATTTTCAACTTTTTCTGAATGTTTTTCTTCATTTAATATCAGTTTATTTTGTAGCTCAATTATTTTCTCTTGTAATTGAAGTTTTTCCTTGCACCATATTTCTTCTAGTTGGCTTATATCTTGTTCTATAATTATTCTCTGCTTCGCCTCTTTGATACTTGAGCATTTTTTAATTTCAGTTTTAATAGAGTCAATTAGTCCTTGTACGTTCCGGTCCATAATGAGTTATTTATTATGCGGGCTGTCTGGCGAATAAAACGTCAGTCAGCCTGCTAAGTTTACAACAATAATTTGTTTAACTGCTTGGCACTGTACTTAGGTGGTTACTGTGTTTATCGTAATTTCTGGGCGTGCGGTCTGCACGGCGACAGAAACTGAACTGTAAGTTGTCTTTATAAATAGAATTTGCTTTTCCTTGAATAGATCTCTTTGTATTAATAAACTTGTTTGACTCTTCGGCTGTAAGAACGGTTTTGAAAGCTAAAATAGAAAATACTATCGCTCGCTTATTGATAGAAATTCATCCGTGGAAGATTTAGTCGTCAAGCAGATATTCTGGGCTATTTTTATTAACTTACGCATAGTGGGTTGATAATATAATATTATTGTGGAAATTAATGAGAAGTATAAAAAAAATCAGAGTGTGCAATTCACACTCGGTGGAATTGAAATCTTCAGAAAACTAAAGTAGACAAGTAATATGTATTGTGTAAGCTCACTAGGGAGTAAATGAAGAAAAGTCAAAAGAGAGATTTCATCACAGCCTTGGGACCTTGGGACTTGGGAGGTTTATATGCTATCCTAGAGGCCGCCTGCCTATCATCTAATTGGGAAAAATCCTTGGTTACTTGACATAAAATTACTTGATCAAAAACATAGTCAGACGCATATTGCGTTGGACACTCTCATTGTTCGAGGACACGAAATGTGTTTTTGTTAAGCATTGTTCGTTTTGATTCTTGTTGGAACATGTTAGCAGAGACCATATCTAACGCAAGGAGTCTAGCACAGAGAAATCGACACTTTTACAATATCGGATCGATAGGCGTAACATGGTTTCACTTTCGACAGCCGAACCAATCTTTTATAATTTTTATAACAATATTTATGTAAAATAATAATTAGTTACTCAATTCACAAACAAAATAACAATGCTAATCTATGATTCCATACTCCGAACTATATTTAATGTGTAGGTATATATTGTAATACACATACAGCATTTAAAAAAGAGATGTTAATATAACACCTTAAATCAATCATGAATCGTTTTGTTTACCTTTGCAGACATTGTATAAACGTCGTAATAATTATGTACTCAGTGAACTATTACCTACTCAGATATGTTAAAATGCAAATAGCATTACGCATATAATATACATCTGTAACTACAGCTAGTGTAATGCTTGTATTATTATTGAGGAGCTAAATACTTGAAGTATGTATGTTTAAAAAAAAAATATCCAGCATGTATAATCTTAACTCTGTGACAAAACAATAGAAGAAATGTTCAAGTACTATTTTTTACACTGTAAAAATATTTTTTTGTATTATTAGTTTTTTTTTTCTTTTTTAGGAAGATTCACTATTACAATGATACACATTATACCTATAGTATTAAAATGATAATTATACCTATTATTACAATGTTACACATTATGACTACAGTTTATGAATAGTATAAATGGTTTCTAATAAATTTAAGTTTCAAAAAAAAAACTGCATATATGTTCTAATAATACCTACTACTACTATAAAATATTTTTTACTATTATCGCTTAAGAAGCTGGGGGGAAGGCATGTAGCGAGGCAGCGAACAGCCACAAAATATAATTATTGTTAGATTTTACATGGTGGTACCACCGGTCTCCACGCTAGGTGCGTGACAACGCATTTTGTTTGGCGAAACCATTCCGGTTTTAGTGTTCGCCCTCCCCACCTGCTTTGCCTCAAAGCAAGAATAATATTAAACTAGTGCAAATTATTGTAACAGAAAGTTTCTGTTGTAAATACATTGTGACTCGCGTGAATATCAAGAGTTATTATTTAAACACCTCCGCACAGATTTAAAAACGCATCCAGTTTTCGGACGTGGGCAAGGTCTGTGAACTGCCAGATCTGGATAAAACATATAAACAACATATTCACCAAACTGGTGACCCGATCGCCCATACGGCGACCACCCTAAAAGCCCTAAATGTGAATACCGCACAAGAGTATCAACCGACTGGAGCCAGTGAGAAGATGGCATACCTAATTGGGGTACTTTGTGAGGCTGAAGGTACTGGAAAGGGGAAGGAGGTGAAAGAAGGAGAGGAAGGAGGGAAAGAGGATGGTGTGGAAGTACCTAGCTATTCAGATCTAGTTACCAAACACGGCTAAAGCCATTTCAAGCAACGTTTCAATTATGAATGGTGGTCTTACACCAGGACGATACTGAGAATATCTTCCACTCTGGAACGTGCCATAAATATACCTAACATATTTTTTTAAATGATTAAATTGTGAAAATACAAATCAATCTCAGGCCTTCATCGTTCTTGATCATGGAGCAATAATGTGCCAATAAGATATCTAGGTAAGACGTTTTACCCGTTTTTTATGACCATTTCTTTATTCAGGTAATATTATATAGCCAATATTTAAGTGTACAGGTGACATTCAGTCAGAATGACTTCAGAACTTGAGACTGCAAGTACCTGAAGATTAAAAAACTTTTTAAAAACCTGCAAAGTCTCACAAACCTGCACGTAATAACTTGCCATCTCTCCTCAGTACTCTTTAGCCTCCGAGAAAGTCCCGCCGGCGCAGACTCTCAGAGAAAGGGTGCACTTCAATACCAACCAACTTTACCTACATATCCAATACACCTTTCTCTGCCTTTACCTGTGTACACGGGAGTACGGGAGAATCCGCAGCAGACTTGTTCTAGAACTTCAGCCGGGTCGTACCATTGACATTGGACTGAGAATATACCAGTTACCAAGTACGTGAATACGTACAACGCAGTGTGTGTGTGCAACGTAAACGGTTCACAACGAGTTCATCGAAAACGAATTCATCGAAAACCAATTCATCGAAAATCAATTCATCGAAAACCTATTCATCGAATGATCAATTCATCGAATCGCCAATTCATCGAAAAAATATATTTCGTTGATATTTGAGAGAAATGCCGAGCGGACCGAGAAGTTAAAAAAGCATTGGTAAACCTTAACTAACCTAACCTAACCTAACCTAACCTAACCTAACCTTACCTAACCTAACCTAACCTAACCTAACCTAATCTAACCTAACCTAACCTAATCTAACTTAACCTATTTAACCAATTTTTAAATATTTTTTTTATCATCACTCTTAATGACCTTTCTGGGTTGTTTATGAGTTGGTTTCATTATGAGTTGTCTGGTCACCGTTCCTTATATATCCCTTTTTTGCAGTATCAGACAATCGGAAATCGAAGAGATAACCTATAAATTTTACATTGTCACTACGAAACTGACAGTTGCTAAACACATTTAAATCAGTTAAACAGACCTTTTTGGGTATTTAATTTTGACAGCTCTAATTTCTACAAAAAAAATGTTTTTCGATGAATTGGCGATTCGATGAATTGATCATTCGATGAAGTGATTTTCGATGAACTCGTTTTCGGTGAATTTGCTTTCGATGAATTGATTTTCGATGAACTCGTTTTCGATGAATTTGCTTTCGATGAATTGATTTTCGATAAACTCGTCGGTTACCCAATGTTATATAGCATTGAAGAAGAAGATTATACTAATAGGTAATAATAAAGCTAAACGAAAATATGAAAAAAAAATAAGTCACAGGAAATTATTCATTGCATTAATGTAAATAAGATTCAAAAGTTATTGTAAAAGAGAATTATAATTAGTATCCTGTGTAAATAAAATCGGATATACTCGTATTCATCCGAACCACTAAGTTACAAACCAGTTCTTTGAACATTGTGATCATTTGAAAAATATGTGAAAATGCCAAAAATATGGGAAACAATTATTAGTCGAAGATAAGATTGTTAATTCTGAATTTAAATTATGAGATTGACAAAAATGACTCAATGGCCCAGTTGTCGCGGCAAGACGAGAGATTCTGGGTTTGAGTCCCAGTTCCAACGGTTAACTTTTTATTTTTCTGTCTTGTTATTTTTCGTATTTTTGTTTAGATTTCTGGCTTTTTCTTATGCGATCTAAACAGTGTTAGAAAGAGAAAACACTACGATTTATATTCAAATCTAAAATTTAAGCACAAAATAATTAAAATGAACACCTTTATGAAACTAGCTTCCGACCGCAATAGAAAAAATTTTATGAAACCTTGGGATTTTTTTTATTCATTATTTTTACATGAAACAACAAAAAAGTCGGCAATTTGAAAGCGTACTCTATTTGCAATATTTTGGAAATATTTTGACGTTCCGACAAAACCTACCTGAGGGTTTAACCTTTTCCCCGCGGTTGAAAAATTACCTACGCATTGTAAAAACACCTATTCTATGTATCAATAACGAAGTTGGAAACAATTTAGCCAAATGGGGATAAGCATCTTAGTATTGTCTTGTAAATCTATCATCTAAATTTGTTTGAATTACTTCTATTTTGAGTGTATGCTAAACAAAAGCCACCGAGTTGGTTTTGACAGATGGATTATTTGCGCGAAAACAAAGTTTAGAATGAAAACATGCTTGTAAAACAAAGGCGTTAGAGAAAGGTTTGATGTTAAGTATTGTGCTATGGAGAGGATGTTATTGGACGAAAATAAACACAAGATGAAATGGACACATGGAATTGTAATTTTAGCTAGAAGGGTCATGTGCTCTGTACACGTGGGGATTCTTTGACGGTTCGTAGAATTTCAATTCTGGTAACACTAGAAATTTAATTGTTATTATTGACAGACTATTTTATCTACATTCGTACATATCTTAACAACTGGGTATGTATGATGTTGTATATTAGATTCGCCATTGTCTCACAAACTCAATGTACAATGTGGTAAGTAAGACAAAACTCTTTCGTTTTCAGTAAATTCTTAATTAAAAAGTTATATGATAAAGATACACGATGGAGATGTAGGACCGGCTGTCGTTTTCATTTGAGCCGAATACTATTTTCTATATCACGGGTGTGACAGAGATGACAACGTACGCTTACTCGCTTACACTAAGACGAATGCGAAATGCTATATGAGATGGCCTACTGCCGTAGGTTATCCTTATGCTTAATTGTTAGCTATCACACTTTCTCTAATGGCGCTAAAATCTTCCGGAAAAAATCAAAATAACTGAATTTTTTGCAGTAATAAATAATTGTCTCATCACACACGACGGAATATAGGCACTTTTTTAATGCAATTTACTTACTAGTAAGACACGACCTTATGCTACAGTGGCAGTTGAGTACTAAAACCATGAAAATACAATTGTCTTGTCTTTGACTTAGAACTTTTGAGATTTTCACCACGCGTCCGTATAGTATATACAACGTCATTGATTTAAGACCTACATTTACATCTAATTTGGGAGCCGGGTATAGGGATATCCAACACCTCTACCGTAGGCCACCTCAAGAGGTTCGTTAGATTTGGTGACTTAGTAGGGGTACTCGGGTCCGTGGTGTGATCATTGTCCGCCCACCTATTGTAAGGCGGGCCGGATTTGGAGATAATGGTTGAGGGAGACCTTTTGATGATGACCCAGACCCTGAGGTAAATTATTTTCCAAGGGGCCTCCTGTGCGGAGCTAATTTCAAATACTCACTGAGGAGTAAAATATAAATGTGATATTGTTGCATCAAGAGATCTTCCTGCAAATTACTTATCCGGCACTAGCATCTGAAATCGAGACAGCCTTGCAGTCTATTGATATTAAAAATCTCTTGTTATAAAATATTTATATTATTGACTTTTTTTTAATCAACTAGTATTGTTTATTATTTGAATCAAACTTTTTTCGCCTTTTGAATGCATAAAAGCTGTGCTTAACTTTACTGAAAAGCTGAAAATAAATCTAACACCAATATCTATCAATTTGTTTGTTATAAACATATTTGAATCCTATAACTAAATACTAGTTGTTATCATACATATGTACTTTGTTTAATGTACACTATTGTAATTACCCTCCTATGTACCACTGTGTATCATGTATCACCGGATGTAATAGCCATTTTATCGCGTTGAAATAAATAAATAAATAAATCTATATAAATAAAAATGAATCGCCGAAATGTATGTGCGCGCATAACTTCCGAACGACTGCACCAAATTTGATTAAAAAAAAAATGTGTTCGTTATTGTCAGGACAAGGTTTGTATAAAATTGCTGAACTCTGGCATTATGAAATTTGTATAAAAAAATTGCAATAGGTGGCACGCAAAAAACTGAATGTACCGGGACTGAATGTATGGAATGCAGGACGGGGGAGGGGAACTCGAGTAGGGGGTTCGAGGGAGGGGGGGAGGGGAACCACGGAGGGGGGAAAGGAACCTGTGAGGGGGGAGGGGAACTCTGGAGGGGGGTTCGCGGGACGGTGGAAGGGGGAGAGTGGAGAGGGGTGAGGGTAGGTGAAGGAGGGGGAATGGGGAAGGGGACGCGGAAGAGGAAGGGGAGGTGGAAAGGGAACAGGATAAATGGGAAAGGACACGCAGGGAGAAATAATTTCTGCATAGCAACGCATGCTGGGTGCCAGCTAGTATTTAAATAATTGTGTGAAATTATCCAACAATCTTCCTGTGATCGTCCAAAAGAAATAAATACGAAATACTCAAGAAAAACATTAAATATTTTTTAATAACGCAGCCGAATTCATCACATACTAGCAATTTTTATGTTTTGCAAGAAATATAATGAACACCAATTTAAACGTTAATTTAAATTTATGTATTTAAGGGATTTCGTTGTCGCTATTTTAATCAAATTAATTGAAGATTATTGAATACTCCAACCTAAACTCTGTCGGGATTCCTTTTATGAGGATATTTGTGGAGTTATTGAAATTTTCCCTAATTCCCGCAACCCTTGTTCTTATGAACTCATGTGTAGGTGAGCCACGTACTTCCTAAATGCAGTTGATTAAAATATGGATATCTTTTTCATGACCAGTAACGCACTTGCCATGTATTTGACAATGCAAATAAATTGTACTGTATAATAAGGAACTCCCGTGAAAAATATTATGGCTTTAAAAAAATATGTTCTAATAGACCAGGGTTTCTTAAAGTGGGGTCCGTAGCATGTGTGTCAGGGGTCCGCAGTAGGTCGGTCAGTCTGTAAACATATTTATTAGGAAAGTGTGTAGTAAACTCGACCAGAGTTTTCGGTTCTGGTGTCAATAAAAACAAAAAGTCGCAATCGATTGAACGTCGCAGATGACATGCCCCTTGCCTTATCGAAGACAATCCCACAATTTAACGTTTTGATTGAGGCCAAACAGCAGCACACCCTCCTCATTAACTTAGTAAGTAATTGAGTGTAATGAAAATACCAGTAAAAGTATTTTTTTTTATTAATTTAAATAAGGTTTTTTCATTTCTAAAAATATTGATGTCGGGGGGGGGGGGTCCGTGGAATTGTGAAAGTGGTCCGTGACTGCAAACGCTTAAGAAACCCCGATGATATAGACCAATAGCTGATTCTGAATATATAAGTTTTATTTAATAATAGGAAATGCTGACTTTTTTAAAAATTATTAAATAGTCCATTTTTAATCGGTCGTAAAAATACGCCGTCAAGTTGGCATTATTGAAATTTTAGTGGTGACGTCACTGTTCGACGTGTCGTGACGTCACCGTAAAGTCATTATATGGAAACGTATGATATGACGCAAGCCATCGTATTAATTTATGCGTTTATTTACATACTGTTTATAGAGATTTAGTTGTTGTGTTTATTAAAACATTATTTAGGCCTAAATAATGTTTTAAAAATAAATGAAACACTTATTAGGTTATCTTTATTATTGAAAAGATTAAAAAACTACTGCACAAAAAAATAGTAATGCTTCTTCTAGGGCGAATACTTCGAACAACGGAATTCAAAATGGTTGATCAGCTGATTGCCCGATTCTATAATATTTTTTCAGGAGTGATGACGTCACACGATTCACTATACATACGGTAGTTTTCTGGGGATCTTGAAAAATTAAAACTTTGACAATTATTTTAACTATTAAATCTAACTCTAAAAATAAAATAAAATATGCAGTTATTTAAGTTAGAATTCTTTTAAAAAAAAAATTGGTCTGGAGTTCTCTATTGTAGAGTTATCGACTTCACTATCTAGACTCTAGACCCCTGAGGTCGCATGACTACAGATTGGTTCAGAAGGCTGAGAAGAGCGTTCTTTTCACCTGTGACCGTATTATCTACAATATCTCCACAGTAAATTTAATAGTATATTTACCTGGTGAGCACGAGACAAGTGGGATAGGTGGTGAGAGGTGCAAGAGAGGTTGACAGAGGTTGAGGTAGGTAGTATAATCGTGCTCCGCGGGTATTGTTCCCCAGCCTCGCGATTCGCGACTCGCACGACATGTTGCGTTAATCTGTTGGGGAAATAATTGGAATAGCGGAGTCACGACCGCGACAATGCGATTGCGGGACACAAACCCAAACCAACTAACAAACTGTGCAAAGTGCAGATAGTCTCTCAGAGGACAGCTTTTCAAATATGATAATATTGAAATTGTTTGACTACCACGAAATGGTTCTAATCAGTGGCGCTTGATGGCCTATCTCATAGGAGTGCAATCGATAATTAAAAAAGTGATAATTTTTAGAGTCGAGTACGGGCACTGCCGCCCTACAAATCATTTAATAAATTACCAACACCTCTGCCATTATTCACTCCAAACGTTCGCTACATTTTGCAGGGGTGCACGACTCGGTGACTTTTTTTTCATAACTTTTAATGACTTTAAAAAGGGGTGTTGAAATGCCACACTTGTCGTGAAAATCCCAGGTTCATGGTGGCGGATGCGTCTGCCCACAAACTGCGTGGCACGCCTGATCGGTTGCCACGCCGAGACCCTGTGAGGGAGATCTTTTCACCATTCCTTTCTTTTCTTTGACACTTCTCCAGGATTTTCTCAGTAGCATTGGGGGTTAGATTAGTACGTCCGTCACTCTTGGACACACTGATCTCCAGATTCCTAACCATCCCTCACACCACTTTCCTTCCCAGAACTTACTATCCTTCATTTCCTTAAGAAACCCTCCACACAGCTTTCCCGAAGATTTTACAAACGCCTTGAGGGGAATTATTTTCCTCAGTATTAAAAACCTTATTATACTAAAAATAATCATTTTTTCTCAAAATTTAAAACACGCGTTCACTAGATAAAAGATCAATCTTTCGAAATCAGTTTATAATTTTTTATGGAAAAGAGTGAATACGTCTAAAATTTGATTTAAAAATGACATATTCACGGTTTTCTCTGGTTCCGTCTTAAGATAAATTATCTGACACAAGATTGAATCTAAAAACATGAAATCTTTAAATAGATTTTGAGAATTCGTCATTGCAAACTTAGAAACCCTCAGATCATGGTAAGGTGAAGTTAGAACACTATCTAACCAAAGTGCAAATTATAATGCTCATCGTAACAACGATCAACTGTCAGATACAAACAGAATAGAGAGTGTAGGTGACGTTAGAACCTTTTAAAATAAACGGACCTTGGTTTTAGAAATTCTTCACATATGTTTCTACGGAAATATAACACATATGGTTCTGAAAATTATTTCAATAACAGAAAAGAGCAAAATAAATGGTTTTGCATTCAAAGCTCATTTTTGAAAAAAAAATTAGTTAAAACCCTGTCCAACTGAAGAGCGATTTGTAAAGTAAACAGAAACAGAATGAACGTTGAAAAACCAGGTGTCGCTTAACACTCCGCAAGAACGCGGAATAAATCTGTCACAATAGTTATTTTTTTTACAAAGTAACTGCCTTAGAAAATTTTGTGCCACCTCGTACAATATAATTATCACCACATTTACGTTACATTAAAATTTATGAAATTCCTCTGTCAATCTTAAAAAAACATTTTATTCGCTTTTGTATTTCCTAATCAATATTGTATTAAAAGACAAAATATATCGTAGTTACATTGTAGAGTATGAAGCAATAGGTCCCTGCATACATACATATATTTCCATCGAATTAACTCAAACGTAGATGCAGGTGGTGTATAAATTGTCCACAAATCCTTGGGCCCATTAGGTTTACATGGATCTGTTTCTATGGGTTCTAGAAAACCAATGCAATTCGAAATCAATAGGAAAACATCTTGCGATAACCGAAATACATTATTTATGTTATCTTAAAATATTAACCCTATAGTCGTCTTAGATCTTAATTGTCCAAACGAACATTAGAAAATTTTACATGAGAAGAAGGTTTTCTTTCTTTATTTCAATGAAACATTATTATGGGTGTTTGATAAACTAACTAACTTACTAACCATCACGCCGTTTCCCCGCAGGGGTAGGCAGAGAGGACGGACCGCCAAACAACTCGATCTTGGCACACATTTCTTGCCTCGTTTACATTCATACAACGTCTCGTACATGCTCTTCTATTATTCTGACTCTTGACATGGCCCGACTCCAGTATCTGATTCACTTGGTCGTGCCATGTCTTTCTAGGGCGTCCTCGACTTCTTCTACCATTCACATATATTCTCCTTACACTCGTTTCCTCTTTCATTCGCTCTACATGACCAAACCATCGGAGCGTTCCTTTCTTGATCTTACTCATTATCATTACGCTTACATCAGCCTTGCATTCTTTGCGAATTTCCACATTTCTCACACGACCATACATGGTTTTACCACACATACGCCTCAGGGATCTCATTTCTACAGCGTTCAGTCTACTTTCATTCTTCCTCTGCCAGTTCTATGCCTCACTGCCATACATCAGGGTAGGTACCAGTACTCCAGTATGGACGGCTAGTTTCGCGTCTTTGGACAGTTTTTTGTTGGTGCCAACGGCGTTCAGTCCTCTATTAATAGAGTTACCTACATTCACCCTTCTTTCAATATCTCTGTCAGCCGTCCCATCTCTCGTAAACATAATTCCCAAATAAACAAACTCATCCACCTGCTCCAAGTATTCATCATTCACAACTATATTGAATACTGTTTTCGTACTCTCTCTTTCAAACACCATGACTTTAGACTTACTTAAAGTTAAAGGTCTCATTAGTTTAAATAATTCTTAGTTAGTGATTGACTATCATTTTTCATACTTTATTTTTAATTTTATAGTGGAGATTGAACAAAAACTAAAATGATCATTGGACAATTAAGAACTAAGGCGACGCGACGCCTTGTAATTGAACTAAGCGATTTAGCAACAAACTCACCTCATCTCGATTTTATGGTATTTTAAATCTTTAAAAATACTCCCAGTGGGCTAAAATAAATTTTATTAGTTTAGCATGGAAGTAATGTGTCTTATTATTCTAGCTCGTCGTACTCACAGAATAATAATTCGAAACATTTTTTATTTTTTTTTAAATTATTTAAAGCCATCGAGTATCCGTATATTATTTTATTGTTCTAAATAGTATAATCATGCGAACCAACTTAATGGAACTTAATTTATCTACATACAAATGTGTGTTGTTTATACTTTAATGTACCACTGTTTGTTTCCAAAATAAATATAAATAAAAAAAAAAAATCTGTGAAAAAGCGAGTCGCAAATTCGTGTTAAATGTTATAATTTTTATTTTTCAATTCAAATTTTATAGTAGGTACTGTGGTTATACACAGGAAAGCATTATTTTTATTTGATATGATTTATTTTTATTGTGAAGAACGATTATATAGCTGGAAAATATAATAAAACTCAATAATATATTCGTTTTTCTTCATTATATATTTTTTTATAATATTAGAGAGATTACATGTAAGTGAACTTATCCTTTGTAAATATCACTTTTTCTAATAAGATACAGCTTACAAAAACATCATTTTACAAAAAACAAGCAAATTATTACTAAAATAGTTTCGCTCGACATTGTTACCAGCACATTAAAGGTTAAAGATTGAAAATTTTCGTAAACAGCACACGAGCTTAAGTTATGGGAGCATTTCAAGGTGGTCATAGTATTTGTTTTTTCCTAGATCAAATTTATGCTTATCCATATAGAAAATATAAGATACGATGGCTTGAATATTTATTTATGAATATTAACGGTATAAATATGCCATAAACACAGATTAATGTCACAAAATCATAGTTGTACATAAGAAATTTACCTTATGAAATAAATTGTAAGTATTGTATAGCCAATGAAAGCCCCACCAAAAACCATAAATAAAAAAATTAAATAAATTTACCTACATGAAACCTTTTTTGTAAAATATTATTTTGGGACCTAATGTTGATTTCAGTAACCATATTTGGTCTGGAAGGCTCCACGGGGCCCACATCGATATCTCACCAGTAAAGGATTATGTCCAAAAATGGGCAGTTCACCTGATAGGTTCCCCTATATCAGCGGACCGACAATTTTTGTATCACAAAAGACAGGTGATGATGCTGTTTTATTTATACTGGTATTAATTACACTGATGGAAGGTACTCTGAATAACTTGCCACCTGTGCACTATTCCGCCAAATGCGGGCCCAACATAACTTCATGAGAACGGGTTGTTTTTATGGATCTGTGTTGGGAACAGCACCCATGAATCATGGTTTCTTCAATACGCGCACCTAAAAATCCCTGGGGTCCTAGCATGGTAGGTTTATAAGGATTGATAACTTTCGGTAACTTCTCATCGTTCCTCAGGACAACTGCACATCGCTAACGTACAAACAACATTTGACGTCGAATACTTGGTCATCGTGAACGGTTACGCGTCGATGACACAGGGCTAGTTTACAAGCTACTATCTGGAAAATTCACTATCTGTTAGTAAACTCGCCCAGTGTCATGGTGTCACTTGCTAACTAGCAGCAACTAGCAGATTGTTAACAATCTACGAAAAAAAGTTGAAAGGTCGTCAACTTTACTCGCCCTCGCCTACACGCTTGCTCCGCTTGCTCGTGATTGGTTTATTTACGTTTCCAACATGGCTTCCGATTAACAGCTGATTTCGACTGTCAAAAATCTGAAGAATTAGTTCACGCAGGCGTCGTTATTCTTGTTACTGGCGCTAAAAGCGACCTCAGTTTCCTACGCTTCTGAGCGTGTGGACAGTTTTGTGTGTCATCATGACAATCTCACTCGCCGATTTACCCGCTTTGAAAACTTAATAGATAGTAGCTTGTAACGCGCCGTGTGTCATCGAGGCTTTACTAATTAATTGGCGATCTCCAATCATGATAAGAACAATGAGAAGTTACCGAAAGTTATCATATCAATCCTTATCGATCGACTGTGCTAGGGGGCTGGACAGAGATATTCCGCGCAGCCATCTTAAATGGAGGGGAAATTGCCGCATAGCCATCTTAAATGACAAGCTTTTGAAAACATGTAAAAATATTTTTTTTAAATATGAATACCTCACAAGGGTCTCAACTGTTCCGCCTGGAGCCAGTGAGACTATAGCATCCCCGAACTGGGGCACGTTGTGAGGCTGAAGGTAGTGGGGAGGGAATAGAGAAGAGGCAGAGGAAGGTGGGGAAGTAATTTGCTCTTCAGATCTGATCACCAAACACGGCAAAAAACATTTCGAGCAACGTTTAAATTCTGAATGGTGGTCTTACACCAGGGCGATACCGAGAGCATCTTCGCCACAAACATAAATTAACACAAATTAGTCAAATTTTCATTTTTCATATATTACAAATATTTTTTTTTGTATATTATAAGATCAATCAATCAATTTTGGTAACTAACATAAGTACCTATTTTAAATACCTATAATTCTTGATTCGAGGGGCAATTGTCGGAGGGGCCTTCCGACAATTAACGTGTTTTTATGACATTTTCTTTTTATGTTTGGCGTGCGTGAGGTAGGCCAACCGTTAAGTAGACGTCGACTAACCAACGCACGCAAGTAGAGCTCGAGATACTTAATAAAAAAATTGCAGTTTTTTTATGTAAGCAATAATTATTGCTGATAAACTCTTACAAGTAATTAAAATGATTCATTCGAGGTCTTGTTGTAAACTATTCACCATAAAGGATTACCTCTGTAATATATCATTAAAAAAAGTGATACTAATAAATCAAACGAAATTATCAAAAACTAGCTGGCCCGGCATGCGTTGCTATGCCATTTAATAAAGAAATTGTTTCTTCCTGCGTCTCCTTTCCCATTGGTCCCGTTCCCGTTCCCCTTCCGCCTCCCCTTCCTTTCCCGCGTCCCCCTCCCCTCTCGCATTCTCACTCCACCTCCTCCACCTTCCCTCTCCCCACTCCCCCCTCCCAGGTCCCCCTCCCTCCTCCAAGTAGGTTCCCCTCCCCCTCCCTGGTTCCCCTCCCCATCTCTCCCTTCCTCCCGCTTTCCATAGCAATGGCCGCTTCCTCGCGTGCCACCAATAGCAATTTTTTATACAAATTTCGTAATGCCAGAGCTCACCGGAGAAAAAAAACTTTTTTCTGACAATAACGAACCCACAAAAAAAATAATGATCCAATTTGGTGCAGTCGTTCGAAAGTTATGTGCTTAGCAACACATTCAGCGATTCATTTTTATATTATAGATAGATAACAAAACACAATGAACGGAATGAAATGGTGACGGTCGCAAATGGCACTCAAATATTATACTCTCTTTGTGTCTTATTCTTTTTCGTATTTTCGTTTAGATTTATTAGTGTTATCTTCTTCTTCAATGTTATATGTGTTGCATTGATAGACGGTGAAAGTGAAACCTTCAGAAAACTAAACTTCGAGAGAATGAGACGAGTGCAGAGCATGAGGAATAGGATAAAATTTTAGAATTTATTTATTATAATATTGTTACCAGGGCTGGGCAGTATTTGAATTAATTAATTTATTTTGTAATTTGTATTTCAATTACCTGACGCCGAGGTATTTTGTACCCTTAGATAAGGGCACTTACAACATTTGATTGGAACCAAAGGTTCTACCAAAACCAAATGCATTTTGTATTCCAAATGCACGACTTGAAAGTATTTTGTATTAATTAAATACATGCGAAAAAGTATTTTGTATTTTGTATTTTAATTACAGCAAAGCACTATTTTGCCCAGTCCTGATTATTCTACGAAGCGCCGCACCAAGAACCGAGATAGGCTACAAATTACTACACAAAGAGGTTACTGATTATTTTATCTCATTCTCTAGCAAACTAAATCCTGTAGATGTATGTGTTTGTCTCTTTTTAGTGACTAGTGCAATAAATTTCCGAATTTACCCAACTTATTAATTGTTTTTGTGTTTAATTAGTAAAACTCCATTTATTTATTTTTTAATTTAATGTAAATCGTAATTAATAATGTTATTATTAATTTCTGCAAGTTATTGTGAATTGAGACAGTCATTTGGGCGTTAAAGGTCCCCTATGTATTATGTAGGTTCGCTTTTACCGTCATTATGTCGTACACAGCCTACCCGCATATTTTGACGTGGAATTTTTAATTGTAAGGCTTTTATTAACAATGAAAGTTAATGTTGAAATAAAAGTGTTATATATGCCATGCTGGTAACTAACAAAAATCTAAATCTACAAAAAAGAATTTGAAATTTCGTTCTTCACTTAAAATTTTTTTATAGTGTTAACTTGCTCTTAATAAAAAATATGTTTCAAAATATTATTTTTATATCTTTGAAGAAGAAGTAACCATCAAAGCACTATTTTTAGGGTGATCGCCTAGTTAAAAAAAAAATAACCATCACGCCGTTTCTCAGCAGAGGTGGGCAGAGAGGACGGACCGCCAAATAACTTGATCTTGGCACACATTCCTTGCCTCATTCACGTTCAAACATCATCTCATACGTACTCTTCTATTATTATGACTCTTGACATGGTCCGACTCAAGTATTCTGATTCACTTGATCGTGCTTTGTCGTCCTTGGACGTCCCTGACTTCTTCCACCATTCGTTACTTACTACACCCTACTTTCAATTTATTATTATGGAATGTATCGGGAGCATCTCCTATCCTTTTTCTATATTCCTCTTCCTCTCCCCTTCCTATAACCCCAAATTAATTATAAGATATTAAAACTTCATTTCCAATGTACTTTAGCATAAGCAACTTCTATGGCTTGACTTCAGCTCACTTGTATATCTATTATTTATCAATGTATATTATGTAAAAGCTGTTTGTTTCTTACAAATAAATAAATAAATTCAATTTGCGTCATATATTCTCTTTACACCCCTTTCTTCGTTCATTCGCTCTGCATACCCAAACCGTCTGAGCATCCCATTCTTAATCTCTACGCTTATGTCAGCCTTTTTTTTGCTGATCTACACATGTTTCACATTATTAAATTGTTGGTTATAGATATCATACATACGCCTTAGGGATCTCTCATTTCTACAGCATTCACTCTACCTTCATCCTTCCTCTGTCAGTTCCATGCCTAACTACCATACATTATGGTAGGTTCCAGCACTCCAAAATAAACCTAGCTTCGCTTCTTCGGACAATATTTTTTAAAGCGCCTACGGCGTTCAGTCCCCCATTAATGAAGTTACCAGCATTTACCCTTCTTTCATAATCTCTATTAGCCTTCCCATCTCCCGTAAACATACTTCCCAAACACACAAACTCATCCACGTGCCCCAAGTATTCATCATTCAAAACTATATCGCACACTGTTTTCTTACTCTCTCTTTCAAACACCATAACTTTAGATTTACTTACGTTCATAATATTGTAGGTGACAATACATTTTAATATTGTTAAAACTCGACGCTGTTTGCAAAACAACCAACTTAATTAAAAAACATTCTTTATATTTATTTTTGATAACACCTTCATTGACTCGTGATAAACTTTTTCAAGAGTGTTTTGTATTTTTTGTCGTTCAGTGTTATCATATTTTCATGTTACATGTACAATATTAAGTTGCTTTGTTTTACACTGGGAATAGATTTTTTGAAATTATTTAATTTGAGAGGAGAGTGGGTACTGGTTAATTCATTATTTTATGGTGCTATCATTTACCTACCACGGCATCTGTTTTATTAGTGTTTCAAAAATACATTTGATTGGGACCCAACCTGTAGAGGATTTTGAATACGTACTAATTGAGATAAACATAACACCCTACTTTCATTTTCGCGTCAATGTCAACATAAAATATAGCATGGAATTACTGATTCCTCCATTGACTACTGAACCTTTTTGAGGTTAAAAAAAATTCCTGAAGTTATTTTACTAGATACCTAGTGCAAGAAGCCTGGATGCAAATGGACAGGTTTAGTCCACTCGGCCACAAAGGTGCATAGTATCAGGTTGACGTCATCTGTGGTCGAGGGATAAGACTTTCAAATAGCAATCCGAAGGCCGTATGTTCAAATCCCGTGTAGTTGTGTTTTTCACAATTTATTCATTTAAAAGAATAAATACTATATTTGCGAGTGGAAAAATCCTCAGTATTGTAATGCTCTGATGTAAAACCACCATCCAGAATTGAAATGTTGCTTGAAGTGGCTTTAGCCGTGTTTGGTGACCAGATCTGAATAGCCAGGTATTACTTTATCTCCTTCCCCTCCCCACTACTTTCAGCCTCAGAACATGAGATTTCTCTAAATAGGGAGTTCCTACCCGTGGCTCTTCCATGAACCATCTACGGGTCAGCGGGCATGTGCTGATTGTAACACATTTCTTCGGACAAATTCGTAGAAGGATCGAAAACCCGACTATCATTGAGAGCATTAGTTTCTATATTCCCGATGGTTACCTACTTCACCGACCGCATAGACTGTTTTACGAGTATCTCCCGGCTTGCAGAACTAACTTGCCAATGGTCATGCCAGTCGGGAGAGCTGTCTAGTTTCAAAATAGAATTACATACTTGAAATATCGATATGTTTAACACCAATGCAGCACAATTTACTGTTAAATTAAATATGCTTATCTAATCTTAAATATTTTCTCTATTTCAAAAACACTTTGAAATTAAAATTTTGTAATGTTTTTAAAATGAATAAATTGAATTGAAAAAAATGCATTCCACTTGGGGATGCCTGGTGGAAGCATTTGGGACTTCTGTGTGGTATTCACATTTAAAAAGGGGTATTTCATATATCCCTGGCTTTACTAACCTTTTGATTAGGACTACTTGTTGATTACTTATTTCATCGAAATTGTTTTAGTAGATTTCAACCCCTTTTTTGGAAATACATTATTTTTTTAAACAATTATAAATATTGAACTACAAGAATTATTGTATTTAGTTAAAAACTGGTATCTTGAAGATCCTTGGTTTATGATGGAATTCAAGCTGCGGACTTTCTTTTTAATAATGTTTAGCTGGTGTGTTCGTGTTAGGGAAAGGGTTTTTCATTGAAATACATGAATATATTGAATATCAACATTTAATAACAAACTCTTCAAATGTTTTTTTACATTTCCTTAAAGTAATATCTTATAAACGTAATATTTACAACAGTAACATCTTTATACAAACATTAAATCTTCTCCGCCTCATACATCAAGTCCTCAATAAAACAAAACGTGGAAAAGATACTCAATTCCTACTTGTTAATAATTATTTACAGTGATAAAAAAAACGTAATATCTAACAATCTAAATATTATAATAAATCAGTCGCCATCAGTTAACGGAGAGATCCATTTTATAAAATACATACATAGTTAGTCGACTATTGAGATAGCCTATCTTTTTCTAAGGATTGGAAATTGAAACTCCTTAAATACAGTTTATCAAGTCCTATAACATTAATTAATACAACTAATGGTAAAGTAAGTAATACATCATTGAAAAAATATGATGCTTTGAAGGTTTCCTTCGACGACACGATATCACAATATATAAAACACGTGGCCTTTATATGATCTAAAGGTAGGTAATTATTGGTAATTAGAAATACCTTCATAGGCCATTATTATCAGGAGAACTTAAACAGATGTGGGTAGGTAAGGTGATTGTTTAACTACAACAGGTGTGTTGGAATGGTTGAATATTATACAATGCTTCTACTGGTTGTTAAGTTAATGCAATGGCACGTGATGTAATTGTAATGCAATTAGGTTGTTGTAAAGGGACATCCATTCGAATAACTAGAAAGTTCAAGAAGTGGATAGACAGTTGTAGTTTACACATATTCTTGCTACCGTAACATTGAAACATCAATTAATTCATTATTTAGTCTCTGATATAGTTAGGTTCAAAGAAAACAGTTCAATAAACTCCTCCAGTCAAACAAACTACAAAGATATTCCATCCGAGTGCATACCTATCTGGGAATCGCCAACTCGGGCTCGCCTAGCAACTGTTGTAACATGCACAATGCACAATCATGCATAGCCAATGCAACTAGCATGGGCGTTTTCGTATCACACTCCGCCACTTCTCAATTCACCGAATGCTTCAGCCTTCAGCGCGGAAAGACACTCTCTCCAAATAAAACCAAAACAAAACAAAGGGCCACCAGCCCAAACGCAGCACTTCAATTCTCATCGTCCTCCTGCACCACAGGGAGGCAGCTCTGCAATATAGTGGGAGACGCCCTGGAGGTGAATGCAGCCACCCAGGCATCCACGTCTCTCGGCTCCTCGCTGATGAAGCTCAGGGAGGCTGTGTTGTCGAATCCTCGCTGACGAACAACTAGCCCGGGAGTTTTGTCATCGGGGAACCTCTCGACAGAAGTGTTCCTCAAGTTTATCACACCCAGAGGCTTGCAGACCTTCTTCTGCGGGTAGATCACTGCGAAGTGCTCCAGAGAAGTGCGGTAGATTTTAACTTGCACGTTCTGACGACGTCCGTTCGGGCTGAGAAGCACCATGTTCCCGGCCATGGTTTCAGGGCTGAACCTCTCTACGGGGGAAGCAGAATGGCTGCTGGAAGAAGTGCTGCTGCTGCAGCCAGGGTTGAGACCAACCCCCAGGAAATTCTCCGCGTGGAAGGCGGCAGGCATGGCGACATCAACAGGCATCTTGCTAAAGTTCAACGTAATTGCGGTTGAAGATAACGAACAACTGACACGCCGAATTGCAGAATGACACACTTTACTTGCTACAGTCGTGCACTCGGTAACTAATTCTGATTCTAGCAGATAAACTAGCGCGTTGTAAACAATAAGACGATCGCGGTGAGAGCAGGAGCAGTATTAACAGACACGTGCGTTTCACTCAGCGTTCAAACACGTTTTGGCAGAAGTGGGGAGACCGGTTCCTTTATATACTACGAAACGCAGCGTACGCTGTATAGCCCCACCCAGAAACTCAAACTTTAAAATGGCAAGCAAAACAGCGCAACCGGGTAAATTTCTGCAATTCACTCGCTTACCCGCCAAACGGAAAACCACTTTTATTACTCTGAACCTTAAATTTTCATTCCTCACTACCAGCTCTGTAAATATGAAAATTATCTGCCACGTAAGTAGAAATCACGCCCCCACGCAAAACATCTGAAAGAGTTGTATCGTGAATATTTTACCGGTATATCAAAATTCAACACATTTTTGTTCGTTGGCTTTGTTGTCCGGCTCGTTGGGTAAGTGCGAACAGACGTACAGTATTCGCAAAGCATTTCAGCGGACATGTTCCAGGAAAAGCTCTGTTTAGTAGGTGTCTAATTCAGAGATTCTCACGAAAAGAATTTTCC
The DNA here is from genome assembly GCA_929108145.2 of Limnephilus rhombicus. Classification (NCBI taxonomy): domain Eukaryota; kingdom Metazoa; phylum Arthropoda; class Insecta; order Trichoptera; family Limnephilidae; genus Limnephilus; species Limnephilus rhombicus. The sequence continues at coordinate 26,174,782 of OV815295.1, read as the reverse complement.
GCGTTACGATACTAGTAAGAGACCAGTGAACTACTAAGAACTTATACTTACAAAGAGGTAATTATCGGTTTCGCAAAGTATTGTTTAGAAAAGCCAACATGGGTTGGTTTATTAACAAATAATTTATCCATCATGGACGTATTATTAAAGGCGTTAAAGTAACCTCACATTAATAATACTATAATTATTTTTTTAATACAATAGCGCAGACCCTTGAAAAATCATGGGAAATTATAATTGAAAGATTTAAAAATAACAAAATAAATGTTGTCAATTTTCTTTGTATGTTATATTTTTTGTTAACAAATTAGAGAGACGATCAGAAATTTACTTTTCGAATCGAATGAACACTCTAAGTGAACTTGAAAAATCATGAAATCTGTCAAAAGTTTAAACAACAGAGATATACATTTCAAATATGTTAGAATTAATTAATTAAAAAAATATTTTTCTGATTATAGGTAGATTATAGGTACTTCATCGCCTGTCTGAATTATTCATCACAAAATCAGTTTCAATTTTGAAAATGACATCAAATTCAATGCAAATTTTATTTCATTGAACGTAAATAATTACGCACTGACAATATTATTTAAAAATAATGTCAAACAAATTTATTAAAAACAATATCAGTTTGTTTGTGATGAACTTACCAATTACTGACATTAGTTTGTTTGCAATAAGATTAAAACATAAATGCTTGCACGTCACTTAAGATTATTAATAATGACCTTATTATTTACGGATTATTTTTTTTTATTTTAACCACTGGAGCGATAGCGCAATTTAAAACTTTTTGCTCCGATTGCTCGAGATTTTTTTTGTGTTCATTTTGAATATTTTACGCCCACATTAAAAAAATCATACCTCCCAATTTTAATATGCAGATACACAAACTGATTATAGTTCTGCATAGCCAATGAATTCACCTATCTTTTATCGATTATCACATATTCGTAGGATTTATGAAAAAAATATTGTAAAATCGTAAACTTCTATTTAATTACTTACAAATAAGGGAAAATTTTGCCAAAATTAGCAGCAAAGCAATCCAAGGTATTTTACATAGTGCCATATTATGGCAAAAAGCGCTCTAGTGGTTGTAGTATCAAATTCTTACAATCACCTACACATATATTATTGCTCTAACGCATAACATTTTGTATTTGTTGACATTAAACTATAAATTCCAAAGACTATCCCAAAACACTTTAGGCGCCAAAATGACCTTAACCTTGTGACTTAGTAATTATTATGTATATTAACCCTTCAAAAATTTGACATTTTTTTCAGATGGTCAAAATATTTTCGCTTTACAATAAAATGCAAATATTTGGAATATTTCTGATCACATTCAAAAACCAACAACTGTTTTAGAAAGGTGATGAAATAATAAAGGTGATGAAATAATGGTAATAAATAATATAATAATATAGGCGTATTTCATAAACATATTTTTTTTATTATTAAAATTTTGCATAGAAACATAAAAAAGTTTTCAAAATGGCTCACCTTACGTTTTTTCTAACTAAAGCTACTGATAATCAAAAAATATAAAAACACATACATATTTTATTAGACAAATGTACAACAAACACATATTGTAACCTCACTTTTTGTCGCTCTATGTAAAAATAATTTATAAAAAATTCCAGAAGTTTCAAATTTTTTTTTCAATTTGCGATTCAAAACTTTTGTGTACATAAAAGTGAATATTATACTTTTTGGTGGCTATTTTTTAGATTGAAATATAAAGCGTGGTGTTTTTCCTTTCTAACACCGTTTAGAACATATTTCTAGCTATGATAGTAAGGAAGTTACATACGTTTACGTTATACATTACGTTTTATATGAGACCTATGTGCGTTGGGACAAATATGGTCTCCTGTGATTAAACGGGTTAACTGAGTTATTATATTTGCAATATTCTCACGTGAGTGAGAACATCTGCAAGAACTCTGTATAAATAAATAATATCTTTGATCAATTTTCCGGTAGAGTTCTACGTGGAACTTAAAATAACAAAGACGTAATTATCAATCTCGCTAATTGCTGTTTATAAAGCCAACGTTTGTTACACGGCTGTGTTTATAAACACGCGTGTGTTTACGGCTTACGTTTTCCTCGAAGTTAGTGATTTTGAAGATGGTTTTATAAATACGTGTGATGACGCGTTTGCCGATTGTCGGTAATATTATTGTTAACTAACCACGTCAATAGTAGATCCGATAGTGTGTATGTCGGCAGGGGCTCGTCAAGTGTTTACGTTTTCGATAAAACACTATAATCTGCGTACATACATGTATCTAATCGGCGGGGAAATGAGATTAACTTGTTTTATTACGTATTTTTATTTTGCTTTGATATCTCAGCTAGTTTCGCAATAAGACGTAAGCATAATACGATAATATTTTCACTTCTTTTGTCGTTTTGAGTGTAATTTAATTTTTTTTAAATATTGTTTGTTATTCATGCTGACGTACGTAATATACAAACTCGTACGTTTGTTATAAAACATAAAAATGCAACTCATTGTTATGTAAACCACTTTAGTTCGGAAGAATAGAATCAACAGCTCGGGGGATAAGGGAAACCATAATAAGCTAGCAGTTAAAAACCCGCTCCTCAGTTTTTTTATTGCAAGGCCCTGCGGGTGGCTTTTGGTTGGGCTTCGCCCAGTTAGTGTTGGTAACCATTTCATTAGTCCAATAGGAACTAGTTCCAAAAATAGCCCATTCCTCGGATCCACTATCATCCAGTGATAGCTAGTCACTGGGAAAAAGTCACCGGTACATAGTCACCGGGACAAAGTAACCGGGACAGGCCATGACGTCATATCCAATATAAAGCCGCGTGATTACAACTAAGTATTACTGTCAATCTTTCCATATCCGGAGAGAAACTACATATTCACAAATTCGCAGCAGTTGTACATAGGGGGACACGTTCCCATCCGACCTGCTGACGGAAGTCGCGACATCTTGTGACGAATTCTTGAATTCGAAACCGAATTACACCGGAAGCTTAGTTTGAAATTCCATCTACACAGATGTTATTTGTGGCGCGGCCGTATGGCTTAGCGTCAGACATGCACTCGAAACGGGGTTCTGAAATTCTTCCACGCAGACGCAAGCCTATAAATCGCCTTGACACGGGCATGTGCCTAGCATCGTGGTCGAAAAATCCTCAATTCATGTAACAAACGATTCAATGAATAAAGAAAACTTTAAAAACTTTTTAAAACTATTTTTGATTTGGTTTTTGTAGTTACGTTGAGGTGATTTTACACAGATTTTTCACACGGCGCAATACAAATACCTATTAGCTAAGCGTATCGAAGTCCTATTTTAGTCCTGTTGTCCAGTCCTGAACTACTAGTTATATTGGTCCCAGTGAGAGGTCGTATGAACGTCATTGAAGATCGTACTCCTCCTTGACACACTTTTTGTATCGAAACGAAAAAGACGGAAGGTACTAGAATTAGGTACGATAACGTCACGCACGAACTCTCTCTGGGTATACTGTAGTAATGTTCCGAAAAGTAATACCTGCCGAACGCTAATTTTTCATATAATTATTACAACGTATTACACCATCAATGCATAAACATTTTTATACAGTAGCTATCTACAGTAGGTAAGTAACTGATAATACGAACCAGATAAATAATATGTGTTTGGTTTTGAAATGGGAATCTGTTTAGTTTCACCATTTCCTTTCCGGGATGTCATGTATCATTTGGGAGGCGGGAATGGGTGCCGCCGTCCCGGGAACCTTTATTGGATAACCAACACCTCTGCTATAGGTCACCCCAAGTGGTTCGCTATGTTTGGTGATTTAGCAGGGGTGCCCGGGTTCATGGGGTGAGGTTTGTCATCTTGCAGGCGGATGACCAGGACACACTGAACCCCAGATTCCTACCCACCCCTTAAACCCTTTTCCTTCCCAGAACCTTCCTCTCCTTTCTTTCCTTAAGAAAAAACCTCCACATAGGGATGTCGAAAGTGAAAAAATATAAATATAAATAAATGTATCGATACTTATTAAAATATCAATATCGACGTCGATATATCGAGGAAAAAATATCGATATATCGGTCAAATTTTTAAGAGATTTTGCGTTTTTAAAATAATAGTGTATTCAGCTCAATATTATCAAAAGTAATTTTTGTACACAATTTGCTTTTTTAATGTACAAAAATCTCAATAAAAATTAAGGTATTTTTAGAACTATTCATTTTTATTACGTAATAATTACAAAAATATCAAAAATTAAAAAGCTGTCTTCTAACTTATATGTAAACTGAGATGCATACAAAGTTTGTATGCGTCTCAGTAACATTCTATTGGCGTATTAATCTGTCAAAAAGGACTTCCTGTTTGGAACAAGGTATAATCAATAATCACAGACAATTGAGAACCAACACATAGGAGTGGCTTAGAAAAACATGGCGAAAAATAGCATACATTTCTATGTATGTACCTACACACATGAGATAGTATTGGTGATCACAAATACTAATGCAAAGACAATAGATTTGTAAGCTATTAATAGTTAAAATTTCAACCGCCAGATGTCATGACCCAATACAGTTACTTTTTTCCGTTCGTTCCTATACGGTTTTGGATTCTAGTGACTTTAAATACATAAATTTAAAAAAATATCGTTTTTGATACAATTTTCGATATTGGATATTTTGTATCGATGTATCGATATATCGGATCAAAATATATCGGCTAAAAATATCGATATTTTGAATTAAAAATATCGATATTTCGATATTTTTTCAACAAGCCTACCTCCACACAGCATCCCCAAAGATGTCATAGGCCCTGTGGGAAATTATAGTAAATATTTTTTATGACGGAGAGTTATGATGAGTGAGCACACCCGTGTGCATAAAATATTTTTCTTGGTCAATATACAATACAATACAATATTGAGGAATCTCCCTATGAAACTATTGAATCTAATCTCTGAAGTGTTCTGTTATCTAAAGGCAATAAATATTGTATTATCGTCCTGTTTACGACATTCACTAGTTGTTTATGATAAACAGATGAGTTTCAATCAAAATAAGTAGATACATTTTACCGTTTATTTTACGCACTATCGTTAATACAACTATCTGGAGATTGAGTACAATTAGATGATGTTGTAGGTGAACTGTTAACTAAAACTGATTTTGAAAAATAGTTTGGAAAATTCATTTCCGTTGCAAAGTAATTAGCAACATATTTTAAATGACCGACCTGTTTTTTATTCGACGTTTTCATCATCATCATCATCATCACCATCATCATCATCATCTTCTTCTTCCCCTTATCCTATTCGGGTCGGGGACCCATTGCATCGACAAGGCTCCTCCATACGTCCCTGTCTCGTGCTGATTGTTCGGCCCTGTCCATGGTAGACCCATCCTCTCCTCACATAGTTTCTGGAGTTGCCTCGCCCAACTGTGTCCGGGGCGGCCCACTGGACGTCTTTCCTCTGGAATCGCACTCAGTATTTTCTATTCTATCTTATATTCTTGGTACATGCCCAAGCTACCTCAGTTTCAGTCATTCGATGTTTTAATAGAAAAAAATCGATTTTATAGGTCGTAGAAAAAATGTTTGAAAGCACATATAAATAATTTTACAAATGATGTTGAATGTAATTTTCGTTTGATTTAAAATTATTAGAGTAACAAATAGTAATAATTGGATATTTTTTTGAAGCTCCTTTTTTGGAAAAAAAACCAGAAGGTTGAAGATAAATTCATAATAATGTTATGTTATGCATATATAGGGTGTTAAGGGACGTACTTGACTTTCTTCAATCAGTGATTCCCGATCTTATTCGAAGTAAAATTTTGGCTTCCAATGATATTTTTGATGTTTTTTTTCAACTAAAGACATAAACAAATCTGTAGGTATAGTTTAGAGATATTTAGGGTCGGGGAGGGGGGTTTGGCAGTTTCTCGGCTGAGTCACCAGTGATAATATGTGGAATACATATTTTTTGCCTTTATAAAATAAATTCAAATTCAAAAATAAATCATAAAAGTCACCGGAGACCAAAATTTCATTAGAGACCAGATTTTTAGCATGAAATATCTCCAGGAATCACTGGTAAAATTGAGTAAAGTATGTCCCTTAACACCCTGTACACTGATTTTATAAAAGTACTAGTAGGTACATAATTTAAAATATTATTTGATAATGTGCACCTCACTTGGTGCTTTATCAGTACAGCATAGGCCCCAATTTTAAAATTGAATCAAATTGATTTAGAAGTGAAATAATACATTATAATAAAACTAACATGAATTAAAACAAAATACATACAGACGGTATACGCTTACTGAAGAACTAATTAGACGACTTGAGGCATTTGAGATACGGTACAGAAGAATACTTAAAATAAGCTGTATGGACAGGGTTACGAATGAAGATATCATGGTTCGGATGAATAAAGAAAAATAAGTTATTAAAATTTAAAAAATCCGAAAACTTCAATATCTTGGACACGTGGTGAGACATCCAGAGAAGTGGAATCTTGCATCTCATAATGCAGGGAAAGATTGCAGGAAGACGGGGCCCTGAAGAAGGAGGACCTCATGGCTGAAAAACTTGAGACAGTGGTTTTGCCAGTCTACTGAGGAGCTGTTCCGGGGCGCAGTAAACAAAGTCCGCATAGCCAACATGATAGCCATTGCCCGTGCACAAGAAGAAGAAGAAGGACGGTAATGAAAAAAAAATCGTCAAATATTATAATTATAAGATTATTTTATATATATATATATATATATATATATATATATATATATATATATATATATATATATATATATTTTATTATTATAGAGACTATATAAAAAAAAATTTACATACAAAATGCAATGTGAAATTAAGTACAAAAGATTGTATTTCTTAGTCCTCCTCACTAGGGGGTCCTGTGCCGAGGCGGACTAAAGTTATTTAAATATAGTTCATTTGTCTTCCATGTCGACCTAATATTTGACGATTAGTCACATATATTATTTTATTGTTATTTTATTTTATTAGCGTTATAATCAGTCTGTACAAAATTCATAAATGACAGTGATAAAAATAAGTATGTCATAGACCAATAAAATAACGACAAATTTCAATTTAGAACCATAATTCAAAAATATATAATACCTACACCTGATATAAACAATTATGATAATATCTTCTTACTTGACGTTCTATTGTGTTGACGTTGTACGTTGTACGTTATATGAAATATGTTTTATTATTTTACGTTATAAATTTCTGTTAAATTGCCTCTTTTGTTCTTTAATTCATCTTTTAATTTTGTATCAGATTTTTTTGTTTCCCTCATTTTTTGAATCGAGTGAAAGATCGTGCTTTTATAGCCTGGTATTTGTGGTGTCTTTGTCCCAAGCTTGTGTTGACCGTCAGAGCTTTAATTTTTTTATACACTTGACCATCTGGTCTGTCATTTTTTTTTCAGTAATGTATCAATGGCTAATATCCAAAGTATGAAAATCAAACCATATTTGTCAAAATTGTGAATAATCGCAATGTTTGGACTGTACGAAGTGTTCAGTTCACCCCGCGCATGTCGGATAGCTTTCACCTTCCCGTCCCCCGTCTCCCCTCCCGGCCCGTCAGTGCACGGCACAGACACAGACAGTCGGGCAGCAGGCCTTTATGCTGAGGAGGGTGAAGGAGGGGCTAGAGGGGGATCAGCTGAGCGCGGCGCGGGCGAGCCAGATGGACGGGTAACAAAGGCCTTGCACTATGCCAGTATTGCGTTTTGTGAGGTTTTAACCATTGGTAAAGGACGCACTACACTGGTTATATGAAATGGAATCGATAAAGGTTACAAGTTAGTAGATACTACTTAAGAAATCATTTTTGAGGTTGTGTTAGATTAGATGGCTTGCAAACAAGGAATTAACCTTCTAATATTACTTATTTTCATTTTAGGAGGCGAGTATAAAAACCGTAGCCCTGGAAACCATTCACTGGATAACCAAGATATCTGCCATAGGTGTCATAGGATTCATATCGTGAGAGTTGTCCAGGTCCTGGCGACGGATGCGTTTGCCCTCCTAATTGTGGTGCGGTCGTTTCGGGAGAGGCCGATTTAGAGAGACCCTTTGATCTTTCTCTTTCCCAGAGTCACTTCTCTTTCATTTGTGATCATCGTGTGTGGAGTTAATGTAAAAAATGTACAATTTCCGGTATAAATATAGATTTTCCCGGCCAAAAGTATAATCGTGATTTATTTTTGGGCTATTATGTCGTGTTGCGCTTCGTCCTTCTTTAGCGACCTTTTCGGACAGCATAACAGTGTCCATCATCAGGGCAAATGGACTCTTTTATTTGTACCCACAAAATCTTCACTAATAAAGACACTGACTGCAAAATTATTCATGTGAATCTGAATACCTCACGAGAGTCCCAACTGCTCCCATCTGGAGCCATGGGACTACGGTATCCCCAATGGGCGTACGTTGTGAGGCTGAAGGTAGGCCGAAGCAGATGGGTAAGAGGGAGGTGGTGAAGTACCTGGTTATACATCTATTATAAGCCATGTCAAGCAACGCTTCAATTCTGAATGGTAGTCTTACACCAGGGCGAAACTGAGAGTATCTTCCACTCTAGAACGTGCCGCTAATATACTATATATTATTTTAACCAATAAATTGTGAAATAACACATATCATTCAAAAAAAATTTAATTGCGCCCGACGGAATTCGAACCCGTGACCCTCGGATTGCTAGTCGATAGCCTTACCCCTCAACCACTTACCGTCTGTATTATCTATAACTGATTATGAAAGTGGTAATTTGTATTTTTTTTTTTTTTTTGATTTGAAATGCAATTCTATTTATAATTATGTGAATGTGATATTTGTGGTTTGAGTACCTAATTTCTTCTACAGTTTACTTGAAACGGTTCCGCGACAAAATAACCCCGACAAAATATCCCCCGACAAAATATCCTACGGACAAAACATCCCCCAACAAAATACGTATCTACTGAAACACACCTAACCTAAAAAAAAATCGTACAAAAATAATACAGACATCCTATAAAGATAATAAACTATTGTTATCAGTATTATTTTTGTCCCATTTTAATATTTTTGGCATTAATTTATTGTTTTTACAGGATTTATTATTCTATTATTTTTTTCTCCCATTTTTTCTTATGTTAGATATTTTTTGGGGGGATGTTTTGTCCGTAGGATATTATGTCGAGGATATTTTGTCACGGGATGAAAAGGAGCATTACCGCTTGAAACAACCCAAAAAATGCATCTCTGCACAAATTAAATTTTTAGTACTAAAAATGCATTAATCAGTCAAAATTACTTTAACATGTTTTACTTTGAAAACTATTCTACATAATATAAAAACAAATAAAGAAACTACTTTTGGCCATGAAAATCTAAAAACGTACGAGTACCTATCTATTTTTTGCTAGATGTAAAATTATTCACCTCCATACAGGCTTGTCCTAGTGAGGAAAAAATTAAATTTTACATAGAATTAACATGTAAAGAAACAATACATAAATATTGTTACGATGCACGAATACGCCCTACAAAATCACGCTACGCCACTGCATTGCAAGCGCTCCCCACCGTCCCGTTCCCCATACTCCGACCCCCGCGGCCGCCGGACGTTTATACACAATAGACTGAACCACAATTACAATACTCGTTTTACTTTAATTAAATGAAGAAATTTTATCTAAGCATTGAAACAAATATGGACAAAAAACGCTGTGCTACGTGATTACTAATTGCTTAAATATGTTACCTAAAAATTACAACTGTAAAAACAAATAAGAATAAAACATATACACGCAACACACAAAATCAATATTAAACACGTAACACTCACAAACACATAAAACATAATATACGCCGATTTTCATTTAATTATTTTTTTTAGTTTGTTAATTTTATTTCATTTTAATTTTTGATCTGTATTTTTAGTTTAAATTTATCTTTATTTTAAATGTTTTTTGTTTCATCACCAACATCGTATATTTCTTTTTTTTTCAAACTTTATTATGTATAAATTATTATATTATAAAATGGGGGCCTCAGCACGGGTAAACAACTCAGTGAGGCCAACATTACTGGATTGTACTATGAAATTTTGTAAAATAATGTATAAACAATAAAAAATAAAAAATATTATGTTGAAGAATTGGCTCGCTGAAAGAAATAGTTTGTATTAGACTGTAATACAAACAATTTCTGGTTCCATGCCAACTCAAAATGAAACCAAATCAGAACCACCTCAGAAAGGTCATTAAAAGCCATGAAAAAATAATTTTAAAATAGCCGGTAACCCTAACCTAACTCTATTTTACCCATTTTTTATCATCACTCTTGATGACCTTTCTGAGGTTGTTCTGAATTGGCTTCATTCTGAGTTGACCGGTCACCACAATTTCTAACTGCGTACTTATGCTATGCATATGAACATACGTTAGATACTATTAGTGTTGACCTCCTCATGGTTGATGTTTTCATTTTGTAATCTCTGTGTTTATATTACTATAATGGTATTATGTCCATGTACGTGTACGTCATTATGTATGTGTATAGCATTATATGTGTACGTACGTGTGAGTTAAATACACATATATGTACCTATTTCTCCTAAAGTAAGTAAAGTAAGTTTAATTTTTATTTTCAAAATTTAAGCGCCCATTGAAAAACTACTTAAAACTAGTTCATTGGGACCTTTCTCTTTTTCCGTAGTTTTATTTCCTGTTAGGTGTATCGTATATCGTATTTCTTTGTCTTTCTCTTTGAATAATAATAAAACAAGGTAACTTTCCCAAAAAATGTGGCTCGAAGTTTTACCAAAACACAATCTAATATAGTATAATGTCATAGATCGTATTTCAATATCTTTGGTTATGGATAACTTACTTATATTTATTTTATTTTATGTACCACCACACAAGCTTTCCAGTAGAATAAGGAAATTCAGTGAAAAATATTATGGCTTTAAAAAAATATATGTTCATATAGACCAATAAACGCTGAAGTTTAATTTAATAATATTAAACGCAGAGTTTTTAAAATGTCCATTTTTAATCGTGTCGTAAAAACACGCCGACAAGTAGGCAACATTGAAATGTTTAGTGGTGACGTCACTGTTCGTCGTGTCGTGACGTCACCGTAAAGTCATTGTATGGGAATGTAGGTATGACACAAGCTATCGTATTAATTTATTCGTTTATTTACATACTGTTTAAAGAGATTTAGTTGTTGTGTTTATTGAAACATTATTTAGGCCTAAATAAAGGTATCGCTTATTAGTTTATCTCTATTATCGAAAATATTCAAAAACTACTGCACAAAAAAAATAGTAATGCTACTTCTAGGGAGAATACTTCGACTTTCAATATGGCGGCAGTTGATCAGCTGATTACACGATCGTATAGTAATTTTTCAGGAGTGATGACATGATTCACCATACATACGGCGGTTTTCGGGAGATCTTGAAAAATTCAATTCATCCAATTCGAATCAAAACATCCGATTCGTTGAGAACACTAAATACCTAGGCGTCACTTTGGATCGAACGTCCTCATTCTTGACCCATGTTAAAAGCGTATCAAGTAAGGCCCAGGCCCTCTTTTTGAAATTGAGAAGAATCTCTACTGCCGAGTGGGGACTGCGCTCTCCAGCGCTCCGTCTCCTATACAGGGGGGCTTACGTGGCGCAAGTCTCGTATGCGGCCTCTGTGTGGGAGCACCGCCTGGAGAATGCACTCATACTCTCGGCGCTCAAGAGAGACCAGCGAGTCCCCTTGCTGGCGCTTTCGGGTGCGTACAGAACAGTCGCTTCGGACGCTTTGCCAGTTTTGGCCGGCGTTTTGCCTATCGATCTTGAAATTAGGGAGGTGTTAACAAAGAAGCTTCTAACAAGAGGAAGAACTGCCACCCATCATGGTATTGAACTAATACCAGGTGGAGTGGTTTCCCTTCCAGGACTTCTTAGAGAGATGCGAGAAAGAACTTTGAGAGAATGGCAGGAACGTTGGGATAGGTCAAATACGGGAAGGTGGACTTTCTCCTTCTTCCCGTCAGTTAAACTCAGAATGGAAGGGGCGTACATCACTAGGGATCATCATGTGACCCAACTTCTGTCCGGTCATGGGGAGTTCAGAGGGAGACTTCATAGTCTCTCTCTATCACCCCATTCTAACTGCGCTTGCGGTAATACTGATCAAACAGCCGAGCACATTCTGTGGCACTGCGAGATTTTGACGGATGCCCGAGAGGAAATGCTCGATGGCTTGTAAGTTACTACGAGACCAGCTTGGAATGCGGATCTCGTTTCGAATAAGGTGAACTTTGAGTGTTTGAGGAAATTTACGAAAGTCTGGGTTGAGAGATGGCCTGATCTTAGAGTCGCTGACTAGCTGTAAAATCATGTAGGTGCCAGGTGTATCTGCTCTTGAATCCACGGACATTCTCTTTACTTTATTACAGTAGTATTTTATGCTAGTATTTTATGTGTTATGCTTCATATCTGCATTTTTTTTTTGTTACATCATCTCTATCTTAGGTACCTTTACCTTATTCTATTATACACATGTTATTCCTATTTCTTTTATTTTTGTGTGACTTATCTTTTTTGCTTATTTTATTTCTTTTCACATGGTTTATTATAGATTTCACTAAGCTATGCTAGACGAGGTTTTATCGAGATACCTGTTTATTATTTTCATTATTTTTCGTCATTTTTGTTTGGTTTTCTTTTTTTTTCAGCTTCATACTCCAAGGAACACTATTGATTCTACTAACATAATCGACTTTGTTTTTTTTGGTTTTTTTGGTTTCTTTGTTCTCTTTTTCTTTTTAGTCTCACAATGCTACTTTGCTTCGCTCAGAAGGCTGAACTGAACTGCATCTCTCTGTTTTGTTATGTTTTTTTTCCCCTTCTGGGGGTGCGCTAGACCTCGTCCTTGCATCAACAGGAGTCGGCCGACGATGGCACGGTGCCCTCTAAAATTAATTGCGCCACCCCCAGCAACATGTGCAGACGTTAGGTTTGGGGGGGCGATCTTGGCTCTCCTTCGCCTTGCCTCCGGCTACTCGACGCTGAATTCCTTAGGGTCGTCGGGTATTTCCCCCCAATTTCCCATTTACTTTTCTTTGAGGCATCACCGAGGAACCGGCTAAGGGGCGCGGAAGCTGAGTGTGGTTCACGACTAGACCGAACGTCATGCGCATTCTTGCTGGGACTGCCAATCGATTGGAGAGGACTCCCAACCGTTTGCCATGCCCTTATTACTTATCTACTGTGTCTTCCTCCCAAACAGGTGCTTGTAGGATACGCCGGATACAATCACCCAGCGCTTGCCACCTCGTGGACTTTCACCAACCTGTCCCATTGTCTTGTCTATTTTTGTTATACTAACACATATTGTATCTGTATTTCCCGCTAAGCACTTGCATACTGCTTGCTAACAACGTATGCAAGGACATTGGAGGTCTAGTTTCGTTATCAAATGTAGAGTCGTTTTTACCAAAAAATTAGAGTCCTTGCAAGAGCCTTGAAGGGGTAACCATCTGTTACCTATACCAGGGCGGGTATGTGGTGGGTCCTCCAAAGATCTTGAAAAATTAAAATTTTGACAATTATTTTAACTATTAAAATTATCTCTAAAAATAAAAATAAAAAATGCAGGTATTTAAGTTAGAAGGTCAATCATTAAAAACAAAAACAAAAATTGGACTGGAGTTCTCTATTACGGCTTTGTTATTATGAGTTTTGAGACTGAAGAAAGTGATAGCTGACCAAAAATGAGTTGACTGTCCAGTCTAGTTTATCCAATACCAATGAAGGCTAAAAGTACAACTATTTTTGAATTATAACCTCAACATTACCCACTGCGATTCAAGATGCAGCTGCAAGTAGGTACTGCATATTGTGGGGTGAACCCAAATCTCAGGTTATTCAATCACACAATTATCTCAGCTACCTGGAAACTGGGTTGTGGCTTTTATCTACACTACCCTATCCTTCACTTCTATCTGTGTTGTTATTCACTCTAAACCAGAAATAAACAATAATATTATGTCCATATTTGTTTATTGTCATCAATTTTATTTTGTAGAACTCCATTTTCATTTTTATTTCTCTTATATATTCAAAAATATTATTATACAATTTATAAAAACAGTTTATTTATAAACAAGTTCTACTGTGTAACTATTAATACGCGTGACAGCTGTTTCGCCGTCTGAAGGCATTATCAAGCTGTGTCTTAAATGTAAATAAATGTAAAAAAAATATAAAAATAAAAAATAAAAATAAAAATAATAATAATAAATTATATAAATATTTATTTTTTTAATTCGACTGAAGGTCGTTATGTATTCTAATCATTATGGAATTATTCCCAAATGATGACTCCCTTCTAGCCACAGTTTGATAATGCCTTCAGAAGGCGAAACAGCTGTCACAATAATTACAAGCAGAACTTGTTTACACATAAACTGTTTTTATAAATTGTATAATAATATTATTGAATATATAAGAGAAATAAAAAAAAAATAAAACAAACAAATATACAATAAAAAGTCCATATTTCTTTTTAAATATATCTATTTGAATTTCAATTTGATTTCCTTTAATGAATTAATGAAATGGAATCTTTAATAGTGGAAATTAACCCACTTTTCGATTTTCGATCGAGCTGAAACTCAGCAGATAGACTCGATGTCGATGACAATGCATTTGGTAATCTGGCGTGCACGATTACAATCGTGGACAAACACGCATTTTTCTGAAATTGGATGACATACAGCGGTTAATATAGAATTTAATGTCGGTTTTTTTTTATATTCACTTCACACAAAATAATTTCTCCTAGGGTCTATGTTATCCTTGGAGATGCTATGCGGAGGGTATTTTTAAGCAAAGGAACGGTAGGAAGTTCTGGGAAGGAAAATAAAATAATGGGTGGTAAGAATCTGGGTTGTTTTATCCAGAAGTGTAACGAATTCACCCCTCCCACTGCGGTGCAAGGCATGAGTTTTTAGATTCCGGCTGAAGAAGTGAAAGGGTCTCCCTTTACCGGCCTCTCCCGATCCAATTATTTGGGGTGACCTGTGGCAGAGATGTTGGTTGTATAACGAATGGTTTCCAGGGTAACGGTACCGGTTCCCGATTGGCATATTTATATAATGATTAATTTGAGACTGGATCGCTTTCACCCTGCTACAGGCATCTTCAGATTAAGACAAAGATTTATTCAAATCTCCACCTCATGGTCTCACATTTTGCACCAAATTACTCCAGTGTTATAATTTCACCATTTATAATGTTTTTTTTGAAGAGTGAGTAGACTACTACACATGAGGCTCCTAACCATCTGAGCCAGTGAGGATATGGTATTTCCAATTAATTGGGGTATTTTGAAGGCAGTGGGAAGGGGAAAGAGATGGGAAAGAGGAAGATGTGGGAAAGTACCAGGTTATCCAGTCTGTTCACCAAACACAGCCAAAGTAATTTCAAGCAACTTTTTGATTCTGAATGGGGGTCTTTGACCAGGGCAATACTGAAAGTATCCACCACTCTGAAAGGTGTCCCAAAACACTTTATTATTTTTTTAACTAACAGACCCGGCCACACGTTGCTGTGGCTAACGAAACCTTTATAACCAACGCCATCTGTTAAATCAAATCCACACCGCCCGTTTGTCAGTCCGCTGCACGCTGCCCGCTGCTGCTTGGCCAGAGTATATTATGTATTTCAACCAATTTACACAAAACCTTGACAAATTATATACCTAAAAACCTTCCTCATAAATCACTCTATTTATTGGTGAAAACGGCATTAAAATCCGTTGTGTAGTTTAAAATATCTAAGCGCACATACAGCGGGGGTGACTGAGTTTTATACTTTAGTTATTTTTAATGAATAAATATTATGAAATAACAAAAAAAATCAAATAAGATTTACTTGCGAACTCCGGGATTTAAACCCGCGACAACCGGATTCGTAGCTATTGGAACAAAAAAAAATCAAATAAGATTTACTTGCGAACTCCGGGATTTAAACCCGCGATAACCGGATTCGTAGCTATTGGATTGTAATCACTTAACCACGAAGACCTTCGAATATTCTTAGATTATTCTTGATTAATATTTAGACTGTAAAATGACAATAGTTTCCTACATAATGTTGCATAAAAAGGAGGAAAAACCGCGAACCAAACCATGAAATGTGGGAAAGGATTAATAACGAAGAAATAATACAAAGATGTACTACGATCCGTTGGGAATACATCTCACGCACATGGTTTTCCTTTCCAGGAGTTCATTTAAGTTCACTTCGACGACCTTCGTTGCAAAACGACTAGCTCCTTGGCCGTGAAACCCTGGGTCACAATTATAAAACCCGGCTTTCGGATGTATAATATTTTTCACCTGTCTGCTTGTTTAGGAATAAATACATCCCAAAACACGTAATCGCGTTATACTTTCATAAGACCAAACATGTCCCAGAGCGACCTTACATTTTAAAAGCTATATATCTCTGTTCCTCTCATGCAAAAATATGTATTTTTCTTTTAACCAGAAAGAGAACGAAATAACGCTTCTTATTATCTTTGAAAGATATCTTGTATAGATATTTTACAATCTCGATCCAAAGTGACGGTTTCAGAATCTTCGCGCGAAACCGAGGCTTCCGGATTGTAAGGTGCGAACATATGGAACCAAGCAGACCGGTTAAAACAGCAGATAAACGTGTGATTTCACTTCGATCTAGAGTGGAAAAAACTGTCTGCATTGCCCTGGCGAAGATTACCATAACGAAACAAAAAGTTACTGAAATTTTTTTAGTGACCAGTTCTGAAAGTATTTCCCCACTTTTCTCCGTGTCACATCACAGACCTTCATCTATAGCAGTGGTTCTTAACCTGGGTTCGATCGAACCCCAGGGTTTCGGTGATTCAGTCTCGCGGGTTCGGCGGAGGTCAAGACACACTCCTGATTCACATGATTCGTAATGACATTCCCCGCTTGTCCATCATTGGCTTGTTCCTTTGACGAAGTATATCATAGGTCAATGGCTTGTTCTTACTGGTTTTGTTCTTTAATGGTTTTGTTAATTTTGTGCACCTATGTTTTGAATTTGAAAAAAATCATATTTGATTTTTCCAATTACGAAAGGTTTGGTGTATGCGCATATGAAACAGGTGGGGTCAGTACCTCCAGGTTAAGAAACACTGATCTAAAACCTTATTTATAATAATAACTAGCTGGGGTACCCGGCCTCGCACTGGGAGTCGATATGACATTGGACTAACGTACGAACCCACGACGAATCTTGCTTTATATACCCCTACAAATGGATAGACCCACCCGTATAAAAAAGGCTTCGAATGGTCCACAATATTATATAATATTCCACAATGATGTTCCCGATTCCATGTTCCCGAATATTCCACAGCATTCCAGAATGATCCGGGATGTTCTGGAATGTTGTGGAATTCTCTCGAATACACTCAAATGTTTTGGATTGTTCTAGAAATTTCTAGAGGGCGACACTTCCAGCCCTTCATCAATCTTCAAAAGCACGCCCTTCAAGTAAAAAGGGGAACCTTCATGGACGGAGGGATCGAGAACTACCACACCAAATAACTCCTTTGATCATACCGGGACTCGTTTCAGAGTTTTAGCGGAACGCACATATTTGTAAACTTTCTCAATGTATTCAGTAGTAGTTCAGACATAGAAGAGATAAGACGTTGAACGGAGGGAGGCGATTTTAGTTAAGGCTTGATAAAATAGAGGATTTTTTTAAAGGAAGTACAATTTTTTTACGAGGGACAATAGGTGAAAGTTCCCAATTTTAGTCAACAGTAAATACTCACTCCGGACAATTGAAACTCTTGTGCTGTAAGGCAAACTTTTGAAAATCTGAATCAATTATTAGTTCAGAAAATCTGGAGCAACGCAGGGTCATTCTGACACCTCAAAATCCTTCAAGGTTCGTATAATTTCCCATATTACCCATATTACCTACCAATATTTAAACAAGTTTCTTGCCTATGGAACAGATGTGTTAATATACAGATAATTATATTGTCCCCAGCGAAGGTTGTCACATCACTATGGGTATTTACATTGATCTTTATACTTATTTATTCTAAGTGACCTAAATGTTTTAATTAAGAAGGGACACAGTACCCAATCATGAATCCACTGAGGACTTTTTATGTGATTACCTCAAAGAGTCCCAAATACTGCCAACCATCTGGAGCCAGTGAGACAATGGCATTACAAATTGGGATATGTTGTGAGGTTAAATGTAGTGGGGAGGGGAAGCAGATGGGAAAGATTATAAATAATTATCTGTTAAAACATTATATTATCATTAAGTTATTTATGGCTCGTCTGAATTATTGTCACAATCAGTTCCGATTTTGAAAATGACACATAAATCCAAAACAAATTCGAGGTCATTTATCCAGTTACAAAAAACACTGCATAATATTCTTTTTTGTAATTCTTTCAATAACTTGTTATTTCAAAATTTTAATATGTATATGAAATCCCCAGCAAGGGAAATTCCAGCGAGGACATCATTAATCATTATCCTTTATTACTTGTAACAAAAAAAACCATATATTATTTTTATAGTTAACAATCACAGGAAGACCCGCAACCCAAATTACCTAGTATGTTTTATGATCAAATATTTTAATACAGATGAAAGACTTTAATACAGATGTCAAAATCTGCATTAAAGTCTTTAGCCCCTCAGACTGATCTGTTCGCTTTTCGGAACAACTTACATAGGTTTCATAACTCTCTTGCTATCATAGTGACAAATATGATCTAAACGGTATTCGAAAGAGATAACATCAAGCTGTATATTTAAATGTAAAAGTTAACCATAAAATAATGAAAATGTACACCTTTATGAAACCAAAATTTCTAGCCGGTATTTAAAAAAAAAATGAAACTTTGCGAATTTTCTGTCAATTATTTTTACATCAAATTACAAAAAAGTGAGGCGATGATAACGTTTGTAGTACATTATCTGTCTAATAAAATATGTAAGGGTTTTTTTTTGGTAAAGTAATTTTAGTTAGAAAAAAAACGTATATTTTAAAACCCTTTTTAAATTTGCATTAAAAGATTTTAGACTTTAAAAAATTACATGATTGCTTCTTATAATAAAATTTGAAAGCATATTTCATCACCTCTCAAAAACAGTTTTTAGATTTTATTTTTCGGATACGTTCACAAATATTACATTAATTTGGATTTTATTGCACAGCTGAAATAGTCTCACCTACTGACAGAGTATGGTCGAGGCCTGAGTGGTTAAATCTCTGATAGTAGGTTGGCTACATATTTTGACTTGTTATTCTTCATTTGGTCTCTCATTTCTGAGGATCGTGACCTCGGAGACCTCCAGACTAAGGTCACAATTATTAGATGGGAGGTCTCCAATTCTAACGGTCCCTGGCAACATGATGTTGATATTGTACGAGACACTTGTCTTGTTATGTTGGTTAGTTCAGCACAATGTCCCTTTCGCATTCACACAACATGTTGCTTACCGTTTTTATTTTGCATCTTTACATTGCAACATGAATTGCTTTGCCCGTGTGGCTGGTTTTTGTAATGGGATGTGCAGCGTGTTATGGCTGTCAATATTTTATTTCATACGCTGTAATTCTGTTTGTGTTCGGTTTTATCTCTTTCGAATTAATTGCAAAAAAAGATGTAACTGTCATTTTCATAATATTATGTAAAAAAACCCAGCTAACAACCACTCTGCTAATTGTTATCTAAACACAAGCGTTTCACCTAGTGAGATGGGCAATACGACATTACTGTAATCAAATGTAATATTAAAATAATGAAATAAAAAAAAATTAAAAAAGGTTTTTTCCAAGGTGTGGGGAGGATATTGCAATCCCATATGTAACAGTTACAGTTATAAATATTTACATAGGAAATTTTAAGTAAAGGAAACGTTAGTTTATAAATTAAAAATAATAATTAATATTTGACAAGTTTAAGTATTTCCACAATAAATGTAGTCATAATTTGTCTCGACGCCACCTAGCGAGGGATTTAACACTAACAGTGTCTCTCTCGCAAAAACTAAAGTTGGTTGTTTTCAGGTGGAAAAAATATAATAAGCAATAATTGTTGAATGAAACACTAATATATATTGAATCATTTGGCGGGTATTTGATATGCCCCCATAGCTCAGTGGTCAAGAGCAGCTGACCGGCAATCAGAAGGACACGGGTTCAAGTCCCGTTGGCGGCAAGTATCTTTTCTCGAAAGATTTTTCAATGTTGATGAGTGTTTCAGGCTGATAATTATTGCTTATAATAATTGTTACCCTTTGTGCTATGCATAAAAATCTTGTCTAAACGTCAGTTTATAAATTAAAAATAATAATTAAATAAATTATCAATTGGATATGGTGTGTTTCTGAGTGAGCTAGGGCCCGGCGCTCACTCAGGAGTGGCGCTTCGTGATGGAAGGGTCCGGTCACCAGCGTGTTGTCGGAGGCCATTATCCTCATCCTGTGACGCGGAGGTCTCATTAGTGCATAAACTCTTAAATCTAAAAAACTTAAATCTACACGGTGTTTTTTTCAAATATTTCATCGATTTACATTTACACATGGAATGGATATCAATAATAGCGACAACAGGAAGTGGAGGAAGACATGGCACGATCAAGTGAATCGGATACTTGAGACGGGCCATGTCAAAAGTCAGAATAATAGAAGAGTATGTATGAGACGATGTATGAATGTGAGTGAGGCAAAGAGTGTGTGCCAAGACCGAGTTGTTTGGCGGTCCGTCCTCTCTGCCTACCCCTGCGGGGAAACGGCGTGATGGTTAGTTAGTTAGTTAGTTATTCAATTTTTTATTTTATTTTTATATTTGATCGAATGTTATTTTTATAAGAATATTATGAATTTAGTGAGAAATAGAATGGTAATTTGTCCATTTTAGTCGTTTGATAGAAAATTAAGTTTATAAATGTCATATATTATAAAATTAATCACCGCCCGGAATGGTGATATAAATAGAGATCTATTAAAAAAACATTCTATTAAAAATGCTGCTCCTATACTGGTA
The DNA here is from genome assembly GCA_929108145.2 of Limnephilus rhombicus. Classification (NCBI taxonomy): domain Eukaryota; kingdom Metazoa; phylum Arthropoda; class Insecta; order Trichoptera; family Limnephilidae; genus Limnephilus; species Limnephilus rhombicus. Next base: position 26,153,630 of record OV815295.1, on the reverse strand, counting down.
GAAAAAAGTAAACAATAATGCAATCAAATATATAATTAACTGCCTATTCATTAAACCAGCAACATGCATTGTAATGTAATTAAATTATGCTACCGTATTCTATTTATAAAACATCACCTCATGTCGATACAATAACAACATTCTGCGACTTTAAAATGCATGACAATGATAATATATTTTAATAAATTATTATCGTTGCAAAAAACATCATTAAATACGACAACTTTCAAAAGCATTATTAATAAAATCTAGGTAGGTAAATAATAACTTGGATTATTTGAGTTTTGCAAAGTCATGGTTTGATATAAAATATAAACTATGTAATTCAGAGTCATTAACCAGCGACCGAGAATTTAAATTTCGTCGAACGATGATCTTGCGATAGCATCCTTGCAATTGTACAGGGCGGTTCCGATGAGAAAGATTAATTATTTTCCATACCAACATTTTAACATAATAACTCAATATCGATTTTATTTCATTCAAAATTTGCTTTCATAAATACTCGCACCTACATTCAAAAATGCTCAAACTCGCGATGATAAAACTATCAAATTTATGTACTTTTTGTAATTATTTCTTTATCATGAGTATTTATAATTTTTCAATAATGTCTAAGCAAAATAAGAATGTATTTTTTTTTAGTATATTGGTTTGTAAAACCGAAGATAAATAGACAAACTGAAGTATTTTCGCCACAAAACAAGGGCGCGGATATTTTTTAAAGATTTTATTTGAACTAAAATTAAAATTCTGAAAATGATTATATGATTTGAGATGCATGTTGTATAATACTTTTTTTTTAAAATTTAACAAATGTGCCAACGACCTACGGTAAAACCTTATTGTACTAAAAATAAACATATTTTCTCAAAATTTAAAACATAGCTTTACTAGACAAAAGTCTTTCAAAAACAAATTATATTTTTTTGTGAAAAAGAGTCAATACGTCTATAATAGAGCATAACAATGTATAAAATTATTGTGGTAATTTATACTGCAGTATACGGGCTGACATTTATAAAAGTGGCCAACTGAAATGTTTACCCTTATCAAAATGTCCGGTAGGAATGGTTCAGACTTGACGGGTGCTAAGTCCAGCTGTTTTTGCTAATTTTATCTTTTTGGACTAACGGACAAACATTTCATTATTTGTACATTATACTGTGGTTAGCATTGTATTATCAGCATAAACCTGCACACACACGGCAGAGCCAACGAGCCAAATGGCCCCGCGCCGAGCAAAAATTCATCATCCAAGGGGAAACTCCAAAGATGTAGAAATATAAGAGATGTATATATACTATCCACAGTTTTTATTGGGTTGGACTGTGTTTCCTGGCGTCGCCGATATTGTTAACCAATTCTACTGCACACCTTCAAAAAATCAACTAAATGAACGAATCGTTTCCGTATTTAAACTATGCCCATTAGGTAGTAGGTACTTCGCCGACAGTCGGGCGGTCATCTTAGCATATATATTGTACTTCAATATCTTTGGGAAACTCATATATTCGGCGTAAACAAAGTGGATCGATTTGTTTCCACGCCAACTCAGAATCAACTCACCTCTTTAAAAATTCATTAAAAGCCATGAAAAAAAAATTGAAAAATAGCCCATAACTTAACCTAACGTAACCAATTTAACCAATTATATACTTATATATTTTCATCGCTTTTAATGACTTACAATGGGGGTGTTGAGTTGAGATTATTCTGAGTTATCCGGTCACCCTCGGCGTGGCCATATGTGGTGAATTCCTGAGCCAATGTATGCGTCGGTTCTGCAGTTAAGAGCGATCCCCGTGCCAAAATCCGTCAAAATCCGTTCAGCATGAATTCAGACTTCGCGTCGAAAGTATGACCTCTTCAAGAGAATATGATGTTGTGGGTGATAAAAAATTATACTTATTTAGTATATCTACTGATATAAATTCTTTATACCTAATTTAAAAAAAAAACTTTGTTGAATGTTTGTTTGAAAAAATAACCTTTTTTATCGTATATGAGTTTTAATTCGCAAGTTCTAGTTGTTCACTCGAGACTATGGCATCCGGTAGATGACATCTACCGGATCTGCCCTGATGATGGACACTGCAACGATGTCCGAAACGTTGGCTAAAGAAGGAGGTAGCGCAACACGGCATAACACCCCAAAAACAAATAACGAAAATGCTTTTGGCCGTGAAAATCTTAAAACTTACCAAAAAAAAAATTGAAAATTCACTTCGAAAATTGACACCTCTTAAGATATTTTTAAGAGGGCATTACCAGAGAAAGCCTGAAATACGTCATTTTCAAAAAAGTTTTTAGACGTATTGACTCTTTTCCACATAAAATTATAAATGGATTTCGAAAGATTGTTCTTTTATCTAGCTTATCTTTTATCTAGTATGTAATAAATTTTTAGAATTTTTTTTAATTTTTAGTATAATAAGGTTATTCCATAGGTCGTTGGCAGATTTGTTAAATTTTCAAAAAAGTTTTTGTATTATACAACACCAACAATATATTTCAGATTTTTTTAACATTCTTATTAAATTTCGACATTATTGAAAAATGATAAATACTTATAATCAAAAAATAACTACAAAAAGTACACTATTTTAATAGTTTTATCATCACGCCTTTCAGCATTTTTCGATGAAGGTATAAATTAAAGCTAATTTGGATTGAAATAAATACGATATTGAGTTATAATTTAAAAAAGCTGGTACGGAGAATAATTAATCTTTCTCATTGTAACCGTCCTACACGATCGGAAGAACAACTTTCGACGAAATGTGGATTTTCGTCCGCTGGCTGGTTAAACGCTCTTAACTACCATGACCACAATTTTTCAAATATTTCAGATTTTTTTTTGTATCGGCAACCTAAATAGCACGGCTATCCACCACAAGCCTTAAAAATCCATGAATGTCTTTTTTTTTTTTTTTACAGTGAATACCGCACAAGAATCTCAACTGCTCCCGTCTAAAGCCAGTGAGACTATGGCATCCCCAATTGGGGTATGTTGTGAGGCTGAAGGTAGTGGGGAGGGGAAGGAGGTGGGGAAGAGGAAGGTTGGGAAGTACCTGGCTATTCAGATCTGGTCACTAAACACGGCTAAAGCCATTTTCAAGCAACGTTTCAATTCTGAATGGTGGTCTTACACCAGGGCGATACTGATAGTATCTTCCACTCTGGAACATGCCGCAAATATACTATATATTATTTTAAATGAATTAATTGTGAAATAACACAAATTAATCAGATAAAATTTATTTGCGCATGCCGGGTTCGAACCCGCGACCTACGGATTGTGAGTCAAGAGTCTTACCCACTGGACTACGGAGGTCGTCAGTGTTGTAGTTTTTACACAAAAATCAATCAAAATTATTGTTTTTCTAAAAATAATAAAAGTTTTTTATTTTCAGTCCACTTTCACTCATCGTGGTGTAAAAAAAAGTATGCACTACTATGGCAAGTTTTTTTTAAAGTTTACGCATCTAATCAAGATTCCAAAATGGTATAATACTGTAGGAAAACTAGCCACAAAAAATATATAAAAAAATCATATTTGAAAAATTGTGGTCATGGTAATTAAAATATCTTATGATCTGTCAACTTTCAAAGGATTTCAATTTTTTTTGCACATTAAAAAAAAAAATTGAGAAATATTTTTTTTTTCTCGAAGAGTCATGAGCAGGCCCACCCACTGGTGCCCGCTTATCGTTGAATTTTGGGACACGTTGTTTATTTGTATGTAAATATCACAGAATCACCCAGAATATACCCCCAAACTTAAGGTTTTTATTATCCGCGAAAATTTAAAGAATCCAATACAATTGAATAACTATTTGCGACCAGTTGACTAAAAAATCTCTACTTTCGGTTTCCAGATGTCTTCAAATCCTAGAATTCGAATCAAATCTGAAGTTTCGGTGTATGAGCATGAAAGGCGGTGAATATATTTGATCACTTCAACAGACATGGCAGTTAGCCATTTGAAGCCCATACTTACAGGAGCAGCGATAGTCTACTTGTCGCATCCTGTGCGCTATGAATAAATGTTCTAAAGATAATAGCTAATAAATCAGTTTCATCACCCATTCTTTCAGCAGCGCCGGCAGGGAGGTCAAGATCGCCATGATTGCAGGCGGTGCAATACCTTGCACGCACATTTATTTGCAGCAGGACCGTACTGGGACTAGTCAATTTGGGAGGCGGATATGGGTACCGCTGCCCAGGGAAACACTTATTGGATAACCAACACCTTTGCCGTAGGTCACCCCAATTGGTCCTCTACGTTTTGTGACTTATCAGAGGAGGCCCGGGTTCATGGGGTGAGGTTTGTCTAGTACTTGGCGGCGAATGCGCTTGCTCACCTACTGCATGGCGGGCCGGATCGGGAGAGACTGCTTGAGGGAGACATTACCTAGAGCTGGACTCTCTCAACCTATCGCCTTGCCCCACAATGACAGGCATGGATTCATACACATTGACCCTTAGATTAATTTTTCTTTACCCGAACTTCCTCTCCTTCCTTTCCTTAAAAAACCCTCCACACAGTAACCCCAAAGATAACACAGATCCTGAAGGATTTTTTCCTCGAGGCTTTCTGTGTGGAGCTAATGTATTATGATTTAGAAAAAATACACCTACATTCGCGAAAATATTTTAAAAGATTTCTTATCTTTATTTGTGAATGGGTGCCCCTGACTTCTGAATTCTTTGCACCGGCTCTAAACTGTGACAAAGTAGGAACTCTGTTGCAAAAGTGCTGCACACTTTGCTAATAATTGCCAATTATCCCCTCGTCCACTGCTGACAGTTACAAGGCCCGGGTATCTCTACCTATAACAGATTATTTAAGTTTTCTGAAATTATCCAATTTTCTGCCCAGTTTTCTTATTTTTTCTTTCCATAAGAACCTTCTACAAAGTATTAGAAAACTTAAAAAAAAAGATTAATGAAATAGGTAAAGTTATGGCGTGACCAAGGGAAACAGGGATTCATTTACATATTTACATATATAGATTTTATAGGTAAATCCGCCAATTACGATCAGTGCAATGAGGAACTAGAAAATGGCACGTTTATACACATAAAAGCAAATCAAACTTAAACTTATTACACAACAATAATATTGGTAAAACTAGTAACTTGCGTTACGCGATCTTCTCATTAAAACTAGCGATCCGTGGAGAGGTCAGTCCTGTCTCGGATTACTGAAACAGAACACAGAAACCAGCACCGGCACGGAGTATCACCTCGGCCTTTATCATGTAAAAAATAGCATATAACTTCATCCGTGACCAGGGTTGCCAGGTCTTTTAAACCCGCGTCGGGGGGGAGGGGGGGGTGGACTGGAATTTGAAACAATGTAAGCTGTAATATACACTGTCAAGGTCAATTTCACGATAAAACCATTAACACCGATGTCGGCTCGCAGCCAGCCTCCACGCGTCTTTCTTTATCCCCGCTGTCGGTCGGCCACCCAGCCAGTCCGTCCGCAGCCCAGTGACCCGCGCATGTGCTGCTCGGGCGACAGAGTTGCACAGCTAATGTCTATACAATAATACATAAGCAGTCAAATTATTTCGAATAATTACATTTACGCAAGTACGTAGGCGTAGTCACCTAATGTGTAACACTAATCCGCGAAATGGCTTGAAAACAGCGAGCACGTGCACGAAGCGGCAACATAGCACAAACTAAGTAAGGATGCTACGCAACATCATTTGCCGGTTGCGTAAAAATCTGATAGTTGAACGCTTATCAGGGAGAAAAATTAATCAAAAAAAAAATACCGAACCGCCCATATTTCGGTATTTTTGTCATACCGAACACCGAACACGGTGCTAAAATACCGAACGGATCGGTGGAATACCAAACACCTGGCAACCCTGTCCGTGACCCATTGGATCAAGGGATAGAAAACAGACTTAGTTTTTATGAAGGACTTGCAAAGAAACGAATGGCGTCTCGCTGTTGATTACGTGGTTTATTTTTTTAATAAACTCCTGTAATTACCTCTGTTTCCTGTAAACATTTCATCATTCTTTACATGGACTAAAGTTGACATTAGTCCGATTTATTCATTTCTATCGTTATATCTCTTGCGAAACACGTATAGTTTGGTACCTATGTATACAAATCTATAATTTAAAAATGAATCGCTGAATGTGTTGCTAAGCGCATAACTTTCGAACGACTGCACCAAATTGGATAATTCTTTTTTTTATGTGTTCGTTATTTTCAGGACAAGGTTTTTATAAGGACGGTGAGCTCTGGCACTATGAAATTTGTATAAAAAAATTGCTATTGGTGGCACGCGAGGAAGCGGCTATTGCTATGGAAAGCGGGAGGGATGGAGAGATGGGGGAGGGGAACCAGGGTGGGGGAGGGGATCCTGGGAGGGGGACCTGGGAGGGGGACCTGGGAGGTGGACCTGGGAGGGGGGAGGGGAACTCGGGAGGGGGGTTCGCGGGACGGGGGAAGGGGGGGGGAGAGGAGTGGGAAGAGGCAAGGTGGAGGTGACGGAGTGGGAAACCCCTAATACCATGCGAGCGAAGCTGCGGGAAAAAGCTAGTACTTAAATAAAAATCTCAAACAAGTTAAACAACCAGCCCTCATGTGAAAAAAATGGCGACAATACACAATGACAATGTTGGGCATGCTTTGATGTGTTGTGAAGGGGTAATGACGCTAGTTCCTTGGAGCGGCTTTCCCTCCAGTCAGTTAGGCCAGTTAGGGAAGCCATACTTCCACAGGCTTAGAGATCATTGAGAAACTGGGATTAAAGTGTGGTATTCGCAATGTTATTGGTCTGTTTTATATCTCTGTAGCTGCACATAAAATTTTTAAAAATTTTATTTCACCTTTCTAAATGAAAAATATATTTTCGTACCACAATTCAAAATAATAATAGAGATAATTTGATTTTTAAAAATTATTTTTTAACTTTTAAGTATTTATTATAGAATTAACTTATTTAAAATACCACATTTTTAGTACGATAATCACAATCAGAAAAATAAACTTTAAATTTTCCACGTATTTTAACAGTATTTTAGTTTATGAAAAAACCCCAATTGCAGAAAAAAATAATTACAATTTGAGGAGTTTATTTTCCTTTACAGTATCTTTTTTTTTTTTTTTTTTTACATTAACTCCACACAGGAGGCCCTGAGGAAAATAATTTCCCTCAGGGCCTATGTCATCTGGGATGCTGTGTGGAGGGTCTTTTTGAGGAGAGGAAGGAATGAACATTGGTCTTGAAGAGACCCATGTTGTAGGAAGGAGGAAACACAGAGGCCTAGAGGTCTAGAGGTAGATGTAACCACAAACTAAATGCACAAAACTAAACAAAATCTTCATTATAAAAATTGCGGACTTCTGCGGTTTTCTTACCAAGGTCTTCATTGTATCTCATATGAACCTATTTTTGGAAATTGTTATTTTCCCGTTTAAAGCTGAGAAGCCATATATGCGCGGGTTTTAACAAACAAAATTAATCAGTAAACTGTAATCTGTAGAAAGAATTAATATATGATTGTGTGGAGTGTTTAAGGAGAATGTAAATGGTGGAATACGTAAGGAATGCCCGACGACGCCACGTAACGACCAATTGAACCGAATACTTATGTTGAGAATATCAGAAGGTTTTGTATGAGACAATGTATAAATGGGGATAAGTTTTAAGATTTTCACGGCCAAAAGCATTTTCGTTATTTGTTTTTGGGGTGTTATGCCGGCAGATCCGGTAGATGTGACACATCTACCGGATCTGCCGGATCTGCCCTGATGATGAACACTGCAATGATGTCCGAAACGTTGGCTAAAGAAGGAGGTAGCGCAACACGGCATAACACCCCAAAAACAAATAACGAAAAAAAACTAAAGGGGTCCGTGTAAGGGGTTAGTGGAACATCGTCTCTGCCTACCCTTTTCTTAAAAATGAATACCGCACACTAGTTCCAAGTGCTCCCAGTAAGTCTATTTTTGTAAGACTGAAGGCAGTGGGGAGGGGAAGGAGATATGGAAAAGGAAGAGAAAGGTATGTTAGTACCTCGCTATTCAGATCTGGTCACCAAACTCGGCTAAAGCCATTTCAAGCAACCTTTCAATTCTAAATGGTGGTGTCACGTACTGAGAGTCACTTCCACTAATGAAAAGTGCCGCAAATATAATACTTTTTATTTCCAATTAATTAATTGTGAAATAACACAAATCAATCAAATAAAATTTATTTACGCCCGTCAGGATTTGAACCCGCGACCTTCAGTTTGCTAGTGAGAGCCTTACCCCTCGACAACGGAGGCCGTCAAATTCATGATCATTGACCTGCGGGGAGTCGAAGTGGTGATTATTTAATTAGTTATTACAAATAATGAATTTCATTTGAGTACGCAAAAGCCACTAAAGTTAAAAGCTATAACTTTCTGCAAAAAAACGACAAAAAACACGGTCCTGAAATAATTTTTTTTTTGGATTTATTTTTGTTTTTAAAAGTTTTAAAGACTTCCTTTCTTTAAAAGGGTCTGTGTGTTGGATTTCTTCAGAAGTAAAGCTTATTTTTACGTAAAGAAAATTCCGTGTTAGTTTTTCACAGAGAAGTGTCAAAACCCTGCAGCATCAAAGGCTTTAGCATTATTCCAAAATTCGTCGTCCTTTCTTTGAAGTTATGTCCGGGTCATGGGATTTAAATAAAATTGGGAAAAGTAAAGCAGAATAAATTATAAGTAATAACGTGTACCCAGTAAACGTTTGAAGAAGAATTGTATGGCTGCCTTTACGCTCATAAGTTTTTTCCCGTGAGTCACTCACGCCAACTTGTGGGCAAATCAACAAAAATCCCATTTCGTTTGATTATTCCCTTAACGGCACAATACTTAAAAAAATGATGGAGGCCAAAGATCTGGGAGTAGTGCTAGACCCAAAATTACTTTTTGACCGACATATCGAATCCATAGTTGCAAAAACTTCCAAGGTACTTGGCTTCATACTCAGAATCTGCAAACACTTTAAAAAGGTAATCACTATGAAAATGCTGTACTTTGCGTATGTACGCAGTTCTCTGGAGTACGCCTCTCAAGTCTGGAATCCCAGGTACACAACATACATAGAAAGGATTGAGAAAATACAAAATCGTTTTCTACGATACCTTGATTTTCGGGGATATCGTCCTCATCTAAGTTATGTGGAGTCAGCCACGTTTTTCAAAATCTCGTCACTAGAAAATCGTAGAAATTCTGCAGACGTAATATTCTTGCAAAAGATAGCCACCTCTGCGATAGATTGCCCGGAATTACTTGAAAGAATTCAATTAAGAGTGCCCACCAGACAAACTAGACTAAATTACACACTTAACACACCTCGATGCAATACTAACTCTAAACAAAACACATTCATTAACCGCGTTTCACACTTTTTTAACAATTCATACAATGAATTCGACTTATTCAACACAGCACCCCAAATTCTAAAAAAAATAAACAATAAATAACTTCTAAACATATACAAACTATTATACTCCCATACAAATAACTTATTCACTCCCAGATTAGATCCGTCTCCTTCCCCTCCCGCCCACCATCCCATCCCAATAAGCTATTATAACTATTATAACTTTTTAATCTCTCTAATTAATACACACCAGTGAAAACCTATTATTGGTTCAATAACATATACATATGTAAATACACCTAAGTAAATAATGTAACTGTTGGTTTTCCAAATAAAATAAAATAAAATAAAATAAAAATAAAACAATGTAAACAACTCCAGTAGTCATTTACCGTAATTCATAGCAACTTACTTTGTTGTTCTTACGTAATTTGGCAAGTCTAATCATGTCCGCGTGAACTTCCAGCCTTCTCACAGCTTCTCAAATCAGTTTGATTCCAAAAACCTCGTAGAGATACCATTTATTTTTCAGATGGAAAAAGCTTTCTGAAAATAAGAATCCTTCTATTTAAATATCGTTCCAATCCGTTCTAATCTCAATGTGTCCGATTATAACATCACGTATTTGAATTCGAAGTCGGTTGCTGTCAAGAAGCTGTCATTCATAAAATTAAATAACTTTAATTTCCGCGCTTAACGGAACAAAAGCGCATGAGAATTGATTATTTCAAGCCAACTTCTATTTCAACACTTTATTTGGACCTTTTCGTCTTTATTGACAAAATCGCTTAAATTTGACTGCAGCAAATCATTGTTGACAGGAAGCCAACTCACTCCAAATGAAATTACATGTGGAGCGGTCCCCGAGAGAACTTACGCAAGTTAAAATTCCAAACAACATCTGTGAAGATTAATTATCATAAGTTGGATGCGTATATAAACGCTCCTGTGAGTAACTTATCAAAATCTTACATAGTGAATTTTACTTACAAGCGTAAAGCTAGCCTTACAATAATATATGAGGTAAATACAGTTGGTTTTGTAACTGTCCTGACCGCACGTGATGAATATGAACATATGTATTTCAACATTATTCTATTTATTATGAAAGGTCATATAATTTTTCTAATAGCTTCTGTAATATTTGTTTACTAAGAAGACATAATATAATACATTAGCATATCTCAGTTACTTTCGTGTTGACTCTGTCCTAACAATTATTACTATTAATAATGGAAAATTCCAATGAATATCAATGAATAAACATTCAGCAAGCCGCGGTGTAACTTGAAAGGTTGGCCTCAATGGCACAGTGGTTTATTACTGAATCACGCTCGGAAGGACGTGCTAATATTTTAAAGGTTCATAAAATCCAACTAACAAATAATCAATCTAAATAAATAAAAAATAAAATTTTCTCTGCAGGAGTAGTCATAGAGGATATAACTTATTATTTAAAAAGAAAGAAAGACGTTACAAATAACTTGACCAGATTTTAATTCTGGAAACTGCTTCTTGAGCAATAATGCAACCAAAACGACGCACTGTGTTTCGTTGTATTATAATTCACTTTAGAGATGGAGAGTGTGACAAATGCACTCTTAATTGGGGTGATTAGTGCACTGGTTGACTAACACCAGAATCCGAAAGTGATTATTGTTTTATTTAATTTTCAAATGCATTGAATTCGCTTCTTGTGACGCGATGTTTTTAGTTTTTTTTTTTAGTTTAAGGTGTTATTTTATGGTTCTGAAAATAATTAAGCCGACTTTGGAAGGTATGTAGTATTTACTAAAAAAAAATTTTAATACATTATATAAAAGAATTTAGATTTTATAAAATATAAATATACTTTTGTGTGTTTTTATGTGGTCTGAACATATATTATATTTCTAACTAATCGAAAATTTATTTCGAAGACAGTTTATCAAAATTGCACGATAATGAACATCATCATTAGGTACATAGTATAAAATGAAGTCGCTCAAAATGTATGTGCGCGTTAATCTTTTAAACTGCGCAACGGATTTTCATACGGTTTTCACCAATAGATCGAGTGATTGAAGAGGAATATTTATATGTATAACCTCCTCAGACCCAGGAAAAAAAGTGTTTCAAAATTAATTTTTATTTTTGAATTTGTATACCTAAAAAACCACATAAAATAATTTTATTAAAAAAAGTTTTTTTTAATTCTCAATGTTTTCAGAATTGCATGTCTCTTGTGGGAGACGCTGGGTCTCTAGCAACTAGTTTGAATTAATAGTATTCCAGGAATCACATCACTTTTTTTATGTCGCCCACAGGAGACACTGGGTCCGAGGAGGATAATACGTGTAAATTATATAAGAGAAAAGCCGAGAAATTTAAAGAAAACATATTTTTGTGTGATTTAAAACGGCTGGTGGGCCGTACTATAGTCACTTTTGAAATTCGTTCTACGGAAGAAATTGGAAAATAGATGTCCTAGAGTAAGAAGGTATTTGCTTTGAATTATTTTATTTGATGAAGTCGCTCAAAATGTATGTGCGCATAGATCTTTTAAACTACGCAACGGATATTCATGCGGTTTTCACCAATAGATAGAGTGATTCAAGAGGAAGGTTTATATGTATAAAAACATGCTTATTATAGTAGAGAAAAGCCGATTAATTCAAATATTCAATTCAGGCAGCGGGCAGCTGGCAAGCGGGTGGTGTGGATTTTATAAAGATTGGGTAATGGCGTTGTGTTTCGTTAGCCACAGCAACGTGTGGCCGGGTCTGCTAGTTTTTAAATAAAGCAACTAATTATCTTTTCAAATCTTTAATAAAAATTCCTGCAATAAGATTATTTTGTTATTTTACCGGCACTACATACAAGATTTCCACAAAGGAGTAAATTGTTCGTGACATGGAGGAGTTTGCCGTAGAAAGAAAAGCTTCAAGACATGTATAATAATATTTTAAGTGTATTTGAACTTAAATAGGTGAAAAAAATATTTGCTGTTCATACGCGGTAGAAGTAAAATCTTCAGTAAACTAAAGTAGACAAGAGTGGGGACGCCACGCAGCACCGCATACAGAGGAGGCCGATTATTCTACATCATTCTCTCGCTGGCTAACTTCTATGGATGTATGTGTGTCTCTTTTTAGTGTTTATCTTTATTGTTTCATTGAGTTTCAAATCCCAACGCGCTAAAGAAGTTTTCACTTAAAAAAAAAAATAATAATTTTCGTACGATAGGTAACTTATTTTTATGCTTTTAATAAAAGAATTTTAAATTTCACTCAGAAAAAAAATTGTTTATTATTTTTTTTTTCATATTTGGGTTAAATACTAGAACCTACATCCTACAGGTGGGTTACAAGTACTTAAATGATGTGTTAAAGTTTTTACCGTCTAGCTTGTATGAAACGAAACACTGTGCGGCGCCACGTCTGGTTGTTAAAGTGTTACACAGTGGGGCTAATTTGTATCTCTGACCTAATCCGACTCAAATATGGATTCAGAAATAGTTTCCTATTTCTTAGAAGCAACTCAATATAGGCTGCTTTTAGATTTTAAATCCAGGGGTTAACAACTTCCCGACGATATTATTTCTAGTATGTAGGTCAGGAAATAAAATTATTAAGTTTTATATCGTGTTAAAGTGGTTTATGATGACAATAAATATATGGCTAAGTAGAATAGAACGGAGTTGTAATAAATTATCTGATAAAGTTTATTGAAATATTTACGATGGCCTCTCTTGAAATCTCAAGGGGGATAATTTCTTAGATCTATTGAAACTATGTCATTCCCAGTTGAAGTAATTGTTGTGAGGCGGAAAAAAATGATGCAGGAGAACAATAATAATGGAAATTTCTTGGCTATTCAAATCTGATAACTACATTCAGCTAAAGGCACTTCAAGTGATAAGGAGAGAAATAATAAAGTCGGTTTGTTAAAGTGGTGGGGCAGGTACTGGAAAGCAAGATCACCCAACGATAGATCCGGACGGACATACGAATCCATCCCCCCCAACGATGCAAGGCGATGTACCGAGAATTACTGAAGTATCATACAAGTTCAAGTATGTATAGGAAGGTTTATGAAAGTGTCAAAACAATAGAATAATTAAATGTTTAATAAAGACAGTTTTTGCTTGTAAGTATGTACTGTGATGGAATCTCCACAGTACACAAAAATACCATCTGGGGGGGCACGTGCCCCCGTGCCCCCCCCCCCCCCCCCCCTAAATCCGCCCTTGCTGCTGGAGAGGTCAAAATGTCTTCCTCAACCTGTCTCTTCCAATTCGGCTTGCCACGCAACTGGTGGGCAGATGCATCCACCGCCAAAATCCCGACAAACCCCATGAATCCGGGAACCTCTGCGAAGTCATCAAATTAAGCGTACCACTTAAGGCGCCGCATCCGGGCTCAAAGAGAAGAAGATAGAGAGATATTTAATTACGAATGTTAGAGGAGCGCGCTAATATTTAATGAGATAAAAGCGATGCGAAAATTGTGAAAATATTTAATACAACATGACTCGTTTAAAATAGAGCAAAAATCTCGTGGAGTATCATTGTGAATTGTTCACAACTATAACTTGTAAAATAACTGAAACAAACCTGTTTATAATAATTTTCGGAGCATGCTTTGCGATTTTTTTCTATCGGGGTAATTTAATATAATTTGCGTTTCGGCGTGGTACTCGTCTAGATATTATCTTAAAAAATAACATATATTTTTTAAGAGCTTAAAAACATCAAATGTTAAGGGAGATATGTAAGAAATCGGTAGAAATTCGGGATTCTTAAGGTGACCTATGGCAAAGGTATTAGTTATTAAATAAACGGTTCCCGTACCCACCTCCCGAATTGAATACCTGCGTTCTTCAATAATACAGATATTCGCAGAGGGATGGGTGCATGGGTTTGCTGATTTGATGCATCACAGACCACAGAGTAATCAGGACGACTCAGCGCTACCGGAGATCGGAAAACACTCTTGTCCATAATTATGCCCATGTCATATAACTTCTTCAGATTATGCCTTAAATTTAAATGGAATAGAAAAAAACAAACATTAATACTATTATTATTATTAAAAGTTAAAACAAATTATGTAAGATTAGAAACAAAAGCAGTAATAGATAATCGATATAAGTTTTGCTAGTAAATAATGCTAGTGTGTTTAAAATAAGTAGAGACTAAATTTGTTGATTATTATTACAAAATTTGTTTATAGACGTATTGCAATACTACGCAGTGCGCACGTCGCCGTGTATTTATTTACCTAACCTAATACCTGACGCGTAGAACAATATACCGTATCACTGTAAATAGCTTTGATAAATAGCTAACAGAAACATAAATCTAGACGATTAATAATTTGTGTATAAAATTAGAATATGTTTGGTTCCTACCGGGGTGTCATTTATCCAGTATCTCCCAACCCCTGATCATAAATCTCCGCACAAAGATGAGACCGATAATTATTAATTTCTCATTCTCTCCCTTGCTAAATCCTATAGATGTATGTATTTGTCTCTTTTTTATTGTCGTTTTTTCGTTTCATCAGGTTTCAATTCACAACGATGCTATGAAAGTTTTCACTTCAAAAAAATGTTTGTGCAGTTGACACACGGCCGAACTGAAACATTCAAAAAAACTAAACTAAACAAGGAGGCTCCGAAGCACCGCACAAAGAGGAGATCGATTGGCTACGAAGCACTGCACAAAGAGGAGACCGATTATTCTATAGCCGGGAATACGCATGACAGTAGCTGGCACACTTGCAGTAGAGAATGTGATCACATTGATCTGTTAAAGCAATATTATGGCACAAAATTATAATTCAGCATATATTTACCCCGCAGCATAAAGAGAAATTAGAACATAAATACAGCACTAGATTCACGCGCAACGACGGGTTAATAGTTCCGAAATTTAACAATAAGTACGGACAGAGAACGTTTGAATACATCACACCGAAGATATTTAATTTATTACCTGACAATATAAAGCAATGTAATTCTATGAATAAGGTTAAATATATGGTGAAAAATAGGCTATCGGAAAAAAATATTTATATTGATATTGATATGTATAAAAAAAAATGTTCAATCTGTAGATATAAGATGTAAATTTTAAATGTAAAAAATCTATATAACTAAAATATAAGCACCTGTTGACAAGCCAATGCAATTGGCTTAGTAGGACTTGTTTGCTGATTACAATATGTATTATCTATTCTTAAAATAAAAAAATAAAAAATTTAAAAAAATAAATAAAAACAAGGCTAAATCCTATCGATTTAAGGCGAGAATACACATGCCTGTAAAATGAGCGAGACAGTAAGTAAGTGTCTCAAGTCACTCAGTTCTCAAGCTTTTTAGCAATGGAAAACATTCGAAGTGAATTAAATATCATCGTATTGCAATTGGCAGTACCCACCTATAATGTGTGTCTAATTTAATGAGAGAAAAAAAGAAGAGTAATTTTAAGAGTATTTTTATATAGAGAATTCCAAAGACATTCGAATCCTCTATACAAATTAATAAAGTCGTTAACAAAATCGATGATTCGAATTTTGACAGTTGAAAAACACTATTGCGTTTTTTTTCGTTTTAATACGAAAAATCGAATTTTTGGCATTTAGTCAGTTTTATTTTTAGTTTTTTGTCCTCTTTTGAGTTCGTTTATTGCTGACCAAGTCCAGTAAGTTTTATTTTATTTTTGTTTTATATCCTTTTGCCCCAATGGCCTTTGCCATGGGGAAGAAACCCCCTGATCCCGCTCCCCCTGACCCTTCAAATTTTGACATTGGTAGTGAGGTAGAAATAACAGACCTTCAAGTTCCATCCTCTACTCCAAAAAAGAGGAAAGTTTGCGACCTTCCAAAAACTGATTCTTCGCAGGTCTCAGTTCCTATAGCTTCTCCTCTTTCTTTGTATTCGACTTCAGCAAAAGCTCCCTTCATAGTTTATGTTCAAAACAACTCTCCTGGCCACTCTTTACATCCCCTTGAATTTGGTAAATTCATTGGAAAAAAACCACTTGGCATTTCCCCAGGTGGTATCCGATCAGAGGGCAGATTTCGCATTTGTGTTGAGTTCACATCCGCGTTGAATGCCAATAAATTCATAAATTCCATTGACTCCCTCTCCGCAAAAAAATTTAAAGCCTATATCCCTTCTTTCAATATCTCTCGCTTGGGTCTCGTTAGAGGTATTCCTGTAGACCTATCTGAAGAAGAGCTTATCTCAGAACTCATTATTCCAGCATCTTCGGGAAAAGTTATTAAGACTAGGCGTCTTAATTTCAAAGATCGATCATCTGAGTCTGTAGTTTGGAAACCCTCTCAAACTGTAGTTCTGACATTTGAAGGACAGTCCCTTCCCTCTCACGTTTATTTATTCCACAAACTCTCTCCCGGTGGAAATTTATTCGTACCCGACAATCCAATGCTTTAATTGTTGTCGGTTTGGCCATTCTAAACAATCATGCCGCTCCTCTCCCCGCTGCTTTAAATGCGCAGAAAATCATTTAGCAGACCAGTGCTCCTCCCCTTCCAATTGCCCCACTTGCGTCAATTGTTCAGGTTCGCACACAGCCACTCATCCATCCTGCCCCGAACTTTCTCGCCAAAAAAACATAAAAAGTTATATGGCCTCCAATAGCGTTTCATACTTCTATGCCTCCAAATTAATAGCTCCTTCTAAAAAATCTTTTGCTGAAGTTGCCTCTCAACCCCAAATTAGTGCTCCTTCAAACTTGTCTTACAAGAAAACTGTAATGACAAAACAAGCTTCTCGTCCAATTAAAACCCCTGGATATGATCAATTTGGCCATAACTCCCAGCTCTTGTTCCCAAATGGTAACATCAGCTCTCTATTTCCTCAAAACTCCGTCTTTTCTAACTCAAATTCAACTAATAGCAATGCTTTCAATCCTGATCTAAATGCAAATTCCATAAACAACAATACTTCTAATGACAATTCTTCTTTTATTCAAACTCTTCTCATGCTACTTATCTCTGTTATTAACAATAATAATTCTCTACCGTCCAACGCTGCCTCGTTACTCTCCTCTTTGTATTCTCTTCTTCCCAATGGCTGCCCCAACAGCAGCAATTCTGCAGTGGAATTGTAGAAGTGCCACCTCCAATAAGGATGACCTCATCCGCCTTCTACATTTACACTCCATATCGATTGCTGCCGTCTCTGAGACTTGGTTCAAGCCATCTCAACTCTTCAAGGTGAGTGGCTATCAATGTCTGCGGGACGACCGCATTGATGGGAAGGGTGGTGCAGCCCTTTTCATCAAAAACTCTCTCCCCTTCTCCCCTATTTCCATTAAACCCCCAAATTCATCCTTCCAATTAGTGGCAGCCACTGTCTCCAATATTACATTTGTATCTCTCTATATTCCTCCTTCTACCCCATTTGACCTTCCACTGTGGGTTCACATGCTTAGCAAAATTTCTTCTCCCTTGGTCATTTTGGGTGATTTCAATGCCCACTCCCCACTCTGGGGTTCTTCTTCCTCAGATCCCTCAGGTATCAAATTAATTGACCTTTTGGACTCCTTGAACATATGTCTCCTAAATGACGGATCCTCAACAAGGTTTAGTCACCCTGGACAGAATCCTAGTGCGGTGGACATATCCCTCTGTTCCCCGAGTATCTATCCCCTAATCTCCTGGCGAATTTCTTCAGATCCCTGCGGCAGTGACCACTATCCCATTATTTTGAATATGGCTCAACGGTTGGATACCAATCACTTTAAAAGTAAGCCCAAATTTATTACAAAAAAAGCAGATTGGTCCTGTTTCAGAGATTCTATCCAGGATCTTTCCCTCTCCCTGCCTTCCCCTTCTTCTGATAATTGCACCTCCTCTTATAAATCTTGGACTGATTCCATTCTAAAATCGGCTGACAAGTCTATCCCCAAATCATCTCCTGTAGGCTCGAAAGCTCGCCCTCCCCCTTGGTGGGATGAGGAATGCCTTAGAGTGCTGAAGGAGAGGAAAGCGGCCAATAAGACATACTGCCAACAGATGACTATGAATAATTACATCTCAGCCAAGAATGCCCAAGCTGTTGCTAAACGCACATTCCGTTTCAAAAAAAAAAACAGCTGGCGTAATTTCTGTACCAATATATCCCCTGCTACTCCAGCAGGGGAGGTTTGGTCCATGATTCGTAGGTTTAGATCATCCTTTTCCCTGCCAAAGCCATCTCGTAATTCTGCTATTTGGATTGATGACTTTGTTAATAAAATAGCTCCCCCTTATGTTCCTAATTTTGATGAACTTCCTTCTTTGCCTTTCACTTTAAAATCTTCTTCATGGTTAGATGCTCCATTTTCCTTTGTTGAGTTAAAAAGAGCCATTGAAATTCTCAATGACTCAGCTCCGGGCAAGGATGAAATCCTGAATATATTCATCCGTCATTCTGATGACAATTCTCTTACCTACTTTCTCTCTCTCATCAATGTCTTTATGGATTCTGGCATTATTCCCCCAGACTGGAAAATTCAAAATATCATTCCCATTTGCAAAAGTGGTAAAGATCCAAGCATAGGTTCGAGCTACAGACCTATCGCCCTCTCTTCTACTCTTTGCAAAGTAACTGAAAGAATGATTAAGAATAGATTGGACTGGTTCGTAGAAAAAAATCAAATTCTTTCCCGTTCCCAGTTTGGATTTAGAAAGGGTAAAAGTACCCTTGACAACCTTTCCTCTCTTGTTATAGATATCAAATTAGCACTATCTAAAAACGAATATTGCATTGCAGTGTTTTTAGACATCTGTGGAGCAAATGACAATGTTCATATTCCCATCCTGAAAGAAAAGTTACTGGCAATAGGTATTCCGCCTAAATTGGTAAAATTCATTGTCAATTTGCTCTCCCAGAGAACTATTTTTGTATATGGGTCTGAATCCCCTCCCCACATTAGACACATTTTCAAAGGTCTCCCGCAAGGGTCAGTTTTAAGCCCGATCCTGTACAATATTTAGACATATGATCTAGAAAAATCTATTCAATTCTTGTGCAACATACTCCAATATGCTGATGACTTGACTTTCTACAAAATATCCCGTAATATTTTTATCGCAGCATCAGCAATCAACAATGCTCTTAGAAAACTCTTGGCTTGGTTAAATATTAATGGCCTTGAACTCTCCCCCTCCAAAAGCAAAGTTGTCATCTTCACTCGTCGTCGAAAGCTCCCAGAAATTCAGGTGAGATTTGGCGATGAAATCATCCCTATCTCTAAAGAAGTTAAGTTCCTGGGAATGTTTTTAGACTCAAAGCTTACTTGGAATTCTCACATAAATCATGTCATCATGAAATGCGAAAGCAACATCAATCCCCTTAGATTTCTGTCTGGAGTGTGGTGGGGATCACACCCATCATCTTTAAAACTTCTGTACAATGCTCTCATCCGAAGCCATCTTGACTACGGATCTTGTCTGTTTGATCCAATGTCCACTTCAAATTCGCTTAAATTAGATAAAATTCAGTCTAAATCTCTTCGCCTTATCTTAGGAGCCATGAAATCTTCCCCAATCAACGCAATGCAAGTTGAATGCTGCGAACCTCCCTTAAATATAAGAAGGCGATGCCTAGCAGAAAAATATATTTTCAAAACATGCTCAATAACTTCTCATCCCTTGATTCCCAAACTTCAATTGTTAAAGTATGAGGTTAATTTGAATCCATTTTGGAAAAAACATTCCCCTCCCCTTCTCTATAATTGCTTCAACACTTTCCTGGATGTTTCCACAAACTCCTATCGCAATGAATCTCTCCCCTTATACTCTTATCCCTATGAAAGTCTTACTTTCTACCCAAAGGTGCACCAATTTATAGGAATATGTAAAAAAAATATTAAAAACTCAGTTCAATCCAATAATGCAGAATTCAACAAAATTATTGAAAATAACTGGCCAAATTATATAAAAAATTTCACAGATGGTTCCAAACTCAGTTCGGACTCCCATTGTGGGGCCAGTGTCTACGCTCCTCACAGGAAATTGTGTTTCCCACACAGACTTCCCAAAGAATGTTCCATTTTCTCTGCTGAATGCATAGCTATCATAGAAGCTTTACATCTCGTCAAATCTCTCAACATTAGAAATGCCCTCATCCTTTCAGACTCACTTAGCTCATTACAAAAAATAAGCGCATCCCCTCTCAATTCCATTAGTGACTCTCTTACCTGCTCTATCAGAGACCTCCTGCATTCCTTGTCGCTGGCTCACGTGTCAGTGGTCTTGGCCTGGATCCCAGGACACCTTGGTATTGTTGGAAATGAAAAGGCTGATTCTATTGCTAAGGAATCCATTATTCATGGTCCATTAAATAGCATTCCTATTCCTGTTAGAGACTATTTTCCTATTTTAAAAAATAAGTTACAACGCCAATGGTCCTCTGAATGGAAATCATCCTCTCTGTTAAAAGGTCACCAGTACTCTTTAATTCAACCTTCTATTTCTGTCAAGCCCTGGTTTCACAAATACACTTCCATGCCTAAAAAATACATCTCTTCCATTATTCGAATGCGTTTAGGTCATACTTGTTGTCTTAGCCATCTCGCCAGATTCCACATAGTCAATTCGCCTTATTGTGATTGTGGTTCTGAGGATACTTTAGACCATAATTTTTTTGAGTGTCCTATCAATGACCAATTTCCAAACTTCATTCCTGAATTGTTAAAACTTAAAATTGAATTCCCTACCAGTGTACCCTGCCTTCTTAGTCTCAACTCTCCTGAAATTCACTATTTGTTAGCAAAATTTATTTACAAAAATGGCCTCAACATTTAAGCATCAATCAGATTTCTCTCTCTTCCATACGTATACATTTGTTTCTAGCTGTGTTATTATGTACAGTTGTACAGGTTCCTTTTTTTGGGAATCTGTACATCTTTCTACTCTACAATTTTGTAATGACTATTAATACCAACTCTGTGTGTTTCTCTGTATGAAAATGGAAGTATGGAATATGTACAGGTTCCTATTTTTGGGAACCTGTACATCTTCCTACTCTTAAATTTTGTAATTACTATTAATGCCAACTCTGTGTGTTACTCTGTGTGTACAGTTGTATAGGTTCCTATTTTTGGGAACCTGTACATCTTCCTACTCTACAATTTTGTAATTACTACTAATACCAACTCTGTATGTTAGTACAACTTGTATAATCTTATGAATATTTGTCTTGGCCCATTGTCTATAAGTATTTGCTAATATAATTTATCTATTCCATGTAAAAAACTGAAATAGTAACTAATTTTAAAATAATATGAAAATGTAACTACTTTAAAAAAACTGAGAATGTACCTAATTTAAAAAAAATCTGAAAATGTAAATAATTTTTAAAAAAAATTGATAATGTAACTAATTTACAAAAAAACTGGCAATGTAAATAATTTAAAAAATATGTAACTTACTTTAATAAATTGCCAAGATCACCCTTAATGGGTGAAAGCCAAATAAACAATTTAAAAAAAAAAAAACAAAATCGATTTATTGCAAACGCCAATTGTCGCCTTGGAAACGATGTTTTTTTTTTAATTAGGTTACTATGGACATACCTTTGATGTTAAAATTCAAATACGTATAAAATACTTATTCCTACTTTACTGAATGGATTTTAATGAAACTTTACAATAATATAAACATATAGGCTATAGCACAGAGCTCTGGCATTACGAAATTTGTATGAAAAAAATGCAATACGTGGCACGATTAGTGAGATATCTATAATTCTTTAATCGATTCAAATTATTAGGGAAGTAGGTACTACGCTAATTTAAATATTTTCTAAAATAGAATTTTTATTTAAGAATCTTTGTTTTGCAAGAACAATTATTGTTTTAATTGGATAGACGGGTATCGCATTTTTTAAAGCATAAAACTGCCGTACTGGATTTTTTGGTAGAATATAAAAAGAAGAATAATAATTCGTACTTAATAACTATCTATAAAAATGAATCACCGAAATGTATGTTTGTATTTTGGTAGAATATAAAAAGAAGAATAATAATAATTCGTACTTAATAACTACTTATCTCTAAAAATAAATCACCGAAATATACTTTTTCGTTATTTGTTTTTGGGGTGTTATGCCGTGTTGCGCTACCTCCTTCTTTAGCCAACGTTTCGGACATCGTTGCAGTGTCCATCATCAGGGCAGATCCGGCAGATCCGGTAGACATCTACCGGATCTGCCGGATCTGCCCTGATGATGGACACTGCAACGATGTCCGAAACGTTGGCTAAAGAAGGAGGTAGCGCAACACGGCATAACACCCCAAAAACAAATAACGAAAATGCTTTTGGCCGTGAAAATCTTAAAACTTATCCACCGAAATATACGTATGT
This sequence comes from Limnephilus rhombicus, assembly GCA_929108145.2. Taxonomy (NCBI): domain Eukaryota; kingdom Metazoa; phylum Arthropoda; class Insecta; order Trichoptera; family Limnephilidae; genus Limnephilus; species Limnephilus rhombicus. The sequence continues at coordinate 26,130,879 of OV815295.1, read as the reverse complement.
ATTCGAAATGTATAAACCCGACGACTGAACCAAATTGGATAATTCTTTTTTTTTGTTCGTTTTTTTTATATACAACTACCGTTGAGTTCTGGCATTATGAAATTTGTATAAGAAATTATAATAGGTGGCATGCGAGCAGTTAGAAAACCGAATGTATCGGGAATGAATGTGTAGAATGCGAGAGGTGAGTGGGGGGAGTGGGGAGGGAGGAGGGTGTGTTGGGAGGGTGTTGGTGGATGGGGGAAGGGGAAGAAGAGGGGGAGGAGGGTGGGGGGAGGGGGTTAGGGGAGGGGTAGGGGGTGAGGGAAGGAAGGGTAAAGGGGAAGGATGGAGGAGGGTGTGGGGAGGGGTAGGGGGTGGGGGGAATGAGGTTGATGGTGGGGGGAGTGGTGTGGGGAAAGGGAATGTGGAGGGGTAGGGGATGAGGGGAGTGGTGGGTAGAAGGAGAGGGAGAGGGGGTTGATGGGGGGAGTGGAGTGGAGAGAGGGAAGGTGGAGGAGACGGAGTGGGGTGGAAGAGGGGGGAGGGAAGGAAGGTGGGTGGAGGGGGAGGTGGATTGATGGGGGAGTGGGGTGGGGAGAGGGAAGGTGGAGGAGGCTGAGCGGAAATCCCCTAATACCATGCGAGCGAAGCCGCGGGAAAAAGCTAGTATTTAATAATTGGATTGTGTTAAAATTTTTACAAAAATTACCTATAAAAATTACGTTCCGTCAGTGATACCAGTTTTTCGTCATCATGACTTATTTCTACATGTCGCATTCAGGAAACTTGATGATTATTTGAAATTTTGAGCTATTACGAATATGATTAATAAATTACACGATATTTCTAGATTTATATTTCAGAAACATTTATCCAAATTATTAATCACCTTACGAAGCAGAAACCGCAACAGAGCTGAAGATTACAAAATGAATTTATGAAAAGTTTTATTAATACCTACACTACATAATAATCTAATGTTCTAACAAAAGAACAGTTACAAGAAAGAACTGGCATGCACATTTAACCGCACTCGTAACAGCTGATAAAACAACAATATTATCACATAAATATATTTTCAAGACTTACGGCGTTTGTCAACCGCCGCCGTCACCGAGAACGAAATGACTTTTCCGAAGTGGCGATACATGTAATATTACTATGCCCACCGCAATTCCCTCATCCGAGCCCCGTCATCTTGGCCGCCGAAATTGTGCGGCGCAATCGCTACCGTTTCGGTTCTACCGCTAGAAAATTTTCACGTGCTGAAAAGCCGGTAATACAAAACACTTCAGAACTTGTCCACTCTACATCTTAAATTATAATAATAGTAATAATTTTTTATAAGAAAAACTCTCTTTTTATAACTTTTGAAGGTAATTCCCATCAATGTAATATATCATTGAAGAAGAAGATAATAATAATAAACTTAACGAAAATATGAAAAAGAACAAGACATTGGAGGGGACCCCACCACTTTCCCAACGCCGCCATAAGGAAACATAAATATGGTTTCCTCCTTCACCGCACACGTCAAGAAACTATTTTATTGAAAAAAAAGAGAACAAGACACTGGAGGTTGCCCAACACTTTCCCACGGCGTTCTAAGGAAACAGATGGTTTCTTCCTTCACCGTACACGTCAGGACTCTATTTTTTGTTTATAAAGAAGGTATTTTTTATTAAAAAGACTCTAGACCTCAAATGTCCGGGCATACATTGTTAGGCAGTATACGAGTGGGTACATGTTGTTAGTTATTTATTTCACAGTATCACTTCTCATCTCCGCCACTGGGTATAGCTGAAATAAAAGTTTATTAATGTAAAACAGGAAAAGTTAATAGATTTTTTTTAAATACATATTTTGATGAGATTGTATGACTTAACCAAAGCAACTGAGCTGCCACAAAGAAGAAGAACAAGACACAGTAAAACAAAAAAAAGATAATGGTCGCAAATGGGACTCGAACCCAGAACCTCTCGTCTATCCGGGACGTGCGTTTACCAATTCCGCCATTGCGCTCTACTGTCAAACCATCATAATAGCCAACCTCATATTTAAAATTTTAGAATTAACAATATTATTATTTTCAACTAATTTATTTTCCATATCATAGGTGTTAGGATCACTTCAATCTCATCAAGGGTGGTGGACTTTTTATTTGTAAAACACTTTTTTATTGAAGAGTCGTTTTATTTACAAACACTTTTTGAGCAATAATGAAATCAACACTTTTAGAACTAAATTCAGCCCGGACCCCGCCTCAAGCGGTACGGCGTCTATACTCTAGGTAAGGGTTAATGGAAGAGAACAAATTTCTTGAGCATAGCCCTTTTTATACTACTAAAAACTATAAAAATACCGTCTTTCAGACTGTTTTAAAATACAATAATAACAATACAAGTAACAAATATCCACTGAGGTCACGTGCCCTAAATTTGTTGGCTGATAACACTAGCTTCTATAAAATTCCCACAGAGGTCTCTAATATGCACACTTTTCTAATAAACTAAGAATAATTAACCAAATGGAATTAATTACAATATTTATCTCATAGATGTCACTAACTATTCTTAACAGACCCCCGGGAAAGGGGTTAATTTTAAACAAAATTAAACCATTTCTAAATCTAACCCTAATGGTAAATTTAAACATAATATTCAGACAGATTAATAAACAAAATATATGAACTGAAAAAATATAGAACTAATCTAAAAGCTAAATAATTCATTATGTATAATGTAGAGCACTACTTAAGTATTCCACATTTACCTTAACATTTACATTGACATTTAACATTTTCTACGTTTTTTTTTTAATCTACTAAATAAATGCTAATACTGACATTATAATTAAAGAATACTCCACATTATCAAGAAAAAAAACAACAAAAATAAATTCATAGATAAAAATATCGTAGAATTGATAACCTGCACCTAAAATAAACTTATTAATAAAATTGAACCCTTATAAATTATTCAACAAAAATAACATACAAATAATAATTTCATAATAGCGACTCTTAACAACACAAACACTCAAGTCTTGAGGTCCTAGATTAGTCATCTGCTTGATCCATTCATGAGATGCTGCACCGTGGGCTTCCCATTTTCCCTTTCATCATTGGGGAGAGGGGAGAATCATCTAGCTGGTCAAAGGTAGAGACCAAGGAGAGCATCACAAATCCCAAGGTTGCCGTGTCGAGTCATTATGTTTCTTCCTTTTTGTAGTGATTCTTTTTCATCTTCTGGGAATTTCTTTCTTCTTTGGAATTTTTTTTTACTTTTATTTCGGAGATCTTCCTTCATCTTCTGGGGGCGGGGTCCGGGCTCGTTCTAGGTTGTCCTCCAGGGGCATTAAACAGATTTTGGTTATGGGACGTACGAACGTCCCTTGTGATGTCCGGAGGGTGACCACCCTGACCACGCCATCAGAACCGGGATGAGAGGATAGAACGCGTGCCATCCGCCACATTGCAGGCGGCAGATTGTCTTCTTTTAAGATTACTAAGTCATCCTTCTGTAAAGATCGCTGATTGCTGGTTTGCCATTTGTATCTTCTCTGAAGCTCACCGAGATAGTCTTTTTTCCACCTGGACCAAAAACACTGAATTAGTTCTATCATTTTTTGATATTGATCCAGTCGGTTGTACGGTATTTTCTGAACATCCAGTTCAGGAATAATAGAAGCGCTAGTGCCCATAAGGAAATGATTAGGAGTTAAAGGATTTAGGTCGTTTGGATCATTAGATAGTGGAGTCAAAGGTCTGGAATTCAAACAAGTCTCAATTTGACATATTATAGTGTACAATGATTCAAATGTTAAAACTGAACGATCGGTGATCCTATATAAATGATATTTGGCAGATTTAACAGCAGCCTCCCACAACCCGCCCTGGTTAGGGGCTTGTGGAGGTATGAAACTCCAATCAATACCTATATTTGCTAAATATTTTTGAATCTGGTCACCATTTTCCTTCAAACTGTCATATAATACCTTCAATCTATTACAAGTTCCCCTGAAATTAGTTGCATTATCAGAGTATATTTTCCTTGGCTGACCCCTGCGAGCTATAAAACGTTTTAAACAATTTAAAAATCCATCACTGGACAAATCTGATACCAGTTCTAGATGGACCACCTTCGTGGCTAGACAAACAAAGATGCATAAATACGCCTTAGTGATCGGAGCCCTTTTTTGGACTCCAACCTTGATTGACAGTGGTCCGGAATAGTCTACCCCGACTATGCTGAATGGTCGATTTGGATGGATCCGATCAGCTGGTAAATTGCCCATCAGCTGTTGGCCAATGACTGGGCGTAATCTAAAACATATAATACATTTATGTAATACTTGTTTAATTGTATTTTTTCCATAGATGGGCCAGAATTTCAATCTTATTTCAGCGAGCAAGGCCTGGGTTCCTGCATGTAAATTTATATAATGATAATGTCGTATTATTAATTCGGTCAATCTATGCCTTGCAGGTAATATTATTGGGTGTTTTTGCTGAAATGTTAAATCCCCTGAGTGAGATAACCTACCTCCCACACATAACAAACCCTCATGCAAAAACGGGTTAAGTGATTTTAAAGGGCTGTTTTTGTTTACATTTTTATTTTTTAATAAAGCTTCCCTTTCTAGAAAAAAGCAGTTATTTTGAGCCGATTCAATCAATCGTTTTAACGCTAATTCTAATTCTTCAGCCTTCAAATTACCAGTACGCTTGAGTTGTGGCTTACTACAGTTATGTTTAAATCTAAGTAGGTAAGCAATTACACGCTTTAATTTAGTTAGAGATGAGAATTTTTCAAATATGTCCCAATCACTTGCGCTAGTTACCAACATAACGTTTTTTGCCTTTGCTTCAGGTGGGTTTAAGCACTCCATTTTGGGTATTGGCCAGTTGCTAGGCTCTTCAATCAGCCACCCTGGTCCATGCCACCAAGTGGTGGTGCTCAATAACTTCTCTGCCGGGGAACCCCTAGATAATATATCGGCGGCGTTGTCACTTGAGTTCACGTGACGCCAATCTTGATGGTTACTAAGTTCTTGTATCTCTGCTACTCGGTTAGCAACGAAGGTGTTCCAACGGGCAGGCTGGCCTTTCAACCAGCACAAGGCGATAGTTGAATCACTCCAGTAGTAGGTGTCCGCTTCCATTATATCTAATGCTTGTTTGACAGTTCTCATTAACTTGGCTAGTAATACTGCGCTACAAAGTTCTAGTTTTGGCAATGATATGCATTTCAGGGGCGCTACCCTAGATTTGGAAGTGATTAATTGAGAATGTCTCTCACCATTTGGGTTCATTGTTACGGCGTAGATACAAGCTCCATATGCTCTCTCTGAAACGTCGCAAAATCCATGTATTTTGAGGTCATTATAGTCTCTGCACATTACGTTTCGATCGATTTTTAATTCTTTTAAATTGGATAAATCCTCTAAGTAATTCCTCCATGGTACTAGTATTTCATTAGGCAATGCTTCATCCCATGATGCTTTTGATTGCCATAAGTTTTGCATTATCAACTTTGCTACTACAATAATTGGGCCAAGTAGCCCTAATGGATCGAACGTAGATGCTATGCATGACAATATATTACGTTTACTTGCAGTTTGGTTCGTTGGTTTTGTTATTTTATATGAGAAGCAATCCGAGGAGCTGTTCCAAATTAGTCCCAAAATTTTCTCATTGTTGGATTTGTCAGAGGTCGTTTTCTCAAAATTGCCTATTTCGGCAATTCTAGCTTGGCCCGCCTCGGATGACAAATCCTGCACATTCGACCTCCACTTTCGCAAGGTCATACCGGCAGATTGCAGCAAGCTTATCAGCTGAAGCTTTAAGTTTTTACAAGCTTGGATGTCATCGTCTCCCGTCAACAGGTCGTCCATGTAGAAATCCTCCTGTATGACTTGACTAGCCTTAGGAAATATATTTTGATTATCCATACCAATCTGACGCAGACATCTTGTAGCCAGGAAAGATGAAGGTCCCAAACCATAGGTGACAGTCTTCAGCTGGTAGTGACGCAGTTCATCTTCCGGCTCCTCCCGCCATACTATTTTTTGCAGCTTGCGGTCGGTTGCACTCAAATTTATCTGTATCGACAGATAAATTTGAGTGCAATCGTATCGATGTATCGACATCTTTTCAATATCCGCCGTGATAACGTAGCGATGTTTCCTGAAACGTAATAGTTGTGTGTATAAATCTCTTTGAATGACTGGTCCTACCATCAAGGCATTATTCAAAGATATTCCACTTGAAGTTTTCGCCGACCCATCGAAAACAACCCTTAGTTTGGTCGTCGTGCTAGACTCCTTCCGGACGGCATGATGAGGTAAAAAATAAGAGTTAAGGTCTCCTTCTAGCTTATCGCATTCCTCCATGTGACCTAGTTCCTTATACTCTTTCATAAATTGAACATATTGTGATTTCAACTCTTTATCGGAAGACAATTTTCTCTCCAAGTTTTTAAATCTTTTGTCCGCCATGGCCAATGAATTTCCTAATTGATTGATACATGGGCGGGTAGGTAGAGTCACCAAGAATCTACCCCTTTCATCTCTAGTATGGGTTGCCAGGAAGCTAGCTTCACAGGGCTTTTCCTCATGATTTTGAAATTTGGATGTACCTATTTCCTCTATTTTCCAAAATTTTTCCATTTGATTGCTTATTTTATTCCATGACAAATTACAAGTTTCTAATACTGGCCTTTTCCTGAGGTTCGTAGCGGTGGGTCCAGCTATAATCCACCCTAGCTGAGTGTGTTGTAACGTGGGTCCGGTATCCAACTTTATCCTATCATTTGTCAGGATGCTCCAGAATTCCTCCGCCCCGAGTAGTATGTCAATAGGAGCGGCGATATTAAACTTAGAATCGGCTAGTTCCAACCCTGCAGGTAGCCTGAACTCGCTCCTAGGTATATTGGTTTGCGGTATATTTGAGGTTATGTCCTGTAAGATTAAGCAAGAAATATTTTTTTTATAATCAGATTTCAAAGAATTCAATTTTACACACACTCTATTTTTTATATGGGTAACATTCTTGTGAATTCCTGATACTGGCTTGTTTATTTTCTCAAATTCCAACTTCAATCCTTCGGCGAAATCTTTCCGGATAAAGTTGGACTGGGATCCCGAATCTAACAGGACTCGGGCTTTATGTATCCTGTTATCCACCCCAGCAATGCCAACCATTGCCGTGGACAACAATACTATTTTTTCGGTTCTGCCTATTGCAGAGTGATTGTTGACGGACACCTCTCCAGCATCCGTCCCCATGTTTGAGGATTCCGCCTCAATCTCCTTTTTATGTAACAGCGTATTATGCCTTTCACTCTTACACAATCTGCATTTAAAGGTTACCTTGCAATCATCAGCTAGATGGCCCGGTTTTAAACATTTAAAGCATGCTTGGCGCTCTTTTATTGCATTAACTCGACCCTGTACCTTTAAATTTAAGATTTTTTTACAATAATATACTAAGTGATCTTTATCGCAAAAAATACATTTTCCGTTTTTTACTGTTAAAAATGCTACAGATTCCCTTTTTGGGTTATTAAATCCTATCTGAGGTTTGATCCCAACAGAAGACTTTTTCTCCGTTGTTTGCATTAATTCCAAAGTTTGTGCTCGTAACGATAAACATTTTAGAAATTCCTTTAGAGTAGGTAGTTTTCCCTCAATGGGCGATTGCTCCCAAAATTTTCTCGTATTGGAATCTAATTTATTAGAAATCACGTAAATTATTATCGCGTCCCATTGTTCTACCGGAACTGCAAGATTTTGTAATGCCTTCAGATTGACGTTGGTAGCGTCGATTAATTTTCGTAATCCGACCTGATCTTCCATCTTCATTTCTTTTAACTGAAACAATGTTTGGATATGTTTGTGTACCGTCGTTCTGAGATTAGTAAAGCGTTCATGCAACAATTCCCAAGACGTTTGATAGCTTAACTCTGATATTTCCAAATTAGCTATTATCCTGGCCGCGTCACCCTTTAAGCACGATTGCAAATAATAGTATTTCTGAATGTTATTCAGCGACTGGTTATTGTGAACTAATGCCTTGAAAGTTTCTACAAAGTTATTCCAACCCCTAGGGTCCCCGTGGAACTCCTGAAGCTTCAAATTGGGCAATTTAATGTCACATTTAGTTTGCTCCACAGAATCCATCGCCCCCCTGGCCGTTGCCAGGATTGTGAAGAACTGGTTCTCGAAAGTTTCACGTTGAATTTCATTCTCCGCTTCATTTGAGTCATCAATGCTTTCTATCTGGGACTGGATTATTTCAAATTCGTCTAATAAATCTTTAATTCTGTCGTATCTCAAATTAATCTCGTTTGCTGACAACGTATTTAGAGCCTGACTAAACCTTGTTAATTTCCCCTTTAAAACCGACCGTTTATTAATTAAGCCTTTTAATTTCTCCATCTTAAGTTCTTATCTGCCGCGACAATAATTCCAAAAACGAGAGATTAAAAAACAAACTATACCGTAGTTTATAAGTAATGGCGACAATACTATAAAAAACAAACAACAATGCAAAAAAAAAAAATACGATGGTTACCTTGTTGTTCAGAGGAAATGACAGAATAAATGTCTAGTAATGCTATGCGCTGGCGATAATTATTATAGAAACATCAAGAACGTATTTACTCCGATTTTGCTTTACTGCTATTGTTTTTTACTTGCAACGGGATTAAAAAATGACATATGCGATATGACGACAGTTTTGCCGGTCGATGTTTAAAAGATTCAAATAATAATTCAACCTGATCAATGGTTTTTCATTACTTGCAAGTTGAGAATACAACTGTGATTTATTTTAATTATACTATGACTTGCATTTTTTGATTGTATTGAATATGAATGATAACAATAAACATATTCTGATAATAAACTGATTTTAGAAACTAATTATTGAGATTGTTCTTTAGGATTTAAAAATCAGGAAATGGTAAGTCATAAGGATTATGGGCACTTAGCGCTGTTTCTTGTTGACTGGATCGCTCTGGAGTTGTTCTTCGGTTTTTTGGCCGCTGGTTTTTTTATATTTGGTGTTATTTTTTTAGTCCAATTTTGTATCCGGTTAGAAGGACCATGTTAGGATCACTTCAATCTCATCAAGGGTGGTGGACTTTTTATTTGTAAAACACTTTTTTATTGAAGAGTCGTTTTATTTACAAACACTTTTTGAGCAATAATGAAATCAACACTTTTAGAACTAAATTCAGCCCGGACCCCGCCTCAAGCGGTACGGCTTCTATACTCTAGGTAAGGGTTAATGGAAGAGAACAAATTTCTTGAGCATAGCCCTTTTTATACTACTAAAAACTATAAAAATACCGTCTTTCAGACTGTTTTAAAATACAATAATAACAATACAAGTAGCAAATATCCACTGAGGTCACGTGCCCTAAATTTGTTGGCTGATAACACTAGCTTCTATAAAATTCCCACAGAGGTCTCTAATATGCACACTTTTCTAATAAACTAAGAATAATTAACCAAATGGAATTAATTACAATATTTATCTCATAGATGTCACTAACTATTCTTAACAATAGGCAACTATCCTTTTTATTGGAAACAATCATTCTAAGAATTGATTTGTAACCTGGATACCGTCCCAGATAAATATATCCGATTTCATTTATATGGAACTATTGACTTTTTATTAAAGTCAAAATGAATATTCAATTTTTATAAGAAAAACTCTATTTTTATAACTTTTGAAGGTTTTTCCATATAAATAGGGACATTCTAACTACGGACGAGACAAACTATTATGACAACTTATAGCTAACAGATTGCATCCACCGGCAAGGATGGGTTGTTTAAAAAAAATTGATGAATTCATTTCATACTTTAATTTACTTTTCACGTTCTACGTAAGTTCTATTCAAGTTCTGTTAGTATATGTTTCATGCCAGTTGCTGCGTGAAACTGAAATAATCACTGAACTTGAATAGTACTTACACATTACACAGAATGTGAAAATTATCTTCGCATAGGTATATTAAATGAATTCATAAAATTTTTAGAAACAACCCGTCCTAAGTCATAACCTCAGCCGTGAATAATCTCGTTTCTCGGTGACGGCGGCGGTGGTCAAACGCCCTAATTTGGTCGGCTGACAAAAGTGCACACAGGCTAACAGACCAAGGAAAGAATGGATACAATTATTAAAGCAATATTTTGTCCCATTTCTTATCACTGCATCACTTCACGCATTGGTATTACACCAATTGGCGTCAAGAGGGGCACGAGTGATGGACACGCAGTTTGAAAGCGTTGGAGCAATTTTGTGTAAGTAATAATTTTTGTATCCAAAGAAACAAAGCACGTGCTTTGCACCACATACCAAGAGACGTTTAACATAATTTAAACTGATATGCGTTCCAGATGAACACTAACTTTGCTCCATCTGCAAATGTAACAGTTTGAAATTATAATGCACAAGTAATCACTTGATGAAGTAAGCACCCAATAATTAAGTTGGTTGCTACGTATCAATTCAAACTGAAATTTGAATTCCTAATTGGAAATATTCTTTGAACAAATCGAATCCAGCATTTCTTTTGTTGCCCAAAACATACTACAAACAATAGAATTTTTCATCGGGAAGTTCCGAGTAGGCAGCCAGGGAGTCCGGAAGTTTGTTTCAACGGGAGAAGACATAAACTTCGGCGAGATCGCCATTACCTGTGAGCTAAAACTTCGGTTATAATTTAATTGTTGTCACAACTCTTTTATTTATAGCTAATGTTTTATTAAGTGTTGTACTTATTAATTTACTCATCATTACATTGAAGCCCAAGAGTGGTGTACATTAACGAAGCATTACACACATACTAAACCAACTAACTTATCTAACTTACGAAACATTGTAAAAGGGTCAAACATAAACTCTTATTTAATGAAAACATTAAGCCTCGAAACTTAATTACTAGGTTGGAAGATACTCTCGGCCTGGTGAATTGAAACGTTGCTTACCTCTCAATCTTCTTTTCCCCATCTCCTTCCCTTCCCAACTCCCTTCAGCTTTACAACATACCCCAATTCAATGTTTTCACAAACTATGGATACCGTTAAAAGTGTATGGAAGATTTATAATGATTTTTTCCAAATCTGATCACCGCTCTAAAAACGTGTAGCTAAATCTAATATTTTCAATCAAAAATCCTGATTTAAAAAGCGACCGAATAAACGGTTCGAACTGGCTACAATGTCATTACGACGAAAAAACACTACTAGTTGGTAAGACGACTGTCACTAACGTTGGTCGGTGTGACGTCACCAACGCTGTTGGCGGCAAATGAAAATGGCATGTTTTTAAACTTTTTAGAAGATTTATTAAGTAACATAAGAATAATTTATAAATATCATCATTACCGTACTTTCTTTTAGACAGTAAAAAACAGGGAATATTTCCTTTTGGGGATCTCATAATTGTTCTGGCCCGGGAGATTCGGAAGCACTAGGTTATCTAGTATAGCATTCACAAGAAAAATTTAAAGTTTTCTTTAATGTCTGCCTCCATGGGAAAAACAAGTTATTTAATATCATTAATAAAAGTTTTTCGTTTTGTTTTTTGAAGAGTTTTATTAAATGTACATTTGTTACTTAAATTAAATTTTTCCGCGACCGGTTTCGATACAACCGTATCATTCACGAGCAGAATTAAAACTAACTTAAAAAATAATATGCAAGTACCAAAGATTAATTAGGTGGGAGTAGTGGGAGGGATGATTTTGGGGGGAGGGGGAAAGCGGTGGGAGGAGTCAATATTATACGGAGACATGGTTAGTAAAGGAGATTTGCAAGGCGCTATTATTTTATTCACTAAATTAATTTTAGATTTAATTTTTTTGTTTATTTCGAGCGTTTCTAAAGCGCAAAGATTAAAGTATGAATTTATATTGCAATGTTTAAATTTTGTTTTTTCTTTATTGAAGCTATGGCCTGACTCTATTAAATGATTCGCAAATTCGGAATAATTATTATTTCTTAAACAAAGTTCATGTTCCTTGATTCTAGTTTTAAATTTCTAGTTGTCATACCTACATACTGTGCGTCACAATCGTTACATTCTAAAGTGTATATCCCGTTTTTTTCAAATTTATTAGAAACATCCTTATTATTTATTTTTTTATTTATTTTAGAATTAGTATAGAAAGCTGGAAACTGGATATTTTTAAGGATAAATCGCCTGTAAAAAGGAGTTTTTTTATATATTGGGTAGTTAGCAGGTTCGCTCATATTATTACCACTGTAAATGTACTTTTTTGTTAAAAAATTTGCTTGTTTCTTATTAACTAAGCGGTCAATTATTTCAGGTTTATATCCATTGTTCATGGCTATCTGTTTTATAATGTTAATTTCATTATTATAATTATCATTGTTTAAAGGGACATTAATAGCGCGATGTATCATTGAGTTGAAGGAGGCGAGTTTATGTGATAAAGGGTGAAGTGAAGTAGACGGTATAACACAATCAGTGTGCGTAGGTTTTCTGTATATATTAAATACACACTTATTATTATCTAAATTGATATTTAAGTCTAAGAAATTTAAATTGTTGTTATCATTATGTTCCAGTGTAAATTTTATATTTTGGTGAAGGTTATTAATAAAGTGAGAAAGTTGTCTAATTGTCTGTTACTACCTGACCAAATTACAAATACGTCATCAACATACCTAAACCATACAAAAACATTAGATAATAGGGAAAGTCCACAATCGAATAATTTGTTTTCAAAGGAGTTCATAAATATCTCAGCGAACAATGGAGAGGCGGGATTCCCCATTGGAAGGCCATTATGTTGTTTGTATAATTTATCATTAAAGGTAAAATAGTTTTGATTCATGCAAATTTCTAAGAGAGTGGACATTTCCTTTACAATGGTTCGATCTAAATGGGAATTATTTAAAATATTTAAAATTAGGTTTTTACATTCTATAGCGGTAATGCTAGGAAAAAGATTAACAACGTCAAACGAAACTAATTTACTGTTGCTAGGTATGTCTAAATCTTTGATTTTATTGATTAACTCCAAACTGTTTTTAATCGAGCGATGTGGTGTGAATAAGTTATTGGATTTGAACAAAGATACAAATTTAGAACATATATTAAAATTGGGGCTAGAATAAGCAGGAACAACAGGTCTGATAGGTATATCTTGTTTATGAATTTTCGCTAAACCATACAGTTTAGGTGGCTGAGGATTGGTCAATACTAGAGTGTTATATTTAGGTTTTCCACAAATTAAAGGACAGCTCTTGATTGTCTCCTTGACGTCTTCTTGAAACTTCTTTGTGGGGTCTTTTAGAAGGGTTGTAAAGTTATCACTCTTTAAAAAATATTCAAATTTTTTAATATAGTCTGTTTTCTTTAAAATCACTATGGTGTTGCCTTTGTCAGCTTTTGTTATAGTTAGATTATTTTCTTTTATGGTTTTTTTGATACTGTTTAAGGTTAGTTTTTCAATATTTTTGTGGTTATTAATGTAATTATTTTTAAAGCTTTTCTGGATTATTTCACTAGATTTGTGTTTAATGGATTCAGAGCATTTGAAGAGGGCTTGATCCATGTCAGCAGACAGTTTCGATATTTTGAATTTTATTATCTTGAATATTATAATTTAGTCCTTTAGATAAAAAAAACACTTTTCTTTCACGGTTAGTTCGTGGTCCGATAGATTTATTACTCTATCATTAAATTTATGATTAGAAAATGTAATATTTGGTAGAGAGTTTTGACACTCATCTAGTTTTTTGGAGGCGAGAATAATATTTTTTAATTTTTTACGTAAGGTAATTTTCTTTTTGAATTTTTTTTTTTTTTTTTACATTAACTCCACACAGGAGGCCCTGAGGAAAATAATTTCCCTCAGGGCCTATGTCATCTGGGATGCTGTGTGGAGGGTCTTTTTGAGGAGAGGAAGGAATGAACATTGGTCTTGAAGAGACCCATGTTGTAGGAAGGAGGAAACACAGAGGCCGGCAAATCATTCCACAGCCGAGCTGTTGAACATAAGAACGAGTCGAAGAAACGACCCGTTCTCATGTGACTAATGTCAACTGTGTACAAATGTTGGGCACGCGTTTGGCGTGTTTCCCGACTATGCACCGGTGCCGAAGGGATCAATGATGCTAGTTCCTCGGAGCATCTTCCATTGTAATACCGGTAGAACAAGGATAGCATTCCCACCCGACGCCTGTGCTCTAAAGATTGCAATCCGTCTGTTAAGATGGGAGAATCTATCAAACGGACCGCCCGTTTCTGCACAGAGTCGAGGGTATTTTTCAGGTATTTTGGAGCTCCAGACCAGAGGTGGCTGCCAAATTCAACCGTGGGGCGCACTTGCGATTTGTACAGGGTTAGCAGTTGTGTACTTTTAAAGTATCTGCGGGCCCTGTACAGTACGCCCAGTTTTTGGGAGGCTAACTTTACTCTGGCTTCGATGGAGCCCCCATACCTGAGCTGGTCACTTAGGGTTACACCAAGCAAATCAATGGAGGGCCTGTTCGGAAGATTGCTTCCGTTGAAAGAGACTAGATTTTCATTGCGATCCCTTTTAGACGTAATCAGACAAGATTGGGTCTTTGAAACATTAAATTCAACGAGATTATTTTTACCCCAAGAGAAAACACTCTCGAGGTAACCGTCCATTCTTTGCTTCAAAGCCTTACGAGCTGTTGGAGTTTGTGAGCCCTTTGGGGGCTTGTCAAACAAAAAGCTATCATGAACTGTACTGTCATCCGCGTAGCAGTGAATTGGTGCACATGACAAAAGGTCGTTGATGTGCAACAAAAACAGAGTTGGAGACAGAACCGATCCCTGCGGGACGCCAGCATTTATCGAGTGAGAGGAAGAGGTGAAACCATCGACTACCGTCTGAATCGACCTCTCCCTCAAGAAGTCGGCAATCCACGTACACAAGGATGCGGGAAGTCCGTAAGAATGCAGTTTGTTGACAAGTCCTCGGTGCCAAACCCGGTCAAAGGCCTTGGATATGTCCAGTGCAACCGTTTGGGTCTCACCGAAACGTTCCAGGCATCGCCCCCAAACATGCGTCACATACGCGAGAAGATCACCGCACGAGCGGTTCCGCCGGAATCCGTATTGACGGTCGTTAATAATTTTGTTCTTCTCGAGGTATGTGAGCAGTTTGTCGTTGATCACACGTTCCATCACCTTAGACAGAACTGATGTGATCGCTATGGGGCGATAGTTGGCCGGGTGGGAGCGGTCACCCTTCTTTGGAATAGGATGGATAACCGCTTTTTTCCAACCAGAGGGCACAGAGCCAGTCTTCAGGGACAGTTTAAAAAGCTTCGTCAAAATTGGAGCTATTTCTGCAGCGCACCTTTGCAGTACCAGGGCAGGTATTCCGTCAGGCCCACTAGCTTTATTAACATCAAGCCCTCGTAAAACATGGAGTACTTCCCGATGCCGGATCCTCAGCTTTTTCATACGAAAACCGCAGTGAGGAACCGACGTCGGGACAGCACCTTGGTCATCGAGGGTTGAGTTATCCGCAAACATTTTACCTAGTAAGTTAGCCTTTTCGGTGGCGGTGTTTGCTAGTGAGCCGTTAGGTCTGGTAAGAGGTGGCAGACTGGATTTGCAGAAATTGCGACCTATTGAGCCCGCAAGCGACCAGAATTGCCTGCTGCCATGCGGGCATGCAGTCAGCTTTCTGCTGATCTGCTGGTCGTGCTCGAATTTTGACCTATTTATGATTCTCTTGGTTTCCTTTGCCATTTTGTTGTAAGCTGTTCTGTCTTCGGATGTTCTAGATGTGTTGTAGGCTCGGTAAGCCGCGTTTTTTCGTCGCACTGCTTCAGCACATTGTCGACTGAACCACGGCTTTGAGCCTACACCAGTTTCTTAACAGTAGATTGGATGAAGCCATCCATCGCGGATGTGATGACCTCACCAATTTCCTGGGCACATCTTGAGGGATCCGAAGTCCGAAAACAGACAGCTGACCATGGGAAAGCATTAAAATGTGCCCGCAGACCGAACTAATCTGCTGACCTATAGTGCCACACTTTTCTCTTCAGCCTCTCGTTTGGTGGTCTGAAGTTTACAGGGATTGATGTCATCACCAGGCAGTGGTCGGACGATCCTAAAGGCGCTGTGACTTCAATACTGTAACCGTGTGGCACAGTAGTTAAAAAAAGGTCTAACAGATTGGAACGGTGAGTATGGACATCAGGAACCCTTGTAGGCTCCTGAACCATTTGCTCCAATCCGTAGCAAAGGGCAAAGGATTCCGCTTGGCGTCCAGCCGAGTCTGTTGATCCTGAGAACTTCAACCAAGGTTCGTTATGAACATTGAAGTCCCCCAGGACCACAAACTCTGCCATAGGGTAGCGGGGCAAGAGGTCATCAATAGTGTAGCTTAAATGTTTGAAGAGCTCGGACGTGTCTGATTCGCTAAGGTTCGGTGAGCGGTATAAACACGCGTAGAATCTTACCGTACTGGCAAGATTGACGCGTACCCACATTACGTCGAATCTGGAGTTTTCCAGATTCAACAGTCGCACACAGTTGACGTCAGCTCGACTATAGAGACAGACACCTCCTTTAGGTCTGAACTTGCTTGCGAGGGTGAAGCCCGGGCAGTCCAGATAGGAGGCGTCTACAGGCTCGGCTATCTGCGTTTCAGACAGGAATAGTAGGTTGGGGCGTTGAGAAAAAAGGTGGTGGTGGACGGAGTTTAAATTGGTATGCAGGCCGCGAATGTTGGTGTAATTCACCAACATTTTTGGCCTGCGCCGGGGTCGCCTACTACTCGCCGCTGTAATGATGTTAATTTTAGTTGTTTGTTTCGTCATGATTTTAAATATTTTTATGATGGGGTGTGGGGGGAGGGAGGTCTGGGAAGGAAAAGGTATGAGGGGTGCAAGGTGCACCCACTGCGGTGCAAGGCGATGGATAGGGAGAGTCCGGCTGGAGAGGTCACCCAATGCGCCCCAAACGCTACTGCTGGGTCCCCTCCGGTCACGAACCGGCACAACAGCAGCGGCGGGGTTTTTACACTCGTTGATGGGGCAGCCCACCCTCAGTCGTGAGCCTGAGGGTCGGGCCCCTGTACTACTGAATGCGACTTCACTGGCATGATTTCTGATTTTATCGTCGAACAAATCCCATTCCATGGGATAAGTAACAAATGTACATTTAATAAAACTCTTCAAAAAACAAAATGTCTAAAAATTGTTACATAGTTAATACCCAAGAAATACAAAAAAAAAGTTTTTCGGTTTCATCAAAACAATAAGCACGTAGAAATCTTATTTATATCCAAGTACCAATATTTAAAGATTTATATATTAAAAATTCAAATTATAAAAGAAAAAGATAAATATCCATTTTTAAATGAAAACATAACTCGACTTAAACATGTTTTTCTATGCCCAAAACTAAATACGTCTTTTGCACAGCATCATTACACTTACCAGGGAAGAACTTTTTTCAATCGTCTACCAGAAGAAATCAGAAGCAGCCGAATACTGCTCTCTGTCAAGAGACATTTTAAACATATTCTTAAGAAAAAAACTACTGTCAATTAATCTTACAAATATCCTTAGTTTTTCATAACATTCTTTCTTTTTTTTAAATACACACCATTATTAAAATAAATACTGCAACTCACATATATTTATGTACAATGAATTATTTAGATACTAACTTATAACTAATAACTAATAGCATTTATGTACACTCCCCTTCCATACACAAGCAATTGCTTTTAATGGAAGGGTAGTAAAAAAAAACCTGAGATGTAAAATTATCATGTAAATACCATGTAAACCTTATTAAAAATAAAAAATATATATATTTAAAAAAATAACTATATATATGCAGTACGAGGAGTATAGTTAAAATACCTAACATTTATCGGATTCGCATTGCTAGATAGTTTTCCAAAATTCTTCCTTCGCAAATCGTACTAGTAAACTATAGTTTTCTCTGTGGTAGGCACCCTGAGTTTTACAATGAACTGCTGACCAGCAACGGAAATTATCTCAAGACATTAATTTAACTACCGTACATAAAGTATTTTCCATATTTGGTAGCCCACATAGCGCTTGAAGCGAAATAATGGATTAAGAAAACAGATTATTTCAGACAGTTCTTTTTCCTGCAGATGACCAAATGCGATGTGTCTGAAGAATAGACTGCAATAAAAGGCAGAACAACGAATATAAAGCATTGAGTCACTTTGTCTACAGTGGAATAATTTGAAATGTCTCCTCACGTGCAGAGTTGGCAATGATCCGAGAATATAATCCGAAGTAAGCAGAATCGCTTAAAACGTTAGGAAAAAATGTTACACACGCTTTATTGAGCATTTATCTAAACTTGCTCTTTGTCAAATCGTGTAGCTTTTGTCTTGCGAGCTTTGTGATATCTCGTTGATTTATTATAAAAGCTTGGACATAAAAAAACTTTAAATTATTTCTTGTTTTAATTTGACGCAATGAGGGCAACTAGCTTAAGTACCTATTTTGAACGTTTGAGACTTCATTTTGATATATTGTGCCAAATTATCGTTTTCCTTGATCTTTATTATTGTCCAGTGAATGGCCGACTTGTTCAAATCTTTGAGTTCCCATCCTAGCGTTGTGGATTCGATCCTCGGCTAGCTAAGTCTTCTATCATTGCACATCCAAAATTTCCGCTTATAATAAAGGTACTAAGTATGCTATTATTTTGACAAATATTGTCAAATTGTAGCAGGTTGGCTACATCTATCATCCTATCTCTGTACGTCTTCCTGTGGCAGACCTTCCAGTGTCCCGCCTTCCTTTTCCACATTTTTCTGGGCCACATCTTTCTGTGTCACGTCTTCCTGCGCCACGTCTTCCTCTGGCCTTCCTGTGTTACGTCTTCCTGTGCCACGTCTTTCTGTGCCACATTTTCTTGTGCCACGCCTTCATATACCACGTCTTCTTGTACGATGTCTTCCGGTGCCATGATTTCCAGTGCCGCGTCTTCTTGTGTCACGTCTTCCATTATATTTCCCAGCAGCGTCAAATAGTGATCTTGTTTTATCACGCCTTGTCGTGTGTGATATTGAATGACATTTATATTGAATAAACTTATATTTCTAAAATATCACCAACCGTCTATCTGAAGATTGATGCAAAGGTCACTCCTTTATGTAAATTAATCATCCCTTTGCACGTGCAGCGATGACAACAATATATATACCTTTAAACTTAACAGGTGTGCGAATATTTTTCTATTAAAAGCTGTCTGAATATAAATATTTATGCATTTCCAAAAAGATCTCTGAGTCGTTATTTAATTACAATATCTCCCGAACCGAAGTGACGATTGGGGCCCAGCTGTCCCAATGTTTTACAGTATTGTATGGATCAAATAAGTGGTCTCATACAGCATTATAGTATTAACTTCTACGTTATCCTTGAAACTTAAAAGATTAATAAAGCAATAATTTTCTTTGTTCTGGCGGAAGACCGATATATAATATTTTATCTAATGGCCAATTAATATTAATTAACCTTAGCCTTTCTTGTACACTGTTGTTGAATTTCCCTCATTAAAGTGAAGTTTCCGAAAATTTGCTTAGCGTATTTAATCTAGTCCTATAATTATTACACATACTACTTATTTTTACATAAACACCCCTAAGGCCCAACAAGCGGGCGAGATTTCAAATTTCGTTGAAAGGTGGTCTTGCGATCGTACCCTTACAACAGTACAGGACGGTTCCGATGAGAAAGATTGATTATTCCCATGCCAGCATTTTTAACTAACAACTCAATATCGATTTTATTTATTTAAAAATTTCCTTTAATACGTACCTACATTCAGCTACAATACCTACAGCAATATATATTTTTTAATTATTTACTTTTTATTATTATTTTTTTAATATAAGTATTTATATTTTTTAAATAATGTCTCACCAAAAAAAATGTGTAAAAATACCTGAAATACATCAGTTTGAAAGATTTTTTTTTTTTTTTACGTGAGCTCCACACAGGAGGCCCTGAGGAAAACAATTTCCCTCAGAACCTATGTCATCTTTGGGGATGCTGTGTGGAGGGTTTTTTTAAGGAAAGGAAGGAGAGGAGAGTTCTGGGAAGGAAAAGGGTTTAAGGAATGGGTAGGAATCTGGGGTTCAGTATGTCCTGGTCAGAAGGTAAATAAATAAACAAATTGAATTATTTTCGTCGCATAACACTTGCGCGGAATTTTTTAATGATTATTTGAAATGAAATTAAAATTTCTAGATAATTTATTGATTTATTTTCCTGTATGGTTTTAAGATTTGAAATATGAGTTGTATAATACAACATTTCGTTTGTAAATTGAAGAAATTTCTCAACGACCAAAGGTGTAAGAAACCTCATTAAAATTAAAATAAACTTATTTTTCAAAATTTACAACATAGCATATATAAAATTATTCCTTTATTAATCTTATTTATATTTTTGTAGGAAAGTGTTGATTCGTCTAGGATTAGATTTAAAAATGACATATTTCCGGTTGTGACTAGTTATTCTCTCTTAATATTTGATTTCCGTAATAAATACGATCGGCTTCAAAAATCATCAAAAGTAAGTTTGCTATGTACACATTACACATCAACGTCATCAACTTACGTCCTACGTACACATTACATATCAAGTTTTAAGTTTGTTTGAACTTTTAATTGACACGATCCCACCTTCATAAGTCACAGAGTAACTTAGGTATTTAAATTTGATATGCTGGGAACTCATAACTTTATTCTTGGAAGTTCTATGTCATCTCTAGATTCGTCTGACTGATTCACCATCCCTATTCCTGACTAGATTGAGTTCAGAACTACTAAAGATCTAATAATAAAATAGCATTTGTGCAATTGCAAGTTAGGCAGATACATTTCGATTGAATCTTGGAACTCTCAAATAAGTGAACTCGAAATTGGTATCAATTATTATAAGCAATAATTATCAGCCTGAAACACTCATCAACATTGAAAAATCTTCCGAGAAAAGATACTTGCCGCCAACGGGACTTGAACCCGTGTCCTTCTGATTGCCGGTCAGCTGCTCTTGACCACTGAGCTATGGGGGCTTATCAAATACCCGCCAAATAATTCAATATATACTAGTGTTTCATTCAACAATTACTGCTTATTATATTTTTTCCACCTGAAAACAACCAACTTTATTTTTGCGAGAGAGACATTGTAAGTGTTAAATCCCTCGCTAGGTGGCGTCGAGACAAATTATGACTACATTTATTGGGGAAATACTTAAACTTGTCAAATATTAATTATTATTTTTAATTTATAAACTAACGTTTAGACAAGATTTTTATGCATAGCACAAAGGGTAACAATTATTATAAGTAATAATTATCAGCCTAGAAAAGATACTTGCCGCCAACGGGACTTGAACCCGTGTCCTTCTGATTGCCGGTCAGGCTGATAATTATTGCTTATAATAATTGTTACCCTTTGTGCTATGCATAAAAATCTTGTCTAAACGTTAGTTTATAAATTAAAAATAATAACGAAATTGGTATGTTCAACAAATCCTCGTTTACTGATTGGTTGCTATCTCAGATTAACAATTATTATAAGCAATAATTATTAGCCTGAAACACTCATCTACATTGAAAAAATATCCCGAGAAAAGGTACATGCCGCCGACGGGACTCGAACCCGCGTCCTTCTGTACATATAATTTGTCTTCTGTAGATATAAAATGTAGACATAATTTGTCTCGACGCCACCTAGTGGGAGATTTAGCACTTACAACGCCTTTCCCATACAAAAATAAAGTTGGCGGTTCGCAGGTGGAAAAACCTAATAAGCTGTAATTATTATTTTTAATTGTTAAACTAACGTTTTAAGACAAGATTTTTATGCATAGCACAAATAAAGTTGGTTGTTTTCAGGTGGAAAAAATATAATAAGCAGTAATTGTTGAATGAAACACTAGTATATATTGAATCATTTGGCGGGTATAAGATAAGCCGCCATAGCTCAATTGGGAGAGCAGCTGACCGGCAATCAGAAGGGCACGGGTTCAAGTCCCGTTGGCGTCATGTATTTTTTCTCGGAAGATTTTTTCAATGTGGATGAGTGTTTTAGGCTGATAATTATTGCTTATAATAATTGTAAGCAGTAATTGTTGAACGAAACACTAGTCAGTACTGTGCGAATTAATGTGAACACAAGTGTTGAATTAGAAAAAATAATAAATATTCTTTATTGAAGAAAAAAATAGAGAAAAAATTACAATTAAATTTTTTTTAATACGAAGTGTATCCTGCCTTAACTTTCATAACTTCTTATACACGGTGTGGCATAGAATCAACAATTTTTTTACAATTTTCTGATATTCGCGTGTCTCTAAATTACTGCCTCAATCAGCTTTGTTTTTATTGTGCTTGTATCGCTTTAACTATAGCCCACCGATTTTCAATTGGATTAGGATCCGCAAAGTTACCTGGCTATTCAACGTAAGTAATTTTTTTGTATTTGAAATATTAACAATCTTTGTGTGTTTTTAAAGAGAAATATCCATCTTTAAAAATAAGAAAAAAGCTTTAGTTAAGTTTACCTCTGCAAAAAAACAGTAATTCTAAAAAAATGCAAAATATAAACCATCTGTATCTTGGTGTGTCTCGTAACTCGCTGAATGATAGAAGATGAACACAAAATGGACGCTATTACAATATGCTAGATACAACTGCAAGAACAAGTGTAATTGTACTAATTATCACGTGTTCACATTAATTCACACGGAGATAAGCCGACGTAGCTCAAGGTAGAGCATTTGACCGGAAATCAGAAGGACGCGGGTTCGAGTCCCGTCGGCGCCATGTATCTTTTCTCGGAAGATTTTTTCAATGTAGATGAGTGTTTCAGGCTAATAATTTTTGCTTATAATAATTGTTACCTTTGTGCATAAAAATCTTGTCTTAAACATTAGTTTATCAATTAAAAATAATAATAGCTATCTCAGATTCCCAAACCTGCTGACTCTGTTTTACAGGTGTGATGATGTAGCTTGCTTGAACAAAACTCTGTGTATGTCGGCAGCATGAGAACGGTTGGTTTCTCCGGTGCGTTCTTCTGTAATTCGACTCGCATGTGAATCAGATCACGGTCGATCGATGAGGGACTTATCAATAGTGTCAGTAACTTGTCATTGTTATTGAGCTCGACTGCAGATCACCAACGAACAAAGAACAGTTCACGTCAAATAAATTAAGAACACTTAGTCGTTGTGAACCATTGTTTTTTCGTTAGCGGCCAACAGCCGTGCTCAAGAACGATGACAAGTTACCGACTTCTTCTTCTTGTGCCTTGTCCATTCAACGGACGTTGG
This sequence comes from Limnephilus rhombicus, assembly GCA_929108145.2. NCBI lineage: Eukaryota > Metazoa > Arthropoda > Insecta > Trichoptera > Limnephilidae > Limnephilus > Limnephilus rhombicus. The sequence goes on along the minus strand of OV815295.1, from coordinate 26,107,515 downwards.
CTATCATGTTGGCTATGCGGACTTTGTTTACTGCAGCCCGGAACAGCTCCACGGTAGACTGGCCATACCATTGTCTCAGGTTTCTTAACCATGAGGTTCTCCTTCTTCCAGGGCCTGACACTATTGATAAATCCCTTATCGATCTACCGTTCTCGATGCCCAGGCGTCTTTAAGACTCGTATTTAAAAAAACCCTGAAAGAAAATAACAACACAAATGAAAACAAAACACCAACATTTTCAAAAATCAAATACTAAAATGCTTTTTTCTGAAATCTTAAAATATTATGCCTTTTTGCTTTTGAGGCTGCGAAATGATTTTCTAACTTATTGCGAGTGTATTGTGTTATGCATTGTTTTTTTAATAAATATTTACATTTACAAATAAATGAATTAACTTGACGTGTCAGCAAAATCTCAGTTATGCCTGAGTCATGGCAGATTTATTAATTCAAAGAATTAATTTGCTTAGCAAGTCCACGTGTCAAAAGTAAAATGTGTCATCTAACTCAATTTTTTTCCTACTTATAAAGATGACTGTTTGATTTGTAAAATTATTAACGTTTTTGTTTTTCGGAAAATAGTATGAATCACGATTTTTCAGCGTCGTTTTTCTTTGACTCTGAATTAGATAGGAATATTTTTTTAAATTAAGAAGATATAACTTCGTAGAAAATTATTTTTATATCGTTCTCCATAAAGTTTTCGAAGATTTTCAAAGACTCCAAAAATATAATAACTTATGAGTTCAGAAGAACCGCTGAAAACGAGAGCTACCTCGTGTATATTCGGTAGATAAATTTTTTAAATGTATTTGTTATATTTATTATTAGTGTGAATAAGTTTAACATTGTACAATGTTGATTGTATGAAATAGGTAGAATTAATGAAAATTGTGATGTTGATTGTGTGAATTAGATACCTTATAGAGAAGCGTTCTGTTGTTTATAAGAATTAGTTAGGAATAATCAAGGAAAAATATGACGTTGACTGTATTGATGTTAATTGTATCAGCAGTTGTCATAAATTAGTATTATGGTGTTGATTGTATGATTCAGAATTATTGATACAAAAATGAATGTTGTCTAATTATTATTAGAATATGAGATATTTATATGTGCTATGTGCTGATATGTTGATTGTTTGAATTAGAATATATTGATGGGTAGTGTGATATTGATTGAAGAAATTAGAATATTAAATCAATGGAATATATAGAATGCATTAGAAAGTGATTTAGAATGAAATAAAATTTTAATAGGATGTTTATTGTCCGATTTAAAGCATTACTTATACATATAATCAATTAGGCATAATGATTGAAAAATGTTAGGATCGAATGTCTGTATCACACTGTAGGAGGAAGAGAAGGAAGTTTTTCTTTCTCTTTTCGTATCATATAGATGGAGCTAAAGAAGTTTCACTTCAGTTGTGTGCTTTTTACCACACAATTTTTTTTACAATAGCTCCACACAGAAGGCCCTGAGGGAAACAATTTCCATCGGGGCCTATTTCTTCTTTGGGGATGCTGTGCGGAGGGTATTTTTAGGGAAAGGAAGGAGAGAAAGTTCTTGGAAGGAAAAAGGTATGAGGGGTGGGGAGACTGAGGGTCGATGCGTCCATATATGGATCCATTCCTCCCACTGCGGTGCAAGGCGATGGAACAAGAGAGTCCGGCTGGACAAATCAAAAGGTCTCCCTTCACCAAACGCATCCGCCGCCAAGACCTAGACAAACCTCAACCCGCGAACCCGGGCACCCTTGCTAAGTCACCAAACGTTACGAATCACTTGTGGTGACCTATGACAGAGGTATTGGTTTTCCAATAAATGGTTCCCGGGGCGGCGGTACCCATACTTTCCTCCCAAATTGTGATACCTATACCCGCATAATACCATCATTTTTTATACAAGAAAACGAAAAATTGATTAATAATAATTTACATATGGGTAATAAATTAGTGCGAATAAGAAATTTAAATGAATATTTTGAAAATGTTATCCCAAATTGTATGACAATTTATGGCATTCCCTTTGTTCTATATATGGTGACACAAAATACGAAAATTTAAGTAGGCTTGCGAAATCCATGACGAAATATCCGTCCCCTAGTTTATGGAGGTCAAACTCCCTTATCTGCCTTAATGCAGTCATTGCTCCCACCGTCCTACCCGCCTTGCCAATCAAGTCCCTTGTTCTTTGGCAATGTTCTTCACGCGCCGGGGAATTTGAGCTCTAAAGCACTGGCTGCTGTAATGACTTGCAGGGGCCAGGGTAATGCGGTAATTCAGGACAATGACATAATTATCGGATAGATCAGAGGGATTGAGTCATTATCAAAATCTAAAAGAAGACATGGTTTATTTGCGTGTGTTCTTGGATGTTAGCGTGAAGACGTCTTTTGTTGTGGGGAGTTTCACACTTTGATAACGCGACTAAAAATATAAATACCGTTGCAACCTTACACCCGTTTTAAAGCCCAGCTTCCCGCATTTCTACCGATTTATTACGTATTTTCCTTAAATATCTTAAGTTTTAAAGTTTTTCAAAAATATATGTTATTCTTGAAGATACTTTCTATACATTCCCAACGCCGAAACAGCATTTATATGAAATTCCCTCGATAGAAATAAATCACAAAATTTGCTCCGAAAATTATTATAAGCACGTTTATTTCTGTTATTTTACAAGATAAAAAAAATCATTAAAAATCATAAATGGAATTTAGAACTTTCCTACGAGATTTTTGCTCTATTTTAAAGGAGTCGTATTTTATTAAACATTTTCATAATTTTCGCTTAAATATTATCGTTTTTAATATTAGCACGCTCACTCTTACATTCGTATTAACATATCTCTCCATCTTCTTCTTTTTGAGCGGGTGTACCGCGCCTTAAAGAAGAAGGATGAAATTTTGTAACCCCCCATTGTTCGAATTTTTTTTAAATATTTTTAATGAGAATACCTCACTAGAGTCCCAGCTGCTCCCGACTGGAGTCAGTGAGACTATGGCATCCTCAATTAGTTTATGTCGACAGGCTGGATAGGGAAGAGGAAGGTGGGGAAGTACCTGGCAGTAAGTAGATCTGGTCACCATACACGGCTAAAGCCACTTCAAACAATGTTTCAATTCTGAATGGTGGTCTTACAACAGGGCGCTACTGCGAATATCTTCCACTCTGGAAGGTGCCGCAAATATACTACATTTTATTTTTATTAAATTAATTGTGAAATAACACAAATTAATCAAATAAATTTTATTTGCCCACGCCGGGATTCGCTCCCCCGACCCATGACCGATGAGAGACTATTTGCTTGATATGAGCGAATTAAGTACGATTTTATTTTATTTTTATTTTAACTTTATGAGTAAAATCTCAAATTGTAATATTTAATAAAATTAAGCTAAACTCAATCGAAATTCTGGAAACAGAAAAATCGGAAAAAGATATTGACACCCAGGAACTCTTGCTTTCCGGGCAAACGCGCTAAGCACTGCGCCACGGTGTCGATATCAAATTCGATTCGGTCATTTTTAACTGTATCATACTTCGACTAAGAACCACCCACATTATCTTCATTTTCTTAACGCATATATATTAACTGAGCAACTCAGCTGAATGACCAATAACGTCAAGCAGAAGAATTTTTTGGTTTCATTTTCAAGAAAAAACTTAAAAAAAAAAAACTTCAAAAAGTCACCAGAGACCAAACTTTGGTACAATTAACAATTATTATAAGCAATAATTATCAGCCTGAAACACTCATCAACATTGAAAAATCTTCCGAGAAAAGATACTTGCCGCCAACGGGACTTGAACCCGTGTCCTTCTGATTGCCGGTCAGCTGCTCTTGACCACTGACCTATGGGGGCTTATCAAATACCCGCCAAATAATTCAATATATACTAGTGTTTCATTCAACAATTACTGCTTATTATATTTTTTCCACCTGAAAACAACCAACTTTATTTTTGGGAGAGAGACATTGTAAGTGTTAAATCCCTCGCTAGGTGGCGTCGAGACAAATTATGACTACATTTATTAAGGAAATACTTAAACTTATCAAATATTAATTATTATTTTTAATTTATAAACTAACGTTTAGACAAGATTTTTATGCATAGCACAAAGGGTAACAATTATTATGAGCAATAATTATCAGCCTGAAACACTCATCAACATTGAAAAATCTTCAGTTATCTTGGTTGTTTTCAGGTGGAAAAAATATAATAAGCAGTAATTGTTGAATGAAACACTAGTATATATTGAATTATTTGGCGGGTATTTGATAAGCCCCCATAGCTCAGTGGTCAAGAGCAGCTGACCGGCAATCAGAAGGACACGGGTTCAAGTCCCGTTGGCGGCAAGTATCTTTTCTCGGAAGATTTTTCAATGTTGATGAGTGTTTTAGGCTGATAATTATTGCTTATAATAATTGTTACCCTTTGTGCTATGCATAAAAATCTTGTCTAAACGTTAGTTTATAAATTTAAAATAATAATTGGTACAATTAAGATGATCTGTTTTCTTGAAATTGAATAAAGGACTTTCAAGATTACCATTAAGCTTGTGCAGTGTATCCACTGGAGCGCTTTTTGCCACAATATGGCACTATTTAAAATACCTCGGATTGCTCTGCTGCCAATTTTAGCAAATTTTCTCTTATTTGTAAGCAATTAAGAAGAAGTTTACGATTTTATTATTATTTTTTATAAATCCTACGAATATGTGATAATCGACAAAGGATAGGTGAATTCATTGGCTATATAGAACTATAATCATTTTGTATGTCTCCATATTAAAATTTGGAGATATGATTTTTTTAATTTGGGTGGAAAATATTTAAATAATAGAACAATCGGAGCAGTTTTAAAGTGGGCTGTCGCTTCAGTGGTTATTAGTTAGATCTATTTCGACTGGTGGATACTGCATATCAATTTTGAAAGAGCTCGGGCAGGTTGAATACTAGTCGGGAAATCAGAGATAAGTAGATCAAGTATTCTACCGTTAACATTTTTAATATAGTTATGCTGATGTAGTTTGCAATAGGTGGCGAGCGAGTTGTTTGAAAAATGAGAGTATATTATATAGTTTAGCGGGCAGGCAGTTGAATCCCGGATGGGTGGAAGGGAATGAAGAGGGGTCAAGGCAGGGAAGAAGGCAAGTAAGTGGAAAGTAATGCGAGGAGGGTTTTCGGATGGGGGGGGGGGGGTGAAAGCGGGATGGGTGAAAGCGGAAAAGAGTAGGGGAAAGACGTGGAAGGTGGAGGGGGAACGCGGAAGGGGAAGAGGAGGCGGAAGGGCAATGGGATAGGGCACGCAGTGAAGAAATATGTATCATCGCAACGCTCGCCGGGAACTTGCTAGTCTAATCCCTGTTTTCCTTGGTCACGCCATAACTTGAGAACGACTTGACCTATTTCATTCATCTATTTTTTTTAAATTTTCTAATACTTTGTAGAAGGTTCTTACGGAAAGAAAAAATTTTAAAATTGGAATATTTCAGAAAACTTAACGACTATCGCACGTTTGACAGTTCGCGCGTTTGAGAATGACGTTTAGCAAAACAATGATTGTTAAATCGAAATTCTATTTTCAAAATTTTTTAATTGATGGTTTTATTTAAAGTAGGTACTCCCCTAAAAACTTTGAATCGAATCAAGAATTATATGTATTTTAAATAGGTACCAAATTGATTGCTTGTTCTTATAATATGTAATAAATAATTATTTGTAATATATGAAAAATGAATATTTGAATTAAAAAATTGTAATAGGTGGCACTCGGGCTGTTTGAAAACTGAATGTACTGGGATTGAATAAATGGAACGCGGGAGGAGGGTTGGCGGGACGGGGGAGCGGGAGAGGAAAGAGGCAAGGCGGGGAAGGTGGAAAGGAACGCGTTAGGGGAAGGGGACGTGGGAGGGGAACGGGGATTCATGTTGGCATTGCAACGCATGCCGGGAACCAGCTATAATTTTAAAGCTAGTTAGGAAGTGGACGCGGGAGGGGAACGGGGACGCATGGGAGAGGTAATTCAGGGAGAAACAATGTATTTCTCTGAATATGGCATTGCAATGCATGCCGGGAACTAGTTAATTAATTAATAAATAAAAATATTTGATGCCATTCTAACCGACTTTCCATTATTTTCGCAATTAAAACATTTGGATCTAAAAAACAAAACACCTGGAAATGAATCTGTCTACACCGCAACACGTGGCAAGCAAATGGAATCATAATATTCCCCATGAAAAGCTTTCCCGCGCTCCTGCCCTCACAGCTATGTAATTTTCTGCACGCGCTGAACTCTCTCGTTTACACCACTGGCACTGTAGTGATAAACCTATGGAAGTGGGTTGTGCTGTGTCTGTGCGCCCGAAGTAAGCTCAATTTTTCCTTTCTTCTTTTAAAATTGTTAACACATGCTTAAATATTGAATTTTTTTCTTTACTTATTTATTTATTGAGTTTGCCAACGGGCGAATTTTATTTATTGGCTGGCCCGACTTTTCTTATTTATTTATTGACTCGCCAACAAAATAATTTAAATTTTCAATGTTGTTATAGCGATAATTTCAATTATGGGCAGGCACACCATTCATCACAACTTTCTTTGTGCAACGATAAGTTATTTTAAATTGCAAAAAAATTAAAAACTGAGAGGACCAACATCAAATATAACTAAATACTTACATATGGGGTGTTAAGGGACGTACTTGGCTTACTTTAACCAGTGATTCCTGACATTATTTGAAGTAAAAAATGTAAAGGAAATTTTGGTCTCCGGTGACTTTTATGATGACTTTTTTTTTTTTCAAAAGTTTTTTTTTTCAAAATCCAACAAAAAAAAATTCTTCCGCATGTCGTCACTGGTCACTAAGCCGAGTGTCAGACCAACCCTTAACCCCGCCTCCAGCTGTCCAGCACCTACAATTTTTTAATGTTTTTGTAGAAAAAGGAAATAAAAAAACATCAAAAATGTCTCCGGAGACAAAAATTTTATTTACATTTTTTACTCCAAATAATGTCAGGAATCACTGGTTAAAGTAAGTCAAGTACGTCCCTTAACACCCTGTATAAGTCTACGACACATATTTAAGATGTACAGGGTGTTAAGGGACGTACTTGACTTACTTTAACCAGTGATTCCTAACATTATTGAATTTTTGTCTCCGGTGACTTTTTGAATGACTTTTTTTCAAATTTTTTTCTTGAAAATCAAACCGTCAAAAATTTCTTCTGCATGTCGTCACTGGTCACTCAGCCGAGTAACCGACCAACCCCTGACCTCGCCTCCAACTGTTCAACATCTACCATTTTTTATGTTTTTGTAGAATTTTTTTTAAAAAACACCAAAAATGTTACCGGAGACCAAAATTTTATTTGCGTTTTTTACTCCAAACTATATCAGTAATCACTGGTTAAAGTAAGTCAAGTACGTCCCTTAACACCCTGTATATTGATGATTATAAAATTGCAACAAATACAAAACTGTTGTGTTGAGATAATCAATATTTTGCTTCTTCATGTACATATTATACGCAAAACTGTAAAATATTACTAATTTTCATTAAAATTTCTGTATTATTTCAAATGCAAACCCTTGTTTTTAAAACAATTTCGTCAGTTTTAAATGGAAAAAATTTGAAATAGTTTGTTTGAAATATTTGGATATTTTCAAATCAGTTTTTTCCTTTCTCTTAAGGAGTCAAACATTTTTATTATTTTTATTGCTGTTTACAACTGGGAAGATTCCGTAGGCATATGAATATTACTAGACCAGAACATAAAGGTGAGGGGTAGACAACAACTACAGCCAGCGTGGCGCAGAGCGGTAAGATGACTTTAGAGGTATGTCATTCGTCAATAACTCAATATGAGTATATAGGCATCTCGCATTATAATATCACCATTTAGTTCATAAAAGTATACTCTGCTTTTGAATGAATAGACCTTTTTACATGGGAGCGCGAATTGCTCGCCGCGTAATTTGCGAAGTCTAAATACGGCAAAGTAAAGTTCGCTTATTTTCAGGCTCCAATATTTTGTTGCCGTATTTAGTTAGGATTTTTTTACAAATGTTTCATAATTTACTTACCCCAGTAAACATCGACGAGCACACGCCATATATCTCGAGTGATAGTGTATATTTACACGTTTTCAAAACACAAACCATGTTATTATTTTTTAATTGTTAAACTAACATTTAAGACAAGATTTTTATGCACAGCACAAAGGGTAACAATTATTATAAGCAATAATTATCAGCCTGAAACACTCATCCACATTGAAAAATCTTCCGAGAAAAGATACATGACGCCAACGGGACTTGAACTTAAACGGGACTTAAAAAATAATAATTAATATTTGACAAGTTTAAGTATTTCCCCAATAAATGAAGACATAATTTGTCTCGACGCCATCTAGCGAGGGATTTAACACTAACAGTGTCTCTCTCGCAAAAATAAAGTTGGTTGTTTTCAGATGGAAAAAAATATAATAAGCAGTAATTGTTGAATGAAACACTAGTATATATTGAATCATTTGGCGGGTATACGATAAGCCGCCATAGCTCAATTGGGAGAGCAGCTGACCGGCAATCAGAAGGGCACGGGTTCAAGTCCCGTTGGCGTCATGTATCTTTTCTCGGAAGATTTTTCAATGTGGATGAGTGTTTCAGGCTGATAATTATTGCTTATAATAATTGTTACAAACCATGTATTTTGTGGTGTTATTTCGTAAAATGCACCGATGAGCGCTCGACGCTGCTGCCTCGCAGAAGAATGAAGACGTCACATTTTTTTAGATTCACGCGATGCCATACCAGCCGGTTCCAATGGAACCGGTATGGGGAGGGGAAATAATACGTTTTTATCACTTAGGGCAGATTTAGTAATATTCATATGTCTATGGAAGATTCCCTTTTGGCGAATTTTTTGTGAACACATATCGTATTTTATGGTTTTTCTGACTTGTTTCCGTTTAGCATATGCAAATATTATAGAGCCAATGCAACAATAACATCGAGGGCATTAGCCAAGTGTGGTGAAAAAATGCAATAAACTGTAACGAATGCATAATTAGGTGAATGATAATAACAATTACAAAGTGAGGAGATCATCAGGTAGGTATATGCAAATATAATTTCCTTCTAAAGATGGTGATAGAATTAGAAAATACATCAAAAGTCTTCACGATCACAGTGTTTATTACATAACTAGCTAGTCCTCGGCATGCGTTACAATGCCATTCAAAGAAATAAATTGATTCTCCCTGCATGTCCTTTCCCGCGCGTCCCCGTACCCTTCCACCTTCCCCGCCTTCCCCCTCCCTCATCTCTTCCCATTCCGTGAACCCCTCCTCCCCCATTCTGTCATTCCTCCCTGCCGCTGAAATATATGAAATACACACTTTTTCATTTAAACAAATTTCATAACGCAAGAACTTACCATTATATATAGCCTATATGTTATTCTGATGTATGAGATATATTATTGGTAAAGTTTCAATAAACTCCACTCAGTAGTTTTTGTGTAAAAGAGTAACATACAGACGTACATTCATACAAACTTTCGCGTGTATAATATTAGTAAGATCGATTATAATTATAATCTTCTTGAACAGGTTATCAATTTCGTTGGACTGTCTGGGACCTGGGGTTCGACAGGTCTTATGATAATAATAATATTTGGATTTACATGGCGCCGTTTTTGGGGTGAAAAATCACCTCACAAACTTTAAATATATTTCTACAATATGTCTTCTAATTACAGACTAGATAAACCATTATAACAACCTATGAATAAAATATTACATCCACCGGTACTTCGATCACTGATACAAAACTTGACGTACAATGCATTTGACCAATGAACGCGACGATGATACATTTAATTTGGGGGTATGAGAGCCCACAAAAGTAGCTTTTTAGTTTGGTTCTAAATTCTGTAGGGCTTCTTATGCGTTTTTGTTCCAGAGGGAGGATATTTCAAGCTCTAGGCCCGGATACTCCGAAAGCACGATCTTCAAACGTAGTATTTGGCTTGCGCTTAGGTTATATCAGTCTGCCTATAGCTGACGATGTTGCTGATCCAAGGATTGACTGACTTCGACCAGTGTTTTCCGGGGCGCGTAGTTCAGGGATGTAGATCGGGCCATTTCATTGATGGATTTAAACTTTTATACTTTTCATTGGAAGGAATATCCGTTTGATAGATTCTCCCATCTTAACATACGGATTGCAATCTTTAGAGCACAGGCGTCGGGTGGGAATGATATCCTTGTTTTACCGGTACTACAATGGAAGATGCTCCGAGGAACTAGCATCATTGATCCCTTCGGCACCGGTGCATAGTCGGGAAACACGCCAAACGCGTGCCCAACATTTGTACACAGTTGACATTTGTCACATGAAAACAGGTCGTTTCTTCGACTCGTTCTTGTGTTCAATAGCTCGGCTGTGGAATGATTGCCGGCCTCTGTGTTTCCTCCTTCCTACAACATGGGTCTCTTCAAGAGCAATGTTCATTCCTTCCTCTCCTCAAAAAGACCCTCCACACAGCATCCCAGATGACATAGGCCCTGAGGGAAATTATTTTCCTTAGTGTAAAAAAAAAAGATACTCCGAAAGCACGATCTCCAAACATAGTATTTGGCTTACGCATAGGTTCTATCAGTCCGCCTATAACTGATAATGTTTCTGATCTAACCAGTGTTTTCCGGGGCGCATAGTTCAGAGATGTAAGATGGGGCCATTTCATTGATTGATTTAAATAGCATCCAGCACAATTTGTACTGGATTCTTTCAGAGCACGCCAGTGAAGATTTCGAAGGTGTTCTGAAATGTGCAAATATTTAGAGACCCCGGTTTATGAGCCGTGATGCTGCGTTACATACGGGTTGAAATGTAAAATGATAATATCAGTCTTCTTTTAAATCGGTATAAATCAAACTCCTAGAGATTCACAGCTCAGTGTTTTTGTTCCTTATTCCTGCTACACGTGCCGAACGCGGCTGCCGACTACCGAGTTTACATTCACATTCCATGGACTCCAAAGTAAACTATATTTTGCAGGGGTAAAATAGGTAATGATTGCCCGCTTAAGGTTTTATTTTAATTTGATTGGTTGTTGGTTTGTTCCTATCCACAATATTACATAACTATGAACGGATGGATAAAATGTACTTAATAACCTACATATCTCGATTATATTGCACCGTAAATACACCATTTTATTAATGAACAAAAAACATACCTAAATGTTCGGTGATTAGCCATTTATTATGCGAATACCTCACAAGAAACCACTAAGACTATGGCGTCCCCGATTTAGGTGTGTTGTGAGGCTGAGGGAAGTAGAAAGGAGAGGATGGGGAAGTACCGGGCTATTCAGATCTAGTAACGTTTCAATTCTTAATAGTGCTCTTATACCAAGGCAAAACTGAGAGCATCTTCCACTCTGTTACGTTCCGCATATATGCCATATATTATGTTAAATAAATAAAATTGTGAAATAACACAAATTAATCAAATAATATTTATTTGCGCCGGGATTTGAACCCGCGTCCTTCGGATTGCTAGTCGAGAGCTTTGCTCCTCGACCACGGAGGCCATCATACTTCTTCAGTGAGCATGTAAAAATCTTTATAAAAACAACCTGAAGATGGTAACCACTTATTTATTTTGTTTTGTTATAATAGATAAAACATTAAGACAGATAGAATTCAAAAATAATTTTCAAGATGAGTATAGGATCATTTCAATTCTGTAATAATGTGAAACTGGAATATAAGTTTCACAAAAGTTTAAAATGAAGTCCTAAGATAATGTAAGAAATACCTTTTTTTGTTTTTGGGGTGTTATGCCGTGTTACGCTACCTCCTCCTTTAGCCAACGTTTCGGACAGCTTTACAGTGTCCATCATCAGGGCAGATGTGTAAATGTTAGTGGTAAAATGTGTGCTTAAGTACTTCGAAGCAATACCGTGTTGCCAGCTCCACTCCACTGCGAGCTGGAATTACAGCATACTTGAAGATGGTTTTCTGCATTTAGCTTTGGTGTAGCCGTCAATTACCGGATACCAAGAACTATTGAACTTAGCTCCGTCGTCTCTATTAATGTTAATAGGATTTTTATGAATTTCAATTGCCTTTGTAATTAGGCGTGCTCTATAAGTTTTGGGTCTTTCCAGGACTTCAGGAACAAATCCAAAGTAATGACCGGTTTCAATTAAATGCTCGGCGATTGCCGATTTGTCAGGGTGGCCAAGTTTACACGCTTGAAAGTGTTCCGATATCCTTTTGGAGATCGTCCGCTCTGTCTGGTCCACATAGACCTTATCACATCCGGAACAACTGAGTTTATGTACTCCATCTGTTTCCAGAGGAAACTTGGTCTTTGCAGACCTCAGTAAGTCTTGTTACCACAGAATACTGAATAACCTGGCATGCTAATTACTAATTAGCATGCCAGGTGACGAATAATCTCTTTCTGGAACACATATTACACACAGGATACTTTTTATAGTACACAAAGTACTGTTGACAGCTCTGCATGATGCTTTTTTCGTTCCGTTTCCAGTCGCCCCGGGAACCATTTATTGGATAACCAACACTGCTGCCATAGAACATCCTGTTATGGCGGGGGAAGAAGTGGTTGAGTGTCATGTTATAGTAGGCTAGGAGTAGTTGGGTACTTTGTTATAGTGCAGATTGATTAGGGTTATCTAAATATCAGGGTATGATGTTAGGTATTAATTTATTTATTTATTTGATGCAATATTATTTACATTTTTTACATAATTCAATGATGTTGGCCTCACTGGGTGGTTTACCCGTGCTGAGGCCTCCATTTCATATACAAAATTATACACAATACATATAAATATATATATAAACATAATATTGGTGAAAAAAAGGAAAAAAGTAAATAAAAAACATACGATTAAGATAAATTAAACTTAAAAATTAGAGATTTAGAATTAACGTAAAATTAAGAATAAATAATATTATATAAGGTTAAAAACGATATTTTTAATACGTGTTGTGTGTTTGTGGGTGATTGTGTTTTATATTGGTTTTGTGTGTTACTTATATGTTTTGTTATTTTATGCTATGATATTTTGGTAGTATTGTCTATTTTGGTCTTTAATCCATTTTGTAATTTTGTGTCGGAATTTATTTTTGTTTTCCTCAATTTTATTTTCAAGTGTTAGACTGTTGAATGCTTTTATAGCGTGATATTGGTAATGTCTTTGTCCAAAGCTTGTATTTACCGTCGGAGTTTTTAAGTTTTCTTTGTATGCTTGTCTAACTGGTCTGTTTGTGATATTTTGTGTTTGTTGAAGGTTGTTTTTTTGGTCAAAAATGTAATTTAGTAGCGATTTAACATATAATTGTCGTATGTCTAGTACGTCACAACGGTTGAATATTTGGTCTGTATCAGTAAGTCTATGTTTTTTAAGTATTACCTTTAAGATCGTTTTCTGCGCAATTTCCAGGTGTTCGATAGCTGAGTTTGTTGCTCCTCCCCAAGCAATTATTCCATATTCTATTATAGACTGACATAGAGCAAAATATATTGTTTTCATTTGTTGTATTTTGTATATGTTTCTTATGTTTAGGAAAATGTGTATCGTTTTGAGGAGTTTATTTGTGACTTGTTGGATGTGATGTGTCCATCTAAGGTTATGGTCAATTATGATTCCTAGATACTTTATTTGTTCTTTTTTTTCTAGAGGAGGGCAAACGCAAATGTTGGTGTTTAAACATTCGTGTATTTTTATGGTGTTTGTGTTATTTTTTGGCTGTCCTGTGCTATTTATACTGTACGTTGTGAATTTTGTTTTCGATATGTTCAGTGTAAGTATGTTTGAGTCTAGCCATGATTTCACTCGCGTGATTCCTAAATTCGCTATGTTGTATGCATTTTTCCAATCCTTAGATTTAAAGAGTAAAACTGTGTCGTCTGCATAACTAACTATTTCACCGTCTATTTTCATGCTGCAAAGTTCATTAATGTAAATAGTGAAAAGAACGGGCCCTAGTATGCTTCCTTGTGGAACTCCATATGTAATTGGCAGTGGCTTGCTAATATGGTTGTTAATTTTTACTTGCTGTGTTCTGTTACTCATATAACTTTTTAATCGTTGGAGTTCCTTGCCTTTGATGCCTATGTTTTCTAATTTTTTAAAAAGCGTTTGGTGGCAGATTGAATCGAAAGCTTTAGCTAAATCTAGGTATATCGCTATGCATTTATACCCTTGATCTAAATTTCTATGTATATAGTCTATTGTACACGCCAAAGCTTCTTTTGTGCCTATTTTTTCTCTAAATCCATATTGTTTTTCCGAGATTAATTTATTTTCTTCCAGGTATATTATAATTTGGTTTTTTATTACTCTTTCGAAAATATAAGGGTATGACACTGGATGTGTTTGTGTGTGATGTTGTACCTACTTTGTGGTCATGTTATCATGACATATACACCTCTTATTGAGTGGGTGTATTAGATGTTATATTTACAGGGTTATACATAAAGGTACACAGTTATCAGCTTTAATCCCATGGGATCTTGGACGCCAAATCTTGTTGGTTCGAGATATGCTGAACTGTGTATTCGGTAGGCATGAATTACTTCCGTCAGAGCGTGGGCACTGTTATTTTTGTCAATGTTGTGAAGCTTGGAAATATAAATAAAAGAGTGGATGTATAACAAAGATTTATATATTAAAAGTTTATGCGTACCTGTGGACCATTCCTAAAAAGCTACTAGCTAAAACCTATTACGTTTGATGCGACGATTCTGGATGCCTAGTATTGCATAATGGGGGGACCCTACCTCCTTCACGTTGCATCAGCGCCAGGTTTGCGAGCTTCTCCATCCATCTTAGGTGATTGTTAAGTATGGGACCGCCATGCCCATGGCGTCCTCCATTATGTGGTTGTTGTAGTACAAGTCCCATCAGGTTGCAGAAATATACGGCGTGGAATAAACGGACGGGTTGTGTGCCGTTGAATTAATGGTGATTCATCTCGTCAGATGACGGATGGTGTATATAATCGATGATTATAATAAACTTGCTCGGTCAAGCCGCCATTTTAGCACATCGGGATTTTACACAAGAATACCCGGAAAACAAAGGTTCTACAGTCGCGATCACATTGTAACGGTTGAGAATTAAAGAAACTTATCGTTCACATATTAAATTAAACTGATAAACCCGTCGATTAAATAATTTCCATATTAAATTTAAATCCACTTGTTAACTGTCGGATTCACGTCCTGCCCTTAAGACGCGAATCCAAAGAGTAACGGATATCGATAAAGAGCCCCCTGTTGTTCGAAAGTTTAACTACGCGGAGAAAAGGTGAAACCATAAGTGGCCAGTAAAATAATTGGAGTTATTAATGTAAACAAATATTAATAATCCTGGGGTAATTTAGAACAGGGCTTATTAATTACTTGGGCATTAATTACTTGGGCATTCTAATTATTTTCATAACAATCCAAAGTGGTTTGCTATGTTTGGTGACTTAGCAGGGGTGCCCTAGTTCATCGGGTGAAGTATGTTGAGGTCTTGGCGGCAAATGCACCTGCCCATTAACTGTGTGGCGGGCCGGTCGATACAGGCCGGCTTGGGGAGAACTTTTGACCTCTCGTATTGCACCGCAGCGGTAGTCATTCAATTCAATTCAATTCAATTTATTTATTCTTTCAAAAACATTACAAAATTTAAAATTTTAATGCGTTTTTAAAATATGTTTGTAACAGTATTACATTAAACTTAAATATAAATGGTAGGCAAAAAAAACTATGTAAGCATTAATTGAGCTTGCCTTTTAAAAGCAGCTTCACTGACGCTAAATATGTCGATATCCGAATTAATTCTGTTGAACAGCAAGATTGCTCTCCCGACTGGCATAACCATTGGCAAGTTAGTTCTGCAAGCCGGGAGATAAAACAGTCTATGCTGCCATCGGGAACATAGAAACAAATGCTCTCCATGATAGCCGAGTTTTCGAACCTTCCACGAATCAGTCTGAAGAAATGTGTTACAATGAGCACATCCCTTCTGACCCGTAGAAGGATGTAATGTTGTCATGGATTTAGACGTCCGTCACCTACTTTCTCTCTCTTCCTCTCCTTCCTTTCTTTTAAGGGAAGGAAGGAAGGATAGGAAATTCTGGGAAGGAAAAAAAGGTACGACGGGTGGGTAGGAATCTCGAGGCCAGATTGTCCAGGGGTGACGTATAAATCCGGCCCTCGGATCGGGCTGGAGAGGTCAAAGGGTTTACCGGCCTATCTATCGGCCCGCCACTCAGCTGGTGGGCAGACGCCTCCGCCACCAAGATATGGACTAATCTCATGATCCCGGCTGCCTCTGCTAAGTCACCACACGTAGCGAACCACACCTAACGGTGGCGGTGTAAAGCAAACATTTTTCATATGGGTCCCGACAAAGTTTCCATATGAGAATCAGTGGATCGGTAAGAAAGGGGAATCCTGTAAAACGCCCATTAATGCTTGTTATAAGCTGTTAGCTTAACTTTTTGCAATTAGGGAGTTCCCGAATTAGATTTGGCGATGGATCCGAGAGAGCATTGAACGAATGGAGCTAATTGAAATCGGTGGAAAGTTCTATTAGTGCATCTAAAACTTTTATACAAGCACGCTGAGAGTTTGGTGAGATGAACAAACTTAGTAAAATATTGTACCCAAATTATCCATAAGAACTTTAGAAAAAATTAAGTTCGAATTTAAATACATTTTTATCAACCGTCCAGTTGATTAGTTAGATATCTCCGAAAAACTAAAATTTGAGTTGAATACGCATTAATATGTAAAAGTGTACCCTATATCTGATAGATCACTCATAAACACCACCAAATTGATTAAAAGGCAGAAAAACTTTATTTTATTTCGTAAAACTTTGATGTTTTCTGGGTTACTAGTAGGATATTTTAAAAAATCACATTAATGTACCGGACCGTCACGCCTGCTGGTGTTATTTTATAACATCTCTACATATTATAAATTAAAGTCCCCCGCGTCGTCTGTCTGTCTGTTCGCGATAAACTCGAAAACTACTGAACGGATTTTCATGCGTTTTTCACCAATAGATAGAGTATTTCGTGAGGAAGGTTTAGGTATGTAATATATCAAGTATTTGTGTAAATTGATTGAAACATAACGATAAATGTTAGAAGTGTCGGAAAAAGTCAAGCCGCCTCGCCGCCTGGTAGCTTTCATCGAAAACGCCGCCTAATCCTTTTGGGATATAACAAAACAATGCACGGTGGGATATTTCTCTTTTATAGATCTACAAAAAAGTCCGCGAAGGCATATATCTATCTTTTATACCCATCTATCTTCTAAAAAAATGGTCACGTACATTGCGGTAATTGAAAAGTTATTTAGACGGGTACAGTATTAATCCTTGTTAACTTAAAAACGTTAGTTACCCCAAGCATTTCATGCAAATTATTATAATCTTTAACACCATCTCTACGTATTATAAATTAAAGTCCTCCGCGG
The DNA here is from genome assembly GCA_929108145.2 of Limnephilus rhombicus. NCBI lineage: Eukaryota > Metazoa > Arthropoda > Insecta > Trichoptera > Limnephilidae > Limnephilus > Limnephilus rhombicus. The sequence goes on along the minus strand of OV815295.1, from coordinate 26,089,980 downwards.
CATCTGTCTGTCTCTTCACGATAAACTATAAGTAATTACCATAGAATACTGAATAACAGAAGAAGGGCCTTGTGGGTGTGTTTCGTAATCCAATTACCGGCCCAATATGGGCCTGTATTTCCAACCAAAACTGTATTTCACGATGATTATGAAATTAAAATGGGATGGCGATATGAAATTACAGGCAGTGCGAGAAAGACAGAACGCTAAATGCTGCAGAAGTGTGCTAAATGGTTTCGAACCAAAAGAAACTAAGTCAGTGGCCTATTGATTTCCATTCAAATTTGTATGGAAGGCACTTCTGCCATTATATTATTTATTCTATGCCCAGTACCGAGAACACCTTTTGTTTTCATTATTACTTATAACTGTTGTTAAAGAGGCTTGTTACTACAAGGAGAAGATAAAAAGGTTCAATTTATGTGAACTTCACTCATCACAGAAACCATTAAAACTTTAGAGAATTTTAATAACTTACTTCTTATTTTCAGAACTTGAAAGCAAGAGGGACCGAGTCATATAAAATTACCAACCTTATCAGAAAACAGCTTTAATGGTGGTTGTGAGGGTCTTTTTAGAAAAGGAAGGAGGGGAAGTTCTAAGAAGGAAAAGGGTATTAGGGTGGGTAGGAATTTGGGGGTCTGTGTGCCAGGAGTGACGGACGTATGTATCCACCCCTCCCATTGTGGTGCAGGCGATGTTCCGAGAGGGTATGGCTGGAGAAATCAAAGGGACTCCCTCCAAAATTCTCTCCCTATACGGTGTATAATGCAGCTGGTGGGCAAACGCATCCTCCGCCAAGACCCGGACTAACCGCACCCCGTGAAGCTGGGCACACCTGACTTATCACCAAACGTATCGTACCACTTGGGGTGACCTATGGCAGAGATGTTGGTTATAGCCTTCTTATAATAGGCCACTAGGAATTCATAACGACTTGGAAAAAATCGTTTGGATAGATCTTTTTATTAAGATTGCGAAAATGTAAGTAAATTTTTTTAGAAATGTACAGTTTATTTTTATTTTTAAATAAATAAATCCATTATTTGGGATCGTGACGTCACTACATGAAAATTTCCCGTCTCCGAAAATGTTCCTATTAATTTTGTAAAATTCCACACTGATTTATTTTTTTTATATAGCATCACTTTGATTTCAGGCGAATTTTTTAATTCGTTCACTAGATTTATTGTTTGTTTATTTGGTTTGACTTTTTGACAGATGTTCTGAAGAGAACCCCGTACATTTTAGAAGTCGGTACGTGTTTTAGAGGTATAATGGTTATGGTGCTAATTTTAACAAAATCAAATTTTATAATATTTATTATTATAATTTACGAGTACAAGTATATTACATTGGATTTAGTAATATATCTTGTGCCATTCGTGTGGAAAACGTTCTTTTTTTAAATGATTTTCGGCTATGTAATTATCGTTTTTTCGCACCTATAAAATTATGTCCCGTGTTTCCGGTTTATAAAAAATGGTCTGATTTTTCGGATTGAAATTTTCAAAAAATCCCCAGGGTTTCAAAAGAACGATTAAAAAAAAAGAAATACAGAATGTCTTAGAATATTTATCTAAACCGGAAATTTTTTTTAAAAAATGTGATGCAAATGGCCTATTATGTTCCGTGCAGTTGAACGCATCTACTACTACCGAGAAAGTATTGCCAACTACCTGCAATCTTGGTACAATTTTTTTATTATTATCTTTTCGTATTATTTTCGGAAAATTAATTTTTTGATTCGTAGATGCAGACCTTTGAAAGGAAGTATATTAGCGTTGGAAGTGACGTGGTGTGCGCATAGCAACCAAAATAGATTCGTACCGGTGCATATTTTATACTTAGGTAAATGTCTGTGTATTTTAGATATACAACAATACCTATATACTGAAAATCAGTATTTTTCGATTTTCTATGTGATTTGATAACAGCAGTTTCCCACTGAACTCCATTTATACGCTTGCCTTTTTTACATCAACTCCACACAGGAGACCCTAAGGAAAATGATTACCTCAGGGTCTATGTCATCTTTGAAGATGGTGTGTGGAAGGACTCTTTGAGAAGAGGAACGATTGAATACGTTTCTACGACCCGTTCTCATGTGTAAATCGTGTACTAAGTTGGGCGCGTTTGTTGCCCCACTATGCATCGGTTCCGAGGGGTTCATTGATGCTAGTTCCTCGGAGCATCTTCCATTGAAATACCGGTAGAACAAGATTGCCTAATATAATTACCTTATTTGAATCCCCGTGAAGACTTCTGGATTATTCCAACCATATGGCAACACTTCTGAAAAGTTTTTTAATCATTACAAAAACTCTTGCGAAACTGTGAAAAATGTCAAAATTTGAGAATGACATTTTGTAAAACAATGATTGTTAAATCAAAATTCAAGTGGTGGAGTGGGTGAGTGGGCATCGCGTTTGGGTCCCACCCGGGCGTCGCGTATTCGAATCCTCGGCAACCTAAATCCTCCATCACGACACAAGCAACATTTTCCGCTTATTGTGGTAGTAGTAAGAGATTTTAAAACATTATTTGGTTATTCATAACTCGGGAACGTTTTCTTTCTTTTAAAAGAAAATAAAATATTTACAAAAGAACTCCCTAATACTTAAAACCGAATCATTAAGAATTATTAAGATATTTAAATAGGTATCTATGATAGGTACCAAATTTCATTCATTGTTTTTATAATATACAAAAATTAATATTTGTAATACATGAAAAATAAAATTTTAATTAAAAAAATTGATATAGGTGGCACGCGAGCTGTTTGAAAACTGAATATACTGGGACTGATTATATGGAACGCGGGAGGAGTGTTGGCGGGACGGGGGAACCGGAAAGGGGAGAGGGAAGACGCGGAAGGTGGAAGAGAAAGCGGGAAGGGAAGGGGTCGCGGGAGGGGAACGGGGACGCACAGTAAAGGACATGAAGGGAGAAAAAAAAATTCCTTGAATATGGCCTTGCAACCCATGCCGGGAGCCAGCTCGTTAGTTCATAAAACTAACGACAAAGGCTTTTGAAAAGACGGCCAGAAACACACTAAACCTGTTGATATTTCCTACATCCATGAGACAACACTATCAATTACCTGTTGCCAGTTGCCAGGACCTCGAGGACCTGAATTAAATTCTATATTCATAAACGTTTCGATGACCCTTGCGCTAGAAAAGTGACTAACACCTTAATATATAAAACAAAGTCGGGTTAGTTACACCATTTATAACTCAAGAACGGCTGGACCGATTTTTATGATATTTGATTTTTTTGATATGTCTCCGCTCTGAATAGCAGAATAGCTATGACAACATCGGAAAAAATTTTCGAAAAAAAATATGAAGAGAATTCTTTTCCTCATATATTTTGCAAGGAATGAATTCTCAGTATAATATTGAATAGTGAATGAATTCCTAAAATTCAAAAACGTCAAATGTCACCGATTGTTTTGCTTTTGTTCTTAAAGATATAATACTGCCCCCCTTTCTTACACTCAGTAGTCGAAATAGTCAATAGTCGAAAATGAGAAAAACGGTGAATGTATGTCTGCACCCCTCCAAAGGAAAAGTTCAATAATTATAATTAATCTCCCTTACACGTATAAATAAAATGAAACGCAATTCCTGTGAGTAAGTAAAAAAGTAAGAAAATCACAAAAAATATAAATCCGTACACAACGCCATCTCTGATACTGACAAAAACAAAACACGGACAGTTGCGCATCGATAATTGCTTCATTGTGTAATTTTTAACATTTAAAACTGAATTCAATTCAGCTAATAAGTTAACACAACAGTTATTGATTCTGTGGTGGTACGAAGTTCGCCGAGCAAGTAATATGTATATAAAATTACAAGTGACAAGGGACAGAAGTAGGATGAATGATTCCTAAGACGAATTTACTGAATATGAAAAGTTGGGATGATATCTGAGTCATGTGATGCACAAAGCGCCGCTTGTATTGAGATCGAGTGACTGCGGCTGAACAAGACATATTTATATTAACTTTCTCCTTACGGTGGTAATGTTAGCAGTTGAAGTAAGCGGCTTGGTTTGCTGGCGTTTGTCCAAATTGCGTGCTCGGAATGTGCATTGTACATTGTACATTGCACTGTACCGATTCAGTGTACCTACCACGCTACATCACACAAAAGGAGCTCTTAACATTTTCAAATATTCATTTTTATTATTTTTTTTATTTTGATAATATTTTTTTGTTAAATATATATATATATGTATATATTTAATTAATGGATATTAAAAGGCAAGATAGAGGGTCGCCTAGAGCCTGGTAGGAGACAAATGTCTTGAGACTGTACCGGAATTAGAAGTGTGGAGGAGCTATTACAGCCTGATAGGGTACACGAAGAAGAAGAATATATATAATAAAATACAAACTTTTTTATAAACACCGAATAAAAAGAAAGACAAGAAAATTATATGCACAAAAGATTTAAAAGAAAACGGTTGTAATTAAAGAAAAATATAACATAATAATTAGTGACCGACTGAATTTTCGGTTTTGGTTTCGGCAAGTTTCGGCAAAAAAATCTATTTTCAGTATTAGTTTCGGTTTCTGCATAAAATCTGCCGAACCTTCGGCAATACGAAACTCTGCGTTCGTGAATTATCGCGCTTCGTTCGGCTGACTTCTACCGAAGATTCGGTTTCGGTTTCAGTTTCGGCAGAAAGTCCTCTTTTGGTCGGACACAAAATATATGGTATCAAATAATCCCACTTACACATAACCAGTTCATGGATGTACTTGTGATTTTTTAATTAAACAGTAAAAATTTTCTTGTGTGCAAATTGCTTTAATAAATGTACATTCACAATATATTTGTTATTTTTAAATAAAACGAATCCGTAATTCCAGAATTACAATTTAAAAAGCAAGTTAATCAATTAACCCCCTTACTAATAAATGTATTTTAAAAATTTCACTTCTGATGAACAACCATTTACTTACATGGTTATTTATCAGTCATGTAACATTTAAACACGTTTATTAGTAAGACCCTAAGAATTTGTATAAAAGTTACAGTAAATATTTGAATTATTGGTTGTGATCCAAGTTTTTGCTGCACTTTTATTTGTGCTGTGTATCGACATGTTTTACATTTAATTTCAATAATCTTTCAGAGATTGAATTATTAATTTTTGGCGCAATGAAAAAGGCGTATCTCTGCACAAGCCTAGTTTCGCACAGAGGAAACTAAATTTCAATGAAGGGTCTTGCAGAGATCCATGTTTTTTTTTAATTTTTTTTTTTTATTTTTTTTTTTTTTTTTTATTAGGTTTGTCAACAGTGATTTACATCAAAGCTTTCACAGATAAAATTACACTGAACATGGTTGATGCTATCACTAATTAAAGACAAACACAGCATTGATAATATAATACTTACATATACATTACATTCATTCACACAAACACATACTATATGTACATTACAAAATAATAATTAACAAGTTTTACAAGGAACAAGTTTTTAGAACAATGAGTTTATAGGTTCACAAGTTTATAGAACAACGTAATAGGGAGCTTTAAAGCTTGTTAAGATTTGATTTGAAGTTGGCCAATGTTGACATTGTCAAATTAATCGAATGTTTTTTATAAGCCTCATTGAAATTACGGCACATTCTCGATAAGGCTGAGTCATACCCCAGCTTAGTTCGATATTTTTTAATATTTAACGGAACATAATTTACCAGTCGTGAACCAATTCTAGGAACATTGAACCTGATTTGATGAAGTAGAAAAGGACAGTTTATTAAACCATTTACGATTTTGAATAGAAAATTTAGATCTGTATTTAGTCTTCTCTGTTCAAGGGTGCGTATATTGTAGAATTTTAGTCTATCAGTGTAGTGAGGAAGTGATCGAGCTCGCCTATCGGAATATGCCAGGTGGTACATAAAATGTTTTTGAACCTGCTCTATTCGCTGAATATGAACTTTGTAGGTTGGACTCCATACAGCACTTGCGTACTCCAACACGTTGCGGGTGAAGGAATTGTACAGCGTTATTTTTGATGTGGGATTTTTAAAATGTTTACTGTTTCGTTTGATAAATCCTAGCATTTTCATAGATCTAGAAATGATATTGTCGATATGAGGTGTGAAAGTAAGTTTTTTATCAAATAATACGCCTAGGTCCCGAATGGTTGCGACTTCCTGGAGTTTAGTACCGTCGATAAAATATTGAGTTGGAATATAATTGTGTTTACGCGTAAAGGTTATGTGAACACATTTTAAAGAATTCAGAAACATTCTATTGTCGTTGCACCACTTTAAAACTCTGTTAATATCGTTTTGGAGAAGTATTGAGTCTAGTAATGTATGGATAATTTTGAATATCTTACAATCATCAGCAAACAACAAAATTTCAGAATCCAAAATAACATCGCACAAGTCATTTATAAAAACAAGAAACAAGATTGGGCCCAAATGGGACCCTTGCGGCACTCCAGATGGCACATCTAATCCTCTTGACTCATAGCCATCAAATACTACTCTTTGTATGCGGTCAGTTAGATAGGAGTAAAACCAATTTAGCAAGGTACCATGAACACCCATTTGTTTTAGTTTGTGAATTAGTAATCTATGATTTACTTTATCGAAGGCCTTGCTAAAATCTGTGTAGATTGTGTCTATCTGTTGACCTCTATCGACAGCTTCGGTTAAGGTATTGACATAGCAAAGTAAATTAGAGGATGTTGATTTCTGGGAGAGAAAACCATGCTGTTTTGGAGTTATAAGATTTTTGAGATGATATTTCAGATATGGACAAATTAATTTTTCAAAAATTTTCGCAAATGAACAGAGAATAGAGATGGGTCTATAGTTTGTGACTTCGTGAAGGTCTCCGCTTTTAGGTATTGGTACAATATTAGCCTGTTTCCATCTTGTTGGAAAAATGGATGAAGATAATGATTTCCTGTAAATGATAGTCAGAGGGAGTGCGAGACTGTGTGCACATTTTTTTATTAGGAGTGGTGGAATTTTGTCGGGGCCAGGGCCTTTGCTTTGGTCGAGGTTAAGCATTTCTATGTTTACATCGTGTACACTAATGTTTACTGTGTGCAGAGAGCTGTTCGAATAGTATTCAGTTGATTCAGATTGAGGTTGAGTCTCTTCATTGCTTCTAATGTCATCTTTCTCATACACTGATGAAAAGTGCTGGGCAAATAGTTCGCTGCTTTCCTCGCCGTTTGATGATTTTTTTTCTCCAAACGTCATGTTTTGGGGGATAGTACTTATGTTTTGTTTCTTGTGTTTGACAAATCTCCAAAAAGCTTTAACGTTATTATGATTAACCAGACACGATTCTATTTGTTCAATGTGTTTAAAGTAGCAATTACTAATGAGTTTGGAACAACGGGTGCGTAAGAGTTCGTAAGAATTTCTATCACGTGGATTCTTATATTTTTTATAGAGAAGTCGAAATTTATTTTTTTCCTTTAGTAATTTAACTAAGTCTGGTGAGTACCAGAGGGGATGCTGCCTGTTGCGATTTACAAATTTGGTTACGCATTTCTCAATTATACGATACAAATGAGTGTAAAATAAAGAAACCATATCGTCTACCGACATGAAATCAGGTAAAAGAAGTGCCCAATTCAGTTCTTGTAATTCCTGATTGAATTGAACGTAATCATTCTTATTAAAATCATATTTAAGTAAGTTTTTATTTTTTAGCATTTTTGTTAATTTGAAATCAAAACTAAATTCAATCTCTAAAGGTGGATGATGTATATCAATGCGACTTAAGATTTCGGTACTTTGCCTGACTTGTAATGTTTTTGAATTGGATAGAACGAGATCTAAGATTCTAGAGTTACTATTAGCAATGCCATTGAATTGATTGAGGTTATTTAGAGCAAGAAAATTTACAAGATGGTTACCGATGTCAGAATTATAATTTTCTGGGGATAGGGAATGATTCTGGTTTGGTTCGTTGTGGGTCCAACCGATATTTCCCAGGTTGAAATCTCCTAAAATTAACGTATTTGATTCACCAACGGCATCCATAACATTGCCAACTTTTTTAAAAAAATAATCAAAATTATCAACAAGCAACGGGGGAGGTATATAAACAGCACATATGTAGAGACATCTCGTTAGTTTATTCGGGCTGAATTTGATGGTCACCCATACGTCTTCCAAGGTACTTTCCCAATGCTTACAGCGGTTAGTTTGATATTCTTGTAAAACGGCTATCAATACACCCCCTCCGTCACTTTTGTGGTTAGAGGAACTGCCACGGTCCCTTCTAAAAACATTATAACGCAAGCCAAAAATTTCAGCATCAGAAATAGAGTCGTTCAACCATGTTTCCGTTAGAATAATAATATCAAAATTGTTATTAAGTATTTCTAAGTAAACTTCATTAAGTTTTGTTCTTAAACCCCTGACATTCTGGTAATAAATTCTTAGGTTATCCATGTTAGTATACATTATTCAAAGATAACGCACAAATTGAAATTTAGATAAAGATAAGGTAGGGAATCAGATGAGCGAAGCCAATGAGTCCTGGTTGCGGATCACCACCACGTGCGCCGAGTTGTAGGAGGAAGGAAGTACAGAGGCCGGCAAATCGTTCGACAGTCGAGCTGTTGGAGCTGTTGAACTCTGTTGAATATTTGGCATGTTTCCCGACAGTGAACCGTTGTCCATGGAATCAATGACGCTTCCATCAGTTACACGGAGAATCTTCCAATGAAACGCCTATGCAAATTATCAAATAAACTGGACCACCCGTTTCTGCACAGGGTAGAAGTTTTTCAGGTATTTTAGGACTCCAGACCAGAGGTGGCTGCCAAATTGCGATGTGTACAGTGTCAGCAGTTCTGCACGTATTACCATTTTAAAATATGTTTTACTTTACAGTGCTTCATTACGTAAAAAGTTGTCAATATGTTCCTGTGGACAAAATAACAAAAAAATTCGAGTGCAGTTTACACGCGGTAGAAGCGAAACTTTACCAAAAAAATCTCAACCAATACTCGAAAAGTGACGTCACAATCAAAGCGAGAAATGAGCGCAGACCTAGCGTAATTTCCGTTTCATATCTCAATCAATAAAAGCCTTCGAATCGTCATTTCCGTTTCATCCGAAATCCAAATCACAGCGGGGCTATAGAAGTTTCACTTCAAAAATCCACGTTTTAAATTTAAATAAATGAAAAAAAAAACACGTACAAGAAACCCTAGCATTTTGAGGAACACCGGTTGAGAACCCGTGGTCTACACTCCTGGACTACAGTACCTACCTACCTACCTATTTAAATCCTTCATACTGGCTATTCAGTGAACGCCATTTTGAGCTTTAGTGCAATAATAAACTCCAATTACATCAATACAGAGTTACAAAATTTTATGTCAGCGCAACTACCATCTATTTTTAAACTTGTTAATATCAATTTATATTCCACAAATTAAAACACTGTAACAAGTAATTTTGGGACGCTAACTTGACGATGGTAAATGAATAAATTTTAATGTTCATTGTTTCCAACCAGTAGTTTTTAGGTTCCCGGCTTTGACACTGTTGGAAAATTCTTTTTCGATGTATTTGTTCTTATTGAAAAATTTGGCAGATGCATACCAACAAAATAGAATCTGATCTTTTTTGGCATTGCTCTATAGCTCATGAAAGGAACGATGTTGTCGGCTTGAGGGAAAACTGTGCTACATAATTTGTTAGAAGGTTTTTTAAATATAAATGGGTACTTTCATAATTCCCACGGCAACGGCACGGGGACGCAACAGTTAACGGCTTCACATTTCTTTGATACGAGTGAAGAAGATGCAAGAAAATAATTGTTTTTTTTTTCCTTTGATGGAAGCAAATATACATTGTTTGTCTCATTATTGTCCAGTCGTAAGAAAAAGCTGCAGCATTTTTGTGATAAGGAGCCATTCATTAATTACGTTACATGAATTTCATGATTTCCTCCCCACTCCCCCCTCCCTGTCATACATCGTCACATTTGTGAGACCCCCCCTCCCTATCGTTAGGTCACATATTTTGCAATTTTACATCTAAAAACAATGAAAACATTTGTTTAAATTCTTTTTACACGTGACGTCATAGTTCTGATGACCCCACTATACCCCTTGTCGCACAATATCACACTTCTCTACTCTCCCCCCCCCCCCCCCACCCCTTAAGGTGTGACGTAATTTATGAATGGCCCCTAAGGTACCTATTGCCTTTTTTTGTGCTGGGGTCATGCCGTAACCGCGAGAATGGTCAGGGGGTATTAAGATCCTTAACAATTTTAATCCAATTTAAATGTGTTACGTACATTTCATATTTAATTCATATAAATTGGCATACATTTTATAGAATACTTGCGGCACTTTCCAAAGTGGTAGATATTCTCAGTGTCGCCTTGGTGAAAGATAACAACCATTCAGAACAGAAACGTTGTTTGAAATGGCTTAATCCGTGTTTGGTGACCAGATCTGAATAGCTGTGTATTTTCCCACCTTCCTCTTCCCCATCTCCTTCCCCTCCGTTTTGGGGATGCCTTTGTCTCACTGGTAACAGACTTTTTGGTGCAGTTGGGACTGTTGTGCGGTAGGTACTGAAATAAACAAAAAATATTTTAAAAATTTGTGAGTAAAAAAACTTTTTTTTTGTTTATATGTATTAAGTGTAATTTTTCATACGTATTTATGCGTTGAATTTTATACAAGTTAGTAATACACTAGAAAGTTCATTAAAAATATATATTTTATTATGAAAGTAACAATAAATATATGTCTTTTTTTTATTTCCATGTTGACTTGAATAATAATTGTACACTTCATAATAAAAGAAAGTGACTTTATATTCCGTTCGGTTAATCTTGATCAGAAATAGTCTCAAAAAGTCAGGAAGCTTTTATGTAAGTTCAAAGCGTAAAACAACACGGGCAATAAAAAACACATTTAATTATACAATCAAAATGTTAACGTTTTATTATGGGGTCAGTGCCTCGTGCGCGCGTAATAAAATTAATAAAACTGGCAGTAATTTATTTGAATTCTCTTCGTACCGATGATGCTGAATTCGATAGATTAGTATGTAGAATGGATTAGATGTAGAATCCGGATTATTGAATTAAGACATTTTCGCCAATATTAGAACATTTTCAGAAGCGATGTCCTACAAAAAATATATAAAAAAAAGTTTAAAAAAAATCAACTAACTATTCATCACGCCGTTTCCCCGCAGGGGTAGGCAGAGAGGATGGACCGCCAAAAGCTCGATCTTGGCACACACTCCTTGCCTCATTCACATTCACACATCGTCTCATATATGCTTTTCTATTATTCCGACTTTTCACATGGCCCGACTCAAGTATCTGATTCATTTGGTCTTGCCATGTCTTCCTCGGGCGTCCCCGACTTCTTCTACCATTCACATATGCGTCATATATTCTCCTTACACTCCTTTCCTCGTTCATTCGCTCTACATGCCCAAACCATCTTAACGTCCTTTTCTTACGCTCATTACGCTTACATCAGCCTTGCATTCTTCGCGGATCTCCACATTTCTCACGCAATCGTACATGGTTTTAACACACATACGCCTCGGGGATCTCATTTCTACAGCATTCAGTCTACTTTTATCCTTCCTCTGCCAGTTCCATGCTTTACTGTCATACATCAGGGTAGTTACCAGCACTCCATTATGGACGGCTAACTTCGCTTCTTTGGACAGTTTTTTTGTTGGCGCCAACGGCGTTCAGTCCTCCATTAATAGAGTTGCCTGCATTTACCCTTCTTTCGATATCTCTGTCAGCCCTTCCATCTCTCGTAAACATACTTCCCAAGTAAAAAATAAAGTTTTCAAATGTATTTTAAAATATTAAACATATATTTATTTTAATTTTCACTTTATGGGTAAAACTTGATGGGTTCGTTATGCTTCCAGCCAATGGCGAAGCCAGGATTCGACTTGCCTATAGGCAAGTCCTAACTACTTAAGTGCAAGCGAGTACGAGCCTGAACTTAAACATCGCAAGATAACCAGCTAAGTACGAATTGTGAAACTACTTTGGTGTTAGTTTGGGGCACGCAGATGGGACACCATGCTCCATTCTGACCCGTACGGTAACGCGAGGCGATCGCGCCAACGCAATGGGATTGTTCTCATATAACGTTACGTTTCTCTCTACGGTTCCGAAAGAAAAGATCCCACAATTCGTGGTTTGGCTCGCGCTTCGGTTCGCAATTGTATACGTAGCATAAACGAGAAAAGCTGAAAGAACGTAGAATATAACTATAAGCCTTTTGGATGCGTTTATTGTGTGTTTATAATAATAATAAATTTGGACAACTTATATAGCGCTGTTTTTGCGAAAAATCGCCTCAAGAGCGCTGTACAAATTAGCATGGATTTTACATTAGAATTTAGTTAACTTAGGAGGCTAGATAACAACTCGTCTTGCAGCTATCAAGCCCATGGATTATTGGAATTCTAGCCCCCCGATAAATTAAATAAAATATCTTTTTATATGTACGTATTTTAATTTACTTAACTATGTAGGAGGCTAGATAACAACTCGTCTTGCAGCTATCAAGCGCATGGATTATTGGAATTCTTGCCCCCCACTAAATTAAATTAAATATATATATATATATATATTTTTTTTTTTTATATATATATTTTTTTTTTCATATGTATGTATATCAAGATTATCGGAATATACATAATTACTCTCTCGCTACAACATTTGAACCTAGAAATAAGAATTAGCTACCGACCGCTCTTGTTTAATAAACTAATAATAATGCCTGCTGCGGACACAATCGTATTGCAGTCTTACTAGAAGTAATGCAAAAGCATTGCACTCTTGTGATCACTCATGTATTTAGTAATCTACGTAACATCCTTAGTCTAGCTTAATCTAACTTAATCTACTTAATCTAACTTAACCTAACTTAATCTTACTCACACATACCTCCCTCAAAACCTATATTTAATAAATCTGCAGTTCATAACAACAATTGTAAAGAAACGATAAAAATAACATGTAATCAACGCTAACGAAAATGTATATACTCGTAATACACTGTAATAATTGTCACTGTGAACTGTTTATTATTATTGATTGTTGTTTTATACACTTTCTCTGATATTGTGTAGCAAATAACTTATTTTATTCAAATGTTAAAATCGGGATTTCATTTTTAAAATAAATTCCGCCGAAAAATATTCGGATTTTTTGCGATCCGGAAAATCGGGATTGCAATCTCTAGTTTGTTTAGTAAGCTCCTACCGAGTCCGCCAAGTTAATGTGTCACCGATCTGGCAAAGAAATGAGCGGCTTCCGTGACACCAAAGTCGGGATGAGGCACGACAAGACAGAAGACAGAGGCAAGAATCCCGATCATAATTCTAAGAACGCGAACCAATTTAGTATTTGGTCCAGTTCACAATTGTTTGAGTGTCTTGTTTTAAATACTTGATCTGATGGGTATTGGTAGGTACTTACTATCAGAATATTTTATTTATTTTATATTTTTTATTAATGCAATCGAATCGTTAGGTAAAGAATATTACAACATAAAAAAGAAATTAAATGAGATAGTACAAGTTGTACTTACAAAAAACTAAAACAATTCAGCTTTAAATATTTATACATATTATTAACAATAATAATAAGACCTAACATAGAACAAAGTGTAAATAGAACTGCAAAAATATTATAAAGTAAGTATACATTTTTCTGGTGAGGTTTAGACGAGAAAATATTTTATGAGAAAAACAAAAAAAAATAATAAAAGTTAATTATTAGCAGATAGAATCGAGATTAGTTGATTTTTGAAACATTCAAAACTGTCAATACTAAATATATCTATAGATTCGCAGTATTTATTCGCAAGGTTATGGATTCTTGGTATTGGTGAGTATATAGAGTAATTAGTGTTGAGTTTATTGTTGCATTTAAAAGTATCTTTACTACGAGTTTGTCTAGCGGGTATGCTAATGCAAATTAGTTCCAACAAATTAGGGCTGTCAATTAAAGATTTTATAATTTTGTATAAAAATAATAAATCAATTAACACTCTTCTATCTGATAATTTAAGAAGTCTGGTTTCAGCGCGTAAGTAATTATGATTTATAAATTCGATTGGTATTTTCATTTTAAAATTGATGTACCGGAGAAATTTGTTTTGTACCTTTTCCAATGATTGAGAATGAACATTGTAGTATGGTGACCATACAGAGGAATTGTATTCTAATCTGCTTCGTACTAGTGAGCAATACAGATGTTTTAATGTTAACATACTTTTAAAATTTGCCCCCCATTCTCAAGATAAAACCTAGTATTCTCATTGCATCGCTTGTTATTTCATCGATGTGTACATTGAAATGTAGACTCTCGTGGAATATAACACCAAGATCACGAATCTGAGATACACGAAGAAGATTAACACCATTCATATCATAAGAAAATTTAAAAGGATTTTTACCTCTGTAAAAACTAATGATCTGGCATTTACCAATATTTAGTTGTAAATCATTGACAGAACACCACGCGCATAGTTTGTTCAGGCTTAACTGCAGAATGGCGCGATCGTTATCGTTTCTAATTGTTCTGTAAATCTTCAGATCATCAGCAAATAATAGGACTTTGACATTACTAAAAATATTAACTATATCATTTATGAATAAGCAAAATAATATCGGGCCCAAATGAGATCCCTGTGGTACCCCACTCGATGCAGCAAATGTATAAGAAGTAAACGAATCAACTTTGACCGCTAACTCTTAAACCATTCCAAAATACTCCCTCTCATTCCCAACAACTTCAGTTTTCGTAATAAGAGTCGTTATTTATTTAATTACGATTACGTTATTTAACCTTGCGGTATAATGATTCCTCCACGTTCCAGAGTAGGAGATTATTTCATTATCACCCTGGTGAAAAACCACCATTCAAAATCGAAAAGTTTCTTTAAATTACTTTAGTCGTATTTGGTGACCAATTCTGAATAGTCAGGTACCTCCCAACCTTCCTCTGTCCCTCTCCACTATTTTTTACATTAGCTCCGCACAGGAGTCCCTAAGGAAAATAATTCCTATCAGGGTCAATGTCATCTTTGGGGAGCTGTGTGGAGGATCTTTTTAAGAATCTATGGGTACGGGTCAGTGTGTCCAGGAGTGACGGGCGTTTGAATACATTCCTCCCACTGCGGTGCAAGGCGATGTTCTGAGAGAGTACCTAAGGTTGGAGAAGTCAAAGGGACTCCTTCAACCATTCTCTCCCGATCCGGCCTGCCAAGCAGCTGGTGGGCAGATTCATCCGCTGCCAAAACCCGGACAAACCTCAACCCATGAAGCCAGGCACCCCTGCTAAGTCACCAGTCAACGTAACGAACCACTTGGGGTGACCTACGGCAGAGGTATTGGTTATCCAATAAATGGTTCCTGGGGCAGCGGTACCCATTACCGCCTCCCAAATTGAACGCCTGACAACATGCCCAATTGGGGATGACATAAGTCTCGCTGACTCCATATGGTTGGGAACAGATGGGACTCGGGAATCATATACGGTATAAAATAAAAAATTGGTACATATTGTACAATTATGGTTGGGGTTAGGGGTTGGGCGGTTACTCAGCTGAGAGACCAGTGATGACATGTGGAAAAAATACATAAAAAAGTCAACGGATACCAAAATTTTTAATTACATTTTTTACTCCAAATTACGTCATGAATCATTGGTAAAATAAAGTAAGTGATTTACTTTCTATAACACCTGTATATTTATAGGTACATGTGATTATTATTAGATATTATTCAAAATATTTTATCTATATCTAGGACTCTGAAGTATTAAATTAACATTGACTGGAGAAGACTGGAACGCCTGAAATCCTTTGTACGGACTCGAATCACAACTTCCCTAGTCAGGATATTTTTAAGTGTTTTTGAAACTAGACAAAAATCTAAAAAAAACATCCTAATTCGCGAAGCTTTCAGCATGATCCATGAAATAAAATCTCAATCCTAATCTGCCAACAAACGAGAACTTTAGCTTGACCACTTTTCGTTGTATGCTTGCGATATGTTAGGTTTTTGGACAGCTTAATAATTCACAGTTATGAAGATTTTTCGAAACTCCGATCCCTTTGATTCTCGGTGGTTTTCGCAGTGTGAGAGGCGAACAGTTTGACAGTTTCTGACAGTGACACAACATTTTGACAGTTTCTGACAGTGACACAACATTTTTGTGGCTGCCAGAAAAATCATCAGGAGTTCGGGGAAATCCGATTGCAATATAACTTATGCAACTCCCAAAAAACTGCGTGACAGAATCTGTTCCGGGAAATACGGAACACGGATGGAAATACGCATGTTGCAATATTTCACTGAACATCTGAAATTTAAAAAATAATTTCTCATTCACGGAAATTGACTCTTTCTTCTGTACTTCTAATTGACAAAAAATTTCTTTAGCACCGTTGTGATTTAAAACTCGATGAAATGAAAAATAGCAACACTAAAAAGAGACAAACACATGGCGTATCTTAAGGATTTAGCCTGTGAGAGATTGAGATAGTATAACCGGTCTCCTCTTCGTGTGTGCATCGTAGCCTCCCCACTCCTGTCTACTTTATTTTTCTGAAGGTTTCACTTCTACCGCGTGTGAATTGCACAGCTTTTTTTGTGATTTGAAACTGGATGAAACGAAAAATAGCTACATTAAAAAGAGACAAACACATTAATCTGTAGGATTTAGCTTGCGAGAGAGAGTGAGTATAATCGGTCTCCACTTTGTGCGGTGCTTCGTAGCCTATCGGTCTCCTCTTGGTGCGTGCTTCGTAGACTTCCCACACTTCTCTACTTTAGTTTTCTGAAGGTTTCAATTCTACTTCACGTGTACTGCGCACTTCTATTTATTTTATTTTACATTAACTCCGCACAGGAGACCCCGAGGAAAATAATTTCCCTCAGGGCCTATGTTATCTTTAGGGATGCTGTGTGGAGGGTTTTTTTTATATAAAGGAAGGAGTGAACCTGGGATTTGAAGAAACCCGTGTTGTTGGAGGGAGAAAACACAGAGGTTGGCAATTCGGGAGCGGGTATGGCTACCGCCGTCCCGGGAACCATTTATTTGATAACCAATACCCCTGCCATAGGTCATCCCAAGGGGTTCTCTACGTTTGGTGACTAAGCAGAGGTATCCGGGTTCATGGTGAGTTTTTTCAAGGTCTTTGCCCACCTCCTGCGTGGCGTGCGGGATCGAGAGAGGTTGAGGGAGACCTTTTTACCTCTCCAGCCGCATTCTCTCGAACCATCGCCTTGTACCGCAGTGGGAGGTGGGTCCCACAGCATCCCCAAAGATGACATCTGTGTGAGCTAAAGTAAGAAAAACTAAAATAAAAAAGGAGTCATATATACTTCCTACAAATCTTTCCTTCGTTCATCCAGTAAAGCCAGCAGTTCTCTTTAGGATATCAACCTATCCCATCTATGGGTGACCTTTGTTTCCTCGCTAAAGGCGTGGTCTACACCTGTTGCTCTTTAAGTCGCGCTACCTACTAGCGTAGCCCCATTTCGTCCATTTGAGTAAGGACTTTGACTTTTTAAGTGTAAGGCCAGCCACCTTTAACTTTGTAAGTGTAAGGCCAGCCACCTTTGACTTTGTAAGTGTAATGCCAGCCACCATTGACTTTTTAAGTGTAAGGCCAGCCACCTTTGACTTTGTAAGTGTAAGGCCAGCCACCTTTGACTTTTTAAGTGTAAGGCCAGCCACCTTTGACTTTGTAAGTGTAAGGCCAGCCACCTTTGATTTTTTAAGTGTAAGGCCAGCCACCTTTGACTTTGTAAGTGTAAGGCCAGCCACCTTTGACTTTGTAAGTGTAAGGCCAGCCACCTTTGACTTTTTAAGTGTAAGGCCAGCCACCTTTGACTTTGTAAGTGTAAGGCCATCCACTTTTGACTTTGTAAGTGTAAGGCCAGCCACCTTTGACTAGCACCATATTCAATATCCATTCGTATTTATTGGTATTTCTATCTTGCAAGAAACATGGGATAACCCCTTCTATGGTTTTCCTTAAGGCTCTGCAACCGGGCCCGAAAAGAAGAAGATGGAG
The DNA here is from genome assembly GCA_929108145.2 of Limnephilus rhombicus. Classification (NCBI taxonomy): domain Eukaryota; kingdom Metazoa; phylum Arthropoda; class Insecta; order Trichoptera; family Limnephilidae; genus Limnephilus; species Limnephilus rhombicus. Next base: position 26,071,868 of record OV815295.1, on the reverse strand, counting down.
AGATACGAATGTTAGAGGAGAGCGCTAACATTTACAGCGACAAAGTCGATGCGAAAATTGCGAAAATAGAGCAAAAATCAAAACACTGAGAATTTTTTCACACATATAACTTGTAAAATAACTGAAAGAAACGTGTTAATAATAATTTTTAGAGCATAATTTGCGATTTTTTTCTATCTAGGGAATTTTATATAATTTGCGTTTCAGCGCGGGCAAAGTCTAGATATTATAATTTTGAATGTAGCTATCACTTTGTGGTTATCCATTATAGAAAAATGAAACAATACAACTTTGTATAAACCACTTATATAATGCGTAAATCCTACCGGTTTTGAAACAAACGTTCCTTCTTGTTCGCTAACCATATCATTGAAAATAACCATAGTTTTGAAAAAAATACAGGGATAAATATTCTTGAAGAAAAATGAAACAATACAACTTTGTATAAACCACTTATGTATATAATGTGCAAATCCAACCAGTTTCGGAACAAACGTTTGTTCCGAAACTGGTCGGATTTGCACATTATATAAGTGGTTTATACAATGTTGTATTGTTTCATTTTTCTATAATGGATAACCACAAAGTAATAGCTACATTCAAAAATATAAATATTCTTCATATTAATCGTAAAGGAAAACGTTTAGATAACTTAGAAACCTTGGAAATTAAAAAATCCCTTAAAAATAATGAATCTATTATCAGTAAACAAAAAATATTATCTTATAGCCCAATCATGGATTTGTTCCCCTACCCACCCACTCTACATTAATACCTACCCACCCAATCTACATTAATAACTAGCAACAGCTCCACCCCTACCATAATAAAACATGTTCGAAACTGTCAAATTAGTATAAGCTTTCCCTGAAGAAGGAACGTTTGTTCCGAAACCGGTAGGATTTACGCATTATATAAGTGGTTTATACAAAGTTGTATTGTTTCATTTTTCTAGATATTATCTTCAAGAATAACATTTTTTTTTTTGAGCTTTAAAACTTACCGTGTTTAAGGGAAATATGTAATAAATCGGTACACATCCGGGTTGCGGGCCCTTAAGTGGTTGTCCATTTTAATGTGAGTTCATGCTCCAAACTTTAGTAGTTATTGGTATTAGGATTGAATATATGTACGTGTTCAAAATTTACTTCTCAGTTATGAGAATATTGCTTATGGCAACCAAATTTCCAAAACCACTTCCTAACTACTTCCTAAATCAATTAACTGTGCCCTTTAATGTACCACTACATGTTTCATCTCCATTTTCTCACCACTTTTGATCGTTACAAGCAAGGCCAGTGTTAAACGGAGCCTGGCGCTAGTTAAAACCTCAATGTTAGGTGTTAGTTCGGACTAGGCTAGCAAGTTAAACTAAAGGTAACTAAACTTGTCCGTACACCATTAATTTAGATAAGAAGTTTAGTCAGTGGTTCATAGAGTCAATCCATTTTGTTTTATTTTTTCGGGCGAGTAGCATGTGTCGTGTGTCACTGTCTCAACCACTCATAAGTCAGTTCATTAGTTCATTAGTAGCCGCAGTAGTCTCGTTGGAGCGAAGATGCCACTCTAAAATTATTTTATTTTCTGCTATTAATCCATTTTCGTATCCAAAGTTTCTTTACGTTCATCTCACTAATATTTTCTTCCACCTCTTCTATAATATTCATTACCATCAACCTAATTAGCCTATTTACTGTGTTGCGGTGCACCACTCAATAATGTACTCTACTCGACCGGAATGCGAACGCTTTTTGGTGAGTAACTCGCCACTCGACTTAACTACTAGCCTAGTCCGAACAAACCTTTAAATATTGCCAGCGTCTTGGCTCCTTGGCTCCCTGACGCCTTGGTTCCTTGGCGCATTGGAAAATCGGTGCCCGGAAAGGACTAAGCTACATAAGCCACTTGCATCACTTTTTTTTTCCGGTTCAGGCAAATATTCTAAGACATTCTGTATTTTTTTTATCGTATATTTTAAACCTTGGCGATTTTTTCAAAATTTCAATCCGAAAAATCAGACCATTTTTTATAAACCGGAAAGACGGGACATAATTTTATAGGTGCAAAAAAACGATAATTACATAGCCGAAAATCGTTTTAAAAAAAAAGAACGTTTTCCACACGAATGACACAGGAGAATAACGAGGCATACCAAAAATATTAAATCTCATAAATATTTTTTTCCTTGATCCATCTTATTGATCATAAATCATTATAATATTCAACGTCTATATTACTATCAAATGTAATATACTTGTACTTTTTTTTTCAATTATTTCTGGCTTTCACCCTTCAAGGGTGTTCTAGGCCATCATTTATAATTACAGGGAAAGGAAAGGTGAATTTATATATATTAATTTTATTTAAATGTGCAAATTTCAGAATTTTATGGAAGATTGGAGTAGAGTTCAGACTTAGAAGAGATGAAATGTTGAATGGAGCCAAGCAAATGTTTAGCCATGCAGGAGGCCAAACTTAAAATGTACATTTTTTTCAATTAATGTAACTTATACACCCTGCAGGACAATGAAACAAACATATTTCATTCCAGAGTCCTGCAGGGCACCCAGGGAAAGAGAGTTTGAGTCTCTGACCCTTAAACTCCCAATGCTAGGGCGTTTTTTGCCCAGCAAAAACACTAGAAAAATTCCTTGCAAGAATCGGTTTTTTCCATTTTAAAAATCCAGGGACCTCATAAGACGATGAAACAAACAAGTTTCAATAGCTAGTCTTACGGAGGACCTGGGAAAAATACTAGATTCTCATTTTAACTTTCCACAACTAGCCAAACGGCAAATACCTATCACCAAATTATAAACTTACCTTAAAATCAATACAATATCCGCAGATTTTTGTTCAATCACCAGAAATACATAACTGTATGAATAATACGTAACTCTAAAGAAAAACATAACTGTACAAACATGTTAGAATTAAGACATTTACCTGTATATAACAAATGTACTCTGTAGAATTATTTTTAGTTTTCAATTTTAAGCGACCAGTTGCAAGAAAACGGTCGGCAAAATAGGTGGCCCACGGGCAACCAGCCCTTATATACTTGCAGGCGAGGTCAAACCTCCCACCCCAAATTTGTACACGTGACCAAATTTTGTACCAAATTTGGGTATACAAGGAGTGAAATTTCCAAAATAAATCAGTGTTCATCTCTACTCAACAAACTCGTCTTATTTATTTCTTCAAAGTTTTTCATCGACCAGCTGCCTCCCGCCGACTTCTGCCTGTCTTCAGTCCTGGTGCCTACCTCCTCCAGACAAGCCGGCCCTACTGTGCCGATTCTTCTGCCAGGCTCAGGCAGAAGAATCGGCACATCCAGTGTCCTTCACTTATCGGGCACTGGGTGCTAGGGAGGTCAGCTCTTTATTATTTTTACCCATTCATCATCCTGAAGACGCTGATACGTCTGTTACACATTGTATTCTGATGGTACTTATAAACTCAGTTGAATCAGCTATATTTGTATATTTTTATACCTATTTTGTTCATGCTTTATAATTTACTAGCAGACCCGGCCACACGTTGCTGTGGCTAACGAAATACAACGCCATTACCCAACCTTTATAAAATCCACACCCCCCGCTTGCCAGCTGCCCGCAGCCCGCTGCCTGAATTGAATATTTAAATTTCTCGGGTTTTCTCTACTATATTAAGCATGTATTATACATATAAACCTTACCCTTCAATCACTCTATCTATTGGTGAAAACCGCATGAAAATCTGTTTCGTAGTTTAAAAGATCTATGCGCATATACATTTTGAGCGACTTCATTTTATACTATGTAATGCAATTAGAGCGATCGCCACTAATTATACAATGCTTGCAATGCAACACTGGATATTTTAAAAGGGAAAATCAAATACCTACTTACTCTAGGACATCTATTTTCCAATTTCTTCCTTAGAACGAATTTCAAAAGTGACTATAGTACGGCCCGCCAGCCGTTTTAAATCGCACAAAAATATGTTTTCTTTGAATTTCTCGGCTTTTCTCTAATATAATTTACATGTATTATACATATAAACATTCCTCTTCAATCACTCTATCTATTGGTGAAAACTGCATGAAAATCCGTTGCGTTGTTTAAAAGATTAACGCGCACATACATTTTGAGCGACTTCATTTTATACTATGTAATGATGATGATGACAACTTCCCAACTTCCCGACCTCCCACCTTATTATTATTTCCCATCTATTACAGATATTCTCCTATAACTATACTTATTGTAAATTATCACTTTTTAAGTCCTTCAACGTTATGGACATAAAACAGCTCTACTCAAGATCCATATTACTTAATTTACACAAAAACAACAAAACACCATACAAAGCTACACAAACAATACACAATACCCGAGCCAAAAACAACGAACTTCTCCAAACTCCTTTTTTCAAAACCAGCTTCGGGCAAAGACACTCTAAATACATAGCTTGCAAACTATACAATACACTACCAACTACGGTCAGACAAAGTGACTCCTTTACAAAATTCAAACAAGATATTAAAAAATGGATTATAAGTATTGGACGCCACACTATCACAAATATCTGTAAAATAAATCACACATAGACATAAATAACTATTCACATACAACCTAACCCATATAAAACAAATGAAAATAATGGAATCCTGTCAAATTTAACCTATAAATAGATTAGGCAGAATTTATTTCATTACTCCATATCCAACATTTATAAAATAACTCTCTTTAAAAGATTTACCACCCTTCTGTTTTAATTCTATTCATAATATGTATTTTACCTGAAATATCCTTGTAACTACTATATTCATTTTGAGACAGGCATACAAATAAAACCATTGTAAATATATTTTATTATAGATAAATAATTTTTTTTTAAATTAAAATATAAAGTAATAGGTGTATAAATAAATAAATGTAAGTAAGTTCTTTGTTAAATACCTATACACATTTCAGAATACAAATAGGATATCTTCGTCACTCTTCATTAGCATTCCAATCATTCTAGAACAAAATTTCTCTAAAGTAAAAATAAACGTAATGGTTTTGAAACTTGGCACTTTGTGGCTTTCTTGTTATTAAAATTAATCACAAAAATCGTAACACGATGAAGAAAATCTGATGTCTTTAAAATTGTGGTTTCTATTTCAAAATATCGCTAATTTTTCTGTAAATATTTCCAGTTACTTCAACAAAGATAATTTACATTTCGAACTAAACAGTAGTTTCGTTTTTTTTCATGAAATTAATGGTCAACACCGAAAAGAATTTGATTCATCGAAATCAGAGATATTTTGAAATGATAATTTTAGCTATGAAAATATGTCACCAATTTGAAAAAAAACGTGTGTACTTTAGACCACACGACTGAAGTAAAACTTCACTAACTTATATCTCCCTCTCAACTTCCGTTCGCCTCGCCTAACCGTTCGCCTCGCCGATCACACTTTTCGTAACGCTCTTGTCACGCATTCACCAGCTTACTCCTCGAGTCAAGCGTGCGTAAAGGCCCGACCGTTCGCCTCGCCGATCACACTTTTCGTAACGCTCTTGTCACGCATTCACCAGCTTACTCCTCGAGTCAATCGTGCGTAAAGGCCCGACCGTTCGCCTCGCCGATCACACTTTTCGTAACGCTCTCGTCACGCATTCACCAGCTTACTCCCCAAGTCAAGCGTGCGTAAAGGCCCGACCGTTCGCCTCACCGATCACACTTTTCGTAACGCTCTCGTCACGCATTCACCAGCTTACTCCCCAAGACAAGCGTGCGTATAGAAGTTTTTCTTCAAAAAAACAGTCAGCAATTTTAAACTATTACAGATGTGGGCCGCAAGTGATGAAATGACCCATCGGGAATTTCCTGGTACATTATAATAGCTCCCGGACTGTCCATGCGTATCATACCACGCTATACTCAGTACCGCGTACTTCACCACTCGCAAATGTCTAATCAACGCCAACAGTCACGGGAAGAGTCAATGTTAAGTAGGGTAAATGGAGTTCATATGATATTGATGACGTTACAAGACATGTCTCGTGCTGTCTGACCTATTTAACATTTGAAGAAACGTCGGAAAACGCACGTTCCGAGAAGAACCGCTCTATATTTTGTGTATAACATTTTAAATGTTTTAGAGCTTTTATCCCACGAAAATAATATGACAGCGCGCCGTTTATAAAAGACCACTTTCACACTATGGCCAAAGTTTCTTTGAAGGTGCTTCCAGATGCTGAATATTCGAGACTAGTGGGTGTAAATACTTATGCTCGTATACTGGAAACATTACTAACTGCTCTTTCAAAGAAATTGAAAAGACAGAAAACATAAAATACTTAGGAATATCAGGCCCATTTCAAAAGGAAAGTACATGTATAGAATATATCACGAACAAACTATTAATAACAATATCCTTATTCAAAAATATTAGAAACATTTTCTGTTTGAAAGAAAATAAGAATATATATTACGCACTTAGTGAATGTATGGGGAAATAAAATACTGTAAAATATACTATAACCTAACCTATTACCCTAACCCTGCGGAATGACAAGGTGATATTCAATCGCACATATATTGTGTCCCAATTACGTCCAAAAATTGAAAACTCAACAGGTAATTCAAAACCATTCTTAAACAATAATAATAAACAGGTAGCAACTGAAACTAACTAGCTAAGGGGGTAAACATTAATTACGTGAGCAGTTTTTCTTTCAATCTAGACCCCCCCCCCCTTGGTGAGATAAATTGGGGCCACTTTGTGTATTGTTTTCAAGTAACGTGAGATTTTGCTGGACCCCCCCCTCCCCCTTTTGAGCTCACGTAATTAATGTATGCCCCTAACCAACCATCACGTGGTTTCCCCAGGGGGGTAGGCAGAGTAGACGAACCGCCAACAACTAGGTCTTGGCACACACTCCTCATCTCATTCACATTAATGCATCGTCTCTTATTCTCTTTTATTATTCTTACCCTTCTGACTATCTTGACCGACTCAAGTATCTGATTCACTTGATCGTGCCATATTGCGAAATTTGACATAAGTACTTGACTTAAAACAACCATAAGCGCATGTAATATTAAATCACACACAAAAAATAAACCACATAACAATTCACGCACTCAAGAAAAATCAACTATGTACTCACTAACATATAGACACACTACTTTTTAGGACCAAAATTGTACAGTAGTATTCCGGCCGTAATTAAAATCCAAAATAAGCAATTAGCTTTCAAAAACAGATAAAAAAACAGGTTAAGAGAACAGGAAGAGTTTTCATAAGAAAACAAAGTGGAAAATAAAGAATTAAATAACATAACGAGCCTTAAACATAGCACAACCAACAGAAGCAATACACTAAGTTTTTTACACTCATTGTATATATATTTTTTTATATTATAGGTTCAAATCAAATCACCATGAAAGAATAATGTAAAACGATAAATATCTTAATATGAAGACCTCAGAACTAGTATTTGAAGTGAGTTCTTTACGATATTAATAACCATTAAATTCAAATCATTCAATCATCCATTATTTTTTTATAAACATCTGCTTTTCTTCTCTTCTCCTGGTTATCTTTTCAATTAGTTTAACCGGAGAAATCTTTACCATCTGGTTGTTGTTGTAAGCCAGGAACTACGACGGTCCGCAATCGCATCAAACACAGTAAATTGATGGGCTCTTCCGTCGAGAGAGTCCGGCTGGAGAGTTTAAAAGGTCTCCCTCAACCAGTCTCTCCCGATTCGGCAATACCTAGACTATTCAAAACCTACGAACCCAAGCACTGTTCCTAAATCCCCAAGCTTGACGAATAAAAGGTTTTCGGGGCGGCGATGCCCATACCATTCTCCCAAATTCATATGCATCTTATATGTATATAACTTTCCCTGAAGTTTCAGTTAGTTGCTTCATCTTGTATTTGTTGTTCCTCACAAGTATTACCCGGATAATGCGTTTTTCTTATTTCGTATGTTTAATAAAGTACCTACAATATTCATATCATTATCGATATTTATCAGAAACAAATATTTAGATTTTGGTCATCGATCTCACTTATTAAACAAATAATACTTGATTATCTCAAAGGCAAATGTAAATACTACTAGCAGAATTTAGTTAAAGTATATACATTTAAAATACATAATACACTCGTATAACGAAAATCAACTTTTCAAACTAACGGTGTTCATTGGAATGATAAATTTCTGATCGCCTTTGATATTTCTTTCATTTGTATGTATATATGATTCATAAATCTATATATATAAAAATGAATCCCTGTTTCCTTGGTCACGCCATAACTTCAGATTGACTTTACCTATTTCAGTCATATTTTTTTAAGTTTTCTAATATTTTGTAGAAGATTCTTACGGAAAGAAAAATTAAGAAAATTGCGCTGAAAATTGGATAATTTCAGAAAACTTAATGACTATTTTATCTTCGCACGTTTGACAGTTCGCACTTTTGAGGAAATTGATTTTAGCAGGCAGCTGTTTTTTTTTGTAACAATATATATATATTTTAAATAGGTACCTATGTTAGGTACCAAATTTGATTTATTGTTCTTGTAATATACAAAAATGAATATTTGTAATATAGGAAATTTTAAAAAGAAAATTGTAATAGGTGGCACGCGAGCTGTTTGAAAACTGAATGTACTGGCCCAGTACATTCAGTACTACTGGGACTAAATATATTCAACGCGGGAGGAGGGTATGCGGGACGGGGGAGCGGGAGAGGGGATAGGGTTGTTGAGGAAGGTGGAAGGTGAAGGGGATGCCGGAGGGGAATGGAGATGCACGGGAAAGGACATGCAGGAAGAAACAATTCATTTCATTGAATATGGCATTGCAACGCATGCCGAGAACCATCTAGTGTTTTATAATTTCTTCTAACTTCACAAATCCTATAATTATAATATCCCGTGATCTTTCACGGGCACCTGTACAAATTTAGCCAATCTTAAAAATGTATATTATTCAGTGCCAATTTAGTTTAACATTACATCAGTACAGTAGTGTTTAAATTAATTAGCACATATCACATTCCTTATGACGCCATTACAACTATTCACGCCAATTCATTTACGTAAGACGTATGTTTTAGGCAAAGATCGCGTTAGTTCATTATTATGTCATTGTCAATAGATTAACACAAACACACTAAAGTATCGCCTTCTTGTTGGGAAATACAGTGTTAAATCTGAACCAGAATCTCTCATTTCACTAGTTGCAGGGGTGACGAGACGTTCGGTCTTTGATTTTACTGTTTTTATTTCATTACTAACACACTTGAAAAATCACTACATAATTTAATATAATAACGGGTTGTTAAAAAAAAAATTACAATTCTTCAAATATTTTAAGTACCTAAAGTTTTACGTTCTGTGTAAGTTTTTTGGTAACCCCGTGTAGTTCGCTATGTCTGGTGACTTAGCATGGATGCCCAGGTTCATGGGGTGAGTTTTGTAACCATCTATAAGGTAGGCCGGATCGGGAGAGAATATTTGAGGGAGTCCCTTTGAATTCTCCAGCCGTACTCTTTCGAAACATCTACTTGCACCGCAGTGGGAGTGATGGATTCATACGTCCGTCACTCCTGGACCAACTGATTCCTACCCACCCCTAATACCCTTTTCCTAACCAGAACTTCTTCTGCTTCCTTTTCCAAAAAGACCCTCCACACAGAATCCCCAAAGATGACATAGGCCCTGTAGCGAAGCAGCGAACAGCCATAAAATATAATTTTTGTCCGATTTTGCACTGTGGTATCACCGGTCATCACTCTCCAGATAGGTGCGTGACAACGCAATTTCATTTGCAAAATTCATTCCGGTTCTAGTGTTCGCCCTCTCTACCTGCTTTACCTCTAAGCAAGAATAATATTAAACTTGTACAAATTATTGTAATATAAAAGTTTCCGTTGAAAATATATTTTGACACGCGTTAAATCAAGAGTTGTTATTTAAATACCTCCGCACACACGCATCCAGTTTACGGACGTGGGCAAGGTATGTATGCTATCAGACCTGGATAAAATATTTAAACAATACCCTATATTGCCCAAACCCTGATGGGAATTATTTTCCTCGGGGCCTCCTGAGTGGAGCTAATGTAAAAAAAAACTAAAAGTGCCATTTATGAAGACCTATGGTTCCATTACAACTCGGAATCAACTCAACTCTACACCTCTTTGAAAAGCCATAAAATGCTAGAAAAAATATTGAAAATAGCCCATAACCTAACCTGACGTAACCTATTTAACCTTTTTTTTTCATCTCTTGTAATGACTTTTCATAGGAGGGGTTGAGTTGAATTCTTTCTGAGTTGTCCGGTCACCATTTAATAATCAGTTTTAAAACAACAACCACTAACAACAACAACAAACAAACAACAACAAACAACAACAACAACAACAACCACTGTTTTTTTCTAACAACCACTCTGTGAATTGCCATCTCAACACCGGCGTTTCACACCTAGTGAGATGGGCAACACGTCATTACTGTAATCAAATCTAATATTAAAATAATAATACAAAAAAGGCTCGGTATTAGACATTTTGATTACTACAGATGCCATTCCACACCCCCAGAACTGAACAGAACTACAAATATTATATTATTCTCGACAAGAGAATTTTGTTTTTGTTATGCGAATCTGGAATATATTAGTTAGTAAGTTTTAAGTTGTTGCTTCTAGCTGATAGCAAACTTGTTGTTGACGTCTTCTAAATTACTCTTGATGGCTTCAAGATGCGTACGAATGTCCTCTAATTCAATATTATGTAAATGTATTAATATTGTGTAAACCATGATAATGTTGCGTAATACGTTTTGTAAATGGAAAGCTAATTTTGTAAGTTCTGTAACACGCCATATAAAATTACACAACCGTCTCAATCAGTCAGAAGATTTTTATTTATAAACTGCAATAGTATGTAATTTTAATGCTACAATCAAAGATTTTTTTTTGTCTGTGAGTATTTATTTATGCAAAGATATTTTACTGTATCAGCTTTTGCAATGTAATAAAATATCTTTAATATTGTAATTATTTTGTACGAAAAATAAAATTTTAATATTTCATTTTTTATTTTTAACTTTATGAGTAAAACCTCAAATTGTAATATTTAAATAAATGAAGTCAATATAAGCGAAACTCAATCGAAAATCTGGAAACAGAAAAATCAGAAAAACATATTGACACCTCTGGGACTCGAACCCAGGACCTCTTGCTAATTTTAATATTTCAACTTTTTGATGAAAATGTTGTAAAATGTCCCAGAGTCGCAGAGGTGTCAATATATTTTTCTGATTTTCTGTTTCCAGATTTTCGATTGAGTTTCGCTTATATTGTCTTCATTTATTTAAATATTACAATTTGAGGTTTTACTCATAAAGTTAAAATTAAAAATAAAATAATATTACATATTGGTAAAAAGCGCTAACTTTGTGGCTCGCCATAATTAACAATAAAAAGCACATAAATTTGTTTAATACCACTTTTATTTTAAAACACTCTACCGGTTTCAGAAGCACCCTTCCTTCGTCAGAAGAATATTATAACGAGAAGTTATAATACTCTCCTGACGAAGGAAGGGTGCTTCTGAAACCGGTAGAGTGTTTTAAAATAAAAGTGGTCTTAAACAAATTTATGTATTTTTTATTGTTAAAATAATATTAATATTTGAATGTCTTGCATAGCGGTGTTTTTGTGAAAAATCACCTGAAGGACCCTGTATAAACTTATAATACATTTCTACAAATCTTATTTCTAATTACAAACTAGACAAACCATTATAACAACTTATTGCATCCACCGGTTATCGATCACCCATACGAAACTATATGTACAATGATTTAACCAATGAACGCAATGCTGCATAAAAATATACTGTACAGGCAAAAAATATACAAGACCATGCTTACCTGGGAGTAATATTAATAATTTATGTTCATAAATATAGTTAATGCAATACATTTATTAACATACATTATTGTACATGACTGTCAGCAGTCATCCCATACGACGAAATGCATTTGAAATTTTATAATATGTAGTATTTTCCATCGCCGCGAATGTAAATAGTTGTATTCTGTATCGGGTTTTTTCCAAAAAGCGTGCCCAATCATCCCGTAAGTTTACCATCAACTTTAAAGCGAATTTTTATTATCAAATAGTTAGATAGTTTATTGTAGTACAAGTATTTTTACTGATGTAAAATGTGGTCACCCTGTTCAATCAGTAATCTAAGCGACCACGTCATGTTCTGGCGTCGCGCGTCTCGTGACGTCACTTGGCGTGGGGGTTACTATCACGGCTGCTTCAATAAGGTCAGCCTCTGAAGACGAGACGAGTCACAAGCTACAGGTCAAGTCACAAGTCATGAGTAACAAGTCTCCAATAGATCTACCTACTTGTCTGCCAGCATCTGCTCTACGTTATTTGGTTCCTCTTGCGTCATAATACTCATAACGCTGCCGGTCTAGGCTCTCATCTTACAATGGTAAATGGGATGACGTAGAACGTCTTCACCGACCGTGAAAATCTACGTAAGTTGACAATTTTACTCGAGTCTACTTGCTAACAAGTCACCTTTTTAACATATTTTATTCTATACTTTTGATTGTAGCTTTAACCTTGTGGTTATCCGTTATAAATAAATTAATCAATACATCTTTTTCGCAACCATTTCTATATTTTATTAACGTCTTATGGTTTCGGAACCGGACCGTTCCTTCCTCAGGGCTAACACATAATGACTTGACAATTATAAAACAGTGGGTGATTACATTCCCATGGTCAGCTGTCTGTTTTCGGACTTCGGATCCCTCAAGATGTGCCCAGGAAATTGGTGAGGTCATCACATCCGCGATGGATGGCTTCATCCAATCTACTGTTAAGGAAACTGGTGTAGGCTCAAAGCCGTGGTTCAGTCGACAATGCGCTGAAGCAGTGCGACGAAAAAACGCGGCTTACCGAGCCTACAATACATCTAGAACATCCGAAGACAGAACAGCTTACAACAAAATGGCAAAGGAAACCAAGAGAATCATAAATAGGTCAAAATTCGAGCACGACCAGCAGATCAGCAGAAAGCTGACTGCATGCCCGCATGGCAGCAGGCAATTCTGGTCGCTTGCGGGCTCAATAGGTCGCAATTTCTGCAAATCCAGTCTGCCACCTCTTACCAGACCTGACGGCTCACTAGCAAACACCGCCACCGAAAAGGCTAACTTACTAGGTAAAATGTTTGCGGATAACTCAACCCTCGATGACCAAGGTGCTGTCCCGACGTCGGTTCCTCACTGCGGTTTTCGTATGAAAAAGCTGAGGATCCGGCATCGGGAAGTACTCCATGTTTTACGAGGGCTTGATGTTAATAAAGCTAGTGGGCCTGACGGAATACCTGCCCTGGTACGCAAAGGTGCGCTGCAGAAATAGCTCCAATTTTGACGAAACTTTTTAAACTGTCCCTGAAGACTGGCTCTGTGCCCTCTGGTTGGAAAAAAGCGGTTATCCATCCTATTCCAAAGAAGGGTGACCGCTCCAACCCGGCCAACTACCGCCCCATAGCGATCACATCAGTTCTGTCTAAGGTGATGGAACGTGTGATCAACGACAAACTGCTCACATACCTCGAGAAGAACAAAATTATTAACGACCGTCAATACGGATTCCGGCGGAACCGCTCGTGCGGTGATCTTCTCGCGTATGTGACGCATGTTTGGGGGCGATGCCTGGAACGTTTCGGTGAGACCCAAACGGTTGCACTGGACATATCCAAGGCCTTTGACCGGGTTTGGCACCGAGGACTTGTCAACAAACTGCATTCTTACGGACTTCCCGCATCCTTGTGTACGTGGATTGCCGACTTCTTGAGGGAGAGGTCGATTCAGACGGTAGTCGATGGTTTCACCTCTTCCTCTCACTCGATAAATGCTGGCGTCCCGCAGGGATCGGTTCTGTCTCCAACTCTGTTTTTGTTGCACATCAACGACCTTTTGTCATGTGCACCAATTCACTGCTACGCGGATGACAGTACAGTTCATGATAGCTTTTTGTTTGACAAGCCCCCAAAGGGCTCACAAACTCCAACAGCTCGTAAGGCTTTGAAGCAAAGAATGGACGGTTACCTCGAGAGTGTTTTCTCTTGGGGTAAAAATAATCTCGTTGAATTTAATGTTTCAAAGACCCAATCTTGTCTGATTACGTCTAAAAGGGATCGCAATGAAAATCTAGTCTCTTTCAACGGAAGCAATCTTCCGAACAGGCCCTCCATTGATTTGCTTGGTGTAACCCTAAGTGACCAGCTCAGGTATGGGGGCTCCATCGAAGCCAGAGTAAAGTTAGCCTCCCAAAAACTGGGCGTACTGTACAGGGCCCGCAGATACTTTAAAAGTACACAACTGCTAACCCTGTACAAATCGCAAGTGCGCCCCACGGTTGAATTTGGCAGCCACCTCTGGTCTGGAGCTCCAAAATACCTGAAAAATACCCTCGACTCTGTGCAGAAACGGGCGGTCCGTTTGATAGATTCTCCCATCTTAACAGACGGATTGCAATCTTTAGAGCACAGGCGTCGGGTGGGAATGCTATCCTTGTTCTACCGGTATTACAATGGAAGATGCTCCGAGGAACTAGCATCATTGATCCCTTCGGCACCGGTGCATAGTCGGGAAACACGCCAAACGCGTGCCCAACATTTGTACACAGTTGACATTAGTCACATGAGAACGGGTCGTTTCTTCGACTCGTTCTTATGTTCAACAGCTCGGCTGTGGAATGATTTGCCGGCCTCTGTGTTTCCTCCTTCCTACAACATGGGTCTCTTCAAGACCAATGTTCATTCCTTCCTCTCCTCAAAAAGACCCTCCACACAGCATCCCAGATGACATAGGCCCTGAGGGAAATTATTTTCCTCAGGGCCTCCTGTGTGGAGTTAATGTAAAAAAAAAAAAAAAAAAAAAAAGCATTGTATTATTACTAAGTGTTGGGGTAGGGGTCCACATGGCTAGGGATTAATGAAGAGTGAGTGGGGGAAACAGAACGGACATTCAGTTTTGTCTGTCAGTTGTCTAAAAATGGCTAAACAGTAATACTCTTACCGTTAATACTATCAAAACAAAATACATCACACATAGTATTACACAAAGAGGTTAACCTCCATCAAACATAGACCTGTTTCTGCATGACTGTGAACAAACTTCTTCCAATTGTCAATGCGAGCATATAGAAAGGGTCAAACGAACAAAATACTTAGGGGTTATTATTGATACCCACTTTCGCTGGTCTGACCACATAACTTTAATCACAAATAAACAAAAAGGAGTTATGCACCTAATAAAATCCATTAAAAACATTTTCCCACTAACAATACTCAGATCCATATATTTTGCACTTTGTCAATCCACTGCCACATATGGAGTACTGGCTTGGGGAAGTGCTACAAATATAGCAATTGACCCAATTCAAAAGATACAAAAGGCGATAATTAATCCTGCAAGTGCCTTTCTACACAGATTCAAACGAAATATACAAAACATTAGAAGTCATGTCAATAAAACAACTTTATGCCAAATCTGTTCTGCTACACTTCCTTCAAAACAAATTCCAAATTCCAATTCAACCCAAAACAATAATAAAAACCAGGTCCTTAACAAATATAACCATGAACATACCGATAACACACACCACACACGGACAAAGACATTTTCAGTATTAGGCAACCAAACTTTTTAATTTTATGTCTCTGAAACAACTACTAACTGCAAATACATTTCGCAAAAAACATATCACAGCCTGGATCAAAAATCAAAATAGTCACTTTATTCAAAATACTTTAATCCCTAACCAAGCATAACCAAACTACAAAAAGTGTAAAATAAATAAACACGTCTTTCAAGAATCTACCAACTATATATATATAGTTGGTAAATTATATATATATATACCTTATATATTTTTTTTCTTCTAAATAATCTATGTACAATTACCATTGAAATTTAAAAAAAAGAAAAAAAAAACTAACTTTCTACTACAACACATAAATACTTGTACTTGTCACACTTAATCATAAACACGTAAACACCTCAGTACAGGTTCTCCTAGTGAGGTGTTCACGAAACATACAATACCAACCAACAGTTTCACCTTCTCAAACCTACCTTACACCCAACATAATAAAAAGTAATATTAATATGTAAAAATGTTTTCTAAATATATTACATATGTAAACATGTTAAGGCGATCCAATAGTTCAGGAAAAAATCGAAATCGGAATTCCCGCCCTTTATGGGAGGACTTTAAAAATTCTTGAGAAAAAACTTTTGGAAAGGTTGGAAAAGGTATTTGATAATTTTTTTTTACATGTTGATTTCGTAAAGGCCTGTAAAAAATATTAATTCCTCTTTTATGAATCGTTTATTGTAATAAAACTGAAATTTAAAATTTATTTCATGAAACTAAGCGACGCGCAGTCACACGTCTGTTTCCCGCTCCTGCCAGGGAGTGACTGATACGAAATAGATGTGCCCACTGCATGGTTCTTGTGCCCATGCCATAATGGTATTGATTGATGTCAAAAATAACAACGAGAAAATGCAAATTTTATTTTATTTTGTGAAGTTCGGGCGTAAATATAATTTTTTTGCGATTATTATAAAAAAACTGAATTTGCCGCATTATACAATAAAACCATATCCGAAAGGGGGTTGTTAATAAATAGGAGAGTTTGACTTGAAAATGTTTTTTGTAGACCTTATACTTTATTTTTTTATAGGCTTATTAAAAAACTTACAAAAAATTACCAATATTTTTAAGGGCCAAGGTATGTTCTACACGCAGTATTTAATTGAAGCATCTATAATACTTCTAAGCGATCAAATTTTCAAAACAAAAATATATGATTTTGCATTATTTACTATGGCTTCATCTTAATAATAAGGTGAAAACTGTAATATATAGATATAAATAAATAAATTCAATGGGAACATAGCTAAGATATAGCTGTAAGATATTTTTTTTATTTATGGATAATGGACTCAAGTGGCTCAAGCAAATATTGTTTTGTTTATTTATTTTTATTCTGTTTAGATAAAATGTTCATTGTTATTAAACATATTACAACATTATATACCTTAAAAGTACTTCATGTAGTTTTTTTGTTGTTGTAGCAGACATTAAATAATTGTATCCTACGCCTGCAAACTAGCTTTTATCATACATTCATCGTTCTTTATTTTGTCAGGTCTTATTTAAACCTAGTATACTATTTAAGGATTATACAAGTAAATAATTCTTTTGTACTTCTTTTCCATGTTATCTCACTGTACTTCGAATAAAAACTGTATTACTTCAACGGTATTATTTTTGAGATATGAGACATCCAGGTAATCCAGAGTAGTACGAGATTTTGCATCTCATAATCAATCTGAATGCCGGAAGACGGGGCCCTGGACGAAGAACATCATGGCTGAAAAACCTGTGATGATGGTTTGGCCAGTCTCCTGTAGAGAAGAAGAAGAGAGTATAATAAATACTTTTGCAACCTCAAGGTCAAGATCCAGATTAATTACTGCAACCTACCAAATAAGCCATCAGAGCGTATTGTTATTTAACACAAAATAAAGTGGAAAGTGTTTTGTTTACCTGGTGTTCTATTTAACTTATCATATTTTGTCGGGCATATTTTGTCGGAAGGTCAAAATATTTTCGCTCTACTAATATCCTATCCTATCCTATCCTACTTTCTAGTAATATTATAAAGTTTGTATGGATGTATGGATGTATGAATGTTTGTTACTCTTTCACGCAAAAACTACTGAATGGATTTTAATGAAACTTTACAACAATATAGCTCATACATCAGAATAACACATAGGCTATATATAGCTCAGAGCTCTGGCATCATGAAATTTGTATTTAAAAAAATGCAATAGATGGCACCGCGAGCTGTTTGAAAAATGAATGTAACGGGTATGGAGGGGTTGGCGAGGGGGGGGGGGGGGTAGGAGTTTGGGGGGGGGGGTGATGGAGGCGGAGGAAACCCCCCTAATACTATGCGAGCTAAGCCGTGGGCATCCGAAAAAAAAAACTGTTTCTGAATGGTGATGAAATACGCTCTCAAATTTTATCATTCGAAATAAACGTTTAATTTTTTAATGCAAACATAAAAAGTTTTAATAATTGCTCACCCTACGTGTTTTCGTTTACTAAAATTACTAAACTAAAACAAACACACACACACATTTGTTACGTTGTCATTTTGTGTTATTTTAAACGTTATCGACAACTCAATTTTTAGACGTTTTACGTAAAAATAATTAATAAAAATTAGTTTCATATTTAGTTTCATAAAGGTGTTCATTTTAATTATTTTGCTGTTAACTTTTAGATTTGAATGTAAAGCGCGGTGTCTTCTCTTTCTAACACAGGTTAGATAATATTTCTAACCATGATAGTAAGGGAGGCATAACGATTAATTAGCACGAGGGTTAAGAGGGCTAACAATCAACGTCACTAATAGGCTTGTTGTAAAAGTATCGATATATCTATATTTTTAATTCAATATATCGATATTTTTAGCCGATATATTTTTATCCGATATATCGATACAAAATATCCAATATCGAAAATTGTATCAAAAACGATATTTTTAAAAATTTATATATTTAAAGTCACTAGAATCCAAAACCGTATAGTAACGAAAGGAAAAAGTAACTGTATTGAGTCATGACATCTGGCGGTTGAAATTTTAATAATTAATAGCTTACAAATCTATTGTCTTTGCATTAGTATTTGTGATCACTAATACTATCTCATGTGTGTAGGTACATACATAGAAATGTATGCTATTTTTCGCCATTTTTTTCTAAGCCACTCCTATGTGTTGGTTCCCAATTGTCTATGATTATTGACTATATCTTATTCCAGACACGAAGTACTTTTTGACAGATTAATACGCCAATAGAATGTTACTGAGACGCATACAAATTTGTAAGTTAGAAGACAGCTTTTTGGTTTTTCGATATTTTTGTAATTATTACCTAATAAAAATGAATACTGATAAAAATACCTTCATTTTGATTTAGATTTTTGTACTTTAAAAAAAGGAAATTGTGTGTAAAAATTACTATTGATAATATTGAGCTGAATACACTATTATTTTAAAAACGCAAAATCTCTTGAAAATTGGACCGATATATCGATATTTTTTCCTCGATATATCGACGTCGATATTGATATTTTAATAAATATCGATACATAGATATATCGATATTTTTTTTCACTTTCGACATCCCTAGTCACTAAAACTAAATAGATGACATAGGACAACTATATCACTCTGAATCAGTGATACATTTGAATGGTTGCAATGCCGAAAAGGTGGAAAGATTTAGATACCTCGCAGTATTCTCACGGAGACTCTTAACCCAGATGTAGAGGTTAGGCGCAGAATTGAAGCAGCAAGAAATGCGTTCATTAAAATGAAATCCCTCTTCCGCAATGACATTGTTAGACAAACCAAAAACCCGTGTTTTAACACGTAAATTAAATTAAGTGTTTTACGAAGCAAACATTGAAGCGAACGTGTGCGTTTTGTGGACACAATGCTACGAGCAATTATGAATACACAACACTGCATTACTTATTCAAATAAATTACATGCATAAACTGAATAATCTGCATAAATCTCAGTAAACAGACGTAATATGTAGTTTCCATGCAGGACATCGGACGTTTCCATAAAATATTCCTCCATTTGTACAAATATATTATGCTAACATTATTGAAATGTTTAAGAGCTATGCCGGTCATTTAAAAATATCGTCGATAGGTAATGTTACCAATGTCTTCTGTTCCACTCCGCGCTCCCCTCAGGGGAACTGAGCGAAAGGGACAACTGCATATCGGGCCGAAAATACCTAAATAAAATCGTCAAAATCGATGTTTTGTATTCCCCATTTTTCTTCTCCAAAACTGAACCGATTTAAAAAAATTTTTTCGCTAACTGTATTAGAAGAAAATATTCTATGTTGGTACGTTTTGCTTTTTTTCAAAATACATTGTTTAGTTTGTATACTGAACGTCTTTTGACGGCGTTTAAACAAGGCCATTTTATTCATTTTTGGAAGGTCCTAACTTCTATAAGAAGTAAATTATCAATAAAAGCAAAACGTACCGACACGCTAATAGTCAATATCTATATTATGTAAAAAAAAATTTGCTCTAGGATCAAAATCCAGAGAAATAAATGGGGAATACGTTTGTATGGAAAAAAACTCCGCTGGTATTTTCTCTTAATGTTCTAATGAGAGTTGCCTCACGATCTCTTAATCCTTCGACAGTGGTATTGCTTATTTATGGTAAATATTTTAAATATGCAAAAATTCCAATTGTATTCAATTATCTACAAGAAATGCAATTTTGTAAATTTGTTTTTCAATTTACTGTAAAGTCTAATTACGGAATAACCCATATAGGTCTAATTTCAATCGTTGTGTCTCTCTTACTATCATGGTTAGAGATACGATCTTATAAACGCTTTACCTATATTCAAATCTATAAGTTAACCACAAAATAACTCAAATGTTCACCTTTATGAAAACAAAGCTTCCGACAGCAATTTGAAAAAAAAAATTGGGAAAATTGGGAATTTTTTATCAATTATTTTTTCATCAAAGATAAAAAAAAGAGTTGACGATAACATTTAGGTATAATACATTTGCCTAATAAAATTTGTATGTGTTTTTATATTTTTTCATTTTTCATTAAATTTAGCTAAAAAAACGTAAGAGGAGCCGTTTTTTAAATTCTTAAATGTTTGCTTTAAAAAAAATTATACTTAAAAAATTGTGTTGGTTTCGGATTATAAAATTTGAAAGGGTAATTCATTATCTATCAAAAAAAAAAAATTGTTTTTGGATACGTTCAGAAATATTCCATTTATTTTTATTTTTTTGCAAAGTGGAAATACTTTGACCTTTCGACAAAATAGTCACGAGGGGAAAATTCTTTAATTTCTTGCTTTGTTTTTTATATTAAATAAAAAAATGAATAAAACTTAATTTTTAAAAAATTATCTTACAGGCACACATTCAAAAATTAAAAAACTGTAAGCCATACTTTGAACGTGCAGTGTGCATTTAGTTTAGTAATAGGGTACAGTTTGATAAAGCTTGGATAAACAAACATCTTTTTGTAAAGCGTATTTTCAATACTATTCGGGAATATTATATTACTAACAATCAGAGAGCACGGGCCGCCAAACAACTCGGTCTTGGCACACACTCATTCACATGCATACATCGTCTCATACATACCCTTTTATTATTCTGACTCTTAACATGGCCATACTTAACTATCTGATTCACTTGATCGTGCCATGTCTTCCTCGGTCGTCCCGACTTCTTTTACCATTCACAATTGCGTCATACATTCATCAATCATCATTCTTCTTATGTATTTCGTTCATCCTGGACACGATAGTATAGATCTTATATTATACTACTGACCCGGCGAACTTCGTACCGCCTCAGAATCAATAACTGTTGTGTTAACTTATTGGCTGAATTAAAAGAAGTTTTTTTATCAAGTTAGAAATTATACAATGAAGCAACTATCGATGCGCAACAGTCCGTCTTCTGTCAGTGTTGGCATTGTGTATGGATTTATAATTTTTGTGATTTTCTTACTTTTCCACTTACATATATATATATATACAATTTGGGAGGTGGGTATGGGTACCGCCGCCCTGAGAACCATTTACTGGATAACCAATACATCTGTCATAGGTCACCCCAAGTGGTTTGCTACGTTTGGTGACTTAGCAGGGGTGCCCGGGTTCACGGGGTGAAGTTTGTCCAAGTCTTGGTGGCGGATGCGCCTGCCCACCCGCTGTGTGGCGGGCTTGAGGTGTGAGGTTGGTTGAGAGAGGCCTTTTGACCTTTCCAGCCGGACTCTCCCGACTCATCGCCTTGCACCTCAGTTGAAGGGGTGGATTCATACGTCCGTAACACCCGGACTCACTGACCCCCAGATTCCAACCCACCCCTCATACCTTTTTCCTTCCCAGAATTTCCTATCCTTCTCTTCTTTAAAAAGACCCTCTATATAGCATCCCCTAAGATGATATATTTTATTTTTTTTAAAGAAAGAGAAACATTCCCGGGTTACGAATAACCCAACAATGTTTGAAAATCTCCTACTACCACTACAGAAAGCCGAAAATGTTGCTTGTGTTGTGATGGAGGACTTAGCCAGCCGAGAAATTGAACACGCGACGCCCGGATGGGATCCAAGCGCTTTGCCCACTCAACCACTGACCAGTCATGATATACACCCTGAGGGAAATTATTTTCCTCAGGACCTCCTGTGTGGAGCTAATGTAAAAATAAAAAATCAAATAGGTACGTGTGAAGGATATTTATCATAATTATTGTATTTTTCCTGTGGAGGGGTGCAGACAAACGTTCGCAGTTTGTCCCATTTTCGACTGTTGACATTTAGTGTGTAATAAAGAGGGACAGCATTATATGTTTAGTAACAAAAGCAATACAATTAGCGCATTGACATTTGACGTTTTTGAATTTTTGGAATTCACGCACTAGTCAATATTATACTTATCACAATATTTCTGCAGCTCTTTCAAAGATGAGAATTCAAAAAATGTATGGGGAAACGAATTTTCTTCATAACTTTTCCGGTGTTTTAATAGCTTTTCTGCTATTCGGGGCGAAAACAAATCCAATAAATCAAAGATCACAAAAATCGGTCCAGCCTTTCTTGAGTTATAAATAATGTAACTAACCCGACTTTGTTTTATATATTAAGATTAAAACTCCATATAATTACAAAAACAGTCATATTTCTTAAACATAAACCAAAATAATTTGTAATATTCCCGTGCACCATAACTGCAACACGCTTTTTAAATAAATCCATAAAGTTTATGGAGGTCTACATGCGTCGATGCCAATAAAAAAATATTTCTTTTTTATGACTTCGATAAAACGCAAATTAAACATGTTTGCAGGGCTCGTGTTTGTATCACGAGGTCATGGTCACGATATCGGCTGATGGAAAAATTATTACGCGAACATGTTGATGCAAATTGACTTTCAAATCAATATTGTATCGGTGGAGCGGTTCTGAATTAATGTATTCATATCTCTCCTTCCATTATACTTATAGCTCGTAAAAACACTAAAATAGCTCTGGCAAGGATATGCGATGAGTGTTTTTACCTTACCTCCAAGTTGAATGGCCTTTATCAGTGCAAGTATATAAAAGTCCAATTATTATTCCATAAAATCTGGATATTTTTGCCAAGTACTTTACAATACAAGGCCTTTCATTTATAACACTCGTATTTCAACAGGGGTACCTACATTCGGCAGTCCGTATAAAAAATTGCAAAAGAAGCTTGGCTAACAATCCACGGTAGAGTTCTGGTTCGAATAACATTTTTCTTCAATTGGTTGTCTCATTTCATTGTAGGCCCGGTGCGGTTGCCGGTATATCAGTCGACGGTAATCCGCGTTTTCATCCTGCGACAAAATTTCCCCGACAAAATATCCTACGAACAAAATATCCTCCAACAAATTATCTACTAAACCTAACCTAACCTTATTTTACATTTTACTTTTTTGAAAAATAATTTATTGTCTTTACAGGATGTTTGTACTATTTTAGTCCAATTTTACTATTTTTTAAGAACAATTTATTTTCTTAAACCTTGTCTTTACGAGATGTCTGTGTTATATTTGTCCCATTTTTTGTTAGATTAGGTTAGGTTAGGTTTTAATAGATATTTTGTCGGGGGATGTTTTGTCCGTAGGATATTTTGTCGGAGGATATTTTGTCGGGGATATTTACATGGCGAATTTTCGACAGAGATGTTACGAAGAGAACCCCGTACATATTATGCCGTTTGACGTTTTGACAGATGTTACGAAGAGAACCTCGTACATATCATGCTTTCTGTACCTGTCTTATAAGAATAATTTTACTATTTTTGAACAATAATTTATTTTCTTTACTGAGACACATGTCTTTACGGGATGTCTGTATTATGTTTGTCCCATTTTTTTGTTAGATTGGATTGGGTTAGGTTAAGTTAGGTTAGGTTTTAGTAGGTATTTTGTTGGGGGATGTTTTGTCCGTAGGATATATGTTCGGCATTCCTCGCTCAAATTTAAGCCGGCTAAATTAATGATTCCTTTTCAAACGCCGAGTCATATGTCAAATCGGTTATAGCTTACGTAAATAATTAAATACTTCCATGTCACCGAAATTTATGTAAATTGACTAATTTTATAAGTATAGATTATTATATTCAATATTCATCGAGCGTCGAGTAATGTCAAATTATTAATTAATACTAATAATCGATCTAAAGTAGTCTGGTAAGAGATTTTAAAATTTTCAGCGTCAAGAAAGTTTGTTTACAGCGATGAATTTCCTCCAGTAAAAAAAATAAAATTAGCATCCCCGCGTATAACATCATGCTAATTGAAGTGGGGAACTTTATCAAAAATCAACCCACTTAAAAATATGTTTGGTTCTTTAAATAAAATGACGTAAAATAGATATACCACCCACGTAGACAATAATTTGGTTTTACAAAGAAAATTGAAGCACGTTGCTCTATTAAAATCGTAGACAATCCGTGTATATCGTACTGGTGATTCCGTATACCTACAGGTTTGCTACCTATAGGCGGATTGTGTTCCGAGCCGCGCTAAGCTCAATATTACAACCTAGCTGAGCTTAATCGAACCTCTGCGTAACCTCTGCGTGGTTGAATTTCAGAACTCAGCTTCGAGTGCCTGTCTGACGCCACGTCATACGCGCCACGCCACAAATAACATCTGTGTACGTGGAATTTCACAAAAAGCTACTGTTATAATCCGGTTTCGAATTCAAGAATTCGTCACAAGATGTCGCTATTTCCGTTAGCTGGTCGCATGGGGAAATCTCCCACCTAGGTATAACAGATACGAATTTGTGATTATGTAGTATCTCTTCGGATATGGAAAGATTGGCGGGAATACATGTTTTATCAAGCGGTTATATATTACATATGACGGCATTGCTCTGTCTCGGTTACTTTGTCCCGATGACTAGCTACACTGGATGACAGTGTAACCGAGGAACCGGCTATTTTTGTAACCAGTTCCTATTGGATTTATAAAATGGTCACCAACACTAACTAGGCAAAGCCGAACCAAAATACACTCTCAGGGCCCAGCAGTAAAAACCTTATATACAATTGATATACTGGGCATATATGGAACAACTACTTTTTAGACACCCGTCCGAAGACAGAAGACAGAACAAAACAAGTTTCTATAAATATCCAATCAGGCAAACTGTGGGGGAGGTTGGTTACATTGTCCGGCACCAAACCTACCCCAAAATGAAAGCAATTGACGACACTTGATAAGCAATCGGGCCACCGCAAGCCTCCCCAAAGGCTTTGTGCCCGACACCCCACAATCTCCACCCCTCTGGCCCACAGACACCTCCCATTCTCTGTCTGCAGTATCTACTTGTCGTCAGGCTCCACTTGGCACCCCCGCAGCGTATCAGACCCAAGTGGGTTAGTTACTTCTAACCAATGTTACAGATTACACTAACTGCCACTGTTAGCAACATACTGTCATTTCAAGAGGGAACGATGCTTAAAATGGTTGTGTCATCCGGGGAAAAGCTAAAACCGAGACCATTTAGCCAAAATATAAACTTTTGACAGTTATCTGTCATTTAAATCTGAGAAGGTCAATAAACGATATAAGCGCACGCTCATGAGGCGCAGTACTTTTTTTTACATTAACTCCTCACAGGAGACCCTAAGGAAAATAATTTCCCTCAGGGCCTATGTCATCTGGGATGCTGTGTGCAGGGTCTTTTTGAGGAGAGGAAGGAATGAACATTGCTCTTGAAGAGACCCATGTTGTAGGAAGGAGGAAACACAGAGGTCGGCAAATCATTCCACAGCCGATCTGTTGAACACAAGAACGAGTCGAAGAAACGAACCGTTCTCGTGACAAATGTCAACCGTGTACAAATGTTGGTTACGCGTTTGGCGTGTTTCCCGACTATGCACCTGTGCCGAAGGGATCAATGATGCTAGTTCCTCGGAGCATCTTCCATTGTAATACCGGTAGAACAAGGATAGCATTCCCACCCGACGCCTGTGCTCTTAAGATTGCATTCCAATATCCACTAATATGCTGATCTATAGAATTCAAAGATATTGAAATACAAGAGATATGCTATGGTGGCCGCCCGACCGTCTAATGGGAATAGTTTGAATACGGAAAGAATATGTTCATTTAGTTAGTTTTTTGAAGATGTGCAGTAGTATTGGTTAACAATTACGGCGGCGCCAGGAAACACAGTCCCATCTAATAAAACTGCGGATAGCACATCTATTATATTTCAATATCTACGATAGAATTCACTGGATTGACGACCGAGACGATCACTGACAAAATGGTCGAGTTCGACAGAGGGCGACGGAACTAATTCTATTTTAGCTGACACAATCTTGGAGTTCAATGGAGGAACGATAGTAGTACCTAAATAGATTTAGTAGTGGAACGATGTATTTTTACTAAATATTCGACCTTTGAGAAACTAAAGTGGTTGAAATATTACTAAAGGCTTCATTAACTAATTAACACCCGTATAGTGTTAAAAAGTAAATGCGGACCGCCAATGCATATTTAGATTAGTATTTCAATTCAACATTGCAATTTATTAATATTTTTATGTGATTGTTCGGCATTTGATATTTCGGAGTGTCAATTAATAGAAAATACCTTCAGTGTTGCCTTATTTATTCCCTGTCAACATCGGTTCGGCTGCCAACGGTGAAACCGTGCCCGGGACATCGATCCAAAATCGATCCGGTATTGTAAAGTTATCGAATTCACTGTGCTGTTCCAGAGTAGCTTCAATGTGGGCACCCACTTGGTAAAACTTATAATTTGGTAATGGTGTCCTGTCATCTGACATTCTGTCCACGTGACTTAAATCCGTTTCATCACAATAGTTGGGATCTATATAATCTTACAACGGGACGTTACGGCGACTAAGGGCTTACCTAGTGTGTCTTATGTTAATAAAACTTGGCGACAAAAATCTTGAACGGCTAAACGTCTGCCAAAACTTTCATGCATATTTATATTCGAGACAGCAGCAGTTATGTAACGATGGCTTCTCTAAGGCCTGTGCCTGGAACCACTGAACAAATAAAACGATAGAAGGGTGTTGTGGGCGGTTCCACGACTTTTCATCCCGCGACAAAATATCCTACGGAAAAAAACATTTACTTATTGGGAAACCATCACCTCTGCCATAGGTCACCCCAAGTGGTTTGCTACGTTTGGCGACTCACCGGGGTTGTCCGAGTTCATGGGGTCAGGATTGTTCGGATCTTGGCGACGGTTGCGTCTGCCACCAATTGCATAGTAGGCCGGATAGGGAGAGACTAGTTGAGGGAGATCTTTTGACCTCTCCAGCAGGACCCTCTCGGAACATTGCCTTCCACCGCAGTGAAAGGGGTAAATTCGCATATCCTCACTCCTGGATACATTGGCCCCAGATTCCCCCACCCCTCATACCTTTTTTCCTTCCCTGAACTTTCTCTCCTTCCTTTCCCAGAAAAGACCCTCCACACAGCATCACCAAAGATGACATAGGCCCTGAGGGAGAATAATTATCAAAACCTAACCTAACCTAACCTAACATAACTTAATCTAACATAAAAAATGGTGCAAAAATATTCCAGACATCCTGTAAAGACAATAAATTATTGTTCAAAAATAGTAAAATGTAAAATAAGGTTAGGTTAGGTTAGGTTTTAGTAGATATTTTGTTAGAGGATGTTTTGTCCGTAGGATATTTAGTCGGAGGTAATTTTGCGGGGATATTTTGTCGCGCGATGAAAACGCGCGCTACCGTTGTGGACTTGAATGTGTTCCAGAAACTAATGAAACATTTTCGAAAAGCTGAATTCTTTCTTGGGGAGAAAAATAAATTCATCGGCCTATCTAGTGCCTATGATTCTAGAAGATTGTAGACATCAATTTTCTTTCAAATCGATATATCACATTTCTAGGAAGTTTTGGGGATTATCTGTTCAGTGCTTATAGCCTATAGTGCGGCGCCTTTAAGATTATTTCGCTCAATATCCCTGTTTTCGGCTTCTTTGTCATTATCCAAATAATAATCGGCATGAACGAAAGTTTCTGAATTTTTTAAGGCTAAAATTATACAACTTTTAGTTCACCTTTGAATACTAAGGACCAATAATATTAGAGGATCCATTTTTGAGAATTTTGTATGTAAACTGTCCAAGAGACTTTCTGATCTTCTTTGTAAATATTTTTATCCCATCGTTATTATCAGAAATTCGTTTTCTGTTTGTACGGTGAAGAAATTTTTTAATATGATAGGAATTGGAAAATTTAACAGATTGGTTGACCCATCTAAAATAAGCATGACTCTAGTTGAGAATCATGTCATCACCAGGCATGTTTTACTTATTTTTTATTATTTATTAACCTTCTTTGGGTTAACTCTCGACAGGCCAAAATACTAAACATAACGTCCGTAACTATGTGGGTCGCCCGATGACGCCATGCATTTTTTTTTATTTTATGGGCATTTAAACCATAGAAATCCATTTTTCTTTTTTTATTATTTATTATTTGTCCCTTTATTGGGCAGGGAATGTTACCTATATTTTTTCCTGCGATCAACGATTTTTTCACATTTTTTTAAAACGGCACATTATGTATTAATCCTTTGCGCAGGAGTAGCTAAAATACTAAAAATATATTTCATGTGTTTAAGTAGATATAAGAAGGATAGTAATTTTGGGGTCTACCTTCGGGCCCAGTTGGCTGCAGGACAGTTAATAATCTTTTTAATATTTTTTTACCTTGTTTGTATTACTTATTAAACCATTTTTTAAATATTTTTTACCCTTTTGTGATATTTATTAGCCTGTTTTTTTTCAATTAACTTTTCGTATTATTTATTAACCCTTTTATTATTTATTAAACTTTTTGTATTGTTTATTAATCCATTTGTATTATTTATTAAACTTTTTGTATTTTTTATTAACCTATTTATTAACCCTATTTTATAACTCATTAACTATCCCTCTTTTATAACTCATTTTATTTTATTTTCCAACTATTTTTACTATTTATTAACCCTTTTGTGTATTATTTATTAACTTTTTTCGTATTATTTACAACCCTTTTTAATAAATGTTAGCATTTTTCATATTATTTATTAACCTTTTTTGTATCATTTACTAGCAGACCCGGCCACACGTTGCTGTGGCTTACCCAACCTCTATAACCAACGCCATCTTTAATTTGCATATATATCAAATTCACACCGTCCGCTTGCCAGCTGCCCGCTGCCTGAATTGAATCTTCGAAATTCTCGACTTTTCTCTATTATAATACGCATGTATTATACATATAAACCTTCCTCTTGAATCACTCTATCTAAAGATTAGCCCTTTTGTATTATTTATTAACCTTTTTTGAAATATTTATAAACTTTTTTGTATTATTTATAAATCTTTTTAAATTATTTATTAATCCTTTTTTATTATTTATTAACCGCTTTTGAACTTTAATGAGGAGAATAATATGGTAGTTTATCACAAAATTTCTTCACTGAAATAAATCACGACTTCCTAGTTTTAGGTAATGGAATTTGAAACTTTTCCAGTTTCATTTAAAATTTTGTAAAGGAATACAAAGTCAGTAAAGATCCTTCTGTCTGTCAATTTATGTATTTTCAGATTATTTAACTGAATTTTAGAGTACAATAAATTTGCTGAATACCCATTTTAAAACTTTGAAATCGTAATTCTGCATTCTCAGAAAAATGTATCGATTAAAATTGTAATATTCCAGACTGGAGATTTTTTGAACTCAAGTTGACTTCTAACAAAGTAAAATATAACTATTTTTTTATAAGAAAAACTCTCCTTTTATAACTTTTAAAGGTTATTCACGTCAATGTAAAACATCATTGAAGAAGAAGATAACAATGATAATCTAAACTAAAATGTGAGACAGAAAAATAGAAAAAGATAATGTTTTCAGCTGCGACCCGAACCCAAAACATCTCGTTTAACCGGGACGTGCGCAATTACCAATTCAGCCATTGCCACCTTCTGTCTAACCGACATATTAGTATCTTCAACTGGATTCTGTTCTGGGTTCGAGTCCCAATTGCGACCATTATCTTTTTCTATTTTTCTGTGTCTTGTTCGCTTTCACATTTTCGTTTAGACTATTATTGTTATTTTTTTTTCAATGATATAAAATTTAATAGTTTAATAGCCCAGGCAACGAAGACCAAAAAATACCAAATAGGGGAAATAATTCATGTAGAAGCCATTTTTGGCACAGTTGTAGGGGAAGGTGTCCTTAACAAAATACTAAAAGTACTTAGGGGTCGGGGTGGAGCTAAGGGCGGGGGGGAGTCTAAAGATCCCTTTTTTCAGTTTTTCATTAATAACTCGAAAACTACTGCCTCTAGCGAAGAAATGTTTAGGTACTAAATTATCTACATAAAATTCTCTACAAAAAAGGTGACATAAACTTTTTTGTTTGGATCTATGCTTAAGGAAATAGGGAGAGGGGAAAATGTAAAATAAAAAAAATAAAATGTTTTATTTTTTAAAAATGAAATGTTTGTCGGTAAAAATTAAAATGCTTATTGTTAAAAAATCAAATAATTAGTGCTTAAGGATGTACCTTGAACATTCAATTTCGTCGAAATCTAAACTTTCAGCGTCATCAATGCTGTCTTCGACGGGGACTCCGTACATACATGAGCCGAGGCAGCCGCAGGCAATCCCTGATTTGTGGCAATCGCAGCGCATCCCACACCCAGTCCGTGCATCGGAAAAAATCGTGTTCAAAATGGAGATGGGTGCCACCAGGGTCGTTCGTGTTAACTGGGTTAAGGATCCCATCTTCTCCCTTGACCCAACCCCATTGGATGGGTGGTAGGGGGTTGCCTAGCCACTGTTGTATCTGTAAAAAAGTAATGAGACCAAGGTAAGCATTCATCACAAATGAATATTTGTAATAAAAAAGCAGTATTTAAAACTATATATAACTGGATTTAATTACCTGTAGATATACTCTGAGCGAGTGTTGCTTTGAAGCTCCTCTGGTGGGAGGAAGAATGGCCATGTCTGATTTGGGCTTCGTTGACGCTTTCAAAAATGCCGAGTACCGATGTTTGTTTAGGTTGTCTTGATGAGCAGGCGCTTTGTATACAGCCAAAAAAAGTTTCTCGCCAGCCTGTTTAGTATTCTCAGGTGATGCTGAGGGATCATTGGAGGGGACCCACCACTTTCCCAACGGCGTTATAAGGAAACATATGGTTTCCTCCTTCACCGCACACGTCAAGACTCTACTTTTTTTGAACGAAGCTACATTTATTTGAACCCTAGACCCTCCAATGTCCATGCATACGGGGTTAGTAAGCAGTATGCAAGTACTTACATTAACATTATACAAAAGATAAATAGAAGTAGCAGCCCGTGTAATAATTCTTCTGAAATAGGTAACATCAAAAAGAGATAATAGTGTTAGTAAAAGAAAAAGAAAAATAAAAATAAAAATAACGGCTATGACCAGTCGAAGAAACCTTCTGTGAATAAAATAAGTAATGAGGAAAAAACAGTTATATGATTATGTTATAATGTAAGTAATTACTATAGTAGCGGAAATAAAATAAAACATATTAAAAAAAGCCAGAGAAAGTATTCCATAGACCACCGGGCAGTCCCAATGAGAATGCGTATAGCTATCGGCCCAACCGCAGACGATGCTCGAAGTCTGCGTCCTTTAGCCGGTTCCCCGATTTTGCCTCGAAGAAATGTACTTGGGAGAGAAGGGGAAGTTTTTGAAGACCTTGAGGAAAGATGAGCATCGGGTTACCGGAGGGGGGACGGAAGGACATCGAGACCGCACGGTTACGCCTCAGGCCAACGCATGTCGATGGGGGAGGCGCGGGCGGATCGCAGGAAGACCGCTCTGTTGTATGTTCGCCTGGCAATGTGCATGTACAGGGTCTATCCCACCCCCTTTCTATGGGGGAATGACGATACATAACATGCACAGTTCAGTTGCGCCACCAAAGAATGGAAACCAAAACTAATCAAGAAAAATAGAAAATAATAAGAGCATTTATACATGTAAAACGTAATTTCAGAATCAGTACAGAGTAATAATGTATCAAGCGATACTGTCATCACTACCATCGCTCACCAAGATGACCTATCGAGGTAAAAACATAAATCATTGTTAGCAGAGACCAGAGAAGAAAAAAAAATAGTCAAACGTAATCAGTAATTTATAGGTCACATAAGTTATATTATAGATAGTTCAAAGCATATTCACTAAATAGAGTCGAATGCCTGAGGAAATTTACAAGGATCTGGGTTGAGAGATGGCCCGAACTTAGAGTCGATGATTAAATTTAACTTCATTGTGTGTTTAGGATCCAGGTGTAATTGCTCCTGGAACACATGGTCACCCTTTTATTACACTTCTACTACTACTATTGCCCGGATTTTTATTATTTCGCACTGAAACTGTTTATTCGTGTATTTATGTATCATGCTTTCTTAGGTAGTTTTGTCTCTATTTCTTGCTTTTTAATCATTGTTTTCTCTGTCTTAACTTGATATTATTAATAACCTTACCCGTATATACTACATTTGCTACTTTCATTTTATTCTTTTTTTCTAAATCTAAGATTCTATAATAATTTCTAAATCTAAGATATTTTTCTAATCAAGTTTTGCGTGTCTGGACTTGCATAAGTAAGGAGCCGGATCGTAAGGAGCCGGAACGGAACTACCATTTAATCATTTTGTATTGTCTTACACCCCATCAAGGGGGTGGACTAAACCTATGACCGTGCATCAACTGAGGAGATGACTCCCAAGGCAGCGGTTGCATAACCCGCCCGCGCCTCCCCCGTCGCCATGAGCGGGCCTGAAGACCAACCGTTGCGGACCGGTGCCCTTCCGCCCTGCCTCCGGTGACCCGATGCTCGCTTTTATCCCTAGGGTCTTCGGGTCTTTCCCTCTTTAATTCCAACACTTTCTTCGAGGGCGTACCGGGAAGCCGGCTTAGGGGCGCGGACACCGAGTCCCGCTTGCGACTGGACTGATGGCTCCGCTTATCCTCGGTGGGATTGCCGGACGACTGCAACTCAGTTGCTTTGGTTAGGTCGTACAATCTCATCATAATAATGTTTTTTTTTTCTAGTAACTTTTCCTCTTTTCTATTAATAAACTTTGTTTTCAGCTATATCCAGTGGCGGAGATGAGACGTAATACTATGAAATAAATAACTAACACCCTGTACGCACTCGCATACTGCCTGCTAACAATGCATGCCCGGACATTGGAGGTCTAGAGTCATTTTAATAAAAAATAGCTTCTTTATAAATAAAAAATTAGAGTCTTTACGTGTACGGTGAAGGAGGAAACCATCTGTTTCCTTAGAACTCCGTGGGAAAGTGGTGGGCAACCTCCAGATCCCTCAGCATCACCTGAGAATACTAAACAGGCTGGCGAGAAACTTTTTTTGGCTGTATACAAAGCGCCTGCTCATCAAGACAACCTAAACAAACATCGGTACTCGGCATTTTTTAAAGCGTCAACGAAGCCCAAATCAGACATGGCCATTCTTCCTCCCACCAGAGGAGCTTCAAAGCAACACTTGCTCAGAGTATATCTACAGGTAATTAAATCCAGTTACATATAGTTTTAAATACTGCTTTTTTATTACAAATATTCATTTGTGATGAATGCTTACCTTGGTCTCATTACTTTTTTACAGATACAACAGTGGCTAGGCAACCCCCTACCACCCATCCAATGGGGTTGGGTCAAGGGAGAAGATGGGATCCTTAACCCAGTTAACACGAACGACCCTGGTGGAACCCATCTCCATTTTGAACACGATTTTTTCCGATGCACGACTGGGTGTGGGATGCGCTGCGGTTGCCGCAAAGCAGGGATTGCCTGCGGCTGCCTCGGCTCATGTATGTACGGAGTCCCCGTCGAAGACAGCATTGATGACGATGAAAGTTTAGATTTCGACGATTGAATGTTCAAGGTACATCTTTAAGCACTAATTATTTGATTTTTTAACAATAAGCATTTTATTTTTACCGACAAAAATTTCATTTTCTTAAATTAAAACATTTTTTTTTAATTTTACATTTTCCCCTCTCCCTATCTCCTTAAGCATTGATCCTAACAAAAAAGTTTATAGAACCTTTTTTGTAGAAAATTTTATGTAGATAATTTAATACCTAAATATTTCTTCGCTAAAGGCCGTAGTTTTCGAGTAATTAATGAAAAACTGAAAAAAGGGACCTTTAGACCCCTCCCCCACCCTTAGCTCCACCCCCACCCCCCCAGTACTTTTAGTATTTTGTTAAGGACATCTTCCCCTACAACTGTGCCAAAATTGGCTTCTACATGAATTATTTCCCCTATTTTTCCTTCGTTGCCTGGGCTATATACATCTAGAGAGTGTTTGTTGAGTGTTTCACCTCTCGTTAACTATCCATTATAGATAATAAATAAATACTTGCAATAGGTAGAAAACTTGTATATTTACATATTTATATTGCGGAATATGGCCACTACTCTTAGGTTCGAGTCAAAGATATTTAAATATATGTGCTATCAGCAGTTTTTACTGGGTGGGAATGTGCTTCCTGGGATCGCCGATATTGTTAACCAATTGTTACCACTTCACACCTTCAAAAAATCAATTAAAATCTGTGTTCAAACTAGGATCATTAGACCCTAGACCGTAGTCCGCTGATAGTCGGGCGGTCATCATAGCATATCTTCTAATATTTCAATATCTTTGGTTTAAGTCCATTGGTGAAATCTGCCCTTAAGTCCTCTCCGATTCTCTTGGATACTACCGAATACGTTATTCACAACGACATCGGCTTTTAAGCATGTCGATTAATTTTATATGCTTCCTTATTAATTATTTTCTGAACCGATGCCCAGAATGAATTATACTTCTTAAGTCGTTGCCTTTTGGCTGAAGATCCTGACCTGCCATCCAATTTCCCTGAATAACCAGCTCATTCCCTCCTCACGGTCCTGCGCTGCATGGAGAGCCAAGGACACCGACGTTCCGGAAACCTGCGATACTTGATCACTTCAATGCAACGAACTTCCCCTGCTTCTCCTACCTTTCTCTTTGCCAGTGACCATGGGTTCCTTCGGTTTCAAGTTCTCAGTTTGGCGATCAACGTGTCCAATATAATTTACAGGCAGACCAACAGTTGTTGGTCTATTGTGGATGTCTAGCTTTTCCAGATTGGATAGAAATGCCTGGCTCTCCATGGAATCTTTAGCATTATTCTGCAGCACCACATTTTTATTTATTTATTTTTTATTTATTTATTTATTGTTTGTTTATAAATATTACATAATACAATATAATGAACTTAAAATGTCCAACTAGGCAATTGCCCGTTTTAGGACATTCCAATATGATAATGTTTTTACATGTAAATTATAGTAAATTATAGTAAGTTATAGTGTTGACTATTCTGTTGGTAAAATAATACATATGTATATTCATATTCTAGAATATTTTCAGTTATACCATGACATTTTTTACTATTGTTTAGCTGACATAATAAACTAAAGTAATATTAATAGATAAAACAAGAAAAATGAATTTGAAAATGAAAATGAATGAAGAAATACAAACATTTGGAGTAAAGATATAAAACATAATGAGGCAGGTTCATGGATAGAAAATGAAGAACTCAATTGTTCAGACATTGAACAAATGAGTTTTTCTGATATATCGGTTGAATTGTTAGCCAAAATTATAAAAAATACTCATAATTGGAAAGCCACGGGTTGCGATTGGATACATAATTTTTGGTACAAACGTCTAACTACTTTACATCCTCTTTTTGCAAAAAATCTTTCAAAACTTGTCAAACAACCTCAAAATTTTCCTAATTTTCTAACTAAGGGCATTACTTATATGTTACCTAAAAGCGAAAATATTAATAATCCCACTCAATATAGACCCATTACATGTCTACCGACAATATACAAAATTTTAACATCTTGCTTGACAGATTTAATATATACTCATTTGGATGAAAAAAATATTTTATCTGAACAACAAAAAGGTTGTCGCAGAAAACATATGGGATGTAAAGAACAATTAGTTATTGATTCTGTAATTTTAAAACAAATTCAAAATCAAAAGCGTAATTTACATACTTGTTATATAGATTATCAAAAAGCTTTTGATAGTGTCCCGCACTCGTGGCTAATAAAAATATTAAAAATATATAAAGTTAACCCAATTATAATTAGCTTTTTGAAAAATATTATGTCCTTTTGGAATACAGATTTACTAGTAAATTTAAAAGGTAAGAAAATAGTAGTACCGGGCATTTCAATAAAAAGAGGGATTTTTCAAGGAGACTCATTGAGTCCTCTTTGGTTTTGCTTAGCATTGAATCCTATGTCTAAAATGTTAATTAAAAGCAAGTTTGGAATAAAAATTAAGGGTAATACAAGAGAGAGTAGTATAGTTTCACATCTATTATATATGGATGATATAAAATTATTTTCAAATTCTGAACCAAATTTAGAAAAAATGATTAAGGTAGTTAAAATTTTTTCAGATGATATTAAAATGACTTTTGGTTTAGATAAATGTAAAACGATCCATATAGAGAAAGGCAAAATTGTAGATGGAGACGAGGGTATATTTAGAAATTTCAAAATTAAAAGTATGAAAGGGGATGAGGTTTATAAATATTTAGGATACCCGCAATCGAATAGATTAGATCACACTAGTATTAAAAATGATATTAGGATTAAATTTCAAACTAGGATCAGAAAAATTTTAAAATGCAATCTATCTGCTAAAAATTTAGTAAAAGCAATAAATACTTGGGCAATACCTTTATTAACGTACTCATTTGGCATAATTAAATGGTCCAATACAGATTTAGATAGTTTAGAACGATTAATTAGAACTACGTTAACAAAGTTTAATTGCCATCATCCAAATTCAGCTATAGAACGAATTAATTTACCTAGAAATTTAGGAGGTAGAGGTGTAGTCAAAATAACATCTTTGAAACACAATCAGGTAGAAATGCTTAGAAATTTTTTCCATAGGAAAGCTAATAGCTCAGAAATGCACAAAATAATTTGTAAGGCAGATAGAAACATTACCCCTTTAAATTTATATGACGAGAATGCCAACATTCTTATAAATACTAACCAGGAATTATTAGATTCCTGGTCAAATAAAATTATTCATGCAAAACACTTCAATTATCTCAACCAAACGTATGTTGACAAACTTTCGTCAAACAAATGGTTGAGTATTGGAGAGTTGAGCGCAGAAATAGAAGGATTTATGCTTGCCATTCAAGATAGAGTCATTAATACTAAAAATTATAGGAAGCATATAATCAAAGATATAAATCAAATTGATGATTTATGTAGAAAATGTTTGGCTTTTCCGGAAACTATAGAACATATTATATCGGGATGTTCTATATTAGCGCCGTCCGAGTATACATTTAGGCACAATCAGGTTTTAAAAATAATCCACCAAAGTTTGGTAATTAAACATAACTTGATTGACTGCCGTAATATAGTACCATATTATGAATATGAACCAAATTCATTTTTAGAAAATGAATTTTATAAAATATATTATGATAAAACTATACTAACAGACAGAACAATTAGTCATAATAGACCTGATATAGTTTTACATGACAAAATTAAAAAAATTACTTATATCATTGATGTAGCTATTCCAAATTCCTGTAATATTCAAAAAACTGTTTCTGAAAAAATTAGAAAATACACAGATTTAGGAAATGAGATTAAAAGAATTTGGCATTCTCGGAATATAAAAATATTACCATTTGTTATTTCGGCTACTGGCATTATACCTAGGTCTCTGATTCAAAATTTAGGCGTATTAGATTTGTCAAAGAAATTATATATAAAAATGCAAAAATCGGTAATTTTAAATACATGTAGGATTACAAAAGATTTTTTAAATATTTATATTGAGGGATCAGTAGGATTTATAGGTTCAATTAGGAATTCCACAGAGCCGAACCCTCTGATATGAAAATATCTGGAGTCGGTGAATTATTTTCCCATCTGGTCTCTGGTAGGTTGACATGTTGTTCTTGTATTGTTTTGTAATTATAATACATATAGTGCAATTGCATAACGTGGATTGACCAGATGATCATTTGGGAAGTGTGTGAAAGGGTTTAGTTTTTCCTGTGGGGAAAATTAAACCCGGACATTTAAATCTGGTGCGTAATATAAATAAAAAAAAATAAAATATATATATATATATATATATATACTAGTATTATGAATATATATATATATATATATATATATATTCATAATACTAGTATACTTTCAGTTATACCCCGACATTGTTTTTACTATTGTTTAGTTATATATATATATATATATTCATAACACTAGTATACTTTCAGTTATACCCCGACATTTTTTTTACTATTGTTTAGTTGACATAATAAACTAAAGAAATGTTAATAGATAAACAAGAAAAATGAAAAATAAAAACTGAAAGTAAAGAAACAGTGGAGCAATTTTCGAACTTACTTTATGTAAAAATACAGTTACTTTAATGCTAATATAATACCAATATAAGTTAAAATGTAAAGAAAAACAAAAATTACAATTCAATTAATGTTGTTTAGCATATTCTCGCATTCAGCTCTCCCCAAGACCAGAAGCCAATTATTTACCTGCATACGCAGAATGTTAGTACTCTTTGCCTTCCATGCATCAGGTATGAGATTGAGCAATTTAGGGCCTAAGTATGAGAATTGTCTCTGTGCTAAAGATGAGGAAGTGGTGGACGGAACTATTGGGGTTTTTTTTGCACGTCTTGTATTATGACAGTGGTTTACGGAAGCATATTGGTGCCTCTGTTTTTGAGTATGTACTATGATTTTCCTCATGTATAATTGTCTTACATCAAGAACACGAAATTCTGCGAACAATGAGTCGCTGGGGTACCTGAAAGGTTTTTTCAGTATGACTCTTATAAGCGATTTCTGGGATTTAGCTAAGGGATCGAGTATACTTTTAGCACAACCGCCCCAACCTAAGGAAGCATAGTCTAATATGGAATTACACATTGCAAAGTAAATTCGTTTCAAATCATTTACGCATAGAATATTTCTTATTGCTATAAACAGATGTGTAAGTTTCCTGACCTTTGTGGAAGTAAATGCTATATATTTGTCCCATCTCAGAAATTTATCAATGATATTTCCTAGGTATCTTATATTGTCCACACATTCTAAGGTGTTGCGTGTAATAATGTCGTTGCAATAGTGTATTCTAATGTTAAGGATTTCTTGTGGTTGACCCGCTTGAGTTGAACTGAAGCAAATGAATTTCGTTTTATCTGAGTTTCGAGTGAGGAGATTACTATCTAGCCACTGTTTAACTTTGTTTATGCCAAATTCAGCTTTACAGCAAGACTCATTCCAGGTTTTGCCTTCAAATAAAAGTACTTTATCGTCAGCAAATGTAATAATGTGGTCTGAAAAGGAAGTATTACATAAGTCATTTATATAAAAATTAAACAATATGGGACCTAGAGTACTTCCTTGCGGTACGCCATATTTAATATTGGCTGGATCACTTAGAGTACCGTTAATATCCACTCTTTGGCTCCTGTTTTCTAGGTAACTAACCAACCACTTGAAAATTTGACCCTGTATCCCAATTCGCTGTAGTTTATTCAGCAGATCTAAAAAAAGTGCAATCCATTTACTACCTTTATCTAGATTATTAGAGATGATTTTTGTCAAATTAGCGATGGCATTTTCAGTGCTTAAACCTTTGCGAAAGCCGAATTGTCTACTAGAAAGGATGTTGTTATTTTCTAGATAATGGATGAGTCGGTTCTTTACAATTTTCTCCAAAATTTTTGAGACAAAGTTGAGCAGGGAAACAGGCCGGTAATTATGTATCAGTGATTTGTCCCCACTTTTATGCAGTAAAATGACGATTGACTGCTTTAAATGGTTAGGGAATTTCCCTGATTTAAAGCTTAGATTTGCAATGAACGCAATCGGTAAGGCTATGTATCCTTTAATGATTTTTAGAAAATTTCATGAAATCTTATCGGGACCACATGCTTTTGATGACTTAAGGTCGTCAATTATCTTCATGACTTCGTTAGATGACGTTGTGATTGGGTCTATTTTGTGACCGATATTAGGGATAGTTAAATTGGCGAGAGCGGTTTCTGATTTCTTACACTTATCGAGGATTTTTTTAGCAAGTTTGTCTCCCACAGATGAAAAGTAGCAGTTTGCAAAGTTTGCCATTTCTTTGGGGACTTCAGAGTTTGTTGTGTTAATGTATAGCGATTTAATTTCTGAAGATTTATTGATTTTGGATTTGGTTATGTTGCGAAAGGTATCCCAAAAACGTTTTGGATTGCAGTTGTTTTCGAAGAAGTCTTTTCGAAGAAGTTTTTTGAAGAAAAATTTCGAAGTCTTTTCTTATATAATAAAGAAACTTAATATAAGATTCAAAATAATACCCATAACAAAGCTCGAAGGTTTCCATAATTAGTAAAGGCGAATGACAAAAAAACTTCGTTTTCGAATACACTTCCATGCTTATGTTATTCCCCATGACATGTGATTGCTACCAAATTGCAACAGAATCAAATCATGAAAACCGATGACTCAGATTTACTCAGAAAACGCCCACCGATTCCCAGTACAAAAATCATGTCAACACTTTCAATGATTCATAAAATTTCTGATCAACAATTATAACGTAGAATTGTGTTAAATGAATGGCGCTGCAAGAGTTATTAAGACAACGGTTTTCTTTGAAGATTCTATCAATAAAATTATTTAATTTGAAATTAACCCCTAAGCTCTCAGACCTATTTTCTCGAAAGATGCAAATATATTCACTTTGTAAAAATTTTCAAATAAATGGAATATTTCTGGATGCATCTGAAAAAAAAAAAAAAACTGTTTATGAAAGGTGTTGAAATGCGCTTGTACATAATTCAAAATAAACCAATAAGTTTTTAAATATAAAATTTTTGAATGCAAACGTAAAAAGGTTTTAAAAATTGCCCACCAGCTAAAATTACTGATAACGAAAAAAATAAAACACACACAAACATTTTAATCGGCAAATGTATTATAAACCTTATCGTCAACCCATTTTTTGCTGCTCCGTGTGAAAATAATGAATAAAAAATTCGTAAAGTTTCATAAATATTTGTTCAAATTGTGGTCGGAAACTTTGACCTCATAAAATGAAAATAACACCCCAAAAACAAATAACGAAAATCATAAAATGTTGATTATTTTTCGATTAAGTTTTAGATTTGAATATAATTTTTGGTGGATCCTCTTTCTAACACCGCTTAGATCGTATTTCTAACCATTATAGTAAAGGAGACACTATTTACATATTTATATTGCGGAATATGGCCACTACTCATAGGTTCGAGTCAAAGATATTTAAATATATGTGCTATCGGCAGTTTTTACTGGGTGGGAATGTGCTTCCTGGGATCACCGATATTATTAACCAATTGTTACCAATTCACACAAAATTAGTCTATGGGGTTAAGGACACAATCCAATTACTTCCCACTCCTTAGAATATGAAATACGTAGGACTTGTTAAATCCTTTCCGTTCCGTATCCAATTAAATATATGGACATTTGCTGTCTTTGCCGATGCTGAACGATGAATTCATAAGTATTGAGTGCTTACATGTTCCCAGCTCATTTACAAAGATGTGACAGCGTCTTTGAATGATATAGATGTAAATTTATCTCCGAGAGTTCATTGAAATGCTAATTTTATTCAGTTCTCTTCTGCCTATACGGTTTGTTCAGACTAGCGGGCTTCCCCAAGATCGTGCGTAAGTGGAATTGGCTTATTTTAACATATCGTCATTCTGGGAATCTTTTAAAGAAAAATATAGTTCACGGGTAAACAGGTACTTGGATATTTTTCTTCATCCGTGACTCAGCTATTAATAAATCAAATTTGATAATTCCTATGAAATACCGGTTATTTTGGGCTAAATTTAGAGGCCTACGTAGATTCGGTGGTGAAAGTGACCAGAGATGATCTGTTAAAAGATTTTATAGAGGATTTTTGTGAATACCGTACAAGACTATGAGTCACACAGGGGGATTCAGTTTTGGTAAGGAATTGTCTAACGGATGATTTTT
The DNA here is from genome assembly GCA_929108145.2 of Limnephilus rhombicus. NCBI lineage: Eukaryota > Metazoa > Arthropoda > Insecta > Trichoptera > Limnephilidae > Limnephilus > Limnephilus rhombicus. Next base: position 26,029,470 of record OV815295.1, on the reverse strand, counting down.
GGGCTGTCATCCGAGAGAACTGGAATCGCAGTTAACGAAAAAGTCGTTCATTTTAAGGCCAAGGCTAAGGTCAAGGTCGAATACGGGTAAAGATATTTCAATTTTGTGATCTTTCATCGGGGCGATAATGATATTGCCTTCCACTCTGAAGATAGTGTTCAGGAAAGTTTCTTTCAAAAATGTTGGTAGTTCGAAGCAGATATTACGGTTTATTTTTATGAGGGTGTTGCGTTAAAAATGAAATCCTACATGCGCAGACTTTCTTTGACACTAAAGGTTGGGGAATTTTTAAGTGCTTAAGGTCGTAAGCAAAAGGAAGAGAATAATTGATAATTGCCTCCACTATTCATTAAAATTAACTTTGAAGGGAATTACAAGTATCATTTTTATTCTGAATATTGGTTTATCACCACGGCAACACTAAATATACAGATGATTCTGCTTAATTAGGACACATCGGGATCCAAAAATTGCGAACTGTACCAAATAAGCAAATTTTAAGAAACATACAAATAAAAATAAAATTTGCATCTGTTTTTTTTTTTTTTTAAATACGTGTATAATTACGGAATATAAATATGTACCAAGAACTATAGGTACCTACAGATGTTGTCACTGGGCGATTTAATTTGTACCAATTAAACGAAATGGTGTCCCAAATAACCGAAGTAAACTAGTATCAGTTTCTGTATCTGGTTTCCGTTCCTTGGCTTTTGACCCAATAACCGTGTGTTTCAATAAACCTGTACACCCATTAGGGGGGGGGGTAAGGTTTTAAAACCTTTTTTATTATTATTCTGAATGTTCAACGTGTCGAGAGTATTGTGTCAAAATTTCAAGTAAATCGGAGCAAAACAAAGAAGATACAGCCTTTCTCATATTTCTAATATAAAAACTTTAAATCGATTTTATCACAAAAAAATTTTTGAAGTTCGTGAACATCATTGCTCAAAATCTACTTGACCGATCCTCTTGAAATTTTGTACACTATTTCTACACATAAATCAACAGGTAATCAGGAAGAGTTTTTTTTACAATTTTTTTCCATTTCATAATAACAAATTCACCGAAATTTTTTAGGATAAATCGCATTTTGACTTCAACATGCTACAAAAAAAAAATAAAAACACTACCTGACTACCTGGGAAAACTTATCACCTTTTAAACGCGTTATGATGTTCACCACATAACAACTTTTTTTCGAGACGCCTCCGGAGATTCACTCTCACGGACTTATTTATTGATATTTTTGATTGAAAATTTTTTCACAGATACTTCAGATGTCATACTACAAAGTGTATATGAAAAAAATAAACCAACATTATTCATATCTCCCCCCTCCTTAAGCAGAATCGACCGTATTTCACCATCCATTTGCTTTTACCTTATGGTAACATCCAGGTTCATAATAGTTTATATATTTTTATCTAATACGATTAAGTCTCCGCCTTTTTCCGTGACATATAGTGACAAAAAGGAAAATAAAAGGAACAACGGGAAAAATATGATAAACAAGGAACAGAATACCATAAAATTTACGTCGTTAATTTTACGCATATTTAAAATTCAATAACTTGGTGTAATTAGGTACTATAAATATATTAATAAATGTGATGGGGAAAAATATTAAAGCAGGAAAATTAGAAGAATAGGTTTTTTTTACTTTAACTCGGGGTGAGGAAAGAATGAACATTGGTCTTGAAGAGACCCATGTTGTAAGAAGGAGGAAACACAGAGGCCGGCAAATCATTCCAAAGCCCAGCTGTTAAACATAAGAACGAGTCGAAGAAACGACCCGTTCTCATGTGACAAATGTCAACCGTGTACAAATGTTGGGCACGCGTTTGGCGTATTTACCGACTATGCACCGGTGCCGAAGGGATCAATGACGCTAGTTCCTCGGAGCATCTTCCATTGTAATACCTAAAGATTTCAATCCGTCTGTTAAGATGGGAGAATCTATTAAACGGATCGCCCGTTTCTGCACAGTGTCGAGGGTATTTTTCAGATATTTTGGAGCTCCAGACCAGAGGTGGCTGCCAAATTAAACCGTGGGGCGCAATTGTGATTTGTACAGGGTTAGCAGTTGTGCAATACTAAAAGTATGTAGTACTAAAAGTATGTACTAAAAGTATTAAGTACTAAAAGTAAGGCCCTGTACAGTACGCCCAGTTTTTGGGAGGCTAACTTTACTCTGGCTTCGATGGAGCCCCCATACCTGAGCTGGTCACTTGAGGTTACACCAAGCATATCGATGGAGGGCCTGTTCGGAAGATTGCTACCGTTGAATGATACTAGATTTACATTTCAACCCCTTTTAGTCGTAATCAGACAAGATTGGGTCTTTGAAACATTAAATGCAACGAAATTATTTTTTCCCCAAGAGAAGAGATGTTATAATGAATGTGAAACGGGTTCAATAGACAACAAAGGAATGCGCTACCTACATTGGAACAAAACATAGTTGTGATTTTATGGTTTTTAAAAATTAATAGGTAATATCAGTACATCATGTGAAAACGTTGTTGTATTTATTCGTGCATATTTAAAAATAGAATGTTCTATTGGATGTAGAATAGTTTTGTGCGTGTTTCGTAAGAATTTTGGTTATTTATATCTTTCTCCTTCCCAACCTCTTTTGTTTATGCCCACAGAAATGCTATTCAATATAGCTTGTGTATTTGAACGTAATAATGGGCAAGTCGTGATAAATTTTAATAAAATATAAAATCAAAATCAGCGATGCGTGTGGCATGATAATTTCATTGTTTCCAACTGACACGTGCAGCCTGAAAAGTGTTTCTACCTGCATTAAAATAAGTTTAACGATCTATTTACACGATCTCAAAACTCGATGAAACGGAAGAGAGCGACTCTAAAAAGCGACAGACACATACATCTATATATAGGATTTAGCCTGCGAGAGAATAAGATATAATAATCGGTCTCCTTTTTGTGCGTTACCTCGTGTTACGTATTACACGTTGGACGCCAGTGTTACGTATTACCTATTTATGCCAGTGATACAGGGGGTGCCGACGGCAGCTTCTGAGTATGCGAACTTCGTCTCGGGGGGTACGGTCTCTCTACAGGCAATATCCAGTGAAACAGGTAGTTGGTATAGACAGGTTTATTGACAATAAGCAAGGTGATGCAAGACAATAGCTCAGTTTAAGTCCTGACTGGCGGGTGCCAAGGAAGAGGTGATTTGGGCTGAGAATCTAAATGGCTCACGAATAACTAGAGGGGGGGGGGGTATTATGAAGGCTCACGTGTGAACAGCGGCAAAGCAGCGGGCGGCACGGGCAGGAGTCGGGCCAGCGCACTGGGCTGGGGCGTAGCAGGGGCGTCAGGGGCTTCCTGTGGTTCAGCAATCCTGGCCGACGCTCACATTGTTACGAGCGGGAGGCGACGCAGCGGGCGGCACGGGCAGGAGTAGGGCCATTGCACTGAGCTGGTGCGAACAGGAGCGTCAGGGGTTTCCTGTGGTTCAGCAATCCTGGCCGACGCTCACATTGTTACGAGCGGGAGGCGACGCAGCGGGCGGCACGGGCAGGAGTAGGGCCATTGCACTGAGCTGGTGCGTAGCAGGGGCGTCAGGGGTTTCCTGTGATTCAGCAATCCTGGCCGACGCTCACATTGTTACGAGCGGGAACTACCGTCGCTCAACACGTCTTTGTCGGGGAGAACTGCTCGCTCCGGGTGCCTGCGTTGAACTCGCTTGTTTTCTCTTTCCCTTGCGTCTCCCCGTAGAGGGAGACGGCTAACCCCATATATGGGCAATGCCTCTCCTATTGGTCCGGAGGGAACGGGTGATGATTTGCATGACGTTGACACGTGCAAATGTCCTAAATACATGACCTTATATGGTATTAAAAATGTTTAGGGCCTGTTCATTGGCTGCAAGACACGCGTGATAGGCTTCCTGACACGATCTGGCTTCATGATGTTCGCACGATAGATAGGTATATGGGCAACCCATAACACTCGTAATCTCACCATTCTCGTCTATTTTAGTTTTCTGAAGGTTACAAGAAGCCCTGAGGAAGATAATTTCCCTTAGAGCCTACGTCATCTTAGGGGATGCTGTGTGGGGGAAATTTTTTAAGGAAAGGAATAAGAGGATGTTGTGGGAAGGAAAAGGGTATGAGGGGTGGATAGGAATAAAGGGGTCAGTGTCCAGGACTGACAGACTTATGAATCCATCCCTCTAACTGCGGTGCAAGGCTATGGTTGAGAGAGTCAGGCCGGGGAAGTAAATAGGCTTTCCTCAACCAGTCTCTCTCGAAACGGTTCGCCACGCTGCAGGTAGGCAGACGCATCTGATGCCAATACCCTGCCAAATCTCACCCCATGAACCCGGTTATCGCTGCTAATTCACCAAACTTATGGCGTAGGTGTTGGTTATCCAATAAATGGTTCCCGGGGCGACAGTACCTACAACCGCCTCCCCAATGAGAAGAGGGAAAAACAAGAAATTTCCTTGATTTTCGCATTTCTTTTCAATGATAAATTAAGTTAAATTATGTATATATCTGTTATGTTCAATTATGTATATAATTTTACATAACAGATAATAATTTTATTTGTACCGCGCTCTTGAGGTGATTTAAAAAAAAACAGCACTATATAAATCAGCCAAATATTTTTGTTATTATTATTAGATCTCGCGTCCAAAAAAGTATGTTTATGATTTTCTCTTAAATAAAGCAAAACGAAAATTTCTTCTGAAATAGTAAAAATTATAAGTGTAATTAAAATTATAAGTAATTTGTGAGACGGGAATGGGTACCGCCGTCCCGGGAACCTTTATTGGATAACCAACACCTCTGACATAAGTCACCCCAAGTGGTTCGCTACGTTTGGTGATTTAGCAGGGGTGCCCGGGTTCATGGTGTGAGGGATGTCTAGGTCTTGGAGGCGGATGACGAGGACGTAGTGAACCCCAGATTCCTACCCACCCCTCAAACCCTTTTCCTTCCCAGAACTCTCCTCTCCTTGCTTTCCTTAAAAAAACCCTCCACACAGCTTCCCCAAAGATGACACAGGCCCCGAGGGAAATTATTTTCCTCAGGGATACCTACCAACCAACCATACCTACCAACTTAACCATACCAAAACCATATATTTTAAAATACTTTTTTTATTTCAAATAACGAATATCTAATTATACCATTTTGCTTTTTTCTATTTTTTCAGTTTTAGGCGAAACGAATGTAAGTAGCAATTCAAAGTGCTCCGATGATATTCTCAAGCAAATTTTATACTCCCGAAGATCATCCAGTTCTAATTCTAGAAATGGAAATAATCCCAGTGCTGCGCCCCATCCAATACCTAATCCACAGTATTTTTAAATTATTTAGTTCATCCTCCAACAATTCCAATACATCTTGGTATAAAAGACTTAATAACAACTCGTAACAAGCTCGCGTCATCCGCGTTTGAATTGTGGTTCGAATAGTTGGACTGTCCCGTTGTCTTGTCCTGCGCGGTCGAGGCTTCTAAAATAGTGTTTTCATATACAAATTCACGGATATTTGTAATAAAAATCGTAAAATTGACGGGGAAAATTCATGTTATCCAAGAGTCGATACTTTGATCCATGGAACATAACCTTCACACATATCTTTTTGTCCGTCAATTGAGTCGTGGCTTCAAATAGACCGTTTATCTGAGATCGCTCTGCATAAAGCGCAGCATCATATTAAATCGGCTATTACTAGTGGTGAGCAGAATCAAAATGAGCTTAAAATAATCGGTCGACGATAATTAACTAACAAATCGAAATGTTTCGATCAAAATTTTGTTCGAATAAGTTGATTTCAACAGCTTTTCGGTTCTGAATAAAATACTAATAATAATAATAATAATATTTGGATGATTTATATAGCGCCGTTTTTGTGAAAAATCACCTCAAGGGCGCTGTATAAACTTATAATACATTTCTAAAATCTAAAAACTACAAGCTAGGCAAACAATTATAAACAACTTATGGCTAAAAATTGCATACATCGGTTCATTGATCACCGATACGAAAATATGTGTACAATATTTTGACCAATGAACGCGATGCTGCCTAAAATTTAATGAAAACAGGACCATACTTACCTGGGAGGTCGCTTGAAATTAACACTGTATATTGTCCATTTAAAGAAATTTAGATAGAGTTCGCACGCAGAGGACATTATTGTGAACACATGTTATTTAATCCTGAAAAATATTTTAATATTAATATGTAATGTATTCTTTGACGAGTGTATTTTGGAAAGTTAAAGCAACATGTAAAGGTGGGTGGTGCAGTAGTACCTATAAGGATTTGATCTTTCTGAATGTGATTCGTCAAAGACAGATTGCCAATTAATTTGAATCCAATTAGAATGATAAATACACCAGTTTTCAATAAATCATTTTTTTCTACACACGAGGCCTTATGGTTTCTCTTAGATCCCAAATATCAAATTTTGGAAGAGTGAAAACTGGCCATGTTTTTATTGGAAGAAAAAACAAATTCTGAGAAATTATCAGCAATAATCCCTAAAAGATCTGGTCCCAGGTTTCAAATTCTCAACGTGCAAGAAAATTGTGCACAAGTTTGATGTGTATCAGGTAACAAGGGACTTTTTAAATAAAAAGGAGACGGTTTAGATAGTTCCCGTGCTCACTCAAACCACCATGCGGGACCATTGCGCTATCTCCGATTATACCTCCTTCTATTGATAAAGCTCTTCTTGTCTTCCAGTACCAATAGTTGCATGTGTCTCCTTAGGTGGCAGTGTTCCGTTAGAGGTCCTACCAGTTCCCTCATTGGTCTCCTCTTTTTCCGGTGCATCGTAGCCTACCCACTCTTATCTACTTTAATGTGTTTCCCTTTTACCGCGTGTGAATTGCACACTTTACTTTTTTAGTTTACTACAATTTTTTGGATTCGAAATTTCCGTTTCGGTTATCCTCGTCACTAGTTGTTCTCACCAGTGTCGTGTTAACCATCATCAATTCAATTTGGTAGGCGGGTATGGGTACCGCCGCCCTGGGAACCATTTATTGGATGACCAACACCTCTGCCACAGGTCACCCCAAGTGGTTCGCTACGTTTGGTGACTTAGCAGGGGTGCCCGGGTTCTTGGGGTAATGTTTGTTCAAGTCTTGATGGCGGGTGCGTCGGCCCACCTTCTGCGTGGCGGGCCGGATTGGGAGATGCTGGTTGAGGGAGACCCTTTACAACCGGTTACCGCTGTCCGGGCCGCTCGGTAGTACAGGGACCCGACCCTCAGGCTCACGACTGAGGGTGGGCTGCCCCATCAACGAGTGTAAAAACCCCGCCGCTGCTGTTGTGCCGGTTCGTGACCGGAGGGGACCCAGCCGTAGCGTTTGGGGCGCATTGGGTGACCTCTCCAGCCGGACTCTCCCTATCCATCGCCTTGCACCGCAGTGGGTGGATTGGATTCATTCGTTCGTCACTCTTGGACACTCTGATCCCCAGCTTCCTACCCACCCCTCATACCTTTTCCTTCCCAGACCTCCCTCCCCCCACACCCCATCATAAAAACATTTAAAATCATGACAAAACAAACAACAAAAATTAACATCATTACAGCGGCGAGTAGTAGGCGACCCCGGCGCAGGCCAAAAATGTTGGTGAATTACACCAACATTCGCGGCCTGCATACCAATTTAAACTCCGTCCACCACCACCTTTTTTCTCAACGCCCCAACCTACTATTCCTGTCTGAAACGCAGATAGCCGAGCCTGTAGACGCCTCCTATCTGGACTGCCCGGGCTTCACCCTCGCAAGCAAGTTCAGACCTAAAGGAGGTGTCTGTCTCTATAGTCGAGCTGATGTCAACTGTGTGCGACTGTTGAATCTGGAAAACTCCAGATTCGATGTAATGTGGGTACGCGTCAATCTTGCCAGTACGGTAAGATTCTACGCGTGTTTATACCGCTCACCGAACCTTAGCGAATCAGACACGTCCGAGCTCTTCAAACATTTAAGCGTCACTATTGATGACCTCTTGCCCCGCTACCCTATGGCAGAGTTTGTGGTCCTGGGGGACTTCAATGTTCATAACGAACCTTGGTTGAAGTTCTCAGGATCAACAGACTCGGCTGGACGCCAAGCAGAATCCTTTGCCCTTTGCTACGGATTGGAGCAAATGGTTCAGGAGCCTACAAGGGTTCCTGATGTCCAGACTCACCGTTCCAATCTGTTAGACCTTTTTTTAACTACTGTGCCACACGGTTACAGTATTGAAGTCACAGCGCCTTTAGGATCGTCCGACCACTGCCTGGTGACGACATCAATCCCTGTAAACTTCAGACCACCAAACGAGAGGCTGAAGAGAAAAGTGTGGCACTATAGGTCAGCAGATTGGTTCGGTCTGCGGGCACATTTTAATGCTTTCCCATGGTCAGCTGTCTGTTTTCGGACTTCGGATCCCTCAAGATGTGCCCAGGAAATTGGTGAGGTCATCACATCCGCGATGGATGGCTTCATCCAATCTACTGTTAAGGAAACTGGTGTAGGCTCAAAGCCGTGGTTCAGTCGACAATGCGCTGAAGCAGTGCGACGAAAAAACGCGGCTTACCGAGCCTACAACACATCTAGAACATCCGAAGACAGAACAGCTTACAACAAAATGGCAAAGGAAACCAAGAGATCATAAATAGGTCAAAATTCGAGCACGACCAGCAGATCAGCAGAAAGCTGACTGCATGCCCGCATGGCAGCAGGCAATTCTGGTCGCTTGCGGGCTCAATAGGTCGCAATTTCTGCAAATCCAGTCTGCCACCTCTTACCAGACCTGACGGCTCACTAGCAAACACCGCCACCGAAAAGGCTAACTTACTAGGTAAAATGTTTGCGGATAACTCAACCCTCGATGACCAAGGTGCTGTCCCGACGTCGGTTCCTCACTGCGGTTTTCGTATGAAAAAGCTGAGGATCCGGCATCGGGAAGTACTCCATGTTTTACGAGGGCTTGATGTTAATAAAGCTAGTGGGCCTGACGGAATACCTGCCCTGGTACTGCAAAGGTGCGCTGCAGAAATAGCTCCAATTTTGACGAAGCTTTTTAAACTGTCCCTGAAGACTGGCTCTGTGCCCTCTGGTTGGAAAAAAGCGGTTATCCATCCTATTCCAAAGAAGGGTGACCGCTCCAACCCGGCCAACTACCGCCCCATAGCGATCACATCAGTTCTGTCTAAGGTGATGGAACGTGTGATCAACGACAAACTGCTCACATACCTCGAGAAGAACAAAATTATTAACGACCGTCAATACGGATTCCGGCGGAACCGCTCGTGCGGTGATCTTCTCGCGTATGTGACGCATGTTTGGGGGCGATGCCTGGAACGTTTCGGTGAGACCCAAACGGTTGCACTGGACATATCCAAGGCCTTTGACCGGGTTTGGCACCGAGGACTTGTCAACAAACTGCATTCTTACGGACTTCCCGCATCCTTGTGTACGTGGATTGCCGACTTCTTGAGGGAGAGGTCGATTCAGACGGTAGTCGATGGTTTCACCTCTTCCTCTCACTCGATAAATGCTGGCGTCCCGCAGGGATCGGTTCTGTCTCCAACTCTGTTTTTGTTGCACATCAACGACCTTTTGTCATGTGCACCAATTCACTGCTACGCGGATGACAGTACAGTTCATGATAGCTTTTTGTTTGACAAGCCCCCAAAGGGCTCACAAACTCCAACAGCTCGTAAGGCTTTGAAGCAAAGAATGGACGGTTACCTCGAGAGTGTTTTCTCTTGGGGTAAAAATAATCTCGTTGAATTTAATGTTTCAAAGACCCAATCTTGTCTGATTACGTCTAAAAGGGATCGCAATGAAAATCTAGTCTCTTTCAACGGAAGCAATCTTCCGAACAGGCCCTCCATTGATTTGCTTGGTGTAACCCTAAGTGACCAGCTCAGGTATGGGGGCTCCATCGAAGCCAGAGTAAAGTTAGCCTCCCAAAAACTGGGCGTACTGTACAGGGCCCGCAGATACTTTAAAAGTACACAACTGCTAACCCTGTACAAATCGCAAGTGCGCCCCACGGTTGAATTTGGCAGCCACCTCTGGTCTGGAGCTCCAAAATACCTGAAAAATACCCTCGACTCTGTGCAGAAACGGGCGGTCCGTTTGATAGATTCTCCCATCTTAACAGACGGATTGCAATCTTTAGAGCACAGGCGTCGGGTGGGAATGCTATCCTTGTTCTACCGGTATTACAATGGAAGATGCTCCGAGGAACTAGCATCATTGATCCCTTCGGCACCGGTGCATAGTCGGGAAACACGCCAAACGCGTGCCCAACATTTGTACACAGTTGACATTAGTCACATGAGAACGGGTCGTTTCTTCGACTCGTTCTTATGTTCAACAGCTCGGCTGTGGAATGATTTGCCGGCCTCTGTGTTTCCTCCTTCCTACAACATGGGTCTCTTCAAGACCAATGTTCATTCCTTCCTCTCCTCAAAAAGACCCTCCACACAGCATCCCAGATGACATAGGCCCTGAGGGAAATTATTTTCCTCAGGGCCTCCTGTGTGGAGTTAATGTAAAAAAAAAAAAAAAAAAAAAAAAAATCTCGGGATAGAAGTGTCGGTCAATTGGTGACAAAAATACTCACCTACACTCCTCACAATCAATACGTACATCCTCCTCGGAGATTTGAGAGGTAATTGGCCAAGTGTATAATAGTGTAGTGTTAGAGTTATGTAGGACTGAAATAGGACAAGCCATCTTTTACAACTCTGTTTACGACGCCACCTCCTGTAGTTATTTCATTGTACATTGTACCGGATTACAGACGTCATTCAACAATGATTGGCAAGATATATATCGCCATTGAAAGCATTACCACTGCCGACATTACAAATAGACCAAAATATATATGCCACGCTCAAAAATTTATTAATTTTTGTTATTTATTTTCGGGTAATTATGCCGTTTTCCGATTTTTTCATATTTAGCCAACGTTTTGGACAGCTTCACAGTGTTCAGTTTTTTACCCAACGTTTTGGACAGCGTTACAGTTTCCAGTCCATCATCAGGGAAGATGTATAATATGTGGTGAACTGCAAGTTTATGCATGTAAAAGTTTTTTAAATGTTGTTTTTAATTTTCGTTTTTTGTTTTTTTTTTATCATACATACATAAACCAGCAATTTTTAATTCAATCGTCGTCAATAGAGTTACCCAACTCTGATATTCAACAAATAATAAATAGCACATGAATATGGCGTGGGTTCAAGGGTTGAGGTTTGTCTAGGTCTTGGCTCGATGTCTCGAAGTACCGAAAACCCTTAGATGGAAGGAGAGAGGCTCCTCCGATTATCTATCATCCCAGAAGTTAGGTGGAAACTTGAGTGGCAATCGGCCAACGTGAAACATGCCCACATCGTATCCCACTGAGAGACAGCCTGGATTCTAATTGGCTCGTAAACTCCATCAATAGGATAAGGTGTTCCCACAGCCATTGTGCCCACATGGAATGGGTTTTTAAAGAGTCGGCTCGGTGTGAATGCGGTGCGGTACAGACCACCGAACACGTAGTCAACGAATGCCCACTTCATTCATTCCCCGGTGGGATTGATGAGGATCACAGGACGATGCCTGAGGCCCTAGACTGGCTCGCAGACCTAGATCCTGACCCCCCACCATAAGAAAGATGAAGACTTGTTATTGTGACTCCAATCTGATCTGCATCGCAGTTTTGAGATCCCCTGCGTCATGTTATGCATAATTTAATAAATATTTACTGAGCTTGTGTTGATGTTACACTTTAATGATGTTTTGAAATGTAAACATGACATATTTCCATTGTTTTCGGAATATACATATTTATTTGAAGAATCTACTCAGCTAAAATCAATTCTATTACCTACCTAAAGTTAAAAAAATTCTGTTGATATTGATTTTTAACACATTTTAGTTATGCAAATTTACTTAAGTAGTTCATTTTCAAGAATTGAACAAGTAGGTACTTTTGGAAGTAAAGGTTTGAACTAAGTTATAAGAAAGGGAGTTAATTAAAGAAATTTTCCAATTTAGTCTACAGTCTGTAGCCTTTTCTAAGAAAGTATTAACCTTCCTATACTCGCGCGTTGGTCTCTCAGACCCAGATCAAATCAAATCAATAATTCGTTGTTTTCTCAAAAATTAACAACAATTGTACTTTGAGGTTTTTGGTAGCTTCTTAATTTATTGTTAGTCGTGCGCGAGCATTAGTGTCGAGTGGATGTGTAACACTTATTTACTGCTTTATCGGTCTTTTAGGTATATAAGTAACAAATAGTACCCAAAAATCCTAATAATGATTAATTCTAATTTTAATAATATTTTATTATTCTTGACACTTTCATTTTTTTTTAATACATGAAAAGTTTTTTTTATTAATACATGAAAAAAAAAAGTTCTTTTTAAGAGGCTGAGTTAGTCCGTTTCTACCAAATAAAGTAAAAGTTTCAATGTTTTTCTTTTTTTTTAATTCAATTATAGCCCCTTCTATATAATAAATACCAGTAATGATTAGAAAGCAAATAATTAAAATAATAAAGACTAGATGAAATCTCGGTCTGAGACACCGTGCTTAAGTATACGTCTCATGCCATTGGGCGCGAGTATACGAAGGTTAAATACTAGATTGCTTATTTCTTTCTGATGATATAATATAAATTGCATTTTTGTCATTAGGAAATTTACTCTAAAACATCATTCCGTCTACCATCTTTGATAATATTATTTATGTAAGTAACCATCCTATTGTTCGCTTAAGGTCACAGTTCAATGAACGAACATGTAATAACGTAATGTAAAATGTATTATCTGCTTACTTTTCGACTTATTGTTTGGAATTCCCAGTTAGAGTATATTTTACATGGGTGTTAATCAGGTTAATTTTTCCTTTCCATTTCCACGAGTAGAACGCATATGAAAAACATTATTGACAATTAACAAATCATCCAAGAATTTTTAATATTATTATTACATTTAATTTATTTTAAGGGTATCTAGTGATTTCAATAAAGTTAATAGGTACTGTAAAAACATTATATATGTCACTAGTAAGGAGTCATGTGGAATACAATTCCACAGGTTGGTCCCCAAATTTCGAAGGTTCATTCACATGCGATTGAAAGAATCAAAAATAAATTTTTAAGATATGTAAATTTTAAAATGGGCATTCCTAGTGAATGCCTAAATTATGATACCGTAGTTTGTTCATTAAATTTAATAAAATTATCTGATCGTAGAATCATTTTCAATTTAACCTGTTTGTATAAAATCATTAATTCAATGTTTGATACCCCTGATTTATTATTTGTAATCTCTTTTCATACTCCAGGCAGGTCAGTTACAAGACAGTACCTACCATATTATTGTAGCAGTTCTACATCAACTTCCCAATATTACACTCCTACACAACGGATTCAACAGCTAGGAAACAAATATTCCGATGTTGTTGATATATTTAGTACATCTATTTTAATATATAAGCATACATAAGTTTTTTTCACCAACTAGGGGAATATTTTGATAGAGTTATTTAAATTGACTAACACATTAACAGCATTTTGTCTGCCGAAAGAAAAAAAAATTGAATTTTTTATATTTTGTACCTACATACTCTGTGGATCAAATTCAATAATATGTTTACGTTATATTTATTTTTGTGCAAGTATTTTAAACAGTCATTTAATGCACTATTTACGAGTATAATTTTGAAAATATTGTTATATATATATACATGTAAAAGCCTAAATAGGGGTAAATAAATAAATATATAAAATAAATAAATAATTTGGTTTTGTACATATTCGTTTCATTGTGACGGTAAATACCTCGAGTTATCGCGGTGGAACTGTAAAACCATATTATTGTGTTGTGTGCTCCTTCGCAGAGATGCAGTGTAAGTGATTGGTTGTTTTTCCTTGCATAACTTGTTTTTTCCTTCGCATACTATCACGCGATTCCAGCAAACACCATTTCGATTTCGTCTCGTTTCGTTTTTAGTATTTACCGTCCATTACAAGTGCAACCGAAGCTGGAATTCGTAAACAGTATTGGTTGAAACAATAAGAATATCTACCGTTGAAAAGGGAAAACAAAGAAAACTGTTATTTACATTCGAGCCTCAGCACGGAATCTCTAGTTAGGAGGACAGTAAATATTTAAAAAAAATATACGTTGTTATGATATTATACTTCCAAATGTTTAGTTTGATGGGCACCGCTGACCCGGGATTTATCGGATAACCAACACCTCTGCCTTAGGTCACCCCAAGTGATTCTCTACGTGACTTAGCAGTAGTGCCCGGGTTCATGGGGTGAGGTGTGTTCAGGTCTTGGCGATGGATGCACCTACCCACTAGCTGTGTGGCGGACCGGATCGGGAGAAGACGGTTTGGGGACACCCTTTTACCTCTCCAGCTGTTCCACCTCGACCCATCACCTTGCTTCGCAGCGGGAGGATGGATTCATAGGTACTTACTAGATCATCGATTTTCAAAGTGGGGGGCGCGCCCCACTAGGGGGGCGCGAAGACATGTACAGGGGGGCGCGGGCGCTGGCGCGGGCGGCGGTATCACTACGATCGCCGTATACCCGCGCTACCGCACGCATCTGTGGAGTAAACCCCTTTTCATGTTCCGAATGCAGTTATAGAAGTTCTCAAAGGGAAGATTTAAAAATCCACAGTATGATTCACAAAAGAGAAAAACAATTTTCATGTCCTGACTGCAACTATTCGTGTCCTCAAAAGAGATATCTAAGAAGTCACTTGCTGACTCATAGTGCAATTATTTATGTACTACGAAGAGAAATCTAAAAATCACATGTTTACCCACAGTGAAGAAAAACCTTATTCATGTTGTGACTGCAACTATTCCTCTTCTAGAAAAAAAAGCTAAAACGGCACTTGCTAACTCACAGTGACGAAAAACCTTTTTCATGCTCTGACTGCAACTCTTCATATTATTACTATTCATGTACTATTAAAAAAAAACAAAAAATCACATGTTTACCCACAGTGGTAAAAAAACTCATTTCAAGCCCTGACTGCAACTATTCTTCTTCTCGAAAAAAAACATAAAACAGTGATGAAAAACCTTTTTCTTGTCCCGACTGCGACTATTCAGGCACTACAAAACCTTATCTAAAAAGTCACATGTTTACCCACACTGGACAAAAACCCTTTTCATGTCCCGACTGCAATTCATGTTGTACAAAGGAACTTTTTAGAAATCATTCGCTGACTCACAGTGCTATAAAACCACTAACATGTTTCTACTGCGACTATTCGTGTTCTACAAAGAGGGACAAAAATCACATGTTTACCTTCAGGAGACAAAACCATTTTTTGTCCCGAACGTGGTTATTGAAGTTCTCGAAAGGGAGATTTAAAAATCCACAGTGCGATTCAAAGTGGAGAAAACCTTTTTCATGTTCTAGGTGTAACTATGCATGAACTACGAAACCTATCTTTAGGTAATATTATTATATTTTAGCAGTAAACTAACCGTGTGTAATAACTAAAAAGCGTTGTTCCAACTAAAAACTCTCATATAACATCATTCATATATTCCATAAATTTTTCATTATTTTTTTATTTTTTCTTTTGCTATCTTCCAAATATGGTTGGCATGTTTTGGTTACGCTGCGCTGGCAAGTCAGCATGAGAGCTTTTATAGGCCAATAACAGCTGATGATGTAAATCTCCGGCTTTGGAGGACATTATAATTCCTACAAACTTACATTAATTGTGTTTATACGTATTTCGTGTTTAAAACCCTAACTAATACTGACAACGAAAATAAAATAAAAATTACGCACAATACCGTCGAGGAATTCTTCGTACAACATAAACTAAAAGGGTTGCCAACTTGGAAAATTTTAATTCCCTGTTTTTTTTATATAAAGAAAAACATGTTACCCCTCCCCCCCAAGTGCATTACGTAATACTTGAACGGCCCTTTGCTGGGCCCTGGGCCGAGGGGAGGCGTGGGCATATTCATTTTAAGTAGTAGGGAGGCGTGATACTAATAAGTTTGGGAACCCCTGTACTAGATGGACACTCACTAGGTACTAATACCTTTTTCCTTCCTCTCTGTCCTTTCCTTAAAAAGACCCTCCACATAGCGTCCTCATGGAAATAATTTTTCTCATGGGCCTCCTGTGTGGGGTGGTAAATGTAAAAAGGATGATATCACCTACAATCATAAATATATATTATGCAAACAAATAAAATAATATGTTAATATTATTCTCTGTTTATGATTTTTCTAAGAGAGTATTCAAATTTATAAAAATACTAGCGTGTACTTCAGCAATATCACGAATAGTTTGAATTCTGGAGAAATCAGTTTCAATTTTGAATTTTTTTTTTTTTACATGAATACCACACAAGAGTCCCAACTGCCCCCTTCTGGAACCAGTGGGACTACGGCATCCCCAATTGGGGTATGTTGTGAGGCTGAAGGCAGTGGGGAGGGGAAGGAGATAGGGAAGAGGAAGGTGGGGAAGTACCTGGCTATTCAGATCTGGTCACCAAACACGGCAGAAGCCATTTCAAGCAACGTTTCAATTCTGAATGGTGGTCTAACACCAGGGCGATACCGAGAGTATCTTCCACTCTGGAACGTGCCGCAAATATACTATTTATTATTTTAAATGAATAAATTGTGAAATGCACAAATTAATCAAATAAAATTATTTGCCACGCCGGGATTCGATCCCGCGAATGCGAGTCAAGCGCCTTACCGCTGCACTACGACGGCCGTTGGCAATTCATTTCAAAATATTATATTATGGGTAGGTAATTTATCTCTCTCTCTGGTTTCAATCGTGGGATTGGTTTGCAGCAATTTCATCTATACGTTTCTTCCACTCTTCCCTGTCTTGTGCGGCTCTTTTGAAGTCTGCATATGATGAGCAGCGCACGTCCACCAGCAGGTCCTCCAGGTACTCTCGGCGTGGGCGTCCCCTAGCATTTGTCCCCTCGGTCATACCCTCCATTATGGCATGCAAGAGGCCTTCTTGTCTTATTACATGGCCGATCTATCTTGCGCGCCTTTCGGACAAGGTCCGGTGCCTTCCTCCTTCGATTCTTTGGAGAACCTCCTCATTTGTGATGTGGTCTCTCCAGGAAATTCCTAATAGTCTTCTATAGGACCACATCTCAAAAGCCTCTAGTCTCCGTTTATCTCTTTCGGATAGGCACCATGTTTCGCAGCCGTACATCAAGATACTCCATACATAGGTCTTTATGAGGAGTATTCTCAGTTTCAGATCTATATTATTCGATTCTATTATTTTCGACCTTTATATAGCCTGGTGTATACGGCTGTCGACCTCGCTCTTAGACCGACCGTCCCGGTAATTTATAGTGAGTAGGTAAATTATAGTGACACTTAAATTCAAAGCAAAAGATATATAGTTCTTTTAACCGACGGAAGAGTCACAGCCGAAAATTAATAGTATTTTTAATGTTCCGTAATATGTTTTTATTGTAGGTATGCATATTTTTTTTAGATATAAATAACGCACACGAGTCACAACTGCTCCCGTCTGGAGCCAGTGAAACTATGGCATCCCCAATTGGGGTATGTTGTGAGGCTGAAAGTAGTGGGGAGGGGAAGGAGATGGAAAAAACGAAGGCAGGGAAGTACCTGGCTATTCAGATCTGGTCACTAAACAAAGTATTTCTCATACTACAAAAGTTGCTGAGCAAATTTGGGGAATCACTGTCCTGAAAAAAGGGGCATTTTTGTATTTCTTGGGCATTAACTTTGCAATACTATCTAGAAATTTTTTATTCAGGAATGTGTCGAAACAGGTAGCAGGAAAATTAAAATTTAAGTAACAAATGTATACAATATGGTCTTATCGGATGGGGAAGCTCATGCGATTCCACTATAAAACCAGTCATCATAGCACAAAGGGCAATTCTGAAAATGATATTTAGAGTCCCCATCAGAACCCCTACAGGCTATGTTTTTAAAGCGCTGAATATAATGTCACTGAAACAATTATATACAAAAGATATTCTAATGTACGCATTCAAAAACCAGGATAACTTTACACAGACAAACTCGGGCCGATTCACAAGATCTACATTACAATATACATTCCACCAACCTACAACTAAAACGACTTTTGGACACAGAAATATGCAATACTTCTCTATAAAATTATTTAATTTACTCCCTCTTGCAATAAAAACCATTAGAAAAATAACAGACTTCAAAAGAAACAAAGATATGGATTATGGACATGGGAAGGAAGAGTATAGATACAAATTTGCAACCTAACAAAGATTAATTCTTGTATTGTACTTTCTTTGAGATTTAACTTCACAATTTTTTTCTGTAATATTTTAACATAGATATTTACTTATATTTTAAACAAGAAAACTTGTAGAATGTGTGCTTAGAACGGGGTACCCTAGTAAGGACATATTTTCTCTAAAAAACTGCAATACAAAGAAAAAAAAATATATATATATACATATGGAAAGCAAAACACTTCAAAACAAAACAAAAAACCAAACTACACCAAATTTTTACAACGAACAGAAAATTAATTGACGCACTATTTTCTAAGCGTTTAGATAAAACCTGGAGACTGTAAGATAGATATTTTAATTACTGGAAATTTGATTACACGGTTTCCTAGAACCGCTATCACTGTTGCGGCTTTAGGTATGGGCGGTATTTATGTGACGCCCACCTCGAACTGATAATATTGAAATAATAAACAATTATTTAACACATTGTCATTATTATTCGTAAAATAAAAACATTTTCACTAAATGTCTGGGAGTTCCTGGGTCACCGACTTAAATATCACGCGATTATAATAATAATGTGTGTGAATATTTCTCATGAATCTGCTGGTTTTATAACATCGTTATCACTGTGGAAGAAATTTGAACTTTGATTATTTTCCTGTCGAATAATAACAAATCTGGATTATCCAAGTTCTTCGAACTGTCCTCAATCTTTTCTTTCCCATTCTCACATTGCTTTCCCTAAAATAAATTTCCCCGTATATTTGGGGTACCTACCCACTGATATTAAAATCGCGAGAAGTGTGATAACATACCTATTAGATAGAAAACTGATGTCACAAACTTACATAAGACTTTTCGACTTCTAGGCACCACCTAGACCAAAGATGTTTGATTTTTTTTATTTGTTTATCAATTATCTCTCAACTTGGGAGGCGGGTTTGGCTACTGCCGCCTCGGGAACCATTTATTGGATAACCAACACCTCTGCCATAGGTCACCCCACGTGGTTCGCTACGTTTGGTGAAAGAGGTGCCGGGTTCATGGGGTGAAGTTTGTCCGGGTCGTCTGCCCACCAGCTGCATGGGAGACCGGAACGGGAGAGAATGGTTGAGGGAGTCATTTTGACTTCTCCAGCCGTACTTGGAACATCGCCTTGCACCACAGTTGGAGGGATGTATTCATGCGTCCGTCCCTCCTGGACACACTGACCCCCAAATTCCTACCGACCCCTAATACTATTTTTCTTCCCATAACTTCCTCTCCTTCCTTTCCTAAAAAAACCCTTCACACAGCATCCCCAAAGATGACATAGGCCCTGAGGGGAATTATTTTACCCGTGTGGAACTAACGTAAAAAAAAAAAATTATAAAAAAATAAAGTTTGATTACAGGTGTTTTTTCGAAGCCCGTCTCACTAGGATATAGGCACCTGTGTCGAGACATTTTAACATTGTTTCTTTAAACTTGATAGAATAATCTTCCACAAAAAACAAACAAAAGATAGGTAAAAGAACGTGTAAGTTAATCCTAAAAAGAGAAAAATATTAGAAATGTCGAAAGAAAAGATATCGTAAAATAGATATTGTAATAATAATTATGGAGTTAGGTTTGACAACAGGAAACCGGGCGGCATTTGTCCACACAAACTTGTTCCCCAATTCCCTCTCTGGATTTTGACACCAGTGCAAATATTTTTTTAATGTATTATAGATATCGACCACTAAACATGTCGGAAAGTTTTGCTTTGTTTATTAGTTTTTTTTTTTTTACATTTAAACCCGCTAAACTACTTATGTAGTTTGTCAGCAGGTACATAATGACATCATTGGTACATTTTCAAACATTGTGTACATATAATTTTATAATTTTGATGCTAAATATCAATTAAATAGATTATTTAAATTACCGAAATAGTATATACATGTAAGTAGCACCAGAAGCCTTTTTTTTTTTTTTTCAATTATTTCTGGCTTTCACCCTTCAAGGGTGTTCTAGGCCATCATTTATAATTACAGAGAAAGGAAAGGTGAATTTATATATTAATTTTATTTAAATGTGCAAATTTCAGAATTTTATGGAAGATTGGAGTAGAGTTCAGACTTAGAAGAGATGAGATGTTGAATGGAGGAGAGGCAATTTTTGATAACGCTTGATAGAAGAGAGGATATTTATTTAGAGAGGGACAATCAAAAAATATGTGATCTAAAGTTCCCACATCTAGACCACAGAACGTACAATCTGGGGAGTCAAGCACATGAATTTTATAAAGGTGAGAAGGAACGGAACAATGTCCGATTCTCATACGAATAAGTAAGGAAATTTCTTTTTTGGAAAAATGGGGGAATTTTTGAAACCACGGTTTTGATGGGATAGTCCTTTGTATTGAGGCGTTAGGGCACCCTTGGATTGACTAGCAATGTTCCAATACTCTGTCCAAACATTGCGGGATCTATCTTTGATGATGGAAAAAATATCAGACAGGGGAATATGGTTTACGAGGGTAACGGTAGGGTAAGACGCTCCTTGTTTTGCCAAGGAATCAGCAATATCGTTACCCACTATGCCAACATGTCCAGGAATCCAAATCAGAGTGACTGTTTTTCCAGAGCTTTGAATGGAGGTTATCAATACTCGAATAAGACATACAAAGTGATCATCAGGATGAAGAAGAGGACTTGTTTTAAGTTTTTGGAGGGAACTGAGAGAGTCAGAGAGAACAAGAGAATGTTCAAAATTATTTTTTATTATATATTTGAGAGATTCAATAATTGCAATGCACTCAGCAGAAAATATTGAAAATTGGTTTGAAATTGAATAAAATATTCTTTCATTAGAATTATTGTGGTAAACGTTAATACCAATACCACAGTTAGGAGAGTCCGGAGATTTGGAGCCATCAGTAAATAAAAGAGAAGAGTTGGGCCATTTAGAAGAAATAATGTCATTGAACATATTATTGACAGTACGGGCTGGGAGATTGGAATGACTTTTAAGGATGCCGATCCCTTCTAAAATCGTTGGGGATAGGGTGACGTGACTATATTTTAATTTGTACAAAGGAAGAAGATCATTTTTGATAATTTGAAGCTCTGAGAGAGAGCGAAAATTTTTACAGATGGCAGGGAGAGGTTTAGTTCGAGCTCTGATTGTAGATGAATGTGTTGAGTCGTTGAACAACGAGACTCTGGGAATAATCTGATGACTTTTAGAATTTAAACATTTAAGAACAAATTTGTCAGCAAATAATTGACGCCTTAAATAAAGAGGAGGATCAGAACATTCTACTTGAAGGGAATTGATGGGCGACGATTGCATCGCGCCAGTTATTATTCGCAATGACTTAGATTGAATTTTGTCTAATTTACTGAGTGCATTTTTGGATGCAGTACTAAAAAGTGGGCAGGCATAGTCGAGATGACTTCGAATAAGTGCATTGTAGAGCAACTTAATGCAGATAGGATGAGCACCCCACCAAACGCCAGTCAATGATCTGATAATATTTAAAAAAATTTCACATTTAGTAACTATATTATTAATGTGGGAAGACCATTTAAGTTTCCTATCAAATGTTACTCCCAAAAATTTTACTTCAGAAGCATTGGGGATTGGAGAGTTTTTAAATAAAATTTGAACAGGGGGGTTATTATGACGATTTGAGAAGGTAACACACTGACTTTTTTGTACTGAAAGTTCAAGACCATTTAAAGTAAGCCATGTGTAAAGGGCATCCATGGCTTCATTAAGATATTTGACGGCGGATGGAATGATTTTGGATGATAAGAAGAAAGCTATGTCATCTGCGAACTCAACAACTTTTACTTGAGGGGGAATGGTGACATGCATATCGTGTGTGTATATATTATACAGTAAGGGGGATAATACATCGCCTTGGGGTAAACCCTTCCAAATTGACCTACTCTGAGGAGTAACATCTGGTAGCTCAATGAAAATTTTCCTATCGAGAAAAAGATTAATAATAGATTGGACAAACATGAGGGGTAAGCCAAGGCCTAAAAGTTTTTTTTTAAGAATTGGGATGGAAACATTGTCAAAGGCGCCTTCTATGTCTATAAAGACTGCAAGACATACTTCTTTGTTAGAAATGGATAAATTAATATCAGTGCTGATGATGGCAAGGTTATCTTGTGTAGATTTCTTTTTCCTAAATCCAAATTGGTATGGAGAGAGAAGATGATTACTCTCGACAAAAAATTCTAGCCGGTTTTTAATTAATTTTTCATAAATTTTACTAAGGGTGGATGAAAGAGCAATTGGCCTATAGTTGGATCCAGAATTGGGTGATTTGTTTAATTTTAGAATTGGGATGATTATTTGAGAACTCCAGTCATCAGGTATTATGCCAGTCTGGAAGATTTTATTTAAGATGCTTAAAAAGTGATTTAGAACATTATCATTACTATTTTTGATAATGCTATAAGGTATACCATCTCTGCCTGGAGATGAGTCCTTGACTGTTGATAAACAATTTTTTAATTCAATTAAAGTGAATGGAGAGTCAAGCCAATGATCAGACATAGGAGTGTTGTGGATTGGAGTTATTTCATCTAAGTTAGGTACAGAAGGGGGGGCAATTTTGTCCAAGAACTCGTCTATCCATTTAGAATGAGAAGCTCGAGGAGATGTTGGACTGAAGGAGGATCGAAATCTTCGAATCATAGACCAAACTTCCGAAATTGGAGTGTTCGGAGATACTGAACTGCAGAAGTTGTACCACCCGGATTTTTTTTTTGACCTCAATACCCTTTTGGCATTGGCTTCGGCATTTTTGTATATGAGATAGTTCTCCATAGTCATATTGTGACGATAGGAAAGAGATTTAGCTTTCCGAATTCTCACTACTTTGGAACATTCCTCATCCCACCAGGGAGTTGGAGGGAGTTTTTTGAGAGATTTGGTTTTAGGGGGAGGATTTGATTTATTGATTGCAGTTACGAGCATTGATTTGAAGTTATCGTAGTCATCTTTGACAGATAATGTATTGGTATAGGATAAATTTTGTATAAACTTATCCATATGTGAGTTAAATTCGTCCCATTTGGTGTGTTTTGTTTTAATCTTTGTCGAAATATGGGACTTGTCTGAATGGAAAGAAGTTTGATAAGTGATGGTGATCGGGAAATGATCACTGGAGCAAGGGTCGGGGGACACCACCCACGAGGAGAGAGGTGCCAGATTAATAGAGCATATGGAGAGATCCACTGCACTGGGGTTTGTGTTGGGGCGAGAGATTCTAGTAGGAGATCCGTCATTCAAAAGAAAAAGGTTGGATTCATCTAGGAAATCCATCACACTTCGACCGTCTCGATCACAGAAAGCAGAACCCCAGACGGGGGAATGGGCATTAAAATCACCCAATAAAAAGAAAGGAGGGCTTAGTTGACGGACAATTTGCAACCACGCTTTTTTATTGAAGTGCGATGTTGGGGGAAGATAGATAGAAACAAAGGAAGTGTCCTTTATTTTAGCTGCAACCATTTGAAAGTCAGCATTGGGGGGTTTGATATTATTTATTGGGAAAAACGGAAGGGATTTTTTAATAAAAAGGGCAACACCACCGCCAGTACCTTCCGGGCGATCATCGCGGAGACAGGAGTACCCTCCCACATTAAAGTGGGTGGATGGAGTAAACCATGTCTCCGAGACAGCAGCCACAGAAACAAGGTTTGAATTTAATAGGTTAAGAAGGTTTGATTTGTTAGAAATAGCACTGCGGCTATTCCACTGAAGAATTCTGACATCTTGAAGAGCCATTTTGAATAAATGATTTTAATGTGGAAATAATAGAAGCAGCGTTGGACGGTAGATTAGTTTGAGAAGAAATTAGGTCAATTAGAAGCATAATAAGAGTTTGAATAAATGAAGAATTATCTTGGGAGAGTTGTTCAGAAAGCTTTTGATAGTTTGTTGAGGATGAATTATAATTGTTTGCGCACCCATTTGTGGCGTGTGAAAGAGGAGAACCATTGGGATTTAAGAGAAGTGAGTTGTGTTGTTGCTGATCGTATCCACGAGCCTGTTTAGAGATAGGGTTTTTGTATGTGAATTTTGTTGAACGGGAAGATGTTGAGGAGGAGGCGAGAGGGTTGGATGAAGAGTTACTGGATAAAACCTCGGAAAATGATTTTTTGACAGGCGGGAATAATTTAGAAGCCTGCAGAAAAGACAAGTTCTCAGAGGCCATAGAAATTTTTATATTTTTTTGGCGAGATTGTTCGGGGCAAGAAGAGTTAATGGCGGAATGAGCGCCTAAGCAGTTAAAACATTTAGGTGAAGAGAGAGAAGAACATTGGTCAGCCGAGTGGTTTTCTCCACATTTGAAACATCTGGGAGGGGATCTGCATGCAGCTTTGGTATGACCAAAACGGCAGCAGTTGTAACATTGAGTGGTGGGATAAGTGTACATTTCAACTGGTAAGGAGTTGAAAAATAAATAAATATGGGAGGGAAGTGATTGTCCTTCGAATGTGATGACGACAGATTGGGAGGGCTTCCAGGAAACGATGCCCTCAGAGGTGTCCTTATAATTTAGCCTCCTGGCTTTTATGGGATTGCCGATATGTTGGGGGGTTGAAAGTGAGGACAGGATTTCTGGAATGGACAGATCGGTCGAGATACCCCTGACCAGGCCCATTCGAGTGACATTGAAAGTTGGGATGTACGCCTTGAATTTAGAATTTGATGAAATAAATATATTTTTGATAAAGTTGTTGGCGGCTGAACCTGACAGGAATTCAACAGAGATTCGGAAGCGACCCTCGGCTTTAACACCTCCAGGTTTAATCGAAAGGTTCTTGTTATTTGAAAGAAATTTACCAAATTCAAGAGGATGGATGGTTTTACCTTGTTCAGTTTTTTGCGCATATACAATGTAGGGGCCACGGGAATGAGTAGAGTAAAAGATTGTTGGAGGAGGTTGAGGAAGAGCTGGAGGGGACTGAGAAGACAAAGGCGAATCATGTTTTTTTGGGGAAAGGGGACTAAATTTTCTTTTTTTAATTGAGGTTAGGATGACAGATTCATTGTCTGAAATGTTTGAATGTTCTGAAAAGTCTATTTTATCTGAAATGTCTCCATCTGGAGGGTCAGGCGGGGGATCTGGGGGCTTTGTAAGGGGTACAGGAGGGAAATCCTCCTCCATTGTTCAAAAAATTACAGCTAATATAAAAAGTGACAGAAGTAAAAAAATTATATAAATATCTGAAAATGAGCAGCAAGAAGTGACTCCTGGAAGATCAGGGGGGAGAAGATTCCAACACACTAAACTTTTTACAGCCAAAACACAATAAAAAGATTGGTTTAAGAATATTTTTTGAAAGAGCAAAACAAAAGAACTGTTGACAGCCAAATGTTATTGTTGCGAGTGACACCAGAAGCCTTAAATAATAAAAAAGTACAAATGGATTTAGTATGAAATGATATAATAAAAAATTAGTATGTTATGATATAATAAAAAAGTACAGATGGATTTAGTATGAACAAATGAAATATAATCACAAGTAAATTAAAAGTTTCATATACATTAGGTATTACAAAAATTGTAATGAATTTACCAATTCCTTCAATGTGAGTTTCAATAAAGAATACAAGGACTTCGGTAAGGCATCAATATAAATCATCCCTATCTAATAGCCATTTCCTTAGTTTATATTTGACTTTACCATTAAAAACGTTATTATTTTTGATTGTCATTGGTAGTTTATTGAATATTTTGGGTACAATATAGTTTAGGGTCCTTTCACCGTATTTATTGGTACATTTCGGAACCACCAATCCTTCATTTTGAGTGAATCTTGTATTATGTTTATGGTAAACTCTTTCCCTGTACAAGGAATCGGACAACATAACATGTTGACTTATAATATTATAAAACAATAATCCTCTGACAGGTAAAACATTTAGAGACTTGTATATTAATTTAGTGTCACTTCTGTGTTCATTAGTGTACTTAGGGATTAATAATTTTGTCAGGGAGTTTTGCAATGTTTGGATATAATTTATATTAGTTTTACAAGAATGTCCCCAAGAAGTTACTTCCTATAGGTGTTAGGACTCTCCAAAAATCGTTAAAATTGCCTGGTCTAAACGTCATCAAC
Organism: Limnephilus rhombicus; assembly: GCA_929108145.2. Taxonomy (NCBI): domain Eukaryota; kingdom Metazoa; phylum Arthropoda; class Insecta; order Trichoptera; family Limnephilidae; genus Limnephilus; species Limnephilus rhombicus. Next base: position 26,003,070 of record OV815295.1, on the reverse strand, counting down.
AAACGTTCAGTATACAAACTACATAATATATAATAAACATTTAACCGGTCAGTGGCTGAGTAGGCATCGCATATGGGTCCCACCCAGGGGTCCCGTGTTCGATTCCTCGGCTGGCTAAGTCCTCCATCACGACACGAGCAACATTTTCCGCTTACCGTGTGGACAGTAGGAGATTTTCAAATATTATCAAAAAATGTATTTATAAAAAAAACTTAACCTACAAATGTAGAATATTTTAACAGTTGGCAAAAAAATCTTAAAAATCGTTCCAGTTTTGGAGGAAAAAAAAACTAGATTTTGACGTTTTTATTTAGGTACTAGCTGACCCGGAAAGCGTTGTTCTGCCATATAAATGAAAGTTCGATGAAGCGGACGCAGCGCCATCTGTCATTCAACAATATAAATAATTTCGTTCTGTTTGAAATACTTTTTCATACAAAAATACTAAAATCGCAATTAAAAATGGGAGGTTGGGGTTAGGAGGTTGAAAATTTGGGGTTATAGGTATTTCTTGATGCCAAATAAAGAAAATATTACAAAAAAAAATTCTGTCAAAAAAATGCAAAAAAAAATCTGGATAGGGACACCATAATGACCTAGCTGTAGGAAGTATGCTTTACCACCTATTCACATACCTACCAAATATACATAAAAAAATCATAAAAATTGGTCTAGCCGTTTCGGAGGAGCCACAAACACCGTGACACTAAATTTTTATACGTATAGATTATCAGTCTGAGGTGCAGTTGTCCCTTTCGCTCAGTATTATAGGGGGGGGGGAGGTAACAGCGACAGTGACAGCAGTACTTTGGTGAAATACTTGTCGGGTTAGATTATTGCGAGCAAATATAACGATCATGCTTACAACAGTATTCACGAACAAATGTGGAAGTCAACACCTTTTCGCTAAATCGTTTTCATAAGTAACGTTTACCCAATATTTGATCACAAACCGCTTTTGAACCTGTGATGTTACTACAGTTTTACCATGTTACATACCGTAATATGGGTTGACATTTGCTTTAATCGCCGCTGATATCTGCTAATTCTCGCTGTCAAAAATTACTCGCTCCTTTTCAATCATAATCGTAATGATCGATAATAATTTTGTGGCAGAGAAATATTAAATAATACCAATGAGAGTGGTATGGTTCAGACAAAATAAAAACATGTTTATCTTTGACATTGGCTGATTTTTAATGCCCTTTTTAATTGATTTCAAAATACATTACCCTCACTTATCCTTGAATAATTTATTGAAAATTGTTTCCAGGTGTAAATAATTGCACCTGGTGATATTATTTTTTGTGCAGTGGAATCACTAAACTCTCACTTAAAATCTGCTAAAGGTCATTTCCTGTTGCTTGATTTCAACTTGCCAATTTGATTGATGGTAGGAAGGTACCTTTTTGACTATTTCACGTATTAACTAACAAACTAACAATCACACCATTTCCCGAAGGCGTGGGTAATTAAGATAGAATGCTACACAACCGAAATGGATCACACTTTCATTATTTAAAAAACCTACATTCAGACATGAAATACTCCTTGAAATGGCTTTTGCTAATGTTTTTCACCAGCTCGGAAGAACTGACTTCTTCCAAACATTCTCATTTGTCTCATTCCTTTTATCAGTACTGAAGATGTTATATTCTCACTTTAGAACAGTGATGATCAACTTTTTTAACCTGAGGGTTAATATTTCCTTTTTTTTTCGCTGGCAGCAAGAAGTAGGGTACCCAAATATGGCTTGATATGGTTAACTTTGCAATCAGTGGTATCTCCAACCTATTTACATTAACTAAAACAGTATCTTTTTAATAAAACAATCAAAAAGCTAATACAATTTAATATCTCGAAGGCAAAATCAATGTACACTAGAAATAACAATATACACTAATATAATATGGTGGTAGTAGGAGATTTTCAAACGTTGTTGGGTTATTCGTAACCCGGGAATGTTTGTCTTTCTATTTAATAAAAAAAATACATCTACACATGAGATATAATATACACACTATAATATATATTCACTTGATATAAGAATATTCACTAGATGCAAAGCGTCAAAATTTTAAGGCTAAATAAAATATGCTTTAAAAAAATTAAATAAATACTGTCGATTTTTATCATTCTGACATTTTAAAGAACATACAAAAAATATTTGTAATTTTGGACAGCTAATTCAAAATGGACCGACAAAAGTCTGTCACGAAATCCTTTCAAAAAAGGAAATGATGGCCTCGAAAATTCAAACGATTGCTTATCAAAACTCTCTTCTTATTATACGTTTTCCTAAACTAAGACCTACTTATTTATACGTTTTCAGAAACTTCGTTTGGAAACGCCCTTATAAAATGAAATAATAAAAAAATTATTTAAAAATAATAATAATAATAATATTTTTTAATGTAGCTATTTACTTTGTGGTTATCCATTATAGAAAAATGAAACAATATAACTTTGTATAAACCACTTATATAATTTGCAAATCCGACCGGTTTCGGAACAAACGTTCCTTCGTCAGGGAAAGCTTATACTAATTTGACAGTTTAGAACAATGTTTTATTATGGTAGGGGTGGAGCCGTTGTTAGTTAATAATGTAGATTGGGTGGGTAGGTATTAGTGTAGAGTGGGTGGGTAGGGGAACAAATCCATGATTGTCATATAGCCCAATCATGGATTTGTTCCCCTACCCACCCACTCTACACTAATACCTACCCACCCAATCTACATTATTAACTAACAACGGCTCCACCCCTACCATAATAAAACATTGTTCTAAACTGTCAAATTAGTATAAGCTTTCCCTGACGAAGGAACGTTTGTTCCGAAACCGGTCGGATTTGCAAATTATATAAGTGGTTTATACAAAGTTATATTGTTTCATTTTTCAATAATAATAATATTTATTTCACATAAAATTATACAATGAAATATATGTGGAAACTTTGACTAGCCAACTAGGAATGGATCCTGTTTTAGGCCAGTCAAATTGACAAATTTAGTTCATATCATAATTTCATATTACATTGATTAATTATATAAACATATTATTTATTGAATGAAACAAGTGTTACGATTGAATTCCTTGTAGAAGTTTTAGTTAATTTAAAGTTACATTTTTACACAAATCTACCGCTTTATTCCGAGATTGATGAAATTTTGATACACTTGACCTTCAAAACATGAATCATGTAGTCTACATTTTCACGGGAACTTCAGCTAGTTGGTTACCAAATCTAGCCAGGGTATTGAGAGAATGGCCTTGAATTGTATTGAGAAAAGCTATGAAATATTTCATTGCAAATTATGCTTAGTCTATGTTTTCATACTTTCCAGAAAAATATATAAAGAACAACCGTTTTTCACTCAAATTTCACTTTAAGATTTTTTTATATAGGCAAGAACATCTATTTGAATTTCGTGTTTGTTTTGATGAATGAATGAAATTGAAATTAGCCAACTTCTCGACACCCGATCGTGCTGAAGCTCGGCAAATAGACACGTTGTCGATGACAATACTTCTATCAACTCTTGGTAGCACTCACGCACACACAAGAGTCATTCTGAAATTGGACGACATTATATTTTAAAATTTACAACAGTTAATACACGAAATAAATTTGGTACTATCCAATTTGATATTTGGCCTAGGTGTTAGCGGTGTTGACTCCAGAACCTGGGGAAGAAGGTTCAATCTTCAGTCAAACCTAATCTTTGAAATTGGCTAATAGATCGAAAATTGAAAATAGATGTATGATAGTAAAAAAACTTAGTTTTTTACGGGTTGATTTTTAATTAACTTTACTTTGTTAGTCGCTCACAGTTGTGTAATCACGTGTCAACATTACCGACAAACAAACAAGACAAGCATCAACAAGTGTCACGTGGTTTCAGCCCAACCCCCTTCCCCTTCAATCCGCAGTTACCCCTCGCCCTTGTCGGTGCGACGCAGAGTCTGGTGCTCTGACAAGCCGTGTATTTTAGTCGACAAGCCCTGGCAAGGTGACAAGATTGAAGAAACATCGAAGAATCGGAGTATCTCCGAGAGTCTCCCTCGCTGAAAGTTGGTGAGTCAGAAGAGGGAAAGAACTGAATCGAGGGCTGCCAACGCATTTCTGGGAATGCTGTCTATGCATACATTCATTCTCGTAAGTAGTAATAGTAATCGTAAGTAATCTCGCGGGATTGACTTTAAAAACCCCCACGGGAAATGCGGGATTTTTATTAAGTGATATTAAGTTGAAAAAATCCCAACACTTCATAACCATTATTTATTGTTCTTCTTCGTGCGCCCTATCAGGTCTCCCCGACGTTGGCGATCACTCTGGTAAATGTATCTCTATCTTGCGTTGCCCGGAATAGCTCCTCCACACTTCTTATACCGGTCCACTCTCGTGTATTTTGTAGCCAATACATTTGTCTCCTACCAGGGCCTCGGTGACCCTATCTTGCCTTTTAATTTTAATTGGAGCAAGTGATATTTCTCCCCTCGAAATATGTGACCCAGATATGAAATTTTCCTGACTTTTACTAATGTGAGCAATTCTCTATCTACTCTAGCCAGCCTGAGAATTTCTGTGTTGGTGATCATGTCGGTTCATGGAATTTGAGCATTCTCCGGTGAAGCCACATTTCAAAAGCCTCTAACCTGTTCATGGTATTTACCCTATCTTGCCTTTTAATATTAATTGGAGCAAGTGATATTTCTCTCCTCGAAATATGTGACCCAGATATGAAATTTTCCTGACTTTTACTAATGTGAGCAAATCTCTATCTACTCTAGCCAGCCTGAGAATTTCTGTGTTGGTGATCACGTCGGTCCATGGGACTCTGAGCATTCTCCGGTGAAGCCACATTTCAAAAGCCTTTTTTATTAATTTATATCAATTTACTATTTTTGGAACTACTAGCAAATCACAAAAAAAACATTGAAAAGGTGATTAAAAAAATAAAGTTAACAATTAACACGCGGTATAAGTGAAACCTTCATAAAACTAAAATAGACAAGTGCGGGGGGGCTACGAAGCACCGCTCAAAGCGGAGACCGATTATTCTATCTCATTCTCCCGCAGGCTAAATTCAGGTGTTTGTCTCTTTTTAGTGTCGCAATTTTTCGTTTCATCGAGTTTCAAATCACAACGGTCCTAAAGAATTTTTCACATCAATAAGTATTTTAAGAAGACAATAAAATAGGTCATAAAACCGTAACAGTCGTCGACAGGACTCTCCGCAGTAATTTGAGATCAATTATTATCTTTTTATTATAAGTATTATTATAAAAATACACTAAAAACGTAATCAAATAAGAATTTTAAGAAGACTTCGATAAAAAATAATATCGACTAAGGCGAATGCTATCCACCCATACCTGAACCGACAATACTGACTTCTGGACATTCTGGCGTTCGCATATCACAACTAGCAAGCATGTGCAAATCAAAATTGCGTATTTATGGTTTAAATTGTATATCATTTTCAAGCCCGCAAATCTTGCACATGAAAATCCCGCAAATCCGTGTGATCAAATATTGCACAATTCCCGCGGGATTGCGGGATGTGGGATTGCAAACCCTACTCGTAGTCTTAAGGGATCATCTTGAATTAATACGAGGAAAACTAAGCTTATCCCGATTATCCGGAATTCACCGTGACACAGTTTTTATTTTATTCTGATGCGTTGATAATATTGGAAACTTTGTATGACTACGTTCGCTAATCAAATCTGAGCGTGCGTCATATAACCCCTTACTAATAAACGCTTTTTAAATTTTGACACAACTGATAAACAACCAATTTCCACACGATAAATATTTTTTTATCAGATGTGTCAATTTAGAAAAACGTTTATTAGTAAGGCGCATGGTGTTTTAATTTACTGTTTTTATTGCGTATTCCAACTTGGGCAAAGCAAAACATTTACATTAATTTCATGATATTTTGGAATGGTAATTGTCGCATTTCATTATTTATTAATTTGAATATGTTTTGTCACATTGCGAACGCATGTTTTTTGCGTGATATGTACAATGCGTGAGCCAATATTGTTATTTATGCATGGGGACCTACCTAAAGATATGTTTCTACTATTGCTACCAACAACTACAGAATGGAAGACATTCTCAGTATCGCCTTGGCAAAAGACCACCATTCAGAATTGAAACGTCGCTTGAAATGGTTTTAGCCGTGTTTGGTGACCAGATATGTATAGACAGCCACCTATCCACCTTCCTCTTCTCTTCGATCAATAAAGGCACTTGTTCGTTGCCTCTTCCCCGTCTCATTCCCCACCCCACTAACTTTCCAAAAAGTTTCCCGCTGCAGTTTGAAAAAAAATTATGAGATTTGGTAATTTTTATTTATTTATTTATTTTTTTTTAATTGTACAACAGATTTTTATCCAATTACTGTACAATTTTCTCATTTTAACAGTCTTAACACCTAGGAAGATGATTAATATACAAAAAAATCTTAAGGCTATCTAAAGAAGAGTTATATATATCTAGTGTTTCCGATATTTCGTTCAACAGCACCATTCCTCTTGTCATGCTATGCTGTGCTAGAACATCTGTTCTGCCGTATGGTATTTTTAACAAGTCGTGTCGATGACTACGGCTGAAATTTTCAGGCACGTATAAGCCATAACATTCCAAGAGGAATGGGCTTTCAATATGATTATGGATTATGTTAAAACTAAGAATTGCAAGATTTGCATAACGTCTAGTTTCCAAGCTAAATCTATTTGTTGCCTCAAGTAATTCCATATGGTGCATGAATCTCGGGTACGTTCCATTCATCCGCATATAGACATACCTAAGGAATTTTTTCTGAACTTGTTCTAGCATATTAATATATTTCGCTTGGTGCGGAGTCCACACACCACTGGCATACTCCAGCTTACTTCTTATGACTCCATCAAACATGGCTATCATTGCATCTGGGTCATCAAATTACAAGCAAAGACAAAACAGTGAGTTTATAACAAATTAGCCTAATAAAATATGTAGGTATTTTGTTTTTTCATTATCAGTAATTTTAGTTAAAATTAAGGTAAGTTATTTTTAAAACTTTGTTTGCAATAAAAAAAATATGTTTATTTCGAATTATATTGTAAATGTACCTACTATGAGACATCCAGAGAAGTACGAGATCTTGCAACTCAGTTATCGCATCACATTATTAGGGAAAGATTGCCTGAAGACGGGGCCCTGGGAGAAAGAGAAGCTCGTGGTTGAAAAACCTGAGTCAGTGGTTTGGCCAGTCTACTGTAGAGCTGTTCCGGGCCGCAGTAAATAAATTCGCACAGCCAAGATGATAGCCAACGGACTGTTGAAGAAGAAAAAGAATTATAAAATTTTTGACAACAATAACGTCCGGGCGTTGCTTTACACCCTTTCAAATCAAGGAGCCTAATAATAAAATGTATTTACTTATTTAATATACACGGTGTAAATATACCACAAACGATGAATGTATGCCACAGTTGAGCATAAGAAAATATAAGAAGTAAGTTTAAAAAAACTATTGTGGCAATTGATTGTAAAACAACATCAAAAAGTTTGAGTAAAAGGATACAGGCGAACGTAGTGGGGTTAATAATTACATGCTAGGCTTGGATTAAATTAATATTGCTTGAAAAAATTTGATAGCATTGCCTTCTTGTATCCACCTTCAATACAGTAAAATAGATCCATCACATCTGCGTATCTATTACTAACTTCATGCAACCTAGGTACAAGCGAGCTTTTGAAATGCTCAGTCCTGGTATTGCTACTTTTTTTTACATGAGCTCCACACAGGAGGCGCTGAGGAAAATAATTTCTAAGTCATCTTTGGGGATGCTGTGTGGAGGGTTTTTTTTTGAGGAAAGGAAGGAGAGGAGAGTTCTGGGAGGGAAAAGGGTTTAAGGGGTGGGTAGGAATCTAGGGTTCAGTATGTCCTGGTCATCCGCCTCCAAGACCTAGACAAACCTCACCCCATGAACCCGGGCACCCCTGCTAAATCACCAAACGTAGCGAACCACTTGGGGTGACCTATGGCAGAGGTGTTGGTTATCCAATAAAGGTTCCCGGGGCGGTGGTACCCATTCCCGCCTCCCAACTAAACAGGATGTTGAACGAGTAGCTCTTGCAGGTAAATGAAATTCAACGAGATTAATTAAATCAGAGCTGTCTGCACTAAAATTTACCATTTTAAAATAACAAATGATATTGATGAAGTTGTTTTTGAAAAGCGGGATTATCAAGAATGATTAGTCGACTGTTAGGCCTTCCCTTGGGAACAGGTAAACTGTTAACATTATTGCATTGTTGGAAAACATCTCATTGCGTTAATTATGTTATTAATATACCGGGATGTGGCATTTTCCCTTGAAATGCTTTTAAAAACTCGTTCAGAGATCTGATAATAATAAAAAATAATCTGTAAGAGCGCTTTCTTCTGGTGTTTGACTTTCGCCTGTCAGGGGTGATGTTGGCCATTCAACCTGCAGGCAATAAAGCAAAAAATAAATAAGAAAGGAGATATTATGTTATTATTGTTGATTGACGTAAGAGTTTTTTTTTAAATGTGAAAAATATTGAATATGGCCCGGCTGGATTATTTGATTCGCTTGCACGCCATTTCTTCCTCTGGCTTCCCCGAATTCTTCTATCATTCACATTCTTGTCATACTTGTGTTCTCCTAAATAAAAACTGTGTTCTTATTTTTTTTTAAATCCCAGAACTTCACCCCTTCCATTCCTAAAAAGACCCTCCGCACAGCATCTCCAAAGATATCATAAGCCCTGAGGGAAATTATATTCCTTAGGGCCTCATGTGTGGAGCTAAAAAAAAGATATATATACATATATTCATAGATACTCTTTTATGTCACTCTATAGTCATTTACTTTCTTTTATTTTCTTTTGTATTCTTTAATATTCTTTAATATTTTATAATATTATTTAATATTCTGTATTATTATTTAATATTCTTTAATATTCTGTACCATTCTTTAATATTATTTAATATTCCATAATATTCTTTAATATTCTTAAATATTCTTTAATATTATTTAATATTAATAATCTTGAATATTGAATATTCTTTAATATTCATTAATATTTTTTAATATTCTTTAATATTTATTTGTTTATTTACGCCTATTTAGGCTTTAACCTACATACATATAACAATATTAACGAAATTATACTAGTAAATAGTGCAGGAAACTACTGTTTAAAACACTTGCACAAAAAAAAATACAAAGTAAAAATATTAGGTATTGAATTTGAACCACACAGGATGTAGGTACAAAATACAAAAAATCCGAAATAGTTTTAAATATTCTTTAATATTCTATAATATTCTTTAATATTCTTTAATATTCTATTGTTTTATATTTTTTTATATTCTCGTACATTCTTTTTATTGCATATGTTAATGTACTGTATGGAAAATCGACCACCACAACACGGCCTTGTGCTTTTAGCATGGTGGTCGAAAAATCCTCAATTCATGTAACAAACAATTCAATGAATAAAGAAAACCTTTAAAAAATAGTGAAAAACAGTAGGTACGTTCACACACAATAAATCCCATCGAGTAAAACACAAATATATCTTTTGATTTACAGGTGCCGCAACATTGCTCGCTTTCTCTACACTCACGACCATGATGCCACCACAGCTCGTCAACACACCACAGGTATTAGCTATAATACCTACAGGTATTATACCTACAGATATTATAGCTAATACCTGCCACTCGGTGCACGCGTGGTCGATTTCAAGCGTCAGAATAATAATATTCACTGTCAAATAACGTGAGGCGTGGATAACGATATTAATCATACCCAACTCTGTATAATGTATAATGGCACAGAAAAAAATGTGTGCAATATGTACTGTAATCGCATAAAGATTGTAATAACAAAATTATGGGTTTCATCACAATTTTTTATCAACCGCCAGGACCAGGCATCCACCGCCAAGACATGAACAAACCTCAGCCCATAAATCCTGACATCCCTGCTAAATCTATAAACTTAGCGAAACACTTGGGGCGACCTATGAAAGGGGTGTTGGTTATCTAACAAATGGTTGCTTTTCTTAAATGGTCGTAAGAATATAAAATTATGGGCAAAAAAAAACATTGTTGTCATCGTTATGATGCACATCGGACGTTATTAATAGGCTTACGTCTGTACGGTTGAAATTCAAGAATCGGGCTAAAAATGCAACTGTGACGCCACGTTTCGTACGTGCAGTTTGTATACGAATCTACTTTTGTAATAGAACCGAATTAAAGCAATGCCAAAAGATGGCACTACTTACGTTAAGAGGGCATACATAATTACGTGAGCTCAAAAGTGGGAGGGGGTCCAGCAAAATTTCACGTCTAATGAAAAGAATATACGAAGTGACCAAAATTTATCTGACCAAAGGGGGGGGGGGGTCTAGATTGGAAGAAAAACTGCTCGCGTAATTAATGTATGCCCCCTAACAGAACGCTTGAAAAGTATTCCCTGGCAGGCGTAAGGGGCCATCCATAAATTACGTCACACCTTAAGGGGGGGGGGGGGGGTCAAAATTTCGAAATATGTGACGTCAATGGGGGTCTCACAATGGTGACGATGTGTGAGACAGGGACACGGGGGGGGTCAAAAATCGTGAAATACGTGTGAGGTAATTTTTGGATGACCCCTAAGTACTACTCAATTTTTAATTTTGATCATCTCTCCGCATATGGAGAGATTGACGGTAATATGATTATTATTGTAACTGGCAGTTGTGAATAATACACGCGGCTATATTTACATGTGACGTCATTGCTTTGTCCCGGTGACTAGCTGTCGCTGGAACACAGTGTTTATAACTGCTAGTTTTGATTAATAAAGCACTGTACGTAATGCACGTGTCAGTTCAATTTGTTTACCAAAAATATTTTCTAGTAATTGGATGCTCATAATATTAGAGTGTTGATGCTTTGACACGATTAATTTAGAAACCAAAGTCTTTGGTATTGCTTTGTACATTTTATAGCGTCATTAATAAAATCACGTATTAAATATTTATCAATTGCTGTAGTCGCATGTAATGTAATGGACTATAATAAAAAAAATGCTTTTCAAAGTGACACAATGGGAATAGCTTAGTGAACGAACAGTGGACATTGGGAAGGAATCTGACCTACCTAATGCGCAGCACGTTTTTTGTGAGATTCGATATTATGGCACCGAGGGATCACTGGGTTGATCACGGCAAAATATTCTATAATAGATTTTAATAAAGGACCCTAAGGCTTGATCTCGATGTTCACTCAACCGCTTTCTTCTTTTGACTCCAATTAAACACACTGAGAGATCACTATCACCACCAATTTGCGAGGCGGTTATGTGTACCGCGTCCCGGGAACCATTTATTGGATAACCAACACCTCTGCCATAGGTAACCCTAAGTGGTTCGCTGCGTTTGGTGACTTAGCAGGGGTGCCCGGTTTCATGGGGTGAGGTTTGTCCGGATCTTGGCGGTGGATGCGTCTGCCCACCAGTTGCCTGGAAGGCCGGATCGGGAGAGAATGGTTTGGGGAGACCCTTTGACATCTACAACCGTACTCCCTCGGAACATCCCTTGCACCGCAGTGAGAGTGAGTTATACCATTTTCCTTCCCAGAACTTCCTCTCCTTTCTTCCCTAAAAAGACCCTCCATACTGCCATCCCAAAGATGACTTAGGCCCTGAGGGGAATTATTTTTCTCAGGGCCTCCTGTGTGGACCTAATGTAAAAAATGAGAGAGATGATCATTGCACAGAGGCTTCTTTAACATATTCGGTGTCAAAGCACTGAGAGATCAGTACAGGAATTGATCTTTGCACGGGTTACTTCAAAGACTGCTTATTCCAAATGTCAGATGTAGGTAATATTGGCCAAATACCTAGTCAGAATTGCTTTATTCTGAGGGGACATTTTATAGAAGTTAGCTTTTGATATGTAGGGAATTATCGCATTTATCGACTGATACAGGTGATAGGGCTGATAGGGCTGATAGGGGTGATCTACGACAGAGGTGTTGGTTATTCAATAAATGGTTCCCGAGGTATTATTGCTTAACATTCGTCATGGTTTCAATAATAATATTTTGTGCGTGGATTAAGCGATAAGGCAAATCTGATAGCCCTGAGAGATTATAAGCAAAATAGGGCGATATAATTAGAAGAATATTTTTAGTGTTTGTAGTTCGTTGTGTTTACTTTTACTAGCTGTAGCGCTGGGGACTGTGGCGGGTGGCGGTGACAGACCAGCAAATAGGCCACTTCTCACCTCCCACGTGCAGTACGCATGTCAACAAGAAACCACACGATAGTCAGCAAACCAGGCGTGTGGTTTGTTGTTGTCCCGTCACGACATTGCAACACACAGCGTGGTGAGTGGACAAATAGATCGTTGAGATTAAGGCATATGGCAAAACTTTGGGTCCATCGGGTTAACGATATCTTAATCCGCTAATGATACATGAGAAATGCAACAAAAATATTATAACGTTATCTCATGGAACTAATTCCATCTATTTCGTCATAATAATAATAAAAACATTTATTTATCAATAGATTTTTATATGTTTTGTTTGGGTATCTCTAATTCAATTGACAAAGCGGTATGTAATACCTACGCCACTTGTATGGTGTAATGTCAACCGTTACTATATTTTTATTGAGTTACTTTACATTACATGGTGTAAACCAGTAAAATGGTAATTTTTCAAATGAAAACTCTTTAGCACCGTTGGGTTTGAAACTCGATGAAACGAAAAATAGCGACACTAAAAATAGACAAACACATACATCTATAGGATTTAGCCTATGAGAGAATTAGATGCTAATTAATTGCTCCCCGAAAGTACTGGAGAACTCTGAGAAATGCCTTCTGGTTTCAGGTTTGAGAAAAGGAAAATCCTGATCTATTTCCTTCTCGTGGTGGGGAGTGAGCAACGACCTCGTATCGGCAAATATAGACAGGGACCGAGAGTTGGCCGGAAAAAGCTGACCACCAACTTTCGCCCTACCAGGCGTCTGTTGTCTAGGGCACCCTCTTGTCCTGGAGAAGTAAATAATCTCCAAAGGCGAAAGAACCTTCGAGGTCAACGGCATAGGATGTGGAAAGAAACGGGAAACTACCACATTAAAGGTCCAAGTGGCATCCCAAGAACCAGCAAAACATGAACGGTCGGTCTAAGAGCGAGGTCGACAGCCGTATACACCAGGCTAGGTTTGCATTCAATAAAAGGTCGAAAATAATAGAATCGAATAATACAGACCTAAAACTGAGAATACTCCTCATCAAGACCTATGTATGGAGTATCTTGATGTACGGCTGCAAAACATGGTGCCTATCCAAAAGAGATAAACGGAAACTAGAGGCTTTTGAGATGTGGTCCTATAGAAGACTATTAGGAATTTCCTGGAGAGACCACATTACAAATGAGGAGGTTCTCCAAAGAATCGAAGGAGGAAGGCACCTACTCAAGACCTTGTCCGAAAGGCGTGTAAGATGGATCGGCCATGTAATAAGACAAGAAGGCCTCTTGCATACCATAATGGAGTGTATGACCGAGGGGACGAATTCTAGAGGACGCCCACGCCGAGAGTACCTGAAGGACCTGCTGGTGGATGTGCGCTGCTCATCATATGCAGACTTCAAAAGAGCCGCACAAGACAGGGAAGAGTGGAATAGACGAATAGATGAAATTGCTGCAAACCAATCCCAGGATTGAAACCAGAGAGAGAGAGAGAAAATTACATAGTATAATCGGTCTCCTCTTTGTGCGGTGCCTCGTAGCCTATCGGTCTCTTTTTTGTGCGATATTTCGTAGCTTCCTCCCTCTTGTCTACTTTAGTTTTCTGAAGGTTTCACTTCTACCGCGTGTGAATTGCATACTCTGTTTTTTTTTAACTTTTTTTTATAATTCCTGTAGTATTTTTACGGCTTCTAGATAATAATGTTCCCTGTCAAAAGGTTCACAGTAATAATGTTCCCTGTCAAAATGTTCACAGTAATAATGTTCCCTGTCAAAATGCTCAACTAACCATCACGCCGTTTCCCCGTAGGGGTAGGCAGAGAGGACGGACCGCCAAACAACTCGGTCTTGGCACACACTCTTTGCCTCACTCACATTCATACATCGTCTCATACATACTCTTCTATTATTCTGACTTTTGACATGGCCCGTCTCAAGTCAAAATGTTCACAGTAATAATAATCCTTGCCAAAATGTTCCCAATTAGAAACCGGTAAAATTTCATTATATCTATTGACAGTCAGTCAGCAATCAGCAGTCTTAACCAAACCAAACCTAACCTAACCTTACCGACTGTGCTGCTATTAACTAGGAAGATTTTGGTGGAAACGTTTTGACCGTCGAATTTTGGGAACATTTTAACTGCGGACACTTTTACTTAAAACATTTTGGTAGGGAACATTATTACCGACCACGACTTTTACCGTAAGCTGAAAATTTAATGATACATCGCGTTATTAATGTCCCTTTAAACAATGATAATTATAATAATGAAATTAACATTATACAACAGATAGCCATGAACAATGGATATAAACCTGAAATAATTGACCGCTTAGTTAATAAGAAACAAGCAAATTTTTTAACAAAAAAGTACATTTACAGTGGTAATAATATGAGCAAACCTGGTAACTACCCAATATATAAAAAACTCCTTTTTACAGGCGATTTATCCTTAAAAATATCCCGTTTATTACCAGATCATATTTCTCCAGCTTTCTATACTAATTCTAAAATAAATAAAATTTGATAAATAATAAGGATGTTTCTAATAAATTTGAAAAAAACGGGATATACACTTTAGAATGTAACGATTGTGACGCACAGTATGTAGGTATGACAACTAGAAATTTCAAAACTAGAATCAGGGAACATGAACTTTGTTTAAGAAATAATAATTATTCCGAATTTGCGAATCATTTAATAGAGTCAGGCCATAGCTTCAATAAAAAAAAAAAAACAAAATTTAAACATTGCAATATAAATTCATACTTTCATCTTTGCGCTTTAGAAACGCTCGAAATAAACAAAAAAATTAAATCTAAAATTAATTTAGTGAATAAAATAATAGCGCCTTGCAAATCTCCTTTACTAACCATGTTTCCGTATAATATTGACTCCTCCCACCGCTTTCCCCCTCCCCCCAAAATTATCCCTCCCACTACTCCCACCTAATTAATCTTTGGTACTTGCATTTATTTTTTAAGTTAGTTTTAATTCTGCTCGTGAATGATACGGTTGTATCGAAACCGGTCGCGGAAAAATTTAATTTAAGTAACAAATGTACATTTAATAAAACTCTTCAAAAAAACAAAATGTCTAGAAATTGTTACATAGTTAATGCCCAAGAAATACAAAAAATTGAAAATTTAATTTTGAACACACTCATTATTTTATTACTCATTCTTACTAGTTGTATCACGCGGTGTTTTATTTCGCATCCTGGATGCACATTGGTGTTATTTATTTTTATTACCACATTTGTAAAAAAAAGTTACGCTGTTGTTCTGCCAAACCGTAAAAAAACTACGCGGGATTTCTTTGGCGGATCTACGCTTAGCGGACTTTAAGATGAAGCCATAGTAAATAATGCAAAATCATACAAAATCATATGTTTTTGTTTTGAAAATTTGATCGCTTAGAAGTATAGATACTTCAATTAAATACTGCGTGTAGAACATACCTTGGCCCTTAAAAATATCGGTCATTTTTTTATAAGTCTTTTAATAAGCCTATAAAAAAATAAAGTATAAAGTCAAAAAACACACTTTCAAGTCCAAACTCTCCTATTTATAAAACTCTTTTTGGATATGGTTTTATTGTATAATGTGGCAAATTCAGTTTATTTTATAATAATCGCAAAAAAAGTTGATATTTAAAAATTAATAAAAAAAAAATATATATTTTAAATAGGTACCTATGTTAGGTACCAAATTTAATTGATTGTTTTTATAATATACAAAAATGAATGTTTGTAAAAAGTGAAAAATGAAAATTTGTTAAAATAATTGAATAGGTGGCACGCAAGCTGTTTGAAGATCTGAATGTATCGGGACTGAATATATTGAATGCGGGAGAGGTAAGGTGATCGCAGAAGAGGGAAGGCGGGGATGGTGGAGGGGTAACGCGTGAGAGGAAGGGGACACGGGAGGAGAAGGGAAGGTAGAAGGGGAACGGGACGAACGAGAAAAGACTCGCAGGAAGAAACAATTTCTTTATTAGACAAATTCAACGCACGCCGGGAACTCGCAAGTCCTTACATAGTATAAAATGAAGTTGCTCCCGCTGTATGTGCGCTTAGATATTTTAAACTACGCAACGGATTTTCATGCGGTTTTCACCAATAGATAGAGTGATTCATGGGGAAAATTTTTAGGTATATAATATGTCAAGTTTTTGTGAGGGAGCGGGCTGTGTAGATTTGATTTAACAAAGGATGGCGTTGGTTATAAAGGTTGGGTAATGGCGTGGCATTGTGTTTCGTTAGCCACAGCAACGTGTGGCCAGGTCTGCAAGTTTGCTATAAAGTGTTTAATAATAGAACACTTGTGGTTTGGAATCCTAGGAAATATCATGCTTGTTATCAGCGTTCACTTTCCGAGATACAATTATTTTATAATAATATTAATGTAAAAAAGGGTTTCTGGAAAGTAAGCGGCACTATTTAAAATTAAGTTTCTCGGAAGTAAGTGGTATCAAGCCTTGGGTTACTTGGAAGAATAATCTAACAGTAGCACGCAGTAGGTACTGTGAAAATACCTACTTACACACTTAATCATTCGTTCAATTAATTGCTGGCCTAGTTTTATTGGGAGCTTGATCAATTAATTCTTCTCAGTTCTAATTAATTATTACGGGTTTCATTAGTATTCTTGTTATTATATATCATATATTGATTTCAATCACACGTTAAATGGTTAAATCGTACCTTTTTTTACAATAGCTCTCCACAGGAGGCCCCGAAGAAAAATAATTCCTTCAGGGCCTACGCCTTCCTTAGGGATTCTTTGGAAGAATGTGGAGGTTTTTTAGGGAAAGGAAGGAGAGAACGTTCTGGGAAGGAAAAAGGTAGGAAGGGTGTGTAGGAATTTGGGAGTCAACAAATTCTGGAGCGACGGACGTATGAAACCATCCCTCCCATGCAACGCAAGGCGATGGGTCGAGGGGTCTAGGGTAGACCTCCTTCAACCAGTCTCTCTCGATTCGGCCCACCACACAACAGGTGGGCAAATGCATTCGCCACCAAGGCCTAAACAAACTTCACCTTTTGGGAGGCGGGTGTGGGTACCGCTGGACTCATTTATTGGATGACATCTCTGCCGTAATAAATAAGCAGGGGTACCCGGGTTCATGGGGTGAGGTTTGTCCAAGAATTGGCAGCGGATGCATCTGCCCACCTGCTGCGTGGCGGGCCGGATCAAGAGAGACTGGTTGAGGGAGGCCTCTTGACCTTTCCTGCTGGGCTCTCTCGACCCATCGCCTTGCATTCCTAAGAACGGATAAATTCATACGTTCGTCACTCCTGGGCACATTGAACCCCAGATTCCTACCCACCCCTCAATCCTTTTTCTTTCCCAAAACTTCCTCTCCTTCCTTTTCATAAAAAAACCCTCCATGCAGACCCTGAGAGATGAAACATGCCATGAGAGATTTTTTTCCTCAGGGTCTGGTGGAAATTAAGGTAGGTATAAAAAAACATGGTTGGTATTTAAAATGTTTTATTATTATTTTATTATATGCATATAAGTGTACATGTATACGTATTTGTATGAATTGCATGTAAATTTCCATTTTAATAATCTTTTTCAACGTTAATAGCATCCATTGACTAACCACTAAAAATAGTGTTGTGACTTTTTTGTATTATTTCTTTTGTATCATATTGTATTATTATCTTTTGTTTTAAATAAATACTTTAAAAAAAAATGTTTAAATAAAAATTATGTACGCGCGAAGCGACATTTTCCAAGAGGTCACGAATGTTACCTAAGGACATTGACATGCGTGAAATGCACAATTAAAATAATACGAATTTATTCATTCCTCTTCTTCTGGTGCCCTCTCCTATCGGAGGTTGACTGCAATTACGCAATCTTCAATAATAAACTATAACAAGTTTGGATCGCTATAGATTGTGTTAGGTAGGTATTTTGTAAAAAAAATACTAGCTCATTGAAAAATTGACTTTCGTTTAGTGAAAATACATTAAATTCAAGATTCTCCAAATCTTCTTATGCGCAATATTTAAATATTACGAATTACTCCTAACTTAATTTCCTCCCAATTTTACCTTTTATCCATTTAATCACACGACATTCCCCATTTGGGAGGCGGGAATGGGTACCGCTGCCCCGGGAACCTTTATAGGATAACCAACACCTCTGCCAAAGGTCACCCCAAGTAGTTCGCTACGCTTGGTGATTTAGCATGGGTGCCCGGGTTCACGGGGTGAGGTTTATCTAGGCGTTGGAGGCAGATGACCAGGACACACTGAACCCCAGATTCCTACCCACCCCTTAAACCCTTTTCATTCCCAGAACTCTCCTTTCATTCCTTTCCTTAAAAAAAACCCTCCACACAGCATCCCTAAAGATGACATAGGCCCTGACGGAAATTATTTTCTTCAGGGCCTCCTGTGTGGAGCTAAAAAAAAACATCTTAAATCCCAAAATTAAGCCTTTGTTATTATAATAATATTTTAAAAAAAATTATGATATTAAAAGATTCCCGACAAATTTTTTCAAACCCTTCAATAGATAAAAGGTGCATTTTGGAAAAGAAACCACTATTTAACCTCAAAAATTTGTAACTTGAAAAAGCTTTCTCAGTGTTTAGTAACGAGATATAAGTAATATAACCATATATAATAGACCTAAATTATTAGAAAAATCTCAACTTCTATCCTTCTCCACCACTTGCTCCAAAAAAGGATGCCTTAGCATTACTGGCTTCAGCACATCGACATTTTTATGGGGTTAAAATAATACTTTTTTGCTACCAATAGTACCTCCCACCACTTTCTCAATTTTCAGTAAAATCATTCAGTTAGTTACTTTCCTGTGTTATCAAACCCCAATCTCACTTTTATTCTTTTGCGTCAATTAACAATCGCACATGAAACAAGAACCCAATATATCAGAGTTGACCCCTGAATACTTGCCATTAGAACTCCTAGCACATTAAATTGGGTACTCAGCACATGTTTATTGAATTTAATCAAGTTAAAATACGATCTCATTGGTGATTCATCTTTATGTATCTGAAACATAATGATTACAAGTGGAACAATCTAATGTGTACGTAATCTGCAAAATAACGGCCGTTCTTTCAAGGCTTTGATTCCATAATTGGAGACATGTGCTTTGTTCGTCGTTTAATTAATGCTAATTTGTCCTAAATGCTCAATTAAAATAACAATGTCATACAGTTATCACATGGCAACCATGTGTCATGCTTCCCAGGCTCACAAGATAAATGAATTGTGTTGAATATTATGTCTTTGACTCGTGAATTTACATAATAATGTAAATCTCAAAGTTTTTTTCAATTATTCGTAAATTATTTCCATCTGCGGTAATATTAAATAAATAAAAATTCATTGGTACAAAAATAAAATAAAAAGAAAAGTCAGGAATATTTTCAATAAGTTGGGTTTTTTATTCAACAATTGTAACATTTCAATATTAGATTAGATATACAATAAAAGTAATATTAGTTTAAATGCATTGCTTTATAAAGGAATAGGTACTAGGCAATATAACATACATTGTAGATGGTAATAATAATTATTGCTGATAACATTGATAACTAACTATGTAAGGCAAGTCTTTTAATACATGTGACTTGTTGACGGATGCGAAGATCCTTAAAAAACACTGACCTTGGTGAAATATCGCGAGTGAATTAAGTTTTTTTTTGCGTGGGAAACTATTCAATACAAACAAAACAAAATAAATAAATGATATTACCGATGTAATCGGCATGACCGATTTCCAAGTTGCGAATTGAGTTTTTTGGCCAATTATCCACTGAACCCAATAAACTTTTTCTCATAACCTCATTCGGCAAGTTGTTTTTATAAACTTCAATACTAGCGCTCGGCGAGTGGCGGATATTGCCGATCAAGTCATAACGGAAAATAACTGCTTCGTTTCTGGTTGTTGGGAGTTATGATTGTTGGGAATTAGCAAGTTGGTGTAAATTCACGATTGCTGTCAATAGGAGACTTACAAGTTAATGGAACTAGCGCTAGTCTACTAGAAACATCACATTGAAGATTTAATATCTAGAGGAGCAACAGATAGATTCTTTCTTTCTGTTTCTTCCTTTGGTCCCTCTTGTGATCCTCTTGAAGGCTGCATTCGTCAGGACTTTTTCCCTCCCTCAGGGAGCTGTTCAGGTAGAACACTGTGTTTCCGAAACTAGGAAACAGAAGATCCGCATCTTCAAAATTCTTCATCCTCTTCAACGATGGGCAAGGAGCTCTGCCTGATGAAGGAGACTGGGGCAGAGAGTGCTGATGTCCATGAAGGCACGTCTCTCGGAGATCCGCACAGGAATGTGACACTAGCGGGGCAGTCGAAACCGTTTTGTTTCACTACGATTCCGGAGTGAGCTCCTCCTGTCAGTCTCTGGCAAGTGGTGTTCCTCAGGTTCAAGACACCGAGAGGTTTGCAGATCTTCTTCTGGGGGTATACAACCGCGAAGTGTTCCAGGGTGGTCCTGTACACCTTCAGTTGAATCCTCTGCTTCCTGTTATCCGGGCAGATCATGACCAGATCTCCGCTCTTCTCTTCGGCGCTCACATAAACGCATTCCTCATCTTCGTCCTCCTCGGGAATTGTGGAGAACCTCTCCTGGCTGTAAACGGAGGGCATGGCGAGTTGGATGGGCATCTTCTTGCGGGTCACTCAAACTTCTTCACAGAACAAAAACAACGAGATTACGACTTGGTAATCAACAATTTGGCGATGGGCCAAAAACAAAACTTCAGATTCACGTGTTACGCGGAAGCAAATGAATTTTTTCAAGATGTGAAAGTCACGCGTAATTTAATTTGAGAATTATCTTTTTTTGAATAAGATAGGACTATTTGGTAGCTTGCGTGGTACGAGCGTTCTATTCAGAGTGTAGAAAACTTGTGACTTGGAGTGGCCGAGCGCGGGCTTATATAGGCGAGGCCGGTGCTCGTGACTCTTGGCCGCACACACACATGTAATCCTCTCGCACACAGCGCCACAGGGTCCCACACGCGAATAGCTTTTCTCTGTGTTTGACTTTCCTATCATCAATCTGTAATCTGGAGTCGAGTTAACATGACGACGGTGGAAATCGTAAATGACGTCGGAAAAAACGATTCTTTACACGTGACCGTGAGCAAAATTTGCAAAAGGACGGAGGACTCGAATTATGGATTGATAGGTATTCGAACTCGTGCATTTTCTTGAGATTTGCCCGAGACCTCTTTAAAAATGCTGCGGATCTTCTTCTAATGGATAAATGTAATCCTAACTACTGAACTAGTAGTTCTGTGAACAGTACACCTAATAATTTTCTCTTAATTTATAAAACAAAACCAAATTTTCTGTGAAATCATACGATTTTTGAGTAGGTACTTAACTAAATTATAACCCACTTTTTTATTTAATATTTTTTTTCAAATGTTAAATTATACGTTTATGATTCTATTTTCAAATTTTCTTCAGGCAGATAGTTACCATAATAATTCGGTCAAAGTTAACCAAATAGTCAAAGTTAGGCTTGTTTGAATAATTGTATGGTGCACATTTTCGAAACTGGAAACGGAACGTACAAATAGATTTACAGATGTGCAGATTGATATAATGATCAGTCGAGTTAAAACAGGACTTCTCTGTTCTCGGTCAATAATAATATTAAATAATATTATATTCAATAACATATGTTGTTACATCATTAAAGATTTTGGGAAAACTTATAGTAATCTAAATACTACAATGTTATCTATTTTCTTAAATCTTACACTAAATAAGGAATCAATAACATTGTCACAGCTCATTAAATATAATAACCAGAAGAACTTAAATTGTGAGCAGTAAGTCATTTTCAATTAAATGTGTTACACGCACAATTTTTTTATGTGAATATTGCATAAGAGTTCCAAATTCTCCCGTTTGTGTTGTGAGGCTGAAGATGGTGGAGAGGGAAAGGAGACGAAAGTGAGGAAGGACATATACATTGGCTATCAATTATCATTCTGGTCACCAAACTTGGCTAAAGCCATTTGAAGCAATGTTTCAACACTGAACGGTGCTTACACCAGGGCGACACTGAGAATGTCTTTCACTCTGGAGCGTGCCGCAAATACACTACATACGATTTTAATTGAATAAAGAGATGGAGAAGAAGAAGGTGGGGAAACTGGCTATTTAGTCTATTCATCAAACACGGCTAAAGCCAATTTAAGCAATGTTTCAACTCTGAATGGTGCTTACACCAGGGCAATACTGCTGAGTAGGTACCTACCACTATGGAACGTGCCGCAAAAATACTATATATGATTTTAATTGAATAAAGGAGATGAGTGAGAGGAAGGTGAGGAAACTGGCCGTTCAGTCTAGACACCACGGCTAAAGCCATTTCAATCAATGTTTCAACTGTGAATGGTGTTTACACCAGGGCGATACTGAGAGTATCTTTCATTCTGTAGCATGCAGCCAATATACTAAACATTATTTAATATTTAATGAATTGTGAAAAAACAAAAATTAATCAAAAAAAATTATTTGCATTTTCTAATAGATATCAAAATGATTTCATAATGGTATATCCTTTCGCAGAACAACTCAACTCATTTGGGAATACAATAATTAATTTAAAATCGTCTATATTTATTACTCTTCCAATGAATTAATTAGCATATTTTTAATGTTTAGGTGTGCCTTCCAAGTATAGCTTTATATTAAAATTAACCGAATTAAACCGTGCCAAAAGTGGGGTAATAAAGTCATTCGTTAGAAATGAAAATGAAATGTAAGTTGATTCTCCGAAGAAGGAACATCGGTGTTTTCACACTAAATCTATTTCTAGTTTGGCTCCAGTTCAGTGGATTTACTGAAAGTGAACTAACTATGTTGAGGTTGTGATTGTTCGTTTTCTCGAAAATCAACACCTTTCAGGAAAATCAACATTCAGAGATCCAATGACAACTTAATTAGGTTTTGAATAGTTACGAGTACGCACTCGAGTTTATTATTTCAATGAAAAAGCGTTTGGCGAGCTTTGATTTCTTTAGGGGAATTAAATCGTTGTGATTCTTTTAGTAATATTAATCGTGTATGGGAATTATTTTTATTATGTTTAAGAATTTTTTTAATAACCGTAAGGATGATGCAATTTATAAATGTAGTTAAAACTGCATATTGTCGACCACGTTAATCGGCGGCATTCCGAATTCCTAAGGTTTTTAGTTTTTCTAATATTTCTAAGTTTCTAAAAGAATGTATGTTATTTTTGAAGATAATATCTATACATTTACCACGCCGAAACGGTAATTATATGAAATTCCCTCGACAGAAAAAAACGCAAAGTATGCTCTGAAAATTGTTATAACAGATTTTTTCAGTTATTGCAAAAAATGCACTGTTTCTTTAAATTTAACAGCCTCCATGGTCGAGGTGTAAGGCAATTAATTCGCATTCCGAAGGTCGCGGGATCGAATCCCGGCGCGGTGTGCGCAAATAAATTTTATTTGAATAATTTGTTCATATTTCACAATTAATTCGTTTAAAATCAGTATATTTGCGGCACGATCCAGAGTGGAAGATACTCTTAATAACGCCCTGGTGTAAGACCACCATTCAGAACTGTAACGTTGCTTGAAAGTTTAGCCTTGTTTGGTTACCAGATCTGAATGGCCAGGTACTTCCCGGCCTTCCTATTTCCCATCTCCTCCCCTCTCCACTACTTTCAGCCTCACAACATACACTAATTGGGGATGCCATAGTCTCATTAGCTCCAGACGGAAGTAGCTGGAACTCTTGTGAGGTATTTACATTAAAAATATTCTGTTTAGGAAATTTCCCTTGAGATTTTTACTATATTTTAAATGAGTCGGCTGCTTTATGTATAAAAATGAAAACATTTTGAAATAATTTCTCGTCATTATTGCGAGATCAAAGGAGAAACAAAAAGTTTACAATAAAATTTATATGCACACTTTAAAAGTAATAATAAGATAGTTAGGGCAGTTTTATTCATATACTACTATCTAGTGGCCCTGAGGAAAAAGTCTCTCAGGGCCTATGATCTTTGGGGAAGCTCTGTGGAAGGTTTTTTTAGGGAAAGGAAGGTGAGGAAGTTGGAAGGAAAAAGATGTGGGGGGTGGGTTGGAATCCGGGGGTCAATGTATCCAGGAGTAACGGACGTAATCCACACCTCCCACTACGGTGCAAGGCATGGGTCGATAGAGTCCGGCTGGAGAGTTATAGCCGTGTTTATTGACAAAATCTGAATAACCAGGTATTTGCCAACCTTCCTTTTTCCCATTTCTTCACTCAAACCCCGATTGGGGTTGCCATCGTCCCACTGATTCCGGACTGTTGTGACTCTTGTCTAGTATTATGAAACTTGTCACACATTCTTTGCTTCATTTACATCCATAAATCACATGTTAAACCAACTCACGACAATATTCTTGAACATGCCGTGACTTCCTGGGTAGCATTTTATGGACATAAATATCATGAATTTCTTGTTTAGATAATAATTATAGAATATGTACATACAATGAGGCTTTAAATATTTGATTCGCTTGATCATGCAATGTCCTCATGGTGCGTATTATTTCAATGTGATCATGACTTGATGAAATCCCTGTTTACATAAAGATCTTTATTGTGGAACATCTTTTATTAGAATGAGAGTGTTTGCTCCTAAATGTGTGATAAATTACTGGAGTGATGGAAAATTTCATAAAATGTTTCAGTGTTATTGCAAGTCAGTGCTTTCAGAGTCGCCGGATATTTAATTTAAAGGCGCCATGGATTGTGTGTCTTTATGTTATCTATATTTACTACTTTACTTTATGGTAGAGAGATTATAAATTTAAAATGGGAAACTACGGATGGACCAATTTAGAATTACACATATTTACTTGTCCTGTCTTGTTGCTAGTGCATTATAAATAGTATAACTTTATTTTCTATACAAAGTAGAAATTAATAATAAAATATGTAATTCCTGCAAAAATTCTAAAATTCTTTTTTACATTATCTCTACACAGTATACCCTGTAGAGAATGATTCAGGGTGATGGAGATACTGTATGGAGGATCTTTTTATGGAAAGGAAGGAGAGGAAATTCAGGGGAGGTATAGGTTATGAGGGCTGGATAGGAATCTGGGGGTCAGTGTGGCCAGGAGTGACGAACGTAAGAATCCATACCTCCCATTGCGGTGGGTCTTGAGAGTCCGGCTGGAGAGGTCAAACTGTTTCCATCAACCAGTTAATCCCGATTCAACCCGTAGGTCTCACCCCATAAACCCGGGCACCCCTGCTAAGTCACCAAACGTAGCGAACCACTTGGCGTGACCTATTAGAGAGGTGTTAGTTACCAAATAAGTGATTGCCGAGGTGGAGGTTCACATACCCGCCTTCCAAAATGAAAATTCTCATTTTCAGTAGATAGCTACATAATTATTTTATTACACTAAGGTTGTACAATGTAATGCAACCCACATTGGCATTATTTTTAACTAGCAGACCCGGCCACACGTTGCTGTGGCTAACGAAACACGACGCCATTACCCAACCTTTATAAAATCCACACCACCCGCTTGCCAGCTGCCCGCTGCCCGCTGCCTGAATTGAATATTTGAATTTCTCGGATTTTCTACTATAATAAGCATGTATACATACAAACCTTCCTCTTGAATCACTCTATCTATTGGTGAAAACCGCATGAAAATCCGTTGCGTAGTTTAAAACTTCAGCGACTTCATTTTATACTATGTAATGATGAAATAAAAATATTAAAAACTGTGGAATTTTATATTACCTTGGGGCGATTATCGTCAACATTTCATTGGTTTTTACGATTTATTTTCATTTTATTTTGAAGATCATGTACAATAAAATATGAAAAATTAAAAAAAAAATTCAGCCTCAAATAAAAAAATAGGTTCTTTAAACACTTCTTTTTTTAAATAAGAAGGATAATAAAGAATTTGTGTTGCCGTTCTTTCAAAAGTTGATGGTGTAGTAGTGACAGCATATTTGCTTTCCAATAAATTGATCGCAGTTCGATTCTCTGCCGTGAGTGCCGTGAGTGCCGTGGCATGCACATTTTACAATTTTACGTTGTTTTTATATTCCGTGATTTATCGCGGATCTGCGCTA
This sequence comes from Limnephilus rhombicus, assembly GCA_929108145.2. Taxonomy (NCBI): domain Eukaryota; kingdom Metazoa; phylum Arthropoda; class Insecta; order Trichoptera; family Limnephilidae; genus Limnephilus; species Limnephilus rhombicus. The sequence continues at coordinate 25,976,631 of OV815295.1, read as the reverse complement.
GTTAATATATAATACATGTTAACTATTTTGTGATAAGCTAGTATCAGTAGATAATTTACGAATTCGCCTCATTTTTTAAACGTTCTTTTCAAATCCTAGAAAATAAATTAAGACTGTAAGTATTTTAAACATGTATTGTAACGTGCATCGTCCCTTACTTTTTGTTTAAAAGTAGATATAAGGATGTTTCAGAGTTACACAGCTCATGATTTAAAAGACGTTGCTAGCAAAATATTCTTGCTATAAGCTAGACCAGGACTTCCCAACCGGGGGGGCACGCCCCCCTAGGGGGCCGTAGAGAAATGTCAGAGGGGCGTAATAGGTACGTTTGCATTTCCGAAAAAAAATCTATTCAAAGCAAAGCTCTAGCAAAGACCATGATCGACCAGCTGGTACAGGGCATGCAAGCTCAAGTATCACAATAGTACTTTAAAAGCTTTTATTTATTTGTTCTAAAATTACTTTGAAAGTTGTTAGACATTATCTAATTATAAAAATATAAGTTAAATAAATAAAAAATAATAATAGAATAATATGTATAATTAAAAAAACACTAAGAAATGTAAATATAAATGTAATTAATGTTTGAAAGTGCACCTACTCTTCTATTAAAGATTCATAATAAATAAATATATTGTATCTGTATTGTACCTATTTGAAATTAAATAAATAATTTAGTTAATATAAAAAATGTGATTCTTATTTTTGTGGAAACTTAATTAAGGGGCAGTAGCGTAGCGAGGGTGGGCGCGGATCGCCCTGGGTGCCACCCACCCGACGGGGGGGTGACACTACACCTGACTGGAGGTGACACCCGATTGTTAAAAAATTTCGAAGGATATTGTCGCAAAGTTTTTTTTTGGTTCGGGGAGGCTCGGCGAAATAAAGGTTGGGAAACCCTGAGCTAGACATTCTAAATATAAAAATCTGTTATTATTTCAAGACCTGAGAGCTCAACTTTCGCGAGTGCTTTTTGCTTCAAACAAACAGATTGTTTGCACTCTAATGAACAAATTGTTTCAATATTTGTGAATTAAAAAAATAATAAGGTCTTCTTTGGTCTTAATAAGGTCTTATTAAGCACTTATTTTACCTTGGATAACAATGACTGTCTTAAGGCATTGGATAAATAATTGTACGGGTTCAGGTGAGTTTGTTAACAGAGTTGTTTAAACTAAAAGGTTTCTAAGTAGATTATGTGCCGTGTAATTACTTGGTGTTTGCTTTCTTGTCTCTCTAATTTATGGTATTTTATTATCTTTGTGCTAAGTTCGAGCCTTTAATATTCATGGTAAAATGCTGTTAGCCTCAATAACCTTTTGAAAGATCCATGGTAATGCACTATTGGGTTATAATATAGACACATTATATTCTACAAGCCTTATAAAATTACCACGTTGTATGAAAATACGTTAATTCTCTAATCATCTCCACTGAAAGAGTTTGGTATCCATGAATTCGACCCTAATTCACAATTAAGAGCGTTTAACTAGCCAGCGGACGAAAATCCACATTTCGTCGAAAGTTGTTCTTACGATCGTGTAGGGCGGTTACAATGAGAAAGATTAAGTATTCTCCGTACCAGCTTTTTTAAATTATATATCAATAATGTACTTTTTGTAATTATTTTTTGATTATAAGTATTTATCATTTTTCAATAATGCTAAATTTAATAAGAATGTTAAAAAAATCTGAAATATATTAGTTTGTAAGTGCGCAAATAAGTACACAAATGGACCAATTTTCGCCAAGAAACACATGTACGTACATATTTTTAATGATTTTATTGAAACTAAAATTAAAATTCTAAAACACGCGTTTGCTAGATAATGTATTGATTTATTTTACTGCATGATTATATTATTTGAAATGGGTGTGGTATAATACAAAATCTTTTTTGAAAATTTAACAAATCTGCCAACGACCTATGGAATAACCTTATGTTTTGTGGAAAAGAGTCAATACGTCTAAAATCTGATTTGAAAATGACATATTTCTGGTTTTCTCTGGTAATGCCCTCTTAAGACCTTTCCAAACGTCCCCATCTTGGGCTATTTCAGTGACCATGTACACGTCATGTATAATGTGTCCGAAAACTCGTAGTATATGCCGGAAATTGGGGAACCTACAACCTACGACACGTCAATTTTGCGGTATGATTTTTTTAAATTTGACCCTTTGTTTTCGAGCAAATCAAGTCCAAAATTGATATTTGTAGGTCAAATTAGAAAAATATCGGTCGCTAGGGGTGAACACCAGCTATCTTTTAAAATTCATTGAAGCGTAGACCCGGCTATAAAAGTTTTTTCAAAGTTGACGAAAAATTGGAAGTAAGAAAAATAAAAAAATAAAAATGAAATGCTCTGAGCTCAAGGTAGGCATTAATTCCCTTATTGCCGCTAAAGACAACAAGGTTATCATCAAGTGTCAGACCTCCAACGATGCTAATAAAATCAGAGCTGCAATTCCAGGGCTGACCAACGGTAACTTGGTTGCTTATGAGGGCAAACGTCTTAGACCTAATGTTATCTTGAAGGGGATCGAAAAAGAAACACAAGATTCCGAAATAATAGACATGATCTTGCAACAAAATGATACTATCTACGAAGCCACTGGAAATGATAAGGAAGCTATTAAAATTCAAAGATTCACCAACAGCAGGAAAAACGATAGGCTACGAAATGTTATTCTGATCGTCAAAAAAGAAGTACATTCGGCTATGTTAAAACAAGAAAGAATAAATATAGGTTTCCAGCGAGTCCGAGTCGAAGACAGCTGCCCAATCATGCAGTGCTATAAATGCATGGGATACGGTCACTTCGCCGCGAGATGTACTGAATCAAAAGATCGTTGTCTACACTGTGCTGGCGAACACAAATCATCTGACTGCACAAAGAAGGAACAAAAAGAAGAATTCCGTTGCTGGAACTGCTTTAAAATGGCCAAAGGCAAAATTGAGGCACCAAAACATAGATCAAACGATAGGGACTGCCCCTACCGTACCATAATGATGTTACGCACAATGGAGAGAGTTGACTATGGCTAACTCAACTGTAACTACAGCATCCGGGTCCCAGGCCAGCATAAATGAATACAAATATGAGAAAATTGAAGATTATAAGCCAAAAAAAAATAGCCTTCGAATAATGTATCTTAACGCGAGAAGTATCAGAAATAAAATTGACGAGATTGAAGAAACTTTAAAGAGCATCACACCGACTGTACACGTACTTGCAATATCCGAAACCTGGTTGGAAGATGGTGAGGAGTGCTTCTTCAACATCGACGGCTACCAAAGTGCATTTGCGTCTCGCACCAATGAAAGAGGAGGAGGGGTGATTCTCTACACACACCATTCATTAAATGCTACAACTATTGAAAAACATTGTAGTGAAAATTCCTTCCTAGGAATTAATATCCGCAATAGAAATTTTAAACCGTTAAATATCTATGTTATCTACAGAAAGCCTACCTCAAACATTAACGAATTCTTAATGTATCTTGAATCTATTTTAAATAACTGTAGAAATGATACCCTTATTTTTGGTGATTTCAACATTGACATTCTTCAAAAAAATAACACATCTCTTAAATACATCAACACGCTAGACTCTTACAACTGTTTTATATGTAACACATCCTATCCTACACGAGTAACAGATACCTCTACTTCTCTAATAGACCATATCATCTCAAACAGACAAAATATCTCCTCAACTACTGCAAATATAGATACCTGCCTAAGTGACCATAACATTTTGATATTAGATTACCAAAACAGCTTGAAACATCACACTAATAATAGAATACATTCTTCTTCAAACAACACCAAAACCGATAAAAACATGTTAAAAGCATATTTAGAATCCCACAACTTTCCACACGAAACCACCAGTAATGCCAATGAAAACTTTAATAATTTTAATGAATACATCAAAACAGCAATAAAATCATCCCAACATAAATCTGAGTTACGTATAGGAAACCAACGGAGGGGTAATACTCCATGGTTTGATGCAACATTAAATGCACTTATCAAACAGCGCAACAATGCGTTTAAACTCTGGAACAAAAATCAGCAAAGTGATATATTCACAGCACTGAGAAATAAAACAAGAAATCAAGTTACCAATTATAGAAGATATGCTAAAACTAAATACTACACGAATATACTTAAAGAAAACCTGCGTAATCCGCGACAGACATGGAAAACAATAAATGCAATTCTTACAAATAGTTCGACACCCCAGAAAGATGAAATTAATTGTCTTTTGATTAAGAATGAAGAAATAACATGCCCAACACAGATAGCTTCAACTTTTAACAACTTCTTTATATCAGTTGGGGAAAACTTAGCAGCTACAATTGCATCATATCCAGATGATTCTATCACTATAAACACGGATCAAAAAGCAATCCAGTCCCTATATATGGCCAAAACAAATAAAACAGAAGTTCTCAGTATCATCTCTCAACTAAAGTCTAATGCATCTCCAGGTTTAGATGGAATTACACCCGTGCACCTGAACTTTTGCAAAGATGTATTAGCTGACCACCTTGTTTTTCTTATTAATCAATCCCTGGATAGTGGAATCTTCCCAGATCAACTAAAGATAGCAAAAATAATTCCGATTTACAAAGATGATTGCAAAAAAAATCCTTCTAATTATCGTCCTATATCCATCCTCTCTGTTTTCTCTAGAGTTTTTGAAAAGGTTATTAAGCTTAGGCTCACTAAATATCTCTTATCAAACAATTTACTCGCATCCCAACAGTATGGATTCAGAAACCAATCTAACACAAAATGTGCTGCTTTCGATTTTGTATATGCCCTCCAAAAACATATAGACCAGGGTAAGCATACTGCAGGCTTATTTATAGATTTAAAAAAGGCTTTCGATACGGTTGACCACGGGATACTACTAAAGAAGTTAGAACACCTAGGCATAGTAGGCACTCCCCTGAAGTTACTGTGTAGTTACCTCTCTAACCGACACTGTCAGACCTTTGTTGGAAAAGGGACAAGCAGCATGGGAACGATAAAATGTGGTGTGCCTCAGGGCTCCGTACTTGGACCATTACTATTTTTTTATTATATATAAATGATATTACTAAATGGGGACTTAAGGGTACAATACAACTTTATGCAGATGATACAGTGATTCTTTATCACAATAATGATTTAAACGAACTAGAAAAGGAAATGGAAAGGGATATAGCTTGCCTGGCAAACTGGTTGCGATTAAACAAACTTAGCCTAAACATAAGAAAAACACATTACATATTGTTTGCAAATAAAAAAAATGTAAGTCTTAATATAAGTCTTGATAATAACCGCCTTGAAAGGGCTGATGTTACAAAATATCTTGGCCTTTTCATTGATTCACAACTCACATGGAATCACCAATTTAAACATGTTCTATCCAAAATTACTCCTATAACTGGTGTTTTATATAGATTTCGCGGGTTACTTCCTCCTTCTCTATTAAGATCGATTTACCATGCTATGATTCACTCACATCTAATATATCTTGCCGGAATCTGGGGATTTGCTACAAAAAAAATGATTTCAGAAGTCCAAGTCGTCCAAAATAGAGCCCTGCGAAATATATTCAGTCTACCTTGGGATACACACGTCAAAGACATTTACAGAAACACCCAAATACTTCCTTTTAACACCATTCCCACTTTTGAAATAACAAAAACTATATTACAAGTAATTCAACACTCGGCACATTCCAACACTAAACTCAATTACAATTGCGACGTACACCAACACAACACAAGAAATCACAACAAACTTCATATACCAAAAATCAAATCAACAAAATATGGACTAAGATCCCTAGAATACATAGCTTACACAAAATATAATCAACTACCCAACGAGATCAAATGTGCAAGTCAATGTAAAAAGACCCAAACTAACATGCTCAAACTTCATTTTATGAATGACTATCTGAAATAATAATGTTGTGTATGTCCTATGATATGTCCACTTAATACATACAGCTATATGTTTCATGTAATGCGTATCATTCCCGCAATGAGTTTATTAACTCTTGGGAGTACAATGCTTTATATAATATACTATATTCTGTATTGTATTTTAATAAATAAAAAAAAAATGCTCAAATCGAAATAAATGAATTTTGGGTTGTGATATTTGTAGATTCACTGCTTTCCACTCGTACTATGTGTATTTTATTTTATTATAATTTTATTTTTTACTAGCTGGTTCCCGGCATGCGTTGCTATGCTATTTAATAAAGAATTTTTTTCTCCCTGTGTGTCCTTTCTCATTTGTCCCGTTCCCCTTCCTCTCCCGCATCCCTTTCCCCTCTCGCATTCCCACTCGGCCTCCTCCATCTTCCCTCTCCCCACTCCACACCCCCCTTTCCCCGTCCCGCGAACCCCCCTCCCGAGTTACCTCCCCCCTCCCGCGAATCCCTACCCCTCCCCCTCCCCCCTTTCCCCTTTCCCCCCCCCCTCCCGCATTCCATACATTCAGTCCCGGTGGATTCAGTTTTCAAACAGCTCGCGTGTCACCTATTGCAATTTTTTTATACACATTTCTTAATGCCGGAGCTCACCGGTAGTTCTATACAAACTTTGTCCTGATAATAACGAATACAACAAAAAAAGAATTATCCAATTTGGTGCAGTCGTTTGGAAGTTATGAGAGTACGTACATTTCGTAGATTCATTTTTATTTATATAGATTGTTATTGTACAACAGAATAATTCCAATTACAGTACAATTTAGTTACCCTATCAGCATTCAGGCAAGTGACTCTTCAATAATATTTTTAAGACATATAAAGAACAGTCACTTACATCCAAATGGTTTGCAATTTCATTTAACAGCACCACTCCCCTCGTCATGCTATGCTTTGCCAAGACGTCTGTTCTGCCGTTCAGCACTTAAAATAAGTCATGATGTCGCCTTCGGCTGTAGTGGTCTGGTACACATAAATCATAGCATCCCAAGAGAAATGGGCTATCGATAAATAAAAACAACTTATTAAAACAACTTCCTTTAATCAATGCCGAAACATCGCAATAGTAGTACCAGTTCCATGCCAATTCAGAATGAAACCAACTCAGAAACACGTCAGAAAGGTCATTAAAAGTTACGAAAAAAGAATTTTCAAATAGCCGGTAACCCTAACCTAACTTAACCTATTTAACCATTTTTTTTTATCATCACTCTTAATGACCTTTCTGAGGTGCTTCTGAATTGGTTTCATTCTGAGTTGTCCGGTCACCAGTAGTACCTACTTCTGGCAGAAAATGCATTTTCCATTTCGAACTCGTTACGTTGCGTGTTTGACATTTTTGGCTGTAAGGTTTAAAGCTAAAATGTAAGGTTCTTTTCCTATTTTCTTATGAGTCTGCTGCAAATGGATGGGCACGGATTAGGGGTTAAGTGAGGTTATGTTAAGTTACTTAGTTAATCCTTTCATTTTCCCGTACATATATTCTAATAGGCGAACATCTAAGTAAAACTTCGAAAACACGTGATTTCCTAATAACCTGCTTTATCTGGTGTTCTGGAGCTAGACCGATAATCAGTTGCCGTAATAATTATGTCAAATGATTAACATAAGCTATTGGTTAATCAGTCATTGTTTTATCTGGCTGATTATCAAATTGACAGAGCTTATTTTGGTTTGTTATTAAAAAAAATTCCATTGTATCTGGACTTTCCGCCAAAGGCAACTGACACCAAATCTAAGGTACGTATAATTTTCTAAGATTTTTTGTGTTTTTTTTCTGACTCGTATCAATCTTACGTTACCATTGACCTTTATAAGACCCTTGGTGAAATACAGAGATCGGTGTTTCAAGATCTAAAAATAAATCCGACCGAAAATTGAAACCAATAGAAGTGTTTTCAAGTTCACGAATTTAATCGCAAAAATTTTCACCTTTGATGGAATTCATCATATAAATTATTTTCACTGCGAGATATTGTTTACTTCACACAGGAGGCCTCGTGCAAAATAATGTAGATATGCGTGGTTACCATGGGGAGTTACCCTTTAAGGAAATGAAGGAGAGGAAGTTTTGGGGTTGAGAAAGGTGTGAGGAGTTTTTTTTTACATGAGCTCCACACAGGAGGCCCTGAGGAAAATAATTTCCCTCAGGGCCTATGCCATCTTTAGGGTGGAGGGTTTTTAAGGAAATGAAGGAGAGGAAGGTTCTGACAAGGAAGAGGGTTTAAGGGGTGGGTAGGAATCGGTGGTTCAGTGTGTCCTGGTCATCCGCCTCCAAGACCTAGACAAACTTCACCCCGTAAACCTGGGCACCCCTGCTAATTCAACAAACGTAGCGCACCACTTGCGGTGACCTATGGCACAGGTGTTGGTTATCCAATAAAGGTTCCCAAGGCGGCGGTACCCATTCCCGCCTCCCAAATTGAGGAGTGAGTATATTAGGAATCTGGGAGTCAATGTGTCCAGGAATGACAGAATGAATTAATGTATGTATGAATCCATTCCTCCTACGATAAGTCGAGCTAGTTCGGAGAAGGAGAAGTTAAAGGGCCTCCCTTAGCTGGCCTCTCCCGATGCAGCCCGCCACGCAGACGGTGAGCAGACGCAACCACCGCCAAGACCTGAACAAACCCCACCCCATGAACCCGGGAGGTCCTCTAATAGAAGAAGTGGTGCTTATCCGATGAATGGTTCGCGAATGAATGGTATATATAATACTCGACACCAAAAATATTGCTGAAAATAAAATAAGTTTCTTACTAATTCTGTAAAAAAACCCACAAATTTTCATCTTCCCCCATCTCTTTGGCCACTTTTTTCTGTACTGACAATGTGTGCTTCCCTAATTAAGTTGTTTGTCTATTTTTTTAAATATTTGTACAGTTTATGAGTTAACGACATCTATTTTTTAGATACCACTTCCAATTGGAACTTTTTGGTTTTTTATTTGCACGGTACAAGTACTAGCAGTGCTCCTCGAGCTATATTTAAACTTTAATGAGGCTAAACAAATTACGAGTACCTACGTACATAGTGCCTATAGACTTTTTGAATTTAAATTCGCATCTTGTACACGATACAAGAATAGAATACGGAGGCTATTTATAATCCCGTGACATTGGGGTGTTTTCCTTTAGCAAACAAAGATCCGAAAATACACCGGACAATGGCGTACGAACTGACAAGCAACTGTGGGTAATATAGAACGGAAAACTACTCGGTTTTTCTTCCGGAACATTTGAATTGATTTGCTTATATTAAAAAAACATTAACATATACCCATTAAAGTTGTAAAATAATGCTGCATTTAATTAACCCAATAATATAAAAAAAACGCTTAACCCTTTTTTGCCTACTTCGACGTTGACATAATGATGCTGCATGCTTTTTATAACTTAAGAGATAGAGGTAAATAAACAGTTACTATCACAGGGGTTATTAATCAAATTAATCCTGTCAATTTGACTTCGCACATTAAACTGATTATATTACTCTATTTGTACACACCACACAATAATTATTTAAATAAGCTGAATGTTGAAACCGTTAAAACTTTCTGAAAAAAATTAATTTGGGTTGTTTCACAATTTATTGATTCTAGATATTCCTAATATAGCATATTTTCGGCACGATGCAGGGTGGAAGATGCTCTCAGTATAGCCCTTGCGAAAGACCACTATTCATAATTGAAAAGTTGCTTAAAATGGCATTAGCCATGTTTGATATATCTAAATAGCAGACAGTTCCCTATTTTCCTTTTCCAATTTCCTTCCCCTACACACTAACTTCAGCCTCACGACCTACCCAATTGGGGATGACACAGTCTCACTGGGTCCAGACCCTTGGGAGCTGTTGGGACTATTGTACAGTATTCACATTTACAAAAAAAAGTATACAACTTAGATTCGAGTAGAGTAAAATTGTAGGAAAATGCATAATATAATAATTACGAATTATCCAGCATTTAATCATTATTGTTGAATAATGGATTAATTATGTATTGTATATTCAGCGAGCAACACAAAAAGGTGAACATTATTAGAATAACGTGTGATAATTAATCGAATCGTCACTCTTTCGGTTTATATTAGTGGTATAACTACTATTGTATTTTTATTGTTACGGGGAGCATGTTTTTATTGTAATGGGTAGCAAGTTTTTATTATTAAGGATAGCATGTGTTTATTATTACGGGTAGCACGATTTTGTTATTATGGGTAGCATCCTTTTTATTTTCATGGTTAGGTACCATGTTTTTATTTATTTTTTTTTTTTTTATTGTACGACAGACAGGTGAGTCCAATTACGGTACAATTTTAATTTTCTTATAACTAACAATACATGTATATAGTTTTTTTAAAACATGGTACGGTGATATCGAACACATCTAAATCCGCTGGTAGGGCATTAAGCAATGCCATACCTCTTGTCATGCTGTGTTGAGCCATGACATCTGTCCGACCCTGCGGTATGTGGAATAGGGCGTGGCTACGAGTTCGACAGTATTTGGCAGGAGCGAATAAGCCACAGCATGACAGGAGATATGGAGAATCAATAAGGTTTTTTATTAACTTTAATTCGAATACCATGAGTCCGGCACTACGCCTGGTCTCTAGGCTTTGATAATTTGTCTCCTTTAGCAGTTCTACGTGATGCATGAATTTCGGATATATTCCGTAAGATCGCATGTAAACATACCTTAGGAATTTTTTTTTGAATTTGTTCAATCATATTTATGTATTTAAGTTGATATGGTATCCAGACAGTACTAGCGTACTCCAGCTTGCTTCTGACCACTCCGTTGAACATGGCGGTCATTGCTTCTACGTTACTAAATTGTTTGCAAGTTCTAATTACAAAACCAAGCATTTTGGAGCAAGCCGAAGTAAGCTGCACTATATGATTTGAAAATGTTAGGCTGGGATCAAAGGTCACCCCAAGATCCTTGATGATGATGATATATACGGGTATAATAACGGATTTTGTGAACGACTATAAGTCATAACGACGCATTTTTTTATATTGAAATTAAGTTTATTTTCTAACGACCATTTCATGATTGAATCGAGGTCTGCCTGCAGTTTGGAATAATCGTCATCTGATTCGATTTCCATCATCAGTTTCATGTCATCCGCGAATAGGAGACATGAGCTATGACGTATGCAGTCCTGAATATCATCTATTAGAATAAGGAATAACATGGGACCTAGATTCGATCCTTGAGGAATTCCTGACAGAGCTACGAACTCATGGGAGTCGTATCCATTTACATTTACATACTGGCTTCTATCTTTTAAATATGACGCAAAAAATATCAGTAAGGGTTGATTAAAACCTATTTTGTGCATCTTTCTTAATAGAACTTCGTGATCTACTCGGTCAAATGCCTTTGCGAAATCCGTGTAGATTACGTCCGTCTGATGCTTACAGTCTAGGCCTTTTGCTACCCGTCGAGAAAAAGAGAGTAAGTTGGTTACCGTTGATTTCCTCGGTAAGAAGCCATGTTGATTTTCTCGTAAGAAAGGCGCGATTTGCGGACTGATTTTATCACAGATAATCATTTCAAAAATTTTTGGAATTGTTGACAGTACTGCAACTGGTCTATAATTTCTGACATCTGTCTTTTCATCGGTTTTGTGAATAGGGCTGACCCTCGTTAATTTCCAACACTGTGGAAACGTGAATGACATGATGCAGAGATTAAATATGTAAGCAAGGGATACACAGATATTGGGAGAGATTTTTATAATTATCGAAGGAGGAATACTGTCCGAACCAGTAGCCTTGTCAGGTCGCATATTCCGGATACAGGCTTCTATTTCCTGGATGTTGGTCAATCCGAGTGAGATATCTCCAATATTCCAGGGTGATGCTGTTGGGAAATTGGTTTCAAGTTTCGGGGTTACTTGACTACAAACGGAATGAAAATAGTCAGCAAACTTATTAGCAATTGTGTCAGGGTTAGTAAAAGTTACGCCTTCCCCAGTCAAGCATGTTGTTGAGGTTGGGTTAACTTTTTGTGACCTAATATAATCCCAGAAAAACTTTATATCGTCTTTGATCCCATTCTGAACATTTTTCATGTATTGTTTTTTAGCACAATTTATTTCATATTTTAGCTCGGATCTACTCGCTGAAAATGTTAGATAATCGGATTGCTTTTTGTGCAATAGATATCTTTTCCGGAGCGTTTCCTTTCTTTTCAATTTATCTATAATACTCTTATTGAACCATATCGGATATACATCGTTTGTGATGTTGGGTTTCTTAATAGGTATACATAATTCAAAAACACTGAACAATACATTATATAAATAATTCACTGCTTCATCCACCGATTTTATGGTGTACAAAAATGTCCAATCAAAGTGCGATAGAATATTATTGCACAGTTCTGTGTTTGCTCGCTTATAATTAAATTTGTAGAAATTATAATTGAGGAACGAAGGCGGGTTCCCGGGGGGGGACGCGGCGAACGTTTTGGCGGCATCGCCGTCTGCACCGAACCGTTCTTGATAGTCGCGCGGATATGTCCAGCGTCGGGTGATGCTGGTCTTCACTCACCATCGTTGTTATCGATAGCATTATCATACTGTTATGGGCAGAATTTTTTTGTTATGGATAGCATGTGGGTATTGTTATGGCTAAAATGTTTTTATTGTTATGGGCGGCATGTTTATATTGTTATTGGTAGCCCTTTTTTTATTTGAATGACACCATATTTTTTATTGTTATAGTTTGCATGTTGGCGTTGACATTCATACAATGTTTTTTATTGTTATGGGTAACATGTTTTTACTATTAAGGGCCCGCAACCCGGATTTGTACCGATTTATTACATATTTCCCTTAAACACGGTAAGTTTTAAAGCTCTTAAAAAAAAATTATTCTTGAAGATAATATCTAGCCTTTGCCCGCGCCGAAACGCAAATTATATAAAATTGCCTCGACAGAAAAAAATCGCAAAATATGCTCCAAAAATTATTAACACGTTTGTTTCAGTTATTTTACAAGTTATATGAAAAAATTCACAGTGTTTCTTTAAATGCTGTTTAAGATAATGCCCGCGAGATTTTTGCTCTATTTTAAAAGAGTCGTGGTTTATTAAACATTTTCGCAATTTTCGCATCGATTTTGTCGCTGTAAATGTTAGCGCTCTCCTCTAACATTCGTAATTTCGTATCTCTCCATCTTCTTCTTTTCGGGCCCGGTTGCAGAGCCTTAAGGGTATCATGTTTTTTTTTTATTGTTAGTTGTTATTATTATGGGTAGCTTGATTTGCATTGTTGGGTAATGGGTAGTATGTTTTTATTTGTGTGAAGCATATTTGAACTATCATAGGTAGAATATTTACAGCCTTGCTAAAAAAAACTTTTCACGGCAGATAACCTGTGTTATTGCAATAACATAAATAAACCCCGTGTACACTAAAACACGTTTTATTACCAATAACCTTTCTTACGTGATCACGCTGTTAAAATGCATTGAAGATCTGACAACGTTGTATATGGTTTTAATTTACTAGGAAACAATGTTGTTTTAATTTTTCTCCGCAAGGGGCCCGCGATGACAAAACAGCACAGTGTGTTTTATGGCGGGATATCGAAAATTTTGTTAATACCTAAATGTTGTGATTTTACTTAATAATTTCTATTGTAGTGACGATTTACTCTTCTGTTCACATGATTGATATATTTACCATGGTTTTTGTGTGGTTTACATCAGTTTAATCAAGTTATTGTACAAACGCCGTACTTTCAAAGTTGAACTGTCAGAATATTGTTCTATAGGTTACTTAAAAGATAAAATTTATATTTTAAGATCTTTATTTTAAGAGAATTTCTTATGATAATTTTAGTGATAATTTTTTTATAATATTAGTATCTAATACATGTGTTCGTAAACGTATCAAAAAAATTAACGTCTTTAGAGATGCAAGAAATCTGTTTTAAATTTCGGTATTATTTCTAAGTTATTTTTTTAGCAATAAAAAAAACTTATTTTTTATTATTTTTTTATTGTATGCACAAGGAAAAAGTGAGGTGATAGTTTCCTTCCAAATTTATTACATAAAAGGACTGTGTTTTTTTAATTTTGATTTTTTTTTAAATTTCTCTACATTTTGGTCAAAAATGTTGTGGGAGGAAATTTATTTCCGAGTTTGAATCTTAAAATATGGCAGTTTTTGAAAACTAAAGTGTATTTCAAATACACAAATCTAAAAGGTAATTTTATCTAGTTTTCATAAATGGTATTTGTTTTTACGACACCTTCAAAAATAAGAAATATATACATATAGAACTTTCAAAATACTTTCAAAAATTCCAAATTTCGTTCCCACATCATTAATAAAACAGAGATAAACTACCCCCTCAGGCCGTGTTAACCATGTGTATTTTTTCCATGAACAATTTTTTAATTAGTAATGTTTTCACATCCGCGGCCGTTTGTCGACTGATTAAAATTTTCACTGAGTTTTTTAGTAAGGCTGTTAATGTTTATGGGTATAATTTTTTTTTATTATAGGTCGCATGATTTTATTGTTATGGGTAGCATGTTTTGCGTATTCCGAGAATGTTTAGAGCACTTTCTCAGTGTTTATTTTACCAGGCGCGTAGGTGATTTCAGTAATGTTTTCTTGATTTTGTGAGGTTTCATATTTGAAATATTTGGCAAAAAAAATGGAATGCATTGATGATGGATAATGCATGGCTCTCCGAAACTTTGGCTCAATAAGAGGCGGAATTCAACTTGGCATAATGCCGCGGAAGTCAAACAACCTAATACTAGTTATTGACCGTGTGAATCGTTATTTACTATTCCTATCTACATTACTTAATATCTGATATTAACCGGATCATTTCACAGTGACATCGCGTTTGAACAATAGTGTGTCAGTGATAAATACTGATAAATATATACGATTGACAATAAAATCATTATCGGCATTACAGATAATGATGCAACAGTTTGAAACTATTGCTTATGAGGAGTTTGAACTTCGGATTCAGCTCAAATTTTTTTAAAGAAAAAAAAATTAAAGGATAACCTTTAGAAGTTTTCGAATTCAATTATTCGAAAACATATTTTTCGAACATGTACGTGTACAGAACGTACAAGAGAATTTTATTATAGGATGGACAATGTCAACTAACCTAACATAATCTAACCTAACCTAATCTGCCATAAGCAAGTGAAATATATATTTTGAAAGTTGATTATCAAATTCTAAAAATATGTCTTTCGGCCAATTGCTGTTTGAAAAATTAGTCTTTCGAAAAACTGAAATTCGAACAATTGATTTCGCAAAATTGAATTCGAAAAAAATGTCCACTTCCGAAGATACAATGGTCAATGCTATTCTGAATTTCGGAATGTTAAAAATCGATTGGCAAAGATTTCGACATTAAAAACAAACACTTACAGAATAAAGAACAATGAATATTAATTTTAGTAAATGTGTGATGTTATTACCGACATGTTTATGAATTTGATATAACGTATGTAGCACGGGTTTTAGAAATCGCGAATAACTCTGGAACAGAAAACCACACGGATCGTATTCCCAACAAGTATTCTACGCGAGCATTTTCATCAAAATAATTCGTATTGTTGATAAAATAATATGATGAGGAAACGTTGCGGTTACAATGATATGATACAAATTTAGACGTGTAAACCCATAAAATAATATGTTGTTTCTGTTTAATATCATAATATTTGAATTATGGGTAGAATTATTGTCAATACGGATAAAACGCAGATAAATTGACAATAAACCCAATAAACTAGAACGAAAGTAGATAATTTCATAGTTGATGCGGGAAAAACATATTTTTCTGATAAAGCCCAGTAGCGACGAAAGTGGGAATGTATTTACCTTCCTCGTATCACAAAGTCTACATAGTTAGTAAAGAGATTAGTTTATTTAAAGAGAAACATTTGAACTGCTGGAATATTTAGCTTGTGGAAAGTTTTTTTTACTGAAATACTTACGCAAAGTAAACTCTAGTTTCCTGGAAACAATAAATTAGAGCTAATTGTAATATTTGCTTTTGTAAAATGCCATAAATGTATTATTAGCAATTATTTATTATGTTTGCATGACTGCGGAACACGTATATATTAAGAATGATCACAGTTGAATTTCAGTGGCATTAATTGGAAACTAACTTACATCCACATTTCGGCAGAGTAACTTGTAACTTTTAAACAAATGAATATTTTTTTTTTATTTTGCATTAGCTCCACTCTGGAGGCCCTGAGGAAAATAAATTCTATCATGGCCTATGTCATCCTAAGGGATGCTGTGTGAAGGGTATTTTTAAGGAATGAAAATGTATGAGAGGAGGATAGGAATCTGGTGCTCAATGTCACCAGAAGTGACGTACGTATGAATCTATCCCTCCAACTGCGGAATAAGGCAATGGTTCAAGAGATTTGAGAGGTCGAAATGTCCCCCTTAACCAGTCTCTTCGAATCCGGCCCACCACGCAGTAGATGATCAAGAGCATCCGCCCCCCAAAACTTAGACACACCTCACCCCACGAATCCGGGCACCCCTGCTAAGTTACCAAACTTAGCGAATCACTTGGGATGACCTACGGCAGGGTTGTTAGTTATCCAATAAATGGTTCCCGGGGGCGTATTTCCTTTTCCGTGTTCAATACGAGGCAACCATGCCTCGAAATCAACACGGGTTTGTAACGCCATTTATCCACCAAACCCGTGTCCAGTAGAAGGCAAGCGGCACCCTACTGTGCACGGGTTTGTAGCGCCAATTCCCTTCCCAAACCCGTGTTCAGTACCATTATAGTTTACAACTTTGTACCTATATTTATAACAGCAGAACATGGAAAGAAATGTATTAGAATAATTACACATACCCGCTAGACAAACCCTGCTTTGCCAAACAAACCATTCAAAACCTGGGATGTTTTTTTTAAATTATGATGACGTGCGAGTTTATTTTAGAGAATTTATTTTATGAGATTGGTACTATAAAATGTTATAAGTACTATATTATTAAGTGTTTTTATTTATTTTATTAGTAAGGTTGTTTGCGTTTTATTGCCCATCCAATATATTGTGCGTGTATGCACACACTTCCTTTTTTATGTTATAATCGCGCTTGCCTCGTACTGAACACGGGTTTGGGAAGGGATTGGCGATACAAACCCGTGCACAGTAGGATGCCGCTTGCCTTCTACTGGATACGGGTTTGGAGAAAAAATGGCATTACAAACCCGTGTTGATTTCGAGGCATGGTTGCCTCGTATTGAACACGGAAAAGGAAATACGCTTCCCGGGGCGGCGATAATCCCAAATTGTGTTTAGTGTAAGTAGGAAAGTTCGCAAAGCACTCTCTTTAGGGTGAATTACCTATTTTTTTTTTAAAAGTAGGTAAGTTTCCGATTCCAGTACATCTGATAACTGATAAAATTGGCTCAAAATGATTAAATTGACGGCCGGCTTAGGCCAGCGGTAAGGCTCTTGGCTAGTACTCCGAAGGTCGCGGGATCGAATCCCGGCGTGGCAAGTAAATTTAATTTGATTAATTTGTGTTTATTCAATTAATTCATTTAAAATAATATATAGTATATTTGCGGCAAGTTCCAGAGTGGAAGATACTCTCAGTATCGCCCTGGTGTAAGACCACCATTCCGAATTGAAACGTTGCTTGAATGGCATTAGCCGTGTTTGGGAACCAGATCTGAATAGCCAGTCCTTCCTCTTCCCTATCTCCTTCCCTTCCCCACTACCTTCAGCCTCACAAGTCTCACAACATACCCCAATTGGGGATGCCATAGTCCCACTGGCTCCAGACGGGAGCAGTTGGGACTCTTGTGCGGTATTCATGTAAAAAAAATAAAAAGTAAATAAATAAATAAGAACAACTAGTTTCTTACAGACTTAACTTCAGACAGCGCGTATTAATCATTGCCGTGACACAGAAAATTAGTATATCTTACGTTCTTAATCAAAAGTTTCCTCAGATCAATCTGGATTTGCTCACGGATTAAAAAGTCTTAAACGTATCTATAACTACTCAAATAATATACCTTAAGTCAAGATTGTCTAATGTACATAATAAAATAAGGTTGTCAACAACAAGATTAATAAAGCTGGAACAGCTCTTCTAGACAGGACATGCATCAAGGATGAAAGATATATGACTATTGACCAGTAAAAAGTAAGGTTTGTCTTGGCCTTGGCGATTTGCCATCTACTGCATAGCGGGCCGGATCGGAAGAGGCTGCTTGAAGAAGACCTGACCTAGACCTCTCCAGCCGGACCCATTGCCTTGCACCTTGCACTGCAATGGGAGGGATGGATTCATACGTCCGTCACTCCTGACATATTCCTATCCACCCCCCATGCCTTTCTCCTTCCCGGAACTTCCTCTCCTTCCTTTCCCTACAAAGACCTTCCACTCATCATCCCCAAAAACTCTATAACAGTCTGCCAAATGCCGTAAAGGAAGCCTCAAGTCTCAGCACTTTTTGTAGGATATGTGCATTTTACGTAAAAAAAAATTTTTGATTACTTACCAATGTTATTCTCATATCTTATTATTTTATAATGTATTATTTTTTAAATGTATTTGTGAATGTTACTGTACCTACTTCGTAAATTGTATTTTTTATATTTTCCTACTAGATGTATGAAAATATTTACATCCATCTAAATAAAAATTTCAAAAACAAAAAAACAAAAAGATGCGTAAAATCCTGACGGAATTTTTTCTCGGGTACTTCCGTGTGGAGCTAAAAAAACAACGATTTTTTTAAATTTAAGATTCTATGTAAAAATGTTAAATCAGCTACTGTTTGCCTTTTAACTTTAATATACAGGGTGTCCGGGGGTAAAGTGCATTAACTTCGGGAGGTGATTCTACATGATAGTACAAGTAAAAAATATAAATTACTTTTTTCGAAATTCCAACATTTAGGCGTACTTTTGAGGTAAAAAGATAAAATTAGTCCGGCGTGTGCGGCCAGATTTATTATTTTCCGCTGTTGCGTTACGGGCCAATCACAATCGAGTCGGGCGCCCGGCAGGCTCTCGGCAAGTAAGATCGTACCTTACACAAAGGATTTTTAGTAGGTACGTCTTTTTGTATGGGAAAAAAAATGTTGGAATTTCGGAAAAAGTTGTTACTCCTGTCACCATGTAGAATCACCTCCCAAAGTTAATGCACTTTACCCCCGGACACCCTGTATAATAATTTCGCTTTGATAGCCCGTTCGTGGTCGTATCTCGGCGACAATCGGCATGCATTCATGTCATATCTCCTATTTCTGCTAGCCATGTAATAGAAGATGATGTAGTTGTGTAGATAATAGGGGTGACTGGACAATTGATCCGACGTTAATTGGCCCGCCGACAGATGGCCCGCCGACAGTTGATCCCCGGACAGTTGATCCGCCGGACAGTTGACCCCCCTGACAATTGATCTGTCGGACAGTTGATCCCCTAAAAGATTATTTCTTCAAGTAAGTATACAAAAAGGATACACGGCCGTACAAAGTATGTCGTATTTGTTATTCGGCCATATAGCCTCACACATGGACTTTGCAGATATTTATATATTTTTTTTTATACTTGAATAAATATTCTTTTAGGGGATTAACTGTCCGAGGGATCGATTGGCAGAGTGATCAAATGTCGGGGGGTCCTTTAGCAACTTAGCTAAGCTATCGCATGACGTTCGCAGAACTATTCGCTTGGATAAGTTACCACCATGTTCAAATTCGAAAATTATCTTTTAAAATAGCATCTTAATTATTGCATTTAATAATTTCACATACCCGTTGCGCACAGAATCTTTCAATGTGGCCCTGTTAACCCATCAGGCTTATTGAATTTTTCGGAAAAACTCATATAGGTCTATTATAAATCGTTGTGTCCCCCTAACTATCTATTATGGTTAGAAATATAATGCAGAAGGTTTCAGGAAGAGAAAACACCACGATTTATATTCAAATCTAAAAGTTAACCGCAAAATAATTTAAATGTACACCTTTATGAAACCAAAGTTTCTGGCCGCAATTTGAATAATAATTAATAAATTTTGGAAATTTTTTATTCACTTTTTTTACACGAAACAAAAAAAAGCGAGTTAACACTATCGTTTATTATACATTTGCCTAAAAAAATGTGTGTGTTTTTTTTCGTTATCAGAGATTTTAGTTAAAAAAACGTAGGGTAAGACCATTTTTAAAACTTTTTTTTATTTTCATTAATATAGATTTTATTGCTAAGCTAAAATTGGGAGGATTAAACGACCGCCATTCATATTTGGTACATGCTTCGAAATTGTGTTAGCTATTCTTGTTGACTAGATCTAAATATCCAGGTTTTCAGTATCTTCCCCATTATCACATTCATTTCTGTTGAAAAATTGTCTTAGTTATGTGAAAATATCGCGTGCATATAATGTGCACAGTTCACTTGGACGGAAATAATTTGTGTATTTGACGTATGTACATTACAAAGTACTATGCTAATCATTACCATGATACAAAGTACAAAGTACTATGCTAATCATTACTATGATTAGCATAGTACTTTGTATAAGTCGGTTGGTAGGTAAGTATTATGAATGTATTGATTTTTTATCGACCCAAGTAGGTACCTACCTGCAAACCTGGAATGCATTATCAAATTACGACAATTTTCTCCCGAACAGTTGTGTTTAAGTGCGTAATGGGTTTTTAAAAATTTGCGTAAAATTATGCGTAGTGACTAAAATACGCAATCATCGTAATGACATGGGTTTATTATCTCTTTTTCATGATACATGTCAGTGGTTGAGTGGGCATAGCGCTTGGGTCCCACCCGGGCGTCGCGTGTTCGATTCCTCGGCTGGCTAAGTCCTCCATCACAACACAAGCAACATTTTCGGCTTTCTGTGGTGGTAGTAGGAGATTTTCAAACATTTTTGGGTTATTCGTAACCCGGGAATGTTTGTCTTTCTTTAAAAAAATAAAATAAAATAAAAAATAATTAATGTGTTTTTTTTAGATTACATTTCTTTTTTATTTACATGAGCTCCACACAGGAGGCCCTGAGAAAAATAATATCCCTCAGGGCCTATGTCATCTTTAGGGATGCTGTGTAGAGGGTTTTTTGTTAGGAAAAGAAGGAGAGGAGAGTTCTGGAAAGGAAAAGGGTTTAAGGGGTGGGTAGGAATCTCGGGTTCAGTGCGTCCTGGTCATCCGCCTCCAAGACCTAGACAAACCTCACCCCATGAACCCGGGCACCCCTGCTAAATCACCAAACGTAGCGAACCACTTTGGGTGACCTATGGCAGAGGTGTTGGTTATCCAATAAAGGTTCCCGGGGCGGCGGTACCCATTCCCGCCTCCGAAATTGAGAAACTTCTAATGGAAACAAGTCCGAAAAAACATAAAATACGGTAAGTATGACATAAAATAGGTATAAAAAACCATAAAATCATTAGGCAAATCTTTTGATAAACATTTGCCTAATGCAGTTCTTCCCAGTTTTAAACAGTAACAAAATTAATAAACATGTTTGGCTCCTTATAATCGAAAACCCCATAAGTACTGAACGTATTTTAAAGAATTCATGAGTTCTTAGCACTACATTTTATTTATTAATTTTTGCATTTCAAAATTTTTATTTCCATTTTTATTTCTATTTTTCTTTAAAATGTTGTTATTTTTTTTTCTCTTAGTTTTTCACAAAATTGTATTTATGTTTTAATTTTGATTTATATACTTATATGTTTTAATTTATATAGACAACCTAAGTTCTTACCATTTAATCTTTATTATTAATTTTTGTATTTCAAAATTTGAATTTTCAGTTTTATTTCTACTTTTCTTTAAAATATGTTCTTTTTTTTCTCTTTACTTTTAAGTATTTCTTAATTTTTTTTTATGTTTAATCATCTGTTTTAATTAAATCGTATTTAAAATATTAAATGTACGACTACCACAACACGGGCATTAGCCTGGTGTGGTAGCCAAAAAACAAATATCTGTAACTAATAAAAAAAATTATGAAATAAAAAAATTAAAAAAGAAGTCAATGGCCGAGTTGAATGGGTCCCATCCAGGCGTCGCGTGTTCAATTCCTCGGCTGGCTAAGACCTTCGTCACGACACAAATAACATTTTTCACTTACTGTGGTGGTAGTAGGAGATTTTCAAATGTTTTCGAGTTATTCGTAACCCGGGAATATTCAGATGTTTTCAGTTCTACATAAACTATTTCGAATTGTTTGCATTTAAAACTAACGAGAATGTTTTAAAACAAGGGTTTGCATTTGAGGTAATGTAGAAATCTCAATGAAAACTATTGAAATTTAACATTTTGCGTACGTCCGTTCAAACAAATATTGATTTTCTCAAAACAACAGATTGTGAAATACTGCAACAAGTACAAATTGTCTTTAAATAACAATGACTAAATATAATACCTTAGAGAGGATTTGGCGTACCAATAAAAATTCAGTTAATTACAAATAGCTATACAAAAATGACAGCCAAGATGGAATATTTATTACAACACTTATCAATATTTATTGTTCTTCTTTACAATGGCGCTACAGCCGACTTCGAGCCTTGGCCTCCTTCAAGATCAGCCTCCACCGCCCTCTATCCTCGGCCGTCGTCTTCCAATCTGCAACATGGAATTTTCCTCTTACATCCTTCCTGACATGTCCTCCCATCTCAGCCTAGGTTTGCCCGCCTTTCGTTTACCTCCCGGGTGTACTGTTAGAAATCAAATGTATTACTTATTTACATAGTCTGTCGGCTATCTGTGCGCTTAGATCTTTTAAACTCCGCAGACGGATTTTCTTGCGGTTTTCACCAATAGACAGAGTGATTCATGAGGATGGTTTTTAGGTATTTAATTTATCAAGGTTTTGTGTAAATTGGGGAGCGGGGTGGCAGCGGGCGGTGTGGATTTGATTTAACAGATGGCATTGGTTATAAAGGTTGAGTAATGGCGTGGCGTTGTATTTCGTTAGCCACATCAACGTGTGGCAGGGTCTGCTAGTATCATATAACAGAATAATAACCATGCACACCATTTGAATGTAACGCCATTTTTGTGAAACGGTTTGGTCAGAATGTTTGTATTTGGATCGGTATGCCATGTATTTTGTTTAGTCATTGTTAGATAATAAGCCTAAATCAATTCTAATCATAAAATTAATAACCTTGTGACTTTTTAATATTTCAATAATAGGTAGTTTTTTATCACAATATTAAAATTTAAAATATTTATTTTAATTGTGTTGATATTATTATCTGCTGAAATGAGTAAAAGTCATTGTAATTTTATTTCAGCAGCCTGATAAGTTTAGTGATAGGAAATTTTGACATGTCAGATAAGTTGACTTTGAAGTAGCGTGCGTTGCGCGCATTTAATTTGGCCATTGATAATCCAGTTAATTGTCTGGGAAAACCGCCGAGATAAAAACAATCAAGATTCAGACTTTGATATTGATGTAAACACATTATACGATCAGTCATTATCAAAAGTTAATTTACTATTGGTTGGGCGTTTACACAATAAATCCTTCCATAGCTTTTTCCTGTCAACTATTATAATGTATTTATAACTTCTCACCATTCATATGTTCTTATTTTTTATTTTTACATACAAAAAAAATTAACCTCACTAGGACTAACAGCCAGTATTGAGGTTAACATTTATAAATTTGAGTGATTTTACATACACAAAATACTAAAATACACTACATTTAAAACACTAAAATATTATAATATAGTAAAGTATGAATCGAAAATTGTTTAAAAAGAAGCACATAAAAAGTGTAGTGAATGATATATAAGTTTTATTTTTTTATAGGAAAACAGCCTTCAATTTTCTAACAAACGTGCTATTAGTATCAAAAAATATATCGGAATCCTTAAGGTTGTGGTTTTTATTAAACAATTCGCACATTCTTCTGATTGGATCCCTGACACCAGCATTTGTACGTGTCCGGTTAATGTGGAATAAGTCGTTAAGCCTTTCCTTCCCATCACCATCACGTTACTTTTCCCCTTCCTATCCCATCCCTGTGTATCTGTCAATTTCGTTACTTTAACAATCAGAGTCGTCAATCGCAACTCGCCGCGAAAACATCCAATATTCCGCATATATTTGACGGATTCATCAAATATTTGATGAATCCGTCAAATATATGCGGAATAGTGATAGCACAAAAAAGCATAAAACTTACTTTCTTTATCCTAATAATGCTGCAGCTCTTTCTTACTCATTAAATAATGGTGAGACAAAGTAGAAACACACATTATAAGTATGTCTGTTTCCTCCAAAGTACTACTTTTTTTTCCATTGGAGGAAACAGTTATATCTAATTAAGGCTCAGGTATGGGGACGGGAATTGTGTTTTATTTTCTTTTTACGTGTGAGAAAGATGTATGAAAATGATTTTATGTTTCCTTTGGGGTGCAGACATCGTTCACCGTTTATCTCATTTTCGACTGTTGTTATTTAGTGTGTAAGAAATAACTGCAGCAATATACGTTTAAGAACAAAAACCAAACCATCAGCGCAATGAATTTTTGGAATTCACTCGCACTTCAATATTATCATTCCTTATTCCACAAATATTCCATTCTTTCAAAATTATAGTCACGGTTAATACCTACCTACGGGTGGATTAAACTCGACTGAGCAAAGCAAAGTTATAAAAAGTATCACCAGAGTAGCGCTAACACCACGAAGTATAGACGCCACTCTGGTGACATTTTTTGTAACTTTGCTTTGTTCAGTCGAGTTTAATCCACGTGTCCAGCTTCCTTAGATTAAGTGATATTTAAGCAGGGTTGAACCTTAGTTTCGGCTTAGCTGATGATTAGTAGAATTGGGAACAGCGGCCGCTCTCCGAATACTGAGCGAAAGGGGCAAGGGCTGTTAATATCAAAAGATTCATTGGAGACCAAAATTACAAATACATTTCTTAATCCAAATACTGTCGGGAATTAAATACTCACCTGTATATAATTCGACTGGACGTTGTTAAGGACTCAGAACCTTCCTTTGAAAAGTCTGATGAAAAGAAAAATGGTTAAATAGGTTACGTTAGGTTAGGGCAGTGTTTGGCAGTTTGTCAAGTGAGAAGAGCCAAATTGTCATGGAAACAGGATAACAAATGTACCAGAGAGCCGTATATAGGTAAGTAGTATACATATGTATAGGATATGGACAAAATCTATGCAAAGAGCCGCATTCGGCTCGCGGGCCGCAAATTACGACCCCGGGGTTAGGGTTATAGGCTATTTTAAAATGATTTTTTTCGTAGCTTTTGATAACTTTTCAAAGAGGTGTTGATTTGACTTGATTCGAGTTGGCGTGGAACCATCTAGTAAACACAAAACAGAAACAAATACGCTTACAAAAACATCAAACAAAATTTTCGAAAACAATATCTTAAATCAATAAAACATGTGCCAAGGTTATTGTAGGAAAATTTTCCACAACTGTTAACATAAAATAATATTCAATGTCGAAGTGTCACGGTCCGAATTAAGTGAATTATTAGCAAAACATCATAATCTTATTTAAAGTAGGTTAAGGCTGAAAACAATGTAAGTACATATTAGCAGCTAAAACAGCTCCTTGCGTGTTACAAAAAAATTATTTGGTTTATCTTTGTAGCCAGTTATTATCTATTAAGCTAAGTACAGGAAGCTGTCTATTAACGTCGCATAAATTCATTTATTTTTTTACTAATTTGACAGTTTATAGCTAAAAGACAATGGCGGGCAGTTACACCTACTCCTTTATTTTTTATGTATATTTTTTTAAATATTTTATTGAAAGAATAGTTAATACAAATCAACAAACAAGTCCTGCTAAGCCAATTTATTTTTTTGCGATAGCCAATTTTTCTCCATATATTTAATCTTATTCATAGAATTACATTGCTTTATAGTTTCAGGTAATAAATTAAATACCTTCGGTATGTTGTATTCGAACGTTCTCTGTCCGTACTTATTATTAAATTTCGTCCCCGATTAACCCGTCGCAATTTTACAATTGCGTTTTGTACAACTTGGACTTGTTTCAGCTTGGTTATAGTAGTATTTCCCCATATTGTTAATCCATATAATAGATTCTGCCAGTGACATAAATTATTGAAGAATAAATATAAATTTTATTAAAAAATAGTCAACACTTAGTTTTAACCAATTCCATTGTTTAAAACCATCATTTTTTATACTGACTTCTTCAGGGATTACGTTAAACTTTTTAAGGAAACCTCATTTACATTCTTCAGAATTTTAAGTATTAAAAACAATCAAAACTCAGTTTTATTCACTTTTATTGTTGAAAAAACTAACATTATTTCGTAAGCTATGACCGAAAAAATACAGATTGTGATTTGAGTGGGAAGATATTCAGCGTTTAGCTGGGACAAAGTCGGTTTGACGGTTATCAAATGTGAAGTTTGAAATCCAACCTTACTAAAGTTATGGTTAAAAGATTGTTTTCAGTAAAAAAAAATCCTACTAGTAGTTATGTGGACAGCAGACCTCGCTCAACCAAAGGTCATACTTTATAGATCTAACGTCTCTTAAAGGGGGAAAATTTTCCACGTGGCAATTTTCAGGGTCCGGGTCAGTCGATCAATTGTAGGCAATTGTCCTGCGGCAATCATCTGATCACGGTGGTGGTGGGACAATCCACTTGTCCTAGATCCATTCTAATGACAGCCGTTTACTTTTTGATCTGGGAAAATCGTTAGAAGTCATCGCACGCTACTGCTCAAGGTTGATTACAAATTTTTGGACTGATTATGAACTTTGACCTTGTTTCAATTATACTTAAAGGTATACAGTCTGTACAGTGGGAGAAATTTCTGCTTTCCTGGGATTTGTACAAGAGCTGGTTCATTATTTTAAAGTAGTACACCTAGCGACGTTTTATAAATATTTTTATGTGCGTAGGTACCGCACAAGAGTCCCAACTGCATCCAAACATCTGGATCCAGTGAGATCAAGACATGCCCTATTTGGGTAGGATGTAAGACTGAAGGTTGTGGGAGGGGGGGGGGGGGAGATGGAGAAGAGGAAGAAGAGAAGTGCCTGGATATTCATACCTGGTCAACAAACACGGCTAAATCAATTTCAAGCAACGTTTCGATTCTGAATAGTGGTCTTTCACCAGGGCGACAGTGAATATATCTACCACTGTATATAATAAATTTTAAATTTGAATTCGCTACCACCGGATTCATAGGCGACGATTGTAACCATTCAACCGCGGAGGCGGTCAAACGGCCGTTAGATTATTGACAGTTATTGTTATTAGTTTATCCAAACACCCAACCTGAGTACTACCCTGATGAAGGTTAGGTGTATGTAAAACTGGTTAGTAGTTTTATATCTTGATAATATTATCACGTCTAATATGACTGCTTTCTAGGGATAAAACAAGACAATTCTTTTGGTTCCCTTGTAAGTGCACTTGGTATATGCGGGCGAATATTGACAGGCGAGCATGTCCACGGCGAGCATGTCCGCGGCGAGCATGTCATCATCGCCAAGCGACGAGAATCTCTTCGTTTATGTCCACCGGACAAATCAATCGAACTGCTCGCGCGGACACTAAACACCGCTGATAGCTCAGTTGTATTTCCTCCCTCTTTTTCAAGAACGAAATATGTAAAACAGAAAGAGAGGTTACATTGGAGCTCTCAGTAACTAGATTATAGTTCCAATTCACAAATAATTTTCATTTGGCATTGTAATTTTTCTTCTCACCCCAGATTAAATGGCTGAATTTAAAATTAAAATTAAATGACCAAATTTAAAATGAAAACGGGGTTAAAGTAACTAAAATGGGGCGCTTGTTATCTAAATAGCCTTCGCCTCAAGTGGGGTACAAACGGCCGTCAACTTAACTTGCTGTGGAGGTGATTAGCTAATAACCATGATTGTCCTCGGCAAACTAAAGACTGGACGGGGCACTTGTTCCACGGGGCTATCCAAGGGAACTTTGAAACACACTAATCGGAACTTATAACAGATCTGAAGTTAAATTATTTGAAAAACTCGGAAAACTTCAAATATTTGGTGCCCCAATCAACGGTACGAGATTAAATATTTCAGAAGGTTGCGTGTTCAAATCCGGACGTAAGCAAAACAACCATTAATTAAAGTCAATCACCTTTCTATTTAATTGTATTCAAATTAATATGTATTTATTTGTGTACCTCTACGCCTGTCTCGATACAGGTATATCCCAGTGAGAGAGGCATCGAAAAATCTAATGTAAACATACTAATATACATACATTCTCGAAATAGAAAAAGTACAAAAGAGATTCATGCGTTACCTATATATGAGGGAATATATGTACTACCCTTTCCTGTATCCATCCTTATTCTTAGCAGGAATGCTCGATCTTAATACATTAGAAGCCCGCCGAAAAATATTTTTAGGAAAACATTTTT
Source organism: Limnephilus rhombicus (assembly GCA_929108145.2). NCBI lineage: Eukaryota > Metazoa > Arthropoda > Insecta > Trichoptera > Limnephilidae > Limnephilus > Limnephilus rhombicus. The sequence continues at coordinate 25,948,165 of OV815295.1, read as the reverse complement.
TTAAGATAATCTCTGGAACTATACATAATCCACCTATTTTGAAACAGATTAACTTATATGTCCCGGACAAGTATACTCGTGGAAGGTCCCATACCCTTTTTTATGCTCCAAAAGCGAGGACTTCTGCCTATCAGAACGCGCCAGTCAACAGAGCGACTGAACTGCTCAACGAGTCTGCATTGACCATCGACATTTTTAACGTAACCTACAGGCAGTTTAACAATTATCTTTTGACGTATGTCACAAAGTAGTGAAACTGACCTTTTTATGTGTTTTGCTATACTTTTTGTCTAATTTGTAATCTTCTCCATAATGTATTGGTGAATAACCGTTTTACGGAGAACATGGAAAATAAATAAATACTTTATATAGAGAAATAAATAAATAAAAATAAAGTAGTTTTCTTTTTGGCACGAAAATTTTATTTCATTGTGAAAACACTAAAAGTACGACTACTTTCTACCCGGAGAATTATGATTTTTTTTATTTTTATAAAAGAAAGACAAACATTTCCGGGCTATGAATAACCCAACAATGTTTGAAAATCTCCTCCTACCTCCACAGAAAACCGAAAATATTGCTTGCGTTGTGATGGAGGACTTAGCCAGCCGAGGAATCGAACACGCGACGCCCGGGTGGGACCCGAACGCGATGCCCACTAACCTAGCCCAGTCAATCTAGACAAAAAAACAGGCCCTAACTGGAACAAATTAAGGGAAAGCTGAATTTTTGCAAGTAAGTAGTACGTACCCTAGGGAGTATTTTCACAAAAGTCCCCACTCCTCCCCCGCTTGCATCCCCCCTGTGCCCTCCCAAACATTAAAACGTGGGCTTCTACTAAAGCGATTATATCTCATAAACCAAAACATATATCATAAAAAAAATTTCATCACTTAGCTTCTTACAAAATTGCCTAAAAATTATGTTAATTTTTTTTATTATCTGTATTAGTTTGGCCAATAATAATGAGATTATTGTTAAAAAAATCGTTATGAAATCCATGCAAGTGGCCTATTATCAGTTGTGAATATGTTTGAGTTGGTGATGCACCGTGTACGCACCGATATGTTTTTTTTTATAATGCTTGTAAATGTTCGACTATTATGTCTGCAAAAGCCCCATCAAACGTTTAATAATTAACTAAATTAAAAAAAAATAAGAAACTAATGTTACTATATTTTATAAAGTATTGTAAAATATGTGTAATAATTGAACCAATAATTTTAAAGGTTTTCACTTACAATTCTTAATTATTAGTGAATATAATAAAAGAAAAGTGGTGACCTATGGGGTTTAAATGGTGCTAGGGGGAAGGGCACGAATTGAAATTTTTGTGGAATTATAAAATGTATTATGTGAGTGTTATTTATCGATTAAGATTAGCGATACCCAGAACAGAAGATATTACAACCTGAGAACGAGAAGAGCCGACCCCAACAGCCTACCTAGGCAATGAGTTGGGAGAGTGCAAGGAAGAAGAAGAAGATTTATCGATTAAGATTAAATCAATTAGATTTGAAGTTGCGAGTTTCTGAGTCGAACTTTACACACAAGAAATTCCTTCCATGTAGGTTTTAATGACAACTAAAGTCGCTAATGATTTAATAACGTTTGATTCTAACCCATTTAGATCTCGCTCTGTCTCTCTTACATTTCTCACCATCCCATTTGAGTTTCATAATGATGATTAGCCAACATCTCTGCCATAAGTCACCCCAAGTGTACCAAGTGCACCCATTTCGCTTGGTGACTTAGTGGGGTGAGTTTTAGTGAATGCGTGGCAGGCTAAATTGGTTGGGGAGACCTTTTGATCTCTCCAACAGATCTCTCTCGTAATATCGCCTTATTCATACGTCCGTCACTCCTGGAGAACCTGACCCCCAGATTCATACCCACCCCTCATACCTTTTCCTTCCCAGTCCTTCAAATCCTTACTTTCATTAAAAACCCGCCACACAATACTCCCAAAGATGACATAGGCCCTGACGGGATTTTTTTTCTTCAGAGCCTCATCTGTGGAGCTAATGTAAAAAAAATACGTATTCAGGTATTTTTTGGAACACATATTTGTATTAGAAATTTAAGGCACGATTTATCAGACTTTAAGATTACGAAACACGCCATCATGGCATTTCTGTGTTATTCTTTATTATATGGTGCCTACTGTAGTTGCGGAATATGGAAAATCCTTGGAATGGTTTAAAACACTGAAATCAAATAACTTTTACAAAAAATTAGTTTAACAAACTGGTTTTCACAATAATAACAAAATTATCTTCGAAATTGAAACCTTCACTTGAAACCTTCCAGAACTTGAATAATATAGGAATTACAAAAGGTCAACACGCGATTCAATAAAATGATGTTATTTGTAAATTATTAAGAAATGCGCCTCTAGAATATGAGACATGAATCATTAAATAGAAAAAAGGGCATCGGATCTACCTAATAAATTAAAAAAATACTTGCTGTCTACAAATATCCAATAAATATTTTACTTTTCCGTATTGCGCGTTTTCTTTTGGTTCCTACTTTGCCCTAACGTATAATGGGCGTTTTACACGAAGCATTTTGTTGTTTTTTTGAGTCGTCTTTTCATAATGACATCGAGATGAAAAAAAAAGACAGTTCAAACATTAATTATTTGACATCTGTCGTCAGTCATTGTTTTACAAAACTATATTAAGTTGAAATGTTATACGTGAGTCACACTTAGTTCTATTGTATGTAAATAGGTAGGTATACCGTATTTTCCCTAGGCCGACTGCATAGATAAGTTCGTCGTCTTTTGTTATTCCATGGTATATCGTCATTGCATACATTTTTATGTGAATACCTCACAGGACTCACAGCTGCTCCAGTCTGGAACCAGTGAGACTGTGGCATCCCCAATTGGGGTATGTTGTGAGAATAAAGGTGGTGGGAAGAGGAAGGAGATGGAGAAGAGATGATAAAATTAGGGAAGTAAGTACCTGGCTTTTCAGATCTGGTCACCAAACACGGCTAAAGCCATTTCAAGCCACTTTTCAATTCTGAATGGTGGTCTTACACCAGGGCGATACTGAGAGTATCTTCCACTCTGGAACCAAATGTACTGTGTTTTTTTTTTTAATGAATTAATTGTGAAGTAACACCAAATAATCCAATAAAATTTATTAGCGCACGCCGGGATATAAACCAGCGACCTTCGGTTTGCCATTCGTGAGCCTTACTTCTCGACAACTGAGACTGCCGATTGTATAAAAATGTGAATTTTCCGAGTTCTGTTTCTTCAATGGCTCAAAATATCTAGTTTCTAGTCCACGACCGTATGTTCTTCCTGCATACTCCTTCGTGGAAATGTTGTTATATTATATGCAAGTGGGTACATATAACGTATTTTCTAAGTCGACTGTATAGATAAGGATAACATCTTTTCTTGTTTAGCGGTATATCCTCATTGCATACTCCTTCGGCACACGGCATTATTGTAAGCAATAATATTTTTACAGTGGATTTTCACTCAAGACGCCTGCAGATATAAGTATATCGACTTTTATGATACGGCCGTATATCCTCTCTGTATACCTACTTTACCAATGATGTTAAAAGTAAGTAAGTATAATCCGTTCAACTGTCGGCTCACCGAAAAAGCGTGGTGTAAAACGCCCTTTTAGTATTTTTGCATGTTATATCCATTTTACATGTGTATGTAATTTATATACACATACATACATATATAATGGTAATTAGGACATGTCCATCACCTGTATCCCCTGTGGCACGTGTAATTGAACACCTTGTAGTACCTACTCGCAATTCCTAATCTAGTTCCTTCGTTTGTACTTTGGTATTGATGTTGTAGCCTACAGTAAACAACGAAATTGACAATGGACGATAATAATTAACACAGTAATATTATCACCTACGTATGTACAGTGTTGTGGGCTTGTTCGTGCTCCCGAATAGAGAACTCCAGTCAAATTTTTAATTTTTTTAATGAATAATGACGTTCTAAATTAAATAACTGCATTTTTAGAGTTAGTTTTAATAGTTAAAATAATAGTTTTAATTTTTCAAGATCCCCAAAAACCACCGTACGCATGGTGAATCGTGTGACGTCATCACTCCTGAAAAATTAGTATAGGTTCGGGCAATCAGCTGATCAACTGCCGCCATTTTGAATTACGTTGTTCGAAGTATTCTTCCTAGAAGTAGCATTACTATTTTTTTTGTGCAGTAGTTTTTGAATATGTTCAATAATAGAGATAATATAATAAGAGATACCTTTATTTTTGAAACATTATTTAGGCCAAAATAATGTTTCAATAAACACAATAACTAAATCTCTATAAACAGTACGTAAATAAACGAATAAATTAATACGATGGCTTGTGTCATATCATACATTCCCATACAATGACTTTACTGTGACGTCACGACACGTCGAACAGTGACGTCACCACTAAAATTTCAATAATGCCAACTTGACGGCGTGTTTTTACGATCCCATTAAAAATGGACTTTTTAATATTTTTTTAAAAACTCTGCGTTTAATATTATTAAATAAAACTTGTATATTCAGAATCAGCGTTTATTGGTCTATATGAACATATTTTATTAAAGCGATAATATTTTTCACTGGAGTTCCTTATAACCTTAATTTTCCATTGTTCAGTCAAATTGATCAAGGGTTTTTGTGCCCCTCCCGGCCACTGTGTTTCCTCATCTCTTCAAGATCCGATTTGCTCCTTTCTTTCATTAAAAGAAGCGCTCTACACTGCATCCCCAAATATGGCATCGGCTGATGATTCTTTTTCCCTAAGTGCCTTCTACAGGTAGAATTGTTATTTTTTTTAATGCCGCACAGGAATCCCAAATGCTAACAATTGATAGTGGGACAGAAAAGAGTGGGGAAGGAAAGGATAGAATGAGAGGAAGGTAGATTCAGATCTGGTCACAAAACATGACTAAATTCATTTCAATTTCAAACAAGTCATTTTAATTCTTTTGGTGAGAGCCTTTAGATGAGGTCTTTGCTGAGAGCATTCCACCCATTGCAATTTTTTTTATACAAATGTCATAATGCTAGAACCCACCATTATTATATATAGAGACCATCGTGGGCATGCACACATCAAATCCCCAAAGTTTCATCCCAATCGGATGAACGGTTAATAGCAACGCATAAATTCATGACACCACTAGCTCACCATTGTATATAGAATCCATCGTGGGCATGCGCACATCAAATCCCCAAAGTTTCATCCCAATCGGATGAATGGTTTAGCAACGCATAGACTACTCATATTTCCCCAAGCAAGTATATTTTGATTTTTATTGATAGATGTATATATTAAAATAATAACGTGGCACATATAAATATTTTTTTATTTATTGGGCACGCCGAAATTCAATTCCGCGATCTCTGAGTTCCTAGTCGAGGATTTGACCGCTCAACCAAGAAGTTCGTCCAGAATTCTGAATAGATTTCATTGCCTGGAGCCTAGAAGTCGAAAAGTCTTCAGTAAATTGACTTTCTAAATTTTGTTTTCCTTCAATAAGTATTGATCGCAATTCTAGGAAATATTTATTCAGTGAATTCATAGAACACAGCTGTAATCAGGGTCTGACTTCCGCTAGAGGCTCGAGAGGTCCGGGCCTAGGGCCTCAACGCCGGAGGAGGCCCCGGCTAGGGTTTTTTTTTTTTACTAATATTTCAACAAATTTCCTAGCACTACCTATTCGGAGGGGGCCCCGGTTAGCTTCCAAAATGACAATTCCAATGGTAAACATTGAAGACACAGGACTAGGAAATAAATATTTTACAACATTGCTAAGGCCCCCGCTTTCAAAGTGGTAAATATTGAAGGCACTGGAGTTGGAAGGAAATATTTCAACGTATTTCTTAAAAATGGTACACATTGAAGACACCCTTGGAAAGAAATATTTTAGCAAATTTCCTAGGGTCCCCTATTCGAAGGGGTCCCCAGCTAGATGCCAAGATGGTACACATTGAAGACACAGGACTTGGAAATAGATAATTCAACAAATTTCCTAGGGCCCTCAGTAGGGACTTTAGATGAGGGCCCCGTCCACGTGCCAATAGGGTGAACATTGAATACACAGAACTCGGAAAATTCACATTTTTTATATAATCGGCAGCTTTTTTAAATTTAAATTCATTAATTTGTGATACTTCATACACAAATCAAATCCACGCAGCTCTCAATTATATTCAACAAACAAAACTAATAGAGAGATTTTTTTACATTGGCTCCACACAGAAGGTCAAAATGAAAAATAATTTTAAGGAAATTTAAGGTCTTTTTAAGGAAATGAGGGATAAGAAGTTTTTTACAGGAATACCTAGCAAGAGTCCTCTGCTCCCGTCTGGAGCCAGTGAGACTATGGCATCCCCAATTGGGGTATGTTGTGAGGCTGAAGGTAGTGGGAAGGGGAAGGAGATAGAGAGGAAGAAGGTGGGGGAAGTACCTGGCTATTCAGATCTGGTCACCAAACATAGCTAACGCCATTTCAAGCAACGTTTCAATTCTAAATGGGCGATACTGAGAATATCTTCCACTCTGGAACGTGCCGCAAATATACCATACATTATTTTTAAATGAATTGATTGTGAAATATTCCCACGCCGCTATTCGATCCCCCCGACCTTCGCATTGCGAGTCAAGAGCCTTACCCCTAGACCACGTCGACCGTTAAAGTTATAAGTTCTGGAAAGGAAAAGGGTATAAGGGGTAGGTACTGGTGTGTTCTCAAACCTCACCCCAAATACCCGGGCACCCTGCTAAGTCACCAATTTCGAACAATTTGGGGTGACTTATGGCAGAGGTGTTGCTTGTGGCAAATGGTTTCCGGGGCGGCGGTAACCATAACTGCCTCCCAATACATTATCCGCCTCACAATATACTCGTAGATCGAAAACAATAATGATTCTACAGAATAATATTGATTTTCTACACAATTAGTAGTTTGATTTCTTACATAATTATTTTAACAGCAACGTAAACCACAATCGTCTCGAAAATTAACATTATCACTGAAAATTACTAGATTTTATTTTTAGTAAGTGGCTGTATCTTTTCATTATTTAATTATCACCAAATCAAATTAAATTCATTTATTAACTTTCACAAAAATTTTCACGTAACGATTAAATTCACAGTATCTTTTTCATATGCACTGCAGATATTAATATATTTAGCAAACAATAAAATCTAATAACACAATTATTAACATTATATATAAATAGAACAAAAACAACAATGCAGTACTAAAATAGAACAAGCACCTTCATTTTCTGATAAAAATTGTTGACTTAGTTCCTCGCGCCGTTGGGCACACAAGATAGCAGATATAAAAATTATTTTTAGTATTTTTTATGAATTTGTCCACATGAAGTGGCATATATCAGCAGGCTCACCTGTGATCACAGAAACGCCTGACGCTGATGAAATTTTGATAAAAATGTCATAATTTTTGGTTCATTGTTTAAAATTTATCAGATTTCTAATCTCTTTGTTTTTTGTAATCAGCATTTTTACGTAATATATACGATTTAGGAAAGGTGGCTGACGTTTTGTTTTACGTCATGAACATTTTTTTACGAAGTTAATTTCTGAGATAATTTTTAAAATAAGTTAAGTTTCTTATTCACAACTAATATTTAGAAGCCAGCTTTTCTTCGAAATAGGATAGAGGATTTTATCAATTTTTGGGTTGTTATGCCGTGTTGATCTTCCTCCTTCTTTATCTTCTTAGGACAGCATTACTGTGTCAGAGGTGTAGATTGAGGTAAGTGTGTGTTTATGTATTTAAAATTATATGTACCGTGTTTCAAGCTTCTTCTTGGTGCGGTTTTCTGCGTTTAGTTTTGATGTATGGTAAACTATTCGGACTCTTGACATGTTGCAACATTTTTTTTTTAATTTTAATAATATGAGTGAGGGAATCTTTTTACACGTATATTTTACAAAATGAATATCTTCGTCAAAGTATACACCTTATCAATAAAAATGAGCAATTATGCCTGATAAGGGAGCCACGTTTCTTACTTTGGTAGAAACATAATATTTATTTTGCTTTTATTAATAAATGTTTTTTATAGATTTGAAATAAGCAGTGTGTGTTTAATTTTCTTAATTTTTCACCTAATTTTTTTTTATAGTGATACCTCACAAGAGTCTCAGCTGCTCCCATCTGGTGCCAGTGAGACTATGGCATCCCCAATTGGGGTAAGTTGTGAGGCTGAAGGTAGTGGGAAAGGGAAGGAGATAGGGAAAAGAAAGGTGGGGAAGTACCTGGCTATTCAGATCTGGTCACCAAACACGACTAATGCCATTTCAAGCAACGTTTCAATTCTGAATGGTGGTCTTACACCAGGGCGATAATGAGAGTATCTTCCACTCTGGAACGTGCCGCAAATATGCTATATATTATTTTAAATGAATAAATTGCGAAATAACACAAATTAATCCAATAAAATTTATTCGCCACGCCGGGATTCGATCCCGCGACCTTCGGAATGCGAGTCAAGAGCCTTACCGCTGAACTACGCCGGCCGTCAAATGTTTTAATGTATATATTTGTATAGATTACTTGAGCTCTTAACACTAAATATTTATTATTAATTTCTGTATTTCAAAATTTTTATTTTTATTTCTATTTTTCTTTAAAAAATGATTTTTTTTCTTTATTTTCACTTACTTTTATGTATTTCTTAATGTTTATTTAGTATGTTTATTATCAGCTTCAATAGAATAGTATTTTTTAGTTTCTATATAAAATATTAAATGTATGACTACCACAACACGGGCGCTATATAACCGAAAAAACCCAAAAATCTGTAACAAATAAAATATTATGAATTATTTTGGTTGTTTGTTTTGGGGGTCTTATGCTGTGTAACGCTACCTCCTCCTTTAGCCAACACATCTGCCCTGATGATGGACACTGTAACGCTGTCCGAAACGTTGGCTAAAGGAGGAGGTAGCGTAACACGGCATAACACCCCAAAAACAAACACCAAAATACTTTTGGCCGTAAAAATCTAAAATCATATCTATTATGAATTAATTAAAAAAATTAATTAACTATATATCCTTTTTTAGTCTACTTGAAGTGTAACTATTTTGAGTTTAATCCAAATAAACCAGTAGTTCTGTGAACAGTAGTCTTCGCATAATGTAGATTACTTCCTGACACAGCGGAACGCTCGCGCTTTGTGGAATAAAAAGGTACGTTCACACACGGCTACCATCTTGACATAAATGACCGGACACCGTCGACCAAGTTCATCTAGATAAGGCTTAAGGGTCTTAAAAATTTCACCAGAACCAAAAAAATTGATTTACATTTATCGAAAAGAAAGTTCATTATTTCGCAGTCAAAGATCGCAAAAAGCATTAGTTTTTTATTTTTACCTTACGTTGGTCTGAGTTCCATGACAATTCAGAAACAACTCAACACCTATTTGAGAAGTCAGAAGCTATGATTGTTTTTATGAAAAGTAGTCCATAACCTGACCTAACGCAACCTATTTAACCAATTTTTTTTTCATTATTTTTTAATGACTTTTCAAAGGAGGAGTTCATTTGAATTTATTCTAGTCACCGTTGGTTTGCGTAAACCAAATTTATCTTCCAGCAGTTCGCCGCAACGCAATCACTAGCTTTGTGAAAATCATTTTTCAAACACAAAATTGAGGCAGTTAGAATTATTTTAGGAGCGGGAATTCACGGACTTTATTAAACAACTTAATCAGTTATATACCTACAAATAGATTATAAATTCGTGACAGCGTATCGAGAAAAGTACCTAATAAATGACTAAATGGTTTAATTTCTTCCTGGCAAAGCAACAACGTCACGCAAAAGATGTGACGGAATCACTGACAGGTGGTCTTACTTTTGGATTAAAATTAGGTATGGGAGGGTTAACCTATAGTTACTAGCAGTTAAAAACCCGTTCGGCAGGTTTTTACAGGTCGGCCCTGCGGGCGGTTTGGTTGCCCAGTTTGAGTGTTGGTGGCCATTTTAGTCATCCGATAGAAACTGGTGATCCAGTGTCAGCTAGTCACCGGGACAAAGTAACCGCGACGGGCAATGTAATATATAGCCGCGAGATACTATGATTCACAACTCTAAGTAGGTATTACCGTCAATATTTCCATATCCGGAGAGATACTCAAATTTACAAATCCGTGGCACTAATACTTGCCTCATGCGATCTGCTAACATAAGTGGCGCCATCCTTTGACGAATTCTTGAATTCGAAACCGAATTACAACAGTAGCTTTATTTGAAACTTCACACGAACAAATGTTTACATGAGCGGCACGTATCTACGGCGCGGCGTCAGAGATGCACTCGAAGCCGGGTTCTAAAATTCCAACCGTACAGACTAGCTTATTAATATTATTATATCGATGCCGGACACAGAACACGCAAAAGAATTCACAGAAAATGCATATGAAAAGTTTTTATTTTATTTATTTACTAGCTGGGTCCCGGCACGCGTTGCAAAGACATATTCAAAGAAATAAATTGTTTCTCCCTGCATCACCTATTGCAATTTTTTTATTCAAATATTAATTTTTTCATATATAACAAATATTCAATTTTTTAATATTATAAGAACTATTAATATTTTTTGGTACCTTTTTAAAATATCTATAATTAAAAAAATCCATAGACAATTCTTTTGTTACAAAAAAAAACAACTGATTGCTAAATTCACACTCACCAAAGGCACAAACTGTCAAACAAAAAAAAACTGTAAAATAGTCGTTAAATTTTCTGAAATTATCCAATTTTCTTAATTTTTCTTTCCGTAAGAACCTTCTACAAAGTATTAGAAAACTTTTTAAAAAAATGAACGAAATAGGTAAAGTCTTTCTGAAGTTATGGCGTTACCAAGGGAAACAGGGATTCATTTTTATACAGGGTGTAACAGGACGTACCCGAGGGATTTTAACCATCGATTCCTGAACATATTTGGAGAAAAAAATGTTAAAGAAATTTTGGTCTCCGGTGATATTTTTGATGTTTTTTTTTATTGATTTTTTCTACAAAAACATTAAAAAATGGTGGGTGTTGGACAGTTGGAGGCGGGGTGAGGGGTTGGTCGGTTACTCGGCTGAGTGACCAATGACAACAAGCGAAAGAATTTTTTTTTGTTTGAATTTGAAAAAAAAAAATTTAAAAACAAAATGCCTTAAAAAAAGTCACCGGAGACCAAAACTTCATTTACATTTTTTACTCCAAATATGCTCAGGAATCGCTAGTTAAAATCCCTCGGGTACGTCCTGTTACACCCGTATACATAAATTCTGATTGGTAATTAATAAACGGCAATTCAGTAGGGAGATAATTGTAATTTGATTCCTTTGATCGTGTAAATTCGTCTTTTCGTTGCACATCCGACTTCTTCTTCCAATAGCGAACAAGCACAAGATATAATCGATACTTTCTAGAAGGTTTCTCTAATATTCGTGCTTCTTAGAAGTATTTTCTAAACTGTTCTTAATTAAACTTGACCCCCGTCTATCAGGTCAACTGTACCACGTGCTCCTTGCAAAACAACTTGATTATTCTCATTGACCACATGCGCGCGCACTCTACTTTACTTGTTAGACAGCTTAATCAGCAGTCACTTGAATAAATTAATACATCGTGTATTGTTGTTGCAAACACGTTGACAATAAATGTATCAGTTACCAGTTGTTGCTAGGGGAGAGATAGAGAGAGAGAGAGAGAAAGAGTTGGGTGAACTTAATAAATCAGCTTTACTTGTATTGGACCATGATTCAATGATACAGACAGTGAATTGTTTAACGCGAATTTTGTTTTTACATTGGCTTCACATATAAGGCCTCGAGGAAAATAAATTCTGTCATCTTTGGGGGTGCTGTTTTTTTTATATTAGCTCCACACAGGAGGCCCTGTGGAAAATAATCTCCTCAGGGTTTATGTCATCTTTAGGGATGCTGTGAGGAGTGCCTTTTCAGGAAAGGAAGGAGAGGAAGTTCTGGGAAGGAAAGGGGTATTAGGGGTGATTAGGAATCTGGGAATCAGTATGTCCAGGAGTGACGGACGTATGAATCCATCCCTCCCATTGCGTTACAAGGCGATGTTCCGAGAGAGTACGAGAAGTCAAAGGAGCTCCCTCAACCATTCTTTCCCGGTCCGGCCTGCCACACGCATCCGCCGCCAATACCCGGACAAACCTCACTGGGCACCCCGACTAAGTCACCAAAGGTAGCGAACTACTTGAGGTAACTTATGGCAGAGGTGTTGGTTATCCAATAAATGGTTCCTCGGGCGGTGGTACCCAAACCCGCCGGTATTTTTAAGGAAAGCAAGTAGAGGAAGTTCTTGGAAGGAAAAGCGTTTGAGGTTTGGTTAAGGAACCTGGGGGACATTGCGTGCGAAGCAATGAGTCGAGAGAGGTCAAGTCTCCCTCAACCAGTCTCTCCCGACCCGGCCCGTCATCAAGTAGGCAGGCAAACGCATTAGCCGCCAAGATCTAGACAAATCTCACCCCACGAACACAGACACCCTTGCTAGAACGAAACATCTGGAATGACGTATGACAGAGGTGTTTGTTATCTGATGAATTGTTCCTGGGGCGGTGGTACCCATAATATCTACCATACACTTAAGGACAATCCGTGGTAAACTCCCTGTTCCACGTCACCAACTTTAATTAGGTACCTACAATAGCTACTGGAAAACACAGAAAAAAAATGATTTTAGTTGTGGGGGAATTTTTTCTCCTACATCTCATCGACCTAAAAAAACTTATTAAAAAAAAGAGTTATTTATATTCTAATAAGTATACACATTAAACTGAATGACAGTAAAAAAAACTCTTTTTTAAAATAAAAGCTATTTAATAAAAATTTTAAAAAATATTTTGACATAAAAACTTTTTTTTTCATATTGTTTAAACGAAAATAATAAAATCATTGATTTTTATAAAGCATTGCGGATTCTTTACATAGGTACCGTTCTTTTCTTATTTATATCCAAAAAAAGTTGTCAATAAAAAGCTTACGAAAAACACATTTTTTTATCGAAACATGGTTTTCTCATCCTTGAAACATGGTTTTTAATTTTTAAGACATGGCAACAATGATCAACGCCTAAATAAATCTCTCTGCGACTCGCTGCTAGAAGTTGTTACTAGGAGATATATATTTGGACTTAATTAATGTTTTGACGCGGCGTTAATTTACGGACCTGATTAATTTGTTGGCACGATACCAACTTTTGGGACTACTGAGAAAAATGAACTTGCTAATATATTAAATAGAACTGATTTTATAAAAATTTGTTGAAGAAAAGTTTAGTCAGTGATTTTCCGAATGAGCCCGAAATGTAAAAGAGGTGATGATACAAAATAAGAAGAAACCATTTTATTTCATAACAGATGTTTTTCCTTGTCATCGTTCTAGATAATCTGTATTTAAAGTGTACGAGGAAGAAATTAATTGCCAAACACCCAAAAATGAACCATTTTCTCTAGGAAATCAAAATGTTTTCCTTTTTCATAAACTTTTATCGTAAAGCAGTAAACGTAATATTTAATCATCCGTCTTAATCGCTTTGTGCTACAATCTTTCTTCGAATTTTGTGATAGCTTTTAACGGATTCAGACAATTCAATTTTAGTTGATCAACGTTGATTGAAAGTCAAAAATTAAAAAACTTATTCAACTTTGTTGAAAGAAGGTTCACACGTGTCAATGTGCTTTCAAATGTCGATTTGATAAACTAAATTAAAACCGTCTGAACCCGCTATTTGCGTGAAAATTTTTATTTTGTATTATTGTATTTTTTCCACAATGGCGTATTTCCACAAACGAGGAATTCTGTGGAAAATGTACGGAATATTTAAAGATTATTTTTCTGATTTTAATAATCCTACTAAAAATGTTTGATTTTTATGTTTTCATTCAATATTATTGATTTTAAAAACGATCTAAAACTGACCAAATCAAAACGGTCCATGGTTGGGGAATGGGTTTGTGACGTCACAAGTGTCGCTAAGCTGAACTAGCACAAATAAACACTGTCAGTGAGCGTCCTCACTCATGACGTCACACGATAGCCACGCCCCAAAATATCGTTTTAGCGGTAATTCCAAAATGGGAAACTTTAACTCGCTGTAGAAAATTTATTCGTCAACATAAAAATAAAATAAAAATGCTATAATCATCGTAATTTTTTTGCTTAATTTTTAAGCAATAAAAAAAACACGTGGAAATACCCCATTGTTTATCAAGGTGCGTTCCAAGTTCCAAATATAAGCAATCAAAAAGAATAATAAAAAGATTACTGAATATGGTTTGAAAGGGATATATCGATAGTCTAGTTCATTACTCAAACATCTCCGAAAAATCGAATTTTGATTTGAGTAATCAGATATATATTTATTTTTCCCATGAGCTCCACACAAGAGGCCCTGAGGAAAATAATTTCCCTCAGGGCCTATGTCATCTTTGAGGATGCTGCGTGGAGGGTTTTTTTAAGGAAATGAAGGAGAGGAGAGTTCTGGGAAGGAAAAGGGTTTAAGGGGTGGGTAGGATGGGGGTTCAGTATGTCCTGGTCATCCGCCTCCAAGACCTAGACAAATCTCACCCCATGAACCCGGGCACCCCTGCTAAATCACCAAACGTAGCGAACCACTTGGGGTGACCTATGGCAGAGGCGTTGGTTATCCAATAAAGGTTCCCGGGGCGGCGGTACCGATTTCCGCCTCCCAAATTGATAAACTATGTGTAAAAGTATACCACCAAACTGGTACAATACTCGGATTACTCATAAACACCAATATATCAAACAGCTCGCGTGCCATCTATTGCATTTTTTTGCACAAATTTCATAATGCCAGGGCTCATCAGTAGTTTAGGTAATACAAACCTTGTCCTGGCAATAACGAACAACAAAAAAAATATATCAAATTTGGTGCAGCAGTTCGTAAGTTTTGCGGGTACATACATTTCGGCGATTCATTTTTATTTGTATAGATAGATAGATAAATAGATAGATAGATTTTACATATAAAACACCGACACGTGTAAATAATATTTGATTTTTGGTGAGCGATCGGATATCGCTTTCCGCGTCATCCAAAAACTTGTTTTTTTGGATATGTCTGACTAATCAACTAGACGAACGATACATAAAAATGAGTGATAGAGTGAGCGCACCAATATTAATAAAAAACGATTATAATGAATAGGCATAAGCGACTTCTGTAAAAATATTTAACAAAACTAGACTAATTAAATTAGACAAAAATATCTCGACATCAGACGTAAGCAGGGTTCCCAGATCAAAAAATCAAAATCCCGGAGAAAATTCCTGACATTTCATAAAAATTCCGGACTTTCTTGCAAATATAATGTGAATGACGTTATGCATCGCGGCATGTCAAACCCCGCATCGGGAGACTTTGAAATAAAGATTTGGAAAGTGGTAGGTATTCCTTTTATATACAGGGTGTTAAGGGACGTACTTGACTTACATTAACCAGTGATTCCTGACATTATGTGGAGTAAAAAATGTAAATGAAATTTTGGTCTCCGGTGAAATTTTTGATGTTTTTTTATTTATTTTTTCTACAAAAACATAAAAAAAAATTATAGGTGTTGGACAGTTGGAGGCGGGGTGAGGGGTTGGTTTGTTACTCGGCTGAGTGACCAGTGATGACATGCGGAAGAATTTTTTTGTTTGTTTGAATTTGGAGAAAAAAAAAGTCACCAAAAAAAGTCACCGGAAACCAAAATTTCATTTACATTTTTTACTCCAAATAATGTCAGGAATCACTGGTTAAAGTAAGTCAAGTACGTCCCTTAACATCCTGTATAATAAACTTTTTTTGTATTTTTTGGGCATTAAGTCTAAAAATTTCTACGTTTCGACATTTTGTTTCAAATTAATTAAATATCAGATGTGATGTTTTTACTTTGATTTGTAATAAAAATAATTTGGTTTATTTCATTTTTTATATCAACCTCCACTTAATTGTAGAAATTCCGGACTATTTAGAATTCCCCCCGCATTTCGGACAAAGATCTATATTTCCAGACTTGTCCGGAAAATTCCGGACGTATGGCAACCCTAGACGTAAGTAGCTTTAGAAACACTGTAATTTTTTTCAAACGCCAGTTAAATAACAGAACTAGGCGCTTCTTTGGATAGTATAAAACGAAGTCTCTCCCGCTGTCTGTGCGCCTAGATCTTTTAAACTACGCAACGGATTTTCATGTGGTTTTCACCAATAGGTAGAGTGATTAATGAGGAAGGTTTTTAGGTATATAAATTGTCAAGGTTTTGTGTAAATTAGGGAGGGGCTGGCAAGCGGGCAGCGGGCAGGGGGCAGCGGGCTGGCAAACGAGCGATATGGGTTAGATTTAACAGATGGCGTTAGTTATAAAGATTGGGTAATGGCGTGGTGTAGTGTTTCATTAGCCACAGCAACGTGTGACCGGGTCAACGTGTATTTTTAATAATTTTCGGAGCATACTTTGCGATTTTTCCCCGTCGAAGGTATTTCATACAAGTAATTGCATTTGCATCTCGGGTTATATTTTGAAGAGCCTATAAACTTGTTCAAATGAAGTATGTTAGGCTGCGTAAACATGCGAAAGCTGAACCACGATCGCCGCTTGCTGTTGCTTCTTTCCTTTCCCATAATTCGTGGTTCGGCTCGCGCTTATGTTCGCAAATGTATACGCAGCCATTATATATCGTCGGAATGCGGTAAAATATTTAATTTGAAGTAGGTACTTACTGTAATCAAATTGAAGATTTTTGTGTAATTCTACTGTTGAGCTACTGTGTGTGGTAGCTATTATCAGTTCTTACTTCTTATCTCTTGTATTTCATGACACATTTTCATGATATTATTAATTAATAATTAATGAGTAAAACTAGGTTAATTTAAATTACGCCGTTATGAGAAATATTAACTCAACTCGTCCAAATCGGCTGGAATCCTGGTGTCCTTGGAAATCATTTTGGAAATCATCCTTGGAAACATGTAATAAAAAATAAAAAATCGTTGTATTATGAATGTAGAATGCGCGTGAACCGCAGTTTGTAAAAAAAAGTTGTTCATTGCAAAAATGCTGTGCATAAAATAAAAATTGACGAAAAAACGATCTTAATTTTGCAACAACTTAACACTACACTTTGAATGAAATGAATCGGGATGAAAATTCGATGAGCTACGATTTCAGACAACTTGGAAATGGGGGTTTTGAGAAAAACGAGTTTAAAGTTTTCGTTTGTAACCGGGCCGCTCTGTTTTCCGGTCTAACTGCTTGGCGAGCACCGCTCGTAACTATGTTTAAGGGCCCGAAACCCGGATTTGTACCGATTTATTACATATTTACCTTAAACACGGTAAGTTTTTTTTTTTCCATTATTTCTGGCTTTCACCCTTCAAGGGTGTTCTAGGCCATCATTTATAATTGCAGAGAAAGGAAAGGAGAATTTATATAGTAATTTTATTTAAATGTGCAAATTTCAGAATTTTATGGAAGATTGGAGTAGAGTTCAGACTTAGAAGAGATGAGATGTTGAATGGAGAAGAGGCAATTTTTGATAACGCTTGATAGAAGAGAGGATATTTATTTAGAGAGGGACAATCAAAAAATATGTGATCTAAAGTTCCCACATCTAGACCACAGAACGTACAATCTGGGGAGTCAAGTACATGAATTTTATAAAGGTGAGAAGGAACGGAACAATGTCCGATTCTCATACGAATAAGTAAGGAAATTTCTTTTTTGGAAAAATGGGGGAATTTTTGAAACCACGGTTTTGATGGGATAGTCCTTTGTATTGAGGCGTAGCGGGCACCCTTGGATTGACTAGCAATGTTCCAATACTCTGTCCAAACATTGTGGGATCTATCTTTGATGATGGAAAAAATATCAGACAGGGGAATATGATTTACGAGGGTAACGGTAGGGTTAGACGCTCCTTGTTTTGCCAAGGAATCAGCAATATCGTTACCCACTATGCCAACATGTCCAGGAATCCAAATCAGAGTGACAGTTTTTCCAGAGCTTTGAATGGAGGTTATCAATACTCGAATAAGACATACAAAGTGATCATCAGGATGAAGAAGAGGACTTGTTTTAAGTTTTTGGAGGGAACTGAGAGAGTCAGAGAGGACAAGAGAATGTTCAAAATTATTTTTTATTATATATTTGAGAGATTCAATAATCGCAATGCACTCGGCAGAAAATATTGAAAATTGGTTTGAAATTGAATAAAATATTCTTTCATTAGAATTATTGTGGTAAACGTTAATACCAATACCACAGTTCGGAGAGTCCGGAGATTTGGAGCCATCAGTAAATAAAAGAGAAGAGTTGGGCCATTTAGAAGAAATAATGTCATTGAACATATTATTGACAGTACGGGCTGGGAGATTGGAATGACTTTTAAGGATGCCGATCCCTTCTAATATCGTTGGGGATAGGGTGACGTGACTATATTTTAATTTGTACAAAGGAAGAAGATCATTTTTGATAATTTGAAGCTCTGAGAGAGAGCGAAAATTTTTACAGATGGCAGGGAGAGGTTTAGTTCGAGCTCTGATTGTAGATGAATGTGTTGAGTCGTTGAATAACGAGACTCTGGGAATAATCTGATGACTTTTAGAATTTAAACATTTAAGAACAAATTTGTCAGCAAATAATTGACGCCTTAAATAAAGAGGAGGGTCAGAACATTCTACTTGAAGGGAATTGATGGGCGACGATTGCATCGCGCCAGTTATTATTCGCAATGACTTAGATTGAATTTTGTCTAATTTACTGAGTGCATTTTTGGATGCAGTACTAAAAAGTGGGCAGGCATAGTCGAGATGACTTCGAATAAGTGCATTGTAGAGCAACTTAATGCAGATAGGATGAGCATCCCACCAAACGCCAGTCAATGATCTGATAATATTTAAATTTTTTTCACATTTAGTAACTATATTATTAATGTGGGAAGACCATTTAAGTTTCCTATCAAATGTTACTCCCAAAAATTTTACTTCGGAAGCATTGGGGATTGGAGAGTTTTTAAATAAAATTTGAACAGGGGGGTTATTATGACGATTTGAGAAGGTAACACACTGACTCTTTTGTACTGAAAGTTCAAGACCATTTAAAGTAAGCCATGTGCAAAGGGCATCCATGGCTTCATTAAGATATTTGACGGCGGATGGAATGATTTCGGATGATAAGAAGAAAGCTATGTCATCTGCGAACTCAACAACTTTTACTTGAGGGGGAATGGTGACATGCATATCGTGTGTGTATATATTATACAGTAAGGGGGATAATACATCGCCTTGGGGTAAACCCTTCCAAATTGACCTACTCTGAGGAGTAACATCTGGTAGCTCAATGAAAATTTTCCTATCGAGAAAAAGATTAATAATAGATTGGACAAACATGAGGGGTAAGCCAAGGCCTAAAAGTGTTTTTTTAAGAATTGGGATGGAAACATTGTCAAAGGCGCCTTCTATGTCTATAAAGACTGCAAGACATACTTCTTTGTTAGAAATGGATAAATTAATATCAGTGCTGATGATGGCAAGGTTATCTTGTGTAGATTTCTTTTTCCTAAATCCAAATTGGGATGGAGAGAGAAGATGATTACTCTCGACGAAAAATTCTAACCGGTTTTTAATTAATTTTTCATAAATTTTACTAAGGGTGGATGAAAGAGCAATTGGCCTATAGTTGGATCCAGAATTGGGTGATTTGTTTAATTTTAGAATTGGGATGATTATTTGAGAACTCCAGTCATCAGGTATTATGCCAGTCTGGAAGATTTTATTTAAGATGCTTAAAAAGTGATTTAGAACATTATCATTACTATTTTTGATAATGCTATAAGGTATACCATCTCTGCCTGGAGATGAGTCCTTGACTGTTGATAAACAATTTTTTAATTCAATTAAAGTGAATGGAGAGTCAAGCCAATGATCAGACATAGGAGTGTTGTGGATTGGAGTTATTTCATCTAAGTTAGGTACAGAAGGGGGGGCAATTTTGTCCAAGAACTCGTCTATCCATTTAGAATGAGAAGCTCGAGGAGATGTTGGACTGAAGGAGGATCGAAATCTTCGAATCATAGACCAAACTTCCGAAATTGGAGTGTTCGGAGATACTGAACTGCAGAAGTTGTACCACCCGGATTTTTTTTTTGACCTCAATACCCTTTTGGCATTGGCTTCGGCATTTTTGTATATGAGATAGTTCTCCATAGTCATATTGTGACGATAGGAAAGAGATTTAGCTTTCCGATTTCTCACTACTTTGGAACATTCCTCATCCCACCAGGGAGTTGGAGGGAGTTTTTTGAGAGATTTGGTTTTAGGGGGAGGATTTGATTTATTGATTGCAGTTACGAGCATTGATTTGAAGTTATCGTAGTCATCTTTGACAGATAATGTTTCGGTATAGGATAAATTTTGTATAAACTTATCCATATGTGAATTAAATTCGTCCCATTTGGTGTGTTTTGTTTTAATCTTTGTCGAAATATGGGACCTGTCTGAATGGAAAGAAGTTTGATAAGTGATGGTGATCGGGAAATGATCACTGGAGCAAGGGTCGGGGGACACCACCCACGAGGAGAGAGGTGCCAGATTAATAGAGCATATGGAGAGATCCACTGCACTGGGGTTTGTGTTGGGGCGAGAGATTCTAGTAGGAGATCCGTCATTCAAAAGAAAAAGGTTGGATTCATCTAGGAAATCCATCACACTTCGACCGTCTCGATCACAGAAAGCAGAACCCCAGACGGGGGAATGGGCATTAAAATCACCCAATAAAAAGAAAGGAGGGCTTAGTTGACGGACAATTTGCAACCACGCTTGTTTATTGAAGTGCGATGTTGGGGGAAGATAGATAGAAACAAAGGAAGTGTCCTTTATTTTAGCTGCAACCATTTGAAAGTCAGCATTGGGGGGTTTGATTTTATTTATTGGGAAAAACGGAAGGGATTTTTTAATAAAAAGGGCAGCACCACCGCCCGTACCTTCCGGGCGATCATCGCGGAGACAGGAGTACCCTCCCACATTAAAGTGGGTGGATGGAGTAAACCACGTCTCCGAGACAGCAGCCACAGAAACAAGGTTTGAATTTAATAGGTTAAGAAGGTTTGATTTGTTAGAAATAGCACTGCGGCTATTCCACTGAAGAATTCTGACATCTTGAAGAGCCATTTTGAATAAATGATTTTAATGTGGAAATAATAGAAGCAGCGTTGGACGGTAGATTAGTTTGAGAAGAAATTAGGTCAATTAGAAGCATAATAAGAGTTTGAATAAATGAAGAATTATCTTGGGAGAGTTGTTCAGAAAGCTTTTGATAGTTTGTTGAGGATGAATTATAATTGTTTGCGCACCCATTTGTGGCGTGTGAAAGAGGAGAACCATTGGGATTTAAGAGAAGTGAGTTGTGTTGTTGCTGATCGTATCCACGAGTCTGTTTAGAGATAGGGTTTTTGTATGTGAATTTTGTTGAACGGGAAGATGTTGAGGAGGAGGCGAGAGGGTTGGATGAAGAGTTACTGGATAAAACCTCGGAAAATGATTTTTTGACAGGCGGGAATAATTTAGAAGCCTGCAGAAAAGACAAGTTCTCAGAGGCCATAGAAATTTTTATATTTTTTTGGCGAGATTGTTCGGGGCAAGAAGAGTTAATGGCGGAATGAGCGCCTAAGCAGTTAAAACATTTAGGTGAAGAGAGAGAAGAACATTGGTCAGCCGAGTGGTTTTCTCCACATTTGAAACATCTGGGAGGGGATCTGCATGCAGCTTTGGTATGACCAAAACGGCAGCAGTTGTAACATTGAGTGGTGGGATAAGTGTACATTTCAACTGGTAAGGAGTTGAAAAATAAATAAATATGGGAGGGAAGAGATTGTCCTTCGAATGTGATGACGACAGATTGGGAGGGCTTCCAGGAAACGATGCCCTCAGAGGTGTCCTTATAATTTAGCCTCCTGGCTTTTATGGGATTGCCGATATGTTGGGGGGTTGAAAGTGAGGACAGGATTTCTGGAATGGACAGATCGGTCGAGATACCCCTGACCAGGCCCATTCGAGTGACATTGAAAGTTGGGATGTACGCCTTGAATTTAGAATTTTATGAAATAAATATATTTTTGATAAAGTTGTTGGCGGCTGAACCTGACAGGAATTCAACAGAGATTCGGAAGCGACCCTCGGCTTTAACACCTCCAGGTTTAATCGAAAGGTTCTTGTTATTTGAAAGAAATTTACCAAATTCAAGAGGATGGATGGTTTTACCTTGTTCAGTTTTTTGCGCATATACAATGTAGGGGCCACGGGAATGAGTAGAGTAAAAGATTGTTGGAGGAGGTTGAGGAAGAGTTGGAGGGGACTGAGAAGACAAAGGTGAATCATGTTTTTTTGGGGAAAGGGGACTAAATTTTCTTTTTTTAATTGAGGTTAGGATGACAGATTCATTGTCTGAAATGTTTGAATGTTCTGAAAAGTCTATTTTATCTGAAATATCTCCATCTGGAGGGTCAGGAGGGGGATCTGGGGGCTTTGTAAGGGGTACAGGAGGGAAATCCTCCTCCATTGTTCAAAAAATTACAGCTAATATAAAAAGTGACAGAAGTAAAAAAATTATATAAATATCTGAAAATGAGCAGCAAGAAGTGACTCCTGGAAGATCAGGGGGGAGAAGATTCCAACACACTAAACTTTTTACAGCCAAAACACAATAAAAAGATTGGTTTAAGAATATTTTTTGAAAGAGCAAAACAAAAGAACTGATGACAGCCAAATGTTATTGTTGCGAGTGCACGGTAAGTTTTAAAGCTCTTAAAAAAATATATGTTATTCTTGAAGATAATATCTAGACTTTGCCCGCGCCGAAACGCAAATTATATAAAATTCCCTCGATAGAAAAAAAATTGCAAAGTATACTCCAAAAATTATTATTACGTTTGTTTCAGTTATTTTACATGTTATATATACGAAAAAATTCACAGTGCTCCTTTAAATGCTGTTTAAGATAATGCTCTCGAGATTTTTGCTCTATTTTAAACGAGTCGTGTTTTATTAAACATTTTCGCAATTTTCGCATCAATTTTGTCGTCGTAAATATTAGTGCTCTCCTCTAACATTCGTAATTTCGTATCTCTCCATCTTCTTCTTTTCGGGCCCGGTTGCAGAGCCTTAAAGGTTGAATTAGATGCTATAACTTTGGGAATGTTTGCTCCACATATAAGATTTTTAAGCAAAAAAAAACGATTTTTTGGATCAGTTGGACCAGATTCCTCCCATCATTTAACTGAAAAGAAAATTTATTTAAAACTGGCATGGCAATAACTAATTTATCAAAAACACTTGTGTGCGCACCTGCTGTTGTCGTCAGGACTGCGTACAACCAATACAAATATACTTAGTAGTGATGGTCATAGCACTTCAAACAATAAATCTCTTTCAGCATGTCGTTCATTAAACGCCTTATCTTGTTGATTTGTTTGCAAGCAGTATTCATTTCTTTGGAAGATTTAGCAGAACTCAATTATGAATCACAAATGTAATCATCCGTTTGGTAATTAATTTCACAGGCAAGTCTAAAGTATCTACTGCATATTATATTTAATCATTCAGAAAAGATAACTAAAGTTATTAATAACGGTCGTAACTCATAACTAATAACAAACAGCCAATGCAATTCAGATCGACAAACTTAACTGTGCTGCCGGTGCAAAAATATTAAAGGTACCCACGTATGTATTGTGAAGACATGATGTAAGAAAATATTTGGCTAATATTTGGTAACTTATTAAATTGAAGTTTATAAGTAGCCATGTCACTGAAAAGGCCTGAAAATAGGAAAAAATCTTTGAATGTGCCGGTATATAAAAGCATTTACCAATACCAAAATGTTGAAAGTCCTGAAAACAAGAAAACTTTTTTTTTCAGACTTTTACGCAACATTTTTAAAATCCACCCTCACAAACCTCACCCCACAAACCCGGGCAACTCTGCTATCTCACAAAACGGAGCGAACCACTTGGGGTAACTCATGGCAGAGGTTTGGTTATCCAATAAATGGTTCCCTGGACGGCGGTACCCCATACCCGCCTCCTAAATTTCTATTTCAGTGATTAAAAACTTAGGTTAGGATAAATTAGGTTAGGTTAGAGGTTAGATTAAGTAACGTAACGTCAGGTTAGGCTAGTTTCGTTTGGGTTAGATAAGAGAATCACAACACGTGGACCTACAGACTACACTATTCTCATCTGATATCCAAATTATTCTCTCGTTTTCCAATAAATTGTTGTTCATCTTTTTTTCTAACATTTAGGCACAGAGCAGCAGGTGACAGATAATATGCAGATTTATTTGCGGTTTTCGCATGAAAACACTCGCATTATATGAATAAGAAATAAGAGAGTTTGAAAATAAAACTAATAATAATATTTCTCATAAATCTGCCAGGTTTTGGCAAACTGTCCAACTGTTCACCACCGGCGGAACTTCTCTAGGTCAACTCACTTCCTAGGTCGTTCATTGACTTCTCCAAAAGTCTACAGGTATATCTGATCGTCATTTCCAAACAAATCGTTGTTTGTGATGTATAATTGAACCGTGTGGGAGGGACATTGTCTCGGAACACATAAGTACATTGATAATAATACGCCCAGAAAGTTCTGGGTATATTTTGGAACCGTCAAATGCTTTGGCAATCAAGAGAGGTCCCACGAGAAGACCTTGAAGTTTGCCGACGCAAAAAAAAACGCAACGAAAAGACTAACTTTACCTCTTGTTATTATTTTACACGCTTCTGGACAAGTGTCATCTGTTATTCGTTACCTACACTAAAAATGTTCGGTAAACAACACGTTGACAAAATACTTAATTAGGACGATTGTAAATACGTAAACAACGTTATGGACGTATTTTGATGAGTTTTCAAATTGGTTACTTTGATAAATTGGATTCGTACCGCAACAACGTTGATTATTATTCCAGGAGTAAATAAAGAAATAATCAACAAAGATTGACACCGGTTGTTATGTTGAATGTAGAGTTTAGTCTGTGGGAGTTTATTTTGCGTGTACTAAAAGGTCGAAAAATAATGAGTTCCGATTGAAATGTTTACATTGATCTCCGGATTTAAACAGCAAACCTTTCCATTCCTACGAAGTTAAAAGCGTTGTTACTTCTAGATGGATTTTAGTATCAAAATATTAGATCATATTATTTATAAATTTGTATAATAGGTAGGATGTAAATAACAAAACATATAATAATAATGAGTAATGAGTGTAACTATTTTATTTTGTGTTAAATGTGGAAATTTTTCGATATTATTATTTTTTTCTAGATTTCTTACAAACACTTGGGTCAGAATTCCTCATTCTCTGTGGCAGATCAGTTTGCTTCCTGGCTCCTGACCCAAAAAAAATAAATGTATACGGGTTATTTCATACATTATACATAATTTAAAAATCGTCCAGAAAAAATACACTTTAGTATTGGAACGTCACTTGAAATGCCTTTACCCCTTTTTAGAGACCCTGTTTGAATTCCACAGTGCTTCCTGTCAACCTTCATCTTCCCAATATCTTTCCCTTAACGAGTGGAATGCCGATCCGTTTTTTAATGACTAAACTTGCCGATGGTGCTCCGGACCCTTTCTAATACCATTCACGCTGGAATTTTTTGAGTGTATAACAAAATTTAAAAAAGATTATGTTAATAACACTATCGATTCCACTCTTTGTTTTATGAATGTAGCCTCTATGAAAGGTCACCAAAAAATTGTCTACGATTGTCAAAATTCGTTACGTTAAACGGCGTTGCAAAAATGAGTTTTCAAAGTAGGATAAGGGTTATTATATCTATGAAACCACGTTTGAAAATGTTTTTCGGGTGTGTATTTGAATATTAATTATTTGTACATAAACTTGAGTTTATGTACAAATAATTAAAACAGTTCATGTTTTCTATATATATATTTTTTTAACAGTTGTCACCCAATGGAAAATTTTCCTTTTAGATAATCTTGGCTATTCTGGGGAAAAGTGTTACGATATAAACATGAAATATGTTTTAATAATAAGAAGAATAATCTGTTAAACAAAAAAATATTGAAAACATTATTTATAAGTACTTTTCAGTCCGATATGTCAAGCACACTCGAGTGCCTGATGAAATTACCTTTGGTGAGTTTTGGTCTACGAAGAAGCATGAAGAGCCAAGAAGAACCGTTAAGAGACGAGAAATAGCAAAAAGAGTCGAGCAAAGCCTAGAAAAGGTGAGAAGAATCAAGATGAGGCAATAAGAGACAAGATGAAGTAAAAAGGGCCAAGGAGAGACAGAAAAATTCCAGAAAGGACAAGAAGAAGCAAGAAGAGAAGAGAAAAAAGTCATGAAGTGTCAAGAAGAGCCAAGAAGAGACAAAAAGAGACGAGAAGATCCAAGAATAGGCAAGAACAGCCAAGAAAAGACAGAAATAAAAGTAGATTTTCGATTAAGCTTCGCTAATATTATCTTCATTAATTAAATAATACATATTATATTATCGAAAATAAAATCAAAAATGAATTTGTTTTTCTCGGATTTTCCTCTCAACCATCTTGGGTCAGCATCGTAGATAGTATAATATTTTTGACTTGCGACCAGTCAGATATACTCGTATCTTCATCTCGTACAGTGTGCAGTTTTATTTAGCGAGGTCATATATTATTACCGCGTGGAGAGTTGTTCACCTCTCTCCAATCTATCAATTGAGGAGAGTCTAGTCTCTGGTCTGTACTATAGTATCTCTAGTGAAGTGATTTATAAAAAGCGATTATCCTAAATCCGTCCGTCCCCACTTGTAATCGTCACCCCCTTTAGAGCGACACAAAGCGGAGGCAATTGCGACAGGCATTACAGTCTCTGATCTCTGAACCACTTATCGCGTCTTTCGTCTCCTACTTGTTTAACTAAATACCTAACCATCATTATGATTTCCCCGCAATGGTAGATAGAGAGGATGGGCAACCAACCACCCACAAGGCGACTACGTACGAGCAAATAACCCTTTCTTCTTCATCTCGAGACAGAAAGTACCCGACTATTCAGGAGCTCTAGTACTGTGAAATCGATAACTTTACAATATTAGATCGATAGGCGGAACTTTAGATGAGTTTATATCAATGTGCCGAGCACGGTTTCACCTTTGACAGCCAAACCGACATTGACAGTGAATAAAATAGAAATCGATATACGCTGGCAACACTGGAGGTATTTTCTTTGAATTGACACTCCGAAACGTCAAACGACAAACAATAACGTAAAAATATTAATAAATTGGCATTATTGCATTGAAAAATTTACCAAATATGCATTGGCAGTCCGCATTTACTTGTGTACTCTAAACGGGAAATAATTAGTTAATGAGATCTTTAATCATATTTCAAGCACTTTCGATTCTCATAGATAGAACGGAATGAATTGATCGCGTCTTGGTTGAATTATTTAAGTCTATAGATTGCTTATATGACTTATTTCAATTCTAAAAGCATCTTTAGTTGAACTCCATTCATTAACGAGCCAGTAATTTTGCATAAAAGCGACATTATGGTGGCCTCAAGTGGTTCGCTACGTTTGGTAACTTAGTGTTCATGGGGGTCATGTTTGTCCAGTATCTTGGCGGCGGATGCATCTGCTCACCAACTGCGTGGTAGGCCGGATCGAGAGAGACTGGTAACTTGATAACTGGCCATAGATGACGGATTTAGTCAATACAGTAGTCATAAAGGATTTTACCGATCGCCCATGCTCGACCAGATCTAATCATTAAAATAGCTAATGCCATTTCAAGAAACGTTTGGATTTAAAAAAATCAAGTGTGTTGATACACCTGATGCGTTATGATAATGTGTCTTTCATTGAATTAATGAAACCATTTAATTTTCTTCAATGTTTCGTGGTTTCCTTCAAAACACATTTCCCGGGAAGTATATTTAGGTGACAGGTGAAAATATAATATTTTGATTGTTGTCTACGTGTTCTAAGAACGAATGCACTTTTAATAGTGAACATTTTGTCTGAGATGGGCGTTTGCCAAGGGTCATTTTTTGTCGCTTAACAAATTAAGAATTAAATTTTTTTTTTTCAAGGATTTTCGTTGAAAATTCTCAGTACGTTGTGGATCACAGAATGAATTCAATTTTTGGCAACGCAGTACTTCGTGACATTTCTCGATAAAGCATTATCATCTACCAGGAATACATATCTATGATCTGGAAGGTTTATTAAGAGGAAATACTAGCGGCGTTTTTTCCATACGAACGTATTTCCCGTTTATCTCTCTGGATTTTGACCCTAGAGCAATTTTTTTTACATAATATAGATATCAACCACTAGCGTGTCGATACGTTTTGATTTTTTGATAATTTACTTCTTATAGATGTTAGGACCTTCCAAAAATGAATAAAATTGCCTGGTTTAAACGCCGTCAAAAGACGTTCAGTATACAAACTAAACAATGTATTTTAAAAAAAATCAAAACGTACCGACATAGAATATTTTCTTCTAATACAGTTGGTGAAAAATTTAAAATCGGTCCAGTTTTGGAGAAGAAAAATGGGGAATACAAAACATCGATTTTGACGATTTTATTTAGGTATTTTCATTTTCGGCCCGATATGCAGTTGTCCCTTTCGCTCAGTTCCCCTGAGGGGAGCGCGGAGTGGAACAGAAGACATTCGTTAACAATACCTAACGACGATATTTTTAAATGACCGGCATAGCTCTTAATACAATAAGTACGGTGTTGATGTTTTTGTTGTTCAAAACAATGTATTATTCGCTTCAACATAGCAATCGCATTGTGGTTTGGCATTATAAATTCAAGGAAAACATATTTTGTTTATAACCATGTGTTTTTACGGTTCCACAGATATTTATTATTATTAGATACAAGTTACTGTATGTAAATGAGTTAATAGAAATATTTTGTGAACATCACTATGAGAATCTGGGCTGAGGTGTTCGCATGCTTCAGATAAAGTTTTTTTTTTGCCGCCGTAAGTAAAAACCCAGCATTATCCTTGACGACCGGCGTGGTCGAGGGGTAAGGCTCTTGACTGGCAATCCGAAGATCGCGGGATCGAATCCCGGCGTGGGCGTATGAATTTTATTTTTTTAATTTGTGTTATTTCACAATTAATTAATTTACAATAATACACCTTTACTTTATTTGCGGCACGCTCCAGAGTGGAAGATACTCTCATTATCGCTCTGGTGTAAAACCACCATTCAGAATTGAAACGTTGCTTTAAGATGAATATATACGTGAAATCCTATTTTGATTAATCTTTACGAAGAATCGGCTTACAGTATAAACATCAAAAAATATGCTGCGGATAAATCGAAGCTTTTACTAGCTTTTCTATGTATTGGAATTCCAATAAAATTATTATTTACGTAAAAAAAATATAGGCGTAAACCACCAAAAAAAAAGTTTTTTCATGACTTAACCATGAAGTAATACAAGAAACAATTTTTTTTAAATACCCTTCTATGGCTAAGACTATTTTTGAGGTTTTCTATGTTCTAACTTTTTTTCGTTCTTATAAAATTATGCACAAAATAAATAAAAACCACTTTCTCGCTTAATAGCCTCGTGCAAAAAGACACTCGATTTTAAAATTTTGCAGGCGTGAGATTCGAAATATTTCTAGCGTTTATATTCCTCTTAAATGGCTTTACCCATGTTTAGTGACCAGATCTAGATAGCCAGGTACTTTCCCACCTTCCTCTCCCCCATCTCCTTCCCCTCCTCACTACCTTCATCCTCACAACATTCCCCAATTGGGGATGCTATAGTCTCACTGACTCCAGACGGGAGCAGCTGGGACTCTTGTCAGGTACTCGCATAAAAAAATAATTCAAGGAGGATACCGTGATTCCACTCCTGGCGGCAGTATTGTATATTAGGTTAGTAGCAGTTAAAGTACATCAAAATATTTTGTATACAAAATGTTGTAACGGTGTAGTGAAAGAAAATATATAAAACTAGCTGGTCCCGGCATGCGTTGCTATGCCATTTAATAAAGAAATAGTTTCTCCCTGAGTGTCCTTTCCCATTCGTCCCGTTCCCCTTCCGCCTCCCCTTCTTCTCCTGCGTCCTCTTCCCCTCTCGCGTTCCCACTCCGTCACCTTCACCTTCCCTCTCCCCACTCCACTCCACCCCCTGACACCGTCCCGCGAACCCCCCTCCCGAATTCCCCTCCCCCCTCCCAGGTCGCCCTCCCCCCTCCC
This sequence comes from Limnephilus rhombicus, assembly GCA_929108145.2. Classification (NCBI taxonomy): domain Eukaryota; kingdom Metazoa; phylum Arthropoda; class Insecta; order Trichoptera; family Limnephilidae; genus Limnephilus; species Limnephilus rhombicus. The sequence goes on along the minus strand of OV815295.1, from coordinate 25,917,836 downwards.
AGGTTCCCCTCCCCCTCCATGGTTCCCCTCCTCCATCTCTCCCTCCCTCCCGCTTTCCATAATAGCCGCTTCCTCGCGTGCCACGAATAGCAATTTTTTATACAAATTTCATAATGCCAGAGCTCACCGGAAGTTTTATAAAAACCTTGTCCTGACAACAACGAACACACAAAAAAAAAAATTATCCAATTTGATGCGTTCGTTCGAAAGTTATGCGCTTAGCAACACATTCAGCGATTCATTTTTAAATTATAGATTATTTTATTAGTTATGATTTTATTTTATGGATAATAAAATTATATAATTTTTTGATGTTAAAACCGCACAACCGTTCTAACTGTACAAATGCAGTGTAACTACGGCATTCCCAATAATTGGAGGGTGTTGTGAGGCTGACTGGGTGGAGAAGGGAAGGTGGTGGGGAGAAGAAGGTTGGGAAGTTCCATTCTGATCAAATCTGTTCACTAAACACGGCTATTGCCTCTTTGACCTTTCGATTCCGCATGGCGGTCATTCTGGGAGAATCTACCATTTTAAATTTTACATGAAAGACATAGATTTGTTTAGGTTTTAAGGTAAAAATGTTTCTACAGGATACAAAACAACCCTAATGATTAATGATGGTCATCCTCCGGCAGGAGAAATTACACGAATAAGAAAAAGTTATACATACTTTATTTCAACGTTATGTTGTCGTAACGAAGTCAAGCTCGATTTGGAAGGCGGTTATGGATACCGCCACCTCAGGATCAGGAACCATTTCTTGGATAACCAACACCCCTGCCGCAGGTCACCCCAAGTGGTTCGCTACGTTTGGTAACTTAGCAGTGGTGCCCGGATCACATGTGGTGAGGTTTGTCTAGATCTTGGCGGCGAATGCTTTTGCTTACCTGCTGCGTGGCGGGCCGGATCGGGAGAGACTGGCTAAGGGAGACCTTTTGACCTCTCCAGTTGGACTATCGCGACTTTGCACAGCTGTGGGAGAGTTCATCGCTCCTGAACACACTGACCGCTTGATTCTTACCCACCCCTCATACCTTTTTCCTTCCCTCGTTCCTTTCCCTAAAAAGACCCTCCACACAGCATCCTCAAAGATGTCGGAGGCCCTGAGCGATTTTTTTCTCTCAGGGCCTCCTGTGTGGAGATAATGAAAAAAACGTTAAACTAGATGGCATGATAGTCGGTTTTCGTGTAATTCCTTATCAACAATAATATTTAATTAAATGAAGACAATATTAGCGAAACTCAATCGAAAATCTGAGACAGAAAAAACAGAAAAGATATTGGCTCCGCTGGGATTCGAACCCAGGACCCTTTGCTTACATGGCAAGAGCTCTACCGATTGAGCTACGGAACCCTTATGAAATTCGGTCACTTTTAACTGTATCATACTTCGACTAAGAACTACCAATATTATCTTCATTTTCTTAACGCACATATTATTGGCTGCTATCTTTATATATGATTGCAAGATTCAACTCGAACTCAATGCAATCTAGTCCCAGCGGAGCCAATATCTTTTCTAATTTTTCTGTCTCAGATTTTCGATTGAGTTTCGCTAATATTGTCTTCATTTAATTGGTTGTGTGGTTGCGATGGTAAGTTTGTGACTGTTATTAAGTATAGCAGAACACAGATATTATATCTACGATTGTTCGAAGCATAAAAATGACATTCTTCGTTGAGAAATTATTTGCATGTGGTAATAAAATAGAGCATGCTTTAACATGTTTCACTAAGTTTCATTTCATGTTAACAATTCCGCTCTGATTCTTATAAATACCAACTTCCTATAAAATATCACCAACCCACTAACAAAATCGACAGTTTCGCCAATATTTTTCAAACCACTGTAAAAAGCAACATGGCGTTTGCGTAAAAAAATCTTTTTAATCGATATTTCAAAGCTTCGTAGCTCGTGATGGAAATAATGTCGCTAGCCTTAAGTAGTTATTTTGAACTATTAATTCCAATTAGAAAAAGTGTGCGAATTTCTGCCGATTCAGAAAATAACAAACGAAGAAAATTTCAGCCACACATTTGATAATTTTCGTATTAGTGTTATACAAAATGCATTGTTGCAGAACTTTAATTAATTTGTGGGTTTGCACAATTTAATTGGCTTTGCATAAATGTGATTTGTGCAAAGATGAGGTTTTGTAGTACTTTGCACTAATAACGATTTTATGCAAAGTGAACAAAATTAATAAATTAAAAAGAGGTGTCGACAACAGAGTTATGTGCAACAGTAGGATGGGGGAAGAGTGAGGGGAGGTCAAGCTTCGTTTTTTGTCGTATAGGGACCGCTTGACCCCGTGATTCAATTAATAGTACATTATTTATTATTTATGCATTAAACCGCTTACTCGTTAATACGGAATATTTTTTATTCAAATTGTTGTATTTAGCTTTATTATCTCTAAAAATGAGTATTTAAGTCGGGGGAGACCAAAAATCATTCAAAAAATATGCATTTAACATTTTAATTTTGTTCAAATTAATTCACTTACGCGGTTATGAATTCTTCGTCATATTCTTTTTATATCAACAACTTATATGTCCATAGACAATCAATCCTTTACATTTTCCAAGGTGCCAATAGCTAGAATATTAAAAAAGATTGCCATAGCGGAAAAATTGATTCTCACATATTCTAGGAAGGTGCACCAAATAGTAAGGTGGAGTTTTTATGTTCTGAAAAGGGAAATTATTTACTCGAGTAAATTACTGTATAGGAATTAAAATGCTTGTATATTATATAAATAATAAATATATAATAAAAACGGCATTTTCTGACCACATCCAGAAATTAATTATTGACAAGTTTGAACTTGTATTTATAACAAAAGAATATGGAAAGAAAGGTATTAGAATAATTACACACACCCGTTAGACAAACCCTGCTTGCCATACAAACTATTCAAAGCCTGGAATATTTTTTAAAATAAAGATAACATACACAAGCGACGACCTCCGACGACCTCCGTAGTCCAGTGGGTAAGACTCTTGACTCACAATCCGGAGGTCGCGGGTTCGAACCCGGCATGCGCAAATAAATTTTATTTGATTAATTTGTGTTATTTCACAATTAATTCATTTAAAATAATATATAGTATATTTGCGGCATGTTCCAGAGTGGAAGATACTATCAGTATCGCCCTGGTGTAAGACCACCATTCAGAATTGAAACGTTGCTTGAAAATGGCTTTAGCCGTGTTTGGTGACCAGATCTGAATAGCCAGGTACTTCCCAACCTTCCTCTTCCCCACCTCCTTCCCCTCCCCACTACCTTCAGCCTCACAACATACCCCAATTGGGGATGCCATAGTCTCACTGGATCCAGACGGGAGCAGTTGAGATTCTTGTGCGGTATTCACTGTAAAAAAAAAAAAAAGCCCGCTACACAAACCCTGCTTTGCCAAACAAACCATTCAAACCCTGGGATGTTTTTTTTAAATAAAGATAACATACACAAGCCCGCTACACAAACCCTGCTTTGCCGAACAAACCATTCAAATCCTGGGATGTTTTTTAAAATAAAGATAACATACAAAAACCCGCTACACAAACCCTGCTTTGCCAAACAAACCATTCAAATCCTGGATTGTTTTTTAAAATAAAGATAACATACACTAGCCCGCTACACAAACCCTGCTTTGCCAAACAAACCATTCAAATCCTGGGATGTTTTTTAAAATAAAGATAACATACACAAGCCCGCTACACAAACCCTGCTTTGCCAAATAAACCATTCAAATCCTGTGATGTTTTTTAAAATAAAGATAACATACACAAGCCCGCTACACAAACCCTGCTTTGCCAAACAAACCATTCAAATCCTGGGATGTTTTTTTTAAATAAAGATAACATACACAAGCCCGCTACACAAACCCTGCTTTGCCAAATAAACCATTCAAATCCTGTGATGTTTTTTAAAATAAAGATAACATACACAAGCCCGCTACCCAAACCCTGCTTTGCCAAACAAACCATTCAAATCCTGGGATGTTTTTAAAATAAAGATAACATACACAAGCCCGCTACACAAACCCTGCTTTGCCAAACAAACCATTCAAATCCTGGGATGTTTTTTAAAATAAAGATAACATGCACAAGTCCGCTACACAAACCCTGCTTTGCCAAACAAACCATTCAAATCCTGGGATGTTTTTAAAATAAAGATAACATACACAAGCCCGCTACACAAACCCTGCTTTGCCAGACAAACCATTTAAAACCTGGGATGTTTTTAAAATAAAGATAATATACACAAGTCCGCTACACAAACCCTGCTTTGCCAAACAAACCATTAAAATCCTGGGATGTACATCTTGTTTAAAAGAAAAACGCGTGCGCGTTCTTTTATTTATTTTCGTTCTAGATATTTAAATAATTACACAAACTCGTTAGACAAACTCTGCTCTCCATACAAACCATTCAAAACCTGGGATGTATATCTTGTTTAAAGAGTCTCTCAAAAGTTATTATTTTATTATAGGAAATCACCTAAATCTAGGTTAGGTGAAAGGTATTAAAAAAATAAAAATAAAAATCAAAAAAAAAACACACATAAAATCTAATTACACCTTAAAATCGGATTTTCGATACGCGTGCCAAAAAACTTCTATAAAAAATGTAGGACATAAACGCGTCAAAAAGAGGTGTATTTTCAGTGTGTCGGCAAGAAAAAATACTTTTTTCCGAATCTCGTCTATCAATCGAAAATATCTGTAAATTTGTTTTATTTTGGGCAGTTATGCGACCACCTAGAATGGTTTTCATTCAAATAGAGTTAGGGATCTCAAGCCATACTGCAGTCGACTGGTCGAACTTTTGCAGAGAAGTTTGTGTTGAATGGTGTTACAAAATGAATGAAAAAATTCGAGGTGTCGGAATTACAGTCGAAATTGATGAAGCCAAAATAGGAAAACGCAAATACAATAGGGGGAGAGCAATTAAGGGACAAAAATATTTTTTAGTAAGTAAGTTTTTATTTTGACAAGAATTTATTTTATGATGTTGGTACTTTCGGCAAATGTCACATTTGATTGTCTATTATTATTTGTTTAAAAAGGAATATTCCGTATTATCTGTGCATCAAACTTCGACAACACGAGCGTTCCGTATTATCCGTGAGGTGGACTAACTGCATATTTACCCATTATTTAATGTTGCAATTAAAATTTTTATAAATTCAAAATCCTCTTCAAATCACGTCCGGTACAATAACCACAAAAAATAGGGAATCGCTCGGCTGTTTTCGCTACAGCTTCTTCGGGGCAGTACAATACCCTAATAAAATTCAAAATCTATGAGTATAGTAACATGTGTTATGAAAAATATATTTTGCTTTCACAGTGGGTTGCAAAGAATGGGCTGAGCTCCCAAATCTCCAACCCTCCATATACCCCTACCCTACCTCCTCCACTGGAGCTCAACCAATTTTTGCAACCCACAACCCACTGTGATTATTATGCTTTCACGGTGGGTTGTAAAAAATGTAATGACCTCCAGTGACCCAAATCCTCCATCCATCCCTTCCGCTACCTCATCCACTGGAGTTTAGCAATTTTTTTGCAACCCACTGTGAAAGCATCATATATTTATTACACATGTTACTAAACTTTTAGATATTAGATTTTAATAGAGTATTGTACCTACTGCCCTAAAAAAACTATAGTTGTAGCAAAATCAGGTCAGCATTTTATTTTAAATTATAATGTCAGATCACAAATTGTCTGCTTCATAATATGAATAAAAATAAATTATGAATTCTGGGTGAATTCGTCTAATCGGTGAATATGCAACTATTATCTCTCCATATCTGGGTTCAATCCGATGCCCTTCTGAAAATAACCAACTATAATAATAACTAATAATAACAATAACTATATCATCGTAATGGTCTCCTGATATTCCATAATGTCTACATGGTTGATATGAAAACAAACTAGCTCTGTCCAGTGTTTACAGTCGTGTCAAACATTCTCCGATTGTACATAATGTCAAACTCATAAATATAAATATGAACTCCTTATCACTAGTATGAGATAGAGCTCCCTGTTTTCTGGAACAGTCGATAAATGAGATAAGTTCCTACCTATCGAATCGAAACTCACCAAAATCTAACTTCTATTAAGAGGGTATTAACAGAAATATGTCATTTTTAAATCAGATTTTAGACCTATTGACTCTTTTCCACAAAAAAATTATAAATGGATTTCAAAAGATTGTTCTTTTATCTAGCATTCGCATGTTTTAAATTTTAAGAAAAAATGTTTATTTTTAGTATAATAAGGTTATACCATAGGTCGTTGGCAGATTTGTTAAATTTTCAAAAAATATTTTGTATTATACCACATCCATTTCAAATCATATAATCAATTTTAATTTTAATTTAAATAAAATCATTAAAAAATATATACGTACATGTGTTTCTTGACGAAATTGGTCCGTTTGTGTATTTATTTACGCACTTACAAACTAATATATTTCAGATTTATGAAACATCTTATTTAACTTAGACATTATTGAAAAATGATAAATACTTCAAAATTATTCTTTCACAATTTGTATATATATATATATATATATATGTGTGTATTATCCTGTATTTGTCAATATTTTTATATTCAGTCCTGATGATGGTACGGAGGTGCCGAAACCGGTAGACGGAAAAAAAATAACAATAAAGTGACTTAAAACAAAGTATTTTCTTTTTGTTTATTTTAATAAATGATCATATTAATGACGCCGTAAAATGAATACTTACAGCAATATCGAAGACTCCGGATTCTGAATAAATCATTTCAAAGCATCGACACTAATATTATGAGTATTTAATTACTAGAAAACATCTGTAGTAAACAAATTGTATAACTTACACGTGCTACATTAATCAAAATGTGCATTACGATAACAACAATATTTATTATTTATGCCAATTATTTTATATTCTTACGACCATTTACGCCAGACATTTTGGGCCGCCGGATAACCACCACACCCCTTCTATTAGATCGTCCCAAGTGATTCACTTCGCTATGCGACTTGGCAAAGAAAATATTGTTTAATATTACCTATGTATTTCGATAATTTTCATAATATAACTTAAGAAAAATATAAATATTTTTTTTTGTCTAAACGTACTCGTACTTTTCCATAAATTTGTGAAAAAAATATAATATTGGTCCTTACATATGAAATTGGCGTTTTGCCGTACTGGCAACTTTGATCTCAAATATCTTCTCTTTGGTTAGGAATTCCAAATTCAAATTTATACTGCTATTTACTCATGTATTTGTGTTTCGAAAATTATAATTCATTTGTTTTTTCCTTAATTGTTTTTTTTCTTTGCGTCACTTAGTTTACAAAATGGAAAACTTGAAATATCGCGTTATTTACGAGTACGAGTTCCACCGTGGCACCAGTGCTGCAGAAGCGGCTCGAAGGATTAATGATGTGTATGGCGACGAAATTTCGACCTGCAGAACAAGCCCCGTGGACGGCCGAGACCAAAGTTGATAATGAATAGTTGAAGGCTATTGTGGAAGCGGATCCATCGCAAACCACGTCCGAGTTAGCTGCAGGCTGCGGTGTTAGTGATAAAACTGTTTTAATCCACTTGAAGCAAATTGGGTAGGTGAAAAAGCTTGAAAGGTGGGTACCTCACGAATTGAGTGAAGCAAATCAACAAAGGCGCGTTGACCGCTAGACCACACACTGCACAACAGATAGCTACCAAATTAAAAGAGTTTCAATTTGAATGTCTAAGATATCCACCGTATTCTCCGGACCTTGCCCCAACAGATTACCATTTTTTTCGAAATTTGGATAACTTCTTGCAAGGGAAAAAATTCAACTCCGATGGGGCAGTCCAAACCGTCTTCAAAGATTTTATTGATTCTCGTCCGAATGTTTTTTTTAGTAAAGGGATCGATGAGATGGCAAAAGTGCATAGATGGCAATGGTACATACTTTGATTAAATAAATACATTATATTTTTAAAAAATCGACTTTATGTTCCTCCCATACAAAACAATTTCATATGTAAGGACCTAATATAATAATTGTTCTATATTGATAAATTGATTCTACATTACATATTTACACTTTTTAGTTAGTTCCGTTTTCCAATATTCAATGCACAAGAACTTGAAGAACTAAACTCAGCCTACCTTTGCATATACTCGTAGTTCAGTTCACTCCATTGGTACCTACATGTGATTTTTTCATAGGAATTCGCCGACTTGTCAGCGTTCTGTTTTATTTATTTTTGATGGTATCAGTGTGGCTGTCAGTAGATACCCATGTTTGGTTTTGAAATGAGAATATGCTTAGTCCCTACCGGGATATTTATCCAGTTATCAAATTTTCCAGTTCCTACCTCTCCCTAACCATCATCGTGCTGGAAAAGTATGTGAAATTTCGAACAATGGCAAGAAAGATTGTGCAAATCGGAGTGCATTTGTTTTTGAAAAACAGAAGAAGAGTTCGAATTACCTTGGAATCAAGTTGTTGGTGTTTTTCGTGGACACAATCTCGTTTTAAGTAATAAGAAGAAATTTGACCATCACAGAAGTACAAAATATCGTTTTGTACCTACTCGTTCGTTTTGTTGTAGCGATTATTACATCTAGGAACCATATACGAGGTGCTCCTTCGCAGAGATACAGAGATACAGAGATAAGTGTTTGGTTATCCCTTTTCCTTGCGTACCTTGTTTTTCCTACAAATTTTACAACCAATTGCAGCAAACACCATTTCGTCTCGTTGCGTTTTTAGTATTTACAGTCCATTACAAGTGCATTTGAACCAGTTTTGTTGCAACAACCCGTGCCCCCCCCCCCCCCCCTCGAAATGTTAAGATATCAACATCAACAATATTAAAATAAGGAGAGTTAAGAGAATGTTATTTTTAACACTGACATCTCAAAATGATATTATGTATCTAAAAAGGTAAGTGGGGACCTCTGAAAGAAAAGAAAAAAATTTAACTTGCAAGTTCTGTTTTTTCGGTGATTACGGTTGATTTTTATTTTTCAAAGTAATTTTTATTTGGAATTCCGTTTCTAATCAGTGGTAAGTGTACACGTACTTGCAAAAAGTGTTTAATAAACATATAACAGGATTAGTGTTACAGGCAGGTGAATACGTACTTGCATAAATGTGATTATTTGAATAATTTGACTGCTTAAAATGTTTTAACATGTACAACTAACGTTTATTATGTATTTTGTTTTGAAAAGTTTAATTTTCTATATACATTTGTTACTTTAATTTTATTAAAAAAAAAATGAAGTAACCAATGTACATAGAAAATAAAAGTTTTAAACACAAATACAAAGTCCCCCCCCCGACACGAGTTTTGATTTGCCAAGGTGGTGGTATATAATTTCAGTAGTTTTATTTTCTTGAACCCCCCCCCCCCCCCCCTAAACTAAAACCTGGCTACGCCCGTGCCGGATTAAGCGCTCTCCTCACGACACTGCATGTAGTGACTGCGGCAGTGACTGCAGAGAGCGTGGAGCAAACTAGCTCTGTCTCGTTTGTTAAAGGGCCGCTAGAACGAGACGGCGCTAGTTCGCTCAAACCCACACTCTCTGCAGTCACTGCCGCAGTCACTACACTAGTGTCGTGTGTAGGCCACTTTAGAATTAACTGTGTCAAACACGAAGAAGTCAAATGATTTCTTGACATTTTACGTTGATTTATTTAACCCGTACATTTCAGATTACTATGTTATGACTAATGTATCATGTACTTATTTATATTTAGATTGAATGACCCTAATTATATAAATATGTATAATTTCTTTTTGGCGGGATGTTATTCTATGAATAAATAATATTATTTATTCGGAGAATAAATAATATTATTATACCTAGGTCTATATCATTATACCTAGGTCTCTGATTCAAAATTTAGGCGTATTAGATTTGTCAAAGAATTTATACATAAAAATGCAAAAATCGGTAATTTTAAATACATGTAGGATTACAAAAGATTTTTTAAATATTTATATTGAGGGATCAGTAGGATTTATAGGTTCAATTAGGAATTCCACAGTGCCGAACCCTCTGATATGAAAATATCTGGAGTCGGTGAATTATTTTCCCATCTGGTCTCTGGTAGGTTGACATGTTGTTCTTGTATTGTTTTGTAATTATAATACATATAGTGCAATTGCATAACGTGGATTGACCAGATGATCATTTGGGAAGTGTGTGAAAGGGTTTAGTTTTTCCTGTGGGGAAAATTAAACCCGGACATTTAAATCTGGTGCGTATATAAAAAACATGAGTAACTAACGTTCATGAACCTACTTTAATAAAATTAATTTTGTGTAAAATGTAAACTTGTGTAGCTGAATAGTGTAGTTAAGGGTAATTGTAGTGGAAAAATTTTAAAGACAAAAAATGTTTATTTATACTGCATTTTCATCCAAATGAATCAAACTTGAAATGTGTTATTATTTGAGATAATATTTTATCTTGCACATAATTATATTTAATTAGTGAATAGTTCGTAGACCTCGTGTCCTTCAAAGTGTGTTTCTGATGTTCTCTTATTTAATAAACCAAAATCAAAAACTTCCCCTGAAGTCATAAAAAAACTTGATAGTACATGGACATAGGTAATACCTAAAAATGTTGTGGGTACTTAAGTACATACCTATTACCTATTAGGTATGTACTTACACAAGTAAGTGTAGTACTTACACAATACCAACCTACTTAATTATAATCCATAGACATTTTTTTTAAAAGAAAGACAAACATTCCCGGGTTACGAATAACCCAACAATGTTTGAAAATCTCCTACTGAGCACAGGCGTCAGGTGGGAATGCTGTATTCTACCGGTGCATAGTCGGGAAACACGCCAAACACGCGCCCAACATTTGTACACGGTTGACATTAGACACATGAGAACGGGTCGTTTCTATGACTCGTTCTTGAGTTCAACGGCTCGGCTGTGGAACGATTTGCCGGCCTCTGTGTTTCCTCCCTCCTACAACATGGGTCTCTTCAAGACCCGTGTTCGTCCTTCCTTTCCTCAAAAAGACCCTCCACACAGCATCTTCAAAGATGACATTTCAATTTGGGTGGCGGGAATGGGTACCGCCGCCCCGGGAACCTTTATTGGATAACCAACACCTCTGCCATAGGTCACCCCAAGTGGTTCGCTACGTTTGGTGATTTAGCATAGGTGCCCGGGTTCATGGGGTGAGGTTTGTCTAGATCTTGGAGGCGGATGACCAGGACATACTGAACCCCAGATTCCTACCCATCCCTTAAACCCTTTTCCTTCCCAGAACTCTCCTCTCCTTCTCCTTAAAAAAAACCCTCCACACAGCATCCCCAAAGATGACATAGGTTCTGAGGGAAATTATTTTCCTCAGGGCCTCCTGTGTGGAGCTCACGTAAAAAAAAAAAAAGTCCCTGAGGGAAGTTATTTTCCTCAGGGCCTCCTGTGTGGAGTTATTGTAAAAAAAACTACCACCACAGAAAGCCGAAAATGTTGCTTGTGTTGTGATGGAGGACTTAGCCAGCCGAGGAATCAAACACGCGACGCTCGGGTGGGACCCAAGTGCTATGCCTACTCAACCACTGAACGGTATGTGACTTTTTTTTTAAATCTCAAGTAAGGAATTATACAAATTGTACTAAGAAACTTCTCGCAACTACTTGCAGTTGCTTCGTTCCTTTCACGTAATTTGCGGTTTGTCTCGCGCTTTTTTGACATGTTTATACTGATTATTTAATATCATGTTTATATGGATACATTAGATATTATTATAGTACGTGCGTAGGTACTTTCTAGACGTGGCTTATATTCATTAGAGTAATATTTATGCCTATACGCAGCATAATAGTACGAAATTAGTTAGAAGGTTGGAATAAAACGTGAAATCAAAGAACATGCTGAACGATTCTGTCGGTATGTAAGTATATAGGTTCTGTATACTGAATACATAATTCACACTAGAAATGCCATCCACGTGGATTTGAATAGAAATCAACGTAGTCACTAACGAAATATCTTCGCTATGGCACTACTCGCAAATTCAAACACGAGAAATGTTTTCTCTATTGAGTTGGGTAGAAATTAATTTATTGTAATTAATTTTAAGAACCATAATATGTTTTCATTTTTTAAATAATAAAAATTAAATTTAAAAAATCTATTGATTCTAGCCCATTTTGCTCTATCTCTGGAGGACTTGCCTGACATCGTATATCGTACGTCGCCATCCATTTGAATTTGAAAATGACTTTGAGGAAATCCGGTCGGCGAGAAATATTAACAATAATTATTTTACCAAACTGTTGCTATCACTGTCGCTCTTACTCCTCCGAATATTGAGCGAAAGGGACAAATACATCTGATGCTGATAATACCTAAATAAAACTGTCAAGATCGAGGATTTGTGTTGCCCATTTTTCACCTCTAAAACTTGACCGATTTTATTTTTTTACTAACCTGTATTTAGAAGTAAATGCTATGTCTGCACGTTTTGCATTTAAAAAAAAACATTGTCTAGTTTGTGTACCTAGTGAACGTCCGTTGATAGCGTTCAAACCAGGCAATCTTAACGATTTTTGGAGGGTCCTAATCCTAACTGCAACAAGAAGTAACTTATTAAAAAAAAGCAAAACATACCGACAAGCTAGTGGTCGATATCTACATTTTCGTTATTTGTTTTTGGGGTGTTATGCCGTGTTGCGCTACCTCCTTCTTTAGCCAACGTTGCGGACATCGTTGCAGTGTCCATCATCAGGGCAGATCCGGTAGATGTGTTATAAAATACTAGCAGACCCGGCCATACGTATCTGTGGCTAACGAAACCTATATAACCAACGCCATCTGTTAAATCAAATCCACACCACGCCGCCCGCTGCCGCTTGGCCAGATATATTATGTATTTCAACCAATGTGCACAAAACTTTGACAATTTATGTATCTAAAAACCTTCCTCATAAATCACTCTATCTATTGGTGAAAACTGCATGAAAATCCGTTGCCTAGTTTAAAAGATCTAAGCGCACATGCAGCGTAAGCGACTTCATTTTATACTTAGTAAAGTAATATTATAAATATAAAGATTTGCAGTAGTACAAATCCAGAGAGGAAATTGAATATTGAGAAAAATTTGTATTGACAAAACGCCGCTCAGTTTCCTCTTAACCACAGACCTGTATTTGAAATTTGCACGATTGACCATACGTTTCAAACTCCATATGTTCTTAAATTCGAGTTCAGGTTTTTTGAAGTTGATAATCATGCTGCCTTTTTAAGTACCTATTTGAATTCCGATTTTGTCTTCTTGATTGAATGAATGCAAATTTTGGAAGTGGAAATTATCCCACTTCCCGACATCCGATAGAGCTGAAACTCGGCGGATAAACTCGTCATCGATGACAATGCATTCTACCAACTTTTGATGACACTCACTTTCATACACGCGCACACACACGCATTTTTCTAAAATTAGATACTAGCTGGCCCAAGAGATAACGCGATTAGGTCGAAAATTTGAAATAGGTGTATTATAGTAAAAAATATATATATTTTACCTTAATATATCTTAGATCGATAATAATAGGCATTAAATAGGATTTCATAGAAATAACATAATCGACAGGAACGATGACGAGCAGAAATAATAATAATCTTCACAGTACTCGTATAAAGATTATTGCGCCATATGTTTTTGCTGGAAATAAATACGTAATGCAATGTTTGTTTAGATTCCTATAATTTGGAGTTCATTACAATCATTCTACCACTCTGCTATATAATAAATAAAGCATTCATCGAGAAATAAAGTACATACATTATTTACATGGTTCTAAGAAAACAAATTGTTTTCGAATAACTATTTAATTATCCGAGTTCTGTTTACAGCCATAGGTGTTATAAGAACAGTATTAATTTACTTAATGATGTTTAAAACCGAAGGTTAAGGCAATCTTCAAATATCAACGATTTTATCAATATTAATTTCCAGTAGTAAATCACATAATACGTAGTACGTTTTTTGACTTTACGCGCTGCGTCATGTCACGAATTTATTGTTTTATTCCGTAGCTAACCGTAGTCTGCGTCGTAAAAAGGTTGTGTTTAATGTGCGTAGAAGGCTTCGTTCTGTCATTTGTAGTGTAGTTTTGCCATCAAATTGTCGTGGAAAGAAATGGAAATAAAATTGTGAGACTTCCCATTGTAGGCTGTAGGGCTTGTGCTAAAGGGTAAACTTTCCAGGGTAATGACCCCGGAAGAAAAGCGAACACCTTTTATAAATATTCAAGGACACAAAAAAGGTTCTCATTATTCCATCAAAATACGAAAAAAATAGGAAAATAAGTCGTTGCCTTGCGTAATGGTTATTTGAGATAGGACTGTCAATAACAAGTGTTAAAAGAGGTATAAAACGGAAAAAATTACTTTCACAACAAATTTGTAAGTTTATCTACACCTAGTAATTTGTTTGAATATACTGAAGAAATTTGTTCAAATCAAAGATAATAGAATACAAGTTCAAATTCATGAAAAACACATTAGTCTTTTGAATAATACACCTTTTGCGGAAACCTTGGCAAATTCTATGAGTTAACTCATTTTTTTTTGTTTTCTTTTCACCATGTCGTGATGTAGGCACTACCTACTTCTCTATAAAAGTTGTTGTAGGGGCCTATATATCACAAATTTGCTTACAAAATTTTGGCTCCGGAACTCGGAACATCAGACAATATCCGAAAGGATAATTTCAACACCGGACTTTGTACTCAAAATTTATGGTTGAATATCACTGGAAAAAAACAGGTAGTAATTTGGTGGATCAATGGCTTACTGTTTTAATAATATGAACACGAATCGAGAGATGGCTTACTGCGTACCTCGCGCTTAAGTAAATATGTTTAACAATATCAAAGTGATAACACCTTTATTGGACGAGTGTGACGTCACCGTGTGTATACAGTCTTTACCTCTCCTGATTTATATGACGCAGGTCTGATAGCTAATTCAAGGAATTGTATTTTGGAAAATATGAATTTGGAAGTTGGACATCCACAACACGCGTGAGGAACTTTATGGTTATTATTGTAACAGTAACTATGAGAAATTCGTACATCATACTCGATACATGAATATATCATGCATATAAGGAGTGCCTTTTGTCATGAATAACTTTATGTATGAGGTAGTAAACGTGATAGCATTTTCTGTTATCTTTAATACAATATTGACAAACCTGCATATTAGCTATTATCGTAACACAATTCCGATTTCAATTTCAAGAAGAATAATTAGAAAAATCTGTACATCGCTCTTGAGGCCAATTTTCACATTAACGGCGCAGTACAAATTATCCAAATATTATAATTATTATTGAGATTGTAGACAATACAATTTGGGAGGCGGGAATGGGTACCGCCGCCCCGGTAACCTTTATTGGATAACCAACACCTCTGCCATAGGTCACCCCAAGTGGTTCGCTACGTTTGGTGATTTAGCAGGGGTGCCCGGGTTCATGGGGTGAGTCTAGGTCTAGGTCTTGTCTAGGTCTTGGAGGCGGATGACCAGGACACACTGAAGCGTAGATTCCTACCCACCCCTTAAACCTTTTTCCTTCCCAGAACTCTCCTCTCCTTCCTTTACCTAAAAAAGGGAGAAGGCCCTGAGGGAAATTATTTTCCTCAGGGCCTCCTGTGTGGAGCTCATGTAAAAAAAAAGATGAAAAATTTCTCTGTCCCTGCAATTGCCAAAAATCCTAAATTACCTAATTTTTATCAAAGACAACACCAGTTATCCAATTTTTGTCAAAGACAACACCAGTTATCTAATTTTTTAGTCGGAGCATTTGGACATCCAAATTCAATAGACCAGAAGATACAGGTAAGGGGTAAAACCAAACTATGGGGGGCGAAGAGGGGAAAGATACTGTGATTCGTTAAAAAATCAATCCGTCAGTATATAGGCATCTCGCATTATAATATCACCATTTAGTTCTTAAAAGCAAAATCTGCTTTAAATGAGCACATTTTTTTATATGAATACCGCACAAGAGTCCAAGCGTTTGGATCCAATGAGACTATTGCATCCCTAATTAGGGTATGTTGTGAAGATAGTAGGGATGGGAAGGAGATGGGGAAGAGGAAGATGGGAAATTACCTGGCTGTCACCAAACATGACTAAAGGCATTATCAAACAACGTTTCAACTCTGAATTGTGGTCTTACACCAGGGCGATACGTTTTTTTCCATTCTTCCTCTGTGTTTCCTTCCTTTTAAAATTAAGGGTCTGTTGAAAACCCAGGATCATTCCTCTCTTTCCACAAAAAGACCCTCCACACAGCATCCCCAAAGATAACACAAGCCCCGAGTGAAATTATTTTCCTCCGATTATCCAGTGTGGAGATAATGTCATCATCATCTTCTTCTTACCCTTATCCTATTCGGGTCGGGGACCCGCTGCATCGGCAAGGCTCCTCCATGCGTCCCTGTCTTGTGCTGATTGTTCGGCCTTCGTCCATGGCAGTCCCATCCTCTCCTCACACAGTTTCTGGAGTTGCCTCGTCCAACTGTGTCTGGGGCGGCCCACTGGACGTCTACCCTCTGGAACAGCACTCAGTATTTTCCTCGGAATTCGGTCATCAGACACTTAGTACATGCCCAAGCCACCTCAGTTACGATTTTTCTAAGAAGAGTAACAGTGGTTCGATGTTTAGATCGTCTCGGATCGTCGAGTTTCTTATATGATCCCATTTCGTAACCCCGGCCACTCCTCTCAAGTACCTCATTTCGGCAGCTTAGACTCTTGAGCGTGTTCTTTCATTTAGCATCCATGAGGAGATATCTAATTTAAAAAATGTAAATCTATCTTATACGAGAATTAATTCGGTATAAGTAAAGCCGAGCCGGTGACTTTTGGGCTAAGATTGAACCGAATTAATCGGATTTATCGCATATTTGAATAAACAAAAACATTGGTATTTACATTCATAGATGTTGTGGGCTATTAAGATGTGTTTTACAATATTTGTAAACACATTTTAATGACTTAATTGATGTAATTATACCTTATACTTATTTAAAACACGTAAATATTTACGGAGTTACACATTTCGCAGAGCTAAGGTTCAAAAGATAAATATTTGTCAACAAGGAAAAATTAAATGATCCAAATTAAGACTTAGAAGTATAATAATAGACAGGTCATCGACCAAAGATTCATACAACGTGTGAATAACACAGGTAGTAAGTTATTGTAGAATTTATATTGGAAAAAGTTGCCCATATAAGAGGAACGATTGGCCTTTTTCATACTAAACTTAAATTTGGATTTGAGGAGAAAATACTTAGTCAAACTGGAAAATATTTGTTATAATCAAAAGATATAGCAAATATCTAGTATGGATATGTGCTACTTTATATATTTATGTTTTAAATTATAGAATATAGGCCATTAAAGAATTAAATTTATCATATTTTAGAGGCAACTTTGACAATTTTTTTTTTGAATATGTGCTAATTATTAAAATAATTTATCTTACTCAACCTAATGATGTATACCTAATGTAATGAAATATATATATATATATATATATATATATATATATATATATATATATATTTTAATTAAATGTCTGCAAATGTGTTTTTTCGGTGACCGGAAAACTCAGAACCCTGACATCAACTCAACACCTCCTTTGAAGAGTCGTTAAAAGTGATCAAAAAATTATAATAAAAATTGGTTAAATAGGTTACGTTGGGTTAGGTTATGGGGCTATTTAAAAAAAAATCAAAGCTTTTAATGACTTTTAAAAGAGATGACGGGTTGACTCGTTTCTGAGTTGACATGGCACCGTTTTTTCGGGTCGAAATTTTATATTTAAGTATACTCGTATACGATACGTTGCGTTCCGACATAAATCTGCCGTTGTAATTTTATATTTAAGTATACTCGTATATGATACGTTGCGTTCCGACATAAATCTGCCGTTGTAATTCAAAATCAAACCACGCTTTTTTAATAATGACTTTTTTTTATATTTCACTAGATGACTAACGAAACACAACGCCATCTACTGGATGGTTATCCAATCTTTTAACTCATACTGCCATCTGTTAATTTGCATACAAATCAAATCCACACCGCCCGCTCGTCCACCACATACAGACATTCTCCTTTAATTATATATGTCAACCAATTTACACAAAACCTTGACAAATTATATAGCTACCTAAACCTTCCTCGTGAATCACTCTATCTATCAAAAATCCGTACAGTAGTTTTTCTGTTTATCGCGAACAGACAGACAGACGCGGCGGAGGACTTTAATTTATATTACGCAGAGATTTTTATGTGAATACCTCAGAAGAGCACAACTGCTCCCGTCTGGAGCCAGTGAGACTATGGCATCCCCAATTCGGGTGTGAAGCACGTTCCCAATTTTTGTGAAGCTGGAGGTAAGTGGGGAGGGGAAGGAGATGGGGCAGAGGAGGGAGGGGAAGTACCTAGCTATTCAGATCTAGTCACCAAACCGAACGCCTTCTTCAAAAAATTAATGGATGAAAGTAGTGGAAGGTTTCGAAAGAAAAACTAATTTCCCTCATTGTTTTGGTGTAGCAACATATATTTTTTTTAAACCTGCTGATAGTGGATCCATGTACTTCAATTATAAAGATTACTTGTCATTTGTACTGTTTATTCTGGATGCAGATTTATACATATGTATATATAATTATGTAGATGTAGGATCATATGGTAAAGATAAAATTAATGGTAATTCTCTGTATTTATCAGAAGGTGGAGAGAGTACGCCTTATGTATTTATTAATGATGGGGGATATGCTCTGCCTAACAATGTACTGCGCTCTTTAGGAGGAACTCCCTTAAGTAAAAAAATTAACTACCGCCTGAGTAGAGTAAGAAGATCCGTCGAATGTGCTTTTGGTATCTTAGCAGGAAAATCCTATACAACGCTAATAATTTCCCTCAGGGCCTATTTTTTATTATTTAAGTTTATTTAGGAAACATACAGTTGTAAATATACAATGTGGGGCAAAAGTAATCACCCTATTGGAAAACGCTATAACTTTTGCAAATGGCGCCAAATGTTAATTCGGTTTTGACATTTCTGAAGTAAACAAACGCAGAATACAAATTGACAAGCCATGAATCGGTTTACTCCGCAAGAACGTGGAATAATTGTTTCCATTTTTTTGCGCAACAGTTCGTCGGTTGTGTTGGTCCAACGTGAATTTTGTCGCAGATTTCCTGGCCGTCCGACACCAACTCAACAAACACTGCGGCGTTTGGCCACTCGCCTTGAAGAGACTGGGACAACACGAGATGTACCCAAGGCTGGCCGGCGGCCCCGGAGCAGCCCTTCTGCTGAGAATATCGCTGCTGTTGCCCGAGATGTCGAATATGAGCCTGGAACATCGACCAGACGACGTGCCACGCAATTGGGCATTAGCCGGCAGTCCCTACGCAGAATTTTGGTGAAAGATTTGAAGATGTTCCCTTACACAGTGCAGACAGTGCATCAGCTGTTAGTTGTTGACCGTCAAACGCGTATAACATCCTGAATCTCAAGGAAAAGGTGGATGATTTTTCATCGAAAATTATCATGAGCGATGAAGCTCATTTCAATAAACAAAATAATCGTTTCTGGGGCACCGAAAATCCGTGTATCACCCACGAAGAGCCATTACACCTGCTCAAAGTTAGGTACTGCGTGGTGTGCTGTTTACGCTGGAGGAGTCATCGGGCTATTTTTTTTTTGAGAACGCCGCGGGCCAAACGACGACTGTGGACGGCGCGCGCTACGGAGCCATGATTACAGATTTTTTCTTCCTCATTTGGATGAATTGGGACTGGAGAACATGTGGTTCTAACAGGACGGTGCAACTGCGCACACTGCTCGAGCCACAACCGATATTCTGAAGGAAGCATTTCCGGGTCGCTTAATCTCTCGTTTTAGTGATTTGCACTGGCTGGCCAGATCACCCGATTTAACCGTTCCAGACTTCTTTTTATAGAATTTTTGAAGTCGCAGGTAAATAAGCCTCAGACCCTTGAAGCCCTTGAGGAGAATATTCGCCAGGAATGCGAGAACCTGTCGCCCGAAGTTCTGGCAAGAGTGATGGAAAATGCCATAAAATGGGCCCGTATGGTCATCGACTCTGGCGGCGGCCACTTGGCCGATATCATTTTCTCGACTTGATGGAATAAATTCTAATGGATTAAATAAACAAATTTCATAAGAAGAACCAAATTTTTCATTAAAACAAAAAAATTACAGCAAAAGAACATCGGGTGATTACTTTTGCCCCACCGTGTACATTCATTTTACATTTAATAGTGAATATAATATAAACCAGTGCAGTTCCATTTATGATTTAAAAAAGAAATGGTTACAGATTAGGAAGCAAGTAGATATTGATAGTTATAATATTAGTAAAAAGAAAAAGTACACAATAAAGAAATAATAAAGGAATAATAGTTTTGGTTTAAGTACATTAGTTTAATTTTAAACTTCCATACAGTGGAAAATATCGATATCTCGTAGGGCGTTGTAAGGTTTGCAGATACGTCCGAGCAAAGGATTTTGTGCATATTTCGATTTGAAATGTTGTATAAAAAATAGAGTATTCGGTCTGGTATTGCGTTCGGAGCAACGAAATGCAATCCTTTCTAATGGATCTGGTGAGTCGATAAAGCAGTTCACAATCTTGTATAGAAATAGTACGTCAGAAATTTTTCTCCGTTTGTAAAGAGCAATAGGTTTATACTGGTGATTTTCGAAAGGTGTTTCAAAAATTTTGTTTGAATATTTTCAATTCGATTAATATAAGGTATGTATTGTGGATTCCAAATGACTGATGCAAATTCGAGATGAGATCTTACAAGCGCCATATATAATACTTCAAGTGTAAAATGTTTATCGAACGGTTTTGTGATGCGTAGGATAAAACCCATTTGTTTGTAGGCTTTTTCTAAAATGTATTCAATGTGATCTTTGAATAGTAATTTAGAGTCAAGTAATACTCCAAGATCTCTAATTTTATCCAATCGTTCAAGAGGAACGTTGTTCAGACGATAAATATGGATGATTGGGTGACTTTTACGTGAAAATGTTATCGCATTACATTTATTTATATTAAGAAATAGTTGATTTTCTTTGCAATATTCATTGATTTTATTAATATTTTTTAGTAATTTATTGCAATCTTCTGAGCTTATGCAAGTGTATATTTTCATATCGTTAGCGTAAAGAATAAAATCAGAATTGCAGATAACATGTTTGATGTCATTTAGATACAGAGTAAAGAGCAGGGGCCCTAAATGGGAACCTTGAGGTACACCCGAAGGAATGGTTATTTCATGTGACATGTAACCTTTGAGGGCAACAGCTTGACTTCTATTTTTAATGCAATAAGAGAAGAAGATTTCCACTTATACTAATTTTTTCGAGTTTCTTTAGGGGTATATCATGATTCACTTTGTCGAAAGCCTTAAAAAATATATATAGATAGAGTCAACCTGTTTCGTCTTGTCCATAGAATTAAGAACAAAATCGGTGAACTGCCCCAAGTTCGACTCAACAGATCTGCCTTGAAAAAAAACGTGTTGTTGTGGCCTATATCAAATTTGTACTACAGAGATCCTGGGTTTTCCCATTTGCTACCACTGCCTTTTAATTTGTCTGTGTCTTGTTCTGTTTCATTTAGATTTATAGTATCATATTCTTCAATGAATCTCTATTTACTTCGGATTTCGAACACGCGGTCCTCAAACTAACCAAATGTAGACGAACACCCCAAAAAATCACGTCAATCAAACCACGTGACTGTGACCCAAATAGATAATTTAGTTGAAGACGCTAACTTCTGTGTTTACCTGCCTCTAAATTTAGACAGAGCCAGAGGCGATCTAATATAACGAAATGTACGGAAGATGTAAGGTAAAAATAATTATCACACAATGACAAGAACAACACTATAGGCATGTAAAGTGCTATTATAGCACTTAACAGATAAGTGAACCAAGAAGTGTGATCTGTACCGATTTGAAAGAGAACTGTTATCGCCAATTTATATAAAACAATTTCAGTTTTTAAAGTGTCTTATCAACAATAATCATAGGGCAGGTAGCATCAAGACCTAACTCAGTTCCCTGTGACATACCGCAAATAATTAGTAGAACCGAATTTCAAAGACATGAGTGTCGTTCAAACAGAAATATTAGGTATCTATGACAAGCATATGAAATTGACTCTCTGTCCAAGAAAGTTGTCGATATTCAAGCGAATGAAATAATTGTGAAAATTCTAGAAGATCATCCAATCTCCCAACCCAGACAAAGTTGGGGAAATCAACTTCCGATGATCCTGGACTTGCAATGATCGGAGGACACCAGGAGACGTCTGCCAAAATTATGTGTCCTTAACCCGATTAGAACAAAGATAAGATGCACATGCAGGCACAGACACACCCACAACATACTTCTATCTGTTTATCTCTTCAGTGTATTATAACACATATATTATAATAGTTGTTGACTTGCTGGACCTATACAGGTATCTGCAGGTGTGTGGGGTCTGCTGTCCACTCGACCTCCACGCGCTGAACACGCGACTCCTGACTCTCCAATTATCACCACATCTCGTCTAGTGTTTGCTCCTGCATCATATCGTTAACCAAATCTCGTTTCGGTTGGATGGCAATCTGGTTCGAAGTTGGATTATTACGGAGGTGGCCATTTGTGAAATGCGCCTGTGTTTGCTCTTGCATTAGCGGGTGGCAGAAAATATGATAGGCATATCACGCGTCTTGCAAATTAGGGGATAAACTCTGCTGTTTTAAACAGTGTGCTGTATGTTCAATGATTAGCAGGGTCCAAAGTTCATGTTGTGGATTTCTTCAATACTTCTAGGCAGAGTGGAACTAGGTAGATAATTGACGGACATGAAAATTCGATGTCCCGCCTCGACTCTTCTTACAACTTTGCACATCAAAATTCTTTAAAAATAACGACATAGCTTTGCACTGTTAAAACTGCAGGTTGTTCTGAAGTAGGTATAATATATACACATAACTTATCAAAATGTTCGAATAATTGATTTGTCATAGTTTTCCCGAAGATACCGATAGAAAAAGAAGAAAATCGGTTTCCCATTGGAAAGAGAGATGATAGATAGACACTCCAAAATATTAAGGTTTTACATTATGACAAATTTACCATTTAAGTTTTCGCGGCTTTTTCTTGTGTCTGGAGGAATCATACAATTGCTGTGTCGCGAAATCAGTTTTAAAAGGGTCTTATTTTTTTAGAATTATCGGGTGGGTAACATCTAGACCTTCTTTAATAACACATTTTATTTAGCTTTAATTTTTTCACATCTTGTATCTTGTATTTTAAAACTACTAGAATAATATTTTATTACCTACGTACTAAAATTTAAACTTAACAACATTGAGACATAACCCACGCTAAACTGCAAGACTTTTAGCTTCCTTAGCATTTGGGAGTTCATTAAACATTTGAAAATCTTTATAATAAACTAGCTGACCCGGCCACGCGTTGCTGTGACTAATAAAACACAACGACAGCCACTGGATGGTTATCCAACCTTTATAACCACCGCCGTCTTTGAGTTTATCGCGAAGAGACAGACAGATGCCGCGGACGACTTTAATTTATAATATGTAGAGATGGTGTGAAAAATTATAATAATGTGCATGAAATGCTTGGGGTAACTAACATATCTAAGTTAATAATAGTATCCGTCTAAATAATTTTTCAATTACCGCAATGTACGTGACCATTTTTTAGAAGATAGAATGGGTATAGTAAGCTATCCGTAAAAGATAGATATATGCCATCACGGACTTTTTTGTAGATCTATAAAAGAGGAATATCCACCACGCATTGTTTTGTTATATCCCAAAAGGATTAGGCAGGGTTTTCGATGAAAGCTACCAGGCGGCTTGACTTTTTCCGACACTTCTAACAATTATCGTTATGTTTCAACCAATTTATACAAATCCTTGACAAATTACATGCTTAAACCTTCCTCACGAAACACTATCTATTGGTGAAAACCGCATGAACATCCGTTCAGTAGTTTTCGAGTTTATCGCGAACAGACGAACTTAAAACATCCATCATCAGACCTATATATAAATCAGGAAACCACAAAGATTTCACAAACTATCGACCAATAGCGATTCTCTCGTGTATTGATAAAATTATTGAAAGGGCTATCTTTAATCAAATACAAAATTTTATAGAAAAAAATAGAATCATAAATCCCATACAGTACGGATTTCAAAAAGAAAAAAGTACTACACAATTACTTTCTAAATTCACTGACCATATAAACTGTCATTTGAATGAAAAATATTATGTAGGCATAATTTTTATAGATTTTAAAAAGGCCTTTGACACATTGGACCATGAAACATTACTAAGGGCAATGGAGGAATGTGGTATTAGAGGTCCTTTAAATAAATTTTTTAAAAACTCTCTGTTTAATAGAAAAATTAAAGTTAAAATTGACGGACTTTTAAGTGATGAAATGTTGGCAAACACTGGGGTAGCTACGGGATCGATATCGGGACCTACGTGTTATATTATGCAAGTAAACAGTTTACCAAACGTAATAAAACGTTGTAAATGCTACATGTTTGCAGACGATACTTGCATTATATGTGCTGACAAAAATCCACAAAAAATTCAGGAAATTTTACAAACTGACCTAAATAATATAATTAAATGGTCCCACGACAATGGCATTATTATCAACGCAAAAAAAACAAATATATATTTTTTTTTTTTTTTTTTTTTTATTGGCAATGTTTATTAAAAATACATATGAAGTTACAACAGTTACATAGTTACATAGTTACATAAGGTTAACAAAAAATAAAAATAAATTGCCTTTCCTCACCATAAAGAGACAATGCTCTTGTGCTTGGTGAGGGAGTTCTAGCTCAATTAGTAAATTAATGATCGTGTAAGTTAGTAATAACGGCTATTGTAAATAATAAGAAGGTTAAAAAATCTTGTATAATTTAAAAATAAAAATCCTGAAGAGTTTAAAAAAATCATAATATAAATTAAAAAATCATTATAAATGGAAGAATCATGTAAGTTAGTAACAAAAATTATTGTAATAAGTAAGTAAAGGATACGTAAGAAAGAACGCAAGATTTATACAATAGTAGACTCAGATTTAGAAACTAAATGCTTATACATTCACCACATGCATATTGTCAGGATAAGGAATTGCACATTAAAAGTCATTCATATGATTGCTTGCACACAAAAAACCAATCCCTGCAGTGTAATTGCCCAAATATAGAAAAAGTGTACCAGTATACATACCTTGGTCTTACAGTAGATGTCAATTTTAACTGGTCAATTCATATTCAAAATGTATGTAATAGATTAAGATCCATATTAGGGAAATTTTATCACCTAAAAAACTTTGTTAATAAAAATATATTATACTGTATATATAACGCATTAGCAGAATCAATTATAGGATACGGAATAAATAGTTACGGATTAACGTACAAAACTTACTTAAATAAAATAGAACAACTACAAATCCGTTTCCTAAAATTGATATCAGGCAAAAAAAAAGTTCAATTATGTGATGGCGATTATAAAAAAATGTTCTCCTTGTGTAATGTGCTCTCTATACATAGTAGGGTAGATTACCAATTAACTCTAGATGAATTCTGGAATACAGAATTCAAAAAACCTGTAAACCATAACTACCCCACTAGGCATAGAGAAGCAGAAATGTTTATTATTAATAAATCTACAAATGTATACGGTGATAGAACAAAAAGGCATAAAATTCCGGAAATATTTAATGCATTACCTGAAAATATTAAAAACGAGACATCATATTCAAAAATCAAAACTAAAGTTAGATCATTCTACTTCAATAGAACATGAAAACTAAAATATTGTATAAAAATACCTAAATCTATGAAAAACAAATAATATTGTGAACGAATAGGTACCTAGATCTTTTAACCACTGTTCAAAATAAAATTTATGTTATAATAAGCATTACAATAATTAGTTAAGTATTTTAATATTAAGTATTATATTATTAAATAATTACTAGATATGTATTAAGCACGAAAATATAAAACATTTTATATGTTGTAAGTAAATAAATAGGAAAAATGAGAGATTTTTTACAATCAAACTGATTGATCAGTTTTGTAAGATTTAAGTAAGAGAAATTATTGTACAATTAATAACAAAATAAACATATTTAAAAAAAAAGACAGACAGACAGACGACGCGGGGGACTTTAATTTATAATATGTAGAGATATAGGGATGTAGAGATATTGTTTTGTGTTTCCGATAAATTTGTTTAAAGTCTGAAATCGTTGCAGTTTCTAATATTAACTCTACTATTAATACTAACATTATTTAACATGTAATTTGGTAACATTTTATTTTTCAACTTATAAATAAATACTGGGGTATTATAGAGTACTCGTTGCCATACAGATTAGATATTCAGATAGCGTTGTATAGTTTTTATCGTTTATCTACTACAGCACAATATGTACTTCATGAATTATTTCTACTCTTTTAACCTGTGACCTAACCCTGTTCCCTGTGGTATACCGCAAATATCTGGTTGTACCGCAAATACGTGGCGCGCCGTTCAATCACAAATACTTACTCTGTACTTTAACGATAATGGCTTTCGCTAACAAATCGCAACGACAGGAACCAGCAACAAACTGGCTAATTGCATCACGTCGTAATTCATACCTGCCAAAAAACCGCGTATACCAGATTTCCAACTTGCAAATTTTCAACAAATTTGCTAATTTTTCTTTTCAATACATTTCGTTTATGGACCAAGTGCGTCAAAGAAGCTATTATTCGATCCTTACTGTGTACCTTTCCATTATCTTGTGACTTTATCTAATCATTTTTAGATATAAATAGTTTTCTTGTTGACAGAAATATTAAGACAAATTCTCTACCTCACTAGGTGAGAGGGCAGAAAGCTTCGAGAGGTTAATAACAATACCAACATGCCTTGAAAGCGTGACACTAACGGCAACCAGTCTTAACTTGTAATGTTACTGTGGGGTTCATATGTACCTACATACGGCCGGAATATCAATAGGCATTATTAATGTTCGCTACAAGAAAGTCTTTTAAGTTGCTTTATTTATTTATTTATTTGATGCAATATTATTTACATTTTTTACATAATTCAATGATGTTGGCCTCACTGGGTGGTTTACCCGTGCTGAGGCCTCCATTTCATATACAAAATTATACACAATACATATAAATATATATATACATAATATTGGTGAAAAAAAGTAAATAAAAAACATACGATTAAGATAAATTAAACTTAAAAATTAGAGATTTAGAATTAACGTAAAATTAAGAATAAATAATATCATATAAGGTTAAAAACGATATTTTTAATACGTGTTGTGTGTTTGTGGGTGATTGTGTTTTATATTGGTTTTGTGTGTTACTTATATGTTTTGTTATTTTATGCTATGATATTTTGGTAGTATTGTCTATTTTGGTCTTTAATCCATTTTGTAATTTTGTGTCGGAATTTATTTTTGTTTTCCTCAATTTTATTTTCAAGTGTTAGACTGTTGAATGCTTTTATAGCGTGATATTGGTAATATCTTTGTCCAAAGCTTGTATTTACCGTCGGAGTTTTTAAGTTTTCTTTGTATGCTTGTCTAACTGGTCTGTTTGTGATATTTTGTGTTTGTTGAAGGTTGTTTTTTTGGTCAAAAATGTAATTTAGTAGCGATTTAACATATAATTGCTGTATGTCTAGTACGTCACAACGGTTGAATATTTGGTCTGTATCAGTAAGTCTGTTTTTTAAGTATTACCTTTAAGATCGTTTTCTGCGCAATTTCCAGGTGTTCGATAGCTGAGTTTGTTGCTCCTCCCCAAGCAATTATTCCATATTCTATTATAGACTGACATAGAGCAAAATATATTGTTTTCATTTGTTGTATTTTGTATATGTTTCTTATGTTTAGGAAAATGTGTATCGTTTTGAGGAGTTTATTTGTGACTTGTTGGATGTGATGTGTCCATCTAAGGTTATAGTCAATGCTATGGCTTTATGCTAGAAATCCTGACAAGATAAACCGAGTTACACCATGACAAAAAATACAGATATACCTCGCCACAGTGCCCACAGTGTCTTATTTTATTCGGTACCTACACACTAACATACCTGCATAGATAGAATGTAAGATTTTGAATTGTGATTTGCTAAAGATTCAAATTACAATTTATTTTCAAGGGTGATCCAATCTTCAATGCTCAGAAACTAGCTGTAAAGATTTTTGTAAAACTACCGATCACATGCAATTCGGACGAAATCTTTAGGAGAAATCTTGGTCCGGTAGTGGCTGAGTTGGCATCGCGTTTGAGTCCCACCCAGGCGTCCCATGTTCGATTCTTTGGCTGGCTAAGTCCTCCATCACGACACAAGCAACATTTTCCCCTTAGTGTGGTGGTAGTAGATATTTTCAAACATTATTGGGTTATTCGTAACCTGGGAATGTTTACCTTTCTTGGACATTAGGCAACTTAATGCCGCATAATAGCATACCTCTTCAAACATAAACTATTTTTGAAAATGTCCAAACTGTTCGTAACACTAAAACCAAAGGGCTAAATCTTTTACTTATCCCTTTCGCTAAAACGACTTTTAGCAAAATTTTAGATACCTTGCAATAAAGCTGTACAACACACTTCCACCAAGCATTAGACAGAGCACTAAATATAAATTAGGCACCAAGTCTTTGATCAACAGCCAAGATACATCATAAATCAACGATCTTATTAAAAACTTTTTATAAGTACTCGTATGTATTTCCAATGGTAAGATGCCGATTTTTAATACTTATGTAATATTGCGTTTTTATTTTTGTTATAAACTGGGCCTGCTCTCAACCCAGGATTTCTTAGTGAGACAGGCACAGTACACCAATAATGATATGTAATTAATAAATTTGAATAAATAAAGAATTATCGAAAATAAGCCAGATTTACAAAAAAATCATTTATCGCAGAATATCAAGATTACCCGTCTTAAATAAAAAAAAAAACATCGTTTGGTGAGATGGGCTACGTACATGTACATGTTTTCTTTTTTATGTGAATATCGCCCAAGAGTCCCAAATGCTCCCAACCGCCTGGAGCCAGTGAAACTATGGCATCCCCAATTGGAGTATGTTGTGAGGCTGAAGACAGTGGGGAGGGGAAGAAGTTGGGAAGAGGAAGGTGGAAAAGTACCTAACTATTCAGATCTGGTCACCAAACACGGCTAAAGTCATTTCAATCAACGTTTCAATTCTCAATGGTGGCATTTCTTCAGGGCGATACCTGATATTATTTTTGATGTTTTAAATCGTGAAGTAACACAAACCCAAGGGTGGATCCAGAGGGGGGTCATGGGGGTCATGACCAGTAATTAAAATTGTTAAACATAACTTTTTTATATATTTTTTGTATCTGTTATTATCAAAATTACCTACCTACTTTTAACTTGTATCTATTATTATCAAAATTAAATTATAACTTCTTGTGACCGCGACTACGTGACCCCCCCCCCCCCCCCCCTGGCGCTACTTGTTCCCCCCCCCCCCCTGGCGGCAATGCTGGATCCACCCCTGCACAAACCAATCAAATAAAATTTACTTGCGTATCTGGATTTGAACCGCGATCTTCGGATTGCTAGTCGAGAGCCTTGCTCCTCGACCACGGAGGCCGTCAACCGGTTGAAACTAAAAAGCATAT
The DNA here is from genome assembly GCA_929108145.2 of Limnephilus rhombicus. Classification (NCBI taxonomy): domain Eukaryota; kingdom Metazoa; phylum Arthropoda; class Insecta; order Trichoptera; family Limnephilidae; genus Limnephilus; species Limnephilus rhombicus. The sequence continues at coordinate 25,887,980 of OV815295.1, read as the reverse complement.
GTGAGACCAGGACTAGGTAAATACTGAGGAGCAATCAGGGCTGGTCCTGGGCAGGCACAATTGGAGCAGTCCACTCCGGACGCCGTCCTACCAAGGTATCAAGGAGCCAAGGAACCAAGGAGCCAAGGAACCAAGGAGTCAAGGCCCTGGTGAGCTATCTATTTTTAACCTATCACCTAACACAACGCCCTTGAGGACAACTATTAAGACAGATAGGTATCTAAGCTGCTGTGTAACTAAAGCACACAGTAATTACTAAAATTACCAAAAATGAGTTTAGTATGTGAGTAGGCATTAAGTATCAATTTTTTTATGTTTTACCAAAAATAAATTATTTCTCGTTTTTTGTTTTAAAAAATGCTGACATTGTTTTTGATGTTCTCGCAGTTTGTCCTCTCTTGGTAAGTAAAGGTGCAGTATTCCTGCTTCTGTATGTAAATACACAGTTCCTACTTTGAAACCGGAGATTGTTGATTGAATAGACTATATTGAAACGTTGCTTGATATTACTTTAGCCGTGTTCGGTGACTGGATCTTAATAACCAAGAACTTTCTAAATTTCTCTTCCCATCTCATTCTCGTCTCCATTCCTTTCGTCTCACAGCATAGGGGCCGTTCAAGTATTACGTAACGCACTTGGGGGGGAGGGGGGGTCTTGTGAAACGTTACGGGGTTTGAACAATGCGTTACGTAACATGTTTTTCTTTATTTAAATAAAAAACTAGGGAATTAAAATCTTCCAAGTTGGCAACCCTTTTTTGTTTATGTTGTACAGTGAATTAATTCCTCGACTGTATTGTGCGTCATTTTTATTTTATTTTCCTTGTCAGTAGTCGTAAGTGTTCTAAACACGAAATACACATAAACACAAATGTCTGTAGTCAGTGTTGTTAAAGTAAGTTTGAAGGTACTATAATGTCCTGAAAAGCGGGAGATTTACATCACCAGCTGCTATTGGTCTATACAGGTTCTCTTGCTGACTTGCCATTGCAGCGCAACCAAAAAAATGACAATGAAATTTGGAAAATAGCAAAAGCAAAAATAAAAATAAAATAATGATAAAATTGTGGAACATAACATATGAATGATGTTATACGAGAGTTTTTAGTTAGAACAAAGCTTTTTAGTTATTACACTCAGGTTAGTTTACTGCTTAAATATAATAATATTACATATAGATATTTTTCGTAGTACATGCCTAGTCACACTCAGAACATGAAACAGGTTTTTCTCCACTGTGAATCACACTGTGCATTTTTAAATCTCCTTCCGAGAACTTGAATAACTGCATTCGGGACAAGAAGATGGTTTTGTCTGCTGTAGGTAAACATGTAAAAGGTTTTTCATCAGTGTGAGTTAGCATGTGTCGTTTAATTTTTTTTTTCGAGAAGAAGAATAGTTGCAGTCACGACATGAAATGGGTTTTTCTCCACTGTGGGTAAACATGTGATTTTTAGATTTATCTTCGTAGTACATGAATAGTTGCAGTCGGAACACGAAAAAGGTTTTTCACTTCTGTGAATCATACTGTGGATTTTTAAATCTTCGCCTTTGAGAACTTGTATAACTGCTTTCGGAACATGAAAAAGGTTTTATTCCACTATGAGTCAGATTGTGAGCTCCAGAGGGAAACAATAGGAAAGTTACTTTCTTAGGGCCTCCTCAGTGCAGCTAATGTAAAAAAGTACGTGTTGTAAAACCATGTAGGTATATAATAGGACAGTGTTAAATTGTGGAAATCCGGAAGGAATACAGGGCGATAAAAATTATAATAATTTCAAATTTTTTTTATAAATACAATTTGAATAAATAAAATGAATAATATACGCATGTATCATGAGTTTTATTTATTTGTTTCCGCAAACGCGATTAAATCAAGAAGAAGGGTATTTAAGTGACATTTCAGTACGTTGCGCAACTTAATTGTGACTTTCAGGTAAAAATTGTCACTCCGGTGTTACGTAACGTTTATGGGTGGGGGGGCAAAGGAAAATGTTACGGCGCATTACAGGGGGGGAGGGGGGGTCCAAAATCTTCAAAAATTGCGTTACGTAATACTTGAACGCCCCCATACCCCAATCGGAGATGCCATAATCTTACTGGCTCAGAGTATTTGCGACTCCTGTGTCCTAGTCACGTTATACTCACAGACACTTCAAATTGGGAAGTAATAAACGGAAAATCGCATATTTTCAACAGAAATTATTGAATTTTTATTTTTTTGATAATATAGAACAAGTGTCTAAATGTGTGTTGTCAAAAAATTAGTTCATTAAGTCAATTATAAATATGTTAAAAGGTTAAACAAAATTGAAAAACTTTTTGTCACTTGATTCTGGAGAATCTCCCATACTAATAATTACTGTGTATTTACGGTTCCACGCCAACCCAGAACCTAGTCAACTCAACATTTGAAAAGTTATTACTAGTAACCATTTTTTATACAGGGTGTTAAGGGACGTACTTGACTTACTTTAACCAGTGATTCCTGACATTATTTGGAGTAAAAAATGTAAATGAAATTTTGGTCTCCGGTGACTTTTTTTTTTTCAAAATTTTTTTCTTCAAAATCAAACAAAAAAATTTTTCTTCTGCATGTCTTCACTGGTCACTCAGCCGGGTGTCCAACGAACCCCTTACCCCGCCTCCAACTGTTCAACAACTACCATTTTTTAATGTTTTTGAAGAAAAAAAAAAAAAAAAAAAAAACATCAAAAATGTCACTGGAGACCAAAATTTTATTTACATTTTTTACTCCAAATAATGTCAGGAATCACTGGTTAAAGTAAGTCAAGTACGTCCGTTAACACCCTGTATATTTAAATGACTCTTCCAAGCAGGTGTTCAGTTGATTTCATTCTGAGTTGTCGGGTCACCGTATATAGGTACTAACCACGGCAGTATATAAATCATCAGTTCCTATTTATGGGAATATTATGCTTTTCTTCGAGTACATCAATTTCTCCTCTTGTCTCCTCTTTATTATTTCTGAAGATAAACGAAATTATTGGTATTTTCATCAATAACATTATTATTAAGCTTTTTTATATCATCTCCACACAGGAGGCCCTGAGGAAAACAATTCCTCTCAGGGCCTATGTCATCTTTGGCGATGCTGTTTGGAGGGTATTTTTAGGGAAAGGAAGGAGAGGAAGTTCTGGAAAGGAAAAAGGTACGAGGGGCGGGTAGGAATCTGGGGGTCAGTGTGTCCAGGAATGGCGGACGTATGAATCCATCCCTCCCACTGCGGTGCAAGGCGATGTTCCGTGGAGTTCGGGTGGAACTTAACCATTCCCTTCCGACCCGGCCAGCCATGCTGCTGATGGGTAGACACATCCGCCACCAGGACCCAGACAAACCCGGGCACCCAACTTGGGGTGACACTGAGGGGTGTTGCTTATCCAATAAATTGTTCCCAGGACGGTGGTACCCATACCCGCCTACCAAAGCTAATAATTGATACCAGATTCAAAATGAAGTATTCTCCCTTCTTCTACTCTATGGCACCATTTAATGTTAAGTACTAATTTTGTCTCGTGAACAAGGAAATATCTATAAATACCTCAAATAATGGAGAGTCCATAAATATTAGCAACTATTTTTAGATGACCGGTTATGAAACTATAACCAGTTACTAATTAATCAACACGTGAAACAGTGTACCCACTTTGGAAAGTGATTGTTTTATTAAGTGGTTGGAACAAGTATCATCACGGAGTCCCACGAAACTCGACAAACTACGTCACTATTCATTGTTGGTATAAGTTTTGTAGATTTTTATACCATCTAATTCTTGGGGGGTTGAAACAATGAAACTACCAGAAAGCTTGATCAAATTAAAATAAATTGTACTCATACATTCAATTTTTTTTATTTACTTTATGCGTAAAATAATCCCCAGTGAAACGATTAGTTATTGTAACAATGTTGTTCGATTTTATTTTTAAACGTATTAATCAGTTAAAGGATCGTCGTATCCATTCATAGAATAAAGAAGCGCACAAGAAATTTGAGCGTGTTGCGTGATCCAAAAGCCTTACAAATCGACCCTTAAATTTCCAATAAGACAGCATTGTGTTTCATCATCATTCATCATTATTCATTATGAAATTCAAAAGAGATGGCGACATACGATGTCACTTCGCCTATTCGACGAGTCCGCGGGAAACTCGTAGAATAGTCGGCAAACTGGTGAATCTACCTCACATATAAGTACGAAGCAGAATGCCTTTTATGGTTCATTATAATGTTGTTTAATTTACTTATTATTTTACTAAATATCACACTTTACCCGCCTAGTAGGTTATCTAAACTAGACAGCTTGTAGACGGCATCTAACGAATTTTTGCTAAAGTAAATTTGAATGAAAATTTGTAAGAAAGTTGCGTCTTGGCTAAAAATCGAATAAGGTGTTAAAATGCGGACACTTCGGAGGTAATTCTACAGCATAAAACCAGTAAAAAAAATTCAAAAATTTTTCGAAATTCCTTGAGATTAAAAAGTTGGGAATAAATTCGGTGTTTGGGCTAAATTCCTAAAAAATAAAACTAGTTATTTTTATACTAATTTGGGGTCGGGGAATCCGAATCTGAAAGAATTAGGCGGCGGCAAGCAATATTAACTGAATTACAGGAGATAAGTTTTAAGATTTTCACGGCCAAAAGCATTTTCGTTATTTGTTTTTGGGGTGTTATGCCGTGTTGCGCTACCTCCTTCTTTAGCCAACGTTTCGGACATCGTTGCAGTGTCCATCATCAGGGCAGATCCGGCAGATCCGGTAGATGTGTACCGGACCTACATCTACCGGATCTGCCCTGATGATGGACACTGCAACGATGTCCGAAACGTTGGCTAAAGAAGGAGGTAGCGCAACACGGCATAACACCCCAAAAACAAATAACGAAAATGAATTACAGGACTTTAAAAATTTTTATACACATACAGGAAAATAGCCATTTTGGAAGCATTTTGATTCCTAGAAAATCAAACTAGTTATTTTTATACTAACTATGGGCCGGGGAATCCGAATCTGAAAGAATTAGGCGGCGGCAAGCAATATTAACTGACTTACACGACTTTAAAATTTTCTATACACACACACATGAAAATAATCATTTCGGAAGTATTTTGACACACGTAGTACAAAGATCATAGAAAAACAAGAAATATACAAAAACATGTGCCGGCAGTGTTACCAGCTCTCAAAAATATTTATCCCTATATCAATATGAAAATAGATAACAGCAGAAAAAACAGCAGAAAAACATACCTTATAAATCGACCAAGTCTTCTTCGTCCGTCGTATCCTTGTCAAACTCGCTTGTCTCGAAGGGTTCCTGTCGGATACGCGGATCATATAAGAGTCCAGCTAAGCGGTAAAAGTAACATGGTTTGTGCCCCTTTATACCGCCTGCTCGCGTCCCTAACCTAACGCTAAGTTTGTGTAACATGGTTTGTGCCCCTATACCGCCTGCTCGCGTCACGGCAAAAAAACATCCCTGTTTTCAAGTAGTTTAGCGGCTACGCTAGGTTTGTGTAACATGGTTTGTGCCCCTTTATACCGCCTGCTCGCGTCACGGCAAAAAAACATCCCTGTTTTCAAGTAGTTTAGCAGCTACGCCGGGTTTATGTAACATGGTTTGTGATACAAAAGTGAGTAAAATTTATAAAAAATAAGTAATTAAAATATAAACATGTTATTTTACGTTATTAATATTACTGCTTAATGGCAACACTTAATTTTGTGTGGTAAAAACATCTATGTTATCTTGTTTTTCTATGATCTTTGTACTACGCGTGTCAAAATACTTCCGAAATGATTATTTTCATGTGTGTGTGTATAGAAAATTTTAAAGTCGTTTAATTCAGTTAATATTGCTTGCCGCCGCCTAATTCTTTCAGATTCGGATTCCCCGGCCCATAGTTAGTATAAAAATAACTAGTTTGATTTTCTAGGAATCAAAATGCTTCCAAAATGGCTATTTTCCTGTATGTGTATAAAAATTTAAAGTCGTGTAATTCAGCTAATATTGCTTGCCGCCGCCTAATTCTTTCAGATTCGTATTCCCCGACCCCAAATTAGTATAAAAATAACTAGTTTTATTTTTTAGGAATTTAGCCCAAACACCGAACTTTAGCCAAAAGTTGTATTGGTTCCATGGTGAAAAAAATATTTTTGTTGGAAAATGGAAAAAAAATCGTATTTTTCCGTCCTCGAAGATAGATTCTGCGATGTTTGGCATAATTCAAAGTAGCCTGCTGTGCCTCGATACAAAGGACTATCCCATAAAAACCGTGGTTTCTACAAATCCCCCATTTTTTACAAAAAAAAATATTTCCTCTCTTATTCTTGTGAGAATTGGACATTGTTCCGTTTCTTATCACCTTTTTTAAAATTCACATGCTTGACCCCCCAGATTGTACTTTCTGTGGTCTAGAAGTGGGAGCCTTAGATCACATATTTACGAGTTGTTCCTCTCTAAACAAATATCTCCTCTTCCATCAAGCTTTAACTAAAATTGCCTTCCCTTCTTTCAAGATCTCATCTCTTCTAAGTCTGAACTCGACTCCAATCTTCCATACTATTATGAAATTTGCATACTTCAATAAAATTAATGCATATATTCACTCTCTCCATAATTTGAAATGATAGCCGAGAACACCTTTGAAGGGTAAAACCAGAAACATTTGAAAAACAATGAAGTAAGGCTTTTTAATGAGTACTTGAGAAATAACAATGGTAACTTTTTAAATTTATTTCTTAAGTTACGACCGGAAAGTTGACTATCACATTTTCGCACCATTAGCAAAATATGGGTTAATCTAATCGGCACTCAAAGCGGCCATTAATCCCTTGATTGGTTGATTAGCCCAATCTGTCATTATTTCTTTATAGCTGGAAAAGGGTCAAAGTTTTTTTTTGCTTGCTTTTGGTTGATTTGAGATAATAATTGATCTTTAAGACAATGCACACAAAGACGGAATTACCCAAATACAGATAAAACTGATTTATGATAGCAATAATCCAGAGTCCAGAGCATGTTCTAGGTAATAAATACTCACTATTTTATTGACATAATCAAAGTGAAGAGTGTGAGAGGTGCTGTACGTGTGTCATCGACGACCATCCTCTTCTAGGGATGGACGATATACATCGATGTATTATACCTAAACACTCGATGTATTGTAACGATGCATCGTATTGAAGCGATGTATTGTTAATACTTCAACATCGAATATACATATATCGATGTTTTTTATTCGATGCATCGAATACGAAAAGTTATTTTTTTTTACTTTTCTTTATTCATTGAAATTTTTTATTACATAACTATGAGATGAGTGTCTATGAATGACCATAAATAAACCAATCCCAGTGTTGCCAGTACGCGATTTGAATAATTTGACTGCTTACATTGTTTCAAAGTTCGACAATCCCCCCCCCAATCCTCTTCCTTCTCGCACACAGTGTTACCGAAACCAAAACTTCAAAATCGGAAGAATTTTCGCCTAAAAATCGGGAGAAAACAGGAGAATTTTTAAAAAATCGGGAGATGACGAGAATTATTTTAATGAAATTTCTCCCTTGTCAATAATTCGAATCCCTTTTATTATTGCGAAGCAGAACCTTAACAACAAACGAAAAACCCATAAGCAGCGCCGTCAATACGATTATTGTAGATGTTGCCCATGGAATAAAGCAATTTTCCCTAAAGTTCAACGGACACTTATTTTACGTCTGGCAACTCAGCACAAATTTTTGTGAAACTTCGACCTTGGATCAAAGACGTAGGAGTTATATTAGATTAAAATTTAACCATTTAACATTTTCATGTTTCGACTGCAACTATTCTTTTTCTTAAATGGAACATTTAAAAGTCCACAAGCCATGTCACAGTGGAGAAAAACCCTTTTCATGTTCTGACTTAATGTTCTTGAAAGTCACAATTTAACATCCACAGGCTGATTCACTGTGGAGAAAAACCTTTTTTATGTTCCGATTGAACTATTCATGTTCTCAAAAGGAACATTTAAAAGTTCACAAGCCATCTCACAGTGGAGAAAACCTTTTACGTGTTCCGACTGGAACTATTTATGTTCTATAAAGTGACAATTGTGACAAGTGAAATCCACAAGCCGTCTCACAGTGGAGAAAACCTTTTGCATGTTCCGACTGCAACTATTCATGTCCTTGAAAGCGACAAATTTAAATCAACGAGCCGTCTCACAGTGGAGAAAAACCTTTTGTATGTTCCGATTGCAATTATTTATGTGCTAAAAAGGAGAATTTAAAAACTCACAAGTGAACTCATAGTGGAGAAAATTATTTTCATGTTCCAACTGCAACTATTCACGTTCTCAAAAGGAATATTAATTTAAAAGTCCACAAACCGTCTCACAGTGGAGTAAACCTTTTACATGTTCCGACTGCAACTATTCATCTTCTCGAAAGTGACAATTTAAAATCCACATGCCGTCTCACACTGGAAAAAAACCTTTTTTAAAGAAAGTTTGAAGTTTAATCCTTGCCAAAATGTTAACCTAAAAAAATTGCTTTAAATATGTTGTTAATATATATCCAAATATAAGTAAGCATACAGCACTTATCCTTTGTGTGTCCGGTAGTAACTATTTTAGCGAGCGGATGTTTTCTGTTTTGAAAATAAATAAGAACAAGCATCGCTCAAGGTTTACGGATGAACATCTCCAATCGATTCTTAAAATAACTACTTACCACGAATATGACACCCGACTTCAATGAGCTTATCAAAAATAAGAGAAGTCAGGTGTCCGGCTCAAGATAATTTACCATTTTACCCTCCTTTTTAACTTGAATGAAAAGTTATAATAACTAGGTACTTACATATCTAATAAAGATTTAAACAATTGAGCATGGGTTTTAATTTTGAGTCTGGCCCGCTTACACACGCAAAATCTTATAAATGGCCCTTAATAAAATCCAGTTTGACACCCCTCCGTTACGTAATAAATTATAATTTCCAGCTCATAATTCATAAATGATCGGTTTGTATGGGTCTATAATAGAGATATGCTTAGATTGCAGAATTTTGTAATTATTCTGGTCAATACCCGAATCCGGGGAATATATTTTTTTGCCATAGACAAAGAATTGACGAGAAACGATCAATCAATGAGAACTTCGAAAAATCGGGAGATTTTGATGCATTCCGGTAGATCGGGAGATGAAGTGAAAAATCGGGAGATCTCCCGATAAATCGGGAGCTTCGGTAACACTGCTCGCACATCTTGTATGAAAACAAAGTCAGATGACAACTCATACGACCTCTCTCTGGAACTACTATGTTATAACATTGATGTTTATGTATATACAACCTCAATGTGTTAGCAGTGGCGTAGCGAGGGGGGGCGGGGGGGGGGCTGGCCCCCCGGGTGCCACCCGACAGGGGGGTGACACTCGACTGTGGAAAAAAAATTATGAAGGATATTATCACCAAAGTTTTGTATACATACACGAACACGGTCTGTTATTTTCTTTCATGTGTTCCCCGTGGAGTGCCCCGAATTTTGTGTCTAGGTCTTTTTAGGCGAATATAGCAAGTCAACTTTCATAGGGGAGGGGGGTGACACCACGCCCCGGGGGGTGCCATCCACCCCAGGTGCCACCCATGCTAGCTACATTACTGTGTGTTAGGTATAATGTGATGATGCGATCATCTTTGGACCTCCTGCAGGTTTTGTGTTCTAAAATAATAATAAAATTAATGTTGCAAACAGGATTTTATTCCACAAATTGTGACACCGCACAAGAATCCCATTTCCTGGAACAAGACAGTGGCGTAGCGAGGGGAGGCGGTTCGCCCCGGGTGCCAACCGACGTGGGGTGACACTACACCAGTGGGGGGGGGTGACGCCCGACCGTGTACTGTCACCCCCGATCTTGCAGTCTTTTTATAGGTGAAAATAGCCTATGTCTGAAATTCTGTTTGGACATGTTTGTGAAGTCGAAATGGGGGGGGGGGGGGGGGACACCACGTTATCCGCCCCGGGTGCCGCCCATGCAAGCTACGCCACTGCTTAAAGGCACCCCCAGTTGAGAAATTTCAAAAATCTTAAGGAACCTAGCATCAGATCTGTTTATTAAACATAGCTAGAGCAGAACCCAAAAGGCTGGATGGCCCAGGTACTGATTGAAACTACTGCATCAAAAGGCTCCGCCATCCTAACATCCCTTCCTTAACTTCTTGATCGCCGGCTCTAATTTTTGCCTTGCGCCAGCTGATACTATATTGGTAAAAACTTCCTTGTTTTTTTGCAAAATTATGTGTTTGTAAATTGTACCATCTTCCTAGCTATGTGCTTATATGTATATGTATACGTATAAAAATTTGCCTGCCACAAACTTTTCAGCAAGGAGATAGGCACCATGACCAAACCTAAAGCATCAAAGCTGAGGATTGGCACATGGAATATCACCAGTTTAGCCGGAAAGGAAAAGCCGAGCTTAGTATCAAAACAAAGATGGCAGTGTTCAAAACGATATACCGCCCGATGTTTAGGTATGGTCACCAGATATGGATGCTAAAAGAACTAACACGCTCTAGAGTCCAAGATGCCGAAATGAGGTACTTGAGAGGCAGGGGTTACGGAATGGGATCAAATAAGAAACTCGACGATCTAAACATTGAACCACTGTTACTCTTCGTAGAAAAATCGCAACTGAGGTGGCTTGGGCACGTACTAAAAATGTCTGATGACCGAATTCCTAGGAAAATAATGAGTGCGATTCCAGAGGGTAGACGCCCAGCGCGCCGTCCCAGACGAGAGTTGGGATTGGGTGAGACAACTCCAGAAACTGTGTGAGGAAAGGGTGGGACTGCCATGGATGGAGGCCGAACAATCAGCCCAAGACAGGGATGAATGGAGGCGCCTTGTCGATGCAGTGCGAATAGGACAAGGTAAAGAAGATGATAATGATAAAAAATAGTATATAATCTACCATAAGTAGTTTCCCCAGAATAGCTAGTTACATTCAGAGGAATGTTTTTTTTTTTCAACATGGCCAACAAAAGATCAAGTGAAGCCTATTGTTCGATCCTTTCCCGTATGTTTTCTTAAAAGTACTAAACAAACCATCGATCTATAGCGGCCTTAAAGATCAATAAATTTGCAGTTTTTACTGGCAATAAGGAACTCACGTCCAATTTTTTTTTATTTTTTATGAATAATGACCTTTTAACTTAAATAACTGCATATTTTTTTATTATTTTTAGAGTTAGTTTTAATAATTAAAATATTTGTTAAAGTTTTAATTTTTCAAGATCCCCAAAAAGACATACTTGATCGAAGCCCGAAAACCACCATATTATGTTTAGTGAATTATGTGACGTCTTCACTCCCGAAAAGTTATTTTTATTTTCAACAGGTGTTGTCATTTTCCTTCCTTCTCCAGCTCTCTGCATGGCTTCCTTAACATTTCTCCATCTTCGAAAGGTTTCTTACGTCTTATCAATATTTCTGTAATAGTGAATGACGCCAGTGTTGCAGCTTTTGATTTCGAGTCTGGTTTCGTAAAAAAATATTGTTGTGTACTTATCTTGCTTTTTAATTCGCGTACATTTGTCTTTCGGTTTTCACTGCCAAATTTTATTTTATTTTATTTATTTGTGTACAAAAAATTTACAACATTACAGATATTTTATCTAATTCATTGTAATAGTACCATTTTCACAGTGAGAATGTAGCGCCAAAAACCTTACAAACTCATTGAATTCAATCAAACGTTCTGATAGTAAACGGATAGAGTAGATGTTACTTTCCGTTCCTTTCTTGTGCGTGAAGGGCTATGGTTTGTAGGTATGGTTTGATCTGCGAAAAAACCATTCGTTGAACGAAATATGGTTTGGCCATAAGTTTGGATCCATAAATGTGGCGAATTTTGATTCCGGGATCCCGATACGGAACAAAGCGTACTCAGACCAAGACGGTAGTCTGGCAACGTCACACTTTAAAGTGTTGTCAGTATTGCGCAGGAATTTTTCAATGTCATCGGTTGAGGTGCTGGCGTCGAATTGCCAAGCATGAATGTACTTCAGCCTTTCGACGGCAACCAGACCGGTAGGTTCTTGAGCGGTACCTCGTAGAATAGGACGTCTTTTACTCCTATGCGTCACTTTCTTCCAATCGCTGGTATTGTTGACTGGCGGCTCGGAGGTGGAGGAGGTATGCCCGGTGGTAGAGCGGAGCGGTGGTAGAACATAGGAGGAAGAGGTCGAGGCTTTGGGACCAATTTCGGTAGTTTGAGTCCCTACCGATGGATCTGGAACAGAGGATGCCGTTGAAGCAGATGCTATAGCAGGTTGAGGGTCTACTTCCGATTTGCCCTTTTTTGTAGCAGATCTCGTGGTAATCTTAGGGAACGTACCCATACTACGTGACCAATTTTTAACCCCCCCCTCCCCCCCCCCGGTGACCAAAAACCTACGCAACCCGCCGCTCATTTGTATGGAGCGTGACATTTTGAAGACCCCCCCCCCCCCCCCCCCCCCCTAAACGTGTCACGTAGTATGGGTACGTTCCCTTACGGGCGTTGGGGTGGCCGACTAAGGCAGCAAGGGTGATATCAGGCGGTGGGCTAACCGCTCCGTTTGGCTGTACGTCGCTGGGCCGAGGGGCGGAGAGCTGAGGGGCGGAGGGGGCCGGGCGTAGTAAAGTAGTGGCCGCTTGTGCTGGTAGGCAAGACGCGCGGGTCCGGGGGGACCGAACCTGTGGCGTTCCCAGAACTGCAGGTACGTGTATACATTTGAACACTACCTACATACGTTGTCAGTAAATTTTAAAGGGAATTCTGTTCCCTTTCCAAAAACAACATTTTGTCACTCAAACTTTCAATCGTTTTCGTTAGTAGGTGAAGCCCAATCAAAATTTCATTACTGTCACCCATTTCGGTATTATCAAGCACTGATAATAGGAAACAAAAACAAAATTGCAGCGCGACGAAAAAGACGTGCGTTCTGGTTGAACGAATCGAACGTATTCAGTTGATGATCAAATGGAAAATCAGTGGCGTATTTGGAATGTGTAGTTTTAAAATGCCTTTCAACATTTGCTCTTTTCGGTAACGCTACACTTGATTTGCAAATTAGACACACACATTTGACCGCAGTCGACCTGTTGGCCATCCCGGTCTATATGAACATATTTTTATTCAGACATAATATTTTTCACTGGAGTTCCTTATTGTCAGGTTCTTACCAATCTACCACACAGCTCTTCATGGAGGGGAGAGAAATAAAAAGGCGTTGATCGAATTGGATATAATTTAATAATGTTATAAACATCCACGCGGGCGCATGCAATTGTATATAATTTCTTTATTCAAAATAACATCGGAGTATGTACCTGACCAAACTGACTTTATTTGGTCGATATTTCTTTATACAAACACTTTGAACACAAATTTAATTCATTTCAAACTATTCCAATAAACAAAAGAGCACTTTACACAATCGTTACAAAATTCCTACATTCTACGTTTACAAAAAAATACATAAATAAAATATTTATACAAAATAAATTACCCTGATACAGGAGGTGTATTTTCACTTATACAAAAAATATTATTAAAATAAATTGCTAGAATTTATTAAAAATGGCATACGGATTAAACGGTAATCCCTTAGAATAAAATAAATAGAATGAGGGGGTTTTTCAGCATCCTCTAGATAGCTTATCATGGTATAACATATATTTTAGATTTATTTATTTATAAAGTTCAAGTTTACTATTCGGTAATTTTGCAGAGTTTTCTAACTATTGCGAATATCTATTTGTTTATTTATTAATGTACATTATTATCCTTTGGATAAACTATTAAGAGGATGGTGAAATAGCCCCTGAGTAGACCTACCTACAGATACGTACATACACAAACACATATAATATGATTATTGTTCCACAGAGATGCGTTTTGCAAAAATACTCGTTAATTTTAAAATCTCGACGAGGGTAATCTAGTCAAACATCAGATAGTGTTAACAATTATTACGTATTAACATTTAATTATTTATATAGAAGTACAAAGTGAATTATTAGAACCTAATAGTAGAAAGGGATGTTAGAGAATTATTGGTTCTGAGGATTGTAGGTTCGATTCTTTAAACTAACTTCTTCACAATGAAAATATTATTAATTATACTTTATCGAAAGTATAAAAACTATGGACAAACAAACAATGGAGTGCGTAGTTATAACTCAATGCATTTATTAGCATTAGTTCTTCAAAACGAAATTCGTGATATTTTTACTGTTTAGTTGGTGTTGGCGAGGTGATGCATGAATATTCATGAACATAAAGAAATTGTTGGAATAGATAGAAAAAATATATGAACAATGGGTTAAATGGCACTAAATTAGGTAGAAAACAATCCTGCAATAATCATGGTGATTCAAATTGAGTGAACACAAGAAGGAAGAGCAGTTGTTGTAGCAGAAGAATTGGACCCTTATTGATTACGTAGTCCTGAAACTAAAGCTACCATAAGACAACCAGAAAACAATGTCAAATAATTGTTGAAATTGAAATGCACTAAAAAAAAAAAACAGAGTTGTGCAGTTCACACGGGGTAGAAGTATACTAGGTTATAACCTTCAGAAAACTAAAATATACAAAAATGGGGAGGTTAAAGGTGCGATTCCGTGCCACGCGGCAGTCGGCAGACAGCAACAGCAGACGTCGACTGCAGTGCCGTCGACGGCAGACGGCTGCTGTCGCATAGGTTCCAAAGTCGACGGCAGTGACGGCACTGCGGTTGCGTCCACTGCCGACGGTTGTGTCTTCCATTTTTTATTATTTTTATTTTATTTATAAAAATTATGAATAATAAAATGCTGCAAGTATTATTGCAAGAAGAAGAAGACGACGATGATTTATTATTGTATTATTACTCAAGTAGAAAGCCTATGTACTTAAATAGACTGGAGGAAGGCGCTTATGAAACATTGATAAAAAGGCACCTAAATGAGAGTGAAGACATTTTCAGTAGTTATTGCCGTTTAAATAAAAACCAGTTTAATTTTGTAATCTCTTTAATTTATAACGATCTTACTCCAAAAACAAGGCAAAAAACAACATCCCCATAAGAAAATTTATTCTTGACATTATGGTACGGGAACGTACCAATACTACGTGACCTACTTTTTGCAATTTTTAACCCCCCCCTCCCCGGTGACAACGTGTAGTATATTCCAAGACCCCCCCCTCCCTCCCCCTACAGTTTTCACGTAGTAAATCATAAATATGGTTTTGAATCATTTCTTGCTAACAAAAAGTAAAAAAAATATATTTGGCTTTTATTTGTCTTTATTAATACGGCGCGGCGCTTGCTGCGTGACGGCAAGAGTGCATGCATACCTATAATTATTACAAGTGAAAAAATATTAAAAAGTTAGTGGAAAAAATATAAAAAGATTTCTAGATTGACTACGTGATAAAAACTTAGCCCCCCCCCCCCCCCGCCCCATTGTGACCAAGCGTGGTATTTTGAAGATCCCCCCACCCCTAAACGGGTCACGTAGTATAGGTACATTCCCTAAGCAAATTAAAATTATTTTGCAATGAATAACATAGAAGAAAGGACGAGTTGTTTCACAGAATTTGAACAATTCATCAAATTTTAAAGTTTATTTTCTAGAGAAGTCGACGGCAATACTATGTTTGCACCGTCTGCCGCTACACGTCAGTCATCGACGTAGTGGTTTGTCGGAAACGGTCCTATACAAGTTCATACAGTTAACTAGTGCCGTCTGCCGTCGGCGGCACTACAGTCGACGTCTGCTGCTGCCGTCTGCCGACTGCCGCGTGGCACGGAATCGCACCTTAAGAAGAACCGCACAAAGAGGAGACCGATAGGTTATGAAGCACTACACAAAGAGGAGACCAATAATACTATATCATTCTCTCTTTTTAGTGTGTCTATTTTTCATTTCATTGAGTTTCAAATCACAAAGGTGCTAAAAGAGTTTTCACTTTAAAAATTGTGATTGTGGATTAGTGAATTTAGACATTTTGCATGAAAACGTTTGTTAGCATAATTATTATAGCAATGAAGATGAAATGTTTGCATTGAAAATGCCTACTATTGCTATTAGTTCATATTTCACAGCCGAATTATTCCAAATCCTTCCTAATATTTTCCCTGCAAAATAAGTCTCTGGGACATTTCTCTTATGCTAGAATAGCTTTATTAGTGATATTATCTCTTACTAATGGTTCATCCACACAATGACACTAGACACCGAATGTATAAACCGGCTATCTTGAGTGTGTATACCGCTGTCCGCTTTAGTCGGGACACCAATGCCAGTATAGCGTTATTTGTTTCGGAGTGTCTCCCGCAGTGTACTGAGTTTTGAAAAACAAGACTCTTTTAGCTAGACTTGCTATATCATGTTGTATTTGTGGTGCAAAGATATTAAAAATATAATTGAATATTTGGAAGGGCTTTCAGGGCTCTGTAAATTACTGAATCCTGTCTATAAAGAAAGGCTAAAAAAACTGCCAGTTGTCTTTTAAACTATTGCAACGTACAGAAAAAATACATAATTTTAAAACATTAAATAAAGAATTACAGGAAAAAAAATATTGACAGAAAGGTGACCATTGTATTTGCACATGGGAATTTTTCGAAAGATTGAAATTTATGATACCTGCAAAACCCAAAGAAACGGCAAACTAGGTAAGTTATTTATTTTAAATTTTAATAAATTATATTATAAATCATCTGTGTTTGACAAAAAATACCTAATAAATTAGTTCAATCAGAATTCGATTAATAACCTCTTTTTTCTCTCTCCTTTTTATTAAATCTTTCTATTTTTACATCGATTAATCAGAAGCTCAATTGTGAAAACTGCTGTGACTTGACATCTGTCCGTAAGACTTCACAACACAGAGTGAACGCGAGTGTAGTGTAGTCACCCCAGACACTGCAATGTGCACTAGAGATGGGTAAGTTCTGCATTTTGCCGGAGGCCTCCGAGACGTGCTTCCTTTTAAAAGCAGTCGAGTTCTTGGAACACCGGGAGCCACTCGCGATTGGCTCAGACCGAGATGCATGGGTTCGCACCTCGGAGCTGGAGCCCGCAAAAGAACTCAAATGCGCTACCTACTCCCGACTCGCGAATGGCTCGAACCAAGACGCTCGGATTTCACTCTAGCCAGACCTCGGAGGCAGAGCCCACAAAAGAACTCGAATGCGTGAGCTACTCCCGACTCGCGCATGGTTCGGACCGAGGTTTGAAAGTGCAAACTGCCACCGCACCGCAACCCGACTGTGTCTCGGCCCGCCGAGTTCAGTACAAGTACTAGACCGGGTTCTTTGGGAGTAGTCGATTTGAAAAGGGAATAGAAATGGGATCTGCTTTGTGCGAAGAACCCGAGTTTAAGAGTCCACTCCAGCTGAACCTACACATCGCTAATGTGCAGTGTTAAGTGTCTAGTCACCCACTCCAGCTGAACCTACACATCGCTAATGTGCAGTGTTAAGTGTCTAGTTACCGACTCCAGCTGAACCTACACATCGCTAATGTGCAGTGTTAAGTGTCTAGTTACCGACTCCAGCTTAACCTACACATCGCTAATGTGCAGTGTTAAGTGTCTAGTCACCCACTCCAGCTGAACCTACACATCGCTAATGTGCAGTGTTAAGTGTCTAGTCACCCACTCCAGCTGAACCTACACATCGCTAATGTGCAGTGTTAAGTGTCTAGTTACCGACTCCAGCTGAACCTACACATCGCTAATGTGCAGTGTTAAGTGTCTAGTCACCCACTCCAGCTGAACCTACACATCGCTAATGTGCAGTGTTAAGTGTCTAGTCACCGACTCCAGCTTAACCTACACATCGCTAATGTGCAGTGTTAAGTGTCTAGTCACCGACTCCAGCTTAACCTACACATCGCTAATGTGCAGTGTTAAGTGTCTAGTCACAGTGAATGCGAACCATAAAGGGGTCTTTGTGATTGCAATTAAACTAAAATCCAGTAACATTTGCAAAAACTGCTTTTTAATACAAAAAGATTTACTGGAACCATGTAAAAAAAATTGAATTTATCTCCAGGAAAATATAAATTATTATAAAATTATACTGAATAAGTTTTTATTGGTCAGTCAGCTGAATTTCATTGGAAGAACATCATCTCAACGTAATGGAAAGCCGTTGATAAAATATAATGACGACGTTTGAATTATTACAAACAATTTCATTGTATGGTGTAGGAACATAATATAAAATAATAATTATAAACATTTATAAATATTTATGTATGCAGAATACAGATGATGATTATTTTGTATGTTTTGTCAAACATTTTTTGGTAGGAAAAACATCACCCCAAAGTCAATTATCAAAAGACGTAGGTAAATAATACTGTAAATTTGTAATGGTGAAATATTTTCATTGTTGTGAATAATTTATATTAGAAAAATATCATCTTCAGATATACGTAGCATAATGTAAATACAGTGAAACTCTCTTAAGGCGCCGCATCCACGCTCAAAAAGGAGATGGAGAGATATGTAATTACGAATGTTAGACAGAGCGCGCTAATATTTTAAATGATAAAATTGAAGCGAAAATTGTGAAAATGTTTAATAAAACACGACTCGTTTAAAATAGAGCAAAAATCTCATGGAAGGCGTCTTAAGTATCATTTAAAGAAACATTGTGAATTTTTTCACAACTATAACTTGTAAAATAAGTGAAATGAATGTGTTTATAATATATTTTTGAATGTAGCTATTACTTTGTGGTTATCCATTATAATAAAATGAAACAATGCAACTTTGTATAAACCACTTATAAAATGTGCAAATCCGACCGGTTTCGGAACAAACGTTCCTTCGTCAGGGAAAGCTTATACTAATTTGACAGTTTAGAACAATGTTTTATTAGGGTAGGGGTGGAGCCGTTGTTAGTTAATAATGTAGATTGGGTGGGTAGGTATTAGTGTAGAGTGGGTGGGTAGGGGAACAAATCCATGATTGGGCTATATGACAATATTTTTTGTTTGTTGATAATAGATTCATTATTTTTAAGGGATTTTTTAATTTCCAAAGCTTCTAAGTTATCTAAACGTTTTCCTTTATGATTAATATGAAGAATATTTATCCCTGTGTTTTTTTCAAAACTATGGTTATTTTCAATGATATGGTTAGCGAACTCAGAAAAATTATTATTATTAAGACACCTTAAATGTTCTTTGATTCTGATTTCAAAATTACGAGTTGTAATTTTGAAATTGTGTTTATAATAATTTTCGGAGCACACTTTGTGATTTTTTTTTATCGAGGGAATTTTATATAATTTGCGTTTCGGTGTGGAACCAAACTTTTTAAGCCACGAAACTTCTTAAGAGGGTTTCGCTGTATGTATTTTTATTACATAGAATTTCTATCTTTGATACTGACAATTCGTGGTGGAATTTCATTATAATATTATAATAAAACACATATAAAATCGAATCGTCAAAGACGACATGGCAACAAATATGGAAAAACCATATAAATTGAATAAAATCTTTGTAGACTAACCCCCCTCCCTTTCCCCCATATGTTATGTATATGTCGCAGGCCAATAGTAAAATCAGGCAGATCATGATGCACCTCAGGCACGTCACAATCTGCCGCCATTTCACGATGCAGCAGATCATGATGTGGCTAGGCGTATCATGATCTGCCTGATTTTACGATCGGCCTATGACATATATAAACTACAGATTAAGAATTATTTGTACCAATATGAAGATGGCGTTTTAACAAGCTGAAACCGGTTATGGTAAAAAAATAATTAGGCGGAAATAAGTTTTATATGTGTTTTATTATATTACATGGAATTTCAGCAAATGATGTGAATTATAAATAGTGATGATGAAAATATCTAACTTTTTTATTTTTTTTTATTTCACGCAATAAAAAGATGATGTACTGAATGATGAAATGGATGACGATTATGACAGTTGTTCATTACTATTGAACAATTTTTACAGGAAGAACGTTATGTTCTGTTATAAAATAGTGAAAGTCGTTTGATGTTCGTATTACGTAGAATTTCATCAGATGATGTACATAAATAATAAGCAGTGATGAAAGGTTCTAACTACAGGTGATTGATGCTTATATTTGTTCCAGGCAGTCAAGTCCTGCCACTCCGTATGATTCAATCATTACATAACTAACTTTGTTCATTTGACCTTTTAATTATCACAATAGGAAAATTACAATAAAAACCAACACACTTCTAATCTGAAATCCCACCCAATTAAGTTAACATTAGTTTAATTAACTCTTTAGGTGCGTTATGTTGATACATCTGCATAACACTTTATGATGCAAGCACGGCCTGCCCATATGTAGGCTGCGCCATAGAAAAAAATCTTGCAAACTTGATCAACGCACGGGGTACTTGATCAAGTTTGAAAGATTTTTTCTATGGCGCAGCCTAGACATGGGCACCTAATATTTCCACGTCGGAAATATTGACAATTATTTTTTTTTTTAGAATGTTTTTGTCCAAACATCAAACACACAAATTTTTAACTGTCTGTTAATCCAGCGTGAAAACTGGTTCAATGAACTCAAATTTGCTTTGAATTTTAATGTCATTTTCAAAATTGAAACTGACTGCGTGAAGAATTCAGAAAAGTGAAGTGTGTACCTATTTATTTTATATTTTTAACCTGTCAAAGGCCCGCAAATTCCAGGAAAAATACGGAAATTTCGTAACAAAACACGATTTTGAATTAAATGTTTTGTTGATTAATTTTGAGCTATCGTATATTTCATTGACTGAAATACGTTCCTAGAACAATAAACTATGCACCAAAACAACATTACTTGCGTTAATTACCTAAATTAATAGGTTTTATGATGTTTTAGTCGAGGAACACGCGTCAAAACTGACAGCTTCAATTTGCGCCAAAAATGACATTTCGATTCCACAGATAAAAAATCATTTAAAAATAATCTGGTGTTGTCAGATGAATGAAACTAGTGGCTATATCATCAATGATGTTGGCGCAAGCGATTCTGACCTTGTTTTCATACAAATTCTGTACATAGAAGGGTCAAAATCGCGGTCAAACTTTTTTATTTCGAAATATTTTTTTCGCGCATGCGCAAAAGCTGCGCGCAAATGAGCGTCTCCGGCCGTTTACAGGTTAAGAGAAAAATATTTTCATTTTCAAAATGGAACTGATTTTTAAAAAAATTCAAATTCTGCGCTAGTATAATAATAAAATATCATTAAAATAATTATTCCATAGATTATTGACACTTATGAAATTATGAAGAAAAAAAATAATAAACGCACCTAAAGAGTTGAACACTTTTTATATGAAATTAAATCGCTTCCGCATGCTTACTTATTTTGAAATGCAGTTTTGTCTTTCAGAAGTACTACCAAACATACTGCATAATATAATTGTTTGAAATTTATCAGAATAAATAGACATGGATCCTCTCCCTTTGAGAAGAAAAACAATGAGGAGGTTGAAGCTATTCTGCCGTGGTTGAGAGTCAAAAGGTACCGTGTTTTTACTTACCACGGCAGAATATGTATAGTAGACAGACTTTCACTGGGGATTACAAAAGTATGACTAACAATTGCGTAAGTTAGTCTAACATGGCCAATTAAGAAGAATACAATATCTACCGATTTATTTTTTATTATATTTTACCTACTATATTAATATATACACACACAAGTCTACATTATTTACCTAAAACTGATGTCAGATTGAATAAATATTTAGCTAGCTACACCTATACACATACATGTTATATACAAACGTTTGCTAAACATACGGATCATAATCAAGACAATTTAATATGAATATGTATTGAAAAAACAGTTGTAAATAAAGTACATCAAAAAAGTAAAAGTGAGTACAAAAACCTTTTGAGAATATAACATTGATCGGAAATATATTATTATGCAATGATGTTACAATACATCTAGACTTGCTTTTGTCTCACAAATTCAAAATTAAATGTGGCAAGTATGAAATATTCTTATGTTTCCAGTAAATTCTTAATTTAAATGTTAATCGTTTATGAGAGTTATCAAAGAATATGTGCGTAATAAACGTTAGGACCGGGCAGCATTTTCATATAAAAAAAGTTCCATCAAATACTGCCTCAAGGCGATCAGAGTAGGAGGTATGGGCACCAGACAGAGTTTGAGATGTCAGCTGTAATAGAGTAATGATAGTTTACAAATGGCGGCGATTGTTGTTGTTACTGCTGATTTGTATGTTGTTTTACTGCAAGCATTTAGACAATTTAAATCAGTAAAGTTTACTTAGAGACAGCACTGACTTCATAACTTGGCTGTTGCACACCAATTCCTCTACTTTAGTAGACCTTGCATTCTCTAATGAGGCATAATATCTTCAGGCGGAAAACAATTGTTTTATTTATATTTATTGTATCAATAATAATAAGTAGTTTCACGTATTTACAAATGAAATGTTATTCCTTGGCTTTAACTAGTGTTTGTCGAGTAAGGAAAAGATTTTCTCATCACACACGAGAGCATTTTGGCACGTTTTAAATGCAATTTACTTAGAGGTAGCATACAACCTTACATGGCGCGTGTCAGTTTACTACTAAAACTGTGAAATTGGAGATAATACAATTGTCTTGTTTTTGACTTGCCACTTTAAGATTTTAACAACGTGTCTAATTATATTGTAACATCATTGTTATTATGTATGAAAATATAAACTTATTATGATTCCACCTTATTTATTTTAGTTGTAAAAGAAAATGTTAAGTAAACGTAAATTCTGGTTGAAACTAGAATTTGAAAAGGTTGTACGTATATAATGAGTTGTAACACTTGTGTTAAAAATAAATAAATAATAAATCATGTACATATCAAAAATCTGTTTTTATAGCACATTAAAAAAACTATAGTATGGAAAATGCCTTAAAAAATTTATGATAGTTAACATTATTGTAAATGTGATATATAAAATTAAAATAGTAAAGATTAGTCGAGTAGAAAACATTGCAGGATATAGTTTTCTGACAAAAGAGATCATAATTTAATAATTATGTAATTCGGTGGCACATAAGTTAATTAGAAGTCATGGGAAATTAGAGAACACAGTAGACAGTACAACCTCAGTCTTTGGGACCTTTCAATGTGTATATATATAACCATCCCATCTGCCCAGGTAGGAAGGACATCTGCCCCGGAATTCATCGTATCGGAATTCATTGTATCATTGATGGACGTCATAATAACCCGTTCCCACTTCTGTTTAAAATCAGATAGGTCCCATTTAAAAATCGGATTCCCTAGCAGCTGTAGAGGGTACATGGAGTTCACACTTGTCCAGCACATTTTGTTGGATGAATCGTATCGGAATTCGCTCACTCATTTGTGTGAAGCTGTCTACACTTGCCACCTTGTCGTCCCGGCGTGAGCCCCACTACACCCCGACCCCTCAACCCACTCTGTCGCAAGGAAGCATGCGCTCAATGTCTGCGTGACCATCTGATTTTTTGTCATTCTGAACTAGAGATGGATAAATTCTGCAAACTCGAACCCGGGATCTGCTCCAGACTCGCGAGAGGCTCAGACCGCCGAGTTCCAGGTTTGGGTGCGAGTCCTGAACCGGGTTCTCTGGGAGTAGTCGATTTGAAAAAGGAGTAGGATCCGCTTCCCGCAAGAACCCGAGTTCAAGAGCCCCCTCCAGCTGAATCTACACATCGCTAGTGTGAACTGGACATCCGTCATCCGATTTTTACCGGAAGTGGGAATGGGCCCCAATGTTATCCGAAACAATGGCGAAAGAAAGAGGTAGAACAACATGGCAAAATAACTCAAAAACTAATCATGATTTAAACAGTTCAAATTTTGTTAATAAATTGTGGGTTTCTTGTGATTTTCCGCATACACGAAAACCTTTACACTTAGACAGGTTCATCAAAGAGGTTGTACTTTACATTAGTGGCAGTAGGGGCTTGTTGTAAAAAATTATTCATTAATTTATAAAAAGTCAAAATTTGTATGAAGAATTTCTTTTTGTGTATACGGGTACATAATAATTAAAATACTTTTTTTTCATTCTTAGATTTGTAGCAGAAAAAAAGGTAAAGGACATACCGCATTTACCATCTGAACATTATTTAGTATTACAGTTAAGATTTAGTTAATTTTATTTAGTTCTGCGAAGATTCTGAGAATAAGAATAGCACCAAAATGCTTCACGAATCTCCATTTAATATTTTACAAACATTTAAAAAAAAAAAAAACAGATTACCTACAAAATTTCGCCCGTAAACATATCAATTTATTTAGTCAAATTTGAACTAAGAGTCTCGTATGTTGAGCTGAAGTGACTAACATTTTATGTATATTGGCATTTCCTAACAAACGGATCAAGTTCACAACTTGGTATTTACGTATCATACAAAATACAATATACAATTCACCTAAACTATGACTAAATATTTCATTTATAATATTACCTAAATTTAAAATATCACTTATGATAACTATATAAATAAAATAAACGATAATTCTATTCTAAGCGTTTGACTCGTGTCAGACTTGAGTATAATATTTTAGTCAAAATAATAAATAATATGTTGCATGTCGTAGGATTGCACACAGTTTAAAATATTGCCTTTAGACATTTCTGTAAGTGTTATATACATATTATATTTCCACAATAGAAACCATTGTAAAAGTAATATGGATTGAAGTGTTCTATTCTGGAATATTCCGGATACAATGAGAAACTTACATAAAGTTCCCAATAAAGAACTTTCCATACACATAATGTGCAAATAGGGTTTCATGCAAATGAAATGTTGTTTTTTCAGTCCCTTAAAGACTAAAATAAAAAAAATGATAATTTACCCACTTACAAGGTATTCAAAGGGACCAAAAGGGTGACCACGTATCTTTTGCAACAGTCTAAAGAGTGTTAAATCGGCCATAAATGACACATTTCAACATCTTAAATGCGGTGTTCCATATCGCCCCAAGGATTTAAATACTGCACTCGTATTAAGACGCCAAGAAATGTCAGCGGTTTTCCGCATAATCCTTGTTAACCTGTAATCGGCCGTAGACATACGAGCGCGCGTATAGGGCGCATGCGCGGGAAATTATTTTTTTTTAAATTCAAATAAATTATGTTTGTCTGCGATTTTGACCCTTCTATGTACAGAATTTTTATGAAGGACAAGGTCAGAATCGCTTGTGCCAACATTTGCCCATAAGACGGGGTAAAAATTTCATTCACCTTGCAACCCCAGAATATTTTTAAACGATTTTATCTGTGGCATGAAAATGTCAAATTTGCCGAGAATTTTATCTGTCAAAGTCAATGCGTGTTCCTCGACTAAAACATCGTAAAACCTATTAATTTACGTAATTAACACAAGTAATGTTGTTTTAGTACATAGTTTATTGTTCTAGGAATGTGTTTCGGTCAATAAAATATACTATATCTCAAAATTAATCCGCAAAACATTCAATTCAAAATTCAAAATGGTGGTTTTTTAGGAAATTTCCGTATTTTTCCTGGATTTTGATGGCCTTTGACAATAAAAACTTTTTCATACAAACATCGAAATAAAACGACAAACGGATAGTCAATTATGAATGCGTGTTGGGCTTATAAAATGTAGTAATTATAATAACTAAAAATAGTAATTTGTATATTTAAGTAGGTAAATAATTAACGAGTCAGAGGCCAGGCCATTTAGCGGAAATTCGCGGAACTTCGCAAAAAACACTAAAAAACCACCACTTTGAATTTTGAATTGAATGTTTTGTTGATAAATTTTGAGCTATTGTATATTTTATTAACTGAAACACGTTCACATCACAATAAACTATCTACGAAAACCACATTACTTGCATTTATTACGTAAATTAATAGGTTTTATGATCGTTTTATTCGCGATACACGCATTTATTGCGACCGTTAAATTCGCGGCAAATTCTGACAGCCGATTGTCATAGAAAAAATCGTTTTAAAAATATTCCAGGGTGACAAGGTGAATGAAACTTGTAGCGTCTCCGAGAGTAATGACAGCGCAAGCGATTCTGACATTGTTCTTCATACAAATTGTGTACATATAAGGGCCAAAATCGTAGACCAAAAGTTTTTTGTCGGAAATATTATTCAAATATTTGAATTATTTTCTCGCGCATGCGCAGATGCCGCGGCCACCGGGTGACAAGCGGCCGCCCAGAGGTTAATCCACACCATCTGTTATCTGACATCCAACACACAACTGGCATAGACAAGTCATTGAAAGCCATAGAAAATCACAGAATTTTGACAGTCGATAATGCACGACGGACGCCTTCCGACATCCAACAGATTTTCCCTTTTTGTTTTATGTAATTGTCTCGCAACGCTGACTTAACACAAAAGATACACAATCACCTTTCAGAAAACCTTGTAAGAGATTTTCACTGAAATATGGAGGAACCACAAATAAAAATTACTATGCATATCCATATTGTTAATATAAAGTTGGATTAAATGAAAGCAAAGTGCTAGGGGAAAGAGTTGTTATGTGACTACAATATTACCATCTTCAATTATCCCTAAAGTAATTTTTGCATTGTAATTGCATTCTTAAAAGAATATATCCCGATTCCCTTTCCAAACTCGAGAGCAAATTTTTTTTACAATTTCAAATGTTTTGGGTTAATATGTTCAGTTTCAAAAATTTGACAAGAGTCCGTGATATTTCGAGTATTGTACGCAGTAAGTACCCTTCGCAGAATCTATTTATTAGACAGAATTTATCCTTTTTTATAGGGTGTCTATAAAGTATTTTCATTATGAAAATATCACAGAAACACCTATTCAATTTATGAATGCGTAAAGCAACTTTTATTTCCGAGATCACATTAATATTATACATTTTGACAATTTTTTGGGTACAAAAAAGGCTATGGAAAAAGAGTCACAAATGTTTTTAAATTAAAGGTTTCAGAGAGTTAAATTTAACAAAAGGGTGAAGAAATATGTAAGGACTGCTTACTACTAAATACCTGACC
Organism: Limnephilus rhombicus; assembly: GCA_929108145.2. Taxonomy (NCBI): domain Eukaryota; kingdom Metazoa; phylum Arthropoda; class Insecta; order Trichoptera; family Limnephilidae; genus Limnephilus; species Limnephilus rhombicus. The sequence goes on along the minus strand of OV815295.1, from coordinate 25,860,903 downwards.
TAGTACTTATCTTACTTCAATGAAGTAGAGGCTCTCAAATACAATGTAATAGATTCTTACACAATATATCCAACAATGGACATAAAACAGTTTCCTAGTATTTCAACGTCAATGAAGTAGATTCTCATATAATATATCCTATAATGAATATAGCACAGTATTCGAATATCAAGATGTCAATAGTTCCCTAGTATTGAACACCAATGAAGTAGATTCTCACGTAATACATTGCATAGTGAACATAGTGACAGAGTTCCCTAGTATTTGAATATCAAAGTAGTTTTTTACAAAGCCATGGAGATGTCAACAGTTTCCTAGTATTGAACATCAATGAAGTAGATTCTCACGTAATATATCCAACAATGAACAGCTTAGTATTTGAGTACCTAAGTAGTTCTTCACAAATGCAGCTATGAAGATGCCAATAGTTCCCTAGTATTGAACATCAATGAAGTAGATTCTCAACAATGGACATAGTAGCACAGTTCCCTAGTATTTGAATATCTAAATAGTTTTTCACAAATGTAGCCATGGAGATGTCAATAATTCCTTAGAATCTCACAAATGAAGCCACGGCCATCTGAGTGGGGTATGCTAATGAAGCAAGGGGGGGGCCGGCTCTACAAAGGAAGCGGGGAACAGGCCGGTCCTTCCCGTCCTCTCCAGGGTGCCTTTGTACCAGCCGTCCCCCCACTTGCGGTGCACCAGCACGGTGTCGTCAACCCTCAGCTCCAGCTCGTACTCCGAGTTGGGCGGGTAGGCCACGATGCAGCGGAAGCGCTCCCTCGTCAGCACCGAGTCCTTGCTCCGCAGCTGGTGGCCGGTGCTGAGCAGCGGGTCCTTGCTGCGGGCCTGCAGCTGCGCCGGCTGGCTGGACCTGTCCAGGAGCTGCTGGTTGGTGGTGGCGTCCAAGGACTGAGACTTGCGGTGTTGTTGGGGCGGGCGCGGAGTCCACACTACCTCGTTGGATCTGTAAAACAAACTACACTTTATTTTGGAAAAACAAATTTTAAATATTTAAATGAAAGCATTATAAACTATTCCCCTCGCTACGGAATATATCCCGTCGCGATCGGTTTGAGCGATATGCGCGCTGTTTCGTGTATTAACACGCTGTTAGAACGAGACGCAACGCTTATCATATGTCCGTCAGGCTATAAATGCGCCACTCTCCTAACTAGTAAGTTGCAACGCGTGATGGCAAATATTTTTAATAGAATAAAAATGCCATCGGACAGCAAAATGACATGTACATTTTTTACTCCAAATGTGCTCAGGAATCGCTGGTTAAAATCCCTCAGATACATGCTGTTACACCCGGTATGCTCCTAAGCCTTGCAAAATAATATAAAACATGCGGCTGGTGCAATGGGAATTCAAATTTTACTAGTCTCAGGGAGAGATTGTATGTGACGTTATCATTCTAGTACCTTTGTTTTTTTTTGTTATCATACAATATGTGTAAGGTAGTGGATGAACGTCGATGACGTGTGTACAAGCTCTCTCTGGGAATAGTATGAGGATATCTGTTTGAGCTGTCATCACGATTCTCTAATGAATGACCATATTTTAACCTGTCAAAGGCCGGCAAACTCCAGGAAAAATAGGGAAATTTCGTAACAAAACACGATTTTGAATTTTGAATTGAATGTTTTGTGGGTTAATTTTGAGCTATCGTATATTTTATTGACCGAAACACATTCCTAGAACAATAAACTATGTACCAAAACAACATTACTTGCGTTAATGACGTAAATTAATAGGTTTTACGATGTTTTAATCGAGGAACATGCATCAACCTCAACAGATAAAATTCGCAGCAAATTTGACATTTTCATACCACAGATAAAATCGTTTAAAAATATTCTGAGGTTGCAAGGTGAATGAAATTTTTACCCATCATATGGGGTAATGTTGGCGCAAGCGATTCTGACCTTGTTCTTCATACAAATTCTGTACATAGAAGCGCCAAAATCGCAGACAAACATGTTTTGTTCGAATTTTTTTCGAATTATTTTCTGGCACATGCGCACAATACGCGCGCACCTGCGCGTCTCCGGAAAATAAGAGGTTAATAAGCATAAGTTTTTTCCTATTAGTTTGCTATATTATTTAAATAAATTTGAAGGTAACATGCTGAAGATACATTTTTCCATAATGAAAAAAAATCAAGGGAACCAAGTACCGTAAGCCATGCGATACCAGTATCTTTTGTGGATACGGAAAAGGCCAGGCCATTTCACGAAAATTCGTGAAAAAACACTAAAAAAGCAGCATTTTGAACTTTGAATTGAATGTTTTGTTGATTAATTTTGAGCTATTGTATATTTTATTGACTGAAACACATTCACAACACAATAAAATATCTACCAAAACAACATTACTTGCATTTATTACGTAAATTAATAGGTTTTACGATGTTTTAGTCGCGGAACACATGTCAGTTGCGACGGTTAAAATCGCGGCAAATTCTGACAGGTGAGTGTCATAGAAGAAATCGTTTTAAAAATATTCTGGTGTTGCAAGGTGAATGAAACTTCTAGGCGTATCATAGAGTACTGTTGGCGCAAGCAATTCTGACACTGTTCTTCATACAAATTATGTACATAGAAGGGCCAAAATCACAGACCAAAAGTTTTTTGACGAAAATATTATTCAAATATTTGAATTATTTTCTCTCGCATGAGCACGTGATGCGCGCGCCGGCGCGTCTCCGGCCTGTCACCGGTTAAAACACAAAATACTGTAAGTATACATGATTATTTATTCGTTTAATGTACGTTTAAAGTTGTATACCATGGATTTGACATTTGCAAAATTTAAATACGCATGAATTACTTGGTTCTCCTTCCCCTCCCTACTACCTTCAGCCTCACAACATATCCCAATTGGGGATGCCATAGTCCCACTGGCTCCAGATGGGAGCAGTTGGAACTCTTGTGCGGTATTCATGTAAAAAAAAAAGTTATTGTTGAAATGAAGTGTAATTCCCATAATCTGTACCTAAAAGTGTGGCGGTTAATGGAATAATTAATGTATTTTGTTCCCAATAGCTTTGCCTTATGTAGGTTTTTAATTTAGGCAAACCAAGTTATTCATGCGTATTTAGAAACGAAATATTGCAAATTCAAATCCATGGTATACAACTTTAAATGTATATTAATAATAAATAACCATGTATACACGCATGCTTACAGAATTTCGTGTTTTAAACTAGTTGAAAGCGCCGACAGCTGACATATCTGCCCATAGAAAAAGCAATTACAAGCCATAGACAATCACACAAATTTGACAGTCGATTACGTATGGAATCGATTCCGTATCGACAAAAGATAGATCTTCCGATTGATTTTGGATTTGATAATTGAGGAGCCTTATACCTGTCAATCTGCGCCAGGGCTGCAATGCTGGGCCGGGGGCGCGCGCGGGGCCCCGCCCCCAGCGTGTGGCGCCCGCCGGGGTTCTGCCGCAGCCCCCGCGCTGGCCCCACCGTGCCCCCCCCGCCCCCCACCTCCTGCAGCAGCTGCGACGGACACGAACCAGACCTGCCAAACACACACAGGCTGAACATACAACACAGCACACAAACACCAAGCACAAACACGGTTAGTTGTTGCAGTTAGAATACACGCTTTCTGTTGACAAACAATATTTTTTTATAATAGATAAGTTATTTTTATTTATTGGGAACAAAATGCACAAATTCATCACTTCATATTTTCTGGGAGCTGTTAAGATCTCATAGAATGTCTATTTAAGGATTGAAAAACATCGCTATCAAAGATTGGTGTCTTGATATAATATTTTTAATTAAACTGTTGAAAAATCATACATAAAAAAGTACGTACAACTTCCAAAAATGAATTAACCCCTCAGGCTTCGGGCCTAGATCGTCGAAGGGTCAAAATATTTCCGCTTTGCAATAAAATACAAATAAATGGAATATTTCTGAACATATCCGAAAACTAAAAACTGTTTTTGAAAGGTGATGAAATACGCTTTAACATTTTATAATTACAAATAAACATATAATTTTTAAAACATTAAAATGTTGAATGCAAACATAAAAAGTTTGAAAAACCTTACGTTTTTTCTAACTAAAGTTTTTGAAACTTTGTAAATTTTTTATTAATTATTTTCACATGGAACATGGACAAAAAAGTAAGGTGGCAAAAACGTTTATAATACATTTGTCTAATAAAATATACATGTGTATTTATTTTTTTCATTATCAGTAATTTTAGTTAGAAAAATGTATAGTATAGCCATTTTTAAAACATGTTTATGTTTGAATGCAACATTTTTATATTTCAAAAATTATATTTATTTCGAATTATAAAATTTGAAAGCATATTTCATCACCTTTCAAAAACAGTTTTTAGTTTTACGTTCAGAAATATTCCATTTATTTGCATTTTATTGTAAAGTGAAAATATTTTGACTATATTAAAACTTCGCCAAATTTAAAAAAAAAGGGTTAAGAAGTTTTCCAAGGTACCGGAAAAAAAAATAGTTAAGCGGGAAAACCTTATATCTGGGATAAATTGGGGTATTCAGTCTTCAAGGGACCGAAAAAACCAAACTTCTTATTAAGCATGAAATCTTCTAAAGCGGGAACTTCTCAACCCATCCCATCCGAAATTATTTTGACTAAAACTGATCAAAGCAACAGAATTAACATTGGTGCTAATTTGTCTTGGTTTATTGATTAATGATTTAACCCTACTCAAAAAAATCGTAAGATGTCAATGCATACTACATTTTATGTAAAAATAAACATGCTTTCAGAAACCCTAAATTATGGCGGCTCGGACGGAATGGGTTAAGAGGGTTTTACTGTAATTCACAGGCAGAGAGAAACATCCATTTCTCTAATATTATCTATTTATATAAAGAGGAGTGTCTGGGCAGGCGACGTGGATTTGGTTTTTATACAAATCTACTGTTTTATTTCAAGAATGATGAAATTATGCACACTTCAAAACCAGAAGAAGCTCATTGTCTAGATTTTATCTCAAAAAGATTTGCGTAAAGCTCGGGCAACGCCAGGAACTTCAGCTAGAAATAAAATAAATTTAAAACCTTTTGTTTATAAATACAATAGGATTCTTTAATTAAATCATTCTCTTTTCTAATTCACAAATGGAACAAACAATTCCAACAGAATCTCAGGGGCACCGAGCCGGTATTTTAACTGGCTAGAATAAAGAAGTGCAAAATCATCATGTAAACCTGATTATAAAAATAAACTCAGAATACTTGTTTAAACCGGGTGTGTTTTACTGATGTGACCTGATTAGTAAAATCAGGTTATTTACTAACCTATTGTTTTTCCTGTTAAGCACTTGCATACTGCTTACTAACAACCTATGCAGGGACACTGGGGATCTAGATTCGTTCAAAATAAATAAATGTAGCTTCGTTTAACAAAAAAAAATTAGAATCTTGCGAGAGCCTTGAAGGACTAACCATCTGTTACTTATACCAGGACGAGAAGTGGTGGATAACCTCAATAATGTGACCTGATAAATTATAAAGATTTCATTGAACGCATGCATTAAAAATAATTTTCATTACTAAATTTCGGGATATAATTATTAAGAACAGCTCGTATAACAGTTGTTCATGATGACTCATTTCACCACAAAGCGACAGTACACTCAAATCAAACGGCATTTAATTAGACACAGTTTCACAGTTAGAAAAACATACAAAATGCATAGAAAAACACACAGACCCTTCTCCCAGTAAAAATACAGTAACTCCACAATTTCCACCCGTAAGAAATCAAAATGCACAAACAGCAAGACATCTGTAACCGTAGTGGTAATGTTACCTGATTCTTCACGAGACCCGGGCGGGTTGTCCCCATTTGCCCTGTTCTATTAGTGTAGGGTACGTTACCTGACATGCACGGGGTGCGGGGGCGGGCTGTCGCTGAAGACGGGGTTGTCCTGGCAGGTGGGGGCGCTCGGGGGGCTCTTGCTGCGTTTCATGGCGGCCAAGCGCTTCATCAAGCTCATGCTGGAGGGCATCTTGTCGCTTTTGCTTTTGTCCTTTACCTGGGAACGCGATACAAAAATGAAAAAAAAATGTATTAAAAATTATTATCGATGAGCATTCACACTAATATACAGCGCACCCACTGGCTGATGCTATTAATGTTCAATTATTCAGGGTACAAACAAGGTGCAAGAAATATGAAATAAAATATGAGAGTATTCAGTTGGTGTAACAAAGTTACCTTCTCAGAAGATTTGGCCCCAGAAACTGCCTTGGGGGTGGAGGACCAGGGGAACATAGGAGATGTATCTGAAAATATAACAAAAAGACTAGTTAAATCTTAAATTCATCTCTTGAATAATGCCCTCCACTGGCGGGTGAACTCCTAGCATGGAGTGTTAATAAGCATCATCTTGAAATAATGTTTTTTTAAATTATGTGTATTCAACATTTTTGTAACAAGGCGTTTGGTACAAACAGCAGAAATGCGAATGCTTAGGTGGTCAGTAGAAGTAAGTCGGTAGTCGAAAGTTCACGCATTCGTGGTAGCCTGGGTGTCACGGACATAAACAGTAAGCTAGAGGAACGACAGTTAAGATGGTATGGGCACATAAGACGGAGCCCACCAGACCACACAGTGAAGCAGGAAATGTCTATGGAGCTTCATCGACAGTCATCCAGAGGAAGGCCAAAGAACTCCTAGATGAATCGATGCTCCAAAATTCTACAGAGAAACGGCCTGGATGAAAGCGATACCCAGAACCGAAGAAGTTATAACCTGAGAACTAGAAGAGCCGACCCCAACAGCCTACCTAGGCAATGAGTTGGGACAGTGCAAGGAAGAAGAGTATGGTGTACCGACTGTATGCCAATGAGCCAAACAGGATAAAACAAAAGTGGTGCGAAGGTCTCTATAAACGTTAATGATTCATGTTATTATTATTAGTGAATGAGAAATGCATCCTAGTGATGCACTCTTAACTGTTTCCACAATAAATCAATGCTTTCTTCTCCCCAAATGAGAATCCAATCGGCTTTAAATTAATTAAGTATCTATATTAATTTGTAGTGTCGATTTTTTTGTTTTTAAATATATGTATATATTTTCTCCACACAGAAGGCTCTGTGGAAAATAATTTCCCTGAGGGCCTATGTCATCTTTGGGGATACTTTGAGGGTCTTTTTGATGAGAGGAAAAAGTGAACATAAGTCTTGATGAGAGTCCGGCAAATCATTTCATTACCGAGCTTTTGAACTCAAGAACGAGTTGTAAAAATGACCCGTTTTCGTATGATAAATGTGAACTGTGTACAAATGTTGGGGGCACATTTGGCTTGTTTCCCAACTAAGCACCAGTGCCGAAATACCGGTAGAACAAGAACAGCATTCCCATCCGATACCTGTGCTTTAAAGAGATGAGGAAAATTTCTTCAATACCAGGGAAATTATAATATCCAGATGAAATTTAAAGTGGCAATCAAATCACCCCTTTCTCTTTAACGTTGGTAATTTTATTGGTTGGCTGGTCTTCTAAATTCTTAGTATTTTTGTGAATCGTCTCTGTACCCTATATTTGCATAAATATTGTCTGATTCATGATAACTCACTAGCGATGGGACTAGCGGCCCGGGGGGGCAGGTCGGGGGGCGCGGGGCCATTGGGGGCCCGCTGCGAGGGGCCCGCCACGCCGGGGCCCGGCCCGTTGAGGCTGGCGGGTGGCGGGGCAGTTCCGGGCCCGGGTGGCGCGGGGGGCCGGGCAGCCACGGCCACATAGTTGCCCGGGAACACGCCGCACTTGTTGGTGCGGTTGGAACATCCCTTGTACCAGCCGTCTTGGCAGCGTTCCAAAACCATGTAGACACCTGCAATTTAGTCATTTTTATAAGGTTACAATATAATGCACTATTTTTGCTTGCGTAGAACTTTGTAATAACAGTGGACAGTTTCATATAATACAGTTTTAGTAAAATGATCACCTCAATGGCGCTTAAAGAAAGTCAAATATGTCCCTTAACACCATGTTTATATACAGAGAGAGAGCGACAAGGAATATACATAAAATAAAACCAATAGATTAAATACGCAAAAATTATTCTTCTCCATAATAATAATTTAGAGCTGGGTCAATCGATCATTTCACATGATCTGGGTCACTAACGATCCACTAACAAAGTGATCGGTGCCCGCCGCCGGCAGCCATAAATCATCATACGGTCAATCATGAACTACCCGATCACTGTAACCTGCTCGTGAACCACCAATGATCGGATCGGGTTACTTTTTCAAAAAGGATTCGATCATCGGCACCCATGCCCCGTAATGAATGCCGGTGCAACAAACGACCATAGATGAATTTTGAATAGTGTGAATTTTGCAGACTGGGCTACTCGAATCTCATTCTCACGACAGACAAGTAGAGATAGTAGATACTTGAAATTCCTAAAATCTAGAATAACTACCATTTACCTACTACCTAACCTACTTCAAACAAAAGTACCCAATCAAGATCGCGTTGCCATATACAGGGTGTAAAAGAACGTACCTGAGGGATTTTAACCAGCGATTCCTGAGCATATTTGGAGTAAAAAATGTACTTGTCATTTTTTTATATTAAACTAGCTGACCCGGCCACGCGTTGCTGTGGCTAATAAAACACTTTGTAAAATCCAACCTTTGTAACCACCGCCGTCTTTGAGTTTATCACGAAGAGATAGACAGATGCCGCGGAGGACTTTAATTTATAATACGTAGAGATGGTGTGAAAGATTATAATAATGTGAATGAAATGCTTAGGGTAACTAATGTATTTAAGTTAATAAGGATTAATACTGTATCCGTCTAAATAACTTTCCAATTATCCCATTGTACGTGACCATTTTTTTTAGAAAAATGGGTATAGTAAGCTATCCGTAAAAGATTGATGTATGCCATCGCAGACTTTTTTGTAGATCTATAAAAGAGGAATATCCCACCATGCATTGTTTTGTTATATCTCAAATGTATTAGGCAGTGTTTTTGATGAAATCTCCCAGGCAGCTTGACTTTTTCCGACACTTCTAACAATTATCGTTATGTTTCAACCAATTTACACAAATCGTTGACAAATTACATACCTAACCTTCCTCACGAAACACTATCTATTGGTGAAAACAGCATGAAAATCCGTTAACTAATGAGCGTAATGGATCTGGTGGTGGGACCAATTGTGGCAATTTTACTTTACCACCAGCACAACATAATCCAGGTGATTCGCCGTTGTATTCTAACGATTTACAACATTGACAAATGATTGTCATTTCCCCGATTATCACGGAATTGTCGGCACAATAATCTACTTCCGGATCGTAGTGGAATGCTACTCAAAATCAAAATCAAAAACAAATCTGCCATACTAATACAAATGTTATCATTATCTGTCTCTCGCTGGTCATCAGTGCGGTTTGCATGTGAGGTAGCTCATCACCCATTTGATTGACTTCGACGACCTATGTCAGCTCGTCTTTTCCTTGGCATATTAAAACAGTAAATAAAGTTCTCACGCTCTGACAAACTGATGATGAAGATTTTAAATGGTAACAGAATGACAGGTAACGTTTGACAGAAGACTGTGCACTATTACATTGTGCTTCTGAAAGTAGGTAGAACAGTAGAACTGTTTATATGAAATTGTTGTTTTTACTATCTTCCTCACAATTATTATTTTTTTAATTGTTAAACTAACATTTTTAAGACAAGATTTTTATGCATAGCACAAAGGGTAACAATTATTATAAGCAATAATTATCAGCCTGAAACACTCATCCACACTGAAAAATCTTCCGAGAAAAGATACATGACGCCATCTTCCCGTTGGCGTCATGTATCTTTTCTCGGAAGATTTTTCAATGTGGATGAGTGTTTCAGGCTGATAATTATTGCTTATAATAATCTTCCTCACAATTTTTCCATATTATCTCACCGTTTAAACCTTCCCTGGACTACGACAAACATTTCAAAACCAAAATCACCTAAATCAGCCCAGCCGTTCTCGAGTTTTAGCAAGACAAACGAACAGCAATTGATAAGAATACAGTGAAACCCGAATTTTACGTCCCCAGATTTAACGTTTTCCCGCCAATTACGCGTAATTATTTCAGTCCCGATATATTTTAGTACATTTGTTACTCGTTTTTTGCGTTTTTTTTCCCGCAATTTACGTCGAAAATATTCAAAAAATGTGAGTTTCGCGCGCTTGACACGGCCGTGCCGTAATTGGTCGGCGGACGGCGCGCAACGTGGTGATTGGCCGACATCTTTCAATTTCAGCCAGCCGTGATTGGTCGGCGTACGGTTAAAAACGCGGTGATTGGCCGACATTTTTCAATTTTAGCCATGTGTAAAATACTGTAGCATCATCTGTTCGGTTTGTTTATGCATCTGTCATTTGGTTTTCAACTCGATTTGTGACGTGACGCTTCTTTCTGACCTTATTCGCTATCATCATTTACACATAGTTTTTACGTTTCTTGTTTTGTTTTAGTTAAGTTTATTACAATCTAAAGTGCTTTTTTTATATTATTATTATGTCTCAGCAAAGAAAAACTTTGTCAGTGCGAGAGAAAAGGAACATTCTTGAAAAGGTTAATAAACACGTTGGTTCACGTGTTTCGCTGGCTCGTGATTTGGGTATACCCATAACTACGTTGGCTACCATCATTAAAAATCGGGAATCAATCGAAAAAAGTACGATTCAGTGCGGTGTCATGGCGAAAAAACGTAAATATATTACTACGTCGAAATACGAAAAACTGGAAGAAATTTTAAAAGAGTGGTTCGTCAGTGCGAGGGCCAGCAATGTTCCCGTCGGCGGTACGATTATTCGCGAAAAGGCGCTACGCATCGCGGATCGACTCAGTATCGAAGGATTTACTGCTTCAAATGGATGGATAGATCGTTTCAAAAAGAGGCATAATGTGGTCTACAGATCTATTTGCGGGGAGTCGCGAAGTGTTGACTTAGACATTTCTGAAGATTGGAAGCAGACAGATGTTCCGGCGTTAATTGCAGACTATGCTCCCCGAGATATTTTCAATGCGGATGAGACTGGGCTGTTCTTCAGCGTGCTGCCGTCTAAGACATTTTGCTTCAAAGGGGAGGACTGTCACGGAGGAAAATTAAGCAAGATGAGGCTCACTGTTCTTTTGATTACGAATTCAGATGGCAGTGAGAAGCTTTCCCCATTGGTAATTGGGAAATCTGAAAAGCCCCGCTGCTTCAAAAATGTGAGGTCGCTGCCAACAAAATATGCAGCTAATAAAAAGGCATGGATGACTTCAACCCTGTTTGAAAAACAGCTGACTGCATTAGACGCTTTGATGGGAGTAAAAAATCGCAAAATTTTATTATTCCTTGATAGGTGCCCTGCTCACCCCACAAACCTGACACTGAGGAACATTAAGTTGGCATTTTTTCCACCCAACTGTACGAGTGAACTGCAACCTCTGGATTTGGGCATAATCCGCTCATTCAAGCACCACTACAGAAAAAACTTGGTAAATAAGCTATTGTCTGAGCTAGAACGAGGTGAGGACCCCAAAAAGTTTAAAGTCTCCATTTTAGATGCAATGCATTATACTGTAAAGGCATGGGGTGAAATCACAGACGTTACAATAAAAAATTGTTTCCGGAAAGCTGGGATAAACAAGGAGCAGGAGGCAGCGGAAGAAGAGAATACCGAGGATCACATTATCGAAAGCTGGGAAAGTATCTCAGATCAACCCTTGGAGGACTACATGAACCTTGACTCCAACGTGATGACATCAGACTTGGTGGAAGTGGATGACATCGTGGACAGCCATGTGACACCAGAAAACTTGTCCACTGAAGAAGAGCCATCCGATGAAGAAGAGATAAATGTGATCCCAACAAAAGAAGAAGCGATAAAGTACGTCGAGGGTCTTAAAACCTATTTTTCAAGCATTAGTGGTGTTCGAGACGAAACTTTTAAATGTCTATACCAGATCGAAAAAGAATTGGAACAGAAAAAAAAAATGCAACAAACTAATCTACGTGATTTTTTTAATAAAAAATAAATCCTCTTTTTTCAATACTGGGGTAGATTTGTTTGTTGAATTTCTTTCTGTTCTTATTCTTTTTCCATGTATGGACATTTAAAAGTTTGATCTTGAATGTCACCAATGCTTGAAAAATAGGTGACCCTCAATGTACTTTATTGATTCTTCTTTTGTTGGAATCACATTTATTTCTTCTTCTTAATATACATGATTTAAATAAAATGTTCTTTCTTCAATACCCCAATACAATATAAATGTGTTTTTCTTCAAAACCCACATGATATACCTACATGATTTTTTTAATAAAAAATAAAATTTAAAATGTGTTTTTCTTCAATACCCCCCATTTACATTTTCCCTCCGTTTAGGTTTTTTTTTTCAGTCCCTTAAAAAACGTAAAATGGGGGTTTTACTGTAATAAGATAAGAAGTTAGAATGGATATAGTAAGCTATCCGTAAAAGATAGATATTATGCCTTCGCGGACTTTTTTGTAGATCTTTAAAAGAGGAATATCCCACCATATATTGTTTTGTTATATCCCAAAAAGATTAGGCAGCGTTTTCGATGAAAGCTACCAGGCTGCTTGACTTTTTCCGACACTTCTAACAATTATCGTTATATTTCAACCAATTTACACAAATCCTTGACAAATTACATACCTAAACCTTCCTCACAAAACACTCTATCTATTGGTGAAAACCGCATGAAAATCCGTTCAGTAGTTCTCGAGTTTATCGCGAACAGACAGACAGACAGACGGCGCGGGGGACTTTACTTTATAATATGTAGATAGAGAAGCATTAAAAATATGTTTCCATCACATGACGCCACTGACTAGTTATGATAGTGGCGCATTTATAACCTAGCGGTCATTCGATAAGCGTTGCGTCTCGTTCTAACAGCGTGTTAATACTCGAAACGGCGTGCGTATCGCTGACATCCATCGCAACAGGATATATCTCATAGCGATGGGAACAGTAGCGACATGTAATTTTTTTTATTTTTAACCCGGCGTCAATGACGTGAAAATAATTACGCGGTCAATGATGCCGGGTAACCGTGACCCGAATTTTAACGATGGGTTGTATCATAACTGAAAGGGTTATCTTGATTTTGAAAATTATTTATTATTTATGGGTTCTTTGCTCATAAAAAAAAATATTAATAATACGAGTATATTTTATAAATCAACTTTTTATTATCTTAGTAAGAAACACATGCGAAATCAACTATGAAAAAATAATGTAGAATTTCATTACAACTATTGGTCATATTAACCCATTTTCCTCATATATCTCCTGTATCTTGGTGCGGGTAGAAGGGGGTTGTATCTCCAGCGCTCAAGTCGAACGGTTGACGGGTAAAAAAAAATATGGCCGTTTTAAATCGCCTCGGGTCATTGTGAACCAGCGTCATCGACGCCGGGTTAATAGAAAAAAAATGTCATCAGACAGTAAAATGACATGTTCATTTTTTACTCCAAATATGCTCAGGAATCGCTGGTAAATCCCTCGGGTACGTGTCCTGTTATACCGTCTATATATATCTAGCGTCAAATTATTTTTATCAAAAACATTTTCAATACATTTTCATTACTTTTATTGTCACTGCCCTGTGGATGTCTGGAGCAGGCTAGCTATTTTAACACATATAGCCAACTTTGGAAATCACCAGAATACATAGATTTTACTAACCCCCTTTCTTCAGTTCCAGTTCATCGGCCTTCTGGGGTTTGTAGGGGTAGAGCGCCACATAGGCTGCGGGCAGTTGGCCCTCTGCACTACCCGCCCTCCTGTGTCTGTCCAGGGGGGCCTGGAGTCCCCCCCGGCGGCCCCCCTCCCCCTCACCAAGCCGCAGCAAGTCCTGCACCTCGGGCTCCACGGCAGTCAGTATCTCCGCAGAATGTCTGGAACAAAGATTATAATACTGTAATGAATATGTAATATATCAACAACCGATGGGGTATTATAAAAGCACAACCTCAATTATTATAAAATATTGATAAATTTGAGATTATTGTTTCAAATGGAATGTACTTGTTAGTTTTCTTAACTGTATGGGACCCAAAAATCTCAATTTATAATAAAAGAGTAATTTAAAAGTTGACAATTGTATTTTTCAGTCAAATAAAAAGACATACCTACATGGATTGTAGTACTAAGCATAGTAATAAATAGTCCACTGGTCTATTAAATAAACAATAGAGGACCTAACACAGAGCCCTGTGGTACACCACAATGTAATGAAAATTCCTAACGATCACATAAACTGGCATCTCTTAAAAAGACTGCAGAATTCAAATATGTGTAAATGTTATTATTGTAGCTTAAATAAACACAAAATTTAAAGTTTCTTGTAATTTGAGCACAATTTTGAATGTACCTGTTCTGTGTAGTGGCCTGAGGCACCGGTTGTGGTGTGGTGGTCAAACTGTGCCTCTTGGTATCAGTCCTGTGATGGGTGGTGTGCCCCCGGGACAGTCCATCCCTGGAGTGGCGGGGAGACACGTCGGCACCCAGCTGCGCCAGCTGGCGGCTGCTCTGATACGTGTTGTGCATGTTGCGGTGTGTGGTGGTGTCGGAGGGTGGCGGGGACGCTGGGCTGGAGCTCTCCGAGGAGGTGTCCGGGGCCGAGGAACTGCCACCCGGGGTGGTTGTGGAGGAGCTGGAGTCTGACGGGTAGTTGGATGTGACCAGCTGGATCAGGTCGGGAGCGGTCTGGGTCGTCTGCTGCTGGCGGTACACGTTGTGGATCTGAAATGATGTTTATTGGACTGGTAAGTAGAGAAAATAAAAAGTAACTCTTATTTCAAACTCACAAATACAACAAGTCAGCACTTATAAAGGTGTCCGAAAACTCACAGTAGATACAGGCGGGAATCTGGTGAATCTACGTCACAGAGAACCCAAAAAAAAAATATTTTTTTCAATCATTTCTTTTTTTAACTTTTTCCTTTTTTTTTCAGCAACTAAAAACACTTTTGGAGCCATATCCACACCTTGTCGCATTTTAAATTAAATGTCAATAAAACAGTTGATATTAACCCCCCTAACGAATCATATTTTTTTAATTTTATGTAAAAAATTCCAACTTGGGACTTGATTTACTCAAAAACGAAAACTCAAATAAAAAAAGGCAGAGTGTGCAATTCATAACGCGATAGAAGTGAAACCTTCAGAAAATTAAAGAAGACAAGAATGGGGAGGCTATAAAGCACCGCACAAAGACGACGTGTGCGACATAAAGAAGGTGCGTAAAGGTTACCTGATCAGTTCTCTGCACTCCGTGAAGTGAAGACTCTACAGATGGCAGGATAGGACCACTGCGTAAGCTGAAAGGGCAACAAAATGCAGCATTAACATAAAACATTTGTCCAAACAAGTTTTTGATACAGTTGCAACAAAGCTAAACATTGATCTTCCACTGGCCATTAGACAGAACACAAATTAGGCTAAATATATTATATCAGACACCGAAGTCTTTCGATCACCATTCTGTGGTGCACGGCACTAGTATATTATTTATTCAGCAAAAACAAGTTGGTATTTATCAATGCCTGTAGATGGGTTGTATACACTTCGGGATAAACTTCTTGTAACCGGTGTCGGAAGCACACGAATTTGAAATATAATTGAACATAAAGTTCATTTTCAAATACATCTATTTGAATCTTAATTTCATTTTCATGCGTGAACTGAATGGAAATCTTGAAAGCGGAAATTAACCCACTTTCTGACATCCGATTTATCCCGACATCGAGCTGGAACTCGGTAGATATACTCGTTGTAAATGACAATGCATTCATCAAGGTTTGGTGGCACTAACCTACGAAATTGGATGAAATGTTGGCACAATAGCACGCCTAGTTTAGTAGTTAGCATACTCGCCAAAAGCTTGCTTTTTTACTGGCATGTGTATCTGCGGCGGGACACAAGGTACTAAAAAGAGCGGGAAAGGCCGCGCGAAAGGGAATTTGAGAATGCTCGAATAAAGGTTCTAAAAGAGGTTAGGTACATAATATAAGTTCTATCAGAAGGTAAAACTATCTCGAAATTTAAGGTACAGCAGACACATTGTATGAATATATTTTATCAAATACTACTAAAACATTGGCAAAAAACTTTTTTTAACAGGCTGGCAGGGAGTAAAGGTGAAGTATTCCATTCAAGAATAAGTAGGAAAACAAACTCACTTGCTAGAGAGCTTCATGAGCGCCCGCGCCGGTGCATTCATGTCCACAAAGGCGATTGGGAAGATCCCAATACGCTCGTTCAGCCGTCCCTCGGCCCAATTCTCATCCACCCGGCGGATGACTCCGATCATGGCGCCCTTCTGGAACGCGAGGCAGCCCTCCTCGTCAGGGGGCGCCATGTGGAAGTCGTACAGTGCCTTACACTGCGGGCTGCCTGACACGGGGAGTGGCACCACCACCTGACATCACACAACATCTCTTAAAGTACCTTATGCAGTCATCGGCCAAAAAATGTTAATTCATTACACAGGTGCATATGAAGGGTATCTCGGGTTGTATTCTGCTTTTTCAGTGTCACCCAAGCACATGTAATCGAAATTTAATATTATCTTAGCATAGAGGTCATGGAAAACAACTTTAATATGTTACCTTAGCGTAGGTCATGAGAAATTGTGTTAGGTTACCTTAGCATAGGTTACGGGAAAGTTTATAAAGTTACCTTAGCGTAGGTCATGGGAAATTTGTTACATTACCTTAGGTCATAGAAAATTTGTAAGGTTACCTTAGCATAGTTCATGGGTAAGTTTATTAGGTTGACTTAGCATAGGTCATGGGAAAGTTTGTTAGGTTACCTTAGCACAGATCATAGAAAAGTTACATTACTTTAGCATAGGTCACGGGAAAGTTTGTTAGGTCACCTTAGCAAATCGTGAGAAAGTTTTTTAGGTTACCTTAGCATGGGTCAAGGAAAAAGTTTGTTAGGTTACCTTAGCTTAGGTCAAGGAAAAAGTTTGTTAACCCATATATGCCCAGAACTATGTCTTTATTTGGTTCCTTATTTGCCTACTGATTCGAAAACGAATCAAAATTTAAGCTTTCTTTCAACGTTAATTATCTTACGCATTTCGTTCGGAAAGTGCATTCTATCGCCATCTGTGTCAAGGTTAAGGTATCTTCTTCTAATGGTAATTAAATGTTTCAACTAAACAAATTTTATTGTCCCGTAATGAATCGGTGCAATTTGTGACCTGTTTACGGCGTGCAGAAATCATGGCTACTTTCACAAAAAAAGTAAGTAATTATCCAAATTAACTCTAGTTTAGAGTTTTTGCGTAATTTATGATAAAGTTAAATAGTTTTAACATATGTTTGTGTAATTATAAAAACTATATTGTTGTATTTAAATACCTAAAAGCTGTTTATAATACCAGTGTTTCGAAAACGATACATTGGGAAAATATACGTATGTAATATACTAAATAAGCATTTTTTAATTTCAGTTGGAGCAAGCCTTTATCGACTAATGATTCGAACGATGAAGCGACTGGTATAGACATTTACATAGATCCCCCGGATATGGATTAGTTTCGGACTCCGATTCGGGCGACTAAACAAATAAAAGTTTTGAAAATTTATCACGTAGACAACTTCTAGCCCCTGCTGAGCTGGTGCTTCATGGGAATAGAGACAATGATGACAGCGAGTCAGAAGATGATCTTCCGCTTTCATCCTTAGGGAACGTACCCATACTACGTGACCAACTTTTTTCAATTTTTAACCCCCCCCGGTGACCAAAAACCTAAGCAACCCGCCGCTCATTTGTATGGAGCGTGACATTTTGAAGACCCCTTAAACGTGTCACGTAGTATGGGTACGTTCCCTTAGCTAATCGAAGCACAACATCAGATGTGCCTTTATCGAGTCGACTAGAATAGCCAAAAGCCCGTAAGTGGGTAAAACAAGACCTATCTAGAATGGATAGAGTGGATTGTACCGCCTCCAAGATCAGTGGTGACCATATCAAATGCAGCGGACCCAGTCCATTTCTTTGAATTATTTTTTAATCACGAAGTAATAATACCTATTGTTCGTCATACAGTTATTTATGCTGTGGAAAAAGGAATTATGGCGTTTACCGTCTGATGATGAAATATATTGCTTCATCGGCATTTTTATATTGACAGGTTACTGTCCATTGCCGCGACGACGTATGTATTGGGAGAGTAATGAGGATATCCACAAATTGTTGATAGCTAAATCTATGCGACGGAACCGGTTTGAAGAAATTTTGCAATACTTCCATGTGTTTGATAACTCAAATTTGGCTCCGGGTGACAAACTGGCCAAAGTACGCCCCTTGTTTGAGATGCTCATGTAGCGTTTCATTCCTAAATGTGTTCCTCAAATATGTATCTCCTAAATTTTGCTTCAATTTGTTTGTTAGAATGTTTAGATTTATAATTATGTCATTTAAAAATAAATAAAACAGAAAAATATTGTTGTTTCTTCACTCATAGTAAATGTATGGGAAGTGCTCAATGTTTCGTTTTCGAACAATTAAAAAAAAGGTACTTATCCAACTCTGACCTTAATGAAACTTGTTTTAACGTTATTAGAGACTTATTACCACTAACATATCTAAAGTTTAGTAAAATCAAAAGTCCAAAATAGTTCTGGGGATATATAGGGTATTGATCGTTTTCGAATCAGGGGCATATATGGGTTAAGTTACCTTAGCATAGGTCATGGGAAAAGCTCCTTGTTTGCCCCCGCACTCCCCATAGTACCAGTGAGTGTCGATGCGTTTCTTCAGCAGGATGGCGTCTCCCTTCTTGAAACTTAAGTCCCTGAAAAGCCAATTCATGTTACATTATAAAATAAATTAATAAAAATGCCAGAATAAATTTTCTGGCATTTTTATTAATGTATATTTAAAAAATTATAATGAATATTTTGTTAAAAAAAATTTTTTTTTTTGCATTCTCACCAGCATTTGGTTCCTTAGAACGGGCAATCTGCCTAGCTAGGAACTAATATCGACCCACAAGACATAATAGCACTTGTATACATTTTATAGTTATTTTTCAATGTTATTTATATATTATTTTTGCCATACAAATGTATCAAATGTAATGTTATAAATAAATAAAAAATAAATAAATTATTCGAAAAAGCGGTCAATTTATAGTAATTAACCAAACTAATGCGCCATTTCTCCGCAGTGGTAGAGAGAGGTTGGACATACACACAACTCTGTCTCGGCGCACACCTCTTGCTTCATTCACATTGAAACTTACGATTCACATTAATGCCTACGATTCATACAAACTATTCTGTTATTCTGACTCTTGAGACATGAAAAGACTGTATTTGATTCATTTGATCGTGTTACGCATTCCTCGGGCATCCCCGACTTTTCACATTGGAGTAATAACGTCCAAACATCCATGTGTTCCTTTCTTAATATTATTCAATTCACTTACACAGCCTTGCATTATTCCCGGATCTCCACATTTGTAATAAAACATTATATGCTCCGGGGATCGCATTTCCGAAGCATTCATCAACAGTTCAATTTAAAACACAACAGAATTTATCACCAAGAATAGGTCTTTTGGCAAAGCCAGAACTGATCCGGAAATGTTCTAATCAATTGATTTTGTATGGTATATCATGGCATTGGTTTTATTGTATGAAGTGCAAACACTTTGTATAAATAACACATCTAATTTTACTGTAATATTTGTCACAGTCGATAGTTGTTAAATTAACAACTATCAAATTTTATTTAATTTGCATTTTACAATAAGGAACTCCAGTGAAAAATATTATCGCTTTAAAAAAAAAAAAATAATAATAATAAATGTTCAAATGCTGATTCTGAATATATAAGTTTTATTAAATAATATTAAACGCAGAGTTTTTAAAAAATTATTAAAAGTCCATCTTTAATCGGGTCCCAGAAACATGCCGTCAAGTTGGTAGTATTAAAATGTTTAGTGGTGACGTCACTGCTCATCGTGTCGTGACGTCACCGTAAAGTCATTGTACGGGAATGTAGGAATGACACAAGCCATCGTATTGATTTATTCGTTTATTTACATACTGTTTATAGCGATTTAGTTGTTGTGTTTATTGAAGTTTCAAAAATAAAGGTATCTCTTATTAGTTCATCTCTATTATTGAAAATATTCATAAACTATTGCACAAAAAAAATAGTAATGCTACTCTAGGGAGAATACTTCGAACACCGAATTTCAAAATGGCGGCAGTTGATCAGCTGATTGCCCGATCTTATAGTAACTTTTCGGGAGTGATGACGTCACACGATTCACTACACATACGGTGGTTTTCGGGGGATCTTGAAAAATTAAAACTTTGACAATTATTTTAACTATTAACTAACTCTAAAACAAACAAAAAAATATGCAGTTATTTAAGTTAGGTCATTATTCATTTAAAAAAAATGGACTGGAGTTCTCTATTGTATCATGTGAAATCACAAAGCGAATGCTTTCTATAAAAATACTTCTAATATTTATTGTAGACAGAATAAGAGAGTCATAACAAAAGATATTATGTGAAATAATCCCGAAGAAATGGGTTTGCTTTCTAGCAGGGTACTCACCTAACCGTGTAACCTGTAACGTACCTGATACTGTATCAAGTGAGTACGTAGGCACGAGTCTACTGCGAGCAGTGACCCGTCGACGGCGGTATCACTGCGAGCACAAAGGCGGCTCGCAGTGTTGTGCATGTGGACGGCAACACGTCCGCTTGTGTAGTGAGTACGTAGGCGCGAGCTTCAAACGAAAGTTTTCATCATGGAGTGGACAGATGAATAAAATTCAATTGTTCTTGAAATGCCTACTGATCTCTTGAGACTTCATATCCATTATTAACCGGTCAAAGGCCATGACATTTAGCGGAAATTCGCGGAACTTCGCAAAAAAACACTAAAAAACCACCACTTTGAATTTTGAATTGAATGTTTTGTTGATAAATTTTGAGCTATTGTATATGTTATTAAGTAACTGAAACACGTTCACATCACAATAAACTATCTACGAAAACCACATTACTTGCATTTATTATGTAAATTAATAGGTTTTATGATCGTTTTATTCGCGATACACGCATTAATTGCGACCGTTAAATTCGCGGCAAATTCTGACAGCCGATTGTCATAGAAGAAATCGTTTTAAAAATATTCCAGGGTGACAAGGTGAATGAAACTTGTAGCGTCTCCGAGAGTAATGACGGCGCAAGCGATTCTGACACTGTTCTTCATACAAATTGTGTACATAGAAGGGCCAAAATCGTAGACCAAAAGTTTTTTGTCGGAAGTATTATTCAAATATTTTAATTATTTTCTCGCGCATGCGCATATGACGCGCGCGCCGGCGCGTCTCCGGCCTCCCAACGGTTAAATTATTCGAACGATTTCTATTTTTATATATTTCACTTTGTCAGAACCGACGTAGGCTTTTATAATCTTCGATGATATTGTAAATGAATATGAACACAGCACTAGCCACCATTTGAGACGTGATATCGTCACGAGCACTGCGGATCCGGGAGGTCGTAGCTGGATATGCGGTTACCGTGGACGAGCCGTACCCACTTACAGATTGATACATTATCAGATACATTACATGCTACACTCTAGGTGAGTACCCTGCTTCTGAAAGGCTTTTAATTTTTGCTTCAAAGACACGGATAGCATTGACTCAGAGAGAACTGAACACCTTTTGGGGCACTTACCCCGGTTCTTTTGAGAGATAATCGTAAACGGCCCGAGCATGTGGCGCCCTGCACTGCGGCTGATGTTGTGGTGTGGGATTGGCACTGGGCTGAAGTTGCGGCGTGGGATTAGCATTGGGCTGATGTTGTGGCGTGGGATTGGCACTGCCGGGCTGATGCTGTGGTGTGGGCTGATGTTGCGGGGTGAGGGAAGGGTTGACTTGATGCTGTGGATTGGGGTTGAGTTGATGCTGTGGGTTGAGGATAGATTGATGTTGTGGCGTGGGATTGGGTTGATGTTGTGGATTGGGGTGATGTTGTGGCGTGGCGGCGGGGGTGGGTGTGAGTACGGGGGTGGGTGTGGGTGTGGGGGTGAGGAGGTGAGCCTGTTGGGTGCGAGAGGAGCGCATTCCCTCGAGGATGCGCATGAGCAGAACGTTGGGCGGCAGCTCCTCCAGACGTATCTCCACGAGGACCCGACACTCGGGACATCGCAGTTCTTTGTGGGATTGCAGAATCTCCTGGAAATACATAATAGTATGATAAGCATCAAAGACTTTAGAGACTTGTATAAAACTAAATAGATGAATAAACCACAAAACTGGAAAATAAAGTTGTGATTCTTGGAGAATATAAAATTGTGGTATATTATTACTGAACAGCAGATTAGGTAGATAATATCCTGTTTCTTATTATTGAACAATATTTTTATTGAAGACATCATCAAGTGAAATTGTTATTGTTATATAAGTATGTGTCACAATAATTTCTGATATTTTAAGAGATTCAATAAAGAATAGATTTTTGAAATTCGCTTAAATGTTGCTTTTGAACAGGAAAAATAAAATTAATAGGAGGACCAAACAATTTTTTTGGGGGGCCAAATGACCGTCATCGTGGTTCGTGTCGTGCCTAACAGCATTGTGTAGAGCAGAGATTCCCAACCCTATCTGTCTTAATACTTACTATCCAAGTTTATATATATATTTTTTAAATTAAGTGAAAATTACATGCTTCGAAATAGTACGACCAACCGGTTGGTAACGTGGTAGTTATTGGTTCCCGATTGCAAGTTGCAGGTTCGATCCTCTGTGGTAGTTGAATCCCATTTGGGCGGTGCGAGTTCTTAAAAATGTACATTTATGTTTTCTTCATAAAAATTAGGGTTCCATGCCAACTCAGAATGAAACCAACTCAGAAACACCTTAGAAAGGTCATTAAAAGCTATGAAAAAATAATTTTAAAATAGCCGGTAACCCTAACCTAACTTAACCCTATTTAACCATTTTTTTTATTTTTTTTTATCATCACTCTTTATGACCTTTCTGAGGTGCTTCTGAGTTGGTTTCATTCTGAGTTGTCTGGTCACCAAAAATTAGATATGAAAAAAATGTTATCGTGACCGATGGTGCACCAAGTATGGTGGGGAAGGAATAATTTTACGTTCAGGGACTCTTCTAGCCCCGCGGGCCAGATGGGAGCACTTCGCGAGCCATATTTGGCCCGCGGGCTGCCAATTGCCGATAGCTGATCTATTTAACTACAAGCCCAGAACATTGACAAAAAAATTATGTATGGAAACAAAACTATTAACATTAAGAAAACTATATGAATACAATACATGTCTCCTTGTATACAAAATAAACAATAAACTCGTACACACAAACACAGAACTCATTAAAACGTCCCAAGTACACAAACACTTTACATGGCAACACGATAACATACCATCCACACTAACTATGGTAAACAATCCATTGGTTACGAGGGGGGCAACTTATATAATTGCCCCTCAAACGACATTAAAAACAAAAAGAAACTGGGTAAATTTAAAAAATATATATTAATATTTATTCTTGAAAAACAAAATAATGAAATAGAATAGCGCTGTATTGAAATATTTAGTTTATCTTAATGTGTATAATTATTTCTAGTTAAATAAGTGAAAATGTAATTTTCTTTTAACTGGAATAATAAAAAATAAAAAAATGAGCTTAATATCTCTTGAAATAGCTGTCAGATAAAACCTTGTCATTCCAAGGCCACGAAATAATACTCGTTTGAGAGGAATAAATAAATTCTAATTTCTTTTAATATTGTTTTATTTCTAATAGTCAATTGCGCAATATTTAATACCAATTAAATTTATCATTTATTAGCATCATTACATGCATTTCTACTTTTCACGTATAATTTTGTATTTCAAAGACAAAAATAGCTTTGATGTATGCAATTCTAAAAACCTGAACTTCATGTTATCCAAGAGCATTTGTTGCTGAAAAAACATGGTTTAAAAATGAAGTGTGGATCCTTGAGAAAACTTCATTCTTTTTAACTTTTTTAACCCTTCGAATAATAAGAAAATAATTTTCTGTCAACTTTTGCCTGTCAACGTTTGCGCGCAAAATTCCTGGTTCATCCCATGCATTTTAAATGTTCCTATTTATTGTTTTTTTTAAACGCTTTTGCAAAAACAAAAATTGTTCTAAAATTTAGATAAAATAATCTTTCCGATGTGTTTATTAGAAATCAACATTTTTGTTTCTAAATATTAAAATTTTAATATTGGAAATGTAAATTGGCTAAAAAATGCACACCTGCGAATATTTGAATTAAAGTAATTAAAATAGAATAAATTCAAAATTTTAAATACAGATTCCTATTCTTAACAAAATTTGTAATAAAACTGTCACCTCACTTTTTATCACTTTCATACAATTTTATTTAAAAAATTAAATGTGTGATATGTCACAAATTGGCACAAAATTAAACCGTCACTTTTTATCGGATTTGTAAAATATCTGAACAACCTAGCTCATATAATTCTAAGACAACGAGAAGCATTATTTCATTCCGTTTCTACCATAAAAGAAATCACAAATATTCGCATGACAGAAAGAGAGATATCTAACTTTTAATAATGCACGTTCGCTCTGGGACAATCTGGGTCTCCTGTTATTATAACGGCATATGATGTTTTGGGACAACTTGGGTCTCCTGTGATTAGACGGGTTAAAAGAAAACTCCCATTTATCCATGCTGTTTTAACTCCCTTCCAACAGACAGTTGTTCATTAAAAATCAACCCGACATAGCCACCTAATCAATACCTCGGAACCCAATGCAAGTGGCTGACAACAAACCTAAAATGGAGGGACAATCCAAACAAATGTTAAATTATACAATAATTAATAAAATATGCACTACGTAAATAGCATACTTCATATGACAAAGAGTTTATTGTCTCTTAGTTATTCTTGGAAACTTTTGTATTTCGAGGGCATAATATTAAAAAGAAAAGTAAAGGTATTTCAAGATGGAAAACAGATAAAAAGGATAATAATTGAGGAACATTTTCACAGAAAGAAATATCTACCCCAAACAGATTTTATTTTTGTTATTGTTTATTTATTTATATAGCAACTGTAATGTATTAATTATGGTTAAAGTGTCGTTCAGACATCGAATATAACCGCGAGCAGGTATCTGTTGAACCGCGAGCGCTTATGTTTCATGCCGTTCACACGACGCTGGTCAAATATTTCTTCCAATGGTAGGAGAGGGGGTCAGATGAATTAGCGAGTGGCCACGGAGTGTGCATTTTTTGTACTGAATCTATCAACTTGACATCTGTCATCCACCGGTCTAGGCAGCTCCGTAATTAAAATGACCCCCTCTCCTGTTTTCGTCGGAGTGGGGGGCGCTTAACTGTTGGCATATCGCCTCAAGAGCGGTTATGGCGTAAGATGTGCATTGTCTATGGTTGATGTGCTTAGGTGTGAACGGTCTGAATGGATTGTATGGAGAGCGATATTTGGCATGCTATGATCTTTTATATTTATACGCTCAATCTGAACAGGCCTTAAATCCGCATAGTTGGCAGTAAGAACTGCTTCATAGCTTTGAGTGATTATAGTTTATAGAATTAACGACAGTTGTCTCGGGGCCCTTTTGTTTTTTGGAATATAAAATGGAGATTAGAGGAACTATTGTGAATTACATGAAATCGAAGTCTTAATAAAAGACAAGTGCTTGTAAGTCAAAGGTGTATTTATTAACCAAGTGAAGACATTACAGCAACAAACAGTACATTGTTACAGTGGTCAGAAAATTTACAGATATTAAATAATATTTCATGGTGAGTACCTATGATATACCTTTGTGGTGTCTTATTTATGGTACATACCTATATTTACTAATTACCGGGTGATGTGCGTGGTGGGTAGGAGTGTGTATACAAGTGGCAGTCGGTGACTTTTTATATAAGGGATGCTGAAGTACGTATATACCTACTTAATATCAAATATAAATACCTACAGACTAGCCCATGAACAATATGCGATTACTGTCAAATTAGCTCTATAAATCCTTTATGCTTCACATCAATTATTACAGTTCTAAAATTAAATTGATTACATAGATATTCGAAAGATATTTAACGTATCAATCGGCATCCGTTATTCATGCCGAATTGCTTTATTCATGCCAAAAAGGTTGCGCGAACAAATTCTCTAAAATGTACTGAATTAATCCATGCGCTTTGTTATGTTATTCTGTGCACTATACCTACGCACATTAGAGTCGTTTTCTGCGCGTTGGATGCTCCAATCGAATGCGCATACTGCTTCAGGTAAAACTTGGCAGGCAGAACTGAACGCACAAGCGCAAATGCCAAATTTTTTCTAACATCGTGGATGCGGAATGGAGCAGAGAATCCACTGTTGCTGTATTGGTGCGTTTACGCTCATTCGACACGCTAGCTTCGAGAATGTTGTTTTATGTATTTCAATCCAGTCCTTGCGTTGGGTTTGGTTTTGGTCGCTGAGGTTGGGACGGTGTCGTTAAACGTCGGTGCTGTTTACGGCTAGAAAAAAATTAGCTCAAAGTTTTTTTAATGCTTATTAAATAAATAAAACTTATTATTATATTTATTATACGCCTCAAAAGGAAGGGAAGCGCCACATCCACAGTATGTACGGAGGGACAGCGCTTGGTGTATGTGTGGGAGTATGTTTGTAGATGTGAGAAGTGGTAATGTGTGAAGGGATATGGATGCGCATTGAACTGTTTATATTTTTGACATGATGCTCTTTTTAAATTTGGGCAGTGAATCATAGAAAACACCTGATGTTAGAGTTTAGGCAAATATTATTGAAAGTATGAAGAGCATGGTTAATTGGCGAACTAGTTTCTGCATTTGTTTTGTAAAATGAATAGTTCTGTACGGCGTGTACTTAAGGGTATTAATTAGGGAAAGAAGTTTGGTACAGTCGATGTTACTATTTAAAATTTTGTGTATAAATGTTAAATCAGCTATTGCTCACCTTTGTAGCAAAGTTTGAAATTTGCGTTCAAAGTTATTGTTGAATTTGAAGGTAATATATTTTATACATTTGTTTTGAATTTATTTTTTTTTTAAAGCGGAGACGGTTTACTATTAGTTCCTGTGAGTACTTAGGCCATGGGCCCATTGTAATTTCTCCCATTTTACCTCAATCCTTTAACAATAACCCAGTCCCTTTAATAAAGTTCACCAGAGTTGTCATTGGATATGTGGCTAGGTCTTCTGGTTCTACAAGATGTCTCCCCAGGTATCTGAGCCTAGTTCCCACCAGGGCAGGACATTGGCACCATAAGTGAATTGGAGTCTCTTCATCCTCTTCACATTTTATACATCTATTGGTGCTTTCCATTCTCAACAGATGCATGTGTCTCCTGAGATGGCAGTGTCCCGTTAGTAGGCCTACCAGTTCCCTCAGCGAGTTTCTGTCCATATTGAGTAGTTTCCTGGTCCATCTGAGGCCGGGTCCGTTTATGAGTACTTTGGATTGTCTCTTTCCAGGTGCTCTCTCCCATTCCTTCCAGTGCTGGGATTTAACCCACCTCTCGATATGTAATTTGGTGTGGCAAGCTGCTACTCCTACGGCCGGCTCAGATCCAGCAAGTGGTGCTTTCGCCCCTTTCCTTGCTAGTTTGTCAGCCCGCTCGTTGCCCTCAATACCCTTACGTCCTGGTACCCATATCAGGGTTATTTTATTGATGGTAGCGAGTTCTGTAAGAACGGTTCTGCATTCCATCTCCAGTCTGGAGTCGCATCAGTTACTTTCCAGTGCCATAAGGGCTGCCTGGCTATCAGAACAAATAGTTATGTTCTTATTCCTGTACCCGATCCGTATATTCTCCTGTGCGCAGGCCAAGATGGCTTTCATCTCAGCTTGAAACACAGTGCAGCGTATTCCTATAGGTATACTGAGTTCCCTCTTGGATCCCTGTAGACATACCCCAGCTCCCGTTCCTTCCTCCATTTTGGACCCATCTGTGAACCAGATTAGTTCCTGTCTGGAGGTTGGACCTGGGACCATGTCCCACTCCTCCCGGATGGTTGAATTTTCACAATACGGCGAAAGGAGGGGAGAGGGGAATCCCGGAGGGGGGAAGAGAATGAAGGGGGATCCTCAGGAGGAGAAATGAGGGAGGGAGAAGGCGGGGGAGGTGGAAAAGGAATGTGGGAGAGGGGGTTCGCATGGGTAGAAGGGGTAGGTGGAAGGGGAACCTAGGAGGGCAACAGGAATGCGTGGGAAAGACTCGCAGGGGAATGAGGGAGGAGTTGCAAAGGAACATAGTATCGGAAGGGGATAGCAGGGGTAAATTTGGAAATTCCATGCTTCTCATGCCGACAGCTGTATGTGGCCTGTTCATACATCAGAAAACCTTCTGATTTATTAGTGTACGTACCAGTGTACGTACCAGCACTTCAATAACAGATTTAAAACACTTTCTATATCCATTATTATCTTATTTCAATGTGTCTAACCTATCTTGGTGAAAACTTTTGTTTTTCAAATAATTCATTGTTATCATGGGTAAAGCAGTTTTTTTCCAGCTACATCTGCCATAGGTGCCATTGACCAACAAAGTCTAGACAGGGTATATGGATGTTAAATATGACACCGAAACCAAAATTATTGGTTCTAGATATTAGGTTATGAAAACATATCAAAAAGAAAGTGTATTATTTCACAGTTAACCCTTGAAGACTATTTGTTCGGTTTTCGGAACAACTCATATATCTCATAGAAATCAGTGTCTCCCCTTACTATCATAGGGAGAAGTATGATTTAAATGGTGTTAGAAAGAGAAAATACCAAGCTTTATTTTCAAATCTAAAAATAACTACAAAAGAAGTAAAATATCTTTATGAAACCAAAGTTTCGAATCGCAATTTGAAATAAATTTATGAAACTTTGGGAATGACAAAAAAGTGAGATGACAATAATGATTATAAAACATTTGTCAATGTGTGTGTTTTTTTTTCATTAAGTAATAATAATTATAAACTTTTCTATGGTTGCATGCACAATCTTTATATTTCAAAAATTACAAATTTATTTCGATTTATAAAATTTGAAAGCGTATTTTATTAACAAAAAAAATATTTTTCAGATACATTCAGAAATGTTCTATTTATATGGATTTTATTGTAAAGTGGAAATATTTTGACCCTCTGACAAAATATCGTCGAGGCCTGGGGAGTTAAAAGATTGCAGGAAGTTTTCGTTGCTTTTTATCTTTTGTTGAATCTGCAATGAACATATTTGTCTACCAAATATTGCTTTCGAAGCGAGGCGACGGAATCAGATGTTTGATTTCATTAGTGGGCAAGCTGTATACAGAGTTGATAAATGGTTGGTTGGGTAGTGCCAATTTTCTAAAACTAAAATAAATTCATTGCGATTCACAGATCATTTTTCTATACATAACTCACTTACGCCCAAAGCATGACATTCATTTTTGTTCACCAAACTTCTTATATTATTTTTGTATTTATAATTAATTTTTATATTTATAAAATTATGTTTTTCTCTAAAAATAAAATTTTAAAAACAGCTTTTAGTTTTCGGGTATGTTGGGAAATATTACATTTATTTTGATTTTATTGCAAAGCGGAACTAATCTGACCACTTAAAATGCCAGAGGCCTGAGAGGTTAACATACCGGTCTTTGTGTTTGAGACCATAAAGCAAATAGATCTACTTACATATTTTAAATATATTTTTCTGGAAAATGTTTACATGTAAAGCAGATGAACAGAGCAAGGAGTGGCCGAAGAATACATGACGCTCAAGTGAATGAAAGAAGAAGTCGGAAACTCCTGAGAAGGACTTGAAATGCGCTAATGGCTTATTCACATTGATCAAGTAGTAAGTCAAGTGGCGAGTATACTTGCTATACTTGCCACAACATTTCCGCACGTCCACAAATGAACTCTGCTAAAACGGCTGGTTTGCGCATGTTAGTTCGCAGTGCATCCTTACTCGCCCAAGGGCGGACCCAGCTTTGGTGCCAGGGGGGATCACTTAGTGTGAAAAATTAATCTATTTTTTTTAATGAATTGCCACCTATATTACGTTAAAGTACTTAAATAAAATCTATATTGTGACAAAAAATATTATGTTTAACAATTTTAATTAGTGGTCCACCTAGGTCCTGGACCCAGACCAGGGGGGGTCATCATGACTCCCATGCCCCCCCCCCCCCCCCCCTGGATCCGCCCTTGTACTCGCCTGAAAAATAGAACGAAATCGATTGAATATACTAAAGAGCCGACTAACCTACTCTACTAAAATTATGGTGTTCGAACACGTTTAGTTACTACTATACTCTCCACTTGACTAAAATACTCGGCGTGTCCAAACGGCTCTTAAAGAGATGATGCAAATATTTTAGTAATTATGTGACTGAAGTAAATCCGCCCTTGTACTCGCTTGAAAAATAGAACGAAATGGATTGCACATACTAAAGAGCCGACTAAACTACTCTACTAAAATTTTGGTGTTCGAACACGTTTAGTTACTACTATACTCTCCACTTGACTAAAATACTCGGCGTGTCCGAACGGCTCTTAAAGAGATGATGCAAATATTTTAGTAATTATGTGACTGAAGTAAATCCGCCCTTGTACTCGCTTGAAAAATAGAACGAAATGGATTGCACATACTAAAGAGCCGACTAAACTACTCTACTAAAATTTTGGTGTTCGAACACGTTTAGTTACTAAGTACTATACTCTCCACTTGACTAAATAACTCGGCGTGTCCGAACGGCTCTTAAAGAGATGATGCAAATATTTTAGTAATTATGTGACTGAAGTAAATCCGCCCTTGTACTCGCTTG
Source organism: Limnephilus rhombicus (assembly GCA_929108145.2). NCBI lineage: Eukaryota > Metazoa > Arthropoda > Insecta > Trichoptera > Limnephilidae > Limnephilus > Limnephilus rhombicus. The sequence goes on along the minus strand of OV815295.1, from coordinate 25,829,958 downwards.
AAAAATAGAACGAAATGGATTGCATATACTAAAGAGCCGACTAAACTACTCTACTAAAATTTTGGTGTTCGGACACGTTTATTTACTACTATACTCTCCGCTTATTAAGAGATGATGCAAATATTTTAGTAATTATGTGACTGAAGTAATTATGTGCGTGAATTAATATTGGAGCGTGTGTCAAGAGTGAAGTTAGAGTTGTGTGACAGTCCATCCTCTCTGCCTACCCTCGCAGTAACCACAAACGTGAATGTTAGGCTTGCATAAAATGTCTCTTTACAAGAAATTCCTAATGTTGATGTGTTTTTGTTGAGTTATCACTTCTTATCTACTAAATAATCAGATTAAAATTGCTAACAGAATTTGCGCAATAATTTCCTTCTGTTAAACAAAGATAATTATTATTTGTTGTTCATAATAATAATATTGGAATAGAATATTGGTAAATCTGAATATAAGACAAAATAATAATAAAATAATTGAAGAAGTTTGGTGAACAACGATGAATGTCACATTTTGGGCGTAAGTGAGTTGACTAGCTGTCACTTGATAAAAGTGGATCCGAGGAATCGGCTATTTTTGGTACCAGTGCCTATCGGATTTATAAAATGTTCACCAGCAGGGTGAAGCTGAATCAAAAGCCGCCCGCAACACTCGTAAATCACGTAAACCAAGGTTTAGGGGATACTAGGTGGAGAAATAAAAAACTACTGGTGAATAACAGAAATAAAAAGTAAAATAAAATATATTAAGTATATGGTACAGAGAAAGAGAATAAAGAGAAAAAGAAAAGAATTAATGATAAAGCACTGCTAGGCCCTGCGGGCGGCTTTTACTTCGGCTTTGCCCAGTTTGAGTAGGACAACTGTGATCCAGTGACAGCTAGACCATGACAAAGTAACCGAAACACGCAATGATGCCATAATATGTAATGTACCCGTATATTGCATATAGCCTATACCCGCCTATAAATCCTAGTACTTATACCTAGGTAATATACGTCCATATGCGAGCTGCTTACGGAAGTAGTGACATCTTTTGGCAGATTCTTGAACTAAAACCCGAATTACAACGGTAGCTTTGCTTGAAATTTCACAAACACAGATGTTATTTGTGGAGCGGCGTATAAGGCGTGATGTCGGACATGCAATGGAAGTCGGGTTCTGGAATTCAACCACACGCAGATCCTAGGCTATTAATACTGTTTGATACAAGTTATTATAAGGGTTTTATGAGATAGTATACTATCTTGAAATCAACTGCTTTGTGGCAGAATGGTCCAAAGCCTCGGGTTCACACCCAGGCGACCTCTGCAAGCTAAAACCTGTATCCATTGTCCAATCAATGTTTGTGGCTCCTAATGATGCTGGTAGAAAGAATGGATATATTGTCAGGTTATTTGTAACCCGGGAATGTTTGCCTTTCTTTTAAAAAAAAAAATTATATCCAAAATCAAAATAAATCATAAGATTTGAACAGTGAATGTAGTGTGTACAAAGATGTTTTGCTACAAAATAAAGTCGCTATTGGACCTGTTGATTTGATTTAGTATGAATCATGCGTGATTAAGTATTGGACCAAGCCTAGGTACATAACTACCTATAATTACTCAGAAATACACATAAAAAGAGAAATTTCTCCACCATTAAACATTAATTATCTAATCTAGTGTATGTGTAGCAGCTGTAGTTAATAATATTGTTAAAGAATTATCAGAAAAATATTATTTTTTATAATTTTAAAAAGGCAAAGGCGGGATACGAATAACCTGACAATATTTTTAAAAAAAAAACTCCTACCATCATTATAAGCGGATTTGGTAATTTTTGGAGATCGCTGGCAATGGTTAATATGCACTTTTTAAAAAAAAACCTTTTGATTCACCTTAATTACATTAAAAGGCAACTATTTGCATTGGGGGAAGTGGAAAATATTTCATTCTAAATTTCGATTACGTAAAATTAAAATTAGCTTTCGTCTTGTGAGATTGTACGCCATTAGCTATTAGCTCATTCGCTGTCACATTGGTATGTTGGTATTCCTGATACACTTGAATGTATAACGAACGGCTAGAAGATTTTGAAGGTACGGGGCACTTTCTTTTGAATCACAAACCATGTTACACAAACCTAGCGTAGCCGCTAAACTACTTGAAAACTGGGATGTTTTTCTTGCCTTGACGCGAGTAGGCGTTATAAAGGGGCACTTTCTTTTGTATCACAAACCATGTTACACAAACCTAGAATTCCCATGAAGTCTGCTACGCTTTGCTCTAGCATCTTTTCGTACAGTAACGAGAATACCAACATAACAAAATGACATTTGAAAATAATGTTTTAAAATGGACGGTCTCGTTTCACAGAATGAAAGCTAATTTTAATTTTACGTAATCGAAATTTAGAATGAAATATTTTCCACTTCCCCCAATGCAAATAGTTGTCTTTTAATTTAATTAAGGTGAATCAAAAGATTTTTTCCAAAAAAAGTGCGTATTAACCATTGCCAGCGATCTCAAAAATTTACCACGGATTTTTTTAGCTGGTGCAATGATAGAGAATTTAGTTAGCAGAGAAATTAAACCCAAGACTGCTGGGCGGAAACTCAACTCATTTTCCAGTACGCCAAACATTAAGACCAGCCTGACGTTGATCACAAATCATTGCAGTACGCGAGTATAAGGACAGAAACGTGGCATGCCCCCCAACCCTCAAGCCTTTCTTTGTCGCACATTTGTTTATACACATCTTTCTCTTTCGCAAGAATGAATCATACATACTGTGTGTTAGTATACGGCGTGTACTATAATAACCGGTTACAGGAAGGATATGAAAGAATTAGTCGCATGTCAAGATATGGCATGATCCAGTGAATCACACACTTTAAACGGTTCCTGCCAACATTGTTAAAAGACAACATTTTTTTCTACTACTGTGCAGGCAGCCAAAATACCTGTACCTTGTGTCATGAATTTTCTTGGCCAGTTCGAATTTTCAGTAAACTTTCATCAACAAAACAGGCAGCAAGAATATTTGAACCTAATGCTATTATTTGAAAGCTGGCCTTTCTTCGTTCATTTTAAATTTCTTGACAATGTTCTAAGATTGATTTTTATGTATGTTTTTCTAACTGTTGGTCATGACGCATAACAAACAGATAGGAATATTTAACAGAATTTTGAGGACAAACCTTGAGACACTTGATGCAGAAAGTGTGCTGACAGGGCAGGACCCGCGATGAGGTATCCAGCCTGTCGAGGCACACGGAGCATTCCAGGAGGTCGTTCAGTAATACCTCATCCATAGTCACTGTACTAGCGCGAGCACTTCCCTACACTTGCATAAACACTTCACAACATGACATCACTTCACTGCACATGCACCTCGTCCCTGAGGAAACAGGCGCAACAAACTTCCTGCCCATCTGACGCTAGAAACAGTCAAGTGCTGTAACTACTTCACACTTCACTCCCAAACTGTCAAATTTTGGATAATATATCTCTCGTCAGGAAGGTTGGGACACTTCCTCTCCAAAAGGATGCGAGATTACTCACTCTTCAATTCGTGCCTGTATCATAGCAGGAAAATAAGACGTTTCTCTAGTCATCGCGCCAGTCAGCCAGTGTCACATCGAGCAGTAATAATAAATTATCTCAACTCGTTAAATCCTCTGGAAACTACAACAGCGGTAGGCATCTCGCGTGGTCGCGCCTGTCACTTTTCTCGCAAGATTTACAATTTACAACGCGAAAGCGATAAAGATAATGTAAACCGAGGTGACACAGACTTATCTCCCGATAATGGCGGTGTTATTATTCAAAAAGAGACAAGATAGCGCTCATATTACGCCAATCCCACAGGATATTTCGGACATATTTCGCCGCCTACCAGAGCAGAGGTTTTGCGCAATTCGGTGCGCCGATTTGGTACTGCCAGAAGCGCAAGAACGGACAAGAACGAACATTTTTTTCAAAAGAAAACTCTAAATTGTCTATGGAATATATTGAATTGTTTTCATAATATTGTCTATTATTTGGTCATTTTGACAATTTGTTGTTGACATTTCGTATGGTTATTTAAAATTTTGACGTTAACGGCTGACGGTGACAAAAGGCCGATAAATCAGTTGCTCTTTACGCTCGCTAAAAGAGATATTTATGTCCGTAAATATGTTATAACAAATAATGTTCATAATCCAAACTGTAAATTCAAGTATGGTAATTATCGGTTCGGACTGGCCACGCTTATTACGAATAATTTTTAGAAAAAAACTTTAGATTCGCCTTAATTACTATAAAAACTTGGTAAATATCGGTTCGGACTGGCCACGCTTATTACGAATAATTTTTAGAAAAAAACTTTAGATTCGCCTTAATTACTATAAAAGGAAACTTTTTGGCTTTGGGGCGGCGGAAAATAATGCATTTTAATTTTCAATTGCATAAAACCAAAATTCGCTTCGCGACTGACACAGCGAAAATCCGCGGCCGTACATTTCACTGTGATGTTGGTATCCTTGATAAATTAACAAGAGCTAATACGACTGTAGCCGACTTCATGGGATAAAGCGAGTAATTATGAAATTTGTCTAGCGGGCTTGTTTGTGTAACATGGTTTGTGATACAAAAGAAAGTGCCCCTTTATAACGCCTACTCGCGTCAAGGCAAGAAAAACATCGCAGTTTTCAAGTGGCTTAGCGGCTACGCTAGGTTTGTGTAACATGGTTTGTGATTCGCGGTATTTCATGTAGGTATCCCACGAAGTCAGCTACAGTCCATAACAGTGACAGCAAGTGACAGCTACGGCCGCGGATTTTCGCTGCGTCGGTTCACGAAGTGAATTTTGGTTTTATGCAATTGAAAATTAAAATGCATTATTTTCCGCCGCCCCAAAGCCAAAAAGTTTCCTTTTATAGTAATTAAGGCGAATCTAAAGTTTTTTTCTAAAAATTATTCGTAATAAGCGTGGCCAGTCCGAACCGATAATTACCGGAAACTTTTTGGCTTTGGGGCGGCGGAAAATAATGCATTTTAATTTTCAATTGCATAAAACCAAAATTCACTTCGCGAACCGACGACGCAGCGAAAATCCGCGGCCGTACATGTCACTGTGATGTTGGTATCCTTGATAAATTAACAAGAGCTAATACGACTGTAGCCGACTTCGTGGGATAAGGCGCGTAATTATGAAATTTGTCTAGCGGGCTTGTTTGTGTAACATGGTTTGTGATACAAAAGAAAGTGCCCCTTTATAACGCCTACTCTGAGTAACCGATATTTACCAAAATAATATATATATGTTTTTTTATTTCGCTAAATCACCTTTATACGAACAAGTCTGAAAGTTACTCAAAAGGTAATCATAAGTCTCTCGGACGTAAGGGGTATGTATTTCTCCATAATTATTGTACTTACCGTGGTTACAGAGCCGCCCCGCGCAAGCTCTGCTCGGCAACTGAGCTAACTGAAATAGACAGCGCGCTACGTTGCGAAATAAAAAAAATACAGCATTTCTTCTGTATCGCTTACGTCTCTCAGAAGTAGATTATCTTTCTAGGGTTAAACTAATTTGAGGTTTTACTCACAAAAGTTAAAAAACAATGATTTTACTTCAGCAGAGGGTGGTGTTTGCAGACATTTCAGACCAGACATCTGAACCTTTGATACACAAAAGTTCCAAGTCCACCAAAATGCAAAAATGACTTTTTGAAGGAAATTGATTCTTTTTCCTCCCTTTACGGCACACTTGTCACAAGTCCATAATATTATACCAATCTTATTACTTCGGTTATTGTAATAAAATTACAATAACCGAAGAAAACAACAGCACTGTGCCCACACCCACTATGACTGTGTAAACTTTAAAATTGCTCTCCTGAACAATTCATTTCCATAAGCGTCTCTTTGGGAGGCGGGAATGGGTACCGCCGCCCCGGGACCATTTATTGGATAACCAACATCTCTGCCATGGGACACCCCAAGTGGTTCTCTACGTTTGGTAACTTAGCAGGGGTGCCCGGGTTCATGGGGTGAGGTTTGTCCGGGTCTTGGCGGCGGATGCATCTGCCCACCAGCTGCATGGCAGGCCAGATCGGGAGAGAATCGTTGAGGGAGTCCCTTTGACTTCTCCAGCCGTAACTCTCTTAGAATATCACCTTGCACCGCACTGGGAGGGATGGATGCATACGTCCGTCACTCCTGTACACACCGATCCCCAGATTTCCAACCCACCCCGAATACCCTTTTTCTTCCCATAACTTCCTCTCCTAAAAAGACCCTCCACACAGCATCCTTAAAGATGACATAGGCCCTGACGGGAATTATATTCCTCACAGCCTCCTGTGTGGAGCGTAGAGCTAATGTAAAAAAAAAAATAATCTCACAGTAGAAGCAAAACTTTACCAAAAACAATCTCAACCAATAGGAGCCTTTAAAAGTGAGGTCATAATCAAACGGCCAATAAGCGCAGACCTTGCGTCAATTCGTTTCATATCTCAACCAATATAATCAAAGAGGTCAATGAGCGCAGTTTGATGCTTCGCAGATGCTGTGATGCGTCATTTCCGTTTCATCCAAATTCCAAATCACAACGAGGCTCACAATGTACGAGTAACAGAGAGGCTAAACACAACCTCTCCTTAGAAAACCTAAACACCTCAGCAGTAGATTGTCATCGGGCACAGAGTGGCCTGAACCTGTTATTTACATTGGTGACTAATCGGGTTGTAATGTTGTGTTGGGAGTTTCTTGACTTGATACGATCCAGTGGGCAGGTGGTTCGGGGTAAGGCCCAAGTGTGTTGCATGAGAAACACAAACTTAATTAAATACGATGAGATGCATAAAGTAAGGTTAGTGACTGCCCACGAAAAGAGGGAAATTGGGAGCAGTTGAAAGCAGCCCGTCTGCAGACCGAACTATTGGAATTAAAGGTGAAAAAAGCGAAGGCAGATCTAGAAATACTGCTGGCGACCAAATCGGGAAAAAAATAGTCTTAATAAAAAAAATATTAATCTCCAACACATGTTTTATTTATTTTCCATTGTTTCAATTTTTTAATAATGCACAGAGTTTCGTACTAACTTGATACACACATTATATAGTATACATACATAGGTTCTATGTATAGACACATTTATGATAAACCCTTGTGCCCTTTCATGATTCAATTAGAGATGATATCCAGTTACCATCCGGTATCTGGCCTAAATTTAAAATCCGGCCGGATAATGAACGAGTATCCGGCCATATACCAGATTTAACTAACGGTCCGGTTTTTGAAGCGTATTGTACTTACACCAGTTAACCTTTTTACCTAACCATAAAATTCAATAGATAATCGATCATTCAGCGATAAATTCCATGTAATTAAAAACAGAAGAAAAGAGATAAGCTATTTTTGTTTGGTACATGTCTGCATTTTTTCCTTCCCCACCATGAGAAATTTTAACATTACATAACGAACAAATAGCAAATCACTTTTTATATCAAAATATTTCCATAAAGACGATCTTTTCTTTATCGAAGACATTTTTCTTCGGTATCTGTAACTCTTTGAATTTATAGAAAGAAATGCTAATAAAATCACTTCAAACTTCGACAGCATGTTTTTTCGTAACCTCAAATGATCGCGTTTGCAATCAATTCAATAAGACAATGAAACACTAGCTTCACTCATAAACGAAAGGGCCCGAACTCATCCGAGTCCACCCGATCGTTCGTGCGGTTCGCTTGTGTAACGAGTCGCCAGGTCAACATGTCGTCAATCGGCTATGTTCGGCCGGATATCGGTCTATCTGGCTTCAAGGTTGGCTGGATATCGGTCTATCCGGCTTCAAGGTTGGCCGGATATACGGTATACGGCAAAACATCTATCCGTTTCACCTCTAAATTCAATACATAGCATAATTATAACATATTACAAGTATTTTAAGTAGTAATTTTTTAGTTCATAATATCTTGTATATGAGGTTTTCTTTTTCTTCATATTTGTATTTATAATAGCTTACTATTTTTACTTTATACTGTAACTTCAAAATGTGCTTTTTAATTTTTTGTCACATTAATATTTTTATTTTTCTTAACTACTTTTTTTTTTTTTTTTTCATTTACTAGATTCTTATATTTCTTGAAGAGATGAATCATTTAAATTTACTGAATTTAAAGTTAATGTTCTTTATACAAATAGAACGGCGTCATATGCGCCTTGCAATTTTTACCTCATGTGGGTATTTAAAAATAGTACCTGGCTATTATAGACTTAGAGGTCATGTGTTTTGTCGGTAGGGAAAAATTGTTATGTAAAAAAAACCCTACTAAAATTGCATGTTTCGCTTAGCTCCACAAAGCAATTGCATTTGGCCCAGCGGAAAAATATATACATACGTGTGTGTTTGTGTTATGTTGGGAGTGGGAAGGAGTCGGTCATGTCCTTTTGTTTGGAGCTCCTCCGCATTTGCCTTTGGGAATAAGGAAACCATGAAAAACCTTATCCGGGAGGAGTCGGCCGACAGTCAACATGAAACTGTGCGGCCTTCAGTGATTTCATTAGATGAAATCCTGCATTTTTTGGTGATGGGTGTGGGTGTCTGTTTTTATGTGATATATACTTTATGGGAATTTTTAGGATAAACTTACATATATATAGATAAAATAAATATTATTATATAAATAAATAAATAGATATATAGACATAAGTTGTGGGGAGGGGTCTGGTGATTGGGAATACCTACCGATCGCTCAGTCATCCGCGTCTGATTCTGGGTTGTGCCAAATGTGATTAAGGTCCATCAGAATATGTTTGGGTAGTCTGTGTTTGTACCTGAAAGGGAGATCACTAGGTGCATTGTATTGACCGATTTCTTTGATGAGTTTATTTTTACTATGTTGAAGTGACTTGTAAAATCGGTCGGTCAGTCTGTGTGTGTATTCAAATAAGGTCGGTATTTCTTCTCTTGCATGTAGTTTTTTCAAGTTTGTTCTGAGTCTTGTGTTGTATGTGATTTTAATGCAGAGATTTTGTAAAGTCTGTAGTTTTGTGTGGTCAGAGTGGGAGATGCTGCCCCACAAGGGGATAGCATGAGTCAGTACCGGTCGAATGAGCGAATAGTAGATCAGGAGTTTGGTTCTGGGAAGTAGCGGACTTCTTCTTTTGAAGATTGGCTTCATCGCGCCGACTGCCTTTCTGGCTTTCACGTGCATCTTGGCTACGTGAGATTTCCAGTTGAGACGTGAATCCATTGTGAGGCCCAGGTAGACGACCTCATCTTTCCATTCTAGGACGTGTCCTCCCATTTCGATGTTGACGTCTGGTGTTCTTATTTTATTTTTCCTCGAGTACATTATGACTTCGGTCTTCGCCTCGTTCAGTTTGAGTCGCCATTTTTTGTAGAACTCTACGAGTGCGTCGAGCGCCCTCTGTAGGTATATGGCTGCCATGTCTGCTTGCGTCGAGGAAACGTAAAGTTTGACGTCGTCTGCATAGATGGAAAGGTTGCATCTCTTGTCATGGGGGATGTCGTGCGTGAAGATGTTGAAGAGGTGAGGTCCCAGTAGACTTCCCTGAGGCACGCCTTTTGGAATCTCACGTAGTGTCGACAGCGCGTTCCTGATGAAGACTTGGAAGGATCTGTTCTTGAGGTATTCTTGTATCACTCTCGTTAGGTATATGGGCGTGTTCAGTCTGTGAAGTTTGTGCAGAAGCCCTTTTATCCAAACGGTGTCAAATGCCTTTTCCAAGTCTAGCAATGCAGCGGCGGTGTAGCGATTTTCGTTGAATCTTCTCGCGATGAATTCCACTACTCTGGATAGCTGATGGGTGGTGGAATGCCTTTTCCTGAATCCGAATTGTTCGTCTGGCAAAGTGTCTTCGTGGTGTGGTAAAAGTCTGTTGAGAATCACCTGTTCAAATACCTTGCTCAGCGTGGAGAGTAGGCTAATCAGCCGATAGTTTGTCGGCTGCTTCTTGTCCTTATTTGGTTTGGAAAAGGGCAGCACGGTCGCCGTTTTCCAGATCTCAGGGAAATGTCCGATGGTAAGGCAGGCATTGAACAGTTTGGTGATGAAGATGATGGCTTTCTGAGGTAGGAAGATGATGGCTTTCTGAGGTAGATGTTTCAGTAGGATGTTATGTATTTGATCGCTTCCCGGTGCCTTATTTGTTTTCAATCGCCTGATAATGACGGCTATTTCGCTCGGTGTGCTGAAGTGGATATCGGTGGCGTTCGTCTGCTCGGCTTGTTCGAGGTTTCGTAGGGACTCTTCTACTAGTCGATCCGTTTCCGGGTCGGATAGGCCGTCCGTGGCTGCGTAGGCTCTCTCGAATCCATCGGCGAGCGCGTTTGCTTTTTCTTCAAGTGAAAGTGCCAGCCCTGATCCGTCTAGCTTTTCTAGCGGGGGAATCGCGTGATCCTCGTGTCTCAGCGCTTTTGCCATTTTCCATAGGCTGTTGTCCTTTGGCGTGAGTGACGTAACTTTCTTCGTCCAAAGTTCGCGTCTGAGGTCGGTGATCTCTTGCTTGATTTCCCGCTGTAGTGTGTTGTAGGCCATTTTGAAGTAGCCGTCGTGCATGTGATGGTAGATGCGTCGCAGGCGATTTTTCTCCTTAATGAGCGATAAGACGTGCTCGGGAAGCTTGATCGTGTATGTCTGTTCGTCTTTGAGGGGGATGAAGGTGTCTTGTGCGAGTTGGATGATTTCGGTCAGAGTGCTTGCGGCTTCGTCGATCTCTTCCTTTGAGCGCAGGGTTGCCGACGTGAGATGTATCCGTTCGTTAATCTCTTTTTTGAATCCTTCCCAGTCGGCGTCCTTGTAGTTTCGCCGCTTTCTGGGGCTCCTTGAAGTCGTTCCTCCTATACTGAAGCTCACGGGCAGGTGGTCCGACGATAGTTCGTCCAGCGTGCGCAATGGCGAGATGGTCTTGGCGTTCTTCTCATGTACGATATCCAGAGTACTTGGGTACATTGCGTGTGCTGAGTGGAAAGTCGGTTTGTCCGGCGCCATTATCGTGTAGTTGTGCGTCTGCATATGTGAAAAGAGCGTTTTCCCATTCGCGTTGCCTCTGTAGTTGTTCCAATAATTGTGCTTGGCGTTCAGATCTCCTCCTAAAATGACAATAGGGCGCAAATTGAGTAATTTATCGAGATCTTCTCTTACCAGTAGGTTGGGATGGTTGCAGTAGGCGGCGATGATGGTATGCGCTCTATCCTCTATGGTGACTTCGATAATCGTGGCTTCAGTATGCTTCAACTTCGGAGTAGGGATTCTTGTAGATGTGATGGTTTGACTAACGAATATGGCGGTGCCTCCGCCTGCGCCCTCCGGTCGGTCGTCTCGGTGTACTTCGAAGCCGGGCACTCTCAGGGGAATGTCGGGTTTGAGATGAGTTTCTGTAATGAGAAAAATGTCAATGTTAGTATTGTTTGCCAGAGCGAGCAATTCGTCAATTTTAAAACGGATGCTGTGGGCATTCCACAGGAGGACGTTCACCATCTGGGGATCAGACATTGATGGTGGACGTGATAAGATTCATGAGAATCATAGCCTTCTCGAGCTCGTTATTGCAAACGGCCAGTTGGGGTCGCACGCGGATCAGTCCCTGGAGCAGGGCCATCATCAGGGCGGCGTCATCATCTGCGGCGGTTGCCTCTCTTGCGGGCTGCTGCGAGCGGGGCTGCGAGCGGGGCTGCTCTTGGTGCTGCTCCTCGCGCTGTTGGGGGCCTGAGGCTCCTCCGGCTACTTGGGCCCAGATGCGTCCATCATTCCTCGTCGTCTGATGCGCATGAGGATGTGTCCTGCTTCCTGGCGCCTCTGTCCTGCCTCCTGGCGCCTCCCGACGGAGCTGTCGCTGGTGTTGTTGTAGTGAGGCGACGTATGCCACCCTCTTCGGGCAGCCCCTATATTTGGCGGGATGGGGGCCTCCGCAGTTGCAGCACGCGGCGGGCTCGTCCCTGGTGGTCTTGGGGCACTCAGCGGAGGCGTGCTCCACTAGGCATTTCACACACCTCGCGGTGTGTGAGCAGTTGCAGGACCCGTGCCCGAAGTTCTGGCAGCGGTAGCAGTGTGTCCCGTGCTGCAAGTGGTTGCTGCGATGTTTTTTGCAGGCGGATCCTGCAGTGGCATAGGTACTTGACGGTCGCCCTCAGCTGGCCCATGTTTACTTCCTTGTTAAAGTGTACCAAGTACATTGGGTACTCGGCCGAGGTGGTCGTCATTTTGGTGACCTTGACGGGGGCGAAGCCTTGGTTCATCAGGTCTTCGGCTATTTCCTCCGTGGCCACGTTAGGCAGGCCCTTGATCACTGCCTTCTTCATCTTGTCTGCCTCCGCCGTGTAAGTGTGGAAGCCGCGTGCCTCCGCTCGCAGCCCGTTGGTGAGGGCGCGGTGGTCCGCCATGCTCCGCAGGAGGATGTTTACCTTTCCCCCTGGTCTATACCGGATCTCGAAATGCAGGTGCCCGATGTGGCCCTGCACCGCCGAGGTGACCTGTCCATGCGAGAGGGTCCCCAGGGTCATCACGACTGGGGGGACGCGGTCCTTCCTGGCGGCGCCCGTGGTACCTGTGGAAGAAGCAGATCTGTTAGTATTGGCGCATTTTACCTGCGACGCGCCGCCACCTTCGGATACTTCACCCAAGTTGCCGAAGCGGTTGCCGACAACAACCGCCCGGGGTTCCTGCGGGGATCCTGGCCTCTAAATGGGGTTGGTTGGCCTCGTCCAACCTTCCTCCTCTCTGGTCATCTTTATGTCCTGATGGGGCTGCTGGAATCTGGGGGGCGGAACGTAGCCCGAAGCTGGGTCTACTGGGGGGCGGCTGGGCCCGGCTGCGGTGGCGGTCTCGGACATCTTAGGGGGCGGTAGGGGGATGGCTGCCGGCTTCGTCCTCGGGTCAGCGGGATGGCGCTCCAGTGGTTGGGAGTTGGGGACCTTGATGGTCCCAGTCTTCGTCCGATAAGTGGTGGTGTCCTCAGGAATGACAGAAAGGAGCCGCGCGGGAATCATCCGCACGGCAGGTGTCCTGTATTTCCGCTTTAGGATTGCGGGGGTGGTCTTGGGGGCTTCTTCTCTCGGTGGGGCCAGGTCGTCCTTCTTATTCATCTTTGCCTTGAAAAAGGCAGTTGGCGGCGCGGTGGCCTAAGCAGTGAGCCGGTCGGGGTCCGGCCGGCTGACAATAGCAGGTGTCTGGCCATGTAAACACGAGCCAGACAGAGCGGTTCGGGAGCGAAAAAAGCTGTCGTCACAGAAGCGACTGTCGCTGGCGGCAGTCACTGAGCGAATCGCTTTTTCTTTTCTTAACTACATATGTATATTCTTTATCCATTTCAAATTATTGTAATTCCTATGTAAAAGCCGTTAATCGACATTAATTCATAATAAATAAATATTACGAAAATGACTTCACTATTCATTACATTACATATGGTGTCCTACGGTTCATTACACAGCACAATTATTACATTATTATTAAAAATATGACTTCACTACTCATTACATTAGATTATGGTGTCCTTTCACAGTTCATTACACAGCCAATTATCATTACACATTACAAAAATATGACTTCACTACTCATTAGGGAACGTACCCATACTACGTGACACGTTTAGGGGGGGGGGGGGTTCAAAATGTCACGCTCCATACAAATGAGCGGCGGATTGCTTAGGTTTTTGGTAACCGGGGGGGGGGGGGGGTTAAAAATTGCAAAAAGTTGGTCACGTAGTATGGGTACGCTCCCTTACATTAGATATGGTGACTTTCACAGTTCGTTACACAGCACAATTATTATTACACATTACAAAAATATGACTTCACTACTCATTACATTAGATATGGTGTCCTTTCACAGTTCATTACAAGCACAATAATTACAAATTACAAAAATATGACTTCACTATTCATTACATATGGTGTCCGTTCACAGTTCATTACACATCACGTAAAATGTCTTTGGATAAACTCATCTCTTATCGTTCTGCCTGATGCAGACTGCACCACCGAATTGACAGGTATATTTATACCCTCAAAATGCTGGTCATTCGAAGATATACACAAGTTGTGCAAAATGGCACAAGCAACTATAATGTTCGAAGTGTTAGATAATTTATTTTCTAATTTGCTCCTCAGACAAGGAAATCTCCTCTTCCAAACAACAAACAGTCTTTTGACAACATTCCATGTGGAAATTTGGGCCTTATTGTATTTTTCCTGCGCTTCATTAGCAGGATTTAACACTGGCGTGAACATGTAATTCGTCTGGCCATATTCGCTGTCCCCGAGGAGAATGCCTGAAATCCTTTTCTCCTCAAACTTTAGGCGGCACGCGCTCTTTTGGAATATCCTGGAATTGTGGGTAGAACCAGGCCACCTGGCAACAATGTCCAAAAATTCTAAACGTGGACCTGATACAGCTTGCACATTTAAGGAGAACCATCCTTTCCCATTGCGAAAAGATTCCCCTATTGCTCGGCTTGGGCTCTTGATGGCAACGTGAGTACAATCAATGCACCCGACTACTCCTGGAAATTGAGCTCTAGAATAAAAGAGTATCCGATTTTCAGCGTAGTCCTCGGGACGTTGAGGAAAATGAATAAACTTCGTTAACCGTTGCGACAATCCAGAGGAAATCTTCTGTACCACTCTGCTGCAGGTTGGTTGGCTCAGCTTGTGAAAATCTCCAGCAACAATCTGGAATCATATATAAATATATAGGTAGTTGATGAACATTGAAAATAATTACAAAAGTGGAATTACAAGATGAACACTCCATCTAGATATTTTATACATCTACGGGCATCTGGTTAATTTTAGGTTAACATCATGTTTTCATTTATGCATTCTTTGTCAATTTCAAATCAACCGAGCGATTCTATATCTTTTGTGGGATCGTTATCGAGATAACGGATGTGATCTCCTGTCAGATTTGTGTAATTCATTTGCTTTTTCTATGTGCAACGTACAAATGAATAAATAATCATGCATACTTGCAGAAATTCGTGTTTAAAACGATCTAAACTAACAGTAAAGTGACTAATTCGTGTTTAAAAAGATCTAAACTGAAATATGTGACAGTAAATATGTAAAAAATCTGACGAGATCACGTCCGTTATTTCGATAACGATCCCACAAAAGGTATAGAATCGCTCGGCAGTATAGAACTAATGTAAAGAACAAGTTTCATCATAGTTGCGTTTCACAAAGGGCAATACGGCCTAAATTATCGATTTAATCAAGAAAGTAGAACAGAATATAACAATAGATATCTATTAAAAAGACATATTTACCTGATAATTACCAGTAGCGTAGAATCGCAACGCAATAGCTATCTGAATAACAGGAGGTATGGGCAAGCCTCTTTTGTTTACTAAAGCGTAATTTGGAAATAATAGAGGAATTAATACATGCATCACAGTCGTCTTCTCAAGCCGATAACGTTCCTTAAATTGGCCGTCACTATAAAATTCCACGGGATTTTCAAAATCGCGTAAATATCGCCGTACGCTGCCCATAGTGCCCGTGCCCGTGCCCATGCCGTCACGGGTATGGTATGGATCAGCGACGAAATCCAAAAATTCGTTATCCATTTCCATAATTTCCATAATCTCCATCTCCATTGTTATATGTTTTCGACAGCAACGATTAGGAGCAAATCACAGATTTTCCAAGGAAAATGTACCCTTCCCAATTCCTAACTTCCCACCAAGATGCCAAGTGCCAAGAACGAACCAAGAAGTCAAGAAGTACCAAAAAACTGCCAACAACCTCGAGTTTTGACAGTTAAAATTCAAAATTCAAAGTAAGCAAGAATAGGAAGGCGCATGCGCATTCTTATTCTTGCTGTAGGGTTGCCATACGTCCGGAATTTTCCGGACAAGTCCGGAAATATAGGTCTTTGTCCGGAATGCTGGGGGAATCCTAAACAGTCCGGAATTTCTACAATTATGTGGAGATTAATATAAAAAATTTAATAAACCAACTTATTTTTATTAGAAATCCGAGTAAAAAAATCATTTCTGATATTTAATGCTCACAGAAATATTGTTCAACACTATCGAATCTTGTGAAGAATAATATAAAAAATCTTTATTTGGAGATTAATATAAAAAATTTAATAAACCAACTCATTTTTATTATAAATCCAAGTAAAAACATCATTTCTGATATTTAATGCTCACAGAAATATTGTTCAACACTATCGAATCTTTAATAATAGTTTTATAATAATAATCTTTATTCCAGGATGTGGGGAGGATAGTGCAATCCCACACGTCCCATATAGTTATACATATTTATATATTTACACAGTAAAGAAATAAGAACGTAATAGAAAATAAAAATAATAGTAATAAGAATTAATAATAACAAAAGTAAATATTTAATTATTATGCAGGGCGTGATCTTAAGTGCGCTCGGGCCCATCGCTCACTCAGGAGTGGAGCTTGGTGCTGGAAGGCTGCGGTCACCAACGTGTTGTCGGAGGCCATTAGCCGCATCCTGGTTCCAGTGACCCGGTGTCTCATCAGACTGGCGAATCCATGGAGTCCTAATGTAGAACATTTCGCAAGTCATATTTTTTAAACTATACTGTGTATAAGAGAATCGACTTGACAGATTTTACAGAAAGCCTGTTCGTTTTTTTTACCATTGGGTTCCCATTTTAAGGAAAGACCTTTTCAACATTGACATTTTATGCCTGCATCGCAAATATATTAGAGCAAATCTTTGTTAATTCCGTAACTTTCGAAAGTCCGGAATTTTTATCAAATGTCAGGAATTTTCTCCGGGATTTTGATTTTTTGATCTGGGAACCCTACATGCCCATGACTTCCACACAGTGTTACCGAAGCTCCCGATTTCGCGGGAGATCTCCCGATTTTTCACTTAATCTCCCGATCTACCGGAATGGCATCAAAATCTCCCGATTTTTCAAAGTTCCCAGCGATTTGTAGTTTCTCGTCAATTCTTTGTTTATGGTCCGCTCAAAAGGCAAATAATTGTCTGTGGTTAAAAAAAAAATATATTCCCCGGATTCGGGTATTGACCAGAATAATTACAAAATTCTGCAATCTAAGCATATCTCTGTTATAGACCCATACAAACCGATCATCGATCATTTATGAATTATGAGCTGGAAATTATAATTTATTACGTAACGGAGGGGTGTCAAAGTGGATTTTACTAAGGGCGATTTTTAAGATTTCTTATTTTTGGTGTCATATTCGTGGTAAGTAGTTATTTTAAGAATCGATTGGAGATGTTCATCCGTAAACCTCGAGCGATGCTTGTTCTTATTTATTTTCAAAACGGAAAACATCCGCTCGCTTAAATAGTTACTACCGAACACACACAGAATAAGTGCTGTATGCTTACTTATATTTGGATATAACAATTTGGGAGGCGGGAATGGGTACCGCCGCCCCGGGAACCTTTATTGGATAACCAACACCTCTGCCATAGGTCACCCCAAGTGGTTCGCTACGTTTGGTGATTTAGCAGGGGTGCTCGGGTTCATGGGATGAGGTTTGTCTAGGTCTGATGACCAGGACACACTAAACCCCAGATTCCTACACACCCCTTACACCCTTTTCCTTCCCAGAACTCTCCTCTCCTTCCTTTCCCTAAAAATACCCTCCACACAGCATCCCCAAAGATGACATAGGCGCTCAGGGAAATTATTTTCCTCAGGGCCTCCTGTGTGGACTTCATGTAAAAAAAAATATATTAACAACATATTTAAAGCAATTTTTTTAGGTTAAAATTTTGGCAAGGATTAAACTTAAAATATTCATTAAAAAAGGTTTTTTTTCCCCTGTGAGACGGCTTGCGGACTTTTAAATGTTCCGTTTGAGAACATGAATAGTTGCAGTCGGAATATGAAAAAGGTTATTTTCACTGTGAGACGGCTTGTGGACTTCTAAATGTTCCTTTTGAGAAGATGAATAGTTGCAGTCGGAACATAAGAAAGGTTTTTCTCCACAGTGAGTCAGCATGTGGATTTTAAATTGTCACTTTCGAGAACATGAATAGTTGCAGACGGAACATGTAAAAGGTTTTCTCCACTGTGAGACGACTTGTGGACTTTTAAATATTCCTTTTGAGAACGTGAATAGTTGCAGTCGGAACATGAAAATGGTTTTTCTCCACTATGAGTTCACTTGTGAGTTTTTAAAGTCTCCCTTTTAGCACATAAATAATTGCAATCGGAACATACAAAAGGTTTTTTTCAACTGCGAGACGCCTTTTTTAAAATTTTTTTATTATTTTTATTTTATTAGGTTTGTCAACAGTGATTTACATCAAAGCTTTCACAGATAAAATTACACTGAACATGGTTGATGCTATCACTAATTAAAGACAAACACAGCATTGATAATATAATACTTACATATACATTACATTCATTCACAAGTAGACAAGCTTGTTGATGATATAAAAATTGTCACTTTCGAGGACATGAATAGTTGCAGTCGAACATGTAAAAGGCTTTCTGCACTGTGAGACGGCTTGTGGATTTTAAATTGTCACTTTATAGAACATGAATAGTTCCAGTCGGAACATGTAAAAGGTTTTTTTCCACTGTGAGACGGCTTGTGAACTTTTAAATTTCCTTTTGAGAACATGAATAGTTGCAATCGGAACATAAAAAAGGTTTTTCTCCACATTGAATTGTGAATGTTAAATTGTGACTTTCAAGAACATGAATAGTTGCAGTCAGAAAAGGGTTTTTCTCCACTATGACACGGCTTGTGGACTTTTAAATGTTCCTTTTAAGAAAAAGAATAGTTGCAGTTGGAACATGAAAATGTTTAATGGTTAAATTTTAATCTAATATAACTCTTAATTATTTCATAACAGTAATAATTTCAATAACAATTTTAATATGGTCCATGCACTTTCTTTTTGTTTTTGATGATTAGACTGAGATATTACTAGGTATTTCGATAAAGGATTACTAAACAGTGTATCGTTATCAAGTATCTGTCGCCAGGTGAGAGGTGTTTTGAAAAAGCCCATGAGGTGGTTTATTGGTTCCTTAATAAAATTAAAATTATTACTTATTGATTAAAAGATTGTTACTTATATGAATGTCGTTCACTTTTAAAAGTAAGTAGGTATTAAATGAATTTGGCATCTCGTTAAGTGACGGGTGACAGTCCAAGGTCGAAGTTTCACAAAAATTCGTGCTGAGTTGCCAGACGTGAAATAAGTCCAGGGAAAATTGCGTTATTCCACAGGCAACATCTACAGTAATCGGATTGACGGCGCTGCTTATGGGTTTTTCGTTTGTTGTTAAGGTTCTGCTTCGCAATAATAAAAGGGATTCGAATTATTGACAAGGAAGAAGTTTTACTAAAATAATTCTAGTCATCTCCCGATTTCTTCAAATTTCTCCCGTTTTCTCCCGATTTTTAGGCGAAAATTCTCCCGATTTTGAAGTTTTGGTTTCGGTAACACTGCTTCCACATGACTTCCGTAGTAACCAGGGTTGCCGAGGCTTATGTTCTAAAATACCCACAATGAATGTTCAAAATCCCCAAATTGGGGAGAACGAATAGTAACAAATTAATAATATTTGGATGATTGATATAGCGCCGTTTTTGTGAAAAATCACCTCAAGGGCGCTGTAAAATTCCCAGCAATTTCCCCACAAGTGCCTTTATAATCCTGCCACCAAAATAAAATAAAACTCTATCGAAATTTACATTTTATAATTATTTATTTTATTTAGAACATTTTAAGTCAATTGGAGTATTTAAAGTCAGGACTAAAACATATTATTACAAAAATAATATAAGATTTAAAAATAGATTTCAACCCAATAACCAACATCGGGTGCAAAAATAATAACATGCATAAAAAATTATTCAATACGGTGTGCCAATAAATTGTATGGTTAGTAGAAAAATACGAAAACAAAAAATTTGGCAATGCAATTACACTCTGGTGTAATTGCATTGGTCTCTGTCTCTATACTATAGTCGAGCTGACGTCAACTGTGTGCGACT
Source organism: Limnephilus rhombicus (assembly GCA_929108145.2). NCBI lineage: Eukaryota > Metazoa > Arthropoda > Insecta > Trichoptera > Limnephilidae > Limnephilus > Limnephilus rhombicus. The sequence goes on along the minus strand of OV815295.1, from coordinate 25,809,965 downwards.
GTTGAATCTGTAAAACTCCAGATTCGACTTAATGTGGGTACTAGCATGGAGTGAAATTTTTTTTTTTGAGAATTTCAAATTCGGCGTAGTTGGAAAAGATGCTCTATATATTAACAATTACAACAAAAATAATTAAAAAAATATATTTTCACAAAACCTGGACATCGCCAAAGCTTTGTATTTTATCATTTTCACGATTTTACCTAAGTATTTATAGCTTACATACGCGACATAAAACACACATAAAATTTGTATTTTACCATTTATTTTACAGATAATACATTCATAGATTCGTAGAACGGAACAAATAGTGGAAATAAAAAATGTACACATATTATTTACCGCATTGAAAAACTTGAAAATTGCATAAGTTACTATGAACGGTACTGCATTTTGGTGTCAAAAAGTGGCATAAGGTTTCGTGACTATAACCTTGTTTTTATTAAGTCATCTTGTCTCAAGGGTTCACTGATAGCAGCTGAGGCTTCTGTTACAATTTTCGCATATCCCTCTATGCCTTGAGTGGGCAAGGAAAATTCTTTACCGTGACATCGACAATTATCTTGTGATCGGTAAATAACGGCTAAATTGTCTAGTTCCTAACAAATTTGATGAGCGGTGGCTCGGTTACATTATCCCAATTCATAACACCAATATAATTATCTACCGAAAAATCAAAAAGGCACTTTGAAGGTACGAATAACATCTGATTGCGCTTTCATTTGCCGGGCTTCCAATATTCTTCTTAACGCCAACTCTCTTAACCATTTTCGGTTGTCGGGTGAGATGGTTAACAATATGTTTGTGATACCCAAAAAACCATTGTGCTGGATTACTGTTTTAATAATATATTTAAAATCACTGGACAAATGTCGTGAAAGCAAAATTGTTTTATGCAAATGTCTAACTCCGGAAATACATATTGGTTTTGTCTTAACGTTGAACCACCAGGTGCGTAAACTGTCGTTAAAGTTAACAAATTTTCTGATGGTTTTAGGGTAGAAATGTAAAGCCGAAGAACCCGCTTCGTTTTAGTGAGCCACCTGGAATGTACAATTTTACATTCCATCATTAATCTGGAATCATCAATCTCATTAATCAGTGAATGGTTTTACATATTTTCCATGAGCTGTACTTAAATCCTGTTTATTTTTCACACTTGCCAAAGAAGATTGAATGACTTTAAATTTCAGGATAGGAAGTTGTTCACACTTATTTAAGGATTTTCCAATAATTCCAGTGAAACTTTGCGGTCCAAAGTAGTCGCAAAATGAGCTCGTTTGCTTGTAACTGACAGACAATCCACTGTAAAGTCCATTTGAGAAGTGATTCAAGACACCAAATCACAACTCTTTTGTAGCCCGTATTGACTGCCGTTCCATCGCATCCAATTGCAACAAACTATTTCGACGAATATTACTCCTATACACAACATGTATCGTTCTGTGAAATTGAGCCAACATCTTGTAATTCAGCAGAAAAAATATCTGCCTGACGTTCTGGCTACTACAGGGAAGGCTTTCACTGCAGCATGAATATTTTTTCGTTATACTTCATTCACAAAAAACCTCGTAATACATCTTCACAAGTAGGCAAAACATTCAAAGGTAATTCTCATACAGATGTCACACTGCCATATTGTTCAAAGTTCAAAGAACAGTTAATATAAACCCTTAAATAGCCTATAGAAAAATAGTTGAATATTCTAAAACAATTAAAAATACTAAAACTGCACACAATTAAAAATACTACGTAAACTGTAACTCGACCGACGCACACTTTGATAAACAAAAATCATCGAAGAGACAAGGCCTAACACAACCCCCAATAAACACAACAATTCTCTAAGTTCCTTCAGAAGGGAAGGTCCTAGTCCATTTAGAGCAGTGGTTCCTAACCGGTGGTCCATGAACCACAGGTGGTCTGCGAGATCTAAAATGTGGTCAGCGAAATATTTGTTCATTTCACTACAAAACCCAATCGAAAGGAGTCCTAAAGCTGATTCGTAACCCTTTTGGTATTAGTGTTGGAGTGGTAGCTGAAGAAGTCCAAGAAGAGCTCATTTTTGTGACATGTGGTCCCTATAAGAACAAATAAATGCCATGGGGGTCCCTGGTCAAAAAATGGTCGGGAACCACTGGTTTAGGGGGAAGCCCAATCCGCTAGATATGATGGAAAATTCATTTAGATCAAATCACTGTGTTTGAAACATGTTTGGGGTGGGAGGATTGAGTCTCTGGAGGGAATAGTTTAACTGTTGCTACGGTGTTTCTTTATAATTATATCAAAGGAGAATAAGTAAATATATATTCTTTTTTTACATAAATACAAGCATTTCTAAGAATCTGGAGAACATTTTTGTGTTTTCAATATTTTTGTGAAAAATTGAAAGTGGTGGAGATGTCCTAATTATAAACATTTATTTTTTATTTAAGATAAGTACATAACGGAGCACCAATCCCGCGTATGCCGAATTCTATATTACGCAAAAAAAATCTCCATACTAGACCGCTCCACCCTAGTGGGTACGCGTCAATCTTGCCAGTACGGTAAGATTGACCGCTTCACCCTAGTGGGTACGCGTCAATCTTGCCAGTACGGTAAGATTCTACGCGTGTTTATACCGCTCACCGAACCTTGGCGAATCAGACACGTACGAGCTCTTCAAACACTTAAGCGACACTATTGATGACCTCTTGCCCCGCTACCCTACGGCAGAGTTTGTGGTCCTGGGGGACTTCAATATTCATAACGAACCTTGGTTGAAGTTCTTAGGATCAACAGACTCGGCTGGACGCCAAGCGGAATCCTTTGCCCTTTGCTACGGATTGGAGCAAATGGTTCAGGAGCCCACAAGAGTTCCTGATGTCCAGACTCACCGTTCCAATCTGTTAGACCTATTTTTAACTACTGTGCCACACGGTTACAAGATTGAAGTCACAGCGCCTTTAGGATCGTCCGACCACTGCTGGTGACGACATCAATCCCTGTAAACTTCAGACCACCAAACGAGAGGCTGAAGAGAAAAGTGTGGCACTATAGGTCAGCAGATTGGTTCGGTCTGCGGGCACATTTTAATGTTTTCCCGTGTCAGCTGTCTGTTTTCGGACTTCGGATCCCTCAAGATGTGCCCAGGAAATTGGTGAAGTCATCACATCCACGATGGATGGCTTCATCCAATCTACTGTTAAGGAAACTGGTGTAGGCTCAAAGCCGTGGTTCAGTCGACAATGCGCTGAAGCAGTGCGACGAAAAAACGCGGCTTACCGAGCCTACAACACACCTAGAACATCCAAAGACAGAACAGCTTACAACAAAATGGCAAAGGAAAGCAAGAAAATCATAAATAGATCAAAATTTGAGCACGACCAGCAGATCAACAGAAAGCTGGCTGCATGCCCGCATGGCAGCAGGCAATTCTGGTCGCTTGCGGGCTCAATAGGCCGCAATTTCTGCAAATCCAGTCTGCCGCCTCCTATCAGAACTGACGGCTCACTAGCAAACACCGCCACCGAAAAGGCTAACTTATTAGGTAAAATGTTTGCGGATAACTCAACCCTCTTCTTGAGGGAGAGGTCGATTCAGACGGTAGTCGATGGTTTCACCTCTTCCTCACACTCGATAAATGCTGGCGTCCCGCAGGGATCGGTTCTGTCTCCGACTTTGTTTTTGTTGCACATCAACGACCTTTTGTCATGTGAACCAATTCACTGTTATGCGGATGACAGTACAGTTCATGATAGCTTTTTGTTTGACAAGCCCCCAAAGGGCTAACAAACTCCAACAGCTCGTAGGGCTTTGAAGCAAAGAATGGACGGTTACCTCGAGAGTGTTTTCTCTTGGGATAAAAATAATCTCGTTGAATTTAATGTTTCAAAGACCCAATCTTGTCTTTATTACGTCTAAAAGGGATCGAAATGAAAATCTAGTCTCTTTCAACGGAAGCAATCTTCCGAGCAGGCCCTCCATTGATATGCTTGGTGTAACCCTAAGTGATCAGCTCAGGTATGGGGGCTCCATCGAAGCCAGAGTAAAGTTAGCTTCCCAGAAACTGGGCGTACTGTATAGGGCCCGCAGATACTTTAATAGTGCACAACTGCAAACCCTGTACAAATCGCAAGTGCGCCCCACGATTGAATTTGGCAGCCACCTCTGGTCTGGAGCTCCAAAATACCTGAAAAATACCCTCGACTCTGTGCAGAAACGGGCGGTCCGTTTGATAGATTCTCCCATCTTAACAGACGGATTGCAATTATTAGAGCACAGGCGTCGGGTGGGAATGCTATCCTTGTTCTACCGGTATTACAATGGAAGATGCTACGAGGAACTAGCATCATTGATCCCTTCGGCACCGGTGGGAAACACGCCAAACGCGTGCCCAACATTTGTACACGGATGACATTTGTCACATGAGAACGGGTCGTTTCTTCGACTCGTTCTTATGTGCAACAGCTCGGCTGTGGAATGATTTGCCGGCCTCTGTGTTTCCTCCTTCCTACAACATAGGTATCTTCAAGACCAATGTTCATTCCTTCCTCTCCTCAAAAAGACCCTCCACACAGCATCCCAGATGACATTGGCCCTGAGGGAAATTATTTTCCTCAAGGCCTGTGTGGAGTTAATGTTAAAAAAAAACACGTACAGTGCGCCAGGTACCTGGATAGGAAAAAAAATGTTGAAAAAGACAAGTAGGTAATTTAAACGAGACAACAAAAGAGTAACGTTGAAGAAGTTAAGGTGAAATAGTATTTTAGTGTTAAAACATATATTTAACAAATTAAAAATATATATTTATATAGGGTGGACGAGTGGACGAGCAGGCTGGCAAGCGGGTGGTATGGATTTGATTTTTATGCAAATCTACCGTTTTATGCCGAGGTTGATGAAATTTCGCACCTGTGATCTTCAAAACAAGAGGAAGGTCACTGTCTACATTTGATTTTAAAAACTCTGTGTAAAGCTTGGACGTCGCTGGAGATTCATCTAGTAGATAAACAACGTTTTTCAAAATTCATTTTCAGCTACAACAACATCAATAACGTCGTATTTTTCAATCTTAGCACTCTAGCTCACTGAAAACTCACGGACTGCCACTGTTGTATAGGTGTAAAAAATAAGACTAATTTAAATAACAATAGATTTTTAACATGTCTAAAAAGGTTTCAGTTTCGACCGAAACTGAGACAGATACCGAAGATTCGTTTTCGGTTTCGGTAGAAAGTCCTGTTTCGGTCGGACACTCGTATTTTATTGTACATAACTGCTATGAAATTATATATTCTCAAATCTATCTGCGCCTCCCCCAATGACATGTGCAGGCTTGAGGCTTGATCAGACGACCTTGACTGTCCTTTGTCCTGCCTCTGACTACCCAACGCTGAATTTTTATATAATCATCTAGAATAGACCCTCCCCTTCCAATCCCCCCCACATGCGTCAATTATTCAGGCTTGCACACAACCATACATCCATCCTGCTCCGAACTTTCTCGCCAAAAAAACATAAAAAAGTTATACGGCCTCCAATAGCGTTTCGTACTTCTATGCCTCCAAATTAATAGCTCCTTCTAAAAAATCTTTTGCTGAAGTTGCCTCTCAACTCCAAATTAGTGCTCCTTCAAACTTGTCTTACAGGAAGACTGTAATGACAAAACCTGCTTCTCGTCCGATTAAAACCCCTGGATATTATCATTTTGGCCGCAACTCTCAGCTCTTGTTCCCAAATGGTAACAACAGCTCTCTATTTCCTAAAAACTCAGTCCTTTCTAAGGGAACGTACCCATACTACGTGACCTGTTCGGGTTGGGGGGGGGGGTCTTGAAAATACCACGTTTCGTACAAATGAGCGACGGCGGCCTTAGGTTTTTGGTCACCTGGGAGGGGGGGGGGGGTTAAAATTTGCAAAAAGTTGGTCACGTAGTATGGGTACGTTCCCTAACAGCAATTCAATTAACAGCAGTGCTTTCAACCCTGATCTAAATGCAAATTCCATAAACAACAATACTTCTAATGACAATTCTTTTTTTATTCAAACTCTTCTCATGTTACTTATCTCTATTAAACAATAATAATTCTCTACCGTCCAAGGCTGCCTCGTTACTCTCCTCATTGTATTCCCTTCTTCCCAATGGCTGCCCCAACAGCAGCAATTCCCAAGGGCGGATCCAGGGGTGGGGGGGGTCATGGGGGTCATGACCCCCCCCCTGGGCTGGGTCTAGGACCTAGGTGGACCTACTTTTTACTTGTATATATTATTATAAAAATTAAATTATAACTTCTTGTGACTTGACCACGACTATGTGACCCCCCCCTGGCGCTATGTGACCCCCCCTGGCGCCAAAGCTGGATCCGCCCTTGAGCAATTCTGCAGTGGAATCGTAGAAGTGCCAGTCCAAAGTATCTTAAGCCTCGATTACATTGAGCGAGTTTACAAGCTAATAGCCGGCAAGTTTAAAAGCGGGTGAATCGGCGAGTGCGATTGTGATGATAACCCAAAACTTTCCACTCGCTCGGTAGCGAACCAGCTAGCAAATCCCGCGCGAACAAATTCTGACGACATTTGGAAGAAAACTGAGATACACGCAGCTAAATCACTGACAACTATGGTTACACAAGGTTAGTTTATTAGCTAACAAGCCCACAAGCCAGCGAGTAGCGAGCAAAGTAGCCCCCCTTTCATTTTTTTCGTAGATTGTTCACAATCTGCTAGTTAGCTAGTAAATATGATTGCTGAACGAGTTTACTAGCAGATAGTGAATTGAGATTCGCCGAATTAGAGATTCGCCGGCTAGTAGCTTGTGAACTCGCTCAATGTAATCGAGGCTTTGGGATGCGTTGTACAGGTAGACACACTTCTTTGCTTCGCCTTTGATGTGATTTTGCTTTAAAATGGCGCTGTATAATTCCGAGTTGCGGGTACCTAAGGGTGACCCGAGAATGTAGTACCTACCTACCTAAGTACATTAGTAATTATTATCTGTCTGATATCCCTAGATAAGCTCTCGTATTGTAGCAGAGGTGGACTAGATAGTAAATATCGGTGTTTCACCCTAAAATTAGTTGAATATAATATGAGAGATATAAAACCCTGGTAATATAAAATATGGGCAAGGTCCACATATATTAAAGGTATATATCTCGTCTGTGACTAGCTATGTTATTTAGACAGCCCGACTTATCTACGACTTTTTCAAACCTTGCAGCAACTTGATAGCGGCGCCCCCTCTCGCCAGCGTTTGGGGTGTATTTATGATATAGTGTCAATTCTTAATCGATTGAGTTTCGCTAATATTGTCTTCATTTAATTAAATAATAATACACGTAAGATGATAATATTACGTAATAAAAAATGAAAATTTTAAATCAACCAATTTAATGTAGATCTGAATCTTTCAGTTCAATTTTCATACACTTGCCGAACTACCGAATATGTGAATTTTCACATACATGATAAGAATGATTACAATGCATACAATAATTAAAATTAACCAATATTAAAGTTTACTTTGCTTTATTAGTACGTGATTAGCGTGTTTTTTTTGTATTTTCTATACCACATTTTTTTACATACCCACGTCCTCACTGCGCCATCTCAACGCCCCCTAATTTTCTCTGGGTCTTCTACTGCCCCCCTAAAAGTCTCAAACAACAAGGGGGCGTTATCACCCAAGCTGAGTACCTGTGACGTACAATATGCATGCTTTCAAAATGGACTTGAATACGTTCATAAATAGGATGTGTTCAAAAACCAACTGGGCCTTTTATAAACAAAAATTTTAACAAAACAAAAGAAACAACTTCAAAAAAAGTACTAAAAAGGAAAAAAATAATTTCATATTCTTCTACAACTTAATAATCAACTTACTTTTTCTACTCATCAATATGTAGGTACGATTGTTATTTTTGGAGTCGGTGTCAATGAAGACAATATAAGCGAAACTCAATCGAAAATCTGGAAACAGAAAAATCAGAAAAAGATATTGACACCTCTGGGACTTGAACCCAGGACCTCTTGCTTTCAGGGCAAACGCGCTAACCACTGCGCCACGGTGTCGATATCAAATTCGGTCATTTTTAATTGTATCGTACTTCGACAAAGAACCACCTAGATTATCTTCATTTTCTCAACGCGTATATTATTGGCTTACTATATTTATGTATGATTGCAAGATTCAAACCCGAACTAAATGCTCTCTAGATAGTGTCTGCATAAATCTTTATCCATTTTATTTAATATGCGACATCTATTGACTTTTCTGCAAGTCTAGGATGAATATTTTATTTTTATTTTAACTTTATAAGTAAAACCTCAAATTGTAATATATGCGTGAGAGAAAATGAAGGTAATATGGGTGTTTCTTTGTCGAAGTATGATACAGCGAATTTGATATCGACACCGTGGCGCAGTGCTTAGCGCGTTTGCTCGGAAAGCAAGAGGTCCTGGGTTCGAGTCCCAGAGGTGTCAATATCTTTTCTGATTTTTCTGTTTCCAGATTTTCGTTTGAGTTTCGCTCATATTGTCTTAATTTAATTAAATATTACAATTTGAGGTTTTACTCATAAAGTTAAAATAAAAAAAATATATATTTTTGCGTCCCCTAAAACTGCCGCCACGTTATTTAAAAAGAAAACTATATAAATAAAAATGAATCGCCGAAATGATGTATGTACGCGCATAACTTTCGAACTACTGTACCAAATTGGATCATTATTTTTTTTTTGTATTCTTTATTGTCAGAACAAGGTTTGTATAAAACTACTGGTGAGCTCTGGCATTATGAATTTGTTTAAAAAAAATTAATTCGTGGCACGCGAGCTGTTTGAAAACTGAAAGTACCGGGACTGAATATGTATGGAATGCGGGAGGGGGACTCGGATAGGGGATTCGCGGGAGGGGGGCTGGGAAACAGGGAAGGGGGAGGTGAATAGGAGAGGGGGGTACTCGGGAGGGGGGTTCGCGGGACGGGTGAAGGGTGGGGGGGGAGTGGAGTTGGGAGAGGGAAGATGGAGGAGGTGGAGTGGGAATGCGAGAGGGGAAGGGGACGTGGGAGAGGAAGGGGAGGCGGAAGAGGAATGGGACGAATGGGAAAGGACACGCAGGGAGAAACAATTTCTTTATTAAATCGCATAGCAACGCATGCCGGGTACCAGCTTGTACGTTATAAATCGGTAGAAATTGGGGATGCGGGGGCTTTTTGTTTATTTTTAACCGTGACAGGTGCTGTATCGCTTTCGTTGATACGACGGCAAAGATAAAGTCAGATTTTTTAAATTTCATTTCTAATGCCCTCGAACTTTCGAAAAAGTTTAAAAATTGTGTACTCGTATTATGAATGACAATAATTATTTTGAAATTTTACTAAAAAATAATAAAAATGAGATAACTCTTCATTTATTTGTATCCATTCTTAAACATACATTTTACAAATGATTACAGTGGTTTATATGGTAAGTAATACAAAAAATGTTGATATTCAGTGGCTGTATGTAAAAAGGTTAGTTGTATTATTTTGTGAAAACTTCGCAGGGAGAATCTGTGCTGAGGTGTTGGCATTTTTAGGAATAAGCGCTATTCTGTCGACATAAATAAAAACAGTATCCTCCTTGATATTGTCAAGAAGGCCACTGTGGGTAGACGCATGGCGGCAGTATCGTATATAGTAGTAGTTAAAGTTAGATAATTTGTAGAGGCCCTCTAGGCAACTACCCTTTTGATATCCCTCTCTGACCCCCCACCGTAAGAAAGAAGAAGAAAGTTAGATAAATAATTAATAATTATCTTAAAAAGCAGGTAGGTATATTTTTCTACGGACCACACGCCACTGGGTTGAATAATATTGTGTAACTAGGGGGAGTACGGATATTATCGGACGCATAGTGTTTATCAATTATTGTATTTTGTTGTTATTGCTTCAATATAAACGATTTATGAATTAATCATAAGTGGAAAGGACTGATCTACATGCTATGCTAATTTTAAAAATCAATAACCATCACTGTTTCCCAAAATTTAGATTTTAAAATTACGAAATTTTCGTTTATTATCGGAATTCGACGGGTGGTATCGGACAAATTAGCTCTTTGGTTTAACACCGTAATTTCTTTTGTTTTATAATAAAACGATTACTAATGATTAAATACAAAAGATTTCACATATATCAAGACACTGTCTTTATTTTAAAAAAATACAAGAAAGATAAATACAAGAAAAAGGGCAACAAAGTATTTGAAAGAATTGTCTAATATCGGACATAAAAGGTGGTATCGGACACAAAAGTGGACAAAAAATGTTCATGTTTTTTTTTATAAAAAAAAGGATTTTAAAAAGTGGTAAAACCGTGTTCAAACTTTACATAACACGTTACACTGAAAATAATAATTATTTCCTGCACAATTCACATTTGTAAAAATGCTGGCAAGATTCAAGACCCGTACAATTTTCATGAGCCCGTCCGTGACAACCTTGACATTGCCAGTCTTCTTCGAAGCTTTCTCTACAGATAAAATTCAATCTTCATCTTTGTTATAATCCTTATGTAGTTTTAGTTTTTCCGCTTTCTTATAATTGATGGTATTAACATTATTTTTTTTGTATTTGGGCGGATTATGTTTTGATTTACTCATTTGAAATTTTTTTGGCATATACTGTAGTTTTTCTTGTTTTATTTTGATTGGTAGACCCGGTACTTGTGTTTTGGCTTCATTCTTTACAATTTTTGAACTTTTTAGAAGTGAACCTAATTTCCTCAATATCCTAAATACTTTCTTCAATTTCAACAACCTGTCACTAAGTGTACTTTTAGGGACATCACAATATAAGACAGCTTCTCAAATTGTCACAAACGTATTCCACTGCTGATTTCATGTTGCGATCCTTCCATTCACCCCGAGCCCCTGCTCCCACTTTTTTTTAACCTCGGCATTATCTGGAAAAATGGATGAAAAACATTTAGACTTTTTGAAAATAATGTTTTAAAATCAACAATAGCAAACCCTTTGTATATTGCTTTCGTAATACAATATATTTTCATGACAAGGTGTATAAAAATAAGAAACACTTTATTTGGTGTAAGTATACCTATTAATTTAAATAAATAAAAAAATAACAATAAATATTTATTCGTGTGTCCGATATCATCCGTAACAGCCATGTCCGATATTAACCAACCGACGTGGAGTTAACAAAATAACCGCCTACCTGGTATGGGACACAAATTTTAAAACATAAGATCGTCATTTGATTGCCACTGAAATACAGTGTACCGTCTTATATGTAAAAATGTAATTAAATTAATAACGTACCTTTTATTTGTCTTCGAATAAAGCTGCGGACACAATATGCGGTGGTCAAAGTTCGTTTTTTGGGCACAAAACGACACAACCGGCTTTGGCGAGAGTCATGCAAACACCGGGCATCCAGAATTAGTGCGGCAATATTATAAACTAACTTGCATCGCCCTATCTATACGCCTTCGAGATAGTTTGTTTTTTGCGATCAGTCTGGATTTTCTGGCGGCCTGGCAAGTTTGGTTCCACGGCGGGTTGGGACACTGTCAGCACAGAGAATAGACTGATCATAAAGGAAGACTTGAATGGTGGTAGGCCGACGCTATCCGGTGCCGCAAGGCGCCTGAGGCAATCGGCCGCCCGACATTCAGGTCGGCCCAAAAACCCGACTTGCGATTTTTCTGAATTCTGAGACCTCTGAGAAGCATTTGCGATTAGCTTGATTCTCTGGCGGCTTGGCAAGTTTGGTTCCACGGCGGATTGGGACACTGCCAACACAGAGAATAGGCAAATCTTAAAGGAAGACCTGAATGGTGGCAGACCGACGCTAACTGGTGCCGAAAGGCGCTAGGGGCAATCGGTCCACCCGCCGACATTCAGATCGGCCCAAAAGCATCAATACTAATCATATTTATTTGACAGCAACCACGTCTTCCCCCCTCCCCACCGGCAAGACCCCCCCAGCAAGACAATGGACACGCGACGAATCAGGGCTGTAAACAAAGGATACCTGCATAAGATGGCAGCACGAAAAACCAGGAAATATGATGTTCCGATGATATTCCCAGAAGGGGCCACCGGATATAAGATCAACCAGATTACAAAAAAGCCGGAATTCGTATTTTCCGTAACGACTAATACACAAAAACCCGGCCCAAGCGCCGAAGTAAAGGAGCCCATACCACACGGCAGCTCACAACAGCCTATGGACTTTGGCTGGACCTGGGTGGGAGCTTCAAAGCGCCCGTACTCCCCACCAAAATCAGACACGCATTTCAACGTGAAAAAAACAAACAGGTTTGAAACCCTAGGAGAAGTTGGCGACGCGCACGTAAGCACAGCGCAGCCACTCAAGAAAAAATCAGCCGGCCCAGCGGCACACGCCAGATAACAGGCGGAGGCGGCGATGCCGGCAAGGCAAGAACCGGCGGCGGCGGGAGCGCCCAGAAAGGGCAACAGAGTGCCGCCCGTCATAATGACAATAAAAAATACAAGTCATGAACAAATTACAGAGGAAGTCAAGAAGCACATTGGAAGTGCTAACTTCAGTTTCCGCTACATTAGGGGCGGAAAAATTAGCGTTATGGTGAGCTCGGTAGAAGCCCATAAAATGCTGATAGCGGCGCTTCGTGGTGAGGAAAAACCATTTCACACATACACCACTGAGAGCGACAAGACTAAGAAGACCGTCATCAGAGGGCTTCCGAAGATGTCCACAGACGACATCATGACAGACCTGGCTAACCAAGGTTTCCCAGCCAGAACAGTGGTCGAGATGACCACCCCGGGACTAGAATACCCACTCTACCTGGCCCACTTCGGCCAGGAAACAAACATGGGACAGATGAGAGCCACAGTAGCTTACCTGTGCTACTGCCGCATTACCATGAGAAAATACAGGAGCAATCACCTGCAGTACGGCACACAGTGCCATAGGTGCCAAAATTTCGGACATGGGTCCAGAAACTGTGCCCACACAGCCCGCTGTGTGAAGTGTGACGGAGCACACGCAACAACGGAGTGCCCCAAAACAAACAGGGAAGAACCGGCCGTCTGCTGTAACTGCGGCGGAGCCCACCCTGCAAATTACAGAGAGTGCCCCAACAGGGTGGCATATGTAACTGCTCTCCAGCGCAAACAGGAGGCCATAAACGCCCAGAGGCGTAGGGCAGAAGAGCCCCGAGGGAACAGGAACACGAACCATGTAGACTGCCGCTCATGGGCAGACGTAACTGGTGGAAATAGGACAAACCAGCAGCAGCAACAGCAATAGCGAGAATATGAACAGCCCAGACAGGAGCAGCACAAGCGTCAAACGCCGGAAATGCCTCTGACGACGAGGACATAATGACCTTACTGCACGGCCTCATCAGAGTCCGCGAAAGACTGGCCACTTGCACAACCAAGGCACAAAAGCTGGCCGTTCTCATGGAACTACTACAATCCATCAATGGATAAGGAGGCAGCAGAGGTAAATTGCTTAATTTGGAATACACGCAGCATCCGGGCTAAAACAGAGGAATTACTAGAGCTTACCAACAGCCTACAGAATGACATCATTCTACTCAGTGAGACTCATCTTCATGAAGGCATTCGACTTCGAGTGCCAGCATTCGAGGTACACAGAAATGATAGAGCCAACCCTGCCAACGCCAGGGGACATCGTAGCGCAGGCGGTACTGCAATACTCACTCGACAGGGCCTTCAAACAACCAGGGTTCCCACAACGGTACTAGAGAACATGGAAGCCACCGTAATCAGGGTGGAGCTAAATAACCAGACGCACACGATTGTCTCGGCGTATTGCCCATCAAGTAGAGCTAAAAACATAACGAGAGGCGACCTCAATAAACTACTGGCGCTAGGTACAAGAGTACTCGTAGGAGGTGATTTAAACTCCAAACATAGAAACTGGAATAATTTCAGAGCCAACAAGAACGGCAATATTGTATTCAAGCACATGGAAAATCACGAATACAGAGTACTCGCACCGGACAGGCCGACTCACTATGCCCCGGGATCGAAATACCCAAGCACACTCGACATTGCACTGGCAAAAAACATAACATCTGTGTCACCCCTGATTACGCAGGATAAACTTTCTTCCGACCACCTACCGGTGAGCTTCTCAATAGGCGGTAGACACGACAGAATAATAAAGACTCAACTCGACTACAAAAACGCCGATTGGAAGGGTTTCAAGAAATTTATTAATGAAAAAATTTATCTAACATCTGAGACCCTCACAACTAGGGAGGAAATAGAGGAAGCAGTGTTGATACTTACTGAAAGCATACAACAAGCCAGAGATAAATTCATCAAACATAAAAAAATTAAACCCTTCCAAGTGGAGCTCACACCACACATCAAATTCTTAATCACAGAGAAAAACAGACTTCGCAGAATCCACCATAACACCGGAGAGAGATGCTTCAAGATAGCGGTAAATTCTCTCGGTAGAGAAATAAAAGAAGAAATTGCGAAGTTAAAAAATACTCTATGGTCAAAGAAAGTGGAGTCTCTAAGTACCAAAGATAACTCAATTTGGAGAATGACAAAAGCCCTTCGATATCAAGACAATAGCATACCGCCGCTCAAATGGCCAGAATCTACAATCCTGGCACTCACAAACGAAGAAAAAGCGAACACATTGGAAGAAGGATTCGAAAAAGCATTTGCGACCACAGACGGAATGGAGGACGTGGAAACAAATAATCTGGTGGCGGAAACGATTGAAGAATTAAACCAAAGAACGCAAACAGATACGGAGGACATAAATCTATGTACCCCGAAGGAAGTGGCCCTTATCATAAAGTGCCTAAAATCAAACAAGGCCCCAGGCGAAGATCAAATAAACAACATTCTGCTAAATCACCTTCCGCAGAGAGCGATAATATTCATCGTTAAAATATTCAATGCCTGCTTACTAAATGGCCACTTCCCAGTATCTTGGAAAAATGCGATAGTTCTGCCGTTTCACAAGCCTAATAAAGATCGAACGAATCCGATAAACTACCGACCAATAAGCTTATTGCCCACGCTCAGCAAAGTTCTCGAACAAGTGATCCTAAACAGATATTTACCGCATCATGAATTACACAAGACCCTACCAGATGAACAGTTCGGTTTTCGGAAAAACATTCCACGACTCACCATCTCACACGTGTAACAGAACACATAATCAGAGGCTACAACATTAATCGCTACACAGTAATATCGTTGTTGGACCTTGAAAAAGCATTTGACACGGTTTGGATGGAAGGTCTCATTTACAAATTGTACATAACCAACACGCCAATCTACATCATCAGGATTGCGCAGTCGTACTTGGAAAACCGAACATTCACTGTCAAAGTGGGCGATGCATTATCTACAAAAAGGAACATACCTAAAGGAGTCTCGTAGGGAAGCTTACTCGGACCACACTTTTTCAACATACAGGTTGACACATGACATCCCACCTCTAAATGGGAATTGCAAAAGCGCATTCTACGCAGACGATGCGGCGGTATATGCCACCTCAAAAAAACCCAACCTAGCAGCGAAATACGTACAACAAGGACTCGATACGCTCGCTAAATATTACAAAATGTGGAGGTTAAAACTCAATGAAGCCAAAACGGAGGCAATAACATTCACGCGCCGACGCCAACGAAAAAATCCGCAAATAAAAATTCTCATGGGTGGGAAAGAACTCGAATGGAAATCCGATGTAAAGTACCTGGGACTCACCATGGACCAAGGACTAAACCGGAAAAAAACATCTCGACATTGCGAAGTCAAAAACGCAAAAAGCTATTGGCACGGTAAGCCCAATCTTCAACAGAAAGAGCTCACTAGCTACAAGAAGGAAAAGACATCTGTACCTCAGCCTAATTCGCCCACCCCTCACATATGCAATCCCTGTGTGGTCTAACATCTCACACACGACATACAATAAACTACAAGTAACACAGAACAAATGTATAAAAATCGCCTACGATACACCAATGTATACAAACCTAAGACGACTACACGAACAGGAAGAAATTCCTACTCTTCAGGAACATGCTTTCGACTTGACGACCAAATTTTACAACACACTAAATCAAGAAAATCCGCTTATTAGAGGGCTGGGTGATTACAACAAAAAAGCTGACTTAAATTTCAAATACAAGCATCGAATGCCTAAGCACCTTATCATGCAGTTTCCATGAGTACTGATGTATCCTTTTTCCTTAAAACCCTTATTCATTCCTTACATAACCAGAGGCGTAGAGTAAATCCGCCTATGAAATGAACCACATATTTTATGTTTTTCATGCCCGCAGGTAGAAGACGAAATAACACCAAACCGCAGCAGAGGACACGGACAAGCAATGAAATATTTACATTCAGTAAATTAAAAAGTAAAATTGAGTAAAAAGTTCAGAACTTAATGTTTTTCCTTTTCTTTGAATTTGTATGAGGTTTTTTATCCAGTTAAGAATTTTTCCTCATAAAGCACAATAATGTAACGTAAACTCAGTCAATTAAATACAACCATCAGATTGTAATAGTAATAAGGCCAAATGAGCCGCAGTACTAGTCAGCTAGAAACATGAAGGGTATTGCAAAGCACTAGCTAGTTAGAGGATTACAAAAGAATCCATAAAATCAAAAAAAAAAAAATCTATACGCCAGTAAGAGAAATTACACTTGTACGATACCATACGTTGTCCGATAATATACGTACTCCCCCTACTTAATATTTTCTATCCCGAAACAAAGGGTTTTTTATTATTTATTATTTATAAATGTTTGGTTAGGTGTTATACTGTTTTGAGTAAAGTGAATACCTTGTATTTTGGTTACATTTATTCATTAGGTACAATGAAACAGTAATTCTTTTTTTTATAAGAACGACTCTCTTTTTATAACTAAATATATTTTTTCACTTTAAAGGTTATTCCCATAAAGTAATATCATTGAAGAAGATAATAGTAATAATCTAAAACGTAAATATGAAAGAGAACAAGACACAAAAAAATAGAAAAAGATAATAGACGCAACTGAGACTCGAACCCAAAACCTCTTGTCTAACCGGGACGTGCGCTTTTACCAATTCAGCCATTGCCACCTTCCGTGAAATAGTCATAATTGTCAATCTCATATTTTATAATTAACAAACTATTATCTTCGACTAATTTTTCCAAATCATGGGCAACTACCCTTTTGATTTGAAACAATCGTTCTAAGAACTGGTTTGTAACCTAGATAGCGTCTCGGATAAATATACCAATTTGACGGAAGGTGGCAATGGCTGAATTGCTAAAGTTAGACGAGAGGTACTGGGTTCGTGTCCCAGTTGCCATCATTAGGTATCTTTTTCTATGTTTCTGTGTCTTGTTCTCTTTAAAATTTTCGTTTTACATTATTAGTGTTAGGGAACATACCCATACTACGTGACCCAATTTTTGAAATTTTTAACACCCCTCCCCCCTCGGTGACCACGTGTAGTATATTCCAAGACCGCCCCCCCCCCCCTCCTCCCCCTACAGTTTTCACGTAGTAATTGCAATAATAAAAAGTTTTTAAAAAATTACTTGGATTAAATTTGTCTTTATTAATACGGCGCTTGCTGCGTTACGGCAAGAGTGCATGCATACCTATAATTATCATGTCAAAATATAGGTTCTGTAACCAGAACTTAATTTAGATTTCTAGATTGACTATGTGATAAAAACCTAAGCCCCCCGCCCCTCATTGTGACCAAGCGTGGTATTTTGAAGATCCCCCCCCCCTGAACGGGTCACGTAGTATGGGTACGTTCCCTTATCTTCTTCTTCAATGAAACAGTAATTAATTACAATGTTGCAATTCTGACGGAAAAATAACTTGCGGGAAATTCTGATTAGCCTTTTGACTTTAGATTCTTATATATGTTGTTTGGACATATTCATCATACAAGATGAGAGTGTTTATCGATGAGTATGTCTGATGGATGAATTCCGCGAGACTTGATAATGTATAGCTGCTCAGTGGGTATATTAGAAATGCCGATGTAGTGGAATGTATTACGACACTATCCCCGATGACTTCTAGCTAGCCAGAACACACTTTTTTTTTTCTTTTTTCTAAAGTTTACAAGCTACTAGCCAACGAATTCACTGATTGCTAGTAAACTTGTTCAGTGTAAAACCAGCTAGATAGCTAGTAAATATGATTACACTGAACGAGTTAACCAGCAGATAGTGAATTCGCCGGCTGGTAGCTTGTAAACTCGCTCAATGTAATCGAGGCTTAAGAGACAGAACCAACCTACCTTTGCTGCCATGCCTTTGGGGAGAATGAGGTAGACATTTTCCAGTTGAACTTCAGTGAATTCAAAATTGCAATAAACATTTTTAACACAAGACATCGTCTCAACTGATGTACTTAATCAACGTAATATTATTTGAACTGAAAATTTTGTGAATTGTTATAAAATTCACTGTTTTTCACAATTAATAAATATGTACCTATGCATATGTATATATTTTTTACATTAGCTCCACACAGGAGGCCCTGAAGAAAATTATTCCCCTCAGGGCCTATGTCATCTTTTGGGGGTGCAGTGTGTAGGGTCTTTTTAGGAAAGGAAGGAGATGAAGTTATGGAAAGGAAAGGGGTAGGTATGAGGGGTGGGTAGGATTCTAGGTGTCAGTATGTCCAGGAGTGACAGACGTATGAATCCATTCCTCCCACTGCAGTGCAAGGCGATGTTCCAAGAAAGTTTGGCTGGAGAAATTAAAGGGACTCCCTCAAACATTCTCTCCTGATCCAGCCTGCCGTACAGCTGGTGGGCAGACGCATTCGCCGCCAACCCGGACACCCCTGCTAATCACCAAACGTAGCGAACCACTTGGAGTGTTCTATGGCAGAGGTGTCGGTGTTAAATACATAAACAAATAAATCGATTAATCAATTACTTAATAAATAAATGTTGAAGGGGAACGAATTCCTATGTAATTGGGAAGCCATCATCAATTTTGGAACTCCGGGGAAACTATAACCGATGGCTTTATTTTGACATATTCGCAATACTTTGAAGAATACGGCCCTAGGCCCTGGGAGGCAATATTTCCCCTTTACTTGTTGCACTGCTTTGATCCTCCCCCCTTCCCAGATAGGGGTGTCGCTAATTTAATAAGACCGCACATAAATACCCCCCGAGAGGGTGCAAGTCTCGCATTCGCCTCTCTTCGCTTTGACACCATCTTTATTGTAATGCTGTAATATTATAAGTGGAAAAAAGACTCATTTTATTATTGTACTCAATTTTTTTGAGGAGTAGCGTGTTATTTGTTCGCAACTATTCCAAAGAATCGCACAGCTGAAAGGAATCTGGTAGGAAACAGACATATTAATATTTATATGAACTAGAACCAAAGTGCTAAGATTAAAAAATACGGAATTATTGATGTTTTCGTAGCTGGAAATGATTTTTTTTTTCATATTAAAATTTTTGTATGGAGATTTTCAGGATTATTTCAGTTTTGGGAAGTGCTGCAACCCTAAATTGAAAAATCTTCACACAAAAAATTGAAATTTTGAAAAAATAAAAACATATTCAACTTCATCAAAATCAAAATCAAAAATACACTCAAATCCGACTGAAATCATTAGAATACTTTGCCTACACGAACTATAACAAATTGCCTGAAGAATTAAGACAGGCCTCTAACAAATCTCGAAACGATATATTGAAATCCTATTTTTTCAAATGTTATTTGGAAAACGAGTCATAAGTCATAAGTAGGTACAAACTCTGTTCTGATAGCTGCCCTGATTATCTCCAAGTACCAAACTTTGTACATCCAGATATGATGGGCGCAGTTTTTATATCTTTTTTAAATCTTGTCATGTATTTTGTATGTAAACATCTTGTATTAGGTCTATATATTTTTGTGCCCGTACCTTTTATTGTATTTTCCTGATTTTGTTTTTTTTATGCACTTCTGTAGTCCATCATGAAGGATACTTTATTTTAACTTTTTGATACCAACAGTACATAAATCAAATGAGTGGTTTATAATATTTTTACAAAACATTTCACAGAAGCAACATACAGACACAACATATGAAGAATCACTTTACAAATACTTCACAGAAACATGTCTTATAAGATTATTCATAAAATCTTATAAGACATGTTTCTGTGAAGTATTTGTAAAGTGATTCTTCATATGTTGTGTCTGTATGTTGCTTCTGTGAAATGTTTTGTAAAAAATTTTCTTCATATATATTTTGTGTCTGCATATTGGGTTGGGTTGGGTTTAACTTTTCAAAAGTACCAATTGGCGATCCCTTAATGAGTTTTGATAACTCATGGGAATGCAACTTCGTTGTATGTTTTATTTAAATAAAAATTTAAAAAATGACGTTTTTTCAATCTTAGCACTCTTACTCACGTTAAAAGTCACGGACTGGCCTTGATACCTATTCAACCAGGTACCTACTCATTTTTTTATCCAAATAAAAGTATTTGCGAATATATAATTGAAGAAGAAGATAACAATAATAATCTAAATGAAAATATGAAAGACACAAAATAAAAGAAAAAGATATTAGGGACTCGAACCCAGATCCTCTCGTCTAGCCGGTACGTGCACGTTTACCAATTCCGCCATTACCCCCTTCTGTCAAACCGTCATATTAGTCAATCTCACATTTGAAATTTTAGAATTAACAATATTATCAAGTAATTTATTATAAAACTAGCTGACCCGACGAACTTCGTACCGCCGCAGAATTAATAACCGTTGAATTAAATTAAGTTTTTTTATTAAGTTAAGAATTATACAATGAAGCAATTATCGATGTCCAACTGTCCGTGTTTTGTTTTTGTCAGTATCAGAGATGGCGTTGTGTACGGATTTATATTTTTTTGTGATTTTAT
The DNA here is from genome assembly GCA_929108145.2 of Limnephilus rhombicus. Taxonomy (NCBI): domain Eukaryota; kingdom Metazoa; phylum Arthropoda; class Insecta; order Trichoptera; family Limnephilidae; genus Limnephilus; species Limnephilus rhombicus. The sequence continues at coordinate 25,789,061 of OV815295.1, read as the reverse complement.
TACTTTTCCACTTACTTACGGGAATTTTTGAAAGGAAGCGGGTATCTACGGGTACCGCCGCCCCGGGAACCATTTATTGGATAACCAACACCTCTGCCATAGGTTACCCCAAGTGGTTCGCTACGTTTGGTGATTTAGCAGGGGTGCCCGGGTTCATGGGGGTGACTTTTGTGCGGGTCTTGGCGGTGGATGCGTCTGCCCATCTGCTGCGTGCCGGGCCGGATCGAGAGAGACTGGTTGAGGGAGGCCTTTTGACCTTTCCAGCCGGACTCTCTCGACCCATTGCCTTGCACCACAGATGGAGGGATGGATTCATACGTCCGTCACTCCCGGACACACTGACCCCCAGATTCCTACTCACCCCTCATACATTTTTCCTTCCCAGAACTTTCTATCCTCCCCATTCCTTAAAAAGATCCTCCAAACAGCATCCCCTGAGATGACATAGGTCCTGAGAGAAATTATTTTCCTCAGGGCCTCAGAGATTTATTATAATTATTGTATTTTTCCTTTGGAGGTGTGCAGACATACGTTCACCATTTGTCTCATTTTCGACTATTGACATTGAGTGTGTAAGAAAGAAGGGCAGCATTATATGATTAAAAACAAATGCACAACAATCAACGCATTGACATTTGACGTTTTTGAATGTTTGGAATTCATGCACAGTTCAATATTATACCCCTCACAATATTGCTGCAGTTCTTTCAAAATAGGAGAATTCGTCCATACAAAATGTATGGGGAAAATAATTTTCTTTATAACTATTTACTTCGTTAACTTTTGTGATGTTTTAATAGTTATTATCCTATCCGGGGAGGAGACAAATCCAACAAATCAAAGATCATCAAAATCAGCCCAGCCGTTCTCGAGTTATAAATAGTGTAACTAACCCGACTTTGTTTTATATATTAAGATTGAAATGTGAGATTGTCTAATATGACGGTTTGACAGAAGGTGGTAATGGCGGAATTGGTAAAAGCGCACGTCCCGGTTAGACGAGAGGTTCTGGGATCGAGTCCGAGTTGCGACTATTATCTACTTCTGTTATTCTGTGTTTTGTTCTCTTTCATATTTTCGTTTAGATTATTATTGTTATCTTCTTCTTCAATGATATACATTATTGATGGGAATAACCTTCAAAAAAATTCTTATAAACAATTGAGTATTTGTGAATGCCTTCATGTCATATGTATGTCGTATAACTTCGTTCATTTGAAATTCACTGGACGAATGAAAACTAAAAAACTCCCCAAACCCTACAATACACCACATCTTTTTTCAGCCCGATTCTAATTAGAGACCAAAGTCAACATTTTTCGCCTGCGATCGCTATTTTCATATCTACGATTTCAATTGTCATCAGTGCAAATAACACACGAACCATGCTGTTTGCTGTGATGCCAACTGAAATCGTAGATTTGAAAATAGAGATGGAAAAATGTTGACTTTGGTCTCTACTTGCAAGGGCGGATCCAGGTTTTTTTTCTGGGAGGTGCAAAAGGGGCGGACGGACAAAAAAAATCAACAATTACTGTTAGAAATAAACTTGAAGTATCATTCATCAAGTTTATTTCTACAAGTTCAAGTATGTATAGAAAGGTCTATGAAAGTGTCAAAACAATAGAAAAATTAAATTTAAATAAATGAAGACAATATAAGCGAAACTCAATCGAAAATCTGGAAACGGAAAAATCAGAAAAACATATTGATACCTCTGGGACTCGAACCCAGGACCTCTTGCTTTCCGGGCAAACGCGCTAACCACTGCGCCACGGTGTCGATATGAAATTCGGTCATGTTTAACTGTACCATACTTCAACTAAGAACCACCTACATTATCTTCATTTTTCTTTAACGCATATATTATTGGCAACTATCTTTATGTACGATTGCAAGATTCAAACCCGAACTAAATGCTTTCTAGATAGTGTCTGGATAAATCTTTATCCATTTTATTTAATATGCGACATCTATCGACTTTTCTGCAAGTCTAGGATGATTTTAATTTTTAACTTTATGAGTAAAACCTCAAATTGTAATATTTAAATAAATGAAGACAATATAAGCGAAACTCAATCGAAAATCTGGAAACAGAAATATCAGAAAAACATATTGACACCTCTGGGACTCGAACCCAGGACCTCTTGCTTTCAGGGCAAACGCGCTAACCACTGCGCCACGGTGTCGATATCAATTCGGTCATTTTTAATTGTATCGTACTTCGACAAAGAACCACCTAGATTAACTTCATTTTCTCAACGCGTATATTATTGGCTTACTATATTTATGTATGATTGCAAGATTCAAACACGAACTAAATGCTCTCTAGATAGTGTCTGCATAAATCTTTATCCATTTTATTTAATATGCGACATCTATTGACTTTTATGCAAGTTTAGGATGAATATTTTATTTTTATTTTAACTTTATAAGTAAAACCTCAAATTGTAATATATGCGTGAGAGAAAATAAAGGTAATATGGGTGTTTCTTTGTCGACGTATGATACAGCGAATTTGATATCGACACCGTGGCGCAGTGCTTAGCGCGTTTGCTCGGAAAGCAAGAGGTCCTGGGTTCGAGTCCAAGAGGTGTCAATATCTTTTCTGACTTTTCTGTTTCCAGATTTTCGTTTGAGTTTCGCTCATATTGTCTTAATTTAATTAAATATTACAATTTGAGGTTTTACTCATAAAGTTAAAATAAAAAAAATATATATTTTTGCGTCCCCAAAAACTGCCGCCACGTTATTTAAAAAGAAAACTTTTTAAATAACGTTGCGGCATGTAAAAATATTATAAACCACTCATTTGATTTATGTACTGTTGGTATCAAAAAGTTAAAATAAAGTATCCTTCATGATGGACTACAGTGCATAAAAAAAAAAACAAAATCAGGAAAATACAATAAAAGGTACGGGCTCAAAAATATACAGACCTAATACAAGATGTTTACATATAAAATACATGACAAGATTTAAAAAAGATATAAAAACTGCGCCCATCTTATCTGGATGTACAAAGTTTGGTACTTGGAGATAATCAGGGCAGGGATAGTCGGAATTTGTTAGTTGTTCACAGGCACAGCTCAAATATTAGAATTAGTACAAGCCAAAAGGAACCAATTCCAAAAATGTTGGGAATTTTTTGGTCCCCGAAAATTTAATATTTATGAAAAATTCTTCTGGGAAAAGGTAAATTGGTCGGTTTTTTTTTAAACACAATCTTTTTTGATATTAAATTATGTGACCTTTAGAAATTTTCCGCGATGGGAAATTTTTATTTTTGTGAAAAAAAATCTTCGGGGAAAATTTGAGGAAAATGAGACGAGAAATTTTTATGAAATCTTTTAGAAATTTATCATTTTCATTTTGTTATTTGAAAATTGAAAACTTTTCACGTTGGGAAATTTATATTCCTGGAAATTTTATTTTCCCGCAAAAATTTATTCTGCGTAAATTGCGTACATGGTAGAGAATTCTTTTAAAGAATTTTTATTTTTGATATAAATACGCCGGCTAGTAGCTTGTAAACTCGCTTAATATAATCGAGGCTTTACTCGGTTTTCAAGAAATGGCGCAGTAAGGCAGAATAATTATCAATTTACGACATTTTTTTTTTTTCAAATTCTGACCCAGAAATGCCTAAGAGAAGATTACCTAAGAAAATTTTTCAAAAAAATACCTCATTAGGGTTAGTTGTAGTATTCTAAAAAAATAAATTATTTCGTATTGAACTATATCTGTATTTTAAATTAGTGAAACATGTAGATTGTAGATAAAGCGTGTAAATATGGATAAACTGTAAAATGACGATAATTTTTAAAATGGTGACATTATAAATAGGTAGTTATTTTCTCTTAATTCTCATTTTCTTTAGAGCGGAGTCGCCAAGACTACCTTAAAAGAAAACTCTCGATTTAAGAAAGGGGAAAAGGGGGACATACATTTTACGTTTTCACCTCAGAGTATACTGAGTATACACCTGTTACTCTGAGGTTTTCACATACCTCACTTATAAGGCAGGGGTGCTCAAACGGTTGATCGCGAGTGCTTTTTGAGTTGATATCGAGAAAAATTTGCTCGTGTAAATAGATCTATTCACAGTTTTTGTTTTAGTTGATCCTCAATTTGGCCTCAATATACCGCCCATTTTTCATGCCTTTTTGTTTATTATTTATTTGTAGTGTATATTGTCAATGGTGCACCTTTTTTGTTGTGTGTGCCGTCACAAGTACCCATTGAAAAAAAATCGTCAAATTATTGCATATTCTTGGTGAAATGTTGTCGAAAATTGCCCCCCTTCAAAAGCCCGAAGTTATCGATCTACATTCTAGTGTGTGGTTTGGTGTTTTTATGAGTCAGTCAGTCTGAGTTGTAACTTAATGGCGGTACGAAGTTTATTAATAAATAAGACAAAATGAGTGCGGTGAAGAGAAGTAAAACGTACCATTTTAATAACGATTGGGAGGACGAATCTTATTTTGTGTGTTGAAGGATAAGCGCATTTGTCTCATTTGTCGTGCGTCAGTAGTTGCAATACCTAAACGTGGGAACTTAGAGAGGAATTATAAAACCATTCGTAAAAACTATGAAAAGGATTTCCCGCCACAGAGTGAATTAAGAAAACGAAAAGTGACTTGATAACTTGTTTAAAAAAAAGAACAAACCTCGAATATGATTTTAGATTTTCACGGCCAAAAGAGTTTTCGTTAGTTGTTTTTGGGGAGTCATGCCGTGTTGCGCTACCTCCTTCTTTAGCCAACGTTTCGGACAGCGTTACAGTATCCATCATCAGGGCAGATGACACTTCCACGCGGGCGGCAATATTCCCCTATTTTATTTTGTGTTTGGATTGCTTATGACTATATTCAGTGAGAATGATTGAGGGAGGTCCGTGGGCAATGCTTTGAAAATTCTAAAAAACTTTCACGGATCATCATGTATTCCGTTGGATCATCAAACTGTCCATGTATTCCAAATATGTACAAAAATAGCGGGAAAACCATTTTTGTATTTTAAGTATAGTATAAATTAAATATCAATTTAATTGGGCGTACATAGTATACTCGTAAATTAAAGCTGAGGACTCGCGTGCAGATTAAGTCTTAATTTTTCGAAGAGAACTTCTTCGGAAAGGTTTTCATTTTGTAATGACATTATTAATTTTAATGAAAAGACAAATAACTTTGTTTACATCACTTTTATTTATTACAATCAACATGTTTCGTGAACGATGTTCACATCATCAGGATCAAATGTATACTAAACTTAAAAATTAAACATAGATCACATACGGGGAAGGAAAGGGCAGAAAGGAGGGAAAGGGGTAAGAGTGGGGAAAGTTTATTAAAATTAGGGATTTCAAAGTCATTAGCAGGAAAAGACCGGTTAAGTGGTAAAAGACTCAAAAGAGGGTTTATAAAATTTTGCTTTTTATTATTTATGTCTGCTTTATTATTTACATTTTTCCTAATTTTTAAAATCTCTAAATTATTTATCTGTGATGGCCTATAACCCGTATGTAATATTTTAAGTCCATGGATTTTGTTAAAATCGTGATCATTTTTTAATAAATGATCTGCAAACTCAGATTCGCTATTGCCATTTAATGCCCTGAGCTGTTCTTTAACCCTCACTTCAAAGTTTCTATTTGTTCTACCTATATAAAAGCAACTACAGTCTAAAATATAAAAGCAACTACAGTCTAAAACTAAATTGAGTTTGTAAACGCCCGATTATTTGTTTTAATGTCGCTATCTTTGTTGTTAAGGATGAATTTTTAAATTTATTATTTGTATAAAATGCTGGATGTATAGTACCGGGAATATTTTTTACTAATTATTTGTGACATATCGTTATTAACAAATAGAATTCTTCGCCATTGATTATTTATTTGTTTAGAAAAAGGATAAATATATAGTTTTAAGAATTTCGGTTTATTCTTTTTATTTATTATTTGATCTAATAATTTAGTAGAATAACCATTATTAACTGCTATTTGTTTAATTAGATTTAATTCCAAAGTGTAATTCGGAACAGACAAAGGAATCGTAATTAATCTATTAATCATGGAGTGAAAGGCCGCGAGTTTTTGAGAATAAGGATGATTTGATTAACACCGATATTGTTATTTAATAATTATCTATAACAATATTGTTATAGATAATTATCTAAATATTGAAAATATTGAAATCTATTTTATTACCTTTTAATATTAAATTTAAATCTAAGAAATTTAAACTCTTCTCTTTACCTATTTCTAGTGTGAATTGAATGTTTTTATGAAATTTATTTTTAAAAATACAAGAACTTGTTAAGTTGCCTTTCTGTACCTAATCAAATGCATATTATATCATCGACATATCTTTTCCAGCAATACACGTTTTTAAGTAAAAGCGCACCGCTATTAAAAATCTTATTCTCTATATTATTAACAAAAATATCTGCAATCAAAGAGCTCGTACTACTGCCCATCGCTAAGCCATATTTTTGTTTAAATATTGTATTATTGAGTTGAAAGTAATTCTGTTTAAAAATAACATCGAATAGTAAAATTAAAGCATTTTTTTTTTTTTTTTACACACAGGAGGCCCTGAGGAAAATAATTTCCCTCAGGGCCTATGTCATCTTTGAGGATGCTGTGTGGAGGGTTTTTTTTTAAAGAAAGGGAGGAGAGGAGAGTTCTGGGAAGGAAAAGGGTTTAAGGGGTGGGTAGGAATCTGGGGTTCAGTATGTCCTGGTCATCCGCCTCCAAGACCTAGACAAACCTCACCCCATGAACCCATTAATTAAGTCTTGAAAGCATTAATTAAGTCTTTCGGCAAATTCGAAGAATTTAACAAATTATTAATAATGGTTTTAGTTTCTTCTATTGCAATATCTGGGAATAAATTTATCACATCAAAGGAAACCAACATAGGGTGGTAAGGGATTTCCAAATCTTTTAAGTAATTGACTAATTCTCACGAATTCTTAACTGTGTACGTTGGTTGAAATACATTAGCATTCATAATTACATTATTTATAATTGATGCTAATTTGAATGTTGGTGCATTACAATTAGATACTACCGGCCTATAAAATAATATTAAAAAAAATAAAAATATATATAAAACCAGTCTTCATAGCACAAAGGGCAATTGTGAAAATTATACTTAGAGTCCCCATCAGAACCCCTACACACTGTGTACAAAAGATATTCTAATGTACGCATTCAAAAAGCAGGATAACTTTACACAGACAAACTCGGGCCGATTCACAAGATCTACATTACAATATGCATTCCACCAACCTACAACTAAAATGACTTTTGGACAAACATGCAATACTTCTCCATAAAATTATTAATTATTAAATTATTATATTATTAAAATTATTAATTTACTCCCTCTTGCAATAAAAACCGTAAAAAAATAACCGCCTTCAAAAGAAGCGCAAAAATATGGATTATCGACATGGAATGGAAGAATATAGATAAAATTTTGCAACCTAACAATGATTAATGCTCGTTTTGTACTTTCTTTTAGATTTAACTTCATAATTTTCCTCTGTAATATTCTAAGATAGGTATTTACTTATAATTCAAACAAGAAAACTTATACAATGTGTCCTTAGAAAGGAGTACCCCAGTAAGGACACATTTTTTCTCTAAAAAACTGTAAAACAAAGAAAAGAAAAACTAAAATAAAATAAATTGGTTTTTCCAGTTTATGTATTTTTAATAGGCTATAAAGTTTGGGTATCTGTGGGTTACTTAAAATCATTTTTTTGTTATTTTTTCAAGTTTAAAAATATGTCAATTTTACAACGTTTCACCGCTTCCTTCACCAACTCTTGACACTTATTAATAGGATTATTCTGAACAATTTCAAAATTGTCTCCTTGTAGACAATCCATGGTCTTGGTTATATAGTCAGCTTTATCCATAATAATAATACTGTTTCCTTTATCTGCCTTTGTCACAATTAAGATTTTTTTCTTTTACAGTTTTTGAAATGTTCTTAGCAATTTTTATCAAGATTTAGAACTGTTTTCTTGTTGTTAATATTTTTATTTACTTTAGCACATTTATATTGGAACGATTTAGGTTGTTTATTCAAATCCACTGCTAACAACTCAAGTCCTTCCTTATTTTTATTATTAGCATTGTAATGTAAGTTATGATTAAGACCTTTATTTAATAATTTTAGTTCTTCCTCCGCAAACTTACGATTAGACATGTTAATCACTCTATCATGGAATTTATGTTGATTTTTTTCAGTTTTTAGTTCTTCCCTATTAACTTTTTTATTATTATTATGAAACAGTTTTTTTTTTTTTGTCTAGAACCAGTTTCTTTTTTAATGCTTTGATACTTGCAATAGATCTAACTTGATCATCAGACAATTCCCATTCCACTGGGTGTAATGCACTAGCTAATTCCATATTATGTAAGAATTTTAGTTGAAGTTTAATAACATTTCGTTTTTTATAACCACTTTTTTAGTCTTCTTTTAACCAACAAGCTTTGGCTTTCTTAGCCGAATTAGAAGATGATTTAAACTTAAAATTTCCTTAATTTGGTATCACTTGGTTTTTTAAACATGTTCGCAGAAAAAATATATTTAAACACAATAATTTATATTTAATCAATTATTTTTTATACACTTTAGCCTTCATTGCCGTATTATTAAATGATCATAATTTGAACAAAAACTATGGAATTAAAATATTACATACGGGTTTTAAGGCATCACAGCTAAATAATTTAGAGATTTTTAAAATTAGGAAAAATGTAAATAATAAAGCAGACATAATTAATAAGCAGCAAATTTTTATAAACCCTCTTTTGAACCTTTTCCCACTTAACCGGTCTTTCCCTGCTAATTAATTTGAAATTCCTAATTTTAATAAACTTCCCCCACTCTTACCCCTTCTCCTCCCTTCTACCCTTTCCTCCCATATGTGTTCTATGTTTAATTTTTAAGTTTAGTATACATTTGATCCTGATGATGTGAACATCGTTCACGAAACATGTTGATTGTATATAAATAAAAGTGATGTAAACAAAGTTATTTGTCTTTTCAAGTCTTACGTTAAAACCAGTTTCATGTTCCAAATGATTTGTAGTTTGTATTTTAAAATTCCAGTAGCGGATTAATCTGCTAACGCATTTCGAAGAAAATCGTTACAATATTTCGAGTGGAGTTAAATTTTATATCAAACCATTCTTTAAAATTCTTACTTCGTAGGAGAACCATACACGTATTATGTGAGTAACACCAATTAAAGCGGGAGACTCACAAGAAGATTCGCTCTTGATTTAAAACCAGTTTTATGATCAGAATGTAAAATTACAGTTGCGGATTCATCTGCTGATACATTTTAGAAAAAAAAAGTTCTCTTATTGGACGTCCAGTTATAAAATTCAAGTTGCAGATCATGTATATGCTGCCAGAATCAAAGAGAAACCAGATATGATTTTAGATTTTCATGGCCAAAAGTATTTTTTTATTATGAATTTCAATTGCCTCTATGCACGCCTAATTACAGAGGCAATTGAAATTCATAAAAATTCTATTAACATTAATAGAGACGACGGAGCTAAGCTCAATAGTTCTTGGTATCCGGTAATTGACGGCTACACCAAAGCTAAATGCAGAAAACCATCTTCAAGTTTACTGTAATTCCAGCTCGCAGTGGAGTGGAGCTGGCAACACGGTATTGCTTCGAAGTACTTAAGCACACATTTTACCACTCACATTTACACATCTGCCCTGATGATGGACACTGTAAAACTGTCCAAAACGTTGGCTAAAGGAGGAGGTAGCGTAACACGGCATAAAACCCCAAAAACAAAAAAAAGAGAAACCATTTTCACGTTCTGAGTGTAGTTTTAATTCACCTCACAGAGATTTAATTTAATCCAGCTTTGTGTTCAGAATGTAAAATTTCAGCTGTGGATTTATTCGGTGGCACATTTCGAAAGAAAACATGCTCTTATTCGAAGTGCAGTTAGTAGTTAATTATGTACTGCCAGAAACAAAGCAAAACCATTTTCATATTCTAAGTGTAGTTTTAATTCACCGCATTCAGATTTAATTTAAACCAGTTATGTGTTAACAATGCATTAAATAACAAGTTGCCGATTCATCGTGTACGGAGTGAAGCTTTACATTTGACTTGCATGCCAAATGCTGCAAAATTCTGATAATTGACTATTCCGTGTCTAACTATTATTTCAGGACTCTTACGCAGAAGTAATCTTAAGTTAAAACCTGCCTTATGCGATGAAGATGCGAAATCCTATTATATGGAGACCATTCTCGATTTCCGAGAGCAGTTATAAATGTTTAAAGTAGTTGATTTTATAAACATGATTTTTATTGGAAGAATACATGTCGTATAAAAAACAGGATAAAATAATTTGCGGTATTTGTTTTTGGGGTGTTATGCCGTGTTGCGCTACCTCCTTCATTAGCCAACGTTTCGCACAGCGTTGCAGTGTCCATTATCAGGGACGATCCGGTAAATGAAATGTGTGCAATGTGTGTGTTCACCACTAAAAATTACACATCTGCCGGATCTGCACTGATGATGGACACTGCAACGCTGTCCGAAACGTTGGCTAAAGAAGGAGGTAGCGCAACACGGCATAACCCCCCAAAAACAAATACCGAAAATACTTTTGGCCGTGAAAATCTTAAAACGTATTGGGATAAAATAAGGTCGTAATAAAATTTTTTTTAAATGGATTTCTACGTATCAACAAAAAGTGCTGAAATAAAAGCATTTGTGGTAGTTGGGTATCGTATTACTAGTAGTCCTGTGAACAGTAGACTTCGCGTCCAAAAATGTATGTTTCTAATTTTACCTTATTTAATAAATCACAAACAAAATTTCCTCCGAAATTTAAGATTTGTAAGTACTAGGGTTGTCCAAGAATTAAAGACCGTTGCTTTTTTTTGGCGACATGCACATAATTTCTCAAAATATGGCGGCACTAGCGTGTAGCCCAGACTTTCTCCTAAAAAACGAGCGGTGATCTGGCTTGGTAGCTGCTTCAGTGCGATCTTTGTGTCCGTTTGCGATCGACGCTCCCCTATCAAATCCCGCCGACTGTGAGGTGCGCTCAATTATTCGCTTTCTAAACTAAGAGGGAATCCGCCCTGTTGAAGTACGTAAGATTGCAATTTTGATCCCAGAAGTCAATAAGTCTACCACACAAATGATTTTGAGGGAAAAATGGCGTATGCAAATCGCGTGCTCGTTGGGTTCCCAAAATGCTGAAGAGCAAAATCGTATGAAAAGCGCTCGGATCTCTTTTTTTTGGTTTTTCCAACCGAGGTGTAATTTTTTCGGTTGAAACAAAGGTTTAGCACCTAAACCCGGAACCAATAATAATTACTTACAAAAGTCGAAAAGAATGTAAATTTACTGGGATACCCCGTTGTTAGATCACATTGTACATGTTTTTTTTTATTATAAATTATGTCAGGTTTTTTTTGCAAAATGCTTATTTTTTAGTATGTTAAAATATTTCGAGAGCAAAATTATAAAGCAATATCCAGGAGAAGAGAAGACATCAGCGTTAATCTTTGTTTCCTTTTTTTATCTATATTCTTCCTTTCCGTGTCCATAATCCATATTTGATTTTTTTTAAATTGTTTTTTATTGCAAGAGGGAAGATTTGTAGAGAAATATTGCATATTTTGGTGTCTGAAAGTCGTTTTAGTTGTAGGTTTGGTGGAATGTGTCTTGTATTGATAGAGGATCTTATAAATGGACCCCAGTTTTTGTGTGCAAATTTTTTATGTTGAAGACTTAGACTAGACTAGAGTATGTTTTGAATATAATTGTTTCAATTATTAAATTCATGGCCCTAAAAACATAGTCCGTAGTTTTTATGGGAACTCTAAGCATAATTTTCAAATTTGTCTTTTATGTTATGAGAACTGGTTTTATAGTGGAATCACATGAATGCAAAATCCTCCCACGGAAGAGCGAGAACAGAGACAATAACTGGCTATTCTGACGGTATCTAGTCTTCTTCTTACTTCGTAAAGTTGAAAATTTTGGAATTTTGAGAAACAAGCAGGATACACTGTAATACCAATCTGGAGTCCAGATCTGAAGTTCAATTAATTGAACCTTTCGATAGCCTGAATCCTCTGGCTCCCGCCAAAGACTCCTGTGCAATTTACATTGTCTTCTTATTAAATGGGTTCCTCATTACTCAGGATCGTGATCCCTATTCCAATTTCCATGGTGGACGAGGCCCCACCTCATGGTGGAGTGCTGTGCACACGGACGTACCGGAGGCCAGTGATACTTGATCATTCCAGCGCATTGGTGACCTTCCTCTGCTTCTTCCCCCTTCCACTTTGCCAGTGAATATGAGTTTCTCCAAGTTGCAATATGTTCAAAGTATCTTAAAATACTTTATAAGAATATGGTTGAGACCCTATTGTAGATGCCCAGCTCTTCCAGAATGGACACATCTGTGCGTCTGGCTGTCCATGGAAACCTGAACATTTTCCTCCACCTCATCATAAATTGGGGTCACTATCTACGGTGGTGTGATTTTAAGGTTCAGAATCTGTAAAAAAAAACCGCTAAAGAGGGGTCTCCAAAACCTCTTGGAGATGTCTACGGTATTTATGGTTTTTTCTGTTTTTAAATAGCGTAAACTAGACCGTGATTGCACTTAGTGATCGCCCACTCTCAATTTGATTGTTCTGTTCTTACTAAAGTTTGTAAATATTTCACAGAAATCCTAACAGATTGTCTTTATTAGTTCAATATGAATCGACAAACTGCTATATCGGCAAAACAGTCACGTTGAAGAACAGAAGCGCGTGGGTTTTTCCAATTTTTATTCTTATATTATCTGAATGTTTTTCCAATTATTATTGATAAAATAAAATAGAACTAAATACATAAGTATGTACCATCTTCAGCTTGTTTGGTTAATGGTTTATACTGAATTACTGAAGTGGGAAATCATTGTCATTATTGTAAGAATCATATGAACAAATGGAAAAATCACTGCACAGTTTGCAATATTTTTGTTCATTTCGTCATGGTATAATTTAACCAAAGGAAGGATCAATAGGCAATCGTTGTCTGTTTTATGTGCATTTAATGCGATGGCAATGACAGTTGTATAAGTGGGGTTTCTTTCTTCAGAAGGAGTAGCTGGTAAGGTCTTCGTTGGTGATCTCGAAAAAATGCTTCTGTTCGATTTCTTAGATATCTTGGAGTGGCTAGGAATGTCCTGCTTTTGTAAGTAGGATAAGAGCATCAGTAATGTTATTAGCATGCTCTCATTGAGTGGTCCCAATTGGCGATTTAATCATGTCAGTATGTGTTGCATAATCATCTCACCTTGACCAACCAGTACAGCATGCACCAGTGCCCTACTCCGCGACTAAGTACCTGTGCTAGTCATGCACTGTATATGTATCAACAGACATTAGTAAGAATGTTACGTATTAGTGCGAGTGCAGCTAATGGAGACAGTTAGGTACGCAGACGAGCATTGTAGAGAAGCCCTTCGCTTGTTCGATGGAATTGCGGGATTACTCCTCGGAATGTCCGACATGTTTCCTGAGCGTTTAATCGAATGTTTTCTTTAATCTTTTCAAGCACCAGTGACTTCATAAATTATAAACAAAGGCTGCATATGTATATGCATTAAGATACTTGAAACTTGTTAAGTAGGTACACAATCTGAAACTAGATAGTAGTAGTACTGTAAAATCTAAGATAATATAAGATAAAATTACTTCGGATAAGTAGCAAGGCCGTAGCCAGGGGGGGATCAAGGGGACTGAAATCTAATAAAGCACAATGAAAATATGATGTTAAACGCTACCGACGACGCCCGTCTGTACAAAATGAACTTTGTCCAGAAAAAAACTGGTGCAAAAATTGAATTCTGCAAAATATTTTTCAGTCCTTGTTGACGAAACTACTGATAAGAACAGATGTTCATCTGTGTGAGATACGCAAAGCTAAAAGATCTTATCTTGCGTGAAGATTTTTTAACTTTGGCAATAGTTGAGAATACAACAGGAATGTATTTAGCTAATGCAATTTTATCCGGATTAAAATCTTTGGGTGGAGATTGCGAATATTTAATTGGACAAGGTGGAGCTTCTTCGATGAGAGGAAGTTTTAAAGGTGTGCAAACAGCAATTCGTGAGTCATATCCAGAAGCCTTATACGTTCATTGCAGCTCACTGCACTTGAATTCGGCTCTATGTCATTCTTGCCAGGTTCAGCCTATTCGAAATACTATTGGTACTATAAAATCGGTTGGTAATTTTATCAAGTCCTCGGCAAAACCAACCAAGTTCTTAAAATAAAATATCAAAAAAATTCCCTGAAACACAACGGAAAACCCTTACGGCAATGTGCGAGATCCGTTGGGTTGAAAATCATGATGGGTTGATAAGATTCAAGGAAATCTATAAAGCTATTGTCGATATACTGCTCGGATTTAAGCAATTACATGGATTCTGAAACATCATCAAAGGCTAATTCTTTTCTGAGATACGAGGGTGGGATTTTAAGCTCGTGGAATGGGGAGTAAGGAGTGGAATTAAAAACCCAAAATTATTTTTTCCTTTCAATATATTCACCTGCTACCCTAATACATTTTTCGGATCTTTCATTTAACTTATGTAAACCCTCAAAAAAAAAGATTTGTCTTTGTCCAAAAAATACGCTGAAATTAAATCCTTCAATTCTTCATTTCTTGAAAACTTTTTCCCACGAAGTTCTTTTTTCAAGTTTGGAAATTGGTAATAATCACTGGGAGCCAGGTCAGGACTATAGAGTGGTTTTGGAAAAAAATTTAAGGCCACCTTCTGCAGGGCAGCCATCGCAACACGGCTCTTGTGAACAGGCACGTTGTCGTGCAGAAGGAGGACACCTTTGGTCAATTTTCCCCTTCTTTCCTCCTTGATGACTTTCTTTCATTATTCTAAAATTGAAGCATAGTCATTTCCGGTTATGGAAACACCTTTCTCTTTGTAATCGATCAACAGGATTCCTTCTGAGTTCCAAAAGACGATTGTGACACCTTAAACTTCTCGCGTGGTAGTGTGCCTTTCTGTGCATTCACTGCATGTTTACATGCATTCATTGTTTACAGTTTGAGCCAACACTCCATATTTGTCTTCCTTACAGAGGTTCAAAAATGCACAAGAACACTCCACGCGCTGTTATTTTTGAGGCGGGCGGCGCGAGCATTCCCGGCACCCATCTTGCGCTGACTTTGGTCATGCCAAGATGGTCGTGAAGAATTTTGAAAATGGTTGTATCTGATACTCAAACCATTTCTGCAAGCTGTTTCTTATTTAGTCGGGCATCTTCTAATATTAATTTTTCGACTTTTTGAATAATTTCCGGAGTGGTCACCTCGATCAGCCTTCCTGGCCGTGGGTCGTCTTCAAGTGACTCCCTGCCTTGTTTAAAGAGGGTATATGCACTTGCAAACCATAGTTTTACTTGGACAAGAGTCCCCGTAAACGGATGTCATCTCTTTCAGTATGGTCAGAACTGATTTTCCTTGCTTGGTAAGGAACTTTATAACAGCGCGGAAGTCAATATCCATATTTCACAATTTCTTTCCGATTGACTTGTTTGGTCGACGATAACTTAAAGACTAATGACCTAATTACGATAAAACCCGGTGGTTGTACTAAAAATGAGTTGTTCAATTAGTAGCTAATTTGGCGACACCCCTACTAATCACTTACCTACCCCTTCCGCGAACTTAAACCCCCCCCCCACTCGTAAGTCATTTCAAGTGATTTCAAGTGATTTTTGTGATATAGATGGGTTGTTTCGAAAAATTTGATGAATTCACCAAATATTTTAAGTTAATTTTCACGTTCTGTGTAAGTTCTATTCAGGTTCTGTGTAAGTTCTATTCAGGTTCTGTGGTTATTTCAGTTTCATGCAGCAACTGACCTACATTGATCCAATAATGATGATCAGCTTCGTTTGAGATTCCAAAATCATAGATCCACATTATCATCTTTTAACATTTTAATTCCGTCTGTGTACCAACTAATTATAGTTGGTAAATACCAACTTAATTATCAAGAAGTCTACTTTGAGCCCTATAAAAAATATTTGGAATGGGACTCTGTAAAAGCTGAATTAGAAAGGTGGGTGATAAAATGGCTGGAAGAATCTGAACTAAATCGACAAACATGTGCAATTGAAGCTCTCGGAGAGTGCAACAGGACCAGACCTTATTTCCAAATATTCACAAGCTTTTAAAAATCTTGGTGACCCTACCTGTTTCCACATGTACCCTGAAAGGACTTTATCTTCTCTGAAACGCCTCAGAAATTTCACAGGCCAGGAAAGACTAAACGGTTTGGCGTTAATATCAATTCACCACTGGAAATATGTTAAAATGAAATCGTATGTTCTTACAAAATTTGTCAAGAAAACTTGAGTTTTACGATTTGTTGTCAAAATTTTCTTCTTCCTACCCTTAAGTCATTATATATTAGACTTATAAAAAAAACTTCGATTAAAAATTGTACGTACGTGTAATTGTAGTCTTCTTTAAGTTTGTAAAATACCATTTTATTGTGAAGTGAACCGTTGAGGAATTATTTTGACAAAACCAAATTTTCGCACCTTCAATCCAAGATGGCACCTCGAGCCCGATCCCTTCAAGGTCGAAAATTTTTTTTTCGTTAGATTCCCAATCTAAACAACATATTTATCATAATCACTCCTACATGACCTTTTGTAAGGTAAAGGACTTTTTCACCCCCAACTGACTGGACTATAAACACTGTTCCAACAAACAAACCCCCCCCCCAGAAATTTTTCTTTGACTACGGCCTTGGTAAGTAGGACATAAATTGTGGTTCCAAAATATTATCTACAACAGGGATGCACATGCACAACCCTCAGACCAGCGTAATACTTCTTGAGAAGCGTTCAGTGCTATTTTTCCTATGATTATTTATTCATCAAACATTTTTAATTTTTAGAAAATTCTTTTCATATTGCTTGGGTTGCGGTTAGATCTCTCTTTTGTTTCCGAAGCAATATGAAATGCTTATACCTACTCTATTGTGGCTCGTGAACAATGGATAAATTGGTGTGCATTACCGACAATATAAATAAATATTGATCAAGATGACTTTCATCCTTTAGCCATTGAAGGGAAACTGAAATAAAATTTGTTACCTAAGGTTATTAGTAAGAACATCAGCTGATGTCCCAAAGATATGGCTTTCGTTGGGGTGAATTGCATTCGCCAATTCCAACAATTTTCATACATTTTAATGATTTTGTAGATGTTTTATTCCAGGATAGTCCGGCACGGCTAAATGGTGCCTTCCTAGAGTCCACAAACGGGAGAAACCATGGCGAATGACAAGAAAGACGTTGAAGCGGTGAGTGTGCCATTTTTTTATTATTATTTTTTATTATTTAATAAATGTTACAAAAAATACATGTTTTTGTGTATTCTAAAAGTTTTTTGTAAAAAAATATATATTATTTAATATGTCTTACCCCTTTTTATTGAGCAAAGCTCGTGTTAAAAAGGCGGAGACAACGAATGTAGAAAATAATTTTTATTTAAGTTTAAAATAATATATAACTTTTTTTTAAATTACATATAGATCAAATAATGGATAATTAACAGTAAACAAAGAAAAAATCGTGTATATCATATAATATGCATCTAGAGTTTTATATATATATAACATATAATAGAACGAATGTAGCAGAATGAAGAGGAGATAAAAAAGAATGGAGAAAAATAAAGAAAGAAAAAGGATATCAGACATTACAATTGTGTTAAAAAATTAAATTTTATAAGATGTAGTAATTGTAATAAGTTATATATAAAGAGCTTTTATTGATTTTTTGATTTTTTTATAATTTGTTTCCAATCTTAAATGAACTGGTAATTGGTTAAACCATTTAACTCCCATGTATTTATAGTATTGTTGAGCTGTGGTGGTGTTACAACGCGGGACAGTCATAGAGCCCAGAATATTTGTTTTAATGCTGTTTGAAAAAGTAGTAAAGCTCTCATTATTGAAGCAATCTTTGTGAATTTGTAGAATTGTAATTTTTTTGTAAATAGCATGAAGTGAAGGTACTTTAAAATCTTGAAATAATTTGATAGTGGGGTAATCATATGGCTTTTTTAAAATTATTTTTATAATTTATTTTTGAATGATTTCCAATGGTAAAAGAGAAGTTTTTAATGCACCGCCCCAACCAACAATTCCATACTGTAGCACTGATTGGATTAAGGAAAAGTAAATAATTCTTAATATACTGATATTTAAAATGCATCGAATTCTAATGAAAATGTACACTAATTTTCTTAGTCTCTCAACTGTTGTGCTGATTTGCATCTTCCACTTTATGTTACTGTCTATAGTTACCCTGAGGTATTTAACATTGGTTTTAACAGTGAGTACAGAGCAATCAGGTTTACAGATATATATATCAAGTCCAACATTGAATTATTGTTCACACACATTTCTTATATTATAGTCTTACAGCAGAGATACTATACCTATTTCTAATATAGTTAACGCTTCAAATTGAAATCCTCGCACATTAGACACGTAATATTATGATATTTAATTAAATGAAGACAATATTAGCGAAACTCAATCGAAAATGTGGAGACAGAAAAATCAGAAAAAGATATCGGCACCTCTGGGACTCGAACCCGGGGTAAATGGGATATAAATTGTAGGTGTGGGTTAAGGCGATCCAATAGTCCATGAAAAAATCGAACTCGGAATTCACGCCCTTTTATGGGAGGAGTTTAAAAATACTTATAATTATTAGCCACGGCCTATCTGGGCATACTTTATTATGGTTAAAACCACCCTTCAAAGATCAATCAAAATATAATAAAAACTCATTCTGTTCCCTATAAATACACCATCAGACAAATTTATATCTGAAATTTTTCGGATACCTACTTTTATTTTTTGTTTAGAACAGAACGCATTACACCCAACGAAAAATGGATGATTATGGATATTTACCTTTTGTGCGTTTTCTTCAAAAACAAAAACAAAAATTTTTGAAGCTACAACAATATAAATACAGCCCAAGATGGTATCCTTGAGGAATTCCAGATTGGAAATACGGAAGAAGAATTCTTTGTACTTAACTTTATCTCGTTTAGAAGGTCATCAGTCATCACTATTCGAATTTCCAACAGCTTCAACAGAAGCAGTTCGATCTTACTTCTAACAAAGAAATTCGTACAAAAAAACAATATCTAATATAAGAGTGGTCCAAGGTGGGATCCTTGAGGAATTCTTAATTGGAAATACGTGAGGAGAATTCTTTGGGTTTAACTTCGTGATCTCTGTGAAATTAAATTAGATCTGTTAAGATCGCCAGTATCCGAATTTTCAACAGATCCACCAGAAGCAGTTCTGTGTTTATAGAAAAGAAATTCTTATAAAAAAAATATGTGAGATTTTTTGTGTTCACCTCTAGGGGCGGGATGGACCTAAAAAGCCCATGGAGTTGCCCAGCCTGCCGAAGTCGCTCACGTTGGAGGAGAAAAAATACCTGATGGCCGTGGAGAGGTGTGACATCGCAGGTGTCCGAAGGTAATCTAGACGTACCTAAAGCAAATCGGTAAAAATATGTATTTTTAAATAACACGGTTGCGAAAAAAATGAACAATCTAATGAATCGTGCAAGAACGAATCTTTCTTACATTGGACGAAACAAGGATATTAATACTTATTTTATAAATAAATGTACTCTGCCGTGGTTCACCCCAAGTGATTCACTATGTTTAGTGACTTAGCAGGGATGCCCGTGTTCATGGGGTGAGATTTGTCCGGGTCTTGGCGGTGGATGCATCTACCCACCAACTGCGTGGTAGGCCGGATCGGAAGAGCCTGGTTAAGGAAGACATTTTAACCTTTTCATCTCTCGGACTCTCTCAAAGCATCGCAATGGGAGGGATGGAATCATACATCCATCACTGCTGGACACACTAACCCCCTTCCCTCATATCTTTTCCTTCTCAGAACTTCCTCCCCTTCCTTTCCTTAAAAAGACCCTCCACACAGCATGACTTACGCAAGATGACACACGCCCTGAGGAGAACTATTTTTCTCCTATTTTAAGGACCTCCTGATAAAGCTAATTATAAAGAAGACATTTGAAAATTAATATTGGATGAAAATTTAAAAACCTTACGGAGTTAACATGGGTGGAAAATTTTGAAATCACGTTTTTCCCTTTATCTAACAGTACAATACGTCTAGAATATTCTCCTAAAGTTTCAAGGCAATTGGAGTAAAATTCTAGGAGAGAGAGCCTTTGGGAATCCCCCGCCTCGTTGGGAAAGGTCTTAGCTATTTATTGTTCGGGCGTCTCTCTCGCTTCTCTCGCTCTCACTTTCTAAGGGTCATGAATTCTAAATATTTTAGTTTTTTCTCAGTTTCATTCCTACTTGAAACTTCAATCGCGTTTATCTCGAAACACCATTTTTGAAATTGGTAAGCATGATTTCTCAGAAAACATTGCACCGATCTCTTTGAAATTTGGCACACTTCTTCAAAATAGCATTGACCAATACCTGAAAGAAGAATTTTTTTCGACTACAAATAATTTTACAAGGCCATACGTAGTGAATATTATACCAAAAATTCAATTACTTTGCATACAACTCTGCTAAAACTTCAAATTTATTTTTTTTAAGAAATCCTTCGTTCTTCTTCTTCGCTTATACTTATCTACTAACAGAAAAAAATGGGTTTTCTAAATTCAGATGAAGCTGAGATCATGAGTTATCCTGCCTACCGCGAGGATACTTTTTTTTAGTGGTCTCCGGAAACCAGGTTTCACCGGCTGAATTTTCCGATTTTTTTTGACAATTTTTTTCAATGTTGTTCAGCAGTTGTTCTTTTATGTGCTCAACACTTCGAATGAAATAATTCATATATTTTTGAAAAAACGACAAAATATGCTTTTTTCCTTGGTTACGAGACCCATGTAACCCCTTAATACAACAGAGCTATTTAACATTGACGCAGATGTTGAATTGTTGGATGACATTGACGCAGATGTTATGGCCCCGACAGACTCTTATTTGTCAACTTCCTAATATTAATTACTGTGGATTTTATGGTTTAGTTTCTTTTGTGCTATTTAATAGAATGCTACAACGTGCCCACCGCAAGAAGAACATCGATGTGAACTGCCTTGACTCACTGGGCCGTGGCGCACTGACGCTGGCCATCGAGGGAGAGAACCTGGAGATGGTCGAGCTGCTGGTGGTGATGGACGTGGAGACCAAGGACGCGCTGCTGCAGGCCATCCACTCCGAGTTCGTTGAGGCCGTAGAGCTGCTGCTAGAGCACGAAGAACTCATCCACAAAGAAGGGGAACCCTACGTTAGTACTAGTATTAAATAGTAATGGTCCCAATAAAGATCCTTGGTGTACTCCCGCCATGGTCGGAAAGGTTATCCAGTCTTTCTATACAGGGTGTTAACGAACTTGATTTACTTTAACCAGTGATTACTAACATTATTTAGAATTTACTGTAAAAAATGAAATTTGTATTTTGGTCTCCAGTTTTTAGTTGTCTGATTCCTTTTAAATTCTAGATAATTTTGGAATGTTCATTGACTTAGTTTTAAAAAAATCTACATAAATAAAGGGACTTAATTGTATTTCAGAGTTGGCAAAAGGTGGATCCAAACATCGCCCAGTTCACTCCGGACATCACTCCGCTAACCCTGGCGGCGCACAGGAACAACTATGAGATCATCAAGATTCTACTGGATCGCGGGGCGACGCTGCCAATGCCCCACGATATCAAGTCAGTATTACCTAGTGTTGACAAGCATTGTTCTTCTGGCCTTTCAGCTCCCCTAGAAAACTTGTAAAACAATGTAGAAATTTGACAACTTTAAAAGAACCATTGATGTATATAATATGTTACCGGAAACGAATTAAATCTAGGAATTGTATACAACTCCTAGGAAATGTATACAATTCCGAAGCTATTTAGGAAAGGAACTACATACATTTCCTAGGAATTGAATACAATGACGGATTACATACATTTCCGTTAACATATATACAAAGAACGCACTCGGCTTTGAAGAACTGAAAAATTATAAGGTGGTACAGCACCGAATCAAGTGGGGAGGGAGGGTAAACCAGGGTGCCTGCCGCGGGCGGCAGTTTTAGGGGGTGCCAAAATCGTAAGTTTTTTGTTTGATTGAAAAAAAAATTATTCACAAAGCGCCTGGCATCCAGCATGTTGTTCTATCGATTATATACATTTGATTTTAAAACGCCCAGTTAATTTTTGAACACATCCTAAATTGATTTATGAACGTATCCTAAGTCGATGTTAAACGCGTTCATAGTGTACATCAAAGGTTCTCGACGTGGGCAATAAAACCCCCTTGTGGGCGTTGGAGACTTTCAAGGGGGTAGTAGAAGACCCAGATAAAATTAGGGGGCGCTGAGATGGCACAGTGAGGGCGTGAGATTCCATGAGAGTTAAAGTAAAAGTAATGCAGCAACATCTACAGCTACTACTACGCACCGGTTTTAGACCAAATTGCATTGAACCTGTGTCTGCCATATACTTTCATTTTTGGGGATACAAATAATTGTAACGGTAAATTAAATAAGCAATACTTTGTACTTAGATTTATTAAACGATATTCAATCAAATAACTTATATTTGTATAAGAGATTATTTATCAGAAGGTGGGAAGTGAATACTGGAGCAATTCACGAGTAATTGAGTCGACGGCAATCGGAAACAGAATGATTATCCTTTTAGCTCGGCGTTCTTTAAATCGTCGCTGACAATAAAAGGCCCTTTTCCATTTATTGGCGTACGAGCAGCCACTAGAACATAGGTTCCCAACCTGTCTTTGCCCACCGCCCACTTTGAGAATATTTTTTTTCTAGCGCCCCCCAACTCGTAAATCTGAAAATTAAATCTCGTAAGTCATTAAAAAGTGATGATAAAAAAGTTATGATAAGTTAGGTTAGGGTTACCGGCAATTTTAAAATTATTTTTTCATAGCTTTTAATGACCTTTCTGAGGTGTTTCTGAGATGGTTTAATTCTGAGTTGGCATGGAACCGTTCTGAATTATTTTCATTTTTTTTACTTTGGTTTTATTGCTCAGAAAGATTAGGGAACGTACCCATACTACGTGACACGTTTAAGGGGGGGGGGGTCTTCAAAAAGTCACGCTTGGTACAAATGAGTGGCGGCGGGCTTAGGTTTTTCGTCGCGGGGAGGTTAAAAATTGCAAAAAGTTGGTCACGTAGTATGGGTACGTTCCCTTACACTTGTGCAGTAATTCACGTGACACGCTACAGTGGTATTGTAAACCAATTTCCGTGTTTTGACGTCTAACTTTCCGTTTATCCTACTTTTCTTTTTCTTTTTAATCTTTTCTGCAATTTTTTAATTTAACATTTCAAAGTTAGTGTTTAGTTTTAATTTGTTATAGATTATGATTCCTGAGTATTTAATTTCTTCTACTTCTTCAATATTTTGATTTTCTATACTTTGGGTAGTAATTTCGTTGAGTTTCTTCTCTAATACCATGAATTTAATTTTAGTTACATTTATTTTCAGTTTATTCGAAGAAAATAAAACTTTAATATATAATATAGAAGTATTCTTTAAGAAAAAGCTTTTTTTGACAATGCATCTTCGATATTATTTGGTATAATATATAAAAGTGTGTCATCAGCAAAAGTTTGATAGAACAGTACTTTAGGCACTTCACTATATCATTAATATATATACTTAATAAATAGGAGCGGTCCCAATACAGATCCTTGAGGAACTCCGAGGTTTACTTGTTGTTCTTCAGATAAAGCATCTCCAATTTTGTTTCTTTGTTTTCTATTTTTAATTTTACTATTAGTATTTCTCTGCCTATCGTTTCAAAAACACGTCTAAAATCCAAGAACACTACTATTGTGATTTTTTTCTGATCCATACTGTTTTTCCATTATGAATATTTGTTTCTAAACCCTGCTGTTTTACAAGAATGTTAATTTTTTTTCAATAAATCTTCTCATCTGTTCTTTGACTATGGATTCTAGTATTTGTTTATATTTAGGTTATCCATTTAATTTTCTGAAGTCTTCGAAATTTTTAGCATTTATTATTTTGGGCACTGGTGTTATTATGAAAGTTTTCCACGACTGCGGAAAAATTCCCTTTAACACAGATTAATGTATTAGTGCAACTACTTAAATTTAATTATGCCTATAGTAATTCCAGACGTCGATGATTTTTGCTTCATTGTATTAAAATTTTTCGTTAAATATTCACTGTGACCTGAAAATATTATTATTCTCTCTTCTTTCCGATGATTGAGAAGAAGTATATGTGAATAATGAAATACTCTTATTAATGTTTTCGACACTAAGTATTAAATTTGGCTATTTTAGTTTTATCATCTTCAAATCCATCGGGAACCGAACTTCCTTAATGTTTTCCCTCTGTTTGCCACTTATAATTTCTTTAAGTGTAGTCCACATTTTTCTTGAATCCCTTTGAGAGGTAATAATTTTTAGCCTAAAATACGAATTTTTGGTATGCTTTATTTCTGTACCTATACATGTTTCTAAGTTTCTTACAGGTTTCCCACCTTTCTTTTGGAAATTGTATTTTACAGGCTTTATAAGCTGTATCCCTTTGTTTTTTTAGAAGATGTAGGGATTTCGTAGGTATACTATTTATTTGTATCTTTTAATATACCACTAGCTGGTTCCCGGCACGCGTTGATGTACCATTTTTAAAGAAATAAATTGTTTCCCTGTTCCCCTACCCCCTCCCCTCTTCCACTTCCCCGTCCCGCCAATCCCCCTACCACGTTCTACATAACAGTCTCAGTACATTCTCAACATTTCGCGTGCCTCCTATTACAATTTTTTTATTCATATTTTCGCTTTTCATTCAAAACAAATATTCATTTTTATATATTATAAGAACAATAAATCAAATTTGGTACCTAACGTAGGTATCTATTTAAAATATCTATAATTTAAATAATCCATAGATAAATCTTTTTTACAAAAAAAAACGTTCAAAAACACAATTCAATGTCAAACGTGTGAAGTTAAAATAGTCGTTAAGTTTTCTGAAATTATCCAATTTTCTGCGCAATTTTCTTAAATTTTCTACAATGTATTGGGAAACTTTAAAAAAAAGTGAAATGAAGGCATGACCAAGGGAAACAGGGATTCATTTTATATATAAATATAACTAAGATATATTCGTTGTAGGCATGTTCATTTACTACTGTTTTCAGGTGTCCTATTAGTTCATCGGCTTTTCTGTCTAAATTTCCTTGGTTATCGCAGATCCACTTTTTGTTTTGTAATGCCGTACACAATTTATCCTTATTATAATTCTTTTTATTCTTTTATATATATTATATTAATTTTTGGAGATCGCTGGCAACGGTTAATATGCACTTTAAAAAAAAACCTTTTGATTCACCTTAATTACATTAAAAGGCAACTATTTGCATTGGGGGAAGTGGAAAATATTTCATTCTAAACTTCGATTACGTAAAATTAAAATTAGCTTTCGTCTTGTGAGATTGTACGCCATTAGCTATTAGCTCATTCGCTGTCACTTTGGTATGTTGGTATTCCTGATACACTTGAATGTATAACGAACGGCTAGAAGATTTTGAAGGTACGGGGCACTTTCTTTTGAATCACAAACCATGTTAAACAATCCTAGCGTAGCCGCTAAACTACTTGAAAACTGGGATGTTTTTCTTGCCTTGACGCGAGTAGGCGTTATAAAGGGGCACTTTCTTTTGTATCACAAACCATGTTACACAAACCTAGAATTCCCATGAAGTCTGCTACGCTTTGCTCTAGCATCTTTTCGTACAGTAACAAGAATACCAACATAACAAAATGACATTTGAAAATAATGTTTTAAAATGGACGGTCTCGTTTCACAGAATGAAAGCTAATTTTAATTTTACGTAATCGAAATTTAGAATGAAATATTTTCCACTTCCCCCAATGCAAATGGTTGTCTTTTAATGTAATTAAGGTGAATCAAAAGATTTTTTTTTTAAAGTGCGTATTAACCATTTATTGCCAGCGATCTCAAAAATTTACCTATATTATACTTCGTGTTCCCTGAGGCTTCAGACTATTATATCTAATTTTTGTAATAATTGTTTCGTGATCAGATTGATTTTGAATTCTTCCGCAGCATTAACTTCCGAGTAAAAGTCATTTGAAATTACCAAATCAATCATGGTTTTAGAGTTTTTTCATTTTGTATAATTTTTGACAAGTTGCTTCCTACCTAGGCAATTTATGATAATTTGTAATCTTGTGCTTTTTGTATTGAATATTAAAATCTCCACAGATGATTTTCAAGTCTCTTGTATTTATTTGCTAACGGCACCATTCTTAAAAAAAATCTAAGAATTTTGTATCATTTTGATTTGGGGAATGGTAAATAGCTGCATAGGTTCCCAGCTTAAAATCCTTTAATAGCCAGTAGGTATCCAGGTATTATTTTTATCTAGTACCGCATTTGTTGTGACTTTGTAAGAGATATTGTTTACACACTCACACACATACACTTTTTTTTTACATTAACTCCACACAGGAGGCCCCGAGGAAAATAATTTCCCTCAGGGCCTATGTCATCTGGGATGCAGTGTGGAGGGTCTTTTTGAGGAGAGGAAGGAATGAACATTGGTCTTGAAGAGACCCATGTTATAGGAAGGAGGAAATATAGAGGCCGGCAAATCATTCCACAGCCGAGCTTTTGAACACAAGAACGAGTCGAAGAAACAACCCGTTCTCATGTGACAAATGTCAACCGTGTACAAATGTTGGGCACGCGTTTGGCGTGTTTCCCGACTATGCACCGGTGCCGAAGGGATCGATGATGCTAGTTCCTCGGAGCATCTTCCATTGTAATACCACTAGAACAAGGATAGCATTCCCACCCGACGCCTGTGCTCTAAAGATTGCAATCCGTCTGTTAAGATGGGAGAATCTATAAAAAGGACAGCCCGTTTCTGCACAGAGTCGAGGGTATTTTTCAGGTATTTTGGAGCTCCAGACCAGAGGTGGCTGCCAAATTCAACCGTGGGGCGCACTTGTGATTTGTACAGGGTTAGCAGTTGTGTACTATTAAAGTATCTGCGGGCCCTGTACAGTACGCCCAATTTTTGGAAGGCTAACTTTACTCTGACTTCGATGGAGCCCCCATACCTGAGCTCGTTAATTTGAAGGAAAGTAAAGGATTACTGCGTTAAAAAGAACCAGAATCGCGCTCCTGGTCACTTAGGGTTACACCAAGCATATCAATGGAGGGCCTGTTCGGAAGATTGCTTCCGTTGAAGGATACTAGATATTCATTTCGATCCCTTTTAGACGTAATCAGACAAGATTGGGTCTTTGAAACATTAAATTCAACGAGATTATTTTTACCCCAAGAGAAAACACTCTCGAGGTAACCGTCCATACTTTGCTTCAAAGCCCTCCGAGCCGTTGGGGTTTGTGAGCCCTTTGGGGGCTTGTCAAACAAAAAGCTATCATGGATTGTACTGTCATCCGCGTAACAGTGAATTGGTGCACATGACAAAAGGTCGTTGATGTGCAACAAAAACAAAGTCGGAGACAGAACCGATCCCTGCGGGACGCCAGCATGTATCGAGTGTGAGGAAGAGATGAAACCATCGACTACCGTCTGAATCGACCTCTCCCTCAAAAAGTCGGCAATCCACAACACAAGGATGCACTACAGAATTAATGTGATAACTCCACCTGTATGCCTGCTAAATGAGTCGCATCTAATTGTCGAATAGCCCTGAAATGTTGTTTCATTTTGGTCAATTTCTTCGGTAATACGGGTTTCGCTCATCATCACCATGTGCAGTTCGTATTCTTTTGGCATGTCTTCGACTTCTTCAATATGTGCTAGTAAACTAGCTATGGGTTTCTCTGGGTCTCCTACCGCCCCCCTGAACGTCTGAAACGCCCCCCAATTTTCTTTTTGCCTTCTACCGCCCCCCCTGAAGGTCTGAAACGCCCCCAAGGGGGCGTTAACGCCCACGTTGGGAACCTATGCACTAGAAGGTAAGCCAATGAAAGCGCTATTATTATTTGCTTGCCACACATTCTATTAATTTGGTTATTGCAAATGAAACTTGAATGATTTATTTATTTATTTGCACATACAATGTCAACAACATAATTGATATAAGTAACATATAAATAGTACAACAACATGGAAAATAACAGTATAAGTGTAAGTTTTTTAACTTTGGGGTTAAGAAAAAAAAAGGTAAAAAGTAAGGGGTGAGGAAGGTAATAAGTAGAAAGTAAAAGGTAAAACATAAACATAAAGTGAAAAATATGGTATAAAGTATAAGTACAAAGAGTAAAGTATAAAATGTAAATATAAATTAAAGAACAAACTATAAAAATGAAAAGAAAGAAAGTGAGAAATAAAAAAATTAAAATGTGGAAATATAAGATATCTTTGTAAGGTACAAAGATTTATACATGTATATAAAATTCAAAAAGTAAGAAATTCTCATAGGAGCAAAAGAAAAAAATAAAATAATTTATAAGTAGGTATTATGGATAATAAATATCCACCAATATGATAAATTTTACAAGTAGGTACCTATGATTTCTAATGCATTAATAATTTTAGAGTGCAAGTACTGGTAGGCTTTAGTGACCGATTTCGGCAGAAAACTGCCAAAATCGAAACCTTTTTAGACATGTTAAAAATCGATCGTTTACTGTTATTTGTCTTATTTTTTACACTTATTCAGACAGTTAACACGTGTTAAATAAAATAAAACAATTATTGTAGTAGGTATGTAAAAAAATATATTTTTTATATTACTTCTAAACAAACAAAATTTGTAAAAAAAAACAAAACATGTTAACTACTTCTTGGAACTTCTTGTTCCGTTGACTTCGGATGAGTTCGTGGCTCGTGTGTCACCCGCCATCATCAGCAAAATACTCAATTAATGAGGTCCTTTCTTTAAGTGTTGATTATTGATAAATTTTTATTCCAAGAAGTAGTTAACATGTTTGTTAATTTTGATTTGTTTTATAGCAGTAATATTAAAAAAAAATTGCATACTTCATTTATTGTTATTTATTTCATTTAACACGTGTAAAAAGAATTTTGTGATTGTAAACGCAATAAAAATTAAAATACTCAATTAATGAGGTCCTTCCTTTATAACGTAAGTGTTGATTATTGACATTTTTTTAGAAAAAGAAATAGTTAACATGTTTCGTTATTTTTTATAAATTTTGTTTGTTTTACAGAAGAAATATAAAAAAATTATTCTTTTTTACATACTTCAATTATTGTTTTTTTTTTTTTAATTTTATTTAAATTAACACGTGTTAACTGTCTGAATAAGTGTAAAAAATAAGCCAAATAAAAGTAAACAATCGATTTTTAAGATGTCTACAAAAGTTTCGGTTTCAATTTCGGCCGAAACTAAGACAGACACCGAAGATTCGGTTTCGGTGGAAAGTCCTGTTTCGGTCAGACACTAGTAGGCATATTATGTTTACATGATGTTTGATTATATTTACGTGGTACTAGCAGACAGAGGCCAGATTACCGGCGTGATCGACGTTAGCATATTCATTGCCTAAAGCAGGGGTGGGGAACCTGCGGCCCGCGAAGCTTTTTGGTGCGGCCAGCTGAAAAAAAATTACACTCAGAAAGCGAGAACGGTTTTCTTTCCCAATGTCTCAGCAACATTTTAAAGTTATTTTTATTAAACCTAGAGAAAGTTATAACACAGCTGATACTTATTATTATTATATGCTGCTTACTTATGTACCTATGTTTCTAGAAATCAGGTAGACACAAATACATACGTGATCCAACAACCTTTTTTAAATTTTATTTTAATTTCTTATATATACGGTAGGGAAATTAATACCGATAAATATCTCAGTATCGATGACAATTCTATTCAGGAGGGAATAAGATGTGCTTTCTCTTTATTGCTACACTTCTGCCATAAAATAGTTAAATAAAAAAAATCCATATAAATTATTCTAAGTACGAATAGTTAAATACGTATAAAATTACAAAAAATGATTGCCGCCAATGAATTTGCTGTAAAATGCAGGAAAATCATTCAAGTGTTCCGAGTACAATGTAATTTAAGCTGGCAGGCTGGTGGACCCTACGCAGATCCAATCCTAAGTTAAAACCACTATTGTGTGCATAATGCAAATTCCTGTTGCGGATTCATCTGCTGACGTAATTCGAAGGAAACCATCCTTGGGTTTCTAGTGCGAAAATCGGAGGAAAACCATATTCGTGTTCTGGGTGTAGTATCAACTAATGCTGAAGACGCGCTGCAGGTTCCAATCTTAAGTTAAAACCATTTTCATGTTCCGAATGACCTGTCAACATTTCTGTAGCAGATTAATGTGCTGACGCATTTTGAAGAAAACCATTCTTATATTTCGAGTGGAGTTAAAATTTTTGTTTCAAACCATATTCTGCAAAATTCGTAATTGGCATGAAATCCACACGAGAGTAATTTATTTACTTATTTATAAACAGAAACAAACATTGCAATAATGAAAACAAGGTGGTGAAAACAATTTACAATAAATAAGTATATTTCATGGTGGGTACCTATGATGTGTTGCTTTATAGTGTCTTATTTATGGGATGTATGGGAAGTAAATTACCGGGTAAAACCCACTAATTAAATACCAATTAATGTAATACTAATCAAAGCTAGGGACTCGCACGCAGATTCATTCTTAATTTAAACCCATTTTTTGTGTTCAAAATGTAACAATCAAATTGTACATTCATCTGCTGACACATTTCGAAGGAAACTATTCTCTTATTCGAAGTGCAGTATTTAATTCTTATTCAAAGAAATTTTCTTGTTTTAGTTTTAATTGACCGCATACAGATTCAATTTACACCAGATTTGTGTCCAGAATGTAACGATAAATTAAATAAATATGTGCAGATTCATCAAAGGAGGCTATTCTCGTGTAACGAACGAAATTTTACATTTGTGGTGCACATATGCTGCCAATTTCTGAAAAATTAATTGTTCCTTGTGCAACTATTACTAACCCCCCCCCCCCCCCCCACCCTTGGCCTAAAGTATGCAAGCGATTTATTGTTGAATTTTGTTCTGCGTTGGTCCCGGAATTGTTACAATGAAAGGGTGATTTGAGTCGAGTTGGTCTATAAGGTAATTTATTAACGAAATGAAGAATGATGTAAATTATGCAGGTGCGGCTGTGACGAATGCATCCGGCAGTCTGGCGAGGACTCCCTGCACCACTCGCTGTCACGACTGAACGAGTACCGCGCGCTGGCCAGCCCGTCGCTCATCGCGCTCTCCTCGCCCGACCCGCTTCTCACGGCCTTTCAGCTCTCCTGGGAGCTGCGGACGCTGGCCTTCGCTGAACAGGTCCATAATATTTTCTTCTCAAAATCTCCTACAAAGAATATCAGCATTGCGCTTTAGGGGGCATACATTAATTACGTGAGCAGTCCCCTTGGTGAGATTTGATGCCCCCCTCCCTTCCCTCAAGTAGGATCAGTTGTGTATCTGAAGTCCCACCCAATCCCATCCCGCCCAATGCTATCCAAAAAAAAACATTTTTAAGTGTCCTGGTGCCTTACTGTCCCTTGATGTCGGCCCACGAACATTCACCAGCAACAACCAAAAGTAGAAGCATTCGTTACTTTTTACATGAACTGTGTAAATGCGACCAAGAGCATCAGTAGAACGAACAACCGGATGATCAGTAACCACATCGCCGTGCTTCCGACGTGGAAATCTCTTCGACAAAGCGTTCGACAAAGTGTAATAACGTGGCATCTCAGAGTAGAGCAACGTCCGGGCAAACAGATCGCATTGGCAAATCGAAAAGAAACTGGTTGCTGGGGGTGTTTCAGCACGTTTGGCAACAATCGATGTAATGAAATAAACTCGTTGATCATTCTCCAGATGCATCACCAAATATACAAGAATGGAATGTCGTTCATGAATGGGGAATGAGAATATACGCCAAATCGCCTCATTGTAGCTCACAAACTTGATAGCTTGTGATTTCATCATTTTTTATTTGTAGTTTTAACGCCAAAAACCGCCATATCGCTGACTTTGGTGACAAATTTGCAGATGTACCTATTTGATTGACTTCACCGAATTGCAATAGGTACCCCACGTCACAATGCGCCTTGATTGTTTTGAAAAGAAGTGGCTGTTTTCCTGGAGTTGTGCAGACATACGTTCACCATTTGTCCAATTTACGACTGTTGACATTTAGTGTGTAAGAAAGAGAGGCAGCATTATATGTAAGAACAAAAGAAAAACAATCAGCACATTGACATTTGACGTTTTTGAATTTTTGGAATTCAAGCAAACTTCAATATTATACCTACCTACCACAATATTCCTGCAGCTCTTTCAAAAGATGAAAATTCGTTCCATATTAAATGTATGAGGAAATGAATTTTCGTCATAACTTTCTTTTTCGTGAATTTTTGCGATGTTTTAATAGTTATTATGTTATCCGAGGCGGAGACAAATCCAACAAATCAAAGATCATCAAAATCGGTTCAGCCGTTCTCGAGTTATAATTAGTGTAACTAACCCGACTTTGTTTTATATATTGATTATATTTTTGAATATTATTACAGGAGAGTGGTATAAAAATTATTTGAAATTATTATTTTTTTAGCTTTTAAAATCAATATTATCAAAAATGAAGAATCACCCACAAAAGTGTAGGCAAACGATATCAGCTGATCGATTGCGGCCATTTTGATTGGGCCGTGGAGCAGTAGGTAGCATTATGATATAGTATATTTATACGGTTTTATTCGTACAATTTAAAGTTTTTCAATATTTTAATTAATAGAGGTACCTCTATTTTTGATACTGAATTATTTAGGCCTAAATAATATTTCAATAAACACAACAACTAAATCTCTATAAACAGTAGATATGTAAATAAACAAATAAATTAATACGATGGCTTGTGTCATTCCTACATTCCTACATTCCTGTATATTTCCCATCCAATGACTTTGGGGTCGTCCATTAATCACGTGAGGCTCGAAAGGGGGGGGGGAGGGTTCCGAAAAAATCACGAAATATCACCGGGGGGGGGGGGGGGGTGTAATGAGATACCGCGTGTATTTATTTTTCGTGATAATATTCTGAAAATTTCAAAATACTTTGTACTAAAAAAATACACGTGATTTTTGGGGGGAGTCACGACACGAGGAACAGTGACGTCAGACGTCACCACTAACCATTTCAGTAATGCCAACTTGACGCTGTATTTTTACGACCCGATTAAAAATGGACTTTTTAATAATTTTTTAAAAACTCTGCGTTTAATATTATTAGGAAGGGGGCGCAGGAGGGGAACGAGGACGCACGGGAATGGTGATTCAGGGAAAAAAAGTATTTCTTTGAGTATGGCATTACAACGCACGCCGGGAACTAGCTAGTATAAAATATAGGCCACTAAAGATTTTAACATTTCATGATTTTGGAGACAACTTGGGCAACTATTTGTGAAAAATTTTAAATATTTAAAAAAAAATTACTATATTTATTACTTATAAAAATACAATGAAATATAAAATGAAAACATAAAATTTATTAAAAGAAATCATTTTTATGGGTGTAAACTTAAATTACAAATGACCTAATGACCGGAACACACATTTGTTATTATAAATTAAAATTACTTCCCAAAAAAACTGCAATTTTTTCAATGTTTTATTTTATTTTTCTTTATATTTACACAGCACATAAGATAAGATATTCTTTTTGATAATTATAATTTAAATAAATCATTTAAATAAATAAAAAAAATTACGAAATTTAATGGATTTAAAATAATGTTTTATTCAAAAAAATTATTATTTAGTTTGGTTGAGTATTTTGGTCTCAAATCAAAAATTTTGTTTTGTATGAAACGGGCCGTGCAGGCGTTCCTCTTAAGTTTATACAAAAGAGCGCATAACAGTGGGATCTAACTTAAGAATAATAAATAAATAAGATAGAATAATAAAAAAATAAATAATGTATTTTTTAAAGGAATGCAAGAACGACTACCTCATCCTCCGTCAGCAGTGCCAGCAGTTCTCAGTGGACCTGCTGGACCAGTCTCGGAGCTCGCAGGAGCTGGCCATCATCCTCAACCATGACCCCGACGATCCGCCCTATGAGGAGGGCGAACATATGACGTTGGCCCGTCTCGAGTTGGCCATCAATTACAAGCAGAAGAAGGTGAATAGTTAAATCAATAGCCAAAAGGCATAGCTTTTTTTCAACGCTAAAATTTATTTTCATTCACGAAACTTTTGTTACATGTATTCGTTATTTCTATTACATATATGTAAAGGTGCAAAAAAATCAAGCAAGAAAGCAAGCGAGCAAGAAAAAACACTATTGAAAATTTTATTTGAATGTCTATGTACACAGATATAATGGCCGCAAACAGAGGATCTGACCAAATTGGCAAATCCTTGGAAATTATCTGAAACATTAAATTCAAAAAAATTTCATTCGATGAGCTACGATTATAATCAATGAAAAAAATATGGTTTTTAGAAAAACGCGTGTACAGTTTTCTCTTGTATTCTGTTCTACCTGCTTGGCGTGCACCGCTCCTAACCATATTTCAAGTAATTTAGTAGTGCTCTTCCGTTCTCACAGAACTCGCTACCATCAATAAAATAACCCTGATATGGATACCAGGACATAAGGGTATTGAGGGCAACGAGCGGGCTGACGAACTAGCAAGGAAAGGGGCGAAAGCACCACTTGCGGGATCTGAGCCGGCCGTAGGAGTAGCAGCTTGCCACACCAAATTGCATATCAAGAGGTGGGTCAAATCCCAGCACTGGCACGGGCACGGGCAGCATGGGAAGGAATGGGAAGGAATGGAACGGACCCGACCCCAGACGGACCAGGAAACTACTCGATATGGACAGAAACTTGCTGAGGGAACTGGTAGGCCTACTAACGGGACACTGCCATCTCAGGAAACACATGCAGCTATTGGGAGTGGAAAGCACCAGTAGATGTAGAAAATGTGAAGAGGATGAAGAGACTCCAATTCACTTATGGTGCCAATGTCCTGCCCTGGTGGAAATTAGGCTCAGATACCTGGGGAGACATGTTGTAGAACCAGAAGACCTAGCCACATATCCGATAACAACTCTGGTGAACTTTATTAAAGGGACTGGGTTATTGTTAAAGGATTGAGGTAAAATGGGAGAAAGTACAATGAGCCCATGGCCTAAGTACTCACGGGAACCAATGGTAAACCGTCTCCGCTTTAAAAAAAAAAATAGTAGTGCTCTACAAACGTAATGCGAATGTTTTCGGTGAGTCAAGTAGCAAGTTACTCGCTACTCGACTAAAGTACTCTCCCAATGCAAACAAGCCATTAAGGCAGAGGTTCCCAAAGTGGGTGCCGCGGACAGAGATCAGGGGTGCCGCGAGGCTCTCTACTAAAAATCAAAATACAAACATTCTTCGCAGAAGACCAAGTGGAGAAGTTTGTGTGGATCCAAGATCCATTCCGTGCTCAAGCTCCCCAAGATTTTACTACTCAGGAAAAAGAAAATCTAATTGACCTCTCGAGCGACAGCAGCCTAAAAACAAAATACACTTGTTCGGATTTGACGGAGTTTTGGATATCAGTCAAAAATCAGTATCCGATTCTGAATGCAAAACCTGTAAGGGTCCTCATTCCCTTTGCTACTTCATATCTGTGCGAAGCTGGATTTTCAGCGGTTGCGGTTATAAAGAGCAAATATCGCTCGAAAATAAATGTGGAAAAAGAAATGAGAGTAGTTGTATCAAGCTCAAGCCTTATTCCCTGGATTGAAAAATCGCATCCGTCGCACTAAACGGTTTTTGTAATTATATTTGCAAAAAATTGGTCCGTCCTCTGGGGGGGGGGGTGGCTAGAGAATTGTGCTCTTGGGGGTGACACTTGGTCCCGGGGCTACCACAGATAGTCATTATATGACCGGGGTGCCGTGAGAAAATTCAAATTTTCTAAGGGTGCCGTGACTTGGAAAAGTTTGTGAACCCCTGCATGGGGTAGATTAGGAGGTGGGTCTTTCGAAATCTCGTACAGACAGTGTCCTACATCCTGTTTTGAAAGTCAAGTGTGCAAAATTTCGTTTCTTGTCAAAAAAAAACTGTTTAAAAATATGAAATACGTACAAGATTTTATTTGTTGTTTCTGAAAGTCAGTAATAAGCAGTTGGTATGTACCTATTTCGTCTGTGTTAAAAAGTAATCTTTATTAACAAAAAAATTCTATTATTCTAGTTCGTGGCTCATCCCAACATCCAGCAACTCCTGGCTGCCATCTGGTACGAGGGGGTGCCAGGTTTCCGCCGCAAGACTGCCGCTGAGAAGATGACCATCATCGTCAGCGTGGCGCTTTTGTTTCCCTTCTACTGCACGCTATATATGATCATGCCCAACTGCTCCACTGGCAAACTCATGAGGAAACCCTTCATGAAGTTCTTGATTCATGCCTCGTCTTACTTGTTCTTTTTGTGTGAGTAGATTCATTTTTTAGTTGTGAATTTGATAGATTCTCCTAACTTAATAAACGGATTGCAATCTTTAGAGCACAGGAGTCAGGTGGGAATGCTGTCTCTTTGTCCTACCAGTATTACAATGGAAGATGCTCCAAGGAACTAACGTCATTGATCCCCTCGGCACCGGTGCATAGTCGGGAAACACGCCAAACATGCGCCCAACATTTGTATACGGTAGACATTAGTCACATGAGAACGGGTCGTTTCTACGGCTCGTTCTTGCGTTGTGGAACGATTTTCCGGCCAGTGTTTCCTCCCTGCTACAACAAGTTCACTCCTTCCTATCCTCAAAAAGACCCTCCACACCTCATCTTCAAAGATGACAAAGGCCGTGAGGGAAATTATTTTCCTCAAGGCCTCCTGTGTGGAGTTAATGTAAAAAAATAATAAAAAAATTCTGGCTCATCAATTCTGGGTATTGGGAAGTGAGGAAGAATTTGTGCAAAAGAAGAGATGTTTTGTATTTTGTCTGATGCAAGTGATTAGATGTAAAACATAATTTGGTATGTTTCAGTAATCCTGATATTGGTGTCACTCCGGGCGGATGTTCAGGTGATTCATTTGTTTGGGACGGAGCACATGAAACAGGCCCTCGAAGATTACCTCAACCGACAAAGAGGCAATGGACCCACCTACCTTGAACTTTTTGTTACTATTTACGTTATAGGTGGGTAAAAACAATGATTTGCCTTCATATGTACACATCAAAATTCTTTATTTTTTGTTATTAGTTTTTGGGATATTATGTATCCTGAACCGTCATTTAAAACCTATATATTGAGAGAAGCATTCTCAAATCCCCTTTCGCGTGGCCTTCCCCGATCTTTTTTAGTACCTTGTGGCTGTCAAGTGGTCATCTAACTTTTGTCTATGGCATTTTTTTCTCATTAGCGTATTAAATTCCGTCGCTGGCATTTTCGTTTTGTAGTAGCTCCGAATTTATAACGATTTTTCCCCAAAAAGCAAGAATTATTTCAAAATCATACTTTATGTTATAACAGCGAGGCTGTTCGAAATATTTTAAAATTAAAAACAGAGTTTAAGACCGATAAATGACAATATATGTGGTGAACACAACAAAGATTGTCTGCATTTTGGGTCCTTTGTTTCTTTGTCTGTTTTCTTTGTTTGTATCTTGTGTTGTGATTGACATGTGTTGTGTTGTGTTTGAAACAATGAGCGGGTCCAAAATTTCCTCATCCGATGCGGTAGAGATGACAGTATAGGAAATAAATAAAGCAAACCCACGCAGCTAGACGACCTCAGGTTGAATGGAGCTTGGTCCCAAACACAACAACCACTCCACAGCAATGTCAAAGAAATGCTCGCCGTGCTGGCAGCACTTACTCCTCACGGGCCAGAGCTGTCAGACTCGGGTCTTCTTACCCAGTCAGACAACAAATCGGTGGTCGCATACCTTCGCAACGAAGGCGACAAACGATCCAAGGCATTGCTCGAAGCGACTCGTCAAGTCCTTCAAATGGCAGACACGTATCACATTTCACTGTCTGCCCACTACTTACCGGGAATTCGCCACAACCTCACGACCGATGCCTCGGACTGGGAATGGGGCGCGCAGCTAAACGACCTCAGGTTGAATGGAGCTTGGTCCCAAACACAACAACCACTCCACAGCAATGTCAAGGAAATGCTCGCCGTGCTGGCAGCACTTACTCCTCACGGGCCAGAGCTGTCAGACTCGGGTCTTCTTACCCAGTCAGACAACAAATCGGTGGTCGCATACCTTCGCAACGAAGGCTACACACGATCCAAGACATTGCTCGAAGCGACTCGTCAAGTCCTTCAAATGGCAGACACGTATCACATTTCATTGTCTGCCCACTACTTACCGGGAAGGTTCAACGAGGTAGCAGATCAACTCTCCTGAAAACGTGAACCTACGAAATGGTATCTTTTACCGGCTGCAACAAAATTAGTTTTTGCAAAATGGGGGGCGCAACTATAGATCTGTATGCATCAGAGACAGCCCACGTCGTAGAAGATTATGTGTCCCTCAATGCATTCGACAAAGAGGCAAAATTTGTCAATGCTTGGACTCAAGAGTGGGATTTTCCTCTAGTTTGGGTGTTCCCCCCGCCGTGCCTTATGCCGAGAGTTCTAGCACACATGAACCAGGTCAAGGACCTATACTTGATTGTAGCCCCGAGATGGAAGAAGGTATTCTGGAGACCAGACTTAAAAAATCGAGCAGCGAGTCCTCCATTCACCATATTGAAACTGATAGAAGTGCTGATAGACACCAGAACCTTGAAACCCCCACCACAAGTAGAGGATTTCATTTTGGAGGTGTGGAAGTGCCGGGGTGGAGTCAGTCATTAACAGATTGGTCGGACAAACAGAAAGATTTTTTAAAGTCGGGTTGGAGAGAGTCCACCCTTAAAACATACAAACCGGCTTGGCTTAGGTGGCAAAGGGGGTATTAAATCATGGAGTAAACCCGAATGTCCCTACAGGAAGCAACCTAGCACGATTTTCAACAGATCTTAGTCTAGAAGATAGTCTCTCTTCCAGCACAGTTCGACTTCATAAATCGGTAGTAACAACTTTCAGTAGCCCTGAAGAAGGAAACCGAAGTTCACATCCTCTAGTCAGACAAGTACTCAAAGCCGCAGCATTAAGACATCCTAAATTGGCTAAATCTCCTATCTGGGATCCTTTAGTGATGTTGACCTGGTTAGAAGCTAACCCACCCAAAAAGTTGAATCTCTTTGAAACATCAAGCAGGGCAGCGACTTTACTTTTATTAGCTTCGGGACGAAGAGGGCATGACCTGACCTTGTTACAGTGTTCACCAGACAAATTATCCATAGATGAGGAAGGGGTCTCATTATGGCCAGTTTTCGGTTCCAAAACAGACTCCGCTACGTACCAACAGTCAGGTTGGAGGCTGTTAAATGGCAATCAACCAAATATAGACCACACATACTGGATTAAGGAACTGGTTGAAATCTCCAAAGAACGGACAGAAGACAGAAACAAAGCAGAATTTAACAGAACTCTTCATCACTACATCAGGAGCAGTTAAGGCAGCTTCAAGAACAGCCATTGCCCGTTGGGTCAAAACGATTCTAGAAGAAGCTAAGACCACAGCTGCACCGAGAAGCGTACGGGCAGCAGTGGCATCACTTAACTGGCTGGATAATTTTAGACTGGATGACATCCTGGATCGAGGGAACTGGAGGAGCCGGGACACCTTTGCCAAATTCTACAGAAGAGAAGTTAGCACTTCTCTAGTGGTAAATAGGGCATTGTCTGTGACTTCTCTATTCCACCCACTGTAACACATGAGTAGGTATTCCAGTGTTTAACATATTTTAATATCATCACATTAGCGTTAGTGGTCACCAGTCGATAACAAACAGATCTCAATATAGGTTTTAAATGACGGTTCAGGATACATAATCAAATAGTTTTACCTACCAATAAAACTTATATTATGTACCTAACCTCATTTAAAACCTAGGCAATCACTGCCTGGTGAGAACTAATGAGAAAAAAATGCCATAGACAAAAGTTAGATGTATGTAGATACTTTTGTTTAGCATCTGGTGACCACTTGACAGCCACAAGGTACTAAAAAAGATCGGGGAAGGCCACGCGAAAGGGGATTTCAGAATGCTTCTCTCAATATAATATAAGTTTTATTGGTAGGTAAAACTATTTTATTATGACATCAAAATTCAATCAAAGAATTTTTTAATGCTTAAGAGCGTTTAACCAGCCAGCGGATGAAAATCCACATTTTGTCGAAAGTTGTTCTTGCGATCGTACAGGGTGGTTACAATGAGAAAGATTAATTATTCTCCGTACCAGCTTTTTTAAATTATAACTCAATATAGAATTTATTTCAATCCAAATTAGCTTTAATTTATACCTTCATCCAAAAATGCTGAAAGGCGTGATGATAAAACTACTAAAATAATGTACTTTTTGTAATTATTTTTTGATTATAAGTATTTATCATTTTTCAATAATGTCTAAATTTAATAAGAATGTTAAAAAAATCTGAAATATATTAGTTTGTAAGTGCGCAAATAAATACACAAATGGACCAATTTTCGTCAAGAAACACATGTACGTACATATTTTTCAATGATTTTATTGAAACTAAAATTAAAATTCTAAAACATTCGTTTGCTAGATAATGTATTGATTTATTTTACTGGATGATTATATTATTTGAAATGGGTGTGGTATAATACAAAATCTTTTTTGAAAATTTAACAAATCTGCCAACGACCTATGGAATAACCTTATTATACTAAAAATTTAAAAAAATTCTTAAAAATTTATTACATGCGAATGCTAGATAAAAGAACAATCTTTCGAAATCCATTTATAATTTTTTGTGGAAAAGAGTCAATACGTCTAAAATCTGATTTGAAAATGACATATTTCTGGTTTTCTCTGGTAATGCCCTCTTAAGTACTTTATGTTATGATTAAAGCTTCCTTTAATTTATAACAATCGTTAGTGTTTCTGAAAGGATATCATATATCCTGAATAAGGTATTGCACTGGAGTGAAGGAAATATTAATCATCATATAAAAATTAAATAGTAATGGTCCCCATAGGGATCCTTGGGGAACTCCAACGTAAGGTTTACCCAATCCAAGCTAAAACCACCGACAACTAAATGCACACTTGCATACAATAAACGTGATGGAATCATAATATCGTATGGCAATCACATCCTCTTTTGGAGTCCTCGCATATCGGAAGTTGGCTATTTTGGAAAAATTTTCACCCTGCAGTCTATATCCTTAAACAACTCTGCAAAACTGCACTCGTATAAGTCACATAGATTATATATCCATGAAGTCGACTTCCATCAATCTTTCCCTGGATTACTCGGTTTATCTTTTATTTTTGGTTCCTCTTAATGTGATAAAGATATTGAAGCTCTATCTTCTTTTCCTTTTTTATATCTAGTTTATTCAAAAAAGAAATAAATATTGTGAAGTCTCCAGGAGACATTTTTTACTTTCCTATTGTGATGTATCGTTTTTTTATACTCTCTTATATTTGTCTGTATTTTATTTACTCCTGGGCACTTGGCACCAGTCGTAATGTTTCGTCTTTTCATACTTATTTAACTCTCCTTTCATCGGCAAGACAGTTGTAATATTCTCGCCTTTTCTCTTGGCTCTGATCGATATTTAAATTCTTAAGGCTTTGCATATGTGTGGTAGGGATGGAAAATTCCTCCCCTACGTCACACAAGCCTTTATAAAATTGGACCCTTATTTCCTCTGATAACTACAGAAAGCTACTTAAAGCTCCCTTGTACTACATACCTTTAGCGATATATGTACTTAACTAATAAATACGTTATTTACGACTTTGAACGTAGATATTTTCGTATTTAGGTTGTAATTAAACTCCATCAAACGTTGTGTAATTTTTTGATTTATGATATAGGACTTTAATTACTTTAAATTTTGTGGTAACCCTCTTGATTCTAAACAGAGTGTTGAATTTCAAAACTGTATTGGTCTCTCTCTTGCAAATTTAACCTTAAGTATTTCTCTAAATGAACTAACTTCCCTTTGACGTTTATTATGATTCCCTACATCCTAATGAATTCATGAATAAACAATACTAATCGAAACTACACATGACTAATTGAACAGATAATTAAATATAACTCAAATGGTTAAATGTTAGTAAATTTGATTATGATTGTATCTCGTATCTGCTGGGCGCCCCTCCGTTTAGATTCAGCTGCTATAAGGTACATATAAAGATGGATTTAGTAGGTTAATGTAATTAGTTAATTGCATATTTGACGAACTCAGAATAACCCTTTTTCTGGCAAAATTTGGCTCCTGCCTCCATCAAGTAAGCAGGGTGATCAGAAGTCAACCCAAAATTCGCACAGTCTTTTGGCACGGTTCAATTGATTGATACCTAAGTTATCGCGTCCCAATGAACCTTCCTTTCGCCATCATGCACTGCCTTCAGGTCTTCCTCCAAGCCCAGATACCTCCAAATTCCTACTCCTCCAAAGTTTACTATTTACTTAGGGCGAACCGGTTTCGTCCTATATGCAATCATATACTCACGGGTTTGTGTGGAGTTACGGGTCGTGAATCCTCCCTCCACGTTCAAGAAATGAGACGAGAGTGACCCGACAGGCCTAAAGCACTAATTGTAAGTGAGTTCGTTTCATTCAATGAACAGTACATAAAAAGATATATATGTAAACATACGTTTTGGGAAGGTTTATAACTCGCAATACGAAACTACTTGCAACGCATCCCGAGCTCGGATCTCGCCCATCAAATTCTGCGAAATTTTCAGATTGATACCGAATAGATACATAAGAATAGTGGGTGACATAAATACATATTCGTACATTAAGATCTTATCTGGCGATGTGTTCTGGAGATTCGCCATAACTCCAAGCTTTTGTTTGGTTTTGTTGACGGTTTTGTTTGAGAGATCCGCCATCTCTATGGTTTGATTTTGTTATAGAAGCGACCACTGCCTTCTATTGGTTGAGCTGTATTTTTTTTTTTTTTCTTTCCCTCCCCTCCAATGTTCAACTTTTGATAAATTCTTGCTATCCCGTGATTCTCAATTGAATCTTGTGAATCCTCATTACCCCTTATTAAGCTATCCCGTGATTTTTCAACTGTTTCATGTAAGTCTTCATTACCCCTTATTAAGCTATCCCGTGATTTTTCAACTGCTTCATCTAAGCCTTCATTACCCCTTTTTGAACTATCCCGTGATTTATCAAATGCTTCATGTAAATCTTCAACACACCTTTTTTAACTGCTATAATAAATCTGTTAATTTTCAATTGCTTAGGTCTGTAGATACCTCTTTACGTTCAAATTAAAATAGTGTTTAAATTTTTTTTTTTTCTTTTTGTTCCTAATAATTGCGCAATATAATAATTTTATCCCGTCCCTAGAAGTTAGTACCTAAGTACGATATCCACTAATCAAGGTCATTTTTTTTTTCTTTTTGTTCCTAATAATTGCGCAATATAATAATTTTATCCCGTTCCTAGAAGTTAATACCTAAGTACGATATCCACTAATCAAGGTCATTTTTTTTTTTTTCTTTTTACTGTATTCGAACTAGTGTCCCAGTGACCGAATTATTTTGTAAACAATTTGAGCTTTGTAAACATTCTCTACGGCCTCGTGACCTAGATTCAAGCGTATGAGGTATGTTTACTTTAGACATTCCGGAGACGTGTGAGATGACTCTAAAATTTTCTTTGTTTGATAATGATGTACTTAGCGCAATTGTCTAGTCTGATACCCGATTACGTATACATATTTATTCATTTATATATACTTTGTCTCAATAAATAATTTATAATATTGATCTGTATAATTTTCTGATTGAAATAATTTCTAATATCATAACTTATTTCAAATGCTCTGGATTTTCTGAAATTATATTAATACATACATAAGATTAAATATAAAATATTGATTTGTAAATTTATCACACATAACTACTTTCAATAGTTATTGATGAATTCAGAGGTAGGAATCGATACCCTCTTCCTCTTTTTATATAAGTGTTTTCTTTTTGATTAAAAAATTTTCTTGGGAACAATAAAATTACAAATATATATGTTTATATACATACATATATAAATATATAAAATATACTTATTATATTTATAATATTTTAATATAGTTACATATCACATATTAAGAGAGTAATATCTTGGTCAAATAATTAATCCAAATACCAATGTTTACTGCATTCCGCTTTCTCCTTGGAATCTGTAAAATTTTATAACGGAAAAGACTTACCCCTACCAAGGTTTTTTCCGACCGGGAAATACACGGTAACCTTGCTGCGATTTTCCTAAATTAATTTTTTATTTTCCTAAATTTAATTAAATCTTTTTGACTTCAATTTTTTTTTTTTTCATTTAATCTAATTAATTAAAATGATGTATGAACTCTATCGTTCTAAACTGTATTTTATCTCAAAACTCGTTGGTTAGATAACACTTTAAATGATAGTTACTTCACGATTAATTTAGAGATGGTAAATTGTTGTTAAATTAAATTTTTATCCCTCCGAACTTTTATGTATTAATAAAATATTATTTTGTTTTATTATTATTATTTAAGATAATTAATTTAAATATTTATTATTTGTTAGAACACTTTCACTTAGATTGAACACACGTATTTAATTATAACTTCGTCACGCTAAATTATCACATCACTTCAGTTATTTATTGCACTAATATTGAACGCGAAATTTCTAAGTTTAAAAACACGATATTA
Organism: Limnephilus rhombicus; assembly: GCA_929108145.2. NCBI lineage: Eukaryota > Metazoa > Arthropoda > Insecta > Trichoptera > Limnephilidae > Limnephilus > Limnephilus rhombicus. The sequence goes on along the minus strand of OV815295.1, from coordinate 25,744,075 downwards.
AGTGATTATAAAATCCGAATTTTCCACTAAAACAAATTGTATTTATCACGAGCACTTTTATTTTTCACAAGTAATTAATGCGTTGGCTTTAATTTTTATTTTTTCACTGATTCTAACTGCAAAGTATTTTTTCCTGTATATCACTGACTAGAATGTGAAATTTTTCTAAGTATCAAAATAATTATCACTTAGAATTTTTCCACTTTAAGTCACCCACCGTTTCGTCACGTTCCGCGAAGTTACAACCTTTTCGACCACGACGTAGACTGTCCTCAACTGGCATTTGTCTAGACTTTTATACCCCTCTCAGGTCCAAAAGATCGTATCTGAATCTCCTGTAATAAACCAATCTAATTACTATCAACTCGTAATTTCTTGAAACCTCTCCATTATTGTCGAATGCGGTCTCTTAGTACCTTCCGCGTCTGATACTTTCAATTCTGTCTCGTACTCTCATACTTACAAGATCCGGATTTAGTAAGATCCATGTTTAATGGCCCAACTTCCTTTGTCCTGTTGTTCATACAAAATTAGCTTGAATTTAATAATTTTAAAGTTCTATTTTCATCTATTCCGTAACATGTCCGTGCGTACGGCATCTACCATATGTTCCAAATCTGCCCCCAAATTCGCCTATCAGAGATATCTTCATGTCGAAGTCTTTCTCGCAAATTGTTCATTTTTATTTTATTATTTTTCCTCGAGTTTTTCTGTATTCTATATGAACCTTTCCATTTAAAACCGAATTTTCTCTATTTACGTCGTATATTTGAATTTTCCATTTTTTCTCGAATTTTCTTTTATTCACGACACTCTTTCCATGAATTTCCTTATTTATCCTTACGCTATTGTTCATATCTCTATAGATTTTTATATTTCAAGCCGTATTTATTTTATTCACTGTTAATCTAAGATTTCCTTTGTTTTTCTCTGTCGTATCTCCTTTCCCCTCACTTCCCCGTACTTCCCTGATATAACCATATCGTTTTTTGATGTTTGCTGCCTCTTGGAAAATTTCATTTTCTATTTGTTATTAATAAATATATCATTTTTTAACATCTTTATAGGAGATACCCCCACTTCGGCCCTTAAATTCCTGTCATTTTTATTGCTTCATAGAGATCGCCTCCCAAATTTTGTCCCGTTCTTACGCAAAATCCCATAAACCATATGCCTTGACAGTTGTATACATTAGTTCCTGTACCCACCTGGCAATAAATCCTTTTTTATTTCAGTGTCGTTAACTTTTACGAGAATTCTTTAATGTAAATATTTCATAAGACCCATGATAATTTTTATTACCTTTTTAACGGCTAATCGTCCTTATCTAAACAATTTTCATGTTCGAATATTCCTTGTTTATCACAACAAAATACATCTGAAATCGACAACCATTGTAATGCCTCATTTTTTTTTCTGCAATCGCGTACTATGTTACTCTATAAACTCCATTTTAATTACGTAAAATGACTCCTTTTCCTGAGTTTTTCTATCGCAATGTTTTCAGCATTTTCCACTCCCCTCCGTACTGCACTCTATTTCTTCTCTAACACTTGTTACTGCTCTAGACATCTGAAATATACCCTCGCCTATTCTTTAAAACTCTCATTTTTTTTTTGACGTTTCCTCCCTAAATCTTTCATCGTAATATCCTAGCTCCGTCTAGAATTGATAACAATAATTTTCCATTGTTTTTTCAACATTTCCATTTCCTTTAGCACGTTTTCCCTCGAATCGATCATCTCCGGTCGTCACAAACAATCGTATTATAGATGAAATCTCCCTAACACCTTACAACACGTTTTCGTCACTTGCTATGCAATTTTTCACTTAAAATTTTCAAACGTTGTTTACGTGTATCCTTTTTTCCGCACCTTATATGCTTTAATGCGTTCGAGAACTAGGGTTTCTGATCCCTGGAACGTACCGGTTAATGATAACATTTCTTGGGGTCACCGTACTTTTGTCCCTGAACAGATTATTTCTTCCCATGGAGTTTATTCACCTCTCGGTTTGGTGGGAACGTCAAACTCATTAATTACATTACTAATTGCCAAGTCCAAAGGTCGTTCCTTTGTTCTAAAAATGGGCTCGGCCCTCTTCTTGTTGATAGGCTAACTCGGTTTTTAATCGTTTTTGCTGTAATTCAATTGGCTGTCAATATATCACGGCCTAAATTATACTGGGGAGTCCCTGTCTTTGATTATTTGTTGATACCATCTGTGATTTTTTTATCAATACTCGTCTCACTTTGTCTAATTATAGATCCCTACCGTAAATATGAATTCACTTTACTCTAATCCGATAGATGTCGTAGACGTGTCCGTTTTATAAGTAATTGATATTTTCTTTTTAAATTAAAGTGGGAAGCTACGATATTTCCTAATTTTCACTGTTGATCAATGCAATTCATCACAGTTCCCTCCTCTGAACTCAATTTGCTGTGGCTAACGTTGTATTTTATTTTAATGTCCTCTTTTTTTTTTTTTTTTTTTTTTTTTTTTTTTTTTTTTTTTTTTTTTTTTTTTTTTTTTTTTTTTTTTTTTTTTTTTTTTTTTTTTTTTTGTTAGACACCGAAATTGTGTTCAAATTTAGACTAGCTATCTTCCCCTCCTCATTTGGTTATCCCCTATCTCTACTCCGTGTCATATTACTTCCTATCTCCCCCTCCTCATTTTGTTATCCCCTATCTTTTTCCGTATCCTATTACTTCCTATCTCCCCCTCCTCATTCTGTTATCCCCTATCTCTTTTCCGTATCCTATTGCTTCCTATCTCCCCCTCCTCATTCTGTTCGGATTGTTAACAATCTTGAATTTGAATCTCATTGTATTCTTTATTTTCTTTTCGCGTAGATTTTACTTTATGAAATTTTCTTTAATTTTGATAGATTCAAAATTAATTTCTTTTTGCTGGAACACGCCCCTCGACTCGCGTGTTTTGGTGGTCCCCAACCAAATTGGACTAAGACCTCCCTTACAATGATTTAAGTAAAGATTGTTTACAATCTCGCGGCCTTTCGTACAACTGAAAAGCGGGTGGTCTCTTGGTGTGCAATTAATTGTTTTTTTTGTTTTGTAAGTATGAATAATTTTTGTGAAATGTGTGTTTTCGCACGACCTCACCCAATCCGACAATCAGTGGTATACATGTTTCATATAAATTTTCCAGCATTTTTTTTTTTTTCTTTATTTATTTAAGCTTTATTTTATAATTCTTAATTTCTAATTGTAATTTCTTAATTCATCCAAAGTTGTTCTAGCCTAAGTGTTGTCCACTCTAATATTTAAATTTTTTATAAATGTTCTTTATTATCCTCAAATTGGTTCAGCGTTCCCTTTTTACTTTTTTTTTTTTTTTTTTTTTTTGAAATCTAAACTATTTATACCTTAATTCAAATGTTACCTTTTTATCTCTATACTTAATGTCTACCCTATATCTATAGATAAACTTTCTTATTTCAATATTTCAAAAAAAAATCCCTAAGCATTATTTATTTTTTTTTCAATTTTCTCGTTTTTCTGTATTTTTTATTTTATTTTTTTATTTTTCCTTTTACTCCGTTAACTTTTCTTGTTCCTTTTCCTCGGGTTTTTCCTGTAACATATCATGTGTGAGTCTCTCTTCACACTCTCGCTTATTTTCGCCCTGTTCCTCCGATTTTGTGTCGGTCTCCCCCTCTGGCTGAACGACTTCTATCATATCCTCGACTCGTAACTTAGACCTCTTTGAACGTCTAAATATCTCCCGTAATTCATCTCCCGACGGTATTTCTTTAGCTTCTAATTCCGTCGCATCCACTTTCCTTTTTTCCGCCATTTTTTGTTTAAAATTTTTAATGAATTTAACTCAATACCAACAATTTATTATAAATATACCTATATATATTTATAATTTATTTATTTATTTTTTTTTTTATTTTTTTTTTTTTTTTGGAACCTGTCCCCCTATAAAACACAATATTTTCAATTATTTATATTTGTTTGCATGATGATTGTAACCCAAATTAGATCAACTCTACCATCACTCTTCATTTCAATTAAATGTAGGTAATTGCAAAAAACGGAATGAATATTGTTACTCCAATGTTAATGAATATCCCGTGATTTTCGTTCAACCAATAATTACTCATTGTTTAGAATGCCAACCATTCCTTCAAGTTCCGCAATACCTACGATATTTTCGCAAAATCTATTTAGAGTTCGCAATACCTATCTTGATGTTATTTCGTCAAATCCCCTCCTTTTTTGGTCCGAATGATCAAATGTTCCCTTAAATAGGTATATACCTATAAAAAATTCGCCTGTGATATTAAAGTTCTCAACTCGACACTATCCCCAATCAAATATTTTATGTTATTTTTATTTTATGTTCCTTATCTTTTATGTTATGACTTTTTATGTGATAATCCTCACACACAAACCCACAACATTAACTATAAACAAAGGGTCACTTTATGTAGGTAAGTTCCCCCGTTTTTATCTGTAAAGTCTGTTTATTTTTTCCGTAACCGAGTGTTGATATCATTTTCGAGTTTGTTTATTCTACAATCTCTTAAAGCGATGCGCGTTACCCCCGATGTCGCCTACTTCAAAATTTTTCGATGCTTTGTTATCACTTTCGATGCTTAGGTTATCAATCTTTCGATGCTTACAAACACCGCGGTATCTCGTATCAGATTGTTTACATTACGATCATTAACATTCTGGATTCAGGAATGTCAATACCATTATTCTGTCAATTTATGGCCCGCCTTGAATAAACTGTTTACGCTTGTATCTGACCTACATTCTTTGTTATGATATTTATAATCTCATAAGCTATCAACAAATTCATGGTCACTTGATTTAACTTTATATCGACACTTTTATAAATTATTTTAAAACATGTAGAGTTTATTCGTTAACACTTTTTTTTATATTTAAATGTATTGTTTATATATTTATTTTCGTATATTTATTTATTTATTTATATATTTTTTTCGTGTTTATTTAACGGCGCACTGTTCTGATTTTTATTTTATTTTTATTATCACTTCATTTAACATAACGTCCTACTTATTATTATTTTTTTTTTTTTTTTTTTTTCACTTTTTTTTTTTTTGCAATAGATTGACCAATAAAAGTTTTTTTTTTTTTTTTTTCTAAAACAACTTGTAAAACTCTGATCTCCTGGTCACGGCACCAGTTGTGATGTATCGTTTTTTTATACTCTCTTATATTTGTCTGTATTTTATTTACTCCTGGGCACTTGGCACCAGTCGTAATGTTTCGTCTTTTCATACTTATTTAACTCTCCTTTCATCGGCAAGACAGTTGTAATATTCTCGCCTTTTCTCTTGGCTCTGATCGATATTTAAATTCTTAAGGCTTTGCATATGTGTGGTAGGGATGGAAAATTCCTCCCCTACGTCACACAAGCCTTTATAAAATTGGACCCTTATTTCCTCTGATAACTACAGAAAGCTACTTAAAGCTCCCTTGTACTACATACCTTTAGCGATATATGTACTTAACTAATAAATACGTTATTTACGACTTTGAACGTAGATATTTTCGTATTTAGGTTGTAATTAAACTCCATCAAACGTTGTGTAATTTTTTGATTTATGATATAGGACTTTAATTACTTTAAATTTTGTGGTAACCCTCTTGATTCTAAACAGAGTGTTGAATTTCAAAACTGTATTGGTCTCTCTCTTGCAAATTTAACCTTAAGTATTTCTCTAAATGAACTAACTTCCCTTTGACGTTTATTATGATTCCCTACATCCTAATGAATTCATGAATAAACAATACTAATCGAAACTACACATGACTAATTGAACAGATAATTAAATATAACTCAAATGGTTAAATGTTAGTAAATTTGATTATGATTGTATCTCGTATCTGCTGGGCGCCCCTCCGTTTAGATTCAGCTGCTATAAGGTACATATAAAGATGGATTTAGTAGGTTAATGTAATTAGTTAATTGCATATTTGACGAACTCAGAATAACCCTTTTTCTGGCAAAATTTGGCTCCTGCCTCCATCAAGTAAGCAGGGTGATCAGAAGTCAACCCAAAATTCGCACAGTCTTTTGGCACGGTTCAATTGATTGATACCTAAGTTATCGCGTCCCAATGAACCTTCCTTTCGCCATCATGCACTGCCTTCAGGTCTTCCTCCAAGCCCAGATACCTCCAAATTCCTACTCCTCCAAAGTTTACTATTTACTTAGGGCGAACCGGTTTCGTCCTATATGCAATCATATACTCACGGGTTTGTGTGGAGTTACGGGTCGTGAATCCTCCCTCCACGTTCAAGAAATGAGACGAGAGTGACCCGACAGGCCTAAAGCACTAATTGTAAGTGAGTTCGTTTCATTCAATGAACAGTACATAAAAAGATATATATGTAAACATACGTTTTGGGAAGGTTTATAACTCGCAATACGAAACTACTTGCAACGCATCCCGAGCTCGGATCTCGCCCATCAAATTCTGCGAAATTTTCAGATTGATACCGAATAGATACATAAGAATAGTGGGTGACATAAATACATATTCGTACATTAAGATCTTATCTGGCGATGTGTTCTGGAGATTCGCCATAACTCCAAGCTTTTGTTTGGTTTTGTTGACGGTTTTGTTTGAGAGATCCGCCATCTCTATGGTTTGATTTTGTTATAGAAGCGACCACTGCCTTCTATTGGTTGAGCTGTATTTTTTTTTTTTTTCTTTCCCTCCCCTCCAATGTTCAACTTTTGATAAATTCTTGCTATCCCGTGATTCTCAATTGAATCTTGTGAATCCTCATTACCCCTTATTAAGCTATCCCGTGATTTTTCAACTGTTTCATGTAAGTCTTCATTACCCCTTATTAAGCTATCCCGTGATTTTTCAACTGCTTCATCTAAGCCTTCATTACCCCTTTTTGAACTATCCCGTGATTTATCAAATGCTTCATGTAAATCTTCAACACACCTTTTTTAACTGCTATAATAAATCTGTTAATTTTCAATTGCTTAGGTCTGTAGATACCTCTTTACGTTCAAATTAAAATAGTGTTTAAATTTTTTTTTTTTCTTTTTGTTCCTAATAATTGCGCAATATAATAATTTTATCCCGTCCCTAGAAGTTAGTACCTAAGTACGATATCCACTAATCAAGGTCATTTTTTTTTTCTTTTTGTTCCTAATAATTGCGCAATATAATAATTTTATCCCGTTCCTAGAAGTTAATACCTAAGTACGATATCCACTAATCAAGGTCATTTTTTTTTTTTCTTTTTACTGTATTCGAACTAGTGTCCCAGTGACCGAATTATTTTGTAAACAATTTGAGCTTTGTAAACATTCTCTACGGCCTCGTGACCTAGATTCAAGCGTATGAGGTATGTTTACTTTAGACATTCCGGAGACGTGTGAGATGACTCTAAAATTTTCTTTGTTTGATAATGATGTACTTAGCGCAATTGTCTAGTCTGATACCCGATTACGTATACATATTTATTCATTTATATATACTTTGTCTCAATAAATAATTTATAATATTGATCTGTATAATTTTCTGATTGAAATAATTTCTAATATCATAACTTATTTCAAATGCTCTGGATTTTCTGAAATTATATTAATACATACATAAGATTAAATATAAAATATTGATTTGTAAATTTATCACACATAACTACTTTCAATAGTTATTGATGAATTCAGAGGTAGGAATCGATACCCTCTTCCTCTTTTTATATAAGTGTTTTCTTTTTGATTAAAAAATTTTCTTGGGAACAATAAAATTACAAATATATATGTTTATATACATACATATATAAATATATAAAATATACTTATTATATTTATAATATTTTAATATAGTTACATATCACATATTAAGAGAGTAATATCTTGGTCAAATAATTAATCCAAATACCAATGTTTACTGCATTCCGCTTTCTCCTTGGAATCTGTAAAATTTTATAACGGAAAAGACTTACCCCTACCAAGGTTTTTTCCGACCGGGAAATACACGGTAACCTTGCTGCGATTTTCCTAAATTAATTTTTTATTTTCCTAAATTTAATTAAATCTTTTTGACTTCAATTTTTTTTTTTTTCATTTAATCTAATTAATTAAAATGATGTATGAACTCTATCGTTCTAAACTGTATTTTATCTCAAAACTCGTTGGTTAGATAACACTTTAAATGATAGTTACTTCACGATTAATTTAGAGATGGTAAATTGTTGTTAAATTAAATTTTTATCCCTCCGAACTTTTATGTATTAATAAAATATTATTTTGTTTTATTATTATTATTTAAGATAATTAATTTAAATATTTATTATTTGTTAGAACACTTTCACTTAGATTGAACACACGTATTTAATTATAACTTCGTCACGCTAAATTATCACATCACTTCAGTTATTTATTGCACTAATATTGAACGCGAAATTTCTAAGTTTAAAAACACGATATTAAGTGATTATAAAATCCGAATTTTCCACTAAAACAAATTGTATTTATCACGAGCACTTTTATTTTTCACAAGTAATTAATGCGTTGGCTTTAATTTTTATTTTTTCACTGATTCTAACTGCAAAGTATTTTTTCCTGTATATCACTGACTAGAATGTGAAATTTTTCTAAGTATCAAAATAATTATCACTTAGAATTTTTCCACTTTAAGTCACCCACCGTTTCGTCACGTTCCGCGAAGTTACAACCTTTTCGACCACGACGTAGACTGTCCTCAACTGGCATTTGTCTAGACTTTTATACCCCTCTCAGGTCCAAAAGATCGTATCTGAATCTCCTGTAATAAACCAATCTAATTACTATCAACTCGTAATTTCTTGAAACCTCTCCATTATTGTCGAATGCGGTCTCTTAGTACCTTCCGCGTCTGATACTTTCAATTCTGTCTCGTACTCTCATACTTACAAGATCCGGATTTAGTAAGATCCATGTTTAATGGCCCAACTTCCTTTGTCCTGTTGTTCATACAAAATTAGCTTGAATTTAATAATTTTAAAGTTCTATTTTCATCTATTCCGTAACATGTCCGTGCGTACGGCATCTACCATATGTTCCAAATCTGCCCCCAAATTCGCCTATCAGAGATATCTTCATGTCGAAGTCTTTCTCGCAAATTGTTCATTTTTATTTTATTATTTTTCCTCGAGTTTTTCTGTATTCTATATGAACCTTTCCATTTAAAACCGAATTTTCTCTATTTACGTCGTATATTTGAATTTTCCATTTTTTCTCGAATTTTCTTTTATTCACGACACTCTTTCCATGAATTTCCTTATTTATCCTTACGCTATTGTTCATATCTCTATAGATTTTTATATTTCAAGCCGTATTTATTTTATTCACTGTTAATCTAAGATTTCCTTTGTTTTTCTCTGTCGTATCTCCTTTCCCCTCACTTCCCCGTACTTCCCTGATATAACCATATCGTTTTTTGATGTTTGCTGCCTCTTGGAAAATTTCATTTTCTATTTGTTATTAATAAATATATCATTTTTTAACATCTTTATAGGAGATACCCCCACTTCGGCCCTTAAATTCCTGTCATTTTTATTGCTTCATAGAGATCGCCTCCCAAATTTTGTCCCGTTCTTACGCAAAATCCCATAAACCATATGCCTTGACAGTTGTATACATTAGTTCCTGTACCCACCTGGCAATAAATCCTTTTTTATTTCAGTGTCGTTAACTTTTACGAGAATTCTTTAATGTAAATATTTCATAAGACCCATGATAATTTTTATTACCTTTTTAACGGCTAATCGTCCTTATCTAAACAATTTTCATGTTCGAATATTCCTTGTTTATCACAACAAAATACATCTGAAATCGACAACCATTGTAATGCCTCATTTTTTTTTCTGCAATCGCGTACTATGTTACTCTATAAACTCCATTTTAATTACGTAAAATGACTCCTTTTCCTGAGTTTTTCTATCGCAATGTTTTCAGCATTTTCCACTCCCCTCCGTACTGCACTCTATTTCTTCTCTAACACTTGTTACTGCTCTAGACATCTGAAATATACCCTCGCCTATTCTTTAAAACTCTCATTTTTTTTTTGACGTTTCCTCCCTAAATCTTTCATCGTAATATCCTAGCTCCGTCTAGAATTGATAACAATAATTTTCCATTGTTTTTTCAACATTTCCATTTCCTTTAGCACGTTTTCCCTCGAATCGATCATCTCCGGTCGTCACAAACAATCGTATTATAGATGAAATCTCCCTAACACCTTACAACACGTTTTCGTCACTTGCTATGCAATTTTTCACTTAAAATTTTCAAACGTTGTTTACGTGTATCCTTTTTTCCGCACCTTATATGCTTTAATGCGTTCGAGAACTAGGGTTTCTGATCCCTGGAACGTACCGGTTAATGATAACATTTCTTGGGGTCACCGTACTTTTGTCCCTGAACAGATTATTTCTTCCCATGGAGTTTATTCACCTCTCGGTTTGGTGGGAACGTCAAACTCATTAATTACATTACTAATTGCCAAGTCCAAAGGTCGTTCCTTTGTTCTAAAAATGGGCTCGGCCCTCTTCTTGTTGATAGGCTAACTCGGTTTTTAATCGTTTTTGCTGTAATTCAATTGGCTGTCAATATATCACGGCCTAAATTATACTGGGGAGTCCCTGTCTTTGATTATTTGTTGATACCATCTGTGATTTTTTTTATCAATACTCGTCTCACTTTGTCTAATTATAGATCCCTACCGTAAATATGAATTCACTTTACTCTAATCCGATAGATGTCGTAGACGTGTCCGTTTTATAAGTAATTGATATTTTCTTTTTAAATTAAAGTGGGAAGCTACGATATTTCCTAATTTTCACTGTTGATCAATGCAATTCATCACACTATGTTCAGACTCCCATGCATTTAAAAAATAAATCTACTTAATTGTTTAGGATTCATTTGGGAGGAGACACAGGAGATCTACCTCGAGGGCATCCAGTCGTATCTGCGCAATATGTGGAATTTCATTGACTTCACGCGCAATTCACTGTACGTGGGCGTGGCGGTGCTGCGGGTGGCCGCCTACCTGCAGCAGAGCGGTGAGATCGCTCTGGACCCCAATACAGCGCTCATCCCGCGTGAAGACTGGGATGCCTTCGACCCGCAGCTCATCGCGGAGGGACTCTTCGCAGCGGCCAACATATTCAGGTGGGCTATCGAGCAATATCTAACATCAGACTCTCGCTCGATGTGGTATATTATAACTTTACGACTTAATTACATATTTATCTTTCGACTATATTCCACATTTATCTTACGACTATATAATCTTACGACTTAATTAAACATTTAGTTAAATAACACTCACCTTAATGCTAATAAGTATAACTATTATCAGAACTAATCGAGAATTCGTGGGTAGAAAGCCAGACTGTTTGAGTGGAAGGTAAAGGCACTATCTACACCTACTTGCCCCGTGTCGATTGACATTGTCTGAGGCAGGTGTAGCTCTTTACAATATTATTGTTGGTGCTTCATATTTCATAATAATACGTATAATCAGTGGCGTAGCTAGCATGGGGGGGGGGGGGCATATCTTTTCCAGCGTTGATTTAGTTCCATCAAAATTTGTATGGAAGGCACTTCTGGTTTTATTTTTTATTCTATGCCAATTAAATACAATATTCCGTGGTTTTGCAACCCAAAAATGGTATTTGTAAATGTGTGATGGTGTAATATTATTGTATCTACATAAGGGGCCGTTCAAGTATTACGTAACGCACTTGGGGGGGAGGGGGGGTCTTGTGAAACGTTACGTTGGGGGGGGGGGGGGTTCGAACAACGCGTTACGTAACATGTTTTCTTTATTTAAATAAAAAGAACTAGGGATTTAAAATCTTCCAAGTTGGCAACCCTTTTCGTTTATGTTGTACGGGGAATTAATTCCTCGACTGTATTGTGCGTCATTTTTATTTTATTTTCGTTGTCAGTAGTCATTAGTGTTCTAAACACGAAATACACATAAACACAAATTTCTGTAGTCAGTGTTGTTAAAGTAAGTTTGAAGGTACTATAATGTCCTGAAAAGCGGGAGATTTACATCATCAGCTGTTATTGGCCTATACAGGTTCTCATTGTCAGCGCAGCGCAACCAAAAAAATGACAATGAAATTTGGAAAATAGCAAAAGAAAAAATAAAAAAATAATGAAAAATGTATGGAACATAACATATGAATGATGTTATATGAGAGTTTTTAGTTAGAACAGTGCATTTTAGTTATTACACATAGGTTAGTTTACTACTTTCGTAGTACATGCCTAGTTACACTCAGAACATGAAAGGGGTTTTTCTCCACTGTGTATTTTTAAATCTCCTTCCGAGAACTTGAATAACTGCATTCGGGACAAGAAGATGGTTTTGTCTGCTATAGGTTAACATGTGATCTTTTGGTGCCTCTTTTTAGAACATGAATAGTCGCAGTAGAAACATGTAAGAGGTTTTATATCACCGTAAGTCAGCAAATTATTTCTAAGAAGTTCCTTTGTACAACATAAATAATTGTCGGGACATGAAAAAAGTTATTCATCAGTGTGAGTTAGCATGTGCCGTTTAAGTTATTTTTTTTCGAGAAGAAGAATAGTTGCAGTCAGGACATGAAATGGTTTTTTCTCCATTGTTTTTAAACATGTGATTTTTAAATTTCTCTTCGTAGTACTTGAATAGTTGCAGTCAGAACATGAAAAAGGTTTTTCTTCACTATGAGTCGGGTCAGCTTCGTAAATATCCCTTTTCAGAACACGAATAGTTGCAGTCAGGATATGAAAAAGGTTTATCTCGTCTTCTGTGAATCCTACGGTGGATTTTTAAATTGCCCTTTTAAGAACATGTTTAACTTCATTCCGGAAAGGAAAATGGTTTTTGTCTGCTGTGCGTAAACATGTGATTTTTTGACGCCTCTTTGTACAACATGAATAGTCACAGTGGAAACATGTAAAAGGTTTTGTCACTTGGGGTAAGCAAATGATTTCTAAGAAGTTCCTTTGTACAACATGAATAATTGCAGTCGGGACATGAAAAAGGTTTTTGTCCGGTGTGGGTAAGCATGTAAATTTTTGGATACCGTTGTGTACCACATGAATAGTCGCAGTCGGGACAAGAAAGGGGTTTTTCGTCACTGTGAGTTAGCAAGTGCCAATTTATTTACTTTTTACGAGAAGAGGAATAGTTGCAGTCAGGACATGAAAAAGGTCTTTCTCCGCTGTGGGTAAACATGTGATTTTTAGATTTCTCTTCGTAGTACATGAATAGTTGCAGTCGGAACACGAAAAAGTTTTTCTCAAATAGTTGCAGTCAGGACATGAAATAGGTTTTTAACTTCTGTGAATCATACTGTGGATATTTAAATCTTCCACTTTGAGAACTTGTATAACTGCATTCCAAACATGAAAAAGGTTTTATTCCACTATGAGTCAGCTTGTGAATCATACTGTAGTAAAGTGTTGCTCCACAGGGAAACAATAGGAAAATTACTTTCTTAGGGCCTCCTGTGCAGCTAATGTAAAAAAGTATGTGCTGTAAAACCATGTAGGTATATAATAGGTCAGTGTTAAATTGTGGAAATTTGGAAGGAATACAAGGCTGATAAAACTTATAATAATTTCCAATTTTTTTTTTGTAAATGTAACAGCCAGCCTCTGCTACCTCATGCTTTGGAATGTTTTCAAAAAGTAGCTATCTTTCCAGAAGCATATTACAATGATATTAAAATATTTGAATTGAGAACCATTGACAGTTAAACGACGTTCGTTTGGTTTTTCTAGAGACGCCAGTAGTGGTATAAATCTGTGACGCTGTCCATACATAAATTCATTTATTGCTAATTATATTTTTAAAAATAGAACTCAATAAATGTCTTACAACACGCAACCATAGTTCTACATAAATAACAATTTTAATAAATAAAATGAATAATATACGCATGTATCGCGAGTTTTATTTATTTGTTTCCGCAAACGCGATTAAATCAAGAAAAAGGGTATAAGTGACATTTCAGTAATTTTATTGTGGCTTTCAGGTAAAAATTGTCACTTGGGTGTTACGTACGTTTAGGGGGGGGGGGGGGGGGGGTTTATCAATTCCTTATGGATGGATGAAGGACTTAATGGTGATGAACATAGAACTTGTTCCTACTGATTTTACCTGATATTTTCTGTCAATTAACAATTTAACCTGATGATATTTCAGTGCACTGAAGCTGGTTCATCTGTTCTCAATCAACCCCCACTTGGGTCCATTGCAAATATCTCTGGGAAGGATGGTCATCGATATTGTCAAGTTCTTCTTCATCTATAGCTTAGTTCTTTTCGCTTTTGCGTGTGGTAAGTGCTGGAATATTATTATTATTATTAGTCTCCCACACACATAGAGTTCGGAGCGGGACGTGCCCAGCGCCACTTCAGGCCGCCGCGCAGAAAATGGTTGAGGGAGTCCCTTTGACTTCTCCAGCCGTACTCTCTCAGAATATCGCCTTGCACTGCAGTGGGAGGGATGGATTCATAAGTCCGTCACTCCTGGACACACTGACTCCCAGATTCCTACCCACCCCTAAAACCCTTTTCCTTCCCAGAACTTCCTCTCCTAAAAAGACCTGCCACACAGCATTCCCAAAGATGAGATATGTCCGAGGGGAATTATTTTCCTCAGGGCCTCCTGTGTGGAGCTAATGTAAAAATATATATTTATACATCAGTCCAGCCCAAACAATATACCATTTATCCAATGGTTAATTATTTTATTTATAATAAATTTTATCCACCTGCCTAGCGATTCCGTATTTATTGTGGGATCGTTATTGGATAACGAACGTTAATTCCTGTCAGATTTGTGTGATTTTTACATATTTACTGACACATATTTTAGTTTAGATCGATTTAAACACGAATTCCTGTAAGTACGCATGATTATTTATTAATTTAATGTACGTTTTAAATAGGAACTAGCATCATTGATCCCTTCGGCACCGGTGCATAGTCGGGAAACACGCCAAACGCGTGTCCAACATTTGTACACAGTTGACATTTGTCACATGAGAACGGGTCGTTTCTTCGACTCGTTCTTGTGTTCAACAGCTCGGCTGTGGAATGATTTGCCGGCCTCTGTGTTTCCTCCTTCCTACAACATGGGTCTCTTCAAGACCAATGTTCATTCCTTCCTCTCCTCAAAAAGACCCTCCACACAGCATCCCAGATGACATAGGCCCTGAGGGAAATTATTTTCCTCAGGGCCTCCTGTGTGGAGTTAATGTAAAAAAAAAAAAAAAAGAAAAAGCAAATAACAGTCATAAAAATCACACAAATCTGAGAGGAGATTACGTCCGCTATCTAATAACGATCCCACAAAAAATACGGAATCGCTAGGCTGGTTTACATATTTATTGCATTGGTAAATCAAGAGTTTTATCATTTTTTTTACTAAACCAAAAATAGATTTCCTCCTTGTGAAGAAATGAACAGAATAAACATAACAGTCAAGCGATTGTGGGATCCTTTGTGGGATCATTATTAGATAACGCATGTGATCTTCTATCAGATCTGTGTATTCTGTGTACAACGTACATGAAATGATTAAATAATTATGCATCAGGAATTCTTGTTTAAAACGATCTAAACTAAAATGTGTGACAGTAAATATGTAAAAATCACACAAATCTGACAGGAGATAACGTCCGTTATGTAATAATGATCCCATAAAAGATATAGAATCGCTCGGCTGATGTAAAACAAAACCATAATATTAAAATAAAGAGAAAACAAGATATGCATAAGGCAAATTAAATTCACAACAGATTTATATAAATAGAAACAGAAAAGTTATTCATGACATGTCAGAAAATACTATTTTACGGACTTTTTATACGTAACAGCTGGCAATTAAAAATGTCCACTTTTTATAACATGTTGCACAGACTTTTCCAACAAAAAAATTGTTTACAGTTTGTTTTGAATTGATTGATCCACTTTGAATGAATAAAACGGGCGTGAGGAGTTGGAAGAGCATGTGGAGTGCGCAGATGTTTGATTTGTCTGTTTTAGGACTGAACCAGTTGTTGTGGTACTTCGCGGAACTGGAAAAGCGCAAATGCTACACCCTGCCCGGTGGTCTTCCAGACTGGGACAACGCCGGGGATTCTTGTATGAAATGGAGGAGTTTTGGAAAGTAAGTCATCATTATGGTATTAACACACTAAAATTAAATTAATGTATGGAGATGTTTGTCAGGTTTAATTTATTGTTCATTATCTTTTCTTGAACAGCGTATTCGAGGCCTCTCAGTCGCTTTTCTGGGCCTCCTTTGGCATGGTGGGGCTGGAGAACTTCGAGCTGGCCGGCATCAAATCCTACACGCGCTTTTGGGGCCTGCTCATGTTTGGCTCTTACAGCGTTATCAATGTCATCGTCCTGCTGAATCTGCTCATCGCCATGATGTCTAATTCTTATGCTGAAATTGATGTGAGCATGAGCCAATACAACCAATCGCATACATCTTTCTGGTTCTTCGCTATCAGTATCTACTCTATTATTTTATGTAGCAACAGCTAGTAAAAAGCAGCAATAACAGTTGTTGATGCAGTTACTGTATATCATGCTTCACAATATGAATGCTTTTTTTTCTACCACGTAAAGTTGTAAGGTAGGTACATAGCATTTAGTTATCTTAGCTTCCCTATTCTTTTCAATCGTTGGTTTTGTCTAACTGAATATAATGTAATGTTAAGGAACATTCAGACACCGAGTGGAAGTTTGCCCGTACGAGGCTGTGGATGTCGTATTTTGAGCAAGGTGCCACGCTTCCTCCTCCATTCAACATATTCCCAACACCGAAACTACTCTTTAAGATGCTTGGAATTCGCGACAAGGACAAACTGGCTAGAAAGAACTCTAAGGTATTAAACATATTTAACGACAAACTTATATGTATATATATATATATATTTTTTTTTTAATTTGGCACCTGATATACCATTAGAGCAGGGTATAGACACCCATACACTTGTTCTGCATTCCATCTAAGATAACGCCTAGGACCAGAACAGAAAGAGAATTCAGATCAACCGGTTCTTTTTCATAGATTAAGACATGCCCAGAGCGACACCCACCTAATACAATTTTTATAAACGTCTCTTACAAGTGGAAATTTTATAGACAGTCAATCAATGCATCGTAAAATCGTTTAAAATCCATAAAATAATTTGTTTTTGGCAGATACGCGATAAGGAAGAGCGTGACATGGGGGTGCGCTACACAGCCGTGATGCGTGCGCTAGTGTGGCGCTACGTGTCGGCCATGCACCGCCGTATGGACGAGGAACCGGTCACCGAGGACGACATCAACGAGGTCAAGGGAGACATCTCCACCATGAGATATGAAATGCTCGAGGTCTTCGAGAAGAATGGCATGGATGTGTCTTTCACGGACAGAAAGGACAAAGGTTAATAAATATTTTAAAGGCTCTTAATCTTTAAAGACTCTAAAAATGCATTTTAAAAGTACCACCTTTTTCTAATAGCTGGCACAAACTCTTCATTTCTATTCATTGTTTCTCGACTCTGACCAGAGCATGTTCACAAATGGTCTGGATAATTTCTCACTTATCTGCACCAAACTTTATTTCATCAAGTTTCTGATCATTAGTGATAAAATTTTCTCGCCATTCTTTATTTTTATGATCCATCATCATATTGTCCAGTAGTTTGAAGATTATTTACTTCTCCATCAATATTTGTTTTGCTGTCCCACTCTTTATATTAACATTTTTCTTCAGTAGAATATTGCAATGTTGTCAGCATACAAATGAGTGTAGGCCTAATTGATAAATGTCATTAATGCCATAGTGTGCATGAAATAGTGGTGATCTCGGTATAGATCCTTGAGGAACAGAGGGATCCATTGTTTAGAGGTTTGAGTTGAGAAGAAGACATGAAGTTTGACAAGAAGATAAAATAGTAATAGGATATTTGAAATAGTAATGGTCCTAGGTGGGATCCTTGAGGACTCCATTATTGAGTTGAATGTAATCATGAATAATATTATATTCTGACTTCTCTGTTGAAAATATTTGGGTTAGAAACTCTTAGTAAGGGATGGCGAACCAATGGCACGCGACACAATATTTTGGTCACGTCAGTGATCAGTGATCATAAAATTTATTATGCACTACGAAAAAAAGTGTGAAGTGTATAGTAGGTGAACGAGCGAACCCGAGTGATCCCTACGCTACAGAATGTTCGCGTGCGGTGCGCAGGCTGCTATACGCGGCGTACGGTGCGGTGCGCGGGGTGACGGAGGGAAGCGCGGCGCTCACTCGTTTGTTTTCGTACCTGCAATCTACATCTCGAGTTTCTATTGCTAATGAATGACGCATAGTTTCTTTATGCATAACAGTTGTTGGATGTTATGTGGCTTTCAAAATTAATGTTTTTTACAGACAAAATATACCAACATAAGTTAAACATGAGGCTTCCAGGCAAAAATAAAACAATTATCGTCATGATAGATCTCATTTGCACTTTTGGGCTAAACTACTAAACGATATTATCACAATAAACAAGTATCAAAATACAAGTATTCTCCGAATTTAAAAAAATATGTCAACGATTTAGAAATACATGAGAAACCAGATGAAGACCAAGTTACTTTAATTTATTTCTGTGATTGATTCTTTAATTAAGGAATTTTCTGGGAGATTTTCTCAGTTCAAAGAATTATCGGAAATACTCAAGTTTAATATTTGCCCCGATGTGACGTCATTTGATAAACTGAATTTGTCCCCAATCGATTGGTTGGAAATTGATGAATTTGAAGTGCAGCTGATTTATTTCCAGTTTAGTTCAATATGGATTAAAAAAATTGTTGAAACAAGGTGAGAGTTAGAATTAATTGAAACAGAAAGATTGTTAGAATTAATTGAAACAGAAAGATTGACAGGTAATGTGAAAATGCTAATAACTAAATTTTGGAAACATGGAATGCGTTACCAGACACATTTAATCATTTAATTGTTTGAAGAAGCTGGCTCATGCTATTTCAATATTTTCATCAACCAATGCCTGCGAGTCATTATTTTCAGAGACGAATAACATTAAAGACTCGGTTAGAAACCGTTTGACAGATGACTCCAGTTCAGCATGCATTCTGCTGAAAGTAACATCTTACAACCCTAACATATGTTATTTGTCATCTGACCTGCAACAACAGAAATCACACTAATTTTTCTTTAATTAAAATTACACGTATAATGCAAAATGTGCATATTTTTTTTATTAAATAAAGAGTTTTTAATTGATAGTAACTATTTCTTCTTCAATGACGCTACAGCCCATTTCGAGCCATGGCCTCCTTCAAAATAAGCCTCCACCGCCCTCTGTCCTCGGCCGTCGTCTTCCAATCTGCAACATGGAGTAATCCTCTTGCATCCTTCCTGACATCATCCTCCCATCTCAGTCTAGGTCTGCCCGCCTTTCGTTTACCTCCCGGGTGTCCTGTAGTAACTATTTATTATGATTATTTTCCCAAAGTCAAAATTATTTGAAAATGCACGTCTATGACCTCATTAAACATTTCTTTAGAAAAATCGCAAGTATCGCCATCCCTGTAGTATATACTCGAGGGACTTGAAATTTTACAGAATTAAGCTCAACATATGTACGAATAATGTGTTCTGTTGCCTTCTAGCAATCCTCGGCAAAAAGATGAAAGTGTGGGAGCGTCGCCTGATGAAGGACTTCCAGGTGGCGCCAGTAAACGTGGACGAGGAGGGTGCGGAGATAGTGGAGGCCCCACCACCCCCCGAGGGAGAGAACTCACTGGACCGCTTCAGGCGCGTGGCCAAGATGGCCGCCAGCACATCCTCTTCCAGCAAGTGGGGACAGATCATGCAGGGTGTTTGCATATCGTGAGTGTATATACTGTAATACTTAATAGAGAAAAGGATTCATTCGTGTTAGCAATTTTTTGGTAAATTATCTTTTTTTTAAATTTTTCTTATTAATTGCTTTGATGGTTACATAATTTGTGGATTTTTCGACAACCATGCTAGGCACATGCCCGTCTTATGGTGGTCATTATTTACTTTAGAACTGCTGACAGAGAGGCTCAACCCTTTCGATACCTGAGCCTACTAAATTAACCCTAGTGGTTTCCTATTTCATTGCGTCCAATGGATTAGAAGTGAATTTTAAATTTGATGGAGGTTCTTCGATCCTTCTTTCCTCTCTTGTTTGCGTAAGCGTACTTCTTTTATCTGAAAATATAGATAAAAGCCTTAGCCGGAGCTGGTCAAAACTTCCTTGGCCAGGTCATTCAGCGAAATCTCCAATTCTAGTCTTTCATGTTTCCTTGTCAACATCGAAGTATCATATTTATGTGCTGTTAAACCTTGCAACACCTAAAGTTGTTCATGGGGTGAGGTTTGTACAGGTATTGGTGGTAGAATTGTGCCCACCAACTGCTTGAGAGGCCGGTTGAGGGAGACTTCAGAGACTCCAGCCAGGCTCTCTCAACTCAAGGCCTTGCACTGCAGTGGGAGAGATAGATTCATAAGTCACTCCTAGATACACTGGCCTCCGTTTTCCTACTTATCCCTCATACCTTTTTCCTTTTTTATTCCTTCCCAGCACTTCATCTTCTTTTTTTAATATTAACTCCACACAGGAGGCCCTGAGGAAAATGATTTCCCTCAGAGCCTATGTCATCTGGGATGCTGTGTGGAGGGTCTTTTTGAGGAGAGGAAGAAATGAACATTGGTCTTGAAGAGACCCATGTTGTAGGAAGGAGGAAACACAGAGGCTGGCAAATCATTCCACAGCCGAGCTGTTGAACACAAGAACGAGTTGAAGAAACGACCCGTTCTCAAGTGACAAATGTCAACCGTGTACAAATGTTGGGCACGCGTTTTTGCGTGTTTCCCGACAATGCACCGGTGCCGAAGCGATCATGATGCTAGTTCCTCAGAGCATCTTCCATTGTAATCCCGGCAGAACAAGGATAGCATTCCCACCCGACGCCTGTGCTCTAAAGATTGCAATCCGTCTGTTAAGATGGGAGAATCTATTAAACGGAACGTACTGAAAAGCACCCACCACATAGCATCTGCAAAGATGACAAAATATTACTCCATCTTCTATATTACTCCATCTTATACTCCATCTTCTTCCCATCCCAACTACCTTCAGCCTCACAACAAACATGGGGATGCCAGTCTCACTGATTCCAGATGGTTGGGATCATTTGGGACTCTTGTGCGGTATTAATATAAAAAGAAAACAATATATGTATTTATTTTATATATTTATTTTAATTGTAACATTTACATCTTACTAGCATTACATACTTTTTTCTGATTTTGTTAACTGTTTATACAAATATAACACTACCAAAACCCATATAAAAATGAATATTGTGTTTGGTGGCAGGTCCCAGATAGGACGCTGCCGCAGCCGCGAGAGCTTCAAGAATCAGCAGAACCTGCAGCGCGCCATGGAGGAGGCGAGGCGGCTGGTGCTGCGCTCCCCGCTGCCGGGAGGCTCCCGCTGCATATCTCCCGTGCTCATGCCCGACACTACCGCCTCCAACCTGATGCAGCTCATCCGAGAGATGGAACAAGAAGCGGGACCGGGCGCGGCGGAGCCTGTTGCACAGACCAAACCCACGGTTCCACCGTGGCTAGGAGGTAATAAATCTAAAACTATAATATATTATTTTAGATAATCAGTAATTTGCAAAGTCTCAAACCAATTACAGTTTCACCAAAATACAGATTTCTAATAGGTGCTAAGTAAATTGCCATATTATCAACACCAAATGAGGCAGGCAATAATAATATCCTTCATTTGGAAAGAAACTCTACGACAGAGCTGGCAACAAGAAACAGCCACCACAGGACCCAGGTGCATTGGAGGTTATCCACCACTTACCCGCCCTGGTATAAGTAACAAATGGTTACTCCTTCAAGGCTCTCCCAAGGACTCTAATTTTTTTTTAATGAACGAATCTACATTTAAGTTTGAAGGAATCTAGACCTCTAGTGTCCCTGCATATGGTGTTAGGAAGCAGTAGGCAAGTGCTTACATAATATACAACATGCGAATAATATAAAGCAAGCCAGCCCCCCTAGCATGGTCGATCGATATAGGTTTTATCGAAAATGTCGGTAACTTGAAATCGCTCCCGAGCACGACTGCAGGCCACTAACGAAGAAATAACAGTTCACATCAAATAAATTAGGAACCCCTAGTCGTTGTGAACTATTGTTTGTTCGTTAGCGGCCTGCAGTCGCGCTCGGGAGCGATGACAAGTTACCGACATTTTCGATAAAACCTATATCGATCGACCATGCTAGGACCCCAGGAATAAAATAATAGGAGCTAGGTGCAGTTATTTGAGGGTAGAAACATCATAACTTTCCCCTTTACCATTTCCTTGTCTTCCCCATTTTCTACCGTTCCCCACTCTTTTCAGCCTCACAACATACTCCTATTGAGGATGCGTAGTCCTACTATCTTCGGACAGTTTGGACTCTTGTGTGGTATTCACATTACAATTGGTGTAATTACTTCACTAATAAAAAAAAAAATTAAAAATTGCAGGAAAATCGACCCTCTCTGTGGGCGCAGCAAAGACCCCTGTGCCCTCCAGGCCGGTATCCAAAGCACCCAGTCTCGCGGTGACCCCCGCGCGGGTGCTAAGCCCCACTGCCGTCAGCCCCCCGAGCAGTACCCCCGGTGCCAGCCCGAGGCACCCAGCGCAGCTCCCACCGGGCGTCACCCCCAGGAGCAGCCCGGTGACCAGTCCCCCAGGACCTACACCAGTGACCAGTCCAAAGGCTGCGGCTAAACCGGGATCAGCTGTTACTAGCCCTAAGGTAATCAAGTGTCTGGCATTGGGGCCATTCATTTATTACGTAAGACGATTTAGGGGGGAGGGGGGTCGACCATGTCTTATTTTTTCTTAGAAGGGGGTGGGAAGGAGTCTCGATAGTTCTTACGTAAGATCACAAAAATGCGCAAAGTTAAAATTATTAGTACCTTTGTAAGTACAAATAAACATTTTTAAAAATTGTTGCTTTGAAAAATAAACATTAAAACAAACCAAATGTGTATTCATTTTTTCCTTTAGATTCTTACGTAATAAATATTAAACAGGGGGAGAGGGGCCTATTCTTATTTTTTCTTATAATAAGGGGGAAGGGGGTGGAAAACTAGCAAAATTCGTCTTACGTAATAAATGAATGGCTCCATTCGTGTGTTCAAAAATAATTATGTCGTCTTCCCACCCAAGTGTTGGTTACCCATTATATCAGTACTAACCCATATATGGAAAAGAATAGTAAGTTTATTTGATCTCCTATCAGATTTGTCTGATTTTTACATATTTACTGCAAGTATGCATGATTATTTATTCATTTAATGTATGCTGTACATAGAAAAAGCAAATAAATCACACTAATCTGATAGGAGATCACGTCCGTTATCTCATAACAATCCCACAAAAGATATAGAATCGCTCTTCAGTTACCTTAGTGTCAGCTCCTCTCTCTTCTTTCCTCCATGGTTGACGTATTATTTTCAACTTTCAATTTAACAATTTATTTACTTACTTATATAAAGTCCGAGTTTACTTTTCGATCCATAAACCTACGAATAGGGGCTAAATAATAATACTTCAGAAAAGTTAGCCGAGTTTTCAACATTTTGCAAATATTTATTTATTTACATGAAGAAGAGTGTCTGTGGCGGGCAGGCGGCACAGGGCATTTGATTTTTATACAAATCTACAGTTTTAATCCAAAACTTTAAACATTTAACCTTCAAAACAAGAGGAAGATCACTGTACACATAAAATTTTGAAAACTCTGGGTAAAGCCCGGGAAATGCCAGTCATTATAATGGATAGTTGTAATCTGGAGGATGGTGAAAAACCCCCCTGTGTCCTGGAAATATATATATATATATAAGCAGGGCCGTAGCCAGAGTTGAATTTGAGATAGGGCAGTGGTAATTACAGGTAGGGCGCAAGTAAAAATGAAAGTTGATCTGATCTGGGTCGGGCGGAGGGGGAGGGGGGGGGGCTGCGGCGACTCCGGGCGGCTCATTTAAGGGGCGGCAAAATTTCACAATAAATAATAATAATATCTTGTTAAAATTTTAATCATTTCTTTCATATTTTTGTTGCATCTATGATTCAGACCCATTGAAATGGGCACGGAATTTTTCATTACTTATTCAGTGACAATCCTGGGAAATCCCCTTTCTTTAAATGAATGTATAATATGACATTTTTATGACTAATATACAGTTAGAATGATTGAGAGAGGTCCGTGAGAATGATTGAGAGAGGTCCGTGGGCGATGCGCGACAATTCTTAGAAAGTTTCATGGATCATCAAACCATCCATGTGTTAGTACAAAAGTAAGAGGAAAACCATTTTCTTGTTCTGGGTGTAGTATCTGAGCTAAAGCTGAGGACTCGCGTGCAGATTAACTCCTGGGTTAAAACCAGTTTCATGTTCCGAATGATCTGTCAAAATTCCAGTAGCGGATTAATCTGCTGACACATTTTGAAGAAAACCGTTCTAATATTTCAAGTGGAGTTAAAATTTTTATTTCAAACCATTCCACAAAATTTGTAATTCGTAGGAAAACCATACTACGCATTACATGAGAGTAATACTTATTAAATCTGTGGACATGCAAGCGGATTCACCCTTAATTTAAAACCAGTTTTGTGATCAGAATGTAAATTTCCGGTTGTGGATTCATCTGCTGAAACATTTTGAAGGAAAAAATTCTCTTATTTGAAGTGCAGTTATAAAATTCAAGTTGCAGACTATGGCGCTGCCAGAATAAAGAAAAAATATTTTCATCTAAGTGTAGTTTTAATTCGCCACATACAGATTTAACTTAAGCCAGTTTTGGGTTCAGAATGTAAAATTACAGTTCTGAATTCACCTTCTGACACATTTCGAAGGAAAATATTCTCTTATTCAAAGTGAATTGGAGGTTATCCACCACTTACCCGCCCGGTGTAAGTAACAGAAGGTAACTATGTAACAAGGAGTCTTTTTTGAATAGAACGACCCTACAATTATAATTAACCAAAACTAGACCCCCATTGTCCCTGCATACATTGTTAGCGAGCAGTATGAAAGTGCTTGATCTGATGACAAACCGTTTAGTATGGAGAAGGCCCGAAGATATCGATCTAGGGATTGGTTTATTTATGACTCAACCGTTGAATAGCATCCCCAAACTGTTTGGGAATTTCCCCTAAGCAGTGATTGCAATACGCGCACAGCCTCTCACCACTTACTTCAATTCCATTTATGGGCAGAATAAAGAATTGATGTAGGTAATATTATTTTTTGGTTAATTCGAAGCTGTTTAGTTAGATGTTGCTACGCTACATATCAAACAATGAACAAACAGTTTACTAGTACATTATCATAGTCGATGGTATTTCTTAAGGTAGGGCACAGGTATTTTAAGGTAGGGCATTGCCCCCTAATGCCCCCCCCCCTAGCTACGGCCCTGTATATAAGTATATGCTCACGAGAATAATCTACATTATAAGAATGATATTTACAGAGCAAGAGTCCTGGAGCCTCCGAGGAGGTGATGAGTCCCTCCTCTTCGCTGGACTCCGCCGAGGATAAAAAGTCTCTGGGTGCCCTCTCCGTGGGTTCAATTGTATCCACGGATGCCAAGCAAGGTAACACGGGGCAAACAATACTACTTATTTTCAGAATTTCACTATAAAATAGCTAAGTTTCACACCAATCCTTATTTATCAAGTGAAAGAATCTTTGAAAACCACAAATTTTCTGTATCACAAAATGAACACTATTTAAAACTGTATCACAATTTCTCAATTACATCTCAATTTCTGTATCACAAAACTCCATTTAAAACTGCATCACGATTCGTCAATTTCTGTATCACAAAATCTGCACTATTTAAAACCACAGATTTTCTGTAACACAAAATCGAAACTATCGATACTTGCATTTTTAGTAGGTACTTACTTAGTTCCAACCTCAAATGTTGTGTCGTCAAAAATTTCATTATGAACTAACATTAGATCGTCTGTCGAAAATAAGGTTTTTAAAGTGAAACTTCTTTAGCCCCTTTGTGATTTGAAATTCGGATGAAATGGAAGTGCGTCACTAAAATTTATTATTTGACGGTCCTCGGTTCTATTATAATGCGGTAAATTCATAGCTCCGTGTGGGCCTCCGATAGCGTAGCGGCGTAAAGCGCGTGGCACATCTCAGCAGACAGAGACATCCAGCGAACAGAAATCGAAAAAAAAAAACATTTTTATTTTTGTAAAATCAATATCCAATCTTCAAACCACTTTAAAATAAACAGGCAAAAGAAGAGAAAGCGACATCTAGCGACTTTCTAATTTCACTTCTACCACGTGTGAATTCCACACTCTGATTTTTGTTTTTTCAACATTGAAACTGTTAGTGATAGCATTTGAGATTTGCTGCCAGTAACTTCCAGTTTGTTGTTTTCGTTATATGCATTATTCTACTTTATTGTTATTGATTAGAACAATAAAGAACTCCAGTGAAAAATATTATGGCTTTAAAAAAATATGTTCATATAGACCAATGAACGCTGATTCGGAATATATAAGTTTTATCTAATAATATCAAACGCAGAGTTTTTAAAAAATTATTAAAAAGTCCATTTTTAATCGGTTCGTAAAAACACGCCGTCAGGTTGGCATTATTGAAATTTTAAAAATATGTAAATTTCAGATGAACCAATGCCCCTAGGCGCTGTGCCTCGCCAGGCCGGAGACTCTCCGCCTCGAGTCATCAAGAGGAAGGCTGCGGCTCCCCAGTCTCCCCCAGGTGGGGCCCAGTCTCCCCCCGCTGGGGCACGGTCCCCCAGCAGGGCTCAGTCCCCCCCTGGAGTGCCCAGGCCTGTGGCTCCCGAGATTAAACCCACGGAGGGAGCACTCCCTCCACCACCTCCCAATCCAAAGAAAGAGGTAAAATAATTTTATTAAATAATTTAGGTCAGTACTGCCAACCATTTATTACCTTTTTTACACCACAATCAAACACTGGTTACACAATAAAACACTTTAAATTACCCTGTGGCAATTGAGTTGCACACTAAAACATTTAAAAATTTCACTTACTTTGTTTTACAATGAATTTCAATGGTTGTACAATAAAACCTCCCAAAAATTACCGCTAACAATGATTGCTTAAAATGTTCAAAAATTTGCCTCTAACCTTGGTTGCACAACAATATGTTTCAAAATTTACCTGCAACATTGGTTGCACAACAATATGTTTCAAAATTTACCCAAACATTTGTTACACAACAATATGTTTCAAAATTTACATTGAACACAACAATGTATTTCAAAATTCACCCGAAAATTGGTTGCACAACAATATGTTTCAAAATTTACCTTTGTCATTGGTTCTATGACAATTTCAATTCAATTTCGTTCCAATATTTACCCTGGTAAATACATTTTTTGCTAGAATATAGTAATAATTTACGGATTTTAAATTGGATCCCGTTATTATTTTTGAAATACCGACAAATGAAACCGCTTAAGAAATAATCAGAAAAACATGTAGATTAATAATAAAATATTTGTATTCCTTGTTCCTACTCGCTCGCCCAATCTGAGCAGAAAAAAATTATCGAGCAGGTATGTGGTATTCACGAAAATATTTCAATGTCATAAAATTTCATACTTTTAAATTACTGTTTCATGGTCCTTTCATACAAACAAAGTATTGAATTCCGTAAATCTAAACTTGAACTGTAGGGCGCACAGTTTACACCTGCGCTGTGCAAGCGGTTTCTCTAAAGAGCTTCGGACCATCCCATTATGGTCATGAACCGAGATATCATATTATTATCCATTTTTATATTTACATAATTACTTCTCTTTTCCATTGCATCCCCATTGGAAATCATATTGTTCTTGTATTCTCAACCTCCATTGATTTTGATATGCATTATCTGTCATGTTGTGCATTGGTGGCTTTTCCTTTGAAAAACTTTGCATGCTTAATCAGGCCGGTGTAGTCCAGCGGTAAGCCTCTCGACTCTCAATCCGAAGGTCTCGGGATCGAATCCCGGCATCGCAAATAAATTTTATTTGATTAATTTGTGTTATTTCACAATTTATTAATTTAAAATAATATATAGTATATTTGTGGCACGTTCCAGAGTGGAAGATACTCTCAGTATCGCCCTGGTGTAAGACCACCATTCAGAATTGAGAAATGGCTTTAGCCATGTTTGGTGACCAGATTTGAATAGTCAGGTGGGAAGTACCAGTAAAATAAAATAAAAATTTTAAAAAATTTTGAAAAGTTTTCATGTTTTTTTAATCTTATTATTAAAAATGCTAAGTATAAAAAATTGGTTGATATTGTAAAAGATGCCACTTGTTTGTGTATTTGTGCAATGTGACATGTACAGGTGTGTGTTTGATGTAGGTTGTGCCAATAGTAGAGGTGACCCCTGCGCAGACCACCCCCGGTGTGGTGGAGAGGGTGGCATCCCCCTCACCATCCCCCCTGACTTCGCGTCCCTCTTCCCCCGCTGCAGCACTTCAGGTAAACCAAACAACTTCTTCTTTATTGGTTTAGCTGGGAACTATTATTATTTATTTATTTATTTATTTATTTATTAACGCCGATTATAGCGGCTTTTACAAAATAATTACAAATATTTTACATATGAATACAGAATATACATAGATAAAGAAAAAGAAAAATTTAAATATAAAATTCATAAATGAGAACAATAAAAATTGTAGTATCACATAAAAGTACAAAGAGTAGGTTATTAAATACAAAACAACATATTATATATCCCGGATATTATGTATTAGGAAATTAATACTTTTAATCTGTATTTGATTATAGTTAAACTGAGAAGCGCTGACAGACAGTTTTAATTAAGTAGTGTTTGTATGAGGTTAGACTAGCAATGTTTATAGATTCATCCAAAACATATTTATTTCCAAGTACATGCAGGCGATTAATTATGGAATTGAGTTCAGCGTTAGATCCTGTATTGTTGCAATGATAAGGTAATTTGAAACGAACTGATCGACTAGGTACATGGAAACTTATTAGCGAAAGAAGTTCAGGGGAGTTCAACAGGTTGGTAACGATTTTAAATAAATAAAATAGGTCTGAACAAATTCTTCTTTCTTTTAATGTATCGAGTCCCAATAATTGTAACAGAGAGGGATAATTAATGTTTTCTATAAATATTCCCAATTTAAAGTTAATATAACGTAAAAATTTATGTTGGACTCGCTCAAGAGAATTCTCATGTACACTGTAATAAGGATTCCAAATGGTGGAGTTAAATTCTAGTTGGCTTCTAACAAGTGAAGTGTAAAGTAATTTGACAGTTTTTAAATTTTTAAAATCCTTTGAAATCCGTAAGACAAATCCTAACATTTGCAATGCTTTACTGGTTATATTATTAATATGTTTAATGAATGTTAATTTAGTGTCAAAGGTTATACCAAGGTCTCTTATTTCATCAACAGATAATAATATGTGATTATTGAGAAAGTAGGTGAACAACAATGGGTTTTTTTTTCTGTGGAATCTCATAAGTTGACATTTTTTTACATTAAGAGTTAATTTGTTGATAAGACACCAATCATAAAAGCTATTTATATTAGATTGAAGTGTCAGACAGTCCTCGATATTATCAATAATTCTAAAAATCTTCATATCATCAGCAAACATTAGAATGAGAACACGGGTGAATATGTTTGTTACGTCGTTAATGAATAAATTAAAAAGTAAAGGACCAAGATGCGAACCCTGGGGTACGCCACTGGTGGCTTCGAACATGTAGGATAAGTGATCATTAATACAAACAATTAGCTGACGCCTAAGTAAGTAACTCTTAAACCAAGATAAAAGGTTTCCATTAATGCCGAGTTTCAAAAGTTTATTAATGAGAATTTTAAGACAGACCTTATCAAACGCCTTACTGAAGTCGGTGTAAATAGAATCAACTTGTTGTTTGTTGGCAAGTGCATTAGAAATGAAATTTTCATATAATGTAAGGTTAGTCAAAGTTGATCTGCCGGAGATAAAGCCGTGTTGACAAGTTGCGATACATGAGTTTACAAAGAAGCTGATTTTCTTAAGAATCAATTTCTCAAAAAGTTTAGGTATAGACGATTGAATACAGATGGGCCGATAATTTTCAACAAAGGATTTATCACCACTTTTAAATATAGGAGTTAGGTAGCTAAGTTTCCATATTTGTGGAAAGTGTCCTGTAGAGAGTGACTTATTAAACAGTATATTAAGCGGAACAGATAAACTTTGGACACAATTCTTAAGTAAGATGGAAGGAATCTTATCAGGTCCCGAGCTTGTTTTGGGTTCAAGTGATTTAATACAGACTATAATGTCTTCAATGTCGATGTGTATTTGCGATAAGTGTAAATTTATATCCGAGTTGAAGTACGGAATTAAGTCATCTGGAATATCAGGTTCATACACGTCCTTAAAGTAATCAGCAAACATGTTAACAATTTCATAAATTTTACTGGAGCTGTTTTGTCTGTAACGTATATTACCGGAAATACCAGCATCATTGTTTTTCATTGATTTTGTGTATTTCCAAAAGTATTTTACATCATGAAGTATCGTGTTCTCAACCGAATTAATGTAATTATTATAACATCTTTTTGTCATTTTTTTGCAATCTCTTCTAATATTGTTGAATGCCATATAGTTGGGAATTGTTCTGTGTTCTTTATATTTTTTATGTGTTTCTTTTTTAATAACAATTAACTGAATTAATTCTTTGCTAAACCATATCGGATACTTTCGTACTTTATGATGAATTAGAGGAATAGTGTCGGAAATGATACTATTCAGTTGAGAGTAAAATAGTTCTACGCTATAGTTAAGATCACCTTCCTTGAGAACAGACCAATTTACTTTGTTAAGTGCATGATTAATGTCCTGGTAATTAGCATTAATGAAATTACGACTACAATTTTACATTGGGGGGTCACACTCTATTGTATTAGGTACTAGTATTGTAAGTGGAGGGTGGTGATTATCAATTGGGTCAAAGGATTCGGCTGACTCATAGACTTTTATATCATGATCAGTAGAAAAAATTAAATCAAGTATCCGATTACTGCAATTCGGCACATTGTTACACTGAAATAGTCCTAAATAGTTCGACATGTCTAAGATTTCTCTCTCGCACGCTGTTAATGGTAAGTAATCAAGATCATTAAATTTACAATTGGGTAGGTTATAGTCACCGCAAATTATAATATTGTGATTAGGGTGGTTAGATTTGAGTAGCTCGACATCTTCACAGTGATTTTTATACATTATTATATTAGAATTTGGTGGAATATATACACATCCGATGATAGTTATACCAAAGATAATGATGATAATTATGATGATAATTATACCAAAAAGATGATAATTATACCAAAGATTAAATATTATATCCTATTTACTCCAATACACTGAAATATTAAATTTAAAACTACATAAGGCCTAGGAAAGATGGTCATTTTTTTTTAATTCATAAAAGGCAGATAACCGACCCTTTGACTTATGGCTTTTTCTCACTGGGAAAGTAGTTTAGTTGAGCAGCGAGTAACTCGCTACTGGACTGGCCGAAAATCGTTTGCATTACAGTCAAGCAGAGTGTACTAGTGAACCGCGTATTGCGAGATGACAGGCTGCTACGCAACAAAAAAAAATGCTAATTTAGCTGATTGTAATGCTTATTTTAGAAGAGGTGGAAGAATAAATTATTGAGATGAAATTAATAAACTATAGACACGAAAAGAGATTAATAGCAGCAAAAATAAAGAATTTTAGAGTAGCATCTTCGCTTCAACGGCACAGCTTATCCACGCGTCTACTAATGAACTCTACTAAAACGACGGATTCGCGCATGATAGTGTGCAGGAATGCGTGGTGAGGGACACTACTCGCCCGAAAAAATAGAACGAAATGGATTGACTCTACTAAAGAGCTGACTAAACTACTCTACTAAAATTGTGGTGTTTGGACGTGTTTAGCTACTAATATATCGCTACTCGACTAAACTACTCTCCAAGTGCGAACGGCTTTTTACAGTTAGTACAGATTATATTATATGTACATGTTAACTATTTCGTAAATAAGATTGTTTTGAATGAGTATTTATTTACCACTGCTATGTGTTCCAGGTGGTAGTGTCAGCGCCCTCGTCACCCCCTGATGACGCGGCCATTGCAGGCGGGCGCCTAGGCCCCTCCTCCAGCACGGAGCAGTTACTGCCCTCGCCCCCACCCTCGCCCACTCCGCTGCGCCCCCAGGTCAGGATAGACGACGTCAAGACCATCAAGAGGCAGCCCAAGACGGGCTGGCTATAGAGCCCTACAACCAACCAATCTACCACCAAAGAGGGATATCATTTAACCCCTAGAACAGTGGTCGGCAATTAGTTTTGGTGGCGGGCCATATGAATATGTAAAATTTTTTGGGGTCACACGACCGTAGACGTCACTCGTACACATGTGAGCCTGCCCAATCAGTGCGCTTGTGACTACCCTTCTGATCACCTGTCGTTAACGTGCTTCTAGCAACATCGTATAGCGCAAAGGTTCCTAACCTTATCTGAAGTATATTTTTCTTCAAAGTTACCCCCCACTCCCCCTGTAAGACAGAAAACACCACATCTCCATCACCTCTTCTTGATTTTTTGTTATTTGACATTCCGCGAACCGAAAGAATTGAAATATTTTTTCTTACAAACCATTGAACATGTGTTTACATATAAATTTTTTTTTCAAATTCAAATTTATAAACAACTTAACCATAGGCAACATACAGCAGTCATAATACTTAATATTCTCCAAAAAGGTACCACTTCAGGTATAATATGCCAAATTCATACGTTTATGAATTTAATGATTTTTTAATATTTTTTTATGAATCCTAAAAATATGGGATAAACAGTCAAATTGTAGATGCGTTCAATGGCTCTCTAACACAATAAACATTTTATGTGTTTCCATATTAAAATTCGGAGGTACAATTTTTTAATGAGGTGGGAAATTTCCAAACTGAACGATTAAAAAGAACCTAGCGCTCAGGGCTGAAAATAAACATATTGCAGAACACTCTGGAGGCTAGATAAATAAATGCAAGAAACAAAAATTGCTTCAGAAATGCAACTTATCAGCTTTTGTATGGATTTCCCTCAAAACAATTATTTTAAGATGTACAAGCTTTTAGTTCTACAGCCTCTTTTTACACTTCTTGATCACCGATGCAAAATTTGCGACGAGCGCCATCTGATTCTATTTTCATAATAACTTACTTGTTTTTTGCAAAATTAAATTTTGTTTTTATATATTTATAAAAGTAGTATATACCATAAGTAGTTTCCCCAGAACAGCAACTTATATTCAGAGAAATGTTTTTTTTTAATAGTATCCAAGGATATGCTGGCGAACAAAGGGTTAAAAATAAAAGCTTTTCAAATACCAGTTTTCAAGAATACTATTTAACATAGTAAGTCATTCTTATATTAGTCCCAGCGAGAGCTTGTACGTACGTCATCGACGAACGACTTTCTCCTTTATAAGTCTTGCATGAAAACAAAAAAGGTAGAAGATACTAGAACAATGAATGACATCACATACAAACTCTCACGAAGACAAGTTTATTGCATATTTTTATCAATCATTGCTGTATTATGATTCCATATACATACAATAAAATATTTTATAAAACTTTTTTGAATAATACCTTATCATTATTGCCTTATTTCAAATAATGTTACGATGTGTTTTCTAATATAATAATACTATAAGTACTTGGAAATTTGATGATTGATGATTATAAATTTTCTGTAGATTCAGACTGAATATGGTTTTGACTAAAATTATAATAATATAACATCTACAATTGTTTTTTAAACATACAAAATAAACAATAAAATAGATTGCTGTTTTATTCACATATATGTTATCATCGGAGTAAAACCTCCC
Source organism: Limnephilus rhombicus (assembly GCA_929108145.2). Classification (NCBI taxonomy): domain Eukaryota; kingdom Metazoa; phylum Arthropoda; class Insecta; order Trichoptera; family Limnephilidae; genus Limnephilus; species Limnephilus rhombicus. Next base: position 25,709,994 of record OV815295.1, on the reverse strand, counting down.
TGTTGTATGGTATATATCGAGGGTCACTTAGAACAATGTCGGATCTGCTAATTAATTGAAATTCGAGCTGTTGGCTTATTTTAATTTCTTCTTGTTGATTTGAAGTCTGAATTTTCCGAATTTTGAATGAAATGAAATCAAATATATATGTATACATTTTTGTAACATGCGATAATTCTTTATCTCGAAAACAGTACAAATGCCGAAAAGAAACTTTAAATAGCTCTACTGCAAAACTCAAAAATCGCACATCCGACATTGTTCTTCGGGACCGTTGATATATAAGTAATGCTCTTTGTTATGTCCTTTAAATTCTCTTCAGAGAATATCTTCATATGGTAAGTGCTGGCATCTGTATTCTCCAGAAGTAATAATCTTTATAAACCATAGGATCCTTGCTTGAAACACTTCTTCTAAAAAGTTCTTGAATAGCACAGTGATCCACTAATCAAAACTCAAAAAGCCATAATGAAAATTATACTGAAAGTTCCTGTAAGAACTAGCACTGACGAAATCTTCAACAATCTTAACATCATTTACATTCATAAGTACAAAACCCAAGAAATAACAACTAATACGTACATTAGAAACACTAGATCTCATGGTCAAAAACTTATCCAACAAGTAACTACTAACACAACATTTGGGCAAAAAAACTTCTTATATTATGGCATTAAACTCTACAATAAAATACCACTCTCACTCAAAAACCTCAACATTATGACATTTAAATTTCAAATAAAAAGCTGGATATACTAAATATAGGGAGATCAGAAATAGAAAATATACTGATATCAAATACGGACTAAAACCAAATCTAGTAAACTGAATTATAAAAAAACCACTATCTTATTTACTTTATGATTATTTAAAAAAAAAAAAATACTACATGATATAAGTTATGTGTAATTCATATTAATTTCTTATAATTAAATTATAATATGTAAATGAAATCCTCAGCACGGGAGATCCCAGTGAAGATATCATTATCCCTACTGTTACTTAGAAATGAAGACAATAACGCACCAGATTTAAATGTCCGGGTTAAATTTTCCCCACAGGAAAAACTAAACCCTTTCACACACTTTCCCAAATGATCATCTAGTCAACCCACGCTATGCAATTGCACTATATAAGTATTACTAGCTGACCCGACGAACTTCGTACCGCCTCAGAATCAACAGCTGTTGAATTAAATTCAGTTTTTTTATTAAGTTAAAAATTACGCAATGAAGCAATTATCAATGCGCAACTGTCCGTGTTTTGTTTTTGTCAGTATCAGAGATGGCGTTGTGTACGGATTTATATTTTTCTGATTTTCTTACTTTTACAATTACTTACGGGAATTCGGGAGGCGGATACGGGTGCCGCCGCCCCGGGAACCATTTATTGAATAACCAACACCTCTGCCATAGATCACCCCAAGTGGTTCGCTATGTTTGGTGATTTAGCAGGGGTGCCCGGGTTCATGAGGTGACTTATGTCCGGGTCTTGACAGTTGATGCGCCTGCCCACCTGCTGCATGGCGGGCCGGATCGAGAGAGACTGGTTGAGGGAGGCCTTTTGACCTTTCCAGCCGGACTCTCTCGACCCATTGCCTTGCACCACAGTTGGAGGGATGGATTCATACGTCCGTTACTCCCGGACACACTGACCCCCAGATTCCTACCCACCCCTCATACATTTTTCCTTCCCAGAACTTTCTATACTCGCCATTCCTTAAAAAGATCCTCCACACAGCATCCCCTAAGATGACATAGGTCCTGAGAGAAATTATTTTCCTCAGGGCCTCCTATGTGGAGCTTATGTAAAAAAATGTGTTTAATTTCAGAGATTTATTATAATTATTGTATTTTTCCTTTGGAGGTGTGCAGACATACGTTCACCATTTGTCTCATTTTCGACTATTGACATTGACATTGAGTGTGTAAGAAAGAAGGGCAGCATTATATGATTAAAAACAAATGCACAACAATCAACGCATTGACGTTTTTGAATGTTTGGAATTCATGCACAGTTCAATTTTATATCCCTCACAATATTGCTGCAGTTCTTTCAAAATAGGAGAATTCGTTCCATAAAAAATGTATGGGGAAAATAATTTTCTTTTTATTTCGTTAATTTTTGTGATGTTTTAATAGTTATTATCCTATCCGGGGCGGAGACAAATCCAACAAATCAAAGATCATCAAAATCGGTTCAGCCGTTCTCGAGTTATAAATAGTGTAACTAACCCGACTTTGTTTAATATTATTATTTTTAATTTTTAAACTAACGTTTAAGACAAGGTTTTCATGCATAGCACAAAGGGTAACAATTATTATAAGCAATAATTATCAGCCTGAAACACTCATCCACATTGAAAAATCTTCCGAGAAAAGATACATGACGCCAACGGGCATGTCAACGTTCAATTTTTCAATGTGGATGAGTGTTTCAGGCTGATAATTATTGCTTATAATAATTGTTACCCTTTGTGCTATGCATAAAAACCTTGTCTTAAACGTTAGTTTAAAAATTAAAAATAATAATTAATATTTGACAAGTTTAGGTATTTCCCCAATAAATGAAGACATAATTTGTCTCGACGCCACCTAGCGAGGGATTTAACACTAACAGTGTCTCTCTCGCAAAAACTAAAGTTGGTTGTTTTCAGGTGGAAAAAATATAATAAGCAATAATTGTTGAATGAAACACTAGTATATATTGAATCATTTGACGGGTATAAGATAAGCCGCCATAGCTCAATTGGGAGAGCAGCTGACCGGCAATCAGAAGGGCACGGGTTCAAGTCCCGTTGGCGTCATGTATCTTTTCTCGTAAGATTTTTCAATGTGGATGAGTGTTTCAGGCTGATAATTATTGCTTATAATAATATTTGTTTTATATATTTATTAAGATAAATACAAAACGATACAAGAACAACATGTCAACCTACTAGAGACCAAATGGGAAAATAATTCACCGACTCCAGATATTTTCATATCAGAGGGTTCGGCTCTGTGGAATTCCTAATTGAACCTATAAATCCTACTGATCCCTCAATATAAATATTTAAAAAATCTTTTGTAATCCTACATGTATTTAAAATGACTGATTTTTGCATTTTTATATACAAATTCTTTGACAAATCTAATATGCTTAAATTTTGAATCAGATTCCTAGGTATTATGCCAGTAGCCGAAATAACAAATGGTAATATTTTTATAGTCTGAGAATGCCAAATTCTTTTAATGTCATTTCCTAAATCTGTGTATTTTCTTATTTTTTCAGAAACATTTTTTTGAATATTGCAGGAATTTGGAATAGCTACATCAATGATATAAGTTTTTTTTTTTAATTTTGTCATGTAAAACTATAACAGGTCTATTACGACTAATTGTTCTGTCTGTTTTATCATAATATATTTTATAAAATTCATTTTCTAAAAATGAATTTGGTTCAAATTCATAATATGGTACTATATTACGGCAGTCAATCAAGTTGTGTTTAATTACCAAACTTTGGTGAATTATTTTTAAAACCTGATTGTGCCTAAATGTATACTCAGACGGAGCTAATACAGAACATCCCGATATAATATGTTCTATAGTTTCCGGAAAAGCCAAACATTTTCTACATAAATCATCAATTTGATTTATATCTTTGCTTATATGCTTCCTATAATTTTTAGTATTAATGACTCTATCTTGAATGGCAAGCATAAATCCTTCTATTTCTGCGTTCAACTCTCCAATACTCAACCATTTGTTTGACGAAAGTTTGTCAACATACGTTTAGTTGAGATAATTGAAGTGTTTTGCATGAATAATTTTATTTGACCAGGAATCTAATAACTCCTGGTTAGTATTTATAAGAATGTTGGCATTCTCGTCATATAAATTTAGAGGTGTTATGTTTCTATCTGCCTTGCAAATTATTTTGTGCATTTCTGAGCTATTATTTATTTATTGTTCTTATACGCCCGTAGGGGCTTTTACATAGATTATAAAATAATATTTAAGATATCGAGGATTACACATACATAGAATTTATATCAAACGTTATAAAAGTGAAAAAACTTTTAAGAATATACAAGTAGTTTTTAAAGAAAAAACCACTTGTATATTCTTGCTTAAAACTGTGAAATATTTTAAACAATGTAATATTTAACAATACCATAGAACAAAATATAATATAAAACATTACAATAACACATCAAATCGTTAAATATATTATACCCACGTTACAATAATTTGTAGGATTCCACAAAGTGTTGGTTTAAATTGCATTTTAGAATGTAAAGGGAATCAGCGAATATATCTACAATACCACCAAACTTGTTGCCTAAATCATGCATCCTATTGGTAAGTGAGTGTGATTGATAGTTGGTTGTGTATGTGTTGCAAAAGAATGTTATATTTTGTCTAGTATTCCTTGTCGGTACATGGAGTTTAATACTAGAAACGATGGCAGGGCTGTCAATTAGGTTGTTCATAACTCTGTACAATAAAATTAGGTCTGAAATAATTCTTCTGTCAGACAGCGTAATTAAATTTAGTCGATTCATTAAACTTAAATAATTAATGTTTTCTATTGGAATTTTGAGTTTGAAATTTAAATACCTAAGAAATTTGTGTTGAACACGTTCTATTTTGTTAGAGTGTACTTTATAGAAAGGGGACCAAATAGGTGAATTATATTCTACTTGACATCTAACTAATGAAATGTAGAGTGTTTTCATGCAATCCATGGACTTAAAATCAGTTAGGGTTCTACAAAGGAAGCCAAGAATCTTTAAAGCCTTATTAGTTATATCATCTATATGTGCTGTGAATGTTAAGTTTGAATCGAATATAACTCCCAAGTCGCGAATTTGTAATACTGGTGTTAATTTAACATTATTTAAATTATATTCATGTAAAATATGAGAATGAGTTCTGGAAAATCGTATTACTTGACATTTCTCAATATTCAAAAATAACATATTTTGTTCGCACCATTTAAAAAATTCATCTAAATTAGCTTGCAAAATTAGGCAATCATATATATTTCGTATTCTTTTAAACAATTTTAGATCATCTGCAAAAAGTAGGACTTGTACATCTTTAAATATGTTTACAATGTCATTAATGAATATTAAGAAGAATATTGGGCCGAGGTGGGACCCTTGCGGGACACCACTTGTGGCCTCGAATACATAGGATTCTATAAAATTAATCCTAACACTAAGCACTCTATTACTGAGGTAACTGATAATCCATGTCAATAAACTTCCTTTGATGCCTAACAGTCGGAGTTTGGATATAAGAATGTGATGTCGAACCTTATCAAATGCTTTACTGAAATCGGTGTATATAGAATCCACTTGTTGTTTCAGACTAAGGGATTCGGATATGTAATTATTATAGATAGTTAAATTACTTAAGGTAGATCGACCTCTGATAAAGCCATGTTGGTTAGGAACAATAATATTGTTGATAGGTTTTACAATGGTATCTAATACTAATGACTCGAAAAGTTTGGGTAAAGCAGACATAATACAAATAGGTCTATAGTTTGATATATCGCTTTTGTCACCTTTTTTATGAATAGGCGTTAAATAACTCTTTTTCCACAGAGCCGGAAAACAGCCAGATGCTAAGGATTTGTTAAAAAGTTTGTGTAAGGGATATATCAAACTATCAATGCAAGTTATTAAAAATATGGGAGGAATACCATCCGGTCCAGCAGATTTATTACTATCTAATGCGTTTATGCCCCTTTCTATAGATTCTAATTTTATGAAACATTGACTTAGGTTTAATGACTCTTCCACTGAAGCACTGGAGACTGCATTGACGGGAATATCTTTGTCGTAAACACTTTTAAATGAGTCAGCAAAGAGATTAACTATACCCTCGATACTGTCGGCACATTTTCCTTTAAAATACATGCTATTAGGATATCCACAGTTGTCGTTTCGCTGAGATTTAGTAAAATTCCAGAATTTTTTCACATTGTGACGACGTACCTCATTTTCTATTACGTTAACATAGTTATTATAGCATTTTATTGATAATTCTTTACATTGTTTTCGTAGTTTAGTAAATGTTATATAATCGTTAGGATTTCTGGTATGTTTATATTTTCTGTGGATACATTTTTTTTTATTAATTAAATTAGTTAATTCCCTTGAAAACCATTTTGGATAATTATATGATGTGAAGCTAACCCTGGGAACAAATTGTTCTATAGAGGTATTTAAAATCGTGTAAAAGTGTTCTAATTGATCATTTATATGATTATCCTCATCTAAAAAGGACCAATCTGTTTGGATAAGGTACTCAGTAATATGATGGTATTCAGCTTTGGAAAAGTTATACGATGGGGCACTTGTTTTTTTTGAAGATGTTAAAGGCAAATTTGTTATGATAATGTCCAATGGTGGGTGGTGTTGATCTAACGGTAATAATAATTCGTCGGATAGCTCAACTACTATTTTCGAATCACTTGAAAACACTAAATCCAACATTCGATTGTTAAAGTTGAAAATCTTGTTTGATTGAGTTAGTCCCAAGAATAAAGACATATCACGAATTTCACTGCATTTAGCACACTGTAATTCGGCTTGGTTTGTAGCAGGTCCATTGTCATCTTGGCTGGTCCAGTTAGGAAGGTTATAATCACCGGCAATAATGAATTTTGCTTTAGGATATTTGAATTTGAGTACTTCTATGTCCTCATTGTGATTTTTATATGTTTGCAAATCCGATGCAGGTGGGATATAGACACAGCCGATAATAATTTTTCCATTGGGTATATTGAGCAATACAAAAATTTGTTCAACACTTTTGTGTTTAACCGGTAATTTAGTAGATGATATATCCTTGGATACGCACAGCATCACACCTCCTCCATTAGACTTTTTGCTTGTAATAGAATTTCGATCAGAACGATATGTAGTATAGTGATGTAGGCCTAATTCTGACGAGCTGATATCAGCATTTAACCATGTTTCAGTTAAAAACAGAATGTCGTGTGAGAATATTGGGGAGTTAGTTTTAAGTTGGTGCAATTTCGTACGCATTCCCCGTACATTTTGATAATATCCTGTAAGTCTAGAAAATCTGTTCTGTTTGTTTTTCAGTTTTTTGCTTGAGTTTTGATGATTTTGGGAATTCCATTGAAATGTTTGATTCGTAAATCGACTTCACCCTTTTCTTTCCTCTCTTCTAATTCCTTCCAGAGGTCAGTTAAATGTTGTCTTTGTTGTAGAGTTCTGTCAGGTTTGATTATAATTCCATTGGACAGAGTAGTTTTGTTAAAGAGTATAAGTTTTGCCTGTTTGACTTCATCAAATTCTAATTTAATTGGCCTGGTTTTGTTTGGAATTTTACTTCCAAGCCTGTAAATTTTCACATCTTCTAGATTGAACTCGCTATTAATTTCACTAATAGCTGCTAATACCTTTTTTCCATCCTCCAAGACGCTCACCGTGGTTGAGTTCGAATTACACTCGGGGACGTTGAGTAAAATGACGTTCTTCGAGCGGGTCTTGCGTTCCTCTATCTCAGCGAGCACGTCACAAATTGGTGTTGTTTCCTGTGGTAATACTTTCTTTTCGATGATTTTTTCGAATGTCATAACTTTTCCTTCAAGAACTCCAACAGTTACTCCTAGGTCTTGCATAGTTCCAGAGAGATTAGAAAGTTTACTAAGTATTTTTGCCATTTGGTCTTTGGTTATTTTCAAAGCAGGATCGGTAATGGCATTGTGGATGCTATTAATCTCCTCCTTAGCTTTGTTTAAGAAAGCAATTGCTTCATTATTATTCATTTTGAAAGTGAGATTTTTTTTTTTTTTAAGAAAATAATATGAGTGACAACCCTGCTCGCAATTTACAGGTAATTAGGAATAGTAGGTAGTGGGAGCGTTCACAAGTGTTATTCAGTAAGTGCGAGGGAGAGATATGTCACTACCTTATCCTGTCACTTGTTAGAGCGAGACGTAGGGAACACTGCACACAAATGATTATTGAACAAATTGATTTACAAATTTTGATAATAATGTTGAATATTTAGGTTGATTTTGCAGTGATTATTAATAAATAAACGTAGTGCACTAAATTATGTTGCAGAACACTGAAACTTGTTTAAATACACTGTTTTATTTGTTCTATTTATAAGTTTCTAGTAGGACACAAAAAAAAACTCGACAGCTGTCAATGATATTTATTGTTGTATTGAGCTTTCCTATGGAAAAAAATTCTAAGCATTTCTACCTGATTGTGTTTCAAAGATGTTATTTTGACTACATCTCTACCTCCTAAATTTCTAGGTAAATTAATTCGTATAGCTGAATTTGGATGATGGCAATTAAACTTTGTTAACGTAGTTCTAATTAATCGTTCTAAACTATCTAAATCTGTATTGGACCATTTAATTATGCCAAATGAGTACGTTAATAGAGGTATTGCCCAAGTATTTATTGCTTTTACTAAATTTTTAGCAGATAGATTGCATTTTAAAAAATTTCTGATCCTAGTGCGAAATTTAATCCTAATATCATTTTTAATACTAGTGTGATCTAATCTATTCGATTGCGGGTATCCTAAATATTTATAAACCTCATCCCCTTTCATACAGAAAACAATTATGAAAATTATTCTCAAACTTCCTCTAACTGCAGACAGTGACCTTATATTCAAAATAATGAGAGTATTTGATGTTCGACAGATCTATGTAAAAACTATCCTCATGCATCTCTATAAAAACAAACATGTGCTTTACGAAAAAAAAATAAACTTAAGGTTTACACGTAACTCCAACAAAGACATATTGCAAGTTCCAGCACTCTCTTCCACCTTTGGTCAACTTAGCTTTAGATACTTTGCCACAAAAATATTCAACATTCTCCCAGAAAACATCAAACTGAGTCAAACACAGAGAGAGTTTAAAAAATATGTTAAAATATGGATACATTCTAATGATCGAGCCTATACTGGTGCCCTCACCCAAACGCCCAGTCATTGACAGTTGTTATTGTAGTAATAACCTTGCAGTTTATGAATTGTGTAGGTATATGCAAACAATAATGTTAACTAAAATAAAGTTTTTGCTGTATGGAAACCTACTTTACACATTTATAAAAAAACCATAGATAAAATTGCGAGAAACAATTAACAAAATTTCTGCCTCAATACAGGTTCACCTAGTGAGGCAGGCAATGCACAACTAAAAATACTGTATAACTATACTACTCCTGTGTAACCTTTCTTACATTACTTTCTGTTTGTTAATTTTTCTGTACTGATTGATGTAATCTATTTGTAAACTACATTGAGTATGTAATTTATTTATTTTTTTTTAGTTAAATTGTTGTTATTTAATTGAATAAAGATTATTATATTATATTATTATACTTTTAATTTTGAAATTTCTAAATATACCCTCATCTTCGTCTACAATTTTGCCTTTTTCTATATGGATCGTTTTACATTTATCTAAATTAAAAGTCATTTTAATATCATCTGAAAATTTTTTAACTACCTTAATCATTTTTTCTAAACAGGATTCAGAATTTGAAAATAATTTTATATCATTCATATATAATAGACTAGCAGACCCGGCCACACGTTGCTGTGACTAACGAAACACAACGCCATTACCCAATCTTTATAAAATCCACACCACCCGCTTGCCAGCTGCCCGCTGCCCGCATTGAATATTTGAATTTATCGGCTTTTCTCTACTATAATAAGCATGTATTATACATATAAACTAATTCACTCGCCACTAATTATACAATCCTTGCAATGCAACACTGGATATTTGAAAAGGGAAAATCAAATACCTACTTACTCTAGGACAGGGGTCTCCAAACTACGGCCCGCGGGCCGTGTCCGGCCCGCCAGTGTCATCCATCCGGCCCGCGACATCTTATGGCCATTTTCATCAATCAGGCCCGCGAAAACTAATGGCAACTAAGACCTTACTCAGAAGGGGCGAATTCACCGAGAATTTTTTCGTGCGAATATATATGCTCATTGGCGAGGTACTGGGCACCAATACATTGCGTCCACAAGTATCGCGCGAAAAATACGGGCGCAAATCGTGTGTAGTTCGCCAGACTTACGTCCAGTTTACGCGGGAACTGCAGAACGAGTACACGTATCAAGGGAAATGGAGCGGCAAAATTGTGACAGGGAATGGTTCCAAATGCTCGCGCGTTTCACGCTCCTTCTGGATGCAATATACGCGCGAAACGATACGTGGCAAAATCGCCCCCTGGTCTTATTGTTTTAATTGTGATTGTGATAAGGTGGATAAAAAACTCAGAACAGTTGCCAACTTAACGGATTTCACGTCATATCTGGGGGATTGGAGTGAGATTGGAGTGAAATGATTTATGAAGAAATATGATCCCTGGAAATTTTATTCTCCACTTTTTACTTTTACTCTCCCCCCCCCGTGGACGAAAATATGGGTGTCTAGAAATTAAAACAGTTTTGGCCCTCCGAACTCACTGGAGTAGTCAATGTGGCCCTCCGGCTGAAAAGTTTGGAGACCCCTGCTCTAGGACATCTATTTTCCAATTTCTTCTGTAGAACGAATTTCAAAAGTGATTATAGTACGGCCCGCCAGTCATTTTAAATCGCACAAAAATATGTTTTCTTTGAATTTCTTTTCTCTAATATAATTTACATGTATTATACATATAAACATTCCTCTTCAATCACTATCTATTGGTGAAAACCGTATGAAAATCCGTTGCGTAGTTTAAAAGATTAACGCGCACATACATTTTGAGCGACTTCATTTTATACTATGTAATGATAATGATGATGTGAAACTATACTACTCTCTCTTGTATTACCCTTAATTTTTATTCCAAACTTGCTTTTAATTAACATTTTAGATAGAGGATTCAATGCTAAGCAAAACCAAAGTGGACTCAATGAGTCTCCTTGAAAAATCCCTCTTTTTATTGAAAAGCCCGGTACTTCTATTTTCTTACCTTTTAAATTAACTAGTAAATCTGTATTCCAAAAGGACATAATATTTTTCAAAAAGCTAATTATAATTGGGTCAACTTTATAAATTTTCATTTATTTAAATCAATTTTTATAATTTTTTACGCACCAGATTTAAATGTCCGGGTTAAATTTTCCCCATAGGAAAAACTAAACCCTTTCACACACTTCCCCAAATGATCATCTAGTCAAACCACGCTATGCAATTGCACTGTATAAGTATTATAAATACAAAACAATACAAGAACAACATGTCAACCTACCAGAGACCAAATGGGAAAATAATTCACCGACTCCAGATATTTTCATATCAGAGGGTTCGGCTCTGTGGAATTCCTAATTGAACCTATAAATCCTACTGATCCCTCAATATAAATATTTAAAAAATCGTTTGCAATCCTACATGTATTTAAAATGACCGATTTTTGCATTTTTATATATAAATTCTTTGACAAATCTAATATGCCTAAATTTTGAATCAGAGACCTAAGTATAATGCCAGTAGCCGAAATAACAAATGGTAATATTTTTATAGTCTGAGAGTGCCAAATTCTTTTAATTATTAACAAATTATTATTATTTTTATTGTCGTATTGTAATTATAATAATACTTCTGAGGACAAGCGTCCTTCCAGGCTGAAGGCTAGTTTTGATCTGAAGAGCTCCTGAAACCTAAAGATTTTGTAAATTCGGTCTTTTTCGGCACAATGAAACCATGTGACCGAAGGCCCAGAGACTACCATGGTGAAGTATGTACTAGAACTAGATCATCGACTATTATGATACATTACACTCTGCAAACAAAGAAGATTAGCAGAGCTCCTCACAAGCCTCGATTACATTGAGCAAGTTCACAAGCTACTAGCCGGTAAGTTTAAAAGCGGGTGAATCGACACACAAAACTGTCTACTCACTCAGTGGCGACAGTAGCAGCTAAAATAACGACTCTCGCGCGAACCAATTCGGTCGACATTTTGTAAAAAACTTGAGGTCGCAGCTAGCGCCACACGCTAGCCAGTAGCAAGAATACTATTCTCCACAGGTAATATTGGCACCCATTTCACTGGCGCCTGAACATGGAGCCTCCCTTGTTTTCAAACCCATTGCAAAAAAATTAAAATGGACTCACATTCTTATTAGAAGCTGTAATTTATTATAGTGAGCTTGCCGGGGTTTGAATCTTCACCACCTTTAGTTATGAAATTGCAACGCCTTGGATTTAAACGTCTAATGCCTTTGTTTTGAACCTGAAGTGTCTGGGTTTCGAATTTGTGAAGCCATGGTTTTGACCCTGAAATGTCTTGTTTTGAAACTGCAATGCCTTGGTTTTGAACCTGCAATGCCTTGGTTTTGAACCTGCAATGCCTTGGTTTTGAACCCGCAAAGCCTTTGTTTTGCCATGGTTTTGATCCGGAAATGTCTTGATTTTGAACATGCAACGCCTTGATTTTGAACCTGCAATACCTTGGTTTTGAACCTGCAATGCCTTTGTTTTGCCATGGTTTTAATCTCGAAATGTCTTGTTTTGAACCTGCAAAGCCTTAGTTTTGAACCGCAATGCCTTTGTTTTGAACCTGCAATACCCCTGTTTTGAAGGCTGAACCTGAAGTTTCTGGGTTTCAGATTTTGATCCTGAAAAGTTCAGGTTTGAACCCACAATGCCTTGGTTTCTGAAATGTCTGGGTGTTTACCTGCAGTGCCTTGGGTTGAAACCTGTAATGTCTTGGTTTTGAACCTACAACGCCTTGGTTTTGAACCTGCAATGCCTTGGTTTTAAACCTGCAATGCCTATGTTTTTGATCCTGAAATGTTTTGTTTTGAACCTACAACACCTTGGTTTTGAACCTGCAATGCCTTGGTTTTGAATCTGTAATGCCTTTGTTTTGAAGACTAAACCTGAAGTTTCTGGGTTTCAGATTTAGATCCTGAAAAGTCCAGGATTGAACCCGCAAAGCCTTGATTTCTGAAATGTTTAGGTGTTTACCTGCGGTGCCTTGGGTTTGAACCTGAAATGCCTGGGTCTTGAACCTTAAATGTCTTGGTTTTGAACATGGAATAAAGACATTATAAATGTCTCCCACATTGATTGGAATGGAAACCAAGACGCCACTGACATTACCGTTGGTTCTAACGCATTTAGCATGGCTGTCTCTCTTATTTGTATTATTTTACATTGTACATATATCATTTATTCTATGGCTTTGACCCTGATATGCGTTGGTTTTGGAAAAAAGGTATAGAGCAAGGAGAAATAAATAAAACCACATTTCCTACATACGTTTTGTATTTTTCTTAAAAAATTATATATAATTTTGTGAAAGAACTACAGTTTAAAATACATAGGTACATTTGAAGAGTATTGTTTTGACGTATATTCCTTTAGGAAGGTATTCAAAATAATTATTTGTTTAAAATTCTCACCGAGTTCATTAGAAATTAAAAGTATACACATTTTGAATAATAAAAACTAATAATTGAATTAATTAATAGAAATGTCACGAGACTAATCAAAATGAACAAAGATAATTGAATCAGAAATACGCCCTTGATGGCCAAACGATAAAATGGTTTCTTTGGAATTAATTATCTGCACGCGTCGCCTACCAGACGACCTGCACAAGCCCACGTGCAGGCCACGTGGACATGGATAGCATCCCCACTCACACAACCGCATACAGTAATACCTCAGTTAACTCCAATAACTTCTTATAACCAACTAAGTAATACGTTATAATATATCAATAGTGGAAATTAGAAATGCTGTAAAGGACAAAAAATTAAAAAACCAGTTAAATGTCATTTTTTTCTTTTGATCTGCGTCGTCAAAATATTTCTAGAAAAATGTGTCCTTCACAATGTGAATTTTAAGAGGTTTTTTTTTTTAATTCAAAAAAAATTATTTTATTAAAGAAATTTACAAAAAAATGTCATCTAAGTATTCTGAAAGATAAATTTAATGTAATTTTAAAGTAAAATTTCATAATTATCGGTCTTCAAAAACAGGTGACTTAGACAAGGGCGCCCGGGTTCATGGGGAGAAGTTTATCCGGGTCTTGGCAGCGGATGCGTCTGCCCACCAGCTGCATGGGAGGCCGGAAAGGGAGAGAATGATTGAGTGAGTCCCTTTGACTTCTCCAGCCGTACTCTCTCGGACCATCGCCTTGCACCGCAGTGGGAGGGATGGATTCATACGTCCGTCACTCCTGGACACACTGACCCCAGATTCCTATCCACCCCTAATACCCTTTTCCTTCTCAGAACTTCCTCTCCTTCCTAAAAAGACCCTCCCACACAACATCACCAAAGATGACATAGGCCTTAAGGGTAATTATTTTCCTCAGGGCCTCCTGTGTGGAGCTAATTTTAAAAAAAAGGTGATAAAAAATTTGAAAAAAAAAACTTCTTTTCGCTCCCCTGAACAATTAACATTTTGTCCTTTACAGTATTTAAAATTTCTGCTTTCAATATGAAATAACGGTTTCAATTGATTTATTTTGCAAAATAGCACAAGAATTCAGGGTATTCAAGAAAACGGCAAATTTAAAAGAGGAGACAGTATAGAAAATCAAACATTATGAATTATGCATTTATTTTTTTTAAAAGAAAGTTATGTTTTGACAGAAAAATATTTTGATTTCAAAGGAACAATTTAAAAAGTTCAAATTCAAATGAAAATGTTACGTTATTTAAGTTTTATAAATAGCAGAGTGTACCTTTTCAGCCAGTAACTTTTATTTATAATTATTTAACTCTACTAAACAATACTGAAGGTACCTACAACAAACTTAACAAACATCATCCACATTCATTTGCAGAGAGAAAATAACCCTACAGAGGCCGTAAAGTGAATGTATACCTGTCTCGGTCAACGGAGGTTTTACTGCACACACCGGCTGGCTGGACCACACACATATAATAATATATACAGACATACACACATACACACAACACTAGTAAGCGCCTCCATTCTATATACATTATGTAGTTATTGCTTTGTTTATCTAGAAATACGGGCTTCTAACCAATCAAGTGTTTACGCAGGCGGCATTACTTCACTCCACTCCACTTCACTCTGCTTCACTTCACTTCACTCCACTTGTACTATTATCTTACTCGTATGTACCGATACCTATTCATTCAATAACCGGATTAAAACAAACAAACAATCACATCACACCATTAATTCTCTATTACTTTTCCAAAAATATTATCCGCGAGGGAAACAAAGTTATTATGTATTGTTTCTTACAAAGGTGCGCAGTAGCGTCTCGTAAGTGTTACATATACAATGTAGTATTTACAGTGAACAAATAACAAAAATGTTGTGGTAAAATCAAAGAGTTCAATATCGAATTAAAATTAACATAAAGTGCAATTCCACGAATTATTAAAAACACCTTAATTGAAATAGTGGCAATAGCTAAAGGTTAGAGGATAAATGAGGCCGGGAGGGAAGTCATAAAGGCCGGGAGAGGAATATAGTCAAGAGATGTTAGTCCCTCGGGAAGAGGACCAACTGTTTAACCCTTTCTCAAAAAGTGTTTGTCTGAAATCAACATGTAAAGGCAATAAGACCCCACTTTCGGCCAAAACTTTTTAAATACTTTATTATTATATATATTCTCATTCTCTGTGGCAAAATATACATTCTGGCAAGAGGAAATATGCTTCATAGTTCAGTAACCCCTCATGCTAATTTGGCCGAAAGCTTTTACTTGTTAAAAGTTAGGGAATGTACCCATACTACGTGACCAATTTTTTGCAATTTTTAACCCCCCCCCCCCCCCCCGGTGACCAAAAACCTAAGCAACCCGCCGCTCATTTGTATGGAGCGTGACATTTTGAAGACCCCCCCCCTAAACGTGTCACGTAGTATGGGTACGTTCCCTTAGTTATAATTTTCATTTTAATAGAATGCAACAATAATCCTCATTTTTTAAATTATCTAACCATTTTTTTAAATGTGAACACGGTAAATAGAATTACAATATTATGGCTGTGCATACAATCAAATTTACTGTCCAAGTTGCATGAGACTTGAGGTTTGATCAAATTAACTTGAAGTTGTGTGGATGCCAATTTGCACGACAAGTGTACTTGAAGAAAGAATCGATTTTAGACTCTGCCGACTTAATCAATCTTTCATGCATTCTTGAATGTGTGGATGTTCATCAGTTCAGTCAAACCTATTGTGATCACCACAGAGTACCGACACCACCCAAAGACGTGATCTTACATGAACTGACATCACTTCAAATATAATGGAACACGTGTAGCCACATTGAATCAAGCCTCAACTCTCATGCAAATTTGACAGTTTGACAGTAAACTTGATTGTGTGTAGCGGCCATTAAATTGTTTAAATGGAAGTTAACCCGTCTGCTTGTTTAGGAATAAATACATCCCAAAACATGTAATCGCGTTATTCTTTCATAAAACCAAAAACGTCCCGAGCGACCTTACATTTTAAAAGCTATATATCTCTTTTCCTCTCATGCAAACATATGTATTTTTCTTTTAACCAGAAAGAGAATGAAATACTGCTTATATTGTCTTTGAAATATGAAAGCGATCTTGCATAGACATTTTACAATCTCGATCCAAAGTGACAGTTTCAGAATTTTTTTCAGAATCTGAGGCTTCCGGATTGTGAGGTGCGAATATGTTGAACCAAGCAGACGGGTTAAGGCAGAAACATACTTGCGTGTTGTGGCGTGTTGTGGCGTGTCGTGATTACAAATTAACCAATCATCGTCGTGGTTTGTCGACACGCCACGACCTACAAATATGTCTCTAACCATAATAAATGTATGAAACCGATGTGCTTCTGGCGCGTCACGACACGCCACGACACCCAAGTATGTTTCTGCCTTTATTCCTTTTTGCCTTTCCACATGCCGAAATGCTTAATACAACCATCACAAAAATACAATCTTTTTCCATTATGATGGCATTACACGGGGCCGCCCGTTAACTTCAGACACAAAACACATAAGAAAGCAAGCAACTGAGCTCACGCTATAAAAATACTGTCATTTACAAAAAATACAGTTTTCTTTCTAAAAATAATAATTTGGTTCTTTTTCGTGCAAACTATCAGAAAAACGATTTGTTCACTTTGAAATGACTATAGTTTTTACTCACAGAGCCCGCTGTTGAAACAAAATGTCATGCAATGGTACAGTTCTTAGTCCAAAGAAAATAATTTAGAAGAGAAAGGGTTATGAGGGGGAATGAGTGAATTGTAAGGAAGAGAGGTTGGGGTAGGGGGATAGGGGATGGCACGGAGGCCAGACAGACCATTATATGTAATGTTACGCAGGTACAGTTTATTCAGCTTCCACAAACAACGTCAGCATGTGAAACTCCCACCATATTTACAACAAGACACCTAAAATTAGCGCTGTGAATATCGTTTTATTAAAATGTGTATTGTCCTTTTGCTTTTAAAACTATCCGCACATTTAGTTTAGTAGATTTTCTTACAAAATAGGAATTTAATCAGTATGTACCAAAATATACATCAGAGTGGGATGTCTACATAAACTAGCATTCCGGCGCAGACCTAACACATATTTACAGGAGACACTTTGTCCTTCAACTTCAATTCTCTCTTCCTCGTCTCAACACAGCGCGCACTTCCGTAAGCAGTGGCATCTCTCTGCGTGGTGTCTGCCGCAACTGAAACAGTACTAGGCATTAGTCGGGGGCTATCTCTAGCTGACGTACTAGCACAGGTGTGGAACAAGGGGCACTCACTTGCTGGCCTGTTATGCTAGGCCCTCTTCCTCGTGATCCTCCTTGGCCTCGGTGGTCTCCCCCTCTTTGCTCACTTCCGTCTGCTGCAGCTTGGCCTGCAAGTTATATATACATTTTTTTATTTATCTATATAAGGTATGTTTACATTACATAATTCGATGCCTGTCTCACTAGGGTATACCTGTGTTGAGACAGGCGTAGAAGTACATACATAAATGAATATCATATATAAGAATATTTAATTTTAACATAAGAATATTTAAAGTAAAATACATACTGATTTAACAATTAAAATAGAAAGATAATTTAAAGTGTGGGTAAATACCATAAAGAGAGCATTATATAGATGAATGAGGAGATGAATAAAGTAGTAAATCCTGTCAAATCTATATAGGGAGTTATTTTTTTTTTATTTTTTTTACATTAACTCCACACAGGAGGCCCTGAGGAAAATAATTTCCCTCAGGGCCTATGTCATCTGGGATGCTGTGTGGAGGGTCTTTTTGAGGAGAGGAAGAAATGAACATTGGTCTTGAAGAGACCCATGTTGTAGGAAGGAGGAAACACAGAGGCCGGCAAATCATTCCACAGCCGAGATGTTGAACATAAGAACGAGTCGAAGAAACGACCCGTTCTCATGTGACAAATGTCAACTGTGTACAAATGTTGGGCACGCGTTTGGCGTGTTTCCCGACTATGCACCGGTGCCGAAGGGATCAATGATGCTAGTTCCTCGGAGCATCTTCCATTGTAATACCGGTAGAACAAGGATAGCATTCCCACCCGACGCCTGTGCTCTAAAGATTGCAATCCGTCTGTTAAGATGGGAGAATCTATCAAACGGACCGCCCGTTTCTGCACAGATTCGAGGGTATTTTTCAGGTATTTTGGAGCTCCAGACCAGAGGTGGCTGCCAAATTCAACCGTGGGGCGCACTAGCGATTTGTACAGGGTTAGCAGTTGTGTACTTTTAAAGTATCTGCGGGCCCTGTACAGTACGCCCAGTTTTTGGGAGGCTAACTTTACTCTTATATTATACATATAGGATTTTACTATTTTGATTTCTTTAATATGGGTAAGGACATACGTAAGTTGGTAATTCTGTCTATTTGTAATCTATTTTACAAATGTTAGCAGTAGTGTGACGTCCAATACTTATAATCCATTTCTTTATATCTTGTTTGAATTTGGTCATTGATTCGGTTTGTCTAATCGTAGCTGGTAGTGTATTGTGTAGTTTTCAAGCTATGTATTTAAAGTGTTTTTGTCCAAAGGTGGTTTTAGAAAAGGGAGTTTGGAGAAGTTCTTTATTTTTGGCTCGGGTATTGTGTATCATTTGTGTTGGTTTGTATAGGATTTTGTTGTTTTTATGTAAATAAACTAAGATGGATTTTGCGTAGAGCTGTTTAATATCCATAACGTTGAAAGTATTGAAGATCATATCGGTGCTGGTAGTGAGAGGAAGTTTAAGAATTATTTTTATTATTGGTTTTTGTGCTTTAATGATGGGGTCAAGGGCATTCGAATAAGTGTTACCCCAAGCTAAAATTCCATATTCAATGTGAGATTGGCACAGTGAGTAATATACTGTTTTTAAAAGTTGTAGGTTAAGGAAATTGCATGTTTGTTTGAAAAAGTATATAGATTTGCGGATTTTGTTTGTAGTGTTAAGTATATGTTGCTTCCAATTTAGGTGTGTATCAAAGGTTAATCCTAAATATTTGAGTGTTTACTTGTTCAAGGCATGGGCAGTTGCAATTCCGGTTCAGAGATGAGTTATTACATTCGTGTATTTTTAATTTTGGGTGTAGGTTTGGTTTTGTGATATTGGTGAGACTAGACAGTAAGTATTTTGTTTTCTGTACGTTAAGAGTTAATATGTTCGAGTCAAGCCAATATTTAACCTTTTGAATTCCTACCTCCGCTTTCGAATATACGGAAGGCCAGTCTTTTGCTTGGAATAGTAGGACAGTGTCGTCGGCGAAACTGACAATAGTGGCATCGATATCTAGGTTACACAACTCGTTAATGTATATTAGGAAGAGCGTTGGACCTATAACACTGCCTTGTGGGACACCGTAACTAATAGGTAAATTCTGACTCTTTGTAGCTCTGAGTTTAATGCATTGGGATCTGTCCGATAAGAAGCTGGAGAGGAGGCTTAATTCATTATTCCTAATACCTATATTGAACAATTTGCGTTCTAATTTGATGTGTGATATTGTATCAAACGCTTTACAAAGGTCGAGAAATACCGATAAGACATTTTGAGCCCTTATCAAGGTGGCCAGAGATATGGTCAGTGACGGTGGCTATGGCATCGTTTGTGCTTTTATGGTTTCTGAAGCCAAATTGCCGCGGCGATAGTAGGTTGTTGGTTTCAAGGTATTCCATAAGACTATTATTAACCGGTCAAAGGCCATGACATTTAGCGGAAATTCGCGGAACTTCGCAAAAAAACACTAAAAAACCACCACTTTGAATTTTGAATTGAATGTTTTGTTGATAAATTTTGAGCTATTGTATATTTTATTAACTGAAACACGTTCACATCACAATAAACTATCTACGAAAACCACATTACTTGCATTTATTACGTAAATTAATAGGTTTTATGATCGTTTTATTCGCGATACACCCATTAATTGCGACCGTTAAATTCGCGGCAAATTCTGACAGCCGATTGTCATAGAAGAAATCGTTTTAAAAATATTCCAGGGTGACAAGGTGAATGAAACTTGTAGCATCTCCGAGAGTAATGACGACGCAAGCGATTCAGACACTGTTCAGCATACAAATTGTGTAGATAGAAGGGCCAAAATCGTAGACCAAAAGTTTTTTGTCGGAAGTATTATTCAAATATTTGAATTATTTTCTCGCGCATGCGCATATGACACGCGCGCCGGCGCGTCTCCGGCCTCCCAGCGGTTAACGATCTTTTCAAATACTTTAGACAGGGAATTGAGTTTATTAATTGAATTAACATTACCCTTAATATAGACAGTCAAAATATTGAAAAAGTAGAAGGAATTAAATATTTGGGAATCACAATCGATAACAAGTTAAAATCTAATACTAACTTTGAAATAATGTAAACTAAAAAATTGTAAAAAAAGATTAACTTCTTAACCCCTCCGAATTTTCGAGAATATTAGCTTTTGGTGTCTTAAACGAAATGACATTTTACGAAAACTTTGTATTATTACCGCTTCACAATTAACGCTCTATAAATGAAACATTTCTGAACGTAGCCGAATAGTAAAAACTGTTTTAGACAGGTTACAAAATAAGCTTTCGAATTATTATATTACAAATAAATTTTAACATTTGTAAATATTAAAATTTAGAATGTAAACATTAAAAAAATGTAAAAATGACTCACGTGATGTTTTTATGTGAAAACGGTACTAAAATCACAGATTATGTAAACAACAATACTTATAATAATAATGTGTAATAAACACTTTTGTCACCTCACTTTTTTATCATTTCATATAAAAAATATTTAATAGAAATTAACAATGTCGGGCGCCCGTGGGAAATTTGGCAGGATAAATTATGTGTCAGACTGCGCGTCTGACAGAATGTTCTTTTTATGTATTTCTATGGACAACTTGAATAGAGATGTGCAGCATGATTCACTATCGACATTTCACTTTTTATTTTACGGATGTAACTAAAACAATAACGGAATTATAACGGTTTCTATGGAGACACACGCGCTGACGTGTAAACACGCTTATTGTACTTGACTGCTGTCGTATTTTTAACGCATATATCTGCTTACGTTGCGGAGGGGTTAAGGAAGATAAAAGCAAAATTAGACCATAAAACAAGGAAGTTGGTCTACAACACCACTGTAGCATCGCATGACACATGAATTACCCAAGTGTAAATCAATAAAACCCAAGTTAAAATAATGGAAATAATTTGGAATAGAGGCATGACGTCGGTAGTGTGTAGCAGATATACTAGGATAAAATCATTATCTTAAAGGCCTGTTCAGATTGAGCATATAAATATAAAATAGATCATAGCATGCCAAATAATGCTCTCCATACAATCCCTTCAGACCGTTTACACCTAAGCGCTTTATGCGCATATCAACCATAGACAATGCACATCTTACGCCGTAACCCCTCCTGAGGCGATATGCCAACAGTTAAGCGCCCCCCACTCCGATGAAAACAGGAGGGGGTCATTTTAATTACAGAGCTGCCTAGACCGGTTGATGACAGACGTCAAGTTGACAGATTCAGTACAAAAATGCGCACTCCGTAGCCGCTTGCTAATTCATCTAACCCCCTCTCCTACCATAGGAAGAAATATTTGATAACGTTGTGTGAACGGTACGAAACATAAGCACTCGCGGTTCAACAGTTATCTGGTCGCGGTTATATTCCATGTCTGAACAGGCTTTAAGTGTGTGGCAACGATTAGTCTATATCACCCTAGTATTTATTTATAAGTTAAAAAATTAAATATTACCAGAATAATGTTAGTATTAACAGCACAGTCGATTGCTATCCTAAAGGCGTGACTCCTGCGACCTCCGCCATGAACATAAACATGAATCGTTATTTGTTTTTGGGGTGTTACGCCGTTGTGCTACCTCTTTCTTTAGCCAACGTTTCGGACAGCGTTGCAGTCATCATCACGGCAGATCCGGTAGATCCGGATTTGCCCTGAAGATGGACACTGCAACGCTGTCCAAAATGTTGGCTAAAGAAGGAGGTAGCGCAACATGACATAACACCCCAAAAACAAATAACGAAAATACTTTTGGCCGTGAAAATCTTAAAACGTATCATAAACATGAACGTTCACTTGAACATCACTATAAACATTTTTTGTTTTCTGTCTCCTCCATTTGTTTAAACATGATTGAAAGATTGGGGCGAAGTTCGCGCAGTCACACACAATTTGGCTAGTGGTCTGTGGTAAGGACTTGTCCGTACGCAATGAACACTTGACGTTTGAAAAAATTTCGAAATTATTGTAAAGCAGAAATATTTTGACCATCCGACAAAATATGGTTGAGACCCAGGGGGTTAAAATGTTTAATGAACTCCCTGTAAATGTTAAGGAAGCTAAAAGTCTTGCAGTTTTTCGTGGGTTATGTCTCAATGTTGTGAAGTCCAAATTTTAGTACGTAGGTAAAAGAATATTATCATAGTAGTTTCAGAATAGATAAATACTAGATATAAATTGTAAATTTTATAGCTAAATAAAATATATGTACTATAATTTTTTTTTAAATAATTATCCCACTGTAAGTATGGTTAGATTCATGCTGGAGCGAGGTGAACAGTGCACAGTGTTACAGACCTGCAGCTGCTGGAAGGTGATGTCTTTGGTGAGGCAGATGAGCAGCACCGTCATGTTGTCGCAGCCGAGACCGCCCATTCCACAGTCGGGAGCCAGGCACAACTGCATCAGCTTCTCGCACACCTCGCTGGGCTCGCATCCCTCCTTCAGCGCTTCCCGACAGAAGTCTACTACGTCCTGCAACCACATTCATATAGTTCACCTAAGTACCTAAACATCCATTTGGGAGGCGGGTATGGGTAACCAAGACCCCTGCCGTAGGTCACCCCAATGTGACTCATCACGGGTGCTCTGGTTCATGGGGTGAGATTTGCCTAGGACTTGGTGGCGGATACTGTTACATAAAAGCATTTGAAACAAGGTGTGGGCACCGTTTTATACACACTATGTTTATCGTCTCAGTGTATGGCACCTCCAGTACTTGATGCTCATTGACAATTGGTCAGATTGCCAGCCCTGGAATATTTTGGAGTTGAACCCTTGTTGTTAATACTGCACGCAGAATTCAAATGAGCAGAATTGAAAAGGAAGCTCTTTCATTCCTTGTGCGGCAGCTCAGAGCATTGTGCGATCCTCTGGACTGAAATTCCACGAATCAATTAAAAATCGCCATGATTGTGATCATACATCTTGGAAGTGACCAGAGGTGGCCCCTGCCTTAGTGCACTTGAGCAATGCACTACAAAACACCGACAAATGTCAAAAGTGTAAATTCGTACAAACATCGACAAACGTCAAAAGTGTAAATTCGTAACATTCATTCACGAAGAATTCCCACCAATTCGTTATAATATCCTTATTATAACGAATACCATACTCGCATCGGCGCATACGAAAAAGCAATGTGTGCATCTTCCGTTGTGCCGAGACGTGACGTCACATGAAGTGATATTTCTACTGGGACTGTCTCCAGAGGCTTGGGACGGTGAAATGGGCAAGACATGAGTTAAGATATAAGACACGTATATATGGCGCGTGCACTAGCGGCGCGCATGCGCCGAGGCATTCTGATTTATGACAAAACCTTTAACATGCTTCTGAAAGGCCCTTTTGGCTGGTAGCAAATGTTCTGCAGACCTGAAATTCTTACGATGTGAGATTCTTTCTTCTAAATGAGGAGTTTTCCACAAGCCACTCCACAACTTATCACGGCATCACCATCAAACTATTTACATAAGCAAGCCCTTTATGCCAGACAGCCTTAGGATCAGGGAGCCCCTTTTTTATTCACAACTAGCTGACCTTTGCACCGCCTCAGAATCAATAACTGTGGTGTTAACTTATTAGATGAATTAAATTAAGTTTTTTTATTAAGTTAAAAATAACACAATAAAGCAATTATCGATGCGCATTTTGTTTTTGTTAGTATCAGAGATGTCATTGTGTACGGATTTATATTTTTTGTGATTTTCTTACTTTTCCACTTACGTACGGGAATTGCGTTTCATTTTCTTTATACATATATGTGAGGGAGATTTATTATAATTATTACTTTGGAGGGGTGCAGATGTATGTTCACCATTTGTCTCATTTTCAACTGTTGACATTTAGTGTGTAAGAAAGAAAAGCAAAACAATCAGCGCATTGACAATTTTTGGGATTCACTCACTATTCAATATTATACTCATCATAAAATGAGCTCTTTCAAAAGGTGATAATTCGTTACATACAAAAAGGAGGAGGAAAAGAATTTTCTTAATAATATTTTTTTTTTGTGAATTTTTCTAATGTTTTAATAGCTATTCTGCTATTCAGGGTGGAGACAAATCCAACAAATCAAAGATCATAAAAATCGGCCCAGCAGTTCTTGAGTTATAAAAAATGGTGTAACTAACCAGACTTTGTTTTATATATTAAGATATGCTATTGTAATTCGAATACCTTCTTTTCACTTTAAACTTGCATTTGCCATGTTGAGTTCACATTGCTCATAATAATTAGCATTTTAATAATGTACATTGTTGCCTCATAATCCCACGGTAACAATAGATTCGCTCATCTATAGCGTGGCGGGTTTGAACTCTCCAGCCAGACTCTCGACCCGTCGCCTTGCACTGCAGTGCGAGGGATGGATTCATATGTCCGTCACTACTGCACACATTGACCCCCAGATTCATACCCACCCCTCATACCTTTTTCCTTCCCAGAACTCCCTCTCCTTCCGTTCTCTAAAAAGACCCTTCACACAGCATCTCTAAAGATGACGTAGGCCCTTTGGAGATGACTTAAGAGGGAATTTTTTTTCCTCGGGACCTCCTGTATGGAACTAATGCAAAAATATATATCGTATTCGGATTGGGGTCCCAGTGGCCTCCGTCCAAAGTAGGACCAACCTCTCCTCGCATGAAAATGTAGATTTTAATTGGTATGTGGAGGTAAATGGGAAAAGTATTAACTATAACACGTCTATTCACGGAATCAAGATCATTTAATAAGACTGATTGAGCACTTTTATAGTTACCGTGAAAGGCAATAAAAATATGTTCCCTATCACAATAATGCTGCAGCCCTTTCAAAAGATGAGATACACAACGAACGTAGGTCCGTTTCCTCCAAAGGAAAAAGTAACCATTTTCTTGCATCTCTCTCACACACCGCACCGTGATGTCTCCGTAGACTGCTACAATACTACTAGTCAAACTTCAAACGTTAATGCGTTGATGGTTTGCTTTTATTCTTAAACATATACTGAGCTCTTTCTTTCACACTAAATAACAACAGTCGAAAATGAGACAATTGGTGAATGTATGTCTGCACCCCTCCAAAGGAAACATCAATCATTATCATACATCTCCTTCACATGTAGAACATGAAAAGCAATTCCCGTCACCGTAGCTGAGCCATACTCATCTGTTTCCTCAAAAGCAAAAAAGTTGTACTTCGGAGGAAACAAACACAAGTATATTGTATACCTCATTGTCTCACCATTATTTTAATGTGTAAGAAAGAGCTGCAGCTTTATTAGGATAAAGAATGTACGTTTTATCCTTTTGTTATGCCATCACGGTAGAGTAATCGTGGATCGTCACGGTAATAATAAAAGCGCTCATTGTTAGTGCACGAAGCTAGAGTGTGTTGGTTGGAGCAATGTGGCACTCACTACAAATGACCCTTTATACATGCCTATTGTTGCGGAGATTTTCTCATAAACAAGGGTCTTTATTGAGTTGAGTTTGTAGACTCACCTGACTGGAGAGCACATCCCAGATGCCGTCACAAGCGATTACCAGGAACTCCCAGTCATCTGTGATGTTCTTTATCACCACATCGGGGAAGGCTGGAAACAGAAATGCACCATTTTATGCAATACCACAAAATAAGTCTGAATGCTCAGAGTCACGGAGTCGCGCACTCACAGAACTGAAACATGTTAATGATACAAGGGCAATACCAGGTGCCATCTTACAAAGTAAATATTGTGCTGATCTTTAATTATTATGTTCAAAATTGTAAACAGTACTGTAGACAGCCCTGATTTACTTAACCTTGTAGAATTTCATTTACCTACTAATCGCCCCATAGCGATCACATCAGTTCTGTCTAAGGTGATGGAACGTGTGATCAACGACAAACTGCTCACATACCTCGAGAAGAACAAAATTATTAACGACCTTCAATACGGATTCCGGCGAAACCGCTCGAGCGGTGATCTTCTCGCGTATGTGACGCATGTTTGGGGGCGGTGCCTGGAACGTTTCGATGAGACCCAAACGGTTGCACTGGACATTTCTTGTGTCTCCCTTTTATAGAAATATGATATAAACAGTGTTGGAAAAAGAAAACACCACGCCTTGTATTGAATTGTAAAAGTTAATCTCA
Source organism: Limnephilus rhombicus (assembly GCA_929108145.2). Lineage (NCBI taxonomy): Eukaryota > Metazoa > Arthropoda > Insecta > Trichoptera > Limnephilidae > Limnephilus > Limnephilus rhombicus. The sequence continues at coordinate 25,683,095 of OV815295.1, read as the reverse complement.
AAAGAAGTACGCCATTATAAAACCAAAGTTTCCAACCGAAATTTGAAAAACAATTAAGAAACTTTTGGAATTGTTTATTAATTATTTTTACATTAAGCTACTAAAAAAGTGAGGTAATGATAATGTTTATAGTACATTTTTCTAATAAAAATATGTGTTTTTATTTTGTTCATTATCAGTAATTTTGGTTACAAAAAACGTAAGGTTAAAAACTTTTTTTATAAAATAAGGAAATTATTGACCTTCTGACAAATATTTCCGAGGCCTGAGGGGTTAAACTATACATGTATATATGCTTGTCATTGTGTTCACACGCTCGAGCAGCTCTACACACGACACCATAGGTATACAACCAAGACAAACTGTCACACTGTAAATTTTTGTTGAACATCAAGCAAGATTTACGGTAATTGAATCTTTTTTTGCGACGAGCCCTTCGCTTGATATCGAACAAAAAAGCATTGAGCGAGGTGGTACACACATTGAGACAGTTCGATTGAGCGTAAAACCATGGAACATGAACGAGTGTGGGTATTTAGCTTTATGGTTTTCGAATTTACATTTAGAGCAACAAAGTATGAGGGTAAGGTCATTTACCTGTGACGATCTGTTCCTGTGGTGGCAGGTTGGCGTTGGCCTTGAAGCCAAAGTCCCCGAGCGCGCGAGACAGGGCGAGGTTGCCGTTGACTCGGTTGAACTCAACATGGCCGCCGCCCGCGATGATGCGCCGCATCTCCCCTTCATTGTTGGGCTTGTGGTCCACCGACAGCGGCTCAGCCTAGACATGCGTTACACAAGGTTAACATTGCAATATTGAGGGATATGTCTAAAACTAGACAACACAAGAAGAAGCAATCTCTCTTACCTTCCCCTTAATACTGGCCACAGCGCGCGAGTCTCCAACGTTGGCGCAGTACAAAACTTCGTCCTTGACCATGACCGCCACGGCTGTGCTACCGGCCACCTCCTCGCGCAGGCTCTCCTCGCGCTGCATGGCCGCGTCCAGCTCCAGGAAGCCCTGCTTCAGGGCCTCTTCCAGCTGCCCGTTGCCGTACTCTGGCCTCCGCACTATGTACTTGTGCAGGTGTTTGCCGGCATACTGCGCTATGGTGGCTCCTATACAAACAACACATTAATTATGCAGCTAAAGAGTGCACAGACGTTGGTCTTATGGTGTATAAAGCCCCATCATGATCACTTTGAATGTTGCCAAGTTTGGAGACAGAATATTTAATGCGCTGTGTCCACATTACAAGAATGATCTAACATTTAATTTGAAGTCAGAAATTGGCTTTAAAACACCTTTTTAGAAAAGGTTACTTAATACAGTAAATAAGGTAAAACACCCTCGAGGTAATTGAATCACAAAGCAGTGCTACGTAAAGTGTTTGGAAAATAAAATGCATATTTCAATATCTTATAAGGTTATTTTTCGGGATTAGTGTCCATGGCTATTATGAATAATTTTTAGAAAAAAACTTTAGATTCGCATTAATACTATAAAAGGAAACTTTTTGCATCACGGCTGGCGGAAAATAATGCATATTAATTTTCAATGTCGTTAAATAAAATTTCACTTCGCGAACCGATCTACGACAACCCGCCCGCTGCCGCCCGCCATTTTATCACTGTTATGTTGGTATCCCTAACCTCACAGAAACGAGAACTAGATATAATTGTAGCCGACTTCGTGGGATACATGATGGGCGCGTAATTATGAAAAACAGAATTAATAATATAATTTAAACAAACCTCTAATCAGGCACTGGAATGGAGACAAACCATTCAAATCCTGGGATGTTTTTTAAAATAAAGATAATATACACAAGCCCGCTACACAAACCCTGCGTAGCCAAACAAACCATTCAAAAACGTAGGCTGTTTTTTAAAGTAAAGATAACATTCACAAGCCCGCTCCACAAACCCTGCATAGCCAAACAAACCATTCAAAAACGTAGGCTGTTTTTTAAAGTAAAGATAACATTCACAAGCCCGCTACACAAACCCTGCGTAGCCAAACAAACCATTCAATTTTTTCATAATTACGCGCCCATCATGTATCCCACGAAGTCGGCTACAATCGTATCTAGTTCTCGTTTGTGTGAGGTCAGGGATACCAACATAACAGTGACAAAATGGCGAGCGGCAGCGGGCGGGCTGTCGTACATCGGTTCGCGAAGTGAAATTTTATTTAACGACATTGAAAATTAAAATGCATTATTTTCCGCCAGCTGTGATGCAAAAAGTTTCCTTTTATAGTGATTAAGGCGAATCTAAAGTTTTTTTATAAAAATTATTCGTAATAGCCATGGACACTAGACGTGGGCAGAATGATTCCCAGGAGTGAATAGATTCAGTCTGATTCCCCCGGCCTTTTGAATTGATTCCTTCTATTCATTCCTTTAATTCAATTAATTCCCAAAAAAAAAAAACTAGAATGAATGAGGAGACTACGAAACACCGCACAGGAGACCGGGAGTTACGAAGCACCGCACAAAGAGAAGACTGATAGGATACCAAGCACCGCACAAAGAGGAGACCGATTATTCCATCTCATTATCTCGCAGGCTAAATCCTATAGATGTATGTGTTTGTCTTTTTTTAGTGTCGTTATTTTTCATATGTAAAATGTATTTATAACTAGTAATTAAATCTTTAAATTAAACAATGTTTTGTTTCACCCCTAAAGTTTTACTAATTTTATTTTATTTATTAAACTTACAACAGCTGACAACAGCTGATTGGCCTTATAATATATGCAAATTTACATATTATATCTACCCAAGATCTACGTCTAAAAGTAGGTAGGTACTTGTATTCCAATATCTTTCATACGTGCCAAAAAAACGATAACAAGTGCACTATTTTTGCTTCTCACTTTTCTAGCCGATGCCGCGATGTTCAGATTCAAAGTCGAAAGTTTTCGACTAACTATGTAATGAAATTGAAGGCTTGGCCCGCCGAGGAATGAGTGAACCGCTAGGACGGATTAAGGGCCGGCATTGAGGAATGAATTAGTAACTTTTGACTAGTGTCTTGTGTCTTACCTCGCAGTGACTTGATGAACTCGCGAGCTGCGTTTCGGACAGACCCGAGCCGACATTGACGTGAAACGATGCAAGACGATGACATCTGACGTCATTTTTGGGTCTGAGATTAACTAGAGACAATAACGTCACAAGTGAAAAAGACCTTAGGTTTAATTCCTGAATAAAGCGCTTCAGACAATTTCCGATAGCGACAGACTAGATACGAGTACCTGGGACGCGGACGGGACGCGCGGGGACCTTAGGACCATCTCAGGACTATTGACTACGACAAATGATTAATTCCTTGCGTGAAAGGGACGCTCGGACAACTCGTCTGAATCGCAGCCGCGTTTTGATCTACGGGTTTTAGAATGGCGGCCGGCGGTAGCGGGATACGAGTCGTTCACAATACCGTCGACAACTTCGCGGCGCGCTGCCCATTGATAATATTTAAATACCTATGAAAAATTATAATATTTAAATCGTTTACGGAACACATTATTCATTGAAATAATATAACAGTAAAATAAATGGAAAAAAAATTATGGTGCCATTAAAAATCTTACGATACCAGGCCAAAGGTAAGGAATGAAGAATCAATTCCTTTTGAAATTGAGAATTAGATCGAGTGTGTCACAAGATTGAATTTATTCATTTAATTCGGTCATTCAATTTTGCCCACGTCTAATGGACACTAATCCCGAAAATTTACCTCTTATAAATAACTCTTGTAAAAATAAGCACACTAAATCATATTTTAATAAAGTAAATAAAAATATTGGCCAGCAAAGATAACAGGGGAAACATTGATCCGCCTTGTGTAAATCTAATAATCTAATTTTTTAAATCTTTTTTGTTTGCTTTTCTTATATCACTATATAACTGTGTGAGTAAGCATTTTAAAAAAACCAATAAGAATATAAGATGATGAAGTACGTTTTTCACAAATTGTCTCCAAACCTACAGATTAGTATAGAAGATTTATTTTGCAGCAATGCGTCTTGTGCCTCCAGTGTACAAGGGTACAAGTCCACGGGCGTAGCCAGGTTTTAGTATCGGGAGGGGTTCAAAAATCAAAACTCGTGTCGGGGGGGGGGGGGGGGGGGGGGGGGGGGGGGGTGGAGACGACGACTTTGTATTTCTTGAGCATTAACTAATAACAATTTGTGGGACATTTTATGTTGAAAACTTTTATTTTCTATGTACATTGGTAATTAAAGTAACAAATGTAATTAAGATTCATGGGAATTCCAGAAAACATAAGGGTAGGTATATAATACCAGTAATATTGTCATATGCAATAAAAAATTTACCAGGTCGAAATTTCCGTAAATTTAGTGCTGATTTCCCTTTTCCCTAAAAAATATTTTTCTCCCCTAGATCTAGTCAAATTTCCCTAGACGGCACGAAAATATAGGTACAAAGGTTACCGAATGCGATCGGATAATCGACAACGGCCAGCGGCGAGTGGTAGAGAGGGCGAATCCAAAATACATTATTAGTGTAATAATTAGTAATAAAATAAGTTATGCCGCTCTCCGCATCTCCTCATTTTTAATATTATTGATGTTGATATCTTAACTTTTCGGGGGAGGTTTGAACCCCCAACCCCCCCCCCCCCCCCCCTGGCTACGCCCATGGTACAAGTACAAGGGGAAGTAGGTTTCTCAAGATAATTTTGTCATAAATACTCAACAATATTATAACAGATAGTAAAGATTATTTAATCTAACTCGACAGTTAATATTGCAGTAGTTAGTAATCAATGCAAGACTAACTTGCCAATGCTTGAATGTGCAGGTGGGATTAACGAGGTGTGATACCACACAATCTAAGAATTAATTATGTAATAAATTTGTCTTAAAGACATTAACCTGTAATCCAGAAGTGACACTGACATATTGAGAGATATCAATCTGCAAGAGATGGATATTAAACATTAATCAAGATTGAGCGAGCAGATAACCATACAAGTTAAATACTGAGAAGTGAAGCCTGGCACCGTGACTGAGTTACGGGTACGGGCAATAAGGTAATGAGACCTACCTCCGTGACCATCGTAGACGGCAAAGAAAGCCGTGCCCGGATCGTCGGGCAATGACAGGATGTGGGTGTGCGAGTCCTCCATGGACACGCGCCAGCCCTGCATGCACGACGCGCCCACCTTGAAGCGCGCATCTTGCACGACGGTCGACTGTTTGGCCGTCACGGGCTCTGACAGCGTCTGCCCCATCTATCTGAAACGCAACATTTTATTTCACCACACGAATATTGCGTCGGACATACTCTGACGTTGCAGTACAGCATTGGCGATGCGTCATTGGCGCGCTGCTCGTGTATTGTTCCGTGTTATTTCGTTCTAAAACAAACTGAGCGTGTACCCACTTGCCATTTACTTACCGATAACGGTGGAAATCTCCTAGAAAACAGACCTCTCAAAGGTCGTGGATAAGACGGTTTCAGGTTACTTTTCCGACATATAAAAAATAATTTGACAAAGAAGAGAAAGAATATCGATAACTTGTGCGAATTTCTCTCGGTTTATCATACCACCATATCTTTATTCACGCGACATTTGACAGATTGTTGATAAGTATACATTACATTAATAGCCAATAGGTCGGTTTGAATAAATTTATCTATGCAAGTACTATTTCATACGAGTACTTGCTTACAAATATGGTATTGCCATTAAAAAATTTCATAACCGTTAGTGTCGGTGGCACAACGGCTTTGTAAAAAACACAAAACATTCACATAAAATATAAAATTATTATTCATATCCGTTTATTATAAAGAGTTGTGTCATTATTCATTTCTAGAGCTCACGTTGAAGAAAAGACAGAAATCAAGATAACCAGAATATTAGTTCTTGCATCGACATAATTGAATAAATAAGTTTGTAATGAGATGTCATTAGTCATTACATTATATTACAAAATATTAAAGAGAGTGATATAGAGCAGAGGCGTAGCGAGGGGGGCAGCCCACCCCGGGTGCCACCAGAGGGGGGGGGAAGGGTGAGACCCGACCGAGTGTCACCCCTAGAGCACAATTTTCTATCCACACCCCCCCCCCCCTCCCCCACCCAAGAACGGACCATTTTTTATGAAGTCGAAAATTTCGTTTGTCAACTTTAATGAAGGGGAGGTGACACCACGTTATCCGCCCTGGGTGCCACCCATGCTAGCTACGCCACTGATATAAACTAAGTATTTGTTTTATGTTTCGGTTCATACTAAAAAAACTTGGTAATTTTTTGGGATTAGTGTCCATGGTCATTATGAATAATGTTTTGAAAAAAACTTTAGATTCGCCTTAATAACTATAAAAGGAAACTTTTTGCATCACGGGCGGCAGAAAATTATGCATTTTAATTTTTTAATCGCAATTTTATTATTTTTGTATGAACAAATTTAACCGTCTTTCGAATTTCAAACAGAACCACGGACATATGAATATACATGGACCTGCCCTAAGTGATAAAAACGTATTATTTCCCCCTCCACATGGCGCCGGCTGAAGCACCTCCTTGGAACCGGCTCGCTCCATGGGGAGGGGATAGAGCCTCGCTTGAATCTAAAATGTGTGACGTCATCATTCTTGCCGTGAACAGCTAGAAGGTAACATCCATACATTTAACGAAATACAACGCCAAAACAGTAGCGTATTCTATACAATATATCTACATATCACATAGCGAATGTGGGCGGTTCTCCAGTGTGCTCATCGGTGGTTACAGGGGTAAGTAAATTATGAAACATTTGTAATAGTGTTTTAACTAAACACGGCAACAAAATATTGCTATGTGTATTGGCGCGAGTCTTTTTGGGGCGAGCATTTGACCTTAGCAAATATGTTATTATCGTGGCAAGCAATTCGCGCTCCCATGTAAAAAGGTCTATTCATTCAAAGCAGATTTTGCTTTTAAGAACTAAATGGTGATATTGTAATGCGAGATGCCTATTTACTGTCAGATTGATTGTATAACGAATCACAGTCATCTTTCTCCTCTTCGCCTTCCATGGTTTGGTTTGACCCCTCACCCGTAACTGCTTGTCTAGTCATTTGGATGTCTATGAAACAGAACTAAATTATTAAGGTTGTTGAATGACAGATGGCGCTACGTTCGCCTCATTGAACTTTCATCCACACATGCGCAAGACATTCACGAGAAGCGTCGCGTCGTTTTGATATTTCATTCGGCATCATGTTCTCGCGTGGGCAAACCATCGAGCTTATTTGTGTTGGCTAAAGACGGACTGACAAAAAATATCGTGCACTCAATTGCTCTTCGGTCATCGTCTATAGCACACCATTCCTATTTCTGTCATAGATCCCACCCCCACACATTTACAATACATTCGTTATTTTTTATTTAACAACTAAAATATTCACTAGAAATAATTTATATGGCAGAACAACGTTTGTCAGGTCAGCTAGTATTAAATAATGAAAAAATCATATCATTCCATTTAAAGAAAAAGTAAATGAAACTACCGAAATATGTGAATTTTCAAACACGTGATAAAAATGATTACAATACAGACAATAACAAAATTTAATGTTTAGTTTGGTTTATTAGAAGTGATTAGCGTGTTTTTGTCTTTTTAGACCATAATTTTTTACCTGCCCACGCCCTCACTATGCCATCTCTTTCTATGGGTCTTCTACTGCCCCCCTGAAAGTCTCAAACACCCACAAGGGGGCGTTACCGCCCACGTTGAGAACCTACGATATACACTATAAATGCGTTAAAAAACCAACCAACTAAGCGTTTTAAAATCAAATGAATAATCGATAGAACAACGTGCGCTGAACGCCAGGCGCTTTGTGAATCAATTTTTTTTTCAATCAAACATATAAATTACGACTTTTGCGCCCATTAAAACTACCGCCCGGGGCAAGCGCCTCGGTTTACCCCCCCCCCCCTGGATCCGGGGCTGGTTGCACCATGTTATTCCCGGGAAACATATAAAAAAAACTTTAAATTAAAATCGGACGTAGGCCTTTAAATCAAAAATAATATGTAGGTAATAATCATGTTAAATTGGAATAATGTTCACCACATTCATAACATTATTATAAAAATATGGTTGATGGTTTCTATATATTAACAACTTTTTAAAATTAAAAATATAAACGTAAAAATCATATTGTCTATGAGTATTTTAGTCTATGCTTTCGGTATTCAAATGCCATAGATCACCGCAGAAGCAGAAAAAAGACAAACGCTTTCTTTGCGGACCTCGACGAAAAATTTCGCTGCCGTCTTGCTTCAGTTTTCAGTTCACAATTTGTTCTTGTTCGCCGAGCATCTGAAAAGTGTTAATTTAGCAATTTAATATTTATGTTGAACTAGTTATCCATTATGTGCACATTATCATGGTGATTATAAACATTTGACTTGATATCGATACGCTATTACATTTTCTCCTTGGCCGTTTCACGCACAAGGCGTCGCCATTTTGATGTGGCAGTAGTAATATAACAATCTGTTACGTTTTTACTATCAGTATTTTGGTTATTTTAAATTTGTTCCTGATTTCGCCGGCAGCCATATCAATTATTATCGAAAGTGTGTGTTAAATTTCCGTTGCATTATTTTAGCTGTCATTCTTGAGAATTTCGACTAAGTGGCGTGTTTTTGTGTTGCAGATAGTCATACAAAAGAGAAGTGATTTATTCCCGGTACTAGACGGGTCCGAATGAATCTCGACAGTACGCGGAGCCAACGCAAGAAGATGTCGCAGGAAGCCGGGGACGATTACTCATCGAGTCTGGGGGACCTGACGATGAACAGCAAACCCCTGATCAATATGCTCACCATCTTGGCCGAGGAGAATTTGGAGCACGCCGCTGTCATAGTACAATCCGTGGAGAAACATCTGGACCAGGTGAAACTCTTGTTATATTCTAATACACACACACACACATCTGTACACATTACCCTTGAATATTGTTGGAATGATGTCACTTTGATAGGCCCTATATTTCTATTTTGTTTCGAAAATATGGCTGAAGTCATCATACTGTTATTATTTTTGTAACATGACAGCCAATTGTAGACTTTTGTTGGAAAATGACAAATGAATCTGCATATTTTTTTTATTAGAATTAAAAAAAAAAAAACAATACAATTGATTTACTCGACTGGAGTAGAATGGCAGCGGTGTTTTCAATACAGATAATGTGTCGGTAAAATTCAATTTGTTAGAATCATATTTTTTTTCTACCTGTTTCAGCTTAGTTTCAGAATTTACTGCTCTATACTAATGGGGTCATTACTGTGGAATGTAGAGTACCCATTTTGAGTAATTCCTTACAATTTGTCAAGTTGATTTATTGATTAAATATTTCAAGTAGAATTCAAGTACATAATGAAGTATTTAGTTTCTTCTTTGGTGAGATTGCAATTTTAAATAATTTGTGTACCGATATGTAATTTATATAAAACCACTGTACTATATATCTATATTAAATAAAAATAAAATAATAGAAAAAGTATATAAGTCTGGAAAATAGTGTGACGTATACGTCAGTTGCTACAGTAATATTTAAGTGAATGAAGTACCATACAGAGGCGGCCACTGCCTTAGTGCACATGTGCAATGCACTACCGAGCACCGAAAAACGTCAAAAGTGTAAATTCGTAACATTCATTCACTAAGAATTCCCGCCAATTCGTTATAATATTCTTACCATTTAACTTTCGTACAGACTCCGGCCATACTCGTATCGGCCCATACGAAAAAGCACTGCGTGCATCTTCCATTATGCCGAGACGTGACGTCACTTGAAGTGGTATTTCTAGTGGGGCTATCTCCAGATGCTTGGGACGGTGAAATGAGCAAGGCATGAGTGAAGCTATATGACACGCGCATGCACTGGCGACGCATGCGCAGAGGCATTCTGATTTATGACAAAACCTTTAACAGGCGTGATATGTTACCGAACGTTTGGAATGACTTAGTTAGGAATAACGAATTTACAACTAATTGACAATGTTACGTATTAGCTCTACCAGTGTACCGGGGCGGCGAAATCAAGCATTTGGCAGATCACTGCTCACTATTGACACCTTTTTAATGATTTTCGCTAGTTTTGCTCTGTAAAAAACTTAATTAAAAATGAGTGTTAATGAAAACATTGCGATTAACGTCGATTTTTTCAAAAGTGACCGAATTTCATTTGAGAATAAATTGTTTTTGAAAAATAATGGCCCTCTAAAACTTTGCTGAATATGATACAAGTTTGTAAGGTTAAGGAAAATAACTCTGAATAGAGTTTAAAACAAAGTATTAAATATTCAAAAGAATCTTGGCTTTGTGAATGAACACATTTTCTTTTGCTTTTTGTGAACAATTTTCGTGGGTGAAAGTGGGGTAAATGATAGCCTTCATTTTACTGAAAAAGTTAATAAACATTCATACTCCCAAGCACACATAAATAACGTATTGCAATTTAGTTTGTTAGAGCGAGTTGATCGGTATACGATTACAACTTGATGTTGGTTTTCATGAATCTGTGAATCAATCAATTATATTTTCCCGTATTAATGTTACCATTTTTTGTGAAAAGCACTGCTGGCAAATTTAGTCACGGGCCGTCTCTGGTACCACATAGCAACACTGACAGTCAGCGGTGCGCAAGTCACAACGCGTCGCATACAGGGACATCGGTTCAACTCGTCAGGACGACATGCTCACTTTTTGTATCAAAAGCGTTAACTGCGTTCAGTACGGCGCTGACCACGTGAACCGACAGTCCTTTATGTGTACAGTCACAAGATGAATATTGAAACAGCGTGTTAATACTGAGGCACATCTTAGCCCTTCTCTTTAGGTCTAATGTTTTAACATATAATGCAAAGCAAAAATGTTGGCTCAGGGTTTGTGAAACATTGTTTACCGACTTTGCTCACATTACATTAATAATAAATAAATGAGTTAGGTACTTTAGTAAAACAAATTAACATTGTTTATTAAGCTTATAAAAAAGGTAACTTTTCAGTATGACTGGGCACACTTCTTATGAATATTTTTTAGAAAAAACCTTTTGATTCACCTTAATTACTTACTATACAAGACAAACTATATGCAATTAGGATGATGGATGATGCATATAAAATTTCAATTCTGTAAATTAAAAATTTGCTATCGTTGTATGCGATGACAGCTGACAGCCATTTTTATTAATTTATGTCCGTATTCTACGAAATTTTTCAGTGCTTTCCATTGCCCTTTGCAAATAGTTGTAGTTTATAATGAAGGTGAGTGATTTTTTTTTTTAATAAAAATTATTGTTTTGATTTTTCTTGCCCAGTCATCCCAAACGTTTACCAATAAAATACACATGTCTTGCCGTAGTACGGTACCTTTGGGTGACATAAAGTAGTTAGCAAATTTGTCTCTTAACCCTTAGTTTGTTGAATTGTGATAACTCATACAGTGATAATGCATACAAAATAATTATAACGTGGTACAGCAGTGAGCTTTTTAAAATAACACATACCCATATATTGAACTACCTAACTAATACTGCCAAATGTTCGCCGTTGTCAAAAATTTTCAATAACATCATATATTCTAACATTTTTGTTCAAAATTTTGAGGTAAAAAAAGTCTTAAAGTTCTGCTAAGGGTTAATGAATCACCTGAATGAACTATTTCATTAGTGATTTTCTCAATTGGATGAATGTGAAACATTCTCCTTTTATTTCTTTCTTTTCCAAGGAAGTAAATTTCAAATACTACACAGTTCATAAATGGACTTATTCTTAGAAAAATGAAACAATACAACTTTGTATAAACCACTTATATTCGGACTTATTCTTGTTCGCACTTGAAGATGACTTCTCGGGGACGTCGGTTCGGTATCATCGTCACTGTAATCAACGGTATGCGTGGCACTACTTCCACCCTAATATAATCATAATTTATCCTAACTCAAACACTTGAAAGCGGTGCCACACACGTAGATAAAAGATCATCGCACACCTAAGTGGTTTATGCGCAGATCAAGCATAGGCAATCGCTCCTGAGGCAATATACGAAAAGTTATGCAACCCCTCCGCCGAAAACAGAAGAGGGGGTCATTTCAATTACGCAGCTACCTAAACGGGCAGATGACAGCTGTCAAGTTGATAGATTCAACTGAGTAATTCAACTGACCCCCTCTCCTACCATAGGATGAAACATTTGATAGCGTCGTGTGATGGTACAACATATAAGCACTCGCGGTTCAACAGATATCTGCCCGCACTTTTATCTGCGCGTGTGGCACATACATTATTAGTTTTAAATAAATGTTTTGGTTTTTTATAAGAACAACTCTCTTTTTTTATAACTTTTGAAGGTTATTCCCATCATTGAAGAAGATAACACTAATAATCTAAACGAACATAATATGAAAGAGAACAAGACACAGAAAAATGAAAAAGATAATGGTCGCAACTCGGACACGGATCCAGAACCTCTCATCTAACCGGGACGGGCCCCTCTACCAATTCGGCCATTGCCGCTTTCCATCAAACCGTCATATTTGTCCCAGTTGCGACCATTATCTTTTTCATTTTTCTGTGTCTTGTTCTCTTTCATATGTTCGTTTAGATTATTAGTATTATCTACTTCAATGAAATGTTTTGGTAGCTATAATTCTAATCATTTATGCATATCTTTCTGGAACTTCATTAAAGTAATGGTTGTAATCAGGATTGGGCTTGTATCCAAAACAGTTATTCCTGTTGATAAACGTTATTATTGATTGACAGATTGCTTTAGTTTCATTTCTTTATATTTCTGCTACATTCATTCATTATTAAATGTACCTATTCAGCAAATTTGCCATTTAACTTTAGTTCTTAGCACAATAGAGCATGACAATATTATTATTTATTGACAACAAACTTACATAGATTACTACCAGTTTAGATTGAACTTTTCCTTGTATTTATTTTCTTGAGAATAAGAGAATAACCAAAAACGGTTAATTCCGCATAACTGGGTACTAGGCTCCGACCCGTAAGCATGTTTACATGACAATATAACAATAGCAGTCAAGTACAATAAGCGTGTTTTCATGCTAACGCTTGTGTTTCCACAAAAATCTTTATAACTCTTGTTATTGTTCTAGTGACAACCCTAAAACAAAAAGTAGAAGATCCATATTGAATCAAACTTCACATTTCTATTCAAAGTTGTCCATAGAATTACATAAAAAAGATTTGTGCCGTTAGACATTGTTAATTTTTTATTTAAATATTATTGTATGAAATGGTCAAAAAGTGAGGTGACAAAATTATTCATTATACATTTATACAATAGAATAAGTGTTTTTTGTTTTATTTTATTTTTATTTTTGATTAAACATGACCGTGATTTTAGTATCGTTTTCACATAAAAACATCATGCAAGTCATTTTTAGAATTTTTTTATATTTGCATTCAAAATTTTTTAATTTACAAAAAATGTTAATATTTATTTGTAATATAACAATTTGAAAGCTTATTTTCCTAACCTTTCAAAAATAGTTTTTAGTATTCGGCTACGTTCAGAAATGTTTCATTTGTAAAGCTTTAATTGTGAAGCGGAAATAACACAAAAGATTTTGTAAATCGGACAGTTCGTTTTAGATAAAAAACTTGCACTATCGCAAAATACCTGAGTGGTTAACTGTAGGTAAAATAATAATATTTTTGTTTATTGTTCTTGAGTAATTTCTTCTTCTATAAGTGATTTTGAACTTTTGAAAAAAATATGTAGTTACACAAAAATAATTATGTATTAACTAAAGTAAATATGAATATGAAAAATAAAATAATCAAAGATAGGTTCAAATAAAACAAAACGTCATGAACAAACGAATATGTGTTATAACAACAGTAACCTTACACTTGCGGCAGTTTACCGTGAACTGATCAACTTTACATTGATGAATGTCGGCAGACGACTGGTGTGGGCAAGTCTACCGAATTACTGCTGAATAAACTTGGAACACCTGTAGCATGGCACATCCTTCCCATCATCCGCGCCGCATACCAGACGCCCACCCCTCTTAACTAAAATTCTTTTACGGAGATGGGTTTTGCATCGACTTCAGATGGGAATTTATCCCAATTAATCACAATAGTGTCCCGTTAACCGAAGTTAATTAGTACTACGTAGTTTCTTAATTTTGTTTCTGTTCCTTGGGTTTTGTCCCAACAAACTATTGTTTCAATTAAGTGAAATTGACTGTATTATAATTTTATGAAATAAAAGTAATATTGCATAATTGTAGCATCAAATATGAATAATATTCCAATTTTATCTAATTATTACTTACTAGCTTATTCCCGTGGCTTCACTCGCATGGTATTAGGGGATTCCCACTAAGCCTCCTCCACCTTCCCTCTCCCCACTCCACTCCCCTATCAACCCCCTCCCCCTCCGCCCACCCCTCCCCCTCCGCCCACCCCTCCCCCTCCACCCACCCCTCCCCCCACTCCTCCTCCCTCCACCTTCCCTCTCCCCACTCCATTCATCCATCAACCCTCCTCTCCCTCCCCCGTCTTCTCCACCCACCCCTCCCCCACCCCATACCCTCCCCACTCCACCTTCCCCACCTTCCTCCACCCCTCCCCCTTCCCCTTCATTCCCCCCCCCCCCCCCTCCCCCTTCCTCTTTCTCTTCCTTCCCTCCCCCCTCTCCCACCCCAATCTGCCTCCACCACCTTCCCTCTCTCCACTCCACTCCCCCCATTAACCCCCTCTCCCTCCACCCACCCCTCCCTTCACCACCTACCCCTCCACATTTCTTCTCCCCACACCACTCCCCCCATAAACCCCCTTCCCCCCACCCCCTACATCTTTCCCCTTCCCTTCATCCCCCTCTCCCTCCCCTAACCCCCCTCTCCCCACCTTCCTCCCCTTCCCCTATCCCCCTCCACCAACATCCTCCCAACACATCCTCCCCCCCTCCCCACTCCCACCTCTCACCTATCGCATTCCACACATTCATTCCCGATACATTCAGTTTTTAAACTGCTCGCGTGCCACCTATTATAATTTTTTATACAAATTTCATAATGCCAGAACTCAACGGTAGTTTTATACAAAATAACGACCAAAAAAAAAGAATTATCCAATTTGGTGCAGTCGTTTGGGTTTACGCGCATACATACATTTCGGTGATTCATTTTTAGAGATAGTTATTAAGTACGATGCCAACAAAGCACTCTTTTTAGGGTGAATTGTCTAATTAAAAAAAAAAAAACATCGTTTCCAAGGCGACAATTGGTTAACGTTTGCAATAAATCGATTTTGTTATTGACAGAAAACGTATGATAAATAATTTCATAACGCTAGAGATTATTCATAACGCCAGAGGATACCAATATATATAGCGTATAGACCTCGCAAATAATGTAGCTTTCTATTAGTGAAAGAATTTTTAAAGTCCATTCAGTAGTTTTTGTGTGTCCATCATCAGGGCACACATCTGCCCTGATGATGGACACTGCAACGCTGTCCGAAACGTTGGCTAAAGAAGGAGGTAGCTTAACACGGCATAATACCCCAAAAACTAAAAAAAAAAAAAAAAAAAACATACATCCATCCATCCATCCATACAAACTTTCACCTTTATAATATTAGGTCCTTACATATGAAATTGGCGTTTTGTATGGGAGGAACATAAAGTCGTTTTTTTTTTAAATATAAGCCCTTGAGGTGATTTTTCGCGAAAACGGCGCTATATAAATTAGCCAAATATTACTAAATATTATTATAATATATTTATTTAATCAAAGTATGTACCATTGCTATCTATGCGTCTTTGCCATCTCATAGGTAGTTCATCGATCCCTTTACTAAAAAAACCATTCGGACGGGAATCAATAAAATCTTTGAAGGCGGTTTGAACTGCCCCATCGGAGTTGAATTTTTTCCCCTGCAAGAAGTTATCCAAATTTCGAAAAAAATGGTAATCTGTTGGGGCAAGGTCCGGAGAGTACGGTGGATGTCTTAGATATTCCAATTAAAGCTCCTCTAATTTGGTAGCCATCTGTTGTGCAGTGTGTGGTCTAGCGGTCAACGTGCGTTTGTTGATTTGCTTCACTCAATTCGTGAGGGACCCACCTTTCAAGCTTTTTCACCTTCCCAATTTGCTTCAAGTGGATTAAAACAGTTTTATCACTAACACCGCAGCCTGCAGCTAACTCGGACGTGGTTTGCGATGGATCCGCTTTCACAATAGCCTTCAATTGTTCGTTATCAACTTTGGTCTCCGGCCGTCCACGGGGCTTGTTCTGCAGGTCGAAATTTCCGGAACAAAAACTTTGGAACCAAAAACGCACTGTGTTTTCTTTTGCGGCACCGTTACCATACACATCATTAGTGCCACGGTGGAACTCGTACTCGTAAATAATGCCATATTTCAAGTTTTCCATTTTGTAAACTAAGTGACACACAGAAAAAAAACAATTAAGGAAAAAACAAATGAATTATAATTTTCGAAACACAAATACATGAGTAAATAGCTGTATAAATTTGAATTTGGAATTCCTAACCAAAGAGAAGATATTTGAGATCAAAGTTGCCAGTACGGCAAAACGCCAATTTCATATGTAAGGATCTAATATTAATAGGATTATGGTAATTTTGAGTGAAATGAAATATATATATTTTTCTTATATGCCATATTTCTTGAACTCAAAAACAGTAAAAATGCAGAAAAAAAAGATAAACAACTCTACTGCAAAACTAAAAAAAAAACTGACATTGTTCTTCGGACTGTCGATATGTAATTCCAAAAACATTAAATAATTCAGTTTGAATTTTTCCTGTCTTCAAATAACCGCCTTCATCAGCACTTTATAAGGAAATGTTATTTTTCAGATAATTTATTGCTGCTTGGTCAATAGTTTAAAATTATAAGTCACGTTTTATGTTAATAATATTTTTGCTTTCACGTTGGACGGCATTTTTGTTTGTTATATAGTTCACAAGCCGGAAAAAATATTTTTTTAAGCTAAGCGAATTGAAGTTATAGTTTTTAGGATTTGTCACGAAATTCATCACAGTTAAATCGGTCACGAATATTAAACAAAATTTGTTTACTGGCTGTTTTCGTAAAAATTATAATGGCTTGAAAATAATAGTAGAATAATATAGCAACAATTATGGTGGAATCAGATGCTTCACTCAGATGAATATTCACTCGAATGAATGTTCATCTTTGTTTCATTCCGTGTTCAGACAGTGCTATAGAAATGAATATTCACTCATCCATTCTCGCTACAACATCGTCGAATGAAGTTGTGCACGTTGGAATTTATTTGATTTGTGATAATTTGATTGGAATTGGCTAAAAAGAAGCAAAGAAAATGCCGACGGTGGTGGACACTGCCATGAATTTTAAGGAGAAACGTATTGGGTGCTTCAAATGCATTGATTTTTATGCAGTTTTGTTGACACAATTAAATTTAAAAAAAGTTGAGTCTCGTCTTATAAACCCCTTTTTATGCGGCAATAGAATTTTATTAAACTTTTTTTATTAGGAACAGATTAATAATCTCACATACATTTAAAAAAATTCTAGCAATTATGTTAGAACCGAACATGTTCACATCAACCCATAAGGCCTCGAACACATTTTGTCTGTAGATCAGAATATTTCCGCTTAGCAATAAAATCCAAATAAATGCAATATTTGTGAACACATCCAAAAACTAAAAACTATTTTTGAAAGGAGATGAAATACGCTTTAAAATTTTATTATTAGAAATAACCATGTAATTTTTTAAATATAAAATTTTTAATGCAAACCTTTAAAAGTTTAAAAAATGGCTCTCCTTATGTTTTTTTTATAACTAAAATTACTGGTAATGAAAAAAAAACACATTTTATTAGACAAATGAATTATTAACACGTTCTTCATTGCTAACTAAAATTCGTACATATTAATGCCGTGCTGAGAATACTTGCCTTTTTTTAAGAGAGTTTCAAGCCGATTCCAGGTATAAAAAAAAGGTCTTTCTGAAAGGTCGAGTGAACTAAAGGAGTGTTTACATGCGCACAAATTTCGAATACACAACATCATCAATTGTTTTTTTTTTCAGAAATAAAACACGAAAGAAGAATGTGTAATGTTTTATTTATTTATAATCAATTTAAAATAAAAATATTTCTAAAAGTAGTAAAAAAAATATTTAGTCTCCATTCCTCTCGTGGTGTAGGCGGAAACATGGTTCCAAACACAATCCTGGTACGTCGGGACATTGAAGACAACAAAATATGGAGTCTTTTCTCTGCTTGTTTTCACTCCAGCAATACTTGCACCTTCTTCTTTTTGTTTTGCCATGATCATCCTTCGGGCAAAAACTTGGGAGGTGTGCTATGTTTCGTGGCCTTGGTACTAATGGGGGAGGAAGACCAAGAAGTTTTTCAATAACTTGGAGTCTGAAGTCGTATAGCGACATTTTTCTTTCACTATTCATATTGTACAAGTAATAAGAATTCAAAAGCATCGTCTGAAATATATGGATGCCTAATTTTTTATACCACCGCAAAGTTTTTCTTCTAATTGGGTAATATGCCAACATCTGGTCGTGAAAATCAACACCGCTCATAAATTTGTTATATTTTATAATCATTGTTGGCTTTATAACTACGTTTCCATGACGATTTGTGGTCTCTGTAAGGTCTCCATCAAATTCAGAAGATATGGCCAATACCTCTCGGCGATCTTTCCACTTTGTCATACAAATACCCTTTTCGGTGTACTGGCTCACAGACTCCCCAATTTTTAATTTTTTTTTTACGACTTCATCAGAATTGCATTTTCGGTTGCTTCTCAAAGTGCCCGTAACGTGAGTTTTTTGGCTGAGTAAATTTTCTACCAGAGGGACACTATTGTAATAATTATCCATATATAGCGAGTCACCAACTCCGGTGCTCCCTTCCATCAGCTTATGCACGACTTTACTGGTGTGATCTTTTCCACCCAACTCCTGGTCAGCAGAACCACCATACACAAGTATTTTCATAGCCAAGCCGTGAGATTCTCCCAACATGTACAACTTGATGCCATACTTTGCCTTTTTCCCTTTCATGTACTGCCGAATAATTAGCCTCCCTCGCCACAGTACCAAAGACTCATCAATCGATAAATGTTTTTGAGGTGCATAAATAACATCCATTCGGCCGTTGAAAAAATTTATAAGTGGCTTTATTTTACCGATACTAGTGGCATCAGCTTCGTTGTCATTGAAATGTAAAGCCCTTAGAATCAATAAGAACTTATCCCGGGACATATACTGGGAGAATGCTGTCAGATTGAACAGGTGATGTTTCTTCCAGTAATCAGTTATGCGGCTCAATCGAATAGTTCCCATGTGCAGTAAAAGCCCCAGCCATACTTTGAAGGTTTCTGTTGTGAGGTCTTTCCAGCGGGTGATTCGGCTTTTTTCTCCTTCCGAATAAGCCAAAATTTCTAAAGCATATGCATTGCTCTGTGTGACAATAAGGTTATAGAAGTCATCATTAGCTATAACGTTGAAGTAATCAATAGGTTCTCTCCCTGGCATATCAACTTTCATACCTGGTCTTCCAGTAAAAGGGATCTCCTGGGCTTGTGTTGCTATGTTGACCAACGTCTTGAAGTTGAAGGTAGACTGGACGGTGGTTGTTCTTCAAACACATTATTGTCTTCGTTGTCACTGTCACTATCCGTTTCTAAATCACTGTCTATTTGGTATTCACTTCCTGTGTCGTACTCCCTCTCACTTTCATCACTATCGCTCAACACATTTTCCACTCTGCGTCGCTTTGAAGAAGACGGTTGATCCATTTTAGGCAAGAATTGTAAAAAAAACTTAGGAGTTCTCACTACACACAATGTATCTACAAAGTTTCTATAAAACTCCAAATGTCTATAAAATTCACAATGTCTATAAAACTCAAAATGTCTATAAAACTCAAAATGTCTACAAAACTCAAAATGTCTATAAAACTGAAAATGTCCACATAAAACTAAAAACGTAATGTCTCTTGCATTCAAAAATATTCAAAATTCTATATCACAGCATCCACTAATTTCAGTAAAACTAACAAAAGATAAACAAAACAGAAAAAATGTTTCGCACCGAATATATTTTGCTCGTGTAAACGCGGCTTTATGCACGAAAATGACAAAAACTCCAAACGACCGATATGAATGACGGATCAATTCAAACTGACAGAATAATGACTAAGTGATAAAGGGATGGGTTTCCCTGTGCTGAGGCTAGAAACGACCCGAAACCACAGGGCTGCGTCTGTTTTGGATCTGTTTCAAAGTAAGAGCAGCACACCGCGCGTGGCGCGTTGTGCGCATACCGGTCACACAACTGTCAACGCGCGACGCGCGGCGTCAGCAATGAACGTGTTAACACCTTGTTTGCCGCTCGTGCACCGGTGTGTCATGAGATTTTACACGCGATTTTGACCCTTATGTACAAAGAAAGTGTATGAAGAACACGGTCAGAATCGCTTGCTCTATTATCGCCCTTTACCATAGCGAAACCTGCAATGCGCCTAGTCACTCCAAATAATTTATATTAATAATTTACCGGAGCGCGGGAATGTGCGCAGTTCTTGCGCATGCGCGGGAAAAATATGTTTATCTACGATTTTGACCCTTTGACCCTACGAATTTGTAAAGGACAGTGTCAGAATCGCTGGACACGAAGTGTCATTTCTGCCGCCGGGTGCCGCGTCGTAATTGGTGGAGCTTTTTGCTGGCCTACCCCGGCAAACAAGAGGTTAAGGTTAAACGTCACGTACATTATAATCTATGCATTCACAGATTTTTAGGTTTAGTTATGAAACTTAGGTTTCATAAAGGTGCATATTTTTAATTATTTTGTGGTTAACTTTTAGATTTGAATATTATTATTATTATATAATGAGCAGGCAGCATTCTGCTGATGCGCTCATATCTAATTTCACAATAGTTTGACAGTAAATTTTAATTTTTAACTAAGTTAGTCCTTTTTTCTCTCCAAATATGAATCCAATAGTGCTTTGAATTGGTTTATGTTAGTTGCATCGACATTTTGTGGGAGTTTGTTCCAAGCGTCCACCACTCTATTTGCAAGGAAGTGTTTTCTGGGATTAGATGCAAAAGGCGTTTTGGCAATTTTTTTTGAGTGTCCACGGAGAATTATATTTTTATTAGTAGTGAAGATTCCTTGGATGCCAGGGCAGCTGTAGTGACCAGATAAAATTTTGAAAGTCTCGATCAAGTCACCCCTTTCTCTTCTTTCTTTTAAGGTTAGTTCCTTGAGTCTATCTTCATATCGCCGATCTTTCAAAGCTCTTGGTATTTTAGTGAAACGTCTCTGTACTCCCTCTATCAGATTTATATCCTTTGCGAAGTAAGGACTCCATATTTGGAAAGCATATTCCAGGAGAGGTCGCACATATGTTTTGTATATTTTTAACATCATGTCCGGTGTTAGGTCAAGGAATGCTTTCCTGATTAAATATGTTAGTGAGTTTGCTCTTTTCACAATCTCAGCGATGTGCGGTTTCCATTTTAAATCTTGTGATATGGTAACTCCTAAGTCTTGTTGTAATGTTACTGCTTTTAGTCGCGTTCCATTAAGTTTGTATGCAAGTGTAGGGTTAGTTTTTCCAACATGTAGGACAGTGCATTTTTCGACATTGAGTTTTAGAAGCCAATCGTTTGTCCATTGATATATTTCATTTAAATCGTTTTGCAGTTGGTTGTGATGTGTATGTGGGTTGGCATAGAATTTTGTATCATCTGCGAAGCAGCTGGAATTTAATTTTATTGTATTGTGCAGGTCCGTGATGTACAAAATAAACAGAACTGGACCGAGAGCTGATCCTTGAGGAACACCACTGGTCACGTTTCGCTCAGATGACAGTTGGTTGCCAATTCGAACTTGTAACTTTCCTCGTAAGTCGTCCTCTTATGCCTAGGAATTTAAGTTTAGCCAACAGTCTATTGGTTGGAACAGTATCGAAGGCTTTCTCAAAGTCGAGATAAATTATGTCAGTGGGAATCCGTTTGTCCCACTCGTTTGTCCAATAATCTAAGTTAAGAATGAGATTGGTAATTGTGGATCTTTTTGGCACAAATCCATGTTGTTGGTTTGAGATTATGTCAAGTTTGTTCAAGAACGAGCATATCTCGTCCACTATTATCCTTTCAATGGTTTTGCAGATGATACTAGTCAAACTTATAGGCCTGTAATTTGCTGGTTTGAGTTTATCACCTTTTTTGTAGATGGGTGTAATTATAGCTCTCTTCCAATCTCTAGGAGGTTTCCCATCTAAAAAGGATTGTTGCATAACCAGAGCTATGGGATGACTGAGAGTTGCTGCACACTTTTTGAGAATAGCAGGAATATTATCAGGGTCAGCAGCACTGTCTACTCGCAACCCCTTCAAAATATTCTCAACTGCTGATGGAGTGAATTCGATTTCGCATAGTGAGTTATCTACATATAGATCTTGACTAATAGTTGGTATACTGGTTCATTGACAAAAGGTTTTTTCGAATTGTGTTGCAAGGGTGTTCGCTATGTCTATTTCACTGGTAACTGTTTCGTTAGAGAAGTTATATAGTATGGTTGGAGTAGACACTTTCGAGGCAATCTGTTTCCGTATGTAACTATAAAATGGTTTCTGACCGCTGTCAATCAATTTTTGCTCAAAGTTTTTTCTGGTATTTCTTAGTTGGGACACAAGGTAGTTGTTTTTCGGTTTGTATTCTCTCTAATACTCATTTTCAATCTCATTTGAATTCTCCACGTGTTTTCTGGATAATCTATAACTATCCCAGGCTTTCTTTTTCTCTTTAATCAATCCTAGGATGTGTTTGTCAATCCAAGGTTTGTTCTTATTTCGGTTTTTATTGCCTTTGGAAAGTGGTATTTTTGACACAATCTTCTCTTCAAACATATTTGTAAAAAACTTCAATTTTTCTTCAGTTGTGGTGGTTTCCACGAGACACCGCATTATATCACGAGTGCTTAAGGTTTAATTTATTTTATCATAATCTGCTATGTGATAGTTGGGTCTCGGCTTCGTGCCTCCCGGATTGGAGGATCCGTTGTTATGGCTGGTACTTGTAACGTTGACAACAAACATATAAAATACCTAGCCTATAGGTGCTAGGTATTTTATATCCGTAATGAGATGTTCATCATTGCACAGGACTAAGTCCAAGAGAGATGGGGTATTGTTGTCCCTGTATCTTGTAGGTTTATCTACCGATTGCCAATAGTTACTATTCAGGTACATATCCTCAAACAAGGCCTCGGGGCTGTTTGAATTACGCACTTCTGTAATTGGCCTTACCAAGGATTATTACGTTTGACACAAAAGCTATTCTTTGTAATTGGTGCAATAGTTTTTGGTGGTTTTCATAAGATGCATTTGGTGGGCCTTAGACACCAGCTAAGATAGTTTTGAGATGGCCTATTTGCATGTCAATGAATAACGTGTCAATTTGTGGATAATTACTAGAACTGTTTTCCAGGGCTTTGTTCAACTGGGCTGAGATTGTCAGGCCTATGGTCCTTTTCTTTACAAATATTGCCACACCACCTCCTCGTTTTTTAATTCGACGGTCTTTGCGGAAGAGTGTGTACTCCGTACACACTCTTCCATATATAGCGTGTTGTTATCTCTTTCCAACACTGTTTAGATCATATTTCTCATTATGATAGAAATGATTTCTATGAGATTTATATGAGTTGTTCCGAAAAGAGACAAAATTAGCCGAATGAATACCATTTTGATGTTTTGCATGTGATGTAATCACTTACCTTCAGTACAGGATGCGAGATGGACTGAATGAGCTTTCACTTCGTGTTCGTACATTTCATTTTGCTTTCATTCCGGCGCTTTCACTTTGTGTTCGTACATTTCATTTTGTTTTCATTCGCGCGCGAGAGAAAGATGCCGAACGTCATTATCCAACATAGTCGAATCGGTTCACTAATGAATTCATTCAGAAATTTTGTTTCATTTCTTGTTCAGACGTGACACTCTGACTGAAAGAGGCGGAATGAAAGACAGAAATTAATGAAAAGTGAACTGTCTGATTCCACCATTAGTAACAGGAAACTGGAGGTCTGGATAGCCTTCAGTTGTGATATTTTTCTGGGTCCTTGTTTCTTATTCTGTCCCGAGCCATTGTTTCTTTGCAATCCCACTTAATATTTCGTGACCAAATTCTCATACCTTTTAAAGTATGAGAATTTGTATGGAAAGTTGATTCTGCTTAATTGGGACCATCTGGACCCAACTAATTTGTCCCAAATAAGCGGCTGTCCAAAATAAGAAAAGTTTAAGGAAGGTAAAAAATGAATTTATTGACTATTTTTATTTTTATATATTTTTTATACATATTATATTTATTCGTGTTCTGTCGAATGTGTTAGCACTACACTCAATTTAAAAAATATATATTACAGAGAAATAATTACTTACTAACAACTATAGGTACAAATATACCAACTTCAAAGTTAAAATAGATAACATATTAAAAAAATCTGATTTAAATCAAATAAACCCAATATTTATGATTCTGATTTAAATCAAATAAATATGTCATTTAAATTAAATAAATACGATTTTTATGATTTAAAAAAAAAACATGATTTTTATCAACCCTGATATTTATCAAACATTGCATGTACGTGCCGTTTTATATATTACTAATTAAATTGCAGTAATTTACTCAATTTATTACTTGGAATATTTTTAAATACATAGTCGTCTTTTTTTATACTAAGAAATTATAGTAAATGAAAAACGTTTTCCCTGATTTAATTAGCCAGTGTAATAAATATTACATTTCTCGTACTTTCCATGCTTGAAATTATGCATTTTACTGTATTTAAACCCCATAAAATTTTAAAATCAACATGCATGTTTGTGGCCATATTTTATTTATCAGCATTATGGAAATGCAAATTAAAAACGAATTTGCTTTCAGGCAACAATGGATTAGGTTAATTAACCAAATAAAAATACAGATTGCAATCTTGCTATGAAGTTGTTTTCTAAATCCGACTAAACTAGTCTACCATACCACAATCTATTCTTGGTCTTAAATGGGTTAAATAAATAAATTCACAAATTACTATCACTACACTGTCATTTTTAAATTATCTGCATAATTTGTTTCACGGAGAAATATACCGTAGGTGTAGTACCAATACAGCTGAAGAACCATTTCAACCATTTGAAAGGAACCAAGTCCACCAAAATGCAGAAATGGCATTTTGATGGAAATCTAAGCTTTTTCCTTTGTATTTTAAGGCGCACTTGTCACAAGTCCGTATTTTTATACCAATTTTACAATAATTGAAGAAAACAACAGCACTATGTCCACACCTGCTACGGTCGCTCAAACTTTAGAATTGCTCTCCTGAACAATTCAGCTTCGGTTGCTGCTAAGTCACCAAGTCACTGGTCGATTTGTAGAAATGTTCTGAAAGAATGAAAAACTATTCGGGGATACATGCACCTTGCTTGCTAATCTATCTTCTACTGGGAATGGTTCGTTTGCCTTATAGACTTTGACCGATTACTAGCAGTCTAATAGTCACCGATCAATGTGACTTGTGCTGTTCGTCTGTAAACGCCAAAAAAACCTGTTTTGAAATCATTAAGAGGTATTCAATTTATGGTTCCATGATAATTCAGAATCATGCAATTTCAACACCCCTATGGAGTCATTAAAAATATGAAAAAATAATTACTTTTAATGAGTTTTCAAAGATGTTAGTTGCATGATTCTGACTTTACATAGACAGTATTATTTTAGTATCGATAAAATGCAAATGTCAATTATCCCATGGACAACAAACTTTTCCCTAACATCTTAGAACTTAAAACTTCCTTAACGATGGTAATAATAATAATGTTTTATATAATGCAGTGGAATTTTGTGATATTTCACCTTATGAATATTAAAACACTAAGAAATATAATGTTCATAATATTATAATTTAAAATATATTAATAATATGTAATAAGTAGGGAATTGTGACTAGCAAATGTGTCATCGTCATTTGTACATAATGGTCAGCTCCCTCTTGCATTCCAACAATACTGCAATGATGTCCTTCCTTTACACGCACACATACACGCACACATTAATATGTTAATCCCACACAGGTGTGAGTCTCCACTTCGAGTCATCTACTGGTGTACTGTATGCATTGTTATCATTATTTGAAACCATCAATTTCTAATAAAGAATTTTTCAGTAAACCGCAGTACTTATTTTCATTTCTGGTATTAAATCAGATACAGAATAACTAAACCTTGTTTACTTTTCCCTGTTTACCTTAGACCACTTCCAGGAGAGACAGAAGTATGAGGCGCCGGCTTGTTGTATACTGACTACGTTCAGCTTGCTGTGGTCGCTTGTCCTGTTGCTAGGTCAACGCTCGCTGGCCCCTTTTACTCCTGTCTCCCTCGGACCAGAGGTCACCAACTATACCTGCCTTAGAGTTTGAGACTACCTACATCCAAACACATTGACATTCATACATGGCTTTCAATAAACGATTTGAAAGTATGTAATGGTTTTATCAGAAAAAAAAAATACACAGAAGAGCTACAATTGGTGTACGCAGGAGAGATAAAAAACACTAGCCTTGTTGGCTTCTTTACACAACTTATTTTATTTTCCTTTGAACCTTAAACTGGCGAGATTCGCCTTGGTAAATCATAGTAAGTTGGTGGTCTCCGGTCAGAGTGGTGCCCTCATCAAATACAGTAAAACACATATAAGGTTCATACAAAAAAAAAATTTAAGCTTACATAGTTTTTTTTTCCCGTATACTTGAAAACAATAAACAACCTACTTTTGGAACCCTCCCCAAAGAGTTGTTTTTTTTCCGTTCCTTAAACCTTATTTGAGAGTTTTACTGTAATAAGAATAATAATATCTGCTATAATTTGCCAGACAACACACAGTTAAACATTAAGATTAAAAAGAAGTACCTCACACACATTCTTCCAATAAAAACACAAGTACACCAAGTGGCAAATGCCCATCAAACAAACAACGAACACAATTAAGAACACAATTCTGCCATATATCTAATGCAACGCTGTGGAAGTGCAAAATGTCGAATCACAAATCGCCTTTGGCACTTGCGTAGTATTGGTGGTTGCATTCTTTTGTACCAATAACCAACGCGATCGAAGTGGAACGCCGTCCCCTGAAGAAGGAATGTGGTAGCTACCCTACACCAGGACTAATCAATCTGTTACAACCTCCCAAGTGTGACTTTATGAAAGGAAGTTGGAATTCACTTTGGTGTCCAGTAAGCCAGAGTTGATTGGATGGGTTGGTGAGCCCACTGATTCTTCCCTATTACACCAGTTAATCTTTGAAATAAACAACATGTGAAGGAAACGCGAGCCACCGCCTTAGGTCAGGCCTCCGTTGCCTGACCCTGTGGGGGAGGAAGATCGCTTTGGTGAACTAGACCTTTTTGTAGGTGCGGCCCGAGATTAAGCTGCCAGTCTTATATTTGGTGGATTCCATTATAAAGAATGTGGGTGGTGCATACACGCAGCTCTTCTCACAAATCATCGTCTCCATGTTCTGCAAAGTATTTAAACAGGTAATTATTCAATCAATTCTGTCATCTAGTACAGCGGCTTGCTGTCTTCAAAAGTCTCCATCTTGCTTTATGTGACTTCCAACGTTATCTTATTGTGGAAATTTTGATTAACTCGCACACAAATAAAGTTGATGTTCCTTCTGGCATCCAGCATTCTCTCAACTGTCTCCAGTTTAATTTTATTGTTTGGTAAAATCTGTATTCATTTCTCTGCATTGAAAATATAAATTAAAATCCATTAATTACAGTAAGTTTTTTTTGGAGTGAAAAGATCTTTAGCACTATTGTGAGTTGAAACTCAATGAAACGAAAAAGCGACACTAAAAAGAGCCAACACGTACATCTACAGGGTTTAGCCTGCAAGAGAATGAGATAGAATAATAATCGGTCTCCTCTTTGTGTGGTGTTTTGTAATCTCCCCACTCTTGTCCACTTTAGTTTTCTAAAGGTTTCACTTCTACCGCGTGTGAACTGCACACTTGTAAATTATTTGTTTTGACTAGTTTGACTAGGTTAATATTAAGTTTTGGCCGCAACACTAGTTATTTTGCAGGGGAAATGATGGATCCTAATTGATGTTGATATTGACTCAAGCTAAAAGATCATTGTTTTCACATTTCTGAAACGTAGCAGTTTGTCTCTTACACCATTTTAATTTGGAATTATTAGTACTGTTTGTAAGTTTGGGCACAGGTTAATTGTGAATGTGTGTGATGTAGGTGGATGAGAGGACGCGTTCCCAGATGTTCAAGCTGCGCGAGACGTGGCACGACGTGTTCCCCTCCACCAAACTCTACCAGCTGGACGTGAAGGTGAACATCATGGACCCGGCGTGGCCCATCCAGGCGCGACCCTCCCCGTCTAGCAGCAACATCCACGTCAACCCCAACTTCCTGCAGCGCACCTCCACTACCAGCCCCGAGGAGGACACCATGCGCGCCGCCGTGGCCCGCAAGGAGCAAGAATTGCTTCAGCTGCAGCGGAAGAAGATTGAGATGGAACTGGAGCAAACTCGCAAGCAGCTACTGGAGCAACGCAAGGCCCTGGATAGAACCACCACCACTAATCAGGTAAATAAACAATCTATCAGTCCATCTCAAGATAACTTACACCGACACCACGTGTTGCGACTGTACTAATATGGTGCTGTCTTTAGGTGGCGCCTCGTCCTCGGCCAGTCCCCGTCAGTAACAATAACAGCAGCACCCCGCGCATCGCCCCGGCCAACTCGGCCCTGGTGAACTCCGCGCGGCGAAGAGACCCCCGCCTGACCCGGCCGCCTGCCCCTCCGCCCGCCCCAGCCCCCGCGCCGTCGCCCCCGAAGCTCCCTCGACACCACAAGTCTCGGGTGGACAAACTGCCCCCCATTCCTCGCATGCCCAAGACCGAGGCACCCGCCACTTTGCCATCTCCCACTCCCAAACGGAAGAAGGAGTCAGTTCGCAGCAAGCACAAGAAGCCCAAAGAGGAGTCTCCCAAGGAAAAGCCCCGCAGCAAGGAGCGGTACCCCCGCCGTCCCCGCGAGGCTCCCGCGCAACCCGCGCCCCCCGCAGCCCCTCCTGCCCCCGAAGTTGCAAGTAAGGCACCGCGTTCTCTCATTCTATTATATTTGCTTATGAAAACCATTGTTAATTCTTTATTCTGTTATACACGCCGAGCTGTGATAGCACTTATGCTCTTAGCTCACCTTTGTAATAAGAGCTTAACCAAATCTTTTGACACAAATAAATTATGTTATTATTTTGGTCTCAATATTAGCAGCCGGTTTATAAACTAATATAAGGGGTTGTCCATATAATTAATATAAGATTGTGATGAAACAAACTGTGATAGCCATAATGCGAATTTTGTATGATGTACAAATTAGAATATGATTGCATGGTCCCCATTTCAGCCGTGTCAAATCTTATTATGCCAACATATATTATTATTTGGCTTAGTAAAACTACACTGTAAAAAGGTTATCTAAGTAAAATATTATAGTTTTTAATAAACGATATTAAAAATGATGTGTATTTTATTAACTAGTATACAATAATTACTTACATTCATAACTTAAACCCATTACATATTGAATAGTGTATGTATTTTGTTTAGCTATCTGAAATATATTATTTTATATTGTGTGCGCAGATGCACTAATTAATCACTCTGCGCGGTGGAGATGTGCATGCATGTTATGTAACTTGTTAAATTGTATTATTTCATTAATATATTCACCCATTCCTTGCTGTATAAGCTATTTCACCTGTTCCAGAAACCTTTTGATTATTATTATTATTTACTGTCATTTGATGGAAAGTAAGATTTCGTCATAAACAATTTTACAATCTCAGTGAAAATTAACTACATGGCGAAGAAAACAAAACTTAATAAAACTTTAAGAATGCTGGTGGTTCAGCAATTTTCTATGAATTCTAAAGCAAATATTTAATCTAACGTTGATAGTATTAGTCGTGGAATTGCAAAACCAGCTCTGGAAATTTTTGTTGAATTCGAGTTAGTCAAGAAAAACTGTTTGTAACACCTTAGATATAAAAAGTATATACATTTTTCGCTTAATATCCTACAATAATTATGTATACACCACTCTTAATATTTGAGAATTTGATATTAATTGATATTAAGTACAATCAAATGTTTTTTTTGCAACTGCCAATGCAGATTCCAAGATGGGCTGGGTAAATTTATACGATTATGATATGGGCTCTCCTCACGACACTGCATGCAGGGACTCTGCCGCAGAGAGTCCCTGCATGCGTCTCGTTCTAGCCGCAGTTTAACAAACGAGACAGCGCTAGTTCGCTCAAACCCATGCTCTCTGCAGGCAGTGTCTTGTGGAGAGCCCATTACCCAAGAACTATTTAATTTTGTTGTTTTCATTTTGGGGTTTGTATTATTTACGTAATCAGCTGAAGTCCCTGGCAATTCCCATAGTTTTCCGAATCTCATATAGATAGTAATCTTCCTCTTATTTATAAGTTCGAGCAGTTAAAGTAAAACCAGGCACAGTTCATATTCACGTTATCATGGAGCATTCGAAACTAACGTGCGAGGGGGGAGCCAAAAAAATGGGAATTTAGTCATAGCTTCTTTATTTCTCAATATTTTTACACCAAATTTTGATCACCTTCAAAGTATTCTCCATTGACCACAATGCACTTCTCCAAACCCTTCCATTGTTCAAAACAGTTTTTAAATTCACTTATCCGGATGTCCTTTAGGCCTTCCAGCGATTTTTGTTTTACCTCCTCCACAGTAGCTAAACGCTTTCCTTTCATGTCCCTTTTGAGTGTGGGGAACAAAAATAAGTCTCAGGGGCTAGATCCGATGGGTAGGGGGGGTGGGTAATCGGTGTCATGAGAGGGCGGTGTGGGTCGGCACGTTGTCGTGAGTCGGCTTGTCTGTGAGAAGACGAGGGACAAATTTGGCTGCAACCCTTCTATGTGCAAATCTTCAGTTAAAATTCTCTGAATTGAACTCCATGACATTCCAGACATCTCACAGAGTTGAACAATGGTTCAGCGACGGTCTTCACGAACGAGGGCATTGATTTTGTTGAAGTTTTCATTTTCGACATTGAGGGGCGTCCTGAACGGAGTTGGTCTTCAATTGACATTTCTCCATTTTTAAAATGCGAAAACCACTAGTAGACTCTGGTTTTACTTAGGGCAGCATCCCCGTAAGCAGTCTTAAGCATTACAATAGTTTCCGAGACCGATTTCCCCAATAGGAAATAAAATTTCACAGCGGTGCGTTGCTCTCGACAATCTGCCATCATCTGCCCTGATGATGGACACTGCAACGCTGTCCGAAACGTTGGCTAAAGAAGGAGGTAGCGCAACACGGCATAGTACCCCAAAAACTAATAAAAAAATAAAAAAATCTGCCATGTTTTCGCTGAAATGGAAAAAGTTGTTTTACAAAAAAAATTCTCATGGGCGAACCAATGCACTCACAGCGCCACAACTTGGCACACTGACTCAGGAGGAGTGACCCTAACGGACACCTGGTCGAAAAATGGGTTCCCCCACCCTTCCTCTCCACCACAGCACAATTCCTGTTACGTTTGGGTCCCCCCTCATACGTAGTAACACACTTATAATATCATGGGTGACAATAACCATTCTTCTATCATTGATGGGGACTTTTACAATGTAATATATTTATATTAATAATGTAGTATCAATAAGTACCTATAACGATGATACAAATGTACGCGTACATCGAGAAATTTGTGGAAATTAAATAGAAAACGCGATTTAGTGCAAGAATTTTATTTATTTTTAAGCACATAATACTTATTTGTTCAGTCGAAAATGTATATGTCTGAAGAAATAATTAGGAATATATATATAAACATCAAATTGTATCGAAATAAGATGTAATTAGTTACACTTTACAGATAAAAAAAATAAATGTTAAATAATATTTAAAAAACAAGAGGTAGGTATTATATATACATATATATTTTTTTTTCAAGTGTGGAAGTGTCCTAAAAATTTCAATGCTAACTTTATTACCGTAGTGTGGGTTTCATGAAATTATGCATGTAATTTTTTTGCTGGTTTCTACAATTCGAAAGAAACATACGTTACTAAAATGTCTTAAATATGATTAAAGACATTCGACATTCTGGTATCTTCTTCCTTTTTCGTTTTCACACAAGACATTTTAGAAGGAAAATTTTTATGAATGGCTTTTATGACGATCGTCGATGATGTATATTCGATCGGATATGCAATATTTGATCAATCTCGGAATAAAAGAGATTTATATAAAAAAACAAAACCAAGCTGCCTGCCCGCCACAGACATTCTTCTATATATAATAATAATATATAGATTTCATAATTGAAAATTTCATGTGTCTTGTTACAATATGACACTTATTAGTTGTGCCCTTGCCCGGGAGAAAGCCGTATCTGCCAATATTCTTTGTTCTGAGAAAAATTTAACAAACGAAACCAGTTATGTTTCATAACATTTTATATTTAAAATACATAAAACATACAATTCTTAAGAGTTTTAAATGAAAATTCGTCTAGAAACGCAATTAAATAAGAGTTTGTTACTAGAATTAACGCTGAATTTGTGGAATAATGTTGTATGTATATAAAAATTTCACACAACATTGTTCCACAAAACTTTTTTTTTTTACTCTTCGTACCTTACAGAAAGCAACAAGTTATTCTAACATAAATATACACACGTCATTTATGTATTTGAGCTTAAAAAGCAAAAAAATATGATAACAATAAATGAAACCATTTACGTTCTAGATTTTGTCTGCAGATCAACATGCAACATTATTATAATAAATTAAACCATGCACCGTGATTTCGATAAATGGCATTCTACAACATTCTTCCACAAACCAAACATTAAAAGGCTGCAACAGGCCTAAATTTTTTTTATTAACATAATCCCTACCTTAAAAAATGCATATTAATATGCCTAACATTATTCTCAACATTGATAGTTTTGTTGGATACAACATTGTTCCGGGCAATGGCTCAGTTATATAATAGGTATTGATGGATAGAAATGTTTCTAAACAAGCAGTCGATGTTGACTTACACAATGCAAGATGGGTGTAGTACGTAAATTTACAGAAGCCATTCTTTAAGGCGGCGACTGACATGAGCATTTGGCTGTATCGTAACATTCGAGGCAAGCGTGTTGCGGCATTACCTGACTGATCTGTACCCTTGCTCGTGGCGAACACTATGCTCGAGTGCGCTCCGCCACTCGTAATCCAAATGTCGGATAACAAAATCGTGTTACTGGGTTCTGTGGTTTTACTAAATTATTCCTTACTCCAAATGAAGAAAAAAAAGAAACGTTATTGGATTTCAAACTTGTACAAAAACAGAAATATAACAGGTGGTGCATCGTTAATGGAAACATTGAAGAATCAAATGTTCAATGCGCTTGCGACGACGCTTGGGGTTGTACTGACCTAAAATTAAGGCGTTACGTAGCACTCAAAGGGATTTGCAAAAATACCGACAACCGGGTGGAGCACGCGGCGCTCGCAGCGAGCAGATCGGCTCACTGTGGTGACCTGTAACATTTTGTCGTAACGTAACGTTACGTTCAATCAAATGTTACAAGTCAGTCGCTGCCTTTATATTATTAATATTTGAGCATCTGGGAGATCAGCACAGGTTTTACTTTCCTATTTTCATCTTATTTGTATGATAAAAAACATTGTTATTTAGTCTTTACTTACAATGAAAATACTATTTTATAAAAAGTGCGAATTTCGGCTTATTCTTAATTTTTTTATGTTGATGACGAATAAAATTTTTGCGCCTAGTTCAAAATAGCACAAAAGTTGGAAGTTTCATTTGATGAGAGGGATTATTTACATCTTACGGGAAATTTGTCTTCAAAAAGCATTATTAAATGATGACACAAAAATATTTCATACTTTACCGTTAAATTAATGATATGTAATATTTAGTTTGCGCCTTTATGGTAAGATGAAACTTTTGTACTGTAACATTGTAAGAATAAGAAGATAGTAACTTTTTTTTTTATTTCACCATTTATTAATTCTTTTTATTCCAAGTTGTTGTGCCCAAGCTTCATCAAGGCTGATTTTCTAATTTACAATAAATAACATACACACTTTATTTAGATAAGATACCAAAGCAGGGGTTAGTGATCGGAGGGGTATTCAGCGAGTTCAACGAGGAACAATTTTAATAGTGACAAGAGATGTATTTAGCGGGTTCAACCAGGAACAATTTTAATAGTGACAAGAGATGTATTCAGCAGGTTCAACCAGGAATAATTTTAATAGTGACAAGAGATGTATTCAGTGGGTTCAATCAGGAACAATTTTAATAGTGAAGGGAAGGATGGGGTATTCATAGGGTTTCAAACAGGAACAATTTTAATAGTGACAAGAAATGTATTCAGCGGGTTCAACCAGGAACAATTTTAATAGTCAAGAAATGTATTCAGCGGGTTCAACCAGGAACAATTTTAGCAGTGACGGGACGTGTATTCAGCGGGTTCAACAAGGAACAATTTTAATAGTGGAGGGAGGGTTGGGGTATTCAGCGGGTTCAACAAGGAACAATTTAATAGTGAAGGGAAGGATGGGGTATTCATAGGGTTTCAAACAGGAACAATTGAACGCTGTTATGCAGAAAGCAGCCAGCCATAAAAAACTCAAACGGAGATACGAGCACTTTTGTCTAAAGCTTTAATAATCAAATCTACATAACACCTAGGATGTTTTTTACTTGTTAAAATTATAAATAATATACAGATACCAAATTCTTATAACTTTAAAGTGGATTTAAGGGTAGGTTTTTAGAGATATTGGTGTTTTATAAGGTCTGGCTGCTTTCTGTAGAATAATTTATTGAGAATGTGAGCTCAGCAATCAACCGTCCGGTCTTACTTTGCGAAATACGCATTCCGTAGAAAACAGCCAGAGCTACCAACTACACTAAATATATGAAATTAAGCTTTATTATTTAACTTAAAATCGATTGTTATAGATATTACTACTATATCCAATTAGTAATTTTATATTCCAAGGAATTTTTAATATCTCCAAGGAAATATAAATTTATAAACTTTAAAACGTAATACTTATATACTTAAATACGGAAACATAATATACATAGATATTATTATTTATTTTATATTCACTATGGGTTTTTATAAATATCTACTAGAACCCATGCTTGTAGTCATGCTTATAACATGTGTGCATTTAATTTACGTAATTAAGATAAATATTTCAAAAAATTGTTTTATATTTAGAGGTTTTTTTATTATCAAATATCATCAAAAAAAATCTTATGATATTTATCATTTCGTTTATTAACATGTTTAAAAAAAATTGTTGCATAATTTTCAAAAGGAGCTGAAATATTTTTTTACTGATTTTTGTCTCTCTCTCTAATTTTCTATGAAGTCTTTTGTATTTTTTTGATTAGATATTCATTCTTCGTTGTTTTTTTTTTTTTTTTTTTTTTTTTTTTTTTTTTTATTTACTATAAATATTTTATTTCTATGAGTTAAAATAATGTTACATGATAGGTTCAGTTCCTAAATTTTAAAATTAATATAAGTTATTAGAACCGGCTAACAAATGCTGTCTAGCAGTCTTCATTGAATTTATGTAATATTAATATAACTGGACTTCATTGAATTTATGTAATATTATTAGTAAATGATAAAACATACTTAAATTATTGATTTTTCTCAAAAAACAATTTATTTTTATGACGCGAGAGCGCTTTCTGTAGATCGCCACTTGAAAGTTTCGGTACAAACGCTATAGTGTAGAAAACAGACATACGCCGTGACCGTTTTCTGCAGATCAGGTAAACGTCATTGTTAAAATGTTAGTTGTACTGATCATTGTCGACCAGTTGTCTCTGGCTGTTTTCTGCTGAATATGAGTGCTGTGGTCGCTTTCTACAGATTGTTAAACGGTGTTTTCGTGATCAGCAAATATTTAAGAAGGCGATTACTATGATTTTTTGTATGAAAGGGGCCTGACTAGTTTTAATAGAACATAGAATTGACGTTTCTCCGTCGGATTACAGCAATATCTCATTTTTGCCAAAATTGTGGCCTGGCTGCTTTCTGCATAACTACGTTCAATTTTAATAGTGACAAGAAATGTATTCAGCGGGCTCAACCAGGAACAATTTTAGTAGTGACGGGACGTGTATTCAGCGGGTTCAACAAGGAACAGTTTTAATAGTGAAGGGAGAGGTGGGGTATTCAGCGGGTTCAACAAGG
Organism: Limnephilus rhombicus; assembly: GCA_929108145.2. Lineage (NCBI taxonomy): Eukaryota > Metazoa > Arthropoda > Insecta > Trichoptera > Limnephilidae > Limnephilus > Limnephilus rhombicus. The sequence continues at coordinate 25,646,644 of OV815295.1, read as the reverse complement.
AACAATTTTAATAGTGAAGGGAGGGGTGGGGTATTCAGTGGGTTCAACCAGAAACAATTTTAATAGTGAAGGGAGGGGTGGGGTATTCAGTGGGTTCAACCAGAAACAATTTTAACAGTGACAAGAGTTCTATTCGGTGGATTCAACCAGGAACCATTTTAATAGTGACAAGAGATGTATTGAGCGGGTTCAACCCGGAACAATTTTAATAGTGACAAATGTATTCAGTGGGTTCAACCAGGAACAATTTTATTAGTGACAAGAGATGTATTCAGCGGGTTAAATCAGGGAACAATTTTAATAGTGAAGGGAGGGGTGGGGTATTCAGCGGGTTCAACCAGGAACAATGTTAATATTACATGGCTCTGATTTATTTTGGTTTGCACTGCTGTTATTATTTCTAAACGTCAATAATGTCTGGATAGTAAGATCATTTTATCGTCTTGATGATGCGTGGGTCCAAGTTAAATCTTGTTGTCTAAAGTATAATTAAATGGTGACATTAAAACAATGTAAGTGATTTTTAAATTCCATATTTAGAATGTTTCCGGCCACTATCTAAGATTAGAAGTGACTGGTCAACCACGAGGAAAACTGGAATTTGTGGTGGCAGAGATAAAAATAAAATTTCCATTATGCACTAGAATTTGTGGCATTTCGAAAGAAGATTACTGTTTTTGTTACATGGAAGATTGGATGCTGTTTTTCTGTTGGGTGGATTTATCTGTTTTTTTTCGAGCGTTTAACCAGCCAGCGGCCGAAAATCCACATTTCGTCGAAAGTTGTTCTTACGATCGAGCAGGGCGGTTACAATGAGAAAGATTCATTATTCTCCGTACCAGCTTTTTAAAATTATAACTCAATCCCGATTATTTCATTCCAAATTGGCTTTAATTTATACCTACATCCAAAAATGCTGAAAGGCGTGATGATAAAACTATTAAAATAATGTATTTTTCGTAATTATTTTTTGATTATAAGTATTTATCATTTTTCAATAATGTCTAAGTTAAATAAAAATGTAAAAAAAATCTGAAATATATTAGTTTGTAAGTACGCAAACAAATACACAAACGGACCAATTTTCGTCAAGAAACGCATGTACGTATATATTTTTTAATGATTTTATTTAAACTAAAATTAAAATTCTAAAACATCGATAACCAGATAATGTATTGATTTAATTTACTGTATGATTATATGATTTGAAATGGGTGTGGTATAATACAAAATCTTTTATGAAAATTTAACAAATCTGCTAACGACTTATGGTATAATCTTATTATAGTAAAAATAATTTTTTTTCTCAAAATTTAAAGTCTGCGAATGCTAGATAAAAGAACAATCTTTCGAAATCCATTTATAATTTTTTGTGGAAAAGAGTCAATACGTCTAAAATCTGATTTAAAAATGACATATGTATTTCTGGTTTTCTCTGGTAATAATACCTCTAATGTACATTTTTACATGTTATTGTTTAGTGGTGATACTTGCCCTTTCTTTTTAAGTTACATCGTGTAAAGTTTAGATCTAGAGATTATTGTATGTAATTCATTTTGGACTAAAGAATAGTATTACCGTTTTATCTTTGTTTATAACTCATTATTATTTTTCACCTCTCTGATTCTATCCAACTGCGGCAGTTCATAATTTTTCAATGTTTGGCACTGTCAATATTAATTTGTTAACATTTATGAATATAAATATTAGAAAATGTAAGTGGTTTGGTAATGTATTTATGTGTCTTGTTTAACAATGAATGTCCTTCCTTATCTGGCCAAAGATTATCACAAACAAAAGAATAAATACTTAGTAGAAGTAGAAAACATGTTTTATTTTATTTATTTGATAGCTGTTTTGACTTTTGTTTGTTCATAAATTATTTCAATACCTTCCTGATAATGTACTTACTGCTTGTAAAATTAAAATAACCTAGATTTGTAAATGTGTTAAAGTTATGTCGATCGTCCAGTTGATTAGGCAGACATCTCCAAATAATGAGTTTTGAGTTAACGAGGAAAGCAATATTTGAATGCTCACCATAATTCAAATATTATTTACAATCGTCTGTGTTTTACATGTTAACCTCTCCACGAGCATGGGCGAAACGGTTCGGCGAAGTGAAAAAATGCCCAGAAGAATATGGCTGAAACATTTTGTCCGCAGCTGTTATTAAAATACCGTCATATTTAATGAAACTATTTGACTTGTAGTGGTATCTATTGACTCCTGCGCGCAGTTTGTTGAAGTTTTGGAAGACATACCTACAATACCGACTTCACAGTTTTCGTTTAAAAATTATTTTTGCGTCATTTAGCGATCGTCAGAGGAAGGAAGCAGTTTTTTTTCGATGTTGTTTTATTTTTGTATTATAATTGATTTGGTGGTGTTTGAGTAAACTGAGTATTGTACCAGATACAGGGCACAATTTTACATACTCACTCAAATTTAGATTTTTTGGAGATATCTGACTAATCAACTTGATGATGAATGTGTGTGATAATATTTATTGAGTGTGGTGGATTTTATTGGGATATTTTTGTGTGGTTTTATTTAATAATAAATGTTTGCCCGTTTTAAGAATGATGACACCTCGGTGCCTGCTTACTCTGATAAAGAATACGCAGAACAAGTCATTTCTTGTCAATGGTACAGTGCTGATGTTAAGCTAAAGAAATATTAAATTTTTTACCTCAATTTGGGTATTCTATATCACTGTCTGCCCACTTTACACAGAACTATGAAACTCAAAGATTGGACATTAGTGGTAAATACTGATATTCCGAATGAAGATTTCTTCATTTCTATGCGCATTATTATTTTACTGTGACATCGATGCCTATTCAGCAGTCAGTGAGTTTTATAATTCTGTGTTATTTAACCTATTCCACTGACAAATAAACACCTTGCTTGTAAAATACACCACTTTTACTAACTAAACTAAATAAAAAAATGATATAAAAATAACAAAAAAACTTAAATTAGCATGATTTAATAAAAAAAAATTCTGGTCATAATTGTTGACATGTTAATTTTAAATAATTTTACACTTGTCTCGACCCAGTGAGACAGGCATCGAAAAACCCAATGTAAATATATCTTATAAAAACATCTTTAACCCCTACTGGGCTGGCTACATTTGCAGACTAGTTACATAATGAGTACCTTGGGTGTGTAATGTTTTTTTGGTGCTGTCCAAAAAATTAAAAGTAAAAAAGTTGACATTGTAGAAGTGTCTATTATTTCGAATATAATTTTCATTATTATATTTTTGGCTTGAGGCTAAATTTTACATTTTCTATACAGATTTAACTAGCAGAATTGATTTCGGAGGGTAAATAATAACTTTAGTCCATGGATAATTTCTTATTTCTCTCTCTCTGGTTTCAATCCTGGGATTGGTTTACAGCAATTTCCTCTATTCTTCTCTTCCATTCTTTCCTGTCTTGTGCGGCTCTTTTGAAGTCTGCATATGATGAGCAGCGCACGTCCACCAGCAGGTCCTCCAGGTACTCTTGGCGTCGGCGTCCCCTAGAGTTTGTCCCCTTGGTCATACCCTCCATTATGGCATGCAAGAGGCCTTCTTGTCGTATTACATGGCCGATCCATCTTGCACGCCTTTCGGACAAGGTCCTGAGCAGGTGCCTTCCTCCTTCGATTCTTTGGAGAACCTCCTCATTTGTAATGTGGTCTCTCCAGGAAATTCCTAATAGTCTTCTATAGGACCACATCTCAAAAGCCTCGAGTTATTTACAATATCATTATTCTTAATCACACCGGGGACGGTACCCTCTCTAGGTCAAATAATTGTTCATGTAACATCAATAAGATGCAGTGTATTGATTAATTAATTCAAAATAGTGAAAGTATTACCCAAACCCAGTAGAAATGAGATCCCTGAGGCATATGTGTGATAAAACCTTGTATGATGGTGTGAGAAATGTAGGGATCCGAAAAGAATGCAAGGATGTTGTAAACGTAATAAGTAAGAATAAGAAAGGGACACTTGCTTGGATGGTTTGGGCATGTAGAGAGGAGATGAATGAAGAAAGGAGTGGAATTAGAACATACAATGCAAATTCGAATGGTAGCAGAAGTCGGGAATGACCGAGGAAAACATAGAATGATCAAGTGAATCAGATACCTGAGTCGGGCCATGTCAAGAGTCAGAATAATAGAAGAATATATATGAATGTGAATGGGGCAAGGAGGAGTGTATGCCAAGACTGAGTTGTTTGGCGGTCCATCCTCTCTGGTCCATCCTCATCCGGCTAAAGGACGCAGACTTCGAGCATCGTCTGCGGTTGGGCCGATAGCTATACGCATTCTCATTGGGACTGCCCGGTGGTCTATGGAATACTTTCTCTGGCTTTTTTTTTTTTTAATATGTTTTATTTTATTTCCGCTACTATAGTAATTACTTACATTATAACATAATCATATAACTGTTTTTTCCTCATTACTTATTTTATTCACAGAAGGTTTCTTCGACTGGTCATAGCCGTTATTTTTATTTTTATTTTTCTTTTTCTTTTACTAACACTATTATCTCTTTTTGATGTTACCTATTTCAGAAGAATTATTCCACGGGCTGCTACTTCTATTTATCTTTTGTATAATATTAATGTAAGTACTTGCATACTGCTTACTAACCCCGTATGCATGGACATTGGAGGGTCTAGAGTCGTTCAAATAAATGTAGCTTCGTTCAAAAAAAGTAGAGTCTTGACGTGTGCGGTGAAGGAGGAAACCATATGTTTCCTTATAACGCCGTTGGGAAAGTGGTGGGTCCCCTCCAATGGTCCATCCTCTCTGTCTACCCCTGCAGAGATACAGTGTGATGGTTAATTAGTTATTACGAAACGGTGTGATGGTTGGTTAGGTATTACGCAATATAATAAAAATATTGGTTTTAAGGGGAAAAAAGTATATTTTAAAAATATAGAAAGGCCTAAGCCTATTTATCAAAATCAAATCAGAAAAATGACCTTTTTCTGACTGCTATCCATATGTTTTACAAAATATCTTTAAAAGTTGAATATTTCACCAAAAACCTTAAAGCTTTTTTCTTTAAAACGAGGTACGTAAATTAAAAAAAAAGAATAAGGCTGTGGTTTAATTTTTTCATAAACCCCAATCTTCAATGTGTTTTTTATTACGTTGGTTAAGTTCACTTGAAAAAAAAAACGTAATGTGAAATAATTGTTATTATTTTTCTGCACTTTTTAAAATTATTTTAACATTTTTAAATCACCATTTAAAAAAGATTTTCAAGTCTATTAAAATCAATCCCAGTGGCACTAATTTGAACTTAAAGCTTTTTTTTTTTTTAAATATTCACAGATGTCGTAATTATGCACGGCTGGTACATAAAATGTTTGGTGGTTCACCGAGCAATAAATCAAAAACATAATTAGGTATGTATATATCCTATTAAATAGAATAACTAGCTGACCCGACAAACGTTGTTCTGCCATATAAATTATTTCTAGTGAATATTTTGGTTATAAAAAATAACAAATGTATTGTAAGTGTGTGGGGATGGGATTTATGACAGAAAGAGGAATGGAGCGCTGTAGATGATGACCGCCGATAAAAACGAAAAAAACAACAACTGAAGTAGGAAAGTGAAATAAAGAAAATCAATATTAATTTATAAGTATGATATTTTTGACAGTCCGTCTTTAGCCAACACAAATAAGCTCGATGGTTTGCCCACGCAGGAACATGATGCCGAATGAAATATCAAAATGACGCGATGCTTCTCGTGAATGTCTTGCGCATGTGTGGATGAAAGTTCGATGAGGCGAATGTAGCACCATCTGTATTCAACAACATAAATAATTTCTGTTTGAAATACGAACGACGCCGGTTAAATTTTTTCTTATGAAAATACTAAAATCGCAATTAAAAATGGGAGGATTGGGGTAGGAGGGTTAAAATTCGGGGTTATAGGTATTTTTTGAAGCCAAATAAAAAATTCAAAAAAATTGATAAGGACACCCTAATAGCGGTATGAAATATACTTTAAAACCTATTCTCATACCTACCAAATATACATACAATATTTCATTAAAATGGGTCAAGCCGTTTCGGAGGAGTGCAACCACAAACACCGTGACATGAGATTTTTATGTATAAGATATTTTATAGAGAATTAATAAATCAACTTCTTCAGTCCTTTTGCCGAGCGAAGATATCATTAACTTTCCGGTACCCGGTGTAGAGTATTTAAAATGCAGACACATAAAAGGTAACTTTTAACTGAAAAACTAATGTCGTTGTCAAATATATTCCCTAAAACCCAAGCATAACAGGAGCTGTTGACTTATGATTGCATTTTGCAAGATAAATATTAGATACTATCCTGTTCAATCCTGCAAGAGCGTTTATTTTGCTGAAGCCCTTTCTTTGCTCTTCGTATTTTGTTCGCTCCGGGCGCTGCGCGGTGAGGCAGATTTTGGCTACGTTTTGTGTTTTTGACGGTCTGGACATGTTTGCTACGGGTACCATACAAAATGACAATTCCCAAACGGGGCATTTGACAGAAATGCGTGGAATGGTATCTACCTAGGTTCCCAGTTCTTAGTCTGTATATATGGCGCATGGGAATAAATGCCAGTCGGCTGCAATTATTAATATCTCTTACAAAATTCATACACTTAAATACGTAATTAAATTTTATTATCAACATTGTGAGTAATTTAAATTAAAAGATATTGGGTAGAAATACGATGAGCTGTAAAATGTTCAATTTTGTCGATGATTCGGCGCACGAGTGAATGTTCAATCACAGAAAGTCAACGCAAAAAGGTGTACTGTTAATTGTACTATTAACAAATTGTCAACGCAAAAAGGTGTACTGCATTGCCTGCATTTCATTTCTCGATTTCAAGTCGGAGCGGATTACAAAATTTAGACAATGAGTGTCAGCTATCTACTTAACGGAAGGCCTCTGGTTCGCATATACAAATTAAATGTCAATCTCACCGACTTCCGAGTTAGCCTGCTTGTTAGTGCAGCCGATTTTGATCACCGGGAAAAAAGGTTCGAACCTTGATCAAACCAAATTTTTATTTTATTTTTTAAAGTTTGAAGACATTTAAAAATATAGTAAAATAACTTTGTTTTTAAGTGTTGATTTTTTAGAAAGAGTATTGAGCTTTACACACAGTAAAAATTTATAAATATACATTTGGCAAATAGTGAACGATAATTATCATTTTTTATTCCGTAAATGTTTTTTTTTAAAATAAAATATTGATATAAATGTCGGTATACAGTCAATAAATTGTCACTTCATTTGGATACGGTTCTAACTTCACTTTACCATGTTTTCTGATTTTGAGGTTCAATCTTGTTTAAAGTATTTTAATTGTACATATTTTAAAAGAAAATATTTAAATAAGATGTATACTTAACATTTAATAGAACCATATGCAACCAGCCAGGGCATTCTAATTCCATTAGGGCCACATCGTTTATAAATATTTTCCATTAAAATATGAAATACTAAAATACTTTACACAACATTGAATCTCAAAATAAAAAAAGTTTATTAGATTATGAAAATTTGTCTTTGCAAAATTTAAAACCTCAGAGTTAAGGCAAAGTTAGAACCCTATCCAACCAAAGTGACTATATGCAAAACTATAATGAGCATCATTATAATGGCAAACTGTCAGGTACAAACAAAATAAAGAGTATAAGTGATGATAGAACCTTGTAAAATAAATAATTCTTTAAAATGGTTGAATTTAGAACTTTGTCATACATATAGCTACAAAAATACAAAACAGTTGGATCTGAAAATTATTTTGGGTATAGAAATGAGCAAAAAAAATTGTTCGGCATTCAAAGGTCATTTTTGAAAAAAATGTCAGAACTGTATCCAAATGAGGTGATGAAATTGTGAAATAATCCAAATTAATCAAATAAAATGTAGGTAGAGACTTGCGCATGTCAGGGTTTGAACCCGCGACCTTCAGATTCATAGCCAAGGATCGTAACCGATCAACCATGGAGGTTGTCATTAGGGCTGCCACCTCTCCGGGTTTGCATGGTGCATGTCCGGGCTCCGGGTTTAACATCGATATCTCCGGGTCAAACCGGGCGGTGGCAGCAAAGTGACAAACGACGATCACGGCGCGGAGCGAGTCACTGTCTAACTGCGTGCGGTGAGGTGAGTCGGCAGGCGCCGAGCGAGCGGGGGGTAGCAGGCAGGGAGCGGGGGCGGGCGGGGAGCGTATTTCTAATCCCTATCTCGCTTCAGTCGCTAGCATGACTGCGCGGGCGGGGAACATCTTCGCGACAAACATTAACGAAACAGCTCAATCAGTGCTTCGTGATTAATTGCGCAGACACCGGTGTTTTTTGCTTTCTTTTTTTAATTTCCATCATATATTATTTTCGAACGTTTTTCCTATTAAAAGTACCTAGTGTTGTAGTGTGTTGAATTACCTATCTATAATTAGCATAATGGAAGACAGAGAATCATTACAAATGTTAATTTACCATGACATTTTGCCTTAATTAAATAATTCATACTAAAAAAAGTTTTTTCTTCTAACACGGCAAACTTATTTTGTGGCACCATTTTAATCAAATTAAAATACTTTAGTTTTTACCACTTTTATTGTTTATAAAAATATTGTCTATATCTATTATTTTTCCATTGATACCATTGTCTATGTCTATTTTCAAAATTAGTAGGTATTAATAAAACCCTGAAGAAGTGAGCGTTGCTCACGAAACTTGTCGGTTTTTATAAACAATAAAAGTGGTAGGTAAAAACTAAGTATTTTATTTAATTAATTTGAAAATAAGTTTTATTTTAATAAAAAAAACTATATTTCTAAAATCTCCAGGTCTACTGTTTTTGAAAGGTGGCAGCCCTAGTTGTCATCCATTGAGTCGGGCCATGTCAAGTGACAGAAGAGTATCTATGAATGTGAATGAAGCAAGGATTGTGTGCCAAGACAGGGATGTTTCGCTGTTATCGTTTTTGTAAATGATTCTCAAATGGTCAAGGACCATGTGCAAATCACATGACTTCCACGTGATTATGTATGTCTGATGTCGACATACGTTGCTAAAAATAAAACCCAGTATTTCTAAAAAAATATACAAAACGCTGCTCTCAATCTTTTGTACAATTTCTATTTTTTCGTTAAAGTTAAGGTCATGTTTACGTTTGCGAGATGGCTCCATTTTATGTTCAAACAAAAAAATTTGGCAAAACGAAACAAACGGAAACACATGTAACAGTTGCTAGAATACACTGAACTAGGACTAACCGAAATGTCCTAAAACAACAATAATCATCCCTGGTGACTGATAAAATGGTCAGCGAGAGAAGGTGGTATAGTAACTGAGTATGTGAGAGTAAAAAATAAGCCAACCCTTCACGTCGGTGTACAAAGCTTGGCGCGTGAGCCTAGGCTTCGGCGGACTACTGAATTTGACATACGAATACTGGCGAATTATAGAGTTTGATTTTATGCTTTCAACTAGTAAAAATAACGGTAGATTATACTAGTTGTCGAATAATCGAGCGGCGGATAACTGGGAAAGTAATGTACTAAAGCAGTCCTGGAAGTCAAACCGTTGATTCGCCAGTTTCGGGTCGGAATCAGTTAAAAAACATGCAAGGTGTTAATACTTGCTCTACCTTTCATTTTCTTTACTCACACTTTCTACAATCATTCGTTCGTGGAGATACTCACAAGCGACTCTAGTTTCGTGCGCTTAGCGTTTGTGATGCTCGTGAGTACCCGCCGTACTATTTTGCCAGTGTTCGTATACGAAGCTACGTATCGACTACGGGTTTGACGTCAGTTGCATACTACTGACAGTACTAGTAGCACGCTTCGCTAGTTGCATTCGCATCTACTACTCGTTTGACAGAAATGGCATTTGAACATGATTTGAATCTTGGAGGTGGAAAAATAGCCATGTTTATGTAACTATAATTTAACAGAATCCTTAAGAAGGCGTGAATCGAGGTTAGAAGTAGTAATCGAGGTTGTAGTTCCTTGGCGGCGACGAATGACCCACAATTAATATTTATTTAATTATATGGGTAAACCCAAAATCTTTTAGTTTGTTTTTTATGCTTGTAATAAAGAAGAAAAGAATTGTCTTCAATTCTAGAATCACTTAACATCAAAAACTGAACACGTTAGTTAGGCAGTGGCGGATACATATGGGGGGCACGCGCCCCCCCCCCCCCCCCTTGCACCCCCCTAAATATAAGAAAATATTTTTTCAATCATTCGCTCTACACGTCATCAACCATCTAAGCGTCCCTTTCTTAATCTTACTTATTACACTTGCATCAACCTTGCATTCTTTTCATATTTTTCTCACACTGTCATACATGGCTTTACCACACATACGCCGCAGGGATCTCAATTCTATAGCATTTAGTCCTTCTTCTGCCAGTTTCATGCTTCACTGCCTTACATCAGGGTTGGTACCATCACTCCATTGTGGAGTGCTAGCTTTGCTTCTTTCGACAGTTTTTTGTTAGCGTCAATGGCGTTCAGTCCTCCATGAATGCGGAGTTACCTGCATTTACCCTTCTTTCAATATTTCTATCAGCCTTCCCATCTCTCGAAAACATACTTCCCGAATACACAAACTCATCCACTGTCATTTTTGGGTAACTATCACAAATTGTCTTTGGAGATACCATGTGAAGGGTCATTTTAGGGAAAGGAAGTAATGGAAGGAAAAAGATATAATAGGTGGTTAGGACTCTCTGGGTTAGTGTGTCCAGGAGAGATGGACGGATGAACCTTTCCCTCCTACTGTGATGAGAGGCAATGGGTCGAGAGATTCCTGCTGGAGAGGTTAAATGGTCTCCCTCAACCAGTCCTTTCCAGCTCGTCACGCAGCATGTGGGCAAACGCATCCGCCGCTACCTTGAAAAACCACATCCCATGAGCTCTGGCATCCCTGTTAAGTCGCCAAACTTGGCGATCCACTTGGGATGACTTATAGCAGAAGTGTTGCTTATCCAATAAATAATTCCCGTGGCGGCGGTACCCACACTCTCCTCCTAAATTGAAACTTTTCTTCATTCACATTCATACGTCGTTTCATTTAAAGGTACCCCCGACTCAAGTATTTGATTCCCTTGATCGTGTAACGCATCCCTACTGCTCCCTGTGGCCAGCCAAGTTTTAAATGTGCGGTCCGCCAATCTTTTATTTATTTATTTATTGAAGTGAAAACTTCTTTAGCACCGTTGTGATTTAACAAACACATACATCTATATGTTTCAGCCTGCGAGAGAATGAGATAGTATAGTCGGTCTCCTCTTTGTGCGGTGCTTCGTATTCTCCCCACTTTTGTCTATTTTTTAGTTTTCTTAATATATCTTTAGGGCCGCCCCCTTGAGTTTTTTCTGTATCCGCCACTGTAGTTAGGTAAGCTACTTGTGGTTGCATTTCAGTTTAGTTTGTTGTACCTCCATGTTCGAAGGGCCTAGTGCTTGTGCCTACGATTTTGCAAAAGTTTTCAATCATTGGCTTTCCTCTCTCCATATACTATTTTTCAATTGCAGCGAATTTGCATGTTTAAAATTAAGGGCTTGGCTAACAACTTGTGTTTGTGAAAATTTAACATGGCAGGTTTGTGTATCTTGGTAAGTTAATTGATAGAATGCTACTTTGGTCCTTTTTAAAAAATGACCACAGGAAATGTAAAAGTGGATTTCGGAAGCATTCCCCTTATGTCAATCTTACCAAATCAACACTTTCATGTGTCACGGGAGTTAAAAAAATGATTAGAAGGTTTTAACAGATCCTCTTTTTATTGTAATAGTCAAACACAATCGTGACACAATATTAAATATCAGAAAGTTGCGGGCTAAATCTGATAGCTGTACACACTAGAACACTTTGGACGAGAATGATTTTGGTGGTAGAAATTGGAACTATATTGCTTGTCCGGTGTGACCAGCATTCAAAATTGCCAGAACATAAAATTTATTGTACATTAAACAGTACCTTGCCCATACCCTGATATCTATTCACCTCTGGGTTTCCTTCTTTTTATAACACGGATCTCTTCAAGACTGTTCATTCCTTCCTCTCCTCAAAAAGATCCTCCACACAGCATCTCAAATGGCATAGGCCCTGGGGGAAATTATTTTATTATTTTATGTGTGGAGTTCAACCTTCATTGGTCTCACATTGGTCTCACTTTCATTATCAAAGGTCTGTCCGTTCCGAGAGAATCAGTTGGAAAAACATGCAACATATTGATGAAGAAGTGATTTAATTCACTAGTGTCTAAATTAGAATTTCTATCTGGTTTCCTGTGTTTCCTATGGAACAATGCGATACTAGGGATTATGTGAGTCCAAAAATAAATCTGTACTTAGAAAACAAAAGCAATTTTACCATACTTCTTTGAAATCACATTATTAATCAAAATATTAACTAAAAAGTTATTTTATTTTTTATTACAAAGATATAAAATTTCTTGATTATAAATAAACATTACTTATCACTGTTGCGTTTGCAAAAATGGCTACATTCCAAGATTTCAGTAAAACATTTGTTTACACCAATCTTGGACACGTGCAAAATGTTAACCGTTATCGCACAAAAGTTATTCAAATGTTGTTTGTTGACGGATCTAAATAAAAACTGGCAAGTTTTTTTGCTTCCCCTGTAAAATTTGGTAAAAACTCGCATAGCCGGTCTTGCAAGCGCAATGCACCAATTCACACTAGTATATATTGTCATTTTGCTTTATAGGTACAGAAATGGGTGTTGGTTTGAAAGGAATGATTTCAGTTTGAAGGTGAATTGGCTACCAGCAGGTATTTGACAACTTTACAGGACAGTTGTAATTAGCCTGTCAAATGATATAATGAATGGATGTTTTCCAGCTGTTCTCCCAGTGGCAGTGGCAGTGGCCAACGGTGTGGGGGACGTGGACCTTCGCACCCTACCCGTTCCTGTGCTCCTGGCGGACCTGCCCCCCCTGACGTCTCTGACCCCCTTGGTCCCCCTAGCTCCCTTGGCCCCCGCAGCCCTAGAGGCCCCTGTGGAGGTCGTCAAGACGCAGAGGAAGAGGACATCTTCGCCTCCAGAACTTAATCTCGAACCCCCCAAGAAGACCAAATCTGAGAAACTTGATGCGTAAGTTTGTCATTACATTGCTAGTCAATCAAGGGAGCCTGCTATGCCTCAATATAAAGAACTATCCCTTCAAAACTGTGATTTTGAGAAAGCCCCCATTTTTTCAAAAAAGAAATTTCCTCGCTTATTTGAATAATAATAATAATAATAATGATTTATTGTCTTCATTTCTTAGTAACAGTAGAGATAATGATATCCTCACTGGGATCTCCCGTGATGAGGATTTCATTTACATATTATAATTTAATTATAAGAAATTAATATGAATTAGACATATATCATATAATTAACATATATCATGTAGTATTTTTTTTTTTAAATAATTAAAAAGTAAATAAGATAGTGTTTTTTTTTATAATTCAGTTTACTAGATTTGGTTTTAGTCTGTATTTGATATCAGTATATTTTCTATTTCTGATCTCCCTATAATTAGTATCCAGCTTTTTATTTGAAATTTAAATGTCATAATGTTGAGGTTTTTGAGTGAGAGTGGTATTTTATTGTAGAGTTTAATGCCATAATATAAGAAGCTTTTTTGCTCAAATGTTGTGTTAGTAGTTACTCGTTGGATAAGTTTTTGACCATGAGATCTAGTGTTTCTAATGTACATATTAGTTGTTATTTCTTGGGTTTTGTACTTATGAATGAGATTTGGACATTGTTCCGTTACTTCTCACCTTTTTAAAATTCATGTGCTTGTCTCAAGCTTTCTGTGTTCTAGAAGTGGGATCCTTAATACACAAATTTTTTGGTTTTCTCTTAAAAATCTCTTCTATCAAGTCTTAAATTAAAAATTGCCTCCACTTCTTTCAACATCTCATCTCTTCTAAGTCTGAAGTCAACCACAATCCAGAGTGAACTACATTAGAATCATTGTCATTCTTGGGGTTACGGTCCATTCAATCAGATTGTTAATATTTCTGCTCACAGAGAAAACATTATGCACTTAAAAGATTTACTATAAATTTTGCTTGAAATAAAAATATGAAGGAAAAAAGATTCTTCCATATTGATCTTGGAATCACCATTTCAGGTCCAAATCTTGACAATCTCGCCTAATTACAGAGTCAATATAAATTTTTTAAAAGCTTTAAGCTTCCAAGCTAAGCTTTTTGGCAATATGAATATCGAAAAGCACATAAAAGGTAGTTAAAATGGCAACAATTTATAACTTTTACACAAATGAACACACTTTTCACCACATTGTTTATATGTAGACAAGTGCCCCGATGATGGACACTGCAAGTCTGTCTGAAATGTTGGCTAAAGTAGGAGGAAGCGCAATATGACGTATTTCCCCAAAATTCATTCATCTTTATCCTTTTGGCTGTGAGAATCTTAAACGTCTGGTTTCCCTTTCATAAATTTTGATTGGTGTCTTGCAGTTTGTTTGGAGCGGAGGACGTGGATCTCAGGACTCTGCCCCCGGAGGAGGTGGTGAAGGAGACGGTGAAGGAGGCAGTGACTGTGCCAGCCCCCGACCTGGCTGCGGTCAGGGCCAAGCTGGCTGAGGCCACCCGCAAGGACCCCCTGGGGCGCCCCCTCTTATTCACTGGTCAGTTCTACATAACAATCTAATTAATACAATGGTGACACAACCAGTTACGCTACAATGGTGTTCCAGTGAGTGAGCCACCAATTGAAAGGTCTTCGTTAACCTCTGGGCGGCCGCTTGTCACCCGGTGGCCGCGGCATCTGCGCATGCGCGAGAAAATAATTCAAATATTTGAATAATATTTCCGACAACAAACTTTTGGTATACGATTTTGGCCCTTATATGTACACAATTTGTATGAAGAACAATGTCAGAATCGCTTGCGCTGTCATTACTCTCGGAGACGCTACAAGTTTCATTCACCTTGTCACCCTGGAATATTTTTAAAACGATTTTTTCTATGACAATCGGCTGTCAGAATTTGCCGCGAATTTAACGGTCGCAATAAATGCGTGTATCGCGAATAAAACGATCATAAAACCTATTAATTTACGTAATAAATGCAAGTAATGTGGTTTTCGTAGATAGTTTATTGTGATGTGAACGTGTTTCAGTTAATAAAATATACAATAGCTCAAAATTTATCAACAAAACATTCAATTCAAAATTCAAAGTGGTGGTTTTTTAGTGTTTTTTGCGAAGTTCCGCGAATTTCCGCTAAATGGCCTGGCCTCCAACAAGTTAAATGCTGATTCCTAGTTCGTTTCAGTTTTTTAACAAAATAAGCTGACTAGCTTAACAATGCGATAATTGTCATCTTCTGTTGATCACAATTTGTTCAAAAGCTGAAACAGACTTAGAATCAGCATTTAACGTGAACCTTTCAACTGTCAAAATACAAAATGGCCCTGAATGGACATAGACTATGTTACTCTCAATTAATTTTACCTAAAAGAATTTTACCATTCAGGGGTAATGTTCTTGCAAATTTGTTTAACAGTGCAACAGGAAAATTTGTAATAATTTGTAACAATTAATTTGAATCAAATCAAACCATTGATTTTATTTTAATGTATTCTTTTTTGTGTTGATCCAGATGAAACAAATGAGCGCAGAAAATCCAGAAATTCTGAAGACACTGACATGAGGCCCAAACCCACCGTGGAACTTGATGGAAACAGCCTGGACGGGAATATCAAGATTATCATGTCACAGGCTGAGGAGCAACTCAAGACCGGGGACATCAATAAGCAGCAGTACAACGTTCTGCTCATGCAGGTGCTGCAGCTCAATGAAAGGCAGAAGCTGAAGGAAGCAAAGCAAAAGGAATCTCTAGAAGCCAGTAAGAGGAAGCTGAACAAGGAACTACAGCACGGGCATGCTTCACCGCGTAGCGACAGCGCCGACAGCATGCGTAGTCCCTCCCCCCCTCTGCACATGTACGGGGATATTGATGAGAGAGTTCCCTCCCACCCTGATGGCAAGCGTGTCCCTCTGCTGCCCTGTCCTCCCGCCATGCCCGACTACGAGATGAGAAAACACGGGCCCTCTCATGGGAGACCTCCCCTACATGCTCGTGGCTGGAGAGGCGGATGGAGGGGATCCCGGCCTGAGTGGAGAGGTAATTACCGGGGAAATACTCCCTGGAGGGGCCCACCCTCCGCTAACGGAGGTCCCATTCAAGGAGGGCCCATGCAAGGAGGATCTATGCAAGGCGGTCCCATGCAAGGCGGTCCCATGCAAGGCGGTCCCATGCAAGGCGGTCCCATGCAAGGCGGTCCCATGCAAGGCGGTCCCATGCAAGGCGGTCCCATGCAAGGCGGTACCATGCAAGACGGTCCCATGCAAGGCGGTCCCATGCAAGGAGGCCCTATGCAAGGCGGTCCCATGCAAGGAGGTCCCATGCAAGGAGGTCCCATGCAAGGAGGTCCCATGCAAGGAGGTCCCATGCAAGGCGGACCCATGCAAGGTGGTCCCATGCAAGGTGGTCCCATGCAAGGCGGTCCCATGCAAGGAGGTCCCATGCAAGGAGGTCCCATGCAAGGAGGTCCCATGCAAGGAGGTCTCATGCAAGGCGGTCCCATGCAAGGAGGAATGATGCCTGGTGGACCGATACCTGTAGGACCGATGTCTGGTCCCATACCCGTGGTGGGCCCCCTGTTGGGGGTGCATATGGGCCCCAGCCCCCTGGATCCATACGTGAACGAAGGCCGGGCTTCCCCTCCTTGGCTGGGAACACCGGTCCACAAAGAAGGACTCCCGCCGATTTCTCCCGAAGTCTTTGACTACATCGCCAGAGACACCATGAAGACCATCGCAATTGACGGAGTTGCCCGAGAGATCCGCTACTACGGTACCACAGCTGTTGTGATGCTGGACTGGGAAGACCCGAGAGATATTTCCTTCCAGCCCGGCCAGAGACGACTCTCGCTGGACGACGAGAGCTTCACTTTACTTTTCAACCAGGATTACAGCTCGGTAACTGTTGATGGTCAGCCTCACCGCATTCGTCTGGGAGCCCCCACCAGGGAGTTGTTCATCGACGATGCCTGGTTCGAATGCTTCTTCGGGGGCCCGACAGTTCCGATTCTCCTCAATGGAAAAGTGCGAGCCCTAAAACTGGAGGGACCCGCCCCTCAAGTCAATATCGGAACTGAACGCCGCACAGATTTGGTTGCGGGAAAGATCAAACTAATCATAGATGCCACCACAATGGTGCCTGTCTTCCTGGACGCCAAACCGCAGACCTTCTTCATCGAAGGCGTTCCGCACTCTCTCCGGTTTGTGGACGCCCTCCGAACGATCTTAATCAATGAAACCCCCTTCAAAGTTGAGTTTGGAGGTCTGCCCAAGCCCATATACGTGCACAAGCGCAAGCACTTCATCAGGTTCTCGGTGTTGCCGAGCGGCATCAAGGTGGGGGAGGTGTATATCGCCAACATGGAGGGCTTCCAGCCATCCCCTCCGCCACCTAAACCAAAGGAAGAGCCTGCTCCCATCGAGCCCAAACTTGAGCCACACAATTCAGGTGAGAAACTCACAAATATCTTTTGTCAGTTATTGTTAAACAGATTCACTCGATAGTTTTATATCAAGGCTTAACCGGTCATATGCCGGAGACGTGCCGGCGCGCACGTCATATGCGCGAGAAAATAATTCAAATATTTGAATAATATTGTCGACGAAAAACTTTTGGTCTGCGATTTTGACCCTTCTATGTACAGAATTTGTATGAAGAACAGTGTCAGAATCGCTTGCGCCATCATTACTCTAGGTGATGCTAAAAGTTTCATTCACCTTGTCACCCTGGAATATTTTTAGAACGATTTCATCCATGACAATGCACTGTCATAAATTGCCGCGAATTTAATGGTCGCAATAAATGCGTGTATCGCGAATAAAACATCATAAAACCTATTAATTTACGTAATAAATGCAAGTAATGTGGTTTTGGTAGATAGTTCAATAAACTGTGTTTCAGTCAATAAAATATACAATAGCTCAAAATTTATCAACAAAACATTCAATTCAAAATTCAAAATGGTGGTTTTTTAGTGTTTTTTCGCGAATTTCCTGGCCTGGCCTTTGACGGGTTAACCTCTTATATGCCGGAGACGCGCAGATGCGCGTAGAACAAATTAGATGCGCGTAGAAGCATTAATTTTTTTTTTTTAATGCTATTTTGACCCTTATGTATAAAGAATTTGTATGAAGGACAAGGTCAGAATCGCTTGCGCCAACATCATTCATGATATAGCCACAAGTTTCATTCACCTGGCGACACCAGAATATTTTTAAATGATTTATCTGTGGAATCGAAATGTCAAATTTGCCACGATTCAAACTGTCAAAGTCCGAAGCGTGATACTTGACAAAAACATCGTAAAACATATCAATTTACCAAATTAACACAAGTAATGTTGTTTTGATACGTAGTTTATTGTTCTAGGAATGTGTTTCGGTAAATAAAATATACGATAGCTCAAAATTAATCCACAAAACATTCAATTCAAAATTCAAAGTGATGCTTTGCATAATTTCCTTGTTTCAGGGCAGGGCCCGTGACTAGTTAAAGCCAAAATATATTGTATCTCCATAAACCGGTCAATCATACCGATCATTTTTAAAAATTCTGAATTTGATCAAATCAACGGTACACAAGAACAAAGTCGTATCTGTTAAAAATTGAAAATCGTTTTGTTGGCTTATTTTGTTGATTTAACCTGTAATCGGCCGGACACGCGCTTGAGCGCGCAGCTTGTGCGCATGCACGAAAAAAATATTTCAAAATAAATGTCTGCGATTTTGACCCTTCTATGTACAGAATTTGTATGAAGAACAAGGTCAGAATCGTTTGCGCCAACATTACCCCATAAGATGGGTAAAAATTTCATTCACCTTGCAACCCCAGAATATTTTTAAACGATTTTATCTGTGGCATGAAAATGTCAAATTTGCCGCGAATTTTATCTGTCAAAATTGATGCGTGTCCCTCGACTAAAACATCGTAAAACCTATTAATTTATGTAATTAACGCAAGTAAGTTGTTTTGGTACATAGTTTATTGTTCTAGGAATGTGTTTCGGTCAATAAAATATACGATAGCTCAAAATTCAAAGTCGTGCTTTGTTAGGGAATTTCCGTGTTTTTTACGGCTCGTGACAGGTTAAGGGAGAAGTAGGTTTAGGTTTTTTTAAATGATTTTCATGATTTTTTTTGGCATGGAAGAAATGTATATAATTTATTTAAACTTTGAAGTCATTTTATAAACATCTATATTGTGAATTTTTTTAAAGTATTTCTTCGGAAAATATGAAAGTTATCAGCTGCTACCCATCGGCCACAGTTTTCATCTGAAATCATTAGGGTTTTAAATTTAGTTTAACCACTGGAGTGATTATGGTCGTAAAATGGACCACCTTTATTTTTCTGCGATTAATAGTGGTCCAAAATTGGACCACATTTTCCTACCATTTGTAAAACATTAATTGTAATTATTTAAAACATTTCCTTGGCCAGCCATTTATTTTAAAATGAAGCTATTGAAATGCTTTATCTATTATGACCATAGATGTCACATATCCGACTATTTTAGAACGATGTTAAAAATAAACCTTTAAAATATTTTTTTCTCAATCTCAACATCATCTCATCAACACCTCCTTTGAAAAGTCATTAAGAGTTAAAAAAAATTGGTTAAATAGGTTACGCCAGTCAATTAGGATATGGGATATTTTTTAAATTTATTTTTTCAAACAATTATTTTTCAAAGGGGTGTTGAAATGCCACTTTGTTGAATTGTTGTGGAACCGAAATTCCCTGGGAAAATATGATTTCAATTCGAAAATGTGTAAATATCTTTGGAATGGCGTGAGTAAGAGGTGCCATAGAAATTTGGGTTCTTCATATTTAATTCATCAATTATGTTTGATATTTGCAGGAGTTTCATCTGCGCGTTTGGATATGCTGGCCAGCATAGTCCCGTCGCACGTGGCGCCCCTTTCCGGGCTGGGAGGCTACAGCATGGGCACCCCCGATCTGCGAGTGCCGCCGCCCATCAACGTGGGCGACCTCTTCGCCAAGCTGGTGGCGTCGGGCATCCTAGGCGGGGGCGCACAGACGGCGGCCCCCGCTCCCGCCCCTCAGCCCCCTCCCACCAAGCCCCCCAACCTGCAGCAACCCGAGACACTGAGGGTTCGGCAGAGTGGGCTGGTGAGCGCTCTCCACTCGGGCATGCAGTGCGGCAGTTGCGGCGCACGCTTCCCTCCGGAGCACACTGTGCGCTACTCTCAGCACCTGGACTGGCACTTCCGCCAGAACAGGGCCGACAGAGACTCGCAGCGCCGCCCGCACTCCCGCCCGTGGTATTACGACATCTCTGACTGGGTGCAGTTTGAAGAAATTGAGGACTTGGAAGAGAGAGGTTATTTGGTTTTTTAATTATTTAGTTATGTTTGATATCAATATCTCTCAGCAAGATTATTTCACCCTGAACACAGGTGAAGAAAGTACATAATAGAGATTTGTTTTTGTCTTTTAGTATATGTAGTGACTCCAATGTTTCTCTACAGAAACATTTTTTATTTGTAATTACTGGGACCAGTATTCTCCAGTACCACAGGATGCTTATTGAAAAAAACTTAGTTTTGAGGGAGCAGGCCGGATCGGCAGAGACGGGACGAGAAATAAAAGGCGTCAGTCGGTGTAATGAGTCAGTCTTTATTGGGCTACGTAGCGGAGGTCGAAGCGGAGCGGAGTGACAGTGGTGCCGTTAATGTTGCTGCTGCGTTGCTGATGAGTGAAGAAGGTCAGGAGACTACGGCGGTGAAGATCACTGGTCTTCAGGGAGCCGGCGTGTTGTTGTTCTACACCATGGCGGTGTAGAAGTGACCTTGGTCCAGGCGGTCGATCGTCGTCGTGCTGACGAGATATGGCAGCTGAGTGTCCTTTGAGTCGGCACACACACGTGACGCAGGAAGGAACCTTGAGAGGCGATGAGGATGATCTCTGGCAGCGGAACGCAGTGGGTTCGAATGCCAGAGAACGGGTTGCATCCCAAGCAGAAAGCACGGCGGGCTTTATGTGCTGCGGATGAAAACATCTCATGTCGAGGCGCGAAGGGCCGGACAGCGGATGGTGGTTGGAGAAGGAGTCCTCGAAGCGGAGCGGAGTGACAGTTATTGGAAATGTTCCTGGAGTCACACTGGACAAACGTTATTCACTTGTTGCCAGACGGGTAGCCCGCGTGGGCCGATATGGCGTAGCGGCACTGATCGGACTGTGTTGCTTACTCGACCGACGAATGAAGACTAGGTACCGAGACTGAGCGCGCGAGCGGATCTGCTGCTTATATAGCCGCGGCGAGTAATTACTCTCACGGTAGGTAATGCTGGGTGAATTCACACAAAGCTGAGATATCGCTCGAACCGTCTGCGGGCATTTGTATTGCACAGCCACACGTTCTAGGCCTTTCACGTAAGTGGCGGAATTATTCACCGCTGTAGGTAGGTGTATCGGCCGGCGCGCGGTACCTGGCTGTAGGTATTTCGTAGTGTGTTTCTAGCACGTTCGGTGGAGTCCAGTGGTGGCGCAATGGATTCGGCAAAAGTGGCCGCCACAGTTTCTTTGATTCACAGTGACTGTTTATTGTCATATCATAATTTATAATTACGTGTAATTCGAAGGACTAACATTCTTTCTAACCAAAAGCTAGATTTTATCTGCAAAGCTCTAGAATTACATATAAGGACTCTGCACATCTACCTTCAGTTACCTTCCGTACACCTCTGACCCAAAGAGCCCATAGATAACTAAAGCAGTGTGAAAACCAATCATAGACTAATTATGATTCATTACAGTATATTATGGATATACAGTGATGATAAAAAAATTGCATAGGTTAAGTTAGGTTAGGGTTACCGGCTATTTTAAATTTATTTTTTCATGGCTTTTAATGACCTTTCCGAGGTGGTTCTGAGTTGGTTTCACTCTGAGTTGGCATGGAACCATTTTAATGATACGGTAGGTTCCTTAGAGCCAGTTTTTTTCCTGAATTTGAATCATCCATCAAATTTCTAAGTTAATTTTCAAGTTCTGTTATTATTTCAGTTTTGTGAAGCACCTGGCCCATAATGGTATACATACGAGGGTTGCCCCAAAAGTACCCGACCTAACAAAGAAAACACAAAAAATTTGGGAATTTTTTTTTTTTATGAACGTAGTCTCCTTTCAGCTCGATACACTTTTCCCAGCGTTGTTCAATAGCTTCGATACCCTGTTTATAGTGAGAACCGTCAAGCACCTCAAAATAGCCATTTAGCGCAGATTCCTCTTCATTGTTGGCAAATCTTTTACCACGAAGCCATTTTTTTTAAGTTTAGAAAAATAAAATAATCCGAGGGGGTTAAATCTGGCGAATAGGGTGCGTGAGGAAGCAATTCGAACTTTAACCGGTCAAACGCCATGCCATTTCACGAAAATTCACTAAAAAAGCACCACTTTGAATTTTTCTCATGTCCAAATTTTCAGTCAATATGCGATCTACAGCACTTTTTGAAATTCCTACTGAGTCTGCTAGCTCGCGCACTTTCAATCGATGGTCATTCAATACCATTTTGTGGATTTTCTTTACCTTTTCTGGGGTCACCTTATTTGGTTGATCACTGCGATGTTCGTCTCGGCAGCTCGTACGTCCTTGTTTAAACTCTGCCACCCAATATTTTATTGTCGTAAACGAAGAAGCAGGCTCCCCCAGAGTAGAATCTAAGCTCGGCTTCGAAGTTGGTTGGACTTAGAAATTTCAAATGAAAGTTTTGTATCACATAACGATGGCCAATTTTTCCATGTTTACAAATTAACTGAGAGTGTTCTCTATTGATGGCTGCCAAAAAAACACTAAACAACGTAGTGCCTTAAAACTTGAAACTTAAGCCTTATAAGGTTGGTGCTTTCTACCATAAATTTTTTTAAAGCAACAACCACCAGAAGTACGTCAGGTCGGGTACTTCTGGGACAACCCTCGTAGCAGAATGTGAACAGAACTTTGTTTTTAGTTATTACTATAACAATTGAAAGGTGCCTGTTTCAGTTTTTGAACAAATTGTGATCAGCAGAAGATATGCTTTTAATACTATTATGTTGGCTTGTCAGTTTATTACAATTTGATGAGAAATCTCAATCACACTTAGAAACGGCATTTAACGGAGACTTTTCAAATGCAATATAAACAACATCCAATCCACAATGAAATCATTTTGGATTTTGAATAATATTTTTTGATGATGCTAATAAATGTAATTGTTAATTTAACAGAAAAGAGTTGGTTTGAGCGTCAAATGGAGGAGAGTGAGGCGGTGGGCACGGGGGTGGGTGGCGCGGAGGAGGTGGGGACGGAGGGGGAGGAGGTGGGAGTGGCAGCACCCCCCCCGAGCGCCCCCCCTCACCAGCTGCGCTGCCCACACTGTGGTGACCCCTTCCACCAGTACTACAACCAGGAAGTGGAGGAGTGGCAGCTGCGCAGGGCCGTGCCCTACAAGGGGGACAACTACCATCCACTCTGTCTGCAGGAGTTCAAAGTGAGCACTACCTTCACTTATCAGATTGTATATACAATTATAATTACAATTTAGGAGGTGGGTTTGGGTACTACCACCCCGGAAACCATTTATTGGATAGGCAACACTTCTGAAATAAGTCACCTTTAAGTGGTTTGGTGCCCGCGTTCATGGAGTGAGGTTTGTCCGGGTCTTGGCGGTGGATGCATCTGCCCACCACCTGCGTGGCAGGCCGAATCGGTAGAGACCTTTTGATCTCTCTCTTGCACAGCTGTGGGAGGGATAGATTCATACGTCCCGGAGACACTGACCCCCAGATACCTACCCACCCCTTTTTACTTCCCAGAACTTCATCTCCTTCCTTTCCTCAAAAAAACCCCACACAGCATCCCCAAAGATGACATTGACCCTGAGGGGAATTGTTTTCCTTAGGTTCTCCTGTATGGAGCTAATGTAAAAAAAAAAACTACATCTAACTTTTGGGATAACAGTCTCTTCTAACTCTCTTTTGACCTTGTACCATAGACAACATTGTTCTATTTTACACTTTTTAGCTTTTGAATAAATATTAGTTATGACCAGTGGCGGCTTGTATTTACAAAAATGGGTTGTGAGCTAAAAATATTGTCAGTCTATAGCAGTGGCGGCCACTGCCCTGAGAATGTGGTGGTTCACTGACGATCCGTACCTACTTATGATAAAAAAAAATATTAATTAGGAATTTTTAATAATTAATTTATTTTCAAACAAACTGTTATTTCCCCTTACATATTCAACACTGGTTGCACTCATTTTTGTAATAAAATTAAATATTAATAAATTATGTTATTGGTATTTAATATAATCAATACAAAAAACAAAACAATGACAATTATCACGTCACGGGTCAAGCGCGCGCCGCTAGACTGCGCTAGACGCAAACTGATCTACGTATGATCTTCGCCGAAATTCGATTGTATTTGTTTCACCTCGGGTTATGGTTCGGGTCAATCGGTAAACTTCGGCAAGGATCGGAATATGTTGTGTGGGTGGCACACCGATTAAAGCCAAATTCTGGTACAAATAACGAAATCGACGCGCTTTCGGTGTTTTAAATATTCCATACGAAAACATGATTTCGTTCTTTTGCAAACCGAATGCACACCAATGCGGCCGATACGAGGGCGTTCAGCGGCCACGCTATGGGAGATTAAAAGCATTCTCCCTGATAATATTCGTAGCATTATATTGGTAACTAATATTTTAAAATGATTAAATTAGAGATTCTATAAATTTAAATTAGAGAAATTAAATTAGAGATTTTATAGTCTTCAGTTAGTAAATAAAGTAAATTTAGACATTATTATTTGCCAGTGCTGCACTTGTGTGCACACACTGTGCGACCAGCCGCCCTTGGTCTATACCCTACGCCAGGTAAAGAATACTAGCAATTTCAGGAATTATTGATATGCGAAGTGTGAACTACAGCGGTGCCATTTCGGCATGACAAATAAATGTAATGTGTCTTCGGGTATTTCTGGCTCGCCAAAGAGTTTCTAGGCATTGGTGAGCGCCGTTCACATTTCGGAGTAATTTGAATACTGTGGTCCACGCTCTGCACGTATAGATTCCCAGGTGACATTTCTCGATGAGTGATATGGAATCTGCTCGCACCACGTGACATGATACAAAGAACGAAAATTAGCGCCAGTTGAATTTAATTAAATATTTATAGTATTAGTTTTATTTGTATCGATTTTTGGTGGTATTATTTTTGGTTGATAAATTTTTATTTTTAAATTTTTATTAGGTTGACTGAAATTTAGAGAGTGCGTTGCTCCAACACTCCTTAGTGCTAGCCGCTTCTGCTTATGACCATTTTCTCAAAATCCAACAAAAGGGCTTTTTTGTTTTAACCTTTGATTCCCGTCAATTTCCACTTTTGAGGTTAATGTCAGACTTTCTTTGTATTTGTCTCCCTCTCTTCATTAATATTTCCTTAACCCTTCGAATAATAAGAAAATAATTTTCTGTCAACTTTTGCCTGTCAAGGTTTGCGCGCAAAATTCCTGGTTCTTTCCATGCATTTTAAATGTTCCTATTTATTGGTTTTTTTTTAACGCTTTTGCAAAAATAAAAATTGTCCTAAAATTTAGATAAAATAATCTTTCCGATATGTTTATTAGAAATCAACATTTTTGTTTCTAAATATTAAAATTTTAATATTGGAAATGTAAATTGGCTAAAAAATTCATACCTGCGAATATTCGAATTAAAGTTATTAAAATTGAATAAACTTCAAATTTTAAATTCAGATTCCTTTTCTAAACAAAATTTGTAATAAAACTGTCACCTCACTTTTTGTCACTTTCATACAATTTTATTTTAAAATTAAATGTGGGTTATGTCACAAATAGGCGCAAAATTTAACCGTCGCTTTTGATCAGGTTTGTAAAATATCTGAACAACCTAGCTCATATAATTCTAAGACAATGAGAAGCATTATTTCTTTCCGTTTCTAACATAAAAGAAATCACAAATATTCGCATTACAGAAAGAGAGATATCTAACTTTTAATAATGCACGGTCGCTCTGGGACAATCTGGGTCTCCTGTTATTATAACGGTATATGATGTTTTGGGACAACTTGGGTCTCCTGTGATTAAACGGGTTAAAGACCTTTTTAAGTCAGTAAATGATTAGTAAGTAAGTTAACTATTCCACGCTAATGTTTGTATTCTTGTCTGCAGGCTGGAGAAGAAAAACCCAAAGAGGAGATTCCTGAAACAGATGAAAAGCAACAAGAAGATGAACTCAAAGAGGAACAAGAACCCGAGGAACCTGTGGAAGAAGAAGCGACTGTTGAGGAAGAAGAAGAAGAAGAAGATGAAGTGCAGTTGGTAGAAGAAGATGATGATGTGGTGATCAAGGCAGAACCTGTGGTGCAGATAGTGGTGGAAGACGATGTGGAGACGGACGAGGAGACAGAGAAGGAACGAGCAGCGCGGGATGCTGACCCCCTCTTTGCAGACTTTAAGACCATGAAGATCAAACAGGAGCCCATCGATCCTGGTATGTCTCTCTTTTATTATTCTAATTTCTTTTTACAAGGACAACAATTCAACACCATGCTTGTTAATATTTCTATTTTTTAAATTGATGACAATTCATGGTGGAATTCCATTAAAACCAAACAAATATAAAACTTATTTCCACTTTAATTTTATTAATCGTAACCGGTTCAGCTCGTTAAATCTTCAGCCTGGTACAAATTTGTACCAGTCTGAAGATGGCTTTAACGACCGGTTACGGACAATAAAATTAAGGTGCAAAAAAGTTTTATATTTGTTTTACATATTATAATATATTACTATGCTTGGTATTTTTGGCATAAGGACTTCATTAGTTTCATCCAGGCGGCACGAAAAGTGTTTTGAGTGAGCTGGAAAAATGCCAAGTTCTAAAATGGCATCTCTAATATCTGTCGTGGCGACTTCAAACATATTTGTTTATATCTGTCGTGGCGACTTCAAACGTATTTGTAAATGGCACTAAAGCTGTAGATAATGCAAGGATTGAGACTTAAATAAATACGACTGAAAATCGGGGCCCAGAACCATTCCTACTGCTAAATAAGCCATTCGAGCTGATTGTATTTATCACCAATAAAAAAGTGCAAAGTGTTTCGTTGAGCCTGGAGTTTTTATTTAAAGAGTTTGTGAGACAAACCCGGAGTTACAACAATTTTCAAGCTGTAATGGCTTAAAAAATGCTCTAATGCTGCCATCTTAGCGTAGGAATTTGGCATCTAATTAAGGACTCGTTAGTTAAGATGACCTTGGTTTACCTTGTAATAAAGTGAATTCATTACAATATTATTTGTAGTCTTCCCACAAAAGCTTCCCTCACAAGCATTTTAGAGTATATATTGATGCTGGAAAGGATAAATGGCTAAAGCGCTATCCACCTGGAAAGGAAAAATGGCTCAAGCACCACACAGCTGTATTGGCCACTCTTTCTTTCCAGTTGCATGGCGCTTTAGCCATTTTCCTTTTCTAGCGTCGAATACAAATAGGGAAGGAAGAGGCAGGAAGGGGTAGTTTGAGCCATTTCCTTACACCAATATTTTTAGCTTTAATTTATCTTTTATTACAACAATAATTTCTTATTTGATTAGGGTATATAGGCCATATACCGTGGCCCAACCTATTGCGCTTAACACAAAATTGCGGTTTATAGTTATCAGTAATATTATGTTATCTAATCTTTCCAATTTAATGTTCTGAAGGTGCCCTTGAAATAACTTTGCCAATATAAAATTATTATCACTTTATATTCTTAGAAGAAAATTATGTAACAGTTTTTACTTTATTGGAGAATCACAGATAACAGTTGTTACAGGTATCGCAATGAATGAACACAGTACTCACACAGATACTTTGCTTGCATACAGTTTGTTAATAAAATAACTTGTTATTATTAGACTGCAAGAAATTTCCCGTGAATTTGATAAAAAAGTTAATTTTCTTAACATTATTATTTACTATTATTCAAGAGCATAGCTAGCTATGGCACTTGCGGGGTTTGTCCCTAAAGGGGGTTCAATCCTGGGGGACCTCATTTTGATAAAAGAGATAGTGCAAATAATATTATAGTATTTTCTGGGAATGTTTAAGAGGTAATCTTTTTTAATTATTTTTATTTTCTATTTTTTTTGCACAATACTGAGGCCGATTTGAACCACCTCTCCTTATGATCGCTCTTGCATATAATTATTTTATTTATAAAGTTAGACTTTTCGAATATTCAAATTTGATCAACATTTGTTGTCCTTTCCTTTGTCAAAGACAATAAGGGCATGTTCACACGACAAGCGCTTAACGCGTGCAAAATTTTTGTATAGTGTTCACATGGTGCTCGATTGTCTGGTTCAATTTGAGTTCTACATTTGTCGAAGATGGACGTAGAAACAGTTTTAACGGTGAAAGCGCGCGCTCAACTGAACGGTAACATAGAAAACCAATGATCTCAAAGTGCGCATTGACAACAGTCGAGCGCTATCGCAGTGTTCAACGCACGCTTTATTAAAAAGCCCGTTAGCATGCGTACGGCCTGAATAAAATGTATGTAGTTGAAACGCGCGTTAAACGCCTGTCATGTGAACCTGCCCTAAGTTAGATGAGATAAGGTCGCTTCTCAGTGATGCTTTTCAAGGATATCACTGTTATCAGGTATATTGCCATGGTAAGTAAATACACAGTAATTCCCATGGTAGTCTCCATAATCAAGGGTCAAAGTTTAGTTCAACCTTTTAGCATATATAATTGGCCTAAAGTACTGATTTTTTTTGTCAAAACTCTTGTCCTATATTATCATAATTTAAAAAAAAAGTAATATATTTTGAAAATGTGCAATTTTTACTTACCAATTGTGAACGCTTTTGAAGTGCCTGTGAGTATAACGTGACTAGGGCACAAGAGTCGAAAATACTAAATAGCCAGTAAGATTATGGCATCCCTGATTAAGGTATACTGTGAAACAAAAGGAATGGGGAAAAAGGAAGGTACGGCCGAAGTAATTTCAAGCAACGTTTCAATCTAGTCTTATTCTATCAACAATCTTCTATGTGGGAACTTGACAACATAAACAATATCAACTTTTCTAATATAAAAAATGAGAAATTCGATATCTAATAACTTCTCACATCAGTAAACACAAAGTTGTTTGCATCGTCTCTAATTGCGCAACTCACAATGAATGACATCTTCAGCGAGATATGAACTTAACTTGTTCGCTATTGAGAGTCTTCATTTTGTTAGGTAGGTTTACAAAGTTCATTTACTCATTATAAAAAAAAAAAACCCACCATGAAAAGACTGCAAATGGTAGTATGAATTGATGAGATTATTTATTGGAATTACACCAATAAGTCCTTTCTCTGGACTTCAAATCTGTGAATTACAAGGGATCTGCAGAGATTGGAAAATATCTTCTTGGCAAGTTGCCGACTTTGTTTTTACACATAATCTCCAACCGATAAAAACCTCACAGTAGACATTATGTGTGCTCATTAGTTTTCCAATAAATAAAAGAAAGTGAATCGTGTTTTTATTTTTATGATTATTTGCACCTACAGTGAATGTTCCCTTTACCGATATTGAATTACCTATTTTTATTTATATCAAGAAGGAACATGCAATTCTTGATGAACCTACATACGAACATTTACTGCGAATCCATTTGCATAAACCACAGCTTTAATCTTTTATCTGTTGCATTAACCTCACCAAACAAATTTCCACTTCGATTATTGAATATTCAGTTTATTCGTGAAAAGTCAGGAAAAATTATTCCGAGGAAATTTTCCCATTGTAAACCTTTACCACACCGGCCTATGCAATCTGTTCCATCACATAATACAAAGTGTGTATTTTAGAAATGTGTTGTGGATCACACATGCAACAGTCGTGTAGATCAGATTCTTAATCGGATCATAATCCCTTTTTATCCATTCACCGAATCATATTCTTAACAATTAATTGTAATCCTACAACTCTTAAAAACTGACCAGACTGATACTCACCTTGACTTAACAGAAGTAACTTTACCCGGCAAGTTTTATTCAAAGATGACCTGAAAAGAGTTTGTGAAAGAAATCCTTTGTGCAGCATCCACATTCTGAAGTTTGTACAGACTGGTGTAAAGTTGTTACTTTACAAGTTGCTATCATGGCTTATGATGCGAGGATTACAATATGTGACTAAAGTGCATCAGGTCAATCAGTCAATATTAGTGCATATTCATAGAAGTATCATCAAATTCATGAACACACTAGAATCATCATTAGTCCCATATGCACTTCCTCATTTGATCAAATTAAGTATTAATTATAGGGTGTGAAAACAAAAAAAAAATTATTTCGGTGTTGATGTTAGGATTAACCCCATTAACTTACGACACACAATTTTCAAAATAACTTGCCTACTTTTTGCAAAATGATGATAAATTCAGTGAAAATATCCTTTAGAATATGTCGGTGCGCAAGAGGGGAAACGATACGATTGTTACAAAATGAATAATTTGTTGAATCTCTTGAATGATATGCTAGTTTAATCAGAGAAGGATGTGTCTTTTGGATTAGCACTGTGAAAATAACGGGTCAATTAATTTGTTTGTTCAGATGACGAGCCAATCATCACATCAGTAGAGGAGACCGTCACAACCCTTGCTGACACCACCCACGCAGCCGTGGTCAGCTCCATCGATGGCAACGTTCAGCTGCCCACAGTGCACACCGCTCCCACGGCACCCAAGATCCGGATCAACATCACCTCCACTCCGGCCGTGCAGAGGACTGCCACCCCGCCTGCTGCGCCACCGCCCCCCGCGGAGGAGGAGGAACTACCTCCACCGGCCCCCCACGAGGCAGTCCTCAAGCCCGACCTGCAAGGAGTCACCCTGGAAGTTTTCCCCCCAAGTGATCGCGGCCGGGAACTTTCCGCTCTGTGTTCTATTATGTAAACAAACCATCACTACCTATTACTGACCCGTGCAAAATTTAATGCCTGTTATGAACTTTTTAATCGACTGTCAGTAAAATATATTATTGTTATTTTGTACATCAGCCTTAAACACACATGTGTGATTGTGTGATCATGAATTTGTTGTTAGTTTTTATTTGTAGTTTTAATTTACTTTGTTGTGTATTATATATTAAATAAAAATCATCTATTTATTAATAGAATTTCTCGGCGTTTGCTGTTTCTTCTTGTGCCTGAAAACATGAATCCATCTTCCCCGTTCCCTTCCCCCATTGAAACACAGTAAGGGTAGTTATTTAATGGCAAACACATCAACTAAAAGAATATACAAATACATACAACAGATGATAATACTTCACACTTCCATAATATCTACATGGGATAACATGCCGTGAGCAACCCATATTAGAATTAGAAACTTTTTAAAAGAGCATGTTATCGCATCCCTCACCGTTTACAATAAATTATGTACAATATTGTTCAGTCAGGTGAAACATAATTTAATATTGGTATTAATTAGTTCTTGTCCTAAAGATTTTATTCTTGTTTAGAAAATTTAGAATTTGAAGTCTAATAATTCTAACTATTGGGGAAATAAGAGAAGTAGGTCTGGCATATCATTTCCACAAGCATGTTCCAAGCAGGCAATAATGTAATTCAATTAGAGACTGGATTGGAAGGCTTAGGGACATTTCACCATCCTATTGATTGCTATCTGTAGGATACATTTCTTTATAAAGTTCGAGTTTACCATTCGATACTTGAACCTATGAATAGTGGATATACACAGTGTCTGGAAACTCATAGTGCAAGCGGGAAACTGGTAAATCTACATCACATTCGGAGTCGATTTGTGATATAACTTTTATGATTTGAGCTTTTGTTTTCAAGTAAATCGGGTCCGAAGTTGGTTTTTTTTGGTTAAATTTGAAAAAATTGTTCACTAGGGGGTTGATTTCAGCAGTGTAATGTCTTATAAAATACATTGAAGGGTAAACCGGGCTCAAAAGTTTTTTTAACCCTTTAGTTGCCGAAAAAATAGAAAAAAAAAAAATATTAAAATCGAAATGCTGAGATTGAAAAAAATAAGTTTTTTGGGTTCTCTATGTGATGTAGATTCACCAGTTTCCCGCTTGTATGAGTTTCCGGACACGTTGTATATCTGATGAAGTTAGCCGATTTTTCTACCTACTGTGAGTTTTTATTTGTTTTAATTTATTAATATACATTTTCACATTTATATAAATTTAGAATGAGCTGTCAAGAGGATGGCGAAATACCCCCCTCAATACAATAAATTGTCTAAATGGATCATGTTCTATGGCAAGTAAATAAATAGGGGAGCAGAATAAGGAATTGGCATTTGAAAGGAAATTAATTCAAATATCTTTCATATTAAAATGGTGCATAGACTGTAACACCCCAAAGAAGTACAATTAAAAAGATATTTGCAAGAATAAAACTTTAATAAATGAAGATGGTGTTTGCCAGATCCACAGGAAATGGGGGGCTGAATTAATTCAACTACTGGACTAAGATGAGATGCAATCAAAACATCTTGTTAGGCAAGCTGCCCTTTGAACTAGTGTTGTAGTGCAGAATGTATCCTTATTGAATAATAAATGCAATTATTAACCAAAGGTTTGTGTTACCCAAATTGTCAAACTCGTATTCGACCTATTTTCTAAGGAATGCCCAAAAAGTAATTGCACGGAACTTAATTGATTAATTTTTGGGGATCGCTGGCAACGTTTAATATGCACTTTTTTTTTAAAAAACCCTTTTGATTCACCTTAATTACATTAAAAGGCAACTATTTGCATTGGGGGAAGTGGAAAATATTTCATTCTAAATCTCGATTACGTAAAATTAAAATTAGCTTTCGTCTTGTGAGATTGTACGCCAGAATCACAAACCATGTTACACAAACCTAGCGTAGCCGCTAAACTACTTGAAAACTGGGATGTTTTTCTTGCCTTGACGCGAGTAGGCGTTATAAAGGGGCACTTTCTTTTGTATCACAAACCATGTTACACAAAAATATTTTCCACTTCCCCCAATGCAAATAGTTGTCTTTTAATGTAATTAAGGTGAATCAAAAGATTTTTTCAAAAAAAAGTGTGTATTAACCATTGCCAGCGATCTCAAAAATTTACCCTTAATTGTTGTACTAAATCAACACTGAAAGAGATAAATGTAGAAATTATGTTCAGATTAGATTTTCAGTCAAGATGGTAGATTTTGTCTAATTTATAACCTTATTCGGCAACATGTTAGTTAGCCACATGTTTGAAATACAGTGAAACCCTCTTAAGAAGTTTTCCAAGGGACAGGAAAAAAAACTTGTTAAGCGGGAAAACCTTATACGTTGGATAAATTGGTGCATTCAGTCTTCAAGGGACCGAAAAAAACCAAACTTCTTAAGAGGGTCTCTTTGTATTGACTTCCAAAAAAGGGAAAAATGCTATAACTCGAAAAAGAAGTTTGAGTGGAATATGGAAAAATATAAGAAGCAATATTCATACGAGAAGAGGCAATATCCAGACGAGAAGAAACGTGTAAGATAAAGCGCCTATGGCAGCTTCGCAGATTGGCTCCTTATCAACGAATGGAAGTTTAGACTTAATCTAGTGGAAGCAACTGTGATATTACATGGGGCAGTTGTGCGGCCAGCGTGGGAAGGGAATGGTGTCTTTGATGTTGTGGATGTTGCAGAGCAGCTGCAGGTAGCGCTCCAGACCCAGTCCAAAGCCGGCAGTGGGTGCGCCCCCAAAGGAGCGCAGCTGAAGGTACCAGTTAAGGCGCTGCGAGGGCAGGCGCCTCGCCAGCAGCTGGGGGCAACTTTCCCTCACACTGCCGCCCACCAACTCCCCCACCAGCGGCACCAGCAGGTCCATGGCCAGCACCTAAACATCGTACGATAAGATTCAACCAGTATATTATATCAGTCTCGTAGGAACATGCTGTGTCTAATATTATGCTGCGGAGGGAATGGACAGCGGACAATATCTCCTAGGTGGCAGACTTACCTTGTCGGGTTGGTGGGGGCAGGCACGGGCATAGAAAGGTTTGCTGGCGGCCGGCCAGTGCGTCACGAAGGTGGGCGCCCCTGTCAGCTCCACCAGGCGTAGCTCTTGCTCTTTGCTCAGGTCTCCCGCTTCTCCTTCTCCCAGCATAGTAAGCGCCTCTTCCAGGGTAACACTGATGAAGGGTTTCTCCAGCCAATCCAACCCCTCGTTGTCTCCTCGCAACAGTGATATGTCCGCACCGCATCTCTTCAATACATTACGAGTGACATTCTTTATTAAATTTTCAGTGATATCTTTAAGGGTTTCGAGATCTTCCACAAAGGCCACCTCCGCTTCGACCATATAAAACTCGGAGAGGTGCAGCCTGGATTTAGAGTTCTCCGCCCGAAAGGTAGGGCCGAGGGAGTAGACTTTGCTGAGACCTTGCGCGGCCGCTTCCAGGTGCAGCTGCCCGGAGACGCTGAGGTAGGTCTTAGAGCCAAAGTAGGCGTCGTAGGGCGCGTCACCTGGGCCCGCCATGGCCTTTAGTGTGGCCTCGCAGTCAGGCTGCACCCGGAACACCTCTCCAGCACCTTCGCAATCGTTTGAGGTGAGAAGGGGCGTGTGCACGAGCAGATAGCCGCCCGCGCCTAACTCGTCGTGCAGGGCGCGCGTCACGGCGTCCCTCACGCGCAGCACGGCGGCCGCTGGGCTGGAGCGTGCGCGCAGGTGCGGGTGCTGGCGCAGGTCCTCCGCGGGGCAGATGTGGCGCGCCAGCAGCGGTAGGCCGGCCTCGGGCTCGCACGGAGCGCGCACCGTGACGCTGGTGGCGCGCAACTCGGGCTGACCGCGCGGCGTACTACCCAATTCCCCCGCTACTTCCACGGCCGAGCCCCACGACAGCTCATCGGGCTTCACGTCCCGGGGAAGGAAAACTTGCAAGCGCTCCAGGCAAGATCCGTCACTTACGTCAAAAAACACATTTTTCTTCTGGACACGAATAGCCTTGACCCATCCCTGCAAACAAACATATTAGCGTAATACTATAAAAATATACACAGCAATGGTAATGAGATAAGATAAACCGTTTCATTTGATTAGGACAACAACACCTGAATAATTGTCGTGGAACCTTCTGTTTTATTAGAGTAAATGTCGGAAATACGACATATTATGTGAGACCTTCTGGAAATTGTGAGTGATCGGCCATTCAGCATAGTACTTAACAACTTTCTGGCTAACATTTTTAGAGCGATAGAATAAGCGTTTAGTTAAATAGTAAAGGCATAACGTATTATTTACTGCAAATCGAAAGCCAACTTATAATGCTAGAAAAACTAAGATTGCAGAAAGGAGGTAATTTTTTTTCTATGCTTCTTAAAGCATAGACAATAAAATTTTTGGTATCAAACATTTCTAGTGCAAATGTTGCCAGAAGTACTATTGCCCGTCAACAATATTGCGTAGTTCACGCATCTTGAAGTCAACATCAAAATAAGAAAGCGTTTTACCTACCTTTTACTATTTTGATGCCTAATCGAAGTCCCTGGAATAAACTAAATAAAAAATCGCAAAAATAAATGACGTTTTGTAGTAATCCACATTTTTTAAATGGAGGGCGTAATACTGAAAGTAAATTAGCATGAATTGCTGTGTAAATCTTGATATGCCCGGCGCCTTATGGCCCCACGGTCCAGGGCCGTATTTATACTTTTCATAAGTATAGGCCACTTCATTTGCACCGCCCCTTCCTCCTTTTTAGAAGTTGCAACCTATTATAATCACTCGTTTGTGGGCTTTTCTAAAGTAACACACAATTTTCAAAATAAATATTCAAATATAGGTTAAGTAGGTATTCAAAAATAAAATAAACTAATGAATTAGTCATTAAGTAAAAGTGTAACATGAATCAAGAATTACAACAACAATTACAGTACTATTTACACGCATAATATTCTGTCCAGCAAAAAAACAAAATTTAAAGAGTTTTACGAAAGTTATATTGTAAATTCCGTTCCTTGAAGTATTAAAATATTAAAGTCAGTATAGTGCATTGTTTAGTTCAAGATTAACAATCACACAATAATCCAAAACGAATAATCAAAAACGTCAAGTGCTATAATAGTCCAGTCAAGGAAGGAGGTGTAGAGTGCGTGAGCAGGGACCTAAGCGATTCCTTCAGAAACTTATTTAGGGTGCTTAGGGTGCTTAGGGTGTGAACATACTAAAAGTCCTGACATCTAGGCGGTGAGTTAGGGGGGGAGGGGAGGGGGGGGGGGGGGGGGGAGGTCCCAATTTTCGGCTTTCCGCTTGTATCTCAAAAACGGTGCGTCGCAGAGGAAAATAATTTGAGAATAAGTAAATCTTATAAAATTATCTAAGACTTTTATTCTTTATATAATTTTATAAATCCCAGCCGTTTTTGAGTTACACGCTCCACAAATATAGATATTTTCGAAAAAAATCATTTTACCTCACATTTTTCATCAAACATTCCTTCATATCGTCTAAAATATTCATCACACATAGAAATTTGCTGGGAACAAGCTGTAAAGAATTTAATTACCTTTTAGAATATGTATGCATATGCATTTAAATCTCCAACCAGTAAATATTTTCAGCAATTTAAACTTTTTTCGTAAAATGTCATTTTCAGAAAAAGCTGTTTTAATCTTATTACTGACCCACAGCTTTTGTTCGTTCACCTAATAATATGTGTGACCACACTTTAAAGCCAGTTATTAAATAAAGTAGACAAAAATCATATTCCTTAAAAAAATTAAATTGTGTTTTATAATGATAATGATAATTAATGTGATTATTTCGTTATATTAAGCACATAAATTATAAACCTCATTTCACTATGTCACTCTTTTATCACTGTTCTCAATAACATCATGTTACACTCTCATCCTCTTTGGACGTGAGGGTCCTGGTAAGCGTATGGCATATTCATCCTAAGTAGTGGATGGTTCTTATTAAATGGGTTCTACTTCGTCTTCATCGTCCTCCTCGGCAACAGGCATGCTATTGAGGCATCTCTCTTGGCGGTGGAGACACGCTGCAGAACAGGTTAGCATTGCTTTTCGGCATCCACGTTTGCCAATTGCCCAATCAAGCGATGATTAGTATTAAGCAGTATAAAAATAACTTGGTGCAGCGGCAAAATATCATATTCAGAAAGACCTCCGGTGCTGGTGGATCTTCAGGGTCTCTCCTTCATGTTTCCAACCCCATTCTTCAGGGGGCAGCTCAATCGGTGCAAAGTGCTGTTTAGCTGCGCTCTCTGTTGGAGGGAGGGAGCTGATGTCAGGCTTCATATTTGCCCACCTATTAGGTCCCACATATTAGATCCACCAAGCTTGTGAACGACTGGAAGTGGTACTGGTTAAGGGAGGTCTGTCTTTTTGGCGCCGCATACCATTTAAGGAAACATTTAATTCCAGCCTCTTCAACCTCGTCGCTAGTAGAGGAGGGGTTTTAAAATATCATTGCCGCTTGCTTGAAGATTTCTGACTCCAAGTACAATATTGAGAAGCTCACCTTGCTTTTCCTGAAAGTTGCAGATGTATCGCAGCCGGTAAATGAATGTAAGAATAGGATGTGTTCAAATCCACGGTGCTGCATCTCTTGAGTGGACAGTGCCATTGTTTTGGTTTTCCCTCGTCCATGTTTCTTCAGCAGAATATCTTGGGTGGGAGGAGTGGAAGCAATCAAAGGACGGTGAGGTTAACATCCTCACCGATGACAGCCACAGAATTGTGAGAGGATTGTTCCACAGCAGTCTTAACGACAAGGACATCGACATCATCTGTGGCGTGAGTCTGTATCCCATTATCCCGATGCTTTGTCTGTAGGAGATGAAGTTAATTTTGTTGGTAGGATTGGATAAAAAATCTTCCTGTTTAACAGGTATTGATGTGTTCCAAGTCAAATTGATGTCAGCTGATCTTCTCAGTCTGTACCATCGTATCTGTTCTTGTGATTTCGTACTGTTTGTTGAAAATTGATATGCTACCGGCATCTGTTGGTTGATTGGAGTAAACTCCGACTTTGTATCGATCCATAAGATGCTGTGAGTCTTTGCTAAAAGGCTAAGACCGAATCGGTGGTTTAGGAACCTGTTTTAACCACGAGTTAGGTGGAAGCCATGTTGGTAAACATTAGCAATGTCAGACGTTGGTAGTGGTTTTTTAGTTTATAAATGTGTGCAGTTTTTATACTATAAAAAGGCTAGCATCTGATTATTATTGTTCTTTCCTACGCAAGTTTAAAGAGTAAAACAACTGCCAGTGTTTGACCCGGTGTATACAGTATTATCACCGTTATTTTATACATTTCTAACATGTCACAGTGAAAATAAAAAGTGAAGTTTTTTGTAAACGGAGTTATTTATTAAAAGGACGCTTACAATTTTAACATGGGCCTTACGATCCGGATTGCAATCAGAGGACTGCAATAATATAAAATCAAGAACCAGCTGCCAAAAACGCAATAATACAGATGACCAAAAGATACCGGTATTATAAAGATGAACAAAGGAAGACTGGAATAACAGCGGAAATGAGATAAGTTTAGTGCCTTCCCACCCGTACCCATATCCTTCTAACATTTATTCAGACCTCATATGTAGTTTTTTTAACAAGATTAATCCCATATATATATCGTATTGTAAAAAATAAAAACACTACCCAAGTAAAGATTTTATGCAACTCATGATTCTCAATTAATGATTGAACAATAGGTTCTCAATTAATAATTTCCAGGAATATTGTCGTTGTTGTCTTTCAGGCAGGTAGCTTCTCAAATAAACAAATACGCATTGTCGGAACACATTTTATCGGGGATTAAACTACTAAAAGGTATTTGTACCCAAAATGGATAAGATCAAATCTTTAATAGCTAAGAGAGGCGTGATTGAAGGGAAATTGACACGTTTCGCGGATTCTATAAACTCCTTGTCCGCGAATGAAATTAAACTGAGGTACGACTGAATTAAACCATTGTTAGACCAATTCGAATCTATACAGGACGAAATTGAAATGTTA
Source organism: Limnephilus rhombicus (assembly GCA_929108145.2). Taxonomy (NCBI): domain Eukaryota; kingdom Metazoa; phylum Arthropoda; class Insecta; order Trichoptera; family Limnephilidae; genus Limnephilus; species Limnephilus rhombicus. The sequence goes on along the minus strand of OV815295.1, from coordinate 25,607,423 downwards.
TCGGATGAGGAACTGGAAAATTCTATTCAGCGCGAGACGTTCGAAAATCAATATTTTTCAGTATTGGCAACTGCCAAGGGGGCTATTGACTCCGTCGACCAGGGGAGGGTCGAGATCGAACTTCCAACTCTCCAATTGAGAGAATTCGATGGAAATCAAAAGGATTGGGTGAATTTCGTTGAAACCTTTAAAACTTTGGTTCATAATAACGGCTCCTTGAGCAACGTCCAAAAATTCTTTTACTTGCAATCTACACTGAAAGGGAACGCATTGAAAATAATTGCTAATCTAGAAGTTTCGGAATTAAACTACCCCTACTACCGGCATGGGAATTGTTGCACGACAGATATGCGAATCTCAGGGCTACCGTACATAAACATATCCAAACTCTATTTCAATTAAAAGATATGAAGAGCCTGTAGCATTAAGGTATTTAATTGATGAAACCAATGTAAATTTAAAGGCTTTACAAAACATCGGAGTCAAAGTAGATCAATGGGATCCTTTGATTATTTACATAATTTCAAATAAATTAGATATAGCTACCCGGAAAAATTGGGAACAATATACATTGCAAGGTGAATTACCTACATTAAAGGAATTCATAAAATGTTTATCTGCTAGGGCGCAAGTATTGGAGCTCATGAATGCTTCAGAGAAAAAATCTTCTAACCTACATAAAACGCCAATAGGCAACAATAATAACAAAAAAGATTCATCGGTATTCTTGGCAATAAAAGCAAACAATTGCATTTATTGTAATGATAAAGGTCATCAAATTTATTTTTGCAAAAAATTTCTAAAATTAAAATTGCAGGATAGGATTGATGCTATGAAATCAATCCGGGCGTGTTTTAAATGTTTGAGGTTGGGTCATCAAGCACAGAGTTGCAAGACAAACCTGATCTGCAAAATTTGTGGCAAGTATAGCCACAATACTCTACTACACAAGGAGGTAACTCGGCCGGAGACCTCAAATATGGGTGTTAATAACGAGGTTATAGTATCGAATTTTTCTGCATCAGAAAAGGCATAAAAAATAATATTATTGTCAACCGCCAACATAGGAGTTGTGGGGGCCAACAATAAAATTTTTAAGGCTCGCGCCCTGATTGATTCTGGCCCGCAGAGTAATTTTATGAGAGCTGAATTTGCTAATAAATTAAATTTACCATGTGAATGGATAAACAAACCCGTGTCTGGGATCCATAATAATATCACACACATAAAAAGGAGAATTTCAGTGGAGATGACTTTGCTTAATAATGATTATAAACGCGAAATATCATGTCTGATTTTACAGGAAATTACAACCAATTTACCACAAGTGACAATGGCGAAAAGAGAGTTCAAACTACCACCAGGACTGGAGCTGGCAGACCCGAACTTCAATATAGCTGCACCTATCGACATCCTGTTGGGCGCAGAGAGCTTCTGGGAAATGCTAAACAACGATAGATTGAAACTCGAGTCGGGACCAACGCTTCAACGTACGCAACTGGGATGGATTGTGTCCGGTCCGATCAACGTGTACCCCAATATAACAAAGGCCTGTATCAGATTTTTGCAGTTTATCTATAAATAAGTTGAGTCATCAAATAGACAAATTTTGGAAATTGGAAGAGATTAATTCCACTAAAATTCAAACAAACATTCAAAATTCAAAATCAAGAAGAAAAGGCTTGCGAAGCCAGTTTTGTTAGTACTCATACTAGAGAAGATGACGGTAGATATGTAGTAAGTTTACCGCGTCGGGCATGAATTGATCAGTTGGGAAACTCATTGCTCGCTGCCGAAAAGAGATTTAAAAATATGGAAAGAAAATTTGTGTCACATTCCGAGTTGAAGATGTAATATGTAAAATTCATGCGTGAATATGAAGAATTGGGACACATGGAGGTGTGTGACCAGTCAAAAGGGGATCGTGACTCATATTTTTTACCGCATCACGCTGTAGTGAAAGAATCCAGCACTACTACTAAAGTGAGGGTCGTTTTTGACGGCTCCGCCAAAACCTCAAATAGAATTTCCCTCAATAAACCCTTGATGACAGGACCTGTTATACAAAAGGATCTATATAACCAACTATTGCATTTCAGGAAACATCAAGTAGTCATGACTGCCGACATCGACAAGATGTACCGCCAGATTAACATGTGTGAAGAGGACCTTGACATGCAGAAGATAGTATGGCGCGAGTCGCCACAGGATGTGCTCAAGCATTATCGTCTGAAGACCGTGACTTATGGGCTGGCACCTTCCTCCTTCTTGGCTACAAGATGCTTAAAGCAAATTGGTATGGATAATAATTTAATTTTTCCTAGAGCTAGTCAGATCATAGAAAATGACTTCTATATGGATGACTTGTTAACGGGAGCAGATGAGCTGGAATCCTGTAAGAAGTTAAAAGGAGAATTAATCAGCATCTTGTCATCTGCGGGGATGACGTTGAGGAAGTGGAGGTCCAATGCTTTGGAATTGTCAGCCGAGTCGGGCCAAGCTAAGTGTGCCGAATCAGGCAATTCCGACAAAATTATTACTGACAATCCAAAGACTGAGAAAATATTAGGATTAATATGGAACAATGAATCTGATTACTTTTCTTATGTAATAATGAAGCCATCAGGTCCAACCGAGAGCAAACGAGAGATATTGTCTTGCATCGCATCAACCTTCGATCCATTGGGACTCCTGGGACCGATAATAGTCATAGCCAAATTGATAATGCAAAGGCTGTGGCAGTCCAAAGCAGCGTGGGATGATCAATTACCTAATGAAATATTAGTACCATGGAGGACCTACCTGCAAGATTTAGTTCAGCTAAATGTGTTGAAAATACCAAGAAAAATTATTTGCAAGCAAGCAAAAGAACTACAACTACACGGTTTTTGCGATTCGTCTGAGAAGGCTTTCGGAGCCTGTATTTATATGGTGTCAATGGACCACAGCGGTAAGTGGCATTCACATTTAATAACATCCAAATCAAGGGTAGCACCATTGAAGTGTATTTCACTGCCTAAGTTGGAGCTGTGTAGTGCTGTACTACTGGCGAAATTAATGAAAACTATAAAACAAGCACTAAATATAATGGAGATCAACACATATTATTGGTGTGACTCTACGATAGCGCTGTGCTGGCTGAAAGGTCAACCTACTCGTTGGAGCACTTTCGTGGTTAATCGAGTAGCCGAAATACAAGAACTGAGTGATCCAGATCAATGGAGACACGTATCATCATCCGACAATGCAGCGGATATACTTTCAAGAGGAACTACTGCAGATAAATTGATAAATTCTACAATATGGTGGAATGGACCAAGTTAGTTGACTGACGGGGTCAACGATTGGCCTATATCGAACATTTCCTGTTCAAACTAGTACTGGGCGTTGACGATAATTCTATCCAACGCCAACGTCGTTATCGTTGGCAATTTTCAACTGTTGAAAATAGCTGTTGAAAATAACGTCGACGTTGACGCAACTATAATAGGAGATCGACACGATACTAACAAAAAATATATCAAAATCGTATTAAGGAATCCCTTTTAACGGGTGGTTCCCCGAATCATTGATGTATTATTAATTATTATTATCTCTATGCCCCACGCGATACACACGTAATAATAATCCTATAATAACGTTGAAAGTTGAAACTGTTGGAAGACGTTGGTTTCGGTGTTGAAAATATTATCCTGTTGAAGATATATTTTGCTTGTCACTGATAAATTCGCTTGTTGCTTGGCGCTACGTATCGGCCGTATTGGACGGGAAAATAAAAAAAAACGTGCAGTAGGTATGTACATTACCAAAAGACCTTGTGTAATTGGGTATAATATCGTTCACGAAGTGTGATCTCTTGACCCTTTTGACCTTAATCATTCCAACACCGTTGAAAACAATAGGTACAAAACATTGAAAATTATCAATAGGTTATTTTTTTGCTTGTCGTTGATAAATTTGATCGTTCCATGGCGCTACGTATCGGCCGTATTGGATGGGAAAATAAAATAAAACGTGCAGTAGGTATGTACATTACCAAAAGACCTTGTGTAATTGGGTATAATATCGTTCACGAAGTGTGATCTCTTGACCCTTTTGACCTTAATCATTCCAACACCGTTGAAAACAATAGGTACAAAACATTGAAAATTATCAAAAGGTTATTTTTTTGCTTGTCGTTGATAAATTTGTTTGTTCCATGGCGCTACGTATCGGCCGTATTGGATGGAAAAATAAAAAAAAACGTGCAGTAGGTACGTACATAACCAAAAGACCATTTAAAATATCGAGTAATGTTGTTCACGAAGTACAAACTCTAAACCCTTTTTATTTATTAGGCAGTTGAATCGTTGACTGCGTTGAATAATATTCGCACGTAGGTATTATATTTCAACTGTTGGCGCTAATTATTTTCAACAGCGTTGGACGTTGAAATAATATAACTATTGTTTCCAACGGCTAGTTATATTTTAATACAGTACTAGTTCAAACCCTCCGGAGCTCAAGAGCAAAAATATTCTATTATCTACTGATATTCAAGAATGGGAAATATTTGGAAAATTTTCCGCATTTATCAAATTGAAAAGGGTTACAGCATATGTGCTGCGGTTTGTAAATAACTGCAGAAATATTAAAAGTAAAATTTCGGGTAATTTAAGTGTAGCTGAACTAGAAGCAAGTTTGAATTGTCTAGTGAAATCAGCTCAGGCACATGCCTTTCAAAAGGAGTTGAAGACATTAAAAAACTAGGGAAACGTCAACAAAAATAGTAACTTAAAATCTTTTCATCCTTTTTTACGTGATGGTCTTATGTATGTGGGCGGTAGACTAAATTTAGCTACACACCTATCGTACCAACAAAGACATCCAATTATATTGCCAGCTAAACATAAGCTAACCGAATTGATTATACGTCACTATCATTACGTAAACTTACACGCAGGACCTCAAGCCCTATTAGCTGAAATAAGATTAAAGTTTTGGCCTATTTTTGGGAAAAATACTGTTAAAAAGATATTACATAAGTGTATTGTGTGTTTTAGGTGTCATCCTCGTACTGGTAATCAAATCATGGGCAACTTACCGAGCGAAAGAATCACACCGAGCCGACCGTTCGCTGTCACGGGAGTCGATTTTGCCGGACCGATTCCAACCAAAAGTGGGCCACTGAGGAAGGCTCCACTCGTGAAATGGTATTTATGTATTTTTGTCTGTTTTTCCACAAAGGCGGTTCACTTGGAATTAGTTTCGGATTTATCTAGCAATGCTTTCTTGAACAGTTTAAAGAGGTTTATATCCCGTAGGGGAGAACCTGATAAGATCTTTTCCGACAACGCTAGCAACTTTCGGGGAGCTTGTAACAGGCTCAAGGAGCTGTATACCAGTTTGAGAGAAAACAACGACAAGATTCAAAATTATTTAGCCAACAGAGGTATTGAGTGGAGGTTCATAACCCCTCGAGCTCCTAGTCAGGGAGGGCTGTGGGAAGCTGCGGTCAAGTCAGCGAAGTTTCATTTGTATAGAGTCACTAATAATTCTGCTTTAACCTTTGAACTTTTGTATATCTTAATTTGTCAAATTGAGGCCTGTCTAAATTCCCGTCCATTGACTTCCTTGTCTGATGAGATCCACGAATACCAACCCCTCACCCTAAACCATTTCCTCATAGGCACTAAATCCTCTATCATTCCGGAGAGAGATGTCCGAGCCATACCAGACAACAGGCTGACCCAATATCAGAGAATCCATGCGCTAATATTATCCTTTTGGTCTAGATGGAAGCGAGAGTACTTGATGGAGCTACAAAAAGGACTAAATGGCAAACCAGTAATCAACGGGCACTGCAAAAGGATGATCTGGTTATTCTGAAGGAAGATAATTTATCTACACCATTATGGAAAATGGCGAGAGTCATATGTACACATCCCGACGCGGATGGTGTAGTGCGAGTGGTTACCCTGAAAACCCCTCAAGGAATCTTTGTCAGGCCTATCACAAAGATATGTCTGATGCCTCTGGATCCGGAAGCTGAACCTGTAACGGACGCCCCGGACCCTTCCGTCAGTCCGGACACCCCGGACGGCCATGATGAAACTTTTTTAGGGTGAAGATATTAAAAAAAAGACCCTTTAAAGGTACCAAACTCAGAACAACATGACGACTTATTAATTGATGATTGATTATGCACCCCGCACTGTGGTGCTTATATCGTGGACTGCACCTGGAGAAGATCAAAACAAATGGACTTGGGAAAAAAAGACAATTGTGTTGTGTTGGGTGGTGTTCTATTATAATATTATTTTGTGTTGAGTTATTTAAATATGTAAAATTTTTTTTGGGTTAATTTAAGTTTATGTAATTAGTTTAGGTTAATCACTTTAAAATCCAACTTGTGAATGTATATTTTGAAATAATAGTATAATCAGTGTAGGATTATAGTTTAGAAAAATAAGTTTTTGGCTGCTAATTTATAATAGGTTAAATTATTTGTTAGTATTTGTACAGTATTTAGATTTAGGAATTGTGTTTTTTGCCCCCTGTTTTTGTTATGTTTTCTTGAAGGGTTCATAAATAAATAAAGGCGATTCATGAACCCGGGGGGGGGGGGGGGGGGGACTATGTTAAAAATTGACATGCTACCGGCATCTGTTGGTTGGTTGGAGTAAACTCCGACTTTGTATCGATCCATAAGATGGTGTGAGTCTCTGCTAAAAGGCTAAGACCGAATCGGTGGTTTAGGAACCTGTTTTAACCACGAGTTAGGTGGAAGCCATGTTGGTAAACATTAGCAATGTCAGACGTTGGTAGTGGTTTTTTAGGTTATAAATGTGTGCAGTTTTTATACTATAAAAAGGCTAGCATCTGATTATTATTGTTCTTTCCTACGCAAATTTAAAGAGTAAAACAACTGCCAGTGTTTGGCCCGGTGTATACAGTATTATCACCGTTATTTTATACATTTCTAACATGTCACAGTGAAAATAAAAAGTGAAGTTTTTTGTAAACGGAGTTATTTATTAAAAGGACCCTTACAATTTTAACACTGTTGGCTGGGTTTGCGTACCCATCAAATACCGCAGTGCGAGTCATCCAGGATAGTGTTGGTTGACGTACGTAATGTAATGATCACAAATTGTGGTAATGGAGGCATTTGTTTGCCAAATTACTCTCTGTAGTAGAAATTCTCAGTCCACAACTATGTTCATCTGAGACAGTAGACCAGTTTTTTGGTAGGTTCGGATAAGCTGTACAGGATAGATTTAGTTGTCTTTCGCATCCCACTTTCATTGAACAGTGCCAAGGGAAATGGGTCCAAGTTATACTCAAAGAATTTCATCAAATCCTCATCCGATCTTTTGTTTATCTTTTTTTGATCGTCTGCTTATCCACTGAAACAGCAATGTTGGGTCAAATGCAACCTTTTCATCGTCAATTTTTATCGACGAGCTGACAGAAGACATTGGGAATTGACATTATTTCACTGGTTTGCGGGAAGGGGGGATGTGCATCAAACCACTGACAGAGTTTTGAAATGTCTGCTGTATCTCTACTTCAGTGGGCTTGTCCGAGGTCTTTGTCCTGTTCGACAAAACTGTTCAAGGGAAGTGCAGATCTCTAGAGTTGTGCTCATACCAACTAACCACTTGCTTACTACATTGTGCAAAACACCTCTGCCTCCTGTTATGCCTCCTCGGCTTTTGAATGATCACATCAATGTGGTTTTAATGGTCATATCTGACCATAAGCCGGACTAAAAGCGATCAGAGTGTCGCATAGTCGACGTCGCGCGTCGGTGTATCAGTAAAAAGATAAAAACAGTTTTTTCTGAAAATGACGACATTTTACGAAAAAAGTTTAAATTGCTGTAAATATTTATTGGTTGGAGATTTATGTGCATATGTATACATATTCTAAAAGCAAAGTAAATTCTTTACAACTTGTTTCACAAAAATTTTTATGTGTGATGAATATTTTAGACGATATGACAGAATGTTTGATGAAAAATGTGAGGTAAAATGATTTTTTTCGAAAATATCTACATTAAAGTAACTCAAAAACGCCTGGGATTTTTGAAATTACATATAGAATAAAAGTTATAGATAATTTTATAAGCTTTTACTTATTCTCAAAAAATTTTTCTCTGCGCCGCACCGTTTTTGAGATACAAGCGGAAAGCCAAAAACTGGGACCTCCCCCCCCCCCCCCCTAGCTCACCACCCAGACGTCAGGACTTTTAGTATGTTCACACCCTAAGCACCCAAAACAAGTTTCTGAAGGAATCGCTTAGGTCCCTGCTCACGCACTCTACACTTCCTTTTGGAGCATTTATTAACTGGACTATAAGCAAATTTTGTGACATTGTTATACGCTACGGTGTGGGTATCACTCGCTCTCCGCAAAAACAGTGCACAGTGTATTGGCCAGAGGTGTGAGTACCTACTCGCTACCATTCATAGCGGTTACTACAAGTGCAGCGGAAACAAGGCAGTCCCACCAGCCACATCAACTGCAAGTAATTTTTTTGCAACTTTTAATCAATATGGATGCTCAGGCGTTTAGAAAAGGACGCAGTCAACTTGCTGACCAATATGATAATGGAGCCTAGTAATAAATTTACAAAAGAGCAGATTGCAAAAATAATACCTCGAACTAACGACATAATATTAGGAACCATCGCCCAAATGGCGGTAAAAATGGCAAACCTTGAAGGCGAGTTAACGGCTTTAAAAAGTGCAACTCCAAATGTGTGTTCCCCACTATGTGCGAAATCCTAGCGGAAATGAAAGAACAAAGTTACCGAGATAAAAACATATTATTCACAATATTCACATTATTATTCACAATATTCCTGAGAATACATCATTATCTCAGACAGAATCAATAAATAGTGACATCGCATCAGTTAAGAAAATTATCTCCGATATGGATGCCTCAACAACAAACTTTTACTTAAAAATCTACAGATTGGGTATTCCGAAAACTGACAAACCCAGAAGTATAAAAGTTGAATTTCCGGGAGCCAAATGGCCGAAAATTCTTCTAAAAAAGAAAAACAGTCTGAAAAATAGTATCCGCATTTACCAAGACCAGTCTTTTCTGCAACGGAAACAGTTAACAGATTTAAGAGAAGAACTAGAAAAAAGGAAGTCTTCTGGTGAAACGGACATCACAATTAAATACCTAAATTACAATCCCACTATCGTTAAAATGCACCCAAAAAACTAAACACTAAAATGTTATAACATCATCAAAATGTACGAGGACTACACACAAAATTACAGGACCTGAAATCAAACTAACCTACTTTAAACCATGACTCTAGCGCCCTCACTGACACTTCAGAATTGGGATTCTTTAATCATACCCAGAATCATTCTGATCATAATAATACTGCAGAAAAACTGAAAAACCACATAAGAATTAAAAATATATCATGCCACAAACATACGAGCACATCAAAAGGAAAAACCTCAATGTCCTTTATGTACCTAAATGTGAGAGCTTGAAAGGTAAACTAGATGACATCAAATGCCTACTAAAATCTACGAAATCGAACTTCAACATTATCCTACTGTGTGAGACCTGGCTCAAAGAAGCGGACCTAAAGTACATCAACCTTGAAGGATATAAACACGAAGCATCTTGCCGGCCGCAGGGAGCTGGAGGCGGAGTCTCTATATTTATAAAAGATTTTTTGAAATACAATGTGATTAATAACACTAGTGACCTCGACAACAACTTTCTATGGCTTCATGTAAACAAACTCAATTTAAAAATAGGTTCAGTGTATAAAAAACCAAATACTATTTTCAAGGACTTCCTGGAAACACTATCCTCTCATCTAGAATTATATAAAAGAGGTATAGTATTTGGAGACTTCAATATAAATCTGCTTGACTCAACCAATATACATACTTGTAAATATACGATGTGATGAAATCGCCGTGATAATAATAATAAAACTTGGATGATTTCTATGGTACCGGGTTTTTTGTAAGAGCGCTGAACAACTTAAAATAATTTCTGAAATCCAAGGAAATACGGGGTTGATGAATTTATGGAGATCCCCGGCGAAGGCCATTCTGAATGCAAAAAAAGGGCTTGGTATCACGTGTGACCGTGTCGTTTTGGGATACATTCTAGCTTTTCAAGTACATGATAATTAATTACTATTTTGAAGTTCTGAAACTGCGACAAAAACTAAAAAACACGGAATAACGTCAGAATTCTCCGAAAATGGTGATTAAATTTGACAGGCTGGTCGATTAAGTTAAATATATCGGAAATGATATTGGATATTAACTTAATATTTGAAAGATTTTGAGAAGAAGGTAATAAATTTGAAAAAAACTGAGAAACCATGGACCACTCACAGGAGATGAAATGGGGCAGGAAATCAGGGGAGAGTTTTTGGAAAAGACAGTGAGGGAAACATCACGGAAGCGGACGGTTGAAATTGCGCGGACAGTTTGCGGAGCGCGTAGAAGTGGCAGTTATACAGGGAATAATAACAGTATTTCGGGCGCGTAAACAAAGGAGCATCTCGTTAATTGACAAGATTTACTCGGATAATTAAATTAAGGGACTACATAGGTATGTTGTCCAATTTGACGATATCCTTTACGTGGAAATCGCCGGACACTTTGCCATTCAAGCCTGCTAAGGTATACGAGGTCAGATTTTTTTTCTACCACGACATTGTGCACGAAGCGTGGGGATAATTTTTGGGAGAAATAATTCAACGCATTTGATTACGAAGTTTAGTCTCCACACTATGTCACCTACGTGATAAGTGACGATTTTCCTACGCCAATTGTAGTGGTTAGCCCCCTTTTTGTACGCCTTGAGTAGAGCATGTGAAATTTGCTCACAAACGTCTGCCAAACCTTGCAGCTTTTGTGCATATGTGGTAGGCGAAGCTTCTTTTTGAGCGTTGATATCCCCATCATGAATAGGGTTACGGTGCAAATCCTGTGATGTATTGCATTAATCAACAGTGAAAATTAGAAAATATCGTAGCTTCTAACTTTAATTTAAAAAGAAAAATTTCAATTACTTATAAAACGGACACACCTACGACATCTATCGGATCAGAGTAAATTGAATTCATATTTACAGTAGGGATCTATAATTAAACAAAGTGAGATGAGTATTGATGAAAAAATCACAGATGGTATTAAGAAATCGTCACGGGCAGGGAGATTCCATTTTTTAGGCTCAATTCCAAATATTGATATCTTGACAGCCAATTAGGTTGAAGCAAAAACCATAAAGAATTAAACAAACCAATCAATAAACGGGAAGGCGTACACCAACGTGGAACAAAAGATCGACCTTTAGACTCGGCAATTAAGGATATAATTAATTACTTTTTCGTTCCCACCGAACCGAGAGGTGAATAAACTCCATGATAAACAAGAGCCGTTTCAGGGACATTAGTAAAAGTACTTAGTAAACCCGCGTTTGAAGGTAAATATTAGGTACAATTGTGAGGTAATAAACCGTAGTTTCGAAATAATCTGGAAACTTTAAAGATTGAAAAAAGATACACGTAAACAACGATGGAAAAGATTAAATGGAAAATTGAATAGCAAGTGACGAAAACTTGACGGAAGCTGTTAAGGGAATTTCCATCTATAATACGATTGTTTGTGACGACCAGAGATGATCAATTCGAGGGAAAACGTGCTAAGGGAGATGGAAATGTTGAAAAACAATGGAAAATTATTGTTATCAATTCTAGACGGAGCGGAGATATTAGGAGAAACGATTTAGGAAGAAAACTTCATAAAAAAATGAGAGTTATAAAGAGTGTAACGATTGGACGAGGGGACGTTTCAGATTTTTAGTGCAGTAACAAGTGTTTGAGAGGAAATTAGAGTAGAGTACCTAGGGGAGGGGAAAATACTGAAAACATTGCGATAGATTTAACTCAGGAAAAGTAGTCATTTTACGTAATTAAAATGGAGATTGCAGCATAGACTGCAGGGAAAAATGAGACATTACAATGGTTGTCGATCTCACATGTATTTTGTTGATATAAACAAGGAATTTTCGAACATGAAAGTTGTTTAGATTAACGCTATTGGCCATTAAAGAGGGCCATAAAAATTAACATTGCTCTTACGTAATATTTGGATTATAGAATTCCAATAAAAATTAACGTCACTCAAATAAAGGAAAATTTATTGCTTAGTAAGTAGAGTTAATAACGTAAACACATGTCAAAGCTTATGGTTTATGTGGTTCTTGGTAAGATAGAGACGGAGTCTGGGGGACGATCCCTATGAAGTAATAAAAATGACAGAAATTTAAGGACCGAAGTGGGAGATCTCCTATTAAAAATGTGAAAAATGATATATTAATTAATAACAAATAGAAAATGAAACTTTCCAAGAGGCAGCAAACATAAAAAAATGATATGGTTATGTGAGGAGGGTACAGTGAAACTATGGGAGAGTAGATACGACAGAGAAAAAAAAACAAAGGAAATCTTAGATTAACAATGAATAAAATAAGTACGGCTTGAAATATAATAATTTATAGGAATATGCAAAATGACAAAAAGGTAAATAAGGAAATTCATGGAAAGAGTGTCGTGATTGAAAGAAAATTCGAGAAAAATTCAAATAAACGACGTAAATAGAAAAAAAATGGTTTTAAATGGAAAGGTTCATATAGAAGACAGACAAACTCGAGGGAAAATAATAAAATAAAAATGGAAAATTTGCGAGAAAGACTTCGACATGAAGATATCTCTGATAGGCGAATTTGGGGACAGATTTGGAACATATGCTAGATGCCGTACGCATGGACATGTTGCGAAATAGATGGAAATAGAACTTTAAAATTATGAAATTCAAGCTAATTTTGTATGAACACCAGAACAAAGGAAATTAGGGCAATATAACATGATTTTACTGAATCCGGGTCTTGTAAGTATGAAAGTACGAGACAGAAATCAAAGATGCAACCAGTGGCGGCCCTTCCATAGGGGTCATTAGGTCAATGACCTCCTAATTATTTGGATCGAAAAAACTAGGCAATTCTCTATTTTAATGCGCCCCAAAGTTTGTTCAGACATTGGAAAAACAATACTTCATTTGTGTATTATACTGCCATCTCGTATCCAAATCAGAAGCTATTTTATTTTATTTTTATTTAAAAAATAAAATCATAGCGTACCTACTAGGATTAGCGCCATCTTGCGTCCAAATGAGAAGCAATTGTGCGAATTCATCGTAGGGTCAGTTCAAAATTTGACCCAGGACGATCTACTATCTCTTTCTTTGGTATACAGACAAAAGAGGTAAAACGATCATGTCTAACGTATGCCTAGAGTAATACCAAATATTTTTTCAAAGAAGCTTAGGTCATGTCCCGGGCGAGACAGAAGTTAGTTTATTAAGGATGTTAGAGTGAGACGTCAAAAAATGTCAGCGGATATGTGATTTATTTGTTTGACTTGTGACAAGGGCAAGGCCATCTTGGATTCATTAGCAGAAAGCACGTTTCATTGTTGACGCGATTAGCATTGAATAAATTAGAATGTCGAATTCCGTAGTTAATATTTTGAAAGAAATATCGGATAATTCATTGAACCATGAAAAACGTATGCTACGTATCAACGGGCTCGAACCGCCTGATCACGAACTTATAACAAATATTAATAATAAATAACACCACAATGTTCAAGACTCAACAACAATGGTTCAATTTAAATACTTACCAAAACCAAATTATAATACAAACCTCGGCTCGCTCTTCTCAGGGATATTGTGTTCTCAATTCGATCGGATTTGATTCAAAACGATCGTCGCTTCATTTATTGAATAAAGATAGGGTTTAATAAATTAGAAGATCTCTTGTCGCTTTTAAATAATTGGTGAATTTATTAATGACTCGACGCTTCTAGGAAAAGCTTTTAATATCTTTGTGAACTCAAGGTTAATGACTCTAAAATATAATAAACGGGTTGAATGATAACACATAATAATATAAGTTGTACGTACGTTACCCCGTCTCGGGTTTCATCTGGGCAGAGGACCTCGTCCGGAAACACCACTGAGTTGATTTAGATATATAAAATTAACTATATTTTAAATTACGTGTTCCAACAAACGCTGAAACCAAAAGGCGGCCGACACGATGCGAAGTACCGTCCCATCGCCAAGCTGAAACTAGAAGACTGGTGCAGAAGCCCGCAGACCGCAGGCTGGCCGCCTTGCCCCTCCCACCGACCTCTAAGCCAATCGGAAGATCTAGCCAATGTTGCAAACTTTTGACAACTATTATTAAATATTTAGTACCTGATGACGGAAATATTCAAACAGGGGTGGGAAGTTATAATTCAAGAAAGTACTTCATGACACATCCCCGAAAACACCAGGAAAAAACCGCCGTTTTTGAATCTAAACCCTTCAAAGAATTCCCTCGATAAACTTTACAAAAAAAAATCGTTCACATAGAGATTCAGCATTAAAAACCTAGGCAAAAAGTAGTACAGTTTACAATAAGTTATATAGTTTACAATTTATATAAAATATCAAATAGACAGCAAAATCAACACGTCGAAGTGGCCTGGCAGGAACTTTGTTACACGCAACTTCCTAGGTAGCGCAAGTCAGTGTGTAATGTCCATCGGGGCGTCTAGAGGAATAGTCAGGTTCCTCAGCAGGAGAGAAATGTCAACATGGAACAAAATAACAAAATTATTAGAAAGGTACAAACACTTAGGCACAAGGCACATAGAGTAAACAAAATTATCTGAACAGTAATGTATAAGCAACAAGAGATCAAAGCGTAAGCTAACTCCACATTAGATGTCGTGATGTATGTATTGACATATCGTAGAACAAAAAGCACATTTAACCCCCTTTTAAAGAACGGGTAATGGCTCAGTTAAGTCAGTATCCACTTTTTAACAGTACGGATTACTGGTTAATGACATATTAAAACAAAACAGATAACAAAATAGACAACAAAACTCAAAGTCCTTTAGTGACCCACATAGTGTCAGAAATCTTACAAGATTCCGACGTAGGTATAATTTAGGACAACAGCTGAAAAAAACTTAGCGCTAATTGGAACACCGTAATGATCCACTTCAAATTAAAACTTCCCAGTGGAAATAATGAGTCCTTCTTACTTAAGGCCACCAATATTTCTGGAACTCACATTAATAATACCTCAGGTTTTATCACATTCACTGCAATATAATTGTCGTCGATATATCGCGTTTTAAGGCAATATTTGAAGTTATTGTAGTCAGCGCATTATAGTATTTTTTTAATGATGACAACAATAATTTAAAGTTATTATTTTAGTCAGCGCATTATAGTATTTTTTTAATGATGACAAAAATAATAATAATGAAATAATAATTCAGAAGTCAGGGACAAAAGTGTTGAAATATATCATAAAACAGTATAGCTTTTCCACTTCATTTACGCGGGCTGTGCCGCGGGGCGCCAGCTAGTTTTTTCCCGGAACGAGCAAACCATCAAATCGCAATTATTAATCACCAACGACATTCATTCTCGAGCTTGAAAGAGAGGTGAAAATAATAGCAAGCAGAGGCTAGTTATATATGAAATACAATACGAATGTCGAATGATGTACATGAATAGTTATAAAATACAAGTGTAGTGTGTATGTATCCGCCTCCGGTTAATTACTCCGAAGTGGCCATATTGTAGGGTGTGTACACACTGTCTTCGAATGGGCCCCTTCGAAAACAGTGTCAAGGTTAGTGTATGTGTGAGTGGCGAATGTTAGTGGTTATCACATTCGGTTAATTACTCCGAAGCGATTGTAATGTACGTGTATGCACTATCCCAAAAGCGTCCTTTCGAAAACAGCACGATGAGTGTAGGTATGTGTGGAAGGGTGTGGTGTCAATTTCATATCTTATTTTCACAATACGTTGATTTCTCCGGTTCCTACAAAACCATTTGAGTGATAAATCAGTCAAAATACGATTCACGTCCGTCGCTTAGCGCGAAACTCTACTCAAACAAATAAATTTCAAAATTATTTGAAGAAATAATTTTCCACTTGGCTAAGATGGATTCCATCTTGATTTTCTTTGAATAACTATTTTCTAATTGGTATGGGCCAACATTATAGTTGCATTCCGTCTTGATCCTCTTCTATCAACTTATTAAATATCTGTAAATAAGTTCGTTCCTTATCTTTATTATTTCAAATAATAACTTTAATTTCAATTAACATCTATTGATTTCTATGCAATCAATCTACACCGTTAGTTGAATAAATCTAGACACTTGTTCTATCCTGAGCAAAATCTCGAAAATCAAAAGTAATAATCGAACCCACTATCACTTTTCCATAAAATAATTAATTAATAGTAATACCTATACATTAATATTAACAGATACTGATTATATCCATCTATTTAAAAAAAAAATAGCTATCGTACTTCCGTTACATAGACCGTTACATCCGTTCCATTACCGTTTTCATAGACTTCGTTGTCGTATCAATTTGTTGTTGCGGGCATGGGTACCGCTGCCCCGGAACTATCTATTGTATAATCAGCGCCTCAGTTATAGGTAATCCTCTTAAGGGATTCGCTACATTTGGATGTTGCTTTATTCGCTACGAGTACCTGAGTCCATATGGGGTAAAATCGGACTGGGTGTCTAGACTACCTGCCGTCGAACCGTAATTTGGAGAAAGGAATTCCTATGTCTGTCACTCCTGGACACTGACCACTAAATTTATATCCGCCCCTCATCCCTCTTTCCTTCCTCTCCTTCCTTTCCTTAAAGGGCCCTCCACACAGTATCCCCTAAAATATCATAGGCACAAACATATTTATCTAATCGTTAATAGGTTTCTACTCTTCGAGAGAGAGATCGGCATGGTTACGGAGATATATAATTTCGCAAGGAATCGAACCCGCGACTGAATTTTGAAGTAAGGTAATTACGTCGGAGTGCGTTGCATTATTATCATTCCAGATTCGAACTGGTAGGTATTTATATCCCATAAGGAAGGCGGTATCATTGAACACTAAAAATTATATCTCACTGGTAAATCACGAGAATTGAACTCGATTAAATTTTTTTTGCGTTCGTTTTTTTTTTAACTGTTAAAAATCTATGTTTAAATAGGTAAATACTATTTTACCACTCTAAATCATCAGCTCGTTTCAACGAAAATAACGCTAAAATATGGTCTCAACACACTTTCTGTTTCAAACTAATGGCCGTTATTCTAAAAATAATCGCATCTACTAGGTAGGTACTTTCAGATATTTGAAATAAATTCTTTGCCTATGAAAAAAGGTTTATGACTAACAGGGCATTTGTCAAGACAATAGATCTCATCCGGTGCTCGGTCGTAAAAATGGATCCGTCGGGGTCGACCTTAGGTACCTGCTTCCGACCGTTTACCGCGGTTGAAGGCTTTTTGTAGAATTCTTAAACTCTATCATTGCAAGTAAATTACGTCGATTTAAAATTATTCCAATATATTTAAAACCTATGTCAAGCAAACTAAACTTGAGGTCACACAATTTAAATTGGCGTGCTATGCGAGCGGCACTTACTAAAGGAAAATTTGTTAAAGAACTAACTAACAAATAACCACAACGCCGTTTTTTAGCAGAAGATCACAATATGCAGTCACCAAATATGGCTAAATCCATTTCAAGCAAGGCTTAAATTCCGAATTGTGGTTTTACTCGAATTTCAATATCTCCCTTTTTGAGCGGGTATACCGTACCTTCAATGCATTTACCTACGCTAGCAGATTTTAATCTGAGGTATCTAATTCTGAGATTTCCGGTAACCATTTTGTTTCAAGAATCGCGTAAAACAAAACGAATCTTTTCAAAATACGGCATGACTAAATATTTAACGGTCAAAAACACGTGGTGATTTGAGGTGCTTCCAAAATGGTGGCTGTTAACGACAAAAAACTTAATTTAAACGGTCGAAAACACGTGGCGATTTGAGATGCTTCCAAAATGGTGGCTGTTAACGACAAAAAACTTGATTTAAACGATCGAAAACACGTGGCGGTTTTTTTTTTTTTTTTAATCCGGAGATGCGGCCGACAAGATGGCAGATCCTTAAAACACTCGTGAACTTTTTTTAAATACTTCTCGAACACTTGATATACCGGCGGTTGAAAAAACACGTGGATCAAAATGGCGGCGTTTGAAAACACGCTTGAACTTTTTAAAACTATTCACAATCACTTATTTAGCTATACATTTAAAGGGGAAAAAATTATTATTATTTACATATTTATACATACATCACGAAAAACAGCATGGAGTTTATGAAAAAAATCAAGGAAAGCGACAAATCATAATGAACCAGATCAAGCTCCACGTTGAAAGGCGTCAGTGCTACGTATCAACGGGCTCGAACCGCCTGATTACGAACTTATAACAAATATTAATAATAAATAACACCACAATGTTCAAGACTCAACAACAATGGTTCAATTTAAATACTTACCAAAACCAAATTATAATACAAACCTCGGCTAGCTCTTCTCAGGGATATTGTGTTCTCAATTCGATCGGATTTGATTCAAAACGATCGTCGCTTCGTTTATTGAATAAAGATAGGGTTTAATAAATTAGAAGATCTCTTGTCGCTTTTAAATAATTGGTGAATTTATTAATGACTCGACGCTTCTAGGAAAAGCTTTTAATCTCTTTGTGAACTCAAGGTTAATGATTCTAAAATATAATAAACGGGTTGAATGATAACACATAATAATATAAGTTGTACGTACGTTACCCCGTCTCGGGTTTCATCTGGGCAGAGGACCTCGTCCGGAAACACCACTGAGTTGATTTAGATATATAAAATTAACTATATTTTAAATTACGTGTTCCAACAAACGCTGAAACCAAAAGGCGGCCGACACGATGCGAAGTACCGTCCCATCGCCAAGCTGAAACTAGAAGACTGGTGCAGAAGCCCGCAGACCGCAGGCTGGCCGCCTTGCCCCTCCCACCGACCTCTAAGCCAATCGGAAGATCTAGCCAATGTTGCAAACTTTTGACAACTATTATTAAATATTTAGTACCTGATGACGGAAATATTCATACAGGGGTGGGAAGTTATAATTCAAGAAAGTACTTCATGACACGTATTCAAATTAAGTGTCTCGGCCGACCAAAACCTCAAATGCAAATCGTTTCTGTTAGCAAAGATAAAAATAAAGATATTAAACGTTACTTTAATTTCAAAAGTTATAATTTCTGTGAATGGATTTGCGGCTGTAACAAAAGAAACCTTTACTTTTGTTTTAACTGTTTGTTATTTGATTCAAGTGATACGCAATGAACACGGATAGGTGTCAGTGATTTGAAACATTTGAAAGAAAAAATAAAAAAGCATTCTAATTCTACATTGCACTTAATAATTCAATGAGTTTTGTTTTGTTAGGAACCATTGATATTCGGATTCAATTAGATAGTGCATATCGTAAAGCACTCGTGGACCACAATGAAAAAGTGGATAAAAATAGATATATTTTAACAAAAATTTTGAAATGCATACAGTTTTGTGGTTCTTTTGAACTGGCATTGGGGTCATGATGAGACAAAAGAGTCAGATAATCCGGGTATATTTCGTGGCTTGATTAACTTTATTCAGGAAATAGACATTGTATTAAAATAACATTTAGAAAGGTCTTCGAGTTTTAAATAAAACCATATTGTGCTACCGGCTTCGGAATAGGTGAGTACTGGCGTTTTTATAATATTCCCTACGCACTTATCAATAACTCTGATAATAAAAAATTCGATTGACCTTCCACTTCTAGACCCCTAGAGCCGCCTCTGGATGCAACCGCGGTAGGGCTTAAGGGACAGCATTCGATAATAATGAGAAAATTTCAAGAGATTACGAGTTGATAGAAATTAGATTGTTTTATTACAGGAAATTCAGATACTCTCTTTTGGACCTGAGACGGAGGACAAACGCCAGTTGAAGACAGTCTGCGGTCGGTTTTGAAAAAGTTGAAAGTTCGTGAGACGCGACGAAACGTTGGGTAATTTAAAGTTGTGAAAATTTCTTAGTGGTTGGAATCTTGAGACTTGAAAATTTGCAATAAAAATATCAGTCACTCAGAAAATTTGAAAACTAAGGTCAGTGAAAATAAAAGTAGAGCTTACGCTTTAATTACTTGTGAGAAGTTAAAAGTGCTCGTGGTAAATACAATGTGTTTTAGTGGAAAATTCGGATTTTATAATCAATAAATATTGTATTTTTAGACTTAGAAATTTTGCGTCTAGTATCAGTGAAATAAATAAATGAAGTGATGTGATAATTAAATGTAAAGAAGTTATAATTAAATACGTGTGTCCAGTCTAAACGCAAAGAGTTCTAACAAATAATAAATATTTAAATTAATTATCTAAAAATAGTGCAGATTGAAAAGGGTTAATAAATAAATAAGTGCATCCAGTTAACCGGAAAAGTTTCGACGAAAGTCTTTAATTAAATCGAGTGGTTTAAATTAAGTGCTAGTCTTTTATTAATTTAAAAATAGTGTTGTCGAAATAAATCTACTCGTAAAATTATAAAAAGATTAAAGAAAAAAAAAATAATAAAACAAAATAATATTTTATTACTACATAAAAGTTCGGAGGGATAAAAAAAATAAAATAACAACAATTTACCATTTCGAAATTAATCGTGAAGTAACTATCATTTAAAGTGTTATTTAACCAACGAGTTTTGAAATAAAATACAGTTTAGAACGATAACGTTTGTACATCATTTAAATTAATTAGATTAAACGAGAAAAAAAATTTAAGTCGAAAAGATGTATTTAAATTTAGAACAATAGAAATTGAATTAGGTAGGAAAATGCAACAAGATTTATCCGTGTAGAACCCGGATGGGAAAACCTTGGAGGGGTGAGTTTTTCCATTCTAAAATTTTCCAGATTCCAAGGAGAACGCGGCATGCAGCAACCGTTGGTATTTGAATTAATTATTATAACAAAGTATTACTCGCTTAATATGTGATATGTAACTATATAAAAATATTATAAATATAATAGGTATATTTTAAATATATATATTTTTTCTTTTACCAAGAAAATTTTATTCAAAAAGAAACACACTTATATTAAAAGTAAAAGATATCGATTCCGAATACCTACCTCTGAATTCATCAATGGCCATTGAAAATAGTTATGTGTTTGATAAATTTCCAAGTCAATGTTTTGTATTATTTTTTTTTATATATAATATTATAACTTCAGCTAATAGAGCATTTGAAATATGTTATGATATTAGAATTTATTTCAATCATAATATAATTATATATATCAGTATATTATTAATTATTTATTGAAACAAAATATATATAATTGAATATATATGTATACATATATACATTATGACTATACTTATCGGGGATCAGATTAGACAATTGTGCAAAGAGGATCACTATCAAACAAAAGGAAAAAAAAATTAGGACCATCTAAGCTCGCCTTCGGTCTTGAGTAAACAAACGTCATACGCTTTGAATCTAGGTCACGAGGCCGTCGGGAATGTTTACATAATTGAAATATTTACAAAATAAGTCGGTCACTGGGATACTAGTTCGAATACGTTAAAAGAAAAAAAAAATGACCTTGGATCTTGAAAAGACAATTATCATTAGTGGATATCGTACTTAGGTATTAACTTCTAAAAACGGGACAAAATTATGTTATTGCGCAATTATGAGAAAAAAAATTAAACACAATCTTTAATTTGAACATGAAGAGATATCTTTAGAACTAAACAATTGAAAATAAACAGATTTATTATAGCTAATCAAATAAAAGGGTATTGAAGAATTACATGGAAGATTCGAGTAAAAATTTATGGAATAATTACTCTCATAGGTATCAATCATTTACATGAAACAATTGGAACATCACGGGATAGTCTAATAAGGTGTATTGAAGATTTACATGAAGCAGTTGATAAATCACGGGATAGCTTAATAAGGTGTACTGAAGATTTACATGAAGCAGATGATAAATCACGGGATAGCTAAATAAAATGTATTGAAAATTTACATGAAGCAGTTAAGAATCACGGGATAGTAAGAATTTATCAAAAGTTGAACCTTGGGGGGGAGGGAAATAAAAAAAGTACAGTTCAACCAACAGAAGGCAGTGGTCGCTTCTATAACAATGACCATTAACCAAACCAATAGAGATGACGAGTCTCTCAAATAAAATCATCAAAAACCAAACAAAAGCTTGGAGTTTTGGCGAATCTTCAGAACACATCGCCAGATAAGATCTTATTCTACTAGTATCTATTAATATTACCCACTATTCTTACGTATTTATTCGGTTACCAAACTTAGAATTTCGCAGAATTCTATGGGCGAAATCCGAGCTTCAAATGCGATGCAAGTAGTTTCGTATTGCAAGTTATAAAACCTTCCCAAAATGTATGTTTATATATATATCTTTTTATGTACTGTCCATTGAATGAAGCGAACTCACTTACAACTAGTGCTTTAGACTTGTCGGGTCACTCTCGGCTCATTTCTTGAACGTGGAGGGAGGATTCACGACCCGTAACTCCACACAACACCGTGAGTATATGATTGCAGATAGGATGAAACCGGTTCGTCCTAAGTAAATAGTAAACTTTGGAGGAGCAGGAATTTGGAGGTATCTAGGCTCGGGTGAAGACCTGAAGGCAGTGCATGATGGCGAAAGGAAGGGCGACTGAAACACGATAACTGAGGTATCAATCAGTCGACCCGTGCCAAAAGATTGTGCGAATTTCTAGTTGGAACCTGATCACCTTGCTTACTTGACGGAGGCAGGAGCCAAATTTTGCCAGAAAAGGGTTATTCTGAGTTCCAATTCTGAGTTCTTTATTTGGTTTTCTGAGTTCCAGTTCCAAAGTTACAATGAACTAATTACATTAACCTACTAAATCCATTTTTATATGTACCTTATAGCAGCTGAATCATAATGGAGGGGCGCCAAGCAGATACAAGATGCAATCATAATCAAATTTACTAACATTTAACCATTTGAGTTACATTTAATTATCTATTCAATTAGACATCTGTAATTTTGATTAGTACAGTTTATTTACGAATTCACTAAGATGTAGGGAATCATAATAAACGACAAAGGGAAGTTAGCTCACTTCGAGAAATGATTTAAAGTTAGATTTGCAAGGGAGAGACCAATACAGTTTGAAACTCAACGCTCTGTTTAGAATCAAAAAGGTTACCACAAAAAATGAACGTAATTAAAGTCCTATATCATAAATCAGAAAAATTACACAACGTTTGATGGAGTTTAATTACAACATAAATACGAAAATATTTACGTTCAAGGTCGTAAATAACGTATTAATTAGTTAAGTACATATATCTCTAAAGATATGTAGTACAAGGGAGCTTTAAGTAGTTTTCTGTAGTTATCAGAGGAAATAAGGGTCCAATTTTCATAAAGGCTTGTGTGACGTAGGGGAGAAATTTTCCATCCCTGCTACACATATGCAAAGTCTTAAGAATTTAAATATCGATCAAAGCCAAGAGAAAAGTAGATAGAATAAAATGTTAAAGAGATGGATGAAAAACAAGAATATCACAACTGGTGCCAAGTGCCCAGGAGTAAATAAATAAACAACGATACTTATTGGGGAGGAGGAAGATTATTACAACTGTCTTGCCGAAGACCAGGAGAGTTATAAAAGGATAAAAAGGAGAATTTCACAATTCCCATCAAGTATCTAAAATACGGTGTAAAATTTGTCGCGCAATTGACGGTGTTATTCATTGCGGACTGAATCTGTGGCAAAAATTTTGTTCAGTTACGATGGTCTGATTCGACTAGAATTGATAAAGCAGTACCTAATGTCTGATTGTACCTCTCAACCACATTATTTTGTGGGGTATACAGTATACAGAGAGTTGTAAAACGGCAAAGGAATATTGTAACTCTTAAGGAGTTCTTTGAACTCTTTCGAAATAAATTGAGGACCATTATCACAAACAATGGTCCTCGGTACACCATGTTCAAGAAAAATGTTTTCCTCTAAGTTTTTTACAACGCTACCCGCGGTGCCTTTGCGCAGCGGGAATAACCATGTAAACTTTGAGAAAACATCTACACAAGATAAAATAACTGTATGACCAGAGGAGCTACGAGGCAACGGACCCACTAAGTCTAAGGGTAGCATTTGCATAGGCCTGTTTACCTTCTTAGGGTTTGTAGAAATACCGTTCGGTGGTGCCGTACTGATCTACACAAACAGCACATTGACTAATAAAATTTTTGACGTCTTTTGTACATGCTAGGCCAATAATACCTAAGTTGAAGCTTTTTATAGGTTTTTAAGACTCCTGGGCGACAGGCGCGAGCGGAGTTATGGGAGTCTGAAATAATATTTTTCCTATCCTCTTGAGGAATGACCCTTTTCCATGCGGTGTCCTCACATAAGTCCAATTGGGTTTTCGTGTGACGATACAACTCGTTGTCTTTAATTTGGAAGTTCTGAAATCGTTGTGGGAATTCCTGACAACCTTTCCAAGCATTTAAATACCATTTATCAGTGGTGTCACTAAGGTCAGATCCCGATAAAAAGAGCTACATCCATACGCAAAAGGACGTCCGGTACAATATGTTGAGTTCCCTTACGGTGAACAACATCAAAGGAAAATTGCGATAACCGTGAGCTCCATCGTGCAAGACGGCTACTAGAATTAGATAGCGAACCTAACGATCGATTTTTTGATTAATGTACTGTTTGTATTGTAAAGACCATGATATTTGTGTGATGTACTAATCATGATCATGATCACCACAGATCATGATTCTTAGTGCGAATCTAATTTCAGTCGGCTCAGTGCCATAGGGTCTAAGTTATGACCGACCACAAGTGTTGTTGCGAAGCGCCCGTAACGATGAATCCAAAAAATATATTCTTTTGGAAGATTTTATTTTTGATTCGAGAACAGACCTACAGACCATCATTCTTATTAAGAATCCAAAATTTCCAGTCGGTTCGGTGTCATGCGACCGAAGTTTTGACCCACCCCAAAAAGTAAAACGACCGACCCCAAGTGTTGAAACGATGATTTCTTTTAAAATTCTGCCTCTGGCAGATTTTTTGATTGATTCGTGTACACACCCATGATTCTTAGTAAGAATCCAAAAATTTAGTCGGTTCGGTACCGGCAAGTATTAAAACGATGCCTTTTTTAAAATTCTCACTTTGGCAGTTTTTCTATTGATTCGTGTACACACCATGATACTTAGTAAGAATCCAAAATTTCAGTAGGTTCGCTACCATAGGGCAAAAGTTCTGAACAAACCCAAGCGCTAAAACGACCGACCCCAAGTGTTAAAACAATGATTTTTTTATTCAATTCTTTTTTGGCAG
The DNA here is from genome assembly GCA_929108145.2 of Limnephilus rhombicus. NCBI lineage: Eukaryota > Metazoa > Arthropoda > Insecta > Trichoptera > Limnephilidae > Limnephilus > Limnephilus rhombicus. Next base: position 25,582,009 of record OV815295.1, on the reverse strand, counting down.
ATTTTTTGATTGATTCGTGTACAAAGGATGAATTTTAGTCAGAATCCAAAATTTCGTTCGGGCCGGTGCCACAGGGTCTAAATTATGACCGACCACAAGTGTTGGTGCAAAATGCCCGTAAAACGATGAAGTTTTGTAAATTATTCTTCTGGCAGATGGATTCGTTTATGATTCTTAGTAAGAATAGAAAATTTCAGTCAGTTCGGTTCCATGGTTTTAAGTTATGACCGACCACCAGTATTATTACAAAACGCCCATAAAACGATGAATTTATCAAAAATTATTCTTCTCGCATATCTTTTGATTGATGTATTATACAGACCATATTTTTTTACAGACCCCAAGTGTTTAAACGACCGACCCCAAGAGCTAAAACGACCGACCGCAAGTGCTAAAACGAGGATTTTTTTAAAAATTCTTTTTTGACAGATTTTTGATTGATTCGTGTACAGAGGATAAATTTGAGTAAGAATCCAAAATTTCGGTCGGCCCGGTGCCATAGGGTCTAAGTTATGACCCACCACAAGTGTTGTTGCAAAGTGCCTGTAAAACGATGATTTTTTTAAAAATCATTCTAAGGCAGATTTTTTCCTTGATTCGTGTGCTCACCATGATTCTTAGAAAGAATTCAAAATTTCAGTCAGATCGGTGCCAGGGTCAAAGTTATGACCGACCAAAAGTATTGTTACAAAACGCCCGTAAAACAATGAATTTTTGTAAATTATTCTTCCGGTCGATTTTTTGATTGATGTACTGTTTGTATTGTAAAGACCACGATATTTGTGTGATGTACTGATCATGATCATGATCACCACAGATCATGATTCTTAGTACGAATCTACAATTTCAGCCGGCTCAGTGCTATAGGGTCTAACTTATGACCGACCACAAGTGTTGTTACGAAGCGGCCGTAATGATGAATTAAAAAAAAATCTTTTGGAAGATTTTATTATTGATTCGAGTACAGACCATGATTCTTATTAAGAATCCAAAATTTTAGTCGGTTCGGTGTCTCACAGGACCGAATTTTTGACCCACCCCAAAAAGTCAAACCACCGACCCCAAGTGTTAAAACGATGATCTCTTTTAAAATTCTGCCTTTGTCAGTTTTTTTGATTGATTTGTGTACACACCCATGATTCTTAGTAAGAATCCAAAATTTCAGTCGGTTCGGTACCGGCAAGTGTTAAAACCATGATTTTTTTTTAATTATCCCTTAGGCAGTTTTTTATTGATTCATGTACACCCCATGATACTAAGTAGGAATCCAAAATTTCAGTCGGTTTGCTACCACAGGGCAAAAGTTATGACCGAACCCAAGCGCTAAAACGACCGACCCCGAGTGTTAAAACGATGATTTTTTTTTTCAATTCCTTTTTGGTAAATTTTTTGATTGATGTATTATACAGACCATATTAAGCCCAAATTAAAAAATTACCTTTAACTAGACCATATTAAGCCCAAATTAAAAAAATTACCTTAAACTGCTATAAAAGTCCCAAATATGTTTACTTTGTATCATAAAGTCTGCTATTTTTTTAATCATTCATTCCTTCTTTTTCTTTCATTTCTTAGTTTCTATATCTCTGAGTCTACTATTGTATAAACTTAAACTTACATGATTCTTTCATTTATAATGATTTTTTTAAATTTTATATTATGAATTTTTAAACTCTTCAGGATTTTTATTATTAAATTTATACATGATTTTTTAACCTACTTATTATATACAATAGCCGTTATTACTAAATTACACGATCTTTTAGTTTACTAATTGAGCCAGAACTCCTTCACCAAACACAAGAGCATTGTCTCTTTATGGTGAGGAAAGGCATTTTTTTTATTTTTTTGTTAACCTTATGTAACTATGTAACTGATGAAACTTTATATGTATTTTTAATAAGCGTTGCCAATTAAAAAAAAAAACAAAATTTCAGTCGGCTCTGTGCCGTAGGTTCTAAGTTATGACCGACCGCAAGTTGTTACAAAGCGTCCGTAAAATGATCAATTTTTAAACGACTTCAAAAAGGAGGAGGTTCTCAATTCGACTGTATTTTTTAATTATTTTTTTATTTATGTTTGTTACCTCAGAACTTTTGATTGGGTGAACCGATATTGATGATTGTTATTTTTGAAGTCGGTGTCAGCAAGTCGCTTGTGCGACACAAGCACATCTCACCTATAACCAGTGGCGGCCCTTCCATAGGGGTCATTAGGTCAATGACCTCCTAATTATTTGGATCGAAAAAATTAGGCAATTCTCTATTTTAATGCGCCCCAAAGTTTGTTCAGACATTGGAAAAACAATACTTCATTTGTGTATTATACTGCCATCTCGTATCCAAATCAGAAGCTATTTTATTTTATTTTTATTTAAAAAATAAAATCATAGCGTACCTACTAGGATTAGCGCTATCTTGCGTCCAAATGAGAAGCAATTGTGCGAATTCATCGTAGGGTCAGTTCAAAATTTGACCCAGGACGATCTACTATCTCTTTCTTTGGTATACAGACAAAAGAGGTAAAACGATCATGTCTAACGTATGCCTAGAGTAATACCAAATATTTTTTCAAAGAAGCTTAGGTCATGTCCCGGGCGAGACAGAAGTTAGTTTATTAAGGATGTTAGAGTGAGACGTCAAAAAATGTCAGCGGATATGTGATTTATTTGTTTGACTTGTGACAAGGGCAAGGCCATCTTGGATTCATTAGCAGAAAGCACGTTTCATTGTTGACGCGATTAGCATTGAATAAATTAGAATGTCGAATTCCGTAGTTAATATTTTGAAAGAAATATCGGATAATTCATTGAACCATGAAAAACGTATTCAAATTAAGTGTCTCGGCCGACCAAAACCTCAAATGCAAATCGTTTCTGTTAGCAAAGATAAAAATAAAGATATTAAACGTTACTTTAATTTCAAAAGTTATAATTTCTGTGAATGGATTTGCGGCTGTAACAAAAGAAACCTTTACTTTTGTTTTAACTGTTTGTTATTTGATTCAAGTGATACGCAATGAACACGGATAGGTGTCAGTGATTTGAAACATTTGAAAGAAAAAATAAAAAAGCATTCTAATTCTACATTGCACTTAATAATTCAATGAGTTTTGTTTTGTTAGGAACCATTGATATTCGGATTCAATTAGATAGTGCATATCGTAAAGCACTCGTGGGAAAAGGCTACCGTCTAACTGTGCCAGTGTCATTTCATTCCTCTTTACAAAATTAATCATTTTATATAGATAATAGTTTTAAAATAGTATTGTAAATTACTGTAATATAGTTTTTACTTGTATATTTGTTTTCACTGTAAGTATTTGTGTTATATAATTGGTTCTTCGGAGCAGTTAAGGTAAGATTTTTTTTTTGATTTGTGTGCTGTAGATTTATTCGAAAATGGATAAAGAAAAACCACCTGATCCCCCAGATGATGGTTTGCTATCTGAATCCTCGGGTTTTACAAAAAAAATAATCGCGGTTAATATTCCGGAGGCTTCGGACTTCGTAACGATTATGTCAAAAAAAAGAAAAATTGCTAAACCAGCAGATAATAGAAATGCAACAGATTTTGAACAAATACATCGAAAAACACCCTCCACGCAAAACGACTCCCTTCCAAATAATTCTGTGTTACAGGATGTAATTCCGTCCACTTCTTCCTCGATTTCAAGTCTAAGTCCAGCAAGCCCTTCAACCACACCCACCCCACTGGTAAACAATACTCCTTCACAAATGTCACGTCTGTATAATAATCTTGATAGACCACCTTACATTACACACGTGACTAAAATTTCAAAGGATGAAAAACAATCAAATTTATACGATGTGGACTTTGGACATTTTATGTTTAAAAATAAAATCCACCCTGTCTGGAATGGAGTAAAATCGGTTGGGCGTAACCGTCTTTCTGTTGAATTCAAGACAGCGGCTGAGGCCAATAGCTTTGTAAAATCTGATGTTGCCAAAAAAAACTCGTACAACGTTTTCATACCTACATATCAGGTTACAAAGTTAGGTGTCACAAAAGGGATCCCACCGCACTGGTCGATAGAGGACATCCTGGAAAACATTACTGTTCCTCAAGGTTTCGGAAAAGTTTTAAAAGCGCGTCGTCTAAATTACAGGTTTAATACGGGAAACTCTGTAGAATGGAGACCCTCCCAATCCGTTGTCCTAACATTCGACAGCAAAGACCTTCCACAAAATGTTACTATGTTTAACGTCTCTCTACCAGTAGAGCTCTATGTGTTCCCAACTGTGCAATGCTACAAGTGCTGCAGATTTGGACACACGAAGAACCTCTGCAGATCAGAACCCCGTTGCTTCAAGTGCAGTTCGTCCCATAGTGGCGATTCCTGCGATAAAATAGAGGAAAATTATAAATGTTTAAACTGCTCCGGTACCCACATGTCCATCAGCAAAACTTGCCCTGAACTGTCAAGGCAGCGCAATATTAAACACACAATGGCCGAGAAGAGCATCTCTTATGCGGAAGCATCAAGAATGTTTAACAAATCCATTCCATCTTATTCTGAAGTAACTTCCAAAAATTCTAAAAAATCCACCTCTTCTCAACCTTCTTCTTCTTCATTTAGAAAAACTGTTGAAAGGGTCGTGAAACCTAGAGTTGTAACAAAAAAAAATAATGCTAATCACGAATCCCTTCTGTGGTTCCCTAATGGACAAATTCCTTCCAGTTCAAATTTCAATTCTTACCTAAAGTCATCTACTAAAGAACAAAATTATAATATAGACCTTAACTCTACACTAATCACCTCATTTTTACATATTTTACAAACTTTAAATAAAAACCACATTCAAATACCGTCCCACGTTGCTAAACAAATTACTAATATTATCAACTCAACTAGAAATGGCTCCTCTGATGAGGATTCTTCAGTGGAATTGTCATAGTCTTAGAAATAAGACTGAAGAATTTTTAAACACATTACACTCAAACTCAATTGCAGTGGCTGCCATCTCGGAGACGTGGCTGGAACCGGATTCTGATTTCAGAGTCAGGGGATACCACTGTCTTCGAGACGACCGTCAAGATGGAAAGGGCGGCTCCGCTCTTTTCATTAAAAAATCATTACCCTTCTCCCCTGTAGATGTAAAACCAATTGGTTGTCCTTTTCAAGTGACGGCCGCAAAGGTTTTTGACACTACAATAATTTCTTTGTATATATCACCATCTAATAAACCTTCTAAATCAATCCTAAAAGCTATGTTTTCCAAGGTCACTACCCCTTCTCTTGTTCTGGGAGATTTCAATGCACATCACGGATTATGGGGAGCTCACAATTGTGACAGAATGGGCAGAGATATTGTTGATCTACTAGATGAACTAGACTTTTGTATTATCAATGATGGTTCTCCTACTCGTCTTCAGGTGCCTGGTCAGCGACCCAGCATGGTTGATCTTACTATTTGCAATTCCAATATAGCCGCATCCCTGTTATGGAAGGTTTTGGATGACCCTCATGGGAGTGATCATTACCCCATCCTCATTGAATCCTCAAATATTTATCATTCCAACAAAAATGTCAAGTGCAGTAGTCGAAAACCAAGGTTCTTAACTGCCAGAGCCAACTGGAATGACTATTCAAATCATACAAAGTTCTCTGTGCAAAATCTGCCCTCTCCAACTACAGAAAATGTTGCGGAATGTTACGATTTATTTGTGTCTGCAGTCATTACGGCCGCAGAAAAATTTATCCCCATTAAAACGACACGTAACAAAGAGAAACCTCCCCCAGCTCCTTGGTGGGATATTGAATGCTCAGACGCAGTAGATATGAGGAAAAAATATGCGAAAATTTATTCAACAAATATGAATATGGAGAACTTCCTTCAGTATAAACAAATTGAAGCTAAGACCAAACGTCTTCTAAAAAACAAAAAACGTCAAGGCTGGAAAAAATTTTGCACATTATTATCTCCCGAAGTTCCTCTTTCAGTTGTTTGGAATTCAATTCGCAGGTTTAAGGGTTCTCACGTCCCAACGGTGACTCGACCACTCACTTCAGAGTGGGTGAAGGAATTTGCCGATAAACTAGCTCCTCAAACTGCAAGTAATTTTAATGAAACAGAATTCACATACTCATTTAAAACACGGGGTTGGATGGACACCCACTTCAATTTAACGGAACTTAGGGAGGTCTTAAACGATCTCACAGACTCATCCGCTGGTGTAGATGGAATTCCTTATAGCTTTATTAAAAACTGCGACGTTACCACACTAAACTATTTTCTTTCAATTATAAATCTGATCTTTGACTCCGGCAAAATTCCGTCATCCTGGAAAACTCAAATAATTGTTCCCATTCTGAAACCCCAGAAAGACCCTAACTCTGGACTTTCTTACAGACCTATAGCTCTGTCATCTTCCTTAGTTTAAAAAGCTGAACATATGATTAAAAGACGTCTAGACTAGTATGCAGAAAATGAGAAAATTCTTCCCAGCTCTCAGTTTGGCTTTCGAAAAAGAAAAAGTACGATCGAAAGTGTGTCCATCATATTTAATAAATTATTAAAAATTGGCATCCCTCGTAAGCTTTCCAGTTTTATAATTAACCTCCTTCTTACCAGGAAAATTCAAATCCAGGTGCTGGATTCTCCTCCACTGGAAAGAATAGTAAACAAGGGTTTGCCTCAGGGCTCCGTCCTTAGTCCTATCCTTTTTAATATTTATACCTTTGACCTGCATCGGAGTATGCATCCATCTTGTAAAATACTCCAGTATGCGGATGATCTTTTTATATATATTTCAGGACGAATTATTTCTATTCTGGAGGATGTGATTAACATTTGCATGAAAAACCTTGACACCTGGTTAAAAAATCACGGCTTAGAAATTTCTCCGTCCAAAAGCAATGTTATCGTCTTTTCCAGAAAACGTGTTACTCCGCGTGTAACAGTCCAAATAAATAATTCAATTCTCCCTATGCAGGTACAAATAAGATTCCTTGGGGTAATTTTAGACTCTAAGTTAACATGGAACCCGTATGTTAATTTAATCATTAACAAATGTCAAGCTGGCCTCAACACCACAGTCATTTGGATTACGCGTCATTCCTCATTGAACCCGCTTCTAAAAAGAACCTCGCAAGGTTGGACCGTATTCAATTTCAATGTTTAAGATTGATTATCGGAGCAATGCGTTCTTCCCCAATTAACGCTTTACAAGTGGAGGCTGTGGAGGCTCCTCTTCATTTCAGAAGACAGTTCTTGGCTGACAAGTTTTTATTTAAATGCTTAAGACTCTCTAATCACCCACTGAAAGACAATATTACTGCACTCACTGCTCAAGTGAAATCACTTCCATATTGGAGGAACAAATCAATCCCTCTTCTTGTTAAAAGCCTCCATACGTACTGTTCGTATAAACCCCTCTTAAATCCATCAGACAGACTTCCTTTATATGCCAACTCCTTTCGTATTCATTTGTGTAAACCAAATATTCTTTTTTCTCTCGGCATAATTAACAATCACGAAGCTCCAACAAAACTTATTCAAATTTTAAATTCGAAATATTCCAACTGGAAAATTATTTACACAGATGGTTCCAAGTCTCCCTTATCAAACCATGTGGGAGCGGCATTCCACTGCCCATCAGATCAAGTCGATAGAAAAATTAAACTTCCAAAAGAGGCTTCCGTTTTCACTGCTGAATGTATAGCCATTTTTGAATCCCTCAAATACATTGACGATGTTAACATTGGAAAATTCTTAATTCTCTCCGATTCCCTGAGTGCACTTCAAAAATTAAACTCTTCCCCTTTCCATTACCCAGAAGACGATTTCTGTGTTGGAATTCGCACTTTAATTCATAAATTAACCGACTCTGGCAAAGAAATCATCTTGGCTTGGATACCTAGTCACTGCGGTATCCCTGGAAATGAAAAGGCCGATTCATTGGCGAAAGATGCCATTATTTCGGGGGATATTTTATATAAATTTTTAAACACCGATGACATTTTCATAAAATTGAAGGAAAACATGATTTCCACATGGCAGAATCATTGGGAAGAATCTAGTCAATCAAAAGGATATAGCTTTTTCACAATTCAGCCAACGATTCCTTCAAAACCGTGGTTTTCAAGACTTTCTTTTAACAAATTCTCGACATCATCCATTTGCCGCATGCGGATAGGGCATTGCTGCCACAATGTTCACCTGACAAAAATTCATATTAAGAATTCTGCGATGTGTGAATGTCGTCTTGGTGAAGAGGATCTCAATCATATTTTTTTCAGTTGTCCTTTAAATAACTCATACAAAAATTTCTTCCCTCACCTAATCAGTTCGGGTATATTGCCTCCCTACAACATTGCATGCCTGTTATCTTCTGTGAACAAACGCGTGTATAAAGTCTTGGCTAATTTCCTGAATATTAACAGCATCAATTTGTAACTGTAAGTTAAGTTTCATGTATTTATTTATTTATTTTATTTTTTACGCACAATAAATTGTGTCAGCATATCTTTTAATTTCCTTGTTATGTTTAGTTAAAATCATCTCTTATTTTTTGCGTATTGTTATTATTATTATTTGTATAGTATTATTATATAATGTAGATAGGTTCTTGTTATTAAAACTAAATTAGTTAATATTAACCAAAAATTACACTCACAAAATAACACTCACAAAATCATTCACTTGACACTGGCCAGAACACTCTTTTGGGGTGAAGAGCCATTAAAAAAAAAAAAAAAAAAGCACTCGTGGACCACAATGAAAAAGTGGATAAAAATAGATATATTTTAACAAAAATTTTGAAATGCATACAGTTTTGTGGTTCTTTTGAACTGGCATTGGGGTCACGATGAGACAAAAGAGTCAGATAATCCGGGTATATTTCGTGGCTTGATTAACTTTATTCAGGAAATAGACATTGTATTAAAAGAACATTTAGAAAGGTCTTCGAGTTTTAAATAAAACCATATTGTGCTACCGGCTTCGGAATAGGTGAGTACTGGCGTTTTTATAATATTCCCTACGCATTTATCAATAACTCTGATAATAAAAAATTCGATTGACCTTCCACTTCTAGACCCCTAGAGCCGCCTCTGCCTATAACTATGTATGTAGTTACAAACCTACCTTTACTGACACCGACTCCAAAAGTAACAATCGTACCTACATATTAATTAGATTAGAAAAATTAGAAAAAGTAAGTTGACTATTAAGTTGTAGAAGATTAGGAAATTATTTTTTTACTTTTTAGTGCATTTTTTAAAGTCGTTTTTATGTTTTGTTAAAATTTTTGTTTATTGTAAATTATTCTTCTGGCAGATTCGTTTATGATTCTTGGTAAGAAGAGAAAATTTCAGTCGGTTCAGTACCATAGGGTCTAAGTTATGACCGACCACAAGTGTTGTTGCAAAGGCCCGTAAAACGATGATTTAAAAAAAATTATTCTTCTGGCAATTTTTTCATTGATTCGTGTGCACACCATGATTCTTAGTAAGAATCCAAAATTTCAGTCAGATCGGTGCCAGGGTCAAAGTTATGACCGACTAAAAGTATTGTTACGAAACGCCCGTAAAACGATGAATTTTTGAAAAATTTGTCTTGTGGTAGATTTTTTGATTGATGTACTGTTTGTATTGAAAAGACCATAATATTTGTGTGATGTACTGATCATGATCATGTTCACCACAGATCTTGATTCTTAGTACGAATCTAAAATTTCAGTCGGCTCAATGCCGGTCTAAGTTATGACCGACCACAAGTGTTGTTACGAAGCGCCCGTAACAATGAATTAAAAAAATATTCTTTTGAAAGATTTTATTATTGATTCGAGTACAGACCTACATACAGTGGCGGATTATCCCTAAGGCAAACTAGGCACGTGCCTAGGGGCGCGAGGTGACGAAGGGGCGCCTCTTGGATTTTCAAAGAAAAAAAAATTGTGTAAGTATGCACCTACTCACACAATATAAAACATTCTTTTGAATTGTGGTGCGCAATATCGGAGGAATACTGCGGTGAAGAGATACTTTCAAACGTGCGCTTTTTAAAATGATTTGTTGATACAATTCTGTTATTTTGTCTCTTGGCAAGGTCCAAAACTATTTAAGTATTTGATTCACTTGATCATGCCATGGCTTCCTTGGCTTCCCTGACTTCTTCAACAATTCACTTCGCATCGTATCATCTCTTTTTAATGCTCTCACTAAATAAGTGTATCTTTTATTCCTATCCATCAAGTGCACTTGACGTGATTTTATCACTATACGGTGCTATAAAAAAACTGGAAATTATCATTATTTTTATCGTCCTTGGATTCCTACTGGATCTCAACAATTTAACACTGTCTTACCTACAATATACCTAGGTGGTTTTACGACACATACTTTTTCTTACATTAGCTTCACTAAGTAGGCTCTGAGGAAAGTAATTTTTCTAAGGTTTCCACAGGTCACAAGCTGACTCATAGTGTTCCGAATGCAGTTATACTAGTTCTAAAAATGGAGATTTATAAATCACAGTATGATTCACAGAGGAGAAAAACCTTTTTCATGTCCTGACTGACCTGTATTCTCAAAAGGGATATCTAAGAAGCCACTTGCTGACTCATAGTGGAGAAAAACCTTTTTCGTGTTCCAACTGCAACTATTCATGTATTTCGAGAAGAAGTTTCACGTGTTTATCCATAGAAAAACGGAGAAAAACCTTTTTGGTATCCTGACTGAAAAAGTAACAAAACAGCATTTGCTTACTCACAGTGATGAAAAACCTTTTTCATGTTCCTACTGCGACTATTCATACAAAAAGGTATCTAAATATCCGCATATCCACAGTGAACCAACCTTTTTCATGTCCCGAATGCAATTATTCATACAGTACAAAGGAACTTCTTAGAAATTATTTGCTGACTCACAGTGACATAAAACCTTTTACATGTTTGTAATGCGATTATTCATGTTCTACAAAGAGGCACCAAAAAATCAAATGTTTACCCACAGTGGACCAAAACCTTTTTCTTGTGCCGAATGCAGTATTCAAGTTCTTGAATGTGGAAAAAATCTTTTTCATGTTCCGAGTGTAACTATGCATGTACTACGAAGAGACATCACATGTTTTGCCACAGTGGAAAAGACCTTTTTCATATCCCGGTTGCAATTATTCATGTTCTACAAAAGAACAACTAAAACGTCACATATTTACCCACAGAGGAAAAAAATCTTTTTCATGTCCCAATTGCCACTATTCATGTTATCGCAAGGGTCATCTAAAAAATCACATGTTAACTGACAGTGGACAAAAACCCTTTTCGTGTTCCGACTGCAACTATTCATGTTCTCAAAAGGGACGTCTAACAACGCACTTGCTGATTCACAGTGGAGAGAAACCTTGTTCGTGTCCTGGCTGCAACTATTCATGTTTTTCAAAGAGAAGTCTTAAACATCACTTATTTATCCACAGTGGGAAAAATATTTTTTCATGTCCCGACTGCAATTATTCATGTGCTACAAAGGGATATCTAAAAAGTCATATATTTACCCACAGTGGAAAAAAACCTTTATCAGAAAATTTTTATAGTAAATTTTCGACCTAAGCATTTTGGTCAATTTGAACACCGAAAACGTTCAAAATAGTGCTAGTTTGTTAAAACGGTATATTCTGGTGATTAAGAATAAAATGCATAGTGTTGATAAATGCATATATCTACGTTCTTATTTAACAACGAAAGCTTGAGATGGAAAACTACCCCCAATAACCAAAGCGATTTTACAGGTTCTAAGAAATAAAGAACTCGAAACAATTTACCCAAACATTGACATCGATTGCAGTTAACCATAACAGATAAGATAAAAAATTCGTTAGCAACACTTATTGAATCAAACTTATTGCTATCTTTGAAGACAAATTTGCGAGAAAAAAATGTGGACGCAGAAATTTTATTTTTTTTAAACCATCGTCATTGAATGTGATTAGTAGATTCCAATTTTAAAATAAATAATCGATAACTTTAATTTTTTATTTATCAAATATTAGATTATAAATTGTTTTATTAATTATCCCTGATATATTATAACTGCGAATGTGTGTATATAGGTATATGTTATTTCTTCATCCAAAAAAACCACTGAACCGATTGTGATGAAACTTGGTACTTATGTAAAAAATAAAAATAGCTGGAGACCCAGATTTACGCATTTTATACAAAAATTACCAAGCCGCCGGGTTAGCTGCGTGGCACAACATTAGTAATTATATATAAAAGTAATATTTAAAATGTATAATATATGGCCGCTAGAGGGGCGCCGATGAGATGCTTGCCTAGGGCGCTCTCAACATGTAATCCGCCTCTGCCTACAGACCATGATTCTTATTAAGGATCCAAAATTTCAGTCGGATCGGTGTCATAGGACCGAATTTTTGACCCACCCCAAAAAGTAAAACGACCGACCCCAAGTGTCAAAACGATGATTTCTTTTAAAATTCTGCCTTTGGCAGTTTTTTTTATTGATTCGTGTAAACAATCATGATTCTTAGTAAGAATCCAAAATTTCAGTCGGTTCGGTACCGGCAAGTGTTAAAACGATGATTTTTTTAATTCTCGCCTTGGCAGTTTTTTTTATTGATTCATGTATACACCATAGTACTTAGTTAAAATCCAAAATTTCAGTCGGTTCGGTACCATAGGGCCGGCATTATGACCGACCCAACGTGTTTAAACGACCGACCACAAGTGCTAAAACGACCGACCCTAAGTGATAAAACGATGATTTTTATTAAACAATATTTTTTGGAGATTTCGTGTACACACCATGATACTTAGTTAAAATCCAAAATTTCAGTCGGTTCGCTCCCATAGGGTAAAAGTTATGACCGAACCCAAGCGCTAAATCGACCGACCCCAAGTGTTAAAACGATGTTTTTTTTGTCAATTCTTTTTTGGTAGATTTTTTGATTGATTTGTTTACAGACGATGATTCTTAGTAAGAATACAAACTATTTGTCGGCCCGGTGCCATAGGGTCTAAGTTATGACACAAGGGCTGTTATAAAGCGCCCGTAAAACGAAGAATTTTTGTAAATTATTCTTCTGGCAGATTTGTTGATGGATTCATTTACAGTCTATGATTTTTAGTAAGAATCCAAAATTTCAGTCAGTTCGGTTCCATAGTTTTAAGTTATGACCGACCGCAAGTATTGTTGCAAAACGCCCATAAAACGATGAATTTATCAAAAATTATTCTTCTGGCAGATTTTTTGATTGATATTCATCACAGACCATAATTTTTAGCAGGAATCCAAAATTTCAGTCGGCTGTGTGCCATAGGGTCTAAGTTATGACTTATGACCGACCGCAAGTGTTGTTATAAAGCCATAAAATGCTTTAACGAACTCCCTAAAGATATTCAATCCGAAAAAAATTATAAAATTTTTAAGAAAAAAATTAAAATACATTTCACCACTAAGTAATTTCACGTTTGTGTTATATTATGCACACTTGTATTTTCAATGTGTACACAGGTTTTATATTTTATAATTAAAAAAAAAACGTTCTTCCTTAAATAGTGCACAGGTATATAATTTTACATACATGTTGTTTTTATTTTATTTTTTCATAAATACGCTCATGGTAGCATCAATTAAACATATATCAAAATATCAATTGTGTTAGTACTCCCTCCCTAAACACGAGAAATTCTCAATTAGAGAGGTATTATTACCACCATTAAAAAAAATTTGCATTACATGTACATAATTAAAAAAAATAATTGTACTTATACCTAACTTTGTAAAATTGTAAAAATGGAATAAATAAATAAAAAAAAAAAAAAAAAAAAAAAGCGTCCGTAAAACGATGAATTTTTGTAAATTATTCTTCTGGCAGATGGATTCGTTTATGATTCTTAGTAAGAATAGAAAATTTCAGTCGGTTCAGTACCATAGGGCCAAAGTTTAAAGTGCTTAAACGACCGACCCCAAGAGCGAAAAGGACCGACCGCAAGTGCTAAAACGACGATTTTTTTAAAATTCTTTTTTGGCAGATTTTTTGATTGATTCATGTACAGACGATGAATTTTAGTAAGAATCCAAAATTTCGGTCGGCCCGGTGCCATAGGGTCTAAGTTATGACCGACCACAAGTGTTGTTGCAAAGTGCCCGTAAAACGATGATTTAAAAAAAAAATATTCTTCTGGCAGATTTTTTTCAATGATTCGTGTGCACACCATGATTCTTAGTAAGAATCCAAAATTTCAGTCAGATCGGTGCCAGAGTCAATGTTATGACCGACCAAAAGTGTTGTTACAAAACGCCCGTAAAACGACGAATTTTTAAAAAATTATTCTTGTGGTCTATTTTTTGATTGATGATCTGTTTGTATTGTAAAGACCATGATATTTGTGTGATGTACTGATCATGATCATGATCACCACAGATCATGATTCTTAGTACAAATCTAAAATTTCAGTCAGTTCGGTTCCATGGTTTCTAAGTTATGACCGAGAAATTGTTATTGTTACAAAACGCCCGTAAAACGATGAATTTTTAAAAAATTATTCTTCTGGCAGATTTTTTGATTTGATGTACTGTTTGTAGTGTAAAGACCATGATAATTGTGTGATGTACTGATCATGATCACGATCACCACAGACCAGTACGAACAGTACGAATCTAAAATTTCAGTCGGCTCAGTCCCATAGGGCCGACATTATGACCGACCCCAAGCGCTAAAACGACCGACCCCAAGTGATAAAACGATGATTTTTATTCTTCAATTATTTTTGGAAGGCTTTTTGATTGATTTGTGTACACAACATGATTCTTAGTAAGAATCCAAAATTTCAGTCAGTTCGGTGTCATGGGTCAAAGTTATGACCGACCAAAAGTATTGTTACAAAACGCCCGTAAAACGATGAATTTTTAAAAAATTATTCTTCTGGCAGATTTTTTGATTGATGTACTGTTTGTATTCTAAAGACCATGATATTTGTGTAATGTACTGATCATTATCATGATCACTACAGATATTTTTAGTACGAATCTAAAATTTCAGTCGGCTCAGTGCCATAGGTTCTAAGTTATGACCGACCACAAGTGTTGTTACGAAGCGCCAGTATAACGTTGAATTAAAAACAAATATATTCTTAGTCAGTACGGTGCCATGGGTCTAAGTTGCCACCGACCACAAGTATTGTTACAAAAGGTCCATAAAACGATGAATTTTTAAAAAATTATTCTTCTGGCAGATTTTTTGATTGATGTATTGTACAGACCATGATTTTTAGAAGGAATCAAAAATTTCAGTCGGCTCGGTGCCATAGGGTCTAAGTTATGACCGACCACAATCATTGTTACGAGGCGCCTGTAAAACGTTGAATTTAAAAAAAAATATTCTTGTCGAAGATTTTATTATTGATTCGTGTACACACCATGATTCTCATTAAGAATTCAAAATTTCAGTCGGTTCAGTACCATAGGACCGAAGTTATGACCGACCCCATGTGTTTAAACGACCGACCCCAAGAGCTAAAACGACCTAGCGCAACTGCTATTTGATTGATTCGTGTACAGACGATGATTTTTAGTAAGAATCCAAAATTTCGGTCGGCCCGGTGCCATAGGGTCTAAATTATGACCGACCACAAGTGTTGCAAAGCGCCCTGTAAAACGATGAATTTTTGTAAAATTATTCTTCTGGCAGATTTTTTCGTTGATTCGTGTGCCCACCGATGATTCTTAGTAAGAATCCAAAATTTCGGTCAGTTCGATGTCATGGGTCAAAGTTATGACCGACCACAAGTATTGTTACAAAACGCCCGTAAAACGATGATTTTTTAAAAAATTATTCTTCTGGCAGATTTTTTGATTTGATGTACTGTTTGTAGTGTAAAGACCATGATAATTGTGTGATGTACTGATCATGATCATGATCACCACAGACCAGTACGAACAGTACGAATCTAAAATTTCAGTCGGCTCAGTCCCATAGGGCCGACATTTAGACCGACCCCAAGCGCTAAAACGACCGACCCCAAGTGATAAAACGATGATTTTTATTCTTCAACTATTTTTGGAAGGCTTTTTGATTGATTTGTGTACACAACATGATTCTTAGTAAGAATCCAAAATTTCAGTCAGTTCGGTACCATAGGGCCGATGCTATGACCGACCTCAAGCGCCAAAACGACCGACCCCAAGTGATAAAACGATGATTTTTATTCTTCAACTATTTTTGGAAGGCTTTTTGATTGATTTGTGTACACAACATGATTCTTAGTAAGAATCCAAAATTTCAGTCAGTTCGGTACCATAGGGCCGAAGCTATGACCGACCTCAAGCGCCAAAACGACCGACCCCGAGTGTTAAAACGATGATTTTATTTCAATTCTTTTTGGCAGATTTTTTGATTGATTTGTGTACGGACTAAGAAAGAATCTTTAGTAAGAATTCAAAATTTCAGTCAGTTCGGTGTCATGGGTCAAAGTTATGACCGACCAAAAGTATTGTTACAAAACGCCCGTAAAACGATGAATTTTTAAAAAATTATTCTTCTGGCAGATTTTTTGATTGATGTACTGTTTGTATTCTAAAGACCATGATATTTGTGTCATGTACTGATCATGATCATGATCACCACAGATATTTTTAGTACGAATCTAAAATTTCAGTCGGCTCAGTGCCATAGGTTCTAAGTTATGACCGACCACAAGTGTTGTTACGAAGCGCCAGTATAACGTTGAATTAAAAACAAATATATTCTTAGTCAGTACGGTGCCATGGGTCTAAGTTGCCACCGACCACAAGTATTGTTACAAAACGCCCGTAAAACGATGAATTTTTAAAAAATTATTCTTCTGGCAGATTTTTTGATTGATGTATTGTACAGACCATGATTTTTAGAAGGAATCAAAAATTTCAGTCGGCTACGCGCCATAGGGTCTAAGTTACGACCGACCACAAGGGTTATTAGTTATTACAAAGCGCCGGTAACGTTGAATTAAAAAACATACTCTTTTCGAATATTTTATTATTGATTCGTATACAGACCACGATTCTTACTAAGAATAAAAAATTAGGTTGGTTTTGACCAACCCCAAGTAGTAAAGCGACCGACCCCAAGTGTTAAAACGATGATTTTTTTAAAATTCTCCTGCGGCATTTTTTTTCTTATTAAGAATCCAAAATTTCAGTTAGTTCGGCGCCATAGGGTCCGAGTTATGACCGATCACAAGTATTATTTCAAAACACCCGTAAAACGATGCATTTAAAAAAATTATTTTTCTGGCAGATTTTTTGATTGATGTATTGTACAGATCATGATTCTGAGTAGAAATCCAAAATTTCAGTCGGCTCGGTGCCATAGGGTCTAAGTTATGACCGACCACAATCATTGTTACGAGGCGTCTGTAAAACGTTGAATTAAAAAAAAATTATTCTTGTCGAAGATTTTATTATTGATTCGTGTACACACCATGATTCTCATTAAGAATTCAAAATTTCAGTCGGTTCAGTACCATAGGACCGAAGTTATGACCGACCCCATGTGTTTAAACGACCGACCCCAAGAGCTAAAACGACCTAGCGCAAGTGCTATTTGATTGATTCGTGTACAGACGATGATTTTTAGTAAGAATCCAAAATTTCGTTCGGCTCGGTGCCATAGGGTCTAAATTATGACCGACCACAAGTGTTGCAAAGCGCCCTGTAGAACGATGAATTTTTGTAAAATTATTCTTCTGGCAGATTTTTTCGTTGATTCGTGTGCCCACCGATGATTCTTAGTAAGAATCCAAAATTTCAGTCAGTTCGATGTCATGGGTCAAAGTTATGACCGACCACAAGTATTGTTACAAAACGCCCGTAAAACGATGATTTTTAAAAAAAATATTCTTCTGGCAGATTTTTTGATTGATGTACTGTTTGTATTGTAATGACCATGTTATTTGTGCGATGTACTGATCATGATCATGATCACTACAGACCATGATTCTTAGTACGAATCTAATAGTACGTTTCCACGCTTGCCAAGGCTTGGCAAGCCTCCGCAAGCTCCAAGCGTCCACAAATCTCGCTTGGCGTTTGGAAGTCGTTTACATGCTTGTGAATGCGTCAGTGCGCTACCTACACCTGAGCATGGCGGACGCCAAACTTGTGTCGGCTATTGCGTTTGGTTTATCAAAATATTATTTGAAATACAAGCAAAGTGTAACAAAAACAAGGAAAGCTCGACGACCACGAGGATGGTGGATGATACAGATTCATAAAAATTGTCCCAGGTCACTTCGCACAAAGAGGAAACATTATCTCACAGGCTAAATCCTGTAGATTTTTGTCGATGCGAAAGAAGTTTTCGCTTCAAAAATACTGATCGCAATTGGGACCCGAACTCGAGGATCACTTGTCTTTTATAAAATTATTTTGTATTATAAAAAAAGTTATTCTAACAAAAATCATATTTTTTTACTATAATAAATAGTAAATCATCAATAAAATATTATTTATTTATTTTGACTTTTTAGGTAAATCCAGTTTACCTAAAAAGTCAAAATGCACATAGCAATAAAATTAAAAAGGACCGAAGTTATGACCGACCCCATGTGTTTAAACGACCGACCCCAAGAGCTAAAACGACCTAGCGCAACTGCTATTTGATTGATTCGTGTACAGACGATGATTTTTAGTAAGAATCCAAAATTTCGGTCGGCCCGGTGCCATAGGGTCTAAATTATGACCGACCACAAGTGTTGGTTAAAATTATGTACTTATACATTTTAATAAGTCTGGCATGCCTCATACGTCATACATATGTCTCGTAATGTTATAAATATTATCATAGACCGCATGGAGCAAAAACGGCGTGCATTCGCTGCCAGTTCGAAAGTTCCACTGAGCGTTTTCCGAAGCTTGCCGTTGGATCCGACCCCGACTGGATCGGCGGCAAACTCTCGCAAGCTCCTGCAAGCCTACGCAGTACGCAAGCCAAGCCAAACGACCTGTTTACACGTTTGCGCTTGTGGACGCTTGCCGAGACTTGGCAAGCGTGGAAACGTAGCACAAAATTTCGGTCGGCTCAGTGCCATAGGACTATATAGTCGTGGATTGGCGTCCTAGATTCCTTCAGAATCAAAGTTGATTTGTGGATTGCGGGAGCGAGTTTAAAATTGACTTTCATAACCTATGCATATAGTACGCATACTGTATTTTTACTTAGCTGTGTCCTGATATTCATTAATCTACACGGCGCTAATAACTTCGACTAGCAGTTAAAAATTCGCTACGCTGGTTTTTCCTGCTAGGCCCTGCGGGTGGCGGGCGACCTGACAGTGGCTTAGTCGCAAACTATCATCCGTGTCCAGACTGGAGAGATTAATGAAAATGCAAGTCGAAGAGTACTTACGCCTGCAACTTACGAACCGTTTTCATTTGACAAATTTCAACTGTTTACATATGTTGGACACGTTTCGCATGTTTCCTGACTGAACGCATCAATCAATGCTAGTTCCTCGGAGCATCTTTCATTGAAATACCGGTAGAAAAAGGACAAATCCTACCTGAGACCTGTGCTCTAAAGATTGTAATCTGCTTGTTAAGATAGGAGAATATTTTGGGGCTCCGGAACAAAGGTGGCTGCCATTCAACCGTGGGACGCACTTGTGATTTGTACCGGGATTTGTACCAGTTATGTACTATTAAAGTATCTGCGGGACCTGTACAGTATTTCCACCTTCTGAGAGCCTAATTTAACTTATTTGGCTTCGATGGAGCCCTCGTATCTGAGCTGGTCACAGAGTTATAGTTATAATTAAGTAAGTACTTAAATAATTATTTTTTTATAAAACGTAACTTAATGCCTGTCTCGGAAGAGACATTGTTGGGTCACGCAATATATGCATAGGTCATGCGTAGTATGTACAAAGATAACTTAAAATATTGAAAATCCGAGTTGCTCAAAATTAAACGACATTGATGTGCGTTTTGTGTGGATGCGGATGTCGAAGGACCTTATATGTGTTTTGAAATATAGGTGTGTTAAAGACCACTGTACAAGTAGAAAGAAGACACTTAAAGAAAAGGAAGGAAATGACTTACTGCGGTAACTTGTGACACTCTGCTATCTTGGCTGGTTTATTCATGCACTTATATACTTGCGGTATGTGGATTCAGTTTGAGGATGCGGGGAGCGGAAAATTATATGCTTACGCGGCGAGTTTCGATTGACGACACTGACTGTTATGGTAACGAAATAACAGGTGCATAGGGATGGGATAGGATGGGGAAAAGGAATATGATAGGGATGGATAGGAAGGAATATGTGACAATCAAGCTACAAGCGCAGAGTCTATGATATATATATGTAGATGTAGGTAAGTGAAGCTATGAATTTTGTAAACCAGAGTGGAAGATACTATCAGTATCGCCCCGGTGTAAGACCATCATTCAGAATTGAAACGTTGCTTAAAAATGGTTTTAGCCGTGTTTGGTGACCAGATCTGAATAGCCAGGTACTTCCCAACCTTCCTCTTCCCCACCTCCTTCCCCTCCCCACTACCTTCAGCCTCACAACATACCCCAATTGGGGATGCCATAGTCTCACTGGCTCCAGACGGGAGCAGTTGAGATTCTTGTGCGGTATTCACTGTAAAAAAAAAAAAAAACGCCCAACCAGACATCGTGCATTCATTCGGTAAACGAAAAAAAAACTCTGATATAAATTAATTTAATTAATAGTTTAC
Source organism: Limnephilus rhombicus (assembly GCA_929108145.2). Classification (NCBI taxonomy): domain Eukaryota; kingdom Metazoa; phylum Arthropoda; class Insecta; order Trichoptera; family Limnephilidae; genus Limnephilus; species Limnephilus rhombicus. The sequence continues at coordinate 25,561,304 of OV815295.1, read as the reverse complement.
GTATTGTTTAATCTTCTATTACTTATATAATTTTTTTTATTTTTATTTGTTTGTCGATTGAGATGAAACTTTTATGATTTGTAGTGCGCGTGCTCGCGAAGGTTTTAATATGTTATAGTGAGTTCTGCCGTTGTGAAATTATTTCCTATACCATTCATCCGATTGCGATGAAATTTTAGTGATTTGTTGTGCGCACGCGCGCGAAGGTTTTTGTACATCATGGTGAGCTCTGGCCTCATGAAATTTGTATTAAAAATTACAATAGGTAAAGCGCCAGTTGTTCAGTTGTCGCGCTACCAACTGAAACGCGGTAGGGATTGTAATGCATAAATCGCCTTACAAACACTACCGCGTTTCAGTCGCAGTACCGACTGAAACGCGGTAGGGATTGTAAAGCATGAATCACCTTACAAACACTATCGCGTTTCAGTCACGCTACCGACCTTGGCGATCCTGCCAAGATCGCCAAATTGATACGCTACCGTTGGGCGCCAATTGATACGCTACCGCAATTAACGTATTATAGGGAGCTCGGCCACAACTTACAATTTAAACTGAGCGCCAAATTCTGTTTTTAAAACAAAATATGTTGGGCCGGCATTAGCTGAGGGCAGCAACAATCAACTCCTTATCTCATAGGGGCATGGGCAGGATGATTCATTCTGGTAAATGGGTGCAACTTGGACTTTATGAAATAAAAGAGTAAGTTTTACGAGAAAGGTAAATATATTATTCAATAAGTTTAAACATCTGCTTAGCCCCAACCAGACCGTAATACTGTGAAACTATTCTATCTATCTAATGCCGTTCGATGATCACTGGTGAGGTCCATCCCAGGACGAAAGCTGGACCAAGCCTTCGGTCCATCAGCAAACAGCGGGCAACGCGTTCAGGCCCTCCGCTCGGACAAAAACCGGCTCAGGGCTCTCCGGGAGGATGGATTGATGATGTGGTTGTACTCCTGTCAGCCTCTCACGAGGAAACGTCAGGCTCCCTGTCAACGTGGCGGGATCAAAGGGGGAATGTTCTCAAGCCCGTCCCTAATCAAATACTCAACACGGCCGACAAAATCCAGCGACCACAGGCGTTTAAGGCAAGGTCACGCCCGGACCTTAATTTTACGTGTTTTCAACACTCCGTTTTACTGCGGATTACTTTCAAAACTTTTATAATGAATTCCCATGGATACATACAAGTACCGGGATAACTGATAGCACTTCGCAACGATGAAAATTGCCTACCAATAACTTGCAAAAATAGTATAAAGTATCTGGGTGTCATAGTAGATAGACACTTAAAATGGAAAGAACAAATCCAAAATACAGTAACCAGAATAAGAAAACTTATATACATATTTATTAGACTGAGAAACATCTTATCATCTAATATGATCAAAACTATCTATTTCTCTCTTGCCCAATCTATACTACAATATGGTATAATCGGGTGGGGTGGGACTTTCAAAACAAACCTCTTACCTGTAGAAAGGGTACAGAGGTTGATTTTGAAAGTCATCTTACGAAAAACATCTGTATTTCCAACAACACAGCTATTTGACTCTTTTAGGGTTCTCAGTCTTAATAAAATTTTCAAAAAGAACTCATTATTGCAAACTCATAAAGATCATTTCAATTCATCAACAATAACATTCACAAACATAAACAACCGACCACGATCACAGGGCAATTTAGAAATTCCAAAATTTAAAACGAGTGCTTCCCAACACCATTATGCTTATCAAGGTATAAAATTTTTCAATGCTCTCCCATATAAAATCAAGTCTGAAAAAAATTATAAAGTTTTTAAATCCCAAATAAAAACACTAATAGACCAACCCGACACTAATTATAAGTTTTAAATTCACCATCACAATAATAACAACAAAAAAAATAAACTAGGACATAATCTCTAAAAATATTTCATCACCATATCAAATTGAAAGCAAGTACATACGCATTATTTGCAGGCACCAAATTGTTACAACTTTATTATATGTACCTACTCTGACAATATTGTCAGTTATTATGTCCACTTGTCTTCATGAATATATATTTTATTAATATAAGTACTTGTAATAACATACTCTGTGTAACTATGCATTTTACAATGGCACTCCAAAATTCAAGCACGAGAAATACTTTCTCTTTTGAATTGTGAAGTTTCATTAAAAAGAAATTTACATATTGTTATTAGCCTTAAGAACCAAATGTTTTACTACGAATCTGTATACGTATGTATTTTTTTAAATAAAAAAAAAAAAAAACTTCGTTCACACTTTTAAAATTCAAAACATGCCAGATTTTCTTTGACTTTCAGCGGCGACCGCCTGCCCTGAACAACCTCCGCTGGAAAGTGACTCAACCATTTCCGTTTTCCCGTCGACCCAAAAATCGACCATAGACAATTAATAACCCCAAATAATCTCAGTACTTACTTGAGTTTGGAAAAAAACTAGTACTTATTTATTTTCATAACAACCTTACAAACACTACCTCGTTTCAGTCGCGCTACCGACTGAAACGCGGTAGGGATTGTAAATACGCAGCCGGGAAGGAGGGAGGGGGAGGGGAATTCGGAAGGCGAACGAAGGAGAGGGTGTGTTCGCGGGAGGGGGGAGGTTGGTGAGGGAAGGCGGAGAAGGTGGAAGGTAAACGCGGGAAGTGATAGCGGGCGCACGAGGAGTGGAGGGAAGAAGGAGCAGTGGAGGTAATCCACCTCTTACCCTGGTATAAGTAACTGATGGTTAAGGAAGAAGGAGCAGTGGAGGTAATCCACCTCTTACCCGCCCTGGTATAAGTAACTGATGGTTACTCCTTCAAGGCTCTCGCAAAATTCTAATTTTTTTGTTAAACGAAGCTACATTTATTTATTTTGAACGAATCTAGACCTCCAGTGTCCATGCATACGTTGTTAGTAAGCAGTATGCAAGTGCTTAACAGGAAAAACAAAATGCAAAAAATAGGTTAGTAAGACAAAGATAAATTAAACAGGGCAAAAGAAAAACTCATTAAAAAGAAGAAGGAGCAGTGGAGGTAATCCACCTCTTACCCGCCCTGGTATAAGTAACTGATGGTTACTCCTTCAAGGCTCTCGCAAGATTTTAATTTTTTTTGCTAAACGAAGCTAAATTTATTTATTTTGAATGAATCTAGACCTCCAGTGTCATTGCATACGTTGTTAGTAAGCAGTATGCAAGTGCTTAACAGGAAAAACAAAATGCAAAAAATAGATTAGTAAGACAAAGATAAATTAAACAGGGCAAAAGGCATAAATTAAACAGGGCTCATATCTTTTTTTTCATTTCTTTATATTTTTTTCTTTTATTCCATTTATATATTTAAATTAAATTTATATTTTTTATCTTCCAAGATTAAGATATCAAAATTAAATTAGATTCCTGCCACCTCAGAACAGGCTCAGCCTAGTGAGGTGGTATATACCAAAAAAATATTATATATGTATATGTAGGTATATTGTAATGTTATTCTTGTTTAATAAATAATTAAAAAAAAAAAAAAAATGGGAACTCATTCATGAGCCTCCATGAGGCAGCATTGCATCTGTAAAAACCCGCAACACCTGCATAAAATAGAGAACATAAGTAATACAATAAATCTCAAATCAATTGGCAAGTACCACCAAAAAATGTGAATTGCTTTTGGTCTGACCATAAACTACACTCAGCTTCCGTGTCCCTTAGCCAACCACTCAGTGAAGCCTCAAAGAATGTTAACTGAATATTTGGGGTAAAATACCCGAAGACTAAAAGAAAATTCAGCGTTGGGTAGTCAGAGGCAGGACAAAGGACAGTCAAGGTCGTCTGATCAAGCCTCAAGCCTGCACATGTCATTGGAGAAGGCGCAGATAGATTTGAGAAGGATCTGCAAAATAGTAATGTAACTAAAGATGAAGCAAGGACGAGGTCCAGCACACCCCCATATGGGGATTGGGAAAAAAAAATTGGAGTTCAGTTCATCCAGTAAAAAATTGAAACAGTTAAAGACAAACAAAACAAAACAAGGAACATGGCATAAATTGACAGATAATATAGTTATTATTATATTTTTTTAAACATAGTGAACAAAATAATATAACCCACATGTAAAATATAACACATAAATCATAATATGAGTCAGTCTGTTTTCCTTTCCCCAGTTAAGAATCAAATTCAAACCTTCTTCAGCTTTATTTTCAACTTCTTTTCTACTGTCCCCAGAGACCAAATACAATTTGTCGTCTGCGTAATCAATCGCAATAGTGCCTTCAGGTAAGGGTAACCTGGAGAAGTCATCGAATAAAATATTCCTGAAATCCGGTGCAAGGGGAGAACCTTGGGGACAACCCATGTCCACATCTCTTTCAATGATGCAATCACAAAAATAAATTATAATTTTTCTATCTTTAAAATAATCGCAAGATATTTGAAAAAGTTTTCTTGGACAATTACGATTCTTTAATTTAGTTAAAATCATTTCCCACCATGCATTATCGAAGGCACCAGTTATATCTAAGAAGATACCGATTACATACCTCTTTGTACAGACCTTCACCCAGTCAAGCGCAGTCAAAATGGCGTGCTCCGTGGACTTACCTGGGACGAATCCATATTGATGTACATATGATGGTGTTAATGTTTCTCGTAGACGATTTTGAATAATTTTTTCCAATATTTTCCCCAATACAGGAAGAAGTGTTATTGGTTGATAAGCTTTAATATCCGTTCTTTTTTTGTCGTTCCCTTTAGGTATGATCCTGAGCACGCAAGAAGGGAAAACTCCGCTTCTCATACACGTTTCCATAACCTGAAAGAGTTCTTCCTTGGCATGTATCCATACATACCTCACAATTATACTATTCAATTTATCATGCCCTGGTGCCTTCCTAGGACTCAAACTCTTAATTATAATTTCTATTTCAGCTCTAGTTATTTTAGAAATTTTTTCCTCCTGGGAGAGGACTGGAGGAATCCGTGATTGATTTCTAATCTGTTGGTGGTCGCTTTCCCCAATGACTGAATCTAAGGGAACTAACTTTCCCAGAAGTGTATTGAGAGTAGTCACAACGTTAATACTCTCAACGTTCCCGTTATCATTGTTGATAACACTAGAAAAAACCGATCAGAACCTTTACCCGTTTTTTCAATGGCGCTACAAATATCCCATGGGTTAGAGTTACCAACATCTTTAACACAATTATGCCAAGCAGCTCGTTTAGCCAAAAGTACAGCCGATTTGAAAGCTTTACGAGAGCTACTTAGTTGTCTCCCAACCCATCTAGAGACACCTAAAGCTCTGTAAGCTCTCTTAAAAGTGCCCTTTAGCAAAGTCAGCTCATTCGACCACCACGGAGACCTAATAATCATCTTCGGGTTTGTTCTTCCCAGTGCCGATTGAGCAGCTGATACTACGGCCGTATTGAAAAAAATCCCCAAATTGTCCGGATCTCTAGCTGCTACATCATGAAAACCCCTTAAAGTATCACGTAGAGCATCCCCAAAGTTATCCCAATTCGCCCGAGTAGTTTTGAAGTTCCAGGAGGATCTTGGAGCTTCAGTCTTCTTGACACCCACAATATAAGTTATTAATCTGTGATCAGAATTAATAGCACATTCGTGGACCTTCCATTTAGAAATCTTGGCCGCAATCGATCCAGAGCAAAGAATTAAATCAATATTGCTCTCACCATGTGTGTTACTGAAAGTAAAAATACTACCAGATTCATTTATTAAAGAAAGACCTTGCGTCGCAATAAGGTCTTCGACGGCGTCTGAACGTTCCGTCCGTTGTTCAAAATTGTCAAACCACATCGGTGAGCGAGCATTAAAGTCTCCTCCAATAACTATGTTACGTCCTTTAAGCGCATTTAGTGCGCGTGTCAGGCTCAAGATATGAGGTCCAACTGGATTACAATGTTTGAAATAGACTGAAATTAAAATAATTTCAGTGTCTCCAAAATTAAGTGAAACACAAGTTTGGTACTCGTTTGACAGTCCTACTAGAAGGAGGGGACTGATTAACGAAATGTTAACCAGGACTCCCGCCCCCGGAGCTGGGCCAATTTCGAGTACCGCACCCGGATATTGAACAGGCGTTCTACCTAACCAGGTGTATTGCTCCTGAATGAGCAAGATGTCAATTTTTTTGTCAGTCATAATCTTGAGTTCCTCAAGCGTGGCCACTCTAGACCTCTGAAGATTTATCTGACCAAGGGAAAAAAGGTTGTTAGAATAAGGAGAAGAAGGAGCAGTGGAGGTAATCCACCTCTTACCCGCCTTGGTATAAGTAACTGATGGTTACTCCTTCAAGGCTCTCGCAAGATTCTATTTTTTTTTGTTAAACGAAGCTACATTTATTTATTTTGAACGGAGGGAAGGATTGCAAAGGCAAAATAGTAACGGTAGGGGATAGCAGGGGGTAATTTTGGAAAAATTTATGCTTCTCACACGGTCAGCTGCACACGGGCCTGCACACGAGTCGGTAATCCTTGTGATTTATTGATGTACGCACCAAATGGATTAACAATTCAATTTGGGAGGCGGGAATGGGTACCGCCGCCCCGAGAACCTTTATTGGATAACCAACACCTCTGCCATAGGTCACCCCAAGTGGTTCGCTACGTTTGGTGATTTAGCAGGGGTGTCCGGGTTCATGGGGTGAGGTTTATCTGGGTCTTGGAGGCGGATGACCAGGACACACTGAACCCCAGATCAACCCACCCCTTAAACCCTTTTTCTTCCCAGAACTCTCCTCTCCTTCCTTTCCTAAAAAAAAACCCTCCACACAGCATCCCCAAAGATGACACAGGCCCTGAGGGAAAGTATTTTCCTCAGGATTATTTTCAGAAATTATTTTCTTGTATGGAGCTCATGTAAAAAAAAAACAATTGTGCTTTAGACCACACGACTGAAGTAAAACTTCACTTACTTATATCTCCCTCTCAACTTCCGTTCGCCTCGCCCGATTACACTTTTCGTAACGCTCTCGTCACGCATTCACCAGCTTACTCCCCAAGTCAAGATGTTTTACTTCAAGAAAATGTTTACCCAAAAGCACTTCAATAAACAAAATTAAAACACTTTCATTGCAACGCATGCCGGGTACCGCTAGTATGTAATAAAAATACACAAAATGATTTGTGAACAACGAATGTGTGCTTGTATTTAAAAAAACCCTTACCTGCTTTTATTTTATCGATCTTCCGGCAATAAAGGATCGAGTGGTATTCCAAAAGTTACCGAAAAATGGCGTCCACCCTCCTCCTCGCAATATGTTTATATAAAACATTCGCCCCGAGTGAGTTGTAGCGGAAAACAAATAAAACAAAGACGCAATATTCACCTGAGACCCTTCTATTGAATTTGCGGATAAAACTTTTACGTTGGCAATCTTTTGTTCTTGATCGCCGCCATTGTTTTGAAAGGTTAGGTGAAAATTGGAGGGAAATGTCTTTCTTTTCTTTTTAAAATAACAGTGGGAGTTCAAATTTTAAATGTCAAGCTACACGGCCTAATCGGTTCCACGCCCGCAAAATGAAGTTAGTCGGTACCTACTTAATTAAATCCAAGTTTTTCAAAACTTATTTCTAGAAATCTTGTCAAAAGAATATTTTATTGGAGTTTTTTTCCTTCTTTTTTGTATATGTATGTTTTTTTCCTTCTTTTTAGAATAGGTCAAGAATAGAGGAATACGTTTGCTTTGTCTTGTGGTGGCTTCTGGTAGTAATTAAGTAAAGCTGTTTTGAGCCGGGGTAACAGAGAGGATGTACCGCCACAGTCTTTCTTTGCTTCATTATCACACATACTTATTCGTCTATTATTTAGACTCTTTCCATGTTCCGATTCGACTCGATCATGCCGTTTCTTCAGCAAGCGTCCCCGGTTTTTTTCTTGCACTCCCCCTTCCATCGGATCTATACCTACCGCTTTCTTGTGATAGATAGGTAGTTACCAGAGGCTTAGGCTAAGGGGGGGGGGGGGGGGGGGGGGGAGGAGCAGTGGGGGCGGTCCGCACCGGGTGCCACCCAATGAAGGGTAACACCGTGAAAAAAAACTTACGAAGGGTAGATTATTGCTATAAAAATATTTTACACACGAACACTGTTTGTTATTTATCTTTTGAAATTCTGTTGTCTTATTTTTGTTCCTAGCTACTGCTCGGTTGGGGATTCCCCTGAAATATTCCTTTCCTGTCGTTCTCATTTTTTTCGTACATTGTGATTGACGTAAACTCGTAAAGTGAATTTTTATCTATTGATTGACCTGAATTAGTGAAAAAGTTGTTATTCGGTTAGTGTTTGTAAAATAATATTTTTTTTTAAAAGAAAGACAAACATTCCCGGGTTACGAATAACCCAACGATGTTTGAAAATATCCTACTACCACCACAAAAAGCCGTAAATGTTGCTTGTGTTGTGATGGAGGACTTAGCCAGCCGAGAATCGAACACGCGACGCTCGGGTGGGACCCAATGCCCACTCAACCTCTGACCGGTCTATATTGAAAGATGTCTTTCAAAAAACAAGGTAAATGGATCGGATAGTTCATTTTTTGTAATAAACCATAACTAATAAACGCAAAACCTGAATACAATTATAGCGGAATTGATCGATAACTGACTGAAAAAAGTTATCATTCATCTGGACGTTTTTGATTGAATTTCGAAGTTGTGTATACAAAATTAAATAATTAAGGAATAATAATAAATAATTAGTAATTTGGAGGATTTTGAAAAACGTGTTTACAAATTTGACCAGCTGGTAATGTTTTTAATTCTCAAAGTTCCTTTAATGGCACTCTTACATTTCGTTGTCTGTCGCCTTCTATGAAGAGCTTTTTACACCAATTACCGAGTCAATTGCCGACAGTGTTTACACCGGGTCGACTGGCCATAGCATGCTTACCATGGATAGGGTAAAGTAAGGATATCTGGTGATACAGGTAATGTGTTTATTAATTGTATCACCAGATTACCTGCATCACCAGATTGTCTGTATCAACAGATTACCTATATCACCAGATTACCAGTATCACCAGATTACCTGTGTCATCCTTGTGTTGACGCAACTATACACATCTCCTTTCTTCCACCTATCCAAGTATCTACCTGTTACAGTGTGTGATCCATTTACCTATGTGTGACATTTGAAACAATGAACCACGGAACAATCTGTCTATTAAAGGGGCCCGTGCAATGAACAACTCTCTCAGTAAATTTAATATTATATAATAATAATTCTCAAACTCAAATCTCGGCAGTGAACAGCTGATACTTCCTCGGTGGTATAAGAAATCTCTTAAGTGAAATATATTTTTTTAATTAATTTTTTTTTTTACATTAACTCCACACAGGAGGCCCTGAGGAAAATCATTTAATTTATATAGAGTGCTAAGATAAAAAAAAGTTCTTAACGAGGCAGTGCTTCCTCAGACTGAAAGATATTCATACAAAAAACTCCAGTGAAGACTAGAACCACCCTGAAAGCAAAAGACCCACTGCAAACAAAATAGAACCTGGCTATTTGGTGAAAGCAATAAGTTAATTATAAGTGAATTTAAAGAAAATAAAACAGATTACCACTTTAGGTGCAAATATTTATAAACTTTTAAATGGTTAATGTTTTATTAGGCTGCACCCAAATACTCAGTTACGATTTGTGATAGAAACTTTTTTTTATTTGTTTTTTGATTGAAAATATATACCATCGGACACAAAATGACCTAGGGTTTTTACCACAAATATGCTCAATGGTTAAAACCCTTCGGGTACGTGCTGTTTCACCCTGTATATTCTGTCTATTCAATTATTGTTCACGTAAATATTTTGCAGTGTTAATAAAATATATCAAGTAGTAAATAATATGCAAGCCCTAGAGATTTAGTTTTAGTGTGGCTTGAAGTCGTGTCTATGGGGAGATCAATTTCAATTAACACCACGAGCGCCGGGGTCCCCCAAGAACCGCAACCGATACCCCCACTGCAGAAATTATGCAGCATCCATTGCATGCTGAGGAGCTCTTACTTCGAAAACCCAATTAAATTACTTTAAACTCTGGGATGAAGGAAGAAACTTCTAGTTTCTTCTCAGGTATGTTGAAAAGGCCGCGTGGCATAATGTGCAAGATATTCAGAATACTGATTTGAATAGGTACTTATGCTGTTGTAACAAAGTTAGACGGGAAGTTTCTTCGTTAAGATTTCTTTCTTCTTTCTTCTTTATTATTGTTTATTTAAATGTTTAAGATTGTTCGTTACCCTACGCAATTTTAATTAACACTGTATTCGCCGGGTTTCCTCAAGGATCGCAATCGATGCCCCCACTACAGTAACTATTTTTAGTGAACGAAAGCTTTTTATCAACCGTTACGATGAAGTTGTGCCGTGGTTAAATACTTTGGTTTTAGACAAAGCAATAATAATTACTGAACGAACCATCCCCCCATGATATCCCCAAGTGGGGAATGTTGTGAGGCTGAAAGAAGTTGAAAGGAGAAGGAGGAGATCTGGCTATTCAGATCTGACGAGCGATTCTCTGAGATCGAGATAGTTCTCGGGCGAGATCTTCGTCAGATTTATGTGATTTTCTAAGGCTGCTAAATGAATAAATAATCATGCATACTTGCATGAATTCGTGTTTAAAACGACCTAAACTAAAATACGTGACAGTTCACAGGTGAAATTCTGACATTGGCCCTCAGAAAAAACAAATAACAGCCAAAGAACATCACACAAATCTGACAGTAGATATCGCCCGAGAACTATCTCAATCTTACAAAAGATAGAGAATCGCTCGGCTGGTCATTACGTTTCGAAACTTAACGGTAGTCTCTCAGGAAAAAAAAACATGTTTTCTTTTTTCTTTCTTTGAGAGATAGACAAATATTTCCGGGTTACAAATAACGTGACAATGTGAATTAAATTTATTCATACTACTACCATCATTCGTTCAAAACGTTGCTTGTTCAATGATTGAGGACTTGCTGGCAGATGATTGAACCAGCGACGCGATGGAACCCAAATACATTTTGGACCGCTCGAGCCGAGGTTTTTTTTTATTTTTTATATTAGCTCCACACAGGAGGCTCTGAGGAAAATTATTTCTCTCAGGGCCTATGTCATCTTAGGAGATGCTGTGTGGAGGGTTGTTTTAATGAAAGGAAGGAGAGGAAGTTCTGGGAAGGAAAAGGTATGAGGGATGGATAAGAAACTGGGGGTCAGTGAGTCCAGGAGTGACGGACGTATGAATCCATCCCTCCAACTATAGTGCAAGGTGATGAATCGAGAGTCTGGCCTGGAGAGGAAAAAAGACCTCCCTCAACCAGTCTCTCTCGATCCTATCCACCACGCCGCAGGTGAGCAGACAAATCGGCCGCCAAGACGTGGACAAACCTCACCCGCATGAACCCGGGCACCCCTGCTAAGTCACCAAACGTAGCGAACCACTTGGGGTGACCTATGGCAGAGGTGTTGGTTATCCAATAAATGGTTCCCGGGGCGGCGGTACCCATACCCGCCTCCCAAAGGTGAAACAATATTACAATTAAAGGAACACGTAACCGGCAGTAGATTTGTCGTTTGTATATGTATTATTATTTCCCTACTACCACTAAAGTACCTAATTACTTTGAGAAATATTCAACTTAAAATAAATACCAAAGCGAACCCAAATCAAAAGCCCAATCGATAGGGCCTTCCATTTTTTGGAACTCCGACAACATTAATTCTTGCAAAGGAGAAACTTCAAACTTGACTGGGGATGAAAGAGATCTCTATCTTTAAGAGACTCCCGAATAAATAGCCAACACAGAATCAATCTATAACACTTCCACATTCACCATTGCCGATGTCTTAGGGCTGAAAACTAGCAGAGAAAGCAGCACAAGGATGTAGGAAAAATATTATTTAAAATCTGTAAGACTGGTATATCTTGTACACATCTCAAAGCTATGATATTGAGGTACCGCCGCCTCCGGAACCATTTATTAAATAACCAACCCCTAGCTATATATTACTAAGTGGCTCGCTACATTTACTAGAATATTGCCATTGTGATATACGTATGTATATAAATTGTAACAGACGTATCAGCGTCTTCACAAGACTGTAAAAAAGTACCGGGTTTTTAGTGCACGTTCAGGATGATGGGGTGATGAAAATAATAATAAAGGCTGACCTCCCTAGCACCCAGTGCCGGATGTGTAAAGGACACTGGATGTGCCGATGCTTCTGCCTGAGCCTGGCGCCTGGCGGTTGCCTAAGTAGGGCCGGCTGTTCTGGAGGAGGTAGGCACCAGGACTGAAGACAGGCAGAAGTCGGCGGGAGGCAGCTGGTTGATAAGAAACTTCCGAAGAATAAAACACGAGTTTATCAAGTAGAGATGTGAACTGATTTATTAGGAGAAATGTGGGTCCTTTTATACCCAAATTTGGGGTAAAAGGTGCCCACGTGGTACTTTTTTGTGGTGGGAGGTTAAACCTTGCCCGTATGTATAAATAGGGCGGCGTTTCCGTCACACCTTATTTTGGCGGTGCCGCTCGTAAAAGTGGTCGCTTAAAATTGCGTTTTATACATAATTATGTAGGTTACATTTATAATATATGTGTACATGTTTTAGTGTTTACATATTTGGGGGGGTAATCTTTATCCCTAGATTTTTAGTTTGGTGAGTTTAGGGTAATTTTACAGTTTATTCTAGGTTTTTTTGTTTTGGCTAATTGTGAGAAGTTTGTATAAGGAATCTACTATTTTTCCCAGGTCCCTCGCAAGACTAGCTACTGAAACCTGTTTGTTTCATCGTCTTGCGAGGTCCCTGGATTTTTAAAATGGGAAAAAACGGATTCTGTCTTTTGTTTGAGTTAAAAAATGCCCTAGTGTTGAGAGTTTAAGGTTTAGAGGCTTAAAATCTCTTTCCCTGAATGCCCGGCAGGACTCTGGAATGAAATGTGTTGATTTCATCGTCCTGCGGGTTGTGAGAGTATAATTAAATGAGAGTATATAAAACATAGTCTGCTTCGCTAGCTTTCCTGTAGGGCCATAACCACAAGGAAGGAAAGGAAGGAACAAGGAAGCATATGTAAATAATATGAGTTTAAAATGTCTCCCGGTGGCAACCTTAGCATGTAAGCATTTATTTGTTGCACCGGGGCATTGTACATAATAAAAAGGGAAATAAATGATAATATTTTACATAAATATTTCCGGCGAAAAGATCGTCGCTGGCGGCATGGTACTAACGAGCTTAGTGGCCAGAAATTTCGGAGGAAATTCCCAAGAAATGACCACTAAATGTAGAGGATGCCGCCAGCGATGACTTTTGCCGAAAAAACAAATGAGGGTATGTAACACGTCGGTTACATAAATATTAACGCTACAATTAAAAATCTTCACAGCAAGCATAAATTAATGTTTAGTTGTTACTAGATGGAGATGTTACTAGTAAAATAACAGAAATAATAATAAGCAAAAAAAAAAAACATACTTAGTAACTATATAGTAGGGAGGAAGAGAAAAAAGAAAAAAACAAAAGATATAATAATAAAGCATAATAAAGGTATTACATATTTTTTAGTTCAATGCAATATGTATTCCCACAAAGATGTATAGAATATGATACTGACACAATTTAAATATGAAATAATGAAACCATTTATCCATGATACGAGCACTCACTAAGGAATTCTTTGGTAAATTTATTAAACTACTTGTTAAAATATACAATGTAATACATTATTTTAACAATAATAATGTTGGTTTAAGGGTTGGCAACATTTTGTATGTGGCAACCCATTTTTAGTTCTTTTGTTTTTTTTTTCTCTATGCTCCAAATGTTCTTCTCTTGTTTTCATGTAATACGTACATCTTAAAATAAAACCAGTTATTAAAAGTGTTATATTTCTTTTTATTAACTCAGTAGATTACAACAGTTTATGGGCCCAGACACATACACCTTGATGTATAATATAAAACTTGCTGAGTTGTAGACAACTGCTGCAAATTGATTGACCGGTGAATTGAGGTTAAGTTGACACCACGCCGTGTGCATCACTTCATTTTTTGCAGGAGGAAGGCAAAAAGAAATAAAAAAAAACATCTTGTTAAGTGTAGTGATCAAGATGGAAGGAAACCAAAACGTGCTAAAATTGGAAGGTTCGAGAAACTGGAATGTTTGGAAGATCCAGACTACAGTGCTTTTGCGTGGACAAGGATGGCTCGATGTAGTTGAAGGCCGAAGTATAAAACCTGAAGAACAGGCACAGAAAATTCTTTGGGAAAACAAGGATGCAAAGGCTCAGACCTTAATAGTCACAAGGATGACAGAAAATGTTATGTTGCACATTATATCCTGTTCTACTTCAGCGGAAATGTGGAAAAAGTTGCAGAGTGTTTATGAACAAAAGACGGAGACTAGCATTCACATTGTTCAACAGCGATTTTTCCAGTACAAATACGAAAAAGGTACAGAAATGTCTGTGTTTTTGTCGAAAATCCAAGAAATGCAGAACCATTTAAAGCAAATGGGGGAAGAGATTTCTGAGAAATTTGTTATAACTAAAGTACTTATGTCGCTGCCAGAAGAATATAAACATTTTGTTTCGGCTTGGGAATCTGCCCCTGATGATGAGCAAACCTTGGACAACTTAGTGGCCACGTTATTGATGGAGGATGAAAGGCTCATGGATAAGAATAACGAACATCAGAAAACTTCATCATCGTCAGCTTTTTCAATAAAAAATAAAAAGACTGGGAAGTGTTTCAGATGTGGGAAAATAGGACATTTCCAGAGCGAATGTAAGAATAATAAAAATAATAGTGAAAAGAACGTAATTAAAAAATGTTTTTATTGCAATAAAGTTGGGCACAACAAGAGTGAGTGCTGGTATAAGAAAGGAAAAGAGAAAAATGCATTTGTAGTACAACAAATACCTAAAGAACTTTATCAACAGTCAAAATGGTTGGTGGACACAGGTGCTAGTCAACATATGTGTCAAGATAAAAATCTGTTTTCGAAATTTTCACCAGAAGTGTCACAAAAGTCTGTGATAATAGGTGATGGTACTGAAATAAATGTTATTGGCTGCGAACAAGTGGAGCTAGAGGTATTCAATGGACACCAGTGGGTCGAGACAACCATAGATAATGTACTGTGTGTGCCAGACTTACAAATAAACTTGTCATCTGTGAATTGTATGGCAGACAAAGGCTATGTCATGTTGACAGATCAAAACATTTGCAAGTTTTTCAAGAATAATAAAGTATGTGCGGTAGCAAATCGTGTTGGAAATATGTATACTATGGATGTTTCTTAAAAATATAAAAATTTCTTTGCAAATGTAACTACAGTTAAATCAAGCTTGAGTGAGTGGCATGGGAAACTTGTACACCAGAATATACAGCAGGTGAAAAACGTGTTAGAGAGCAATAATATTAAAGTCTCAAGTAATTCTCGTCAGAATTGTCAAGGCTGCTTACAGGGTAAATCACACCGGCTGCCCTTTATGAACAGTGAGACAAAAACATGTGAACTGATATATGCCGATGTTTGCGGGCCGATGGAGGCAGTATCTGTAGGCGGGGCAAGGTATTTCTTGATTTTAAAAGATGATTGCTCTTGCTATAGAACTGTATACATTATTAAAAGAAGGAAGAAGTGATTAATTGTATTAAAGATTTTGTAAACAAAGCTGAAAATGTCACGCGTAACAAAATAATCACATTTAGAAGTGACAACGGCTTAGAATTCACTAATAAGGCTGTGTCAACATTGTTCTCAGACCGGGGTATAGTACACCAAACTTCTGTACCATACACGCCACAACAGAATGGCAAGGCGGAACGGGAGATAAGAACCCTGACAGAAGCGGCAAGGTCAATGCTGTGTGCAAAGAACCTACCAAAAAATTATGGTCAGAAGCAGTCAACACTGCAGCCTATGTTCTCAACAGAACCAGTAGAAGTAATGAACCAGGAAAAACACCCTATGAATTATGGACAGACAAACAATTTGATCTGAGTAACCTACATATCTTTGGTACGCCCATATCTGTCCATATTCCAAAGGAAAAACGAAAAAAATTGGATTCCAAAGGAGAAAATGGAATCATGGTAGGGTACGGAGAAAATGTGAAAGGATTTAGAATTTTTTATCCTGATAAAAATGAAGTTCATATAAAGAGGGTTGTTATTTTTCTGGAACCTGTCTTTTAGGAATGCGACAACTTAAACCTAGAGTCTGTAACAGAAACACTCAACAATGAAACTGACAATAACCAGAAGAGTTAGTAGAAGTTATTGTGAGTGATCCAAACATTACAAATCAGATGTCAGATGATGAGCAGCACAGCTTATATGAACCTGAAGAAACTAGTGATGAAGACAGTGAACGCGATAGTACATTAAAGTCAGCTTCTCCTCGTCGAACCAAACGTGTCAGAAAGGCACCACAATTCTATACTTGCCAAAATGTGTACACTGCAGAGACAGAACCAGGAACCTATAAGGAAGCTATGGAGAGGAGTGATGCCTGTCAGTGGAAAGAAGCTGTCAAACAAGAACTGGATACTCTCAAAACAAATAATACTTGGACAGTGTGCAATGTACCTCAAAAACAAAACATTATAAGTAGTAAGTGGGTATTCAAAATAAAGAAAGTTGATAATATTATCCAATATAAAGCAAGATTGGTTGCCAGAGGTTTTGAACAGAATGATACATTAGATTTATATGAAATCTACTCACCTGTTGCCAAATTGTCAACATTTAGATTATTTGTTTCAGTTGCTACAAAATTAAAACAATCAATACATCAGATGGATGTCACTGGGGCCTTTTTATATGGGGATATAAAGGAAATTGTTTTTATTAAATTACCGGAAGGGGCGTATAATGGTTGTGATAATATTGTAAAACTAAATAAATCTTTGTATGGGCTAAAAAAATCCCCTAAATATTGGAATGAAAAATTTACCCATGTAATAAGTAAAGCAGGCTATGTAAAGTCAAAGAAAGATCCTTGTTTGTTTACTAAGTGTAATGGAGAAAACCAAACTTATGTTTTACTGTATGTCGATGACCTCTTGATGTTTAGTAATAATGAACAGGAATTAAGTGATCTTAAATTAAAATTACACAATGCATTTAAGATGAAAGATTTGGGACCAATTTCAATTTTTCTTGGTATCAGTGTTAAACAGAATTTGAAAGACGGTGTAACTGAATTATGTCAAAAATCTTATTTAGAAAATGTATTAAAAAGATTCAACATGGAAAATTGCAAACCAATATCTACCCCTATTGATCAAAATTTTAATGTAAAAATCTTAGAATCTAAAGAATGTAAGTCTAACAAGGATATTGAAAACACTTGTAGGAAAATTATTGGAAGTTTAATGTATGCTGTCTTAGGCACTAGGCCAGACCTTTGTGTAGCTGTATCTATATTAAGTAGGTACCAAAATAATGCAAGTGATATATTGTTGACTCATTTAAAAAGAATTTTGAGATACTTATTTATTTATATTTATTTATTTATATTTATATATATATTTTTTTACAGTTTTTTTAGAGAAAATGTGTCCTTACTGGGGTACCCCGTTCTAAGGACACATTGTACAAGTTTTATTATTTTAATTATAAGTAAATACCTAATCTATGTTAGAATATTGCCAAGGGAAATTATTAAGTTATATCTAAAAGAAAGTACAAAACAAAGCATTATTCTTTGTTGGGTTGCAAAATTGAATCTATTTTCTTCCTTCCCATGTCCATAATCCATATTTTTATGCTTCTTTTGAAGGCGGTTATTTTTTTTGTGGTTTTCATTGCAAGAGGGAGTAAATTAAATAATTTTACAGAGAAGTATTCCATATTTCTTTGTCCAAAAGTCGTTTTAGTTGTAGGTTGGTAGAATGTATGTTGTAATGTAGATCTTGTGAATCGGCCCGAGTTTGTCTGTGTAAAGTCATCCTGATTTTTGAATGCGTACATTAGAATATCTTTTGTATATAATTGTTTCAGTGACATTAAATTCAGCGCTTTAAAAACATAGTCTGTAGGGGTTCTGATGGGTACTCTAAGTATAATTTTCAGAATTGCCCTTTGTGCTATGAGGACTGGTTTTATAGTGGAATCGCATGAGCTTCCCCATCCGATAAGACCATATTGTAGTTGAGATTGGGCTAAGGCATAATAGATTTTAATTAGCTGTTCTTTATCTAAAATGTTTCTTATTGTTTTGAAAAAATAGGTTAGTTTTTTTAATTTGTTGCTCACATTTTCCACTTGGGAGTTCCAATTTAAGTTTTGATCAATTATTATTCCAAGATATTTTATTGTTTGTATTTCATTCAATTTTGGACAGTTGCAAGGAGTTTCTCGGTTCACGTTTATACAGTCTTTATGAATTTTTATGTTTAGGTTTGTATTGAGGTTATCCGTCTGTTTGTTGTGGATTTTGAATTTAATATAATTAGTTTTTGTATCATTTAGTGTTAGTGAATTTGAATCAAGCCATTTTTTTACCCGATTCATCCCTTTTTCAGCTTTTTCAAATACAGTCTCCCATGACTTTCCATGGAATAGAAGGACTGTGTCATCTGCAAAACTAATGACTGAGCCGTGACAGCTTAGTTCACATAAATCATTTATATATATCAGGAATAAAATCGGGCCTATGACACTGCCTTGCGGGACTCCATATTGGATTTGTATTGGTTGACTTGATTCATTTTGAATCCTGACTAACTGTAACCTTTCTGACATGTAGCTTTTAATGAGGTTTAGTTCACGTCCTGAGATTCCAATTTTTTTGAGTTTTTCTAGAAGATATGTGTGATCAATTGTATCGAAGGCTTTACTTAGATCTAAAAATATTCCGATACACTTATTTCCGTTATCGAGACTATGTTTTATACTTTTTACAATAGAGGCGATGGCATCGGAGGTTCCTATATTTTTTCTAAATCCTTATTGATTTTCCGATAGTATGAAGTTTGTTTCAAGATATTGAGTGAGCTGCTTCTTTATGACTTTCTCTACTATTTTTGAAAGATTATTCAATATTGTTATCGGTCTATAGTTATTTATATCCGCTTTATTGCCAGTTTTAAAGATTGGTATAACAGAACCCATTTTAAGCGTTTCGGGAAAGATACCCTCCATGATACATCTGTTCACAAGGTGGAGGAGTGGTTGAATTATTTCATCTCTAGTTGATTTAATTATTCTCATTGAGATGCCATCTGATCCTGAAGTTAGTGTTGGTTTCATTGAATCTATAATGCTTTTAATGTCATCTGCTGTAACTGTATTTAATTTAAAGGTGATATTATTTGTAAGTGTGTTGTTAATTTCATTATCAGTATAAGGAGGTTTAATTATTTTTTTAGCTAAATTAGAACCCACCTTGGAGAAATATTCATTCACAAATTGAACTATTTCCTTTGGATTTTCTTTCATATTTAATTTTTGATTTGGTGTATCAAGTTCGGTAATATCACTACTTTTATTGTTTTTAGTGTATGTCATCTCCTTAATAATTTTCCAGACAAGTTTAGTGTCATTATTACAGTTTTGAATCTGGCGTTTGTAATAGTTACCTCTGGCAAATTTTATAAGTTTTGAACACATGTTTCTATAATGTTTGTAAAGATTTAGAAACGAAAGATCAAGTGGATTTTTTTTAGTTTTTAAGTGTAATTTGTCCCTAACTGTTATACTTTTTAGAAGTCCTTGAGTAATCTAAGGTTTTTTTATTTTACATTTGTGTGGAGTTTGTATGGTGAATGATTCTGAACATTTATGAATATTTGTTTGAACAATGCTTGTAAATGAGTGCCAGCAATCCTGAAAATCATTAATTTTAAATAGTTCTCCCCAATCTTCCAATTTTAATAAATCCTTTAACCTGTTAATATTAATTCTATTTTTGACTATTGTATTTTTAATGTAAGTATGTGTATTTTGAAGTTGAATGGTAAGTAGCAGTGTAAAGTGGTCAGTAATATTGGAATGGTGAACGGCGGTACCGTATGCTTTGTTTGTTTTTATCATGATGTGGTCAATACAGGAGGCAGATACATTTTGAGCATTTTCGTTATATCCTAATCTTGTTGGTATATTAACTGCACTGATCAGTCCATGGTGCAGTAAGAGTAATTGGTAGTCATCACATTGGGGGTGTTTCTGTCCAGTATTTAGTATGTTAATATTGATGTCCCCAATTAAGTACACGTTCCGAACATCTCGTAGTTGGGTTAGCTCATCATCCAGGGAGTGAAGAAATGGAGATATGTCTCTTGTTGAAGGTGATCTGTATATCCCTAATACTGAGATATCATTATTAATGTTTATTAGTAGACAGTTAGCATCTCTGAGTTGAATTTCTTTTACAATTCCTTGGATCTCATTTTTAATATAAATTATCACTCCGTCATTATGATTTTTATGTTGTGTGGAGTTATATACCTTATATTTATCTAAGTGTTTTGGTGAGTATGTTTCTTTTTTTATACGACACTCTGTGAGTATGATGGTGTCGATATCCTCATCAAATTGCTGTAGCATCACCGTCAGCTCTACGAAATTTTTATTGATGCTTCGTATATTTTGGTGGAGTATTTTTAATGTTTTTGCTTTATGGTTTTTTATATAATCATTAATTTCTTGAGTTGTTAATGTTGTAATGGTTTCCGGAGAAGGGTTGTCATATTCAATATCAGTTAATGGATCCATTTCTGGTATAAGTGTAATTTTATTGTAGATAGTTATGGATTACTGAGCTTGTCTATATGATTTTACTTTCAAGGTCGTTGTGATTTTTTATTTCAGTTATTAAAGAGTCTTCAGATTTTCTTGCTAGCAATTTTCCATTTCTGAACCAGATGAATTTGAATTTTTTTTCTTTTGCCCTTATTTACGTGTTCCATAAAAGATTTTTATAATACGGCGTAAGGGCTTCATTCACATACATTTTTTTATTATCATCCGCTAAATGGGAGACATCATTATTTTTTTTGAAATTCATCATTGTAATTTTTTTAGTTTCATCTTTGAATGTTAATATAAGACGTGATATCACTAGATTTTATGAACTTGTATTTGTCCTCTGGTGTCAGATTTAATCCGAAGGCTGAACTAATTCTGGTGGCTATTTCATGGGGCGGTTCATTCAGCGATACTTTAAATCCATTGATCTCTACACTGTTTTTCAATTCTTTGTAAAATATAAAAATATAACAATATGTAAAATATACTCTCGATTATAAACTGATTTTCAAATGTAATGATGATGGGCTTGTTGGGCATTGTGATGCAGATTGGTTTGGTGACACACGAGATAGAAAGTCTACCACTGGCTACTGTTTCAAGTTCTCCAATTGTCTTATATCGTGGTGTTCTAAGAAACAGTGTTCCGTAAGCTTGTCATCAACCGAAGCAGAGTATGTTGCAGTCAGTATGGCGGCTAGTGAATGTTGTTGGCTGTCAAGTTTATTGAAAGACTTTAATAATATAAATGTTTGTCCTGTACCTATATACTGTGATAACCAGTCTGCAATAATGGTTGCAAATACTGATAATATTAAAAGACTAAAACATATTGATATACGTTATCATTTTGTCAAAGATTTAATTAAGGAATGTAAGATTTGTTCAATTTATGTTAAGACTGAGGATCAAATAGCTGATATGTTTACTAAGTCATTGAACAAAAATCAATTGTTTAAATTTATTACTCAATGTGGACTATACTAGATAATGTAAGAGTGTATTACATTGAGCGGGGGTGTTAAAATATATAATGTAATACATTATTTTAACAATAATAATGTTGGTTTAAGGGTTGGCAACATTTTGTATGTGGCAACCCATTTTTAGTTCTTTTGTTTTTTTTTCTCTCTATGCTCCAAATGTTCTTCTCTTGTTTTCATGTAATACGTACATCTTAAAATAAAACCAGTTATTAAAAGTGTTATATTTCTTTTTATTAACTCAGTAGATTACAACACTACTCGTACTTCGACAAATTTCTCTACATATCGTATTAATGTAATTAAATGTAATGACTTAGTAAATTCATTGAAATATTATAAAACATCATAACCGGTAGTATTATGTAGTTATTAAAAAAAAAAATTTAACTTTCTTATCTAAAATATTAAAATCCTAATTGGACAGTTCCGAACTCCTGCAACTTGCATAGGTACAGGAGGTACCATCGACCCAGCGGTTTGGCACTATGGGCGATTCCGCTATAGACGATTCTTGAGATTAATTTTTAAATCTCGGTATTTGTTACTTTTTTGATATCAGTGCAAAAATGAAAGTCAAAATTTAATAATAAAAAAAAATTTGGGATTTTACTTCATATTGAAATTTTTGGCGCGCTTGGAAACATTATCATTCGAAGAATCGATATATACACTGCAAAATCACACCGTACGACACTGGCGCAAAATAGCTGTTACCGATAGTTTGAGGTTATATTTTATATCTAAACGTGACCTACTAGTGACCATATTTATTTATATTACGAAAGATGTAAGTACTTTTTGTTATTTTTTAAGCACCATTCACTACAAGAAGTCACTGTTAGCTTGTTGCACCCGCGATGCAAAAAGATATAAAAGTTTGTGTTCTTCATAGAAATAAGGTACTAACGTTTTGAAACTTTGTAAAAGAAAGAAGAAATCAAAATCAAACTTTTAGCTGAATTGAAATAAACGTTGACTCAAATTGGTTGCACCCGCGATGTGATGTTAAAATCGCGGGTGCAACTCTTTGACGACTGCCCTTATTGTGTCATTTATCGTATATTTTATTGTTTTGTTATGTCTTGAATAATAATATATGCTGTGTATGATTGGTAATTTATATTCAATAAGGGTGTTTATATTATATACCCCTTTTTTTATAGAAACATGGATTAAAATGACGGAAAAACAACAGAAAGAGACCGCTTCATGGAAATATAGGTGAAAATTTAAAGAAAATCCCTCTTCATATTAGTAATAAAAGAAGAAGTTAAAGGGTCGTAGGTATTGGATGATAAATGGGAAAGGCTGAAAAATATACCAGGCTCCCAATCAAAACATTTCATTCGATCTGAAGTCGGTGATAGTGTAGCAACCAGCCTTTGCCACGTCACGCTTTGGATTGCCCCCGAACCGTATCGATGTTTCCAGAAGCGGCGCCGTGTTCAAATATATGCAAGCGAAATTACTAGAGCTCCCGTCAGCCGCATGGCATGGACGGTACGCGACTGAACAGTAGGTACCTAGTTCATCGGAACAGAGCCGCGGACCTACCTACCTCTCACGCATTCCAGAAAAGGTACGAACCATTGTACGCTTGCAATGCACAGTTCTAGCGCTTTCGAGTAACTAGCCGAGTGATGATTTACTACCAATACTTCACTCGTCTGGCCATATAAAACGCGCCCAACAACAGCGAAAGGAGCAGTGTTTGTTCAACTTACCTAGCAGTCGCCTCTCCTATCCGCAATCAACCTTGACCCAGTGTGTAACTTTGTAAGTACTATTTAACTGACCGTGTTTGTGTGATTACAAATTATAATTTCTTTGTGGGAACTCATTACAGGTTTTTTTTTATCACGCAACCTCGTTGTTCTTCATTTAACCACCAGCCTACACTGATTACCCATAATAGAATTTCCGTTCCGCGAACCTCACTATCTCATCTCAAATGCACATTAGTTTTTGAAATCTCCAAAAACAACCACTTAAAGAGAAAGTGATTGGGACGATAAAGATTTGGAAATTCTTACAAATTACAAAATACGAAAGGAAATTCTATGTCCTGATGTATCTGTGCCTTCAGTATCAAATCAGATTAAATCCTTCGTGTCACTTAAAAGAAAAACACGCATTTCTGATGTTTACAGAGATTCAGGCGACGAATCCTTAAATGACGAAGCTCCAACGTCTCTTCAACTCTCAAAATTTACACAGAACCTTCACACAGCACCCCTAAAGATGACATAGGCCCTGATGGGAATTATTTTTCGCAAAGCCTCCTGTGTGGAGATAATATAAAAGAAAAATTATTTCTTAAATATATTAATTATTTAAGATAATTAAATAATTAAAGCCTCCTGTGTGGAGATAATGTAAAAGAAAAATTATTTCTTAAATATATTAATTATTTAAGATAATTAATATAATTAAGAAACCAAAAGATATTAATATTAATTAAATAATAATGAAAATTGTAAATGATGTAGCAGACGTGCATTTTGAAGATTCTTTCGAAGTTGGAAATGCCACAGAAAAAGATTGATGGAATTAATTTATTCATGGAATTTTCGGCGAATATTGACGTTTTCGTAAATAAATAATTAATTAAGTGACAAAGAAGTGTACTGATAAGTCAAAAGCGTTGTTTGACTTTTAATTTCGTTCCTCCTTAAGTTTTTATTGATATTTGTATCCACTTAAATAAGACGGGTTGCACCCGCGATAATTTGATGTTGCACCCGCAATTGCTTCAAAAGCAAATAATTCAATGTTTATTTTTTTTCCTATATTTAAAAAAAAATTATAGTTAATTAGTTTAACGCCTAACAAAATATAAAGGCATAACATAATACATATTTCACAATTAACAGACTTTTGTGTTTTTGTCTTACGACCTGGAAAGGTTTGTCCAAATTTGTTTTACCCGCGATAGCACTTTGAACCTCCCTCCCGACTATTTAAATATTTCAATAAAATTCTAATAAACGAATACAAAGTGAACATGTTAAAATGTAGCCCTTCCAAGAATAATTTAATTTAAAATGTTTTATTTTTATTTTATCATTGGAAAGCTTTATATGCGTCTAAATGTTGCACCTGCGATTGTGGAATCGCCCCTATGCGAAACTAATACTGAGGCATTATTAGACATGGTTAATGTTGCAATTTTATAAACCTCTGAAAACCTTATCTAAAAAAAATATTGTTTGTATTTTTATAGCATATCTGTATTTTTTTATTATATTTGACTGCACTTTAAATTTTTATTTCATTTATGTACTTTTTCATTTCTATCGTAATTTTATTTATATTATTTCTTTCTTATGTTAAATATGTTCTGCCTTTTTTCATGTATGTAAAAGCCCTCTGGGCGGAAAATAAAATAAATAAATACTTCTATTTGCCATGACGTCACATTAGCTTACAGCTAATGAAATTAGCACATGTTCATTTATAATTCATCCTACTACGAGGTTTTTCCAAGAATTAAAGACGATTCTAATTTGAGAAATCAGGTTAAACTTATATTTACAAAAAAAAGTATGATATTTTAGGTACATTTCCCCACTATTTCTCGACATAGTCCCAGTTACGATCGAAGCACTTGGTGAGCTCTGGCATTAGGTCTTTGATTCCTTGTAGAAGAACTCCGCCGCCAAAAATGTCCTCCTAGTCAGTTTCCATAGGTTTCCGGTTTCAGGTGAAGAAAAAGATGCAAATCATCTCACTGATTACCTTTTTTTCCGCGGTTGGGTAATGAACCCATGACCCATGTTTTAATCCAAAAAAGCCTCGCCTTGGTTGGAAAAATGGTTCAAACGGATTCGAGTGCTTTCAGTTTTGTTCTTCAGCATTTTGGGAACCCAATGAGCACTCACTTTGCATAAGCCATTTTTCCCTCGTATGATAGACTTACCGACTTCTGAAAACGAATAAAGGTCTTTAATTCATTGTTTGGAATATATCTGTACTTTCCAAAAATTCCTACCCACCTACACACTTCCTTTATTCCTACACTGAGTGTACCTATACATGCAAATCAGTGCAGTAATAACTTTCAACAAGTGAGCAGTGGTTTCCGTGATTAAGTGTCTTGTGTATTCTATTTGTATCAAATACTAAATTTCGAGTTTATTAAAAGTCTTCAAACTATAACTGTTGGTGATCATACAATCTGTGCACATTTTCGTTATTTGTTTTTGGGGTGTTAATCTGCGCATAGTTTGGATATAATGCATAATGAGTAATAATTTTTCGTGTTTATGAAACCGAACAAAATAATAATTAAAACGCATTATTTATCATTTAAGCGTCGATGACACACGGCTAGTTTACAAGCTACTATCTGGGAAATTCACTATCTGTGCAGCAGCAGCAACTAGCAGATTATTGACAATCTACGAAAAAAAGTTGAAAGGTCGTCAACTTTACTCGCCTACACGCTTGCTCCGCTTGCTCGTGATTGGTTTATTTACGTTTCCAACATGGCTTCCGATAAACAGCTGATTTCGACTGTCAAATATCTGAAGAATTAGTTCACGCAGGGTCGTTATTTTTACTGGCGTTCTTGTTACTGGCGCTAAAAGCGAACTCAGTTTCCTACGCTTCTGAGCGAGTGGACAGTTTTGTGTGTCATCATGACAATCTCACTCGCCGATTTTCCCGCTTTTAAACTTAGTAGATAGTAGCTTGTAAACTCGCCCTGTGTCATCGATGCTTTATCGAAATATGTACTTCTTATTATTATATAACTGACACAAAGTGATTTTTCCTAAAAGTGCGTAATTAAAAAGATGGCGGTCCTTGAAAAATTACATTTCGCGTTTTTAAAGTTAACAAAATAACCATTAATACGCAATATTTTTCAATTCCGATCACTGAATTATGTACTACTAACTATTATCTACCTAATAAAATGTTTTTAAATCTTCTAAATTGTGTATTGAGCGTACACTGAATAGGGAAATATTTACCGGAACATTTTATGTGAAATGTAAATTCTTACATGGACATCATCCAGCCTACAGTGAGTTACGTTTCCTTAATACCCACCTTCTAAGAAAGTTTCTAGCACTCGTACCTTCATAATAAGCAGAATATACTAAAAATATGATATAATTGAGGATGATGTCCCTGTTGATAGTATTCCCGAATTTGTTACAGATATTAACTTGCAATTATCTGAATTAGTAATTGAACGTAACGATATTATTGCCTCGATTAAACTCTTGGAACCAAAAACAAGTTATGGTCCTGATAATGTCCCATCCATATTCTTAAAAAATTGTATAAATTCTCTTTCTTATCAATTCTACATAATCTTTAACAAATCTCTTAAAACAGGCCAATTCCTAAATAGCTGGAATTCCTGCTATCTCACCCCCGTGTTCAAGAAGGGTTCAAAAAACGATGTTTGTAATTACAGACCTATTTGTATTCTGTCTAGCATTCCAAAGCTCTTTGAAAAAATCATTCTTAGCAAAATATCCTCTAATATTAAACATGTTATTACCAATTGCCAACATGGGTTTGTCTCTTCTAGATCTACTCTCACAAACCTTACAGTATATGAAAACTATATAAACACAGCATTGACTAATAGGCAACAGGTAGATTCCATATATACTGATTTTTCCAAGGCTTTCGATAAGGTCTGCCACAAAATATTAATAAATAAACTAAAAAAATTAGGGAGAAGTGGAAATTTTTTGGCTTGGTTGATCAGCTACTTATCTGATAGGTTACTCTTTATAAAGATCAATGACTGTTTATCCCACGAGTTTATTGCTACCAGCGGTGTGTATTCATCAATGACGTTACTAGCATTTTCCATGATATCGAAGTTTTACCCTTTGCCGACGATATGAAACTGTTTAAAGTCATTAATGATGTGCACGATTGCACAATCTTGCAAGAGAATCTCAATAACTTTTTCAAATGGTGTTCAGGTAATAAACTTCAGCTAAATATTAACAAATGCCAAGTTATGAGGTTCTACAAAATTAAGCGCCCAATAATATATAATTTTGCACTCTGTAATGTAGACTTAATCTCTGTTGTCGAAATACTTGACCTAGGCATAATTTTTGACCAGAAACTCTGCTTTGTATCTCATGTAACTTCTATATCGAATAGGACTATGAAAATGTTAGGTTTTATTTTAAGGATTTCCAAAGATTTTAAAAATATTCACACATTAAAAATTCTGTTCACATCTCTCGTTAGAAGCATTCTAGAATATAACTCTACAATTTGGTCACCTGTCTTTAATAATCACATTAATATCATTGAAAAAGTTCAACGCAAGTTTTTGAGGTGTATTAATTTTCGACTTGGAATCCCTTTAGAATCAATAAATTATGACTTTTTATTACACTCATTGAAATTGTTGAAGTTAAGTGACAGAAGAAAAATTTTTCATCTCATATTTTTATACGAAATTGTAAATTATCAGTTGGATAGCCCTGATATATTAAAGTTGATTCACTTTCATGTACCTACCAATAGATCAAGGTTCCATAGTATGTATTATTGTGACAATTATACGTCTGTCGCAGGATATAATTCTGTTATAAATAGAATACTCACCATTGGTAATTTTTATGCCAATGTTGCTGATATTTTTAATATTTCCTTATTAAAATACAAGGCTCTACTTATCAAACATTTCAGCCTTACGTATTATAACGAGGTTACTTCATAACAAGTTTTTCTTTTTATTTCATTGTATTCTTTTAAAGTTTTCATTAGTTTTTAGAATTTTTTTCTCTTTTTCTCTTATTATGAGAAATTAAAAAAAAAATCTTTCTTCACTGTACTATGACTGTTTAAATATATTAAATATCACTTGTTTGTAAATGACACTTTGTGCCGTAAATTTTAAATAAATAAATAAATAATTCAACTTTATACACATCCTTCTACTTCTTCTTTCATTCCTGGTTTCATCCCAGCAATACATTTAAGGATTTGATATATGTTGAGAGCCATTGGATGCCGGGAGGCGGGACTGGGAGTCATTTATCTCGCGATTGGGAAATTCGGAACGGACTTGCTTATTCGGGAATGGGAGATGCGAATTCTTATTTATGGGAAAACCTCTCAAAAAGATGGAAGACAATGAAATGAAGACCTTCTTTCCATATTCTCTTCACCAGAAACTCTTTTATTACTGTTTTATGTATGAATCATGCAATAGTATGTAACTATTCCCAGAAACGGTGGGTCGATCGCACGCCCAACACACCATATATCGGACCGGACAACTCAGAAGCACCTCAGAATGGTCATTAAGAGTGATGATAAAAAATTGGTTAAATAGGTTAAGCTAGGTTACGGTTACCGGCTATTTTAAAATGATTTTTTCATAGCTTTTAATGACCTTTCTGAGGTGTTTCTGAGTTGGTTTCATTCTGAGTTGGCATGGAACCATATATACACAACACGGGATATTGAAAACTTAGTCAGGCAAAAAACTTATGTTTAAAATGTGATGATGATTAACCCTTGGGTTATTGTTTATTTTACCATGTTGTGCTTCCTAAGGACCGGCTTCCTGCATTTCTACCGATTTATTAAATATTTTCCTTAAATAGTTTAAACCTCTTAAATTATATATACCTACGTTATTTTTGAAGGAAATATGTATACATTCCCCCCGCCGAAACGGCAATTAAATGAAATTCCCACGATAGAAAAAAATCGCTAAGTGTGCTCCGGAAATTATTATAAACACGTTTTTTTCACATATTTTACAAGTTATATGTATAAAAACATTCACAGTATTTCTATAAATGGTATTTTAGACATTCCCACGAGGTTTTTGCTCTACACATTTTAAACGAATTGTGTTTTATTAAACATTTTCACAACTTTTCGTTTTTAATACTAGCTCTCTCTCTCTAACATTCGTATTTACATATATCTCTCCATCTTCTTCTTTTTGAACACGCCTAATTACGGAGGCAATTGAAATCCAAAAAAACCCCGTTGATATTAATAGAGACTACGGGACTAAGTTTAATAGTTCTTGGTATCCGATACTTGTTGGCTGCACCAAAATCAGACGCCAAAAACCACATCATTTTTACTAATTATTATCTGATAAGTACCGGCCATAAGAAGACTGGCACACGCAATAGGTATAGTATCTCTTCTATATTCATAAGCTCTTACACAAATTCTACACATCTGCCTTGACGATGTATACTTTAACGCTGTCTGGACGTAGAATAGAGAAGGAGGAAGCGCAACACGTCATAATAACCCAAAAATTAATTACGATAAGACTTTTGGTTGACTTTTTACTTTTTATTAAAAAATCTTGGTATGAGTTGGTTGTTTTGCTAAAAATAGCTGAAGTAATTTCAAGTTTTCAAGCAATGTTATTCGGGGAACTGCGAGTTTTCATCCCGCGATAAAATATCCCCGACAAAACATCCTCCAACAAAATTTGTACCAAAACTTAACCTTATCTGACCTAACCGAACCTTTTTTTTATTTATATATTATTTTGTTTTTTTATTTTTTTTATTTTTTTACATTAACTCAACACAGGAGGCCCTGAGGAAAATGATTTCGCTCAGGGCCTATGTCATCTGGGATGCTGTGTGGAGGGTCTTTTTAAGGAGAGGAAGGAATGAACATTGGTATTGAAGAAGACCAATGAAGACCCATGTTGTAGGAAGGAGGAAACACAGAGGCCGGCAAATCATTCCACAGCCGAGCTGTTGAACACAAGAACGAGTCGAAGAAACAACCCGTTCTCATGTGACAAATGTCAACCGTGTACAAATGTTGGGCACGCGCTTGGCGTGTTTACCAACTATGCACCGGTGCCGAAGGGATCAATGATGCTAGTACCTCGGAGCATCTTCCATTGTAATACCGGTAGAACAAGGATAGCATTCCCACCCGACGCCTGTGCTCTAAAGATTGCAGTCCGTCCCGTTAAGATGGGAGAATCTATTATACGGACCGCCCGTTTCTGCACAGAGTCGAGGGTATTTTTCAGGTATTTTGGAGCTCCAGACCAGAGGTGGCTGCCAAATTCAACCGTGGGGCGCACTTGTGATTTGTACAGGGTAAGCAGTTGTGTACCTAACCTAACCTAACCTAACCATATTTTACATTTTACAATTTTTTATAAAAAATTTATTGTCTTTACAGAATGTCATGATTTTACTATTTTTGAACAATAAATTATTTATGTTTATTGGATGTCTGTATTATTTTGTCCCATTTTTTTGTTAGGTTAGGTTAGGTTTTAGGAGATATGAGATGTTTTGTCCAGAGGATATTTTGTCGCGGGTTGAAAAGTCGCGGAACCGATATTCGGAGTTCTTAGTTACCAGGGCGATACTGTAAGACTTTTGTTTCACTGCATGTTGAAGATGAGGGGTGTGTTTCAGTAGCCGGAGGTGTAGGAAAATTCAGTGAATTTGAGATTCGCGATTATTGTTAACAAATAGCGCTAAATCAAAAATAACAATAACGGTTCAATGATTCGTGCAAATTAATTATGATTACTTTATCATCATTTGAAATTATTTCTCAAGAAAAACAAAATAATAATCTTATTTGATGGGTTTCCTCAAAAATTATATTTTTATGTTATTTAAAAAAAAAATCTGGTTTTTTATTTATAATTTCCAATTTGGGAGGAAGGTGTGGTAAGCACCGCCCCGGGAACCATTTATTGGATAGCAAACAAGTTATCCCAAGTGGTTCGGTGCGTTTGGTAACTTAGTAGTAGGGGAGTTAATTTGGGAGGTGGGTATGGGTACCGCCGCCTAAATTAACCACGTGTTGGCTAATCAACATCTCTGCCATAGGTCACTCCAAATGGTTCGCTATGTTTCATGATTTAGCAGGGGTGTCCGGGATCAAGGGGTGAAGTTTGCGGAAGTCTTGGCGCGGTTGTGTCTGCCCACCAGATGCATGGTAGCCCGGATCGGGAGAGAATGGTTGAGGGAGCCCCTTTGACTTCTCCATCCGTATTCTCTCGGAACATCGCCTTGCACCGCAGTGGGAGGAATGAATTCATACGTACGTCACTCCTGGTTACAGTGACCCCCAGATTCCTATCCACCCCTAATATCCCTTTCCTTCCCAGAACTCCTCTCCTTCCTTCCCTAAAAAGACCGTCCACACAGCATCCCCAAAGATGACACGGGCTTTGAGAGGAACTATTTTCTTCAGGGTGTGTGGAGCTAATCTAAAAAAATTGGTGCCCGGATTCTTGGGGGTGAGGTTTGTCTAGGTCTTGTCAGCGAATACGTTTGCCCACCTACTGACCTAACCTAGAACTCTCCAGCCGGAAACTTCCGATCCACCACCTTCCACCGCAGTGGGAGGGATGGATTCATATGTCCGTCATCCCTCATATCCTTCGTATCCCTCATAGCGTCACCCCTTACACCCTATTCAATTCCTTCCTTTTCCCAAAACAGAGCATCCCTAAAGATGAAACAGGTCCTGAGAATTGAAATGAAATGTGAATTATTTTCCTCTGGGCCTCCTGTGTGGAGCTAATATGTAAAAAATAAAAAAATTGCAAGTTTTTAATGTCTTTATGTTATTTTTATTAGTTTCAATGGCAAAGTTTGTAAAAGATAGTTAGATATGTTAGAAAAAGTCCTCCTCACTAGAGTTTCCTGGGAGGCGGCATTTATATTTATGTATTTTTAGTCTGTAGTTGTCTTTACATTTACTTTATAATGTTTGTTTATGAATTAAGTTTATATTTTTGATTTAAATTACTTTTTTGATTGAAATCGAACTACTTTATAACACAACTCCATAGAATTGATTACATAATTCTATACATTGAAGATTTGAAGAAGATATTATATTAACTTATTTATTAATTAAAATGTTTTTAAATGTTTTCATTCATTGACCCAACGGTGTCTGTTGTGAAATAAAACGGAAAGCGTTTTCATTTCACTTTCCAGAAAGTCTGTTCCATTTTGAATTAAAATCCCCAAAGTGTTGCCACTGAGTAAAACCGATTCAGAAATAATTCCGCGCGCTATCTCGTAAATCACCATGGCCGCCAACTTTTATCTCTTCGTATTTAATATCTTAAAGCGGAATTCTGTACTGCGGACGTTTCGAGCAACAGTTGTCTCCCAGCTGCAGATGACTTAGATAATTTTCCGCTATTCAAGAAACCCTTAATTTATTTCCAAAGTCTCCGTTTTAATATCGCCCGGCTCGCTGAGATATCATTTTATACTTAGCCGCGTTTCAAAGTTGAGATGGTAGATAGGTAGGTCTAGGTAGACACCTCTACTACTTTTCTTGGTATTGCCACTAGATAAATTTACAAAGAAATTTAATGAAATATATTCGGGGCAGCTCTAAAACTTCTTCGTGTTTTAACTTTATGAATAACTTAAATTTTTTTATACCGACCAAATTAATTTTGAGTAGACGTTCTTAGTTAGCGAGAGACGAGGGCCGAAGCGTAGTGTATATATTGTTACTCTATGAGCATGATCCGACTAAAATATTTAGTTTCCCCCGTTCCCGTTCCCGTTCCCGTTCCGTAAACTTTCAGTAAGATTGATAAATTCCCGTATCGCCAAAACGGCACTACGAAGAAAACTAAGGACGGGTAGTTGCAATGAAGTTGGCAAGATTAAATAGTAATTATTTTATTTCAGTAAATATGTATGTCAAACCACAAAGTGACTGCTTTAAAAAAAAAAATATTATTACTATTTGCTTAACGTCTGAAAAAAATCATCATAGAGATACGCCAAAAAATGCTTTACCTTAAGTTGACAAGTCAAAATATTATGGATAAATGTCATCTGAAATCTGGCTCTGTACCTTCTGGTGGAAAAAAAGCGGTCATCCATCCTACTCCAAAGAAGGATAACCGCTCCAACCGGCCAACTACCGCTCCATAGCGATCACATCAGTTCTATATAAGGTGATGAAACATGTGATCAACGACAAACTTCTCACATACCTCAAAAAGATCAAATTTATTAAACACTCTAAATACGGATTCCGGCGGAACCGCTCATGCGGTGATCTTCTCGCTTATGTGACGCACTTATGAGGGCGGTTTCTGGAACGTTTCGGAGAGACCCAAACATTTGCACCTTGGAACCCGCATCCTTGGATTGTAGACGTTTTGAGAGAGAGGTCGATTCAGACGGTTGCTGATGGTTTCACCTCTTCCTCGTATTCGATAAATAAGGCTGGCATCCCAAAGGGATCGATTCTGCCTCCGACTTTGTTCTTGTTGCACATCTTATGTGTACCAATTTATTACATGGATGACACAAAAAGTATGGGGATCCATCGAAGTAAGAGTTAAGTTAGCCTTTCAAAAAATTGTACAGGGCCCGCAAATACTTTAATAGTACACAACTGCTAACCCGCATTGCAAGTGCGTCGCACGGTAGAATTTGGCAGCCACCTGCTGCACCACTCTATGCAGAAACAGGCGGTCCGTTTAATTGATTCTCTGATCTTAACCAACAGTTTGCAATTTTTAGAGCACAATCGTCGCGTCGGGTGGGAATGCTATCCTTGTTCTAACGGTATTTAAATGAAAGATGCTACGAGGAACTAGTATCATTGATCAACTTGGCACGTAGCCGGGAAACACGCCAAACGCGCGCACAACATATGTACACGATGACGTTTGTCCACGAGAACAGGTCCCTTCTACGATTCGTTCTTGAATTCAACAGTTCGGATGGGGAACGATTTCTTCTGTTTTTCCTCCTTTCTACGACATGGGTGTCTTCAAGATCCAAGTTTACTACTTCCTCTCCTCAAAAAGACCCTCCACAGATGATGCCCCGAGGGAAAGAATTTTCCTCAGGGCATCCTGTGTGGAGTTGATGTAAAACTATTAAAACTCTGTGAAAAAAACTGGCTCTAAGTAACCTTAATCCATATAATTATTTACATCGGAATATTAGAAGTGAGTCGCTTTCCATCCATTGGGACTATTTTAAAAGCTGTTTCTAAGGGGTGTCGCGGGAAGGGGGGGGGGTGTTATTTATTCCTCCGGGCGCCATATTTATGCATAGCTTCCCCCGTGAAAGAGGAGCAGCTTAAATTTTTGATAATGTCGCAGGGTAATAAATCAAAATGCAGCCGACATTTTGCATTGGAGTTTGCGAGCTGCAAGTCGGTGTCCATTGCAAGCAACGCTCCCGCCGAACGGCGTTCGATGCTACTTGAAAAAAGAACTGAATTTATCAGCATGATCGCCCTTGGAGAAATATTTTTAAAAAGAGATGATGTTATGTTAGGTGTTAAGGGTTGGTGCAATGCACTACACAAACCTAAAGTTAAAGCGTTGACTTGAACTGAGGGCTTCAATAACCAACGAACAATCAAAGTTAAAACAAAATGATCAGTTTGGATCAAAACAAAAGGTACCTACAGACAACTTTAAACAACTTGATTTACTATTAATATGGATGAATTTGCAGTATTTAATAAAATATTATTTTGTAATATAAGCCGAACCCGCACACCGCCATATTCATTTTATTTATTATGGAAAATCAACAGATATTTTACACTTATAATAACAACATCTTATATTTCAATATCTTTGAACAACTTTGATAATAATATACATAATATCCAATGACAGATTTTCATATACATAATTAAAATTATAGGTAATTAAAAAGTAAAACAAAAAAAGTAAGGGTCCTGTACCCGTAAGAACTTAACAAAAATATAACCCTGAAAATTATTTAAAAAAATATATAAAAACACAATATAAACTATAATAATCTGCTTACTAAATTTCAAACATGAAGTAGTCAGATTCAGAAATCTATTCTTACTCCACAACAGAAACAATAATAATAGTAAATCGAATGACAAGTAGTATGCAACTGGAAAGGATTCACAGCAATAACACGGTAACTGGCAATACGGTTAAAAAATTATTTAATGTTGGCTATGACATACTTTTTTAAGATACTTAAATTACATGAGAATATGTCTATATTATTAAAATTCTTATCAAATACATTGCATGTTCTGAATATAAAAGCATTTTGTCTGAGATTAGTAGAACATTTTTGAAGATGAAAAAGTTATTTTTCTCTGGTTCTAACGGAGAGGACTCTAAAATTAATCTCAGCCAAAAGGGGCGAACAATCAATAAAACCATTGATAATTTTATGAAGATATATTATATCTGCGGAGTCTCTTCTAATTTTCAATGATTTAAGTCCACAAAGGTCCTGCAAACCGTTTATGTTATGATATCCAATATTAAATTTGAAATTAAAATGATGGAAAATTTTTCTTTGGATGGCTTCAATGCGTTTAATATAAATATTATATTGAGATTCCATATTAGAGAAGCGAATTCAAGATGACTGCGAACATATGAAAAATGCAATATTTTAAGTGTTTGAATGTTCTTCAATTCTTTTCCAATACGGAATAAGAATCCTAACATTTTAAGGGCTTTCTTCACAATCGTATTATTATCACATAATATGGCGGTTTGCGGGATTGAAAAGTGGGGAGGCACAAACATTTTTTTAAAAGTATTTTGAATACCTACACCTACCTACACCTACCTATTACACCTAACTTAAAAAAAAAAACAAAATGGAATTATTAAGCAAAATTAATTATTATGTCAAACAATAATAAGATCTGATCTGATCTGATTACTTAACACAGCTAAAGCTATTTCAAGTGATGTTTCTGATGAGTGGCTAAAGGGTGATTCTTTTCTTTTATGTGAATACCTCACAAGAGTCCCAGCTTCTCCCGTCTGGAGCAAGTGAGACTATGGCATACCTCAATTGGGGTATGTTGTGAGTTGTGTAGCTGAAAATCTGATAATATCTAAAACTCAGCAGCACTGCCAGATAGCAAAATAAGCCAAAATTTGAGCGGACACTCCACTCTCTATTCTTTATTATAAAACGCTAGTAAATCACCCCTCGAACGAGGATAAAAATAACACAGAATGGACGCTATCGGACAAGTTTTTTCCTAGTTTTTTGGCGATTCCATTTTAATTTTTTGCCGCCAAACGATGTTTGGGGACGAAATCAATGGCGTAAGAACTAGAGAAGATACGAAATCATTTCATACCGGAAAATCTCGCTGAACAATTACATTGTATTGTTATTATTAGTGTTTATAATATTAACTATCATGTACCTGTGTTGTAATGTAATAAATTACCCACGGTATTTATATTTTCTTAATGTATAATTTTTATTTACGTACGCAATCTTTTTACGAAAATATGTCAAATAACAAAAACAAAAAAAAAATTATACGTAGATATTTAATATAAAAACATTATGTACGTATGCATGTTTGTGTGTATGCATGTAAATGTGTATGTGTACATATACATGTGTATATGTATATATGTGTGTTTGTATAGATATATGGAAAAGAAAATGTACATGTTTGTACATATAGGTATATATTTTCATAGAATTTTTTTAATTTTTATCTTTCATATATTTTTTTTTATCATATAAGCATAGTAGGCATAGGAATAGGCAAAGTGCATATAGGCATATAATTTCACATTATTTTTAAAATCTTTTTATCTTGTTTATGGTTAATTATATGTGTGTGTTGTTGCCACGCTGACGCGTTTAGGATTATTTCATGTATTGTTTTAACTAATCTGAGGAACTAATCTCCTGCTGACAAGCTACTTGCAGTAGCTTAGCGGGTATAAATTCCCGTTGTATGTAACTTTTATACAATTATAAAAAAATAAAAAATTCGCCGGAAATTATTAAAATGTAAGTTTTTAGCAAACAAAATTTATTAGGGTTGTATTAGTGCCTCCGGTCGCGGAGATACTTACTCGATCCTCGTGCGCATATCATACGCGCCGATCGTAAGTACCCCCCGTACGATTTTGCTGGTGCCCGTTAACGGCGCCATGCGGTGGCTGTCGGTTTCCAATCAGTATCACGATACCGACAGTGCTGATCGCAAGCGACGCGTCGCATTATCTGTGTCTGATACTTATTTGTTTGACGTTTGACAGACATGCTGATTTGACACGCGTTCCGCTATAGCAAACGATACAGAAATACCCTTCAGGTCCAAGCAAATAACGCTACGGTCATAAAATAACTTAACTCGCTCCAGTTCGTTACTCCTACAATATTTCCATTCCTATAAACTATATCCGTTAACTATATCGCTTCGAAAAAAATATAACTATTAGTAATTATTTTACTAGCAGTTAAAAACTCGCTCCGCAAGTTTTACTGCTGGGCCGTCCGGGCGGCTTTTGGTTGGGCTTCGCCCAGTTAGTGTTGGTGTTCCTCGGATTTACTGTCATCCAGTGTAGCTAGTCATCGGGACAAAGTAACCGAGACAGGCAATGACGTCATACGTAATATGCAACCGCTTGATACAACTATGTATTACCGTCAATCTTTCCATATCCGGAGAGATACTACATACATTATTCACAAATTCGTAGCAGTTATACCAAGGGGGGACACATCCCCATTCGACCTGCTGAAGGAAGTAGCGACATCTTGTGACGAATTCTTGAATTCGAAACCGAATTACAACGGTATCTTTGTTTGAAATTCCACGTACACGTACAGATGTTATTTGTGGCGCGGGGCGTATGGGGTTCTGAAATTCAACCACGCAGACGCAAGCCTATAAATATCTACTATTCGATTTATATACTTTGGATACACTGACACGAGCACAATACATATCTATCGGTTTATATCTTCAACAAGAGTCTCAGCTGTTCCGTTTGGAGAGACTGTGGAATTCCCAATTGAGGTATGTTGTGAGGATGAAGGAAGTGGGGAGGGAAGGAGATTGGGAAGAGGAATGTAGGGAAGCACCTAGCTATTAAAATATGCCAAACACCCTTTCCCCCGGCTTCGCTCGCATAGTATTAGGGGGTTCCTCCACCTTCCCTATCCCCACTCCATTCCCCCCCTTTCTCCCTCCCTCCCCCCCCTCTCCCCACATCCCCCCCTCACCACTCCTCCATACCCGTTATATTCATTTTTCAAACACCTCGCGTGCCACCTATTAAAGCGTAACAATAAAAAACACGCAGTTTCGTACTTATAATATTAGCATAGATTAGTA
Source organism: Limnephilus rhombicus (assembly GCA_929108145.2). Classification (NCBI taxonomy): domain Eukaryota; kingdom Metazoa; phylum Arthropoda; class Insecta; order Trichoptera; family Limnephilidae; genus Limnephilus; species Limnephilus rhombicus. The sequence continues at coordinate 25,522,445 of OV815295.1, read as the reverse complement.
TAAGTTTAACTATCATAGTAACATAAACAAATAACAAAATGACAGCACACGTCAAATAATTACTTATAGATATAGTGACAATAAACGGATAATAAATAATTTAAAAACGCCAGAGCTTATATACAGCCTATATTACTCGAAAATAATGTAGCTTTCTATTAGTGAAAGAATTTTTAAAGTTCATTCAGTATTTTTTGCGTGAAAGAGTAACAAACATCCATACATCCATACATCCATACAAAATTTCGCCTTTATAATATTACTAGCTTTTGCCCCCTGCTTACCCCCCTCCCCCTTCCTCCACTCCCACCCCTACACCCCCCTCAATACCCGTTACATTAATTATTCAAACAGTTCGCATGCCACCTTTTTTGCATTTTTTATTACAAATTTCGTAATGCCAGAGCTCTGAATTATTGCCTATATATTATTCTGATGTATGAGCTATATTATTGTAAAGTTTCATTAAAATCCATTCAGTAGTTTTTGCGTGAAAGAGTAACAAATATACATACATCCAAACATCCACGCAAACTTTCGCTTTGATAATATTGTAGTAGGTTTAATTAAAATTAATTAGTAATAATTAACTATTTATAATTAATAGGATTTTCTTCTTCTTCAATGTTTAAAATTTTTAAAATTATTATTATTGGATTAACATATAGTTTTTATTAAAATATAGTTTCAAAAATTTCAAAACACAATTAAAAAAATATACTGAAAACCTTAACTAAAAAAAAAAAAAATAATAAAAAAAAAAATAATAAAAAAAAAAATAATATTTATATATATACACTATACATATGTTTCTCTTATTCTTTATATAAACTAAATTTCAAAATACAAAAAAAAATCAAAATAACCTAACAAATAATACTTTCTCCTGTACACACAGGCCTGCTTATTATGGGAGAATATTTAAAAAAATATGTATATTTGTATTTAATAATTGTATTAAGTTTTTTATATACTTTCATTATATTTATGTATCTATTGTATGTATTGTACCAAAAAAAATCTTTACATTCACATTCCCTCTCACTTTACATTAATTACCATTACACATTCCACGTCAATTACAATTTCGGTATTTATGGACCAAAGTTCATTTGTCGCCTGCATCCTTTGGTTCTAGGTGGCAGGACCTACGCAGGAGTAGAGTCTGCTAGCACCAGCACCAGCACCAGACCCATAAATAACAAGACACGGAGTAAATGAAATTGCTTTTTGCGTCCCGTCTCGTGTAAAATGATGCCATTTTCTTTGCTCTCTCGACTCCGTTCAGAGACTATCCGTAACACAATGGTATCAATGGCTTCCAAAGGATTATCAAATAACGTTCTCTGCTTATGGTATTGATATTTTCAATGAAAAAAATAATTTTGTTTTATTTATAATTTTTTAATAGATTTACTGGTTGTCTACACGAGAAAAATAAAGGAATATAGAAAAATAACAGGATTTGAAAAGAGTTTTTAATAAAAAAAACACTACTTTCGCATATTATACATTAATTTCACTCATGAAATGGTTTTAGCCGTCATTGGTAGAAGTAGGTACTGTACTTGATTTTGTGGGTATCTCAATATATGTCGTTAGTACAGGTAGTTACATGTAGTTTTAATATGAGTCAACATAGTTTGGTAAGTTAATAATGATTGGATGAGTTTTATAGCACCATTTTCGTTAGAAAATCACCTCAAGGGCGTTTTGCAAAGTTGTACTACATGAGAGGGACAACTGTCGCCCGTTGTAATACCCGAATACCCGAACGGTTACGAAGATAGTCGACGATATCCGATCGACAGGTGGGTACGTTCAGTGACCATTTCCCCTGCTCCAGATTAACTCAGAGCATCCTTAGAACGGACGTTAAGTCCGGTGAAATATCCATTGCAAATAAGACGATAATATACACTCGAATCTAGAATGCGATCTACAACTCTTCAGCCTCCTAAAACACCCCAAATGGGGATGCCATAGTTCGACTGTCTGGCGTGCTGGGACTCTTGTGCAGTATATTAATTTAGGTGACTAGGTATGTGGTACGTCCCAACCTTTCTCTTCCACATCTTCTTTCCTTCCCAGCTCCCTTTAACCACACAACATACCATTTTGTATTAATTGTAATCCAACTGATTCCGGGATGTGGTGACTCTTGTCCGGTTTTAACATAAAAAATAACCCCCTTTTCTCGACGCTCTACGAAAGAGGACTTACATCATACATACGTGCGTAAATTATTGTGATGTACTGTGGTTTTCTCTGGTGAACAACATTCCATAGATGATCGGGAGTTTCAATGATACTCGGTTCGTCAGGTTACGAGCCATGTTTCTTTATCTTCTGGTTTACAATGAATATTTAGCTGGACCAAACGTCCGTTTAAACACATGCTCTGTGTATTTCTGAAGCAAGTAAACTCCACACTGAAGGTGCTCAGCTGTTGATCGGATATCATCCGCTATTTCCGTAATAGTTCGGGTGTTAGACACGAACGGTGACATTTGAGACTCCCCTATACTACTACTTTACTGAAGTTGAGACTCCTCAAAACTACAAGTTAATAATAATTTTTTTTTTTTTTTTTTTTTTTTTAAATTTTCTTTATTCATTTTGTTTATTACAGGATTGTTTTACATGGTATTTCGACTACCAAGCTAGGCAAATGCCCGTATTATGGTAGTCGAGATTCATAAGATATTAAGTATGTAATATTAATAATCATCCATATATATGTAGATGAAAGTACAAACATATAGCATATCTATTATACTAGTATTAGGTACATGATCACATACAGGAAAGGAGTTAAACTAGGTGAATCTTGTATAAATAAAAATAAAATAGAATAACAAATAAAAATAAAAGTAACAAAATAATAATATTTTAAGGATAATAGAAATACAAAATAAGAATAAATATGTAAATCATCTATACAGATGAACAATGATAGTCTTTGACCCCAAAAAACAAAAGCAAGTATTCCTAAGCAGCATATGAAATGGACGAACAATGTCAAAAAATATGAAAAAAAGCATCAGCATAATATAAAGTTTTGGTTGAAAATTAATTTAGAGATAAGATTTTTTACTCTAGAAATATGAAAAAATAAGAACAGTTTTTAAGATGTAAGGCATTCTTTATAATATTTCCTTCCCTGAGTAAATAACCAGTTCTGTATATTAATGGCATAATGATCAGCAGTTTTCGATGTCTTAATATCAATACTCAGTAAGTTGAACATTTTAGGCGCGATGTAAGAGAACTGTCGTTGGGCGAAAGCTGTTTTTGTTGGAGGAATTTTGCATTTTTGGTGTGATGAATAGCGGGTGTAAATATTTTGTTGAGTTTTGAGTGTTAAATCATTTTTCCTTAAGTGTATGAGAATTGTCTTAACGTATAATTGTCTAATGTCTAGGATTGCGAATTTTTTAAAAAGTGGCTCTGATGGGTGAGATGGGTGACATTTTAATATAATCCTTAGTAGCAGCTTTTGAATTAATAATTATTTTTTAATTGTTAAACTAACGTTTAAGACAAGGTTTTTATGCATAGCACAAAGGGTAGCAATTATTATAAGCAATAATTATCAGCCTGAAACACTCATCCACATTGAAAAATCTTCCGAGAAAATATACATGACGCCAACGGGACGTTGGCGTCATAATTGTTACAAGTTAATACTTATACTAACGATATCTATTGAAAGGTATTGAAACTAAACACATTCCTATAAACTTCACATACGTGTATATAATACACCTAACAGTAATAGTGACGTAATGGATTAGGGGAAGACGGGTTCCATTTCCTAGTAACACGGATAATCAAACTTGAAGCACCAAAAATGCTTAGACGAAATGCACTCACGTTAGTGTAGAATAGTGATGTGCATAATCGAGATTTTTCAAATAATCGAATATATTGGGGATATTTTAATAGTTCTGTGAACAGTTCACCTCGCGCTCAAGAAAATATTTTCTGGTTTTCTCTTATTTACCGAATAAACCAAAACGAAAATTTCCACTGAAATCATAATGATTTGTAAGTAGGTACTTAAATACCTACCTAATTAATTGTAAATCATTTATTTTGTGTAAAATATTTTTCCATTCCAAATTCCATAAAAGGAATTATACAATTAGTCCAAAGAAACGTCACTATCTCAATTCCAATTCTTTTTTCAAACTTTGTTCAGCCAAGGTACCATCATATTTATTATTCTGATTTGACAGCTTGTAGTAGGGTCCACGCTCGTGCGTTAATGTAAGGGTGGTTTACAACTTCAGAGTAACAATATTACTCTGAGTTTACAACACGGCCACCATATTGAACCGTAAACGGCACACACAAATAAATTTACAGACAGATTGAATGAACTATATAATTCACAAGTTGAATTGAAATTGAGGTTTTTATGAAATTTTTAATGTTGTGACCTTTAATGAAAAATATAAAAGAATAAAGGTTCAAGTAAATAAAGTTTACTAAAAAGATCTATTTTTGTCCACACCAAGAATTAATTATAACACACAAATAAAAACAATGCTCGCAACAATAACATTTGGCTGTCATCAGTTCTTTTGTTTTGCTCTTTCAAAAAATATTCTTAAACCAATCTTTTTATTGTGTTTTGGCTGTAAAAAGTTTAGTGTGTTGGAATCTTCTCCCCCCTGATCTTCCAGGAGTCACTTCTTGCTGCTCATTTTCAGATATTTATATAATTTTTTTACTTCTGTCACTTTTTATATTAGCTGTAATTTTTTGAACAATGGAGGAGGATTTCCCTCCTGTACCCCTTACAAAGCCCCCAGATCCCCCTCCTGACCCTCCAGATGGAGACATTTCAGATAAAATTGACTTTTAAGAACATTCAAACATTTCAGATAATGAATCTGTCATCCTAACCTCAATTAAAAAAAGAAAATTTAGTCCCCTTTCCCCAAAAAAACCTGATTCGCCTTTGTCTCCTCAGTCCCCTCCAGCTCTTCCTCAACCTCCTCCAACAATCTTTTACTCTACTCATTCCCGTGGCCCCTTCATTGTATATGCGCAAAAAACTGAACAAGGTAAAACCATCCATCCTCTTGAATTTGGTAAATTTCTTTCAAATAACAAGAACCTTTCGATTAAACCTGTAGGTGTTAAAGCCGAGGGTCGCTTCCGAATCTCTGTTGAATTCCTGTCAGGTTCAGCCGCCAACAACTTTATCAAAAATATATTTATTTCATCAAATTCTAAATTCAAGGCGTACATCCCAACTTTCAATGTCACTCGAATGGGCCTGGTCAGGGGTATCTCGACCGATCTGTCCATTCCAGAAATCCTGTCCTCACTTTCAACCCCCCAACATATCGGCAATCCCATAAAAGCCAGGAGGCTAAATTATAAGGACACCTCTGAGGGCATCGTTTCCTGGAAGCCCTCCCAATCTGTCGTCATCACATTCGAAGGACAATCTCTTCCCTCCCATATTTATTTATTTTTCAACTCCTTACCAGTTGAAATGTACACTTATCCCACCACTCAATGTTACAACTGCTGCCGTTTTGGTCATACCAAAGCTGCATGCAGATCCCCTCCCAGATGTTTCAAATGTGGAGAAAACCACTCGGCTGACCAATGTTCTTCTCTCTCTTCACCTAAATGTTTTAACTGCTTAGGCGCTCATTCCGCCATTAACTCTTCTTGCCCCGAACAATCTCGCCAAAAAAATATAAAAATTTCTATGGCCTCTGAGAACTTGTCTTTTCTGCAGGCTTCTAAATTATTCCCGCCTGTCAAAAAATCATTTTCCGAGGTTTTATCCAGTAACTCTTCATCCAACCCTCTCGCCTCCTCCTCAACATCTTCCCGTTCAACGAAATTCACATACAAAAACCCTATCTCTAAACAGGCTCGTGGATACGATCAGCAACAACACAACTCACTTCTCTTAAATCCCAATGGTTCTCCTCTTTCACACGCCACAAATGGGTGCGCAAACAATTATAATTCATCCTCAACAAACTATCAAAAGCTTTCTGAACAACTCTCCCAAGATAATTCTTCATTTATTCAAACTCTTATTATGCTTCTAATTGACCTAATTTCTTCTCAAACTAATCTACCGTCCAACGCTGCTTCTATTATTTCCACATTAAAATCATTTATTCAAAATGGCTCTTCAAGATGTCAGAATTCTTCAGTGGAATAGCCGCAGTGCTATTTCTAACAAATCGAACCTTCTTAACCTATTAAATTCAAACCTTGTTTCTGTGGCTGCTGTCTCAGAGACATGGTTTACTCCATCCACCCACTTTAATGTGGGAGGGTACTCCTGTCTCCGCGATGATCGCCCGGAAGGTACGGGCGGTGTTGCTGCCCTTTTTATTAAAAAATCCCTTCCGTTTTTCCCAATAAATAATATCAAACTCCCCAATTCTGACTTTCAAATGGTTTCAGCTAAAATAAAGGACACTTCCTTTGTTTCTATCTATCTTCCCCCAACATCGCACTTCAATAAACAAGCGTGGTTGCAAATTGTCCGTCAACTAAGCCCTCCTTTCTTTTTATTGGGTGATTTTAATGCCCATTCCCCCGTCTGGGGTTCTGCTTTCTGTGATCGAGACGGTCGAAGTGTGATGGATTTCCTAGATGAATCCAACCTTTTTCTTTTGAATGACGGATCTCCTACTAGAATCTCTCCCCCCCACACAAACCCCAGTGCAGTGGATCTCTCCATATGCTCTATTAATCTGGCACCTCTCTCCTCGTGGGTGGTGTCCCCCGACCCTTGCTCCAGTGATCATTTCCCGATCACCATCACTTATCAAACTTCTTTCCATTCAGACAAGTCCCATATTTCGACAAAGATTAAAACAAAACACACCAAATGGGACAAATTTAACTCACATATGGATAAGTTTATACAAAATTTATCCTATACCGATACATTATCTGTCAAAGATGACTACGATAACTTCAAATCAATGCTCGTAACTACAATCAATAAATCAAATCCTCCCCCTAAAACCAAATCTCTCAAAAAACTCCCTCCTGGTGGCATGAGGAATGTTCCAAAGTAGTGAGAATTCGGAAAGCTAAATCTCTTTCCTATCGTCACAATATGACTATGGAGAACTATCTCATATACAAAAATGCCGAAGCCAATGCCAAAAGGGTATTGAGGTCAAAAAAAAAATCCGGGTGGTACAACTTCTGCAGTTCAGTATCTCCGAACACTCCAATTTCGGAAGTTTGGTCTATGATTCGAAGATTTCGATCCTCCTTCAGTCCAACATCTCCTCGAGCTTTTCATTCTAAATGGATAGACGAGTTCTTGGACAAAATTGCCCCCCCTTCTGTACCTTACTTAGATGAAATAACTCCAATCCACAACACTCCTATGTCTGATCATTGGCTTGACTCTCCATTCACTTTAATTGAATTAAAAAATTGTTTATCAACAGTCAAGGACTCATCTCCAGGCAGAGATGGTATACCTTATAGCATTATCAAAAATAGTAATGATAATGTTCTAAATCACTTTTTAAGCATCTTAAATAAAATCTTCCAGACTGGCATAATACCTGATGACTGGAGTTCTCAAATAATCATCCCAATTCTAAAATTAAACAAATCACCCAATTCTGGATCCAACTATAGGCCAATTGCTCTTTCATCCACCCTTAGTAAAATTTATGAAAAATTAATTAAAAACCGGTTAGAATTTTTTATCGAGAGTAATCATCTTCTCTCTCCATCCCAATTTGGATTTAGGAAAAAGAAATCTACACAAGATAACCTTGCCATCATCAGCACTGATATTAATTTATCCATTTCTAACAAAGAAGTATGTCTTGCAGTCTTTATAGACATAAAAGACCCCTTTGACAATGTTTCCATCCCAATTCTCAAAAAAAAACTTTTAGGCCTTGGCTTACCCCTCATGTTTGTCCAATCTATTATTAATCTTTTTCTCGATAGGAAAATTTTCATTGAGCTACCAGATGTTACTCCTCAGAGTAGGTCAATTTGGAAGGGTTTACCCCAAGGCGATGTATTATCCCCCTTACTGTATAATATATACACACACGATATGCATGTCACCATTCCCCCTCAAGTAAAAGTTGTTGAGTTCGCAGATGACATAGCTTTCTTCTTATCATCCAAAATCATTCCATCCGCCGTCAAATATCTTAATGAAGCCATGGATGCCCTTTGCACATGGCTTACTTTAAATGGTCTTGAACTTTCAGTACAAAAGGGTCAGTGTGTTACCTTCTCAAATCGTCATAATAACCCCCCTGTTCAAATTTTATTTAAAAACTCTCCAATCCCCAATGCTTCCGAAGTAAAATTTTTGGGAGTATCATTTGATAGGAAACTTAAATGGTCTTCCCACATTAATAATATAGTTACTAAATGTGAAATTTTTTTAAATATTATCAGATCATTGACTGGCGTTTGGTGGGGTGCTCATCCTATCTGCATGAAGTTGCTCTACAATGCACTTATTCGAAGTCATCTCGACTATGCCTGCCCACTTTTTAGTACTGCATCCAAAAATGCACTCAATAAATTAGACGAAATTCAATCTAAGTCATTGCGAATAATAACTGGCGCGATGCAATCGTCGCCCATCAATTCCCTTCAAGTAGAATGTTCTGATCCTCCTCTTTATTTAAGGAGTCAATTATTTGCTGACAAATTTGTTCTTAAATGTTTAAATTCTAAAAGTCATCAGATTATTCCCAGAGTCTCGTTGTTCAACGACTCAACACATTCATCTACAATCAGAGCTCGAACTAAACCTCTCCCTGCCATCTGTAAAAATTTTCGCTCTCTCTCAGAGCTTCAAATTATCAAAAATGATCTTCTTCCTTTGTACAAATTAAAATATAGTCACGTCACCCTATCCCCAACGATTTTAGAAGGGATCGGCATCCTTAAGAGTCATTCCAACCTCCCAGACCGTACTGTCAATAATATGTTCAATGACATTATTTCTTCTAAATGGCCCAACTCTTCTCTTTTATTTACTGATGGCTCCAAATCTCCGGACTCTCCTAACTGTGGTATTGGTATTAACGTTTACCACAATAATTCTAATGAAATAATATTTTATTCAATTTCAAACCAACTTTCAATATTTTCTGCCGAGTGCATTGCGATTATTGAAAATCTCAAATATATAATAAAAAATAATTTTGAACATTCTCTTGTTTTCTCTGACTCTCTCAGTTCCCTCCAAAAACTTAAAACCAGTCCTCTTCTTCATCCTGATGATCACTTTGTATGTCTTATTCGAGTATTGATAACCTTCATTCAAAGCTCTGGAAAAACTGTCACTCTGATTTGGATTCCTGGACATGTTGGCATAGTGGGTAATGATATTGCTGATTCCTTGGCAAAACAAGGAGCGTCTAACCCTACCGTTACCCTCGTAAACCATATTCCCTTGTCTGATATTTTTTCCATCATCAAAGATAGATCCCGCAATGTTTGGACAGAGTATTGGAACATTGCTAGTCAATCCAAGGGTGCCCGCTACGCCTCAATACAAAGAACTATCCCATCAAAACTGTGGTTTAAAAAATTCCCTCATTTTTCCAAAAAAGAAATTTCCTTACTTATTCGTATGAGAATCGGACATTGTTCCGTTCCTTCTCACCTTTATAAAATTCATGTGCTTGACTCCCCAGATTGTACGTTCTGTGGTCTAGATGTGGGAACTTTAGATCACATATTTTTTGATTGTCCCTCTCTAAATAAATATCCTCTCTTCTATCAAGCGTTATCAAAAATTGCCTCTCCTCCATTCAACATCTCATCTCTTCTAAGTCTGAACTCTACTCCAATCTTCCATAAAATTCTGAAATTTGCACATTTAAATAAAATTAATATATAAATTCACCTTTCCTTTCTCTGTAATTATGAATGATGGCCTAGAACACCCTTGAAGGGTGAAAGCCAGAAATAATTGAAAAAAAAAAGAAAAAAAAATAAAAACAATAAATTGCTATAAATAGCAAATAAATTGAAGGTCGAAATAATCTTTAAAAATATAATCGACCAAACACATCATGTGGAAAATTTCGTCGAATTGTTATAAATTGATTTGAATCAAGGCTTTAGCCGTGTTAAGTGCCCCGATCTGAACATCAAGATTTTTCAACTTTTCTTTATCCATCTCGACCATATTCACACTGCTATCAGCCTCACGATATATATTTTGCGTGGTAAACATATATTTTTTAAGTGAATGAGCTTTGATTCGTTTTAATAATCGATTCTAGTCGAATTAATAATAGATTAACCAATATAATGTTCTGAGACATCTACGCATCTATTTGCTTTTGAGGCTTTATTTATCTGAAAATCTTTCGATTTTATTTATGTTTAAAATGAAATGTTTCGATTATTTCTATCACAACGTCGGAGTTGAGCTCCGTAGAACTAGAAAATAGATAGATAGGTAACCGGTAGTACTCTCATCCACAGATAAATTGCGAAGTTTCTACGTTTTCCGTAGAGCAGTATCAACGTGAAGTTTTAATCATAAACGAACACAAGTATGTTAATACGGGCATGGAGCATGTTTTATATTTTGTACCGCATTAGATATTTCACTAAAATATAACCATGTTATGTGGAGGTAGCCATGCTACGAAGGATTAAATTTAGTGCATTGGCCTCTGACAGGTATGGGAAACCTTTCTAAGTATTTATGAAAGCGAATTTTTTTCGAAAATGACCTAATCTTTATAATATTATTAATAATTTAAAAATATAATTAGTGTTAAGTTTTTTCTTACTTTTCGTGCCGTCCTTTACACGTGCTTTAATATTTTTTGCAGTTATATTTACACTTTTTTACATTTTATGATAATTGTATTTAACTTCTTGTATTATTAATACTTCTTATACTTATGTTGGCTTATACTTTTTAGGGTTATTTTAAACTTTATTATTTTTACACCTCCCTGTAAATATTATTTAATGCTTTCACATTTTTATTTATTTTATACTTAAAACCTTTTAAACTTGTTAGGTAGCGGAACTCAGCTCTGCGAACCCCCAGCCCTACGAACCACCACACTACACCACTGGCGGACGCTAACGGCTTCCCTCACCTCCCGCGCAGCTCCACCCCCACCTCCTTTCCCCAACGCCGGGCGGCCGCCTGCATTCGCTTCGGCAGTCAAACCCCCACCTCCCTAGGCGAAGGCCGCGTCACTCAAACGCGTGCATACGCGCCATTCTAGATATTCCGTTCGGACTCGATACAAAACGGGCGGATTTTCGCAGCGATCCGAGAAGGATGCCCGAGACTCCCGCCTAGGAGGGCACACCCTGTGCTCCCCAAACCCATCATGGCTTACCTGCTAAGCATAGCCCGCCCTGCAGCCTGGCTAGCACGTTCCTGGGACCTCTCCACGACGGGCCCGGCTCCTGTGAGTACTGACCAAGTAATTCCTCTTTTGCCGTGTGTCCCTATAAATACGCGTACCTGTGATCGATCCTAGAGTCGGCACGATTGAGAGAGATTTTGTTAGATTTTCCCCTAGAATGGTTAGGAAATTAACTTATCTGTGCTCGATTATTTACTGTGAATGAACCCATGTTGTATTTAAACAATCCCCTACAATACAAACCATGTTTACCGCAGCTGGTGTTTTATTGCCCTGACAAGGTACATTTAGGATGGCTTTATTTTAGGTATTCCACACTTGCTCCTTAGGAAACCTACCACCCTGGTGTTGGGAGACTCTACCTGCTCTGCCGGACGAATAACCTGAGCTAGTTCTGTGGCAGAAAGTAGACACTTCCAGCGAGGTGTGCTTACAAACTTTATACTTGTAACGTGGTTTGCCGAACGTAAAATAAATAAATGTAGGTAGAGGTTAGCCGAAGTTAGATTTATTAGGAGTGGCAGGAATTAGAAAATACAAGATTTAAGATGGGCTGAACATCGAACCCCTGCCACACTTTAAACAAATTCATAAATGATGTGGCTTGGACACGTACTAAGACTTATAGATGACCGACTTCCGTTTAACATTATGATTGCAATTTCAGATGGTTGATGTCCAAAGGGCCACTGGATGCAAAATCGGGGATCTCCAGAGACTGTGCGGGGAAAAGTTGGATTAGCAATGGACGGAGGTAAAAGTATCCCAGGACAAAGTGTCCCGGGGCGACAGTTCGCCCGGAGGCTTCTTGTCGAGATGATGGTTTCCTGACCCATGTTTGGACAAGGGAAGTAATATTCTGTGAGAAGCCACAGAAAAATGTTTTGGTAGTACCTAAGATTAAAAAAATAAACTATCACAAAGCTGCTTGGTTTTCTAACAGCCATTTTTACTAACAAAAACTGAGTGTACGCTAAGGCCAACTATAGTACAGGCCTGGGCTTGCAGTGGATTTAAAAGGACTTTTAAAAACCCACAGCAACTGTCGTAGCGCACACATTGCAAATGGCGGGATGGTTTTTGTTGTTACTGCTGATTTGACTTCTGTCAGTAAGTTTGTGGTCCTGTCAGTTGGAGTGAGTTACTTAGTCCCCTTAGTCTACAGAAGTCTCTTCTCCACTATCCCACCATCTTCATATGGATCACGTCGGCCTCTGTGCTGTCAGGGACTGTTTGAAGGGTTCGAACGACCACCTTCCCGTCCTACTGCCTACTGTCTCTCATCGGGATCGCCTGTGCCTTGCCAGAAGCTATAGCTGCTGTTCTTGTGTTGTACGCTGGCAAAGAAAAGTGTTTGAATTCAATTTTCCGTTCTTTTACTTACTAATGTATGTTTCTTTATATAAATGTTGTCTCTTCGCCAGCTTCTATAACAAGAAAAAACTTATTCGGATAAGAACACTTAAAAGTTTTTGATGTGAATAATGTATGTCATGCCGCGTAGGGACTTTTAGAATCGTTTTGTAGTCGGGGGCTTTTAGAATCATTTTATAGTAGCTTCCTTTTAAAAACGGTCTCCTTATCGGTTCTTCGATAGAGGGACCCATCTGGTCCTTAAAACAGTTAGGGAAAGTGGTGGGTGATCTCGATTTTTACCGCAAGCATATTAAATCAACAGAGTGATTAGATTATTTTAAACTATGATGTTTAGTTAGCGACAGCACTGACTTAGTAATTTTGGGAAATAACCAAGTCAGTCAAAATTATTATTATTGCCAGTCACTTTATTAAAATAATTTAAATTTTCTATTTCACCGAGCAATGTAACCATCGGAAGATGACAGATTAACCGAGTACTGCAATGTGTATGACACGTTGAAATAAATCCAGATGACAAGATATCAAAAATTATGACTGGTTGGGTGCCCCAGTGGAAGCGACTGATAGACAGTCCGAAGAAGGGGTGGGCAGACTGCGTGGAAGAGAACAGGAGGTGAATGGCTAAGTAAAGATAAAATGGCGCAGCCAGAAATCCTACCCTGTGATGTAGCACCGTGATGATGAACGTCCAAGAACAAATCGTTATTTATATTTGGAGTATTATTCCGTGTTGCGCCATCCCCCTCTTTAGCCAACATCTGGGGCAGCAGTACAGTGTCCATTATCAGGGAAAATGTGTAATTGAAGTGTATTCTTATGTATGTGGAGATGCGAAACCGTGCTGCGCGCTCCAATATACCTTCTATCTTCTTCTTCTTCTTCTGCGATGTCCCAACTCATTGTCTAGGTAGGCTGTTAGGGTTAGCTCTTCTCGTTCTCAGGTTGTAGTTTCTTATCTTTCCTCCGCTTCATTTTGCTTGCCCCTGGAGTCCTGCAAACTGGAGAAAATCCCCTTCGCTGGCAGATAGGGTAGTGCATCTTTGCGTACGTTTTTCCATGAAGCTTTGGTTGATTTGACTATATGGTTTTTTTTATCCACCGATGGTTATTAGACGTGGAACCAGAGTGACCCAACTAACTAGCACACTGCTTCTCAACTAACTCACTGCTTCTCACTTTAGCCGTACTTTTAGGATCCCCCGACGGATTGGTTACCGTCAACTTCACCCTCTGGGGCTGGTACTTCGGTGTTTTAAATTAATTAAAAATAGTTTTCAATGTTTAGCTTTGGTACAGCCGCCAGCTAACGGATACAAAGAATTGTTAAGCTTAGCCCCTTTGCCTTTTAATATTTATGGGATTTTTATAGCTTTCAATTGTCTCTGTAATTGGGCGGGCTCGAGAGTTTTGTACATTCCCAGGACTTCAGAAAAAAAACCACAGTAATGGCCGGACAAGTCCGAGAACATGCTTAAATGTATGTAAGTTTATACTCTCACATATAAATTCACCAATGATTCAGCACCCCTGTCGATAAGGGCTACGAAGGAAATGTAGTCATATTACTTACAAAAACGCAGCGCTATATCTTGCCCGGCGCGGGACGGGTTGCTACTTTTTACATGGGAATATTAAAGCAAAAAGTACCGCTTCACTGTAATACCTACTACCTACCCGCACCGCACATACTAATACATCCAGCCCGAAGTATGCCGGATTTCACTCCGCGAGAGATTAAATTATGTTTTTAGTTTGTACATCATCCTGTAAAATGTTTCAGAGGTTAGCATTTTGCAATGTTATGCAGGAATATATATTTTTTCATTATTATTCATACCTAATATATAAAAGTTTATTACGGGTATGATTAACGTGACCATTTATTATGTCCCCCAAACCGGGATACCGAAAAAAAGGTAGGTACTTAATAATAATAATAAATTTAAACAACTTATATAGCGCTGTTTACGCGAAAAATCGCCTCAAGAGCGCTGTACAAAAGAGGCTAGATTACAATTCATCTTGCAGCTTACCAGCATGGACGATAGATTGGAATTCTAGACCTCTGTTCAAAATTTAAAGAGATTTTTTGTTTTTATTAAGAGAAAATTTAAACGAAATGAAGCAAATGTAAAAATGCTTTTACTAAAATTAGCATTGAATTTACGGTGACCAGACAACTCAGAATGAAACCAACTCAGAAGCACCTCAGAAAGGTCATTAAGAGTGATGATCAAAATAAACAAAAAATTTGGTTAAATAGGTTAAGTTAGGTTAGGGTTACCGGCCATTTTAAAATTACGTTTTAATAGCTTTTAATGACCTTTGTGAGGTGTTTCTGAATTGATTTCATTCTGAGTTGGCATGGAACCGAATTTACGAGTGAATTTACCTTACTATGTAGAAAGGAGGCTAGATCACAACTCGTCTTGCAGCTATCAAGCGCATGTATTATTGGAATTCTAGCCCTTTAATACATTAAATAAAATACCACACTTTCACACAATACAATTGACAAAATAGTAATGTTTTTTTCGTGTCGTATCATGACTAGCTATTTTATATATGTATCATGGTTAGCTATTTTATATATCTATGTATTTCAAGATTGCCAGTACGTTTGTATAGGCGCATAATGGTTTCTTTTCGAAAACGGGACATTTTGGCATCCCGACGCTGTGTTCGGGGAGACCGGGATACGCTGCCTGAAAACGGGAGTGTTCCGGTGAAAACGGGACGTCTGGTCACATTAAATATCATGCCTGTATCGAATGTGTTATGCAATCTAGGCGAAACATAGCAAACTCTTCTTGCATATTATCGAAGACGAAAAATACTGCATTTAAACGGCGCGTCACCGAAAATATTGATGTCACCACATTTTCAACGTAAAATAATTCATGCTCCCAAAATAAATATTACTTGAATTACACAGATGGGAATATTGCAACACCTGCCACCTGGGGTGAACAAGCAGGCGTAAATAACACCTGCTACCTGCATCTGCTACCTGCATCTGCCACCTGCTGCGTAGGGTCCCAGGGTGTGGCCTCTCGACAATCCGCCATCAGGAGTAAACAACACCTCCACCTGCCACCTGGGGTAAACAAACAGGCATAAACAACACCTGCCACCTGCACCTGCACCATGCATTTTCTCCCGGGGACTGCCAGCTGAAAGGGGGAATACATACTCCGGATTAGTACATATTAATTAGTACTTTTAACATTTCTTATTTTGTTATTCTTTTTTATCTCTTATTTGCAGATGCTCGCAGTCCTACAGATAGCAATTATGTCTTTTTCCTTTTCTTCTTCTTCTTTAGGTCATCAAGTGGCTCTTAAGGAATTAAGACCACTGCCCGAAGGAGCGGCCATTTTTTGTCTTTAATTACTACTAACACTGTGCTGTCCTGTACTTTTGTAAGCACTTGCATACTGCTTCCTAACACTGTATGCGGGGACATTTGAAGGTCTAGTTTCGTTCATTTATCTAGAATCGTTCTTCCAAAAAAATTAGAGTCCTTGCGAGAGCCTTGAAGGAGTAACCTTAAGTTACTTATACCCCAGGGCGGGTAAGTGGTGGGGCCCTCCAAATGCACTTGCCACCTGCACCTGCCACCTGCTGCGTAGGGTCCCAGGGTATGGTCTTCCGACAATCCGCCGTCAGGAGTAAACAACACCCGCGAGCGGATGTAAACAAGCGGGTGTAAACAACACCTGCACCTGCCACCAAACATCAAATATAAAGTGCTACCTGAACACTCTTCGACTGGCCAGCGAAACACTGTTAGATTTCGCTTCTGCTGGACTTACCCGATCAAGACGTCATTCTCTCCTTCTCTTGTGCGGGCTTCATCCCGGACAAATTGAATAACACCTACAAAACCCTGATGCCTGACGCCCTTGAAGTCGCTGTGCTACCACTGGCCATCTTACCCCAGGCTGCTAACCCCGGGCTCCCTTGCCCCGAGCCTCACATCTCGGGCTCCACTGAACTTGCTGTCTCTCACCAAGCCATTGAAGTCACTGCGCTACCACTGGCCTTCTTGCTCCGGGCTGCTAGCCTGGGGTCCCCTTGCATCGAGCCTCGCATCTCTCTGATGCTGACGCCCGAGCCCTGAACACTACCGCCCCCAGAGCTCCATCTTGGGCTACAGTTTTACTGTCTGAAACTGCCAGAAATCTGACGATGACGCCACGCCCACCTACCTGATGATGACGCCATTTAGAGATGCGTGCTGTGCACCCGCAGCACGCCCAATAGAATGCAGACCTACCTGATGATGACGCCATTTAGAGATGCGTGCTGTGCACCCGCAGCACGCCCAATAGAATGCAGACCTACCTGATGATGACGCCATTTAGAGATGCGTGCTGTGCACCCGCAGCACGCCCAATAGAATGCAGACCTACCTGATGATGACGCCATTTAGAGATGCGTGCTGTGCACCCGCAGCACGCCCAATAGAATGCAGACCTACCTGATGATGACGCCATTTAGAGATGCGTGCTGTGCACCCGCAGCACGCCCAATAGAATGCAGACCTACCTGATGATGACGCCATTTAGAGATGCGTGCTGTGCACCCGCAGCACGCCCAATAGAATGCAGACCTACCTGATGATGACGCCAAGTCTGTCAAATGATGACACCATTTAGGGATATTGTACTGATGCACAAATGGTTACGGAAATAACCGATGATAAACGATAGACAGCGTTGTTTCGGAAGTTTTGGGTTCCCTAGCTTCAGAATAACTATCGAGTAGTATTAATAGGCCAGAGACTGTACGGTTGAAATTTTAGAATCCGGCTAAGAATGCAACCCTGATGCCGCGCCATACGCAAAACCCTCTTCGTACTTGATGTTTGTTAAAAAGCTACTTTTGTAATATAACCGAATTCAAGAAAGTAGCCAATGATGCCACTAGAAAGTAGCCAATGCCTCTTACGTTAACAGATCACATGAGGACCTGCCGCTGGCAGTTATAAGTACACACCACGGATTTGTAATTTTGAGTATCTCTGTGGATTTATAGAGATTATTATTGTAAGTGGGAGTTGTGAATAATAGTACAACGCGGCTATATACGCGGTTATTTTGTCCCGGTGACTAGCTGTCACTGGATCACAAAATCACAATGGATCCGAGGAATTGACTATTTTCGGGACCAGTTCCTATCGAATTTATATAATTGTCACCAACACTCATACTGGGCGAAGCCGAACCAAAAGTCACCCGCAGGACCTAGCAGCAAAAACCTGCGGAGCGGGTTTTTAACTGCTAGTTCTGTATTATCATAATAAATAGTCATTCTAAACCTTACGATAACGTTAATAAAGCAACATATTATCTCGACGAACCTTAATCCATATATTAAGTAATCTTAATCTCTTGGATTGAAGTACCTACATCACATTATACCATGGGCCCAATGATTCCGAACACTAGGAAGCAGTTGGGAGTTGGGACTCTTATGTGGTAGTCACACTAAAAAAGCAATAGTAACGGGACAAAACATAACAATTTAAAACAATCTACACAAGTGATAATAATATCAAATTATTAATTACCCCAAATACAAGCGTAGAATGTAGAATTTCATTTCCGCACCTTAAACGATATCTGTTTGTTATTTATGGGACAGTAAAAGAAAACGCATCCACACACGTAATAAAATATGGCAGTTCAGAAACGCGGCCATTAAGTCGTTTTACTGCTTAATACCTTTAACACCATGGTGTATAATATCGCACAGGCATGTATAACAACGAGACGTTTGAATAGAATAACACTAGGCTTTCGATTAACCGGGGTTGAATTAACCGGGGTTGTGTGCTTTGACGAAATTTTTAAAATTACAATAGTTTAGTTTTAAAATCCGAGTGCACAAATGCGTGGGCGTCGTTGGTTGAATCTTCTGCTAAGTTAATTTTTTTTGCTAACAATTAAGTAAGTTGGTAGAATTAAAATATTCTGGTAATTCGTAACTCAGGAATGTTTGTCTGTAAAAAAAATAAAGCATTTTTATGTTTAGATTTTTCCAACTTTAGATCCACGCAAGAATGTTAAAACCAAATGGAAAATATCTTTTAAAATTTTTATTTTGGTACCTATATGAATGTTGCTTCCCAACCCCATATATGTAATTTCTACGAACCTTGTCAGTTTGTTTTTTTTAGATTCCATGCATTTTATTTGGTCATTTGTAAACAGTGGACCTCACGTCCAAAAAGTATGTTTCAAGTTTTTTTTTCATTTAATGAATCTAAACTAAGAATCCCTCTAAAATTGTAAGATTTATAAGTTGGTACTTATATATCTAAAATTTTGCGGGATCCCGCTGGATTATAGAGAAGCGTAGTTCATAACATAACGTAACATAAGACATGGGAAAAATATTGCTTTTTCATTGGACGGTAAAACAAGGTGGTCAAGTCTGTGCGAAATGATATTTAACAAAGTAAGATTGTGCGTATCGAAAAGTCTGGTTGACTTAGGGCTCGGTGCAAATCTTGACTACTTTTTCACTGAAGAGGCATATGGTGTTAGTAATGTTAATAATTTCCCTCAGGGCCTATGTCATCTGGGATGATGTGTGGAGGGTATTTTTGAAGAGAGGAAGGAATGAACATTGGTCTTGAAGAGACCTTTGTTGTAGGAAGGAGGAAACACAGAGGCCGGCAAATCATTCAACAGCCGAGCTGTTGAACATAAGAACGAGTCGAAGAAACGACCCGTTCTCATGTGACAAATGTCAACCGTGTACAAATGTTGGGCACGTGTTTGGCGTATTTCCCGACTATGCACCAGTGCCGAAGGGATCAATGATGCTAGTTCCTCGGAGCATCTTCCATTGTAATACCGGTAGAACAAGGATAGCATTCCCACCCGACGCATGTGCTCTAAAGATTGCAATCCGTCTGTTAAGATGGGAGAATCTATCAAACGGACCGCCCGTTTCTGCACAGAGTCGAGGGTATTTTTCAGGTATTTTGGAGCTCCAGACCAGAGGTGGCTGCCAAATTCAACCGTGGGGCGCACTTGCGATTTGTACAGGGTTAGCAGTTGTGCACTATTAAAGTATCTGCGGGCCCTGTACAGTACGCCCAGTTTCTGGGAGGCTAACTTTACTCTGGCTTCGATGGAGCCCCCATACCTGAGCTGGTAACTTAGGGTTACACCAAGCATATCAATGGAGGGCCTGTTTGGAAGATTGCTTCCGTTGAAAGATACTAGATTTTCATTTCGATCACTTTTAAACGTAATCAGACAAGGTTAGGTCTTTGAAACATTAAATTCAACGAGATTATTTTTACCCTAAGAGAAAACACTCTCGAGGAAACCGTCCATTCTTTGCTTCAAAGCCCTACGAGCTGTTGGAGTTTGTGAGCCCTTTGGGGGCTTGTCAAACAAAAAGCTATCATGAACTGTACTGTCATCCGCATAACAGTGAATTGGTGCACATGACAAAAGGTCGTTGATGTGCAACAAAAACAACGTCGGAGACAGAACCGATCCCTGCGGGACGCCAGCATTTATCGAGTGTGAGGAAGAGGTGAAACCATCGACTACCGTCTGAATCGACCTCTCCCTCAAGAAATCGGCAATCCAAGTACACAAGGATGCGGGAAGTCCGTAAGAATGCAGTTTGTTGACAAGTCCTCGGTGCCAAACCCGGTCAAAGGCCTTGGAGATGTCCAGTGCAACCGTTTGGGTCTCACCGAAACGTTCCAGGCATCGCCCCCAAACATGCGTCACATACGCGAGAAGATCACTGCACGAGCGGTTCCGCCGGAATCCGTATTGACGCTCGTTAATAATTTTGTTCTTCTCGAGGTATGTGGGCAGTTTGTCGTTGATCACACGTTCCACCACCTTAGACAGAATTGATGTGATCGCTATGGGGCGGTAGTTGGCCGGGTTGGAGCGGTCACCCTTCTTTGGAATAGGATGGATAACCGCTTTTTTCCAACCAGAGGGCACAGAGCAAGTCTTCAGGGACATTTTAAAAAGCTTTGTCAAAATTGGAGCTATTTCTGCAGCGCACCTCTGCAGTACCAGGGAAGGTATTCCGTCAGGCCCACTAGCTTTATTAACATCAAGCCCTCGTAAAGCATGGAGTACTTCCCGATGCCGGATCCTCAGCTTTTTCATACGAAAACCGCAGTGAGGAACCGACGGCGGGACAGCACCTTGGTCATCGAGGGTTGAGTTATCCGCAAACATTTTACCTAATAAGTTAGCTTTTTCGGTGGGGGTGTTTGCTAGTGAGCCGTCAGGTCGAGTAAGAGGCGGCAGATTGGATTTGCAGAAATTGCGACCTATTGAGCCCGCAAGCGACCAGAATTGCCTGCTGCCATGCGGGCATGCAGCCAGCTTTCTGCTGATCTGCAGGTCGTGCTCAAATTTTGATCTATTTATGATTCTCTTGGTTTCCTTTGCCATTTTTTTGTAAGCTGTTCTGTCTTCGGATATTCTAGATGTGTTGTAGGCTCGGTAAGCCGCGTTTTTTTGTCGCACTGCTTCAGCGCATTGTCGACTGAACCACAGCTTTGAGCCTACACCAGTTTCCTTAACAGTAGATTGGATGAAGCTATCCATCGTGGATGTGATGACTTCACCAATTTCTTGGGCACATCTTGAGGGATTCGAAGTCCGAAAACAGACAGGTGACCACGGGAAAGCATTAAAATGTGCCCGCAGACCGAACCAATCTGCTGACCTATAGTGCCACACTTTTCTCTTCAGCCTCTCGTTTGGTGGTCTGAAGTTTACAGGGATTGATGTCGTCACCAGGCAGTGGTCGGACGATCCTAAAGGCGATGTGACTTCAATCTTGTAAAGGTGTGGCACAGTAGTTAAAAATAGGTCTAACAGATTGGAACGGTGAGTCTGGACATCAGGAACCCTTGTGGGCTCCTGAACCATTTGCTCCAACACGTAGCAAAGGGAAAAGGATTCCGCTTGGCGTCCAGCCGAGTCTGTTGATCCTGAGAACTTCAACCAAGGTTCATTATGAACATTGAAGTCCCCCAGGACCACAAACTCTGCTGTAGGGTAGCGGGGCAAGAGGTCATCAATAGTGCCGCTTAAGTGTTTGAAGAGCTCGTACGTGTCTGATTCGCCAAGGTTCGGTGAGCGGTATAAACACGCGTAGAATCTTACCATACTGGCAAGATTGACGCGTATCCACATTACGTCGAATCTGGAATTTTCCAGATTCAACAGTCGCACACAGTTGACGTCAGCTCGACTATAGAGACAGACACCTCCTTTAGGTCTGAACTTGCCTGCGAGGGTGAAGCCCGGGCAGTCCAGATAGGAGGCGTCTACACGCTCAGCTATCTGTGTTTCAGACAGGAAAAGTAGGTTGGGGCGTTGAGAAAAAAGATGGTGGTGGACAGAGTTTAAATTGGTGTGCAGGCCGCGAATGTTGGTTAATTCACCAACAGTTTTGGCCTGCACCGGGGACGCCTACTCCTCGCCGCTGAAATGACGTTAATTGTTGATGGTTGTATATTCATGATTTTATTTGTAGGGTTATTTAAGTGTGATATGAGAAGAAGGAAGGTCTGGGAGGGAAAAGGTAAAGGGGTGGGTAGGATGCTGGGGTTTAGAGTTTCCAGGAGTGACGGACGTATGTATCCAACCCACCCACTGCGGTGCAAGGCGATGGGAAGGGAGAGTCCGGCTGGAGAGGTCGCCCAATGCGCCCCAAACGCTACTGCTGGGTCCCCTCCGGTCACGAACCGGTACAACAGCAGCGGCGGGGTTTTTACACTCGTTGATGGGGCAGCCCACCCTCAGTCGTAAGCCTGAGAATCAGGCCCCTGTACTACCGAGCGGCCCGGACAGCGGTAACCGGTTGTAAAGGGTCTCCCTCAACCAGCATCTCCCAATCCGGCCCGCCACGCAGAAGGTGGGCCGACGCACCCGCCATCAAGACCTGGACAAACATTACCCCAAGAACCCGGGCACCCTTGCTAAGTCACTAAACGTAGTGAACCACTTGGGGTGACCTGTGGCAGAGGTGTTGGTCATCCAATAAATGGTGCTGAACGATCTGGAAAGAATATTACAGCCGGTGAAATTAGCAGTCGAAGTTTTATGTAGGCGAGAGTCAAACTTGATTATTGCTGAAACCACTTTAAATTTTGTTATTAGCAAACCGAAAAATATTAATAAACCATTAGCCCAAAAATTTGTTGATTCGTTGAGGAAACAGATTTCAGACCGGCGAACTAACTTGACAGCGGTTTTATTATACTTACATGATCAATATAAGTACGAAGAAGACAGAAGTCGATTTATTAATGTCGATGACACATTTAGTCTGGCTCCATGGCAACTCAGAATGAAACCAACTCAGAAACACCTCAGAAAGGTAATTAAAAGCTAGGAAAAAATAATTTTAAAATAGCCGGTAACCCTAACCTAACTTAACCTATTTAAAATTTTTTTAAATATTTTTTTATCATGACCTTTCTGAGGTGCTTCTGAGTTGGTTTCATTCTGAGTTGTCTGGTCACCATTTAGTCTACCTTAAAAAAATGTAATACGCAAGGCAATCAAAACTATAGTCGAAAGGCTAGAGAACACGGAAACGGGTAACAACGCAGTAGCCAGTGTTCCTGCTGACGCTGATGATTCTTACGATGACGATGACGACACTCCTCTCGCTAATCTGGAGACCTAGCTAAATCTTCAGGTTTTGATAAAGAAGGAAATGAATTACTTCGAGTCCTGTGGATTAAAAGGCACATACATTCAATTCTCTTACAATGCGCTAATGACTATTGTGCCAACCAGCGCGGAAGCTGAACGAGCTTTTTCAGCCGCTGGCTACCTTGTTTCCAATATTTAACTTTTTTACGAAGCTATTTCCAAAATAATGTTTAAACTTATGACTTATGATGCTTTTAACCGACGTGTTACGCACCCTCATTTGTTTTTTCAGCAAAATCATCGCTGGCGGCATCCTCTACATTTAGTGGTCATTTCTGTGAAATTTATTCCGAAATTTCTGGCCACTAAGCTCGTCTAATGCCCCGGTGCAACAAATAAATGCTTGAGTGCCCAGGTTGCCACCGGGAGACATTTTAAACTCTTATAATTTACAAATTGTTACTTATATAAATACTTTGCCACTAAAAGGCCCCAGGTCGGCTTCGCCGCAAGGGAAAACAAGAGTCTGCTCCGCCTCCAAGCCAAGTAAACTGCTTTTCCTTATTATCTTTCACTCCTATACTAAATGTATATTTGTTCAATTAATATAACTTACACACTCGATAATAATGGCTACTTCTAGTAAAGTGCAAACACGATCAAAACCTATTGAGTCACCACTACCAACCGATGCCGGTGAAGTGCACTATGATAAATTTATCAAATATGTAGACAAAAAGATGGACGAAATAAAGCAGCAACTCTTCAAAAAAATGGAACAAGAGACACTAAACATTAAGAAAAATCTAGAACATGAAATTTTAGAAATGAAAAAAAGTGTAGATTTTATAAGCCAGCAATATGATGATATTTCAACCAAGGTTGACACAATCCTACAATTAAACAAAAAAGTAGATATTCTTGAAGAAGCAAACAACAGCAAAGAAATCAGAATCAATAACCTAGAAACTCGACTGGCTGAAATTGAACAGGTCAGTATGAGCCACAATTGGGCGGAGTTTGCGGGTGTAGTTACCCTTCCTAATGAAGAACCGCCGGACACCATAAACAGATTATTCAAGGAAATACAAGTTAATGTCGAATCACAGAAGATAAAAAGAATAATCCGTTATCAAGATCGTACACAGAAAATGGAGGGCGGAACTTACAGATACAAAGTACAACTTCAAGATGAGGAAGCCCAGCAGAGAGTCTTGAACTCCCGCAAGAACGCTAGAGAGAAGAACATATTTGTAGGCGAACTTTTAACCCCTTACTTTAAAGAGCTGCTGTGGAAGACAAAACAAAAAGCTAAAGATAATAATTATATGTATACTTGGTTCAAAAATAACAAAATCCTCACAAAAAAGAACTCTGATCATACTTCAAAAATAATAAACGTAAAACATGTCAACGACTTACAGCTCATAATCTAATTGGTTACATTATTTTTAACTGTCTACTGTATAGGTAACTCCATCTATTACAAATGGACTCACTACTAAACATTGATTTTGAACCACCCTATCATGAAGAACATATATTCAAAAATTCTCAAGATTTCAAAGTATTCCACACAAATAACTCTTTAAATATAATATCCCAAAATATTAGAAGCATTCGCAAGAACTTAGACAGTTTTACAATTCTTTTACAAGACCTCGACTCCCGCTTTGATATAATAATTTTAAGTGAATGCTGGACAGATGACTCTTACACCGATATCTACTTACCTGGATATTCGACATTCCATACTACTACTAAACTCAACCAAAATGATGGGATAGTTATCTTCGTAACAGACTCGCTGAATCCCTCTATCTCTGAAATAAATTTAACGGAAGCAAATTGCATAAAAATATCACTTGGATCTGATTTATCTGTATTTGCGATTTATAGACCTCCTTGCTTTAAAAATCTCACACCTTTCCTTAATTCTCTACAAAAACTTCTGAATGATAACACAAATACCCAACAACTCATCTTAGCGGGTGATCTGAACATAAACATTTTGAATTGCAATCCTCAAACTAACGAATATCTAAGTCTTTTAAGTCATTATGGCCTTAAATCAACTATTAATTCTACCACAAGAATAAGCCTTGAGTCCAAGTCTTGCATTGATCACATTTTTGCTAAAACCAAGAAAATAACCATCTCATCCATTATTCACACAACGGTCACCGATCACTACACTACTTCACTCGGCATTAGATCGAACTTCAAAAATAAAACGAAAATGCCTACAAACACCACACAACACGTCATAGACTTCAAATCACTTAGGGCAGAAATTAGTCATGAATCCTGGACTTCAACACTAAAAGAAAAAGACCCGAACAAAGCTCTAAATGCTTTCCTAATAACTTTGGAAAAGTACACTAACAAGCACACTACAATAAAAACACATAAAAACAAAGCTCACAAAACATTGCAAATTAAACCATGGATCACTGCAGGGCTAGTAAAGAGTATTCACAAACGAAATGCAATGCACATGAGAGTACATAAAAACCCACATGACGGTAAACTTAATCACGACTACTTATTATATAGAAATCTATGTAACAAATTAATTAAGCAGGCCAAATACAAATTTTATAGGAACGCAATTGAAAATGCCAGAACGGATCCAAAAAAAACTTGGAAAGTCATTAATGAAGCAGCATATTTAAAACCCAAGAAGAATAATAATATCAACAAACTGTCAATTAATGGAGAAATCCTTGAAACTAAGAACGAACCATTTAAACTAGCTAATTATATTAATTCTCATTTTTCCAACGTAGGCCTAAATCTAGCAAGCAAAATCCTCAACAATCACCACACTGCAAAAAAACTTTCATCTAAACACAGCCCTACCAAGCAACCATTACACTCTTTTAATATATATAAACTCAATAAAACAGAAATTTCCGACTTTATTTTATCTCTCAAACCACATTGCGCTCCGGGCCCGGACAAAATCTCAAACCAAATTCTGATTAATCTGCGAGAATTTATTGTTATACCTCTTCTACACATATTCAATCAAAGCTTTAGCCAAGGGATTTTCCCGGATAAACTAAAAATTGCCATTATAACTCCAATTCACAAGTCAGGGGACAAATCTCTCATATGTAACTACAGACCTATCTCACTATTAAATTCTTTATCGAAAGTTTTGGAAAAAGCAATGAAAAAAAGGCTAATATCCTACCTCGATAAACACAACTTACTCTCAGATTGTCAATTCGGTTTTCGAGCTAAAATGAGCACAGAACAGGCTATATCCGAATTAACTGATTACATTGTCAAAAATACAGATGTAGGATCCAAAGTCATCGGAGTTTTTCTAGATCTGGCTAAGGCTTTTGATACTATCTCTCATGACATTCTGTACGAAAAACTTAAAAATAATGGTATCAACGGTCCGCCGCTCGAATGGTTTATTAGCTATATTAAAAATAGGAAACAAATAGTTGAACTTAATAAATGCTATAGTGATCCGGAAGAAATCAAGTATGGCGTACCTCAAGGTAGTGTACTTGGTCCCCTTCTATTTCTCATTTACATAAATGAACTTACCGATATTAAAATGGCATCTATCGACTACAAGGTAATCAGTTACGCAGATGACTCGGTAATTCTATTCAAAGCACCGAGTTGGGAAAAAGCCTTCAAAAGTGCGGAAACTGGTATGATAGAAATAAAAAATTGGCTGGACGAAAATCTTCTTACCTTAAACATCTCCAAAACAAAATACTTAACATTCAGCAAAACCACTACCGGGCAACCAAAAATCACTCCGCCTTTATACCTACACCCTGATATTACCTCAAATCCCTCAAACCACAACTGCGAAAAAATAGAACATACTGATAATATCAAGTATCTAGGCTTAACAGTGGATTGTAAATTTAACTGGGAACTTCATATTAACTTACTAACTAAAAAAATCCGTAAACTAACATTTATTTTCAAAACTATTAGAAACATTATGCCACTAAAACAATTAAAAAATGTTTACTACGCTCTTTGTCAAAGCCTCCTAACTTATGGAATTTCTGCTTGGGGGGGAGCTGCCGACAAGTACATTAAACCGCTTAACACAATCCATAAAACATTAATTAGGATCATGTTCAAAAAACCTTATCTTCACCCGACGGAAAACATACTTATTACTAATAACATACTAGATATCAGGAAGCTGTTCATTAAAAAGATCATACAAATAAACTGCGTAAATTCCTCTCCATGCCACATAACTCACCCGAAAAACACAAGAGCTAAATCGTGTAACCTACTTCTAGTGCCTAAAACTAAATCAACTTTTGCCCAAAAACACGAATCTTACCTCGCACCTCACATTTTCAACACCTTCCTAAAAGAAACCACCTACAGTACCACAAAAAACAACCTAAACTGGTTATAAAAACATTTCAATACATGGTTACTACACAAAAAAAGGGCAAGCATCACCAAGTTATTAGTAATCTCATCTTAGTCTTTAATCCTCACTCTTTATTTACTTATATGTGTTGGTTACTTATAGAAATTTTATCTTAATTATTAATACTGCTTTTGTATTACGAATGCTTTTATTATTAATACTGCTTTTGTTTTGCGAAAGTTTATATTATTATTACCTCATTTGTATATTATTTTGTTGAAATCCTATAGTTCTAGATTTAGACGCTAGCATTACTATGTGTACTTGATGAATTTTTGGTTTTATGGAAATTTGTCAATTCCTTGATAACTGTATTTCAACTCCCAATAATTCTTATTTGACTATATGTATTTAGGTTTTAATATGTATCTATGAGTTTGATTATGTACACGTATGCGAATACCTGTGTGTAAGTATGTGCGCATATGCGTGTATGTGTGTATGAACATAATTGTGTATATGCATGTATATATATGTAAATGTATATGTGTCTAAGTCTATGTATATATATATATATGTACCCGCCTCGGAACAGACTTAGTCTAGTGAGGCGGGCTACTAACTTGTGTGTATATGATTATTATTACAATAAACGACCGGGTTGCCGGCATTAAAAATAAAAAAATAAACTCCGCAGGACAATGAAACAAACATATTTCATTCCAGAGTCCTGCAGGGCATCCAGGGAAAGAAAGTTTGAGCCTCTGACCCTTAAAATCACAATGCTAGGGCGTTTTTTGCCCAGAAAAAACACTTCCTTGCCAGAATCCGTTTTTTCCCATTTCAAAAATCCAGGGACCTCGTAAGACGATGAAACAAACAGGTTTTAGTAGCTAGTCTTGCGAGGGACCTGGGAAAAATACTAGATTCTTATTCCTTAACTTCCTTAACTTCCCAAAATTAGCCAAACAGTAAATACCTACCACCAAATCCTAAACTTGCCTTAAAATCAACATAAACTCACCAAAACAAAAATCTACGGATAAATCATACCTGTATAAATATGTTAGAATTAAGACGTGTACCTGTAATATTACGTTATTCCAATATGCTATACATAATTGCAAATCCAACCTCTGCCAGTGCTGTAGATATTCGTCAACACTTTGGTTCTCATAGATATTAGTCAGCAGTTTGAGCTGTAGATATTCGTCATCACTTTGGTACTCATAGATATTAGTTCGATTTTTTCAGTTTTTGGAATTCCTGTAGATATTAGTAGACGCCTCCTCTAAGTCCACCCTGCTGGATCCCGCAAATAATACCTGGATCCAGCGGGACTAAGATTGTTCAGTCCCGCAAATACCTGGATTGACATGGTCTTGCGGGATTGCATTCCCTAATTGCAGTTAATTCAAATATCCCAGTAGAACATGAACTTCAAGCTACGTCACGAATTTTCAACCAATCACCGCCGCCGTGTCCCCTCGATGAGCTGACCGTGTTAAACGCATTTTCTACGAACCTTGACGTGAGGTGTTTGCCTCTCGTTTTTGAGGTGATGAACCAGAATTTTCGGCATTGCTTTTTTGTATACTTGGAACTTCGAACAATGTTAAGATTTCTG
Source organism: Limnephilus rhombicus (assembly GCA_929108145.2). Taxonomy (NCBI): domain Eukaryota; kingdom Metazoa; phylum Arthropoda; class Insecta; order Trichoptera; family Limnephilidae; genus Limnephilus; species Limnephilus rhombicus. The sequence continues at coordinate 25,492,994 of OV815295.1, read as the reverse complement.
TTGTTTTCAATATGTTTTTTATTTACCACTTTTCGTTTTCAACAAATACCCACGAACCTCAATGTTAATCTGTTCGATTATCCGTTGTAAGTTGTAACAGCGGATAACCGCGACTCTACGCGATGCAATCTCTTCCCGCCATTTCTCCTAAGATGTGAGAAGATAAAATCCCCGTTCCACTTTTAAATAATCAGTTTAATGTGATAGCCCCCTTGGGATGGCGGGAGATTGGATTAATACAATATAAGCGAAAAAGCGGGGAATGTTGCCATTATATTAATTTTAAGCGCTGTTTTACGACCCTGACCAATTTAAGTGTAGATGGGGCCCTAATGAACGGGGGCTAGGAGTGGTGGGTAGGTTTCCCAGTGGGTATTATGGTTTTGAAAGTGATTTTACTCATTTTTAGTTAAGTGTGAGATAGTCCATACCTAAATAGTTATGATTTCAGATTATTTGTTTATTTATTCATGCTCTCCATAGAATGGTTATACACCAATGGATCACGGAGAAGATTACAAATTTGAGGTACATGGGGGCAGTTTAATTTATTTTGTGACATGTGTCAAAAGATAGTTACTGAACTGTCTGTAAGTGATGTTGAAAATATCGATGGTCAATGCAGAATCGTTAAGCAGTTGAGTCGAGAGGTGAGGCTCTCGACTAGCAATCCGAAGGTAGCGGGTTGAAAACCCGGCGTGCGCAAAAAAAATTGTATTTAATTATTTTGTGTTCTATTACAATTTATTCATAATAATAATAATATATAGAAAAGAGTTAGTGAAAAAGTAATGTAATTTATTGTTGCTAAGTTGCTTAGTTGCTAAGTTATTAGCAACAAATATAATTAATATAATTGATTAAAATCCTTGTAGACCACCCATCTCCCCCTCCCCAATATGTTGTGTATATAAACCGTAGACTAAGAAATATTTGTACCAGTCTGAAGATGGCTTTAACGAGCTGAAACCGGTTACGGTCGAATAAAATTAAGTGGAATAAAGTTTTATACTCGTTTTATTATAATAAATTACCGAATAGACAGGTTTTTCCCCACCTTCCTCTCCTCCATCTCCTTTTCCTACCCACTACCTTCTGCCTCACAATTCCCGGATTAGCGATCCCATAGTCTTACTGGCTCCAGGCGGTAGCAGTAGGGATTCTCGTGCGGTATTCACTTTAAAAAAATTGGGAAAGCGGATATAAAAAAAAACCGACACAAGGTAATACTTTTATTTGGCACGGCAAGAAAGACGAACATTCCCTGGTTACGAATAACCCGAAAAAATTTGAAATCTCCTATCACCACCAGAGTAAGCGGAAAAGGTGTGTCGTGCTGGAGAACTAAGCCAGCCGAGGAATCGAATACGCGACACCAGGTGGGACCCAAACGCGATGCCAACAGAACCACTGACTGGTCATTCATTTATAAACGCTATCAATTGATTCCAATCCAGCTTGGAGTAACGAAAGTTGTTAAAATGTGACTTACGACCTAATTATCTAAATTAAATCCTTGAAGTCAAAAAGTACATTCGGGTTCCATTTTAAGGTTCAATTCAATATTGTCAATATATTAGTAATTATTTTTATTTTTTACGTAGCCTTGACGTTTAGAAATGTAAATCCATAGACAGATCCGCCAGTGTCGCCATTGTACAACGATTTCTTATTTATTTCCTAAAAATATTGTAAATAAAGAAGTTGAGCTTATCGATCCGATATTGTTATCAAGTTATCAATTTGATCGTGATACATCCCTTGGACTTTTAGGTTCATTAAAATCGGACAATATTTTTGTAAGACATTAAAAAAATGTACAAAATATTTAATATCGAGCAATTATTACAACGTAAATAATTGTCCTTCCGAAAAAAAACAATATAATTTCAATGTTGGTTAGTTTCATTTTGCAGAATGATGGTAATTTTCCTAAACAAAAAAAAACTGATAGAAATGTACGTTATTCATACATTTCTAATAAAACATTATATTTTTATCTCTCAGCCACTGAGTTACTACTTATAATCTTAAAATCAAGAACAAAATTAAGATTAAAAATGAGGTACTTAAAATATTTCATTAAATAGAAAGCATATCAATGAAAAAGAGCACATTAAAAAAATATGATTTTAAAACTCAACAACTGATTTATTCCACAATAAAATAAGCCAATAAAAAGTAGATATTACAACGACTTCACGGCTCGTAAAACAACGGGGGTTGTGTCAAGCCACGTTAGACGGCTTTTAGCGTTTAGGCATGTATTACTGAACTGTAGAGAAAGTTTGGTGAAATAGAGAGAATGATTATTATTTACGAAATGAATTATTAACTTGAGTTCGGCGACGCAAATGAATCAATTCCGAAAGTTGTGCTGAATCAATTCTGTACAAATCTAATTTTTGTGAGAGCACTACTCAGTGCGTGATGGAAAACGAAAAATAATATAATAATAACATTTATATATTTATTTATATGAGGGATCAGTAGGATTTATAGGTTCAATTAGGAATTCCACAGAACCGAACCCTCTGATATGAAAATATCTGGAGTCGGTGAATTATTTTCCCACTTGGTCTCTGTTAGGTTGACATGTTGTTCTGGTATTGTTTTGTATTTATAATACTTATATAGTGCAATTGCAGAGCGTGGATTGACTAGATGATCATTTGGGGAAGTGTGTGAAAGGGTTTAGTTTTTCCTGTGGGGAAAATTTAACCCGGACATTTAAATCTGGTGTATAATTATTTATGTAATAATAATATTTTGTTTCTTAACATAAACGCAGTCCGAACTTTAACGTATACACTGTATACAGTTTACAACCGTGAAAGCTTATTTTGTCTGGCCCATGATCCCTTTCGTTCTTTTCACTTGACTAAATAAAATATTAAAAAAATTGCGGCAAAGAAAATTCAATGGTTTCTATTGTTTAACGAAAGGATTGAGAAGTAAACTTCAGTCTACCTTCGATGTTTTGAAACAGACGCTAAAAAAACCCCTTTGGTTATTGGTTTCTGAATCAATTTTTGTAAAATTATTAACATTAAATTGCTTTATTTTTTACAGTAATATATTTTTCTTCGACTCGTATATCGGTTGGGGGATCCATCGTTTCGACAAGGTGCCTCCAAGCATTCCCACGTGGTTTTTTTTTATGTGAATACCCCACAAAAATCCCAACTACTCCTAACCATCTGGAACCACTAAGACCATGGCCTCCTCAATCGGGGTATGGTGTGAGACTGAAGATAGTGGGGAGGGGAAGGATATGAGGAAGAGGAAGTACCTGGAGAGTACCTGGCTATTCAGATCTGATCACAAAACACGGCTGAAGCCATTTTAAGCAAGGTTTCAATTCTGAACGGTGGTCTTACACCAGGGCGATACTGAGAGTATCTTTCACTCTAGAACGTGCCACAAATATAACTTTTATCATTTTGATTGATTAAAATAAAATAACAAAAATCATTTAAATCCGTGACCTTTGGTTTGCTAATTGAGAGCCTTACCCCTCGACCACGGAGGGCTTTAGCATATCTTGTCCATGCATCATGGTGATGTTTGTATTATTTACAATAAAATACTATTTGTTCTTTGGGGGTACTTCTTAATAATAGTAGGTCCTTGATACAGATTGGTTCATTATTAGTTTACGTATTTACAATAATTATACTACTGACCGCACGACCTGTCTGTACTGACTGCTAATTTGATTTGCTAGGCAGCTGGCGATTGAACGCTCTTGACAGCCACTGATGTCCCTTACTGGCATCTGTCGGCAACCGATAGAAGCTCTTTCTCTGTTGGCACCTGTCAGCATCTGATAGAATGCCATCAATCTTCAACCAACTTTACCAAACAATCTTCTTTAAAATTATAAAGTTGAAATGTACATACAACCTTGATACATTTTTCATCGCTGTTTTCATTCATTTTTAGTAAGTATATTTCATGCGTCGTTTTCCGCCGCCCTTTTTTCAATCAGGCCGCGTTAAGTGTTTTGCTCCGCGAGTCTTTCCGCCCCGACTTCGGCTTTTGGCTCCCGACTCCCCAGCTCCGAGGCATTGTCACCGGTAGAGCCTTCTCGAGGCATTATGTAGATGATCTCATCCTAATGCGCCATTTACCCTGGAATGTAAAGCAACCAGTAATGTAGTACGCAAGCAAGTGAGTGCTAAGATTTTGTTAAGGTTGGTGATCGCGAATGAGGAGTTATACGATGTCAGGCTTTCTTAAGTTTCTTAGCTGTGTCGGACACTTTTAAATAACACTGGCAATTAAAATTGTTAAAAAAAAACAATTAAATAATGATTACCTATAGAAAAAATGATTTCCCAATAAATACACCAGTACGAGACGATGTATGAATGTGAGTGAGGCAAAGAGTGTGTGCCAAGACTGAGTTATTTGGCGGTCCGTCGTCTTTGCCTACCTCTGCGGGGAAACGGCGTGATGGTTAGTTAGTTAGTTATACCAGTATGAAAAACCGCATTAGTTTTTTGCCAATATCTCAAAAAAGGTACCTAGACAATTGATCAGACGACAGTTGGCCCGCCGAGAGTTGATCCACCGGACAGTTGATCCCTCTGCCAATTGATTTTATATACACAGGTATCTAGACTCGAATCAGCCCAAAGAAAATTTACACGGTTTTTGTCTTACCGAACAGGTGTCTACCATCTTCTAGACAGGTACGAACAAAGACTTAACATTTTAAATTAGAGAGTCTAGCTAAAAGACGAAACATAAATGACCTTTTAACGCTTTATAAAGTTGTGAATAATCGTGTAGATAGTAACTTAGTCAATAAAATCAAGTTATACGCCAGGCCCAAATCTACCAAAAACCTTAACATATTTTGGACTGTAATTTTTACCAATAATACTGGATATTTACTTTGTCTAGAATGTCTCGATCATCCAACGATCTTGTTAAAATACACACTTTCATAGATATTTTTGTAAATAATAGAACATGTTTAAAAAAATATCTCCACGATTTGTGCACCTAAAAAATAAATAAATTATTTTGATGTTTTATTTTACTTTTCACGTAGCACTCTTTTTAGGTTGAATTACCTTCAACAAAACCAAGTTTTCAGTAAATACTTCTTTTTTTTTTTTAAAGTTTCTTTATTCTTTGAATTGTTCATTACATGAATTGGGGATTTTTCGACCACCATACTAGGCACATGCCTGTGTTGTGGTGGTCGAACTTCATAAATATTGTATACTTTATGTATTTCAATTTTGTATTTAAGTTTTCAAGTTATGTATAAATAATACTTGCATTGTTTTTCATGTGTTTGCTTCTGTGAAAATGCAAATGTGATTACTGCAGACACATTAGTCTAGGGATTTTTATATTTGTATTTTAATTTATTATGTATTACCCACAATAATGTTTTATAAATATCCTGTTTGTGTCGCAAATATATAAATAAAATCCCTCGGACATTTGATCCCCTAAAAGATTATACCTAGGAATATTATTTTCTTTCATTTACTTTTGGGTTTTTCTTTAAATTATTTCTAAATAAGTATGTCATATTTTGTTATTCGGCCGCATAATCTCACCACATGCCCCTTCAGGGACTCCGAATTATTGTCAATAAAAATATTTATATAGCGGATTTCTTCTCAAGATGCCTATTGATAAAAGTATATCGACTTTTGTTGTACGGCCGTAAATTGTCTTTGCATACTTACTTAAAGAAATAATATTTTAGGGGATTAACTGTCCAAGGGATCAATTATCAGAGGGATCAACTGTCCGGGGGTTACTCATCGTCGAGGCACCACCGGGATGTCGGCTAAGGGGCGCGGAATCTGAACCTCGTATCCGGCCTGCCTGATCACCGACTAACTTTCAGCAGGACTGCCGGGCGATCCGCGCTGTAGCACCTCCGTCTGCGGTCTCTCGTCTACCTTGGTATTATCATTATGTTTTGAATCTTGCTTGATGCATTATGTACATAAATATTTTAGGGTAAGCATACTGCCTACATTTTGTTTTCTTACATTGTTTTCATTCCTTTATCTAAAATCCAGGTAAGATTTTATTCACACTTACTAACAATTGTACATAGTAGCACCTGCATACTGCTGCCTAACAACGTATGCGATGGCAATGGAGGTCTAGTATCGTTTAATTAAATGTAGAATCATTTATATACAAAAAAATTAGAGTCCTTGCAAGAGCCTTGAAGGGGTAACCATCTGTTACCTATACCAGGGCGGGTACGTGGTGGGTCCTCCAATGTCCGGGGGTTAATTGGCAAAATTGGCAAAGCATCTGATGATACTGTTCTGTAGGCTCCTGAAAGCGCCAGTAAGGGGATTCGCTGGCCCCTCTTAAGCGCTGAATGAATAAGTGAATTACCCAGTCGATGTTCCCATACACAAGCACCATATGAAACTTGCGCCACATCTGTATAATAGACGGAGTGCAGGGAAACGTAAACCCCATTCAGCGGTTGAGATTCTTCTCAGTTTTAAGAAGAGAGCCTGGGCCTTACTAGAAAAGCTTTTAACGTGAGTCAAGAATGAGGACGATCTGTCTAATGTAACGCCTAAATATTTAGTACTCTCTACAAAACGGATTGCAGTATCTCCCATTTTTATGAAAGGGTTTCTACCTCTACTGAGGGAGCCTTTCATAAGGAGACCCACGGTCTTATGGGGAGCAAAAGTCAGTCTGTTTTCCTTTCCCCAGTTAAGAATCATATTCAAACCTTCTTCAGCTTTATTTTCAAATTATTTTCTACTGTCCCCAGAGACCAAATAAAATTTGTCGTCCGCGTAATCAATCGCAATAGTGCCTTCAGGTAAGGGTAACCTGGAGGAGTCATCGAATAAAATATTCCAGAAATCCGGTGCAAGGGGAGAACCTTGGGGACAACCCATGTCCACATCGCTTTCAATGATGCAATCACCAAAAGAAATTATAATTTTTCTATCTTTAAAATAATCGCAAAATTTTTAAAAGTATACTATACTACCTGTTCATTTATGCCATGTTCCTTGTTTTGTTTTATTTGTCTTTAACTGTTTCAATGTTTTACTGGATGAACTGAACTCAATTTCTTTTTTTTTAATTTCCCTATCCCCATATGGGGGTGTGCTGGACCTCGTCCCTGCTTCATCTTTAATTACATTATTAATTTTGCAGATCTTTCTCAAATCTATCTGCGCCTCCCCCAATGACATGTGCAGGCTTGAGGCTTGATCAGAGGACCTTGACTGTCCTTTGTCCTGCCTCTGACTACCCAACGCTGAATTTTCTTTTAGTCTTCGGGTATTTTACCTCAAATATTCAGTTAACATTCTTTGAGGCTTCACTGAGTGGTTGGCTAAGGGACACTAAGCTAAGTGTAGTTTATGGTCAGACCGAAAGCCATTCAAATTTTTTATTGGTACTTGCCAATTGATTTGAGATTTATTGTATTACTTATGTTCTATATTTTATGCAGGTGCTTGCAAGTTTTTACAGATGCAATGCCGCCTCATGGAGTCTCATGGATGAGTTTTTCTTTAGCCCTGTTTAATTTATCTTTGTCTTACTAACCTATTTTTTTGCATTTTTTTTCCTGCTAAGCACTTGCATACTGCTTACTAACAACGTATGCAAGGACACTTGAGGTCTAGATTGGTTCAAAATAAATAAATGTAGCTTCGTTTAATAAAACAAATTAGAATCTTGCGAGAGCCTTGAAGGAGTAACTATCAGTTACTTATACCAGGGTGGGTAAGAGGTGGATAACCTCCACTGTCCGGGGGTTAACTCTCCGGTGGATCAAATGTCGGCCGTCTAATTGTCGTCGGATCAATTGTCATAGAAACCTCAAAAAGTACTTTTTTGGAGGTGACCATTTTTGACAATTATAGTTAATAACCATTTTGTTATTATTCTTAGCGTAAACCCGTGAAAAATCACGAGTAATTTATATTATATTGTACATGCTCCAAAGGCGTAAATAAATAAAAAATAAATATAAGAAAATCTGGTGAGTAAATAACGCATTCCAGAAAATGGAAAAAGCGCAGACCATTGATAAATCACGAAAACTTGTTAAGTGTTACCCTAAAAAATTTTCGAAAAGAAATACACATTTTTTATGAAGAGTAAAAATATTTTTATGAATTTTGCCATTATCAGTTCCAATTTCGAAGTTGGAATTGATAATGCAACTGATGAATAATTTTCCCTTATGAATATTTTTTAATAGGTAGGCACTTTGTCGCTTATCTGAATTGTTGACATAATTAATTCCTTTGGCCTCCGTAGTCAAAAGGTAAGGCTCTCGACTAGCAAACTGATGGTCGCGGGTTTGAATCAATTTGCAAGTAATTTATTTGATTGATTCATTGTTGTTTGTTTTACAATTTATTCATTTACATACACACATACTCGTACACATACACCCTAACACACACACACCCTCACACACACACCCTTACCTTCCCACTATATACATCACCCGGTATTTCCTTAATACGCATACCATAAATAAGACACTACAATGAAACACATAATAGGTACCCACCATATAATATACTTATTAATTATAATTTTTTTAACCAAAGTATTTAATGTACTGTTTGTTTCTGTTAATAAATAATATAAATAAAGTAAAATAAAAATAAAATAAATAAATTAAAAATATATACGTAGTACATTTGCGGCATATTCCAGATTGGAAGATATTCTCAGTATCGCACTGGTGTAAGACCACCATTCAGAATTAAAACGTTGCTTGAAATGAATTAAGTCGTGTTTGGTGACCAGGTCTGAATAGCTGGTACTTCCCCGCCTCCCTTCTTCCCCATCACCTTCACCTCCCCACATACCCCAATTGGGGAAGTCATAGTGTCATAGTGTCACAGAGTCCATGTGTTAGGGAGAAGTTGGGACTCTTGTGCGGTATTCATATAAATTATTATCTACATTTTTCATTGAAGTACTTTTAAAACCACTAAGTGCATTCGTACACGGAGCCACTCACAAGAGACTTGCGCATAGCACACGCACCGCTCGTGAGTACCCACCACACACCAGCAACATAGTCGAGCTCGAGTCGCTTGTAAGTACCTCCACGTATGAATGCGCTTACAGACAAGAACCACAACCGAAATTTGCTAATTTGATTATTAATATTAAAAAAATATATATTTTAACTGACATGTCGCTGTCAGTAAAAAGACCTGAATGTTCAATTCATAAAAAGCGAGGCTTTCTGTTAAACGAATGGCCGCGGGCACAGCTTTCAGTTCTTTATAAACAAGTAAGTCTTTAAGTAAGAACATTTTTTAGTCCGTGGTGGGAGTCTGGATGAAAAGAGCCGAGTGTCTTTGAGCTAAACCTAATTTGAATTTGAACAAGATTAGGTTTTAAAAAAAATAATAAACTCCGGTTACTTGAAAACCGGCTGAAAGACGACGGAAAAATGTTATTTTTAAAGGCAGTGATATATAATATTTACAAATGTGTAGTTTATTTTCTGTAACGTAATACATAAGAAATATAATCACTATTTAGGGACAGAACGTAGGGTCAAGTGTTGTACCCTTGGACGCTTGTACCTCTGGACACTTTTGATTTCCATGACAAGACATCATTCTAAATTAACTTTAAAACCATTAGGGTTTTTATGTTTATGAACTGGAAAGTCATTCTCTCTTTTTGTCAAAATTTGTGAATATTTTTGGACATAAAAATTGTGGATATTTGTGACTAACTAACTAACTAACCATCACGCCGTTTCCCCGCAGGGGTAGGCAGAGAGGACGGACCGCCAAACAACTCGGTCTTGGCACACACTCTTTGCCTCACTCACATTCATACATAGTCTCATACATACTCTTCTATTATTCTGACTTTTGACATGGCCCGTCTCAAGTATCTGATTTACTTGATCATGCCATGTCTTCCTCGGGCGTCCCCGACTTCTTCTACCATTCACATTTGCATCATATATTCTTTTAACACTACTTTCTTCGTTCATTCGCTCTACGTGCCCAAACCATCTGAGGGTCCCTTTCTTAATTTTGCTCATTATACTTACATCAGCCTTACATTCTTTGCGGATATCCACATTTCTAACACGATCATACATGGTTTTACCACACATACGTCTCAGGGATCTCATTTCAACAGCATTCAGTTTACTTTCATTCTTCCTCTGCCAGTTCCATGCCTCACTGCCATACATCAGGGTAGGTACCAGGACTCCATTGTGGACTGCTAGTTTCGCTTTTATTGAAAGGTTTTTATTAGCTCCAACGGCATTCAGTCCTCCATTAATGGAGTTACCGGCATTTACCCTCCTTTCAATATCTCTATCAGCCTTCCCATCTCTCGTAAACATACTACCCAGATAAACAAACTCATCCACCTGCTCCAAGTATTCATCATTCACTACTATATCGCACACTGTTTTCGTACTCTCTCTTTCAAACACCATGACTTTGGATATTTGTGTTTTTTTTGTTATTTGTGAATGTTTTTAGATGTTTGGGGCAATATATGGATATTTATGAAAACGAATTTTATAGTTTTTCTTTAACCATACCCATTTTTCTACGATTTTATTAGTTTTATTTTATCGGCAACCAGACAACTCAAAAGATTTCTGATAGCTCTGACAGGGTAAGAAAGATTAATTATCGTGAACCCAATAATACTAGACTCTACGCTTCTTTCAATGTAGTTAGTTGCTTCTCGCACTAATTTTATGTACAATTATTGTTCTCACCAATTCGTGTGGGGAATGAAACTTGCTGTGTCGGCTTATTTAACAATAAGAACATTGCTTCCTTTAAAAAGCATATATACATGTAGATTAGCCATAATCCTTAACCTTCCTATACTCGCCCACCTTCCTTTGGTCTCTCAGACCCCAAAAAACCAAAATTCGTTGTTTTCTCAAAAATCAAAGAGGTTGAGTGAAGAGGCTGAGTTTTACCAAAACAAGTAAAAGTTATTATATTTTTTTGATTTTTAATTTTTAACTTTATGAGTAAAATCTCAAATTATAATATTTAATTAAATGAAGACAATATTAGCGAAACGCAACCGAAAATGTCGAGACAGAAAAATCAGAAAAAGATATTGGCACCTCTGGGACTCGAACCCAGGACCCTTTGCTAAAGTATTTAAAAAAAATTGTATCAATGTATTTAAAAGCCTAATGCGCATTTAATTAAATAAATCACTCGTGTGTCCTGAAACTGTATTATTTATATTTGTATAAGTGAACGAAGTGACTTCTTACTTAAGTGAGGACCCATTTAAGTGTTTTCTCAGATACAAAGCTGTATTTGTTTGTCTTTGTCCATAAATTGTCATTACTTTCCCGCCTTTCTGGATTTTCCCACCATTTTTCGCCTTTGCCGCACAATGGAACGAGTTTAAACATATTTTGGACAAACGATAACGAATAACTGATTTAATCAAATGATTGACAATATTAAACGACTGTCGAAAAAAGGGAACCTACCTAATTATAACTAAAAATTTATTGACCTACCCAATTTCAACCAATTTTATTAACTGAAAATTTCACGGCGAGATGTATGGATATTTGTTTAAGATAGGTATGAAATTTGCACATCTTAAAAGAAAGCATATTTTGACATTGTTTGTTTTGAAGCAGGAAAAGCTATTGAACGATGAACTCTGGCATTATGAAACCTGTAGAGATTTTCTATCTAAAAATCACCATTTTAAATGACGTATTGTGAACTATTAGATTTCAAATCATTGTTTCTAAAATGTATGCAGTGTGTCGTTAGAGTGAGTATTTTGAATCCAGTGGAATACACAAGCTAAAAATGCGTACATTCTTAGTAAGCTTTATATCGCCACGAATATAGGTAACAGGCATTAAAATCTCTTGGAAAACAGAGTCTAGAAACTAGGTTTTTTGATTTATTTTTTGAACAATTTTTTGAAAAAGAAAAAAATATATCCAAAGAAACTGGCACAGATAATTTTAGCTTTAAAATTATATTCAAATTAATAGATAACTTTGTATTAACCACTTAATTATTTACAAAAACCGACATGTTTCGTCAGCAAAGCTGACTTCTTCAGGCTTTTGACAGAACTAATTTTAAAAATAGACATACATAGGTAATAGAGAAAAATAATAGACATACACAATAATAAAATTTTTAAAAGAAAATAATGTGTAGGAAACGAGGGGCAATATAGAACAAATAAAAATTAAAAAGGGGAATAGATTTAATAATGGGTCATTTAAAAACAATTTTTGATTATTAATAATATATAAATTTGCATTAACACTCTTTCTAATCTCTAAAATTTCTAATTTATCCAACTAAATGCGATTGACATTACAATGTATTAATTCTATTCCACTGTTAAAATTAAAGGTATGACTAGTTTCTATTAAATGGTTGGCAAACTCCGAGAAACTATTATTATTTAAAGCTTTCATATGCTCTTTAATCCTTATTTCAAAGTTTCTCGAAGTTTTACCTATATAAAAGAAATCACAATCATTACATTTCAATTTATAAATTCCAGATTTTTTCATTTTTGAGTCTCTATCTTTATTATTTACTATGTAATTTTTAAGTCTATTGTTTGCATAAAATCCTCGTTTCCTACACATTATTTTCTTTTAAAAATTTCATTATTGTTTATGTCTATTATTTTTCTCTATTACCTATGTATGTCTATTTTTAAAATTAGTTCTGTCAAAACCCTGAAGAAGTCAGCTTTGCTGACAAAACATGTCGGTTTTTGTAATTAATTAAGTGGTTAATACAAAGTTATCTATTAATTTGAATTTAAAATGTTACCACAAAATAATTTTGCACCATTAGAAGAAGTGATTAAAATTATATTTTTCAAATTAAATAATTGGCAATGAAAATATTTTTTTTTGTGGTTGTTTACGCATTTATTAAAAAAAAAATAACCTTTTTATTTTCATTGTACTGAAGTTAAACGATGCAAAAAGTTTTAATTTATTCAAAGCGTATTTTTTAGTATTCATAATGTAAATCGATTCGTAGTGGATTATTCGAAATTAGTGATTTCATTTTAAACCATGGAAAATATAGTTCGTACATTCTTGGGTACTTCTTAAACCGTTTTCGCAGTAAAATCTGTGAACTATACGATTTGTTATATATTAGTAGGTACAACAATCACATAAGTAATGTAGATTTCTTAAAACATACATTAAATTTTCTACTTTTAACTTTTTTTAAAAATTCGTTCCAATGTTCCTCAGTGCTGTCAGTTCTCAAATTTGCTCCGTTGTTTACCCTCGGCAAGCACCCCCTTTTGGGGAAATATTGCCGCCCGAGATTGGCGGATTACGCCTCTGGCAACACCCGCCTTTATTGAAACGTCAGGTGTTATTAAAAAGACTCTTTATTTACTGTGTCTCTCTTGTGGAACTCTGAGATACGAGTATATTGCTAGCAGTATTAAAGGTTACATATTCGAATTTATGAGGGTTCCACGGCAGATGTTAAATCTTTAGTAAAGATAAAATAAACAGGAAAATGTGCATGTAATTAATATCCAGACTTTGTTTTTAACACAATTAGAAAATAAATTAGTATTTCAGTTTCCGGAAAAGGAAAATGATGAATTTTAGTAGCTAATTTGACGTCTTTTCCTCACGTCACAATTTGAAATAATAATATGATATTTATTTGTTTAAGGTAAGTTTTAAAATTAAAAAAAAAATAATAACCTAAGAACCTGTTTTAGGATCAAAGGTTCATATTTTCGATAAAATAAGTTAAGTTAAAATAACTTTACTTAATAACTGTGTCCCGTAATTCTGAATATTTTACCTATTAGTATACCTAATACTGAGTAATACAGAGGGTTAACATAAACAAATCACAAAGAAATAATAAGGAATATGTAAGAACCAACCATCCAATAACGGCGTACAACATATAATTTGGGAGGCGGATATAAGTACTGCCGCCCCGGGAACCATTTATTGGAAAACCAACATCTCTGACATAAGTCACCCCAAGTGATTCGCTACGTTTTGAGACTTAGTAGGGTACACGAGATGAGGTATGTCTAGGTCTTGGCGGCGAATGCGTCCGCCCACCTACTGCGTAGCAGGCCGGATCGGGAGAGATTGGTTGAGGGAGACCTAACCTAGACCTCTCCAACCGAACTCCCTCGATCCACCACCTTGCACATTAATGGGAGGGTTGGAGTCATATATTCGTCACTCCTGGACACATTGAACCCCAGATTCCTGTCCACCCCTCATAACTTTTTCCTTCCTAGAATGCCATACAGTATCCACAAAGATAACGTTGGCCCTGAGGGAATTTGTTTTCTTTAGAGACCCCGTGTGTGGAGCTAGTTGAAAAAATACATACAGAAGAATACTTAAGAAAAAAAAAACAATAATCATGTAAAATTATGTAAAAGAAAAATATGGAAAGTTTCGGGGTTTCTTAATAGACGGTGATTGGTATTGATTTTGAATATGGTAAAAACGGGAATATTTTAAAATAACAAAAAAATAAAAATAAATATTGGTTAGACAAACTCCCTTTGGTTGGGAATTCAGATAAACAGTGAAATGTCAGAAATATAATTGAAAAATCTTTCGTTGCTCAAATCACGTAAAACATTTTTTTAAATTTTAATAAACATGAAGCTGGGATGGGATTTATGTAGAGTTGTAATAACTCGCTACGCACTGGAGATGCCATCTCTCGACATCACATGTAAACACTACTGCTCTAAGATTACATTAATGTGGGGGATGCATCCTCATTCTTGCGAGTACGGCAATTAAAAATATGGAACTCATATGTACGCCGGGTGAAAGTTAACAAAAAAAACTTAACAAATCCAGACAAGCGATAATGTACTCATCTATAGTATACTAGTAGTCCCGTGAACAGCAGACCTCGAGTTAAAAAGTTTCTAGGTTTTTATTAATTTAATAAATCAAAATAAAAATTTCCTTTTAAATCGTAAGTAAGAAGATAGTTTAAATATAAGTAGACAGTTTCTGCATTTGAACAATTATTTGGTGCACCGATTTTAAGTGTTTTTTTTCATTTTTAAAATAAGGTACTTTATTCAGTGCCATATACAGGTGTCCCAAAAGAAAGTTGATATTTGTTTTGCTTTCTGTGTGAATGCAACTTTTCCGAGGGGCGCGGGGGGGTATGTCAATCAGTAGTCTGGCTCTTGGGAATTTAGTCGCTACCAAGCATTTCTCGGGAGCGACCGCGCGTTATGCGTGCGTGAGTTTTACAAAAATGGTGATTTGGCGACTGTGGTGCGTAGAAGATTCTGCAATATACGAGGTTTTCGTCAATTCAATGATGCGCCAAGCATTCCTCTCATTCGAAAATGGGTCAAAAAGTTTGAAGAGATCGGTACAACGCTGGCAAAACCAAAATCCGGGCGACGAAGGTCATCGAGAACGGTAGAAAACGTAGAGAGTGTCTTTTCGTGACGACTCGGAAACACGCAAGTGCTTTAAATTTGCATCGATCATCGTTACATAGCATTTTGCACAAAGACCTAATGCTGCACCCCTACAAACCTACTGGCTATAACCAAAGAACATGGTTCCAGCAAGACGGAGCAACATTACATACGTCCAACACATCTCTGCCATGAGTTCGTGAAATTTTCCCTGGCAAATTGATCTCCAGGAGAGGTGACATAAATTGGCCTCCTCATGGTCCTGACCTAACCCCTATTGACCTTTTCCTGTGGGGTTATCTCAAATTGTAAAGTGTACGCCGAAAATTCGACTTCGAAATGGCAGCCATCATGAAGCCTACCTGCCGAGCCGTAAGAAGCCATAAGAAATTTTACTCTTCGATTAAATGAATGCCGCGAACGCGAGGGTTTACATTTGGACGATATTATTTTTCGGAAATAAATTCCCAAATTATTTATTTTAGTATTTAATAAACATTTTTTCGATAGAACCCTTACTTTTTTTAAATCGATCCACTAAATATCAACTTTCTTTCGGGACACCCTGTATTCCACAAATAGATTAGTGGACTTATCATAGGACCTATTATTTCAAGTCGTCATTTATTGTTTTTTTTTTTTGCTTTTTATTTTGAAATTGCATAAACAAATAATTATTCTAATTCCTTTCGAAATGGTTTTCAATATATGCAGTTTAAAATAACGTAACTCCATTTTTTCAACGAAGAAGCCGATTTTCTTTCCTTTTCTAAATCCAATATTGAATTCTCAATGATTTAGGCCCACGAACCGCCACTAGAAGGAACCACGATTATGCGAACTCTAGCAAGTTAAAAAGGTAGTAGCTAACACCGCAACCATCTTGAACAAATAAAAGTACAGATAGATGAAATGCCAAATGGTCAAGTTAAAAAGTGACTTCCCTACGTTCAGTCGATTAAAACAGAACTTCATATTTGTTTCGTGTTATTTACACGACATGATTATTTGAAATATCCTATATTTTATTATGTAAAACCAAAATTGGTTGGTTTTCATCGTGGCATGTTTTTTTAAAATTTTTATAATTGTACATAAAATTAATAATATAATCCAACTACCGTACATTTTTTTTTTCATTTTGACAGTCTTAACACCAGGAAGATAATTATTATCCAAAAAATCTTAAGGCTAGGTATCAAAAGAAGAATTATATATATCTAGTGTTTTCGATATATTTTCACCATTCCTCACCATTCCTCTTGTCACGAACATCTGTTCCGCCGTACGGTATTTTGAATAAGTCGTGTCGACGACTACGGCTGAAATTTTCAGGCACATACAAGCCATAGCATTCCAAGAGGAACGGGCTGTCAATATGGTTATGAATTATGTTAAAACTAAGAATTGCAAGATTTGCATAACGTCTAGATACGTTTTTAGATTTTCACGGCCAAAAGTATTTTCGTTATTTGTTTTTGGGGTGTTATGCCATGTTGCGCTAAATAAGAAGGTAGCGCAACACGGCATAACACTCCAAAAACAAATAACCAAAATGCATATACTAGTTTCTAAGCTAAATCTATTTGTTGCCTCAAGTAATTCTACATGGTACATGAACCTCGTATAAGTTCCATCCATCCGCATATTATAGATTTTTTTTTGGATTTGTTCTTTCATATTAACGTAATTAGTTTGGTGCGGAGTCCACAAACCACTAGTATACTCCAGCTTACTTCTAATGACGCCATCGTTATGAGTGATTTTTCATGCATAACAACTAGTTAACTATAATACACCTGTAGTCAGATTATTAAATGTCAGATTATTAAAAGCAGAAAAAACATCGAAGAAGAAGATAATACTGATAAATCAAAACGAAAATGTGAAAAAGAAGAAGACATAGAAAAATATATATAGGGAACGGTCGCTACTAGGACTCGAACCCAGGATCTCTTGTTTTACCGGGAAATGCCTTAGAAAATCGGCCACTGGGACCTCTTATTTTTAAATCATTTTCGTTGTCCTAATATTTCAAATGCAGAATTAAAAATATTATCTAGGACTATTTTTTCCCACAGAGATTATTGTTAATTCTAAATTTCAAATAAGAGATCGACAAAAATGACTTAAAAATAAGAGATCCCAGCGGCCGAGTTGATTAAGGCGTTTGTCCCGGTAAGACAACAGATTCTGGATTTGAATCCCAGTTGCGACCGATTTTTTTCTTTATCTTGTTGTTTTTCAAATTTTCGTTCAGGTTTATTAGCATTATCTTATTCATTCACATTGATAGGTACAACCTTCAAAAGTTATAATAACAAGTTTTATTAACATAAAATTTAAAAAGTAAACAGCTTCGTGGCCGAACCAAAGTAACGACTTCTCTTGAGTTACGTCTTCAACGGTTTTGCCAGTTGATTATTTTCATTTCCCCACCCATATCGCGGTCCTGCCTTGAATGCAAAACATTTTCCCTTCGGTCGGAAGAAAAAAACCTTAATCTCCTTTAATGTTCTGTGCCTCGGATACGTCTATCTCGTACTACCCGCTAACTAGGCGGGGTCCGCCCGCACCCCTCTCCATGTCCCATACTGGCAGAGAGGAATTTTAGGGGTAACTTCCACCCCTGACGACTGATAAAAAATGTTGGGTTACAGAATGTTATGCAACGTAAAAGTTTTTTGAAGATGGCACAGAAAGGAAATTTAAGTAGAAATGATAAAGGTTTGATATAGGTTCATTCAAGACTCTTGAAATGTTGTTTTGTTCATTGGTCAGAAGTCCACTGGAGTATGCGTCCCCGGTATGGAATCCTCAATATAAGGTGTACATAGATATAGTAGAAAGTATACAGAATAAATTCTCTAAATATTTATTCAAGAAATACAACAAAACTACAAATAACATGTTAAGTTTACAAAAAAGACGCACATTATCAGATCTGCTGTTTCTGTATAACCTGCTAAATAATAAAATAGATAGTCCTGAATTGCTATCCACTATTGGTTTAAATGTCCCAATGAGGCGTACCAGGCACACTTCTCTTTTTCATATAGAATCCAATAACACTAATGCAGCGAGTAACTCACCAATTACTCGCGCAATCATAACTTATAATCACTATGAAAAATTACTACACTTAGACATTTTTCATGATTCCTTGCAAACATACAAAACTAATTTATTAAATTTCTTGGCGTGATATAATTGTTTTAAAATTACTTACACTTAACTTTTCATTAAACTTTAATCAGTCAGTTACAATTAGTGAGCATATAATTCTTGATTTCAAAATGTCTCCTTATCTCCCCCCCCCCCTCTTTTCTTCCTTTTTATTATTATTACTTCATTCATTCAATAATTAAGTTTTAAGACCGGTTCATATCTCAGGCGTAATTATCAAATGACATTCTATGGACTTACGTAATAGGTACATAACCATGTAATAATTTAATTTAACATACCTTATAATCTGTATTATAATGTACTGTGTATGTCTTGATAAACAAATAAATAAATAAATAAATAAATATGGCACCCTTGACGAATGAAAGATCCTCGACTACCAGCATGAGATCCTGGGTTTATATCCCAGCGCGAGCAACTATTTTTGTTGATGTCTCAAATATTCACGTTAGTGTTTTTTTATGTTTAAGTTTATGTTTACGTTTGTGTGTTTACGTTAAGGTTTATGATTGTATTGATGTGTACGTTTGTGTTTATTTTTGCATTCTTGTGTACATTTATGATTACGTTTTGGTGTATGTTAATTTGATATTTACACTTTTGTTTAAGTTTACGTTTGTGTTTATGTTTACGTGTGTAATTTTTTAAAAGTTTGTGTTAACCATTTTGTTTGTGTTCGTATTTGTGTTAATGTAATCATAAAAACTGTTTATAATTTACATAAAAAATGCTTTGAAACCAAATATCCCTTGCCCAAAAACCATGCCCTTCTATAGAGCAAAAAAAGCGATTATTTTCGAATACAAAGTCTTTCTAGATAGCAATCTTTCTTTTCGGGAACACATAAATTTAATTGTTAATAAATCTCTCGAACTACTCGGCTTCACCACTAGAATTACATCTGACAACATATCATAACATTCCCTGAGAACGCTTTACTGCTCCATGGTTTGCCCTTGTCTTGAATATGCTTGCGTTGTTTGGTCTCCTTTTTATACCGTCCATATTCGTCATATTGAATCCATTCTACATCGCATCTTAAGATGGAATTAAAAAGAGGAATTACTCATTTGACGAAATTTAACTAACTCTAAACCTTTCTTCTTTAGAAAACCGTCGGAAAAAATTGACCTCATTTATTTGTTCAAACATTATCAATTGTATTATTTGAGTTATTTGTTTTTGGGGTGTTATGCTGTGTTGCGCTACCCCCTTCTTTATCCAACGTTTCGGACAGCGTTGCAGTGTTCATCATCACGGCAGAACCGGCAGATGTGAATTGAATTATTGATTCACCTACATTACTACAACTCATATAAATATACCTTCCCGTAGACTCACAAATAATGATCTGCTTTCCCTTAACCCGTCTAATCACAGGAGACCCAAGTTGTCCCAAAACATCATATGCCGTTATAATAACAGGAGACCCAGATTGTCCCAGAGCGAACGTGCATTATTAAAAGTTAGATATCTCTCTTCCTGTCATGCGAATATTTGTGATTTCTTTTATGGTAGAAACGGAATGAAATAATGCATCTTATTGTCTTAGAATTATATAAGCTAGGTTGTTCAGATATTTTACAAACCCGATCAAAAGTGACAGTTTAATTTTGCGCCAATTTGTGACGTATCACACATTTAATTTTAAAATAAAATTGTATGAAAGTGATAAAAAGTGAGGTGACAGTTTTATTACAAATTTTGTTTAGAAAAAAGAATCTGTATTTAAAATTATGGATTTATGCTATTTTAATTACTTTAATTCAAATATTCGCAGGTATGCATTTTTTAGCCAATTTACATTTCCAATATTAAAATTTTAATATTTAGAAACAAAAATGTTGATTTCTAATAAACACATCGGAAAGATTATTTTATCTAGATTTTAGAACAATTTTTGTTTTTGCAAAAGCGTTTAAAAAAACCAATAAATAGGAACATTTAAAATGCATGGGATGAACCAGGAATTTTGCGCGCAAACCTTGACAGGCAAAAGTTGACAGAAAATTATTTTCTTATTATTCGAAGGGTTAATCAACAATTGTTGGTAGTGTTTTTAATTAGAGAATAATGAGAGTATGGTATGCATGGATGCAAATGAGGTTAAAACAAACGTCTTGTTTCTTATTTTCTCTACCTGCTGTTTAGACCGTAGGTACTAGATAGACAGTGAAATAATGTCTCTATTTGAAGGCGTTTCAAAATTTCGTCTTTAAATATAATATTTCCAAAACTTCTCCAACAAATAATAATACTTCATTTAACCTGAACAATTTATTTGCCTAGTTATGTTATCACTGTAAAGTCAACCCTTGGCGCGAGTAATTATTAACCATCCAATTAGTGCAAGTCAATAAAAATTAAGTATTTCAATTACCTCACACTTCTAAGATAATAAATTTAGTACCTAATTATCTTAGATTACTTTTCTTATCCGTAAATTCACCCCTGTTGTCTTTCGTTAAACAGGGTGGATTCTCTCTTTCTTACTGCCTTTAGGATGGGGAGTCATAAAAAGTTTTGTGTACAAATGATGTCATTAGGGTGCCCCGCGGGGGCCCGAGCCTCCTTCAAGGTTGTGGGGGCTTCTGAGGGTAGTCTGGCCCCCCTTTAAGGGTTTTTGGAACCTCGGGGGAGTCTTAGTGCCTCCCAGACGGGGGATCTTATCCATTTTCTAAATAGGCGGATTAGATTTGAGATTTTTAGATCGATTATTATTGAGGTAGGTTTTGCTGATGTTGGTGTTGTATAAAATTCTTTTAAAAGTTTTGTATTTAGTGATTCGGTTTTGTTTCAAAGCTTTTTTCCTTATGTGCTAATGCTAAAGACTATTGACTTTGGATTTTTTTTACGTTACCTCCATAGGAAAATAATTTTTCTTATGGCTTAAATCATGTTTTTTTAAGGAAAAGTAGAAAAAGAAAATCTGGGAAGGAAAACGGCATAAGAAGTGGGAAGGAATCTGGGAGTCAGTGTGTCCAGGAGTGACGGACATGTGAATTCATGTCTGGTACTGCAGTGCAAGGCAATGTTCCGAGAGAGTTCTGCTGGATAGGTCAAAACGTCCCCTTCAACCAGTCTCCTTCTCCCGATCCGGCCTAGCACGTAATTGTTGGGTAGAAGCATCCACCACCAAGACCTAGATAATCCTAACTCCATGAAATCGGGAATCTCTGCTAAGTTTCCAAATGTATCAAACTTTGGGGTGCCCTATGGCAGAAGTGTTTGTTATCCAATAAATGGTTCCCGGGGCGTCGCGTCGGTACCGATTCCCGCCTCTCAAATTAAGATGCCTTTACTGTTTTTGTAAGAACATGGTTTCTTTGAAGGGTTTTCATTGACTTACAATTATGCGGAGCCAAAATCGGCATTATTGTAAAACAAAAAAAAAATATAAATTATAAAATAGTTATAACATTATATAAATTTGTATAAATTTGTGAGCATTTATTTTATTAATATAGGTTTTTGATTTGTGACGACATAATTAATGAATACATTAAATGCTAAGGGTTAAAAATATTGAGATTATTAAAAGTTTTGTAAAAAAATATAATTTAATCGGAAAAAAAATGTAAAACCTCTTATTTAAAAATTTATCCTACTTAACCATTTTCCCCCAATACCCAAACTAATTTCCAAATAAATTTCCCCCAATCCCTTCCATACTTTTATCGATCGTAAAAAAATCATATAATGTTTTAAAATTTATACTGATAGTCGGAAATTGAACCCCACACCACCAGGCTTATCAACGATCTATTATTTTAAATGAATTAATTGTGAAATAGCACAAATTAATCAAATAAAATTTATAAAATTGAAAACATATAAAATCAAAACTGGCTGAATCTATCTCCTGATGCAATTTTTTTACAAATTTTTATAAACTTTTTCTTAGTAATTATTGCTTATTTGTTCTATTTGTTCATAATGTTTATTTGTTCTATAATGTGTATTTTTATTTTGGTTTTTGTTCCCATTGTGGTACGTACATCGATCAAATGTAACTAACGTAAAAAAGTAACTATGCATAATTATTGCAAGTAATTACAGCTAATACACGTTAAATCCTCTTCAACTACAACTGTCTAATTCATTCCC
Source organism: Limnephilus rhombicus (assembly GCA_929108145.2). Taxonomy (NCBI): domain Eukaryota; kingdom Metazoa; phylum Arthropoda; class Insecta; order Trichoptera; family Limnephilidae; genus Limnephilus; species Limnephilus rhombicus. Next base: position 25,470,233 of record OV815295.1, on the reverse strand, counting down.
CACCTCATGAATATGAATGTATCCTGCTCTCGAGGGTTCTGGGTTCTGACGGAGACCGGTGAAGGACCTGACTCTTGACTATGCTAATGGGAGACCAGATCGGAGTGGTAAAATCGAGTGGCTTCGATGGAAAGTGATTAAGTTATGGAAATTTCAAGCACCTAGAATTAATCAATATCAGTTTTTTTCTTTTGTGGGTTCTGGAGAAGAGAGGGCTGTTTTGTTAGGAAATTTGTAGATGTCTCTATTAGTAGCTTTATACACCGGTTTCCCCGGATTTCAACAATCGTTATTCGAAATAAGTATTCTTTTGTGGGTTTAAAAAGAAAGAAAAGGTATTTTTTTAACCTCGCGAAAGCTTGTTATTATTAAAATACTTGTGTTTACTACACGGGCGTAGCCAGGTTTTAGTATCCGGGGAGGGGGGGGGGGGGGGTTGAAGAGAATAAAAAACTTGTACCGGGGAGGGGGGGGGGGGGGGTATTGTCGGACTGTGTATTTCTTGGGCATCTATAACAATTTGTGGATATTTTGTGTTGATAACTTTTATTTTCTATGTACATTGGTTACTGAATTTTTTTAATAAAATTAAAGTAACAAATGTATATAGAAAATAAAACTTTTCAAAACAAAATTCATAATAAACGTTAGTTGTACATGTTATAACATTTTAAGTAGTCAAATTATTCTAATAATCAAGTACCTATTCACCTGACTGTAAAACTAATCGTGTTATATGTTTATTAAACACTTTTTGCTAAGTGAAATAATAATTTCAAAGTACGTATACACTTACCACTGATTAGAAACTGAATTTCAAATAAAAATCACTTTGCAAAATAAAAATCAACCGCAATCACCGATAAAACGGAACTTGAAATTAAAAATTTTTTTTTCAGAGGTCCCCATTTATCTTTTTAGATACATAATATCATTGAGTTGTTAGTGTTAAAAATAACATTGCTTAACAAAATTGCTTGTAAGTACATCAACAATATTTAAGATTCATGGGAATTCCAAAAACATATTGGTATATAATACCAGTAATATTGTCATATGTAATAAAAAATTTACCAGTTCGACATTTCCCTAGATTTTGTGCTGATTTTCCTTTTCTCTAAAAAATATTTTTCTCCCCTAGATCTAGTCAAATTTCCCTTGACATACCATCACTAGTGTGGGGATACATAACAATACCGTACCGATACGGCATGAAAATATACGATGGTTACCAAATGCGATCGGATAATCGACGACGGTCGGCGACGGGTGGTTGAGGTCGAATCCAAAATACGAGTACATTATTAGTGTAATAATCAATATATATTATAAAAGAAAGTCCAAAAGTGGTGCGGAACGCAAAAACTCAGAAACGAGTGCCGGTACGATCAAGAGAGTTATATGGTATGGTAGATCTCTATCCCCCCTAGGGAATAAGTGTAATGACCGTGGCCGGTTATATACATTACTCTGGACTCCTGATGGTGGTGAAACGTATCATGTTCGTATAAAATGTAACCTTGCGGCAGAGCAGAGACCAGGGCTCAGGATAGTGGGCCAAGTAGTTATCTGTCATGTAGGTAGGGTTTTCAGTCAAATAAAAGAAGAGGAACTTTATAAAAATGTATTGAATCCAAACCAAAAAGCAACAAGGAAGTGTACAAAACTTCGTACCAAGGTAACAAAAGGAAATATAAAAAATACACATACCAGATAGACTCCTAATGGACACGCTAAACTAACTATACGAAAATAACCCCGGTAGACGAACGCGATCTTGCTTCGCAGTGAGAAAACACGAGACGGGACGGGAACTCCAGTCTTCCCACATGGGAACGGCGCGGAATCCAGAGCACCAAGGTCGTCCTTCTAATTGGGCAGGAGGCCGCTATACCTCCAAGGAGCGCATTCAGCCACGGGCCATCTCGACGAACTCCAATCAAAAGGCACGTGGCCCCCAACAGTATCCAAGTCTGGCGTATTACGGTTAGCAGACCGTGACTTTGCGACGCGGGGTCGTGAAGGCATATTATAGTAGCCAACACCAGGAGCAATTCACTTCACGATTCCTTTTCCAGAAATAATTCCACAAAACGGCCAACCAGCCACATCGGAAAAAAGTGGGACTTTCACGTCATCCACTATAAATAACTCGTACACGAACCTCGCGTGTTACGTAAAAAACACCCCGCGTTCTTTTAGGTTTAAAATCGACTTAGATTCTCATGATTAAACGTAAATTTAAACACCAGGATGGTGAGTGACCAATTTCCGACCCAACTGCCCAAGTTGATCGGAAGGAAGTGACGATAAACAAAAAGGAACTCTCTCTTTTCCAAAGTTACCAGTGTCCAAAAAAACACCATAGACAAAATAACCACCTAAGCAAGAACTGCATTAGTCACATAATTATTTATGTGACAATTCCCCCCTTCCCACGAAAATGTTTGCCCTCAAACATGAAAAACTAAGTCCACAAACTAACTAAACTATGAGTCCATCAGGTATCTAGAAAAATGATAACAAAAACATTAATTAGTAATTAAAATAACAACTTAGAACTAAATTTCTTAAAAGTAAATTTCTTAAAAGTAAATTTCTTAAAAAACAAAATTTCTTAATAATAAAGAACAAATAAGAAAAGAAAGGCACGAAAACAAGGAGTCAACCATCATCTACTAAATTAAACAAAGTTTTGAATTTACTTTAAAAAAAAAAGGAGATCTGTTGTTTTCATGTCAATTTAACAAGATTTATATTTATAAAATACTCAACATTTTATATTTTAAGAAAAAACACAACCAAATAAATTGTAGAAAAGAAAAAAAAATTTGATCACTTTTCCTTATACAGGAAATAAAGGCCAATTTGGCTTCACTTTTTAGGGTTAAACAGCCCTCACTCGCACTGAATTTACGCTATATTTGAATAGAAAAAAAAGTAACCTATCTAACTAAGTCCATCCGGTTTAACATTCTTAAGATAAAACTTAAAAATAAACAAATACTTAAAATTAAAGAAGCCTAAATTATGAAAATAACTATATAGATATAGATTTTTCAATCAGAACAATGGAGTTCAATGTTGGCAAAACTAGGACACAAGAAAATACTTTTCTGTGTTATAAGTAATATAGAATCAGTATACAAACTGTCTATCAGACGTGGGCAGAGTAGGGATCTTACATTGGATCATCTAACTGTCATTATTGAACCAGGATTTACAATTCCGAAGAAATACCTATATGTAAAAAGGTCGTCAAACTAGAATAATATTTAAATTATCCAATTTTCAAAAATCAAATCAGGTCAGGTTTTATAAAACAATAAATACCTGCCAATCAAGGTGGTCAGATTAGGATTTACATAACACAATACCTATCTATCAGATCATGACAAAAGTCAATTGGTACTTAACAGCAAAACAGAAAGTTAAGCTCGCAGCTTAGGATATCCAAAAATCCATTAAACAACCTGCATCAAAAACTCAAAAGAGTGACATTGTTTGTAAAAAAAATGAGACCACGGTAATACCCAAGCTGGCATCCCTTGAAAAAAACACTCCACGAGTGCACAAAAGTCAGCATTTCTTGTACAAACAAAACAAAATGTGTGATCAACTATGGCTTTCAGTGAGTTGACACTATTCGAGGTGTGATCAATTCAAAATTTTAATGAATGACACTAGTAATACTTAATTTAAAGTTAAATAATGATACTAACAGTAAGATATTAATGTTTATATTATTTAGAGTTAAAACTATACAGAACAGACTTAGACTTAAAAAACTATACAGAACACACTTTCCTGTATTAGAGGCAAAGCGATAATTCCAAAGGAATTAATTATTAGTTAAGCACGCCGAAGCAGTACTAACTTTGTTAGAGACAAAACAACTTTCTTATGAACTAAGATTTATATAAAGAACTTTTAGGAAAGCTATACCATACTTAAACTTATGAAATACAAAATATCAATAATAAAACAAACAGAACTTTTGTGCATCAGAAAGGTGCTCAAGTCTCTGAAACACAAAATTCCAAAATATTCCTTCTCAAGTTCTCTGGAGGTTCCATGGGCAATGGGCAATAAAAGAGCCTCCAGTGGACTAAAGAAAGAAGGGCATAAACTTAAAAATAATAGCATTACAACTTAATCCGTTATACAGATGGAACATAGTATAAAAAGAAGAAAAAAATCAGTGTGTATATACGTACGTGAATCAGTATGTTATTACCAAAATATTCATACTTTTAATAATGCAAAAAGCTCGAAACTAGTATAGGTTATTATTAACAGAGAAGGTAAAGTAACGAAGGAAAGAAAGACTTAACTAACAAAATTTGGGCGCCAGTGACCACAAGGATCACATTCCAGTTTACCGAGGGTAAATAAACGGTTTATCGTCAATGAACTAGAATTAAGTGTCTGTACTGAGCACAAGATTTGGAGGTACCAAACTCCAAATCATGAGACCAGAACAATCACAAAAGAAACAAATGTAATAATGTGAAGGGTTGGTAGGCCTGCACACTACAACATTGGCCTCCTTAAAGAAAAAAAACTAATCTATCCGAACATTATCTTTCACGTGAAAATTACCTACAGTTCTACCTTGCATATCTGCCAATGTGTACACTAAATCCGAGACTCTATTTTTTATAACATTACGAACGAATCTAGGTGCCAACTTATGGGAAAAGTAATCCGGACCACTGGATTGAACAAAATTCTTCCTCCAAATGACATCACCTACATTATAAACCACGGATTTACGGCGTAAATTATAATGTTGGGCATTCTTTTTAAAGGCCTGTATTAATGCATTTGAAACTTGTTCGTAAATAGGAACTAAGTCTTCCAACTTTTTTGCAAATTCGGCTCTAGACTGATCCAAAGGTACGTCCACGACACTAGAATAAACATTAATTTTGTGTAAATTGCCGTCAACAATTTGTTCCCTGCCGTGCATAAGGAAAAAAGGCGTGAAACCTGTTACAAAATTAACAGTATTATTCAAGGCTGACTGAATCTGAGGCAGAAATCTGGACCAATTACGATGGTCAGACTCGGTCAAGATAGATAAGGCAGTCCCGATAGTTTGGTTATACCGCTCAACTACATTATTTTGCGGGGTGTAATAGGCGTTATAAAAAGGCATAGAAACATTATAATCAGCCAACAATTGTTTGAACTCTTTTGAAACAAATTGTTTACCATTATCACACACAAGGGTTTGTGGAACACCGTGGACTAGAAAAATAAATTGTTCAACATTTTTTACAATGCTTTTAGTAGTAGCATTTCTGAGTGGAAAAATCCATGTATATTTGGAAAAAACGTCAACAACCGATAAAATGTACATAAAACCCGCGTAACTACGTGGAAGAGGTCCAACAAGGTCGATAGACAACATTTGCATCGGTCTGTTGACTATTTTTGGATTCGTAGAAATACCAGCCGGCGCAGATGTATTTATTTTATGTGCCTTGCACGTTTTACACTTATTAACAAACTTTTTGACGTCATTATACATACCCGGCCAAAAGTAACGGAGTTGAACTTTCTTATACGTTCTGAATACACCGGGGTGGCAAGAATTAATAGATTCGTGTTCTTTACTTAGAGTAGCGTTGCGGTCTTCAAAAGGCACAACCAGCTTCCAGGCTGTATCCTCTTGCAAAGCGAAACGAGATTTAGAATGTCGAAATAAACAATTATCTTTAATTTGGAAGTTATTGAAACGTTGGGGATTATTCATACAATTGGAAAACAAATTATTATACCAACTATCCGAAGTTGTAGGCGAAGAATCTATGGCAGCAACAGTAAAATCGTCTTTACGAGAAAGAACATCTGGAACAGTATTTAATTTACCCTTTCTGTGCACCACATCAAAAGAATATTGGGAAAGACGCGTAGACCAACGTGCAAGCCTACCAGTTGGATTGGACAACGAAACCAACCACTGCAAACTGGAGTGATCCTTCACCACTGTGAAATGAACTCCTTCTACGTAAGGCCTGAAATGATTGACTGATTTTAATACCGCAAGGAGTTCGCGCTCCGTAACGCCGTAATTTCGTTCGTGAACATTTAAGCACCTAGAGAAAAAAGAAACAGGATGTTCTTCACCGTCAAACACCTGAGTAAGCACGCCGCCGATCCCAACGTTGCTCGCGTCGGAATGGATAGTAAAGGGCAAAGAAAAATCAGGGCAACTAATAACGGGAGCAGAAGTTAGAGCTTTTTTTAATTTTTTAAACGCGTCTTCCGCTTCTGGAGTCCAAGAAAAATTACTTATTCCCATTCTAGAGCCAGTGAGTTTTGTCAACGGGGCTGCAATAGTAGAGAAATCTTTGATAAAACGCCTATAATAACCGCAAAGACCTATAAAAGCTTTAATTTGCTTCGAATTCTTAGGGGTAGGGTAAGTACGAATACATTCTAATTTAACGGGGTCTGTACGAAGACCCTTCGCGTCTACGATATAACCTAGATATTTTAACTCTTCTTTACAAAACTCGCATTTTTTGAGGTTAACTGTTAGACCCGCATCTCTTAATCGTTCATAAATTTTATTCAAAATCTTCAAATGTGACTCAAAATCTTCCGAAATAACAATCAAATCATCGAGATAACAAAAGACGTTCTCGTCGAACTCAGGACCAAAAAGAGCATCCACAAGACGCTGCAATTCGCTAGGAGCATTCTTAAGACCGAACGGCATCCTCACAAATTCAAACAGACCATGGCCTGGTACAACGAAAGCCGTTTTAGGACAGGATTCCTTATCTAAGGGAATCTGCCAAAATGATTTGCTCAAATCTATCGATGAAATAAAACGAGCACCCCTTAGTTTCTCTAAAATACGTGAAATGTAAGGGAGGGGGTAGGAATCTGCCAATGTGACGCTGTTCAAGCGCCTCGAGTCCAAACAAAACCTGACAGAACCATCCTTCTTAGGAACAATCAAAACTGGGTTTGACCAAGCTGAACGGGAACGGCGGACAACACCTAAATCCAACATTTCTTTTAATTGTGCTTCTAATTGTTTCTGGCGAGTTTGAGATAAAGGATAGTAACGCTGTTTAATAGGATCCCCTGTTGTATTTATTTTATGACGTACTAAATGATGATGTTAATTTGCGAACCTCACCGACAACCTTCCCAAAATTAACATTGCTGTCAACTTTTGGAAACAACTGAGGGGCCACGTCGAATTGCTTCCAAAAGTCTACTCCCAAAATAATTGAAGAGGACAGCGACGGTATAACGAAAAACTTAATATATTTCTTAATATTATTATACAATACTAGTACTCGCATAGTACCAATTATATCCTGACGTTTGCCATCCGCGGTGGTAACGTACGAATCTAACTTATTTAACTTATACCCTAAACTTTTGAAAAAATTATAAACAGAACCCCCGAAACAACTGACAGATGCTCCACTGTCTAAAAGTCCTGAAAAAACCAAATCCTTAATTTTAATATTAACATGTGGTCTAACATCTCGCCCACAATCAGCTAACGGCACACATGCGTCCATGTTGTGCGTGGTAAACTTAGATATATTACTAGGAACTGACGACGATCTTCTGTCATCCTTGTGCACAGAACGCAAAAGATCGTCGGTTAGTTTTTTGAATTAGATTTATTCGCGACATTATGCTTAAGAGAGTCCCTTTTCCATTTTTGACAAACTTGTTTCGTATGACCTTGTTCCTTATAATAGAAACAATTAAAAGTTTTCTTACTATTGAAAGCAGAACTAGAAGAAGACGCTCGTGGAGAAAAGGAAGCTTGATTATAAGTAACACGGGGAGAGTGCGAGCCTTGAGCTCGTGGCGGGTACGGCGGTTGAGAATATGGAACCCGCGGAGATGAATTAAACTGTGGTACAGGTTTGTCTACTGAAAGCTTATCAAATTTACGGCACACATTTACTAAAGCTGAAAGACTCTTTTCCGAGTAATAGGCAATGGCCAAAGCGTATTTAGGTTGTAGACTGTCACAGACTAAGTCCACCAATTGTTCCTCAGAAAGCGGAACATCCAACCTTAAGTTTGCTAACTGAACATCTTCGACATAATCCACTATAGCCTGGTTAAATTTTTGTTTCATAGCGAACAAGGCTTTTAAAGCTTCCGTTTGATTGGTACAAACGTCAAAACGAGAAATGAGGAGCTTTTTCAAAGTTGACCAAGACAAAGAGTCATCAAAAATAGTTCTAAACCAGGAAAGAGCTCTTCCCTCCAGGAGGTCAGGGAAAGAGGTAACAACTGAGGACAACTCCACCTTCCGGCATCTGGATAATTCTTCTATGCGTAAAATGAAATTCCTGACATCCGAAGACCCAGAAAATTTTAAATCCCAAGAATGGACGGACGAAGAAGAAGTTGGAGGAGAAGACGATTGGTAATAATTATTAATTACGGTTGTAGTCTTTTCTAAACTAACTGTATTATCGTTACCTATATTCATATTGGAACCACTTCCTGTATTATCATCACCTATATTCATATTGGAAGCACTCCCCTCTTTCAAACTTTTGTTAAAAGAGCGAGCCTGTTCGCGCATACTTGATAATGTAGCTTCCGGAACGATGTTACGATCCGTTAACAATTTTATCATTTCTTCCTTGGTTACCCCATTAATATCGGAAATCGCCATTTTTAAAGAATAAATAAAAATTTTAATTTAATTTATAATTAAATTATTATTCTCAAATAATTATATGAAAATAAATGTAATAATAGGATTAACCAAACTGTTATAATTAATTATTTATTTGTAACACGTCAATTACCAAACACCCTGTACGTATGAACTCGAAAAATAGTCATTGATTTTCAATAACGACAAAGCCATTTATAATTTATTTAAAATCACCTTAGAATGCAGTAAATATTTAAAATAATAATTATTTTTATAACATACGTTCCACGAACTCCCTTTATATGTATGGAGGTATAAACGGACACAAATGCGAACAAGAATAGTGCCGTTACTATATTCTCCCAATATTTTAGTAACCGCAAGCTTATAATAAACAATTATTTATGATAAATGTCTGTCACAAGTCGTCCTATGTTTAAAAAACAAAAATAATGTATTTAATAATGAACTACCGCGGCTTTGTAAGTAAACAATGCACATAACCTGACAAATGTCAACAAGAATTGACAGCTCGGCTACGATAAAGCATTACATAGATGAAAAATAGACAGCTGACAGTAAAAATAAAATTGCCAGTAAACTGAAAAAATATTCCCAACAACAATTCGGCTATCACCTCTAGAGATATTATGAATTAATTTTCTGTTTAACATTATTTTAATGGCAACACTTAAAATTGCTGTCAAAGTAACCTGAAGTCTCACAAATCGGTAAACAAACAAAAATATTCAACAGAAACAGAACATAACTTAATGAAATGTAATTTCAGAATTTAATTCTCTTAATAGCAATTAAGTGACACACAGTATCTCTGCAGAACGGTTAATGTCATTTGACGGTAATAATAATAGTTAATAACAATAATACGACACACAGTGTCTCTGCAGACCGGTTAATGTCATTTGACGGGATGAAGAAGCGATAAGTTAATCAGGCTCTATATCAACAAGATAGATATATAACCAAATATATGCACACACCGATTCATTTCTGATTCACTAAAATTATCAGCAAAAGAACTGAAAATCTACCCCACATGACAGAAAAGTACGTTTCGGGCACCGAAAATAACTGATTTTACACGTTGGAAGCGCCACTGAAACGTATCATGTTCGTATAAAATGTAACCTTGCGGCAGAGCAGAGACCAGGGCTCAGGATAGTGGGCCAAGTAGTTATCTGTCATGTAGGTAGGGTTTTCAGTCAAATAAAAGAAGAGGAACTTTATAAAAATGTATTGAATCCAAACCAAAAAGCAACAAGGAAGTGTACAAAACTTCGTACCAAGGTAACAAAAGGAAATATAAAAAATACACATACCAGATGGACTCCTAATGGACACGCTAAACTAACTATACGGAAATAACCCCGGTAGACGAACGCGATCTTGCTTCGCAGTGAGAAAACACGAGACGGGACGGGAACTCCAGTCTTCCCATATGGGAACGGCGCGGAATCCAGAGCACCAAGGTCGTCCTTCTAATTGGGCAGGAGGCCGCTATACCTCCAAGGAGCGCATTCAGCCACGGGCCATCTCGACGAACTCCAATCAAAAGGCACGTGGCCCCCAACAGTATACAAGTCTGGCGTATTACGGTTAGCAGACCGTGACTTTGCGACGCGGGGTCGTGAAGGCATATTATAGTAGCCAACACCAGGAGCAATTTACTTCACGATTCCTTTTCCAGAAATAATTCCACAAAACGGCCAACCAGCCACATCGGAAAAAAGTGGGACTTTCACGTCATCCACTATAAATAACTCGTACACGAACCTCGCGTGTTACGTAAAAAACACCCCGCGTTCTTTTAGGTTTAAAATCGACTTAGATTCTCATGATTAAACGTAAATTTAAACACCAGGATGGTGAGTGACCAATTTCCGACCCAACTGCCCAAGTTGATCGGAAGGAAGTGACCATAAACAAAAAGGAACTCTCTCTTTTCCAAAAATTACCAGTGTCCAAAAAAAACACCATAGACAAAATAACCACCTAAGCAAGAACTGCATTAGTCACATAATTATTTATGTGACAGTGGATCCAGATTCCTCTTGATGGTGATCTCAGTGGGATGGTAATAATAAGTTGTGGGTAGACTATTACTGTTTATTCCGAGGTCGTACAGAGGTGCTTCGTAGGAAGCCTAAAAGCAAAGAGAGGACGAGTAGACAACATTCACGCCTTTTATACGTTCCGCATGCTGTCTCACTCATACACGCATGTCTCTTTCATACTGCAAGACATACGTTCACTACATCCCTCCACACTTAAATCTGAAGAGACAGTTACACAACATGATGCGGATAATTATTTACAATACATACAATATTCCAATATTTACAATGTAAGTAATTCATTTGTCACATGTTGAGTCGAGAGCTGAGTCCTGTCTTCATTGACTCATCTGTGTGTCCGTGGTCGAAGTCGGTCCTTCCAATTTCCCGACGTGGAAGCCACTGGATCACTGGAGCTGGAAGGAGAAGGAGAAACACCCATTAGTCTGTCATCCGGCACAAAGTTGGAGACATCGTAATCGTCATACGACAGTCTCTTCGTCTCAGACGCGATATAAGGACTGCTGGGTTTCTTTTCCCATGATACACACAATTTAGACAACTGATCAAAATGCCTTTTCCAATACATAAATTTACCATTTAATTTTACTTCAATTATATAAAGTTTTTTTCCTAATTGTTTATGTACTTTCCCTGGTACCCATTTATCATTGTTTTGGTCTCTGAAATCTCTAACCATTACTTTTTGATTAATCGAAAAACCCCTCGAATCTTTATTATTTCTCTTATAATAATATTTCTGATTTTCCTGACATTTAGACATTTTAATTTTAGTTTCTTTCTTAATTATATTATCCTTATATCTCCCCCCTCTCGGTACAAAACTGTTTAAGTTAGACCTTAGTTTCCTTCCAAACATTACAACTGCAGGTTCTAAGCCAGTTGTACAGTGTGGTGCATTTCTGTAATCAATTAAAAAATTTCCTAATTTTTCCTCATAACCTGACTGAAACTTATTTCTTATCATCATTTTTTTTTAAATTTTTACACGTTCGAACCGCGTTTTCTGCTAAACCGTTTGATTGTGGATGATTTACCGGAGTAGTTAAATGTTTGATGTTATTCATCTCACAAAACTCTTTGAAGTCCGCTGACATGAAAGCGGCTCCATTATCTGACACTATTGTCTGTACACTCCCGAAATAAGTAAATAAACCCTTTAATATTTTAATAGTGTTATACGAATTTGGAGAATTTACCTCTACACAGTCTAACCATTTTGAGGTTGAGTCAATAATCACAAGAAAATATTTATTTGCAACTGGGCCCGCATAATCAATATGCACCCTACTCCATATTTCTTCAGTTATAGGCCACGGAGTCAATTCGCTCTTTGGTTGAGAAGGTTGAACCTCTGAACAAATTTCGCATCCTCTCGCTAAAAGTTCAATATTTCCATCTATCCCTGGCCACCAAAATATACCTCTGGCTAAACCTTTCATCTTTGCTACACCCAGATGAGATCTATGCAATAAGTTTAAATTTTTTTCTCTTAAAATTACTGGAATTATTAGCCTATGATTCCAGAAAAAACAATCATCAATTATGGATAATTCATTCCGTTTAATCCAGTAAACCCATTTTGAATCATCCTTGTTAATTTTATTTGGCCACCCAGTTCTGAGATAATGTTTAATTTCCAATAAAATTTTATCTGTACTTGATTCCGATTTAATTTCCTCGACATCTATAGGTAAATCTCTGTTATTTTTGAATAAACTTAGAATTTGAGTATCAAAGTCATTCTCTACGTGAACTGGTTCCTCGACAGGAACGCGAGACAAATAATCCGAACAGTTCAATGCCGATTTCACGTACTGTAATTTATAATTGAACGACGAAAGAATTACACCATAACGTTGAAGTCTGTTACACGCTAATACTGGGATACCTTTCTTATCACCAAAAATTCTACATAACGGTTCATTATCTATTTCTAAAATGAATTCCCTTCCATAAATATACTCAAAAAATTTTTTCAACGCAAACACAATAGCTGTTGCTTCTAAATCCAAAATTGAATATTTCTTTTCTGCTTCAGTTAATTTTCGAGAAACAAAAGAAATCGGTCTCTGTAAATTATTATCGTAACAATGTAAAAGTGTCGCCCCCAACCCTTTTGTTGAGGCATCTGTCACAATCTTCAATGTTACATCCGGATCATAATGAGCTAGCACTAGTTTTAGCGATAGTTTTGTCTTTCAATGGTTTAATTCCTTCTTTTGAAATTTCAAACCTTAGAAAAGTTACTGATGACGCCTTAAAAATACACTTGTGAATATTTACGCTAAATCCACAATCTTTTAATCTATTTAACACTGCTGTTAAATTCTCATTATGTTCTTCTTCCGAATCTCCTGTTACCACAATATCATCTAAAAATACAGCTGTTTTTTTCAAACCTTGCAAGCACGAAGCTATCGTTTTACAAAAAATAGCCGGCGCGCTATTAATCCCAAACACTAATCTCGTGAATTTAAACAATCCTAAATGAGTAGATATAGTTGTGAATTCTTGACTTTCCTCATCTAGTTCTAATTGTAGGTACGCTTGCCGCAAGTTTCTTGGAAAAAAATATTCCACCCGCCATTTGAGAAAACAACCATTCTATCCGTGGCATGGGAAATTTATCTACCACTAGCTGTGGATTTATTGTTGCCTTATAATCACCGCAAATCCTTATTTATCCTTATTTATCTAGTTCTAATTGTAGGTACGCTTGCCGCAAGTCAATCTTGGAAAAAAATATTCCACCCGCCATTTGAGAAAACAACCATTCTATCCGTGGCATGGGATATTTATCTACCACTAGCTGTGGATTTATTGTTGCCTTATAATCACCGCAAATCCTTATTTCCCCATTACTTTTTACTATGGGAACGATTGGTGATGCAAACTTACTATAATTTACTGGAACTAAAATACCTTCCGATTGCAAACGGCCCAATTCCGATTCAACCTTTGCTTTTAAAGCAAACGGTATATTTCTCGGATTGCAGAATTTCAGTTCCGCATTTTCTTTTAATTTCAAATTCACTTTATATTTATTGAATCTACCCAGTTTCTCCGAAAAAACCTCCGGGAATTTTCGAATTAATTTATCTACTACACTACTATTATTTTCAACCATATTGTGAGAATAATTTTCACTTCCCTCCTGGGATAAAGTAGATTGTAACCCCGTAAATTTATATTTATAATTTCTCCTTAATAAGCCCCACTCGAAGACCGGTGACAAAAACATCTTTTAAATTATATTCAAGTCTGTCTTCAAATTTGCAAAATCTAACGAGATTTCTTAACCGTGCTATAAAATCATTAACAGATTCTGTACTTTTTTGTTTCGTAGCAAAAAAAAATTCGCGCTCCTTGAACACATTTCTTTTGATACCTACATGACTCTCTAGTAATAACAATAAATTTTCGACCGTAAAATCTGTAATTTTTTTAGGAAAACACAAATCAATCAATAAATCTATTGTCTCCGTGTGTAAATGAGATATTAAAACCGCTCTCTTTTTCTCTACCGAATTTAATTTGTCATCATTGACGAGGATGAACTGTTCGTACTGAAGGACGAATGTCTCAAGCTTGTCCCTCAAATGACAAAACCTGAGCAGTTCTCCTCCCTCCATTTCCACACAGATGCAATCAATTAAAAAAAAAACAGAAAAAATTACAAACAGCACTCAACTCACGACTCTGATGACTGGATGCTGCCCGATCTCGCCCTTCCGCGACCCGTCTCTCGCTCCTGAACCCTAGTCTTCCTTCTATGCGCCTTCCGTGAGGTCTGCACCAGGTCCTAGCTCTTCTCCTGAAGATCCGGAACTGCTGTATCCACGCCTTACGCGAATACTCCTCCAGGGCCTTGATGTTTCCAGGATGCTTCTTCTGCTGCTCTTGCTTCCTTCCTGCTCCGCAATGATGTGGAGTCGTGATCTGGCCTTTGTCTGCCCGATCACAGGTTGACCATTGTAGCTTCCATGTCGGATGCTGTGGTTCCTTTTCGGCTGCCCAAATGAGATAATTTGGCTGCTCGTGGTTCCTTTTCCGACCGCGCCAAATGTGATGATTTGGCTGCCCGTGGTTCCTTTTTCAGACCGCGCCAAATGTAACAATTTGGCTGCCCGTGGTACTTTTTCCGACCGCGCCAAATGTGATGATTTGGCTGCCCGTGGTTCCTTTTTCAGCTGCGCCAAATGTAATGACCGTGGCCGGTTATATACATTACTCTGGACTCCTGGTGGTGGATCCAGATTCCTCTTGATGGTGATCTCAGTGGGATGGTAATAATAAGTTGTGGGTAGACTATTACTGTTTATTCCGAGGTCGTACAGAGGTGCTTCGTAGGAAGCCTAAAAGCAAAGAGAGGACGAGTAGACAACATTCACGCCTTTTATACGTTCCGCATGCTGTCTCACACATACACGCATGTCTCTTTCATACTGCAAGACATACGTTCACTACAATAAGGGTATTCGTTTTTACCTAAAGGGCTTTTGAAGATATACGGGCTGAAAGTTCTAAGAAGACTCTAGAAACTTCAAGAAGAGTCTGGAAGATTCCGGAAACTTCTAGAAAATTCGATAAGACAGTAGAATGTTCTGGAGGAAATGGAGGAGTATGTCAGCGAGTCAAGAAGGTTCCGGAAAGTTCAAGAAGGTTCGATGAAGCTGCAAAAAGTTCTGAAAAGAGTGGAGGATTGTGTCGGTGTGTCTAGAAGGTTCCATAAAGCTGTTGGAAGTCCTAGAAGGTTCGATAGGTTCCATAAAGCTGTAGGAAGTCTGATGCTACATCCAGACTGAAGCCAACCTTCCAACTCCGAACTTAGTTCGGAGTTGGAAAGTTGGCCGATCGTGTGGTCGCTGCGGCCAACCCTCCAACCCCGAATTCCGTACTTCAAAATGGCGGACATGAAACAGCTGTAGCTACGCTGTATCTTTTTCAGTTGCATACAATTATTACGTACGTAATCATATACTTAATATACACGACATGTTTTTAAACAACTGTTATACCACTCTCCGTAATAATATAGTCATTTTAATAGTACGCGGCACGGTGTGGACAGCTGCCGCAGGCTGGTTCGTGTGAGTTGGCCGTCGGGATCGCCTCGAAGGCGATCCCGGGCCAACGCGAACTCCAACCTTCCAACTCGAACTTCCAACGTACGAACACCCCTCCACACGATCGTCCAAACGTTTGAAGTTGGAACGTTGGCCGCAGTGTGGGCTTACCATTAGAAGAATGTGCGAATCGTTTAATCAAAATCAAAATCAAATCATCAAGGATTCCGACTTATTTTTTGATACACGCAGTACTTTTAGTAGAAAATTGAAGGCCGTTTTCCTACAAAGTACAATACCTTAGACATTGCTTGGTTTATAATTTTAACTACCTTTCTTTTTTTTAAATTTCTGTATGACATTATTTTTTATCTATGTATATTTTTGGTCTTACCATCAAAATTTTTCCAAAAACAATTTGTAAACTTCTATAAGGATATTGCGCATTTTTTTTTCATCTCTCTGTAAAATAATATTTAATTATGTATATACATACGTCTTTTCCGTATTTAACGGTAAAAATATTTGTATATGTTTTTATCTGCTGTCGATGTTAATTCGTGAGAAATAGTTGGATGCAGGCGAATTCTCTATTAATTGTTTTGTATATTCTTGTCAATTGACGTCTGTATCTGTATTTTCTCCTTAAGGGTCGGGTATCAAACCGCGCTGACACTGCAGTTAGGTATTTCTTGTACTTGTAGACAAACACGGCCGCAGCCGGCCGCCTGCGTTTGACTAGAGGAGATGTGGGTATACTAGACACTACGGACTTAGGAAATAAAAATAAACTTGCCTTATAAAATTTAGTTCCTACTATAATAATGGATACAGCTTAACATACTAAGAATCATATGGTGGAATAGCGTGGATAGCTCATAGAGACATTTGCGCCTGGGTCAAACTGCCCATTCACTGCAGTTAGGTATTTTTGGTAGTTGCAAACAAGCTCGGCCGCCGCGATCTACTGTGTATTTCGGTTAGATTCAGGCACGGCTGCTCAGCATTTTGATAAAATACGAAATAAAAATACACTTGCTTTGTATAATTTTAATTTATTTCTAACATAATTGATACAGCTTGACAGACTATAAATCATATTATGCAAGGGCAAGGATACATAGACTTTTTTTAGTCCCTGGACCTTTACAGACGTCTTAGTTTTTGACTCAATGTGACATAGAATCTAATGGTGTTTTGATGTGGAAAAAATTTCTGGTTCATATATGGTTTGTATAATGTTATTAATTTTTTTATAATTTTACCAGAAAATAATGGGTGTGAATAAGTTACGACAACCAGTTTTTACTCTGTGCCTTAGAAATTAAAAAACAGGTAGTTTTGTTTTTGAAAGTTTATTTATATGCATACAGTTTTTTTTTAATACGTAGTAAGAAAGAATATATTTTACAATTTATCTTTGATATACATAAAGTAGAACGAAGCACATTTAGAAAAAAGACAGTAAAAAATATAAAGAAGTTCAGACAAATTTTTATAAAACAACTAAATGTTTTATTTTTATTTTTATGTAACTTACAAAGTCCCAACTGTTATCAATCGCCTGGGGCCAGTGATTGGGGTATGTTGTGAGGCTGAATAAGGTGGGAGGGGAATAATATAGGGGAAGTACCTGGCTATTCAGATTTGGTCACCACACACGGCTAAAGCCATTTCAAGCAGCTTTTCAATTCTGAATAGTGGTCTTACACCAGGGCGATACATAAAGTATCTTCCACTCTGTTTTTTTATAGAAGGCTATTGACAAGTTTTTTTTTCTTTGTATAAAACACGCTGTAACTCGTGTTGTGCGTGTTACAGGTAAAATTGCAAATGTTATATGTAAGTTCAAAATAAATTAATTATTACCCACAATTATTATAGTTATTTCACAGCATTATCCAAAAATAACAAAGTTACTATTATATACTTGTTTACTATTATATAATTTTACAATTGAAAAATGTCCTCCACAACACAGGTGAATTCCTAGCGTGGAGGACATTAGACTATACATTTGTAATGTAAACTTATTAATAAAAAAATACAAAACAATACAGAGTGATAAGTGTTAGCCCCTCATTTATTCACAAGACTGTCATTTTGTAATGACATCATCCTTTCTCCCGGTCTATTATCGATAATTCATACAGCGCCCCTGAGCTGATTTTTCACAAAAACGGCGCTATATAAATCATCCAAATATTATTTATTAATTCTAAACATTCACAAAAAGTGTGGTAGATCATTCATTATAGCAAAAAGTTTATATGGAAGGCCATTACTCAGGCCGCTTATGTTTATTTAAAAAACTTACATGTTAACTGATAGTTTCTGTTATAACGACGTCATTTATATTGCTTCTGCTGCTTTTCTAAAAAAACATATAAAATAAATTTATTTGTAATAATACGACCCAGAATTTACCCAACATCGAAATTCATTCGATTTATCAATGGATCTGACAGTCGTTGTTTTCAATAAAACTTAGTGACAATTTGAACGGAATCGGTAGAGAACTCAAAATGGTCGTCGAAATTATGCATTTTGAAATTAAATTTTGTTAAATTAAATTTTGTTATTAAGTTCGTTGAACCCCAAACTCCTTTAACCTGATTTTGAACCAAATCGTCAAAGTACTTAAGATATTCAAGATGGATGCCGAAATTTTGCATTTTGACATTAGATCCGAGTTCAGTGCACGTCCAAACGCCCTAATCCTGATTTTGAATCAAAAAGGTAGATAACTAGAGAAATTCAAGATGGATGCCGAAATGTTGCATTTGGACATTAGATCCGAGTTCAGTGCTCGCCAATACTCCCTAATACTGATTTTGAACCAGATCGGTAGAGAACACGAGAAATTCAAGATGGATGCCGAAATTTTGCATTTTGACATTAGATCCGAGTTCAGTGCACTTCTAAACGCCCGAATTCTGAAATTGAACCAAATCGGTAGATAACTACAGATAAATTCAAGATGGATGCCGAAATTTTTAGATGTCAAAAAGCAAAATGACTTCAGTCTACCTTCAAACTACCCTTGATAGAAATCAGTAAAAAAATTAAATTTTGACTTTATTACCTTATTCTCCTATTCTTCCAGTGGGAGGGTCTATTTTTTATGGCACGGTAAGCAAGAATTCCTTTATTTTTACCCATTTTGAAGGTACCTGAAGTTTAAAAAAAAAAAATAATAAAATATGTAAAACTGTAAATCAAGTTAAAAATAATTTATTAGATAATAATAAATATATTTTATTTCTACTTACCCGGTTACTGTAACACCTATCTCCTCAATGATTCCTTCAAAAATCGAATAAACAGCGAACAAAATTGCTGCGAAAAAAATATGCGTGCTGTCGCCTTGACGGCTATCTCACAACTGAATGAATTCTGTGAAATTCAACCGTTATATAAGACATCGCGCGGCGTAATATTTTGCCATACATTTTTGTATGGCGGAGAATAGTTGAAAAATTCAGAAAGTTTAGGCGAATTACAATAAAAATCTAGATACACTGAAGAGCTTTTAATTTAATAGCTTGATTTAACACATTGTTTACTCTGAGATTACGGAAGGATTTTTGGTAAAAATGTTTACAACAGGTTCAGGAGAGATAATCGCGAAGGCCTTTTTCAACGTTTTAACTAAAGTTGCAGTATGTATAACTTATAGAATTTGTAAGATTACAGTAAAAAAAATTTAATCACTAGTAACTTTACACATTTTTCTAACTACCTGTATATAATTTTCTAGTATTGCTGCTACGAGACGCGGATGCTACTGCTAATGCGGAGCGATGTTTTCCAAACCCGACCCTTAATAAAAAAAAAAAAAAAAAGATTTGATAGGGCTGTTCAAAGTTCTGGAAGGAGTGGCGGAGTATGTCGGTAAGTCTAGATGGTTCCGGAAAGTTCTAGAAGGTTCGATAAAGCTGCAGAAAGTTCTGAAAGGAGTGGAGGATTATGTCGGTATGTCTAGAAGGTTCCATAAAGCTGTAGGAAGTATAGAAGATTTGATAGGGCTGTACAAAGTTCTGGAAGGAGTGGCGGAGTATGTCGGTAAGTCTAGATGGTTCCGGAAAGTTCTAGAAGGTTCGATAAAGCTGCTAGAAGGTTCGACAAAGCTGTACAAAGTTCTGAAAGGAGTGGCGGAATACGTCGGTGGGTCTAGAAGGTTCTGAAAGATTCTAGAAGATTCCATAAAGCTGTAGAAAGTTCTAGAAGGTTCGATTAAGACGTACAAAGTTCTGGAAAGAGTGGCGGAGTAAGTCGGTGAGTCTAGAAGGTTGTGGAAAGTTCGAAAAGGTTCGATAAAGCTGCAGAAAATTCTAGCAGGTTCCATAAAGCTGTAGAAAGTTCTAGAAGGTTCGATAGGGCTGTACAAAGTTCTGGAAGGAGTGGAGTATGTCGGTGAATCTAGAAGGTTCGGGAAAGTTCTAGAAGGTTCGATAAAGCTGTACAAAGTTTTGAAAGGAAAGGTGGAATATGTCGGTGGGTTTAAAAGTTTCCGGAAAGTTCTAGATGGTTCGATAAAACTGTAGAAAGTTTTAGTAGGTTCCGTAATGCTGTAGAAAGTTTTGATAGGAGTGCAGGTGTGTGTCGGTGTGTATAGAAGGTCCCGAAAAATTCTAGAAGGTTCCATAAAGCTGTAGGAAGTTCTAGACGGTTAGATAGGAATTTACAAAGTTCTGGAAGGAGTGGCGGAGTATGTCGGTGAGTCTAGAAGGTTCGATAAAGCTGTAAAAAGTTTTGGAAGGTGTGTCGGAGTATATCGGTGAGTTCCGGAAAGTACTAGATGGTTTGATAAAGCTGTAGAAAGTTCTAGAAGGGGTGGAGGAGTGTGTTGGTGTGTGTACAAGGTTCCGGAAAATTCTTGAAGATTCCACAAAGCTGTAAGAAGTTTAAGAAGGTTCGATAAAGCTGTACAATATTCTGGAAGGAGTGGCGGAGTAATTCGGTGAGTCTAGAAAGTCCGGAAAGTTCTAGAAGGTTCGATAAAGTTGTACAAAGTACTGAAAGGAATGGTGGAATATGTCAGTTGGTTTGAAAGTTTCCGGAATGTTCTAGAAGGTTTGATAAAACTGTAGAAAGTTCTAGAAGGTTTCGAAAAGCTGTAGAAAGTTCTGATAGGAGAGGAAGAGTGTGTCGGTGTGACTAGAAGGTTCTGAAAAATTCTAGAAGTTTCCATAAAGCTGTATGAAGTTCGGGAAGGTGTGGCGGAGTATGTCGGTATGTCTAGAAGGTTCCGGAAAGTTCTAGAAGGTTTGATAAAGCTGTAGAAAGTTCTAGAAGATTTCATAAGGCTGTACAAAGTTCTGGAAGGAGTGGCGAAGTAAGACGGTGAGTCTAGAAGGTTCCGGAAAGTTCTAGAAGGTTCGATAAAGTTGTGCAAAGTTCTGAAAGGAATAATTTAATATTTTGGTGGCTTTAGAAGTTTCCGGAAAGTTCTAGAAAGTTCGATTGAACTGTAGAAAGTTCTGAGTTTCTCCGTAAAGCTGTAGAAAGTTCTGATAGGAATGGAGGAGTGTGTCGGTGTGTCTAGAAGGTTCCGGAAAGTTCTACAAGGTTCGATAAAGCTGTAGAAAGTTCTAGGAGTGGCGGAGTATGTCGGTGAGTTCAGAAAGTTCCGAAAAATTCCAGAGGATTCGATAAAGTTTCACAAGGTTCGAAAAAGCTGCAAAACGTTCTGAAAGGAGTGGCGGAATATGTCGGTGGATGTAGAACAGCGGTCGTCACACTTTTCTGGTCAAGGGCCACATAGGACAATGTGAGGTATCACCGCGGGCTGCACACTTATGATTTCGGGGGAGAGGAGGGGGGGGGGGGGGGGGGGGGTGTCTTTCCTTCTTTTTGTTTAGCAAGTTAAAAAGCAATTATTTTGTATTTAATTACCGGGTTGCTACTTCCTTCCTTCTTGTGTTCATGGTATAGTGTCAATTATTACTAATAATAATACCTACACGCAAAATCATAATAATGGAATCTTTCAGTTCAATTTTCATTAATTTCCCGAACTATCGAAATAATATAATTGTACACGAAAAAAACACATTTAAAAAGATAACGGCAGATATTTTGTGCGGGCCGCAAAAAGACGGATAGTATAATTGTACATGAAAACAACATATTTAAAAAGAACAGATAATATAATTAATTATACATGAAAAAATATATAAACGGCAGATATTTGTGCGGGCCTCAAAAACACGGATAATTGTACATGAAAAAAAAATATATTTCAAAAGAAAACGGCAGACATTTGTGCGGGCCGCAAAAAAACGGATTGTTTAATTGTACTTGAAAAAATATATATTTAAAAGAAAGCGCCAGATGTTTGTGCGGGCCGCAGTTTGACGACCACAGATCTAGAAGGTTCCGGAAAGTTCTAAAAGGTTTGATAAAGCTGTAGAAAGTTCTGGAAGGCATGATGGAATATTTCGGTAGGTCTAGGTCTAGAGGGTTCGTAGGGATGGTAGGAATGGAACGTTCAGGAACATACCGGAATAACCCAGATCATTGTGGAACATTCCAGAACACTCCTGAATGTGGTGGAATGATCTGAAACATTATTCTGGAACATTTGAAGTTTTTTTTGTAAGGGGCTACCCAATGGGGTATATAAAGCAAGATCCATCCTGGATTCGAACGTCAATTCAATCTCACATCAACCCCATGAGCGATGCCGGACACCCCAGTCAGAGTATTTGAGAGCATTCCACAACGTTCCAGAACATCCCGGAACCTTCCGGAAAATTGTGGAATGTTCGAGAATAGGGAATCGGGAACATCAAAGTGAAACATTCCAGAATATTCTCGAATGTCTTCCCGATCGAAGCCGGGTAACCCAGCTAGTTTAAAAATAAATCTTTTTTACATTAACTCCATACAGGAGGCCCTGAGGAAATTAATTCTACCAGGGCCTACGTCATCTTTGGGGATGCTGTGTGGCGGGTCTTTTGAGGAAAGGAAGGAGATGAAGTACCTGGAAGGGAAAAGATGGTTAAGAATCTGTGGGTCAGTGATGGAATAACTCCATGCCTCCCACTGTGGTACAAGGCGATGTTCCGAAAGAGAGTCTTGCTGGAGAGGTCAAAAGGTCTGCCTCAACCAGTGTCTCCCAATCCGACCTGCCATGCAGTTGGTGGGCTGGCACTCCTGCTAAGTCACCAATCGTAGCAAACCATGTAGTGACCTATGGCGTAGGTGTTGGTTATCCAATAAATGGTTCCTGGGGCGGCGGTACCCATACTCGTGATTTAGATGATCAAATAATGAGATGCACGTGGCCTACAGTATTCAATTTTTATGCGAGGAAGCATCATTTATGTTTTAATTGTATGTACATTTAATGTAATTGTATTTATAAAAAAAAGAGAAATATTTCCGGGTGACAAATAATCCAACAATGTTTGAAAATCTTCTTCTACCACCAAACTAAGCGGAAAATGTGACTTGTGTTGTGATGGAGGACTTAGCCTGCCGAGGAATAGAACATGCGACGCCCAGCTGGGACCCAACCACTCAGCCACTGACCAGTTTTATGCTAAGGTTTTAATAAAAAGCACGTCTATCACGAGTTTAATTAAAACATAATTTAAGTTGATACTCGGTAAGATATCAAATTGACTAAACAGTACCGAACTCTCGTTAGCAGCGGCAATAACAAACCACAACAATCAACAACCATCAACAACAGGATATCGTGCAACATCGTCCAAGATAACCGCAGTTAGGTAAAGTTTAACAACTAGTGGATCACAATGTTAGTTAGAGGTTAGGTTAGTTTGTCTATAGGTTTAATGTACTTTAGCCGACCGCTGTCTTGGACTATATAGTTAACCGTCCAACAAACCATGCAGTTGCTATTTAACAATGTCCCGGAAATAAGCAACAAATTAACGGTTTTAATAGTTTTTTTCGTTATTTGTTTTAGAGATGTTATGCCGTGTTGCGCTACCTCCTTCTTTAGCCAACGCTTCGGACATAGTTGCAGTGTCCATCATCAAGGCAGATCCGGCAGATCCGGTAGATGTGTAATGCCGGATCTGCCCTGATGATGAACACTGCAACGATTACACATCTAACGCATTACACATCTACCGGATCTGCCTTGATGATGGACACTGCAACGATGTCCGAAACGTTGGCTAAAGAAGGAGGTAGCGCAACACGGCATAACACCCCAAAAACAAATAACGAAAATACTTTTGGCCGTGAAAGTCTTAAAACGGTTTTAATCGTATTTACTGTAGGAAAGTGGGAGACCTAAATTTTTGAAATGAATCTTCTTTATCAAGGTTTTGATTTGATATTCGATGAAACGGAAGCGACTGACACTAAAAAGAGACAAAAACATACATCTTTAGGATTATGGCAAGGTACTGTTTAATGTACAATTTATTTTATGTACTGGAAATTTTGAATGCTGGTCACACCGGAAAGACTAGATGTAGTTCCAAATGCTACCGCAAAATCATTCCATCCCGAATTGTCCTGGTATGTACAGCTATCCGATTTAGCCCTGCAACTTTCTGATATTTAATATTGTGTCGCGATTGTGTTTGGCTATTACAATAAAAAGAGAATCTATTAAAACCTTCTAATCATTTATTTAACTCCCGTGACACATATGGAAGTGTTGATTTGGTAAGATAAACAACCTTTCCCATAGGATTTACAGCAGTAGATTTATGCACAATACCTACCTACGTTGCGCGCATCAGCCGCTATGATTATGATCTCACTTTTCAAGGCTCCTATTGGTTGAGATTTTGTGGGTGAAGGTTTGACTTCTACCGCGTGTGAACTGCACCCGATTTTTTTTCAACTGGGCAATTTTGATGTAGTAAATGTGGAACCATAGAGACGACATTTTATCAACTTAAGTAACAACAAATTTATACGTTTTGAATCTCGTTCTAGAAGGGAGATACACAGAACAGAATCAAAACGATTTCCTCAAATTGCTCACTAACCGTCTTTTTTCCCACCCACTTCCACTTTCACCCCCTTTACTCACAATATACTCCAAATGAGGGCACCATGATCCCACTGGCCCCGGGAAGTTGAGACTCTTGTGTGGTATTCACATTACAAATCGGCTAGCTTAAATAAAAATATTCAGAAATTACTGCCCGTTGCCTATTACAACCTGAAGTGCGCGTTATGTTTTTGAATATGAATTATTAAAGATACTAATTTTGGTTTTCGGTGCGTGACGTGACATAATTATCCGTATTCCTACTGGATAATTATGTCACGTCTGTATCTTATGGCCTGTATCGCGTCTGTATCTTATGGCCTGTAATGGCCTGTATCTTAATGACGTCTGTATCTTATGGCCTGTAATGGCCTGTATCTTATAACGTAAAATTAAACATGTTCAATGAATTTACTTTTTAAAAATTTGGAACTGAAAAGAATTAAATCTTAACAACTACGTGAGGTATCTAAATTTTTTCTTCTAATAAATTGTATGAATAATTCAATTTTTTTTAAAGTGTATTTCTTTTGTTTACATTTTTAACGGATCTGAATCTAAATAAAGACTTTTAAAGTTTACTTACGGTGGTCATCCGAATGGTAAATTATGATCTTCTGTAATTATTGTTTTGATGGGCGGTAAATATATAAATATTTTATAAATCTGATAGTATTAATACCCTAGCGTCTGTACGCTTGAAATTTAAGAACGCGACTTCAAGCAGATCTCTGACGCTGCGACTTATGCAAAACCATTTTCGTACGTGAAGTTAGTTACAAAGCTAGCGGAGTGGGTTTTTAACTACTAGTACGTGTACGTGTATCGCACGTGATTACTCACGGGTCTTGTCAGTGAAACCTTCAGAAAACTAAATAAGACAAGAGTGGTGAGGCTACAAAGCACCGCACAAAGAGGAGACCGATACGCAATGAAGCACCGCACAAAGAGCAGATCGATTATACGGTCTCATTCTCTCGAACGCTAAATCCAGTAGATGTATGTATAGTCTCTTTTTAGTGTCGCTATTTTTCGTTTCATCGAGTTTCAAATAGCAACTGTGCTAACGAAATTTTCACTCAAAAAGGAAGGAAAAAGCTGTCTACTTTTGAAAGTATGCACTTTGTCCATAAAAGCAAAAATTTATAAACCGTTTACGTTGAGATTTTAAAAGACATCACAAAATTACGTTCCATTTATACCATGAACAACATCACTTATTATATTTCAACGAGAGGCGAAAGTTCTGGAGGTTTCACGGGTCTTTTTACAAAAAGTTAAAAGCCTCGACTTCACGTCAGGAAGTAGAGAGAAGCATCGGCGGAGGGTAAGTAGCGGGACACCAACGGAAAAGCCTGGACAAAATAGCCGCAAGACAATACCAGTAATGACAAATCAGCCTTAAGAGGAGCGGCCCGTTTCACAAAAATCTTAATTTTGGATTTGAAATAAAAATACGCAACCAAACTGAAACAATATTTTTGTAATCAAAAGGTACATAAATCATCTAGTATGGATCTGATATATTTTTTTTTTGCTTTAAATTATAAGATATAGGCCAAATACATAAAAAATTAATATACGCAGATTTTAGTGTTTCACAATTTTAGAGGCCAATTGGGCAAATATTTGTGTTTAAATAAAAAAAATTACATATTTTTTATAAAAATATGATGAAATAAAAATAAAAATTAAGAAAAGAAATAATTTTTATGTGTTTAAATTTAAATTACAAAATTACCTATTTACGTCGGAACAAAATTTTGTCATTTGTATATATTTATAATTACAACCCAATAAAACTTTTTAACGATATTTTATTTTTCATCGTGATTTAAAAATAAATGTATCAAATTTTTTTTTATGTTTTTCATTTACTCACAAATAATTGCCCAAGTTGCCTCTAAGGTCATCAAACATTAACATCTTTAATGGCCTGTATCTTATAATTTAAAGCAAAAACAAATAAAGTAACTTTCGTCCGTACTAGATATTTGATATACCTTTTGATTACAAAAAAATTTGGTCTCAAATCCAAAGTTAATATTTGTATGAAACGGCCGCGCGCAAACGTTCCTCGCACTGAAAAAACAATATGTTCATCAATACAAACCTGAACTGATGGACGCAGACGGGTTAGTCATGAATTTGAAAAAATCTTTTAAATAATCGCTCAAATGATTGTTTGAATTTGGATGAAATAAATGTACCCAATCTAAACGCCAAAGTAGCTTTTACTTGTTTCACAAAAACCATTATTATGACAAGTTCTTTCGACGTGGTCACAAAGTAAAAGTAGGTATTAAAAAATGCCACTCACGCTTCTTAAATCAATATTTTAATAAACGGAACTTTTATCTCCGAGCTTTTTTGTAAAAAAAAAAATATGAGATAATATTTGGAAACTGAGTGAAGTTATTTTGTCTGAAGACAATTTTATGACGTCAGTTTTGTCATTTAACAAGAGGATTTTTCTTCTGAAATTCAGCTGTGAACGTTTTTACGAAAAGTGGAAAATTTCTGAGATTTCTCTCTTATGTTTCGCGACTTTACGCACATTCTTGAAGACCGGTGATATGGTATTTAAAATATATTTTGTAGTGTATATGCAGGGGTGTAGCTACCGCCGTATCAATGATACGGGGCCCCCGGGCTGCAGAGGCCTTTTGTTTCTTTTCTGAGAAAATTTTGATACAGGGCCCCGGTGTATCAAAATTTGCACGGCATTTGTGAGTTAATGATAATTATTTAAAAAAAAATATTTCTCGATTTAATCACATGTTAAATAAAAAAAATTAAAATGATAAAAAAGCATTTTGTCCTGCATAATTTAAAATGTCTACCAAAAAACGCATTTATTTCATTCTTCCTTGTATTAATACAGTAGATGGGGCAAGATTATTTTTTTAATATTTATAATTAAGTTTAAAAAAATGCCAAAATCGCCCCTAAAATCATGCAAAATTGAAATCTTTAATGGCCTATACATCATAATTTAAAAAACAAATAAATAAAATAGCCTTACTAAATATTTGCCATACTTTTGATTAAAAAAATAATTCTGTTTGGTTGAGTATTTTGACGAAGCCCGTAACCGTTCCTGTTAAATTATTCCTCTTTAGTTCCTCTCGGCACCGGTGCACAGCCGGAAGAAAACCCCCAAAAAATCATTTTTAACCCTTTAAAAACAGTTGTTAATTAAAACTGGTAATTTTGATGTTAAAATTTAATTGAACTGTTTTGTACTCAAATGTTTCCTTCTTGAAATCTTTTTGGTAAGGAAAACTATGACAAAAGTCTAGCCACTTAACATACGCGCCCAATAATATGCTGACACGAAATGAAAAACCTTATCAAAGTCAAACGTTTGAAATCTTGTCGCTTTCATCATAAAAGTACCGTTTTTTCGAGGCTCTTAAACGTCAAAATCTCCACGGGGAGTGAAGCCATAGACCTACGGAGGGTTGATTATTCGCACGGCTGTGAGCTGCAACACTAGGAAAGTTATATACAGCCTTACTAAAAAACCCCTTGAAAATTTTATTCAATTGATATACGGCCGCGGATGTGAAAACATTACTAATTAAAAAATTGTTCCTGGAAAGAAATATACATTGTTTACACAGCCTGAGAGGGTAGTTTATCTCATGTCGCAACAGACGCCAACAGAACTTGTCGAGACGTATAATACAACTCTTTTATGTCTGTTAAATAAATATGCTCCGACGACGTCAAAAACACGTAAAGTTCGAAAGTCTGACGGCTGGTATGATGATGAATGCCGAAACCAGGAAAGCCTTATGCGGAAATTAGAGAGGTCATATAGGAAAAATTCTACAGTAACTTCAAGAGATGAGTGGATCCTTGCTCAAAAAAGTATATGAGCAAAATAAATTCCAAAAGATCAGAATACTGGAATGAAAAGATTGACTCTGAGCGAACCAATCCACGGCGTCTCTGGAACTCAATAAAGACTGTTATTTCCGAAGCCACTGTTTTAACTAAAATAGATATTAACCCGGATGCCTTCTTAACGTTTTTTCGGGAAAAAATTGAAGCCATTCGTGCCTCCACATCTCACGCCCCTCCGCCAATATTTACTATAAATTCTAAAGGAAATTTGTCTTCCTTCAAACTCACAACGCTGGATGAAGTAAAAAAAATAATTTCAAGTTCGCCAAATAAGCAGTGTAGTCTTGACCCTATACCAACATGGTTACTAAAAAAAATGTGTCATTGTCTTAGCCCCGTTCCTAGTTCATCTTTTTAATAAATCTCTGAGCACAGGTGACTTCCCTGAACCACTAAAGTCTGCTGCAGTTACACCGATACTAAAAAAATCACAACTAGACTCCAATAACATAGGTAATTATTGACCCGTTTCAAATTTCCATTTCCTATCAAAAATCCTGGAGAAAATTGCTGCTGCAAAAATAACCAGTCATTTGAATTCAAATAAATTATTCACTAATCGTCAATCCGCATATAGAAGGATTCACTCAACAGAAACCGGAATCCTTCGTAAGCTGTCAGATATAACTTTGGCCATAGAGTCAGGTAAGTTAGCACTTACCTCACTCTTAGACATGAGTGCAGCGTTTGACACGATTGATCATGACTTCCTCATTAAGAAATTAGAGGAAACATTTGGTTTGAGTACCAATGTCAAAAATTGGTTGGTATCATATCTATTCAAGCCGTTAAGGTTGGAAATAAACTTTCTAACTTTTTTTTTAATGAGTTTTCCCGATGAGTTAGAGAACTCATTTTAGGACAGGAGGAACATACGAATCATGGGTGGGAGGAAATAGTTAAAATTTTACATAGGAATTTGGATATTAAAATATAAGATTCACATACAATATAGAAGAAAAATAAAAGACAGGTTGAGTAGAATAAACAGCAATGGAAAACAATTAAAGAAAAAGGGAACAAGGTTATACATATATGGATGATTACAACTTAATGGAAAAGCTTCGACTTTGCAACACTTTCTTCA
Source organism: Limnephilus rhombicus (assembly GCA_929108145.2). Classification (NCBI taxonomy): domain Eukaryota; kingdom Metazoa; phylum Arthropoda; class Insecta; order Trichoptera; family Limnephilidae; genus Limnephilus; species Limnephilus rhombicus. Next base: position 25,440,421 of record OV815295.1, on the reverse strand, counting down.
GGGGTACCCCAAGGATCCGTTTTAGGTCCACTTCTTTTCAACCTTTTTACAAATGATGTCGCTAAAATAATCGAGTCATTTGGTCTCCTGTCCCACTGCTACGCTGACGATCAGCAAGTTTATTTTTACTGCTCTCCAAACGAAATCAACAGTCTCAAAATCCGCATAGCTGAATGCCTAGAAGCAATAACTCGTTGAATGTCTTCAAACAAGCTGAAGATGAACCCATCTAAGACTGAGTTTCTCTGGGCGGCCACAGAAAAACGCCAACATTTCATAGACAATTCACCTATTTCCATTTCCGGCAACGATATTATTCCAAAGACAACAGTCAAACTTCTTGGCGTTAATTTAGATTCAGACATTTCGCTAAAAAGTCAAATAAATAGGACAGTAAGCACCGGCTTTTTTCACCTAAGACAACTCAAGTCAGTTCAAAGAAACCTTCCTACAGAGGCGACAAAACGATTAATCAACTCTTACGTAGTCTCACGGCTCGATTACTGTAACGGCATCTACGCTAGTCTTCCAAAATATCAAACTGACAAACTTCAATCCGTGTTTAATGCAGCGGCAAGGCTCATAACTGGGGTATGTAAGTATTTGCATATTTCAAAACACCTTCGTAGCCTTCACTAGCTCAAGTGTCCTGAAAGAATCCAGTAAAAAGTGTGCTGGATGGTTTTTAAATAAATTAACGAAATGGCCCCACCTTACATCTCCGAATTATGCGTCCCGGATAATACCGGTCCGAGGCAATTAACCCTCAGATCAGCAACTTCGTCTGCTAAAGGCAGACTAATAGAACCTAAACGAAAGCCGAATACTAAGTTTGGAGATCGTGCTTTCGGAGCATCCGGGCCTAAGGCTTGGAACAGACTCCCTCTGGAATTAATATGCATAACAAGCCCAACAGAGTTTAGGTCCAAACTAAAAACCTACTTTTTGGGCTCTCATACCCTTATTTTAAATATACCTATCTGAGAGTATCATACTTGTATTGCCTATGATATGTCTTAATCACACTTTTCTTACTGAATTAAAATTACTCGACTCCTTACACATCAATCTGTCTCTTGACGAATCACATTTAGGAAAATCAAATCCTTATAGGTAATACTGCATCACCCATCATTAAATGTTGCTTTTACTTTCCAAAATACACTCATGAAAGAATAAATAACATATTAATATTAAAATATTTTTCAGGATTAAATAACACTTGTTCACAATTATGTCCTCTGCGTGCGAACTCTTTCTGAATTTCTTTAAATGAACAATATACAGTGTTAATTTCAAGCGACCTCCCAGGTAAGTATGGTCCTGTTTTCATTAATTTTTTGGCAGCATCGCGTTCATTAGTCAAAATATTGTACATATATTTTCGTATCGGTGATCAATGAACCGGTGAATGTAATTTTTAGCCCTAAGTTGTTTTTAATTGTTTGTCTAGCTTATAGTTTTTTTAGATTTTAGAAATGTATTATATGTATATATTTTATATATTTTTGACTCGTCAGTGGTTGAGTGGGCATAGTGCTTGGGTCCCACCCGAGCGTCGCGTGTTCGATTCCTCGGCTGGCTAAATCCTCCATCACAACACAAGCAACATTTTCGGCTTTCTGTGGTGGTAGTAGGAGATTTTCAAACATTGTTGGGTTATTCGTAACCCGGGAATGTTTGTCTTTCTTTTTAAAAAAAAAAAAAAATGTTTGTACAGCGCCCTTGAGGTGATTTTTCACAAAAACGGCGCTATATAAATCATCCAAATATTATTATTATTATGTGTACGACTGTTTTGTTAATGACGCCTGAACGAAATTTGGAATTTTAAAGTATTTTGAATGTTCTATATATTTCTTATTTTTTAAGGTGTCGTAAAAACAAATACTATTTAGAAAAACTAGATAAAAATACTTTTTAGATGTGCGTATTTGAAATACACTTTAGTTTTAAAAAATTACCATATTTTAAGATTCAAACGCGGAAAAAAATGGAAAATGATTTCTTATCAAAACATTTTTGATACTAATGTGGAGAAATTAAAAAATAAATCAAAATTTAAAAAACACAGTCTTTTATATAATGAATTTGGAAGGAAACTGTAACCTCAATTTTTTCTCGTGCATACAATAAAAAAATTCAAAGTTTTCTTTAAAACACAAAAAATAACCTAAAAAGAAAATGACATTTAAAACGGATTTCTAGCATCTTTAAAGACGTTATTTCTTTGATACATGTATTAGTTATTAATATTAAAAAATCACCACTTTTGTGAAATTCTCATAAAATAAATATAAATATGTAAATTTGAATTATCATGTATCATGTAAAATAATTTTATGACAATTCAACTCTCGACGATTATTAATAAGTACGATTATTCTGCCACTGACTAAAACTTATGAAAAGCCACACAAAAAACATTAAATATATAAATTATATGAATAGAAGGGTGAATTGGTCAATATAATAGAAATCATTCAGCACAATCGCAATATTTACTAACAAAATTCCCGTCATAAGTAAACAAAACTGTTTTTTTCTGCGCGGACCACAGAGTACAAATGCACAGGCGCGCCAATAACGCCTCTGGCGGAAAATAATTAAGACAACCATTTTTACGAAGAAATTTTTGCCATTTACACTGTTGGCAGATGTAAAATGCATTTTAAAGCGTGACCGCGGAAGAAAGATTATTAGTAATAGTTCGTGTTTTAGTGTATACCGGGTTTATTCATGTTACTGCAGGAACATAGATTATCGGCCGTGAAAGGTTTTTTTAGTATTTAATATTGACGTAACTATATGCATCTCCTTCTAACACATGTTCCCTCATTTCCCCACCCAACCTTTTTTTTGTTTTTTTTTTAAATTTAAAAAAATACATACGTATACAGATTCATAGTAAAACATTTGGTTCTTAAAGCTAATAACAATATGTAAATTTCTTTTTAATGAAACTACCCAATTCAAAAGAGAAAACATTTCTCGTGCTTGAATTTTGGAGTGCCATTGTAAAATGCATAGTTACACAGAGTATGTTATTACAAGTACTTATATTAATAAAATATATATTCATGAAGACAAGTGGACATAATAACTGACAGTATTGTCAGAGTAGGTACATATAATAAAGTTGTAACAATTTAGTGCCTGCAAATAATGCGTATGTACTTGCTTTCAATTTGATATGGTGATGAAATATTTTTAGAGATTATGTTCTAGTTTATTTTTTTTGTTGTTATTATTGTGATGATGAATTTAAAACTTATAATTAGTGTCGGGTTGGTCTATTAGTGTTTTTATTTGGGATTTAAAAACTTTATAATTTTTTTCAGACTTGATTTTATATGGGAGAGCATTGAAAAATTTTATATCTTGATAAGCATAATGGTGTTGGGAAGCACTCGTTTTAAATTTTGGAATTTCTAAATTGCCCTGTGATCGTGGTCGGTTGTTTATGTTTGTGAATGTTGTTGTTGATGGATTGAAATGATCTTTATGAGTTTGCAATAATGAGTTCTTTTTGAAAATTTTATTAAGACTGAGAACCCTAAAAGAGTCAAATAGCTGTGTTGTTGGAAATACAGATGGTTTTCGTAAGATGACTTTCAAAATCAACCTCTGTACCCTTTCTACAGGTAAGAGGTTTGTTTTGAAAGTCCCACCCCACCCGATTATACCATATTGTAGTATAGATTGGGCAAGAGAGAAATAGATAGTTTTGATCATATTGGATGATAAGATGTTTCTCAGTCTAATAAATATGTATATAAGTTTTCTTATTCTGGTTACTGTATTTTGGACTTGTTCTTTCCATTTTAAGTGTCTATCTACTATGACACCCAGATACTTTATACTATTTTTGCATGTTATTGGTAGGCAATTTTCATCGTTGCATTCCTTTTTATTTTCACACTGTGATGAATGGATTTTAATAGTTATATTGTTCTCGACATTTTTTTCTTTCAAAGAAAAAGGAATAAAACAAGTTTTCTCCGTATTAAGTGAGAGACAATTTAGGTCAAACCATGTTTTGAGTATGTTTATATTGATATTTGCTATACTCATTGTTTCCTCCCATGATTTCCCTTTAGTGATAACTACAGTGTCGTCTGCATAAGATATGATATCTCCAACTATGGGAAGAGTGAACATTTGATTTACATATATAATAAAAAGGATAGGACCGATGACAGTTCCTTGTGGTATACCAAATGATGAGGTTTTAGGTTCACTTAGTGTATTATTTATTTTGACGTATTGTAATCTCTCTTTTAGATAACTTTGGAACCATGACAGTACTGTTCCGTCCAATCCAATTTGCATGAGTTTCTCATTTAGTTTGGAGTGTGATATGCTATCAAATGCCTTGCGTAAGTCGATGAATATACCAAGACACCTTTCTCCATTATCTAATTTTTGTATTATTGTTGAAGTTAATTTAGCAATTGCATCTTGAGTGCTGAGATTGTCCCTAAACCCAAATTAGTTTGGGCTCATTATCTTTTTTTCTTTTATGTAATTGTTGAGTTGTTTTTTAACAATTTTTTCATAGATTTTTGCAATGTTTGATGTGAGTGCTATGGGACGATAGGACCTCTTATCCATGTACCTTTTCCTATCGAACAATGTTAAGGAAACCTGTGGTGTGCAATGATCACCACAGTGATCTCTAAGTGCATTTAATATCGACTCTGTTCAAAAATTCTGTGCAATGATCAGCAATATCGAATCTGTTATGTGCTTGTGCACTGACTACCGCCAGCTGTGTCCTTTAAGATAATAATATCGATTCACCATAATAGCATAAATATTAGTATAAGCCCTTACAATAATCCAATTTTAACCAACTACCACGTAGTTGCGTCTATTTCAAACCTTTGGAATAACAAGGTTCCATCTAACGGTAGCGGTAACGTCATGCAATAAAGAACTCTAAAGTAGTTTACTAAGGATCCCATTATCGCATGACTGAAATAAAAAAGACAAATTGATTCGCAGAGAACATATACGACTACGTTTAATTTATTGTATGAGAGATTACTCACTCGTTTACAGTACAATAATTTTTTATTTTAATATTCATACTTTATATTCATATTTTCCAGGCAACTTTGGCAATTTGTGAGTTATTGGAAACATTTCTACCGATTCTCTAATTTTTTTAAATTTTACTTAAATGTGTTTACACTTACTTTTTTTTTTTTTTACATGAGCTCCACACAGGAGGCCCTGAGGAAAATAATTTCCCTCAGGGCCTATGTCATCTTTGAGGATGCTGTGTGGAGGGTTTTTTTAAGGAAAGGAAGGAGAGGAGAGTTCTGGGAAGGAAAAGGGTTTAAGGGGTAGGTAGGAATCTGGGGTTCAGTATGTCCTGGTCATCCGCCTTCAAGACCTAGACAAACCTCACCCCATGAACCCGGGCACCCCTGCTAAATCACCAAAGTAGCGAACAACTTGGGGTGACCTATGGCAGAGGTGTTGGTTATCCAATAAAGGTTCCCGGGGCGGCGGTACCCATTCCCGCCTCCCAAATTGAATTACTGGACTTCATTTCAAAATAACTATCCTCCGTTGGTCACCATGATACAGGCAACTGCCTAGTATGGTGACCTAATGTATATGCTTAAGTAAATGAATTAATCATGTAATATGTACTTATAAATAAATAAATACCATTTAGAAAGACAGATAGGTATGCAAACAAGCTTTAAGGTTATTTATTTCTTCGCACTTGCACACTTAACCTTACTTCTACTCGTTTGTACGTATTTATCTCTGAAAAAACTGTTTGTTTCTTAGAAGCCAAATAAATAAACGTTGCATTTGAATTGCTTGGCTCAAAAGCCATAGTTTAGAGCAGTGACCTGGGTTCAAATCTTAGTTCCCTTCTTTTTCCAAAATATGTCCTTCGCAGTATTACCCTTGCGCTATATACGTTAGGTAGCACAGTAGGCTTCACGTCTAAGGGTAGCCACCCCTGCATAATAAAATCCTTTGTCATGTTAACTCTAATATCAATATTACCCGCCAAAAGGCGAGAACACCCGCGATGTGAGTGGCAAAGTAGACTTGATCCAAAACGAAATGAATACCCACGCTGAGAAGAGGTAACTTGAAAAGATATTTTAGATCCCTGTCCCTGTTCCTATGTTGTCACTGGAACCGTCGATATTATTTATCTGAAGAACCGGTTTCTTTTGTTAAATAATAAAAATGAAGAAAAAAGAAAAACGAAAAATTTTAAAACGTGAAAAAGCATAGAAACTTTAGAGGAACCGGTTTTTCTTCTACAGAATTTTTCTAGCCACCCGTTTTGTTTTTATTTTTATTTTGGAGAAACCCGTTCCAAAAATTCTGCAAAATGAACCGGTTCCACATTGAAATCTTCTAGCCAGCCCTTTTCCAGAGTTTTTAAAACCTTTTAGTGTAGCGGTTTTCAACCTATAAAAAACATATAAAAACCGAAGTAAAAATTGGGGGAAAGCAATATCTTAGCTCAAATGTAGGTTTTAAAACTCAGCTCAACGTTTTCAAATTTCGTCGAAATAAAAAGAAGCGGAATAAAGTTTGTGTAATTTCGCATGTAGAATCATAGTTTAAAAATGCCCGAATTCGTGTTACATTCTGTATAAAATCTGTATAAGTGATTCAATACATTTCACATTTTCTCGAGAATTTTAAGTAACAAGTAACTTAACCTAAAAGCTATTTCTATTTGGCGTATACTTAATACAATAACAATATTGTATCGCGTTTTTAATGTGTATTTTTTTTTTTTTTTTTTTAATATTTATTTATTTATTTATTTATTTATTTATTTATTTATTTATTTATTTATTAACGCCGATTATAGCGGCTTTTACAAAATAATTACAAATATTTTACATATGAATACAGAATATACATAGATAAAGAAAAAGAAAAATTTAAATATAAAATTCATAAATGAGAACAATAAAAATTGTAGTATCACATAAAAGTACAAAGAGTAGGTTATTAAATACAAAACAACATATTATATATCCCGGATATTATGTATTAGGAAATTAATACTTTTAATCTGTATTTGATTATAGTTAAACTGAGAAGCGCTGACAGACAGTTTTAATTAAGTAGTGTTTGTATGAGGTTAGACTAGCAATGTTTATAGATTCATCCAAAACATATTTATTTCCAAGTACATGCAGGCGATTCATTATGGAATTGAGTTCAGCGTTAGATCCTGTATTGTTGCAATGATAAGGTAATTTGAAACGAACTGATCGACTAGGTACATGGAAACTTATTAGCGAAAGAAGTTCAGGGGAGTTCAACAGGTTGGTAACGATTTTAAATAAATAAAATAGGTCTGAACAAATTCTTCTTTCTTTTAATGTATCGAGTCCCAATAATTGTAACAGAGAGGGATAATTAATGTTTTCTATGAATATTCCCAATTTAAAGTTAATATAACGTAAAAATTTATGTTGGACTCGCTCAAGAGAATTCTCATGTACACTGTAATAAGGATTCCAAATGGTGGAGTTAAATTCTAGTTGGCTTCTAACAAGTGAAGTGTAAAGTAATTTGACAGTTTTAAAATTTTTAAAATCCTTTGAAATCCGTTAGACAAATCCTAACATTTGCAATGCTTTACTGGTTATATTATTAATATGTTTAATGAATGTTAATTTAGTGTCAAAGGTTATACCAAGGTCTCTTATTTCATCAACAGATAATAATATGTGATTATTGAGAAAGTAGGTGAACAACAAAGGGTTTTTTTTTCTGTGGAATCTCATAAGTTGACATTTTTTTACATTAAGAGTTAATTTGTTGATAAGACACCAATCATAAAAGCTATTAATATTAGATTGAAGTGTCAGACAGTCCTCGATATTATCAATAATTCTAAAAATCTTCATATCATCAGCAAACATTAGAATGAGAACACGGGTGAATATGTTTGTTACGTCGTTAATGAATAAATTAAAAAGTAAAGGACCAAGATGCGAACCCTGGGGTACGCCACTGGTGGCTTCGAACATGTAGGATAAGTGATCATTAATACAAACAATTAGCTGACGCCTAAGTAAGTAACTCTTAAACCAAGATAAAAGGTTTCCATTAATGCCGAGTTTCAAAAGTTTATTAATGAGAATTTTAAGACAGACCTTATCAAACGCCTTACTGAAGTCGGTGTAAATAGAATCAACTTGTTGTTTGTTGGCAAGTGCATTAGAAATGAAATTTTCATATAATGTAAGGTTAGACAAAGTTGATCTGCCGGAGATAAAGCCGTGTTGACAAGTTGCGATACATGAGTTTACAAAGAAGCTGATTTTCTTAAGAATCAATTTCTCAAAAAGTTTAGGTATAGACGATTGAATACAGATGGGCCGATAATTTTCAACAAAGGATTTATCACCACTTTTAAATATAGGAGTTAGGTAGCTAAGTTTCCATATTTGTGGAAAGTGTCCTGTAGAGAGTGACTTATTAAACAGTATATTAAGCGGAACAGATAAACTTTGGACACAATTCTTAAGTAAGATGGAAGGAATCTTATCAGGTCCCGAGCTTGTTTTGGGTTCAAGTGATTTAATACAGACTATAATGTCTTCAATGTCGATGTGTATTTGCGATAAGTGTAAATTTATATCCGAGTTGAAGTACGGAATTAAGTCATCTGGAATATTAGGTTCATACACGTCCTTAAAGTAATCAGCAAACATGTTAACAATTTCATAAATTTTACTGGAGCTGTTTTGTCTGTAACGTATATTACCGGAAATACCAGCATCATTGTTTTTCATTGATTTTGTGTATTTCCAAAAGTATTTTACATCATGAAGTATCGTGTTCTCAACCGAATTAATGTAATTATAATAACATCTTTTTGTCATTTTTTTGCAATCTCTTCTAATATTGTTGAATGCCATATAGTTGGGAATTGTTCTGTGTTCTTTATATTTTTTATGTGTTTCTTTTTTAATAACAATTAACTGAATTAATTCTTTGCTGAACCATATCGGATACTTTCGTACTTTATGATGAATTAGAGGAATAGTGTCGGAAATGATACTATTCAGTTGAGAGTAAAATAGTTCTACGCTATAGTTAAGATCACCTTCCTTGAGAACAGACCAATTTACTTTGTTAAGTGCATGATTAATGTCTGGTAATTAGCATTAATGAAATTACGACTACAATTTTTCATTGGGGGGTCACACTCTATTGTATTAGGTACTAGTATTGTAAGTGGAGGGTGGTGATTATCAATTGGGTCAAAGGATTCGGCTGACTCATAGACTTTTATATCATGATCAGTAGAAAAAATTAAATCAAGTATCCGATTACTGCAATTCGGCACATTGTTACATTGAAATAGTCCTAAATAGTTCGACATGTCTAAGATTTCTCTCTCGCACGCTGTTAATGGTAAGTAATCAAGATCATTAAATTTACAATTGGGTAGGTTATAGTCACCGCAAATTATAATATTGTGATTAGGGTGGTTAGATTTGAGTAGCTCGACATCTTCACAGTGATTTTTATACATTATTATATTAGAATTTGGTGGAATATATACACATCCGATGATAGTTTTTTTGGATTTATCGTTTAACATTACAAAAATTTGCTCAACATCATTGTATTTGTTTTTTAATAATTTCGATGAAATTTTTTTATTTACTGCTATCAAGACGCCTCCTCCTCTTGATTTGGAGCTGGTGTTCCGATTGCGGTCAACTCGGTAGATACTGTAGTTAGGTAGACCGAGCTCCGCTGAGTATAGCATGTATATTATCGAGGCTTCTGACTCACACAAAATTGTCATTTTTGTCTTATCTGTATTTAAATTATAATATTATCATTATAATCTCTAATGATCTTTAAAAGGGAGAGAGTCCTTTTATATTCATTTTGTATTAAAATTCACTTTCAGATATTTTCTAATTGACATGATTTAATAAATTTCATTATTCTCGATACGGCATGAAACTCGGTTGAGGCTATTAAATTCTGAACTTCCGATGAGTTCGAGGTCATTAGTATTGTCATTCTCTGTCGTTCATATTTAATGCACTTCGATAATGTGTGCTCGACATCTTCAATTTGTTCACATATCGAGCACATTGGAGAATCAGAGTGGCCTATCAAACACAATATTCTTCCAATTAGTGCATGTCCGGATCTTAATCTAAAAATGATTCCCATTTCCGATCTTTTCGGATTAACCTCAGTGAACCATGGTCTTTTAAACGGTTCGTTTAGGAGCATTCTGTACCATATTTCACATATTATTACATATGGATTTTATTTTTTGGCTGTAATCTTCAGCATCTGGCGTTCAGTCGTAGATGATTCCATTCACACATGATTCGTTTGCCAACAAATCCGCCTCTTCATTCCCATGTATTCCTACATGAGATGGAATCCATTGTAAATATATGGACACAACTTTCTGCTGTAGCCACCTCATTTGTTCGACAATATCGTAGGCTATTTTCCTACAGGGAACTCCTTTCGAAATACTTTTAATATGTTGAAGTGCACTTTTAGAATCACTTAATATTACAATTTATTTCCACTTATTTTTAGTTGCATATTCCACCGCTTCTTTGATTGCTATCAATTCTGCATTCATAATAGTGCAATTTTTATTCAATTTTATTTGATGGGAAAAATTGTTTGCCATTGAAATGAAAGCTTCTCCAACTTGGTCTGATTTTTTCATCAGTGAAGATCTGGTTCAATCTAGAATATTTTTTAATTAGCATATCGCTTACAATATTACTAATTTAATTTGGTAAGAGTAGTCTTTTGGGGGAATTAAAATTGTCAATCTCAACTGAAATACATTCCAAACTAAGTGCCTCTACCCAGGTTTCGAAGGCGTACATATCTAGACAATTATTTTTATTTATTTTCCAACAATTGTTCCTGAACAAATTTTAATCAACATTGGTAATTTTTTATTGTTCCAGAATCTGTTTTGTATCAAGGATTTAAATTTGAGAACCTCTAAAACTAGTGGATTATTTTCAATGGATACAGCTCTAAGCCAAAATCTTGCAGCTAGTTTCCAAGTTCTTATATGCAAAGGAGGGGCACTCATTTCACTTTGTAAAACATATTCTTAAAGCTCGTGATTGTATTCTCTCTAATTTTTCGAGATTGCTTTTGGCAGAGTTGTAAAAAAGTATACTGCCATACTCTAATCGACTTTGGTTTTCGTTATTGATATTTAGCACAAATTATAAAACATCATCTATATGATTTTTAAAGTAAAACTTCTTTACGCACGCTTGACTTGGGGAGTAAGCTGGTGAATGCGTGACGAGAGTGATATGTACAGTGTGATCGGGCGAGGCGAACGGTCGGGCGAGGCGAACGGAAGTTCAGAGGGAGATACAAGTTAGTGAAGTTTTACTTCAGTCGTGTGGTCTACTCGTTTTTTTTATAGGACACCCTGAGGAAAAAAATCTTTTAGGGCTAATGTCATTCTTGGTAACGTTGTGTGGAGGGTATTTTTAGAGAAAGGAAGGAAAGGAAGTTCTGGTAAGGAAAATAGTATGGGGGGTAGGAATCTGGGGGTCAGTTTATAATAATATAAAATAATAAAAACGAAAAACAAATCCATATTTACCCAGGGTGAATATTCTACATAAGGTGTCAAGTCTACTACACGGGATGTGGAAGGAGTCATCTATCGGCGGGCAATAGAGTAGAAAGTGCCAAGTAAAACGATGCTTAAACATTTATAAGGGAGCGCAAGAAAGGCGTTTTCAACTGCGCCGTTTAAATCATTCAAAGAGGGGGTGTACTTACTGAGGAGTGGGGCAATATCCAATACAATATTCTCACTTTTTATTCGCCCTGAGATTTATTTATGACGAAATACTCAAGTAGGTAGGTATATTTACATTGCGAATCTATCTATATTTTAGGTACGACCTTTAGGTCCTGTAAATCAGCCAGTCCATGTCCTGGCTATGTACGACATACCTTGCTCGAATTTAAGCAGACTAAATCTGCCGCTTAAGCCTTGATAAGCCAGAGAATAGTTTTCTTTTAGGCAATGCGCTAGCAGTCACACGTGAATTTATCGACATCTACCTAAATAATATTGAATATTTCCGTACCACTGAAATTTACATAAATTGCCCAATTTTATAATCATGAACTACTCGTATTATATTCGTTGAGCGACGAGAAAAGTTGATATTATTATTTGATAATAATCAATCTAAAATAGTTTAATAATGGATTTTGAAAGTTTCAACTTTTCAGCGTTTAATTTCATGTGACTGAGTGCGCGACTCCGGAAAACAAATACCGTTTAAAATTATCGATCTTTCAATGACAGTAAAAATAGTAATTTGGTTTATAAAAAAAAAAATGAACACGTTCTTTTATTAAAATCATAGACAATCCGAGAATTCACTGGTGATATCTGGGTTTGCAACCTACGTACAGATTGTGTTACAAGCCGCGCTAAGCTCAACATTTCTACCAAGCCGAGTTAAAATCAAATGATATACCGGGCCTTAATGTATTTCACCGAAGAGTCTTACCAACACGAGTAGTTTGAAGATGTGTCATGAGCACGAAGTAAGTCCTATTTTTCCTTAATCATGTGTTAAGATTTAGATACTATTAGACGGCATGTTACATAAAAAAATAATGTAACAAGTGAATTATCTGTGTATGGGTACTTTTGGTGAGAAGTTTGTTAACATTCAACATCTTTATATTGGTAGCATTGAAATGTTTACCATTGCTCAGTTGGTGATACTGAGGATCTGCACAGAGGGGTTCACTAGGCAAGACTGGCCTTGAGCTCTTGATTCTTTGAGCAGCCACAGGTGACCTTGGCCACCGTCCCTGTGGCGGGTCGACGTAATCAAATAGTCGTAGTTCGCCATTATTTCAATAACATGTGAAGATTGATAAATCCGCGCCCACCAGCGGCATCCATTATTGAAGACCATCAGGACAATCATTTAAATCCTGGATCAGCAGCGGAGTACCATGGGAGCACATTATTTCTTCTGAATTTACTCACATCCAGCATCTGCAGACGCAGTCATGACAATACCTTCCGACTATACCTGGAGCCAGAGGTGCTCGCAGAGATGCGGCCGAAGATCGCCCATCTTGGCCGTCATCAACATAGTCGGCTGGCTGGCAACCGCCCTGGAACGGGACGTCGCTGGGAAACCGCGGGACTGGAGGCCTGTTCGTCGCTCCAGCCTGCCGTTCAGCTCATGTCAGCAGCGGAGGGAGCTGACCGCACATCTCCGAAGGCAGCAAGCAGCATCATGGATCGCCTACATATGGCATTCACCCATTCATCAACTCCTCAAGATTAAACGGTACTAACGCTCCATAATATTCCCATTCAGAATTTAGTCTAGCCCTGATTATTATTTGTACTTAATTAATAAATTAATTTAACTGTGTCAAAGCACTATACTATTTCATTTAAATAACCTATCCTCATACAAAGTATTTTATAGCCGTCTGCTTAAGGTCCACGCCTGAGATACAAATTCTCCAGTAATAATTACACTTGTCTCTTGCTCTCCATCTATTATATTCCTAACATTTTAGCTTCCAATGCGAAAGTTAAATATTTTCCTAACATTTTGGCGTCCAACGCAAATATTTTCATAACAGGCATTTGTGATCAAGGGAGAAGGCACTAGAGCACGAATCCGGATGTCGCGGGTTCAAATCCCGGCGGGCGTAAATAAATTTGATTTACTTTTGAATATAGCTATAACTTTGAGGTAATCCATTATAGATAAATGAAACAATGTTACTTTGTTTGAACCACTTGCATATTTGTTTAAAACCGACCGGTTTCGGAACGACCGTTCCTTCCTCAGTATACTAACGTAGTCAATTACTAATTTACTGTGTTTTATAGTGTTTAGATCAACTTTGAAGTGTGTCAATATTGTTGCAGTAAAATTAACCCTTTATAATCTCCAATAATATACCTGTGCAAAGACATTTTATAATACACATAATTCCCACTCAGTTTCAAAGGGCTGACAGCAGAGTGGAGAGAACATCTGCCTAGAGATCCGATGATCCACGGTTCGAATCCTAGTAATACCAAAGTGTTTTTTTTTTTTTTTTTTTCTTCTTTTTTCTGCAACATTATTAAAAAGTACTGTGAAAATTATTTTGAAGATTAATTAACACATAATTCTGAAATAAGTGAAAATAATTTTGAAGACTAACCTTAGCAGTAAAATTGACTTTTAATAATCTCCGTAAATATACCTATGCAATACACCGATTAAGTAACACACGTACGGGTTACACTTCAGGGACACGTTTAACAATGAGTTATATGGTTTTTTTTAATTTTAGACACTAAATTTTGTATATTTTTGTGGAGCAATTTATGACATGCACTCTGTTGGAAATAATAATTACTGACGTCCCTCAAGGTAGTGTACTTGGTCCCCTTCTATTTCTCATTTACATAAATGAACTTACCGATATTAAAATGGCATCTATCGACTACAAGGTAATCAGTTACGCAGATGACACGGTAATTCTATTCAAAGCACCGAGTTGGGAAAAGGCCTTCAAAAGTGCGGAAACTGGTATGTTAGAAATAAAAAATTGGCTGGACGAAAATCTTCTTACCTTAAACATCTCCAAAACAAAATACTTAACATTCAGCAAAACCACTACCGGGCAACCAAAAATCACTCCGCCTTTATACCTACACCCTGATATTACCTCAAATCCCTCAAACCACAACTGCGAAAAAATAGAACATACTGATAATATCAAGTATCTAGGCTTAACAGTGGATTGTAAACTAAACTGGGAACTTCATATTAACTTACTAACTAAAAAAATCCGTAAACTAACATTTATTTTCAAAACTATTAGAAACATTATGCCACTAAAACAATTAAAAAATGTTTACTACGCTCTTTGTCAAAGCCTCCTAACTTATGGAATTTCTGCTTGGGGGGGAGCTGCCGACAAGTACATTAAACCGCTTAACACAATTCATAAAACATTAATTAGGATCATGTTCAAAAAACCTTATCTTCACCCGACGGAAAACATACTTATTACTAATAACATACTAGATATCAGGAAGCTGTTCATTAAAAAGATCATACAAATAAACTGCGTAAATTCCTCTCCATGCCACATAACACACCCGAAAAACACAAGAGCTAAATCGTGTAACCTACTTCTAGTGCCTAAAACTAAATCAACTTTTGCCCAAAAACACGAATCTTACCTCGCACCTCACATTTTCAACACCTTCCTAAAAGAAACCACCTACTGTACCACAAAAAACAACCTAAACTGGTTATACAAACATTTCAATACATGGTTACTACACAAAAAAAGGGCAAGCATCACCAAGTTATTAGTAATCTCATCTTAGTCTTTAATCCTCACTCTTTATTTACTTATATGTGTTGGTTACTTATAGAAATTTTATCTTAATTATTAATACTGCTTTTGTATTACGAATGCTTTTATTATTAATACTGCTTTTGTTTTGCGATAGTTTATATTATTATTACCTCATATGTATATTATTTTGTTGAAATCTTATAGTTCTAGATTTAGACGCTAGCATTACTATGTGTACTTGATGAATTTTTGGTTTTATGGAAATTTGTCAATTCCTTGATAACTGTATTTCAACTCCCAATAATTCTTATTTGATTATATGTATTTAGGTTTTAATTTGTATCTATGAGTTTGATTATGTACACGTATGCGAATACCTGTGTGTAAGTATGTGCGCATATGCGTGTATGTGTGTATGAACATAATTGTGTATATGCATGTATATATATGTAAATGTATATGTGTCTAAGTTTATGTATATATATATATATGTACCCGCCTCGGAACAGACTTAGTCTAGTGAGGCGGGCTACTAACTTGTGTGTATATGATTATTATTACAATAAACGACCGGGTTGCCGGCAAAATTAAAAAAAAAAAAAAAAAAAAACGTATTGAACAAATATACAAGTGGTTCAAACAAAGTAACATCGGATACGTTTTAAGATTTTCACGGCCAAAAGCATTTTTGTTATTTGTTTTGCAGTGTCCATCATCAGGGCAGATGGACACTGCAACGATGTCAGAAACGTTGGCTAAAGAAGGAGGTAGCGCAACACGGCATAACACCCCAAAAACAAAAAAAAAACAAAAAATGTAACATTGTTTCATTTATCTTAAATTTAATTTGTTTAATATGTGTTATTTCATATTTAATTAGCTTTAACTAATATACACACAGTACGTTTGCGAAATGTTCCAAAGTTGTAGATACACTCAACAATGTCCTGGTGAAAGACCACTATTCAAAATCGAAACGTTGGCGTTGCTTGAAATGGCTTTAGACTAGTTTAGTGATCAGATCTGATTATCCAGTTACTTCCTCACCTTACTCTGCCCATCTCCTTTCCCTCCCCACTATATTAAATCCACACAACATACCCCGATGATGCCATAGTCTCTGGCTGCAGGCGGTTGGGAGCAGATGAGACTCTTGTGCCCCATACATTTTCCTGACGGTATAAAATCATGATGAAATATTAACACCTTTATTAGTTTGCACACCTGCAAAATGGTAATAACCCATTAAAATACTTCCAAAAACCGTTTTATTAATTGAAATCTACTTCACACATTGCCATAAACCTGCAAAGCGCACATTATGCGGAAATAATTACCTCTAAATTATATCTCCGCTGTTAACTAAGCTGTGCACTACAATAGTGTGGTGCTACTCCAAATGAATGTCTAATTGCAGAAACAGGCTTGCTCCCTTTTTAAACAAAACTAACTTTTAGTCGAATTCTTGTTATTTGTACGTAGTCATACAAACAACAACATATTTAATAGTTTTGTGCCTTATAGTAAAACATCGATTGTTTCCAAGATTTAAATACCATTCTGAAAAAAAACAATAAATATTTTGGAAGAATAATAGTTTTGTACCTTATAGTAAAACATCGATTGTTTCCAAGATTTAAATACCATACTGAAAAAAAAAACAATGAATATTTTGGAAGATTAATAGTTTTGTACCTTATAGTAAAACATCGATTGTTTCCAAGATTTTAATACCAAACTGAAAAAATAACAATGAATATTTTGGAAAAATAATAGTTTTGTACCTTGTAGTAAAACATCGATTGTTTCCAAGATTTAAATACTGTACTGAAAAAATAACAATGAATATTTTGGAAGAATAATAGTTTTGTACCTTATAGTAAAACATCGATTGTTTCCAAGATTTAAATACCATACTGAAAAAATAACAATGCATATTTTGGAAGAATAATAGTTTTGTACCTTATAGTAAAACATCGATTGTTTCCAAGATTTAAATACCATACTGAAAAAATAACAATGAATATTTTAGAAGAATAATAGTTTTGTACCTTATAGTAAAACATCGATTGTTTCCAAGATTTAAATACCATACTGAAAAAATAACAATGAATATTTTGGAAGAATAATAGTTTTGTACGTTATAGTAGTAAAACATCGATTGTTTCCAAGATTTAAATACCATGAAAATACCTGAAAAAATAACAATGAATATTTTGGAAGAAAATCGTTTTTCAATTTGAGAGGGGGGTATGGGTAACGCGCCCCGGGAACCATTGATTGAATAACTAACACTCCTTCCATAGGTCACCCCAAGTGGTTCGTTTGGTGACTTAGCAGGGATGCCCGGTTTCATGTGGTGACGTCTGTCTAAGTCTTGGCGGCGGATGCGTTTGATCACCTACTGCGTGGCGGGCCGGATCAGAATAGTCTGGTTGATGGGTATCTTTTGGTCTCTTCCATCTCGACCTATCCCCTTGCACCGCAGTGGGAGGGATGATGTTTATCACTTCTGAACCTCAGATTCCTTCTCATCTACCTACCTCTCTTACCTTTTTCCTTCTCAGAACTTCCTCTCCCACCTTACTCTAAAAAGTCCCTCCACACAGCATTCTGACATAGGCCCTGAGGGATTTTTTTTTTCATCGGAGCCTCCTGTATGGAGCTAATGTAAAAAAAATCTGAATTACAAAATCCTGCCAATATTTGAATTCTTCCTAGTACCATCACCAGAAATTGTTGCTTGATTATTGACGGATGACTTGTAATTTGTTTGAATCCACCATAGTTGAATGAAAACCTGATTATTTTCACCACTAGGCTACAAAGCTGTCAAAAAAGCAAAATACACTAAATATTATATATTTAGTACAAGGACACACATGGTGTTTATACATCATGTGTGTCCTTGTTATTCCATTCCAATTCCACCTTTATAGGTGGAATTGAAACGCAGACGAAATTGGAGATAATTTCACCACAAAATTAATTGAATTATTTATAATTAAACCCAGAAAGGTAACTCCATTAACCCTAGAGTGTTCGCATTGAGCATTTTGCCGCCCGCGGAAAAAAATGTGTTATTTTGATCACGATGCATTTGTCAAGGTCGAGCGTTCTAGTAGCTGCCCCTCGTACCTCATCGCCTTGTTTTAGAAATTAGAAGAAATTCGGTGAGCGGGTGACCGCAGGAGCCAACGGATGTTGTCGGTGTATCGCGTTTGGCGGCAAAATCCTCACTGCGTGACTACTCACGTAAGTAAAATTCATGTATCTGGTTTCTTACTGTAGTTGAAATATTATTTGTTTTCATTTCATATAATGTTGGTTTGATGTCAATATCATATTCATATAATATTCATATTTAGTTTGTTTTCATTATTATTGGGTATAAATTGTCATACAATATATAAAGAAAATAATGACCATTTATTAATACGAATACAGTTTTTGAATGAAATTGCTCTGTCTAGACCACATATAATTAGAAAATGTGACGTAAACACCTTGCAAAAACAGTTGAGAAACCAAAACGCCCGATTTGTATCAGCTGAACATAAAAATATAAGGATATAAATGTATTTAAATTATGAAGAAGCAAATAAATCAATGAAATAAAATATACACCATGAAAAATTTATGTATAAAATAACTACCATGTCAAGAGTCAGAATAATAGAAGAGAATGTATGAGACGTTGTATGAATGTAAACGAGGCAAGGAATGTGTGCCAAGACCGGGATGTTTGGCGGTCCGTCCTCTCTGCCTACCCCTGCGGGGAAACGGCGTGATGGTTAGTTAGTTAGTTAGTTAGTTTAGAAGAGTCTTTCTACGATTTATAAAAACAAACAGCCTTACTAAAAAAAAAAACTTTTCACGGCCGATAACCTGTGTTGCTGGAACAAAATGAATAAACCCCGTGTACACTAAAACATGAACATTTTTTAAATTTAATAATGTTTTCACATCTGCGGCCGTTAATCAAATGAATACAATTTTCACGGGGTTTTTTAAAAAGGCTGTAAATGTTTAAAGTTTGTTCAATTTCGTCATATGAGTACTCGCCTCTTTCGAGTTCTAACCTCCATGCAATGTTAAAGCTACATATTTATTACATCAAAGAGAAGACAACCGCTTTCTATACTTAGCAATTCAAATAGGTAAATCGCGTTGTTCCCAGGTACCCGTACTAAAGGCGCGAAGCAACGCCTCAAATCGAGTCATTAGCGTAAATCTTTAGAGAAATTAACAGCAAATAAAGCGCTCAGCTCAGAGCAGCATATCTTAGTAAGTATAATTAATTGGCCTGAGTTAATTATTTTGGTAAATTCTTGCTGGATTTTTGCATTTTAAGAATATGACTTTAAAGTAAATGACTATCCTGTTTTAATTGTGTTTTTTTTTTTAATGTATTTCAGGAGATATTTGAGTTACGAGTGGATAGAAGTAGTAAGGGACATCCTACTAAAACATAGCGCAGTCAAGACAATAAAATATTTTATTATTACTTTCCGTTGGCATTTTAAAATTATGACACAAATTTAGACGCTTTATTGCATTTTTGTGAGAATTGATGTATTTTTAATAAACTTATAAAAAAAATGTTTTTAAGTAATTTTGAATGTACTACATATTTTTTTTTAAAGAAAGACAAACATTACGAATAACCCGAATAATGTTTGAAAATCTCCTACTACCATCACAGTAAGCGGAAAATGTTGCTTGTGTCGTGATAGAGGTTTTAGCCAGCCGAGGGATCGAACATGCGACGACACGCCCGGGTGGGACTCAAGCGCGGTGCCCACTCAACCTCTGACCGGTCAAAATACTCGTAGTTTACATACTCGTGGTATGGTAAACGAATGTACAAATGATATCGGCATACAATTGTCTCAATTTGGGAGGCGGATATGGGTACCGCCAACCTGGAACCATTTATTAGATACTGCCATAGGTCACCCCAAGAGGTTAGCTACGTTTGGTGCCCGGGTTCATAGGGTGAGGTTTGACCGGTTCTTGGCGGCTGCTACTGCCCCTACTGCGTTGCGGGCCGGATCGAGAGAGACTGGTTGAGGAAAGCCTTATGACTTCTCCAGCTGGAATCTCCCAACCCATCGCCTTGCACCGTAATTGGAGGAATGGATTCATACGTGTGTCCAAAATTCCTACCACCCCTCATACCTTATTCCATTCCAGAACTTCTTCTCTTTCCTTTCCTTAAAAATTCCCTCCACATAGCATCACTTAAGATGACACAGGCCCTGATGGAAATTATTTTACTCAGGGCCACCTGTGTGGAGCTAACGTAAAAAATACTAGTATTATGTAACAAATTCGATGTTTAAAACATACTAAAACAATTTTTTTATCTCAATATAATATTTCTGATAATTTCCGTTTTTTTTTTTTATTATTATCATTTTTTAAATTTTAAATAGTTATATAAAATTAAATATTAAAATTATTTAAGGATATATAAAATTGCATCTAGATGATAAAAAACTTTTAAAACAAACAACAAAAGGCCGGCGTAGTGCAGCGGTCAGGCGCTTGACTAGCATTGCGAAGGTCGCGGGATCGAATCCCGGCGTGGCAAATAAATTTTATTTGATTAATTTGTGTATTTCACAATTTATTCATTTAAAAAATAATATATAGTGTATTTGCGGCACGTTCCAGAGTGGAAGATATTCTCAGTATCGCCCTGGTGTAAGACCACCATTCAGAATTGAAACGTTGCTTGAAATGGCTTCTGCCGTGTTTGGTGACCAGATTTGAATAGCTAGGTACTTCCGCACCTTCCTCTTCCCTATCTCCTTCCCCTCCCCACTACCTTCAGCCTCACAACATACCCCAATTGGGGATGCCATAGTCCCACTCGCTCCAGACGGGAGCAGTTGGGACTCTTGTGCGGTATTCATGTAAAAAAATAAATAAAATAAAAACAGGTAGTCTAAATAACAAAATAAATAATTATAATTAGTGTAAGTATTAATAAGAAAATAAATTTAAAAGATGGAAAAATGTTTGATTATTCATAATATTTAATTTACTTTTAATGCTTTTTCTAATTCCTAAAATTTCTAAAGTATTTTTTTTTCTTCTTTTTTTTAAATTCCTTTATTTTTCCAATATTTTAGAATTTATATTTACATATTTTGAAAATCATAACAATAATGTGGGAACCCACTAAGGCGCACTTATTTTAACTATATTACCCACGCTGTGCGTGGGTAATATAGTTAAAATAAGTTTTATTTAGTACCTAGAAAAAACATACAGTGGTATATAAAGCAAAAACAAAATTTGTTTTAACAGTTTGTACAAAAAGTGTAAACAATAGTGTACGGTTAAATACGTGTATAGTGTAATAAATGATATACATTATAATAATAGGTGTAAATTTTGTGAGAAAGTGATATAAAACTAAATAAATAGAGTTTTTACATCTGTATGGTTTAGCCATAATTTTAACTCTTTTATGTAATGCGGAAATTTAGTTGCAACTTGAATATTTTTTGGTAAACTATTGAAGGTACGAGGTCCAATAAAGCTGCTGTGAGTTTGCATTTGTTTTGTGTGTATTTGGGGGGTATAGAATACATTATTATTTCTAATGTTGGTTCTGTTTACATTTTTTTGAATTTGTTTATGTTTTTAAAGATATATTTCATAGTTTGCAGTATAAATAGTTTACGGAGACTGAAAAGTTTAGATTCTTTGTATAAAGCATCTGTCGAAAATGTTTTAATTCTATTATACATAACTTTGATAATATAATTTTGAGTTGTTTGTAAAGGTTTTATAAAAGCATCAAGCGCACCACCCCATCCTATTATTCCATACATGAGTGAAGATTGCACCAGAGAAAAATAAATCATTTTCAATTTGTCAATATTAAATACTTCTTTAAGTCTGTAAAATATGTACGTAAGATATCTCAATGTAGAAACGGTATTATTAATTTGTGATTGCCAATTTAAATTTGTATCAATACATATCCATTATTTATTTTTTATTTCAGAGCAAGATGAGCATATTACTTGATTACAGTTAGCATTATGAATTCTAATTTTAAGGTTATTGGGGGGTTTGTTTTTACTGTTTTTATAAAAAAGTAGGTAAAATGTTTTATTGTAGTTTAGGAAGAGTCTATTACTAATTAGCCATGACGAGACATGTGCAATACATTTTGATGCATTTAAATAAGTTTCAAGCCAGGATTTTCCGTTTACAATTATTACTGTATCATCAGCGTAAGATAAAATATTATAAAATTGTTTTTGAAACGTGTTGATATTGTTAATTATATAGTGGTGTAAACGAAGTTATTTATTTTTATTTATATTAAAAATGATGCCACAAAGGATTTTTGTTAGGTTTGAAGAAGCAATAAATTATTGTTCAAAAATAGTAAAATGGGACATAAATAATACGGATAACAATAATTTATTGTCTTTACAGGCTGTCTTTATTATTTACGACCCGTTTTTTTATTAGGTTAGGTTAGGTTTTAGTAGATATTTTGCTAGGGCATGTTAAGTCCGTAGGATATTTTATTTATCTATCTATCCTATCTTCTATATATATATAAATAAAAATGAATCACCGAAATGTATTACGCGCCGAAATGTATTACGCGCCGAAGTGTATTATGTATTATGGGAAAGGACACGCAAGGAGAAACAATTTCTTCATTAAACGGTATAGCAACGCACGCCGGGTACTAGCTAGTAAATAAATAAATGAGATTCTCTCATCCTTCATTTTTATTATAATAATAATAATAATAATTGGATAATTTATAAAGCGCCGTTTTTGTGAAAAATCACCTCAAGGGCGCTGTACAATTTATTAGGAAAGCTTAGGTTCTAACTAATTTTACTATTTACAAATGGATACAGACACATACTTACCTGGCAGGTCACTTCCAATTAGTAAATTACATCCAGTTCCTAGAGAAAAAAATGGACGTAATGAAAAAAGAAATTATATCTCAAATAGCAAACCAAAATATTGTAAACCAAAAATATGTCGATAGCATAAAGAAAGAAATGTCAGAAATTATAGAAAAAAAATCTCTACCGAATTGAAAGATGTGAAAAACAACAAGAACCAGTTGTGCAAACTCACTAAGACCATCGACTTTCTTTCACTAAAAATTGACGATTATGAGGTGGAGAGAAATAAATTCCACAAAAAAATTAACAAAGTTGAAAAAGAAAACAAAAATTTGAAATACATTGTCAGCCAATCTCTACAAAATTCCCTTGACACATCGATTGAAGTAAATTGAATTACGTACATATAAAAAGATATTTTATTTAATTTAACGGGGGCTAGAATTCCAATAATCCATGCGCTTGATAGCTAGCTGCAAGACGAGTTGTTATCTAGCCTCCTAAGTTAAGTAAATTCTAATGTAAAATTCATGCTGATTTGTATAGCGCTCTTGAGGCGATTTTTCGCAAAAACAGCGCTATATAAGTTGTCCAAATTTATTATTATAATGGAATTGAAACAAAGAAAGAAAAAAATCTTAAAATCTCAATAGAACGCAGTCAATTTGGCACTTCATGGCGTGTTTTCAACTTCACGTTTATTCATACGTCAAAATATTATTCGACAAGGTTATAGAAACACCTCTTTCGCTTACTTCCATTCTTTTCTAGTGTCCTAAACTATTTTTACATAACCAGTTTTAAAAAAACTGAGTGTAGGATGTGCCCATGATATGCAACTTTTCTCCACTTTAACCGGTAATTAATGATGAATTTTTAATTGACTGACAGAATTTAGAAATGCGTCCGGTTAAATTTGCAATTATTGCCAATTTGCTAGCGTTGTTTTACGGCTAACCCAATTACTCCGATCATAATTAACCGACAAATTGATAAAGTGTAAGACAATGTTTTATAATAATAACAGCAGAGATTACACCAACCTTTACAGACCAGATCTAATTCAGTTTCCATTAGGCTGCAATGAAGATTAATTATTGGAAGTACTAATTAAACCGGTATAGATTGCAACAGATAGGTCATTGCTGCTTCTTAAGTGATTGACAACGAAGGAACGATTTTCTCAATTTAAGTGACCAATTAAAGTGGTCTTTCTTCATAAGTAAAAAATTTATACGCTTTAGTATTCTCGTGTGCAAACAAAATGTATGTGTTTACACTGTAGTTAAATTTTAATTTCTTATTTCTTTTTATGTGAATACAGCGCAAGAGTCCCGGTTGCTCCCAACCGCCTGGAGCCGGTGAGACCATGGAATCCCCAATTGCGGTATGTTGTGAGGCTAAAAGTAAGTGGGGATGGGAAGGAGATGGGGAAGAGGAAGGTAGGAAAGTACCTGGTTATTTAGATGTGGTCAAAAATACAACTAAAGCTATTATTTCAAGCAAAGTGTCAATGGGGATACTAAGAGTTCTGAATGGGGATACTGAAAGTACGGGGGCTGCATCGAAGCCAGAGTTAAGTTAGCCTCTCAGAAATTGGGCTTATTTAGGTACAGCGTCCACAGATACTTTAATAGTACACAACTGGTGACCCTGTACAGATCGCAAGTGCGCCCCACGGTTGAATTTGGCAGCCATCTCTGGTCCGGAGCCCCAAAATACCTGAAGAAAACCCTAGACTCTGTGCAGAAACGGGCGGACCGTTTGATAGATTCTCCTATCTTAAGAAACAGATTTCAATCTTTAGAGCACAGGCGTCACGTGGGAATGCTGCCCTTGTTCTATGGGTATTACAATGGAAGATGCTCTGTGGAATTAGAGTCATTGATATCCAGTGCATAGTCAGGAAACAAGTCAAATACGTGCCTAACATACGTATCCGGTTGATATTTGTCACATGAAAACGGGTTGTTTCTACGACTCATCCTTGAGTTCAACAGCTCGGCTGTGGGACGACTTTCCAGTTTCTGCGTTTCCTCCCTCGTACAACATGGATCTTTTCAAGACCCGTGTTCACTCCTTCCTCTCCTCAAAAAGACCTTACACACAGCATCTTCAAAGATGACATAGACCCTGAAGGAAATTATTTTCCTCAAGGCTTCCTGTGTGGAGTTAATAAAAAAAACACAGATTCATGGCTAGCCGCACTTCGCAGCAATACTGACCATGGAGTCTCCTCAATTCCGTCTTCCACTGATACCTTCTCCTATCGGAGGTTCATATCATCATGACTTTTTTGAACATTTTATTTTGAAGAGTTTCGTTCACAAAATAAATTTGACACTTAATTTCATTTATTTGCAACCGGTTTCGACACATTCGTGTCATTCACGAACGTTCTCAAAACTACGTTAAATATAGCATCCTGTAAGTCACCTTTGTTCACCATGCTTCGCTCACCGTTCTCTCCACCAAATTACCAATCCCTCTAAGTATAGTTAGTTTTACTTTTTTAAATATTTTTTTTAATTGTAACATAAATAATAAGAGTTAACATATATTTTACAAAATGTTATATTTAATTTTATTTAATGAAAACAAATGACTTTATAAGAACCACTGTATTATTAACATTATAGACATGTTTCAAAAACAATTTTTTCTCCGTCAGGATAAGATATTAATATTATTTTAAGGTATTATATTTTTATTATATTATTTTATATTAATATAATAAATTGGATTATATTGTATTGGATAGTAATATTATATTTTTATTATATTTAAGGTCATCATTGGTCATGGGTACCTTATCAGGAAAGAGGAGCTCTTGTGCCTGATCTTTAATTACTTATTTTTAAGTTAGTTTTAAGAACTCTAGTGAATGTCAAAACCGGTAGCAAATAAATAAAATTAAGTAACAAATGTACATTGGGAATAAAAATCTTCAAAACAAAATGCTTGTAAATTGTCATAGTTAATACCAAAGAAATACAAAAAAAAAATATTTACTCTGCCGACTGCGAAAATCACCTCTTAGGTCAATGCCTCTAACCTATTACTATAAAAACCAAATACAAGTTATAAATCAAATGGGCCTACTTTAATTCCTCCCTTAGGGCGTGTCTAGTGTATTATACTTCGTTGACTAATTAACTTAAAAACCATCATTCCTCCTGATGAACCATTTAAGGTTGGAAAGAGAAGGGGGAGGCTGCGTGAGAGAGGGTTGTGGGGGATGATGAAGAAGTAGGGGGGGGGGGGTGGGGTTTAGACGGAGGCTTTCGCCTTACATGCCAGACAATATTAATACCCGTTTTCACTTAACTAAAACTTAGGGTTGAATTACAAGAAGGTCTTTGGAAAACCACATATATATAAATGAAATAAATTTATTTTCACATTTAGACTAATGAACTTTGCAGAGGTTTGCTGCGTTTTGTTTTAGATTTTCTCTAAATTCAAGAATAAAAAGTTCGTTTTCAAAATAGAATATAAATACGTGTGATTTAACACCTCTTTTTTTATCTATTTGAGGGAGCGGGCCGGATCGGCAGAGACGGGGCGTGAAATAAAAGGCATCAGACGGTTAAGTGAGTCAGTCTTTATTGTTGCGTTACGTAGCGAGGTCGAAGCGGAGCGGAGTGACAGTGGTGCCGTTAGTGTTGCTGCTGCGTGATGATGAGTGAAGAAGGTCAGGAGACTACGGCGGGGAAGATCACTGGTCTTCAGGGAGCCGGCGTGTTGCTCTACACCATGGCGGTGTAGAAGTGACCTTGGTCCAGGCGGTCGACCGTCGTCGTGTTGACGAGGTATGGCGGCTGTGTGGCCTCTGAGTCGACACACATACGTGACGCAGGAAGGAACCTTGTGAGGCGATGAGGATGATCTCTGGCAGCGAAACACGATGGGTTCGATTTGCCAGAGAACGGGTTGTATCCCAAGCAGAAAGCACGGCGGGCTTTATGTGCTGCGGAAGGAGACATCTCATGTCGAGGCGCGAATGGGCCGGACAGCGGATGGTGATTGGAGTAGTTCCTCGAAGGTGTTAAAAATGTTCCTGGAGTCACACTGGACAAACGTTATTCACTAACTGCTGACTGCGCGGGCTGTTGCCCCACGAGGGCAGGTTAAGAGTTACTACACTGCACTAGTTGTATCACTTCCCGGTGTGTGTGTTGCTTGACCGATGAATGAAGTAGGTACTGACTGACTGAAGCGGACGAGCGAATCGGCTGCTTATATAGCCGCGGCGAGTAATTACTCTCACGGTAGGTAATGCTGGGTGAACTCACGCAAAGCTGAGATATCGCTCGAACTTTCTGCGGGCATTTGAATAGCACAGCCACGCGTTCGAGGCCTTTCGCGTAAGTGGCGGAATTATTAGCCGCTGTGGGTAGACATGTACCAGCGGGCGCGCGGTACCTTACGCTGTAGATATTTCGTAGTGTGCTCTAGCGTGTTCGGTGGAGTTCAGTGGCGGCGCAATGAATTCGGCAGACGTGGCCGCCACATATTGTAACAGTTGTGCAGCAATTTTTGTATGGTCATAAATTACAATTGACGGAATTCAAAAAAATACTCACGTTTATGAGTTGGTTTCATTCTGAGTTGGCATGGAACCACTGCCAATGCATATCTAGGTTAGTACTTCAATTCAACATTGCGATTTCTTAATATTTTTACGTAATTGTTTGTCTTTTCCGAATGTTAATTAATAGGAAACACCTCCAGTCGATCAATATCGGTCTAGTTATCAACAGTGCGGCCGTGCTTGGGAAAAGGTAAGACATCATCGGTAGTTACACCTTTCGATTCGATATTGTAAAGTTTTCCGCCCAGAGCCAGAGCACGCATTACTCTCGTAATTCGAGTTGTCTACCTTGACGCATCGATATAATATTATTACAGGTTAGTGCCAATTAACGAGAGGTACGTAGAGGTACCGCCTCTGCTCCCGCCGCGATCCCGACATGGAATATGTTTTACCGCGGACGTGGGGAAATTATAATTGATTACTAATTTACTAAACTACCGTGATACTATTATTTACGTTTTCATGTGATTTAGGACGTGTGTTCAATTCCCGCACTAACCAAACAATGTATTGATATTTGAATAGGATTCGAAGATTTTCCTAAAGCCAAAATATCTTATACAAAATTATTTCAAGTATATAACTTATGATACCATGTTCTTGAAAGTATTGGGCCCAGTATTAGGAACACATTATCAGCCGGATTCTGGAGGGCGATTCGCTGATAAATAACAATACATACAAAATAAATTAATGAAAGTATATGTTTTTCAAAAAAAATATGGTCAAAAAACCCTTGTTAATTACCATTAATATTTAACAAATTGCCATACGAATTTAAAGAAAATTGCCCTATAACAAAATTCTCACTGATGTTGAAATCATGGCTGTTAGGAAGTAACCTTATGTATTTAATTATATTTTGCTCTTTCTTACCATGCATTA
Source organism: Limnephilus rhombicus (assembly GCA_929108145.2). Lineage (NCBI taxonomy): Eukaryota > Metazoa > Arthropoda > Insecta > Trichoptera > Limnephilidae > Limnephilus > Limnephilus rhombicus. The sequence goes on along the minus strand of OV815295.1, from coordinate 25,411,639 downwards.
AATTGCAAGTATGTGATTAACTACTAATATAATGCTGTTATTATGTTGCTCAACTTAATCATGATATATTTAAATATATATATATATAAATATAGAAAATTGTTCTACATCTTACACCCGTGAAAACCTTAATCATAACATAATCATAACAAATATATATATATATATATATATATATATATATATATACTTTTTTTTTCCTATTCAACATCACAACGTATGTTATATGTGTATTTTTTGTATGTTGTTGTTACGCTAATGCGTTTATGATGATTTAATTTGTTGTTGTAACTGTGGATCTTATCTCCTGCTGACAAGCTACTTGCGGTAGCTTAGCGGGTAATAAATTCCAATTTTTTTACAACAATAAAAAATAAAAATAAATACTTTTAATGTTGGTAGTGCTTACTAGATGATATGATGCATGTAACTTGGAAATAAAGCCCCAGGTAGTAGGTATTAAATAAGTAAGGGGGAGGGGGTGGGGGAGAATTTCACCGCCCTCTCGACAAGCACCATCCATGGGATAAAATTCTGTTTTCAATAACATACTATTTTAAAATAATTTGCTTATGAAATAAAACAATTACATTGTTTGTAACCAAGAAATTTATTTGATTTATTACGACCGACCGGTTTCACTTAACACAAGCATCGTCGGTATACAAAACTAAACTAATGAAAAAATACATTATATGGTTGGTTAAGACGACAATATGCCTTAAAATATATTCAGAATCTTAATGACGTAAGTAAAGAAGCCGTGTACACAAATTGCGACTCGCGACCCGTGTATTGGACGGAACTACTGTCGAATTTTGCCGTATCAAAGAGAAGAAGAAGAAAAATAATGTGGGAATCTTAACGACGTAAGTGAAAGAAGCATATAAACAAATATACGCCACGGCACGGCGTAATGGACGAACGTACGGTCGAATTCATCCTACCAGGCCTAGAGATTGGACCTTTCCGCCGCGTTCATTTTAATTAATTCCGAAGAACGTGTTACAAATATTTAAAATGCGTCTCCATGTTTTCCTCCGGAAGTTATTAATTCATCGTCTAGAAAAATAAAATATGGTGCTTACCGCTAACTTTATAGTTGAAAAACGGGTTATAAAGTTTTAAAATCTAAATAAAATATAAATAACACGCATCCCTTGTGCGGCATGGAAATAAAAAAAAAGTTACGAAAGTTACGAATTCGCCGGAAATTATTAAAATGTGAGTTTTGAGCAAACAAAAATTATATAGAGTTATTTACCGCCTTAACCATTATGCACACATCTGTCTTTTTCTCTCTGTTACTGTTAAGACGGGTCCATTGCGCGGGCAAACTCCAGACTATGGCCAGACGTTTGCTTTGACAGTCCCATAACACACATTCAAGGTCATAAATTTTTGCAGTGTTTGAGTTTCCAGTGTTCGGCGTTTGAAGGTCATTTCGGCGCTTGGAGGACTTTCAAACAATTAATTAGGGTGAAGTTCGCGCAGTTCACACAATTTGACAACTGGTCTGGAATACGGACGTCCACGCGTACGCAATACTTGACGTTTGGCGTTTATTGCATGTCCTAAGTTACTATTGAATTTGAGATGCACAGATATTTTGATAGATATTTATTTATTAGGAAATATTTCCAACTAATATCGATTACTATTTAATTTAGAGTGCGTGAATAATTACGTAGCATCAAAAATAGAATAAATTTAAATTGGTCAATTTCTTTCGTGTCTCTGAAATCGATTTATAAATTAATAGACTTTATTTACAAGTGAGTTCACGAAAGAAATAATCATCCATTACGACAGTGTGTTTATTTAAAATCATAAATAATAATTTTAGGTCCGCGCAGTTGATAACCAAAAAACTTGACGTTTGACGTTTATCGTTTACGTAAATGTTAAAATGTGTTCGATGTGGAAAAGATGCTACACCAGGAAGAAAACACAGACATTTATTTATCAGGAAAGATTTCCGACAAATATCGATTAGGTTTTGCACCAATAACATTATATAATAACGTCATTGTATTGCACGACCTAAAGTTACTAGAATTTAGAGTGCGTAAACATTTACGTCAAAAACAGAATAATTAAAAATATTTGATATTATATTATAATTTTATTATCAAATATTTTGATTATTATATTATATTTAGGTTTAATAACATTTTAAACTCGTGATTATGCTCGCTCATGGCACATAACCATAAAAGGCCATTCCGTTTTCCCCACACACGACCGCATCGCGTATCTTCTGTCAAAAAATGAATTCTCCCCCCCGCCTACCTACCCGCTTCACCCGAGATGGGATGTTTAAGTTTTGCTTTTGTTTTGTTTTCCGCAGAACACGGGAAGCTCAAACACTACAAAAATTGTCAAACATTTATGACCTTCAATGTTTTGACCTTGACTATCAAAGCAAAAGTCTGGCGTTTTCCCGCCCATTGGACCCGACTTTAGATTTTAATTTCATGCTATCTCACTAATCCTTCGTTATGTTTGTCTATTTTTATGTGTTTATAATATAAGCTCACACAATGTGTATTTTGATTAGTTTAATTTTGTACCCTGATGATGGTTGTGTTAAGCGAAACCGGTCGATCGTAATAAATTAATTAAATTTAGTGGTTATAAAGAAAACAATTGTTTTATTTCACTAGTATGTCAAACCACAAAGTGACTGCATTCTACCAAAATACAATTACTTATTTATTTATAAAGTACGTGCTTACTAGTCGGTACTCGAACCTGTGAATATATGAAAAGTGGATAATATCGGATAAGTTAGAAGAGTTTTCTACATATTGTGAATATTTATTTATTATAATGGAGACTATAAAAGAAGCTCTGTTATTCACAATCGGCCTTTTATACCACACGTCCGCGTCGCACATTCATCACTTACATATTCCATAATCTCCGCCTACATTCATTACAATTATTATAGTGACATGTGTCTAATACATCAGGACGTTCAATTAGAGTTAAATGCCTTATTATAAATTACCGACAAATACTTAGCGCTGTTGCAGACAGCTTTGTCCATAACGTTATTGACGAGAAATAAAGCTGTTTTGTATCCTAAATAATGAGTTTCCCTGTAATACGATAAATGCAGGGCGGGTCTAAGAAGCTCTCCGCGTTCTGAAAAGCTCTCGCAATGTTTGAAAAGCTCTCAATTTAAAAACGCCGACGACGTACACAGAGGTGGACTGGCCTAATGAACTGCAGGCAATTTTTAAGTAGTGGGCCGAGATTCCATTCTAAATGCGTATTTCTACCCTTGTCCTAATCGAGTCGGGGACCCATCGCATACAGAAGGCGCCCCCCCCCCTGCTTTCCTATATTTTATATACACAGTTCTCCATACCTCGTAGACTCCCAGTGGTCGCTTACGCTTACGGGACCCCTGAATATGATACGAATATTTCACAAAAAAAGCTTGGGCAGTGGGGGCACCTTTATTGCACGCGGCGCACGAGCGTTTAAAGGATTATATAATGCATCTCTGAGTATAATGCATTGTCGAAGCATCGCGTTTATTGGTCAAATCATTGTACATATAGTTTTATATCGGTGATCGATGAACCGGTGGACGCAATTTTTAGCCATAAGTTGTTATAATACTCGTAGTTTGTCTAGTTTGTAGTTAGGAGTAAGATTTTAGAAATATATGATAAGTTTGTAGAAGTGCCTTTGAGGTGATTTTTCACAAAAACGACGCTGTACAAGTAATCCAATATTATTATTATCTAAGATTGCGATCAATTATTCCGTTCGAACTTTGAGATCAATGAGAAGTGGTTGAAACATGATTTTTTTAACATTAGCTCCACCCAGAAGGCCCGGAGAAAAACATTTCCCCTTAGGGCCTATGTTATCTTTGGGCTGTGTGGAGGGTCTTTTTAGGAAACGACTGAGAGGAAGTCCCCGGAAGGAAAAATCCAAGAGTGACGGACATATGAATTCATCCTTTTCACTGCGGTGCAAGCAGCAATTCAACAGAAGAGGAAAACCCAAAAAAATCTGTGAAAACCTATATGTAATTTATTATAATCAACATTATTATACTTTCTTAACTGATTATTTAATAAATAAATAAAATATCCCGTTATCATCGTTAATCTTTACTTCAATGTGCTTATTAAAGAATTTTTAATTCGAATTTCACATAATTAGATATAATTATTTAGGCAATTGTTTAGTTTGGTATTGCGGGTTTTTAATAATCTCTGGCCCGCTTGTCTATACATAATCATTTTCTGGCGTTTTCCATTTGCCAGTCCGTCCCTGTTGGTATCGAGTGCCTGCCCGTAACGCCACTGGCACTACCATTAAGGACCAAACTACTTAAGATAATGAATTTACGATGGCTCATGCATTAACAGTGGCGGCCATTTGCATCTCCTTCCGCGAAGGTCGACATTGATGTACTCAAATTCTTTCAAATTTTAATGTAAGGAGAGTGCAAAAGATAGCCACATGTAGCTAGGTACCTACCTAACTACACAACTCGACTGAAATATGAAGGTCTATCAATAAGTACCCGTGTTCGAAGACAGATGGCGTTGTATAGGGAAGTTGACATTATCGTCGCGTACTGCCATCGGTCAAAAGTTGTATTTGAATATCTTTTGTTAAAAGGTACCTACTAAATTTCAGACAACTTCATAGGTTAGTTTTTTATTTGGCAGCTAGTTATATCCCGTGTGTTTTCGACAAAATGGAAAAGATCAACATCGATCCGTAATTTGCTTTTTATTTTTGGGTGGAAAAACATGCGAGCAAAGAAATAAAAGAAAAGTTGGATGCCGTGTCTGGAACCCTTCACCATTTATGAAAACCGTGAGATATTTGTTCATCGAATTTAAACGTGGTAATTAAAACATGATGACCGGTCAGTGGTTGAGTGGGCATAGCATTTAGGTCCCACCCGAGCGTCGCGTGTTCGATTCCTCGGCTGGCTAAGTCCTCCATCACAGCACAAACAACATTTTAGGCTTTCTGTGGTGGTAGTAGGAGATTTTCAAAAAATGTTGGGTTATTTGTAACCCGGGAATGTTTGTCTTTCTTTTTAAAAAGTAAAAAAATATATATAAGTAGACTGGGTGGGTTTTTTCATTTACCTTTACTTTTAGCTATGCAGTTTACAGTTACTTAAGCAGTACAATTGACATTTATGGCAAAATGAGTTTTTTCACGACGCGAACTGCTAAAGTAAAGGTAAACAGGGATGACAGCATGATAACTAATCTAATTCCCACATTTTCGTATTGGGAACTGTTCTTATATTTTTTTCATGTGGCAACTCACACAATAAATGTCAAACATTCTGTGAATACTATGGGATTGGTTTATATATGATTCTATCATTCTATGCGCATTGCGTTGGCTATGGTTGCATCATCTTGTGTAAATTTTGTGATTGGGGAGATGTTATCTTGTGATGGGAGATGTTATTGGTATACGGATACAATCAATGGCTCCTATGACGTTTGGAAATTTTGCCGATTTGTGAAATTTTACATTATTTTCCAATATTTCAGCGCCCCTTCTAGGCATTGATATCAATTTTTTGTTGAGTGATGCTATGGCCTTTGACACATTACAAATTATTTTATCTCAAAGTACTCTTTGAATTGACCCAGTCGCATAAAACCGTAAAGCCAATAACAACTGCTTAAATGGTTTAACAGCATCATTCCTAACAGAGGAGAGAAACAAAAAATATTCATTTTATTTACATCGTCATATTATTTGAATAAATATTTATGATTACACTTTGTCTACCATTACTTACACGTCGCTGGGAGTACATATCATATCTGCAATTAATGTAGTCAAAAGTCGAGCTGTTTCTTTATTAACGCGAAATATATACGAAATATATCACTAAAGTGGCATTAGACAACGGCAGACATTTTGATTACCTTTACTTTAGCATTTACAGCACGATTGTGGGCCTGTAAGATTGTATATAGTAAATGTCAAACAAAAAAACTCATTTCTATGACTTTTACAAAAAAATTTTACAATTAGCATTGCATTTAGCATTCTCGGTAAATGAAAAAACCCACCCTAAGTTTAAATTAATATTGATTCAATAGTATAGCCTTCTTGTACCTACCTTCCGTAGAATTAAATAGATCCATCACATTACGCATATTTATTACTAACTTAACAAGACACAGAAAAATGAAAAGATAATGGTCGCTACCGGGACTCGAACCCAGAACCTTTCGTCTTACCGGGACAAACGTTTTACCAAATCGGCTACTGCCACTGTTATTTAAACATCATATTCGTCAATCTCATATTTCCAATTTCAGAATTAACAATATTATCTTCGAATAATTTTTTTCCACATTACCTTCAAGCATCTCTTTCATTGGAAAAAAATGTTCAAAAAACTGGTTTGTATCTTTTGAGTCCCAGTTGCGACCGTTATCTTTTTATTTTACTGTATTTATCTTTCATATTTTCGTTTAGATTATTAATGTTTTCTTCCTCTTCAATAGATATATTACTTTGATGGAAATAATCTTTAAAAGTATTAAAAAGATAGTAGTTGTAATAAAAATTGAATTTTAATATAAGTTGTTATTTTTTTAGTTGTGTTGATTATTTTTTTTGTTGTGTTTTAAATATTTTTTAGTTGTGTTTTGAATATTTTTTAGTTGCGTTATGAATATTTTTTTAGTCGTGTTTTGAATATGTTTTGAATTCTTTGCTATTATTAAGGGACCTCATATTTTCTGTTAATTCATTAAATAATTTTGTTCCCAGATGTATGTAGGTCTATTGACACAAAGTTTTTTCGTTTTGCATTCGGTAACAGAGAGGTTTGTTGAATTTCTAAATAGTGCAGTTATATATATCTTCTTTACTACTTTGTTAAGTTGATTAGCATCGGAACGGAGTATTTAAATTGTGAAATAATTTAGTTAATTAGCATTTATAGTCAACTAGCAGTTAAAAACCCGTTCCGCAGGTTTTTGCTGCTAGGCCCTGCGGGCGGCTTTTAGTTCCCCTCCCCGCTCCCAAGTTCTCCTCCTACCCCTCCCCCCCCTCTGCAACCTTCCTTATATAACAGTGTTTTGAGATCCGCAGTTTTTCCAAAAGGAGTGACATTATTTGAGGTTGGTCCATGACTAAAGAGGGATTCCAGATTCAAGGCTAACGAAGCAGAGTAAGAAGAAATCTTGCTCTCATTAGACATTTTATTTTTTTATTTTTATTTTTTTATTATTGAAATAATAGATAATCTATAATATAAAAATGTATCGCTAAATGTGTTGGTAAGCGCAAATCTCGAGATCGGCTGAACCGATTTCGCTAATTCTTTTTTTAGAATATTCCTTGAAGTGCGAGGATGGTTCTTACGGAGAGAAAAACTAAGAAAATTGCGCAAAAATTAGATAATAACAGAAAACATCGCACGTTTGACAGTTCGCATCTTAGAGAATGACATTTTGCAAAACAATGAATGATTGTTCAATCAGGATTCTATTTTTGAAAAGTTGAAAAATTTATTTAAAGTAGGTACTCCCCTAATATTTTGAATCGAATCAAGAATTTCAGATATTTTAAATAGGTTAGGTACCAAATTTAATATACATGAAAAATGGAAATTTGAATAAAAATTGTAAAAGGTGGCACGCGGGCTGTTTAAAAACTGAATGTACTGGGATTGAATATAAGGAACGCGGGTGGAGGGTTGGCGGGACGAGGGAGCGGGAAAGGGAAGAGGGAAGACGGGGAAGGTGATAGGGAAACGCAGGAGGGGGGAGGGGGGAGGGGAACTCGGGAGGGGGGTTCGCGGGACGGGGAAGGGAGGGAGGAGTGGAGTGAGGAGAGGGAAGGTGGAGGTGACGGAGTGGGAACGCGAGAGGGGAAGAGGACGCAGGAGAAGAAGGGGAGGCGGAAGGGGAACGGGACGAATGGGAAAAGACACTCAGGGAGAAACAATTTTTTTTATTAAATGGCATAGCAATGCATGCCGGGACCATATGGGACGCAGGAGGAGGGTTGGCGGGATGAGGGAGCTGGAAAGGGAAGAGGGAAGGCGGGGAAGGTGGAAGGAGAACGCGGGAAGGGAAGGGGAGGTGTGAGGGGGGAGGGGAACTCGGTAGGGGGTTCGCGTTACGGGGGAAGGGAAGGGGCGTGGAGTGGAGAGAGGGAAGGTGGAGGTGACGGAGTGGGAACGCGAGAGGGGAAGAGGTCGCAGGAGAAGAAGGGGAGGCGGAAGGGAAACGGGACGAATGGGAAAGGACACTCAGCGAGAAACAATTTCTTTATTAAATGGCATAGCAACGCAGGCCGGGACCAGCTATACATAATATAATCAACAAACAAGTCCTGCTAAGCCAATTGAATCGGCTTGTCAACAGGTGCTTATATTTTAGTCACATATTTATACATTTTTAAAATTTAAAATTTACATCTTATATCTACAGATTCAACATTTTTTCATATATATCAAAATCAATATATTTTTTTTCCGATAGCCAATTTTTCACCATATATTTAACCTTATTCGTAGAATTACATTGCTTTATAGTGTCAGGTAATAAATTAAATATTTCGGTATGATATATTCAAACGTTCTCCGTCCGTACTTATTGTTAAATTTCGGAACTATTAACCCGTCGTTACGCGTGAATCTAGTGCTGTATTTATGTTCTAATTTTTCTTTATCTTTATTTATTTTTTCTCTTGTGTAAAATTCACGTCACAAAAGCTCTTATGTTATTACGGGTTTTGGGCACACTTGAGCCAGGTATCAAATATGCACATCCGCTGCCCCTTCCGGCACTTTAGTACCTGAAAGGACCTAGATAAGTTGGATTAAAAATGCAATTTAAACGTTAAGATAGTGGGCGAAGTTTCCACAAGTGCCCTTCCCCCCAACCTCGAGGTCGGGCTGGGTTTTATTACGGTGGAGGGGAGGAAGCCGGTCTGTCCATGATTTTTACACTTAACCACTGATAGGGTTGTGCGATTTTCAGCTACCTACTGATTAAAAAAACTGAAGTATTCGAGTAAATATGATTTAATAAAATAAAACAGTCACTTTGTTTTTTTAACCACGATTTATTTAATTTTTATAATTTTTCATTATTAACAATAACTTTGTTTTTTAGCCACGATTTATTTAATTTTTATAATACCGACCGGTTTCGCTTTACTCAAGCATCTTCAGGGTATAAAATTAAACTGTTAATTTTTTTCGATTTCGACCGGTTTCGCTTTACTCAAGCAACTGCAGGGTATAAAATTAAACTGTTAAGTTTAATTTTATACTCCGAAGATGCTTGAGTAAAGCGAAACCGGTAGGTATTATAAAAATTAAATAAATCGTGGTTAAAAAACAAAGTATTGTTTTATTTTTAATTCGATATGTCAAACCACAAAGTGACCGCTTTCTGTCAAAATATGATTTACCTTTAAAATGGGCTTCAGATTTTATGTCCGGGTTAAATATTTCCCACAGAAAAAAACTTGCCCCTTTCACCCTTATTCCACAAATGATCATCTAGTCAATACACATTATTCAGTTGAACTGTATACGTATAATAAATACAAAATAATACAAGAACAACACGTCAAAGAGACGAAATGGGAAAATAATTCACTGAATCCAGATATGTTCATATCAGAGGGTTCGGCTCGGTGGAACTCCAAATTGGACCTATAAATCTAATTGATCCCTCAATATAAATATTTAAAAATCTTTTGTAATCCTACATGTATTTAAAATGACTGATTTTTGCATTTTTATATAAAAATTCTTTGACAAATCTAATATGCCTAAATTTTTAATGAGAGAGCTGGGTATAATGCCAGTAGCCGAAATAACAAATGGTAATATTTTTATAGTCTGACAATGCCAAATTCTTTTAATCTCATTTTCTAAATCTGTATTACCAATTATTAAAATTTTTATTATAAGGAAGACAAACATTCCGTTTTTTTTAGGTTATCCACCACATACCCGCCCCTGTATAAGTAACAAATAGTTACTCCTTCAGGGCTCTCACAAGGACTAATTTTTTTTTTTTATAGAACGGCTCTACATTTATAAATTAATCAAAACTAGACCCCCATTGTCCCTGCATACGTTGTTAGCGAGCAGTATGCAAGTCTTACTCTGTACGGGTGTTAGTAAAACTTAAGAAATGAAAATATACCTTACCTCTTGTACTCAAAGGGTGGAAAAAAAATGAATGGGTGAAAAAAAAAAGAAAAGTAGGCGGTTTGCCTACTCTGCTTGTTTTTTGTACAAATTAAACAAAAGCATAAACAACAAAAATTCACATTCCGGGGTTTGGAATAACCCGACAATATTTGAAAATCTCCTATTACCACCACGGTAACCGGATAATTTTACTTATGTCGTGATTTAGGATATAACCCAAATGCGATGCCAACTCAGCCACTGACCGGTACAATTACTACCATTATTTATTGGCTTTTTCACGCCCAGCTGTGTATTTTTTTTAAAAGACAAAGAACATCTTTAACAAAATAAAAGCAAAATACTTTTCAATGCAAGTTGGAAAAATATTAGATAAAAAATTAAAACATTAATTATGCTAAAATCATTGCTGGAAACACTAAGAAAAAAAAGGTTTTTTTACATTAGCTCCACACATAATTAAGTATACCCCAAGTGTTAATCTTAAATATCCACTTAAAAATCTTATGATGTCAGAGGAAACTAAATAAGAAATTTTTTGGACGCAAGGGCTATTAAATTGTTCTAAGAACTAATACTTAAATTCGTTTTGAATACGTTCTACGCTTTCAGACTTCAGTTAATATTGCAAATTTCGTATTGGCGACGTAGTTTACTATGCAAATAGGTAGTTATTTTATTTCAGTACACAAAACAGGCGTGATGCCCAAAAATGTTCATATATGGATGTTTAAATACCTTGTAATAACGAAAATCATAACAAAAATAGTAATTAGCTAAATACGCATAAATAAATAAATAAATAAACAAGAATGGGTAAAGGTAGAATACAAATAATAGCTTCATTTACAATTTATTATTGGCACCTGTTCTGTTGGAACAATGATCCAGCAGGCACAATATTACCTTTCGTTAAATAAAGGACTTCATCACAACATCAGCTTGACATGATTAATGGTAAAACGTTTTTTTAAGTATTTAAATAGGTCATTAAAAATGTTTACTTCATTATAACAGTGTCTTATAATTTCTTAATATTCGCGGTACGGAAAAGAACTATATTGAATTTGTGTGGTAGGTTTTAATATAGAAAGTGTGTTTCATCCTCCCCGTTGATTTTCTTAATAGTGTGTTGATGTTAATTTAGATGATATTAATTTGGAAGAGGTTAGTTTGCATGATGTTAATTTAGATGGTGTTAATTTAGATGGTGTTAATTTAGATGATGTTAATTTGGACGAGGTTAGTTTGCATGATGTTCATTTAGATGGTGTTAATTTAGAAGATGTTAATTTGGCCGAGGTTAGTTTGCATGGTGTTCATTTAGATGGTGTTAATTTGGATGATGTTAATTTGGACGAGGTTAGTTTGCATGATGTTAATTTAGATGGTGTTAATTTAGATGATGTTAATTTGGACGAGGTTAGTTTGCATGATGTTAATTTAGATGGTGTTAATTTGGATAATGTTAATTTGGATGATGTTAATTTCAATGATGTCAATATGGATGATATTAATTTGGATGATTTTAACTTGGAGAGATATTTATAGATTATTTAGAGCTTCAAAAATGTGCCACCCTGCTCCTATCCCGCTCATTTGGAGTCTGTGAAGAGAGTGGAAGAAGCAGAATAAGAGGAGGGCATTGAAAGACAATTAGGAAGGTTGAAGATGACACTTGAAACTTTTGGACGGAGCTCGTATTAAATGAGACTTACTCCGGGAACGTGTTGCAATATTCTAAAATCGTGTCTAATGTACCAGATGTAAAAGACTAGTTCATTTTCTGTACACCATGAAATTCTTTGGAAAATGCCGTGAAGAAAGTAGTTTTGAATTTTAAACTGCTTCCGAAGTTGTAAAACTTTTAACCACCTTTTCCCCTTTTTTAACATAAGCATCCAACAGGAGGCCCTTAGGAAAATAATTTCCTTCAAGGCCAATGTCATCTAAGGAGATGGAGGGTTTTTTAAGGAAAGGAAGGAGAGAAAATTCTGGGAAGGAAATAGGTATAAGGGATGTGTAGGAAGCTGTGGGTCAGTGTGTCCAGGAGTGACGGGTATATTAATCTATCCCTCCTAATGCGGTGCAGGACGATGGATCGATTGATTCTGACTGGAGATTTCAAAAGATCTCATCAACCAGTCACTATCGATACGGCCCGCTACGCAATAGGTAGGCAGACGCATCGGCCGCCAAGACCTGGACAAACCTTACCCGATGAACCCGGACCCCCTGCAAAGTCACCAAAAGTAGCGAACCACTTGGGGTGACAAATAAAATTAAACAAAATTCTACTACTGTCGAAAAAACAACGAGGAATGAAGCTGTAAATCATGAAAACAGCCTCAATATAGTCAAGATAACAAGTGATGAAATAAGAAATATTATAACCTCCTTAAAAACAAATACCTCATCGGGAAATGAACTGATATCAAGCAAATCAATTAAATACCTACAAAATGAGTTAATTCAACCTCTGACATACCTTGTAAATCTATCATTATCTAAAGGTGTTTTTCCCGCTTGTCTTAAAATTGCTACGATCATACCATTATATAAAAATGGTCCCAAAAATGATATTTCAAATTATCGACCAATTAGTATTTTAACTCCTCTGTCGAAAATATTGGAAAAAGTAATAAAAAAACAAGTTCTTACATTTTTGGATACCAATAAAATATTATCACCTACGCAGTATGGTTTTAGAAAAAACCTGGGTACTGGTGACGCTATAGCTAATGTAACTAATACAATTATTAGAAAACTGGATGAAGGCAAAAAATGCTTAGCTGTTTTCATTGATCTTCAAAAAGCTTTCGATACAATTGATCATGAAATACTGTACTTAAAACTAAAAAAAAATGGAATAACCGAAACAACTCTAAACCTACTTAGAAGTTATTTAACTGGAAGAGAACAAATTGTACAAATTGGTAAAAGAAAGAGCAAATCTCTCCCAATTAAATTCGGGGTCCCCCAGGGAAGCGTATTAGGACCTATACTATTTCTGATATATATAAATGACCTTATGAATCTCCCCATTAATGGAAACATAATGAGCTTTGCAGATGACACTGTTATTATATTCCACGAACAAGATTGGACAAGAACCTACAAGGAGGCGGAACATGGCCTGGCTGTACTTCAAAACTGGCTAAAAGTAAACTCCCTTACATTAAATGTTAGTAAAACTAAATATCTAACTTTCTCCAAAAACAAAAGAGGACAACCAATGAATGTGCATACCCTCAAATTACATGAATGTCAAAATACTTTTCCACAATGTTCCTGCCCGTCTATAACCCAAACCAAAAGTATTAAATATCTTGGGATTGAAATTGATGAAAATCTACAGTGGAATTCACACATTGATCTTACCTCAAAAAAGCTAACAAAACTCATCTACTTCTTCAAAAAATTAAGAAACATCTTGTCAATGAGGGATCTAAAGAGAGTATATTATGCTTTATGCCACTCTCGATTGGAATATGGAGTAATAGGATGGGGCTCAGCAGCATCTAATCACTTAAAACAACTTAAGATAACTCAGAATTGCATTATAAAGACCATTCTAAAGCTCCCCATAAGGACGTCAACGGCAGAAATTTTTAAACAGTTTGATGTTCCAAGCATACAGAAAATCTATGCCAAAAACATTCTAGTACATCACCACAAAAATGATTCAGAGGCAGACACCTCCCACGCTCATAAAACCAGAGCCAAACAAACAGACATACTTAATATACCAAAGTGTAACTCTTCATTTGGTCAAAGAAGTTCTGCATTTTTAGCAGTAAAGTTATATAACAAGCTCCCACTTAGTATCAAACAAATAAAAATAAAAAATAGCTACATTAAGAACATTAAATGTTGGCTGAAGAATCTATCGGAAAATGAACTTACTAGTATACTTAAAACATCATAGAAGTTTCTGGAAAACCTTATCCAATCAATGAAGTTAAACCATAGAAGTCGCTGAAAAACTTATCCAAAGCATAGTCCCCCTCAGCACAGGATCTCCTAGTGAGGAGGACTACGAATATATTTTATATATACATCTAACTAACATGTTTCATATAAAAATGTAAAAAATATTATATAGTTACTAAATAAAAAAATAAAAAAAAAAAAAAACTTATGGCAAAGGTAATGGTGGTCCAATAAATGGTTCCAGAGGCGGCGGTTTAAAGACTTTTATTATCATTCTCCATTTTCATAGGAGTTATTATTTTAAAAAGCTCTTACGGAGAATAGTTAATCATTCTTATTGGAACCGCCCTGTATGATCGTAAGAACATCCTTCAACGAAATTAGAATTCTCGGCCGCTGGCTGGTTAATTTACACCATTTTGCATTACTTGGTAGTGCATCACCTCAAGCGTTTGAGAGTTAGTTGGCAATTGGCCTACTGTACCACAAAAAACAACCTAAACTGGTTATACAAACATTTCAATACATGGTTACTACACAAAAAAAGGGCAAGCATCACCAAGTTATTAGTAATCTCATCTTAGTCTTTAATCCTCACTCTTTATTTACTTATATGTGTTGGTTACTTATAGAAATTTTATCTTAATTATTAATACTGCTTTTGTATTACGAATGCTTTTATTATTAATACTGCTTTTGTTTTGCGATAGTTTATATTATTATTACCTCATATGTATATTATTTTGTTGAAATCTTATAGTTCTAGATTTAGACGCTAGCATTACTATGTGTACTTGATGAATTTTTGGTTTTATGGAAATTTGTCAATTCCTTGATAACTGTATTTCAACTCCCAATAATTCTTATTTGATTATATGTATTTAGGTTTTAATTTGTATCTATGAGTTTGATTTTGTACACGTATGCGAATACCTGTGTGTAAGTATGTGCGCATATGCGTGTATGTGTGTATGAACATAATTGTGTATATGCATGTATATATATGTAAATGTATATGTGTCTAAGTTTATGTATATATATATATATGTACCCGCCTCGGAACAGACTTAGTCTAGTGAGGCGGGCTACTAACTTGTGTGTATATGATTATTATTACAATAAACGACCGGGTTGCCGGCAAATTAAAAAAAAAAAAAAAAAAAAATTAACACAAACTTATAAAACTATACATTTTCTTTTCAGAGTACATAATTAATTATATAAAAATGAAGCAATACAACTAGGATTTACGCATTATACAAGTGGTTTATAAAAAGTTGTATTGTTTCATTTTTCTATAATGGATAACCACAAAGTGATAGCTAAATTCAAAAATATAATTAATTATCTTAATATTTAATATTTTTATTTTTTTATTTGAGTAATTCACAAGAGTCTCAATTGCTCCTAATCATCTGGAGTCAGTGACAGTTTTATGGCATCCCCTTATACTATTGTATTGGAATACATTGTGAGGTTGAACGTAGTGGGGAGGAGAAAGAGATGAGAACAGAGAAGAGGAAGGTGTGGATGATTTAGTCACCAAACACAGCTAAAGCCATTGAATTGCATATCCCATTTAAGTAACTGGGAATAAAACTATTTATATATATAATTCTAGCGAGTTCCCGGCATGCGTTGCAATGCCACTAATAAAGAAATTGTTTCTCCCTGCGTGTCTCCCCTTCCCCTCCCATGTACCCTTCAACTAACGCGTTCCCCCTCCACCTTCCCCGCCTTCTCCCGCGTGCAATGTATTCAGTCCCGGTACATTCAGGTTTTCAAACAGCTCGCGTGCTACCAATTGCAATCTTTTTTTACAAATTTTCATTTTTCATGTATTACAAACATCCATGAAATTGTCAATCAAATTTGGTACCTAAAATAGGTACCTATTTATAAGAAATACAATTTTTTATTAGATTCAAAGAATTAGATTTTTGTTAGTACCATAGGTAAGCATTTCAATTAAATTCAATAATTAAAAGAGTTTACTCGAAAATTGAATTTTGATTGAACAATCGACGTTTTCAAAAGGTCATTCTCAAATTGTGACATTGTGACAGTTCTCAAATTGTGACAGTTTTGCAAGAGTTTTTGTAATGATTAAAAAACTTTTCAGATGTATTGTCATGTGGTTGTAATAATCCAGAAACCTTCGCGAGGATGGAAGGAAGGTATTTTGAATGTTTCAAACATTTCCTATGCCTAATAAAGCAATGCGTAGACCACTTTATTTATATAAGATGTATCCCTAGGGAGTCCTTAGGGATATACCATAAATAAATAAAAATTATCATAATGGCCATAACGAAAACAATCTATATCGAACAAACAGTCGATATGAGTCAAACAGGTGCATCTTGGCGAAACAAAATAATCCGACGATAGTATTTTATGGAGACATTTCTAGAGACAAAATGTGTTGACTGTACCTGTCTTTTAGAGATAATACGTGTATCTGCTAAGAACGTATGTGAGGGAGTTGGGGCTAGTTAGCACCCAGGGATAAAATATTTTTTAAATATGTGTAATGTACTAGTATAATCAAATATACAGAATATACATGTGAATAGCAGCTGTTAAATGTTTTTCAAAATGCGTCCAAGGGTAGAGCCGGCCCAAAAAGTTTTTTTTGACTGTTTGGTTTCAAAAAAAAGGAAAAAAAACCTAATGCTTAGACCTAATAAAAGTTTCTGCGGTTTTCCTGTGATGTGATGTAGATTCCACAGCTTCCCGATGTTTTCTTTTAATTTATTCCTAAAAAAACAGTTGTACAGTTTTTTTACACGATCACACTAGGCACATGTCCGTATTATGGTAGTCGAAAAAGCGAGTTTCCGGATACTGTGTATCAGTGGCGGTCCGTGAGTTTTCAGTGAGCTAGAGTGCTAAGATTGAAAAATACGACGTTATTGATGTTTTTGTAGGTGAAAATGATTTTCAGCTATAAAAACATCAACAACGTCGTATTTTTCAATCTTAGCACTCTACCTCACTGAATGCTCACGGACCGCCACTACTGTACACGAGTATTTATATCCAAATTTCCTAAAATTGGATCCAACGTTTCCGTATAGGAAAGGATAATTGTTTTTGAATGATAACGTGCATGTTATGTTAAAAAATTGCATCATCGTAACCATTCTATGTTCATGAATTACTAACTACAACTGTAAGCGACGTTTCCCGCCACTCACATAGACTGTAAAATAGGGGGGCTGGGTAGTCCTGGGTAGCCGCCAAGATGCTCGTCAATAACGCCCCGGTAATGGCCCACAAGAGGAAGAGGCAGCGTCCAAAAGGGGGGGGGGGGGGCAGAAATGAAATCCAATTTTCAAGTCAAGTCCGGGGAGGTCCTTAGGTCAGGCAGAAGAGGCGGAGAAGTGCTGCGACGGTACCAGATCGAGTTGTAAGAGTGCGTGTATGCGTTGGAAACGCTTCTTGATGAATGCTACTCGATGTTCTTTTTTTTTTTTTTTTTTCATTTACTAGATTCTTATGTATCTTGAGGAGATGAATCATTTAAATTTACTGAATTTAAAGTTAATGTTCTTTATACAAATAGAACGGCGTCATATGCGCCTTGCAATTTTTACCTCATGTGGGTATTTAAAAATAGTACCTGGCTATTATAGACTTAGAGGTCATGTATTTTGTCGGTAGGGAAAAATTGTTATGTAAAAACCCTACTAAAATTGCATGTTTTGCATAGCTCAACAAAGCAACCGGCATCAAGCAAGGGAAATATATACATACGTGTGTGTTTGTGTTATGTTGGGAGTGGGAAGGAGTCGGTCATGTCCTTTTATTTGGAGCTCTTCCGCATTTGCCTTTGGGAATAAGGAAACCATGAAAAACCTTATCCGGGAGGAGTCGGCCGACAGTCAACATGAAACTGTGCGGCCTTCAGTGATTTCAGTAGATGAAATCCTGCATTTTGTGGTGATGGGTGTGGGTGTCTGTTTTTATGTGATATATACTTTATGGGAATTTTTAGGATAAACTTACATACATATAGATAAAATAAATATTATTATATAAATATATACATAGATATATAGACATAAGTTGTGGGGAGGGGTCTGGTGATTGGGAATACCTACCGATCGCTCAGTCATCCGCGTCTGATTCAGGATTGTGCCAAATGTGATTAAGGTCCATCAGAATATGTTTGGGTAGTCTGTGTTTGTACCTGAAAGGGAGATCGCTAGGTGCATTGTATTGACCGATTTCTCTGATGAGTTTATTTTTACTATGTTGAAGTGACTTGTAAAATCGGTCGGTCAGTCTGTGTGTGTATTCAAATAAGGTCGGTATTTCTTCTCTTGCATGTAGTCTTTTCAAGTTTGTTCTGAGTCTTGTGTTGTACGTGATTTTAATGCAGAGATTTTGTAAAGTCTGTAGTTTTGTGTGGTCAGAGTGGGAGATGCTGCCCCACACGGGGATAGCATGAGTCAGTACCGGTCGAATGAGCGAATAGTAGATCAGGAGTTTGGTTCTGGGAAGTAGCGGACTTCTTCTGTTGAAGATTGGCTTCATCGCGCCGACTGCCTTTCTGGCTTTCACGTGCATCTTGGCTACGTGAGATTTCCAGTTGAGACGTGAGTCCATTGTGAGGCCCAGGTAGACGACCTCATCTTTCCATTCTAGGACGTGTCCTCCCATTTCGATGTTGACGTCTGGTGTTCTTATTTTATTTTTCCTCGAGTACATTATGACTTCGGTCTTCGCCTCGTTCAGTTTGAGTCGCCATTTTTTGTAGAACTCTACGAGTGCGTCGAGCGCCCTCTGTAGGTATATGGCTGCCATGTCTGCTTGCGTCGAGGAAACGTAAAGTTTGACGTCGTCTGCAAAGATGGAAAGGTTGCATCTCTCGTCATGGGGGATGTCGTGCGTGAAGATGTTGAAGAGGTGAGGTCCCAGTAGACTTCCCTGTGGCACGCCTTTTGGAATCTCACGTAGTGTCGACAGCGCGTTCCTGATGAAGACTTGGAAGGATCTGTTCTTGAGGTATTCTTGTATCACTCTCGTTAGGTATATGGGCGTGTTCAGTCTGTGTAGTTTGTCCAGGAGCCCTTTTATCCAAACGGTGTCAAATGCCTTTTCCAAGTCTAGCAATGCAGCGGCGGTGTAGCGATTTTCGTTGAATCTTCTCGCGATGAATTCCGTTACTCTGGATAGCTGATGGGTGGTGGAATGCCTTTTCCTGAATCCGAATTGTTCGTCTGGCAAAGTGTCTTCGTGGTGTGGTAAAAGTCTGTTGAGAATCACCTGTTCAAATACCTTGCTCAGCGTGGAGAGTAGGCTAATCGGCCGGTAGTTTTGTCGGCTGCTTCTTGTCCTTATTTGGCTTGGAAAAGGGCAGCACGGTCGCCGTTTTCCAGATCTCAGGGAAATGTCCGATGGTGAGGCAGGCATTGAACAGCTTGGTGATGAAGATGATGGCTTTCTGAGGTAGATGTTTCAGTAGGATGTTATGTATTTGATCGCTTCCCGGCGCCTTATTTGTCTTCAATCGCCTGATAATGACGGCTACTTCGCTCGGTGTGCTGAAGTGAATATCGGCGGCGTTCGTCTGCTCGGCTTGTTCGAGGTTTCTTAGAGACTCTTCTACTAGTCGATCCGTTTCCGGGTCCGATAGGCCGTCCGTGGCTGCGTAGGCTCTCTCGAATCCATCGACGAGCGCGTTTGCTTTTTCTTCGAGTGAGAGTGCCAACCCTGATCCGTCTAGCTTTTCTAGCGGGGGAATCGCGTGATCCTCGTGTCTCAGCGCTTTTGCCATTTTCCATAGGCTGTTGTCCTTGGGCGTGAGTGACGTAACTTTCTTCGTCCAAAGTTCGCGTCTGAGGTCGGTGATCTCCTGCTTGATTTCCCGCTGTAGAGTGTTGTAGGCCGTTTTGAAGTAGCCGTCGCGCGTGTGATGGTAGATGCGTCGCAGGCAATTTTTCTCCTTAATGAGCGATAAGACGTGCTCGGGAAGCTTGATCGTGTATGTCTGTTCGTCTTTGAGGGGGATGAAAGTGTCTTGTGCAATTTGGATGATTTCAGTCAGAGTGCTTGCGGCTTCGTCGATCTCTTCCTTTGAGCGCAGGGTTGCCGACGTGAGATGTATCCGTTCGTTAATCTCTTTTTTGAATCCTTCCCAGTCGGCGTCCTTGTAGTTTCGCCGCTTTCTGGGACTCCTTGAAGTCGTTCCTCCTATACTGAAGCTCACGGGCAGGTGGTCCGACGATAGTTCGTCCAGCGTGCGCAATGGCGAGATGGTCTTGGCGTTCTTTTCAAGTACGATATCCAGAGTACTTGGGTACATTGCGTGTGCTGAGTGGTAAGTCGGTTTGTCCGGCGCCATTATCGTGTAGTTGTGCGTCTGCATATGTGAAAAGAGCGTTTTCCCATTCGCGTTGCCTCTGTAGTTGTTCCAATAATTGTGCTTGGCGTTCAGATCTCCTCCTAGAATGACAATAGGGCGCAAATTAAGTAATTTATCGAGATCTTCTCTAACCAGTAGGTTGGGATGGTTGCAGTAGGCGGCGATGATGGTATGCGCTCTATCCTCTATGGTGACTTCGATAATCGTGGCTTCAGTATGCTTCAACTTCGGAGTAGGGATTCTTGTAGATGTAATGGTTTGGCGAACGAATATGGCGGTGCCTCCGCCTGCGCCCTCCGGTCGGTCGTCTCGGTGTACTTCGAAGCCGGGCACTCTCAGGGGAATGTCGGGTTTGAGATGCGTTTCTGTAATGAGAAAAATGTCAATGTTAGTATTGTTTGCCAGAGCGAGCAATTCGTCAATTTTAAAACGGATGCTGTGGGCATTCCACAGGAGGACGTTCACCATCTGGGGATCAGACATTGATGGTGGAACTGATCAGATTCATGAGAATCATAGCCTTCTCGAGCTCGTCTTTACAAACGGCCAGTTGGGGTCGCACGCGGATCAGTCCCTGGAGCAGGGCCATCATCAGGTCGGCGTCATCATCTGCGGCGGTTGCCTCTCTTGCGGGCTGCTGCGTGCGGGGCTGCGAGCGGGGCTGCGAGCGGGGCTGCGAGCGGGGCTGCTCTTGGTGCTGCTCCTCGCGCTGTTGGGGGCCTGAGGCTCCTCTGGCTACTTGGGCCCAGGTGCGTCCATCATTTCTCGTCGTCTGATGCGCATGAGGATGTGTCCTGCTTCCTGGCGCCTCTGTCCTGCCTCCTGGCGCCTCCCGGCGGAGCTGTCGCTGGTGTTGTTGCAGTGAGGCGACGTATGCCACCCTCTTCGGGCAGCCCCTATAGTTGGCGGGATGGGGGCCTCCGCAGTTGCAGCACGCGGCGGGCTCATCCCTGGTGGTCTTGGGGCACTCGGCGGAGGCGTGCTCCACTAGGCATTTCACACACCTTGCGGTGTGTGAGCAGTTGCGGGACCCGTGCCCGAAGTTCTGGCAGCGGTAGCATTGTGTCCCGTGCTGCAAGTGGTTGCTGCGATGTTTTTGCAGGCGGATCCTGCAGTGGCATAGGTATTTGACGGCCGCCCTCAGCTGGCCCATGTTAACTTCCTTGTTGAAGTGGACCAAGTATATTGGGTACTCGGCCGTTTTGGTCGTCATCTTGGTGACCTTGACGGGGGCGAAGCCTTGGTTCGTAAGGTCTTCGGCTATTTCCTCCGTGGCCACGTTAGGCAGGCCCTTTATCACTGCCTTTTTCATCTTGTCTGCCTACGCCGTGTAGGTATGGAAGCCGCGTGCTTCCGCTCGCAGCCCGTTGGTGAGGGCGCGGTGGTCCGCCATGCTCCGCAGGAGGATGTTGACCTTTCCCCCTGGTCTGTACCGGATCTCGAAATGCAGGTGCCCGATGTGGCCCTGCACCGCTGAGGTGACCTGTCCATGCGAGAGGGTCCCTAGGGTCATCACGACTGGGGGGACGCGGTCCTTCCTGGCGGCGCCCGTGGTACCTGTGGAGGAAGTAAATGAATTAGTATTGGCGCGTTTCGCCTGCGACGCGCCGCCGCCTTCGGATACTTCCTTCAAGTTGCCGAAGCGGTTGCCGACAACAACCGCCCGGGGTTCCTGCGGGGATCCTGGCCTCTTGATGGGGTTGGTCGGCCTCGTCCAACCTTCCTCCTCTCTTGTCATCTCCATGTCCTGATGGGGCTGGAATCTGGGGGGCGGAACGTAGCCTGAAGCTGGGCCTACTGGAGGGCGGCTGGGCCCGGCTGCAGTGGCGGTCTCGGGCATCTTCGGGGGCGGTAGGGGGATGGCTGCCGGCTTCGTCCTCGGGTCAGCGGGATGGGGCTGCAGTGGTTGGGAGTTGGGGACCTTGATGGTCCCAGTATTCGTTCGGTAGGTGGTGGTATCCTCTGGAAAGGCAGAAAGGAGCCGCGCGGGAATCATCCGCACGGCGGGTGTCCTATATTTCCGCTTTAGGATTGCGGGGGTGGTCTTGGGGGCTTCTTTTCTCGGTGGGGCCAGGTCGTCCTTCTTGTTCTTCTTTGCCTTGAAAAAGGCAGTTGGCGGCGCGGTGGCCTAGGCAGTGAGCCGGACGGGGTCCGGCCGGCTACCAAGTTAGCAGGTGTCTGGCCGTGTAAACACGAGCCGGACAGAGCGGTTCGGGAGCGAAAAAAGCTGTTGTCACAGAAGCGACTGTCGCTGGCGGCAGTCACTCGATGTTCTTTTGACTTTTGATTGATTAATTTTACAGAGTTCCTAAACATGAGTTTACTGACTCTAACATAATTATATAATGGATTATCTATAGATACTTTACTGGTATTTTATTATAATGGTTGGTTTGAAAGTGAGATTAAAACTATACTGTGACTGTAAGCAGGTTTTTTTTATTCCTTCCGGAGGACTATCTTGGGTTTTTTATATTTAAAATTTTCATTTTCGCTATATTTCGCGAGCGTGTTAATCGTGGGGTTTGAGTGGCCGGGTAGGCCGGCGTAGAATTTAGTTGCTTGTGAGAAAATGAAGTCCTTTATCAACGGAATGTTGGAGTCTTTATGGAGACAAGAAATTCTACTCCATTTAGGCGCATTTAAGGCAAGTCTAATGGCTTTGTTTTGAAATATTTGAATCTTCTCTAAGAGACTGGGGGCCGCGTGCCCCCAAACGGGGCAAGCATAGGTGAAGCCAGGCCTTATGGTTGTTTTATATAACAGTAATTTGTTGTCCGTTGATAAACGACTTTTTTTTCCCATCATTGGATAGAGTGAAGATAGACATTTATTAGCTGCTTTGATTTTTCCAGTTATGTGTTTCTTCCAGGTGAGCTTGGAGTCTAGCGTTACACCTAGGTATTTAATTGACTTTTCCCATGGAACATTATCCCCAAACAGTCTAATGAATGGGGGCCGTCTTGGCCGTGTCTTTGAGAAAACGGTCGCGGCGCTTTTAGTCGGGTTAATAGATATTCTCCATTTTTTACACCACTTTTCAGTTAGAGTGGTTTGTATCTGTACGCGGCGTGTAGCAGTGGCCTCGTCAGTTGAGCTAGAAATGATGTTAGTGTCATCCGCAAATTGAGTGATTTTAACATTATGATCCACGGGTTTAGGAATATCGCTACAATAGATGTTGTATAGGGATGGTGAGAGTTGGCTGCCTTGTGGAACCCCAGCTGATATGGGGCGGGATGTGGAGAATACATTTTCTACATTGACTTTGAAGGATCTATCTCTTAGGTAGCTGGCTATTAGTTGAATAAGTCTTAATGGATAACCAAGAGAGTACATTTTATATAAGAGGCCGTTATGCCAGACTTTGTCGAAAGCCTTACTGACATCGAGTGAGAGAATTACTGTTTTTTTCTTGATATTGAATGCCTCCGTGATGTGTTCCACCACACGTAGGAGTTGGTGAGAGGTGGAATGACCTGCTCTAAAACCGTGTTGAAAGTCTGGCAAGAATTTACTTTTATTTGTGAGTGCATTCAGTCGTGCTAGTATTACTTTTTCCAGGATTTTACCTAGGCATGGAAGGAGGCTAATTGGCCGATGATTCTCCGTTAATAATGGATCCTTGCCTGGTTTGGGAATTAAAATTACGTCAGCTTCTTTAAAATCCTTAGGAAAGCAACGCAGCCGAAGTGACGCGTTGCAGATGGCTGTGATGGCGCAGATGCCTTTAGTTGATAGATGTTTTAAAATCTTATTTGAAATGCCATCGGGCCCGGCGGCCTTCTTTTTCTTTAATTTCCTAATTATATTTAAAATTTCTTTAGGAGTTGTGCACCTGATTGGGGGGTCTTCAGGGTCTAGATTTAAGATTGCTTCTACTTTTGAATCCACTTTTGCTACGAACGCAGGATCGTCGTGATTGGTGTTTGGAGAGAATTGACTTTCAAGGCTATCTGCAAAGGCTTCTGCCTTGTCTGCAGCGGAGTAAACTTTTCCGTTGAGGCCTTGAATCGGGGAGATTTTAGTTTTCGGGCGTCTTAGTGCTTTGGAGAGCTTCCAGTAAGCTGCTCTATCGTCTTCTAAAGTTGAAATGAAATCGTGCCAACGCTCGTTGCGAAATTCGCTGAGGGCATCGCGCACTTCTCTGTTGAGTCGATTTAAATGTTGTTTCACTATCGGGTTGCAAGATCTTTGCCACTCCTTTCTAACAAGATTTTTTTCCCTAATAAGATCTTTGATCTCTTCGGGTATTCCGTGACGTGTTGTGACGTTGGGAATCTCATCGGACGCCTCGGTGATGCATGATTTTATTGTCTGGATAAAATTGGAGGTAGCGGCATTTAGGGAGGCTTCGTCGGGAATTGATGTAGGTATAACTATGTTTTTAATTAGCAGCTCGGTTAACTTTTTCCAGTTGATTTTAGTGCGAGGAGGATTATCGGGGACCAGGGGGTTAGAGCCTCCTGTTAAAGTTAGAAGGACTGGATCGTGGTCTGAAGTAAGTTCGTTTAGTACTCGGAGGGAGTGTAAATGACTGGTATTTTTAAGTAGAACGATATCAATCACATCCGGATTACCATTGTGCTGATGAATCGTGGGTCTATCAGGGGCATCGACTACGATAGGTTTGGTACTCGCGTACTTTGCGAGCACGTTTCCTTTTGTGTTATTCTGTTTGGAATGCCACGATCCGTGTTTTGCATTCAAATCCCCAGCTATTATAGTGGGGACATTTTCGGACAGGAGGCTGTCTAATTCGGATGGAATTAATTGACGGTTAGGAGGTACATAGATTGAAATGAATTTAAGTGGTCCGGAAGAGGTATTTATTATTACCGATGTGGATTCAATATTAACACTAGAGAATGAATGCGCTAGACGGTGGTCAATGTTGTTCTTAACCAAGATGGCGGTTCCGCCTCCCTTATTGGCTAGTCTGTCGTCACGATAGGTTATGTAATTTGGAATTCTGAAGTTTCTAGACGGCTTAAGCCAGGTCTCATTAATGAGGAATACTTCGATGCTGTAATCTTGTAGGAATTCAATTATTTCCTCCTTGTGCGTTAGGACAGAGCCGTTGGCGTTCCAATAGGCCGTCTGCAAATTGATTAATTCAACATTTTGTCTAGACATCGTAATAATTTAAAATTGATTGAATTCTAGCCATCTCTTTGGTAATCGTCGCCAATTGTTCGATAAGAGCTTGCCTATGCACTGGATCTAAAGTGGGCGGGGGTAGGTCAGGGTTGGAGGCGCGTTGAGACGCTTGGGCTGGTTGGGGCTCTCGCTCTAACCTATGTTGCTGACTGGGCCCCGGGTTTGTGGTCACTCGATGTTCCCGGGGTACCTCTCTATTTATAGCTAGCCCCCTGCCCTTGCCGCCGGCGCGGGCGGGCCCGAACCTTTTGCCCACTTTTCCGGCGGTTCGAGCTTTGGCGGGCTGTAACCTCTGCTGTGTGCTATACAGCAGAGTTTGCCGTTGTCTCAGCTCTTCCCCTTATCCTTCTCTTATGTCTGACCCTCATGACCTTTCCCCTAGTAATTTATTCAATTTTATTATGGCATGTCAAATAACTTTCATTGGGGTCCCTGCACCCACACTTTGTCAGGGAAACTTAAATATCTAAGTCATAATTAATTATACATTTACCAGAGATATTTATTCACATAAAGGAGAGTCCGGTCTATCTGTCCATATCATTTATTCGGTGACAGATTAGACCGAACTCTCATAATTTGACAAAACATTCGGAGCCTTTTGTGTATTTCCGATTCAAAAATACCTACTCCCCCAGACGGAGCGTTCCTATTGGTCCGCCCGGTGGGTAGGTGAGGGGAAGGGTAGGAAGCCGTGTCCGCCCGTCCGCGCGGGGGGGCTTCGCTCCCGGCGAAGGGAACCAAGAGGAGCCCGTTCTTGGGCCCAAGGGAACACCTACTCCCCCAGACGGAGCGTTCCTATCGGTCCGCCCGGGGGGTAGGTGGTAGGGGAAGGGTAGGAAGCCGTGCCCGCCCGTCCACGCGGGGGAATTTCGCCCTCGGCCAAGACGGCCAAGAGGAGCCCGTTCTTGGGGCCATGGGAACGTGTCTTTATTAAAACGGGGTACATTATAAGTGTGAACATAATTATTATCATATCATTTGCCTCTAACCCTTAAGCCTACGTTATTTAAGGAGACGAGGACGGCCTGTGAGGGAACTCATCCTCGTCTTCGTTTACAAATATATTTAATTTTTCTTAAAAAATAAAGGAAGAAGACGTCCGGAAGGGAATCTTCTTTCCCTCGTCGACACGTCCGGTACAACAACAAAGTCTCAGCACTTAACACCTACTGCCTTCAATCTAGTTTCAATAAAGATATTGGATCAGATGTTTATCAAGTTGTTGAATTAGTTCCTAACTCAACGGATGAAAATAAAATGCATATTTTTGATTTGAACAGTTTATTTCAAAATGTATATTTGTTTCTTATTACCTACCGCTTATTAAAGCTACAGTTTTCGCAATGCATCCGTGAAATAAACTAGCGTTTAAAAAATACGTGAGTAAGAAATGCACTTTACAAAATAAATTCTGCAAAACAAAAATGTAAGGAAAATGTTACATATAACATTTTTTACCACTGTGGAACATGCCGCAAAGTTTCTTATAGAAATATGTATTTCCCGTTATGTTCCGTTTATTATACGTAAATTTATACAGAAAATTTTTAATTTGAAAAAAGCAACGAAAAAAATCACTCATTGTTGATACCACCCTCGGGTGTCAGCGTTTAACATTGTTAATAATATATTTCATATTCCATCGACTGCATTCTGCCCCAATCTCCTCCATCTCTCATCAATATCTGAAATGAGAAATCTCAAGATGTGAAGAAGAAGCAGGAGAACTTACCTCTGGCCCTGGGATTGTAGAAAT
This sequence comes from Limnephilus rhombicus, assembly GCA_929108145.2. Classification (NCBI taxonomy): domain Eukaryota; kingdom Metazoa; phylum Arthropoda; class Insecta; order Trichoptera; family Limnephilidae; genus Limnephilus; species Limnephilus rhombicus. Next base: position 25,384,210 of record OV815295.1, on the reverse strand, counting down.
ACAGAGGATTCGATGCAATGATTAAAAAATAGTCTTACAAATTATAGCCGCCAGTTAAAGCCGACTCATCTTTAAAAGCCTCATGTCATAATTGATTGCATTGTTAAACTCTTTTTAAGTAATTTCTCAAATGTTATTGCGGTGTCATAAGCGATTTTTTTTATGAGATCCACATAGGAGGCCCTGAGGGAAATAATTTTCCTCTGGGCCTATGTCATCTTTGGGGATGCTGTGTGGGATGATATAAGTTTGCCACTTAGTACTAATTAAACATTTGATTAACATAAATGAATAAATTTGGTCCTACGACAGTTCCCTGAGGGATTCCGAATTCCGAAGTCTCAGCTTTGCTTGATATATTTAATTTAATTTATTTCAACTTAATCATTTTTATTTTTTGTTTTATATTTCATCACATCATTAAAGCAAAAATTAGTTAATTGTAGCCAGGTATATACAGTATACAGAGAAGTAGTTTTTTTCTCGATGCATTTGAATGAAAATGTGTTTTAAACATTTGTCGTCTGCACATCCCTTCGGGGTTAGTTTCTTTTTATCATGTGTAAGTAGGTACACCAAATTTCATCTAAACCGACCGCATAATGTACATAAGTGTGCCGGGGGGCCAAATGTCGGGGGATCAACTGATACGGAACTAAAACGTATGAGAACTCAAGAAGCCAATATCCACCAACACGTTGATTTATAGAGTTCATTAGGCGAGTACTGGTGATTGCGGGATGGAGGCATTTTTTAAGACCGTTGACGAAGTGTTCGAGTTCAACAGAGGGCGTATTGTAATTTTTATACGCCTCGGAAGGACCGATGCTGTGGCCAGACGATTTTTTTTTAAAGTTAGCTCCAGCTAGGAGGCCATGAGGAAAAAAATCCCTGTCGTATTTGGGGATGCTGTGTGGAGAGTCTTTTTGGGGAAAGGAAGGAGAGAAAGTTCTGAAAGGAAAAGGTGTGAGGGGTGGGTAGGAATCTGGTGGTTAATGTGTCCAGGAATGACGGATATATAATTGCATCTCTCTCACTCGGTGAAAGCCAAAGGGTTGAGAGAGGGCCTCCTCAAACCGACCTCTCCCGATCCGGAATGGCGAGCACCTGGTGAGCAGGCACGTCTACCGCCAAGACCTCAACACACCTCACCCGATGAACCCGGGCACCCCTGCTAAGTCACCAAAAGTAGAGAACGACTTGGGCAGTTATCCATGCTTAGAACGGAGATTGCAACGGAGATTGTCAAGCCTCCTACAATCACTTAATTCTCACCCAGGCCGGAACTGAGAGTATCTTCCACTTTGGCAGCAAATCATTTTTATGAATATCTTAAATATATAGGTACCTACTTAGGGCAGTCCACTAGCTCTTACATCATTAGGTAGAGGCGATAGTACCCCCAGTCAAGCTGATGGAGAATGTTCAATTTTAAATGGATGCCATTCTGGGGACAGTGGTGACAGCCCCTTTTCCAGGGTGATTGATTAGGTGTTTGCTGTGTTCTGGAAATTCTGGAATATTCTGGAGCGAAGATAGATCAAACAAAGTTACGATGGGTTTTATGACGTATTGCAATAGTACCTACCAGTCCTGCCACTAGACTACTGGGTAATGTAGGACAGGGCCGTCCAATACAAATTACCCCGGGATTCGAGTTATAGTGTTGGGTCATATCCGAAATCTATCTATTTGTCTTTAATCTGTACATCTATGTGACGGCCTACGTTGTCGAGGGGTAAGGCTCCCGACTAGCAATACGATGGTCGCGGTTTCGAATCCCGGTGTGCCCAAGTATATTTTATTTGATAGATTTGTGTTATTACACAATATATTCATCTAACACCTCTGCCATAGGTCACCCCAAGTGGTTCGCTGTGTTTGGTGATTTAGCAGGGGTGCCCGGGTTCATGGGGTGAGGTTTGTCTAGGTCTAGGAGGCGGATGACCAGGACACACTGAACCCCAGATTACTACCCTTTCCTTAAACCCTTTTCTTTCCAGAACTCTCATCTCCTTCCTTTCTTTAATAGAAACCCTCCACATAGCATCCCCTAAGATGACATAGGCCCTGGTGGAAATTATTTTCCTCCCGTCTCCTGTGTGGAGCTAATGTAAAAAAATCTAAAATATATGAAATATTTGCGGCATACTGGAGTTGAAGATACTTTCAGTATCGCCCTGATGTAAGACTACCATTAAGAATTGAAACCTCGCTTGAAAAGGCTAAAGCCGTGTTTGGTGACTAGGACGGAAAAGCCAGGCATTTCCCCACCTTTATCTTCCCCACCTCCCCACTACCTGCAGCCCCACAACTTACCCAACTTGAAAATGCCACAGTCTCACCGGCTCCAGACGGGAGCAGTTGGGACTCTTGTGCGTTATTCAATAAAAATATATATTTATTCTCTATCTGTTATTAATATTATAAAGAAGAGTATCTGTGTCGGGCTTCGTGGATTTGATTTGTATCTATTACAAATATACAAATCTATTTGTATACAAAGATTTTTCCGATATTAATGAAATTTTTCGCAATTGACCTTCAAAACGAGATAACCAAAAATCACTCCCATTCCTTTTACCCACATAAAGAATTTTTATACTTTATGATGAAATTTTACACCTCATCAGTGGGGCACTCAAAGTTTTTCTTATGTATCTTTTAGAAAAGGAATGAAATATTAATTTTGTTACGTTTTTATTTATTATTTACGGACAATAAGTCCATTAAAAACATAATAATAACACGAATAAATAAAAACAGAGATGACAGTAAGGGAGGTGAAATGTAAAAAGAACATATAGAAGACACTATAAGTCAAAGCGTGACGAAGCATATTGCGTATCGACTGCCGAAAGTCATTCGTTTACATCAAAAAATCAATGCTTTGACTTGCGTTGACAAGTCTCGACATTCTGGATAAGGGAGAATGGTATCCATAATTAGTAGAATGTTGATTGAGGAACAGCGATTCATTATTTCGGAGTCTACGGGAAGGGATGTTGAACTGAATGAGTTGTAGCAAAGCAGGTGTATCAGTAATACTGTCGATAATTTTAAATATGCAAATTAGATCAGAGTCCTTTCTAAGTTTTTCAAAAGAAGAAATGTTTAAAATGTGTTCTTATCTTTTCTATTCTCTTCTTATCTCTTGAAAATATCTAGAATCAACTAAGTTATGGTCTGAAGACCATTATGTGCTTTGTCGGGTCGAAAAAAAGTTTTGTTGTAACATGTGATTATAATTTAATAAATAAGTTGGAAATAGCCAGTGAAGAAATATTGCGTCTTTATTGAAGATCTTCTGCCATAAAAAACCAAACTAAACATGGTTCGCCTCTTTCAAGACCCAACCTCCAAGCAATTCCTCTCAGGAAACGATGTTGTACGGATTCGATGTGACAAATAGAAAGGAGACCAAATGACACTAGCATATTCAAGGTGAGGGCGAACCAGCGAACAGTATAAAGAGTTTTAAGTATACCTATATGTTTGACGTCAGAGGTAATTATATGAATGAAGCCGAGAAAAAATGAATAAATTAAATTGAAAGAATTTTAATTGAATTTTAATTTTTCTTCTCTTCCCGGTCTCTCATACCATAACAGTATGAATATATAATAATGACCTGTGAAGATTTTTAATACATTTTCAAAACATTTTACTTCATGCGCTAAATTGTTCTAGAAAGAGAAGAAATTTCAAACTGAACTTAGAACAGCCCTGTTGTACGGTATGGTATGGGTAGTTAATGTATGTCCAAGATTTAACTTTGACATTCTTCTCTTGCGAAGTTTCACGTTGTCCTAGCACACATTTAAAAAAGAGTTAAGATGTTTTACTTTTGTTACACTCAAACGTGTTTTTGGACAAGTAATGAGTAGTGTTAAAGTGATTATGAAAATACAAATGAACACTTCTTATAATAATAAAAACAAAAAAATTAAATTTGAATACGTAATAAACGAATAGAAAAGACTGCTCCCAACCATCTGAATCCAATGAGACTATGGTATTGAAAGTTGGGTTATGTTCTCAGGCTGAAGATAGTGGGCAGCACCTGGCTGTTCAGATATGGTCACAAAACACAGAGTCACTGGCATTTCGAGCAACACTCCATTTGTGAATGGTGCGCTTTCACCAGGGCGATACTCAGAGTAAATTTCACTGATTAAATAATTCATGCAGTTCATGTACACGTAAAGAATGTTTCACATACATTTTTGTGGCAACAATTTTATACTGGCTTTATTTTGCGCGTCCAATGATCGGTCAAGGCTCGTTCAACCATCGTGAGTTCAAGTCCTCGGCTGGCAACGCTCAATCACACAACATGTTTCGCTTACTGTAACGGTGGTAGGACATTTTTAAACATTGTCAGGTTATTTGTAACCCGGGAATGTTTGTCTTTCTTTAACAATGAAAAAATCTTCAAAAAATTAAAAGACACACCAAACTCCTCGAACTTAAATGTCAAAAAGACGTCTCGTCAAGTTTTAGCTTCACGTTATTCTATTAATATAACAACAAATACCGCCTTAACATTATTATTATAAAGACAATGTTCCGGCTGGGGTGGCTTAAACCCTTTGATCAAACTTCAGCTGGAAATTCTCTAAGCTTCAGTTTTCAGGAATTTCAGTCGGAATTTTCAGCCTTCCTGCTCTCATGCCCTCGGAGGCACTTGGGAAATTCAGCGAGTGCTTCTCGGCATTTCATGTTTGTCATAACAGTTCGAAATAAGGCCCCTTATGAAATTTTCAGGCCTAGAGTAGCACAGATTGCTTTTATGGTCGAATGGCCGAACGATGTGCAATGCGCTACATTAACTTTATGTTGGGATAGATTTCAATAAGTGCAGTCAATGCAAAGTAATGGCAGATAATTATTTGGGTTTAGGATAGGTTCGAACAAATGCAGTCAATGAAATACATTAATTTTATGATAAGTAATCTGATTGATGCGGTAAGTTGGGTAAGTACTACTTAATGCGCAAGATTAACCTTTTTACGATTACTAGGATTATTATTTTTATGTAATTAACGCAAAAGAGTCCCAACTGTTCCAAACCGTCTTTTTTTAAATTTTATTTTTTTACATTAACTCTACACAGGAGGCCCTGAGTATAATAATTTCTCTTAGGGCCTATATCATCTTTGGTGACGGTGTGTGGAGGATATTTTAAAGAAAAGAATGGAGAGCTGGGAAGGAAAAAGATATTTTTTTTTTTAAAAAAAGGCAAACATTTCCGGGTTACGAATAACTTGACAATATTTTAAAATCTCCTTCTACCACCATAATATATGAAGGATAGACAGGAATTTGGGGGTCAGTGTATCCAAGATTGATGGATTTATGAGTCCATCCATCCCACTGCGGTGCAAGCTGATGGATCGAGAGAGTGCGGCCAGAAAGGTCGATGGATCTCTCTCAACCGGTCAGTTAGTCGACACTCGCATCTACCGCCAAGACCTGAAAAAACCTCGCCACATGAACCGCTGCTAAAGCACCAAATGTAGCGAACCACCATGACAGAGGTGAGCCAGTGAAATTCTGGCACCCCCAATTGGGGTACCGTATGAAGAAGGTAGTGAAGAGGGTAAGGAGATGGGGAAGAGTCTGGGAAAGTACCTGGCTATTTAGATCTGATTATCAAATGCAGCTAAAACCATTTCAAGCGACGCCAAAGTTTCGACTTTGAATGGTGGTCTTTTACTAGGGTGATGTTAAAAGAGAAATAAAACAAATCAATCAAATAAAGTTTTGAATTATCGCAACTACTCAATCAGAGAGGGCGTCAACATAAACTTAATGCCTAGTACATTTTCATTTGAAAAACTTCAGTATTATTACAATAATTTTTATTTAATACCAACAAAAATGTTCCAGTCACACCTAAAATTTTATTAGTATAATATTAGATACCATAGTCGTCAAATTTGACAAAAAAATAGGTCAGATATTGGCTAATGTCCGGGGGTGTCCGATGTCCGGCCTTAGACCCCTCTCCACTAAATAAACTCTCCTAATAATCACAAGAACGAACCGAGCCGCGAAATCACATTAGACGATCGCCTCCAAATCGAATATTCATCTACTTTCAAATAGAGAGAATCTCAACCAGATTACCCAAATGACTTTATCTCACTTTTCTGGCTCCCTGGCACTTATCTGTAAGTCGGGATGAAAGTGTTTCGTTTCGTTCCGTTTCGTCTGGATTCGTTTCGTTTCGTTCCGTTTCATCTCGCGAGGCTCTGTTCCAATGCGCGCCGTCATTGAGTATTCTTTTGATTGCCGCAGTGAGCTTAGATTCAATTGTGAACTACCCTTTTCCGGACTCACCCTCCCACGGGGCTCTCACCCTCTCAGGGGCGGCCAACTTAAGGGAGAAAATAAAATTGTTTAATTTGATGGGTTTGAAAGAGATGAAGTTCTAGTAACGAAAACGTCAGTGTGTTCAGGTGTGACAGACGTATGAATCATCTCCCTCACCGCGGTGCAAGGCGATGGGTTGAAAGAATTGGGCTGGAGAGGTCAATCCGTTTGTCCGGCAAGACCTGGACAAACCCCACCCGTGTGCCCCTATTAGGTTACCAAACGTAGCGAGCCACTTGGGGTGACCTACGGTAGAGGTGTCGGTTATCTAATGAATGGTTTGGCAATAATAAACAGTGTATTTAAACAAGTTTCAGTGTTCTGCAACATAATTTAGTGCACTACGTTTATTTATTAATAATCACTGCAAAATCAACCTAAATATTCAACATTATTATCAAAATTTGTAAATCAATTTGTTCAATAATCATTTGTGTGCAGTGTTCCCTACGTCTCGCTCTAACAAGTGACAGGATAAGGTAGTGACATATCTCTCCCTCGCACTTACTGAATAACACTTGTGAACGCTCCCACTACCTACTATTCCTAATTACCTGTAAATTGCGAGCAGGGTTGTCACTCATATTATTTTCTTAAAAAAAAAAAAAAAATCTCACTTTCAAAATGAATAATAATGAAGCAATTGCTTTCTTAAACAAAGCTAAGGAGGAGATTAATAGCATCCACAATGCCATTACCGATCCTGCTTTGAAAATAACCAAAGACCAAATGGCAAAAATACTTAGTAAACTTTCTAATCTCTCTGGAACTATGCAAGACCTAGGAGTAACTGTTGGAGTTCTTGAAGGAAAAGTTATGACATTCGAAAAAATCATCGAAAAGAAAGTATTACCACAGGAAACAACACCAATTTGTGACGTGCTCGCTGAGATAGAGGAACGCAAGACCCGCTCGAAGAACGCCATTTTACTCAACGTCCCCGAGTGTAATTCGAACTCAACCACGGTGAGCGTCTTGGAGGATGGAAAAAAGGTATTAGCAGCTATTAGTGAAATTAATAGCGAGTTCAATCTAGAAGATGTGAAAATTTACAGGCTTGGAAGTAAAATTCCAAACAAAACCAGGCCAATTAAATTAGAATTTGATGAAGTCAAACAGGCAAAACTTATACTCTTTAACAAAACTACTCTGTCCAATGGAATTATAATCAAACCTGACAGAACTCTACAACAAAGACAACATTTAACTGACCTCTGGAAGGAATTAGAAGAGAGGAAAGAAAAGGGTGAAGTCGATTTACGAATCAAACATTTCAATGGAATTCCCAAAATCATCAAAACTCAAGCAAAAAACTGAAAAACAAACAGAACAGATTTTCTAGACTTACAGGATATTATCAAAATGTACGGGGAATGCGTACGAAATTGCACCAACTTAAAACTAACTCCCCAATATTCTCACACGACATTCTGTTTTTAACTGAAACATGGTTAAATGCTGATATCAGCTCGTCAGAATTAGGCCTACATCACTATACTACATATCGTTCTGATCGAAATTCTATTACAAGCAAAAAGTCTAACGGAGGAGGTGTGATGCTGTGCGTATCCAAGAATATATCATCTACTAAATTACCGGTTAAACACAAAAGTGTTGAACAAATTTTTGTATTGCTCAATATACCCAATGGAAAAATTATTATCGGCTGTGTCTATATCCCACCTGCATCGGATTTGCAAACATATAAAAATCACAATGAGGACATAGAAGTACTCAAATTCAAATATCCTAAAGCAAAATTCATTATTGCCGGTGATTATAACCTTCCTAACTGGACCAGCCAAGATGACAATGGACCTGCTACAAACCAAGCCGAATTACAGTGTGCTAAATGCAGTGAAATTCGTGATATGTCTTTATTCTTGGGACTAACTCAATCAAACAAGATTTTCAACTTTAACAATCGAATGTTGGATTTAGTGTTTTCAAGTGATTCGAAAATAGTAGTTGAGCTATCCGACGAATTATTATTACCGTTAGATCAACACCACCCACCATTGGACATTATCATAACAAATTTGCCTTTAACATCTTCAAAAAAAACAAGTGCCCCATCGTATAACTTTTCCAAAGCTGAATACCATCATATTACTGAGTACCTTATCCAAACAGATTGGTCCTTTTTAGATGAGGATAATCATATAAATGATCAATTAGAACACTTTTACACGATTTTAAATACCTCTATAGAACAATTTGTTCCCAGGGTTAGCTTCACATCATATAATTATCCGAAATGGTTTTCAAGGGAATTAACTAATTTAATTAATAAAAAAAAATGTATCCACAGAAAATATAAACATACCAGAAATCCTAACGATTATATAACATTTACTAAACTACGAAAAGAATGTAAAGAATTATCAATAAAATGCTATAATAACTATGTTAAAGTAATAGAAAATGAGGTACGTCGTCACAATGTGAAAAAATTCTGGAATTTTACTAAATCTCAGCGAAACGACAACTGTGGATATCCTAATAGCATGTATTTTAAAGGAAAATGTGCCGACAGTATCGAGGGTATAGTTAATCTCTTTGCTGACTCATTTAAAAGTGTTTACGACAAAGATATTCCCGTCAATGCAGTCTCCAGTGCTTCAGTGGAAGAGTCATTAAACCTAAGTCAATGTTTCATAAAATTAGAATCTATAGAAAGGGGCATAAACGCATTAGATAGTAATAAATCTGCTGGACCGGATGGTATTCCTCCCATATTTTTAATAACTTGCATTGATAGTTTGATATATCCCTTACACAAACTTTTTAACAAATCCTTAGCATCTGGCTGTTTTCCGGCTCTGTGGAAAAAGAGTTATTTAACGCCTATTCATAAAAAAGGTGACAAAAGCGATATATCAAACTATAGACCTATTTGTATTATGTCTGCTTTACCCAAACTTTTCGAGTCATTAGTATTAGATACCATTGTAAAACCTATCAACAATATTATTGTTCCTAACCAACATGGCTTTATCAGAGGTCGATCTACCTTAAGTAATTTAACTATCTATAATAATTACATATCCGAATCCCTTAGTCTGAAACAACAAGTGGATTCTATATACACCGATTTCAGTAAAGCATTTGATAAGGTTCGACATCACATTCTTATATCCAAACTCCGACTGTTAGGCATCAAAGGAAGTTTATTGACATGGATTATCAGTTACCTCAGTAATAGAGTGCTTAGTGTCAGGATTAATTTTATAGAATCCTATGTATTCGAGGCCACAAGTGGTGTCCCGCAAGGGTCCCACCTCGGCCCAATATTCTTCTTAATATTCATTAATGACATTGTAAACATATTTAAAGATGTACAAGTCCTACTTTTTGCAGATGATCTAAAATTGTTTAAAAGAATACGAAATATGTATGATTGCCTAATTTTACAAGCTAATTTAGATGAATTTTTTAAATGGTGCGAACAAAATATGTTATTTTTGAATATTGAGAAATGTCAAGTAATACGATTTTCCAGAACTCATTCTCATATTTTACATGAATATAATTTAAATAATGTTAAATTAACACCAGTATTACAAATTCGCGACTTGGGAGTTATATTCGATTCAAACTTAACATTCACAGCACATATAGATGATATAACTAATAAGGCTTTAAAGATTCTTGGCTTCCTTTGTAGAACCCTAACTGATTTTAAGTCCATGGATTGCATGAAAACACTCTACATTTCATTAGTTAGATGTCAAGTAGAATATAATTCACCTATTTGGTCCCCTTTCTATAAAGTACACTCTAACAAAATAGAACGTGTTCAACACAAATTTCTTAGGTACTTAAATTTCAAACTCAAAATTCCAATAGAAAACATTAATTATTTAAGTTTAATGAATCGACTAAATTTAATTACGCTGTCTGACAGAAGAATTATTTCAGACCTAATTTTATTGTACAGAGTTATGAACAACCTAATTGACAGCCCTGCCATCGTTTCTAGTATTAAACTCCATGTACCGACAAGGAATACTAGACAAAATATAACATTCTTTTGCAACACATACCCAACCAACTATCAATCACACTCACTTACCAATAGGATGCATGATTTAGGCAACAAGTTTGGTGGTATTGTAGATATATTCGCTGATTCCCTTTACATTCTAAAATGCAATTTAAACCAACACTTTGTGGAATCCTACAAATTATTGTAACGTGGGTATAATATATTTAACGATTTGATGTGTTATTGTAATGTTTTATATTATATTTTGTTCTATGGTATTGTTAAATATTACATTGTTTAAAATATTTCACAGTTTTAAGCAAGAATATACAAGTGGTTTTTTCTTTAAAAACTACTTGTATATTCTTAAAAGTTTTTTCACTTTTATAACGTTTGATATAAATTCTATGTATGTGTAATCCTCGATATCTTAAATATTATTTTATAATCTATGTAAAAGCCCCTACGGGCGTATAAGAACAATAAATAAATAAACAATAATAATATCCGCCTCCGAAACTGAGGTATTATTTTACCTACGATATTTATTTAAACCATACCCAGCGATAGCTGTTACAGACGTCATCGACGTTCGTCCTCTTCCTTATCATGAGTTTTTTCTGAAAATGACAAAGACAAAATGTATTGGACCGATGACGTCACGTACGATCTCTCGCTGGGACTAGTGTAACTCCTGCCTGGTATACATAATTATGGTTTCTTACTTATTAAATTCATATGCGCTGGTTCAGCTATCGTGTAGTTGAATCGGCCCTTTTTATTTATTTTTATGTGAATACCGAACAATAGTTCCAACTGCTCTCAACCACCTGGAGCCAGTGAGACAATGATACCCCCATTCAGGATATGTTGTGATGCTGAAGGTAAGTAGGGAGGGGAAGGAGATGGGGAAGAAGAAGGTGTGGAAGTACCTAGTCACCAAACACGGCTAAAGTAATTTCAAGCAACATTTCAATTCTGAATGGTGGTTTTACACCAGGGCGATACTGAGAGTATCTCCCACACTTTAACGTGTTCCAAATGTACCTTCTATTTAATTTAATGATTAAATTGTAAAAAGATTCAATAAAATAAATTATACTTGCAAATCAAATAAATTTAAAACTGCGACCTTCGGATAGCTGTCGAGAGCTTTGTTCCTTGATCACGGAGGCCGTGGATCTAATGTAAGACTTTTTAAAATCATATTTATGCAATACCGTGGTAATAGTTCAAGATTTTCTGCCTTTCAAACTTACGCGCCGTGTACATATTATTTACGCCGCGATTATAAGAAAGTGGAATGGAATATATTTTTTCAATTCAAAATCTATAAAATAAATTTAAAAAATCGTAAAACAAATAATTGTTGTCGATCCCTTTATTAACGGGACCCCGAGGGAGAAAGGGTCCCAAGACGTGACCCGAGGAACCACTATAGCTTTGTTAGAAGCTTCTACTTACTAATGTAAAAAGTATTTACTATTCGGCTATTTACAGGTGAATTGACGATTCTGCTGCTTTATTGGGCTGCCATTCCAATGCCTTAGTTTTGAACCAGCTCTACGAGTACTGCACACGAGAGCAAATGATATCCATAATTAAACGAATGATAGTCTTTTTGAGCTTTAAACAGAGTATTAATGTATTTTTTACTTGCACAGCCCCAGGCAATAATGCCGTATTCCATTATGGATTGTGCAAGTGCGAGGTATATATTTTTTATATCACATATGTTTAAAATATTTCTCAAGTTTAAAAAAAAGTAAATCAACTTATTTAGTTTTCCTATTACCGAATCTGTATGTTTATCCCATTTTATATAACGGTCGAAGTATAAACCAAGATATTTAATATTTTCCGTTTGTTTAATTGGGGGGCAATCGCATGGGGTTTGTGTTGATATATCAATGGTTGATTGACAGGAATGTATTTTAAGGTGGATGTTATTGGAGGGTTGGCCTCTCGAATTTATGCTGAAAGTTATGAATTTTGTTTTATCTATATTTAAAGTTAATAAGTTAGAGTCGAGCCATTTTTTAGTAATATTTAAGCCAAGTTCTGCTTTTGGGGTTAATGTTTTCCAGTTTTTGGCCTTAAAGAGTAACACAGTGTCATCAGCAAAACTAATGATAGTCTTTTTTAGACGCCTGCAAAGAGGTAACACATAATTGTTGTTGCCAACTAGGATCTCCAAAGTTTGACTCTTTTACCTATTTACAAAGATTACCGATCGAAGGTTGGCTATCATCAATAGAATATTCACCTTAATAGTTAAACTGCACTCACCCTAGTCACTTAAGTTTCAATTTCAAGAAGTGCGGCGTCTTTCTCTAGTTTTTTTTTTTTAATTTACCTTTTTTTTAATTAAGAACCTTTAAAATCACAGTTTATTTACAGCCCTCCTCTTTAGGGATCCCTATTCTTAAACGGATTGTAAGTAGTGTTGGTGTTATATCCTGATTTCCTAATCTTCATGTTTGTTGATTATAGGTTGTGTTGATGGTACTTTAGAATTTTTATGATTTCCTCATTTTCATGTTTGTCGACTGTAGGTTGTGTTGATGTTACTTTATAATTATTATGAATTCCTCAATATTCATGATTCTCGACTGTAGGTTGTGTTGATGTTACTTTATAATTATTATGAATTCCTCAATCTTCATGTTTGTCGACTGTAGGTTGTGTTGATGTTACTTTATAATTATTACGAATTCCTCAATCTTCATGTTTGTCAACTGTAGGTTGTGTTGGTGTTATTTCATATTTTTTATGATTTCCTCATCTACATGTTAGTTGACTGTAAGTTGTGTTGGTAGTACTTTATATTATTTTATGATTTCCTCATCTTAATGTTCACAAAGCCATATCTTGATATTGTTTTTAAACTTGTTTATCACCATGGTACTATTAATTTAATTTGAAAAGAATATTATTTAATTTTGTAGCACAGAATTATTTTTTTTCTGGTCAAAGGAAAAATGTTTAAATTTGGGACATTTAGAAGATTTGAGGTTTATGTCCTTATAAGTATATAGGTATGTTGGTCGGTAAGGTACTCATTGCTTTCCTTTAAATGTGATAAGAGCATATTTTGTTGTCTTTCATCAAATCTTTCTTTAGGACGGATTGTTTTACAAAATTTGAACAGTTCATCAATTTTTGAAGTTCTATTCAAGTTCTGTTATTAGTTCAGTTCTATGAAGCAACTTTTCCGTTTTTCCGAATTTTATATTCAAGTTCTGTTATTATAATAACAGAACTTGAATATAAAATTCACAGAACTAGAGCATTCACTTAGGCCCATAGATTATGAATAATCTTGTGTTTGTCCCCTTCATATCAAATATCCCTTTCTAGGATAGTTGTTTGTCAAGACATGGTCTCAGATTGTACAAAACAACATTTTTATTTCGTTTCACTTGCCTACCGGCTTAGTTTCGCTAAATATTTGATGAACCGGAACTGCGTTCCGGTTTGCTTCGATTGTAACCTTGTAGTGTGTAGATGAGTCTCCCCATTATAATATGACGGTGTACCGCATTATACAGAGTGTCATCGTCTCACGTCTCCCTAACAGGTACCTATCGGGATACTTGCGAGTAGTGTGGGAAATACCTAATGGAATTCGAATAATCAGGGAAGGGAAAGGATCTGAAGTAATTTCTATAAATAATGTATATAATAAATATACATACATCAATATTTTTAAAAACCAAAAGACAAACCTTTCCTACATCTCGTGAAATAATACTGTCATTAAAATAATTAACATTGGTAACGATTAATCATTTTCCCAACTTAAATATTTTGAGTATTTATGGCACCAGACCACTGTAAAAAATGGTGTTATTTTTTTATTTAATTTTCTGAATGATGCATTTGTTAAGAAAATTGATCCGAAGATACAGAATTTTATCTGAAACAGTTTGTATGTAGAATTATCTTTCAGCGAAACTTTGAATAATAATAATAAATAATAAAGTAGTATTTATATAGCGCAGTTTTGTGATATTTCACTTCAAGTGCGCTTAATTACAATAAACTTAAAATTAATCCTTTAGTTTTCCTTACGAGTTCTTACAAAATACAAAATTGATTAAATAATGTGAAACAAAGAATATCTAGTATATACAAAGCAATTCCTAAAGAACAATATTAACAACAAGAATTCTTAAAACTAAATTATAATAAAGAATAGGAGGCAGTTTACGTTTAGAAATAATAATAATTTAAACGCGTTTTTCTCGAAACAAAATTTTTCAACCTGGTTGATAACGCATTAAAAAAAAACTATGTGTCCGATTTGCAAGCACCAAGTCTTAAATCCAGTCTCCATGGCACCACGTAGGGATTTTCTAATAAAGGAACCCTATATTAGAAAATCCCTTTTTTTTAACGATGCAGATTTTCCATAAAAATCAGAAATATCATTCCGCCATTTTTTTGTTTTTTCAGATATCATTCTTTTACTGTTAAAATACAAACATAATATATATACACACATATATCACGATATACACCTCTACCTGAGAACAAGAAACAGGCAACTAACACTATCATATTTGAAAAAAACAACATGTTTCGTGAAATATTTGTGGTTTAAAATTATGTTGGTAATTATTTAAGTATCTTCTTACAAATCTTATGATTTTATAAAGAATTTCGGTATTAATTTATTAAATAGGTAAGAATTGGAAAGACACTTTTTGGAAGCGAGGTCTACTCTTCATAGAACAACTAGTCATAATTTGAATTAAACTTGCGACATCCTTGTATTTCATTAGTTATATGTAAACAGTATCGGGACTGAAACAAACATTCGATAATTCTGCTATGAATAATCTTCCTTAACTAGAGACACCTGTGTGTTCTCCATAGTAACTTGATTGGGTTATGCAAATCTTAGATACTGTACAGTGAGCAGCCCCCTAGTACAATACGGGAGTAAGACGTGCGCGGGATTCTCAAGTTAAGTGTTATCCTCCTAATTGATATTGTTAAAGCAGTAGACGATTGATAGTAATTTAGTGGATTATTTGGGAACTTAATAAATATTGTTTAAAATTTACCCATTTTCAACCCAATCCTATAAATAACTTAAAACAACTAAATATAGAAGACAAATAATTATTTTTTAATTCTAGTAATCCCAATATTATTGTTCATCATCCAAATAAATACTTCTCAAAAATTGGTGAAGAACTCACAAAAAATATCGGTGATAGCTCTACCAATTCCAGAATTCTTAATTGGCACAACGACTTGTATATACATTATATTAATATAAAATCAATTTCGAATAAAGATACCAGAACGATCATAAACTCATTAAATAAATCGTCTTCAAGTGGCTTGGACAGTAGAAAAAGTCTTCCCTGACTTTTATTTTTATATATTTTATTTTCTTTTTGCTATTACAGTAATTACTTACATTATAACATAATCATATAACTTTTAAGATTTTCACGGCCAAAAGCATTTTCGTTATTTGTTTTTGGGGTGTTGTGCCGTGTTGCGCTACCTCCTTCATTAGCCAACGTTTCGGACATCGTTGCAGTGTCCATCATGTGTGTCACACATCTACCGGATCTGCCCTGATGATGAACACTGCAACGATGTCCGAAACGTTGGCTAAAGAAGGAGGTAGCGCAACACGGCATAACACCCCAAAATCAAATAACGAAAATCATCATATAACTGTTTATTTTTCTCATTACTTATTTTATTTTCAGAAGATTTCTTCGACTGGTTATAGCCGTTATTTTTCTTTTCTTTTACTAACACCATTATCTCTAATAAATGAAACAATGATACTTTGTTTGAACCACTTGAATATTTGATTACAGCTGATCGGTTTCGGAACCACCATTCCTTCTTCAGGGCAAACGTATACTGAGGAAGGAACGATCGATCCGAAAACGGTCGGCTTTAAACAAATATGCAAGTGGTTCAAACAAAGTAACATTGTTTCATTTATCTATGATAGATAACCACAAAGTTATAGCTGCATTCAAAAGTATACTATTATCTCTATTTTTATGTTACCTATTTCAGAAGAATTATTACACGGGCTGCTACTTCTATCTTTTCTTATCTTTTGTATAATTTTAACGTAAGTACTTGCATACTGCTTACTAACCCCGTATGCATGGACATTGGAGGGTCTAGAGTCGTTCAAATAAATGTAGCTTCGTTCAATAAAAAAGTAGAGTGTTGACATGTGCGGTGAAGGAGGAAACCATATGTTTCCTTATAACGCCTTTGGGAAAGTGGTGAGGTCCCTTCCAATGGCTTGAACGATATTTCAAATATTGCCTTAAAAAAACTTGCATCGGAAAGCACCATTCCCCTAACAGATCTTACCAACCTAAGCATCCTAAAAGGCCAATTACCCAAAAAACTTTAACTTGGCGTAATAATTCCAATATACAAACGTGACTCTAGAGTGGATATAACAAACTATCGACCAAGTACATGACTAAATTCATTTTCTAAAGTTTTTGAAAAAGCTATTAACAATCAATTGAATTGAATACGTTGAAAATAATAATATACCATGACACAACCGATTTGGCTTTAGGAAAAATAAAGTCACAGAACAGTCAGTTACAGATTTTTTAGTTGAAATTTTAGACAAAGGATCAAAATGCATATATTTTCTTGGACCTATGTAAAGCATTTGATACTATCTCACATTCCAAACTATTACAAAAACTATCAACTTTGGCATAAATGGTAATGAACTTAATATTTTTCAAAATTACCTGTCAAGCCGCAAACAGTGTCTAAAAATCAATGATAAATAGTCTCAGCAATCAAAATTGTCAATTACTTTTGGTGTGCCTCAAGGAAGTGTTGTCGGTCCCACTTTATTCTTATTTTATATTATGTAACCTGCATATAGGTTATAGGTACCAAAATTGTAAGTTTCGCTGATGGTAAAATTTTTCTCTTTGAATCGAGCAACTGGAATGATGTTTATTTAAAAACAAAGAGGGGAATAACTTTGACTCTAAATTAAACTTTGTATCCCATATAAACTCAATCTATAATAAAGGAATCGAAATGCTTGGCTTCATTCTTCGAAATTTCAGAGGTTTTAGGAATATTTCAACTTTAAAATTTTTATGTACATCCTTAGGACGTAGTCAAGTCGAATATAACTCCTCGATCTGGTCCCCCCATTTTAAAATACATTTAGATTCAATCGAAAAAAATCAACACAAATTCCTGAGACACATTGAGTAAACGCTGCCGCCACTGATACAATTTTTAAAGCTCAGAAACTAATTATAAAGATATTCTTAAACTATTGACCTCAAACAGTTCGGATGAACGCTTTAGGAGAATCAGACATTAGGCAACTTTATGCCAAAAACATACTAGCGTACCTCTTCAAATACAGAACTGCTTTAGACAAAGTCCAAACTGCTCGAGATATTAGAACCGAAGGGCACAGTCTCTTACGTGTCCATTTTGCTCAAACAACTTATGGCCAAAGAAATTTTTCATAATTTGCAACAAAGCGGTAAAATTATTTGAAATACAAATCAGAAACCAAGACTTGGAGCATAAACCAAGACAGAGCAAGCATCAGCGAATCTTGCTTCCATCTTTCATTTGAATCCCCAGCTTGGGTGAACTGAATGCAGGTTTGGCAACAGTTCTGATTCAAAAAATTCCAGACCTGGCAATCTGACCAATGCACAATGGTCAATCCTCAAATACTGAAGGTGCCACACATCGAGATTATTGATATGGTATATGTAAAATTGTGCACAGACCTTGTTACAAATGTTTTATATAACTCACCATTTCCGAGCAGTTGGAATTCTTGTGCATTTGTACATAATTTAACAAACAACAAAACACATTAATAAAGCTGATATAAATAAGTCATTCAGTTCAAAAGTTGAACTATTTACATACCATATTATGAACCAATCAAATGATCATTGCAAACATCTTCTGATTGGACCATGCTTCATTTGAAAGACGGTAAACTGAGAAAATGCAAACTGCAAAAGGATAATTCAATTTCCTCTCTTGTCGCTAATGAGTTCGACTTCTTTGCAAAGCGGAGCAAAATAAATACAAAAAGTCGGTAAAAGCTCAAATGATCGGACGGCCAGTCGAACGAACGAATCGGATGCCCTTAGAGAAATAAGTAACTAGATTATTGTCGCGGCTTCAAAATACACGACCATAGTTTTTTAAAATTTCGGGGAAAGGTGTTACACAGTGAATAATGAAATTTAATGCGTTTTTTTAACGTATCTTGTTAATGAGAGCACGCTGAAGAAATAAATTTTGCCTTAAAAATGTTGATGTTTGCGGCCGCCAGAAAACCTTGGGTCGAATAAATCGCCAATAGACAATATGTATCAATGGTCACTAAAAATTGTTTATTTATTCTTAGTAAATTTACATTACATTACATACATTACTTTTTTTCACTTTACATTTAACTTTTAAGAGATCAGACAATGAATATGTCCGTTACTTTAATAAAATATGTACATTTATTTATTTATTCTTAGTACATTTACTTTACAAAGATATAATATGTATATTGTCCTCCACACTAGGAGTTCACCTGTGTTGAAGAGGACATATGTATTTCAGTTGTAAATTTGGATTCAATAAAATTAGTTGTTTTATATTGTGTAGGAAGAGAATTGTATAGTTTTATAGCCTGGTATCTGTAGTGTTTTTGTCCAAAGGAGGTGTTTGTTTTTGGTATTTGTAGTTGGTGAGCATGTCTTGTTCTAGTATTGCGAGAATTTTGTGAAGTGTTAAATGTGGATAAGTTCTTGTAAAGGAAAGTAAGTATTTGTTTTGAATATAATTTTTGAATTTTCTGCACTGGGAATTTTTCGAATATGATTGAAGTGGGTGTTAGTATTGGTAACTTAAGCATTACTTTTATTAGGGTTTTCTGAGCTTTAAACAGTTTATTAATGTATTTTTTACTGGCACAGCCCCAGGCAATAATGCAGCATTCCATTATGGATTGTGCAAGTGCGAGGTATTTATTTATTTTTTTTTTTTTATTTTTTTTTTTTATTATTTATTGAAACATTTATTATAATTACAATTTTACAACAAAATATTTTTTTTTTACAGGTTTTTTTTACTACTCTTCCATTAAAAGCATTTGCTTGTGTATGGAAGGGGAGTGTACATAAATGCTATTAGTTATGAGGAAATAAAAATCAACACCCATTCAGCAACATACAGTCCGCCTCGGAACAGGAACACCTAGTGAGGAGTGAGGAGGACTGTAAACAAACCACTTTACTTTGTATTTTTACTTATTTTGTAATTTTACTTTATCTTATATTGTCATTAAAAATGAAAAAAAAATCTTAAATATATTATTATTTGGTAAGACCGAAAATAAATAGACAAACTGAAGTAGTTTCGTCACAAAACACGTCCGCGGATCTTTTTTTAAATGATTTTATTTAAATTAAAATTCTGATTCATAGCTTTCCAGATAATTTATTGATTTATTTTACTGCATGATTGATTATATGATTTGAAATGTGTGTTGTATAATAAAAAAAATTATTTTAAAATTAAACAAATCTGCCATCGACCTACGGTAGAACCTTATTGTACTGAAAATAAACAAATTTTCTCAAAATTTAAAACCTAGCTTTACTAGATAAAAGAACAGCTTTATGTGAAATAAATTCATAATGTTTTGTGGAAGTGAGTCAATACGTCTAAAATTTGATTTAAAAATGACATATTTCCGGTTTTGTCTTGTTATTCCCTCTTAATAGCTAATCATATCCATTCTACAGGTGGGCACCTTCAGTGACCATTTTTCCTACTTCAGACTAACACACAGCATCCTTTACCACCCCTTATCCTTCCACCCCATATTTATCAACCTCATATTTAAAATTTTAGAATTAACCGTTATTACCTTCGACCAATTTTTATATCGTTGTTATCTTTCGTCTGGGCAATACTGAAAAATATGTCGTCTTCTTTTATTTTTTAGTGTAAGTACCTGTAAAACTCTGTTAGGAGAAAACATGTCTTGCAAAATAAAGACATTGTTTTAATTAATAACGTTGCAAAGTCACCGCACTCCGCTTGTTATAATGACTATTTCAACTTCTAAAAACATTTTCGTAGAATCACAAAAAAGCACGTAATAAAGTCAAATTAAATGCAATTGTTCAAAATCACGTTCGGCAAGAAAATTCTTTTCAGTTCTCATTAAAAACGAGTACCATCGAAGAAAAAACACCTCTAACACTTATTTGGAAAAATAATAGCAATGGTTTTTATTTTTTCATTTTTAAAATAATTTTAGAGGTTGTGTCGTGCAAAAGAAATTTTATCAAGAATGTAGATGATGCATTTGCCATAATTTTCTATAGGTTTGAATTGATCTCGTTTGGTAGGTCGAAATCATTGATGTTCTGTAAATATGAAGCGTAAAAATAGGTTCAACTTTTTTATCTCCAATTGACCTCCAACGCTTCTAACGCTCTAACTCCAATAATCCGGTCTAATGGCTTTTTTGCGTTGGTAGAGTACTTTAGTTAAGTAGCGAGTTACTTGATTCGCCGAAAAGCGTTCGCATTTCTTTCAAGTAGAGTACATTAGTTCCCACCGCCCGTTGCAAGATGAGGAGTTGCTACGTAACAAATTAAATACGCTAATTAAGCATTTTGTAATGCTTAGAAGAGGTGAAGTTTTGGAAGAGATGGATGACCAGGACACACTGAACCCCACTACCCACCCCTTAAAACCTTTTCCTTCCCAGAACTCTCCTCTCTTTCCCTTCCTCAAAAAACCCTCCACACAGCACCCCCAAAGATGACATAGGCCATAAGGGAAATTATTTTCTTAGAGCCTCTTGTGTGGAGCTCATGTAAAAAAAAAAAGAACTGCGCATGTCATCAGACGGGATTGCGCATGTCAGTACATGGATACGCGTGGTGGGGGTCACTACTACACGAACAAAATGTATTGAAACTACTAAATGCCTGACTAACCCACTCTACTAAAATTGTGGTGTTCGGACCCGTTTAGTTACTAATATACTCTCTACTTAACTAAATAAAATACTTGGCGTGTTCGAATAGCTCTTAAAGCGCACCGCTTATAGCTTTCTAGTAGCTAAACAACAATTGACAAGATATTAGTCGGCATCATTTTTTTTAATTATGGAAAGCTGTACAATGGTGGTTTAAAAACAACATTTATTATTTAAATTTGTAAATATTTCATCGTTAGGCTATTTTCTTTTTCCGTGCTTATTTATTCAAATCTTACTCTGAACGGTATGAATTTTTTCAAAGTAGCTTTTAATTATCTTATAAAAACGTTAAAGAATGTTTCTTATTGAAATAATTTGGTTTTTGCCTATGTAAAATTCAATTAATCTATGGTGCCAATAAATACCGCCGTGAATGGAAGACTGCTCAGACATCTAGGGATCTGTGCTGTGGAACCATTCCGGTTCTACTTCACTACTGCACATGTCTTGGAGGCGGATGTATCTATCCACCAACTGCGTGGCGGGCCGGTTACGTAGGAAGGCCCTTTGACCTCTCCAGCCGGACTCTCTCGACCCATCGCCTTGGGAAGGATGAATTCATAAATATTGCCTCCTTTTTTTTTTTTTACAGTGAATACCGCACATGAATCTCAACTGCTCCCGTCTGGAGCCAGTGAGACTATGGCATCCCCAATTGGGGTATGTTGTGAGGCTGAAGGTAGTGGGGAGGGGAAGGAGGTGGGGGGAAGAGGAAGGTTGGGAAGTACCTGGCTATTCAGATCTGGTCACTAAACACGGCTAAAGCCATTTTCAAGCAACGTTTCAATTCTGAATGGTGGTCTTACACCAGGGCGATACTGATAGTATCTTCCACTCTGGAACATGCCGCAAATATACTGTATATTATTTTAAATGAATTAATTGTGAAATAACACAAATTAATCAAATAAAATTTATTTGCGCATGCCGGGTTCGAACCCGCGACCTCCGGATTGTGAGTCAAGAGTCTTACCCACTGGGCTACGGAGGTCGTCAAAAATGTGTGGATCTAACGTAAAATAACTCACGTCCGGCATAACTGGATTCGTAGTTAACGACAAAGGGGCGATTCCGGTTCTACTTTAGGATAAGGAATTATCCAAATCCTTAAAATTGACAACTTTTTCGTTAACTGCGATTAATTGTCATCCGGAAGAATTGGAATCGAATTTAACGAAAAATTCGTTAACTTTAAGACAGTTCCATACTTAAATAGAACCAAAATCGCCCCATAGGAGACATTGTCATATTAACTTCTTTCTCCACATTTATATACTCAAATTTTAACCTGAACGGTTAGAATTTTTTGAAGTAGCTTTTAATTGTCTTATAAAAAAGTTAAGGAGTTTTTCTTTTGAAATAAACTGACTTTTCCGATATAAAATTTGCCAGGTGGGTCCTATTAGTAATAAGCAATTAAAAAAATCCTCAATTGTTTTAATTTCAGAAATTGTTATTCTATTTTATTTCATAACACAAAAAGGGTTCATAATTTTTTTGTGAAATTCTATTTCAATTGAATGATCTGCTTCAGGATTCCATACCCTTTATGGGCGGAGAAAAAAAAACAGTATCAACAACCATTGTTAAACTTCTTTTATTACAAATCCCTACCAAAGTTGTTACAAGTCCCTACCAAAGTTCCGGGGTCCCTACCAAAGCATACGAATCTACATTCGACATAGTAAGGTCCATAGCCGAATCAGCTGCTATCCAGGTCCATCCGGAGGATATTAAGCATGCCGTCAGACTTCAACTAACAAGTACTACGGCTCTGCCAGGGGGACTATCTGCAGCATCAACGTCAACAAAACAAATGGATCCTCCTAAAATCATAATTAGATTCAATAATCTCAATCTGCGTGAGCTTCTGCTCTCTAGAAAAGAGAAGTGAAGTATAAAACATCCACAGGAACTAACCCCAAAATTTATATCAGTGAAGTCTTGTCGCCACATTTGAAAGAATTACTCTGGAAAACAAAAAAACAAGCAATCACAGTGGGATATGCATTCGTCTGGACCAAAGAGAGTAAGGTCATGGCGCGGAAAGCTGAAAAAGAAAAAATTATCTATATTAAACACTCCGACGACTTACAAAGATGATCTAAATTACTATCTTATAGCCGTACACAACCAACCAAATAAATGACACTCACCATGGCTCCACAGTTAAAAATAATCCACCAAAACATACGCAGCATCTGAAAAAATTTTGACACCTTTACTGTCGTACTTCAACAATTGGACACTGAATTTCGTGATAATCTTCACTGAATGTTGGCTAGATAGATCCTTCACACCTATACAAATACCTAACTATAAGGTCTACCACTCAAAAAACATTAAAAATCAGAAGTTACAACTTCCCATTTTTTTATGTAATGTATCATTTAGTTTTAAAAAATCAGTTTTATTATATGTTTTAGAGGTATTGGAATGTTTAACTTGTGAATTATTTGTGTTATTTATTGTTAGGATAAGTGAGTAGTGGTCAGTGATTATTGAGTGATGGATTATGGATTGGTACGGTCTTTTTGTTTTTAACATAATGTGGTCAATAAATGTTTGGATGGATAAAAGGTTGATTTGATTGAAGTTGACTCTCGTGGGTTCATTTATGGTGCTGATGAGTCCATGAAACAACAAAAGGTTTAAGTAGTCGTTACTTTGAGGATGCTTTTTATATTCTAAAATGTTAATATTCATATCTCCTATTAAGCAGATATGTTTTAGTTTTTTCATTTTGTTGAGTTAACTGTCTAGGGACCTCAGAAAGGGAAATATGTTTTTATAGATGGAGATCGGTACATGGCTAGAATACATATGTCATTATTTACGGTTATTTCTATGGCATTTGAGTCTGTGATATTTAGTTCCGTCATTGTTGAGTGTAGATGTTTTTTGCAGTAAATTACAATACCGTCATTTTGATTTTTAATGTTTTTTGAGTGGTAGACCTTATAGTTAGGTATTTGTATAGGTGTGAAGGATCTATCTAGCCAACATTCAGTGAAGATTATCACGAAATTCAGTGTCCAATTGTTGAAGTACGACAGTAAAGGTGTCAAAATTTTTTCAGATGCTGCGTATGTTTTGGTGGATTATTTTTAACTGTGGAGCCATGGTGAGTGTCATTTATTTGGTTGGTTGTGTACGGCTATAAGATAGTAATTTAGATCATCTTTGTAAGTCGTCGGAGTGTTTAATATAGATAATTTTTTCTTTTTCAGCTTTCCGCGCCATGACCTTACTCTCTTTGGTCCAGACGAATGCATATCCCACTGTGATTGCTTGTTTTTTTGTTTTCCAGAGTAATTCTTTCAAATGTGGCGACAAGACTTCACTGATATAAATTTTGGGGTTAGTTCCTGTGGATGTTTTATACTTCACTTCTCTTTTCTAGAGAGCAGAAGCTCACGCAGATTGAGATTATTGAATCTAATTATGATTTTAGGAGGATCCATTTGTTTTGTTGACGTTGATGCTGCAGATAGTCCCCCTGGCAGAGCCGTAGTACTTGTTAGTTGAAGTCTGACGGCATGCTTAATATCCTCCGGATGGACCTGGATAGCAGCTGATTCGGCTATGGACCTTACTATGTCGAATGTAGATTCGTATGCTTTGGTAGGGACCCCGGAACTTTGGTAGGGACTTGTAACAACTTTGGTAGGGATTTGTAATAAAAGAAGTTTAACAATGGTTGTTGATACTGTTTTTTTTTCTCCGCCCATAAAGGGTATGGAATCCTGAAGCAGATCATTCAATTGAAATAGAATTTCACAAAAAAATTATGAACCCTTTTTGTGTTATGAAATAAAATAGAATAACAATTTCTGAAATTAAAACAATTGAGGATTTTTTTAATTGCTTATTACTAATAGGACCCACCTGGCAAATTTTATATCGGAAAAGTCAGTTTATTTCAAAAGAAAAACTCCTTAACTTTTTTATAAGACAATTAAAAGCTACTTCAAAAAATTCTAACCGTTCAGGTTAAAATTTGAGTATATAAATGTGGAGAAAGAAGTTAATATGACAATGTCTCCTATGGGGCGATTTTGGTTCTATTTAAGTATGGAACTGTCTTAAAGTTAACGAATTTTTCGTTAAATTCGATTCCAATTCTTCCGGATGACAATTAATCGCAGTTAACGAAAAAGTTGTCAATTTTAAGGATTTGGATAATTCCTTATCCTAAAGTAGAACCGGAATCGCCCCTTTGTCGTTAACTACGAATCCAGTTATGCCGGACGTGAGTTATTTTACGTTAGATCCACACATTTTTGACGACCTCCGTAGCCCAGTGGGTAAGACTCTTGACTCACAATCCGGAGGTCGCGGGTTCGAACCCGGCATGCGCAAATAAATTTTATTTGATTAATTTGTGTTATTTCACAATTAATTCATTTAAAATAATATACAGTATATTTGCGGCATGTTCCAGAGTGGAAGATACTATCAGTATCGCCCTGGTGTAAGACCACCATTCAGAATTGAAACGTTGCTTGAAAATGGCTTTAGCCGTGTTTAGTGACCAGATCTGAATAGCCAGGTACTTCCCAACCTTCCTCTTCCCCCCACCTCCTTCCCCTCCCCACTACCTTCAGCCTCACAACATACCCCAATTGGGGATGCCATAGTCTCACTGGCTCCAGACGGGAGCAGTTGAGAT
Organism: Limnephilus rhombicus; assembly: GCA_929108145.2. Lineage (NCBI taxonomy): Eukaryota > Metazoa > Arthropoda > Insecta > Trichoptera > Limnephilidae > Limnephilus > Limnephilus rhombicus. Next base: position 25,358,104 of record OV815295.1, on the reverse strand, counting down.
TCATGTGCGGTATTCACTGTAAAAAAAAAAAAGGAGGCAATATTTATGAATTCATCCTTCCCAAGGCGATGGGTCGAGAGAGTCCGGCTGGAGAGGTCAAAGGGCCTTCCTACGTAACCGGCCCGCCACGCAGTTGGTGGATAGATACATCCGCCTCCAAGACATGTGCAGTAGTGAAGTAGAACCGGAATGGTTCCACAGCACAGATCCCTAGATGTCTGAGCAGTCTTCCATTCACGGCGGTATTTATTGGCACCATAGATTAATTGAATTTTACATAGGCAAAAACCAAATTATTTCAATAAGAAACATTCTTTAACGTTTTTATAAGATAATTAAAAGCTACTTTGAAAAAATTCATACCGTTCAGAGTAAGATTTGAATAAATAAGCACGGAAAAAGAAAATAGCCTAACGATGAAATATTTACAAATTTAAATAATAAATGTTGTTTTTAAACCACCATTGTACAGCTTTCCATAATTAAAAAAAATGATGCCGACTAATATCTTGTCAATTGTTGTTTAGCTACTAGAAAGCTATAAGCGGTGCGCTTTAAGAGCTATTCGAACACGCCAAGTATTTTATTTAGTTAAGTAGAGAGTATATTAGTAACTAAACGGGTCCGAACACCACAATTTTAGTAGAGTGGGTTAGTCAGGCATTTAGTAGTTTCAATACATTTTGTTCGTGTAGTAGTGACCCCCACCACGCGTATCCATGTACTGACATGCGCAATCCCGTCTGATGACATGCGCAGTTCTTTTTTTTTTTACATGAGCTCCACACAAGAGGCTCTAAGAAAATAATTTCCCTTATGGCCTATGTCATCTTTGGGGGTGCTGTGTGGAGGGTTTTTTGAGGAAGGGAAAGAGAGGAGAGTTCTGGGAAGGAAAAGGTTTTAAGGGGTGGGTAGTGGGGTTCAGTGTGTCCTGGTCATCCATCTCTTCCAAAACTTCACCTCTTCTAAGCATTACAAAATGCTTAATTAGCGTATTTAATTTGTTACGTAGCAACTCCTCATCTTGCAACGGGCGGTGGGAACTAATGTACTCTACTTGAAAGAAATGCGAACGCTTTTCGGCGAATCAAGTAACTCGCTACTTAACTAAAGTACTCTACCAACGCAAAAAAGCCATTAGACCGGATTATTGGAGTTAGAGCGTTAGAAGCGTTGGAGGTCAATTGGAGATAAAAAAGTTGAACCTATTTTTACGCTTCATATTTACAGAACATCAATGATTTCGACCTACCAAACGAGATCAATTCAAACCTATAGAAAATTATGGCAAATGCATCATCTACATTCTTGATAAAATTTCTTTTGCACGACACAACCTCTAAAATTATTTTAAAAATGAAAAAATAAAAACCATTGCTATTATTTTTCCAAATAAGTGTTAGAGGTGTTTTTTCTTCGATGGTACTCGTTTTTAATGAGAACTGAAAAGAATTTTCTTGCCGAACGTGATTTTGAACAATTGCATTTAATTTGACTTTATTACGTGCTTTTTTGTGATTCTACGAAAATGTTTTTAGAAGTTGAAGTAGTCATTATAACAAGCGGAGTGCGGTGACTTTGCAACGTTATTAATTAAAACAATGTCTTTATTTTGCAAGACATGTTTTCTCCTAACAGAGTTTTACAGGTACTTACACTAAAAAATAAAAGAAGACGACATATTTTTCAGTATTGCCCAGACGAAAGATAACAACGATATAAAAATTGGTCGAAGGTAATAACGGTTAATTCTAAAATTTTAAATATGAGGTTGATAAATATGGGGTGGAAGGATAAGGGATAAAGGATGCTGTGTGTTAGTCTGAAGTAGGAAAAATGGTCACTGAAGGTGCCCACCTGTAGAATGGATATGATTAGCTATTAAGAGGGAATAACAAGACAAAACCGGAAATATGTCATTTTTTAATCAAATTTTAGACGTTTTGACTCACTTCCACAAAACATTATGAATTTATTTCACATAAAGCTGTTCTTTTATCTAGTAAAGCTAGGTTTTAATTTTGAGAAAATTTGTTTATTTTCAGTACAATAAGGTTCTACCGTAGGTCGATGGCAGATTTGTTAAATTTTAAAATAATTTTTTTTATTATACAACACACATTTCAAATCGTATAATCAATCATGCAGTAAAATAAATCAATAAATTATCTGGAAAGCTATGAATCAGAATTTTAATTTAAATAAAATCATTTAAAAAAAGACCCGCGCACGTTTTTTGTGACGAAACTACTTCAGTTTGTCTATTTATTTTCGGTCTTACCAACTAATATATTTAAGATTTTTTTTCATTTTTAATGACAATATAAGATAAAGTAAAATTACAAAATAAGTAAAAATACAAAGTAAAGTGGTTTGTTTACAGTCCTCCTCACTCCTCACTAGGTGTTCCTGTTCCGAGGCGGACTCTATGTTGCTGAATGGGTGTTGATTTTTATTTCCTCGTCTTCTTATTTCTTGATTTTCACAAAATAAACAATAAATAAAATAAAAGTATTTATGTTTGTTGTCTGCAGGTTGTATTGGGGTTACTTCATAATTTTAATGATTTCCTCATCTTCCTAATTACTTAATCATAATTTGATGTCTTTTTTAAACATTTGTATCTCCCTGGTGTTCCTAATTTCAATTGGAAGGGCATTATATAATTTTGTAGCATGGAAATTATGGTTTTTCTGGCCAAAAGATGTATTTAATTGCGGGATGTTCAGTAGTTTTGAGGATTTTTACCTTGTAGTACCTATAGGTGTGTTGGTCAGCAAGGTATTCATATTTTTCTCTAAATTTGAGTCGTACATTTTTTTAGTATAATTTAATAATGCTGAACACGTCAAAGTTTTTAAAAATTTCTTTTGATGGATTTTTTATGGGTACTTTGGATTATTTTTATTATTGCCTTTTGCGTTTTAGCTAGCTGCTTGGTGTGAATGTTTGAGGCAGTTCCACATCCTATAATCCCATATTCTATGCGTGATTGGCAAAGAGCATAGTAGACTTTATATAGATAATTTTTATTAAGTATATTGCGTATGTTTCTAAAGTAGCACATGAGCTTTGTAAGTTTCTTTGTGATGCTATTTATGTGGGAGTCCCATCGAAGATTTTAATTTATTTCAATGCCGAGATATTTTATGTTTTTAGAATGTGTTATGGTGGGGCAGTGACATGATTGGGTTAAGTTTTTCCTTGACAATCGTGTAATTTAAGAGCATAATCATTAGCTGGTTATCCTCTGGCCGTTATAGAAAAAGTTAAATATTTAGTTTTGTTAACATTAAGTGTAAGTAACGTTAACGTTTTTTCGGGAAAAAATTGAAGCCATTCGTGCCTCCACATCTTACGCCCCTCCACCAATATTTACTTTAAATTCTAAAGGAAATTTGTCTTCCTTCAAACTCACAACGCTGGAAGAAGTAAAAAAATTAATTTCAAGTTCGCCAAATAAGCAGTGCAGTCTTGACCCTATACCAACATGGTTACTAAAAAATGTGTCATTGTCTTAGCCCCGTTCCTAGTTCATCTTTTTAATAAATCTCTGAGCACAGGTGACTTCCCTGAACCTCTAAAGTCTGCTGTAGTTACGCCGATACTAAAAAAATCACAACTTGACCCCGATAACTTAGGTAATTATCGACCCGTTTCAAATTTACCTTTCCTATCAAAAATCCTGGAGAAAATTGCTGCTGCACAAATAACCAGTCATTTGAATTCAAATAAATTATTCACTAATCGTCAATCCGCATATAGAAGGTTTCACTCAACAGAAACCGGAATCCTTCGTATGCTGTCAGATATAACTTTGGCCATAGAGTCAGGTAAGTTAGCACTTATCTCACTCTTAGACATGAGTGCAGCGTTTGACACGATTGATCATGACTTTCTCATTAAGAGATTAGAGGAAACATTTGGTTTGAGTTCCGATATTAAAAATTGGCTGGTGTCATATCTATCCAATCGCTTACAAGCCGTTAAGGTTGGAAATAAGCTCTCTAACTTCGCAACACTTTCTTCAGGGGTACCACAAGGATCCGTTTTAGGCCCACTTCTTTTCATCCTTTTTACAAATGACGTCGCCAAAATAATCGAGTCATTTGGTCTCCTGTCCCACTGCTACGCTGACGATCAGCAAGTTTATTTTTACTGCTCTCCAAACGAAATCAACAGTCTCAAAATCCGCATAGCTGAATGCCTAGAAGCAATAACTCGTTGGATGTCTTCAAACAAGCTGAAGCTGAATCCATCTAAGACTGAGTTTCTATGGGCAGCCACAAACAAACGCCAACATTTCATAGACAATGCACCTATTTCCATTTCCGGCAACGATATTATTCCAAAGACAACAGTCAAACTTCTTGGCGTTAATTTAGATTCAGACTTTTCGTTAAAAAGTCAAATAAATAGGACAGTAAGCACCGGTTTTTTTCACCTAAGACAACTCAAGGCAGTTCGAAGAAACCTTCCTACAGAGGCGACAAAACTATTAATTAACTCTTACGTAGTCTCGCGGCTCGATTACTGTAACGGCATCTACGCTAGTCTTCCCAAATATCAAATTGACAAACTTCAATCCGTGTTTAATGCAGCGGCAAGGCTCATAACTGGGGTTTCTAAATATTCGCATATTTCAGAACACCTTCGTAACCTTCACTGGCTCAAGTGCCCTGAGAGAATCCAGTACAAATTGTGCTGGATGGTTTTTAAATCAATCTACGAAATGGCCCCACCTTACATCTCCGAATTATGCGTCCCGGAAAATACCGGTCCGAGACAATTAACCCTTAGATCAGCAACTTCATCTGCTAAAGGCAGACTAATAGAACCTAAACGAAAGCCAAATACTATGTTTGGAGATCGTGCTTTCGGAGTATCTGGGCCTAAGGCTTGGAATAGACTCCCTCCGGAATTAAGATGCATAACAAGCCCAACAGAGTTTAGGTCCAAACTAAAAACCTTCCTTTTTGGGCTCTCATACCCGTAATTTAAATATACCTATTTGAGAGTATCATACTTGTATTGTCTATGATATGTCTTAATCACACTTTTCTTACTGAATTAAAATTACTCGATTCCTTACACATCAATCTGTCTCTTGACGAATCACATTTAGAAAGATCAAATCCTTATTGGTACTACAGCACCTCCCACCTTTATATGTTGCTTTTACTTTCCAAAATACACTCGTCAAATAATACATTACATATTAATACTAAAATATTTTTCAGGATTAAATAACATGTGTTCACAATAATGTCCTCTGCGTGCGAACTCTGTCTAAATTTCTTTAAATGGACAATATACAGTGTTAATTTCAAGCGACCTCCCAGGTAAGTATGGTCCTGTTTTCATTAAATTTTAGGCAGCATCGCGTTCATTGGTCAAAATATTGTACACATATTTTCATATCGGTGATCAATGAACCGATGTATGCAATTTTTAGCCATAAGTTGTTTATAATTGTTTGCCTAGCTTGTAGTTTTTTAGATTTTAGAAATGTATTATAAGTTTGTACAGCGCCCTTGAGGTGATTTTTCACAAAAACGGCGCTATATAAATCATCCAAATATTATTATTATTTATTATTATTAAGTGAGTTTTGCTTAAGCCAATTTTGCAGAAGTACAAGCCTGTGTTCAGCATCTTTGAAAGTGGTTAACCAATCACTTTCATTAAATAAAATGACAGTGTCATCAGCAAAACTAACGATTTTTCACTTGGTGTGTAGGTTGCAGATATCATTTATATATATCAAAAATAATAAAGGTCCTAAGGCACTTCCTTGTGGTACACCGTAATTGATTGGGAGAGGCTTACTTTTACAGTTTTCAATTTTAACACACTGTGAACGTTCTGACATGTAGCTTATTAGCAAATTTAAAGTTGTGTTTGACATCCCAATTTTTTAAAGTTTCTAGAAAAGGATTTTCTGGTCTATTGTATCAAAGGCCTTTTGCAGGTCTATAAAAATTGCCAAAGATTTGTTTTCCTTGTCTAAGCTTTTTGTGATCGTATTTATGATATCGTCTATGGCGTCGGCAGTACTCAAGTTTTGTCTGAAGCCGTATTGGGATTTCGATATTAGGTTATTTTCTTCTAGGTACATCATAAGTTGTTTTTTTAGTACTTTTTTAAATATTTTAGAAAATGTATTTAGAAGGCTTATCGGTCAATAGTTATTGATATTATTTGTACATGCTTGTATATATATAGGTATAACAGTAGTTTCTTTAAGGGACATGGGAAATATACTTTAAGTTATAGATCGATTGATAAGGCGTGTCAGTGGGAAAGTAATTTCTTCACTGAGATGTTTTATTGTATTTGTTGAGATTACTTCATCGCCTGATGAAACATATGGTTTTAAGGAAGTAATTATATTTTTGATTTCGTCAACGGTTATTTGTTTAAAATCAAGTTCCCTTTCCAGATTGTGAGCTTCATTTGGTTCAATTGCATCATTAACACACAGTGTTATTTGTTTTGCTAAGTTTGATCCAATATTTGTAAAAAAGTGATTATCGTGATCTAGAATTTTGTCAGGATTTTCGGCATATAGAGTGGGAACCTTGTTTATGTTCAGTTCATCTATCTAAGATGTATTTATTACTGGTGGATTTAGAATAGAGAACTCCAGTCCAATTTTTTCATTTTTTTTTTATGAATAAAGACCTTCAAACTTAAATAACTGCACTTTTATTTTTATTTTTATAGTTAGTTTTAATAGTTAAAATAATTGTCAAAGTTTTAATTTTCCAAGACCCCACGAAAAGCACCGCATCTATGGTGGATTGTGTGACGTCTTCACCCACCAATAGTTTTTTTTATTTTCAAGTTGCCATTTTGAATCAGTGATGTTGTGTCTAGGGAAATTTCTCTAGATCTAGGGGAGAAAAATATTTTTTAGGGAAAAGGGAAATCAGGACAAAATCTAGGGAAATTTCGAACTCTGGCAAATTTTTTATTACATATGACAATATTACTGGTATTATTTATATTTTTTTATATATATTTTATATATATATATTTTTATATACGTATATATATTTTTTGGAATTGCTATGAATCTTAATTATTGTTCATGTACTTACATGCAATGTTATTTTTAACACTGACTCAAAATGATATTATGTATCTAAAAAGATAAATTGGACCTCTGAAAAAAAAAAAAAATTAATTTCCGTTTTATCGGTGATTGCGGTTGATTTTTATTGTGCAAAGTGTTTTTTTTAAAATTTGTAATTCAGTGGTGATTGTATTCGTACTTATAAATTATTATTTCACGTAGCAAAAAGTGTTTTATTTGGAAAAGCACAGTATTATAAGTACATTTACCAAATTCCGATATCTTCCCAATTAATTAATCATATTAATTAACATATAACAGGATTAGTGTTACACAATCAGGTGGCTACGTAAGTAATTGCGTAAATGTGAAATTCTAGAGAGATTTCACTTCGAAATCTAGGGAAATAATTTTTTTGGGCAGAACATCCCTGTTTGAATGAAGAATCCAGAAAAATCAATGGCGGAATCAGGCGGAATGCTTTGGGATGACTTTTAGGTGTGAGGTGTGTTTTTCATTCAAGATTAACTGCTTTTAATGTAGAAAAACATTGGTAAAATGTCCACATTTCACCGGTACTGTTATTGTATTTTAACAAAGTGTAATATAAAAACAATAAATCATCTTTTTCATTGCAAATACAAGTGACATCGTATTTCGTAAGCCTCGAATTTTGTGTTCAGGCGTGACTGCACATTGTTTTATGTATAACACATACAGAAACACTGGTATTTATAATATACTGATCATGACGATTGTGTAATAACTTGTATAAAAAGCCCTTTTAGTAGAAAACAATTCGAAAATACGACCGATGTATCGTAAACCAAATGTCAAATATGACATGTGACCTATTTATGACTATGCTTAACCTCAAATATAGCCCTTTTACGTCATAATTTTAATTGTTGAGAGCCTAAATATTGTTTCCAATAAACACAATAACTATTATTTATCTAAATCTCTTTACCAGTATGAAAATAACCAAAAAACACGAAATTTGAGGAGAGGTTTAAAAATGCACTTTTTAATATTTTTTTAAAAACTCTGCTTTTAGTATTATGAAATAAAACTTACATATTCAGAAACAGCGTTTATTGGTCTACATGAACATATTTTTTTAAAGCCATAATATTTTTCACTGGAGTTCCTTATTGGTCACTACATTTATAATTTGTCACATTTTCTGGGATTATCGTTACATTCGTCTATTTCATACAAAAATTTCTTCCCGCACCTAATCAGTTCGGGCATATTGCCTCCCTACAACATTGCATGCCTGTTATCTTCTGTGAACAAACGCGTGTATAAAGTCTTGGCTAATTTCCTGAATATTAACAGCATCAATTTAGTATCTGTAAGTTTAGTTTCATCTATTTATTTATTTATTTTATTTTTTATGCACAATAAATTATGAAAGAATATTTTTTAATTTCCGGTTACATCCACTTGTTATATGTAATTAAAATCATCACTTATTTGTAAGAATTTAGTGTATTAATAGTACTATTATATAAGGTAGTTAAGTTCTTCTTATTAATACTAATTTTGTTAATGTTAACCCAAAATTACACTCACAAAATCATTCACATGACACTGGCCAGAACACACCTTTGGGGTGAAAAGCCATTAATTTTTTTTTCCCAACTTGCCGGTACCCGGCATGCGTTGCTATGCCATTTAATAAAGAAATTGTTTCTTCGTGCTTGTCTTTTCCCATTCGTCCCGTTCCCCTTCTGCCTCCCCTTCCTCTCCCGCGTCCCCTTCCCCTCTCGCGTTCCTACTCTACCTCCTCCACCTTCACTCTCCCCACTCCACTCCCCCCTTCCCCCACCCGTGAACCCGCCTCCCGAGTTCCTCTCCCCCTTTCCAGTTTTCCCTCCACCCCCTCTGGTTCCCCTCACCCAGCCTCCCGCGAACCCTCTACCCGACTTCCCCTTCCCACTCCCCCTACCGCATTCCGTACATTCGGTCCCGGTACATTCAGTTTTCAAACAGCTCTCGTGCCTCCTATTGCATTTTTTTATAAAATTTTCATAATGCCATAGCTCACCAATAGATTTATACAAAGCTTGTCCTGACAATAACGAACACAAAAAAAATAAAATTATCCAATTTGATGCAGTCGTTCGGAAATTTTGCGCGTTCATACATTTCGGCGATACATTTTTGTTTACATAGACAGATAGATACAGAAGATAGATAAATATGTTAATATTAATAACTAATTAATCATTTTTAAAATCGGTTTAGTGGTTTAGGCGTAAAAGCGTAACAAACAAAGTCACGCACTTTCGCATTTATAATATTATTACATATTGTATTTTTCCTTTGGAGGGGTGCAGATATACATTCACCGTTTGTCGCATTTTTGACTGTTGACATTTAAGTGTGTAAGAAAGAGGGGCAGCGTTATATGTTTAAGAACAAAAGCAAAACAATCAGCGCATTGACAATTGAAATTTTTGAATTTTTGGAATTCACGCACTAATCAATATTATACTTATCACAATATTTCTGCAGCTTTTTCAAAAAATGAGAATTCGTTCCATACAAAATGTATGTGGAAAAGAATTTTCTTCATAATTAGGTTTTGTCGTGATTTTTTCCGATATTTTAATAGTTATTCTGCTATTCCAATCCAGTTTGCTATTCCAGACTAATCCAACGAACCAAACATCATAAAAATCGGTGCAGCCGTTTTCGAGTTATAAATGGTGTATCTATCCCGACTTTGTTTTATATATTAAAGAAAATACATTTAAAAAAATGTTATTCCACGAAATCGACTCCAAGTAAACTGAAGTAGGTTAGTACCATTAGTTCCAGATACAGTGTATAAGTACTTTGGTGTATCCCAAAGTGCAGTAAGGTATAGTGAACAGAAAAAAGCAAAAAATATATTTTCATGCATTTTTGAAAGGTGTCATTTTGGATATAGTTCAGCAGGTTTATTTGACAGAACATGAGTGTATAGGGTTGGCTGGGGTAGTAAGGTTACCCCACTCCCTGCAGTGGCTTTGGATAGAGAGCGGAGTGGCTGATTCAATACAAAGGCTTTAAGGGAGGTCCCTGCCCGCGTGTACTTTCAGCGAATTTATGGCACTGAAGAAAAGTAACCCCGACGTGTGGGGCGGGTTTTCACGAAGAAGTTTTATTAAAATATTGAAAAATTATTATTTATTATTTAACATTTTGCAATGTCTTGATAAATATACCCTTTCTAGCATCAACGTCTTATGAGTTATACAGAGCCTTGAAAGCATACAGAAAATGCTTCTTTTTTGGTCTCCTGAGGTTTTTCTCAAGTTCTTCATGGCTAAGACAGCTACACACAGGAGGCCCAGAGGAAAAAAATCCGTCATGACCTACGTCATTCTTTTTACGAGAGCCTTTTTAGAAAGGAAGTTCTGGGAAGGAAAAAGGTATGAGATGTGAGTAAGGTACTTATGAAGGATGGATCGGAATCTTGGGGGTGAATGTGTCCAGGAGTGACATATGAATCTACCCCCTCCACTGCGATGCAATGTCCGGCTGGTGAGTTAGAAGGTTACAAGGTAACTATATATACATATTTTTTGTAATATTAGCGCGCTCCTTCTAAAGTTCTTATTAAAATATCTCCATTTCAAATTGTCTTCTTCTTTTTTTAACCCTTCTTACGGAGCTTTAAATTTGAAAGTCATTTTAAGGAAATCATAGGTTTTGAATGGTGGTCTCTCACTAGGGCTGTACTGAAAGTACCGTCAACATTTTGACCAATGACGAGTCACGTTCTACATCGTTTTTTTTCTCCTCCTCCCAATATTGAGGTGCCATAGTTCACTGGTAGTTAGGAATTAGTACTGCGTACTGAATAAAAATTGAATATAGAGAGCCATAACTAATGTATCTGTTTTGATTACCTGTATAAAAAATAGATTCCTGCATAGATAAGTTTTATAAATCTGCATAGGTTTTTTAGTCAATTTCTCAAGCGCCCTTCGACAAAAGCGGCCAACTCCATTTTTATTGTATCCACTTCTTTCGTCAGCCAGTGTGAAGGCTTTTGTAAGATCGATCGGGTGGCTGCTCCCTTCTATCGCTGCACCCCCCACCCCTTCCCCCCGGAGACCCGAAGTGCTCTCAATTACCAAATTGCACTGCTTAACGCTACGGCGCCTCGAGTTCCGGTACATACTACCTACCCTCTCAACTAATGCACCCTAATGACGGTTGATCCTTTCTTTTGATTGACTTTTGTGGAGTGGGTAATTGATTGGGTATTGAATTAAATGCCCCCTGAAAGGATAGGAAAAAAATTGTAATATCTCTTCTCACATAATTCTTAAATGACATCTGAAATATTTTAAAACTTTTATTTACTGGATGGACTTTATTATTACCATAATTAGAGATCTTTACCTACCTGTCATTTGGAAGGAAGGTAAAAAAATGTTAAATTTATAAATGGACTCTCCATCGCCTTGCACTGTAGTGAGATGAATGGATTCGTAGGTTCGCCACTTCTGAACACATTGACTTCCAGATTCCTAACCACCCCTCATACCCTTTTCCTTCCCAGAACTTCCTTTCCCTAAAAATACTCTCCATCCTCTGTACACAAAATACTTTATTTCTTATATTTAATAGTAACTTATTTTGTCAACTCTTTATTTTAAATGCAATTTTTCAAAAAAAGATGTACATGCAGACCACACGATACCAAACAGAAAATTGTTAAAAATAAATAGGACTATTGAGAATATGCGCAACATATTAACAGTAATACGCATCTCGCACTTTTATTCGGTTTTTGGCCTGCACTTGTAGACGGCTTTTATTGGGTACTATGGAAAAATTGAGTCCTTTTTTGTATGGAAGAAATGCAGCCAACTAGATTTTCACTTTCTGTCTAGCGATTACGAAAATCGACCGCTTGGCATAGTATTTCGGAAGACTTGAGAGTCACTTTGCCTAGACAAATCTCGCAAGTGCATTTGTTTTTTTAATATCGGCCAGGACCGAGCAACAAATTTTTTTTTCGCTTAAAATTTTTCCTTTTGTGGGTGCATTACGGAATACAAAATTACATCGGAAACCGTATTCTGACGATAATGTTATTTAATAATTTAAAAAACAAAAGGTTTTTCAATACTTTAACAAACTTTTGACATTTACAAAAATTCCTTTAAAAATCGAGTACAAAAGTCCCTTTGACATTTAAAATATTCATAGACACTTAAAATGAAACCACCGTAAGTTCTAAATAAATGCTAAAAATTTAATGATGTAGTCAAATTAATTCGAAGGTTTTATGATGTTGGATTCTGTTGTGTATGTAAAAAGCTTCTGGATTTTAGACATAGATGGCGGTATTAAGAACTGTCAGTAGATTCCGATAGATGGCAGGTAGCTTAGTATCTAGGTTGTCCAACAGAGGGACGGGGAGCTGAGAGAGGGTTCTGTTTGTAACGCTCTCATTAGAACCAATTTAGCTAGCTCCAAGTTAGGTCGACTAACGAGGTCCATATTGTATACGCGAAGTATTAATAAAACCAGATAACAGATCAAGAATCTATTTATTCCCAATACAAAGTGTTTGGAGAATCTGTTAGTGTTGCTATAAAGTTATAGATCACTACAGATTCAAATCAATTACATAACTAGTATTGTGTTTTAATAAAACAAAATATGTAGTTGGTAAAAGTATCGTCAAATATAACCACCAGCTACCTCTAATAAAAGAATACAGTAACGGTTGGCTTACGTTTCAATTTTACCGATGTTTTATATAATATGTAGTTTCCACTCGCACCACGAATTGCGGTTTTAATTGAAACTGATGGATTGCGATTTCCTTTTAATCCAAATGTATTTCCAATTTCCACTTTTTTACATTGGAATAAGAATCGACGGGATAAAACAGATTGCATAGAAGTATCCGCTTTTGATTGGATTCTTTGAAGGAATTTCGTGGACGAATTCTACTTTTTTAATTGCTTTAATTGAATTTTTATCTGCGAATTTATTCGAGATACGAAGAAATTAAATACCTACATCAAAAGAATAATCTTAATAAAATGTTACATTATTGAACACATTATTTTGTTAAATAATGTTATTTTATTTGTAAATTGTACCAGAACCATTTATTGAATTTTTATTTCATAAAATTTTATTGTTACAGATTTTTTGGTTTATTTTTGGCTACCACACTAGGCTAATACCCGTGTTGTGGTAGTAATTAGTCACACAGTTAATATTTTAAATAGGAATTAATACATACTATTTTATTGAAACAGATAATTAAACATACTAAATAAATATTAAGAAATACAAAAAATTAGTGAAAAATAAAGAAAAGAAATCATATTTTAAAGAAAAACAGAAATAAAAATAAAAATAAAAATTTTGAAATACATAAACTAATAATAAAGATTATGTGTTAAAAACTCATGTACTCTGTACAAATTCATAAATTAAAATATATAGGTATATAAATTAAAAACATAAATAAAATTAAGTGAAAACTAAAAGAAAAAAAAAATATTTTAAAGGAAAAATAGAAATAAATATGGAAATTAAAAATTATGAAATGCAAAAATTAATAATTAAAATGTAGTATAAGATCTCATGTATTCTTTGAAGTACGCCCGTCCCCTTTCGAAAATCCAATTTTGTACACTTGCTAAATAAAGAGATTTAGAATTACTTGACTTTATGTCAGTACTCAGAGCATTATATATTTTTGGAGCGATGAACCAGAATTAGTTTTTGGGACCACGCAACCCAGGTTTGATGAGAAGCGGGTGTGCGCTTGATGTTGTGGAGCGATAATTAGATTATATTGTCTTATATAACAAATGCTTGTTTTAGTAAATAGCTGTCTAATAATATCAAATAATACCAACATCTTTACAGTAGGTCATCCCAAGTGGTTTGCTACGTTTGGTGACTTATCTGGCATGTGTGTGCAGGTATTGGTGACGGATGTGCCTACCCACCAGCTGCATGGCAGGCCGGATCAGGAGAGGCTGGTTTGTGGAGAATTTTTGTCGAGAGATGGTCTCTCTCAACCCATCGTCTTGCACAGCAGCGAGAGGGATGGATTCTCCTGGACATACTACTCCTAGATTCCAACCCACCCCTCATACCTTTTTTCCATCCCAGAACTTCCTCTCATTCCAAGAACCTCCATACAGGATCTATAAAAATGATAAGGCCCCAAGGAAAATAATTTCCCAAATTATGTGGTGTGTGTGTTGTCTCTCAGTGTGGAGACTCACCTAGTAACACTGATATCTTTATTCCTACTCCTAGGATCTTTTCCACCTCACATATATTTTTCCATCCCAGTACATTTAATTTTAATACAGCATATCCAAAGATGGCACAGGCCTTGAGGGAAACTATTTTCCTTAGTGTAGATAAAAAAAAGCAATAAATGAAATTTTAATTCAAGGTTTGCAAGTACAATTTTTTGATAATATAAGTAGTATGATTCTTATATATGGACAATATGTGGTTCCAACAGGATGGTGCCACTTGCCACACAGCCAACGAAATAATGGCTCTATTGCGCGAGAAATTTATGACCGTGTTATCTCACGTTGACATCGCCACGATGTCAATTGGCCGCCACGATCATAATATATGATTTGACGCCATTGAACTTCTTTCTTTGGGGATATTCAAAAGAAAAAGTGTACGTCAATAAGCCAAGAACAATTCAAGAGCTAAAGGATGTCATAGTTCGGCGCATTAATGACATTGAACCTCAATTATGCCTCAGCGTCATTGAAAATATGGACCATCGGATAGAGGTATACCACCGAAGCCGTGGCGAGCATTTGGCTGATATTTTGTTTTACACATAATTGTCAAAAATCTTTTTATCGTAATAAAAAAATTAAGATAATTCTCTGAAAACTTTTTGTTTTACTTAAAATAAAGAAAGAAGTCCAACGGTGTCAAATCACATGATCGTGGCGGAAAATTGACAACATGGCAATGTCAACGTGAGATAACACGGCCATTGAATTTCTCGCTCAAAAGAGCCATTGTTTCGTTGGCTGTGTGGCAATTGGCACCATCCTGTTGGAATCGCTTTTATTACATTATTAAAATATATGGTTGGACCACCCGTATATTTCAATAAATTATAAAACCCGTGTTTTATATGTTTTATTTTAAAATATTAGCGGTCAAAGTAATGCATGTAATGCATGTTTTATGCATGAAAAAATTTAAATAAGATGTTAAAATAAATAAAAACATCCGTACAGCATAACACGTTATTTCTGATGGTATGTTACTTCGGCCTGAAAGCATTGATTTGTGGTAGAATAAACCATAATCATAATTATATAACCTTGTTCTACTGAATTGTTGTATATCAGATCGATTTTACGCTGATATTTTTAAATAAAAGTTTTGTGAATACCGCACAAGAGTCTGAACTGCTCGAAATCAATAGGACTATGGCTTCTTCAATAAAATTCAGATATAAATAAATAAAAAATATAAAAAAAGTAATAAACTGATTGAAGTCCCCGGCGTTGCTCGAGATTTATATATGTAGAGTTTTTTGTTATCAAATGGAGACATTAAATTTTCCTCTTATTTTGAATGCCAAGTTTGCAAATTTTCATCGAAAAGTATCGAAATTCTACTGGAACAAAAAGTAGGGATGATTTTCCGAAATCTCATGTACACAGTGACTTTTTGCTTGTTTTAAAATACAAGTGTGAAAAATGTTATTAATCTCGAAATAAAACTGTAGATTTCTATGCAAATCAAATCCACTCCGCCCGTCATATAAAAATAAGATAATATAGTCTCCTTCACATAAATAGAAGATTACAAAACAACGGGGACCCAACCGTTGATCCCCCAACAGTTGGCCCCACAAAATTATAATTATTATAAAATTATAGTTTTTTGTGTATTATTTACCAATTTCAAGCCAAAAATCGATTTTGAAAATACCTCTCATTTATTCATTGGTATGATTATATCAAACGAATTTACAGTTTCATATATTTACTGTTTCTGTTTTTGTACTTAAATTCTAGTTTATACAGTAAGTAAGTACTTTTAATCTTGATGCATTTGAATGAAAAAATATTTTTTATACTTAATGCGGTCGGTACATCTTATCTGCACACCTCTTAGGGTAGGTACCTTAGTTATATTTTGCGTAGGTATACTTTTTTGTTGTTGTTCTTTTTGATAGTTTTATTTTCCATGTACATTTATAATTTTTTATTAAAATTTTTCTGCTACCGATTTCGACACATCCGTGTCATTTACTTAAATAAAAACTAACTTCAAATTCTATCCAAATACAAAAATTATTAGATTTAATTAAGTGTATATGTAATGTAATGTAGACTCCTCCCACCGTTCTTCTTCTCCCCCAAAATCACCCCTCCTACTACCACTATCTAATTAAAGCTAACTTGTACTTGTATAAAATTTTAAAGTTAATTTTATGTTTGCTAGTGAATGACACGGATGTGTAGAAACAAAATGTCTAGAAATTGTTACACGTTACCCAGTTAATGAAAAAAAAAAAAACAAAAATACCGTATTTTCTCTAAATCGACTGCATATTGTATATAAGTGTGCCTGCGGGCTAACAATCGGGGAATAAACTATCATTGAATCCAAAACAAATATACAGTGTAAACTTACTGATATGATCAAAATTTTACAATAAAACAAAATAAAAACTAGATAATTACTAATGTTTTCTAAAATATCATTCCATCCATAACACGTTTATAATTCTTGAAAAAAAAAGAGTTGGCGAATAATTGAAAGCAGTTTAATTAAAATGCAACTTAATTAACAGAAAGTACAGTACAGTTTGTTGCGCTTACCATCGCACAGTGCACGTTCGCACAGTGGTAGAACTCATAATTATTCAGCTGCAGGATCTTCCCCATGGAAATCAGAAGTCAGCTTCTGTCTGGTCTGACTGTGTCCCAGGAGACGAATGTGGTCACTGATCCTATATTTAATTATACTGCGAAAGAGCTTTAGAAGTACTGCTGAAGGTGGCTTCTTTGCAGAATGCTTTTTGGAAGTTAATCGAATCAAGTTTAAATAAAGGCTATGGTAATTATTAAATGATTTTGAAATAAATTAGTTTAATAACTAGATTTTTAAGTGAAAATGGTATCAAAAACAAATTAATATGCATTTCTTCTTCAAACCCAGATGCAAACTTATTTGACGGCCTTCGTGGTTGAGGGGTAAGACTCTCGACTAGCAAGCTGCAGGTCGAGGTTTCAAATCCCGAGGCACGCAAGTAAATTTTATTTGATTAATTGTTTTTTTTTCACAATTTACTAACTTTAAAATAATAGGTAGCTTATTTTGCGGCATGTTCCAGAGTGGAAGATAATCTCAGTGTCCCCTGATTATAGGACCACCATGCAGAATTGAAATGTTGCTTTGACCATGTTTGGTGATCGGATCTGAATAGCCAGGTACTTCCCCACCTTCCTCTTTCCCACATCCTACCCCTCCTCAGCATCACAACATACCATTAGGATGCCATAGACTCACGCCTCCATATGGTTGCGAACAGTTGGGACTCCTGTGTGGTTTCAAATAAAAAAATGATAAAATGAAACAAAATTTAGTTCTAAGATGTCAAGCCAAAATTGTGAATATTATTAATGTGCCGTATTTCACCAAACGTAGCCCAGAAACTGTCGATTTTAGGGCAAACGCAATTTTTACTTATTTTATGGATAATTTTGTATGACGCAACAAAAGATAACCAAAGGAAACTGGCACGGATAGTCATAAAATTGTATTTAATAATTAGTTTCTCATTTGCGTTCGTACATTTCTAATGAAAAAAATAAGTTTTAAGTAGTTAACGCTTTATTTCTTTGTTACGTTATTAACAATTTTATTTGAATTTTACTCAAACGAAACGATGCGAAAAGCTTAATTTGATTTATTGAAATTTTTTTATATTTATAATATCAATCAATTTTTGGTAAGGATTAATCGAAAATAGTAATTTCACAAAAAGTTTTGCCTTCACTTAGGTTTTGTTGTTATTTTAAAAAAATTATCTGCACACGGGAGGCCATGTAGGGGGTCTTTTTAGGAAAAGGAAAGGAAGGGAGGAAGTTCTAAGAAGGAAAGAGGCTTGAGGGATGGGTGGTGGGTAGAAATCTGTGGGTCAATGTGTCAAGGAATGACGGACATATGAATATTCACTAGTACGGTGCAAGGCGATGGGTCGAGAGTCCGGCTGGAGAGGTCTAGCTTAGATTTCCCACATTCTGCCTCCGCCACGCAGTCAATAGGAAAACCGATTTTCCGCCAAGATCTAGACGAACCTCACCCCTTGAACCCAGGCACCTCTGCTAAGTCACCAAACATAGCGAACCACTTGGGTTGACGTATGGCAGGGGTGTTGGTAATCCAATATTTACTTCCCGGGGCGGCGGAAAACATACCCGCCTCTCAAATTGAAAACAACCGACTTGATTCGTAAGCAGTACTTACATACACATTCAGGGTTTACTTGAAACCAAATTACCAATTATATAACAGAAAATAATTAGAAATGTACATTATTGGACGCGTGGTCAACTGTAAACACAACTGCTAGTTGTTAACATTGGTAGATTTTCCGGATACCACGCCTATTAAATTAGAGCCTAGTAAATGCCTGACAGTGTATTGCAATTCCCATTTGATTTGAAAAAGGTTTAATTCGTTCATTCCGTTTTCATTCAGTCAGGTGTTTTCGTAAAAATTCGGCGCCGAATCCGAAAATGAAATCATTTGATAAACTTTACGGCGCAACTTTATATCGCTAAGCCACTCTATGAAGAAGTGGGGAATAATATTTTTAAAATTAATGAAGCGGAAAGGATAAAAAAATACGTGAAATTAAATAGCTTCACATATTAATAAATATCTCTACATATTATTTTTCATGCGGTTTTCACCAATAGATAGAGTGTTTCGTGAGGAAGGTTTAGGTATGTAATTTGTCAAGGATTTGTATAAATTGGTTGAAATATAACTATAATTGTTAGAAGTGTAGGAAAAAGTCAAGCCGCCTGGTAGCTTTCATCGAAAACGCTGCCTAATCCCTTTGGGGAATAACAAAACAATGCATGGTGGGATATTCCTCTTTTATAGATCCACAAAAAAGTCCGCGAAGGCATATATCCATCTTTTATTGGTAGCTTAATATACCCATTCTATCTTCTAAAAAAATGGTCAGGTACATTGCGGTAATTGAATAGTTATTTAGACGGATACACTATTAATCCTTATTGACTTAAATACGTTAGTTACCCCAAGAATTGCATGCACATTATTACAATCTTTCACACCATCTCTACATATTATAAATTAAAGTCCTCCGCGGCATCCATCTGTCTCTTTGCGATAAACTCAAAGACGGCGGTGGTTATAAGTGTTGGATAACCATTCAGTAGATGACGTTTATTTATTTATTTATTTATTTACGGACAAATAGTCCAATTAACAATATAACAATAACACGAACAGTAAAGAAAAAAGAGAGATCACAATGAAAGGAGATTACAAATAGATGAAGAGAATTGACAAAATACATATAATATAAAAGTACATAGAGAAGATAACTACAAGTAGCTTGAAGATGGATTTAAAAAGACTTTAAAAAACCACATTGCGTAACGACTGCCGAAAGTCACTTAGGCTTACACCAAAAAATTCAATGCTTTGATTTGTGTTGACAAGTCTCGACATTCTGGATAAAGGAGAATGATATCCATAATTAGTAGAATGTTGATTGAGGAACAGCAATTCATTATTTCGGAGTCTACGGGAAGGAATGTTGAACTGGATGAGTTGTAACAAAGCAGGTGTGTCAGTAATACTGTTGATAATTTTGAAAATGCATATTAGATCAAAGTCCTTTCTACGTTTTTCTAAAGAGGAAATGTTTAAAGTTTGTTCAATTTCATCATACGAGTATTCACGTTGTGTTTTATTAGCCACAGCAACGCGTGGCCGGGTCAGCTAGTTAATTATATTTATGTTCACAAAGGCGGGAAGAAAATCAACTAAGGAGCAAAGCGAGGATCTCTTTTGAAGATAGAGTGGCTCTTGAGTAAATTAGATTGGATTTCGATTTAAATTTGATTAAATTAACATGACATGCATTAGTTCATATTTAACCAACGCAAAATAAAATGTACTTGTGCACATCCGTGAAAAATCACGGGATATTATAATTGTGGAATGTGAGAAGCTGAAAGATTTATATTAAGTGATTTTTTAAATTTAATTGATGGAGATAATATAAATAATATGTTTTTTCACTAAATGAAAATCTAAAAACGTATCTAACGAAAATATAATTTTATTTATAAATAGCGGGAGTATAACATATTTTTGAATCCGTACCGTCATTTTTAACATTCTGGCATTCACAATGCTTAACTAATTATCACAATTCAGACACATTGGTACACATACATGTTCATATACACACACAAATGCATAAATGTACAACATACTTTTTTTATATTATACAGTTTATCGTTTATCTACTTCTACTAACAACGCCCGGTAAAATGTACACAATCATCATTATCATCACTCTTGGCTCTACAACACCTGGTGGATCTTGGCCTCCTCAAGAGTCTTCCTCCACTCGTCACGGTTTTGTGCAAGCTCTCTCCAGTTTACAATCTCCAAGGTGGATATATCTTTGAGGACGTTGTCGCTCCATCTTAAACTTGGTCTTCCCAGGCTCCTTTTGCCCTGTAGGTCTTGAGTTCAGGAGGGACTTTGGTGCTTTGATGCTCGGTCATTCTCTCTACATGACCCAGCCACCGAAGTCTTCCCAGTTTTATGAATTTTGTGACTTTTAGATCCTTAAACAGAGTAAATAGCTCATTGTTATAACTTCTGTATGTACACAATCACATCAGTTATTTTTTCAAAGACGTATCATTGGTAACCGTTCATAGTAATTATTTTATAAAATCTTGTAAATAAACATTCATTGGATAACCAACCAACCCTTGCCGTAAGTCGCCACAAGTGCTTATCCATGTTTGATGAATTAGCAGGGGTGACCGGCTACATGGAGGTTTATCTAATTCTATGACTGCGTGGCAGGCCGGATCGGGAGAGACTGGTTGAGGGAGACTTTTTGAACTCTCCAGCAGGACTCTCCCGACCCATCGACTTGCACCGCAGTGGGAAGAATGAGTTATTACGTCCGTCACTTCTGGACAAATTGGCCCCCAGATTCCTACACATTCCTCGTACATTTTTCTTCTCAGATCTTTCTCTCCTATCTTTACACAAAAAGTTACTTCACACAGCATTCCCAAAAGATGACATGGGACTGATAGATTTTTATTCCGCGGGTCTTCCTTTGTGGAACTAATATAAAAAATATTGATGTATTTATTCAAATATAGAGAAGGTTTTGAAATCCAAAATGAAACCATAATCACCGATTTATAAAAAACTATAAATTTAAGTAATTGATTTCTCCTCTAAAGTTCTTTCATCCTCTCTTTTCTAGCGTTATGTAAATATTCATATTCGAGAATGCGAAAAAAATTCATCAAAAACTTTTTTAATACGGGCGAATAAAATTCATACAAACCAATGAAAATGGAGCCCGCAAATATTGAACGCGGACCCGGACCTATTATTATTAAAGGGGGTTAGAAATACACTGAATGTTCCGGCCGAGGTCACAACACACTGGAGGTGGCTAGGGACAGAGGCGATACTGAGAGTGTCTACCAATCTGTACAGTCGGGGATGTCGGTATTGGAGATACTGAAACTACCAGGACAAGAAAATAGGTCGTTGGTGTGCTATATATAGTAAACAAGATGATAAGGGATGTAGAGTCACATAGGGTAACCGTACGCAGTTTTTACATTGGGATCTTGCATTAAAACGCTTTAGGGATTTTACTTTTTTTGTTTTTGTTTATTGATATAATTGATCATTAAGGCATCTCAAATAAACATGGTGGTTGATAAATCAAAAAGGTAAATAAAAATGTTTATTTACCTGTTGAAAAAGCGCGAAAAAAAGTAATTTACCTACCAATTTTTATTTTCAAATTAGGATTCACTGCACTCACCCTGCTTCGATGCGACCCAAAACGCTACTGAATTAAGTATGACACGGAAAGCACTGTATGACACGGAAATTGTATATTTATTATAAAAAATTCAAATCTTTATGAATCTATCTATCTATCTTTCTACATAAATAAAATCTGTCCTCTGTCCTCTGTCCTCTGTCCTCTGTCCTCTGTCCTCTGTCCTCTGTCCTCTGTCCTCTGTCCTCTGTCCTCTGTCCTCTGTCCTCTGTCCTCTGTCCTCTGTCCTCTGTCCTCTGTCCTCTGTCCTCTGTCCTCTGTCCTCTGTCCTCTGTCCTCTGTCCTCTGTCCTCTGTCCTCTGTCCTCTGTCCTCTGTCCTCTGTCCTCTGTCCTCTGTCCTCTGTCCTCTGTCCTCTGTCCTCTGTCCTCTGTCCTCTGTCCTCTGTCCTCTGTCCTCTGTCCTCTGTCTTCTGTCTTCTGTCTTCTGTCTTCTGTCTTTTGTGTTCTATCGCCTATCGCCTATCTTCTGTAATAATTCTTTTTTTTGTGTTCGTTATTGTCACGACAAGGTTTGTATAGAACTACTGGTGAGCTATGGCATTATGAAATTTGTATTAAAAAAATGCAATAGGTGGCAAGAGAGCTGTTTGAAAAATGAATGTACCGGTGCTGAATGCATGGAATGCGGGAGGGAGGAGGGGGGAGAGGAAATTGGGCAGGGAGTTCGCGGGAGGGAGGGAAGGGAACCCACGAGGAGGAAGGGGAACTCGGAAGGGTGGTTCGCGGGATGGGGGAAGGGGAAGTGGAGTGGGAAGAGGGAAGGTGGAGGAGGCGGAGTGGGAACGCGAGAGGGGAAGGGGACGCAGGAGAGAAAGGGGAGGCGGAAGGGGAACGAGACGAATGGGAAAGGAATGGCAGGGAGAAACAATTTCTTTATTAAATGGCTTAGCAAAGCATGCCGCGAACTAGCTTGTATTAAATAAATAACAAAAATATTTTTAAATCTGACGGTTCATTTTTCTCTGGTCCTTACTATCCCTGCCGATTTACATGTTCTGTTCAATGTTCATGTTGGAGGAACTTTTTCAACGCGGAATTTACACATTCGATATGTAGCATTGAAATATGTCAGATTCAATAATTCACCCATTGGGGATTTTTTTAATAAAGTCCACCTCCAAAGGTATTAAAATTATTCGGCGTATAAAACGTGGTGCGTATTTTTGAATAAGTTACTCTACTCCATTTAATAATTTTGTAATATTTGTAATAAAATTTTAACTATTATAAAAAAAAATTAAATTATAAAAAAAATTATATTCCGTAATAAATAGCCAGCATATACTTGGTAATAAATATGTTGTTGATGATGTGATAAATTTTGAAAGATTATCAACATACGCATATTATTTAATTAAAGCCCTTTGTCAGCGCTTCTCTGTTGGATTATAATCAAATATATTTTGAATGTTTATATTCTTCATCAATGTTTACTACTAGAATTTTTAAATTTATTTTTATTACGTACTTTATGTAGTTATTTCTTTTAGTTCT
Source organism: Limnephilus rhombicus (assembly GCA_929108145.2). NCBI lineage: Eukaryota > Metazoa > Arthropoda > Insecta > Trichoptera > Limnephilidae > Limnephilus > Limnephilus rhombicus. The sequence continues at coordinate 25,334,380 of OV815295.1, read as the reverse complement.
TTTTACAAATAGGTTCTTACTTTTTACAAATAGGTTCGACTCAGTACATCTATCTATGCTCGGTAGTAAACTGGGACGAATTCGGCTGATCGGTTCATGATAGTTGTTGTATTTCCTTTTGCATTATGGTCAGATATGATTTAAGTGGTACGTTTGCACGTCCGGTTTCGGCCCGTTTCATACAAATCATAATTTTAGATTTAAAGTCAAAATACCCAAACAAACTGAAAAATTATTTTTGTATTCAAAAGGTATATCAAATATCTTGTTCGGATGTGAGCTTCTTTATTTATGTTTGCTTTAAATTATAAGATATATGCCATTAAATTAGAAGACATAGGCCATTAAATTAGAAGATATAGGCCATTAAATTATAAGATATAGGCCATTCAAGATTTTAATGTTTCATGATTTTAGAGGCAACTTGGGCAATTATTTGTGAATAAATGAATAGAACTAAAAAATTATTTTGCTATATCTATTATACAGGGTGTCCGGGGGTAAAGTGCATTAACTTCGGGAGGTGATTCTACATGATAGTACAAGTAAAAAAGATAAATAACTTTTTTCGAAATTCCAACTTTTAGGGGTAGTTTTCAGGTAAAAAGATAAAATTAGTCCGGCGTGTGCGGCCAGATTTATTATTTTCCGCTGTTACGATACGGGCCAATCACAATCGAGTCGGGCACCCAGCAGGCTCTCAGCAAGTAAGATCGTACCTCACACTGAGGCTGGTTTTAGTCTCACGCTCACCGTCAGCGCTCATAGATCAGCGCGTAGTTCGTCAGCGCTGAGGCTCGGCGTGGCTCGTTTCAGTTCCATACTGACCGCCTTACAGACGAAGACGAAAATGCGGAGTATATTAGTTATTGCTGATTTGTACTACTACCTATCCAAAAAAAATAAATTCGCCATGACTGTACACGCTGACGACGTCCCGAAGTTAATGCACTTTAACCCCGGACACCCTGTATAAAAATGAATTGCTGAATGTGTTGCCAAGCGCATAACTTTCGAACGACTGCACCGAATTGGATAATTCTTTTTTTGTGTGTTTGTTATTGTCAGGAAAAGGTTTTTATAAAACTTCCGGTGAGCTCTGCCATTACGAAATTTGTATAAAAAAATTGCTATTGGTGGCACGCGAGGTTTGAAAACTGAATGTATGGAAAGCGGGAGGGAGGGAGAGATGGGGGAGGGGGGAGGGGGGGGGAGGTGGAGGAGGCAGACTGGGAACCCCCCTTACACCATTTTTTTTTACATGAATACCGCACAAGAGTCCCAACTGCTCCCGTCTGGAGCCAGTGAGACTATGGCATCCCCAAATGGGGTATTTTGTGAGGCTGAAGGTAGTGGGGAGGGAAGGAGGTAGGGAAGAGGAACGTGGGGAAGTACCTGGATATTCAGATCTGGTCACCAAACACGGCTAAAGCCATTTCAGGCAACGTTTCAATTCTGAATGGTGGTCTTACACCAGGGCGATACTGAGAGTATATTCCACTCTGGAAGGTGCCGCAAATATACTATATATTATTTTAAATGAATGAATTGTGAAATACACAAATTAATCACATAAAATTTATTTGCCACGCCGGGATTCGATCCCGCGAACTTCGGAATGTGAGTCAAGCGCCTAGCGTCCATGCGAGCGAAGCCGCGGGTAAAAGCTAGTTTATTATAAAAATATGATGAAATATAAAATTGTAAATAAAAATTAATAATGGACCTAATTTTGATCGGTATAAATTTAAATTACAAATGACCTATTTACGTCGGAACAAAAATTTGTCGTTATATTAAAATAACTAACCAAAAAAGCATTTTTAACAATGTGTTATGTTTTATTTTATATTTAATCATTTTTTTGTAATAAATAAAGTAAAAACAATTTTTTAATGTTTTTTATTTACTCACAAATAATTGCCCAAATTTTCTCTAAAATCATGAAAGATTAAATCTGTAATAGCCTATATCTTATAATTTAATGGAAAAAAATAAATAAAGTAGCTCACATCCGTACAAGACGGCCTCCGTGGTCCCGAGGTAACACTCTCGACTCACAATCCGAAGGTCGCGGGTTCGAACCCGGCGTGGGTAAATTAATTTTATTTGATTAAATTGTGATATTTCACAATTAATTCATTTAAAATAATATATAGTAAATTTGCGGCACGTTCCAGATTGGAAGATACTCTCAGTATCGTCCTGGTGTTAGACCACCATTCAGAATTGAAACGTTGCTTGAAATGGCTTTAGCCGTGTTTGGTGACTAGATCTGAATAGCCAGGTACTTTCTCACCTTATATCCTTCCCCTCCCCACTCCCTTCAACCTCACAACATACCCCAATTGGGGATGCCATAGTCTCACTGGCTCCAGAAGGGAGCAGTTGGTGACTCTTTTGCGGTATTTATATTTAAAAAAAAGATATTTGAAATGCCTTTTGACTACAAAAATTATTTTTCAGTTTGATTGGGTATTTTGATCTTATCTAAAATTAAGGTTTGTATGAAACGGGCCGAAACCGCCCGCGCAAACGTTCTGCAATGTTAGAAATATATGACACCACGCTTGGTATTTGCGTCTTACATCTTACCACACACGTCATTACCAAATAATTGTAGGTAATATATGAATACCAAAATAAATATAGTGAAATTGGAAAGATTTTATCAAAGTTCGCGTATTACTTTTTTATGAAAAGAAAAATAAGTTTTACAATTAGTCCGTGTAATCAAATATGTTTTTTGGTTTATAAGTTATCGTCTATCGGTAAGGCATCATGTGTATTTTATATTTTTAATTGCGTTTGTCCGTTTTTAATATTAAAATCTAAAAGAGTCTTAAATCTGCTTTCAAAAACAGCAATTCATTTTCATATACCTTAGGTTCCATACATTTGGACACTTAGCAGGGGTGCCAGGGGTGTCACTACAGTGGAAGGGATGGATTTATTTGCCAGTCACTTCTGGAAACATTATCCCTCAGGTTCCTACCCATACCTCATATCTTTCTCCTTCGCAGAACTTCCACTACTTCCTTTCCTTAAAATCCCTCCATACATCATCCCCTAAGATGACGTAGATCATTTTTTTTCTCAGGGCCTTCTGTGTGGAGCTAACGTAAATGAAAAATAAAACATATATAGTATTTATTGCGGTAGCAGATTACAAAGCTTGTATTTTTTAATGTGGACGAAGCAGAGAGCGTTCGCCAAGGTTGAGTTGTTTGGCGGTCCATCCTCCTTGCCTACTGAAATGGCGTGACGGTTAATTAGTTAGTTATATATTACCTAGGTAAGTACAGATTTGTCCTCACAAATTGCTCTCAATTTAAACTGGTTAGGATAATAGACGTACTAATGAAATATGTAATAATATTAAGCACTCCGGTCGTAATGGAATCCGTGATTCCCATAATATAGTTGGGTTATGTTACCTCTATCACGCATTAAAATAAGGAGAAATTGCACAAGATGGGTTGAAAAATTTTCTACACTTGAACAGGAAATGGAGATTCAAAAATCCCATTAAAATTAATGAAGACGACGGGCTAACCAGGGGTCGGCAAACTTATTAGCCAAAGAGCCAAATATGCACATTACAACGATAAAAAAATGAGAGCCAAATTTTTGTATTGATGAAGAAAACATTTTTTACAATTTTAGCACTTCATTAAATTACGGGTACACTGAATAAAACTTGATTTCATGTTTAATAAAGATATTTTCACTCATAAAAAATAATATGGAATTAAGGAATTCATATGTTTAAATCACCACAATGACTTACAAACACTGAATTCGAACAATTTCTTTGGAAAGTTTAACCCCGCGTCGATGACGCTGGGTCATAATGACCCGAGGCCATATTATTTTTTTCCGTCAACCGTTCGACTCGAGCGCTTCTTCAGTAGCTGGAGATACCACCCCCTTCTACCCGCACCGCCGGCGTGCGCAGTGCGACGCCGCTTGCGGAAGGAGATACACGCGCGTCAAGTTAAAACGGGTACATATTTCCTATAGTTGAAATGAAATTCTATAGCTATTTTTTCATAGTTGATTTTGCATGTGTTTCTTACTAAGGTAATAAAAAATTGATTTATAAAATGTAATGGTATTATTTATATTTATTTTATGAGCAAAGAACCCATAAAAAATAAATAATTTTCAAAATCAAGTTAACCCTTTCAGTTTTGGTACAACCCATCGATAAAATTCGGGTCACGGTTACCCGGCGTCATTGGCCGCGTAATTATTTTCACGTCATTGACGCCGCGCGCCGGGTTAAGTAAGTCAGGTTTGTATGTTGTTATTCTTAATTTTAGGTACGATTCCAGGTTCTCCTCAATAAGACAACTTCTCAGTTTACTCTTCATACAGTTCATCCTTGAAAAACAAAAGTTTTAACAAAACGAAAAATGCACTAAAAAGTAAAAAAAATAATTTCGAATTCTTATACAACTTAATAATCAACTTACTTTTTCTACTCATCAATATGTAGGTAAGATTGTTATTTTTGGAGTCGGTGTCAGCCAAGGTAGGTTTGTAACTACATACATAGTTATAGGTGAGATGTGCGTGTGTCGCACGCGCGACTTGACGAGGCGAGAGGCGAGAGACAAGAACGGAACCGCGGCGGGAGGGGAGCTGTCAAGTGAACACGCTGACTTGACTGACACCGACTCCAAAAATAACAATCGTACCTACATATTGATGAGTAGAAAAAGTAAGTTGATTATTAAGTTGTAGAAGATTACGAAATTATTTTTTTACATTTTGGTGCATTTTTTGAAGTCGTTTTTTTATTTTGTTAAAATTTTTGTTTATTTTTGGATTTTTAGTGAATCTGAAGTACACTTACTAATTTGTCTGAATATGGGTAGACCTACTAAACGTGCTGCTCATATGAGACAGACAATTACTTGACAGATCCGGATAGCCTATAAAAGATTCCACCGAGTATCGTTAATTTGCTCATAAGAATTGAAAAGTTCCGTTTCTTTGTCATGGATCCCATTGTCAGAACTTAATCAAACTACCCTTGAAGTACATCCTTTCCAATAAAAAAAGAATCATCGAAATCGGTTGGCGTCATATTGAGTTATTCGTCCATTTGTCGCACGCATACTTAATGCAAATTTAAGACTTATATAATTTTCTCATGGATGCCATTGGGAATGCCAAATGGGACCACACGGGTAGCACCAGCTTTCAAATAAAAAAAGAATCATCAATATCGGTTCACCCAGTCAAATGTTCTGAAGTCACAAACATAAAAAAATATAAAAAAAATACAGTCAAATTGAGAACCTCTTCCTTTTTGAAGTCGTTTAAAAAGATTGTTACCATGTGAATATGTAGAACCAAAAATGGAAAGAACAGCAAACGCGAGCTTTTTTAGCTGGTCATAAGAGTCAGGAATACTATTCCAGACGTTGAAGATGATCATGTCTTCCTTTTACGGGTCTTTCAAAGCAGACCACTTGGGTTGTGAAATAAGCTCACATTTGTTCTTCTCCAATATTTCCAAATCAATACAAAGACGTTCAAAATTTAGAAGTCCATCTTTAAATCCAGCAATTGTTTTTCAAAGAGCCGCACTCAAGGGGCCAAAGAGCGGCATGCGGCTCCGGAGCCGCACTTTGCCGACCTCTGGGCAAAGCGAATAACAATTCTTGGTATCCGATAATAAAATTGAAGGCTACACCAAAACAAAGCGCAGAAAACCATTAGTATACTTTTCATACCAGAAAATTCTTAGTCTGTCTTTGAAGAGCCTGTTATTATTGTATATTAAATAATATATTATGTTTGCCAAATGATGTTGACCCTTTGCTCTCTCCAGCAGGTCTCTTTGGACCCATAGTCTTGCACCGCGGTGAGTGGAATGGATTCACACGTCCGTCACTCCTGGACACACAAACCCCTTTATTCACACCCATCCCTCATATCTTTACAATTTGGGAGGCGGGAATGGGTACCGCCGCCCCGGGAACCTTTATTGGATAACCAACACCTCTGCCATAGGTTTGTTGATTTAGCAGGGGTGCCCGGATTCATGGGGTGAGGTTTGTCTAGGTCTTGGAGGTGGATGACCAGGACACACTGAACCACCCCTTAAACCCTCTTCCTTCTTAGAACTCTCCCCTCCTTCCTTTCTTTAAAAAAAAAACCTTTAAGCAGCATCCCCAAAGATGAAATTATTTTCTTCAGGGCCTCCTGTTAGAGCTCATGTAAAAAAAAATCTTTTCCATTCCAGAACGTCCTCTTCTTCCCTTCCTTTAAAGAACCCCAACCCAGCATCCCAAAAAATGACGTAGGCCCTGAAGGAAATTATTTTCTTAGGGGCATTCTGCGAGGGGGCTAATGCAAAAAAAAGTAGCCCACCCAAATTAATTAATAAAATGAATAAATAAAATTTATCAGGTTATCACACGAATTTTCAGTTAAGCCACATTTTCCAATGACTATGCACTTTAGGGCCGAGGTCACATAAAATGCAGTGAGAGATAAACTGTGAGGAGAGAGATTTATGATCATATTTCCGCACACGTTGTAAGACTTCCTTAGCAGCCGTCTGCTTTGCATGTAACGTGGAGCCATCTAGCGAACGACGCTGTAAGTTGTGAGATGAGCACCACACAGCCTTAATGACTCATCATATTTGGATGGTTTCTGTAGAAAGTGGTTAAGGCAGTGATTAACATTATAATTGTTGGGTTAAACATACATAAAAGTGATTTCGGGGATAATCAGTAAAGATCTTTTTTTCAATAATAATTCTAAGCTTCTCATCATTGCTGTGAGGTTTAAGACACTCATCTGAGTTCAGAGCAAATACTAAAAACTCACCTTTTAAATTATCGTATCCAGATTAATTACCGTATTTATTCAAAAGTATTTCATTTCTCAATCCAATGGATTTACTAATAGATATAGGTATTTTTCTCCATGACTTTACGGTTTAACAATTTATTACGCGTAAACTTTTTTGGCAGTTGCCATATCCTTAACAATGACGGCACGGGCAGTAATCATAACATTAAGTATTTGAACATGTAAATAAGTCCGCTAATCGTAAATCTCTAGTTTAAGGGCCCGCAACCCGAATTTCTACCGATTTCTTACATATTTCCCTTAAACACGGTCAGCCTTACTAAAAAAACCACAGCGCGACCGATAACCTGTGTTATTACAAAAACATAAATAAACCCAGTAAACACTAAAACACGATATATTACTAATAACACTCTTGCGTGATCACGTTGTAAAAATACATTCAATGTATTTGAGATCTGACAACGTTGTAATTTCTGAGAATTTACTTATTAAATTGTTTGTTTTCATTCGCACCCGGTAGGTGGCGACGGTTAGTGCGCATGCGCATTTGTCGTTCGCGCTGGAAAAAATTAAAGCCGCGAAAAAAATCTGGCTCCGCGGATGTGTGCTTTAATTTTACTTGTATGTGATTATAATTTATATTATAATGATAAATTCACTTTTATATTCATATGATAAATATATTTGGTGTTATTTGAGTGGTTTTACATCAGTTTTACAATCAAATTAGCAAAATAATCGTACTTTGAAAGTTGAACTGTCAGGAAATTGTTTTTTAGGTTACATAAAAAATTAAATTTATATTGTATGGTCTTTATATTTTGAGAATTTATTCAAAGTAATGTTTTTTGATATAACTTAAATATCTAATAAACGTCTTAAGATGTGCAAGCAATGCATTAGAATTTCAGTTTTTTTATTGTACATTTTTTGGAATTAAAACCAAACTTATAATTTTTTTTTACAATTTTTGATTGTATGAAACAGAAAAAAAGAGTGACAGTTTTCTTCCAAATTTATTACATAAAAGGACTGTATTTTTTAAATTTTGTTTTTTTATAAATTTCTCTACACTTTCATCAAAAATGTTTGATAAGAAATTTTTTATTTTTTTTCCACGTTTTAATCTTAAAATATGGCAGTTTTTTAAAACTAAAGCGTATACATAAATCTAAAAGGTAGTTTTATCTTGGTTTTATAAATGGTATTTGTTTTTACGACACCTTCAAACATAAGAAATATATAGAACATTCAAAATAATTTGGAAAAATTGCAAATTTTGTTCGGACATCAATCGTTAAAACAGAGATATACTACCCTCTCAGGCCGTGTAAACAATGTGTATTTCTAACAATGAACAATTTATAAATTAGTAATGCTTTCACATCTGCGGCCGTTTGTCAATTGAATAAAATTTTCACTGGGTTTTTTAGTAAGGCTGGGTAAGTTTGAGGGCTCTGTAAAAAATATATGTTATTCTTGAAAATAATATCTAGACATTGCCCTCACCGAAACGCAAATTATATAAAATTCCCTCGATAGAAAAAAATCGCAAAGTATGCTCCAAAAATGATTATAAACACGTTTGTTTCAGTTATTTTATAATTTATATGTGTGAAAAAATTCATATTGTTTTTTTAAATGCTGTTTAAGACAATGCCCGCAAGATTTTTGCTCTATTTTAAACGAGTCTTGTTTTATTAAACATTTTCGCAATTTTCGCATCGATTTTGTCGCCGTAAATGTTAGCGCTCTCCTCTAACATTAGTAATTTCGTATCTCTCCATCTTCTTCTTTTCGTGCCCGGTTGCAGAGCCTTAAGCTATGGTTGTAAGTCGTATTATAGGAGTATCGTATAACTAACCAATTCGTCATAAACATTCTTATTGCCTTAAGTCACTAGTTTAAGAGAGCATTTCACCATCCTCCTGATAGCTTATCCATACGATAATGAATATTAAGAAATAAACAAATAAATACTCGCAAACTGATAAAATCTCGGCTAACCCATCCTATATATATTATTCATAGGTTCAAGTGCTGAATAGTAAACTCAGAGTTTTTAAATAAATAAATCGAGTTTAATTAATCGAAAATGTACGTTATCGTATGGATAATCTATAAGGAATAATGTGCAATACCCCCTAAGTATTAACTGCAAGTCACTAGTTTTCAAACTTAGTTATAAACCACTAGTAATAAATCTAAATTGTATGTCTATGGTATAGGTTAAATATATAAATTAAGTTGTACTGCGCCCTTGAGGTTATTTTTTCACGAAAACGGCGCTATATAAATGATCCAAACATCATTATTATTACAAAGACGTGTACGGGTGGCCGTGGATGTACGCAGTGTAGAGTGAGACAATAAATAGGTGAACCTTCTTATAGAGTTGCGCGATCTCACTTATTCTCTTTTTCTACCAGTTCATCATTCAAGTTATAACTTAGAAATTAGTTCGCCCTGCTAGTAGTCCCATAATTCGGTTTATCGATCAATAAACAACATTAAGAGAAGAACAGAATGTTATCATCGGAGAACTGTTCTAGAACTAAGATACCTGCCTCACGAACAAATTGAAACTGAACGTAAATAAAACAAAATGATGTAAAAATTGACAAAGTAAGTGAAGTCAAATACGCAAAAAGTAAACTTTCACAGCAAATAATTTTGAATAAATGCTAAAGAAGGTATCAAAAAGAAAAAAAAAATTAAGACAGACTAAGAAATACACTAAATGGAAACATAACAGAGCTCATTTTTAAAACAGTAGGTGCTCCACATTTAGATTACTGCTCTACGATGTTATATTGTAAACTTGAACAAGGTAGAAATTTACTGAACAGATCTATGAGAAATACATATACTGGAGAAAGGCAAGTACGCAGGGGTTAATCAAATGAGAGAGGAGCTATATTGGATTTCAATAGAAAAGAGACTGGTATTTAATGTGTTATTTTTTTTGCATTTTAGAAACCAAATGCCGAAATATTTTTAAAGATGAAACTAAAGAAATTGTTTTTAACAGAGATGTGGATAATTGTGAAACCAGAAATAAACTAAGAGTTGTCAATGAGATAATCAGAGTCACAAAACTGCCTAATGTGTAAAGTATTAAAGACGTATGATGAAATGCCTGAAAGTCTGAACAAGTAAATTCACCAAGCGATGTTATGATGTAAAAATATAATTTATATGTAATGAAATGGTACCTTGTTCATATTAGTTTATAAACGAATGTAGTATAAACAAACTCAATAAATAATTAAAAAAAAAAAAAACACAAAATACAAAAGAATTTTGGCACAGCCGGCAGGATTTCAGATTGCAGAACCAATTACATACACGAGTATTTTTTTGGGAAGGGATGAAAGAAAATACAAATACTCGTATTATATTAGTAACCCAAGAATGTTCGTTATTCAGAAACCAATCCAGAGAACTAGATACTCTCAGTATCGCCCCAATAAGACCAGCAGAACATAGACCACCACATAAGACCAGCATTCAAAGTCGATAAGTTGATTTTGATTAAAATGAACTTAGCCGTATTTGATTACCATATCTGAATACCCAACCGTCGTCTTCCTTATCTATTTCCCCTCCCTCCTATGAAGTGTAATGGTCCCACCGGCTCCGGACAGTTGGTATTTTTGTAGGGAATCCACATTTAAAAAATCTGAAAGCCGAAATTGATATCTTTTACCTAAAAAACATGAAAAGAAATGTATTTTATAGTAATATTAATATAATTTGTGAAGCTAAACTTCTGATGAAATTGCGGGTTCTTCTCACGTGGAAATTATTTTTGAAATGTGCGTTCGATGGAGGTCCTTCTTTGTGACACGTTGAACCGTTTATAACATCCAGAATCCTTTTTAACATATCTGAGTGCTTTTATGTGGCGAGAAGGGATTATAAAATGATTTAAGTACTCCGCGGCACTATGGGTCGAAAACGCACATAACTAGTACGGAGCTACGTGGCGAATTATGTTCATAGAAATGCTAACGGGAATACTGAGGACGGTGTATAAATGACCCGACAATTTTGTTAGTCGATGGTTTTTATAATATAAGTTTATGTTCCGTGTTTAACCCACCAAACATAACACATAACCCACCAAACATAACACATGACCTCCGTAGTCCAGTGGGTAAAACTCTTGACTCACAATCCGGAGGTCGCGGGTTCGAACCCGACATGCGCAAATAAATTTTATTTGATTAATTTGTGTTATTTCACAATTAATTCATTAAAAATAATAAATAGTATATTTGCGGCATGTTCCAGAGTGGAAGATACTATCAGTATCGCCCTGGTGTAAGACCACCATTCAGAATTGAAACGTTGCTTGAAAATGGCTTAAGCCGTGTTTAGTGACCAGATCTGAATAGCCAGGTACTTCCCAACCTTCATCTTCCCCACCTCCTTCCCCTCCCCACTACCTTAAGCCTCACAACATACCCCAATTGGGGATGCCATAGTCTCACTGGCTCCAGACGGGAGCAGTTAAGATTCTTGTGCGGTATTCACTGTAAAAAAAAAAAACATAAACAAATAGAACAATCAGAACTATGTACCTAAGCAAATAATATATTAATATCTCATTGAAGAAGAAGATAACATTAAAAATCTAAAAAAAAAATGAAAGAGTTGAAGACACAGAAAAATAAAAAGATAACGGTCGCAACTAGGGCTCGAATCCAGAACCTCTTAAATTATGGAGATGAGTACCTTACCAATTAAGCTACTGCCACCTCTTATCAAACCGTCATGTTTTTTGATTTGAGAGAGGTTCTGGGCTCGAGTCCCAGCTGCGACCGTTATCTTTTTATTTTTTTCTGTGTCTTGTTCTCTTTGATATTTTTGTTTATATTATTAGTGTTATCTTCTTCTTCAATGATATATTACGTTGATGGGAATAACCCTCAAAAGTAATAAAAAAGAGAGTTGTTTTAGTAAAAAATAAATATATGAATACCCGCAATGAATACTACTTCTGGATGAAGGACATCGGGTGTCACCCGATGAGGGGAAACACCCAATCGTGGAAAAAAATTACGAAGAATATTGGCACAAAAATATTTTACACATGAACACGATCTATTATTTATATTTTCGTTCCTAGCTCTTACTATTGCTCGGTTGGGGATTCCCCTGAAATATTCCTCGCTTATCACCTATTTCATTCTCATTTCTTTCATCCATTATGATTGACGTGAAGGGAATTATTACCTATTGGTTATTGAAAAAGTTGTTATTCTGTTCGTGTTAAAAAAACAAGTAAGTTGGTTGGATAGTTGACACCACGTTATACGCCCCGGATGCCACCCATGCTAGCTACGCAAATTGGCATAAAGTTGCCTAATATCCAAAACACAATTTTTTCTAAGATTTCATTCGAACTGCTTGTGATCGGTAGTTTTAGAATAATCTTTATAATTCGTTTCTGTGCTTTAAAGTTTCTGGTGCCTTATTTAAATTTAAATACTCCCCGTTATCATTTTATCGTTTGGATTAGTTTTGAGAGCTGCACAAGACTTCAATAATTTAGGCACATTTATCATATTATATAAAACCCTTGTCAGATGCCAACTAGAGTATAACTCTGCGTTATGGTCTCCATTTTACAATATTCATTCAACATAAGTTCATAAGATTCATAAACTATAAATTGCATATTCCTGTACTAAATATTGATTATAATTATCCCCTGGATAAAATGTCCCTATTAAAACTTCCAGAAAGAAGAATTACCACAAATTTAATATAAAAACATTAAATACTGCATTACAAAATTGACTGTCCTGAATTACTTAAATTAATCAACATCCATATTCCCTAAAGATCTTTCCGACATTTACTACCCTTTTACTTTAACAACACCAGGACACTCTCTTACCAAATTTCCCCGATTCCGAGACTTCACAACCTCGGTAATAAATATTCTGATCTGGGAGATATATTTCACCTTAAGAATAGCCAGTATAAACTTGTAAAAAAAAAAACAAAGTTGTATTGTTTCATTTTTTTTTTCTATAAACTTTGTTTATTTCAATTCTTTATACATCTAGACACAAATAGTCGTGGATAATTTCTGCAATTTTGTTCATATTGCATATTCTTTTTTATGTTAGACTTCTTATCATTTTTACCAATGTATTTTATTTCATATTATATGCTTTTGTTGTTACATTTTTTGTGTTATATTATATTTTCATTTTTGTTTCAGTTTTAAAGTATTTAAAAGTACTGTGTTACTTAACTTATAAACAAATAATGTAAAAGCCCATCAGGGCATGTAATAAATAAACAATTAAATAATATCCCACTCCTCATGGGTCTCCTAGTGTTATATTCCTGTTCCCATCCATATGTCGTGTGACCACAATGCTAACGGTAGGGTTAAGGCGCTGATCGGTTTTTTTGTGACAAATTTGGGTAAGGCCTGCTAGATAGTAAGCCTCGTGGGCAAGAACCTCAGCTTTATTACGCAGATGTAGGAACCGTTATTGAAGGGTTTTGGGATTTATCATTTGATCCAATAAGATGGCCGGGACATTAGAGGACCCTTAATGTTGAAAGGGTTTTTTTTTGGCATCAAATATATGAATGTAGGGTCGTTTTCTTTGCGTAGGGAAATTGTCATCGCGTTTATCATTTTAAATCTACATATTTATTTATTCATTTGTACACGCCCATTTAGGGCTTTTACATATGATAAAATTAAAAATACATTTGATATAATCAAATAATTAAAGAGATATAGCAATTAAAATAAGTAGAAAGAATATTTTTTTTACTTAAAAATAACAGAGTAAAATATAGGATGCACATTCATATAAATTTCGATACATATTGAAAATTTGTAAACATTTCAAAGCTATCAAGATAGACATACAGATTTAATAACAATGTTTTTATAGGCTGATAAGACATTTAGTACCGTTGATTTTCATGTAATATTTATTCCCTACACTGTGCAGTCGGTTCATCACTGAGTTTATTTCTGCATTGGTACCTGAATTGTTACAATGGTAAGGTACCTTCTGACGAACCGTTCTACTAGGCACAAGAATGTAACCAAATAGATTATGAGCTGTAAGTCGTTGAGATGTTTAACGTTTATTATTTTTGAAGTATGATCAGAGTTTTTTTTTGTGAGGATTTTATTATTTTCAAACCGAGTAAACAGATAATTATTATCTTTAGCTTTTTGTTTGGCCTTCCACAGCAGCTCTTTAAAGGGGTTAATAGTTCGCCTACAAATATGTTCTTCTCTCTAGCGTTCCTGCGGGAGTTCAAGACTCTCTGCTGAGCTTCCTCATCTTGAAGTTGTACTTTGTATCTGTAAGTTCCGCCCTCCATTTTCTGTGAACGATCTTGATAACGGATTATTCTTTTTATCTTCTGTGGTTCGACATTAACTTGTATCTCCTTAAATAATAATCTGTTTATGGTGTCCAGCGGTTCTTCATTAGGCAGGGTAACTACACCTGCAAACTCCGCCCAGTTGTGGCTCATACTGACCTGTTCAATTTCAGCCAGTCGAGTTTCTAAGTTATTGATTCTGATTTCTTTGTTGTTGTTAGCTTCTTCTAAAATTTCCACTTTTTTGTTTATTTGAAGAATTGTGTCAACCTTGGTTGAGATATCATCATATTGCTGGCTTATAAAATCTACACTTTTTCAATTCTAATATTTCATGTTCTAGATTTTTCTTAATGTTTAGTGTCTCTTGTTCAATTTTTGTGAAGAGTTGCTTCTTTAATTCATCCATCTTTTTGTCTACATATTTGATAAATCTTTTGTAGTGCTCTTCCCCGGAAACAGTTTGTGGTGGTGTCTCAGTAGGTTTTGAACGTGTTTGCACTTTGCTAGAAGTAGCCATTATGAACGTTGTTGTTATTTCGTACTTTGTTTGTAATAGCGCCTGAATTTGTAAGATCTTCAAAATTCTTTTCATTTATTTCACAGTGATAAATAATGATGCAGAAAAAAGGTTTAAAAAAACACTTTGGTATTACTAATATTCGAACCACGGACCTTCGGATCTAAAGGCAGATGCTCTCGCCACTCTACGATGGTTGTAACTTAGGAAGTGGGAGTTATGTGTAATATAAATTGTCTTTGCGTAGGTATATTTATGGAGATTATAAAAGGTCAATATTACTGCTACGATTAGTCTTCAAAATTATTTTCACATATTTCACAATAATAATAATGTTGCAGAAAAAAAAATAGTTCGGTATTACTAGGATTCGAACCACGGACCTCTCGTCCAACCGGGACGTGCGCGTTAACCAATTTAAAATATTAATACTAAATATTTCATAATATGGAAAAAATAATTAGTTGAAGATAATATTGTTAATTCTAAAATTTGAAATATGAGATTGACTATTATGACGGCTTGACAGAAGGGAGCAATAGCGCAATTGGTTAGATTGGTTAGCGAAATAGACGAGAGGTCTGGGTTCGAGTCCCAGTTGCGACCATTGTCTTTTTTCTGTGTTTTGTTCTCTTTCATATTTTCGTTTAGATTATAATACTATAATAATAATATATATCTTTATTGAATGAAATTTGCAAGATTATAACTAAAAAGTACATAGTCAGTGTTAATGTTTACAGTGGTTTAAAATTAAATAAGTACAAAAGGATATCAACAGAAAAAAATATAAATATGAACAGTAGACTAATGAAAAATAGAAAATAGGAAAAAATAATAGTTATAAATTTTGGTTTGTCAGTAATCTGCCTCACTAGGCTAGCCTGTGTTGAGGCAGTAATTTTTAAATCAATTTATAATACTTATAAACATACCTACACTTTTATTAAAAAAGTAATCACATAGTAGATTGGTTACATTAATAATAATTTAAAATAAAAGCAACCAATACATTGCATATTTCCATTGTATAATACCAAATCATTAATTATTTAGAATTTGGGTGAGTGCACCGGTAAAGGCCCTATCATTATTTTTGATCCAAATTTTTTTGTTATTTTTGAAATTTTTTTGGGAATCACATTGTTTTATTCTATCTGGAAGAATGTTGTAGTCTTGTTGCAAGGTATCTGAAATTTCGTTGACCAAAAGTAGTATGCGTTTTGGGGATTTGTAGTAAGGCTTTGTCATTGTTTCGAGTACAGCGAATATTTAATCTTTTTTCATAGTATTTATGTATATTTTTGTATAGATGAGTAAGGATTGTTTTTGCATATATCTGCCGAACGTCAAACACATTCATAATATTGAAGATTAAGTTCGAGTCTGTAATTAGAGGTAGTCTAAGAATCAATTTTATAATAGTTTTCTGTGTCTTTATGATTAGGTCTGTTGCTGATGCAGTACCGCCTCCCCATGCAATGATACCGTACTCAATAATAGATTGACATACTACAAAATAAATCATTTTCAAGTGTTGTAAGTCGAGAAAGTTTCTTATCGTTCCGAAAAAGTGAATGGTTTTTCTTATTTTGTTTGCAATTATTTGAGTGTGAATATTCCATTTGAGATATGGATCAATCGTGAGGCCGAGATACTTCATCTGTGTAGTGCGCTCAATGTAGGGACACTGACAAGATTCATTGGAATTAACACTAGAAAGACCACGACTGTCATTTTGACGGCTGATCTTTTTTCAAAGTTTGAGGTGGATATGGGTACCGCTGCATGCTGCGGAACCATTTATTAGATAACGAACACCTCTGCCATAGGACACTCCAAGTGGTTCGCTACGTTTAGTGACTTAGCAGGGGTGTCCGGGTTCATTGGTTGAGGTTTGTCTGGGTCTAGGTGGCGAATACGTTTGCTGACCTACTGCGTAGCGGACCGAGTCGGGAGACACTTGTTGAGGGAGACCTTATCTAGTCCTCTCCGGCAGGACCTCTCTCGACCCCTCGCCTTGCACCGCAGTGGGAGGAATGGATTCATTCGTCCGTCACTCCTGGATACATTTACGATTTTTTCCTTTTCACCTCTCACACTTTTTTCCTTTCAGAACTTCCTCTCCTTCCGTTCCCTAAAAACAACAATGCACACATAAATACACACAGAATCCCCAAAGATGACATAGGCCCTGAGGATTTTTTTTCCTGGAAATAACACGTGTGCGTAAAATGCTATAATTTTAGTACAATCATGTGATATGATTGTACAATATCGAATTGTAACGTTTTTTATAAAATCGAATGCACATTCCGCAAACGGGTTCGTTACAATGATCATACGTGTCATTTATTTGGTTTTAATTAATTTTTTTATTAATTTGGCACTGTCATCTTTCAGAAGTTTTATTTTCCGTTTTTATTTTTCGTTTAAATTAGCGCCACAAAAAAGGCCTAGGGAAAAAAAAAATCCATCAGGGCATTTGTGATCTTTTGGGATGTTGGGTGGAGGTTACCTATAGGGAAAGGAAGAATAATAGGTTCTGGGAAGTTGGGGTTTAGTGTGTTCAAGAGTGGTGTACGTACGAATCTGTCCCCACCACTGCACTGCATGGCAATGTTCTGAGAGTCTTGCTGGCGACGTCAAAAGATCACCCTTAACCGTTCTCTGCCGATCTGGCCTGCCACACGGTTGTTTGGCAGACGCATCCGCCGCCAATATCCGGACAAACCTAACCCCATGAACCCAGGCACCCCTGCTAAGTCACAAAACATATGGGGTGACCTATAGAGACGAGTTATCCAATAAATGAATCTGTCAGTTCTTCAGGAGCTAACGCAGCTGGATCAACTCTGGTATTTGTATACTCTGTCCTTCTCCAACAACCCATAAAATTAATTTGGGCGAGAGATATATTTTTTGGTATTTTTATTTGACCAATCAAGTACAGATCGAGTTCGAATGATAAGCGAATCATAAACTGCCATAAACGTCATAAACGAGGAGAAACGGGTATGTTGTTATCTTGGGTTAAGAAGGGTTGGGCAAACCGTCACATTGACGGCGGCGGTCTTTGTAGGTATAAGTCAATATATCTCAAAAAGTAATTAAGACACGTACCTGTTTATTTCACCATGGTTGTTAAACCATAAATCATGAAATGTGAAAGAAAATCTCAGCAATACAATAAATATTAAGCATTATATCGTCACTTTACTTCGGGCTGCCGTCAAAATGAAGGCTTCGGTCTTTCTAGTGTTAAAACATTTGTGTATTCTAATGGAGGCATCATCATGAGGCTTACCTGTTATATTTATACTTGATGTGACATACTTAGTTTTCTCGGTGTTCAAAGTTGTATCTGTGATGAATGCTAACCTTAG
Organism: Limnephilus rhombicus; assembly: GCA_929108145.2. NCBI lineage: Eukaryota > Metazoa > Arthropoda > Insecta > Trichoptera > Limnephilidae > Limnephilus > Limnephilus rhombicus. Next base: position 25,316,257 of record OV815295.1, on the reverse strand, counting down.
ACCTACGAGAAGCCCACAAGAATTTTTTTTTCTCCTTAATACTATGTAGAGAATTCGGTACATTCGGCGACATCTGTCCGAGCAGTTGGGAATTATTACAGAGATCTGTATAAAGACAGAAGCGAGGGAAGCCCCGTATCATAATTGTCTCGAGAACAAAGAAAGTTTAAATTTTACCAATATCCCTTTGTGTACAGCGATTAATAATAATCTGAACCAATCAGAGAAAATAGAGGCGTGTATAGGGTTAGTGGACTTTGATCAGATTGAGTGGCCTTGAATAAATTCTCACAGGAACGTAGGGTGAACGAACTGTATAATAAACAAACCTTTAGACAAAGAGTTGAAGGATTATTAACCCCGGATCGTGTTTACATAAGGCGAGATCGAAAACTGGAGGTTTTGGGCGCCAAAAGTTTCAAATGGAAACAAAAAAATCTTAGACGGGAATGTTGAAGATAAATATCACCGATAAGGGCACGGAAAACGTAACATGAATGGTCCCAGGGGACGATTTGATTAAAACCGACCTGTAATGATGGCAAAAAACGGGTGGAATCTCGGAAAATTTCAAAACTGAATATAATAGCCTGGGAAAGGGGGAAAACCCTATTTATATGGTGATGGAACGGTGAAACGAAGTAATTAGAACCAAACATCTCAAGAGAAAACTAATTGGAACTACTTGAATAGGTACCGATCTAAGGATAACTCTGTTCTGACAACACCATTTACAAAAAACAGGAGATTGAGAAAATTATATCTAAGACCGCAGTACATTTTGGTCACTCTACAATTAAAGCAAATTGCAGGAAAAGATGCTTAACGTAGTCTGACGAAAGGAAAAATGGAAAATATACGTAAAACAGTGGAAAATTATTGTTATCAATTCTAAATGAAGCGGAGATATTATAAAGACGATTTTTAGGAGAAAATTTAATAAAAATATGGTGGTTTCGTTGGGGGCATAGTTGTGTGCTAGTTGCAATCTCAAAGGAAATACAATTAGTATTGTTAAGTGTCTGGGGTCAAGTAACAATACCGGACAAATTACGGATGATTTTATTCAACAGAAATGGTCGTTTTATGTCATTTGTGCCGTTGAAAGGATCACATAATTGAGCTTGACTACTGACAAAGTGGGCGCAGGAAATGGTTGTCGACCACACATGTATTTTGTTTTCAAAAACAATGAAGATCCGAACATGCCTTTTATTTACACAAGGCCCATTATCGATTAAAAAGGGCAATAAAAATTAACGTTGCTCTAACGTAAAGTTTACAATATAGAATTCCCATAAAACTTTATTACAAACACATTAACAATGACTTATTACCAAAGTACATAAAAATTTTAAATAAATACATGTCAATGAGAAAATTTATGTGATTACCTACGTGAGAGAGATGTTAGGCTGGTTTCGGTCTAAAACATGAGATAGGAGATTATCAGAGATTTGACAAAAGGTCGTATACGGAGGAACCGAATTTGGTTTTTTTCCTATGAAGGTCTGGGTGATCAGAAGTCATTTTCCTACGAAAAGAGAGCTTTAAGAAGTCTTTAAAACGCCATGGTTTGATAAAGAACGGGGAGTTGGTTGAGAGTTTTGTTGAGAGTCCGTTGGCAGTGGGGATACAGACCGGGGTCCAGGAACAAACGTATAACTCTTTATTAAAAGTTGAAATTTCTACAAGTGTTTGCAAAGGAGTAAATTCGGTATATAATCTCCCTTTTAAATTGAGGAATAAAAAATCCAAAAAAGTGCTTAAAAATAATACGTTCGGGTGTTTTGTTTTATGTTGAAAGTGGTTAAAGTTAGTAAATAAGAATTTAATAATATTCGGGTTTCTTTTACAACATATAGTTATTGACTTTCTAATATTTAACAAAAATACGGTGTCTTAAAATAAATACAGTTTACCGGATACAAGAAAACACATCACGCGATTAATTTTAAAACTAACTAAAGGTGATATAATAATTAAACTATAATTTTACTTTAAATTACTTAACATCGGTGAAATTAATAATAATAACAAATTGCTCGAATCATGGTTTTACCACAGTGTCTCTATAATAAGATGCTTTAAAATTTCATTGTGATTTAAATAACTAATTACAATAAACAATAGTGATAATAATTCGAACACTTAGAAAACGTGCGTATCTACGGTTATTAATTCTAAAGTGATTTTAAAATATTGAGAATAAATAATAATTTACCAAACTCCGGATTTTAAAATTAAAACATCTGAATTTCAATTTGATAAATCATTTTCGAATCGAATGAAATAAAAACAATAGTTAATACGAGTTTGAGAAACTAAGTGAAATACCGAAGTGAATCTTAAATAGACAGATATTTGAAGAGTTTTTTTTCATCATCAGAGTCATTTCTCAAGAAGACCGATAGGAATCCGTTAGCTAGGAAACAAAAAGGGAAGCCTTGATCACAATGTCGTTGTCATAAAATTCCCGACTTGAAAAATTGTAATCGATCGAGGCTGGTAAGATTTAACCAATTATTAATTATTTTCAGAGACAGAGAAGGAATGGACAGGCGGCATCACCAATAAATCAATCGGAGCTTTAAAGTTTTATCACTAACACACTGATAACAATTCTCACTTGCTCGAAAGTAGGTCAAATAGGAAATACCTACTTAAAAATTAGGTCATACAAGTACTTGTTTTAGTTAGGTAGGTCTATTGTTTATTTAAGAGCGCATAAGGATATGGCGACATAAGATATCAGTTTGATTCGTAACCGAAATACCTATATTTCTCAAAACTAGGCCAAGCAAATTATACCTTAGTTGAAACTAGGTCATCCAGATACCTCTTAGGTTAGCAAAGTACCTACTTAAACGACCAATTTTTGGGTAAAAACTAGGACAAATAAAATATAATAGTGTTAGTTAAACAATGAATCGTGTTTCAAAAGGACAATGACTGTAGAAATAAAACGAAAAGAAACGCATCACTAAATCAATTTTGGTATCCTAGCGTACTTGTAAAACAGATACCTATTAGCTTCCTCTCACCAGCATGATTAGGGTATGTTGATATGACCTTCGATTGTGTATCTAAAAATTCGATTGGAGTTCAATGTCATCCATTGACATAGTCACCTAGATCCCATCAATAGATAAACAAAACAAAGCATAAATGCCAAGGGACAAGTTTATCAATTATAGCTTACGACGAAATCTGCATTCAATATGTGATAGCAACATTGACGTGGAATTCAATCAATTCTAAACAACTTGATTATACTAGAGCGATCGCCAATAGGTAGCATTGATTCAGCGTACAAAATTTCGCAAAGTAAAGTACCGCGACTAGCTAAAAACTCAAAAAGAGCTCATCATAATTATTCAGGAGGTCATTGATTCAATGACAACATGATTTATCTCTTTTTTTTAATTTCGCTTATAGGAAGTAGGTATCCAAGAATCCATAATCACTCGCAATCCTAAATACCTAACACACGAGGAACTAGTGACCTCATTTAAAAAGCACTGGTGTTCAAATACTCATACAGTCCTAAATCCTGAATTTGCACACGTATCTAGACTTCAAGGCTTCTGTATGTGAGTGTTGGCTATCCGGAAATGTAAGTGTCAACCTTTCTGGTCGGAGAGCTTTGATCTTGTGGCGGTATTGTCGAGGTGGGCATACGGGGAAGAGGAAGGACGTATGCGGACAGTACGCTGACGCGGCATTAAAGCTGCAGGTTATTTGCATACCGTAAGTCCTTGTCGAACCTGAAAGCAAACATAAGGCTCACGAGGTGCGTTTTATGTCAGCTAGTCAGAGGTGGAGTGTAACGCTGGGTCGGTCACGCGGGAGGATGGATCTGCCCGTCACAAGCTTACGCCACATTCAACGGATAGAGGCATGATAAGGGAAGACATGTAATACCCCTTCTAGACTCAGTAGAGTTAAATTCAATCCGGAGGAGACGGAAGTCGGAGTAAGACAGAAAAACGGCATGAAGACTAGGTATTCCCCCTGCTGGCGTAAAGGGCCCCTTTCATAGCATGAGACGCCCGTTGAAGAGGGTAAAACTCGGATCTAAGGACAAGCCTAGCAAACGTACTGGGGAGAATCCGGTTTGTAATTGTTGTTCATCGGTTTTCACTTGGTTAGCGGAGGAGCCGACTTTTCAGCAAACATATTATCCCCATATCCATCCATGTCCATCCATTCCTACTTTTTCTACAATTTTGCGAGTATTAACCATGAATACTAACCATGAATACAAAACACTATGTTAGGGGAAGTTGCAGACAAGGACTTCAAGTGATAAAACTGGACCTTCAAATACGACCATCCTACAAAGGTAAGGTTTTCTTTCTTGAAATGTTTAATTTATTAACTGTTGTTTATGTTATCGACGCATCAGCGGTGATAGGAAGAATTAAATAAACAAACAAAATTCCTACGGAAATCAAGTAGACACGAGGTTTAAGGGTGAGGCTAGTTTATCAAACTCGGTTTAATATACTAAAATAATAATAACTAAATAGATCGGAAAATTCTCACCCTTTCTCTAAAAGAATCTAGGGGTTACCACACGTAATACATTATCTTCTCTACATATGTGTGCGTACTAGGTATGCAAACAGATGTAAATTCTAAAACAAAAAAATACACAACGAAGAATATAGAAATAATGTGAACAAATAAATCTTAAATCTTGTTTACTGCGAGAAAATCGCAGGGATTTGAGAAAATAGGGTAGGTTCAGCTAGATTATAAAGTATAGGGGTTAGAAAAATCACGAGCCTGAGGTAGAAACAAACCGGAAAGAGGGTTAAGTCAGGCCATCATACCTAGGGGTGTGATCAGTAGGACATAAGGGTAGAATTATGAACGTAGCTACGAGATTTGAACTACGAGGTAGAAGCTTAGAAAAGTAAATCTATTAGGTAGGGTTCATCACAATTGGTGTCAAAGCCAGGAGTGGCGGACCATTACAACTGTTGCCGCGTGACCAGGAGAGTAAAGGTTTACAAGTTGAGAAGATTCTGAGATATTATAAAAATAAAATAAAATAAACAAATAAATAAATAAATAAAATTATAATTAATTGAAAAATAAAAAAATGTGAATAAACGAAAAGTGAAAAACGTGCCATTAAAAAATCTTCATGAAACGTTAAACAAGTGGAAAAAAAACGTACCATTAAATAATACAGTCGAAAAAAAAAAAAAACTCAAAAACGAAATAATTTGAAACAAAAGTGGAAAAACGTGCCCTGAACCGGATAAAACTCATAAATTTCATAACACCTAGGAATATTGACCTAAATTTAGAAGGGTGGTGCTTAATGATAAACAAAATTGCATTCCTCCGACGAACTAAAACACTCGAATTCGAATCAGTCCAATAACACTAATAATAAAAACATGGTTACGTAAACAAGCGATTGAACAAACACTATCGCGAGGAAATGTTTATATTATCACAAACATAGTTGGTCTCACTGATAAAATATGTTTGTGACAGGATGATTGTGACAGAAATATTTGTTATTGGAGCACCTCGAGATATTACTGTGGAAAAAAGAGATACTTACGATAAAGTTAAACAAACAATCGTCGAGTATATTATTGTTTCTTTCGAGTTGAAGGATTTTAAAATAAATACTTATGTGATATGGTGACATAAAAATAAATAAAATAAACATAACATACGCAGCAAAGGACGGGTAAAAAAATAAAATAAAATACTACACATAAACATAAAATGCGCTTTTCAAATCGTTGCGTTCAAACATTTAACAGGGATGGATTGGACCTTTAGATACACCATTACATGGATACCGGCTGAATAAATTAGAAGTTGAGACTTACCGGAGATTGGCATATTTCTCGGGTGACCGGATTATTTCCGATTTGCAATATAGAGCAAGTAAGCGGAATGGATTAAAACGCATCCGAATTCTAAAGGGGGTGACTTGTTTCGAATGTGGTTTAGATACATTGTTGCGGTTGAGAAAATAAAGGAAAACTTAGGGAGAGGTTACGGAAGCAAAATCTTAGGGGGGGAAGGTTACGGAAGAAGAGTCTTAGGGGGGAGTTGTGGAAATAAGAATCATAGGGAGGAAGGTATAGGGGTAAAAATCTTAGGGGGGTAGAACAAAGGGTAGGAACAGCAACTGACATGAGTTAGTTAACTCAAATAGGTCGTTGAGAGGACAAGAGTAAGTTGAAGAATGGTTTCAGCACAGAGGAACACCGAACAGGATTCTACGATATAAAATACTGAAAGGCAGGGGCGCGCAACAAGTTTGAAAAAAAAAGAAGAAAAAGAAAAAAAGGAAGATTTAAGGAAAATTGTACAAAATTAGATCACCTATGTTTAGTTCTAATTCCATCAATTAACACTAGGAGGCGTGTTTACCGCTGGAATTACAACTATAGGGGGGCTGTGATGAATGCTAACCTTAGACCTACGAGAAGCCCACAAGAATTTTTTTTTCTCCTTAATACTATGTAGAGAATTCGGTACATTCGGCGACATCTGTCCGAGCAGTTGGGAATTATTACAGAGATCTGTATAAAGACAGAAGCGAGGGAAGCCCCGTATCATAATTGTCTCGAGAACAAAGAAAGTTTAAATTTTACCAATATCCCTTTGTGTACAGCGATTAATAATAATCTGAACCAATCAGAGAAAATAGAGGCGTGTATAGGGTTAGTGGACTTTGATCAGATTGAGTGGCCTTGAATAAATTCTCACAGGAACGTAGGGTGAACGAACTGTATAATAAACAAACCTTTAGACAAAGAGTTGAAGGATTATTAACCCCGGATCGTGTTTACATAAGGCGAGATCGAAAACTGGAGGTTTTGGGCGCCAAAAGTTTCAAATGGAAACAAAAAAATCTTAGACGGGAATGTTGAAGATAAATATCACCGATAAGGGCACGGAAAACGTAACATGAATGGTCCCAGGGGACGATTTGATTAAAACCGACCTGTAATGATGGCAAAAAACGGGTGGAATCTCGGAAAATTTCAAAACTGAATATAATAGCCTGGGAAAGGGGGAAAACCCTATTTATATGGTGATGGAACGGTGAAACGAAGTAATTAGAACCAAATATCTCAAGAGAAAACTAATTGGAACTACTTGAATAGGTACCGATCTAAGGATAACTCTGTTCTGACAACACCATTTACAAAAAACAGGAGATTGAGAAAATTATATCTAAGACCGCAGTACATTTTGGTCACTCTACAATTAAAGCAAATTGCAGGAAAAGATGCTTAACGTAGTCTGACGAAAGGAAAAATGGAAAATATACGTAAAACAGTGGAAAATTATTGTTATCAATTCTAAATGAAGCGGAGATATTATAAAGACGATTTTTAGGAGAAAATTTAATAAAAATATGGTGGTTTCGTTGGGGGCATAGTTGTGTGCTAGTTGCAATCTCAAAGGAAATACAATTAGTATTGTTAAGTGTCTGGGGTCAAGTAACAATACCGGACAAATTACGGATGATTTTATTCAACAGAAATGGTCGTTTTATGTCATTTGTGCCGTTGAAAGGATCACATAATTGAGCTTGACTACTGACAAAGTGGGCGCAGGAAATGGTTGTCGACCACACATGTATTTTGTTTTCAAAAACAATGAAGATCCGAACATGCTTTTTATTTACACAAGGCCCATTATCGATTAAAAAGGGCAATAAAAATTAACGTTGCTCTAACGTAAAGTTTACAATATAGAATTCCCATAAAACTTTATTACAAACACATTAACAATGACTTATTACCAAAGTACATAAAAATTTTAAATAAATACATGTCAATGAGAAAATTTATGTGATTACCTACGTGAGAGAGATGTTAGGCTGGTTTCGGTCTAAAACATGAGATAGGAGATTATCAGAGATTTGACAAAAGGTCGTATACGGAGGAACCGAATTTGGTTTTTTTCCTATGAAGGTCTGGGTGATCAGAAGTCATTTTCCTACGAAAAGAGAGCTTTAAGAAGTCTTTAAAACGCCATGGTTTGATAAAGAACGGGGAGTTGGTTGAGAGTTTTGTTGAGAGTCCGTTGGCAGTGGGGATACAGACCGGGGTCCAGGAACAAACGTATAACTCTTTATTAAAAGTTGAAATTTCTACAAGTGTTTGCAAAGGAGTAAATTCGGTATATAATCTCCCTTTTAAATTGAGGAATAAAAAATCCAAAAAAGTGCTTAAAAATAATACGTTCGGGTGTTTTGTTTTATGTTGAAAGTGGTTAAAGTTAGTAAATAAGAATTTAATAATATTCGGGTTTCTTTTACAACATATAGTTATTGACTTTCTAATATTTAACAAAAATACGGTGTCTTAAAATAAATACAGTTTACCGGATACAAGAAAACACATCACGCGATTAATTTTAAAACTAACTAAAGGTGATATAATAATTAAACTATAATTTTACTTTAAATTACTTAACATCGGTGAAATTAATAATAATAACAAATTGCTCGAATCATGGTTTTACCACAGTGTCTCTATAATAAGATGCTTTAAAATTTCATTGTGATTTAAATAACTAATTACAATAAACAATAGTGATAATAATTCGAACACTTAGAAAACGTGCGTATCTACGGTTATTAATTCTAAAGTGATTTTAAAATATTGAGAATAAATAATAATTTACCAAACTCCGGATTTTAAAATTAAAACATCTGAATTTCAATTTGATAAATCATTTTCGAATCGAATGAAATAAAAACAATAGTTAATACGAGTTTGAGAAACTAAGTGAAATACCGAAGTGAATCTTAAATAGACAGATATTTGAAGAGTTTTTTTTCATCATCAGAGTCATTTCTCAAGAAGACCGATAGGAATCCGTTAGCTAGGAAACAAAAAGGGAAGCCTTGATCACAATGTCGTTGTCATAAAATTCCCGACTTGAAAAATTGTAATCGATCGAGGCTGGTAAGATTTAACCAATTATTAATTATTTTCAGAGACAGAGAAGGAATGGACAGGCGGCATCACCAATAAATCAATCGGAGCTTTAAAGTTTTATCACTAACACACTGATAACAATTCTCACTTGCTCGAAAGTAGGTCAAATAGGAAATACCTACTTAAAAATTAGGTCATACAAGTACTTGTTTTAGTTAGGTAGGTCTATTGTTTATTTAAGAGCGCATAAGGATATGGCGACATAAGATATCAGTTTGATTCGTAACCGAAATACCTATATTTCTCAAAACTAGGCCAAGCAAATTATACCTTAGTTGAAACTAGGTCATCCAGATACCTCTTAGGTTAGCAAAGTACCTACTTAAACGACCAATTTTTGGGTAAAAACTAGGACAAATAAAATATAATAGTGTTAGTTAAACAATGAATCGTGTTTCAAAAGGACAATGACTGTAGAAATAAAACGAAAAGAAACGCATCACTAAATCAATTTTGGTATCCTAGCGTACTTGTAAAACAGATACCTATTAGCTTCCTCTCACCAGCATGATTAGGGTATGTTGATATGACCTTCGATTGTGTATCTAAAAATTCGATTGGAGTTCAATGTCATCCATTGACATAGTCACCTAGATCCCATCAATAGATAAACAAAACAAAGCATAAATGCCAAGGGACAAGTTTATCAATTATAGCTTACGACGAAATCTGCATTCAATATGTGATAGCAACATTGACGTGGAATTCAATCAATTCTAAACAACTTGATTATACTAGAGCGATCGCCAATAGGTAGCATTGATTCAGCGTACAAAATTTCGCAAAGTAAAGTACCGCGACTAGCTAAAAACTCAAAAAGAGCTCATCATAATTATTCAGGAGGTCATTGATTCAATGACAACATGATTTATCTCTTTTTTTTAATTTCGCTTATAGGAAGTAGGTATCCAAGAATCCATAATCACTCGCAATCCTAAATACCTAACACACGAGGAACTAGTGACCTCATTTAAAAAGCACTGGTGTTCAAATACTCATACAGTCCTAAATCCTGAATTTGCACACGTATCTAGACTTCAAGGCTTCTGTATGTGAGTGTTGGCTATCCGGAAATGTAAGTGTCAACCTTTCTGGTCGGAGAGCTTTGATCTTGTGGCGGTATTGTCGAGGTGGGCATACGGGGAAGAGGAAGGACGTATGCGGACAGTACGCTGACGCGGCATTAAAGCTGCAGGTTATTTGCATACCGTAAGTCCTTGTCGAACCTGAAAGCAAACATAAGGCTCACGAGGTGCGTTTTATGTCAGCTAGTCAGAGGTGGAGTGTAACGCTGGGTCGGTCACGCGGGAGGATGGATCTGCCCGTCACAAGCTTACGCCACATTCAACGGATAGAGGCATGATAAGGGAAGACATGTAATACCCCTTCTAGACTCAGTAGAGTTAAATTCAATCCGGAGGAGACGGAAGTCGGAGTAAGACAGAAAAACGGCATGAAGACTAGGTATTCCCCCTGCTGGCGTAAAGGGCCCCTTTCATAGCATGAGACGCCCGTTGAAGAGGGTAAAACTCGGATCTAAGGACAAGCCTAGCAAACGTACTGGGGAGAATCCGGTTTGTAATTGTTGTTCATCGGTTTTCACTTGGTTAGCGGAGGAGCCGACTTTTCAGCAAACATATTATCCCCATATCCATCCATGTCCATCCATTCCTACTTTTTCTACAATTTTGCGAGTATTAACCATGAATACTAACCATGAATACAAAACACTATGTTAGGGGAAGTTGCAGACAAGGACTTCAAGTGATAAAACTGGACCTTCAAATACGACCATCCTACAAAGGTAAGGTTTTCTTTCTTGAAATGTTTAATTTATTAACTGTTGTTTATGTTATCGACGCATCAGCGGTGATAGGAAGAATTAAATAAACAAACAAAATTCCTACGGAAATCAAGTAGACACGAGGTTTAAGGGTGAGGCTAGTTTATCAAACTCGGTTTAATATACTAAAATAATAATAACTAAATAGATCGGAAAATTCTCACCCTTTCTCTAAAAGAATCTAGGGGTTACCACACGTAATACATTATCTTCTCTACATATGTGTGCGTACTAGGTATGCAAACAGATGTAAATTCTAAAACAAAAAAATACACCACGAAGAATATAGAAATAATGTGAACAAATAAATCTTAAATCTTGTTTACTGCGAGAAAATCGCAGGGATTTGAGAAAATAGGGTAGGTTCAGCTAGATTATAAAGTATAGGGGTTAGAAAAATCACGAGCCTGAGGTAGAAACAAACCGGAAAGAGGGTTAAGTCAGGCCATCATACCTAGGGGTGTGATCAGTAGGACATAAGGGTAGAATTATGAACGTAGCTACGAGATTTGAACTACGAGGTAGAAGCTTAGAAAAGTAAATCTATTAGGTAGGGTTCATCACAATTGGTGTCAAAGCCAGGAGTGGCGGACCATTACATATCTAACCACTTTTTTACAATGTTTACATCCGTTTCAGCTTTTTTGTAGACAACTACCCAAGTGTCAGCTTCAAACAGTAAAATAGTTTCATCGACAAAACTAACTATTTTTCCCTGAATATTAATGTTACACAAGTCGTTGATATATAAAAGGAACAAAGACGGTCCTAATATGCTATCTTATGGTATGCCATAGTTAGTTGAGCACTGATTGCTAAGTGTGTTCAATATTTTCACTTGTTGCATGCGTTCATCAAGGTAGCTCATAAAAAAATTAAGTTCGTTGCCTGTAATACCGATTATTTGAAGTTTGTTTATTAATTTACTGTGTGATATTGTATCGAAGGCTTTAGAAAGGTCTAAAAATATTGAAATACATTTTTTGTTTTTATCAAGGTTTTTTACAATGAAGACAGTTACGGCGGCAATAGCGTCTGGAGTACTCTTGTTTTCTTGAAACCCGTATTGATTTTCTGAGAGTACTTTATGGCTCATCAGAACTTTTACCAACTGATCATTGATAATTTTTTCAAATACTTTGGATAGAGTGGTCAGTTAGGTTAGTTATTAGGTGGTTTTTTGGATCAGCTGTCAGATATTTACACATTTTAACATCTGATGTTGTAAGCAAATTATTATTATTGTAATCTTCTTCTTTAATAAAATAAAAATGATATTAGGAATATTTCCAATAAACTAGTAAAAACCCTTAATCACGTGTTCAAGTGACGGTTTATCTCTGAAGATGTAATATGGTAATTAATTGAATATCACCCGTCTTTTTCTCTTTATCACTACATAAGATGTTAATTTCACTCTCTCACTGTTCCTTTGTATTATGTTTTATATCTTTCTTTATTATAAATAAGCCCACACAATGTATATTTTTGATCAGTTTAATTTTATACCCTGAAGATGCTTGTGTAAAGCGAAACCGATCGATATATGAAAAGTAAATAATTAAACCGTGGTTACAAACAAAGTAATTGTTTTATTTCAAATAAAACTGAATTTATCCTAACGATTTGCGTTATTAGGGTGACGTTTTGATTTAATTTGGAATTTCTCCAATGTTTTCCTAACTTTCAGCGATTAAACTACGTACTCACGTAATAACATTCAAAATGATTATGATATTTAATTATGTTCTTATACCCGGTAACGTGAGTTCACAAAAAGTTCAGTATTACCCTAGCCCAGATAGAGGGAGATTGAAAGTAGGTAGGGGTGAAAAGGGAGCAGAAGACGAGAGAGGGAGGGGGTTGGGGGGATTACCGCAAACGATTTGCCGCCAAAACTGATAAAACCATTCCGTTACGCTTTCGAGTCACGTCCGTTAGAACGCTGGTCGCTATCCGTTAGGCGGCGTTACACGGTGCTGCGGTGGACTAACGGCGGATAACGGCGCTGAAAGAAAGAGAGAAAGCGTCAATTGAAAGGAATGATTGTTTTAAAAAATGCTAATTTAATGTGATTATAAATATATTTTGGGGTGATAACTGTTTATTTGATCTTTTATACACCTATGGGACTTTTACATTGGGCATAGAATGTGAACACTTTGAAGTGAAACTTCTTTAAAACCGGTGTTATTTGAAACTCAGTGAAACGGAAAGGACCCTAAAAAGAGAAAAACACATACATCTATAGGATTTAGCCTGCGAGAGAATGAGATATAATGAAACCTTACCTACTTAGAGTAGGTCCCTATGAAGCGTCGTTGGCCACTTTGATTATGAGCTCACTTTTCAAGGCTCTACTGGTTTAGATTGTGTGAACTGCACTCGATATTTTTTGTCACAGGGGTTAGTAATAAACAATTGATTGCAAAACACAATTTCTTATATTTCAGTGGTTTACAATTGAATAAAAAAAAAAATAACAAAATGTGATAAATAAATATTATCCGAAATAATTCATTGGCATACAAAAATTGTTTCGGTATATTTTAAACATCGAAATTGTTACATTAAAAATTTGGACACCATTAGTAAATTCATTTGCTAAACTATACAATACCTATCTTTGGAATTGACGAGTTTGCTACTTAACTGATTTGTGAATGTTGTCATTGAAATAGACCCTTAATGTCTAGTGTGTCGAGTAGGTACTCTTAAATTGACTTCATATATCTATGTTTAACGGTCTTTATAAAGAAAATATTAAGATTGTGAAATTTAATTTTTGGGAGGACACAGACTTAAGATTACCGATTTATTACACATTTCCCTTAAACACGGTAAGTTTTAAAGCTCTTAAAAATACATGTTATTCTATAGACTTTGCCTGAAAAATGCTTTGAAAAATTATTATTAACACGTTTGTTTCAGTTATTTTACAAGTTTTATGTATGAAAAATTTCACAGTGTTTCTTTAAATGCCGTTTAAGATAATGCCCGCGAGATTTTTGCTCTATTTTAAACGAGTCGTGTTTTATTAAACATTTTCGCAATTTTCGCATCGATTTTGTCGCTGTAAGCGTTCTCCTCTAACATTTGTAATTTCGTATCTCTCCATCTTCTTCTTTTCGGGCCCGGTTGCAGAGCCTTAACCGAATTTACTAGCTTACGTACATTTTTGTGTTGAGTTAAATTGGAAACATATATACCTACATAGTTTTCTATGTTGATTTAAATTGGCAACATTTTTTTTCTATAAAATTGCTAGGTATATATGGAGCTATTCTTTTATCTGTGGCGCTAGGATAGTTATAGGAAACTTCGAACTTTCACAAAATTTCCGTTAGTTTAATAGTAGTTAATGGTTTTTTGTATTTATTTATTTTTATGTGATTACCGCCAACTGCTCCCATCTTCTGAAACAAGTGAGGTTATGTCGAGACACACTTAGGGCACGGGACGCCTACGTGGGACCTAAACGCGATGCCAACTCAGCCAACGACCGTTCAATGATAAGCAATGTTAGCATAATACCTACTTTTCTTTTGTATGGGTTCTATATAATTTAATTAGCGTATTTTGTTTCGTGATTACTGTTCCACGAAAATATTATGTACATCACATTATATTAAAGACAGTTTAGGCGTATATTAACATAAACAAATAATTCAAACCCTGACTAGGCCCTGCGGCCGCTTTTGGTTCGGTTTCGCCAAAGATATTGAAATATAAGTAGATGTGCTATCTGCTGTTTTTACTATGTGGGTCTGCGCTTCCGGGTGTCGCCGATATTGTTTACCAATTAACAAATAAACTAAAAGAACAAATAATTAACGAATAAACCAAATGAACGTTAAACTAAATGAACGAATTCTTTCCTTATTCAGAATATATTGTTAACCAATATTAATGCACATTTTCAAAAAATCAACGAAATGAACAAATTCTTTTTGTATGAAAACTACGCTAATTAGCGCTTAGTCCGGCGACATTTGCGCGGACACCATAGCATATCTCTTCTGTATTTGAATATCTTTGGGTTTCGCCCAGTTTAAGTGTTGGTGACCATTATATAAATCCGTTAGGAACTGGTTCCAAAAATAGCCGGTTCTTCGGATCTACTGTGAATCAGTGACAGCTAGTCATCGGGTAACCGCGACAAGCAATGACGTCATATATCCACATTTGGCAGTTACAATAATAATCATACTATCGTCAATCTCTCTATATCCGGAGAGATACACAAAATTACAAATCCGTAATACCTACGCCTGCCAGGCGATGCTAATCACGCAAACTGTTAACGTAAGTGGCGTCATATTTTGGCATTGCTTTAATTCGGTTATATTACAATAGTAAATTTGTATACAAACTCCACATACAAAAACGGTTTTGCGTAAGGCGCGGCATCAGAGTTGCAATCTTAACCGGATTCTTAAATTTCAACCGTACAGTCTCTAGCCTATTAATACTGTTCGATTAATCAAAATAAATTTAATGTGCACGCCGAGATTAGAACCTACGTATTCGGGGCCACGGATTATAACCACTCAACCACGAATACCGTAAAAATTCTACGGAAAACAGGATTATTAATTATTACCCCTTTTTACATTTAGCTAGATTTATGAAAATATCAATAACAAAAGATCCTGTCGAAGTAAAATCCCACAACGCCAGATAATTGCATAAAATTCGATGGGTCCACATTTCGCAAAAGGGTACACATCCAAATATAATGCCTTTACCGCCAATGCGACCAAATCCCGAGGGACAATCGCTAGACTTTAGTAAGGAGCTTCCTTTGTAGGCACAAATAAAAATCCTCGCAATGAAAATGGACTTACACGACTAAGTCCCTTGCAAAGGAAACGCGAATCTTATTTCTGTTTATTCTTATCCTATTTTGGAAATATATTGAAAGATTTTTGTGCACTTATTTGAAATATCGTTTGTATTGACGGCCTCCGTGGTTGAGAGGCAAAGCTCTCTACTAGCGATCTGGAGGTCGTGGGTTCGAATTCCGGCGTGCGGCAATAAATTTTGTTTGAACGATTTGTGTTTTCATAATTTAGTAATTAAAAATAATATAAGATATATTTGCGGCATTTTCTAGAGTAATAGACATTCTCAGTATCGCTCTGGTGTAGGGTCATCATTCAGAATTGAAATGTTGCTTGAACTGGCTTTGGCTGTGTTTGGTGACTAGATACACAAGAGTTGACAAGAGTCTCAAGTGCTCACATGGAGCGAGTGGCATCTCCTATTGGGATATGATGTAGAAGGTATTTGGGAGGGGAAGGAGATGGGGCAGAGGAAGGTGGGGAAGAACCTGGCTAGTCAGATCTGGTCATCAAACACGATTTAAGCCATTTCAATTGTGATCGGCGGTCTTTCACCAGGGCGATACTGAGATTATGTTTTACTCTGGAACGTACCGCCAGTAAATTATATATGATTTTAAATTAATTAATTGTGAAACAACACAGGCGAAGTCGGGGAGCCGGCTAAAGGACACGGACTCCGAGTTTCGTCTGAGGTTGGGCCGATAGCCATGCACATTGTCATTGGGACTGCCTGGTGGTTTGTGGAATACCTTCTCTGAATATTTTCTTTCTATGCATTTTATTTTCCCTATGTTATCATTGTTATTACTTGCATTATATTATTACTTTTATTTTTTCGTTATTCCTTTTATTCCTGGCTTCCCCAACCGGGCGCAGCTCTTATTTTCCTTTTTATTTACTAACACTTTATCTGTATATATTTCTCTCTATAGATTGCAGATGAATTTTTCCACGGGCTGCCACATTTATTATTCTTTTGTACTATGTTAATGTATACTGTTTGCATAATGAATACTTGAATACTGCTTTCTAATCCCGTATGCATGGACATTGAAGGGTCTAGAGTCGTTAAATGTAGCTTCGTTCAATAAAATAGAGTCTTGACGTGTGCGGTGAAGGAGGAAACCATATCATGTTTCCTTATCACTCCGTTGGGAAAGTGGTGGGGTCCCCTCCAATGTGAAACAACACAAATAAATCAAATAAAACTTACTTGCACAAAGCGGGATTTGAACGCACAATCCCCGGAATCGTAGTCCAGATTCGTAACCACTAAACCAAGGAGGCTGTCAAAGCTATTTTTCTATTCTGAACGGTGTTCTTTCACAAGAGTGATAGTGAGAGTGTCTACCACAGTTGTCTGTCAAAAAATTCTTGTTAAATCAATTAAATAGATAACAATTACTATAAGCAATAATTAACAGCCTGAAACACTCATTTACATTGAAAAATCTTCCGAGAAAAGATACTTGCCGCCAACGGGACTTGAACCCGTGTCGTATTAAATAGGTTTTATTTCTTCGTCCAATTCTGCCAATACAGTGAAATAATAATAGTAATAAGGGATGAATCGGGGGTGGGGTCTCCCCGAGGGCGCGGCAATCGCAGAAGATAGTTAGGAATTGATGGAAGCAGAGGCCTAATGCGAAGGTAAAGATCAGACATAAATAAATGATAGGCATAACTTTATATTTCACCGTAAATCTAATGTTCCCCCACCGCCCGCCGGGTGTTCTACCCTCGCAGGGCTGAATCTAGGCGATATTTATTTAGATTTTTTTAAAGATAGACAAACATTCCCAGGTTATAAATCTTTTAAATGTAAATGTCCATATAATATGTTATTTATTCAGCAGTATTCTAGAGATACTAACCAAATCATCAGTTTTGGGACCATTCTTATTTTTGATATATGTCAATGATATATTCCATATTTCCAAATATGGAGACATTGTCTCATACGCTGACGATACAGTCCTACTACTAAAAGCAAACACCTGATCTGAATTAAATAACTTGGCAAATACAGATATCAATACATTAAAATTATGGTTAGATAAAAACCTGTTGACTTTAAATTCTAAAAAAACCTATTATTTACCATTTAAGGGGATGGGGAGGGGGAGGAGGATGGGAGGGGGGTGGTGAAAGGGGAACTCGGAAGTGTGCGGAGGGGAAGAGGAGGAGTAGAGGGAGCAAGAAGGTGAACTAAAAGCCGCCCGCAGGGCCTAGCAGCAAGACCTGCGGAGCGGGTTTTTAACTGCTATTGTTGTATAAAAATGAAGATAAAAGTGACACAGACGTTAAATTAAAGTAATAGAGTACGCAGATGGAATTGAATCAAGATGAATTTAAATATAAAAGACAGGTAGAAAATTAAGTTAAATATTGCAAATAGTACGACACAAAACTCGACATTGTGAAGCTGAAAGTATTTATAAAGACGAAAGGGTCCTACTTTGCGGAAAATCATGCATAAAAATCTATCATGTCTGCTAATAATTTATTAACTTTTATTATTTTTCTTATTTCTTATAAAATCGTCTCTTTTAATATTCTTTACCAGCGGCCGGCAATTTAGTGATGGTGGCGGGCCGCATGAATATGTAACAAATTTTTGAGGGCCACGCGACCATCGCCGTCACTCGTGCGCGTGCGAGCCTGCTCAGCCAGTGCGCTTGTGACTGTCCGTCTGATTGCCCGTCATCATAGTCTAGCGTATACCGTAACGCTTTACCCCTCCTTCTGCACAAAAAAATGTAAGACAGAAAATATAGAAAAAGCACCGCAGGCGAAAAAATTTACGTGTTTTGAAATATCACGACGATTAGTTTCCACTCGGGCATTGGTGGTTCGATCCCCCAATAGTTAGTCCTCCATCATTACAGAAGCCACATTCTCGACTTATTATTGTGGGTGGATTTAGATTTTCAACATTCAGAGATTATTTATACATGTAGCACACACGGAAAAAGCGCCACAGGCGAAAAAAATATTCAAGTGTTCATCACGTGTTTTGAAATATCACAACTATATTAATAAAATTACGTATATTTTTTTAAAATTTTTTTATTTTTTATTTTTTTTATTTTTTTTATTTTAGCATATAAAATATAATGTACATTTAGATTATGTAATAATTTGTGTACATTTATTTTCAAATATCTTAATTAATACCACTCTTCCATGGAAGCATTAGCTTGTGTCTGGAAGAGTAGTGTACATTTTTTAAATGCTATATTATTTCTTAAGTTTTTAAATTACAATGTGAATGTAAAAAAAAAACAATAAGTTGTAAGTTCGGTGTTATGTAAATGTAATTATAAATATTTATCAACTATCAAACAATTCTATTATTTGGATAATGTATCTAGAATTATTGTAATTAGTTGTCAAAAACAAAACAAAATTTAACTTATTTGAAGAATGGAGTATCACTAGGAAACTGAGTTATAAGTTATTTTTGAGATTAGATTAGTCGGAAACTTTTTTTTTTTTTTGAGATTATCTTTAAAATATTTTTGAACAGTGTTTATTAATTTGATTTGATCATTAATTTTTCTAATTTCATCCGGTAGTCGGTTGAAAATAAGTCTTCCTTGATAAGTATAAAAATTTTGTGTTAATTTTAATTTTAATTTTATAAAGTGTTTAATTTTGGGCATGAAAAAATATATTTATGTCTTGTACGGTTTTAAGTTATAAATTGATACTTTTCTTTTTCTTTTATAATTTGAATCAATGCATTTTTATTGTACAGATCTTTGAATGAAGGTACTTGGAATTCATGAAATAATTGATCCGTTGGGTAGTCAGAAGGTTTTTTTAATATAATTTTAATTATTAGCCTCTGCACAACTTCAATTGGGGAAAGATTAGTTTTGTATGCGGATCCCCAGCTAATGATAGCATATTGTAAAGTTGATTGAACCAAAGCGTAATATATTAGATATAAGTTTTTTACAGATAAAAAATTTCTGATTCTTAAAAATATATAAATCAATTTTCTAATTTTTTTTACAACTTGACAAATTTGTTCCTTCCATTTCAAATTTTTATCAATAATAACTCCTAAATATTTGATTGTGTTTGTTGTTTTTAATATTGTGCAGTTTGAGATACAATAGTTTTTACTATGTGTTTTGGAATTATCATGGATGATGATGTCAATGTTTTTAGGGGTATCATTTTTGTGTATTGCAAATGGAATTACAAATGTTTTATCACTATTTAGTGATAGTAAATTTACGTAGAAGAAATTCTTTAAAATATTTATGTCTTCTGTGGCTTTAAATGTTACTTTTTCCCAAGTTTTATCGCTAATTATTAGTACCGTATCATCGGCATATGAAGTAATTTGGCCATGTAGTGGTTGAAAAAAAATGTCATTAACATATATGGTGAAAAGGATTGGTCCAATTACTGTACCTTGCGGGATTCCAAAGTCTGATATTTCTTTATCGCTATTAATTTGATTTATTTTTACGACTTGCGGTCGATTTTTTAGGTAGTTCGAAATCCATTTAATCGCATTGTCTTTTATACCTACATTGTTCAGTTTTTTTAGTAGAATCTCATGGGATATACTATCAAAGGCTTTTCTGAGATCAATAAATATACCGGCACATTTTTCACCTTTATCCAATGATTCGTTGATGTATGAGGTTACATTAGCAATAGCATCTTGTGTGCAGAGTGACTTTATAAAACCAAACTGGTTTTTGTGAAGAATTTTATTACTTTCTAGGAAAGTGACCAATTGGTTTTTCACAATTTTTTCAAAAATCTTTCCAATGTTTGAGATTAGACAAATTGGACGACAGTTAGTTACTTGTTGTGGATCTCCAGATTTATAAATAGGTGAAATAATTGTGTTTAATTCTTAATTCTTCATCATAAGCACTTAGTCCAGTCAGTGGGGGATAAAAAATGCATTTAGCTTGCAAAAGGTCATGTAGTAGCGATTTTGATATATGTTGTTTAAATTGGGACTCTAAAGAAAAACTAAAGTTTTCGACCTTGGGGGGGTCGAGCTCGAGCCGCCATCTTGGATTGAAGGTGCCAAAATTTTGTTTTTTCAAAATAATTCCTCAACATTTGATTTTAGAATAAAAATGTCTATGGAAAATTTGAAGAAAACTAAAATACGTTCATTTTTTGTTTGAAGTTTTTTTTTTATAAATCTAATATACAGCGGTAGAAAGAAGAAAATTTTGACAAAAAAAGTAAAACTCAAGTTTTCTTGATAAATTTTGTAAGAACATATTACAAAATATCATTTTAATCCATTTCCACAATATAGTATAGTTATATAGCAAAATATATTTCAAATTTAAGTAATTTTTCGTGTTACATAGAGGAGAGAAAGAGACGGCGATATACTGCGTGCCTGCAGTCTTGACTGCAGCGTTGCCACCTCAGAGCCTATATTGCTACAGGCTAGCATCCCACTATCACGAATCCGACGTCATCGAGTGCATGGATGAAATTACTTTGTAGTGATAATGAACGTTTAGTAAGCATTAAAAAAGCAGGTCTGCCAGTGCGTATTCATCGAGTACACGAATGAAAACAACATGGTGCAAGACCAGAAGACACAGCAGATGCAGGAACACGCTTTTTTGTTGGTTTTTACGGTGTGACCTGGATGAGGACATCTTGGAAGAAGTCCGCCACCAACCATTCGAAAAAGTCGACAACAAAAAACAAATTTAATCTTGCCCCTTTGCCACCAATGAAGGCGCTGCATGGTACCATGTATTTAGGACATACCATCAAGTCCAAAAATGGTATGGAATCCAAAAAAATCCAGAAAACTGGAGCTGGAAACGTGGCACCAATGGGCTTGTTCCAGTAAGAATGACAAAGAAACCAGCACCCGAGACTTGATAAAAATTTGTTTCTTGCAATTGATTATGAAGACTTCGCGTTGTTGCCAGTGTTCAAATCCCGAAACGTTCATGGGAAAACCCTATATAAAACAATTATTAGAGCGGTCTTGTCCTATGGATGTGAGGTGGAAACAGCTGGACACCTTCAAAAGAATTTTAGGAGCGGTGCGGGAGGGAGAGGCATGGAGAATCCGCCACAATAAAGCTCTATGATATTACCAAGCTCCCAGACTCTCTGTCCATCTAAGGCTCCAAAGACTAAGATGGGCCGGACACGTGCATCGAATATCAAGCATACGAATACCGAAGAAGGTTCTAACAGGACACCCAGGAGGTAAACGAAAGGCGGGCAGACCTAGGCTGAATTGTTAAGTAAAAAAAATGTAATTATTGACTTTTTGCTTATTATTTGCGAATGATGTGAATATTGATATTTGGTAATAACCTAATTATCATAATTTGTTGTTTTCTTTAACGCATGTAATGTTATTAACCTGTAAATGTTCCTAATAAAATAAATTTAAAAAAATGATATTTAGGGCTTTCCAGTCTAGAGGTTGCTACCAAACTGTCTGAAGTAATTGAGATATGTTTTGGATCCGAATGTTCCAAATGATGCGAATGGACAAATTAATATCAATGCAAGCATTAGTGAAAAAGAAATCAACATCCTAGTTTATCAGTAAAATTATTTTAAAGAATCTCTAATTAATTGTGAATGGTATCTTTCTTACAGCGATATCAAGGAAATTTTCCCCACAAAAAATAACTTCTGAAGTTTCAACTAGTAGGTATTAAGTAATCACTTACACTGCTTAAACTAATCCAATTCCTTAAGAGTCGCAATCTAAAAGTTCACGCCCTAAAGCAAGTGGTAACTACCCCACCAGTCTATCACCCCAACAACCTACTTGTACAATCCGTCTCTGGCCTCCTTCCATAACCCACTTTATTTAATAAGATATCTCTCCGCTCTCCGCTTGTCCGTGTAATCCCGTTAAATCCCGCCAAATCCTCGGCATTCAATTCGACATGGAGGATAATAATTCCGATATAAAAGGCCAAATATTTTTCGACAATAAAGAAATAACGACAGATATTAATGCGGATGAACGGATTTTGTCATATTTTTTTTACTTTATCCTTTTTCGATTTATTGAGTTTTTAAATCTTAATGCCGAGTTTACACGAGGACAACTCAAAAGACAATACAATAATAATAATCTTGTCGCAGCTCTGTCAACAGCCTAGACAATGGGACAATACAATTATTCGACCTACATTTCAAACTAGGTCCACTAAGAAAATGGATATACATATATACAACTACTAGCGTTGCGAGAAAATTCGCGAAAAATATTAGGTATTTTAAACAAAGATGTATTGGAATTGTTAGAGTACGAACTAAATAATAAAAAGAAAAGAAACTATGGATTAAAATTGCATGGGGCGCAAATCTTCACAGGGATTGTCAGCAACGATCCTTAAAGAATTAGAAGAGGAAGTTCCTGAGAAGTATAAAACGAGTATAAGAATGTCATCAGAGCACTTTGAATTGCTATTAAGTCTCGATTCGCCAAAAATTCAACGCGAAAATACAGAAAATTCGGCATTTGCGTAGTATCAGTCAATACGGATTCCGGCGGGACCGCTCGTGCGGTGATCTTCTCGCGTATGTGGCGCATGTTTGGGGGCGGTGCCTGGAACGTTTCGGTGAGACCCAAACAGTTGCACTGGATATTTCCAAGGCCTTTGACCGGGTTTGGCACCGAGGGCTTGTCAACAAACTGTCTTCTTACGGACTTCCCGCATCCTTGTGTACGTGGATTGCCGACTTTTTGAGGGAGAGGTCGATTCAGGCGGTTGTTGACGGTTTCACCTCTTCCTCGCATTCGATAAATGCTGGCGTCCCACAAGGATCGGTTTTGTCACCGACTTTGTTTCTGTTGCACATCAATGACCTCTTGTCATGTGCACCGATTCATTTTTAAGCGGATGACAGTACAGTCCATGATAGCTTTTTGTTTGACAAGCCCCCAAAGGGCACACAAACTCCAATAGCTCGGAGGGCTTTGAAGCAAAGAATGGACGGTTACCTCGAGAGTGTTTTCTCTTGGGGTAAGAATAATCTCGTCGAATTTAATGTTTCAAAGAACCAAACATGTTTGATAACGTCTAAAAGGGATCGAAATGAAAATCTAGTCTCCTTCAACGGAAGCAATCTTCCGAACAGGACCTCCATCGATATGCTTGGTGTAACTCTAAGTGACCAGCTCAGGTACGGGGGCTCCATCGAAACCAGAGTTAAGTTAGCCCCGCAGATACTTTAATAGTACACAACTGCTAACCCTGTACAAATCGCAAGTGCGCCCCACGGTTGAATTTGGCAGCCATCTCTGGTCTGGAGCTCCAAAATACCTAAAAAAAACCCTTGTCCGTTTGATAGATTCTCACATCTTAACAGACGGACTGCAATCTTTAGAGCACAGGCATCAGGTGGGAATGCTGTCCTTGTTCTACCGGTATTACAATGGAAGATGCTCCGAGGAACTAGCGTCATTGATCCCCTCGGCACCGGTGCATAGTCGGGGAACACGCCAAACACGCGCCCAACATTTGTACACGGTTGACATAAGTCACATGAGAACGGGTCGTTTCTATGACTCGGTCTTGAGTTCAACGGCTCGGCTGTGGAACGATTTGCCGGCCTCTGTGCTTCCTCCCTCCTACAACATGGGTCTCTACAAGACCCGTGTTCACTCCTTCCTTTCCTCAAAAAGACCCTCCACACAGCATCTCCAAAGATGACATAGGCCCTGAGGGAAGTTATTTACCTCAGGGCCTCCTGTGTGGAGTTAATGTAAAAAAAAGAAGCTGAAACTATTGCCTCCACCGCAACCGTTTCCACTGTAGCTTGTTCCTGTAATATTGGAATATTGGAAATCGCCATAAACAATGCGCCTTAAACAATCGTGTTCACTATATGTGTCTACCAATTTAGTAAATTTTTAAGCCGAAATACGATTTTCGAGCGCAGAGAGCTGAGATACGTACGCAAGGATTGACGGGCTATTGTCCTACTGTCGTAGTGTTACCGAAACCAAAACTTCAAAATCGGGAGAATTTTCGCCTAAAAATCAGGAGAAATCGGGAGAAAACGGGAGAATTTTTAAGAAATCGGGAGATGACTAGAATTATTTTAATGAAATTTCTCCCTTGTCAATAATTCGAATCCCTTTTATTATTGCGAAGCAGAACCTTAACAACAAACGAAAGATCCATAAGCAGCGCCGTCAATACGATTATTGTAGATGTTGCCCGTGGAATAAAGCAATTTTCCCTAACGTTCAACGGAGACTTATTTTACGTCTGGCAACTCAGCACAAATTTTTGTGAAACTTCGACCTTGGACTGTCACCCGTACCTTAACGAGACGCAAAATTCATTTAATACCTACTTACTTTTAAAAGTAAATGACATTCATATAAGTAACAATCTTTTAATCAATAAGTAATAATTTTATTAAGGAACCAATAAACCACCTGATGGGCTTTTTCAAAACACCTCTCACCTGGCGACAGATACTCGATAACGATACACTGTTTAGTAATCCTTTATTGAAATACCTACTAATATCTCAGTCTAATCATCAAAAACAAAAATAAAGTGCATGGACCATATTAAAATTGTTAATGAAATTATGGAAATTATTACTGTTATGAAATACTTACGAGTTATATTATATTAAAATTTAACCATTAAACATTTTCATGTTTCGACTGCAACTATTCGTTTTCTTAAAAGGAACATTTAAAAGTCCACAAGCCGTGTTACAGTGGAGAAAAACCCTTTTCATGTTCTGACTGCAACTATTAATGTTCTTGAAAGTCACAATTTAACATCCACAGGCTGGTTCACTGTGGAGAAAAACCTTTTTTATGTTTCGATTGTAACTATTCATGTTCTCAAAAGGAACATTTAAAAGTCCGCAAGCCGTCTCACAGTGGAAAAAAACCTTTTTTAAAGAAAGTTTGAAGTTTAATCCTTGCCAAAATGTTAACCTAAAAAATTGCTTTAAATATGTTGTTAATGTATATCCAAATATACATTAACATCCAAGTAAGCATACAGCGCTTATCCTTTGTGTGTCCGGTAGTAAATATTTAAGCGAGCGGTTTTTTTTCGTTTTGAAAATAAATAAGAACAAACATCGCTCAAGGTTTACGGATGAACATCTCCAATCGATTCTTAAAATAACTACTTACCACGAATATGACACCCGACTTCAATGAGCTTATCAAAAATAAGAGAAGTCAGGTGTCCGGCTCAAGATAATTTACCATTTTACCCTCCTTTTTAACTTGAATGAAAAGTTATAATAACTAGGTTCTTACATATCTAACTAAATAAAGATTTAAACAATTGAGCATGGGTTTTAATTTTGAGTCTGGCCCGCTTACACACGCAAAATCTTATAAATGGCCCTTAATAAAATCTAGTTTGATACCCCGCCGTTACGTAATAAATTATAATGCTTACTTTTAAAAAATATTTATTAACTTAGAATTTAGAATTTACGGCACAAGTGCCATAAAATCCCAACTTTTCACCCCACAAACCGCCACTGACTGGTGTGTTTCCTCCTGATGTCTTTACCTCTGAAATTTGTGTAAATGAATTCCAATATTCCTGGTTATAAAAATCACAATATTTACTTAGTTTAATTCTAACACGGTGTCAATTCTAACTCAAAGTGTTTTATCCCCAAATATTGTATTTTATTTATTGTCGTATTTTTATCTGTAACAAGGGAAACAATTTGTAACAGCAGTTTGTTACGTCATATTTCCTGGACGTAAAACAAGGCGTTCTCAAAGTTAACTACTGAACCAGTATAGTAATTCTTCGATAGAGGGTGATCATTTATTTTAAATGTTTTTCTGAATTGATAGAGTTATTGTGGAAAGAATGGAGATCTGTAAAACAAAAAGAATGTGATAATGTTAATTGTTTTTGTAAATACTAGGGCTGTCCGTAAAGTAAGATCTCCAAGGTGCTGCATTTGCGAAAAACGATTTTTATCTTTTAACACTGGCGTGCAGCCTGGTTTCCTCTTGCCAAATCCCCACCACGACTCTATGACGCATAGTCTCGATGTGGTAGCCGTTCGCGAAAGAGCTTGCGCTCGCCTCACCGAGGGCTTTGCTATCCAGAGCCAGAGAGACAATGTATAATGTAATTGTTATAATAATGATGGGGAGAATGGAGACAGAAAAGAACAGAAGTATTTGACTTTTAATGTTAGAAGTAAGTATCTACTACGGGTTTGAATTATTTTTGAGGCGAAAGGTTTTGAACATTGACATGTCATATTACATTGATGGTTCATATAACCTTCAAAAGTTGTTTTAACAATAGTTATTCCAATAAAAACTGTTTTTTTTTCCATTAGTTCCACACGTGAGGTCCTGAGGAAAATTATTTCCCTTTTCATATTTGTTGATGCCGTGTGGGAAGACTTTTAAAGGAAAGGAAGGAGAGCATGTTCTGGAAGGGATAAGGTATGAGAAATGGGTAGGAATTTGGGGATCCGTGGGTCCAGGTGTGACAGACAAATAAATTCATCCCTCCCATTGCGGTGCAAGTGATGGGTTTGCTTGAGAGGCCAAATGAAAACTCAAACTCAAACTGACCCTCCCGATCCGGCCTTCCACGCAGTCGCCTGTACAAAACACATCCCGTTAACCCGGATATCCCTGCTAATTCACCAAATGTAGCGAAGTACTTGGGGTGACCTACGGAATTTTGAATGGAAGGATAGGGAGGAAAAAGGTATGAGTGGTCGGGGTCAGTGTGTCCAGTAGTGACGGACGTATAAATCCATCCTTCCAACTGCGATGCAAAGATATGGATCGAGAGCGTCCGGCTGGAGAGGTCATAAGGCCTCCCTCAACCAGTATCTCCCGATCCGGCCATCGCGCAGTTGGTGGACAGACGCATCCGCCGCCATGATCCGGACAAACCTCACCCCGTGAACCTGGGCACCCTTGCTGAGTCACCAAATGCAGCGAAGCACTTGGGATGATCTATGGCAAAGGTGTCGGTTATCCTATAAATGGTTCCCGGAGCGGCGGTCCCATGACTCGCCTCCCATATTAAAAGTTAATTATTTATTATCGAAGGAAGCAAATACTTTGTGGTGTGACATTATATATTAAATTAAAAAAACACACTTTGTAAAGCACCACTTTTTATTAGAATTGATATGTATGTCTGTAGATAATTATCTTTAGTTGTTATAATAAACCCTGATGAAGCTCGAGATGAGCGAAACCTGGTTGGCTGTTAAATATCAATTCTAATAAAAAGTGGTGCTTTACAAAGTGTGTTTTTTTTTAAATTTAATAGTTAATTATTTAATAAAAAAAGTTACGGTACGCATAACCTTCTTCCAAACTGAAATGTTGTTGAAAAATTTTTTATTTATGTTATAATTTATTGCATTTGCAGGCAACTCCCTGTATGTTGGTAGTCCAAGACAATACCGAGTTATTTAACGCCGGTCGTTTCGTCTCGGCCGCTATCAAAATCCAATAAAAGCATATCTCGCCGCACTCCCAAGATTAAGCAGTTGTTACTCTGCTGTGTGTATGTGTTATGTTTATAATATACTGTGTGTATGTATATGTATAATATGCTTTGTGTCTATACCACGTGTATAATAAATATGCTAGGTGTATGTGTCAAATATATTGTGCTATAGAGCCGTACAGTGCTGTAATATATCCGGAGACCGATCTATTAAGAATGCATTTAGGACTCTCCATGTTGTACATTATGCATTGCAGAGATGTGTAATATAATATTTCGATGTATTAATTTAGTTAACTAAACAAAACCAGCCTTACTTAAAAACACTTCACGACAGTTAAATGGTATTTTTGAGAGAATGTACATTTTATTTATACTAATACTAATTTCGATTTATACTAATAATAATGAATAATCCAACTGTGGGTTTCACATGGGTCAACACTGAATCATTGCGATTATATTTGCCACGCTGAGCGCAGGGTTAAAGATATTTATGTCTAAAAAGAATCTTTACATAAATCCCGTAATCAACTTTCTATTATATTCGTATAATTCGATATGTTTTCAACTTTTTTTTCGTCAGTTTTAGTCAAGAAATAATTGTATGTTGTAAATTGAATTATATCAATTTCAAAGTTGCATTTTAGGGTGTTTATTTTATTAGATTTTATTGAAAGTGATGTTTTTTATTAACATAAATGTCTAATAAATGTGTTGGTAAACTTATCAAAGGAATGAACGTTTTAAGATGTGCAAGTAATGCATTAAAATGTAAGTTTTTATTGTTCATTTTTGAGAATTAAAAGCAAATAAAAATAAAAGAAATGTGTATATTATTAACATGAAGATAACGTTGTTATTGAAACATACGTGGTTTAAACCAAGTGATTTGATTTTCATTATAAAAATAAAAGACATTTTTTGATATTTTCAAACATTTTTCTACATTTGATAAAAAATGTTTGTGGTGAGCTTTATTTAAAAAATTTTGTGTTAAAGCTTATAATATTGTATATTTCAAACACAAAAATCTGATAGGTATCTAGTTTCTATAATTTTATTTGTTTTTACATTTGCATCTTCAAAAATAAGAAATATATAGGACATTTAAAATACCTTGGAAAATTTCCGAAATTCTGTAATGAATTATTTTTATTAACGCCTTGTACAATAAATAAACAACCCCCTTTGGCTGTACAAGCAATGTTCATTGTGCATATCTTTCCATGAACTATTTTTCGACGGTGGAAACAAATTTAGAAGATTTGAAATCATTTAACTATTTTCCAGAATTATTATTATTTTTTTTTTACATTAACTCCACACAGGAGGCCCTGAGGAAAATAATTTCCCTCAGGGCCTATGTCATCTGGGATGCTGTGTGGAGGGTATTTTTGAGGAGAGGAAGGAATGAACATTGGTCTTGAAGAGATCCATGTTGTAGGAAGGAGGAAACACAGAGGCCGGCAAATCATTCCACAGCCGAGCTGTTGAACACAAGAACGAGTCGAAGAAACGACCCGTTCTCATGTGACAAATGTCAACCGTGTACAAATGTTGGGCACGCGTTTGGCGTGTTTCCCGACTATGCACCGGTGCCGAAGGGATCAATGATGTTCCGTTCTGATGATAGTTCCTCGGAGCATCTTCCATTGTAATACCGGTAGAACAAGGATAGCATTCCCACCCGACGCCTGTGATCTAAAGATTGCAATCCGTTTGTTAAGATGGGAGAATCTATCAAACGGACCGCCCGTTTCTGCACAGAGTCGAGGGTATTTTTCAGGTATTTTGGAGCTCCAGACCAGAGATGGCTGCCAAATTCAACCGTGGGGCGTACTTGTGATTAGTTTACTTTTAAAAAATCTGCACGATATTAAGCAGTTGAACAACTCGTCTGACCTCAAAAACTGTTTATTTCAGATATGTATCTCCTAAAAGCGATACCTTCATAATATTTGAGGGCGGCCGTACGTGATGATATTATTTTATATCCAAAAAAATGACCGATAAAAGTAAAAATATGCAAAGAGTGTAAATAACCCAAGCAGTATTCAATCGACCTCCAGAATATGGGTGTGGGAGATGCGATGGAGCCGCTGTTATGTTGGGAGAACTTTTATTGCCATTATAAAAAATGTTTTCGCCAATCGCGCTACGGAGTTCGCCCGCGGCCATCCGGGTTTATTAGGCAAGCGGGAGGCGGTTCACGCTTTTCCCTCACTTTTTACTGTCATCGCGGTAGGGCTGCCAATTATTTTATTCGACCTGAAATTGTTCAAGGTTAACTAGTAAACTAACTAATGAATCATTTATTGCATAACCAACACCTCTGCCATGGGTCCCTCCAAATGGCTCGCTATGTTTGGCGATTTAGCAGCGATGGTTCATCGGTCAAGGCCTTGGCGGCGGATGTACCTGCTGATAATCGAGAAGTCAGTTAAGGGAGACCCTTTGAGTACTGCAGCTGTTATCTCTCAATCAACAACCTCCGTAGTCCAGTGGGTAAGACTCTTGACTCACAATCCGGAGGTCGCGGGTTCGAACCCGGCATGCGCAAATAAATTTTATTTGATTAATTTGTGTTATTTCACAATTAATTCATTTAAAATAATATATAGTATATTTGTGGCATGTTCCAGAGTGGAAGATACTATCAGTATCGCCCTGGTGTAAGACCACCATTCAGAATTGAAACGTTGCTTGAAAATGGCTTTAGCCATGTTTGGTGACCAGATCTGAATAGCCAGGTACTTCGCAACATTCCTCTTCCCCACCTCCTTCCCCTCCCCACTACCTTCAGCCTCACAACATACCCCAATTGGGGATGCCATAGTCTCACTGGCTCCAGACGGGAGCAGTTGAGATTCTTGTGCGGTATTCACTGTAAAAAAAAAAAAAATCCATCGCCTTGCACGCAGTTGGAGGGATACATTCATACGTCCATCACCGCTGAACATGCTGACCCCCAGATTCCTACCCACCTCCCAGAACTTTCTCTCCTTCATTTCCTTAAAAAGACCGTCCACATAGCAATCCTAAAGATGACAAAGGGGTTTTTTTCTCAGGGCCTCCTGTAGGGAGCTATTATAAAAATAATGCAATAAAAACTTATATTTATTAAAAAAAATGTATGAAACTTATTTGATTTATCATATTATGTTCATTTAACAATGTAATTGTCTTTTAAATAACTCTTTGATTCCTAAACACAATAAAGATAAACCATACGTAGTCCTACACATCACGCATACTTCTTAAGTCGGTTCTTCATTACTAAAGATCATGACACCACTGCAATGTCCTCGGTAGACAAGGCTCCTCCACTCTTCACGGCTCAGCACATCATGGAGAGCTGCGGACACCGACAAGTACCAGATGTCAGTAATACTTGGTCACTCCAGCGCATTGGTGATATTCTCCTGCTTCTTCTGAGAAACAAACACTTGCCAGTGACTAAGAGTTTCTCCAAGCTCAGTATTATAGTATTCTGACTCTTGACATGGGCCGCCTCAACTATTTGATTCACTTGATCGTGCAATGTCTTTCTCGGGCGTCCCCGATACTTCTATGAGTATTGGCTCTTTGTGAACCTTCCCTTGATTCTCCTGCCAAAGAAACACTTGCCAGTGACTAAGAGTTTCTTCAAGCTGGTAAAGTATTCTGACTCTTGAAATGGACCTATTCAATTCACTTGATCGTGAGATGTCTTTCTCGGTTGTCCACGATTTCTTCTACTACTTTGTGAAATAATTTCTAATGACCATGGTATTTGTTTCAAGGAAAAAATAACTATTTAAAAACACAAGAATAACTCAAATTTCCGAGACTTTAGAAACATCTAGCTCTAGAACAAAAAAAGGGCACTTTACCAACGAGTGTTTACAGAAGCAAATTATAAAAGACATTTTTAGCTACATTTATTCTTACGCAAAGTTTTTTTAACAACTTCTTCAAATTTTGCAAATTCACTTTGTGGCACCATTTTATTAATGAAATAATTAAAGCTTTTTAAATAAAGATTATTGTGGTAAAAAAAAGTGTTTTTAATTATTTCATTTTTTAACAATCTTTAATAATATTTGGTATTTGTTTGCAGTTAATATAAAATCAATTATAATTTGATTTTATGTTATCTACGAGTACATAAATATTAATTAACATTTTAATAGTAAAAATTTAAAAATTTATTGTTTAAATAATAACATTGTAACAGTTAAAAACATAATACTACTGCAAAAAAAATGTGAAATATACAATACATTTCCAAGGATTTCTACGCCAATTAAGAGAGCCAGCTCTTCAGCTTCGTGTAGGAGTAACATCATAAGTTATATAATAAAGTGTGCAATAAATACAATTTTAAGTACTTACTAAGATGTCGTAAGGTTAAAAATTATAATATGGCATAAAATGAAGCAGCAGCATGTTGCAGCATTTTGATTGGTGATGTTATGGTTGTTAAATTTTAAGAATAATTTGACCTTTTTCTTGAATGATTCTAAGTCTGTTATTTTTTTTAACTTCTTCGGGAAGACTATTAAAATATTGTATGCCTTTATCAATATAATTATTGTTCATTTGTTGTGTTGAAAATAAAATATTTTTAATTTTCCTAGGCGACAGCCCTAAGTTAATAGCTCCACATCCAAGACAGGACATTGCGACGTCACCAAAGCGTGGTGACATCTATCGACACGATCAAAAGCTCCGAGTTGAAATGGCGGTAATATTATTGGCTTTGTCAAAGCGACAACTACCCAACCCTTATTTACTCTGGCGTGACGCGTGACGCGGCGTGACTCGTGACAGGGACTTTTGTGTTTTACTCTTTTACTCTCGAATGGGGGTGAGGGTGCCTTAAATCATAACTTACACAATTTATTAAAGGGGGAGTTTCATTGACACTGTAAGAAGAATGGATTATTATTTTGTTGTGTACTTTTTATCCCGTTGTTCCAAAATTTGCTCAATTTAAAACATAAGCTATGTAAGCGCCTTCGAGCGATTGTAGGCAAACTTTATAAACTTAAATATTATGTACCCATCAAAACCATGAAACTAATCTATTTGTCCCTGGCTGAATCTAATGTGAGATATGGTATAACGTCTTGGGGGCACTCATGTAAAACAAACATCCAACATGTACAGTCAATTCAAAACGCTATGGTCAAATTACTCGTCAGCAAAGCAGTTTATGACCAGCGGCAAAATATCACAATTATGTATAAATCCATAAATGTGTTACCTATTAGAGCTCTTTTTTGGTATAAAATCTGTATGCAACATATCTTAGATAGCCCATACAAAACAATGGTGGATCACATGTACAATACTAGGCTTACACAAAATGAAGGGATGATAGTACCTAGATTTTCTAATAAACATGGCCAGCGAACTCTTGAACACATTGTACCACTTATTTTTAATATGCTGCCATATGATTTGAAAAAATGTTGCTCGACACCTAAATTTGCACTATTGTTTAGAACATGGCTATTGGAATCAGATTTTATGTATTGACTTGACTCCTCGTGCATTTTTAATTTTTAATTTTTAATTATTAATATTTTATTTTATTTATTTATTTTTTTATTTTATTTTTTTTTTCTTTATACTTATTTATATTTTTATTATGTTTTTTATTAAATTGCAATATTTTTTTCTTCTATTGTAAAACATTGTATATTGTATCATGTTGTTGTCCACACTATTTTCCTGCCGACAAGCTACTTGCAGTAGCTTTGCAGGTGCAATGTAAACAAGAAAAAAAACTATTTTCTAATAAAAAAAAAAAAAAAAAAAAAAAAGCTATTTGGTTCCACGCCAACTCAAAATCAAGCCAACTCAACACCTCTTTGAAAAATCATTGAAATTTTTTTTTAAATATTCCATTACCCTAACCTAACGTAACCTATTTAACCAATTTAAAAAAAAAAAATTTCATCACATTTAATAACTTTTCAAAGAAGGTTCTGAGTTGATTTCATTTGGAGTTGTCCGGTCACCAAGATATTTATAACGGCGGCCTCCATATGTCCTTCCCCTCCCCACTACCTTCAGCCTCACAACATACCCCACTTGGGGATTCCATAGTATCACTGACTCCAGACGGAAGAAGTTGGGTCCCTTGCGCGGTATTATCATAAAAAATACAGTATGAAAGCTTTTAATTTTGAACAATTTTTAATTTAAAATAAAAATTTTAAGTTAAGAGATATCAATATTGGATAGATACTATATCTAATCCTACATTGTATTTTTTTTAATTTTTTTTTATTTAAATATATTTTTTTAAGTGTGTACCGCGCAAGAGTCCCAGAGCAAGGGTGCCCTGGTTCATGCGGTATAGTTTGTCAGGATCTTCGCGATGGATAAATCTGCTCACCAGCTGCATGGCAGGCCGAATCGGGAGAGATTGGTTGAGAGAGTTCTTTTGACTTCTCCAGTAGAATTTTCTCGGAATATCACCTTGCACCGCAGTGGGAGGGATGGATTTATATGACGGTCACTCCTAGAAACACTGACCCCAAATTCCTACCCACATCTCATACCTTTTCCCTTCCTAGAACTCCTCCCTATTCTCGAAAGATTCTCCACTCAGCATCCCCAAAAATAGCAAAGGCCGGAATGGAATTATTTTCCTCAGTGCCGCCTTTGTGAAGCTAATGTTGAAAAAGATTTTTTTTTCAAATGACAAAAAATAAACCTTTTAGAACATTCTAAAATTGCGTTTAAATATAATGTACATTTTATATTTATATTGAAGATTACAATATCCAAAAATTAATTAACAAAATGATGAAATAAATGACTTCAACTATTACAAACGTTTGTTTTCTTTCTTCTGGAATCTGAAAATTGTAGCTAACTTTCATACGTACAAAACAAAAATAAAAATAATTTATTGTCTTGAATTTTGCACCTTCACGGCACTGAAAGTAATATGGCCGACAGGTGTGTGTTTCATATTAAAAATGTATTCGTACAGTTACTTAAAAGCAATTTCCTCGTTGCAGTACTCTGCGCCAGTCGACAAGTACCGATATATTCACTGACTTTCCCGGAGATTTCTAAAATCGTCTGCAACGGAACAAGGCTATAACAATTAATTATTTTTTTTATATTGAGCGCAGAGAAGACTTGTTTTTAACTCGATCGTTTTGTATATCACGTTTCCGATTTAATTTTTTTTAGCTCCACGCAGGAGGCCCTGCGGAATATAATTACTCTCAGGGCCTATATCACCTTTGATGTTGCTGTATGGAGGGTCTTTTTAGGAAGAGAAAGGAGAGAAAGTTCTGAGAAGAAAAAATATATGAGGGGTGGGTAGGAATCTGGGGTCGGTGTATCTAAGAGTGACAGACGTATGAATCTATCCTTACCACTGCGGTGCAAGGCAATGAACCGAGAGAGTCCTGCTGCATAGGTCAAAACACAATACAAGATCCACACAATAAAATAGAAGAGTGTGAAACATACGAAAGGTATATGAATAAGAACGAAGCAAGGAGTGTGTGTCAAGACAGAGAGGAAGGGAACGCGGCTGAGAAAGTGGACGCGGGAGAGGAACGGGGATGCATGCGAAAACGCTAGGGAGGAGTAGGAATTAGTAGTAATTTGTGAGGCGGGAATGGGTACCGCCGCCCGGGCAACCTTAATTGGATAAACAACACCTCTGCCATAGGTCACCTCAAGTGGTTCGCTACGTTTGGTGATTTAGCAGGGGTGCCCGGGTTTATGGGGTGAGGTTTGTCTAGGTCTTGGAGGCGGACGACCAAGATACACTGAACCCCAGTTTCCTACCCACCCCTTAAACCCTTTTCCTTCCTAGAACTCGTCTCTTCTTCCTTTCCTTAAGAAATCCTCCACACAGCATCCTCCAAGATAACAAAGGCCCTGAGGGAAATTATTTTCCTCCTCTTGTGTGGAGCTCACGTAAAAAAATGGGCGAGGGAGGGAGATAGCAAATGATAGGAACAGAATTAAAACACAAACATTTTATTTGTTTGAGTGGCATTGGAACGCATGCCGGTTACTCGGTAGTTATGTATAAATATTCCCAGAGCCATGTTAGTCGACAAGTCGAGACAGTCAAAATTAAACTTTTAACTCTGAACTTTGATCTGTGGGAAAGAAATTAAGAAAAATGCCTCTACCGTTGAAATGGATGGGTCTTTCACAAGAAAAGTCCTTAATTTTATATATCCATTAATTTGATATTAATTTAAGTGTTTCGGTCTACTGGAAACGTCCATAAAGTCACGTTTTTTCATGAAATGACTTTGTTGAAAATTGACATGCTACCGGCATCTATGAGTTGCTTGAGCAAACTCCTATGTTTTAACATCTCAAACAAATGGTGCGAACCTTGGCTAGTGGCTGAGTTTCGGTAGGTCGGTAGCAATCTGTTTTAACTACTAGCTCATGTTGACAACACTTGCAAATGTCAGATGTTTGTAGTTTTTATTCTATAAATGTGTGCAGTTTTTATTCTATAAAAAGGCTAGCATCTGAGTATTATTGCTTCTTTCCTACGCAAAGTTTAAATAGTAAACAACTGCCAGTGTTGGCCCGGTGTATTTAGTATTATCACCATTATTTTATACATTTAAAACATGTTACACTGTGATCAAAATAAAAGTGAAAGTTCTCGTAAAAGAGTTATTTATTAAAGGACCCTTACAATTTTAACAGACTTAAGTACGAAGTCTTACGTAAAAAATAGTACTCATCACTACTTAGTACTTCAGAAAGTCGTATATTTAATCGATTTTGATTTAAACGTGTTTTTAAACAAGTCATCCAGCAAAATCCACTAAATCAGCTTTAAAATAATCTTAAAGCCATTTTGCGGCATTATAGTCAAAAATTTAATAGTAATCTTAAGATGAAAAATATACTCTAATATGTATTCAGAATCTTAACGACGTAAGTAAAGAAGCCGTGTATACAAATTGCGACTCGCGACCCGTGTATTGGACGGAACTACTATCGAATTTGTCGTATCAAAGAAAAGAAGAAGAAGAAAAATAATGTGGGAATCTTAACGACGTAAGTGAAGAAAGCGTGTAAACAAATATACGCCGCGGCACGGCGTATCGTACGGACGTACGGCCGAATTCACCCTCGCAGGCCTGGAGATTGGACCTTTCCGCCGCGTTCATTTTAATTAATTCTGAAGAACGTGTTACAAATATTTAAAATGTGTCTCCATGTTGTCCTCTCGAAGTTATTTATTCATCGTCTAGAAAAATAAAATCTGGTGATTACCGCTAACTTTATAGTTGAAAAACGGGTTTTAAAGTTTTAAAATCGTTGTACGTAAAGTATATTAATGGTAAGGTACAATTTGTATTAATCTAAAATATAAATAATTCACATTCCTTGTGCGGCGTGCAAATAAAAAAGTTATTATAGTTACGAATTCGGCGGAAATGATTAAAATGTGAGTTTTGAGCGAACAAAAATTATTAGGGTTGTTTACCGCCTTAACAAGCAAAGCACACTAAGTCATTATTAACTGGTAAAACCCACTAAGTCAGGCTCATTTTTTTGTAAATCTTTGATTAAAGGTGGCTGTTATTGCTATCAACTAATTGTGTGTATTTACAAGGTACGGGTTCGTTCTAAATTATTTATTTTGTTTATTAATCTTAAGTTAGCTCACATCTTTTTGTGTGCTAATATTTTATAAAGATATAAACATTTACATTGGTTGGCAAACATAATCATTCTTTAAATATTACACATAAATATAGACATTAATAATTGAGGTAGACAAACTTTCGTAATTCTTTTTTAAACTTATTTATATTTTCTATCTCAGTAATTTCATTCGGGATGTTGTTATACAGTTGGACGGCCTGGTACATCAGAGATTTCTGGGTGCTTGATTTTTTTCTTGTCAGCAGTCTAATTTGCTTTGAATTTCTTGTCCCGTGTCCGTGTGTTTCATTATTTTAATGTATTTTTCTTTTTAGTTCCTTAGACATCATCCCCATGTTAATTTTATGTAAAAAAATAAGTACATTCAAATACAAAGTTTACAACACATTTAGCTCTTTTAGCATGTCTCGTATCCATGTGTATATGTTGCACTTAAGTATTATTCGCATTGCTTTATTTTGCAGTATTTGCATTTTTTTAAATTTTCTCTTCATTGCAGAGAAAAAGAATACTTGAACAGTAATTAAAGTGTGGTGATTTAATTGTATTATATATTATCTGGCATGTTTCTTTATTTACTTTGTTTCTGATTCTACCAAGAAATGATATATTTTTTGCAATTTTTTAATTGTGTAATCTGCATTTTTTGAGAAGTTCAATTTTGAGTCTATGATGACACCAAGATATTTAATTTCTTCCACTTTTTTTATGATTACTCCATTTATAGAAACCTTTGGTTCATCATGCGTATTTGTTTTACCTATATGCATGTATTTTGTCTTATTTACATTTAGTTTCAATTCATTTAATTTGAGCCATTTTGACAAAGTTCCTATGTCACTATTTATCTTTTTGATTGCTTTCTCATAATTATCTTCTGCAATATAAATCAGTGCGTCGTCTGCAAACAGTCTTATTATAAAATATAAAAGTCTTTATAAAATATAAAAAAAAAACATTTTGGAGATATTCATCCACTTACAGCCTTTACAAATTGCTAAATATTGAAATGCGATTATCTCAGGACTGTGTTTTAGTGACTAAGTGGACTTTGCCAGTAGACAGACGATATTATATTATACTTTTATTAATAAATTAGCAGACCCGGCCACACGTTGCTGTGGCTAACGAAACATAACGCCATTACCCAACCTTTATAAAATCCACCCCACCCGCTTGCCAGCTGCCCGCTGCCTCAATTAAATTTCTCGGCTTTTCTCTTATATAATAAGCATGTATTATACATATAAACCTTCCCCTTGAATCATTCTATCTATTGGTGAAAACCCATGAAAAACTCAAATAACTTTGTTTAAACCACTATACAATTTTCCAAATTAATTAATAATTTTTCAACCAAATGATTCCAAGAGCGTATTGTTGGCTAAGGCTGTGTGAGGACGAACGTTTTCGTGTAACAAGCACACTTCTCTGGTCAGAATTCCCCTCCTTTTGTTTTGAATGCTCTTTTTGGTTTTTTTTTTAAATATTGTTGTGCATTGATGGTCTCAACCTGAGGCAGAAATTCAACCACAATGATGCCTTCGGTCCCAAATCACTGAGGCCATGATTTTTTTGCCAAAAATTGTGATTTTCAATCTTTTGGCAGATGGGAAATTGGTGTCGACGCCACTTTGACGAGTATTTTTTCTCAGGCGTGTAATGAGTCACCCACTATCCTCTACAGTCACAAGAGAGCTCAGAAATCCTCACCTTTTTTCTTGTAGGTGTTATTCCTTCCGTGAGTAAAAAGCGGATCACAGCACTTGACGGGATTTTTCGCCGACATCTTTCACACAACTGGACACTACAACGTGAGTTTACATACTACATTGTTCCTGCGTTGCTCGTTCTGGTCAGGAGACCCCCTTTTCCACTCAGTTTTGCCAACCATCAAAAAACATAAAAACCACCACCCGTTATGGTCACAGTATACTTACTTTCTGAACATGCTTAGTACTTTATTTGCATTCATTTTAGTTTTAAGAGGAACATAAAAATACATTTTCTACTATATGGATAAGATATGATATTTTGAGTGAGACCAACCTTCTCAAAGCTATCTTCTTTTAGTTCTATCGACTCAAGTACAGCAATATAATCCTATTATTGTGTTCAGTTCTGGGGGTTTATAAAGTAGCTTTCACGTTTCTTCAAAATTTTTACGAAACTTTCATATTATTTCTGGAGATGTGAGTTCAAAAAGGCTTTCATCTTGTAGAGTTAACTAGAGCGCAGGAGTTTGCTGGAATTGTTTTGAATAAATTTGCCATAAAGCCGTTAATGGGAGGTGTTATTCTTTAAATTGTCTAAGCCCCAGGAAAATAGAGGTAATTGCATTTAATCGAAAATTTTCAAAATAACTTATATTTTTAATAAAGTTAAAATTAAAAAGCTTTATAATATACTAGCTAGTTCCCGGCGTGCGTTGCTATGCCTCTTAATAAAGAAATTGTTTCTCCCTGCGTGTCCGTTCCCATTCGTCCCATTAAACTTCCGCTTCCCCTTCCCCTCACGCGTACCCACTCCGTCTTCTCCGCCTTCCATCTCCCCACTTCCCTCTCCCGCTTCCCGGTTCCGCGAATCCCGCTCCAGCATTCCATACATTCAGTCCCGGTTCATTTAACCCTTAAATGCATGATTTATTTATTTTTCTTGAAAAAATATATTTGGTAGACATGTAAATGCATATGCAAGGAAAAATAAAGAAAATAAAGTATTGTTTTAATGGTATTTTATTTAAAAAAAACATATATTGCAGATTTGCAACACCATGCATTTACTAGAAATTAATATTAAAAATTTTAAAATTGAAAGGTGAAAATTATCAGGGTCTTCTTCATCAGAGTCTTCGAGATCATCTTCAGACTTCTCTCCGTCATTTATTTGTGCTAAATATTCTTCGATTTGCCTTTGATTCAAGGATGACATCTGAAAAACAATGAAAGGCGCGATCAAAACCTAAGCAAGCATGTTCTCTAGTAAATGCATACAGTTGCAGATTTACAACATACAAAAAAACGATATTTCCAACAAAACCTAAAACAATTTCTCAAAACTAATGAGTGTACCGGAAAAGAAGAGATATTACAAATAGGTATTATATTTTTGTATCTACTTACCTCAGAAAATCAGAATAATAACAGCAAAACAAAATTGCAATTCTAACCTCCAAAAAATTTTCGAGAATCTTCACTTTGTCAAAGAAAAAGTGACATTTGACATTCGCGAAAGAAAAAAATGGTGTTGCCACGCGATAAAATATATTACCGTGAATGTGATAATTCTACAACGGCATGCATTAAGTATACCCCAAAGAGTTAAAGGTGATTTGAACGGTATGTTGCCGTTTTGCAACAATATGCATTTAAGGGTTAATTTTCAACAGCTCGCGTACCACATATTGCAATTTTTATTATTATACAATTTATTATTTATTATACAATTTCATAATGCCAGAGCCCACTATTATATAAAGAAAGCATCGCGGGCATTAACAAACATCAACTCACCAAAGTTTCATCGCAATCGGATGAATGGTTAGCAACGCATAATTTCATGACACCAGAGCTCACTATTGTATATAAAAACCATCGCGGGCATGCGCACATCAAATCTCCAAAGTTTCATCGTAATTGGATGAATGGTTTAGCAACGCAAAGACAACTCATATACTCATATATACCCACCCCAGCCATCATATTCTGATATTTTTATATATAGATTGTCCCGTCCGAAATTTAGGTGGTTCTTTTTAGAGCAAGACAAAAATTCCATTAATTTATAACCTGACAATAATTGAAAAACTATTATTACCATTATGAAAAGCGGAAAATATTGCTTTCGCAGGGATAAATAACTTATCTAGTCCTTGGCTCAAGATACAAGAATCTATAGCTCATGGTGGAAAAATGACGGTTCAACCTGACAACTGCTGAATTGTCTTAGAAAATTGTAATGTTCTTCAATCCCAGTAATTGCGATTTCTTGTAATGTTCTCAAGAGGTGTTGGTTATCCAATAAATGGTTCCCGGGACAGCGGTACCCGCACCCGCCTCCCGAAATATGTTGATATTCTTGATGAAATAAATATTATATTTTTAAATTAAAGCACCTAAATTTTTACGACTTTCTTGGAGCGCTCCGCTTGGTTGTTTGTTAAAACTAATAAAATATTTGCATGGTTCAATTTTATCAGCAGGCCTTTTCCATATCGAAATATCAAGGGATTGTAAGTTTCAGAAATCCAGAACAAATTAAATGCACATGCCCGAAGAGGCTAGAAAATGTACAGTTCTGACCGAGTATTTATAATGAAAGAATTTTTCTTCATAACAAAGCTCCGTGCTGTAACACGGGCATAACATTTTTATTGAGATATTTAGGTTAGAATCTCTGAAGATTTTAATAAATAATATTTTGCAGATTTTAGCATTGTAAAAGAATATCACCTTCATATTTGTTACCTGGGATGAGGTGGCAACAATGTAGATTATTGAAATGTTGATTGTTATGAGCAATGATGACTCAACATGCCAAATATAAGGATTAGGTTCTAGTACGAAAACAAGGTATTCGAAATAAAAAAGTATATTGTGAATTAAAATAAAGGACATTCTAAAACTGTTTGGCATAAAGGGCTTGCTTAGATAATAGGTTGATGGTGATACCGTGATAAGTCGTAGTTTGGCTGAAGCGTGGCTTGCTTCTTTAGAAAGAATCTCACATCGTGAGAATGGCAGGGCTGCAGATCATTGGTTATAAGCCAAAAGGACCACCCAGAAGCAGGACAGTTGATGATTTTAGAGGCCAATCATCCTCCTAGGATAGTTTAAAGTCAGCTTCCAAGATGGCGAGAGTCACTTCCAACATCTATGATCTTAATCGTAGCGATTTTTAGTCGATTCGTCGTCTTTCGGTCCAGAGGATCGCCCAATGCTCTGGGCTGCAGTACAAAGAATTGACTAAAAATCGCTACGACTAAGATCATAGATGTTGGAAGTGACTCTCGATATCTTGGAAGCTAACTTTAAATCATGTTAAAAATGTAAGGATCCTTTTAATAAATAACTGTTTTTACAAATAATTTCACTTTTTATTTCAATCACAGGATAACATGTTTTAAATGTATAAAATAACGGTGTGAATACTAAATACACCGGGCCCAATTGGCATTGTTTATTATTTAAACTTTGCGTAGAACAAGGTACAGGTACCCCGAAGGTACATCTGCGTTGAACAAAGTGACTCCTGATGCCGTTGACTGGCTGAATAATCACAGCATCGACCTCTTACAAGAGTTACCAAATGAAGAAGAAAATTACGAAAATCACACTATGTATAAAGTACTGAATCCTGACTCCTTACATTCAAAAACAAATAATGCTATGGATTCATCTGCAATACATTTCAATCATAATACCCATACAGCCATAGAAATGAATATTAGTAGACCAGAACATAAAGGTGAGGGGTAGACAACAACTACAGCGGGGCGCAGACCGGGAAGATGACTTTGGAGATATGTGATTTGTCGATAACTCAATATGACAGTATATAGGCATTTCGCATTATAATATCACCATTTAGTTCTTAAAAGTAAACTCTGCTTTTGAATGATTAGACCTTTTTACATGGGAGCGCGAATTGCCAGCCGCGTATTGAACAAATTTCCAAAGTCTAAATACGGCAATGTTAAGTTCGTTTATTTTCAGACTCCAATATTTTGTTGCCGTATTTAGTCAGGACACTTTTACAAATGTTTCATAATTAATTTCTTAACCCGTAAACATCGACGAGCACACGCCATGTATCTCGAGTGATAGTACATATTTACACGTTTTAAAAACACAAATTATGTTTTTTGCGGAAGTGTCGTTCAGACATCGAATATAACCGCGAGCAGGTATCTGATGAACCGCGAGCGCTTACGTTTCGTGCCGTTCACACGACGCAGATCAAATATTTCTTACTATGGTAGGAGAGGGGGTCAGACGAATTAGCGAGAGCCACGGAGTGCGTATTTTTTGCACTGAATCTATCAACTTGACATCT
The DNA here is from genome assembly GCA_929108145.2 of Limnephilus rhombicus. Classification (NCBI taxonomy): domain Eukaryota; kingdom Metazoa; phylum Arthropoda; class Insecta; order Trichoptera; family Limnephilidae; genus Limnephilus; species Limnephilus rhombicus. The sequence continues at coordinate 25,272,360 of OV815295.1, read as the reverse complement.
GTCATCCACCGGTCTTGGCAGCTCCGTAATTAAAATTACCCCCTCTCCTGTTTTCGCCGGAGTGGGGGCCGCTTAACTGTTGGCATATGATGGTAAGATGTGCATTGTCTATGGTTGATGTGCGCATAAAGCGCTTAGGTGTGAACGGTCTGAAGGGATTGTATGGAGAGCGATATTTGGCGTGCTATGATCTTTTATATTTAAATTCTCAATCTGAACAGGCCTTTATTTCGTAAAATGCACCGATGAGCGCTCGACGCTGGCTCGCAGATGAATGGTGACGTCACATTTTTTAGATTCACGCGAAGCCATACTCAATCCCAGCCGGTTCCAAGGAACCGGTATGGGGAGGGGAAAATAATACGCTTTTATCACTTAGGGCAGGTCTAATAATATTCATATGTCTATGCATACAGCACTCTTTTCTAACGATGATTTTATGACATAGGCATAACGAAGACCACCAAGATGAGACCGGGCGTTGATTTTCCCATATTCCTATACGATGTGGAAACATGGACACTTAGAGCCAGTAAAAGAAAGTGAAAAGATGTCCACGAAATGAGGTGCTGGAGAAGAAATTCTCAGGATTCCATGGACAGCCAGACGCACAAATGTGTCCAATCCGAAATAGGTAGGCATCCACTAAAGGCTTTCAACAGGCCTACAACATATTCTAAGATACTTTGGACACGTTACTCGCCAAACTGAGATGTCTAACTTGGTGAAACTCATAGTCACTGACAAAGTGGAAGGCAGTAGAAGCATAGGAGGGTCACCAATGCGCTGAAGTGATCAAATACCACTGGCTTCCGGTAAGTCGGTGTCCGCAGCCCTCCACGCAGCGCAGAACCGCGAGGAGCCTTGTCCACCATGGAAATTGGAGTACGGGTCACTATCCTCAGAACGAGCTTTATGAGGACGTGTCATTTGGTGACAGACCACTACGTAGTCGAGTGGTTTTTTTTTTTAAGTAAAACTTCTTTACGTACGCTCGACTTTCGCTCGGGGGTAAGGTAAAATGTCAGGCGAACTGTAATCGATGCGAATGGTGATCGATTGCAAGGCGAATGGTCGGGCCTTTACGCACGCTTGACTTGGGGAGTGATAAAGATAAGGATGGTCACCCCAAGGTCGTGGCTCACCCCAAGGTCGTAGGTCACCCCATGGTCATATTTCACCCCAATGTCATATGTCGGAGGCGTCTACTAATATCTACAGGAATTCCAAAACTGAACAAATCGGACTAATATCTATGAGAACCAAAGTGCGTACGAATATCTACAGCTAAAACTGCTGACTAATATCTATGAGAACCAAAGTGTGGACGAATATCTACAGAACTGGCAGAGGTTGGATTTGCAATTATGTATGGCATATTGGAATAACGTAATATTGAGTATGCAGTTTAAAAAACTTAATTTATGTATGTATTTATATAAAAATCCCTAATATCGGACTATTGTACACATTTAGCTGATTATTAAGGATTTAGGTTTTTGTTTTAACTTTCTTTATTTCGAGTGCTTCTAAATTATTTAGTCTGTTACCATGACCATTTCTATGTCAGTTAGGTTAGGTTAGGTTAGGTTAGGTTAGGTTAGGTTAGGTTAGGTTAGGTTAGGTTAGGTTAGGTGAGGTTAGGTTAGGTTAGGTTAGGTTAAGTTAGGTTAGCTTAGGTGAGGTTAGGTTAGGTTAGGTTGTGGTGCCGTGTATTTCGAAATAAATATCTTTGTATTATGACCTCCATGTTTGTTCAATAAATTATTGACCTCTTAAACAGCAAAATACGTAATATTATGCAAAAACTTCATATACTTAAAGTACGTTTAAGTTTAAGCCTTAACGTAATTAGTAATTACGTAATTGAAGTAATTTTTGCTTTTCCGTACAACCTCTTGCTCAGCTGCCCTCTGTAGATATTAGTCCAACCTACGCTCCATAGATATTAGTCACCACTGGGACCGTCATAGATATTCGTCCGACATTAGCTCTGTCCACACTCTGAAGTTCGTAGATATTCGTCCGACGCTGTAGATATTAGTATCTGGAGTCCATATATCACCTCTAGGTCATAGGTCACCCCGTTCGCTACGTTTGGTAACTTAGCAGGGATACCTGGGTTCATTGGGCGAAGTTTGTCATGTAGTTTTACTTAAGGCGTGTGGTCTAAAGCAAACTCTTTTTTTTCCGGCAACCCGGGCGTTAATATGCATTTGAAGTAACAAAACAAATGCTTATTTTCAAGTATTGACAGAACGTTATCGCAACAAAAACCTAAAGCAATAACAAATTTGTTGAATCGCAATAAAATTTCGAAAAATGAGTTTTTATTCAGTCAGAACAAGCTGTGAAAAAGGCCAATTTCGACGCTCACTTTTGTGCGCGAATTATTCAGCAGTTGAATGCGAGCGGCGCGCACTTTTATCTTCCCTTTTTTCATTATTGTAGATTTATTTTTCAACTCCTCGCGCACTTACTTATCTCTTATTCAACGGTTCGGAGTCGGCGGAGATTTGCAGCGAGAGGGGGGTACTAGAAGAAACGGCCCGGCTGAATGTTGGATTGGCAGAAGCCGCTGTTACCTGCGTGGCGCCTTGATTGGGCCCGTAGCTATTATTTGGCTTCGCTAAATTGGCTGGTGTACCTGGAATCTTGTATGGAAAATTGCAAGATCATAGAAGGATTTCTTGTGAACATTATCGCAAACATGTATACTAATTTTGCTATACTATACTAATTTTGATTGGAAGTATACCCCGAGAGCCCCTCCATTGACCGCATCTCGGTTAGACATACACTTCTGTCGTTTTACCGCTTCTTCGCCCGTTCTTCAATAGGCCACTTGCATCACATTTAAAAAAAAAAATCCGGTTAAGGCAAATATTCTAAGACATTCTGTATTTTTTTTTAATCGTATTTTTGAAACCCTGGCGATTTTAAGAAAATTTCAATTCGATAAATCAGACCATTTTTTTATAAACCGGAAAGGCGGGACAAAATTGTATGGGTGCGAAAAAACGATAATTACATAGCCGAAAATCATTTTAAAAAAAGAACGTTTTCCACACGAATGGCACAGGGGAATAACGAGGCATAGGAACGTTAAATGTCAAATACAAAAATTCGTATAAAATCAAAGTGCTGCCATATTAAAAAAAAATCAGTGTGGAATTTTACAAAATTAATAGGAACATTTTCGGAGACGGGACATTTTCATGTAGTGACGTCACGAGCCCAAATAATGAATTTATTTATTTAAAAAGAAAAAAAACTGTACATTTCTAAAAAAATTGAACAACATTTTCGTAATCATAGTAAAAAAATCTATCCGTATGATTTTTTCCAAGTCGTTATGAAATCCATGCAAGTGGCCTATTTTATTGGTGAGCGTTTTCAAAAAAGAAGTTTCTACCTAAAATATATATTTTTATTTTTTTCTACGTAGGATTATCACAAATCTTTATTATAGTTACCTGGATTATGTGTACAAGAAAATTATAAATTTTATATTTTGGTAGAAAGCAGTCACTTTGTGGTTTGACATATTAATTAAAGGAAAACAATCACTTTGTTTGTAACCACGATTTATTGATTTAATTTTTATTTACCGACCGGTTTCGCTTAATACAAGCATCATCAGGGTATAAATTAAAACTGATGAAAAAATACATTGTGTGAGCTTATATATACATACAGACAGAGACAAAACATAATATAAAGTAAGAGTGAGAGATTGTAATTAACATCCTACATAGTGATAGAGAGAAAGAGACGGGTATATCTAATGAATAATTACATTATATCTACCGGGACAAAACGTCATTTAAACAGGTGATTAAGGAATAAAGTGGCTACGGGTTTTTTTAGTTTATGGGAAATATTCCTAATATCGGACTGTTGGACACATTTAACTGATTATTAAGGATTTGGGTTTTTGTTTTAACGGCTTTCTTTATTTCGAGTGCTTCTAAATTATTAAGCCTGTTACCATGACTATTTCTGTGTAAAATCTTAACACCGGTGTTTTGATTGAAGGTATGATCTTTATCAATAAGGTGATTAGCGAATTCCGAAAATCCATTATTATTTAAGCATCTAAGATGCTCTTTGATTCTAATATTGACATTACGCGTCGTTTTACCTACATAAAATGATGAACAATCATTACAATCTAATTTATATATTCCGGAATGACTTAGTTTTTCGTCCTTATCTTTCGAATTAATTAAAAACTTTCCTAAATTATTGTTTGTGTAAAATGCCGGTCTTATTTCGGGAGGTAGATTTTTTACACTGCAGGAAGAGAACTGATTAATGAATAAAATACGACGCCATTGGTAACAAAGATTATTATTATTATTTATATTATTATGATTAGTAAATAAGAAATTCTTAGTGGCTATTTGTTTTTGTTTTTTATTTAAAATTGCATCAATGAGTTCGGCATTATAACCATTATTAACCGCGATTTTTTTAATTATTGCTAGTTCGTTGGAGAAATTAGTATTAGATAACGGTATTGTGACCAAACGATGAACCATTGAATGAAACGCGGAGTGTTTATGTGAAACAGGATGATTGGATGTGTTATGGATAATGACGTCGGTGTAGGTAGGCTTGCGAAAGATGTTAAAATTTATTTTATTATTTACGATAGATAAGGTGAGATCTAAAAAATTTAAAGTTGAATTAGTTCCTATCTCTAATGTGAATTTAATGTTTTGATGGTATGAATTTATAAGGATGAGGAAGGCATTTAATTGACGTTGAGTCCCTGTCCAAATACAGAACACGTCATCGACGTATCTACGCCATAGTAAGACGTTAGCAAATCGAAGGCCTTCCCATGGGGTCTCCTACAAGTCCTTTAATTGCTGATATATTCATGAATAATTTAGAAAACAAAATTTTAACTAGTGCCTCACCCCTTGTAAAAAACGTCTTACTATGGCGTAGATACGTCGATGACGTGTTCTGTATTTGGACAGGGACTCAACGTCAATTAAATGCCTTCCTCATCCTTATAAATTCATACCATCAAAACATTAAATTCACATTAGAGATAGGAACTAATTCAACTTTAAATTTTTTAGATCTCACCTTATCTATCGTAAATAATAAAATAAATTTTAACATCTTTCGCAAGCCTACCTACACCGACGTCATTATCCATAACACATCCAATCATCCTGTTTCACATAAACACTCCGCGTTTCATTCAATGGTTCATCGTTTGGTCACAATACCGTTATCTAATACTAATTTCTCCAACGAACTAGCAATAATTAAAAAAATCGCGGTTAATAATGGTTATAATGCCGAACTCATTGATGCAATTTTAAATAAAAAACAAAAACAAATAGCCACTAAGAATTTCTTATTTACTAATCATAATAATATAAATAATAATAATAATCTTTGTTACCAATGGCGTCGTATTTTATTCATTAATCAGTTCTCTTCCTGCAGTGTAAAAAATCTACCTCCCGAAATAAGACCGGCATTTTACACAAACAATAATTTAGGAAAGTTTTTAATTAATTCGAAAGATAAGGACGAAAAACTAAGTCATTCCGGAATATATAAATTAGATTGTAATGATTGTTCATCATTTTATGTAGGTAAAACGACGCGTAATGTCAATATTAGAATCAAAGAGCATCTTAGATGCTTAAATAATAATGGATTTTCGGAATTCGCTAATCACCTTATTGATAAAGATCATACCTTCAATCAAAACACCGGTGTTAAGATTTTACACAGAAATAGTCATGGTAACAGGCTTAATAATTTAGAAGCACTCGAAATAAAGAAAGCCGTTAAAACAAAAACCCAAATCCTTAATAATCAGTTAAATGTGTCCAACAGTCCGATATTAGGAATATTTCCCATAAACTAAAAAAACCCGTAGCCACTTTATTCCTTAATCACCTGTTTAAATGACGTTTTGTCCCGGTAGATATAATGTAATTATTCATTAGATATACCCGTCTCTTTCTCTCTATCACTATGTAGGATGTTAATTACAATCTCTCACTCTTACTTTATATTATGTTTTGTCTCTGTCTGTATGTATATATAAGCTCACACAATTTATTTTTTCATCAGTTTTAATTTATACCCTGATGATGCTTGTATTAAGCGAAACCGGTCGGTAAATAAAAATTAAATCAATAAATCGTGGTTACAAACAAAGTGATTGTTTTCCTTTAATTATAAATTTTAACAAAGCGAAACATTTACCATTTACCTACCCACGCCTACCGAAAAATTAAATAACTAGGTTATTTTGGGAGGTGCGCCCTAGGTACCATTTATTGGATAATCAACACCTCTGCCAAAGTTCATCCCAAATAGTTTGCTACGTTTGATAATTTAGCAGGGATGCCCAAGTCCATAGGGTGAGGTTTGCCCATATCTCGACGGCGGATGCATCTCCCAGGACTCTCTCGTAACATCGCCTTACACCGCAGTGGGAGGGATAGATTTGTATGTCCGGCACTCCTGGACACACCGACCTTTAGATTACTACACATCCCTCATACCCTTTTCCTTCCCAGAATTTCCTATCCTTCCTTTCCTATAAAGACCTTTCACAGAACATCCCCAAAAATGACGGGAAAGTTATCCTCAGGGCATCGTGTGTGGAGCTAAAGTAAAAAAGTTAGGTAATGAGGAGGATGTCAATGTATCTGAGTTGGCCGCCAGTTATATACCAAAGAAATTTTATTTCGTAATCCGTATAATTTTTTTTGAGTGACTACGATTAAAGTTTTATTTGTGTCTACGTTATCCTGGTGTTAGATCCTGGTGTTAGATAGGAACTATTTTTTATATGTGTGACTTTTGGATACACTGACCCCCAGATTCCTACCCACCCCTCACACCTTTTTCCTTCCCAGAACTTCCTCTCCTTCCTTTCCCTAATAAGACTCTCCAAACAGCATCCCCGAATATGATATAGGCCCTGAGGGAAATTATTTTCCTCAGGGCCTCCTGTGTAGAGCTAAAGCAAAAAAAAAATATATATATACAACGTGTCCTGAAACTCGTAGTACAAGCGGGAAACCAGTGAATCTACATCACGTAGAGAACCAAAAAAAAAAATTTTTTTCGAACTGAGCATTTCGATTTATATATTATTTTTTAACTATTTTTAAATTTTTTCGGCAACTAAGGGTTAAAAAAACTTTCGAGCCTGGTTTACCATTTTAAAAGACATTACACATCTGATATTAACCCCCTAGTGACCGATTTTTTCAAATTTGACCAAAAAAATTCCAACTTCGGACTCGATTTACTCGAAAACGAAAGCTCAAATCAAAAAAATTATATCACGAATCGACTCCGAATGTGATGTAGATTGACCAGTTTTCTGCTTGTACTACGAGTTTCCGGACACCGTGTATATATAATATGTAGGTATTTATTTTTGTCCTAGAAAGTAATTTTTAAGTTCTTTTTAACCGGTCAGCAACGTAAGCAGATATATGCGTTAAAAATACGAAAGCAGTCAAGTACAATAAGCGTGTTTATACGTCAACGCGCGTGTCTCCATAGAAATCGTTCTAACTCCGTTATTCTTTTAGTGACATCCCTAAAACAAAAAGTAAAAGGTCGATAGTGAATCAAGCTGTACATCCTTATTCATGTTGGCCATAGAAATACATAACAAGAATATTGTGTTATTCGCGCATTCTGACACATAATTTATCCCGCCAAATTTCCTACCGGCGGCTAGACTGCGCTCGACATTGTTAATTTTTATTAAATATTTTTATAAGAAATGATAAAAAAGTGAGGTTACAAAAGTGTTTATTATACATTTATACAATAGAATGAGTATTGTTGTTTACATAATCTTTCATTTTAATACAGTTTTCACATAAAAATAAAGATGTGTTTCCACAAATGGATTGAATTTTCTAATTATTTTACATGTCTAACAGTAATGCATTTAAAAATTTAACGCAGGAGACCCCGAGGAAAATAATTTCCCTCGGGGCCTATGTCATCGTAGGGAATGCAGTGTGGAGGGTTTTTTTAAAGAAAGAAAGAAGATGAAGTTCTGTAAAGACAATAGGGATGATGGGTTGGTAGGAATCTGGGGGTCAGTGTGTCCAGGAGAGACGGACGTATGAATACATCCCTCCAACAGCGGTGCACGGCGATGGATAGAAATTAAAAGACTTTCCTCACCACTCTCTCTCCATCCTGCTCACAAAGAAGGTAGGCAGAAGGTAGGCAGACCCATCGGCCGCCAAGATCTGGACAAACCTCTCCCCGTAAACCCGGGCACCCCTGCTAAGTCACCAAACGTAGCGAACCACTTGGGGTGACTTACGGCAAATCTGTTGATATCCAATAAATGGTTCTCGGGACGGCGGTACCAATACCAGCCCCTCAAATTGAAAATCAAGCCGTAAATACGTTTACTCTAAAACTAGTATCATGAAATTTTGAATTAGTTAAAAAACTCTTCGTTCTTATTATAGGGAGATAAATTTAAGGAAGAATATTAAATTAAAATCACTCAAAATAAATTGTTATCCATTTAATTCCTAGAACTTTCATTTTTCCAAAAAAAACACATACTCCACACTGAACCTTCAAGTAATTCCCCTCGCCAACAACAAACGTCATCTTCCAACTCGATTTACGGTCATCTTGAAAGTCCACTCATAACTCTAAGAGTTCAAACATCTTCTGGTGTCCCAGACCAACCCTCCTCTTATCCCTCTCCCTCGCCGTCTTCCTACTCCCGCCACGAAACGCAGATGGAACCCTCGGGGGACAGCCGTAAAGTTGAGAATGGCGTGTAGTTGTGATGCCAGGGATCAAAAACTGTTTGCAAGCAGCAAATATATCAATACGTATAATCAAACGTTATGATTTCGGTTCGGATAAAAACAATGACAACAAAAAGGTACAGATTTTTTTCATAACTTAATAACAGCAATTTTTCAAATATGATACAATAACATTAATTATAATAAGGAACTCCAGTGAAAAATATGAAAAATATATATTTAATAATATTAAACGACGAGTTTTCAAAAAATATTAAAAAGTTCATTTTTAATCGGTTCGTAAAAACACGCCGTCAAGTTGGCATAATTGAAATTTTAGTGGTGACGTCACTGTTCGACGTGTCGTGACGTCACCGTAAAGTCATTGTATGGTAATGTATGATATGACACAAGCCATCGTATTAATTTATTCGTTTATTTACATACTGTTTATAGAGATTTAGTTGTTGTGTTTATTGAAACATTATTAATTTACAAATAAACTAAAAGAACAAATAATTAACGAATAAACCAAACGAACGTTAAACTAAATGAACGAATTCTTTCCTTATTCAAAATATATTGTTAACCAATATTAATGCACATTTTCAAAAAATCAACGAAATGAACAATTTTTTTTTGTATGAAAACTACGCTAATTAGCGCGTAGTCCGGCGACAGTTTCGCGGACACAATAGCATATCTCTTCTGTATTTGAATATCTTTGGATTATCTCTATTATTGAAAATATTCAAAAACTACTGAATTAACTACTAACTAACGGAATTCAATATGGTGGCACTTGATCAGCGGTTTTCCCGATCCTATAGTAATTTTTCAGGAGTGATGATGTCACACGATTCACCGTACATGCGGTGGTTATAGGGGGAACTTGAAAAATTAAAACTTTGACAATTATTTTAACTATTAAAACTAACTCTAAAAATAAAAATTAAAATGCAGTTATTTAAGTTAGAAGGTCATTATTCATTAAAAAAATTAAAAAAATTGGACTGGAGTTCTCTATTGTTATAACATACCTTAGTGGAAAAGCTGCGCGGCCTTTTTTTGTAAAATATTTAAATTTGCATCTGAGGCCAAAGTACTTAACCAAACTGTAAAATACCTATTTTAATCGAAAGGTACAATAGCGAATATCTAGTACGGATACGTTCTTCATTATTTTTTTTTCTTTTAAATTATAAAATGTACTCAATTAAAGGATTAAAATTTTCATGATTTTAGAGGCAATTTTGTTAATTATTTGTTAGTTAATGGTATCTTCCCATCTTCTTCTTCTTCTTTGTGTGCCGCATCAGGTCCCCCCGACGTTGGCGATCACTCTTGAAAATGTCTCTCTGTCTTGCGCTGCCCGGAATAGCTCCTCCACACTTCTAATGCCGGTCCACTCTCGTATATTACGCAGCCAAGACACTTGACTTCTACAAGGCCCTCGGCGACCCTCTATCTTGCCTTTCAATATCAAATGGAGCAAGTGATACTCCTCCCCTCGAAGTATATGACCCAGATATGCAATTTTCCTGATTTTTATTAATGTAAGCAGTTCTCTATCTGCTCTAGCCCGCCTGAGAATTTCTGTGTTGGTGATCATGTCGGTCCATGGGACCTTGAGCATTCTCCGGTGAAGCCACATTTCAAAAGCCTCTAACCTGTTCATGGTATTTACTTTCAAGGTCCATGTTTCACATCCATAGAGCAAGACCGACCACACATAACATTTTAGCATTCTCTGCCTTAGTTTTAAGCTGATATTGTCATTGCAGAAGAGGGATTTCATTTTAATGAACGCAGTTCTTGCTGCTTCAATTCTGCATCTAACCTCCACATCTGGGTCAAGAGTCTCCGTGAGAATACTGCCGAGGTATCTAAATCTTTCCACCTTTTCGACATTGCAACCATTTAATTGTATCACTGATTCAGAGTGATCTAGTCGTCCAAATGTCATCCATTTAGTTTTATTGACATTGATTGTTAGGCCCAGTTGCTCACCAGCATTATTAACAAGATTTAATAGGTCTTGGAGGTCATCGATACAGTCAGCTAGTAATACAGTATCATCTGCGTATCTTATGTTATTAATGACAATTCCGTTGATCTTCAGACCCTTCTCAGTATTACTTAGGGCTCTTTTAAAGACATAGTTGGAATAGAGATTAAACAATAGTGGCGACATGATACAGTCTTGTCGTACTCCACGCTGAATGGCAATTGTATTAGATCTCTCATTCCCATGTCTTATTTCTGCTGTTTGGAACCAATACAGGTTTTTAATGAAATTCTGGTCTTTGGTGTCAACGTTACAATCCGCAAGCATTTTCATGAGGTCAGCATGTTTTACCCTGTCAAATGCCTTTTCGTAGTCAATAAAACAGGCAAAGACTTCCTTTCTTTGGTCACGACACTTTTGCAATAGTACGTCGATAGACAATAATGCTTCACGCATTCCGAAAGCATTTCTGAAGCCAAACTGCGTGTCATCCAAGTCCTGCTCGCACTTATTGCGTATCCTGGCATGTATTATTTTAAGGAATAATTTAAGGACATGACTCATCAGGCTTATTAATCGATAGTCACTGCACTTCTTAGGGTACTGTTTTTTAGGCAATGTCACGAAGGTGGATTTTAGCCAATCTTAGGGTATATTCCCTGTGTCATATATAGAGTAAAATAACCTCAACAGGTAGTCAACATTTTCATCATTAAAGAGCTTCAACACCTCAACTGGAATATCGTCTGGTCCGCACGCTTTTCTATTGTCTGAAGTCTTTATCGCATGAAGAATTTCTGATTTTAAAATCGATGGTCCATGCAATTGATCATTAGGAATATTAATATCCGGTCTAATATCTTTGAATGTATAATGAATATACTTTTCCCATGTGTGTAAAATATCTTTTTCATCCAATATTAATTTATTGGAATTGTCAACTAAACATTATGGAGTAGTTCTTCTAGAAGTGTCCGTAATTTCCTTCAATTTTTTGTGAAGTTTGAATGCATTGTGACTACGACTGTACGACTCTAGTTCTTCACACTGTGGCTTCATCCATTCTTCTTTGGCTTTTTTAATTTCACGTCTAATTGTTCTTTTTTTTAAAGTTAAAGTTTTTATATTGTGTCTCATTATGTTTGTGTTTACGTCTCTCATTCGTTAAGTTCAAGATGTGGTCAGTCATCCAATTCTTTTTTCTAATTTGCTTATCAGCTTTCAAATTTGTATCACAGGTTTCACATATAACTGACTTAAGGTTATCCCATTGTGTTTGTATTTCTATAGATGGATCACAAGGGAGTAGCTTAATATTATCGTTCAAAGTCTGAGATACCTTATTTCTGACCACTTCTTCGTGGAGTTTCGAGATATCCATTTTAATTTTGTTTTTGGGCTTTTTTTAATTTGTTTTAAGCGTAAAACAATATCGGCAGTTATCAAAACATGGTCAGAACCAGTGTCCGCACCAGGGTACGTGGTGACTCTCTTTACAGAGTTCCTGATGGTCTACTAAAACATAGTCTATTTGGTTCCTGACAATATCATAGATTGTTCCATCCTGAGGTGATCTCCATGTATAAAGCCTTCTTTTCGGGAGTTTAAACCAGGTATTTAATACAACCATATTTTTATCCTGGCAGAATTCATATAGTCTATCACCTCTCTGGTTGCTTATGCCTACTATATGAGAGCGGCGACCTTCACAAATTTTGGCATTTAAATCTCCAATGACAAAATTGACTTCTCCTCCTTTCAAACTTTGCTTTGTACTGGCTAGTGAGTCATAAAAAGATTCCACATTACCATCATATCTCACTTCCGCTGTTGATGCAATAATATTAATGTTGATGGGTTGACAGTGTAATTGTAATAATATTATTCTGTCCGAGATAGGTACAAGATTCTTAATAAATTTTATATACTTCTCCATGACAAATAAAGCAACTCCGTTTCTACGGTTTCTATCCTTCTTTCTTTCCATTATGCTATTTTAAAATAATGAAAAATAAAATAAAAAATAACATAATAATATAAAAAAACGTTTTTTTGGCCGAAATTTTAAATTTAAATCACCTAAATCAGTTATTAATTTGAACTAAGCTCTTTTAAGAGCTTTTCTACATTTTCTACTTTTCTATATTATATTTCATTATATTTACATAGTATGGTGGACGTGCGCTGCTTATCATATGCAAACTTCAAAAGAGCCGCACAAGACAGGGAAGAGTGGAAGAAACGAATAGATGAAATTGCTGCAAACCAATCCCAGGATTGAAACCAGAGAGAGAGAGAGTAAATAGGAAATTTAAAAAATATATTATTAGTTGTCTCTAAAATAATTATTTTTAAACCAAAGATTTATTATTGATTCTCTAACTGACAGCCCTGAAAAGCAGAACTAATTAACAGTACCTACAGTCATTTCAAACTGCAGTCATTTCAACTGAAGGTAACAATAATATCATCTAAGTTACTCCATTTTACCCAATTCCTAGAATCCAACGATATGTACAAATAAAAGTAAAGTATAATTATACTTGATGTTGAGAATTTTTCTAAGAATTCACCTTCATTTACTTATTTTTATTCTGCATAAAAATGTGTATTCTTTATAAGAGCTCATATTCTTTTCTTTTTTGTTGTAAAACATATTTGTATCCTAAAACTATGTAAATACTAGTTGTTATCATACATATGTACTTTATTTAATGTACATTATTATCATTGTAATAACCCTCCTGTGTACCACTGTGTATCATGTATCACCGGAGTGTAAAAGCAATTTTATGTCGTTGAAATAAATAAATAAATAAATAATATCATGAATAAAAGAATTCTTCAATGGCCCATATATTATAACTTAAATGTCAATATATAAAGTAACATATATCCGTACAAGGTATTTGCACCATTTGATTAAATAAATATTAATCAGTTTTTCCAAGTATTTTGGCGTCAAATCAAAATTTACTGGGCCCAAAATTCTCGAGTACTATAGGATGCTTATTGAAAGTCTTGGTTCTTTGAATCACGTAGACTGGTTTATTGACGTATCGTAATCTTCTTATATATAAAAATGAATCGCTGAATGTGTTGCTAAGCGCAAATCTCGAGAGCAGCTGAACCGATTTTGCTAATTCTTTTTTTAGAATATTCCTTGAAGTACGAGAATGGTTCTTACGGAGAGAAAAATTAAGAAAATTGCGCCGAAATTTGGCAAAATTCAGAAAATTTCAGAAAACGACTATCGCACGTTTGACAGTTCGCGAGTTAAATCAGGATTCTATTTTTGAAAATCGTTAAGTTGATAAATTTATTTAAAGTAAGTATTCCCCTAAAGAATTTTAGATATTTGAAATAGGTACCTACGTTAGGTACCAAATTTAATATACATACAAAATGTAAATTGGAATAAAAATTGTAAAAGGTGGCACGCGGGCTGTTTAAAAACTGAATGTACTGGGATTGAATATATGGAAAGCGGGAGGGAGGGAGAGATGGGGGAGGAGGGAGGTGGAGGAGGCGGAGTGGGAACCCCCCTTACACCATGCGAGCGAAGCCGCGGGAAAAAGCTAATATAATTTGGAGGACTAAAGTCCTTTCTGACTGTTTTGTCTGCGGAGCTCTAGAATTATAAATATTCTGCACGTCTACCTTCGGCACTTCTCGGAAACGAGACCACGTGACCCGAGGACCGCATGGACAGGTAAAGTAATCGGGGAACTAATCATAGACTAATTATGATACATAACCATATCATTCTTTCTTCACACTACATATAAATTTCTGTTCTATTGTTCCATTCTGCGGATTTGATGTGAAATTATGATTCTGCACCTTAAAGAATAAATCACACATAGCTATAGACTTAGCTATGGACTTACATGGTTTATCCTTTAGGGTACAGAATTACATTAAATTAACGGTAAAATAACAAAAAATATAATGCCATCATAAAAAAAGGTAGTTTTAAACACGACTATCTACAGATCTGCCCTGATAATGGACAGTGTAACGCTGTCTAAAATATTGGCGAAAAATAGGAAGCGTTAAGCTTAATAATTTTTTTCCAATTTTTTTTTATAATACAGGACGCCCTAAGGAAAAAAAAAATCCTCAGGGTTTGTGTCATCTTTGGGATGCTGTGTGGAGGGTCTTTTTGGAAAAAGGAAAAAAGGTATGAGGGCTTCATTGTGTTTAGGAGTGACAGACGTATGAATCCACTCCTCCCACTGTGGTGCAAGGCGATGGGTCAAGAGAGTCCAGCTGGAGAGGTCGAGATTATATCTGCCTCAATCAGTCTCTCCCGATTCGGACCGCCACGCAATAATCTAATATAATGCAAAAAATAATCGCTATAAATACTTTTGGCGTGAAAATCTATAATTTATTTATTTATTTATTTGATGCAATATTATTTACATTTCTTACATAATTCAATGATGTTGGCCTCACTGGGTGGTTTACCCGTGCTGAGGCCTCCATTTCATATACAAAATTATACACAATACATATAAATATATATATACATAATATTGGTGAAAAAAAGGAAAAAAGTAAATAAAAAACATACGATTAAGATAAATTAAACTTAAAAATTAGAGATTTAGAATTAACGTAAAATTAAGAATAAATAATATTATATAAGGTTAAAAACGATATTTTTAATACGTGTTGTGTGTTTGTGGGTGATTGTGTTTTATATTTGTTTTGTGTGTTACTTATATGTTATGTTATTTTATGCTATGATATTTTGGTAGTATTGTCTATTTTGGTCTTTAATCCATTTTGTAATTTTGTGTCGGAATTTATTTTTGTTTTCCTCAATTTTATTTTCAAGTGTTAGACTGTTGAATGCTTTTATAGCGTGATATTGGTAATGTCTTTGTCCAAAGCTTGTATTTACCGTCGGAGTTTTTAAGTTTTCTTTGTATGCTTGTCTAACTGGTCTGTTTGTGATATTTTGTGTTTGTTGAAGGTTGTTTTTTTGGTCAAAAATGTAATTTAGTAGCGATTTAACATATAATTGTCGTATGTCTAGTACGTCACAATGGTTGAATATTTGGTCTGTATCAGTAAGTCTATGTTTTTTAAGTATTACCTTTAAGATCGTTTTCTGCGCAATTTCCAGGTGTTCGATAGCTGAGTTTGTTGCTCCTCCCCAAGCAATTATTCCATATTCTATTATAGACTGACATAGAGCAAAATATATTGTTTTCATTTGTTGTATTTTGTATATGTTTCTTATGTTTAGGAAAATGTGTATCGTTTTGAGGAGTTTATTTGTGACTTGTTGGATGTGATGTGTCCACCTAAGGTTATGGTCAATTATGATTCCTAGATACTTTATTTGTTCTTTTTTTTCTAGAGGAGGGCAAACGCAAATGTTGGTGTTTAAACATTCGTGTATTTTTATGGTGTTTGTGTTATTTTTTGGCTGTCCTGTGCTATTTATACTGTACGTTGTGAATTTTGTTTTCGATATGTTCAGTGTAAGTATGTTTGAGTCTAGCCATGATTTCACTAGCGTGATTCCTAAATTCGCTATGTTGTATGCATTTTTCCAATCCTTAGATTTAAAGAGTAAAACTGTGTCGTCTGCATAACTAACTATTTCACCGTCTATTTTCATGCTGCAAAGTTCATTAATGTAAATAGTGAAAAGAACGGGCCCTAGTATGCTTCCTTGTGGAACTCCATATGTAATTGGCAGTGGCTTGCTAATATGGTTGTTAATTTTTACTTGCTGTGTTCTGTTACTCATATAACTTTTTAATAGTTGGAGTTCCTTGCCTTTGATGCCTATGTTTTCTAATTTTTTAAAAAGCGTTTGGTGGCAGATTGAATCGAAAGCTTTAGCTAAATCTAGGTATATCGCTATGCATTTATACCCTTGATCTAAATTGCTATGTATATAGTCTATTGTGCACGCCAAAGCTTCTTTAGTGCCTATTTTTTCTCTAAATCCATATTGTTTTTCCGAGATTAATTTATTTTCTTCCAGGTATATTATAATTTGGTTTTTTATTACTCTTTCGAAAATTTTTGAAAGCGAGTTTAACAAAGTGATAGGTCTATAGTTAGTTATTTGCATTTTGTCTCCGGATTTGTAAATAGGGATCACCAGTCCTTTTTTAAGAGTACTAGGGAAGCAGGAGTGTGTTATACTTAGATTGATTAAGTGTGTTATGGGTTTTAAAATTTCTGTTTTTATTATCTTAATGCAATCCGTCGTTATCTCATCTAATCCAGGAGCAATACGGTTTTTTAATGTGTTTATTATTTTGTCAATTTCCTCTTCCGAAGTTGTTTTTATTGCAAATCTGTGTTGTGTCGGTTGTGTATTGATGTTTGAACTGTTTGTTTGTGTTGTCGTGTTTGTGTTGAGAATTTTACGGTTCGCTAAGACTTTTCCTATACTTGCGAAGAAGTTATTTACATGATTTGCTATAGTTTCTTTATTTGTATTGGCGTCTACTTTTTTTGAGTTAATGTTTAGATGTTCGATTGTATTTTCTTGTTTGAATTTTTGTGTGTATGTAACTTCTTTTAATATTTTCCATATTTCCTTTGGGTTATTGTTTTCTTCTTTTTTAAGTTTTTCTCTAAAATACAACTCCTTAGCTACTCTAATAATTTTCGTGCAGATGTTTCTATATCTTTTGTAGTAATTAAGTTGTTGTATGTCATATGGCGTATGTTTAATTTGTTTGTGAATTCTGTCTCGTTTACGAATACAGTTTAATATTCCCTGCGTTATCCATAGTTTAATTTTTTTTGCTTTGTGCGTAAGTTTTACTTGTTTTAGAGTAGTGTTATTATTTATTTCTTGCGCTAAAATTGTTGTAAATTTGTCCCAGGCCTCTTCGACCTTCTCTATTTGGTATATTGTACTCCAGTCTATTTTTTTAAGTTTTTCTTTTAAGTTTGTGTAGTCAATTATTTTTTTTGTGAATATTTTATGTTGGTTAGGTTTTGTGTTTTCGGTATCTATTGCTATCATATTCATGTAGTGATCTGTAATAGTGCTTTCAAGTACTATGGTTTTGGTTTTTAGTTTTGTTTTGATCATTATATGATCTATACAACTTTTTGTGTTGTGTGTGACTCGTGTTGGAACATTTATCGTTGGCTCCAGTCCATGCTGTGCTAATATTGTTAGGTATTCTAAGTTTTGTGGGTGTCCGTTTTGTAGAGTGTTTATGTTTAGGTCTCCAATGACGATGATATTTTTGTATTTGTTGAGATCATTTAATGTATTATTAAATGCAGTTAGGAAATTTGTAATATTGTTTTTGGATGGAGATCTGTACATTGCAAGAATACATGTTTCTTTTTCATATGTTATTTGTATGCAGTTGGAGTCTACGATATGTATTTCTTGGATGAATGTGTTTATTTTATCATTAGTGTATACGACTATGCCATCATTTTGATTTTTGTGTTTTTTTGTGTGGTGTGTGTTGTAGTGTTCAATTGTTTTTGGAATATATTTTTCATTCAACCAGCATTCTGTCAGCACAATTATATCGAAGTTATTATCTAGTTGTTCTAGGTACATAGTGAATTCATCAAAATTTTTATTAATCGATCTGATGTTTTGGTGCAATATTTTGATTTTATTTTTTTCTTTTGTGATATTGGTCCATAGATTAATGTCGTTTGTACTTATACAGTAGTGTTGGTTGTCCGAGTCTATATGTTCCATGTTTTCAGCCATGTTGGTGAGTATTTGTGTAAGTGTGTAATATAAGCATTAAATTAATTAAAATTAAATTGAGTCAATGAACAAAGATACATTTAGGGAATGTAAATGATAGATTATATGTTTTATAAAAGGAAAAATAATTTCATTAGATATAGGAATAAATAGAAATGTAGAAATTGAAAATTTTAAAAGGATTGCATACTTAGAGTGATTGGAAGGCTTATAATAAGACATTAAAAATTTATGGATGAAGTTGGTTGAAATAAGTGAAGGTACTGAAACGATTAGGAGAATAAATACTAAGATGACAAATAAAATTGAAATATTACGATTTTTAAAATATAAGAAACGATTATAATAGTTTGGAGTAAAAAAACAAATTGAGCAATAAAATTTGTTGTTAAAATAAATAAAATAATTTAGGTAATAAAAACAATTTGAACAATAAGATTTGTTGGTAAAGTAGTTAAAATAATTTGGGTAGTAAAAACATTTAGAACAATAAAATTTGATGTTAAAATAATTAAAATAATTTGGGTAATAAATACATGTAGTATAATAACATTTGAATGTAAAATACTTGGTATAAAAAGGTAATTTAGATAAATAGGTGTAAATAAGATCATGAAAGTTAATTTGAGAAATGAGAATTTTAGGGGAATCACATAATTGCAAAATTTTAAGAATTAAAATAAGTAAAATTAAGTGTAGTAAGTTAATATAGATAAGTATAGAAAATATAATTAAATGATCAATATGATTTACAATTTTAGTTAAATATTGTATGTAGATTGAATAAGCTTTTCTAATTGAACAAAGCAAATTATTTTTATCGAGTAAAATTGTATAATATAAGTTTATAATAAAAGTGTAATAGAGGTGTATAATATAATATATGATAAAAGTGTATAATATAAGTATTAAAAGAATTAAAATTAAATTGAGTAAATGAAAATAGATAGATTTAGGAAATATAGATAATAGATCAGTTCGATTAATGATTTGGATAAATGTTATCGGTACTAAATTATTTAAAATAACTACAATAATTAAGAGAATTAAGAATAGTGCAATTTGAAGAGAGAATAGGTTATTTTGTACAATTTTTTTATAGAATTTAGAATTTGAGGTTCTATAGTTAGTTTTAGCATCCATTTTTACATATCAAGTTTAAGAACAGTTTGACACCCGTAACCATCGGTTGAAACTATTTTTAGATAATTGGTAGTATTATAGTACTTATTGACTTTTTAGATAACTGACAACCGGTGGTGCGAGTGCCATGTACCGTCTAGATAAGTTTATTTAGATCGTCTGAATGCTTAACATAGATTATTTTTTCATTTGGTGATTTACGGACCAGTATTTTGTTTTCCCTAAACCAGACATACATATACTTAGTTTCTTTTGCTTTCTGTTTAGTTTTCCAGAGTAGTTCTTTAAAGTATGGACAAATGATTTCTCGTATGTAGATTTTTTCGCTGCCCAGGGTTGTCACGGTTTTAGCGTCGATATTCTTCCGCATTTTTAATATTTGGTCTCGTTTGTTGTTATCGTGGAATTTAACTTGGATTCTCGGGTAGGCTCCTGGTCGTCTGTCCTGGATACGTTTCACCTCCTTCAGGTCGTGTAGCTGAATCACCATCCCAGCTGCCGCAGCCACCTGTTGTACTAGTGAGACTGGCTGCTCCTCATTTGATTGTGGGATTCCACATATTTCTATGCAATCTTCTTTCGAGGCTTGTTCTAGTTCCGCGATTCTAACTTCAAAGCTTTTTATAATCTTGTTTTTATCATTTACTTCTCTCCGAAGCATCTCAACTTCAGATACCAGCTTGGTAATATTTTCTATTTTAATATTTATATCATCATATTGGTTACTAATGAAATTACGTGAGTTTCGAGATTCAGCATTTTTTTCGTCCATTTTCTTGAAGAATTCTTTTTTCATTTCTTCAAATTTATTGTTGACAGCTGTTAAGACAATGTCAAGAATCTCTTTATGTTCTGGGAGTAAAGATTTCAGCTTCAGATCACTCTGGTTTGTATTTTTGCTTCTTGTTTGTTTATCCATTATTAGAGAAAAATTATTAAATTGAGTGGATAAATAACAGTTATTTAATTTGAATTTGAATTAAACAATATCACTTTTTCTTTGGCTTGGTTAGTTTTGATTTTGTTTTGTATAATGGGAGTAAAACCTTATGGTTTTGACTGTACATAAGACACTAAAAACACAGAACTAAAATACTAGCAGCAGTTAGTGCACTTATTCAATGATTTCTGTCACTTTTTATGTATTTTTTTATTAATTTTGCGGGAGTAAACAAAACAGACAGTTGTCACTTTGAAGTATTATTGTTGTATCAAAGCTGAAGTATTATTGTTGTATTAAAAGCAGAGTTTTTAAAAAATTATTGAATAAATAACCAACATCATTTATGTAGATTTTATTGGTTATTATTGCACGACCCCTTCAATACACTACAGTTATAAAGCCTTACCACCCTCAGCAGAACACCCCCCCAGTGTTAGGTGCCACCCCCAACAGATGGGTAGGTAGGCACCGACTACTCGAGGTTCTCAAGCATATCGCGATGGTCGTAAACTGCGGGTATGAAGGCAGAAGACGCGGGTCAATTGGATTTTTAACGTCATTGTTCAGATTTCATTTGATTAAGTAACTGCTGAAATCATTATTTTGGAATTATTGTTTTTTTACGTTAGCTGCATACTAGAGGCTCTGAAAAAAAAAATCCTGGCATGTTTCATCCTTGGAGATGCTGTGTGGAGGGCATTTTTGGAAGGAGAGGAAGTTTTGGGAAGGAAAATAGGCATGAGGGGTGGATAGGAATTTGGGGGTAAATGTATCCAGGAGTGATGGACGTAAGAATCCATCCCTCCCACTGCGGTGCACGGTAACAGAGCCTGGCTGGAGAGTTGAAAAGGTACCCCCAAAAATAAATCGATATTTCTTTTATAGTAAAAATCTCAAATCATTTCTGACTCTTGTTATGTTTGTGAACAAGACCTGAATAGATAGATTTAATTCTTCATATCCTGTTCCCTTATACTTCACAATTTGAGGAAATCATAATCTTGTTAATCCGCATACTACTGTTTTTGAAATGAGAATATATTTGGTTCCTACCGGGATGTCATTTATCCAGTTTGTGCATATCTCTAACTTGCTGGAAAAATATTTAAAATTTGGAACAAGAGCTAGAAAATTAGTGCAGAATCGAGTGCATTTGTTTTGAAAACAAGAAGATTTCGAACTACCATGGAACAAGTTGTTGGTGTTTTTCGTATACATAATCTCGTTTTTAAGTAAAAAAATGAATTTGACCATCTCAGGTACATAATATCGTTTCGTATTCAGTCGTTTAGTTGTGGCAATAATTACCCCGAGATACGGTGATGGAACTATATTAAGAAGTTGTTTGTGCTCCTTCACAGAGATAGAATGGTTAGTGATTGGTTATCTTTTTTTCTTGTTACCTTGTTTTTCCTACACATACAATCACCCAATTCCAGCAACACCATTTTGTCTCGTTTCGTTTCTAGTATTTACAGTCCATTACAACTTCATCTGAAGCTTTAATTCACTAGCAGTTTTGGATACATCACATCATAGTATTCTAACGGAGACTCTTGACCCAGATGTAGAGGTTAGGTGCAGAATTGAAGCAGCAAGAACTGCGTTCATTAAAATGACATCCCTCTCCTGCAATGATAATATCAGCTTAAAACTAAGGCAGAGAATGCTAAAATGTTATGTGTGGTCAGTCTTGCTGTATGGATGTGAAACATGGACCTTGAAAGTAAATACCATGAACATGTTAGAGGCTTTTGAAATGTGGCTTCACCAGAGAATGCTCAAGGTCCCATGGACTGATATGATCACCAACACAGAAGTTCTCAGGCGGGCTAGAGCAGGTAGAGATCTGCTTACATTAATAAAAACAGGAAAATTTCATATCTGGGTCATATACTTCGAGGGGAGAAGTATCATTTGCTCCATTTAATATTGAAAGGCAAGATAGAGGGTCGCCGAGGGCCTAGTAGGAGACAAATGTCTTGGCTGCGAAATATACGAGAGTGGACTGGCATTAGAAGTGTGGAGGAGCTATTTCGGGCAGCGCAAGACAGAGATACATTTTCAAGAGTGATCGCCAACGTCGGGGGGACCTGATACGGCACGCAAAGAAGAAGAAGGATACATCACATACAATATTATTGATTTCTGAATTCATCTTAGTATAATGTTTGGATGTTGTGTTTGTCACATCACTATTGTTATAATGAACTACTGCAGGTGGGAATGATTATATCATTATCTGTGATCTATCTCCGAAACAAGTCAAATATCACAGTCTGAATCAATAAAATTATATAAAACAGTTATCAGTGTTTCCTACAAATTATCATTATCATTTCATCATCATCATTATCATTACATAGTATAAAATGAAGTCGCTCAAGACGTATGTACGCAACGGATTTTCATACGGTTTTCACCAATAGATAGAGTGATTGAAGAGGAATGTTTGTATGTATAATACATGTAAAGTGTATTAGAGAAAAGCCGACAAATTCAAAGAAAACATATTTTTGTTTTTGTGTTAAAACGGCTGGCGGGCCGTACTATAGTCACTTTTCAAATTCGTTCTACGGAAGAAATTGGAAAATAGATGTCCTAGTAGTAGGTATTTGATTTTCCATTTTCAAATATCCAGTGTTGCATTGCAAGCATTGTATAATTAGTGGCGATCGCTAACTATATTATTATATATAAAAAAAAAATAATATAGTTGATTCATGAGGAAGGTTGATATCTATAATACATGCTTATTATAGTAGAGAAATGCCGAGAAATTCAAATATTCAATTCAGGCAGCGGGCAGCGGGCAGTGGAGGTAATCCACCTCTTACCCGCCCTGGTATAAGTAACTGATGGTTACTCCTTCAAGGCTCTCGCAAGATTCTATTTTTTTGATTAAACGAAGCTACATTTATTTATTTTGAACTAATCTAGACCTTCAGTGTCCATGCATACGTTGTTAGTAAGCAGTATGCAAGTGATTAACAGGAAAAACAAAATGCAAAAAATAGGTTAGTAAGACAAAGATAAATTAAACAGGGCAAAAGAAAAACTCATTCATGAGACTCGTGACGCGGCATTGCATCTGTAAAAAACCTGCAAGCACCTGCATAAAATAGAGAACATAAGAAATACAATAAATCTCAAATCAATTGGCAAGTACCAACAAAAAATGTGAATGGCTTTCGGTCTGACCATAAACTACACTTAGCTTCCGTGTCCCTTAGCCAACCACTCAGTGAAGCCTCAAAGAATGTTAACTGAATATTTGGGGTAAAATACCCGAAGACTAAAAGAAAATTCAGCGTTGGGTAGTCAGAGGCAGGACAAAGGACAGTCAAGGTCGTCTGATCAAACCTCAAGCCTGCACAGCGGGCAGCGGGCAGCAGGCAGCTGGAAAGCGGGTGGTGTGGATTTTATAAAGGTTGGGTAATGGCGTTGTGTTTCGTTAACAACAGCAACGTGTGGCCGGGTCTGCTAGTAAATAATAAACGAAATGGTGAGTTTGGTTTAATCTGTCCATATGAAAAGTCATGAATGAACCACTGAATTATTTCTCACCAAACATGCTCATTCTATCGGAATATCGACCTTAGCAGGTATCAATACTTCCGTAAGTATGTCGCGGGAATTTAGTAAATGATTATTTTATTTATTAAAGATAGATACAAAAGAAAGTACAAATTACATATAAGGAAGCTTAGCCTGTCCAACTGGAAAGTTTCCCAATCCAGGACAGACAAATTGAAGGGTTTAGTTCATATTATTACTTAAGAGCTCACTATTACTTCAATTTGGGAGGCGGGAATGGGTACAGCCGCTCCGGGAACCTTTATTGGATAACCAACACCTCTGCCATAGGTCACCCCAAGTGGTTCACTACGATTGGTGATTTAGCAGGGGTGCCCGGGTTCATGGGGGGAGGTTTGTCTAGGTCTTGGAGGCGGATGACCAAGACATACTGAACCCCAAATTCCTACCCACTCCTTAAACCCTTTTCCTTCCCAGAACTCTCCTTTCCTTCCTTTAAAAAAAAAACCCTCCACACAGCATCCCCAAAGATGACATATGCTCTGAGTGAAATTATTTTCCTCAGGGCCTTCTGTGTGGAGCTCATGTAAAAAAAGAAATGTAGAAATACATAACAAAAAATAGAAAAAGTAACCTGGTTGCATATATTATATTCGGATTTACCGAATTAACCTGGTAACATATAATATATTCGGGTTTACAGTGTATGAGATAAGTAGGTAAGTTAGTAGTATTGATAAGTGAAAACCAGGTCTACTTGATAACAAGTTGGAGGAATTACAATAAGATTTACAACATAAAGAGATGAAGTTATACAATTATTATAAGCAATAATTATCAGCCTGAAACACTCATCCACACTGAAAAAATCTTCCGAGAAAAATACATGACGCCAACGGGACTTGAACCCGTGCCCTTCTGATTGCCGGTCAGCTGCTCTCCCAATTGAGCTATGGCGGCTTATCTTATACCCGCCAAATGATTCAATATATAGTAGTGTTTCATTCAACAATTACTGCTTATTATTAAAACGTTAGTTTAACAATTAAAAATAATAATAGATGAAGTTATGTTAGGTTATGTGTTTAGAAGTGTGAACTTATAATACATAGTACACATATAAGAGAAACTAGATTAAAATTAACAATATTATATATAATTTATGTATGTATTAATTTATGTATATATTTTAAAAATTTTATTTATGCATTGTAACTTCATACAAAGTGTAATAAATTATGTGCAAACATGATTATTTTCACTGATTTAAAACATGTTTTCAGTGCATATTATATTATACGACAATACGAATGTACACCGCCCTCATGTACTCCTGCTAAAGTATGAAAACAATAACTATAAATATAGGTAGAAATATGAATAAAAGGCATTAATTTAATAGATTCACTTTTTTTATCTAATAATAGTCAAACACAATTAACGCGACACAACGTCACATGTCTCAGAA
Source organism: Limnephilus rhombicus (assembly GCA_929108145.2). Taxonomy (NCBI): domain Eukaryota; kingdom Metazoa; phylum Arthropoda; class Insecta; order Trichoptera; family Limnephilidae; genus Limnephilus; species Limnephilus rhombicus. The sequence goes on along the minus strand of OV815295.1, from coordinate 25,246,743 downwards.
AGCTGCCAGCTGGACACGCCAGGACACTTCGGGACGGAATGTCGAGCGGTAGCGTTTGAAACTAAAGTTCGCTTGTCCGGTATGATCAGCGTTCAAATTGGTAGTACTGAAGGCGATCCAATAGTTTAGAAAAAAATCGAAATCGGAATTCACGCCCCTTTATGGGAGGAGTTTAAAAAGTCGTTAAAAAGAGCATAACGTCCGTTCCCCGCTCCGTCCGGGGCGTAACTGATAAAAAAATGCGTGCGACAAGTATGTGATCGTTCGGTGCACGGCACAGGGTTCACGTTGAAAAACCCAATTGCCGACTAGCGGCCATATTTTAAAATAACAACGCGATAATGCATATTTTATTTTACTTTGTAAAGTTCGTGCGTAAATATAATTTTTTTGCGATTATTATAAAATAAACTGAATTTACCACATTATTCAATAAAACCATATCAGAAAGGGGGTTTATAAACAGGAGAGTTTGGTCTTCATAGCATTTTTAAAGGCCTTATACTTTATTTTTTCTAGGCTTATTAAAAGACTTATAAAAAAAAATAACAGATATTTTTAAGGGCCAAGGTATTTTCTACACACAGCATTTAATTGAAACATCTATAATACTTCTAAGCGATCAAATTTTCAAAACAAAAACATATGATTTTGCATTATTTAGTATGGCTTCATCTCAAAGTATATCTTTACATTTAAAATAAAAAGATTTCGTTCAATGGGCTCCGACTTTCCGATAAAGCATGTAGAATAATTTATACATTGACTTAGAAACTTTCCAACTTATTCAAATCACAAGATTGGATTACTCAGATGGTTCAATAATTAATTGGACAGTGAAGGGTTGGTCGGTTCGAGTCCGGGTTAGTTGATTTTTCTCCCGCTAGTTGGCGCCATGTGTGTGTGTGTCTGTGTGTAGCCAGTTCCGGGTCCGAATGCAGCGGCCATTACTATCGGAGCCGGAAGTTAACTCTTGTTTACGACTGACCAACAGTGACGCGGCTTTTAGCCTGATTGGATGGCGGACTGTGCGCCGATTGTAACGGTCGATATTTTACTAAATAATTTATAATTTGCTTTGCAATTATGAGAATATCCTTCCGTTTTAAATATTAATTAGATGAGGTTAATCAGTGAAGTAACCCAAAATACATCGGAATCTATAAGCAGTGTTTTGAATAAAAGCAAATAAATATTTTTTGTTAATATCATTTCATAATTTATGTTAAAAGGTACATCTATATTTTTTATGTATAACATATACATCTAAAATTCTTCACAAAAACATTTCAAAGACTGGATCATACAACTATTATTCACTTTACTCATAACATTATAACACCAAACCAAACATAACCCAATCCAAACATTTAAAAATTATTAAAAAAAAAACTTTGTTTCGGTACAAAATAAATTACAATATTATTTATACCAGTGGCGTGTGAACAAATATTTGTCTATCAAGACAAATATTTATCTTACACACAATCTAGTTGCTAAGAATAACTAGAATATATAGATCGTAACCGCTACTAATCTTTAATTTATGTATAAGATATTGCCACCATGGGTCAATCCACGGTGTCCTTCTTGACAATATCAGGAAGGATACGGTGTTTCCACTTATGTCGACAGAATAGCAGTTAATCCTGAACATGGGAACACCTCGGCACAGGTTCTCCTAGTGAGGTATTCGCAAAACACTACTACTATCCAATTTACATACAGTTACGGATATTTAACATAAAAAAAATTATTACTGAAACTCACTGTCTATTTATTTATTTAAATCTATCAAAACCAATGTAAATATTCTGTAAAGGGTATTTTCGAGAATAGAAATAAATAAATAAATATTTTTTTGGTGACCACGCAAGAGTCCCAACAGCTTCCAACCAACCGAAGATAGGGAGATAATTGCATCCCATTCCACATAATAGGCGTATGTTGTAGAGAGATATTAGGGAAGGGAAGGAGACGTGGAAGAGGATGGCGGAGATGTCCCTTCCTGAAATTAAAATATTTTCTTATTAATGTTTTGACTACCAAATTAGATAGTCTAGAATTTGATTTAAAAATGACATATTTTTGGATGTGTCTGGTTATTACTTATCTTACATTTCTGAACTAATATTATTAGCTCTGTAGCAAAAAGGCCAATCTTCCTTTAGGTTACAGATATAAAAACGGTAGAATTTTTTGAGGCAATCAGAGAGCCAGAAATATAATATTCAACATAACAGAGAATGACCCACAAACATTGAGTTTTTAGTTTCTAACAAAACCGGCAGAATTTGCGTGTGTTTGGAACAAACCCTAAAATCTCTTACCTTGCACAATAAAAGAGGCAAACTGCTACCTTGCCTAACAAAAGCTCAACCTTGCCCAACAATATCAACTAATAAAATTGAAAATAACTTAATAATTTACCATTTAAACGTAAATACAGTGGCGTAGCGAGGGGGAAGGCGGGTGGGGCTGTCCGCCCCGGGTGCGACCCGATGGGGGGTGACACCACACCCAACGGGGGGTGACACCCGACCGTGGAAAAAAAATTACGAAGGAAAAACTTGAACACGTCTGTTATTTATATTTCCGTCACTCTATGTCTCGCCGTAGAGTGCCGCGCCTGACGGTCTTTTTATAGACGAAAATAGCCGATATCTAAAATTCTCTAGCCCCCCCCCAGGACCGACCAATTTTCTACACATTTGATTAGGTTTTGTTTTTATTTTCTTGAAATTGGGTGGGGGGGGGGGAGGGTGACACTACGTTATCCGCCCCGGGTGCCATCCATGCTAGCAACGCCCTAAATTATGGAACATACATTACTCTTACAAACATTTATTAACAAAGTCTGCACAAGTATGGGGAAAATACAAGACAAACAATTTATTTTATATCACTCAGAACGAATAGAAGTGGAGAATGCCGCCTTTGTTCTAACATCCCTCATTTTATACCTAAACTTACGTAGTTAATAGCTAAGTTCGATTGATTTCACAGTACATTTATATGTAAAACAAAAAGATGTTATTAATAGACTCAGTTATTATTAACAGATACATCGCTTCTCTATCTGCAAATCATATATTTATATATGTTATTATTAATAGTGACATCGCTCGTCCGTCTCCGCATCTATTAAATATACGTTATTATTTATTATTAATAGTTACAGCGGTGGTTCATATCCGCATCTACTTAACACTAGTTATTTTTAACAGTTACATCGCTCCTCTGTTTGTGCATCTACATAACGTATGTTATTATTAAGAGTTACATCGCTCATCTGTCTGCACATCTACATAACATATGTAGGTTATTATTAATAGTTACATTGCTTGTCCGTCTCCGCATCTACTTAACAAACGTGATTAATAAAAATTACATCGCTCCTACGTCTGCGCAACTACATAACATACATTATTAATAATAGTTTCATCGCTCGTCCATCTCCGCTATTATTAATAGTTACATTGCTCGTCCGTATCCGCACCTACTTAACATGCGTTATTAATAATAATTACATCGCTCCTCCGTCCGTACATCATAACACAAGTTGTTATTAATAGTTACGTCGCTCGTCCGTCTCCGCATCTACTTAACATACGTTATTAATGGTAGTTACATCGCTCGTCCGTCACCGCATCTACATAACATACGTTATTAATAACAGTTAAATCGCTCCCCTGTCCGCACATCTACATAACATACATTATTAATAATAGTTACATCATCGCTCTTCCCTCTCCGCATCTACATAACATTCATCTACAAAGTTTTAAAATTTGTGATACTACTTATAAATTTCACTGGATCCGGGTGAGTGTGTACCTGCACAAAAATAACAAAATAAGAAGTAAAAAGGCAAATAAATCACCACACAGATATGAAAATAAATTTAAACAATTACATGCATTACATCGGCGCACATTTCAATCTTAGAAATAGCAGGACATCAATAGCGTATGTCTTTACTGATCACGAGTGTTGGAGGATCCGAGTCGTTACTTAACACGTTAAGCCACAGTCTTGCTAGTATCTACTAAGTATTTCTTAGTGTGTTCTCAGATGAGATACTCAAATGAATAGTTCTCTATGTACATATATATTATGTTGCTAAATGAACGGACATGGTTTCAAGTTTATGTAAATCGCTGTTTGTTGATACCCCTCCAAGTTGGTATTGCGCGTTTTCATCTCGTGACAAAATATACCCGACAAAATATCTTTCGACAAAATATCCTACGGAGAAAACATTCCCCAACAAAATATCTACTAAAACTTAACCTAACCTAACAAAAAAATGGGACAAAAATAATACAGACATCCTGCAAAGACAATAAATTATTATTCAAAAATAGTAAAATGGGACAAAAAATAAAACAGATTACAATAATTTATTGTCTTTACAGAATGCGTAATAGACGATTCTTGTTTAGTGAAACACCTGTCAGATCTCGTTTACTTGAAAGATGGCAGCTGGTGTTTACGTGTCCCTTCAAAAATATTATTACCGACCACCTGCTGGAAAAAGAGTAAACAAGTTAATCACCTCTGTACAGGTCGATTCTTGCGAGATATTTACGTAAAGACTGCACGCACGTGTCCCTTCAAAAATAATATTGTACGAACCAGTTTGTTAATTAGTACAAAGCACTAAAGGTCTCGTCAAACAGAACGCGTAATTTACGCGGCGTACGGCGTAAAATACTCCCGGACTGACGCCGCGTACTAACGCCGCGTTGTGTTGTACTGAACTTGTCTGAACCGGTCAAACAGAGCGAGCGCGTACCAGTACGCTACGCTCTAGCGCGGCGTTAGGTCGTCGCGTTGTATTTTTTTACAAGATTTTATTTTACGCCGGGCGTTCTTGCTCGACTGTGATAAAAATGATTATTGAAAAATTAATTGAATGTGAAATTAATTGAAGATTTTATTTAAGTTTATATTAAGATTTTATTTAAGTTTGTATCAATAAAAAATATAGAGGCCGACTAAGAAAATAAATCGATTCTTACCTTTAAACAAATAACTAGTCTTTCTATTGCCGAAATAGGCTCCCTCCAGTTTGTGGTGCATTTGCTTATTTGGTTTTGCAGAAGAGAATGCAATTCTTCGAAGCACCCTTGTGACATACGAAAGTATTGAAAGAAGCCATCTTCGTGTGATGAAAGCTCCCGGCATAAACGATGATATTCTCCAAATTCTTTCCTCTTCTTATTGATATCATGCACCCATATTCTATTATTTTATGAACGTGATAATGCACACAGCATTAACAACTCATCTTCATCTGAGCCTCTGGACATCGTGACGGAGACTGACTGGCGCCGAACGCTTTGCCGTACGCTCTGTTGTACGCCGAAGCCGTTCAAACAGAAAGTACGCGGCGTTAAGGCGTAATTTACGCCGCGTAAATTACGCTGTCTGCTTGACGAGGCCTTTAGCAACTAATTATTTTCGAACACCTACTGGGCAAACAACAACACGTTTACTTAAAACTGGTGTGCAAATATTTTTGTATAAAAACTGACTGAAAATAAATATTAGCTCATTAACAAAAAGATCTCCGAGTTGTTATTTATAAACTATCTCCCGAGCCGAAGTGACGATTGGGGTGCGCCCTAACGTCTTACAGTACCTATTGTATAGATCAAATAAGTGGTCTCATACAGAATATCTGTATTATTTTTGTACCATTTTTATTAGGTTAGGTTGGGTTAGATTAAGTTTTAGTAGATATTTGTTGGGGGATGTTTTGTCCGTAGGATATTTTGTCGGAAGAAATTTTGTCAGGGATATTTTGTCGCCGGATGAAAAGTCGCGAAACCCTCCAAGTTATCACAACGCTGACGACCAGTGTTGTATATATTTTTACATATTAAAAAAAAAATTGTGTATTACAATAAAATCATAAGGCCGCTTGTCTCACTAGGAAATTTCTGTGTCCAGTAAATTTAGTACAGTAAATGAAAAAAAAACACAAGTAAACTTTATAATATTGAACATATAAACTAACAAAGCACACTTTAGTTATTTAAACCATACAAATTATGGCAAGAATAGTCTAGGTCTTACCTACTGCGTGGCGGGCCGAAGCAGGAGAGACTGATTGAGGGAGACCTCTCCAGTCGACGGAGGGAGGAATGGATTCATAGGTCCGTCATTCCTGGACACATTAATCTCCACATTCCACCCACCCTTCACACTTTTTCCCTTCCCAAAACTTCTTTTTCTTCCTTTCCATGAAAATACCCTCCACACCGCATGACAAAGACCCTGAGGCATTTTTTCCACGGGTGATATTTTGTGTAGCTATGGTAAAAAATATATATGTAATAGATAGGAGAAAAATTGCCAAGGCTTTGCCACCCAATGGGCATATTTCATATGCAATCCAGATGTTCTGGATCGTATAAATCTTCAAGTCTCCGATAACTTCTCCAGTTAGGCAGCACAGCCTATTTATTTTTACAAGAGGCAAGATTGACCAATGCACAAGCTTTTGGGGAGATTGACTACATTCCTAACCTACTTTTATTCTGAGGTAGACATTTGTCTATTAAAGTTCATTGACTTCAAGATGGCAATAAATATGTTTTTCAACAAAAAACTCGTGTTATTGATGTAAAAAATTAATAATTAAGATTGTAAAACGTTGTGTATTTCATTAATTTTATTTTCCAACTTCATCATTATGATTATCTTCATCTCAATATATTTTTCTCTTTTCATCTTTGTCTTTTTTAAATTAATAGCACAACATATTATTTAAAATCAAATATCACATTGTAACTGATTACCCTACACGTTTACCCATTCATAATTTATTAGTTTCCTTCGTATTAGGGCGATTCCGCTATAGACGATTCTCGAGAGTCATTTTTAAATTGCAGTATTTGTTACTTTTTTTGATATCAGTGCAAAGAAGAAGGTCAATATTTAATAATAATTAAAACAAAATGGATTTTACTTCATATTGAAATTTTTGGCGCGCTTGGAAACATTATCATTCAAAGAATCGGTATATAAACTGCAAAATCGCACCGAGCAACACTGGTGCGGAACAGCTGTTACCGATAGTTTGAAGTTATATTTTATTGCTAAACGTGTAGTGACAATATTAATTTATTCTTATGTGCCGAAAGATGTAAGTACTTGTTGTTATTTTTTTAAGCATCATTGTCTACAAGAAGTCACTGTTAGCTTGTTGCACCCGTGATAAAAAAATATAAAAGATTGTGTTTTTCACAGAAATAAAGTGATAACGTTTTGAAACTTTGTGAAAGAAAGAAGAAATCACAGGCAAACTCGAATAAAACGTTTTTAAGAGTATAATATTAGCCGAAGTAAAATAAACGATGACTCAAATTGGTTGCACCCGCGATTGCGTTGTTAGAATCGCGGGTGCAAGTCTTTGACAACTACCCTTATTTATATTTATTATCATATATTTTATTGTTTTTTATGCCTTCAATAATAATATATGCTGTGTATTGCTAGAGATTTATATTTAATAGGTGTGTTTATATTCTATTCAGCTTTTTTAATAGAAATTCTATGATTTGGCACGCAGTCTTTCTGAAACAACTTCTTTATATTAAAAAAAAGCAATTAAAAAAAATATGGTCACGTTGGATGATAAATGGGATGAGCTGTAAAATAAATCAGGCATTCAATCAAAACATTTCTTTCAATCTGAAGACGGCGATAGCATTTCCATGGCGTGAACCTCACTGTCTCGTCTCAAATGCAAATTGGCTCTGAAATCTCCGAAAACCACCACTAAAACAGAAATTGATTGGGATGATAACAATTTGGAACCTCTTACAAATTATAAAATATAAAAAGCAATTCTCAAATAAGAAAAAAAACAAATTTTTGTTTTTGAAAAGGATTGATGGATGAAATACATTCATAGAATTTTCGGCGAATTTTGACGTAACAGAAAAGAAATAATTAACATAAATGACCAAGAAGTGTACTGATTAGTAATGAGCATTATTGGATTTCTTATTTCGTTCCTCTATCAGGGTTTGTTGATGTTTATACCACTTAAACTAGACGAGTTGCACCCGCAATTGCTTGAAAAGCTAATAATTCAGTTTTTGTTTTCTATATATTTGTTTATTCTTTCAGCTGATTAGTTTAACGCCTTACAAAATATCAAGGCATAACATAATAAATGTATCACAATTAACAGACTTTTGTATTTTTGTCTTACGATCTGGAAAGGGTGGGCCACATTCGTTGCACCCGCGATCGTACTTTGAACCTCCCTCCTGACTATTTTAATATTTTAATAAAATTCTTATAAACTAATAAAAAGTAAAGATGTTAAAATGTAGCTCTTCCAATAATAATTTAAATAAAAATGTTTTTTGTTTTATTATGAAGACGCTTTATATGCGTCTAAATGTTGCACCCGCGATAATGGAATCACCCATTAGTAGATACCCATTGTTTGTAAAAAAACAGTAAGGCTCTTCGCCAATGGAGAAACCGAAACCATACTAAAACTGGTTTGCAACTTAAAACAGGTTCTATCACGGCGCAACTCAACTTTACGATTTCAGTAATTATATCAGCTTATTTTAAAAATATAATTTTTTTTAATTATCAAACTAAGAATTTATACATAATAATAATAATTAATAATTTATTAACCTCCTGAACCAAATTAATATTTTCCTGTTCGCAAATATCACAAATTACTCGAAAACTGACAGGTCGTGAGGCGGAACCATGGCAACCTAGCAAATGAAACATGCCAGCCGCGGCAACTAGCACGGCTAGTTGCGAGAGACTGGTTGTATCGCCGTTGACAACTGGCCATTGAAAATCCTATGGATAGCGACTTGAGTTGCCATCTGTTTTTTTTTACTAATATAACAAAATTATTATCTCAACATTTTATTTTGTGTTATTTTTATTATGTTTATTAACCTTAACATAGGTTTGTCCTAGTGAGGTTAATAATTAAAATGTAAACAATAATATCAGGCGAAGGAACAATAAACAACAAACAAAAATTATTAATATAATATTATGAAGATCAGTTTTTCCTGAGATGTTATTGGATTCACTGTATTTAAAAATAAATAAAATAATGATTTCCGTTAAAAATAATAAAAACAGTAAAAATAAAATTAATTGCTTTCGGCCGGCACTCAAGGGGCTAACCCCCATAGAGGAAGAAGGCTTTAAAAAAGGGTGGAAGGAGACACCACGTCAAGTTAGCGGGTAAATATCGCCGTTTATTACTCTCGGGCATATTAAACCCAACTTGGTGATACTTGTTATCGGCGATCGAATGGCTGTACTCCGAGTCCCGGTATCTCCGTATCTCCGTGTTGACATGTTCAATTTTACAGGCGATTTATTGCATTGGTCATTAAAATACGATTTTTAAAGTGATTATTTACATTTAATGGAATTATTTAAAGATATTAATATACTCGGTTCTTACACTTTGATTTCATCTAAATTACTTTTTAACAGCAAGCGGAAATCGGGTGGCGTTTTATCTATACAAACGTGTTCCCTAATTTGCTCTCTGGATTTTGACACTTCTGCCATGATTCCTTTAATATAATGTACTCGTTGTAGATATCGTCAACTAGCATGTAGGTATGTTTTGCCCTTTTCGGTAAGTTACTTCTTATAAGAGTAAGGACCCTCCATAATTTCGATAAAATTGCCTTGTTTGAACGCCTTTAACATACGTTCAGCATACAAACTAGACAAAGTATTTTTTTTAAAAGCAAATTTTGCAGACATATTTTCTTCTAATACAGTTGGTAAAAATAATCTTAGAAGTCCAGTTTGGAGGAGAAAAATGGGGAATGCAAAATCTCGATTAACTAACTAACTAACTAACCATCACGCCGTTTCCCCGCAGGGGTAGGCAGAGAGGACGGACCGCCAAACAACTCGGTCTTGGCACACACTCTTTGCCTCAGTCACATTCATACATCGTCTCATACATACTCTTCTATTATTCTGACTTTTGACATGGCTCGTCTCAAGTATCTGATTCACTTGATCGTGCCATGTCTTCCTCGGGCGTCCCCGACTTCTTCTACCATTCAAATTTGCATCATATATTCTTTTTACACTACTTTCTTTGCTCATTCGCTCTACGTGCCCAAACCATCTGAGGGTCCCTTTCTTAATTAAAATCTCGATTATGATGATTTTATTTACGTATTATCAGTCAGTGTTGTCTCTTTCGCTCAGTATTCGGGGGAGTAAGAAAGACAGTAACAGCAACTATTTGGTAAAATACATATTGCTCAAATTTCTCAGCGACCGAGTTTCCTCTTAATGACACAAGACATTAGGTCACAATGGCCAAGTGGACAAGGGCGTTGTCCATGTAAGTTCGTTTTCCAGTTTCAATTTTTTAAGTGCATCTATTTTTTTTGTGAATTCCACACAAGAGTCCCCAACTGCTCCCGTCTGAAGCCAGTGAGACTATGGCATCCCAAATTAGGATATGTTGTGATGCTGAAGGTAGAGGGAAGAGGAAGGAGATGGGGTAGAGAAAGGTGGGAAGGTACATGGCTATTCAGATTTGGTCACCAAATAAGGCTAAAACCATTTCAAGCAACGTTTCAATTCTGAGTGGTGGTCTTACACCAGGGCGATACTGAGAGTATACTCCACTTTAGAACGTGCTGCAAACATACTATATATTATTTTTAAATTAATGAATTGTGAAAAAACACAAATTAAACAAATAAAATTTATTTGCGCACTCCGGGATTTGATCCCGCGACCATCGGATTGAGTGTCATGAGCCTTATCCCGAGACCGCGGCGGCCGTCACCTGTAATTGTGCGATTATTCTGTTGGCGAGCCAATAAATGAATAAAAAATATTTAATTTTAACAGATCACAACTTATTTAAACTTCTATAACAATAATTGGAAATTCGCTTCGTGGCATTATTTTATTAAACGAAAAGAAAATGATAATAATTTACTTTGTTTTAACCACTAATTTAATAAGTTTGATTTTGATAATTTTTAATACAAAAATATTTATACAATATTTTAATGGTTTGCATTCATCGAAGGTTCAAAATACACATAGAAAATGCCTTACTTTTCATGTGCAAATACATCCAGTACCAAAATCAAATGCTCGCGACGCGTTTGATTTTGGTACTTAGATATTTGTATTTGTCGAGAGCTTGAACAAGAGAAGACCCTTTTGTTCAAAGACACCCTTTGATCGAGGCTCTGTTTTATGGAACCTGCTTCGCCTGAAATCTTCAAAAGGCTGCCCGATTATAGTTTATTCCTACAGCATGGACGAACTTGTATAGAACAACTGAAAATACTTACACGAATGAAAATGAAGAGGTTTCTTTACATTGTACAAACATTTTTATTAAAAATGGCAATATTCGTAAAAGACGAGTGAAATATACTATGTATCGCGATGGAAAAAGAGCGCCATGTACAAAAACTTAATTAAAAATATTTAAAAAAAAAAAAAAAACTGTCCACCGCTCAAAATAAATACTTAACTAGGATATTGAGCCAAAATATATTGTTTTTTTTTAAATTAAATGAAGACAATATTAGCGAAACTCAATCGAAAATCTGGAGACAGAAAAATCTGAAAAAGATATCTAGATAGCATTTAGTTCAAATTGAATCTTGCAATCATATATAAAGATAGCAGCCAATAATATGTGCGTTAAGAAAATGAAGATAAAGTTGGTAGTTTTTAGTCGAAGTATGATACAGTTAAAAGTGACCGAATTTGATATGGGTTCCGTAGCTCAGTTTGCCATGTAAGCAAAGGGTCCTGGGTTCGTGTCCAAGTGGAGCCAATATCCTTTTCTGATTTTTCTGTGTCCAGATTTTCGATTGAGTTTCGCTAATATTGTATTAATTTAATTAAATATTATCATTTGAGATTTTACTCATGAAGTTTAAAATTTAAAAAAAACAAAATATATTGGTTATTCCCAGTTTTAATACGTCTATAAGACAGATAAATATTAAATTTCATTCTACGTTTTACCGATTTAAAAAAATCTGAGTGTGCAGTTCACGCGCGACTGAAGTGAAACCTTCAGAAAACTGAAGTAGAGTGGGGAGGCTACGAAGCACTGCACAAAGAGGAAATCGATAGGCTACGAAGCACCGCACAAAGAGGAGACCGTTATACTAACTCATCTTACTTTTACGTACTTTTCGTTTCATCGAGTTTCAAATCAAAACGATGCTAAAGAAGTATTCACTTCAAAAAAGAATAAAAATGAATATATTTTAAACAAAAGTAAAAACATTGCTGATCAATTTTTATAAAAATAGAAACTAAATATAAAAACTATAGGTCGCTTTCATACTTACATGGTGTATAAACTATCCCATATAAACTAATAAAAAATGTGATTGTACAGGATGTGACAGCACGTACCAAAGGATTTTTACCAAAGATTCCTGAGCCTTTTTGAGTAAAAAATGTAAATGTCATTTTGCTGTCCGATGATATTTTTTTCAATTAAAAACACCGAAATTATTATTCCATCACACGTCGCAACTGAATAGTCAGGTATAGCCTGGTGGGTCACGTGCATAAGCGCTCCATCTCGTTCCAGCAGCACGGTAATACACGAAACAGCGCGCGAATCACATACCCGTCACGACGTGTAGGAGTGAGATCAGTGGCGACGTGCGACTGAAATTTTTTTTTCTTCTTATATTTAATAGAAAAAAATATCATCGGACAGCAAAATGACATTTAATTTTTGTACTACGTGCGTTACATACCATGTACACAATATGTAAATAAGAACACATAATAACAACATTGATAAAGTCAATATATGGCCGGAGAATATATGACGCAAATGTGAATGGAAGAAGAAGTCGGGGACGCCCGAGGAAGACATGGCACGACCAAGTGAATCAGATACTTGAAAAATAAAAAGTTAGAGGATTTTTTTAGCCCTCTAGCGGTAAAACTTAGAACGTGATTAAAAACTAATATTTTTCAGAACGTAAATAATATTTCAAAGGCAAGATTAAGTACCTTGCTATTTTTGTTTGAATCAATTTATGGTTTGATTTTGTTTCACTTTAGTTCGGGAAGAAAGGTAAGAAAATAAGGGTTGTTTAATCTCTGACTGACGGATAAAAAACTTTGGATAAATTCAAGAAACTGACTGAATTTCGATTCAATTCACGTTTAGATAACAAACCTTAGTATTTTCAGTTGAAGAAAAGTTTTTTGAATGTATTTCGTATACCACCAAATCTTTTTCTTGGTTTTCAAATGTTATTCCAATTATCTCCCTTTCTAACGTCTAAAAGTAACTACACGTTAACAGCCATTGTATATTAAAAATAGTGTACTTAAATTCAAAATTGTCAATTTATTTAATTAACTAGCGAGTACGCGGCATGTCACTTTGCAATGATATTGCAGTGCCACTCAAAGAAAGTGTTCGTGTTTTAATTCGGTTTATTAGTGTTTTTGGATAAACAATATTTTTTTGTTATTCCGACGCATGAGCACGCCACACAGAGCTTTCCGTGTGAGACGCATGGATTTCCCAAATTTACCGCCTGCTATCCCCTACCGCTACATTCCTTTGCAATCATTCCCTCTGCTACTCCATCGTCCCTCACCCCTCCGACACCCCTTCCCAGCGTGTCCTTTTCCATGTGCCCCCGTTCCCCTCCCGCAAACCCTTCCCCCCTCGAGTTCACCTACCACTTTCTCCCGCGTCCCCCTTTTCCGCGACCACACCACCCACGTTTCCCTCACTTTCCCCTACCCGGGAACCCCCTTACTTCATTCCTCTTCCCCCTGCCGTATTTCTCCACAACCTTCCTCCTTACCGCCCTGCCGCTAAAGTACATTAAATGCATACATTTATCAAACAACTCACGCGCCACTTATTAAAAAACTATTTAAATTTCATAACGCCAGAGCTCACTATTATGTAAAGAAACATTCGCGGATGTGCACATAACAACTCACCAAAGTTTTATCGCAATAGAATGAATGATATAATAAGAAAAAATTTCATGAAACAAGTGCTTAACATTATATATAGGAACCTTCGCGGGCGTACAGTTTCATTGCGATCGGATAAATGTTTAAGGTTTTTTAAGGAAATATTTTTTTATGTATTAAGATGAGATTCATTCAGAAAGATATTAAAGCTTTTCCTAGTAGCGTTGAAGCATTTGCTGCAATATAGGCCTTTCGAGACATTTGTGTAGTAAAAAGATCGTTTAATTTAAAAAAATTCCTGTATTTTACTACTCTTTCATTTTCTAACCCGTGTTGAGCATGATTTTTTACAAATCCTTTTCCCGATTGATCCAACAACAGGAGAAGTGCATATATGTATTTGTCATTACCAATAATAATTTTATACAAACATGGTTTCTTAACGTAATAATATGTAGCCGTTAGCCTTAGGAAATCGATATAAAATCATATAAAAAAATCTACAGACTACTATTATGTGTCTTTTACTGTGCTTGTAGTTTTTTCACCATTGCTGTCTCTGTATTCGGATTCATTTCGGGATTATGAAGCTTTGTATTGCGAGACACAGATGTCCTCAGGCGTCGCGATTCGTAAAGGGAGCTTTTTTTATCCCCTATACTCGTAAGAAAACGCCGCTTTGTGACGATGAAACGGGGAAAAAACTACGATTATTAATACTTATTCAGACTGGAACACTTCGAGACAAATAATATCTTAGGTAGTTTTCAGAAGCCTCTACTGTTTTTTATAAGAAAGACTTTGTATTTCAGTAATTACGAGTATTTCATTGTGTAAAAATTATCCTGTTGTTTGGTTTTAAAATGAGTATAATATGCTTAGTCCCTATCGAAACTTCGTTTATCCAGTTCCTACTTCTCCCACACCACCTTGATGGAAAAGTGTTTGAAATTTAATTTAACGGAATAAAAATGGCAAGAAAAATAGTGCAAATTCGAGTGCAATTAGTTTCAAAAACCGAAGAAGGATTGGGACTACCTTGGAAGCAAGTTCTTTATGTGTTTTCGTATACATAACCGCGTTTTTAAGTAAAGAAAAAGAATTTGACCATCTTGGAAGTACGTAATATCGTTTTGTGCTTTTTCGTTTTGTTGTACTGATAACTACCTCGAGGTATCGCGGTGGAATTATTTAACTATATTGTGATTGTATTATATACTTTTTCGCAGAGATACAATGATAAGTGATTGGTCATCCCTTTTCCTTCCATACCTTGTTCTTTCCTGCACATACTATCACCAAATTCTAGTAAACACCATTTCTTCTCATTTTGTTATTAGTTTTTGGGGTATTATGCCGTGTTGCGCTACCTCCTTCTTTAGCCAAAGTTTCGGACAGTGTTGCAGTGTCCATCATCAGGGCAGATGTGTGACACACAAAATAATTTTTGGCCGTGAAAATCTAAAATCGAACCATTTCTTCTCGTTTTGAAATTTTGTGTTTATTATGTATCATTACTTAAATGATTTCAATTTTTGGAGTGATTCTAGGAAACATTTCGATGAAAGTAATATATTTATGTACTCTGTGACGGTTTTTGCATTAGGCACAATTGTAACTATTTGCATTACTGCTCGCTGGCTAACTTTCGACGATTATGTTTAACATAGAAAAGTTTTCCGAAAAAAAAAATTATGAATTATGTTTCAAATCAATTTGTTCGAATGTCATTAATGCTGAGAAGTTAAAATATCTGATCTGGTTAGGCTAATTTTACCACTTGCAAGTATAATTCCAAAGTACTTGTTACATAACAAAAGCGGCTGTTCAAAATGAAAGTTATTCCACATCTTCTGTATTTTCCTGATTTTGGTCAATAAGATTGCCATTTTTCTTGCCGCTTTAAAATATTTTCGAAGAAATCTCCCCTAATTTTTTCTAGACGATTTCTACCAATTTGAAGGGCAGGAGAATAAACCATTGGCAAATTGTATTAATTTATTTATACGCGGTGTCCGGAAAATCATAGTACACGATGATAACTGGGGAAACCTTTGAAGCCAGGTCTACTCATCAACCCATTTAAAAAAATATATTAAACAGCTGACATTTTAAACCCTTGGCAAAAAATTTATTCAAATTAAACATAAAAAATTCTAACTTTACTCTATTGACTCGAAAACGAAAACTCAAACCAAAAAAACAAAATCAACTATCATGATACAGGCAGCTGCCTAGTATGGTGACCTAATGTATCTTCTGAAGTAAATTTATTATGTATGTAACATGTACTTATAAATAAATAAATAAATAACTCCAAAAGTGATGTAGATTCTCCAGTCTACCACTTCGGACGCGTCTAAATATATATTTTTCACAAAACCTAGTAATAAGGTTTCGGTATTATTATTATCTTCATTTTCCTCTGGGAACCCATTTTAAAGTCAATAGACGCTTTTTTAATTTCCGTAACGATTCAAAGTTACGTTATCCTGACGACAAAAAAAGGAAATAAACATATATTTTCGTTATTTGTTTTTGGGGTGGTATGCCTTGTTGCGCTACCTCCTTCTTTAGCCAACGTTTCGGACAGCGTTACGGTGTCCATCATCAGGGCACACATCTGCCTTCGATTTGTCATTATAATGCTGCAGCTGTTTTTTACACATTAAATAATGGTGAGATGAAAAATTAGACACACAAAATACGTGTGACTGTTTCCCCCAAAGTACTATTTTTTACTTTGCAGGAAACATATATAACTTATTACGGCTCATCCATGGCGACGGGAATTTTTTCGTTTATTTTTCTTTATAATTGTGAGGGAGATGTATGAAAACGATTGTATGATTCCTTCGGGGGGGTGCAGATGTACGTTCACCATTTGTCTCATTTTCCTCTGTTGTTATTTGGTGTGTAAGAAAGAGCGACAGCATTATATGTTTAAGAGGAAAAGCAAAACCATTAGCGCAGTGACATTTGACGTTTTTAATTTTTTGGAATTAACTCGTACTTCAACATTATCCATGTAACTATATTACATACTTTCAAAATTATCGTCACGGCTAAGTAGTATTGTGGGGAACAATTATTACAAGCAATAATTGTCAGCCTGAAACACTCATTTACATTGAAAAATCTTCCGAGAAAAGATACAGTTAAAAGATACAGTCCCGTTGGCGGCAAGTATCTTTTCTCGGAAGATTTTTCAATGTAAATGAGTGTTTCAGGCTGACAATTATTGCTTGTAATAATTGTTACCCTTTGTGCTATGCATAAAAATCTTGTCTAAACGTTAGTTTATAAATTAAAAAATAATAATTAGTATTGTGGGGGTTTATGGAGACACCACGGTGCCGTATGTGAGAGAGATGCAACAAAATGATGACTTTTTTCCTTTGAAGGAAACAGACCTACTTACATTGTGTATCTCATCTTTTGAAAGAGCTGCAGCATTACTGTAATGATGAACGTATGTTTATTTTATGGCATTTTTATGCCATTACCGTGCCGTAATCGTGAATCGTCGCGGTAATTTTAAAAGCGTTCAATCTCCCAATTAGTGAAATTGTTGATCTAGGCATTATATTCGACAGTAAACTCACCTTTGTATGTCATATTAACAATATTATCAATAAGGCCCTTAAGACTCTAGGTTTTGCGTTGAGAGCTGCAAAAGATTTCAATTATTTAGGCACATTTATCATGTTATATAAAACCCTTGTCAGATGCCAACTTGAGTATAACTCTACGTTATGGTCTCCCTTTTACAATATTCATTCAGACAAAATTGAAAAGATTCAACGTAAGTTTCTAAGGTTCATAAACTATAAAATGCATATTCCTATACAAAACATTGATTACAATTACCTCCCGGATAAAATGTACTATTGAAACTTTCAGAAAGAAGAATAAGCACAGATTTAATACTATTACATAAAAAATGCATTACAAAATTGACTGTCCTGAATTACTTCAATTTATCAATATCCATGTTTCCAAAAAATCATGCCGACATTTATTACCATTTACTTCAATAACACCAGGACACTAGCTTATCAAAATTCTCCGATTCCGAGACTTCACAGTCTCGAAAATAAGTATTCTGATCTGGGCGATATATTTCATCTTAAAACTAATAGGTATAAATGTTGTATATTCAATCACTTTTATTCTTTAAGACACAAATAGACTATTTACCTACCAAACAACTTCTATGCTATTACTATGTTGTTTTGTAGAAACTTTTAAATTCAATTATACGCGTGAGGATTCTTAGTTTCTGTTTACATCTTTATCTGTGTATTTTGTTTTGAGTTTCGTAGCAACCTTTTCTGTCATTATCTTTATATTTTTCTTTATTGTTTAAATTTGTAAGTATTTAGGTACTTTGATACAAATAGTTTGTAAAATTTTATAAGAAAAGCCCACTAGGGCGTGTAATAAATAAATAAATTTCCAATTTCGTTAATCCATGATTTTGGCAGTGTTGCACCCTGCGCAAGTAGGACTTTGAGACTGCTCAAAGATAAATAAAATTCTTATTTTTAGAGATAAGTAACAGAATTACGTGAATAAAGATCTGCAGATGTTTTACGGGAGGCCTGGGGGCTAGCTGTGGTTGCGTTCGTTAGAAATATTTTTTTTCTAACGGTAAATATAATTAATTATTCCAACAAAGGCAAGCCTTGAGGAGTCCTTTTTAAGACGTATTTTCGTTTTTGTGGAGAATTTTAAACATTTAATCGAATTAAAATAAAACAAAACAACATCATCTGCGTAAATAAATAATTTGGTATTTGAGAAATTTTTCGTTTGAGAGTTAAACAAGTGCTGAAATGATATTTTTGTTCGTACGTTGTATCACAAAAAAAAAAACACAACGGATCTCGTTTAATTGCTCCGTCTATTAAGATCATTCATGATTTTCCACAAATACGCCTCAGGATCTCATCTCTACAGCGTTCAGTCTAGAAATATAAGCGTAATGAGTAAGATTAAGAAAAGGATGCTCAAATGAAGGAGCGTAAGCAGAATAGATAACGGAAATGTAAATGGTACAAGAAGTCGGGGACGCTCGAGAAAGACATGGCACGATGTGGTCTAGCGGTAAATAAATTTTATTTAAGTAATCTGTGTTATTTCACAATTTATTCATTGAAAATAATGTATAGTATATTTGCGGCACGTTCCATTCAATTCAGAATTGAAACGTTGCTTGAAATGGCGTTAGCCGTGTTTGGTGACCATATCTGAATAGCCAGGTACTTCTACACATTCCTCCTCCCCATATCCTTCCCTTCCCTTCAGCTTCACAACATACCCCAATTGGGGATGCCAACATAGTCTTACATAGAGCAACTGAGACTCTTGTGAGTTATTACTATAAAAAAAGTGAATCAGATACTTATGTCGGGCAATGTCAAGAGTTAGAATATCATAAGAGTATGTGTGAGACGACGAATGAATATGAATGGGGCAAGGAGTGTGTGCCAAGATCGAGTTGATGAGCGGTTTGTCCTCTCTTCCTTCTCCTGCGTCGAACGGCTTTATGGTTAGTTTGTTATCATTTGAGATCAACACACATCATCAACAAAATCTCACAAATTCTCATTTTTTAAAATTTTTTTTACACATATTTTGAATTATTATTTCTTTTATATTATCCCGTGATTTTTTACAGGTCTGCGCTAGTATTTATAATAACTTAATACACAATTGTTTTTTCCGGGAGTTTGAAATAATACAGATATAAATCACTTGGCATGAAATCGATAACCACGCTTCATCATATACCTGCCTATCCGGAAACGAGTAGATTTGACTCCCATTTCCGGTAGGCTTTCAATTAGCGGCGTCAGTTGATTTAGTAAGGCGATACAGCCGCCGGAAGTGACGTCAAAACGCCGGCGCCGGTAGAACCCGCTACGTGGAAAACACCATAACCCGTGAACTGTACAGCCTTTCAATATGGTGTAGATAACCACGTTTTATGAGGGCTCAAAGAAAAGGGCATACATATGGTGTACAACACACTGATACAATGTATTAATGTCATCATGCAATGGAATGTTAAAACTGGATTTTTTAAAACAATGTAGTATCCAAAAATAGCAATTACAATTTTATCTTTTTTATTAAATGTAAGGTTCATTCCAGTGATTGATAATACTTGACATGTGTTCGAGAATTTCGAATAAAGATCGAGGTTTCGCCGAGAATGCATGTTACTTCATTTACGTTGTCGTGTGGTTTACAATGAATATTGAATGAATATTTAACTAGACCAAACGTCCGCTCTATTGGATGATCTGAGTAATTTCGAAGCCAGTGAACTCGACACTGAAGGAGCCCTTCTGTCGATCGTACATCATCGGCTGTTTCCGTAACCGTTCGCGCATTAGACCAGAACGGCGATAGTCGCCATTCTTCTAAGGTACTACTTAACTGATGTTTGTTGAGACACCTCAAAACTAACATATACACATACATATAACTAACTTTATTAACAACAACTGTTGATGGATATTGAAAGTACTTTTTAGTATTTTTTGTTTTTGTTTTCATTGCATTAAAAATAAAATTAACATTTTTACTCGTTTATCTAGAAATAATTAAACTAAAATAAATATTTTAATACAACACTATTCTATTTCATTATTTTGTTTACAAGAATAATTTTTATTTTTTTTTTAATTTAAAACTTTTTTTTTAATGTGGATGGTGTTTAAATGTATGTTATCGTGTTGTCATGTAAAGTGTTTGTGTACTTGGGACGTTTTAACACTAGAAAGACCGGGTACTGCTCCATACCTATAAAGAACACGACCGTCACTTTGACGGCTAATCATTTTTTTCAAACTTTGAGGTGGATTTGGGTACCGCCGCCCCGGGAACCATTTATTGGATAACCAACACCTCTGCCATATGATACTCCAAGTGGTTCACTACGTTTGGTGACTTAGCAGGGGTTCCCGGGTTCATTGGGTTAGGTCGGTCTGGGGCTAGCTGGCGAATACGTTTGCCCACCTACTGCGTAGTGGACCGGGTCGGGAGACACTTGTTGAGGGAGACCTAATCTAGACCTCTTCAGCAGGACCATCTCTCGTCCCGTCGCCTTGCACCGCAGTGGGAGGGATGAATTTATTGGTATGTTACTCCTGGATATATTTACCAATTTTTCCTATTCACCCCTCACACTTTTTTCCTTACCAAAACTTCCTCCCCTTCCTATCCCTAAAAACACCAATGCACACATAAACGCACACAGCATCGCCAAAGATGACATAGGGCCTAATTTTTTTTTCCTGAGAAAAAAAAACATGTGAGTGCAAAATGTTGTAATTTTAGTACGAGCATATGTTATGTTTGTACAATATCGATTTGTTACTTTTTTTCATAAAACCGAATACACTCTCCGCAAACGGGTTCCTTACAATTATTATCACACGTGTCATATATTTGTTTTTTTTTTTATATATTTTATTTATTTGGCACTGTCGTCTTTCCGGAAAATATAAGTTTTATTTTCCGGTTTCTTTTCTTTTTCGTTTACATTAGCTCCATAAAAAAGCCCTAAGGAAAATAATTCCCCTCAGGGCTTTTGTCATCTTTGGGGATGCTGTGTGGAGGGTACCTATAGGGAAAGGAAGAAGAATAAGTTCTGGGAAGGAAATGAGGTAAGATGGGTGGGTAGGAAACTGGGGGTCAGTGTGTTCAAGAGTGGCGGATGTTTGAATTTATCCCCAACAATGCGGTGCAAGGTATTGTTCCGAGAGGCTTGCGAGGTCAAAAATCACCCTCAGCCGTTTTCTGCTGATCTGGCCTGCCATGCAATTGTTTGAGAGACGCGTAAGCCACCAAGATCTCAACAAACCTAACCTCACGATCCCGGGCACCCCTGCTAAGTCACAAAACATAGCGAACTTTTTGGGGTGTTGGTTATCCAATAAACGATTCTGTTGCTTCTTCAGGAGCTAACGCAGCTGGATCAACTCTGGTATTTGTATACTCTGTCCTTCTCCAACAAGCCATAAAATAAATTTGGTCGATAAACATAGTTTTGGTATTTTTATAAATTATGTGATAGTGATCAATCAACGTACAGATCTAGTTAGAATGATACGCAATACCGAAAAAAAGAAACAATCATATTAGTAATATCATAAACGATGAGGATTGGGTATGTTGTAAAGATGGTTGTAAACATGGAACTGTGATTGTAAACAAACTCAGCATTATGGCCCGAACCGTCACATTGACGGCGGCGGTCTTTGTAGGTATAAGTCAATATATCTCAAAAAGTAAATAAACCACATACCTGTTTTTTTCACCATAGTTGTTAAACCATAAATCATGAAATGTAAAAAAAATCACACCAATACAATAATAATTAAGCATTATATTGTCGAATTACTTCGGGCTGCCGTCAAAATGAAGGCTCCGGTCTTTCTAGTGTATGTTAATAGTTTTGTTTCCATATATAATTTTTTGTGGATGTTCTGGGCTTGTAGTGAAATAGTTTTTTGATAACCTTGTTTTGCATTACCTGTAAGGGGTCGTCCATTAATCACGTGATGTTTTTTTAGCAACTTTTTAACCACCCCCCCCCCTTGGTGATATGTGGTGAGGTTTTAGACTCCCCCCCCCCCCCCAAAATCACGTGTATTTTTTTCAGTACAAAGTATTTTGAAATTTTCAGAATATTATCATGAAAAATTAATACACGTGATATCTCATTTTACCCCCCCCCCCCTCGTGATATTTCGTGATTTTTTCCGACCCCCCCCCCCTTTCGAGCCTCACGTGATTAATGGACGACCCCTAATTCATTTATGTGTGTCTCACATGTGTTTCCCCAAATTTCAATCAAATAATTTAAAGTGAGTGTACGAGACTATGCATAAACCCTTTTTAAAAATTTACTGGGCAACAGATATGATAGCCAGCTAAATACGCTAATTAAGGGGATTATTTTGTCTTTAATACCTTATATATGTCAAATGCTGATCAATGCACAGAACAAGATATTTTTCCTAAATCAGGATTTGCAGGTCGTTGTTTTGTATTTTTAAGGCTACATGAGGAGGAATTATTTATTATCATATTTTTGAATGTAGCTATTACTTTGTGGTTATCCATTATAGAAAAATGAAACAATATAATTTTGTATAAACCACTTATATAATGTGCAAATCCGACCGGTTTCAAATGTAATATATAATATTACCATAATAAAACATTGTTCTAAACTGTCAAAATAGTATAAGCTTTCCCTGACGAAGGAACGTTTGTTCCGAAACCGGTCGGATTTGCACATTATATAAGTGGTTTATACAAAGTTGTATTGTTTCATTTTTCTATTTTATTATTATTTAATATAGATAAACACCGCACTAACTTATAACGTGAGATGGAGAAAACCTACAAGAGTTACTATTCAACTTCAATGGAGAAGATTTTAAAAAATGCACCGTCGCAGGTGTTGTGAAAATTGTCTTATTATATATTTTTTTTGATTTGATGACGTATTTTTAAGGGTTGGTAATTTTTGGTCTAAGTTTATTTATGGTGTAGCAAGTAGCTACTAGCTGCGTCTTAAAATGTCAACAACGCCCTTATGTTTCCTGATGTTGGTACATCACAAGCAGCAGGCAATGTTAGTTCGAGTTGTTACCACAAGCTTCAGTTTGGATTGAGCAAGCCCAGCGGAAGGAGCACGTACCTGCGACGTACGAAACTAACATTTCCATGGCGCATCGAATTTGTAACGTTAATTTTCATCCTAACATTTTATTTAGATTAGATATATATTCAAGGTTACCATTTTGGTTATACCATTTAATACTTGAGTGTTGCAGTTTAAATACTCTGGCGTCCAACTCTTCCTTTTATCTTCCACATAACTTAAATTCTTATTAGGCATAATAGTTTGATTGTTGTAATTCTCTTTGAGAAGAGTCTTTAATAAATACTTCTCTATGTTATTATAATCAATATTCAATAAATCACATTTTCATTTATTTAATTTCTTTCCTTTTATTTCATTTGACTTCATATTACATGTTCTACTCCTCAGACTGTAGCTAGTCATACATTAAATTATTTACACAATGCAATTACATTACAACAACAACTTGGTAGACACAACAGTCGGTTTTTTTGACAGCTCCGTAATTAATATTAATATAGTGGCAATAAAGCAACCTAATAACATAACTCGCTTTAAAAAATAATAAATAGTGATACGCTAGACAAAGTGCCAATGATTGCGAGAGTGGCAGTGAAATCAATCATTAGTTAATTGAAGTGCAAAAAATTATTGTCATTGTGACCATAAATTAACTTTTGTAAGAACTGATAAAAAAAAAAAAAACCATAGACAATATATACTTATCTCGTCATAGACAATCTACATAAATCAATATTCACTTAAGGAGCATATTGATTCCAACATTGAACATAAATTAAGTATAAATCCTAAAAGTATAAGATAAATTAAATATTAATTAAACGGAAAATGGCAAATACAAGAGGAAAGGGATCTGTCGTTGAAACCGAAGACAAATTTAACATTGATAAAATTATTCAAATTATTGAAAAAAAATTTGAATCAATGAAAAGAGAAATCATTTCTAAAATTGATAAACAATCCCAGGAAACCCAAAAAAGCATAGATTTTATGAGCAGTCAGTACGATGATATAATAAAAAAACTAGAAACAACAATATTACAAAATAAAAAAATCGAAAATGAATTAGAAAACATAAAGAAAGAACAGCAGGAAAAACATATTATTATCAAACAACTTGAAATAAAAATATCAGACCTTGAGTACAAATCTCGGTCTAATTTCCTAGAAATAGCAGGCATTCCCCAAACAAATGGGGAGCAGCAGATTGAAATCGTAAAAAAAGTTGCGGCGGCGGCAGGAATGGATATCCAGCACAAGGAGATAATTGAAGTAAAAAGGACTCCTGATAGAAGAAACAATGCGCCACCAAAACTGCTAGTGGAATTTGCTGATAAAACGACTAGAGATAATCTAATCTCTAAAAGGAAAAATATTAATTATGAAGACATAAAAGACATCACTACTGAAACAATCTATATTGCAGAAGAATTGAGCCCATATCAAAGGGAACTGCTCTGGAAAACAAAAAAAGCTGCCAAAGAAAAAAACTATTCTTACGTTTGGTGTAAAGATGGAAAAATAATGACTCGAAAAATGCCAAACGAAAAAATAATCTACATCAAACATATAGATGATATTAAAAATATTGTGTAAAAAAAGGCACTTCGAAACAACATTTATGAATTAAAGTAAAAAATGACTGACACTATACTAACCTCGGAACCAAGTGACCTATCAATGATAAACAACAACTCTTTTAATATATTGCACAAAAACATAAGAAGCATCAGAAAAAATTTTGATGAATTACAAATTTTACTGAAATATTTAAAAGTTAATCTACACATAATAATACTTACTGAATGTTGGATAAATCATAAATACATGAATTTGGAAATAGCTGGATATACCACTTACTCAAGTTTGAATAACAAAAGACAAAACGATGGTGTAATTATATACATTAAAAACGAAATAAAAGCCGAAGTTGAGGAAATTATTATCACAGATGCCAATTGTCTAAAAATTAAAATCGGAAAAGAAAAGGCTATATTAGCAATCTACCGATCGCCTTCTACAAGAAACATCGACCCATTTCTTAAATCCGTAGACGAGGAACTCTGCCTTCTAAAAGACACGAAAAACATATTTTTTATTGGAGATGTAAATATAAATATCCTAGAAAATGGACATCCCAAGAGAATTCAATATCTGCAGATGCTAGCATCCCATGGACTGGTAAGCTTAATAAATGTACCTACTCGAAAAGTGGACAGCACTGAAAGTTGCATAGATCATATAATGAGTAAAACAAAAGATATTACTCGAACTATTGTATTTAACTCAACTATAACAGATCATTATACAACTATACTTTCAATAAAAATAAACAAGTCAAATAAAATCAAGAAAAGACCACAAACAATAGAAAAAACTGAAATAAACTGGAATGACATTAAACATAATCTACAATGTACCGATTGGAAAAAACTGCAAAGTATGAACAATGCAAATGATGCATGGAATTTCTTCATAGAACTCTTTCAGAATAATATTCTCTCTAATACCACAAAAATTATTAAGAAAATCTCACATAAAAATGTACACATTAAACCATGGATTACACAGAATGTTATAAACTGCATAAGAAAAAGAGACGAGTTACACAAGAAACTAAAAAAAAATCCATACGATATACACATGTTAAGATTCTACAAAAGATATAGAAACATTTGCAAAAAAGTTATTACATATACAAAAGAAACCTACTACAAGAAAAAAATTGTAGATTGTAAACAAAATCCACGGAAAATGTGGCAAATAATTAATGAAATAACCAGTTCTAAATCTGCTACCATGACATCAATTGACGTGCTGAATATAAACAATGTCCCAAGGACATACGCTGATAATCCTGACCAAATTCTTGAATACGTCAATAAATTTTTCATAAATATAGGATCAAATCTAGCAAAGCAAGCTACACAATGTAATGACGCTATACTAATAAATGAACCCCCTGAACAAGGAAAGAAACTCGAGTTTAAGCAAATTACAGCTGATGATATCAAAAACACAATTTCTTCTCTAAAATCAAATGTTTCTTCGGGGGAGGACTTAATCACAACCAATGCAATAAAATATCTCTGTAAAGAACTTATCATACCTCTAACATACTTAGTCAACCTGTCTATAACTGAAAGCATATTCCCTACGGCTCTCAAAAAGGCTACTGTTATACCAATTTTTAAACAAGGATGTAAAAATGACATAAACAATTACCGACCAATAAGCCTACTCAACACATTTTCAAAAATATTGGAGAGAATATTAAAAAAACAACTCTTATCCTACTTAGAAGACAATAAAATATTATCGGAAACACAGTATGGTTTTAGGGAGAACTTAAGTACTAGTGACGCCATAGAAAAAATTACAGATATGATCACTAAAAGTTTAGACAGTGGAGAAAAAACTTTGGCAATCTTCATAGACTTACAAAAGGCTTTTGATACAATAGACCACAAAATACTTTTTGCTAAACTTACAAAAATTGGTATGACAAATACAACACTAAACTTGCTAAAAAGCTATATGATGGAGCGTACACAGAGCGTTCAAATTAATAAGAGAAAAAGCGAACCTCTCCTAATCAACCATGGCGTACCGCAAGGAAGTGTACTAGGACCAATATTGTTTTTGATATACATCAATGATATCTGTAACCTAGAAACAAGAGGAAAAATTATTAGTTTTGCTGATGACACAGTAATTTTATTTAACGAAAAAGATTGGATAAATACTTACAAAGAAGCGGAACACGGGCTTAGTCTCCTGCAAACCTGGCTTAAAAGAAATTCCCTCACGCTTAATGTTAATAAAACAAAATATCTTACATTTTCTATAACAGCCAGAGGGCAGCCGTCGGAGGACTTAAATCTCAAATTACACACATGCCAAGGAATTTATCAACAAAATCTAGGCTTATCATGCCTCTGTCCCACTATAGCACACTCCAAAAGCATCAAATATCTTGGAATTGAGATTGATGATAATCTCCGATGGAACTCACAAATTGACGTAATTACAAAAAAACTAACCAGGTACATATACTTCTTTAGAAACATTCGTAATATCCTCAACATAAACGATATTAAAAAAGTATACTATGCTTTGTGTCAATCACAAATAGAGTACGGTATAACTGGATGGGGGTCTGCCTTGAGCACTCACACAGAGCGACTCAATATAGCCCAAAAAGGAGTACTAAAGACAATACTGAAAGTTCCGCTTAGAACTCCGACGGAAGAAATATTTAATAACTTTCAAGTCTTCAATGTACAGAAACTTTATTCAAAAAATATTTTATTTAAACTGAAAAAAAACATATATGTATACTCCACTGCCCAACATAAATACTCAACCAGGGCAGTAAGCAATAACATCCTGGTTACTCCCAGTTTGAACACATCTTTTGGACAGAGAAATAATAAATTCCATGCTATGAAATTATACAATGCTCTACCAGATCAAATCAAAAATATAAAGGAAATGAATATATTTAAAAGAAAAGTAAAAACATGGCTGAGAGATCAAAGTGATAATAAAATTACAAACATCGTGAAGATGATATAAAGACAATCCATAACCAAATACAAATATTTAAAAAAAACTACAGGCCACCTCAGAACAGGAAATCCTAGTGAGGAGGTCTGTGAAAAAAAAAAAAGAATCTATACTTATACTATACATTATACATACATGTACAAACCTTGCTATTGAAACTAATAATAAATAAATAAATAAATTCTAGATATAACCGCACATAGGTAAAACTCTTTTATTATAACCGTTACAATGGTTTGAAACATTTAGAGAGAATGTTAACAATTATTGCATTAATGAAAGTGCCATTGGGGTGTGCAAAGATAATTCAAAAATCTCAGCAAGCCTAAATCAAAGTTAAGTTATTACTAGGTAGAGATTCTACCTGTGAAATAATATAAATAATCTATAAGCAAAGTTAAAAAAATGAAACAAAGTAAGTATACGTTACAGAGAAAGAGAAGAAAGAAAGAAATGAAAGACATAAAATCTTGTTAAGTTAAAATACTTCTATTTACCACAACGTCATATTAGCTGATAGTTAATAAAATAAGCACATATTGTTTCAAAGGAGGCTGTTTATAAAGTTGTATATATATCGACACATTCTATGGCGTTATACAATCTACACATTAAAAACATTTTGAAATAGGCAACATTTTTATTCATTTTAACTCAAGAAAAAATTATGCTTCTTTTGCAGCTAAATAACTAAAAAATTTTTTTTTTATTAATAACTTACCACCACAGTAACCGTAAAATGTTGCTTGTGTCATAATGGAGGACTTGCCAGCCGAGAAACCGAACACGCAACGTCTGGTTGGGACTAGTACTGTATTAAAATATAACTAGCCGTTGGAAACAATAGTTTTATTATTTCAACGTCCAACGCTGTTGAAAATAATTAGCGCCAACAGTTGAAATATAATACCTACATGCGAATATTATTCAACGCAGTCAACGATTCAACTGCCTAATAAATAAAAAGGGTTAAGAGTTTGTACTTCGTGAACAACATTACTCGATATTTTAAATGGTCTTTTGGTTATGTACGTACCTACTGCACGTTTTTTTTTTTTTTTTCCCATCCAATACGGCCGATACGCAGCGCCATGGAACAATCAAATTTATCAACGACAAGCAAAAAAATAACCTATTGATAATTGTCTCTAACAGCTATGTTTTGTATCTATTGTTTTCAACGGTGTTGGAATGATTAAGTCAAAAGGGTCAAGAGATCACACTTCGTGAACGATATTATACCCAATTACACAAGGTCTTTTGGTAATGTACATACCTACTGCACGTTTTATTTTATTTTCCCATCCAATACGGCCGATACGTAGCGCCAAGCAACAAGCGAATTTATCAGTGACAAGCAAAATATATCTTCAACAGGATAATATTTTCAACACCGAAACCAACGTCTTCCAACAGTTTCAACTTTCAACGTTATTATAGGATTATTATTACGTGTGTGGGGCGTGGGGCGTAG
This sequence comes from Limnephilus rhombicus, assembly GCA_929108145.2. Taxonomy (NCBI): domain Eukaryota; kingdom Metazoa; phylum Arthropoda; class Insecta; order Trichoptera; family Limnephilidae; genus Limnephilus; species Limnephilus rhombicus. The sequence goes on along the minus strand of OV815295.1, from coordinate 25,217,020 downwards.
AGTTAATAATAATTAATAATACATCAATGATTCGGGAAACCACCCGTTAAAAGGGATTCCTTAATACGATTTCGATATATTTTTTGTTAGTATCGTGTCGATCTCCTATTATAGTTGCGTCAACGTCGACGTTATTTTCAACAGCTATTTTCAACAGTTGAAAATTGCCAACGATAACGATGTTGGCGTTGGATAGAATTATCGTCAACGCCCAGTACTAGTTGGGACCCAAAAGTGGTACCAACTCAGCCACTAACCATTTAATTTCATTATTGTACAACTCCTGCAAATAAAAGTACCTATAGAATATAATAATAATATTACGTTTATTTGTCAATAATTCGTTAGCGTGTTATATATTTAAATGAAACAATGTTACTTTGAACCACTTGTATACTTGAGTAAAGCCGACCGGTTTCGGAACGACCGTTCCTTCTTCAGGGCAAACGTATACTGATTTGACAGTTACAAAATGGTGGATGGGAACAATGTATTTTTACTAAGGATTGTGGTAGGGGAGGAGCCGTTGCTAGGTTTTAATGAAGAGTGGGTGGGTAGGGGAACATTATCCATGATTGGGCCGTAAGACAATATTTTTTGTTTGTTGATAATAGATTCAATATTTTTAAGGGATTTTTTTTTATGTCCAAGGCTTCTAAGTTATATAAGCGTTTTCCTTTATGATTAATATGAAGGATATTTATCCCCGTATTTTATTCAAAACTATGACTATTTTCAATGATATGGTTAGCGAACTCAAAAAATTATTATTATTAAGACACCTTAAATGTTCTTTGATTCTGATTTCAAAATTACGAGTTGTTTTTCCAATATTAAATGAGGGACAGTCATTACATTTGAGTTTATGTACTACGGAATTAGTCAATTTACGGTCTTTATCTTTAGCGTTCCTCAAAAAATTACCGATATTATTTCTTATATAAAAAGCTGGTTTAATATTAGAACAGAGATTTTTGTAACATTGAACTGAAAAATTATAAATTTACAATATTTTACGCCATTCTTTATCATTAATATTATGAGAATTGTATAGATATTTATTTTTTTAAATTTTGCAAAGTTTTTTATTTAAGATGTTATTAATTAAACTTGGTTCATATCCGTTGTTTATAGCAATTTGTTTTGTTATAGAAAATTCAGAAAGGAAATTATTACTAGACATTGGGACATTTACTAAGCGGTGTATCATGGAATGGAAGGTGGAGTGTTTTTGTGAGGCAGGGTGGTTGGAGCCGTTGTAGGTCTTATGAATTACTATGTCTGTCTACGTGGGCTTGCGATATATACTAAAATCGATTTTATTATTTATAATAGATAAAGTTAAATCCAAAAAGTTTAATTTTTCATTGCCTATTTCTATCGTAAATTTTATTTCATTGTGAAAGGAATTTAAAAGGTTAAGAAAGTTGTTGAGTTGGCGTTCCGATCCTGTCCAAATGACGAAGATGACATCCACATATCTCTTCCATGGTAAAACATTGCTTAAAAGGGGGGATTTTGAATTAAAAACATTTGTTACCAAATCATTAATAAATATATCAGCAATTAGAGGGCTGGTGGGGGCTCCCATTGGAAGGCTTTCTTTTTGTTCCTATATGAAATTATCGTATTGAAAATAATTTTATTTAAAACTAAGTTAAATAAACGAGTTAGGTCACTAGACAGATCTGTAAGTAATTTAGAATCCTTCAATAATTTGGAAACAATTGCTTTACTTTCAGTAATAGGCACATTAGGAAATAGATTAATGACATCAAAAGACACAAGTAACATTGTTTATCATTAATGGGAAGTAACATTGTTTCATTTATCTATAATGGATAAGCACAAAGTTATAGCTACATTCAAAAGTATGTCATATATTTCTTCATTATATTTTGAGACATAAGACATAAGGACATTTGAACAATGCTCAGCGGCAGTACATTCCATATGTACATTGAAAAACCGGTAAAATAAGGACAGCGTTCCCACTCAACGCTTGTGCTCTAAAGTTTGCAAACCGTTTGTTAAGATAGGAGAATCTATCAAACAGGCCGCCTGTTTCTGCAGCGAGTCGATGGTTTTTCAGGTATTTCGGGGCTCCAGACCAAAAGAGGCTGCCAAATTCAACCGTAGGGCGTACTTGCGATTTGTAAAGGGTTAGCAGTTGTGTTAAGGTTTATTAAATCTTTGGGGTGTACGAGGGTTCAACTGTCAGAGGAACAATAGTCAGATCACCATATAAACCATTCAAAATGTAATTTAAAATACCTGCTTAGATTTCCCAGGGGATCGAAAAAATTTAATGGAAAAAATTATTAGAAGAACTGAAAATCAAAATTCTTCAATATTTTTTTAAAGGCTTTTCAGTATTGTCCAAAATTGTGAACCACACTGTCGATAAAAATATTTTAGTTCATACAAATTTGAAATCCCTGCTACTCGAAGCAAAAATTGGCAGAAATAAACCATCAAACAATAAAAGAAATATGTAACATTCATTTCGATGCCTTCGTTAAGTTCGTCAAAAACTTTCACCGTTTCTAAATAATTCATCTCCTTGGCGGAGGGCGCAGAAGTTCAGGGAGATTGGCGGTTAAATAAATAATAAAAGTCAAACCGAACCGTCCCGGCCCTCCCTGGTTCCACAGTTCCCCACTTCCCCAGTTCCCCAGTTCCCCACGGGCCGAGACGTCCAACAAAGTATTAGTGGAACTTTTGATTGAATCAACCGACCCACTGTGGGGGTTGGCCGAACGGTGGGAACGCTTCTGTAACTGTTGTGTGTTTGGAAAAGGACTTTTTTTATTTGACGTGTGCTTAGAAACGTTTTTTAATGTTGTCATACTTTTTCGGATTTGTATCTTTATTATTTACAAGTGGCGCAAACCCGTAGTACCGAAAAAAGCACATGATCGTTATCGTAGGATTTTTGAAGCTGAAATCGGATCATTGCATTTCAAAATAAATATTGCAAATTAAATGAAAACCAATAAATTTGTAAAAATACCACTATTTAATTAAAATTATAAACATGTTTCGAAACCAAAGGTTTCTTCTTCGGGATAACAACATAAATGAAAATAACAAAAGTCAAACAAGTACAGACAAATAAGAACTATAGACAAAAATATTATAGGGATTATAATAATATGCCCATAGTTCTTACTTGTCTCTATACTTGTATGTTTTTGTTATTTTTACTAATGTTATTATCCTAATGAAGAAACCTTCGGTTTCAATAAACACTGTATTTGGCGATGCTTTTTTAAACCTTATCGCAATTTACGTAAGGAGAGTTATTGTTATTGGCCCGATTTAGAATTTTACACGATGTGGTGCATCGCCTAAAAATGTTTTGTTTCATTTAATAATACGTAGCATGTTCAAAAAGTAAGTGTACTGTGACCATAACGGGCGGTGGTTTTCAGTTTTTTGGGGGTTAGCAACATTGAGTAGTAGAGGGGGGTCTCCTGACAAGAACGAGCATCGCAGGAACATTGTAGTACGTAAACTCACGTTGTAGTGTCCAGTTGCGTGAAAGACATCGGCAAAAAATCCCGCCCAATTTCTGAGCTCTATTGTGACTGGAGATGATAGTGGGTGACTCATTACACGCATGGGAAAAAAACAGTCATCAAAGTGGCGTCACACAAATTCCCCATCTGTCAAAAAATGGAAAACCACAATTTGGGAGAAACAAATCATGGCAGAAGGTGGTCCTGAAGTGGGGGAAGGAGCTGGCGGGAGAATTCTTCGAGATAATATCCTGATTTTTTTTTCTAATACACTTTTTCAAAAAAAATATACATAAATTCAGTACACTTACTTTCTGAACATGCCCTCATATATCAAAACAACAAAATGATTCCATTCTACAAAAATTATTTAAAAAATATATATTTTGTAACATTTGTAGAAGCTCTGATGTACAGCAGAAAATTCACAATAGAAAGCGACGGTACCGGGTACATTGCTTCATACTAACAGACTTGTATTTTTATACAAAAATGGCGAAAACCGCTAAAGGTCTGAAGTTACTGCGGAAAGTTCCAACTTTCTTCTCGTCTTCTGCGTCGTGGGAAATTACAGAACTAAATATCACGTGTGCGTTCCTATAGAAAGTTATTGTGTTGTTTTCCGATAAATCTCTACTTTCAATCACCTCCATATTTATCAAGAGTTATTATTTTACTTTATTATGTAAATGATAATTTTTGTTTTTGTTTTATCGATTATAAATGCACGCTTTTAAAATAGATGGAAAAATAAAATGTGTAAAAGTAAAAAAAAAAAACTCTTTTGTTTAAATTTTTTTAAATATCCGTGTCTGAAAACTCCGCTGCTCAATATAACTACTCATCCAGAGCAATAAGCCAAAATAAACTGTTTTTTCCATTTTGAAAACATTTTTGGATAGTTAATTGGATTTTTGGATTTAAATATTAATAGAGACGACGGAGCTAAGTTCAATAGTTCTTGGTAACCGGTAATTAATGGCTACACCAGAGTTAAATGCATAAAACCATTGTATACTGTAATACCAGCTCGCAGTGGAGTAGAGCTGACAACACGGTATCGCTTCTAAGTACATAAGCACATATTTCACCACTAACAATTACACATCTGCCCTGATGATGGACACTGTAACGATGTCCGAAACGCTAGCTAAAGGAGGAGGTAGCGCAACACGGCAAAACACCCCAAAAATAAATAACAAAAATTCTTTTGGCCGTGAAAATCTAAAATCATATCTACACTTTAATTGTCTACCAAATCTGCTCCAAAACAAATAAATAAGAGAAGTGAATGTATTTAAAACAAAAACAAAACATGGGACACCCGGGTTCAAGAGCTGAGGTTTGTTTGGGTCTTGGCGGTGGATACACCTGCCCACCAGCCGCGTGGCAGGCTGGATTAAGAGAGACTGATTGAGGGAGAGCTTTTGATCTCTCTAGCAGGATTCCTCCGAATGGATTCATACGTCCGTCACTCCTGAAGACACTTACCCAGATTCCCACCGACCTATCACACACTTTCCTTCCCGAAAATTCCCATCCTTCCTTTCGTCAAAATGTCTTCCACACAACATCTCCAAAGATGGCATATGCTTTGAGGGGGATTATTTTCTTCAGGACCTCCTTTGTGGATTTAATTTAAATATATTTTTTCATCCCAATTGCTTTGTTGACTTCTATGGAAACCTAAAGTGTGTGGATACAGTAATAAACATCGTTCCGCGATGAAACTGAATTTTAAAGGGCTCGATAGAAAGCGCAATCGAATGAACGATTGATAGTGAATGATAATACAGCTGCGTCAATGCCTTGTCTATGGAGTGTAAGCGCTCAGTCAATCTTAAATATTAAGATGAAGCCATGCGAAATAATGCAAAATCACACAAAATCATGTTTTTTGGATTGAAAATTTGATTGCTTAGAAATATTATAAATACTTCAATTGAATACCGCTAGAAGAACACATTTATTTATTTTTATTTAAGTACAAAAAACAGGCATTATGCCCAAAAATTTATATACATGGATGATTTAAATTACAAATATTATAACAAAGATAATATCAGTAATAATTAGCTACTTGTAAATACGCAAAAGTGAATGACGAACAAGAATGAGTAAAAGGAAGAGTACGAAAGAATCACCAACAATCACATCTTAAACTTGGAATTATTTCCAAGGTTAAGATGTGGTCTTCTCGATTATTTGAGTATTTTTTTAATAAGTCCTTTTGTAAATCTGGAAAACATAAAGTATCAGGCCTTCAAAAAATGCTCAAGTGCCAACATTTCCTACCAATGAATCCGTTTACGGATAAAGTTCCATTTAGGGAATGCAAATCTCGCAAGATTGGAGCTCAGGCGAGATCTCGCGAGTTTATGAATAACAATACTGCGAGATCTCGCCAATTGGCAGTTTTGTGTGCTATTTTTGCAAATAATCACAATATTTGAATAAATTAGGAAAAAAATAATAAAAATTATAAGTATTATAAGATAAACATTTATTTTCACGAATTTTTCAATAGACTTTTATGCATCAAACCTTGTTTGACGTTTTTATCTACAATTTTTAAATAAAATTCTAAGTAGTAAACTTTGACGTACGTATCTATCAAAGAACAAATAAAAGAAATAACCAGTCTTCTCTTCTAATATCAAACAAAAATCTTTTAGTAATAAAACAGTTCTTTTTTAACAAACAAAACAACGAGAAGTAAAAAAAAATGAAACTTATTATCTAAGTTGAGTTGACTATTAAACTGAGATACTATTATCAATTAAATAAAACTATATCTATTCAGTTGATCCATTAGATATTACAGATTAATTAACAAAATATACCAATTAGTCAGACTATTAGAAATTACAGCCTCACGCGCACCGAACGAGATCGCAACTCCGTCCGTGTCAGTCAGCTCTTCGAATAAGACGTTTTTATGCACGAGTGCATTCTCGTTAAACTCGCGAGATCTCGCCATTTTTTTCGTCCGAGATCAATCTCGCTAGAAAAGGCCGAGATCTCGCGAAAACGAGATCTCGCGAGAACGAGATTGCATTCCCTAGTTCCATTAGACATATAACAACGTAAGTACTTGAGAAAATAATCGGAAATTTTTTAAATATTTGTGTCTAAATTTTACAAAATAAAACAAAACAATGCAATTTTGCGCTATTTATTTCGGTATGAATCTAAATGGGCGGCGTTCAACGATTTTGGAATTGAGAATTAAGACTATGTGTATTTTGTATCAGTTATGGACTGCGTTGGCGAATGGACGTCCATTGATTGTGCATAGCTTAATTCCATGATATCGATTTTAAATTTCCTTGTTATTATTGTTATTTTACAATTTGGGAAGCGGGAATGGATACCGCCGCCCCGGGAACCTTTATTTTTTATTATTTTTTATTATGTGCATCTACATATATAAAAAGGTTTACATATATTTTTTTGGCCTTGCCTGTCTCACTAGGAAATCCTGTGTCGAGACAGACTAGTTTACAAATATTTTATAAATATTAAATAAAGTACACTTTTCAATACAGCAAAAATATTTGACAAAATTTTTCAGGTTGGTTAGTGGTAACAATAATGAGATAGAGGATTATATTTGGGTGAGGTGACTAATTATTGCACGACCTTTTTCGATGATCCATTGTTTGATCAGGATTTTGTATTTGTTAATATTATTCGATTGTCTTGTTTTGTCAGGTAGGTTATTGTATATTTTAGGCGCAATGTATTTGAAATTTCTTTGACCAAATGTTGTGTTTGTTTTAGGTGTTTGTATGAGTTCTTTGGTTTTGTGCCGCGTATTTACAATATTTTGGGTATTTTCATAAAATGTACGTGTTTTATTTTTAAACAGATGAGTTAAGATTGTTTTTGTGTAAATTTGTCGAATATCTATTTTTTGAATATATCTACAGTACTTGTTATTATGGGAACTTTAAGAATGACTTTCATAATTAATTTTTGTGCCTTCGATAATGAATCTATAGCTGATAGTGTTGCACCTCCCCATGCGATTATTCCAGATTCAATGATTGATTGACAAAGAGAGTAATAAACAATTTTCATAGATTTGGAATCTAGTATGTTTCTAATGTTTTTGAAGAAATAAATATGTTTTCTTAGTTTATTCTTGACAAGTAGGCAATGTGTATTCCACTTAAGATATTGATCAAATGTTAGACCAAGGTATTTGATATGGTCCGTTCGATCTAGGCAAAGACATTGACAGAATGTATCGTGAATGCAAGAACATTCATGTACTTTTATTTCAAGATCTTGATTAGGTTAGCCAACGATATTTATACTAGAAGTAATGTATTTTGTTTTGGTAGTATTTAGTGCAAGAGAATTAATGTCTAGCCATTTTTTAACATTAAATTGATTATTTAATTGATTTCTCTTATTGGATAACCAACACCTCTGCCATAGGTCACCCCAAGTGGTTCGCTATGTTTGGTGATTTAGCAGGGGTGCCCGGGTTCATGGGGTGAGGTTTGTCTAGGTCTTGGAGGCGGATGACCAGGACATACTGAACCCCAGATTCCTACCCACCCCTTAAACCCTTTTCTTTCCCAGAACTCCCCTCTCCTTCCCTTTCTTAAAAAAAACCTCCACACAGCATCCCCAAAGATGACATAGGCCCTGAGGGAAATTATTTTCCTCAGGGCCTCCTATGTGGAGCTCATGTAAAAAAAGTAAATAATGAATAAGAAAGCAGTTAATGTTTTTTAGAGGCCTTTACGAAATCAACCTGTGCAAAACAACTCTCAAATACCTCCTCCAACCTTTCCAAGAACTTCTTCTCAAGTATTTTTAAATCCCTCCCAAAAAGAGGCGGGGATTCCGATTTCGAATTACTCAAGTACTAGTGGATCTTCTTAAATATCAAAATATGCATCATTCTCCCCGGTAATGGGCAGTCCCGCTTTTTATTAATTTCCTTTAGTGGAATTACTTTTTAAAATACGATTTATATTAAATACTGTAAACCGATTAATCTGGAATCGATTTTAATATCAAGCTCTAAATAAACTTCAATAATAATATCAAGTCTTTCACATTTTTTTTTTAAATTTCCAAACCAGAACTCATATTCTATAATTTCGCGTCGCTTCCATCAGCCAGCTCGTTCCAGAAGATTGCGTGTTTGAGTCCCGAGAGAGGGCGAATCCCATCAACCCATCGTGTCCTTTGATGAAGAAAATCGTGAATGACAATTGACCGGACCAGACGTGAAAAGTCTCTAGAACAAAGGAAAGAATTCGGAGAGGAACGGACGGAGAAGGGAAAGGAAAAGGGTGTAGCAGAGCGCAGTGTGTGATTGTCTGCTTCCCGCAGTGGTCGGGAGATGTCACTGTTTGTGGTGTTAGAAAGCTAGAAGAAGGGTTGTTCAATGGAATACAAAAAGAGTTCTTTTAATATTTACCCAAAAAAACTTTGATTACGTTTTGCATGTAAATACGTGGAAGAACACAGGAAATCTTTTATGTTGATCTAATTCCACGATTCAATAGTTTGAATCGTGGAATTTCGGAGTGATATATTTTTTAAGAAAAACAGTTTTTTTTAGTAAATTACTTTGATATATAATAGTCTCTAGTTTGACGGCCTGTATGGTTGAGTAGTTAAGATCGGCGTGCACAAGTAAATTATATATAGTATATGTGCTTACCTTTGGTATCGCCCTGGTGAAGATCCTTAAGGAATGAATTTAGCCGTGTTTGGTAACCAGATCTAAATAGCAAGGTCTCTCTTCTCCATCTTTTCCTCTCCTCACTATCTTAAGCCTCACAACCTACCACAATTGGTGACCGCATAGTCTCACTGGCTCCAGACGTTGGTTGGGAGGTTGGAGCAGTTGGCATTATTGTGCGGTACTCACATAAACAAAGTCGTGTGGAAAATATTAGCATTCATATGGAGTTAACTAGACTAGTAAATTTTCCACGGTTATCAATATTGGTAAATTGGTTCTTCAGGAAGTATTAGTGGTTCTTGTGTTAGTGGACACGTGTGAATGTATCCGGGCACATATAATTCAATGGGGTATTTCCACAAACGATGAATTCTGTTGAAAATGTACGGAATATTTAAAGATTATTTTTCTGATTTTAATCATTCTAGTAAAAATGTTTGATGTTTATGTTTTCATTCAATATTATTGATTTTAAAAACGATCTAAAACTGATCAAATCAAAACGGCCCATGGTTGGGAAATGGGTTTGTGACGTCACAAGTGTCGCTAAGCTGAACTAACATAAATAAACACTGTCAGTGAGCGTCCTCACTCATGACGTCAAACGATAGCCACGCCCCAAAATATCGTTTTTGCGGTAATTCCAAAATGGGAAACTTTAACTCGCTGTAGAAAATTTATTCGTCAACATAAAAATAAAATAAAAATGCTGTAATCATCGTAATTTTTTGCTTAATTTTTTTAAGCAATAAAAAAAAACACGTGGAAATACCCCATTAGTTGTGGGTGTCTTTTTGTGAAAAAAACTTTACTAACTTCACATACATAATAAATACTTTAATTTGGAAAACGTTTTACAAGTCTCCAGTTACTAAAATAACAACAGAATATTTTTTTTAAATTTGTACAGAAGTTCGAATACTAATAACTTATCCGTTGTTTGTAAATAGTTACCTACATAGGTTCTAATACAATCAAAAACTTTTAACTCTGATTTTTTTTTCTAAAGGAGAGTATTATTTAGTTTATTTTCCTCTTCTCTTGTGTGGTGAAGAATTTCAAATTTTATTAGAAATTCAGTGGATTATTTACTATTGTGTTTTGGAAACCTTATCATTTATTGTTAGACTTTTATTTACCTTTAGCCCTGAGAAAAATATTTTACTTCATGGCTCATATTATATCATATCTTGGGGGATGCTGTGTGGAGGGTGCTTTTAGGAAAGGAAGTTCTGGAAAGGAAAAAGTTATGAGGGGTGGGTAGGAATCTCGGGGTCAGTGTGTCCAGGAGTAACGGATGTACGAATCCATCCCTCCAACCGCTGTGCAAGGCGATGGGTCGAGAGAGTCCGGCTGGAAAGGTAAAAAGACCTCCCTTAACCAGGCTCTCTCGATCCGGAGAGCAGCAGGTGGTTAGACGCATCCTCCGCCAAGACCTGGACAAACTTCACCCAACGAACCCGAAACACCTGCTTAGTTACAAAATGTAGCGAACCACTTGGGATAACCTATGGCAGAGGTGTTGGTCATCCAATAAATGATCCCCAGGGCGACGGTACCCACACCCGCCTCCCAAATGTAACGCAATTATAAAATGTTTCTGACTTAATTCGACAGTTATAACTTGAACCTCCCTGTAAAGAGAGAGCTGCACTGGTCCGCTGGGTGGCAAAGAAAGGGTGAAGTCTCCTCTGGGCAGCAACCAGCAACCCCTTGTAATAAAGGGGTGGAGGGTGCTGGGGGTGGGAAGGAGCCCGGACCAGGGGTGGGCAGACACACATCCTATGGACAACTTCACTTCTCTAGTTATCTTCTCGATTCGAAGCGACAGCCGAGATTACGACTGTCCGATTTATAGACAGAGTTACACCAAGTGATAAAGAAGTTTTTACAGTGTGTAGTGTGTACTTACCATGTGATTGAAGTGGGTTGTTTTCAATTATTTTTAAAACATTTCTTTAGCCTCACAAAATACTATAATTGGATATGCCATAGTGATGCTGGATCCGAAATGAAATGAGGGGAATCTATTTTCAAAACTGAACCCCAGAATGCTCATATAGTTGAATAAAAAAAATTGCTTACCCTATTCGGATTAAAACTTATTATTGAACAATTCTCTATCCATTTTATTATTTATAAAAAAAGAGTGTCTGTGTCGGGCAGACTGGCGGAGTGAGTTTGACCTTTATATAAATCTATTTATGATAAGTAATAAGTAATACAGTTGCAAGAACGGAGGCAAGTACGAAGTATGCAATACATAAGATTAATATGATTGAAATAAGACAAATTAAAATGAATAGTGTGTAATATGGAAAGCAAAATATGTAAAAAGAAAGATTCACTACGGAGTCGTGATATCATACATTTCAGTAAAGCAATTATAAAGACTACGTTTTTTTTTAAACTAATTTTTAATCACGTCTACAATATTCTCAAATTTATTGCCAAAATGGCGTAGTCTATTTATAGGTGTATGAGCCTGATAGTTTATTTTAAAATTGTTTTATTTCGAGAGTACATCTGACTTGCAAAACAAGAAAAAGGTCACCGTCTGCATGCTATTTCGAATAACCACCTCCACCCTCTTTTCCTACCATTTTGAATACAGAATTTTGATACTTTTTGATAACATTTTGCACAATTGATATTCAAAATAAGAGCAAAATATATTTTTTATATTTTTCGAATAATTTAATCAGATAAATTTCAAATTGAAATATTTACTGATTGGAACAACATAAGAAGTAGACCCGTAGAAAAGTTGCACGTTAAATACAAAAATGGATATAGTATTTAACCAAGAAACTATCTAGAGAGTATTTAGATCGCGAAGAATCTTACAATCATACATATAGAGAGCAGCCTATAAAAAAACATGCGTTAAGAAAATATTGGTAGTTTTTAGTCAAAGTAGGGAATAGATAAATATTACTGAAGGAGATAGATACAAATGTCTTATTAGCTCAGTGGTTAGGGCAATGCCCTGGTTAGGCTAAGGTCCTGGTTTCATTTTCTAGAATCACTGAATCCTGTTCTGATTATTCAGTTTTAAATTTTCGATTGAGTGTCGTTTTTTTAAGTACTTTTTAAGTACAATTTTTTTTAGCTCCACACAGAAGGCCCTGAGAAAAATAATTACCCTCAGGGCCTATGTCATCTTTGATGATACTGTGTGGAGGGTCTTTTTAGGAAAAGAAAGAAGAGGATGTTCTGAGAATGAAAAAGGTATGAGGGGTAGGTAGGAATATGGGGTTCAGTGTGTCCAGAATATGAATCCATCCCTCCCACTGTGGTGCAAGGCTATGTTCCGAGAGAGTACGGCTGGAGAAGTCAAAGGGACACCTTCAACTATTCTCTACCGATCCGGCCTGCCATGACCCACCCTCACCCCATAAACCCTTGGGGTGATCTATGACATAGGTTTTGGCCATCCAATAAATGATTCCCGCTTATATTGTCTTCAATGATTAAAGACAAAAATCTATCTACATCTGATTTCGAAAAACTCTTGTGTCAAGCTCTGGCGAGCCGGGGAATTAGTAGTTAATAACGGAGTGACGTTGAGAGTTAATTTTTGTTTACCTTTAACCTTTTACTTTTACCTTTTTACCAGGTGGAAAAAAACGGTTCAAATATTAATTTATAACGCCAGAGCCATCGTTCAATCAATAGTTCTCGATTTTAAAGCAAAAAGCTGTAGCTTTTTCATGGAATGAATAAAAAAAACTTTTGACAATCTTTGCAAATCTTCCGGCGAAAAGTCTTAAAGTGGTGCCCACGTCTCGACTAACGGCAGTATTCTTTTAATATGAACCGAAGTGTCAACCCGGAACTATGACAGTTGGAATCCAGTGTGAAAGCTGCCAGGAAAACTGTCCAAGGGGAAATATTTCGTGGAGACTTTTAGAAAGTTTAAAAGTTATTTGAAATATGGTTGCCATTTAAGAATGCCTTCACAGTTCGAGCTTTTACAGTAGATAATTATTATGTGTTATTAAGCGAGTTTTCAAATGTTCATCTTAAAATTTTATGAAAATATTAATATTGTAGAGCATCTTGGAAAAGTTAATGTCACGGTCTTAGAACATAACGATTTGCAAATTTTAATGAGTTAAAAGGATTTCTTATTTGTCCTCCAGAATTAAAATTTCGAACAACTCTCTTTACCTATTGCTGAAGCGTGGCTCGAGATGGTTTACAATTTACTTCACACATCATAAAAAACATCAATTGGGGATTATCTATATTACCGTAGATAATTCCACATATTCAATCAGTGAGTACAAATAAATTTTAAAATAAAATTCAACATCAAAGTGGTAAAAACCTCCAATTATTTAGGTAAAGAACCTTTGAAATTTTTTTACTTAATGGCGCCTATATGACAAATAACAATTTTAATTACAAACATTTTTCAGAAATCTTGTTATCATAAAAGTGCTTAGTGCAAATATTTTTGCGCGTTACCTTTTAGATAATAATATTAAATATTTTAAAACTTAACAATCTAAAAAGAGTATACTATGCACTAATCCAGTCATCAATTCAATATGGAATTATTGGATGGGGGGGGGGTCATACAACAATATTCTAACTCCGATCAAAGTGATCCAGAAGCTAATCATTAAAGTAATCCTAAAGAAACCCTCCACTTATCCAACAGAAACGCTTTTCGCCGATTTCACGGTGCCTCGAGTAGAGAATATCTTCAAGAAAAATGCAATTATCCAAATTTACAAAGATAATATCATCAAAAAATTTGAAACCCATCAATCAAAAAGATATGAAGACAACTTCAAAATACCAAAATTTAATACAAAACTAATGCAAAACAATTATATCTATTTAGGAATAAAGTTTTTCAACAACCTTCCGATTGAAATAAAAAAAAACCAAAGACATCAATAAACTGAAACTCAAACTGAAGCTACACTTCATCGGGAATGATTAACTTAATAATTACCTGTCTTTCTCTTTCTTTCTATGTATTATCCATCTATATTCATCTCTATTTTATTTAGATTTTTCGAATTTCACTTAAGTGCATAATATTTTAGTATGTAACCGTATCCCATGTATGTACACCTACACTTATAGTTAATCCAGAAGTTTCAATTGTTCCCATTATATACTTACCTATTGCATAATGTTATTCTATTTCTGTTATAATTAGTGTAACTCGCTCATCAAGCACAAGAACTAGTTTCTTCTTTGGTGAGATTGCAATTTTAAATAATTTGTGTACCGATATGTAATTTATATGTATAAAACCACTGTACTATATATCTATATTAAATAATAATAAAAAAAAAAAAAAATATCGGATACTTTTTAAGAAACATTGTTGAAATGGGTGTTATTCCAAAAGAAAACTATGTTTTTATATTATTTTAATGACACTTTTTAAAGTATTTTGATTATCTAATTGAGGAGATAACAAAATATACCAATTTTTATTTTATTTCTTTTATTAGTTTTATTTCTTTTATTTCTTTTATAACTTTTATTGATTTTATTGATTTTATTGATTTTATTTCCTTTATTTCTTTTATTTGATTTATTTCCTTTATTTTTTTATTTCTCTTCTCCCTTTTTATATATATTTTTTAATTCTTTTATTTCCTTAATTTTTTTCTTTTTTTTTTCTTTCATTTCTTTTATTTATTTTATATATTCAATAAAATTATTATTCAATTTATGAATCAACTGTTTTTATGAATTGAATAATAATATTATTGAATAAGTATACAAAAGAAATAAAAATCAAGATGGAGTTCTACAAATTAAAATAAATAACAGTAAATAAAAATATCTCAAGTTGTTATTTAATTCTTGACACAAATAGTAGATAAAATATTTCTCAATGTAGGAACATCCCGTGATTCTTTGAAGCACACTTTCAGAAAACTAGATAAAAATATACAGAACAAACTTTATTTAACTTTGTCCCCGTCTCGTGAGCAATTCTCCAGCGATGGTTCATTGTTTGACTTCGCTAACAACCCTTGTAGGGAGGAGTGGTCAAACAAAGAAATTAATTTAACATCCCCCGACGCCATTTTATTTCCGGCACCCTCAACTTAACAACTTCTGAACACTGTTAAGGCAAATATTTAATTATTCCGTTGTGAATCAATAAAACTGTCAATGTTTAATTGTGTCCTACGGGGAATTCCACAGGGATCTGAATATTGACCTGTTTTGCTCGATATTTGATTTTTAATTAGAATTGTTATTTGGGTAGATTCTTTATTTTCTATTAGCATTTGAAACCAAACTTGCCGGCGATTCAGTCTTGAATATGCGTTAGTTATAGGAACATCATGTAAATATGTTGAAAGAAAGGTTGAAAGTGAATAACATTGCATCTCTCATAAGCGCATATTTTCTGGAATCGATTTAATGTACAATTTGTGAGGCAGATATGGGTACCACCCGCCCTGGGAACCATTCATTGGATAACCAACACCCCTGCCGTAGGTTACGTCAAGTGGCTCGCTACGTTTGGTGATTTAACAGGGGTGCCTGGGTTCACGGGGTGAGGTTTGTCTAGGTCTTGGTGGCCAATGCGTTTGCCCACCTACTGCATAGCGGGCCGGATTCATAAAGTTTGCTTGATGGAGACCTAACCTAGACCTCTATGGCTGGCCTCTCTCGACCCATCGCCTTGCACCGCAGTTAGAGGTATGAATTCATACGTCCTTCACTCCTAGACACATCGAGCCCCAGATTCTTGCCCACTCCTGATACCCAGAACTTCCTCTCATTCCTTCTCTAAAAAAGCCCTTCACACAGCATCCCTAAATATGTGAGTTAATATATAAAAGTTAAATCGCATTCGAGCCACGAGAATGTATATTTTTGTCATCCATCAAAATGTAAGCATATATTTGAGATGTTCCTTACATTTGTGAATTCCACCTAATTACCATTAGTATAAATAGGGATATTGGCTTCGGAAATATATAAAATATTTGAAACCTGCTAAACAAGTTCTTAAAAACACTTTTGGCCAATTAAAGATTGAATTCATCAAGATGTGAAACATTTTTGCTCATTTAAAAATATATATATTGTAAAAAAATCACACAGCCAATAGGGTTCAAATTGAGTATAAAAAAATCTTCATAGTTATGCACAAGAGTAAGGTTTTTTTTAATACAGATTCTAATCCAAAATAAAGGTGAACAGGTGAAGGTGAAGGTGTATTGATTGTTTTCGTTTTACTGATCAAAATGGTCATGCATTTTCATAATTGACATTTATTCAAGAACTGGAAAATCAAATTTATTGACCTGATCAATACACCTTTTAACATGGTTTTATAACAACATTCCAGTATAGTTTTATAAAATATCTATAGGTTAACATATAATTTAATCCGTAACGTAATGCCAAGTCAGTGGGTGCGAGTCATATTTACCACAATTTAATAAAATTTTAAATTTCTCTTTGGTTAGGTTCTGCGCGAATGCGAAGACAAAGGAAGCGACGTCACACACTGTCGTAAATAAAGTAAATAAAATAAGAAAGACGGTTCCAGATGGCAGGAGATGCTAGTATCAGATCTGCAGTGGAAGATAGAGGTGGGCAGACAGTACAAAGGATGCGAGGGAAAGAAAGGATCCTGTGTACTAGTTTATTTGTTCCAAGACGTGCAGCGAAATAAAATATACTTGGTGGGCTATATAAAGAAATTGACTTGATTCAATCCAGGTTTTGATTGATTGCACCAAGTGGTTCTGCTACGTGGCAGGTCGGATCGGGAGAGACTGGTTGATGGAGACCTTTTGACCTCTCCAACAGACCTCTCTCTGAACATCGCCTTGCACCGCAGTGGGAGGTATAGATAGGTAGGTACATCCGTCACACTTGCAAACAGTTGCACCCTTCATACCTTTTTCCTTCCCAGAACTTCAACCCCTTCTTTTAGTGAAAAGAACTTCCACACAGCATCCCCGTAGATGACACAGACTCTGAAGGGAATTATTTTCCTCAGGGCCTCCTGTGTGGAGCAAATGTTAAAAAATCACTGATCTGTCGATGCAACAATTCAACACAGCGAGAATCAATTATTCCTAAAATTACGAATTAACCAACTGAATTTGGCTCAATTGCTTGGCATGTAAAATTTAAAGACATTACTGAGTGAAAATATTTTGAACACACAATTTTTGAAGGGTGTTCAAATTTAATATGAAGATGGAACTTGACATGTAATGGATGAATGGTGATTCTAATCTAAACATCAAATTAGATTGGTATTGGAATTACCAAAAAGTCATATTTTTAAGCGGTAAAGCCAACCTTGTTTTTGCCGTATCCATGTCAAGATGGCATTAGCCGAATGAGTTTTGATGTTTGTGGACATAAGAGCATCTCGGTGATGATAAAACTGAACGGAACAGAAAAGAATGTAGATTTTACTTACTTTACAGAAGGGAATATACATTGAAGAAGAACACTGACCTGAAATTTGATAAATAAAATAGACAAAGTCAACAGAATAAAGTTCTTAGTTCTTTGCAAACAATGTTTTTGAAGCAAACATTTCTAAAAGTACGGAAATACTGAGAAATTAACTCTTTCACAACCATATTGTCTAACAAGTATAATATTCATAAAAATTAGATAAAGTACATTAATTGTGAATTAATGGTGACCGCACAACTCAGAATGAAATCAACTTAACAACTCCTTTGAAAAGACATTAAAAGTGATTTAAAAAATTAATAAAAAATTGATTAAATAGGTTACGTTAGGTAAAGTTATGGGCTATTTATCATTTTTTTCAGAGCTTTTAATGACTTTTGGAAGAGGTGTTGAGTTGACATGGTTCTAAGTTTGCGTGGAACCGAATTAATATGCACTTTTATCGCACCGAAAAATTAAAAAAAAAAATTAAAGGATTTATTAAGGAGATGCATAATTAAGTAATGCAAAATCGTGTTGTTCTATTTTGAAAATTAGATAGCTTAGAAATATTTCAGATGCTTTAATTAAATACTGCGGGTAGAACACAGATTTGCCTTTGAAGCAATCAATTTTTTTTTTTTAATTAGTCCCTTCATAAGACCCAAAAAAAATGTATCGGGCCTATAAAAACTGCTTAAACCCTAGATTCATTAACATACGTCTCTTATACACCCTAAAGTAGTAAAACGCTCATAGAGCGCAGCGCGAAAGAGATGGCAATAAGAGCGTCTAAGTACCCTCCCGATACGGTTAGAGTTCAGTGTGGCGCCAGGGATCTTGGCACGTAAACGTGTAGTTGCGCAAATACTTCGCCTAAGGTGTCTGAGGTACGTATGTTTATGAATAGTGTAACAATTTTTTTTAACAACTTTCAAACCAAAGAATAAAAACTTTCTTCTTCTGTCCACGACTCATGGAACTGGCTCTTTTGTAAACCAGATATTATAGAATTTTATAACTCGACTAAAGGTGCTGTTGACACATTCGATGTGTCATAATACGTCGTGCAATAGAAAAACCCAAAGATAGACACTGTGCTACTTTTAGGGTATGTTGAATATGTCCGTAGTCAATTCGTTTGTCAGCCACGTCCACAATAATAGTTGTAAACAAAACAAACCACTGACAAGGAGAGCTTTTGTCAAAGAAGTTTAAAATAAGTTGATCGAGCCTTGGTCACGGCGTCGCCGTGAAACACCAGCTTTGAGGCGATGCCTAAAACGGAACATCGATGCGATTTTTACTTTACCTGATGTACCAGTCGATCCTTGAATACAAACCAGGAAGCTATGCAACTTCTGTTGTTACAAAAAAACGTGTGGCTAGATTTATCAGCACCTCTTGCAAATGTCACATGTGCATGGAACATCGGGGAAGTTTGTGCTTAGAATGCTCTAAATCAGGACTTCCCAACCGTAGGGGGGCGTAGAGAAATGTCAGGGGGGGGGGGGGGGGTGTAATGGATACGTTTGCATTTCCAAAAAAAAAAATCTATTCAAAGCAAAGCTCTAGCAAATACCATAATCGACCATCTGGTACAGAGCATGCAAGCTCAAGTATCTCAACAGTACTTTAAAAGTTTTTATTTATTTGTTCTAAAATTACTTTGAAAGTTGTTAGACATTATCTAATTATAAAAATAGAAGTTAAATAAATAAAAAATAATAATAGTATAATTAAAAGACCACTAAGAAATGTAAATGTAAAAGTAATTAATGTTTGAAAGTGTACCTACTGTTCTATTAAAGATCCATAATAAATAATAAATAATTTCGTTAATATAAAAAAATGTGTTTCTTATGTTTTTTTAAACTTTTGTTAACTGAGGGACCGTCCCGGGTGACACCCGATTGTTAAAAAATTACGAAGGATATTGTCGCAAAAAATTAAATACGGTTTTATTTATATTCCGAACGTTCCGAAACGAGGAGAATTTTGTGCCTGACGGTCTTTTTATTGACGAAAAATCCTATTTCTGAAATGAAATTCTCTAGCCATCCCCCCCCCCTCCCCCACAAGCCCATGCTAGCTACGCCACTGAAGGGGGGCTTGAAAATATTTTTTTGGTTCGGGGAGGCTCGGCGAAATAAAGGTTGGGAAACCCTGCTCTAAATGATCCCAAAAATTGTTTTTTAATGTGTTAATCTCAAATAAATCCTTCCTATTTTCCTATTATTAATAAAATGTAGTATTATTTATTATTATTCTTATAGTTTAAAAAATTTGGTGCACTTAAAAATAGGGTATATCACAGACATATATGTTTATGAACATTGTAACAGTAAATATAGTTTATAAATCTAGGGTTAAAGTTCTACTTATGTTTCGGTTGTCGTTTAATTGTGCTTTTTTTTTTTTATTACATTAACTCCACACAGGAGGCCCTGAGAAAAATAATTTCCCTCAGGGCCTATGTCATCTAGGATGCTGTGTGGAGGGTCTTTTTGAGGAGAGGAAGGAATGAACATTGGTCTTGAAGAGACCCATGTTGTAGGAAGGAGGAAACACAGAGGCCGGCAAATCATTCCACAGCCGAGCTGTTGAACACAAGAACGAGTCGAAGAAACGACCCGTTCTCATGTGACAAATGTCAACCGTGTACAAATGTTGGGCACGCGTTTGGCGTGTTTCCCGACTATGCACCGGTGCCGAAGGGATCAATGATGCTAGTTCCTCGGAGCATCTTCCATTGCAATACCGGTAGAACAAGGATAGCATTCCCACCCGACGCCTGTGCTCTAAAGATTGTAATCCGTCTGTTAAGATGGGAGAATCTATCAAACGGACCGCCCGTTTCTGCACAGAGTCGAGGGTATTTTTCAGGTATTTTGGAGCTCCAGACCAGAGATGGCTGCCAAATTCAACCGTGGGGCGTACTTGTGATTTGTACAAGGTTAGCAGTTGTGTACTATTAAAGTATCTGCGGGCCCTGTACTGTACGTTCAGCTTTTGGGAGGCTAACTTAACTCTGGCTTCGATGGAGCCCCCATACCTGAGCTGGTCACTTAGGGTTACACCAAGCATATCAATGGAGGGCCTGTTCGGAAGATTGCTTCCGTTGAAAGAGACTAGATTTGCATAGACTAGATTTGTGCATAAAGGAAAAGTAAATTCTTCAGAAAATGCTCGTAAAATATTTCAATATCTGTGCCTGAACCATTCAAAATAAAATAAATTGCACTTTTCGGCTTGTCGATTATGTTTTTTGTCTCTCTTTTTCAAATAATAATTAAACATTTAAACTTTTACAAGAATGTCTATTCTATGTAGGTATTCCATATAAATAAAATCGGATATATTTATCCAAAACACTATCTAGGTTACATACTAGTTCTTCGAATACTTCTTTCCAATTAAAGGTAGCTACCAATAATATAAAGAAAAATAGTCAAGGGTAATTGTTAAGTTCTGAAACAGCTTATAAACTAAAACCCATTTTCCCCAAGTCGTCGCATTGCTAATCATCTCCAATTGTCCTTTTCCTTCCACGGAAGGCCCTACTTAGTGAGAAAAAGAAGATGATGTCGAGCTACTTGCTTACGCACAATATTATTGCACAAAATTGAAAATACCTACATTTTAAGTGAGTCGAAAATTGTCGTGAAATGGTTCACATCTTTCTATGGAACTCTACTACTAAAAATTCTACTTAAAAATCACTAAAGTTTAACTATCCCTAGTGCCATCAATCTGGAAGACCAGCCATCATCAATATTTAAAACCAAGCAGCAAGTGACGTCAGGAAAGGTAGGGCTTTCTCCCTTCAAATTACCTCATCCTGTGATTGATTTAAAAAACGCCATCAATTGTCTTATCATAAACATTACAGATTTACAGTCCATCCCCCGAGTGTCACGATATCATTCGTGACATTAATATATTGTTATTTCTGAAATTCGAAATACGAGATTGACAAAAATGACGCATACCAATGACCGTTATCTATTTATTTTCTGTGACTTGTTCCTAGTCATATTTTTTTAGATTATTAGTGTCATCTTCTTCTTCAATGAAATATATACCAGTGGGAAATAATACATTTCGGTCGCCGCTGTAAAATGAATGTAAGAGTATTAATGACAGTTTTAGTTTTATCTCTGTGCGCAAAGTAATTAGCCAAATCCGAACGTTAATTGAGCCAACGCAGCCAGTTTTGTTATTATCGCATTAGTCAGAGCGCTAAGCTTAGTGTTCATAATGAATAGGGTGTTCCTCCCACCCCCGCCCCTAGCGTGTATGAGCAGGACCATTAGCCCGCTGCAATTAAGTATTATGCTGATCCGTGCAACGTCCCACCCTTTTGGGATCCCTGCTAATAAAGAGCCAAGGCTCATATATAATATTATAACCATAACCGTTGGAAAACTTATTTACCTTATCCTTTCCTACAACTTTTTTTAACGTTTTGGTAGTATAGACAGTTCAACTCTACCACCATTATAAGTAGATCGTCACTGAAACTCTCAAGGAGGATGCTGTGTTTTTACTTATGACTGGAGTACAGTCGATTTTGGAGAATCCAAACTTATCGGAAATTGCAAAGGGATGGAGAAGAAGATTTTCGTCTTTATTTATTTAATTATTAACTTTTTAATTTTGTTTTTACATTATCTCCACAATGGAGGCCTTGAGGAAAAATATCCCTTAGCGCCTATCTTATCTTTGAGCATGCTGTATGAAAGGTATTTTTAGGGAAATGAATGAGAGAAAGTTTTGGGAACGAAAAACGTATTTGGGGTCGGTAGGAACCTGGGGTCAATGTGTCCAGGAGTGACAAAAGTATGAATCCATCGCTGCCACTGCGGGTCGAGAGAGTCCGGCTGGCGAGGTAAAAATAAAAATATATTTTAATTTCCCCTTGTAAATTGTCCCCCATTGCCCCTCTCTCCTCTACCCACTCTTATATTTCCATTGATACCATTGTCTATGTCCATTCTTTTTCAATTGACACCAATGTCTATGTCTATTATTTATAATTAAGAGCCCGCGAGGGATTTTTCAATATTTTATGTTTTTCTTCGTATTTTTGCGTATTTTTGCGTATTTTCGAAGTCATCTGTGTCGATAACAGCACCTCAAAAAAAAAGTTTCTTATTATTTTTTTTTAGATACGTGCATTTTAGATGCCCCAAGTTAATATTAAATATTTAAAAAAATATTTTTTCTTACTTTAAAACTGTTTATAAAAGATCAGTTTTCAAAAAATCGTTCATGTACCACTGATTTTTTTCCATCTGTCGTCATATACGAAAAGAAAAAAAATATTGAAAAATATTTTTTTATAGGAAACATATCAACCTATACCTCTACATTTTTATTTTTTTTATAAAATGCGCAAATAATGATGTAAAATTATTTTTAAAAACTACGTTAATCGATGTACTTTGAAATCGATTTTATGTATTAAAAAACAATTATTTGAAAAAAATAAAAAAAATGTGTATGAAAACAATATTTAAACTATAAAAACTGATAAATAAATAAAATAAATTTTGCGATTTATTGTGTAATATTCCATTTTTATCTGTACCCATAACAGATAAATGCGATCCCATTTTCAACTTCTATTCATTACGCGAAAGTCAGTCGCCACGAGAGGTTGTCTCCTAACGCTCTGTTCCGTAAAGTAGTGTGAAGAATATTTGCATGTGTTGGTTTTTTTATAGAATACGTATACTCTGGAGGGAAGAAATTCGACCACTGAATTTGTACGAGGAAAGTGAATGAAGTGTGTCAAAAAGATATATTTTAAAACGATTGTGGCAAGGATTGACTGTCATATACTTGTACCTTCTTACATATTGCCCTGTTCGTAGACCCAAATATGAATACAGTGATCACTCGGTTTTACGAATCAATTTTTAACTGCTTTTATGTTTATTTTTATACGTGGGATTTCGAAAAATATTTTTAATGTTATTATTGAAATCAATTACTGTTAATTAAGTTCTGCTAGATATTTTTAATGATTTTAATTATATGCGTACCGGCAACAATTGTTGATTTGGCGATGACTTTGGTAGGCAAAACTGCCATTAGGTACTTGTAAACAGTAATAAATGAAATTTGAATTATTTTCAATTAGCTTTTATTATTCGGAAGTTTTATTCGTTTTGACCATTTTTACTTAGTTTATTTAATTACGAATGCATTACAAAGCAGATGAATGAAGGAAATAGTGTAAGGAGAAGGAATGAGGTGAATGTGTAGGTATGGTAGAAGAAGTCGGGGGGAGAATGGCACGATCAAGTGAAACTGCGCCCTAGGGGTAATTTTTCACTAATACGGCATTATACAAATCGTCCAATTATTATTATTAAATAGTTGAGATTCAGAACTGTACCTAGCTGTATAATATTTTTCGATATCTCTGTATCTGGCAGTAAAACCACGTAAAAATTAAACATTTTGTAAAAGCCCATCAGTGCTTTTACAAGAAATAAATTTTCGTGTTGTCTTACTTTTTCGAAGAAGGCATGTATATCATCCGTCATAATATTATTTTATTTTTCAAAAGCGAGTGTCAAGTTACACACGAAATAGGGCTGTCCAAATAAATGGTTAATTATTATTATTCATAATTTAACTAACAAACCATCACGCCGTTTCTCCGCAGGGGTAGGCAGAGAGGACGGACCGCCAAACAACTCGGTCTTGGCACACACTCCTTGCCTCGTTCACATTCATACATCGTCTTATACATGCTTTTCTATTATTCTGACTCTTGATATGGTCCGACTAAAGTATCTGATTCATTTAGTCGTGCCATGTCTTTCTTGGACGTCCACGACTTCTACAATTCACATTTGCGGTTGTATATTCTCCTTACACTATTTTTCTCGTTCATTTGCTCTACATGCCCAAACCATCGGAGCATTCCTTTCTTCATCTTACTCATTACACTTACATCAGCCTTGCATTCTTTGCGGATCTCCATGTTTCTCACACGATCCTACATGGTTTTACCACACATACGCCATACATCTCAGGGATCTCATTCTACAACATTCAGTCTACTTTCATCCTTTCTCTGCCAGTTTCATGACTCACTGCCATACATCAGGGTAGGTACCAGTACTCCATTAATAGAGTTACCTGCATTCACTCTTCTTTAAATATCTCTATCAGCCTTCCCATCTCTCGTAAACATACTTCCCAAATACACAAACTCATCCAATTGCTCCAAGTTTTCATCATTCACAACTATGTTGCACATTGTTTTCATATTCTCTCTTTCAAATACCATGGCTTTAGACTTTATTTACATTCATTATTAACTCATTCTTCGTACACCCTAGATACGAGAGACGGTATATCTTCCATACTATGAATATCTCGACCCATCGCCTTGCACTGAGATGGATTCATACGTTTGTTACGCCTGGTTCGATACACTGACCCCCAGATTCCTACCAATCCCTAATACCTATTTCCTTCCCAGAACTTCTTATTAGAACTTCGTCTCCATATTTAAAAAAAACTTTTTAAAATCCTTAAAAAAACCCTCCACACAGCATTCCTTAGGATGATAGTGATGATGACAGTGTGATATAATAAGTCATTTTTATACATCAGCTTTCACAGGAGAATACCTTTATTTCATAGGAAATAATAACAATGTTAATAATAATACATAACGACTACTTAATGTTAAAACCTAAACTTTTAAATAAACAAATATATTTTTCAATGGTGTTTTATATTTCCGTGTGTTGTGACGCCCTGGGGATTATTCGACTGGCGGGCGCAGACATCCATCGCGAAGACTTGTTGTCACAATGCAGGTGTTCTTCTTGGGTGTTGACAGTTAGCCGAAAAAAATCCCGTATTTTTGGAAAATTTAGTTTGCTTGTAAAATTTGGGAATATCGATTCTCATGTAAAAGAAATCAATATGTCGCAAATATTTTTCATATTTAGAAGATACAGATTTTTATAGAACTTCTATAACCTTTTGTAGTTTATATTTTTTAAATAAAAAAATATATATATAGATTGAAGTGTTAAACCAATAAACAACTCACGATTTGCTTCTAAAACCATACCAGTTGCATAGTGAATTTCCGACAGTTTTTAAAAAGTTGTTCAAATAATATTTTTTTAAATAATTTTCTTCGAAATAGGGAATCTTAAAGGAAATTTTCCCACGTTATGGGGAAAAATAGAAATCCAACGTTCGAAACGACCGGCCAAGATATAATATGCCAATATTTAATTTGTTATCGGGAATGATCGTGTAAATTCGGATTTTTACGAGCGGATACTATTATCAATTCCATTTTTAGTAACCATTTACAATAAATTTTGATAGAATTGAGTTAAAAAGCGATGAGGGCGACACAAGCGACAAACAATTAAACTATTTTAGCCATAGACATCAGAATTCAATAGACCAGAAGATACAGACGAGGGGGTAAAACCAAACTATGAAGGGGGAAGAGGGGAAAGATGACTGTGATTCGTTATACAATCAATCTGACAGTAAATAGGCATCTCGCATTACAATATCACCATTTAGTTCTTAAAAGGAAAATCTGCTTTGAATGAATAGACCTTTTTACATGGGAGCGCGAATTGCTTGCCACGATAATAACATATTTGCTAAGGCCAAATGTTCGCCGCAAAAAGACTCGCCCCAATACACATAGCAATATTTTGTTGCCGTGTTTAGTTAAAACACTATTACAAATGTTTCATAATTTACTTACCCCTGTAACCAGCGACGAAAACACTGGAGAACCGCCCACATTCGCTATGTTTATATAATATGTACCTATAATGTTAGCGCAAGCTGCCGTTTTTGGCGTGATATTTCGTAAAACGTATAGACGTTACTTTCGCGCTGGTCACTACAAGAATGATGACGTCACATATTTTAGATTCTCTCCCCTCCCCATGGAGCGAGCTGGCGCCAAGGCGGAGCTTATAGCCGGTTCCATGGGGAGGGGGAAATATTACGTTTTTATCACTTAGGGCAGGTCCAGATATATTCATATGTCCGTGATTTTAGCAAATTTCGATAAAACCGATTGTCCTGCTAGGCTCTTAAGTAGTATCAATAAAAAAACACCGAAGAAGTGAGCGTTGCTCACGAAACATGTTGATTTTGTAAACAATAAAAGTGGTAAAAACTAAGTATTTTATTAATTTGAATCAAAATGGTGCCACAAAATAAGTTTGCTGTGTTAGAAGAAGTGATTGTAGCGAGTACGACTAAAAAGGCAAAAGAATTTAAGAAACTAATGATTAAATATAGACTTATAGGTCTAAACTTATTTTTTCTTCGTGAGTGTCAAAAAAGTCGCGTTTTTCCTAATTAAATTAATTTTAAAATTAAATAAGATTCACATTCTGCAAACAAAGGTAAAGAATCCTGGCTTAAAGACGACTTAAAATGCAGTTTTAAAAAAGGTAACAACTTGAAACTTCAAATCAAAATTTTGATTTAACAGAAGCTAAGAGTCTCACTTTATCGTCAAATAGGTCCCATTCGACAGGGTGCAATTCATGCACTAGTTCAGTATGTAATAGTTTTAAATTAAGTTTTATATTATTACGTTGTTTATATGCACTTTTTAGGTCCTCCTTTAACCACGTTAATTTAGCTTTATGCATGGAAGATTGAGAGATTGATGATTGATTTTTTGCGCTTTTGAACTGCGCATTTAAGTAGATAAGAAACACTTTTGTTTTAAGGCACTGTTTCAAAAAGTATATATT
Organism: Limnephilus rhombicus; assembly: GCA_929108145.2. Classification (NCBI taxonomy): domain Eukaryota; kingdom Metazoa; phylum Arthropoda; class Insecta; order Trichoptera; family Limnephilidae; genus Limnephilus; species Limnephilus rhombicus. The sequence goes on along the minus strand of OV815295.1, from coordinate 25,189,586 downwards.
AATACACATAAATATAACATCTTACACAAAAACGGGCATGGTAACAAACTAAATAATCTAGAGGCGCTAGAAATAAAAAAAAAGCTGTAAAAACCAAAAGTCATATACTTAATAATCAATTAGACATATCAAGTATTCCTATATTAGGTCTGTTTCCAATAAACCCTTAAAAATAAAAATTCCCAGTGCTCCTTACCACCATGCCAGTTGATGCTTTGTTTCTCCAAATTTATTATTATAACCCATTAGTCTACATAATTATCTTTCTGTTTTTTCCCATTACTTGAGTACTTATGTTAATGTATTTTATGACCGTTTATTTGTTTGTAACATTTGTATCATGTTGTCTCCCTCTATATTTTGTTATATATAAGCACACATTATGTACTTCTTGTTTAGTATTAATTTGTACCCTGAAGATGCTTAAGTTAAGCGAAACCGGTCGGTTAAAAAAATAATAAATATCGTGGTTTTAAACAAAAGTATTTTATTTTATTAAATATGTCAAACCACAAAGTGATTGCTTTCTACAATAATATGTGATTTTTTTAGTTATATTGTTGTTATTTCATTGAATAAAGATTATTATAATTATTATTATTATCATTACGAAAGCTGACAAAGGTAATAGAGTCATAATTATGAATAAAGAAGATTATGTGGAAAAAACAATGGATTTTTTACAAGGTGATAATTTTGAAAAGTTAAAAATTAACCCAGAAGATAAGGGATGCTCTAAAAAATTGTAAAAGTGGCATGATTATTAATTTAATTAAAAATAGGAGACTAACTGTAAAAAATCCACAAGACCCTAAGTTGTATGGTCTATTAAAAAATCATAAAAAAGATCAACCAATAAGACCACTGGTCTCAAATTGTAATGCTCCTAGCAATAAAATATCATCAACAATTAATAGAATTCAAATTAATAGATAACTTTGTATTAACCACTTAATTATTTACAAAAACCGACATGTTTCGACAGCAAAGCTGAATTCTTCAGGGTTTCGACAGAACTAATTTAAAAAATAGACATACATCGGTAAAAAATGGAGGAAAATGATGTATTTTCATAATAAAATTTCTAATTCAATAAAAAAGAATGTACCTAATGAAATTATTCCTGTATTTTATGCAAACAATAGACTTAAAAATTATAAAGTAAATAATAAAGTTAAAGATTCAAAAATGAAAAAATCTGGAATTTATAGAAATGTAAAGATTGTGATTTCTTTTATATAGGTAAAACTTCGAGAAACTTTGAAATAAGGATTAAAAAGCATATGAAAGCTTTAAATAATAATAGTTTCTCGGAGTTTGCCAACCATTTAATAGAAACTAGTCATACCTTTAATTTTAACACTGGAATAGAATTAATACATTGTAATGTCAATGGCATTCAGTTGGATAAATTAGAAATTTTAGAGATTAGAAAGAGTGTTAATGCAAATTTGAATATTATTAATAATCAAATATTGTTTTTAAATGACCCATTATTAAATCTATTTCCCTTTTAAATTTTTAAATTTTTAATTGTTCTATATTTGACGACCTCCGTAGTCCAGTGGGTAAGACTCTTGACTCACAATCCGGAGGTCGCGGGTTCGAACCCGGCATGCGCAAATAAATTTTATTTGATTAATTTGTGTTATTTCACAATTAATTCATTTAAAATAATAGATAGTATATTTGCGGCCTGTTCCAGAATGGAAGATACTATCAGTATCGCCCTGGTGTAAGACCACCATTCAGAATTGAAACGTTGCTTGAAAATGGCTTTAGCCGTGTTTGGTGACCAGATCTGAATAGCCAGGTACTTCCCAACCTTCCTCTTCCCCCCCTCCTTCCCCTCCCCACTACCTTCAGCCTCACAACATACCCCAATTGGGGATGCCATAGTCTCACTGGCTCCAGACGGGAGCAGTTGAGATTCTTGTTCGGCATTCACTGTAAAAAAAAATATATATATATATTGCCCCTTGTCTCCTACACATCATTTTCTTTCAAATTTTTTTATTGTTTATGTCTATTATTTTTCTCTATTACCTATGTATGTCTATTTTTAAAATTAGTTCTGTCAAAACCCTGAAGTAGTCAGCTTTGCTGACGAAACATGTCGGTTTTTTAAATAATTAAGTGGTTAATACAAAGTCATCTATTAATTTGAATAAGAATGTAAACCTATTATTAAAGAACTTTTATTTTCATCAATTTTATCTAATGACTTATCTCAGAATTTAAATGTATTATTTAATATAATTTTAAAACGAAATTATTTTCAATTCAATGACAATATCTTTAAACAAAAAGATGGCGTGGCAATGGGTGCTAGTACCAGCCCCTTGGTCGCGGATATATTTATAAATAATTTGGAAAATAAGATTTTTAACAGCTGTGCATTATTACTAAAATACGCACATTGTTGGAAGAGATATGTTTCAGTTTCAGTTTCAGTGCCGGCAACCCGGGCGTTTATTTATTTTTCATTTATTTATGTGGATGACGTGTTCTGTGTTTGGACAGGTACATTGAGAAAACTTAATATTTTTCTTAATTTCTTAAATAAACTCCATAAAAACATAAAATTTACAGTAGAGATTGGGCAAAATTCGAGGATAAACTTTTTGGTTTAAAATGTTTCAATAATTAATAAAAAATTTGAATTTTACATTTTTCGTAAAGACACATACACAGACATTGTAATCCATATCACTTCAAATCATCCAATTTCTCAAAGAATGTCAGCTTTCTTAGCTTATGATTAATATATTAGTTAATGTACCCCTATCTCCCAATAATTTTTCAATAGTCCTTAATATTATTAAAAAAATTGCCATCAATAATGGATATAACACCAATTTAATTGAGAACCTTCTTAATAAAAAAAAATAAGAATAAATTCCTTAAATCATATATCTACCCTGTACAAAGGATCAGGAAGAGAAAAAATGGAGGAAAATTATGTATTTTAATAATAAAATTTCTAATTCCTTGACAAAGAAGGTACCAAATGAAATTTTTCCTGTATTTTATGCAAATAACAAACTTAAAAATTACATTGTAAATAATAAAGATAGAGATTAAAAATGAAAAAATCTGGAATCTACAAATTGAAGTGTAACGATTGTGATTTCTTTTATATAGGTAAAACTTCGAGAAACTTCGAAATAAGGATTAAAGAACATATGAAATCTTTAAACAAAAACAGTTTCTCGGAGTTTGCCAACCATTTGGTGGAAACCAGTCACAGCTTTGACTTCAATAGTGGAATAGAATTATACATTGTAATGCCAATGGCATTCAGTTCGATAAACTAGAAATTTTAGAAATCCGAAAGAGTGTTAATGCGAATTTGAATATTATTAATAACCAAAAATTGTTCTTAAATGACCCAATATTAAACTTGTTCCCTTTGTAAATTGTCCCCCATTGCCCCTCTCTCCTCTACCCACTCTCATATTTCCATTGATACCAAAGTCTATGTCCATTCTTTTTCAATTGACACCATTATCTATGTCTATTATTTATAATTAGTATCAATAGAAAACCCTGAAGAAGTGAGCGTTGCTCACGAAACATGTTGGTTTTGTAAACAATAAAAGTGGTAAAAACTAAGTATTTTATTAATTTAAATGGATATATTTTAAATTAAGAGTCTACTATTTTTATCTAATTTATTTTGAATTAAAATATATTAACATAAATAATAATATAAATAATGATACAACCCCGTTTTGTGAAAAATCACCGCAAGGGCGTTGCTATACAAACACACAATATATTGCAGATGACACTGTTATTATATTGCTATACAAACACACAATAGCTTTGCAGATGACACTGTTATTATATTCCACGAAAAAGATTGGACAAGAACCTAAGGAGGCGGAACATGGCCTGGCTGTACTTCAAAACTGGCTAAAAGTAAACTCCCTTACATTAAATGTTAATAAAACTAAATATCTAACTTTCTCCAAAAACAAAAGAGGACAACCAATGAATGTGTATACCCTCAAATTACATGAATGTCAAAATACTTTTCCACATATCTTGGAATTGAAATTGATGAAAAACTACAGTGGAATTCACACATTGATCTTACCTCAAAAAAGCTAACAAAACTCTACTTCTTCAAAAAATTAAGAAACATCTTCTCGATGCTTCACATGCTCATAAAACCAGAGCCAAACAAACAGACATTCTTAATATACCAAAGTGTAACTCTCCATTTGGTCAAAGAAGTTCTGAATTTTTAGCAGTAAAGTTATATAACAAACTACCACAGAGTATCAAACAAATTAAAACAAAAAATAGCTACATTAAGGACATTAAATGTTGGGTGAAGGAACTACCGGAAAATGAACTTACTACTATACTTAAAACATCGTCATAGAAGTTTCTGGAAAACCATATCCAAACAATGAAGTTAAACCATAGAAGTCGCTGAAAAACTTATCCAAATCATAGTCCCCCTCAGCACAGGATCTCCTAGTGAGGAGGACGACGAATATATTTTATATTTTATATATATACATCTAACTAACATGTTTCATATAAAAATGTAAAAAATATTATATGGTTACTAAATAAAAAAAATAAATAAATAAAAATTTCTACAATGCTCTACTTTGTAACTAACTATAGACTTGACAAAGTATTATGTATAACAATTTATTGGTAACAGATTTCTTTCCCCGCATAGACATCCAAATTAGACGTCAATGATCCACCGGTGGGTCAATTACTAATACAAAGTCACATAAAAATAAAAATGCTTAACGCTCTTTCACTGAGTAAAAAAATAAAATATTTTGTTATTATTTACTTCACGATTTCAGATGAAACTGAAAAGCCATCAAAAAGTACAAAAAAACACCAAGTATATAGATACACTACCAAGACTCCGCTTCGATACTTGCAAAGTTTTAGAATTTTTTCAGAGTTCCCGAAAGATAAATTATCTCTATGATCAAGTGTGACGGGCCGGAGGCTTCTCGAGTCACGGAGGCTGTTTTAGGTACTATATACCTATAAACCTATATTCCCGTATATCCCGGTAAAAGATTAAAACTTTGTGTCTTTCTTACCGGCTCATGAATATTTTTACCGCAGCCAAAGTTCGGGCCCCGATAAGCTTATTGGGTTTGTACGGGATAAAGGTGAGCTTTTGATTTTGGTATTTGGAATACATTTTTAAAGTTATTTAAATTTGTTTAAAGTAGGGCTTCAGAAGCTTTTGAAAACCGCGATTTAATTTTTGGGGTGACAACTTTTGTGACCTACGCAGGAAAATATAAATATTAGTCACCAACCTGTTGAAAATTACATTTATCGATTGTGGTAGATTATAAACAAAATAGGAGTGGAGCTGGCGGCACGGTATCGCCATTACACTTACGATTACAATTACACATCTGCCCTGATGATGGGCATTGTAACGCTGTCCAAAACGTTGGCTAAACGAGGAAGTAGCGCACCACGAAATAACACCCCAAAAATAAATATTGAAAAATACTTTTGGTAGTGAAAATTTAAAATCATATCCAAAATAATATTATTTTAAAGTTTTTAATGCGTTTATTAAAAAAATATGAAGTTAGATAATTTATAGAAAACATGTTAAAATGTATATAGAAATTATTTACTGTATATGAGATGTACTACTAATATAAAGCTAGAGTTTTGTGTATAAATATATTTTATAAAATATACAGCAAGAATTCATCACTTTTTGGTCGTTGGATTAAGATTCTAGACTTTGACTCCCGACTCTGAAAATAAGAATAATAAATGGTTTTGGCTGTGTTTGGTGACCAGATCTGAATATCCAGGTAATCCCCCATCTTAATCTAGATGCCTGTGAATGCCGGCTCACGCACATAAAAATAAATACTTTATAAATCGGTGACTTGGAATTAAATCAACTACACCTCCTTTGAAAAGTGATGAAAAAATATGTAAAAAATGGTTACATAGGCTGCGTTAGGTTAGGTTATGTGCTACTTTTCAATTTTTATTTTCAAAGCTTTTAATGACTTTTCAAAGAGGTGTTAAGTTGACTTGATTCTGACTTGGCATGGAACCGAGTAAATCGTTCAAACGATGCGTCGCGCGGCTAAAAACACCCTTGAAAGATGCATGCCAGAAACAATGCAGAAAACAAACAGATTCAGAAAACACAATTTAAAATCACAATCAAGTTTTAATGCATTATCCCCAAGTACGACACTTCTCATCTTCCATTAAAATTGAAACACAAATTTCAATAACCCTCATAAAGGCGGAAATGATAGAACCAATTTGCAAAGTAGCCCCGACGAGGCTCTCGGCGATAAACGCGTTCGTTAAAAGTAAAATGTTTATTTCCAGTGCACTTTGGGTTGGGTAATCTCGGTTCATATTCCCCGGCGCCCAACTGGAAAGCGACAAACACTTCTTGCGCCATCTACATCCCCTGGGAAGACGTAGGGATGAATTTCACATATTAACAACCAGAAAACATCGATATTTAATTATATTATTCCTAAGTGACTCCACACAAACAAATAGAATAATCAGATCTATGTACTCACACAATATATAATATTAATACCTTTGATGAACACTACTTTTGAATTAAGGACACAATAAATCAAAGTTGTATATGATAATTCCGGTCGTAATTCAAACACAAATTAAACAATCTGATTTCCAAATACAAATGAAAAAAAAAACGGAATCAAGTCAAAAGGAAGATATTAAAAACCGGAAAATTAATTAAATGTACATGTCAAAATTAGTCATGAATTGGTTCACAAGTGACAAGAAGAGAAAACGAGGTAGACCATTACTAGATAACGTATTGATTTACAATAATGTATGATTACATGGTATGAAATATGGCTTGTAAAATAAGATTTTTGGTTTGAACATTTAAAAAATCTGCCTACTTACGGTACAACCTTAATATACTAAAAATATTTTTTTTTCTCATAATTTAAAACTTGCGTTTACTAGATAAAAGAACAATCTTTCGAAATCAATTAATTTCAAATAAAGTTTTGGTTATATTTTCTCATAATTTAAAACTTGCGTTTACTAGATAAAAGAACAATCTTTCGAAATCAATTAATTTCAAATAAAGTTTTGGTTATATTAGGTCCTTACATATGAAATTGGCGTTTTGCCGTACTTTGATCTCAATATCTTCTCTTTGGTTAGGAATTCCAAATTCAAATTTATACAACTATTTACTCATGTATTTGAGTTTCGAAAATTTCAATTCATTTGTTTTTTCCTTAATTGTTTTTTTTTCTTCGCGTCACTTAGTTTACAAAATGGAAAACTTGAAATATCGCGTTATTTACGAGTACGAGTTCCACCGTGGCACCAGTGCTGCAGAAACGGCTCGAAGGATTAATGATGTGTATGGCGACGGTGCCGCAAAAGAAAACACGGTTGTGTTTTCTTTTCTTTTTTTACCAAATTAGAGGAGCTTCAATTGGACATCCACCGTACTCTCCGGTCCTTACCCCAACAGATTACAATTTTTTTCGAAATTTGGATAACTTCTTCCGAGGGAAAAAATTCAACTCCGATGGGGCAGTCCAAACCGCCTTCAAAGATTTTATTGATTCCCGTCCGAATGGTTTTTTTAGTAAAGGGATCGATGAACTACCTATGAGATTGCAAAAGTGCATAGATAGCAATGGTACGTACTTTGATTAAATAAATATATTATATTAAAAAAAAATCGACTTTATGTTCCTCCCATACAAAACGCCAATTTCATATGTAAGGACCTAATATTTACCCTCTTAATAAAAATAACATAACTAAATCCAGGAATTATCCCACTTTGAAAATTGACTAATTTCTACTTAATGCCCGGTTCATAAATGCTCTTTGCGACTTTTTCTAACCGATGAAGAATTTTGACTACATACTTTTCGAGCCAAGAAGAAAAGTCGGGAGCTTTCTGAGTAAATTGGAGCGTGCGTGGCCTCTTCCGTGAGTATCTTTTACTATAAAGAATGGTAAAAAGCACATTTTTATTGTTTCGAATAAAAAATATTAAAAATAAAAGTGGTGTTGAACTATTCTATTTTGTTTCTATTATATTTTGTCACGGTTCTGTTTGATAATTGTTCTGTTTTTCAGTGTTCTGTTTTGTAACTGTTCTGTTTTACCACATCGATGTTTCCATCACCAAAATCCATCCCTATTAAGAATGCAGTAGGGGTAACTGCAGGTTGGTTGACTGCGGTAGTTGACGGTTGAAGGTCTCCATTTCCTTGAGTAAATATAATCTACATCGGAAGGCTGGAGCCATATTAACAGCCGCCCAGAACTAGCTGCCACCCGCCCAGGGCAATCAAATCTCCACATTAATTGAATTCGGGTAAGCGATACTTGATGTCGATGTTTTTAATTGATTCGGTCATTCAGTAGTAATGTTTTACGTGTTATTTTACAATGGACTGTTGTAATGGAAACATTTTGAAATTGCAATGGTTTCAAAAATATATATCAATAAATGTTATTTTTACACCTGCTCTGTTATTATATACGTAACTTTATATTTGTTTCGCCCTTTTTTCAATAGTTTTATTTAAGTGGAATAAACTGTTTATCGATGAATTACAAATTGTTTGCTCTGATAGAAATGACTTATTGAGCTGGGAATAGTTGTGTTGACGTGGATAGTTGGTATTCCTGAATAATAGAAAAGCGATACAATATTTTAAGACTAACAGTTCGTGAGTTTTTACTGTTTATTTTAAACTGAATTTTTCGCTTCCTTTAAAGTTGGATAATTTCTGGATTTAATTATGGTATTTTTATTAAGTAGGTATTGTCGAATAATTAAAGTATGTAAGAGGAAGGTAGCAAGTGGAGATGGAGTGGAGGAAGGTTTTGAAACATACGGGTTACTGTATAATTATATTTGAGCTTTTTTTTAAATTATTTATTTATTGTTTTAAAATATATATGTTACAGTTAAAACCCGATTTGAGTTACAACACGTTTTCTCTGGTATAATTTAATTTTCACTAAATGCCTTTGATACAACTAGAATTAACTGCTGAATATCAGTGAAAACTAGTTCTATTTAGGCAAAACGCGTTTTCTCGAAATGTTTCAGTTAAAACTGTTTCAACCAATGTCAAAGTTCATCGTGCTTTATTCTGATTGGTTGAGGGACATCAGATTAGGTTAGATCGGGTCAGGTCAGGTTAGGTTAGTGAATGATTTTGCGAGTAGGACCATGAATGATGTGTGTTTGTGTGAATGCGGATATCTTATGACCTTGCATGTGTTTTGAGATGTAAGGTAGACCACTGTACAAATAAAATGAATGCAAATAAAGTGAAGGAAGAAAGGGACTTACTGTGGAATCTTGTGGTTCTTATCTTCCCTCATGGTGGCCTTTATTCACACACTCATATAATTATACACTTGTTTTTACTGTGATATGCGGGTAGAGAATGCGGGAGCGGAAAATCATATGTTTATGCGGCGATGGTCGATTAAAGATTGATTGTAGGTAAGGTTAAAATGACAGGTATACAGGAAATTGGTAGGAAAGGAACATGTGACAATACAAGCTACAAATACAAGGTCTATGATGTATTAGGTAAGCAGTGTGTAGATAAGTGTAGTATGCATTGTGTAAATTTCCAACCAGTTAGGTTAGGTTGGGTTAGGTTAGATTAGTTTAGGTTAGGTTAGGTTAGGTTAGTTTAGGTTGGATTAGGTTATTAATTTACAGTTATTAAATTAAAATATTGAATAACTGCAAATTAAATCTGTATTAGTATCTGTTAAAACGTGTTATAACTAAAAACGAGTTTTAACTGTAACATATACACACAATATTAGTGGCGTAATATGCCCGAATATAATCTTGAAATATATACATATTTTTTTTTTTTTTTAGTGTAACACCATGACTTTAATTAATATTTATTTACACTTCATCTATATTGCTCCTAAAATGTTTAACTCTCTGCGATGAGTATCGATACTAAAAAAACGAATACTGACATTTCTTTATACATCACAAAAGTTCAGAATTATTTATTTATAAAAGGAAGGAACTATCACATCATTAAATTAGGTTAATTTACTTTATTATTTATTTTTTTACATTCATATTCTAAAAGAAAATCCTTTTCTAATTTATCTTTATTTTCATTATTTCAAAGCCAATTATTTGATCAACGATTTTTTTAAAGTGAAACTTCTATAGCCCCGCTATGATTTGAATTTCGGATGAAACGGAAATGACGATTACTGCACCTGCGACGCATCAACTGCGCTCATTGTCACTTGTCACTTTTAAAACCTCCTATTGGTTGAGATATGAAACGGAAATTACGCTGGTCTGCGGCCATTGGTCGCTTTGATTATGACCTCACTTTTCAAGTATAGGTTGAGATTGTTTTGGTAAACTTTGGCACTCGAATATTTTTTGTTATTTTAGCATATAATTCAACAGTTTACAATGAGGTTAATTTATGCACGTGACATATTAACTGAGAACCCAGTTGTAGAATTCCTTTAACAATGTATTTAACGAATTAAAGAAATTTAAATATATTATTATATTCACGAATTTCGACCGCCGTAATACGGACATGTGTCTAGACTGCCTAGTGTTGTATTCGAAAAGCATGTAAAAAAACAAAGAACTTATATACTCATATACACATATACAATATACACATATACTCATGTACACATAAAGGGCAAATATATTAAAGCTTTTTAAAATTGGATTGGTTTTGAACCTATTATTGGGGAATTTATCCAAGTCAAAACAAAACATTAGTCTATAGGAAAACGATGGACTGTTTATCCCAAAACATTATTCAAACTGCAAAACTGTAACCCAATCGCTTACCATGAGCAGAAAGCTCTTCGGAAGGCTCTATTCGAAGGCTGTATCTCCTTCCGGAAGAGGATAGGCCAAAGAGCCTGCGGGGGATAAGTAACCAATTTGCAAATTGGCTTTTTATGGGATTCGAGCGCTTCTCGGTACCGGGTTTCTATCACGTAGATCCCTCAGGATCCCTCAGGATCCGTTGAAGAAATACTATTGAAAATAAGTGAAACGTTAATTTACCATCAGGTTTTTTCAGTTTCAGCGCCTATAAATTGACGTTTATTGAATTATTAATTTAAATTTTTATAGAGGAATAATTTAATGAGTAAAAATTAAAATTGTAATATTTAACATTGATGATGATATTAAAATCAACTCTCAAACGAAAAATTTGAAACGGGAAAATTAAAAAAAAAAGTTTTGCTCTACCACTGAGCTAATGACCATATCAACATACTTGAACTTAGACGTCGGTAAGTCTTAAAGAATTAAAAATGACATGTTTCGGTTAGACGAGAGGTCTGGGTTCGAGTCCCAGTTGCGACCATTATCTTTTTCTGTTTTCTGTGTCTGGTTCTCTTTCATATTTTCGTTTAGATATTACTGTTATTTTCTTCTTCAATGACATATTTCCGGTTGTTTCTGGTTATCCCTAAAAATTACGTCTAAAAGGGATCGAAATGAAAATCTAGTCTCTTTCAACGGAAGCAATCTTCCGAACAGGCCCTCCATTGATATGCTTGGTGTAACCCTAAGTGACCAGCTCAGGTATGGGGGCTCCATCGAAGCCAGAGTAAAGTTAGCCTTCCAAAAACTGGGCGTACTGTACAGGGCCCGCAGATACTTTAATAGTACACAACTGCTAACCTTGTACAAATCACAAGTACGCCCCACGGTTGAATTTGGCAGCCATCTCTGGTCTGGTGCTCCAAAATACCTGAAAAATACCATCGACTCTGTGCAGAAACGGGCGGTCAGTTTGATAGATTCTCCCATCTTAACAGACGGATTGCAATCTTTAGAGCACAGGCGTCGGGTGGGAATGCTATCCTTGTTCTGCCGGTATTACAATGGAAGATGCTCTGAGGAACTAGCATCATTGATCCCTTCGGCACCGGTGCATAGTCGGGAAACACGCCAAACGCGTGCCCAACATTTGTACACGGTTGACATTTGTCACATGAGTACGGGTCGTTTCTTCTACTCGTTCTTGTGTTCAACAGCTCGGCTGTGGAATGATTTGCCGGCCTCTGAGTTTCCTCCTTCCTACAACATGGGTCTCTTCAAGACCAATGTTCATTTCTTCCTCTCCTCAAAAAGACCCTCCACACAGCATCCCAGATGACATAGGCCCTGAGGGAAATTATTTTCCTCAGAGCCTCCTGTGTGGAGTTAATGTAAAAAAAATCCCTCTTAAATTTGTTACCAAGACTATGTAGTATTGGTGAATGTAAACTATAATTGGAATGAGATGTATGTATATGAAATATTCATGTTTACAATCGCATTAGAATTTCAACAATTTTAATTATTTATTTTTCGTCTGTTTTCTAAAGTTGGAATATTTTAATATTATAAAATTTTCATTAATGACAGGTAATTTGTGTGCTCTAGAGCAGTGGTTCTTATCCTTTTTGGAGGTACTCAACCTTACCTGTTTCATATGCGAATTCACCGAACCCTTCCCAATTGGAAAGCGGGGCGTGACATCAGTAGCGGCGGATTACCACAAGGAGGGGGGGGGGGGGGGGGGGTAATGGGATTATGGGATAGGATGGGGCGGGATAGGATAGTAACAATAGTAACAAGGAGTATGGGTATAACCGGGAACTTTCTTAAATGGGTAGAGAGTTATTTAACAAATAGGCAACTGTTTGTAAAGTTAAATGACGTAATATCGAATGCCTTTTCTGCCACTAGTGGTGTGCCACAGGGCTCCCATTTAGGACCAATACTGTTTATTTTATTTATTAATGACATTGTAGACGTTTTTTCCGATGTTGATATCCTGTTATTTGCTGATGATTTAAAATTATATAAAAAAATTAAAAAATTTTCTGATTGCATAATTTTACAAAAAAATTTAAACAACTTGTTTAATTGGTGTATATGCAATAAACTGGCACTTAACATTAGTAAATGTCAAATAATAAGACTTTATAAAATAAAGAAACCGATCATTTATGAATACAATCTTGACAAAATTATATTAAACTCAGTAGAAACAATAAATGATCTAGGTATTATTTTTAACTCAAAACTTACATTTATTAGCCATATAAATAATATTATTAATAGAGCAATGAAGATTTTAGGGTTTATTATTAGAATAACAAAACAATTTTGTAACATTGATACTATTCGCATTTTATACATAACGCTAGTGAGAAGCATTTTAGAATACAATTCTACGATTTGGGCTCCACATTACAATATCCATATTCAAGCGATTGAAAAAGTCCAGCATAGATTCCTTAGGTTTATTAATTTTAAATTAGGTATTCCAAGAGAATCCGTGACTATAATTTGTTATTAAACTGGACTAATCTCTTAAATTTATCAGATCGCAGAAAAATCTGTGATCTATTAATATTATATAAAATAATTCACTCGGTCCTGGATACCCCTGATTTAATAGAACTAATACGATTTCATTGCCCTGGTCGTGCTAACAATAGACTGACTCTACCGTTCTACTATAATAACACACATACATTACCACATTATTACTCACCAATCAGTCGATTACACATTTTGGGAAATGAATATGCTAACATCGGTGACATTTATTTCTTAAAATTAGCGCAATATAAACATGCACTCAAAAATTATTTTTCCATAATGTAACTTTATATACGCAATATGGACATGTTGAAATGAAATGTGATATTTCTCATTGTTCTTTTTTGTTGTGATACACAAAATAATTGTATGTTATTTTAAAGTTTAAAACAACTATTATGTAATGATATTATTTTTCTTACTCTATTATATATAATATATTATTTTGTACTATATTATATGTTTATTTATAAAAGGCAGTATAGCCGTTTATGTATTTAAAATAAAAAAAAATAAAAAATAAAATTCTTCGTAATTTTTTTTGGGGAGTGTCTTGCCTTTCACCGAACCCCTAACACTGGTTCATCGAACCCAGGTTAAGAACCACTGCTCCAGAGGAATGTTAAGTTTAAAATTTACGAAACGTAGAAATATTCTTTGAATTTTTCCATCATTATAAATATGAATTTTGTAGAAAGGCGACCAGACTATGGAGTTATGTTCTATTAGGCTTCTAACAAGGGATATGTAGAACAGTTTTTAATTGTTCGTAATTTTTTTATACCATTATTTTCAGTTTGTTGAATGCGGGCGGTGAAGTCTCGTTTCTCATCCATAATTACGCCAACAGTCTCGCATGTACGAGTATATTAATATTTATAAATCTGTAATTATATTAATAATGTTAAATTATACTAAGTACCTACACAAAAATAACACAAAATAATGTTCTATTATAAACATTGTTACGTTACGAAGTGACAATGTTTCCCCCTAGTTCACTGCTTCCCCATTTTACGCCAGAATAGCTCGTAGTACCTAAAATCCCCCCGCACCACGCTGAGTTCGACACGGGCATTCCTGCGTGCCGACCAACGCCCGCGCCTCATTCATCCGCTTGCCTCAGGCGCGACAACAGTGTCCCAAAGTGATTGCGCTCAGGCGCTCTTTCGAGAACCTAAACTCGTGATGTATTTATAATGTGAATTGTGTACGAAAAGGCTCCCGCCCACCAGTAGCCTGTCTGCTGACTACCGCATTTCCTGCTGCTGTGAGTAATATGAACCCTTGCCCTCTTTTGTGTGCTACGTCCCGCCATTAAATTCACTAATAAACCCTTTACGTGCAATACTGTGTTCTGATTGAGGAAGGAGACCCTGGAGATTGTGAGGAAAGGAGGAGGAGGTATTCACAAGCGAACCACAAGCACTCGCCCTGGTTTTGAGAGAACCTTGCTTGCGCCGGCTTTCCTGAGCTAGTTTTGTTGGCCTATTAATTGCGTGTCCTTTCCAGGTTTGGTTTAGCAAATGGCCGTAAGTAAGCGGCAATGCTAACAACATGAAAAAATAAAGAAAAACAACACAATGAAAATGAGGAAAGAAATTGATTAGTTTTCAGAAAATAGATAATTATTTCTAACGAATCAGGTAAACCACAGATTTCCGCTTCATGGTTAAGAAATCTGTGGACGTATGGGTGAATATCTAAAAACTAACAACCTGAAGAACAATGTTTCATAGTATTTTTTGCAATAAAAAATGGACCAAATCTTTGGGTCAAAAGTAAACTTTATTACAAATCTGAAATATTCAATTTGTTCAGCTATATGCCTGATGAATAAATCAATAAACTATGGTCTTTTTGGTTTGGATATTGCTTTATATTTTTGTAGTTGGACGAACTTTAAATTAATAACTACCTTCTAAGAAATTCCTATTATTATTTGGAGAGTCATGCAAACATGCTTGGGCCTTCCGGCATGAGCAGTCAATCAATCAAACGTAAACAAAAATCATCAAAACAAACCAGAAAGTTTTCCAATATCTGGTACAGATATTCACTTGCTACAACCAACCCCATGTATCGCAAATTCCTCCGGGGTTTGCTGAAAACTGTGGAAGTTACAGTTACCGCTTTTATTACACTGGAGAAGAAAACGGATAAACCAGGGAATTCAAAAATACCTAGAGATACTGTTACCTATTTTTCGTTTGCACAACAACTACTAATAAAGTAAATAATATTGACGAAATGAATATTGGTCCAAGATGGCGGGATTTGAATTTCAACAAAGTAAAATAAAGATTAGCGAGTACTTCTTTTCACTTTTACAATTCGATCGCGGTGAAGACTCACACCACATTTTTTTGTTCGCTGTGTGCCATTTAAAAATATTTTGGTTAGTGAATCGATTAATAATATTAAAGGAGGCATTGAACCTCAAAGCTCCAACCTACTACTATGTAGTTATGATTAGTGACAACTTGGAAGTGATAATTTCGAGGTGGGTATGAGTACCGCCGCCCGGGGAACCATTTATTGGGTAACCAACACCTCTGACATCGGTTACCCCAAGTGGTTTGCTTGCTACTTTGGTGACTTAGCAGGGGTGCTCGGGTCAGGTGATGCTTGTACGGTTCTTGGCGGCGGATGCGTCTGCCCACCAGCTGCATGGAAGGCCGGATAGGGAGAGAATGGTTGACGGAGTCCCTTTGATTTCTCCAACCGTACTCTCTCGGTACATCGCCTCGCACCGCAGTGGGAGGGATGATAACGAAGATTTTTTATGATTATATGGTAAGAAATAATAAAGGTATAGTATACACAAACAATTTGGGAGTCAAGTATGGTTACCGCCGCCTTGGGAACCATTTATTGGGCAACCAACACCCCTGCCAACAGTCTCCCCAAGTGGTTTCCCCACCTACTGCGTGGCAGGCCAGATCAGGAGAGACTGATTGGGGGAGACTTAAACTAGACCTCTCCAGCCGGATTCTCTCGACCCATCACTTTGCATAGCATAAGAAGGGATGGATTCACACATCCGTCACTCCTGAACACATTGACACCCAGATTCCTACCCACCACTCAGTCTTTTTTCTTCCCTCCCCCCTTTTTTACCTAAAAATACCCTCCACACAGCATCCCAAAGATGATACAGCCCCTGAGGGAATTTTTTCCTTAGGGCCTCCTAAGGGACCTGGAGCTATTGTAAAAAATATGGGTACATAAAGTAGGCATACATTTTTCTGAACCAAAACTAAATCACGTCCGTGAAGAGGTCATATTGTCTGACTCGAGGACTGAATCCATACTGACCGGAATTTGACTCGGCGATCGCGCACGCACGAGCCGACGAGCCATTGACTTGGCTCGCTGAATTTTGGAATTATGCCGAGCCATTTTACTTTTCCCACACCCGACGAGTTTTACTCAACGCGGAACCACTTGACTCGTTCGCTCTATTTTCACCGCTCCACATCCGGGATACCCGCTGTACGAATATTTTGTGGAAGATATCCATGTGACGTGATGGATTTTCACACATCTTGGACATTCTCCATTCTGTGGTATCAGGATACCCAGAAAGAAAGGGAAGAAATAGTGTATGTATCGAAGGGTAGCCGGCCCCGGGTAGGAGGGTTAAGACTGATTGTATTACCGGTCCTACCTACAGTCCCTACCGCCCCTACCTGCAACCCCTATTGCCCGAGGGCCTGGCTTATTGGCTAACTTCATCAGAACGAAACCAGCTATTTGGTATGTCTACAGGAGTTTGCTCTAACCCCTTAATAATGCCGACATCTTAACAAGGTGGCATTTAATTACGTCGTGAAAAATTATTTTATTAAACTTTTTATGTACCTGGATGATCAGATCTATTGAATCAACTGATATAAGTCAGAGCGCTTCTAACGTTTAAAAAAAATATTTTTTTCAGCTCTGTAAGAAAATTTCTCATCCTGGGGTCTTCTATCTGGTTGGTATTCTGATTGGTATTCTATCTATTACCAGCTGTAAACTGTATTTATTTTTATCAAGTTTAATTTGTAGAACTCCAACGAAATGAATGTTTTTCTTTTGTATTTTTACTAACTTTAAAAGTTTGTTATGTTAGTTCAATCCCTATATATGTTCCCGTCTGTTGCCTCTTAATCCTATTCCTATGTTCCTCCCCCCCCCCCCCTTTTTTAAACTTTTTGAAAATAAGATAATACCCTTACAATGTCACACTTTATTATTTATTATTAACTGTCATCAGTGGAAAGTTCATAATTGACATATGTAATTAACATCTTATTATTGTATTATTTTGTAATCTCTGATTTGCCGTCAACTTTCTCTAAAATAAATAAAATTAAAATAAAATAAAACATGTAGAGATAAGGCGTGACATCTAATTCGTCTTCTAAACGCCATGTGTGGTGAGGCCACTTACAGACAATCTATTTATATTACTTCTGTGTAGTGATTTTGGGGTATTACGCCGTAATGCGTAACCTTCTTTTTTATCCAACATTTCAGACAGCATTACAATGACCATCATCAGGGCAGATTTTTAATGCACAATTTCAATTTGGGAGACGGGTACGGGTACCGCAGCATCGGGAAGCGTTTATTGGATAACCAACACCTCTGTTGTAGGTCACGCGAAGTGGTTTGCTACGTTTGTTGATTTAGCAGGGGTATAGGGTTGATGGGACGAAGTTTGTCTAGGTCTTGGCAGCGAATGCGATTACCCGCCAAATGCGTGGCGGGCCAGATTGGGAGAGACTAGTTGAAGGAGACCTACCCTACATCGTGCGTATATTAAATCGTCATACGACGAAAGTAAAATTTCATTTTAGTTAATTGAAATTTAAAAAATGCAGTATTATCCATCGCCACAAATGAAATTCTGTATCCTAAAGAAATCAAACCACGTAAGTCCATGGCAAAGTCTATAGCTATGTGCGGCTATAGTAATTGGTGAATCTAAAGGTTTTTCTAAAAAAATATTCATATTAAGCGCGTTCAAGGATTTCGTAAATTTACATTATTTTTATTTTTTCCTACGTCAAAAAAATTTGGGATTGGTAAATTACAAATCTAAATTTGCCTTTTTCTTTGTTTTTGGCAGACTTGTGTATTTAAATTTGTAGATTTCTTTAATTTTCTCAAGCAATTTTTACGTGTAATTTCTTTGATATGTCAGCCCCGGGCATTTTCTGCTGCTGAGATATCATTATAATTTCGTCAATTTATTTGGCAAACCGCAAAATTTCATCTTACTTTCGCATTACTTCGTTATGAAAATACATTTTTTTGTCTTTACCTCATGGTTCTGAGAATCTGTGTGGGTACTTATTAAGAGAATTGTTTTCGGTTTAACTAATAATCATTTAAATTCTGATTCCAATTTGGAGGAAAAACATTTCGTAAATGTTGTTGTTAATGAAGGATTTGGTATTTGAAAACGTTTCTATTTATTTTTTAGTTTTTATTGGTTACCAGCGAGTACTCGGCTTGCGTTGAAATGCCACTCAAAGAAAGAGATTTTTTGTTTTTTTAATTCTGTTTATTGAAGTGTTTTTGAATACACAATATTTTTTCTGGTTCTTAATCGAATAAATCAGACAGATGATTTTCCGACGTGTGAGCAGGCCACATACAGCTATTCGTCCAACTGTTCCAGTCGAGTTCCTGTTTGAAATTGGGGTAAGTTGTGAGGTTGAAGGTATTGGTGAGGGGAAGGAGATGTGGAAAAAGAAGGTGGGAAAGTACGTAGCTTTTTGGATCTGGTCCCTGAACAGCACTATCTTTGTTAATTTTGTTCTTCTGTCATTGTTTTGTAAATACTGGATATTCTTTAGTTAATTTTGTTCTTATGCTATTATTTTGTAAATACTTTTTCTTTTTTTTTTTAAATGTGCACTACACAGGAGGCGCTGAGGAAAACAATTTTTCTCAGGGCCTATGTCATCTTTGGGGATGCTGTGTGGAGGGTTTTTTTTAGGAAAAGGAAGGAGAGGAGAGTTCTGGGAAGGAAAAGGGTTTAAGGGGTGGGTAGGAATCTGGGGTTCAGTTTGTCTTGGTCATCCGCCTCCAAGAACTAGACAAACCTCACCCCATGAACCCGGGCACCCCTGCTAAATCACAAATCGTAGCGAACCACTTGGGGTGACCTATGGCGGAGGTGTTGGTTATCCAATAAAGGTTCTGTATATTCTGTACTGTATATTCTTTTATTATTTTCCCAATATTATAAGGAGCACAGTAGGATTATTTTTAAATTTATTATAGTTAAGCCCACTTGAAGTGAAATGTCACAAAACTGCGCTACACAAATGTAATGTTATTATTATTATGGCTAACGCCATTTCAAGCAACGTTTCAATCTGAATGGTGGTCTTACACCAGGGCGATACTGAGAGTCTCTTCCACTCTGAAACGTACCGTAAAAATACTATGTATTATTTTAAATTGTGAAATAACCTAAATCGATCAAATACTTTCTAATTGGATAGCTAGTCGAGACTCACCCCTCGACAACGATGGCCGTCAAAGTCACTTTCGCAATTTTTATTCGTTCTATGAAGAACTTATACATGGTTACCGTACCGATCTGTGGTATTTGAAGGCTGCGCCAAAACTCTGCATTTTTTTTAACAGTAACAGTTTTTGGTAGTTCTACAGTTAGGGAACGTACCCATACTACGTGATCAATTTTTTGCAATTCTTAGGATCCCCCCCCCCCCCCCCGGTGACCAAAAACCTAAGCAACCCGCCGCGCATTTGTACCAAGCGTGGTATTTTGAAGACCCCCCCCCCCCTGAACCGGTCACGTAGTATGGGTACATTCCTTTACATAGATAAATAGACAATAATACAGCGCACATATGTTTTCCATGAGCTAACTTACTAAAAATCATAATTTCTCTATAGGGGTAGTCAGTTAATAAGATTGAATGACCATTGTATTATTTAAAGTCAGAGATATTAATTTTAATGATATTTAGGCTAAAAAAGCGGTTTTAGCGATATTCCCATGTCATGTTCAATCCCCTATCGTAGTAGATCATATTCCGTATGCGCGTTTACTGTAATTATTCTGTCTCTCACAGGCAATCTCGTTGCCATGGAACTATTCCTGTAAAGGTGGGAACCGCAGTTCGAATGTAATTTTTATAAACAGGCAGCGTAGTGTGAATAGGTGCTCCATGTCATAAATTACTTTTTTTGAAGGGTAATCTATTTGCATCTAACAAAATAATTTGACAAGCGCAGACCCGTGAAAAAACACGGGATTGTCGGAATTATTGCCACATCAGTTCCAATTTTGAAAATGACGATTTCTGTTAAAGTTTTGTTTTAAAGGTAGATACTTTAATTATATCGATACTTATCGCTTTACTGAATTCCTCACACAATCAGTTTCAATTTTGAACAATACATTTAAATTCAAAGAACATCCAAGTTAATTGCACCAGGGTTATACAGACAATAACCGAAATTAGAATTTTTTATAATGATGATCGTTGTGTATGTACGGAGTTTCATTTTCTCTCAACAGATGTCGTTTGTAGGTATATATGGTTATATGTAGTTTTAATGTGTGTCAACTGAGGTCAGTACTTGTACTATACGAGAGAGTCAACTGTCGCCCATTCGGGTCTAAAACCCGAACGGTTTAGAAGATTTCTGATCGTATCCGATTGACAACGAGCATGGCGTTATGCAGTGGTTCGCTGGCAAATTATCACAGAGCATCCTTTAGAATGTACGTCAAGCCCAATTAGCCATCCATTGTAAATACGACGATAATAAACAAAACTAGTAATCTAGACGAAACGAGGAATTATTCAAAAATCCAGCAAATCTGAAGTGAATTGTTAAATTAAGGAAATAATAGTACACCACAATGATGAATTGAAAGTATTTTTTGATTCGAAATAAACTCTTTGTTTTATGGAAAAATTGAACACTTTGACGGATAACAACACTGCAGTAGTTCCATAAGGCTTTAAATTGCTGTGAAATTGAAATGTAGAATATCTAGTTTATTAAATTGGCGATATTGGCTTATGGCCATATGTGGCTTTTATCAAAAAAAATTCTATTAATTTCTGCTGCTAAAATATTAATTCAACAAGTCATTTTAAATTTTCCGTGGATATGTTAAATATTTTTACAGATTCACTTCTCTAACAAGATGGGGTCGTCGCTACTGCAAAGTTTGTAGATAGAAAAACATCTCTGAATAGATCCAAAGAGTGTTCTTTCATTCGTTGGTAATCTGCTAAGATGTCAAGTTTCAAAACTTTAAAATTTTGAAAACTTTTCCCGTATTTTTTTTTTGGATTATTACATCGTGTGCGGATCTTCGGCAACATGCTGGGAAATATATTAATTAATAAATTCTGAATGTTCAAAACACTTGAGTATTGAAGAATATGAAAAAAATACACATGCAAAGGTAAACTGAATGCAAAAGCAATTTTACAAAAAGACAGCATGAAAATTACGTTTATTTTCGTACCCCCTGTAGTCTAAAACATTCCAATACCAAACTTTTTGTTGGTACAGAGTGTGAAAAAAAGCTGTCGTGTTGATCCCCCCTTGTTGCGAAGTATTTTAATGGAGCCGGCATACCTGAGCTTGTTCTTGCCTTTAATTACAGCCGCCGCAGGAAGTTGGCCGACTTTTTACACCCCCTGTATTTCCTGTCAGCGATCTGTGCGGGGAAATTATAATGAAATGTCACCTCACGTTGTTTATGATTAAGATGTACAGGATGCAACAATGTCAAAGTCACACGAAGATAGAGAAAGTCACTTTTTTTTTTTTTTTTTTTGGTTTTCAAGGTACAATCCCGTTAAACCGCAATAAAGCAGTTTGTCAACAGGATGTTAATGTTCAGTTACAATTTAAACATTACATAATATTATTACTATAACCATACAGATTATAACAATTAACACATATGAATTAATATAAACTATCTCTATTTAGCAGCCATTGTTTCAGCATATATCTGAATCTATTTGTAGAATCGCAATTTTTTATATTAATTGGTAACATGTAAAATATTTTTGGCACGTTATATTCCAGGGTTCGCCGTCCGTAGTTATTATTATATTTTGGAACAATCATTCCTTCATTCTTCGTGAACCTTGTATTATAATCATGTTCTACTTTCTTCTTATAATTAGACTCAGACATATGCTGAATCAATATTTTGTACCATAATAAGGCCTGCACCGGTAATATTGTTAAATTCCCATACAACAATGATATGTTTCGTCTCTGTGAAAAAATATGTTTTTGAACTAATAACTGAGAATTTTATTTTCACTGAGGGTCCAAACAGTATTATTTATACAGGATGTATAAGACGTGGTCGACGGACCTCAACCAACGATTCCAGAGGTAATTTGAAGTAAAATATATTGAAGGCATTTTGGTGTCCGGTGACACTTTTACTAAATTAAAAACAAAAATATTTATATCTTTAAGTTCACTTGTACTACGTGACACCATTCCCTTTCTGCAGCATTAGACAGTAAGGGATGGTGCATATAACGGTGTAAAAGCATCTGGTTGACATTGTTAATTGACATTTTGACATGTGGACAAGAATCAAGCCAGCATGCTTGTTCTTTGTGATATGCGCCTTCCCCTTCAACAGAAAGGCAACATTCGACAGTAAGGGTCGGTAGTTATAATATAGTGGTAAAAGCTTTGCGTTGACATTGTTAATTGATGATTTGACGTGTCCCTAAGAACCTAATGCTAGCATGCTTGTTTTGTGTAATATGCGCCTTCCCCTTCCGCAGCATTATAAAGAAGGTTTACATTGTTAATTGACATTTTGACATGCTCTTAAGAACCTAATGCCTGTACGATTGTTCTATGTGATACGCGCCTTCCCCTTCCTAGAAGATTCAACGGAAGTTTTTAAGGTTTATAAACTATAAATTGCATATTCCTGTACTAAATTTTGATTACAATCACCTCCTGGATGAAACGTCTCTATTGAAACTTTCAGAAAGAAGAATAAGCACAGATTCAATACTATTACATAAAATACTGCATTACAAAATTGACTGTCCTGAATTACTTCAATTTATCAATATCCATGTTCCCAAAAAATCATGTCGAAATTTATTACCCTTCTACTTCAATAACACCAGGACACTAGCTTATCAAAATTCTCCATTCCGAGACTTCACAGTCTCGGAAATAAATATTCTAATCTAGGTGATATATTTTATCTTAAAACTAATCAGTATAAATGTTGTATATTCTATCACTTTTATTCTTCTAGACACAAATAGATTCACATAATTTCTGCAATTGTTGTTTATATTGAATATGAGACTTCTTATCATTTTTACATAATACGTATTTTTATTTTATTATTTGTTTTGTTGTTACATTGTATTCTATATTTTCTTTTCTCATTGTATTATATTTTTTTCATTGTTTGATAGTAAACTTATAATATATATTAGACAGTAATAGCTAATCCAGTAGTCCGGCTGGCTTAGACTAAGCGGCTTGCTTAAGCACGTGTGTTGGGAAAAGCGTAGTTGTGCAATTAAGGCCGGTTACAGTGCACGACCGACGGTCGGTGCGTATGGTCGGTCCTGACGATCTCATACCACCGACCGATCGTCGGTGCGTACCGTCAGTTCACGCTTGACCAACAAGCTGACCGGACGTCGTACGCGAAATGGAAGCGTTTACGAATAGTTTAATTGCTGCTTATTATCTTCGTAGACGTATTAGGAACAGAAGATGTAGATATCACGTACATCCGATCGTCGCCCAAAGAGAATTTCAAGGGGAATTCACTCGTCGGTCAACCGACGGTCCGCATGCGCACGCGCTCGATCGACGATTCTCGTACGCACTGCGTAGCGATATACGCATGCGTACGGTCGGTCCTGCACTGAACGATTTATGAATTTTCATACAAATGACAAGCGCGACCGACGTACGCACCGACCATCGGTCGAGCACTGTAACCGGCCTAAGCAGTGATGAACCTTAGTGTCAGCTTAGAAGTTGATTAATAGGATTGGTAACAGCGGCCGTAGGAGTCTGTGGTTACGGCGCAAAAGCATTGGGCTGACATTGTTAATTGACATTTTGACATGTCAATAAGAACCTAATGCCAGCAGGCTTGTTCTACCTAATATTTGCTTTCCCCTTCCACATCATTAGACAGTAAGAATCGATGGTTATAACATGGTAAAAGCATTGAACTGCTTTTTAAATTGACATGGCCATAAGAACCTAATGCCGGCATGGTTGTTCTAAATGACATGCGCTAGGGACGTGGATGAAACGCGGTAAAAGCGTTGGGCTCACATTGTTAATTGACATTTTGACAGGCCATAAGAACCTAATGCCAGCACGTTTGTTCCATCCCCTTTCCACAACATTGGTCAGTAAGGAAAGATGCATATGCGTACAAGCGTGCTGGCATTAGATTATTTTAGACTATTAATATATCAATTGGTAAATTGGCGACGTTAGGGACGTGGATGAAACGCGGTAAAAGCGTTGGGCTCACATTGTTAATTGACATTTTGACAGGCCATAAGAACCTAATGCCAGCACGTTTGTTCCATCCCCTTTCCACAACATTGGTCAGTAAGGAAAGATGCATATTCGTACAAGCGTGGTGGCATTAGATTATTTTAGACTATCAATGTATCAATTGGTAAACTTTGACCAAATCATTGACTAACAATATAAACTAACTTCATGACTTTGTCACTAAACTTATGTTTTAAACCACTATTTTTTTGCTGATCTGCACAAAGGACGTAGTAGCACTTCATTTCCTCATATTCTACTGTCGATCTCATTTTGCCGGCAATGGCTTGAGAATTCATTACTTAAACTTTACTGGTTGACCTGTTTTATCTGCTCCCCGCTGTTGGCTTCTTGGGATATAAAATACGCTATCCAAGTCCCCACATACTATATAACTAAGTATCTCCGATCTAAGCATATTATATGAGTGTCCCTGAAAGGGCACGCAGATATGACATAACACCGAATAAGAAAGTTGACATTTTTATGTGTGTAGTCGGCTAAAAAATCGCTTTACTTACCTACGTACCATATACAAGTATCTATGTATCTAAGGTCCATGCAGATGGTATAGAAGGTTGAAAAATAAATGGTCGACATTTATTTGGTCTTTAAAATTGCAAGCATTTCTTAAGTTGCTGCAGTGACTCATTTCTGTCCTCTATTAAATTTATTTTATTATTTTATTGAAGAAGAAGATAATACTAATAAATCTAAATATGATAAAGAACAAGACAGAAAAATAATGGTAAATAAAATCGAATACGTTTATATTCTAAACACAAGTCAGTTCTTTGAAACTTTGTGATCAATTTAAAAAGTAGCAGCAAAATATGTGGGAAAAATTAGTGGAAGATAATATTGTTATTATTTTTGTTTTTTGTTGTCTTGTCTTTTGCATATTTTAATTTAAATTATTTAATTATTTATATTTTTCAATAATATATTACATTTATGGGTATAGCACATTCATAAAATTATACTAACACGCAAAAACGAGATTCGTGACCTTGGCGTGAATTTTGAAGCAAATCTCTCTTTCAAATCCCACATATCTGATATTGTCTCCCGATTTGTCGAAATGCTCGGATTTGTTCTTCGTAATGCGAGATCATTTACTAATGGAATTGCAATACGAAGAACATATGAAGCACTTGTTCGCAGCATCCTAGAATACAGCTCCATTATTTGGGCCTCCTCTGAACAAAACCATATCCTAGAAATGGAAAGAGTACAAAAAAGGTTTATGCGTTACCTGTATTTGACGGAATATACATACTACCCATTCCTGTATCCATCGTTGTTACAAGAATGCTCGATCTTAATACCTTAGAAGTCCGCCGAAAAATATTTTTAGGGAAACATTTTTTTAATCTGATTTCCGGTACCGTACTGAATCCACCAACGTTAAAGGAGATTAACCTGTATGTCCCTAACGCGTATACTCGTGGGAGATCCCATGCACTTTTTATGCTCCGAAAGCGAGAACTTCTTCGTTTCAGAATGCGCCATTAAACAGAGCAATTCAACTGCTTAACGATTCTGCATTGAGCATTTAAATCTTCAATGTTACCTATAGAGAGTTCAGCAACTATCTTTTGACATAACTACGTTAAAACACAGTGAAACTGCCCCCACGGACTTTTTTCTTCTTCTAAATTTTGTATTCTTCTCCGTAATAATTTGGTGTTTAACTGTTTTATGGAGAAATAAATAACCTTCAAAATAATTATAACATGAGTTTTTCCAATGAAAAATGATTTTCATTATAATTATTGGTTAAATACATTTGCGCGAAAAACTACGGTGTGTTTTCCTGTGTGAACAAAGTGCGTTATTTTAACAATAATATACGCAGGTATACGATCTATTCTCATTGTTTAGGTACATAATTTGGTTGTTGAAGATTCGAAGAAGTGGGCAAACCAATTTTAAATAGCAGCATCTTTAAAAGAAGATTCCTCGGATTTTGTTGGATAGAGAATTCAAAAAGATATAACCGATCTCTTGAATAGACGATGTTAATGTTTATTAGTTCGATAAAAATGTTCCTAGCGATCTACAACGCCCAAAGATTCTGGTTAAACTCAAATAAATACAAATTATTGAAAACTGTGCTTTTGTTCACGACGTTAAATTATTTTTTTGCAGCCAACAATAAAAATTACACAATTTTCTAGGATTAACCCTGGGGCATATAAATAGCCCCAAAAGTGATGGGCTTTAAACCTTTAAAAATAATGATGTGCGAATTTACTCCGCGGACAAAATATGTCAAAAATGGTTATTCGAAATCGCTTAAATGCATAAACATCCTACACCTACCTATAAGCGAACGTCTTCCTTTGCAAAAGCGGCTCTTCAGTCTTCCAATACCCACACAATTAATAGTATTTAGCATAATTACAATATAATATTTCGTGACAAACAAATCAGGATACCCAACGAGAGCAAAATTCACAGAATCCAATGAAAAATAAACCCAAAGTTCCAAATTACCTAAGTAAGTACTTCCAACAAAACAATGCATTTGGTATAACAATAACACTGACAAAGTATGACATAAATCAAAAAATGTTTGAAATAATAAAAAGTATAATTATTTATTTATTCTTATCAAGTTTGTAGAACTCCATTGTAATTTTAATTTTATTTTTTTGATTACATAAAATTATTAAATATTGATATTGATATTATTAATTATTGATCATACAATAAAAAAATAAAAATTAAAAAGTATAAGTTATAATATCGTCAACCGATTTTTTGTGCTTTTTGTTTTTAGATAACTTTCTACTTCTTAATGTAATCCCCGAACTACACTAAAACATTGGGAATTAATTATTCCTCGTACGAAGGGTTTTGGCTTGGCTTTAAGCTATCAGATTTCTCCACCTGGAAAATGAGTTTTTCTCCATTTCAATGAGAAAGAAAACCCAATTAATAAAGAATAAAATCAAGCGGTTTCCAGTAACAATGGAACCTTGAAATTCATCACCTGAAAGCCTTTCCTCATCCGATAAACCACCCTTCTTTCTTATCTGGCCGCATTGTTTTTAATTCCTGCCCTTAATAAAAGAAAACAATGGTAAGAAACGGCGGTAACCCCGATTCATTGCGGCTAGGGCTGTTGGCTGTTGGTCCAGTATAGGCATAGATAGGAGATACGGACACGGCAGGGGCGGTTTGACCTAAGGGGATTTCCCATTAGGCCCAGTGATTGGGCCCAAATATTTTAACAGTGTGATGATATATTATATTATGTTTAGATGTGTAAAAAACACTTGGCCCTAGTAGCATTAATTCAGAGCTGCCAGTATTACAGAGAACTATGATATTAAGTATATCTGAGGCAATGCTAGAAGTGCCCATGTAGAGGTAGAGTATTCAAATAATGGACATTTTAAAGAACTTTCTGGAACCTAAATCAAATTTCCCGAAACGGAAATAGGTACTTCTAGTATTAACCCTCGCATATATAGCTCTTCAATGTCAAGTGGAGCGAAATATTTCTACCGATCCTATAGAATTTTAAATTTCCTGAAGATTTCGGGAGATACAAGAAAATCGCGCAACCCGTAGATAGATTGTAACATTTTCTCAGGATTCCGGAGAATACAACAAACTGGAGTAGCCGGTAGGCAAGATCAAAAATTTTTAAAAAGATTCCAGGAGACATAACAAACTGGCGCAGCCGATAGCACAGATTGTTACTTTTTACGATTCCGGGAGACTCGCGACAAACTAGCGCAGCCGAGAGGATTTTATTACGATTTTATAAAGATTCCGGGAGACACCACAAACTGGCGCAGCCAATAGGATAGTTTGTTATATTTTATTAAAATTCCGGGAGATACAACTAACTCGAACAGTCCGCAGCCGGTAGGATAGAATGTAATTTCTTTTTTGAAGATTTTAGGAGATACAACAGTAAGTAACATTCATTTATTGATTTGCATATCAAAACCGTAATTGAGATTTATTGATTTATCAACCTAGCACCTTGTACTCCATCAAAATCATTAGCGATGAAAGGTCACTGGTCACCCACTGGTCAAGAAAAAACAAAAAATCAGAGATTTTTCACGTAATAAAGTAGGTATTTTGATCGCCAATCCGGCCCTGAAGGAAGGAAGTAATGGAGGGTTGTGGGGTGGCTGCTTTCTTCTTGTTGTTCTCGTCGGCGCTGGAAGAGAATTAAGAAGGAAAGCTGGTAAGAAAGAAGTAAGACTTGTGGAATTAGTAGCAGTGGCGGTGGCCTTTACATTCACCATGAAGATTTATACAGGCGCATTTTAATTAACAGTTGATTTAAAGCAGCAATATGTAATTGAATAATTGTTTTATTACGTAACAAATATCTCGAAAACTGAAGAATGCCGTTTGAAAATTATAGTCTGAATTTTAAAATAACTTCAAAGTGTAGGAGTTTTCCATACGCAATAGAAAATTTCTTCAGTACTTTCTAATAATTTAACTTCACAAATTTTTAATAATTTACCAATCAAAATAAAGACAGCAGACCAATAATTTTTTTTATTATAATTAGTATTTTTTTTATTTTATTTTTTATTATTTTTTTTTATTATGTTTTTTACATGAATACCGCACAAGAGTCCCAACTGCTCCCGTCTGGAGCCAGTGGGACTATGGCATCCCCAATTGCGGTATGTTGTGAGGCTGAAGGCAGTGGGGAGGGGAAGGAGATAGGGAAGGAAGGTGGGGAAGTACCTGGCTATTCAGATCTGGTCACCAAACACGGCAGAAGCCATTTCAAGCAACGCTTCAATTCTGAATGGTGGTCTTACACCAGGGCGATACTGAGAGTATCTTCCACTCTGGAACGTGCCGCAAATATACAATATATTATTTTAAATGAATAAATTGTGAAATACACAAATTAAACAAATAAAATTTATTTGCCACGCCGGGATTCAATCCCGCGACCTTCGGAATGCGAGTCAAGCGCCTTACCGCTGCACCACGCGCCGGTCGTCAATCGCGTGAAACAAACACATATAAAACTATGAAAAAGAATTATATTTTTGAATTTGATCTTATAATCTTGTGCATAACTTTTCTCTATTCTTTTCTATTTTCTAGTTTTCTTTAAAAAAATTAATTCTCATTATAAACTTTCTACTATAATTTTTCCAATTTTCAACATGTTTATATATTTAATCAATTTGTTCACACTAGACACCACAAAGTAACTTTATTCCATTGGCCACCATGAAACAGTGAAGAATGTATCATATATATGAAAATGTTTTGATGTGTTTACATGTAATTTATAAATAAAAATTTATTACAGTATTTGAAATTCACCATGAATGGAAAATTTCTGGAAAAATTACAGGAATTTCAGTTTTACTAAGCCGTTTTGCTGCACCAATAATACAGAGATAGATAAATACAGATAGAGTGACTTATTATATCAAAAAGTTTAGATAAAACATGCTGGGCTCTAAACATTTGGTATCGAAACATTGTTAGAAAAAGTTATAAATTCAATATTTTTATAGTGAACAAATCATCACGTGACGCCTCTGCAAGGGAGGCTGTGATTTAAGGGGGTTGTATCCAGGGGAGAATTAACAATAAACCGCCAAATAGGCCCTAACACCGTCTTTTATAACACCACCACCTTCCACTGTTCATGAGATTCTACTGTTGTACCGTTATACTGTTCCACTGTTCCTTTTCTGCAACCTCAGAAGGCAATGGCTGAAATTCAACCGGCAACGCGAGGAAGTGATTAAGTAATTTTCTTATGAAGCGTTAATTAAATCGACTTACTTCGGTTTTAATCATTTTATAGATAACTTTTCCCGATAAAAGTCAATGAAGGATGGAGCAAAAAGGCTTTTCACTAAATAACTAATTAATAATAATAAACGAAATAAACTTAAGTAATGTCAGACCTTCATTAGAGAAAACATATGTTGTCTGTGTACCAGGGGGTCTACAACTAGCATCATCAAATTAATAATTTAACAATATCGCATCGATATGCTCAACTTCCGACTATTTTATATTCATAATATCCCTAGCACGACAGCGTTATTGACAGTCGAACCGATATTAACGAAAAATTAAAACCACAACACTGCCGGATCTATATATGGATTTACATTCCCAAACGTGAAACAGCTACTTAAAATTTTAAAATACTAATAAATGGACAATTTCAAATTGAAATACAAACTTTTATGTACTCGTAAATTGTCCACCAAAATTTTGACACCAAATGGGAGATAATTAGTTATTAATGAGGTCTTTAGTTAAACTTTCGTTTCTCCAAACTTGAACCGAATCAATTGATCGCGTTTTAGATAAAATAATTAAGTCTATGAATTGCGTAAATAATTTCATTCAATTATGAGAGCTTCGTAAGTTCATCTCTTAAGTTTTTCTGCACAACGAACGACATTTTTGAAAAAGTTGTCAATCAGGAGGCCGTGCTAAAACGTCGGCTTTTGTCAACCGACTGTCAGAATCATATTATTATTATTTATTATTATTTTTTTTATTATTTTTTTTTGTTGACCGTGCTCGCAAATATCGCTAACTGACCATAGATGACGATTTAGTCAATGTCGTATTGATATAGGTTTTATCGATCGACCATGCCTGTATTTTACCTCCTGGATAATATGTCACTATTGAAACTTTCAGAAAGAAGAATAGGTACAGACTTAATACTATTACATACAATACTGCACTACAAAATTGACTGTCCTGAATTACTTCAATTTATCAATATCCATGTTCCCAAAAAATCATGCCGACATTTATTACCCTTTTACTTTTATAACACCAGGACTCTAGCTTATCAAAATTCTCCGATTCCGAGACTTAACAGTCTCGGAAATAAATATGCTAATCTGGGCGATATATTTCATATTAAAACTAATCGGTATAAATGTTGTATATTCTATCACTTTTATTCTTTAAGACACAAATAGTCCTATGCACCTACCAAATAACTTCTATGCTACTACTATTATATATTGTTTTGAATAGTCTCTTAAATTCAATTATATCTTTTTCTGTGTCTAACTTTCTTTCATATTTACGTTTAGATTTTTATTATTATCTTCATCTTTGATGGTACATATAAATTAACCGTACTTTTCCCATTTCTTCTTACCTCGCTAGTCTCAAAACACACTCAACTAGAAATGCCGTTGTCCGACTTGCTTCAGACAGTTGAAACACTTGATCAACGTATAAATGAGAACATATAAACGTATAAATTGCTAACATCGTAAAATACATCGACAATTCAAAAATATCAACACGGTGTCACCGCCGACCAAACAACCCCGACTTCCGTCCCCAACCTTTGGGAAATCAAACGCATACATCAACCGGCGGGAACCATAGGCCTTAGGCCGCCCCGTATTTCCGCTTCCGGTACCTTTACAGACCGGAACTGCGGCCATCTTAACAACTTCTGTGTGTTGAAACAACCGTAGTATTTATTACACGGCTGGACGATTCAAAGCACCCACTTTGCATTTTTGTCAAAGAACTTTGCATAAGTTGAGGTGGATATTATATATTTTAAGTTTCGGTTTGATATTTCGGAGTAATTTTTGATATTTTTAAGTAAATCGATTTTATGTTTTATTGATTGAAAGAATTGAAAGTGGAATCTTGGAAGTGGATTTTTTAAAATTATCTCCACAAAGGGGGCCCCGAGGAAAACAATTTAAAAACATATTATGTACCCAATGTTCAAGCCCCATGGGCGTACAAAAGAGTAAATAAATACATAAATATTATATCATGGAAGAAGAAGATAACAATAATAATCTAAACGAAAATATGAAAGAGAACAAGACACAGATAAAACAGAAAAAGATAATGGTCGCAACGATTTATTTATAAATTTATTTTATTGTTTTTATTTCTTGGTAGAGCAATCCAGATGAGTTACATAACTCAATTTAGGACGGGAGGAACATAGAATTCATGGGTGGGAGGAAATAGTTAAAATTTGACACAGGAATTTAGATATTCAAAATATAAGTTTCACATACAATGTAGACGAAAAATAAAAGACAGGTTGAGTAGAACAAACAACAATAGAAAACAATTAAAGAAAAAAAGAACAAGGTTATACAGATATGGATGATTACAACTAAGTGGAAGAGAAAAGAAGAGAAAAAGTAAGAAGACAATTGAACGTGATTGAAATTGAAGACAAACTGAAAAAATATTCTTTAAAAGCATTACCTAATGTGAATTTTTTTATTTTGCTGGATTCCCTTGTACACATCTGGTAGCAAATTATATAGTGTACACGTACAGGCAACATTGTTCAGAGGTTTTATCCCATATTTTGTAGTGTGTATAATTGTTGTAACTACAGGGGAATAACGCTATTAAACACCGGCTATAAAATTATGTCCAACATCTTGTACAAAAGATTGTTTCCAATGTCAGAAGAAATCATTGGCAACTACCAATGTGGCTTCAGGCCCGGCAAATCATGTATTGATCAAATTTTCTCCTTAAGACAGATCTTGGAAAAGACGCTAGAACACAATGTCGACACGCATCATCTCTTTGTAGACTTCAAGGCCGCGTACGATAGCATAAATAGGAATGCATTGTACAATGCAATGAGTGAGTTTGGAATACCGCGTAAGCTGATCAATCTGGTGAAATTAACAATGTCCCCAGTTATGTGTAGTCAGGGTTGGCAGTGACCTGTCCGAGCCCTTTGAAGCGCTCCACGGGGTAAGACAAGGACATGGATTGGCCTGCCTCTTATTCAACATAGCCTTAGAAAAAGTTATTCGTGACTCAGGCATCGAGATAAGAGCAACGATATTTGACAACTCTGTGCAACTATTGGCTTACGCTGATGATATCGACATAATCGCGAAAACTCCAGATGCTTTACGCAACGCCTTCATAAATCTTGAAAGTTCTGCCAAAAATATGGGTCTCGTAGTAAACCAGCAAAAGACCAAATACATGGCCGTAGGATGCACCCAACAAATCCCAACTCTCTCATGTGGAAACCAAAATTTCGAAACGGTACCAAGATTCACATACCTAGGCTCCCTGATAACAAACGACAATAATACCATAGAGGAGATCCAGAAGCGCATTGTGAACGCAAATCGCTGTTATTTCCGCCTACAGAACCATTTAAAGTCCAGACTGCTGTCCAGAAACACGAAGATATTAGTGTACAAAACACTTATCAGACCAGTACTTACGTACGCAGCTGAGACTTGGGTACTAAGAGGAATGAGCGAGCACTGGTCGTTTTTGAAAGAAAAAAATTGAGACGCAACTTCGGACTGGTTCTAGAAAATGGATTATGGCGCAGACGTTATAACAATGAGCTTTATACTTTGTTTAAGGAGCTAAACGTCGCGAAATTAATAATACTGGGAAGACTTCGGTGGCTGGGTCATGTGGAGAGAATGACCGAGCATCAAGCACCAAAGTCCCTGCTGAACCAATAGGGCGAAGGAGCCCGGGAAGACCAATACTAAGATGGAGCGACAACGTCCTCAAAGACATATCTATCTTGTAGCTTCTAAACTGGAGAGAGCTGGCACAAAACCGAGATGAGTGGAGGAAGATTCTTGAGGAGGCCAAGACCCACCAGGGGTTGTAGAGTCAATAGTGATGATGATGATATGAGGTATGCGGATTTTATTGTTGTTTTGAGTATTGTGAGTGTGGATGTCTTGATTGTAAAGTGGCTTGATGTTAGTGAGTTGATTGTTGGGTAATTTGTAGGATGGTGCTTGTGATTTCATGTTTAGGAAGTACTGCGATTGGAAGAATACCGGAAACTGAATAGATGTCTCTGACATGGGTGTCCCATGGAAGTCCAAAAATATTTCTGAGAGCTCGGTTTTGAACCGCCTGCAAATCAGCTATCAATTTCTTTGAGGCAAATCCCCAGATACAGCAGAGATAAATGAATACGAATATGAAGAATGAATAAATGTCACAAAATTAGTTGAAGATAATATTGTTAATTCAATTTTTTTTTTACTAATATGACGGTTTGACGGAAGGTGGCAATGGCGGAATTGATAAAACCCGCACG
The DNA here is from genome assembly GCA_929108145.2 of Limnephilus rhombicus. Lineage (NCBI taxonomy): Eukaryota > Metazoa > Arthropoda > Insecta > Trichoptera > Limnephilidae > Limnephilus > Limnephilus rhombicus. The sequence goes on along the minus strand of OV815295.1, from coordinate 25,154,484 downwards.
TTCTGGTTAGACGAGAGGTTCTGGGTTCGAGTCCCAGTTGCGAACATTATCTTTATGTATTTTTCTGTGCCTTGTTGTTCTCTCTAATATTTTCGTTTAGATTATTATTGCTATCTTCTTCTTCTATGATATATTACATTTAGGGGAATAACTTTCAAAAGTTATAAAAAGAGAGTTTTTTTATAAAAAAATACATAAATATTAATTAAATGAAAACAAATTACTTTGTATAATACCACTATAATATAATCTTTATTATCTACATGTACATATTTCAAAAACAAAGTTTTCTTCGTCAGGATAAGAGATTAATATAAAAATAACAAAAGACAAACAAAGAAATAAGAATATAGACAAAATATTAAAAGGAGATGTGATTAATTACTTAAAAATATCATAAAAAAACTATTATATAAAATTAAATATGAACATTATTTTAAAAAAATATATTTTTTTAAAACAAAAATAAAAACGGGAAGTCAAAATAACAAAATAAATTTTTATAAATGTAAGTATTAATATGAAAATAAATTTAAGAAATGGCTAAAATATTTGGTTATTTAATTGACCATTAATGCTTTTCCTAATTTTTAAAATGTTCAAGTTATCTAATTGTAAACCCGTTGTGTTAGTGTGTAAAATTTTTAAACTTTTATTAATATCAAAAGAATGGTTTGTTTCTAAATTATTTAGGTCTTGCATGGACAAATTCTGAATAATAATAATTATTAAAATATCTTAGATGTTCTTCAGTTCTAATGTTAGAATTTCTAGAAGTCTTCTCTTTATAAAAAAAGTTACAATCATTACATATTAATTTATAAACCCCAGATTTATTCAAAATGTTTTGAATATTTATTTTTGTAAGGAGTCCATACACCACTAGCGTACTCCAGCTTACTTATAATGCCATCCATAATGCCATACAAAATGGCTATCTTTATTGTGATAGAAGCCACATCCTAGAATCAGATATGATTTTAGATTTTCACGGCCAAAAGTATTTTTGTTGTTTGTTTTTGGGGTGTTTTGCCGTGTTACGCTACCTCCTCATTTAGCCAACGTTTCGGACAGCGGTACAGTGTCCATGATGATGGACACTGTAACGCTGTCCGACACGTTGGCTAAAGGAGGAGGTAGCGTAACACGGTATAACACCCCCAAAACAAACAACAAAAACACATCCTTGAATGTTTAAAAAAAATAAATTCACCACCATGACATTAATAATTTCATTGAAGTAGAAGATTTTAACCGAAAATATGAACAAGAATGAGACATAGGAAAATAAAAAGGTAACGTTCGGAATAGGAACTCGAACCCAGGATCTTTCGTCTTACCGGGAAAAGCGCCTCGACCAACTCGGCCATTGAGACCTCCTATTTCAGTCATTTTTGTCGATCTCAAATTACAAATTCAGAATTAACAATATTGTCTTAGACTAATTTTTTCCCATATTTTTTGGCTGCTATCTTTTTAAATGATCACAAGGTTCTTAATAATTGGTTTGCTACTGTATCGGATAATCATCCGAGTTTATTTATATTGGACACTAACAAACATACAAGTAATTACGAAAAAGAACAGGACACAGAAAAATGAAAAAGTAACGGTTGCAACTGGGATTCGAACCAAAGATCTCTTAATTCTCATTTCACCTTCCACATATATAGATATATATTAAGTATAAACAAGATGTTCACTCTCTTATTAAAATGTTTTTCAATTTTCCGTACAAGTTATGAACGTCGAAACTTCCCCTTCTATACAAACATGTGAATCGAAGGCTGTCGAGTTCAGTTGGGTGTTTATTTAGAAATCACTCATTCTGTATTCATAGAATAGTTTGAAGACTACTTCAACTAAGAGGGGAAAGGATAAAAAAGATTTTTAAGGGAATGCTCTACTAAGGGTTAAGTTTTCCATGTGTGAACTTAAATTTGCATCTACATTAAAACATGGATAGTTTTTTTTTTTTTTTTTTAAATATTTCCATTATCTTCATAAGACATTTCAGGTTAGTATGACGCCTCGCAATCTGAACAGGAAAGATCGATAGGTTTAACTTCCGATGATTTTAAGTCGATGTCCCGAGCACGGTTTTACCGTTGACAGCCGAGCATATATTGACAGCGAATAAATAAGAAATCGATGTGTGCTGGCAACATTGAAGGAATTTTCTATGAATTGACATTCCTTAATGTCAAACGCCAAATTATTACGTAAGCATATTAATAAATTGGCAATATTGATTAAAATACTCATCTCAATATGCATTGGCAGTCCGCATTTATTTTTTTATACTAAACGGAAGTTATCTAGTAAATGAGGTCTTAAGTCATATTTGAACCACATTAGTTTCTCAAGATCACGTCAAAATTGGTCGCGTCTAGTTGAATTATTTAAGTCCAAGGATAGCGCAAATGACTTCTTTTAATTCTAAGGGCTTCGTTAGTTGAAGTCCGTTCAATTAATAAGCAAGTAATTTTGCATAACGAACGACATTATAAAAATAAATGCATATATTGACAGTTAACCGAAACTTACCTGATGCTATGGAGGCCGGGCCAAAATTTATCAATCGTCGGTCAGAATATCTCTTACTAATTGTTGACCGTGATAGCAAATATTGATAACTGACCTTGGATGACGGATTTACTAAATATCGGTAATGTAGAGTTTATCGATCGTCCATGCAAGACCTCCAGAATTGACCAAAGGCATTTTCCGATATATTTAACTGCTAGTCAGAGTGGTAGGCACTATTGGCAGTTTCGCCCAAGTGAAAGTCCACATTCGGAATCAAGACGTTGCTTGAAATGATGTTAGACGAGTTTGGTGACCAGATCTGAAGAGTCAGGTTTCCTCAGTATCATATCCTCACCCTCCCAATTAACTTCAATTAAAAAAATCCCCAATTTTAGATTCCGTAGGCTCCTCCCTGTCTTCGGGTAATTGTGGCCCTTTTTGAAGTATTGAAAAAGATTGACCAATATATTAAGCTAATTTGTAAAACCTTTTTTGAAAATTACTACGTATACTCTATACTAAACCTTTTACGTAGAGTGCTTTATTAGAATAAATTTTCTTCTGAAAGTTTCCTGTTCTGAGTTTGAGTTGTGTGTGTAATCTTATTATTTTAAAATTTTTGCCAAGGTAGGTCTAAAAATATTTAAATCCTCTTATACTTATTTAGTTTTGTTTGAGTTTTGCGATTCATACATTTTTTAAAAGTGGTTTTGATATTAAAAAATTGATTTGTTAAAATTTTTGTTACGTCGCCGCCTGGAGCACAGCAGTGACAACATCAACATCCCACACGATCTGCACTATTAGTTAAAAGTTCGGTTTTCATTTGAACTGCTTAAATTGTGTGAGACATTTAACGTTGTAGGAGCTTGGAAAAGTTAACTCAATCTTTGCAACGATAATTTTATTGCCTGGAAATTTTGTTTACGTTCCATTACCATTTCAGGATGGTGGCCGTTTTAATGGTTCAGTAAAGATAATTTTTAAAATGTGAAATTGAATTTATCTTAAGCATTTTTCAATTTACGGTATTTATAAAGTTTCAAAAAAAAAATCGTTATGGAAATAGTGACAAATTGTATAATCTCCTTTGATTGGATATTGGAGATTGCTGCCTTTTCTTTTACATACCTCTTAAATATATATATTACTAGCTTTTGCCCTCGGCTACGCTCGCTAAGAATTAAGGGGGGGGGTTCCCATTCCGCTTCTCCACCTTCCTTATCCCCACTCCATTCCCCTCCTCCCCCCTTCTCGCTTCCCATACTTACCTCGCTCTCCCCCCCCCCTCCGCCACCCTCCTCCTCTCCCTCCTCATACCCCCTCCATACCCGTTACCCTCATTTTTCAAACAGCTCGCGTGCTACCTATTAAAGCGTAACAATCAAACGCACGCAGTTGTGCGTTCATAATATTAGTTAACATAAGTATACTTTTAATTATCAAAGAGATCTCCACAGTTACCTAAACAAATAACAAAATGACAGCGCCCGTCAAATTACTCATAGTTACTAAGTTACGCTTTTCTTTAAGTCTGGACAAAAAACGTTTAATAAAAAAATTCATAACGCCAGAGCTTATTCATATGGCCAGAACTTATCAATATATACCCACAGCCTATATTACTAGTAGTAGTAATAATGTAGCTTTCTATTAAGGAAATAATTTTTTAAGTTCATGCAGTATTTTTACGTGAAACAGTATCAAACATCCATACATCCATACAAAATTTCACCTTTACAATATTTTTCATTCTTTTTTGGACGCGAGGTCTTTTGTTCACAGAATCACTGGTTAAGTCATGTAAATTCCAGAATAAAAAACTGTTTAAATTTCATGACTTATGAACATATATTAAATAAAAAATAAATAAAATATTGTTTAAAGAAAGACAAACATTCTCGGGTTACGAATAAACCAACAATGTTTGAAAATCTCCTACTACCACCACAGAAAGCCGAAAATGTTGCTTGTGTTGTGATGGACGACTTATTTTTAAGAGCACTTATTTTTATATATTTTTTTTTACTAAATTTTCTTGAATCTTTTGTTTTGCTATAAAAGCATTCAAAACAGAAATTCCGCTTAGAAATAATGATTGTGAAGGTTATTTAATTATATCATTTTAAATCTCTTCTGAAAAACCAGCCCCTTTATTTTTTTCCAGGAAAACTTTAAGGATGCAAAGTGTGAGTTCCTCTCTAACTGCCCTTGGGGTCTGAAGGCGGCCGCCGGGCTTTTTGTAGGTACCCCCTTTCACCACCTCCCGCAGCGTGGGCCTGTAAAGGTCCCGAGGGTCTGGGGTGGCAGTGCGTGAGGAGAAAGCTAAGGGATCCGAAACGGGTCCCCCGTTAAATAAAACTTAATAGAAATCAGCTTTGTTCATTGTGCTAAAGTTTTAAATGGGAGACAGAGCAAGAAAACCAAACAAAAGCTAACCAAAACTAACCTAACCTAACATTGTCTAATCAAACATAAATTTGCTCTTCATGTTAAATATTTAAATGCCAAGGAAATGGGCTCGCCGTTATAAATAAAATGATTGAAATCAGATTTATTACTTTACCTCTCTGGATATTTGTTTGCTTTTCGGAACTACTCATACAGGTCTCAAAGAAATCGTTGTATTTCCATTACTAACATGGTTAGAAATATGATATGATATGAACGGTATTTGAAAGAGAAAATATCACGCTTTATGTTAAAATCTAAAAGTTAACCACAAAATAATTAAAATTTACACCTTTATGAAACCAAAATTTCTGACCGAAATTGGAGAAAATGTGAGATTTTGGGAATTTTTTAATAATTATTTTTACGTGAAACGACATAAAAGTGAGTTGATGATAACGTTTATAATACATTTGCCTAGTAAAATATGTACGTGATTTTTGTTCATTGTCAGTACTTTCAGATATAAAAACGTAAGGAGAGCCATTTTTAAAACTGTTTTAAAAGTTTGCACTATAAAAAATTATATTTGAAATTTTAAAATTTGCTTATTTCGAATTATAAAATTTTAAAGCGTACTTCATCACCTTCAAAAACCATTTTATAGTTTGCGGATGCGTTCAGAAACATTCCATTTATTTGTATTTTATTGCAAAGCGGAAATATTTTGACCCTCCGATCAAATAGGCCCGAGACTTCAGGGGTTAACTAAACATTACGTCATTTCATCGTACTGATAGGTAGAGATGATGGAAATCAACACAAAACTGTCTTATCACACACTTCATTCACATTCATACACCGTTCAATTAATCTTCTGTTGTTCCGATACTTGACATAATCTGGCTCAAGCCATGGCTTACTCAGGCGTGCCCGATCTCTTCTTTAGCATGATATATTCTCCTGAAACCCCTTTATCCCACCATCCTCTCTTTCTTAATGCTCACACTGTCCAAGCGTCTCTTTCTGTACAAACAACAGTCGAGAAAAATATTTTTAAAATTTCAGATGAATAAAAAATAACAATCTTATCACGGTTTTTTTTTCTTATTTAGGTACTTCAAAACGATTAATGTTTTTTCTACACCTCTCAATATCAAAATCAATTTAACAGTTCTACTGTTATTGTCTGTCAAAGTGTTAGCAATTCAAGCCACGGTCCACCAAAGAAACTCGTAGAAACTGGTACTAGTAGAAACTTCCATTATACCTTTAGGCGGGTGATTCTCGAACCCACGAGGGATTATTCAATATTTTATGGCTTTTGCGTTTCTTCAAAGTCACTCGTGTACATAACAGGCTAAAAAAATATTTATCACATTTCTTTTTTAGATTCAAGTATGTTTTACCCCACCAGTTATAACTAAATATTTATAAAAAATTCTGTGCACTTTTAAAAGTGTTTATAAAATATCAGATTTCAATAAATTGTCAATCGACTTTAAAATTTTTTTCGTCTGCAATATGTATGTAAAGAAATATATTGTAATGGTACCACCTTATTTATATATGTTTTACTTAATGATGACGTATTCTTATTTTTTTACTAACGTAAATTAACGGACTTCGAAACCATTTTTTGATACTAAAATCTGAATTTATAGTTTTAAAAAATACTAAAAATCACCTATTTTAACTATTTAACTTAAAATCAAAAAATTTAGTCCTTGGTAACATTCAATTTTTCTTCACACCAAAAATACATAAAAACGGTCGCATCTTTGATTCACCTTCATTACGCGAATGGCGTTCGCCACGAGGGGTCGTTCGCGGCTCTATTTTATGTAAGGTAGTGTTAAAACTTAAGTATTTATTAGTGCTAACATAGAATATATATACACTGGAGGAATGAAATCAAACCGTAGAATTTGTTATCGTAATTTGCAGGAAGCATGTAAAAAGATAATTCGTAAACGTACGCGGCAACGACTTGGACGGTCGTATGCTTATACTTTCTCACATGTTAACTACCACGTTTTTACATTCAATTAGTCACTCCTGGACACGATGACCTCCAGTTACTCTTGGTCACCCTGACTTACTGATACAAATATTTTACCCACCCTTCATACATCATTCCTTTCCAGGCTTTTTTCGCCTTCCTTTTCATAAATAGACTCTCCATACGGCCTTTAAGAATGTTGATATATTCAGAAGTGTTTAATTTTTTAAATTTTCATAATTGCTAAAACTCGTTCGTATGTTCCTGAAGAGCGTGTAGGATTCCTGATACTCTACTTTCGAGAATAGGACTCAAGCTGACCAGTCCATTAGGAATTCATGGCAGCATCCGACAATTCTTCTAATACAATAGTCGAGAGGACAAAGGACTGATTCGGTTAGTAGTTAATATACTGTAAGACGTGCGATAAGCTTCTGATTGAAAAATAATTAACCGATATAAATCTTTTTCACGAAGTAAAGCTTTAAAATTATTTATCTACTGACCCCTTTCCGAACCTATACCTTTCCATTTAATCCAAGTGCTGACATTTAAAAAAAATATCAGTAACACAATTTCTAAACACCTATTTACTTAACCGAATGATGAATTTACTTTTCAGATCTAATTATCATCAAGATTCTATAAATCACAAAAATAATAAAAAAATTTAAGAGTAAGTATATTAACATAACTAAAGGAGATATCCAGATTATCACCCATTCTGTCACATTTTAAACTCATATTTTCAGCATTTTTTTCGTCGATTTTTTTATCAGTTTAATCACATCGCCCAAAAAACGTGTTGTTATAACTTGTTATCCGTTATTTTCCGTGTCATTTTTGTTTCTTGTTTTAGTTGTTACAAATATTGTTTCATTTTGTCAATTTTTTCCAATTATTTGACGGCAATATGGTATACATGTTGCATTTCAAATTTGACCCTTTCGATTTTTTAGTTATTTTAAACTACTCGTACTTCATAATTTTTTACCTTTTTTAGCATTATATTCGAGAATACTTGGCCAATAAGGAACTTCAATGAAAAACAGTATGACTTAAAAAAAAAGTGTTATAATTTTAAAATTTTTTAAATTCTATTAATCATAAAATAACTTTTGAATACTTTTTATAGAGGTTTTTCGACTACATGCCGAGCCGAAACGGTAATAATTATTATGTGAGATTCCTCGATAGAAAAAAGACGCAAAGTACGCTCCGAAAATTACTAAAAACCCATTTTGTTCTGTTATTTAACGTTTTAGGTTCGAAAAAACTCACAGTTTATCTATGAATACTACATTAGATACGTGTTGAGCTTAGACACTATTTTAGCTCAATTTTTGACCAGCCGTATTTTATTAAATATTTTCACAATTTTTGCTAAATTATAATCGTTTTTTAACATTAGCGCGCTCCCTCTATCATTCACGTATTTACATATCTGCCTTTTAAACCATTGTGGAGGTCGAACAATGTCATTGATCTGCAGTCGTGCGGCAATCCGATTGGTACCCCAGCAACCAATTGGATTCAATCTCTGTCACAGGATTCTCGGTCGCGCTGCGACGAAGATCACCGATTTATTCTGCTTTAAACTCCCGGTCAAGACGCAACTTGTATATCGTGTTTATTCGCCTTTCACGTTAATAATTATTGTTAATATGTATTGTTTAACTATGGTGTTGAATTGTGTTTCTGTTGTAATTTGTAAATAAACTTGTAAGTATCCCGCTAATTTGATTTACGACACACCTTATATTTAAAACATCTCCAATTAATTCCATACCATCTTCTGCTTCTTTTTTAACGCTTACTACCGGGCCTTAAATCATTTATCTCACTGTAATACAAAAGGATATTGATATAATTTTCATTATCCTGGCTAGATGAAAGGAAAATGAAGGTAAATCATAGCGTTAAATACCTCGGACTTGTCATCACAGACGACCTTAAGGGTATCGAGGACGTGGAAAGGCAGAGAAGAGCGATATCAGTTAGAGCGGGTATGCTGTCCAGACGTTTTTACTCCTGCAGCCCCAAAGTAAAAAGAATACTGTTCAACGCTTTCTGTACTTCGCTGTACACTCAGAACGGTGGGTTGACTACACCGCAACCCAATGGCATAAAGGTTGCTTACAATAACGATTTTCGCCAATTTTTCCGCCTACCGAGATACTGCAGTGCTACGGAAATATTTCTAGGGTCGAGTGCACACAGTGCCACCGCATGGGAAATTTATTGCGCAGACTGCGCCATTCGAAGAATGCGATCATCACCGCCATGATTGCCTGGATGGAGTCTCCCCCGATGGCCCTCTGGAGACGGGAGATGATGAAATACCCCCCCCCCCCCCGGTAAACGGCTATTTGCATTGATTTTAGTATTTAATATTTCATTTCTCATGCTCATATGTTTTTTATTTAATTTATGTGTTGATGATTATTATTTTTTACCTCAACTTATTATATTTGTCTTTTTGTTGTAATTTCAAAATATGGAATTATTGCATTGCACTTCACCCGATCACCCGAGTCCATCCCTGTTTGGTACCGAGCATAGTTATACTGAAATGAACCTATTGATTAAAAAAAATTAAGTTACCGGTGACTGGTGGCGTCACTGGACTCCCTATGACGTCACAGGCGTTTTAGAGGGCATCGAAAAAACACTTTTAAAATTATTTTAACTGTTAAAACTAACTACGAAAATAAGTATGCTATTATTTAAGTTAGATAATAATATGAGCTTTCAACACTACCCCTTTTATATTGAAACCTCTGCCCCCCGGATACGAGGAGATAGGTGGCAGGGTATGGAGTTTGGGGGTCGGTGGTTGGGTGGGGATGGGAAGGGGGTAGGGACAGTAAATCTAGCCTTCCGGCGGTAATGCCCGCCAGCCAAGAGCCGGCCCTAGGTTCCGATTTAGTCCGAGACGAATAGTTGTATAACATGCTACGATATACGAAACCTACAATGTACTGGGACATGTACAAACCTGCATGTTACTGTAGGATATGGCCGCAATATACAATTATGTATATACTTCAGTATGAATTAACTATAATTTATTTACAATTAGCATAAAGAATAATATCCTCAAAACACAAAGATTTTTTTTATTGGGATGGTCGATAAAATAATACAAAAAACTGACTAAGGGATCGATCGAGGCTGTTCTTCCATTATTTGATTGCCTTGTTAACGAATCATATTTAAACATGGAGAGATTCGCCACCTTTTTTTGTACCTTGGGCTCCACACAGGAAGCTTTGAGGAAAAAATCCCTCAGGGCCTATGTAATTTTTGGCGATGCTGGATGGAGGTTATTTTTAGAGATACGAAGGAGAGGAAATTTTGGTAACAAAAACGGTATGAGGGTGGGCAGGAATCTGGGGGTCCAGTGACGGGCGAATAAATCCTTCCCTCCCATTGCGGTACGAGGCGATGGTTCGAGAGTGCCTGGCTGAAGAGTTTAGGACAGCTAGGACAGGCCTCCCTCAAACAGTCTCTCCCGATCCGTCCCGTGGTGGGCAAACGCATTCGCCACCAAGATCTAGATCATAGATTCTCAACCTTTTTTTTGCCCACCACCCACTTTATCATATTACCAGAATATTTTTATTTCTAGCGCCCCCTAATCGGAAACAGCAATTGACACCATAACGGCGGGGGGGTGCAACGGGATTCTACGACAAAGGGGGCGTAATGGGATAGGGAAAATATTTTAATGTATTACGTAATTTATAAATGGCCCCTAATTAGGATGGGATGGGACAAAATAGGATGGGGTGGGATGGGTTTTTTGGGTCCCTCGCCGCCCCCCTGAAAGTCTGAAACGACCCTCAATTTCCTATTGCTCTTCTATCGCCCCCCTGAAGATCTGAAACGCCCCCAAGGGGAGTTATCGTCCACGTTGAGAACCTATGATCTAGACAAACCACACCCCATGATCTCGGCCCCCCTTGCTAAGTCTCCGAAGGTAGCAAATCAATTAGGTTGACATATGGCAGGGGTGTTTGTTATCAAATAAATGGTTACCGGGGCGGCGGTACCTACCTACCCGTCTTAATTTATATTTTTTTATTTTATTTTATTTAAATTTTTTTTATTTAATAAATGTTTACATGATACATTGTTGGTATTTTTTGACTACCTAGGCTATTGCCCGTGTTGTGGTAGTCATACATGACATATTATTTTATATAAACAGATAAAAAAATACGAGAAGAGGAAAGAAAAAATAACATATTTAGGGATAAATATAACTAAAAACAGATAAAAATAAAGATATAACAATTAATAGTAAGCTAAGAAATAAAGAATAAAAAGATAATTTAAAGAAGATTGAAATAAACTCTGGTAAGTATTATTATTCTTGAGATAAAAATAGAAACAAAAATTGGTAAGTATTCTTCTGCATGAGAGTACATGTTTGTAGTCGCTTTTGATATTCTTTCTCTGAAAGAAGTTGGAAAGAGTGTTAGAGAAAGTAAATTTTTTTGTTTGTAATTTTTTTTATGTAATGTTAAATTAATGAATTAATTAAATTTGTATTAATTTTTTATATTTTTTTATATTAATATATTTGTTTTTATTGTAATATCTCTCATGTGTTGTTTGAAGAAATCTCTTCCCTTTTCAAATATCCAATGTTTGATACGGGCTTTAAAGAGAGATTTAGAATTATTCTGTGATTTTATATCGGCACTCAGAGCATTATACATTTTGGGAGCGATAAACCAGAATTGTCGTTGGGCGAATGAGGTTTTTGTTTTAGGGACCACGCAGCCCAGGTTTGATGAAAAACGTGTGTGTGCTTGATGTTGTGGAGCCACCAGTAGATTTTTTTGGCATATGTAACATATGCTTATCTTAGTAAATATTTGTCGAATGTCTAAGACCTATGCCTACTATAAACCTGTGTCCGACAAAACTTAAGAGATAGGCAGCTTACTCTAAGGTCAGCAGATCGAGATGTTACTAATCGTTTAATCGAACTTTCTAGGTCAAATCGAGCCGTTTACTATGATCGATCTTTTCGTGTAACTGGCCCGCTCATTTGGAACAAACTTCCCTCAGCTCTTACTAATATCCAGAACTTGGCTGAATTCAAAAGAGCTTTAAAAACAAACTTATTTAAAAAATCATACCTTTCATGAATTTTAACTCCTTTTCAATCTACTATAATAAGCCATGTTCCTCAAGTTTCTGGTAATTGTTTGGTTTCGATTACCTCCTTACTACAATTTTATGTGCACTCTGAATTTGTATTATTTCTAAATGTTAACTGCCTCCTGTTCTATATAATTTAGTTTAAATGATTCTTGTTGAATGGCACCGTGATGGTTTATCATTATATATTGTCCTGTGCCAAAACAGCACTCAGTATTGTTGTTAATATTGTTCTTTAGGAATTGCTTTGCATATTTTTGTATATTCGTTATTTCACATTATTTAATTAATTTTTTAAGGACTCGTAAGGAACACTGTAGGTTAATTTTAAGTTTATTATAATTAAGCGCACTTGAAGTGAAACATCACAAAACTGCGCTACATAAATACTACGTTATTATATTATTACTAAACTGGCTTGATACTTATTGTAGTGAGATGCGTTTCAATTTTTAATTAATGTTTCCATATTAAAAAAAAGTATTTAAAAAATAATTTTATTGGAGTACATTTGATAAAACTTCGGTTATTTGTGAACGTCTGTGAAAGCGTGCTAAAGTATGCGAATACAGTGGGAATCTTTTGATTTTACTTCAACCGCGATATAATAAAAAAGTCCAGGCCTTTTTAAAATTATTTTATTAATAGTGACATTCTAACTTAAATAACAGCGTATTTATTTTTATTACAATAGTTTTAGTAGTAAAATAATTTTCAAAGTTTTCATTTTTCAAAGCCCGTTAAAATTCAAGTGAGATCATCAGTCACCAGTAACTTACTTTTTTAACCAATAGGTTGAATTATTTTTAGAGACATTAAAAAGTACACGGATGTTAAAAATATCATCGAAACCAATATTATTGGTTCAAAAATTTGGGTTACGAAAACGTTTATCAAAAAGAAAGTGCATTATTTCGCACGTCAATTGTCAATTGATTTTTATCTTTTATTGGTCTGCTTGGACCAAAAATTGTCTCCAAAAATATTATGCTTTCGAAGTGACTCGACGGATTCAGATGGGGATTTGGGTATTAAATTATTCACAGGTGGGCCGAATTACTCGACCAGAATTTGTAAGACACGCCATATCTAAAATTGATAAATCGATGGGCTCGATAGATATCAATTGAACGAATGATTGTCAATTGCACAGAGAAATGAACCATGGCGGCGTGCCCAATATACACATCAATGGGAAGTCTCAATGTTAATCGCTTCAATTTTTTTTACATGGATACCGCACAAGAGTCCCAACTGGAGTCAATGGTACTATGGCATCCCCAATTGGGTTATGTTGTGAAGCTGAAGGTAGTGGGGAGGGGAAGGAGATAGGGAAGAGGAAGGTGGGGAAGAACCTATCTATTCAGATCTGGAATGGTGGTCTTACACCAGGGCGATGCTGAGAGTATCTTCCACTCTTTGCTTTTGTAAACGATCAATTTTTGACAATGACGTAAATTGACGTAGCGATTTAATTCATATTGGTTGCCTCCGGGCGTTTAAGTCACGAAAGATGCACTATTTTGAAATACGATATTCCAATGGGTATGATTCTAGATTAAGCTATTAATATCATAAACTACTAAAAGTACTGGTAAGTAGAGTTAGTGAAATTAGTACTGTGCAAGTATGCAATTGAACGGGACGGACTATACGATACGAGCACGTGTGGATTATTATATTAAGTGCGCGGCATTGACTTGAAGGCATTGTTTACAGTCAACAATTGATTACCGATAATTTACGACAACACTATTGTACGGAATGGACTAAGGTTTGTATAGGGTGGTGAGAAAACAACTGCCAAATCATACATATATATTTATTTTTATTTTTTCAACATACTTTCACACAGGAGACCTTTTGAAAATAAATTCCCTCAGGGCCTATGTAATCTGAGGGGATGCGGTGTGACGGGTTTTTTGAGGAAAGGAAGGAGACGAATTTCTGGGAAGGAAATAGGTATTCTGGCTGGGGATGATAAAATACGTTTCTCAACCAGTCTCTATCGATCCTGCTCATCACGCAGCAAGTGGGAAGACGCAACGGCTGCTATGACCTGGACAACCCTCACCCCATGTACCCGGGTGCCCCTGCTAAGTCACCAAACATAGCGAACCACTTGGGGTGACCTATGGCAGAAGTTAAGTTACTTCCAATGAATGGTTCCCGGGGCGGCGGTAAGGGTATAAAAGTTTAAAAAAATCGTATTATAGTGACTTTCTTCACATGCTACATGTTATCTAAGTAATGTGGTATTATTAGTTATGTAGTTGTCCATCCGTTCAGCCTACCTCTGAGGAGAAATGACGTGAAGATTAATTAAATGATGATGATATTTCAATTTAGGAGGCGAGTATAGGTACCGCCGTCCCTGAGGCTTGTCTAGCTCAATGCGTTTGCCCACCCACTGCGTGGCGGGCCGGATCGGGAGACGCTGGATGAGGTAGATCCAACCCAGACCTCTTCAGCCGGAATCTCGGTCCATCGCCTTGCACCGCAGTGGGAGGGATGGATTCGTTAGTCCGTTACTCCTAGAGACGGTGACCCCCAGACTCTTACCAGCCCCTCATACTTTTTCCTTCCCAGAACTTCCTCTCCTTCCTTTCCCTAAAAAGACCTTCCACCAGCATCCCAAAATAAGCCATGAGGGTTTTTTTCCTCCGGGCATTTGGAAGACATTTTACTCTCAATATTGTTTCATAAAGCCTGCAGGGTGAAGAGTGTTTGGAGATACGAACATATAAGTGACTGGACTAAACACCGGATCCTTGGGCATAAATAACTAGAAGAAGGCTGTAGGAGTCTGGCGCCCTCTGTTGTACACGATCGCTTTGTCGCACTCTTGGCAAATTCCTTTATTCAGATATAGAGTCAGCTGCATACAGCTTTTATTAAAAACTAGCTGACCCGGAGAACTTCGTACCGCCTCAGAATCAATAACTGTTGTGTTTACTTACTAGCTGAATTAAATTCAGGTTTTTTATTCAGTTAAAAATTACCCAATTATTCAATAGTTCACCGTTTGTCTCATTTTCGACTGTTGATATTTAGTGTATAAAAAAAAGGGGCAGCATTATATGTTTAAGAACAAAAGCAAAACAATCATCGCATTGACATTTGACGTTTTTGAATTTTTGGAATTCACTCACAATTTAACATTATACTTATCACAATCACAATATTGTTGCAGCTCTTTCAAAATATGAGAATTTGTTCCACAGAAAATGTATGAGGAAAAGAATTTTTTTCATATTTTTTTTTCGTGATTTTTTTCGATATTTTAATACGAGTAACTATTCTGCTATTCAGCGCGGACACAAATCCAACAAATTAAAGATCATTAATATCGGTCCAGCTGTTTTTAAGCTATAAATGGATATAAACTTGACTTTGTTTTGTATATTGAGATTAATTTCTCTTCCATTTTTTTCTAGGTAATATTTTAGTCTGTGGGTTTTAAAACGCTAATAATAATATCTCTCACATAATTAATAATCAAATGAATTTATGACTATTAGTCCTATATTTTATTTGTTCCAGTAACCCACCACCGAAACTTTACGATCTCCCCTCCCCTACCCCGCGCATAATAAGATGTGTCCTTCTTTTCTCTTCGTATCTCTTTCTGTCACCAATTGCAATTTCTGTCATCAAATTGTCTTCTTTTTTTCCATTTGTGTTATTTTCATATATAATATATTGTACTCGTCTATCTCTATATTTCATTTCTTATTTTTTTTATTATATAGACAAAGTAAAACTAAATGACAAGAAAAAATATAAATATTTTACAGAAAAAAGAAGTCCCAATGAACTAATTTTTAGAAGATATGATTTTAGATTGTTTTTGGGGTGTTATGCCGTGTTACGCTACCTCCTCCTTTAGCCAACGTTTCGGACAGCGTTACAGTGTCAAACAAAAATACTTTTTAGTAGTTTGTCAATGGGTGCTTTTACCTTGAAGATATAAATAAACTTTTAATTTATAAACTAACGTTTAGGCAAGATTTTTATGCATAGCACAAAGGGTAACAATTATTATAAGCAATAATTATCAGCCTGAAACACTCATAATAATTGTTTCTTGCTTATTAATTGCTTATAATAATTGTTACCCTTTGTGCTATGCATACAAATCTTGCCTAAACGTTGGTTTATAAATTAAAAATAATAATTAATATTTGACAAGTTTAAGTATTTCCCCAATAAATGTAGTCATAATTTGTCTCGACGCCACTTAGCGAGGGATTTAACACTAACAATGTCTCTCTCGCAAAAATAAAGTTGGTTGTTTTCAGGTGGAAAAATATAATAAGCAGTAATTGTTGAATGAAACACTAGTATATATTGAATTATTTGGCGGGTATTTGATAAGCTCCCATAGCTCAGTGGTCAAGAGCAGCTGACCGGCAATCAGAAGGACACGGGTTCAAGTCCCGTTGGCGGCAAGTATCTTTTCTCGGAAGATTTTTCAATGTTGATGAGTGTTTCAGGCTGATAATTATTGCTTATAATAATAAATAAACTTATTTTACTTTATTTTGCAGTTAGAATTTTTTGTGTGAGTGTCTAATACAAATTATTTTTTTCGGCGACCCAATTCTTCAACATATTTGTTTTACCATTTGTACATTTTTTAATTTCAGCAGTCAATATATTTAACAAATTTGGTATAATTTAGTCCATCTTTCTTTGTCCATATTTGTTTAAGTGCTTAGGTACAATTATTAGTCCTTCATTTAGCGTAAAACGAGTATTAACTGTGGTCCAGTTTATGCATGTACATATATAGGGCTATTCATATACTGAGATATAATTTTAAACCACAGAATTGCTCTTACTGAGAGAATTTTGAGATTCTGGTAAAAGTACGGAACATTATGTCTTTGTTCGTATAAACTTTTATGCGATTGGAACGCGTCTAGGTATTATCTTAAAAAATAATGTATGTTTTTTTAACAGCATAAAAACTTCAAATGTTTAGGGGGGATATTTAACCCATATATGCCCAGTGGGTCGTTTTTGTCCTGAAAAACAGGCTCTAGAAAAGTAGCAAATTGTTGAACGCAACCGCTTATTTTCGACATCCAGTTCCACCTATCGATGTATGAAAGTACTATCTACTAAAACAAATAGACAGTTTTGCTTAACGGTCAAAGTTGTAATTTCTGGTGACAGTTCAATTCATGACTCAGCTGAAGTTGGCGAAAAAATCCGGTTTTGCTGAGAATAATGTAAGTTATTTTTTATTATTTTTCTTTTTAAATTTACCAATTATTTTGATTTTATTGTAAAATAAGATAGTTTACTTATCTAATGCAAACAAATGAATCCAAAATAAATATTTCATATCACAGATATAGTTGTCAAAACTTTTATGGGTCGCTAAATACCCCTTGGGCAAAAGTATACTCAATTGCTATTTTTTTATTTCTAGGAATAAAAGACCCCTTTGTACGAACGACATTATAGAGGTGATGGAAAGTTTGGACGTTGACGATGAGATACAAAGTGGGGATGTTTTTATTGACGCACCTGGTGATGGCAGGGTCTCGGACGATAATTTTGGCAATGAAAAAGGTACATTTTTTCATCATTTATCCCGTCAACAGTTACTCGCACCTGCCAGTCTTACTTTGAGGCGTCCATTTGCTGAGGAAACCACGTCCAGCAAAGATGAAGAATCTGACAGTACATCACCACTGTCACCGAAATAAGACAGGCGCGGTAGGGCACGTGGAAGGGCACGGAAAGCTTATGGAAGGAGGCATGGAAGGAGTTTTCAAGCGGATGAGGAGCGCACGTGGGTGAACAGAGACCTTCCTAGGAAGAACTTTGAGTGGACCAAGCCCCTACATACGTTTATTACAACTCTATCCGAAAATAGTATAAGAAAATGTTTTTCACGGGTACGGTGTGTAATAATCGTATTGAAAACTTCCCACTGAAGGATGAAAAAGAATGCCAAAAAGAAGCAAGAGGAGACTATATATAAGCATTGCCCGCACTTTGTTGCAAAATAATGGAACAGAAAGATCTAAATCTGGACCTATTCGAAAGATCCAAACAAGTGTACCTCGTATGGTGCGAAAGCGCAATTCAGAGCATATGATCGAAAAAGCTCTGTCAACCCTTTGCTGCGCTTTTTGAAAAAATAAACGTGCAATAAATGCGATATAAACTTACATGCAATTTTTTTTCGCAGTATCATTCGTAATTTTTATTACAAAGTTACTAACGATGTCGATAAATAAAGAATCAATAAAATAATGGCATTTTTATTCAACATGAACTCATAGTAACGCATTTGACCATGGGGTCGTTTTCGACCCATTAAAAAAACAACACTTTCTCCACTCCCACCTCAAATTTTCAGTGAGTGTCTTTAAAACAATCCTTCAGGGATCCACATATATCCTAAATTGAAAAAGTTCGGAAACCAAAAATAGTTCTGGGCATATATGGGTTAAGAAATCTTGTTCTGCTTGTTTAGGAATAAATACATCACAAAACACGTAATCGCGTTATACTTTCATAAAACCAAAAACGTCCCAAGCGACTTACATTTTAAAAGCTATATATATCTCTTCCTCTCATGCAAACATATGTATTTTTTTCTTTTAACCAGAAAGAGAACGAAATAATGCTTCTTAATGGCTTCGAAATATGAAAGCTATCTTGCATAGATATTTTACAATCTCGATCCAAAGTGACGGTTTCAGAATTTACGCGCGAAACTGAGGCTTCCGGATTGTGAGGTGCGAATATATTGAACCAAGCAGATGGGAACTACTTCCCCGAGTACCCAACTGGCCACATCTCATTTACTGGTGACAGTCTGTCGAGTAGCTTTCATTACTTCTTTTAAATTTATGGCACCCACATTACAATAATTCTTACATCTACAATACAATCTAATATAGAAAACGAAGATATTTCTGGCAACGTATTTTTGCCTCAACAATTATTTATTTATTTTTCAATGTAAAATTTTGCAATACGTGTTTTTAGCGATGCCTGGCTCAAGGAAATCTGTGTTGAAACAGACTTTTTACAAATTGTGTTTCCATTTTATACGCAATATTACACCCCCAAGTTATTATTTTTAGTGTAGTGTTTTTCTAACCATGCGGTATGGTTGCTCGTACGATATGGTTGTTTACGAAGATTGATAGAGTTATGCGCCGTGGAACACGCATTATATCGTCCAAGAGAATAATTGAAATAATTCAACCATATACCGATCTAACTAGAGCAACTAAATCAATAGTAATTAATGAAGATTAATGTTTAATGTAAATACATTACATTATATACTAGCTGACCCGGCCACGCGTTGCTGTGGCTAATAAAACACAACGTCATCTACTGGATGGTTGTCCAATCTTTATAACCACCGCCGTCTTTGAGTTAATCGCAAAGAGACAGACAGATGCCGCGAAGGACTTTAATTTATAATACGTAGAGATGGTGTGAAAGATTATAATAATGTGCAAGAAATGCTTAACGTATTTAAGTTAATAAGGATTAATACTGTATCCGTCTAAATAACTTTTCAATTACCGAAATGTACGTGACCATTTTTTTAGAAGATAGAATGGGTACAGAAAGCTATCCGTAAAAGATAGATATATGCCTTCGCGGACTTTTTTGTAGATCTATAAAAGAGGAATATCCCACCATGTATTGTTTTGTTATATCCCAAAAGGATTGGGCAGCGTTTTCGATGAAAGCTACCAGGCGGCTTGATTTTTCCGACACTTCTAACAATTATCGTTATGTTTCAACCAATCCTTGACAAATTACATACCTAAACCTTTCTCACAAAACACTCTATCTATTGGTGAAAACCGCATGAAAATCCGTTCAGTAGTTTTCGAGTTTATCGCGAACATACAGACAGACAGACAGACGATGCGGGGGACTTTAATTTATAATAATATATAGAGATGTAGAGAAGAGATAGAGATGTAGAGATAACTATAAAAATAAACGTTCAATGATGGTAGGCGCAAGCGTTTAAAATCCCCTCACATGTGACGTCATATCTATTTTTTTTAGAAATGGCGGTTAGCGGGGACTGTTTAAATGTCAAAAAATTAAATTGATGATATTTGCCGATTTAATGACATTTGATGGGATTTCAAACTCCTGGGCGTGAAATCTATAATTTATTTACTTACGCATATAGATACTGACTTTTATAAACATGTGACATACATAACAATTTTCTGGAAAAGTAATCATGAAGTAAAATGGTAACCAGACAACTCAGAATGAAACCAACTCAGAAGCACCTCAGAAAGGTAATTAAGAGTGATGATAAAAAAATATAAAAAATTGGTTAAATAGGTTAAGTTAGGTTAAGGTTGCCGGCTATCTTAAATTTTTTTTTCATAGCTTTTAATGACCTTTCTGAGGTGTTTCTGAGTTGGTTTCATTCTGAGTTGTCATGGAACCAAGTAAAATATGCTAATTAAATTACGTGGAATCCATGCCGAAGAAAAGAAGGTAATATGCTGAAATTGATTATTATTTCATTGAAGAAGAAGATAACAATAATAATCTAAACGAAAATATGAAAGAGAACAAGACACAGAAAAACAGAAAAAGACAATGGTCATAACTGTGACTCGAACCCAGAAATCTCGTCTAACCGACCGGGACGTGCGCTTACCAATTTCGCTGTACTTTAACCTGTTACTGAGGCCATGGCCCTGGTCAAAGGCCATGCCATTTCGCGGAAATTCGCGGAACTTCGCAAAAAAAACACTAAAAAACCTGCACTTTGAATTTTGAATTGAATGTTTTGTTGATAAATTTTGAGCTATTGTATATTTTATTAACTGAAACACGTTCACAACACAATAAACTATCTACCAAAACCACATTACTTGCATTTATTACGTAAATTAATAGGTTTTATGATGTTTTATTCGCGATACACGTATTAATTGCGACCGTTAAATTCGCGGCAAATTCTGACAGCCGATTGTCATAGAAGAAATCGTTTTAAAAATATTCCAGGGTGACAAGGTGAATGAAACTTGTAGCGTCTCCGAGAGTAATGATGGCGCAAGCGATTCTGACACTGTTCTTCATACAAATTGTGTACATAGAAGGGCCAAAATCGCAGACCAAAACTTTTTTGTCGGAAGTATTATTCAAATATTTGAATTATTTTCTCGCGCATGCGCATATGACGCGCGCGCCGGCGCGTCTCCGGCCTCTCACCGGTTCCAATTTCGCTATTTCCGTGGACAGCTTAAAACCAATTTTGTATCTTATTTTTTTCAAGAATAACATATACATTTATGAAACGATTTTTTAAAGTTTTCTTTCAAGGCGGTAGGTTTTTAAACCTATTTTAAGCACTTGGGAAACAAAACATACATGTCCCGACAGTAGATCTACGAAATTAGAATTATTATACAAATTTTAATAATATGTACATTATTTACCAATCGTTATCGTTACCAATCGTTATCAATTACCAATTATTTATTTTTGGGGTGTTATGCCGTGTTGCGCTACCTCATTATTTAGTCAAGAAAGGAGGCAGCACATCACGGCATAACACCCCAAAAATAAATAAAAATAATACTTTGTAATTGGCCGTGAAAATCTAAAATCATCTTCTTTATCAATTTCAAACCTAAAACACCTTATAGTAAGTTGGTACGGGTATCAAAAGAATGTATTTAGAGTAGATTTTTTGTACTTGATGCATTTTTGAAAATATGTTTTATACTTTTTATTAATAATAATAATATTTGGATGATTTATATAGCGCCGTTTTTGTGAAAAATCACCTCAAGGGCGCTGTAGAAACTTATAATACATTTCTAAAATCTAAAAAACTACAAGCTAGGCAAACAATTAACAACTTATGGCTAAAAATTGCATACATCGGTTCATTGATCACCGATACGAAAATATATGTACAATATTTTGACCAATGAACGCGATGCTGCCTAAAATTTAATGAAAACAGGACCATACTTACCTGGGAGGTCGCTTGAAATTAACACTGTATATTGTCCATTTAAAGAAATTTAGATAGAGTTCGCACGCAGAGGACATTATTGTGAACACATGCTATTTAATCCTGAAAATATTTGAATATTAATATGTAATGTATTCTTTGACGAGTGTATTTTGGAAAGTAAAAGCAACATGTAAAGGTGGGTGGTGCAGTAGTACCTATAAGGATTTGATCTTTCTAAATGTGATTCGTCAAGAGACAGATTGATGTGTAAGAAATCGAGTAATTTTAATTCGGTAAGAAAAGTGTGATTAAGACATATCATAGATAATACAATTATGATACTCTCAAATAGGTATATTTAAACTACGGGTATGAAAGCCCAAAAATGAAGGTTTTTAGTTTGGACCTAAACTCTGTTGGGCTTGTTATGCATCTTAATTCCGGAGGGAGTCTATTCCAAGCCTTAGGCCCAGATACTCCGAAAGCACGATCTCCAAACATAGTATTTGGCTTTCGTTTAGGTTCTATTAGTCTGCCTTTAGCAGATGAAGTTGCTGATCTAAGGGTTAATTGTCTCGGACCGGTATTTTCCGGGACGCAAAATTCGGAGATGTATGGTGGGGCCATTTCGTAGATTGATTTAAAAACCATCCAGCACAATTTGTACTGGATTCTCTCAGGGCACTTGAGCCAGTGAAGGTTACGAAGGTGTTCTGAAATCTGCGAATATTTAGAAACCCCAGTTATGAGCCTTGCTGCTGCATTAAACACGGATTGAAGTTTGTCAATTTGATATTTGGGAAATCTATGTTATTTGGCGGTACATCCTCTTTGCACACACACCCCTTCGAGGACACTTTTATTGGACAGTTATATTTTGTGTAATTAGGTATACCATATTTTCCCCAAAAACCGACTATATATATTTTTTTATCGTTATTCGTAAAATAAGTTTTGTATACAGTTTTTTAGAATGCTACACTGCCGTATTATTCCTGTATTATCGTAGTCGAAATTTGTGAATATAATCAATATAATATATTCCATAAATATAAAAATTAAAATATGTTTCTGGGTTTGTATGTTTGTATGTCCGCTACGAGTTGCTAAACCATTCATCCGATTGCAATGAAATTTTGGGGATTTGATGTGTTCATGCCAGCAATTGTTTCTGTATACAATAGTGAGCACTGGCATCATGCAATTACGCGTTGCTAAACCGTTCATCCGATTGCGATGAAACTTTGGTGAGTTGTTGTGAGCACGTCAACGAAGGTTTCTATATAAATACTGGTGAGCTCTGGAATTATGAAATTTGTATAAAAAATTGCAATAGGTGGCACGCGAGCTGTTTGAAAACTGAATGTTCGGGGACTGAATGTGTGGAATCCGGGGGAGAAGAATGGGACGACGGTAAAGGACACGCAGGGAGAAACAATATCTTTATTAAGTGGCGAAGCAACGCATGCCGGGAACTACAAACCCCGAAGCTAGCATATTTTGATTTTTATATATATAGATTTCGCCCTAAAACCAAACCAGTGCGTCCCGCTATAACTCAGAAACGAGTTTCGATCAAGGAAGTTACACGATGTTTTAGCCCTCTATCCCTCATCCATGAAGAAGGTTCCCGTTTTTACCTTACGGGCGTGATTTTGAAGATATAAGAGCTGGGAGTTTTGCCCTCCAGAAAAAGAGTACAGAACAGTCGAGAGTATTCGAGAGCATTCCACAACATTCCAGAATATCCCAGAACATTCTGCATGTTGTGGAATGTTCGGCAATAGTCTGGAATGTTCGGGAAAATCCTGGATATCTCAGATCATTGTGGAACATTCCAAAACACCATAGAATATTGTGGAATGTTCTAGAACATTGTGGACCATTCGAAGCCTTTTTTGTGTGGGTGGGGCTACACAATGGTAGGGGTAAATAAAGCAAGATCCGTCGTGCTTTCGAACGTCAGTTCTATCTCGTATCAACTTCCTGAGCGAAGCCGGGTAGGTACCATAGCTATATAATAACGACTTAACGTGTTGAAATAATGAAAAAATATTTAATTAAATGAAAACAATATTAGCGGAACTCAATCGAAAATCTGCAGACAGACAAATCAGAAAAAGATATTGGCTCCACTGGGACTCTAACCCAGGACCCTTTGCTTACATGGCAAGTGCTCTACCAACTGAGCTACGGAACCTATATCGTTCACTTTTAACTTGTTGTGAGTCCCGAGGAGGGGGACACCTACCTTCTGCTCTCGGCCAGCTCAATACTCTCGGCAGATGGGTGGAACTCTCCTCGCCAGGGTCGTAGGTAGGTAAAAAGGGGGGGGGGGGGAATAGTTAAAGGCCAACTCTCGTCCACGTGGTTCGTTAAATGAAAGAGACTTCTAGGATGAAACAATACTGTATTGACTGGAGTACAGAATTACAACAATTAGCAACAGCATCCACATGAATTAACAATCACAAATCAACAAATACGGCCTGGCTAAACGTATCCTACGTAAGGTTCTCTCCATTATCTCTAGGGTGGTATTACGGATCACGTGAACTAGTGGGTACACATTCTAAGTGAGGGAACTTCGTTACTCACGGCCGTGGACAGCATCAGGAAACAAGGGGGCTCCAGGGTCAGGTCCGCGCAGGTAACAGTGGGAGTCCAAGGCCAGCGGGCCATGGGCACAATACAGGGGGCCCGCGACCGGTTCGGTTATATTACCGTTAAGTTCGAGTTTTACACGGCGGATGCCAAAGCGGTAATTCCGCGGGAATAATTGGGTGCGCGGCACGCGCGGCCTGTCGTAACGAAGGCTCGGAGATTTCTGTGGGAGCGCAAGTTGTCGCAGGAACCCGTGCGGGCAGGGGGTATTTTCGATTGAGTTTTGCTAACATTGTCTTCATTTAATTAAATATTATAATTTGAGATTTTACTCATAAAGTTAAAAATTAAAACATTGTTTATGAGTTTGCTGGGGGGCCACCTGTTGGGGGATCAATTGCCATGGAATCATAGAACAACACTTACAAGATATAAAGTTTAATTGAAACGTAATAAAATAATTTTATTTTCGTAGTAAGACTTTATTTTAATATTTTATCAGACTCTCAAAATATTTGATTTTGACAGAATCAGATCTTATAACTAAAATTGTTCAACAAATTTCATTGCTAAAAATATGTTGTGCGAATTTATGATGTATCAATTGTATTTCTAATTATGTCTCTTATGTTGCCTCTCTTTGTTATTTGTCATT
The DNA here is from genome assembly GCA_929108145.2 of Limnephilus rhombicus. Classification (NCBI taxonomy): domain Eukaryota; kingdom Metazoa; phylum Arthropoda; class Insecta; order Trichoptera; family Limnephilidae; genus Limnephilus; species Limnephilus rhombicus. Next base: position 25,129,137 of record OV815295.1, on the reverse strand, counting down.
TAAGTAAAGTTTGTCTTTTTATAATTTTCTATTTCTAACTGTTTTATTGATTTATTTGATCTAACCTTTATTTAAACTGTTTTTAAATTAAACAATGTAGTTATAGATTGACTGATTGTTTTAATGTAATTTTTAACCCATTTGTCATATTTGTATAATTAACTGAGTTTTTATAACTGGGTTATTCTAACGTGTGTGAGAACAATCTGTAAAAAAACAGTATAAATAAATAAACAAAGGTATTTGTCGTGTTTTGGAATCAACACTCGTAAACGCAAAAAAAAAGTAAATTATAAACGGACTCTTGACGGCCTCGGCGGTCAGAGGGGTAAGGCTCTCAATTATCAATCGGAAAGTCGGGGGTTCAAATCCCGGCTTGTACAAATAATTTTAATTAATTGAATGTTGTTATTTCACAATCTAAATCGCATAAGGTATATTTGCGGCACGTTTTAAAGTGGAAGATACTGTCAGTATGGTCCTCGTTTAAGACCACCATTCAAAATTGAAACGATACTTGAAATGGTTTTAGCCGTGTTTGGTGACCAGGTCTGAAAAGCCAAGTACTTACCCACCTTCCTCTTTCCCATATCCTTCCACTCCAAGAGAGCTTCCCAAAGACAAGTAAAAATTTCAAGGTTTTTCAGACGAAAATAATTTTTGAAGTGAAACTTCTTTAGCACCGTTGTGAGTTTCACTCATGAAACGAAAAATAGCGACACTAAAAGGGACAAACACATACGTCTACATGATTTAACCTGCGAGAGAATGAGATAGTATAATCGGTCTCCGCTTTGTGCGGTGCTTCGTAGCCTATCGGTCTCCTTTTTGTGCAGTGCTTCGTAGCCTACCCATTTTTGTCTACTTTATGTCTGTGAATGTGTGAATTGCACATTCTGATTTTTTTTTTGTTTATTTCAATATGTCTAACACCAAATTGCCATAATTCTAAAGTGTATTTCAACGCAAAAAGCAGGTTTCTGCTCACTCCTGGTAATCGCAAAGGTAAGTAACTGGTAATCGTGTGGTTAGTTGCGCCGGTTATGGCTAAACGGAAATTTAACAGGTTACACTCGGGAACAGGGGGAGGGGCGCAGATAAGGTTTACGAGTCAGAAGTCAGAAGTCGTCAGCTGTTTCAATTTTGTAAAATGAAACGTTTCTTTACAATTTATTGACTAACAGTAGTATCATAACAACTAAACATATAAATAATTTTTAATCTTTGGACAATTATTGCTTCGTAAAAATCACAAGCAGTTAAAAACCCGCTCCGCAGGTTTTTGCTGCTAGGTCCTGCCGGTGGCTTTTGGTTTGCCTTCAACCAGTTAGTGTTGGTGAACATTTAAAAAATCCGATAGTAACTGGTTCCAATAAGGAAGTTGATTGAAAAATATTTTGACTTATAAAAAATATACTTTTGAATGTAGCTAAAACTTTGTGGTTATCCATTATAAATAAATGAAACAACGTTGCTTTGTTTGAACCACTTATATATTTGAGTAAAGCCGACCGGTTTCAGAACGACCGTTCCATCTTCAGGGCAAACGTATACTGATTTGACAGTTACAAATTAGTGGATGGAAACAATGTATTATTATCGTAGGGGTGGAGCCGTTGCTAGGTATTAATGAAGAGTGGGTGGGTAGGAGAACATATCCATAATTGGGCTGATAGACAATATTTTTTGTATGTTTTTTATTAATTATTTTTAAGGGATTTTTTTTATTTCCAAGGCTTCAAGTTATCTAAGCGTTTTCCTTTATGATTAATATGAAGAATATTTAACCCGTATTTTTTTCAAAACTATGGTTATTGTCAATGATATGGTTACGGAACTGAGAAAAATTATTATTATTAAGACACCGTTAGCGTAGGGAGTGTGGCGAACCCATCGCTCAGGGAGTGGAAAACACAAACCTGCAATAGCCATCCCAAGCCAAGGTGTGAGCTACCGTGCTCAGGCTGAATGTCCTGGGGAACAGCGTCACGAACGGTGCCTCCGAGAAACAAGGTCGCATCTCAGAGTATTTAGACCTCACTCCAGAACTCAGGGCTCTGCTGGAGTGGACCTTCTATTTCTCTGGTAACTCGTGGGACAAAAAAATTGGCCCATTCAAAAAGTAGGGGCCCTTTGGGAACCTAGGAGTGCTGAGGCCACCTCTGTGGATTTCCTTCCTGGGGCCGTAGTAGGAACCAAGAGGAGAAACCGTGGAGAGGTGAGCTGAGGCCACCTCCATGAACTCTTCCCATTTGGGGCCTTCGAAGAACCATATAGGAGTGAAGAGGAGAAATGAGGCCATCTTGGTGAACTCTTCCGCTGTGGGACCTTTAAGGAACCAAGGAGGAGAGATGAAGTTCTCTTCCCTCCAGGGGCCTTCAGGAAACCAAGGTGGAGTGGACTCTTCTTTTGTGGGGCCTTTAGAGAACCAAGGGGAGGTGGACTCTCCGTCGTGGAGCCTTCGGGGAACTAAGGAGAGGAGAGGAGAGATGAAGCCCTCTTCCGTAGTGGGGCCTTCAGGAAACCAAGGAGGAGTGAAGAGGGGAAATGTGACCTGGGAAGACACATTGTCGGACCAGAAGATATAGCTTCATTTCGAATGACAATCCTGGTGAACTTTATAAAAGGGACTAGGTTACTGTCAAAGGAATGAGGTAAAATGGGAGATAGTACAATGGGTCTATGGCCTAAGTGCTCACGGGAACTATATATATATATGTAGAACAATTTTCTCGGTTTACCCGCGTAACGTAGTCCTTAAAAGGACTTTTTAACTCCTGACCTTTCGGACAGATCACACTGTCCATCTTCAGAGGCCTTATGTCTTGAGTTTTTGTCTCAAACTGATAGCTTTCGCATGTCTGTTCGGTCCAAAAGCTAAAACTTAAGTGAGTGCAAGTCACTTCTTATGTCTAGAACGAAGTACCCGGGTAGCAGGTGATTATTGATGATTATTATTATTTGCCTTTCAAAAATAAATTACGTCAATTTTCTTTATCAAAAATGTATCTTCTGAATGAACACATAAATGATATTGGTTGGGCGTTTACATAATACATAACTACACTTTCCTACATACATCTACATATATCATAGACTCTGTGCTTGTAGCTTGATTGTCATATATTCCTTTCCTATCCATCCCTATCATGTTCCTTTTCCTACCCATCCTTATATACCTGTCATCTAACGTTACCATAACAATCAGTCGTCAATCGAAACTCGCCGCGTGAACATCTATAATATTCCGTATCCCACATCCTCACTGAATCCGCATAACGTATATAAGTGCATGAATAAACTCAGCCAAGATAGCAGATAGTGTCACAAGTTACCTCAGTAAGTCCCTTCCTTCCATTCCTTTAAGTGCATTCTTTCTACTTGTACAGTGGTCTTTCACACACATATATTTCAAAACACATACAGGGTCTTTCGACATCCGCATCCACGTAATCACATATCAAATATTATAATTAAATCTATAAAAACAGCTTATTATAAACAAGTTCTGATATGTAATTATTATTACGCGTGATAGCTGTTTCGCCCTCTGAAGGCATTATCAAACCGTACCACAGTCTAGATCGTGTACCAGATACTGGTACACGAATAAGTCAGAAGTGTAGAAGAAAAATGTAGAAAACACTTCAATAAACAGAATTAAAACATATTATCGAAGGAAGCAAATACTTTGTGGTGTGACATTATATATTAAATTAAAAACACACTTTGTAAGTTTAGTTTAGCTCGAGATGAGCGAAACCTGGTTGGCTGTTAAATATCAATTCTAATAAAAAGTGGTGCTTTACAAAGTGTGTTTTTAATTTAATATAGAATAAAAACACTTTCTTGCTAGTCGTTATTAAAAAAATTAAAAATGAACTAAAGTTCCTTACAGTATATTGCAAACTCCTGGATTTACAGGAGGTGCCTTAAAGCCTAGTTGTTGAGAGGTATGATTACAGTGGGCAGCAAGTAATGTATTGAAATGGAACAGGCGATCTGCCGATTTACATTAAACCTTCCCCCGAAGCTTTCTGGCTACGCCCAAAGATATGTAGACTTCGATCGTTATCTGATTCATTTAAATAAATAAATTATTGTCTTTGATTAAGTGATGAAAAAAAATTCTCGTTATAAAATTTTTGCTTCATGTAATTTTTAAATAAAAAATACTAATTGTTGTTAGGGGCATACATTAATTACGTGAGCTCATAAACGGGGGGCGGTTCAGCAAAATCCCACGTTACATGAAAAGAATATACGAAGGGGGAGGGGGGAGGGGTCTAGATTGGAAGAAAAACTGCACACGTGATTAATGTATGCCCCCTTATAGGTCTGTTCTGCGTAACTCCGGTTCACTGAACTGTAGGACTTGTTATCTTCGAATAATTCTTTCATGTTATTATTCCAGTTACGACCATTATCTTTGTAATTTTTCTCTTTCATATGTGTGTTTAATATTATCAGTGTTACCTTCTTCTTTAATGATACATTACATTATTTTGAGATGGAATAAACTTCAAAAGTTATAAATAGAGAGTTGTTCTTATAACCTTGATTTTCAAAATTGGAACTGATTGTGCGAACAATTCAGAAAAGCAATAAAGTACATAGGCAGGTATCAACATCATTTTATTTTTATGAACTATTTAAGAAATCTATTCATAAATTGTACTTTTTTCTTAAATTTTGACAGATAGGTACATCGTAATTTTTCAAGTTTAATAACGTTTTCGTTATTTATTTTTGGAGTTTTATGCCGTGTTGCGTTACCTCCTTCTTTAACACATTGTTTCGGACAGCGTTACAGTATCCAGTATGAGGCAGATGGGTGTAACGCGGTTATTAAACATCGGCTAAAGAAGGAGGTAACACCCCAAAAACAAAAAACGGAAATACTTTTGGAAACTTTGTTCATTCGAAATGTAAACTTCTGACCTTGTCTTAAATTGACAACAGTCTGTAAAGACTGTAAAGTAAATATTTTCAGTTTCACAAATCTTATAAAACATAGATACTGCGATTTTTAACGGTTTTTTTTTGTAACTGTCTACTGGGACCTATTTTAATTATTTTTCTAGTGCCCTCTCTTATCGAATATTGGCTATCATCAGGTCAGTATTCACCCTGCATGCTTTACCTGTCATAACTGTTAAAAATTGAGATACTACCAGCACCTATGGGTTGCTTGAGCAAACTCCCAGACTTTTATATTTCAAACAAATGGTGCGAAGCTTGGCTAGTCGCTGAGTGTTTGGTAGATCGGTAGCAACCTGTTTTAACTACGAAGTACGTACTACAGAAGAAACCATTTTTTTGTAAACACTTCCAAATGTCAAATGTATAATGGTTGATTCTTTAAATGTGTGCAGGTTTTTACATTATAAAAGTGCTAGCATCTCATTATTATTGCTTCTTCCCAACGCAAGTTTTAACAGTAAACAACTGCCAGTGTTTGGCCCGGTGTGTTGACACCGTAATATAATACATTTATAACATGTCCAAGTGAAATAAACAGTGAAGTTTTTTGCAAAAGGAATTATTTTATTTAAAAGGACCCTTACAATTTTTAACGATAACTTATTGGAACTGCACTCACACCAGCTATGTAAGTTTGCAAGCCGTGAAATTCGGTTGCTTCGTTTATTATTTATAATTTGACGCATTCCCCTTTCCATCCATAAACATACTATATTTATTTACGTCAGATATAAATTATCACCAATAAAAATATAACGATCCATACTAAAATGATAAATACCATCCATAAAAATGATTGGCCAAAATATCGTATCTTTTCCTGGTATTAATAATTATAATTACCTATGTGGGTTTAACAGAAAATAAAAAAAAAGTCATAAATAAGATTGATTTGGAGACATTTTGTGTGGATTGTGTAGAGTTCTGCGCACTAGCCCACCACCACGAGCCACCTTTGTAATCACGACGAATTGCCGACTATTAATTTGAGCCACTTTACTGCGTAAGACTAGATCCACAATCGCATTAAAATGAAAATCATATTAATATTATAAAGGCGAAAGTTTGCATGCATGTATGTATGTTTGTTACTCTTTCACGCAAAATATACTGAATGGACTTTACAAATTCTTTCACTAATAGAAAGCTACATTATTTGCGAGTAATATGGGCTGTATATATTGGTAAGCTCTGGCGTTATGAATAAGCTCTAGTGTTTTGAAAGTATTTATTTTACTTTTTAATTAAATGAAGACAATATAAGCGAAACTCAATCGAAAATCTGAAAACAGAAAAATCAGAAAAAGATATTGACACATCTTCATTTAATTAAATATTACAATTTGAGGTTTTACTCATAAAGTTAAAATAAAAATAAAAATATTTATTTTACGTTTATTGTCCAGACGAAAATCAAAGCGTTGCTTGGTAACTATAATTAATTATTTGTCGTGCTCTGTCATTTTGTTATTTGTTTAGGTTACTATCTCTTTGATTGTTAAAATTATATATAATTTATATCCTACTAACAAAAAAATGGTTTATAGACTCATTTGAGTGCTTCCCTCCACAGAAATCTTTAGTAAAAGGTGAAAGATTTATTAATTCGTTATTGAAGGGAATTCAGAGTATATTATTAATGCGAAACTGCCTATGTTTGATTGTTACGCTTTAACAGGTGGCATGCGAGATGTTTGAAAAATGAATGTATCGGGTATAGAGTGGGTTGTGAGGGGTGGTGGAGGGAAAGAGGGTGGGGGGAGAGGGGGGAGGGGTTGGAGGGGGAGGGGTTGGAGGGGGGAGGGTAGGTGGAGGAGGCGAAGTGGGAACCCTCCTAATACCATGCGAGGGAAGCCGGGGGCAAAAGCTATTCTTAAATAAAAGTTATTTTTTTAAAGTTTTAGATTCTTTCGACTGCTATCAAAGATTTTTGGGGTATTTAAAACTTTAGTTTGAATTAATGACCGTATATTTAAAAGCAAATTCAATTCACTGTTGTAAACGTGAAAAATCACGGGAATATTAAAGAAAAAATGCTTCGCGTGTAAATGGTTTTCTGGTCATGTGATTTTTAGCAATTACTGTCACTGAGTAAAAAATGTTTATAATAATAACCCAAAGGATATACCCAATCATACTACTGTGCTCCTGGTACTTTGTTCTTGTCGGCAGGTTCACTCAAGTTGTCGTTTATTATTTTTTGTATGACTTTTTATGGCTTTACTACAAATGCAACAAGAAAAACAAGTTCAGTTTCTGATACCACCAACCAATACCACAAAAATTTATTTCGAAAAAACGCTTTTTGAATTCCTACAAATTATGTAGTTAAAATTTTTAAAACGGAAATCAAAATATATTTTCATTAAAAATTATACGTATTTCGAACACTGCAAATTTTGAAAAAGATTCTTCAAAGCAAAAGTTCTAGAGTTAATTTATTACCAAATTAAATAACTTAAAATTAAAATTATCCTTACCCATATTAAAGAAATAAAAATAGTAAAATCCTATGTGTATAACATAACTCCCTATATAGATTTGACAGGATTTACTACTTTATTCATCTCTTCCTTCATCTATATAATGCTCTCTTTATGGTATTTAGCCACACTTTAAATCATCTTTGTATTTTAATTGCATAAATCAGTATGTATTTTACCTTAAAAATCCTTTGTATGATATTAATTTATGTATGTACCTCTACGCCTGTCTCAACACAGGTATACCCTAGTGAGACAGGCATCGAATAATGTAATGTAAACATACCTTATAGAGATAAATAAATAAATAAAAAAATTAAAAATTAAGGCTCTCGACTAGCAATTTGTCAGGCGCGGGTTCCAATCCCGGCGTGAATTTTATTTGATTAACTTGAATTATTTCATAATTTTATTCAGTTAAAGTAATACACATAGGTATTTGCGGAACGTTCCAGAGGGAAGATATTCTCAGTATTGCCCTGGTATAATAACCACCATTCAGAATTGAAACATTGCATAGCCAGGTACTTCCCACCTTCCTCTTCCCCTCTCCACTACCTTCAAACTCACAATGTACCATGATCGGTGATGCCACAGTCTCACTGGCTCCAGATGGGAGCATTTGGAACTCTTGTGCGGTATTCACATATAAAAAAGTCAGAGGCACAACCAAAATTAGTTTTATTTCCAATTATAATTGTTGTTAATGTATGCACGCACATTTCATTGTAAGACAGTGTAAAAAAGGGAAAATTGAATTTTCTTGGCCATTGTGAAACAGGTCGCTTGTCCAGCCGCAGCAGTGGCGGATTGGTATTAATGCCCCCCCCCCTCCCTCCTCCACCCTCCACAGAGTGTAGAGTGTGGTGTGGTGTGGGCAGGGGTGATCCATCACCCCACGTCACTTAGGGGACGCCACTGACTTGATGGACGGACTGCACTGCTTACTGCTCTGTGAGAAATTGACGGTAATGGTGATGACGAGTTGAAGCCAATATCAACTTTTTGACATATTTTATGGTTGCATATTGCAGATGAGGTAGCTTGGACACGTACCTACTCAGATTGCTAGAAGACAGGTCTACACATAAAATACTAGCGACAGTTTCAGAATGAAGTTAGAGAAAACAAATTTAGGCCGAGGTAGTTTAATAAAAACAACGCAATATCTTGTAAGATTATCATCGAGAGATCCCCTCCCTCCCGAAACGGCCCAATAATTCGTTAGATGTTAATGGAAGATCTTTTTAGGCATAGGAATAAGAGTAAAATCTGGGAAGAAAAAGGTATGCGGGGTGGGTAGGATTTTTTTTTACGTGAGCTCCACACAGGAACTCACGCAAATTCTTCGGGCCCTATTTCATCTTTAGGGATGCTGTGTAGAGGGTTTTTAAAGAAAGAAAGGAAAAGAGAGTTCTGGGAAGGAAAACATTTTAGAGGTGGGTAGGAATCTGAGGATTAGTGTGTCCTAGTCATCCGCCGCCAAGACCTAGACAAACCTCACTCCATAAACCCGGGCACCGCTGCTAAATCACCGAACGTAGCGAACCTCTTGGATTGCAAAGGTGTTGGTTGTCCAAAAAATGGTTCACGGAGCGGTGGCTCCCATTCACGCCTCTTAAATTAAATACTATGAATCCATTCCTCCCACTGCAGTGGAAGTCAAAAAGGTCTCCCTCAATCAGCCTCTCCCGATATGGCCCGATACACAGTGGGTGGGCAAAAACAAAGCCAAGTTCTAGAAATGTAGACAAACCGCACCCCATTAACCCGGGCACCCCTTCTAAGTCACCAAACGTAGCCAACCACTTAGGGTTACCTATGACAGGGGGATTGGTTACCCAAAAATGGCTCTCGGCGCGGTGGTATTCATACCTGCACCCCAAATCGTGTGATGAATTGCATTGATCAACAGTGAAAATTAGGAAATATCGTAGCTTCCCAATTTAATTTAAAAAGAAAATATCAATTACTTATAAAACGGACACGTCTACGACATCTATCGGATTAGAGTAAAGTGAATTCATATTTACGGTAGGGATCTATAATTAGACAAGGTGAGACGAGTATTGATAAAAAAATCACAGATGGTATCAACAAATAATCAAAGACAGGGACTCCCCATATACTTTGGGCCGTGATATATTGACAGCCAATTGAATTACAGCAAAAACGATTAAAAACCGAGTTAGCCTATCAACAAGAAGAGGGCCGAGCCCATTTTTAGAACAAAGGAACGACCTTTGGACTTAGCAATTAGAAATGTAATTAATGAGTTTGACGTTCCCACCAAACCGAGAGGTGAATAAACTCCATGGGAAGAAATAATCTGTTCAGGGACAAAAGAACGATGACCCCAAGAAATGTTATCATTAACCGGTACATTCCAGGGATCAGAAACCCTAGTTCTCGAACGCATTAAAACATATCAGGTGCGGAAAAAAAGGATACACGTAAACACGATGCAAAAGTTTAAGTGAAAAATTGCAAAGCAAGTGACGAAAACGTATTGTAAGGCGTTAGGGAGATTTCCATCTATAATACGATTGTTTGTGACGACCGGAGATGATCGATTCGAGGGAAAACGTGCTAAAGGAAATGGAAATGTTGAAAAAACAATGGAAAATTATTGTTATCAATTTTAGACGGAGCTAGGATATTACGATGAAAGATTTAGGGAGGAAACGTCAAAAAAAAATGAGAGTTTTAAAGAATAGGCGAGGGTACATTTCAGATGTCTAGAGCAGTAACAAGTGTTAGAGAAGAAGATAGAGTGCAGTACGGAGGGGAGTGGAAAATGCTGAAAACATTGCGATAGAAAAACTCAGGAAAAGGAGTCATTTTACGTAATTAAAATGGAGGTTATAGAGTAACATAGTACGCGATTGCAGATAAAAAAATGAGGCATTACAATGGTTGTCGATTTCAGATGTATTTTGTTGTGATAAACAAGGAATATTCGAACATGAAAATTGTTTAGATAAGGACGATTAGCCGTTAAAAAGGTAATAAAAATTATCATGGGTCTTATGAAATATTTATATTAAAGAATTCTCATAAAAGTTAACGACACTGAAATAAAAAAGGATTTATTGCCAGGTGGGTACAGGAACTAATGTATACAACTGTCAAGACATATGGTTTATGGGATTTTTCGTAAGAACGGGACAAAATTTGTAAGGCGTTCTCTATGAAGCAATAAAAATGACAGGAATTTAAGGGCCGAAGTGGGGGTATCTCCTATAAAGATGTTAAAAATGATATATTTATTAATAACAAATAGAAAATGAAATTTTCCAAGAGGCAGCAAACATCAAAAAACGATATGGTTATATCAGGGAAGTACGGGGAAGTGAGGGGAAAGGAGATACGACAGAGAAAAACAAAGGAAATCTTAGATTAACAGTGAATAAAATAAATACGGCTTGAAATATAAAAATCTATAGAGATATGAACAATAGCGTAAGAATAAATAAGGAAATTCATGGAAAGAGTGTCGTGAATAAAAGAAAATTCGAGAAAGAATGGAAAATTCAAATATACGACGTAAATAGAGAAAATTCGGTTTTAAATGGAAAGGTTCATATAGAATACAGAAAAACTCGTGGAAAAATAATAAAATAAAAATGAACAATTTGCGAGAAAGACTTCGACATGAAGATATCTCTGATAGGCGAATTTGGGGACAGATTTGGAACATATGGTAGATGCCGTACGCACGGACATGTTACGGAATAGATGAAAATAGAACTTTAAAATTATTAAATTCAAGCTAATTTTGTATGAACAACAGGACAAAGGAAGTTGGGCCATTAAACATGGATCTTACTAAATCCGGATCTTGTAAGTATGGAAGTACGAGACAGAATTTAATGTATCAAACGCAAAACGTACAAAGAGACCGCATTCGACAATAATGGAGAGGTTTCAAGAAATTACGAGTTGATAGTAATTAGATTGGTTTATTATAGGAGATTCAGATACGATCTTTTGGACCTGAGAGGGGTATAAAAGTCTAGACAAATGCCAGTTGAGGACAGTCTACGTCGTGGTCGAAAAGGTTGTAACTTCGCGGAACGTGACGAAACGGTGGGTGACTTAAAGTGGAAAAATTCTAAGTGATAATTATTTTGATACTTAGAAAAATTTCACATTCTAGTCAGTGATATACAAAAAAAAATACTTTGCAGTTAGAGTCAGTGAAAAATAACAATAAAGCCAACGCATTATTTACTTGTGAAAAATAAAAGTGCTCGTGATAAATACAATTTGTTTTAGTGGGAAATTCGGATTTTATAATCACTTAATATCGTATTTTTAAACTTAGAAATTTCGCGTTTAATATTAGTGCAATAAATAACTGAAGTGATGTGATAATTTAGCGTGATGAAGTTATAATTAAATACGTGTGTTCAATCTAAGTGAAAGTGTTCTAACAAATAATAAATATTTAAATTAATTATCTTAAATAATAATAATAAAACAAAATAATAGTTTATTAATACATAAAAGTTCGGAGGGATAAAAATTTAATTTAACGACAATTTACCATCTCTAAATTAATCATATTTAAACTAATTATCTTAAATAATAATAATAAAACAAAATAATAGTTTATTAATACATAAAAGTTCGGAGGGATAAAAATTTAATTTAACGACAATTTACCATCTCTAAATTAATCATATTTAAACTAATTATCTTAAATAATAATAATAAAACAAAATAATAGTTTATTAATACATAAAAGTTCGGAGGGATAAAAATTTAATTTAACGACAATTTACCATCTCTAAATTAATCGTGAAGTAACTATCATTTAAAGTGTTATCTAACCAACGAGTTTTGAGATAAAATACAGTTTAGAACGATAGAGTTCATACATCATTTTAATTAATTAGATTAAATGAAAAAAAAAAAATTGAAGTCAAAAAGATTTAATTAAATTTAGGAAAATAAAAAATTAATTTAGGAAAATCGCAGCAAGGTTACCGTGTATTTCCCGGTCGGAAAAAACCTTGGTAGGGGTAAGTCTTTTCCGTTATAAAATTTTACAGATTCCAAGGAGAAAGCGGAATGCAGTAAACATTGGTATTTGGATTAATTATTTGACCAAGATATTACTCTCTTAATATGTGATATGTAACTATATTAAAATATTATAAATTTAATAAGTATATTTTATATATTTATATATGTAAGTATATAAACATATATATATGTAATTTTGTTCCCAAGAAAAATTATAATCAAAAAAAAAAAAAAAAGAAAAACACTTATATAAAAAGAGGAAAAGGGTATCGATTCCTACCTCTGAATTCATCAATCTATTGAAAGTAGTTATGTGTGATAAATTTACAAATCAATATTTTATATTTAATGTTATGTATGTATTAATATAATTTCAGAAAATCCAGAGCATTTGAAATAAGTTATGATATTAGAAATTATTTCAATCATAAAATTTATGTATATACATATCAATATTATAAATTATTTATTGAGACAAAGCATATATAAATGAATAAATATGTATACGTAATCGGGTATCAGACTAGACAATTGCGCTAAGTACATCATTATCAAACAAAGAAAATTTTAGAGTCATCTCACACGTCTCCGGAATGTCTAAAGTAAACATACCTCATACGCTTGAATCTAGGTCACGATGCCGTAGAGAATGTTTACAAAGCTCAAATTGTTTACAAAATAATTCGGTCACTGGGACACTAGTTCGAATACAGTAAAAAGAAAAAAAAAAAATGACCTTGATTAGTGGATATCGTACTTAGGTATTAACTTCTAGGAACGGGATAAAATTATTATATTGCGCAATTATTAGGAACAAAAAGAAAAAAAAATTTAAACACTATTTTTAATTTGAACGTAAAGAGGTATCTACAGACCTAAGCAATTGAAAATTAACAGATTTATTATAGCAGTTCAAAAAGGTGTGTTGAAGATTTACATGAAGCATTTGATAAATCACGGGATAGTTCAAAAAGGTGTATTGAAGGCTTAGATGAAACATTTGATAAATCACGGGATAGCTTAATAAGGGGTATTGAAGGCTTAGATGAAACATTTGATAAATCACGGGATAGCTTAATAAGGGGTAATGAAGGCTTAGATGAAGCAGTTGAAAAATCACGGGATAGCTTAATAAGGGGTAATGAAGGCTTAGATGAAGCAGTTGAAAAATCACGGGATAGCTTAATAAGGGGTAATGAGGATTTACATGATTCAATTGAGAATCACGGGATAGCAAGAATTTATCAAAAGTTGAACATTGGAGGGGAGGGAAAGAAAAGAAAAAAAAATACAGTTCAACCAACAGAAGGCAGTGTTCGCTTCTGTAACAAGGACCATTAATCAAACCATAGAGATGGCGGATCTCTCAACAAAACCGTCAACAAAACCAAACAAAAGCTTGGAGTTATGGCGAATCTCCAGAACACATCGCCAGATAAGATCTTATTGTACTAGTATATATTTATATTTCACACTATTCTTACGTATATATTCGGTATCAATCTGAGGATTGTGCAGAATCCGATGGGCGAGATCCGAGCTCGGGATGCGTTGCAAGTAGTTTCGTATTGCGAGTTATAAACCTTCCCAAAACGTATGTTTACATATATATCTTTTTATGTACTGTTCATTGAATGAAACGAACTCACTTACAATTAGTGCTTTAGGCCTGTCGGGTCACTCTCGTCTCATTTCTTGAACGTGGAGGGAGGATTCACGACCCGTAACTCCACACAAACCCGTGAGTATATGATTGCATATAGGACGAAACCGGTTCGCCCTAAGTAAATAGTAAACTTTGGAGGAGTAGGAATTTGGAGGTATCTGGGCTTGGAGGAAGACCTGAAGGCAGTGCATGATGGCGAAAGGAAGGTTCATTGGGACGCGATAACTTAGGTATCAATCAATTGAACCGTGCCAAAAGACTGTGCGAATTTTGGGTTGACTTCTGATCACCCTGCTTACTTGATGGAGGCTGGAGCCAAATTTTGCCAGAAAAAGGGTTATTCTGAGTTCGTCAAATATGCAATTAACTAATTACATTAACCTACTAAATCCATCTTTATATGTACCTTATAGCAGCTGAATCTAAACGGAGGGGCGCCCAGCGGATACGAGATACAATCATAATCAAATTTACTAACATTTAACCATTTGAGTTATATTTAATTATCTGTTCAATTAGTCATGTGTAGTTTCGATTAGTATTGTTTATTCATGAATTCATTAGGATGTAGGGAATCATAATAAACGTCAAAGGGAAGTTAGTTCATTTAGAGAAATACTTAAGGTTAAATTTGCAAGAGAGAGACCAATACAGTTTTGAAATTCAACACTCTGTTTAGAATCAAGAGGGTTACCACAAAATTTAAAGTAATTAAAGTCCTATATCATAAATCAAAAAAATTACACAACGTTTGATGGAGTTTAATTACAACCTAAATACGAAAATATCTACGTTCAAAGTCGTAAATAACGTATTTATTAGTTAAGTACATATGTCGCTAGAGGTATGTAGTACAAGGGAGCTTTAAGTAGCTTTCTGTAGTTATCAGATGAAATAAGGGTCCAAATTTATAAGGGCTTGTGTGACGTAGGGGAGGAATTTTCCATCCCCACCACACATATGCAAAGCCTTAAGAATTTAAATATCGATCAGAGCCAAGAGAAAAGAAGAATATTACGACTGGTGCCAAGTGCCCAGGAGTAAATAAAATACAGACAAATATAAGAGAGAGAAAAGACAAACATCACAACTGCACAGCCGTGACAGGAGATCAGAGTTTTACAAGTTGTTTTAGAAAAAAAAAAAAAAAAAACTTTTATTGGTCAATCTATTGCAAAAAAAAAAAAAAAAATAATAATAATAATAAGTAGGACGTTATGTTAAATGAAGTGATAATAAAAATAAAATAAAAATCAGAACAGTGCGCCGTTAAATAAACACGAAAAAAATATATAAATTAATAAATAAATATACGAAAATAAATATATAAACAATACATTTAAATAAAAAAAAAAAAAGTGTTAACGAATAAACTCTACATGTTTTAAAATAATTTATAAAAGTGTCGATAAAGTTTAAATCAAGTGACCATGAATTTGTTGATTGCTTATGAGATTATAAATATCGTAACAAAGAATGTAGGTCAGATACAAGCGTAAACAGTTTATTCAAGGCAGGCCATAAATTGACAGAATAATGGTATTGACATTCCTGAATCCAGAATGTTAATGACCGTAATGTAAACAATCTGATACGAGATACCGCGGTGATTGTAAGCATCGAAAGTGATAACAAAACATCGAAAAATTTTGAAGTAGGTGACATCGGGGGTAACGCGCATCGCTTTAAGAGATTGTAGAATAAACAAACTCGAAAATGATATCAACACTCGGTTACGGAAAAAATAAACAGACTTTACAGATAAAAACGGGGGAACTTACCTACATAAAGTGACCCTTTGTTTATAGTTAATGTTGTGGGTTTGTATGTGAGGATTATCACATAAAAAGTCATAACATAAAAGATAAGGAACATAAAATAAAAATAACATAAAATATTTGATTGGGGATAGTGTCGAGTTGAGAGCTTTAATATCACAGACGAATGTTTTATAGGTATATACCTATTTAAGGGAACATTTGATCATTCGGACCAAAAAAAGGAGGGGATTTGACGAAATAACATCAAGATAGGTATTGCGAACTCTAAACAGATTTTGCGAAAATATCGTAGGTATTGCGGAACTTGAAGGAATGGTTGGCATTCTAAACAATGAGTAATTATTGGTTGAACGAAAATCACGGGATATTCATTAACATTGGAGTAACAATATTCATTCCGTTTTTTTTGCAATTACCTACATTTATTTGAAATGAAGAGTGATGGTAGAGTTGATCTAATTTGGGTTACAATCATCATGCAAACAAATATAAATAATTGAAAATATTGTGTTTTATAGGGGGACAGGTTCCAAAAAAAAAAAAATAAAAATAAAAATAAAAATAAAATAAATTATAAATATATATAGGTATATTTATAATAAATAGTTGGTATTGAGTTAAATTCATTAAAAATTTTAAACAAAAAATGGCGGAAAAAAGGAAAGTGGATGCGACGGAATTAGAAGCTAAAGAAATACCGTTGGGAGATGAATTACGGGAGATATTTAGACGTTCAAAGAGGTCTAAGTTACGAGTCGAGGATATGATAGAAGTCGTTCAGCCAGAGGGGGAGACCGACACAAAATCGGAGGAACAGGGCGAAAATAAGCGAGAGTGTGAAGAGAGACTCACACATGGTATGTTACAGGAAAAACCCGAGGAAAAGGAACAAGAAAAGTTAACGAAGTAAAAGGAAAAATAAAAAATATAGAAAAACGAGAAAATTGAAAAAAAAAAAAAAATAAGTAAATAAATAGAATAAGGAAGGCAACATAATTTACATAAGGTAATTTAGGAAACTAAAATAGAGATTATAAGGTTGTCGCTTAATAAGATAAAATATAAACATTAACCGGGCGACACTCGGAAAATAAAGAAAATGGTTGGGAAACGTGGAACAAGTAGGCGAGCCCAGGCTTTAGTGACAGCAATCGGGGAAAATGTCACAACCGAGACTTCAACAATAAACATAGGAGATATAACTACAATAATTCAGGCAGCTTTGGCACCGCTCGTCAATAAGATGCAAGAACTCGAGAAACAATTGGAAAGCCCAGCAACAGTGGCGGTGATAGGAGAGGATAGTGCGCCGAAAAGCGTTCTCCAAGTAGTGGAAATGTTACCACAGCAGGAACGACCATCATTCTCCGGTGGAAATCAAAATCCCATTAGTTTCCTGGAAGATTTAAAAGAATACACTAGAAAAGTGAAACGAACGGATCCATTAGTCGTCGTACGGGAAAATTTGAAAGGGGAAGCTAAATCGTGGGCAAAATTGTACAATAAACGATGGGAGACTATGTTAGATTTCGAACGAGATTTTTAGCTACCTATTGGGGAGACATAAAGAAAAATGAAGTTCGCCGTCGTCTTGCAGAAGGGGTATATGATGCCAAGAAAAATATATCCATGCTTACTCATTTCGCAAACTATTGGGAGCTAGCGAAGGCTTTAAAGATTACTGACACACCGTTGGGCATAGTTGACGAGATTATGAGACATTATCCGAAGGAAATTCAATCGCTATGGTTTTCGGGGCAATCAGGAGATGAGATTGTCGCCGCTGAGTTTCTACGAAAACTAGATACAATGGTATGTACACCAGAAGAACGGAACATGAAGAAGAGGAGTGGGGAGGAATCCAGCAAGAAGGACAAATACCGTGACCGTTACCACGCCATAAAAAGGAGGATACACGCAATTGAAAGTGTGGGCGAAAACGCTAGTTGCAGCAAGTGCACCGAAGTTAACAGCTCACCAAAAGAAAATTCTACAATAACTACAGCCGGGAAGGAGCTAATGGTCGCAGCCAATTCGGGAGATAAAAGGAGATTATAGCGCTTTACATTTAGCTAGATATTACACAAGTAATAAGAAACAAAAATCAGGTTTACAGTTAGTGGAAATCAACGGATAGAGTGCGAAGTTTACAAATATTTGTAAATGTTAATAAATAAATAAACGATTGAGAAATACAAATAAAAATATGTTAGGATACATTATAATTGGGGAGGGGGAAGAAAGAAAATTACTAAAATATTAGATTATCAGATTGCTTGCGAGGGGCGGATCGTCGTTAAGTCTTTGAGGGTGAGTGGACAAGTTCTTAATAAGCGACAATCATATTCAATTATTGAAATAGAGTAAGGCAAATAAATTCGTTAATTTTGATTTTTTAGTTGAAAAAAAAAATTTTTACTTTTTTTTATGTGTTAGTGAGAAAAAAAAAAAAAAAAAAAAAAAATGTTTGATAAGTAAGAACACTCAAAAGGAGAGAAATTGGAGATATTATATGGCACACAAAAGGGACATTTTGAAAAATAAACAATGCCTAGGAATTTTTTTTTTGAAATATTGAAATAAGAAAGTTTATCTATAGATATAGGGTAGACATTAAGAATACAGTAAAAAGGTAACATTTGAATTAAGGTATAAATATTTTAGATTTCGAAAAAAAAAAAAAAAGGAAAAAAGGAACGCTGAACCAATTTGAGGATAATAAAGAACATTTATAAAAATTTAAATATTAGAGTGGACAACACTTAGGCTAGAACAACTTTGGATGAATTAAGAAATTACAATTAGAAATTAAGAATTATAAAATAAAGTTTAAATAAATAAAGAAAAAAAAAATGCTGGAAAATTTATATGAAACATGTATACCACTGATTGTCGGATTGGGTGAGGTCGTGCGAAAACACACGTTTCACAAAAAATATTCATACTTACAAAACAAAAAAACAATTAATTGCACACCAAGAGACCACCCGCTTTTCAGTTGTTCGAAAGGCCGCGAGATTGTAAACAATCTTTACTTAAATCATTGTAAGGGAGGTCTTAGTCCAATTTGGTTGGGGACCACCAAAACACGCGAGTCGAGGGGCGTGTTCCAGCAAAAAGAAATTAATTTTGAATCTATCAAAATTAAAGAAAATTTCATAAAGTAAAATCTACGCGAAAAGAAAATAAAGAATACAATGAGATTCAAATTCAAGATTGTTAACAATCCGAGCAAAAGAGAAGAGGGAGATAGGAAGTAATAGGATACGGAAAAGAGATAGGGGATAACAGAATGAGGAGGGGGAGATAGGAAGTAATAGGATACGGAAAAAAGATAGGGGATAACAAAATGAGGAGGGGGAGATAGGAAGTAATAGGATACGAAAAAAAGATAGGGGATAACAAAATGAGGAGGGGGAGATAGGAATTAATATGACACGGAGTAGAGATAGGGGATAACCAAATGAGGAGGGGAAGATAGCTAGTCTAAATTTGAACACAATTTCGGTGTCTAACGAAAAAAAAAAAAAAAAAAAAAAAAAAAAAAAAAAAAAAAAAAAAAAAAAAAGAAGAGGACATTAAAATAAAATACAACGTTAGCCACAGCAAATTGAGTTCAGAGGAGGGAACTGTGATGAATTGCATTGATCAACAGTGAAAATTAGGAAATATCGTAGCTTCCCAATTTAATTTAAAAAGAAAATATCAATTACTTATAAAACGGACACGTCTACGACATCTATCGGATTAGAGTAAAGTGAATTCATATTTACGGTAGGGATCTATAATTAGACAAGGTGAGACGAGTATTGATAAAAAATCACAGATGGTATCAACAAATAATCAAAGACAGGGACTCCCCATATACTTTGGGCCGTGATATATTGACAGCCAATTGAATTACAGCAAAAACGATTAAAAACCGAGTTAGCCTATCAACAAGAAGAGGGCCGAGCCCATTTTTAGAACAAAGGAACGACCTTTGGACTTAGCAATTAGAAATGTAATTAATGAGTTTGACGTTCCCACCAAACCGAGAGGTGAATAAACTCCATGGGAAGAAATAATCTGTTCAGGGACAAAAGAACGATGACCCCAAGAAATGTTATCATTAACCGGTACATTCCAGGGATCAGAAACCCTAGTTCTCGAACGCATTAAAACATATCAGGTGCGGAAAAAAAGGATACACGTAAACACGATGCAAAAGTTTAAGTGAAAAATTGCAAAGCAAGTGACGAAAACGTATTGTAAGGCGTTAGGGAGATTTCCATCTATAATACGATTGTTTGTGACGACCGGAGATGATCGATTCGAGGGAAAACGTGCTAAAGGAAATGGAAATGTTGAAAAAACAATGGAAAATTATTGTTATCAATTTTAGACGGAGCTAGGATATTACGATGAAAGATTTAGGGAGGAAACGTCAAAAAAAAATGAGAGTTTTAAAGAATAGGCGAGGGTACATTTCAGATGTCTAGAGCAGTAACAAGTGTTAGAGAAGAAGATAGAGTGCAGTACGGAGGGGAGTGGAAAATGCTGAAAACATTGCGATAGAAAAACTCAGGAAAAGGAGTCATTTTACGTAATTAAAATGGAGGTTATAGAGTAACATAGTACGCGATTGCAGATAAAAAAATGAGGCATTACAATGGTTGTCGATTTCAGATGTATTTTGTTGTGATAAACAAGGAATATTCGAACATGAAAATTGTTTAGATAAGGACGATTAGCCGTTAAAAAGGTAATAAAAATTATCATGGGTCTTATGAAATATTTATATTAAAGAATTCTCATAAAAGTTAACGACACTGAAATAAAAAAGGATTTATTGCCAGGTGGGTACAGGAACTAATGTATACAACTGTCAAGACATATGGTTTATGGGATTTTTCGTAAGAACGGGACAAAATTTGTAAGGCGTTCTCTATGAAGCAATAAAAATGACAGGAATTTAAGGGCCGAAGTGGGGGTATCTCCTATAAAGATGTTAAAAATGATATATTTATTAATAACAAATAGAAAATGAAATTTTCCAAGAGGCAGCAAACATCAAAAAACGATATGGTTATATCAGGGAAGTACGGGGAAGTGAGGGGAAAGGAGATACGACAGAGAAAAACAAAGGAAATCTTAGATTAACAGTGAATAAAATAAATACGGCTTGAAATATAAAAATCTATAGAGATATGAACAATAGCGTAAGAATAAATAAGGAAATTCATGGAAAGAGTGTCGTGAATAAAAGAAAATTCGAGAAAGAATGGAAAATTCAAATATACGACGTAAATAGAGAAAATTCGGTTTTAAATGGAAAGGTTCATATAGAATACAGAAAAACTCGTGGAAAAATAATAAAATAAAAATGAACAATTTGCGAGAAAGACTTCGACATGAAGATATCTCTGATAGGCGAATTTGGGGACAGATTTGGAACATATGGTAGATGCCGTACGCACGGACATGTTACGGAATAGATGAAAATAGAACTTTAAAATTATTAAATTCAAGCTAATTTTGTATGAACAACAGGACAAAGGAAGTTGGGCCATTAAACATGGATCTTACTAAATCCGGATCTTGTAAGTATGGAAGTACGAGACAGAATTTAATGTATCAAACGCAAAACGTACAAAGAGACCGCATTCGACAATAATGGAGAGGTTTCAAGAAATTACGAGTTGATAGTAATTAGATTGGTTTATTATAGGAGATTCAGATACGATCTTTTGGACCTGAGAGGGGTATAAAAGTCTAGACAAATGCCAGTTGAGGACAGTCTACGTCGTGGTCGAAAAGGTTGTAACTTCGCGGAACGTGACGAAACGGTGGGTGACTTAAAGTGGAAAAATTCTAAGTGATAATTATTTTGATACTTAGAAAAATTTCACATTCTAGTCAGTGATATACAAAAAAAAATACTTTGCAGTTAGAGTCAGTGAAAAATAACAATAAAGCCAACGCATTATTTACTTGTGAAAAATAAAAGTGCTCGTGATAAATACAATTTGTTTTAGTGGGAAATTCGGATTTTATAATCACTTAATATCGTATTTTTAAACTTAGAAATTTCGCGTTTAATATTAGTGCAATAAATAACTGAAGTGATGTGATAATTTAGCGTGATGAAGTTATAATTAAATACGTGTGTTCAATCTAAGTGAAAGTGTTCTAACAAATAATAAATATTTAAATTAATTATCTTAAATAATAATAATAAAACAAAATAATAGTTTATTAATACATAAAAGTTCGGAGGGATAAAAATTTAATTTAACGACAATTTACCATCTCTAAATTAATCATATTTAAACTAATTATCTTAAATAATAATAATAAAACAAAATAATAGTTTATTAATACATAAAAGTTCGGAGGGATAAAAATTTAATTTAACGACAATTTACCATCTCTAAATTAATCATATTTAAACTAATTATCTTAAATAATAATAATAAAACAAAATAATAGTTTATTAATACATAAAAGTTCGGAGGGATAAAAATTTAATTTAACGACAATTTACCATCTCTAAATTAATCGTGAAGTAACTATCATTTAAAGTGTTATCTAACCAACGAGTTTTGAGATAAAATACAGTTTAGAACGATAGAGTTCATACATCATTTTAATTAATTAGATTAAATGAAAAAAAAAAAATTGAAGTCAAAAAGATTTAATTAAATTTAGGAAAATAAAAAATTAATTTAGGAAAATCGCAGCAAGGTTACCGTGTATTTCCCGGTCGGAAAAAACCTTGGTAGGGGTAAGTCTTTTCCGTTATAAAATTTTACAGATTCCAAGGAGAAAGCGGAATGCAGTAAACATTGGTATTTGGATTAATTATTTGACCAAGATATTACTCTCTTAATATGTGATATGTAACTATATTAAAATATTATAAATTTAATAAGTATATTTTATATATTTATATATGTAAGTATATAAACATATATATATGTAATTTTGTTCCCAAGAAAAATTATAATCAAAAAAAAAAAAAAAAGAAAAACACTTATATAAAAAGAGGAAAAGGGTATCGATTCCTACCTCTGAATTCATCAATCTATTGAAAGTAGTTATGTGTGATAAATTTACAAATCAATATTTTATATTTAATGTTATGTATGTATTAATATAATTTCAGAAAATCCAGAGCATTTGAAATAAGTTATGATATTAGAAATTATTTCAATCATAAAATTTATGTATATACATATCAATATTATAAATTATTTATTGAGACAAAGCATATATAAATGAATAAATATGTATACGTAATCGGGTATCAGACTAGACAATTGCGCTAAGTACATCATTATCAAACAAAGAAAATTTTAGAGTCATCTCACACGTCTCCGGAATGTCTAAAGTAAACATACCTCATACGCTTGAATCTAGGTCACGATGCCGTAGAGAATGTTTACAAAGCTCAAATTGTTTACAAAATAATTCGGTCACTGGGACACTAGTTCGAATACAGTAAAAAGAAAAAAAAAAAATGACCTTGATTAGTGGATATCGTACTTAGGTATTAACTTCTAGGAACGGGATAAAATTATTATATTGCGCAATTATTAGGAACAAAAAGAAAAAAAAATTTAAACACTATTTTTAATTTGAACGTAAAGAGGTATCTACAGACCTAAGCAATTGAAAATTAACAGATTTATTATAGCAGTTCAAAAAGGTGTGTTGAAGATTTACATGAAGCATTTGATAAATCACGGGATAGTTCAAAAAGGTGTATTGAAGGCTTAGATGAAACATTTGATAAATCACGGGATAGCTTAATAAGGGGTATTGAAGGCTTAGATGAAACATTTGATAAATCACGGGATAGCTTAATAAGGGGTAATGAAGGCTTAGATGAAGCAGTTGAAAAATCACGGGATAGCTTAATAAGGGGTAATGAAGGCTTAGATGAAGCAGTTGAAAAATCACGGGATAGCTTAATAAGGGGTAATGAGGATTTACATGATTCAATTGAGAATCACGGGATAGCAAGAATTTATCAAAAGTTGAACATTGGAGGGGAGGGAAAGAAAAGAAAAAAAAATACAGTTCAACCAACAGAAGGCAGTGTTCGCTTCTGTAACAAGGACCATTAATCAAACCATAGAGATGGCGGATCTCTCAAACAAAACCGTCAACAAAACCAAACAAAAGCTTGGAGTTATGGCGAATCTCCAGAACACATCGCCAGATAAGATCTTATTGTACTAGTATATATTTATATTTCACACTATTCTTACGTATATATTCGGTATCAATCTGAGGATTGTGCAGAATCCGATGGGCGAGATCCGAGCTCGGGATGCGTTGCAAGTAGTTTCGTATTGCGAGTTATAAACCTTCCCAAAACGTATGTTTACATATATATCTTTTTATGTACTGTTCATTGAATGAAACGAACTCACTTACAATTAGTGCTTTAGGCCTGTCGGGTCACTCTCGTCTCATTTCTTGAACGTGGAGGGAGGATTCACGACCCGTAACTCCACACAAACCCGTGAGTATATGATTGCATATAGGACGAAACCGGTTCGCCCTAAGTAAATAGTAAACTTTGGAGGAGTAGGAATTTGGAGGTATCTGGGCTTGGAGGAAGACCTGAAGGCAGTGCATGATGGCGAAAGGAAGGTTCATTGGGACGCGATAACTTAGGTATCAATCAATTGAACCGTGCCAAAAGACTGTGCGAATTTTGGGTTGACTTCTGATCACCCTGCTTACTTGATGGAGGCTGGAGCCAAATTTTGCCAGAAAAAGGGTTATTCTGAGTTCGTCAAATATGCAATTAACTAATTACATTAACCTACTAAATCCATCTTTATATGTACCTTATAGCAGCTGAATCTAAACGGAGGGGCGCCCAGCGGATACGAGATACAATCATAATCAAATTTACTAACATTTAACCATTTGAGTTATATTTAATTATCTGTTCAATTAGTCATGTGTAGTTTCGATTAGTATTGTTTATTCATGAATTCATTAGGATGTAGGGAATCATAATAAACGTCAAAGGGAAGTTAGTTCATTTAGAGAAATACTTAAGGTTAAATTTGCAAGAGAGAGACCAATACAGTTTTGAAATTCAACACTCTGTTTAGAATCAAGAGGGTTACCACAAAATTTAAAGTAATTAAAGTCCTATATCATAAATCAAAAAAATTACACAACGTTTGATGGAGTTTAATTACAACCTAAATACGAAAATATCTACGTTCAAAGTCGTAAATAACGTATTTATTAGTTAAGTACATATGTCGCTAGAGGTATGTAGTACAAGGGAGCTTTAAGTAGCTTTCTGTAGTTATCAGATGAAATAAGGGTCCAAATTTATAAGGGCTTGTGTGACGTAGGGGAGGAATTTTCCATCCCCACCACACATATGCAAAGCCTTAAGAATTTAAATATCGATCAGAGCCAAGAGAAAAGAAGAATATTACGACTGGTGCCAAGTGCCCAGGAGTAAATAAAATACAGACAAATATAAGAGAGAGAAAAGACAAACATCACAATCGGTGAAATTGATCAAGCATTTTTAAATAGCGATTTTATTCCGCTTTGTTATGAGGGTGGAAAAGTCTAAGTGCAAGGCGACATACGATTTTATTCATATCGGTACAGAGCACATTTGAATAACTAGCGAGTTTTGTTGCAATGCCACTAATAAAGAATTTCCATTCCCGTTCTCCTTCCGCATTCCCTTCCCCTCCTATATACCCTTCCCCTCACGCCTTCCCTCCCACCTTTCCCGCCTTCCCTCTCCCCTCTCCCGCGAACTTCCCTCCCACGATTCCCTCCCCTCCCCCGCGTTCAATATATTCAGTCCCGGTACATTCAGATTTTCAAACAGCTCGCGTGCCACCTATTACTTTTTTTACAATTTTTCTATTACAAACATTCATTTTTGTGTATTATAAGCAAAATAAATGAAATTTGGTACATAACATAGGTATCTACCTATTTACAATAAATATAATTTTTGATTAATTCAAAGTATTCGATTTTAGGTGAGTAATTCAAATAAATTCATTAATTTAAACAGTTTCGAAAATTGAATTTTGATTAAGCAATTTTTTACAGTTTTGAAGTTTTTGTACAGATTGAAAAAACTTTTCAGGTTTATTGTCGTGTGGTTGTAACAATCCAAAACCTTCGCGAGAATGGAAAGAAGGTATTTTGAAAGTTTCAAATATTTCCTATGCTTAATATAGCAATACATAGACATCTAATATACTCGTATATACACACCAAAGCAAGCATATTTTGAATTTTATGTATAGATAAAACCACTCGAATTTTAAATGCACGCAGTTGCCACGCTGGTAACTCAGACAAAAAGTACAAAACTGAAGAACGTGTTGTCCATTTATCAAAATTTTCTTGGTTCTTTCTAAAACCCCTCGAGTGGGGCACTTTGAAGGGGAGGTTAACGAGGGGTGTGATTTAAGGGTCGATTAACTTTTGAGAATTTATTTTTTTCTTCGAATTTTGTGGTAGAACGGTGAGAGCTTTGACTCACCTCACTTGGCGAGGAGCATTATTATTAAAAAAAACTTATCATAGTCCAGTCAGTGGCTCAGTTGGTATCGCGTCTGGATCTCACCCAGGTGTCGTGGTTTCAATTCCTCGGCTGGGCAAGATCTCCATTATGACAGAAGCATTGTTTTCCGCATACTGTGGTGATAGTAGGAGATTTTCAAATTTCTGTCAGGTTATTATTTAAAGAATGCCAAAAGCATAGGTACTAGGGGTGGTGATGAATTTGGGGGTCAGCGTGTTCAGGAGTGACAAACGTTGGAATTCATGGCGATAGGTCGAGAGAGTCCCGCTGGAGAGGTAAAAAAAGGTTAAAAGGTCTCCCTCAATTAGTATATCGTCGCATTAGTTCTTGATTGTCCAAATGACCAAGGGGGTGGACTAGATCTATGTCCGTGCAACAACCGAGAAGATGACTCCCAAGGTAGCCGCTGCAAAACCCGTCCGCGCCTCCTCCGTCGCCATGAGCGAGCCAGAGGACCAACCGTAGCGGACCGGTGCCCTTCTGCCCTGCCTCCGGTGACCCGATGCTCTCTTTTATCCCTAGTGTTTTCAGGTCTTTCTGCCGTTAATCCCAACATTTTCTTCGTGGGACTACCGGGAAGCCGGCTTAGGAGCGCGAACACCGAGTCTCGCTTGCGTCTGGACTGATGGCTCCGCTTATCCTCGGTGGGACTGCCGGGTGACTGTAGCTCAGTTGCTTTGGTTAAGTTAAACAATCTCATCATAATATGTATTTTTATTTTTTTATTCTGCATATTAACAAACTTTTATTTCAGCTACATCATGTGGCGGAGATGAGACGTGTTACTGTGAAATAAATAACTAACAACATGTACGCACTCGCATACTGCCTGCTAACAATGTATGCCCGGACATTGGGGGTCTATAGTCATTTTAAATAAAAAGTAGCTTTTTTATAAATAAAAAATTAGAGCCTTGACGAGTACGGTGAAGGAGGAAACCATCTGTTTCCTTAGAACGCCGTGGGAAAGTGGTGGGCAACCTCCAATGTCCAAATGACCATTAGAAAATTTTATAGGAGGAAAAGGTTTTCTTTCATTATTTTAATGAAACATTATGATAAGTGTTTAAGATAAAGTGTAAATGTAAAGGTCTCATTAATTTAAATAATTCTTAGTTAGATTATTAACTATAATTTTTTATAATTTATTTTTAATTTTAAAGTGGAGATTGAACAAAATCTAAAATGGTCGTGTAGACAATTAAAAATTAAGGCGACGATATGTAGTTAATGTTTCAACAGAGGTCAGTAGTTGGTACTATAACAGAGGTACTATCTATGTACGAGTATGAGAGAAACAACTGTCGCCCGGTCGGGTCTAATAGCCGAGTGGTTACGAAGACAGCCGATCGTATCCGATCTACGGATGGGCACCTTCAGTAACCATTTCCCCTGCTCCAGACTAACACAGAGCATCCTTAGAACGGACAATAAGTTCAGTTAAATATTCAATAAAAATAATACGATAATAAACAGGATTAGTATTCTAGTAATCTAATATCAACATCTCTCAACAGATGTCATTAATATAGGTAGTCATATTTAATTTTAAGATGTTTCAACAGAGGTCAGTAGTTGTACCAAATGAGAGAAACAACTGTCGCCCGGTCGGGTTTAATATCCGATCATATCCGATCTACGGATGGACACCTTCAGTGACCATTTCCCCTGCTCCAGACTAACACAGAGCATCCTTAGAACGGACGTTAATTCCAGTTAAATAATAATTGAAAATAAGACGATAATAAACACGACTCGTAAATTAGACGAAAAGAAATATTATTTCATCAGAATTATATTTTTAATCAGGGAAAACGTCAGTACAGCACAGATACTTTCAAAATAAATGTAATATTTGAAAAAAGCGCACAATTTATGATGTCACAAGTACCCAACTACAAAATACACGTGTATTATTTTTCATACATTCCAGTGACGTGTAAGTTAACCACAGCAGTTGTTATCCTGGAGGCACTAAATAACCAGCTTATCTGACAGGGGGACTTTTACGCGAGTAGGAGTTATACTACTTATGAACCTAGTTAAAAGCTTTACGTTCATTTGAACTTTTGATGACAGCGCTAGTCGTAATTAATATTAATATGCCGGACAGGAAATGCGATATGCCGAGACCACCATGATTTTTTTAAAAGCTTGGGTTACTTTATTAATGCATTGTTTCTCCTGTTTACTTGTGTGAATACATTTGAAGCGAAGGTCAAGATTTCAAAAAATTAATTTAATTTATAAGAATCGTAAAACCACACGATAAAATACCGTTACTTGAAACGTTATTATTTATGCATTGAACCGCTTACTCGTTAATACGGAATATTTTTCATTCAAACAGTTAGATTTAGCTTTATTATTACGAAATGTGAGTATTTACGTCGGGGGAGACCAAAAAGCATGCAAAAAATATGCATTTAACATTTTAGTTTTATTAAAATTAATTCACTTACGTTTACATTTCATCGTTTTTATTTGACATTTCATAGACAATCAATCAATGCTGCCAATCACGGGAAAAATATTATTGCCATGTAAAACAATAATTTATTAAGTGAATGCATTATTATAGACAAGTTTGTATCTGTATTTATAACATCAAAACATTGAAAGAAAGGTATTGGAATAATTACACACACCGGCTAGACAAACCCTGCTTTGCCAAACAAACCGTTCAAAACCTGGGATGTTCTTTTAAATTATGATTTATTTATTTATTTATTATTAGTTTCAATAGCAAGGTTTGTACATGTATGTATAATGTATAGTATAAGTATAGATTATCTTTTTTTTTCACAGACCTCCTCACTAGGATTTCCTGTTCTGAGGTGGCCTGTAGTTTTTTTAAATATTTGTATTTGGTTATGGATTGTCTTTATATCGTCTTCACGATATTTGTAATTTTATTATCACTTTGATCTCTCAGCCATGTTTTTACTTTTGTTTTAAATATATTCATTTCCTTTATATTTTTGATTTGATCTGGTAGAGCATTGTATGACATGCAGCTTTCGTAGTTTGAACCTTAATCCAATAATTCGAAGTAGGTACTTTCTACTTTGACGAGAATTTATTTCATAAGATTGGTACTTCCGAAAATGTCATATTTGATTGTCTATTAGTTAAAAAGAATTATTCCGTATTATCCGTGCATCAACCTTCGACAACACTAACGTTCCGTATTATCCGAAAGGTGGACTCTATGCATATTTACCGAAAAGTTACTCGAAATGGTAATTGTGTGGTATTTACAGACCAGATCTGGAAAGCCGGGTACTTTCACAGCAGTTGGAAGCAGATGGGACACTTACGCAGTATTCATAATAAAATAAAATAAAAAAATGTATTTGGGGTTATGTACTTGTACATTTACTATCTATTAACATTTCACACATTTTTTAAGGTCAATCTCTTGAACTATTCTTGATTTTATTAAACTACTAGCGATATCCCGGCATGCGTTGCTATGCCACTTAATAAATAAATTGTTTCTCCCTGCGTGTCCTTTCCCATTTGTCCCGTCCCCCTTCCGCCTTCCCTTTCTCTCCCGCGTCCCCTTTCCTCACGCGTTCCCACTCCGCCTTCCCTCTATCCACTCCCCTCTCCCCG
The DNA here is from genome assembly GCA_929108145.2 of Limnephilus rhombicus. Taxonomy (NCBI): domain Eukaryota; kingdom Metazoa; phylum Arthropoda; class Insecta; order Trichoptera; family Limnephilidae; genus Limnephilus; species Limnephilus rhombicus. Next base: position 25,098,999 of record OV815295.1, on the reverse strand, counting down.
TCCCGCGAACCACCCTCCTGATACATTGAGTTTTTAAACAGCTCAAATGGAGGACCTCCGTAGTCCAGTGGGTAAGACTCTTGACTCACAATCTGGAGGTCGCGGGTTCGAACCCGGCATGCGCAAATAAAATTTATTTGATTAATTTGTGTTATTTCACAATTACTTCATTTAAATAATATATAGTATATTTGCGGCATGTTCCAGAGTGGAAGAGATACTATCAGTATCGCCCTGGTGTAAGACCACCGTTCAGAATTGAAACGTTGCTTGAAAATGGCTTTAGCCGTGTTTGGTGACCAGATCTGAATAATCCAGGTACTTCCCAACCTTCCTCTTCCCCACCTCCTTTCCCTCCCCAATACCTTCAGCCTCACAACATACCCCAATTGGGGATGCCATAGTCTCACTGGATCCAGACGGGAGCAGTTGAGATTCTTGTGCGGTATTCACTGTAAAAAAAAAAAAAAGCTCGCATGCCACCTATTGCAATTTTTTTATACAAATTTCATAATACCAGAGCTCACCAGTGTATATAGAAACCTTCGCGGGCGTGCTCACAGTAACTCACCAAAGTTTCATCGCAATCGGGTAAACGGTTTAGCAACGCATAATTTCATGATGCGATTTACATTCAGCCACTGTTATATTCCGATAAAAAGGGCAGTAACTCAACTTACTTCTTTAGTACACGGAAAACTAATGACTTCGTGACTTACAACCACTTTGAAATGGCCTTTTCTCAAGGTGTAAAACTGTTAGGGTTACAAATATGTCTTCTTGGAAGATAGATAATTATATTTATGAAACAAGAAAATGTAACTAGTAACTAACTAAAAACGATCGCCGGCATGCACACATCAAATCCCCAAAGTCGTAACCATTGCAATCGGATGAATGGTTAGCAACGCATAATTTCACGACACCACAGATCACTATTGTATAGAAACCATCGCTAGCATGCGCACATCAAATCCACAAAGTTTCATCCCAATCGGATGAATGGGCAATGAGCAATGCATAGATATCTCATACATCCCCAAACATATTTTGATAAAGCTTATATTATGTCTTTTATATGTCTAACATCTGTGAGAGATCCTATGAACCTTTTTATGCTCTAAAAGCGAGTACTTCTGATTATCAGAACGCGCTAATCAAGAGAGCAACTCGATTCTGCATTGGCCGTCGACATTTTCAACGTCACTTACAGACAATTCAGCAACAACTATCTTTTGACGCATGCCACAAAATAGTAAAACTGCCCCCATGACCTTTTCAAGCAAGGATCATACTGAGCAGACGCAACGCGACGCAACGTTCCTGTCCCGTTCACACTGGCCGACGTACGTACGCGTCGCTGTGACCACGTGACAAGGGGTCTCTGGTTGTGCGCAGGCGCGTTTGATTTGACACATTTGACATTTATTTTTTAGGTTATGTTTATGTGATTCTCTTCTCAGCAGATGACAGCTTTGCCATGTCTTGAAAGTGAATTTGAAGATGATTTGCTACGATTATTATTATTAAATCAATATTCTCGTAAAAAGAAAAAAGTGAGAAGTATTTGGGTCCACAACATTAACAAACAAAGACAAATGTTTGGAGAGTTCCATACTTTAGTAGGTACTCTAGTTAACTAATCTAATTAACTAGAATCTTATGACGGACGATTCTTCATGTACTTCCGTATGAGTAAAGTGGTGTTTGAAGAGCTTCACAGCATAATTGAATATAACATAAAAAAGAAAACACGAAAGTCCAATCGGATCGGAGAAAGACTGGCAGTGTGTCTATGTCATGTTTGATTGTCATTCATTATAGGGGTATAATATTGAAAGTCATGCCATGAATGGCTGAAATTTCCTCCCAAGCTGCACTGCGTATGCAGAATTTCTATAATCCTGTAATTTGATTTTATAAATAACTTCGTGCCGTCCAGTTTCAATGAACTGTTCGTCATCCATTTTTGAATAATATCTGTCAAAAAAACAACCACAGATATTGCGAAACATAACGTTAGATGCTTAGATAACACCAGAAAGATGTAAAATCATCTCGTAGTAGGCGTGACCATACCCCCTCCACCTTCCACATGGCCCACGCCGATCTGGCTGCGGCAGATCCGCGTCGCGTAGGGGGCGTCGGTTTGCGTTGCGTGGGGCTAGTGTGATTCTAAAGCACCCGTTTCCATAGAAAATGTATGGATGGTAAGTGGTCCAGATATGGAAATGATGACGTCTACCTACGTCGCGTGGCGTGGCGTGGGCCTAGTATGTTCCCAGCTTTACACTTACGTCTACCTCAAATTTGTAATATTCTCCGTAATTTAATAGTGTATTTTACGAAAACATGAAAAAATAAATAAAATACACATTTATCCAGAGATTCTATAAGTCATTAATTTTATTTTAAACTGTCAAAGAAAAGTTTTCACCCATTAGAAGACAAATTAAGTGAAAATCTCTTTTCTCATTGGTATATTTTTCTTGCTTAATCGCCCTCATTCTGCAGCTAACATGGTTTCATGACATCAACCCTTCCACACCTTAATAAAATACAAATAGAACAGCCCTTAGGCGAGTTTCATTAAACTATTTAGACCCCTATATAAAAGTGCCCTCGCATCTGCCGGCGCCCTTAACAAGAAGTTAATTGCGAGGTTCGTGAGAAGGTAAAAAGGGTTTTGTGACACTTTGTTGGCGGAGAATGCTGAGATCTTCTTTGTTGTAAATTTTAGGTTAGTTTGGAAAGTATAAAATTCTTGTTGTAATTTTGAAGTAAAATTTATTCGATTCATAAACGAATACATTTTATTTTTAGTAATATGAATTAAGGTAATTGATTCAAACGATTAGTTTTAATATGTCACACGTTTTAAAAATCTTTTACTTTTTTTAAATTTATTTTTTTTAATCACTTTTTTTTACAGGAGGCCCTGAGGAAAATAGTTTCTCTCAGGGCCTATTTCATCTTTGGGGATGCTGTGTAGTGGTTTTTTTTTAGGAAAGGAAGAGAAGAGAGTTCTGGGAAGGAAAAGGGTTTAAGGGGTAGGTAGGAATTTTTAACACGGGCACCCCTGCTAAATCACCAAACATAGCGAACCACTTGGGGTGACCTATGGCAGAGGTGTTGGTTATCCAATAAAGGTTACCGGGGTGGCGGTACCGATTCCCGCCACCCAAACTAATAAGTTGTCGGAATTAAGTGATTCAATTCAAAAGTTTCTCTCTTTTACTACTGCAATGATTCTCGCGTCCGTTCAAATACCTCGTAACTAACTCGTAACTAACCGTGGCTTCGATGGAGCCCACATACCACATACCTGAGCTGGTCACTTATAGTTACACCAAGCGTATCAATTGAGGGGCTGTTCGAAAGATTGCTTACGTTGAAGGAGACTAGATTTTCATTTCAATCCCTTTTAGACATAATCATACATGTTTAGGTTAGGTTTTTGAAACATTAAATTCAACATTATTTTTACCCCAAGAGAAAACACTCTCGAGGTAACCGTCTATTCTTTGCTTCAAACCCTCCGAGCCGTTGGAGTTTGTCCACCTTTGGAGGTTTATCAAAAAAAAGCCACCATGGACTGCAATGTCATCTGCGTAACAATGAATCCATCCCTCCCAATGCGGTGCAAGGCGATGGGTCATTGGAGGTTGCCCACCACTTTCCACGGCGTTCTTAGGAAACAAATGGTTTCCTCCTTCAACGGAGACGTCAGGACTCTAATTATCATTACATAGTTACAGCTCTCGCTGTTTGTGCTCTTAGATCTTTACGCAACGGATTTTCATGCGATTTTCACTAATAGATAGGAGTCATTCACGAGAAAGGTTTTGAGGTTATAATTTGTCAAGGTTTTGTGTAAATTGGTTGAAATACATAATATATCTGGCCAAGTGGCAGCGGGCAGCGGACTCACAAACGGGCAGTGTGGATTTGATTTAACAGATGGCGTTGGTTATAAAGGTTCCGTTAGCTACAGCAAAGTGGCTAATAATAATATACCAAGTAATAATAATCAACCTCATCAATGGCGTAGAATCCTGAACATCAATAATTTCTCTCAAAAAAGTGTTAAAAACCTCCCATCAGAAATCAAACCAGCATTTTACACTAATAATAATATAGGCAAACTTTTAATGAATGGTAAGGATAAGGAAGACAGTCTATCTCACTCGGGAATTTACTCACTTCAATGCAGTGACTGCGCATTTTTTTATATTGGTAAAACAGCGCGCAACATAAACACCCGTGTCAAAGAACATCTTAGATGTTTACACGGCTCTGGATTTTCAGAATTTGCAAACCACTTGATTGAAAACGATCATAAATTTGACAAAAACGCTGGCGCCAAACTTATTCATAAAAACAACATCGGTATAAGGTTGGATAATTTAGAGGCACTTGAACTTAGGAAAGCCATAAACACTAATAGTAAGGTAGTAAATAACCAACTTAATTTAAATAAAAGTCCCATACTAAGATTGTTCCCTATTGATAAAGAACACGTCCGTTCCCTTCCCAATTCTCCATCTATGCCTCCTTCTTCCTCCTCCACTTGACGAGTCCAGCCCATTTTTGGTAAATTATATATTATAACACAAATGTAACCTAATGTCAGTAGAGTATTATACTGCCCTGATGAAGCTACGGTTGTAGCAAAACCCGGTCGGCATAAAGTATAAAAATAAAAGTGGTGTTTACAAAGTTATTGTTTTATTTTAAATTAATAATGTCACATCACAAAGTATCCGCTTCATATGAACAAAATACGTTTGGCTGCGAAAATTTAAAAACGTATGTTCACATAGATCAAGCAATGTAATTTAGGTAGTGAAATCTGAATAACCAGACAATTTCCAACCTTCCTCTTCCCTCATTTTTCTTTCTCCCACCACTATCGGTATCATAACATATCTACCACAATTTTGGGATGCCATGTTACCACTGACTCCGAGCTATTGAAAGGGTTCACGGCGAGTTCATCGAAAATCAATTCATCATTGAAAACGAGTTCATCGAAAACCAATTCATAGAAAACCAATTCATCGAATTATCAATTTAGCGAATCGCAAAATATCGTCGAAAAAAAATATTTGAGAGAAAGGCCGAGCGGACCGGGATGTTAAAAAAGCATTGGTCAATAAAAGTTGTTAATGAATTTATATATAAAAAAATTGACAATAAAACTTTGGACAAGGAGACCTAACCTAACCTAACCTTTTTTTTCGATGAATTAGCGAATCGTTGAATTGATCATTCGATGAATTTGTTTTCGTTGAATTGGTTTCCGATGTACTCGTTTTCGATGAACTCGATTTCGATAAAGTCGTTTTCGATGAATTTGCTTTCGATGAATTGATTTTCGATGAACTCGTCAGTTACCATTTAAAGTCTTGGGTGGCATAAAATTTAAGAAACCTTGGTAGCTAAATAATATCCAAGAAGTACTTCTGTGGAACTGAAAGACCAATAGATTTAATGTTCGTAAAATGAACACCGTAGATATTTATGTAGAAGTGTTCTCCGCATAGAACATAATATAACGTAGATAGAAGTGGTTTCCGAATAGATAAATAACGTATTTGTGGTCAGAATCAATTTCCGTGAGTTGACCGGCGCGCGCAATCAATATTCGTTGAAGACATTCGAATTGCAGTTCCGTGTTCCAAATTCAAACTGTTCAAATGCAACCGCTTCCGTTCGTTTCTTGAATTTACGGTGGGTTCCGCAAGTGTTGACAAGAGACACCGTTTTTCAGTCGACTTTTGCAATTACATTCAATCTCATAGAAAAATTAAATAGGCATATTAAATTAAATGTAATAATAAGCGAAACATATTCACGAATCGTTGCCAAATGAAGAAAAAATACCGATAGTTGTATGCAAAGAATCTCACGCATTGGCAAAGAGTTAATGCTTTTTTATAGAACCAAAAATCCTATTCAGTTTGATTATAAACTAAATAGTGTGTGTCTATCTACTGTCACATCTATCAAGGACCTTAGGATCACTCTTGACTGCAAACTTTCTTTCCGTGATTTATTTATTTATTTATTTATTTATTTGTTTATCAAGACATACACAGTACATTATAATACAGATTATAAGGTATGTTAAATTAAATTATTACATGGTTATGTACCTATTACGTAAGTCCATAGAATGTCATTTGATAATTACGCCTGAGATATGAACCGGTCTTAAAACTTAATTATTGAATGAATGAAGTAATAATAATAAACAGGAAGAAAAGAGGGGGGGGGGGGGGGGAGATAAGGAGACATTTTGAAATCAAGAATTATATGCTCACTAATTGTAACTGACTGATTAAAGTTTAATAAAAAGTTAAGTGTAAGTAATTTAAAACAATTATATCACGCCAAGAAATTTAATAAATTAGTTTTGTATGTTTGCAAGGAATCATGAAAAATGTCTAAGTGTAGTAATTTTTCATAGTGATTATAAGTTATGATTGGGCGAGTAATTGGTGAGTTACTCGCTGCATTAGTGTTATTGGATTCTATATGAAAAAGAGAAGTGTGCCTGGTACGCCTCATTGGGACATTTAAACCAATAGTGGATAGCAATTCAGGACTATCTATTTTATTATTTAGCAGGTTATACAGAAACAGCAGATCTGATAATGTGCGTCTTTTTTGTAAACTTAACATGTTATTTGTAGTTTTGTTGTATTTCTTGAATAAATATTTAGAGAATTTATTCTGTATACTTTCTACTATATCTATGTACACCTTATATTGAGGATTCCATACCGGGGACGCATACTCCAGTGGACTTCTGACCAATGAACAAAACAACATTTCAAGAGTCTTAGCACTTTTGAAAACTTTACATATTCTTAATAGGAAACCTAGCATCTTGTAGGATTTTGATATTATGTGTTCGATATGCTTATCAAAAATTAATTTGTTGTCTAAATAAACACCTAGATCTTTACATGTAGATGTAGATTGTAAAGGTTTATTATTCAAGTTGTAAGAATAGATGATTTTATTTTTATTTCTAGTAAATGTAATTGAGTGACACTTAGAAATGTTTAAGGAGAGTAAATTTGATTCACAATACGCGCACAAATGATCAAGATCGCTTTGTAATTCTATACAATCAGATAAAGACTGTACAGGTTTAAAAATTTTCATATCATCCGCATATAACACAAAGTAACTATTTTGAAAGCATACATAGATGTCATTTATGTAAATATTAAATAAGAGTGGTCCGAGATGCGACCCCTGGGGCACACCCGAGACGATTTCCGTTAAACAGGATGCGAAACCGTTGACAACCGTGATTTGGTGCCGATTACTGACATATGATGCGATCCATCTATAGAGATCACCGTGAATTCCCAGACTAAATAACTTCTGTAAAAGAATATAGTGATTAACACGGTCGAATGCTTTGGAATAATCAGTATAGATGGCATCTACCTGGCATCGCATATCCATTTGAGCATGAAGAAAATTTATAAAAGACACAAGATTCGAGGTTGTGGAGCGATTTCTCATAAAGCCATGTTGATTAGTTAAGAGTGAAGGTGAGATAGTAGAATATAATTGATCGTAAACAATTTTTTCCAAAACTTTACTTAGAATGGGTAATTTGGATATAGGTCGATAGTTGGAGACATCATTTTTACTACCATTTTTAAAGATTGGGGTAATCAAGGCTGTTTTCCACTTGTCAGGAAATGTTCCTTCAGATAGCGATAGTTTGAAAATGGCAAAAATGGGGGGTGTCAGTTGTTTACTACAATAATTTATAAAGATTCCTGGAAGTTGGTCGTTCCCCGGTCCCTTTTTGATATCGATGGACTTAAGGTATTTGAAAGTTATGTCTTCATTGATCTCGATTGAGCTAATAGCGCTATTTGAATTTAAACAGTCTCTGGCATTGCTTGTATGAGCAGGTTGAACATTCGAAAATACAGAACCGAAATACTCGGAAAATAAATTGGCTACTCCTTTACTGTCATTAGCAGTTTTTTCACCATAAATCATATGATCGGGGATGGTAGGAGATTTTCTTTGAGAATTGACATAGGACCATATTTTTCTAACATTTATGCTGTATGCCGGATTCTATCGTAGAAATGTAGGTTTTGTAAGCCGCTGAAACGACCGTTTTTTGTCTTTTGCGAAGCAAAGAAAATGACAGATAATCAAGAGGGTTCCGGTGACGCTTCCATGCTCTAAAGAATTTTAATTTTTCATTAGTTATTTTTATTAAGGCTGCCGTGTACCATAGTGGATATTTTCCAGATTTCACAACTTTCTTGGGAATAAACACATCGACAATTTGTTCAATTATAACGTAAAATGAATGTAACGCTGTATTTACATCCGGTGCATTTATAACGGTAGACCAGTTGGTCTCATTCAGTTTCTCATTAATCTCGGTGTAATCTGCTTTATGGAATAATTTTATTGTTCGAGGAGTTGAGAGGGTTGCATTAGTGGATGGAAATTCTAGCTCTATAACCAATGATTTATGATGAGCATCCTCTTTAACTAAAGGGTGATCGGCAAGCGACACCTTAGCTGGAGTGTTACAGAAAACGAGGTCCAAAATTCGTCCATAGTTATTAGGTAAATTGTTAAATTGGGTTAAATTTGCAAAATATAAGCAGTTAAGTAACGTGAGTGAACATTGGTCTCTGTTAGGTGATCACATTTATAATATCGTAAACTAGCTGGTTCCCGGCATGCGTTGCTATGCTATTTAATAAATAATTTTTTTCTCCCTGTGTGTCCTTTATCATTTGTCCCGTTCCCCGTTCCCCTTCCGCCTCCCCTTCCTCTCCCGCGTCCCTTTCCCCTCTCGCGTTCCCACTCGGCCTCCCTCACCTCCACTCTCCCCACTCCACACCCCCCTTTTACCGTCCCGCGAACCCCTCTCCCGAGTTACCTCCCCCCTCCCACGAATCCCTACCCGAGTTCCCCTCCCCCCTCCCGCATTCCATACATTTAGTCCCGGTGGATTCAGTTTTCAAACAGCTCGCGTGTCACCTATTGAATTTTTTTTTATACACATTTCTTAATGCCAGAGCTCACCAGTAGTTCTATACAAACCTTGTCCTGATAATAACGAATACAACAAAAAAAGAATTATCCAATTTGGTGCAGTCGTTTGGAAGTTATGAGCGTACATACATTTCGAAGATTCATTTTTATATAGAAGATAAATCACCTTAACTACTCGGCTTCATTCATAGAATTACCTCCGACTTCAAACATATAAGTACACTTAAAACTCTTTAGTTTTCGCTGGTTCGCCCTTACCTTGAATATGCTAGTGTCATTTGGTCTCCTTTCTACGCTGTCCACATTTGTCACATCGAATCCGTACAACATCGTTTCCTAAGAGGAATTGCTTGGAGGTTGGGTCTTGAAAGAGGCGAGTACTCATATAATGGTGAAATTGAACACATTTTATTTCTTTATTTCTTTAACATTTCTTCTTTAGAAAAACGTAGAAAGGACTCTTATCTAATGTGCCTATTTAAAATTATCAACAGTATTACTGATACACATGCGTAGACTCTAAAAAATAAAAATATTTATATAATACGATTTTTGTAATTTGTTCGCTGGTGTACAGTGTATGTAGGTTTAGTAGGATAACTTGAAATGACGTGACTAGATCTGAATAGCCAGGTACGTTTTCCACATCTTCTTCCCCTCCCCACTACCCTCAGTATCACACCATACGAAAATTGGGGATGCCATTGGCACTCACTGGCTCGAGACGGTTGAGAGCAGTTGGGACTGAGAGTGTAATTTTCAGATAAAAAAGTTATCCGCAAGTAGGAATCTTTTACGGTTTTTTTGTTTAACTGGCTGCACGTATAAGTATGTCGTATTTTGTATTGCCGCATGCTTTTCGGAGAGTCGAAATTATTGTTAGTAAAAATATTTTTACAGCGGATTTTCACTCAAGATGCTTTCAGATATATGTAAGTACATAGACTTTGGTTGTACGGCCGTATATCCTCTTTACATACTTACTTGAAGAAAAAACCTTCTAAAGTATCATTCCGGATCAATTGTCGCCGGATCAACTGTCCGCCGGACCAACTGTCGCCGGACCAAATGTCGCCGGATCAACTGTCCGCCGGATCAACTGTCCGCCGGATCAAATATCGCCGGACCAACTGTCGCCGGACCAAATGTCGCCGGATCAAATGTCGGGTCACGTTTTTAATGGACTATTGTCCGTTAATTAATAAATAAATAAATTAACTAGATCTATCTTAAAACCTTCGCTCTAACTTTTTCTTAGTTTGTCAGCAACATTTTTTATTTACATTAGCTCCTCACAGGAGGCCCCAAGGAGAAAAAATATAATACTTTATTTTGAGACGCCACCTAGCGAGGGATTTAACACTAACAGTGACTCTCTCGCAAAAATAAAGTTGGTTGTTTTCAGGTGGAAAAAAATATAATAAGCAGTAATTGTTGAATGAAACACTAGTATGTATTGAATCATTTGGCGGGTATAAGATAAGCCGCCATAGCTCAATTGGGAGAGCAGCTGACCGGCAATCAGAAGGGCACGGGTTCAAGTCCCGTTGGTGTCATGTATTTTTTCTCGGAAGATTTTTCAATGTGGATGAGTGTTTCAGGCTGATAATTATTGCTTATAATAATTGTTACAATAAATAAATGTTTATACAAAAATAATGATGAAAACTGAAAAACACCAGACTAGAAATAATGTATACATTTAAAAAAAAAAAAACAAGTAAAAGTAAAATGATAGAACTCAAAAAAATAGTAAAATATAGTGTGCCAGTTTTATGGCTATTTTTTTAAACAAAAAATAAAAATTTAAAAAACACCACACGTAAATTGTTCACAAACATTGTGTTTATTCAGGGTATTTTTTGTTGTAATTTAAATTATTTTTTATTAATTATAACGGTGTGGGCAGCCTTGAAAAAAGAAGTAGTAACTATAGTTAAAAAAATCTTTCTGAACACGTACATTTTTATAACGTGGTTGATATTTAAAGTTCGTGAAACGAAGAAGGAACGTTACTCACATATTAATAACGCCCATTTAAAACAAAGTTGAAAAACGCAACTAAACCAAGTTAGCAAGAGGAAACACAGTACCCACACAGAGTATACGGGGTGTTTTATTGTAATCCTAACGATTGCGAGGCCATTTCGTGCGACAAGTTTGTAGGGGGACGTAAATCTAAGCAGGCTACCTAGTACCAACTACCTACTTGTACTAGTAGCCAGAACGTCCCGACGAAATTTGGTAGTCCGAATAACGACGTTGGACGGTGTTTCTGTGTTTTGTCGTTCAAAAAAACAAGTTATTTTGGTTTTATTACGGTCGGAGGCGTAAAGCTTTCTGGAAATCAATTGTTTTTTTTTCTATCGTTTCTTTCAGAATATGTGTTGGTGCTTTACAATTCTCATTCTTTTTGTGAATCTGATGCTTTAGACATGGCATAACATAACTGTATAGGATTTGAATAAATATTTTATAAAAAAATATAATCAGTAGAGAGCATCGATATATTAACTATAGATTAGCTCTCCCATACCCAATTCCAGTCCCAAAGTGACACCACCTACGAGAAATTTCATAATAAAACTAGCCATCGAATTCCGTTGCATCTCTTGCGTGACGTAGTTGTTTTACTAGGAAGAAATTACACATTTTTTATCAAATGTTACTTTTCTCGATACGCTGCCTCGAATTCATATGTTATGTACATATTTTCTTGGATATTCATATAACTGATTAAATTGTTAATAATAAAGTCCGCGAGAGCCCAAACCTAAATTATTTCTAACTGCCTGAAATTTGTGTTTTAAAAATGATCTTCACAAAGCTAGTAATTCCGTTACTGCGAACTTGCTGGAATACAAATTAGCTCCACGCAGACCAACTAAAGGTGCAAACCAATGCTTCTTACGATCTTTTGACTGCGAGATAATGGACTTTCTTTTTGATAAATGTTTTCGTAAACCAATATTTTTGGTTCCGGTGTCATTTTTAAGACCTACACGCCCTGTCTAGATATACTTGGTCGAAGGTAGAGAGTCTACATAGAAGAGGATTGGATAAGTAAGAGAAGGATTGTGGATGTCACTTAAAAAATATTTTCTAATTTGTGAGGCGGGTATGGGTTACATTGCCCTTTACCGATTTTTTTTTTTTTTTTTACATTAACTCCACACAGGAGGCCCTGAGGAAAATAATTTCCCTCAGGGCCTATGTCATCTGGGATGCTGTGTAGAGGGTCTTTTTGAGGAGAGGAAGGAATGAACATTGGTCTTGAAGAGACCCATGTTGTAGGAAGGAGGAAACACAGAGACCGATGGAACCTTTTACTGGATACAACACCTCTGCCATAAGAACTCCAAGTGGTTCGGTTCGTTTGTGTCTTAATAGGGGTGCCCGGGTTCACGGGTTGAGAATTGTCTAGGAATTGTTGACGGATGCGTCCGCCCACGTATTGCGTGGCAGGCCTGATTTGGAGAGACTTGTTGAAGGAGAACCTTTGAACTCTCCAGCAGGACTCTCTCGCAATTTTTATCGGAAAGAAGAACATCAAATTTAATTTAATTTAACTAAACAAACTACGTAGCTCTGATTTGACTTATCTTACAACTGTATTGTACTTTTCCTAGTATTATACTTTTCCATCTTGCATTGTGGAGTATTTAGTTTTGATTTTATTTCGTTTTTTTCTTTGTTTTTGTTTTAAATGTTGTTTTTGATTTTGTCTTCTATTTGCTTTATGATTTTGATTTTTGATTTTGTTGTGCTTATTTAGATGTTCTTTGTGATAAATAATAATAAAAAAACATGTAAAAGCCCAGCCGAGCGTGTAATTCAAAATAAATAAATAAATAGTCATCGCCTTGCCCGGCAGTTGAAGGGTTAGATTCATACGTTCGTTACTCCTAGACTCACTGACCCACCTATTCCTACCCACCTCTCATACGTTTCTCCATCCCAAAACTTCCTCTCTTTCCTTTTCTAAAAAGACCCTCCACACAGCATTCCCAGCGATGATATAGGCCCTGAGGTAAATTTTCTTCCTTAAGGTCTACTGTGAGAAGCTAATGTAAAAAAATCATACAAATGAAAATAGTGGTGGGATAAACAAAATCCTACAATAAAAAAAGTTTCAAAATGGCGTTGAGCGCCGAAACAGCTGTCAATAATAAAAAAAAAAAAACTACTTGCATAGCTTCATAATACAACTATTATAATTTGATTCGCTTTCATAAGTCAGGTACGCCTCACACGTCATACATATGTCTGGTAATGTTATATTATCGTGAAAACAAGCTTATAGCCGAGTGGTTAAATGTAAAAAAAAATAGAGTTGTTCGAATTAAACACAATAATTACATGCAACATTGATTGATAAAACGCTGCCGATGTGTACGGATCCTGATATAAAAATTAAAACTGTTATTACTAACCTTTGACAGTCAATGTAGCAGTTTAACTGAACTGTATGTAGATGTGTTAGCTTTGAAAAAAAGGTAACTTTGGTGTTATATTTTAAAAAAATAAACGTAATGGGTTCAGAGAAGCTTGGAAATAGTGTTTGCATTGCAATACTACCGTTTGTGTCCTCTCCTTCTAAAGGGATGTTTTTAGTTTTCAGAAAACAGAATCGGAACGGGCGAAAGATCCTGAAAGGATGAAATTGGTTTCGTTAGGGCCATGAAATGGTTTATGAAGGTTTTGCGACTGGCATAATATGGATGGGGTACTAAAATTTTATTTAACGTTTCAGAGCAAAGGAGGCGTTCGGTATTCGGGATTTATATGAGAAAATTAGTCTCTGAGATAAGGATTCTTGTTAATTGGTTGAAATATTAACTTATTTCCTACATTATTATTGATAATAACAGAACTTCAATTGAACTTTCACAGTATCAAATTCTATGAAACAATCATTCTATTAGTTGCAAGAGATGTAAAGAGGATGAAAAAACTTTAATTCACCTTCAGACACCTGGGAAGTTACACGAACCAAGAACTAGGAGACAGCCGAATATCTAATGGCAACCCTGGTGAACTTTACCAAAGACTATGGATTTATGTCAAAAAAATGAGGTAAAATGTAAATATTTCTACTTTTGATACTGACTTTCATGGTGACAGTGGCGGCTCGAGCACTTCTTTGGTGGTGGGGATCGACATTTTTTACATAATATAAAATTTCTCAAAAAAATAAAATTATGGTCTAATCTAATGCTAATCGGATATCTAAAATAATATAAAATGTCTATTTATATATAGGTATGTATACATACCAATTTGCAAGATAGTACAATAAAAATAAAACTTTATCTTGCAAGATTAATATCGAACTTAATTTGAATGCGCGCGATTCCCGCCCGTAACTTCGCAAACAAATGGTTCATAGGGGATTCAAAGAACTGTCCCCGTGGTATTTGAATTCACATACGAGTGCGCATGCGCAGTTGTATACGATCGCGAAACAACACAAGGAATCTACGGGGATAGCTCGGATCGTCCACTAAGTGCGCATTAGGTTCTGCGCACTGAGAAATATACTCGCTGTTCTCATGCGCCGTACATTGTTCGCTGTACGCGCGTCGGGTCTTTTAAAATCATGCGGAATATTTTTTTGTAATTTATTTCTGCTAATGTTAATTAATTTTATGTTTCAGTAGGTTTCGAGTGTAACTGGTGGGGACTGTCCCCATTGTCCCCCTGTAAAGAACCGCCACTGCATGGTGGAATCCATATATTACAAAAATTTTAAACCTTTTACCACTTAATTTATTTCTGACCATAACCGGTTTCAGCCTATAAGGGCCATCTTCAGAATGGTTCAGTCGGAAATAAGTTAAGCGGAAAAAAGTTTTAAATTGTTTCAATATAAAGGTAAAATAGCACATTTTGTCCGTGGTCTCATGTGAACTATGGTGTTGTGAGTCCAATTCCTCGGCTGGCTCTATCATTGTGCAAGCAACACCTTTCGCTTATATTGATGGTATTAATGAATTCTGACCTTGTGACCGTCTCAGCATTATGGTCACAACAGGGAAACCAAGGCAGGACTTGGCGCTCGGTTGCCTGTTGAAATACGAAATTAATGACCCTGACGGACTATCACCTTACCTCTCCCTGGACCGGACCCGGCTAGCAGCAAACCCAAGGAGACTCTAAAAATCAAATAGAAACAGTTCTATAGCAGCAACGCTGATTGTTAAAAGGAGCGACATCTTGCGCCTCCGTGGATTGGGACCTTCAGCCTCTTTACATATTACTTCATTTTGTTCGACCGACACGTTTCTTTATTGGCTACTGGTTCCACTGGCCCCAGGCAGCGGTATGTTACGAGAGGGCACCACTTTGATATTTAACCCTACACATCTAACGATGTTATTGCACACCAAAATGCTAATCATTCGACTTTTTCACAAACATTTTTTGAAGTCCCGTTTTTCATAAGATTTTAAATTTATTTACATTTAATTGTCAAATTAAACAACATAATAAAATAGACCTAAGATCTTCATTCAAATTTTAGGTACTAAATCAGATACCTAGGTACTTATCTAAAATGGCAGTATTTTTTTAAAGATAAATTTTACCTTTGAACACTAAATACATTGCCTTTTTTCATCGTGAAGAAAAAAGCCATAAATCAAGATGAAAGCGAGTTACCTATATATTTGACGTGAGTTCGACAAAACTTTAAAACTAACCATTTGACAAACCAACGATCTGTCAGTACGAATCTCGAAAACAAAAGTTACCGACTAAACATAACAGCTATGCGCGTGAGTCTAGCGGCGACTAAATTGAAATTTGACACACGACGGCTATACTCTAGATAAAAACATTTAAAAAAAGGTAGATTTACATTTGATGCTCGTAATATTGATTAACTTTAGGCTATACAGTGCTAAATGTAGTTAAATTTTAGCAATCTTACTCATTCAATTAGTCAATATTTTTTAGAAATCAAAGAGAATCTAAGAACGAAATAGCTATCACAACCCCCTAAAAATTAGTCAGACTACGGCAACGAAATGATGTTGATTTTGAATTCAATTTACGTGGTGTTAACCTTTAATTGCTGACGTGTTTTTTTTTACGTATTCCCCGACGTGGGGCCTGGGCGGCCCGTTACTTTAAATGTTTATATATTAGAGATCCATGAAAATTTTGAAGTCCAAATTATTATTTATTATAGATATTATTAAATACAAATTATTATTAAATATAACTAAATAAAATAAAATAAAATAACATACTTTTTTTTTATTTTTAAGTAACTTATATTTGACAATTTGGATATTATGTAATAATTTTCGGAAAAAATCACTTGAGATCAGAAATCAGTCTGAACTCACTTTTATTATAATATTTCAATAGTTTCTCGAATAAACTATATGTTTAAAACCTAGAAAAATTGTTTATGTTTATTTTTATATAATAAAAATCAACTTTAAAAAGTCACGTAAGTAATGACGATGGGTTAGAAAGCCCGCAAAAAAATTGAAATGAATTTACTTACGGAAATTTTTAACATTAAAAATCTTACATACGGCTCTGGCGTCACTAAATTCGAAGCTACTGGAAGTGGCGTATGCGTCACGAGCGGGGGAGGGGAGTATTTCCATATGTAGTTTTTTCAACTAAAAACTTTAAAAAAAAATAGGGTACACAATTAGGGTCGGGTGAAGTGAAAGTGATGAATTTTTGGTTTGATTTTGAAGAAAACATTTTTGGGAATAAAACTCTTCAAAAAAGTTACCGGACATCAAAAATTTTAATTTATATTTTTTACTCAAAATAATGTCAGGAATCACTGGTTAAAGTAAGTACATACTTTAACACCCTGCATATAAAGCTGGTAACTTCAAACGAATGTACTAACCCGCTCCACATATTTCATTTTAAAACTTATTGCCATAAATCAAAAGCACCATCAAAGTGCACAATTTTATGAGACCATGAATTCATTCTAGAGAGTGTAACGAAAGTTTCAACAAAAACTATCAAACTCGAACGTTGACCCCTGGAATTTGACATTGCTGAAAAGTGTAAACCTTTCAGTACATCTGCAAACGGTCGCATGAAAACATGTGTTTCAATTTATGGTGGGCGATAGAAGGGTGACTTTGGGGCAACAAGGGTGGCTCGAAGGCTGTTGTTAACCCAAAGCCATTCACACCCTTGCCGGCTTATACTACCCCAGTTTACAGCCGAATATATTGACGACATAAGCTTTGAAATGGACCTTTTTAGTTTGAAAGATCGAAAGGCCGAAATTGAAAGTCGTACGGCGTTGATCGTTGACTTCGAATGTGTATTATTTTGCGAATTTATTTTTAGTGGCAGCACACAACCCGCTTCTAAGGAATTTTATATAAAAGGTTTATTCCCTTTCGAAAAGAAATTGGTAAAGTAATGAAATGTGGACGAAAAAGTCTCTAATCATTGGATAATAAGATAATACTAATAAATCTAACTGTAACTTGAAACAGAACAATTTTACTCTACTTTGTATTGGTCGGAATTTCTTGGGAGTTCTACACTGCTCTACATTGTGTAATTTGGGAGGCGGAATTAGGGTAACCAATACCTCTGCCACAAGTGGTTTGCTACGTTTGGTAACTTAGCAGGGGTGCCCGGGTTGATGCGGTGAGGTTTGTCCGGGTCTTGGCGGTGGATGCGTCTGCCCACCAGCTGCATGGCAGGCCGGATCGAGAGATAATGCTTAAGGGATTTCTATGCTGTACTCTCTCAGAACATCGTCTTGCACCGCAGTGGGAGGGATGGATTCATACGTCCGTCAATCCTGGACACACTGACACCCAGATTCCTACCCACCGCTAAAACCCCTTTCCTTCCCAGAACTTTCTCTCCTAAAAATGCCCTCTACACAGCATCCCCAAAGATGACATAAACCCTGAGGTGAATTATTTTCCTCAGTGCCTCCTGTGTAGAGCTGAGGTAAAAAAAAAAACAAAAAAATGTAGTTGTAATGAGAATGAGTTCTCTGATTTTTACTTCTTTCAAAGGGAGGTCATATAATAATTGACCTTTGCTTGTTTTTTCATCTTGCTTTTAATATTGTTTGAGTATATTACTTCTATTTTATTTGAATTGTCTATTTTAACATTCAGTTTAATTTTAGGCTTGATTTTTATTACGGTTTTTTCTAAACATTTTTGTTTTTGTTTTTTGTGTCTACATTCACAACTCTTATTGTAATATAGCCTATAAATGAGTATATACAGTACATACTGTCTGCCATGACACGGGTATGAGCCCAGTATTATGGTAGTCGTCATATTGTTATGAATATTGTAATGTGAAATTTATATGGAACTAGCTGAACCGACAAATATTGTCCTGCCATATAAATTATTTCTAGTGAATATTTTAGTTGTAATATAAAAAATAACAAATCTACTGTAAGTGAGTGGGGATGGGATCTATGACAGAAAGAGGAATGGAGCGCTGTAGACGATGACCGCAAAGAATGAAAATGAAAGTAGGAAAATGAAATAAAGGAAATCAATATGAATTTCGAAGAGCAATTGAATGTACGACATTTTTTTGTCATTCCATCTTTAGCCTATACAAATTAACTCGATGGTTTGCCCACGCGAAAACATGATGCCCAATGAAATATCAAAATGACGCGACGCTTCTCGTGAATGTCTTGCTCATGTGTGGATGAAAGTTCGATGAGACCGACGTAGCGCCATCTGTCATTCAACAACACAAATAATTTCGTTCGGTTTAAATTACGAAAGACGGTTAAATTTTATCCTACAAAAATACTAAAAATCGCGTTTAAAAATGGGAGGGTGGGGGTAGGAGGGTTCAAATTTGGGGTTATGGGTATTTTTTGATGCCAAATAAAAAAAAAATAAAAAAATATTGTCAAAAAAATAGGTATTTTTTTTCTGGATAGGGACACCCTAATCACTAAGCGGTATGAAATATACTTTAAAATCTATTCTCATGCTTACCAAATATACATACAAAATTTCATAAAAATCGGTAAAGCCGTTTCCGAGGAGTGCGACCATAAACACCGATTTTTATATGTAAGATTATAAAAAACAAAAAATAAAAAAAATAAGAGTCGCTATTGGAAATCGTACCCAGAATTTCTGTCTTACCGGCACAAGGCCTCTAACCACTCGGCCATTGTTAAAAATTGTTAATATCTAGCAGAGATTTCTAGCGATCGATAAAACCTTATATATCAATATTACATTGACTAAATCCGTCACCTATGGTCTGTTAACGATGTTTGCGAGCACAGTAAACAATAAACTGGTGAGATATATTTTCCAGTGAAAAGGTTCCAACTTATAGTAAACTAGCAAACACCGCCACCGGAAAGGCTAACTTATTAGGTAAAATTTTTGCGGATAACTCAACCCTTGATGACCAAGGTGCTGTCCCGACGTGCGTCGGTTCCTCACTGCGGTTTGCGTATGAAAAAGCTGAGGATTCGGCATTGGGAAGTACTCCATGTTTTACGAGGGCTTGATGTTAATAAAGCTAGTGGGCCTGATGGAATACCTGCCCTGGTACTGCAGAGGTGCGCTGCAAAAATAGCTCCAATTTTGACGAAGCTTTTTATAATGTCCCTGGAGACTGGCTCTGTGCCCTCTGGTTGGAAAAAAGCGATTATCCATCCTATTCCAAAGAAGGGTGACCGCTCCAACCCGGCCAACTACCGCCCCATAGCGATCACATCAGTTTTGTCTAAGGTGATGGAACGTGTGATCAACGACAAACTGCTCACGTACCTCGAGAAGAACAAAATTAATAACAACCGTCAATACGGATTCCGGCGGAACCGCTCGTGCGGTGATCTTCTCGCGTATGTGACGCATGTTTGGGGGCGATGCCTAGAACGTTTCGGTGAGACCAAACGGTTGCACTGGACATTTCCAAGGCCTTCGACCGGGTTCGGCACCGAGGACTTGTCAACAAACTGCCTTCTTACGGACTTCCCGCATCCTTGTGTACGTGGATTGCCGACTTCTTGAGGGTGAGGTCGATTCAGACGGTAGCCGATGGATTCACCTCTTCCTCACACTCTATAAATGCTGGCGTCCCGCAGGGATCGGTTCTGTCTCCGACTTTGTTTTTGTTGCACATCAACGACCTTTTATCATGTGCACCAATTCATTGTTACGCGGATGACAGAACAGTTCATGATAGCTTTTTGTTTGACAAGCCCCCAAAGGGCTCACAAACTCCAACAGCTCGTAGGGCTTTGAAGCAAAGAATGGACGGTTTCTTCGAGAGTGTTTTCTCTTGGGGTAAAAATAATCTCGTTGAATTTAATGTTTCAAAGACCCAATCTTGTCTGATTACGTCTAAAAGAGATCGAAATGAAAATCTAGTCTCTTTCAACGGAAGCAATCTTCAAACAGGCCCTCCATTGATATGCTAGGTGTAACCCTAAGTGACCAGCTCAGGTATGGGGACTCCATCGAGAACCAAAGTTAGCCTCCCAGAAACTGGGCGTACTGTACAGGGCCCGCAGATACTTGAATAGTACACAACTGCTAACACTGTACAAAACACAAGTGCGCCCCACGGTTGAATTTGGCAGCCATCTCTGGTCTGGAGCTCCAAAATACCTGAAAAATACCCTCAACTCTGTGCAGAAACGGGCGGTCCGTTTGATAGATTCTCCCATCTTAACAGACGGATTGCAATCTTTAGAGCACAGGCGTCGGGTGGGAATGCTATCCTTGTTCTACCGGTATTACAATGGAAGATGCTCCGAGGAACTAGCATCATTGATCCCTTCGGCACCGGTGCATAGTCGGGAAACACGCCAAACGCGTGACCAACATTTGTACACAGTTGACACTTGTCACATGAGAAAGGGTCGTTTCTTCAACTCGTTCTTATGTTCAACAGCTCGGCTGTGGAATGATTTGCCGGCCTCTGTGTTTCCGCCTTCCTACAACATGGGTCTCTTCAAGACCAATGTTCATGCCTTCCTCTCCCCAAAAAGACCCTCCACACAGCATCCTAGATAACATAGGCCCTGAGAGAAATCATTTTCCTCAAGTTCATCTGTGTGGAGTTAATGTAAAAAAAACTGGTGTTTTTGAGAAAATAAAAATTTTGTCACCAGAGAGTTTATTTTTGAGCTGAAATAAAATGATTTATTTTATATCTCGACTCATCGGCTTGCACCACAGTTGGAGGTATGGATTAATACGTCCGTCACTCCTGGATATCCCGAACCTCAGATTCTCACCCTTCCCTCATACCTTTATGTTTCCTAGAACTTCCTTTCCTTCCTTTCCTTAAAAAGACCTTCCACACAGCATCCCCTAAGATGACGACGGAAATTATTTTTCTCGAGGCCTTCTGTTTGAAGCTATTATAAAAACGACCCACAGAGCCTACTCACTATTTTCTTAATTAAATGAAGACAATTTTAGCGAAACTCAATCGAAAATCTAAAAAAGATACGGTCACATCTAGGAATCGAACCCAGGACCTTCGCCTTGCCAGGACGCAGCTCTACCAACTGAGCTAATGTGTCCCTATCCGATTCTGTCGTATTTAACTGTATCGTAATTCGACTAAGAACTACCAACATTAACTTCATTTTCTTAACGTATATTTTTATTGGTTGCTATCTTTATGTATGATTGCAAGAAAGCAATTTTCGATTTGGGAGGCGGGAGGCGGGAATGGGTACCGCCGCCCCGGGAACCTTTATTGGATAACCAACACCTCTGCCATAGGTCACCCCAAGTGGTTCGCTACGTTTGGTGATTTAGCAGGGGTGCCCAGGTTTATGGGGTGAAGTTTGTCTAGGTCTTCAAGGCGGATGACCACGACACACTGAACCCCGAATTCCTACCCACCCCTTAAACCCTTTTCCTTCCCAGAACTCTCCTCTCCTTCCTTTCCTAAAAAACCCTCTACACAGCATCCCCAACGATGACATAGGCCCTGAGGGAAATTATTTTCCTCAGTAACATAATCTTTTTTTCTTAACGCATATTTTTATTGGCCGTTTTACGTATGATTGCAAGATTCAAACCCGAATTAAATGCTATCTATATAGTGTCTTGGATAAATTTTATCCAATTTTATGTTTAACATGCGACATCTATTGAATTTTCTGCAAATCAAGCAATTTTTCTCATTAACCAACCAGCAACTCTCCAGTCATTACAAATTCTTACATTTCGTATGGAAAAATTATTTACGGCCCTTACAAAAATTATTGTGTACATGTATCTTAATAACGCAAAAGCACATTTGGGCGCATACAAATAAGTAAATTATCCTGAAAACATCGTATTAAAATCATTGATTCAGAAAAACAAAAAACATAAAAAATATCTACTAAACAAAAAAGAATATGTATGAAATCACTTCTCCATCCTCAACTTAATAATAATAATAATGATGGCATCTCGTTAGGGGAGGCCTTCCAGAAGAAGTCGATTTATTCCCATCTTCGATAATGGATAGATTAAGAGCAGATAAGCTCCCACGTGGCTTCTCCACTCCCTAATACCATAATGCAGGATTAACTGGAATTAAGGTACAGGATTCTGGAAGATTTCTTCAGACTTATATTGGGAGACATTCCTTCTTAACTTGTTGAGATCGAACTAAAAAAATAATGATGTCTTTTTTATTATTTAAAAATATTATCGTGAACCCCTCCGCAAGGTAAGCAGATATAAGCGTTAGAAATAGGACAGCAGTCAAGTACAATAACCATGTTTATACGTCAGCGCGTGTGTTTCCCTTTGATTATATAAATGTCTAGATATAGCGCTCGAGTGACGAAGCGCCAAAAAAAATATCTGCCAAAAGTTGGCATATAAGCTCGGCCTGTCCGCTCAGTGGCGACACTATCGTTGTACGGTAAACACGTGTTGTGTGACATTTGAAAATGTCGATGTCGATTTGCGCTATATCAGTGTGCAGGAATTACATAGGACGATTGAAAACAACTAAAAATGTTACCTATCATCGGTTAATAACCTTTAAATAACCATTCATTTAAAGAAACAATTCAGTTTTAGTAGTGTAATTTGGTCTTAGGACAACGCCGTTTGACCCCATGTTTTGACGCCATGTTTACAGGGTTGCCTGTTCTTCAAATTAAATTTTCCCGATAATTATTTCGAAGAAAAAACCGATCAGATTTACGGTCTTCTGCATCAAGTTAATTTGATAAGTTTGGCCGTGGAAAAATATTTGGCCTTAAGATATCACTATAAGACAAAATTGGATAATATTAACCGGGATGTAAAATCTATACGAAAACTGTTTAAAAAACAAATAAAAAGGGAAGGTCATTAAGAATAAATAATAACTATCGATAGCTTTAGTTTTAAAAAGTTGCATTGTCTTTTTTAGTGTGACAAGATAGTTTTACCATTTTTAGGGATTTACCTGGATGTGGGCCACCTTCTTTATTTGATGATGATAAAAAATTAAATTTAGACACAGCGATACCTGCTGGCCAGTTGGCAGCGTCTATGAATGTATCTTTCTTATTTTCTGTATTTCTTATTTATTTTTAAAAATAATCAAACAAAAATAAATCTCTTTTAACGATGATTTTCTTTTCATTTATATCATTATATGTAGAAAACTATCTTACTTAAATGAATTCAAAATTAAACGAATTATAGGTCCCGCTAAACCGAAACATATTTTTTACCCACTTTTATGGGAAATACTCGGGAGCTGGTATCACTCATCACGCCTACAGTGACGTTGAGCGCTTTACGTTAACAATATAAGTTACCTATACTTGTGTGCATGTCACGCACACAAGCGTTTCAAATCTGGCCTGTTCTTTTTTCGGAGTTACAGCGCAACACTCTATCTAGACATTTATATAATCAAAGGTGTTTCCATAGAAATCGTTATTGTTTTAGTTACATCCCTAAAACAAAAAGTAAAAGGTCGATAGTAGACAAGCTGCACATCCCTATCAAGTTGTCTATGGAAATACATAACAGGAATCAGCTGTCAGTCGTGTAGTTGACAAAAATATTTACACGCGCAAATTTGTTATCGGCGGCTCCACCGCGCTCCACATTTTAAATTTTTATTAAATATTTTTATATGAAATGATGAAAAAATGAAGTGACAAAAGTGTTTATTACACATAGATACAATAGAATAAGTATTGTTGTTTACATAATCTGTGACTTTATTACCGTTTTCACATAAAAACATCACGTGAGTCATTTTGAAAATTTTTTAATGTAAGCGTTCTAAATTTTAATATTTACAAACGCTAATATTTATTTGTAATATAATAATTTGAAAGCCTATTTTGTAACCTTTCTAAAACAGTTTTTACTCTTAGGCTACGTTCAGAAATGTTTTATTTATAGAGCTTTAATTGTGAAGCGGTGATAACAAAAAGTTTTCGTAAAATGTCATTTTGTTAGAGACACCAAAAGCGAATATTCTCGAAATTTCCGTAATGAAGTATTTTCATAAACTACAGACAGCGTTAAAAAAACGAGTAAAACTTCTGCTCCATCTATATTGCTCTCTCTTGTTCCTACAGTGTGATACAGACAATAGGCCTGTACTGTGTTTTAGATAAACAAAACGTATGAGAGAAAGATGGAAAAAAAATGTGTGCCCGCACCTCTCTTTCTTGCCCCTACAGTAATATACGAAACGTAACTCTCTCTCTTTCTATCTTCACTAACTAATATCTCCCTCTCAACTACCGTTCGTTCGTAACGCTGTCGTCACGCATTCGCCAGCTTACTCCCCAAGTCAAGCGTGCGTAAAGAAGTTTTACTTCAATAAGTTAATTTTTCAAATTCTAAAATTCTTCCACAAAGTGTGTTTTTATTATTTTTATGAATAATTTAACTAATTTTAAAATCTTTTGAAATGCCTATATTTCATCTTGTGTCGCGATTGAAACCAAAAGTTTATAGAATGCATTATCATTGGCAATGAGTATATCTGCCGAGTTTCAGCTCGATGGGATGTTGGTAAGTGGGATTAAATTGTTATTGTTGCCGGGCTAAATTCCACTTCAAGATTCCTATCTATTCATTCATTCAACCCAGAAAACAATAGTGACATTCAAGTAGGTATTTTTAAAAATATATAATAAATTTAAAGATATACCATTTTAATTCAAGAATGCGTGTTTTGGAATGGAGGGAGGGTAAAAATAACACCACGCCAACTCAGAATGAAACCAACTCAGAACCACCTCAGAAAAGTCATTAAAAGCTATGAAAAAATAATTTTAAAATAACAGGTAACCCCAATCTAACTTAACCGACATAACCAATTTTTTAAATATTTTTTTATCATCAATCTTAATGACCTTTCTGAGGTGCTTCTGAGTTGGTTTCATTCTGAGTTGGCCGGTCACCGGTAAAAATTGTTGATGCACAATAAATAGAAGAAGTCGAGGGCGTCTAAATAAGATAAGACACGATCAAGTGAATAAATCACCTTTTTTCGAATTGTTTAAAAGTTCGTCTGGAAAAGCGGTTCGTATGAGGTGAACTATGAATGTAAACGAAGCAAATTAGTGTGAGCCTATAGGGGGAGTAGTGTGACAGTCCAACCTTTATGGAAGTTGATGAGTTACTAAGTTAAGTCACTAAATTAATGGTGATTTCTTACCAAGGCGATACTGAGAGTTCCATAAGTTTTTACGTAGTGTTTTTGTTTGATTTAATTTAGGGACAAATTATATAGGTGATTTTGAGTTACATAACTTAGTACCTTTTTGATTTAATTTAGTGATAAATTTTGTAGGTGATTTGGAGTTACATAACTTGGTACCTTTTTGACTTAATTTATGGACAAATTTTGTAGGTGATTTTGAGTTACATAACTAAGTACCTTTTTGACTTAATTTATGGACAAATTTTGTAGGTGATTTTGAGTTACATAACTTAGTACCTTTTTGATATGATTTAGGGACAAATTTTGTAGGTGATTTTAAGTTACATAACTTAGTAACTTTTTGACTTAATTTATGGACAAATTTTGTAGGTGATTTTGAGTTACATAACTTAGTACCTTTTTGACTAAATTTATGGACAAATTTTGTAGGTGATAGTTTTTTTTTTACATTAACTCCACACAGAAGGACCTGAGTAAAATAATTACCCTCAGAGGCTGTATCATCCGAGATGCTGTGTGGAGGGTCTTTTTGAGGAGAGGAAGGAATGAACATTGGTCTTGAAAAGACCCATATTGTAGGAAGGAGGAAACACAGAGGCCGGCAAATCGTTCCACAGCCGATCTGTTGAACA
This sequence comes from Limnephilus rhombicus, assembly GCA_929108145.2. NCBI lineage: Eukaryota > Metazoa > Arthropoda > Insecta > Trichoptera > Limnephilidae > Limnephilus > Limnephilus rhombicus. The sequence goes on along the minus strand of OV815295.1, from coordinate 25,072,651 downwards.
CAAGAACGAGTCGAAGAAGCGACCCGTTCTCATGTGACAAATGTCAACCGTGTACAAATGTTGGGCTTGCGTTTGGCGTGTTTCCCGACTATGCACCGGTGCCGAAGGGATCAATAACGCCAGTTCCTCAAAGCATCTTCCATTGTAATACCGGCAGAACAAGGATAGCATTCCCACCCGACGCACGCCTGTGCTCTAAAGATTGCAATCCATCTGTTAAGATGGGAAAATCTTTCAAACGGACCGCCCGTTTCTGCAGAGAGTCGAGGATATTTTTCAGGTTATTGGAGCTCCAGACCAGAGGTAGCTACCAAATTCAACCATAGGGCGCACTTGTGATTTGTACATGATTAGCACTTGTGTACTATTAAAGTATTTGCGGGCCCTATACAGTACGCCCAGTTTCTGGGAGGCTAACTTTTATCTGGCTTCAATGGAGCCCCCATATCTGAACTGGTCACTTAGAGTTACACCGAGCATATCAATGGAGAGCCTCTTAGTTAGTTTCATAACTGAGTACCTTGTGTTTTTGCTTGACTTAATTTATAACAATTTTTGTTAAGATGGGTGTCAATGTGTTAAACGAATAGATGGGTATTGACTTAAGTCATCCAATTTATTGGGCTGGAATTATCCACTAAGATTTTTATCCGCCTTGATTTGAGCCGAGACTTGCAAGAAGTAGGAGAGTTGATTAAAGGAATCCGTGTTTCTGTCATCAAGGAGGATCCTAACTCCTAATGGACTTGAAAAAAAAAAACTCTTCAATTCAAGAAGAAATTGTCAGCAATTCGTCTTATTTTTTTTTCCGGTGATTTATTCCGCTCTCGTTTTGTGGAAGGATTGGGGGTATGGATGAGATATTGATAAGCTCTGGCGTAAGGAATAAGCTCTGGCGTTATGAAATGATTTATTACACGTTTATGGTCCAGACGAAAAGCGAAGGGTTGCTTAGTAACTATTAGTATTTATTTGACGTGCACTATCATTTTGTTATTTGTTTTGATTACTATGGAGATTCCTTTGATAGTTAAAATTATATTAATATTATAAATGCGAAACTGCGAGGGATTGATTGTTACGTTTAATAGGTGGCACGCGAGCTTTTTTAAAAATGAATGTAACGGGTATGGAGGGGTAGTGAGGGAGGAGAGTGGGTTAAGGGGAAAGGGGTGGGGAGGGTTATAGCGTGGGCGGTGGGACGGGGGGAGTTGAGTGGGAATATTGAAGGTGGAGGAGGCGGAGTGGGAACCCCCCCCCCCCCAATACTGTGCGAACGAAGCCGGGGGCAAAAGATAGTAATATATGCATATAAAAATCAAAATATTCTTGCTTGGGTGTATGTATACGAGTACATGAGATGTCTATGCGTTGCTGAAACATTCATCCGACTGCGGTGAAACTTTGGTGAGTTGTTGTAAGCACGCCCGCGAAGGTTTAAATACATACTGGTTAACTCTGGCATTATGAAATTTGTATAAAAAAATTGCAATAGGTTGCACGCGAGCTGTTTGAAAACTGAATGTACCGGGACTGAATGTATGAATGTAGCGGGAAGGGAACTCCGGAGGAGGTTTCCCGGGCCAGGGGAACGTGGAATGCGGAGAACGCGGTGTGGGTAATGCGTGAGGGGAAGGGGACGCGGCAGAGGAAGAGGAGGCGGAAAGGGAACGGGATGAATGGCAAAGGACACACAAGGAGATTTTTTCTTTATTAAGTGGCATAGCAACGCATGCCGAGAACTCGCTAGCATTTAATAAAAAACGACTCATTTAAAATAGGGCAAAAATCCTTCGACAAATAATGCACATATTATGATTTTTTTCACAGCTGAAACGTTAAATAACAGAAAAAAATTCCCGATGGCTCCATTGCACATATTACGAGATTCTTCACTTGCAAGCTATGGATTTAAACGTACAATATTATTTAGCATTATTTTTATTCCATCCGCATTTTAAATTTGTCTTGGTTTTTTTTTTTCCTCCTTTCTCTTTTTTTTTGAAAAATACATTGTATCTGAATGAGTTAATGATGAATGTAAGTCTAAAGTCATAGTGTTTGAAAGAGAGAGTACGAAAACAGTATGCAACATATTATTATAAGCAATAATTGTCAGGTAAGTTTTAAGATTTTCACGGCCAAAAGCATTTTTGTTATTTGTTTTTGGGGTGTTATGCCGTGTTGCGCTACCTCCTTCTTTAGCCAACTATTCCGTTCCGCGGCGATGACGCCACTGTTTGTCACGATTATTTCGTACTGGTGAAAGTTAGTGGTGCTGGCGGCACGGTATCGCTTCGAAGTAAATAAGCACACACTTCACGACTAAAAATTACACATCTACCGGATCTGCCGGATCTGCCCTGATGATGGACACTGCAACGATGTCCGAAACGTTGGCTAAAGAAGGAGGTAGCGCAACACGGCATAACACCCCAAAAACAAATAACAAAAATAATTGTCAGCCTGAAACACTCATTTACATTGAAAAATCTTCCGAGAAAAGATACTTGCCGCCAACGGGACTTGAACCCAATGTTGTCCCGTTGGCGGCTAGTATCTTTTCTCGGAAGATTTTTCAATGTAAATGAGTGTTTCAGGCTGACAATTATTGCTTATAATAATTGTTACCCTTTGTGCTATGCATAAAAATCTTGTCTAAACGTTAGTTTATAAATTTAAAAAAAATAATAATTAGTATGCAACATAGTTGTGAATGATGAATACTTGGCGCAGGTGGATGAGTTCGTGTATCTGGGTAGTTTGTTTACGAGAGATGGGAAGGCTGAAAGAGATATTGAAAGAAGGGTGAATGCCGGTAACTCCATTAATGGTGGACTGAATGCCGTTGGTGCTAATAAAAAACTGTCAAAAAAAGCGAAGCTAGCAGTCCACAATGGAGTCCTGATACCTACCCTGATGTGTGGCGTGAGGCATGGAACTGGCAGAGGAAGGATGAAAGTAAACTGAATGCTGTTGAAATGAGATCCCTAAGACGTATGTGTGGTAAAACAATGTATGATCGTGTGAGAAATGTGGATATCCGCAAATAATGTAAGGCTGATGTAAGCATAATGAGTAAGATTAAGAAAGGTACCCCTCAGATGGTTTGGGCATGTAGAGCGAATGAACGAAGAAAGTAGTGTAAGAAGAATATACGACGCGAATGTGAATGGTAGAAGAAGTCGGGGACGCCCGAGGAAGACATGGCACGATCAAGTGAATCAGATACTTGAGTCGGGCCATGTCAAAAGTCAGAATAATAGAAGAGAAAGTATGAGACGATGTATGAATGTGAGAAAGGCAAAGAGTGTGTGCCAAGACCGAGTTGTTTGGCGGTCCGTCCTCTCTGCCTACCCCTGCGGGGAAACGGCGTGATGGTTAGTTAGTTAGTTTAAATACAACTACATACCCACCGTGTAATAGGTTCACTTTAGAAAGTTTTTTGTTATGTACACATTAACAGCTCTTGCTGTCTCTGTGTAATGCTGTAAATCTTGTAAAATATACAGTATTGTAAAAGCCCATCAGGGCGTTTAAAATTAATATGTATAAGACAATTTGTCTATTGATTGTACTTATTTATTGGTATTATTTATGACAAAACAAATCATGTGTTGCTCTGTTAACAAAGAAACTACATTTGAAGTTTATTTGTCGATCTTAAAAAACATTATAACACTTTAACACTTATTTTTCTGATATCTTGATTAATTGAATCTCTGCTACATAGCTCGTCAAAAAAAATAATAATGTGTTTTTATGTCACCATGACAACACATCAAATGAATCACATTTGAAAAGTAATACATTATTTGAATACGAAGGAATCCCTATGCATACCTAGGTAGGTATTCCTTTACATATGTATAAAAAAATCTGGTGTCACGGTGTTTGTGGTCGCACTCCTCCGAAACGGCTAGACCGATTTTTATTATTTTATTTTTTTTACATTTGATAGGTATGAGAATAGGTTGTTAAGTACATTTCATACCGTAAGGTGATTGGGGTATCCCTATCCAGAAAAAAACGATTTTTTTCTTGACAATTGTTAATATTATTGTATTTTTTTTTATTTTCCATCAAAAATACCGATAACCCCAAATTTTTATCATCCTAGCCCCCCCCTCCTATTTTTTAAACGCGACCATCCCATTTTTTAATCACTATTATTGTATTTTTATTTCATATTATGGTATTTTTGAAAGAACAAATTTAACGATCGTTCGAATTTCAAACAGAACAAATTTATTTATTAACTAGCTGGTACCCGGCATGCGTTGCTATGCCATTTAATAAATAAATTGTTTGCGTGTCCTTTCCGATTTGTCCCGTTCCCCTTCCGCCTCCCCTCCCTATCCCGCGTCCCCTTTCCCACTCCACCTCCTCCACCTTCCCTCTCCCCACTCCACTCCCCCCCCTACCTCCCCCGAGTTCCCCTCCCCCCTACCTAAGGTTCCCTCCCCCACCCCTCATCCGCATTCCATACATTCATTCCCGATACATTCAGTCAGTTTTGAAACAGCTCGCGTGCCACCTATTGCAATTTTTTTGTACAAATTTCATAATGCCAGAGCTCACCAGTAGTTTTATACAAACCTTGTCCTGATAATAACGAACACACAAAATAAAGAATTATCAAATTTGGTGCAGTCGTTTGGAAGTTATGCGCGTACATACATTTCGGCGATTCATTTTTATTTATACAGATTTTCTAATAGATTGGCATTCGCAATGACAATCAATACGTCGCAAGGCCAAACGATGTCTGTTTTGGGCACACAATTTTTTTCACACGGACATGTTCCAAACCATCGAGCATATTCGTTTTGGCTAAAGACGAACTTACCAAAAATATCGGACACACAATTGCTCTTCGAAATTAATATTGACTTTTTAAATTTCATTTTCCTACTTTGGAATAAAAATATTACTTTTTTTCACTTTACATTTAACTTTTAACCAGAACAACGTTTTTCGGGTCAGCTAGTAAATTTATAAATATCGACCAACTGCCCAAACTTTCATTATTATTTTTTATTCTAGCTTTATCAATAATATTGTGTGTCCATTCCGGTACATTAACATAATTAATCGTCCTTTTGACTTCCGAATATTCAAAGACCCAACAATTATTTAGATGCAAAATGCTCAGTTGCATAGCAAGATGCATTCCTCCATCATTCCATGATAGCCCTGAGCAGTCCAGTGGTACTCAATAATATTTAGGGAGGTACTGAAAAACCTCGTAGCCGTCAAAGCTTAATATATAAAAATGAATGTTTCTTTTTTTTTCGTTATTTGTTTTTGGGGCGTTATGCCGTGTCAGATCAGTAGATCAGTAGATGTGTGTCACATCTACTGGATCTGCCGGATCTGCCCTGATGATGGACACTGCAACGCTGTCCGAAACGTTGACTCAAGAAGGAGGTAGCACAACACGGCTTAAAACCCCAAAAACAAATGACGAAAATACTTTTGGCCGTGAAAAACGTATCTGAATGTTTCTTTGTTTGTCCCTTACGCGTTTCTAAACCAATGGTGAGCTCTGGCGTTAAGCCATTATATTCTATATCTATACTATTCATCCGATTGCCATGAAACTTTAGTGAGTTGTTGGGCACACGTCCGTTAAGGTTTATGTGTTTACGCACGCCAGTGAAGGTTTATATACATTCTAGTGAGCTCTGGCGTTATAAAAGTTGTGAATTTTTCAAGAATTGTTTGAAAAACAAGTGTATTTAATGTGGTTTGGCGGTAGGGAGGGAAGGAGGAAGGGGTATGGGGGGAAGGAGGGAGGGAGAGAACGAAGGAAGGGAGTTAATGGGAGGGGGAACGATGGAAGGGAAAGATAGGGAAGGTGGAAGAGAAACACGAGGGTTGGGGGGCAAAGGATGGGCAGAGGGAGGAATTGCAAAGGAGACTTAGTACCATTAGGGGATAGCAGGGGTAATATTGTATATCCAAAAACACTAAACCCCAAATTAGACTGTTCGGAACTCCTGCAACTTACATACCTACACACATCCACAAAAATGTTATATTTTAGCTAGGTTCTTATAGCTTATCTGAATCTTTGACACATCTGTTCTAATTTTGAAAATGGCGTTTAAAATAATTTTGAGTTAAATACTAAATTAGTTATTGTTAGTATTTTATCGCGAATTTGAAGTCGTGACACAATCAGTTGCAATTAAGAAAATGAAGCTTAAATTTAAAACACACCCGAATTCACTGAACCAGAGTTCAATCAATGACAGACAGCAAAACAGCTGAATTTAGTATATTTGATGGCAATCTTTACAATCGAACAGTGCACCATAAAAAACAAAGGGATATAAATTAGTTTCGGCGTACTGCAAGGCTTTGACGATATTCCTTTGCTAACGTAAGGTTCTTGTGGAGATAACTAATGGTTTATGTAGTACATTTATTACTATGACTTATTTGTTCTTATTACATTTACAGCGTAATGCAGCAGCAATGTGGCCCACGAACTGTGGTTAATAGTTCAGGCTCAGATGCTGGGAATTACGGCCACAATTTCCTGGGAATTCCTCATCCCTCGATGTTAGATGTACGAGTAGGTACACCCAACGTCGTCGTTGATATTCAGAATGCATTTCCTTTGGCATGCATTTGAATAATGTAGCCGCGACAACGCCGTACCGAGCACATAATATTGGGGAATATCCATTATTCGAAATATCAATAATTTTGGGGAGATTTAGCATAATTTTTTGAGTGGCATTTCAAAGCTTCATAAATTTTTGGTATAATATGTCAATAGGTACGAGCATAAATGTAAAGTTTTTGCGAAATAAGAAAGTTTTATAAAAAACACTACTTCGAGTTCTTTATTTTTCATTTATGGTTTTTAGGTATAAACATTGTTACCCTTGTTCCTTACACTACACAACCCTTATACATGCCAGTGGTACGCTACGTTCGAAGACTTAGTAGAGTGCCCGGATTCATGGGGTGAGGTTTGTTGATGCGTTTGGATGCGTTTGTTTACCGAGTCTGGTTGAGGGATATTTTCTGACCACTCCAGCCAGACCCGCGGCTTCGCCTTAAACCGCAGTGGGAGGAATCGATTCATATGTCCGTAACTGCTAGACACACCCCATATATGTATGCTTCCATCCCAGAACTTCCTATTTTCCCTATCCCTAAAAGGACTCTACACAGCATCCCCAAAGTTGACATAGACTCCGAGGGAAATGGTTTTCCTCAGAGCCTCCTGAACCTAAGAATTAAAAATATGTACCTGTACCTGTACATATCAAAAAAATTGTTAGAGTGAAATAAGCGCATATTTTCAAAATTTTAACATTTATTTGATTAAATATTCTCGTTATTTTATATCATCTTGTAATTCGCCAAATACATATCTTCATCGCTCCGTACATCAACGATTTGTTTAAACTTTATTTTAGTGAAGGGGAGTCTTATTTGGTTTCTATTACACATATCGTGGGTGGGCTTGTCGGATTTGAACCTGTGACCTTCAGATTGCTAGTCGAGAGCCTTACCCCTCGACCACACGATCAACAATCTTCACAAACTTTACAGGAAAAAAAACTAAAACACCAATATCATTATCAACATTACTATTGTACTTACATGGTATCCGGAAACTCGTATTAAAAGCAGGAAACAGATGAATCTATACCACATTTGAAGTCGATAACGTATTTTAAGTTTTTTGATTTAAGAATCCGCTACCCGCATTTCTACCGATTTCTTACATATCTCCCTTAAAAATTTGAAGTTTTTAAGCTCTTAAAAAAATATATGTTATTTTTGAAGATAATGTCTAGATACTGCCCACGCCGAAACGCAAATTATATGAAAATCCCTCGATAGAAAAAAATCGCAAAGTATGCTCCGAAAATTATTTTAAAGTCATAGTTGTGAAAAAATTACAATGTTTTTTTTAAATGACACTTAAGATACGTTCCACGAGAGTTTTGTTCTTTTTTAAACGAGTCGTATTTTATTAAACATTTTCGTATCGATTGTGACGCTTTAAATGTTAGCGCTCTCCTCTAACATTCGTAATTTCATCTCTCCATCTTCTTCTTTTTGAGCCCGGTTGCGGGCCATTAAGCTTTCGTTCTCGAAAAAATCGAGTTCAAAGTTGTAATTTTTATTCTCCCTTCTCTGTGACATAGATTCACCAGTTTATTGTTTATACTACAAGGTTCGCGTAGAAAAAAAAAACCTAGCGTCATTAATAGTTAATATTTTTAATAAATGCGTGGAGCCTGCCAGCTCGTCCTTAATCAGAAAACCGTGGAATTAAAAAAAATCTGAGTTTATTTATGAAGTAACACTAGTCTTTCACCGCATGAAGTCCACGAACAATGAAACCAAATTTGTATCTTGCTGTGCGCGGGTGCCCGAACACTTACAGCATAATATTGTCATATGGCGCCGGTAATTCGAAGCATAAATTTAGGTATATTTTATCAAAATACTACACAAGAAAATCAAATTTCGATTGTCGTTCCCCACATTTTTGAAGTGAAAACTTCTTTAGCACCGTTGTGATTTGAAACTTGATGAAACGAAAAAGCGACACTAAAAGAGACAAACACATATCACGTCGGAACAGGCTTAGTTGCGCACATTTATTTAATTTATTTCAGCGATTAAATATTATAAATTGAGGGTTTACCCGTTAAGTTAAAATAAAAATATTAATTTTATTTATTTATCGATCTATATAAGGTATGTAAACATTATATCATTTGATGCATTTCTCACTAGGGTATACCTGTGTTGAGACAGGCGTAAGAGGTACTTACGTAAATGAATATCATATATAAGAGTATTTAAGAATATCATAAGAACATTTAATGTAAAATACACATTAATTTGAATACAATTAAAACATAAAGATGATTGAAAGTGTGGGTAAATCCCATAAAGAGAGTTAACTTAAAAAATGAAGGACGAGATGAAGTAAGTGGTAAACCCTGTAAAATCTATTTATGGCGTTAGATTACATAGGATTTTATTTTTTTAATTTGTTTGATATGGGTAAGGACGTATGTAAATTAATATTTCTGTTTATTTGTAATTTAGTTTACAGATGTTTGCAGTAGTATGACTTCACTACATCTAATCCATTTCTTTATACCTTGTTAAAAATATGATCATTGATTCAGTTTGTCTAATCGTAGCTGGTAGTGCTTTGCGTAGTTTGCAAGCTATGTATTTATAGTGTCTTTGTCCAAAGGTGGTTTTGGAAAAAGGAGTTTGGAGAAGTTCTTTGTTTTTTAATAGAGAATTTTTTAGAGAAGTTTCTTAATTTTTCATTAAATTTATATTAATACTAAAAATGTGAAACTTTTTTACCGGTGACTGGCCGAGTTGGCATCGCGTTTGGGTCTCACCCAGGCGTTGTGTGTTCAATTCCTCGGTTGGCTATGTCATCCTTCACGACACAAGCAACATTTTTCCCACTTGCTATGGTGATAGTAGGAAATTTTCAAATATTGTGATAAAATGTAAATATATGATATTTCACACATTCCTTAAAAAAATTAACATGGTGTCTGAAAACTCGTTGCACTAGAGGGAGGTGAATCTACATCACATAGAGAACGTAGAAAAAAAAATCGATGTGAACATTTTAAATTTTTTTTACAACTTCTTCCACTGTGTTCGGCAAATAAAGGGTTAAAAAAACATTTGGAACCGAGTCTATCGACTCATTTTAAAATGTATCTGACAAATAGCTGACTTTAAAACCCCGAGCGACCGATCTTTTACGAATTGAACATAACAAATTACAACTTAGGAATCCTATGTTAGGATTCGATTTACTCGAAAACGTAAGTTCAAATTTAAAAAAAAGTGTCCATGTCTTTCTACCCTGGTGAAATACCACTATTCACCCCGTACATTTGACGTTGTCCGTACGTGTTTTAGAGGTATAATGATAATGGTGCGGATTTTAACAAAATCAAATTTTATAATATTTATTTATTTATTTCAAAACATACTGCACAACATGTGCCATTGACATAATTATATTTATATGTATTATAATACAATAACATAAGAAAGTGACGTATAAATGTAAAGTTAAATATAAAAACAGGAGTAAAGGTAATGAGTAGTAAATAGAATTATGATGTATAAAAGGAAATTATAAAGTAAAAATGTAAACTATAAAATATAAAGTATAATGTAAAAGTAAAAAGTTGCTCTACATGTCTTTATCCGTGTTTACTGACCAGACGTGAAGAGTCAGGTATCTACTTAACAATCCTTCTCCAACTCTTTTCCCCATTTGCGAATGCCATAGTCTCACTGGCTCCGGGCAGAATATTGCCTTAAAAAGTGCACCTTGAAAACACCTTACAAAAAAACACAACATACAAAAAAAACATATTTGGGAAGCAGGAATCTGTAGCTCCGCCCCAGGAACCTATTATTGGACAACCGACACCTCTGCTACAGATCACCCAAGGGGTTCGCTACGTGTTGTAACTTAAGAGCTATGCCGGTCATTTACAAATATCGTCGATAGGTATTGTAACCAATGTCTTCTATTCCACTCCGCGCTCCCCTCAGGTGAACTGAGCGAAAGGGACTGTTACATAAAAAATAATGTAACAAGTGAACTATCTGTGTATGGGTACTTTTGGTGTGAAGTTTGTTAACATTCAACATCATTATATTGGTAGCACTGAAATGTTTACCTTTGCTCAGTTGGTGATACTGAGCATCTGCACAGAGAGGTTCACTAGGCAGGAATGGCCTTGAGCTCGGCATTCTTTGAGCAGCCACAGGTGACCATGGCCACCGTCCCTGTGGCGGGTCGACGTAATCAAATAGTCGTAGTTCGCCATTATTTTAACAACATATGAAGATTGATAAATCCGCGCCCACCAGCGGCATCCATTATTGAAGACCATCAGGACAATCATTAAAATCCTGGATCAGCAGCGGAGTACCATGGGAGCACATTATTTCTGCTGGATTAAAACCACATCCAGCATCTGCAGACGCAGTCATCACAAGACCTTCCGACTATACCTGGAGCCAGAGGTGCTCGCCGAGATGCGGCCGAAGATCGCCCACCTTGGCCGTCATCAACATAGTCGGCTGGCTGGCAACCGCCCTTGGACGGGACGTCGCTGGGATACCGCGGGACTGGAGGCCTGTTCGTCGCTCCAGCCTGCCGTTCAGCACATGTCAGCAGCGGAGGGAACTAACCGCCCATCTCCGAAGGCAGCAAGCAGCAGCATGGATAGCCTACATATGGCATTCACCCATTCATCAACTCCTCAAGATTAAACGGTACTAACGCTCCATAATATGCCCATTCAGAATTTAGTCTAGCCCTGATTATTATTTGTAATTAATTAATAAATTAATTTAACTGTGTCAATGCACAATACTATTTCATTTAAATAACCTATCCTCATACAAAGTATTACACAGCCGCCTGCTTAAGGTCCACGCCTGAGAAATTCTAGTAATAATCACACTTGTCTCTTGCTCTCCATTATTATATTCCTAACATTTTAGCTTCCAATGTGAAAGTTAAATATCTTCATTACATTTTGACGTCCTACGCAAATATATTCATAACATTTTGGCGTCCAACGCAAATATTTTCATAACAGGACAACTGCATATCGGGCCGAAAATACCTAAATAAAATCGACAAAATCGATGTTTTGTATTCTCCATTTTTCTTCTCCAAAACTGGAACGATTTTAATTTTTTTTTCACTTACTGTATTAGAAGAAAATATTCTATGTCGGTACGTTTTGTTTTTTTTTCAAAATACATTGTTTAGTTTATATACTGAACGTCTTTTGACGGCGTTTAAACTAGGCAATTTTATTCATTTTTGAAAGATCCTAACTTCTATAAGAAGCAAATTATCAAAAACAAAACAAAACGTACCGACACGCTAATGGTCAATATTTATATTATGTAAAAAAAATTTGCTCTGGGGCCAAAATCCAGAGAGATAAACGGGGAATACTTTGTATGGAGAAAACGCCGCTAGTATTTCCTCTTAATGGCCCGGGTTTACGGGTAAGTTTGTCCAGGTCTTGGTGGCGGATGACTTTTAACTCTCTCGGAACATCGCCTTGCAACGGAGTGAGAGGGTTGGATTCATTCGTCCGTTACTCTTTGTCACACTGACCCTCTGATTCCTAACCTTTTCCCAGAACTTCCTTTTCTAAAAAGACTACCCGCACAGCATCCTCAAAAATTATAAAGGCCCTGTGGGGAATTAATTTACTCAGGGACTGGAGTAGGTAATAATGTAATAACAAAAAATGCACAATGTTAAACCGATTACAATATCACAAATTTCGTTAATACTGTAAGCGAGGTGTAATCTGTATTTTCTAGAATATAAATTCTACGCTACCCATTATTTCAAAGTACCTATTGACGAAAGTTCTCCCACATGTCGTACGATCGATGACAGCGCACATTTTTTGCCCTAATGATGTCCTATGTCCAAAGTAACCCCAAGTTTTCCTGCTTGATGACATTATACTGCCTTAATCAGGATGGAAGTAGGCATTAGGGGAGGATGGGGCTACTTGTTCTAGCAGAGGTAAAAAAAAATTCTCGGCGATAAATCAAGGGTACTCTGTAAAGACAAGCCCCGGGGGGAATGTGTAAAAAGTATGTTTTGGGGCAAAATGACCATAACCTCTTTGAGTAGATTGTTAATGAGCTAATATTAACATGCCTACATACCAACTATAGAGTAACTAACTAACCATCACGCCGTTTCCCCGCAGGGGTAGGCAGAAAGGACGGAACGCCAAACAACTTTGCACAACATTACTACACATAATGGGGAATAATGTGGTTCAATCAACTAGCGACAGAGCTGAGGTTAGAACTTCACTATAATAAATTCAAAAATAAAATAAACTATTCTATCATAAATAATTTAGCTAATTAGAATCAATTGACGTCTTATTTTTCTTATTCAATTACTTTTTAGTGAACCTAGTACTTTTTATTTTAATTTTTATTTTAAATAATAATTTGTTTTGAATATTTAACTTTATGTTATTATTTACAAAAAGTTCTTTTCACTTTTATATGTACATTTTTTTGTTTTTTTTTTCTTCACATTGAATGTTAATTTATAATTTTTAGTTATTTATTAATTTTTATTTTTTCCCTTTACATACGAGTTTTTAACTCTCGTAAAGGTAGATGTATCTAGTTTATAATTTGAAATACATATTATCATGTTAATTTAAGTACCTTTATGATTGTAATATATAAATTAAAATAAATAAACTAGATCTTGGAATACACTCCTTGCCTCCTTCACATTCATACATCGTCCCATGCAAGCTCTTCTATTATTCCTATTATAAACTATAGAGTATGGTGCAATAAATTGTGGGAAAAGAAATTCATTTTTAATTATATTTAATTTTATTTTTATATTAGCTCCACACAGGAGGCCCTTAAGAAAATAATTACCCGTATTCATCTTTCTACTATAATTATATCTTTTCGAAAAAAAAATTACGCGAAAATTAAGTTTTTAGTTTTAAATGCCTAAATCTGCAAAAACTTTTTTACCATGTTGTGCTTTCACGACTGTTCTAAATGAAACTATTGAAAAGTAATGGGGTTTTACTTATGTATGTGTGTGTACATAAGAATATTTGTATGTCATCTTTGGACATGCTACGTGGAGGGTTTTTTAGGAAAGGAAGGGGGATGTTCTGGAAAGGAAAAGGTGTGAGGGGTGGATAGGAATCGGGGGGTCAGTGTGCCAGGAGTGATGAACAAATGAATTCATTCCTCCTACTGTGGTGCAAGGTGATGTTCCGAGAGAGCCCTTCTGGAGAGGGCTAAAGGTCTACCTCAACCAGTCTCTCCCGATCCGGCCTATTGTAATATTATTGTAGGTATGTTTACCTTAAGTACTAAAAAAATATTGAAGAAATGTAAGTAGATACTTTATCGTTTTATTACAATCAGTTCCAATCTGTCTTCTAGAGTTCATTTAACCTAAGTTAGAAATAGCCAAACAAACGAAATTAAAATTAAGTCTTGAACTCTGGCGTTTTTAAATTTCACCTACATGATTTTTTCTCGAATTTATAGGTCAACGCAACTTTTTTCATCGCTTAAGTTTTTTTTTCCATCATTTACGAGCATGACCTCGAAATTAATTTTAACTATCGATTAAGTTAACAAGAAAATACGCTACATAATGATTTGTTGCATATTTTACGGAGAGGTGTAAATGTCGTTCTGGGAAGGAAAAAAGTGGGTGAATCTGTAGTTCAGTGTCTCTACGAGTGACGGACTTATGAATCTATCCCTCCCACTGCGGTGCAAGGCGATTTTCCGAGAGAGTCCCACTGGAGAGGTAAAAAAGTCTCCCTCAACCAGTCTCTTCCAATCCTGCCTGCCACGCAGTTGGTAGGTAGCCGCATCCGCCGCCAAGATCCGGATTAACTTCACCCCCATGAACACGGTCACACCTGCTATGTGATGATGTAAAATTCGACGTTTGGTCAAAAATGATTTTTTCTAGTAGTAGTAATTGAACATTAACATTCTAATAATAGTAATCAACCCTTAACACCACTCGCGGGGGAGTAGAGTCCCCCACCAAGCAGGTTATCGCAAATATTTATTTTATTTTAAGCCTTACGCACTTGCGGCTCCGTGTATTCTTAGTATTGCCCGAGAGGTCGATAATAAAAATATCGCCCGGGCTGACCTGGGTCCTAGGACCTAGGACGTAGGTCCCCCACGAGTGTACTTAAGTAAGAAAAATTTCTTGATTACATTTTTATGCATCGGTGACTCGGCAAATTGTAGCCTGGATATTGCAAATCTGAGTGACAGTATCTCTAATGCATTTTATGGCAAAAACAGGTACAAATGGGGAAAAACACCGCCATCGCGGACACGAGTTCGAGCGCATAACATTATTGTACTTTTGCCTGGCCCAAGAGGTCCTGCTCGATCGGAAAATGAGATGACTCCTTGGAATTCATATAAATGTCACAAGTTTGTTTAAAAAATGTAATAAACTAGCTTTTTTGGATTTATTATATGTCGTTCATTAATTTCAAATAAATAAATTTCAAAAAAGTGCTTATTTCTATTTTTATGAAGCATAAATTCACGGGGGACCTAGGTCCACCACAAGTTGCGTAGGCTAAAAATAGTGAGTGTTGATAAGGGTTAAGTATTAATTAAGTACTCTTTCTGGCATTATAAAAGAAGATTCACAGCTGTCAAAACTTTATGACATGTTTTTTTTTTTTTTTTAATATTTTCAGGCACTTGATATTTTATTTTTCCTTTTGCATTCACTGCTAATACCAACCGACCTTTTGAAAATGAAAATATCGGCATGTTTATTAATTTTAACCCTTTCACTGCATCAATGTAGCGGTTAGAGTGTTGTACGTACCGGAGGGTTTCAGGGTCTATGATACAGGAAATGAAATTCAAGCCGCCCGGCTGCGGTCGTGAGAGGGTTAACCCAGTAATATCCACATAACCTTGGATATAAAGCACGGCAGATTGGCGATCGTAACAGGAAATGTTACTTGATAATTGACTGTCATATAATGTATATAATTGCATAATCTTTTACTAAATAAATAAATAAAATTTAGAATGGTTACTAGACTGGTTAGTAGATAAGATGAAACTATATAGAGAGACGAGTGAAGGAAATTTTAATTTAATCGTTAGGCAGCCTCTATTGGTGGAGGAATTGTAGGACATCGTTGATGATTATCATTTGCTTTCCTCAAACTAAAAAAAAAACATCTTAAAGACAGTGGTTCATTACATAATAACTGTGTTTTTATAATTAAAAACATGTAACGATAGGTAGAAGAACAGTTGATGCAGGATCCGATGTAGGTGCAGTTGCAGGTTTAGATTCAAGGGTAGATGCAGCAAAGATGCTAGAGTAGATGCAGGAGCAGATGTAGGAGCAGATACAGGAGTAGAAGACTGCTAAATGTAGGGACAGATGCAGAAGTAGATGCAGAGTTAGATGCAAAAGAAGATGAAGGAGTAGATGTAGGAGCAAATACAGACAGGTAAAAGAGAAGATGCAGGAGTTGATGCTAGGGTAGGTGCACGAGAAAATTCAAGAATTCAGGAGCCGATGCGTGAGTAGATGAATGATTTAAAACTGGAACAGATGCAGGAATAGATGCTGGAGTTGATTTAGGAAGTTGATGCATGAATAGATGTAGAAGTTGATGCATGATTGGATGCAGGCGCAGATGTAGGAGTAGATGCAGGAGTAGACGCAGAAATATATGCAGGAGTGGATGCTGGACTTGATTTAGCAGGTTGATGCATTAATCAGGCTTCCCGGGCTCAACAACCGTACGACAGCTAATTTCTACATCATTATGCAAGCAACATGTTTCGCTTGCAATGACAAAAGTAGGAGGAAATCAAATATTGTGGGGTTGTTTATAATCTGGGAATGTTTGCCTATCTTTAAGAAATGCGCAAGAATCATTAAAAACGCTTGAATTGTTAAAGACTTTTTGCAGGTATAATATTTTACACAGGAACATAAGAGTTCTCATAAGAACCTTGTAGGCAACAGAAATAATTTAATTTAACTACCGCAAAAACTTTAGCCAGTGTTAAAATGTTTTGCAAATGCACACAATAATTTCATTTTTGAAGAGTGGGACTCATTGGTTTCCCATTTCATTGGACTGACAATATTATTTGATAAGTTCGCCCGGGGATGGATTGATGGGAATATTGCTAATAACAAATTGCTCCAATGTTTTTGCTACCGGTATGATATGTTATTTTTCATTTATTTAATATGAATGGTGGTTTAAAAAACGCACGCTGAGTTAAAAAGATTCCGAACAAATGAGATCATCGACGGTCTTAGTTTATTCAATATACCCCCTTTATTATTTAATTTCATATTCAGGAAATCATTAAGGAACTAATCACTATGGAACCAAAAATGTATTTTAGGTTTATTTTTTAAATTTATGTGAATACCGCACAATAACCCAACTGCTCCCAACCGTCTGGAGCCAGTGAGACCATCCCCATTTGGGGTATGTTCATGAGGCTGAATGTAGTGGGGAGGAAAAAAGGATGAGAAGAGGAAGGCGGGGATGTATCTGTCGCCATTTACAGCCATTTACAGTAGCTTTTCAGTTCTTTCACTAGGACCTCCGTGGTCCAGGGGCAAGTCGCTTGTGCGACACAAGCACATCTCACCTATAACTATGTATGTAGTTACAAACCTACCTTGACTGACACCGACTCCAAAGGTAACAATCGTACCTACATATTAATGATTAGAAAAAGTAAGTTGATTATGAAGTTGTAGAAGAATACGAAATTATTTTTTTACTTTTTAGTGCATTTTTTGAAGTCGTTTTTTTGTTTTGTTAAAATTTTTGTTTATAAATAATGTGTAGCATATTTGCGGCACGTCCAAGAGTGGAAGATACTCTTAGTATCGTCCTGGTGTAAGACCACCATTCAGAACTGAAAATTTACTTGAAATGGCTTTAGCCGTACTTGGTGACCAGACCAGAATAGTCATGAACTTCACCACCTTCCTCTCCCCCACCTCCCTCCCCTCCTACTATCTTCAGCCTCACAACATGTCATATTCTCACTGACTCCAGACGGAAGCAGTGTTTATTGTGTTTTTATGTACATAGTTTGTTGATTATTTCGTGGGTTCGTTTTGTAAACAATATGGATAATTTGATTTTAGATTTTTATTATTTACTTTTGGGGTGTCATGCCGTATTGCGCTACGTCTTTCTTTAGCCAGTGTTTAGGATGGCGTCACAGTGTCCGAAACCAGTTGGCTAAAGAAGTAGGCAGCGCAGCATAACACCCAAAAATAAATAACGGAAAATAGTATAATTCTTTTTTTACTTTTTTTTCAGTATTTTATTGTGTATGCAAAAAAAATACATATTTGAATTTTTTATTAATATTTATTTGCGCTTTCAAAAAAACAATATTTCACAAAGGGTCGATGCACGAACACCCAAAACAACCCTTAAATAAATGAGGCCCCAGTCTATCACCTTTTTATCGCGCTCCTTCTCAAATAGATCAGCCTTCGTTTATGTAATATTATATTTTGCGCATAAAAAATATATCGCCGCATACATAAATTTGGATGTGAGATGTTAAGATAAAGTAGGCGGATGGCCGGGGAAGTTTGCTCTTCGCATCTTGAGACTCTTGAAATATTCCCAAGAAATGTTGCATACAAGATACAAGGCAGGGCCGCTATCTCAATATTGCAGAGTGGTATTTAGGAAAATATACTAATAAAATATTTGTAAACAATATCGAATCAAGTTTGATTTTTTTAAAGTGAAAAATTCTTTAGCACCGTTGTGATTTGAAACTCGATGAAACGGAAACGAGTGACATTAAACAGAGACAAATCCATACACTTATAGGATTCAGCCTGCGAAAGAATGGGAAAGTAATAAAATATTTATTTATTTTATTCACGGGTACTCGGTAAAAATATATATATTTTTTACATGAGATCCACACAGGAGGCCCTGAGGAAGATAATTTCCCTCAGGGCCTATGTCATCTTTGGGGATGCTGTGTAGTGAGTTTTTTTAAGGAAGGAAGGGGAGGAGAGTTCTGGGAAGGAAAAGGGTTTAAGGGGTGGGTAGGAATCTGGGGTTCAGTGTGTCCTGGTCATCCGCCTCCAAGACCTAGACAAACCTCACCCCATGAACACGGGCACTCCTGATAAATCACCAAACGTAGCGAACCACTTGGGGTGATCTATGGCAGAGGTGTTGGTTATCCAATAAAGGTTCCCGGGGCAGCGGTACCCATTCCCGCCTCCCCGAATAATACGATAATTCCACGGTCCCATGCAAGCCTCCATTAGTGTAGTGGTATAAAG
Organism: Limnephilus rhombicus; assembly: GCA_929108145.2. Classification (NCBI taxonomy): domain Eukaryota; kingdom Metazoa; phylum Arthropoda; class Insecta; order Trichoptera; family Limnephilidae; genus Limnephilus; species Limnephilus rhombicus. Next base: position 25,053,702 of record OV815295.1, on the reverse strand, counting down.
CGCCTGAGGAGCTTCAGCGGTCAGACATCCAGCAAACGAAGTGACGAATCCTACGAAATTCAAAAAAAAAAACGACTGTGCTTTAGAGTCTTTAGACCACACGTCTGAAGTAAAACTTCACTAACTTATACCTCCCTCTCAACTTCCGTTCGCCACGCCCAACCGATTACACTTTTCATAACGCTCTCGTCACGCATTCACCAGCTTACTCCTCAAGTCTATTTCTATTTTTGTAAAATCAATATCCAATCTTCAAGCTACTCCAAAATATCTATTAATCTTCAAGCTACTCCAAAATATCTATCTATACCTATCAGACAGACTAGTTAAGTGATAGCTAATAATGTCTCCAAAATTATTATTTTTAAACCAAAGATTTATTATTGATTCTCTAACTGGCAGCCCTGAAAAGCTGAACTAATTAGCAGTACCTGTAGTAATTTTAAACTTCAGTCATTTCAACTGAAGGTAACAATAATATCATTACTAAGTTAGTCCATTTTAGCCAATTCCTAGAATCCAACAATACGAACAAATAAAAGTAAAGTAGGTATATTATACTTGATGTTGAGAATTTTTCTAAGAATTCACCTTTATTTACTTATGTTTATTCTGCATAAAAATGTGTATTTTGTATGAGCTCATATTCATTTTTGTTTGTTATAATCATAACCTATGTATAACCACTATTTATACCACTGTGTATCATGTATCACAGAATGTAATAGCCATTTATGGCGTTGAAATAAATAAATAAAAAAAATAAACATACAAAAGAAAAGAAAGCGACTCCTAAGAAGAAAAAAAATATTAATAAGATGACTAGGTAAATGTATAGGAAATGGTGCATTAGAATGCGACGACAAAAATAAAGTAACAAAATCATCCTTCACATTTATAAAAAAAGTGCTTCGTAATCTCCGCACTATCGTCTACTTTAGTTTTCTGAAGGTTTCACTTCTACCACATGTGAAATGCACACTCTGTTTTTTTATTGTAAAACACCAATTGTCATTTATTAAATTTGTTTTCAAGTTTAATTAATTAATCTCCACTTTAATTTAAAGTTTTTTTTTACGTTTAGTAATGTGTGATATGGCGCAGGCGGAAGGAGACTCGACTCGGCTAGGAGGGCCTGAGCTGCTGAACTGGAGGAGCTGCCATCGAGGACCTCGGCCTTACCAAGGCACCCGCAGACAACCCAGTGACACGAATGTAGTTTCAGTGAACAATTAACTTTGACGTGCGAACAGTGGAGAAGCAACCCCGAACCATATGACAACCATTTACGATTTAAATTTCATAGTTCCATTTGATCGTATGAACACGGTTTCATGATGCTATTTATTGGGTATTTAATTATAAACTTAATATTTTCTAAGGAATAAATAAAAAAATGAGAGTGTGCAGTTCACATTCCGTTGAAGTAAAATCTTCACTAAACTAAAGTAGACAAGAGTAGGTAGGCTACGAAGCACAAAGAGAAGACCGATTAATCTATCTCATTCTCTCATGGGCTAAATCCTACAAATGTATGTGTTTGTCTCTTTTTAGTAGCGCTATTTTTCGTTTCATCGAGTCTCAAATCATAACGGCGTAGTGCAGCGGTAAGGCTCTTGACTGGCATTTCGAAGGTCGCGGGATCGAATCCCGGCGTGGCAAATAAATTTGATTTGATTAATTTGTGTATTTCACAATCTATTCATTTAAAATGATATATAGTATATTTGCGGCACGTTCCAGAGTGGAAGATACTCTCAGTATCGCCCTGGTGTAAGACCACCATTCAGAATTGAAACGTTGCCTGAAGTGGCTTTCGCCGTGTTTGGTGACCAGATCTGAATAGCCAGGTACTTCCCCACCTTCCTCTTCCCTATCTCCTTCCCTCCCCACTACCTGCAGCCTCACAACATACCCCAATTGGGGATGCCATAGTCTCACTGGCTCCAGACGGGAGCAGTTGGGACTCTTGTGCGGTATTCATGTTAAAAAAAAAAAAAAAAAAATAACGGTGCGAAAGAAGTTTTCACTTCAATATGTGACTTAATTAATAAAAAAATAATTTATTTATAAACAAATTCTGTGGTGCAATTATTATTAAGCGTGACAGCTGTTTCGGCTTCTAAAGGCATTTTGTCCGTAAGTGGCCTCACCACAATTCCTGGATATTCAGATCTGGTCACCAAACACTATTAAAGCTTCAACAAGCAGCTGCTTTCAAGCAACGAACGTTTGGAATGAAGGTTTTTCACTAGGGCGATACTGAGAGAAGGTACTACTATTAAAAAAAATGCGTAAAGTACGACGCGTGCCTGAAATAGTGTTAGGAATTATTTTTCGATTCTTTTGGAAGGTCTCGAGTTCAAATCCTGGCGCGTGCGTTTTTCTTAGTCATTACGGTATATTTCAAATTTTCTTTAAATTTTATGTCTAATTTCATTTAGATACCTTTACTTTAGATGCTTTTTTAAACGAGAATCACAAAGGAGGCCTCGAGGAAAATAATTCCCCTCAGGGCCTATGACATCTTTGGGGATAATGTGTGGAGGATGTACTTAGAAAAGGAAGGTAAGGAAATTCTGGAAAGGAAAAGGTATGAAAGGTATGAAAGGTGAGCACGAATCTGGAGGTCAGTGTGACCAGGGGTAACGGATATATGAATCCATCCTTCCCACCACAGAGATAAAGAGATCAAAAAGTCTAGTTCAATTATTCTTTTGTTGGTGGGCAGACGCATCCGCCGCCAAGATTTGGACAAACTTCACACCATGATCCCGATCACCCCTGCTTCTAAGTCACCAAATAGCGCACCACTTGGGGTGACCCATGGCAGAGGTGTTGTATATCCAATGAATGGTTCCCGGGGCGGTGTTACCCATACTTGCCTCCAAATTAAAAAATATTTATATGTTTTTCTTTTTGACAGCTTACTTATTTATTTGATGACTGCAAAGCTAATCAAGCAAGGAGTGGGCGCCGAAATAGTTTATCTGCGTAAGGAAGGAAGAATGTAGATACAATTTTGCAACCTAACAAAGATTAATACTTGTATTGTACTTTCTTTTAGATTTAACTTTATAATTTTCGTCTGTAATATTTTAACATAGGTATTTACTTATATTTCAAACAATAAAACTTGTACAATGTGACCTTAGAACGGGGTACCCCAGTAAGGACACATTTTTCTCCAAAAAACTGTAAAAAAAGGAAAAAAAATAATTACCCCTTCGGGGAAACAGCGCGAAGTGAGCTAGTTACAGACATTTCGGATATATGTTATTTACTTTCAAGAACCAATATTTTAAAGTATTTCCACAAATCTAACTAATCTCAGTCACCAAACGTAGCGTGACCGTTGGTTACCAAATAAATGGTTCCCGGGGCGGCGGTACTAGTTGCTATTGCAGTTCAAATAAAGTTTCTGAACATATTGATTAAATGCTAATGAAAAACTTGAATAATTATATTTTCGTAATGTTTTTTTGATTGAAAAATAATTTAAAAACTAATGAATGTATTTAGTTTTGTATTGTTTCATAAACAGATCAATGAAATTTGACCGGTCAGTGGTTGAGTGGGCATAGCGCTTGGGTCCCACCCGAGCGTCGCGTGTTCGATTCCTCGGCTAGCTAAGTCCTCCATCACAACACAAGCAACATTTTCGGCTTTATGTGGTGGTAGTAGGAGATTTTCAAACATTGTTGGGTTATCGTAACCCGAGAATGTTTGTCTTTCTTTTAAAAAATTTAAAAAATTTAAAAATAATATTCCATTCTTTTTTATTAATATATTTACGTAAAACGACGCCAGAACACACCGTTCAAAAATGTTTTGTGAGTCAATCGAGCATTCCCCTTTTTATAATTAATTTTCTAACATGTTTTTGTTTTTACGACATCTTAAAAAATTAGAAATATACATGACATTTGCCTTAGAAAATACTTTTAATAAAACAGGTAAACTACCCTCTTTGGCTGGATAACAATGTATATTACAATGAACTTTTTTTTTCAGTTTTAAATTAGTAAACTTTTTATACGCGGTCTTTGATCAATTGATTTAAATTTTCACGACGTTTTTTAGTAAGGCTGCAAGTGTTTGTTTTGTTTTTAAAATAAAATATTTCTAAGCTCTTTTAGAGTTCATTTAAAATTTATTTAGAGTTTTAATTTTTTTGTTTCTATTTTAGGAAAAAAAGAACAGTTTATAAAAATAAAACCGTGGCGTTTAATCTACTCCCCATCTTCATAAGTACCGCAGACTGATACACATGGCAACATTGTTGTTCAACTTTGCGTATCAAAGTATCCCTAGTTTACTCCGCAGCCGTTCCACTGCCAGCCACTAGTAGCGGTGGCTTGTAGCAAAGTTACCCCGGCTTGTTTCGTAACTTGGAGCAACCAAGTAAACGAAGAAAACCGTCATAAACAAGACGCCGATACGGCCGTCTTCATTCACGAGTTAATTCAAAGGGTTGCTTATTTTTATGGTACAAATTGCGCAATTTTAAATTATAAAAATCGTTTATTTTATTTTTCAGTCTTCTTCTTCTTTTGATGCGCTTTCCTATTGGGAGTTGGCTATCACCAGGGAAAGCTTAAACACGCAAGTTGCAGCCCGAAAACCTCTACGAAACTGTACTTGATCTAACTACTTGACAACTCATGTATTTGATTCAACTGTTTATAATTATCAAAATTTCGTGACGCATACGTTAAATTGGAACCATTTGCGTGAAAAATGCAGACAAGCGATAATATTTTGTATTTAAATTAAATAGTTAAATTTTTATGTCTTCAAGTATTCCTATTTAATTATAAACTGTAGGTACCTTATATGTAAAAGACAATGACAACATTGAGACAATGACAATATTCTATTCTCAAATATTCTTCCGGCAGGTAGGCACCACAATATTGAAGAAATGCGAATGAGAAACTCCAAATAAATAGGTATTTTACGAAAGAAACAATAATTTTTACTTAATCATTAAAACGGCCACTATTTTATTTATTTATTTATTTAAACTTCATTTTTACAGGTTGTTCACACACAAGTGAGAACAACCCAGTTATAAAAACTCAGTTAATTATACAAATAAGATAAAGTAAACATTTTTATACAATCAATTAGCCAAATAATATAATAATTAATTTTGGAATAGTTAAAATAAAAATTTGATAAAATAAAACAAAAAAACTTAACAGTTATTTTGAAAAGAAAACTGAATGTACAAATAAATTTATAGAAAGACAAAATGGAAAATGTTGTAGTTAAAGCAGTACTTCGCTAAGCTCTGTCAATTGTTTCGCTTAATTCGGTGTACTTATTATTTTCTTGTAATATATGTATCGCATATGTTAGGGTTTGATCACAAGCACTTGGGTAGTTTGTATTAGACGATTCTTGAATTATTGACTCACTAAATGGCGATAGGTAACTATGACTTACTTTTTCACGGCGGAAGTCACGGATTAAACAATTAATTTTACTGTCATTGGCGGAAAGCAGAACAAACCCGTTAAGAACCCAGGGTGTCACGAAACGCATTCAATAAATCTTAATATATAAAACAAAGTCGGGTTACGAGAACGGTTGGACCGATTTTTATAATCTTTGATTTGTTGGATTTGTTTCCGCCCTGAATAGAATAGCTATTAAAACATCAAAAAAAAATAATTATTAAGAAAATTCTTTTCCTCATACATTTTGTTTGGAACGAATTCTCATCTATCAAAAGAGCTGCAGCTGTATTGTGATAAGTATAATATTGAATATTGAGTGAATTCCAAAAATTCATAAATGTCAAATGTCAATGCGCTGATTGTTTTGCTTTTCTTCATAAACATAAAATTAAAAAACTAAGTTATTTTTTCAAATCTATCAGGAATGTCCTCATTAAAAAAGACTTAATCAAGATTTACATAGCCCTCTGCCAATCACTGTTAGAATACGGTATTATCGGATGGGGCAGTGCAAATAAAAACGTACTAAATCCACTTATTAAAACTCAAAAAGCCATAATGAAAATTATACTGAAAGTTCCTGTAAGAACTAGCACTGACGAAATCTTCAACAATCTTAACATAATGTCAATTAAACAACTATATTCTAAAACTATACTCATTAACATTCATAAGTACAAAACCCAAGAAATAACAACTGACACGTACATTAGAAACACTAGATCTCATGGTCAAAAACATATCCAACAAGTAACTGCTAACACAACATTTGGGCAAAAAAGCTTCTTATATTATGGCATTAAACTCTACAATAAAATACCACTCTCACTCAAAAACCTTAACATTATAACATTTAAATTTCAAATAAAAAGCTGGATACTAAATATAGGGAGATCAGAAATAGAAAATATACTGAAATCAAATACAGACTAAAACCGAATCTAATGAACTGAATTATAAAAATACACTATCATATTTACTTTATAATTATTAAAAAAAAAATACTACATGATATATGTTATGTCGAATTCATATTATTCTTATAATTAAATTATAAAATGTAAATGAAATCCTCAGCACGGGAGATCCCAGTGAGGATATCATTATCTCTATTTGTTATTAAGAAATGAAGACAATAAATCATTATTATTATTATTAAATGATTAAAAAAAAAAATGCTGCCCCTCTTTCTTACACACTAAATGTCAACAGTCGAAAATGGGCCAAACGGTGAACGTATGTCTGCACCCCTCCAAAGGAAAAAAACAATAAATATACTAAAATGATGTAGGTATGTGTGTTTGTAACTCTATCACGCAAAAACTTGTGAAAGGATTTTAATGAAACTTTGCAATAATATAGTGTACAGACTATAATTCTTGTTAAGAATCCAAAATTTCAGTCGGCTTTGTGCCATAGGGCCGAAGTTATAACCGACCCAAAGTGTTAAAACGATTGAACCCAAGTGCTAAAACGACCGACCCGAGGTTGAAAATGATGATTTTTATAAAATTCATTTTTAAAAGGTTTTTTGATTGATTCGTGTACAGACCATAATTCTTGTTAGGAATCCAAAATTTCAGTCGGCTTTGTGCCATAGGGCCGGAGTTATGACCGACCCCAAGTGATAAAACGACTAAACCCAAGTGCTAAATCGACGACCCCAAGTTTGAAAATGATAATTTGTTTGTAATTCTTCTTTTAAAAGATTTTGTGCTTGATTCGAGTACAGACCACGATTCTTAGTAAGAATCCAAAAGTTTAGTCGGCTCCGTGCCATAGTGCCGAAGTGATGACCGACCCCAAGTGATAAAACGACTAAACCCAAGTGCTAAATCGATGACCCCATGTTTCAAAATGATGATTTTTTTGGAAATCTTCGTTCAAAAGATTTTTTGATCGGTTCGAGTACAGACCAAGATTCTTAGTAAGAATTCAAAATTTCAGAACGTCAGAATAAAATATTTGCTATATATAATGGTAAGCTCTGGCGTTATGAAATTTGTATAAAAGAAAAATTTTGTATTTCATATATTTTAGCGGCAGAGAGGAAAGTCAGAGGGAAGGGGAACGGGAGAGGTGGGGTTCAGAGGAAAGAGACGTGGGAGGGAGAAGTGCGGGGAAGGTGGAAGGAAACGGGGACGCACGGAAAAGGACTTGCAGGGAGAATCAATTTATTTCTTTGAATGGCATTGTAACGCATGTCGGGGACCAGCTAGTAAATAATATATTTTAAAAAACTTGAGTACCATGAGTAAGCAAGTGATCTCTGGGTGTGAATATAAAGACATTTTACAAAACAGCTAAATTCTAATCGAGTTTTGTATTGGTTGATATAATCTGAAAAACAAAGCTCAATAATTAATAGTCCTGCAATTATTTCAATAAAACCACAAAACGGCAAACGAATAGTCATCATTTTTCAATTATTATTACGCCCAAGCAATTACTGCACAGAATATGTTTTGTTGGGATTTATTCCAATCCCAGAATGCGCATTCATTTTGCATCAAATTATTGATAAGCATCTCGCTCGTGCAAATATGATTTACACCGCTTTTAAACGTGACGTATGCGGCGGTGTTGCCAGATTTACATTTATTAAAAACGCAATGGAGGAAAAATATTGATGATGTGGTCTTTCTGTCGCTATTCGGAAATATTATATTTGTAAACGAGTTTTTTATTCCACAGAATTTGCTTTGTGTATTTTTTCAATTCAGTGAGTAAATAAAGCAAAGATAATGCAAACAAATTAATAATGTATTTATATAATATATTATCGAACATACTTTGTGGTTCGGACTAAGGACAGGTTGTTAAAAAAAATTTTAAGTAAATTTTCGCGTTCTGTGTAAATTCTATTCAAGTAGGTACTGTTATTATATCATTATAGGCCAGTTGCTTCATACAACTGAGATAATCACAGAACTTGAATAAAACTTTCACGTTCTGTGTAAGTTCTGTTATTATATCATTATAGGCCAGTTGCTTTATAAAACTGAAATAATCACAGAACCTTCTCCGAACGCGAAAATTTACTTCAAATATTTGACGAATCATCAAATATTTGAAGTTATTTTTTAAGTTCTTTGTAAGTTCTGTTATTATATCATTATAGACCAGTTGCTTCATAAAACTGAAATTATCTCAGAACTTGAATAGAACTTACACAAAACGTGAAAATTAACTTCAAATATTTGACGAATTATCAAATATTTTAAGTTAATTTTCACGTTCTGTGATGGTTCTATTCAAGTCCTATGATTGTTTCCATTTCGTGCAGCAACTAGCAAATAATTATATAATAATAGAATTTAAATAGAATCTTCATAGAACGTGAAAATTAACTTCAAATATTTGATGAATTCGTTTTAAGATTTTCACGACCAAAAGTATTTTCGTTATTTGTTTTTGGGGTGTTATGCCGTATTGCGCTACCTCCGTCTTTTGTTAATAAACTTTGGCTAAAGAAGGTGGTAGCGCAACACGGCATAACACCCCAAAAACGAATAACGAAAATTTGATGAATTGTTCAATTTTTTTAAGCAATCCATCCTTAGAATCATTGTAACTCTGGTTACATTGAATGGTTCAATGACTCAAAAAAAAAATTATAAATTTCAAAATTGAAACCAATGTATTAATAATTCAGACATAACTTTTTACTTACTTGACTTTTCAAAAAAAGTTCACAAAAAATTTGCAATTACAGAGGTGATGTTAGAAATTTTTCATTAAAAATATTTTTTCTTGATCATTCCGAGGCAATTTTTTTGGTGTGATATGTTCTTAAAATAAATTTTCGACTACACAAATCCTACACAATCCATTATAATAATTAACATTAAAATGTTATTTTTTAAGGTTGTTCGCTACAAATAATATAGAGGTTGCATAATAATGTATTCATTTTGTGGAGATTACACTCGATAGGAGTGATGTAGTTCTGTCAATTTTACAATTCTGTTATAGCGTTTCGTGAAACACCTCACTGAGAAAACTTGTGCACTCTGTGTTAGGGATGTCGAAAGTGAAAAAAAATATCGATATATCGATGTTTGGATATTTATTAAAATATCAATATCGACGTCGATATATCGAGGAAAAAATATCGATATATCGGTCAAATTTTCAAGAGATTTTGCGTTTTTAAAATAATAGTGTATTCAGCTCAATATTATCAATAGTAATTTTTGAACATTTTTTGCTTTTTTAATGTACAAAAATCTCAATAAACATGAAGGTATTTTTATCACTATTTATTTTTATTACGTAATAATTACAAAAAATATCAAAAACTAAAAAGCTGTCTTCTAACTTATATGTAAACTGAGATGCATACAAAGTTTGTATGCGTCTCAGTAACATTCTATTGGCGTATTAATCTGTTAAAAAGGACTTCGTGTTTGGAACAAGGTATAGTCGATAATCATAGACAATTGGGAACCAACATATAGGAGTGGCTTAGAAAAAAATGGCGAAAAATAGCATACATTTCTATGTATGTACCTACACACATGAGATAGTATTGGTGATCACAAATACTAATGCAAAGACAATATTTAATTAAATGAAGACAATATAAGCGAAACTCAATCGAAAATCTGAAAACAGAAAAATCAGAAAAAGATATTGACACATCTGGGACTCGAACCCAGGACCTCTCGCTTACCGGGCGAACGCGCTAACCACTGCGCCACCGTGTCGATATCCAATTCGGTCACTTTTAACTGTATCATACTTCGACTAAGAACCACCCACACTATCTTCATTTTTCTTAACGCATATACTATTGGCTGCTATCTTTATGTATGATTATTGTTATTATTCTTTATGTATTATTTTGAATTAAAAATATCGATATTTCGATATATCGATATTTTTTCAACAAGCCTACTCTGTGCAGAGGTTTTTACGTATTTTAATATACTCGTAATTAGTTTACATAAAAAAATATATGTTGAGTTTATTTTACTGCAATTAAGTTAATATTTTAATTGTGTACACACTGAAACATTTTGTTAGATTTATTTATTACGAGGATCGGCTGCGCGGTCTTTTTTATAAAATTCTTTAATTTGGATTTTGGGCCATAACACTTGTAGAAACTGAAACATTATATTTATTATCAAACGGTACAGCAAATATCTCTGAATAAGTAAGGATGTGTGCTAATTTAATTATGTATGATGATTTATTTATAATGTGTTGGTCATTAAAAGATTACATTTTCCATGTTTTTAAAGACATCTTTGGTAATTATTTGTGAGTTAATGGAAAATTTTAAATAAAAAATCTTGCCCAATTTAGGTTTGTCCTCTCTCCCAATGTAAATCTATATTTAATTTTGGTATTTGACTCATTATGATTAAGAGAACCTAGTTCTGGAAATATTATCGTTGATAACGGATTCAGAAAAAAATATTCTGCTTTTGCTAAAAAATATGTCTAGCTAATTATCGCATTATCACTTTTATCTTTCTCCTGATGTCTTTCACGTCTTTTGTGTCTCTTGTCTCCCTTGTGGGCGTTGTATTTCTTGTGCCTTTTATGTCTCTTGCGTCATTTGTGTCTCTTGTTTCTCTTGTATCTCTCGTGTCTCTTGTTTCTATTGTGTCACTTGTGTCTATTGTGTCACTTGTGTCTATTGTGTCTATTGTGTCACTTGTGTCTCTTGTGTCTCTTGTTTCTATTGTGTGTCTTGTGTCTATTGTGTCACTTGTGTCTCTTGTGTCTATTTTGTCACTTGTGTCTATTGTGTCTATTGTGTCACTTGTGTCCATTGTGTTTATTGTGTCACTTGTGTATCTTGTGTCTCTTGTTTCTATTGTGTCACTCGTGTCTCTAATGTCACTTGTGTCTCTTGTGTATCTTCTTTCTATTGTGTCACTTGTGTCTCTTGTTTCTATTGTGTCACTCGTGTCTCTTATGTCACTTGTGTCGCTTGTGTATCTTCTTTCTATTGTGTCACTTGTGTCTCTTGTTTCTATTGTGTCACTTGTGTTTCTTGCGTCTCTAGTGTCTCTCGTGTCTCATGGGTCATCTGTGCCTCTTTGTATTATTTGTCATTTGATTTTTAGTTTTATCTCAACGGAGTTATAATGTATTATTTGGCTGAGTAGAGTTTTGTAATTTTAAGTACTTATTTGTTTTTTATAACTGGATTGTTCTCACTTATGTGAGAACATCTGTAAAAAACCCAGAATAAATAAATAAAAACATTATTAAATATATATTTTGTTTCTTAAAAAGTTACGTTAAAAAAGTAATTTGACTTCATTAAAATTTTATTTTATTTCAGCTTTCACATTGATGTGTTTACTGCATCCCCTACATATCAAAAATATTTCAAAAAAATATATGTACGAGTTTGGTTTGTGGTGAACAGGGTTGGTCAGGAAATTAAAATTTCATTATCAACGTTGGAGGAAGCCACATTCAATTGAGTGTTTTTCCATACGGTTTGCCCGGCGAGCGGCAGACTTTGAATAAATATTAATAAAGCTACACGTAACTAATATTGATGGATTTCTTTTTAATTAACTTTTAATAAATCGTTTTTCGATATTAAGTTTTATCATCAAATAAAGGGAAAATAATCCACTTGGTTGCTTCCGGCATTAAAAAAATGTATTTGGATGAAAAGGTATTTTATTTAAAGTGGTAGATGGAGAGATAAAAAAATTGGGAGAATTTTTTAAAATTATTAAGAAATATTTGGAAGTGCTATCGTAGAAATATAATTAATGACAACAAACACAGTGAAATTGTGTTATAACTGCCCGGAACCAGTAGTATTACCGCAACCCTTAAATATAGAATGTTGTGATGCTAAAGGTATTGAGAACATGAAGGAAATGGTGAAGAGGAAGGTGGGGAAGCAAACGGTAAGAACTAGCCGCAAATACAGATTCCTATAAATATATTATTTTAAATTAATATTTAGTGACATAAAAAAAAAAAAAATTTAGTAGCCAAATATCGTAACCACTTAATCACGGTGGCCATCGATTTTTAATCGTTTGTTTAAACAACCCATTAATATATATTTTTTACATTAACTCCATACGGGAAGCCCTGAGGGAAATAATAAGTAATCTTTGAGGATGATGTATTGTATGGAGGGTCTTTTTGTGAAGACGAAAGAGGGAGGAAACACAGAGACCGGAAAATCATTTCACATTCAAACAGGTCTTAAAAACAATCCGATGCTGAAAGCATCAATGACCCTAGTTCCGTATAAATATGAGTTATTTTTTTTGCACTTAGCCGGGTTTTAAACTCAATCTATCAGCCCATAGTCAATAATCCTATCATTGCCCAGGGGCGAGTAGGTCGTAAATTTTAATCATCTCTGTTTGACAAAACCCTTAAAAATACCGATGATAAAAAAACGCGTTTTATTTTTTTAAGGTTTTAATTGACGCTGTCCCTAATCACCTGAAAACCGAAAATAAATTAATGGATAATACCAGTTGAAAATAAAAAATTTAATTCCTTTTCATAACAGATTTTGAAAGGATTATTCTGTATTTGCGTGAACAATGTACACGGTGGACCAAATCGCACGACACTTTTTATAACTTTCTCGAGTCTTTTCCTTATTGTCATTATTTTTTTGTTATGTTATTATTTTATTTTATTATATTATATTATGTGTTATTATTTTATTATTTTATTTGGTTTTAAAATCCAGCTGGTCTTTTACATAGAATATAATAATAAAATGTACCAAATGAGCTAGTGTAAAGAAGTAATATAAAAATAAAACTAAATATAAGTACAACATTTACATAAGCATAAATTTAAATAGAATCTTAAACAATACTCTAATACTGGACCTTATCTCAGAACTATGTTGTTTGATTAAAATAATTTGGTTCTTTGAAATAACATGACCGTTTATCGTTTTTACGTACAATACAAGTATGACCTCCTTGTAACTCGCTAGCTGGGTTTTGTCTGGCGAGCTCTCACAAAAGGAATGGGAATCTCGACACGGGTGTATCGTAGAGAGACAGGCATCGAAAAACCCACTGTAAACAAACTTTATATCGATGAATAGATAAATATATATATTTTTTAAATGACCTTCCTCCATAGACATATGAATATAATTATAGAGACCTGACCTAAGTAATAAAAGCGTATTATTTCCCCCTCCCCATACCGGTTCCATGGAACCGGCTGGGCTTACGTGAGCCTCGCTTGAATCTAAAAAAATGTGACGTCATCATTCTTGTCCGGACCAGCGTCGAGCTCTGATCGTACATTTTACGAAATAACAAGGCAAAAATGTTAGCTTGTGCTATACATTATACCCTAAAATATGTCGATCATAACGAATGTGGGCGGTTCTCCAGTGTGCTCGTCGCTGGTTACAGGGGTAAGTAAATTATGAAACATTTGTAAAAGTGTCTTAACTAAATACGGCAATAAAATATTCGTCTGTGAAAAGTGGTGAACTTTACTTTGCCGTATTTGGACTTCGCAAATATGTTTATAACATGGCGAGCAATTCGCGCTCCCATGTAAAAAGGTCTATTAATTTAAAAGCAGATTTTGATTTTAAGAACTAAATGGTGATATTATAATGCGAGATGCCTATGTACTGTCAGATTGATTTTTTTAACGAATCACAGTCATCTTTCCCCTCTTCGTCCCCCCATAGTTTGATTTTACCCCTCATCTGTATCTTCTCGTCTATTAAATTTGGATGTCTATGCTTGCCTCTCTCTGATCGGCTATGATCGGCACACGTCGTAACCGACACCATGTGACCGGAGCACAGCATAAACAACAAAAACAATAATAGAACTGATCGTAACTAATTTTCCGATATATTACAATATGTAAGACAAATTAATAAAACTATATTACCTACGTTATTATACTTTTTATTTTGAGATTTTTTAATTTTTTTAGATGAACTCCACACAGGACTTGAGAAACAAACTTGACTTGAAAAACTTGAGGGTTTTTTAGGGAAATGAAGGAGAGGAGATTTCTGGGAAGGAAGAGAGTTTAAGAGGTGGGTAGGAATCTGGGGTTTAGTGTATCCTGTTCATCCGCCTCCAAGATCTAGACAAACCTCATCTCGTGAACCCGCGCACCCCTGCTAAATCGCCAAACGTAGCGATCCATTTGGGGTGACCTATGGCAGAGGTTTTGGTTATCCAATAAAGGTCCCCGGGGCGGCGGTACCCATTCCCGCCTCCCAAATTAATGATGGGGAAGATGAAGGTTGGGAAACTCCTGGCTCTTCAGAACGGGTCAGTAAAACTATAAATATAATATAATATAAAAGTGGTTCCAACAAAGCTAAATTGTTTCATTTATCTATAATGGATAACCACAAATTTATAGCTACATTCAAAAGTATGTATTGAAATTTTTCTTATAAGCGACTCTGCTGGGGACACCATTTGATTTAACGTCTAGAATTTGAAGACATAAATAAATAAGTGTGCTTTATTTTGGGGTCACCGTGTAAGGCAGTACGGGGTGAGAGCAGTTAACACAGATTTTTATAAATTTCATCTCCAGACCGAGTATTAATTTCACGCCCGCTGGCCAAATTAAAAGGGAAATTCGGATTAAAAATATTTTAAAAATAAAATAACTCCACACAAACTCCAACGGACAATGATGGACTTCAAATAGAAACCCAAATAAAATTTTGACGAAACCAAATATTCATTTTTTAAAGCAATTGTTAGGTTTTTAATTGTGTAACTAGTTCCAAATTGGCATGCAAAAGTACTATTTAAAAATGGAATAAAATATAAATATGGTTAAAACAAAACCAAACCCGTGAAAAATCACGATATATAAAATAAGTAAATGATAAAAAGTAAAAACTGCCACCACGGAGAATCGAACCCCCATCAACGGCTTGGATGGCAACCATGCTGACCAATACACCACCAACTGTCGTAAGCACAGTGGCATGAATTCATTAATGTACCTACTGAAAATATTATAAAAAATATGACTGTATTTTTAAATTTTAGTGTTACGTTAATACTTACATCACAACCGAAATAAACGTTGTTACGTAGATCAGTTGAAATATTTTTTTTATTAGTAGTTACATTAGTAGTATAAGATTATTTTATTTTTTTATCGATCAGTTCCAATTTTGAAAAGTTAGCGAGTCGGTGCACGTATTCACAAAGGAAATTAAGATGTCAGAGAAATTTGTTTATTTTAAAATCAATGCAGGTATATTAAAACCGCCAACCGTTTCTCCGTATGGGTAGGCAGAGAGGATAGACTGCACCTATCCTTGTTAATTTATCAAAAAAAAAATTATCTTCTCACATTTCCAATTGCTTTAAATGAGGCGTTATATAAGAAGTTCTATGAACAGTAGACCTCGAGTCTGAAAAATATGTTTCTAATTTCTGTGCCCGAGAAGCATACGGATGCAAGTCCAAAATTCGAAGAAATGAGTTTTTGATGCAGACTTGAAGTAAATAATCATGTTTGTCAGTGGCAGAAAGTTACAGGTCCTATCATGAAGAAAATATAAGATTTTGAAAAATTTATACGGATGCAACTACCATGATACAACAACTATCTTAGAAACAGAAGGATGTACCATGGACTTGCATCTTTATGATTTAATTGCATTTTGAGTATTATGACTCAAATCCTACGTATTATGTAGTATTACGACTCAAATTATACATAACTACGCTTTCTATGGAAGTAAACAATTTTTTAACATCGATCCTTTCATAATACACCACATGTCATAACAAAATATTCCACCTTATTTAGAAGCAGAAGGACTCAAGTCCGTGTTTTTGTTTGACTCAATTCAGCGTTTTTTTTTATACAATATTTTTAAAGGCTTTACATATTATAATATATTTTGTTTTATTTGTTCGTTTTTCAAACAAAACTAATTGATTTAATAGTAACTTTTTTTATCTACTCGTATCAGCATGGATATCCGAAGAAGTTATGAGACTATAGTTAGAGAAAAAATAGTTTTGTGGCTCTCCTGAACATTTACCGTTTTGAACTTGCATCCGAATGCTTCTCAAATTTTAATTTTTTAAAATCCTGTGATATAAGATTTGTAAATAGGCACTTAAATACCTACCTTCTTAAAATAATGAACTATTAATATTTAATGTAACATTTTTTTTTTTTTTTTAGTGAGGAGTTATAAAATTTGTTCAAAGAAATTAATGTTCAAAGAAATTGCTCCGATTTGATAGCTCTTAGTAGGAACTACAATCATGCGAACTCTGGCGGGATAAAAATGTAGAATCTAACACGAACATCACCTTAAACCGGAACCGAAACGTAACAAACAAATTTACAGACATTTTCGTTATTAGTTTTTTGGGGTGTTATGCCGTGTTGCGCTACCTCCTTCTTTAGCCAACGTTTCGGACATCGTTGCAGTGTCCATCATCAGGGCAGATCCGGCAGATCCGGTAGATGTGACACACATCTACCGGATCTGCCCTGATGATGGACACTGCAACGATGTCCGAAACGTTGGCTAAAGAAGGAGGTAGCGCAACACGGCATAACACCCCAAAAACTAATAACGAAAATGCTTTTGGCCGTGAAAATCTTAAAACTTATCCAAATTTACAGACAGATGAAATGCCAAAGACCTAGCGGGTTGTGAAAAACTGGGGTAATGAGAATCGAATTTCGCATTACATAGTATGCTAGTATACACCAGGCTAGGCTTGCATTCAATAAAAGGTCGAAAATAATAGAATCGAATAATATAGACCTAAAACTGAGAATACTCCTCATCAAGACCTATAGAAGGAGTATCTTGATGTACGGCTGCGAAACATGGTGCCTATCCGAAAGAGATAAATAGAGACTAGGGGCTTTTGAGATGTGGTCCTATAGAAAACTATTAGGAATTTCCTTGAGAGATCACATTACAAATGAGAAGGTTCTCCAAAGAATCGAGGGAAGAAGGCTCCTGTCCGAAAGGCGTGTATGATGGATCGGCCATGTAATACGACAAGAAGGCCTCTTCCATGCCATAATGGAGGGTATGACCGAGGGGACAAACTCTAGGGAACGCCCACGCCGAGAGTACCTGGAGGACCTGCTGGTGGACATGCGCTGCTCATCATATGCAGACTTCAAAAAAGCCGCACAAGACAGGGAAGAATGGAAGAGAAGAATAGAGGAAATTGCTGCAAACCAATCCCAGGATTGAAACCAGAGAGAGAGAGAGTATGCTATATAAAACAAAAACAAAAATATGCTTATGAATTCAGGTGGCCCAAGGGATGTTACTTTAAAAAAAAATTATGACTATGATTTTTTTAGAGATGAGGATTTGATAGAGGTTGTAATTTAAGAATCCGACTCCGAGTACAACTCTCACGCCATGCTGTATGGAAACCATCTGTGAACGTGAAGTTTGTGACTAACCTACTAACGTAACCAAATAAAAGCAAGTTATAGCTAATAATGCCAAAAGATGGCACCACTTAAGTTAACAGCTAGCATGAGGAATTTAGCTGGCAGGCGTAAGTAGTCTTGAATTTGCATTTTCATGAATCTCAACTGGATGAAGCTGAACCAAAAGCCGCCCGCAGGGCCTAGCAGCAAAAACCTGCGGAGTGGGTTTTTAACTGCTAGTAATAATACTTGCTTGTTGGTCCACAGAATAGAGGTAGGTACTCTACATAAATATACAAATTGAGTAAGTGAGTTCAATGTTCTTGGCATATCTATAAATTTATTGAAAATTTTGGAATGCCTGGACACCTTAATACGAATATTTTTTAGAAAAAACCTAAGATACAGCTAGATTATTATGAAAGACAAGTATTTGGAATCAAGCGATGGAAAATACGTAAATAAAATTTCAATTACGTAAAATGAAGTTTTGTTTTCATCTTGATGACAGCCATTCATAATAAAAAATAAAAAAAACGTAATTTTACTTTAAAAAAACGGAAAGGAGTGTAAGGAGAATAAATGACGCAAATGTTAGTGGTAGAAACCCAAGAAAGACATGGCACGACCAAGTGAACCAGATTCTTGAGTCGAGCCATGTCAAGAGTCAATAAAATAACAGCGTGTATGAGACGATGTATTAATGTAAACGAGGTAACGAGTGTGTACCGAGACCGAGTCCTCTCTGCCTACCCCTGCGCTGAAATGACGTGATGGTTAGTTAGTTAGTTACTTTTAAATGCAGTATTTTCTCTTGCCCCAACGCAAATACTTTTAAATTTTTTTTTACGTTTGACTTAAGGAGTAAAACTCACATTGTAATTCATTGTCTTCATTTTCTTAACGCATATTTTTATTGGCTGCTATCTTTATGAATGAGTGAAACATTCATCCAGTACTAAATGCTATCTAGATAGTATTAAATTTATCCATTTTTTTATTTATGCGACATCTTTTGACTTTTCTGCAAGTCCAGGATTATTATTTATTTTTATTTTTAAAGTAAAATCTCAAATTGTAATATTTAATTAATTAAGACAATATTAGCAAAACTTAATCGAAAATCTGAAACAGAAAAATAAATAAAAATGGATAAAATTATGGTTGAATCTTGCAATCAAACATAAAGATAGCAGCCAATAAAAATATGCGTTCAGAAAATGAGGTTGGTAATTCTTGGTGAAAAGAATGATAGACTATGTACAACTCCTACTCGGTACTGGTCGGCAGGAGTATCACTAAAAGATAAGATAAAAAGTTCACGCATTCGTGGTAGCCTGGGTGTTACAGACATAAACAGTAAGCTGGAGGAATGACAGTTGAGATGGTATGCGCAAATAAAATGGTATGGGAGACCATCAGATCACACAGTGAAGCAGGCAATGTCTATGGAGCTTCATCGACAGTCATCCAGAGGAAGACCGAAGAACTCTTGGATGACTCAATGCTCCAAAATACTTCAGAGAAACGGCCTGGATGAAGGCGATACTCAGAACAGAAGAAACTACAACCTGAGAACGAGAAGAGCCGACCCCAACAGCCTACTTAGGAAATGAGTTGGGACAGCGCACGGAAGAAGAAGAAGTTGGTAATTCTTGGTGATAGAATGATACAGTTAAATATGACCATTAGCTCAGTTCGTAGAGCACTGACCCGGCAAGTGACCGTATATTTTTTATGATTTTTCGGTTTCAGATTTTCGATTGAGTTTTGCTAATATTGTCTTCATTAATTAAAAATAGCAAATTGTTTTCTTTTATAGTCATTAAGATGAACCTAAAGGTTTTTTTTTTTCCAAAAAATATCGGTAATAAGCTTGTCAGTGTAAGCGATTCCGAAAATTTTGCTGAACAGGTAATTCAAAAACTTTACTGATCTTACAATAAGCGATTTAAAATACACCTGACGATTGTGAATAAAGTGCGTTGGATCAAATGTTTACATTCATGTGGCTGACAACATTGATTTAAAAAAATATAAGTTGCATAATTTCAAAACTAAGATCGCCAGCAAATATTTTTTTTTATCCAATTTATTTTCACTCGGAAAATTATTAATCATTTCTTATACAACATATTTGATGATTAAAGTGCGCCACACGGTAGATTTAATTACTATTTAAATAAATGTGTATAATTTTTATTTTTATTACAAAAGTAAAGCACTTGTTGTAGCTTGGAGCGAAATCACTAAAATATGTCATTTAATTTTGTGGACAAAAAGTTTCATAAATTTAAAAAAAATGCAAACGTATTTTAAACTTTACACAACTGATAAAAATAATTTATGAATCATAAACGGTTAATTAATTAATGTTAATAGGTAAGAGGAGAATAATTTACTTAAGTCATCTTTGGGTATGCAATTTTAAAGACAGGAAGGAATGGAAACTCTGGGAAGAAAAAGGGTGCGATGGGTGGGTATGAATCTGGGTATCAGTGTGTCCCGAAGTGACGGATGTAAGAATCCATCCCTCACATTGCGGTATAAGATGGTATGTCGAGAGAATCTTGCTGGAGAGGTCAAATATCGCTTCAACCAATCTCTACCTATCCGTAATCGCTGAGCAAACGCATCCGCTACCAAGACTAGAAAAAACCTCACCCCATGAACCCGGGCACTCCTGCTAAAACACAAAACTCAGCGAACCACTTGGGGTGACCTATGGCAAAATGCAATCAATGTTTTCCGGGGTGGAGCTATCCATAGCCGCCTCCCAAATATATATATATATATATATATATATATATATATATATATATATATATATATATATATATTGTATTACCCATTTATATATATATGTGACCAGCAATGGGACAGAATTAGCAGCCTAGTAGAAATAGAAGAAGAGGAGGGGGTTCCGGTTGCGATGGGAAGGAGAGTTCCGTTTATAGAGGGAGAGAAAAAGATAACTGAACCGCTAGTTATGTCAAATTGTGTTGAAATCATCAATAAACCGTGATTTACAGATTACAGACTATTATTTGACATTTTCCTGCACACCAAGTTATTTAATGTTACAATATATATATATATATATTTTTTTTTCTGTATCTGTTCTGTTTCATGTACAGTTTAGATTTATTATAGTTTAGATCCATTAATATTATCTTCTTCAATGATTCACTGCCTAAATTTAAAAAGAGCATCATGTCAATAATATAATTTGTTCGAAGCACGTAAATGCATACATACTCACACACGTACTCACACACACACACACACACACACACACACAAAGACCTTCCCACTACTCACATCACCCGGTAATTACTTAATCTTCTTATATATAAAAATGAATCGCTAAATGTGTTGCTAAGCGCAAATCTGGAGAGCACCTGAGTCGATTTCGCTAATTCTTTTTTTAGAATATTCCTTGAAGTACGAGGATGGTTCTTACGGAGAGAAAAAATAATAAAAATGCGCAGAAAATTGGATAATTTCAGAAAACCTAACGACTATCGCACGTTTGACAGAGTCGCGTGTTTGAGAATGACATTTTGCAAAACAATTATTGTTATCAGGATTCTATTTTTGAAAATCTTGATCAATTTATTTAAAGTAGGTACTCCCCTAATAGTTTGAATCGAATCAAGAATTTTAGATATTTTAAATAGGTACTATGTTAGGTACCAAATTTAATATATCTGCTTGAAAAATGGAAATTTGAATAAAAATTGTAAAAGGTGGCACGCGGGCTGTTTAAAAACTGAATGTACTGGGATTGAATATATGGAAAGCGACAGGAAGTGAGTGATTGGGGAGGGGTGGGAAGGGGGGAGGGGGGAGGGAGGGCGGTAAGAGGGGGGAGGGGGGAGGTGGAGGAGGCGGAGTGGGAACCCCCCTTACACCATGCGAGCGAAGCCGCGGGAAAAAGCTAGTATACAATAAATAAGACACTACAAAGAAACACATCATAGGTACCCACCATGAAATATACTGAATAATTGTAAATTTTTTTCACCACTGTAAATAATGTACCGTTTGTTTTTGTTTATAAATAAAAATAAAAATTACGTAATATTTCTATACCATAGAAATACACTGTTCCCATTCGACCATTCAAAAATTAATTGCTACTAAGTACAGCACAGATCTGTTGAATCAAGAAACGATCAAAGCAATGCGTCAAAACCCAATCAACAATATCCTCGGCGCTTTTTTGTACGAGTTCAAACCTCGTTTAAACTACGCCCTTAAATCTTCTTGCAAAATTCAAAACGTACCTATGTTTGATCAATCTCTTTGTCACCATTTTTCTGTCGTTACGCTCGTACAAAACCGTAAAAAAATATATTAATTTAATCCGCGGCCGTCAATGGTTCGTTTGATTAAAATCCGGAATTTCCTTTGTCCGTCTCCACATCTCAAGGGGGCCGGACTAATACACACTTTTCACCGGGCGGAGGCCATTCCATTCATATTTTTTCTCGCGTTTGTTAAAATATTTATACGCCCCAACGCGCCCTTTCTTCTGTTCAAATGTAAATCATATGTCAGCAGGGTTTTTTGTCCGGCGCCATTTTAATTAAGGTTTTGATAATGGCGGAAGAATTTGAAGTGATCTGTTGTTGTTGTTGAATACATGGTTCAAATAAGTTGTTGGGCTTCTTTTTGGAAAAAAAATGTTTTTACGAATCGTTTTAACACTAGTCCCGAGGTATTTTATTTTATTTTAGTGTATTAAACAAACAGTCGTACAAATTTTATAAAAGTAATTACATATTACATGGTTGCACGAACCAGCAGTTTCCGCAAAAATTCATAGTATACAATATAGATATTAACAAATGATTAAATTGAACATAACATGGCAGGAAAATTAGAAAAACAGTACGAATCAAATAGACATAAAAACACAAATTAAATTCTGTACCCGAAAAGTATACGGATGCAAATTCAAAAAGTTAAATGTTCAGGAGAGCCAAAAAATTATTTTTTCTGTAACTATGGTTTCTTAATTTCTTCGGATATCCATGCTAATAGATAACAAAAAAAGTAATAGTTTTAATCAATTAGTTTTGTTTTAGCGAGCAAATAAAACGAAATGTTTTATACGTAAAGCCTTTAAAAAACTTGTTTAAAAAAAAAGCTGACTTGAGTCAAACAAAAGCACGGACTTGAGTCCTTCTGCTTCTAAATGAAGTGGAATATTTTGTTATGACATGTGGCGTATTATGAAAGGATCAGTTTTTGAAATTTTTTTATTTAATTTTTAGTTGAGAAACGCTGAACCCCTAGAGGCCGGACCCCTGTATTTGCAGTGTTGAAGAATAGTACCTAAGCATGGTTTGAAAGCACTGCAATTGGAGTGTGGTGTCGAATTTGCTCTTTCATTTTGTCTTCGGATATTAGGTACCTCTACAGCATTGATTTTCAAAGTGGGGGGCGCGCCCCACTAGGGGGGCGCGAAGACATGTACAGGGGGGCGCGGGCGCGGGCGGCGGTATCACTACGATCGCCGTATACCCGCGCTACCGCACGCATCTGTGGAGTAAACCCTTTTTCATGTTCCGAATGCAGTTATACAAGTTCTCAAAGGGAAGATTTAAAAATCCACAGTATGATTCACAAAAGAGAAAAACCATTTTCATGTCCTGACTGCAACTATTCGTGTACTCAAAGGAGATATCTAAGAAGTCACTTGCTGACTCATAGTGCAATTATTTATGTACTACGAAGAGAAATCTAAAAATCACATGTTTACCCACAGTGAAGAAAAACCTTATTCATGTTGTGACTGCAACTATTCCTCTTCTAGAAAAAATAGCTAAA
Source organism: Limnephilus rhombicus (assembly GCA_929108145.2). Lineage (NCBI taxonomy): Eukaryota > Metazoa > Arthropoda > Insecta > Trichoptera > Limnephilidae > Limnephilus > Limnephilus rhombicus. The sequence continues at coordinate 25,030,000 of OV815295.1, read as the reverse complement.
ATGGCACTTGCTAACTCACAGTGACGAAAAACCTTTTTCATGTTCTGACTGCAACTCTTCATATTATTACTATTCATGTACTATTAAAAAAAAAAAACAAAAAATCACATGTTTACCCACAGTGGAAAAAATACTCATTTCAAGCCCTGACTGCAACTATGCTTCTTCTCGAAAAAAAAAATAAAACAGTGATGAAAAACATTTTTCTTGTCCCGACTGCGACTATTCAGGCGCTACAAAACGTTATCTAAAAAGTCACATGTTTACCCACACTGGACAAAAACCCTTTTCATGTCACGACTCCAATTATTCATGTTGTACAAAGGAACTTATTAGAAATCATTCGCTGACTCACAGTGCTATAAAACCACTTACATGTTTCTACTGCGACTATTCGTGTTCTACAAAGAGGAACAAAAATAACATGTTTACCTTCAGGAGACAAAACCATTTTTTGTCCCGAACGTGGTTATTGAAGTTCTCGGAAGGGAGATTTAAAAATCCACAGTGCGATTCAAAGTGGAGAAAACCTTTTTCATGCTCTAAGTGTAACTATGCATGTACTACGAAACCTATCTTTAGGTAATATTATTATATTTTAGCAGTAAACTCAACGTGTGTAATAACTAAAAAGCGTTGTTCCAACTAAAAACTCTCATATAACATCATTCATATATTCCATAAATTTTTCATTATTTTTTTATTTTTTCTTTTGCTGTCTTCCAAATACGGTTGGCATGTTTTGGTTACGCTGCGCTGGCAAGTCAGCATGAGAACTTTTATAGGCCAATAACAGCTGATGATGTAAATCTCCGGCTTTGGAGGACATTATAATTCCTACAAACTCACATTAATTGTGTTTATGCGTATTTCGTGTTTAAAACACTAACGAATACTGACAACGAAAATAAAATAAAAATTTCGCACAATACAGTCGACGAATTCCCCGTACAACATAAACTAAAAGGGTTGCCAACTTGGAAGATTTTAATTCTCTTTTTTTTTTCTTTATTTAAATAAAGAAAAACATGTTACCCCTCCCCCCCAAGTGCATTACGTAATACTTGAACGGCCCTTTCCTGGGCCCTGGGCCGAGGGGAGGCGTGGGCATATTCATTTTAAGCAGTAGGGAGGCGTGATACTAATAAGTTTGGGAACCCCTGCTCTACAGGATTAGTTGAACCAAATAAAAAGGCACTTTATCAAACATGGTATTGTCTACGCGTTGGGCTTAAGAAAATCACATTTTTATTTATTAGAGTTTCTTGTCGGCCCTACGGAATTGACTTGCCAAATATCAATATTATGTTACAAACACCTACTTGTACACAAACATACCACAAGATTTAGAGAAGGAAAGGGCCTAAAAACTCCTCGAATATTAAATAAATATGGAAGCCGTACTCTTGAATATCTAATACCAGTGATTTTCAATAAAATCAATAAAAACATAAAATTTGAAAAAAATGAGAGACTATGTCCTAAAATGATAAAACTATGGTTAATGAGCGAAAACTCCATGTATCTTTGAATATCTTAATATAGCTGCCTACATATCTTGTTATTAGGCAGGTATATTGAAATATCTTATATATTTATTTTTGTAAGTTAAATTATCTAGTATTATGTGATCCATTCTAATGTTTCCTTAAAACTATAAATGTATTTACAAATATTTTCTTAGATATTATATTAAGAATGTTTAAATTGTTAGAACCTGCAGACAAGCTGCCATATGACAGCTTTGTGGGTCTACTCAAATTTTTTTGTACAAAATGTATTCTGTAATTAAATAAATAAATAAAAAAAAAAAAAAAAAAAAAAAAAAAAAAAAAAAAAAAAAAAAAAAAAAAAAAAAAAAAAAAATAAAAAAAAAAATAATAAAAAAATGTTGAAGGTTTTAAGGCCGAATCTATGTGGGGAAGGGGGGGGAGGGGAAGACACTGGCTAGAGGAAATTCAGAGAGTACAGTAGAATAATTTAAAAAGAGGTTCTTGCATGTAGTGGCGTACTATTTCGAACAAGTTTGAACCAATATCGGTGTGCACAGATGCATTCAAAAGTGCGCTCCTTCAAATGATTTACCTGTGAGCAGATTAGGATATTAAACGAAATTAAAACAAAATCAAGAAAAGCTTAAATTTTGAATAAAAGCATATACTTGTTTTTTCATAAGAAGCAATTACTTTGTGGTTAGACATTATATTATAAAAATAAAACAACACTTTGTATTTAACCACGAATTTATTATTTATGTATCTACCGGTTTCACTTAGACCAAGCTTCCTCAGGATAAAATAATAAATATGGTCTAAGTGAAACCGGTAGATACATAAATAATAAATTCGTGGTTAAATACAAAGTGTTGTTTTATTTTTATAGCATATACTTGTGTTTACTTTTTCATGACAAAATGATTGTGAAATCAAAGAGGACTTACTTAACTTGCTGATGGCTGAACTCTCGACGACAGGTCTAAACTAATGCTCTGAAGCACTCGGCTACAAAACAATAAATAAAATTTAATTAAATGAAGACAATATAAGCGAAACTCAATCGGAAATCTGAAAACAGAAAAATCAGAAAAAGATATTGACACATCTGGGACTCGAACCCAGGACCTCTCGCTTACCGGGCGAACGCGCTAACCACTGCGCCACCGTGTCGATAGTTAGCGCGTTCGCCCGGTAAGCGAGAGGTCCTGGGTTCGAGTCCCAGATGTGTCAATATCTTTTTCTGATTTTTCTGTTTTCAGATTTTCGATTGAGTTTCGCTTATATTGTCTTCATTTTATTAAATATTACAATTTGAGGTTTTACTCATAAAGTTAAAATAAAAATAAAAATAAATAAAATGTTTAATATTTATATTATTTTTGGAATAACTTAATGATTCAAGAGCAAATCCTTAAATTATTGTAATATTTAATCGTTGAAGTCAATATTAGCGACAATCAACGAATATTTTAAATGAAATAGAAAAAAGAAAAAATACAGTAGCATCTAGGAATTGAACCCAGAACTACTTGCCAGGGCTCTTCTCTAACCACTAAGCTAATTTGACCTTATTCTCTTCGGTCATTTTTAAATGCATCGTATTTCAACTAAGGAATACCAATATAATCTTTTTTTATGTCATGTATATTATCGAGGCTTCTGACTCACACAATGTTGTCATTTTTGCCTCATCTGTTTTTAAATTATAATATTATCATTATAATCTCTAATGATCTTTAAAAGATACTTAGAGTCCTTTTATAATCATTTCGTATAAAAAATCACTTTCAAATATTTTCCAGTTTACATGATCTAATAAATTTCATATGGCATGAAACTCAGTTGAGGCTATTAAATTCTAAACTTCCGATGACTTCGAGGTCATTAGTATTGTAGCTCTCTGTCGTTCATATTTAATGCACTTCGATAATGTGTGCTCGACATCTTCTGAATGAGTTTTTCTTTTGCCCTGTTTAATTTATCTTTGTCTTACTAACCTATTTGTTGCATTTTGTTTTTCCTGTTAAGCACTTGCATACTGCTTACTAACAACGTATGTAAGGACACTGGAGGTCAAGATTCGTTCAAAATAAATAAATGTAGCTTCGTTTAACAGAAAAAATTAGAATCTTGCGAGAGCCTTGAAGGAGTAACCATCAGTTACTTATACCAGGGCGGGTAAGAGGTGGATTACCTCCACTGCTCGACATCTTCAATTTGTTTACATATCAATATAATCTTCATTTTATACATATAGCCAATAAATAGCGTAAAGAAAAGGAAGATTATGTTGGTATTTCTTAATCGAGGTATGATTCAATTAAATAATAGTATGAAGAATAGGGTCAAATTAGCTCAGTGGTTAGAGCAGAGCCCCGGCAGCGTATTTCGATTTCGTTGTTCAATAAGAGGCGACCATGCCTCGAAATCAACACGGGTTTGTAACGCCATTTCTCCTCCAAACCCGTGTCCAGTAGAAGGCAAGCAGCATCCTACTGTGCACGGGTTTGTAACGCCAATTCCCTTCCCAAACCCGTGTTCAGTACGAGGCACGCGTCCCCGGCGGTGCAAAAAAAAAAAACATTATTGGCATATTAAACAATAATTTTTTTAATGAAATTAAGTGAATTCATTATAGACAAGTTTGTACCTGTATTTATAATAGCAGAATATGGAAAGAAATGTATTAGAATAATTACACATACCCGCTAGATAAACCCTGCTTTGCCAAACAAACCATTCAAAACCTGGGATGTATATCTAAACTATGATGACATGCAGCTTTCGTAGTTTGAACCTCATCAGTGGCGCTTGTCCATCTAATGCATGGCGGGCCGGATCTCGAGAGAGATTGATTGAGGGAGACCTAGCCTAGACATCTCCAGCTGGTCTCTTCCGACCCGACCCTTTGCCATACATTGCAGTGGGAGCAGTAGCGTAGCGAGGGGGGGCGGTCCGCCCCGGGTGCCACCAGAAGGGGGGTGCCTCTTGACCAAGATATTGCTTACACGTCACCAAGATATTGCATACACATGAACACGGTCTGTTATTTATATTTTCATAACTCTTTGGCTCCCCGTGGAGTGCCCCGAATTTTGTGTCGGTTGGTCTTTTATAAGCGGGAAAGCCTATATTCTGAAATTCTCTAGCCACCCCCCCCCCCCTACCCCCCCAGGATGGACCAATTTTATGAAGTTGAAATTAGCGTTTTGAATTTCTCAAGTCAACTTTAATGGGGGGGGGGGGGTGTGACACCACTCTCTGGGGGGGGGGGGGGGGTGACATCCGCCCCGGGTGCCAACTATGCTAGCTACGCCACTGAGTTGGAGGGATGGATTCATACGTCCGTCACTCCTAGACACATTGAATCCCAGTTTCCTACCCTCCCCTCACATATCGGGGGGGGGGGGGGGGGGCTTCAACCCCCCCCCCCCCCGATATGTTAAGATATCAACAATCAACATCAATAATATTAAAATAAGGAGAGTTAAGAGAATGTTATTTTTAACACTGACATCTCAAAATGATATTATGTATCTAAAAAGGGGACCTCTGAAAGAAAAAAAAATTAATTTGCAAGTTCCGTTTTTTCGGTGATTGCGGTTGATTTTTATTTTGCAAAGTGATTTTTATTTGAAATTATTATTTCACTTAGCAAAAAGTGTTTAATAAACATATAACAGGATTAGTGTTACAGTCAGGTGAATACGCACTTGCATAAATGTGATTATTTGAATAATTTGACTGCTTAAAATGTTTTAACATGTACAACTGACGTTTATTGTTGTATATTGTTGTGTACGTACGTTGTTTTAAAAAGTTTTATTTTCTATATACATTTATTATTAATACAATATACAATAACCCCCCCCCCCCCCCCCCCACCGACACGAGTTTTGATTTTCCAAGGTGGTGGTATATGGTAAAAGCCCCGAAAAAGGGCGTTAATAAATAAATAAATAAATAAATAAATAAATAAATAAATAAATAAATAAATAAATATAATATAAAGGTTATTGCATGCACTTTCAGTAGTTTAATTTTTCTTGAACCCCCCCCCGAAACGAAAACCTGGCTACGCACGTGCCTCCCCTCATACCTTTTACCTTTCCAGAACTAAATAGACCTTTCACACAGCATCCCCAAAGATGAAATAGGCGTCCTGTGTGGAACTAATTAAAAAATATATATATGCGTTAATAAAAAATATTATATTCAACTTCAAGCCTATCCTCTGAAGTTGTAGTATCCTTTGTATTGCGGTAGGTATCCGTGCGTTGAATGGAATTGAAATTCGGGTTTTCAGTGATTAAAACATAATGGTGTAATTCAGTGTTTTACATTCCGAATAATACCGTTATTTTCAAATTTCTGATAAATATACCATTTACTCTGAAATGTGTTTTCATTCGAATGATCTTCCAATTCGGAACCTACAAAACAGAGCAGACTTTAAAAAAAATTTATTATGGAAAATGAATATATACGACTTAAAGAAAATGTCATAACCTGAAATTTTGAAGGCGAAAACAGAATGTTTGTTTGTTAAAAAACATATGATTTAATTTTGTGTAACTAATATTTTTGATTCGTTTGTCGAGCGTACAACGTATAAAGGAGGCAGCGATCTTTTTAAAAGTTTTAAATGGTAAAACCAAGATGGCTCATAGGAAAATAAAGCTAAATTTACAAAAAGCACAATGGTCCAAGTGCATATTTTTGACTTTGACCAAACGGTGATCAATGCTTTGTTCAATTCTTTCTGAAATGCGATGATTCTACAAAATATTCCAAGATAATATTATGCAAAGTTTCTTGTAGTAATACGCACAAATGGGGGATGATTCTATATTCTAAATGAAAGAATAAATAAATAAAAAAATTATCGGATTTTGTTTGTTATGATGAGGATGCATCATAACAAACAAAACATAAACATAAAAAATGACAATAATAGATTACTAGATCTTGTTCTTTGTACCGACATGGCAACTACGGTTGGTAAGTCACTCGACTCAGTTCTTACCCCTGATTCTCATCACCCACCTCTAGACATTACTATACTATGTAACCCTATAAAATGCCAAATTAAAAACCAGACTCAATTTCTCAACTTTAATAAAGCCAATTATGTTGCAATACGCGATTATCTACATAACACTGACTGGTCTATATTAGAAGGAGGAAACCTTGATGAAAATATTAAAGTCTTTTATGATCACCTTTATAAAGCCATAGAAAAATTTGTTCCGATTAGTTATAAATTATATTCAAATTTCCCTAGCTGGTTTAGCAAGGACCTCATTAACATAGTAATTGAGAAGAAAAAAGCCCATAAAATATACAAAGAAACAAAAAGTCTTTCTGATTTTACAATTTTCAGCAAGTTTCGAAAAGATTGTAATAAATTATCAAACATTTGTTATAATAATTATATTAAGAATGTTGAATTTTCGATTGTTAACAATGTAAAACATTTTTTTAACTATTGTAAATCCCAAAATAATAATAACCTTGGCATACCTGAAACTATGCACTACAAACTGAAAACTTCCTGTAAAATCAATGAAATTGTCAATTTGTTTGCAGACTTTTTTAAGGATGTGTATGAAACCGATATCCCTGATGATGACATTCCAAACTTCGAGTCAGATATAAATTTACAACTATCTCAGATACATATTGAGATTAAAGAAATTGCAGTATGTATCAAACTACTGGAACCTAAATCTTGCTCAGGGCCAGATAAAATTCCCCCCGTATTTCTTAAAAACTGCGGGGCTAGTGTCTCTTACCCACTGTACCTACTATTTAATCAATCACTTTTATCAGGCAAGTTCCCGCAATTATGGAAAAATAGCTTTCTCACTCCAATATTTAAAAGCGGAGACAAGTCTTTAGTTGAAAATTACAGACCAATATGCATACAATCGTCGATACCAAAAATTTTTGAAAAGTTAATTCTTCGAAAAATATGTTCTTCCATAAAATTTAATATCTCATCATTTCAACATGGTTTTATCTCTGGACGATCTACTTTAACTAACCTTACACTGTACGAAAATTTTATCTCAGGTGCTCTTGCTAATAGAGAACAAGTTGACTCAATTTATACGGATTTTGGTAAAGCCTTTGATAAGGTTTGCATTAAAATTCTTATAAATAAATTGTCTAAACTAGGAATAAGTGGTAAATTATTATGCTGGATTAGGAATTATTTATCAAAACGTGTACTAACTGTCTCTATTAAAGAACACTTGTCTTACGAATTTGAAGCAACTAGTGGTGTGCCTCAGGGTTCGCACCTTGGTCCAATATTGTTTATACTATTTATAAACGATGTCACTTCCATATTCTCTGATGTTAACATATTATTATTTGCTGATGACATGAAAATTTATAAAATCATTAAAAATATATACGACTGCTTGTCCCTTCAATCCAATTTTGTAAAATTCGCAGAATGGTGTACCATTAACAAACTTACACTTAACATTAAAAAATGTCAAATCATGAGTTTCTTTAGAATAAAAACCCCATCAAATACAGTTATTCACTTAACAATCACAGTTTAATGTCAGTACCTGTAATAAGGGACCTCGGAATAACCTTCGACACTAAACTACTATTTATCAACCACATTGATATCATTACTAATAAAGCTATGAAAATGCTGGGTTTCATTCTAAGACTATGTAAAGATTTCAAAAACATTCATACATTTAAATTACTATATACAACTCTGGTTAGGAGTCATTTGGAATATAATTCCCCCATATGGAACCCTCTCTACAAAAGCCACGCAAACTTCATTGAAAAAATCCAACGCAAATTTCTCCGATCAATTAATTTCAAATTAGGAATTCCCGCGGATGACATTAACTATGATTCTCTGTTACAAAAAATGCGACTCTTATCGTTAAAAGATAGAAGAATACTCAATGATCTTATTTTTTTATTTAAAATAAACAATAACTGGTTTGACTCCCCTGAATTGGTATCGTTAATAAATTATCATGTACCTAGTAGAACAACTCGACTCAAAACATCTTATTATTGCAACAACACTCTCAGTAATGCAGAACAAAATTCAATAATACATCGTTTACACACTTTAGGTAATGAATTTGCTCATATCGATCATGCCGAAAGTCTGTCATCATACAAAAGATGCATTAGACAAAATTTATCTGCTAGTACTACATAATAAATAATAAGTATAATCATGTAACCATAATATTATGTCCTACCAGTATGCACTCTATTACCTATGGCTTAGAAACTTATCATAGGTACCTATTTTTCATATCGCTTTGTATACTCCGTAATACCTTCCTTTTATTTATTATATATATATTTTTTTAATTTTGGTTATCTTCAATATTTGGCTCCTAAGAGCATTTCTTACTGTTTACTTGTCATACTTTTTTTATATTTATAACTTTTGTACTTTATATTATTTACAAAGGTAACTTATAGTTTATATTATTTCCTGCCTTTCAACTTTTTATCTTAACTTTTTACTTTTACATTATACTTTATATTTTATAGTTTACACTTTTACTTTATACTTTCATTTTATACATCATAATTCTATTTACTACTCATTACCTTAACTCTTTTTTTTACCCTTTGTTTTTATATTTAACTTTACATTTAGTCACTTTCTTATGTTATTGTATTATAATATATATAAATATAATTATGTCAATGGCACATGTTGTGCCGTATGTTTTGAAATAAATAAATAAATAACATAATTAACGATTTTCATTTATTGCATTGGCAGTCAAGTACTTTTATGGGAATTATTTTATGGTTTTATTCCGGATTCACGGGCAGGTTGACAGCACTGAGCGGAAGGGTTTTTTCTGTGGAACTCACTTTCGACGAAAAACGGAACGGGCAGACGCCGTTTTGCGGGGACAGTCAATTCTTAAAATGTAATAATGGTGTAAATAATACCGTACGGAGTAACTCTTCCTATGCAGAGGGAATCGAATAAAAATTGTAATTTACGGGATTCGAAAAATGTTCGAATTGTTCTTTCCGAAAAACCAAGTTTCGGGCGTATCAATGGCCAAACGGCACCGCGTGTGACAAAAGTAATAAACGCAGATAATCCGGCTCATCGGGCGTTAATTTGCCATCGTACAGAGTTTATGGAATGCCGTTAGTGATCGCTAGTCACAGTCATGAATATTTATTCGATTTCCGCGATTTAAGCCAAAACCTCCGCTGTTCTCTTGGGCGAATCTTTCGACGCCCGGCTGAACCGTTCAACACACACGGAACGGAATATTTTAACACACCGCGACGGTGGGACCGTACCGCACTCTGGTTGTCACCGGATCCTGAATAAAACCATCTATTTAGGTATGATGGCTTCGTGGGACGGACCTCGTTCTGCTGGCCAAGCTTAGGCCGTTCACCAGCGCATCTCTTGCCTTCCGGATGCTCCCAGGGGGGGTTTGGCATCACGTCATCGGACGGATCGCATCAGGCAGCCTGTTGGATGCTGGACGGAACGTCAAGTTCCGACACGTGCTGTATGCATACTCTTAGGCAGTTTAGATAGCTTAACAAGGTCAAGGTCGCAAAACGGGATGAGTCATAGTATTGTTTTGTTCGCCTTGTAATAAGTCTGTGATTTCCCATGTTAAATGATTTATTTGATAATATAGTGAATGTTGATTCAAATCACAAAAATACTTTTGTGATTTGAATCGTTTTTTTTTTTTACATTAACTCCACACAGGAGGCCATGAGGAAAATAACTTCCCTTAGGGCCTATGTCATCTTTGAAGATGCTGTGTGGAGGGTCTTTTTGAGGAAAGGAAGGAGTGAACACGGGTCTTGAAGAGACCCATGTTGTAGGAGGGAGGAAACAAAGAGGCCGGCAAATCGTTCCACAGCCGAGCAGTTGAACTCAAGAAAGAGTCATAGAAACGACCCGTTCTCATGTGACTAATGTCAACCGTGTACAAATGTTGGGCGCGTGTTTGGCGTGTTTCCCGACTATGCACCGGTGCCAAGGGGATCAATGACGCTAGTTCCTCGGAGCATCTTTCATTGTAATACCGGTAGAAAAAGGATAGCATTCCCACCTGACGCCTGTGCTCTAAAGATTGCAGTCCGTCTGTTAAGATGGGAGAATCTATCAAACGGACCACCCGTTTCTGCATAAGGTTTTTTTTTTAGGTATTTTGGAGCTCCAGACCAGAGGTGGCTGCCAAATTCAACCGTGGGGCGCACTTGCGATTTGTACAGGGTTAGCAGTTGTGTACTATTAAAGTATCTGCGGGCCCTGTACAGTACGCCCAGTTTCTGAGAGGCTAGTTTAACTCTGGTTTCGATGGAGCCCCCGTACCTGAGCTGGTCACTTAGAGTTACACCAAGCATATCAATGGAGGTCCTGTTCGGAAGATTGCTTCCGTTGAAGGAGACTAAATTTTCATTTCGATCCCTTTAAGACGTTATCAAACATGATTGGGTTTTTAAACGTTGAATTCGACGAGGTTATTCTTACCCCAAGAGAAAACACTCTCGAGGTAACCGTCCATTCTTTGTTTCAAAGCCCTCCGAGCTATTGGAGTTTGTGTGCTTTTGGGGGCTTGTCAAACAAAAAGCAATCATGGACTGTACTGTCATCCGCGTAACAATGAATCGGTGCACAAGAGGTCCTTGATGTGCAACAGAAACAAAGTCGGTGACAGAACCGATCCCTGTGGGACGCCAGCATTTATCGAATGCGACGAAGAGGTGAAACCGTCAGCAACCGCCTGAATCGACCTCTCCCTCAAAAAATCGGCAGTCCACGTACACAAGGATGCGGGAAGTCCGTAAGAAGACAGTTTTTTGACAAGCCCTCGGTGCCAAACCCGGTCAAAGGACTTGGAAATATCCAGTGCAACCGTTTGGGTCTCACCGAAACGTTCCAGGCATCGCCCCCAAACATGCGTCACATACGCGAGAAGATCACCGCACGAGCGGTTCCGCCGGAATCCGTATTGACAGTCGTTAATAATTTTGTTCTTCTCGAGGTTTGTGAGCAGTTTGTCGTTGATCACACGTTCCATCACCTTAGACAGAACTGATGTGATCGCTATGGGGCGGTAGTTGGCTGGGTTGGAGCGGTCACCCTTCTTTGGAATAGGGTGAATGATCGCTTTTATCCAACGAGAGGGCACAGAGCCAGACTTCAGGGACATTTTAAAAAGCTTCGTCAAAACAGGAGCTATTTCTGCAGCGCACCTCTGTAATACCAGGGCAGGTATTCCATCAGGCTCACTAGCTTTATTTATAATATACTTCAAATTCCCTAATGGTAAGTAAGGATGGAAATGTCACAGTGCCCACGCATCCTGTGAAGAATTCTATGCTCTCCTACTATCCAGAAGGAAAGCGTTTTGAATGCAACTGTTGACATATTCTGTTTTTCTACAGAATTTGGCGCTCTAATACGACTGGTAAAAAAGTTCACTGGTGAATTCATCGCGTTTTCTTTTGAAACATGCTAGCAACATAACATTTGGCACCCTACGCCTCTTTTACGTAACATGTTTTCAAAATTACTTAATGAAAATGATGATTTCTTCTATTCGTTTTTGGGTAAGTCAGCTCGTAAATGGTACGAGCATCTATTTTTTTCCTTCACATAATCCGGGTCTCTTCAAAATCCGCATAAATAAATCCCTTCCTACAGCCCTTATCTTCACAAAGCTGCCCAACCGGGTGGCGATTGACGACTTAGTTCCCATGTCTTTAAACTGTTGCTCTTGTGAGGTGTCGCATAAAAAAGCTCTCTCAAAGCATCCTTTCCTTGTTTCATTCGTATTCCTAGATCGTCTCATTATGTAAACAGGATGTGACAGCACTTTTCGAAGGGTTTTAAACAGCGATTCCTGGCCCCCTAGCATGGTCGATCGACATAGGTTTTATCGAAAATGTCGGTAACTTGAAATGGCTCCCAAGCACGACTGCAGGACGCTAACGAAGAAATTACAGTTTATGTCAAATAAATTAGGAACTCTTAGTCGATGTGAACTGTTATTTGCTCGTTAGCGGCCTGCAGTCGTGCTCGGGAGCGATGTCAAGTTACCGACATTTTCGATAAAACCTATATCGACCGACCATGCTAGGACCCCTGGGGTCCTAGCATGCTCGATCGATATAGGTTTTATCGAAAATGTCAGTAACTTGTCATCGCTCCCGAGCGCGACTGCAGGCCGCTAACGAACAAACAATAGTTCACAACGACTAAGGGTTCTTAATTTATTTGACGTGAACTGTTATTTCTTCGTTAGTGGCCTGCAGTCGTGCTCGGGAGCGATTTCAAGTTACCGACATTTTCGATAAAACCTATATCGATCGACCATGCTAGGGGGGCTGGTCATATTTGGATAACTATTGTAGATTTCATTTTGCTGTCCAATGATTTTTTTAATAAAAACAATAAAATATTTTTCTATCACACCTCGGAACTGATTAGTTGGGCATAGAAGGTTACATGATAAGCACTCCGCCGTGTTCCGGCAGTACGGTAATACACGAAACAGCGCGCGTACCACGTGATCCCGTCGCGAAGTCCACGAGTGTGATTAGTGGCAACGTATGATTGCAACATATAATATTCGTTTTAATTGGAAAAAATGTCATCGGACAGCGAGATGACGTGTACTTTTTGTACTCTAAATATGTCCAGAGATCGCTGGAATTTGATTCCCATTATTTTGGCAACCCTTACAGCCCAACATCTTCGTCAATTCTCTTACAATTACTTTATCGTATCAGTATATAGTTTTTAAACGTATGTCCAACTTAATTCCCCACCTTCCTCAACCCCACTACCTTGAACCTCAAAACATACCCCATTGGGTATGCCATGGTCTTACTGGCTCCAGACGGGAGCAGCGGGTAAAATCAGTAACTACGGATAAATTTGGCAAAATATTAATTTATAAACTGGAAGTTCTGAGAATATATTTTTAAGTACTTAAATATTTACCTACTTAATTTATTATAAACCATACATATTTCACGTAAGATTTTTTAAATTTCATATAAGGATTTATCCCTTTATCCGACAAATTTTCACCATCTCATATTTTATTCTCATTCATTCATTTTATGGCTATTCTTTTTCATATTTTCTTCGGGCAGGTAGGTATCATAATATTTATTATTCCGATTTATCAGCTCGTAGTATATGCTATCTATGGCGGGAAAGAAATGCAGTATCCAACACGGCCACCATCTTGAACCGGAACCGGAACGCGACAAACAAATTTAGTACATAAAAGAGGATTTCGCTATGGTCAGCCAATAAGACTTTATTTTTAGTGAGAGTGATTAGATTCTCAGATTTGGTTCCATTTGTTATAAGTTTCCCACATATATTCCGATATGATTCTTATCAACAGATAATAATAAACTGTGTAAATAGTGCCCCTAATAATAACGATGAATCGTATCTGTTTTTCCAGCAGGCGATGAGATCGCGAGTCTTACGTCGTTATTTTCATAGGGATTGTTAAAAATACACGCATTTTGTACGATGAAAATTAAGACTTCATACCGTAGTAACGTTGATAAAATATTTACTTTTAATATATTTATAAAATTACTGGAAAATTATGTTCGTGATGCAGGCTGTAAAAATAGTTTACAGAAAAAATATGTTATATATTTACTTACATATTATTTTTTTAAGCATCCCAAATTTCTAACACACGGTAATACTTAAAACTCCTGTGTGATGAATTGCATTGATCAACAGTGAGAATTAGAAAATATCGTAGCTTCCCACTTTAATTTAAAAAAAGAAAATATCAATTACTTATAAAACGGACACGTCTACGACATCTATCGGATTAGAGTAAAGTGAATTCATATTTACGGTAGGGATCTATAATTAGACAAAGTGAGACGAGTATTGATAAAAAAATCACAGATGGTATCAACTAATAATCAAAGACAGGGACTCCCCAATATACTTAGCCCGTGATATATTGACAGCCAATTGAATTGCAGCAAAAGCGATTAAAAACCAATTCAGCCTATCAACGGGAAGAGGGCCGAACCCATTTTTAGAACAAAGGAACGACCTTTGGACTTGGCAATTAGTAATGTGATTAATGAGTTTGACGTTCCCACCAAACCGAGAGGTGAATAAACTCCATGGGAAGAAATAATCTGTTCAGGGACAAAAGTACGGTGACCCCAAGAAATGTTATCATTAACCGGTACATTCCAGGGATCAGAAACCCTAGTTCTCGAACGCATTAAAACATATCAGGTGCGGAAAAAAAGGATACACGTAAACACGATGCAAAAGTTTAAGTGAAAGATTGCAAAGCAAGTGACGAAAACGTATTGTAAGATGTTAGGGAGATTTCCATCTATAATACGATTGTTTGTGACGACCGGAGATGATCGATTCGAGGGAAAACGTGCTAAAGGAAATGGAAATGTTGAAAAAACAATGGAAAATTATTGTTATCAATTCTAGACGGAGCTAGGATATTACGATGAAAGATTTAGGGAGGAAACGTCAAAAAAAAAAATGAGAGTTTTAAAGAATAGGCGAGGGTATATTTCAGATGTCTAGAGCAGTAACAAGTGTTAGAGAAGAAATAGAGTGCAGTACGGAGGGGAGTGGAAAATGCTGAAAACATTGCGATAGAAAAACTCAGGAAAAGGAGTCATTTTACGTAATTAAAATGGAGTTTATAGGGTAACATAGTACGCGATTGCAGAAAAAAAATGAGGCATTACAATGGTTGTCGATCCCAGATGTATTTTGTTGTGATAAACAAGGAATATTCGAACATGAAAATTGTTTATATAAGGGCAATTAGTCGTTAAAAGAGCTATAAAAATTATCATGGGTCTTATGAAATATTTATATTAAAGAATTCTCATAAAAGTTAACGACACTGAAATAAAAAAGGATTTATTGCCAGGTGGGTACAGGAACTAATGTATACAACTGTCAAGACATATGGTTTATGGGATTTTTCGTAAGAACGGGACGAAATTTGTAAGGCGTTCTCTATGAAGCAATAAAAATGACAGGAATTTAAGGGCCGAAGTGGGGGTATCCCCTATAAAGATGTTAAAAAATGATATATTTATTAATAACAAATAGAAAATGAAATTTTCCAAGAGGCAGCAAACATCAAAAAACGATATGGTTATATCAGGGAAGTACGGGGAAGTGAGGGGAAAGGAGATACGACAGAGAAAAACAAAGGAAATCTTAGATTAACAGTGAATAAAATAAATACGGCTTGAAATATAAAAATCTATAGAGATATGAACAATAGCGTAAGAATAAATAAGGAAATTCATGGAAAGAGTGTCGTGAATAAAAGAAAATTCGAGAAAAAAATGGAAAATTCAAATATACGACGTAAATAGAGAAAATTCGGTTTTAAATGGAAAGGTTCATATAGAATACAGAAAGACTCGAGGAAAAATAATAAAATAAAAATGAACAATTTGCGAGAAAGGCTTCGACATGAAGATATCTCTGATAGGCGAATTTGGGGACAGATTTGGAACATATGGTAGATGCCGTACGCACGGACATGTTACGGAATAGATGAAAATAGAACTTTAAAATTATTAAATTCAAGCTAATTTTGTATGAACAACAGGACAAAGGAAGTTGGGCCATTAAACATGGATCTTACTAAATCCGGATCTTGTAAGTATGAGAGTACGAGACAGAATTGAATGTATCAAACGCAAAACGTACAAAGAGACCGCATTCGACAATAATGGAGAGGTTTCAAGAAATTACGAGTTGATAGTAATTAGATTGGTTTATTATAGGAGATTCAGATACGATCTTTTGGACCTGAGAGGGGTATAAAAGTCTAGACAAATGCCAGTTGAGGACAGTCTACGTCGTGGTCGAAAAGGTTGTAACTTCGCGGAACGTGACGAAACGGTGGGTGACTTAAAGTGGAAAAATTCTAAGTGATAATTATTTTGATACTTAGAAAAATTTCACATTCTAGTCAAAAAAAAAAAAAAAATACTTTGCAGTTAGAGTCAGTGAAAATAAAAATTAAAGACAACGCATTAATTACTTGTGAAAAATAAAAGTGCTCGTGATAAATACAATTTGTTTTAGTGGAAAATTCGGATTTTATAATCACTTAATATTGTGGTTTTAAACTTAGAAATTTCGCGTTCAATATTAGTGCAATAAATAACTGAAGTGATGTGATAATTTAGCGTGAAGAAGTTATAATTAAATACGTGTGTTCAATCTAAGTGAAAGTGTTCTAACAAATAATAAATAATTAAATTAATTATCTTAAATAATAATAATAAAACAAAATAATATTTTATTAATACATAAAATTTCGGAGGGATAAAAATTTAATTTAACAACAATTTACCACCTCTAAATTAATCGTGAAGTAACTATCATTTAAAGTGTTATCTAACCAACGAGTTTTGAGATAAAATACAGTTTAGAACGATAGAGTTCATGCATCATTTTAATTACTTAGATTAAATGAAAAAAAAAAAAAATTGAAGTCAAAAAGATTTAATTAAATTTAGGAAAATAAAAAAATTAATTTAGGAAAATCGCAGCAAGGTTACCGTGTATTTCCCGGTCGGAAAAAACCTTGGTAGGGGTAAGTCTTTTCCGTTATAAAATTTTACAGATTCCAAGGAGAAAGCGGAATGCAGTAAACATTGGTATTTGGATTAATTATTTGACCAAGATATTACTCTCTTAATATGTGATATGTAACTATATTAAAATATTATAAATATAATAAGTATATTTTATATATTTATATATGTATGTATATAAACATATATATTTGTAATTTTATTGTTCCCAAGAAAATTTTTAATCAAAAAGAAAACACTTATATAAAAAGAGGAAGAGGGTATCGATTCCTACCTCTGAATTCATCAATAACTATTGAAAGTAGTTATGTGTGATAAATTTGCAAATCAATATTTTATATTTAATGTTATGTATGTATTAATATAATTTCAGAAAATCCAGAGCATTTGAAATAAGTTATGATATTAGAAATTATTTCAATCATAAAATTTATGTATGTACATATCCATATTATAAATTATTTATTGAGACAAAGTATATATAAATGAATAAATATGTATACGTAATCGGGTATCAGACTAGACAATTGCGCTAAGTACATCATTATCAAACAAAGAAAATTTTAGAGTCATCTCACACGTCTCCGGAATGTCTAAAGTAAACATACCTCATACGCTTGAATCTAGGTCACGAGGCCATCGAGAATGTTTACAAAGCTCAAATTGTTTACAAAATATGTCGGTCACTGGGGCACTAGTTCGAATACAGTAAAAAGAAAAAAAAAAAAAATGACCTTGATTAGTGGATATCGTACTTAGGTATTAACTTCTAGGAACGGGATAAAATTATTATATTGCGCAATTATTAGGAACAAAAAAAAAAAAATTAAACACTATTTTTAATTTGAACGTAAGGAGGTATCTACAGACCTAAGCAATTGAAAATTAACAGATTTATTATAGCAGTTCAAAAGGGTGTATTGAAGATTTACATGAAACAGTTGATAAATCACGGGATAGTTAAAAAGGGTGTATTGAAGATTTACATGAAACAGTTGATAAATCACGGGATAGTTAAAAAGGGTGTATTGAAGATTTAACATGAAACAGTTGATAAATCACGGGATAGCTTAATAGGGTGAATTGAAGATTTACATAAAACAGTTGAAAAATCACGGGATAGCTTAATAAGGGGTAATGAGGATTTACATGCTTCAATTGAGAATCACGGGATAGCAAGAATTTATCAAAAGTTGAACATTGGAGGGGAGGGAAAGAAAAAAAAATACAGTTCAACCAACAGAAGGCAGTGTTCGCTTCTGTAACAAGGACCATTAATCAAACCATAGAGATGGCGGATCTCTCAAACAAAACCGTCAACAAAACCAAACAAAAGCTTGGAGTTATGGCGAATCTCCAGAACACATCGCCAGATAAGATCTTATTGTACTAGTATATATTTATATTTCACACTATTCTTACGTATATATTCGGTATCAATCTGAGGATTGTGCAGAATCCGATGGGCGAGATCCGAGCTCGGGATGCGTTGCAAGTAGTTTCGTATTGCGAGTTATAAACCTTCCCAAAACGTATGTTTACATATATATCTTTTTATGTACTGTTCATTGAATGAAACGAACTCACTTACAATTAGTGCTTTAGGCCTGTCGGGTCACTCTCGTCTCATTTCTTGAACGTGGAGGGAGGATTCACGACCCGTAACTCCACACAAACCCGTGAGTATATGATTGCATATAGGACGAAACCGGTTCGCCCTAAGTAAATAGTAAACTTTGGAGGAGTAGGAATTTGGAGGTATCTGGGCTTGGGGGAAGACCTGAAGGCAGTGCATGATGGCGAAGGAAGGTCAATTGGGACGCGATAACTTAGGTATCAATCAATTGAACCGTGCCAAAAGACTGTGCGAATTTTGGGTTGACTTCTGATCACCCGGCTTACTTGATGGAGGCAGGAGCCAAATTTTGCCAGAAAAAGGGTTATTCTGAGTTCGTCAAATATGCAATTAACTAATTACATTAACCTACTAAATCCATCTTTATATGTACCTTATAGCAGCTGAATCTAAACGGAGGGGCGCCCAGCAGATACGAGATACAATCATAATCAAATTTACTAACATTTAACCATTTGAGTTATATTTAATTACCTGTTCAATTAGTCATGTGTAGTTTCGATTAGTATTGCTTATTCATGAATTCATTAGGATGTAGGGAATCATAATAAACGTCAAAGGGAAGTTAGTTCATTTAGAGAAATTACTTAAGGTTAAATTTGCAAGAGAGAGACCAATACAGTTTGAAATTCAACACTCTGTTTAGAATCAAGAGGGTTACCACAAAATTTAAAGTAATTAAAGTTCTATATCATAAATCAAAAAATTACACAACGTTTGATGGAGTTTAATTACAACCTAAATACGAAAATATTTACGTTCAAAGTCGTAAATAACGTATTTATTAGTTAAGTACATATATCGCTAAAGGTATGTAGTACAAGGGAGCTTTAAGTAGCTTTCTGTAGTTATCAGAGGAAATAAGGGTCCAATTTTATAAAGGCCTGTGTGACGTAGGGGAGGAATTTTCCATCCCTACCACACATATGCAAAGCCTTAAGAATTTAAATATCGATCAGAGCCAAGAGAAAAGGCGAGAATATTACAACTGTCTTGCCGATGAAAGGAGAGTTAAATAAGTATGAAAAGACGAAACATTACGACTGGTGCCAAGTGCCCAGGAGTAAATAAAATACAGACAAATATAAGAGTTTAGAGAAAAGACAAACATCACAACTGCACAGCCGTGACAGGAGATCAGAGTTTTACAAGTTGTTTTAGAAAAAAAAAAAAAAAAACTTTTATTGGTCAATCTATTGCAAAAAGTGGAAAAAAAAAAAAAAATAATAATAATAATAAGTAGGACGTTATGTTAAATGAAGTGATAATAAAAATAAAATAAAAATCAGAACAGTGCGCCGTTAAATAAACACGAAAAAATATATAAATAAATAAATAAACAATACATTTAAATATAAAAAAAAAAAAAAAAAAAAAAAAAAAGTGTTAACGAATAAACTCTACATGTTTTAAAATAATTTATAAAAGTGTCGATAAAGTTTAAATCAAGTGACCATGAATTTGTTGATTGCTTATGAGATTATAAATATCGTAACAAAGAATGTAGGTCAGATACAAGCGTAAACAGTTTATTCAAGGCAGACCATAAATTAACAGAATAATGGTATTGACATTCCTGAATCCAGAATGTTAATGACCGTAATGTAAACAATCGGATACGAGATACCGCGGTGTTTGTAAGCATCGAAAGATTGATAACCTAAGCATCGAAAGTGATAACAAAACATCGAAAAATTTTGAAGTAGGTGACATCGGGGGTAACGCGCATCGCTTTAAGAGATTGTAGAATAAACAAACTCGAAAATGATATCAACACTCGGTTACGGAAAAAATAAACAGACTTTACAGATAAAAACGGGGGAACTTACCTACATAAAGTGACCCTTTGTTTATAGTTAATGTTGTGGGTTTGTATGTGAGGATTATCACATAAAAAGTCATAACATAAAAGATAAGGAACATAAAATAAAAATAACATAAAATATTTGATTGGGGATAGTGTCGAGTTGAGAGCTTTAATATCACAGACGAATGTTTTATAGGTATATACCTATTTAAGGGAACATTTGATCATTCGGACCAAAAAAAGGAGGGGATTTGACGAAATAACATCAAGATAGGTATTGCGAACTCTAAACAGATTTTGCGAAAATATCGTAGGTATTGCGGAACTTGAAGGAATGGTTGGCATTCTAAACAATGAGTAATTATTGGTTGAACGAAAATCACGGGATATTCATTAACATTGGAGTAACAATATTCATTCCGTTTTTTTGCAATTACCTACATTTAATTGAAATGAAGAGTGATGGTAGAGTTGATCTAATTTGGGTTACAATCATCATGCAAACAAATATAAATAATTGAAAATATTGTGTTTTATAGGGGGACAGGTTCCAAAAAAAAAAAAAAAATAAATAAAATAAAATAAAATAAAAATAAAAATAAAATAAATTATAAATATATATAGGTATATTTATAATAAATAGTTGGTATTGAGTTAAATTCATTAAAAATTTTAAACAAAAAATGGCGGAAAAAAGGAAAGTGGATGCGACGGAATTAGAAGCTAAAGAAATACCGTTGGGAGATGAATTACGGGAGATATTTAGACGTTCAAAGAGGTCTAAGTTACGAGTCGAGGATATGATAGAAGTCGTTCAGCCAGAGGGGGAGACCGACACAAAATCGGAGGAACAGGGCGAAAATAAGCGAGAGTGTGAAGAGAGACTCACACATGATATGTTACAGGAAAAACCCGAGGAAAAGGAACAAGAAAAGTTAACGAAGTAAAAGGAAAAAAAAAAAAAAAAAAAAAAAAAAAAAATATAGAAAAACGAGAAAATTGAAAAAAAAAAAAATAAGTAAATAAATAGAATAAGGAAGGCAACATAATTTACATGAGGTAATTTAGGAAATTAAAATAGAGATTATAAGGTTGTCGCTTAATAAGATAAAAATATAAACATTAACCGGGCGACACTCGGAAAATAAAGAAAATGGTTGGGAAACGTGGAACAAGTAGGCGAGCCCAGGCTTTAGTGACAGCAATCGGGGAAAATGTCACAACCGAGACTTCAACAATAAACATAGGAGATATAACTACAATAATTCAGGCAGCTTTGGCACCGCTCGTCAATAAGATGCAAGAACTCGAGAAACAATTGGAAAGCCCAGCAACAGTGGCGGTGATAGGAGAGGATAGTGCGCCGAAAAGCGTTCTCCAAGTAGTGGAAATGTTACCACAGCAGGAACGACCATCATTCTCCGGTGGAAATCAAAATCCCATTAGTTTCCTGGAAGATTTAAAAGAATACACTAGAAAAGTGAAACGAACGGATCCATTAGTCGTCGTACGGGAAAATTTGAAAGGGGAAGCTAAATCGTGGGCAAAATTGTACAATAAACGATGGGAGACTATGTTAGATTTCGAACGAGATTTTTAGCTACCTATTGGGGAGACATAAAGAAAAATGAAGTTCGCCGTCGTCTTGCAGAAGGGGTATATGATGCCAAGAAAAATATATCCATGCTTACTCATTTCGCAAACTATTGGGAGCTAGCGAAGGTTTTAAAGATTACTGACACACCGTTGGGCATAGTTGACGAGATTATGAGACATTATCCGAAGGAAATTCAATCGCTATGGTTTTCGGGGCAATCAGGAGATGAGATTGTCGCCGCTGAGTTTCTACGAAAACTAGATACAATGGTATGTACACCAGAAGAACGGAACATGAAGAAGAGGAGTGGGGAGGAATCCAGCAAGAAGGACAAATACCGTGACCGTTACCACGCCATAAAAAGGAGGATACACGCAATTGAAAGTGTGGGCGAAAACGCTAGTTGCAGCAAGTGCACCGAAGTTAACAGCTCACCAAAAGAAAATTCTACAATAACTACAGCCGGGAAGGAGCTAGTGGTCGCAGCCAACTCGGGAGATAAAAGGAGATTATAGCGCTTTACATTTAGCTAGATATTACACAAGTAATAAGAAACAAAAATCAGGTTTACATTTAGTGGAAATCAACGGATAGAGTGCGAAGTTTACAAATATTTGTAAATGTTAATAAATAAATAAACGATTGAGAAATACAAATAAAAATATGTTAGGATACATTATAATTGGGGAGGGGGAAGAAAGAAAATTACTAAAATATTAGATTATCAGATTGCTTGCGAGGGGCGGATCGTCGTCAAGTCTTTGAGGGTGAGTGGACAAGTTCTTAATAAGCGACAATCATATTCAATTATTGAAATAGAGTAAGGCAAATAAATTCGTTAATTTTGATTTTCTAGTTGGAAAAAAAAAAAAAAAAAAATTGACTTTTTTTTTATGTGTTAGTGAAAAAAAAAAAAAAAAAATGTTAGATAAGTAAGAACACTCAAAAGGAGAGAATTAGAGATATTATATGGCACACAAAAGGGACATTTTGAAAAATAAACAATGCTTAGGAATTTTTTTTTTTTTGAAATATTGAAATAAGAAAGTTTATCTATAGATATAGGGTAGACATTAAGTATAGAGATAAAAAGGTAACATTTGAATTAAGGTATAAATATTTTAGATTTCGAAAAAAAAAAAGGGAAAAAAGGGAGCGCTGAACCCATTTGAGGATAATAAAGAACATTTATAAAAATTTAAATATTAGAGTGGACAACACTTAGGCTAGAACAACTTTGGATGAATTAAGAAATTACAATTAGAAATTAAGAATTAAAAAAATAAAGTTTAAATAAATAAAAAAAAAAAAAAAAAAATGCTGGAAAATTTATATGAAACATGTATACCACTGATTGTCGGATTGGGTGAGGTCGTGCGAAAACACACATTTCACAAAAAATATTCATATTTACAAAACAAAAAACAATTAATTGCACACCAAGAGACCACCCGCTTTTCAGTTGTTCGAAAGGCCGCGAGATTGTAAACAATCTTTACTTAAATCATTGTAAGGGAGGTCTTAGTCCAATTTGGTTGGGGACCACCAAAACGCGCGAGTCGAGGGGCGTGTTCCAGCAAAAAGAAATTAATTTTGAATCTATCAAAATTAAAGAAAATTTCATAAAGTAAAATCTACGCGAAAAGAAAATAAAGAATACAATGAGATTCAAATTCAAGATTGTTAACAATCCGAGCAAAAGAGAAGAGGGAGGTAGGAAGTAATAGGATACGGAAAAGAGATAGGGGATAACAGAATGAGGAGGGGGAGATAGGAAGTAATAGGATACGGAAAAGAGATAGGGGTTAACAGAATGAGGAGAAGGAGATAGGAAGTAATAGGATACGGAAAAAAGATAGGGGATAACAAAATGAGGAGGGGGAGATAGGAAGTAATATGACACGGAGTAGAGATAGGGGGATAACCAAATGAGGAGGGGAAGATAGCTAGTCTAAATTTGAACACAATTTCGGTGTCTAACGAAAAAAAAAAAAAAAAAAAAAAAAAAAAAAAAAAAAAAAAAAAAAAAAAAAAAAAAAAAAAAAAGAATAGGACATTAAAATAAAATACAACGTTAGCCACAGCAAATTGAGTTCAGAGGAGGGAACTGTGATGAATTGCATTGATCAACAGTGAGAATTAGAAAATATCGTAGCTTCCCACTTTAATTTAAAAAAAGAAAATATCAATTACTTATAAAACGGACACGTCTACGACATCTATCGGATTAGAGTAAAGTGAATTCATATTTACGGTAGGGATCTATAATTAGACAAAGTGAGACGAGTATTGATAAAAAAATCACAGATGGTATCAACTAATAATCAAAGACAGGGACTCCCCAATATACTTAGCCCGTGATATATTGACAGCCAATTGAATTGCAGCAAAAGCGATTAAAAACCAATTCAGCCTATCAACGGGAAGAGGGCCGAACCCATTTTTAGAACAAAGGAACGACCTTTGGACTTGGCAATTAGTAATGTGATTAATGAGTTTGACGTTCCCACCAAACCGAGAGGTGAATAAACTCCATGGGAAGAAATAATCTGTTCAGGGACAAAAGTACGGTGACCCCAAGAAATGTTATCATTAACCGGTACATTCCAGGGATCAGAAACCCTAGTTCTCGAACGCATTAAAACATATCAGGTGCGGAAAAAAAGGATACACGTAAACACGATGCAAAAGTTTAAGTGAAAGATTGCAAAGCAAGTGACGAAAACGTATTGTAAGATGTTAGGGAGATTTCCATCTATAATACGATTGTTTGTGACGACCGGAGATGATCGATTCGAGGGAAAACGTGCTAAAGGAAATGGAAATGTTGAAAAAACAATGGAAAATTATTGTTATCAATTCTAGACGGAGCTAGGATATTACGATGAAAGATTTAGGGAGGAAACGTCAAAAAAAAAAATGAGAGTTTTAAAGAATAGGCGAGGGTATATTTCAGATGTCTAGAGCAGTAACAAGTGTTAGAGAAGAAATAGAGTGCAGTACGGAGGGGAGTGGAAAATGCTGAAAACATTGCGATAGAAAAACTCAGGAAAAGGAGTCATTTTACGTAATTAAAATGGAGTTTATAGGGTAACATAGTACGCGATTGCAGAAAAAAAATGAGGCATTACAATGGTTGTCGATCCCAGATGTATTTTGTTGTGATAAACAAGGAATATTCGAACATGAAAATTGTTTATATAAGGGCAATTAGTCGTTAAAAGAGCTATAAAAATTATCATGGGTCTTATGAAATATTTATATTAAAGAATTCTCATAAAAGTTAACGACACTGAAATAAAAAAGGATTTATTGCCAGGTGGGTACAGGAACTAATGTATACAACTGTCAAGACATATGGTTTATGGGATTTTTCGTAAGAACGGGACGAAATTTGTAAGGCGTTCTCTATGAAGCAATAAAAATGACAGGAATTTAAGGGCCGAAGTGGGGGTATCCCCTATAAAGATGTTAAAAAATGATATATTTATTAATAACAAATAGAAAATGAAATTTTCCAAGAGGCAGCAAACATCAAAAAACGATATGGTTATATCAGGGAAGTACGGGGAAGTGAGGGGAAAGGAGATACGACAGAGAAAAACAAAGGAAATCTTAGATTAACAGTGAATAAAATAAATACGGCTTGAAATATAAAAATCTATAGAGATATGAACAATAGCGTAAGAATAAATAAGGAAATTCATGGAAAGAGTGTCGTGAATAAAAGAAAATTCGAGAAAAAAATGGAAAATTCAAATATACGACGTAAATAGAGAAAATTCGGTTTTAAATGGAAAGGTTCATATAGAATACAGAAAGACTCGAGGAAAAATAATAAAATAAAAATGAACAATTTGCGAGAAAGGCTTCGACATGAAGATATCTCTGATAGGCGAATTTGGGGACAGATTTGGAACATATGGTAGATGCCGTACGCACGGACATGTTACGGAATAGATGAAAATAGAACTTTAAAATTATTAAATTCAAGCTAATTTTGTATGAACAACAGGACAAAGGAAGTTGGGCCATTAAACATGGATCTTACTAAATCCGGATCTTGTAAGTATGAGAGTACGAGACAGAATTGAATGTATCAAACGCAAAACGTACAAAGAGACCGCATTCGACAATAATGGAGAGGTTTCAAGAAATTACGAGTTGATAGTAATTAGATTGGTTTATTATAGGAGATTCAGATACGATCTTTTGGACCTGAGAGGGGTATAAAAGTCTAGACAAATGCCAGTTGAGGACAGTCTACGTCGTGGTCGAAAAGGTTGTAACTTCGCGGAACGTGACGAAACGGTGGGTGACTTAAAGTGGAAAAATTCTAAGTGATAATTATTTTGATACTTAGAAAAATTTCACATTCTAGTCAAAAAAAAAAAAAAAATACTTTGCAGTTAGAGTCAGTGAAAATAAAAATTAAAGACAACGCATTAATTACTTGTGAAAAATAAAAGTGCTCGTGATAAATACAATTTGTTTTAGTGGAAAATTCGGATTTTATAATCACTTAATATTGTGGTTTTAAACTTAGAAATTTCGCGTTCAATATTAGTGCAATAAATAACTGAAGTGATGTGATAATTTAGCGTGAAGAAGTTATAATTAAATACGTGTGTTCAATCTAAGTGAAAGTGTTCTAACAAATAATAAATAATTAAATTAATTATCTTAAATAATAATAATAAAACAAAATAATATTTTATTAATACATAAAATTTCGGAGGGATAAAAATTTAATTTAACAACAATTTACCACCTCTAAATTAATCGTGAAGTAACTATCATTTAAAGTGTTATCTAACCAACGAGTTTTGAGATAAAATACAGTTTAGAACGATAGAGTTCATGCATCATTTTAATTACTTAGATTAAATGAAAAAAAAAAAAAATTGAAGTCAAAAAGATTTAATTAAATTTAGGAAAATAAAAAAATTAATTTAGGAAAATCGCAGCAAGGTTACCGTGTATTTCCCGGTCGGAAAAAACCTTGGTAGGGGTAAGTCTTTTCCGTTATAAAATTTTACAGATTCCAAGGAGAAAGCGGAATGCAGTAAACATTGGTATTTGGATTAATTATTTGACCAAGATATTACTCTCTTAATATGTGATATGTAACTATATTAAAATATTATAAATATAATAAGTATATTTTATATATTTATATATGTATGTATATAAACATATATATTTGTAATTTTATTGTTCCCAAGAAAATTTTTAATCAAAAAGAAAACACTTATATAAAAAGAGGAAGAGGGTATCGATTCCTACCTCTGAATTCATCAATAACTATTGAAAGTAGTTATGTGTGATAAATTTGCAAATCAATATTTTATATTTAATGTTATGTATGTATTAATATAATTTCAGAAAATCCAGAGCATTTGAAATAAGTTATGATATTAGAAATTATTTCAATCATAAAATTTATGTATGTACATATCCATATTATAAATTATTTATTGAGACAAAGTATATATAAATGAATAAATATGTATACGTAATCGGGTATCAGACTAGACAATTGCGCTAAGTACATCATTATCAAACAAAGAAAATTTTAGAGTCATCTCACACGTCTCCGGAATGTCTAAAGTAAACATACCTCATACGCTTGAATCTAGGTCACGAGGCCATCGAGAATGTTTACAAAGCTCAAATTGTTTACAAAATATGTCGGTCACTGGGGCACTAGTTCGAATACAGTAAAAAGAAAAAAAAAAAAATGACCTTGATTAGTGGATATCGTACTTAGGTATTAACTTCTAGGAACGGGATAAAATTATTATATTGCGCAATTATTAGGAACAAAAAAAAAAAAATTAAACACTATTTTTAATTTGAACGTAAGGAGGTATCTACAGACCTAAGCAATTGAAAATTAACAGATTTATTATAGCAGTTCAAAAGGGTGTATTGAAGATTTACATGAAACAGTTGATAAATCACGGGATAGTTAAAAAGGGTGTATTGAAGATTTACATGAAACAGTTGATAAATCACGGGATAGTTAAAAAGGGTGTATTGAAGATTTAACATGAAACAGTTGATAAATCACGGGATAGCTTAATAGGGTGAATTGAAGATTTACATAAAACAGTTGAAAAATCACGGGATAGCTTAATAAGGGGTAATGAGGATTTACATGCTTCAATTGAGAATCACGGGATAGCAAGAATTTATCAAAAGTTGAACATTGGAGGGGAGGGAAAGAAAAAAAAATACAGTTCAACCAACAGAAGGCAGTGTTCGCTTCTGTAACAAGGACCATTAATCAAACCATAGAGATGGCGGATCTCTCAAACAAAACCGTCAACAAAACCAAACAAAAGCTTGGAGTTATGGCGAATCTCCAGAACACATCGCCAGATAAGATCTTATTGTACTAGTATATATTTATATTTCACACTATTCTTACGTATATATTCGGTATCAATCTGAGGATTGTGCAGAATCCGATGGGCGAGATCCGAGCTCGGGATGCGTTGCAAGTAGTTTCGTATTGCGAGTTATAAACCTTCCCAAAACGTATGTTTACATATATATCTTTTTATGTACTGTTCATTGAATGAAACGAACTCACTTACAATTAGTGCTTTAGGCCTGTCGGGTCACTCTCGTCTCATTTCTTGAACGTGGAGGGAGGATTCACGACCCGTAACTCCACACAAACCCGTGAGTATATGATTGCATATAGGACGAAACCGGTTCGCCCTAAGTAAATAGTAAACTTTGGAGGAGTAGGAATTTGGAGGTATCTGGGCTTGGGGGAAGACCTGAAGGCAGTGCATGATGGCGAAGGAAGGTCAATTGGGACGCGATAACTTAGGTATCAATCAATTGAACCGTGCCAAAAGACTGTGCGAATTTTGGGTTGACTTCTGATCACCCGGCTTACTTGATGGAGGCAGGAGCCAAATTTTGCCAGAAAAAGGGTTATTCTGAGTTCGTCAAATATGCAATTAACTAATTACATTAACCTACTAAATCCATCTTTATATGTACCTTATAGCAGCTGAATCTAAACGGAGGGGCGCCCAGCAGATACGAGATACAATCATAATCAAATTTACTAACATTTAACCATTTGAGTTATATTTAATTACCTGTTCAATTAGTCATGTGTAGTTTCGATTAGTATTGCTTATTCATGAATTCATTAGGATGTAGGGAATCATAATAAACGTCAAAGGGAAGTTAGTTCATTTAGAGAAATTACTTAAGGTTAAATTTGCAAGAGAGAGACCAATACAGTTTGAAATTCAACACTCTGTTTAGAATCAAGAGGGTTACCACAAAATTTAAAGTATTTAAAGTTCTATATCATAAATCAAAAAATTACACAACGTTTGATGGAGTTTAATTACAACCTAAATACGAAAATATTTACGTTCAAAGTCGTAAATAACGTATTTATTAGTTAAGTACATATATCGCTAAAGGTATGTAGTACAAGGGAGCTTTAAGTAGCTTTCTGTAGTTATCAGAGGAAATAAGGGTCCAATTTTATAAAGGCCTGTGTGACGTAGGGGAGGAATTTTCCATCCCTACCACACATATGCAAAGCCTTAAGAATTTAAATATCGATCAGAGCCAAGAGAAAAGGCGAGAATATTACAACTGTCTTGCCGATGAAAGGAGAGTTAAATAAGTATGAAAAGACGAAACATTACGACTGGTGCCAAGTGCCCAGGAGTAAATAAAATACAGACAAATATAAGAGTTTAGAGAAAAGACAAACATCACACCTGTAAACCTCATACGTCGTAACATATGTATGGCAACGTTGTATGCAGCTTCAAAACAAGCTTATGGGACGAGTGGTTAAAAATTCATAATCTGCCCTTTCATAGATGACGCTAGTTTAATTATTTTAAGAAAACCGTTTTTACAAGTTATGCTTTAAAATTTTATGGTGAAGTAGTTGTTTGCGTCCGTACTTAAGTAATAATAACTAACTAACTAACCATCACGCCGTTTCCCCGCAGGGGTAGGCAGAGAGGACGGACCGCCAAACAACTCGGTCTTGGCACACACTCTTTGCTTCACTCACATTCATACATCGTCTCATACATTCTCTTCTATTATTCTGACTTTTGACATGACCCGTCTCAAGTATCTGATTCACTTCATCGTGCCATGTCTTCCTCGGGCGTCCCCGACTTCTTCTACCAATACGAATAAGAATAAATTGTTTTGTCCATAAACGAACTCAATTTTTTAAGAAACGTTATCCAAAACGTTGGCTAAAGAAGGAGGTAGCGCAACACGGCACAACACCCCAAAAATAAATAACGAAAATACTTTTGGCCGTGAAAATCTTAAATCGTGTCTGCGAGGTCTGCTGTTCACAGAACTTCTAGTAATTTATTTCACCACTTTTTAGCAGTTTTCAGTTCAGAGTAAACTAAAATCAAATGCGTTTTACGTAAAATACTAAAACTGTGCATTGTTAAATATAACACTTCTATAATATAACACTACTTCACATAACACTTGTTTCATTCAATAAATAATATGTTTATATAATTAATCAATGTAATATGAAATTATGATATGAACTAAATTTGTCAATTTGACTGGCCTAAAACAGGATCCATTCCTAGTTGGCTAGTCAAAGTTTCCATAAAGGTTTCATTGTATAATTTTATGTGAAATAAATATTATTATTATTATTATTATTAAAGATAATTTGGGAGACGGTACGGGTGCCACCGCCCCGGGAACCATTTATTGGATAACCAACACCTCTGCCATAGCACACACCAAGTGGTTTGCTACGTTTGGTGACTTAGCAGGGGTTCCCGGATTCATGAGGTGAGGTTTGTCCAGGTCTTAGCGGTGGATGCGTCTGCCCACCTGCTGCATGGCGGACCGGATAAAGGGAGACTGGTTGAGGGTGGCCTTTTGACCTTTCCAGTCGGACTCTCAACCCATCGTCCATTCACCATCCGTCACTCCTGGATATACTGACCCCCAGATTCCTACTTCATACATTTTTCCTTCTCAGAACTTCCTGTCCTTCCCTAAGCATCCCCTAAGATAACATAGGCCCTGAGGGAAATTATTTTCCTGTGTGGGGAAAAGTGAAAAAAAGGTACAAATATTTTTTTAATTTGAAAAGCTTACCAGCAAACTGCTGAATACAGTAATTAAAATCACGAAATGCTGATTTATAAAAAAGTTTTTACAGTAACAAAAGCCTGTATTTCCAAAGAAAATGTGTAATATGATAAAAAAATCAAAAAACTAAATTAATCCTGTTTGAAGTTCGGAATCTTTATTACTTCCTCGGAGTTCTAACTTCCATTAACTTGGATTCGTCTGTTTACCTTTACAAGAAACACGTAGCCCGACGAGTAATTAAAAGTATTAAGATAGGGTCTCTTACTTTGAGCAGGAGTTGAGCGAAAGTTATGAAGTGAGTACCTATCTAGAAGTGACTTGGATTGTGTAACTGTGGAAATAAGGCAGCACGACTGCACGATGGCAGCACTAAATTATCAAAGTTTTATTTAAACATTTTTAGGTGAGCAAACTCCGGTGTGATATTGTTTAAAAGCTTTTACAAATTTCAATAAGCGAGTGAACGAAAAACATAATTTATAAAAACTTATTGTTTTATATTATTATGCAATAATTATTGCGTGTTTTAGAGTGCATATTAATTCATATTGTGAACCGGTTGCGTAGGAACCATTTTACCTTAGTAACTATTGATAATTTATTACAGCCTTACTATAAAAAAAAACCTTTCACGGCCGATAACCTGTGTTATTGCAATAACATAAATAAACCCCGTGTACACTAAAACACGT
Source organism: Limnephilus rhombicus (assembly GCA_929108145.2). NCBI lineage: Eukaryota > Metazoa > Arthropoda > Insecta > Trichoptera > Limnephilidae > Limnephilus > Limnephilus rhombicus. The sequence goes on along the minus strand of OV815295.1, from coordinate 24,997,974 downwards.
TTTATTACCAATAACCTTTCTTAGGTGGTCACGCTGTTAAAATGCATTGAAGATCTGACAACGTTGTTAATTATTCTCCGCAAGGGGAATTATTGGCGCGCCTGTGCATCAGTCCTCAACGACCCGCGATGAAAAAACAGCTTGGTGTGTTTATGGCGGGATGTCGACAATTTTGTTAGTACCTAAATGTTGTGATTTTACTTAATAATTTCTATTGTAGTGACGAATTTACTCTTCTATTTACATAATTGATATATTTACCATGTTATTTGTGTGGTTTACATCAGTTTAATCAAGTTATTGTACAAACGCTGTGTTTTCAAAGTTGAACTGTCAGAATGTTGTTTTATAGGTTACTTAAAAGATAAAATTTACATTTTAAGATCTTTATTTTAAGAGAATTTCTTAAAAGTGATAATTTTTAATAATATTAATATCTAATACATGTGTTCGTAAACGTTTCAAAGAAATTAACGTCTTTAGAGATGCAAGAAATATGTTTTAAATGTCGGTATTATTTCTAAGTTATTTTTTTGGCAATAAAAAAAAAAATTTGAAATTTTTAATTATTTTTTTATTATATGCACGAGGAAAAGTGAGGTGATAGTTTCCTTCCAAATTTATTACATAAAAGGACTGTGTTTATGAAATTTTGATTTTTTTTTAATTTCTCTACATTTTGGTGAAAAATGTTTTGGTAAGAAATTTTGTTCCGATTTTTCCGAGTTTGAATCTTAAAATATGGCAGTTTTTGAAACTAAAGTGTATTTCAAATACACAAATCTAAAAGGTAATTTTATCTAGTTTTCATAAATGGTATTTGTTTTACGACACCTTCAAAAATAAGAAATATATAGAACATTCAAAATACTTTGGAAAAATTCCAAATTTCGTTCAGACATCATTAATAAAACAGAGATAAACTACCCTCTCAGGCTGTGTAAACCATGTGTATTTTTTTCCATGAACAATTTTTAATTAGTTATGTTTTCACATCCGCGGCCGTTTGTCAATTGAATAAAATTTTCACTGGGTTTTTTAGTAAGGCTGTAGTGTTTTGAACTATATTCAATAATAAAGTACACAGGTAATATTTAAGTCGACGCACCAACATTCAGCAAGAGGCCCCTAACAATAACATCCTTATCGTCACTTTAGTTCTTAATTGTCTAAACGACCATTAGAAAATTTTACTGGAGGAGAACGTTTTGTTTCATCATTTCAATGAAACATTATGATATATGTTTAAGATAAAGCTTTTTCCGTAAAGGCATATGTCGCATTAGTTTAAATTATTTTTTTTCGTGATCAACTATGATTTTTTTATTATTTATTTTAATGTGGAGATTGAACAAAAACTAAAGTAGTCGTTTGGACAATTAGGAACTAGGGCGACGTTATGTAGATGATGGCGATAAGGTTTACATTTCGTTAACTCCAGCCACCTGTTTTGATTCAAGAGAAAAACATCGCCAAAAAGCGTGTTTTATTTTATTTTGAGAAGTACAGACCTAAATGTTTTTCTAAACAATTTAATTTTCCACATTATAAAATAAAACCATAACCGAAAAGGGGTTCGTTTGAGTTTTTATATGCCTTATACCTTATTTTTTTCTGGGCTTACAAAAACACGAATGAAATAATTACTCGATTATTTCAAAGCAAATACGCCATTTACTCGCAGTATTTAATGAAAACATCTAATCATCGGTGATAATGTTTGAGCCAAAATCATCACCGTAATTGAAAGTTTAGAGTATTATAGGGGCGGGCGTCTTGTAAAAAAGGTTATTTGATTAAAACATGAAAACCAAACAAAATGGTTTTCACTTATTCTTTAGCATTTTAATAAATTTAAAACTGCGCTGACTATTAAAGCAGCAGCGAGCTGGTGAACATTGCTGGATTGATTTTGAGGTAGAAACAAAAGCGGGCATCGATGTGAGTAGATGTGATTTTAAGTAGTACGGATAGACGTAGTTGGCGAAAACTTTGTGCGCACGGTTTCGAACTAGTAATAGTTCACGGCCCATTTCACTCGTTTCTTTTACCTACGAATGTAACACGCCCCATTTTAGTATTTCATTACGACGGAAGCAAGGCCAAGACAAACTCAAGTAGAGATGTTCTGTCAAGTCATCGCAGGAAGGAAAGTTTACTGAGTTTTTTCTTGTTTTAGTACGAGAACATGACTAATTATTAATTGTTGGGAGCAATCTGTTGAGAATTAAAGTGCCGAAATTAAATATTTGCTAGTTAAACTTTCAAAAGAAGAAAACACAAACTAGGTGCGAGAATGGGCGTACTCCATATTACAAAGGTATCTGTATCTCTTTGGTTTAAACATGTTTTATAATTATTATTTTTAATTGTTAAACTAACGTTTAAGACAAGACTTTTATGCATAGCACAAAGGGTAACAATTATTATAAGCAATAATTATCAGCCTGAAACACTCATCTACATTGAAAAATCTACCGAGAAAAGATACATGACGCCAACGGGACTTGAACCCGTGCCCTTCTGATTGCCGGTCAGCTGCTCTCCCAATTGAGCTATGGCGGCTTAACTTATACCCGCCAAATGATTCAATATATACTAGTGTTTTATTCAACAATTACTGCTTATTATATGCATAAAAATCTTGTCTTAAACGTTAGTTTAACAATTAAAAATAGTAATTAATATTTGACAAGTTTAAGTATTTCCCCAATAAATGAAGATATAATTTGTCTCGACGCCACCTAGCGACGGATTTAACACTAACCGTGTCTCTCTCGCAAAAATAAAGTTGGTTGTTTTCAGGTGGAAAAATATAATAAGCAGTAATTGTTGAATGAAACACTAGTATATATTGAATCATTTGGCGGGTATAAGATAGGCCGCCATAGCTTAATTGGGAGAGCAGCTGACCGGCAATCAGAAGGACACGGGTTCAAGTCCCGTTGGCGTTATGTATCTTTTCTCGGAAGATTTTTCAATGTGGATGAGTGTTTCAGGCTGATAATTATTGCTTATAATAAATAAATGTTTAATTTTTATTAGCAGAACTCTCTTTTTATATCTTTTGAGGATTATTCCCATCAATGTTATATATCATTGGAGAAGAAGTTAATACTAATAATCTAAATAAAAATTTGAAAGAGAGAGTCATTTTGAAATGAAGTCTAGTAAGTGTAAACATATTTAAGTAAAATTATAAAAAACATAGGAAATTGGTAGAAATGTTTCCATTACCTCACAAATTGCCAAAGTTGCCTTGCAAATAAACACAAATAAGTAAGGAAGCTGTTATGTATGTACATATAAATATACATACATACATACATGCACACATACGTACATATATATACTTACATAAACATATATTTATGCATACCCACACATATGTATATATATACGTACATATACATACACATACATATATACACTTAAGTTTGATGGCAGAAACAAGCCGTCAGCAAATAGTGACAAAAACAAGAACATCTAAAGGAGGCTGTATACTACTGCATGATATTTATACATACATATATATGCCTGTGTTATAAAGTTATAATATACGCATGTTGTGTTTACACGTCTCGGTTTTAAATAAAATAAAAATTCATTTACTTTTACAAAAAAAGTATTCTATATATTTAAGTAGGATATATTATTTATTCGAAACACTAGCTAGGTCCAAAACAGTTCTTCGAACAATTGTTTCTAATGAAACATTAGTTGCCAATAATGTGGAAAAAAATAGTCGAAGACAATATTGTTAAATTCTGAAATTCGATCATACATGGTTTTACCACACATACGTCTCAGGGATCTCATTTCAACAGCATTCAGTTTACTTTCATCCTTCCTCTGCCAGTTCCATGCCTCACTGCCATACATCAGGGTAGGTACCAGGACTCCATTGTGGACTGCTAGTTTCGCTTTTATTGAAAGTTTTTTATTAGCTCCAACGGCATTCAGTCCTCCATTAATGGAGTTACCGGCATTTACCCTCCTTTCAATATCTCTATCAGCCTTCCCATCTCTCGTAAACATACTACCCAGATAAACAAACTCATCCACCTGCTCCAAGTATTCATCATTCACTACTATTCACTACACTTCACTACATTCACTACTATTCACTACATTCACTACACTAGAAATGTGGATATCCGCAAAGAATGTAAGGCTGATGTAAGTATAATGAGCAAAATTAAGAAAGGGACCCTCAGATGGTTTGGGCACGTAGAGCGAATGAACGAAGAAAGTAGTGTTAAAAGAATATATGATGCAAATGTGAATGGTAGAAGAAGTCGGGGACGCCCGAGGAAGACATGGCACGATCAAGTAAATCGGATACTTGAGACGGGCCATGTCAAAAGTCAGAATAATAGAAGAGTATGTATGAGACGATGTATGAATGTGAGTGAGGCAAAGAGTGTGTGCCAAGACCGAGTTGTTTGGCGGTCCGTCCTCTCTGCCTACCCCTGCGGGGAAACGGCGTGATGGTTAGTTAGTTAGTTGAAATTCGAAATATGAGATTGACAAATTTGACGTTTAAATAGGAGGTGGCAGTAGTCAAATTGCTAAGGCGTTTGTTTCGGTAAGACGAAAGGTTCTGGGTTCTCGTCCCAGTTGCAACCGTTGTCTTTTTATTTTTCTGTGTCTTACTCTCTTTCATATTTTCATGATTTCTTAGGTATGCTCAAATTCTTCAATTAATTCTGTTGCTTCTCTATTCAGTAGTTAAAAATAACAAAACGAATTATAAGTTAGATTAAATTTCGCTGGAATAACATCTCCATATTAATTTCAACGCGTAAATTTACTTTTATAACCTACATCTTCTTGAAACTAACCAAACTCACGCAGAATTAAGGAAAAAGTAAATTAGCAGAAAGTAATTTATACTTTTAAGGAGATTTTAAGAACGACTGTGACAACAAAGTGACTTTTTTATGTGTGTGTTAATATTCCGGGTTAATTTCATGTGGATTTTGATTATTTGGAGATCTACTTTAATCAGATGCGACCGAAGATCTTGAAATGCAGTCTGCGTATTACGGTGATAATCAAAAAAGGTGTTCACAACCGTTGGTATTTGTGATGTATTTTAGAAATTATCTTAGTGAAACTTATTTGATTTAGATTGGTGGTCTCTTTCAAAGGGCGTTACTGATATGTAGTATTTTGTTATTAGGTCAATCAAAAATCACAATTCCCTGATAATAGAAGAAAAGACGAATAAAAAATATGTCAGCACCTACATTTTCCTTTCGGCGGGAATCGAATCTTGTGCAGCGTCTAGGTTTAAAGAGGAAACCGGGCGGCGTTTTGTCCATAGAAATATATTCCCCTATTTCCTTTCTAGATTTTAAGACGATTTTAAGTGCTGACAGTTTTTAATATAGGTAATATATATGTGGTTGGTACGTTTTGCTTACTTCATAATACAGTTGGAAAAAATCTTTAAAATAGTCCCAATTTTAAAGAATAAATTTTTATGATTTTGTTTAGTGATTATCAGCCTGAGGTGCAGTTGTGTCCCCTACGCTCAGTGTTTAGAAAGGAAACAGCGACAGTGACAGCAACAGGCCTGTAAAATAATTTTATTTAAATTTCTCGGTGATCGTCTTTCCGCATATGCGGTCAATAGTCAATATCGAAGCCATATTTAAAAAAAAAAATGTATATTTTCCTCAGCAATAGTTAAAAAAATACCCAATTTTGGTTTATATCATTTTTTTTTAATAATTAAACTCTGCTTTAATGAATAACTATCACAAAATTGTGAAAAATTATTATTACGGTATTTATAAAGCTAAAGTATTTGTAACATATTATTGGCCTTAGAATCATTTACTTTCAAAAACAAACATTTTATTTTTTTTCCAGTTAAAAGAAAATTACATTTTTGCTCGTTTAACTAGAAATACATTAATATTTTGTGTATTGACGATTCAGTGAGAAATCAGAAATTTACCATTATAATTAACACCGCTAGTAAACTTGTGAAAAATAATGATATCTGTGAAAAATTTAAACAAAGGTACACATTTCAAATCAGGAATTATCATTAAAATTAAATAGTTCTGGTATCTGCTTTATTGCTTTTGTTATATGATTTATATAGTGTTGCAACAGAACTCTGCTTCCGCTTCCGCTTCTGCAGAAGTTCCGCAAGTTTTTTCACTTCCGTTTCCGTTTCTAGTTCCGCAAAATTTATAACAGAACTCTAAACAAAGAATAATTTGCGGTTGAAGATATCGAAGTGCAGGCTTGTACTTCAAAATTACATCATCATTACAAATATTGGAATCGATGTAAATGAAGGCCAGGAGGAGAACTCTCCTACAACTGACGATGGTGACAATTTATTTTTAGAGATACTGTAATACCTTAGGGAGTACAATAAAGAGAAGAGACTACCTCTCCATGAGGATCCTTATATGTGGTGGAAAGTAAATGCGCACAAATACCCCCATCTGTTGCCAATAGTTCGCCAATACTTATCAGCTCCCCCCAGCAGTGTAGCCAGTGAGCAATTATTAAGTGGAGCTGGTGATATGTGAAGAACACCGAAACAGACCCAAAGGTGTAAAAGCAGCCAAATTACTTTTATCAAATATAATTTACCTCTGTTTAATTTCGAGTACTAAAAGCACAAAATACAAATTTAATTACTTAAACAAATCTTAAAAAATAAAATTGTGCTTTTTCTTCATAGTATTAACTTTCACTTCCGTTGCAACACTAATTTACACAATAGAACATCAAAAAATAATAATTTTAAGCATTCTTCTTCTTCTTTGTGTGCCGTATCAGGTCCCCCCGACGTTGGCGATCACTCTTGAAAGTGTCTCTCCATCTTGCGCTGCCCGGGATAGCTCTTCCACACTTCTAATGCCGGTCCACTGTCGTATATTACGCAGCCAAGATATCCGTCTCCTACCAGGCCCTCGGCGACCCTCTATCTTCCCTTTCAATATTAAATGGAGCAAACGATACTTCTCCCCTCGAAGTATAGGACCTAGGTATGAAATTTTTCTGATTTTTATTAATGTAATCAGTTCTCTATCTGCTCTAGAGCAGACTAGTCCGCCTGAGAATTTCTGTGTTGGTGATCATGTCGGTCCATGGGACCTTGAGCATTCACTAGTGAAGCCACATTTCAAAAGCCTCTAACCTGTTCATGGTATTTACTTTCAAGTTTATTATTTATGTATTTATTAGTTTATTATTTTAGTATTTAATTATTTATGAATTAAGCAGGAATATTTCACATAACTTCAAGCATGCACCCATGGCGACAACTGAAGTTAGTGAGTGGAAAAATTTTGTAAGTGTGATTTTTTATGACGAATACAAATATTCTCAAGCTAATAATAACCTGACATTGTTCATTACTCCATCATCATTCTTGAGATCGACAGCTCAACTGTGGAATGATTTGTCGGCATCTGTGTTCCACGCTAGTACTATATGGGTCTCTTCAAGACCTTCTTCCTCTCCTCAAAAAGACCGTACACACTGAAAAGATCCTACTGTAAGGAATGCGTGTCAGAATGAAAGGAATGACAGAGATATTCGAGCATGGGAGAGTTCCAGCAGAATGTACAAATGGGGTGAATAATGATCATTTTAAATATTCTACTCACGAGTGCCTTTTTTGACTACTTATCAAGAGATAAATTAACACGGTGATCAGCTCTAATCCAGCAGTCATCATATTTGGCGCAGCCTAAAAATGAGAGAATTTTCGTCGGAATTAATTAATATGAAAATAGCGGATGGACGGTCCCTTGATCTGGTCTCCGGGCTCTCTGCTGTCAGTTGTCAATTGAGCTGCTTTGTTTGACTGCCTTCGTTTGCCAAGCCAAGGGATAGGCGCACAGAGATCGAGATGGTTTGAGGTTATCGTTTTGGAAGTAAAAAACACTTGGATTTGGTACTGGATATTGTTGTATTTGCCTTTATGAATTTATTTGATGAATTGCAAATTGCAGTGATTTGATTCGAGTTCTGAGCTCTGGGCCTCTAAAAGTGAAATGAATTGCGAGAAATGTAATCAAATAATAATAAAAAATAAAAAAAATGTGAAAGCTGCCAAAAACACCACAAATGATAAAATGGACAATGTTTTCAAGGGTAAAATAGTCTATACGTCAAAGTTAGGAAAAAATTAAAGAAATTTGAAATGTTGTAAGTAATAAATGAGGTTAAATAATAGACATAGGTGTCACATCACTATTGTTGTATGTTGCACATCACTAGTGATGAACTACTTCTTATAATTATTGTCATCTGTGGTCTATTGAGAACTAATGTCAATTAATGTCAATGGTGTAAACACCTCTTCAATAAAGAGTCTATAATAAAATAATAACAGTGTTTTCCATATCAAATACATAACTCAACAAAGTGTCTGATGGAGGTCCTCCTTTTCAATCGATTGAATTTAAATCATTTTTATACGATTGGGACATAGAACATGTAGTTACTAGTCCATATCATTCACAGTCTAATGGTCAGGCAGAGAGTTCTGTTAGAATTATAAAAAACATTCTTAAAAAATCTAAAGAAACAAATACAGATCCTTATATAGCTTTATTACATTATAGAAACACACCCAAAGCTAATTTGCCGTCACCTGCTCAATTATTAATGTCCAGAACTTTGAGAATAAATATTCCCTTAGCTAAAATTAAATTAAAACCAAAGGTTGTAAGATTTTCTGATTACAGAAAGTGTATTGAAAAAAATAATGCAAAAAATTCCAAATATTATAATGTGAATGCAAAACCCATGTCTATATTACAAACAATGTATACTTTAAGAAAAATCCCAAAAGTACTTGGTTACCAGCTATGGTCAAAGAAAAATTAAAATGTAATAGGTCCTATATTATTCAAGATTATTATGGTAACACGTACAGACGAAATAGAATTCACTTAAAACTGAGATATAATGCAAACGTTAATAATGATCATCTGTCCATGCAATCTAATCTGGCACTTGAAGAGGCAAAAGCTGGAGATGAGAGACAGGTGGGAGAAAATAACATTAATAACCCTTACATCACCAGACATGGAAGAGTTGTCAAACCACCGGATAGGTATAATGTGTAATGTTAATTTAATTAAAATTTTATTGTACTGTATAAATAAAGAAAGGGGATGTCACATCACTATTGTTGTATGTTGCACATCACTAGTGATGAACTACTTCTTATAATTATTGTCATCTGTGGTCTATTGAGAACTAATGTCAATTAATGTCAATGGTGTAAACACCTCTTCAATAAAGAGTCTATAATAAAATAATAACAGTGTTTTCCATATCAAATACATAACTTAACAATAGGAAAACACAACACAACAGTATGAACAACATCAACAGTATCAATAGTATGAACAAAAAAGGTTTATTCCCACATCTCGAAGATGACACATGTACACCATCCGAATACTTGACTATCAGATGTCGGGCGAATACCGCCGCTCATTACGGTATGCGGCGCATGCAGCCTTCGCGGCACTGTACCCAATAGTGGCAAACACCGCATAACCGTAGTTATAATGCCATTCTAATTAGACCTAGCCGAGACAGAGGTTGGTCTTATGATTAACAAGCAGCGGGAAACAGACGTCTGAAGAGGTAATGGAAACATAACCACCTTTGAGGAAGTTTTGAAGATTTTGATGGGATTCTTCGTCCATGAGCTAGTCGCAGTCTATGAGTTTTGAAAACTTGTTTAATTAGCAGTTTCGTAAATACTAAAATTCATTTTCAAAATCAAAATTTCTTCTGAAATCTTAAATTTCTAGGTAGGTACTTCAATTTGGGAGGCGGGTATGGATACCGCCGCCCCGGGAACCATTATGAAACAACACCTCTGCCATAGGCCACGCCAAGTGGTTCGCTACGTTTGGTGACTTAGCAGGGGTGCCCGGGTTCATGGGGGTGAGATTTTTCCTGGTGTTGGAGGCAGATGCGTCTGTCCACCAGCTGCATGGCATGCCGGATGGGAAGAGAATGAACGAGGGAGTCCCTTTGACTTCTCCAGCCATACTCTCTCGGAACATTGCCTTCCACTACAGGGCGAAGGATGGATTCTTATGTCTGTCACTCCTGGACACACTGACCTCAGATTCATAACCACCCTAATACCATTTTCCTTCCCAGCACTTTCTTTTCTTCCTTTCCTATAAAGACCATCCACACAGCATCCCCAAATGTGACATAAGCCCTGAGGGGATTTGTTTTCCTCGGCCTCCTGTGTGGAGCTAATGTAAAAAAAACAATACCTGCCTACCTTTTTTACATTAGTTCCACACGCAAGGCCCCGAGGAAAAAAATCCGTCAGGACCTAAGTCATCGTTGGGGATGATGTGTGGGGGGTCTCTTTATGTAAAGGAAGGAGAGGAAGTTGTGGGAAGGAAAACGGTGTGAGGGGTGGGTAGGAATCTGGGCATCATTGTATCTAGGAGTGACGGACGTATGAATCCATCCCTCCCGAGGAGGTGGAGCCTGGCAGGAGAGGTCAAAACGTCTTCCTCAACAGCAAGTAGGGTCGCAAAAAAATCACAAAACGTTTTTTCAGAAGTTGTTTATAATAGCACGAATCAATGAGCCCTTTTCATGATTTTTTTTATTTATTTATTTTATTTATTTCTATGTATTACAGTATTTACCTATTAATTAACATTTTTACATAATAGATAAATTTTTAAAACATTTTTACATAATATATTTTGCAATTAAGCCTTATGTTTAGAAATCACATTTGGTCCCTAGGCTAGACTAAACTTGGCGGTTACACCAAAACTAAACCCCGAAAACCATATTAATTTGACTAATTATTATACTGAAATACCGGCCCTAAGAGAACTTGCAACAAAGTATCACTCCTATATTCATTAAGACACACTTCACCACAATCTACATCTGCCCTGATGCTAACACTCTAACGCTGTCCGAGACGTTGACTTAAGAAGGATCAGAAGAACAACAGAGTATAATAACCTAGAAAATTATCACGGTAAGCATATTATTAATGTACTCATTTTTCGAAGACCTCAGACTTCGGCCAAAAAAAACAGGTCCTAAAAATAATTCTGGTTAGGGTATCTTCATTTAAAAAACAATCTACGAAAACACGGGCTTCAAAGCAATAATACAGGCATCGCCCTAAGGCAAAATTGCCTTAAAGACAGTATTCCTTTCTCGTTAAAAATTGTAAGGGCGCTGTTTTTTATATCTTTGAATATAGACTATAATTCCCTTTAATAATTATTCTGGTCAAAATTATTTTTTTTCAATACCGTCACTGTAAAAGAAACCAGTATTGTTCGGTTATATTGGTAATTATATCGTGTAAATTTTTGATTAATTATTTGGGGTGCTCCATTATTTAAAGAAAGTGGGAATAATAATAACTGAATCGTATTTTTGTGCAACAAAAGCCTAACCCCAAAAACTTCAAACCGGAATATGAAGGAGCGGAAATTAAGCAAGAAAAAATATGTTTTTTTTATGTTTTTTTTCCAGCATAAGCACCATAGATTTATGATTTTTTTAAAGAAAAACTAACAGTGGTGCAAATGTTAATTACAATTGAGCATAATAACTTAAATACATACGAAAAAAAGTGGATTATACTTTTGGAAATAAATTGCAAAATGATGTACCCTAAAATAAGAAAGAATAGCCAAATTGACAAAGGGCTGGTGTTATGATATCAACGACATGAAAATAACTTGGCTGGTGATCCTATAGATGGCACCCCGAAATTACAATTAATTTTAAATTATAATTTTTGTACATTATTTTCGAATTTCAATCCATTTAAAAAATAACTTTGACAATAAGTTGGTATGGATACCAAACGAATTTACTTAAGGTGTCAATTTTTTGTACTTAAACCCTGATATGTACAGTAGGGTGGGTCACGACTGTATGGGAAAAAAATCTTGTTTTCATTTGTCTTATAGTGATAAAAGGGTGTTAAATGAAGATATAAAATTACATAATTTTTTTAATAATATTTGGGGGTCATCTTCTTCCCCCGGATTGACTTTGAAATTTCACATTGTAGAGAAAAACTCACCTTTGGTAAATTTAAAAAAAATGTCAGATAAACCATTAAAATTGAACTATTTTTTAAATAAAACGCAAAATAGAGGTATTATTTATATTTACTTATTTAAAAAATATATGAATATAATTCAAATTGTCTCAACGCAGTGTATTCAAATACCAGCAAAATCCTTCTCACTCTCAAATTTCGGCATTATTTTGCGAAACTCAATCTTGGGACTTTTTGTAAATGATTTCGTAAATACATACTATATTTGCTATGGAAGATTACAAATATGGTTAAAAGGATTCAAAGTCACTTTTATATACACTAGAAATAACCCCTTTCATATGAAAATTGTCAAAACTTTGAAGTGAATCCGAAGGAAAGAGATCGTATCAGAAATTTTAAAAATTTTAAACACTTCGTTTCTAACCCATTTGGTACCCTTTTATCGCTCTATGACTTTAAAAATATATATTTTTTTAAATGACCCACCTTAATGTTAAGTATATACCTATTCAAGTTATTTTAAACTTCATGCATTTCAATGAAATAATGTTTTATACTTTTGTTATTTTGCGGTAGACGCTCTCTGCACACTCCTTCGGACACTTTGTTTCGTTTTGGGTAAGAAGGAGTATAATATTATCCTTAAACCGACTGCATATTGCATATAACTATGCCGGGGTGCCAACTGTTGGTGGATAACTGTAATGGAATCGAAAATATTTAAATTTATGCTACAACAATATTTAGTAATAGTGTTGACTGTTTGTTGCATTAATAATTAAAGAAGAACTGATTTTAAATATGCAAGAAATACAATAATTTCAACTAAATTGTGCGTTGTACTTTTGTTGCATTAAGCAGCACAACTTATCTAAAAAGTGTCATGAACCTATAAGCAAAAATACAATAGCAATGTAAAATATAAGGGACGCAATGAGAAAACGTTTTAGTTAAATAGTCTAATTGTGAATGAGAAAGGAATAATAAATCTGCAAAAATCCCATAAAATGGGGATGATTTTTGTATTTCTTTTGAATCTTCTCTTTTCATGTGAAAAGTAGATAGATGTAATAAACAAACTAAACGAAGACCAAATTGGCTGAAATTAAACAAGTTTAAACTGAACGTAAAAATATATATATATGGAAATAGGCAATAAAACGCATAACACGGAGATAAACTTCTTCTTCTTCTTTCGTATGGTGGGGGGTTAGAGGGGGACATCTAGGTCTGCGAGCCAGTCTAGGGCCTCAGGCGTTGCCCTGTGGACCTCATCAATCCCGCCGGGGAATGAATGGAGCGGGCATTTGTTGACCACATGTTCGGTGGTCTGCACCGCACCGCATTCACACGTCGCCGACTCTTTAAGGCCCCATCTATGCATCATATGAGCACAACGGCTATGGGAGCACCTTATCCTATTGATGGCAGTCCAGAGTTTGCGAGGCAATGAGAACCCAGGCTGTCTCTCAGTGGGGTCTTGCACGAGATGGGCGTTTTTGACGTTGGCTGATTGCCACTCAAGCTTCCACCTATCTTCTGGGGTGAGAGGTGTTCGAAGGAGTCTTTCTCCTTCCGTCCAGAAGGGTTTTCGAGACTTTAAGCGGCATGCCGGGTGAGAAACGACATCATCGTGCAAGGGTATTTCGCTTTTTTGCAGCGCCTTCTTGTATTCCCTCAGTGTTGCAATCTCTCGCCTGATATTTGGCGGGGTTATATTTGCAAGTACGGGGAGCCAAGGAAGAGGAGTCGATTTTAAGGTTCCGCTGATGGTTCGCATTGTGGCATTAAGCTGAACGTCGACCATGGAAGTGTGGGCGCTTCTGGCCCATACTGGAGCACAGTATTCAGCTGCTGAGAAAACCAGGGCAATGGATGCCGTTCTGAGCGTGTTGGCGTCGCATCCCCAGCTAGTACCAGCTAGCTTATTGACTAAGTTTAGTCTTGTCCTGGTTTTTTTGCCCACTGTTTCCATGTGTTTCCGGTAATTCAGGCTCCTGTCCAAAGTTACTCCAAGATAGCGGGGATGGGGGTCATGGTAAATATTTTTTCCATCAAACTGAACACAGAGTTTTGCGTTTGCCTGTGAATTACTGAGATGGAAAGCTGTCACAACTGTTTTCGACCCATTCGGCTTTAGTCGCCAATTGAGGAAAAATTCTTCCATAGCCTTGAGGTCAGAATTAAGGATCTCTTCTGCTGCATTGAGGGTTTTGGCTTGGACTGTGATGGCGAAGTCATCTGCGTAAGCAAATTTTCTGCCTTCAGTGTGAGGAAGATCTCGTGTATAGATGTTGAAGAGCGATGGGGCCAGCACTGAGCCTTGGGCAAGGCCATTATTCAGGTGCATTTTTTTGCTTTTTAGCCCTCCTAGAAAAACCCTGAAAGTACGGCCAGTTAGTAGTTGCTCAATAAGTCGTACTGTGTTGCCATCCTCTATGGTGTCGTAGAGCTTGACAAGGAGGCCTTTGTGCCACACCGTGCCGTAAGCCGCAGAGAGATCAATGAACGCTGCCGCAGTCTTAAGCCGTTTCTGGAATCCAGATTCGATGAGTGTTGTCAGAGCTAGCACCTGGTCACAGCAGTTACGGCCTGGTCTGAAGCCAGCTTGCTCTTGTGGAACCACTTTCTCCAGAATTGGGGTAAGTCTGCGGAGCACCACTCGCTCTAGGAGTTTGTACATGGTACTTAAAAGCGAGATGGGCCGATAGCTGTTTGGATCTTCTGTTGGCTTGTTGGGTTTGAGGATCGCAATAACTTTAGTTTTTTTCAGATATTTGGAATTACTCCAGTTTTAAAAATTTCAGTAAACAGTTTTGCGATCCATAACTTTGTCCGTGGCCCAGCATGTTTCAGAAAGTCTGGAAGAACTCCGTCACATCCAGCTTCTTTCCCAGCTTTTGTTGAAGTGAGGGCGATGTCTACATCATCAGCTGTAACGGCGACCACATCGTTAGGGTTAACCGGCCATTTTAGCCGCGCCGCTTTCAGGGATTTTTTGATCTGGTTGCTTATATTAGACCTTGTTGTCGTTTTTGAACTGCGGAGTAGTTGGTGAGCAACAGAATTTGGGGACACTTTGGGGGTTGTCTTAATTGGCTGATTTGCAGCTCCGAGTCGCCTGAGTGTTTGCCACGCTTTTCTGCTCGAGTGTTCGAAACTCATTTCTTCCATTAGTTCGTTCCACCTGTTCATGCGCCCGTCATCCAGAGACTGGAGAAGATCAGAAGCAGTGTCTGGGTCGTTGTTCCTCTCGTATTCAGTTAGAAGGCGTTTGCTTTCTGAGCTCCATGTTGGGATATACACTTTTTTGTAACCTCTAGGAATGAATTTCTTCGCAGCTACAAACAAAAGGTTCGAAAATCGGTCGTAGAAATTCGGCTTTGATGGTATGTTATCCACAACCCTGTCAACATATTCCGAAAACTCTCGCCATTTTGCCCGTCTTAAATTCCACCGTGGCATCGGGTTACTGGAGATTAATGGAATCTGTATACCTATGTTTAGCATGACTGGCCTGTGTTGACTATGTGGGAAATTATTCAGTACAGTTCTCGAGGCCCTCATAGGTTTTCCGTCCGGCGCTTTAGAGACAAAACACAAGTCGGGCGTGTATTCACGACGCCAATGCGCAGAAAAGAATGTCCCCTTTTGTTTAGCATCGTAAATAAGTTGGCAATCCTGTGCTGATGCCCAATCGGTGATTTGTTCTCCAGCCTTATCGGTCGTCGAGTAGCCCCATAGGAAGTGGTGGCTGTTGAAATCTCCCACGTACACCGCCGGGTGATTGTGTGGAGGGAGTGCTGGTGTCTGCCATACTTCATTTGGAGGTTTGTAGATGTTAAATATTGCTAGTTTTCCAACCTGAATACCGATTGCGTGAAATCCATCCGTGATTTTTCGGGTAATATTCTGCAGCTCCGGCCTAATGTAGGTCGCAAGGCCATGTTTTGGGTGTCCCCGCACTGCCACTAGGAGATATCCGGGGATATCCAAACGTGGTGAGTCGATTTCTGCGATATGGGTCTCCTGGAGAAGCAGGATATCAATGTTTTTGTCGTAGAGTGTTTTTTTGGAGATAATGTGTTTTTAGAGAGTTTCACGTAGAGTGTTTTTCAATGGAGATAAACTTGACAAATAATCATGAAAAATCTAAAAAAATGAAATATTAAATGAAATCAAATACCTGGATGTAATATTAGATTTAAATCTAACTTTCGCAGCAAATTTTGAATGTGTTCTAAAAAAGGTAACCATACAAGTAAATTTTCTTAGTCGACTAACAAATAAACTAAATGAAAACACTGCAGAGCTCATTTATCTTATACATAAAAATCTCGCGTCACGGTGTTTGTGGTCGCACTCCTTCGAAACGGCTTGACAGATTTTTATGAAATTTTTTATGTATTTTTGGTAGGTATGAGAATAGGTTTTAAAATAAATTTCATACCGCTAGGTGATAAGAGTGACCCTATCCATAATTTTTTTTTTTTTTTATGCGGCATCAAAAAATACCGTTAATCCCAAATTTTAACCCTCCTACCCCCACCCTTCCATTTTTGAATCATGATTTTAGGATTTTTGTATGAACAAATTTAACCGCCGTCGTTCGTATTTCAAACAGAACGAAATTATTTATGTTGTTGAATGACAGATGGCGCTACGTCCACCTCATCGAACTTTCATCCATACATTCGCAAGACATTCACGAGAAGCGTCGCGTCATTTTGATATTTCATTCGGCATCATGTTCTTGCGTTGGCAAACCATCGAGCTTAATTGTGTTGGCTAAAGACGGAATGACAAAAAATATCGTACACTCAATTGCTTTTCGAAATTAATATTTATTTTCTTTATTTCATTTTCCAACTTAAGGAGAAAAAACTTTTTTTCACTTTATATTTGACTCTTAAGAGATCAAACAATGAATATGCCCGTTACTTTAATGAAATACAGTGAATTGAGAAAATGAATGGTTGGTGTTTTTTTTGTTTTTATCGGAGGTCATCGTCTACAGAGCTCCTTTCTTATTTCTGTCATAGATCCCTCCCCACACACGTACAGTTTATTTTTATTTAACAACCAAAGTATTTACTGGAAATAATTTATATGGCAAAACAGCGTTTGTCGGGTAAGCTAGTAAAATATAATTTCTCCACGATTACTATTCTACAATGTTATATTTGACCAATGAAGAAAACTTGAACAGCTAAGAGTTATACAGAACAGATCTATGAGATATATATACTGTGGGAAGGCAAGTATGCAAGGGTTAATCAAATGAGAGAGGAGATTAATTGTATTGCAACAAGGTTTGCAAGAGTTTGCTGTTTAGTGCGTTAATTTTTGTGCATACAGTTACGAAAACCAAATGCCAAAATATAAATTAATATTTAAATAAATGAAGATAATATAAACAAAACTCAATCGAAAATCTGGAAACAGAAAAATCAGAAAAACATATTGACACCTCTGGGACTCGAACCCAGGACCTCTTGCTTTCCGGGCAAACGCGCTAACCACTGCGCCACGGTGTCGATATTAAATTCGGTCATGTTTAACTGTACCATACTTCGACTAAGAATCACCTACATTATCTTTATTTTCTTTAACGCATATATTATTGGCAACTATCTAAGAGGTCCTGGGTTCGAGTCCCAGAGGTGTCAATATGTTTTTCTGATTTTTCTGTTTCCAGATTTTCGATTGAGTTTCGTTTATATTATCTTCATTTATTTAAATATTACAATTTGAGGTTTTACTCATAAAGTTAAAATAAAAAATAAAATATAAATTAATAGATTGTTTTTAATAGAGATATACATACATAATTGTTTAGAGGACTAAAAATGTATGATGAAATGCCTGAAAGTCTGAAGAATGGATTTATTTAAAAGGGGATCTTATGCTTACTTTAAAAATATATGTTAATAAAATGAAAAGTTTCCTTGTGCATATTAGTTTACATACGAAAGTTATATGAACTCAAAAAAATACCAAAGACAATCTAGTTGGAAACTAAATTTTCTTTGGTCTATAATGACTAGATCTACTCGCTACAGTTTGATTAATCGACATTGAGAGGGTAAGCGCTGGACCTACATTAATCTCTATCTCGACGAGCCGCAGGAAGGGTTAAAAATGGAAAGAAATAGTTCTTGCTATTAAAGCAAAGTATCTGCGTGTATTGGGGAAGATTTATTTAAAGTGGAATGAAGTCATTATTAATAATGGGTAGGTAATTAAAAAAACGTACAGAATTTAGAACCTACATTGAAAATTGTTTATTTTATCATTATTATCTTAATTTAATAAGCTATCCTTCCACACTCGTTTGAATGGAAGTTGTATAGTAATTTGTTTAATATTTTTATTATGGAATAACTTAAGAGCATTTAACCAGCCAGTGGCCGAAAATCCACATTTTGTCGAAAGTTTTTCTTACGATCGTGCAGGGCGGTTACAGCAAGAAAGATTAATTATTCTCCGTACCAGCTTTTTAAAATTATAACTCAATATCGATTTTATTTCATTCCGAATTTGGTTTAACTTATACCTACATCCAAAAATGCTGAAAGGCGTGATGATAAAACTATTAAAATTATGTACTTTGGTAATTATTTTTTGGGCTCTCCACACGACACTGCATGTAGTGACTGCGGCAGTGACTGCAGAGAGCGTGGAGTTGAGCAAACTAGCGCTGTCTCGTTTATTAAAGGGCCGCTAGAACGAGACAGCGCTAGTTCGCTTAACTCCATCCTCTCTGCAGTCACTGCCGCAGTCACTGCCGCAGTCACTAAATGCAGTGTCGTGTGTAGGCCGCTTTTTGATTATAAGTATTGTTACGATATGCCGGAATACACCCTTGCAGATCACTAGGCTACACCACTGTGTTTGCAAACGGTTTCCCCCTCCTCTTCGCACGCGTCCCGCGCGCTAGCGGCGAACGACAACGGCCCCGACCGCGATTCCTTCCACGGCAGCGCCTCGAGTGCACGCGCTGCGTAAATCGTTCCGATTTTGTTCTGGAACACTCCATGGAAACACACGGCGAAATTCGCCCATCGAAGTTCCTTTGGGGGACGCCAGTCCCCAGGGAACACCTCTCACCTCACCGATCTCCCCGCACCAGCCTGCTGCAGTGAGTACCCGAGCCATTAATCCCTCTTTTTGCGTGTGTTCCATCTTAAATTCTACGCGTAGATTAATAACCGCCCCAGAGAGAGAGTCTGGAAGCAGAGAGATGTTAGGTCCAATTACATTTTTTTGTATTTCTTGGGCATTAACTATGTAACAATTTCTAGACATTTTGTTTTTTGAAGAGTTTTATTAAATGTACCTTTGTTACTTAAATTAATTTGTTACTTGAATTAATTTGTTACTTAAATTAATTTGTTACTTAAATAATTAATTTTTTGTTACTTAAATATTTGTTGCTTAAATAATTAATTTCCCTATTATCTAATGTTTTTGTATGGTTTAGGTATGTTGATGACGTATTTGTAATTTGGTCAGGTAGTAACAGACAATTAGACAACTTTCTCACTTTTATTAATAACCTTCACCAAAATATAAAATTTACACTGGAACATAATGATAACTACAATTTAAATTTCTCAGACTTAAATATCAATTTAGATAATAATAAGTGTGTATTTAATATATACAGAAAGCCTACGCACACTGATTGTGTTATACCGTCTACTTCACTTCACTCTTTATCACATAAACTCGCCTCCTTCAACTCAATGATACATCGCGCTATTAATGTCCCTTTAAACAATGATAATTATAATAATGAAATTAACATTATAAAACAGATAGCCATGAACAATGGATATAAACCTGAAGTAATTGACCGATTAGTTAATAAGAAACAAGCAAAAATTTTAACAAAAAAGTACATTTACAGTGGTAATAATATGAGCAAACCTGGTAACTACCCAATATATAAAAAAACTCCTTTTTACAGGCGATTTATCCTTAAAAATATCCCGTTTATTACCAGATCATATTTCTCCAGCTTTCTATACTAATTCTAAAATAAAAAATTTGATAAATAATAAGGATGTTTCTAATAAATTTGAAAAAAACGGGATATACACTTTAGAATGTAACGATTGTGACGCACAGTATGTAGGTATGACAACTAGACATTTCAAAACTAGAATCAGGGAACATGAACTTTGTTTAAGAAATAATAATTATTCCGAATTTGCGAATCATTTAATAGAGTCAGGCCATAGCTTCAATAAAGAAAAAACAAAATTTAAACATTGCAATATAAATTCATACTTTAATCTTTGCGCTTTAGAAACACTCGAAATAAACAAAAAAATTAAATCTAAAATAATTTTGTGAATAAAATAATAGCACCTTGCAAATCTCCTTTACTAACCATGTTTCCGTATAATATTGACTCCTCCCACCGCTTTCCCCCTCCCCCCAAAATCATCCATCCCACTACTCCCACCTAATTAATCTTTGGTACTTGCATTTATTTTTTAAGTTAGTTTTAATTCTGCTCGTGAATGATACGGTTGCATCGAAACCGGTCGCGGAAAAATTTAATTTAAGTAACAAATGTACATTTAATAAAACTCTTCAAAAAACAAAAGGTCCAATTACCCCTGAATTAGATAGGATTATTGATGATACCTTGTTCTAACCTTTGACTGTGTTATGTACCATTGTTGTCTTATGAACGGATTCTTTCCAATACACCTGATATTTACTGCAGCTGAATTGTTTCATTGCCTCCCCGGCCCGTAGGATAGAGTTTATTTCAGGGATGCCACACTAACGCCTCAGAGATCCTACAACCCTGGTGATGATGGTCTCCCCCGCTCTGCTGACCGAATTAAATCTGAGCTAGTCTGTCGGCAGAAGGTAGGCACCTCAGCTTAACACTGTCGCCCGAACGTGGGGCATTTTTTGCCTTTTTTCCTCAGCATCCTGAGCTCATCTTTTCACCTTAACACTGGCGCGGCCAACGGGGAGGCAAAATACTTTTTTTTTCTCCTTTTTCCCCATGTTTAGCACTGGTCCAGCTAACACTGGACGCTCAACGTGAGGCATTTTTTTTTCCTTTTCCTCAGCATCGTTAATTTATCTTTCCCCACGTGTAACACAGGACACCAAAACGGTCATTTGCAGTCCGAAAGAATTGCAAACAATATTCTTATCAGCCGGAATGTGTTGGCGCGCAATGATTCTGGAAAGTTCGTTGATTTCGTCGCCCCAGCCACGCGATAGTTTTAGCAACATTCGAGAATGATCAATAATTGCATCAGCCGCGACTTAACATTTGGGCGAGAATGACAGCGCCGTTTCCCTCTAAATAACATACCTCACATTTTATTATGAGAATATTTTTTTTTTAAATAATGAATTGTTGTTTTATATATTTTTTCTCTCCCATAAGTGTTTAGGTACAATGTGTCATACCTACATAACAAGTGAATCAGTGCGGTTACTTTCCCCGCGAATTGTGGAAATTTATGTTTATAAAAAGTGAATCTTTATTTAAATCAAATTAATAAAGGTGTTCAATGAAATCAAACCACGTGACCTTACGGTGTTTTATACCGTCTGTGTTTTTTTTTGTTACGGCTAAAGTGACGTTTTGTGCTTCGACAAATAATATTCTTTCCGAAAAATGCTTCGTGAAAACAAAAATGTTCATTCTCAGAGGGAGACCGCTGCCCAATTTTTTTTCAAAAAACCAAATACTTTGAAAAATTTTAGCAAGTTTTCAAAAGTGCTTATTTAAAACACAAAAGAGCAATTTTGTAAGGACCCCCCCTGGCAAATTTTTCCCCCCCCCCCCAAAAAAAAACACTTAAAAACAAAAATACGTCAAAATTTTTTAAATTTTTGTTTTTGTTTTTTTTTCTTTTTCTGCTCATCGTCCAGCGAAAGAATTTAAGTTGTCACTTCGACCTGTCATTTGCACCAAAATGGATTCACAAAGGGTGATTATCGAAGCCCTCGGGCATAATCACGGTCATCTTCAACCTACAAAGGCATCGGTAACATCATACCCGATGCACTGTCAACATGGAAGCCATCAACAAATACATTGGTCACAAGCTGTAGGCGCTGTCAAGCCCAAAAATGGGTACACCAAGAATGCAAGTACCGTACAGGGCGTGCCACCCAGGAGGGCATAGGCCGACGGTGATGCCTCTCCCGGCAGAATCAACCACTGCCGGACATTACAAAGCTTGCCTAGCAACAAGGATCTGCTCACGACGTTTTTAACTACATATGCCGGCCGCAAGTTAGTGTCACGGCGTTGTTTGCGATCGCTAACCCCTTGGAGACGCATACGAAAATTATTATGCGAAGAATACATTGTAAACGAAACAGTGGCGTTGTTTACACAAAGGACTGCAATTCACAGAATCACTTCTGTAATACCTACTCCCTCGCAGCGTGTACACTATACAAGAGTTACACCCCGAGATAAGAAGATGTGGCATAATTCCTCGAGCGTGAGGCAGGTCTCGGGTTAGCTTTCGGGCGAACTCTTGACCATGGTTGTAAATAAATAAATATGCATATAACTGGCGTGTAAAGTGTCAATTACACGTCCAGACCCCCATAAATAAAGCAAGCCCTTTATTTATTCTTGTTTGTAAATAAATGTACATTCATAATAGGTACATCCAAATGTCACGGTTGTACCGACTTCTCTTTCTCCCCCTTACGGCAAATTGCCAGCATTGTTTCCTTTTACCTGTTGTTCATTTTTTTTCTCACCTGTTCTGAGGCTGATCACTTCGGAGCAGAGACACTTCGAGTCACGATACTCTGGGAGTCATGAACCCGGACTAGCGTTTCTCACCCCCACACTATGCAATGCTCATGTTTGTCTTGCTTGGTCTTGTCATGTCATGTCACTTGTTTTGTTTTGTCTTGTTTTTGCCTCGTTTTGTCTATGGCCTCAGCTTCGGTCGCCCTTGTACATTTTTTTCCTCTCATTCTCACAATCATCACATTTTACCTACCATGATAAAACCCTTTTTTCTTACCCCTCGATTTTCAGCTCACCTTGAGTACGTAAAACCCAATAGTGGTCTCAAGCACGAAAGTCATAAATGGTTACTTTACTTTTTTCTTGTACACATAAGTCTTTTTCAATTTTTCCCTTAAAATCAAAAATTGATGGCGTCCTTTTCACCCGTGCTCAAATTTTTTTTCTCTCCCTAAAATTGGATATTGACACGTCTATTTTGGAAATTGTATTTAATAAAACCCAAAAGTTGGCCTTTATAAGGCATACACAAACCCTTTGGCTTGTTCGACTAAAGTATGTAAAACCGAATCATCCGGTCTTTGGTCGCTACAACGAAACCACTGAATTGTTTCTTTTCTAATGTTACGTCACATATGTTTTGTATAACACGTTTCAACACGAGACAGGTTAATAAAACCTAACGGTCATCCTGATTCTCGAATTCAAATAATTGTAATTTTTAACGTAAATCAGCATTGATTTGTTCGATCATCGTCTTGCAATTATCACCTCATGTTTTTTTTTCTTTTCTAAAAAATGGTTACATGGACTCCTTCTGTCTGTCTCCTTTTATTGCTCGGTGTAAGCAAAATACACTCTGCCATCACTTTGTGCCTCGTAACATACATGGTAACATTAAATTGCCTACCTCCTACGTTATTCTATCGTACGACCCCGGGCTACGGGGTTAGTTAATCTAACGAATCTTTATAAACAACATTAAAACGAATGATGTTATCATTCATTTTGCTGTACTTAACCTTTCCTGGTCTGTAATGCGTAAATACTACACATTGCTTCTAATAACTTTTATATCTCCATAAATATAATGAATTCTGGGTTCAGATTTTAGGTATTCCTCCGTTATACATATACACACTGAATTAAAAAATAATATTTTAAATAATTAGCAAATTTAATTCAAAATCAGAGATATTTTGTTAAATATCGGGAATAAACCATAAATACAATTAACCGTGTGCTAGTGTGGACCGTGATACGCGAAGAGTGTGCGGGGGGAGATGACACGCTATGTGACGTCTCGCTCTACTTTGCTATACGGGAACACGAGAAACAGAGACCGCCGTGTTGTGTTTCGACCGTCGATACCCACGATCGCGTAGTAGCTAAACATACATAGCTGTATATATGTATTGGGTAGCAGCCCAGCGGCCAGCTGTCGTTCGCGGGCAATCCTTTGAGATGGTCTCCTCGCCTGTTTTTTGAGCAACGGACGAAGGTTTTTTTCATGTTTTCAGCAATTAAATTACAATTATTATCACTTGTAACACAAATTACGAAAAACAACAGCGATTAGCTATGAATGTTCATATATTTCCGATATAAAATCGATGATTTTAACACGTGAATTGATTACACAGCACCGGAGCGCGCGTATTTTTTTAGCACAGTAAGGGAAAGGTTAAGCGTAACCTGTACGCAATAGGAGAGATCTCTTACAACATCCACCATCATAGGAGAGATCCTTAAAATATCCGCCACGATACGAGAAGTTCGTTATAATTACTTTAGACTCTTAACTAAATGTTATTGAGTTGGTCGTGTGTCATTAATTTGTCATGAGAACCGCCCCTTTCTGGTCGTGTGTCATTAAGTTGTCATGAGAACCGCCTTGTTTATAATTGTGTACCTATATAATCTGTACACCACACGTGAAGACGTTACAATACTCACCATGAATCGTGCGAACGAAATAATATCAAACCCTTTTTGTGCGTACTACACAAAGTAGTCCACAACCTTTTTCAAATTGTTCAACGACAATGCCCGTGGACTTCCTGTTTTGCCATTTCTTTCTCTAAAAGAAAGAAGCCCAGGAATATCTACTATCTCAAAAGGACTAGCTTGTCAGCTTCACTATCAGCTATGAGGCATAGTGCCGTGGGAGTTAATCGAATGGGCACGAAACCACCAAACTCGTCGTCTGGGAAGCGAATAAAAGAAATCCCAGGATTGTGAAATTGGAGCGAGGGTCTATCTTCTCTCACAATCAAGGAGAAGTTTTAAGTGACCCCCAATCTTTCGTCAAATACACGCAAAAGACTAGTCTCTTTGGAATAATGTGTATTCTTTCTCATCTTATTGTTTTTCTAATGTAAAGAGTCAGGAAACGTGCTGGTGGATTACGTTTCATCCTCACATAGAGTTTGAATTGGAAATTAGTCCAGTCCCTAGCAAGTTTCATCACTCAACTCCCCTCCATCCATTTTCCCCTTCCCTCCCTCATGTTCTCATCATGCTATGAAGTGGAAAATCCGTTGTTGTCCACATTTCGCCCTCACTTGGAGTTCGAATCGGTACCTAACCAAGCACAACGGGCCTTCTATTTCACTCTCGTCATATGTTTCATCTTTTCTTCATCCTGGTTTCAATGAGGCAGATTCATGAATATTGGACACGTATGTTATGCACTCGGCGTACCATCTGTCTCTTCTCGACAAACTTTATCCATGAATCAGTTTCGCTGCCTTGCCGTGACTCGTTCACGACTTTTTGTCTTGTTTTTTGAAATTCTTCGTAAATGTTACCATTTTATGTTAACATAGGCCATGGAAGGCCGGTTGCTTTTTAACCAAGGTATTTTGTCACCCGGCAAAAAGCCAGGTTATCCTAACAAAGGATAATTTTTTTTCAAAAATGTAATTGTATGCTAGCTAGGAATCTCTCTCTCTCTCTCTCTCGTGTTCTCTCTGAGTCGTTGGTTAAAACCTCGTTTGTTTATTCTCTGGACACACTTTGTTTCTCTCCAAACTTTTCTTCATTGGTCTCTAGGCAGGTAAACTTCAAGAATTTTGCTTTAATAATAATTTCTCCCGGATTTAAAAAGAAGCCCGGAAGGATGTCTTCATCGGCAGCCAAGCTGAGCTTCACTTCCTGGCAGCCCTCGCTGTGGTTACGGAGGTCTCCCGCCGCTACTTTCTACATATTTGTTCCTGAAAGCACGGACCATACCGCCCTTATGTATGTTGTCTTGTTGCGCCACTGCGAGCCGAGTTGTACCGCTATATATAATGACACTCTGGACTACCTTTTGGGCACGCTAGCCCCTGGGTTTTGTTCCTGCTCTCGCTATCAAGCCAGTTTGGCCGTCTCTTGCTCTATCATGCAGCGACGCACACCATGTCATGTGTAAACCTTTACTACCTTGACTCTCCAGTATTTGCTGAATGCGTACCCTTACAAGTTATTCCGAGCTACATTATGCTCCGATAACCATTATATACGATCCGTGTCCACCATAATGGCACATTAGGATTCGTACTGGCATGTCTGCAGATCCTGGATTCTTCTCTTTAATGACCCCTGTAACCATAGCCCTCCGCACTGCAACCACAGTCTTCACTCCACAACCTTCGACGCCTACGACGAAACAAAGAGTTTTTCTCCAAGGCCCTAGTGTACTCTTGACTGTTATTTCAAATGGGTCAGATTACAGTGATAATGTAATACCTTTACAGTCTGTGAAATCACGTCTCTTCGCAATTCTTCGAACCCCGTCGAAATCACAAACACACCTACGCACCACAAACTTAGCTTCAAGACCAATGAAACCCTAGAGTAACAATCTTCATAATTTTGTCTGTGTTTTCACATTTTCATAACCTTGTCTTTGTTCTTTTAATTGCATAAATATGTTGTTTCATTCCTCCATGTGCTAATTGCCTGTTCCTCATATGTTATGTACCCCCCTCCTTACTCTGACAAACATTGTACCTAGCCCATGGCATAAGCTAGTTTTAAGATGTTGGTCAGCTCTATCTCTGGTCAACAAATCTCTCTTTCATCTCCCGTGGGTAACGTAGAGGGTTTTTGCCCTATTGCTCCATTGCCACGTCGCTTTTTTCAGAGCGCGGGGGGAGGTGTTACGATACGCCGGAATACACCCTTGCAGATCACTAGGCTACACCACTGTGTTTGCAAACGGTTTCCCCCTCCTCTCCGCACGCGTCCCGCGCCCTAGCGGCGAACGACAACGGCCCCGACCGCGATTCCTTCCACGGCAGCGCCTCGAGTGCACGCGCTGCGTGAATCGTTCCGATTTTATTCTGGAACACTCCATTGAAACACACGGCGAAGTTCGCCCATCGAAGTTCCTTTGGGGGACGCCAGCCCCCAGGGAACACCTCTCACCTCACCGATCTCCCCGCACCAGCCTGCTGCAGTGAGTACCCGAGCCATTAATCCCTCTTTTTGCGTGTGTTCCATCTTAAATTCTACGCGTAGATTAATAACCGCCCTAGAGAGAGAGTCTCGAAGCAGAGAGATGTTAGGTCCAATTACCCCTGAATTATATAGGATTATTGATGCTACCTTGTTCTAACCTTTGACTGTGTTATGTACCATTTTTGTCTTATGAATGGATTCTTTCCAATACACCTGATATTTACTGCAGCTGAATTGTTTCATTGCCTCCCCGGCCCGTAGGATAGAGTTTATTTCAGGGATGCCACACTAACGCCTCAGAGATCCTACAACCCTGGTGATGATGGTCTCCTCCGCTCTGCTGACCGAATCAAATCTGAGCTGATCTGTCGGCAGAAGGTAGGCACCTCAGGTAGGAGTGCTTAACAGTATTTATCATTTTTCAATAATGTCTAAGTTAAATAAGAATGTTAAAAAAATCTGAAATATATTTGTTTGTTAGTGCCGAAATAAATACACAAACGGACCAATTTTCGTCAAGAAACACATATACACGAAACACAGAAACACGTATATATTTTTTAATGATTTTATTCAAACTAAAATTAAAATTCTAAAACCTGCGATACCCAGATAATGTATTGATTTATTTTACTGCATGATTATATGATTTGAAATGGGTGTGGAATAATACAAAATCTTTTTTTAAATTTAACAAATCCGCCCGACCAGTGGTATTACCTTTTTATACTAAAAATAAACATTTTTTCTCAAAATTTAAAACATGCGAATGCTAGGTAAAAGAACAATCTTTCGAAATCCATTTATAATTTTTTTGTGGAAAAGAGTCAATATGCCTAAAAATGCCATATTTCTGGTTTTCTCTGGTGATAAAATTTAATTTCTCGAAGAAAACTTCTTCTAAAAGGTTGTTACTTTGTGATGTCATTATTTATTTATTAAAAGAAAATAAGTTAGTTTACATCACTTTATTTTTTATATTTTATAAAATCAACATGTTTCGTGAACCAAGTTCACTTCTTCAGGAATAAAAGTATACTAAGTATACTTTTATTCCTGAAGAAGTGAACTTGGTTCACGAAACATGTTGATTTTATAAAATATAAAAAATAAAGTGATGTAAACTAAGTTATTTTCTTTTAATAAATGATAAAATTTAATTATTATTTAAAATTTCCTCTTAACGAATATAACCTCAAATTGTAATGTTTTAAACATTGAATGTAATTTTAACGACTTCTTCAAACTTCGCAAATATACGTGTAGGTAATATCAATCTCTTATCCTGTAGGCGCCGTCTCCCTGCTCAAAAAGAAGAAGATGGAGAGATATATAATTACGAATGTTGGAGAGAGTGCGCTTATATTTAAAACGGTAAAATTGAAGAAAAAATTGTGAAAATGTTTCATGAAACACGACTCGTTTGAAATAGAGCAAAAATCTCTTGGGGGCTGTCTAAAACAGCATTCATTCAGCAGCATTCTAAATAGCGGATCATACTTTGCGATTTTTTTTCTATCTAGGGAATTTCATATAATTTACTTGAATGCATAGATATTGTCTTCAAAAATAACACATATTCTTTAAGAGAAATTCGGGTAGCAGCGGCTGAAGAAGAAAACATAGTTTTTGAAACATGTAGATAATGTTAATACTCGTTATATTGTGGTGCATATTAAGTTATTTGTTTTCATTATATTAACGACTCTCAAACGAAAAATTAAAGGAAGAATTTGGGTAGAATCTGACAAACATATTTAAAAATAGCAGCCAAAAATATGCGTTAAGAAAATTACTATAATGTTTGTGGAAGTATGATACAATAAAAAAATGATTTATTTTGATATGATCGAATTTAATGAACTTCCCCGGCAAGGAAAAGGTCTTGGGTTCGATTCCTACATTTGACTGAATCTTTTTCTCTCTTTCGCATTTTTTATTTGAGAGTCGTTTTTGATTAAATGATCGGTAATTTATTTGATTTATCTTACCTCTTGTATGCAATGGGTCGCCTAATCTCTTCTATAATCTCTTTTTTTTAATATGAAACTTCAAAAAAGCGCCCTTATTTGTATAGTGTTAAGGCAGGGGAACTACTTCGCCACCCGGTTGGGCGGCGTTGAAAGGCGGGTTAAGGTAGGAGCTGTTGGCACACTTGAAGTGAAATAACACAAAACTGCGCTATGCAAATATTACGTTATTATTAAAAATTGATTTTGTTTAGGCATTAGTGAAAAAAGTGGACATTTTATTCACTGGTGCATAAATAAAAAAAATAAAAAAACAAACAATAAGATAATTTTCATACTTTGTGTGTTTTACGAAGCGTTCAAATAAAAAACCTTAAAAATATTTATTTCTTCCCCCTCGGTCACGGTCAACTGTTCTATTTAATGCTCCGCAACCGGGCCCGAAAAGAAGAAGATGGAGAGATACGAAATTACGAATGTTAGAGGAGAGCGCTAACATTTACAGCGACAAAATCGTTGCGAAAATTGCGAAAATATTTAATAAAACACGACTCGTTTAAGGTAGAGCAAATTCTCACGAGCATTGTCTTAAACATCATTTAAAGAAACACTGTGATTTTGTTCATACATATAACTTGTAAATTAACTGAAACAAACTTGTTTAGATATAATAATTTTTGGAGCATACTTTGCGATTTTTTTCTATCGAAGGGATTTTATATAATTTGCTTTTCAGCGCAGGCGATGTCTAGATGTTATTTTCAAGAATAACATATATATTTTTTAAGAACTTTAAAACTTAACGTGTTTATGTGAGATATGTAAGAAATCGGTAGTAATTCGTGTAGCGGGCCCTTAAGATTTACAATGTGAGGGTGGCCATTTTGTTATTTGCAAAACTAAAGCTACGATTACACTGAACAATTTTGTTAACGAAAAAAAAATTTTGTTAATTAGAATTGCTTTGTTTAAAAAACTTTGTTAAAATGAAATGTTATAATTTTCTTAGATTCCTTCCGAAATTTCGCGGTAAAAGCGAGGCACACGGTGTGTATTGCGGCTTTTATTGAAATACTGAATACATCTACTCACCCTGTTAAGTCGGGTGATCTAATCAAACCTTGTTCTCAGCATCATTAAACCACGTTTACAGGAATTTAACTCATTGTCGAGTATATCCAACCATTTCAACATTGCGGTGCTTACTGAAATGCGGACATACCGTACACACGCTACTCGCAGTAAGTACTTACACGAGAATTCCTCCTATTTATACTGCTAGAGAAGTCGTGTTAACTGTTGGCTAACGACCAACAATGGTTCAAAGCTGTTTAATAGGAAACAAACACTTTCCTTATGGGTTAATGTTTATGTAAAACAAACATTTTCATAGGAGCGATTGAATGAAGGGTTTGGAGGCTTCGT
This sequence comes from Limnephilus rhombicus, assembly GCA_929108145.2. Classification (NCBI taxonomy): domain Eukaryota; kingdom Metazoa; phylum Arthropoda; class Insecta; order Trichoptera; family Limnephilidae; genus Limnephilus; species Limnephilus rhombicus. The sequence continues at coordinate 24,967,298 of OV815295.1, read as the reverse complement.
TTTTCAGTTTTTTCGGGACCTGAGGGAACAGATTTTTTGGCAGAGTAATATCAACCACTTCATGGTAGACATGGGCAGACTCATTCCCAGGAGTGAATCGATTCATTGTGATTCCCTCGGCCTTTTGAATTGATTCATTTTATTCATTCCTTTAATTCCAAAAAAAAAAAAAAAAAACCCTCGCTTATATTTTATGAGGCTACGAAGCCAAAGAGGAGAACAATAATGCTATCTCATTCTCTCGCAGACTACTTTATTTCTTAGTTCTCCTTTAGATGCATGTGTTTGCTCTTTTTAGTGTCGTTATTTTTCGTTTTATCGAGTTTCAAATCACAACGGTGATAAAGAAGTTTTCACTACGCAAAGCACTCTTCTTAGGGTAAATTATGTTGTTCTGAAAAATCGTAGGTACTAAAAACGACGCGCGACGAGGTTAATGAAATATTTCAATGTGTACTTAGATATTATTTTGCCCAAAAGACAAATTTTTGACAAGAAAAATGTGTTTATATTAGGCTATCAATTAAATCTTAAAATTAAACAGTTTTTGTGGTTAACCCCTAAAGTTTTACTAATTTTTATTTATTTATTAATCTTAAAATTGTTTCACTTCACGTGATCTAAACTTCCCACTACCTTTAGCCTCGCAAAATATCCCAATTGGGGATTCCATAGTTTCATTAGCTCCAGACGGGACTTGGGCGGAATTCACATAAAAGCCATACTATTATCGCGCTTTCATAGGTATATCCGGACCGGTCACCTGGAATAAGCTTCACTCAAATATATATATATATATATATATATTTTAAATGCACCTACCTCAATGGTGAAGTTAATACCACGCGCCGAATAAAATCTAATTAAAAGCCCTGGCGACACGCGTCATATAATTTGTTACCAAAATATAAAGGAACAAACCGCTCGATTATCATTTATCAGTATCACGGTTTGATAGCGACTGATGTATTGTTTACGGCTAGAGTAGACAGAGACAGATACCATAAAAAAATAATAATAATATAGATAAACATCGTTTTTTTTCTACAAGCATTGTATCACAATTTACGCACGTGTGAGGGAGAAAAAATATAGGATTAACTTTCGCTTTTAGATTTTTATTAACGTTCAGGGTCCGAAGTGGGAAGTTCCACCCTAAGATGACGGCTTGGCCGCGCGGGCACTAACGACGAACCGATTCTCGGCGGGCATCAAGAAATGAATTAGGAACTTCTGACTAATAAGTGTCTTTTGTCTTGCTGTGACTTGAATAACTTGCATTCCGCGGACCGGCCGAATCGACTCGACACGTGGGACCCGGGACCCGTGGGACTACGACGTCACAAATGAATAAGAAATAAATGTTTTGATTCCTTGAATAAGTGAAACAGAGATTGGGGTTGCGGATTGAGTTCGCACAGACCGAACAGCTTGTAGGACTATGACCACGGAGGAACGATTCCTCCGTGACTATGACTGGCGGAACTGGCGGGACAACTGTGAAACAGACGCGACTCTCGGAGCTCAGAATTATTTGGATCTTGGCTGACTCGCTTGTCTGTTGGCGGTTTTGTCATTTGGATTGGGGACGGGGACTCTGGCCTACGGGGTTTTTTGTAGGTATAAGATTTACTGCGCGGGATACTACTCATCACACGTGATAGGCAATTTAATTTCGCGGCGCGCATCGCCTGTAGTAGGTGTACCTATCCGCGCAACAAATATCCAGAATAATATTTAATTTAATTCCTACGAAACACTACAATATTTATAGAGTACATTATTATTTTCTTACCTCAATATAACATGAAATATTTAACTGTAAAATAAATTAATCGAAATAAAAATAAATATGGTGCTGTTAAAAAATCGTAAGATGCAAGGCCAAGGGTAAGGAATAAAGATTTAATTCCTTTTGAAAATGAGAATCAGATCGAGTGTGTTACAAGATTGAATTTATTCATTTAATTCAGTCATTCAATTTTGCCCACGTCTACTTCATGGTGTCAAAATTAAAGGAGCATATCTACAAGCAACAAAAATACGCCCCCACGATCCTTTAATCCAGAACTATTGATGTTTGTGGAGCAGCTAGGTAATTCCCATAATTCAGTCCGAAATCATCGATTAATTTCGGTGGTCTCGTCCAATGACCTCAAATTTGCTTTCAATTTAAGTGTCGTTTTCAAATGCTGATGTAAGTATAATGAGGTATAATGAATTTCAAAGGCTGTAAAAAAGGACGTAAGTATAATGAATTTCAAAGACTGATGTAAGTATAATCAGCAAATTTAAGAAAGGGACCCTCAGATGGTTTGGGCACGTAGAGCGAATGAGCGAAGACAGTAGCGTAAAAAGAATATATGATGCAAATGTGAATGGTAGAAGAAGTCGGGGACGCCCGAGGAAGACATGGCACGATCAAGTGAACCAGATACTTGAGACGGGCCATGTCAAAAGTCAGAATAATAGAAGAGTATGTATGAGACGATGTATGAATGTGAGTGAGGCAAAGAGTGTGTGCCAAGACCGAGTTGTTTGGCGGTCCGTCCTCTCTGCCTACCCCTGCGAAACGGCGTGATGGTTAGTTAGTTAGTTAGTTGTGTTAAGAATTCGGACTAGCGATAAAGTCACCACCCTCCTAATAATATTTTTGACAAAACAATATTTTTGCACTTTTCAACTTTACTGATCTGATAATTTTAGGCTGATTTTTCATCAGTCTGCGCTGGTAGTAATTTTGTACTTAGGCTGATTTGATTTATGTGATGCCTATATTGTATAAGTAACTGATAGTGGGACTATTGCAACCCCATTTTAAGGACTGATGGGAACCTGAAACTTATGAATAGGAAAGACGAAGAAAAAGTTTAGTAAGGATTATTTTCGTACAACACAAAATGTTACCCATCGCCCCACGGAAATTGTGGTAGTGTCTTGTATTTTTGGGCCAGGGTTCTAGCATGTACAAATCGTTAACTTTACAATAAGGGATATGATAGACTTAATTTCCGACAATTTTGTACAATATTTCGAGCACGGTTGCGCTGTTGACAGCCGAACTGAAATTTATACGAAATAAATAAAAAACGGTTTTATGATAGCAACACTGACTGATCTGTCTGTGGATTGACGTTACTAAAACGCCCACGTAAAAATGAACAAATTGACAATTTTGAATTGAAAGTGCTTTGGCAGTCTAAATGTACTTTTTCGCACTAAAATGAAGTTAATTAATGAGGTCTTTAGCCACAATATTTGAATAATTTTGTTTCTCCAAGCCAGAACTAATGTTACGTCATTGGCGCGATTGGATTCAACTCACCACTTATACACTTCTTTCAATTCTAAGAGCTTCGTTACTTCAACTCCGTTCAGTAAGAAGCTAGCATTCGCATAACGAACGACATTCTTCAAAAAGATGTGCATATTGACAGTTAATCAAAGCTTATCTGGCACTACGGAGGTTAAAAAAATGTTTATTGGCCGTCGGAACATTTCTTATCAATTTTTGACCGTTCTCGCAAATATTGCTAACTGACATAAATAATGGATTATTTCAATATCTTAGTACACAAACACCTTTTTTAGGGTGAATTGCGTATTTAAATATATATAGCTACCGTTTACCTACTACTAGCGTTTTCCCGCGGCTTCGCTCGCATGGCATTAGGGGATTTCCACTCAGCCTCCTCCACCTTCCCTCTCCCCACTCCACTCCCCCCCCCCCCATCAACCTCCTTTCCCCCACCCCCTACCCCTCCCCACAACCTCCTCCATCCTTCCCCTTTCCCCTTCCTTCTCTCCCCCCTCTCCCTCCCCCTCTCCCTCCCCTAACCCCCTTCCCCCCACCCTCCTCCCCCTCCCCTTCCTCCTTTCCACTCCTCCCCACTCACCTATCGCATTCCACACATTCATTCCCGATACATTCAGTTTTCAAACTGTTCGCATGCCACCTGTTATAATTTCATTATTTATGCATTAAACCGCTTACTGGTTAATACGGAATACTTTTTATCCAAACAGTTAGATTTAGCTTTATTATTACGAAAAGTGAGTATTTATGTCGGGGGAGACCAAAAAACATGCAAAAAATATGCATTTAACATTTTAATTTTGTTAAAATTAATTCACTCTCGCGGTAACGCCATTGTTTATCCATCGTTTTAATTTTAACATTTCATAGACAATGTTGCCAATCATAGAAAAAATATTTTTGCGTAAAACAAAGTGAATGCATCATTGACAAATTTGTACCTGTATTTATAACAGTAGAACATGGAAAGAAATGTATTAAAATAATTATGCAAACCCGCTAGACAAACCCTGCGTAGCCAAACAAACCATTCAAAACCTGGGATGTTTTTTAAAAGTATGATGAAAAGCGAGTTTATTTTAGAGAATTTATCTTATAAGATTGGTACTTCCGACAAATGTCATATTTGATGGTCTATTACTTAAAAAAGGAACATTCCGTATCATCCGTGCATCAAACTTCGACAACACGAACGTTCCGTATTATCCGTGAGGTGGACTAACTGCATATTTACCATAATTCCTTATACAAAATTCATAATGCCAGAACTCAACGGTAGTTTTATACAAAAAAAAACAATCATCCAATTTGGTTCAGTCGTTCGGGTTTATGCGCATACATACATTTTGGTGATTCATTTTTGTAGATAGTTAGTACGAATTATTATTCTTCTTTTTATATTCTACCAAAAAATCCAGTACGGCAGTTTTATACTAAAAATGCGATACCTGTCTATCCAATTAAAACAATAATTGTTGTGTGACATTATGTCAAAATTAGAGAATGACATTTTGCAAAACAAAGATTCTTAAATAAAAATTCTATTTTAGAAAATATTTAAGCGAATTTATTTGAAGTACCTACTTCCCTAATAATTTGAATCGATTAAAGAATTATAGATATCTTACTAATAGTGCCACGTATTGCAAATTTTTTCATACAAATTTCGTAATGCCAGAGCTCTGAGCTATAGCCTATATGTTCATATTATTGTAAAGTTTCATTAAAATCCATTCTGTAAAGTAGGAATAAATATTTTATACATATTTGAATTTTAACATGGAAGAGATGTCCATAGTAACCTAATTTAAAAAAAACATCGTTTTCAAGGCGACAATTGGCGTTTGCAACAAATCGATTTTGTTAGCGACAGAAAACGTATGATAAATAATTTCATAACGCCAGAGATTATTCATAACGCCAGAGCTTACCAATATATATAGCCTATAGATCTCGCATTATTTATGCATTAAACCGCTTACTCGTGAATACGGAATATTTTTTATTCAAACTGTTGTATTTAGTAAAATGAAATGAAACAATGCAACTTTGTATAAACCACTTATAAAATATTTAGCTTTATTATCACGAAAAATGAGTATTTAAGTCGGGGGAGACCAAAAAACATGCAAAAAATATGCATTCAACATTTTAATTTTGTTTAAATTAATTCACTTACGCGATTACAAATTCTTCGCCATATTCTATTTATATCAACAACTTATATGTTCATAGACAATCAATCCTTCACATTTTCCAAGGTACCAATAGCTAGAATATTAAAAAAGATTGCCATAGCGGAAAAATTGATTCTCAAATATTTTAGGAAGGTACACCAACTAGTTATTGTGGAGTTTTTATGTTCTGAAAAAGCAAATTATTTACTCGAGTAAATGTACTATACATATAAGAATTAAAATGCATGTATATTATATAAATATATAATAAAAACGGCATTTTATTATATATTTATATAGTATAAAGAACGGTTATAAAGGGGCACTTTCTTTTGAATCACAAACCATGTTACACAAAGCTAGCGTAGCCGCTAAACTACTTGAAAACTGGGATGTTTTTCTTGCCTTGACGCGAGTAGGCGTTATAAAGGGGCACTTTCTTTTGTATCACAAACCATGTTACACAAACCTAGCGTAGCCGCTAAACTACTTGAAAACTGGGATGTTTTTCTTGCCTTGACGCGAGCAGGCGGTATAAAGGGGGCACTTTCTTTTGTATCATAAACCATATCACACAAACTTATACCAACATAACAAAATGACATTTGAAAATACTGTTTGAAAATGGACGGTCTCGTTTCACAGAATGAAAGCTAATTTTAATTTTACGTAATCGAAATTTAGAATGAAAATTTTCCACTTCCCCCAATGCAAATAGTTGTCTTTTAATGTAATTAAGGTGAATCAAAAGATTTAAAAAAAAAAGTGCGTATTAACCATTGCCAGCGATCTCAAAAATTTATAGTATTTTAGCTCAACCAGTGAGTAGGTAGGTACTGTACGTCATTAATTCCTGGCTAGGAAAATATAACTAGTTGAATCAAGAATATAGAAGAATTTATTTTATGACGTTGGTACTTTCTGCAAATGTCACATTTGATTGTCTATTATCTATTTGTTAAAAAAGGAATATTCCGTATTATCTGTGCATCAAACTTCGACAACACGAACGTTCCATATTATCCGTGAGGTGGACTAACTGCATATTTACCGATCTCGCAAATAATGTAGCTTTCTATTAGTGAAAGAATTTTTAAAATCTATTCAGTAGTTTTTGCGTGAAAGAGTAACAAACATACATCCATACAAACTTTCACCTTTATAATATTAGTAGGATTGTTAATAATATAGTGTTGGTGGTGCATAGTTATTTGTTTGCATTATTAAATAATGACGCCACAAAGTATATTTGCAAAGTTTGAAGTAGAAAATAGTATTTTCAAATTATTTATATGACTTTTAAAAAAACTTGTACATTTCTTATACGTCAAATCTCGGGATCAAAGGGAGTTTATACTCTGACTCTGCCGTAAAGGTTGACAATGGAACAAAACCCTTTTTCGCTTTAATTTTGTGTATTTTCTATACTAGTCACAGAGATAGATCGTAGATCATATCGACGATCGTTCTAAAAGCCTTTTTTTTCGTTATTTGTTTTTGGGGTGTAATGCCGTGTTGTGCTACCTCCTTCTTTAGTAAATGAGTCGAACAGCATTACAGCGTCCATCGTCACACATTTGTCTTAATGTAGCTTCTTCAGCCAACGTTTCGGACACTTTAACGCTGTCCGGATAACGAAGGAGGTAGCGCAACACGGTATATAAATCTAAAATAAAATCTGAAATCATATCCGCCCTAAAAGCCGTTCAAAAATGTTCCTTCTCACACTTCTTGTATGAAAACTTAAAAGACAGAAGATACTAGATTGTCGCATGTCTTTAACTGTATTCCTTTATCCATTTCGCAAACGTATGTTTATTTCGAATTGTACAACTATTTCGGTACATATTGCCAGTTATAGAAACAATAAAAAATTAAATGCTTTAAATCATAAACTAGCTGGTACCCGACATGCGGGTCCTTTCCATTCGATCCCGCTCCACCTTCCCGACAGATGATATAAAACTGTGTCGAGTGAGTTAGAAAGAGATACTTGCGTGCGTGCAGGCAGCCATTTGTTTGTTTTAGTTGTGCGGTTATGGTTTATGTGAGTTAAATAAACATAATTTTTGGATTCTTACGTTGTTAATACCTGAAAATGTCGAAAAATAATCCAGATAAGTGTATGTTGAGTTCAGCAGTCGTTTACCGGTATAGAGATACTTCAAGAAAGCAGTTAATAATTTGACTGCTCAATGCAAGTTATGTAAAGCTGTTCTCAAAACCACATCCGGATCTACAAAAGGTTTACACGTCCATATGATGTCAATCCACAAAATTGACACAAAATCATTGAATGGGGGAGTCGGAAGAACATCAAGTACCACTGAGCCGGGTGTTGTCGATAATTTATCAGTACCTTCGACGTCGTCAGCGTCTACGAGAGCATCGTCATCAGTGGCGCGGTCACCTATTAATACTGAGGCTCAATTTACACCAGAAGGTCCAGAAGATCGTGAAAAATACCAAACACCGCATCATATTTTCTTTTAATTATCGAGATCTCAAAAATTCCAAGATCTCGCGAGATTGTAATTTCTAATCTCGCGAGATCTCGAATTTGCGATCTCGAGTTGCATTCCCTAGGACCACCAGACACCAGCCCCCGTGCATCCTGCGAAAGAGAGATAGAATGTCCCTGTGTCCTCTTTGTGCTCGATGCTTTGTAGCCTTTCGGCCTCCTTTTCATGCGGTGCTTCGTAGAATAGTATTGCTGTCATTATCATCATCATCATCATCATCTTCTTTCCCTTGTCTTGTTCGGGTCGGGGACCCATTGCATCGACAGTAAACAGTCAGCCGCAATATTTTATTGTGACAGGAGAAGAAAAGGTAGCGTGTCCGGAGGTAGAGCAGCATTTGCGGTAAATGGAAAGCGACTAATAAAATCACACAAAAATTTATAACAACTACAAAATCAAAATGAAATATTACTTATCTATATTATCGATGGAAATACACATTGATACTACGTTATTAATGTGAATATATTATAATGTAAAGGTCCTATCAATTATAGGAGACTGGTCACTTATCGTTATAATAAGAAGCAAGTTACGATGTACGTTCGTTTCGAATGCTCCATGATGACGTGGATACGAGCTCTGTCTGTGAATATTATATCTACCGTACAAATCTAAAGTTCGAACCAAAATTTTATGAATTCCGTCTACGAAGAATATCTGGTTCGATTTATACAAAGTCTTTAAATATCAATTGCCGAATTCCCGGGAATATTTTAATTTATTCATCCCCATTTCGACTAAATACATTTTTCTTTGTTCTTCCTTTCCGCACAATACAGAAACCCATAAATATTCCTTCAAATAAAACAGCCCCAAGAAATACAAAGGCGTAAAAGGAGTCATCAATTTTATTGGATTTCCTCAAAGTTTAAGGGTGGATTCGGATATCTGAAAAGCCTATCCGATCGTGAATTTAAACACTTGTAAAATAATAAGATTTAAATGGTTTGATGTTTTAATACAGGAAGTTTATTGTTCTATAAAAGAGATATAATAGAGAACATTTTTTATGGCGAAGTGTATCAGTATCAGTCGGGTCTGATTGTATACTTGAAAACGAAAAATGCTGAACTTCAAAAACTTAGCTTCGAAATCTAATTGTGTGATTATATAGCCGACCTCCGATTTGAGAGAGAACCAGTAAGAAAAGAGAAAATATTGTTCATTAGCAATAGCTTAATTTAATGCTACGTTCTTGTAAGATGTTTACATGATGTCCGGAAACTCGTAGTTCAAGCGAGAAACTAGTGAATCGATTTTGTGTTGCATCTTTTATATTTTGTGATTTCGTTTTCGAGTAAATCGATGTAATATCCGTGGTATAAATATAAAAATAAGCCCTAAAAATTATAAGACTCATTTCAATGTATAAGAAAAAGTAGATTCAAGTTAATATTGACTGAAAAAATATGATAGTATAGCCATCTTGTACCGACTTTCCGTATAGATAAATAGATCTGCCTCAGTTGGAAATTTTTAGGACAAATTAAAAAAGAACTATTATTATAGGGTTAATATCAGCCATTAAAAATATATGAGAAAAGGAACCTATGTGATGTAGATTAAATATTTTCCAGTTTAAACTAAAGTTTTCGGACCCCGTGTGTATTGCATTATTGCATACTATATGTAGGGTCAATATCTTTTTATCATAATTTTGAAAGAACGCTTTGGTAGGGATTTGAACGTGGGGATTTCCAAATGATCCATTTTTTTTCAAATTTAAGCATAGAGTTTGAGAGGGCAGTACAATGCTGCTGTAAAAATATTTTGCATTAATGGAAAAAAATGCATTCAAAGTCGTTTGACGTCCATGACCATATATCTTAAAAGCAGTAAAGCGGCAATCTCATTGTAAGAAGCAACAAAAGCTTTTGACTGGTGAGCTAAGGTGTTATGAAATATCGCACAGATTTTTCTATGCGAAATTTCTAAACCAACGAAATTGTAAAGTTGTTTGGTTTTCTCTGATGAACAATATTTCTTAAACGATCGAAGGTTTCAATGATACTCGGTTGGTCAGATTCCGAGTCGTGTTTGTTTACAGTATGGTAATATTTTATTGGACCAACGTCCGTTCTGTTGGATGCTCAGTGTATTTCTGAAGCAAGGAGCTCAGCACTGAATTTGCCCACCTTTCTAACGGATATCATCAGTTAATTCCGTAACCGTTCGGTTATTAGTCACAAAGGGCGTCAGCTGACACTCTCCTATGGTACTATATTGCTGACATCTACTTGGACACCTCAAAATTACATTTAACTATCTACAATAACGACATGTGTTAAATGATATTGAAACTACATATAAATTACAATACACTACAGAAAGTATGTAAAATTTGGTTTGAATTTTTATTTTTTGGATAAGTAACACCTCTACCACAGGTCACCCCCCGTTGGTTCGCTACTTTTGGTGACTTAGCAGAGGTGCCCGGGTACATGGGGTGAGGTTTGTACGGATCTTGGCGGCAGATATGTCTGCCCACCAATTGCGTGGCAGGCCAGATCGGGAGAGACTGGTTGAGAAGAATTTTTGATCTCTCCAACAGGTTTCTCTCAGAACATTGCCTTGTACCGCAAAAGGATGGATAGATTCATATATCCGTCACTTCTGGACACACTGACCCCCAGATTCCTACCCACCCCTCATACCCTTTTCCTTCCTAGTTTTTCACTCCTCCCAGTCCTAAAAAGACCCTTCACATAAAATCCCCAAAGATGATATAGGCCACGATGGGAATTATTTTCGTTCTGGGTGGAGCTAGTGCAAAATAATGTAACAAAATTAAATTGAAGACCGACTCCGAATTTTATTTTTATTTCATTTATTAAGAGTGTATTAGAAAAAAATGACAGGATATTGTTGATACACTTGTTGTCTATTTTTCCAAATAATCGCCAATCCGTTCAATGCACGTGAGCCGTGGCACAAGTTTCTTTAAGCCCTCCTCGAAGAATTTTCCCGCCAGCTCCTTCCCCCACTTCAGGACCACTTTCTGCACCTGCTCGTCGGTTTAAAATTTATTTTCATCCATATATGCCTTCAAGAAGGTGAAAATATGATAATCTGAAGACGCCAAGTCAGGAGATTACGGGGGGGGGGGGTGGTTAAATCCCATCCAAATGAGTCCAAGAGCGTATTGGCGGCTAAGATTGTGAGGACGGACGTTTTCGTGAAGCAAGCACACTTCTCTGGTCAACATTCCCTCTCTTTTGTTTGTAATGCTCCTTTTGAATTTTTTTAGGGTATCACAATATCGTTGTGCATTGATGGTCTCAAAGTCTGAATTGAGACCAAAATGATGTCTTTTCGGTCCCAAAACGATGAGGCCATGATTTTTTTGCCCGAAATTGTGGTTTTGGTGTGACGCCACTTTGACCATCGTTTTTTTTCCCAGGCCTTTAATGAGTCATTCGCTATCATCTCCAGTCGCAAAAGAGCTCAGAAATCCTCATATTTTTTTTCTTGAAGGTGTTATTCCTTCTGTGAGTAAAAAGGGAGGGATTTTTTGCCAACATCTTTCACGCAACTGGACACTACAACGTGAGTTTACGTATTACAATGTTCCTGCGATGCTCGTTCTGGTCAGTAGACTCCCTTTTACCACTCAGTTTTGCCAACACAAAAAAAAAAAAACCACCGCCCGTTATGGTCACAATACACTTACTTTCTGAACATGCTAAGTACATAAAGCCTTACTATAACTCTTGTGAAAACAGAAGGTAGGTACCTGCGTCTTATTGAACGTTCTGGTTCTGGTAAATAGACGACCAGTATAAATAATATTCGATACACGTCGCTCCAAATATAAACGGTAAACCGCACGTTGAAGTGTTTGCAGACCATTATTTCTAAACATTGTGTTTCTTGCTGTGTATCGAGAAATCTGTTTGTTTGACTATTATTTGTACAGAAAGGCGTTGAAGATGTCAAATTCCAAAGAACAGGACGGTCATCTAATTCTACGTACCACGTCTGCTTTTTTTTCTTTAATTTGTTTTTTCACGTGTTTGATCTTCAATCTCGTGTTCTTTAGGTAATCACCCATTTTTAGAATACTCTCAATTTCGTACTTTTTTACACTTAGATACCCTGCACAGGAGACCCACGAGGGTCTTTTAAAGAAAGGAAGGAAAGGAAATTCTCGGAAGGAAAAAGGTATGAGGGGTGGGTAGGAATCTAGGGGTCAGTGTGACCAGGAGTAACGGACGTATTAATCCCTCCCTCTCGCTGCGGTATAAGACGATGGGTTTAGAGAGACCAACTCAGCCGGTGAAATATCATAGTTTATAATCGAATCGTTGCTTGAAAGGGATTTAGCCCTATTTGGTGACTAGTTATGAATAGGCAGGTATTTTTAAACTTTCCTCTTAACATCTCCATACCTTTAGACGTTTAGACCTATAACATGCCCAAATTGGGGATGCTATATTTCCACTGGCCCCGGATATTTGGGGCTATTCAACTATTGGGCTATTGATTTTAAAAATTTTACTCCTCTGGATATGATTTTTTGTGTGGGTACTGCATGTTTAGTCTATGATTTTAATGGAGGAACATGTTTTTTTGCAACATCATTACATTGGTTTTTTTTACATGAGCTCCACACAGAAGGCATATCATCAATTATGTCATCTTTAGGGATGCTGTGTAGAGGGTTTTTTAAGAAAAGGAGGGAGAGGAGATTTCTGGGAAGGAAAAGGGTTTAAGGGGTGGGTATTAATCTGGGGTTCAGTGTGTCCTGGTCATCTGCCTCTAAGACCTAGACCAACCTCACCCCATGAACCCGGGCACCCCTGTTAAATCACCAAACGTAGCGAACCACTTGGGGTGACCTATGGCAGTACCCATTCCCGCCTCCCAAATTGAAACTTTACTTAACATTTTTCTGAGATATAAGGTGTCAAAGTGTGCTAAGACAATTTCCCCTAACTATTTAACTATTTTTTTTTTTTCAAAATTATTATTTTTAAACCAAAGATTTATAATTGATTCTCTAACTGGCAGCCCTGAAAAGCTGAACTAATTAGCAGTACCTGTAGTAATTTTAAACTTCAGTCATTTCAACTGAAGGTAACAATAATATCATTACTAAGTTAGTCCATTTTAGCCAATTCCTAGAATCCAACAATACGTACAAATAAAAGTAAAGTAGGTATATTATACTTGATGTTGAGAATTTTTCTAAGAATTCACCTTTATTTACTTATGTTTATTCTGCATAAAAATGTGTATTTTGTATGAGCTCATATTCTTTTTTGTTTGTTATAAACTTATTTGAATCCTATAACTAAATACTAGTTGTTATCATACATATGTACTTTGTTTAATGTAAACTATTGTAATTACCCTCCTATGTACCACTGTGTATCATGTACCACAGGATGTAATAGCTATTTTATGGCGTTAAAATAAATAAATAAATTCTGATTTTGAGATTGAATATTGCGTAAAGTAGTTTATTTTAAAATGTTTAAAGGTCAATATTTAAATAGGACTTATAGGTACTTACCAAATTAGAACATACATAAACATGCACACAGAACCACATGCAACCAGCTAGACGGTAATAATTTATTGAATAAGGTTCTAACTATATTTCCCTATTGCAATTCAAAGCTAGGATTTAATCCTATTTAAATATTTTCGATGAAAATATGATAAACTAAAATAATGTACACAATATTGAACCTCAATATAAAAATTGATAAATACATTACGAAAATTCATCTTTGGAGAGTTTGACACCTCAGAACACGGTGAGGTGATGTTAGAACCTTGTAGGTTGTAAAAGGTTCAAAATGTTAGAATAGTTAGTTCAAAATGAGGAACCGAAATGGTTTTGTATTCAAATGTCATTTATGAAAAAAAAAGTCTGTTAGTACCTTATCCAACTGAGGTGACTTTTTTGTGCATGCAATATATAAAATATTATATGGCGATATTTCAAAATGTCAATAAATGTAGTTTATTTTAACGTTAAAGAGGTCAATGAGAAAACCCTAGCGAAGACACTAAAAACGAAATAGAAGACAAATGAACTATATTTAAATAACTTTAGTCCGCCTCGGCACAGGACCCCCTAGTGAGGAGGACTAAGAAATACAATATTTTGTACTTAATTTCACATTGCATTTTGTATGTAAATTTTTTTATATAGTCGCTATAATAAAAAATAATAAAAAAAACGTGGGCTTAATTAACGAGTTGATTATTGATGGAGTTTCTCGCTTCAATCAGCAAGGCAGTATGGGGGAGTGATAATAATTGTAAATAGCATTTGTTTTTCAGGAATCAGTGCACTATTCATGAAATTATGACCAACTCACCGCTGAAAACAAACTGTCATCACATTTGAACTTTTAAATTCTCTCTTTTATACCTTACCAGAATGTGTGGTTGAGGGGTAGGGCTCTCGATTAGAAATCTAACGGTCGCGGGTTCAAATCCCGGGGTGTGAAAGTAAATTGTTATTTCATTGAATTGTATTATTTCACAATTTAATAATTTTAAATAATATAAGCTAATCTTGCAGCACGTTCCAGAGTGGAAGATATTCTCAATATCGCCCCGGTGTAGGACCACAATTTTGAATTGGAAAATTGCTAGAAATTACTTTTAGCGCTGAATTATTTTGTGGTTATATTTTATTTTTGAGAGTGGTGTGAAACAAAATGTATAAAACACCATACTTTAATCTAAAATAAAACCACAAAATAATTTAAATTACGCTTTTCTTACACTAAAGTTTCCGACCATGATCGAAACAAATAATAAAATGAAAAATAAGGGAGACATAACGATTTATATGATATTTTTAAGAGTTATTCGCAAAAGTTAGCAAATTAGCCGTAGGGGTAAATAAGAGAAAAAAAAATCCAATTAAATCAGCTGCTTCTGAAATCAGAGTCCGAAATCGCGTTCCAATAACACTCTACGTATGCAGTCCTTCAATATTTTACACGTCTTGTATTTTAAGCTAAACTTAATAACATGTATGGGAGAACTCCCTAATTAAATTCTAATCTTCCCATGGCTCTTAATAATAATTTCATTGAAGAAAGCATCTTGCTTAGAAGAAAATATAGGATGTTCCTAAAGTGGCTGTCTTCTACATCGAAAAAAAATGTAATAGTATTTCAAAATAATTCATTGTGTTTCTCCAAAAATTTTAATGAATAATTTCTTATACTTCTTATATCTTTTATACTTTACCGCTTACGCGAGCGATCATCATAATCCGTGTTGTAAATCTTCAAATGTATGTTAGTTGTAAGTTGTAAGTCTCTAACGTTAAGCCGTAGTTGGAAGTACATGGCAGTATTTTGAATTAAGCCATTCATGGTTATCAATCTGTTATAATGAAAAGTACCCTACATCAGAATTCTAGCTGTCTTTTTGCTTATGACGGCAGTATGACAGTATTATCTAAGACCCATTTGACGATAAATGCCGGACTCTTTCGACCAGTAAGATAGGTCATTTAAAAAAATGTTATTTTTAAATTCTTAGATCAATAAAAGGGTGCCAAATGGGTTCAAAACGACATATTTTAAATTTTTCAACGTTCTGATACGATCTTTTTCCTCCGGATTCACTTAAAAGTTTTAAAATTTTCATTTTAATGGATTATTTCTAGTGTATATAAAAGTTACTATGAATCTTTTAAATCACATTTTTTGTAATCTTCCACAGCAAATGTAGTATATATATATGAAATCATTTACAAAGTCTTGCAAAATAATACCGAAATTTGAGAGTAAAAAGGATTTTGCTGGTATTTGAATACCCCACCTTGAGATAATTTGAATTATATTCATATATTTTTTAAATAAATAAATCAAAATATTAACTCTATTTCGTATTTACTAAAAAATAAATGGTTTATCTAACACTTTTATAAGATTTAACAAGGGTGGATTTTTCTCTATTATATTAAATTATGTGATATGAGTCAATCCGGAGGAAGAAGATGATATCCAAATATTATTAAAAAAATTACGTGATTTTATACCTTCATTTAACACCCTTTTATCACTATTAGACAAATCAAACAAGAATTTTTTTTCCATACAGTCGTGACCAACCTTATCGACCAGTCACCCTGCACCGCAGTGGAAGAGATGGATTCATACATACATCTCTCACTCCTGGACACATTGACCCCCAGATTCCTTCCCACCCCTCATACATTTTTCCTTCCCAAAACTTTTTCTTCTCTCTTTCCCTAAAAAGACCCTCCAGATGACATAGACCCTGAGGGAATTTTTTTCCTCCAGGCCTCCAAAACAATTTAAGCGCGTTGCATTTCAACTGTGATCTATAAAGTTAAAATAAACAAAAGTCGGTCTAACCAAATAAAAGATATCTATAATGTTTTTCAAAGATATTATTTCCTCATTCATTTAAACTATCAGCATTTACCCGTAAAATAATGAAAATTAATGCCTCATTCAACGATTTCAACATAAACATAATTCAAATTGGCTACACCCTGTAAAAGATAGAATATGCACATACCTTTTAGACGAAACAAAAACACGGTATCCATCCCTGTTGCTTGTGAGCAAACACAAATACCAACTGAGATACCGTCTCGCTCGCACACACAACGATTAGACCTTAGTAATTAACAACCCACTCTACTAAGCTTTCGAAAAGCTTCAGAAGTAGGTGGGATTTACAAAACCTGCTGGATTTTGGAGGAAATGGATGTAAAGTTGCTAAAAAATTGTTGATTCTGAGCTCTGGTGAAATGAAATTAGCACTTTTTGATCTGGAACTTCTATGTCAATTATGTCATAAGCGATAGACCTTTGAAATATCTATGTAATTTTCTGGCCCGGATTTCAAAACCCAGGGGCCCAAGGAACCCACAGAGTCGGGCTCATTATTGAAAAAAATATTCGTTGCATTTACATAGGAATACTGTGGTAGGTACTATGACAACCTGTGGAACTATGACACCCCCGACTGGAGTAGGTAAGTGACGACAGCGAAGATAATGGAAAAGTAATTATAATCTCATAAATTACTTACCTACATTATACAAGTATATTACATACATTTTCTGCATGTAAAGTACATTTTTATGCAGCATCGTGTCCATCGGTCAAATCATTGTACGTATTATAGTTTCGAATCGGTGATCAATGAACCGGTGGATACAATTTTTAGCCCTAAGTTGTTTTATGTTATGGTTTGTCTAGTTTATAGTTAGAAGATTGAAGAGATATGTTATAGGTTTGTACAGCGCCCTTGTTGTTTTCACAAAAACGGCGTTAAAGTCTTCCAAATATTATTATTATTATTAAAGACTCGAAAAAGCGCCGAAGGCGAAAATTTTCTGGTTCGGAAGAAAAACCAATAAATATTTATTTTTGGGAAAGTGTCTATAATTTATATGGACGGAAATTGCTTAAAACAGAAACCTTTAAGCGTCTATTAGCCGAGTGGAAAAATGCGTCGGTTTCCCACTCAGGCGTCACGAGTTCATTCCACCGCTGGCTAAGTCCTCCATCATTGTACAAGTTAGTAACGTTTTCCGAATAAATAAAAATGAGATATATATGTTTTTTTTTAATCCTGTTTCCTCCCTGTATATCATTTCGGCATTTTGAGGGCCTACCGGGAAGCCGGCTTAGGGGCGCGGGCTCGCTTGCGAATGGAATGATGGCTCCGCTTATCCTCGGCGGGACTGCCGGACGACTGCAACTCAGCTACTTTGGTTAAGTCATACAATATCATGTAATCTATCATCATACGTAATTTTATAATTCTATTAACTTTTCTTCCTTTGTATTAATAAACTTTTATTTCAGCTACATCAAGTGGCGGAGATGAGAAGTGATACAGTGAAAGAAATAACTCACAATATGTATGTACTTGCATACTACCTGCTAACAACTTATGCCCGGACATTGGAGGTCTAGAGTCATTTTAATTTTTAAAAAACGAGTGTGCTTTAGACCACAAGACCGAAGTAAAACTACAAGACAAACCTCGCCTCATGAATCCAGGGATCCTAAACGTTGAGAACGGCGACCTAGGGATTACATATGGCATTGGCATTGGGGTGAAATATGACTATGGGGTGTCCTACGACCTTGAGGTGACCTACGACCTTAGGGTGACCTATGACCTTGGGGTGACCATCCTTATCCTTATCCTTATCCTTATCCTTATCCTTATCCTTATCCTTATCCTTATCCTTATCCTTATCCTTATCCTTATCCTTATCCTTATCCTTATCCTTATCCTTATCCTTATCCTTATCCTTATCCTTATCCTTATCCTTATCCTTATCCTTATCCTTATCCTTATCCTTATCCTTATCCTTATCCTTATCCTTATCCTTATCCTTATCCTTATCCTTATCCTTATCCTTATCCTTATCCTTATCCTTATCCTTATCCTTATCCTTATCCTTATCCTTATCCTTATCCTTATCCTTATCCTTATCCTTATCCTTATCCTTATCCTTATCCTTATCCTTATCCTTATCCTTATCCTTATCCTTATCCTTATCCTTATCCTTATCCTTATCCTTATCCTTATCCTTATCCTTATCCTTATCCTTATCCTTATCCTTATCCTTATCCTTATCCTTATCCTTATCCTTATCCTTATCCTTATCCTTATCCTTATCCTTATCCTTATCCTTATCCTTATCCTTATCCTTATCCTTATCCTTATCCTTATCCTTATCCTTATCCTTATCCTTATCCTTATCCTTATCCTTATCCTTATCCTTATCCTTATCCTTATCCTTATCCTTATCCTTATCCTTATCCTTATCCTTATCCTTATCCTTATCCTTATCCTTATCCTTATCCTTATCCTTATCCTTATCCTTATCCTTATCCTTATCCTTATCCTTATCCTTATCCTTATCCTTATCCTTATCCTTATCCTTATCCTTATCCTTATCACTCCCCAAGTCAAGCGTGCGTAAAGGCCCGACCGTTCGCCTCGCCATCGATCACCGTTCGCATCGATTATCGTTCGCATCACACTTTTCGTAACACATCACTACTTTTCGTAACACATCACTACTCTTCGTAATACATCACTACTTTTCGTAACACATCACCTCTTTTCGTAACGCATTCACCAGCTTACCCCCCAAGTCGAGCGTGCGTATAAAAGTTTTACTTCAAAAAGTAGCTTCTTTGTAAACAAAAATTAGAGTCCTGACGTATACTGTAAAGGAGGAAACCATCTGTTCCCTTAGAACGCCGTGGGAAAGTGGTGGTCAACCTCCAATGTATCATTTTGGCACCCAGCCGAGTGCCAAAACCCCTTCGAAGTTCTGGCCTCATGGAAAATTTGATTTATTTAATTCCAGTGTCTTCAATGCTTGGGTATCATTTTGGCACCTAGACGGGGCCCCCTCCAAAGTGGATGCCCTAGGAATTTTTTGAAATATATGTTGAACTCGGGTAATCCAAAATCTAACGTGCTCTGTAAATCCACCAAGCTTTCGCAGCCGCCTTTACGCCCGTAGGTAGAGCCTTCATAGTTCGGTAGCACCAATTACCCCAGGTAAATGAATAATAATTGCACAGAGATGGCGCTTAAATTGCCCCCTCTCCCCTCCTTTACCCGCCTCTCTGCACAGCCCCACGGTCCCGGTCGTGACCCACGGCGGGTAATTTGTAATTAACGAGGAACCTCCGTCAAACAAATTTCAGGCGCGGCGGTGTGCTGTGACGAAACAGTTACAGCTTGCATATTACTTAGTCCTTCTAGCGTACTTAAGCTGGCTTTAACTTTTCATATTGATACCCATGTAGAAACCATATCGAAACCCAAATGAAAAATCTTTGCTTTTCAATACCGCAATTTTTACACATACGATCTCATACAGAATTTTAATATTTTTTTCTATATTTTTTTCCCCAACAATTTTACAAGAAAAGTGCATTAATTAAAAAAAAATACAAATATGTAAATTATGAATAAATGTAAATAATAGGAACCCACTAAAGACACTGCCTGTGTGTAGGTACTGTAACAAAAAAAAATAATAAAACAAAAATATCTTTTTTAAATTTATTTCTTTTTTACATTAGCTCCACACAGAACGCTTCGAGGAAAATAATTTCCTTTAGGGCCAATATCATCTAAGGGTATGCTGTGCGGAGAGTCTTTTTAAGGAAGGGAAGGAAAGGAAGTTCTGGAAAAGGAAAAGGTTTTATTTATTTTTTCATTATTATTTTTTTTTTCATAATGATACCTCACAAGAGTCTCAGCTGCTCCCGTATGTCAGCCAGTGAGACTATGGCAACCCCAATTGGGGCATGTTGTGAGGCTGAAGGTAGTAGGAAGGGGAAGGAGATGCGGAAGAGGAAGGTGGGGAAGTACCTAGCTATTCAGATCTGGTCACCAAACACGGGTAATGCCATTTCAAGCATTCTGAATAGTGGTCTTACACCAGGGCGTTACCAAGAGTGTCTTCCATTCTGGAACGTGCCGCAAATATACTATATATTATTTTAAATGAGTTAATTGTGAAATAACACAAATTATTCAAATAAAATTTATTTGCCCACGCCGGAATTTGATTCCGCGACCTTCGGATTGCTAGTCAAAAGCCTTACCGCTAGTCTACGCCGGCTGTATGAGGGGTGGATTGGAATCTAGGGGCCAGTGTGTCCAGGAGTGACGGACGTATGAATCCATTCTCCCATTACGGTGCAAGGCGTGTACGGCTGGAGAAGTTAAAGGGACTCCCTCAACCATTCATTCTCGATCCGGCCTGCCATGCAGCTGGTGGGCAGACACAACCACCACCAAGACCCGGACAAACCTCACCCCAAAAACTCGGGCTCCCCTGCTAAGTCACTAAACGTAGGGAATCACTTGGGGTGACCTATGGCAGAGGTGTTGATTATCCAATAAATGGTTCCCAGGGCAGCGGTACCCATACCCGCCTCCCAAATTGATAACGATATTTTATTTGCCAAGGAATAATAAAACTGCTATGTTTGCATTAATTTGGTATTGGTTTGGGGGTGTAAAATACATTATCAGTCTTTTTACCAATTCTATTTGCGGATACAGTTGCCATTAATGAAGAAATAATAATTATTATAAGCAATAATTACCAGCCGAAATACTCATCTACATTGAAAAATCTTCCGAGAAAAGATACTTGCCGCCAACGGGACTTGAACCCGTGTCCTTCTGATTGCCGGTCAGCTGCTCTTGACCACTGAGCTATGGCGGCTTATCAAATACCCACCAAATAATTCAATATAAACTAGTGTTTCATTCAACAATTACTGCTTATTATATTTTTTCCACCTGAAAACAACCAACTTTATTTTTGTGAGAGAGACACGGTTAGTGTTAAATCCCTTGCTAGGTGGCGTCGAGACAAATTATGTCTACATTTATTGGGGAAATACTTAAACTTGTCAAATATTAATTATTATTTTTTAATTTATAAACTAATGTTTAGGCAAGATTTTTATGCATAGCACAAAGGGTAACAATTATTATAAGCAATAATTATCAGCCTGAAATACTCATCTACATTGAAAAATCTTCCGAGAAAAGATACTTGCCGCCAACGGGACTTGAACCCGTGTCCTTCTGATTGCCGGTCAGCTGCTCTTGACCACTGAGCTATGGCGGCTTATCAAATACCCGCCAAATAATTCAATATATACTAGTGTTTCATTCAACAATTACTGCTTATTATATTTTGATAAGCCGCCAGTGTTTTCTTTACGCGTTTACGTAGCACTTCTGATTGCTACAAATATTTAAATAAAACGACAAAATGCCATCACAAAGTGAAAACCTTTCCGAAGTTTTCTTCGAAAAAAAAAAACAATGCAAAATGATAAAATGATTATACAAACAATTAGTAAACCAGTCAAGTCCACCTAAAATATTTCAAATATATTTCGACATAAATACGTAACCTTTCCACATCGTACGTAAAACAATAATAGTTACTTTAAGCAATGACAGCGCAGCGTATTGCGCGCCAAAGTGCACGATAAAAATCAAATCTTATATTTTTGAATGTAGCTATCACTTTGTGGTTATCCATTATAGAAAAAAGAAACAATACAACTTTGTATAAACCACTTATATAATGCGTAAATCCGACCGGTTTCGGAACAAACGTTCCTTCTTCAGGGAAAGCTTATACTAATTTGACAGTTTCGAACAATGTTTTATTATAGTAGGGGTGGAGCCGTTGCTAGTTGTTATCGTAGAGTGGGTGGGTAGGGGAACAAATCCATGATTGGGCTGTAAGACAATATTTTTTGTTTGTTGATAATAGATTCATTATTTTTAAGGGATTTTTTAATTTCCAAGGCTTATTTATCTAAACGTTTGCCTTTATGATTAATATAAAGAATATTTTTCCCTGTATTTTTTTCAAAACTATGGTTATTTTAAATCAAATCCTTTTTTCCATTGTACAGAATCTATATGGAATCCGTTACCCATAAAGTAGGGATATTAACTTACATTTTTTTGGGTTGTTAAAAACTCTCTTCACATTGGAAATCATCGAAAGCTGACAAGCATGTTTTTTTCAAAATGCATCAGAGTCCAACTTTCCGGTGTCAGTGGAACTAAATGTCCTTAATTATGGAAAGTTGTGAGCCTGAATTGTATAAAGAAGGGTAGGATATCTGAAAGTAACATAAACGGTATGATTGACATTTTTTATGGGACTTACTTGAAATTTAAAAAATTGGCGCTGATTGACCTTTGCATAATTATTTAGTCTATAACACGTAGGCAGTACTTTAGCTGAAAAGTCGGCAAATCGTAGGCATTCTTTTGAATTGAGCTTCTTTAGTTTTTCTTGAGTTAAGTTTAAAACAAACAAATATGTAAACATATCACAATACTTTTCAACGTGGTTGTGATGTTGGGAAATCAAGTTTACGAAACGCTGCGCCGCTAGTGCATGGACTAAACAACCATTTTAACGAAGGCCTCCGTGTTCCAGGGGTAAGACTCTCGACTCACAATCCGAAGGTCGCGGTTTTAAACCCGGCGGGGGTTAATAAATTTTATTTGATTATTTTGTGGTATTACACAATTAATTATTTAAAAATAATAAATTGTATAAAGGGTGTCACAAAACGAACGCAAAATTTGAATTTGTCGCCATTTGTGGCGTGTGCATATGTACCAGCAAAGCCGTGGACCCTATCGTATGTACTCAATGATTCAATTATAACCCTATCCTATGTATCTAATGATTCAATTATAACCCTATCCTAGTACCTAATGATCCAATTATAACTCTATCGTATGCACCTAATGATTGAATTATAACCCTATCCTATGTACCTAATGATTCAATTATAACCCTCCCCTATGTCCCTAATGATTCAATTATAACCCTATCCTATGTACCTAATGATTCAATTATAACCCCATCCTATGTACCTAATTATTCAATTATAACCCTATCCTATGTACCTAATGATTCAATTATAACCCTCCCCTATGTCCCTAATGATTCAATTATAACCCTATCCTATGTACCTAATGATTCAATTATAACCCTATCCTATGTACCTAATTATTCAATTATAACCCTATCCTATGTGCTTAATGATTCTATTATAACCCAGAGCAATCCAGAAGTCATGGATTTAAATCCCGGCGAGAAGTGGGTTAAGCTACCGACTGTAGTAAGAGATTTATAAATTGCCGGTCTATTTCACCACATATGCCTTAGGTCCCCAAGTGGTTCGCTAGATTTGGTGACTTAGCAGGGGTGCCCGGTTTCATAAAATTGTGAGAGTTCGATTTAAAGAGACCCTTTAACCTCTCCAGATGTTTTCTCTCGACACATGGTCTTGCACTGCAGTGGGAGGGATGGATTCATACGTCCTCTCTTTCCTTAAAAAGACCCTCCACAAAGCATCCCAAAAGGTGACTTAGGCCCTTAGGGAAATTGTTTTCCTCACCACCTGCAAGGAGTTAAAGTTTGACCGGTCAGTGGCTGAGTTGACATCACGTTTGAGTCCCACCCAGGCGTCGCGTGTTACAACACAAGCAACATTTTCCGCTTTCTGTGGTGGTAGTAGGAGATTTTAAAAATTTTGCCGGGTTATTCGAATATTGTCTTTCTTTAAAAAAGAAGTAAATAAAACCCTTGTCCCCTAAGGAGAATGTAGAGAACCATATACCAACGACACACTAATTGGAAGTCAGCTTAGGTAAAAAGCGTTATACCTATATACAGGGTGTTAAGGGACGTACTTGACTTACTTTAACCAGTGATTCTTGACATTATTTGGAGTAAAAAATGTAAATGAAATTTTGGTCTCCGATGACTTTTTTTGACGACTTTTTTTTTTTTTTTCAAAATTTTTTTCTTCAAAATCAAACAAAAAAAATTTCTTCCGCATGTCGTCACTGGTCACTTAGCCGAGTGTCCGACGAACTCCTTACCCCGCCTCCAACTGTTCAACAACTACCATTTTTTAATGCTTTTGTAGAAAAAAAAAAAAAAAAAACATCAAAAATGTCACCGGAGACCAAAATTTCATTTACATTTTTTACTCCAAATAATGTCAGGAATCACTGGTTAAAGTAAGTCAAGTACGTCCCTTAACACCCTGTATAACCTTCCTTAGTAGTTATTAATTCCAAGTCCATTCATTCTTTGGTCCATACTTGTAGCAGAAATGCGAGTAGTCTGATTAAAACAAAGTGTCCACCTATAACAAAGGAGCCCGGCACCTTTCAGAAAACATTATACAAAATGTTAATAACACGTTCTACTTACATATGGCACCTTGGTCCTGATCTCCGTCTACAGCACGCCTTAAGTTATAATCAAAACTCGTATATCGTCATAATACCCGTCTTAACCTGCTCAA
The DNA here is from genome assembly GCA_929108145.2 of Limnephilus rhombicus. NCBI lineage: Eukaryota > Metazoa > Arthropoda > Insecta > Trichoptera > Limnephilidae > Limnephilus > Limnephilus rhombicus. The sequence goes on along the minus strand of OV815295.1, from coordinate 24,942,403 downwards.
GTTGGAATTTTGCAGGGGATAGTAGCGAAATGGCTTTACGAGTCTATTTATGAAAACTGATATAGTTTTGAAGGTATGGAGACGGTTTGTATGGAGGGAAATTGGGACGTAATCCTTGTTGATCCTCAGGAAAGCATCCTCATCGACGATGTTTTGGTAGGAGCAGAGAATATTCGGCCAAGGATTGAATGATCTTCCTTATCAATGATGCGCAGGTAAACTTTTACAGTAAATAATTTTTGAGGATTGATTTCACTAATTTTATTAATCATTATTTTTGCAGATTTTTTTAATGTTAGCTTCACACAGGGGGCCTTGAGGAAAATAATTTCCGTTGGGGCCTATATCTACTCAGGGGATGCTGTGTTTTTTTTAAGGAGAGGAAGGAGAGGAAGTTGTGGAAAGGAAAAGCATATGAAAGGTGGGTAAGAATGTAGGGGTCAGTGTTCAGGAGATGTATGAATCCATACCTCCAATTGCGGTGCGAGGCAATGGGTTGAGAGTCCGACTGGAGTAGTCAAATGGCTTCCCTAAACTGGTCTCTCTTGATCCGGTACGCAGTAGGTGGGCAGAATACCCTGACAAACCTCACGTCATGAACCCGGGCACTCCTGCTAAGTCACAAAACGTAGTGAACCACTTGGGGTGACCTATGGCAGAGGTGTTGGTTATAAAATAAATGGTTCTCGGGGCGGCGGTACCCATACCCGCCTCCAAAATTATAGATTGTATGGTGATTACATCCGACACTTTGTTTTTATTTTATCATCACACAATTATTGTTCCCAACCCACTGGAACCAATAATTCTATGGCATTTGTGATTGGAGTGTGTTGTGAGGCTAAAGATTGTTGGGATGGGGAGGATATGGGGCAGAAGAAAGATGAGGAACTACCTGGCTATTCAGATCTGTTCACCAAACATGGTTAAAGCCTTTTTAAACAAATATGAATATGGTCCTTTGTATCCAAGGATTATAACCACTCAACGATGGAGGCCGTTAAAATAATTAGTATATAACCAAAATTCTAGTATTGTAGTCAATCCAAGAGACTATTATATCTTGTAACGAGGTTCGAATCTGTGTGGATCAGCCGGTAGAATTTCATTGAAAAATAGAAATAATGATTATTCGTAATTCATATCCACTTTTAAAACAGAATAAAGAATAACAGATTTTTACCACGCAAAAGACAATGTGCGTTTTTATAATTACCGTGACGATTCACGTTTACGGTACCATGACGGCAAAAAAAGCGAAAAACATCGCTATAATACTGCGGGTCTTTCAAAAGATGAGATACACAATGTACGTAGGTTTGTTCCCTCCGAAGGAAAAAAATCATAATTTTCTTGCATCTCTCTCACACCGTGATGTCTCCGTAGATCCCTACCAATACAACTTGTTGTGACCATAATTTTGAATGTATGGAATATGGTTACAAGGATAATATTGAAGTGAGTGAATTAAAAAAATTCAAAATCATCAAATGTCAATGCGCTAATGTTTTTGCTTTTGGTCTTAAACACATAATGCTGCCACACTAATTCTTACACGCTAATTAAATAACAGTCGAAAATGAGATACACGGTGAACGTACGTCTGCACCCCCCTAAAGGAAACATACAATCATTATCGTACGTCATTCTCACATGTATACGCTATTGCCGTCGCATAAAAGTATTACTTTTGAGGAAACAGTCACACATATTTTGTGTCTCACAATTTATTTATTAATTTTTTATTTATTGAAAGAATAGATAATACATAATAGTTAATCAACAAACAAGTCTGCTAAGCCAATTGAATTGGCTTGTCAACAGGTGCTTATGTTTTAGATTCATAAATTTTTTTTTAAATTTTAATTTATATCTTATATCTATAGATTTAACGTTTTTTCATATATATATTGTTATGGTACGCCCAAACGACAAAGAATTCAAACTCCTAATTCGCCGCAAACTACACAACACCCTGCTCTCCCCCCTGTTCCCTGCTTCCTACTTCCTATCCCATCCGCCCACCCGCACGCGATCCCTTCCACCAGTTGAGAATTGCGAGCCGCCTCGGGCACACGTTAAGCCCGCGCGTGGATTCCCACTGTTCGCGCCCGGCGTACTATCGCTCGAATTGTACTCAAATATAACCTGCAATGTTAATTCAATAACCTACGGGTTTAGCGCTGATATTTCACCATGCCTGTGTAAACTTCGGTTCTGTCCTAAACTCGGGAGGTGCCCCTGGAAGCCGGAAGACGAAGACCCCCCAACATCATGTAAGCTGTACAATTGTTTCCTCATTTGATTGTGTCCTTTAACGATAGACTGTAAACTCCCGCGCAAAGCCATCACTCAGAGAGTTTCGTTTAGGGATCTTGAGGTTATAAACACGATAGCTAGGATTGTGTAGTATGTATTTCTTGTGTTGAATTGTACTGTAATGACCTATGCACTGTGTTTTAAATTTGCAATACATGAATCTAGTTAACTCAATCCTGTTATTATTCTGCTACGGCAGGAGGGTTTCCTAGAGGGGGAGTATCCTGCCAGACGACTGAGATGCGAAGGAATTTCTGAAGCCTCGAGCGACCCACCACCTGAATAGAGGGTAAATCATGCCTCCCCTGAGAGCTAGCTTGGGACATGTTTGGGGGCCCGCTCCTAACACTGGCGTCCATAGTGGGGCCCAGAATTTTTTTTTCATTTTTGCCATTGTCTCAGTCGCCTTACGGAGTGCTCCCTGTCGAAATCTTCCCCGCATAGGAACTGTTTGTAAACATTGATTGTACTGTGTCTTGGTGTTTTATACCCAGTGAATAATGAATTCTGTGGGAAACCACAGAAATCCATGTGCAAGTTAAGTCCATAACGCAGATTTGATTGCAATTATAAAAAAAATTGCGTCAAAGTTGAAAACATGGCCATTTTGTATTAACCAGAAAGACGGCAGCATTTAAACCGCGAATCTGACTGCGCACGCGCCGACCCCTTTGTTCACAAAGCAGCGGACGAGCAACAGTAATTCGCGCCAAATCAACGGCCCGATGTTTCACGCGGTAAATACATACCTAATTTCTGAGTTGCGCGCGCACCCACGCGCATCGAAGCATAAAAGTGCGTTTATCGCGCCAAACTCCAACGGCAAAAATCCGTTTGAATCAGGCAGAACAATTCCCTGTCACTATGCAGTGTTTTGAATAATAAAATCGCCCTTCTGTCACTAAGGTCGGAAGCAATGGAGATCGCTATTGTAAATTTGGTTTTGGAATTCCAATTACCTTGTGGATTCTTTAATTAAAAAATCTCACACTCACGTTTTTCTTGCACAATATACCGATCGGCCCACTTGTTGTGTCTGTCAAATTAGTACCACGTATATTTCACCAAATGGACAAAATAATGACTTTCTTTCCACATTCTACGTTATAGGTACCGCATTTTTTTTTCAGCATAAGTGTAAAGTGAATTGTGTTTTTTTCCTTACACAAAAAAAGTGAAATAATAATAAAACCAATGATTGGTTCCATGAAAAAATAAAATAATTTTAATGTGGTTTCGTAACAAATCCCATATTCAGTTATTTTCATCCGGAAGTTTGTCCTTATTTGCCAGAAGAGTGCCTTTTGTGAATTTTAGTGCCTTTCTCAGTGCAAAGTGGTTTGTGAAAAATAAAAAACCCGTTTTCTAAAGGTCAGTCCTGGCAAAAATTTTTTGGAAATAAATAAATACTTGTGAATTTCACAGTTTTCTCAAAAGTGGTTTGTGAAAAATAAAAAACCCGTTTTCTAAAGGTCAGTCCTGGCAAAATTTTTTGGAAATAAATAAATACTTGTGAATTTCACAGTTTTCTCAAAAGTGGTTTGTGAAAAATAAAAAACCCGTTTTCTAAAGGTCAGTCCTGGCAAAATTTTTTTTGGAAAAAAAATAAATACTTGTGAATTTCACAAGTTTTCTCAAAAGTGGTCAGTGAAACACAAAAACCTTTACTACTTAGGTCTTTCCACGCAAAAAATTTTTCTTGTGCCTTCCTTTGACAAAGATTCTGGTGTCATATATACCAAATTGTAGTATGGAATACAGTTTTCTATAACTATTTTAGAAATACCAACCAGTGATTACCAAGTGAAAAGTGCCTCACAAAATTAATTTTGCGTTTGCTAAAGAAGACCCCTGGCAATTTTTTTTCACCACCTGGGAAACTCACAATGGAAAACAATCAAGCTATGGCATCATCCAATTTGGGCATCATTCCCAACGTGCACAACTTATCCAAAACTCACTTACAAACTGCTTTAAGGGATAGAGGACTCTCGCCATCAAGCAAATCTAAACCTACATTAAAGGCTTATGCACTTTTATTCAACAAAAAGTACATTAAGAGAATAAACCTCGCCCCCTCAAGCGAAAATAATTCACGCTCGGCTACGCAAGTTTTGAATAATCTTGTTCCTAACGAAGAACCTATGCCACAAGTAATGATAAAACAGGACATCGCACCCACCTTGACACAAGATAAAACCTACGATTTATCCTCGTGGAAAATCAAATATAATGGCGTCTCCGATGTACTGGATTTCATTGACCGTATTGAAGAAACGGCTACAATCAAAAATATCCCATTCGAGATTCTACGAAAAAACTTCATAGAACTCATCTCCCCAGAATTGATACCCTGGCACCGCATTCAAAAAACTAAATGCAAAGATTGGAATAAACTCAGATCTGCCCTAATCTCGAGCTTCGGAAAAACGGAAGCCCAGCACCGGATCAAATTATCTTTACTATCTATTAAACAGCTAGTAAATGAACCTGTAGCAACATTCATAGAAAGGGCTGAATCCATTAACATCAAGCTTTCACATCCCGTTTCGGAAGCTGAACTATTACCAGTCATAACTGATGGCCTTTTAAGCAAATACGAGAACATCATTACCTCACAGAAAATTGCATCCCTAGCCCAGCTAAACGAAGTCTGTCTCCTTCTGGAATCGTACCAGGATAGGAAAAACATAAAGAATGTGTCAAATAATGTAGTTGTGCCAAGCCGTTCGTCTGGTTTAAAACCAGAATTCAACAACAAAAAAGTGTGCTCTTTTTGCAAAAAAGTAGGCCATCTGGCCACTACTTGTTTCAAGCAAGCAAGGTTTCTGGAATCTAAGGAACCCCGAACTTTCAAGAGGCATCACTCTAGGGACCGCTCTCCTCCAAGCGACGAACTGCGCAACATTTTCAAGAAATCAAGGCACAACATGGAAAGGTTACAAAACCCAAGCGATGTCAGACCTCAGGTGGATTTCTCCAAGCCCCCACCAAATTTCTACATGAAGAGGCCAAAAAACTAAATAATAACCTCTCAGGCACCCATTCTGAACCAAGGTCTAAAGAATGGACTGATTGGTTAGCACACATTAAGTATTTTAACCAGACCTTAAATGTTTCTTCGGTTTGTTGCAAACAAGCTAAAGATGGGAGACCCTATGCTTTTTTCTCTGTTAACAATGTGCCCTTTTCCGGATTACTTGATAGTGGTGCATCTGTCAGCTGTCTTGGCAACAATGCTCACCTGCCTTTTGTTAACAGTGATTTTAGAATTTCGCCCCAATCAACACACCTGACGACTGCGGATAATGTTTCCCAACCGGTCATCGGTGCCCTTGCCCTGCCAATTAATTGTAACAATAAAATAGTTACAATCAATTTTCTAATAGTGCCCTCTATATCCCAGAATTTCATCCTTGGCGTTGACTTCTGGAAGGCATTCAATGTTGCTCCCCAAGTATTTAATACTCTTGGCAAAACCTCCACTGCTGCTCAAATTAGTGAGATCCGCACAATAATACCTCACGAAAATTTAAGCACGGACCAGGCTCTCCAACTAAAAGAAATGGTCAATAAATTCGAGTCAATATCTTTCGAAAAATGTGGATTAGGTTTGACAAATTTGGTTGAACACCATATCAAAACCAATGGCCCACCCATCAAGCAACGTTATTACAACTTAGCCCCCCAAAAACTTAAACTTTTAGAAAACGAACTTGATGAAATGTTAAAAATGGGTGTGGTGGTTCCCAGCAGAAGTGCATGGACCAACCCAACTCTTTTGGTTTCTAAAAAAGACGGCTCTGCACGTTTCTGTCTCGACAGTAGACGTTTAAACTCTTGCACGGAAGCTGATGCGTATCCCTTACCTCACGTTCACGCAACCTTAGACAAGCTGCGTAACGCCAAGTTCATCTCTTCTGTCGATCTCAGCAAAGCGTTTTGGCAAATACCCTTGGACGCAGAATCGTGCGAAAAAACTGCTTTCGTTGTACCTGGTAGGGGAATGTTCCATTTTAAAAGATTACCCTTTGGTCTAAAAAACAGCCCCGCCGAGTTACAAAGACTGATGGACAAACTTTTCGGTCCTGAAGTCGATAACAGCCTGTTTTGTTACCTTGACGACCTCATCATCGTCAGCGATACCTTTGAAAAACACCTATTAATGCTGGAAAAAGTTTTTCAACAACTCAAGTTCGCTGGTTTAACCATCAACTTGAAGAAGTCTGAATTCTGTAAGTCCCGTCTACGTTATTTGGGATTCATTATCGACGAAAAAGGTCTAAGAACAGACCCCGCTAAAGTGGAAGCCATGGCAAATTTTCCCCGACCCAAAAACGCGAAGGAAGTCAAAGGTTTCCTTGGACTTGCAGGTTACTACAGGAGATTCATCAAAGACTTTTCCACTATCGCAGCCCCCTTAAATAAAATTACCGGCATCCGTAAAGGTGTCAGCAATTTCCGATGGTCTGTCGAAGCTGAAGAAGCGTTTACAACTCTAAAAAATGCCCTTCAAAAAGCTCCCGTTCTGAATTGCCCGGATTTTGCACTCTCTTTTACCCTCCACACGGATGCCTCCAATGTAGGAATCGGTGGAGTCCTTACTCAAGAATTCCCAGATGGCGAACACCCTGTAGCGTATTTTTCCCGTACATTAAACAAACACGAGAAAAACTACGGAATTACCGAGAAAGAGTTATTGGCTGTATTGGATTCTGTTCACCATTTCCGCGGTTACATAGACGGTAGCAAATTTACTGTAGTTACAGACCATAGTAGTTTGAAATGGTTGATCTCTTTAAGTAATCCCTCCGGTAGGCTCGCTCGTTGGTCCTCCCGTTTGTCTCAATACAATTTTGATGTTGTTCACCGTAAAGGCGCGGACAATATTGTTCCCGACGCCCTTTCAAGAATTGAACTGGCTTCATTAAATGTTGACACAATTGCCCCCCCTCCATCTACAAAAGATGAATGGTACTTGAAAATCTTCGAAGGTTGTAAAAATAACCAACAAAAGTTTCCTAATTTTATCATAAAAGAAGGACAACTATACCGTAATTGCAAGGTACCACTATCCATCCTCGAAGATTACTCGTGGAAACTTGTCGTTCCCCTCGAAGGTAGAGAACAAATAATTATTGACAATCATAGTGCTCCCGACTCCATACACCCAGGAAATTTCAAGACGTATAAAAAGATCTCCTTGAAGTATTACTGGCCTGGTCTCTTCAAGCAAATTCGCAATTACATCTCTAAATGTGAAACTTGTAAAGCTTATAAACATAGCACGGCAGCACCTGCCGGCCTAATGGGTAATCCCAAACGTGCCGACAGACCCCTACAATCATTGTCAATGGACCTCGTCGGACCCTTTCCCCGAAGTTATGCCGGACACATGCACATACTTAGTGTAGTGGATGTTTTCACTAAATTCTGTTGGATCTTTCCTTTAAAAAGAGCCAACGCGTCCGCCATCATCAAACTTCTGGAAAAACACATTTTTATACCTTACGGAACACCCAGAACCGTAATTGTTGATAACGGAAAACAATTTATTGCCCAAGAATTCAAAGATTTTCTTGCCAAATACGGAATCAAGGATATTTACTATAATACCTTGTATACTCCACAAAATAACACCGTCGAACGTTATAACCAAACAATCAACACAGCTCTGGCTATTCTAGTTGATAAAGATCAACGTACTTGGTGTAAAAACCTAGATAAAATTCAGGCTGCAATGAACAACACTGTTAATCTGGCCACTGGTTACACACCTTTCTTCTTAAAACACGGTATGGAACAAGTTGTTCATGGTTCTCTACATAGGAACACAAACTTTCCTACGTCAATTGCCACCACAAGCAACCCTACCGCGAACTATGCCCATCGTCTGGAAGAACTGTCGGCCATCTACAGTGAAGTCACTGATGCTTTGCTCCTGGCTCATCAAAAGAGTGCGGACAGATACAACCTACGTAGGAAACATGTCACCTTCAATACAGGAGACATAGTTTGGAGAAAGAACAACACACTTTCCCAAGGAGCCATGTATTTCTCTGCCAAGCTGGCACCACGTTTCGTGAAGGCCAAAGTTCTAAGAAAGATATCAGATCTAGTGTACTCCTTGTCTGACTGCTCTGGAAAACACATTGGTAATTACCATATTAAGGATATCGCAAAATCTGGAAGTGAGGAGTCAAGTAAAACTGCCCCCACTATCTCAGCAAACTTAAAATGATCCAGTGTGTATCACCACAACCTTTTTGTAAGCACACCAAGTCTTACAATGGCTGGCGTGTAAAGTGTCAATTACATGCCCACCCTTTCGTTGATAAAACGAATATTGTTAAAAAATCATTTTTGTAAATTTATGTACAATCCACGGTGTAGTTTGCCCCGTTCATGTTCGTGAATTGGCAACCACCGTAATTTTTGTCTCACACGTTTTTTATTTTTTTTCTTTCTTTTTCTCACCTGTTCCAAAATTGATCACTTTAGAGCAGAGACACCCCTCGAGTGACAGTGTTCGGGAAGTCATGAACCCAATCATTGCCTCTCAACCCCTCACACTACGCAACGTTCATGCCATGGCACGCTTTGCCATGTAATGCAATATTGTAATTTTCACCATTTTTGTTTGTTGTTTTTTTTTCATCATATCGGAAGGAATCTCTTCATTTTTTTTCTTTTTATGTTCTGTAAATACTGGAGCGTCGTTCTAAAATCGATTTGGTAAACTCCAAAGCGTTAAATCACGACCCAGGACTAGTAAACCATCTCAAGATGCTCCATATTTTACCCATCATGGTAAAGATAAGTGGTTACTCACATAATCACATTCCTTGTGTATAGTAGTTTTCAATTTTTTCTCAAATGTCAAAAATTGATGGCGTCCTACCCGAGCTCTTTGCTAACAAATTGGATTTTGACACATCCATTTTGAAATCATATGTATATAAATAAAGGAAAAGCCTTTAAATTGGTCTTTCCATCCTTGTACAAATCCTCATGGACTCGTTTCAACTAAAGTACGTAAAACCAAATACTCGGTCTTTTGTTGTTATAAGAAGTCCTCGATTTGTCCCTCTTCACAACATGTATGTCTTGTATTACATGCTTCAACCCTTACGGAAAAGGTTAATAAAACCTAACGGCAGCCCTGATTTCCGTACATAAATAACCGCAGTTTAACGTAAATCATCAATGTTTTGTTTGATCATCGTTTTACAAACATAGGCATTCAACTCCTGTTTCGCCATTTAACCAAGTATTTGCAACCTAAATTGCACATAACCTGGTATGTTGTAACCGCACAAAGGGTATGTAAAACCACAATTGGTCCCTTTTATTTGTCCCCACTGAAGTTTGCTGCAATAGACAGTATGTAAAACCATGTAGGTCTGTCTTTGTTTGTCACATGGTGTAAACAGAAATGTACTCTGTCATCACCCCGCCTTTATAACATACGAAGTGACATTAAATTGTTTACCTCCTTGTTATCCTATCGTACGCTCCTGGGCTACGGAGTTAGTTAATCTAACAAATCTTTATAAACTGTGTTAAAACAAGCATAGTTAACGTTTATTGTGTTGTATTTAAACGTAACCCTGTTACATTATAGGAGAGATCCTTAGAACATCCACCATTATAGGAGGGATCCTTAAAATACCTGCCGCGATACGAGAAGTTCGTCATAATCACTTTTTTCTCATAGCTAAATGTTATTGAGCTGGTCGTGTGACATATTTGTCATGAGAACCATTTTGTACATTCTATTTTGGTCGTGTGCCATTCATTTGTCATGAGAACCATTTTGTACATTCTATTTTGGTCGTGTGCCATTCATTTGTCATGAGAACCATTTTGTACATTCTATTTTGGTCGTGTGCCATTCATTTGTCATGAGAACCATTTTGTACGTTCTATTTTGGTCGTGTGCCATTCATTTGCCATGAGTACCACCCTTTTCGTATAACCTGTTCCGGTCGTGTGTCATTTATTTGTCATGAGTACCGCTTTTATGTATAACTGTGTATAAACTCTGTACACGAGACGTGGAGACGTAATAACAATACTTACCGTGATTCGTGTGAACGACATAATATCGGCTTTGCTATCTTCTTTAGGATGCATTGTATAAACTCTTTGACTTCTGTCTATAATTGAGTTATATCTTGTATGTACTTACATATTTTGTACACTATACGTGGAGACGTTAAAACACTTACCATGAGTCGTGCGAACGAAATAATATCAAACCCTTTGTGTGCGATCTACGAAATGTAGTCCACAACCCTTTGTTGTCATTCAACGCCAATGCCCGTGGACTTCCTGTTTTTTTACTTCTTTGCAAAAAGGAAAGAAGCCCAGGAATATCTACTATCCCAAAAGGACTAGTTTTCAGCTTCACTGTCAATTATGGGGCATAGTGCTGTGGGAGTTAATCGATTGAGCAAAAAAAACCACCTAACTCGTTGTCTGGAGAACGAACAAGAAAACCCCCAGGTTTGTGAAATTGGAGCAAGGGTCTGTCTTTTCTCACAATCATGTAGAAGTTTTTAAAATGACCCCTAATCTTTTGCCCAATACACGCGAAAGATTAGCCTCTTTGATATAATGTGTATTCAAATGTCTCCTCATCCTTTTTGATAAATGTAAAGAGTCAGGAAATCTGCTGGTTGATTATGTTTCATTTTCACATAGAGTTTGAATCGGAAATTGGTCCAGTCTCTAGCAAGTTTCGCAACTCGTCTCCCTTCTCCCCTCCTCCTCCCATTCCCCATGTTTCAGACTTATGTTATGAAGTGAAAAATCTGTCGTTGACCATATCTCGCCCTCACTTGGAGTTCGAATAGGTAACTGTCCGGTTATCTACAGGTTTTCCCCCTCAATCTCTGCATATGTCTCACCAGTTTTTTCTCTCTTTTCTCAATTCCACGAAACACATTCATGAATGTTGGATATGTACGATATGCACTTGGCGTACCGTCTGTCTCCTTTTGACAACCTTTATTCATGAATTGGTTTCCCTTTGCCGTGACTAGTTCACGATTCTTTGTCTCGTTCTTTGAAATTCTACGAAAATGTTACCATCTCATGTTAGCATAGGCCATAGAGGGCCGGTTGTTTTTTAACCAAGACATATTGTCACTAGGCAAACGCCAAGTCATCCTGGCAAAGGAAAATGTTCATGTAATCACAATTTAGTTAGGAATCTCTCTTCGTCACTCTCTGGGTCGGTGGTTAAAATTTCGTTATTTCATTATCTGGACACATTTTGTTTCTCTCCAAACCTTTTCTTCATTGGTCCCTAGGCAGGTAAACTTCAAGAATTTTGCTCTAATAATAATTGCTCCCGGATTTAAAAAGAAGCCCAGGCGGATGTCATCACCAACAGCCAAGCTGAGCTTCACTTCCTGACAGCACGCGCTGTGGTTACAAGGTCTCTCCTGCTGCCATTTTCTACGCAATTGTTCCTGAAAGCACAGACCATACCGCCCATACGTATGTTGTCTTGTCGTGCCACAGCAAGCTGAGTTGTCCCACTATACTTTATGACACTCTAAACTACCTTTTGGGCACGCTAGCTCTTAGGTTTGTTCTTACTCTTGCTATCAATGCCAACCTTGTCGTCTCTTGCTCTGTCATGCAGTGACGCATATATCGTCATGTGTAAACCATCATTACCTTGACCCACCAGTATTCGCTGAATGCGCACCAATACAAGTTATCTTGAGCTACATTATGCTTCAATAACCATTATATACGATCCGTGTTTACCATAATAACACTTAGGATTCGCACTGGCATGTCTGCAGATACTGGATTCTTCTCTTCAATGACCTCTGTAACCATAGTCGCGGCACAGCAACCACAGTCTCCACTTCGTGAACTTCGACGTCTTCGACAAAACCAAGTGTTTTCTAAGGCCCAAGTGTACTCCTGAGCGTTGTCTCAAATGGGTCTGATTACAGTGATAATGTAATCCTTAGAATCCGTGAAGTCACGTCCTTTTCTTCGAAATTCTCCGAAACCAAACAAATCCACGCTTCACAAACTTAGCTCCAAGACCAATGAAACCTTAGAATCCCACACTTTTTCTCTTCTCTTGCACAAATGTATTGTCATTCTTTCAATTGCATAACCATGTGTATTGTCATTCTTTCAATTGCATAACCATGTGTATTGTCATTCTTTCAATTGCTTAACCATGTGTATTGTTATTTTCAATTGCATAACCTTGTATGTTGTTTTACACCATGTACTTTTCCCAAATTTGTCTTGTCCAAACATTGTATGTACCCCCACCCATTCCCTACAAACATTGTGACCCAAACTATAGCATAAAACTGTATGTTCTAGCTAGGAAATCTCTCAAGCAACGAATCTCTCAAAAACCCCGATGGAAGCATAAGAGGATTTTTTTTTCCCTACAGCTCCATTGCCACGTCGCTTTTTTTCCAAGCGCGGGGGGAAGTGTTATGGTACGCCCAAACGACAAAGAATTCAAACTCCTAATTCGCCGCAAACTACACAACACCCTGCTCTCCCCCCTGTTCCCTGCTTCCTACTTCCTATCCCATCCGCCCACCCGCACGCGATCCCTTCCACCAGTTGAGAATTGCGAGCCGCCTCGGGCACACGTTAAGCCCGCGCGTGGATTCCCACTGTTCGCGCCCGGCGTACTATCGCTCGAATTGTACTCAAATATAACCTGCAATGTTAATTCAATAACCTACGGGTTAAGCGCTGATATTTCACCATGCCTGTGTAAACTTCGGTTCTGTCCTAAACTCGGGAGGTGCCCCTGGAAGCCGGAAGACGAAGACCCCCCAACATCATGTAAGCTGTACAATTGTTTCCTCATTTGATTGTGTCCTTTAACGATAGACTGTAAATTCCCGCGCAAAGCCATCACTCAGAGAGTTTCGTTTAGGGATCTTGAGGTTATAAACACGATAGCTAGGATTGTGTAGTATGTATTTCTTGTGTTGAATTGTACTGTAATGACCTATGCACTGTGTTTTAAATTTGCAATACATGAATCTAGTTAACTCAATCCTGTTATTATTCTGCTACGGCAGGAGGGTTTCCTAGAGGGGGAGTATCCTGCCAGACGACTGAGATGCGAAGGAATTTCTGAAGCCTCGAGCGACCCACCACCTGAATAGAGGGTAAATCATGCCTCCCCTGAGAGCTAGCTTGGGACATGTTTGGGGGCCCGCTCCTAACAATATCAATATCAATAGAAATGTTTTTTTCTGATAGCCAATTTTTCACCATATATTTAACCTTATTCATAAATTACATTGATTTATAGTGTCAGGTATCTAATAAATTAAATATCTTCGGTATGACGTATTCAAACGTTCTCTGTCCGTACCTATTGTTAAATTTCGGAACTATTAACCCGTCGTTGTGCGTGAATCTAGTGCTGTATTTATGATCTAATTTCTCTTTATGCCGCGGGGTAAATATATACTGAATAATAATTTTTTTAGTTTTTTATTTATTTATTGTATTTTTTTTTTCATTTGTTTAATTTTTTTTTAAATTAAAGAGCTATATTATAGCGATAAGGAACGCGTGTTTATTGCCTTTTTTATTGTTTATTGCCTTGTTTGCCATTGCCATCACGGTACCGTAACCGTGAATTGTCATGTTAATTATAAAAGCGCACAACCCCAGCAATTTTCGTAAATATTCATTTATTATTTTCCTTTCTATTTCTAGATGCTAGGTAGGTAAAACGAAATTTAATACCGTTAAGAAAGAGTATTAAAAATGTTTGATGATTTCCAATCGAAGTGAGTAAAATTTAAAAATACTTATAGGATACACAGACGCCCACCGGTTTATTTCTTGACTTTGTACGGGTATGCTTTTAGAGCTAACGGGTTCAGGAAGTTATCAAAGTTTTGATCCCTTTATTAACTGAGTATTTTTTTAAATTGTTTGAATGATTGTTCGACTGATTTACAATACCAACAATATTCGTTAATTTAACATTTATAAAATTTGAAATGTTAGGTATACAAAAAAGTTTCAAGGTTATGTAAAGAGTAATTGAAGATGGTTTATTTTTCAATAATACAGTCTATGCTTTCTTATAATATAGTGTGCTGGGGATCCTGTTAAAAGACGTATATTGAACAACTTAATATTGCACAAAAACTGATTCTTAATGTAATGTTCAAGAAAAAAGTGAGATATCCAACACATTTACATTTATGTTCAAATACAAAAACAAAACTCTCTTACAACACAACTACACCACCAGAACAATAACCAACAGACACTACAATGTACCTACACTACACACCACGTCAGCTCAAAGACAATTTTTCTTCCTAGCTCCTAAAATCTTTAACCTTATCCCTGAAAACTTAAAAACGTTGAGTCAACCCCATTCCTTTAAAAAACAAATAACGAAATTGATCCTAACACATGGAATACATTACAATTTTAACACCCATTCACTCTACACTCTATCAATTTAATCACCTTTCAGACAAAACATAATATATATATATATATATATATATATATATATATATATATATATATTATGTTTTGTATATATATATATATATCTATTTTCTAAATTAGCGGCATGTATGTACAAGATTATTTAGTATGATCTATATCTAACAACTCCTCAAATTTCTCATTTCATAATAATTCTCTAACTTCTCCATCTTCTTCTTGTAACCCAATCTAAGTATAAGTATATCATTTTCTTACTATAGAAGATCTGTGTGCATAGTATTAAGAGCAGGCAAAACATAAAATATCTTTATTTACTATCTAAGCAGCATTATATGTATAAGACTGATTACTGTGAACTATATATATAAATAATTCCTTAATTTACTAAAAATAACTTATCTTTTCCAATAATTCTTAAACTTCTTCACCTTATTCTTGTAATCCAATATAACTACATAAACTCTCTTATTGTAGGAGAATTTGTGTTGATAGTATCAATTAGTGAAAAATTTCAATCTATACTAATGAATGTATATCCGCAAACTGTAAACTTCACCCGCCATAACACAGGGTCATCCCTAGCATGGAGGGTGAAATATCACAAAAAACTATATGTACTCTCGATAATTCATGTATTAAATAAATAAATAAATAAACTTTATAAGGAATGTAATGTCATGAATGTTAAACAGTGTGATATTTTGTCTTTTTCGTTCTATTTTTTTTTTTTTATCCTTATATGACTCTCCTGGTCATCGGCCACCAGTTGTAATATTCTGTCTTTTTTACTCGTATTTGTCTGTATTTTATTTACTCCTGGTCATCTGGCACCAGTCGTAATGTTGTGTCTTTTTCTACTTATTTAACTCTCCTGGTCATCGGCAAGACAGTTGTAATATTCTCGCCTTTTCTCTTGGCTCTGATCGATATTTAAATTCTTAAGGCTTTGCATATGTGTGGTAGGGATGGAAAATTCCTCCCCTACGTCACACAAGCCTTTATGAAAATTGGACCCTTATTTCCTCTGATAACTACAGAAAGCTACTTAAAGCTCCCTTGTACTACATACCTTTAGTGATATATGTACTTAACTAATAAATACGTTATTTACGACTTTGAACGTAAATATTTTCGTATTTAGGTTGTAATTAAACTCCATCAAACGTTGTGTAATTTTTTGATTTATGATATAGGACTTTAATTACTTTAATTTTTGTGGTAACCCTCTTGATTCTAAACAGAGTGTTGAATTTCAAACTGTATTGGTCTCTCTCTTGCAAATCTAACCTTAAGTAGTTTCTCTAAATGAGCTAACTTCCCTTTGACGTTTATTATGATTCCCTACATCCTAATGAATTCATGAATAAGCAATACTAATCGAAACTACACATGACTAATTGAACAGATAATTAAATATAACTCAAATGGTTAAATGTTAGTAAATTTGATTATGATTGCATTTTGTATCTGCTGGGCGCCCCTCCATTTTGATTCAGCTGCTATAAGGTACATATAAAGATGGATTTAGTAGGTAAATGTAATTAGTTAATTGCATATTTGACGAACTCAGAATAACCCTTTTTCTGGCAAAATTTGGCTCCTGCCTCCATCAAGTAAGCAAGGTGATCAGGTGTCAACCCAAAATTCGCACAGTCTTTTGGCACGGTTCAATTGATTGATACCTAAGTTATCGCGTCCCAACTGAACCTTCCTTCGCCATCATGCGCTGCCTTCAGGTCTTCCCCCGAGCCCAGATACCCCCAAATTCCTACTCCTCCAAAGTTTACTATTTACTTAGGGCGAACCGGTTTCGTCCTATATGCAATCATATACTCACGGGTTTGTGTGGAGTTACGGGTCGTGAATCCTCCCTCCACGTTCAAGAAATGAGACGAGAGTGACCCGACAGGCCTAAAGCACTAATTGTAAGTGAGTTCGTTTCATTCAATGAACAGTACATAAAAGATATATATGTAAACATACGTTTTGGGAAGGTTTATAACTCGCAATACGAAGCTACTTGCATCGCATTCCAAGCTCGGATCTCGCCCATCAAATTCTGCGAAATTTTCAGATTGATACCGAATACATACGTAAGAATAGTGGGAAATATAAATAAATACTAGTACATTAAGATCTTATCTGGCGATGTGTTCTGGAGATTCGCCATAACTCCAAGCTTTTGTTTGGTTTTGTTGACGGTTTTGTTTGAGAGATCCGTCATCTCTATGGTTTGGTTTTGTTATAGAAGCGACCACTGCCTTCTATTGGTTGAACTGTATTTTTTTTTCTTTCCCTCCCCTCCAACTTTTAATAAATTCTTACTATCCCGTGATTCTCAATTGAATCATGTAAATCCTCATTACCCCTTATTAAGCTATCCCGTGATTTTTCAACTGTTTCATGTAAGTCTTCAATTCACCCTATTAAGCTATCCCGTGACTTATCAAATGTTTCATGTAAATCTTCAATACCTCTTTTATTTGATCTGCTATAATAAATCTGTTTATTTTCAATTGTTTAGGTCTGTAGATACCTCTTTACGTTCAAATTAAAAATAGTGTTTAATTTTTTTTTTTCTTTTTGTTTCTAATAATTGCGCAATATAATAATTTTATCCCGTTCCTAGAAGTTAATACCTAAGTACGATATCCACTAATCAAGGTCATTTTTTTTTCCTTTTTACTGTATTCGAACTAGTGTCCCAGTGACCGACTTATTTTGTAAACAATTTGAGCTTTGTAAACATTCTCGACGGCCTCGTGACCTAGATTCAAGCGTATGAGGTGTGTTTAATTTAGACATTCCGGAGACGTGTGAGATGACTCTAAAATTTTCTTTGTTTGATAATGATGTACTTAGCGCAATTGTCTAGTCTGATACCCGATTACGTATACATATTTATTCATTTATATATACTTTGTCTCAATAAATAATTTATAATTTTGATATGTATAATTATATTATGATTGAAATAATTTCTAATATCATAACTTATTTCAAATGCTCTGGATTTTCTGAAATTATATTAATTCATACATAAAATTAAATATACAATATTGTTTGTAAATTTATCACACATAACTACTTTTAATAGTTATTGATGAATTCAGAGGTAGGAATCGATACCCGAGTGTTTTTCTTTTTGATTAAAAATTTTCTTGGGAACAATAAAATTACATATATATATATGTATATATACATACATATATAAATATATAAAATATACTTATTATATTTATAATATTTTAATATAGTTACATATCACATATTAAGCGAGTAATATCTTGGTCAAATAATTAATCCAAATACCAATGTTTGCTGCATTCCGCTTTCTCCTTGGAATCTGTAAAATTTTATAACGGAAAAAGACTTACCCCTACCAAGGTTTTTCCGACCGGGAAATACACAGTAAACCTTGCTGCAATTTTCCTAAATTAATTTTTATTTTCCTAAATTTAATTAAATCTTTTGACTTCAATTTTTTTTTTCAATTAATCTAATTAATTAAAATGATGTATGAACTCTATCGTTCTAAACTGTATTTTATTTCAAAACTCGTTGGTTAAATAACACTTTAAATGATAGTTACTTCACGATTAATTTAGAGATGGTAAATCGTTGTTAAATTAAATTTTTATCCCTCCGAACTTTTATGTATTAATAAACTATTATTTTGTTTTATTATTATTATTTAAGATAATTAATTTAAATATTTATTATTTGTTAGAACACTTTCACTTAGATTGAACACACGTATTTAATTATAACTTCTTCACGCTAAATTATCACATCACTTCAGTTATTTATTGCACTAATATTAAACGCGAAATTTCTAAGTTTAAAAATACGATATTAAGTGATTATAAAATCCGAATTTTCCACTAAAACAAATTGTATTTATCACGAGCACTTTTATTTTTCACAAGTAATTAATGCGTTGGCTTTATTTTTATTTTCACTGATTCTAACTGCAAAGTATTTTTTTGTAGATCACTGACTAGAATGTGAAATTTTTCTAAGTATCATAATAATTATCACTTAGAATTTTTCAACTTTAAATCACCCACCGTTTCGTCACGTTCCGCGAACTTTCAACCTTTTCGACCACGACCGTAGACTGTCTCCAACTGGCATTTGTCTAATCTTTTATACCCCTCTCAGGTCCAAAAGAGCGTATCTGAATCTCCTGTAATAAACCAATCTAATTACTATCAACTCGTAATTTCTTGAAACCTCTCCATTATTGTCGAATGCGGTCCCTTAGTCCCTTTCGCGTTTGATACTTTAAATTCTGTCTCGTACTTCCATACTTACAAGATCCGGATTTAGTAAGATCCATGTTTAATTGCCCAACTTCCTTTGTCCTGGTGTTCATACAAAATTAGCTTGAATTTAATAATTTTAAAGTTCTATTTTCATCTATTTCGTAACATGTCCGTGCGTACGGCATTTACCATATGTTCCAAATCTGTCCCCAAATTCGCCTATCAGAGATATCTTCATGTCGAAGTCTTTCTCGCAAATTGTTCATTTTTATTTTATTATTTTTCCTCGAGTTTTTCTGTATTCTATATGAACCTTTCCATTTAAAACCGAATTTTCTCTATTTACGTCGTATATTTGAATTTTCCATTTTTTCTCGAATTTTCTTTTATTCACGACACTCTTTCCATGAATTTCCTTATTTATTCTTACGTTATTGTTCATATCTCTATAGATTTTTATATTTCAAGCCGTATTTATTTTATTCACTGTTAATCTAAGATTTCCTTTGTTTTTCTCTGTCGTATCTTCTCTCCCCTCGCTTCCCTGTACTTCCCTGATATAACCATATCGTTTTTTGATGTTTGCTGCCTCTTGGAAAATTTCATTTTCTATTTGTTATTAATAAATATATCATTTTTAACATCTTTATAGGAGATACCCCCACTTCGGCCCTTAAATTTCTGTCATTTTTATTGCTTCATAGAGAACGCCTTACAAATTTCGTCTCGTTCTTACCCAAAATCCCATAAACCATATGCTTTGACAGTTGTATACATTAATTCCTGTACCCACCTGGCAATAAATCCTTTTTTATTTCAGTGTCGTTAACTTTTATGAGAATTCTTTAATGTAAATATTTCATAAGACCCATGATAATTTTTATAGCTCTTTTAACGACTAATTGCCCTTATCTAAACAATTTTCATGTTCGAATATTCCTTGTTTATCACAACAAAATACATCTGAAATCGACAACCATAGTAATGTCTCATTTTTATCTGCAGTCGCGTACTATGTTACACTATAAACTCCATTTTAATTACGTAAAATGACTCCTTTTCCTGAGTTTTTCTATCGCAATGTTTTCAGCATTTTCCACTCCCCTCCGTACTGTACTCTATTTTCCTCTCTAACACTTGTTCTCTAGACCTCTGAAATGTACCCTCGCCTATTCTTTAAAGCTCTCATTTTTTTTTTGACGTTTTCTCCCTAAATCTTTCATCTTAATATCCTCGCTCCGTATAGAATTGATAACAATAATTTTCCATTGTTTTTCCAACATTTCCATTCCCTTTAGCACGTTTTCCCTCGAATCGATCATCTCCGGTCGTCACAAACAATCGTATTATAGATGGAAATCTCCCTAACATCTTACAACACGTTTTCGTCACTTGCTATGCAATTTTTCACTTAAACTTTTCCATCGTTGTTTACGTGTATCCTTTTTTCGCACCTGATATGCTTCAATGCATTCGAGAACTAGGGTTTCTGATCCCTGGAATGTACCCGTTAATCATAACATTTCTTGGGTTCATCGTACTTTTGTCCCTGAACAGATTATTTTTTCCCATGGAGTTTATTCACCTCTCGGTTCGGTGGGAACGTCAAACTCATTAATTACATTCCTAATTGCCAAGTCCAAAGGTCGTTCCTTTGTTCTAAAAATGGGCTCGGCCCTCTTCTTGTTGATAGGCTGAATTGGTTTTTAATCGCTTTTGCTGCAATCCAATTGGCTGTCAATATATCACGGCCTAAAGTATATTGGGGAGTCCCTGTCTCTGATTATTTGTTGATACCATCTGTGATTTTTTTATCAATACTCGTCTCACTTTGTCTAATTATAGATCCCTACCGTAAATATGAATTCACTTTACTCTAATCCGATAGATGTCGTAGACGTGTCCGTTTTATAAGTAATTGATATTTTCTTTTTAAATTAAAGTGGGAAGCTACGATATTTTCTAATTTTCACTGTTGATCAATGCAATTCATCACAACAGCTATATATTACACAAACGCTTTGTAGATTTTTTAATAATATTGATATTTCAGAAAGAACATAGCAAATTCGTACTACTAGAGTTGGCTCTGGTTTAAACTTTATGGTAATTCAAACTAAATCTTCTTTTGATCAAAGAAATTATTTTAATCAGATTCCACTCATCTCATATTTAATAGCCTTCCAGAATACATTAAGTCCTCTAATTACTTGTGCGTTTTTTAAAAGACTGTTAAAATATTTGTGTTAGCCGAGGATTGCCAATTGTTTTTCTCTACTTTATCGTTTCTAAATTAATATCATATTATTTTGTCTTAACTGTTTTACCATCTTTATCTTTCCAAATTAATAACATAATATATTAGTTATATACTTATATATAATTCTCATCTTAATTCTTTTAAAATAAATAAATGTTTCTAAAGATCAAATCACAACATTATGGTCACCCTACAAGTTAAAATTGTAATGTACTATCGCCTTCAGCTTATCAGGTATTAATCATAATCTGTAAGAAACATGCCACAATATTGTTCTTCAAAAATTATATTATTTTTGTGTTATTTTATTAAATTGTAGAGTTTTTAACCTCAACACAAGCTTGACCTAGTGAGGTTATAAACTGAATTGTAAACATTAGACTTAGGTATCACATAAAGAAACAAATAAATTAATTAATTAAATATATCTGCAGTTTTATAAGTTTCATTCAATAGCACCGTTCTCTTCAACAAGTTACGCTGTGCTGGAACATCTCTTCTGTCGTGTGGTATCTTATATATTATATGGTATATTATAGAGCCAATGCATAAGTACGTGAATGATACAATAACTTCAAAGCGGATCTACTCGTAAGTAACAAGATCGTCATGTGCAAGCAAGTATGAGTGTATGTTCCTTCTGAAGGTAGTGATTGAATTCGAAAATATATTTCGGTGCATGAATAAGTAAACGATGTTCTAAGCCTGAAGCTATGACATCGATGTTCAACTACAATATGCGATCAAATCTAGAATACGCTTTTACTGTTTGGATCACATACTAGCCAAATACGTAGAATTGCTGGATCTAATTTAAAAAGTAGTTTTTATGTTATATTATCGATATGCGAATACATCGTGAGCCACGAAAGTCTTTAATCTTGGAGGAATAAAGATCTTTAAGTAAGAGCGTATAAAATAACAAAATATTTTTGTTATTTATATTATTATATTAAGTTTATATTATAATACCCCCTGGAATGCCATAAATTGTTCGCACCGAACATCTCGCTTCAGAGTCGACACCACGATCTGCTATGGAAGCTACATACATGCCAGACGTGCTGGTCCAGCACAGCATGACAAGAGGTATGGAGCTGCCAAATGATTTATATCTAGGTCTCTTGATATTTCAACATTAACAACTGTAAAATATACATTATATATTATTGTTAGTAATCATTAATCATATTTGTAACCTCAAGTGATATTGGAGGCGAATTGCGTTTGACCACCTATTGCGTGAGGCGCCGGATCAGGAGACACGGAGATTGAGGGAGACCTTTCCAGCCGGAATCTCTCGACCCATAGCCTTGGTCCGCAGTGAGAGGGGTAGATTTATATGTCCGTCACTTCTGGACACATTTACCCCCAGATTCCTAACCACCCTTTGTACTTTTTTATTTCTCTGAAAAGTTTATATGCACAACAGGTTGAAATTTGAGAAATAAAAACGAATGAATACCAACCTGCCAACAACAATATACAACATTGTCGAAACATAAAACAAAAATTTTAACAACACAAAAAAACGACTTAAAAAAATGCACTAAAAAGTAAAAAGAATATTTCGTATTCTTCTACAACTTAATGATCAACTTACTTTTTCTACTCACCAATACGTAGGTACGATTGTTATTTTTGGAGTCGGTGTCAGCCAAAGTAGATTTGTAACTACATACAGAGTTATAGGTGAGAGGTGCCTGTGTCGCACACGCGACTTGACGAGGCGAGAGGCGAGAGTGGGGCCGCGGCGGGAGGGGAGCTGTCAAGTGAACACGCCGGGCCGGGTACCTTGGCTGACACCGACTTCAAAAATAACAATCGTACCGACGTATTGATGACAAGAAAAATAAGTTGATTATTATGTTGTAGAAGAATACGAAATTATTTTTTTACTTTTTAGTGCATTTTTTTAAGTAATTTTTTTGTTTTGTTAATTTTTTTGTTTATTTTTGATTTTTATTGAATCTGAAGTACACTCACTATTTTTTCTATGGATAGACCTACTAAACGTGCTGTTCATATGAGACAGACATTATATTATCATAATGACGTTACAGTGGGTGACTCAAAGATCCGGATAGCCTATAAAAGATTCGGGGGGAGTATCGTTAATTTGCTCCTAAGAATTGAAGAGTTCCGTTACTTTGTCATGGATCCCATAATCAGAACCTAAACAAACTCCAATTAAACTACCCTTGAAGTATATCCTTTCCAATAAAAAAAGAATCATCGAAATCGGTTGGTGTGATATTGAGTTATTCGTCTATTTGTCGCACACATACTTAATGCAAATTTAAGACTTATTTGTTTTTCTCATGGATGCCATCAGAAATAGACCAAATTGAAATGGGACCACACGGAAAGCACCAGCTTTCAAATAATAAAAAAATCATCAATATCGGTTCATCATTCTGAGTTCTGAGGTAACAAACATTAAAAAAAATAAATAAAAAATACCGTCGAATTAAGAACCTCCTCCTTTTGAAGTCGTTTAAAAACAAAAGGGCTTTACTAATAAACGTATTTAAACTTTACACAACTGTTAAACTACCATAAATGTAGAGCAAATGGTTATGTAAATTAAAAACACGTTTATTAGTAAGGAGATAGGTGTGAAAAACAACAACAAAAAATAAGATAAAATAAAGTTTGAGTCGAGTGGAAGTCAAGCTAAAATACGAAATTCAAGAAATTTTGTAAAGTTCTGGGGTCTCTAGCTAAATATGTCCTGAATCTTGCTTCTACTGTGGATGTTATGTACATTACTATAGTTGTCTCATTCCCACAAGAGTTTGGGAGAGTGTTAAGGTTCTGCAACTGGGCCCGAAAAGAAGAAATTACGAATGTTAAAGGAGGGCGCTAACAATTATCAGCGACAGCGACAGCTCATTTACAGCGACAAAATTGATGCGAAAATTGCGAAAATGTTTAATAAAACACGACTCGTTTAAAATAGAGCAAAAATCTCGCGGGCATTATCTTAAATAACATTTAAAGAAACACTTTGAATTTTTTCATACATATAACTTGTAAAATAACTGAAACAAACAATAATTGTTAATAATAATTTTTTTCTATCGAGGGAATTTTATATAATTTGCGTTTCGCCGCGGGCAAAGTCTAGATATTATCTTCAAGAATAACATATATTTTTTTAAGAGCTTTAAAACTTACCGTATTTAAGGGAAATATGTAATAAATCGGTACAAATCCGGGTTGCGGGACCTTAAGTTAGTTCTCTGGAAATAAATAAGGAAAGTTTCAGGGTTTCTAGTCGACGTTGATTGGTATTTTGAGTATGGCCAAAAGTGAAGATTCTACATATGGTTATTTATAATTTTGGAAAAAAAATTGAAGTTATTTTTATCGCGGTTTCATTTAATGCTTCTAATTTTAAATATTCTAGGCATTTCACAATATCACCATCCCCCATACAATGACTGCAAAAATGCATTAAACGCCAGGTTTACGCACGCGGTGTTAGTTAATGAGTTGAAAGCGTCAGATAGCGATGATAAAAGGCGGGCCCCGGGCTCCAGCAGCGGGCAATAAGGGCAAAGTTGCCCGGGCCTAATCCAATCGTATTTTCAGATTTCTACCACTAATTACTCCGACCAAGGGAGGTGATGAAAAATTGCACAAAGAGAACGTGTTGATGGCTGCTTTGTTAGCATTTTCAATCGTTATTTTATTAACTAACTAACTAATCACACGCCATTTCCAGAGAGGACAGACCGCCAAACAACTCGATTTTGGCACACATTCTTACATCGTCTCATACATACTCTTCTATTATTCTGACTTTTGACATGGCCCGATTCAAGTACCTATCTGATTCACTTGATCGCGGCATGTTTTCCTCGGGCGTCCCTGACTTCTTCTTCCATTTACATTTGAGTCATATATTGTTCTCACACTATTTTCTTCTGTCATTCGCTCTATATGCCCAGACCATCTGAGGGTCCCTTTCTTAATCTTACTCATTATGCTTTCCTCAGCCTAACATTATTTTCGGATATCCACATTTCTCTCTACATAATTTTACCACACATCCGCCTTAGGGATCTCATTTCAACAGCATTCAGTTTACTTTCATCTCTCGTCTGCCAGTTCAATATCTCACTGCCATATATCAGGGTAGGTACCAGGACTCCATTGTGGACTTCTAGCTTTGCTTCTTGCTACAGTTTTTTATTAGCGCCTACGGCATTCAGTCCTCCATTAATTGAGTTACCTGCTTTTACCCTTCTTTCAATTTCTATATAAGCCTTCCCATCTCTCGTAAAATTCTACTCAGATACACAAACTCATCCACCTGCTCTAAGTTGTTTCGGTAAATTGTTCCTTTTTTTAACCTCAATTCCACATAAGACGTCCCGTTGAAATAAATTTCCCTCAGGGCCTTTGTTATCTTTGGTGATGCTGTCTGTAGGGTCTATTTGAGGAGAAGAAACAATAAACCGACCAATAGGAACGACCCGTTCTCATTTGACAAATGTCAACCGTGTCCAAAAATATGCCCGACTATGCACAGGTACCGAAGAAATCATTGACGCTTCATTGCTAGCGTCTCCCATTGAAATTCACGTGAAAAAATTAACAGTTTTAAATTAAATATTTAACATTTAAATATTTGTTGGACTATATTTTATTTAAAAATCATAATTTAACTGACAAAATAAAATTATGATCGCGAAATTTATTCAGGTGTTCTAAGTTTAAAAGAACATCTTTATTCATTATGTATCGATGAAGATCAATGTGATGAAAACTTGTTCTGTACACATAATGGGATGATGATTGCCTTAGGCCCAGTTGTTTCGCAGAAAATCAAATGTAACATTGTCATCAAATGACATAATTTTGTTTATTCAACGTTTGAAAGGTTCCCTTTAAAAACACTGATTCTAGGTGCGTTTTACCTTTCAATCAAATTCTAATTAGCCGACAAGCTTAACAACATGATAATTATTCTCTTCTGCCGATCTCAATTTGTCAAAAAACTGATACAGACTCAGAAATAGCATTTAACGGTTACGCGAAAAAAAATAAAATGGCGCTCAATGTCCACTTAATGACTTTGTTACACGTGAATTTCTGCGAAATTAGACTTTTAATTCCTATTATTTTTGTTTGTGTTCATCAAATCCAGCACAATGGAATCAAAATTGAGAAAATATTAAATTCATCATTGTATTTATTACTTTTTTAAGAATGCACCCTATGATTAGAAACATTAATTATAGATTTTTTTTCAATAGCTCCAGGAGCTTCCTCTCTTTCTATAGGAGGTCCTGAGGAAAACCAATTGCCGTCATCTTTGGGGATGCTGTGTGAAGGATCTTTTTAGGGAAAGGAATGAGAGGAAGTTCTGGTAAAGAAAAAGGTAACAGGGGTGGGCAGGAATCTGGCGGTTCCCATACCCGCCTCTTAAATTAGTGAATTAGATTAATAATAAAGGTAAAAATAAAATAAGGCCTTGCAAACCTTTATGCCAATGAAAAAGTTCATTCTAAATCTTCACGATAAGAACCTTTTGGAACACTTCTGAATCACTTGTTATTTTTTTTTTTTACTTAATCCTTCTGCTAGAACCTCAAATGTTCTATAATCAAAGACTATGGAAGTAATTAAGTGTTTCACGAGGGTATAATCGAAGCGATTAACCTCAAAATTCATGGACTCACTTCATTACCTAATGATAGAGTATGAGTTTTATTTTTATTTTATCTCCGAGGGGCGGAGAACGAATGGTCATTATTATTATTGGTATGGAAATGAGCGTATCCTTTTACATTTTATTTGGTGCTGGAGAAAGTATAATATGAACTGACATTATGGTTTGAACATAGGGTTAACCCACTTACTGTGATTGTTAGGGGGCTAAAGTTATGTAAATAGTGGTTTCGGTTTAAAAAAAGGGTGTAATTTATTAATTTTGTCTTACGTGGGCGAATTTCATGCTAACGTGATTACGACGCGTTTTTTTTACATGGCTCCACACAGGAGGCCCCGAGGGAAATTATTTTCCTCAGGGCCTATGTCATCTTAGGGAATATGTGTGGAGGGTCTT
Source organism: Limnephilus rhombicus (assembly GCA_929108145.2). Taxonomy (NCBI): domain Eukaryota; kingdom Metazoa; phylum Arthropoda; class Insecta; order Trichoptera; family Limnephilidae; genus Limnephilus; species Limnephilus rhombicus. The sequence goes on along the minus strand of OV815295.1, from coordinate 24,914,985 downwards.
TTTAAGGAAGGAAAGGATAGAAAGTTCTTGGAAGGTAAAAGGTATGAGGGATGGTTAGGAATCTAGGGGTTAGAGTGTATAAGAGTGATGAAAGGTATGAATCCATTCTTCCAACTGCGGCGCAAGGCGATGGGTCGAGAGAGTACGGCTGGAAAGCTAGAAAGGCCTCCTTCACCCAGCGTCTCTCGATCTGGCCCACCACGCGGCAGGGCAGACGCATCCGACGCCAAGACCTGGACAAACCTCACCCTATGAACCCGGGCACCCCTTCGTAATCACTAAAGTTACTGAACCACTTATTGGTTAGTGAGACCTATAGCAGAGGTATTGGTTATCTAATAAATGGTTCCCGGGGCGGCGGTTTGTAGCAATATAAACATCGTAAGTATTATGTGATCACAATCAATCATTTTTCAGAGTTTTCCAATCACCTCAATTCCACAGATTTCACAGGACACAGGGATCCAAAGTCTTGGCTGTAAAATTATAAAGGAAAAATATTAGATAACTTTGGTTGGATTGCTTCACAGAAATTCAAACGTAAAATTGTCAGGGTCACTTGGTTTTTTGGTTTCCGCTTTTGAACAAATTGTGAACAGCAGAAGAGGACAACAATCATGTTGTTAAACTTGTCAGCTTATTTCTCCTGGAACGGGGACAACGGAGATAACAGGGACCTTTAAAATGTAAAAAATGGTGCTGATTGGCTGTTTGATGACAGTGTTACATTTGAATTTCTGCGAAACTGGACCTTAAAAGCACTGAAATCAGAAAACACATCAGTAATAATCCTAGTATTTTTTTTACATTCGATCTGGCACGCCACGCAGTGCAAGAACATCCGTCACAAGACCTAGAAAAACCTCACCCCCATGAACCGGTCACTCTTGCTAAGACACATGTATTAAATAACCAATTAATTTGTCTTTAGGTCCTATTCTACATATATTTCATTTCCAATAAATAGCACTTTTTTCCCTGAAATTCCCCTAATTATCCCTTCTCCTTTGATGACCTCCTACTGGAGTAAGTTTTTAGGAACATTTCCAAAACCTACATTTAGGTTTTGGAAAACTTAAATTTTTCAGTATATCTTTTATGTATTTTATATTTTATTTATATTTCAATATTTACTATTCTTTTTATGAAGGAAGGTACTATCATTTGTTTATTCACCAGCAACACCACCGACTGCAAAATTATCAGTGTCAAGCAGTAAATTTCTGTACAAGCGGTTGATCATTTGTGTTAAAATCGGGTCGGGTAGAATAATTTTACCCCATTGATTGCGAAACCACGATTAGTCGCAGTGACGAATTAACATAGAAACACCATCAGTTAACCAGAGGGGAAAGAAAAACCCTCAATTATTCACCTTGTAGTACCTCATCTAGCCAGCATTATTACTTGCGATACATTCTAAACGTTTTCTTGATTCGTACAAGAATACCAAATGCTCTCAACCGTCCGAATCCAGTGAGACTATGACATCCTCAATAAATTATATATATTATGTTGTGAGAAAAGAAACGATGCGAAGCATCTTGCTAATAGTTCTAGTCAACGAAGACGATCAAAGTCATTGCTATTTTTCATTTTGGAATAATAGCCCCTCACCAGGGCGATTCTTCAGCGGCGTTCAACGCATAATAAATTTGTTTACCAAAAACAAACCAGTTAGATTTATACACACTACACACAGTGAATAACAACACAATACAACGTGTCATCGAAAAATAATGACAACATTTAAAATAACTGTTATGAAAAAACTATTTAAAGTAATTCAATGGTTTTGATATTAAAATGTGTGGAAAAAGATTAAAAAAATTCGTACCTTAGTATGTTTGGATGTGTGCACCGTTCGTCGCTCTGCAGAGGTTTGGTCTGTAGTCGATTTCTTGCCACGAACGTGCAATCATTTCAGGAGTAACTGTCAAGATAGCGGCAAAAATTCGCTCCCGCAGGTGATCCAAATCCCGAATCTTTTATAACAGTTATTTTAAATGTTGTCATTATTTTTCGATGACAATGATATGAAGATACATACTACCACCACGATACCTTGTGATAATTATCGCTACAATAAACCGAATGAGTAGGTATATAATGAGTACTAAACGATATTATGTACTTCCAAAATGGTCAAATCCCTTCTTTTTAATTAAAAACAACATTATGTACACGAAAAATACCAACAACTTGCTTTCAAGGTAGTTCGAAATCTTCTTCCGTTTTCAAAACAATGCACTCGATTTTTCACTATGTTTCATGTATTCGTCTTACATACCTCGGTAGTATTGATAAGTTATTTAAAAATGCGTTAACAGAATAATATAAAAGTAATTAAAAAAAAAACTGAAATGAACTTTGCACAATCTACCCAATTGTTCGATTGTTGCAATTTTACAATAAAATTAGTGATAATATTATGCATTTCATATGCATTTGATTTGTCGGTGTCTACCTGGTAAATCATCGATAAACTGCTGATGTCGGGTAATCTATTTATATGATATTTCTAATGACTGACGCGTGTCAAAAATAGATACATTTATATTGTTTGCAGTGATAAACTATTTACAGTTATTAAATATTAGCGCAAACCGCAAAATGTATAATTTGTGAAATACACAAATTGGGAGGTGGGTAAAGGAAGAGGCCGGTTTGCGGAAACCTTATTACCTCTGTAGCTGGTCTTGCACCGCAGCGGGAGGAATGGCATATTTTTCAGATGGTCAAAATACTTCCGCCGTACAATAAAATGCCAACAAATGGAATATTTCTGAACATATTCGAAAACTAAAAACTGTTTTTATAAAAAACTGTACAATTCAAATCAACACATTATTTTGAAAATATAAAATTTTTGCATGCAAACATAAAAACGTTTTAAAAATCGCTCACCTTACATTTTTTCTTAGTAAAATTACTAGTTACAAAAATAAATAAAAGCACAATAAATAAATGCACATTTACCGGATCTGCCCTGAAGATGGACATTGAAACGCTGTCCGAAACGTTGGCTAAAGAAGGAGGTAGCGCAACACGGCATAACACCCCAACAACAAATAACGAAAAAAAACAACGTTTAATAAAATGAAATGAAATGTGAAAATAATTAACAAAAATTTACAAAGTTTCATATTGCGATTCAAACTTTGATTTCATAAAGGTGAACATTTTACTTTTTGGTGGTTATTTCTTAGATTTGAATATAAAACGTGGTGTTTTGCCCTTTTATCACCGTTTAGAACAAATTTCTCACTATGATAGTAAGGGAGTTAAAGCGATTTATATGAGACCTACGTGAGCTGGGACAAATTTGGTCTCCTGTGATTAAATGGGCTGTACTCCTACATGGACCCCTATATTTCTACCTTCCCCTCATGCCCTATTCCTTCCCTGAATTTCCTCTTCTTCCTTCCTAAAAAAACACTCCACAAACCATCCTCAAATTTGACGTAGGACCTAAGGGGAATTATTTTTTCAGGGCCTCCAGTGTGGAGCTTATGTAAAAAAAGTAGGTACCCCAGGGGATCAGTGGAGGTAATCTACCTCTTACCCGCCCTGGTATAAGTAACTGATGGTTACTCCTTCAAGGCTCTCGCAAGATTCTAATTTTTTGATTAAACGAAGCTACATTTATTTATAATACATACGTTGTTAGTAAGCAGTATGCAAGTGCTTAACAGGAAAAACAAAATGCAAAAAATAAGGTTAATAAGACAAAGATAAATTAAACAGGGCAAAAGAAAAACTCATTCATGAGACTCCACGATGCGGCATTGCATCTGTAAAAAACCTGCAAGCACCTGCATAAAATAGAGAACAAGAAATACAATAAATCTCAAATCAATTGGCAAGTACCAACAAAAAATGTGAATGGGGATCAGATTCCGAGGCGGACCAAGGAAGACCTGGAAGAGGACTGGAACAGGATGGAACGGTCTAAAGGATATGAATGGCGAGGGAGTGCATCCGGTGGAGAACATGTAAGTATAGGCGTGGTAATCATGTACACTTTTTTTAAAGTTATATTTTAAAAAGCTGTCATTGTTACAATATCCTTACGTGGGCGTACAAGCCGAAGTCACTAACTCCAAAAACTCAGTTTTGTTATAATCACAGTTTTTCCTTATATTTTCTTAAAATAGCGATGAAAATATATATTTTTGGAGATGTATTTTTTTAATGTAATACCTCACAAGAGCGCCACTGTCCATAAGGAGGGAAAGCATATATATAAGGGCAGGGAAACTATATCGCCACCCGATTGGGCAGCGTTGTGAGGGGGGTTAAGGGAGGGGCTGTAGGAAGGAATTTATTAATGCGGGTCTTGAAGAGGTCTCGTTCCACATACGACCCGACTTATACAAAATGAGTGGACGAAACGACCGGTGAATAAAACAACGGGCGGTCTGTTTAATAGATTCTCCCATCTTACTTCATCTCTTCTTTAGAGCACAGGCGTCGGGTGGGAATGCTATCCTTGTTCTACCGGTATAACAATGGAAGATGCTCCGAGGAACTAGCATCATTGATCCCTTCGGCACCGGTGCATAGTCGAGAAACACGCCAAACGCGTGCCCAACATTTGTACACGGTTGACATTTGTCATGTAGGCACCGCGATTATCATTGTATTTTGAGTAAAATGTCATCTTGACGCTAGCAACACTTGGCTGCGCAACAGAATGCGCAGACAGCGGAACTGAGCTCGCGAGTGGAAGAAGCTTCGAGACCATTCCGTCTTGAACGTTCCTCTCGCTAGTAAACTATTTTTAATACGCAAATTATTGTCGCGGATAGAATCTTTGTATTATCTCACCTCTGTTACCAAATAAAATATAACTCTACCAATCAGTGTTATGATTTACAAACTAAATTCCGTGACCATTTATTTAGAGTACCCGGATATCTCTGATGAGGTAAGCAGAGATATTCGGCATATACTAAAGTCACATGAGAACGGGTCGTTTCTTCGACTCGTTCTTGTGTTCAACAGCTCGGCTGTGGAATGATTTGCCGGCCTCTGTGTTTCCTCCTTCCTATAATATGGGTCTCTTCAAGAACAATGTTAATTCCTTCCTCTCCTCAAAAAGACCCTCCACACAGCATCCCAGATGACATAGGCCCTGAGGGAAATTATTTTCCTCAGGGCCTCCTGTGTGGAGTTAATGTAAAAAAAAAATGTCCTCGTGTCTCACTCGTGTCTCACTCGTGTCTCACTCGTGTCTCACTCGTGTCTCACTCGTGTATCACTCGTGTCTCACTCGTATCTCATTCGTGTCTCCTTCGTGTCTCACTCGTGTAGAATTTCACGCACCTGCATCAGTGCTCTGGGAATCAATGCAGCTAGCTCTTTAAACCAGGCGGAATTAAAATACCCGTTGAACAGACAGATTGTCAACTAGACGGGCCGCAGTCCTTTGCACAGAATCAATTAAATTTATCAAGTAGTATGAGGCTTCACCCCAGAGGAGGCTTCCATATTCAATTCTTGGGGCTACTTAGTCCATAGTGTACCTTAAACTTTAATAGTATGTATCATTCACTATGTGAGATGGCACTGAATTTATTTAAATGATATAAAAAATCAGAAATATTTAAAAAAATTACCGTTGTGCAGTTCATTCGCGGTAGAAGCGAAACCTTCAAAAATCAAAGTAGACCATAGTGGGGAGGCTACAAAACACGGCACAAAGATGAGACCTGTTATTTTATCTCATTCCCTCGCAGACTAAATCCTATAGAATAGATGTATGTGTTTGCCTCTTTTTAGTGTCGCTAATTTTAGTTTCATCGAGTTTCAAATCACAACGGTGGTAATGATGTTTTCAATTTAAAAAATTCTAAATAAGTTAAGTGATTTGTGGCATTCGAGCGGCTTTACTTTTTCTATGTAATGAAATTCAAGCATAAATTTTGTCAAAAATGATGATTTCTGATTGCATGCTCGCGCTAAGAAACTAGTTGCAGTAACTGTGCTAAAATTCCTTGCTGTTACCGCCAGTGTTCGTTTGGACATTGGACTCACACTTTAATTTCTTCGTATTTCACCGCGAAATGTTGAATTGCAGATATAAAATACATCACGGTTACATACAATACTTTCTGCATACATCCTATCCTACTAATATTATAGAGGCGAAAGTATGTATGGATGCATGGATGTATGATTGTACTCTTTCACGCAAAACCTACTGATTGAATTTAAATGAAACTTTACAATAATATAGCTCATACATCAGAATAACATATTATAGACTATAGCTTAGAGTACTGGCATTATGAAATTTGTATAAAAAAATTGAAATAGGTGACACGCGAGCTCTTTCAAAAATTAATGTAACGGGTACGCAGGGCGGGTGAGGGGGGGATAGGGTGAGGTAGGTAGGTGAAGGGTGGGGGGTAGGGCGTTGGAAGGGGGGGGGAAGGGGGGGGGAGGTAGGGGGAGGGAGAATAGGGAAGGTGGAGGAGGCGCTGTGGGAACCCCCCTAATATTATGCGAGCGAAGCCGGGGGCAAAAGTCAGTAAATAATAAAGGTGCATTTTAATCATGTTTCTGAAATTGATAAACTCTTGTGGGCAGATAAATAATGTGTTGGTACCAAAATAAAGATTCCTAACTTGTTTAGTTGTCGTAATTTATATGTAAACACATTTTTCTTTCGATTTTTTTAAATACATTTTTAAGTTTTCTAATATTGAATAATGAATTTTGTAATAAAGGGCGTACAAAGAGGGGGGTTTAGGGGGTTCCAACCCCCTCCCCCTTCATCGGCCTCAGTGTAGCGTAAGAAAAAAATACAATCGTGTTCGTAGATAACATTCCTCGAAAATATAACAAAATTATCTTTTTATATATAATATAACAATTTAATGTTAATAACAAATATATTTTTGCACTAATTGTTTTTGTGTTTAATTCTTTTTACAAATCTCCTTCTATATTTTTTTATTAAAATTAATAAATTTAATTTAATAATGTTATTATTAAGTTCTGCAAGGATTTTATTTTTATTTTTAGCTGTTTGTGCTTACAAGGCCATTGTCAAACTGTGGTTAGACCACTTTGAGACGGCTTATTTATTTAGACCTACTATGTTAGACCACATTAAATATTGATGTGTTCTTATGATGTGACTGCTGATGAAATTTTTAGGTTTTGTAAACACATCGATTAGAAGTGCAGAATAAATAATTTTCATTATTTTATAAATTAGTGTTATATTAGGGTCATTTGTTAGTATATTGATTTACAATTAGAAATCAATAAAATGAGCGAATCATGCTGAAATTAACGCAGTTGTAAAAAACACGAAATTTCGTTGCACAACCTTCTTATTCGCAAAGTTTAGAGAAAGCCTACTTGAAGTGAAATGTCACAAAACTACGCTATATAAATATAACGTTATTATTAATGCTAGAAAACTAAAATATTAAAAAAAGTATTATTACTTACCATTATGGCGACGAACATGGTAAAACCTTTATTTTTTGAAGTACAGTGGCTGACTTCCTTTTGAATTAAATAATTAAGTGCACGGTTTTTGCACGTAGAGAACGTGTGTTATTATTACATAAACATATAGAAGTCGAACGGTTTTTAAGTGAATACCGTTTAGCGATACAATAAATCAGGGTTCCCAGGAAGAAAAGCATATACCGAACTGAAACTTCTCACAATGTTGAATATTATAACCCTTTTTTTTTTAATTTTTCCCACACAGGAGATCACGAGGAAAAATATCCTTCAGGGCCTATGTCATTTTTGGGACTATTGTGTAGAGGATCTTTTAAGGGAAAGGAAGGAGAGCATGTTCTGGGTAAAAAAAAATATGAGGGGTGAGCAGGAATCCAGTACCATCAGCTCCACACAAGAAGCCTTATGGAAAATAATTCTCCTCAGGGCCTGTGTCTTCTTTGGGAATGCTGTGTGAAGTCCTCATTTGATTTAAAGCACAACAAAACAAAAACAATTCATAAGAAAATAAAGCATAGGAGGTTTAGGGAAGGAAAAGGGTTGGCGTCTGGGAATCAGTGTGTACTACAGGAGTAAGTAATAAACATTAAGTACCTGGGCATAACAATAGACCAGCATTTAATGGTCCCCACATATTGTAAATATTCTGAACGACAGAGTAAGGAAACAAACATTATATATTTAGATGTTAAAGGGATATTCTAAACGAAAAATTATTTAGAACCACATACTCCGCTTTCTGTCAATCAATTATACAATACGGCTTTGTAGGATGGGCGGTATATATATTACACAATTTGAACACAAACAATTTACATATCAGAAAAACTAATCATAAAAATAATTTTAAAGAACCCTATTTATATTCGTCAGAACTTTTATTCAAACAATTTAAGGTCAGAAAATTAAGTAAGTACATTATACCTCTACCATGCAACATTACAATTTTATTAAGATAATATTCAAAATAAAGTTGCACCCTTTAAAAATAACAGAAATCTTAGACAAACGTCAATACTTCTTCGTACTCCAAAATATGAAGACATTTAAATCATAAACTTCACGGATTTTTTTTTTAATTCATTACCAGAAAAAAATAGAAATAGGAATACTAATATAAAGAATTTAAAACTCACCTTAAAAATTATATGAAAACTTTAATTGAATCATGTCAAATAAAACCAATATAATAACACCCCCACATACACACAAACCCTGCTTATTTATAGGAGTTCATCAAATACATCTATTATGTAATTAATTACTGAATAAAATTTATTTATAATTTATGTATCTTTTTGTGATTAATGAAAAAAAAAAACAAATCCCTCCCTATGCGGCGAAAGGCAATGGGTAAAGAGAGTTGTCAGCTGGAGAGGTCAGAGGATCTCTTTCAATCTGCCTCTCCCGATCTGACATGCCACGAAGAAGATGGGCAGATGCATCTGCCGCCAGGACCTGGACCTTTCAAAAACTAAATATCTTGCATAAGGTCAACTTATTATTCAATTTCATGTATATAAATGTCATTTTATAGCCAGATGTGAAATCATCTAAACAAGTAAACAAAAATATATCAATAAGGTTTTCGAGTTTAGGCTCTAATTACTACAATCAAGTTCAACTAGCCCGGGCCTAACCACCCATTGTTTTCCAATAAGAGAAAATCTACCAAACATATTACATAACTTTATATGTATTTTTTAAAGATATAATTTTTAAATCTCTGACAGCCCTGCTTTAGTCAGCAGCGTTTTCACCGTAATTTTACAAAGTTGCATTTGCTTACCTCATTTTAAAACAATGCGCACTTGGAACACATTGACGACACATTAATATTAGAATTGCATGAGTGTGTTTATTGGGTAGGTGGTTGGGTACATGATTACTGGCTGCAGGTTCAAATGGTGATGGAGTTGATAATATTTTAAAACTCTCACTGGGAGCTCCCGTCTGGAGCCAGTGAGACTATGGCACCCCCAATTGGGGTTTTGAGGCTGAAGGTAATGTATACGGGAAGAAAAAGGTTAGGAAGTACCTGGCTATTCAGATCTGGTCACCAAATACGCTAAAGCCATTTCAAGCAACTTTTAAATTCGGAATAGTGGAATAACACCAGGGCGATACTAATAGTATCTTCGACTCTGGAACGTACCGCAAATATACTATATATTATTTTAAATGAACTGATTGTGAAATAAAAAAAATAATCACTAAAGTTTATTTATTCGATCCCGCAACCATCGAATTGCGAGTCAAGAGCTTTACCCCTCGACCACGGAGGCTGTATGAAACGTTGGCTAAAGGGAGAGGCGTAACATGACATAATTCCCCAAAAGTCAATCACGGTAATACTAATTTTAGCTATGAGAATCGTAAACCGTAAACTAATTTTCTATACCTACTTTGACGACTGATCAAAAATCACGGCCAAACCTGCTGATGTACAGTTCTTTTTAGAGTAAAAAGTCAAAACAATGGCTGTAAGCCCCGGCGAAAGCTTCCGCTCCAGAACAGCAAAATTATTTAAAACATGTTTAAAAAATTTGACAACTCCACTACGACAATAGCAATTATCGATAACTTACTGTACTACAGTGCCGAGATTAATAAACATTAGATATTCAAGGTCATCTGATTGCATAGTAATAAGCACATAAAACCAAACAATCGAATTAAAATCATCTTAATAATTATCATGTATGATATATGCTTACAAAAGTCTTTGTCACTGGTTTATGACACAAAATATTAATAAAATAGAGAATCAATCCATTTTTACCACCAGAACTTTTATGTATTAATGTTAATGCTAAAAGTAGTACATCCCCAAAAACATTAATTTTCAAATTTCAGTAAACCAAAGTCCACTAAAACATTTTGTAAAAAAGTTTGACCAGAAGTGAAGATCTTTTGAACACTTATTTGAACAAATCAGCCTTTTTTATGCACCACAAATTAGCCCGCCTTACAATTATTAATATTGCAAAATAGCTAATCTATTTCCAATCCCAATCAGAATCAATCGGAGACAGTCAAGGATAGAACGTTGTGTAACATAGTGTGTATTTTGCTACGAACAATTTTATAATTCTTTGGTGACATCAAACAAACATGTGCCACGTCTCAATAATACAAACTAGTCATAATCGATAAACTTTTTCCATTCATTTGTGTTCATTTAGAACATATTTTAAAACAATTTGGAATTATAGACTCTCTGTGTGCCTTGTTTTAGCTTATGTCGGACTTTTATTAGCAGAGTATTTCTTTATTTGTTTTCTGTCATCTCTTTCTATCCTGTTTAAAAACTACACCGGTGTACAGTGCGGTTTAAAAAACTGATGACCACTTCAAAACATATTTTGTGCTCAAATTATTAATTTTCAACCAGATGCTAGTCTTCCACGATCAAGGTATTTATATGGATTTTTTTCAGTGTTTTTGCGTATTATCCTTTTATCCCATATTCTAACCATTACAGATAGATATTTATTATTTTAAAAAAGATCTGACACTCCAATTCGAAATGTACATCTACAAAATTTTTATGTCAATAAATAATTTCATAATTTTGTCAAAAATTGTAGGTATATTAAATCAATTCAAAACTTTTTTTGTGTTATGAAATTTGCTTGAATAATCGGTTTCATTCATAATTTACCATTTATATCTTTAAAAAAATTTAGAAGGCGTTTATACCATTTTGTATATCTGTCAGCAATTATAAAAATCAAACTAGATCAATGTGTTGCTACCAACGTGACAAGAAATCAAAGTAGGTGTTTTAAAAATATAATTTCATAAAAGCTACAAAACTTTTGATTTATCCGTAAATACAAAATCGTCCGATTTATTTACCACGTAAAATAAGAAGGAAAATAATCATATTTTTTTTGGTGACAGGCGGAATACGTGAACCAACATACAGCTGAAATTTTTTACAACGTCATTTTCTGTATAAAATATTGATATTTTTACAAAAAAGTGTAAAGTTTTTCATTATCAACATTCCACCCTAAAATGTTTGATTAATTCCCTGTTGCTGCGATCATTTTAACATCCATTATCTTTATTTAAAGTTGGAATTTTTTCTCGAATTCAACGCCATTTGCAATTGCGGGATGCCTGTTTTCCAATAAATTGGCAACACTGAATTTAAACGTGGCCATATTTTTAAAGTTTGATTCTTCCGGTAGATGTCGCAAGTATATTATTAGCGTATGCAAAACTGAGCCGTTTTGTACTGCAATTTCAAAGAGACTTTAATAAAATTTGCTTGGCAAGTTTGGGACGTGGTTCTAGAGGATTGAACGCATTATTTTATGGATGTAAAATGTATCAGCAGTTTTACAAATGCAATGGCCGCCTGGTAGAAATTACAGTAGCGATTTTGTCGAAGACTGCACTTTGTGTAATAGATTTGTTTAGTTGAAACAATGGTGGTTTTGTGTTCTGAAATAAACAATAAGTGATTCAAATAAGCGGGCAGGAGGCGAGCGGACATTATTTGAGAAATAATAATAATATTTCGTGATTAGAACAAACACGTTTGACGATAATAATGGCGGACTTGTTAAAATGTGCAATTTGCAAAATGTGTTCGTGCTTTGAACTTTCTGTAAGTTTTTGTCTGTTATTTTTAATATTTCTTGTAAAAAAATATCGTTTTGTCACGAATTGTTCATACTGGATTCTGTTTAAACTGAATTCCAACGCGTTTAATAGCAGGAATGAATGATGTCATGAAAATACTTGCCAAAGGAATGGCAAAGTTAAAAAAACATTCGTGAAAACCGGTGTTTGGATGGGTGCTTGGTTAAAGTATATAGTGTGTTGTGCATTTACATAATAATAAACGTAATTAGGTACCTAATCATAGATTTCTCCCTATTAAGTATTTAAACAGTATTTTTTAATGTTAATTACGTATTTTTGGAAATTACTATCCAGTTAAATGAACTCAGTGGTCGAGGGGCATGGCTCTCGACTAGGTCGCTGGTTTAAATCCCGGCGCGCGCTAGTAAATTTTATTTGATTAATTTGTATTTTTACAGTTTATTAATTAAAAATAATGCAAGGTATTTTTGCGCCACGTTTATAAGTTGAATATGCTCTTGTTATGTCCTTGGTGTAAAACTACAATTCAGAATTAAAACGTTACTTGAAACGGCTTTAGCCGTGTTTGACGAGATCTGAATATCCAGGTACTTCCCCACCTTCCTTTTCCCAATATCCTTCGATAAACCTCAACCTCACAACATACCCCAATTGGGGATGACATAGTCTCACATGCTTCAGGCGGTTGGGAGCAGTTAGGACTGTTGTGGGGTATTCAATTAAAAAAATATATATATTTCATTGCTCCGTAGCTCACAATGAAAATAAAACTGTGACAAAAAACGGAGTGTAAATTAATGACCCTGTTACTTCTTTCATCGATTTCGAAGTTAAAGAGAAAAAAAAAAAGATTTTTTGCAGTAATTTTGTAGTAATTACCCGGACTCATCAGAATTTCATATATAATTTTTAAAAATCCTTTTTTCTCAGCAAACATTTGAAAAAAAGGAACAAAATTGAGTCCCTTAAAACTAATGGTATGAATTTATTCGCCAGCCATAACCTGGATTTTCCAAAGAGACAAACAGGGGATAATTTCATGAGTCCAGAGTTCATTGAAAGCTCGTGAGTGTTTAGAGAAACAATCAACGATGTGTTTTGCTTTATAGACATTATGAATGGTTGAAACTAAATATTTTTCTAAATTGCATAAGCTTCGTAGAAATTGTTAATGGAAAATTCTTCTTAATACCACTATTTCAACCTAAGATTAAATAATAACTTTTTTTTCTCATTTTCACCCAAGACCTTCCTGACAAAATACTTAAATTTACGATAAAAAATCGACATTTTCACGTTTTGGGGTGAAAGAGTATGAAATACCAACCTAACCATTGGAGCGTTCACGCGAAATATATAAATTTGCCTCGATTGCTCGAGATTTCCCAGAAGGTAATTTTTAAAATTTTTTCCAAAATTAAAAAAATCATACCTTCGAATTTTAACATGGAGCAATATAAACTGATTATAGTGCTATATAGCCAATAAATTAACCTGTATTTTACCTTTTATTCCTTATATGTAGGATTTTAAAAAAAATCGTTAAGTTTATAATCGCGCGAATCCTGCGTGTTTTTTTAACTTGAAACTGCCGTGAGGGATGCTTATTCGAGTCAACATAGAATATTTTCGATTTCTGTATGTTGTCTGCGATATATTTGATAATGAAAGGCGCATATCTATAGAAAAAGGACTTAATTTTATCCGTAAAGAGCTGATCAAAAATTCGGCGGGCAAAAAATATTTTCAAAATTTATTTTTAACATCGTTCTAAAATAGTCTAGGAAGTTCAGATATGCGACATCTATGGTCATCATTACATAGTATTTTAAATGAAGTCGCTCAAAATGCATGTGCGCGTTAATCTTTTAAACTACACACCGGATTTTCATGCGGTTTTCAACAATAGATGGAATGATTAAAAAGGAATATTTATATGTATAATACATGTAAATTATATTATAGAAAAGCCGAGAAATTCAAAGAAAACTTATTTTTGTGCGATTTAAAACGGCTAGCGGGCCGTACTATAGTCACTTTTGAAATTCGTTCTACGGAAGAAATTGGAAAATAGATGTCCTACAGTAAGTAAGTATTTGATTTTCCCTTTCAAATATCCAGTGTTGCATTGCAAGCATTTTATAATTAGTGGCGATCGCTTGAATTGCATTACATAGTATAAAATGAAGTCGCTCAAAATGTATGTGCGCATAGATCTTTTAAACTAGATTTTCATGCGGTTTTCACCAATAGATAGAGTGATTCAAGGGGAAGGTTTATATGTATAAAACATGCTTATTATAGTAGAGAAAAGCCGAGAAATTCAAATATTCAATTCGGGCAGCGGGCAGCGGGCAGCTGGCAAGCGGGTGGTGTGGATTTTATAAAGGGTGGGTAATGGCGTTGTGTTTCGCTAGCCACAGCAACGTGTGGCCGGGTCTGCTAGTAATAGATAAAGCATTTCAATAACTAAGTTCTAATTAAATATCTGGCCAAGGAAATGTTTTAAATAATTACTATAAATGTTTTACGAATGGTAGGAAGATGTGATCCAATTTTTGGAACGCCATCAATCGCAGAAAATAAAAGTGGTCCATTTTTCGACCAAAATTACTCCAGTGGTTAACACTTCAGGAAAAACCAGAAATTATTCAAAATTAAGACTTTATGATCTTATCACCCGGCAACGGAGGTCACATCAAGTCATTGTTTATTTTAAAGCTTTGAACTCACAATTATATTCTGCCCTTCATTTGTACTGATATTTTTAACTTGATTGATTTATGATTTATGGAGTGCGGTTATAATTTTCCGTTCATATTACATAACTACCAGAGTGTAATAACTCTTTAAACCGCTTCATTTGCACTAGCATGTTGATAAAGGGTTTTTGTTTAACAAACAAGTTTATACGTCGACATCAACGCTGTGACTATATTGTTGATACAATATTTAAACGACCGTTTTTTTGCAGGTTGTGTATATTATATTTTGGTATGCATTATATTGATGCTGGCTCAGTGACAGGGACAGCAACAGTTTGGTAAAATATCTATTATTCAAATTTCACGGCGTTCATTGTTAAAATAAAATATTTTCTAGACATAAGATATCCCTAGTAATGAGGACATAGAAAATGTGCGTAACTCTTTCTTAAGTATACAGATGTAGTAATAATTAAAAACATAGTTTTTCACAAAAAAATTTTTTTTTGCAGAACCATGGACCGACCTTTTGACGATTTCAATGATTCAAACCAGTCCACTGAAAAATCGCTGAACGACGTGTTAGTTGCTTTATCCAAGTTAGAGACATTCACTGAAGCTATGGAAATAGACGAACTCGACGGCGATCTGGCAGACCTCATCAGGGCTGATCACGCTGCCACCACCCATCAGTCTCCATTATCTGACGCGAACAACAACGCAATACCCAGTACAATCAATCATTTGACACATTCTGAAGTTCATACGTCTGAACAAGAGCAGATGCGGCTGTTTCTTAGAACACCACAGTTCTTACCGAGCTTTGAAAGCTTTCAGAGAAGTGTCAAGCAAGCGACTATGGAAGGATTTGCCCCAAAAGATTTGATGAACATTCCAGCTGTATCCAAGTCTTCTGATGGACAACATAACAGATCCGATTACAGTCTCATTTCAACGCTACGATCATCCCAAAGACTGAAAGATAAAGATCAGCTCGTCAATATCAATCAGAGACAATTTTCAGGAGGATCAAGACAAGTTAAAAATAAATTGACTGGTCAGGCTGAGATTAGTCGACCGGGCACTCTACTTCTCAATTCACCTATTTCTCAGGGCTACCAGTCAAACAAACTGCAAAGTAGACCTGATACCTCACCTCGAGAAAATACTCCCTCATCACTTTTCTTGAATCAGCCACAAAAAACTTCATTTCTGCCTACTATTTTATCAAGAAATCAAACAAGCACACAGGGAGTTAGTCTATCTTCATCGATTAATCAAACAAAACAAAGACGATATTCTCAGTACGAACATTTGAGTGCCAAAGGAAATCTGAATAATACCACAAACCCCTCATCCACATCATCCGTCCACCATGATTTGAATCGGCCTGGTACGCCATGGATTGGCTCAACGCCCCAAAATTATCAATCGAAACAAATGGTACCGTGTCATTACCAAGAAAATACTAAATTGTATCGCAATTATCCCAATCAACCACACAAAGTAAGTGCTCATTCCTCATCGACTACAAATCTCGTGAATGCCCTCAGAGGTAATTCTACTCACACCTTTAGTCATCAAAATTCTGCATCTGTAAATAACATGAAAAGTCCAAAGAGTTCCAACCAAGCGAAGACTTTTTTTTATAAAAAGCCTTACTCTCAGGCGGAAAGAGTAACGGATGGCTCAAAAGAAGTGGAACTCAGGAAACGATTAGCTGCTCCCAATATATACAGTACCCAGGGATCATCCAAAATTCAATACGCTTCCACGAAAATAACTATTTCAAACAGTACAGCGACTTTGTCGAATAAATCTTTGCCCAGAGGTTATACTCACATGACAGCTACATCAAACAGTAGCAGTGAACATAAAACAATGGCGAACTACATTGACTTAACCGATGGAAATGTACAAAATAATACTGAATATTATAAACAACAACAAACCCAACAAAGTAATGATTTAGTCATTAAAACAGAAAAGCTAGAAATTGATTTAATACCAACACCCATCGCTCCAGCACCAAAAAATAAACAAAATGGTTTTGAATCCACGTACAATTATGGAGCCCAAAACAGAACTTACAACGATAAAATGTTGGGTTACGGTAGATCTCATCAAATAAAAGCTGAAAAGATTTGTAGTAATGATAACATCCAATATACATCTAATCAATCTAACTTCCAAAATGCAGTTAATATTACATCATTACCACAAAACCAGGACACTGAATTTACTGAAGGCGAAATAAACAACACGAAAGCAGCCCAAAACCAATTTTTTGGCAAGCAGCATATGCATTATAATCGAATGGTTCAGAATACGACGCAAACAAAGTATTCAAACTACGCCTACCAAAATAATAATTCCGGTTATGGTGCAAATGAAGCAGCAAAACATAATGATACCTACCAAAATTGTGCCGGTCAAAATAATGCATCTGGTTATGTACCAAATGGAACCTCTTGGAGTTATTTTCGCGATGAAAGCAGTGCCTACGACCAGAACCAAAGTTATCCAAACAGCTCTCGGTGGAATCCCAATATTTCTGGGTGGTATCAACAGAATAACGATTTCATGGATAATACACCATCTGGATTTCAACAAGCAAATCAAATCGTCACCACAAACAATACTTCATATCCTATACATCAGGAGAATAACCTACACATGAATATCTATAACTTCAACAGCCAGCAAGGCTATCAACAACAAGAAGCATGGAATGGACAAGCACAACCTACCCCAGAACACGGGACTAACAGCGCAGTACAAAACCACCGTGTTGAATCCAGTATGTTAATTCTAAACCGGGATATTCTGGACTTGGATCAATACCAAAAGCAGCAGAGAGATTTGTTAATCAAAATCGGACTGACGAGGGCTATTTACAATGACCAAAATTCTACGGAGGATGAGAAACATAGGAGAATGGCCGACCTACTGGACAGCGTATTAGCTACTCCAGATGGTACGAATATAGTCAGGTATTTAGTAAACTAATTCATCTTTTCTATGAAACGGAAATCTTGTTGAAGGGTGTAGATCGGCTTTGGTGTCATGAAATTAGGACTTATCTTTCTGGAATTTATAGATAAATGCATCGTTTTTTTAAATGTTTGCAACTTCTCTTCTATTATTGAAATCATGGAGGAAAGATTATATATATATATATATATTCATTTGACTCTCAAATAAATGAGACTGTCTCATTAATGTTTCTTCCACATATTTCATTTCTTCAGTAAATTTTAATGAAACAATATTAAACCTGCAATGGGAAGACCGTTGGTTTATTTTATGAAAAGTATTCCAATTCAAATGAAATTGCGTTACGATCTGAAAATAGTTGCGTTGATCTATAAATTTCGCACAGAAAAGCCTGTACGAATTTCAGGACATTTGATTTCACCGAGGGAGAAACAAACAGATATTCTGCTTTATGGTTAAGATTATTTTTGAAACAGTGATAGTTTCATATTCTGTGAGATAGGCATAGAACGAGTGACAACTGTAGTGCTTTTCAAAGGCATTGTCAGACATTTTAACACCATGTGTTTTTATCCTAAGATGGTGTCCCCAATATGACCTTCGTAGCTTGCGTCAGGGGTTGACGGAAATATTTAAAATTATTTTTATTTCTCATTAAATATTAATTAATTACGATCGTTGCAAACGTATGTAAAACACTTGTACACGGTTGACATTTGTCACATGAGAGAATGGATGGTTTCTACAACTCCTGCTTGAGTTCAACAGCTCGGCTGTGGAACGATTTAGTAGACTAGAGATCTTTCCTTCCTCTTACAACATGGGTCTCATCAAGACCCATGTCTATCCTTTTTCTCTTCAAAGATGACACAAGCCCTGAGAAAAATTTTATATACTCGCAGGACCCCCTGGGTGAAGTGAATCTAAAAACATGTGTATTTGCACTTTATTCCAGACCTGTAGGCACTCTGGTGAGAGACTATCACTCGTAATTGAAACTCTGCCATAGAAAAAAAGTTAATATTTATACCAGATCTGACAACGCACTTCGCACTTTCTGTCTTCAACTTCAACTGGCTTCAAGCAGATATCACATCATCATCATCACTATTGGCTCTACAACCCCTGATGGGTCGTGGCCTCATTAAGAGTTTTCCTCCACTCATCTCGGTTTTGTCCCAGCTCTCTCCAGTTTAGAAGCTCCAAGATAGATATGTCTTTGAGGACGTTGTCGCTCCATCTTAGTCTTGGTCTTCCCAGGCTTCTTCGTCCTATTGGTCTTGAGTTCAGCAGGAACTTTGGAGCTTGATGCTCGGTCATTCTCTCCACATGACCCAGCCACCGAAGTCTTTCCAGTTTTATAAATTTTGCGACGTTTAGCTCCTTAAACAAAGTATAGAGCTCATTGTTATAACGTCTGCGCCAAAATCCCTTTTCTAGAACCGGTCCGAAGAGTCGCCTAAAAATTTTTCTTTCAAAAACGTCCAGTGCTCGCTCATTCCTTCTTATTAGTACCCAAGTCTCAGCTGCGTACGTAAGTACTGGTCTGATTTAACATAAAATACAATACTAGCAATATTTCTGATTACGCCTTTTTTTCAGGGACATCATAGAAGAGCAGTGTCGCAGGGTCGGTTACGATATGAACAGAATTTTGGAGCGAGGAATGGGCAAGAAACAAGAATGAAGAACAAGACTTCAAGAGTATTCAAGGCTTTCAGTTTTTTAACACACAATTTATGGTGGAACCACAGCAGAGAATAACAAGTAGAAGTATGTCGTGGCACATTTTTCCTTATGTCTGTCTGCTGAAATTTATTGACCATTTTCAAATTTCGACAATATTATTCAATATTCATTAATCAGAAAAAAATTATCTTGAACTTTCTGCAACTATTAGGGTCTACTAACCTTCCGATTTTCAGAATTGCTTGCAGGTCAGCATGCTGAACCGCCAACCGAATTATTACTATTCTGACGACCCTCAGGGAATGATATCAAATAGAACAATGTTTCTTTGTTTGAACCACTACATTTTTGATACATTTTAAGATTTTCACGGCCAAAAGTAATTTCGTTATTTGTTTTTGGGGTGTTATGCCGTGATGTGCTACCTCCTTCTTAGCCAACGTTTCGGTCAGCGTTGCAGTGTCCATCATCAGGGCAGATCTGGCAGATCCGGTATATGTGTGCCGGACACATCTACCGGATCTGCCCTGATGATGGACACTGCAACGCCGTCCGAAACGTTGGCTACAGAAGGAGGTAGCGCATCACGGCACCCCTCCTGAACACTTAGCAATATACTATGTTCAACCATCGTTTCGTAATATCAAGTTAGTATATTTTGCCCTCAGGAAGGAACGGTTGTTCCGAAATAGGTCATTCAAAAAAATAAATATTTTTTCATTTATTGAAAATAGATATATCGGTAGGATAACCACAAAGTTATAGTTACATTCAAAATAAATAATAATAATTCGGTTGGCGGTTTTGACTGCAAACGATCCGATTTGCAGACACCCTGCATGCAGTTCTGCAAATCAGATGATAAATAGAGCTTTTTAATTGGCGGTACCCATTTTCTATCTAATTTACATGTTGAACCAACTATATGCAGCATCTCCCTTTTAACGTATTATGCTCCTTCAATCCCCCACCCAAACTGTTTTCCGTTACCTGTCCCTGTCTGACAGTGTGTTCCTTCGTTAGTGACCTTGCAACAATTGTACCCACCAGTCAGTCTATTAAGGAAATTAACTTCTGCAGTGATTATCTGAGTGATCCTTCAGTACCATAATATCGATTTTCATCAAAATCGTGCAGATTAAAAAATAAGATAGTAAGATTCCTTACCAATTTCCATATTCAACCAAGCTGTTCCCTTAGTTATGACGTTTTGAAAAACCGTATTATTTTATTACAGTCCACCTTTTGTATAAAATACAAATATTGGGACTTCTTCTTCGATGGCGCTACAGCCCATATCGAGCTTTGGCCTCCTGCATCATTCGCCTCTAACTCCTCCTGTCCTCAGCGGCTGACTTCCAGTTTGGTACCTGGAGAAGCTGTGCTTCATCCCCTCTTACCTCGTCTTCCCACCTCAATCTGGGTTTCCCACTTTTTTCTTTCTACCTGGGTTTTCAGTCATAATTCTTTTTGGGACGCGTATGTCATTCGTACTCAACCTGATGAGTCTCGTGTGAGTTGAGATGTAAGGGGTCAAATATTGGGACTACATTGCATAAATCACACCTTATCGAAAAACTCTACAATACGGTTTATATAATTCGTAAGAGATATTCAGTGTTAATCATTCAATTTCTATGGAAATTTGGTTGGAAGTGTTTGACATTCTATTTTCAGTATTTTTCAAAAATTTAAGAGACGGATAATGATAATAGAAGAATTTTGACATTATAATATTATTTATCTGTAAGTAATAAGGTTGTGTAAAAAAAAAGTTTAATAAACATTTACGTGTAATTCTAATGCACATAGTAATATATTTTAAAACACCTTTTTGGTGATAAAATCTGTGATGATAAACTTTTTCCAGTAGTAATAATAATTGTTATCATTACTAAGTTATCATTCCAGCGATGTTTTATTTATTGTATTTTGTATAATATATCACATAACCCGTCATATTAAACAAAAAACAAGGCGTTAAATAGATTTTTTTCGGTTTTAAAAAAAAATACAGTGTAAACGTGTATTTGCTGAAAATGCACACAACTTTGTATTCGATAAAATTATAGAAATATTATAGGATATAATTGTTTTAAAGCTTTTTAAACAACATTTAGTACGATAAACTGGGCTTTAATATGATTCTAGTGAGATTATGTTTTAATAGAATATTTAAATATTTATTATTTATAAAATATTACATAAATTTGGATGGACCCCTGGACAGCCCCTCCGAAATTATAACTCTTATAAATTTTTTTTTTTTTTGCGTTATTTATCAATTTCAAACCTAAAATGGACTTCAAAAATACCTTTAATAATAAGCTGGTATGGATGGCAAACGAACTTATTTACGGTGTCGATTTATTGTGCTTGTACGCTGGTACATTCTAGTAGTTTGTGCTTGATGCATTTGAATGAAAATATGTTTTTTACTTTTGTTATTTGGCGGTATATCCTGTCTATACAACCTTTCGGTGACACTTGGCTCTATTTGTATAAGAAGGTATACCGTAGTTTTCCAAAATCGATTGTTATTGGTTAACTGTCGGTGGATCAACCGTCGGTAGATCAACTGTCGGTGGATCAACTGTCGGTGGATCAACTGTCGGTGGATCAACTGTCGGTGGATCAACTGTCGGTGGATCAACTGTCGGTGGATCAACTGTCATGAAATCGTGTATGTAAACCAGGGGGTGACTGACATTCTGATAATTTTAATATTTCTAGATTCAGTATTTTGATTTTTATTCTTGCGACCATCAAGACTGACATTTTTGAAACTATGAAACTAATAATATGTATGTTTATTTTAAAATATTTTTTTGTATCTAATGAGAAAAATAGATCGTAACATTGTAATAACATAAGGACAATTTTAAAAACAGCACTCAATTTTCGATTGTTGAAACCAAATAAAGATCATTATATTTTAATAACATAAAGAAAGTTTTAAAAACAGCACCTCTTAAACCCCTCTTTTTGACTGTAAAAACCAAATATAGATCATAACATTTTAATAACATACGGACAATTTTAAAAACGGCACCTCTTAAACCTCTCTTTTCGACTGTAGAAACCAAATAAAGATCATACCATTATAATAACATTAGGACAGTTTTGAAAACAGCACCTCTTAAACCCCTCTTTTCGACTGTAGAAACCAAAAATAGATCATAACATTTTAATAACATAAGGACAGTTTTGAAAACAGCACCTCTTAACCCCCTCTTTTCGACTGTAGAAACCAAAAATAGATCATAATATTTTAATAACATAATGACAATTTTAAAAACAGCACCTCTTAAACCCCTCTTTTCGACTGTTGAAACCAAAAACATTATCATAAAAATCTGCGTTTATAAATTATATATTTTATGACAACTTCTTTGCGTAAATAATGAAAAAGTAAAAAATTCACTTCACTAGAAAAAATTCTTAAATATTATTTTAACCTATAGCTAACAACAATAATAATAAAAAATCACAGGAAACAATTTAAGGCCTCCCTAAGACACAGAATCAATCTCAACTATAATTATATAATTATCCCGTCTGGAGCCAGTGAGACTACGGCATCTCCAATTAGAGTACATTGTGAGGCTGAAAGTAATGAAGGGGAAGGAGATGAGGGACAAAAAGGTGAGGAAGTATTTCATTTTATTTTATTTATTTAAATTTTATGTTACTTCATCTAAATTAATAGATAATTTCATTGACCTGTCTGCCTTGGAGTTGGGAAGTCACAAAGTCATCAGTTTTCTTTCCAACCATTTTAAATCACATTTGTAAGAATGCTCTCACCAGTGGCATAAACGCTTAATTGTATTTTCTGCCAGTTTCCCGTGGTTAAACGGGGAGATTTTTTTCTTCATATTTTCTTGAATTAAAGCTTCTACATTTGCAATCTTTCACTGTGGTTTGGTCACCAATCAACCGCCTTGCAAAACCATTCAGATTTAGTATTTTCCACTTAATTCTTCGCATTATTCCAGTTAATAAAAGAAGTATACTCAATCTCTCCAGTTGTACATTACAAAGAGAGAAAAAAAGTATCTCCGTTTCAACAACTTTCTTCTGTTTTTCTCTCCCCTCTTCTGGCAGGTACTTTTTAATACGCTTTTGAATCCATTATTCAAATCAAAAATATACTTTTCCCTTTGAATATCTCCACCGTCTCTTATATTCAAATGCGAACTTTATTTATACGGTTTAATGATACAGAGGGGCAGGAGCGGATAGAGGCGTATTCAGTTTTTGAACTTATCTTTTTGATTTAATTTGATTTCGGTAACCAAATGATGGAAGAAGAATATGTAGGAATGGAAAGAAAAGATTGTTACAACTGGGATGCCACCGGAATATTGAAATAGGCATACCTTGTAGTGGATGTCCTATAGTTCCCTCATACGAACTGAGACTTCACCGAGATTTCAGATTGCTTCTTTTGGACGTAACGCGGCGTTGAACTTGTTAACTTGCAAATTTCCCGTAAAATCCCTACTTAAGGTGGCAATGGGATCGAAAAGGGATGTGGTGGGAAGATCTAAGTAGACATAAATCTGTGGTGCTCGAATAACGATGGTTGAACATGTGAGGTGCGGTTCTGTGACAGTTCCAAGACAAATTGATCCGCTGAAAATTGCCTCCCCAGCGTACTTACATATTCACAATGTGCAGTTGACTTAGGGAAAATAAGGTTAAAATAATTAATACAAAATATAACTTATTGACCCCAAAGGGATGTGCAAAGAGAATGTACCGCCGAATAATAAAAATTTAAAACAAAATATATTACAAAATATTTTATACGTCCGCACAAGTACAGAAAAAATCAACACTGCGTATAGATTACATATCACATTTTTATTAAGGGTATTTTTAAAGTCGATTTTACTTTCAGAATTGGTAAATAATGCACAAAAAAATATAATTTTATATTAAATACCATTTTGATATTCTAAATGTAAATTGTCGCCGAACCGGTACGAAATACGCTCTCTGGTTCACCTTCCGTGACAATCCAACACAATGGCACATCAAAACACATTTAAAAGTGTGATATAGTCATTACAAGTGATGAAATAAAAAAGACCTAACCTATTTAACCTAGCTTTTTCATGATTTTATATCACTATTCAAAAAGTTGCGTTGAAGTGCCACTGTTTTTAGTTGCCCGATCACCGTAACGTGCAAGTGGTTGGAAACAAAAGGTCGAAGGCACCCAAAAAGCACGATCCTGTGCATTAAATACTTTAGACAGGTTAAATCAAGAGATTGTGAGAATGTATTAATTAATAAGAAGCGAGGTTAGGTTGGTAAGAGTTTCATGTAATGTCTTTATTTGGTGATAAACGATCTTTGAAAAATGACGCAATAATTTTGTTGTTATTTTTATTTCATTTAAAACAAACGAAATTAATAAAATACAGCTGTGTTATCTATTTGTAGTAACAATGGTAGATAAAAATATGGGAACAATTTATAAAATAAGTTAAAAAGCATAACGCGTGAGTTAAACACACATAACGTTATTTGAAATAAAGTAAGATCTATATCTTTGACTGTGATTTTAAAAGTTTTAAAATAAATCGAAGGACTCAAAAAGTGCTCATAATTTATAAAACGTTTTAAAAACGATGATTGTATGATTTTTGTAAATATTCTGTAAATAATTGATGTTTTTTTATGTTATGTGTAAGTGTTCTTTCTCTTGTCAATAATTTGTGATCATTATGGGGATATTTTTATGTACAAATTTTAATTAAAGATATCTATATAAAAAAAATGAAACAATACAACTTTGTATAAACCACTTATAAAATGTGCAAATCCGACCGGTTTCGGAACAAACGTTCCTTCGTCAGGGAAAGCTTATACTAATTTCTGAACTTTCTATAATAAAACAAATTGCTATAAATAACGGATATGAACCAAAATTAATTGATAACATCCTAAATAAAAAACTTAGCAAAATTTCAAAAAATAAATATCTATACAATTGTAATAATATTAATGATAAAGAATGGCGTAAAATTTTGTATATTAATAATTTTTCAGTTCAATGTTGCAAAAATTTCCCTTCTAATATTAAACCAGCGTTTTATGCAAGAAATAATATCGGTAATTTTTTGAGAAATACTAAAGATAAAGACCATAAATTGACTAATTCTGGAATATATAAACTCAAATGCAATGATTGTCCCTCATTTTATATTTTTGAAATCAGAATCAAAGAACATTTAAGGTGTCTTAATAATAATAATTTTTCTGAGTTCGCTAACCATATCATTGAAAATAACCATAGTTTTGAAAAAAACACAGGGATAAATATTCTTCATATTAATCATAAAGGAAAACGTTTAGATAACTTAGAAGCTTTGGAAATTAAAAAATCCTTTAAAAATAATGAATCTATTATCAACAAACAAAAAATATTGTCATATAGCCCAATCATGGATTTGTTCCCCTACCCACCCACTCTACACTAATACCTACCCACCCAATCTACATTATTAACTAACAACGGCTCCATCCCTAACATAATTAAACATTGTTCTAAACTGTCAAATTAGTATAAGCTTTCCCTGACGAAGGAACGTTTGTTCCGAAACCGGTCGGATTTGCACATTTTATAAGTGGTTTATACAAAGTTGTATTGTTTCATTTTTTTATAATGGATAACCACAAAGTAATAGCTACATTCAAAAATATAGATATCTATATATTCTAGGGCTACTATTGTCTTTTTTTAAAACCTTTTAAGCTTATCTTCATGGTATGTAGTTTTAGGAATACTTTTAAGAACAAGTAAATTGTTGTTGTTTTTTTTTTAAAGTTTATGAGTAAATATGCAAATTGTAATATTTAATTAAATGAAGACATTATTAGCGAAACTCAATCGACAATCTAGAAACAGAAAAATCTGAAAAAGATATTTGCATTTCTGGGACTCGAACCCAGGACCTTGCGCTTTCAGGGGAAATGCGCTAACCACTGCGCCAAGGTGTCAATATCCGGTTCAGTAACTTTTAACTGTATCATACTTCGACTAAGAACCACCCAAATTATTACATTACAATTTGAGGTTTTACTCATAAGTAAAAAAAAAAAATATATAGTCATCCGAGACTTGCAGAAAAGTCAATAGATTTCGCATATTACATAAAATGGATAAAGATTTATCCAGACACTATCTAAATAGCATTTAGATCGGGTTTGAATCTGGCAATCATACATAAATATTTCAGCCAATAAAATATGCGTTAAGAAAATGAAGATAATATGGGTGGTTCTTAGTCGAAGTTATGATACAGTTAAAAATGACCGAATTATCGCTAATATTGTCTTTATTTAATTAAATGTTAAAAATTGTTATTTTTTGAAATAAATAAAGAAACGCAATGAACGAATGAAGCATAATTGTAATGCAATTTTACATTATTAATTTATTATTGATTTCATAAAAATAATAAAGCCATAATTAATATTTGTTTCGATGAACTAATTCGGGTCTGTGTTCATAAAACCAGCAAGCCCTCTTATTGGTCGCCCGGTTACCTTACTTTGGCGCACTTTCAGGGGTGTGGAGGAGGAAGTTGATTTTGTTGTTGCGTTGTTTGTCGGTTCTGTTGGGAATATTAAATTTGATGACCCTTACCGGAATGTTGAATTACGATGACGGGATTGTGCGTACATGAAAGTAATTAATTATAATATATTTTGCATAATATTTATTTAAATACCGTTTATCAAAGAAAACAAACAAATATACAAGCTTGTCATTGCACTTTTAAGAATTTGCGCATTTTATTCAAGAAAGATTCTTTATTGTACCTACTTTTTGAAAATGTTTAATATTTGTATCTCTTATTTATTATGGTGCATTTATTTTGTAACCTTAAATAAGTTAAGAAGTCAGAAACAGCATTCGTGTTTAAATATTTTTTTTTATATGCTTAGCAATACCTTATACATTTTTTTGAAATTTTAAGATTATCCATCTTGTAAAACTTAAAAACTTTATATTTATATGTAAAGAAATATATTATGTACTTTAATGAAAATAATGTAACTTTGTATTTACCACTACTTTATCAAAAAATCGACCAATGGTTTCTTTGTTAGTTTTGAAGCATGAGGATTATTTTGATTAAATAGTGGTATTTACAAAGTTATTTATTTTCATTGAATTAAAATGACGCCACAAAGTGAATTTGTGATTATGAAATCACTTCCTATGCATTATTTTATTAAATTAAAACAATTTTAGCGAAAATCAGTTGAAAATCTGAAAACAGAAAAATCAGAAACCAACGATTTGCCGGAGCTCTGCCTCGGCATGGAAAGGCCCGGAACAAGAACGTCTCATAAAACGATTTTTTTTTCAGATATACAGGGTGTTAAGTGACGTACTTGACTTACTTTAACCAGTGATTCCTGACATTATTTGGAGTAAAAAATGTAAATGAAATTTTGGTCTCCGGTGACATTTTTGATGTTTTATTTTTTTTTCCTACAAAAACATAAAAAAATGGTAGTTGTTGAACAGTTGGAGGCGGGGTAAGGAGTTCATCGGACAATCGGCTGAGTGACCAGTGACGACATGCGGAAGAAATTTTTTTTGGTTTGATTTTAAAGAAAAAATTTTTGAAAAAAAAAAAAAAAAGTAGTCGAAAAAAGTCACCGGAGACCAAACTTTCATTTACATTTTTACTCCAAATAACGTCAGGAATCACTGGTTAAAGTAAGTCAAGTACGTCCCTTAACA
The DNA here is from genome assembly GCA_929108145.2 of Limnephilus rhombicus. Lineage (NCBI taxonomy): Eukaryota > Metazoa > Arthropoda > Insecta > Trichoptera > Limnephilidae > Limnephilus > Limnephilus rhombicus. The sequence goes on along the minus strand of OV815295.1, from coordinate 24,886,713 downwards.
CCCTGTATATATCTATTGCAGTTTTAATAAGATAAATGAAGGATAAGTTTTAATCCGTTGGAAAAAAGGTTTTTTGCATATTTAAAAAAAATGAGGTTCGGGCTGAGACATTTAATTGAATCAAAATGTTTGGGCAACATTTCGTGGTACAAATTTAAAACATTTACGATAGTTTTTTATGTAGCTTATTATATATCACCACAAATTTTATTTTTTAAGCTTTATTAAATTTTATTTTTAATATTTTAGTTTTTAATAATAGTGATTTATAAACTTCTTTTAAGCATATTATACTTAGACCAGATATTGACAAAGTTCAAGTAAACTTTCAACAAGTTGCAAGGTTTGCCCCAGTGAATATTAAAACACCATTTTATTACAGAAACATTTTTTTAATATGTTCATTAAAAAAAGTATGCGGATTTTTTGCGCAACAGCGTCATAACACGATTTTTCCGCTGCCCTTTTTTATCAGAAAAGTAACTTGTCGCAGTACCAACAATTTGAGATTTTACTCATTAAGTTAAAAATAAAAATAACACTTTTCATACAATTGAATTGCTTTTGAAAGCTATGCATTTTTTACACCTGTTCGTTTAACCAAAAATTAACAGAGACTTAGCCACCGTTCCATTGTATCTACCTGTTTATAATTTATTATAGATTATATACTGTATATGGAAACCTGCTCATAAAAAAGGATTGTTATAGGATGCCATTTTATTTTGCTACAGATTTTATATTTACAAACCGCATTTTAATTAATTTATTGAAAATTGTATGTATTAAAGTTTGTACGATCTTGCCCACGATACCAAAATGTTGAAATTTTATTGAAAATAACTAACAAAATAAATCATCATAAAATCATATTATTAATCTATAATACTTCTATATATTTATTATACGATATGACTACTTGAATTTATTTGTATGTTTAAATTAACTATTAAATAATTTTTTTTTCATTTATTTGCTATTTATTTATGGATATTCACAAATTCACTGCATTTAGCCATTTAAAAGTACTTGTGTTCAACGTTAATAAACCGTATTATTTTAATTAAATTAAATCATTTAACAATGTGTTTTAAATAAATTAATCCACGTATTTATAGAAGCTTCGATATTTAAAACCAATTGTATTTTTAAATCTGTTATTTCGTTGTTGTAATACGTTTATCTATTTAGTTAATAAAAAAAATTATTAAAAAAAACATCACCGCACTGTTCCTAATTTTTCCTGAAATTTTTCCTATCATGTAACTGGGGTTAAGGTAAAAGTCTCTGCTCTTTAGCAATTCAAATCCCAGGAGCAAAAAACCTTTAACTCGCAAGAACTACAAAACTGTAAAGGATGAAGAAGTTCTGAATTATTATCAAATCTTTGTTCGTTTTCGTTTTTTGCTTGTTTTTGATTTACCTCCGTTTGTACCGGTCAGTATCCGAGTCCCACCCAGGCGTCGTAATTTAAATTTTTTGGCTGGCTAAGTTCTCCATTACGATACAGGCATTTTTTTGCATTTTGTGATGGCAGTAGAAGATTTTTAAATATTGTCACGTTATTCGTGACCCACTAATTTTTGTTTTTTCTTTTCCAAAAGACAATTTAGGGTCGGTTGTATATAAAAAAATTGATGAATTCATCAAATATTTGACGTTAATTTTCACGTTCTGTGGAGATTTTATTCAAGTTCTGTCATTATATTACATATAATATACAATTTTCATTGAAATAAATTTGAAAGTTAAACTCATCCACGTAATTTATAATTCAGAAAAAAATTCGGTTCCAAAGGGGGAGTTGGTTAACCCGTCTGCTTGATTCAATATATTCGCACCTCACAATCTGGAAGCCTCAGTTTCGTGCGAAAATTCTAAATCCGTCACTTTGGATCGAGATTGTAAAATATCTATGCAGGATAGCTTTCATATTTTAAAGTCATTAAGAAACATTATTTTGTTCTCTTTCTGGCTAAATGAAAAATACATATGTTTGCGTGAGAGGAAGAGAGATATATAGCTTTCAAAATGAAAGGTCGCTCGGGACGATTTTGGTCTTATGAAAGTATAACGCAATTACAAAACAAGTAGACGGGTTGGCGCTGTCTTCCAGTAAGACAAGAGTTTGTAGGTAAGTCCTGTATCTGAGTCCCAGTTGCGATCTTTACCTTCCCGGAAATCATTTGTTGGATAACCAACATCACCCAAAGTTGTTTGGTGACTTTGCCGAGGTGCCCGGGTTGCGTATTTCCAAAACCTATACCGGTTCGGTCGCTTTACATTTTCAATATCAAAATTTAAATATTTAGAAATAAAATTATTAATTTCTAATATACACATCGGAAAGATTATTTTATCTACCCGGGTTTATGGGGTGAGGTTTGTGCGGGCCTTGAGAATGGTTGAGGGAGTCCCTTTGAGTTCTCCAGCCGTACTCTCTCGGAAGATCGCCTTGCACCGCAATGGGAGGGATGAATTCATACGTGCGTCACTCCTGGACACGCTGACCTCCAGATTCCTATCCACCCCTAATACCATTTTCCTTCCCATAACTTCTTCTCCTTCTTTTCCTAAAATGACCCTCCACAAAGCATTCCCAAATATGACATAAGCCATGAGGGGAATTATTTTCTTCAGGGCCTCCTGCGTGGAGCTAAGATAAAACCTCCTAAGTAACCCCTCCCACCACCCCCCCACCCCCTATTTAAATCTAATCATTTTTGTACTTGCATTGATAGTTTTAAGTTTGTAAGTGAATGACACGTAGCAAAAAATTAAGTAACAAATGTACAAAGAAAATAAAACTTTTCAAAACAAAATAAAAAAACATTTTGTTCTAAAATACAATACGTGTTATAAATTGCAAATATTCCAATTCTAATTCAAATCATTCCATTTAAAATTGTAAACCACAAGGAAGGTGATAATTACAAAAACATGATAAATTTATTATGAATTTTTTTTAATAAAAAAGTTTTCAGATCACATCTTCATTAAATATATCATCTTTGATTTCTCCTTCAAGTATGGCTGCTTTCTACCATGGAAGTATTGGGTAGGGGAGATTTTCGACGAACCTTTAGTTAAAATTCCCAAAGGTCCTTACCGGCCCCATTCTCAACTTCGCGGTGAGCCACTGCACCGCAGGAGCCCCACATCCGGTCATTCCGATACGCCACTGGGATTAGTGGTTTCTGATTTGGAGGTTTTCAATTTAGAAAATTGTTATATAATAAAAGCTATAATACATTATGTAAAAGGAAGAGAATTTTTGTACTTTCAAAGTTAATGTAAAGTTAATGTGTATTAAAAATTGTTACATGAAAAATTACACTGGCGTATATTTCACGCAAACTACTAAAAATACTAGAAATGCGATGGGCGAAATTACGCATTGACTTATTGGTAGGTAAGTGTAATTTACGCATGTGTAATTGTGATATCATTCAAAATGAATCTTTGAGTGAGAGAGAGAGATAAACAAAAGTTCGATTTAATACACATTTTTTTAAATTAAACTTAAAAAAAAAAACATTTTAATACCACACAATTTGTTAACATTTATTTTAAAAGGTCCAACAATTTGTTAATGGCATATTATTTATAAATTCAAATATTAAAAAAAAAATATATTTATATATTAAATATATTCTTTTAAAATATTATATTACGGTTAGGTACATAGATACTTTATCGCTTGTCTTCAAACAATCGGTTCCAATTTTATATAACTCTTATATTAAAAATAAATTTGAGTGCATTGAACATGAATTAATTCACGCGAGAGTAATGCAGATCACGGAGAAATCGAAATTAGTACGGCTGTTTTGAAGTAGTATTTACTTTGACTGAGGATTAAACCTTCTTACCTGAAACTGGAGTCAACCCCGCTACCAACTGAGCAAAATTCCGATTGGATAAGACCGATGTTTATTTCGTAATGACAGCGATTTTCAGAGAGATTCGTATGTATGTCAGCGTCTCTGTACGTGACTGTCACCAAAAGTTGAAAGAATGCATTGTCCTCGACAACGAGTCTATCTATTTGTAAGAGTTTCAGCTCGATCGGTTGTCGGGAAGCGGGTTAACTTCCACCTTAAAAATTCTAATACTGTCATACATTCATTCAATCAAGAAAACAAAATACAAGTTGAATTAAATGAAGACAATATTAGCGAAACTCGATCGAAAATCTGACGACCGAAAAATAAGAAAAATATATTGGCACCTCTGGGACTCGAACCCAGGACCTTCTGCTTACATGGCAATAGCTCTACCAATTGAGTTATGGTGTCTATATCCAATTTACTCACTTTTAACTGTATCATACTTTCATTAAGAACTACAAACAATATCTTAATTTTCTTAACGCACATATTATTGGCTGCTATCTTTCAAGTTTCAAACCCGAACTAAATGCAATCTAGATAGTGTCTAGATAAATTTTATTCTTAATATGTGACATCTATTGACTTTTCAAAGTATGAATATTTATTTTTATTTTTATATTTATTCTGAAAACAGAAAAATCAGAAAAAGATACGGTAACATCTAGGACTCGAACCCAGTACCTAAGCCTTGCCGGGACAGAGCTCATCAACTGAGCCAATGTTTCCCTCTCCTATTGTCTTCACTTAACTAAAATATAAAAGTTGAGGTTTTACTTATTAAGTTAAAAATAAAAATGAATATAAAAATAATTAAAAATTGTTATATTTTGATCAAAATGCACAATAAAGGAATGCTTACATATAGACATTTGCACGCTATGGACATTTTGACTAGTAAATAGGTCATACGTACATATTTTTACGACACGATAGCCGCAGAAATCAATTTTTTCTTTTATTTTCTGACCAATCAGCTTTATTTCAAAGATTTTTTCTTACCCTTTCTCCCCTTTAATTTTCCATTGTAAATGTAAAAAACGGCACTCAAAAATACTTAAACTTAACACTGCAAGAATATTATTTCCAACTTTTACCAATATTTACCTAAGACAAACAAATTTAACAAATTGCTCGAACAAGCCATTCATCATTTGGCGGAAAGCAAATTTTCTAGTCTGTAAACAGCGAAGCGATGAATTTAAAATTCAAACATTTTATTCATTGCATAATCAAATTGGCATTCCCAATTTAAATATACTTTCGCAAATTTATTCCCAATGGTTCGTTACTGCTGCTTTACCGATGGGCTAACCCAATTTAGGATTGATTTTCAATTCAGATTTCATCTTCTTCAATTGATGAATTTAGGAGAATCATTATTACAATTTGTCATTTTTCATATTAATAACTGAAACCCTCGGGTCTTTTTGAGGGCTGTTCTTGTGTGCTATTTGACAATTAATAGGACTCCAATCATTAGACCTAATCCACCTGTTTTGAAAGATGAACTTATATGAGTGAAAATCCCAAGCACTTTTTTATGCACCGAAAGTTAGGACTTCTGCCTATCAGAACGCGCCAATCAACAGAGCGACTCAACTGCTCAACGATTGGTCTGCAATGATCATTGACATTTTCTAAGTCACTTACAGACTTTCACTTATAGACATGTTAACGATAATTAAATAACCATAATAATAATAATAATACGTTCATTCCGAAATGTGTGGAGGTTTGTGCTATACGACACATCCCACAAAGCATTTGTAAAATAGTTCCATTATGTGGAACACTTCTGAACAAAACCATATCCTTGAAAAAGTGTTTAAAAAGCGAAGGTTACTGACCTCTAGCGTAACATTTTGAAGCTAGTTTATTATTGCAGATTTCCTAGTTGATAGCTGCACTGATTGAAATGATAATGGATAAAGCAGATTTCTGTATATCACACTATTACCTTGATATGTGTAGAATTGAAACGTTGCTTTAAAATGGCTTTAGCCGTGTTTGGTGACCAGATCTGAATAGCCAGGTACTTCCCAACCTTCCTCTTCCCCACCTCCTTTCCCTCCCCACTACCTTCAGCCTCACAACATACCCCAATTGGGGATGCCATAGTCTCACTGGCTCCAGACGGGAGCAGTTGAGATTCTTGTGCGGCATTCACTGTAAAAAAAAATAAATTAATGTTTATTTTTTTTTTGTGTGAGGTTTTTTGACTTATAAATAATGAGTTCTTTAGGTAAAACGCTCTCTTATCTCTTGGAAATAGCGAGAATCAACTAGTAAATGGTCTGATGACCAGTTTTTAGTGCTTTGTTGGGTCGGGAAAAAGTTATTATTGTAACATGTGCTTATAAGTGAATATTGTGTTTATTGAAGTTCTTTTGCCACAAAAAACCAAACTTAACAAATAGAAAAAGTACAAAAGAGATTAATGCGTTACCTGTATATGAGAGAATATACATAATATTCAATCCTGTAACCATCCTTGTTCTTAACAGGAATGCTTGATTTCAACACCTCAGAATCTCGTTGAAAAATATTTTTAGGCAAACAATTTTTTAATCAAGTTAAGTTTTAAAAAACTTAATATCTGAAACTATACTCAGTCCACTTACGTTGAAAGATGTTATATTATATGTCCTTAACAAGTAAAATCCCATGCACTTTTAATGCTTCAAAGGAAAGACTTCTGCCATCCGAACTCACCAATCGACAGATCAACTGATTCTGCATTGACAATTTTCAACGTCAACTACAGACTATAGACACATAATAGTAAAACTGCCCCCACACCTTTTAAATTTGTAATCTTATTCATGGAATATTGTTATATAATCGTTTTACGAAGAACATGAAAAGAAAATTCATATACAATAATACACACACGTAATTAGTAAGAATGTGCAAGCAAAGATTTTTTTTTAAATTTACATTCACAGTACAAAACAGACATAGACCTATAGCAGCTCTTATTTTAAACAATAGAACAATAATAATTCACAACATCAAGCACACACTTTTTAACAAACCTGGATTGCGTGGTCCCAGAAACTAATACCTCATTCGCTCATCGACAATTCTGGTTCATCGCTCCTAATATATATAATGATGCTCTGAGTACTGACATAAAGTCAAGTAATTCTAAATCACTTTATATAGCACGTGAACAACATTGGATTTTCGAAAGGGGACGTCCGTACTTCAAAGAATACATGAGTTCTTAACACTAAATTTAAAATTATTATTAATTTTTGCATTTCAAAATGTTTATTTCGATTTTTATTTCTATTTTTTTTTTTAATGTTAATTTTTTTTTCTTTATGTTTTTATTTATATACCTATTTGTTTTAATTTATATATTTGCATAGAACACATGAGTTCTTAACACTTTATCTTTATTATTAGTTTATGTATTTAAAAATTTGAATTTTCATTTAATTTAATTTTCATATTTCTTAATTTTTATTTTGTAAGTATGTTTAATTAAAACAAAATATTATTTTTTAATTCCTATTTAAAATATTAAATGTATGACTACCACAACACGGGCATTAGCCTAGGGTGGTAGCCAAGAAAAACCAAAACATCTGTAACCAATAAAATTTTATTTAAAAAAAAAACATATTAAAAAAACTTATTTCACAAATTGTAAGACCCAATAATGTCACCTCTTGCATGTTGATTCGATACTTTAAAATTTGTTTTTTATTATTTTTTAAATCTTCAATAAGCACGTGTTATTTGCTTAATTTCACTTTCTTTATGGATACTGCTTAGATTTTACATATGTACACTTCAATACTTTTTAACAATTTCTCGTTTTTTGCACCTCCACGAGTTCTAAATTTGTAATCTTTTTTTGCAATATAAAACTTTTAAACTTTTTATATTATAGATCATGAAAATGAAATAAATAAAGTCAACCAGTATCCACAATTGAAGAAAAATGTGACCAGATATCGCCATAGTATATGGTAGCCAGGTATTTCCTCTAAATCCTTTTCCCCACTTCCTTCCCCTCCCCATACCCAACAGCCTCACAACATATCTCAATTGAGGATGCCTTAGTTTTATTGACTCCGGTTAGAAGGGAGTTGTTGGGACTCTTTTGCGATATTCACCTAAAAAGAAGAAAAAAAATTAAGGGTGACATAATTTATTTTAACTAGAATTCAGCAACAGAAAGTTTTTATTTATTTTAATTTTTTAAACTTTATGAGTAAAATCTCAATTTATAATATTTCATTAAATGAAGACAATATTAGCGAAACTCAATCGAAAATCTGAGACAGAAAAATCAGAAAAGATATTGGCTCCGCTGGGACACGAACCCAGGACCCTTTGCTTACATGGCAAGAGCTCTACCGATTGAGCTACGGAACCCATATGAAATTCGGTCACTTTTAACTGTATCATACTTCGACTAAGAACTACCAACATTATCTTCATCCCAGCGGAGCCAATATCTTTTCTGATTTTTCTGTCTCAGATTTTCGATTGAGTTTCGCTAATATTGTCTTCATTTAATTAAATATTATAATTTGAGAAAGTTTTTAGTTTGGGAAGCGAGTACGGGTACCGTCGTCCCAGGAATATATCATTTATTTGATAATCAACACCTCTGCCATAGGTCACCCAAGTAGTTCGCTATGTTTGGTGACATTGCACAGGTGTCCGGGGTCATGTGTGGTGTGTGGTGTAATCTGATCTTGGCGACAGATACCCCTGCCCACCAGCTGGGTGGTGGAAGAGGCCAGCGTGGGGAAACCCTTTGACATCTTCTGCTGATCTGTCTCGACCCATCGTCTTGCACCGCGGTGGGAGGGAAGAACTCACATGTCCGCCACTCCTGGACACACTGACCCCTAGATTCCTACCCATCCCTCATTCATGTCCCTCTTCAGAACTGCTTTTCCTTCCTTTCCTAAAAAAAGAACCTATACACACCATCCCCAAAGATGACATTGAATGAAATTAATTATTTTCCTCAAGGCCTTCTATGTGGGGATAATGTAACAGCACTAAAAACTTTATTATTTATTCTTAAAAATGACGCATGTTTTCAGTGCAATACCAAATTCATCCAAAATTATTACAACACATTCGTCGTCAAGAACGAATACACGCCCTTAACACATATTCAAGTTTCCCGTGACAAAAAAAATAATATCCGCTTCTTATTAGCATACTAGCAAGGAAGTTGATTCATTCTCCCCTATTCAGTTCAGGGGTGGGCTGGTAATACATTCATTTGCAGGTGGTCCGCGGTATCGCAACCTTCCCCCTTCCCATCTCCCGTATGCAAGCCACGTAGGCTGGCCCGGACGCCACCACCGCCGTTCCAGCTATGGAACGGGCGCACAGGTATTTGCAGAAAATAATATGCAGTTACTTATGAAGGTACGTGATCACGAGGGGATTACGTGATCCAAAGGGTGCGCAGGGTTGCGAAAATATCACAGGGAAGCATTTTTAACACGCCATAAATTGTAGCATCTGTCGTTGATTTGATTTCAAAAAGTTTTAAACTTATTTTCCACAAGGAAGTCAACATGGCCCCATTCTATTTCTTATTTTCATAAATAACATCATGAGTTGTTTCGGCGTTGTCGTTATGCTTTTTGCTGATGATATCAAATTATACAAAGCAACATCGAATATGAGCGACTTCCTAATGCTTCAACAGAATGACATCAAAAAATTTACACAATAATTATAATCGCTAATTTATCCCTCAGCATTATCTATGCTACAGACAGAAAATCTAGGAAAAAGTCAACGAAATTTGAGATTTTGGAGGTATTTCCTTTAAATTAATTTTCATTTCATCTATATTTTTTTAATTTCTGGTAGAAAATAAGATAGTTTTCCTAGATAATCTGTGAATATTATTCCTTATGGAGTCAAGTATATTTAGTACATTTTAAAATCAGCGATTCAGTAAACAATGGAACAGGGATTTATAATCAGGACTATCAAAGACTTCGATTCATTAGAAGTTATAAAAACCGTATTTTTGTCGTTAGTGCGCACGTTACAGAATACAACTGAATACTATGGTCTCCATATAAATTTTAAAATATTTACTTTTAATTTTTAACTTTATGAGTAAAATCTCAAATTGTAATATTTAATTAAATAAAGACAATATAAGCGAAACTCAATCGAAAATGTGGAGAGAGAAAAATCAAAAAAAGATGTTGGCACCTCTGGGACTCGAACCCAGGAGCACTTACCATGTAAGCAAAGGGTCCTGGGTTCGAGTCCCAGAGGTGCCAATATCTTTTCGCTAATATTGTCTTAATTTAATTAAAAATATTTACTAACTGTAACTAACAACCATAAACATCAATTTTTTTTATGACAAATGAAAATAACACGTAAAAGCCCACCAGGGCTTAATTTTCAAATACTTTTCAATTTGGGAGGCTATGGGTACCGCTGCCCCGGGAACCGTTTATTGGATAACCATCACCCCTAATGTAGGTCGCCGCAAGTGGTTCGCTACGTTTGGTGACTTAGAAGGGGTGACCCGTTGCGTGGCGGGCTGGATCGAGAGAGACTGCCTGAGGGAGACATTTTGTCCTGACTAGACGGACTCTCTCGAACCATCGCTTTGCACCACAGTGGGTGGGATTGATTCATATGTCCGTCTCTCCTGGACACATCGACTCCCAAATTCCTAGCCACCCTTCATTATCCTTTCCAGAACATCCTCTCCTTTCTTTTCATAAAAGTACCCTCCGTACAGCATCCTGAAATATGACACAGACTCTTAGGGTTTTTTTCCTCAGGGTCTAATGTGGAGCTATTGTAAAAAAGGTCGTTGATAATAAATTAATGATAATTAACTATAATTATTAATAAGTAACAAGCTGCCCTCCGACCATGAGTTATGTGACCGAATGGTAAATAAAGGCACCGTATTAATTTGTTTCATAACATTATAATTGCAAATTCGCAAGAATTATAATATCTTTTCATGTAATTGGGTTCCGTAGTAATTCACGAAAAAACTTATTTTTTTAACAAATTTATAATGAAGATTTGCAGCCCCAAATTTTCAAAATGTAATTGGCCCACCCCTGTACACGTCTTATTCACGTTACGCCACTGGCTTAACAAATAGATCAGTAGTTTCATTTGAATATCGGAGGTTTAGAATGGAGACGAATGGGAATACGAACTTAATATATATATTAAGTATATATTCCATATTGTTGCCAAATACTTAGACTTTATTAGTAAATATTACTAATGTTATTAAATTGTTAAGATTATTACCTCAATACAGGCTATTAGTCCCAGCGAGGTTAATTTTTTATGTAAAAAAAAAACAACAACAAATGTATGGTGAGAAATTATAAATAAATAAATAATTGAATTAGTGCAGTTATTGCCCTCTGCATTTTTTTTTTATCCAGTTACCGACTTGTGTGTCGATAATACAGGTTTCTGCTGTGCGTCCAGATGGCGCTAGTGTGGGTGATATCAGATGACAGTAATTGTCTTTCCACGACTTCTTGTAACATTCACATTCAAATTCACGTATTTTATTTCCTCTTACACCCTTTTCTTTGTTTATTCGCTCTGCATGTTAAGTCATATACACTTATTTTAATTTATTTTATTTTATTTTTTATTTTTTATTCCATGATGTGGGTAGGATAGTGCAATCCCACACTTCTCATATAGTTATGAATATTTACACAACATGTTTTTAAATAAAATAAAAAATATATATCTAAGCGCCTCTTTCTTAATCTTAATCATTACGCTTACATCGGAATTCTAAATTTCTCGCATGACCGTACATGGTTTTACCATACATACGTCCCAGGGATCTTACTTCCACAGCATTCAGTTTACTTCCATCCTTCCTCTGCCAGTTCTACGCTTCACTGTCATACATCAGGGTAGGTACTACCGCTCCATAGTGAACTCCTAGTTTCACTGTAATATTAAAAAACAATTTACGTCAAGTTTTACGCATATACTCGTATTTTACAAAAAAATATATATTAGGGCATTCTTTGTCATGTACACCAATCAGAACACAGGAGAACTTTTTTTTAGTTTAATTAATAATATTTTCAACATATATTATTGTACGACATTTTTTTTACATTAGCTATCACTGAGGAAAATAATTTCCCTAAAGACCTCTCGTGTCATCTTTTGGGGTGCTGGGTGTTGGGTCTTAGAGAAAGGAAGGAGAGGAAGTTCTGGGAAGGAAAAGGGTATGAAGGGTGGGTAGGAATCTGGGGGTTAATATGTCTAGGAGTGACGGACGAATGGATCCATCCTCCCAACTGCTGTGCAAGGCGATGGGTCGAGAGAGATCGGCTAGAGAGGTCTAGGTTAGGTCTCCCTCAACTAATCTCTTTCGATCCGGCCCGCCAGGCAGTAGGCAAAGCTATTGGCCTCCAAGACCCAGACAAACCTCACCCCATGAACGCGATCACCCCTGTTAAGTCACCAAACATAACGAACCACTTGGAGTAACCTATGGCAGGGGTTATCCAATAAATGGTTCTCGGTATCCGCCCCCAAACACGGATATGTGTACTACTATGTAACGTCAAGTAAGAATTGTATGTGCCTAGGATTATTTATATAAATATATAGTGTATAGTGAACACCTCACTAGAAGAATCTGTGCTGAGGTGTTTATGATTCAGTATAATTGGTGTTAAGGAAATGTTATAAAATGTTATAAAATGATATAAGAAAGTCAAAAAACTACAGACAATATTTATAATTAATCTCATTATGTTATGTTTATTAAGGGGAACGGCTGCGCAACCCTTATTATATTAATTTAAATTTTTGATTTGATGCCAAAATACTTAACCACACCGAAAAAATATTTTTTTAATCAAAAGTTTAGGTACATATCTAGGACGAATTTGTGCTATTTTATTAATTTGTGTTTTAAATTATAAAATATTTGTTATTAAAAATGTAATTTTTCGTGTTTTTTGAGGCAACATTGACATTTTTTTGTAATTAATTAAAATTATTAAAAAAAATAATCTTGCTCTATCTACTATGTTAATTGTTTGACCGGTCAGTGACTGAGTCGGCATCGCATTTGGTTTCGGGAGTCGCTTATTCGATTTGTCGGCTGGCTAATAAATCCTCCAACACGACACACGCAACATTTACCGCTAACTGTGGTGGGAGTAGAAGATTTTCAAATATTGTCGGGTTATTCGTAACCCAAGAATATTTGTCTTTCTTTAAAAAAAAAACTAATATTGAAAAAACAATTTAAAAAAACAAAAACACCCTAAAATCGTTTTTTTGGGTAGAAATTTTAATTTTTGTACGACAAATTTGTATGCCAAAGAAAATTGACCATTTTTTACTTTAATTTAAGACGATCAAAATGCTTTTTCTAATATTTTTTTCCATATTTCAACATATTTGCGTAATAAGTGGAACAAATTTATTGTTTTATATATTTTAATTAACTCCTAAATAATTTCCAAATTTACCTTTAAAGTCATGAAATTTTTTATTCTTTAATAGCCTATATTTTTTAATTAAACACATTAATAAACAAAGTAGCTAGTACTAGATATTTGCTAATTTTTGATAAAAAAATAAATTTTCGTTGAAGAAGAAGAAAATAATCTAAACGAAAATATGAAAGAGAACAAGACACAGAAAACAGAAAAAAAGACAATCGTCGCAACTGGGACTCGAACCCAGTCCTCTCGTCTAACCGGGACGTGCGCGTTAACCAAATTCGCAATTGCTCCCTTCTGTCAAGCCGTCATAAAAGTCAATCTCATATTTCAAATTTTAAAATTATCAATATCATCTTAAACTAATTATTTTTCCATATTATGGGCAACTACCATTTTTATTGGAAACAATCATTCTAAGAATTGTATCCTGGATAGTGTCTCGGATTAAAGTATCTGAATTTATTCGTATGGAACTAATGACGTTTTATTAAGTCTAAATGAATATTCAATTTTTTATAAAAAAAACTCTCTTTTATAAATTTTGAAGGTTATTCCCATCAACGTAAAATATACATAAAAAAATTATTAGTGTTTTTACTAGTAAATCAAAATGAAGAAAATCCTTTGGTAACTTCTTAAAAATCAGGGATTAATAGAAAACAATTATTGTATAAAAACTAAAATAAAATAAAACTACTTTTTTTTCATACTTTTGGCGGCAATCTTTCGAGGGTTGTTCTTTTGGTGTTTATTTTTTCTTGTCAGGTTAAATATCAAATGTCAGATCAATATAGCATATTTTTGTGTAAAAGTGTACTTCTTTATAATTTAGAGGTGATCTGCAGAATCCACACATAGTTCCCTCTCAAATAATGTTGCCAATGAAAGTAGTGAAAATAATTAAAAAATCTGTTGCCTAGGTGATTTCATTTAAATAAATATTCATGAATAGGTAACCACTAATTATGGGTTTATTAACTTTTCCCCCTCCCCCAACCTTACAAATATTTTGCCGTAATGTTTTTAAATTCATATAAAAAAAAATAATAATTTTTCAGTTTAGTTAGTTATTTGGCCTCAAAACAAATTTAAGTTTTGTATGAAAAGGTTGGGTAATGAAAAGTTCTGTTCCTTTTGTTTTCATACCGTTATAAATGCACCGGATGTAAATACAGCGTTACATTCATTTTACGTTATAATTGAACAAATTGTCGATGTGTTTATTCCCAAGAAAGTTGTGAAATCTGGAAAATATCCACTATGGTACACGGCAGCCTTAATAAAAATAACTAATGAAAAATTAAAATTCTTTAGAGCATGGAAGCGTCACCGGAACCCTCTTGATTATCTGTCATTTTCTTTGCTTCGCAAAAGACAAAAAACGGTCGCTTCAGCGGCTTACAAAACCTACATTTCTACGATAGAATCCGGCATACAGCATAATGTTAGAAAAATATGGCCCTATGTCAATTCTCAAAGAAAATCTCCTACCATCCCCGATCATATGATTTATGGTGAAAAAACTGCTAATGACAGTAAAGGAGTAGCCAATTTATTTTCCGAGTATTTCGGTTCTGTATTTTCGAATGTTCAACCTGCTCATACAAGCAATGCCAGTGACTGTTTAAATTCAAATAGCGTTATTAGCTCAATCGAGATCAATGAAGACATAACTTTCAAATACCTTAAGTCCATCGATATCAAAAAGGGACCGGGGAACGACCAACTTCCAGGAATCTTTATAAATTATTGTAGTAAACAACTGACACCCCCCATTTTTGCCATCTTCAAACTATCGCTATCTGAAGGAACATTTCCTGACAAGTGGAAAACAGCCTTGATTACCCCAATCTTTAAAAATGGTAGTAAAAATGATGTCTCCAACTATCGACCTATATCCAAATTACCCATTCTAAGTAAAGTTTTGGAAAAAATTGTTTACGATCAATTATATTCTACCATCTCACCTTCACTCTTAACTAATCAACATGGCTTTATGAGAAATCGCTCCACAACCTCGAATCTTGTGTCTTTTATAAATTTTCTTCATGCTCAAATGGATATGCGATGCCAGGTAGATGCCATCTATACTGATTATTCCAAAGCATTCGACCGTGTTAATCACCATATTCTTTTACAGAAGTTATTTAGTCTAGGAATTCACGGTGATCTCTATAGATGGATCGCATCATATGTCAGTAATCGGCACCAAATCACGGTTGTCAACGGTTTCGCATCCTGTTTAACGGAAATCGTCTCGGGTGTGCCCCAGGGGTCGCATCTCGGACCACTCTTATTTAATATTTACATAAATGACATCTATGTATGCTTTCAAAATAGTTACTTTGTGTTATATGCGGATGATATGAAAATTTTTAAACCTGTACAGTCTTTATCTGATTGTATAGAATTACAAAGCGATCTTGATCATTTGTGCGCGTATTGTGAATCAAATTTACTCTCCTTAAACATTTCTAAGTGTCACTCAATTACATTTACTAGAAATAAAAATAAAATCATCTATTCTTACAACTTGAATAATAAACCTTTACAATCTACGTCTACATGTAAAGATCTGGGTGTTTATTTAGACAACAAATTAATTTTTGATAAGCATATCGAACACATAATATCAAAATCCTACAAGATGCTAGGTTTCCTATTAAGAATATGTAAAGTTTTCAAAAGTGCTAAGACTCTTGAAATGTTGTTTTGTTCATTGGTCAGAAGTCCACTGGAGTATGCGTCCCCGGTATGGAATCCTCAATATAAGGTGTACATAGATATAGTAGAAAGTATACAGAATAAATTCTCTAAATATTTATTCAAGAAATACAACAAAACTACAAATAACATGTTAAGTTTACAAAAAAGACGCACATTATCAGATCTGCTGTTTCTGTATAACCTGCTAAATAATAAAATAGATAGTCCTGAATTGCTATCCACTATTGGTTTAAATGTCCCAATGAGGCGTACCAGGCACACTTCTCTTTTTCATATAGAATCCAATAACACTAATGCAGCGAGTAACTTACCAATTACTCGCGCAATCATAACTTATAACCACTATGAAAAATTACTACACTTAGACATTTTTCATGATTCCTTGCAAACATACAAAACTAATTTATTAAATTTCTTGGCGTGATATAATTGTTTTAAAATTACTTACACTTAACTTTTCATTAAACTTTAATCAGTCAGTTACAATTA
The DNA here is from genome assembly GCA_929108145.2 of Limnephilus rhombicus. Lineage (NCBI taxonomy): Eukaryota > Metazoa > Arthropoda > Insecta > Trichoptera > Limnephilidae > Limnephilus > Limnephilus rhombicus. The sequence goes on along the minus strand of OV815295.1, from coordinate 24,870,122 downwards.
GTGAGCATATAATTCTTGGTTTCAAAATGTCTCCTTATCTCCCCCCCCCTCTTTTCTTCCTTCTTATTATTATTACTTCATTCATTCAATAATTAAGTTTTAAGACCGGTTCATATCTCAGGCGTAATTATCAAATGACATTCTATGGACTTACGTAATAGGTACATAACCATGTAATAATTTAATTTAACATACCTTATAATCTGTATTATAATGTACTGTGTATGTCTTGATAAACAAATAAATAAATAAATAAAGGTTGTTATTTGATTGATTTATTTCCCGTTATAAGATTAAACCAATATTTTTTTACAACTTTCTATGAAAACTAGCACTAGAAGAAGTAAATTCTAAGAAGCTTACGAACTTTTTCTCTTAAATATACGACGAAAGAAAAATGTATTTCTTAACTTGGGAATAATTTCCTCCCCTAACAAGTTTCACAAATTCAGTCTTCGAATTATTGCACATCCGACGTTCCTTTTTCGAATTCGTTCAGGCTGCGTTCAAAATTCAAATGTGAACAGCATTCGATGTAAACGTTTCTCGAATGAAGATTTGGAGATATTTGTAGGCGAATCATACATCGCCCGTTGGACGGATGTACTTTTACTCAAAATACAGGGTGTCCCGTTTAAATTTTTGGTAGATTTATACAGCGTTCTCTACTTTTGGTATATTTGATGTTATCCAATGAATCTGCTTGCAAGTTAGATTTTTCTCTCTTATGTAGTAGTGTTTTTAGACCTGGCAATTTAAATCATTAATAGGTTTCATCTTCTTGAAGTCAGCGGTACTACGGCAAGCTCAAAGGGAGATTATAGTTAGACTGAAGGAGTGTGAGAGAAGAAGACGGAAAAGAGTAAGGTTAGGAAGTATGATAATTTAGTGAAGTAGTGATTCGAGAATTCATATATCCAACCATCTGCAATATTATTTAGGTCTTCGAAGAATATTTGATGAATACCTCCTTATGTCTAACGGTTTCCGAGATCGAGGGGTAAAGAAATCAGGGGTACAGTGATCAGGAAGTCGCTTGTTCAAATCTCGGCATGCGCAAGTAAATTTTACTAGATTAATTTGTAGTATTTCGCAATTTAATCATTCAAGTAAATTTGTAGTATACCTGCGGCACGTTCCAGAGTGGAAGATACTCTCAGTATTAACGTGGTGTAAGTCCATCATTCAGAACTGAAACGTTCCTGGAAATGGTTTTAGATATGTTTGGTCACTAGATCTGAATATCTAGGAATACAATACTTCCTCACCTTCTTCTTACCCATTTCCTCAGGGCCTCCTATGTGAAGCTTACGTTAAAACAAAATTTTCAGAAAAATGCGAAGTAAAAAGATTTTGTTTTCATTTTGGAAATCTAATAAATTAAGAAAACATGAATAAAAAATAAGATTTCATATTCGATTTGCATAGATAAATATAAATATCTTACGGGTTGTTTAATAAGCGCTGATTTCCTTGCGAACTTCCTGTATCAGTACCTTTAGTATATTTGCTAGAATAAGACGTAGAACTAGAGGGAGGGCCATTCGTTCCCGTCACACGGCTTATGTATATTATGTTGATCTCTACTTTACCGACGCTCTGAGCAATTTATTCGTGTCAATACTTACCTATCTTTATTTCGTTAATGCACCAAAACATGTAGGCATATATCGAGTGACGAGCTAATTTATAGAGCGCTATTTTTGATAAATAAGCAACTCATAGTACTATATATATATATATATAATTAAATGAAGACAATTGGCACCACTGGGGCTCGAACCTGGACCTTCGGCTTTCCGGGCCACAGCTCTAACCACAGAGCTCAGGTGTCTCTATCCGATTCGGTCATTTTTAACTGTGTCATACTTCAACTAAGAATTACCAATATTATCTTCATTTTCTTAACGCACATTTTATGCTATCTTTATCTTTACGTAGTGGCCAATATTTTTTCTGATTTTTCTGTCTCAGATTTTCGATTGAGTTTCGCCAATATTGTCTTCATTTAATTAAATATTACAATTTGAGGTTTTACTCATAAAGTTAAAAATAAACATTAAATATACTTAACCACTTAGGTCACTTAGTGCTGAATTTGTCATGAAAGATCAAAAGTCATTGTTTCGTAGTTTTTTAAATAAATCTCTACACTTAGTTTAACTACTATATAATAATATATTGTCTAGAACTTAGAGATTTAGAGATCTGGTCACCAAACTTGGTTAAAGCCATTTCAAGAATAGTTTCAATTCTGAATAAAGGTCTTTCACTGGGGTGATACTTAGAGTTTATTCCACTCTGAAACGTGCCTTAAATACATTAATTATTATTTATTTAAATTTTTTAAACTTTATGAGTAAAATCTCAAGTTATAATATTTAATTAAATGAAGACAATATTAGCGAAACTCAATCGAAAATCTGATACAGAAAAATCACAGAAGATATTGGCTCCGCTGGGACGCGAACCCAGGACCAATGTCCAGGATCGTGTCCCAGCGGAGCCAATTGCCTACCCTGAACTATAAAAATCGATAAAGCCAATCATAGTAAGTAACGTTTTGTTCCACAAAATCGCAATTATTACATACTAGCACACCCGGCCACACGTTTCTGTGGCTAACAAAACCTTTATAACCAACGTTATCTCTTAAATCAAATCCACACCACGCTACCCGCTGCCCGCTGCCGCTTGGCCAGATATATTATAAATTTTAACCAATTTGCACAAAACCTTGACAAATTATATACCTACAAACCTTCCTCATTAATCAATCTATCTATTGGTGAAAACCGTTCGATTTGAAAATCCTTTGCGCAGTTTAGAAGATTTCTAAGAGCACATTCAGCGTAAAGATATATACTTAGTAAAGATTGTTAGCATATTGCAAACAAGATTGTTACTTAAATTACTCGCTTTTTATTCCTCAAAACCACCCTTAACGTATCATAGAGAATAGGGATTGATGCATCTACATCAATACATTTACCCCCTGACACCTCATTGACCAACTCCATAACTCCTCCAACCTCAACTCTTCTTCTATAACTACTTCTAAGGGAATTAATTGCCACCGGGCCATTTATATTCTTATCGTTATTAGAATTTTATCTTGGTTTTATATTATGTAAAAGGGGAAAATAATTCGAAGCCGTTCGAATAATTTCATCACCTTAGTTGGACAAAGTTCTAACTTTTTTTTTAAGTAAAACTTCTTTACGCACGCTTAACTTGGGGAGTAAGCCGGCGAATGCTTGACGAGAGCCTTACGAAAAGCGAGGCGAACGGTAGTTAAGAGGGAGATATAAGTTAGTGAAGATAGAAAGAGAGAGCGTAACTCTCTCTCTTCGTATGTTACTGTAGGGGCAAGAGAGAGAGAGGTGGGAGCACACATTTTCATTCTCTCATAGCCAGTTACGTTTCGTAGGTATATCTAAGACACAATGCAGGCCTATTGTCTGTATCACACTGTAGGAGCAAGAGAGAGCAGTGCGCGCGCAAATTTTCTTTCTCTTTTCCTAACATACAGATGGAGCAGAAGTTTTACTTCAGTTGTGTTGTCTGAAGCACAATCGTTTTTTTGTTATTTGTTTTTGGAGAGTTATGCCGTGTTGCGCTAACTCCTTATTTAGCCAACGTTTCGAACAGTATTGCAGTGTCCATCAGCATTAGGGCAGATCCAGCAGATGTGAAATTATTAGTGGTGAAATGTGTGCTTATGTACTTGGAAGCGATACCGTGTTGCCAGTTCCACTCCACCACGAGCAGGTATTACAGTATACTTCAAAAATGGTAGTAGATTTCAATTGCCCAGAAAAGCTTTGAATGCAAAACCGTTTTTTTTGTACATTTCCATAGCCAAAATATTTTCCAAAACCATACGTGTTGTGTTTCCCTAGATACTTGTATAAAGAAGATAAAATCAAGTTCCATTTATTTTACAAAGTTCTAATGTCACTTTGAACCTTTTACAATCTCCTTTTTGTTTGTACAGTTTATCGTTGATACGAGGCGCAATGTTTTTTCTTTTTTTTTTAAATAAAGACAAACATTCCCGGGCTACGAATAATCTGACAATATTTGAAAATCTCCTACTACCATCACAGAATGTGGAAAATGTTGTTTGCATTGTGATGGAGGACTTAGCCAGCTGAGGAATCAACACAGGACGCCTGGGTGGAACTCAAATGCGATGCCAACTCAGCTACCGACCGGTACCATTGTAGTTCATCACCTTTTTTTTGATTTTGAGGTTCAATGTTGCTTAAAGTATTATCATATTTTAATGGGAAACTTTTAATTAGAAGTGGCCCTAGCTTGTATTTTAGGGAAATATAGTTAGAATCTTATGCAATGATTTATTATGCCCTTGCTGGTTGCATATGGTTCTATCTGCATGTTTAGGTTTTTTTTAACATGAGCTCCATACAGGAGGCCCTGAGGAAAATAATTGCCCTCAGGGCCTGTGTCATCTCTGGGGATGCTGTGTGGAGAATTTTTAAGGAAAAGAAGGAGAGGAGAGTTCCGGGAAGGAAAAGCGTTTAAGGAATCTGGTGTCAGTTTAGTGTGTCCTGGTCATCCACCTCCAAGACCTAGACAAACCTCACCCCATGAACCTGGGCGTGGCAGCTCGTGACTTTTGGGTGTGCTAGGGTGCCATTACTGAAAAAATGAAATTATGGATGTTGTCGTAGGAGAAAATAATTTTTTTCAAAAATCGGTTTTTGTATGAAGATTTTTCAGGAAATACGCACGGCGTACGGCGAAACTGAAACTGCTAAATCACCAAACGTAGCGAACCACTTGGGGTGACCTATGGCAGAGGTATTGGTTATCCAATAAAGGTTTCCGGGGCGGCGGTACCCATTCCCGCCTCCTAAATTGAGGTATGTTTTAAAATGAATACTAATATTTAAATATTTTCCTTTAAAATATGTTAAACTAAAATACTTTACACAATATTCACTCAGAGACTCGGAAATTGGTAAGTAAAATAAAATAATATAATATAATAATCTTTATTTAATAAAATTGACAACAATATAACTAAAAAAAATTACGTTCTCAATGTAGTTTACAAATAGATTACATTAATCAGCACAGAAAAATTAACAAATAGAAAGTAATGTAAGAAAGGTTACACAGGAGTAGTATAGTTATACAGTATTTTTAGTTGTGCATAGCCTGCCTCACTAGGTGAACCTGTATTAATAGAATAATAGACCTGTGAATAGATTGTAAACAATCGTCTTTGAAAACTGTTATACCTCACATCTCAGAACAAGGTAAAGTGAAGTTGTTAGAACCCTGTCTAACTAAGGTAACGATTTGCTGAGTACCTGTGAAGGCATTATTGTCAGGTCGCGTGTTACGGAATCTAAATTCCTTCATTAACCATTGTTCCTTAATGAAATTGATTTATGATATAAAATAGTTAATGTTAATATTGTTTTGGCCTACAACAAAAAGAATGATTGGGTTTTCACCAATACGTATTAGCCAAAAAATTTCAACCGCCCTTAGTTTAATTTCACCAAGCCTAGTTTTCGCCAAGTTTAATTTCATTAAAACTATTTTAAGAGGACATATGTAAGATTTTCACGGCCAAAAGTATTTTCGTTATTTGTTTTTGGGGTGTTATGCCGTGTTGCGCTACCTCCTTGCTTAGCCAACGTTTCGGACAGCTTTGCAGTGTCCATCAGCGGACAGATCCGGCAGATCTGTCGGATCTGCCGGATCTGCCGGATCTGCCAAATCTGCCGGATCTGCCGGATCTGCCGGATCTGCCGGATCTGCCGGATCTGCTAGATCTGCCGGATCTGCTGGATCTGCCGGATCTGCCGGATCTGCCGGATCTGCCGGATCTGCCGGATCTGCCGGATCTGCTAGATTGCCGGATCTGCTGGATCTGCCGGATCTGCCGGATCTGCCGGATCTGCCGGATCTGCCGGATTTGCCGGATCTGCCCTGATGATGGACACTGCAACGCTGCACGAAACGTTGGCTAAAGAAGGAGGTAGCGCAACATGGCACAACACCATAAAAACAAATAACGAAAATATTTTAAGAGGAAGCCACAAGCCAAAAATATATGTATTATTAGTGTGCCTAATGTCGCCACTAATATAGGTAATAGGCATAAAATCGCTTGGCAAACGGAGTAAAGAGGTCACGATTTCGAATATGGTTTTTATTAATTTTATGAATAATTTTATAATAAGGAATAAAAGTAAATTAATGGAAACTATTGCAGATAATTTTAGCAAAATTGAATACGCCTCTAATGTATGGGCACCATACCAGAAAATAAACTTTGAGAAAATTGGAACAGATTCAAAAAAAGTTTCTAAGATACCTGTATAAGAAAATGCACGGGGTGTGCCCGCGTTTCACGCATCATGAAGATCTGCTTACAGAAACGTGTTGCCAATGTCTCCAGTCGAGTAGGAGTGGGGTTCTTGCGGTAGCGGCGTAAAAAATTATTAATAATTTAATAGATAGCCCATACCTCCTGGAATGTTATAAGTTGTATGTGCCGAACAACTAAAGCCACGGACGGTACCACGATCTTCTATGTATCCCACATAGCAGAACGGACGTTCTGGCTCGGCATAGCATGACACGAGGATTGGTGTTGTTAAATAACGCTTCCAAAACTGTTGACATCTTTAACAGTAGCCTTGAAAAGTTCAAGAGGCCTTTAAGTGCCACCCACTACCCACTATAATATTATGTATGTATCTCATGTTACTATTAAACTTTTATTTTATTTACCAATAATGGTGTAGATTGTGTCACGTGTGCACTGTAAATGGCTACACAGTCTGTATTACACATATAATTTAAAACCGCATCATAATAATTATATAGTACCTACGTGAATAATGAATTGAGCATGAAAGACATAAGCAGGCACAACACAAGTAGGTATAAGTAAGTTGTACAAAGGAGTTCAAAAAACAGATTCGTATTTAGGCTCAGGCTTAAGAAAAATCTGTGATGTTTTTATTATTTAAAATCATTAATGGATATTTGGATAGCCGTGAACTACTGAATATGATAAATTATTAATCAAGTACCCAATTACAACACTAAACTCCATGCTCCATTTAATATTGTTGCTTCATGCACTAATTTTATGTTCAACTCTTGTCTTCAGAGGATGATTCATCGTGTAGGAAAGAAACTTGCTTTGTTGACATATTTTTTTATAAAAACATCGCTTCCTTTAAAAAGCGTATATGTGTAAACCTTAAATATTTCAGATTGTTAACAGTAACAAATTCAATAAACACACTCTGTAACTACTTTCGTAGTACCTACTTACTTCTTTTACATATGTAATTGTTGTGTACCTTTAATTTTTATAATAATAACGTCCCGTTGGCGTCATATATTTTTTCTCGGAAGATTTTTCAATGTGGATGAGTGTTTCAGGCTGATAATTATTGCTTATAATAATTGTTACCCTTTGTGCTATGCATAAAAATCTTGTCTTAAACGTTAGTTTAACAATTAAAAATAATAATTATTGTTTAGGAATAGTTTTAAAATAAGTTTTTTACAAGATTAACAAAATTTGCCAAGTTTATGTTAAATATGTCAACATCACTTAAGTACTGATCCCCATAGTGTGAAATCGTTGTATCGGAGTGTGAGCAATGTAGTTCCGCTTATGAATGCTACAGTAGAATAGTGTATTTTGTCGTGTAGTTATTGTCGGTATTCGTAAGTTTATGAGTTGCAGGAGTTCGCAACAGTCAAATTTAGAGTTAAGATTTTGAATAAAAATGTTAAGTCGTTTATTTTACGTCTGTATTCTAGTGTGTGCATTTTTTATATATTTAATATTTTTTATATATTTAGTCATATATTTAATTTAATAATGTTGCCTTCACAGGATAACTCACACGTGCTACGCCATTTTACGTATTTGGGTTGTTCTTCCTTTTAACCTACATAACTTTTACCACTCTGTCACATTTCCACCCCTCCGTAACATTTGTTTTTACTATAAAAGAATTCTCTCTGGATCTCAGAGGTGAAACACACGAGCTGCGTGTATACCTATTTCGAATGACAACCCACGTGACAGAGTTGACGTACGACATAAAAGTTGTACGAGACAAGTTTTTGAGATTTAAAAAAAATATTTTATTAAATATCATATATCCGATATTACTTGATAGGTTATACCTTTTGGAGTTTATAAATAGTTTTATATTTTATATCGTCGTTTCATTTGTTGTAAAATTATAGAATATACGCAAGTCGAGGTGGCAGGAGACAATTGTGATTTGTATGAAATATCTATCTATCACGAGAAGTTACAACTCTGTCACGCAATTTTTGCTACAAAAATATTAAGACATATATTTTTTTAAACGTGCACAGTCGTTACGTCTTCAGTATAGTTGATTTTAAAATATTTATAAAATAATAATTGTGGTTATTCTGTTGAATTTTTCTCCAATCTCTGGTGGAGACAACTTTAAGTTGGTCAAAAAGAAGAACAGCCCATTAGTATTTTTTCAAAACCTCCTTCATCACTTGTAGACGAGCCTAGGTATATATTTGAGCTATAATTATATTTAAAAGTCAGCTTTATTATTTGTTTCAAGAACTTCATTTGCTTCAGGAGTATTCTGTCACCTGTAGTCAGAATATTAACGGCGTATACAAGACTGCTTGCAGCGATTCACGTAACTACAACTAAAACTCCTACCTACCTCTTCACAATTAATTCCTAATACGATTTTGATTCACAGCCGTAACTTGCATTATGTCAAAGTAATTACGTTCCCATCAATGCTTGCAAGAGCCCGTGTTCCATACATCAGACTTAGAAGTTAAGCTCAAAGCGGTTTGCAATGGAAATAGAGAAGTTGAGAACAGACTACTCGTGAAATATCGTGCATGGTCGGAAATCACGTACGGTAGGTAAACACCGCTGGTGTTGAGTATAGCAATTTCAGGTAATATAATTAATTAAAGTATTGTATTTAAATTATTTCATTAACCCCTCAGGCCTCGACCGTGTTTTGTCACAGGGTTAAAATATTTCCTCCATACTAGTACAATCAAATCCAAATAAATGGAATAATTTCGTATTTATCCGAAAACTAAAAATTGTTTTTGAAAGGTGATAAAATACGCTTAAAAATTTTGTAAATCGAAATAAACATATAATTTTCAAAATGTTGTAAGCAAACATAAAAATAAATAAAAATGACCCACTTTACGTTATTTCTAACTAAAATTATTGATAACGAAAAACTAAAAACATTTACACATTTAACTAACTAGCTTTCTAACCGTAACGCCGTTTCCCCGCAGGGGTAGGCAGAGAGGACGGACCGCCAAACAACTCGGTCTTGGCACACACTCTTTGCCTCACTCACATTCATACATCGTCTCATATACATTTCATTAGACAAATATATTATAAACGTTATTGTCACCTCACTTTTTGAAGTAAAACTTCTTTACGCATACTTGACTTGGGGAGTAAGCTGGTGAATGCGGATGACAGCGTTACGAAAAGTGTGATCGGGCAAGGCGAACGGTCGGGCGAGGCGAACGGGAGTTGAAAGGGAAATATAAGTTAGTAAAGTTTTACTTCAGTCGTGTGGTCTAAAGCACACTCGTTTTTTTTTAAATTAAAAAACAATAAAATTCACAATTGAAACATATGCATTGTGCTTGCTTCTTTTGTAATTTTTTTTTAAAGATATTCTAGGTAGGTCAAATTAGGAAAACACACTTTTATTAGAAAATATAAGCTTGGAGAAGATACAACTTTTGCACGCAAACTTTGATACGAGAGGATACGATGCTTTTTTGTTTTACATGAATACCGCACAAGAGTCCCAACTGCTCCCTTCTGGAGCCAGTGGGACTATGGCATTCCCAATTAGGGTATGTTGTGAGGCTGAAGGTAGTGGGGAGGGGAAGGAGAGGGAAGAGGAAGGTGGGGAAGTACCTGGCTATTCAGATCTGGTCACCAAAAACGGCTAAAGCCATTTCAAGCAACGTTTCAATTCTGAATGGTGGTCTTACACCAGGGCGACACTGAGAGTATCTTCCACTCTGGAACGTGCCGCAAATATACTATATATTATTTTGAATGAATAAATTGTGAAATAACACAAATTAATAAAATAAAATTTATTTGCCACGCCGGGATTCGATCCCGCGACCTTCGGAGTGCTAGTCAAGAGCCTTACCGCTGGACTATGCCGGCCGTTGACTTTGCTCGCTTTGCGGACACTACATAAAAATAATGGATATTGCATGATTTCATGTAGCTATTTTATCCTCCATTACAGTACTCTGATGAACAAAACCAATAGGATGATCGGGAATTTCAATGATCAGGTGATCAGATTACGAGTGGTGTTTATTACCATCTTATTTACAATGGACATTTAACTAGTCTTAAGGTCCGTTATAATGGATTCCATGTGTTGATATATTAATTGTTTTTATGTTTGATCTTCGGCAGAAGAAAAGGTCACTGAAGGTGCCCACCTATCGATCGGACATTATCGACTATCTTCGTAACCGTTCGTGTAATATACCCGAACGGGCGACAGTTGCCTCTCTCATACGGTACAACTTTATTAACCTCTATAAACTATAGTTTTTTGAAGGCAATGAGGGGTGCGATTGTAATTACATTAAACGCAAACAAAAACATAAATCAGCGATTTAGAAGCAAATAATAGATAAATACAATACTACCGACTGTAACAAATGACTGATCATTGATACACTACAAAACAAGCGTCCCCGTTTAAACATCGAAACAATAATTTATTTGGTTGGGTAGGTACTATTCCAATAGCAACTGGCTACACCTATCTGTTCTCCATCGCCAATACGAGAAATAGTTTGGGGCGCGGGAAAAAAGCATTTTGGCGCCAGTTTACATGATACGCGGGCATAAATTCGCGCCAAAATCGCCGTGCTTCGCGCGTGTTTGCTTTGTTCTCCAATTCGAGAATGCGAGCCGCTCCGATTGATCACACCTACAATTTGTAATGGAGTGTTTAACAGTGCTTCTCATTCTGTTATTTTTCGGTGGATAAAACAACGCAACAGAAAAAAATATGACGTTACATATTGTTTCAGAACATACTGTTTTATTATTAAGGGACATACTTGACATACTTTAACCAGTTATTCCTGATATTATTTGGAGTAAAAATGTTTTTTTTTTGGTTTTTTCAACTAAAAACAGTAAGTATTGGACACTTGACGACATCCGTAGTCCAGTGGGTAAGACTCTTGACTCACAATCCGGAAGTCGCGGGTTCGAACCCGGCATGCGCAAATAATTTTTATTTGATTAATTTGTGTTATTTCATAATTAATTCATTAAAAATAATATATAGTATATTTGCGGCATGTTCCAGAGTGGAAGATACTATCAGTATCGCCCTGGTGTAAGACCACCATTCAGAATTGAAACGTTGCTTGAAAATGGCTTTAGCCGTGTTTGGTGACCAGATCTGAATAGCCAGGTACTTCCCAACCTTCCTCTTCCCCACCTCCTTCCCCTCCCCACTACCTTCAGCCTCACAACATACCCCAATTGGGGATGCCATAGTCTCACTGGCTCCAGACGGGAGCAGTTGAGATTCTTGTGCGGTATTCACAAAAAAAAAAAAACTTAGTGCCTTCGTACATGGAGTTACTTACGAGCTTCATGCGAAAAGCACGCGCACCACTCGTGAGTACCCGTTTTGCTAGTGTTCGTACAAGACACAACGCGCCGTCTGTGGGTTTGATGTCAGTTGCACCGCGTAGCGTGCTACCGACGGTGCTGCTGGCACGCTACGCGTTGCAGCAATCGTATCTACTACTATCCGTTTGACGTTTTTGACAGAAATGGCGTCTGAACATGAAAGTAATATTAGATTTAGGAAGTGGAAAAAGTGCGTGTTTACACATTTAAACACATTTTTAAACAGTTCGAATTTTTTTCGATGGTGAACCCAAAATTTCCTACCGCTTTTTATTCTTATTATACATATATACGAGAACATTATTTTAATCGCTAGGGTCGTTCGACATCAGTATAGTATATCTGTAGGCTACTTGTGGTTGCGTCACAATTCCGGAGTTTGTGAGTATCTCCATGAACGGAAGGCCTTAGTACCACAAGTACCCTGCTAATATACTACTTTTTAATGCTGGTGTCCGTACACGGCGCTACCCAAAATAAACTTAACTTGATCATTTTTCACATACAGCCGTGGAGTTAACACGATGTCAAACAATGTCAAATGACTTTTTTTCCAATATTCATCCATGCCTTCTCTACTAAATCCTTTCTTACATATTCTGGTAAGCACGCATTTGTTTCCACTTCCAGAACAAATCTAACATTCCTTTCATGTTCCGACGACATTTTTATCAAACGTCAAACGAATAAATATCAGACACAAATGATGCGACGCGTCGCGTGCGATCAGCACCGTCGGTATCGTGATGCTGATTGGAAACCGACATACGTCGCGTAGCACCGTGTACGGGCACCAGCAAAATCGAACGGGGTGTACTTACGATCGGCGTGCATGATACGCGAGTATCTTGTAAGTAGCGTCATGTACAAAGGCAATTAGGTGCGGGGTGAGGGGTTGGTCGGATACTCGACTGAGTGACCATTGACGACAAGTAGAAGATTTAAAAAAAAAAGATTTTGAATAAAACTATTTTGAAAATAAAACTCAAAAAGTCACCCAGACATAATTGCGCTTCCTCCACCTTTTCAACATAACAGCATTACAGTGTCGTTGGTTAAAATTAGGGTAGAATTGACTCTTGTGAAGTGTTTTTCATTTTGTTTTGAAAATAAAATGCACACCCCATTTGGGAAATTAGGGAGGTTAAGGAGAAGAGTAAGATGAAGGTATGGAAGTAGTGCCTGATTGCACTTTTACCTCAAGAAGCTTGATGTGCATGTTCAAAAAATGAGATTCGTAGGAGGGAGAAAAGGAAAAAAAACTTAATTAAGTTTCTTGCAAGTTTGAGAATCTTTGTGTTGCGGTTTTATCAGCCCAATCTTTTAATTAATCAACAGCCAACATGCAACTTTTAATTCGCATTCTTCCCCCCGAGAAGGCGTTCAATTAAACTGAAAAAACCCGCGTTCGGCGCTTTATTTATGGGTCGGCCATCCATTTTGGAGGGAAAACTATCACGCGAGACGGAAGGGCGGGAAAATCAAATTAAGAACGTTACGTTCTTTATTCGAATCAGGAATCAAAACCGTGTTTATGGACTAACTAGCAGGTATCCGTGAAAAATCACGGGAATTTACATCGCATGAAATGTTAATGATTTGATTTTCTTTTGGATAGTTTAAGTTCGTTCAACCTTGTAAATAACATTTTTTGCATACTATTTGACCCTGATTGAGTTAACCTGAACTGAGTACCTACTCGTACAGATGCATTGCTTGCAAACGGTAACTACTTAAAAGAAAATTCCAGTAAATAATGGAAAAGTTAACTAAAATTCGCAATGAAAAGAACGCACTGGAAATATTTTTGGATTCTGTATAAGTACTTATTATTATTATTTTAATAACTAGCTTTTTCCCGCGGCTTCGCTCGCATAGTATTAGGGGATTTCCACTCAACCTCCTCCACCTTCCCTCTCCCCACTACACTCCCCCATCAATCCCCCTCCCCCGCCACCCACCCCTCCCACCACTCCACTCCCCCCATCAACCTCCCTCCCCCTCCACCCACCCCTACACCCAATCCTCCCCCCTCCACCTTCCCTCTCCCCACACCACTCATCCATCAACCCCCCTCTCCCTCCCCCTCCTCCACCCACCCCTCCCCCACCCCACACCCTCCCCACTCCACATCCCACCACCTTCCTCCACCCCTCCCCCTTCCCTTCCTTCCCTCCGCCCTCTTCCACCCCACTCCACCTCCTCCACCTTCCCTCTCTCCACTCCACTCCCCCCATCAACTCCCTCCCCCTCTCCCTCCACCCACCACTAACCTCACCCCCTACTCCTTCACATTCCCTTTCCCCACACCACTCCCCCCCATCAACCTCCTTCCCCCCACCCCCTACCCCTCCCCACACCCTCCACCATCCTTCCCCTTTCCCCTTCCTTCCCTCCCCCCTCTCCCTTTCCTAACCCCCTTCACCCCACCCTCATCCCCCTCCCCTTTTCCCCTCCCCACTCCCCCCACTCATCTCTCGCATTCCACAAATTCATTCCGGATACATTCAGTTTTCAAACTGCTCGCATGCCACCTATTATAATTTCTTATACAAAATTCATAATGCCAGAACTCAACGGTAGTTTTATACAACAACAAAAAACGAACAAAAAAAAGAATTATCCAATTTGGTTCAGTCGTTCGGGTTTATGCACATACATACGTTTTGGTGATTCATTTTTATAGATAGTTATTTAATACGAATTATTATTCTTCTTTTTATATTCTACCAAAAAATCCAGTACGGCAGTTTTATACTTAAAAAATGCGATACCTGTCTATCCAATTAAAACAATAATTGTTGTGTGACATTATGTCAAAATTTGAGAATAAAATTTTGCAAAACAAAGATTCTTAAATAAAAATTCTATTTTAGAAAATATTTAAATTAGCGAATTTATTTGAAGTACAATTTTTTCATACAAATTTCGTAAAGCCAGAGCTCTGCACTATAGCCATGTTCATATTATTGTAAAGTTTCATTAAAATTATCTTCCTAGTTTTATTAAAAACATCTTCCGAAAAAACTTAAGAACCGTAGAAGTAACTGAAAACTTATCCAAAACACAGTCCCCTTCACCACAGGATCTTCTATTGAGGAGAACTACGAAAATAATCTAAATTTATTTTGTATTTAGATTTAACTTAAATGTGTCTTTTAAATAAACCAAAATAAAAACATAAAACAAAAATTTTGATATTTCAGCAGAAAATTATTTTAATTTTCATTTTCAAAATTGGAACAAATATGTCAAAAATTCAGAATCTCCCGTAACTTTTAGTATATTCTATTTTCGAAAGCTTAAATTTCATTCTCGCTAAAGTAATTAGCAGAATAAACAAAACAAAGGGCTGCTTCTCAGTCCCACGAATACCTTTGAAAAAAAGCGAAAGCTACAGTTAACCCTAAAAACCGTAAAGCCTTAATAAAAATAATTATTCAGACTTCATATTTTCATACACAGCTTCAAATACTACGCTTTTTCTTAAAATACAGATTTCGTTAGAATAATACCTGGAAAATTGCATGAAATCTTTAAATATTTCCCTTTAATATTTCAGTAAAAAGCGTCTTCCAGCCAAAAAGACACCTGTACTATGAACATCTGCGAAAGAAACTTTTTCGCATAAAAATCCGAATGACTTAAAGTTCTCTCCGTCTCTTTGTCACATTTTTATTATTTTCTACAAAGTTTTAACTCGACTACTTGCGGACACTGGGAGGAGGTAAACTAGATCGGTATGAGGGTCACAAAATGACGGATAGATCTTTGAAATAAAAAAAAAATAATAAATTATTAAATGTAATACATCATTGAAGAAGAAGACAACACTAATAATCTTATCGAAAATATGAAAGAGAACAAGACTGGGACTCGAACCCAGAACCTTTCGTCTTACCAGGACGGGTACCTTTACTAATTCGCCTACTGCCACCTTCTACCAAACGTCATATTTGACAAATCTCATGTTCCAAATTTTAGAAGTATTAACATTATCATCGACTAATTTTTTTTTTCATATTATAGGCAACTACCATTTTCATTAGAAAATCGTTCTAAGAACCGGTTTGTAACCTAGATAGCGTCTCGGATAAATATATCCGATTTTATTTTAATATGGAACACATATTAACCTTTTCGTAAAAGTCAAAATGAATATTAAGTTATTAAAGGTTTTTAACCTTACGAGAAAGAGTCTCATCTGATAAGTTTTAAGATTTTCACGGCCAAAAGCATTTTCGTTATTTGTTTTTGGGGTGTTATGCCGTGTTGCGCTACCTCCTTCTTTGGTCAACGTTTCGGATATCGTTGCAGTGTCCATCATCAGGGCAGATCCGGCAGATCTGGTAGATGTGTAATTTTTAGTCGTGAAGTGTGTGCTTATTTACTTCGAAGTGATACCGTGTCGCCAGCACCACTAACTTTCACCAGTACAAAATAATCGTGACAAGCAGTGGCGTCATCGCCGCGGAACGGAATAGAAATTTTGTCACGATTATTTTGTACACTGCAACGATGTCCGAAACGTTGGCTAAAGAAGGAGGTAGCGCAACACGGCATAAGACCCCAAAAACAAATAACGAAAAAAAGAGTCATATCTGCTCACAGTTGTCCAGAGTCAGTGGGATTATGTCATCTACAATCGAGGTATCTTGTAGAGCTAGATGAAATGAGGAGGGGAAGGAGTTTGGGAATATAAGGAAGGTTGAGCTATATCTGGCATTTCAGATCTGATTATTCTTCAGGAGGAAAATAATTTTCCTCAGGGCCTATGTCATCTTTGGAGATGCTGTGTGGAGAAACTTTTAGGGAAAAGAAGGAGTGGACCTGAGTGGACGTTCCACAGCCGAGTAGAAACTACCTCTTCTCATTTGTAATATGTCAACTATGTTGGGCGCGCGTTTGGCGTGTTCTCCGACTGTCCATCGGTGCAGAAGGAATCAATGACGCTAGTTCCTCGAAGCATTTTCAATGTAATGCCGGTAGAACAAGGACAGAATCCACCCCCGTGCCTGTACTCTAAAGATTGCGATCCGTTTATTAAGACAGGAGAATCTATGAAACAGACCGCCCGTTTTTGGACAGAACCGAGGGTTTTTTCTAGTATTTTGAAAAAAAAAAACGTTTCGATTCCACCACCAGGAATCACCACTCTGAAGCAATGGAAGTATGATGCTATGTAGAAATGCCGAGTTGACATCCTACTTTATTTATAAAGAAATCAAATAATTTATGAGAAGTGTGCATCGTGTGGAAAATTGATCCAACTAGAAGTTTCTCTCATTTCGGATCGGAAAAAATTTGGCTTTTTTTTAAATGCGATATTAATCCTTATGTATAAAGAAACTGTATAAAGGACAAATTCAGAATCGCTTGCGCCAATACCATTATTGACGTAACCAATGGTTTCATTCATATAACAACTGTAGAATATTTTTAAAGCATTATCTACGACATAGTAGATCGACGTTCCCTACTTTACTGTCAAAAGCGAAAAAAGTCTTCATTTATTTGCAAACTCCTTTGAATTCTGTTTTTTTTTATGTGGGGTATGTTTATGTATGTATCAGGTTTGTGCAGAAATAATAAAACCAGTTCATTTTTGTAGGAATAACAAGATACATAATCAGATAAACAGAAAACAAACCCAAAAAAAAAACAATTCCTTTGTTTCATATGGATATTTGAACAAAAACCAGAAAGGTAAATTCTGCGCGGTTCAAAACAGACGAAAAGAAGGTTGGTGCCACTTTTAAATGCATTTGGGCAATATGAAAGGTTACAATTGTTGAGATATTTACATCGGGAAGAAAATTCTTTTCAATACTTTTAAGGGTTGAATTCCCGAAAAGTATGAGGCTGTTGATACTCTCTAGGATTATACAGTGATAAAATATGTCAAATTTGGATATTGATTCTAAATGATGACGATAAAATATTGCATTATATTACCGGTTTAGTAGACATTCAATTCAATTCATTTCATAAATATTAAGTTCATGTCTTTTGGTCCCGTTGGCATCATGTATCTTTTCTCGGAAGATTTTTCAATGTGGATGAGTGTTTCAGGCTGATAATTATTGCTTATAATAATTGTTAAAAATCATATCATATCATAAAAATCTTTTCTTTAACGTTAGTTTAACAATTAAAAATAATAATTAATGTTTGACAAGTTTAAGTATTTCCCCAATAAATGAAGACATAATTGGTCTCGACGCCACCTAGCGAGGGATTTAACACTAAAGGTGTCTCTCTCGCAAAAATAAAGTTGGTTGTTTTCAGGTGGAAAAAATATAATAAGCAGTTATTGTTGAATGAAACACTAGTATATATTGAATCATTTGGCGGGTATAAGATAAGCCGCCATAGCTCAACTGGGAGAGCAGCTGACCGGCAATCAGAAGGGCACGGGTTCATGTCCCGTTGGCTTCATGTATCTTTTCTCGGAAGATTTTTCAATGTGTATGAGTGTTTCAGGCTGATAATTATTGCTTATAATAATTCTTTTGGAAGACCATCCGTTGAAGTTTGTTCCACTGCTACTGACTTAATTCTTTTGAAACACCTTATTCAATTTCAGGCCTCTCTTCTGTCTGTTGAAATTCAGAAAAGTTTCAGAAATATGTTTTTATGAAGTTCATTACGTTTATGATTTCAACTTTTATGTTGTTGTTTCAGATAAAGTTATAAAGAAAGTACGAATGGGTAGAAAATTTTGGTCTTCTCATTTGGATTTCAATCAATCTCGGCCTAAAATAGGAAAAAACCACTTGTTAAGAATAGTTAGTGACATCTATGAGATAAATATTGTAATTAATTCCATTTGGTTAATTATTCTTAGTTTATTAGAAAAGTGTGCATATTAGAGACCTCTGTGGGAATTTTATAGAAGCTAGTGTTATCAGCCAACAAATTTAGGGCACGTGACCTCAGTGGATATTTGCTACTTGTATTGTTATTATTGTATTTTAAAAACAGTCTGAAAGACGGTATTTTTATAGTTTTTAGTAGTATAAAAAGGGCTATACTCAAGAAATTTGTTCTCTTCCATTAACCCTTACCTAGAGTATAGACGCCGTACCGCTTGAGGCGGGGTCCGGGCTGAATTTAGTTCTAAAAGTGTTGATTTCATTATTGCTCAAAAAGTGTTTGTAAATAAAACGACTCTTCAATAAAAAAGTGTTTTACAAATAAAAAGTCCACCACCCTTGATGAGATTGAAGTGACCCTAACACCACTGATAATTAATTAATGAAAATTATGAAAAATTAGGTCCATAATCAAAATACGACGACTGAAAAGTTTTAATTTATTAATCGAAATTAAACATTTAATGTGGGAAATAGTCATTTTGTCATGCAGAGAGTTGTCACTAACTAATTTGAACAATATCTAAAAGAATCACTGGAAATGACTGTAATCGTATTTAGGTTAATGACGGCCTCCGTTGTCGAGGGGCAAGGCTCTCGACTAGCAATCCGAAAGATGCGGGTTCAAATCCCGGCATGAGAAAATGAATTTTATTGGATTACTCTTTGTTATTTCCCAATCAATTATTAAAAATAATAAACAATATATTTGCGCCACGTTCCAGAGAGAAAGAAACTCTTAGTATCGCCCTGGTGTAAGACCATCAATTCTTAATTGGAACATTGTTAAAAATGGCTTTAACCGTATTTGGTGAACAGATCTGACTAGCCAGGTACTTGCCTACCTTCTTCCATCCCCTTGCCACTAACTTCAGCCTCACAACATACCCCCTCACAACAAAGCCAGTCAGAAAATGGGGATGCCATATTCTGACTGGCTCCAGACGGAAACAGTTGGAAACACTTGTGCAGAATACACGTAAAAAGTTACAAATTTTAAGATCTGAATTGCCAAGTAGCCTTCCTTTTTCCCATTTTGGGAGGCGGGAATGGGTACCGCCGCCCCGGGAACCTTTATTGGATAACAACACCTCTGCCATAGGTCACCCAAGTTATTTGCAACGTTTGGTGATTTAGCAGGGGTGTCCGGGTTCATGGGGTGAGGTTTGTCTAAGTCTTGGAGGCGGATGACCAGGACACACTGAACCCTAGATTCCTACCCACCCCTTAAACCCATTTCTTTCCCAAAACTCTCCTCTCCTTCCTTAAAAAAACCCTTCACATAACATCCCCAAAGATTGGGAATTATTTTCCTCATGGCCTCAATCTCACACAGCATCCCCAAAGATGACATAGGCGCTCAGGGAAATTATTTTCCTCATGGCCTCCTGTGTGGAGCTCAGGTAAAAAAAAAATCCTTCCCCTTCCACTCCACTCAACCTTATAATATACCCTAATAAAATTGGTGTTGCCATATTCCCATTAGCTTCGGGTAATACATAATATCAGAAATGATATTACATATTTTTTACATATCTAATATTAGAAATTTAAAAAAAAAATTATTACCTCTTGAATTTTGATTATAAATAGGCAATTAAAATAAAATAAAGGATTATTAAAAAACTCATGGAGAAAGGATTAGATTGTGAGGGTGGTAGTCGTATTATTAGAGTGCAAAAATCTTTCTTTTTTTTTGATAGAAAGACAAACATTCTGCTACCACCACAGTAAACGGAAATTTTGCTTGTTTCGTGATGGAGGACTTAGCCAACCGAGGAATCGAACACGCAACGCCTGGGTGGGATTCAAACGCGATGCCAACTCATCCACTGACCGGTCTATTTTTATGTAATCTTTCTTGACTCGGGCGGTTCGATCCGCATTCTTAAAGAACGGATTGCACTCTTTAAAGCTGCCTCAGGTAGGAATACCGTCCTTGTTCTACCGGTACTTCAATGGAAAAAACTTTGGGGAACTAGATTCATCGGTAGATCATACGGCGTACATCTTGAATCCTTATAGATTAATACACTAAAAGTTAGAAAACGAGTCAGAAAAAGAAATCTCGTTTTGCTTAAAAATATGTTAAGAGGGTGTAGCGGTCACTTAACCCGCTCTGATAAAACCATCGCTGCACCACTGGTTTAAGGAACACTCCAGACCGTACCTGCCTACGGCCGATACTACATCTACCTATAGTTTCCATGGCCGCGCCGCCTCGTAAATAATAATTCCGCCACTTACGCGAAAGGACTAGAACGTGTGGCTGTACCATACAAGTGCCCACAGAAGGTTCGAGCAATTTTTCAGCTTTGCGTGAATTCACCCAGCCTTGCTACCGTGAGAGTAATTACTCGCCGCGAGTATATAAGCAAGCGCTCGCTCGCTGAGAACCAGTTCAGTATAGTTTTCATTCATGGTTCGACATCTACACACCGGGCAGTGATTCAGTGTCGCTACGCAATATCCGCCCACGCGGGCTGATATCGCTCTCGCAGCAAGTGATTTACACGTATCCAGTGTGACACCTGTAACACCTTCGAGGCCTCCATCTCCAACTACCATCTCGACGTGAGATGTCAAGCAACCAGCAACCGGCAACGAGCCAACAACCACAACCGGCAACAAGCCAGCAACCACAACTGACCGACGCCTTTCATTTCTCGTCCCGTCTCTACCGATACGGCCCGCTCCTTCAAGGGTATAACCAGAAAAAACCAGAAAAGTCATTTTTAAATTAGGTTTTAGACGTATTGACTCTTTTCCAAAAAAAAATTATAAATGGATTTTGTAAGATTGTTCATTTATCTAGCATTCGCATGTTTTAAATTTTGAGAAAAAATGTTTATTTTTAATATTATAAGGTTATTCCATAGGTCGTTGGCAGATTTGTTAAATTTTCTAAAAATATTTTGTATTATACCACACCCATTTCAAATCATATGATCATGCAGTAAAATAAATCAATACGTTATCTGAGTATCGCATGTTTTAGAATTTTAATTTAAATAAAATCATTAAAAAATATATACGTACATGTGTTTCTTGACGAAAATTGGTCCATTTGTACAGGGTGTTAAGGGACGTACTTGACTTATATAACCAGTGATTCCTGACATTATTTAGAGTAAAAAATTTAAATGAAATTTTGGTCTCCGGTGACTTTTTTTGATGACTTTTTTTTTTTTTTCAAAAATTTTTTCTTCAAAATCAAACAAAAAAAAATTTCTTCCTCATGTCGTCACTGGTCACTCAGGCAGGTGTCCGACGAACCCCTTTTCCCGCCTCCAACTGTTTAACAACTACCATTTTTTTATGTTTTTGTAGAAAAAAAAAAAAAAAAAACATCAAAAATGTCACCGGAAGCCAAAATTTCATTTACATTTTTTACTCCAAATAATGTCAGGAATCACTGGTGAAAGTAAGTCAAATACGTCCCTTAACACCCTGTATATTTATTTGCGCACTTATAAACTAATACTTTTCAGATTTTTTTAACATTCTTATTTAACTTAGACAATATTGAAAAATGATAAATATTTATAATAAAAAAATAATTACAGAAAGTACTTTTATTATTTTAATAGTTTTATCATCACGCCTTCCAGCATTTTTGGAGGTAGGTATAAATTAAAGCAAATTTGGAATGAAATAAAATCGATATTGAGTTATAATTTTAAAAAGCTGGTACGGAGAATAATTATTCTTTCTCATTGTAACCGCCCTGCACGATCGTAAGAACAACTTTCGACGAAACGTGGATTTTCGGCGGCTGGCTGGTTAAACGATCTTAAGCTAATTATAATATATACCAATGGTGTCTCTCTTTGGGTCTATTGTGTCTTTTGTGTCTCTTGTGCAGTGTTACCGAAGCTCCCGATTTCGCGGGAGATTTCCCGATTTTTCACTTCATTTCCCGATCTACCGGAATGGCATCAAAATCTCCCGATTTTTCAAAATTCCCAGCGATTTGTCGTTTTTTGTCAATTCTTTGTATATGGTCCGCTCAAAAAGCAAATAATTGTCTGTGGTTAAAAAAAAAATTCCCCGGATTCGGGTACCAGAATAATTACAAAATTCTGCAATCTAAACATATCTCTATTATAGACCCATACAAACCGATCATCGATCATTTATGAATTATGAGCTTGAAATTATAATTTATTACTTAACGGAGGGGTGTCAAAGTGGATTTTATTAAGGGCGATTTATAAGATTTCTTTTTTTTAAGTCGGGTGTCATATTCGTGGTAAGTAGTTATTTTAAGAGTCGATTGGAGATGTTCATCCGTAAACCTCGAGCGATGTTTGTTTAAATAGTTACTACCGAACACACACAGAATAAGTGCTGTATGCTTACTTATATTTGGATATAACAATTTGGGAGGCGGGAATGGGTACCGCCGCCTCGGGAACCTTTATTGGATAACGAACACCTCTGCCATAGGTCACCCCAAGTGGTTCGCTACGTTTGGTGATTTAGCAGGGGTGCCCGGGTTCATGGGATGAGGTTTGTCTAGGTCTGATGACAAGGACACACTAAACCCCAGATTCCTACCCACCCCTTACACCCTTTTCCTTCCCAGAACTCTCCTCTCCTTCCTTTCCCTAAAAAAACCCTCCACACAGCATCCCCAAAGATGACATAGGCGCTCAGGGAAATTATTTTCCTCAGGGCCTCCTGTGTGGACTTCATGTAAAAAAAAAATATACATTAACAACATATTTAAAGCAATTTTTTTAGTTTAACATTTTGGCAAGGATTAAACTTCAAACATTCATTAAAAGGGGTTTTTTTCCCCTGTGAGACGGCTTGCGGACTTTTAAGTGTTCCGTTTGAGAACATGAATAGTTGCAGTCGGAATATGAAAAAGGTTATTTCACTGTGAGACGGCTTGTGGACTTCTAAATGTTCCTTTTGAGAAGATGAATAGTTGCAGTCGGAACATAAGAAAGGTTTTTTTCCACAGTGAGTCAGCATGTGGATTTTAAATTGTCACTTTCGAGAACATGAATAATTGCAGACGGAACATGTAAAAGGTTTTCTCTACTGTGAGACGGCTTGTGGACTTTTAAATATTCCTTTTGAGGACGTGAATAGTTGCAGTCGGAACATGAAAATGGTTTTTCTCCACTATGAGTTCACTTGTGAGTTTTTTAAGTCTCCTTTTTAGCACATAAATAATTGCAATCGGAACATACAAAAGGTTCTTTTCCACTGCGAGACGGCTTGTTGATGTTATAAAAATTGTTACTTTCGAGGACATGAATAGTTGCAGTCGGAACATGTAAAAGGTTTTCTCCACTGTGAGACGGCTTGTGGATTTTAAAGTGTCACTTTATAGAACACGAATAGGTGCAGTCGGAACATGTAAAAGGTTTTCTCCATTGTGAGTCGGCTTGTGAACTTTTAAATGTTCCTTTTGAGAACATGAATAGTTGCAATCGGAACATAAAAAAGGTTTTTCTCCACATTGAATTGTGAATGTTAAATTGTGACTGTCAAGAACATGAATAGTTGCGAAAAGGGTTTTTATCCACTATGACACGGCTTGTGGACTTTTAAATGTTCCTTTTAAGAAAAAGAATAGTTGCAGTTGGAACATGAAAATGTTTAATGGTTAAATTTTAATCTAATATAATTCCTAAGTATTTCATAACAGTAATAATTTCAATAACAATTTTAATATGGTCCATGCACTTTCTTTTTGTTTTTGATGATTAGACTGAGATGTTAGTAGGTATTTCGATAAAGGATTACTAAACAGTGTATCGTTATCAAGTATCTGTCGCCAGGTGAGAGGTGTTTTGAAAAAGCCCATGAGGTGGTTTATTGGTTCCTTAATAAAATTAAAATTATTACTTATTGATTAAAAGATTGTTACTTATATGAATATCATTCACTTTTAAAATAAAGTAGGTATTAAATGGATTTGGCGTCTCGTTAAGTGACGGGTGACAGTCCAAGGTCGAAGTTTCACAAAAATTCGTGCTGAGTTGCCAGACGTGAAATAAGTCCAGGGAAAATTGCGTTATTCCACAGGTAACATCTACAGTAATCGGATTGACGGCGCTGCTTTTGGGTTTTTCGTTTGTTGTTAAGGTTCTGATTCGCAATAATAAAAGGGATTCGAATTATTGACAAGGGAGAAGTTTTACTAAAATAATTCTAGTCATCTCCCGATTTCTTCAAATTTCTCCCGTTTTCTCCCGATTTTTAGGCGAAAATTCTCCCGATTTTGAAGTTTTGGTTTCGGTAACACTGCTCTTGTGTATCATGTGTCTCTTGTGCCTCTTATCTATCTTGTGTCTCTTGGGTCTCTTTTGGCTCTTATGTCTGTATGCATCTTTTGGCGTATTAATTGAGTTTTTATAACTGGCTTGTTTTCACGTATATAAAAACTTCTGCAAAACACCGTTTAAATAAAAAAAATCTCTTTGGCACCGGTCCATTACCGGGCTACACGTCATCATTTAACACGATCATATTTACTACACGAAAACTGTTCATTTCCCCGACTCGATCTTGAGTACAACACATCGGCTGCGGATGGTTCAAACATTCTACCAAATGAATTTCTTCAAGACCCACACACACTCCTGCCTCTCTTCAAAAAGACACTCCATACAGCATAACCAAAGATGACCTGCGGTGATTTCTGTGTGGAGCTAATGTAAAAAAAAGTTCTCTTGACAAAACACAAAACAGTCACAAAAGTAATTGGGTTTCAAATAAAATATTTATTTTATTTTTTTGGAAGAAAGCTTCTTCGGAAAGGTTTTCACTTTGTGATGGCATTATTTATTTTAATGAAAAGACAAATAACTTGATTTACATCACTTTTATTTATACACAATCAACATGTTTCGTGATCGATGTTCACATCATCAGGATCAAATGTATACTAAACTTAAAAATTAAACATAGATCACATGTGGGACGAAGGGGTAGGAGGAAGGGGAAGGGGTAAGATTGAAGGGACAATTGGGATTTCAAATTCATTAGCAGGGAAAGACCGGTTAAGTGGGAAAAGGTTCAAAAGAGGGTTTATAAAAATTTGTTGCTTATTAATTAAGTCTGCTTTATTATTTACATTTTTCCTAATTTCTAAAACCTCTAAATTATTTATCTGTGATGCCTTATAACCCGTATATAATATTTTAAATCCATGTTTTTTGTCAAAATTGTGATCATGTTTTCATAAATGATCTGCGAACTCAGATTCGATATTGCCATTTAATGGCCTAAGATGTTCTTTAACCCTTACTTCGAAGTATCTATTTGTTCTACCTATATAAAAGCAATTGCAGTCTCTACACTTGAGTTTATAAACGTCGCTGTCTTTGTTGTTAAGGATGAATGTTTTAAATTTATTATTTGAATAAAATGCTGGTTATATAGTACCGAGAATATTTTTACTAAAGATTTTTGACATGTCGTTATTAACAAAGAAATCGTTATTAACAAAAAATCTCTAATTTTAATAAACTTCCACCACTCTTACCCCTTCCCCTCCCTTCTACCCTTTCCTCCCATATGTGTTCTATGTTTAATTTTTAAGTTTAGTATACATTTGATCCTGATGATGTGAACATCGTTCATGAAACATGTTGATTGTGCATAAATAAAAGTGATGTAAACTAAAGTTACTTGTCTTTTCATTAAAATAAAATATTTATTTTGGTAAAATTAATTTGCTTCCATTATTAAGAATACATTACAAATAAACTTAATAGTACTTTTTAATTCAACTTTCATTACATTCATGAAAATCTTCTACTGATATTCATTAAAAGTTGAAAATTTAATACACACTGAGCCAGATTCAGGTTTCCAGTAATTTCTTTGTGGAAATCTGTTTGAAACAAGGTCAGCTTGTAATCTTTTGAGAAAATCTCCAGCCCGTGGGGCCTTTGCCTCAATAATAAATGAACATTTTCACCTTTCGGTTCTGCGAAGCCGGGGGCTAAAAGTTTCTTTCAGGACGCTCGGGTTCTTCAGGCTGATGCTAGGGACGACAAAATTGTTTGAAGCCGGTGAAATTCTAATTTTAATATAATTTTACTTATTTATATGATCTTTTATTTTATGATATAATTTGATACCTACCAACTATTTTTTTCATTAAACTTTTATTTTTATTTTTCTCTTCAAATACTGTAATAGTTGTTGTACTTATATATCTCATGCATGAGTATTATTCTTTCTTCTTACTTCTTCTGGCGCTAATCTTAATCTAATTGTAAATATGTATGTTATTAAGTCACTTGCTTTAGGTTAGCATTTATATGTCTTAGTCATAAGTCACTAGCTATATAAGTCTTAGATGTAAGTCACTAGTTATAATTGTAAATCTTAATTGTAAGCCATAAATCACTAGCTATATAAGTCTTAGGTGTAAGTCACTAGTTATAATTGTAAATCTTAATTGTAAGCCAGTAAAATTAGTTTCTAGCTATAAGTCTTAGATGTAAGTCACTAGTTATAATTGTAAATCTTAGTTGTAAGCAAGTAATATTAATTCCTTTAAATACTTATTTGCACAGCGCCCTTGAGGTGATTTTTCACAAAAACGGCGCTGTATAAATTAGCCAAATATTATTATTTTTATTAATATGGCCGGCTGGGGTTTCACTCTCCTCCCAGTCATGTTGGATTTAAAACTTAAATGAATAAAATACAGTTCGTCATTGTCGTTTGTCTCGTCTGAACAAGGATTTTGATTGACATTTAAAAAAAAAATCGTGAATGCAAAACCATTTATTTTGCTCATTTCAATAACCAAAAAAATTTTCAGAAACATTTATGTTGTATTTCTGTACGTACTGGTTTGACGAAATTGTAATATCTAGCTTTTAAAGATTCAATTCATTTCACATTTCACGTAAAACCTTTTGCAATAAGGAACTCCAGTGAAAAATATTATGGCTTTAAAAAAATATGATCATATAGACATAGACCAATAAACGCTGATTCTGAAAATATAAGTTTTATTTCATAATATTAAACGTAGTGTTCTTAAAAAAATATTAAAAAGTGCATTTTTAAACCTCTCGTCAAAGCACACTGTAAAGTTGGTATTACTGAATGGTTAGTGCTGACGTCACGCGTCACCAGTCATTGTATTGAAATCTTTGATTATGTAGGTATGACATAACCCATCAGTATTAACAACATTTCATGTTATTCGTTATTTCATACTGTTTATAGAGATTTAGTTGTGTTTATTGAAACAATATTTAACCCTAAACAATTCAGTATCAAAAATAGAGGTATCTCGTTTAGTTTATCTCTATTATTCAAAATATTGAAAAAGTACTGCACAAAAAAATAGTAATGCTACTTCTAGAGAGAATGCTTCGAAAAACGGTATTCAAAATGGCGGCACTTGATCAGATGATTGCCCAATCCTATAGTAATTTTTCAGGAGTGATGACGTCACACGATTCACCGTACATACGGTAGTCTTAGGGGGATCTTGAAAAATTAAAACTTTGACAATTATTTTAACTATTAAAACTAACTCTAAAAATAAAAATAAAAATGCAGTTATTTAAGTTAGAAGATCATTATTCATTAAAAAAATTTAAAAATTGGACTGGAGTTCTCTTTTGCCATTTTGTTTATATCTGAGAGTTGATCGTTGTAATAATGCGCGGTTTAGATCGTCACTTCAGTTCGATAGGGTTCTAACTTCGCCTTACCATGTTCTGAGGTGACAAAGTTTACAAGGACGAATTATCATAATCTATTTAAAAATTTCAAATTTTGGGAATCAATCTTCGGTACAGAATTTCAATTTAACATATTTGTAAGGAAAATATATTTAAATAATTCGTGACTTTACATTGGACTTGCATTATTAAAATGTAGTTAGAACCTTATGCAATGAAATATTATGCACTAGCTGGTTGCATATTTTTCAACCTGCACGTTTACAAATCTTCTAAAATGGTAAGCATATGTATGTCCGATTTATATATTTTACCTTAAAACATGTTAAACTAAAATATTAAACGCAAGATCCAACCTCAAAATCAGAAATTGGTGAATAGATTATGAGAAATCGTCTTTGCTAACTTTGACATCTAACATCTCAGACTGGTAATGTGGAATTGAGAACACTATTAAAAAAAGTTAGGTTGGTCGTTGGGAAAAAGTGCGTCGTCTCTATTAATGTCATTGAGGTTTTTGTAGATTTCACTAGATTCCTTAATTAAGAGTGCTCCACTTGTTTCTCTTCTAAATACATTAACACACACTTCACTAAAATCTACACGTCTAATGACAAAAAATGTAACTAAGCCCGAAATGTTTATAAGAAAGGAGGAAGCGCAACAAGACAATTATTGATAACGAAATATCATTTCGTTTCATTAAAAGAACAAGAGCTTCTCTAGTATTGCTTAAATCGATGTACGATGCCAAGAGGGTAGCAAGCGACATTGGTATGAACCTTGCATGGCATGAAACTAGGATGGCATGAAATGAAGTAGGACGACGTGAAGCTTAATGGCACAGGCATTAGAGCAACGAAGCAGCACAGTTACAAGATTTTGACACTTTTGGGTGTAAAAGTTTCATCTAAGATGCATAAATCTCAATACAGTACGATAGCACTAGTAGTTCTATTAAAAGTTTAAAGTTAAGTTAAAGTTATTAAAAGTTTTCAGGTCCAAAAAAGTTTTTTTCTAATGTTCTCTTATTTAATAAAGCAAAAGTAGTTTTCTCTGAAATCATAAGATTTGCAAGTAAGGACTTAAAATCTACCTAATTTAATATGAACCATATTATATTTCATATTTTAATTCCCAAGGTATGATGGTTATGCAGAAGCATCGATATAATATATTTAGACTTCCACTTTAAAACCCCCCACACAGCATACATTATTTGGGCCCCCTCTGAACAAAAGCATATCCTAGAAATAGAAAGAGTACAAAAAAAAGGTTTATGCGTTAACTGTATATGAGGCAATTATACATACTACCCATTCCTGTATCTATCGCTGTTCTTAACAGGAATGCTCGATCTTAATACCTTAGAAACCCGCCGAAAAAAATTTTTGGGGAAACATTTTTTTAAGCTGATCTCCGGTACTGTACTGAATCCACCTATGTTGAAAGAGATTAACCTAAATGTCCCTAACGCGTACACTCATGGAAGATCCCACGCACTCTTTTATGCTCCGAAAGCGAGAACTTCTTCCTTTCAGAATGCCCCATTAAACAGAGCAATTCAACTGCTTAACGATTCTGCATTGAGTATTAACATCTTCAATGTTACCTATGCGGCGGACACTTGTGCCGAATTCATTGCGCCGCCACTGGACCCCACTGAACATTCAGGATTGACATGCCTACGGCGTACAGCGCACGCTGGTATATGTCTACCTACAGCGGTTAATAATTCCGCCTCTTACGCGAAAGGCCTAGAACTTGTGGCTGTGCAATACAAATGCCCGCTGACGGTTCGAGCGATTTCTCAGCTTTGCGTGAATTCACGCAATATTACCTGGCGCGCTAGCCAGCTACTCTGCCGATCGCGCGAGTATATAAGCAGCAGATTCACTCGCCCGCTCCAGTCAGTCAGTCCCTAGTCTCCATTTATCTTCACGCATCAGCAACGCAGCAGCAACACTCACGGCACTACTGTCACTCCGCTCCGCTCCGACCCTCGCTACGTAGCTCAACAATAAAGACTGACTCATACACCGACTGACGCCTTTCATTTCTCTCGTCCCGTCTCTGCCGATCCGGCCCGCTCCCTCACCTATAGAGAGTTCAGTAACTATCTTTTGACATACGTCTCAACATAGTGAAACTGCCCCCTTGGACTTTTTTTCTCTTAAATTTTGTAATCTTCTCCGTAATAATTTGGTGTTTAACTGTTTTATGGAGAACCTGAAAAAATAAATAAATACCCACGATGGGTTCTATGACAGCTCATCCCAGTTGACCCCCTGGAATACTTATATATAATATGTGGTTTAGGGAAAATATGGTAAACCTACTTACAAAAAATATAACTAAATATCCCAGAATCAGTGGGCAGAGAGAATTTACTTAAATTAATTTGATATCCATGCCAACTTATTATTAAAGATATTTTTGGAGTCGGTTTTAGGTTTGAAAAGGTAAATAATGCACACAAAATTATTATTTTGAAACATATATCATTTTGACGCTCTAGTGTCGGGGGATCATGTGTCGGGTCATCCCAAGATGACACTGGCCTTTAGGAGGCTTTGTGTCGAAGATGTTTGTACGAAGTACAAATATCTATATTTTGTACGAAGGTATTAATTATATAAAAAAAATACATTCACACTTCGAAGCTACTATCCAGGTACAATATATATTCTCTTCAAACTTAAATTAAGTTTCCGAATTCTTTTTACCGCATTTTAAAAACAGAACCGTCAAACACATCATCCTCTAAAAAAATAAATCTCCCAAAACACTTACTTCAAGTTGAAAACCTCTAACCTGCAACGAACTAGGTAGTAAACCCATACTTCTTAAGTGAAAAATTCCAATAATGTTGGAGGTGGCGGTGGCTCGAGGTTTCAGGGGATATGAGGAGGCGGTGTATTCGGGACCTCGAGAGCCTTGGCGTGGCTCTAAGTGGCGCGCGGCAGCCTCCAACGGCCGTTACGTCGTTCCGTTTCCGTTCTCGTTCGCCGTTCGTTTTCTCGAGTGGCCGTTAGTCGCACGCCCGTGGGACGACCGCACTGAGGGGTTTTCGCCTGAAAATGTGGATATAAATATAAGATTTATTTATTTATTTATTGTGGTGAACGTGTGTCTTAGGATATGCAAGAGACATGCATGTATGAGAGAGACAGCATGAGTAATACATAAAAGGGTATGATTGTTGTCCATTCGATCTCTGTGAATGTTCCTAGAAGAACACACTGCACAGATTTCCCAATAAAAGTAACTAGTCTACCCACGAATATTATTATCTTACCACCTCAAGTATTGAGATCACCATATTATATAGGAAACTGAATGCTCACATATTGGGCATCCAGATCATCACATCAGCAGGAAAACTAAAGTAATATCTAACGAAAAATGTTTCCATATGTACTTTATTATTTATTTTTAATGATAATCTAAGTGTGAAATCATATTTAAACATAAATAACAATAAAAAATATTCTAAAATTTGGCTTTTACGTTAATTCAAATCTTTATCATAAACAGTGTTAAAATTTACGATAAAATTTATAAACAAACATTTTGAATTCAACAAATAATTCCTCAACCCGGCCCTACCTTTTCAATATCTACCGATTTTTTAAAATTATTTTTTTCCTTGAATCATCATGATGATTGCCAAAGTTTTGCGTGGAATACGGTGTTTGGGATTCTTACAATCTCAAAAAATCAACACATATTGTGAAAAAATATACTTCAACTTGAGCGGTGTTATAATTCAGCTGTCTCAGGAGGTTGGTTCTTAAAATTAAACAGAAACAAAAAATAAGAAGAATTAATTCATCACTTTGAATAAATGTATTTTTAGACTAAATTAAAGGAATTTTTATTTTCTATTTGCTTATCTCTGTTTGGAACGCCGGTAAAGATACCGCCACTCCAGTAACCATTTATTGGGAAACCAACAACCCTGCAACAAGTCGCTCACGATACGCTTTCTTTACATTTAGTGACTAAGCAGCGGTGCCCGGATTCATTGGGTGAGTTTTGTGGCGTACTGGATCGGGAGAGACTGGTTGAGGTAGACCCATCCTAGTCCTCTCCAACCAGACACTCTCGGCCGATCGCGTTGCACCGCAGTGGGTGTGTTGAATTCATACGTCCGTCTCTCCTGGATACAATAACCCTACCCCTCTTATCTTTTTACTTCCCAGAATTTCCACTCATTCATTTCCCTAAAAAGACCCTCCCCACAGCATTATCAAAGATGACATATTCTCTGAGAGATTGTTTTTCCTCAGGGCTTTCTGTATGGAGGTAAAAAAATAGTACTTACCGTTAAAAAAAAAACATTTTCATGTCCACTTTTTTGTCAACACGTCGCAAAGTGCGCTGTCAGTTTGTGAAGGATTAAAGTCAAGGAGGATAGTGAGACTTACTCTAAGTGTTGGCGGAAAAATAAATTGTTTTCAGTTGTTTTGGACGTAAAAAGTTTTCTCTCGCCGCCTCGCTGGCTTAGCGGTCTCAGGGTCTTAGGAAGCCAGTTTTTCATTTATGCTGGCGGCTACCACGTAGGTAACTATCTCACTACCTGCAAACTTTATTTAATACTTTCCAATGGTTCCTTCTAATCCAGCTTTGAATCCTGAGAAAGCGAAAAACTCCGTGTTCATTTTAATAGGTTATATAAAAGTAGTTTCTGCACGGCTTTACCCGAGATTCAAAATATCGAAATAATTATTGTTCTTTTTAGAAATTACGTTTGTTTTGATTTCTAGTTAAGTTTCAAACCAATTATGGATGGCGCCAGTAATTGCAGATGTCGCTGTTGTGTGATCATTTTTTGTCTTCTTCCCTTCTTTAATTTAACTATAAAAAGCCCACATCGGCTAAAAATTAACATTTGCATTGAAAATATAAAGATTGAACCTTTCTCCGTTATGTGGAGAATAAGCTATGTGTCGGTAACTTATAACTTTAAAAACATAACAATAAAAACGATGGATTTAATTTCTCAAAGTGTGCTTTATTTAAAAAACAACTCAACCGCTTCTTCTTCGGTGAAGTCCCAACTTTTTTACATTTGGTCCAGTCACGGTCGCCACAATAGTCTTTTGGAGAAATTCTAAAAAGTCTCTACTTAATTTTTAATTTCTACCACTGACAATGAAAATGTTGCCGAAATCAGAAATGGATCAGATTGACTCATACATTTATTTGACGCCGGGGCTGTTTAAGAGTTTGACTTGATATATTTTTGACAATACTTATTTTTGAACAATTTAAAGATCCACCACTGATGCAAATGATGTTGATCAAATGATGATGTCGAAGCTCACCATGGAGGAATTTCCTCCATTAAGCTCATCGTTTATGAGTTCTGCCGTTTAAATTAAGTAATTAATCTGAATTGAATAATTAATCTGAATTGAATAATTAATCTGAATTGAATTTTTAATCTGAATTGAATAACTAATCTGAATTGAATAATTAATCTGAATAACAAAAATTTAAAATTATAATATCCCGTGATTTTTTATTTATTTATTTTGTAAGAAACAAACAGCTTTTATTTACATAATATACAGTGATAAATATACAAGCGAATTCCACAGAAGCCACAGAAGTTTCTTGTGCTAAAGTTCATTGAAAATGAAGTTTTAATATCTTAAAATAAAATTTGGTCATAAAAAGGGGAGAGGAAGAGGAATATAGGAAAAGGATAGGAGATGCTCCAGATACATTACATACTCTCATATTAATAATTGATCTTACGCGTTACTTCATATCGACATTTCTTTAGGTTATTATTATACTATTTTTCTTTAGGTTATTATAACAGTTGGTATAAAGTCGTCAAAGAAACCGGTGCTTGCTAGCATTGTCCGTAAAAGAGTTTTAATACTAACACTGATATGTGCAGAGAGACTTAAAAATGGCAGAGAAAGGGCGAAAATCGGGAAAACTCAGAATATCTTAAGAATTTTTTTAGTACATTAGCTTTGCACACGAGAGACTGTGAGGAAAATAATTTCCCTAAAATAGTACAAATTTTTCGTCATTTTATAATTTCATTTTTATGGGTATTGGCAGTAAGCGCCTTGTGTCTGAAATATTACATACTTTTATGGATCGGCATGAATGAACATTTTTTTATAAAATTCACATCTTCAAATATAATTTTGTTCATTTGTTGTAAAAATATTGTTAGCTTTCCATACCTTTCCAAGAAACCGAATCAGTAGATTGAACGACACGGTATTGCTGAGTAATCGGAATAAACATGACTCACCGGTATTAAATATCTCAGCGAGCCAAAAACATCCCTTAAAAATATAAAAGTCAATAATACATCCCGCTGCTTCTTGCAGCCGGGGGAGATTCGCCAGACTTAGTCCAGTCATCGCGGCGCCGAAATATCGACGCTGAACATCCCCAAACTGACGCCAACGCCAAAATATTATTATCCCACACAAAGAAGGCTCTTACTGAACTACTGTCGTATCTTCCTTCCACGGAATCGCGTGGGATGATATTGACGTATGGTTTTCAGATGTTCAGCGATTTAAATAATTTGTCTTCTGCACCATTGAATAATATTGCATATTTTACATGTTCTTTTCGTTTGTTTTTAGGGCGTTTCTTCTTATTGCTTTGTTATTTTTTCTCGTGTAAGCCTGAACTGCAATTTACACGAATGTGTACTGTGAGATATGTCCAAATTATTGGAGCTGGCCTAAAATAATGGAGCCAGATCCATTGTTGTGAGCATTTAATAAGCGTATTTTACGATATTTTTAATTTTCAACGGAGTTTTTGAGTGGTTTCTCAATTTCCACCCCTTAATATGTCTACGTTTCGGACAGTCTTACAATTTCCATCAATGGAGTTATGACGAATGATGAGTGAATGTAATTAGGTACTTGTTAATCCGCAAACATTTTATAATTCCGCACAGTCACCGGCGTTCCCCAAATAAGATCGAATCAACTAATAAATAGAAATGTTTCTCCTGTTAAAGTATTAGATATATTTGTTATTAACACTTAACAACAATGCAGATGTCCAAATTTGATAGGCCTCCATGTGAAAGAATAAACAATGTCAAGAGCGCCCTTGAGGCAATTTTAATCTGAAACGGTGGTGTATAAATTATCCTTGTGGAATATTAATAAAGTATTTTTATTTTTAACATAAGTAAAACCTCAAATTACAATATTTAATTAAATGAAGACAATATTAGCCAAACTCAATCGAAAATCTGGCGCAGTTGGTAGAGCATTTGCCATGTAAGCAGAAGGTCCTGGGTTCCGATATCTTTTTCTGATTTTTCTGTCTTCCGATTTTCCATTGAGTTTCACTAATATTGTCTTCATTTAAATAAATATGTTTTAATTGCTCTTACGTAAAAACATATTTTCCATCTTACATAAATTCATCGCTAACCTAAATTTTCCAACCCAACCTTGAATTATAATTTTAAATTCACTTCTAATCCAATTTAAGAGTTTCATCACAATTATTCGATCGATTCCCCCACAGATAAAAATATCGATTTACAGTTATCACCACCATGATAGTCACAATTTTCACCAACTTTATAATAAAAATACATCAAATATCTACTCGACAACTCAGAACCAGAATTTTTGCCTCATGCGTAAAGGCCGTTGGGAGTTTTATGACGTGAAAATCATAGGGAAAGAGAACAAATCGCAAATCTTGCATTTCAGATCTATTAGGTATAAAAAATAACAAAATTTCAAGTTGAAATGGCGCTCATTCAGTTCAATAAAGATTTATACATATGCGGATAATGCAGAATCTCGACAGATATGAGTAAAACCATTTTTAATTATTTTCCGAATGTTATGATTATATGTATGTTTGTTTTATATTAGATTTTGTCTCGAGGACTGAACTATTTTTTTTTGTTTATTTTAATTTTACAAACTCAATGAAAATTTAAATATTGCATAAGACAACGAAAATAAAAAAGATTATTATCGCGAATGGGAATCGATCCTGTTCGCAAGCCGAACCGATCAGTTCCTGTATCTTCCTTTACCTTACTGGGACTATCACTTAACAGCAATAATTGAGCAATTAAGAAAAAAAATTAAATATTCATTTTTTAACAATATCTCCACAGAGGAGACCGTGACGAAAAAAATTACATTAGGGCCAATGGGGGCTATATGGAGGGTCTTTTTAGGAAAAGGAAGGATATAAAGTCCTGGGAAGGGGTGGGTAAGAATCTGGTAATGTGAACAAGAATAACGAAAGTCTGAATCTATCCCTCGATGGGTCGAGAGAGTCCGGCTGGAGAGGTCAAAAGTCAAAAGGTGTCCCTCTACTAGACTCTACTGACCGGTTCACCAAGCAGTGGGTGGGCAAAAGCATCCACCGCCTAGACTCAAATCCAAATCTCACCCCACGAACACGGGCACCCGAGCTAAATCATCGAATGTAACGAAACTCTGTGTTTATTTCAATATTAAAATTTGGATTATCTTTAAACAAGAATACGTATCTAAATACAAGCATGTCTTGTTCAATGCCAATCAGGGAAGATTTTAAGCCTAGACAAGTGTATAAAGTATCACCCAGTTTCTAACTAAAACTGTGCCTTTATCAGTGCAGAAGTTAACTGTAGTAAAATAGTAAACCTACGCACTTTTATTACTAATATTCCACGACGAATAATAATTTGAATATGAAGTTTTTATTCCTCCATCTTCCTGAAATACATTGTTATTTGACGAATTACAAATAACAAACTCCATACTTACAAAATCCATGTTCTTCAAAGCTTTTATAAAATGATAGAATGTTAAGAAACGGGATTAATATAACGTTATATCACTGTGACATAATCATATCTCTGAGTCTCTCATCCCTCAAAAAAGCAGCGAAGGATGTTCATTTTTCAGGCTGTAGAGCGCAGGCGCCCCTGGGAACAAGTCCCGCCCACTTTCAGGAAGAAAGAACGAGATGAACCCATGTCTCATGTCTCGTCCGCCCGAATGCTGAAAGAATCTAGGCGGATGTACGCCTTGAGATTTTTCAGAGATTTTCAGAGTAGGCCTGAGCAAATAAGAGTACGTATGAAGCACTCGTAAGCTCGTCAGGGAAATGAGACGGTTTTTTCTTTATAAGTATTTAATATGGTGTATATTTTACGCGTAATACAATATTTTTCATTGAATTTTCTAACTACAACATAATTTGTTATTATTATTAAAAAAAAGATAATATGAAGTTAACGGCGTGGCGTTGCCCTGGCTTTACGCAAAGTTTTTTGAAAAGACATCGGCATTAATTTTCTTCTCATTTTGAACATCAAGTAAGCAAAATTTCTCAAAGAAGTAACATAATTGGGAGGTATCATATTACTGTACAAATCATTGATCATTCTGGATAAAATATCTCTATTGAAACTCTAAGAAAGCAAAATAAGCACAGATACATAAAAAACTGCATTTCAAATTTGACTGTTCTGAATACACGTACACCCAAAAGATCTTACCGATATTTATTACCGTTTTACTTTACACCAGGACACCGGTTTATCAAAATTCTCCAATTCCGAAACTTCTCAGTCTAAGAAATATTTTGTTTGATCTAGTAGATGTATTTCACCTTAAACCTAATCAACATAAATGATTTTTATTTCAGTATTTTATCTTTTTAGACACAAATATATACTCACTTGTATGTATGTATATGTACTTTATACGAGTACTACTTTGGTTACATTAAATATTTACACTAATTTTCCAACCCAACCTTGAATTATAATTTTCAATTCAACCATCATATCTTCTAATCCGATAGAGTTCCATCACAATTATTCGATCTGACTTGCCTACTGATCAATTCATACACAGATAAAAATATAGATTCACAGCTTATCACTACCATGATAGTCACAATTTTCACCAACTTTA
Organism: Limnephilus rhombicus; assembly: GCA_929108145.2. Lineage (NCBI taxonomy): Eukaryota > Metazoa > Arthropoda > Insecta > Trichoptera > Limnephilidae > Limnephilus > Limnephilus rhombicus. The sequence goes on along the minus strand of OV815295.1, from coordinate 24,831,877 downwards.
TAATAAAAATAAATCAAACTCGACAACTCAGAACCAGAGTTTTTGTTGCATGCGTAAAGGCCGTTGGGAATTTTATGATGTGAAAATCATAGGGAAAGAGAACAAATAGCAAATTTTGCATTTCATACCTATTAGGTATTAAAAAATTAAAGCAAAACAAATATTTGAGTAGAAATGGCGCTCATTCAGTTCGACAAAGATTTATGCATTTGCAGATGTTGCTGAATCCCGATAGATATGAGTAAAATAATTTTTAATTATTTTCCGAATGTTATGATTATATGTATGTTTGTTTCATATTAGATTTTGTCTGGAGGACTGAACTATTCTTAAAAAAGGAAAATTGAATAATTTAAGCGTAACTTTATAATTTTATCAATAATAACACATTTACCGTTTGAAATATAAATCTTTCTTCAATTGAAATAATTTTAACAATCTCAATGAAAATATAAAGCGTAAGAAGTATGGGAATCGTTCCTGTTTGCAAACCGAACCGATCAGATCCTATAAGCCTTACCGAGATCATCACTCGCTTATGCGAGTACTATTTTGGTTACATTAAATATCTATTTGTGTGAGGATTTTTAATGTCTCGTCACATTTTTAACAGTGAATTTTAATTATGTTTTTGATGTTACTTTTTTCATTATGTTTATATTTTCTTTGTTGTTTTTATTTTTTTATTTTTTTTCAATAACAGTGATACAAAAAACTTTTAAAATGAGATGTAAAAGCCCACTACGACTCGTAATAAATAAATAATTCTGTGGGGTGAGAAATAGGGGTGGGAATGGTTTTACAAATGGTAACAATTATTATAAGCAATAAAAATTATCAGCCTGAAACTAGTGTTTCATTCAACAATTTCTGTTTATTACATTTTTCCACCTGAAAACAACCAACTTCATTTTTGTGAAAGGCATTATTGTAAGTGCTAAATCTCTCGCTATGTGGCGTCGAGACAAATTATTTCTACATTTTTTTGGTGAAATACTTTAACTTGTCAAATATTAATTATTATTTTTAATTGATAAACTAACGTTTAAGACAAGATTTTTATGCATAGCACAAAGGGTAACAATTATTATAAGCAATAATTATCAGCCTGAAACACTCATCTACATTGAAAAAATCTTCCGAGAAAAGATACATGACGCCAATGGGACTTGAACCCGTGTCCTTCTGATTGCCGGTCAGGTGCTCTCCCAACTGAGCTATTGACAGGCCGGTCAGGAGCTCTCCCAACTGAGCTCCCAACTGAGCTATGGCTCTCCCAACTGAGCTGAGTTTTACAAATACCTGTCTCATGATTGAAGGTTAAGTGTCCAACAAACTGTAGATTTTTTTAAAACAAACCCACACAAGGACAGGACGAAGCTGTTTTGTTAATATGTTTTTCTTCGTTGGCTGTATTCAGGGCAATCCCCACCCTACAGGCTACAGCCTGGAGAAATACTAATAAAAAACTAAATAGGAATAATCCTACATCACATAATTACGTCACAAGATTGTCAATTGGAAAATTCATATTGCGATTTGGTACTACGCGAAATATTTTTAAAGATAAAAATATATCCTGTTTTTATAAATATATTTTGTTGTTATTCGATTGGCTGTTTCTGTTTTCCACTAGAAATGTAGAAATGTTACTAGAAGTGTTTTTGTGAAATATTTTGGCCGTTGCTTATTAACTCAACGGTTAATTGTTAATAAAACTCTTTTAAACAAAATGCCTAGAAATTTTTACATAGTTTAATGCCCAAGAAATACCAAAAAAACTAATATTTTCAACGATACTACAAAAAATATATGATATTTGTATTCAGGCTTTCGACAATACACTAATGTAGCCTTAAAATGTGTCAAGGTTTCAATTTTTTTCAAGGTTAAAATTGAAAAAACCATTATTACAAGCAATAATTGTCAGCCTGAAACACTCATTTACATTGAAAAATCTTCCGAGAAAAGATACTTGCCGCCAACGGGACTTGAACCCGTGTCCTTCCGATTGCCGGTCGAATGCTCTGACCACTGAGCTATGGCGGCTTATAAAATACCCGCCAAATAATTCAATATATACTAGTGTATCATTCAACAATTACTACTTGTTAAAATTAAAAAAATAATAATTAATATTTAACAAGCTTAAGTATTTCCCCAATAAATGCAGACATAATTTGTCTCGACGCCACCTAGCGAGGGATTTAACACTAACAATGTCTTCCTCGCAAAAATAAAGTTGGTTGTTTTCAGGTGGAAAAAATATAACAAGTAGTAATTGTTGAATGAAACACTAGTATATATTGAATTATTTGGCGGGTATTTGATAAGCCGCCATAGCTCAGTGGTCAGAGCATTCGACCGGCAATCGGAAGGACACGGGTTCAAGTCCCGTTGGCGGCAAGTATCTTTTCTCGGAAGATTTTTCAATGTAAATGAGTGTTTCAGGCTGACAATTATTGCTTGTAATAATTGTTACCCTTTGTGCTATGCATAAAAATCTTGTCTAAACGTTAGTTTATAAATTAAAAAAATAATAATTGAAAAAACCAATTGAAAAAGACAATGAAAGTTTAGGTGTAAATGTCTTAGCGCAAAGTAAATCAATAGAGAATTCAATCGGCTCGTTGTTTTTCAATTCTTGTCTGTGCTGAAGCTCTTTTTAAATGTCATCTTTGAATTTCATTTACCGAAGCACTTCTTTCTCCCTTTGTTCAGATGAAAGGAGATAACGCGCGGCTAGAATTTCAAAGTAGGGCTAAGTAAACTTGGGCCCTTTTCTGTGACTGTAATACAAATTCCATTTGGGATTGAACGATGTATGGAAAAATCTATAAAGTCATTCATTTCCACGTCAATTTCTTTCTCTCATATTGAGAACATTTGCGTAGATTTTGCAATTTCGACTTCTTTATTGCGTTGTAAAAAAAGACGCGTTTAAAATTTAGGTATAAATCATCGTCACGAATCAGCTGACAGTATTTAAAAAAAATCATCTCGTATTACTAAGAGCATTGGAGGTTATCCCCTGCTAACCCGCCCTGGGGGTCCTAGCATGGTCGGTCGATATAGGTTTTATCGAAAATGTCGGTAACTTGACATCGTTCCCAAACACGACTACGTGCCGCTAACGAACAAACAACAGTTCACATCGAATAAGGGTTCCTAATTTATTTGAGGTAAACTGTTATTTCTTCGTTAGCGTCCTGCAGTCGTGCTCGGGAGCGATTTCAAGTTACCGACATTTTCGATAAAACCTATGTCGAACGACCATGCTAGGGGGCCTGGTGTAAATAGCAGATGGTTACTCCTTCAAGGCTCTCGCAAGGTTTCTAATTGTTTTGAAAGAACGAATCTACATTTAAGTTTGAACGAAACTAGAGCTCCAGTGTCCCTGCATACGGTGTTAGAAAGCAGTATGTAAGTGCTTACATAATATACAAAATGCGAATAATACAAGATCAATTTCATAATAAAGTAATTAAAAACATAAACATAAAAGGCTGCTGCTCACAAGGTATTGGAATCTTGAGAATAAGCATCTTAAGAGCAGTGGAGGTAATCCACCTCTTACCCGCCCTGGTATAAGTAACTGATGGTTACTCTTTCAAGGCTCTCGCAAGATTCTAATTTTTTGATTACACGAAGCTACATTTATTTATTTGAACGAATCTAGACCTCCAGTGTCCATGCATACGTTGTTAGTAAGCAGTATGTAAGTGCTTAACAGGAAAAACAAAATGCAAAAATATAGGTTAGTAAGACAAAGATAAATTAAACAGGGCAAAAGAAAAACTCATTCATGAGACTCCATGATGCGGCACTGCATCTGTAAAAAACCTGCAAGCACCTGTATAAAATAGAGAACATAAGAAATACAATAAATCTCAAATCAATTGGCAAGTACCAACAAAAAATGTGAATGGCTTTCGGTCTGACCATAAACTACACTTAGCTTCCGTGATAAGAGCAGAATTTTTTTCTTGTACAGTGATGTAAAACTTGGCTAACGAAGGAATTGAACCCGTGCTTGGGTGTTAAATCGACGCATTTGTAGCTAAGCTACTGGATGGGTTTAAAAGGGTTTTGTGGCAGGGTGGTGAGAGTTGTCGCTCTCGGTCAGTAGTATTTTTAATGCTCCCAACTTTCTGGAGTCAATGAGACAGTGGCATCCTCATTTGGGGTATGTTGTGAGGATGAAGGTGGTTGAAGGGGGAAGAAGATAGAAAAAGGAAGTTGAGAAAGTATCTCGCTATTCAGATCCAGCCACCAAACACGGCTAAAGCCATTTCAAGCAACTTTTCAATTCTGAATAATGGTCAGTGCGATACACATTAGCTAGCAGGGAATTAGCCAACGATGCCTGTTACTACTAATATTTATATGTATACAAATATTTTTTTCTTCGAAGAACTTCGTAGCAGAGTGATGAGAAATTTCAGTATGGGTCGACAGATTCTAATTTCCATTTTCCGTTCAGTGTAAATGAATTTAATTCGCAACAATGTGGAAAGTTTGCTCTTAGTTGAGCTCAGGTGGTCTTCTTATAATGGATTTAGCTATGTTTGATAAGTAAACTTGAGTGGGAGCAATGATATTTTGGTGTAATATTTAAATATTATAAGTGTTTCCAGTTTTCTGACGAGTGATTCATTTTCGCACTAATGTATCCAATCAGCAAGAGCTAGCCATCCACAATAGGCTTTCAACTATCTGCCCACAACGTAATATAAGATACTTTGGACACGTTACTCGCCTAACTGAGGACTCCAAATTGGAGATGCTCATGGTCACTGGCAGAGTGGAAGGCAGAAGAAGTAGAAGGTCACCAACGCGCTGGATTGAACAAGAATCACTGGCGTCCGGCACGTGGGTGACTGCAGCTTACCAAGCAATGCATAACCGCGAGGATTGGAGGACCTTGTCCATCATGGAAATTGGAGAAGGGGTTGCGGTTCTCAGCAATGAGGAATCGACTTAAGAAATTAGAATATTTGCGGCACTTTCCAGAGTGGAAGACTCTCTCAGTATCTCCCTGGTCTAAGACCACCATTCAGAATTGAAATGTTGTGTGAAATGGCTTTTGCCGTTTTTGGTGAATATATCTGCTTAGCCAGGTACTTCCCCCCTTCCTATTCCCCACCTCCATCCCCTCCTATCCGCCTTCAGACTCACAACATATCCTAATTAGGGATACCATGGTCTCACTGGCTGGTGTGTTTTTTTTTTAATTAACTCCACACAGGAGGCCCTTAGGAAAATAATTTCCCTCAGGCCTTGCGTAATTTTTGGGGACGCTGTGTGGAGGTTTTTTTATGGACAGAAAGGAGTGAACCAACATGGGTCTTGAAGAGACCCATGTTGTAGGAGTGAAGAAACACAGAAACCGACAATTCGCTCCACGGCCGAGTTATTGAACTCAAGAACGAATCGTAGAAAGAATGACTTTCATGTGGAAAATGTTAACTGTGTACAAATTTGGCGTTTGGGAGTAATTTGGACTCTAGTGCGGTATTCACTACCAAAACAAATTATTACACACAAGCATTCATAAAAAAATTACCAGATATTGTGTGTTTGGGGTTTGACTGAGCTTTGTTGCTTTAAACAATATGTCACTAATATTTTAAAAATGACCATGGTTATCCTTGATGAGGAAAAAAACCAGAGGTCACCCAAAGATATAAATGATTTAAAACTTGCGCAAACCCGAGAAAAATCACGGGATATTATAATTCCAATTTAAAAAAAAAAAAAAAAAAAACAATAAAAATATCTTACTCTTAAAGTATCATATTACAGGTTAATTTTTGGGATATATTTTTTTTATTCTAAATATACATACATATAAAATAATTACAAATAAAGTAATTTCTTGTTAATGAATCTACCCAATTTAAAAGAGAAAAAAAGAAACATTCCTCGTGTTTAAATTGAGGAGTCGTGTCATTACAGAAAAAGATAAAGAAATAAGATATACTTTTTTTTTGAATTAAGAAACAAATAAACTTATGAATGATAACAAATATTGATAAAGAAATATACTAACGTAGCAGTTACTAAATTAGATATACATGTAGTATAGATATTTTAAAGTAATAATATACATAGATGTAGTAAAAATAAATAGGTAGGTGTTAGATGGTAAGTACAAATAGTTGATTCTAACAATTGGATTAGCTGATTATATTGCAGGAGTAGGTATATAATGATATTTAACGACAATAATCGCTTCATTTCAGTTCAAATGCTGATGAAATATTTTAAGAGGATATGTGAAATAAATAAGAGTACATTAATTTATAATTTATTTTTTGTTTATTAGTGATGGAGTTAAATGATTAATTTTGAAATAAAGTACATAATATTATAATTAAGACTTGATCAATTTGTATTAATCGGTACATTGTAAATTCGTTCTGTGAAATTAAAACTAATAATCGGTGTTTAGTTGATCTAGCAGTTGTTTTATTTGTGATTTAAAGGCTTTATAATTTTCTTCGGATTTGATTTTATATGGTATGATTATATTTTATATGATTTTATATATGTTCTATGTTAAGCTATTTCCTTATTTTGGCTAAATAAGGAGATTGCATAATACGGCATAATACCTCAAAATAAATCAAAAAAATCTCAAAAGGTAGATACCTACTTTATCGCATATCTAAACACTGTCCTTCACACAATCAGTTTCATTTTTGAAAATAACGCTTGAATTCAAAATTTCAATTCATTGAACGTGAAAATTTTCATGTAGGAATAACTAGCACACTTCACAGACAACCAAAACTACTATTTTTAAATTATTCTTTATACAATCAGATCCACTTTTGAAAATGACATAATTCACTGCAAATTTGGGTTCTTTGAACGTCAATAATTTCAGCCATCAGAAAAATAGTATGTTTGGCGATAACAACTTCAATTCTCTTACCACAAAGAAGAATGTTTATAACGCATTGTGATTAAACCTAAGGTCATTAAAATTGTGATACGTAAATATACATTTTTTGCACATGAGCAGTGAACGATGAATTTGTTGAGATTGCTGTTACTATTTCGAGGAGTTAATGATATAGAGGGAAGATTGATAGCATTTTCAACACAGTCGTTATTTGGTAAGATTTCTCTTTTCCTAATTCCTTCACAGCATCGACATCGGTATTGTTGAGAACTTATTTTAAGGTCTTGTTAGTGATATTTTCTACAGTAGACATGTACCTCTTTTGAGTAGAAGTGTACATAAAAAGCAATAATTTGAAGGCCACTAATTATGGAAAACAAACAATCCTTCACCTTAATAACGCGGAATATCTGTATGTTGTAAGATTAAAAATTATTCTCAAACAGTGAGTTTATCGTCATGAAAAACTTATAATTTTTTCTCTCTTAAAAATTTTAAGTCAAACCTTCCATTATCGACACACATTCTGGAAGTCACTACGACATCATGTAATTTTGAATCACCTGATTCACCACAATAAAAATATTTTAAATTTAGTTTCTTGAACTTTTTCAAATCATTTTAGGTCTCTTAGGCTGTTTTTATTATCGTTGAGGTTTATAGGTTCATAGGTCTCAGCAGATGTCTGTTAAGTAGTATCTTAGAAGAGTGGCGACTATTGTCGTTCATGTGTAATGCACGAATTTTTACGGATATAGCCGATGATACACGTTAGACAGCTGGGCTTAGGTCGGGTTATCTGGCTTCAAAATTACTTACAGCATCCAATAGGATGGACGTCTGATCTGGTTATATATATATATATATATATATATATATATAGCTTCAACATCTTTCAATAGATGTCCTTAGTATAGATAGTTATACTTAGTTATTAGGTGTCTCAATAGATGTCGGTTAAGTATTACGTTAGAAGAGTTGTGACCATTTTCGTTCGTTTGTAATGCACGAATGGTTACAGAAATTGACGATGATACACTTAGACAGCTGGGCTCCCTCAGTGTCGGGTTCTCTGACTTCAGAGCATCCAATAGAACGGACTGCTCCAGTAAAATAATTATTGTAAACCTCACGATAACGTAAAGAAAGGAACTTATATTCCCGACGAACCTCGGTCTTTATTGGAGTTTTCCGAACACATTTCAAGTTAATCTTAATCGAAGTGATTGCAGAATATTACAAACGTATATAAATTATTTAAATTATGTATTACAAGCAGAATACAGAATGTGATTTTAATCGCCCTGTGATAGATATATACGTTTAAATAGAGTTGTTGTTTTTTTTAATCAAAGTGCGTTGCCCCGTTGCGTGCAAAAGTTGCCCCGATAGCCCAGTAATCGTCCTATATGTAGAATACTCCGGCGCTAAAAGTCTAAAGTTTTTGGGTAACCTTCGTGTTATTATTTTCATTTTCACAACATTCTTTTTTAATAACTTCTAAGATAATCGCACAAGCACTAATATGATTGAATTTAAATTTACCTCAACGGTTGGGCGTTGAAAATGCAAGCATATTATGCAGTTCACGCAGAACGTCAGTGAGCAGGTTGCATTTAAATGCCTCCATTGAAAACCTTACTCGTGGCACCCCTCGTACTGTGTACGGCATATTGCAAATTGCACACTGCACAAAGAGCTCTTACGATAACAGGTAAGTTCCTTATAATGCACTCGGAGGTGTCTTTGTTTTGCGAAATAATTACGAACCATACAATAATACTTAGAATGGTTGCTGGGGAATGAGGTGCCGTCATCAATTTGATATGCATTTAGGTACTGCGCGTTTTCATCCCGCGACAAAATATCCCCGACAAAATATCCCCGACAAAATATCCCCGACAAAATATCCCCGACAAAATATCCGCGACAAAATATCCGCGACAAAATATCCCTGACAAAATATCCCAGACAAAATATCCCAGACAAAATATCTCCGACAAAATATCCCCGACAAAATATCCCATACAAAATATCCCCGACAAAACATCCCATACAAAATATCCCCGACAAAATATCCGAGAACAAATATCCCCGAAAAAATATCCCCGACAAAATATCCCCGACAAAATATCCCGACAAAATATCCCAGACAAAATATCCCCGACAAAATATCCCCGACAAAATATCCCCTACAAAATATCCCATACAAAATATCCCGACAAAATATCCCAGACAAAATATCCCCGACAAAATATCCCTGACAAAATATCCCAGACAAAATATCCCCCAACAAAATATCCTAAAGACAAAACATCCCCGACAAAATATCCCTGACAAAATATCCCCGGCAAAATATCCCGATAAAATATCCCAGACAAAATATCCCAGACAAAATATCCCCGACAAAATATCCCCGACAAAATATCCTACAGACAAAACATCCCCCAACCAAATATATACTAATACTTAACCTAACTCAACACAACCTAACCTAACCTAGCCTCACCTAACCTAACCTTACATAACCTAACGTAACTTAACGTAATCTAACCTAATCTAAGCTAACAAAAAAATGGGACAAAAATAATACAGACATCCTGTAAATTACAATTACGATAATAAATTATTGTTCAAAACTTACTTATTACAATAATTTTTGTTACTAACTTACATGATTCTTCCATTTATAATGATTTTTTAATTTATATTATGATTTTTTTAAACTCTTCAGGATTTTTATTTTTAAATTATACAAGATTTTTTAACCTTCTTATTATTTACAATAGCCGTTATTACTAACTTACACGATCATTAATTTACTAATTGAGCTAGAACTCCCTCACCAAACACAAGAGCATTGTCTCTTTATGGTGAGGAAAGGCAATTTATTTTTATTTTTTGTTAACCTTATGTAACTATGTAACTATGTAACTGTTGTAACTTCATATGTATTTTTAATAAACATTGCCAATAAAAAAAAAAAAAAAAAAAGCTCATAAAAAAAAAAAAAAATAAAAAAATAATAAAATGGGACAAAAATAATAACAATAATTTATTGTTGAAGAAGAAAATAACAATAATAATCTAAACGAAACTATGAAAGAGAACAAGATACAGAAAACAGAAAAAAGACAATGGTCGCAACTGGGACTCGAACCCAGACCTCTCGTCTAACCGGGACGTGCGCGTTAACCAATTTCGCTATTGGTCCTGTCTGTCAAGCCGTCATAATAGTCAATCTCATATTTCAAATTTTAGAATTAACAATATTATCTTTAACTAATTATTTTTCCATATTATGGGCAAATACCCTTTTATTGGAAACAATCATTCTAAGAATTGGTTTGTATCCTGGATAGCGTCTCGGATAAAAGTATCCGAATTTATTCATATGGAACTATTGATTTTTTATAAAAGTCTAAATGAATATTATTTTTTTGGTAAGAAAAACTCTCTTTTATAACTTTTGAAGGTTATTCCCATCAACGTTATATATCATTGAAGAAGAAGATAACAATTATAATCTAAACGAAAAAATGAAAATTACCGTCGATGTTTTTCTATCCGGAGAGATACCACATATTCACAAATTCGTAGCAGTTATACCTAGGAGGGACACATCCGACCTGCTGACGGAAGTAGCGACATCTTGTGTCGAATTATTGAATTCGAAAACGTATTATAACAGTAGCTTTGTGTGAAATTCCACGTACACAGATGTTATTTGTGGCACGGCGCGTATGGCGTGGCGTCCGACATGCACTCGTAGCTAGGTTCTGAAATTCAACCGCGCAGACGCTACGATATTAATACTGATGATTGATAAATTAAATATTAGTACAAAATCTTTATCATCAAAACCGGGGTGATATTTTTGTCACTTGGTGACAAAAATAACAAATAAAAAATAAATTGGCATATTATGGCACTTTCGAAAAAGGCCTTGCCATAATATGCCAAATTTACCTATGTGCCTTTCGTAAAACATTTTGTAATTGAGCATATAAATTTATAAGTATAGTATGTACATAAGGTATTAAATTTTAAATTACCTGTGGTAAGGACCTAAAACTATTTTTGAGGTGAAACTTCTTTAGCACCGTTATTATTTGAAACTCGGATGAAACGGAAACAACACAAAAAAGAGACAAACACATACGAGTACATCTACAGGATTTATCCTGCGATAAAATGAGATAGAATGAAACCTTACCGCATTGGCCGCTTTGATTATTAATTATTAAGCTCCTATTGGTTGAGATTGTGTGGGCGCAGGTTTTACTTCTACCGCGTGTGATCTGGACTCGATTTTTTTGAAGTGAAAACTTTTTTAGCACCGTTATGATTCGAATCTCGATGAAACAAAATAGCGACACTAAAAAGAGACAAACACATACATATATAGGATTTAGCCTGCGAGAGAATGGGATAGACTAATCGGTCTCCTCTTTGTGAGGTGCTTCGCAGCCTCCCCACTGCTATCAACTTTAGTTTTCTGAAGGTTTGACTTCTACCGCGTGTGAAATGCACACAATTTTTTAACGCTATCAATTATATGTTTACATACAAGTATATGTATGTACATATGTAGGTACATACATCCTCTCGACCGCAACACGACGGATCCTTTTTGAAGATCGCTACGATCTTGATTGTAAACCTTGGACGTCATACTCGCCATCTTGAGAGCTGTACATCTTTTCAGAACATACTTAACAATATTGTACAACGCTATCTGTTTTTAAAATAATATACAGTATATTTGCGGCATGTTCCTGAGTGGAAGATACTATCAGTATCGCCCTGGTGTAAGACCACCATTCAGAATTGAAACGTTGCTTGAAAATGGCTTTAGCCGTGTTTGGTGACCAGATCTGAATAGCCAGGTACTTCCCAACCTTCCTCTTTCCCACCTCCTTCCCCTCCCCACTACCCTCAGCCTCACAACATACCCCAATTGGGGATGCCATAGTCTCACTGGCTCCAGACGGGAGCAGTTGAGATTCTTGTGCGGTATTCACTGTAAAAAAAAAAAAATCTTACTTGCTTCTTTATTCTGTCGTTTTAATTTATAAATGGTTATAAATACAGGAACCATTTTATTTTTTAACTAATTATTTAATTAATTATGTACCTTCTCACACCGCTTATAGTTATATTTATGTCTCTACTTTTTTTGCCCAGTCATATTTGTTTCTTCTATCTTTTTCGTACTTTGTATCCAAGGTAATTTACTGGATTTTGAAATATGTTAACAATTGGCGCGCTGGAAGAAATAGTTTGCATTAGACCGTAATACAAACAATTTCTAACTCCTCATCATCATCTTCTTCTCCATATCCTATTTGGGTCGGGGACCCACAGCATTGACAAGGCTCCTCCATACGTCCTTGTCTTACGCTGATGGCAGACCCATCCTCTCGTCACACAATTTCTCGCCCAACTGTGCCTGGGGCGGCCCAATGGACCAGTGTCTTCCTTGGTCATCAGACATTCTTGGTGCATGCACCAGCCACCACAGTTGCGATTGTTCTATGAAGGGTAGTAGTGGTTCGATGTTTAGATCGTCGAGTTTCTTATATGATCCCATTTCACAACCCCTGCCACTCCTCTGAAGTACCTCATTTCGGCAGCTTGGACTCTAGAGCGCGTTCGTTCGTTTAGCTATCTGGTGGCCGTCTGCATAAAAACTTTTGTAGTTCTTTTAAATTACATCTCTTCAGATTATACCTCTTATGCTACGCATGTATACATAGTTTTATCGTTATACTATCACTCTTGACCTCCTCGTGGTTGATATTTAAAAATATTTACATTTTGTTATCTCTGGGTTAATTTTATTAATATTTTATTATGTGCATGTACGAGTATGTGAAAATCATTATGTATATTTAGGTAGAATGCAAACGGCAAAATATGTGTATGTTCGGTATTTATGTATATTTTAAGTTATATAAAGATATATGTACAAATTTCCCTAAGTAAAATAAGTTTTATTGTTATTTTCAAAGTTAAAAGCACTCATTGTCAAACTATTTAAAAGTATATTTAGGTAGAAAGCAGTCACTTTGTGGTTTGACATATTAACCAAAATAAAATAAAAAAACTTTATTTGTAACCACGATTTTTTTTGTTAAATACCGACCGGTTTCGCTTAACACAAGCATCTTCAGGGTATAAAATTAAACTGATCAAAAAATAATTGTGAGAGCTTATATACACATATAGAAAGAGAACAAAAAGGAACAGTTAGAAATTAAAATTAAAATCATACAAAGTAATATACAGAAATAGACGGATATCTAATGAGTTAACATATTATATATACAGTATATAATACAACTCAACTAATAATAAATTACGAGTTGTATTTCGTAATCATATTTTTTTCTGTGTTCTCACCTATCAGAGATTGGTTATCATCAGGATGCAGACTGCATACTGGAAGAACTCTGCGGAATTGCACTTGTACCAGTCACGTAGATTTCGAAATTAGTGCGGCGTCTTTTTATGGTGGGTCCTAAAACAATCTTACTCTGGATTGGAAATAATTGCTGTTTTTTTTTGTAAATTGACCAATTAAAATGATAAAATGCGATGTGGAAGTTTTCTTCTCGTTAAAGCTGGCACAAATAAATTGCGAAAATGCGCTAATCTTTAACTGACTCAAATTTTTTCTACTTGTTTTATTAGCGTTATTATTTTGTCAAGCACTGCTTTGAATTTGCTTCAAAAGCACCTTTTTTAAGGGACCACACTCAAATATGAAGGAAAATATATCAAAAACATATTTATTCCATTACATTATAATATTATGTATCTGAAATTTAAGTAAGAAAAGGTTAAAATATTAATATCGTTTATGCAACAAATTTATTTCTCTATTCTTCAGCATGTTTATCTTCTCATAAAGACATTAACTGATTGTCCCCAAACATCCATCCCCTCCACATTTTCCGAGAGTAAAACCAGCCCACATTTGTTCGCGAGTCGGAATTTTCAAAGCTCCGTCCAATAGCAGAACGTTACGGCTCTTTCCAACCCAAACTGGAGTTGAATTTCAGTCTAGCGCAGACCCTTGCGCCGGGAGGTCGTTTCCACGCCAGTGGAAATCGGAAAATTTAACGAAATTTTCCGCGATCGAAGTAACAGAAATTTCCTTCATCGTAAGTTGTATTTAACAAACTTTAGACATTGATCATTTTTAATGCATTTCTGATAGATATTCGTGATTGTGTTGGGTTATATCTTGATCTGGAGCAGTTTTGTGATTTTTTAACTTAATGGCTTTGGACATTACCAAATTTAATGTGTTATTTATTATTTATTGACGCTGTCTAGATTCATCGATTGATTTTTATGTGAGTACAACTTCTAAATAATATTCTTTTTATAAATATGTTCTACGCGTCTTGCTTACTTTTTATAAGATTTGAGGCATTTCGATTTTAGGTACGTTTGAAAACCAAAGTTTTAAATTAACAACAAACTTTTTTCAGTATACAAAGATAAGACAAGATTTTTTCACAAGATTTTTTTTTGCTAAGTTTATCAAATTATTCATTTAAATTAAGACTTTTATTAGCGACTCCCAAACGAAAATGTCGAAAGTCTGTTTAATATTGTCTTCAATAATTAAATATTACAATTTGAAGATTTACTCATTAAGTTACACAAAAGTAAAAAAAAAATTGATTGAATTTTTTTTTACCAAGTTTTACGATAACTTTCCTTCTTCAATTTAAATGCTGAAAAGTTTAACATTATAGAATTAACTACCTTTACATACTTTTTATTTAACATACTTTCATATCTTTTATATACGAAAGTACGTTTATATAAATGCATCTACTTTGAATAAATGTTTACTCAAGAAATCTTATTATAGCTATCAACTTCAATACGTAGAACTCCACTTTAATTATAAGCCTTTCTTTTATATGTTCAATAATACCATTATTCAAAGTATCAATAAACTGTTAATATTATTTAATTTACGATTTTTTTTTAATCAATTTTCTTTTTACCACGTAAAGACTTACTTCGTTGGACACTGAGTATTTCTATGCCAATTGATAGAAAAAAATAATTTACCTATTACCTGATAAGTGACATAAGTTTTCATAAAAGTTCTTAAATAAACTATTACAATAATTATACAGAAAAGTTTCTTTCTCTTCTATTTTATTAATTTGGGTCTAAGACAGATAAAACAGAAAATAAAGATTTTTCTTAGCGAGAAATAAAACTAATTATAATTATTAAACTCGTATTTTAATATATAAAACCAACCTCTATAACTTGTCGTTCTGGAAATAGTAGAATAGTTTTTATAATTTTCTCTTACTTAATCATTATACGACTTTTAATCAGTATACGATTTATAGATATTTAAATGCTTATCTACTTAATTTTAAACCATATATTTTATGAAACAGTTTTTTAAATAAAACGAATACAATTCTTATTTTTAATTTATAAACTAATGTTTAAGACAAGATTTTTATGCATAGCACAAAGGGTAAAAATTATTATAAGCAATAATTGTCAGCCTGAAACACTCATATACATTGTTCAAGTCCCGTTGGCGGCAAGTATCTTTTCTCGGAAGATTTTTCAATGTATATGAGTGTGTCAGGCAGACAATTATTGCTTATAATAATCGAATATAATTCATTAAACGAAAGATCAATTATAATTCTTTTTTCAACCTTTTTTCAGGCAGGTAAAAAACGTAATATTGAAAAAATGAGAATGTAAAAGTTTAAATAAAAAAGACGATTTTACATGTGAACAAACAATTTTTATTGAACCATTAATCATTTTGCAATAGAAACGAAACGTTCAAACAAATTTACAGATAAACAAAATGCAAAATGATTGAGTTAAAAGTTGCTTCTCTACGCTCAGTCAGTAACCAAACCTTTTTTCAAAGTTTCGGAAAACTTTAACAACAAAAAAACATTGAAAACGAACAGATAAGATTTTTTGATTTTATAAAGTATGAAGACTACATAAAAAAATAATTTTAAATAATTAATATGGAATTATTCATATATTCTGTAGGAATCCAGTATTTTTTTTACAAAATTGCATCACAAGGAAACTTGAACGCCGTTTCAAAACTAAAACGAATTCCTCTTTTTAATTAATGCAAGAGGATAATATTTTTTCCCACACAAAATGGCGTTTTGAGCAATTTTCTTTACTTTTCTCGGAAATGAAATCATATCATACTAAATTAAGTAAACACACACACAGTAAGTAAAGACATAACGAAAATAATGCCCAAGTCATTTGCAAATTTAAAATTATGAATACCTAATAAAAGAAACACTTTATTTCCATTTTAATAATATTTTATACAATGCATTTATATAAACATCTAAAACTTAAACACTATACATACATTTTACATATTTTTGATATACGGAAATACTACAATACCTATATCCCTAAAATATCTATTGTTAACTATTGAAAAAAATAAAATGGCAATTTTACGTATTTGGAAAAATAGTAATATTGCCGTGGTACATTAAAAAAAAATAAACATCTTAAAAAACATGAACTTGTGAAATTATATAAATTATAAAATAAATTGAATTAAAGTTTATCTTAAGCCGTGCATTCTTTACCAGTTTATTTTAGAACAGTAAATATAGTGAGATATTTTATTCTGTAAAAATCTATTGAGTACGGCAGATGTAACTAAGAACATTTTTATCAAAACATAGTGTTCAAGCAAACATCTCATTTTTAATGTCAAAAAAAATTGTTTTTAAAATGAGAGTAGTGTATTTTTTTATAAAAATTACCTTTATCAAAAATTATTTTGAAAAATACCCAGATAAACATATTTTATTTATGTCGAATAATTACATCCACGAATATGAAATAATCTCCGCCGGCTTGTTATAAAATAAATATTTCGTAAGTACTAAGAATCTTTTATTTTTAAATTATAATTCTTTCACAAATATTATGATGCATGCGAGTATTTCTCAGAATAATACTAATTCGCTCTGTAAATATGGCTCTATTCTTAAAATTGGCTGTTTTAAGTATTTTATTTTTATATTGTGGTTGTGTTTTTGCGTTATAAAATGACCTGCTGACAACTGCTTTGATTGAATATTGCTTACAACAAAGAAAAAAAAATAAAGATTACAATTGACTTCTCAAAAATCGTTAAAACAATAGATATCTTTTTTTTTACATCTTATTTAAGTTAAATGATAAAAGTAAACCAAACTAAATGAATATCATATGCCTAGGTAATATCCACTACAAATTTTCGTTAGGTATAAACGCCTTCTAAGTTGAATTAAACCCAAAATCGTACATATTATTAATTAAGTTTATAATTTAGGATATAAAAACCAACAAATAAGTAAACGATTCAACTGTTTGTAAAATATAAAGACAAAAAAGCAAAACAAAGTACTTTAAAGAATGTATTGAAGCTCGGTGAAATATGGATCTGAGAAGTACTTCGAAATGTAATGTTTCTTTTTTCGTTATTTGTTTTTGGGGTGTTATGCCGTATTGCGCTACCTCCTCATTTAGCCAACTTTTCGGACAGCCTTACAGTGTCCATCATCATCATTCACACATCTGCCCTGATGATGGATACTGTAACGCTGTCCGAAACATTGGCTAAAGGAGAAGGTAACACAACACGGCATAACACCCCAAAAACAAATAACGAAAATACTTTTGGCCGCGAAAATCTAAAATCATATCTGTAATGTTTCTTTGCTACAATCTCTTTTTTATCAAAATTTTAAAAATTTTTAAATGCATGTTAATCAATGTTAAAAATCATACTTTGATCTAACCAGAAATAATTTGATTTTTCTAATGCTGAATTAATACAATATTGAAGTCGTGGAAAATCGAAAATCGTGGATAAAGTACTTAACATAACATTTTCCGATTCTTGAGGATTCCGTAAAAAATATTCACTATTTGGCACTATTCGACACGATGCATAAAAGCCCTATCATCGCTTCCTCCGGCAGACGCTCTGGAGTTTTATAATCTGTATGGCATCTCCGCCGTAAAATGGGACAAAAATATATAAAATCTCGAATTTTTCCCACAGGAGCCCTTATCAATTTTATCTTTTTCCAATACTTAACGTCCGTGTAACCTCTTTACCAGTCTTAACCTCCTGGACTCCTGAGTACTATGATTTTGGTAAAAATATTGTTGAAATAAAACAAAAATTTTGTTGATAATCACGAATTAGTTAAAGCTTTCTTAGGTTTCGCTTGAGAGGGAATAATCAGAGAAAACCGGAAATATGTCATTTTTAAATCAAATTTTAGACGTATTGACTCTTTTCCACAAAATATTATAAATTAATTTCGAAAGATTGTTTTTTTATCTGATAAAGGTGTGTTTTAATTTTTTTTTTAAATGTTAATTTTTAGTATAATAAGGTCATACCGTAGGTCGTAGGTAGATTTGTTAAATTTTCAAACTAAATTTTTTATTGTACAACACATTTCAAATCATATAACCATGTAGTAAAATAAATCAATAAATTATCTGGTAAAGTTGTGCTTCAGAATATTAATTTTATTTTAAATAAAACCATTAAAAATTGATCCACGCACGTGTTTTGTGACGAAAATATTTCAGTTTATTTATTCACGGTCTTAGAAACTAATATTTAAGATTTTTTTACATTCTTATTTTGTTTAGACATTATTAAAAATTATAAATACTTATGATCAAAAAATAATTACAAAAAGTATATAATTTTAATAGTTTTATCATCACGCCTTTCAGATTTTTGAAAGAAGGTATGTATAAATTAAATCAAATTTTGAATGAAATAAAATCGATATTGAGTTATAATTTTAAAAAGCTGGTACGGAGAGTAATTAATCTTTCTCATTGGAACTCGGTAAAGGCCCTTTACACAAGCATCAGTAGGATACAAATTAAGCCAAGCACACACATAGCATTTTTTATTATGTGTTTTTTTAACCTGATGATGATTGTATTAAGCGAAACCGGATGGTCGCAATAAGTTTAACAAATGCTGTTGTAATAAACAAAGTTATAAAAAATTAATAGAATTTTTAGTTTTTACCGCGTTTATTTTATAAACGTGGTAAAAACTAATTATTCTATTAATTTTGAATTAAAATGGTGCCATAAAATAAGTTGGTTGTGTTTGAAAAAAAAAGTTTCTGTTTTTTTTTTTCATTAATTTGTCGGTCCGAAATGTGACTGCTTTCTATCAAAATATAAAATTATTGTTTTTGTGGTGGCAAATTATTATGTTTCGATAGTATTTTTTAAATAAATGATCTAAAATCTAAACGGTGTTCGAAAGAGAAAACTCTAAGTTATATCTTATATTTAAATGTAAAAACATTGAAATATGCACCTCTATGAAACCAAACTTTCCGATAGTAATTTGAAAAAATGTGTAAAATTTCGAGAATTTTTTTCATAATTATTTTTGATGAAACGTCAAAAACGTGAGATGATATTAACGTTTATAATGCGTCACCCTAATAAAATAAAAACAGTTTTATTTTTATGAAATTTTCTACATTTGCAAAGTATTTCAAAAACAGTTTTAGTTTTTCGAAAGAAATATGTTACAGAAATATTCCATTTGTTTGATTTTATTTTGAATTCCCAATAAAGTACGCCCGATTCCTAAGGAGTTTTATTTTTATTTTTTTGGTAGTTTGTTATTGTTAGAAAAACTAAGGATTCAAAGTACACAAATATACATATTTTGATTCCTTATGAAGAATCTTTTTGTTTTGCATAAATTTGGTAGGTAGGTACAGGTACTTACGTCCCGCGAATCATTAATTAGATAACCAACTACTCTGCCTTTGATCAGAGAGGTTCGCTAAGTTTGGTGAGTTAAGGTCTTAGCGGCGGAGGCGTCTGCCTAATTAGCACGGCGGGCCGGATCGGGAATTTATTTAATTTTATTTATTAGAGATAATATGTTACAAAATTATTACATAAAATTTATAATACATTACTCCCAATGAGTTTAATAAAACTCATTTCGGGAAGGACAACATTATACATCTAAAGGAAAATTATTTTTACATAAGAACACGGAAATCAATGAACAATACATAGATTTTTAAATGGACTAGACACACTTGATACAGGTAATTGAAGAATATACAAGAGTTACAAAGGAAGACAGATAAATTCGTCACTGGTTAATAAAGTTGCTGAGAAAATATCCTTTTAGAGCCTTTGCCAATATTTTTTTGTTTGATTCTGGTAGTTTTAGGACATTAGGTAATGCGTTTTATTGCGTATGTGCGATGTATTGTAAGGAGTTAATTCCAAATTTAGTGGTGTGTGTAGATGACGATAGGTGTATTTGATTTTGTGATCGCGTTTTGTGCTGGTGTATATCGGAATTAAAGGCTGGTTTAGTGGTGGTGTGTGACGAGTGTTGAATTATTTGTAGGATGGCAGAGGTGATGCTATATTTTGGCAGAATGGTAAAGGGAAGAATTTGTGTCAGTGAGTATATGTCTTTGACATGCGTATCCCATGGTAGATGGTATACATTTCTTATGGCTCTATTTTGGATTACTTGTATTTCAGATATTTGTTTCTTAGTAATGGTGCCCCAGATACTAAACAGATAACTTAGGAATGACTAGTTGAGGGAGACCTAACCTAGACCTCTCCAGCCGGACACTCTCGACCCATCCCCTGGCACCGTAGTTGGAGGGATGGATTTATACGTCATCACTTCTGGACATATTGACCCGCAGAATCCTGTTCACCCCACTTACCTTCCCAGAACTTCCTCTCTCTCCTTTCCTAAAGACTCTCCCCACACACCCCGAAAAATGACCTATTCCCTGAGGTGTTGAAATAATGTAAAAAAATATCTAAATATACATTAATAATTTTTATTAAACATAGTGGTTTAACCAAAACAGATAATTTTTATTAAACATAGTGGTTTAACCAAAACAGATAATTTTTATTAAACGTAGTGGTTTAACCAAAACAGATTATTTTTATTAATTTGAAATGACGCTACAAAATAATTTTGCAATAATTGTTGAAGAAGTATGATTATGCGTGGTTATATTTACTTGTGGTTTGTTTAGATAGGTACAACATGACAAAAACGAGCAAAAAAATATTAAAATACTTGCCTATATACACTGCCCATTTTTGTGAAATATCACAAAAAGGAACCTTGATTATCCAAACTTTGGCATAAATATGATTTTTATAAATCAAAAAGAATTATTAATTTAACGGTTTTTTATAAAACTTTAAAATCTGGGGTAAACGGTGGATTAATTGGTTTCATACCGCAAAAAGCAGTTTATGACATGTTTCCGTATTTATTCAAAGGTAAAATGGTATTAATTAAATTGAATGGCCAAAATGAAAACAAAATACCCGGAAATCTCCATCGCTTGAGTGGTTATAAACATTTCATAAAACACCTTTAATTTTAATTTATTTGCGCTGTATTTGTGTGAGATATTCGTACATCAGTCTTGAAATTTACAAACGACTAACAGAGCTCGTTATGTAAAATAAAATAATTTTTGACAATCGTCAGTAGATATTAATAGCCTAAAGATTGCACGATTTAAATTTAAGTATCCGGCGACTTTAAAGTCGCGCGTTACGCATAACCGTTTTCGTACGTGGAGTTTGTATACAAATCTACTTTTGTAATAGAACCGAATTAAAGCCATTCCATAAGATGGCGCTACTTACATTAACAGCTAGCGTGAGGCAGGCGTAAGTACCTACTACTGGATTTGTATTTCGTGAATCTCTCCGGATATGGAGAGATTGACGAAAACATGATTATTATTGTCACTGGTAGTTGAGAATAATAATAACACGCGTATATAATATTATGTATGATGTCATTGCCTGTCGCGGTTGCTTAGTCCCGGTGACTAGCAGCGAAAACCACCCAAAAGTTAAACCTATATATATAAAAATCTCGTGTCAAGGTGTTTGTGGTCGCACTCCTCCGAAACGGCTCGACCGATTTTTATAATTTTTTTTTAAAGTATATTTCATACTGCTAGATGATTAGGGTGTCCCTATCCAGAAAAAAAAATTTTTTTCAAATTATTGTTTTGTATTTTTTTTGGGCCCAAAAAATACCTTAACCGAAAATTTTCACCCTCTACCCCCACCATCCAATTTTTTAATGGCGACCCTCCTATTTTTTAATCGAGATTTTAATAAAATGGAAAAAAAAAAACCGGCTAATGGTCATAAGACATGGACAAGGACCAAAAAATATTCCTCCAGCTACACTAAACGGTGTGAATCTGCGGTTAACTGAAGGAACTAAATACCTTGGACACGTAATCACCAGCAATCTGATGGACGATGATGACATCGATAGGCAAAGAAGAGCTCTCAGCGTAAAAGCAAACATGATCAGCAGAAGATTCCGCCTTTGCAGTACCGCTGTAAAAAGGACTCTAGAAGAGTAGTATAGAAAGAATCCGGGTTCAGTACAACAACGCCTTCCGCATAATGTTTTGTCTCCCCAGATATTGCAGCGCTTCCCAGATGTTCACGGAGAGGCGAGTTCCCGGCTATGCAGCTCTTATTAGATCCAGGGTGGCAGGAATGAGGGAAAAGATATGCAGCTCTGGTAATATCCTAGTCATGGAAGCCCGCCTTAATCCATCATCCAGCATTGATGCACACTGGAGAAAAATACTGGCTCCTAATGTTGTCAGAGAATTCTAAAAGCCAATAATTATTACTAACTTCTTATATTTTTTATTATGTCTTATATCTTTGTTTCATGCATTTATAATCATATTTACCTGCTTTTATTATTTTTTTTTCTCTTCAAATATTTTGTATATTGTGTATTATAACCCTTATGGAATGTGTGGGATTGCACCATTCTCCCCACATACCGGAATAAACATTTATTTATTTATTTTATTTATATTGACATAATTTTGTATGAAAAAATTTAATCGTCGGCGTCGTTCGTATTTCAAACATAACGAAATTATATATTTTTGAATGTAGCTATTACTTTGTGGTTATCCATTATAAATGCAACAATATAACTTTGTAAAAACCACTTATTGGCAAGTACAGCCACAAAAGCTAGAATAAGTGGTTTTTAAAAAGTTATATTGTTGCATTTATAACGAAATTATTTATGTTGTTGGATGACAGATGGCGCTACGTCCGCCTCATTGATCTTTTGCGTGACAGTCAAACAACCAAAATATTCACTAGAAATAATTTATATGGATAAACAACGTTTTCCGGATCAGCTAGTAATTAATAAGCCACGCGCTTCGCAAACAGTTTTCATTTAAATTTGTATTTATAAAACCTCAATAATAATTCATTATAACCAACCTGCCGAAATAGATTTTTTTTAATTTCCTTATTATCCTTATATCATTTCGGTGAAATTAATACGGCATAAAATTATCAGATAATTGTTGAGTGTTATTTTTTTCTGTTCCAAACCTTCCCAGAAACAATTTTAAAATTTAAATACCATTTACAGGGCAAAGCTTTTGAAATAGAAATGTTTATTAATTTTCCAATATTTATTGTGTGTGATTAGTAATTAACGTTAATCTCTAAGGCCTCGGGCATATTTTATCAGATGGTAAAAATATTTCGGCTTTGTAATTAAATCGAAATAAATAAAATATTTCTGAACACTCCAAATACTAAAAAACTGTTTTAGGAAGGTGATAAAATACGCTGTACAATTTTATAAAAAAATATTGTTTTTTTTTAATGTATAAAAATGTTATGTTAACTTAATAAGTTTTCAAAATTGCTCACCTCACTTTTTTAGTAACTAAAACTACTGACAACAAAAATATGTACAAACACACTTTTTTATTAGACAAATGTATTATAAGTTATCGTTAACTATTTTTTTATCGTTTCATGTAAAAATTATAAATGAAAAATTGGCAAAATTTCTTTTTTTGGTGTTCATTTTAACGCCCGGGGTAGTCCAGCGGTAAGTTTCTTGACTCGCACACCGAAGGTCGCGGGATCGAATCCCGGCGTGGCAAATAAATTCTATTTGATTAATTTGTGTTATTTTACAAATTATTCAATTGAAATAATATATAGTATATTTGCGGCACATTCCAGAGTGAAAGATACTCTCAGTATCGCCCTAGTGTAAGACCACCATTCAGAATTGAAACGTTGCTTGAAATGGCATTAGCCGTGTTTGGTGACTAGATCTGAATAGCCAGGTACTTCCCCACCTTCCTCTTCCCTATGTCCTTCCACTTCTCACTGCCTTCAGCCTCACAACATACCCCAATTGGGGATGCCATAGTCTCACTGCCTTCAGACGGGAGCAGTTGGGACTCTTGTGCGGTATTCATATTAAAAAAAAACTCTTTTGCGGTTAGATTTTTGATTTGAATATAAAACGTGGTATTTTTTCTTTCTAAAACCGTTTTGATCACTTTCTTACCATAATACTAAGCGAAATACGACGATTTATATGAGACCTATACGAACTGTTCCAAAAACCGAAGCAATTAGCCTGAGGGATTAAAAACAAATCAATAAATGATTTCATACATCTTGTTCGAGAGAGAACAAATTAAATAATGAATTTTGTTTTAAAATCATGTTATATGTACGTTTAACCTCTTGTATTATTATTTATCTGACGGCAATGCATAACAAAAATATTTCTTTGATATGATGGGTTTAATTTGATATATTAAAGTTGTTTTCTAGAAAGTTTTAATTATTATTTTATTGAATGTTGAACATGGAAAATTTTGCATACGCCAACAAGTTAAAGAATTATTTAAAATGTTTTGTAAACTAGCTCTAGATCCAGGGGGGGGGGGTCATGGGGGTCATGACCCCCCCTGGGCTGGGTCCAGGACCTAGGTGGACCAATAATGAATTATGTTTTTATATATTTTTTGAATCTATTATTATCAAAATTACCTACCTACTTTTTACTTGTATCTATTATTATCAAAATTAAATTATAACTTCTTGTGACTTGACCACGACTATGTGACCCCCCCTGGCGCTATGTGACTCCCCCCTGGCGCCAAAGCTGGATCCGCCCTTGACTAGCAGTCCACAATGAAGTGCTGGTACCTATCCTGATGTATGGCAGTGAGACATGGAACTGGCAGACGATGGATGTAAAACCATATATGATGGTAGCAGAAGTCGGGTACGCTTGAGGAAGACGTGGCAAGATCAAGTGAATTAGATACTTGAGTCAGGCCATGTCAGGAATCAGAATAATAGAAGAGTGTGTATGAGACGATATGAGAATGAGGAAAGGAGTGTGTGCCAAGACCGAGTTGTTTGGCGGTCCGTCCTCTCTGCCTACCCCTGCGGAAAAGCTGCCTGATGGTTAGTTAATTAATTAGTTAAAGTAAAACGTTCGTTTTTAAGTTTGTTTTGAAGAAATCCATTTTGATCTGATTAAGATTTGACAAAAGAAGATGCTCTGTTTTATTTATTTATTTATTTTTATTTATTTATTTAGTAACTATATAATATTTTTTACATTTTTATATGAAACATGTTAGTTAGATGTATATATAAAATATATTCGTAGTCCTCCTCACTAGGAGATCCTGTGCTGAGGGGGACTATGGTTTGGATAAGTTTTTCAGCGACTTCTATGGTTTAGCTTCATTGGATAAGGTTTTCCAGAAACTTCTATGACGTTTTAAGTATACTAGTAAGTTCATTTTCCGATAGATTCTTCAGCCAACATTTAATGTCCTTAATGTAGCTATTTTTTATTTTTATTTGTTTGATACTAAGTGGGAGTTTGTTATATAACTTTACTGCTAAAAATGCAGAACTTCTTTGACCAAATGAAGAGTTACACTTTGGTATATTAAGTATGTCTGTTTGTTTAGCTCTGGTTTTATGAGCGTGTGAGGTGTCTGCCTCTGAATCATTTTTGTGGTGATGCACTAGAATGTTTTTGGCATAGATTTTCTGTAAGCTTGGAACATCAAACTGTTTAAAAATTTCTGCTGTTGACGTCCTAATGGGGACCTTTAGAATGGTCTTTATAATGCAATTCTGAGTTATCTTAAGTTGTTTTAAGTGATTAGATGCTGCTGAGCCCCATCCTATTACTCCATATTCCAATCGAGAGTGGCATAAAGCATAATATACTCTCTTTAGATCCCTCATCGACAAGATGTTTCTTAATTTTTTGAAGAAGTAGATGAGTTTTGTTAGCTTTTTTGAGGTAAGCTCAATGTGTGAATTCCACTGTAGATTTTCATCAATTTCAATCCCAAGATATTTAATACTTTTGGTTTGGGTTATAGACGGGCAGGAACATTGTGGAAAAGTATTTTGACATTCATGTAATTTGAGGGTATGCACATTCATTGGTTGTCCTCTTTTGTTTTTGGAGAAAGTTAGATATTTAGTTTTACTAACATTTAATGTAAGGGAGTTTACTTTTAGCCAGTTTTGAAGTACAGCCAGGCCATTTTCCGCCTCCTTGTAGGTTCTTGTCCAATCTTGTTCGTGGAATATAATAACAGTGTCATCTGCAAAGCTCATTATGTTTCCATTAATGGGAAGATTCATAAGGTCATTTATATATATCAGAAATAGTATAGGTCCTAATACGCTTCCCTGGGGGACCCCGAATTTAATTGGAAGAGATTTGCTCTTTCTTTTACCAATTTGTACAATTTGTTCTCTTCCAGTTAAATAACTTCTAAGTAGGTTTAGAGTTGTTTCGGTTATTCCATTTTTTTTTAGTTTTAAGTACAGTATTTCATGATCAATTGTATCGAAAGCTTTTTGAAGATCAATGAAAACAGCTAAGCATTTTTTGCCTTCATCCAGTTTTCTAATAATTGTATTAGTTACATTAGCTATAGCGTCACCAGTACCCAGGTTTTTTCTAAAACCATACTGCGTAGGTGATAATATGATAATAATTTTTGACTTCACACTTTTTAGTTATGTTTTTAAAAGGCGAAATGGCTATCACACATTAAAAAACAGAGTGTGCAATTCACACGCGGTAGAAGTGAAACCTTTATAAAACTAAAGTTGACTAAAATGGGGAGGCTACGAAGCATTGCACAAAGAGGAGACCGATTAAACCACATCATTCTCTCGCAGGCTAAACCCTACAGATGTATGTGTTTGTATCTTTAGTGTCGCTATTTTTAGTTTCATCGAGTTTCAAATAACATCGGTGCTAAAGAAGTTTTCACTTCAAAAATCTATATGTAAGCAAAAGTAGGTACTGCAAAAACGGACGTAAATTACTGCTGATGCTGTGAATTGTTGATGTGAGAAAAAGTATATTGAAGCTAATTTTTATGACCGCTCCGAGTATTTTTTTTTGGTTTTGTAAAGGTGGTATTTCCCAAAAAAATCAATTAATGCTTTAGGCAGTTATAAATATTGCAATTATTTTAATTGCATGTAAAACATATTTTGGATAACACAGCAAGTGCTAATTCGGGTTAAACAATTGTATTTCCACTTCATACTAATTTTTGCATGTTTGAATGGCCATGGTCTAATCATGCACGAATATATTTCGCATTTCTAAAATATTTCTAGCAAATTATAGCAATTGAAAAATCGCGGGATTTTATAAATTTTGTAGGTTTTATGAAACTGAAGGTAGTTGTAAGAAAAATATTTGTCTCAGGACCCAGACAAACCTTGTGACATAAAATATTTACCTTTATTTATTACCCACCAAGGTTGGACATCCATCAATGTGAAGAGTATTCTAATCTTAGATAAAACAAGCAAGGCAATGTGGGTAGATATGTAATAAAAATACCATCTCGGAAAACATTGAATAATTTATTTAAAAATCCAAACCCTGCCCTTGCGAACATTCGAAATTTAGAATTGAGACTCTAACATAACAAAATAAATGTAATCATCAGGGGTGGCTGGATACGATTGTTCGTTCCAGCTGCAAATGATCGTGAATTCTCAACACGTGTCAATATCAATCTAATATGTTATTGAAATTGTAAGATTAAACTGATGGGCGCCTGTATTGAATGAACGATACATATTTTAAACTCAGTAATCTCTATAAATAGCTAAAACAAAATCTCGATCTGTTTAAATGACTAATTTCAATCTCACATTCTGAAGTTCGATGATGATGATGAGTCCCAGCACAATGACACTTCGTTCCACAAGCACAACCTCCCGACCCGCGGTAATTCCGTCAACTGAGCGGCTGACCTTCTCGCCTTCTCCTCGCTCCTCCGAACCACGCGTGCCCTATTCTGTGTACAATGCAGCCAACAAGACCATGCGAAATTTGCGAATACAGACACACCGCTAGCAGCAAACGT
Source organism: Limnephilus rhombicus (assembly GCA_929108145.2). Lineage (NCBI taxonomy): Eukaryota > Metazoa > Arthropoda > Insecta > Trichoptera > Limnephilidae > Limnephilus > Limnephilus rhombicus. Next base: position 24,803,593 of record OV815295.1, on the reverse strand, counting down.
TCCAATAAAGATTCCCGGGGCGGCGGTACCCATTCCCGCCTCCCAAATCAGTTACAATTTTTATAATGAAACATTATAAACTAAAACATGTTCGAGAGTTCATTGAACCGAAGTTACAGATAAAATCACAACACAATCACACAATTTTTAATGTTATCGACAAGAAATATAAATAAATTCAAAATTAATAGTGTACTTAGTTTTTACCACGTTTATAGTAAAATAAAACTCACTTGCTTGTAAAAATATATTTTTAAAAATTAAGAAACCAGGAAAAAAACATAAGATAAATATTAATCTTCAAACGAAGTTCGATTTTCAAGGGGTTCGACATTTTCTTAACCCGAAGAGCTTCTTTCGGGGGGTGTTTTCCGGTAAATTTAACCCCAGGCGCGGAAGGCTACGTAAAGGGGCTAAAAGGACCCAAAAAGGCTGTATAGGAAGGCGCACGAGTCATTTAAACCCCCTTCGTCGTTTTATGACAGAGGTATGTCGTTGCTTACTCAGTCAGATATCGGGGGTACATTAGAAACTTTGTAGGGGTTGGATCTAGTGCTTTAAGGGTTAGGGTTAGCAGACTGACAAATTTACACCTGATTAAGCCGTTTTGGAAGTGTTTAACGTTTAACGAATTGAGAGTTAAAAATATTAAATTATAATTTTTTTAATTGATAAACTAACGTTTAAGACAAGATTTTTATGCATAGCACAAAGGGTAACAATTATTATAAGCAAAAATTATCAACCTGATACACTCATCTATGGCGGCTTATATTATACCCGCCAAATAATTCAATATATACTAGTGTTCAATATATGAGTGTATTCAACAATTACTGTTTATTACATTTTTCCACCTGAAAACAACCAACTTTAATTTTGTGAGAGAGGCATTGTTGTGCTAAATCTCTCGCTAGGTGGCGTCGTGTTAAATTATGTCTACATTTTTTGGTGAAATACTTTAACTTGTCAAATATTAATTATTATTTTTTTAATTGATAAACTAACTTTTTAGACAAGATTTTTATGCATGGCACCAAAGGTAACAATTATTATAAGCAATAATTATCAGAATGATTAGAAAAATGTAATAAACAGTAATTGTTGAATAAAACACTTGTATATATTGAATTATTTTCAATATATACAAGTGTTTATTATTGCTCATGATAATTATTGCTTTTAATAATTGTTAAAAATTATATTAAATTACTTTCATATTACTCGTACGCTAACAATATATTACTGCACAACTCTGCTTGAAATTTTAACACTACTTACTTATTTCAAAATATTATTTTTGATAATGTAATTAACAAAATATTTTTGTAACTTATAGACATTTTTGAAAAGAAAAAACTTGCTTTATCAATTGATAGAATCTGAATTTGATGTATGAATTCCGGTTGTAACGATATTTATTTTCGTCAACTAGTTAAATTGCTTGGATTTACGAGTAGGTTTTCAATTTTGACAATTTCATTTTGATGAAGTCTTTGAACAGAATTTTTTTGTTTGGGACAGCAAGGTGTATATGCTGTGAGGGAGTTGTGTGGTGATATGCCCTCTGCCTGCCTCTGCGGAGAAATTGCGTTATTGTTAGTTAGTTTGTCTCGATATTGGACAGGTAAATTAATTATTCATACCTCCTTGGAATGGTGGAAATGAGCAATTTTCAGGATGTCAGAAAATTATTTTTATCAGATTTATTCTGTAAACCATTTGGTATGTGGTTACATTTTGATTAAAGATATCTACTTTTTTAATTAATAAAGGAAAGTTCCAGGTGGTTGGTTTTTAATAACATTAACACTTACCTGCACCCTTATCCTTTGTTCCTTCTAACAAAGACTTTAACAACGATTTTTTCAAAGCTTTGCTTTGTGTTGTAATAATGAGTCCAGAGTGTGATAATTTCATAAGGGTGCAAATTAAAACCTGAAATTTTAGGATTAAGCAAAACCACCCTATTAGGTAGTCGTATTCTCGTTAAAAAGCGTTGGACTACCCTTCCAATATATTATACAATATAAAGCAGGGGATGAATTATGTCAGTTAAAATAGGTGACGTTGACTGTGTCTCCGAACAGACATCGTCCAGTGAGATGGAGAAGAAACATGAAATTCTAACTAACTAATTAACTAACCATCACGCTGTTTTCCCGCGGGGGTAGACAGAGAGTACGGACCGCCATACAACTAGGTCTTGGCGCACACCCTTTCCCACGTATTTCTGTCAAATTTAATGCTAATAAGTCTGTAATATTATCTGTTTTGGAGGTTTTTAAAAAAAAGTCAATTGTAATTATTCACGAAAAAAACAAATAAATTTGTGATCATTTAAAAAGGTGGCAGTCAAAAATGGGAAAAATTAGTTGAAGATAATATTGTTAAATCTGAATTTGAAATATGAGATCGACAAAAATGACTTAAAAATAAATAGGTCCCGTTTACCGAGTTGGTTAAGGCAAATGTCTCGGTAAGATTTGATTCCCAATTGCGACCGTTACCTTTTCATTTCTCGTTTTGATTTATTAGTATTATCCTTTACTTTAATAACACAAAAAAAAATATTCTTGAGTTCTTAGTACTTGCTTAGTTTGCTACAATATTATTATGATGTGTAAAATTCTGACAACTTCAGTAATGGAGAGGTAGGTTTCCGATCTGCAATGTTAATGAAATTCGTTGGAGTTTGTATAGTTGATAGTTAACCCGACAGATGGAGGCTAAAATACTGCACATAGCTATTAAGTTAATGTATTTTTACGTCATGCAACAAATGTTTTGTTTAGTGTTAAAAATTTAACAATCCACTGGAAATTTTTATTCTAATCCGTTGATTTAATCAATACATTAATAAAACATTTATGTTGTCACCGGAATAAATAAAAAGAAATTACATCTTGATTAACAGATTGCAATAATTCACACGCGGTAGAAGTGAAAACCTCAGAAAACTAAATTAGGCAAGAGTAGGGAGACTACAAAGCACCGCACAAAGAGGAGACCGATTATGCTATCTCATTCTCTCGCAGGCTAAATCCTGTAGATGCATATGTTTGTCTCTTTTTAATGTCGCTATTTTTCGTTTCATCGAGTTTCAAATCTCAACGGTGCTACAAAAGTATTCACATCAATAAAAAAATAAAGTTTCGCCTGAGAATGAGTCTATAAAAATTCAGAAATCTATTAATAAACATAATATGTAAACAATAATAAATATTCAATTTTTATAAGAAAAACTCTCTTTTTATTAATTTTGAAGGTTATTCCCATAAATTTAATATATCATTGAAGAAGAAGATATATTACAATAATAAATATAACTCGTAACCTGACCTTCACACAAATAGATTACATCAAATTAAATGATTATCAAAATACGCCTCAAAACAATAACACATACATTGATAAATAAATAACCACTTGTGAATTGCCCACTCAGATTTATTTCTGCTTTTTCCATAAAATTCTTTCATAAACAGTGAATTCAAGCTCCTAGAGGGAAAATAAATCCACTTTTTTGTGGGAAACCCAAGGGTGTTTGCGAGAAAATCATTAAAAAAACATTTTTTTTGTGCTACAGCAAAAAACCTACATATGTACATTTGCAAATGAATATTTTTCAGGAATTCATACATCATATTTCTGCACAAAAAGCACATTACTTTACGAAAATTCAAATCAAATTATACGTCAAATTTATTTCGAAAATGTGGCAAACAGCGCATGAATCAATCACCAAATTAACTGATTACTGCAATTAGCAGTAATGTATCACTTGGCTATTTGCTAATTCACGTTAGTTTACACGTGTTTGCTTACACAAATGCTAACCCATGTTTAAATACTGCTGGGTTAGGTAAATAGTGTGCAGCGGTCAGTGCGGCATGCAAGTCATTCCCAATCAAAGGTTATCACGGGAAAACATCAACATACTGTTTGTTGCTCACTGAAAATTTCCTTCGAAGATAAATTATTATTGCAAATTAAAATTCTTCATACTTATTTTAAAGATTTTAAGGAATTTTATAACTAATCATTCAAGAGAAACATTAAAAGTTTACAATTAGTGTGTAGGTGTTACGATAAGTTTGCAAGTGTTAGATTGGATAACTCCATATAATGTGACGATATAGATATCTCTTTATAAACAGACTCGTATATTAAAAAAAAGGTGCTATGTTATTTTGTTACTAGCTTACTCGACGAACTTCGTACCGCCTCAGAATCAATAACTGTTGTGTTAACTTATTAGCCGAATCAAATGCAGTTTCTTCTTCTAACACAGCAAACTTATAAAGAAATAAGGATTAAAGAACGTATGAAATCTTTAAACAATAACAGTTTCTCGGAGTTTGCCAACCATTTGGTGGAAACCAGTCACACCTTTGACTTCAATAGTGGAATAGAATTAATGCATTGTAATGTCAATGGCATTCAGTTGGATAAACTAGAAATTTTAGAAATCTGAAAGAGTGTTAATGCGAATTTGAATATTATTAATAACCAAAAATTGTTCTTAAATGACCCAATATTAAACCTGTTCCCTTTGTAAATTGTCTCCCATTGCCCCTCTCTTCTCTACCCACTCTCATATTTCCATTGATACCATTGTCTATGTCCATTCTTTTTCAATTGACACCATTGTCTACATCTATTATTTATAATTAGTATCAATAAAAAACACTGAAGAAGTGAGAGCTCACGAAACATGTTGGTTTTGTAAACAGGAAAGTGGTAAAAACGAAGTTATTTATTAATTTAAATCAAATTCAATTTATTTATAAGTTAAAAATTACGCAATCAAACAATTTTATCGATGCGCAACTGTCTGTGTTTTGTTTATGTCAGTAACAGAGATGGCGTTGTGTACGGATTTATATTTTATTTTATTATATTACTTTTCAACTTATGTGAATTGCGTTTCATTTTCTTTATACATGTAAGAGAGATTGATTATAATTATTGTATTTTTCCTTGTGCAGACATACGTGCAGACATACGTTCACCGTTTGTCTCATTTTCGACTGTTGACATTTAGTGTGTAAGAAAGGGGGGCAGCATTATATGTCTAAGAATAAAAGCAAAACAATCAGCGCATTGACATTCGAGGTTTTTGACTTTTTGGAAATCACTCACTATTTAATATTATACTTATTACAATATTGCTGCAGCTCTTTCAAAAGATGAGAATTCGTTCTACACAAAATGTATGAGGAAAAGAATTTTCTTCATAATTATTTTTTTTGTGATTTTTTTTGATGTTCTAATAGCTATTCTGCTATTCGGGGCGGAAACAAATCCAACAAATCAAAGATCATAAAAATCGGTCCAGCAGTTCTTGAGTTATAAACGGTGTACTTAACCCGACTTTGTTTTATTTATTATTTTATTTATTCATAAGTACATGTTACATGATTAATACATTTACTTGAGAAAATACATTAGGTCACCATACTAGGCAGCTGCCTGTATCATGGTGACCAATGGAGGACAGTTATTTTTAAATGAAGTCTAATAAGTGTTGGTAAACATATTTAAGTAAAATTATAAAAAAATAGAAAATTGGTAGAAATGTTTCCAATAACTCACAAATTGCAAAAGTTGCCTGGAAAATAAACACAAATAAGTAAGGTAGCTGTTATGTATGTACATAAATACACATACATAAATACATGCACACATACATACATATATATACTTACATTAACTTGTATTTATGCATACAATATATACATATTTTTATAGGTACATTAAGATTATTATTTCTAAAAACATAAAAGTGGTAAAAACTAAGTATTTTATTAATTCAATGATGTTGGCCTCCATTTCATATACAAAATTATACACAATACATAAAAAAATATATATATACATAATATTGGTGAAAAAAAGGAAAAAAGTAAATAAAAAACATACGATTTAGATAAATTAAACTTAAAAATTAGAGATTTAGAATTAACGTAAAATTAAGAATAAATAATATTATATAAGGTTAAAAACGATATTTTTAATATGTGTTGTGTGTTTGTGGGTGATTGTGTTTTATATTGGTTTTGTGTGTTACTTATACGTTTTGTTATTTTATGCTATGATATTTTGGTAGTATTGTCTATTTTGGTCTTTTCCATTTTGTAATTTTGTGTCGGAATTTATTTTTGTTTTCCTCAATTTTATTTTCAAGTGTTAGACTGTTGAATGCTTTTATAGCGTGATATTGGTAATGTCTTTGTCCAAAGCTTGTATTTACCGTCGGAGTTTTTAAGTTTTCTTTGTATGCTTGTCTAACTGGTCTGTTTGTGATATTTTGTGTTTGTTGAAGGTTGTTTTTTTGGTCAAAAATGTAATTTAGTAGCGATTTAACATATAATTGCCGTATGTCTAGTACGTCACAACGGTTGAATATTTGGTCTGTAAGTCTCTGTTTTTTAAGTATTACCTTTAAGATCGTTTTCTGCGCAATTGGACTGTTAAGAGCGTTTAACCAGCCAGCGGACGAAAATCCACATTTCGTCGAAAGTTGTTCTTACGATCGTGCAGGGCGGTTACAATGAGAAAGATTAATTATTCTGCGTACCAGCATTTTAAAATTACAACTCAATATCAATTTTATTTCATTACAAATTTGCTTTAATTTATACCTACATCAAAAAATGCTGAAAGGCGTAATGATAAAACTATCAAAATAACGCAATGTTTGTAATTATTTTTTAATTATAAGTATTTATCATTTTTCAATAATGTTTAAGTTAAATAAGAATGTTAAAAAAATCTGAAATATATTAGTTTGTAAGTGCGCAAATAAACCCACAAACGGGCCTATTTTCGTCAAGAAACACATGTACGTACATATTTTTTAATTATTTTATTTAAACTTAAATTAAAATTCTAAAACATGCGTTAGCCAAATACTGTATTGATTTATTGTACTACATGATTATATGATTTTAAATGGGTGTGGAATAATACAAAATCTTTTTTGAAAATTTAACAAATCTGCCAACGACCTATGGTATTTTTGTTGTTATATTTGTTGCCATTTTGTTATGATTTATGTTATACGTTGTATTCAAATCATCCATGTAAGTAAAATTTTGGGCAACATGCCTGTTCTACGTACTAAAATAAATAAATGATAAAAATAATAAAAGCCCGCCACGCAGTAAATCGGCAGACACGTCCTCCACCAACACCTCACCCTATGAACCCGGACACATTGCTAAGTCATCAAACGTAGCGAACCACCTGAGGCGGTCTACGGCAGAGCTGTTGGCTAATAAATTATTGTCGGGTAGCGGTACCCATGTCAGTTTTTCAACAATGGTGGCGGTAGGGGATTTAATTGTTATTTCTAATCTTAATATATAAAACAAAGTCGGGTTAGTTACACCGTTTATAACTCAATAACGGTTGGACCGATTTTTATGATCTTCAATTTGTTGGATCTGTCTCCGCCCCGAATAGCAGAATAACTATTAAAACATTGGAAAAATTCACGAAAAAAAAAAGTTATGAAGAAAATTATACATTTTGCATTAAACGAATTCTCATCTTTTGGAAGAGCTGCATCAATACTGATCATATAAGTATAATATTGAATAGTGCGTGAATTCCAAAAATTTAAAAACGTCAAATGTCAATGCGCTGATTGTTTTTAAACATAATAATGCTACCTTCTTACACACTAAATGTCAACATTTGAATATGAGACAAACGGTGAACGCACGTCTTCACCCCTCCAAAGGAAAAATAAAATAATTACAATAAATCTACTTCACACGTACAAAGACAATGAAATGCGATTCCCGTAAGTAAGTTGAAAAGTAAGAAAATCACAAAAAATATAAATCCGTACACAACGCCATCTCTAACTAACTAACTAACCGCCAAACAACTCGATCTTGGCACACAATCCTTGCCTCGTTCACATTCATTACATCGTCTCATACATGCTCTTCTATTATTCCGACTCTTTACATAGCCCGACTCAAGTATCTGATTCACTTAGTCGTGCCATGTATTCCTCGGGCGTACCCGACGTCTTCTACCATTCACATTTGTGTCATATTACACTCCTTTCCTCGTTCATTCGCTCTACATGCCCAAACCATCTGAGCGTCCCTTTCTTAATCTTACTCATTACGCTTACACCAGCCTTGCATTCTTCGCATCGTACATGGTTTTACCACACATACGCCTCAGGGATCTCATTTCTACAGCATTCAGTCTACTTTCATCCTTTCTCTGCCAGTTCCATGCCTCACTACCATACATCAGGATAGGTACCAGTACTCCATTAAGGATGGCTAACTTTGCATCTTTGGACAGTTTTTTTGTTGGCGCCAACGGCGTTCAGTTCTCCATTAATATCTCCCATCCTCCCATATCCGCCCTCCCATCTCTTGTAACGCCATCTCTGATAGTGATAAAAACAAAACATGGACAGTTGCGCATCGATAATTGCTTCACTGTGTAATTTTGAACGCAATAAAAAAACTTAATTTAATTCAACTAATAAGTTAACATTTTGAGATATTGATTCTGAGGCGGTATGAAGTTAGACGGGTCAGCTAGTTATTAATAAGGTAAAACCAGTGAGATATAATAAACCATCCCAAATTAGATTTGATTTATTCAATTGCACAATGTTATTACTTCTGAAATGATCCCGAACTTTATATAATGACATAATGCTCTATGCCTTGTTAATAAGGCAATGAATTGTTTATTCTGAGCAGTAATGTAGCTGGTAGCCTCCGGTAATTTCCAAGAATGCCCATTTCCACCGGCCATTACGCGGAACGGCGACAATCCCACAATACAAGAACACTGTTTAATTGTTGGCGTTACTGCTAGAACTGCTTCTGTGTGGGGAGGCAGGCATACACAATTATAAATTTGTGGTGAATTTGGAACAAGCATGATGACATTTTAATTCACAAGCATTTTCCTATACTGGCAAAACAATAAGTCAGTTTTAAATACAATGTTGAAAAAGGCAATAATTTTAAAAAAAATCTATTAAAATATTACATAATATTTTAACATAGTCAGTTTCAATTTTGAAAAGCATATTTGAGTTCATTGAAAGTGAAAATATCATGCAGGAGTAACGCAATTATATATTTGACGAATATTAATTCAAAATTTAAGAACGGAAAAGCCTACAGAATTTTTGTACCTTATGTTTTATACAAAAGTATGAAATTTTCGAAATGAATACAAATTAGATTCCTCTTTTTTTCAAATTAAATTTAGAGTAATATACTTTTTTTTATATGGCAACCGATTTCTGAAAAATCTCTCCTCTTCGCCGCCAAGACCTAGTCAAACCTCACCCCATGAAAACCGGCACCCCTGCGTAATAAATGTAGCGAACCACTTGGAGGGACCTGTGGCAGAGGTGTTGTTTATCCAAGAAATTATCCCGGGACGGCGGTACTCACACCCACTTTATCAAATTGAAAAGCTGATGGCGTTACGTAAAGTAAAAAAAGGGCAATAGCATGCTTAGAGTGTAGAATGGTTTGCTAAGAATCAATTACAAATATTATTGTTCTAATAAATGTAAATGTTTAGGTTTTGAACTCGTGACTCCAGGGCCCAGAGTAAAAGCTCTTGCAAATGTCTTCTCGTATCAATCTCGTACCAAAATAACAGTATCCTCTTTAGAGTTTTCGTCGGTAGATCGGAACGTTGGAATTCAAGAAATTCAGACCGGCCTGAAACATTATTTTAGTATAATAAAGATGGCACGATCAACCCTCTCTAGCTGTAAAATGTTATTTGTTTAGAAATGGAAATACATTGCAGTCTGGCAACTTGGAAATGGTTCATACTTCTCAGGAATAGCCACAAAACATGTTTGTAAGAAGCAGTTACGCTGTGGCTTGCCGTAATTAGATTAAAATCTACTAACTGAATTTATGCTAATTACTTCCTTCGCCAGGATAAAAACTGTCAATAAATGCATTAAAATGTTAAATTTGGATGGCGGAATTGCTTTTTTATTTCTTCATGTTCTCTGTAAAACGGTTGTACATCAAAATATTGCTATGAAGACTACAAATTTGAGGTACCTACACCTACATGTAAGAATAAAAAAGTCACGGGGCAGTTTAATAACTATTTTATGGGGTCAGTATAAAATATATTTGATGAACTGTCTGTTGTGACATCCAAAATGTCGATGGTTAATGCATCGTCGCTAAGCAGTTGGGTTGGCGGGTATTTACTACTTATTGGATAACCAACACCCCTTGCAATAGGTTACCGCAAGTGGTTTGCTACATTTGGCGACTTATCATTGTTGCTCGCGATCATGGGCTGAGGTTTGTCTTGGTGGTGGATGCGTTTGCCCACCATTTGATTTGAGGTCGACCATTTGATCTATCCAGCAGGACTCTCTTGACCCATCTCTTTGCAGCGCCGCGCTGTAGGAGGAATGGATCCATAAGTCCGTTACTCCTGGACACACTAACCCCCAGATTCCTACCCACCCTTCCATTTTCCTTCCCACGACTTAATCTCCTTTCTTTCCCTAAAAAGATTCCCTACAAAGGATCCCCAAAGATGACATAGGCTGAGAGGGAAATCATTTTTCTCCGGGCCTCCTGCGCGGAGCTAATAAAAAAAGAAAAAAAAGAGTCGTTCGGGTTGATTGGCGCGTTCTGATAAGTAGAAGTCGTCGCTTTCGAAGCTTGAAAAAGTGTATGGAATCTCCCATGAGTATATACATACTTGGTTAAACTTGCCTAAGTGGATGAAACCCGGGCAATTTAGATAGGACGCTTCAGTGGCGTAGCGTGGGTTTGGCCGCCCGGGGCGGAGGAAAAATTTGCCCCCCCCCCCCCCCCTTACTTCTACAGGTACTTTTTCCGCAGATTTTCAAGCGCTGACCAAGGGGAGGGGGGGTAGATATCCTATTTTTTAATGCTGATTTTTATAATCCTATGTGCCGAGTACTCTTCCAATAAAATCATGCTTATAAATTCAACTAAAAATTTATATATAACTGCTCTCAGAAATCAAGAATGGTTTGCCTGTAATAGAATTTCGCATCTTCATCACGCATGCGTATGGAATGCAATTCAAATGCAAAGCTTCACTCGTCACTCGGTACACAAAAATGGTTTAAATTAAACTAAATATGTGGTGTATAAAACTACACTCAGAACATAAAAATTGTTTTTCTTTGATTCTAGCGGCACTTATATTCTGAACACAAAACTGGTTTTAATTACATCTGTATGTGGTGAATGGTTTTTCTTTAATTCTGCTGGCACGTACATTCTGAACACAAAACTGGTTTTAATTAAATCTGTATGTGGTGAATTAAAACTACACTCAGAACAACGGGGCGGAGGAAAATTTCTTATTTGGGTACTTCAAGCGGAAGGGGGGGGGGGGGGAGTTGTATATGGAAATCCAATTTTTTATTACGATACATTTATATACGAGCCGGATTTTTTTAATAATCACATTTGACGAGTATTCTTTCAACGAAAATCATGTTTATAAATTCTACTCCAAAGTTGATTGATTGATACTGCGTTTGAGTACCCAAATAATAGTTACACACGCAACAATCAATTTCTCAGAATTTTTCAGCATTATGTAACTCAAATGTAAAGCTTTACTCGATCCACGATGAATCTGCAACTCGTTATTTAATTTATCGTTGTATTCTGAACACAAAATCAGTTTGTATGCGGTGAATTAAAACTACACTCAGAACATGAAAATGTTTTTTTTTTATTCTGGCATTAAATAAATAATCTGCAACTAGAATTTTATAACTGCATATCGAATAACAGAAAATTTTCCATCGAAATGTGTCAGCGGATGAATCCAACTGGAAGTTTACATTCTGTACTGGTTTAAATTAAATCTGTACCAGGCGAATTAAAACTACACTCAGAAAATGAAAATCGTTTTATAACTGAACTTCAAATAAGAGGATGTTTTCCTTCGAAATGTGTCAACAGATGAATCCACAACTGGAAATTAACATTCTCAACACAAAATTGGTTTGAATTAAGTCTGTATGCGGCGAATCAAAAGTACACTCAGAATATGAATATGGTTTTTCTTTGATTCTGGCAGCACATACAGAGTCTGCAACTAGAATTTTATAACTGAACTTCGAATAAGATATGTTTTCCTTTGAATTGTGTCAGATGAATTCTCAAATGGAATTTTATATTCTGAAAACTGGTTTAACCCTTCGAATAATAAGAAAAAAATATTGATATTTTTAATAAATAAAAAAAAGATTTGGATTCGTAAACGAAAGTATCGTAGAACATTTTCAAATAATGATTTGAAATGGTTTAAATTTTTCCAAGATAATGTTATTATTTATTGTGAAAATTTTCCACCCCCCTTAAAAGTACCGCCCCCCCCCCCCCGCCCCCCCCCCGCCCCCCCCCACGCTACGCCAGTGGGACGCTTATATCCGCCTATGGCATTTTTTGTGAATCTCCAAATTTTTCACACAATCATAAATGATTTCATCAGACATACGCCTCGGGTTTTCAATTCTTCAACAATCAGTCTACTTTCATCTCTCCTCTGCTACTTCCGTGCATCACTCTCATACGTCAGCAAGTCCAACAAGAAAATTTGTAGGTTTATTTGCCGAAGCAATTTGTTTTATCAGTTTCTAAATCCTTTAAAAAGCTTAAGGGAAAGGGTTTTACCTGTAAATATTTACTCCAGATAAACGGGGTCACGTTTGACAAACACCAAATTAAATTTAGTCTTACTCCTCCCATAAAATAACTAACCATTTGTTGAGACATCCTAACCTTGTCATTCTTATTCGACGCGAAGGTTTCAACATAAGTCTTATGAATCCTCGTAATTCCCTTAGCCGAACCCCAAACACCGAATGTGTCTACTACCATCCCCCGACACACATACCACCTCATATTACAGACAAGGATTTACACTGCGGATGACATAAAATGACTCGACCAATGTTTTTAAAATTGTTCATTGTATTAGAGTTAGAGACAGCCCCGATTTTTATGCTGCAATGCTATTTTTGGGGTATTTCAGCAAACCTTCAATATTTTAGTGCTTCTTCAAATACACTGAGGTATGAATCAACTTAAGGTATATAAAATATTATGTTACGAATATTCAATAAACTAACTGTAATGTACTTGACACTTACGATTACTTTAATAAAAATAGGTTTCGTTTATACGAGGAATTATTTATTGTAAAGTCAATTTGAGAAAGATGTACACTGTTTGCTCTGATAAGCTAAACGATGGAATGAAGCGCGGGGCCGTTACCGCCGGCGCCTCTCGCCTGCCCCTCCACTACCTCTGTGTGGGTGGGATCGGGAACCTTCGGCTACGTTCGGCCATCTCCGGCAACCGGTCCCCTCCCGTGGAGATAATGTACCTCGGAAACCACACTAACCAAAACAAAAAAGTAAATTAATAATATGCATTTTTGTTAACCGTATTAATAATCTCTTTACTTGAATATTAACGAATATATGAAGCACTTGTTTGCAGAATCCTGGAATACAATTCCATTATTTGGGCTCCATATGAACAAAACCATATTCTAGAAACGGAAAAAGTAAAAAAATGTGCATTACCCTTGTATGAGGGAACATAAATATTTGGATAAAAAATAATGGTAGAGCATTTACCGGTGCACTCACCCAAATTCGAAATTAGTAATAAACCAATGCTGTTATTATTGTACCAATGTTATTGTTATTATTAATGCACCCAATCTATTGTGTGATTACATTCTAATATAAGTGTAGGTATGTTCACAGCATTAAAAATTGATGTAAAATAACTGCCTCAACACAGGCTAGCCTAGTGAGGCAGGTTACGAGAAACCTAAATTTATAATTATAAATCTCTACTCTCTAAGTACCAACTGTTTATATGTATATTGTTTTTTGTTATTAACTTTTCTACTAATGTTACTTTTAAAATATTGTAAGATGTACTTTTTTCTTGTTTGTTATAAATCTTAAAAATTTTGTTCAATAAAGATATTATTATTATTATAAATAGGTACTATCCAATTCTGTATCCATCCTTGTGCTTTACAGGAATTCTCGATGTCAACACCTTAGAAGCCCGCCGAAAAATATTTTTAGGTAAACATTTTATTAAGTTAATCTCTGGTACTATACTCAATCCATCCATATCGAAAGAGGTAAACTTATATGTCCCTAATAAGTACACTCGAGTGAGATCCCATGCACTCTTTTATGCTCGGATAGCAAGGACTTCTGTCTATCAGAAGACGCCAATAAACAGAGCGACTCGACTGCTTAACGATTCTAAAAGCAACTATCGTTTAACACACACCTTGCCATGCCTTTTTAAACTAGTAATCTTCTCCCTTGACATATTGGTGTTTTACGGAAAACATGAAAAAATTAATAATTAAATAAATATTATGTCTTTCAAAGTGATGAACCCTTCAAATAACAACCTTATAAAGCCTAACAGCAGAGCCTTTGCCACCCCTATCATATCCCACCTCCTCCCCCACCCTCGGTGTTAATTATCTCATAATACGGTTGCTTCCCGCACGCACCGCAATGTGAAGGGATGGTTTCACTTTTCGATTTCCTAAGCGAATGAGTTTTTAACAAGGGGATGGAAAGATTTCATATCTTCTAAGTGTGTTGTGGGAGTGGCTGTTTGTTATTCAAAACATTCTTCATATTTACTTTATTTTTATTTATTAAAACTCATTAAAGTGAAATGTGAAGAAGTCTAAATGGGCCATATCTAAATGAAAAATCGGTTCAACGATGTTTTATAATTTCCCAATCACGATTGCCCACTGCTCCCAGTTGGGCAAGTAAATAGTATTTTATTCATTTGTATTTATTCACAATACATAGGGTGGAAGGTACTCTTCGTATCGTAATGGTACCATAATTCAGAATTGAAATGTTGATTGAAATGGCTTAAGTCATGTTTTGTGACAAGAACAGAATACTGTGCTCCAGTATGGGCTAGAAGCGCCCACATGACTGTCGATATTCATGACTTCCATGGTCGATCTTCCATGGTTCGCATACCACACTTCCATGGTTGAGCTTAATTCCATAACGCGAATTAACTATTCCTCTCTCTTGGTTCCCCGTACTTGCAAACAACCCCGTTAAACATCAGGCGAGAGATTTGTCCTTGAGATTTGGACCTGTGTCCCCTTATGTCCCCCACCATACAAAAAATTTGATAAGATCTGAATATCTAGGTACTCTCCCACCTTCCTCTTCTTCATCTTCTTCCACTCCCCACTACCTTAGCCTTACAACATATCCCGATTTGGCAATATGTTAAAAGATCTCTTCTCTCCAGACCATTGAGAGCAGTTGAGACTCTTGTGCGGTATTCACATAAAAAAAGTTGTCTTTTTTGTGATTCTGAAGAGAGTTGGGAGGTGAAGAAAATTGGGAAGTAAAACCCTTTCAAAACAATTTAACGTTTATCTACCACTGAATCACTTGAATCTACCACTCTGAAACGTGTTATAAAAATACTTATTATTTCATATGAATTAAATGAGAAATAACATACTTTCTTTAAGAATCATTTATTTACAAACCCCTAGATTATTCATACCCGCGATCTATGAAATGGAGAAAGAATAATCTATATGATCGTTGATTCAAAGTAAACTGAATTTGGTAGAGGTAGGAATGTTTTTTTGTAGTCTTAATAAATTCAATGAGGAAGCAAATCGAGTTAATTATGTTATTATTATCTATTAATTCTAAAGATTTCCACAAATTTCGATCAATGTCCACTGGTGGCACAGTTATCTGAATAAATTAGAATATTTTTTAAACATCAAATTTTAATATATATAAATGAATGTTATTCGGATCAGTCATATGGAATCCCCAATACAAAGTAAATATTGAAAGGTTAGAAAGAATTCAAAAAAAGATATTGAAACACCTAGACTTTAAATCCTTTCGAACTTCAGAAAACCTAAAAGACTCATTAACATTCCATAATTTATCAACTTTAGAAGATAGAAGAAATATATCCGACCAAAAATTTTTATTCAAAATCATTAACAACGTTGTTGACAACAACTATCTTCTAGAACACATTAATTTCCACTGTCCAATAAGAAACACAAGATCAAAACAATTATTCCACATCCCACACTCAAAAACAAATTACACACAACATTCATTTCTCCGAAGGACGTGCACAAAATACAATGATATCTTTTACGACGCTGATATTTTCCATTTGTCCTCAGGCCAATTTATTAAATCCATAATAGAAAAAATTAAAACAAATTGTTAATTACGAACTCTCCACCCCTGCTGCATGTTATTTTTTTCATTCTCATTATGTTGGTTTTCCTTCTTTTTATTATAAAAATAATATTTGGATGATTTATATATCCCATATGCTTTAATTTGGTGTGTGTGTTTTTTTTTCTTTCATTTCTGTTGTATATAGTATATATATTTTTTTCTTTTTTTTTCTACCTCTTTATGTTTTCTTTAATGTTTTAATCCATGTTTTTATATATATTATAAATTGTAGCGGAAACTTCGCTGGTTAATGCAATCATGTAATATGTTACTTTCTTATTAAAATATGTATAACTGTTTGTTTCCTAAATAAACTAAAATAAAAAAAACTAAAATAAAAAAATAAAAAATAAAAAATAATTCATGTACCTTACGCGGTACCTAAACTATTCATCCGATTACGATAAAACTTTGGCGATTTGTCACTCGCGTGCCTGCAATTTCTATGTACAATAATCACTCTGGCAATACGAAAATATGAAATTATTTCTACACCATTCATCCGACTGCGATGAAACTTTGTTGAATTGTTAAGCGCACATCGGCGAATGTTTCTATATACATATTGGCTCTGACATTATGAGATTTGTATAAAATTTTACAAAAGGTGGAGAATTGTTTATAAAATGAATGTATTTCATATAGTTTAGCAGCAGGGAGGGAAGAATGGAGGGGGAATTCAGGAGGGGGAATAAAGGAGGGAGGGTTCGCGGAAGGGTGAATGAGGGAGAGGGAAGATGGAAGAGGAACGCATGAGGGGGAGGGAGACGTGAGAGGTATAGTCGCGAGAAAGGAGTAGGCAGGTAGAGGAACGCGATAGGGGAAGGCGACGCGGGAGAACGGCGGCGCATGGGAAAGAACAAGCTAAGGAAAGATGATGGAGGGCTTTTTGGATGTTATCCACTACTTATCCGCCCTGGTATATGTAACAGATGGTTTCTCCTTCAAGGCTCTCGCAAAATTCAATTAAACAAAGCTACATTTATTTATTTTGGACAATTCTAAACTTCCAGAGTCCCTGCATAGGTTGTTAGTAAGCAGTATGCAAGTACTTAACAGGAAAAACAAAATGCAAATAATAGGTTAGTAAACAATAATATGAATTAAACAAATTATGACGGAGGGCTGGAGGGTGAGAGAGAAGCAGAGGGAAGGATTGCAAAGGAGACATAGTAGCGGTAAGGGATAGAAGGAGGCAAATTTGCACAGGCAGCTGTGAGAAATGTTTGTATTTCGTATAGTTAAACGATGGGGAGAGAAGTAGGGAGAGGGAGGGAATTCCGGGAGGTGGGAGGGGAACGAAGAAGGGGGAACGAGGGATAGGAAACGAGGGAGGGGGAAGACGGGGAAGGTGTAACGGAAACCTGGGAAGGAAAGATGGGAACCTGGAAGGGGTGATTCAGGAAACGCTGCAGAGAAGGAAGGCGGGGAAGATAGAAGGAGAACGTGGGCGGGGAACGGGATCGAAGTGGGACGCATGGGAAAGAATACAGAGGTCAGGCGTGACGGACGTGACATAGTAACGGAAGGGTAAAATTTGTAAAAACCGCGTTTCTCGCACTATCACCTATGTGACCTGCTCACGGGTCGGAAAACTTTCTGATTTATTCGTGTACGCACCAGACGGAAAAGAAATAATATCTATCAAAAAGGAATTCAATAAACAGAATTAAAACAAACATTTTCTGTAGAATGGCAAATAATGCCGGGTACTCGCCAGTTATAAAATAAATTATTCACAGGTAAATTGGTGAACACCAGCTAGATTGTAAATAAAATACTCGAATAAATATGAATAGAACACTACCCGCCATCTATTGACAATTTGCGTAATCTTGTTTTGCCTTCATTGTCCCGCCATAACAAGCATTCGACCTTGTTTCTAATACAAGTATCATAACTACCCCCATTCAAACAGTACCAGCCGTTATTCGAGGCCTCGCTCATAAATATTGTGGTTTAGATACAGGATGTATTTTTTAATTTATATGTTTAAATATATAATTTTTTTTGTCTTGATTTTTTTTATTTATAATCGTTCCTACATAAGTATATATATATATATATATATTTATATATATATATATATATATTTTTTTTTTTGTGCAATACAGATTTTTTTTGCATTATATACATAACTTTAAACGAGAAAGAAAAAAAAGAGTTCTTTCCTAAAATTACTCTTGAAACCTTCAAGAATGATAACAAGACTAGTGCTGGGCCAGAACGTCTGTTCTGCCATGTAGAGCAAGTCGTGGTGGCGACCCTGGCAGTAGTTGTTCGGTACGAACCAGTGGCGGATTTGCAGTCTTGGCCGCCCTAGGCCCCAGGCCATATAGTAAGTACCAGCCGCCCCTTTCTCAGTTTCCATCATCAATCTACAACTAGAAATTAATAATTGCACTCGGAACAATTAGTTACACACAAAATAAGCAAATGATTTTCCTCCGAATTTTGCAGCATGCGCATGCACGTCGAATTTAAAGTTTATCTCGAAACTGGTCTAAATTTAAGAGTGAATCTGTATGCAGGAAGTCGTTTTAATCTACACCCAGATTATAAAAACTATTCAAGTTCTCGAAAGGAACATTTAAAAGTCCAAAAGGGGTCTCAAAGTGTCAATCAACGCCATATGTTAAATCAAATCCACACCACGCTGCCCGCTGCGCGCTGCCCGCTGCCGCTTGGCCTGATATATTATGTATTTCAACCAATTTACACTCAATTTACACCAACCATCTTGACAAACCATATACATAAAAACCTTCCTCATGAATCACTCTATCTATTGGTGAAAACCGCATCAAAATCCGTTGCATAGTTTAAAATATCTAAGCGCACATACAGCGTGAGCGACTTCATTTTATACTTAGTATAATAATAAAGATTTTCAAGATGGGAAATAAAATACTATATAAATAACAGTTTATCGGACGCTGATATTTTCCATTTTTCCTCAGGTCAATATAATTTAGTAGAAAAAATAACTCAAAATGTTAATTACGAAATCTCGACCCTTGCCTTGTTGGAATTTTTTAGTGTGAAGAATGCCCAAAAGTCACAACCGCCTGGACCTATGAAGACTATAGCGTCCCCCCGTTGGGGTACGTTGTGAGGCTTAAGTTAAGTGGAGGGGAGGGAGATGGCGAAGAGGATAATGGGAAAGTACCCCACTATTCAGATCTCGTCACCAAACACGCCTAAAGCCATTTCAAGCAACGTTTCAATTCTGAATGGTGGTCTTCTTACATTTTTTTTCTTACGTTACCTCCACATAGGAGGCGCTGATGAAAATAATTTCCCATAGGGCCTATGTCATCTTAGGGGATGCTGTGTCGAGAGTCTTTTTGAGGAAGAGAAGGATAGGAAGTTGTCGGAATGAAAAATGTATGAGGGGTGGGTAGGAATCTGGGGGTCATTGTATCCAGGAGTGACGGACGTATGAATCCATCCTTCCAAGACGATGGGTCGAGAGAATCCGGCTGGAAAGGTCAAACGGCCTCCTTCAACCAGTCTCCCTCGATCCGGCCCGCCACGCAGCAGGTGGGCAGACGCATCCATCGCCAAAACCTGGACAAACCTCACCCCATGACCCCGGGCACCCCTGCTGAGTCACCAAACGTAGCACCATGGCGACATTAATAGTATCTTTCATTCTGGAACGTGTTGCAAATACACCTTATGTTATTTTAAATGATTACGATGAACCTGCGACCTTCGAATTCCTAGTCGAGAGCTTTATGTCGGCTATGGAGGCCGTCAAATATCTTTAAGTTATTTTCCAATTTTCTGTTCTTTATTTTGTTTATCTTTGACAATTTCGTTATCTTTATTTCATGGTATTTGTCTTACTCTTATGTGGTTTAATTTATTGTACCTTATCTACCAATATTATTCATTAAAAAAAATAATGAGAAAAAATTCCTTAGTTACAAATAATTTGATGATATTGGAAAATCTCCTACAGTGATGGCGGACGCATATAATTTTATTATACCTACGTATTTTCAAAAATGTTATGTTTCTGTCGATTCCACTTTTCATTTTTCTATAACTTTTTTTGTATATAATATAGGTATACAGAAGCTTCACTGGTTTATGTAATCAAGTGAGTGAGAATTAAGTAATGAAATATACATGCTTAAATTCATCATCATCATCATCACTATTGGCTCTACAACCCCTGGTGGGTCTTGGCCTCCTCAAGAGTCTTCCTCCACTCATGTCGGTTTTGTGCCAGCTCTCTCCAGTTTGGAAGCTCCAAGATAGATATGTCTTTGAGGACGTTGTCGCTCCATCATAGTCTTGGCCTTCCCAGGCTCCTTCGCCCTATTGGTCTTGAATTCAGCAGGGAGTTTGGTGCTTGATGCTCGGTCATTCTCTCCACATGACCCAGCCACGGAAGTCTTCCCAATTTTATAAATTTTGCGACGTTTAGCTCCTTTAACAAAGTATAGAGCTCAGTGTTATAACGTCTGCGCCAAAATCCATTTTCTAGAACCGGTCCGACAATGCGCCTCAAAATTTTTCTTTCAAAAACGTCCAGTGCTCGCTCATTCCTCTTAGTTAGTACCCAAGTCTCAGCTGCGTACGTAAGTACTGGTCTGATAAGTGTTTTGTACACTAATATCTTCGTGTTTCTGGACAGCAGTCTGGACTTTAATTGATTTTGTAGGCGGAAATAACAGCGATTTGCGTTCACTATGCGCTTCTGGATCTCCTCTGTGGTATTATTGTCGTTTGTTATCAGGGAGCCTAGGTATGTGAATCTTGGTACCGTTTCGAAATTTTGGTTTCCACATGAGAGAGTTGGAATTTGTTGGGTGCATCCTACAGCCATGTATTTGGTCTTTTGCTGGTTTACTACGAGACTTTTTGGCAGAGCTTTCAAGATTTATAAAGGCGTTACGTAAAGCATCTGGAGTTTTCGCGATTATGTTGATATCATCAGCGTAAGCCAATAGCTGCACAGAGTTGTCAAATATCGAATATATGTTTAAATTTACCATTATATTTTATATATACAATTATTTTATAAAGCCACTAAAATAATAGAAAAAAGTAGGCTTATTCCTTCAATGAATTTTTACATTAAACTGTTTCCGAAACTAACTAAAATAAAAGAAAGACATGCACACTTTGAAATCATTTTTTTTATAAATGTGCAAATGTAGATAATGATGATATCTGATTTACAGTTTTTACATTTATTTATTAGTTAACTGTAATAAACATTTAGTTTGTCACGAGTTACCACAAAAAATCACAAATATTGTGAAAACCAATACACAACCTCGTCTCACAGTGGCAATTGGAATATATTTTTCTCTCTAGAATTTATAGGTTCGCAAT
The DNA here is from genome assembly GCA_929108145.2 of Limnephilus rhombicus. Taxonomy (NCBI): domain Eukaryota; kingdom Metazoa; phylum Arthropoda; class Insecta; order Trichoptera; family Limnephilidae; genus Limnephilus; species Limnephilus rhombicus. Next base: position 24,781,899 of record OV815295.1, on the reverse strand, counting down.
TCCATTCCGTCATGATCTTTGACATCTCAATTTTATTGCTGAAAATTAGACGAGTTCTAGTTTGTTAGTTACCCGAGGAAATCTACTTATACTATAAATAGGAAAGATTTGTTTGTTTGTTTGCATTGAATAGGCTCCGAAACTACTGAACCCATTTGAAAAATTCTTTCACCAATAGAAAGATACATTATCAGCGAGTAACATTGGCTATATATAATATAATGGTAAGTTCTGGCGTTATTAAATTAGTATAAATGAAAATGTGTATATTTCATATATTTTAGAGGCAGGGAGGAAAGGCAGGGGGAAGGTGGGGTTTGCGGAGAGGGAAGACGCGAGGGAGGGGGAAGGTGGGGAAGGTGGAAGGGAACGGGGAGTCACGGGAAAGGACATGCAGGAAGAATCAATTTATTTCTAAGTTAGTCTAGTCTAAAATAAATTTCATGAAGTTAAATTTTATTGGCAAAAGCAATATTTCATCACCCTGTGTGGCTCTATTAAGTGACTCACGCCAATATCAAATTTGGTAGTTTCACCGATGGCTTTACATATACGACGATTCTGATCACAGGCAAAATAGTCAACCGTACAGTAATTATTACAAGGCACCCGTTACGAGTACTTTCGGCGCCATTGTTACAATTTCATTGGCAGTTGGCTTCGCGTGATTAACGAGTAAGTTATTTACGTCTAATAATGTCTAAATAACGGTTCCATTGATCCGCCGACAATTGGCCCCCGACAGTTGATCCCTCCGGAAATTGACCCTGTTCGGAAAATTGATCCCCTAAAATATTTTTAAAAAGTTCATTGCATATAATATTCTTCTTCTTCTTGTGACCTGTCCGTTCAATGGACGTTGGTTATCATGTTGGCTATGCGGACTTTGTTTACTGCGGCTCGGGACAGCTCGACGGTAGACTGGCCAAACCACTGTTTCAGGTTTTTCAGCCATGAGGTTCTCCTTCTTCCATATTGAAGTTTTCGTATTTTTATATTTTTAATTACTTCCTTTTCTTTTTTTATCTGAATCATAACATCTTCATTTGTAACCCTGTCCATCCAACTCATTTTATCTTCTGTAGATCTACATCTCGAATGTCTCAAGTCGCCTAATTAGCTCTTCAGTAAGCGTCCATGCTTCCATTCCATAAAACTATCGAAAACACGTAGCATCTGACCATTCGCATTCGTAATCCAAGGTTGAGATCATGACTCCAGAACATTTTTTTCATGCGGATAAAGGTTGCACGAGCTTGCTCAATGCGGCATTTGATTTCAACTGAAGGATCCCATCTATCATTTATATTGCAGCCCAGGTATACAATACTCTGTACCTTCTCGAGTATTGTTCCAGCAATATAAAGATTTTCATTCACTGCGTTATTTTTGCTTGGGGGTCGTCCATTAATCACGTGATGTTTTTTACCACCTTTTTAACCCCCCCCCCCTCCCCCCTAGTGATATGTGGTGAGGTTTTTCGACTAACCCCCCCCCCCCACCCCCAAAATCACGTGTATTTTTTTTAATACAAAGTATTTTGAAATTTGCAGAATATTATCACATTTCAGAGTGGAAGATACTCTCAGTATCGCCCTGGTGTAAGACCACCATTCAGAATTGAAACGTTGCTTGAAATGGCTTCTGCCGTGTTTGGTGACCAGATCTGAATAGCCAGGTACTTCCCCACCTGACGGCCTCCGTAGTCCAGTGGGTAAGACACTTGACTCACAAACCGGAGGTCGCGGGTTCGAACCCGGCATGCGCAAATAAATTTTATTTGATTAATTTGTGTTATTTCACAATTAATTCATTTAAAATAATATATAGTATATTTGCGGCATGTTCCAGAGTGGAAGATACTATCAGTATCGCCCTGGTGTAAGACCACCATTCAGAATTGAAACGTTGCTTGAAAATGGCTTTAGCCGTGTTTGGTGACCAGATCTGAATAGCCAGGTACTTCCCAACCTTCCTCCTCCCCACCTCCTTCCCCTCCCCACTACCTTCAGCCTCACAACATACCCCAATTGGGGATGCCATAGTCTCACTGGCTCCAGACGGGAGCAGTTGAGATTCTTGTGCGGTATTCACTGTAAAAAAAAAAAAAAAAAACCTTCCCCTTCCCTATCTCCTTCCCCTCCCCACTACCTTCAGCCTCACAACATACCCCAATTGGGGATGCCATAGTCCCACTGGCTCCAGACGGGAGCAGTCGGGACTCTTGTGCGGTTTTCATGTAAAAAAAAAAACATGATAATAATAAATACACGTGATATCTCATTATACCCCCCCCCCCCTTTTGAGTATCACGTGATTAATGGACGACCCCCTATGAGCATGTATTTTGTCTTATTTATATATATGTATAATATAACTTTTTTTTATCCGAATACAACACAAGAGGCCCAATTTCTCGCAATCGTCTGGAGCCAGTGAGACTATGGCATCCCCAATGTTGGTATGTTGTGAGGCTGAAGGTAGTGAGGAGGGGAAGGAGATTTAGGAAATGTACACAGCTATTCAGATCTAGTCATCAAATAAGGCTAAACGCCATTTTAATTAATAAGTTTTAAACCTATAAACACTACACACCAGCATAAAATACAAAAAAAGATTATGAAAAATGATTAAAAACGATGAAAATTTAAATTATTTTTCTCAGGGCTGATATCATCTTTAGGGATGCTGCGTGGAGGGTCTTTTTGGGGAAATGGATGAGTTAACCTGGGTCTTGGAGTTACCGATTATAGAAGAAAGATATACGGAGCTGTTGAAATCAAGAACGATATATGGGAGTTTATGAGTATTAGAAACGACCTTTGAGTATCCGAAATCAGTTATTCTCATATGTCAAATGTCAACCGTATGCAAATGATGGGATCGCGTTTGGTGTATTTCCCGATTGTCCACCTGTGCCAAAGGAATTAATAGCTAGTTACTCGGAGCATCTTCCATTGAAATGCCGGTAGAACAAGGACAGCATTCCCACCGGACGCGTTTAAATATTGCAAACCGTTTGACAAAATAGGAGAATTTATCAAACGGACTGCCGGCGCGGGCGCACGTTTCAGAATCAGTCAGAATCCATGGAATCTATGAAAAAAATGTAATTACTTACTTACTTTATGCAATTGTGTTCACTAGTTCAAACTAAAAAATGTTATTTAAAAAAAAACAAAATTAGTTTAAATTCTTATATATATTTTCTTAATCTTTCCAACACATTTTGAAAAGTCTGTTAAAAATAAAAAAAATCAAAAATAAAAAATAAACAGCACGCGCAATAAAATAAGTGAAACTCAAAGCAAGTAATTCAATTGCTGCGAGTGTAAACCTTTCGTGGTTTTAAAGCGTACCGCAAGGCTGTGTTTAACCCTAACCACCCTCCCCTCCACCCACTCACCCCCTAACACTCCACACAGAGCCTTCCCGCCCCCGTTAGCTAAGCTTTATTCGATACAGATAGGCTAGCGATAACAGCTTTACAACTAGGGACGGCTGTTATTAACACGAACCGAATGATTGTGTTATTGTGATATTGCGTTATTGTAGGTTCTAATTTCTGTAGATTGTTGTAATCTAGCTCTTGTAACATACTTGTAGTTCGTATGAAGTGTTGTTAAAATAAGGATTAAATACTTTGAAAGGCATTATGCGCTCGTTGGGGTGAAAAGTTTTTCCATTCGACAAAATCGTGCATTCGGAAAAATAAAAAAATAAATTATTATATTTAATTGATAAACTAATGTTTAAGACAAGATTTTTATGCGTAGCACAAAGGGTAACAATTATTATAAGTAATAATTATTATTGTTAACAATTATTATAGGCAATAATTATCAGCCTGAAACACTCATCCACATTGAAAAAATCTTCCGAGAAAAAGTATTTAAAGTATTAAGTATTTCCCCAATAAATGAAGACATAATTTGTCTCGACGCCACCTAGCGACGGATTTAACACTAACAGTGTCTCTCTTGCAAAAATAAAGTTGGTTGTTTTCAGGTGGAAAAAATATAATAAGCAGTAATTGTTGAATGAAACACTAGTATATATTGAATCATTTGGTGGGTATAAGATAAGCCGCCATAGCTCAATTGGGAGAGCAGCTGACCGGCAATCAGAAGGGCACGGGTTCAAGTCCCGTTGACGTCATGTATCTTTTCTCGGAAGATTTTTTCAATGTGGATGAGTGTTTCAGGCTGATAATTATTGCTTATAATAATTGTTACCCTTTGTGCTATGCATAAAAATCTTGTCTTAAACGTTAGTTTAACAATTAAACATAATAATTTATTATTGATACCTAATTTTTGTGCTGTGCATAAAAATCTTGTCTTAAGCATTGGTTTATCAATTAAAAATAATAATTAATGTTTGACGAGTTAAAGTATTTCCCCAAAAAATGTAGATATAATTTGTCTCGACGCCACCTAGTGGGAGATTTAGCACTTGTAATGCCTTTCTCATATAAAATAAAGTTGGTTGTTTCGGGTGAGAAAATGTAATAAGCAGTAATTGTTGAATGAAACACGAGTACATATTGAATTATTTGGCGGGTAGGAGATAAGCCGACGTAGCTGAGTGGACAGAGCAGTTGGCCGGAAATCAGAAGGACGCGGGTTCGAGCCCCGTCGGCGGCATGTATCTTTTCTCGGGAGATTTTTTCGATGTAGATGAGTGTTTCAGGCTAATAATTATTACTTATAATAATTGTTAAAAAAATAAAGATTTTTTGTACACTTCCTACGTTATTAAAATTCACAACAGGCTCTCAACTGTCCGCCTACAGAATATCTTAAGATAATTTGGACACGTTGCTCGCCAATCTGAGGATTCCAAATGGAGGAACTCATAGTCACTGGCAAGGTGGAAGGCAGAAGTAGCAGATAAAGGTCACCAAAGCGCTGGAGTGACCAAGTACCACAGGCGTCAACTTATGCTTATTTGAACGCTGTCGGTCATTAGCCGCTAACAAATGTTAACTTTCACGAATTGCTTTTACGTACATGTCATAAGAAAAATTCATTAATGTCTTTACCGACTTACGTAGCCACTTTCAAATTAATAATAAAGAAACAATTATCAACAAACCTTCATTCGCCACTTGAATATAACTCTTTGGTGGTGTTCCACGTTTTACATATGTGTGGAGTTACAAAATACCGTAGTACCGTAATAATTAACATTATTGTTTGAGATTATCATAACGTTATAGACGTTGTTTGAAAAGCTTAATGTTTGGATTTGTAGAAGTGATAAAGCGTTATAAATATAATTAATATCGTGTTTTGTTTTCCGTTGTTTTGACGGCGAAGAATTCACAGGTTTACAACCAGATCACAGTTTATATCGCACAATTTCGAAGCATTTTGTGAATGGATTAAATACGACATCGTAAATTATGTCCCATGGCAAAATAACTCTGATTCAGCTTCTTTTATCGTTTCAATTCATTCCATTTCACGTCTTATGTGAATATACTGTGTTACGATACACATATCAAGTATTATGACGTCACAGTCCCACGGCGCGGCGAGTGTATTCCGTCGTCCCCCCTTGCAAGAAACGACATACCGCACCCTTCTCCGCCAGTCCCGCGAGAAGCCCGCCGCCGGGCGTCCCCCTTGTAAGAAACGACATAACGCACCCCTCCCCGTCACAGTCGCCCGAGAAGCAGCGCCCGTCACCGTGCGCTCTCTAGAATTTCCCCGAGATCGCCGATTTCAATGGCGTTCCGATTAGAGCCGATCTCAATAGTAAAATACGAGGTCGCGAACATGACCCGCTCCACTTGGAGATCACCGCTACCTGCACTGACCCCGGACTGCTGCCCCGGCTTCCTGCACCAGTCCACCAGCTGTGAGTTGAACCTCGATTTCCCTCTTAATTAATGTGTCCCCTAGAAATACTCGGTTGAAACGACCACATACCCGGAGAGATTTGAGAGACCCCTTCGTTAGGAAAACCTAGCTAGGCATTGTTGTTGATTTGTGACTAATAATTATGTTTTGCTAGATGTTGTAATTGTGTGTACCAGACAATACAGATATTTTTCACCCAGCTACCTCTTTCATTTGATGGGATCACGTGGGCGGGCTTTGGCAATTACCTATGTACCATTGACCCCCTAGTTACCTACGACCTTGATGAGGAGAGGTTTCCTGCCTGCCGACGACATTGAGCTAGCCGAGAGCAAAAGGTAGGTGGCTTCCCCCCCCCTTGGGACCGCTGCAACTGGTACGTTCTAGGTACCTTCCAACCTTGCTCTCCGTATCTCATTCCCCTACCCATTCCATCCAGCCCTACAACACATCCCAATTTGGGATGTCATAACCCCACTGGCTCCGGCAGTCGGTTCTCTTATTCGGTGTTTATTATAACTAATTTGAAACCACAAACTAAATCAAAGTATTTATTTTGACGCCCATTAAACCTCGAAGTAAACTCGATAGCTAATTTGATACCGTAAACGAGGTAACCATTACTAAGACGACACTATGGACAAGGTTATGATATTTGTCACGATAATAATTATTACCTCTGTAACAATTATTGTCCTGACCTCTTCTGCTTATTTTATTTGTTAGCCGATTGATAATTTATTGACTCCTGGCTAGTTATGTAAATAATCAACTGCCTTAATTTTTGTTTTATCGATTGGCAACATTGCGAGTTCGTTTCCAGAAAAAGTTACTTTTTGGATGAACGCCGAGATAAGGGCCGGCGTCCATCTGATTGTGTCACATATTTTTAAGTTATAGAGATATATGTAAAATCCTTTAGAGTTAGGGAGGATAGTGCCGTGTGTCAAGTCTATTACTACGAGATTATTAATTAATTATACGTTAATTCTTTTTGAAAAAGAGGGCTTGCGTGAATAATTCTCGCGCGGCCCGTTTAATGGCCTTTTCGCGCTAATCAAAACCATCCGCTGTTTGTGATGGTTTTCTTTTTTGTGAACGCGCAGTTGCTTTTTGTGGCATCGGTTAGATTTCAAACCATATATTTGTGGCCCCTTTGAAGAACTAAGACCACAAGTTAGGCGTCTCCTACGGAGGTCCTTTCATGCATGGCCTTCTGGCAATATTTCGAAGACGACGCGAAGGATGTCCAAAGTACTACTCTGGAGGATGTCCCGATCCCTTTTAGAAGGAGGTTGCGAATCCTAACACGGCGGTATTCTCGTACCTGTTTGCTGGTTTTTTTTTGGCGCGCGGCTCAGCCTGTTAAAGCTGAGGTATTTCTCAGGTCCAGGTGTAGTACTTTGTTATTATATATTTAAGATTTTGACACCATGGTAGACTATCTGTTTTTGGTAATATTTTTCTTGTTTCGTTCCTCAGATTCAATTCTGTTACATGATTACAAAGCCTTTTGTATAAAAATGTACATTTAACTGTCACCTAGGCATTATTCTTTTATTTCAACCACGATTAATAAACTTTCTATAAAAAATCAAATTCCCTCTTACTGCGGTGTTAGGCGTGTGGGTCGAAAGAATTCAGCTAGAAAAATCCAAACTTTTATCTCAACCAATCTCTCCCGATTCGGCCCGTCAAAAAGACCAAGACAAACTTTACCTCAAGAACTCTGGCACCCCTGCTAAGTCACCAATCGTTGCGAACCATTTGGGGTGACCTATGGCAGGGGTGTTTGTTATCCAATAAATGCTTCCCTGGGCGGCGGTACCCAAACCCGCCTCCCAAATTGAAGTAGCTTAATATGTACGTAGTCTTCTCATACATTTTACGATCGGTCAATGCTGGTCAAATAGCGTTCTGCACTCTTGTAACAAGACGTGTAAACTAAAATTCGTATCTGCCATACAAAAAATTTAGTAAAATAAAATAAAATTCAATAATTTTAATATTTTAGGCTTCTTCTTAGTTCGTATTTTTGTAACACGTCATTCGTCAATCAGTTAAATATATTTTTTAAAACAAATTGCTGAAACATCTCATTCCCAGTGCATTCAGTCCACTTACGTTCTTTCTCCGCCAATTCCACGCCCCACAGTAACCTCGCTTTCCGCAATAGACTTCCAAGTTAGGACTGGTGCATTATTAATACAACGATGGGAGAAAATCTACGCTTTCCGGATCCCCGTACTTGCAAATGTAACCCTGCCAATTATTGGGCGAGAGATTGCAATGCACGAATACGAGAAGGCGCTGCAAAATAGCGCAATAACTTTACATAAGCTCCTATCCTGCATGCCGCCTAAAGTCCCGAAAACCATTCTGAATAGAAGGATGGAGGCTCCGCCGGATAGCTTTCCAGAAGATAGGAGGAAAATTGAGTAGAAATGCCTACCTTGGTTCTCACTCATCGTAAACTTTAGTCCTCCTTCAATTCGATACCCAAGGTGCTCCGACAGTCGTTGTGCCTACCTGATGCATAGGAAGGGCGTTATTCCTACAACCTATAAAGTCGCCTGGTAGTGCCCCAAACCTGTTACTTTGCTGTGTATCTTTGAAACTTATACCATAAAAAATATTATTTTTTAAATTTCTTTGAATGAGTCATCTTCAACAAAGTGAGGGGGGCTGTATTTCCCCCCCCCCCCCCCTCACAATGTATGACCTAAAAACACAATTATAGATATTTGGAAACAAATATTAAATAACAAGGATAAATGTGACGTAACAAATCCGAGGTTTATAAATTAAGTTTAATGATTGTAACTTTTTTGTATAGGAAAGACTTCTAGAAATTTTAATATTAGAATTAAGGAAAAGGCCTTGTGCGCCTACGTGGCTAGCCACGTAGGCGGTCAACCGCGCGGCCAGCCGCGTTTTTATTTTAGTATGCAACCGCTCATATCCGTACGCACCCAACCGCCGAAAAATTTCATACTAAAATGAAAATGCGGCTGGCCGCGCGGTTGACCGCCTACGCGGCTAGCCGCTAGTGCGCACAAGGCCTAAGATGTTTAAATAATAATTATTATTTAGGATTTGCCAACCATATTTTAGAAACAAGTCATTCATTCTTTTCATATTAATAAAGGTCTAGAAATTTTACACACTAACACAACGGGTACACAATTAGATAGCTTAGAAATTTTTGAAATTATGTAAAGTGTTAATAGTCAATTAAATAATATAAATAACCAAACATTTTTTTTTAAAATAGCAATCTCTTCAATTTATTTTCTTATCAAAACTCACAATTATAATTATTTATCTTGTTATTTTGACTTCCTTTCTTTGTTATAAATTTTTTTTTATATAATTTTCATCTTAAAATAATTTTTATATTTAATTTTATATAATATTTTTATATAATACACTATAATCTACTGTCTTAATATTTTGTCTTGGTTCTTATTTGTTAGTCATTTGTTATTTTTTAACCCCCAACGCGAGGAGCGGTGTTATAAATTTGACATTCTGTGTCTGTCTGTGTATCTGTCTGTGCCATCGTAGCTCCTAAACGAATGGATTGATTGTGATGCGGTTTTTTTGTTTGTTTGAAAGCTGACGTGATCGAGATGGTTCTTAGCTGCAATTCATGAAAATCGGTTCATTGTGTCGGGGGTTGCTTAAAGTTTAGAAATTTTTACTTATATATTAACAATTTATCCTGACAAAAAAACATTGTTTTTGAAACATGTAAGTAGATATTTTTTATAATATATTGGTGCATACCAAGTTATTTGTTTTCATTATAAAAACTTTCAGTTTTTAACTTTCGTATCCTTATTTTCGTTATTTGTTTTTGGGTGGACAGCGTTGCAGTGTCCATCATCAGGGCAGATCCGGCAGATCCGGTAGATGTGTGACGATGTGAAATTTCGTTCCGTTTGAAATACGAACGACGCGACGGTTAAATTTGTTAAAATACTAAAATCTATAATCGCGATTTAAAATGGGAAATTGGAGGTAGGAGGGTGAAAATTTGGGTATACAGGTATTTTTATGGCAAATAAAAAAAATATAATAACAAAAACTGCTCCAGTAGATCTGCCGGATCTGCACTGATGATGGACACTGCAACGATGTCCGAAACGTTGGCTAAAGAAGGAGGTAGCGCAACACGGCATAACACCCCAAAAACAAATAACGAAAATACTTTTGGCCATGAAAATCTTAAAACGTACCTCGTATCCTTAATTTAAACAGGAACATTCTTGCATTGCCTGTAATATTACATATTATATCCTAATCACACTTCTCTAATTAGATTTACATCATTCAAATATTTAAACCTCAATCTGGACGGATCCCATTTCGGAAGATAAATTCTAATCAAATCCTTGCGCGGTTGTTCCACCCTTCATAAAATTTGTGTTTCTTTTCCTAAACATGTTCATTATAGAATATAAATGTATATCCCAATAATGTCCCCTGCGTGCGAACCGTATCTAATTTTCTGTAAAAAACAATAAGCAATGTTATTCTCAAGTCACCTTCCAGATAAATGTGATATTGATCATTTTAGAAAAATATTACATATTTGTCCAGCGCCCTTGCGGTGCTATACAAATCATCCAAACGGTATAATTATTGTTATATAATTACGTACGCACGTGAAAGTAAAATTTACTTTTAGAATGTACACAACCTTACGAAGAAACGTTGCATCACTTGGCCTTTTAGCAATTATCAAGGTACGCCATTATTAATTCAATCCCCCATACAAATGCCATGAGCCGGAAACTCCTAAAATAATAATTGTTATTTCGACCACCTGTTGAACAAGATTAATCGAGCCTTCTCTTCTATAATATCTCGCTCCATTGCGCAGTTAATACGTGCTTTCCTTGCAGGAATTAGATCGCTTAACCATCTTAATTTTAAAAATAATAAAATATTATTATTATGTATAAAAAGTTCCATATAAAAATAAAATCGGATGTATTTATCCGAGACGCTATCTAGGTTACAAACCAGTTCTTAGAACGATTGTTGGTATTGTTAATTCTAAAAATTTGAAATATGAGATTGACAAATAAGACGGTTTGAAGGAAATTGGCCAAATTGGTAGAGGCGCCCGTCCCGGTTAGACGAGAGGTTCTGTATCTTGTTCTCTTTCATACGTTCGTTTAAATGATTAGTGTTATCTTTTTCTTCAGTGATATATTATTGTAATAATTATTTCTATTTTTCATACTGGCAATTCATGGTAGAATTTCATTATTACAAAAAAAGTATAAAACTTCCACTTAAATTATTTGTGACCGTAACCGGTTACAGCATGTTAAGGCCATCTTCAATCTGATACAATTGTTTCTCAACCTAAAATGGTTTTAGCCATGTTTCGTAAATTGCCAGATACTTCCCAACCTTCATTTTCCCCAACTCTTTCCCTTCCCCACTCCCTTCAGTCTCACAACATACCAATTCCATGCGACTTACAGTTCGGACAAATTATTCTTTTGAAAAACAGCATTGCAAAAATCTGAAATTTTTCGCAAAACTTTGTGATATTGTACCAAATTTCTTATCAATTAACTTGACAATAAAATTTTATTAATATCATTTGAATAGCTTAACATAAATATACGTCACTTAATTTAAAATAACGTACCGTGGTTTGTTTATATCGTGTTTACTGCCATGCTGTAGTACGATAAATATCGGTCTGTATCGTAGAATTTACATGGGCCAGTAATTTCACAGGCACTTAGAATAAATATACAGGCCCCTTAAATTATAAGGCAAAAATAAGGAAGGTCACTTCTTTTTTTGATCAGCGGGCGAATATCCAGTTTTGTGGTCGCTGAATGGATTATCCCTAGAAGTGATTGGTTAGTAGCCGAATAAATAAATGCGTCGGTTTCCCACCCAGGCGTTGCGGGTTATATCAACTTTATTTTAATTTAGCTCCATGCAGGAGGCCGCCCTAATGAAAAAAAGAATCCATTAAATCCCGTGTCTACTTTGAAGATGCTATTTGCAGGGTCTCTTTAGAGAAAAGCAAAAAGTGGGTAGAAAATAAAAAGTGATAAAGTATCTAAATACCAAAAATTATTAATTATTAAAACTTTAGATAAAATTTGTCATTTTTATTGTATTTTTTGAGTTTGAGGCAAATATATTATAATTTTTAAATTCTTTCAACTTCACTGATTGTATAAATTAAAATATACTGTGATATTAACGGGACTGTGCTAGTAATATGATAATCTGCCTGTACACGGCCTCCGTAGTCTAGGGGTAGGGAAGGTCGCGGGTCGAATCCCGGCGTGCGCAAATAAATTTAATTTGATTAATTATTTGTGTTATTTCACAATTAATTCATTTAAAATAATAAACAGATAATAATATTTCAGACTGCGAGATACTCTCAGTATCGCCCTGGTGTACCATTCAGAATTGAAACGTTGCTTGAAATGGATTTAGCCGTGTTTGGTGACAAGATCTGAATAGATCCAGGTACCTCCGCACCTTCTCTTCCCTATCTCCTTCCCCTCCCTACTACCTTTAACATTACACCATACCCCAACTGGGGATGCCTTAGTGTCACTGACCCGGGAACCATTCATTGGAAAACCAACACGTCTCCCATAGGTAATCCCTAGGCTTTGGCTACGTTTGATGACTTAGCAGGTATGCCCGGGTTCATATGCTGAGGTTTGGCGGCGGATATGATATGATATGGGAAACCTTGTGACCTCTCCAACAGGACTTTGTTGAAAAATCGCCTTGCGCCGAGGTGGACGGGATGGATTCATATATTCGTCACTTCCGGAAACACTGACCCCCAGATTCCAATCCCCTCTCATACTTTTTCCTTTATAGAACTTCCCCTCCTTTCTTCTCTAAAAATACCCTCACACCGCATCCCCAAAGATGACGCGGGCCCGGAGGGGAATTATTTTTCTCCGGACATCATAAGTTTGCAAAAAACAGAAGTTATTAACTGATGAACTGATGGATGCAATCTGTCTACATTAAGTTATAAGTTGTAATAATAGTTTGCCTATAGTGAGCAGTAGGATAAAACATTTTGTTTAAACCCTTGATTTGATTTGTCACCAAAACGGCGCTATAAAAATTATCCAAATATTTGCATTACTTTTAGAGAAGTTAAGTGAGTACACAGTAAGTTAGGTAAATTAGAGTAACTATGGACACACGCACATGCCCACGATATGTTTCTACCTTATTATCGCTGCCTCATATATTATGTATGGTGTAGAAAATTTGAATCACTGTTGTTAGTTTTGTGTTTTTTGTTGAACTAGCTTTTTTCATCATTTTTTCATGAAAACACTTTTTTAAAGGGTCTTTGTCACGTGACCAAGTCCAGTTTGTTTGAGATATTATGCAGTTTTGTCCTGAATTAAAAAATTATACATTCATTTGATTATTCAGAACTTTTTCCGTAGACAATGATAGAATATTTAAAATTAATATTTGTTTATTTAAAACTACACCCGGCCACACGTTACTGTGGCTAATGAAACACAACGCCATTACCCAACCTTTATAAAATCCACACCACCCGCTTACCAGCTGCCCGCTGCCTGAATTGAATATTTGAATTTCTCGGCTTTTTTCTACTATAATAAGCATGTATTATACATATAAACCTTCCCCTTAAATCACTCTATCTATTTGTGAAAACCGCATGAAAATCCGTTGCGTAGTTTAAAAGATCAATGCGCACATACATTTTGAGCGACTTCATTTTATACTATGTAATGATGATGTGGAGGATACCGAGCACGTAATCTGGCACTTCTAGTATTTATAAAGTGTACACACATTGAACGCCCTCTCACAATCTCGAACAATGAGCTCTGGCGCAAGAATTTTTTGACTAGTTTGTTTACATCTCGACCTTGTTTTGAAAGATCGATGTAATTAATATTTACGCATCAATTTATCACTTTAGTTGAAAAGGGTTATAATTTCACCTTGTTTTGAGGTATTAGTGTTAAAAATTGGATTTCTCATGATATATTTACCATTTTCTGATTTTGTGGTTAAATCAGTATTTTAGTTTAACATATGTATTTATATGAAAATATTTTAATAGGAACTTAGAAAACACATAAACATGCGGATAGAACCATATGCAACTAGTCAGGGCAAAGTAAATCATTGCAAATGATTCTAAATACATTTCCTTAAAGCCATTTTAAGATAGGCCCATACTCTCATTAAAATTTTTCCTTTAATATACTCGTATGTTCAACTTAAATACTTTACATAAGATGGTATCTCAAAATCAGAAATATTTATATAGATTATTAGAATTAGTATTTGCAAACTTTAACATCTCAGAACATAGTGTAGCCGAGCAACGAACAACCATAAAAATATTATTCAAATCCGATTTTATACACTGGTATCACCGGGCACTGCTCTTCGGCCGAGTGCATGATAATGCAAAATTTATTCCGGTTTCAACGTTCGTTCCATCCACCTGCTTTTCCTCTAAGCGAGTTGATTATTAAATCTGTGCTAACGTATTGTAACACAAAGTTTCAATGTAAATATATTTGACTTGCGTAAATCAAGACTTATTATTGAAAACCTCCACAACACACGCATCCAGTTTATAGACGTGGCTAGGCCTGTAAACTCATAAACCCTTTGGATAAAATATCTAAACATAACCCGTATTGCTAAGGCGAACTTAAAACCCTATCTAAATATAGTGAAGGACCATAGCGCGCCTCATAAAAGCTATCAACTATCAAATACAAACAAATTGGCAATTGCAAAAGATACACAGTGATATTCCAACATCGTCACCATCATTACATATGTAGTATAAAATGAAGTCGCTCAAAATGTATGTGCGCGTTAATCTTTTAAAGTACGCAACGGATTTTCATACGGTTTTCACCAATAGATAGAGTGATTGAAGAGGAATGTTTATATGTATAAAACATGTAAATTATATTAGAGAAAAGACGAGAAATTTAAAGAAAACATATTTTTGTGTGATTTAAAACGGCTGGCGGCCGAACCATAGTGACAATTGAAATTCGTTCTACGGAAGAAATTGGAAAATATATGTCCTAGAGTAAGTAGGTATTTCATTTTCCCTTTTCAAATAACCAGTGTTGCATTGCAAGCATTGTATAATTAGTGGCGAGTTAATTAGTTTATATGTATAATACATGCTTATTATAGTAGAGAAAAGCCGATAAATTCAAATATTCAATTCAGGCAGCGGGCAGCGGGCAGCTGGCAAGCGGGTGGTGTGGATTTTATAAAGATTGGGTAATGGCGTTGTGTTTCGTTAGCCACAGCAACGTGTGGCCGGGTCTGCTGGTTATAAAATAAATGGAAGCCTTAAATATTTGACGTTAGATCTTTGTCATACTAAAGTGTTTAAGGAAATTCAACACAATTCACACACATTATTTGGGTTATAGAAATGAGCAAAAGAAATGGTTTTGCATCCAAAATTCGTTTTTGAAAAAGAAATCAGTTATAACATTATCCAATTGAAGTGCGGAATTGTAAAAAATAAGTTAGCAACTCGGACTAAAGAGGTTAGCATAACTTGTATTAAACCAATTTGTGAGAATATTTTAATATCATATTAGAGTTTACGGAAATAACAAGATGTTTCAGTAGCCTATTTTTAAATCCCGCGATGTTATCTTAAGTTCCAGGTTAAAATACCACCCAGCCTACAAAATAACAAATGTTCAAGACGAAGCCGGAAAAGGCTGTTATTTGTGGTGGTGAAATAAAGCCTATGCTTTTACTTCCGCTTAATAACGCATGAAGTCCGGATATTAAATTCACAACTGCTAATTACAATTCACTTTTATCAGGATAACACGAAAATTGCTGTATTTAAAGGATCGCGCTAACCAACTCGCTTTTCTCAGAAAACTGCTGAGAATAATAACAAACTGAGAATAATTATTTGGGTTTTTTTCCTGTTATATTGTCATTCAAAGAAAATTGTTTAGACACATTTTTATTCTTACGTTTGTTTTTAACTTTATGAGTAAAATCTCAAATTATAATATTTTAATTATATGAAGACAATACATATTAGTAAAACTCAATCAAAAATCTGCAGACAGAGAAATCAGAAAAAAATATTGGCTCCACTGGGACACGAACCCAGGACCCTTTGCTTACATGGCAAGAGGTCTACCGATTGAGCTACGGAACCCATATCAATTCGGTCACTTTCAACTGTATCATACTTCGACTAAGAACTACTAACATTATCTTCATTTTCTTAACGCACATATTATTGGCTGCTATCTTTATATATGATTGCAAGATTCAACTCGAACTAAATGCAATCTAGGTAGTGTCTGGATAATTTTTTTATCCATTTTATTTTTAATACGCGACATCTATTGACTTTTCTGCAAGTCTAGGATGAATATTTATTTTGAATTTTTTTTTAAACTTTATGAGTAAAATCTCAAATTATAATATTTAATTAAATGAAGACAATATTAGCGGAACTCGATCGAAAATCTGGAGACAGAAAAATCAGAAAAGATATTGGCTCCGCTGGGACACGAACCCAGGACCCTTTGCTTACATGGCAAGAGGTCTACCGATTGAGCTACGGAACCCATATCAATTCGGTCACTTTCAACTGTATCATACTTCGACTAAGAACTACTAACATTATCTTCATTTTCTTAACGCACATATTATTGTATATGATGTATATGATTGCATGGTTGGACGCTGTCCCAGCGGAGCCAATATCTTTTCTGATTTTTCTGTTTTTTCTGTTTCCAGATTTTCGATTGAGTTTCGCTAATATTGTCTTCGTTTAATTAAATATTATAATTTGAGATTTTACTCATAAAGTTAAAAAAAAAAATTAAAAAGAAGTTATGAACTTGTGTAAATAAAATAGAGCAAAATTAAATTAATTACCCTCCAGTGTACCACTGTGTAATCTCACATTTACTTGATTGTAAAAGCCATTTTATAGCGTTCAAATAAATAAATCCAGTTTAAGAAATAAAATGTTGGAATGCCTACGAAAATATAAATACTTCATACTTATTATTTTTTTATTGTTAAACTAACGTTTAAGACAAGACTTTTATGCATAGCACAAAGGGTAACAAATATTTTAAGCAATAAAATAATAGGCTGATAATTATTGCTTATAATAATTGTGTGCACTTCATACTTATTTTATTTAATTAAAAATTTATGTAAGTAACTTTAGATAAAGATGAGGTATGCAGTAAATGTGTGAGGGTAGGTCATATAATGAGTAAATTTTATTTCAAGTTGAAAGGATGGGTAAATTAGAGTTGTTTACCTGTAAAATATAGCTCTAACGAGCATGTAAAATAGCAAAGAAATGAAAATAGGAGTTGAAAACATGTGTAGATAACACAGCAAACAATGAAATCCTGTAAATAATACAATATGGCAACGTTAAAAAACATATAATTATATTAACGTTAATTACGTAAATCACATAAATTTGAGATATCTACGTGGAATTTTTTTAATGGTGGGTACCTAAACAGTGTAAACATATTAACATTTCTAACTTTATAAATTTCTCTAAATAATAATAGGAAAAAATTTCTAACTTTAAGAACTAATTTTATTTACAGTGGGTGTCCCAAAAGAAGGTTGATATTTGTTTTGCTTTCTTTGTGAACGCAACTTTTCTGAGGGGCGCGGGGGGTATGTCAATCAGAAGTCTGGCTCTTGGGAATTTAGTCGCTATGAAGCATTTCTAGGGAGCGACCGCGCGTTGTGCGTGCGTTACAAAAATGGTGATTCGGCGACTGTGGCACGTAGAAGATTCTGCAATATATTTTTTTTTTACATTAGCTCCACAGAGGAGGCCTTGAGGAAAATAATTTCTGATATATCTGGGATGCTGTGTGGAGGGTCTTTTTGAGGAGAGGAAGGAATGAACATTGGTCTTGAAGAGACCCATGTTGTAGGAAGGAGGAAACACAGAGGCCGGAAAATCATTCCACAGCCGAACTGTTGAACATAAGAACAAGTCGAAGAAACGACCCGTTCTCATGTGACAAATGTCAACCGTGTACAAATGTTGGGCACGCATTTGGCGTGTTTCCCGACTATGCACCGGTGCTGAAGGGATCAATGATGCTAGTTCCTCGGAGCATCTTCCATTGTAATACCGGTAGAACAAGGATAGCATTCCCATCCGACGCCTGTGCTCTAAAGATTGCAATCCGTCTGTTAAGATGGGAGAATCTATCAAATGGACCGCCCGTTTCTGCACAGAGTCGAGGGTATTTTTCAGGTATTTTGGAGTTCCAGACCAGAAGTGGCTGCCAAATTTAACCGTGGGGCGCACTTGTTATTTGTACAGGGTTAGCAATTGTGCACTGTTAAATATTTGAGGTTTTAGTCAATTCAATGATGCGCCAAGCATTCCTCTCATTCGAAAATGGGTCAAAAAGTTTGAAGAGATCGGTACGTTTATCAGTCTTTTCGTGAGGAATCAAACTTTTCGATTCGGTAGCGCGCAAGTGCTTTAAATGTGTATAGATCATCGTTACACAGCATTTTGCACAAATACTTAATGCTGCACCTCTACAAACTTACTGACTGTAACCAAAAAACATGGTTCCAGCAAGACGGAGCAACATTACACACGTCCAATACGTCTCTGCCATGAGTTCGTGAAATTTTCCTGGCAAATTGATCTCCAGGAGAGGTAACATAAATGGCCTCCTCGTGGTTGTGACCTATCCCCTATGGACTTTTTCATGTGGGGTTATCTCAAATCTTAAAGTGTACGCTAAAAATCCGACTTCCCTGATGCAACTATAAGAAAATATCCGTCACGAAATGGCAGCCATCACGAAGCCTACCTGCCGAGCCGTCATAAGAAATTTTACTCTTCGATTAAATGAATCCCGCGAACGTGAGGGTTTACGTGACGATATTATTTTTCAGAAATAAATTCCCAAATTGTGTATTTTAGTATTTCATAAACATTTTTTCGATAGAACCCTCACTTTATTTAAAATCGATCCACTAAATATCAACTTTATTTTGGGACACCCTGTATATACCTAATGTACTAAGGTACTAAGGCACAAACAAGCTGTTGATTGGTTAAGGTAAAACATTTGGCCTGAACGATACTATTGTCATCATTCCAAGAGAGTGCCATTGGGAATGACAACATATTTCGTCAAAATGTTTTTTTAACATGTTCACTGTATGTGTAAGACAAAATATATTGTCAATACAAGATTTCAACCTGGGCTGGGCAAGCAATATATTTTAGTAATTCTAAGAAAGCACTTATTAGATCTGTTCACTCTACATGTTTCTTTTTTCAGTTCTCCCGGGACGAGGTACATATATTTATGATCAATGACTGAAAATATAGAAATCTTGTTTAACTCGACCGTTTTGCATTTCGTCTGTCTATAAATTTGTTTGCACGCAACGTTTCTATGAAGATTATTTTTTTCAAAATTGTTATTTTTCATCATATCATATTTTGTTACCTACCTGCGAAAAGGAATTTAAAAAAAAAAATCATATACGAGGAGAGATAGTAAATATTCTTTGGATTATCCTTATTTGACATTTTTAAAAGTTACATAAATATATGGTTTATAATAATGAAGTACCTACCTATGCAGTAGTTAAATAATTATTGAAATAAACCAATAAATTTGTTTGTTACCACGATTTTATTATTTAATTTTGTTAATACCGACCAGTTTCGTTTAACACAAGCATCTTCAGGGTATAAAATTTGACTGATCAGTTTATTATTAAATCGTGTTTACAAACAAAGTTATTGTTTTATTTCAATAAATATGTCAAACCACAAAGTGACCAAAAAATTAAAATAACTACTAACAAATCTACCCATTTCAGAGGAACTTTTGGTTTTGATTTTTTAAATTAGAGTAAAGTCACTTGTCGACAGTTGTTGGATAACTATTTTCTTGTTAAATGTCGAAGATCGGAATAATTTTAGAAATTATTAAATCTTAGAAAAAGTCAAAGAAATCAGGGATCTTGGGGTTATGTTTTACACCCAATCAAATTTTATAAATCACATACAACAAATAACCAACAAAGGCATTAAGACACTAGGATTTATAATCAGAACCATCAAAGACTTTGATTCGTTAGAAGTTATAAAAATTGTATTTTTGTCACTAGTACGCAGCTTTCTGGAATACAACTCCATAGTTTGGTCCCCATATTATCAAAATCATATAAAAATATTGAACGAGTGCAGCACTAGCTTGCCTAGTAGTATCCACAAGCTCGCCTAGTAGTACCTACCTACACACTTACATTTTTAATTCTGCTAACAAAATGTATTGAATATAATGGGATTTAAAATGTGTTGCATTTTTAATTGTGATATACCTACATATACATTCCGACATGGGTGTGTGCGTTTGAATAATATCAAAATCGGGGTGATGGATTATTACGAACCGCCAGTGTTTTTAATAACAGTAGATATCATGTTATATGTACATATATGTCATAGACATATATGTACTCCATCACAAAGCACATACAATAAGCCACTGAGAACTTGCGGGATGTTTGTAGACTTTTGTGAATATTGGATTTATTATTTGCAGATGTGCAAATTGAAGTTGGGTTTGTTTGCCTACTTCATGAAATCCTATATTGAAAATATGTTTAATTCATAGCCATTTTTCAATCCTCGATATTTCATTTGATGAAAGACTTGCCGGGGGTGATTATTTGTCAGTGGTTGACAATTTAAAATCATCTATCTATCTATCTACAAAAATAAAAATGAATCGCCGAAATGTATGTACGCGCATAACTTTCGAATGACTGCACCAAATTGGATTTTTTTTTCGTTATTGGCAGGACAAGGTTTGTACAAAACTACTGATGAGCTCTGGCATTATGAAATTTGTATAAAAAAATTGCATTAGGTGGCACGCGAGCTGTTTGAAAACTGAATGTACCGGGACTGAATGTATGGAATGCGAGAGGGGGGAGGGGGAAGGGAAACTCGGATAGGGGGTTTTACGGGAGGGGGGGAACCCGGGAATGGGGAGAGGAACTCGGGAGGGGGGTTCGTGGGACGGGGGAAGGGGAGAATGGTGAGAGGGAAGGTGGAGGAGGCGGAGTGGGAACGCGAGAGGGGAAGGGGGCGTAGGAGAGGAAGGGGTGGCGGAAGGGGAACGGGCCGAATGGGAAAGGACACGCAGGAAGAAACAATTTATTTATTAAATGGCCTAGCAACGCATGCCGGGAACCAGCTAGTAGTTATCATTTAAAATTAGGTGATATTCAGAAAATATATTATTTTGTCAACAGACGTCGTTAGAGTATGTAGTTTCAATGTCTCTCTACAGGTGTCATTAGAAAATGTGGTTTTGTAGTTTTAAGGTGTCTCTTTTTGTGACATTTGGTAGTACCACGTGATAAAGTCAACTATAAGACGTTTGAATCTGATACCCGAACGGTTACGAAGATAGCCGGTCATATTCGATCTACAGGCGATCATCTTCAGTGAGCGGCACCCCCACCCCTTAGAAAAGATGATCCTTTAGAACGGACGTTAAGTCCAGCAAAATATTCAGACTACTTCTTCATTAGAATTCTATTGTTAATCACTAAAATTAACAGTACACCACAAAGTAGGTCTTTTTAACCACGATTATAAATGAAAAAATTAAAAATTTAAGGGAAAAATGTAAAGTAAGGTGTATAATTTATGGAAGATTTTAGATACAAACGTTATTGAAGAAGTGAAATTATTATTTTCTGTCTTAAGAGCTCTACAGATCTATTTATTTATTTGTGCAGCCAGGGGGACACACTTGAATATAGCAAAATAATGATGGATTTTAAAAAATCAGTTCTTCTCGTTGTTAATTTTTTTTCTCCATAACCTTATTGAATACAATATATTTTTGTGTGTGTGAATGTGCTAAAAACAAATCATATAAGTACGCACATAACGCCAATCATAAATTTCGCAATAAAAACATCACAGCATAAAAAGCGCCAAACCTGCCCCTGCCGGCCATAACCTTAATTAAAAACCGACACTAATTATTCATTAATTAACTCTGAACAGGGTAGCGTGATAAAATTCTCATTTAGCCAAGTTCTTCACCCTTTAAGCTTTATGTGCTTTCTCAGAAATGATAAAATATGCGAACTACCCGAAAAAAACAACCATTTCCACACAATCTGAACTGGCCGCCATAATAACTCCTATGCCTTTTTATCAACCGAACAATGCAGCAAGAAAGGTTTTCCTAGAATTTTGATAAGAGAGCTCAACGCTTCGCAATATATTTCAAAAAACCTCACAAGCATTTTAATCCACGTTGTAAAAATGATAGACGCATTCTATTGCAATTTTATCAACGCGCGTTTATTGATTTTGTACTTTTGATAAGATTAATCAAACTTAATTTGTTTTATGTTTGTTTTGGGATAGTTTCAGTTGAAGGGTGTAACGTAACCAAATCACGCAAAATGGCAATAAAACGGAAAAAATAGGCTTCGAATAGAATATTTTTGTTACCTACTTTATAAAGGCGGCTTATGGTCTCAAGATATCAAAACAAAATTCAAATGAAGTGATTTTAAGTTTATTGGTAGAATGAAATAAATTTCGGCGTTTCACTCATATTAATTTTACCCTAACTAACCATCACGTGGTTTCACTACAGTTGTAGGCTAAGGGGTAGCAGGTTAAAAACTGGATCTTGTTACACACTCCTTACCTCGTTCACATTCTTACATCGTCACATACATGCATTCAGTCTTCGTTCATCCTTCCTCTGCCAGTTCTATGCCTCACTGCCATACATCAGGGTAGGTATCAGCACTCCATTATGGCTTTCTAGCTTAGCTTATTTAGACAGATTTTTGATAGCACCAACAGCAGCGTTCAGTTCTATATTAATGGAGTTACCTGCGTTTACCCTTCTCTCAGTATCTCTATCAGCCTTCCCATATCTTGTAAACATACTTCCCAAAAACACTAACTCATCCAACTGCTTCAAGTATTCATCATGCACAACTATTGTTTCATCATTCACACATTGTTTTCGTACTCTGTCTTACAAACAAAATTAATATTACGCAAGGCTCAGTTACTATGATACTTAGTACAAATTAATACTATGAATTTAGTACATCATCTTCAGGCGTCAGATAGGAATGATGTCTTGTTCTACCGTTATTTCTTATTTTCTATTTTATTTTATTTATTTTCACTATAAACAGTCTTTACTTATGCATTCATTCTTGAAAATGTCATGATTTTTTTTACATCATTGATCGATCTTCTTCTTTGTGTGCCGTATCAGGTCCCCCCGAAGACGTTGGCGATCCAAAATGTCTCTCTGTCTTGGGCTGCCCGGAATAGCTCCTCCACACTTCTAATGCCAGTCCACTCTCGTATATTTCGCAGCCAAGACATTTGTCTGCTACCAGGCCCTCAGCGACCCTCTATCTTGCCTTTCAATATTAAATGGAGCAAGTGATACTTCTCCCCTCGAAGTATATGACCCAGATATGAAATTTTCCTGATTTTTATAAATGTAAGCAGTTCTCTATCTGCTTACCGCCTGAGAATTTCTGTGTTGGTAATCATATCGGTCCATGGGACCTTGAGCATTCTCCGGTGAAGCAACATTTCAAAAGCCTCTAATCTGTTCATGGTATTTACTTTCAAGGTCCATGTTTCACATCCATACAGCAAGACCGACCACACATAACATTTTAGCATTCTCTGCCTTAGTTTTAAGCTGATATTGTCATTGCAGAAGAGGAATTTCATTTTAATGAACGCAGTTCTTGCTGCTTCAATTCTGCACCTAACCTCTACATCTGGGTCAAGAGTCTCCGTGAGAATACTGCCGAGGTATCTAAATCATTCCACCTTTTCAACATTGCAACCATTTAACTGTATTACTGATAATTATTGATCGATAATGGAATGATAATCTTCAGTGGAAGATACTCCGAGGAACTAACGTCGGTGATCACTTCGGCTTTTGTACACAGATGAAATTTGTCATACAAGAACTAGTCGTTTCTACGAATCGTTCTTGACTTCATCACTTGGCGTTGGTGCGATTTGCCAACCTCGGTTTTTCCTTCTTCTCCTTTCCTGAAAAATACCCCTCACAAAACATCTCCAAAGATAATTTAATAAACATTCTATAATAATTTAAAGATGTTATGTCATTTCGTAAACCTACTACGTTAGTTATTAATATTGAGGTATTGAACATTTACGCTTCAGGTATATTGGATGAATCCACCGTTGTTCTATTTTTAAACTCTTTTTGACAGTGTTAATAATCCAAGATATATTATAATATTTTAATAGTTAAAAAGGTTTTATAATTTTAATACCGTTTATTTGTCAAATCAAAGGCAAAAAATGATTTGTTTAGCTATTTACTGCGGGCTTCTTTGTTGTTGTATATTTTTTTCCGGCGTCACTTGAATATTATTTGACGACTCTGGTCTATAAATTCAAAGGTCGCATGCAATTAAATTTTAATTGATTGATTTGTCTTATTTCGCAATTTAATCGTTTAAAATAATGTACGGTATAGTTGCGGCACGTTCCGGAGTGAAAGATACTCTCAGTGTCGCCTTGGAGTAAGACCACAATGTTGCTTGAAATGGTTTTAACCGTGACCAGATCTGATTAACCAAGTACTTCCCACCTTCCCTTCCCTATCTCCTTCCCTTCGAAGTATCACGCTAAGGTACACCCGACCTTTCTCTTCCTCATCTCCTTCCCTTCCCCACCACCTTCAGCCTTGCAACATACCCTGATTGGGGAAGCAATAGTCTCACTGTCTCCACATGGTTGAAATCAGAATGTCTGAATAAGCATTGCTACAAGGGGCTAGAAAGGCATGACACGAACTGTCGAATCCTTAGAAAACATTTATTTATTTATTAAAGATAATATATTACAAAATTATAACATAAAATTTATAATACATTACTTCCAATGAGTTAAATAAAACTCATTTCGGGAAGGACAACATTATACATCTAAAGGAAAATTATTTTTACATAAGAACACGGAAATCAATGAACAATACATAGATTTTTAAATGGACTAGATACACTTGATACAGGTAATTGAAGAATATACAAGAGTTACAAAGGAAGACAGCTAAATTCGTCACTGATTAATAAAGTTGCTGAGAAAATATCCTTTCAGAGCCTTTAACAATATTTTTTTGTTTGATTCTGGTAGTTTTAGGACATTAGGTAATGCGTTGTATTGCGTATGTGCGATGTATTGTAAGGAGTTAATGCCAAATTTAGCTGTGTGAGTAGATGACGATAGGTGTATTTGATTTTGTGATCGTGTTTTGTGCTGGTGTATATCGGAATTAAAGGCTGGTTTAGTGTTGGTGTGTGAGGAGTGTTGAATTATTTGTAGGATGGCAGTGGTGATGCTATATTTTGGCAGATTGGTAAAGGGAAGAATTTGTGTCAGTGAGTATATGTCTTTGACATGTGTATCCCATGGTAGATGGTATATATTTCTTATGGCTCTATTTTGGATTACTTGTATTTCGGATATCTGTTTGTTTGTTTCTTTGCCCATTATATATAAAATAAAAACCCTGATTCAGTTATTTTTATAGATAAGAGACAGAGCAAATTTAAAAATGTATTGCACTTTTCTTACCTCCTCCAGCAAAAGGAAGTTTTCCTTAAAAGGAAAGAGGTTCATCCATTATCTTCTTCTCGAATTAAAAAAGAAAGATAGAAAATTTTAAAAAAATTCATGAAAGCGCGATTTTATTTCAAAGTCCAAACTCATGTAAATTAACCCTGCAAACATATCAACCGCTACCACTCTTTTAACCCTTTACTCGCTTAATAATCTCATAATCACAAATATTATCACCCTCACTCCCTCACCCTTTTTTACCGACCAGTGGTGTGCGTTGTGGTTTACTGTCCTCGAAAATAATGATTGAGGTTGCTGTTGTGTATTGTTAGGTAGACTTAAAACATATTACTCGTATTTCTTCGCATAAAAGAGAAATGATAGAGAAAAACATTATTATATAATGCTCATAATGAAAAAATTGCCTTGTGGTTAGATTTATATATATTTTTAAATTTTATTATAACTTATCAGAACATAATAATAATAGAGAACTCCAGTCCATTTTTTTAATGAATAATGACCTTCTGACTTAAGTAACTGCATTTTTATTTTTATTTTTAGAGTTTGTTTTAATAGTCAAAATAATAGTCAAAGATTTAATTTTTTAAGATCCCTCTAAAACCACCCTATGTATGGTGAATCGTGTGACGACATCACTCTTGAAAAATTACTACAAATTTGGGCGATCAGCTGATCAACTGCCGCCATTTTGAATTCCGTTGTTCGAAGTATTCTCCCTAGAAGTAGCATTACTATTTTTTGTGCAGTAGTTTTTGAATATTTTCAATAATAGAGATAAACTAATAAGAGATACCTTTATTTTTGAAACATTATTTAGACCTATCGTGGTTAAATAATGAGCGTTTGTTTTATTTAATAATATAATATAATCACAGCGCGGCCCTGTGGGGTACCTACCCACATAGACTTTCTAGTAAGCTTTAATAAGCCCTTTCAAATATTTAAAGGCCAAATATCACAAACCATCGGCCATATTTACTTTCCAATGGCCGCCGCCAGCGCGAGCTAGTCGTCACTTCCGGTTGGCAACCCTACACAGTCGCGGCTTCCGTTTTATCAGAACTACAACCTGATCCTAAATAAGTTTTCCTGATAGTTTTTCAATAATTCAATAATTTATGAAAATGTTTATTTCATTTTAATATATTAGTTTACATTTTATAATATTTTTTTTATTTTTATTTAATATAGATATATAGTACAGTGGTTTTATATAAATTACATATCGGTACACAAATTATTTATAATTGCAATCTCACCAAAGAAGAAACTAGTTCTTGTGCTTGATGAGCGAGTTACACTAATTATAACAGAAATGGAATAACATTATGCAATAGGTAAGTATATAATGGGAACTATTGAAACTTCTGGATTATCTATAAGTGTAGGTGTACATACATGGGATACGGTTACATACTAAAATATTGTGCACTTAAGTAAAAAACTAAAAAATCTTAATAAAATAGAGATGAATATAGATTGATGATACATAGAAAGAAAGAGAAAAACAGGTAATTATTAAGTTAATTATTCCCGATGAAGTGTAGCTTCAGTTTGAGTTTCAGTTTATTGATGTCTTTGGTTTTTTTTATTTCAATCGGAAGGTTGTTGAAAAAATTTATTCCTAAATAGATATGATTGTTTTGCATTAGTTTGGTATTAAATTTTGGTATTTTGAAGTTGTCTTCATATCTTTTTGATTGATGGGTTTCAAATTTTTTGATGATATTATCTTTGTAAATTTGGATAATTGCATTTTTCTTGAAGATATTCTCTACTCGAGGCACCGTGAAATCGGCGAAAGGCGTTTCTGTTGGATAAGTGGAGGGTTTCTTTAGGATTACTTTAATGATTAGCTTCTGGATCACTTTGATCGGAGTTAGAATATTGTTGTATGACCCCCTCCATCTAATAATTCCATATTGAATTGATGACTGGATTAGTGCATAGTATACTCTTTTTAGATTGTTGAGTTTTAAAATATTTCTTAATCTTATGAATATATATATACATTTTCTGATACGTGCTATGTACAGAGAAGCGGATTTGAACCGTTCTTTAATTAATTAACCCACGCTAATTTACTTACACCGCTGATCACTCAATACTTACTTCAATCGACTAGCTCAGTCGCCTGGTGTGTTTTCAGTTCGGCCTTGGTAGACTTGAATAACCACTGCTATGTTGCAGTTAAAACAAAATACAGGAGAGCACAGAAATATCGGGATAATTGTAAATAAAAGGTTCTCTTTTGCTACTAGAAAAGGGTTTATATTTGCAGTAAGGACTCTAGGCCAGGAAAAGCTTAAATCTCTGTGAGAATGGGGTGATTAATGACGTGAAATAAAGGTGTGAATTTAGTTTTAAGGTCAAGTAAAGGCAATAATATATATGAAAATTGGAACGATACCGGTGTGGAATTCTGTAGGCTCGGCAACAACAACGCCAACGACTGAATTTAACCAAAAACCCGCAAACTGTTTTTGGTGGAAATATTGAACGGAAGAATAGAGACAACCTATCCGTTCGAGACCTGGGAACTAAGCGAGCTCCTCCAAATTTCACCGGCCCCAGCCGGTCCACACCGCGCGCCCCGCCCCCGTCGATAGGGGTGGGCGCGGCTTACCTCGGTGTTGTCATACCCCAAAATATGAACATAAAAGTACTTGATTTCAAAAATACTTACGGGGTAACATGTTCTATGTTATGAAGTGCATTTCATAACATACGCTTAACCAATTCGCAGATATGGCTCTTCCACTTCATATGTTTTTCTATTATCACCCATATAATTAAATAATGTTGGCATCACTGAATGGCTTACCTGTGCTGAGGCCCCCCATAGTATATTAAAGAAATTCAATAAGATGAAGTACAAAATAAATGTTGATAAAATATTTAAAGTTGGCAATGAAAAAAATAAATTAAATCAACATTATATATTATGACTACGAATACATATATGACGCCGCGCCTTATGCAAAACAATCTTCTTCCTCGAAGTTTGTTAAGAAGCTACTTTTGTAATATAACCGAATTCAAGCAAGTAGCCAATAATGCCAAAAGATGGCGCCACTTACGTTAACAGATAGCGTGAGGAACTACGGCTGGCAGGAGT
Source organism: Limnephilus rhombicus (assembly GCA_929108145.2). Classification (NCBI taxonomy): domain Eukaryota; kingdom Metazoa; phylum Arthropoda; class Insecta; order Trichoptera; family Limnephilidae; genus Limnephilus; species Limnephilus rhombicus. The sequence continues at coordinate 24,753,152 of OV815295.1, read as the reverse complement.
AAGCACTGTTGGATTTGTAATTTCGTGAATCTCTCCGGGTGTGGAGAGATTGATGGTAATATGATTATTATTGTAACTGGCAGTTATGAATAATAATAATACCACGCGTCCATTAATTATATATGACGCCATTGCCTGTCGCGGTTAATTTGTCCCGGTGGATAGCTGTCACTGGATCCGAGGAACCGGCTATTTTTGTAACAAGTTCCTATCGGATTTATAATATGGTCACCAACACTCAAACTCGGCGAAGCGGAACCAAAAGCCACCGGCAGGGCCTAGCAGCAAAAACCTATGGAGCGGGTTTTTAATTGCTTGTTATTAAATTAATATTTTGCAGTGATTTTACTTCTTATTCTGGTGCGCTTTTCTATTGGAAGATGGCCACATAAAACGGGCCTTTTTATGCGAGTTCTACACAAGAGTCCCAACTAAGACATCTCCGAATGGGGTAAGTTGTGGGGCTAAATGTATGTTGGAAAGGGGAAGTAGGTGGGAAAAGGCAGTATTGGCTATTCATATAGGCCTGGCTATTCAAATCCGATCTTCAAACACGGCTATAGCTATTTTAAGCAACGTGTCTATTCTGAATGGTGGTCTTTCACCAGGGCTATTCTCAAAGTGTCTACCGATCCACAAATATTATTAATTGTTCCACAAATATTATTAATTAATTGACATACTACGTAAATGAATCAAATAAAATTTACATTTGCACGCAGGATGCTGAGTGTGGTTTATATCAGGCTGAATGCAATTCAAACTTTTCAAATTATTTGAGACTTGTTTATCGTATGTTCTCTATCTATTTATATACGTGCTTACAGGATTTTTCACATGATGCAATGCTGCCTCGTGACCTTCTTGAACGAGTTTTATTTTGTTTTAACTATTATTTTTGCTTATTATATTACTAACCTGATTTATTGTATCTATTATGTTTTTTCCTGTTAAGCACTTGCATACTACTTTCTAACAACATATTCAGGGACACTGGAGGTCTAGACTCGTTTAAAATAAATAAATGTAGCTTCCGCTCGGCACCTCTGCTAGTCACCAAATTTAGCGAACGTACGAAGCACTTGGGGTGACCTATGGCAGAACAAGAATTCACATATATATTTATATTTATTTATTTTTCTTTGTGGTACAGTTTTTTAGAGAAAAATGTGACCTTACTGGGGTACCCCGTTCTAAGGACACATTATACAAGTTTTCTTATTTGAATTATAAGTAAATACCTACGTTAGAATTTTACCGAGGAAAATTATGAAGTTAATTCTAAAAGAAAGTACAAAACAAGCTTTATTCTTTGTTAGGTTGCAAAATTGTATCTATATAAAAACAAAGTCCACTACATCATGAAAATTATTCATTTTTGTAGGTTTTGCTATTTCTCACATAAATGCTAAAATTAAATATATTTTTTTAGACATTTAATGAATTTACGTAAAACAAAAATGTCAACTTCCTGACTCCCTTGTAATGTTTTCATGGCCATGCGTTTGCTTTCCCGCGCTTTGTGCGTCCCGTAAGGTTTTGGCGGGAACTCAGCATTGTTCTGCTCGATCCGGTTCCGGCCCACCCCCTTCCCCTCCCAACCATTTCCTGTTGCCGAATGTACCCACCGACTGCCGGCCAAAGCGGGATGGGTAAGGGGGGGTGGGGGCGAATTAGGGGAATGCTTGCATTAACTTTGAATGTAATGTATGCTAATTTTGTGTGTGTATGCAGCTAGTTCGAGAAAATTCATGAACATTTGTAGGTACTGATGAGAGAACGACGAACGAGCGATTTGATTTATGCCGTGCTTAGAGAAAATAAATACGTTTTTCGTAAGTGTATATTTTATAATGTTTATGCGAAAGTTTTAACCGTAAGCCCGGAGTTAGTGGGATATGGTATGATATATATTATTAGGTATGTTTATATGCGGAAGCATGGAACCTATCCAAGGTTCATGCACCATATTGACTTTCTTGAGGAAACTGATTCTGTGAGTCTAGAAACTAGACGGAAAGCAAGTCTTGCTATTCTGTCTTTCAAAATTTGGAACAATTTCATCGATGGCCCATTTCTCTTGAGATGCTATGATTTATATGTAGCAGACCACTACAGTCGAAGTCGACATCATGACTTATTTAAAGTACCGAACGGCAGAACAGACGTCTTGGCAAAGCATGGCATGAAGGGAGGAGTGATGCTGTTATGAAATTGCAAACCATTTGGATGTAGGTGACTGTTCTTTATATGCCTTAAAAATATTATTGAAGAGTCACTTGTCTAAATGCTGATAGGGTAACTAAATTGTACTGTAAATAATTGGAATTATTCTGTTGTACAATAATAATAAAAATAAAATAAAATTAATAAAAATTATAGTGGTCCAAATATCGAAGTATATAATAATGAGGCGAAAATATTGGGAACAGAAAAATAAGTAATGGGCAGTATCTAATTTAGTAAAATTATTCGTCGCCTGATTTTGGTGAAAATCCTCCGTTGCGAATGAGATCGTTGATTGAAATGGCATTAGCTATGTTTGGTGACTAGATCTATCGAAGCCAGAGCCAAATTAGACTCTCAGAACACTGTTGAATTTAGCAGTCACCTCGGGTCTGTAGCTCCAAAATAAAATCTGCGCAAAAAAGGCAGTCTGTTTGTCAGATACAATCGGATTATCTTTAGAACACAGGCATCAGGTGGGAATGCTATCCTTGTTCTACCGGTGTTTTAATGGAATATGCTCCGAGGGACTAGCGTCATTAATCCCTTCGACATCGGTGCATAGTCGGGAAACACGCCAAAAGCGCACTTTATCTGTACGCAGTTAACATTTATCATATGATAACGGGTTGTTTCTACGATTTGTTCTTGAATTATACAGTTCGGCTGTAAAACGATTTGCCGTCCTTTTCGCTACATTTGATGATTTAGCAGAGGTGTCCGAGTTCATGGGTTGAGGTTTGTTCAGGTCTTGGTGGCGGATGCATATGTCCACCAAATGCGTGGCGAACCGGATCGGGAGAGGCCGCTTGATGGAGATCCTTTGACCTCTCCAGCCGGATTCATACGTCCATCACTCCTGGACACCCTGATCCCCAGATTTCTTTCCAGAACTTCCTCTCCATCCTTCCTTTTAAAAGTCCCTCTACACAGCATTCTCAAAGATGGCATAGGCTCTGAGGGTAATTTCCTGTCTGGAGCCAGTAAAGGTATGAGGGGTCAGTAGGAATCTGGGGTTTAGTGTCTCCAAGATGTTTTCATCCAACCCACTGCGGTGTAAGGCGACGTTCCGACGGCCCGTCACGTATTAATTGGGCAAACGTATCATCCGCCAAAACCTAGACACATATTACCCCATGAACCCGGGTACCCCTGCTAAGTCAATAAAAGTAACGTACCACTTAGAGCGACCTATGGCGGTGGTGTTAGTTATCCAATAAATGCTTCTCTGGGCGGCAGTACCCGAACCCACCTCCCAAATTTTATACGTATCATTGTTCTTGAAATTAATTTATTTCTCCAACTTTGAATGATTAATTCAAAACAATGTATTTCTGTAGTTTAAACATTCATCCCGGCGAAGAAAGGTTTCTTCCGAAACCATTAAAAATTTTAAAATATTTTGTGACATCCAAAAATTAACACCTCTTTAATTTAAAAGTTTATTTATTCTCCGAAAATTAAAGGCAGTAACATCATCTGAATCATTAATTCATCAATTATCTATTAAATTCAAGTGTCTGTAAAATTATCGCTTTAAAATGAAGCCATCATTCCTAAAGCTCTTCAGTTCAGAGCTTTCCTCTGGCCTGTTCAACAAACCGCACCCCTCATAGCCACACACCGGACATTCATTGACCAAACGAATCCGAAAAGTTTTCTCGTTAAACCGCCAGATGCCGTCTTTGCTAATGAGCGGATGGGGGTAAACAGTAAACATCCCCACATACCTACCCCGTGCATAGAGCATTACAATAGTGGAGTAACAATAAATTATTCTAGGAGATATGTTCCATATGGAATACTTTTTGTATCACTTTTTTTAAAGAATTATTATACAAACCATTTCACATTCCAACATCAAATGCAAATCTACTTATCTCTTTTGAATGCTTCTACCAGAGCCGTGTCAACGTATTTGCTTCCAGACTCTTGTATATGGCTGTCATGTTAAATCGGTAAATTATTTTGTTTATAAGATTTTTTTTTCTTCACGAAGATTTTCTGCAAAACTAATTTTATCTATTTGTTCTATCTTTAGTGTTGAAAGGTGAAATTAAATTTAGCGGTGAAATTCATCTAAAAAAAATGAAACAATACAACTTTGTATAAACCACTTAAAAAATGTGCAAATCCGACCGGTTTCGGAACAAACGTTCCTTCGTCAGGGAAAGCTTATACTAATTTGACAGTTTACAACAATGTTTTATTATGGTAGGGGTGGAGCCGTTGTTAGTTAATAATGTAGAAATGTAGAATCAAAGAACATTTAAGGTGTCTTAATAATAATAATTTTTCTGAGTTCGCTAACCATATCATTGAAAATAACCATAGTTTTGAAAAAAACACAGGGATAAATATTCTTCATAATAATCATAAAGGAAAACGTTTAGATAACTTAGAAGCTTTGAAAATTAAAAAATCCCTTAAAAATAATGAATCTATTATCAACAAACAAAAAATATTGTCATATAGCCCAATCATGGATTTGTTCCCCTACCCACCCACTCTACACTAATACCTACCCACCCAATCTACATTATTAACTAACAACGGCTCCACCCCTACCATAATAAAACATTGTTCTAAACTGTCAAATTAGTATAAGCTTTCCCTGACGAAGGAACGTTTGTTCCGAAACCGGTCGGATTTGCACATTTTTAAGTGGTTTATACAAAGTTGTATTGTTTCATTTTTTTATAATGGATAACCACAAAGTAATAGCTACATTCAAAAATTCATCTAAAATTGTAAGTTGTAAGTGGATAGCGATTTAGTAGTTAAAAGTTGAAAAAATATAAGTTTTTATTATTGTGTTGTTTATAATTACCTTATCATCTTACACTTTAGTACAAATTAAAAAAAAAAAAATAACCCAAAATTAGATCTTCGTTAATGATCGTCAAAAAGTCGAATGGTTAGCTTACAGAGGTACAAAAAGAACAATTTTTCAAGCCAAGATAGTAAACAAGTATGCCGGTGTGCTGGCAAGATCCTGGATTACCTTCCTGGCTTGGCACGAACTAGAGCGGTTTAGACGATACTAGGAAATTTTAATGCCAGTATCATTAATATGTTATTACAGTGTATTCTGTACCCCTCAAACAAACACAAAACAAATGCAAACTCACAGTAGTTTTATTGGACTTCGCACTTTTTACCTTACCAAAAAATGTTCAAGTTGCAACTAAACTTCCGCATTACATAAAAGAGTTAAAAATATGGCTGAACCATTCAGATGTAAAAACTCGATTTATTTAATCTTACATCAATTTATGTTTCTAACAAACTTTCCACTTATTATTCCACTGTATAACTATTATTACACTATACACTTATTATTACCCTGTACCCTATTGTACACACTTTTTATACAAACTGTTTAAACAAATTTTAATCACGTTTTTGCTTTATCACTGTTTGTTTTTTTTTAGGCACTAAAATAAAATATATTTAACTATATCAACCACGCACAGGCTGCGCCTTAGTGGGTTCCCATTATTCTTTATATTTTCAAAATATGTAACTATAAAGTATAAAATTTGGGAAAAAAAAGGATTAAAAAAAAATTACAGTGATTATGTTAACCACACGTCCGCGTGAAAAAAATGAACAGCTTCCCCAGAAGAAACAATGAACGTGAAGGTCATTATTATGCCGATTTTCATTAATACGGTACATTTTTTTTTGTAATGCTGATTTACGAACAGATTTGTCATTATAGGAGGAAATACTAGCTTTCCAAGGAAAAGCTTCAAAATTATCTTATTACTGAACGTTGGTATTTTTAAAATCATATCAGAAAAACAAAGCTTGGTTTGTGTTCAATTATCTAGTGTTACTAGCTTTATAGGTTATTAGCAATTAGTCCCGCTCTTAGTATCGTACTCTATGTAGATATTCAACAGCATACCGTCTCCTCACTACACACAGCTGTAACATTGTAAACTAACGAGAAGGAATGTACTGGTGATGGCCACTGGTGATATTTACACCGATGTGCATACAATACATGTGTAAATGTGTGCACACATAACATATTATTTAAATCTTCAGAAATCTTATAAATTAGTATTACAAAAATTAAGTAGTTTTAGCATCGTTCAACTGCGACTTCCACAGTTATTTGCTGAAATTCTCTGTTCCTTTGTTGCCCCAAAACTTCTGTTAAACTCAATACATGTCAAGCTTGAAATTTAGACATTAGCACTGGACCGTCCAAAAAGGGAGCCAGTTAAATGCTTTGACTCCATTCGAAACTAATTCACTATTTTCTTTTCACTGAGAAGAGATCGCTTTCCTAAATTAATTAAAAATATGCATACTGCTCATACTGTTGGCAAAGACACTTATTCTGAACTAAATCATCAACAGTGGCGTGCAGTCAATAAAACTGGAAATGTGCCTACCTTAAGAAAATAAACCATTAATCCAAACATTTTTTTGGTTACATGAAACAAATACTTTGTGATATCAAATCAGCTTTTACACGAACAATAGTGTTGGTAAAGTTGGAATCATATAATAAAAACATAAGCGTCACTGTACTACATAAAAACGGAATAGGAATCAGACTGGATAACTTAGAAGCATTAGAATTATGGAAAGACAAAAATATTAATAGCAAAGTAATCGCTAACCAAATAAAAGTCTCATTGGTTGTTCTCCATTGACAAATATTACTATCTTTCCAATACTCCACCTACCCCTACCACCTCCGCTGGAGCTCAGCCCATTTTTCGCAACAAGTATATTTATTTTTTTTTTTTTTTTTTATTTATTAATTTTCAACGCCCTGATGGGCTTTTACATGACAAGTTTATGATACAGAGACAGTTTTTTTTTTAATAAAAAAGATAAACAATAAAAACATAACAAGTAAACATCATATGAAGAAAGATAGTGCATTACAATAAAAGAGAAAGTATCTTAGTTGTGAATGGCATAGAAAATAAATTAGTTGGTATGTTAGTAAATACAAAATTTACAGGTGACTGATTAAATGTCATAAATAATACATGACAAAATGCAAGATACATAAAAAGAAAACGTTAACAAGTTTTTACAGAGAGATAGAAATACACAAATATACGCAATAGACCCTACGTGATGCTCCTTAGATATCAACATATTCTACATAAAAATATTGTTCAGATATTTCTTGAATAACGGTAAACTTGTATTAAATACATCGATATTTGAGGTATATTTGTTCCCTAGTGTGTTTAGTCGAGAAATTGATGCGTGTGTGTGGTAGTTAGTTAGAGAATTATTGTTGCAGAATAATATGTTTTGCCTTGTCGTTCGAGTTGGTACCTTAAAGTCAATGAGATGCAGGAGTTCGCAACAATCTAATTCGGAGTGAATAATTTTAAACAAAAAAGTTAGGTCGTTTATTTTTCTTCTGTTTTCTAAGGAATGCAATTTAAGTGTATTTAGTAAAGATGTGTAGTTAATGTGTTGAATAGGTATGTGTAACTTGAAGTTAATAAATCTTAAAAATTTGTGCTGCACTCTTTCGATATTTCTTAAATGAATTTGATAATATGGGGACCAATCTATGGAATTGTATTCCAGCAAGCTGCGTACGAATGACATATATACGATTTTTATAACTTCCAACGAATCGAAGTCTTTGATTGTTCTGATTATAAATCCTAGTGTTTTCAAGCTTTTGTTAGTTATTTGTTGTATGTGATTTATAAAATTTAATTGCGCATCAAACACAACTCCAAGATCCCTAATTTCTTTGACTTTTTCTAAGATTTTATTATCTTTTGTGTATTTGAAAGATAGTGGGGTCTGTTCGACAAAATGTTAGTGTCTTACATTTATCGATATTGAGGAATAAGTTGTTTGCGACACACCAATTTTGTAATTTGACGATGTTTGACTGTAGGATTAGGCAGTCACCTATATTAGATATTTTTTTTTGTATAATTTGATGTCATCGGCAAAAAGCAGAACTTCTACATCGTCGAAACAACTTATGATATCATTTATGAATATTAAGAAAAGGATGGGGCCGAGATGACTCCCTTGTGGTAGACCACTAGTTGCATGTAACAACTTAGATTTAGAATGTTTAATTTTAACAAATAAGATTCTGTTAGACAAATAACTTGAGAACCAGTTTAACAACTTGCCTCTCAGTCCTAAGGCATACAGTTTACTAAGTAATAATTTATGTGACACTTTGTCGAAAGCTTTTGGAAAATCTGTGTAGATACTGTCAACTTGTTTTTTTTTTTAAAGATTCTGTAATATAGTTATGGTAAAGTAACAGGTTAGTAGCAGTTGACCTACCAGAAACGAATCCGTGTTGGTTTTTATCAATTACTTTTAATATTGATGGATAAATTAAATCGAGAACAAGGGATTCAAAGATTTTCGGGAGTGCTGATTGTATGCATATAGGACGGTAGTTTTTAATGTCTGTGTCGTCACCTTTTTTGAAAATCGGGGTAATATAACTAGATTTCCAACGGGTTGGAAAATGTCCAGAAGAAAGTAGGTGGTTAAATAGTGCGGTGAGTGGACCTGATATTGCAGATGCGCATTGTTTGAAAAATATTGGTGGGATGTTATCTGGGCCTGCAGATTTGTTAGGGTCAAGTGAAATGATTTTATTTAAGCATGATTCCTGTGTTATTAGGCAATTATGTAGATGTATTGTGTTTTGATATGTGTATGATGGTACGTTGTTATCTGGTATTTCACCTTCGTATACACTTTGGAAATGATCCGCAAACAAATTAACAATATCAAAGGTGCTATTGGCTATTTTGCCATCATAATGCATTGTGGGGGGGTAGTCTGTACTTTCGTTGTTTATGACATATGGATAAATTTAAAATTTATTAGAAGACTATTAAAATATTCTGAAGAAGCCACGGTTGTAGGAGACCCGGTGTGTATTAAATAATCGTATATAAAAATTAAAAGTAGTGTTTACAAAGTTTTTATTTTATTTCTATTTAAATAAATTTACTGAAATTCAAGCGGTTTAAACCTACTTTGTTTAAACCGCTTGAATAATAATAAATATCAGCATGTTTCAGAACAAATGGTTCTTTCATCAGGATGAAAAGTGTATTTAAAATTAGATTATCAAATAAAATAAAAGCATGGACTATCGTCCATCCATAAGATTTTACGATAGTTTTACGTGTGTGTAAATTGATTTACCATATCATTGAAGAAGAAGTTAACACTAATAAATAATTTATAATCTAAACACCTTAACACGGGCATTAGCCTAGTAAGGTAGTAAAAAAAAAAACTTAAGTGTACTTTCAAGAATTGTATGAAATAATAAAAAAAAACGAAAATATGAAAGAGAACAAGACACAGAAAAATTAAAAGATAACGGGCGCACTTGGGACACGGACCCAGAACCTCTCGTCTTACCGGGATGGGTCCCAGTTGCGACCGTTATCTTTTTTTATTTTCTTCAATGATATATTACATTGATGAGAATAACCTTCAAAAATTTTTAAAAGACAGTTGATCTCATAAAAAATTGGTTTGCCATAGTACATTTTACTATTTCATTTATTATTCTACCAGCCAAGATTACGACTTTCAATCAATGCGCATAATTTTGAATTTTAATTAAATTTTAACTTGGTTATTCTCGAGGCACGAAAATACGAAATACCATGTCGAAAATTGGGACAGATTAACATTTTGAAATTTCAGTTATTTACGTTTCGATTATGGTTTGTCCAATTTGGTATATTAATTTGATATTAAACTTAATCGTAGCAATTTTAGAGTTGAATAAGTTAAACGAAACAAATGAAAAGCGTTATTGTATTTTAAAAGGGTCGATTAACTCTCAGGTAACTTACGTTTCACGAGAAACAATTATGTAATACCATTAGTTGTTGAGATGGCATCGCTTGCTCCAACTCAGGCGCGTCGTGAGTTTAGTTCCTCGGCTGGCTAAGTCCTCCAATACGACACAGGCCACATTTTCCACTTTTTACGGTGGCAGCAGGAGATTTTCAAATGTAATCAGGATATTTGTTAAAAAAGAGAACAATACCTCGTTACTTAGTAACCATACATTTTCAACACACCTAAACAGACCCTTATTTAAATATAATGATGAACAATTTCATTGTTACGTACATAATCACAGTTTGGTCTATTCTCTATAAATGTATAAAGTTAGATGGTGAAATAATAATTAGGAAAAAAACTCAAATGGCTTTGATTCAGCTGACAGTTTTTATCATCACATGCATTTGTCCATAGGTTTGGAGGCGGGTATGGTTACCGGCGCCCCACAAACCATTTATTGGATTACCAACGCCTCTGCCATAGGTCACCCCAAGTGGTTCGCTACGTTAGGAAAGTTAGCAGGCGTGCTGAGGTTCATGGGGTGAAGTTTGTCCGGGTCTAGGCGGCGATTGGGATGGACCATTCTCTGACGTGTTGAGCCGGATCGGGAGAGACTATTAAGATGCCTTGAAACATGCCTTGCACCGTGGAAGAGATGAATTCGTATGCCTTTCACTCTGACCCCCAGATTCCTTAACTTTTCTCTCCTTCTTTTCCTAAAAAGATGGAGAGAAATTTCTGATGCTGTGTGGAGGGTCCTGACCTGGGACCTTCTGATTATGGGCGACTCTGTGAGTATCTTCCACTCTGGAACGTGCAGTAAATATATTGTATACTAGCTGGGTTACCCGGCTTTGCTCAGGATAACATTCGAGAGTGTTCTGGAATGTTCCACAATGCTGTTCCCGGTTTCCTATTCCCAAACATTCTACGACATACTTCGCCACTCCTTCCAGATCTTTCTAGAGCTCTATCGAACCTTCTAGAACTTCCGGAATACTGTTCTAGAAATTTCAAGAGGGCGAAACTTCCAGCCCTTATATTTTCAAAAGCATGCCCTTTAGGCAAAAACGGGAACTGTCATCCTGGAGGGGGGATAGAGATCTACCACACCATATAACTTGCTTGATCGTACCGGGACTCCGAGTTTTTGCGGGACGCACGTTTTTTTTAACTTTATTTTATAATATTAGCTGGTCCCGGCATGCGTTGCTATGCCATTTAATAAAGAAATTGTTTCTCCCTGAGTGTCCTTTCCCATTCGTCCCGTTCCCCTTCTGCCTCCCCTTCTTCACCTGCGTCCTTTTTCCCTCTCGCGTTCCCACTCCGCCACCTCCACCTTCCCTCTCCCGACTCCACTCCCCCCCCCCTTCCCCCGTCCCGCGACCCCCCCTCCAGAGTTCCCCTCCCCTTCCCCCCTCCCAGGTTCCTTTCCCCCTCCCTGGTTCCCCTTCCACCTTCCCCGCCTTCCCTCTTCCCTTTCCCCCTCCCTCGTCCCGCCAACCCTAGTCCCGCGTTCCATATATTCAATCCCAGTACATTCAGTATTTAAACAGCCCGCGTGCCACCTTTTACAATTGAAATTTCCATTTTTCATGTATATTAAATTTGGTACCTAACATAGGTACCTATTTAAAATATCTAAAATTCTTGATTCGATTCAAACTATGTATTAGAGGAGTACCTACTTTAAATAAATTTATCAACTTAAAGATTTTCAAAAATAGAATCCTGATTTAACAATCATTGTTTTGCAAAATGTCATACTCAAACACGCGAACTGTTAAACGTGCAATAGTCTTTAGGTTTTCTGAAATTATCCAATTTTTGTGTGCAATTTTCTTAATTTTTCTCTCCGTAAGAACCATCCTCGTACTTCAAGGAATATTCTAAAAAAAGAATTAGCGAAATCGGTTCAGCTGCTCTCGAGATTTGCGCTTACCAACAGATTCAGCGATTCATTTTTATATATAAGAAAGATATAGATTAGTTTCAATTATTTGAATGAGAAATAACATAAAATAAACAGATAAAATTTATTTTTGCACTCAAGCATATTATTAAGAAGTCCTTTAAAAACACCCTTCAATGTATATTTATACGACAAAATATCCTTTATGACAATGGGTATTTAAATAACTACGTAAAACGTCACTTAGTTGAAACACAATGTGAAAACTATGTTTAACACAATGTAAATATTTATGTAAATCGTCACGTAGAATAACCTATTAACCCGTTAGGCATCGACGATTTCCCCTTGTAGTCCTGTTGACACACTGTGAGATTAAGCGGCTAACCCTCTCGATGCCACCCGACTGATGAGTGAACCTTCAAATGCCGTCTAATGGTACGGGCGCCTCTCGTTAACAATACCTAACGATTTAATATTCACGTAATTGCGGGGCGGAAAGGGTTACGTATATTACTCCAAGTAGGGTTGTACACGACACCAATTAATATGACTTTTAAAAAGTCATTAAAATAATAGCATTTCGTGTTGTGTCCAATTAACATTTAAAAAATTCTACTTTAAGTTGTTACCATTTCTGGTGAAAAGTGTAAATCAGAAATTACCCTCTGCGACTTTATTTATTTGTAAGAGACAAACAATCCAAAAATTCAATACACCCAACATATGTATACGGTTGACATTTGCTACATGAGAAAGGATCGTTTATCTCATTCTTGAATTCTACAGTTCGGCTGTGAATCCTAAAATTGGACCAATGTTCACTCCTTCCTCTCCCCTAAAAGACCCTCCACACATCCACAGAGATGACATAGGCCCTGAGGAAAATTATTTTATTCGGGGCGTCCTTTTTGACACTTGATTTTGCCCCCTTTCTGGTTGGGAACGGCTCAGTTCGTTGTGCGGGCTTCGTAAGGACGGAACCACTATTATTACTTTTTTTTACATGAACCCCACATAAGAAGAAAATAATTTACTTCCGGCCTATATCATCTTTTTAAGGAAGGGAAGGATAGGAAGTTCCAGGATGGAAAAAGGTATGAGGAATGGGTAGAAATCTAGGGGTCAGTGTGTCCAGCGGTGAGGGATATATGAATCCATCCCTCCTGAAGTGGTGACCCAGTAAGACCATGGGTCGAGAGAGTCCTGTTGGAGAGGTCCGATTTGGCCTGCAACTTTTTTCTTACTACCCGGTTTCGCCGGGGTTTAGATTCGTCGCCATCTTCATCGGGGGAAACAATTAGGTTATGCGCGATGGCTAGATACGCTACTTAAAATATCGAAATTGTGAATGTCATCCTCGGAACAGCAAAAATTTCATATCTATTGTATTGATTTTATTTATTTTAGACATTAATGAAATACTTCATGTGTGTTCCCTTAATTGCGTTTTTTTTCAATACCAAATACATCATAATAAAACGTATGTTTAAATTCATTCACTGACTTTCATACGCCAATGATTTTCACACCCCTAAGACATTTCCACTCAAATAAGGGTTTGGTCGCTCGCTATTTAAGGGTGTGTTCGCAGTGATAGTTTTCATGCAACATTATTGCAAAGCCGCCTAGCGACTGACAGCAACTACCCTCAATGATCCCTTAACTTTGTCATTTATCCATTGAATAGATGATGAATAATATTCAAGTTAGTAATTACTGCTGTTGTGTTATATTTTTATGAAGCCTTATGAAAACTAAAACAAATTATGGTGCCTCACATCTGTTATTTTTTTTTTAATTGATAACATATTTGTGTTTTCGAAAATTTATAATCAATATAATTGAACATCTCGTAGAAAAGTGTTGTAAGTAGAAAAAGTTAATTTTACAGGCGAGCGAAAACAAATTAATGAATGATGAACAAGCGTCCGTCGAAGAGCGATGCTAGTAATATCTTGCGTAGGGTGACCGGACAACTCGGAATGAAACCAACTCAGAACCATCTCAGATACGTCATTTAGAGTGATAAAAAAAAATATACAAAAAATTGGTTAAATAGGTTAGGTTGGGGTTACCGCGTTACCGGCTAATTTAAAATAATTTTTTTCATAGCATTTAATGAATTTTTAAGGAGGTGTTGAGTTGACTTTATTCTCAGTTGGCATGCAACCCTTGCGGAGATGGAGTGATCTAACTTAAAGACGGTTACATGGGGCATAGATATTCACAATCACTTATCTATTCAGACATAAAACGAAAAAGAGAAAATTTTGATAAGCGACACTTTTATATTTTAATAAATGAATGTTTCTTTGTGTGTTTCATACCATTAATTCAATTGCGATGAAACCTTTGGTGAGGTGTTTTGGTGAATTGGAATTTTCTATGTAATTATGTTGAGCTTTGGCGTAGTGAATTTTTTATAAAAAAAAATACAAAACGGGGCGTGATTTGCGGAAAGGAGGGAAGGAGGGATGGGGAGGTGGAAAGGGAATGCTGGAGTGAGGAGGGGAACACGGGAGGGGGAATGGGGACGCACGGGAAAGGTCACGCACGAACAAACACTTGTTTGAGTGACATTGTGACGCATGCTGGATACCCGCCAGTAATAATAATAATTTAAAATAAAAATTGACAAAAGATTTTTTCATATCTTTCTTACTTTTTTATTTATTAAATTAGTTCTATTATCAAAACGGTCAGAGAATTAACATGATAATATTTGTAAACTGAGCATTGGGAATTGCGTAAGTGTTAATAATCAGATTAAACATTTTCTTGGGATGAATTTATGGTTTATCCATCACTAGGTAGAGATGCTAAACAACGATAAACCAGAAAAAACATAAAGAGAAATTATAAAAATAAAGCATGAATTACAATATACGGTATAGAAAGAGAATAACAAAAAAACAATTAAGTACCTCATTTCTAATAACAGCACTATTCTTCATGGGATATTATTATTTATTTATTTATTTATTGTTTCTTTACACTGTAGGTAAAAATGTTTACAATACAATTTGTTACCTCACTAGGACAAGCCTGTGTTGAGGTTAACAATAATTATACAAGTTAACAAAGTAACACAAAATTATACAGATTTTGAAAGAACAATATTGTTGTATTTCTTACAGATTGAGATTAGATTATGGGTACCTACTGGTACCTACTAAACTGATGGCGCTAGGTACTACATTAATGTAGACTTTTAGGGTGACCATAGTTAGATTAATTAGATAGTTAATTAGATAGTTAATTTGCTTTTTTTTTAAATATATGCGATATTGTTGGTGCATATGTTTACGTAGTCAATAGCATTATTGAAATTTCACATCGAAACGGTAGATTGAAACAGGCAAAAAGTTATAATTAAAAAGAATCAACACTTAGTTTTAACAACTTTTAAATCTTCAAACACAGAAAACTTATTTTGACTTTTTATTTTGAAATTAATAGATTACTTACTTTTAACCACGTTTATCTTATATATAAAAATGAATCGCTAAATGTGTTGCTAAGCGCAAATCTCGAGAGCAGCTGAACCGATTTCGCTAATTCTTTTTATAGAATATTCCTTGAAGTACGAGGATGGTTCTTACTGAGAGAAAAAATAAGAAAATTGCGCAGAAAATTGGATAATTTCAGATAAACTAATCGCACGTTTGACAGTTCGCGTGTTTGAGAATGACGTTTTGCAAAACAATGATTGTTAAATCAGGATTCTATTTTTGAAAATCTTTAAGTTGATAAATTTATTTAAATTAGGTACTCCCCTAATAGTTTGAATCGAATCAAGAATTTTAATGTACTGGGATTGAATATATGGAAAGCGGGAGGGAGGGAGAGATGGGGGAGGGGGGAGGGGGGACGGGGGAGGGGAATGGGGGGAGGGTGAAGGGGGAGGGTGGAGGGGGAGGGAGGGCGGTGAGAAGGGGGGGGGGGGAGGAGAAAGGACACCCAGGAAGAAACAATTTCTTTATCAATGGCATAGCAACGCATGCCGGGACCAGCTAGTTGTTTATAAAAACCGACATGTTTCGTGAGCAATGCTCACTTCATCAGCGTTTACTTAAAACTGTTACTGTTTATGTACTTAAAACTGTTATTGTTTATGTACTTAAAACTGTTATTGTTTATGTACTTAAAACTGTTATTGTTTATGTACTTAAAACTTTTATTGTTTATGTACAGCTGACATGTTTCGTGAGCAATGCTCGCCTCTTCAGGGTTTACTTAAAAGTAAATTACAAATAATATAGATTAGTGGGAGATATATATGTATAGGAGTATACATAGTGGGAGATAAAGATGGGGAGATGGGGTAGAGGTAATGGGGCGTAGTTTACAACGAGAACAAATTCATCATTCAGAACATTCAAAAATATTTTCAAATTATGGATATTATTTAATTATTTATTTTTTGCGAATTTCTTCTTTAATTTTATTTTATTGTAAAATCTATTTATGATTCAAGACGGAATGTATAATAACTCCTTTTATTTTAGGATTTTTAATTTGAATATGGTTTACACGCTGAGTGGTTTCAGCTTGTCATGAATAATTTTAAATAAACATATTTAGGCGAAGCTTAATGCTAAATCACTATTTTTGATTAATCTTTACTACGAATCGATTTACATAATAAATACAAAAAATATGCTTTGAATAAATTGAAGCTTCTCCAACTCTTTCCATTGAGTAGAAATAAAACAAAATTGTTAATTACTTAATAAAAAAAATATAAGCGTAACTACTAAAAATGTTTTTTTTTTCATTAGAAACGTATGGACGCACGAAATAAACAAATAAAGTTATACAATTTTAGGCTGTAATTATCTGTGACTGTTTCCATTGATTGACTTTTTTTATTAAAATAATTCTAAAATTCACTTGAAATCTAAAATTCGCTTGAAATCGTGACCTCTAGACTAATTTGTGTCGCTCTCCATAGAGAGAAAAAAATGCTTATTTTTAAACGCCTGAGGTCTCAAAAGTTGCACATAACCTGCAGCTATTCAAAATCGTAAAAAATTGATAATGGTGTACACTATTAGGTCGCTAAAATGCACGGAAATTTTGAAAAAAAAAAGATTTCGTGATTTGGGAAAAAATAAAACAAAGGGTCCATATTTTATATTTTGTAGCAAACTTATTTTTTATTCCATAACTGCAGTACAAAGAACGCAAAAAATTGAAACATACATATGTGATGTGTTTGTTAAAAATATAAAAGGGGAAAATATCACTTTTTCTGGATGTTTTATTATTTATTAAATTGAATACCTATAATTACATCTAATACAATATAAGATATGGGTAGTCCCACAACGCTGCGACAGATCATCTTGTCTGTAGGATCTACCATTTAATATTATTACATAATACACATTAGCTTTAGTTTCAATATTAATACCTAATATAAGCTTTAGGATATATAAATGTGTTGTTCATTTATTAACCACGTTTTTGTTAGTTTAGGGCAGGGTTCCTCATTATTTTTTAAATTAATGTTTTGATTCAATATGTTATAAATCAAAGGTATCATATATTCGAGCGTTCTGCTACCAAACTGATTTGATATTCGTGGTATTTTTATGCCTTTGTTTTCGGTAAATCTTGTTGTGCGACTATGCACCAATAAATTTTTAAACGAGCTTTCTCCCGAATTATCCATAATTATAATGTACCAGAGAAGCCCTTTAATTGGAAGTAGGCCCTCAGACCCATGCGGTAAGCTTAAGTTGTTTCTTTGTTTGTAAATGCTAGGTTTAACATTTTTTAATTTAATTATAGCAGTTTGTAAATTTTGAATGTATTTAATATTAATTATGCTCGAGTGTCCCCAAGTTCGAATTCCATATCTAAGTGTGGATTCGACCATAGAATGATATATAAGCTTGAGATTGCGTCGAGGCAACACAAATTTTAATTTATAAATTTTTCATCACTTGTTTATCCCATTTAAAATTAGTATTCTTGTAGACTTACTTGTATTCATAAACTTGATTTTTTTTCCTTTTGTCAGCTATACGCAGTTTCTAATAATAAACAAACTTTAAAAGGTTAAATTAAAAAAAAAAATATTACCATAATGTAAAAATCCATGTTTTAAGTTTTTTCTGATTTTCAATGCATTTTAGCGAGTGAATAATCGTTATTATAAATGCAATTCTCATTTTCTATGTAAGATGTTACTTTTGAGATATCAGGCGTTACTGAATTCAAAAGTTGAAATAATTGACACAACCTACTCTACATAAACTCCGTTTAAGAAGCGATTTTTATGTCTGTTAACTATATTTGTGGCAATATAAGGCACGGTATCTTGTCACTTTTTGTGGCTTTCTCAAAAGATTGGAGTAAGGCACTTATTCCAAGGTAATTGAAGGATATTGATTACAAATAAGTGTACCTGCGGTAATATTATGCATAGTTATCGAAAAAAAATGTGCTAGAAGTTATACCGTTCGATATTTGTCACTCCGCTCATGGAGAAACTGAAAAAAAAACAGTTTGCGACTCAATTGCTATCCATAGGAAAGGAACTTGCGAATTTCATTGGTGATCCGCACACAGGCAACTTGTTGAAGACCAGTTGTCAAGGGCGGGTAATTTGCGACATGTCAGATCAGAAAATATATTTATTTTGTTCAGGAGGTTGATATTGAATTGATAAATTTTTAACAAATTATATTTTTGGTTAACAAGCTGATGAAATCGTATAGTTGGGTGGCGCCATGAATTGAAATGCCAAACTCGTAATAGAAATGAAATTAATAAAAAAAAAGTTTGTTTCAAATGTGGGGTAAAACCACGTGTTGAAGTATAACAAATTGAACTTGATAAACCTTAATGTATTTTCGTTATTTGTTTTTGGGGTGTTATGCCGTGTTGCGCTACCTCCTTCTTTAGCCAACGTTTCTGACAGCGTTTCAGTGTCCATCATCATGGCAGATCCGGTAGAGACCTTAATGTACTTTTATTAAGGATCCGAAAAGAAGAAGATGGAGAGATACGAAATTACGAATGTTAGAGGAGAGCGCTAACATTTACAGCGACAAAATGCATTATCTTAAACAGCATTTCAAGAAACACTGTGAGTTTTTTCATACTTATAACTTGTAAAATAACTGAAACAAACGTGTTAATAATATTAAAATGAAACAATGCAACTTTGTATAAACCACTTATAAAATGTGCAATGATTGAACAATCATGGATTTGTTCCCCTACCCACCCACTCTACACTAATACCTACCCACCCAATCTACATTATTAACTAACAACGGCTCCACCCCTACCATAATAAAACATTGTTCTAAACTGTCAAATTAGTATAAGCTTTCCCTGACGAAGGAACGTTTGTTCCGAAACCGGTAGGATTTGCACATTTTATAAGTGGTTTATACAAAGTTGCATTGTTTCATTTTATTATAATGGATAACCACAAAGTAATAGCTACATTCAAAAATATAAGTGTTAATAATAATTTTTAGAGCATACTTTGCGATTTTTTTCTATCGAGGGAATTTTATATAATTTGTGTTTCGGCGTGGGCAAAGTCTAGATATTATATTCAAGAATAACATGTATTTTTTAAGAGCTTTAAAACTTACCGTGTTTAAGGGAAATATGTAATAAATCGGTACAAATCCGTGTTGCGGGCCCTTATGGCTTTACAGCTTGGATAAAAAAATATGAGACGTGTGTTTTTTTTATAATTTGTAATTCGTCAACATTATAAAATCGTGCGGAATGTTTGATATATTTAAGGAACGTATGCAATATTAGTTTAGGTAGTAATTTACCGAATCATTTTTTTCAAGTAACATCAAAACAACGTTAGATATAAAACTTTTATCGGCTGTATAGTTACAAAATTGAAAGTATCGTGGTTTAAAACTATTATATTCAGACCGAAGAAATTTATTGACTTTCATCAAAAAAGTCTACGGTTTAACTTGTATTGGCAAGACTCGACATTCTGGACAAAGGATAATGAAATCCATAATATTTAGAGTGTTGATTGAGGAAAGGCAATTCATTGTTTCGGAGTCTACTGGAAGGGGTGTTGAACTGTATTAGTTCTAACAAAGAACGTGGGTCAACAATACTGTTGATAATATTAAAAATGGAAATTACTCGTACATCAAAGACTTTTCTACTATTTTCTAAATTAGAAAGGTTTAAAGGTTGTTCAATTTCATCACGTGAGTACTCGCAATGTTTAAATCTTAACCTTTCAAGAAATTCCACGCAAGAAGCGATATTGTATGGATTCGATATGATCAAATTGGATAGCTTTGAAATGAGATTGTAGAAACTACTCGTAATTTGATTTTAAATACTGGCAATTTTCATTTAGTTGCCACACTGTAATGCATACGCATTGGACCGCACTTCTGAATGACAGATCGATTTTGAAACCAACTGTTATTCTTTTTCATGTGTCGATCGTAATAAAATCGTACTTCTTACATGCTAACCACTGTGTTTTCAACCTTTTCTGATAACACGGATTTTGCAAATTTGAGTGCGTAATAAAAGTTGATCTGTTTGAGTTTTAAATCTCTTTATTTAAATGCATCCTAATACAGCTTCCGCATCCTTTAGTAATCAGCAGATCGACATAAACTTTTCTACCCGCGATATTGGTGACCCCGACGTGATACCTAGGAACTACTCGTCTTATTGCCCGCGATAAGACCAAAAACCGACACTTGCATATTTAAGATAAGAGCGAACTAACACATAGTAGATGACAAAGTTAGTTATTCGGGAATTTATAAATTAGATTGTAGTAATTGCTCCGCATTTTATGTAGGTAAAACGACGCGCAATGTCAATATTAGAATCAAAGAGCAACTTAGATGCTATAATAATGGATTTTCAGAATTCGCCATTCATCTTATTGATAAAGATCGTACAAAGTTAAGTCAAAGCACCGGTGCTAAGATTTTACAAAGAAATGGTCATGGTAACAGATTATATAATTTGGAATCACTCGAAATAAAGAAAGCCGTTAAATCAAAAACAAAAATCCTTAATAACCAGTTATGTGTCCAACAGCTCGATATTAGGAATATTTCCCATAAACTAGTAAAAACCCTTAATCACTTTATCCCTTAATCAACTGTTCAAGTGACGGTTTGTCCCTGAAAACATAATATGGTAATTCATTAAATATCACCCGTCCCTTTCTCTTTATCAATATGCAAAATGTTATTTTCACTCTCTCACTGTTCCTTTGTATTATGTTTTGTCTCTTTCTTTATTATATATAAACCCGTTTAATTTTATACCCTGAAGATGCTTGTGTAAAGCGAAACCGGTCGGTACATAAAAGATTAAATAATTAAATCGTAGTTACAAACTAAGTTATTGTTTTAGTTCAACATAGTAAAGAGTGTACTTACGCGTCTAATAGTCGGGAGTAATTTAACAAATTGTATTGTTTATGTCCAGACTGATGGTAGCTCTCTTTTAAAAGCTGTATTAAATGTGTGATTTACCAAATTATTTAATTAAAAAAAACACTGTCGTCAAGTTTAAAAAATCCAGAGACAAACAAGCTAATGATTCCAAACTTTTTGGCTGGCTTAATCACTGCCGCAGAAACTGACAAACATAAAAACAGTACAACGGAAATAATTAACCGAGGTAAACATGATATTTTTATGATACCCTAATGACTTGAAGTATTTCGCAGGTACCACCATTACCAAACCCCCCTCTAATGACAGCGAGCCAGCAGCCAGCCCATATTGAGTTAGGGGAGGTTTTCTGTGTATAGAATCACAGGGTTAATGGTTATATATTGTGCTTTTTTCATTACAATGAATATTGTATTTTGCTGGTTTGCTTATACTTTTATTTGGTAAAACGGCTGTTACGCGTAAAACCAAATAAAAATAAAATATTTTTATTTTTAAAAATTTTTTTCTATGTTGTGATTATCTCATTTATTAGTTGCTCATTTTTCCCATGGCTATGCGATATAGACAATAAAATGCAAATGCACGAATTTCACGAAGAACAAAATGCTACGTCACTATGTGCCCGGGTTCGCCAGAGTTTGAATAGTTATTTTTATAAATCTTTTGATAATAATTATTGACCAACTGAAAAAAATGTATGTGATATAATCAATCCTCGAAGCTCCGGCGCTCCTAGGTTTGACTAGTCTTGAAGTCTTTGACCCGAAGGCTTTGGTCAAACCTAGGATAAACCAGTCATTCCTCGAAGAGACTGCATAACGACCTTTGACTATGACATATGCACCAAATAACGCCTTGTGAATTGCGCCTTGTCCTATTTTTTAAATATTGAATTTTACATATTAGTGGTACAGAATCAAAACTCACAATCTTTACCATTCACTAAAATTAATTTTATTTTTTCGTCATGTACTTGAAAAAAATTGCAAAACTATAATTATTATTAATCTACTGTAAAAATGGGTTTAAAAATTACGTTTATTTTTAAAACTCCAAACTTCATAAACCAGTAGGTTTAAAAACTAACGCTCTCCAGTTCAGCCAATAGGAGCCAGTTTTATTGGACGACTATTTAAAAAATTCAAAGTATAGCAGTTTATTTACAATCCTCCTTTCTAGAGATTCCTGTTTTGAGGCGGACTGTGGGTTCTTGTATGTTGATTTTCACAAAATGAAGAATAAACAAAAAATAAAATATCCATGTTTATTGACTGTGAGTAGTGTTGGTGTTAATTCATAATCTCATATTCATATTCATAATTTTATTTCTTTTTTTTTACCTCCGATGTTTTTAATTTCATTTAAAAGGGTATTATATAATTCTGTACTTGAAAAAATATGTGGTACTTCTGGCCAAAAGACGTATTTAATTTTGGAATGTTCAGTACATTTGAGGTTTTATCCTTATAGTTTAGGTGTGCTAATAGATACATCTCGTAATTTTTCATGGTAACCACTCTTACATCGATAAGCAGGTATATTAGTGTTACAATATTCTTCTATGATATTAATTTCTCTGTCACAGGTTCAAACAATAATAGCTACAATATTGTTCTATGATATGAATTTCACTGTCACAGGTTCTACCAATAATAGTTAAAATATTGTTCTATGATATGAATTATCCGGCTCGAAGGACCATGTTAAAATTGTAAGGGTCCTTTTAAATAAATAACTCCTTTTGCAAAAAAACTTCACTTTTTATTCACTGTGACATGTTATAAATGTATATTTCTTAACGGTGATAATGGTAGTTTTAATATTGTTCTAAAATATTAATTTATTTGTTACAGGTTCAGCCATACATACAACAGTTGCCGACCAAAATACCAAAACATGAGTGATTGTGATTAAAATTAAAAAGCAAAGATTTCATTGAGTGAAGTGCATTGAAAAGTTTTAAACATGATAACATGAACTTTTCAAGTTTTATTGAACAATGTTTGTGTTGAGTAAATAGTTACAAGTGTTTTAAAAAAATAAACCTTTAAAATGATTCCGTCTAAAAGACTTAATAATAGTAAGAAGTTTTGGTGTAATCGGGGAGGGTGGTGTCTTCTTCTTCTAACTATATTTTCGTTTCTCATCACAGGTAAGTTAAATTGCTGTAATTTTATAATTTGTTCAATTTTGTTTTTTAACCAGCCTCAGAAATGTATTGTTCTTTCATTCGACACAGTTATTAATTATTTTAGTCACCGTGTAAATTATCAATCAATTTAGTTTTTATTTGTTTAAAAACTAGTCAGAATAAGGAACTCCAGTCCAATTTTTTATCCTTTTATTCTTAAATAACTGCATATTTATTTTTATTTTTAGAGTTAGTTTTAATAGTTAAAGTAATTATCAAAGTTTTAATTTTTCAAGGTCCCCCGAAAACCACCGAATGTGTAGTGAATCGTGTGATGTCATCACTACCGAAAAGTTACCATAAAATCAGCTGTTCAACTGGCGCCATTTTTAAATTCAGAGTTTAAAGTATTCTCCCTTGAGTAGTATTACTATTTTTTTGTGAAGTAGTTTTAAATATTTTCGATAATAGAGATAAACTAATAAGAGATACTTTTATTTTTGAAGCTGAATCATTTAGGCCTAAACAACGTTTCAATAAACACAAAAACTAAATCTCTATAAACAGTATGTAAATAAACGAATAAGATGAAACGTTGTTTATACGATGGCTTGTGTCATACCTACATTCTCATACAATGATTTTACGGTGTTCAGTGACTTCACCACTGAACATTTCAATAATACCAACTTGACGACGTGTTTTTATGACCCGATTAAAAATGGACTTTTTAATATTTTTTTAAAAACTCCACGTTTCATATTATTAAATAAATACTTATATATTCAGAATCAGCGTTTATCGGTCTCTATGAACATAATTATTTTTTAAAAGCCACAATATTTTTCACTGGAGTTCCTTTTTGAGAACTTTGCGTATTTTTTTAGTTTCATTAAACGGCTACAATCTTAAATTACTCCCCCCTCCCCAAAATACTGAGCGGAAAAGGAAAACTGCACCTCAGACCGATGATGCCTAAATAAAGTCATCAAAATCCAGGGTTGGTTTTCCCCATATTTCTCCTCAAAAACTAAACAGATTTTTAAGATTTTTTCATTACAAGAAAATATTGCGCTCTGTTCATATTGTTTTCTTTTTTAATTGCCTTGTCTTGTCTGTATGCGGAACTTGTGGTAATGGCATTCAAACCAGGTGATTTTAAGAATTTTTGGTGTGTCCTTACCCATAAGTCATCAAGTAACTAATAAAAAAACCGAAACATACCGACACTCTAGTGGTCGATATCTACTTTATATGTATTTAAAAAAAATATTATTTTCCCAGCTTGCTCTTAACTATGGTCTAACTGGCTCCGATAATAATGTTCAGAATATTCAAAAAGACACTCGGTTTAATAACGGACGTACAGGCTTGGAAAAAATAATCGTCATTAAAAAATCTTTGCAAGTCATTTTTAATTAATTTCTAATCTCCTACTTAATTTCAGATATAGCTGCAAGTTGGGAAGAATGGTGGACGTACGATGGAATATCAGGTAAGCATCATTTACATCTCAAAAATTACATTTTGCAATAAAAATAATTCACCCTAAAAAGCTGCCTAATTTACATACATTTTATATTTCTCCAGCTGTTTTTTTGAAAAATAATATTAAATAGAATTTGTAGAATTCTTAAAAATTATTATCTAGTTATTTTCTAGTTTTGAAAAGAAGAAGAAAACAACAGTTTGAATATGGAATTGTTTCGATGAAACGGAATTTTAGAGGGATCAGGTGAAATTTTAGAGTGAACAACTGGAATTTTAGAGGGCAACAAGAGGGCAACAGGCAGCGTAGCATCACTTTAGGTAATCCGGGTAGCCGCCTGCAGCCTTTTGTTTCTTGATTGTAAAGCGATACACCACATTGTTTCACATTTGAAATCGGCCCGCTAGCAATGACACTCAGATAGCGATAATGTTGAAAAACCCTCCTTAACACCAGCTCTAACAGCCGACACGAGAAAAAACATCGTCAAAAAGCACGTTTGATTTTATTTTGCAAGGTTTGCACAAATATTTAAATGTGTTTAAGACCATTTTCTAAAGAACTTAATAAGCCACATTACATAACAAAATTATAACCGAAAACGCAATTCATTAGTAGGGTTTTTCACTAAGTTTGCGGTACTTATGTACGCGGCACACAATAAATTTACATATCAACAAGCTGCGTGTCATCATCATTTAGATATACATCCCAGGTTTGAATGGTTTATTTGACAAGCAGGGAGTATCTAACGAGTCATTAAGTGTTATTATTTAATATCTTTCTTTCCACGTTCTTCTATTATAAATACAGGTTCAAACCTGTCAATGATACATTTACTTCATACCATGAATAAATTATTGTTTTATATGGCAATAATATTTTTTCTCTGATTGGTAGCATTGATTGTCTTTTAAATGTGATATAAATATGAACATGGCATAGTACATTCTATCTTTTAACAAAATTAAAAAGTAAAACACATGTTTATACATAAATAGGTACTCACTTTTCGTTCTAACAGCTCCAACTGTTTGAATAGAAAATATTCCACGAACCGAGAAGCGGAGTAAGACAAGTTTAATAAAAAAGTGTTTTAAGAGGTTTTATTTCACTTTCCTGCTACAAAATAATATTTTTCAATCTCTTGTATATGTGTTTTTTACATTGGAGATACGAGTATTACGGGTACAGCGACGATATTTATAACATTATTTGATATTGTGGGTATTGCTGGCCCAGCTTTACCCGTGCTGGGGTCCCCATTTTACAAATTAATAACATCGAATAAATAGATAAAATTAAATAATATATTGAAATAAAGAAAAATAAAGGCGGAAATCTAAAAAAAAACACATTTTTTATAAAATGGGAAAATATTGTGGTTTAGTTGAATATAATGAAATATGCATTGCATAATATTTTATTTGCGTAACCATTAAATTTGTAGGTGAGTTGCCGAACAGTTAATAGGTTTGCCCGGGATCCGTGAACTTTATCCATACGCCACTGAGTATGATGAGAATTGAGAGAAAGAGGGCTTTGAAATAAGTCGAAGGCATTTTATACGATAATTTGGAAATATTTTCATTCGTTGTTTGGTTTTTTGTAAAATATTTAACTAATGCCAGTTTCGTTTTGAAGGTCCAAACTTTTGGGGTCTCATCAACCCCCAGTGGAACATGTGCAACAAGGGAAGAAGACAGAGCCCCATCAACGTGGAGCCTGAAAAGCTACTTTTCGACCCCGGACTCAGAAATATACACCTTGACAAACACAAGGTGAGATCTCATCATATATGTACTACTTTATATTATAATTTATTGGTAAACCGTTTACATGGTTATAGAAATATTTAAAATGATCGTTACCAATGAGATGTCTCTTTGAAATATCAGGTAATTATGTAATTGTACATTTTGTACATTGTACCGGCGGGGTTTGTAAATGTTAGATGATTTGAGGTAAACAAGAAAATAAACTATGTATATGACTTCGCGGAGGTATTAGAGTTCATGGGGTGAGGTTTGTCTAGGTCTTGGCGGCGATTGCGTCTGCCCACCTGTTGCGTGGCGGGCCGGGTCGGGAGAGACTGGTTGAGGGAGACCTTTTGATCTCTCCAACCGATTCATACGTCCGTCACTCCTGGACACACTGACCCCCAGATTCCTACCCACCCCTCATACCTTTTTCCTTCACAGAACTTCCTCTTCTTCCTTTCCATTCTTAGAACTTCTTCACCATCTTTAAAGATGACATAGGCCCGAAGGGATTTTTTCCCAGGGCCTCCTGTGTGGTGTTAATGTTAAAAAGGGAAGTCAAAAATATGTCGAGATGTGAATTGGGACAAAGATAATAAATGTTTGGAGAACATTTAGGGTAGAATTAAGCAAAAAAAAAATGAACCCATTATTTCTACCAGGAGTAAAAATATGTTATTAGTTATAAGTGTAAGGAAAAAAGGAGTTGGAATTAAGGATGAAGAATGGGGTGCAAAGTTATAGATGTTAAAGTATGCTTTAGCAATAACATGTGAAATACCTATTTTAAGACGACAATATACCCTAAAATATATTCAGAATCTTAACGACGTAAGTAAAGAAGCCGTGTATTGCGCGGACCTACTGTCGAAGAAAAGAAGAAGAAGAAAAATAATGTGGGAATCCTAACCACGTAAGTGAAGAAAGCGTGTAAACACGTATGATCATAAACACATATGTTCGAACGTACGGTCGAATTCACCATAGCAGGCCTGGAGATTCGACCTTTCTGCCGCGTTCATTTTAATTAATTCTGAAGTACATATTACAAATATTTAAAATGTGTCTCCATTTTGTCCTCCCAGAGTTATTAATTCATCGTCTAGAAAAATAAACTCTGGTGCTTGCCGCTAACTTTATAGTTGAAAAACGGTTTATAAAGTTTTAAAATCGTTGTACGTAAATATATGTATGGTAAGGTACTGTTTTTAATGTAAAATATAAATAACTTGGATTCCTTGTGCGGCATGGATATAAAAAAGTTATTATAGTCATTAATCCGCCGGATATGATTAAAATGTGAGTTTTGAGCAACCAAAAATTATTAGTGTTGTGTACCGCCTTAAGCTCAGCTTTTATTTTAAGTTTTTCCTCCGCTAAGTATTTAACACTACTCTTCAAATAAGTATTTTTACCGCCTTGTTAATCCCATGACTAAAGTTACAAAATGAGCTCCTACCTCGAATCAATTTATCTGGGTTATATAAAATCTTTAAGGGCTGCACTTATTTGAAGAATTGCGCCTAATAACGAATAAGACGAAATCAACATTGTTTGTTTATTAAGACACACAATACATTATGATATAAGTTGAAATGTATATATAATTTAATTAACTAAATAGTTATAGTGCCTATTACACGAATCCGTGGAATGTCAGTAGGTAATTTTGCCATTTTTCCTAATGGGTTTAAGTTGTGATTGCGCGAGTAATTGCTGAATAATTGCTGCATTAGAATTGTTATGAAAAAGCAAAGTGTGCCTGGTATGACTCGTTGGAATAGTTAAACAAATGACGGATAGCAATTCGGGACCATTTTCTTCTTTAATGATATATAACACGTTTTTTTAGATGATATTTTATACATTAAATTAATGATTATAAAACATAGTTGTATCGAAACTAATAAGCATGATAGCAATAGTTATGATGTGTATATGGAAAGTCACGGTGTTTCATTAAAAAAATATATATATTTATTTTATTTTAAATGCACATTTACAGTTATACATAACCAATAATACACATACAATTTATTTTATTAAGTAATAATAGCGTTTTTGAATTGATGAATATTTAGTTGAAAAGTATCTATATCAGGGGACAGGTAATTTAGTAACAGAATTATTTTTAGAGCGGTATTACTAATGGTAAGTTAGTACTGCAACTCGGAACAACAAAAGTTCTGTGTCTGCGCACTCTTGTGAAGTTGTCGGGGACATAAAACTCAAATTTTTGTTTTATATCGGGAATACAGGTGTTACCGTTTAAAAGTTTATATGCTGTTGTCAGCAAAGCAGTTTTCCTTCTATCGGCGAGGCTATTAATACCAGCATGCCGGACAAAAAGACTAATGGATATAACCAGGGATAATGTCCGAATAAATATCTCAGAAAATTCTTTTGCACTTTCTCAAGTAATTAGCATTAAAAGTACATAAATATGTTTTCCTTTTTATATTTTCTCCACGTATGCAAAGTATTATAAGACTTAAATAGCTTAGCTATTCTATCGCCCTTTACAACATCAGTGTCATTTAATAACCACCGCCAACTGGCAAGTCTCAAGAAGTAACTACTGCACCACTCTGTACTGTACTGAAGGCTGTATTGCAGGCTGTACTGTAGGCTGAACTGGCAGAGTTTAAGCAAAGCAAAGCCTCGTCGGGTCCCCTAATCCACCGGAAGCCCCTTGTAACCGGAAGTAGCGCTGGTTAATATTGCAGGCTGCAACTCCTGCGCGTTAGGGCGGACATCCAACCGGATATAGGAACTTTAATGACGTCAATAATCCCGCTTTAGGGCGGTGAAGTTTGTGAATTTTAAAGCTTTTATCGGATATTGAAATGATATTTTTGGCTAGTTGCAAATTTTAATCCAGCAATTATTCGGTTTTAACAGATTTTGAAAGGATATTTCGGGACAAAAACTTTTTTTTAAGTACATAAGTATGATGTTTGTACTCTGAGAGGCAAAATTAAAAAAAGCTTAATTTTAACAATTTTTAAAAACTTTTCTTTGTTTTTATATCTGAGCCATAAAACTTGCACTCTGCTCGTATTTTATAAATTAGACAGTTTATCTAGATTATGTTAAGACATGTTATCTTGTTCTTATCTAATTAAAATTAAATATAAAAAAATATTATTATTGATTTTAAATTTGTTTTTTGTGCATGACGTGAACATTGGTTATTGGATTATAACTTAATTCAATTTTTTTATAAGAACAACTCTCTTTTATAACTTTTGAAGGTTATTCCCATCAACGTAATATATCATTGAAGAAGAAAGTAACAATAATAATCTATACGAAAATATGAAAGAGAACAAGACACAGAAAACAGAAATAAGACAATGGTCGCAACTGGGACTCGAACCTAGACCCCTTGACTAACCAGGACGTGCGCATTAACCAATTTCGCTATTGCTACCTTCTGTCAAGCCGTCATAATAGTCAATCACATATTTAAAATTTTTGAATTGACAATATTATCTTGAACTAATTATTTTTCCGTATTACGGCCAACTACCCTTTTTATTGGAAAAAATCATTCTAAGGATCCGAGACGCCATCCAGGATACAAACCAATTCTTAGAATGATTGTTTCCAATAAAAAGAGTAGTTGCCCATAATATGGAAAAATAATTAGTTGAAGATAATATTGTTAATTCTAAAATTTTAAATATGAAATTGAATAATTGACTATTATGACGGCTTGACAGAAGGGAGCAATAGCGAAATTGGTTAACGCGCACGTCCTGGTTAGAGAGAGGTCTGGGTTCGAGTCCCAGTTGCGACCATTCTCCTTTTTCTGTGTCTTGTTCTCTTTCATATTTTCGTATGGACTATTATTGTTATTTTCTTCTTCAACAATACCTATATAACTTAATTATTTGGATTTGTTTTTTTATGAGTAATTTTAAGAACCTGTAAAAATTCCTAAAAAAAAGGAGGAATCCTGGGCTCGATATCTAGTTGCGACCTTTATTTACCCTTATTATTTTATATGTCTTGTTTTGTTTCATGTTACGTTTATATTTATTAATGTTTTTTTCCTTATTACTGATTATAGCAATAATAAATTAATTTAATATTGTTTGTTGTGAAGGTGAGCGGTATACTTTCCAACACCGGACAGTCCCTCGTGTTCCGGGCGGACAAGGACTCGAAGCAGCACGTGAATATCTCCGGAGGCCCGCTGGCCTACCGGTACCAGTTCGAAGAGATCTACATACACTACGGGACGGAGAACCACCGCGGATCCGAACACCACATCCAGGGGTACTCGTTCCCGGGAGAGGTAAGACCTACTACCTGATACATTTAATAAGATTCTTAACCCCTTTTCGGCTTGTTAGAACGAATCGGTTTCACGACTTCTTCAAAGATGGTGCGGTAAACGTAACGGGCGCAGAATAAACTCGTTTTAGGTACATCGTAGTAGAGTTTTTTTAAAAACGATTCCGTGTCGAAACACTACAAGTCTATGCAGACCTATTTAGTTGTGTGTAACGTACCTAGGTAATTTTTTTTATTTATTATTAACCAACGGCTGAGAAATCTAATTTCATCGAAAAATGGTCTTGCAATAGTGCCCTTGCAGTTGGCGTTACAGTTACAAGGCGTTTCCGATAAGAAAGATTGATTATTTTACGTACCAGCATTTTTAATTAATAATTCAATATCAATTTTATTTCATTAAATTTTTTATTATTTACCTACATTCAAGTTAAAAATAAAGCTGCCCAAATACGTGATGATAAAATTATCTACTTTAATTATTTTTTTATCAAAATTATATATTATTTTTCGATTATGTCAAATATAATGTTCAAACTCCAGTTTGGAAATGGCCTTGATACCGAAACAGCCGTTATACTAAAAAAAAACAAAATACTTGCAGAACTTATAAATAACATTATTAAATTATCTTTAAATTATTATTTTTTTTTAATTAATTAAGTTCAGTTTGACAGTTCAGTTCTTCAAATTTTCCTCTCTTTTTTACGTGCGTCTTTTTTAAAACCTCTCTGATAAATTGTGCATTAATTTAATTAACATTTGTGGTCGTACGCTTGACTTCATTTCGGTATTTCACAAGAGTATTATTAAAAATATCGATATTGTTAAATTGCGTGTTATATTGCGCGCATATACGGGGGATTGGAGAATTTTTTCTAAGGTTGGTTCTGCACGCGGGCAAATGAAAAAAATGGTTTAGTCTGGTTGGCCTTGTAGGTATGTGAATTTTTAAATAATTTACGAGTTCAGGAGAGTCCAGGCCAAAATAATATAAGGTATGTTCCAGAGTGGAAGATACAATTGGGAATGTCCTAGTTTCACTCGCTCCAGAGGTCGGGAGCGGTTAGAACTCTTCTGCATTAAAACAAAAATTATTGAACTTCATTCTACTATCTTTATAAAGGGTTGAAGTTTGTGGAACGAAGAAAGGCTTAGCTTGCTGTAGACCGAACCTGCGACCACGCTTTAAACCGCTCGACCAACAACTTACCGATCAAAAAATCAAGTAAGATAGTTAACCTAAATGACTTTATTTCTTTGTGATAAAGCAATATTGAATTAATTGTAAAACTACTGATGTTTTCATACACAACGTAAGAGTTTTGCAAATATTTTTGCTGTATATTTCCGACTCATAGAGAGGCGGCTCGAGTACATCAAAGGTCAGTGGCGTATCGATTATTTTGAATACATCCCCCCCCATATCAAATAAATTTCCGCTATCAGCAATCGCAGTGGCGCACCGGGAGGCGAGGGGGCCAGAGACAGTTAAAACACTGAAACCACAGAGGGCTGAATTGGGTATTTTGAAAAATAGTTTCGAAATTTTATAAAAAACAATCTGTGCAATTATTGTATAATATATACAACTAACTGCTTATTAGTATTCTAAAATTCAGCTTTTGGCTAAAGCTGGTCAAATAACGGTAGAGAATAATAAACCAGGCATTGTACGACCGAGCGAATCAAATACTTGGCGGTATCAAGAGTCTGAATAATACGGTATGTATTATACGGCGCGACGTTTGAAATTGATTGAAGAAAATAGTTTGTTTCAAGAGAGAGTTGTGTGGCACTCTCTGCTTACCCCTTCGGAGAAATCGAGTGATGGTTAGTTGGTCATAAGACTAATCCCTTAAAAAATGTAATAATCTTTTCACACAATATTAATTTTATGGATAAAACCAATTTTACCAACTCAAGCTTGTATCTAAAAACATGTCGTAAAATTTATTTAATAATTGATTTTTTTTTCATTTGAAATCACAACAGCATCACTTTACCTGGATTCGGCGGAATAACAACCAAACCATGAACGTTAAATTTATTAATATTACCGTATAAATCTAGTTAATTCTAAATTAATTAAATTACACGAAACGTATTTAAATATTAAATTTATAATTCAAATTTTTACAGCTAACGTCGCTATTTCTATAATTTAAAAAATTACTATTTAGTTTAAATTTCACATTACAATCAATACCCATTTGCAATCTCACGACCAACATACTAGGCTCACGCCCATATTATGGCAGTTGTACATTGGCTATATTAATATATAATAATAAAAATAGAAAATGTAGACATAACAATAAATAACTTTACTCAAAATGAATCAAATGAACCTATGCTGAAATTAAACAGAAGGAAAAAATAATAAATTTATGTTTTCAAATACATTTTGTAAAAATTTGCTTGCAAAAATTCTCGATTTCATTCTCTTCGATTCTCGATGCAAAAATTTCAAATGTGTTATCCTATAACAGATAATCTGGAGTTACGAAGCATCTAAACCATATTGGTTGCATCATTTTTGTATCATTAATCAGTACAACGGATAATCTTGAAATACATAGTATCGGAACCGCATTGGTTGGATCATTTTAGTATCATTAATTAGTACAACGGATAATCTTGAAATACATAGCATTGGAACCGTATTGGTTGGATCATTTTAGTATCATTAATCAGTACAACGGATATTCTTGAAATACATAGTATCGGAACCGCATTGGTTGGATCATTTTAGTATCATTAATTAGTACAACGGATAATCTTGAAATACATAGCATTGGAACCGTATTGGTTGGATCATTTTAGTATCATTAATCAGTACAACGGATATTCTTGAAATACATAGTATCGGAACCGCATTGGTTGGATCATTTTAGTATCATTAATTAGTACAACGGATAATCTTGAAATACATAGTATCGGAACCGTATTGGTTGGATCATTTTAGTATCATTAATCAGTACAATGGATAATCTTGAAAAAAATATCATCGGAATCGTATTGGTTGCATCATTTTAGTATCATTAATCAGTACAGTGGATAATCTTGAAATACATAGCATCGGAACCGTATTGGTTGCATCATTTTAGTATGATTGATCAATGAATCGTATTGTATCATGCGCAAATAACGAATTTGACAATATGGGTTTTTTCATTGGGTGTTTTTGATAATATTATTTATTTTTATTTATTTATTGTTTCTTTACACTGCAGCTAAAAATGTTTACAATACAATTTGTTACCTCACTAGGACAAGCCTGTGTTGAGGTTAACAATAATTATAGGTACAAGTTAACAAAATAACACAATATTATACAGATTTCGAAAGAACAATATTGTTGTATTTCTTACAGATTGAGATTAGATTATGGGTACCTATGGGTATTATCTTCGCCAATGTTTAAAAAAAAATATTTGAATAGTGTATTTTTAAAATAATCATGTCCCTAGTCGGCTCTGCTTTGGCCCAATGGTTTCACACACAATTACATTAAGGAAAAGCGGAAACTAAGGCTAGTTTATTTCAGTTTTAAATTAGCGTCACTCTTCTAACAGCGAAACGTCATGTTGTCTGCTGTTATATTCTACTTTGTTACTGTAAAGTAGAGGGTAGATGGAATACATAAGCCAGTGTAAAGGGATGTTTGAACAGAACAAGGTTCAGCAAAATAATTTACAAAGTGCAAATTTTATAAATGAACTTTTTTTAATGTTACTATCGATTAACCCTAATATAAAATAATTTAAATCATTGAAAAAAAATTAACAGCTCTCATATTTTATTTAGTTCTTGTTATTTTACTTTCATTGTTATTATATTACTGGCGCAGACTCCTAAAAAATTGCGGATTATTATAATTTATTGTAAAATTGATAATTCTTACAAGTTAGTTAAAAAGGAACAGTCCCTTGAAAATCCGGCAGATCATTTAAAAGAGTCTCTTATGGTATTACTATTCCTACATGGATTAGAAATATATACTGCCATTTTGGGTGGCGGGTATGGGTACCGCTGCCCCAGAAACCACTTATTGGATAACCAACACCCCTTCCTTAGGTCATCTCAAGTGGTTCTTTACGTTTGGTGACTTAGCAGGGGTGCCCGGGTTTATATGCGTTTGCCCGCCTACTACGTGACATTCCAGATCGGGAGAAACTTGTTGAGGGAGACCTTTTGACCACTCCTATAGAACTCTATAGGAAAATCGCCTTGGGAGTGGGAGGGATAGGTTCATAAGTCCGTCACTCCTTTACCCATTGACCCCCCAGATTCCTACCGAGAAATTTATCTCCTTCCATTCCTTAATACGACCCCTCACACAGCATCCCCAAAGATGGCATAAGCCCTGAGAAAAATTATTATCTTCAGGGCCTCCTGTGTGGATCAAATATAGAAAAAATTCATATCGTTCAC
The DNA here is from genome assembly GCA_929108145.2 of Limnephilus rhombicus. Classification (NCBI taxonomy): domain Eukaryota; kingdom Metazoa; phylum Arthropoda; class Insecta; order Trichoptera; family Limnephilidae; genus Limnephilus; species Limnephilus rhombicus. The sequence continues at coordinate 24,717,604 of OV815295.1, read as the reverse complement.
TGTTAAAAATTATTTAATATAAAATAATCATAACCGCTATTGGCTAAAGTTCGGTGTTTGGGTAAAATTCCTAAAAAATAAAACTAGTTATTTTTATACTAATTTGGGGTCGGGGAATCCGAATCTGAAAGAATTAGGCGGCGGCAAGCAATATTAACTGAATTACAGGACTTTAAAAATGTTTATACACATACAGGAAAATAGCCATTTTGGAAGCATTTTGATTCCTAGAAAATCAAACTAGTTATTTTTATACTAACTATGGGCCGGGGAATCCGAATCTGAAAGAATTAGGCGGCGGCAAGCAATATTAACTTAATTACACGACTTAAAAATTTTCTATACACACACACATGAAAATAATCATTCCGGAAGTATTTTGACACATGTAGTACAAAGATCATAGAAAAACACGATAACATAGATGTTTTTACCACACAAAATTAAGTGTTGCCATTAAGCAGTAATATTTATAACGTAAAATAACATGTTTATATTTTAAGTATTTATTTTTTATAATTGATTCTCAAATATTTTAGGAAGGTACACCAACTAGTATTGTGGAGTTTTTATGCCTTGACGCGAGTAGGCGTTATAAAGGGGCACGTTCTTTTGTATCACAAACCATGTTACATAAACCCGGCGTAGCTGCTAAACTACTTGAAAACAGGGATGTTTTTTTGCCGTGACGCGAGCAGGCGGTATAAAGGGGCACAAACCATGTTACACAAACCTAGCGTAGCCGCTAAACTACTCGAAAACAGGGATGTTTTTTTGCCGTGACGCGAGCAGGCGGTATAAAGGGGCACAAACCATGTTACACAAACCTAGAGCTAGGTTAGGATAGGTTAGGGACGCGAGCAGGCGGTATAAAGGGGCACTCGATTTATAAGGTATGTTTTTGAGAGCTGGTAACACTGCCGGCACATGTTTTTGTATATTTCTTGTTTTTCTATGATCTTTGTACTACGTGTGTCAAAATACTTCCGAAATGATTATTTTCAAGTGTGTGTGTATAGAAAATTTTTAAGTCGTGTAATTCAGTTAATATTGCTTGCCGCGGCCTAATTCTTTCAGATTCGGATTCCCCAGCCCATCGTTAGTATAAAAATAACTAGTTTGATTTTCTAGGAATCAAAATGCTTCCAAAATGGCTATTTTCCTGTATGTGTATAAAATTTTTTAAAGTCGTTTAATTCAGTTAATATTGCTTGCCGCCGCCTAATTCTTTCAGATTCGGATTCCCCGACCCCAAATTAGTATAAAAATAACTAGTTTTATTTTTTAGGAATTTTACCCAAACACCGAATTTATTCCCCGCTATTAATTCGTTTGCCATTAAATTCTCGGTAAATTGGGTTCGTTCTTTTTCAAAACACGTGGCACCAAAATTGTAAATACATTAATTTATGACGTAAATGCTTCATTGAAGCTCATTGTAAAATCGGTTGGGAGGTCATGATTGGAAAAAGTTTAACTTTCAATGAAAATTTGTATGGGCTCTTGTGAGTGGGCAGATTCGCCCACACACAATACTGTGTATATTAAATATAAATTAATCTGAAAGGAAAAAAATGTTCATTAAAATGAGTAATTGAGACGATTCTAAACCCAAATCGTCAACAACAGAAACTCTTTTAAAAATCATCATTTTCATTAACCACTGGAGAGCTTTTTGCCACAATATGGCGCTATTTAAAATACCTTGGATTGCTTGACAATTTTTTCCTTGTTTTAAATAATTAAGTAGAATTTTACGATTTTTTTTTAATAAATCCTATGAATTTGTGATAATCAACAAAAGATAGGTGAATTCATTGGCTATGTAGAGCTATAATCAGTTAGTATGTCTCAATATTAAAATTCGGAGATATGATTTTTTTTAATGTCGGCAGAAAATATTCAAAATCGTCTCCACAAAAATCTCGAGCAATCGGAGAAAAAAGTTATAATTTGCGCTGTCGCTCCAGTGGTTAGAGCTTTTATAAAAATACAATAAATGTAGTTACTAATAAAAGATTACGTGTTTACGAATTAATATTATGTCCACTGAAGTATGAGTCTGTCCTCTGGACCTAGTTCAGCGAAACCACGCGCATTATTGACGTATCTCCACGCTAATAATAATTCATTTAAGATTTATTCGTGCTCTCTGCAAAACTAGGATCAATATTATTTTTAAGATATCTGCCGTCTAGTGGCTCCATACCAAACAGAGATCAAAGTTTAGGAATTCGTGATCTAGGGTGATTTTGAATCAAAATCGTCAGTAAACATAAATTCTTTAAAAAAATCAATCAAGTTTTTTTGAATGGTTGGATTCGAGATTAGTTCGACGATATCTGCCTTCCTATATTATCGATTCGAAAGAATTTTTCAACATATTTTTTACGTTATTCTGAGGAAAATCATAAAAACAAAAAAAAAATACAAAATGTGTTAAAGTTTAGATTGACATGCTATTTTGAGGAAACAAAAATAAATTCAGATACAAAATTAAGAGTTGGATTAGAACTAAAAATTAGTATAACGAAAAAATTATAACGAAAAAGAATAAAAAAAATATACGCGTAATACACAATACCATTATGAAACACACATCATTCACACACCCACCTCATAATATATTACTATTTTATTTCGTTACCCACCCTACTTAGTTAATTAAAATTTATTATATACTACATTTTATTGAATTTTATACTACCTATAATAAGAATGCCTCAGCACGGGAATGCCAGTCGGTGAGGCCAACATTTAAAAAAATTATTATTAAACGTAAATTAATGCACAAAAATAAATAAGTTTTTTTTTTTTTTTTCATTAACTACACACAGGAGGCCCTGAGGAATATGATTTCCCTCAGGGTCTATGTCATCTGGGATGCTGTGTGGAGGGTCTTTTTGAGGAGAGGAAGGAATGAACATTGGTCTGGAAGAGACCCATGTTGTAGGAAGGAGGAAACACAGAGGCCGGCAAATCATTCCACAGCCGAGCTGATGAACACAAGAACGAGTCGAAGAAACGACCCGTTCTTGTGTGACAAATGTCAACCGTGTACAAATGTTGGGCACGCGTTTGGCGTGTTTCCCGACTATGCACCGGTGCCGAAGGGATCAATAATGCTAGTTCCTGGGAGCATCTTCCATTGTTATACCGGTAGAACAAGGATAGCATTCCCACCTGACGCCTGTGCTCTAAAGATTGCAATCCGTCTGTTAAGATGGGAGAATCTATTAAACGGACCGCCCGTTTCTGCACAGAGTCGAGGGTATCTTTCAGGTATTTTGGAGCTCCAGACCAGAAAGTATAACGAAATCTGTCGATAGCGCAGAATCGACTGACGTTTTGGATGGTACGAGTATCTTGAGATGATTCTGAAGAAGAATCGTCAGCAATCATCAGTCTTTAAAAAAACATCAGTATTTGCTTTTCGCAAGATTTATTTATTTACTAGATGATTTGAGATTTCGCGACCAAAAGCATTATCGTGATTAGTTTTGGGTTATCCTGCCGCGTTGCGTTTCAGACATCTGATCGACGTCCCGATGATGGACTGCAACGCTGAATGGCCAAATAATGAGTAACACGAATACGATATACACCAAAAAAATAGTCGTGAAAATGCTATTGGTGGGATAAGAAAGAGATTATTTTTACTGTACAAAAAGTATTAAATTAGGTAGGTACTGTGACAAAACATCGGTGATAAAATTACTGCGACTGAAAAGCTTTTTTAAAAAAGTTTTATTTTAATATTGCACCAAGAGCTACAACTGCTTCAGACTATCCAGAGCTAGCTGGACTGTGGCATCCACAATTATTTGAAGTTTGTATTACGTGGGTAGACGAAGTATTTAAAAAAAATTAATAGTATTTTTATTGCAGTATATTTTGTTTGCAGGCCAATTCCCGTATCATGTTATTCGTCCGGAATGGGGAGACGAAAATCGGGAAACAGGTTTTTCATTCAAATCTGGTGAAAAAACTCGACAAAAGACATTTCAAGCAACGTTTTGGTTCTGAAAGGTGGTCTTTTACTGGGCGATACTGAGAGTAAATTCCACTAAAATGAATTTGTTTTGAAACTGAATAGTCCCTTACATTTATATAGAAAATAACCACCCCGTACCTTTAGTTAGTGTTGAAAAGTTCTCAAAATAACTACCTGCCTTGTTTGCTAGCAACAAAATATTGTTGTTTCACGCTAACGAGTCGGGGGTATTGATTAGAGAAATTTTTATTGGGTATTTTTAGGTATACAATGGTTTTAAGGCTGCTTTTCGCCGCATCCGGTAGTTATTTCTCTACCCATTATTAATTCTGAACAAACTATGAATTCATTTCGGAACAACCCTGTGAAACAAACTAATACCCAAAGGGGTATCGACTAAAAATAAAGCGTCAATGGGTATTCGAATCGATACATTTTTTTAAATACTGGTGCAGACCCTAGCTAAATCACAGGATATCATGATTGCCAGATTTTTTAAGGCGAATTTTTTTTTTGTATTTTTGGAACAACTTATGGCCCACTAACCAGTTTCTGAGTATTCAAGTTTCGTCGAAAGATGGTAATGCGATTGTAAATATCAAACAAAGGGGTATCGACTAAAAATAAAGCGTCAATGGGTATTCGAATCGATACATTTGTTTAAACACTGGTGCAGACCCTAGCTAAATCACAGGATATCATGATTGCCAGATTTTTTAAGGCGAATTTTTTTTTTGTATATTTGGAACAACTTATGGCCCACTAACCAGTTTCTGAAAATTCAAGTTTCGTCGAAAGATGGTCATGCGATTGTACTCTTGCAACTGAACGGGGCGGTTCCGTTGAGGAAGATTAATTATTCTCCGTACCAGCAGTTTTAACTAATAATTCAATATCGATTTTATTTCATTCAAAATTTGCTTTAATGTTTACAGACATTAAAGAACATTAAATCTCAAACGCGTGATGATAAAATTATAAAAAATTGTAATAATTTTTTGAACCAAGTATTTATAACTTTTAGACAACATCTAAGCAAAATAAGTGTCTAAAAAAAACTGCAATTTATTATTTTCGTTTTTTGTTTTTGGGGTGTTATGCCGTGCTACGCTAGCTCCTTCTTTAGCCAACGTTTCGGACAGCGTTGTAGTGTCCATCAACAGGGTAACACGGCTTAACACCCCAAAAACAAATATCGAAAATACTTTTAAAATCTAAAAACGTATCTGCAATATATTTGTTTGTAAGTAATTAGTTTGTAAGTAATTAGATAAATTGAAGCACTTACGTCACAAAAAAACGTGCGCGGTTTTTTTTTATGATTTTGTTTGAACTAAAATAAAAATTCTGGAAAATAGCTTTCATTAATAATTTATCGATTTATTTTGCTTCATGGTTATGTGATTTGAAATGTCTGTTATATAGTACAACATATTGTTTGACAATTTAACAAATTTGCCAAAGACTAACGTTATAACCTTATTAGGTATATTAAAAATAAACATATTTTTTCAAAATTTTAAACAAAAAAATACTGGATAAAATAGCAAGCTTTCGAAATCAATTTATATATTGTTTTGGAAAAGAGTCAATACGTCTAGAACTTGTTTTAAAAATGACATATTTCAGGATGTGTTTGGTTATTCCCTCTTAATAAGGAAAACCTCAAATTGTAATATTTATTCATTGAAGAAAATATTAGCGACCCTCAAACGAAAATTTGAATCAAAATGATCAGAAAAAAGATACGGTGCCATATTGGAATTGAACCCAGGACCTTAACCGTTCCAGGAATCTGCTCTAACTACTGAGCTTAATCGACCCTTGTACCAATTAGCCTCAACCAATAAACCTTTTAATTAAGCCAATTGACCCTTAAATCAATTAGCCAATTAACCTTCACAGAATTAGCTCGGTGGTTAGAGCAGAGCCCTGGCAAGGCTAGGATCCTGGATTCAATTGCCAGATGCTACTATATCGTTTTGATTTTTCTATTTCAAATTTTCGTTTGAGAGTTGCTAATATTATGTTCAATAATAAAATATTACATTGAAAGTATTTATTAAAAAATATATTTGCCTCAGGTTGATTGCCTTTTAAAAGGAAAGTCAATTTTCAGACAACCAGAAATTTACCTCTAATTTAGCACCGTTAGAAATCTTTAAAAAAATTTACCAAATCAAATACACATTTCAAATATTGAATTACCAATTAATAAAATAATTTTCGAAACTATTTGTGGTGAACGTATGTCTTTAGGTATGAAGAAGGCATGCGGATATGAGTGATACACCATAAAATGGTGTTTTTTGTTGTCCATTCGTCCTCTTTATCATACAGGCTTCCTAGAAGCCTTATCGCCTTATCGCTCGTTCGCACAGTGAGTCACTATTTTGAAAATAAAACGAAATCCCATTTCTTGAGGACTTTAAGCCGATGTTACCTGCAGACGCAAAGACACATCACAGAAAATATATTTTTTATAATTAATTACAGTTGAAGACCAGTACACAGCTAGATGTAACTCAAGATAATAATGGAACACGGTTCACCCGAAAAACGTTTTAAGTATATGTTTTTCATGTAAATCCACTTGGACCAAAACACCTTCAATAAGGAACTCCAGTGAAAAATATTATGGCTTTAAAAAAATATGTCCATATAGACCAATAAACGCTGATTCTGAATATATAAGTATTATTTCATAATATTAAACGCAGAGTTTTTAAACAGTTATTAAAAAGTCAATTTTTAATCGGGTCCCAGAAACACGCCGTCAGGTTGGTAGTATTAAAATATTTAGTGGTGACGTCACCGTAAAGTCATTGTGGGAATGTAGGTATGAAACAAGCCATCGTATTAATTTATTCGTTTATTTACATACTGTTTATAGAGATTAAGTTGTTATGTTTTTTGAAACATTATTTAGGCCTAATTAATTCAGCTTCAAAAATAAATGTATCTCTTTTTTGTTTATCTCTATTGTTGAAAGTATTCAAAAACTACTGCGCAAAAACACTAGTAATGCTACTCTAGGGAGAACACTTCGAACCCCGAATTTCGAAATGGCGACAGTTGATCAGCTGATTGCCCGATCTTATATCGATCTTATCTAATAGTAACTTTTCAGGAGTGATGACGGCACACGATTCACTACGCATACGGTGGTATTCGAGGGAACTTGAAAAATTAAAACTTTGACAATTATTTTACCTATGAAAACTAACTCTTAAAAAAATATGCAGTTATTTAAGTTAGAAGGTCTTTATTCATAAAAAAGAAAACAAATTGGACTGGAGTTCTCTATTGAGGTTTCTAGTGAAGCTGGGGATGGAATTCACAGATGCAGGGAGATGTGGAAGAGCACGGTTGTGAATTACCTCGCTATTCAGATCTGGATTCTACATACCATGCGAAATAATGCAAAATCATACAAAATCTTGTGTACATGTTCTGAAAATGTGATCTCTTAGAAGTACCATAGATGCTTCAATTAAATACTGCGAGTAGGACATATCTCTTGGCCTTAGAATATATCGATCATATTTTTATTAGCCTAGAAAAAATAAAGTAATAGGTCTATAAAAAAACACTTACAAGTGCAAATTCTCCCAATTTCGGTTATGATTTTATTGTATAATGAGGCAAATTAAGTTTTTTTTAAACAATCGTAAAAAAAATTATATTTATGCCTGAACTTCACAAAATAAAACAAAGTATGCATTTTCGCGTTGTTATTTTTGACATAAATCAAGACGGCCAACACTCGACGAATTTGGATTTTTAAAGTGAAACTTACGCCGTTGCCGTAAGAACGACGCACTTGTCACACCCATTTTGTATCAGTTTTGCCCCGTCTGCGGTGGGGAATAAACGTCCCGAGTCGTTTGCGGCGCTTGGTTCTGTGAAATCAATTTTAAATTTCCTTGTTATTACAATAAACAATAAGAAAGAATCAATCAATCTGTAAAAACAACTCACAAATCCCTTTTCCAACTTTTCCAAAAGCTTTTTCTCAAGCCTTGTCACTTATTTTTAAGTCCCTCCCAAATAGAGGCGTGGTTCCGTTTTAGATTTTTTCCAGGACTATTGGATCACCTTAATGACATTTCAAACAACGTTTCGAATATGAATGGTGGTCGTGAGAAGTGCGGTACTGAGAGAATCTAACACTAGAAAGAAAGAAAGAAATTGGAGGGAAGTTAAAGTTTTACGTCTGCGTCTGTGGAAACATGCTTTTAAACCAAACCAAACATTTCTTAAAAAATTTGCCCATAGAACCACCCCTAATTTGTCCAACATTAATGCTTACGCTCTCAATCTTACAAGATTGTAAGTTGGAAAAATTAACCGCTTCTCCTATTTAAAAAGAGTTAAAACCGGGAAAAATTGAACCGACATTATCGACAGAATAAAAGTTCCTAACTGCCAATCCCAAATCGCCACTTTCCATGCCGTAAGGGTGCGAATCGCCTACTTCCGATAACTTTTTCATTCAGAGTTCTTTCTTCTTGTTTTCTTTGCTGGGTGTGATTTACTCGACGGACATTCGTTCCGGCGGCGACGGGGACCCGCATACGAATACCACCCTTATGATCCCAAAGGGTTCATTTCCCCTATTATTTATAGGCAGTATAAATATAAAAACGAAATAATTCAAAATATCGATGTGACCACAGAAGTTGTTTGTTTGCGCCACCATGTTGTTATTTATTGAATATGACCGATTTTCTTATTCATTTTTTTTTGCATTAACTCCACACAGGAGGCCTTGAGAAAAATAATTTCCCTCAGGGCCTATGTCATCTGGGATGCTGTGTGGAGGGTCTTTTTGAGGAGAGGAAGGAATGAACATTGTATTTTTAACATTGTATTTTTTTTTGTTTTTATATTTTGTGCCTGCATACTGTGTGGATCAAATTCAATAGTATTTTTGCTTTATATTTGTTTATGTGCAAGTGTCGTAAACAGTCATTTCCTGCACTATTTGCTAGTATAATTTCGTAAATATTGTTAAGTGTATATATGTATGTAAAAGCCTAAATGGGTGTAAATAAATAAATAAACATTGGTCTTAAAGAGACCTATGTTGTAGGAAGGAGGAAACACAGAGGCCTTACAAAGTTTTGTTTATATTTTTCAATGTGGGAGGAGTTTATGGTTACCGCCGCCCCGGGAACCATTCATTGGATAAGCAATACCTCTTCAATAAAACACCCCGAGTTGCTTGCTACTTTTGGTTATTGAGCAAGGGTGCCCGGGTTTATGAATCGGGGAGTGAGACCTGTTGAGGGAGACCCTTTTATATCTCCTGCCGGACACTCACGGTCCGTCGCCTTGCACCACAGTGGGATCGATTGATTCACGCTTTACTCTTGGAAACATTGACCCCCAGATTCCTACCCACCCCTCTTACCTTTTTTCTATCCCAGAACTTCCTTTACGTAAAACTACCCTCAAAACGGCAACCCTTCAGATGACAAGGGCCGCGAGGAATATTATTTTCCCCAGGGACTCCTGCTGTAAGAACTGTATAAAAATCTACATACTTATTTCCACCCAGTTTTGTTTGAGCTTTAATACACTTTTTATGCTCTTGTATTAAATTTTATAATTGTATTTTTGACAGATCAATAGATATATCAAAGCTTCGTAGCTCACTATTGATATGATGGAGCAGGCAGCAAGTTGCGTTGGTCTATAAATTCCTTACCTTATTTATCATTCTGCAAAATTTTGTTCACCTGAATTTTCATTACGTCCATCTGGTATAATATCATAATAAAGATTTTAAATTTTTCTTTATTCATTGCTTTGATGGTTATACAAATTGTGAATTTTTCGACCACCATGCATTAACACTTGAAATAAAAAATAATATAAAAGATTATAAAAGAATATAAAATAACATGGTATTAAAGAACATAACGGAATTAAAATTAGTATAAAATAATATAAAAAGAGTATGAAAGATATAAAAGAATATAAAAGTATGGTATGTGAAGGAATTTAAAAAGTAAGCAAACTTTAAAATATCTAAAATCAATGTAAGTATTTTAGAGTAAGCAACTAAATAGTGACTAAACAGAAGATCATATTTTTATTTAGTGGTAGATTCCTGCAATATCGCCCTGGTGAAAAAAATTGAAACGTTACGCGTTTCTTGAAATGGCTTTAGCTGTGTTTAGTGACCAAATCTGAAGGTATATACCCAGCCTTCCTCTACCGCATCTCTTATTCTCCTCACTCCCTTCAGCATCATATATCCCAACTGGGGATGCCATGCTTCCACCGGCTTTTCAAATGCTTGGAAAATTTGTGAAGTATCACAAAAAACAATAAAATTTGGATGCGTTGGGATACAACGCTATGTATTGTATCTACATTTTGTAACTTAAATTATCTCAAAGCTAGAGAACCGGAGGAAAACTGATTGATGATTGGTGGTGATGCTGTGTGGAGGGTTTTCTAGAAAGGAAAAAGTTATGAGAGGTGGGTAAGAATCTGGCGGTCAGTTTGACCAGGAGTGACGAATGCATGAATCTGTGGCGACACATCATTATCAACTTCGCCATCAAAAGAAGACACGAGAAATATCTAATATTCGCGCGGCGCCGGCACTTGCCTAGGTACCTACCGTACATGCCGGTGTACTTTGCTCACCTGCCGCGGCCGTCTCGTCGATTAATAATATCGCCACCGCCTAGAAAGGTCTGGAGTTTATAAGCCACTTGAATATTCAGCACCGGGTATGTTCGAGTACATTCTAGTGTACACATTGCCGGCGAATGGAACATTACTCCACCGGTCGCGCTGGTGTATATAAAGCGACTAAACTCGGCGCTCGCTCAGTCAGTATCAGACCACTAGTCGGTCAACATCTCAGCATGTAACGATCTCCGCACAAGTGCTCCTGCATGGCATCTCTACACATCCAGGGCAGCTTCCGCGAGGACTCCTTCACGTCTCAGCCCATCGTGTCTTCTTTTGATGGCGAAGTTGATAATGATGTGTCGCCACAAATCCATTCCTAGGCGATGTTAATCAACCAGTCTCAAGTGCAGTTGGTGAGCTGATGCCTCACCCCTAAAAACCCGGGCACCCCCGCTAAGTCACCAAACAAATCGAACCACTTAGGGTGACCTAGGGCAGTGGTGTTGGTTACCCAATACATGGTTCCCGGGGCGGTGGTACCCATATCTGCCTCACAATTAAAGCTAATAATAATATGTTAATATATTTATTTATCGTGATATTGGAAGGTTATAATGAGGTTCATGTTTAGCGCAATGGCTATGGGGTAGTTATGGAATATGTGGCCCAATTACCAAATGTGACCATTAATGGCAATTTTGTTCAAAATATTTCCAATTTAATGGTCACTAGGTAAAGCAAAATGTTGTTTTGAGTAGATGTGTCGTAATAGTACACAACTGTTAACCCTGTACAAATTCCAAGTGTGCCCCACGTTTGAATTTTCAACCGCGGTGCACACTTTCTCCTAACTAACAAGATTCTCCCAACTTAACAAACGGTATTTCAATGGACGATGGTCCGAGTAACAAGCGTCATTGATCCCTTCGGCACCGATGCATAATCGGTAAAAATGCGTGCCCAATATAATCGTACGTACCCGGTTGACATCGTTTTTGACTCTTGACTCATTCTTGTGCTCAACAGCTCGGCTGTGGATCTGTGGCATCTGCCGGCATCTGTGTTTCCTCCTTCCTACAACATGGCTCCCTTCAAGATCATTTCATTCCTTCCTCTCCTCAAAAAGACCCTCCACGCAGCAGATGATATAGGCCCCGAGGGAAAATATTTTTGTAGGGCCTCCGGTATGGAGTTAATATTTAAAAAAATCTCACTGTTTTTTAATCGATTTTTGATTTTCATTGTTAATCAGACGATCTCAGTGGTTGAGTGGTTACCATCATTGGCTTCGAATCCAAAGCACAAGTAAATTTTATTTGATTAGTTTGTTTTATTTCAACATTTATCAATTGAAAATAATTATACACATTTTTGTGACAAATTACGTTCCAGAGTAATAGATACTTTCAGTATCGCCCTGGTGAAAGACCAACATTCAGAATCAAAACTTTGCCTTAAAGACTCAAGTACTTATCTCCACACAACCACCAGGCTCACAACGTAACAATTTGGAAAAGTCATAGTATCACTGGCTCCAGGCGGCTTGGAGCAGTTGGGAGTTGGGACTCTTGTGCGGTTGTCACATAAAAAAGTAAAAAAAATGTTTTTCAATTCTTAAAAAGTTTTTTTCAGGTAATAAAGGACAATAAAAAGGTATAATTTTAAAAGAATGGGACATTTTCGTAAATTATCATAAATATTTTGGTCTCAATCGTTTTTTTAATATTTTTTTTACATTAGTTGCACACAGGAGGCCCTGAGGAAAATAATTTCCCTTAGGGCCTTTATCATCTTAAGGGGTGCTATGTGGAGGGTTTTTTTAGGAAAGGAAGGAGAGGAAGTTCTGGGAAGAAAATAGGTATGACGGGTATTTAGGAATCTGGGGGTCTGTGTGTCCAGGAGAGTCAGACGTCCCTCCAACTGCGGTGCAAAGCGATGGGTAGAGGGATTCTGACTGGAGAGGTCAAAAGACCTCCCTCAACCAGTATATCTCGATCTGGCCCGCCACGCTGCTGTTTGGCAGACGCATTGGCCACCAAGACCTGAACAAACCTCTCCCGATGAACCCGGGCACCCTTGCACAGCTCCAAACGCAGCAAACCACTTGGGGTGACATTTGGCAGAGGTGTCGGTCGTCCAATAAATGGTTCCTGGGATGGCGGTACCCATATCCGCCTCCCAAATTGAAATTGAATATTATTTACACGCGTTAGTCTTTTACATATTAAATATGCTACAAAATATCACCAGTAGGTAAAACGGTCTGGTATATTAGAATAACATTTTGAAATATCCTTCTTGTGACCCAGAAAAACACAATATTTAGTTTAATTGACTTCAAGTTTTTCTGCAATTTAATTGATTTGGTGGTGTTTATTAGTAATCTGAGAATTATACCAGATGTCGATTTTTCAAAAATGTCTGACTTATCAACTGTACAATTGGAAGTGCATATAAAAATACGTTACCGTCTGCGAAATATACCTGTATATCTTCTATTTACGTATTGCACTCTTACGCGTACTCGGATACATGAATCAGAACCAACTCAACTCAACACCTCTTTGAAAGTCGTTAAAAGGTATGAAAAAAAAAACAAATTAAAAATATCTCATAGCTTAACATAACATAACCTATTTAACAATTTTTTTTTATATATTTTTTTCATCATTTTTAACGATTTTTGAAAAGAGATGTTAAATTGAGTTCCCTCTGAGTTGTCCGGTTACCTTTTAAACAAATGTCGACAATAATTTCTTGTATTTCAACAGTTTACAATGTGATTAAAAAACTTATCTAAAATTATAAGAAATATTATTTTGACATGAAGAATTGAAAGATGTTTTAAACTCATCGAATTATTAGATATACATATTGTAGAAATATCGACTTCATTTGTACGATATTCGTTTGCTAAACTACGAGTATGTTGGCGATAAACTGGTGAATTTGCTCCATATTTTGATTGTGAACGGTGACATTAAAATAGGTACTTTTGCCAAGAACCTATGTTAAGTTTGGTAAAAATCGCAGTAATCTTTATAAATTCCAAGCAGAATCGTCTTTACAAATTGATTGTCGCTAGAGCTCCCGTTGCAGAATATGTTTCTACTAGCAAACAGATTTTCTGCTTTATATTTCCTGATAAATGGTGATTTTGGGGTCGTTCAAATAACAGTACCATAAATCGCATCGATTCCTTCTAAAAACACATCCTTGGCACGTCTTATTCTCTTGGCGCAGTGTTTCCGGTTCGAAATTCGAATCTTATACATGAGTCATGCAGCAAGCGGAAGCCGGAAGTAGGTTGTTGGAAAACTTAAATGTCTGCTGTGAATTCTCAGTGAGACGGTTAACCCGTCACTCTCAAGACGTCAATAAAATACTGTATTTAATTGATATATGGAAGTCAATTAACGAATACCGAATTCATCGAACTCAAGAAACCAGTGTCCACTAATATGCTTATCCATAGAAATTACTGGGTTACAGACCGGTGGTCGCTGCTTTTTTATTTATTAGTTTTCAACGCCCTGGTGGGCTTTTACATGACAAGTTTATAATACAGAGACAGTTTTTAAATAAAAAAAGATAACTAGTAAACATCATATGAAAGGTAGGTATACAGATAAATTTAAGGAAAGATAATGCATTACAATAAAACAGAAAGTTTTTAAGTTGTAAATGGCATAGAATAAACTAGTAAGTATGTTAGTACTGACTTCAAGATAATATATGACAAAATGCTAGATTCATAAAAATAAAACGGCAACATTTTTTTACATTGTACATTAATATAGAAATACACAAATTTACACAAATAGCCCCTATGTGATGCTTCTTAAATATCAAAATATTCTAAATAAAAATATTGTTCAGATATTTCTTGAATAATGATAAACTTGTATTAAATATATAGATATTTAAGGTGAATTTGTTCCCTAGTGTGTGAAGTCGAGAAATAGGTGCATGCATGTGGTAGTTGGTTCCAGAATTATTGTTGCAGAATAATATATGTTTTGCCTTGTTTCTCGATTAGGTACTTCAAAATCGATGAGATGCAGGAGTTCGCAACGATCTAATTTGTAGTGAATAATTTTAAACAAAAAAGTAAGGTCATTTTTTTTTCTTCTGTTTTCTAGGGAATGCAATTTAAGTGTATTTAATAAGTATGTGTAGTTAATATGTTGAATAGGTATGTGCAACTTGAAGTTAATAAATCTTAAAAATTTGTGCTGCACTCTTTCGATATTTCTTATATGAATTTGATAATATGGGGACCAAACTATGGAATTGTATTCCAGCAAGCACGTACGAGTGACAAATATACGATTTTTATAACTTCCAACGAATCGAAGTCTTTGATTGTTCTGATTATAAATCCAAGTGTTTTAATGCCTTGGTTAATTATTTGTTGTATGTGATTTATAAAATTTAATTGCGTATCAAAAACAACTCCAGGATCCCTAATTCCTTTGACTGTTTATAAGATTTTGTTATCTATTATGTATTTGAAAGATAGTAGGGTCTTTGTTGGACCAAATATTAGTGTTTTATAGCTGGATCAATCTCATACTGCTGACACTATGGCAAGTTGAACAGAAGATTTTACATTAGCTCCATAAACAGGAAAATAATTTCCATTAGGGCCTTTGTCATCTTAGGGGATGCCGTAAGAGGGCCTTTTTAAGGAAAGAAAGGAAATGAGGTTCTAGGAAGGAAAAAAGTGTGAGCGGTGGGTAGGAATCTAGGGTCCATTATGTCCAAGAGGGGCGGACGTATTAATCCATTCCTCCCACTCTCGTGCAAGGTGGTGAGTCGAGAGAGACCGGCTGGAGAGGTCAAAAGACATCCATCAACCAGTTTCTCTCGTTCCGGTCCGCCACGCAACAGGTGGGCTGCCAAGACCTGAACAAACCCAACCCCATGAACCCGGGTTCACTCTGCTCAAACGTAGCGAATCTGTTGTGGTGATCTATACAGGGGTGTTGGTTATCCAATAAAAGGTTCCCGTGGCAGCGTTACCCATACCCGCCTCCCAATTATTTTTAAATAATAGTCTATAGTTGCCCGTCATTAGACGAAACTGATCGAGTAATTAAGGAAAAGTGGAAGATAGTTATAACGGTGTTTCTAACATCGACGAGGTGTCTTTGGGGAACCTAAGGGAATTGGAGCGGAGAGCTAAGGTCACCTCGGTAGATTCATCCTTCGTAGGGCCTCCAGGGAACCCGAACGAAGAGGAACTCCGATTGGAAAATCATTACCGCTATATCGTTACGCGGGAGAACCTCGCAGGACCTGGAAACAATCTCCAAGGAATGAGATGAAAATTGAATGCTAACGGTAAACCACAAAAAAGTCACGTTAAAACGGAGTGTATTTATATCGGACAAAATTTAAATTTCAAAATCAAAAATAATTCTCAGGTTTTTTCAGGTCATCCAATTTTTTTTATAAGCACCACACAAATATCTCTGGTTTATTTTACTCTTTTTGTTGAATCGTCTTGGATACTTATCAGCACATCACATTTTTGGTGCGCAAAATTTTGTCTGTTTCCCATCATTTGATCTGCATTTAACCAACTTTCCTGTTACGTTTCGGTGTCCAACCAGTGTCTGAGAGAACATCTGCTTCAGGTTCCCCTCCAGGTATTGTCGGTTCAATACTCTGCTGGCTAAGTCCTCCATCATAACCAAAGCAATTTTTTCCCAAATATTTATAAATGTTTATTTGTAACCGGGATTTTTTTTTCGCTCTGAAAAATGGGGAAGAGTTACGAAGAAAATACCAAGCTTTCCATGTTTTAAAATGTGTGTTCTAGCAATTTTGTTTAACTACATCAATTTTAAATGGTTTGAATATACTGAACTTGTCGGACAGAAGTATTTAGACTATCTTGGAATTTCTATATAAAATTGTAAAAGGTGCATTTAATAGTCTAGAATTGCTGGCCTTGATGAGCTTTCGAATTCCACTACGTAATACTACATTCTGGGACGAATTATCATAATATTATGTAGGTACTCCTCATCGTCCAGAATACTAAGGGAAGGAAATAATAATGCCGATTCTGTTAACATCTTTAATTTAATACTAAATAAATACAAAAGACTGTTGCTGGGGCAGTTCAGGTTTTTTTTTCCAGCTGCTTCCGTCTGGAGCCGGTGAGACTATGGCATCCCCAATTGAGAATTTAGATAGTGGGGAGGGGAAGAAGATGGGGAAGAGGAATCTGGGGAAATACCTGGCAATTCAGATCTAGTCACCAAACACGGCTAAAGCCATTTCAAGCAACGTTTCAATTCTTAATAGTGGTCTTAACACCACGGCGATACTGCGAGTATCTTCCACTCTGAGAAGAAAAAATAATTAATTTCTACTATTCTCACGTAAAAGCCCCTAATAATCGAATAAATAATTATAATAAATTAAATAAACATATTATGTCTATTAAACTATTAAATGTATCAATTTCTTGACATTTTGTTTTGTTCATATGTACATTTGTTACTTAATTTTTATTTATCTGCAAATAAATAAGCACATAAATAAAAATTAAATAACAAATGTTACATGTCAAATAAAACTCTTCAAAACTAAACTAATTAAAAATTTTACCCAACTGATAAAAACTGGGTACCTATTGTAAGAGGTTGTTTATCAGTTGTGTGATTTATAAACTGTACCAACTGTACTGTCCCAACTCATTGCCTGGAGGGTCAGTTCACCTCGATGTCGGGCTATAACTTATTCGTTTCTGGGTATCGCTATCATCAGGCCGTTTATCTGCAAAATTTTGGAGCATTGACTCATCCAGGAGTTCTTTGGTCTTCCTCTGGATAACTGTTGATGAAGCTGCATAGACAATGCCTGCTTCACTGTGTGGTCTGGTGGTCACACCATCACAATTGTCGTTCCTCCAGCTTACTGTTTATTTCCGTGATACCCAGGCTACCACGAATGCGTCAACTTTTAATCCTAATCCTAATTGGTTATTTATTTTTGGGGTGTTATGCCGTGTTGCGCTACCTCCTTCTTTAGCCAACGTTTCGGACATCGTTGCAGTGTCCATCATCAGGGCAGATCCAGGGCAGGGCAGGGTAGATGACCTCTACCGGATCTGCCGGATCTGTCCTGATAATTGACACTGCAACGATGTCCGAAACGTTGGCTAAAGAAGGAGGTAGCGCAACACGGCATAACACCCCAAAAACAAATAACGAAAATGCTTTTGGCCTTTAAAATCTTAAAACTTATCTAATCCTAATTGGGTTTACCTAACCAAACAATGTGCATAATTTTTTTTTATAATAAATAAAAAAGTTACGAAAGAAAATTCGACAGTTGAGGTGTTAACGACGCCGACGCCTCAGATGCGATTCCGTTCGACTAGCGTCGCGACGCCTCCATTCAGCTGATAAATACTTAAATCATACAGCGATATGCTTTAGCTGCACTCGGAATCTTTTCACCCTCCTTACCTCTGTGCTCCGAGCGTTCAGCACTTACTTTAGACCTACACTTGGAGTAAATCGTTTGTCTCTCGATCGGTGAATCGTGAATTACGTCGAATGTCGCTTTGCTATTGCCTGTCTTAATAAAATTAATAATGATAATTCGATAATTTGTACATCGCCGATTTTGCGCATCGCATTTTACTATTGCCTGTTTTAATAAAATTAATAATAATTTGTATGTCGCCGATTTTGAGCAGAATCACCTTGAGGCCGATGTAATGTGAACTGCTAATAAACAACCCGAAATAGTATTACGTCTATCAAACTTCGCGAATTGTTGTGCAATGTGCTTAATTTTTATTTTATTTTATTTATTTACTATATTACATTTTTTTGAATGTAGCTATTACTTTGTGGTTATCCATTATAGAAAAATGAAACAATACAACTTTGTATAAACCACTTATATGATGTGCAAATCCGACCGGTTTCGGAACAAATATAGCCATATATTTGTCATATAGCCCAATCATGGATTTGTTCCCCTACCCACCCACTCTACACTAATACCTACCCACCCAATCTACATTATTAACTAACAACGGCTCCACCCCTACCACAATAAAACATTGTCCTAAACTGTCAAATTAGTATAAGCTTTCCCTGACGAAGGAACGTTTGTTCCGAAACCGGTCGGATTTGCACATCATATAAGTGGTTTATACAAAGTTGTATTGCTTACTATATTACAGTTTTTATATTTTAATAAGAATGTATATGAAATACATACTAAAGATATGAATTGTTTTCAGCGAATTCTTCGGTTTTTGTAGGGTCTTTTCAGGAACAATTAAGAAGATGTTTTTAAATTATCAGTTCCAATAGTTATTTTTCCGTGTAATGTTTGAGCAAAGAATTGATGAATTTAATGTAGTTATTTTTTTTGTGAAAACAACTTTCTTAGTAAATGTTGCAGGCCAATCGTAAAATCAGGCAGATCATGATCGGCCTGTGACTTATACACCACTCACTTACTCAAAGTTATCAACTTGTTTCGAAACCGATGATTTCTTCGTCAGGATAAAATGAAAATTATCAAAAATAACAATGAAAATGTCAAATCAATAGAAATAAAAACGTTTCAAATAATGGAGATTAATTATTTAATAGGTAAAACATTTAATTAATTAATGTTTTACCCAGCATATTCGTCTAATAGCGCTGCCAAAAGTTGGACAACTTTGCTAATAATGGTATATAGACGGCCGGCGTAGTCCAGTGGTAAGACTCTTGACTGGCACTCCGAAGGTCGCGGGATCGAATCCCGGCGTGGGAAATAAATTTTATTTGATTAATTTGTCTTATTTCACAATTTATTCATTTAAAATAATATGGTATATTTGCTGCACGTTCCAGAGTGGAAGATACTCTCAGTATCGCCCTGGTGTAAGACCACCATTCAGAATTGAAACGTTGCTTGAAATGGCTTTAGCCGTATTTGGTGACCAGATCTGAATAGCCAGGTACTTCCTCACCTTCCTCTTCCCTATCTCCTTCCCCTCCCCACTACCTTCAGCCTCACAACATACCCCAATTGGGGATGTCATAGTCCCACTGGCTCCAGACGGGAGCAGTTGGGGACTCTTGTGCGGTATTTATGTAAAAACAAAAAAAATATATAACCTCTTGAAGGTCATATTACCAATTTCACAATGAAAAATTTTACTGAATGTGGGTATAGTTCACGGTTACGTTACCGTGACGGCAAAAAAGATACGATAACAAATAAACATACGTTCCTTATCGCCATAATGCTGCAGCTCTTTCTTACAAACCAAATATTGGTGAGACACACAAACTAAATACGACTGTTTCCTCCAAAGTACTATTTTTTTGCGACTTGCGTTTCATTTTCTTTATACGTCTGAGGGAGATGTATGATAATGCTTGTATGTTTCCTTTGGGGGGTGCAGACGTACGTTCACCGTTTGTCTCATTTTAGACTGTTGTTATTTAGGCATGGAACTGGCAGAGGAAGGATGAAAGTAAACTGAATGCTGTTGAAATGAGATCCCTGAGACGTATGTGTGGTAAAACAATGTATGATCGTGTGAGAAATGTGGATATCCGCAAAGAATGTAAGGCTGATGTAAGCATAATGAGTAAGATTAAGAAAGGGACCCTCAGATGGTTTGGGCATGTAGAGCGAATGAACGAAGGAAGTAGTGTAAGAAGAATATACGACGCGAATGTGAATGGTAGAAGAAGTCGGGGACGCCCGAGAAAGACATGGCACGATCAAGTGAATCAGATACTTGAGTCGGGTCATGTCAAAAGTCAGAATAATAGAAGAGAATGTATGAGACGATGTATGAATGTGAGTGAGGCAAAGAGTGTGTGCCAAGACCGAGTTGTTTGGCGGTCCGTCCTCTCTGCCTACCCCTGCGGGGAAACGGCGTGATGGTTAGTTAGTTAGTTAGTTAGTTATTTAGTCTTATAAGTTTAAGAACAAAAGCAAAGTTTTTGATTTTTTTTAAATTCACTCACACTTTAATATAATATGGGGTATGTGTCTCTAAAGAGACGTCCCGGTGTGCTGTGTGAGAGATGCAAGAAACTTATGACTTTTTTCCTTTTTTTTACCTGAGTTTCACACAAGAGGCCCTGAGGAAAATAATTTCCCTCAGGGCCTATGTCATCTTTGGGGATGCTGTGTGGAGGGTTTTTTTTAGGAGCGGAAGGAGAGGAGAGTTCTGGGAAGGAAAAGGGTTTAAGGGGTGGGTAGATCTGGAGTTCAGTGTGTCCTGGTCATCCGCCTCCAAGACCTAGACAAACCTCACCCCATGATCCCGGGCACCCCTGCTAAATCACCAAACGTAGCGAACCACTTGGGGTGACTTATGGCAGAGGTGTTGGTTATCCAATAAAGGTTCCCGGGGCGGCGGTACCCATTCCCGCCTCCCAAATTGAAAATTTTGAGGCGGGAAATGAATTTTGGATGAAAGAGACCTACATACATTGAGTATCTCATCTTTTGAAAGAGCTGTAGTATTAGTGTGTTAATGAAAGTTTATATGAATGTTTATTTATTTTCAATCCCGGTATCCCGGGATCCCGAAATACCGAGATCCCGCAGACATTTTGCGGGACTAATCTTGCGGGATCGAAAATTTTGCGGGATCCCGCTGGACTGGCGGGATTATAGAGAAGCGTAGTTCATACGTGTTACTCTCACGGACACGGGTAACAACGCAGTAGCCACTGCTCCTGCTGACGCTGATGATCCTTACGATGACGATGATGACACTCCATCCCTATCTGGAGACAATGTCACTTCAAGACGAACTCGAACTTACATTAATTAGTACGAAAAGTTCGAGATCAACAGCCCAACAACCTAGATCTGGCAATAGGAGCAACCTTGAGGTTTTGATAAAGAAGGAAATGAATTACTTCGAGTCCGGTGGATTAAAGGCACATACCTTCAATTCACTTACAATGCGCTAATGACTATTGTGCCAACCAGCGTGGAAGCTGAATGAGCTTTTTCAGCCGCTGGCTACCTTGTGTCCAATATCAGAAGTCGTTTATCAGACGACATAATTAATACTTCAACTTCCAGCGGGACTAAGATTGTTCAGTCCCGCAAATACCTGGATTGACATGGTATTGTGGGATTGCATTCCCTGCCGGTACGGTAATGCGGTGAAATGTCACGGTAATTATAAAAGCGCACATTATAAACTACTATAATGTCACCTCGCAATTATTCAGGAGCTGATTGAAAACGCAGATTGAAGAAAAACACTGCAAGTTTCGCCATTAAAACATCAATAATAATAATGCAAATAAATATACACACTCTTCAT
Organism: Limnephilus rhombicus; assembly: GCA_929108145.2. Taxonomy (NCBI): domain Eukaryota; kingdom Metazoa; phylum Arthropoda; class Insecta; order Trichoptera; family Limnephilidae; genus Limnephilus; species Limnephilus rhombicus. The sequence goes on along the minus strand of OV815295.1, from coordinate 24,695,624 downwards.
AAAAATAAAAACTACTGTGACGATGGAAGCCGCAAAGCTGGTCCAAACGTTGACCAAGTAACGAGGGGATGGTCTGTATTTTTTATAATAATTTTATTTATTAAATTCACACGAAAAAAAATATATTCCGGAGCACGATTGATGAATTTTAAAAATAATGAACGCAAATTGTATAAATGAATTTATAACGTATAACTATTCAAAGCTCACATCATTAGCGGGGAGATAATTACTTTTATTTGAAATATTTCATTACCTTTACTGCGGAAATTCAATTGGCCTCCATTTAATCGACAATAATTAGCAATTTGCACTGAAAATATGCAATCAAATCTGAAAATTTGGTTTTAAATTCGAGATTTTCTCGTCGATGCCGCTACACTTGCCGTAGCTTTATTTTATTGATATACGAGTGTGTTGTTTTAATTTTATTATTTATACCAACATGCTACCACGTATTAGTAAATTAAACACGGAAAATGCAGTAAAACATACTCTTGTTAAGTGCCTTTAATCAGCCAGCGGCCGAAAATCCACATTTCGTCGAAAGATGTACTTACGATCGTACAAGACAGTTCCAATGAGAAAGATAATTATTATCCGTACCAGCTTTTTAAAATTATAACTCAGCTAGCTGACCCGGTGAACGTCGTACCGCCTAAGAATTAATAACTGTTGTGTTAACTTATTAGCTGAATTAATTTCATTTTTTTTAAAGTTAAAATGAATACTCAAAATAAATTAAGAAATGTAATTCTCGTGGCAGCAAGACATATGCTTTATTAAAGCGAATCGAAATGATTCACGTGGCATTATTGTACTACTGTCTGTTAAAACTATTTACTGGGTGGGTTGCACTTGGGTCGATTCCCTTCATTGAAGCACCTTGTGATATCCAACATTTTTCGTTTTGTTGTCGTTAGATATCTTCCCAGTTCCACCGGGCGCATTGAGGAAAAATAAGCCACCATTTCCATCATTAACTGCGTGCATTAACGAATCGTGCACTCCCTTCTGTTGGGGGTACAACAGTGGTACAATCGTTCAAACTGATTGGTTCAATGCATCTTGATCATGTTCACGTTCACGTACCAATTCTTGATTGAAAGCATCATTCATTGCAAGTTTCATTGCATTCATTGCATTCATAAAGAGTCGATGTGGCGTTGTTATTCCTAACTTGACTAACAAACTGCCGCACATGAGGTAACACATGTCTTCGATCAAAAACAAAGACTGTTTATGTATATCCTCATTCACCTCGAGATCAGGATTCCCTGAACTGACACGAATTCGATGTAAAATATCTTCTGACATGTCATCTTTGTACTTGTTCCATAGTTCATGTGGATTCGATGGGAAACATGTCGAAATAATGATAGCAAATAATGTGCGTATCAGACTGGAGATGCAGAAATAATTGCTTCGGTGATTGTCATGTCCCAATGAGTATCGTTTTCAAGCAAATTGATCTGCTGACATCCAACACGAATTGTTGGGCACACTACACCATTGACTTGTGTTTCAAACGATGTCGGCCCACGAACATTCACCAGCAACAACCGAAAGTAGAAGCATTCGTTACTTTTTACATGAACTGTGTAAATGCGACCAAGAGCATCAGTAGAACGCACAACCCGATGATCAGTAACCGCATCGCCGTGCTTCTGACGTAAAAATCTCTTCGACAAAACGTTCGACAAAGTGTAATAACGTTGCATCTCAGATTAGAGCAACGTCCGGGCAAACAGATCGCATTGGCAAATCGAAAAGAAACAGGTCAATGTTATTGCTGGAGGTGTTTCAGCACGTTTGGCAACAATCGATGTAATGAAATAAACTCGTTGATCATTCTCCAGATGCATCGACAAATATACAACAATGGAATGTCGTTCATGAATGGGGAATGAGAATATACGCACAAATCGCCTCATTGTAGCTCACAAACTTGATAGCGTGTGATTTCGTCGTTTTTTATTTGTAGTTTTAACGCCAAAAACCGCCATATCGCTGATTTTTGTGACAAATTTGCAGATGTATTTGATTGACTTCACCGAATTGCAATAGGTACCCCACGTCACAATGCGCCTTGAATGTTTTGAAAAGAAGTGGCTGTTTTCCTGGAGTTGTGCAGACATACGTTCACCATTTGTCCCCTTTACGACTGTTGACATTTACTGTGTAAGAAAGAGAGGCAGCATTATATGTTTAAGAACAAAACAAAAACAATCAGCACATTGACATTTGACGTTTTTGAATTTTTGGAATTCAAGCAAACTGCAATATTATACCTACCTACTACAATATTCCTTCAGCTCTTTCAAAAGATGAAAATTCGTTCCATATTAAATGTATGAGAAAATTAATTTTCGTCATAACTTTCTTATTCGTGAATTTTTGCGTTGTTTTAATAGTTATTATCATACCCGGGGCGGAGACAAATCCAACAAATCAAAGATCATCGAAATCGGTTCAGCCGTTCTCGAGTTATAAATAGTGTAACTAACCCGACTTTGTTTTATATTATATTAAGATATTCGATTTTATTTCATTCCAAATTTACTACAATTTAAACCTACATCGAAAAATGCTGAAAGGCGGGATAATAAAACTATTAAAATTACGCACTTTTTGTAATTATTTTTAGATCATAAGTATTTATCATTTTTCAATAATGTCTAAGAAAAATAAGAATGAAAAAAAATCTGAAATATATTAATTTGAAAGATCGTAAATAGATAGACAAAATAGAGAAATTTTCGTCATAAATAAGTGTTCGGATATATTTATTAACGATTTTATTTGAAAATTAAAATTTTGAAACATGCGATTACAAGATAACATATTAAATTACAATAATTAATGATTGATTACATGGTATGAAATATGTCTTATAAGATAAAATAAGATTTTTTGTTTGAAAGTTTAACAAATCTGCCAACGACCTATGGTATAACCTAATAATACTAAAAATTAACATTTTTTCTCAAAATTTAAAACATGCTTTTACTAGATAAAAGAACAATCTTCCGAAATCAATCTATAATTTTTTGTGGAAAAGAGTCAATACGTCTAAAATTTGATTTAAAAATGACATATTTCCGGCTTTCTCTGGTTATACAAAAAAAAAAATATGTAGATAATTTTGGTAGCGCCATTTTTGTGAAATATAACCTCACGGTGGATTAAGAAAATTTAAAATAAAGAATAACTAGAACAATATTACGACAATAAATCTAGGTTTTCGAGCTTTGGGCATAAACTTACCTACCTATTATTTCACAAGTTATTTAACACAAGTTGGGTAGGATACGATTTCAGAACGAGTTTGTATAAGGTAAGTACTGTAATACTGAAAAGAGGACCTCTTTTCAGTATTACACCTGGTGTCCAGGTATCCCTCATAAAATGAAATGAGGATTCAGGTATGGGGAGAGAGGTGTGAAGTATGAGGTCTTTTGTAGTGCATCTTGTATGATACATTTTTTTTATAAAAAATTTTTTAAAATAATAATAACTAAATTGTTGAAGATAAAATAAGTATAAAATAAAGTAAGTAATGATTTGATTTGATGCAAGATAGGGAGGATTTACAACACTTAACATTTGACGGCAGTTGATCCATTTATTCAGTAATTTAAAATGTATAAAAATATTATTAATTGTTCTCCGGTAGAAACTAGTGGTAGATTTAGATTTACTCGTAGATTGCTTCTCATAATGCAGGAAAAGATTGCCGGAAGACGGGGCCCTGGAAGAAGGAGAACCTCATGGCTGAAAAACCTGAGACACTGGTTAGGCCAGTCTACCGTAGAGCTGTTACGGGCCGCAGTAAACAAAGTCCGCATAGCCAACATGATAGCCAACGTCCGTTAAACGGACAGGGCGCAAGAATAAGAAGAAGATTTATATTATAACTGAATAAATATGGTCTGTTTTATTCAAGAATGAAAAAAAACTCAAAATTCCTGTTACTGTTAGTGGTATTGTTGCCTAAAAATCTTCCTATAACACATTTCCAAAAAGTTACAGCATCAAATTCGACCTTTAAATATAGGGAGCAGTATGTTACTTTGAAACCGAGAGGACGTTCTGGGAAGGAATTGATAGGAATCTGGAGTCAGTGTATCCAGCAGTGACGGACGTCTGTATCCATCCCTCGAACTGCGGTGTAAGGTGGGTCAAGTGAGAGCAGCCGAAGTGGTCAAAGGGTCTCCCAAAAACCGACATCTCCTGATCCGGCCCGCCACGCAGTTGATGAACAGGCGCATCCACCCCTAAGACCTGAACACACTCCACCCGATGAAACCGGACACCCCTGCTAAGTTGCCAAATGTGATGAACCACATTGGGTGACCAATAAATGGTTTCCGGGCACGGCGGAACGCTTACCTATCGCCCAAAATGAGAAAGAATAATAATAATCAATATTAGCATAATTCTTCCATAGTTTTGGTTCTCCATTCTTCTGCATGGGTTCTATATAATTTAATTACTAAATTTTACTTCATGATTACCGTTCCACAAAATTATTATGTATTTCACGTCATGTTAGTAAAAGTCCGTACAGCCAATATAAATTAAAAATCTAAAAACATTTCAAGAAGATTTAAGAAAATCTAAATCAAAACCAAAGACAAATTCATCGCATAAACTTCATTCAATTGAGCATTTAATCTGTTTAAAACCTGGCTGCAATGCTCTTGCGGTATCACAATGCTCACTGCCGTGAAACTGCATCGTCTGCCACATGTGGTGAGGGTACACCGCTACGGTCGTGTCCCGACGTTGTGAGGCCACCATAGATGTCTGGTTAGCGAGACCCTCTCCCCTTTCACCCCTTCTTGTCTCACCCCTCTACCTGCCACACATCTTGCCTAGCGAAGGTTCTATTGAGACAAGATTGAGACATCGCGATTTGGAAGATTGGATTGATTCTGCAGCCTGAATGTACTCGTACATGTAACTTGAAAAGCAGTGGTGGTTAACAGTATTATTTTTCAGTATATTTCCTTTATCGGAACGAAACACATTTGAGGTTTTCATTGTTAGAAGGGCTGCACACAATCAAAAAATTAACCAAACATTTAAAAAGGATCATAATTGTATTTTACCTGGTTTTCCGCCCATTTGGTATTTTCATCGATTATAAGAATTTTTCTTCTTGTTAAAGTAATATTTTACTGAAACCTCAAAAATGCATATCTATCCGAATGAAATCTATTGAAGGACACTGAAACTACCTACATTGTCCTATACACTAAATACATTGTTTCCAAATGTCATACTATGACATTCACAAGAAATAAACATGTAAATTATATCTAATATTGTAAATTTTAATATAGTTTCTCCTATAAGTGTATTATAAGTTCAAACTTCTAAACACATAACCTAACTTAATTTCATATCTTTATATTGTAAATATTATTGTAATTCCTCCATCTTGTTATACCTTTCAATACTACTAACATACCTACTTATCTCATACTCTGTAAATCTTAATATATTATATGTTACGAGGTTAATTCGGTAAATCCGATTACAATATATGCTACCAGATTACTTTTTCTACTTTGTCACAAAAATGTATGTGTACTTATATTTATATATGTATATTATATACATTTTCTTTATTACACAACGTAGTTTCAGAGAAAAATTAAACTTTTTTTTGGTTTTTGTTATGTAATTACGTACATCTCAGGAGTAATATGAACTAAACATGTCAATTTGTCTGTCCTGGAACGGGAAACTTTCCTAGTTGGACAGGCAAAGCTTCCTAATATATGTAATTTGTACTTTTTTTGTATCTATCTATAATAAATAAATAAAATCTATTTATCTATAATAAATCAAATAAATAATTACTCTTATTCACTCAACAATGAACCTGTTAACTCTTAAAGGGAATCTAAAGATCTTGGTTAATTAACATTAATGGCAAACTTATATTTAATAAGGACATGGACTCAATCGTTCACGTGTCATATAAAATGCTTGGTTTTGTTCTTCGTGTAAGTAAAGTGTTCAGTAACTCGCGTACAGTAAGAAGTAAAGTTATATTTTACATTAGTCAGAGGTACACTGGAATATGCTTCGCCAATTTGGAACCCGCAGTACAAAGCATACGTAGATAGCATAGAATATATTCAAAACAAATTTATAAAATATCTTACCTTCAAAATCAACAATAACTTTGAATGCACATTTCAAACTTTGCAACAAAGGCGATCAATAGCTGATTTGACATTTGTACATAAATTTTTTAATAATAACATTGACGAACTACTTTTCCTAGTTAATTTTAACATACCATTTAGATGTACACGCCATACAGAACTATTCCAAATAAGACAAATGCAGCATTTAATTAGCCAAGCAATCGTGCTCTTCATGTGTTCCATAATATTGGTCTAAATTCTAACATCGAATTTTCTCCGATTCACTATTTATTTCGGCAATGTTTTGGGCAGCATTGCAGTATCCATCAGCAGGTCAGATGTGTAGTCATTAATCAGGACGGATGTGTAATCATTACACATCTGCCCAGATGATGGACTCTGTAATGCTGTCCGAAAAGTCGGCTAAAGGAGGAAAGCGAAACACGGCATAATACCCCAAAAATAAATCACTATAACGATAAAATTTGCTTTTTCACGATTTCGACGATTAAGAGTGCACGTCGTTTTAATGGCTGTCTTCAAAAACGTATAGTTTAAGATTGAGTAATGGTTTAATCTTTAAAACTTTATCCTATTAAAATCTTTTCCTATGAACGCCATATAGCATATAAATGACAAATAAATCGGAGAAGTGACCCCTTTTAAATTAAAAGTTCCTTTATTTCGTGTATAATACAAGAACATTCTCCTACGATTTGGGGTTTAGCTTGGAAAAATCGACGTAGGCGAGAATTAAAGATGAAGAAAGAGGAAAAGGAATTTACTGCTGATTAAGCGACTTAAAAATGAATAAGATTCGCCAGTTGAGATAGCTTAGAGAAGCAAGAATTGTGAAAACAGGTGACAGTATGGGCGAAGAGCACGAACGAAATATAAATTCAACAATCGTCCGAGGAATCAAATAAAACACCGGTTTAAATTATTCGAAAGATATTTTTCTCAAAAATGTCAAATGAAACAACTACGGTAGTTTAAGAAAGAGAGAGAGTTACGTTTCGTATATTACTGTAAGGGCAAGAGAGAGAGGTACGAGCACATATTTTCTTTCTCTCTTTCTCTCATAGTCAGTTACGTTTTGTTTATCTAAGACACAAAGTGCAGGCCTATTTTCTGTATCCTGTTCCTATCATATAGATGGAGCTAAAGAAGCCCACTCGCTTTTTTTTTTAAACGTCACTATCCTAATGATAATTCTTTTTTCAAACTTTCTTTCTTCATTTATAATAATGTGGAAAATATTTTCTGAAATTTTATTAGGAAATTAATAAGGGCTTAGATAATAAAAGCAATAAAGTTTTTCATCATTAGTGCCTATATACTATATAGAAATGATATAAATGTATCGTCAGTAAATGGTTTAACCACAGTTTGATAATGCCTTCAGAGGGCGAAACAGCTGTCACGCGTAATAATAATTACAAAACAGAACTTAAACAGTTTTTTTTATTATTAAATAATAATATTATTGAAATTATAAAAGAAGGTAAATTTCGAATGGAGTTCTACAAATTAAACTTGATAACAATAAATACTCGTAGGTACAAATAATAGGGACAAAGAAATTAATATTCATTTTTACGTGTAATATTGTAATATTGCGTTCAGTTGTCAATAAAAATTATCGTCATTTAATGAAATGTATGTTTTACCATACGAATAACACGTGAAGTTTAAAATTAACAGCGCTAAGCAAATTTAACATCAGGTGGCGATGCAAATGGTGTATTTTCTTTCGAGCAGGCTCTCGCTGAATGTTCACCCTTAAATATAACATCCCCTCGTTCTGAGGAAACTTATAATTAACTAAGTTTACGGCTAAGTTCCATGACGATGGTAGAATCTTCTTGCGAAATACAGGACAAAAGTTACTGTTTCTTCTTTCATCAAGGCCTGTAGATATACGAGATCTCTGAAAGTTTAAAAACAAAATAAGTCATTGAGGAATCCTTGTCGGTGACTTAAGCTGGTAATTATATAATTAAACACCTTTTTGATTCTAGTAAGTCCTTTGAGAAAATAAAACGAATTTCTATGTCAATTGACGGCTTCTGTGGTCAAAGGCTGAGGCTCTCGACTAGCAATTCGAAGGTTACAGGTTCAAATACAAATAAACTTTATTTGTGTTATTTCACAATTAATTAATTAAAAATCAAATATACGATATTTGCGATAGGTTCCAGGGTGAAAGACACTCTCAGTAACGCTCTGGTATAAGACCGCCATTCAGAATTAAAAGTTGCTTGAAATGGTTTTAGCCATGTTTGTAGACCAGATCTGAATAGCCAGGTACTTCACAATCTTCTTCGTCCCCATATATCTCCTTCATATCCCCACTACCTTCAGTCTCACAAAATACCCAAATTGTGAATGCCATAGTCTCACTGGCTCCAGGTGGGAGCTGTTGGGAGCTGTGCGGTATTCACATAAAAAGAGGCTGCAAGGAGTAGGGATGGGAAGTAGATGGGAGAAAGTGAGGTTGGCTGGCTATTCAGAACTGTTCGGTAAACGACTGTCTATTATGAATGGTGTCCTTCACCAGGGCGAAATTTGGAGAATCTTCCACCTTTATTTAAGTGCCGCAAACATATTATTGCACTAGCACAGACTCGTAAAAAATCACTAGATATACTGAAATTTTCAAACAGTTCAATTTTTTAAAATGATTCTAATATTCAAATCAAATCCGAGTTTTAGAGTTCATTGAACCAAAGTGACAGGCCGTCATAGAAACACACAACCAAAATTAGTATTTTTAATGTAAATACTTGTAATGATTTTATTGTAAAATTACACAAGTTATTTTTTTCAATATTAGCTCCACAGAATAAAAAACCCTCAAGGCCTATCTTTCGGGATGATAAGTGGAGGGTCCTTAAAGGAAAAAACGGAAAGGAAGTTCTGGGAAGGAAAAACGAATAAGGGGTGGGTAGGAATCTGGAGGTTAATGCGTCTAGGATTGACGGAAGTGTGAATCCATCCCTCTCACTGCGGTGCAAGGCAATGGTTCGATTGTCCAGCTGGCCTCCTTCAACCAGTCTCTCCCGTTCCGTCCCGCCACGCAGTAGGGGGGCAAACTAATTTGTCGTCAAGACTTAGACAAATTCACCAACGCAACGTAGCGAACAACTTGAGGTGACCTACGGAAGGGGTGTTGGTTTTCCAGTAAACGGTTCCCAGGGCGGTGGTACCCAAAACCGCCGACAAAATAAAATTTAAAAGCTTGCGACCTCCGGATACCTGTTCGAGGATCTTATCCACTGTTCCGCAGAGGCCGTTATACTAATTCTTCCTACATCCGTTATTATAAGCGAAAAATCTGGCCTCTGATGATGAACTCAGCTAGCCGGGAAATTAACGCATTTCTATTTTTTGGCCGGACTTTCTAAAACTTACAAAAAATACAAGAAAAAAAACTTTTCTTTTTTAGACGCGTGCAAACGTGAAAGGCACATTTCAAGTAGGCTTGTTGAAAAAGTATCGATATATCGATATTTTTAATTCGATATATCGATATTTTTAGCCGATATATTTAGATCCGATATATCGATATATCGATACAAAATATCCAATATCGAAAATTGTATCAAAAACGGTATTCTTTTAAATTTATGTATTTAAAGTCACTAGAATCCAAAACCGTATAGGAACGAACGGAAAAAAAGTAACTGTATTGGGTCATGACATCTGGCGGTTGAAATTTTAACTATTAATGGCTTACAAATCTATTGTCTTTGCATTAGTATTTGTGATCACCAATACTATCTCATGTGTGTAGGTACATACATAGAAATGGATGCTATTTTTGGCCATTTTTTCTAAGCCACTCCTATGTGTTGGTTCCCAATTGTCTATGATTATTGACTATACCTTGTTCCAAACACGAAGTCCTCTTTGACAGATTAATACGCCAATAGAATGTTACTGAGATGCATACAAAGTTTGAATGCGTCTCAGTTTACATATAAGTTAGAAGACAGCTTTTTAGTTTTTGATATTTTTGTAATTATTACGTAATAAAAATGAAAAGTGATAAAAATACCTTCATTTTTATTGAGATTTTTGTACATTAAAAAAAGCACATTGTGTACAAAAATTACTATTGATAATATTGAGCTGAATACACTATTATTTTAAAAAAGCAAAATCTCTTGAAAATTTGACCGATATATCGATAGTTTTTCCTCGGTATATCGATATTTTTTTTCACTTTCGACATCCCTAATTTCAAGATGTCTGGAGGTTTAACCCTTTCTTTCAACTCCAATGTCGAGTGTGACTTAACATTGATTTTGTTCCATCAGCTCCAAAGTCGTCATGATATAATACTTCTTATTGCGGACAATTTTAAAATGGGAGGGATTTTTTTTACAAACAAAAATTTGAGTGATATGTCATGCACTTTGAAAGACATATTCTAGAATCGCACGATAATGGTTCATTGATGATTACTATGGTTGAGACATGGATAAATTTTGTTTTAGTGTTGCGCCGCGCCATAGGTAGAGGCGCAGGTATTGACGTTACAAAAGTACACTAGTGATTGTCGCACCGTGCTATCATCGAAATCTTACTTCCAACTGTGCCTTATCGTGTTTGTTTTCGTGCAAAGACTCGTGAAAGTGAAAATGAATTTGAGAGTAGTAACGATGAGGACTATATAAAAGAGTAGACAGAGTATTTGAAAGTTTTCAAATCGATGACGAGAATGAAAATGTATATAATATTCCTTGAGTTCCTGTAGGTACCATCAAGAAGGAGAGAATATGCATCTGATCCAGAACCATTGACTGCCACCGTAATGGACTTTGATTCTTTCGTTGATATTTTTCAAAGAAGAATTTTAAGAAGTGATGAAATATTTGTGATATTCCGGTTGCAGACCATTCTTTGTAGGTGGTTGTTTGTTACGGCGGTAAAGTTACAGTCCCTCAAATTTCACGAATGAAATAAGTCTATTTTATTTTTAAAAAAAACTAAATAAAAAAACGCTAATTTGACATCTAGCTGGTGGAATAAAAACCAAAAAAGTCTCGGAGTGGAAAGGGCTAAGTAATGATCTAATACACATTCACACACACCACGTACGCTATCCCTCTTGGCGTCTGCTACCGTTTACATGGCAACTTATGACGCTAATTCGGATGCGGAACGTCAAATTGAAACTCCCTACTCGACTCTGCTCGTATCATGCTACCCCGGGACACCGCGAGCTTCTAAAATACCAACTACCGCATCATACTATGTGGAATTGCCTAAGGACATGCTCTTATTATCCAATATTCATTAACATTAGACGTGATGATATACTATTCGTTAAACTTCAAATGTTAAACCAAAAGGAACATTTCGTCATGTTTATAACAAAAAAGTATTAAGAACTGTGAAGTTGAGTTTGACGAAATTTGGATAGATTCTTTTGTCTGAGTTTAAGTTTAATGCGACTTTCTCGGCTTTTGGTGACGATTTCAAGCAAGGCTGACTACCATTCTGTCCTTGGCTCGCAACGAATTTTGAATTGTCACGTAACCAAGTCAGTGCCATCGAAAAATAACAGTTTGCAAATGGCGGTGATTATTCTTGAGAACCTTGTGTAGTTTTCCACAAGCGTATAATAAACATAGTGTTTAAACCATTTTAAACATTGAAGTTTACTTAGCGATAGCACTGACTTCGTAATGTTGATGGTAGGCCCAGGCCTGTACTCTACTTGGTTTTGAATCTGTTTAGTTTGTTGTTTAGCTTGGAGATGACTTAATGAAAACACCTTTCAAGGAAAATTGGACCAAACAACTCTACCACAAACATCATTCTACGAGATATTGATATATAAACAATAAACGCCTTGGCACAGAATCTTCCAACGAATCTCACTACACGGCACAGATAAATATTTTTTTTAAACTGTGCACAATAACTTTACACAATACTTCCCCATGTCAGATTTTAACTTAACCCTAGAAAGATAATCTTCGTCTGAGAGACGTAAGCGATGTAGAAGAATTGCTGTCTTTGTTTATTTCGCAACGTAGCGCGCTGTCTCAGATAGCTCAATTGCCGAGCAGAGCTTGCGTGGGGCGGCTCTATCCTAGAGACGTATGATTACCTTTTGTGTAACTTTCAGACTTGTTCGTGTGAATATTATTTAGCGAAATGATAAAATAAATAAAAAAATATTATTTTTATCTAAGTATAACGACTGATTAGCATTTAAACTTTGATAGCATGTAAAAAATATCATTTGTACATAAAATGAAACATTATTTTTCATTTAAGAAAGATTTAATATTTTGTAGTTGATTTGTAAGAAATTTACAGAATTTTGTTATTTTTTTAAATTAAAATACATATTTTATAATTATTTTTGTTTAATTTTTAAATATTCACTTATAAACTTCATTGCGTCTCTCAGACGTATGATTATCTTTAAGTTAGATATAAATAAGATTATCCTTCTAAGGTTAAGAGTTACAAGCTTGTTAACTTTAAAAAAATATCGAATAAGATTCGGCCAATCATGACCATCTTCAGACTGTTTTTAATGTTGCAATACAACGGAATCACAATCACATCACAAATTAACATTTAAAAATGTAGAGATGTATAAACGTTACCAGGTTTATAAAAATAAATAAAAAATACTTGCTTTGTGAAATAGAGTGACGCCAACCTCACAATACTCGACGTGAAAATATCAAACACGATATCCGATCTCTTAACCGCCCCATTGAAGCCTTATCGGGGGTGAGGTGGGAACTGCTCAGATGCTTCCCTTCGTGTGAAAACTGCTCCGAACACGGGCTTGTTTTTTCAACCCTCCACTGTTATTATACACAATATACAGAGCATACAGTATTGCGCCCTGCACTGGAGTGGCGATGAAAGAAGTAAGGGCTGTTTCAGGTTTTATCAGACTTCAAGGCAAGTTGTTTTTAATCCCATTGTTTATATTCACCCATTAAATAGATTTCTACTTTATATTATATTAATTATAGATACTTTAATTACATATCATATACAACATAATATATCCAGCTCGAAGGACCATAATTTCCAAGGGCTCTTCACTAAAAATACTCCGATCAATTAACCAAGTTTTTTTAAAAGGTGATGCAATCACATAATTTATTTATTATAGTTATACGCCCGTAGGGGCTTTGACATAGATTATAAAATAATATTTAAGTTATCGAGGATTACACATACATAGAATTTATACCAAAAGTTATAAAAGTGAAAATTTTTTAAGAATATACTAGTAGTTATTGAAGAAAAAACCACTTGTATATTCTTGCGTAAAACCGTGAAATATTTTAAACAATGTAATATTTGACAATAACATAGAACAAAATATAATATTAAACATTACAATAACACATCAAATCGTAAAATATATTATACCCACGTTACAATAATTTGTAGGATTCCACAAAGTGTTGGTTTAAATTGCATTTTAGAATATAAAGGGAATCAGCGAATATATCTACAATACCACCAAATTTGTTGCCTAAATCATGCATCCTATTGGTAAGTAAGTGTGATTGATAGTTGGTTGTGTAGGTGTTGCAAAAGAATGTTGTATTTTGTCTAGTATTCCTTGTCGGTACATGGAGTTTAATAGTACCAACGATGGCAGGGCTGTCAATTAGGATAATAATAATGATTTTTATGCATAACTGTAACAGCCCTATGCCTCTTTGGTAGTCTGAAATGGAAAAACAATGGAACCTGAAATGGAAAAAGGATATTTCTAAGTAGGGACATTTTTTAAAATCATGAATAATTATTTTATTTTTATTTTATAAATGACTGATGGACGTAATTCCAATACAAATAGACGAGATGATTGTCAGTATAAAGAAAATGAGTGTCTAAAACGGGCAAGTTGAATGTCCCGAAGAACAAAATGAATTTCCAAACGGACAAAATTCATGTCCAAATGGATAAGATGAATGTCCAAATGAACAAAATGAATTTCCAAACGGACAAAATTCATGTCCAAATGGATAAGATGAATGTCCAAATGAACAAAATGAATTTCCAAACGGACAAAATTCATGTCCAAATGGATAAGATGAATGTCCAAATGAACAAAATGAATTTCCAAACGGACAAAATTCATGTCCAAGTGGATAAGATGAATGTCCAAATTAACAAAATGAATTTCCAAACGGACAAAATTCATGTCCAAGTGGATAAGATGAATGTCCAAATTAACAAAATGAATTTCCAAATGGACAAAACTTATGTCCAAATGTATAAGATGAATGTCCAAATGAACAAAATGAATTTCCAAACGGGCAAAATTCATGTCCAAATGGATAAGATGAATGTCCAAATGAACAAAATGAATCACCAAATGAATGTCAAGTGGACAAATCCACTCTCCAAATGGACAAAATTATTTTCCAAATGGATTTGTTATAAAAATTGTCTAATGTAATCGCAGCTTTACTTTTGCGAGGTTCGGATAACAAAATTGCCCTCACATTTCAAATCATAAATAGAACGGTTGACCGAATGGGAAGAAATTTTAACTAGGTGTGCTTTTACCACCGAATCTCACAAATATTATAAAGGCCAAAGTTTGTATGGATGTATGTTATGTATGATGTATGTTACTCTTTCACGCAAAAACTACTGAATGGATTTTAATCTTACAATAATATATCTCATACATCAGAATAACATATACGAGCTCTGGAATTATATATTTTTTTTAAATTGCAATAGGTGGCACGCGAGCTGTTTGAAAACTGAATGTACCGGGAATGAATGTATGGTATGCGGGAGGGGGGAGGGGAAATCGGGAGGGGGGTTCGCGTGACGGGGGAGTGGAGAGGAAGAGGGGAAGGGGACGCGGGAGAGGAAGGGGAGACGGAAGGGGAACGGGACGAATGGGAAAGGAAACGCAGGGAGAAATAATGTCTTTATTAAATTGCATAACAATGCATACCGGGAACCAGCTAGTAAACAATAACACAAGAAGTAGCTTATGGGCATGTTTCGTGGTTCCATTACAGGCCTAAGTTAGGCCTATAATATTTCCTTACTAATCTGGGTTTCACTGAAGTGCAATGGCAATATGAAATTTCGGGCAATTATAAGAGAGGCAGGCCGCTTGCTAAACGATCTGGAACCAAAGGGTACTAAGTCAGAGACACTTTGGTTTCCATTAAAATTTGTACGGAAGGCACTTCTAGTGTTGTATTCGTTAATCTATGGTTGTCATGATCGCTTTGTAAACCACACAAAAATGAGAAATTTATCATAATTATTTTTTTTGGAACTAAAGAAAAAAATTCCATTATATTTTGCTTAGTTTTTTATGAATAAGTTTCGCGGTACGAACGTGGAACACAGTGTATTAGGCACGATTGTGTTCTAAACTAGGCTTTAAATACGTAGGTATATAATCGTGTGCTCAAATATTTTATTTAAATCATTGAACACAATATTAGCGACTCTTAGCGAAAATTTGAAAAAGATAATCAGAAAAATATTCGGTCGTATCTAGGAATTGCATCCAGGATATTATCCTTGCTCTTCATTATAAAATATTACCAATTGAGGTTTTACTAGTTCGGATATTCCAAAAATACAAAAAAATATTGATCCTAAACTTGGAGAAAAAGTCAATAGATGTCACATATAAAAAATGGATAAATTTATCCAAGAAACTATCTATATTGCATTTAGTTCCAGAAGAATTTTGCAATCGTACGTAAATACAGCAGCCAAAAAATATGCATTAAAAAAATGCAGTTAATATTGGCAGTTCTTAGTCAAAGAATGAAGTAGTTAGGGAGCGAAGGGGATAGGGTTGAATAAGCCCAGTTGTTAGAGCAAGGCTCAATTCTTAGATTTTTTCTGAGTTTTCTGTTTCAAATTTTCTTTTAAGAGTTGCTAATATTGCCTTCAATAATTAAATATTACAAATTGAAGATTTACTCAGTAAGGTATTCTAAAAAAAATGATATCTTTTTCCATTCATCCCGTTCCCCTTCCTCTCCCGTATCCCCTTATCTTCACGCGTTCCCAATCCGCCTTCCCTCTCCCCACTCCCCCCTCCTGCTTCCCCAGTCCCGCATTCCATACATCCCTCCCGCATTCCATACATTCAGTCCAGTTTTCAAACAGCTCGCGTGCCACCTATTGCAATTTTTTTATATAGATTTCATTATGTCAGAACTAACTATTATATTTAGAAACCATCGCGGGCCTGCACACATCAAATCCCCAAAGTTTCATCGCAATCGGATGAATGGTTTAGGAACGCATACACATATCATATATAAGCATGTTTTGATTTCTATATACATATATAGATGAATATAAATATTATTACAAAATTAAATTATGTTTGTCATGTTTTGAACCCTCTAAAGTTCTACGATCTCTCAGAACCGAGTTCAGGCAATGACGCCGAGAAGTGAGAAGTGTACATACGATACAATCTCTTGGGATGCCCGGATGTTGCTGCACCGAACACCGTACATACAGACGAGAGAATTACAGATTCTCGTGTTATGGAGCCGTTTAACTTAGTTTTTAGTATCCTTGTGCCGTGTGAATGATAATGAACCCATAATATGCAAATTTGCTAGATTTTACTTAACATTGGACTTTATTAATAACGTTATTTTAAAAATTTGTAGCTTTGATCAAAATAATAATTATAACTTATAACATCCAGAATTTTGCTCAATAATAACACCAGCAATAATATTGTCAACAGATGTCCTGTCGTTCCATTTATTTATTATTATTAGTAGGTTCCTGTTTAACCGTGTTGTTTATTTATGAAAAGGACAATATTACATATTTTTTACCAAAGTAAACATTTTTCTTCATTTAATACATAGACGTCTGTAGATTTATGTTTTATCACCTCTTCTTCTTTTTACGAGACTAAATTTTCTCATTGGAAATTTGCAATTGAAAAAAAAATACATGTGTGTGCATGGAATATCAATCATGGAATATCAATCATGGAATATCAATCATGGAATATCAATCATGGAATATCAATTTGGAAATAAGCTAAAGCTTTTGGAGAATATTTGAAGCTAATGTGAATGTTAGAAGTAGTCGGAACGCCCGAGAAAGACATGGCACGATCAAGTGAACCGGATACTTGAGACAGACCATGTCAATAGTTTGAATAACAGAAGCCTTAGTTAGCAGAGGATTGAACCCTCGATATCTATGAGGGAACCCGAAACATTGGACCATTCGGTCACTAGACGGTTAATGATGTACAAGCGATACTCTCCAAAAGTTTAACTGCTGAGAGAGCTTCTTTTTTTTTTACATAAGCTCCACACAGGAGGCCCTGAGGAAAATAATTTCCCTGAGGGCCTATGTCATCTTTGGGGATGCTGTGTGGAGGGTCTTTTAGGGAAAGGAAGGAGAGGAGGGTTCTGGGAAGGAAAAGGGTTTAAGGAGTGGGTAGGAATCTGGGGTTCAGTGTGTCCTGGTCATCAGACCTAAACACACCTCATCCCATGAATCCGGGCACCTCTGCTAAATCATCAAATGTAGCGAACCACTTGGGGTGACCTATGGCAGAGGTGTTGGTTATCCAATAAAGGTTCCCGGGGCGGCGGTACCCATTCCCGCCTCCCAAATTGAGCTTGGAGTGTATTGAAGTCAATTTGAAAAATTGAATAAAAACACTAATTTTCACTATAAAAACACTAATTTATTAATTAAATGAAGACAATATTAGCGAAACTGAATCGAAAATCTGGAGACAGAAAAATCAGAAAAGATATTGGCTCCGCTGGGACTCGAACCCAGGACCCTTTGCTTGCATGGCAAGAGCTCTACCGATTGAGCTACGGAACCGATTTTCGATTGAGTTTCGCTTATATTGTTTTCATTTAATTAAATATTATAATTTGAGATTTTACTCATAAAGTTTAAAAAAATTAAAAATAAACTAATTTATTATATTATTACATTAATTCTATACAGAGAGCCCTGAGGGAAATTATTATCTTGGGATACTGCGTGGAGGGTCTTTTCAAAAAAATGAAGGAGACCAAATTCTGGTATCCAAAAGGGTTGGAAGTATGAATCCATCCCCTCCTACTGCTGTGCAATGCGATGGGTCGAAGGAGAGAAACCGATCAAAGTAGATGCGTCCGCCAACAAACTTAACCCTTGAACCCGTGCATCCCTGCTATGTCTCCAAACGCAGCGAACTACTTGAGGTGATCTATGGCAGAAGTGTTGGTTATTCAATAAATGGTTTCACAAATTCACCCACATCTCCAAGCATCTCACTATGTATATTACCCGTAAAAATCCCAATCCTGACACAAATCGCCAGTCCGACATCTCACTCTCGCCCCAAAGCGTGTGATTATCCGATATTAAAGTCTTGCACCCTTAGCAAACAGTCCAACCACCTCCAACCCCCTCCTCCCCATCACCCACAGCCTCCGAATAGAGGAGTGGTCCAGTCATAAATAATTCAGCAGGCATCTCGATTCTGTAAAGCTGGACGTACTAAACATAGACGGAGACTGGACTGCCACTGGCTTTCGGTAGGGGGAAGGTGCTGCAATGGTTTCGTCAGAAATCCACCCCTAGTTTTACGATGATCTACTAAGGGATGGGTGGATTCAGACCGAATAGTGACAGAAAGCGTTACGTAAGCATTAATTGTAATGTCTTTCAAGTCGATAGATTAGATCAATTCCTGTCGAGTATTTTGGTATAAGAAATCCCCTAAGTTCAACCTATCTAATCTGAATCCGAATCTGTGTCCGAATCTGAATATCCAGATACTTCCTCACCGCCTTTTTCCCCCATCTCGTTCCCCTCCCCACCAACTTCAGGCTCACAACATGCCCTGTTTGGGGATGCCGTAGTCTCACTGGATTCAGGCAGTTGGGAGCAGTTCGAACTGTTGTGCCGAATTCACATTTAAAAAAATTACCTTAGGATATATATATACACACATTTGAATTTATCATTAAACTTGGTAACTTTCATAAACAAAAGGTTATGGAGGTAAGAAACGTGTTATAGGAGGGAAGAAACATAGAGGCTGGTAAATGATTCCACAGCCGAGCTGTTGATCTCAAGAAAGAGTCGTGGAAACCAACCGGTATCATGTGACTAACTTTGGGCGTTCTGCGTGTTTCCTGACCATGCCGAAGCGATCAACGACGCCAGTGCCTCAGAGTAGAGTAATACCCAAAGATATTGAAATATAAGAAATAACTTTGGTAATACCGGTAGAACAAGGATAGCGTACCTACTGAAGCCTGTGCTCTAAAAATTGCAATCTGTTAAAATAGGGGAATCTAACAACCGTCCGTCCGCCCGTTTCTGCACAGAGTCAACAGTTTTTTGGGGGCTCCAGGGGGCTCCCTACGTAGGGGCCCACTTGCATTACAGGGTCAGCAGTTGTGTACAGTACACCCAGCCTCTGAGATGCTAACTTGCCCCATGCCTGAGCTGGTCACTTAGTGCCTCCATACATGACGCTACTTACAAGCTACTCGATCCTCGTGAGCGTATCATACGCGCCGATCGTACCCCCCGTACGATTTTGCTGATGCCCGTACACGGCGCTACGTGACGTCTGTCGGTTTCCAATCAGTATCACGATACCGACAGTGCTTATCGCACGCGACGCGTCGCATCATTTGTTTCTGATACTCATTCGTTTAACGTTTGACAGAAATGGCGTCGGAACATGGAAGTAATGTTAGATTTGTTCTGGAAGTGGAAAAAATTCGTGTTCTTTATTCTTTATTCATTGAAAAAATCTTTTTTTACAAAAGTTGGGGATTTTTCGACCACCATGCTAGGCATATGCCCGTGTTGTGGTTGTCGATTTTTTATACAGTTAATTATCATATGCAATATAAAGAATGTGTGAGAGTATTAAGAAAATATACATATGCATAAAATAATATAATATTAAAGAATATTATAGAATACAAAATAGTTCAAAAGAATTTAACTTAAAAGAGTTACGAGTATAAAATCAAAGTGAGTACTATATGGTAAGCACATGAGAAAGGATTTTTATGTTGAAAATCTACATTATTTACATTATTTAACACCAATTTTAGTACAATTAAATGTTGGGCTTTATTCTTCAAGTCCGGCGAATTACATTGTACAGCTGTACAGTAGTATGTAGTATATAGTATATTACATATATAGTATATTACATGCTGTATAGCTTGACATGTGTTAACTCCACGGTTGCATGTGAAAAATGATCAAGTTCAGTATATTTCGGGGAGCGCCGTGTACGGAGAAAAGCATTAAAAAGTATATATCAACAGGGTACTTGTGGTTGCGTCACAATTACGTAGTTTGTAAGTATCTCAATGAATGGAGGGTCTTAGAGTTATACCAACCATATCGATAAAAGGCATGTTGTAAAGATTGCATCCGTTGAAGAAGAATAGAGTGTCATTTCGATCCCTTTTAGACACGTTCAGAGATGTTGTGCCTTATTCGCCTTTTAAACATTTTAAATCAGTAAATAAAAGTGTTATGTGTGTTGCATTGTGTGCGTTTAAATTACATGTTATCTTTCAAAAGTTTGTTTGCGTTACAATGTTCTTATGGCACGTGAGTTAACTTTTGTCAGTGAACTTTCACAATGCAAATTAATTTTATAGCTGTTGTCATGCACTTATATAACTAGGTACTTACTCTTTTGTTATCTAGAGTTAAGTTCACCGTTCTATCAATGCCATTGACATAGTTAGCCCCAGCAGGCAAAAAAACTATGAAAGGCTAAATAATTCGAACGAAAATATGAATGAAATTGTAAATCTGTTTAAAAGAAACATGCACCAATGAATCACAATATAAAATGCACAATTTGTCATTATTAAGTTTGTAAAGATAACAAACAGGCATTCCGGAATTTTTAAATTAAATTGTAGTGATTGTTCAGCATTTTATATGCATAGGTAAAACAACGCGCAATGTTTAATATTGAAATAATTTCTGATTGATTTTTCCAGAACTACCTATAGCATCATAGTTCGATTTGCCTTAGATACCATACGGCACTAGCGTTGCATAGCGTGACGATGAAGATGAAGGAAATTTCTAAAACAGAAGATGGTAATTATTGCTTTTTTATCTTTTGGTGAAATGCAGTCACTTTGTCGTTTGACATATTTAATCAAATAAAAAACTTAATTGTTTATATATTTAATTTATTTTAATACCCATCGATTTTGCTTAACCCTCCGCTCATCGTGTCTTTTTTTTAACGCGAAGTGTAGCGCGAGGTCGCTAAAGACCCCAAAAATATATATATGATTGAATTGTTGTTAAAGCATACATTTTGTGTGTTATTTTTTTCTGATTATAGTCGGGTGAGAAAGGCTGAATTGAAATAAAAAAAATATATTTAAAAATCATATATTTATTTCCAACATAAAAGCTTAAAAATCAACAACCACCATTTTTTTATAATTTTGAATCATATTTTTTTTATAGTAAACTTGTAAAAAAAAAAATCTAAATAACACCAATCTATTTATTATAAGACAAACTATCTTTTTATAACTTTTGTAACATATCATTAAGAAGATAATAATAATAATCTAAACGCAAATATGAAAGAGAACAAGACAATGGTGGCAACTGGGACTCGAACCCAGACTTATCTAGTCTTTTTTCTATTTTTCGGTGTCTTGGTCCCTTTCATATTTTCGTTTAGAATATTATTGTTATCTTCTTCTTCTATAATTTTTATCAAACTTATAACTATTTGGGATTGATACAGATTTATTATTATTACAAAAAAAATCAACCAAATACAATAAAAAAACATATAAACTTGGTTTTTCCATTGTATTTTGTTGATCCTCACGCCGAAACACACGTCTGTATATCACAGCACAAATGCGCAATGCGCAGACTGAATGTCGGCGGCGCCAGCGTCAAGTATAGTCCCTTTTAGGAAGCTACCTAAAGTAAGGAATCAGTAGGAACATTTAAAATGTACATAATTAGCATTTCTTAAAACAGGATCATTAGGGTAAAAATTAACTGATCTAAAATTAATTATTAATTTTAATTTTTAAACTAACGTTTAAGACAAGATTTTTATGCATAGCACAAAGGGTAACAATTATTAGAAGCAATAATTATCAGCATTATAGCTCAATTGGGAGAGCAGCTGACCGGCAATCAGAAGGGCACGGGTTCAAGTCCCGTTGGCGTCATGTATCTTTTCTCGGAAGATTTTTTCAATGTGGATGAGTGTTTCAGGCTGATAATTATTGTTTATAATAATTGATCTAAAATTCATTCTTTCTATTAACTCCTTCTCTCTACCACTACGCAAGATGTTAATTACTTTTTCACTGTCCCATTGTTTTATGCCTTTTCTCTTTCTGTATGTATACATAAGCTTACACAATATATATTTTCGATCAGTTTAATTTATACCCTGATTATGCTTGTGTTAATAGAAACCGGCCGGAATAAAAAAAAAACAATGGTTATAACGAAGTAATTGATTTATTTCCTTGCAATTACTCTTTAAATTCTTTAATTTTTTTTTTAATTTTTGTTCGTGATTTATTTTTGAGGAACCATGCCCTGTTACGTTACCTCTTTATTTTGGCTGTATAAGAAACACGCGCAACATGGCATAATAACTCAAAAGTAAATCATCATATAGATACTATTTTCCATGTAAATCTCAAATCACATCTTAAAACTTTTTTATTATATCTGCCCATCTTCCCAAGTCTCCTTCAACGGAAGCAATCTTCCGAACAGGCCCTACATTGATATGCTTGGTGTGACTGTAAGTGACCAGCTCAGATATGGGGGCTCCATCGAAGCCAGTGTAAAGTCAGCCTCCCAAAAACTGGGCGTACTGTACAGGGCCCGCAGATACTTTAATAGTACCTACACAACTTCTAACCCTGTAGAAATCACAAGTGCGCCCCACGGTTGAATTTGGCAGCCACTTTTGGTCTAGAGCCCCAAAATACCTGAAAAATATCCTCGACTCTGTGCAGAAACGAGCGGTCCGTTTAATAGATTCTCCCATCTTAACAGACGGATTGCAATCTTTAGAGCACAGGCGTCGGGTGGGAATGATATCCTTGTGCTACCGGTATTACAATGGAAGATGCTCCGAGAAACTAGCGTCATTGATCCCTTCGGCACCGGTGCATAGTCGGGAAACACGCCAAACGCGTGCCCAACATTTGTACACAGTTGACATTTGTCACATGAGAACGGGTCGCTTCTTCGACTCGTTCTTGTGTTCAACAGCTCGGCTGTGGAATGATTTGACGGCCTCTGTGTTTCCTCCTTCCTACAACATGGGTCTCTTCAAGACCAATGTTCATACCTTCCTCTTCTCAAAAAGACTTACCACACAGCATCCCAAATGACATAGGGCTTTTTCCTTAGGGCGTCCTGCTTGGGGTTAATGTAAAAAAAACAAACAAACAAACAAAAAAAGGTGTTGAGAAAGTTAAAATAAGATGTATCGCATTCTAATGGACAGTTAATCTAATAATGGTAAGAAGGTCAAGAATGCTCTAATTTAAGTCCAGATAATCTTTAAAACACGATCGATTAACTCTGAAGTTTCTTTGTCCTTCGAAGTTCGATCAGAACTGAATTATTAGAGATAAAATATCTACTCCCAGTCAAGAAGGAGGATGAGAAAATTTTGAAATGAAAAATGAGCATCATCTATCATTGTCCCGTTAGGAAATAAAAGATTTTCATCATTTTCCAGTTCAAAGAAGTCTTGAAATAAAGGCCCGTCGGACAATATTGACTTGTTGACGAAATTTGAATTTAAGGCCTCTGAAAGAATTTCAGACCTTTACTAATACGAATAAAATACTATACTAGTTATCACCCAGATTCTCATGAGTTTTAACACTCTTTTTCTGGAAGCGTTTTACATAAATTCACGGCAAATCATTTGTGGACTGTAATAAAAAATTATAGAGTTTTCAAGTTGACACAAATATCTGTGAGTTGGTAAAATTTGGATATTTGTAAAGGACTGACTTACCCCTTGTCTTCTGATACTGAATTTTGGTGAATAGATATTATGATCTTAAGGGACACAACTGGCGTTTATCACTACACAAGCGTATAACAGATTCGTAGTAAATGCAATGAGGCATTGAGTGAGTATTTCTCACTTCTGAAAATGGTAGAAGTTGCACAATCACACGTAAGAGGCTCGAAAATATACACACCGAGGGGGTACTAGTCAGTCACTACTCAGTTTTGACCCTGAACGTGTTTTGTGAAGCAAAAAAATTGCTTTGAGGTTTCATTCGGATAAAAATTAAAAATAAAATTCTTTTACCACTGGGAGGGACACTTGAGATAATGACTAATTATTAGAATAATTATAATAACGCTATTATTAATATTTCTATTCTTAATTGTTTTATTGAAAAAGGATTTTATTGGCATTTGTAAAAAATCTACAATCTACTAATCATTTTATTAAAATTAAAGTTATAAAAATAATACAAGTATGTTGGTACATAAGAGAGAACGCTCAAATATTCCATAATTATTAATCGATTCAATTACGCGTGATCCCCAGACAGTTGCCCCCCGGCATACTTACATACAACATGCAGTTGGTTTAGGAAAAATACGATATACCTACTTACACAAAATATAACTAAGTATCTCGAAAGGGTATGCAGAGAGGATGTCCCGCTATAAACAAAAGTATAAAGCATATTTACATTCAAATCCACCAATGATAAAACAACTTGTCTTATAAATTGTATATACCTGCTATAAGTACAAAAAATTGACACCATAAATAAATTCGTTTGATACCACATCAATCCAATCAACTTATTATTAAATGTATTTTAAAGTTGATTTTAGGTTTGAAATTGGTAAGTAATAATTATTATAAGCAATAATTATCAGCCTGAAACACTCATCCACATTGAAAAATCTTCCGAGAAAAGATACATGACGCCAACAGGACTTGAACCCGTGCCCTTCTGATTGCCGGTCAGCTGCTCTCCCAATTGAGCTATGGCGGCTTATCTTATACCCGCCAAATGATTGAACATATACTAGTGTTTCATTCAATAATTACTGCTAATTATATTTTTTCCATCTGAAAACAACCAACTTTATTTTTGCGAGAGAGACACTGTTAGTGTTAAATCCGACGCTAGGTGGCGTCGAGACAAATTATGACTTCATTTATTGGGGAAATACTTTTAATTTTAATTTTAATTTTTTAATTTTTTTAATCTTTTCTCGGAAGATTTTTCAATGTAGATGAGTGTTTTAGGCTGATAATTATTGCTTATAATAATTGTTACCCTTTGTGCTATGCATAAAAATCTTGTCTTAAACTTTAGTTTCACAATTAAAAATAATAATTGGTAAGTAATACACAAAAAAATTCCGTTTTATAATAATTTTGATTTCGGGGGTCAACTGTCGGGGGATAAAAAGTCGGGTCATCTTATTAATCCGTATTATATTAAATCGTGATTTTACTTTAAAACTTGGTAAACAAATATTCCGCGTGGTTTTCCATTGGTTTGCTAAATGTGCGAGAAACAAAATGGAATGGCATTTACCTAATGAACGAAAAGGTGCGGCAATCCATTCAATTACCCGCACGCGTGCAAATACATTTCATCATCATCATCACTCTCGGCTCTACAACCCCTGGTGGGTCTTGGCCTCCTCAAGAGTTTTCCTCCACTCATCTCGGTTTTGTGCCAGCCGTCTCCAGTTTAGAAGCTCCAAGGTAGATATGTTTTTGAGGACGTTGTCGCTCCTAATCTTGGTCTTCCCAGGCTCCTTCGCCCTATCCTTCAGCAGGGAATTGCTTGAAGCTCGGTCATTCTCTCTTCATGATCCAGCCACCGAAGTCTTCCCAGTTTTATAAATTTTGTGACGTTTAGCTCCTTATACAGAGTACCTATATGGCTCATTGTTGTAACGTCTGCGCCAAAATATATTTTCTAGAACCGGTCCGAAGATGAGCCTCAGAATTTTCCTTGTGCTCGGTCATTCCTCTTAGTTAGTACCCAAGTCCCAGCTGCGTATATGAGTACTGGTCTGATAAATGTTTTGTACACTAATATCTTGGTATTTCTGGACAGCAGTCTGGATTTTATTTGGTTTCGTAGGCGCAAATAACAGTGAATTGCGTTCACTATGCGCTTCAGGATCTCCTCTGTGGTATTATTGTCGTTTGTTACCAGGGAGCTTAGGTATGTGAATCTTGGTACCGTTTCAAAATTTTGGCATCCACATGAGAGAGTTGGGTTTTGTTGGGCGCATTCTATGGCCATGTATTTGGCCATTCTATGGCCATTTGGATTTTTGCTGGTTTGACACCCATATTTTGGCAGAACTTTCAAGATTTATGAAGGCGTCACGATTTGTATTTATGACTTAAAAAATAGATAAATGAAAAGCTTTGTCAAAGCTCATAATTGCCACAAAGTTTGCGAACTGAAATACGTATCGGCGTTTAACATGTTAAAAAATCTATAAAAAATTCATGTGTGTATCATTCGGGAATTTTTCTGCAATATATGTAATATTTCATTTTCGAACATCAAATTCGAAATTTCGTTGCATGTTCGGAACGCTGCATTTAAATATTACAAATAAGTAATGTACGAGTTTCGAATTTTGGAATTCTGCCTAATTTACGTGACGATCTCCTTACCCAGCCGGTCGGTTGAGGGGTAAGGATCTCGATTGCGATCTAGGTCGTAGGTCGCGGGTTCAAATCCCGACGTGCGAAAGTAAATTTTATTTGACTGATTTGTGTATGTTAAGATATTCTTACGATCGTACAGGGCGGTTCCAATGAGAAAGATTGATTGTTCTCCGTACCAGCTTTTAAAAATAATTATTATTTTTATTTTTTTTTACATTAACTCCACACAGGAGGCCTTGAGGAAAAATAATTTCCCTCAGGGCCTATGTCATCTGGGATGCTGTGTGGAGGGTCTTTTTGAGGAGAGGAAGGAATGAACATTGGTCTTGAAGAGACCTATGTTGTAGGAAGGAGGAAACACAGAGGCCGGCAAAGCATTCCATTGTAATACCGGTAGAACAAGGATAGCAATCCGTCTGTTAAGATGGGAGAATCTATCAAACGGATCACCCGTTTCTGCACAGATTCGAGGGTATTTTTCAGGTATTTTGGAGCTCCAGACCAGAGATGGCTGCCAAATTCAACTGTGGGGCGCACTTGCGATTTGTACAGGGTTAGCAGTTGTGCACTATTAAAGTTTCTGCGGGCCCTATACAGTACGCCCAGTTTCTGGGAGGCTAACGTTACTCTGGCTTCGATGGAGCCCCCATACCTGAGCTGGTCACTTAGGGTTACACCAAGCATATCAATGGAGGAAGATTGCTTCCGTTGAAAGAGACTAGATTTTCATTTCGATCCCTTTTAGACGAAATCAGACAAGATTGGGTATTTGAAACATTAAATTCAACGAGATTATTTGTACCCCAAGAGAAAACACTCTCGAGGTAACCGTCCATTCTTTGCTTCAAAGCCCTACGAGCTGTTGGAGTTAGTGAGCCTTTTGGGGACTTGTCAAACAAAAAGCTATTATGAACTGTACTGTCATCCGCATAACAGTGAATTGGTGCACATGACAAAAGGTCGTTGATGTGCAACAAAAACAAAGTCGGAGACAGAACCGATCCCTGCGGGACGCCAGCATTTATCGAGTGTGAGTAAGAGGTGAAACCATCGACTACCGTCTGAATCGACCTCTCCCTCAAGAAGTCGGCAATCCAAGTACACAAGGATGCGGGAAGTCCGTAAGTATGCAGTTTGTTGACAAGTCCTCGGTGCCAAACCCGGTCAAAGACCTTGGAGATGTGTGCAACCGTTTGGGTCAAAACGTTCCAGGCATCGCCCCCAAACATGCGTCACATACGCGAGAAGATCACCGCACGAGCGGTTTCGCCGGAATCCGTATTAATAATTTTGTTCTTCTCGAGGTATGTGAGCAGTTTGTCGTTGATCACACGTTCCATCACCTTAGACAGAACTGATGTGATCGCTATGGGGCGGTAGTTGGCCGGGTTGGAGCGGTCACCCTTCTTTGGAATAGGATGGAACACCGCTTTTTTCCAACCAGAGGGCACAGAGCCAGACTTCAGGGACATTTTAAAAAGCTTCGTCAAAATTGGAGCTATTTCTGCAGCGCACCTCTGCAATACCAGGGCAGGTATTCCGTCAGGCCCACTAGCTTTATTAACATCATAACATCTTTATTAACATTATAACTTGATATCGATTTTATTTCATTCCAAATTTGCTTTAATTTATACCTACATCCAAAAATGCTGAAAGGCGTGATGATAAAACTATTAAAATTATGTACTTTTTGTAATTATTTTTTAATCACAAGTATTTATCATTTTTCCATAATATCTAAGCAAAATAAGAACGTTAAAAAAACTCTAATATATTAATTTGTAAGACCGTAAATAGAAAAATTCTCGTCATAAATAAGTGTTCGGATATATTTTTTAATGATTTTATTTTAACTAAAATTAAAATTTTGAAACATGCGTTTACTAGATAACGTATTGATTTACAATAATATATGATGTATGGTGTGAAATATGTTTTGTAAAATAAGATTTTTCATTTGAAAATTTAACAAATCTGCTAACGACCTATGGTATAACCTTATTTTACTAAAAATAAACATTTTTCTCAAAATTTAAAACATGCGTTTCTAAATAAAAGAACAATCTTTCGAAATCAATTTATAATTTTTTGTGGAAAAGATTCAATACGTCTAAAATTTGATTTAAAAATGACATATTTGCGGTTTTCTCTGGTTATACCCTATTAATAATTTAAAAATAATATTTGCGGCGCGTTCCAGAGAGGACGATACTCTCAATATCGCCCTGTCGTAAGACCACCAGTCAGAATTGAAACGTTGTTTGAAATATGTTTGGTCACTAGATCTGAATAGCTGGATACTTCCCCACCTTCCTCTGCGCCATCGATTTGCTCCACCACTACCTTCAGCTTCACAACATAATCCAAATGGGGATGCCATAGTCTCACTGGCTCCAGGCGGTTGGGAGCAGTTGGGACTCTAGTGCGGTATTCACTTCAAACAAATTAAGTGAAAATAACTGCTCATTGAGAGCTTGAATTTAAAATTAATATTTCAATATACATTTCACTTTTATTTAAAGTTAATTATTTCCTCTCACGGGTCATAATTTTTTTTATTTAATTGAACTAATTTTCAATTTCAAATGGAACTGCAAGTTGTAAAAATATTACGTTCTGAATTCGAATTTGGAAGTCATAATTTCGTTTCACATTCGGAACAGAGTAGCAAAAGGACCTAATTTTTTGGAATTTCTAATCTTATTTTCAAATTCGGTTCACTGTAAGTTGAAGAAATATTATGTTCTGTATTCGAATTTGAAATTTAGAATTTCGTTTCATATTTGGAACGGAGCAGCAAAAGTATCTACTACCTACCCTCTGGCGTACGAGATGGAAATGTAAGCAATATATCTCGGCTTCACCCGGGCAGCAGAATATCGAGGAGTAACCATACACCGTGTTAACCGTCCGAGGGTCTTTGTCTTTGAACGGTGGAGGTTTTATTATTACTGCAGAGGCTGTATTTTAAAGCTTTGCATCGTTATATTATTTTTCTTATACATTTAACCTCGATATGGAAATTCAAATTGGGATTTAAGTACCTACAGGTAAATAAAAATATTAGCAGTATGTCAAAATAAAAATAATTCAAATTTGAACAATTAGTTTTCAAAAATCTTAATTCTTCATGAGTAAGGATACGCTGGCGGCGTTTTGTCCATACAAACATTTTCATCTCGTAATTTTGACACTAGCGCAAATTTTTTTTTCATCTAGAAATCGACTACTTGGATATTCCTACGTTTTGTTTTTTTGATGATTAACGTCCTTGAGGTGATTTTTCACAAAAACGGCCGTCTACAAATTATCCAATTATTATTATTATTCTTATTATTAACTCTTATAGGAGTTAAGGGCCCTCGTAAAATTACATAGTTTTAACGCTTTCGACAGGAGTTCAATATACAAATTTGACAAATACATTGAAGAAGCTTTAAATACAAATGTAGAATATTTTCTTCTTATACCGTTAGTCAAAAAATGTAAAAAAATCTTGAAACTATTGAAAGCAGGGGAATACAAAAACACGATTTTGTTTAGTTGTAGTCAGCCTGAGGTGCAGTTATCCCCTTTGAGGGGGGGGGGAGGACGTTAACAGCGACAGTGACAACAATTTATTTTTTATTTTTTTATTATTTATTAAATTGAATAAAATTACATCTAATAAATACAATATAAGATATGGGTAGTCCCACAAAGCTGTGACAGATCAGCTTGTCTGTAGGTTCTACCATTTAATATTATAACATAACACGCATTAGCTTAAGTTACAACATTAATACCTAATATAAGATTTAGAATAGATAAATGCGTTGTTCATTTATCAACCACTTTTTTGTCAGTTAATGGCAGGGTTCCTCATTATTTTTTAAAATTAATGTTTTGTTTCAATTTGTTATAAATCAAAGGTACCATATATTCGAGCGTTCTGCTACCATACTTATTTGACATTCGTGGTATTTTTAGGCCTTTGCTTTCGGTAAATCTTGTTGTGTGGCTTTGCACCAATAACTTTTTACACGCGCTTTCTCCCGCATTATCCATAATTATAATGCACCAGAGAAGCCCTTTAATTGGAAGTAGGCCCTCAGACCCATAGAGTAATTTTAAGTTGTTTCTTTATTTGTAAATGCTAGGTTTAACAATTTTTTTAATTATGGCAGTTTGTAAATTTTGAATGTATTTAAAATTAATTATGCTCGAGTGTCCCCAAGTTCGAATTCCATATCTAAGTATGGATTCGACCATAGAATGATGTATAAGTTTGAGAGTGCATCGAGGCAACACAAATTTTAATTTATAAAATTACTCGCCAAACATCGGAGCTGGTTACAAATTTTGACCACTTGTTTATCCCATTTAAAGTTATTGTCTACGATTATGCCAAGATTTCATTTGTAAAATCAATTTTTTCACAGTGGCAAATATTATCAATTTTTCTATGTATACATTCAAAATTATGTGCAGTT
The DNA here is from genome assembly GCA_929108145.2 of Limnephilus rhombicus. Taxonomy (NCBI): domain Eukaryota; kingdom Metazoa; phylum Arthropoda; class Insecta; order Trichoptera; family Limnephilidae; genus Limnephilus; species Limnephilus rhombicus. The sequence continues at coordinate 24,664,257 of OV815295.1, read as the reverse complement.
TTTTAGGTAAATTCCACATTTTCAAATTCGGTGATCTTATATACAGACATTTAGTTTTTTTGACATTTATAATTAGTCCTACATCATGAGACCTAATAGTTTGTAATATATTTATGTATTATTCAAATTTCTTTGCGCCCGCGTTTACTCTAAAGTTTAAAAAAACATTCCAAGCGAAAGACTGCTACAATACATAAAATAATAGCGCAAGATACTCTTAGTATCGTCAATGAGGGACCACGACTCCTATTGGAGAATTTATTTGAAATGGCTTTAGTTTATTTGAATAGTTATTTCCAGTTATTTCCCAATCTTTAAACAGCAAATCTTCCACGAGGCGCGAATATACATTAACTTTCTGAGGTTTGATTTTGGACCTCTGCGACGTAGATATTTTAAATAACTAATAACTCAAATAAACATAGTCCCTTGTAAAATATCTTCCTCGCAAAATTACACCCTGTTAATTAATTACACCAAATTAATTACCTATAGGTAATAGCAGGTACCTAGATTTTCTGGATTCTATACAGTGGGGATGGGTGATAGGGGATAGGGAAGGTTGTGGAGTATAGGGGGTTGGTTGGTCAAGAGGAGGAATAAATAAATAAGATTTGGTTTCATTTACACTTGTGAGAAAGAATCAAAGAGAAGTAAACGAGAACCACTGAGTGAAGCAATTTTGAAAGCAAAAGACACCGTTGTCTTTTTCACAGCTTTTTTTCTGTCTAGAGGTCAACTGTTGGGTTCGGATTTGTAAATTGTCCATTCAACCAGATATTTAAGAAAAATCTTAGATCTGAAATCTTTCGTACTATGACAACAATATCTATCTATAAGTAAACTGATTTCTAATCCTGTTTTTTTTTTACTGTAATGTGATAAAATATTATCACTTCCTTTCCCCGCAAGAAACTGAAAGGACACTGTTTATTGGCGTACACTCCTTGTTTCATTCGCGTTCATATATTTTCCCATACCTATGCCTATTAATTTATTTCTTTAGTCGTACATGTTTTTTACAGCAGATTAATAAAAATATTTAATAAATTTAAAAGACATACATATTTAGTTAATTATGATTCAAGTGAAAAGACACATTACATTAAATAGTCCATAGAATGTCAGTAGATAATTGCGCCTGAGATGAAAAATATTCTTAATCTTAACTACTGCATGTATGAGTAATAATATTAAGGAGAGAGAAAAAATATTAAGTTATTAAAAATAACGTCTATCAAAAATTATAAAATATTTTTTTTATGTTGTTAGCAAGGAATCATGAAAAATAACTAAATGTATAAATTTTTCGTTTTGGGAATTAAAAGTGTTGGTAATTTTAAAATATTTCACAATGTTAAACATTGTAGTAGTGTAAAATATTCAGTAATTGCATTGTTTGCATTAACTCAACACAAGAGGCCTTTAATTCTCGTAAATAGGAAAATAATTTCCCTAACAGCCTATGCCATCATTGAAGATGCCGTGTGGAGGGTCTTTTGAGGGGACTCCCTGATGCATTTGCATGAGCATGACTCCTTGATGCTTGTACTCTAAAGTGTCATGTAGGGAAATGTCAATATAGGGAAATCTATCAAACGGACCGCCCATTTGTACACAAGTCAATGGATTTTCAATATTTTGGGGCCCCTAAACTAGGAGAACCTGTGCTGAGGTGTTCGCAAGTTATAGATAAATTGTTGTATATATTAGGTTGATAACAGTTATAGTAGGTACATTATATTAGTATACGGACATAGTAACAATGTAGTGAAAAGAAAGTGATACCACGTGGTGTGAACTTAATGAAGAAAGTAAGGTGAATATTATGATAATAGAAACAACTATTACATTAAACCAACTATTGACATTATCCCAATCAAATATTTGATTCATTTGGTAGTGCCATTTCTAATAAGTAAACCAATTCGTCTTCCATTTTTCTTAAATGTGAATACCCTTGCAAGAATCCCAACTGTTCCCATCCGTCTGGAGACAATGAGACTGACTACGGCATCCCAATTTGGATATGTTGTGAGACTGAGGGACTGTAAGGGGATGCGAATGGGACAAAGGAAGTTAGAGGTTTTACCTGGCTATGAATAGATTACGAATGTTGGTCTTCCACAAAGGCGATACTGTCTACGATACGATCTACCGTTGGAATCTTTAATTTTGCATCGCACATAGTTATCCTGTCATGGTGTTTGAAAGAGAGAGTACGAAAACAGTGTGCGATATAGTAGTGAACGATGAATACTTGGAGCAGGTGGATGAGTTTGTTTATCTGAGTAGTATGTTTACGAGAGATGGGAGGGCTGATAGAGATATTGAAAGGAAGGTAAATGCCGGTAACTCCATTAATGGAAGACTGAATGCCGTTGGAGCTAATAAAAAACTTTCAATAAAAGCGAAACTAGCAGTCCACAATGGAGTCCTGGTACCTACCCTGATGTATGGCAGTGAGGCATGGAACTGGCAGAGGAAGGATGAAAGTAAACTGAATGCTGTTGAAATGAGATCCCTGAGACGTATGTGTGGTAAAACCATGTATGATCGTGTTAGAAATGTGGATATCCGCAAAGAATGTAAGGCTGATGTAAGTATAATGAGCAAAATTAAGAAAGGGACCCTCAGATGGTTTGGGCACGTAGAGCGAATGAACAAAGAAAGTAGTGTTAAAAGAATATATGATGCAAATGTGAATGGTAGAAGAAGTCGGGGACGCCCGAGGAAGACATGGCACGATCAAGTAAATCAGATACTTGAGACGGGCCATGTCAAAAGTCAGAATAATAGAAGAGTATGTATGAGACGATGTATGAATGTGAGTGAGGCAAAGAGTGTGTGCCAAGACCGAGTTGTTTGGCGGTCCGTCCTCTCTGCCTACCCCTGCGGGGAAACGGCGTGATGGTTAGTTAGTTAGTTATCCTGACACCTATTTCTCTGCATACTTTTTTGCCTCTTAATTTTCAATATGGTGAAATAGGCCTTGTTTACTTTTTTACAATTACTTTTTTTATTATTTTTTTTTATTTCTTATAGATAGATACAAAAGAAAGTACAAATTACATATTAGGAAGCTTTGCCTGTCCAACTAGGAAAGATTCCCGTACCAGGACAGACAAATTGACAGATTTAGTACATATTATTCATTACATAATTACATTGCAAAAAAATAGAAAAAGTAACCTGGTAGCATATAATATTATACCTTTAATATATTACGAGAGCGTATCAGATAATTGTTATGAGAGTAGCAATCCATAGATGCAATTGTCCAAAAATAATGATGCTACAAAATATACGTTACCATAATGAGGTTATTATTTTACATGTTATTAAATACTCTTGGCAGAAATGCATAAATTTATTTATTTGTTTATTTAGCACAAGATGATGCAATTTTATACATAATTTATTAAAAAAAATTGACTACCCAACTATGAGTATTCCCGTTTTAGGACAGTCAAAATATTATGGTAATGAACATGTGGAACATGATTTATACAAAAAAAGAAAGAAAGTTGATGAAATAAAAAGAAGAGAAATAATATAAAATAAAATAAAAATGAAATAACCAATTAAAACATAAAATAGTCATGGGTAGTTTAGCATAGTCGTTGAAATGATAATAATAATAAATAAAAGCAAATGATTAAAACATAAGGTAATGGTGTTTGCATTTCATGTTATAGTCCTACGTACACTTCTTGTATAATGAGAACTAGAAAGAGGACAGAAACAATAAAGTAAAATAAAATAAACAATTAATACCTGATTACTACTGTTGTTTGCTTTTTCTCTTATGTACAAAGAGTTTACTTTCTTAATGCAATAATTAAAAACATTTTGTTTTTACTACAATAAACTTTATTAAAAAGTCAACATGTTTCGAGAACGATGTTCTCTTCATCAATATGATGTCCTGAAGTCTATTAAAAAGTCGACATGTTTCGAGAACGATGTTCTCTTCATCAGGACATCATATTGATGAAGAGAACATCGTTCTCGAAACATGTCGACTTTTTAATAAAGCTTATTGTGGTAAAAACAAAGTGTTTTTAATTATTGCATTAATAAAATGGTGCCACAAAGTGAATTTGCAAAATTTGAAGAAGTTTATTTTCTATTTTTTTTTTTTTTCAGTTTTTTTGTTAAATATAATTTTCACTTCTGAGTAAGCAACGGGTGCAAACTCACTCTACACTATGTCCTACGTAATTCGTTATTCATTATTGTTTGTTTTTTTTTTCCTTTTATGTTTTGTTCTATTGGTATTCTATCTATAGGTAGGAAACGAATAAAACTTTTTTTTCTGGGATCAGGAAGCTAATTTTTTAAAGGTTCTTCTTCTTCTTTGTGTGCCGTATCAGGTCCCCCCGACGTTGGCGATCACTCTTGAGAATGTCTCTCTGTCTTGCGCTGCCCGGAATAGCTCCTCCAGACTTCTAATGCCGGTCCACTCTCGTATATTACGCAGCCAAGGCATTTGTTTCCTACCAGGCCCTCGGTGACTCTCTATCTTGCCTTTCAATATTAAATGGAGCAAGTGATACTTCTCCCCTCGAAGTATATGACCCAGATATGAAATTTTCCTGATTTTGATTAATGTAAGCAGTTAAGCAGTTTTAAAGGTTCGTTGATTCAAATTAGTTTGAGAATCTCTGGAATATTACTGGTGGGGGAAAGGCGTTTGGTATCGTGTGTATGGAAACAATTCGATAGGGAAGTTCGAATCAAAGCTGAGCGGGTTATACTGTTGGGCCAAAAGGTGGGGCGGAATTAAGTAAATAAATAAGGAGGAGTGATTTATTGCTTGGGGTTGTTTTTTGTCTCCTCTTTGTATAAGAAACGGAATATATCTACAGTTACTCGGTTGTCTCCAGAGATAGTTTTTGTCTAAAATACTCAACTCGATTGGAGAAGGGTTTGTTTAGATACTTTTATCTATTAAGGAAAAGGCGAATGAAAAAGTTTGAGATTATTGATTTAGAAATCAATGGTATTAGGTTACATGCTTAGTGTTTGCCTATTGAAATGGATCTTGCGTATTTACGAAGAAATAAATTTCACTCAGAAAGATAAAAATGGTTTGTTTGGAATATAAAAAAAACGTTCGATATATGAGCTCTTGAGTGATTTTTTACGTTGGCTCCTCAAAGGAGAGTTTTTTTTACGTTACTCCCTCAGGCCTTTGTCATTTTTGGGGATGATGTGTTAATGATTTTTTGTGGAAATTAATGGAAATGTTTGTTTCTCCCTCGCACAACATGGGTCACTCTGTGGTAGGAGGGAGAAACAAAAAAAATCCTCAGGGCCTATGTCAAATTTGGGAATGCTGTGTGGAGGGTTTGTTTAGAGAAAGGAAGTTGTGAAAAAGAAAAAAATATGATGGTAGGGATCTGGGGCTCAATGTATACAGGAGAAACGGAATTCATGAATCCATCCCCCCCACTGTGGTGATGGGTCGAGAGAGTCCGACTGGAGAGGTCTAGGTAAGGTCTCCCTCAACCAGTATCTCCCGATCCAGCCAGCCACGCAGTAGGTGAGCAAACGCATCCACCACAAATACCTTGACAAACCTCGCACCCAAATTACGAACCACTTGGGGTGACCTATGGCGTAGGTGTTGGTTATCCAATAAACGATTCCCTGGGCGGCGGTACCCATACCCGCCTCCCCAATGATTCCTGTAATATTTAGTGTAAAAATAATTATTTTGTGAAGTAAATGAATGCTTTGCAGTAATTTAATGTGAACTCTTGTGTATCACGAAATTTATCGGCAATTAATTAATTCATTGGCAAGAGCTATGATTTAAACGGGCACTTTGATGCTCGATCAAAGGGGCTTTCAATGGTTTCAGAATCCAGTTAATTACAATGATTAAAACTAGAAACAATTATTCAACCCCCGCAGGGTAAAACAGTGAAAATGACATAATATGTAGAGAGTACAGGTAGGTATTCGAGCCGTCGAAAAATAAGGTCGTTAAATATTATTTTATTTTTTTTATTTATTTAACGTCCAATGGGCTTTTACATTTTGGTAGTAAAAATAATTCATGATTATATTATAATTATGGCAGTCTAATAGCGTGCAGAAACGAAACTTTTGATTCAATAGCTTTAGCAGTGTTTGATGACCAGATCAGAATAGCTGTAGGTAATTTACCATCTTCTTTCCCTCCCCTCCACCTTTCGCCACCCCAATTTGGGAGGCGGGAATGGGTACCGCTGCCCCGGGAATCTTTATTGGATAACCAACATCACAGGTGATTCGCTAAGTTTGGTGATTTAGCGGGGTGCCATGGGGTGAGGTTTGTCTAGGTCTTGGAGGAGGATGACCAGGACACACTGAACCCCAGATTCCTACCCACCCCTTAAACTCTTTTCCTTCTCAGAACTCTCCTACCCTTCCTTTCCTTAAAAAAAACCCTCCTCTCCTTCCTTTCCTTAGAAAAACCCCTCCACACAACATCTTCAAAGATGACATAGGCCCTGAGGGAAATTATTTTCCTCAGGGCCTCCTGTGTGGAGTTCATATAAAAAAATACCAATTAAGGAGGATAGTATGGGTACCGTCGCGTCGCCCCGGGAACCATTTAATGAATTACCAACACCCCTGCCATAAGCGACGTTTGGTGACTGAAGAGTCCTGCCCGGGTTCATAAGGTGAGGTATTGGTGAATAATGTCACCTACTGTTTGGCGGGCCGGATCGGTAGAGACTGATTGAGGGAGACCTAATTTTCCATCGGCCGGATTCTATCGAAGCATTGACTAGCACCACAATGGGGGGGGATGGATTCATACGTCCGTCACTCCTGAACACATTGACCCCTGATTCCTACAAACCCATTAAATCTTTTTCTTTCCCAGAACTTCCTATCCTTCCTTTCCCTTAAAAACCCATTCACACAGCATCCCCAAAGATTAATGTAAAAAAATACCCTAATTGTGGAGCGTTTGTGGAACTCTACATAGGTGTCACAATGTATTTTTAATTTATTTTTTATTTATAATTACTGCACCAACAACGTAATATTTTTTGATCTACACAGGAGGCCCGAGAGAAAAATAATAATCCCTCGGGGCCTATTTCATCTTAGGGGATGCTGCGTAGAGGATTTTTTTAAGGAAAAGAAGGAGAGGAAGTTCTAGGAAGGAAATATGTATGAGGAGTGGGTGGGAATCTGGGGGTCCATGTATCTAGGCCTAACGGAAGTATGAATCCATCCTCCAACCACGGTGCAAGGCAATGGTCGAGAGATTCCGGCTAAAAAGGATAAAAGACCAACCAGTCTCTCTTGATCCTGCACGCCATGCGGCAAGCAGGCAGACCTATCGGCTGCCAAGACCTGGACAAACCTCACCCCAAGAACCCTGATAAGTCATCAAACGTAGCGAACCACTTGGGGTGACCTATGGCAGAGGTGTTGGTTATCCAAATAATGGAACCCGAGGCGGCGGTACCCGTACCCGCCTCCCAAATAAATAATTTATAAGCTGGCCCTCTTAGTACCAGTGAGGGATGCCGTAGTCTCACTGGCTCCAGACGGATAGGATCAATGGGAATGTTGTGCGGTCCTCGCATTTAAAAAAAAAGCAATATATTTTTTAAAACGAAATAACTGACAACGTAGCTATTTAGGTATAAGACTACTGTTCCTAAAAAATTGTTTTCCATTTACAAAAAAAAGAAATCTTAATGGTACAGTTTTTTTTTAAATAATTCTTTATCAGGAAATGATGTACAATGTAAATTTCCAGTCGTCAAAGATCTCGATACTGTTTGTATGAATAATTTAACATGGGCGGGTTGCAGCCGATATGTTAATCTCGGAGTGAATGTATTATTATACAGTCATGCTGCTTGAGACCTTAGTGTTACCCGTCACGCTAACTGTACCCGTTATTAGTTAGGCTCGAATATAAAACAATACATAGTAAACATTTTTTATTACTTCTGATACGAAAAACCCATTCAGTAGTCATTAAAAATTAAAAAGAGGAAAAAAAAATTATTACATTTTTTACAAGTTTGCCCGAGTTATCTCGGGTGTAGGAGTTTTCGCACATAAGAGTAGTAGCCGCCCGAGTATACTCGGTAGTATGAATACCGCACCGCACCGGACTATGGAAAAACATCATTTGGGAGGTGGTTATGGGCACCGATGCCCCTGGAACCTTAGATCACCCATGGGGTTCGACTAAATAGGTGTGCCCGGGTTCATGGGGTGAGGTTTTCACGGGTCTTGGCGGCGGACATTATGTGCCAACCGGTAACCGGCCAACTCAGAATGAAACTAACTCAGAAAGGTCATTAAGAGTGGTGATAAAAAAATATTTAAAAAAATGGTCAAATAGGTTAAGTTAGGTTAGGGTTACCGGCTATTTTAAAATTATTTCTTCATAGCTTTTAATGGCTTTTCTGAGGTGGTTCTGAGTTGGTTTTATTCTGAGTTGGCATGGAACCGTGCTGACTGGTTGAGGGAGACCTTTTGACGTCTTCAGCAGGGCTTTTTCGGAACACCGCCTTGCACCGCAGTAAGAGGGATGGATTCATATATCCGTCACTCCTGGACACATTTAACCTCCGATTCTTACCCACCCCTCATACTTTTTTCCATCCAAAAACTTCCCCTCCTTCTTTTCCTACGAAGACCCTCCACACAGCATCCCTAAAGATAACAAAGGCCCTGGAAGTAATTATAATCCATAGGGACTTCTGTGGAGTTAATAAAAAAAATATGCGATTTAAAAATTTAAAATTAACACAAACATGGCCGAAGTTTTAAAAATCGCTTATCGATTTTTTTTCTTATTTACTTTATTTGGAACATTACTTGAAATTAAATCAAAGCGTTATATATAATAGTTAGACAAAAGTTAGGTTGCAAAGACAAAGCGTGGTTTACTTTATTTCTAAATCAATTTACACCATAATTCAGATTATAATTTAAAAAATGAGATAGAACGATAACGTGTCATTTGGTGACAGATTTAGCACAACGTGATCCGAGCGGTTAACAATATAAAATTAATAAATTGTAATCTTTTACAAACCTTTTCTTTATAAAATAAACGCCTTCTGATAAATTGTTAAATCTTTAATTGGCTTAATATTTTTTCAGAAGAGTCAATAATGAATAATGACAAAGTAATTTGGGAATGAACAACGCATTTATTTCGGCGTGCATTATCAACCCATCAATGTCACAGATATGACGATAATATAGGGTTCAGCCCACCGAAGTAATAATCGTATAGAAAGAAGTGTGCTGTGTGATGTGTTTGTATGTCTAATTTTCCGTACATTGGCATTTCCCCTCCCTGTATTATGACTGATGAATTTTACAGTATGAAATTATACATAACTAGCTGACCTGGCCACACGTTGCTGTGGCTAACAATGCCTTCTACCGACAACGCCATTACCTAACTTTTATAACCAACGCCATATGTTAATTTGTATACATATCAAATCCACACCGCTCGCTTGCCAGCCCGCTCCCTTTAAATACTATATTTTTAAATCAATTTAAACAAAACCTTGACAAATTATAAACATAAACCTTTTTTATGAATTCTTCTATCTATTGGTGAAAACCGCATGAAAATCCGTTGCGTAGTTTAAAAGATATATGCATACAGACAGCGGGAGCGACTTTGCTTTATACTATGTAAAGAAATGCTTGATAATATTATTTATTTATTTTATTTATTTTTTTAATACATGAATTATCGAGAGTACATATAGTTTTTTTGTGATATTTCACCCTCCATGCTAGGGATGACCCTGTGTTATGGCGGGTAAATACAATGGATATTATGTTATAAATATAAATATCAATTGTGTTTAAGAATAGGTAAATTGATTAGGAAATGTGGCAAAACTGTGAAGGCAGATTAGGTGATTAATAATAATAATAATATATCTTTATTGAACAAAAAAAAAAAAAATGAAGATTTATAATTACAAAAACAAAAAGTACATCATAAGTACAGTAAAAGTACAGTTTAAAAGTTGCATACGTACGAAAGTTAATATCAGAAAACAAAATACATATATACAGTAGGTAATTAAAGAATAGAGATTTATAATTATAAATTTAGGTTTCTCATAACCTGCCTCACTAGGCTAGCCTGTGTTGAGGCAGTAATTTTATGTCAATTTATTATACTGTGAACATACCTACACTTATATTAGAATAAAATCACACAATAGAATGGTTGCATTAATAATAACAATAACATTGGTACAATAATAACAGCATTGGTTCAATATTAATTTCGAATTTGGGTGAGTGCACCGGTAAATGCTCTATCATTATTTTTTATCCAAATTTTTATGTTTTTTTTGAAATTTTTTTGTGAATCACATTTTTTTATACTAATTGGAAGAATGTTGTAAAGTCTTGTTGCAAGGTATCTGAAGCTTCGTTGACCAAAAGTAGTATGAGTTATGGGAATTTGTAGTAAATATTTGTTATTGTTTCGAGTACAGCGAGTATTTAATCTTTTTTCATAGTATTTGTGTATATTTGTGTATAGATGAGTGAGGATTGTTTTTGCATATATCTGCCGAACGTCAAACACATTCATAATATTGAAGATTAAGTTGGAGTCTGTAATTAGAGGTAGTCTAAGAATTAATTTTATAATAGTTTTCTGTGCCTTTATGATTGGGTCCAGTGCTGATGCAGTACCGCCTCCCCATGCTATGATACCATACTCAATAATGGATTGACAGACTGCAAAATAAATCATTTTCAGGTGTTTTAAGTCGAGAAAGTTTCGTATCGTTCTGAAAAAGTGCATGGTTTTTCTTATTTTGTTAGCAATTATTTGAGTGTGAATATTCCATTTGAGATATGGATCAATTGTGAGGCCGAGATACTTCATCTGTGTAGTGCGCTCAATGTAGGGACACTGACAAGATTCATCGGAATTTAAACATGTGTGTATTCTAATAGAGGCGTCATCATGAGGTTGACTTGTTATATTTATGCTTGATGAGACATATTTAGTTTTCTCAGTGTTCAATGTGAGCGTATTTGTATCTAACCACTTTTTTATAATGTTTATATCCGTTTCAGCTTTTTTGTAAACAGCTTGCCAAGTGTCAGCTTCAAATAGTAAAACAGTGTCATCGGCAAAACTAACTATTTTTCCCTGAATGTTAAAGTTACATAAGTCGTTGATATATAAAAGGAACAAAGATGGTCCTAATATGCTACCTTGGGATTAGGATGTTAAAATGCGTGAGGATTGGTATACCACTTCAACATTTCCTTTGAATCGTTAATTTTAATGAATTTTCAATAGGGGTGTTGAAATCCGACTTGGTTGAACCACCACCACATTCAGCCTTACTAAACGGCAAATGCTATAATCTCGCTGGCTCCAGACGACTGGGAGCAGTTGGGACCCTCATGCGGGACCTAATAACATAAATAAAATAAAATACCTAGAAGATCACTTCAGAGTAACACCTCATATTATAAAGTTTTAGTTTTGTTTGGTAGATTTACTTATTTCATCGGCCTGTCCTACGTGTCGAAAGTACTTATGCAAACTTGCAACAACAGGATGATCAACATAATTTGTCAACACTTATTCGATAAAGGTATTTTTTATCAATACCAATGGTGGTTAGTCAATCCTCGATATTCGACAGCTTAGAATATCCTTAGTTTATCGAGCCGTTTGCTCACTAGATATTTTTTTCTATAGATTAAACTAATTAGGTGTTATTGTTAGTACAAAATGCACACGGAAATCAACATTATTGGTAGGTTTTAAAATTGAGGGAAACTGAGTTCGTAGTTATTTATGATGAATATTATCATGAGTAGTGATGGCTTACGATGATTTACGAAAAACACAGCAAATAACGCTTAAAACAATTAATAGAATCAGTTTTTAAAAACGAACTCAGCAGAATGTTTGAAAAAACAAACTGTACGAGTATATGCCTTAGATTAATAAAATTGTGGAAGTTAGAAACCAGGAGGCAGATATAAGTACCGCTGCTCCAGGCACCATTTATTGGATAACCAAAACCTCTGCCGTAGGTCACCCCAAGTGGTTGGCTACATTTGGTGACTTAGCAGGGGTGCCCGGGTTCATGGGGTGAGGTTTGTCCACGTCTTGGCGGCGGATAAATTTGCCCACCAGCTGCATGGTAGGCCGGATCGAGAGAAAATGGTTGAGGGAGTACCTTTGACTTCTCCAGCCGTACTCTTTCGGAATATCATCTTGCAACGCAGTGAGAGGGATGGATTCATACGCCCATCATTCCTAGACACAATGACCCCCAGATTCCAACCCACCCCTCATACCCTTTTCCTTACCAGAACTTCCTTATTTTCCTATAAAGACCCGCAAACAGCATTCCCAAAGATGACCTAGGCCCTGAGGGGAAGTTTTTTTCCCCAGGGCCTCGTGTGCGGAGCTAATTAGAAAAACAAAAAAAACTGTTTAGGAATGTATAAAATATGTCAGTGTTGTCATCTTAGAGCATTTTTTACGATGTAGATAAAATTATCGGTGTTAGGGCATGTAAACACTGTCGACAAACGAACGTAGACGCTTAGTTATCGATGTAGATGCGCTAGATCTAGAAATTTTCTTTTAAATCGGCATGTGTCACTTCTAGGAATTGGCTGTTCTGTTTGGCTGCTGCACAAAACCTCGTCCAAATTCCATGTGACATGACAGGCTAATGGAGGGTGTAGGCGTCAGGGTGGATGATGTATGGCCGCCAGTTCTACGTCACACGTATTGTGCATTAACTGGCTTGTTGACCAGTGGGCAGACTGGGTCGGGGTAACTAGGTAGGTGCTATTGGAGACCCTGTCGATGATATTGAACAGTAGATTGGGTAATTAATTGTCAGGAAACTATTGAAAAGCTTCCTTACGCCAGTTACTAAGCTCAGTTAGAGAGAATTTGCTTAATATATTTGTAAGAGTCAGACAGTGAAAAGATGGATTTGCATGACAATTTTCTCTTTACGCCATGATAAAAACGCAAAAGTCACAAAGTGACAGAGGCATAACGAAGAATACCTAGATGAGATTCGTCCGTGCTCTGATTTTTCCCATATTTCTATACGGTGTGGAAACATTGACTTAAGAGCCAGCGTAAGGATGCGGATAGACGTCCCGAAATGTGATGCTGGAGAAAAATTCTACGAATATGGACAGCCAGATTGTAGGCTCATCCACAATAGGCTTTCAATTGCCTGTCTACCACGTAATTTAAGATGCTTTGAACACGATGTTCGTCAATTTGAAAATTCCAATGTGTTTTAGCAGAGGATGGTCAAATCACGCTGGAGTCATCAAGTAAGATTACACTGGAGTAGGGTACATCAGTGTCCTTGGCTCTCCACACAACGCAGAATCGCTAGGAGTGGCGGAGCCTTGTCCACTTGGAGTAAGGGTCATGATCCTCAGCAATGAGAAACCGACTTGAGAAGAAGGATTGAGACTATGTTCCTCGTTGCGTGTGTACTATGCTGAAGAATACGCTGACTAAAGTACTACTAAACATGTTTTAAATTTTACACATTCATCAATGGTTGTTTATTAGTTGCGTAAAATTTAAATCACGTCTATTAATTGAGGCCCTTATAATACAACTGGTTATCTATAATATAAAAATGAATCGCTAAATGTGTTGGTAAGCGCAAATCTCGAGATCAGCTGAACTGATTTCGCTAATTCTTTTTTTAGAATATTCCTTGAAGTAGGAGGATGGTTCTTACGGAGAGAAAAATTAAGAAAATTTGGCAGAAAATTGGATAATTTCAGAAAACCCGCACGTTTGACAATTCGCGTGTTTGAGAAAGACATTTTGCAAAATGTTAAATCAGGATTCTATTTTTGAAAAACTTTAAGGTGATAAATTTATTTAAAGTAGGTACTCCCCTAATAGCTTGAATCGAATCAAGAATTTTAGATATTTTAAATAGGTACCTATGTTAGGTACTAAATTTAATATACATGAAAAATGGAAATTTGAAAAAAAATTGTAAAAGGTGGCACGCGGGCCGTTTAAAAATTGAATGTACTGGGATTGAATATATGGAACGCGGGAGGAGGGTTGGTGGGACGAGGGAGCGGGAAAGGGAAGAGGGAAGGCGTGAAAGGTGGAAGGGGAACGCAGGAGGAGGAGGGGGACCTGGGAGGGGAAATCGGGAGGGGGGTTCGCGGGACGGGGGAAGGGGGGGGGGGGAAGTGGGGAGAGGGAAGGTGAGGTTGACGGAGTGGGAACGCGAGAGGGGAAGAGGACACAGGAGAAGAAGGGGAGGCGGAAGGGGAACGAGACGAATGGGAAGAGACACTCAGGGAGAAACAATTTCTTGGGGTTCCCACTCCGCCTCCTCCACCTCCTCCCCTCCCCCCCCTCTCACCGCCCTCCATCCCCCTCCCCCCTCCGCCTTTCCCTCCCCACTCCCCCTCCCCCCTCCGCCCTCCCACCTCCCCCCTCTCCCCTCCCCGCTCCACCCCCCTCCCCATCTCTCCCTCCCTCCCGCTTTCCATATATTCCATTCCAGAACATTCAGTTTTTAAACAGCCCGCATGTCACCTTTTACAATTTTTATTCAAATTTCCATTCTTCATGAATATTAAATTTGGTACCTAACATAGGTACCTATTTAAAATCTCTAAAATTCTTGATTCGATTCAAACTATTAGGGGAGTACCTACTTTAAATAAATTTATCAACTTAAAGATTTCCAAAAATAGAATCCTGATTTTACAATCATTAAATCATCAAACGTGCGATAATCGTTAGGTTTTCTGAAATTATCCAATTTTCTTAATTTTTCTCTTCGTAAGAACCATCCTCGTACTTCAAGGAATATACTAAAAAAAGAATTAGCGAAATCCGTTCAGCTGCTCTCGAGATTTGCGCTTAGCAACACATTTAGCGATTCATTTTTATATATATAAGATGATTCTTGTATCACTTTTTAGGTACTTACCTACAAAGTTGGTTTGCAAATTTAGTGCCAGAAACTCGTATCGCTCAATGTAATGTTACAAAATGGCTATATCTGTATTAAAACATCGATCAGAAATGCCTGCATATCGGATTTTAATCATACTTATTTTGGATGTCCGTGCGTGAGCACATGATTTTAATTTGTATTCCTGCCTGGTGCGAAAAATTAAACAAGTTGAGAACTTATAATTTCCAAAGCTGGTAATGAAAGTATAAATCATATTGTCAGACAAGCGATAAAAAAGGTATAATTTTTTTATTGTAATTAATAATTCTATTTGAAATGTTTATTTATTTCGTTTAAATTTTTGACATGTGACGTAATTTTTACTAACAATCGAAATAAAAATTCATCTACATAGATCTATATATACAGGATGTTAAGGAGTATAATTGACTTACTTTAACCAGTAAATGAAAGTCTTGATATTTTGGTCTCTACTTAAATCTTTTAAAAAATCAGTAGATAGTGGAATGTTAGGGTCGGGTGAGGGGTTGGGCCTTTACTCGACTGAGTGACCAGTGACGACATGTGGAATTTTTTGTTTTTCATATTGAAAAAAGAAAAAAACACATTTAAAAAGTCATCGGAGATCTATATTCACTATTTTTTTTACTACAAGGAATATCAGGAAGCACTTGTTATAAAGATAGGTACGTCCCATTTTTTATAAATACTTCGAGCTTCACAAATCCTTCAATTAGAATATCTCGTGATTTTTCACTGATCTGTGTAGCCTAATACTAATTTTCGATACTTTTTTTTTACATTAACTTCATACAAGAAGGCTTAAGGAAATTAATTTCCCTCAGGGCCTATGTCATCTGAGATGATGTGTGGAGGGTCTTTTTGAGGAGAGGAAGGAGTGAACATTTGTCTTAAAGAGACTCATGTTATAGGAAGGAGAAACACAGAGGATGTCAAATCGTTCCAAAGCCGAGCTGTTGTTACTGTGACAAATGTCAGCCGTGTACATATGTTGGGCACGCGTTCGGCGTGTTTTCCAACTATGCACCGGTGCCGAGGGGATCAAGGACGCTAGTTCCTTGGAGTATTTTCCATCGAAATACTGGGTAGAACAAGCGAAGACGCGAAGCCCATGCTCTGAAGATTGCAATACGTCTGTTAAAATAAATACCATATAATACCTTGGACACATAATCACCAGTTATCTGATGGACTATGATGACATCGATAGGCAAAAAAGAACTCTCAACGTAAAAGCAAACATGCTCAGCAGAAGATTCCGCCTTTGCAGTACCGCTGTAAAAAGGACGCTCTTCCTTTCCTTCTGCGCAACGCTGCATACGTGCGAACTTTGGGCAAACTACAAGAAGAGTAGTATAGAAAGACTCCGGGTTCAATACAACAACGCCTTCAGCATAATGTTTGGTCTCCCCAGATATTGCAGCGCTTCCCAGATGTTCACGGAGGGGCGAGTTCCCGACTGGATCCACGGTGGCAGGAATGAGGGAAAGGATATGCAGCTCTGGAAATATCCTCGTCATGGAAGCCCGCCTCAGTCCATATCTTTTATTTTTCTTTTTTTTACTTTAGCTCCACACAGGAGGCACCGAGGAAAACAATTTCCCTAGGGCCTATGTCACCTTTGAGGATACTGTGTGGAGGGTTTTTTAAGGGAAAGGAAGGAGAAGAAGATATGGGAAGGGAAAAGGTTTGAGGGGTGGGTAGGAATCTGGGGGTCAGTGTGGCCAGGAGTGACGGACGTATGAATCTATTCCTCACATTACGGTGCAAGGCAAAGGGTCGGAAGAATCCGGCTGGAGAGGTCAAAAGGCCTCCCTCAATCAGTCTCCTCCGATCCAGCCCGCCACGCAGTGGTTGGGCAAACGTATACGCCACCAAGACCTAGACAAAACTCATCCCATGAACCCGGGCACCCCTGCTAAGTCACAAAACGTAGCGAACCACTTGGAGTGACCTGTGGCAGGGGTGTTAGTTGTCCAATAAATGGTTCTTGGGGCGGCGGTACCTATTCGCGCCTCCCAAATTAAATTGATGCACTGATGCAGAAAAATACTGGCTCCTAATGTGGTCACAGAATACTAAAAGCTAATTATTACCACTTTCTTTTATTACTACCTTTATTTCATGTACAATCATATTCACCTGTTTTTCTTTTTTTTTCCTCTTTCAATAATTTGTATATGTGTTATTACCCTTATGGATGTGTGGGATTGCACTATTCTACCGACATACCGGAATATACATTTATTATTATTATTATTATAAAATTAAAAACTACTTGAATAATTTTTTTAATGCTCTGTTTAGAGTTTTAAAAATTAATTTAAAATATCCATTAAATTTCAGTAACTAACTTGCTAACTAGGTAGAAACTTCCATGCAGTTTCCAATCGACTGTAAGATCTTCAATCATCCTCCCCTTACCAAGCCCCACTCCCCGCCACCACTACCACCCCCGCAGAATCTCGGGGGATGGACCAAATCGGCAGCAATTTGCGGTGCGGAACGATCCATCTTCACAAGTCAATAAGCTCTCTACTCTCTACCCCCCACTGTCCCGGTTGAGTGTCTAGTGTGCGCTGTAATCTTAGCACAACGCGGAGAAGCAACGGGAAATAAAAATCACTTGATTTTCTTTAAGATTTTATGTAATACTTTTTGAAAGCTTTTCAACACGTACACGGTAGGTTCGATAGCCTGGCTAGTTAGAATAGAAAAACAATCTGTAATAACTGTGGACTTCTTATTGTCTTGAGGATTTTTTTTTATAGTGAAAACTTCTTTAGCGCCGTTTTGATTTCAAACTCGATGAAATGAAAAATACACATACATCTGTAGGATTTAACCTGCGAGAGAATAATATAGTATAATCGGTCTCCTCTTTGTGAAAACTTCTTTAGCAACGTTGTGATTTTAAACTCGATGAAACGAAAAATAGGCAAACTAAATAGAGACAAACACATACGCCAAAAAATTTAGCCTGCGAGAGAACGAGATAATATATTTTGTCTTCTCTTTGCGCGGTGCTTCGTTGCCTATCGGTCTCCACTTTGTGCGGTGTTTCGTAGCTTCCCCACTCTTGTCTACTATAGTTTTCTGAAGATTTCACTTCTACAACGTGTGAATTGCACACTCTGTTTTTGTTGCACGGTTATGATTTGAAACTCGATGAAACGAAAAACAGGTACACTAAAAAGAGACAAACACATACGCCCACAGAATTCAGCCTTCAAGAGAACAAGATTATATATTGCATCTCCTCTTTGCACGGTGCTTCGTAGCCTATCGGTCTTTTTTTTGTTATTTGTTTTTGGGGTGTTATGCCGTGTTGCGCTACCTCCTCCTTTAGCCAACGTTTCGAACAGCGTTATAGTGTCCATCATCAGGGCAGATGTGTTAATGTTAGTGGTAAAATGTGTGCTTAAGTACTCCGAAGCAATACCGTGTTGCCAGCTCCACTCCACTGCGAGCTGGCATTACAGTATACTTCGAGATGGTTTTCTGCATTTAGCTTTGGTGTAGCCGTCAATTATCGGATACCAAGAACTATTGAGCTTAGCTCCGTCGTCTCTATTAATTTTAATAGGATTTTTATGAATTTCAATTTCCTCTGTATTATATTTTAAAGTTTCTTTTCTGGAGATACTATTTTGAAACTTATCCAAACACAAAAGTTGCAGAACGAAATCAAAGGAAACACATGCGACAGTTGCTAAAATACGCGAAGGAAATCTCATAAAAGAACAATAATAAACCCTGGTGACGGTAAAATGGTCAGCTCTACTAAACCGAATGGCGGTAAAGTAACTGAGTGTGGAATGTACTGCCCAAACATGGCGATTTTTGTCAACATTCCCAATACACGAATACGAATAACCAAGTAAAGTGTCACCTTTTGCCAATATTTTGTCATAAATACTGTCAACATATGGCTATTGTTTGCTAACTATGCCAAATATGCCAATTCGAATAGCCATGTAAGGTGTGACCATAAGAGTAAGATAACCCAAACCGTCGGTGTACAAAGCTTGACGCTTTAGTCTAGACCATAAATATACCAAATCACCCACCACACGCGGCGGACTACTGAATTTGACATACGAATACCGGCCTCTGTTCTGAATGTTAGATATATGAGTTAGTTAAAAGGTTCCCAGATTCGCACATAGAGAGCAGTGCTAAGAGCTTTCACGAAAGTCCGCAAGATAGCGGCTGGATTTGTTATGTGTTAGTGCTCTAGAGGGCCGAGGGCCGAGGTTTAGCAGCTCTCACAAAACACGGTTTGAATCAGATCCATTTCAACTAGCTCCTAGTTAGGTTGACTACTCGCACTCACAACTTGTAATACGCG
This sequence comes from Limnephilus rhombicus, assembly GCA_929108145.2. Taxonomy (NCBI): domain Eukaryota; kingdom Metazoa; phylum Arthropoda; class Insecta; order Trichoptera; family Limnephilidae; genus Limnephilus; species Limnephilus rhombicus. The sequence goes on along the minus strand of OV815295.1, from coordinate 24,644,895 downwards.
AAGTATTAATAAATCCAGATTAACATTATAAAGAACTCTATTCTTTCCAAAAGAAGTAATCTCCTTCCAAGACGAGTTGGGGAACCTGATTGTGTGAACTCAACATTGAATGGAAAATCAATTATAATAGTCCTTTAGAAGAATCTTTAATTTAAAAATGTATCTACAACTTTTATTATAGTATATTGATCAAGTAACATTAAATTGAAGTGCTATAATCTAATATATAAGTAATAGTGGTATTAAAACACTAGAGCGTTTTGTAATTTAATGAAAATTTTCTTTGTTTCAGATTCAGCTGTATGGTTTCAATAAGGAGCTGTACCACAACATGTCAGAAGCTCAGCACAAGTCCCAAGGGATCGTTGGAATATCTCTCATGGTTCAGGTATGAACAACCATATTTCATATTTCAAAACATACAGTGGTAATGGTAGAGCATCTTTATCCAAGAAATATAGTCTTCATTTAAGAAATCTTGTCTTCAATGAAGATATATGTAACATTTAGTGAAAAAATACTCGTATTCATTGGCAATCAAGTCTGTATTCAAGAAAAGTATCTCTTTCAATTGAAGGTTAGTTTTTGTTCATGAAATCTAGCCTTTTGAGGGATTGGGAAATTACAAAAAAACTCGACGGGCGACTGTGATTTCTTTGACATCAATTTGGAAATTTCGAATATGGAGACATATATACATATTTGCGATATTTTCCGTTACGATACCGTTACCGTGAATATAAAAGCGTCTACTTGATCAAGAAACTAGACTGCGTTCAATAAGAAATATTGTTTTATTTTTAAACTAGCTTTTATCCGCAGCTTCACCAACACCATTGATGCATTCTTTCATGCATTCATTCATTCATTTATTCATGGATTCACTCATTCATTGATTCATTGATTCATTCATTCATTCGTTGATTCATTCATTCATTCAGTCAGGCATTCTAATTAATTCATTCAATCATTCCTTCATTCATTCATTTCCGGCATGCGTTGCCTTCCCTCTCCCCACTCCACTCACCCGCTTCCCCCGTCTCGCGAACCCACCTCCCGAGTTCTCCACCCCCCTCCCGGATTCTCCTCTCCCCTCCCGGGTTCCTCTCCCCCCTCCCGGGTTCCCCTCCTCCCTCCCCTCTCCCGCGACACATCAAATTCCCAAAGTTTCATCGCAATCGGATGAACGGTTAGCAATGCATAATTTCATGATGCCAGAACTCACTATTATGTATAGAACCCATCGCGGGCATGCACACATCAAATCCCCAAAGTTTCATCGCAATCGGATGAATGGTTTGGCAACGCTTGGCAACACTATATATATATATATATATATATATATATATATATATATATATATATATATATATATATATATATATATATATATATATATATATATGCATATATATATATATATATATATATATATATATATATATATATATATATATATATATATATGCATATATACAAACATAGGACGTTGAGAGAGAGATATAAGTTAGTAAAGTTTCACTTCAGTCTAAAGCACACTCGTTTTTTTAATGTATTTCATTCAGCAATTCACATTATCCAGTTAGTTATTTTTTAGACCGCTAAGTCTTCGATACCAACTGTGCTTGTTTTTGTGGTAAAATATAAAATGAGTTTTTTTTGTTTCAGATCGGCGATACCCCCAATCCAGAACTTCGAATCATAACGAGTACTTTCAACAAAGTGTTATACAGAGGTGAGCCCATTCCCTCATTACTGTTAATGTAACCGGACCATTACTGTAATTAAAACTTATGTTAATGGTATTTTAGGAAACAGTAGTACACAATACAGGTTCCGCAATTACCAGGTGAGTTATCATCTGCCGGTTTAAAAGGTTATTCAACGGTTATTATTTATATTCCACAGTTAATGAAACCATTTAAGACTTTTGTTATAGTGTTGACGTAAGGTAAAACTGCAAAATAAAGTGTTTATGGGGCGATTATCTTGAATTGGAACCGAAATATATCAATTAAATGTTCAAGCATGCCAACTGATCGAGTTAAAACAGAACTTTCCTACGCTCAGTCAATTATTCAACCGTTTTATTTTTATTTTTTCATTTACGCCACACAGGAGTTCTTAAGGAAAATATTTACCCTCAGGGTTTATGTTATCTTTTGGGTGCTGGATGGAAGGACTTTTCAGAAAAGGAGGTAAAGGAAGTTCTGGGAAGGAAAAAAGGACCAAGGGGTGTGAAGGAATCTGTAGTTTAGTGTCTCCAGGAGTGACGGACGTGTGAATCCATCCATTCCACTGCGGTACAAGGCGATGTTCTGAGAGAGTCCTGCTGGAGAGATCAACAAATCTCCTTTAACCAGCCTCTCCCGATCCGACCTGCCACCCTGTTGCCGGGAACCCCTTCTAAGTCACCAAACGTAGCGAACCACTTGGGGTGACCTACGGATAAATCTGCGGCGATACCTATGCACTCCTCCGAAAGTATACATTTTTCAGCATATACCTTTTGAAAATATCACAGCTTTTAAATTCTTCAACTACAGTTACTTTTTTGAACTCACTGTCCACCATATTAAGAAAATTACTGGACTGGCTCTCTTTACGGTTTTAGGCACATTCAGACGATTTTTAACATTCAAATAGCAAAAATATTTTATTACCAACAGACTTACAGACTTGCGCTACAATACTTGAAAGTCGTGACAATTTCCTCAAATGTCCGAATCTTGTACAAAAAGTTTAAATGGCAATTCTTTCTTAGTTTGTGACTAAAAATGTACAAATACAAATTCTAACGTTTCTTTGTTGCGTTTTTACGTAAGGGGTCGTCCATTAACCACGTGAGACTCGAAAGCGAGGGGGGGGGGGGGGAAGGAGGAAAAAATCACGAAACATCACAAGGAGGGGGGGGGGGGGAATATAATGAGATATCACGTGAATTTATTATACCTGAATTTAAAGATAATAACCTGAAAATTTCAATATTTATTTGTATTAAAAAATAACACGTGATTTTTGGTATAGGGGGGGGGGGGGGTAGTCCAAAACATCACCACATATTACCACGGGGGGAGGGGGTTAAAAAGTTGCTGAAAAACACCACGTGATTAATGGACGACCCCTAAGCAACTTGATTTTACATAAATAGCGCTCATATTTGGCATCCCCCAAGGTACCGTCCTCGGACCATTATTATTTCTTATGTATGTGAATGGCATTTTTCAATGGGAGATTAAAGTTAAATTAATCTCTTATCGCAAAGAATGATCTTTAAAGTAATATTTAACTGCCTTCTCAACAGAATCACTGTTTCAATTGTTTCCAGTACCAAATGTCGATGACATAATATTTGAGCAAGCTTCCATTATAAAAATGTGTAAAGAAAATATAACAAAGAATATCAAGAATTTTACAAGCTAATGAGGAATGGAAACCTATTTTACACTTAATTTTAAAACAACTCAAACACAAAACCATTATATTTACCGACCCATAAAAAACTATAATAACCTCAACCTAATCAACCAATCGAAATAAATAAATAAAATGAAACAATTAAAAAAAAATACTTAGAGTAAAAAATTATTATTATTTTAAACAAAATATATTATAACTAAGTAAGATTCGTAGCTCCCTTATCAGGCGCAAGAGCTCCTCTTTTCTGTTAAGGTGTACATGAAAAATAAACAAAATATTGTGTAATCCCAGTTGACTAACCGGAAAGACGTTGATGACTTAAACAAAAATTTGTCTTCCTACAGGAGCCTCCACCGCCATAAAACACCTGTCCCTGAGTGCGCTGCTCCCCGACACCGAGCATTTCATCACGTATGAAGGTAGCACCACACATCCCGGCTGCTGGGAGACGACCGTCTGGATCATACTGAACAAGCCTATTTATATCACCAAGCAGGAGGTAAGGAGAGAGTTGAAGTGAATGAATTTGTGATGTTATAGTGTCATTTTTTAATGCTCAATTGGCGGTTAAATGAACTGTAATGGAAGATCATGCGATCGGGTTGCCATAAATGGGAATCATTTGAAACATTTTGGTCCTTCGAGCTGGATCAATTGAAGTTGGCACTAAACCCCAAAACAACACTTACCCTGAGTGATGCACAATTCATACCGATATCAGTTCAAAAATGAAGTTGCGAAAGTTCTAATAATTTATGTTATATCTGGTATTATTTATATTTAATCAATTTTTGTGATTAAATGTAAATAATAATTTAATCACTTCTCAATAACTTTAGGTTCTTGGTAACAAACTGGTTTATTACGAGTTTACGTATTTACAATAATTATGCCACAGGTCACACGACCTCTCTATACTAGTGGCTAATTGAATCTGGGCGATATGCTGGCCAGAACTAGTTTAGACGGCCACCTTCTAGCGGGTACCCCTGTCGACCATCGATAGACGCACTTTCCTACTGGCATCTGTCGGCATCACTAATACATTACAACTTATAATAACAATGATGACGATAATATTTTGTGGGTACAACAACTTTCCAAATCACTGGCATAAGTAGATAGTTTTAAGTCTTCTTTCTTCTTTTCTTCTTTCTTCCCAGGTAAGGCTTTGAAGAAACAAACGACCTTGGAATTTGGAATAGTCCCAAAACTAATAACTCACCGAATATAGTTAAAATATACCTACGTTCTTCAAATTCAGAAATCCTAGAATCAGCGGTTAAGAGAATTTCACACAGAGTATCTATTGAAAAATATTTCTGCCATTACTAAAACCAAAATATATGTAGTGGAGGACTATTTCAGGCTAATGACAGGTTGTTTTTTTTTAAATGTTTAACAGCCGACTAAAGGCTCATAGTTACAAAATTACAAAGTCAGTGCTATTGCAAAGTAAACTTCTCTGTCAAATAATAGTCTAATCATTCTGTTTACTTAATCTGCTTGCAGTAAAGCAATACACAAAGCAGTTATAACTGATATAATAATTAATCAACAACAATGGCTGCCTTTTGCAAAATGTCGTTTCTCGATGGCACTGACTTGATCACGTGACACTTCCAAATACGTCAGCCGCCAAGTATGCGCTGGACTTGCGCCTAGCCCGAGTGACGTTGCAAACTGAAATTAATTGCATTCACCTAGAAATTGAAGACTGTCTAGCCGTCGACACACTTCAAAGTTTTCAAAATTTAAAACTTACAGCATTTGTCTTGTTTCAGATGTACGCGTTACGGAGGCTGATGCAGGGGTCTGAAGAAACCCCCAAGGCTCCCCTCGGGAACAACGCCAGACCCCTGCAGAAACTGCATCACCGGACCGTGAGGACTAACATTGACTTTCAGAGCCAACAGGTAGCCAAAGTAAATAATCTTTTATCTTTTTATTTATTTATAGCTACAAATAAGACATTTTTAACCCCAAATCACTAACCTTATTTTTCGACGCTTATTATTAACCTTCGTCATTTCGACTACGGTACTAAATAAAAGGGGTTTAAGGGTTTTATTAAAACAAAATATGTACATTTTTCTTTTTGTTATTAATGAACAGTGTTTATTTGTATTATTTCTCATATTTAGAAAAACCAAAATATCAAATTTATACCAAAGCCTTAAGAATGAGACCGTAGTTTTCAAGCAAACTCAACAATTGTAACATTTTTAAAGTTGGTATTTGAATTACTTATAACTAAATTTTGAAAAAAAAACGCAATTCAAATATCAAAAACAAAGACTTGAATTAACTAATAAAATAAAAGTTTTTGTGAAAATCTAGAAACAAATAAAAATTTACGATTTTAGATTTTCACGGCCAAAAGTATTTTAGTTATTAGTTTTTGGGGTATTATGCCTTGTTGCGCTACCTCTTTCTTTAGCCAACGTTTCGGTCAGCGTTGCAGTGTCCATCAAACATCACCCCTAACTTACTATTACACATCTGCCCTGATTTAGACCCTTTTACCCTTTGTGCTATGCTTAGATGTACGCGTCTCTCAGCGAACACGAACGGTGTAAATGATTGTGCGACAAATAAATTGTTAAAGTGATTTAAAAATAAACGAAAAACGCTCAAACTACTTCAAAATGGTGCAGTGTAAAAATGTAAAAAATATGTCGCTAAAGACAGTGAATTAATCAAATGCATCGACTGTAATGGATCTTTCCATAAACTATGTGCTATTTCAAATCCCGCCATTAACGTGGGTAATGAATTTATTTGTGTAAACTGCGGAACCCAGCGAACAATAGCGAACACAGAAACGGCGAACATGAAATCCGGAGGCAGCGGGTCACAAGGCCCAAACTCAGAAAGTATCCCAGAAATGAAGCAAATTCTTAATGAAATAAATAATAAAATAAGCATCATGTATGTCATGAAAAAAGATATGGAGACTCTCACACAGTCAACTGAGTTTCTATCCAACAAATATGACGAACTGATATCGCTACACCTAGAATTGGGAAAAAAACTAAAAGAAAACGAAAACAAACTCAATGAAGTTATAAACAAAAACACATACCTTGAAAAATGTAATAAAGCACTGGAACACAGGATTCAAGAAATTGAACAAATAGAAAAAAACTGTAATATTGAACTGTTTGGCCTGGAAATGAAAAAAGATGAAAATATTGAAACAACCATAAAGACAATTGCAGAAAAACTAAACACAAATTGCGAAAATATTGAGAAGGTTTGGAGACTTCCTAATAGAAAAGACTCCAAACCGGCTAACGTAATCGTGAAGTTCATGCGTCAAACTTATCGAGATGAGTGGTTACAAAAAAAAAAACCATATTAACAAACAATGACATTTACAAGAATGGAAACAACGACCGAATTTATATCAATGAAAATCTAACTAAAGAAAAAAAAGATCTACTATACATTACAAAACAAAATTTAAATACATTTGGGTACAAAATGCCAAAATATTGATAAGAAGTGAAGGTGATGGGAAAATTATCCATATAAAAAATGAGAATGATATAAACAAATACATTTAAGAAAACAAAAAAAAAAAAATCAAAATTCCTTTTGAGTCGGAACAGTTATTTTATCAGTTACTAAATCCACGCCATGGAAGATTCGACGCCATTTCAAACTCACAAATTTATCAAGTGCTATAATTTGGATAACTGGATAAACGATAAAAACATCAAAATGAGGTTTGTGGCTATTCATCTAAATATAAGATTATTGAAAAAGAATTTTAATTCATTTATTGCACAAGTAAGCGACGTTCTGCAGTTTATAGATGTAATTTTTCTAACGGAAATAAATATTAAAAACGAAATAATACCTATGTTCAATATACCAAACTTCACATCGATTGCAAATGCTCGAGAGAATAGAAGAGGAGGGGGATTAATCATGTACTTAAAAAACCATCATACTTTTAAGAAAACAAATATTTCTTTTAAAAGCTGCGAGACAATATCTGGAGAAATCACCACCGTTTATCAAGATGTCATAAATATACCTGCAGTTTATCGTCCGCCGAGCAGCAACAAGAAAATATACTTGAAGGAACTAAAACAAATATTACAATTAACTTCATCTGATTCAAACTACTTGTATTGTGGTGACATCAACTTGAATTTGTTGGATACAAAAAATAGTGTAATTACAGAATATCAAAATCTACTCCGTGAAAATGGTCTAGAAAATGTAATATTAGATGTGACTCGGGATGAAATTTTAAACGGAAAAAATGTGTATTCATGTATTGATCATATTGCAGTTCGCAACCGTAATAACACTGTATTTTCATGTATTGTGACTAACAAAATATCCGACCATTATATAACAGGAGTTGCAATAGGTAAAGAGGTACTTACAAAGGATTTAAATAAAAAAAGTGAAATTATTGATAATAAATTGGTATATTCTAAATTAAAACTAATTAATTGGGGGAAATTATTACAAACTGAATGTCCTTCAGAACTGTACGATAATTTAAAAAATATTTTTGATAATATCTATGCGTCCTCGAAAAAAGAAAAATTATTTGAAAATAATCTTAGGCACAACAACCCATGGGTTACTGAAGAAATTAAGAACATGATTAAAAAAAGAGATTATCTTTACCGAAAATGCAGGAATAGCTCAAATAACCCGGTATTTTGTTTAGAATATACGCGGTATAGAAACAAAACAAACAAACATATTAATATTACTAAAAACACGTTCCATAAAAACGTAATAAATAGCTTAAACGGCAACCCGAGGAAACTGTGGGACGAAATAAATAATCTAATAGGTAAACCTAAACAAAATTTAGATAAAATAATCCTTCAACATATGGGAAGTCAAGGAGACACAAAGTTTTTATGCGATAAATTTGCCACAACATTTGTAAATGAAATAAAAGACATAAGACATAATTGTACTAAAAAATTCCTAGATCGTAACACGTATACAACTCCTGCTATTATGTCGATGAGATTTAGACCTGTATCACAAAAAGATGTTAAAAAAATTATTAATGATATGGATGTTAAAAAATCAGAAGGCAATGACCAAATAAGAATTAAAGACCTGAAGTTAATTGCTGATAATATAATCCCAGTACTGACTAAACTAATTAACCTTTGTGTAAGTAAAAGTATCATGCCTGACGAACTTAAAACATCCATCATCAGACCTATATATAAATCAGGAAACCACAAAGATTTCACAAACTATCGACCAATAGCGATTCTCTCGTGTATTGATAAAATTATTGAAAGGGCTATCTTTAATCAAATACAAAATTTTATAGAAAAAAATAGAATCATAAATCCCTTACAGTACGGATTTCAAAAAGAAAAAAGTACTACACAATTACTTTCTAAATTCACTGACCATATAAACTGTCATTTGAATGAAAAATATTATGTAGGCATAATTTTTATACATTTTAAAAAGGCCTTCGACACATTGGACCATGAAACATTACTAAAGGCAATGGAGGAATGTGGTATTAGAGGTCCTTTAAATAATTTTTTTAAAACTATCTGTTTAATAGAAAAATTAAAGTTAAAATTGACGGAATTTTAAGTGATGAAATGTTGGCAAACACTGGGGTAGCTACGGGATCGATATCGGGACCTACGTGTTATATTATGCAAGTAAACAGTTTACCAAACGTAATAAAACGTTGTAAATGCTACATGTTTGCAGACGATACTTGCATTATATGTGCTGACAAAAATCCACAAAAAATTCAGGAAATTTTACAAACTGATCTAAATAATATAATTAAATGGTCCCACGACAATGGCATTATTATCAACGCAAAAAAAACCAAATATATGCTTATACATTCACCACATGCAAATTGTCAGGATAAGGAATTGCACATTAAAAGTCATTCATATGATTGCTTGCACACAAAAAACCAATCCCTGCAGTGTAATTGCCCAAATATATAAAAAGTGTCAATTTTAACTGGTCAATTCATATTGAAAATGTATGTAATAGATTAAGATCCATATTAGGGAAATTTTATCACCTAAAAAACTTTGTTAATAAAAATATATTATACTGTATGGTGATAAACAAGTGCATCTTACATTATTAACAGTTTTTATACACTCAATATACCTTAAACTGCTCTCGAAAAAAGTTTAATTTGAAGCTGTCAATACATAGTGTTCTAAAGATATACCAAAAGTGTCTAGTGATTAGTACCGAGTTGCAAATCATACTTTAACATTCAATTATTAATTAAGTGCGGGAAAAAAAATAAGATTGTTCAAAAATAGCCTCATCACCAACACAAACTGAAAAAATGGCAACATCACATCGTCATCATAAAACTAGATCCAACTCTTCCTCGGGAGATTCATCCAGCTCCGTTATGGAGCAACTTGCTAGGATCAGCGACCAGCTAGCCGCGCTGTCCTACTTGCCAGCCGCCGTCAAGGAACTGCGGGATGAGGTCAGTGATGTCAAACACTCCATCGACTTCAGCGGAAAAATAGTAGAGGATATGAGCAAAAAAATCACGGCAATGGAGAATAAGCTGAAGCTGGTCGACTCATTAAAAAATGAAGTCGATTCCCTGAAGGTCCGCTTAGCCAACATTCAAGATGACATGGAGCAGCGTGACCAGTGGGCGCGCCGCTCCAATATAGAATTAGTCGGCATTCCTGAAAGGAATGAAGAAAACCTAATAGGTATTGTTTCCAGCCTTGCTCGAAAAACAGGGTTCGACCTTGATCCCAAAATTGATATAGATTTCGTTACACGAGTGGCACCGAAGCAATCGAAGAAAGGTCAACATAAGCCCATAATTATCAAAATGCAAGCTAGATATAGAAAGGATGATTTCTTGTCTTCAATCCGAAAGATGCAAAATTTAACCGGCAGCGACATCGGATGTGGCGGCGACTCCCGCGTCTACGCTAACGACCACCTGACGAGCGCATCAAAACGGCTGCTGCACCTGACGAAGGAAGCAGCCAAGCAAAATAACTTTCGCTTCGTCTGGGTCCGCAATTGCAGAATCCTTGTCAGAAAATCCGAGGGTTCTCACATCAGATCGATCCGAAAGGCTGAAGACTTAAACAAAATCTTATAAAACTTACACCTACACAAATGTTAACATTTTTATTTCTTATTTTTTATTTCTTCATAATATCTCTGTTTTTAACATGTAATTGCCTCTTAATCTCAGCACTGTATAACAAAATCTCTTCTAATAATTTTAACTCTCTTGTCTCGCTCACTACCATATTAATGAATCATTTACTTTGCTGGAAGTACTTAACAAAAATAATATTATTATATTACTCCACTGTAATCACTGCAAACGTACGTTATTATTGTAACCATGTAAATTTAATTGGTTCGATTTCAAAATCAAGATTCACCATAAAATCTTTAAAAAATGTATACTATTTTACAGTTTTCAATGTCAAATTGTCAATTATAATATTATATTCAACTGATCTTTGCTACGTTTCCATAGTCCAACATACTGTATTATTATTATTACTGTTTTCACATAATATGTTGACCTACATGTTCCATTCAAATGCATGCTCTCGGTGAATTAAATATATATTATCAAAATGTTAGAGGTCTCCGAACCAAAACGCATGTGTTTCTTTCCAGCATTCTTAATGCCGATTATGACGTGATATGCCTAACTGAGACATGGCTTCTGCCAAGTATATTTGACTGTGAATTATTCGATGAACGTTATGTAGTGTACCGTTGTGATCGCGACTACATGTTGTTAGGCCAGGCGCTCGGTGGTGGTTCACTGATTGCAGTATGTCGCGAACTGCCCACGTGCCCCTCACTCTCCCTCCCACCCGTACAGCGCGCAGAGATATCCACAGCTACTCTTGCACTAGGCTCTGGCGCGCGTGCTTCTAAACTACGCATATACTGCTCATACTTCGTCCAAGGTGCGGAGCAGAGTAAATCTTTAAGTGACTTTTTTGAATTTATATCTTCGTTGTATACCAATTTCCCTGATGATGAATTCCTTCTATTAGGAGATTTCAACATACCACATGCCCAATGGCTTCTGCCTTTGACCGCAAACGGTGCCCTGGTACTTAATAGATCCTCAACCGATGCACTAACTTCAACACTTTCTGATTTTTTAGACTTTACCGGCTTCCATCAATTCAACAACCAGCTTAATGTAAACGAGCGTGTTCTCGACCTGGTGATTTCGAGTTGCATGTGCACTGTAAGGGGGTGCAATACACCGCTAGTGCCGGAGGATGCACACCACCGCTCGCTAGAGGTGGTGCTGCGCATGGCCCGCGAGCCGTCCCTCCAAATCCCACGCTCGCGCACGGTCCGCTCCTATCACAGCGCTGACTATGTGCAGATTAATAGCGCCTTAGCAGCCGTTGACTGGACAACGACTCTTAACAGCAGTAATGTAGACTCAGTCACGGCGCGCTTCTATTCAGAATTAAATAAGGTAATTGTCATGCATGTACCATCTAGAACAGTTAACATAGATTCCAGGTACCCCCCATGGTACAGCGCTGTCTTAAAAAAAGTAATTAAAGATAAACTTAAATTCCACAAAAAATATAAAATTTATAACCGCATCTCTGACTATTAAATTTTCTCTCTTCTCCGAGAACGACAAAAGCGTATGGAGAAGGTGTGCTATGATAATTTCATTAATATGGCCGAAATTAATATCAATACCGATCCCAAACACTTCTGGACCTTTGTTAAATCTAAGCAAAGAAGCTCTGAACTACCTAACAATATGTTTCTTAACTCCCAGCGTGTATCGGGTGGAGAAGCTATAAGTAACTTATTCAACATACATTTTCAATCCTCCTTTGAATCCCCCGCCCCGTCCACCTCGTCTACCAATCGAATATATAATCCAAACACCTCAGTACTAAATCTTAATAATTTTCATATAGACACTGAATTAGTTTGTAAATATCTCAAATCATTAGATCCTACCAAAGGCAGTGGGCCTGATGGTATACACCCGGTATTTTTAAAGAATTGCGCTAATGTTTTATGTTATCCGCTAAGTCTAATATTCAAAACTTCTTTGTCTTCTGGTATTTTTCCACTAGAATGGAAAAGTTCATATATTGTGCCTATATTCAAAAAAGGCGACAAACACAACATAGAAAATTACAGACCAATCTCTAAAATAAATGTAATGGGTAAACTTTTTGAAAAGATTGTTTTCGATATCATTTTTCCTTGTATACGACCACACATCATTTCGAATCAACACGGCTTCGTGAACAGAAAATCAACAGAAACTAATCTATGCGAATTTGTTGACACAGTCCTTGTTGCTATGGATAACGGTTTTCAAGTCGATGTAGTCTACACAGACTATTCCAAAGCCTTTGATAAAATTCCACACAGCATTTTAATTGAGAAAGTCGAAGCAATGGGTATACACGGTGACCTCCTTCGTTGGTTAGCCTCTTATCTCGACAATCGTACGCAAGCTGTAACTGTACTGGGGTTCTGCTCTAGCTTTGTCCCCGTAACCTCAGGAGTTCCCCAAGGATCTCACCTTGGCCCCCTTTTATTCAACATTTTTATGAACGATGTTAACAAAACTATTCGTAATTCTCAGCTGTTCCTATATGCGGATGACAAAAAGATTGTCAAAATCATTAAATCTGAGATGGATTGTATAGAGCTCCAGGATGACCTGAACTCCCTGGTCAATGTGTATTGTTTAGAAAACCGCCTTCTTTTGAATGCAGATAAATGTTCCGTCATATCTTATTCTCGAAAGAAAAACACTATACTATATCCGTACATAATTAAAAACAATCTTTTAAATAGGGTAAATGAAATTAAAGATCTTGGAGTTCTATTAGACAGTAAGCTTCTTTTTCAATCTCACGTCGAGCACATCACGTCTAAGGCTTTGAAAATGCTAGGATTTATACTTAGAGTAAGTTCTGTTTTCAAAAATCCACAAACATTTAAGATTCTCTACATATCATACGTCAGAAGCCACCTAGAGTATGCTTCAACAGTATGGAACCCCCATTGTTCTACATATAAATCAAATATAGAAAGAGTCCAGAAAAAGCTTTTGAAATATGTTTCGTTTCGCATGCGAAATGATGTAAATTATGTCTCTATGAAACTCAAAACCCTTGATCAACGCAGAGATATCAGAGACCTAGTAATGCTTTATAAGATAATCCACAATTTTATTGATAGCCCTTACCTATTACAAAATATCAATTTCAGATGTCCAATAAGAGTCACTCGATCTCCAGACATATTTTATATTCCTAAGAGCAATGCTAATTATCTTCAAAATGTGTTTATAAGAAGAAGCTGTAGCACTTTCAATAGATTATGCACAGGCATTGACATGTTTAACACGAACCTTGCTAACTTCATAAAATTCGTAAAAAGTAATATTCAACGGAAAACTTAATGTTTCATTAATTCCTTATCTTTCTGTTACATTTTCATTTTTCTTCATTTTCATTACATTTTCTTTTTTGATTTCAGCAGTTTGAAAATACATTTTTTGTAGATTTAAATGAGTAGATGCACTTTTTCAGAACTGTTTATATTACATACATATATTGTTTTGTTTGTTTTTTTTTAATTTTTATTATGGTCTCAAATTTTTATGTCGTTATTTTATTGGTCAATGATATGACTATCTCTAACACTGTTATATATGAACTTGTAATGACTGTTTATAACGCTAATAAATAAAATAAAATAAAATAAAATAACGCATTAGCAGAATCAATTATAGGATACGGAATAAATAGTTACGGATTAACGTACAAAACGTACTTAAATAAAATAGAACAACTACAAATCCGTTTCCTAAAATTGATATCAGGCAAAAAAAAAGTTCAATTATGTGATGGCGATTATAAAAAAATGTTCTCCTTGTGTAATGTGCTCTCTATACATAGTAGGGTAGATTACCAATTAACTCTAGATGAATTCTGGAATACAGAATTCAAAAAACCTGTAAACCATAACTACCCCACTAGGCATAGAGAAGCAGAAATGTTTATTATTAATAAATCTACAAATGTATACGGTGATAGAACAAAAAGGCATAAAATTCCGGAAATATTTAATGCATTACCTGAAAATATTAAAAACGAGACATCATATTCAAAAATCAAAACTAAAGTTAGATCATTCTACTTCAATAGAACATGAAAACTAAAATATTGTATAAAAATACCTAAATCTATGAAAAACAAATAATATTGTGAACAAATAGGTACCTAGATCTTTTAACCGCTGTTCAAAATAAAATTTATGTTATAATAAGCATTACAATAATTAGTTAAGTATTTTAATATTAAGTATTATATTATTAAATAATTACTAGATATGTATTAAGCACCAAAATATAAAACATTTTATATATTTATATGTTGTAAGTAAATAAATAGGAAAAATGAGAGATTTTTTACAATCAAACTGATTGATCAGTTTTGTAAGATTTAAGTAAGAGAAATTATTGTACAATTAATAACTAAATAAACATATTAAAAAAAAAAAAAAATCTTGTCTAAACGTTAGTTTATAAATTACAAAATAATAATTAATATTTGACAAGTTTAAGTATTTCCCCAATAAATGCAGACATAATTTGTCTCGACGCCATCTAGCGAGGGATTTAACACTAACAATGTCTCCCTCGCAAAAATAAAGTTGGTTGTTTTCAGGTGGAAAAAATATAATAAGCAGTAATTGTTGAATGAAACACTAGTATATATTGAATTATTTGGCGGGTATTTGATAAGCCGCCATAGCTCAGTGGTCAGAGCATCCGACCGGCAATCAGAAGGACACGGGTTCAAGTCCCGTTGGCGGCAAGTATCTTTTCTCGGAAGATTTTTCAATGTAAATGAGTGTTTCAGGCTGACAATTATTGCTTATAATAATTAGTAATAGTTATTAAGTAAACCGATGTATCATGAAATAAAATTAATAAATTACTCGTTGGGATGATGCCATGTCGCGTGCCATCAATCTCCGCTCTCCTGACGATGTAGTTCTTTCCGTTGCCCGTTTCTAGCATATAGACTTTATAGGTTTAGACGCACCTTAACAAAGCAAATCAAATAAAATATTAGTAAAACACTTAAGACAATATTGACATTGTTTATCGATTGTCTGAGCCTTCTTTTGCCTCTCTGAACACAGGAATTCCACATTATTTGGCTAGCATTTGCTTCCCATACAGAATTCATTAATAAGTAAAAGCACACTGTGTGATTTATATCCCAAACAAATAGACTTCCAGCCCGATACATAAAACAGGATGTAAAATGTAATGATTCCCTTGAATATCGCGTAGTAGCATTAATTGGTACATTATTTATGGGCGGCACTGTACCTCTGTACATATCAAACAAATTGCTGGTACGTTGATCATACTACGAAATAGTACAGAATGTTTCATACATTTTATATAAAAATAAAAATATTTAAAAATATCCGGAGAATTTGAACTTTCTGAAGTGAAATTCCTTAGCCCTGTTAGAGTGATTTGAAATTCGGATGAAACGGAAATGACGCACTACGGCACCTGTGAAGCATCAAACTGCGCTCAAGACTCCTATTGGTCGAGATATAAAACGAAAACGATGATAGGACTGCGCTCATTGGCCGCTTTGTTTTATAATATAATGCATAAATTCTCGCGGAGCGGAGCGCGTCCCATAGCGCAGCGGTATGGTGCGTCGCAAATCTCAGCGGCCAGAGAAATCCAGCGGACGGAGGTTCGAATCCTATTAAATCCAAAAAAATAAACATTTTTGTTTCTGTAAATCAAACCACTTTAAAATAAAAAGGCAAAAGAAAGCGACATTCTAGTTTTACTTCTAAGGCGTGTGAATTACACACTCTAATTTTTCTTTCCTATGAGTCAGTCGTTTTGAATTATGAAATGAGAATACATGACATACAAGTGAAAGGAAGAATAATTTAAGGATGCCCCAGAAAGACGAGACTGTTAATTACGATCTGATCACAAGTTGTAATGGGTCAAGAATCAACGCTTTAAGGGGACTGTTCTAATCATAATTCAAAATGACGTTACCAGGAAATGTTTGCCTTTCCTTGAAAATACTAGTTTCAAATACCTCATGCTGCGTATACATTTGCGAACCGAGACGCGAGCCAAACCACAAACTACGGGAAAGGAAAGCAAAGCCGGCGTTTCGCCCATAATTCGTGGTTCGCCTAGCAGGTATGGCTCGCCTGTGAATACGCAGCCTTAGGCAGTGTTACTGAAAAAAAATCTTACCTTAATATTAAATGACAGAAGATTTTGTCTCACTTTTAAAATTAAGAACCTAATTTAACAACGGTGTTCTTTTATTTATATTTTGTTGTCACCCAATATCTGAATACAGGATGTACCATGATATCCCCAAGCGGACCATCCGGGGTGTTGATTGACTGACTAAAAATTAATAAATATTGTCAGAGTGTGGTTTATTATTGATACGGTTTGGCTACGCGAGCGATGCTACTAATGGCGTTCTATTTCAGTTGAAAACGATTTACAATATAATATATTATTAGGTAAATTAACTGTTGTTCAAATAATAATGAATGGACATTTAATAATGTAGAATTTGGGTTGTCCAAGAAATAAAGACCGTTCCTTATTTTCGGCGACATTGACATTATTTCTCAAAATATGGCGGCAGTAGCTTGTAGCTCAGACATTCCCTAAAAAACGAGCGGTGATCCGGCTTGGTAGCTGCTTCAGGTACGCTCAATTATTCGCTTTCTCAACTAAGAGGGAGTCCACCCTGTTGAAGTTCGTAAGATCGCAATTTAGATCCCAGACATCAATAAGTCTAACACACAACATATTTTGAGGGAAAATGGCGTATGCAAATTGCATGTTCATTGGGTTCCCAAAATACTGAAGAGCAAAATTTTTCCAACCAAGGTGAGTTATTTTGGGTTGAAACAAGGGATCAATCAGTACCTAACCCCGGAATCAAAAATGCAATCAATTACATGAATTGCATATTTTTCTTCACGTGAAGCCACATTTGGCCGGAAAACCTTTGGAGACCGACTAGGACGTGGAGGTAGAGGTGATAGCATATTATTTAGCGGCGGAGTTATGCGATAACGGAGTCAAAGACCTAGTGCCAGGACTCACCAAAAGCATCGACGGTAACGGGGACTAACGGGAATAGTAGATACCTAAAATGTCACATAATTTTTTTAAGATATACCTTTTTCCTGATTTTGACAATAAGAACGGTATTTAATTCTTGCACAAGCGTGGCGCCTTTGGTTTATACATATAAGTGTAGAGCTTGACTTTATCCAAGACTAGCTTCAGTCCCCGGCGTTGCTAGAAGAGAGTAATTATCCTTTTTATTTAACGTCGACTAAACTTTAAATCAACAAAATGATTTGATCATTTTTATTAACGTTAATAGTTATCAGGTTTTCATATATATATATAAATATATATATATATATATATTTTTAAACTCCATTTATAAAAAAAATCGCAGCTCCGTTGAAAAGCTTTTTTTCGAACTTTTTGCAATTCGATTTCATAGGTATCCTGGCGTTGATATTGATACTTTTTTTGTGTTACTATTTTAAACAAAATACAATATTTTATTTTCTTTCAGAATGGGAACTGCCCAACGATGTACAGAGACATGCATTATAAAGGTAATTTTTTTTTAGGTTTGGCCCGAGATACCTTCCATAAATTTTTGTTCTGCAATACACTTATAGTCGAGTTATTCTCGAGTTACGCAGTTCTTCAAACAAACCAAAAAAACTAACATTGCACTAGTATATTCCTATAATTTTATTGAATACCTGCCTATTATCTCTCTACCTAAACTAAAAATGTAATTTTTTTCCAATTGTTTCATACAATAATATTGGTTATTAATTATATTTGTTTTAAAATAGCTACGCAATGGCCGAGGGATCACAGCACCCGCTACAGGAGTGCAGAAGAATTTGGCACAGCCCTGCAGCCGCTTCATACAAACTAATGAAAGCAGTCCATTATAATGAGAGCTCCCGTCAATAAATTTAGGGTTGTCAAAAATTGATTTTCACTCATGTTTTATACATCAATTATTTTTAATACTATAATCACATTGTTTTGTAATGATAAGACAACTTTATTGCAAATTTTTTTTGTTACCTATTTCATGTTTATGTTATATTAAGATTATAAAAACATGCTTAAGTAACAATTGCGGTTATTTTTCATCATTTAAACATATTTTTGTAAGTTAATCGGTTTAGATTATGTTTGTAGCTGTCATTAATAACTAAGTAGACATTTAAAAAAATTACGAAAATGCTTATGAAGATTAAATAATGTAAATACCGTTTTCAATGTTAGGATTAAGGCTTAGTAAACCTAAATAATAATAATAAATAATATTTCATTAAAATGTTTTCAAGTTTTGAAAAACCAAATTAAATACCTGGACGTAATAAATCACTTGGTTGAATTTTTTTAAACCAAATAACATTGGTGTGTTTGAAATTTTGCCACATTTGAATGACTATCAGTGCTCATTTGAATTTTTTTACGCTTGACCCCTTTAAACTATCGTCAGCCGTCGATAATAATAAATAACCGCTATTTGATTCGGCTGATATTGATTTAATCGAGAAAAAAAATTGGCCGATAATCTGAATTTAATTAGAACCGTTCATATCTTAAAAATCAAAAAGGCGCTGATCGTGGATCAAACGAGACGAGGTTTGAAACACCCCAACCTTATTAATTTGTTAAAAATTATAATAATATAATTAAAGCTGAGTTAAGAAATTACCTAATTATTTTATTGTCATACTTTACCGTAATAACTATGAGCTTTCAATGTATGATTGTTATCATGTTTTATTGTACCTTCTATACATTTTTTCAGAATTGTGTTTATTTTGGATAAGTACGTAATCCAAATATATTATTACGGTTATTCAATGTAAATTTTGAGCTTTGACTTATCCTGTATAATATTTATATGTCAGCAATGTATTGGAATTAACCGGTGACTTTTATAATATTTCTGTCCACTGTAACTGTTAAGATTTGAAATTATGGTAAGATTATATTTTAGAGTCTATGAAACTTTAATTTTTTTTATTAAGTTTAATTATTTTAAAAGAATTTCGCATAAAATGAACGCACCCAGTACCCACCTACTGATAATTACAATAATACACCATTCAAACCTACTTTGACACTTAATGAGAATTTCGTCGAAGTTTTTATTATTGCCTCCAATATTCGAAAAATGTACTTTTTTAAAACTTATAACCTTAATAAGAGTCATAGGTGAAATCAAAAATAAGAAATGTCCATATAACACAACTAACAGTTAAGAAAATAAAATGTACACGAAAAGAAATCGGAAAATTTAATTTATTTTAACGAATAACTTTAAATCACTCAACAGTTTGATCAGAGGCGATGAAATTGACCACTAAACTAAAACTGCCAAAAATAAGTCAAAAGTCTCGAAAAAAAAATTATGAATTATAGAATTCCTTTATTTGTGCAGAGTATTCGGCAAAATTAATAAAAAAAAGAATAAATTCCTTTTTGCATTTTGCACCAAACATTCCATGAAAAATTTATTTATTTCTAATCAGTTATTATGTTCTCAAATTTTTAATTAATGGTTATCTTCTCATTTGTATCAAAATTTAGAAGTTTTTTTTAATGATATTTCATGTATTTTAAAAGGAAAAGCCACTAAGGTTCGTACAATAACTATAGTTAGTAAATTGAAAATTATATACTGTTTGTTATGAAAACGTCAATGAGTAGAAGTGGTAAGAAAAAACCATGTAATATGTAGATATAAATTAATACATAGAAATAAAATTTTATAAAAAATACATATTTCGTTTTACTAACTTGCTTCATTCCTCATTATTAGGTTCGTATTGAAACTTTGCAATAGTAATTCTTTGCAATCAGAAGAGTCACGGGATGAATTCTGTCCTAATGATAACCAACCGCTGACTGAAGAGAGCATCATAAAAAGTAGAAAAAGGTGAAAATTTATTAATTTATTCTCAAAAGACACTAGAGATGGGTAAGTTCTGAATTTTTCCGGAGGCCTCTGAGACGTGCTTCCTTTTAAAATCACTTGAGTTATTGGAGCAGGTCCCGGGAACTACTCCCGACAAAAGAATTGCTCGAACAGAGACGCTCTGGTTCCATCCTGCCGGACCTCGGAGCCGGAGCTCGCAAACAAAATAACTCGAACGCGACACCTACTCGCGGACATGTGTAGCTCGGACCGTGACACACGGGTTTGACGAGTGCGAACTGCCACCGCGCCGCACCGCGCCGCACCGCGCCGCACCGCGCCGCACCGCGCCGTGCCGCCACCCGACTGTGGCTCATCCCACCGAGTTCCAGCTACAAGTACTGTACCGGGTTCTTTGGGAGTAGTCGATTTGAAAAGGGAGAAGGAGTAGGAGCCGCTTCGCGCGAAAAACCCGAGTTTAAGAGCCCACTTCAGCTGAACCTACACATCGCTAGAAGACACTCTTCTTCATATACATATAAATATTTACAATTTCGGTACCATTATAATTATGTACCAGTTATCCATATACTGGATAACCAGTAGGTACTGCTGCTTTAGGTCATCCCAAGTGATAGGTTAAGGGTAAGGTAAAGGTAAGGGTTAGGCTAAGTTTAGTGGTTTAGTAGGCGTGCTCGGGCTTAAGGGGTGAGGTTTACGTTTTGGCGGCGGATGCTCACCTACTGCAAAAGACTGGTTGAGGTAGACCTTTTGATCTTTTCAGCCGTACTCTCTCTTCATGGAACGGATTCATTCATCCGTCACTCCTTGCCACACTGACCCCCAGATTCCTACCCTTCCCTTCCCTTTTTCCTTTCTAGAACTTCCTCTAAAAAGACCCTCCACACAGCATCCTCAAAGTTTTCCACACATCCACTCGTGTGGAACTAGTGTAAAAAAACCCACTAGATTAATGTAAGTCCCCGGCGTTGACGGCCTTCGTTGTCGAGGGATAAAACTCTCGGCTAACAATCCGGAGGTCGCGGGTTCAAATTCCGTTCTGGTGTTTTAAGGGGGTATTCTAGTCTGAAGGCATGACTTGTAGATATTTTTTCAGGTGCAACAAAAAATAACTAAATAATATTTTTAATAGCCATTATTTAACCAATAAAAAGCATTTTTATTGGTTAAATAATGAAAAGACAAATAACTTTGTTTACATCACTTTTATTTATACACAATCAACATGTTTCGTGAACGATGTTCACATCATCGGGATCAAATGTATACTAAACTTAAAAATTAATCATAGATCACATATGGGAGGAAAGGGTAGAAGGGAGGGGAAGGGGTAAGAGTGGGGGAAGTTTATTAAAATTAGGGGTTTCAAAGTCATTAGCAGGAGAAGACCGGTTAAGTGGGGTTAAGTTCAAAAGAGGGTTTATAAAAATTTGCTGCTTATTAATTATTTCTGCTTTATTACATTTTTCCTAATTTTGGCTTTCCGAATTAAAAAAAAAATATATATTTTTTTTTTTAAGAAAGACAAACATCCCCCTATAATTGAAAATCTCCTACTACCACCACAACACGGAACGCCTGGGTGGGACTCAAACGCGGTGCCCCCTCAACCACTGGCCGGTCATAATTTTTATACTTTGCGATATAGCAGTGGTCCCAAACCTTTTTATCACCGCGGACCGGTCGTTTGATAATTTAACCGGGACCCGGAGGGGGGGGGGGGGTGTTCATAAAATCTACAACTAGAAATTTATAATTGCACTCATTAAGACTCCACAGGCTAGAATAGTTACTCACAGAACAAGCAAATGATTTTCCTCAGAATTTTGCAACATGTGGTGTGCACCTCGAATCTAAAGCTTATCTCGAAACGGGTTTTAATTTAAGAGTTAATTTGTACGCAGGAAGTTGTTTTAATCTACACCCACAATATAAAAACTGCAACTATTTATGCTCTCGAAAGGAACATTGAAAGTTCACAAGCCGAAAAACCTTTTGTATGTTCCGATTGCAATTATTTATGTGCTAGAAAGGCGACTTTAAAAATCCACAAGTTTACCCATAGTGGAGAAAAAACATTTTCATATTCCGACTGCAAGTATTCATGTTCTCAAAATGAACATTTAAAAGTCCACAAGCCGTTTCACAATAGAGATAAACCTTTTTCATGTTCCGACTGCAGATATTCGTGTTCTCGAAAGTGAAACTTTTAAATCCACATGCTGATTCGCTATTAAGAAAAATCTTTTTCATGTTCCGAAATTTTACAAATAATGAAAAAAATTACAAATAATGTCTGAACACAAATTTGGAAAAAAATTATGATCACATGCGACACTAACGTGCCAGCGGAAAAAAATGCTAACCAGAGACTGATGAACTGGCTCGGAAGTCCCTGCTCACAAGTGAGTGACGTGAAGATGGTCGATTTCTTTTTACGTAATTTTGATTTTTAAGCACGGCCTTGGGTGGCCCGGTACCATTTGATCCACGGACCAGTACTGGTCCGCCGGATCAGGGGTTGAGGACCACTGCAATAGAGTGTTATATAGAGAAGGCTCACACCAAATTTCAAGTTAATTGGTTCAGTAGAACTTGAGATATCATGGCAACCGTCTCAAAAAGAGTAGTTTTTTTTCTAGACCAGAATACCCCCTAAGTATCGTTCATTCAGAGTTAAAACGTTGCTTGAAATGGCTTTAGCCTTATTTGGTGACCAGATCTAAATAGCTAGCCCTTCCCACCCTACCTTCAACCTCACAACATATCGCAATTACCGGATATCGCAGTCCTACTGGCTCCAGACGTTTGGGAGCAGTTGGGATATGCTCTTTTTAAATGTGATCGGTGAGTCTGAAAAATGTCCATGTTAGGGATCAGGCAAATATTATTGAAGGTATGGATAGCGTACGGTGGAATGGCGAATTTGCTGCTGCGTTTGTTTTTAGGGACAAGTTTGTTGTAGTTGATATTATTAAATTTATTTTATTGTTTTAAAAACGCAACGATTTTTTTAGTTTTGGTGTCTTTAAATACGTTTGTAAAAGAGAATTACATAAACTAAACAGCAGGTGTATTAACGTAGTGGGTAGTAATAACAGATCTCGCCTTTTATAGGAAGCTTCATTGGTGCTAAAAATATCGATATCCAAATTGATTCTATTCAATAGCAAAATTTCTCTCCCCACCCGCAAGTTAGTCCTGCAGGTTGGGAGATAGAATAGTTTATGCTGTTGGTGACGGAGATAACCATCGGGATTATAGAAATGAATGCTCTCTATGACAACCAAGTTTTCAAACCATCCGCGAATCAATCTGAAGAAATCTTTAGCAATGTGTACATCCCTTCTTATCCGTAGATGATTCGTTCCGAGCATACATAAAAGCAAGATGGTAAGCTAGAGCCACGGGTAGTAGCCATTCTCTTATGTTAAGAATCTCAGAAATTATTATGTGTTTAAAAGGGTTTTGTGCCAACTCAGAATGAAACCAACTCAGAAACACCTCAGAAAGGTCATTAAAAGCTATAAAAAAAAGAATTTTAGAATTGCCGGTAACCCTAACTTAACTTAACCTATTTAACCATTTTTTATATTTTTTTATCGTTAGATTACTCTTAATGACTTTTCTGAGGTGCTTCTGAGTTGGTTTCATTCTGAGTTATCGGGGCACCATTCAAAAGCCTGGTGAAAGTCAATAGCAAACAATTGAAATCGAATAAAATTCTTCATAATATGCATGGCAAATATATAAACGAATGGTAGAAATCTCAAAGATGGAAGCCAAAGATAAGGTAATTGTATTTGTCTTCGATTTCGTAGTCTTGGACTCTACCACCACGCATCGCTTAAGACCTCCTACCAGTAAGTAAAGTGCGCCAAAATGCATTTGTTTGTGATGAGAAAATGATTATATTACAGGCCAACACTAGTAAAAGCCAAAAAATAATATTTTATTCCTAAATACACGCAAATTATTAATTATTATAAAAAAAAACAATTATTTCGATTGTTTCCGAGATTTTTAGTGGCTTCAGAGAAAGTGAGATAGTAAACAATTAAGTATAAGAAGAACAACCTATGACAGTTGGTTGTCGCACATAGCACTCCTAATTCGTCTTAGTGTAAGCGAGTAAGCGTTGGTACCAATATCAGACGAATTTATAAACAGTGTCGTTTTTTTTTTTGTACCTTGCCGTGGTGTACACAGTATATAAAAAAGCAGATTTTCCTTGGTGCATTTGAAAGAAAATATGTTTAATACTTTTGTTATTTGGCGGTAAATCCTCTCTGCACATTGCACATCCCTTCAGGGTCACTTAGTTACATTTTGTTTAATTAGTTATACGGTATTTTCCCTAAACCGCACATTGTGTATAAATATGCCGGTGGGCAATTGTCGGCGGATCAACATGGAACCAGGTAGTACGTAGATATTTCACTTTATAAAAAGTTAATATCTTCCGTTGCATATATATAGAGCGAATATTTGAAAATCTGAAATAGCCATTTCATAGTCTGTAATTTAAATTTTTGTAAGTAAAGGCAGAGCAATGTCGATCCATCTCAAGTTAGTGGGAAACATTGTAGGGTTCATCTCAAATGAAAGATTTTGTTAGAGAACAATTCTTATTTATATTAAACTAAACAAACACATGTAAATACCTTATGATACTCGGTGAAAACGGTAACAGGTGAGAGAAAGAGAGTTGGACTAAATAATCCGCAAACCCACGTGTTGGTGCCTAGCATTGCTCCTTTACCTTTATTTTTTCCAACTTTTAATTTCTACCTACCAATCCTTATAATTCCTACCCAACAAATCCTATTTTTCCTACCCACCATGCCGATCAGACACAATCAAGCATCACATTGTTCAGTTGCAAATTACCCACCTTCCTGTCAAAACATATGTTGAATACGGAGCTATTGTATCGAACATTATAGAAATGTGAAAATCATAAGTGAATATAAAAAAAGAACCAACGGATCTGAAAAGGAGAAGCAAAGGGAGAAATCTGCGGGTAAGTCGGCATCCTCAATTTTCCTTCCTTCCGCTTTGCGGGTACAGTGTGAAAGCCCAACAGAACTTCTTGGTAAGTCGGCATCCTCAATTTTCCTTCCTTCCGCTTTGCGGGTACAGTGTGAAAGCCCAACAGAACTTCTTGGTAAGTCGGCATCCTCAATTTTCCTTCCTTCCGCTTTGCGGGTACAGTGTGAAAGCCCAACAGAACTTCTTGGTAAGTCGGCATCCTCAATTTTCCTTCCTTCCGCTTTGCGGGTACAGTGTGAAAGCCCAACAGAACTTCTTGGTAAGTCGGCATCCTCAATTTTCCTTCCTTCCGCTTTGCGGGTACAGTGTGAAAGCCCAACAGAACTTCTTGGTAAGTCGGCATCCTCAATTTTCCTTCCTTCCGCTTTGCGGGTACAGTGTGAAAGCCCAACAGAACTTCTTGGTAAGTCGGCATCCTCAATTTTCCTTCCTTCCGCTTTGCGGGTACAGTGTGAAAGCCCAACAGAACTTCTTGGTAAGTCGGCATCCTCAATTTTCCTTCCTTCCGCTTTGCGGGTACAGTGTGAAACCCCAACAGAACTTCTTGGTAAGTCGGCATCCTCAATTTTCCTTCCTTCCGCTTTGCGGGTACAGTGTGAAACCCCAACGAGAACTTCTTGGACCCAAAGAACGTCTTGGACATCTTCCCATCCGTGGCCAGGATTCCGGACATACGGCCTTCTTCCTCAGAAAACCCTCGAGCATCCAAGTGGGGGACTCTTCCGCAACCGCGTAAAGAAGCCTCAAACCGAGAATCCTCATCCCCAAACAGCACGCGCGCCTTGACCTCCTAAATTATTGTTTCTTGATATTATCAGCACCACAAATGAACCACACACAATTCTGCTGTCAAACATGCCATACCGGCTGCGTGTGTACACTGCAGCGCGAGTAGGCTGCTCACCAGACCCCAAGAGATGTCATGCGCCGGCATCTAGAGGTTGAAAAATCTGCTCGCGGAGTAACACTATTTTTCTGAAATCTTGTATATGAAGCAATCTTTCTTTCTTTGTTTGTCCAAGTGTCGTGCACTTTGAGTTACGACGCAATATACGATTCCTCCCTCGTCAAATCAACAATGGATACCGGGTAAGGGATGACAGTCATAATCGTGTGGCTGTTCTTCTTCGTTCTGACTTCAGGCATCGCTGGCGAAGAATCGTCCACGTTTGATATTTATTCTCATTATAGACACAACTTCTTTACAAGTTTGAAGGTCACATTGATAGATGGCTACGTTAGACAGCCAAAATCGAAACACCAGTTTTCCAAAATAAAAACGTCCCATCCGGGAACCCAAATTTACGTCCGCTGCCATCTTTCCCGGGGCGGGCTACCAACTTCCCCGCCGACAGCGTCGACAGACTGTCCAACTCAATAATCAAAATAAATTAAATTAAACAGTACCTACTTGAGTACTTAAACTCACAAAAATTAATACGTTTTAAGTCGTCTACATAAAGAATTAAAATAAATAAAATAATATAAACTGTTTTGTTTTTTTTTTTTTAATTTTATTTATTGTTCCGGGTAGATATTTCCTTTATGAAAACGCTCCTTAATTTTTAATTTTTTTTTACATGAATACCGCATAAGAGTCCCAACTGCTTCCGTCTTGAGCCAGTGAGACTATGGCATCTCCAATTGGGGTATGTTGTGAGGCTGTAGGCAGTGGAGAGGGGAAGGAGATTGGGAAGAGGAAGTTGGTGAATTACCTGGCTATTCAGATCTGGTCACCAAACACGGCAGAAGCCATTTCAAGCAACGTTTCAATTCTGAATGGTGGTCTTACACCAGGGCGATACTGAGAGTATCTTCCACTCTGGAACGTGCCACAAATATACTATATTTTATTTTATAATGAATAAATTGTGAAATACACAAATTAATCAAATAAAATTTATTTGCCACTCCGGGATTCGATCCCGCCACCATCGGAATGCAAGTCAAGGGGCCTACCCGCCGTCAAAAAAAAACTACGTTTCTGACTTAAATCACTAATTTACTATTAGAGTCTTAAAAATTACAACGTATTGGATAACAATTGTTATATAATTTCTTACGTTAGTGCGTGGTAGTCTAGAAAGTGATTATACAAGGATTTAACTATTATTGTAGTGGGTATACTTCCAATATTTTGAATACAGAATAATAATAATTAAAACCTTATGAAATTGTGTAGGTGCCATCCGCCCATAGACTTGACAATAACACAAGTGCCCTGTGGGCGTGTTTCGTGGTCCAAATATTTGTCTAATCCAGGTTTGTATTTTCAATACTAAACTGTGTCAAAAAAAATTCAATTGGAATTGCAGAAAAGTCAAAAGATGCCGCACATTTAATAAAAATTGACAATTTATCCAAGACACTATCTAGATAGCATTTAGTTCGGGAAGAATCTTGCAATCTTAATGTTGGTAGTTCCTAAGGTACGTTTACGTTGGTCAAGTATTAAGTCAATTAGCGAGTATACTTGCTAATTGAGTCGCCGAAAACTATTACATTGCAAGATGACGGCGGATGACGGAGTGCTACAAAGCAAAGTAATTGTAATGTTCTTTAATCTGTGGCTCACTAGCCCACAATGGCAATGATTACAACGTAAGTTCTTTTAGTTCAGTTTATTGTGAATTACAATGATCGGGAGTAATATTGCATTTATGTTATTTGGCAGCGACTGTTTACTGATGCTCTCTGATTAGATCTGAGCGTTGCCGACAAGGCCAGCTGTTCCATTGTACTGTGCTCACTCGTGAAACTCCGGAAACCCGAACCTTCCCGAGCGAGCGCGGTGTGTGAGTATACCAACATATTACATACACTACAGTAATTAAGATGATTTTAATGCTTATTTTATGGTTGTTTTAGAAGACGTGGAAGAATAAATTAGTGAGATGAAAATAAATAAACTATGGACACGAAAAGAGATTAATATGCTACGACATTTCTGGGCGGCGGGTTTGCGCATGTCAGTACGCAGGGAAAAATAGAAGGAAATGGATTGAGTCGCCCGAAAAATAGAAGGAAATGGATTGAATCTACTAAAGAGCTGACTCACCCACTTTACTAAAATCACGTTGTTCGGACGCGTTTAGTTACTACTATACTCTCCATTCGACTTAAATACATGCCAAATGCAAACGACTCTTCAGCCGAAGTATGATACAGTTAAAATACGACAGGAGGGTGTAGGGTCGTATTAGCTCAGTGTTAGAGAGAGCCCCGGTAGGGCTAAGATCCTGGATGCAACTGTATCTTTTTCTGATTTTTCTGTTTCAAATTTTCAATTTAATCGCTAATATTGTCATCAGTGATTAAATTCAATTGAAATGCATATATACGATGTAAGGAAAGTGTGAGACGATAAATGGAACAATTGTTTCCATTCAAATTTCTATGGAAGGCACTTCTAGTTTTCTTCTTTATTCTATGCATCTGCCCTACTTGATAAGGCTTCACAGTCCAAAACTGTGCCTCTTTTCTATGGGAAACTTAGTCAGAGAACTAAATCGGCAATGCAGACGAAGAAAAAACCTACAACAGTAGCGGCCAAATGCTGGCAACTTGAGCTGTATATCAACTGCAGAAGATGTACGGCCTTTATGAAAAGTCGTAGCCTCAGTTGCACCAGCGGGCTCTTCTTCTAATAATAATATATTATAGTTAGTTAATCTTGTCAACGGTCAGAACCATACACGAGATAATTTATTATCATATGTATCCCTATTTTGATTCTAGTATTTTGGTTGTACGGCCGTATATCCTCTTTTCATACTTACTTAATAAGAAATAATCTTTTAGGGTTCAACTGTCCGAGGGATTAATTGACAAAGGGTCAGTTGTCGGCCGGATCAACAGCCGGAGAGATCAACTGTCGGCGGGCCAACTGTCGGCGGGTCAATTGTTGCCGGATCAATTGTCTGGTCACCACTTCAATTACTACACGTTATTATTTATTTTATACACTTTACAAATATAAGACAAAAAAAGTCCCGATAAACTACTTTGTAGCAGTTTGTCTTACGGGTTATTTACATTAAAAATCTTATTATAGTGGATAAATAGTAAAAAATTTACAATTATATAAAATAAAATTTAAAATTTTACAGATATATAGAGAAAACAGAAATAATAATTTTAAAGATTTTAGAATAAAATGTCATTTAAGAGGGCATTACCAGAGAAAACCAGAAATATGTCATTTTCAAATCAGATTTTAGACGTATTGACTCTTTTCCACAAAAAATTATAAATGGATTTCGAAAGATTGTTCTTTTATCTAGCATTCACATGTAATTAATTTTGAGAATTTTTTTTTAATTTTTAGTATAATAAGGTTATTCCATAGGTCGTTGGCAGATTTGTTAAAATTTCAAAAAAGATTTTATATTATACCACACCCATTTCAAATAATATAATCATGCAGTAAAATAAATCAATACATTATCTAGCAAACGCATGTTGTAGAATTTTAATTTTAGTTTCAATTAAATCATTAAAAAATATGTACGTACATGCGTTTCTTGACGAAAATTGGTCCATTTTGTATTTATTTGTTCACCTACAAACTAATATATTTCAGATTTTTTTTAACATTCTTATTAAATTTAGACATTATTGAAAAATAATAAATACTTATAATCAAAAAATAATTACAAAAGTACATTATTTTAATAGTTTTATCATCACGCCTTTCAGCATTTTTGGATGAAGCGATAAATTAAAGCTAATTTGGATTAAAATATTTTCGATATTGAGTTATAATTTGAAAAAGCTGGTACGAAGAATAATTAATCTTTCTCACTGTAACCGCCCTGCACGATCGTAAGAACAACTTTCGACAAAATGTGGATTTTCGTCCGCTGGCTGGTTAAACGCTCTTAAGCTAATTCAAATTAATTCTTTCCGTTAGCCAAGTCTTCAGTAAATTCACCAATTGTTTGTTTTGATCACAGTTTTTAATTTCAGCAGGTAACATATTTAAACAACTGGGAATCATGTAATTTAACGTTCTTTGTCCATATTTATTTGTATGCTTAGGTACAATTAGTCCTTCATCAAAGTTAAAACGAATATTTTGGTTGTGTTCCAGCCTGTATATATATAAAGGGTTATTTATGTGCTGAAATATAATTTTGTACCACAGAATTGCACAGAATTGCTCTCACTGAAAGAATTTTGGGACTCTAATAAAAGTATGGAATATTATGCCTACCTTTGCATTTTTTTTCCATCTAATAATTTAACCAATGAATTTTGCACTGATTGAACATGGTCTATATTTTTTTTAAAGGAAAATCCCCAGGCTGTACCTAGATAGCTATTAGCTGCACAAAAATCCAAAAAATTTCATTAGTCATGCCCTAAAATATGACAATGAAATTACCTAGAATAATAAAATTACATGCATAAAATCAATGGAAACTCATAAAGAGGTAGTTAGAGATAATATCAATATGAAAAATATTAATCTTTTTCAACGTTTTATTTATGTAATTATGCGTCTATTGTATTTCAAACTAACAATCCCGCATGCAGGGACATTGAAGTGTCTAGAACCATTTAAAAAATAAATACAACTTACCTTTTACAAAAAAAATGAGTCCTGACATATGCAGCTGTGATACAAGAAGTTTCGTCATACAGTCTTTAGGAAGAAGTTTATCAAGCAGCGTCACGATTGACGACGATTGATAGAACTATAGTTTTAAGGTGGGTAAAACATGGATTCAGAGGTAGTACCACTTCCATCTGTCTAATACATGATGCAAGGCCCATTAAAATAGTTTTGAACATCCAGTTATATCAAATAAAATGCGAAAAAAAACGTCGATGAGCCCCACATCCTATATCAGAAGTGTTTTATGTTTCTGATATTTTCATCATAATATAACGAAACAATAAAACCATTGTTTTAAAAGTGTGGCAAGTTGTTTGAATTTAAAAAATTCATCAAATTTCAAAATTAATTTTCAAATTCTGCGAAAGTTCTATTCGAGTAAGCACTGCATTCATTTCAGTTCTGAGAAACCAATGCCTCATAATGAAAAAAATAAAATGTTATCTGAACTTGAATAGAACTTTCACAGAACATGGGTTTTAACTTTGAATTTTGATGAATTGTTCAAATTCTGTGAAAGAACCCGTCCAAAGGATTTTGTAGTGAGTGACATTCCTCATATGGAGACCCGTTATTAGAAATTAGTAAAGGTTTTGCAAATAGAGATAAAAATATTAATTACCATTACTTGGAAGGAGGGGATTATCTCAGAAATATTTTTTGTGAACTAGTATATTTGTATTTTCAGGGTTCTCTATTTGTTAAGTAAAAAATATTGTATTTTTTTAAATATTTCTATTTTTGATAATGTTGATTGGTGGTAGATTATAATTATATTTTTCTATTTAAAATTGATAGACTTAGATAGAAAGATAAGTTTGGAAAATTTTTGTCAGCTAAAGTAATTCTTTAAAATAAATATCGCCTACACTGTCAAAAAAACTTTGCAAAATTGAAATGATAATAATTTTCTATTTTTTTCATCTTTTTGTATAGCGGGGAGGGGGTATGCGGTGTAATGGCGGTGCAGACGGCGGGAAAAGGAAACGGAA
This sequence comes from Limnephilus rhombicus, assembly GCA_929108145.2. Taxonomy (NCBI): domain Eukaryota; kingdom Metazoa; phylum Arthropoda; class Insecta; order Trichoptera; family Limnephilidae; genus Limnephilus; species Limnephilus rhombicus. The sequence goes on along the minus strand of OV815295.1, from coordinate 24,612,721 downwards.
GCCACCGACGCCATCTTGGAGTCATGGCCGGCACATCCGGTTACTTTAAACATACGTGCTCTGTGCTTTACAATAGGAAGCTTTCGCTTGTGCCTATGTATATGTATTTAAACAGCTATACACGAGTTAATGCGACGAAGTCTTAAATACTTTGTTAAATGCATTGCTTTGTGGGGCAAAACCTAGCATTGTGGAGTTTATGTGGCAAACGAAAATATTGTCTCTTTAAACTTTCTCATTAGGGGCGCTTAACCAGCCAGCAGCCGAAAATCCACATTTCGTCGAAAGAAGTTCTTACGATCGTACAGGGCGGTTTCAATGAGAAAGATTAATTATTCACCGTACCAGCTTTTTAAAATTATAACTCCATATCGATTTTATTTCATTCCAAATTTGCTTTAATTTATACTTACATCCAAAAATGCTGAAAGGCGTGATGATAAAACTATTAAAATTATGTACTTTTTGTAATTATTTTTTGATCATAAGTATTAATCATTTCTCAACAATGTCTAAACAAAATAAAAATGTAAAAAAAAAATTCTGCAATTTCAGTCATTAGTTTGTAAATGCGCAAATAAATACACAAACTGACCAATTTTCGTCAAGAAACACATGTACGTATCTATATATTTTTTTAATGATTTTATTTAAACTAAAATTAAAATTCTGAAACATGCGTTTACCATTTAAATTATTTGTGGAAAAGAGTCAATACGTCTAAAATCTGATTTAAAAATGACATATTTCTTGTTTTCTCTGGTTATACCCTTTCAAGGTTTGTTTAATCATTACCTTTTTTCTCCAGGACCGGTTTCATCCCATTACGGACATTTTCAGACTGTTAGTAGAAATTCTTCATACACACATAGACAGGGGTACACAACATTGTCTCCATATAATGAATGTTTCTATTTTGTTAATTTTAAGGTATTATACGTTATTTTGTTAATTTAAGGTACACAGAGGTAATTATAAAGTTTATTTTTAAAATTATGAATGATGTTACATATTAAATCGATATTATTAATTTAAATGCAAAAGTACAAAAGTATTTGAATTTCAAATTCTATTACCTTTTTTCTCAATTTAAATTGTTTATGTGTGTTCTAACGACTACCAATCTGGGTATATCCGCGTTTAAAGTTTCTTTTACATTAGCTCCACACAGGAGGCCTTGAGGAAAATAATTCCCTGTGGCCTCATTTTTAAGGAAAGTAAGGCGGAAGTTCTGGGAAGGAAAAAGGCATGTTAGGAGGCTAGAAATCTGGGGGTCAGTGCGTCAAGGAGTGTGTTCGCTGACGTGTTCAGTTCACTACGTTATAAATGGACTGTAATACAAAAATACGAGTTTTTCGATGTGACATAACTATAAGGGGAATCTGACTCACCCTTATTTCCCATAGAAAGTTCTTGTTACGTTATGTAATAATAAATCACTTGGCTGATCAATGCATAAGTGCCGTACGGCATGGAAAGTAAGTTGGGGGGAGGAAGGTGTAACATTCTTTTCCTCCAACTTAATTATAATGCATACATCGCCATCCCAAATAATCTCATATTATAATAAACACTTATAAACATATCCGCACTACGAGTAAGTGAGATGTGGGTAGGATAATAAAAGAAAAGACGGAATGTTATAGTAACAAAGGATGAAACATTTATTCTTAATCTCAAACCTTAATAGTAGAGCATGAACTAGTGAATTTATTGAATCTACAGGGGTGGTTGACTACCTACAGTAATCAATTAATGTTAAGCTATAACTCGGAACATGTGGTATCGAACAAATGAGTACATATCATTATAATCCTAATGGGCGCCTGTACAGATAAACTATACATATTTATATGGATTAAATAAAAGCTAATAATTTAATAGCCAAAGTTAAAACTATCTCGTGATGATTCATTACAAATAATTTCGCTCACGTGTGTTTCTGCCATGACCTTTGACGGCTTGTAGTACAGCTGTTACACCATGCACTCCCCGGAACCAACTGACGAACCTACCGAAACTTCTCGTAATCCTCTTACCGGCGCCTGTACATTAACGGCCGGCTGTCAAACTAATCAGGTACCCGCGTGGCTACCACTGTCTAAATTAGGCAAGTACTCGCCCAAACTGTTGCAAAGGTACGAGTAGATATACATATTTGCGTCAAAAAGGTATGACGGACACGGTGACCCGACATTTGATCCGGCGACATTTGGTCTGGCGACAGTTGGTCCGGCGACATTTGATCCGGCCGACATTTGATCCGGCCGACACTTGATCCGGCGGACAGTTGATCCGGCGGGCAGTTGATTCGGCGACAATTGGTCCGGCCTGATCCTTTAGAAGATTTTTTCTTCAAGTAAGTATGTAAAGAGGATATACGACCGTACAACCAAAGTCAATGTACTTATGTCTGAAGGCATCTTGAGTGAAAATCCGCTGTAAAAATATTTTTACTAACAATAATTTTGACTCTCCGAAGAAGCATGCGGCAATACAAAATACGACATATTATACAGTCAGTTTAGCAAAAAAACCGTAAAAGATTCCTACTTGCGTATAACTTTTTTATCTGAAAATTACACTAGAGTCCCAACTGCTTTCAACCGTGTCGAGCCAGTGAGTGCCAATGACATCCCCAATTTTGGTATGGTGTGATACTGAGATAGTGGGGAGGGGAAGGAGATGTGGAAAACGCACCTGGCTATTCAGATCTAGTCACGTCATTTCAAGTAATCCGACTAAACCTACATTTACTGGACACCAGCGAACAAATTACAAAAATCATATGATTTTAATTTTTTTATATTTTTATTTTTTAGTTTTTAGAACTTTTATCAAAACACAAGAGTCCCAACTGCTCACAACTGCCTGGAGCCAGCGAGACTCTGGCATTCCTAATTTTGATATGTTGTGAGGCTGAAGAGAGTGGGGAGGAGAAGGATGTGAAAAATGTTCCTGACTATTCAGATCTAGTCACCAAACACGCCTAAAGCCATTTCAAGTAATGTTTCAATTCTGAATGAATATTGACGAATAGCAAAATACGACATTCTTATATGTGCAACATTCCTGTCATATGTCATCCCAAGTGGTTCGCTAGGTTTGGTAACCGGGTTTACATAAGATTAACAAACCGTGGTTTGTTTATTCTTATTATTTATTTATTTATTATTTCGTTTGTTTATTTGGTTCTTCACATTTGTGAAAAGGGACAGAAATTAGACAGATTGGAATTACTAGAAATTAATCGCCTAACGAAGAAAATTGATCGTAAATATGTCATGAATAAGCAGTTGGAACATGGTGCTCAGTCACCATTAATATATCCATTCTAATTACTTGGAATAATGTTACCTTAGACTCTAAGGTAACATTTTATTCTAATTGATTTGCGATGTATGTATTAATGATTCTTGAACATTTTATTCCGGATGCTTATTCATGACATATTTACCTTAGCGAACAGTTGTGTAGTTTAATTATATAATTTTTTAATCTGACATTTTTTTTTTTTTTTTTTTTTTTTTTTGATTTGCCTAATTAGTGAGGTGTTCTTTTGTGCAGTTTGATTTTTCTTTTCCGGTTTGTCAATATGCAGGAAAATTCATTATTTTTAATTTATTAAATTGTCGATTATTCTGCTGTAGTGACCATTGTTATATTATTATTTCATTTGATATTTTTTCCCAATGTAAATATTATTAAATATTATTTAATTTAATAATCAAAACATATGTACCTACTCTAATATTGTGTACCTGCCTACCAAATTTTATAAAAATTCTCTAACAAAAGAATGTCAATTGCCAGCCTGAAGATGTCCATAATAGGATGAAACCGGTACTGGTTAAATAAATATGTGGAAATAAGTTAAAAAATTGTTTTAATTTCAATTTAAACCACGGTTTGTTAATGTCTTATCTTATGTAAACCTGGTTACCAAACGTTCCGAACCACTTGGGATGACCTATGGCAGGAATGTTGGTTATCCAATAAATGGTTACCGGGGCGACGGTAAGCATATCCGCCTCCTAAATCTTAAGTAGATGTTACACATATAAGAATGTCGTATTTTGCTATTCGTCTGTATTCATTCAGAATTGAAACGTTACTTGAAATGGCTTTAGGCGTGTTTGGTGACTAGATCTGAATAGCCAGGTAAATTTTTCACATATCCTTCTCCTCCCCACTATCTTCAGCCTCACAGCATATCAAAATTGGGAATGCCATATTCTCACTGGCCCCAGACGGTTGGGAGCAGTTGGAACTCTTGTGTTATAGTTAAAAGTTCTAAAAAAATAAAAATATTTAAAAAATTATATCATATGATTTTTTTAATTTGTTCGCTGGTGTAGGTACAGTGTATGTAGGTTTAGTCGGATTACTTGAAATGTCTTTAGCCGTGTTTGGTGACTAGATCTGTATAGCATTTTTTCACATCAGCAAAATGTTCCACATCTCCTTCCCCTTCTCACTTATCTTCAGCCTCACAATATATCAAAATCGGGAATGACATAGTCTCACTGGCTCCAGACGGTTAGAAGCAGTTGGGACTCTTGTATTATATATAATATATACAAAAAGTTATAAAACATGATTTAAAATTTTTTTTCGCTGTTGTTCAGTGTATGTAGGTTTAGTCTGATTACTTGAAATGGCTTTAGCCGTGTATGGTGACTAGATCTGAATAGCCAGAAAAATTGCGGTGCAAAGCGATTGGTCGAGAAAGTCCGGCTAGAGAGGTCCTGATTATGTCTGCCTCAAGCAATCTCTCCCGATCCGGACCGCCACGCAGTAGGTGAGAAAAAGCATTCGCCACCAAGACCTGGACAAACATCACTCCAAGAACCCAGGCAACACTTATAATTCACCAAACCTAGCGAACCACTTGGTATGACCTATGGCAGGAATGTTGGTTATCCAATAAATGGTTCCCGGGGCGACGGTAAACATATCCGTCTCCTAATCTTAAGTAGATGTTGCACATATAAGAATGTCGTATTTTGCTATTCGTTAGTATTAATTCAGAATTGAAACTTTACTTGAAATGGCTCTAGGCTTGTTTGGTGACTAGATCTGAATAGCCATGAAAACTTTTCACATATCCTTCTCCTCCCCACTATCTTCAGACTCACAACATATCAAAATTAGGAATGCCATAATCTCACTGGCGCCAGACGGTTGGGAGCAGTTGATATAAGTTCTAAAAAATAAAATATTTAAAAAAATTAGATCATATAATTTTTGTAATTTGTTCGCTGGTGTACAGTGTATGTAGGTTTGACCCCTCCGCAACGTAAGCAGATATAAGCGTTAAAAATAGGACAGCAGTCAAGTACAATAAGCGTGTTTATACGTCAGCGCGTGTGTTTCCATAGAAATCGTTATAACTCCGTTTTTGTTTTAGTTACATCCCTAAAACAAAAAGTCAAAGGTCGATAGTAGATCAAGCTGCACATTTCTATCAAGTTGTTTATGGAAATACATAACAGGAATCAGCTGTCAATCGTGTAGTTGACAAAAATATTTACCCGTGCAAATTTGCTACCGGCAGCTTCACCGCGCTCCACATTTTAAATTTTTATTAAATATTTTTATATGAAATGATAAGAAAGTGAGGTTACAAAAGTGTTTATTACACATATATACAATAGAATAAGTATTGTTGTTTGCATATTCTGTGATTTTAGTACCGTTTTTACATAAAAACATCACGTGAGTCATTTTTACCTATTTTTAATGTTTGCGTTCTAAATTTTAATATTTACAAATGATAATATTTATTTGTAATATAATAATTTGAAAGCTTATTTTGTAACCTTTCTAAAACAGTTTTTACTATTCGGCTACGTTTAGAAATGTTTCATTTATAGAGCTTTAATTGTGAAGCGGTTATAACTAAAAGTTTTCGTAAAAAGTCATTTCGTTTAAGACACCAAAAGCTAATATTCTCGAAAATTCGGAGGGGTCGGATTACCTGAAATGACGGACTAGATCTGAATAGCCAGGTACGTTTTCCACATCTCCTGCCCCTCCCCACTATCCTCAGTATCACACCAAACCAAAATAGGGGATGCCATTGGCACTCACTGTAGTAGCAAAACCCTTGGGGTGGCCTATGACAGTACTGTTGGTTTTCCAATAATTTCCATACCCACCCCCCCAAATTGGAGTTTTAGTTTTTCATGCATTCGTAAGGGAATATTTATGTATTTTTTAAATAAATGTATTAATTTATTTATTTAAGTATATATATATTTTTTTTATTTATAGATATTAATTTATTTTTGCTTATTTATTAATTTTTATTTCTTTAGTTGTATAATTATTTATTTATATTTTTATGTGTTTGTTCATTTATTTGTTTGTTTTTTTATATTTTTTTTAAATTTATTTATTTACATATTTATTTATTTACTTATTTATTTATTTATTTCTTTATTTGTTTATTTATTTATTTGCTTATTTACTTATTTATTTGTTCATTTTTTTATATATTTATTAATGAATGAATGAATTAATTTATTTATATATTTATATATTCATTTATTTTTTATTTTTTTTATTTATTTTTTATTTGGTAGTTTGTTTGTTTGTTTGTTTATTCACTTAAATATATATATATATATATATATATATATATATATATATATATAACTAATATATATATATAAACGAATTAAAAAAAAATACATATATATATGTATGTATAAATAAATTAAAATAAATAAATAAATGAATCAATAAAAATAAAAATAAAATATATATATACTAATATATATATTTTTTAATTCGTTTCTTTATTTCTTTTAATTTTTTTTTATTTATTTATTTATGTATTTTTAACATAAATATATTCAAAAAATGGTTGCTTTTATAAAAATATATAAAAGCAACAAAATTTTAAAAGTACAGTGAGAAATAAAATTAATAAAGTTGCGATGAACAAAAAATACATACGTGATATAAAAATGCAAGGACCAAAAATTTTAAAGTACGGTGATCAGATATGTTTCTCAAAATTACAACATCTAACATTTTGGTTACGTTTTAAGATTTTCACGGCCAAAAGAATTTTCGTTATTTATTTTTGGGGTGTTATGCCGTGTTGCGCTACCTCCTTCTGTAGCCAACGATTTGGACAGCGTTGCAGTATCCATCATCAGGGCAGATCCCGCAGGTCTGATATGATAACATTTTATTTTTAATTGGCCATGGCCATGTCAATTTTCACTGTGAAGAGAAATGTGATATCGTGAGGCTCTGAAACGGTGAACTTTGTCATCATGATTTTTTTCGCTTTTAAAAGTACACAGGGAATAACAAGATGACTTAACATGTTCTGGAAAGTTGATAAATATAAGTACTTATATATAATATATTATGTTTATTTCATTGAACAACCTTCTTTTAAATCTAAAAATTATCGAAAATATTCTTGAATTTCAACACTATCAACTTTCCTAAAATTACTTTAAGACTCAATATTTGTAATTTTTGGAAAAAAATATGTTATCATTTTCTGTTGTTGGTAAATCATGCACTTTTTTTTCATGAAATAGAACAATAACTTTGTTTGTAACCACGATATTTTCAATTATTAGGACCTGTTTTGCATCATCAGGTCGTTTTTCGTTGGCATAAAAAAATATTTATTTTTAGCTTTCATAATGAGTAAAACCTCAAATTGTAATATTTAATTAATGAAGACATTATTAGCGAAACTCAATTGAAAATCTAAAACAGAAAAATCAGAAAAAGACACGGTCATATCAGGGTCTCGAACCCAGGACCTATGAACCCAGCGCTCTGCCAACTGAGCTAATGTAGTCCTATCCGATTCGGTCTTATAACCTGTATCATTCTTCGACCAAGAACTACCAACATTATTTTATTAACTAATCTATCTTATGGATGATTGCAAGATTTAACCAGAACTATACGCTAACATACTAATACTCAACATCTGTTGACTTTAATGCAAATCTAGGATGAATATTAATTTTTATTTTTAACTATAGATAATATAACATATGATTTTAATATTTAGTTAATGAAAACTTACTTTTCATTCTTTTTCTGATTTTTCTGTTTCAGATTTTCGATTGAGTTTCGCTAATAATGTATTCATTAATTAAATAAAAATATTTTTATTTCGTCAATACAATACGTCATACCACAAAGCGACTGCTTCCATCAAAAAATATAAAACTTTTATTTTTCTCCTGAGATTACATAGTAGGTATGTGAAATGGACATTCCTTTAGTAAAAATGCTTAGACAATACCTATGCGTATTCTAAATTAAACTTAAATGCTTGATTGAATCATGTAGTTGTTTATTTATTTAAAAATTATAAGAAAAACAATAGCGCGTTAAAAATACCCCGAACTGTGTTGATTGTTTTTACAAAGCTTCGCTTGTTGGTTACCGAAACTGTTTATTTTCCTGAAAACCAACAAGCGAAAGTGTATAGTACGTGTCAGGCGGTGTCACTAACCGCGGTAAGTGCTACACACCTTGTAATCTACGCAGATCGCCACATACCTACATTTTAAATTTAGCTGCTTTGGAAATAAAACAATATATTTAAACAATTTCATGTGAATATTAAAAATGTGTATCCTTTTTTGAAAAAACGTCCTCAAATTTGTGGGGTCCAGGTAAAATACTTTGAAAAGAAATCAGCCCGAGTGGAGGTGGGAGAGACCCTCATACATACACAGACCCTTTGCGACCGCAATTATGCTGAAAGTATCATAACCCCTTCAATCCGCCTTAATAAAGTCATCGCGGCCTCTTTGGAGATGTAATATAATCCAATTACGAATGGTCCCGCCATAAATATTCATGGTTTAGCGCCGTGAGCGGTGTCTTGGCCCTGTAGCTGTGGAGGGTTTATACTAGAAGAAGAACAGATGAATGAAGGATAACTCTTCCTGAAAAATTCAATAAATAAGTACCAGAATTTCGATATTATTTTATTATGTGGGCTATTGGAAAATGGGTTATCTGCACTAATATTATAAATGCGAAACTGCGAGCGTTCGTTTGTTACGCTTTCACGCCTAAACCAATAAAACGATTTTAAAAATTCTTTCACCAATAGGAAATTACATTATATGCGAGTAACATAGGCTGTATATAATTTTAAGCTCTTTCGTTATAAAACTATAAATATTAATATATTATATATTTATTATACGTTTTCTGTCAAATAAATTTGCTGACAAAAGCGAAAGGCAAAATAAATCGTTGCGTGGAAACGATGTTGATATACGAGTATTTGCAGGAAATTTTATTTCAGGTGTCGTAGTAAATATCTATCTATCGCCGAAATGTATGTACGCGTATAAATTCCGAACGACTGCACCAAATTGGATAAATTTTTTTTTGTGTTCGTTATTGTCTGGACAATGTTTTGTATAAAACTACTGGTGAGCTCTGGCATTGTGAAATGTGTATAAAAATGCAATAGGTGGCACGCGAGCGTTTTGAAAACTGAATGTACCGGGACTGAATGTATGGAATAATAATAATTTATTCCAGGAGGGTGGAGGGGGGAGTGGAACCAGGTAGGGGGGGGAACCTGGGAGGGGGGGAGGGGAACCAGGGAGGGGGGGGGGGGGAATCTGGGAGGGGGGTGGGAGGAGTGGAGTGGGGAGAGGGGAGCTGGAGGAGGCGAAGTGGGAACGCGAGAGGGGAAGGGGACGCGAGAGGGTAAGAGGAAGCGGAAGGAGAACGGGATGAATGGGAAAGGACACGCAGGGAGAAACAATTTCTTCAAAAAATGGAATAGCAACGCATGCCGGGTAGTAGATACTTAGTAGTTTATTGAACAATTTTCTTCCGATTATAACCGCATCATAATTTAATATTTATTTAAATAATTTATACATGAAAGTGGGAAAAAGAAGCGATTTTATCATGTTGTTAATTCTTCGGCAGTCTAGAACAGAATGGTTCTCATAAATTTGTCATGGCAAGAGGGGACTCGTGAGAACGGAAGATGCCTATTGGCGTACGAGGAACCAATAGGAATGCTTCGCGGTTCAAGATCGCTGGCTCGTTCGCCTCCCACAGTATCAAATCGCTTTCTTCTTTTGGAATTTCAGCATGATTGCAGCCTTTCTACTATCTGGGAAGGTCTTTTTTACATTAGATACACAGAAGGCTCTGTGGAAAATACTTTCTCTCGGGGCCTGTGTCATTTTTGAGTATGCTAAGTGGAGGGTTTTTTTAAGGAAAGGAAAGAGGAAGATCGGTGGAGGAAAAAGGCATTTGAGGTGGCTACACACTCCCGAAATCTGGGATTCAGTATGTACAGGAGTGACGAATGCGTGAATCCGTCCCTTTCACTGTGGTGCCCGGCGATGGGTTAAGAGAGTCCTGCTGGAGAGGAAAAAAAAATTCCCTCAACCAGTCGCTTTCCACACAGTAGTTGGGCAGACGTATCTACCGCCAACTTATATAGAACCACTTAATATTGCCCAAAAAATTATTCTTAGGGTTCAAGAAAAAAATTAAATATCCAACTCATTTACTTTTTAAGGAATGTAATGTAATGAATGTAAAACAGTTATATATTACACAAACGCTTTGTAGTTTTTTAATAATATTAATATTGCAGAAAGAACTCAGCAAATTCGTACTACGAGAATTGGCTCTGGTCTGAACTTTATGACAATTCAAACTAAATCTTCTTTTGGTCAAAGAAATTATTTTTATCAAGCTCCTCTCATAGTTAATAGCCTTCCAGAACATATAAAGTCATATAATTCCTTGTACACTTTTAAAATGAACTTTTGTGTTAGTCGAGGATTGCCAGTTGCTTTTCTCGACTTTGTCCTTTCTAAATTATTAGCTAAATGATTTTTTTTTAATTTTTTTTTTTTATTGAAACATATAACAAGGTTACAAATTTTACAACATAATATATACATCAACATTTCAATCACTCTCCTAATAAAGCAGCTGCTTGTGTTTAGGAGAGGACAACTAAAAAAAAATTACATTTGTTTAAATTAAAACAAAAAATATTAGTTATTTAACAAAAAACATTAGTGATTTTATGAGAAGATACCTTAGAATCATAGTTCCATGGAAGATACAGATAAAAGTAATAAATTAAAGGTTAGTTAATAAATGATTTGAAGTATTGATAAGGCAAAAAATATTTCTAAATATTCAAAACATATTTCTAAATATAATAAGTTAAGTTATGATGATATGAAGTTATGAGTGTAGCGTATACTACAATTCCACTATTTTTATTAATCTGATAATTTGTATTGTAATTTTTGTAGTTTGGGATGATTGGTATATTTATGTTTGCATGTATGTGCGCCTCGGATAGTATTATAAAATCTGGTTGTGAACATAATGTATTTAGGGATACCAGAAGTTCATCCATGTTTCTATTTATACTTCTTATGTTTAGGTGTAAGATTGTTAGTCTATTTATTGTATTGTTATAGATCTTATTGCATTCACTGGCTGATTCACATACGTATTCTTCTATATTTAGATTTATATCAATTTCACTTAAGTTAAAATTTTCCATTGCATTTATTTAGGTGTGATAAAATATGTATATATATAATTCTACGAGTAAATGAATAAGTAATAATGCTCATAATTTGTGTTACGGTATTCTTGCTCGATTTCAGTTCATATCTGGAATTGTAGGTGATTTTTTCTATAAGATTTATTTTATGTTTAGATAATACTCGGAGACATAGTGAGTGTTTGTTTAATTGACAGCACAAATTAATTTGATTCGTTCTTCTTTTGATAATGTTTTCAATATAAAATAGCGTATGTATGAATATATCAATAGTACACGTGAACATATACTGTAGAGATTTATTGCATATAGAATATTGGCAGCGTAATACATATATCAATAGTACATACAATTTAAATAGAACCATAGTACATAGTACATACATACATATATCAATAGTACAAGTGAACATATACTGTAGAGATTTATTGCATATAGAATATTGGCAGCGTGATACATATATCAATAGTACATACAATTTCAATAATACAATAGTACATTATGTTTATAATAATTAGCTAAATTTTATTTTTGGTTAAAACGTTTTCTTTCATCTTCCTCCTGCCAAATTTATAGCATATTATACTATATACATTTATTTATTATTTACAACTTAATCCTTTTTTTAACACTCCAATACACGCGTGTCATCTCACAGATGACCAGTTCTGTTTTTTCGTCATAAGTTTGATAAAGGGAGGGGAGCCTGGTCCCCCGCCCTAGTATTCCCCAAGCTCGTCTAGCTCGACATTCCTGCAAAATTGCGAAAAAACAATTATACTCTTCACTTTTGACAAATAAGTTAGCAGTCATCTGACAGATGACACGCGTGTATTTATGTCTCACTAGGGGGCGCGTGTATTGGAGTGTTAATCAGATCACTAAACTATGGTCACCCTAAAAGTCTACATGTTTACATTAATGTACTACCTAGCGCCATCAGATTAGTAGGTACCCATAATCTCAACATGTAAGAAATAAAACAATATTGTTTTTCAATATCTGTATAATTTTGTGTAATTTTGTTAATTTGTATAATTGTTAACCTCAACATATGCTTGTCCTAGTGAGGTGACAAGTATTGTAAACATTTTTACCTGTAGTGTAAAGAAACAATAAATAAATAATAAATAAATATCGAACTACTTGGAATGACTTAAGTCTGCCACAATGTTTGTTATGTGCTAATAGAACTGAAGATTTTTGCAAAGAGAACCGAACAAGTTCAGATAGTTGCTAAGAGAACTGAACAAGTAAAGAGACAGATAACTCACGAAGAATTTGTGTTTATTTATTTATTGGGTATCTGTATACATAATAACAAGTTAGAGTTTTACTTACGTATATGTAAGTAAGATTTTCACCTTTTAGTGTACCTGTCTCACTAGGGATAACCTGTATAGAGACAGACTAGTTCACAAATATATATTTTTTTAAATTTTTCTTTGTACATTATTTGTGGATTTTTCGACCACCATGCTAGGCTGATGCCCGTGTTATGGTGGTAAATAATTGGATAAATAATTGGATTATTCACAGATTAGGATTCCAATTGGTGATTGAGAGTATTCAATAATAACAGAGATTACGAGATTGTTTTTTTTTATTTAATTTTTTTTATTTTTTATTATATATACGCACCAGATTTAAATGTCCGGGTTTAATTTTCCCCACAGGAAAAACTAAACCCTTTCACACACTTCCCAAATGATCATCTGGTCAATCCACGTTATGCAATTGCACTATATAAGTATTATAATTACAAAACAATACAAGAACAACATGTCAACCTACCAGAGACCAGATGGGAAAATAATTCACCGACTCCAGATATTTTCATATCAGAGGGTTCGGCTCTGTGGAATTCCTAATTGAACCTATAAATCCTACTGATCTCTCAATATAAATATTTAAAAAATCTTTTGTAATCCTACATGTATTTGAAATTACCGATTTTTGCATTTTTATATATAAATTCTTTGACAAATCTAATACGCCTAAATTTTGAATCAGAGACCTAGAGGTATAATGCCAGTAGCCGAAATAACAAATGGTAATATTTTTATAGTCCGAGAATGCCAAATTCTTTTAATCTCATTTCGTAAATTTGTGTATTTTCTAAACTGATAATGCCTTCAGAAGGCGAAACAGCTGTCACGTGTAATAATAATTACACAGCAGAACTTGTTTGAAAATAAACTGTTTTTTTTAAATTTAATAATAATATTATTGATTATATAATAAAAAAAATAAAACTTAAAATGGAGTTCTACAAATTAAACTTGATAACAATAAATACGAGATTGTTTATTAATGAATAACTAATTGGACTCAAACATCCGTTCTAATCTGCGGCGCGGATCGAATATCTTCGTAATGGTCCTAGTTCTACTAATTACACCTGCTGAGACACCTTAAAACTATATATTATCTCATACTCTAACGACATCTGTTGAGAGACGTCGACACTACATACATATTATCATACACTTCCAGTACATGAGTTGAAAACAAAAATATTTTATAGAATTAACTCAAGTTGGTATTGGTATTTTGGGAAAGTTGGTAGAGAGATATTAACGATGTTCGTCTTGATCTCCGTTTATTTAATTGAACATGTTACACAGATTACGAATGCAGAATTAACACTGAGTGCTGATCTTTAAGGAAAGTAGAAGTCGCGTCTCGATATAACTGGCTGGTCCTTTGGTCGTCCACTGGAGGTGAAGATCTCGGATCTTCAGTATTATTCCAGGATGAGTTTGGTGTTGTGCGGGCGGAGGCTTCTGGAAGTAAGGGAGATCCATTGAGAAGCCGGCGACGCGTGTCGCGACCCGTGGTAAACCTAGGCCATCGTGATGCCTGCGATTCGTATCGTGGTGAGTTCAGTACTGACTGACTGGTAGGCGTCAGGTGCATTGTTTATATAGATGCTTGCGCTGTAGAGAATCTTCGAGACTGTTCCTGTAAAGATTCGAAGGTCAGCATTTATCGCCGAGCGTCTGGAATTCGCTTATCAGCGAAACTTGATACCATTGTAGCTTCCAGCATGTTCGTTAGTCACTGCGTGGTGCAGGGCTGCCACAGATTTATGATAAGGTAGCAGGGCCGCCACAGTATTGATAATAATAATGGGATTTGAGAACTATAATTATTTTAGATTTAGATGAGTTGACTGATTATTGCAATTATTTTTTGGTGATTTGTGATTTTCTTCTTTTGTGAGGCAGGTTTTTATTCATTCTGATAACAATGTTATATATTTATATTTTAAGTATTTGTTTCTACAATTCGTTGGTTTTTATATTGCATGTTACGTGTGTTTTGTGCAAACATTTTCATAAGAGTTAATTGTTCTGTTTGTAAAGAGATAATTTTTTTTTTACCACTTACGTGGCTAAACGTGGCTACCATTCGATCTGGGTCATTTTATATTTTAAATTGCTCGATATTATTAGCCTAGTTACCATACAAGAACTATTCGAACTAAAATTATTTTTTATTGCATCAATAATATCAGGACTGAGTAATTTACATTGATAGGTACTCTCTTTTACAGAGATTGAATGTAATTGGCAATACTTTCTAGTAAGTAGTAGATGTGTTCAACTGTACGTAACACAATTATAAGAAGGCTATAATAACATGACCCAAAAATAATAATAGACAAATTCACTTTGTGGCATCATTTCATTAATGAGATAATTAAAAACACTTTGTTTTTACCACAATAATCTTTATTTAAAAGTCCACATGTTTCAAAAATGATGTTCTCTTCATTAGGACATTTAATGTACTAAAACCAAATGATCAAACATAGAAAGACAGGCGTGGGTAGAAATGGAAGAAGTGGGGGAGGAGAGAGGTGGATAGGGGAGGTGCTTAGAAGATCAACAAGGGGGTGGGGGGGGGAGAGGTGGAAAGGGGGGTGCTTAGAAGAACATAGACAAAAAATTACAATGGAAATATGTTTATGATAGGGTTATTCACAAAATTAATTTGATTGTTAATAATATTTAAATTTCTATTAAAATTTTTCCTAATTTCTAATATTTCTTAAAGATCTAAGTGAAAACCACTAACGTTAGTTTGTAAAAAAATTTAAAACCAGTATTTATATCAAATAGGTTAAATTCAATTAGATAGTTAGCAAATTCCGAATAATTATAGCTATTTAGACATCTCAAAATTTAATGTTCCTTAATCCTTAACCCTCTTCCCCCTTGTTGATCATCTAAGCACCTCCCCTTTCCACCTCTCTCCTCCCCCACAACTTCTAGTTTTAGAACATTAAATGTCCTGATGAAGAGAACATCGTTCTTGAAACATGTTGACTTTTAAATAAAGATTATTGTGGTAAACACAAACAGCCTTACTAAAAAAAAAACACAGCACGGCCGATGATAACCTGTGTTGCAGCAGCAACATAAATAAAACCAAAATACACTAAAACACGATAACATTACTAATAAGATTTGATCTTAAAATGTATTTTAAGTCTGGCAACAATGCAATTTTTCATACTGTACATAATTTAATTGTTTGTTTTCCTACAGAACCGCTAGATGGCAGCGCCTTCGCATTCGTCATTCGCGTTGAAACCGCCAAAAAAACACTCACTTCGCGGGTGTGTGAGAAATATTACACAAATCTGATCGTAATATCTATTAATATAACTAATTCACTATTACATTCGCATAATTGATATATTTACCCTGTTTTTTGTGGTTTTTAATAAGTTTTAGTCAAGTTATAATAACCATAATCCTACTTTGAAAATTTAAATGTCAATAAGTATTTTATGTAAAACATGAAAATTCAAATTTACATTTAAAGTATTTATTTTATGTGAATTTCATAAAAGTGGTGTTTTTTTTAAAATATTAATATCTAATACATGTGTTCCTAAACGTATCAATGAAATTAATGTCTTTAGAGTTGCAAGAAATCTGTTATAAAAGTCGGTATTATTTTTTTAGGTGTGTTTTTTGACAATAAAAAACTTTGAAATTTTTTTATTGTATGCACGAGGAAAAAGTAAGGTCACAGTTTTGTTCCAAATTTATTATATAAAAGGTTAGTATTTTTTAAATTTTGTTTTTTTATAAATTTCTGTACACTTTCATCAAATATGTTTTGGTAAAAAAAAAAACATTTTTTTCGCGTTTGAATCTTAATATATGGCAGTTTTTAAAAACTAAAGTGTATTTCAAATACACAAATCTAAAAGGTAATTTTATCTAGTTTTCATAAATGGTATTTGTTTTTCACCTTCAAAAATAAGAAATAAATAGAACAAATACTTTGGAAAAATTTCAAATTTTGTTCAGATATCATTACTAAAACAGACATAAACTACCCTCTTAGGCCGTGTAAACCAATTGTATTTTTTTCCATGAACAATTTTTTTTAATAAGTAATGTTTTCACATCCGCGGCCGTTTGACAATTGATTAAAATTTTCACTGGGTTTTTTAGTAAGGCTGAAAATGTTTTTAATTTTTTCATTAATAATAATAGATTTTAGCCCAATTCTCTTCTTCTACATAGGTTCTATGTAATTCAAATAGCAAATGTTACTTCATGGTGACTCTTCCACAAAATTATTATGTACGTAAAAAGTTTGTAAAAGATTGTTAAGGCAAATATAAAATATAAATTAGACTGTTAAGATGTTCTGACACAACATATCCTCTGTGTTTTATTTAACCCCCAGTGAACATCAAGATGGGTTAGTTTAGCCCTCTGGTGGTATATCTTATGCGAGCAGGAGCACCCTGTGCCACTAATCACGAGATAGCGACTCGGTTATTTATTTTTGTAATTCGGACACCTGCGAGAAATATTTGGGTTTTAAGTGACTAGATTAATAAAACATTACTTATGAATTAACCAAGGAACTTGCTAATCAGCTAGCAAATCAGTTCTCCGCCAGAGGGAGCACTGGGCACACTACTAGATAATACTATATGTACTGCGACAATGATATGTATAGTTACATACATAAAATATATATTTTTCGTTTGTTGAGACCTATATAGTATAATATCATGGTATGGCAAGGTACTGTTTAATGTACAATTTATTTTATGTACTGGCAATTTTGAATGCTGGTCACACCGAAAGACTAGATGTAGTTCCAAATGCTACCGCAAAATCATTCCGTCCCAAATTGTCCTGGTGTGTACAGCTATCAGATTTAGCCCTGAAACTTTCTGATATTTAATATTGTGTCGCGATTGTGTTTGGCTATTACAATAAAAAGAGAATCTATTAAAACCATCTAATCATTTATTTAACTCCCGTGACACATATGGTAAGATTAACTCCTCCCATAATGGTATATGTAATAAAGTATGTTAAATTATACACGGTTAAAGTACCTATTAAACACATCCACAAAAAATTGTAATTTATTTACGTAATTTATCAAATTTCTTAAATAAGTTTCTGTTGAACCACACAGGATAACATAAATCAGTTCCACATAATGCACTGACTTCGAAGTCAAACAGATTTGTAACATCACTCAAGAGTATGATAATCGATTAGTTCGTGCATTAGAATATTGCACATCAAATAAGATGCTCAAAGGGTGCACCTGTAATACCTGCATCGTTATCCACCCCTGCCCCCGTGGCTCAGGGGGTTGAAAAATCTAATTTGAACTGCATTTACATCCCTGACGACCCTCTACACCCCTGGCCTCTGCGCTCCTGGACTGGAGGTTTATGCGCTTCGTTATAAGGGTATCGGGTTTTGGGTATGGAGAAACGTTGAGAACGGTTGGTGAGGAAAGTTATTGCTAAAAGATGCTGTAAGTGCAAGTAAGAATCTCACAAAATCTCTAAGTTAAGAACTAAATTATGGCATAATAATATCATATTTATAATAATACTGTATTCAAATAGAGAATTTTAATTTCCATGCTACAAAATTATATCAAGCCCTTCCAATTGAAATTAAGAATACAATGGAGGTAAACAAGTTTCAAAACATCAAACTAAGACATTATTAAAATTACTCTATCATATACTTCTATTACGCGTGTACACACAGTATTTCAAAAAAAGTTAAGAAAAAACTATTTATTTTTAACATTAACTCCGCACAGCATGTCTATATTGTTCTATGTTGGTCTATGTTGGTCTACGTAGGTCTATGTTGGTCTTTGATTGTTTATGTTAGTCTGTGTTGATCTATGTTGGTCTGTGTTGGTCTATTTTGGTCTATGTTGGTCTAAGTTGAATTATGCTGATATATATTAGTCTATACTGGTCTACGTTGGTCTATGTTGGTCTATGTATCTACACCATTGGAAATGACGTGTGGGAAGACTTTTTAAGTAAAGTAAAAAGTAAAGAAAGAAATTTTAGGAATTTAAGGAGTCATAAAACATTTCAAATTGAGTATTTATTTATTTGCAAAAACAGAATAAAACACCAATGCATTGCAACAGCGGTAAAGATAATTTCAAACAACTTTTTGGCATAATAAATACATTTGCATTTGGGCAAAAAAAATTAACGCAGGCTCTTCAAGCTTAACACTCCAATACACGCGCCCCCTAGTGAGACATAAATACACGCGTGTCATCTGTCAGATGACTGCTCACTTATTTGTCAAAAGTGAATAGTATAATTGTTTTTTCGCAATTTCGCAGGAATGTCGAGTTAGGCGAGCTTGGGGAATACTAGGGCGGGGGACCAGGCTCCCCTCCCTTCATCAAACTTATGACGAAAAAACAGAACTGGTCATCTGTGAGATGACACGCGTGTATTGGAGTGTTAAATAATATTTATAATATGAAAATATCCACATTTTCTAGACCAGTACATATCTAAGAGCCACACTCGAAAATCCTACACACTAAGCTAAAGTAAAACAGGCTAACAACTGCAAGATTTTTGTAAAGATTGATAAAAATGCCGTCGAATGTGCCGATATACTCGTAGAAATCTTTATAAACAGGCTCGTTATTAAAAACAAGCTGTAAGCTAATGTGACGTGATGGTAATTGAAGTTAGTACCCTATCCAACCAAGGTGACAACGAAACCTTGATTTGCGCACGCTGTGAACATCTGAATATAATAAGCAGTAATTGTTGAATGAAACACTAGTATATATTGAATAATTTGGCGGGTATAAGATAAGCCGCCATAGCTCAATTGGGAGAGCAGCTGACCGGCAATCAGAAGGGCACGGGTTCAAGTCCCGTTGGCGTCATGTATCTTTTCTCGGAAGATTTTTCAATGTGGATGAGTTTTTCAGGCTGATAATTATTGCTTATAATAATTTTCAATTGTAGTTCTGATATCTAGCTCATCATAATGTAAATTGCATTAATGTAATAATAGGCCACTTGCATCACGTTTAAATTTTTTTTTTAGGTAGGCAAATATTCTAAGACATTCTGTATTTTTTTTTAATCGTAATTTTAAACCCTGGCGATTTTTTGAAACTTTCAATCCGAAAAATCGGACCATTTTTTTATAAACCGGAAAGACGGTACATAATTTTATGGGCTCGAAAAAAAAGTAATTAATAGTAAAAATAAATTTTAAAAAAAAACAGACGTATTCCACTTGAATGGCACAGGAGAATAACGAGGCATACCAAAAATATTACATCTCATAAATATTTGTTTCCTTGATCCATCTTATCGATCATTAATAATTATAATGTTTAACGTCTACGTATGATAAAATCCAATTTAATAAACTTGTTCTTGTAAATTATAATTATGACAATATATTATAAAATTTGATTTTGTTAAAATCAGCACTACTACCATTACGCTCCTAAGTCAGTCGCTGCGGAAAGCATCTGTGCGTTGTTCACTTGGTACCATCTGTCAAAACGTCGACCCAAACATTAGTTCACAAGGCAACGTACAATTCTAGTGAATTTTGAGTGTCAAATTTTAAAAAATTCGACGGAAATCAGAGTGTTGCCATATTAAAAAAAAAAGAATAGTGTGGAATTTTACAAAATTAATTGAATACTTCGGAGACGGAACATTTTCGAGTTGTGACGTTACGAGCCCAAAAAATGGATTTATTTATTTAAAAAAAAAACTATAAATTTCTTAAAAAAATTTAGTAATATTTTCCTAATCATAGTAGAAAAATCTATCCATACGTTTTTTTCCAAGTCATGAAATCCATGGAAGTGGCATATTGCTCGTAATCTTTAAATGGTTGAATCAATAAACACATAAATTATTCTGGAAGGGAGTTGGGAGTAAGGAGATGGGGAAGCGGAAGTTTATGTATTGAGAAGTACCTGGCTTTTCTGAACTAATCTTAACAAGGGTGAACTTATGTCGACAAGTGATTTATGACAGAAAAATTCAAGAATGTCACTTGATATTATTTTAATTCATTAAATTTTCCACTCCAGCAGAACGGCATTTGATACTTCAGTGCTCACCCAGAAAGCATATACGTAGACATCAAGCACACTCCACGAGTCGAGAACCTTTAACATATTTGTTACAA
Source organism: Limnephilus rhombicus (assembly GCA_929108145.2). NCBI lineage: Eukaryota > Metazoa > Arthropoda > Insecta > Trichoptera > Limnephilidae > Limnephilus > Limnephilus rhombicus. The sequence goes on along the minus strand of OV815295.1, from coordinate 24,591,652 downwards.
TATTGCTCTCGACACATCCCGCATGACACTCCGGAGTTCAATAATATTTCTCAAAGTTTCCGGACACAAATATGTCCGGACACCCAGCGAGAGCTGTGTGCTGTGCTACTGTGCAGTGCCAGTGTTTGGTGACTAACTTCGGACAGGTCGGGCGACTGGCACAACTTGGAGAAGTGATGATCAAAGGTTTTCAAAGTGTAAATTTATTTTTTTTAAATTTAACTTTTTTTTAAATGTTAATTTTTAGAATTAATAAAATAGTTAGCTTTTGAAAGGTTTCACGCGTTTTCATCGCACGGCAAAACATCCCCCAACAAAATATCTATTAAAACCTTCCCTAACCTAACCTAACAAAAAAATGGAACAAAAATAATATAGACATCCTGCAAAGACAATGAATAATTGTTAAAAAATAGTCATAAAAAAGAATTCAGCGTAGTAGAGATACATTTTGTCCTTGGGATTTTATGTATGTCGAGGGATATTTTTTTGGGGGATGACAACGCGCATTACAAGATCAACGTCAACGTCATTTAAAGATTATGCTGAGGCAGTTTCATACTGTAAAATTGATTTATTGAGTGCACGAAGGGAACACTCTGTTGTTTTATTCCTGCATAAACTAGTTAACTCCCGCATGCCTAGTAGAGTCTGACAGACCCTGTGAATTTTGAATACATAGCTGCAAACTGATTATATTATATTAATTTATGATTTTATTATATTTTAAGTTCAACGTGATTATAAAAAAACAAACCTAACATTTTTGTTAGATAAAAATTCGGGAGTTTGATTTTGGCTCACGGTAAACAAAAAGATACAATTTCAGACAAAACGCATACAAATAAAGATAAATCGTTTAAGTATTGTCAAGTCCCACAGACCCTACGAGGCATACTTGTGGTATAATGTCACCAGATATGCGGAAGGTTAACACAATACCCGGAGGTGCAAAATAAGATTCAGAATAAACTGTTTCAATTCAACTTAATGTATCAGCGCGCTTCGTAAGCTCTTCTGTGCTATTCAAAGTGAACTAACTTAAATCTTACTGTAAATAAAAACTCCATGTTATAATTATAGTAACACGATCGGTATCAAAGGTGTTTTTTTTTCATTTCCCAGAAAAAAAGTCCATAAAATATCATGAGTATTTTATTATATTCTGACATGTCATGAGTAACTTTTCTGCCGTTGATTACATAATTCTGTATTTTTTTTATTTATTTTCTTTATGTGTATATTGTCCTCCTATTATTTTAAAACGAGTATTAAGGTATTTGTTCTATATAATTCTTTTCCGGTAATTATGTCCATTTCAACAAGATGACGATATCTGTAACAAGTTGTATTTTGACAAAATGTAAAAATGGCACAATTCAATTGTTAATTTTCCAAAGATTAGTAAATAAAAAATTATTTAATAAATATATTTGTGAAAGTTTGAGCACCAAAAGTCAAACACCTGAATTTGAAGATCGCTTCCCACAGCTCTGCAGTCGTACAACGGCTGGTGTATATTGGGTACAGTACCGGGTACAGTGGCTGGGTTCAGCGGCAGAGTATTGCGGGATATTGGTACTTGTCCCGGGGAGAGAATCCCACTGAAGTGTTTCTGAAATATTTCACGAAAAACGCCTGAAACTGCACTGGGATATAGTAATACTAAAAGGCACTTATTTTATTTTTGATTCCCCGTTAAACCGTAATAGTTTCTTTGTCAATTGATTTTCACTGTCGGTAACCCGTATTCATTTTCAACTATCTTTTTCGTTGTCGACCTCAACGAAAAAATATCATATTTTGGTAAAATACTCGTACCTACATTATTTAGTAAGTCTAGTTGGTTGTGAGTGAGGTTTTGAAAGCATTCTAGTATTGCATTGAGAAATCAACAATGATTGGAGGCTACGCAAGTCGCATGATTTCAATAGCGACGTGAACAGACTGTTGTTGGCGACGTGAGTAGGGTAGGGCGGAGCTAGTTGAGCAAGTTTTCATTTTTTTTATCTATTAAACGGTGCTTCAGGTTGACTTAGACCTTTATTGTTGATTATGCAATTTTTCATGCTCTAAACGCCTCCAGACAAAAAAAAATTAGACATAATTTATAAGGAAAGTTCAGATTTGTTTAACCTTCCTCATATTATGTAGGGTAAGTTCTGCAACGGTATGGGGCACGTTGAGCAATGGAAATAATAAACCAAATATTGTTAAGAAAGCTGCGTTTATCTACAATAATTAAACAGCAGTTTAAAGTAAGTCTATTTTAATATTTTAAATGTTGGAATTTTTGGAACACTTTAAAAAAACATACCTCTTGTGTTCTTTTCGCGAAAAGACTGTCATGATTTTATTGTTTATGCATTTGTAAAATGTAATGTTATAAATAATTGAAGTTAGAAAGGATTGGACCAAAGATATTCCAGATACAATATGCTATGACGTCCGCACGAATGTTGGCGGACTACTACCAAATCGGAGTGGTTTCCATACGAAAAGAATTTGTTCATTTCACCTCCACACCTCCAAATTCATTTTTTAAACAGCTCGCGTGCCACCTATTAAAACGTGACAATCAAACACGTGCAGTTTTGCATTTATAATATTACTATATTAGTATTTTATACACATTTAATTTTTTACTATCTCCATAGTAAACTAAACAAATAACAAAATGACAGCGCACGTCAAACAATTACTTAGCAACGCTTTGCTTTTCATCCGGACAATAAACGTATAATAAATAATTTCATAACGCCAGAGTTTATTCATAACGCCAGAGCTCATTCATAACGCCAGAGCTTATCAATATATACAACCTATATTACTCGCAAATAATGTAGGTTTCTAATAGTGAAAGAATTTTTAAAGTCCATTCAGTATTTATTGCGTGAAAGAGTAACAAACTTCCATATTGGGTTTATTATGTACATCTGTACAAACTTTCGTCTTTGTAATATTATAAATAAATAAATAGGATTATATTTTAAAGGTCCAGTCAATAAAATTATGGAAGAATGGTCATTGTCACCCGTCAATATTATAAGGAGCAGGTTAGGACTTATTTTCCTTTCGAATGCTCAATGATGACGTCGATACGACCTCTGCCGGATTTTACTTTCACTTTATCTAATAATATGTTTGCTCTTCGGGATCGAAATTAAACCCACCATCTACAAATTAGTCAAAGAAGGATTTCATTGCACCGCGATGGAGTCATCGGTAGGTACTTCGCATAAATCCAATTTATTCAAAGAAGGTTTTTACTCATCGTTGCGCTTTTGAAGGCCACCCGACCGGGTAAGAGGATTCCTTGATAAAGGATGACTTTAACACTTCAAGTGCTAAATGTGAATTGTTCAAATTCAGAATATTATTCAAAGTTTAAATGGACTTTATACTTTGAAAAGCTGGCCCGAAATGTTCACAAAAAACAGACCTTTAAATCAAATGAAAATTCCTGCAATTTACTAGCCTGTATTCATGATAATCACGGGGATGAGAAATTAAATGTTTCTCGTTGGAATTATAAGTAGAGTGAAACAAAAAGAAAACACTAATTTGGTATTTGTTGTGAATGGTATTTGTAAATAATAACAACACACTCTTCAAGCTGCTCATTAAGGTGGGTCATTAAAATATATATATAATAATTCTTACAGCGATAAAAGGGTGCCAAATGGGTTCAAAACGATGTATTTAAAAATTTTCAAATTTCTGATACGATCTTTTTCCTCCGGATTCACTTCAAAGTTTTGAAAATTTTCATTTTAAGGGGCTATAACAAGTGTATGTAAAAGTTACTATGAATCCTTTAAACCGTATTTTTCGTAATCTTCCGTAGAAAATATATTTAGGAAAACATTTTCGAAATGCAGAAATTTGAGAGCAAGAAGGATTTTGCTGGTGTTTCAATACACTGCCTTGAGTTAATTTGAATTATAAATAAAAATATTTCCTCTATTTCTTGTTTTATTAAAAAATAGTTAAGTTTTAATGGTTTATCGGATGTTTTTTTAAGATTTAACAAGGGTGGGTTTCTCCTTATTATGTGAAATTTCAAAGAATATTACGTGATTTTATATCTTCATTTAACACCCTTTTATTAGACAAATTATTAGACAAATCAAAACAAGAAGAAAAAAATCCCATACAGTCGCGACCCACCTTACTGCTCACTGCTCCTTTACTAATAAACCTGTTTTATATTTTATACAACTGAAAAAAATTGAAACCTGCGCATTTAAATGCACCAAAGTTTGAGGAAAACCACAAGGGTTTAGAAAAGAAAGCAAGGAAAATGCGAGAAATAATATTTTGAATTAAAAAAAATTAATCCTAAACCTTTCAGATTGGTAAGAAATGTATAAATTTCTTCAATGAAAAATGTTCAACAATTTTGAGTGAAGGCAGTAAGTTTGTCAAATTGTTAAATAATTGAAAGTTTGTATTAAAATTTCTTTAACACAATGCGAAATATTGCCATATATTGAAACTATTTTACAATTGTATTGTAATCTTCACTTGTTCATTTGTCTTTTCATATTTTAAAAATGTTATTGTAGAAAGCAATCACTTTGTGGTTTGACATATTTATTAAAATAAAATACTTTTTTGTTTAAAACCACGATATTTATTAATTTTTTAACTGACCGGTTTCGCTTAACTTAAGCATCTTCAGGGTACAAATTAATACTGAGTATTAATTTAATTTAATTGAGTATTAATTTGTACCCTGAAGATGCTTAAGTTAAGCGAAACCGGTCAGTTAAAAAATTAATAAATATCGTGGTTTTAAACAAAAAAGTATTTTATTTTTTAAAAATGTATTACCGTCTGCATTTACATGTTTTAAAAAATATATATTCTTTTTGACAGTGGATAATGAATGTTCTAAACCTCTACAGCCACTGTGAACTGATACAAGTTACGATGACCACAGTGGTTGCAGAACAATTCAAAATAAATTCCAAAAACACAGCTACCTCGTTTGCGAGTATTCATTGGCAGTCGAACAGCTCTCTGCTTCATAGTAAAGATTCTATAATATTTACAATAGTTGCGGTATCCACGTGTTTGAGCCCTTTTGGGCATAATGGTATTATCGCAAATTGTGGTCGGTTTATTACGCTTGATTTCATAATTTGTGAAATGCTTAATACCCTGCCAACATCGGTACAGAAATACTAGATAGGCCACATGGCCAGTTTAAAAAATGATAAAAGTTCAGTCATAGTTGTTGGTTGCAGTTGAATTAAATTGATTCTTTGAAGTAATTTGACACAATACTTTAATAAAATGGTCAAGATTCTTTATATTAATAAGTAGGTAATTATCCGTGACCCGTTTTACAAAATTAGTTCGAATGAGAACGAAAACATAACGACAGATTTTTCTTATGAAAAAATAAGTGGAAATAGTGTTTAATGATACAGGGTTCTCGTACAGGGATCTTTTTTCGTACCTTGGTATGTTTCGATGTGTGCACCGTTCGTCGCTCTGCAGATGTCTAGTCTGTAGTCGATATCTTGCCACGTACGTGCAATCATTTCAGGAGTAACTGTCAAGATAGCGGCAGAAATTCGATCCCGCAGGTGATCCAAATCCCGAATCTTAAGGTCCTCTACTCATCTACTGAACGGCGGCAGTCGAAGGCGCTCCCGCGACCGCTGTGCATCTAGTGTGCGCATAGCGAGCTCACGCCACATCCAAAACAAAACTTACGTTCACCAGCTAGCGTTCAAGCCGATTCGTTGTCTGACTGCCGTCCGCGATAGTCGCACCGTGATTCGCGCCTAAACCTACATCTCTTGAGACGCACATGCTCTCGCCAAAAAGTCGGCAGTGTTTCGTTACCTACCCTCAGTGCCGTCTTTCTGCCTAAAAAAAGTGGCCCCGTTACGTGTACGTGTATGTGTCCGTGAAAGTTTTTAAAAATCCGTCAGTGCCATGTACGCCAAATAAAAACACAGCCAGTGACCCAAATCAGTGCTATTTACAAAAAGTGACGCCATCTTGTTTTACCCGTTCTTAACCAGTGTACCGCCAAATACCTTAGTGTCAACAACCACCCACCTAATGGAAGCCTACATGCTCGAACTCAAAAAACTCGACCCCCCCATTTCAGCTCTCGAAAACTACATCAAAACCATGAAAACTCCACCGATTGTGATAGTGCCGTCCACCCCTGCCATGCCACCCTTCAATCTCGACCCCAGGAGGAAGAAAAAACTTTCTACCACCACCGCCGCGTCGCCATCGCCGGACACCATCACCGCCTTCAACACCCCCCCCCCCCGGGGACTGCCTCGCCATCACCGGACACCATCACCGCCTTCAACACCCCCCTCCCGGGGAGCTCCTCCTCGGACTTCCCCCCTCTCTGGATCACGCCCACCCCTATCCACCAAGACCGTAAGCGCAAAGCCCCTAACACTCCCCCTCAAAAGCCCCAAATACCCACCTCCAACCGCTTCTCCCCCCTACTAACAAACGACACGGAAACAGTGATAAACTCCGACACCAACACTACTGACGGTCACGACAACACCATAAACCAAACCGACACCACCACCCCCAAACGCCGCCCTACCAAAATCCCCCCTATAGTCATAAAATCCGACAAAAACTGGAACTTTTTGAGACGCAAGCTGGAGGATGCGGGCGTAAATATCGCCAACGCAAAAGCCATCCCCCAGGGCATTGTCCTCCACACCAGGGACTCCTCCAGCTTCCGTCTCGCGACCAAACTACTGCAAGAAGACAAAACAAACTTCCATACATTTGAACTCTCAGAAGACAAGACCACCAAAGCCGTCCTACGGGGCATCCCCACCACCATATCCGAGGAGGAGATCAAGGTAGAACTCCTCGACATGTCTCTGCCCGTCATCTCTGTCACCCGCATGCGATCAGGACCGGACCGAACGAACGTCCCCATGGTCCTGGTCCAGCTGAGCCATGGAGAAACTGGCCAGCAGATCTTCAACCTGCAATCCATCTTCCACTTGAAGATAAAGGTGGAATACCTCGACAGGAAGACCGCCCCCACCCAATGCCACCGCTGTCAAAACTTCGGGCACTCCGCCAAGGGCTGCAACCTCCCCCCCCGCTGCGTGAAGTGCACAGGAGGACACTTCACAGCTGAATGCACAAAGCGGAGGGAGGATGGCCCAGCCACCTGCACCAACTGCGCTGGACCCCACCCCACCAACTACAAGGAGTGCCCGAAGCGCCCCGCTGACCCTACACCCTCTGCTCGCCGAACACAGGTAAACCCCCAAGTCACCTTCAACTCCCACACCACCTCCTCCCATATCTCTTACGCTCAGGCTATGGGCTCAAACCAGCAAACCCAACCCCCCCCCTCCCCCCCCAGACTCCGAAGCCACCACCCCCCCAGGCTCCCAAGCCACCACCCCCCCAGCCTCAACCCCCTTCAATATTTTTGATTTTATAAAAAACATTAACTTCTCCAGGATCGGTGACCTCATCGCCGACCTAATCCACAAATTTAAATCTGCCTCTTCCCCGACAGATTATCTCTCCATCATTTTATCAGCAGCCCCTCAATTCTTCGCTCTTTTTACCGTCTAATGGCTAATTCTGCTACTACGTCCTCCGCGCTGCGCATGGCATTCTGGAATGCGAACGGTCTCACCAACAGCTTACAAGAACTCAAATTATTCACCAACACACACAATCTCGATGTACTACTCATAAATGAAACACACTTGAACCCATCAACAACACCAAAAATCGCAAACTATACACTGTACCGAAACGACCGATTACACTCACGAGGTGGTGGCACAGCCATCTTCGTGAAAACTAAACTCGCACACAAACACAATATCACCCCCACGCTTTCATCCATAGAAAGTACCTCTATAACCCTTTTTACCAAGCAAGCTGGCCCTTTGAGAATTAATTCAATATACAATCCACCATCAAAGACTTTACAAAAGTCAGATCTTGAACTACTTCTCGAAGGACAAACGCCTACTATTCTGATGGGAGACTTCAACGCGAAGCATCCAAATTGGAATAGCAGGCGCGCAAATAGCAATGGTAGAATCCTTCTCGAATTCTCCAAATCCCACCCTGATCTGATCGTCGCCGGCCCTGTGGAACCCACACACTTCTCCGCCCAGGGCCATCCACCCGACGTATCAGACATCGCAATATTTAACAAATCACCCTGGGTGTACTGTATCGAATCTATCAACGACCTCGACTCCGACCACAACCCCGTGTTGCTAACTCTAAATAAATTCTCAGACCCCTCCCCCCCCTTAACCTCAAAAAAAACTGATTGGACATATTTTTCACAGATAGTCGGGGATAAATTATCCATAAACCATTCCCTCCAAAACTCGGCCGAACTCGACACAGCGGTTGACACATTCGCTGAGGCTATAATGTCCTCAGTAAATGAAGCCTCTAAAACCCTCCCGGAGCGCTATCAAAACCTCAAAGAAAACCTCCCAAACACAATAAAAGAATTAATAAAAACCAAAAATAATCTTCGCCGCCACTGGCAAAAAAATCAAAACCCCAAACTCAAAACAAATATCAACCGCCTTCAAGCCCTCATTAGGAAAAAACTAACTGAGCACTCAAACACAACATGGAACATGAAAATTCAAGAGGTAAATCCGCAGGATGGCTCCCTGTGGAAATTATCCAAAAATCTCAAATCTACCCCCTCACCGAACCACCCAATTCACGCCGAAACCGGCCTCGTCTTTGACGATCTGGACAAAGCGGAGGCGTTCGCCGACAGTCTAGAAAAACAATTCAGTCCCAGCTTCAAACACGCCGACCTCGATCACATTGCAGATGTCAACCGCCAAGTAAACAGCATCTTTAATTCACTCTCCCCTACAAATATCCACTTCACTACCCCGGCCGAAGTCATACGAGCTATAAAAGGCCGTAAAAACAAGAAAGCTCCCGGCCCGGACGGCGTCACAAATTTCGCTCTTAAAGCCCTCCCCCCAAAAGGAATCCTAGCAATAGTCAATCTCATAAATGCCGCCCTCAGACTGCGCTACTTCCCCAAAAGTTGGAAGCACGCCCACGTTATCGTTCTCCCAAAACCGGGAAAAGACCCCCTCTTCTGTGAAAACCATCGCCCCATCAGCCTCCTGTCGAGCATCGGCAAATTATACGAAAAAATTCTCCTCACCAGGCTCCTAAAGCACATTCACGAGGTATCTACCCTACCTGATGAGCAACACGGATTTAGATCTGAACATTCCACCCTCCACCAGCTCCTCAGAGTCACGGAACACATCATTGATGGTTTCAATACCCAGCGATCAACTGGCGCCATATTCTTGGATATCGCCAAAGCCTTCGATAAGGTATGGTTAAACGGCCTACTACTCAAACTCCACAACACAGGCATCAACCCCCAATTACTCGGTGTCTTAAAATCTTTTCTCTAAAAAATACTTTCCAAGTAAAATACAAAGGCGCTCTCTCCAAAAGTAGGTTCATGACAGCAGGTGTCCCCCAAGGATCCTTGCTGTCCCCCGTCCTTTTCAATATCTACACACACGATATTCCCCTCTCAGAAGACCATAATTCACTCAAAGCTCTGTACGCAGATGACACAACGGTAATGGTCAGATACAGCTCACCCAGGATGATAACACACCGCCTACAAGAAAACATCAACAGACTCCAAGAATTTTATGACCTGTGGCGTATAGACGTCAACCCCTCCAAGAGCGTGGCGATCCTCTTCTCACGAAGAAGAATCGGCTCGACTCCGGTGGGTGTCGTGACGATGTACGACCAGGTCATACCTTGGCAAAAGACCGCCAAATATCTTGGAGTCACACTAGACACAAAGCTCACATGGACAGCTCACATCAAAAATACACTCACAAAAGCCAAGAGCATCTCCGGAGCTCTATACCCACTACTACACACAAACTCCAAATCATCCCTCCACAACAAACTCCTCATATACAGATCCCAAATTCGTCCCGTAATCGAATACGCCTCCCCAATCTGGGGGACAGGCAACACCAAGAGACTCGAACAATTCCAGAACGCTGCGCTCAGAAGATATACCAAAAGCCCTTGGTTTGTCCGAAATAGTATCATTAACTCAGGCACGAAAATCCCCCCCCTAAAAACGCACATAGTAGAATTAGCCAAAACGTTCTATTCCAAACTCGCTTCAAACCCAAACCCAAGCATCTCCCGTCTCGGGCACATAAGACCCGACGACCCCCCCACTTACCCCCTACCCGTATCCATCACATTTCCCCCCTGATGTGTGGGCTCTAATAAAAAAAAAAAGTAAAGTACAACCAGACATACAAAAAAGATTAGTATTACACAAATAATTTACAAATACCTACCGACAAAAACAAAAATATATTATTAAAAAAAAAAAAAAAAAAACTTAAATACAAAAAAAGATAGTATAAAAAAATAAAATCATAAGCCCTCCAAGTTGCCAAAGGCAGCCCACACATCGGGTAGAAAAAAACCATCCTCCAGGTGACTCCAAACTACAGTTCGCGAGACAGAGGGATTGACTTCCCTGAACCTCGTCCAACTTTACAATATGATACGACCAGCTAGCGTTCATTGACAGAATTACACTTTTAACATAAAGGGTTTCGGTGCTATAGTTTTTTTAAATGTTGGCATTATTTTTCGATGACACTGTAATTAAGAAATACTAAAATGATAAAAGCGACACATTTAAAAAAAAACGATTCAATGGCGGTCTTGACTACAATTCTCGGTCGAACCCATTTTTTTTTTTTTTTAAATTATGATACTCTTTCAATAATAGACATGACATTACAAAATTGTATATTTCTACTGAATGAAGAAAACAGGCTCTAGAGTTTGGTGTAGAATTGTACATAAAATTATGGGGTTGTACAAATAATGTAAGTATTTAAATGAGGTACTAAAATAAGGTTACATTAATAAATAACTTGAATTTAATGTTAGTTTTTGAAGTAAAACATCTTTATGCACGCTTGACTTTGGGAAATAAGCTGGTGAACGCGTGACGAGAGCGTTACGAAAAGCGAGGCAAACGGTAGGTAAGAGGGAGATATAAGTTAATGAAGATAGAAAGAGAGAGAATTACGTTTCGTATATTACTGTAGGGGCAAGAGAGAGAGGTGCGAGCACACATTTTCTTTCTCTCTTTCTCTGTTAGCCAGTTACGTTTCGTATATCTAAGACACAGTGCAGGCCTATTGTATGCATCATACTGTAGCGGGAAGAGGGTTCACGACGAGTTCATCGAAAACGAATTCATCGAAAAACAATTCATCAAAAATCAATTCATCGAAAGCAAATTCATAGAAAACGAGTTCATCGAAAACCAACTCATCGAAAATCAATTCATCGAAAACCAATTCATCGAATGATCAATTCATCTAATCGCCAATTCATCGAAAAAATATATTTTGTTGATATTTAAGAGAAATGCCGAGCGGACCGAGAAGTTAAAAAAGCATTGGTCAACCTAAACTAACCCAACCTAACCTAACTTAACCTAACCTAACCTAACCTAACCTAACCTAACCTAACTTAACCTATTTAAGCAATTTTTAAATATTTTTTTTATCATCACTCTTAATGACCTTTCTGAGTTGTTTATGAGTTGGTTTCATTATGAGTTGTCTGGTCACCGTTCCTTAGATATCCCTTTTTTGCAGTATCAGACTATTGGAAATCGAAGAGATAACCTATAAATTTAAATTGTCACTGTAAAACTGACAGTTGCTAAACACATTTAACTCAGTTAAACAGACCTTTTTGGGTATTTAATTTAGACAGCTCGAATATCTACAAAAAAATGTTTTTCGATGAATTGGCGATTCGATGAATTGATCATTCGATGAATTGATTTTCGATGAATTGATCATTCGATGAATTGATTTTCGATGAATTGATTTTCGATGAACTCGTTTTCGATGAATTTGCTTTCGATGAATTGATTTTCGATGAACTCGTCGGTTACCGGGAAGAGAGCAGTGCGCGCGCATATTTTTTTTCTCTGTTCCTATCATATAGATGGAGCTAAAGAAGTTTTACCTTAGTCGTGTGGTCTAAAGCACACTCGTTTTTTTATTTTTTTATTAATGATGTTTATGTTGTTTTTTTTGCTACTTTGAGAAGAACATGTATCACATTATTTTATCACTTTATAAATGTAATTAGTGTAACGAACACTTTGTATGTAAAATAAACGAAATTATGATATCTTTGAACATTTATAACATTTTAACTTTACGGATGTCTTAAATTTTTCTATTTTGGAATATAAAAGAATATACCAACCTTTAGCAATTTTAGCCTTTGTACCACCTTTACATAGCTTACGATTTTTTTCACATGCAACTCTCCATCCAATAATTCTATTCTGAATTTGTCACTTTTCATACAGCACGGGCCACTCATGCGCATTTTATCTCAATGCGACATCTCTTTGACGCCAACCATTGGATTGAATTTTAAGCCAACTATGCAGCTATTGCCCGACGAATTAGACACGATCCCACCATAATTCCTCGCATTGTCCATTTGTCGACGATTCATCCGATAACGTCCAAAGTTTAATGGGCGAAATCGTAATAGAAATAATTATTGCTGGCTCGCGAAGTTGATTGGAGAATCGAAACGATTTTCAAATAACACAATTGTAATGTCCGTCTGAGCCAGTTGTGGTGGCCGTGCCAATTCAGATATGCGGACTCACATAATATGTAAAGACGAAGTATTGAGTGGGTAGTACACCAATGAAGAGAGTAACAGTATTCTGTACTGGTATTTATTAGGGAGCTGCCTAAAGCAAAAGAGGGCGTACTTCTAGCACGCATCGCCTTATATAGATTCTCGCAAGCATGCTACCTCGCTTGCTCTCATACATATTCACACAGACATTACAACAATGAAACGTTATTTTCCAAATTGCAGGTCTTTTAGCACACAAGAGTTTTTCTGCCTACTTCCAGTGAAGCTGTTACCTTCAAATATGGATAACATTTTGAAAATAAATAAGGAAAAATGAAGCTTATAGCGCAAGAGAGAAACGCACTCTCATTATCGGTTTGGTGTAAGACCACCTTTCAAAATTAAAAGTTGCTTTTTTATTAGAATACGGGTTACTTGGGTGAGGTGTGTTCATGACTTGGCATCTTCCCACTAGTTGTGTGGCGGGCAGGATCGGGAACGGTCGGTTTGAGGAGACCCCTTGACTTCTCCAACCGATCTTTCTCTACCTTCGCCTTCGACACGCCGACTTCTAGATTCATGCCCATCCCTAAAACTTTTTTCCTTCCCAGAAATTCCTCTCCTTCCAATTCTTTAAAAAACCCTCCACACAGCATCTCTGAAGATAACACTGGCCTGAGGGAAATTATTTTCCTCGGGGCCTACTGTGGGCCTACTGTGCCTACTATGAAAAAAACGCACAGGAACTGCTCCCAATCGTCTGGAGCCAGTAAGATTATGACATCCCCAATGTTCGAATATTATGCAGCAGTCAAGGGGAAAGATTTTTATGTGGTATTCACATTAAAAAGAGTGCCTACCCTAACTACTTATTGCTAACGATCTATTTGTGACAGTGGTAGAAAATTATAAATCCTCGTTTCTACTATGAGGAAAAAATGATGGCGCCATGAATATTAATTTTGCAATGGTGGTCTAGTAGATGTCGAAAGTGATAAAGTGATGAGAGACTAAAGGAACTGGAGGGGGGGGGGGAGTAAAAGCTTTCCCAAAAGCCACCTAGTAAGAACTACCCTGATTTATGCACGCTGTGAATATTTTTAATTGAAGTGTTATTGTCTACGTTCATCCCAATGCCAATTTCATTATTATGAGAAAATAATATTAATAATAATAAAAAAAAATTCATTAGCTCCACACAGGAGGCCCTGAGGAAAATAATTCCTCTCAGGACCTATGTCATCTTTGGAATTGCTGTGTGGAGGGTCTTTTTAGGGAAGGAAGGAAGGAGAAGAAGTTCTGGGTAGGAATCCGAGAGTCAGTGTATCCGAGAGAGACAGATTTGAATACATCCTTCCCATTGCCGTGCAAGGCGATGTTCTGAGAGAGTACGTCTTAAGAAGTCAAAGGGACTCCCACAACCATTCTCTCCCCATCTCTCCGGTAGGCAGACGCATCTACCGACAAGATCCGGACAAACCTCAGCCCATGAACCCGGGCACTCCTGCTAAGTCACCAAACGTAGCGAACCACTTGGGATGACCTATGGTAGAGGTGTTGGTTATCCAATAAATTGTTCCTGGGACGGCGTTATCCAAACCCGCCTACCAAATTGAAAACCTGTTGTAGTACTTACATAATTAATTACGCTTACACACAATTATTTTCAAAGTAGACTAATAATAATAATAATAATAATTTTAGTAATTTGTACATTTAAGTTTACAAATTTGTAATTGATAATAATATTTCATATTCACTATATTTTTTCAAGTTTTATGTAGCTTCTACAATACATCTTGAACTTTCCAATTGGTGTGGACTTTAAAGTTTCTGGTAGTGTGTTATACAACTTCATTCCCTTGTACAGTAGACTGTTCTGCGTATTCGCTTTGTCCTTTTTTTGTAGCCTAATTTCCTTGCACGTCCTTGTGTTATATCTGTGAATGTCTTTATTGTATAAAATTTTATTTGAGAAGTATTTTGGTAACGTGTTGTTCAATATTTTGTGGATAAATACCATCGTGTTTAAGGTCAGCATCTGTTTCACGGTCAACCAATTTAGTTCCTTTAACATTTTAATAATTTTTGAAAATCTGTTTCGTCGAAGAATTATTCTCATTGCCCTGTTTTGGAGAATTTGTAACTTAATTTGTTCTCTTTCGTTACATAGGAAAAGTAAACTTGAGCAGTAGTTGAAGTGTGGAGCAATAATCACCTGGAACTGAACCTGATACCAACAACCCAGAGTAAAGGCTCTTACCAACAATCGTATTTTGTTAGATGATAAATTACATCGAATAAAATATGAGCGATGGTTAATAATACATAAGTAAGGATACACAAATAAAACCGTATTTAAATAAATATTTGATTTAAATCGTTTTGTCCTCCGATCGGAAAACCAATTTATTAAATAAAATACCTCCAAAACCCTAAATGTGCGCGATCAAATTTCAGCGACATCATACAGACCTCAAACATTTTCAATTAATTAATTACTTGAAAAATCTTATCGGGCCTCGCATCGCGGGGAAACGGTGGGTGGTCCTAATTGGTTGGCGCCATTTAAAGAAGAAAAAAAGAAGAGAGAGCTCCAGGAATTGAGAATTATTTTTATCATCGCAGCAGTGGAAAGTATTTGGTGCTATTTTGTAAGGTGGCGCTATTGGTACTATTTGTGGGAAGGTGGCGCCACTAATTAAAAGAGGCGGCAGTTAAACGAATTAGCGGGGACAACTACCGCGGGGTACTTTCGCGATTGCAGTGCTGGGAGGGTTCCACAGGGTCGATATGAAGTACCACCATTAAATCCGAAAAAATAAAAATAAAATAAACAATGAAAATGATGCAAGACTGGCGCGGCGTAGGTAAGCAAAACGAATGCAAAAATTATTCGATAATTTGTATTGATAAAAATCACCTGAAGGAAGCTTTACAAATATATGTATTCTTGGCCAAATTTTTACAAAAAGATACAGAAAATATAGTTGTTCACTTGATTGGTGGTTTTAGCATGTAGAGCGGATGAACGAAGGTAGTAGTATGAGGAGAATATATGACTTGAAAGTGAATGGTAGAGGAAATCGTTGACGCCCGATGAACAGATAACACGACCAAGTGAATCATAAATAAACTTGAGTAGTTCATATCAAGAGTCAGAATAATACTAGAAAATGTAGTACGAGATGGTGCACTAATATGAATGAAGCGAGGAGTGTTTGCAATATCTAAGGTCCATCTTCTCTAAAGCGTAATGGTTTAATTTTAATCTTTATTCAGTAGGTTACTATTTCTGTCAGTTGTTTCACAGAACTTTAACAATTCATAACATTTAAAAGATAATTTTCAAGTTCTGTGAAAGTGTTAGCGAAGTTCTGTTAATTTTGATTATGGATCAGATATGTATCAAAACTAAAATATAAAACTTGAATAAAACATTCACAGTTGTTGAAAATTAACTTGAAAATTTGACGAGTAGTTCAAATTCAGTGAAACAACTACGCTTTGTTATTGGTTAATTAGTTTTTATTAAGTATTTTGTGTTAAAGGGTAATGTTTTCCAGGTCTCCCTGTACTCCAAAGGGCCCCCATCCAATTGAATTAGCCAATGCCACAGTCTAACAGAGTACCGCAAATAAGTTTCCCTTGGCTAGAGAAAATACCTCCTTATCAGAAGAACAGTTTCAGCAAATTAAAAAAAAAATGGTTGCCTAGCTTAGATGGATATCTAAAATTAGTACGCGTAGGTAAGTATAAGGTAGCAGCAATATAATTTAAATATGTAAGTGAGTCCAAAAAACATTATAAAATTCCCTAACACCATCCAGGAGCGATTATGCGTGAAAAAAAAGGTTTAATTTTTTTTAACGATGCGATGATCAGAACGATGCCTTTTTTAAAAACATTAAAGTTATAGTTGCAACCTACTTGTATTTTTATTAGCACTAGCGCAGAACCATGTAAAATCACATGATCTTATATTTGTAGAATTTGTGTAGTTGAAAGTTTTATAAAAAAAATTCTGTCTCAGGATTTACTTTCAAATAATTGGTACGGTTTTAGATTTTCACTGCCAAAAATATTTTTGTTATTTGTTTTTGGGGTATTTGGTATCACATCTGCCGGTTCTGCCGTGATGATAGACACTGCAACGCCATCCGAAACGTTGTCTAAAGAAGAAGGTAGCGTAAAACTGCAAAACACCCCAAAAACAAATAACGAAAATTTCAAATAATTGAATATATTGAATAAATAATGATTCATAAACTTGAAAATTTTCGATATCTATCAAAAATTTAAACAAAGAAATATACCAATAATACTCGTAATCTTAATATATAAAACAAAGTCGGGTTAGTTACACTATTTATAACTCGAGAACGGCTGAACCGATTTTGACGATCTTTGATTTGTTGGATTTGTCTCCGCCCCGGATAGGATAATAACTATTAAAACATCGCAAAAATTCACGAAAAAGAAAGTTATGACGAAAATTCATTTCCTCATACATTTAATATGGAACGAATTTTCATCTTTTGAAAGAGCTGAAGGAATATTGTGGTAGGTAGGTATAATATTGCAGTTTGCTTGAATTCCAAAAATTCAAAAACGTCAAATGTCAATGTGCTGATTGTTTTTGTTTTGTTCTTAAACACATAATGCTGCCTCTCTTTCTTACACACTAAATGTCAACAGTCGTAAAGGGGACAAATGGTGAACGTATGTCTGCACAACTCCAGGAAAATAGCCACTTCTTTTCAAAACATTCAAGGCGCATTGTGACGTGGGGTACCTATTGCAATTCGGTGAAGTCAATCAAATACATCTGCAAATTTGTCACAAAAGTCAGGCGGTTTTTGGCGTTAAAACTACAAATAAAAAACGATGAAATCACACGCTATCAAGTTTGTGAGCTACAATGAGGCGATTTGGCGTATATTCTTATTCCCCATTCATGAACGACATTCCATTGTTGTATATTTGGCGATGCATCTGGAGAATGATCAACGAGTTTATTTCATTACATCGATTGTTGCCAAACGTGCTGAAACACCTCCAGCAACAACATTGGCCTGTTTCTTTTCGATTTGCCAATGTGATCTGTTTGCCCGGACGTTGCTCTACTCTGAGATGCCACGTTATTACACTTTGTCGAACGCTTTGTCGAAGAGATTTCTACGTCGAAAGCACGGCGATGTGGTTACTGATCATCGGGTTGTGCGTTCTACTGATGCTCTTGTTTACACAGTTCATGTAAAAAGTAACGAATGCTTCTACTTTCGGTTGTTGCTGGTGAATGTTCGTGGGCCGACATCGTTTTAATTACAAGTCAATGGTGTAGTGTGCCCAACAATTCGTGTTGCATGTCAGCAGATCAATTTGCTTGAAAACGATACTCATTGGGACATGACAATCACTGAAACAATTATTTCTGCATCTCCAGTCTGATACGCACATTATTTGCTATCATTATTTCGACATGTTTCCCATCGAATCCACATGAACTATGAAACAAGTACAAAGATGACATGTCAGAAGACATTTTATATCGAATTCGTGTCAGTTCAGAGAATCCTGATCTCGAGGTGAATGAGGATATACATAAACAGGCTTTGTTTTTGATCGAAGACATGTGTTACCTCATGTGCGGCAGTTTGTTAGTCAAGTTAGGAATAACAACGCCAGATCGACCCTTCATGAATGCAATGAATGCAATGAAACTTGCAATGAATGATGCTTTCAATCAAGAATTGGTACGTGAACGTGAATATGATCAAGATGCATTGAACCAATCAGTTTGAACGAATGTACCACTGTTGTACCCCCAACAGAAGGAAGTGCACGATTCGTTAATGGAGGCAGTTGATGATGGAAATGGTGGCTTATTTTTCCTCAATGCGCCCGGTGGAACTGGGAAGATATCTAACGACAACAAAAGAAAAATGTTGGATATCACAAGGTGCTTCAATGAAGGGAATCGACCCAAGTGCAACCCACCCAGTAAATAGTTTTAACAGAAAGTATTACAATAATGTAATGAAGGCAGTTGATGATGGAAATGGTGACTTATTTTTCCTCAATGCGCCCGGTGGAACTGGGAAGATATCTAACGACAACAAAACGAAAAATGTTGGATATCACAAGGTGCTTCAATGAAGGGAATCGACCCAAGTGCAACCCACCCAGCAAATAGTTTTAATAGAAAGTAGTACAATAATGCCACGTGAATCATTTCGATTCGCTTTAAAAAAGCAAATGTCTTGCTGCCACGTGAATTACATTTCTTAATTCATTTTGAGTATTAATTTTAGCTTAAAAAAAATGAAATTAATTCAGCTAATAAGTTAACTCAACAGTTATTGATTCTTAGGCGGTACGAAGTTCGTCGGGTCAGCTAGTATATTATTAAAACAAATATTTTTTTAATTGTTAAAATATAACATTGTTGCAGTATTTAAATACTATGGCAAAAACAAGCCCAATAAGAGAGCTAGCTCTTGAGCTTGGTGTAGGAGTTATTTCATAAATTATATAGTGTACAATAAATATAATTTTAAGTACGAGGATGTTGTAACGTAAAATATTATAATATGACATGAAATGAAGTTACAGCATTTTGATTGGTGATGTTATGGTTGTTAATCATTGACGTAGTATATATTATGATCGAAGTTTATATTAATAATTTGACCTTTTTCTTGAAAGATACCAAATCTGTTATTTTTTTTTTACTTTTCGGGAAGACTATTAAAATGATATATGCGTTTTGTGAATACAATAATTGTTGGTTTGTTGAATTGAAAATTTAGGAATTTAAATGTTATGTTTTGCTTTAATGATGAGTTAAGTTTAAATTTAATAAAAAATTTAAAAAAAACTTTTTTCCACTTCGATACAGTTGGCAATACTCTCTCGGAAGTGATAAGCTATAATAAGATGCCTAAATAATAATAATCAATGTTAGCGTAATTCTACGCTTCTGCATGGGTTCTACATAATTTAAATAGCATTTTTTTATTCATGATTACTGTTTTATTGCAAAAAATTATTACGTATATCACATGTTTGTAAAAACCTGTACAAGCGGTTAATATAAAAAAATATATAATTTATTCCACCCAATCTTGTCTGATTACGTATAAAAGGGATCAAGATGAAAATATAGTCTCCTTCAACGGAAACAATCTTCCGAACAGATATGCTTGGTGTAACTCTAAGTGACCAGCTCAGATATGGGGGCCCCATCGAAGCCAGAGTAAATTTAGCCTGCCAAAAAGTAGGCGTAGATACTGCACAAGGCCCGCAGATACCTTAATAGTACAACACTGCTAACCCTGTACAAATTACAAGTGTGCCCCACGGTTGAATTTGACAGCCACCTCTGGTCTGGAGCTCCAAAATACCTGAAAAATACTCTCGACTCTGTGCAGAAACGGGCGGTCCGTTTGATAGATTCTCCCATTTTAACAGACTGATTGCAATCTTTACAGCACAGGCTTCGGATGGGAATGCTATCCTTGTTATGCCGGTATAACAATGGAAGACGCTCCGATGAACTAGCGTCATTGATCCCTTCGGCACCGGTGCATGGTCGGGAAATACGCCAAACGCTTGCTAAACATTTGTAAATGGTTGACATTTGTCATATGAGAACGGGTCGCTTCTTTGACTCGTTCTTGTGTTCAACAGTTCGGCTGTGGAATGATTTCCCGGCCTCTATGTTTCCTCCTTCCTACAACATGGGTCTCTTCAAGACCAATGTTCATTCCTTCCTTTCCTCAAAAAGACCCTCCACACAGCATAGGTCCTGAGGGAAATTATTTTCCTAAGGGCGTCCTGTTTGAAGTTAATGTAAAAAAAAAAATTTGAGCTGTCTCTCCAAGTTCCAATATCTCTTATTGTTGTAACAACGAACTAGTATTACGATACAGCTTTGCACCATTATAAAACCAAAGCAAACAACCGCCGGTAACAAGGAGGGCTATGACAACAGCTAAAATAGGGGTTAGGGGATACTACGCGGAACCTACCCTAGAGCTGGGAGGAGGAGAGAGGGGGTATTTCAACAGTCCAGCGCGTATTTACGTGTTGTTTTCAGTTTTTAAGCAGATTAAAGCAAACCGATACGTGCCAGCAGGGTGCTTCTAGTAGTTTGCTGGCCTCAACACTGCTGGCATTCTAGGCAGAACCTTCCAGAATTTAGCCTTAAAAATAGTAGGTACTTTTTCAAAATTATTTTTATAACTGATAATTCATGGTGGAATTTCTTTATAATAGATTGTAATAAAACAAATATGAAACTTATTTTAATTTTATTTTTTTTAAATAAATGAAACAATGTTACTTTGTTTGAACCACTTATATATTTGAGTAAAGCCGACCGGTTTCGGAACGACCGTTCCTTCTTCAGGGCAAACGTATACTGATTTGACAGTTACAAAACAGTGGATGGGAATAATGTATTATCATGGTAGGGGTGGAGCCGTTGCTAGGTATTAATGAAGAGTGGGTGGGTAGAAAATAATAATAATAATAATACCTAGCAACGGCTCCACCCCTACCATAATAATACATTGTTCCCATCCATTATTTTGTAACTGTCAAATCAGTACACGTTTGCCCTGAAGAAGGAATGGTCGTTCCGAAATCGGTCGGCTTTACTCAAATACATAAGTGGTTCAAACAAAGTAACATTGTTTCATTTATTTAAAATGGATAACCACAAAGTTATAGCTACGTTCAAAAGTATTTCATTTATTTTGAATTTACATTGAAATTGATGAAAATCTACAGTGGAATTCACACATTGATCTTACCTCAAAAAAGCTAACAAAACTCATCTACTTCTTCAAAAAATTAAGAAACATCTTGTCAATGAGGGATCTAAAGAGAGTATATTATGCTTTATGCCACTCTCGATTGGAATATGGAGTAATAGGATGGGGCTCAGCAGCATCTAATCACTTAAAACAACTTAAGATAACTCAGAATTGCATTATAAAGACCATTCTAAAGCTCCCCATAAGGACGTCAACGGCAGAAATTTTTAAACAGTTTGATGTTCCAAGCATACAGAAAATCTATGCCAAAAACATTCTAGTACATCACCACAAAAATGATTCAGAGGCAGACACCTCCCACGCTCATAAAACCAGAGCCAAACAAACAGACATACTTAATATACCAAAGTGTAACTCTTCATTTGGTCAAAGAAGTTCTGCATTTTTAGCAGTAAAGTTATATAACAAGCTCCCACTTAGTATCAAACAAATAAAAATAAAAAATAGCTACATTAAGGACATTAAATGTTGGCTGAAGAATCTATCGGAAAATGAACTTACTAGTATACTTAAAACATCATAGAAGTTTCTGGAAAACCTTATCCAATCAATGAAGTTAAACCATAGAAGTCGCTGAAAAACTTATCCAAAGCATAGTCCCCCTCAGCACAGGATCTCCTAGTGAGGAGGACTACGAATATATTTTATATATACATCTAACTAACATGTTTCATATAAAAATGTAAAAAATATTATATAGTTACTAAATAAAAAAAAAAATAAAAAAATTTGACCGTGACTGGTTTCAGCTTATTAAAGTCATCTTCACGCTGGTACAAATTATTCGTAACCCACGATTTATAGACATAATTATTAATATATAAAGGAGGGGGAGAGGGGTGGTCCACGAGGATTTTCAATCAATTGTGGCAAGGTACTGTTTATTTTTCAATATATTTTATGTACTGGCAATTTGAATGCTGGTCACACCGGACACATAATACTTTAGTTCCAATTTCTACCACCAAAATCATTCCCATCCAAAGTTTCTCGGAGTGTACAGCTATCAGATTTAGACTCGCAACTTTCTGTGATTAATTATCGTGTCGCGTTAATTGAGTTTGAGTATTACAATAAAAAGTGCATCTGTTAAAACCTTCTAATCATTTATCAAATCCGCGTGACACTTATGGAAGTATTGATACGAGTACCTGGTAAGGTCAATATATCCGTACAATCATATTTATTAAATATGTTACTAAGTTGTCTTTGACTACCGAATTTATAATTATTTTGGTTATTCCCAGTAGGCTTAATTACCTCCCCGTCCTCCCGCATATATTAGTTTATAAACCGTAGGATAAGAATAATTTGTAACAGCTTGAAGGTGGCTTCAACAAGCTGAAACCGGTAACGGTCATATAAATTAAAGTGGAAATAAGTTTCACATTTGTTTTATTATGATAAAGTACTTTTTCACCATCCTCCCTCCCATCCCTGTACCCCCTATACTACCTTCAGTCTCGCAGTATACCCTAATTAGAGATTCCATTGTGTCACTGGCTCACATAACAAAAAAATACAAAATATAGAGAAAAAAATTGGGCACCTTGCGTCATGAAATACTTGTACCATGATTTGCACCAGGTACTAAATATTTAATATTGGTTGTCAAAAGTTGGCAACATTGGCTAGACGCTTTTGATTGGCCTAGAATTCGGTGGAGGGTGAAAGCGGTCAGCCAAGGGCTGCGGGCGCCTCTCCGAGCTCTTCTTTTGTTTTAGCTTTTCTATGGGTTGGTCATGGTGACTTCGTGATTCACGTAGACCCTTTGGTTTTCCAACAGTTGTTTGGAACATGTGTTTTAGATGATAATTAAATTTTAAATATCTGAATCAACCCATCCTGACGATGTCGAAATGTAACCCGGTGACGGGGTAAATGTACGTAAACCTTATATAATTGTACATTATCCAATCATCCCCTTTCATTATATTTGAGAATCATTAACCTTGAGTTCCCAGAGAGATTTAGGCTTTTTCGATGGAAGCGTCGAGTGATAAATAAATTCTCAAGTTATTTAAAAGCGACAAGAGATCTTTTTATTATAACCCTATCTGAATTTATTCTATCAATGACTAAGCTATGGTTGTTTCGAATTGAGTGCAAACGAACTTCAAACACGATCTCCCAGAGGAGCTAGCTGGTGAGGCTTGTGAGTATAAAATTGGTGGTGTAAGTATTTAATTTTTTTTTATTATTTTTTTTTTGTTATTTCATATATATCCCGTTAAACTACAGTTAAGTAGTTTGTCAACAGGATTTTTATTACAACTTTTTACAGATTACAACTTAGACCTTAATTTATACAATAACAATAAACTTACACATTAATAGTAAAACTAAATCGTCTAATACAAATTATTTCTACCTAGTAGCCATGTTTTCAGCAAATATCTGACTCTATTTGGAAATTCGCATTTCTTAATATTACCAGGTAGCATATTATATATTTTAGGCACATTATACTCAAGGGTTCGCTGTCCGTATTTATTATTATGTTTAGGTACAAGCATGCCTTCATTCTTTGTGAACCTAGTATTGTGCCCATCTTCAACTTTCCTCTTATACTCAGAGTCAGATATGTGCTGAATCAATATTTTATACCATAATAAGGCCTGCACCGGCAAAACTGTTAAATTTTGATACAAAAGTGAAATGTTTCGTCTCTGCGAAAAAATATTTTTTTTAACTAGTAATTATTTAATCGAACATTGTGTTGTTATTTATTATTAATTTGCCTATAAATCAGTAAACAGGCGGTTCGATACCGTTATTACGTGACACTAGGGCGGAAAAAAGTATTTTTGTAAAACATATTATTTGAAAGGGTTTCGAATAATTATTTTCCCGTTCATTAATGTATTCTGGGAGGCTTCTTTAACGTCAAATACTTCACGTCCGTCGGGTGGCAGGATTATTGGTGGCAAAATGAATGCATAAAGATTACATCCGCTGCATTGAAAACACGTTTAATATCCCCTGAAAACTACCCCTTCCGTTCCCCCCTACAAGGGGACGCTTTATTCGTATTTGCACAGTAGTCATCGTTGCGTTGTTTTATTAAATGATTAACAATCAGGGATAAAGCTTTTAACGTTTTTTTTTTCAAAAAGCATTGCTTTCACGAAACTTTGCAAATAAATTGAATTTAAAAAAAACTCGTTTTTTTTACCTTCATCAGATGGAATTAAAAAAAAACTTTAATGTGAGTACCGCACAATAGTCCCAACTTCCCTCACTGTCCGGATCCAGTAGGAAGTTGTGATACTAAAAGGATTAGGGAAGGGAATGATATTATGCAGAATAAGGTTGGCAAGAACCTGATTATTCAGATATAGTCACCATACACAACTCAAGACATTCAGTACTAACTACAATCTTCTTGACCCGTACTCGTAGACATATGAATATACATAGACCTGCCTTAAGTGATAAAAGCGTATTATTTCCCCCTCCCCATCCCGGTTCCTTGGAACCGGCTGGGCTTGCGAGAGCCTCGCCTGAATCTAAAAAATGTGACGTCATCATTTTTGTCCTGACCAGCGTCGAGCTCGCATCGTACATTTTACGAAATAACACGACAAAAATGCTAGCTTGTGCTATACATTACACCCTAAAATATGTCGATAATAACGAATGTGGGCGGTTCTCAAGTGTGTTCGTCGCTGGTTACAGGGGTAAGTAAATTATGAAACATTTGTAAAAGTGTCTTAACTAAATACGAACTTTACTTTGCCGTATTTGGACTTCGCAAATATGTTAATAACGTGGCGAGCAATCCGCGCTCCCACGTAAAAAGGTCTATACATTTAAAAGCAGATTTTACTTTTAAGAACTAAATGGTGATATTGTATTGCGGAATGCCTATATACTGTCAGATTGATTTTTTAACGAATAACAGTCATCTTCCCCCTCTTCGTACCACCATAGTTGATTTTTCCCCTCATCTGTATGTTTTCTTCTATTAAATTTGGATGTCTATGGCCGTACTCCATTTTCTATGGTGGACAAGGCTCCTGTAATCCTCGCGGTTCTGCGCTATCTAGCAACTGACCTATAATTATATAATAACAGAACTCGAATAGAACTTACTTATATGTTAATATGTCAATTTTTTTTTAAACAACCCGTTCAAATTTTTTATATTTTTCCTGAAAGTTTTTAACTTCCCACACAAAAAAATTATATTCGCAAAATAGACTTATCGGCGATAAAAATTATTCCATAATTAATTTGTTTGTTGTTTTTTGGCACACAGGTGGCCCTGATGGAAAACAATTTCTCTCAAATCCTCTGTCATGTTTGGGGATGCTTTGTGGAGGGTCTTTTTTGTAAAGGAGGCGTATACCTGAGTAGTAGTGACCCATGTTGTAGGGGGGAGGAAACACAGAGGTCGGCAAATCGTTCCACAGCCGAATTATTAAACTCAAGAAGGATCCGTTCTCGTGTGACAAATGTCAACCGTGTACAAAATTTCGAGTGCGCTTTTGACGTGGAACGAGGCTGTACACCGGTGGCATCTTCAATGCAGAACAAGGATAGCATGCCAAAAATTGCAATCACTTTGTTAAGATAGGATAATATATCAAACGGAACGCACAGGTACTGAGACGATCTCTTCTTCATTGATACAAATACACCCTCATCTACATAATCTCATCACCGACAAACTTGGAAATTTTCCGTATTACAACCATTATAATGAATTTCAAACTGCATAACATGGCACAATGCATTATAAACGTATTATATTCTAACTCTTAGAAATTATTAGTGCAAAGGAATGTTGCAAGCATTTCTCCAATAGTCAAACCCATCCACAACTTGGATACATTCCCGTTTGGAAGTCAGGCGTATCGAGTAACCCGGCGGTACTGCTGAATATATTAACGTCTGATGCATGTAAGTTAAGGCTGCATATTAAAGACCAAAGGTAATGCTCGGATATGTGGAGCAAGGAGAATGTAGGCCATATCTCAGAGGAACCTTCGGATGCTGGGAAATCAATGGCAAATAGAGATCTGAACAACAGAACAATAGTTACTAACTTATATTAGAGTGGGTTAATATTATCGGAAGTACAGTAGCATGACAAAGAACTTCCTTTATCTGTGTTTATTAAGTTAAATGATCATTTGTTATTACTGTACCAAATGGTGTTATATTTATTAAATAAACTTTATTTATACAGGTTGTTAAGGGACGTACTTGACTTACTTTAACCAGTGACTACTGAAATTATTTGGAGTAAAAAATGTAAATGAAATTTTGGTATCCGGTGACATTTTTCGTGTTTTTTTTCTACAAACACTTAAAAAAATGGTAGGTGTTGGACAGTTGGAAGCGGGGTAAGAAATTGGTCGGATACTCGGCTGAGTGACCAGTGACGACATGTGGAAGACATTTTTTTTTTGTTTGATTTTGTAGAAAAAAATTTTGAAAAAAAAAAGTTGTCAAAAAAAATCACCGGAGACCAAAATTTCATTCACATTTTATACTCCAAATAATGTCAGGAATTACTGGTTAAAATAATTCAAGTACGTCCCTTAACAACCTGTATATACCTACAACACTTACCCTAGCAAGACTATTAACGTGTATCGAAATCAATGATTTCTTCGTCAGAACAGTGTAGACAAATAAGTACCTTTTTTTCATTAGCTCCTCGCAGGAGGCCCTGAGAAAAATAATTTCCCTTGGGGCCTATGTCATCTTAGGGGATGCTGTGTGGAGGGTTTTTGGAAAGGAATGAGAGGAACTTTTGGGAAGGAAACAGGTATGGGGAGTGGGTAGGTGGAGGTCAGTATATCCAGGCCTAACGGACATATGTATGAATCCATCCCTCCAACCACAGTACAAGGCGATGGGTCGAGAAATTCCGGCTGGAGAGGATAAAAAACCTCCCTCAGTCAGTCTCTCTCGATCCTGCACTTCACGCGGCAGAACACCCGGACAAACCTCACCCCATGAACCCGGGCACCCCTACTCACTAAGTCACCAAACATAACGAAGCACTTGGGGTGACCTATGGCAGTAGTGTTGGTTAGCCAATAAATGTTTCCTGGGGCCGCGGTACCCATACCCGCCTCCCAAATTGTAAACCTTTGATCAAAAAACATTACAAGAGTTGTGATTAATTAGTTAAAGGTATTAAAAAAAACACTAACTAAATAACCAACTAACCATCACGCCGTTTCACCCAGGGATAGGCAGAGAGGACGGAAAGCCAAACAACTCAGTCTTGGCACACAGACTTTGCCTCACTCACATTCATACATCGTCTCATACAAACTCTTCTATTATTCTGAATTTTGACATAGCCTGACTCATGTATCTGATTCACTTGATCGTGCCATTTCTTCCTCGGGCGAAATATAGAAATCATTAATTTAGTCACAATTGCATTTATATATTTACAACTTTGACTGCCTGTTGTTATTTTTGTTAATTTTCATTTTATTCTGACGAAGAAATTATTCTTTTCGAAACGTATTGATAATTTTGATTAAATAAGTGGTTTATGTAGTGATTTGTTTTCATGTAATTAAAATGACGCCAGAAAGTGAGAACCGTGCGATTATTGAACAAGTTTTTATTTTTTATTTTTATTTAAAATTAAATTTATTGTATTCCATCTATATTTTGTTGGAAAGGAAGGGTTGAAGGGTAAAAACTTGAATTAACTAGGTGCAAAATCACTTTCGTATTTCAAACGACTCGATTCTGATATGTTTTCTTTGTGTGATAGACACACAAGATTATGGCTGTCAACAGCCTGTGAGAT
Organism: Limnephilus rhombicus; assembly: GCA_929108145.2. Lineage (NCBI taxonomy): Eukaryota > Metazoa > Arthropoda > Insecta > Trichoptera > Limnephilidae > Limnephilus > Limnephilus rhombicus. The sequence continues at coordinate 24,563,296 of OV815295.1, read as the reverse complement.
TATGCAATCCCTATTATTTTACGGTTGAACTTATGTTGAAGAAAAAGATAAGGGAGGAATAGGTGAAGAGATATAGGAAAACAAGGAAGGGGTTGCACGGAGAGTACACACTACAAATAACTACAGCCATTTCATGCAATTTCAATTCCGAGTAGTTCTAACAGATCAATAGACTCGAAGATATTAGTGTATCGATATCGGATATCGCGTCCGAAAAACTAAAGTAAATATTTAAAAATAAAGCTATCGTTATATCTCAAGATCACATTTCTTATTTCTTATACTAACTTACAGAGTTGATGCAATCGCGCATGTCATGAGAGAAACCACAGGGCGCTCTTTTTTACACCAAAATTGATTTTCCATTTGAGGCCAAAATATTTCACCTAACTGAATGATTATTTAAAAAATAAGTAAAACAATAACTTAAAGCACTACTTTTATTTTAGCTTCATCAGGGCAGTATAAAAAAACTCTACTTATTTATTTTTATATATTTTTTTTTTATATAAAAGATTTAGCAATGTCTAGTACGGATGAGAAGGTACTACTTTATTTATTTGTATTCTAAATTATAAAATATTGTCCATTAAAGAATTGAGATTTTCACGATTTTATGGGCAATTTCGACAACTCTTTGAAAGTTAGAGTTAATTCTTAAAAAAATAATCTTGGCAAATCTACTACGGCATTGTAATGAAAAAAAAAATTAAAAATAAAGCATGGTTCAAAAAGTGTTTTTACATAGAAATTTAAAATTTTAGACAATTTTTTTTGAGCCCAAATCGATTGTTTGTAATTTAAATTTAAGCCAATAAATTTATTTTTATTTTTATATTTTGTATTTTATAATGATAGTAGGAAACGGTAGATTATATTATTGAACGCTATATCTATAGGATTTAGCTGGCGAGAGAATGAGATAGTATAATCGGTCTCCTCTTTGTGCGCTGCTTCATAGCCTATCTGTCTCCTCTTTGTGTGCGGTGCTTCGTTGCCTCCCCTTTCTCGTCTACTTTAGTTTTCTGAAGGTATTACCTCTACCGCGTGTGAATTGCACTGTTTTTACACAACATCTGTTTTTTTTTATTCCATACGTAAAATCGACTCAAAAATACCTTTAATAATAATTGGTAGAGATATCAAACGAATTTATTTACTTATAAATACAAAAAGTTGACAGGCACACAAGTAGTTTTATCCTTGATGCTTTTGAATGAAACTAAGTTTATATTTTTGTTATTCGGCGGTACATCCTCTCTGCATACCCTCTCGGGACACTTAGTTATATTTGTGTAAGTAGGTATACGGTATTTTCCCTAAACCGACTGCATGTTGTATATAAGTATGCCGGGGGCAACTGTCACGGAACCGTGTTGTTACACAAAATTTAATTTAAAATGATATGTAATACTAAAGTAGTAAATTTAATATGTTCCAGAGCAGAACATACACTGATGTAAGACCACCATTCCGGAATGAAATGTTGCTTGAAATGGCTTTAGCCGTGTTTGGTGATCAATTCTGAATTTCTTTCCCTCAACTTTCAGCCTCACAACATACCCCAATTGCGGATGCCACAGTCTCACTGGATTCATGCGTTTGGAGCAGTTCAGGCTATTGTACGGTATTCACATTTAAAAGAGTTAGATAATTTGCAAAACCGCGGTACTTTAATTAACTAACATTATTATAATATTTTCTGTGTAAGTCTTCATATGTTTCAATTTTGAGCGTACAATATTTCGTGCTGCAGTGAAAATTTAAGTCTGGTGCTTCACTGACAGAGTCGGAACGGGGTATTTTGATGCCAAAAGGTCCCAAACTTTTTTTTTCTGTAATATGAATATTTGAAAAATATACAACTATCCATGTAGTTAATCTGAATAGTAAACATATTGCTTTAATAATTGAGAAATTATATCTATCTAACCATGTAAACAAACAAACCAAAAACATTATCAGCAACAATGAACCCTGGACATGAAACCATGTGCACACGACTCCAGTAACAAAAGCATCTATAAAATGGTTCTTTGTTTTTAAATTAATATTATAAATTCATCGATTATTTACTTTACGTGTCTAGTGAATAAATAAAATCACTAAAATTTAATCTTAGACTTGCAGAAAAGTCAATAGATGTCGCATATTAAAAATAAAATGGGTAAAAATTTATCCAAACACTATCTAGAAAGCATTTATTTCGGGTTGAATCTTGCAATCATATATAAATACAGCAGCCAATAATATGTGCGTTAAGAAAATGAAGATAATGTTGGTAGTTCTTAGTCGAAGTATGATAGAGTTAAAAGTGATCGAATTTGATATCGACACTTTAGCTCAGTTGGTAGAGCACTTGCCATGTAAGCAAAGAGTCCTGGGTTCGAGTCCCAGACGTGCCAATATCTTTTTCTGACGTTTCTGTCTCAACATTTTTCGATAGAGTTTCGCTAATATTGCCTTCATTTAATTAAATACTACAGTTAACTTGGGCGGTTGATAATATGATCTGCTTATTATTAAAACGGTGCTGACTGTATTATGACGCATTGATTTAAAGAGATTGGTTATGCAATCAGAATAATTTTTAGCAGCCAAATTTAGGACAAACGACAGGTATTATTAGTAAGGTTTGAAAACACGTAGTTTAGTAAGTTAGGAAGTACGATGCTATTTTACAAACGACACTTGAGACAGAAAAGGGGCTTTTAATACTCTCGCGCAACGGCACAAAAAAGCATAAAACGTACTTTATTTATCACAATAATGCTGCATCTCTTTCTTACACACTAAATAATAGTGAGACAAACGATTTACGTATGTCTAAGTAAATCATTATCGTACGTCTCCCTCACTCGTATTAAATACACTCCTCGCGTGCCTTCCCCTCGCTGGCGCCGTGCCGTTACCGTGGGATTTATAAAAACAGTAATTGACGGTTCATTTCAAATCCGCTGTCATTCAGAAGCGCGGTCCAACGCGCATGCGTTTTAGTGTGGGAACTAAATTAATACAGTTGTAACGGACGTGTTCGCACCCTCTTTGTTTTTTCAGCAAAGTCATCGCTGGCGGCATCCTCTACATTTAGTGGTCATTTCTTTGAAATTTCTTCCGAAATTTCTGGCCACTAAGCTCGTTAGTACCGTGCCGCCAGCGACGATCTTTCGCCGAAATATTTTAATTTTCATTATCATCCTTTTTATTATGTACAATGCCCCGGTGCAACAAATAAATGCTTGCGTGCTAAGGTTGCCACCGGGAGACATTTTAAACTCTTATAATTTACATACTTGCTATTTTTCTATGGCAGGCGCCTTTCCCACTGGGCAAGGTGGTGGCACCTGCAGGGAAGCCAACCTTAAAATGTATATTTTTTCTCTTAATTTAACTCATACTCCCCGCGGGACAATGAAATAAACATATTTCATTCCAGAGTCCTGCCGGGCATTCAGGGAAAGAGAGTTTGAGTCTCTGACCCTTAAACTCGCAATGCTAGGGCGTTTTTAGCGCAGAAAAAAGACTTCCTTAAATTCCTTGCAAAAATCCGTTTTTTCCCATTTCAAAAATCCAGGAACCTCGCAAGACAATGAAGCAAACAGGTTTCAGTAGCTAGTCTTGCGAGGGACCTGGGAAAAATACTAGATTCTTGATTTAACTTCCCACAATTAGCCAAACAGTAAAAACCTAGCACCAAATTGTAAACTTGCCTTAAAATTGCCACAAACTCACCAAAACAAAAATCTACGGATAAATCATGCCTATATAAATATGTTAGAATTAAGATATGTACATGTATATACCAATTTACCATGTAGAATTATTTCTAATTCACAATTTTAAGCGACCACTTTCGTGGGCGACTCCGACAAAATAAGGTGTGGCAGAAACACCGCCCTATTTATACTTACGGGCAAGGTCAAACCTCCCACCACAAATTTTTACCACGTGATCACATTTTATCCCAAATTTGGGTATAAAAGGACCCACATTTTGGAAAATAAATCAGTTCATCTCTACTCAACAAACTCGTCTTATTTTATTCTTCGGAAGTTTTATTACTCTTTCCTACCTCTGAAAATCTTCGACCTGCTGCCTCCTGCTGAAGTTCTGCCTGAACGAGTACCTGGTGCCTACCGCTGCAGTCGGCCCTAACTCTGGGCACTGCCAAGGCACCGCTCAGGCAGAAACTAGGCGCATCCAGGACCGTTACCACTGGATGTAGGGAGGCCAGCCAGCTCATATCATCATCATCAGCTTGTACCTCTGGAAGGCGTGCACAAGACCGGTCCCTTTTTTACAGTTCTTGTAAAGACGCTGATACGTCTGTTACAACAGTATTTACAACAAAATTACGAGTAGTTCCTACAATACCAATAAAACATAAGAACTTTGAAGGTTGTATTAATTGTTTCCATTGCATGTTAGGTACGGAGTGCCAAAAATATTAAAAAATTATTTACTTGATAATTTAGGAAAAAACTATTGAATTTGGTCTATTATAAATGAAAATAAGTATAAAATCGTAAGTGGGAAATAAAAAAAATAATAAAAATGAAAAGATATAAAAATATTTTTAAAAAATGAACTAACAAAATATAATAGAATACTCGTACGTCTATCATCTTTGGAACTAACTAAAAAAGATCGATTTGAGATTTTTACGGCCTAAAGTAATATCGTGATATATTTTTGGGTTATAATGCCGTGTTTTTTTTTTACATTAACTCCACACAGGAGGCCCTGAGGAAAATAATTTCCCTCAGGGCCTTTGTCATCTGAGATGCTGTGTGGAGGGTCTTTTTGAGGAGAAGAAGGAATGAACATTGGTCTTGATGAGACCAATGTTGCAGGAAGGAGGAAACACAAAGGCCGGCAAATCGTTCCACAGCCGAGCTGTTGAACACAAAAACGTATCGAGGAAGTGACCGTGTTGCGCTTCTTCCTTATTTAGCCAACGTTGAGTTTTAGGGCAGATGTGTAATAAATGTGTAATGATGTGTCAGATGTGCAATCATTACACATCTGACCTGATGATGTAATGATTGCATATCTTCCTTAATCATGGACACTCTAATACTATCTAAAACATTAGCTGAAAACGCAACACGGTGTAATAACCCAAAAAAAAACTTTTTTTTAAATTAGAAATAAACTAAATGTTCGTATTCAGTACGACATTAAGTCTTCCATATCAAATATTAGAGGATTAATTGAAAATATTTTTACATTTCAAAAAAAATTTCAAGCTTACTTATTTATATCGCCCTTGTTCTAACTACTATTAGTATCGCCCTGGTGTAAGACCACCATTCAGAATTGAAACGTTGCTTGAAAATGGCTTTAGCCGTGTTTGGTGACCAGATCTGAATAGCCAGGTACTTCCCAACCTTCCTCTTCCCCACCTCCTTCCCCTCCCCACTACCTTCAGCCTCACAACATACCCCAATTGGGGATGCCATAGTCTCACTGGCACCAGACGGGAGCAGTTGAGATTCTTGTGCGGTATTTACTGTAAAAGTACTCTAGTAGTTTCCCCTTGCACCGGCCCTTGCCTCTAATATAAGACTGTGAAATGAAATTTACCTCTTGCACCCGCGCAAAATGCAGGGCAATTTTCTCAAAGGATTCTCCACTGCATTTGCAGTGTCGCCTATGCAAGAGTACAGGGCACAGCACTGCACATGCAAGGTGCAGGGGAAATTCAAATGCGCTTTTGGATGCATCGCGGTACTGGAGATGTCGAACGTGTAATCTCGTAGGAAAAATCCAGGCGGTCTATTAGGGAGATGAAATACGCGAAAGGTTTTTTGATTGTTGCAGTCAGCACAATGGAAGAAAGATCGATTCTATGATCAATCAAGTCAGCATGTGTGGAATAATTCATTTCTAAAAGAAAATCACATTACAAAGGCCTCACATTAATAACGTTACTTTTTAATAGCATTTCATAAAAGGACGTTTTAAAACGACATATATAGGCACTAATAATTCAGGGAGTTTTTACGCGTAATGGTTATTTTCTGGCTTTTAAAAGCCATTAAGTAAAACCTAATCCATTTGGATTTATCCAAAACCATTTGTCCATTATCGCTCGCGATGACAAATATTACCAATAATGGATAGTCCGGCATGGCTTTATTCTTTACAGAAATCGATTCATCACACCTGCTTTGACCAGTTCCGTGTACTGGGTGATTCAAAATACTGTACGTAAAACCTGCAGCCAAAATTCCTTAGTGAATTGTCTGGTCAGTGGTTGAGTGGGCATAGCGCTTGGGTCCCACCCGAGCGTCGCGTGTTCGATTCCTCGACTGGCTAAGTCCTCCATCACAACACAAGCAACATTTTTCGGCTTTCTGTGGTGGTAGTAGGAGATTTTCAAATATTGTTGGGTTATTCGTAATCCGGGAATGTTTGTCTTTCTTTAAAAAAAAAAAAAAAAATTCGTGAGAAAAATTTTGCTCTTAGGCAGATATACTATTTAATTTTATTGGTAAAGAGTATTAACTAAAAACGGAAAAACTGAAAAATTTGTAGGTCTAGAAAAAAATCACTCGTTTATGAAATAAGCTACGATTAATGAGATTAGAAGCAAAAGTAAACAGAATGGCGATTCTGTATATTTTATGATAAGACAGCGTTACGAGACAATTAAGAGAAAAAGGCTTGTCGCTTAGAAAATTAGTAGGATGTCGGAAGGCGTCCGTTGTGCGTTATCGACTGTCAATTCATCATTCAATTGAAAAATTATTAGATACTTTGCTGTGTAAAATAACTTAGTTTCAAATTCATTACTACAAGAAACAATATTTATGTCGGCGGAAATGGTAAATGATGCATTAAACTCTGATTTTTTTCTTTTTCAAAGTTAAGTTTGAAGGATAGGAAATAGGTACAAGCGGAATTCGACAACTTTACCAAGGACTTATCACACGTAATATATGGAGGATTGCCGAATTGTCAACACTTTTATATTATAACCACGTACATATTTCATAATATAAGACTAATGGGCATTCTTAAATGACTATCCATTTGTTTTTTTATACGCGATGACATTCTTTTCGCAAATTTTCCTGCGAATAACAAACTGTTAACGAGGATTTCATAACTACTTTTAAGAGTTGGCGTCTTAACGCAAGCTCGTTAGCTCAATGCGAAATATCGCAATTAAAAAACTGTCAAATTTACGATTAGGCCGATTCGACAAGAGTTAACCTGTTGCAAAAGATACAGAATCACCCTTCAGATGAGGAAGTGAACGGAGTAATTTTGATTGGAAATTAACCTTAAGATGCCGCTACCAGAATTTCTACCGATTTCTTGCAAACCTCCCTTAAACATTTGAAGTTTTTAAGCTCTTAAAAAAATATATGTTATTTTTTAAGATAATATCTAGACTTTCGTCGCGCCGAAAGGCAAATTATTTAAAATTCCCTCGATAGAAAAAAATCGCAAAGTATGCTCCAAAAATTATTATAAACACGTTTGTGTCAGTTATTTTACAAGTTATATGAATGAAAAAATTCACAGTGTTTCTTCAAATGCTGTTTAAGACGACCCCCGTAAGATTTTTGCTCTGTTTTAAATGAGTCGTGTTTTATTAAACATTTTCACAATTTTCGCATCGAATATTGTCGCTTCAAATACTAGCGTGCTCCTCTCACATTCGTAATCGCATATCTCTCCATCTTCTTCTTTTGTGCACAGTTGCGGGGCCTTAATCCACCTTACAACGTGTGATAGTTCGAGGTATGTAGAGTAGATGGCGTTGGTGCTAGTAAGCTCGTAGATTATAGAGTTCTACAAGAGATGACGCTAGTGTATACGTTTTCCCTCCATGTTCAGGACCGATTTGGGCTAGCAGTTAAGTTTCAATCAACAAAAAAGTTTGAGAGCGTAACAAAGAGAACGTTGGTCTTCAGGCCGTTCTAAACACTCGTTCGCGATTATAAAGTTTCGAATCTAAATATTAATAAATCCTTTCGTTGTGAAAGGGCGTCATTTATTTCAAGATCCATTCACAACGTAGAAAATCAATCTACTAACGTTTAAACGTTCATTCATTGAAGAACAACACAAAAAAATGTAGTTTTCACCAATACCAGGTGAAATTAACATTTTTCAAAAAGATGTTTTTCTTGCAAATACTTTCAGTTTTATGTATTTCATTTATGAAATCAGTCAAACAACTTTTATCCGGTAAATTGCAGTAATCTAAAACTATATTCGGTATGTGCGTAACTAACGTTAAGATCACTCTACACATCCATCTGATAATCTATATTCATTTCCAACTGACCTTAACAATTTTATCTGTGACAAACGTTGTAGAATTTGGTTGGAAGTATTTTTAAGGGGTGGCACAACAGGGAGGCACCGGAGTCTATTAGGGAGGGAATATTTATGGTTGGAATGATAAAATTGATTGATGGACATCCCTTATTGATGGGCTGGTATTGTTTTAAGAGTTGTTTTTCATTTTTCTCGCTTTCACTTTGCGGCTAATGGTGTTGTGATATAAAAAATCTGCTTTGAAAATTCAATTGAAAAAAGAGTGGATTAGTTTGAGGTGGACAGAACGCGGCTTTCTTAATTATCAATTTAATAACAGGAATATATTTGTTTCATTTCCTATAATTTGGTGTTTTGCTTGTGCATTTAGTTTAACAACAGATATTAAGTTTGTCGTAGTGTTTGTCATAACACCAAAAACGAACTTTTTTAAATATATGAACACCGCACAAGAGTCCCAACTGCTCCCGTCTGGAGCCAGTGAGACTATGGCATCCCCAATTGGGGTATGTTGTGAGGCGGAAGGTAGTGGGGAGGGGAAGGAGATGGGGAAGAGAAAGGTGAGGAAGTTCCTGGCTGTTCAGATCTGGTCATCAAACACGGCTAAAGCTATTTCAAGCAACGTTTCAATTCTGAATGGTGGTCTTACACCAGGGCGATACAAAGAGTATCTTCCACTCTGGAACGTGGACAAATATACTCTATATTATTTTTAAACAAATTATTTACGAAATAACACAAATTAATCAAATAAAATTTAATAATTAATTAAATAAAGACAATATTAGCGAAACTCAATCGAAATCTGGAGACAGAAAAATCAGAAAAGATATTGGCTCCGCTGGTCCCGATTGAGATTCGCTAATATTGTCTTAATTTAATTAAATATTATAATTAGAGATTCTACTCATAAAATTTAAAAAATTAATAATAAATAAAATTTATTTGCTAATATTTATTCATATTAGTCGTTAGAAATGAACGATTAGTGGTTCGCTACGTTTGGTGACGTAGCGGGGTGCCCCGTTTCATGAGGTGAGGTTTGTCCGAGTCTTGGCGGCGAATGCGTCTGCCAACCAGCTGCATGGCAGGCCGAATCGGGAGAGAATGGTTAAAGGAGTCCCTTTGACTTCTCCAGCCGTAATCTCTCGGAACATTGCCTAACACCGCAGTGGGAGGGATGGATTCATACGTCCGTCACACCCTTAAAACCCTTTTCCTTCCCAGAACTTCGCATAATTAATTGCGCACTCTTTGACGGAAATACCCTGCTAACAAGAAATTATAAAAAAATTCTTACTCACCAAAGCCTTAAGGAACAAATTTAAGGAATTGGAAGGTGACAGTGCGAGACCTATAGGAGAACAGACATATTGTCGTAGAGGCGATCAGACTCATCAGAAAAAAGGCAACTCGGTGATAATGATGACAAACTATCATTTCCCTCGAGAACATTAAAATCACATTATCACCTTCAGCAGAAAAGGCTTTCAAAGAACCACAGCTTTGAAAAAATAACCGAAATAATTTCACTTACATGGATTGGTAAGTAAAACCTGAAATAATTGATATGCCGCAAGGGGAAATTGATTTACAACTCAGATACGATTTTAGATTATCACGGCCAAAAATATTTTTGTTATTAGTTTTTGGGGTATTATGCCGTGTTGCGCTACCTCCTTCTTTAGCCAACGTTTCGGACAGCGTGGCAGTGTCCATCATCAGGCCCTGCCCTAAAGAAGGAGGTAGCGCAACACTGCATAATACCCTAAAAACTAATAACAAAAAAAAAAGATTTACAACTCATTTATAAAAAGCTAAATCATTAACAATGGAACTTCATAAATATTTACCGAATTAATTTCTGAAAAAAACGTCCCGATTACTTTATTAAGACTTTCTACGTTAGCTCCATACAGAAGGCCCGAAAGGAAATGATTCTATTCAGGGCCTCTGTTATCTTTGGGGATGCTGTGTGGAGGGCCTTTTTAGAGAAATGAGGTCTGGGAATGAAGAAAGTTATGAGGGATATGTAGGAATCTGGGGGTCAATGTGTCCAGAAGTGACGGATGTATGCATCCATTCCTTCCATTGTGGTGCAAGACGATTTTCTGAGAGAGTACTGCTGGAGATCGTAATGTCTCCCTCAACTAGTCCGTTGGTGGGCAGACGTATCCGCTGCCAAGACCTGTAAAAAGTTCACCCCTATAAACCCGGGCATTACTGTTAAGTCACCAAAAGCAGAGGTGTTGGTTTTCCAATAAATGGTTCCCGAGGGTTACTGGTTAATGGTTTCCAATAAATGGTTGCGGCACCCATACTCGCCTCCCAATTTGAGTGCCCCATCATTTATCATGAACTTGTCAGTGGAACTGCATTCGTGCTAGTCACGTGACTCAAAATAATTTAGCTGGAGAGAGGTTAACTTTGAAACAAAATCTTATATATAAAAATCTCGTGTCACGGTGTTTGCGGTCGCACTCCACCGAAACGGCTTGGCCGATTTTTATGTTTATTTGGTAGGTATGGGGTTTTAAAGAATAGGTTAAGTATATTTCATACCGCTAGGTGGTAAGGGTGTCCCTACCCAAAAAAAAACTTTTTTTTTTGACAATTTTTTTTGTTTTTTTTTTTTGGCATCAAAAAATACCTATAACCCCAGAACAGAACGAATTTTTTATGTTGTTGAATGACAGATTGCGCTATGTCCGCCTCATCGAACTTTCACCCACACATGCGCAAGACATTCACGAGAAGCGTCGCGTCATATTGATATTTCATTCGGCATTATGTTCTCGCGTGGGCAAACCAAGTGTGTTGGCTGAAGACGGACTGACAAAAAATATTGTATACTTAATTGCTCTTTGAAAATCATAATGATTTTCTTTATTTCATTTTCCTACTTCAGTTGGTGTTTTTTTTGTTTTTATCGGCGGTCGTCGCTCACAGTGCTCCATTCCTCTTTCTGTCATAGATCCCATCTCCACACACTTACACTTCGCATTCGTTATTTTTTTATTTAACAACCAAAATATTCATTAGAAATAATTTATACGGCAGAATAACGTTTGTCGGGTCAGCTAGTGTATCTACATATAAGCAATACCCTTTACACATTCTGCTTATTTTATTCAAAAATGTTTCTTGAATTTAGAATATTTGGGGGATAAACGGACACACTACACTAGGTTTCCACATCTCAAAACTAGTCGCACTATGGCACAGCGAATGGGTAAATATATTTCTAGTATTCTAGTATTTACAACTCCTAAACAAATACATTTATACAAATTAAAAAACTTTTTTTTACTACTTTACACGACGAACGATTTCGACTGATCTCAATCTTCATCAGGACACCAACAGTCCGATTTTAAAGTTATTTCCCTTCTCCCTGTGTAACCCCCACCCTTCCCCTACTCCTCTTCTAACCCTTTACCAGCCTGTTTCTGATGCTCTCCACCCTCTCTTATATGCGTTCTCTTTCTCTTTTGTTTACCTTATAATATGTCTCTTTTCTGTAATTTAGTTTATTTATTTATTGTCCTGATGAAGGTTAAGATTAACCGAAACCGGTCGACGTGTATATGTCAAGTATAGTGGTTTTAAAAGAGGAACATTTTTTATTCTTATAATTTCAAGCCACTAAGTGTTGGCGTTCTTCGATAAATACTTTTTGTTGTTGTTTTAGACTGCATTTCCGGAAACACCAATAACACTTGTAATTTATTGAACAAAGACTTGGCCCTAACTTGGGTTTTGAATCCATAACTCCCAAATCCAAAGCAAAAAATACACGAAACAATAACCTAACCTATCTAACCAAAGTAGGTTAGTATATAAACCTGAAAATGGTAAAAAAATAAATGTTTACCTAACCGAATACTAAAGAATATCAAGTTAACAATTTTACAAAATAAAATCCTTACCTAACGTAAATCAAGCTGAAAATGCATGAAAATCGCACACAACATAAATAATAATAAAACACGGCCAACCAGTGGCGTATCGTAAATTTCCCCCAGCGCATATCTACAGAAGCGATCCATCAACCGATTTGAAAACTTTTTAAACATCGCTACACAACGAGCCATCCCTGGCGGACTCTAACCAGTCGCAGCTGACTCATCAATATCAATTTCGCGTTCATTCGCGGTGTTTCCATAGGGGACTTCCAGTGGCGGGGAGTGTATTTATTATTTAATGGGGTGTAGTAGATCGATTAATTATTTGAAATTAATTAATGAGTTTTTCCTGAAAAAAAAACTATAAATACACATATCATTGATTAAGGATGAGTAGTTTTGGACACTGTTGGGATTCTGTATCTTAAAATCAATATCACCAGCTCAATTCTTTTCAATTAAAATGGCGGCTCGTGACTTTTGGGTGTGCTAGGGTGTTATTACTAAAAAAAATGGCATTACGGATGTTGTCGTAGGCGAAAAAAAAATTTTTTTTTTTTCAATAATGGTTTTTGTATGAAGATTTTTCAGGAAATCCGGCCAAACTGAACCTTCCTGAAATTTTTCATACAAAAAACTAATTTTCAAAAAAAAAAAATTTTTTTTTTCGGCCTCAACATCAATAATGCCATTTTTTGTAAAATCAGCACTCTAGCTCACCCAAAAGTCACGAGCCGCCACTAAATTGGGAGACGGGTCTGGGTACCGCTGCCCCGGGAACCATTTATTGAGTCAATCAATCAAACAACATCTCTGCTATAGGTCACCCTAAGTGGTTCGCTACGTTTGGTGACTTAGCATAGGTGCCCGGGTTTATCGCGTCAAGTTTGTCCGGATCTTGGCGACAGAAGTGTCTGCAGGCCGGGTCAGGAGAGCTTGGTTGAAGGAGATCTTTTAACTTCTCCAGCAGAACTCTTTCGGAATATTGCCTTGCACCGCAGTGAAAAAAATAGAAAGCGTACCGCAGTGGAAGAAGGAAAGTCAAACCTGGACACACTGACCCCCAGATTCCAACCCACACCTTTTACCCTTTTCCTTCCCATAAAAAGACCCTCAACACAGCATCCCCAAAGATGACATAGGCCCTGAGTGGAATTATTTTCTTAGGGCCTCCTCTGTGAAGCTAATGTTAATCGGTGATCGATAGTCGATAGTCGATGGTCGATAATTGACGATTGACGATTGGTGATTGGTGATTGGTGATTGGTGATTGGTGATTGGTGATTGGTGATTGGTGATTGGTGATTGGTGATTGGTGATTGGTGATTGGTGATTGGTGATTGGTGATTGGTGATTGGTGATTGATGATTGATGATTGATGATTGATGATTGATGATTGATGATTGATGATTGATGATTGATGATTGATGATTGATGATTGATGATTGATGATTGATGATTGATGATTGATGATTGATGATTGATGATTGATGATTGATGATTGATGATTGATGATTGATGATTGATGATTGATGATTGATGATTGATAATTGATGATTGATGATTGATGATTGATGATTGATGATTGATGATTGATGATTGATGATTGATGATTGATGATTGATGATTGATGATTGATGATTGATGATTGATGATTGATGATTGATGATTGATGATTGATGATTGATGATTGATGATTGATGATTGATGATTGATGATTGATGATTGATGATTGATGATTGATGATTGATGATTGATGATTGATGATTGATGATTGATGATTGATGAATGATGATTGATGATTGATGATTGATGATTGATGATTGATGATTGGTGATTGATGATTGATGATTGATGCTGATACATAATTGAGTTGTTTTACTAATTGCTACGTACATATATTGACAACAAAGAGCTTTAATTAATCATCTCATTCAACCTTCATAATAATTACTGAAAGCGGATCCCGCAGAATTGGTCGAATAAACTGCCTACGGCGTATTATTTTGGGTTAATGATGCCGAGCCTCGACCGCAGCCAACGGTCAAAAGCTTCGGCCCTATCAATTTCAAAGTCAAAATTGTAAATACAATGAAAAAACTGATTTCTGAGTCGCTTTCCGCGCGTCGTTAATGATTTTGGAAACGGTTTTTTGAGTATATTACTTAAAATCATGCAATTAGTTGGGATTGGCTGAAAATTATGAACCACATCACAACTTTTTTCGCCTTTATACACCATCAAAATGCTATTTAAAATTTTTTATTTACATTAGCTCCACACAGGTGGCCCTAAGGAAAGTAATTGCCCTCACGGCCTTTTTAAGAAGATGAAAGAGAGAAAGTTCTGAGAAGGAAAAGGGTGTGAAGGATGGGTAGGAATCCGGGGTTCAGTTTGTCCAGGAGTGACTGACGTATCAATCTATCCATTCAACTGCGGTGCAAGGCGATGGGTCAAAGAAAATACCAGGAAAGATCAAAATACCTCTCTCAACCAGTCTCTCTCAATCCGGTCCGGAGCCGCATCTAGATATACCTTACCCCATCAACCCTGGTAACCCTGCCACGCCACCAAACGTAGCGAACCCCCTGGGGTGTTCTACGGCGCAGGTGTTGGTTATCCAATAATTTTGCCATATTTGGTGACCAGAGCCAAGTACTTTCCAACCCTAATCTCCCGTGTCCTCTCTTTACCACTTATTTTAGCCTCACGACATGCCCCCACCGAGATTAGCTTAATCCCCTGGCTCCCGAGAGTTGGGAATTTGTAGTAAAAAAAGACTGATAAAAGCGATCCATGTATTGATTTATTCGATCACGGAAAATCGAAACGATGTAAAGGTCAAATGTTATTAATTAGTTGATTAGTTAATTTTTTATAAATTTCTTTGATAATAGTATTTAATTTATTGTTTTGTATGTATTTCATTTATTATTCTTCAAAAAAAAAATCGAATAAAAAGATACGCACTTCCTAAAAGATGTTTTAATTTTCCTATTTCATTTATTTATTTTTTATTTATATATGCATATAAATTACAATACATTACAAAATGATACTTTGTCTGTCCAACTGGGAAGGATACCCGTTTCAGGACAGCCAAATTGTATATTTAGTTCATAATATTCTTAACAAAGGAATGGTTTCGTTCAAGATATCACAGGAATTTGCTTCTGTCGAGACAACTTTTGAGAACATTAAAAATTGTATACTGAACTAATATTAATGCGAGTATTTCGACGTCGCATCTCGAAAGAAAAAGCAACGAATTAAAATGACATATTTAACTCATTTTTGGATTTATTGTCCTTTACAGTATTTCAAATTTCCTCTATCGATTTGAAAGTGGCAAGTGAAAGTCATCAACGGATGTTCCCAACTTCTTACACCATTCACTTGCAACTCAATTATTCTCCTTAAGCTTATTATTTTCCCGTTTGTAATCGTCCCCTAAAGGTAGTCTATTCAATCAGTTTTAAAGTTTAAATTGTTGTCATGATTTTCACTGAATATACTGCACTTTATAAAAGAGTTTTAAAATGGAACAAATGGCAAATATAAACCTATCTACTAAGTATAAAGGTAATTAAGTATTACTTACGTTAAAAGGATTTGAATCCATTCCGGTCATTAAAGCGTCATTTGTGTTTGATAATTGCCACGTTGAACTATCTATACTATCTAACTAATTATACTATCTACCAAAATCATAATTCTTCTTTAAAATTAAACGATGAAAATTTGAAAGGCAGATAAAAACTTATAAAGATGGAAAAATATAATTTTACTATCGAGTTCTCGGCATGTGTTGCAATGCCACTAATAAGAAGTCTTTTCCCATTCGTCCCCTAACCCGTAAGCGTTCCCCCCACCTTCCCTACCTTCCCTCTCCCTCTTCCTTCCCGCGATTCCCTTCCCGCGTTTAATACATTCAGTCCCGTTACAATCAGATTTTCAAACGGCTCGCGTGCCACCATTTTTTTTACAATTTTTTTTTTTTTTATATTACAAACATTAATTTTTGTACATTTAAGAACAATCAATCAAATTTGGAATTTAACATAGGTATCTAAATAAAATACCAAGAATTCTTGATTAGATTCAAACTATTCGGTTTTGGGTAGTAACATAAGTACTTCGATTAAATTCATTAATTTAAAAAGTATATTCTAAAATTCAACTTTGATTGGACAATCGATGGTTTGGAAAAGGTCATTCCCAAATTATAACATTTTTGACAGTTTCGTAAGAGTTTATGAAATTATTAAAAAAACTTTTCAGATGTCATGTAGTTGTATTAATCCAGAATCCTTCGCGAGAGTGGAAAGAAGGTATTTTGAAAGTTTCAAACATTTCCTATGCTTAATCATTTTTTATTATGCAATGGTCACTCACGAACATATGTACGTAGAAGCAAGCATACGTTCATTTATATATGTTACAGTATAAACCCGTTCTTAGTTACAATGCGTTTTCTCTAGTATAAACTAGTTTTCACTAAATGTCTTTATTACAACAAGAATTAACTGCTGAATATCAGTGAAAACTAGTTCTCACTAGACAAAACGCATTTTCTCGAAATGATTCAGTTAAAACTGTTTCAACCGATGTCGAAGTTCATCGTGCTTTATTCTGATTGGTCGAGTGACATCATATTAGGTTTGGTTAGATTAGTTTGGTTAGATTAGGTGAGGTTAGATTAGGTTAGGTTGTATGGATTGTTAGTATCTTCTATGGGTACCTTGCTTGTTACGCACAAGGTTTCTCCTAATTCTTTTTTCTTACTATATGTATCTTTAAGTTATTTATTTAGTTATCTATTGTTTCGTTAATTTCTTTTATTCTTTTGGTAATTTTTTCTAAGTACGCTATATATATTTCGCTTGGTTTTTTCTGATTCCAGATTTCTTGCCTATTTTCTTCTGTTATTCCATAGTTTTTTAGTTCAAAATTTAGTCTGAATCTCTCTGCATCAAAGATAGAGCATTTTTCTAGTACATGTACGCTGTCCTGTATTGATGTTTTGTCGCACGGGCATTTGTCATCATCTATTATTTTAAAACGTTTGAGATATTCTTTGAAGCACCCATGTCCTGTCAAGATTTGGGTTGCAGTAAAACTGTTTTTAACGTGTTTTCCTTTTTGAAGTGCCGTGCTTATA
Organism: Limnephilus rhombicus; assembly: GCA_929108145.2. Taxonomy (NCBI): domain Eukaryota; kingdom Metazoa; phylum Arthropoda; class Insecta; order Trichoptera; family Limnephilidae; genus Limnephilus; species Limnephilus rhombicus. The sequence continues at coordinate 24,545,932 of OV815295.1, read as the reverse complement.
TTTGGTAAGTATTTTTTTGTAATTTTTCCCGTGCTTTCCTCTATATATCTTTTGTTCCATTTATTTTCAGTTACTTTCTTTAAAGTTATTTTTGTGTAGCTTTGAGGTACCTTGCTATAGTCTGGTCTTTTTTTAAGTGTTCTTCCCCTTTTCGCTGCTGTATCTGCCCTTTCATTACCTTCTAAGCCGTTGTGCGCTCTTACCCATTGAAAATTTACCCTGTTTTTATTTTCTCTGCATGTTCCTAGTTTTTCTAAACATTCTCTTGCTATTTTATTTGTTGTTCTCTCTTTGCTCAGCGTTTCTAAAGATGATTTACTATCTGAATTTATAGTTATATCTTTCCCTTTTATATTGTTTATTTGTACCCATTCTATTGCTTTTTGAATTGCAATCATTTCCGCCTGGTATACAGTGCAGTAATCTTCTAACTTATAAGATTTTGATACCCAATCTTGTCCATCTACTTTTATAACTACCCCGGCGCCCACTTTACCTTCTTGTTTACTTCCGTCTGTATAAATTTGTATAGCATCTTCATTAATCTTATTTCCTTTATCTAGTTCAATTGTTATATTTTCTTTAACTGTTTTCCCTGGGTGCGGTAGTTCGTTAACACTGCACGTGGTCATTATTTCCCTGTCAGCCGGAAGGAAGTTAGCTGTTATTCCCCTTCTATTAATTCTGTACACATCTTTTACTTCGTCTATTTTTAGATCTATTGGTGGTGTTCCCGCTAAGGCTAAAGCTGAGGTGGTGGAGATTGTCCTGTACCCTTTACAAATTCTAATTGCATATTGTCGCTGAGCGCTGGCTAGTTTCTTCCTATTCTTAACTTTCTTACACGTGTCTCCCCAGACCCCTGATCCATACGTAAATATTGGTACGATTGCCCCGTCATAGATAGTTTTTAAAATTTCAGGCGATAGTCCCCACGTTGGTTTTGCCGCTCTACATAAGGCTTTGAATATTCTTGAGGTTTTACAGCAAATATAATCTATGTGTTTATCCCATCTAAGCTTATTGTCCATTACCATACCCAAAATTTTTACTTCCTTTACTGGTTTTATTTCTTTACCGTTCATTTTTATGTTAATTGTTTTATCCCGGAGCTTACTCATTACCATGATCTGCGTTTTTTTTTCTGAAAATTCTAATTTTACTTTTTTACCCCAACTGCTTACTTTTCCTAATGCTCTTTCCGCCGTTTCTTTAGTGGTTTGTAGGTTTTTTCCGTTTACAATCAGAAGGACATCGTCAGCGTACGCTTGGATGTAAACGTCTGGGCCAAGATCCATTTGCAGTAGTTCATCCAGTGATACGTTCCAAAAGATTGGCCCGCCAATCGATCCTTGAATGCAGCCCTTTGAGACATTTTTTTCGCTCGAATGGATTCCGTGTTTTATTCTTACTTTTCTATTTTCTGTGTAACTTCTTACTAATGTAACTAGGCTGGAAGGGCAATCTTTTTCTACGAGCTGTTTTAATAATTGTGGCCACCACGCGTTGTCGAAGGCTCCTTTGATGTCAAGAGATATGACAATTACTTCGTCATTTTCCTTCATTTTTCTTTTTATGACTTCGACTGCATCATAAATTGCATCTTCGGCTGATTTTTGCGCGGTGAAACCATATTGTTTTGAGCTTAATTTCTTCCCTTTGCCAAGGTTCCATTTTATTCTGTCTATTAGGATTTTTTCAAATAATTTCCCTAGAACCGGTAGAAGTCCAATCGGCCTATAGTTTTCCAGACTGCTGTAGTTGTCCTTTCCTGGCTTAGGTATGATTATGATTATGGCCTCCTTCCATATTTTTGGGAAATATCCTATGTCAAGACACTTCTGGAACAATTTTGTGAGTATCTCTGGGAAGCTATCATTGAAGTGAGTAAGAATGTCAGATGTGATCCCATCCGCCCCAGGGCACTTCTTCGGGTCAATTGATCTAAGGGCGTTTTTTAGCTCATCTTTTGAAATTTTTGGTTCCTGGTCGACTGTTGTCTTATGCGTTGCTTTTGTTCTTATTTCCATTTGTTCAGGAGTTTCATTTATCACATTGTCATCTGGGAAGAAGTGTTGAAGAATTTCTTTAGCAGTTTCTTCAGGGTTATTGCTTTTAAAAGTTGATGTGGGTGCCCTGTTTGGTGGGTTCGTGAGGACTCTATAGATATTGGACCAAGTTGTTTCCTTCGTTTGTTTTTGGCAGAAGTCTTTCCAGCTACTGGTTTTTGACTCTCTTAACTCGTTTTTAAAATTTTCTTTGGCTTCCAAGTATTTGGGTAAAGTCACCTCAGATCTTCTTTGTCCGCATGAATTTTGAAGTTTCCTTTTTGCAGAGACCAGTTCCGATTTTAATAGTGTCAGTGAGTCAGACCACCATGGGCAGTTTTTTCGTTTTCCTCCTGGTTTAGGGATAGACCTTTCGCAAGTTGTTTTGATGATTGAGGAGATAGTTTCTACCTGTTTTTCAAGATTTATTGGGTTACTGGAATAGACGGGGTCTTCAATTGTGATGTTTGCCTTTTGCAACATTTCTTTCGCGACTTTTTCGAACTTGGTCCAGTCTGCAAGCTTTGTTCTGTACCTTGGGGTTGTTGATTCAGGGGGCATTATTGTGTCTGATATACTCATCGTTATAACATTGTGATCAGATAGTCCTGTTTGTTCCACACCCCAGTTTGTGACTTTGTCCATAATATTGTTGGAGCAGAAGGTAACGTCTATGAATGAGGTTAAATGGTTGCCGGATCTCCAAGTTTCAAATGTTGGAGTGCTGCCGTCATTTAATATGTGAGCATCCAGCGTTGCTATCGTCTCTGCTAGTTCCTCGCCTCGTTTATCTGTTTTTGGACTACCCCACCACGAGCTTTTTGCGTTGAAATCACCGCCTATCAGAATGCTCTTGCCTTTTTTCTTGTTTTCTTCATTAAGTTTGGTGATTGTAAGTATCTGGGGTGCAAGAGGATTATTTGGTTCAACATATACTGATCCTAGAGTTATAGTTCCAACTCGTGTTTCTATTTCTATGTATGTTGAGTTCTCGGATGTGATTGAAGATATCATTGTTGCTTTAATACTATTGTTGACGAGAATTGCTGACTTGTTTGGGCTTTCTCTGGTTCCTTTAGTGGATTGGTAAACTTGCCATCTTTTCGTTTTCAGCTGCCCTGTGTTTCCTGTGTAAGGTTCCTGCAGCAGAATAATGTCCGATTTGTCCGTATTAACCACACTGTCTGTCGCGGATTGGCATCTTTGCGCGTTCCATTGTTTGATTTTAATTTTTCCTCCCATATTGAATTTGTGCTGTCCCGGTTTTTGCACGTATTTATTTGCATTTTTTTTCCTATTCATAATTTGTGTGGTCAATAGATCTTTCGATTTCTCTCCTGTAGAGTGGACATTCGTGCGTTCCTGATCTATGTCTTGACGGAGCTGAGGTTTTCCTCTTCCGGTTTTCATTAACACATGACCCGCATTTTACTTCGTCAGCTTTACCTTTATTTGGACATTGTGCAAGCGTGTGTTTCCCGGCGCAGTGCCAGCACCTCGTTTCCATATCACAATGCTTCTTTAGATGACCAAATCCCAGACAGTTCATGCATTGCATTGTTGAAATGAAGTTTTCAGCACAGATTCTTTGAAATGCGATATTTACTCTGCCTAGGTTAACCATTTTCTTCCATATTTTGGGGTTTGTTTCGATCACGACGTTTGTTAGGCACGGATTTTTATTTTTTTGGAAAAAGAGTATTTTTGAGTCTTCTTTTAGGCCAGCGAGGTCTTCGTTCTGCTCTTCCATTATTTCTATTAACTCTGCAGAGTTCAGATCCTTCTGAATACCTTTTAAGATAATTTTGGGATTTCTTTTCTTGGCGCAGATCGCAGATACTTTTTCCGACGACAGAGTTTTCATTATAAGTTCTGCGTCTTCTTTCTTCTCGCAGCTTATGATTGCTCTCCCGTTAGTAGATTGTCGGATATTTGTTATGCCCACCTTCAGTTTCCGTGGGTCTAGGGAATTTTTAACTCCTTTTAAAACCTCGGCACTGTCTTTCTCGTCTTTGTGGCTGACGACCACGGCGTGTCTTGGAGTAGGAAGTGGTGGAAACCTTCGATCCATTTCGCCATCCTCTTTTTCTTTTTCATTGTCAGGTTTTGTCCTGTTCCATGGTGAAGACGGCGCAGTAATTTTATCTTCTATCCTTCTGATTTGTTCCGCCATTGTATTTATAGCACTTAACATAATCGGACATTCTTTAGCTTGGGACGGATTATCAGTTTTAATAAGTTCCATTATTTTTTCGGTAGCACTGATGATGTCTTGGGATTTCGCTTTTCGAAGGATCGTTTCGCATAATTTTATTATTTTATCATCCCGATTTCCGATAACCATGGAGTCGTTTTGACTTTTGGTGAATTCCGGCATAAGGTCGTACGTTTTGTCGACATGTGCGCATGACTTGTTTGGTGAGCGCATCATTTTGGCGTAAGGATAAAGCTGCCGCGCAGCGGTAAATTTTTATTTTGATAAACTTGAGCCTAGAATGGCGTGAAATATTCTGCGGTCGCCGGAAGGACGCCGAACAAGGCTTTAAGATGATTCTACTGAATTTAAAAGAAACTGAGACAAAAACTCGTGAAAACTGAATTTAAGTTGAAATTTAAACGAATCTAAAACACGTCACTGAATTTAAATGAAATTAAAGAGATTCTGCGGTCGCCGGAAGGACGCCGAACAAGGCTTCTATGATGATGCTACTGAATTTAAGAAAAAAAAAACTGAGACAAAAACCCGTAGAAGTGAATTTAAGTTGAAATTTGAACGATTCTAAACCACGGTCGCCGTGGGGGCACCGAGATCAAAAGGCGGTGAACACAAGCTAGAAAGCGTGCAAATAAGAGACACAAAAACACGAAACAAAGTAATGTGGTTAGTTAGACAGGAATTGGCTGTGTGAAATATTCTCACCGATAGCTGCACTCCCTTCGGAACTTCACTTGATACTGACGCGACGTGGCTATAATTTTACTATTGAAGTGTTGCCATAGAGAAGAATTGAACGTCAGAAAGAGAAAATGAATATAATTTTTTTTTTTTTTTTTTTTTTGAGTGGTGGCAACAAATGGTGATGTGACGGCTATGATGCTTTAAAAATGGCGGCTATGATGCTTTCCAAATGAATTTAAATTTTTAATCACAAAGCGGTAAATTTTTATTTTGATAAACTTGAGCCTAGAATGGCGTGAAATATTCTGCGGTCGCCGGAAGGACGCCGAACAAGGCTTTAAGATGATTCTACTGAATTTAAAAGAAACTGAGACAAAAACTCGTGAAAACTGAATTTAAGTTGAAATTTAAACGAATCTAAAACACGTCACTGAATTTAAATGAAATTAAAGAGATTCTGCGGTCGCCGGAAGGACGCCGAACAAGGCTTCTATGATGATGCTACTGAATTTAAGAAAAAAAAACTGAGACAAAAACCCGTAGAAGTGAATTTAAGTTGAAATTTGAACGATTCTAAACCACGGTCGCCGTGGGGGCACCGAGATCAAAAGGCGGTGAACACAAGCTAGAAAGCGTGCAAATAAGAGACACAAAAACACGAAACAAAGTAATGTGGTTAGTTAGACAGGAATTGGCTGTGTGAAATATTCTCACCGATAGCTGCACTCCCTTCGGAACTTCACTTGATACTCGATTAGGTTAGGTTAGGTTAGGTAAGGTTAGGTCAGGTAAGGTTAGGTCAGGTCAGGTTAAGTTAGGTTAGGTTAGGTTAAGTTAGGTTAGGTTAGGTTTTTAATTAACAGTTATTAAATATTTCAATAAACAGTATCTATATTTTCAATCCCAATTTCAGATTTAACAAAGGCAGTAAGGAAAAACTTGTTTTAACTAGACAAAACGCGTTAAAACTAAAACGAATTTTAACTGTAATATATTTTCAGGAAATAAAATTCATCGATAACTCTGTTTTACAGGGGCGAATTTGCGAAATGTTCCGATATTCACTTGTCTGCACTATTTCCATCAATTATCTGTACTGCTTTAGTACTCGTAGATCAACTGTTTTTAATGTATCGAATGTAGGTACCCCTAATACTATAATATTCAATTATTAATTGGGGGGGGGGGGTCGAGCTCCAGCCGCCATCTTGGATTGAAGGTGCCAAAATTTAGTTTTTTCAAAATAATTCCTCAACGGTTGATTTTACAACAAAAATTCTTATGGCAAATTTAAAGAAAACTAAATTACGTACACTTTTTGTTTGAATTTTTTTTATAAATCTAATATATAATGAGTTACAGCGGTATAAAGAAGAAAATTTTGACAAAAAATCGTAAAACTCAAGTTTTCATGACAAATTTTGTAAGAACATATTACACAATATCATTTTAACGTAAGGCTCCAAAGACTAAGATGGGCCGGACATGAGCATCAAATGTCAAGCACACGAGTACCGAAGAAGGTTCTAACAGAACACCCAGGAGGTAAACGAAAGGCGGACAGACCTAGGCTGAGATGGGAGGATGATGTCAGGAAGGATGCAAAAGGACTACTCCATGTCGCAGTTAGGAAGACGACGGCCGAGGACGGAGGGCGGTGGAGGCTTATGTTGAAGGAGGCCACGGCTCGAAATGGGTTGTAATGCCATTGAAGAGGAAGAAGACCTACTGGGGATACCACAATAAAAAATGAGCCATTTTCTCTACCTCATGGTGGTGTAGAAATGAGTTTACAAAATTATAATTATGTGATGAATAGCCCGAAAAAATAACAAAAATTGGGAATTTCACCATTTTTTAGAGAAATATTCACATTTCCGCCACTGTAACTCGTGACCTTTTAGTTTTACAAAAAAATATTTGAAACAAAAAATATTTGAAATTTTATCTTCTTTAAGTTTGTCTTTCGCAATTTGGTCGTAAGATCAACCATTGCACAATTATTTTGAAAAAAACCAAATTTTGGCACCTTCAATCCAAGATGGCGGCTCGAGCTCGACCCAACCTAGATCGAAAACTTTTTTTTTTCTTTAGAGTCCTAATCTTAAAAACATATATCAAAATCGCTACTACACGACCTTTTGCAAGGTAAAACTAACCAGTGACTGGGCGCAAACCGAAGTTCTTTTTTAATATTGCATTATATTTTCATTGCAATAATAATAATGTATCAAAAACTTTCAATTTTTTTTTTCCAAACTCGACCGCTTGGTTATTTTTTTGTTAAGTTCCGGTTCCGATTCAAGATGGTAGCCATGTTACCTTTTTATCCTGCCAGAGGTCGTATGATCCTGAGCTTTCAAATCTGAGTACCTGCCGCCTTAATGAAAGTTTGAAAAAAGAATTGTCGTAGAGATGTTGACATTTTTTTTACCAAATTATTGTACAATTCCTTACTTGAAATTGACAAAATGTGCGTAAAATATTTAATGATATATAATTATGTATGGGCACCGCCGTCCCGGGAACCATTTATTGGATAACCAACACCTCTGCCATAGGTCACCCCAAGTGGTTCGCTACGTTTGGTGATTTAGCAGGGGTGCCCGGGTTCATGAGGTGAGGTTTGTCCAGGTCTTAGTGGCCGATAAGTCTGCACACCTGGGCAGGATCGAGAGAAATTGCTTGAGGGAGATCTTTTATCCTCCAGTCAGTGTCTCTCCACTCAATGCCTTGCACCGCAGTTGAAGGGATGGATTCATATGTCTGTCACTCCTGGACATACTAAGCCCCAGATTCCTACCCACCAATACCTATTCCCTTCCCAAAACTGCCTCTCCTCCCTCTCCTTACAAAACCCTCCACACAGCATCCCTAAGATGACATTGGCCCTAAGAGAAATTATTTTCCTCTAGGCCTCCTGTGTAAAGCTAATGTAAAATTCAGTCCGAAGATATTAAAGTAACTACTGTAATCATCACCATAACAAAATCCACAAATAATGTAACCTCTGCCATAGGTCACCCCAAGTGGTTCGCTACGTTTGGTGATTTAGCAGGGGTGCCCGGGTTCATGGGGTGAGGTTTGTCTAGGTCTTGGAGATGACCGCGGATGACCAAGACACACTGAACCCCAGATTCCTACCCACCCCTTAAACCCTTTTCCTTCCTGGAACTCTCCTCTCCTTCCTTTCCTTAAAAAAACCCTCCACACAGCATCCCCAAAGATGACATATTCCCTGAGGGAAATTGTTTTCCTCAGGGCCTCCTGTGTGGAGCTCATGTAAAAAAACCACAATGTGCAATGAATAAACGTTCACTGACATAAAGTTTCACAATTCCTCTAACCATCCCAACTCCCATAAACATTCAGCGTTTCATTCCATGACACATAGATTAGTTACAGTCCCTTTATCAAATACCAACTTTGCAATAGAACTATCTACGATCAAACAAATCGCAATAAATAACGGTTACAACCCAAATATAGTCGACAACATTCTAAATAAAAAATAAAAAATTATCCACTAGTAAATTTTTATACAACAGTCACCTCATAATAATAATATACCAAGTAATAATAATCAACCTCATCAATGGCGTAGAATCCTGTACATCAATAATTTCTCTCAAAAAAGTGTTAAAAATCACCCATCAGAAATCAAACTAGCATTTTACACTAATAATAATATAGGCAAACTTTTAATGAACGGTAAGGATAAGGAAGACAGTCTATCTCACTCGGGAATTTATTCACTTCAATGCAGCGACTGCCCATTTTTTTATATTGGTAAAACAGCGCGCAACATAAACACCCGTGTCAAAGAACATCTTAGATGTTTACACAGCTCTGGATTTTCAGAATTTGCAAACCACTTGATCGAAAACGATCATAAATTTGACAAAAACGCTGGCGCCAAACTTATTCATAAAAACAATATCGGTATAAGGTTGGATAATTTAGAGGCACTTGAACTTAGGAAAGCCATAAACACTAATAGTAAGGTAGTTAATAATCAACTAAATTTAAATAAAAGTCCCATACTAAGATTGTTCCCTATTAATAAAGAACATGTCCGTTCCCTTCCCAATTCTCCATCTATGCCTCCTTCCTCCTCCTCCACTTGACGAGTCCAGCCCATTTTTGGTAAATTATATATTATAACACACATGTAACCTAATGTTAGTAGAGTATTATACTGCCCTGATAAAGCTACGGTTGTAGGGAAACCCGGTCGGCATAAAGTATAAAAATAAAAGTGGTGTTTACAAAGTTATTGTTTTATTTTAAATTTTAAATGAATAAAGAAAAAATTTTTAAAAAAATCGATTGAACGTGTATGGTCTATTTTAATTAATTAGTTTTCAACACAAAATGTCAAATGATTTACTTAATTCAAGTATCACATTTGCCTAGATCCGGGTAGCGTTTTTGATCAATTTCTCTAATAACATATTTTTTTCCTTACATTTATTATAATATAAATATTATCATTCTAACAAGTACCTCCGTAGCCAAAATGATTTATGGTGGTTTTGATACGTTCTTGAGAAAAAAAAAAAACACGATCTCACGGTCGGGGCCCATCGCTCCATGGGCGTAGCAAGAAAGGGGCGGGGGGGCTGACGGCGGAGAAATCGGGGGCTAAATGAGGGATGTAAGTCTCATGGAACAAGTGCTGACCCTTCCTTGTACGCCTATGGGAAATGAAGGGTGACCAAATGTTGGAGACATCGGTAAACTTTTTCAATGAATGATAAAACTTTTCATAAATCTATGAAACCGACACATATGTAGCTCATGAATATGCAACAAGATAAGAACAATACTCGTATGATGAAATTGATCAAACTTAAACATTTCTTCTTTGGAAAAACGTAGAAAAGACTCTGATCTTCTTTGCATATTCAAAATTATCAACCGTATTACTGACACACCTGCTTTGTCACAACTCATCCAGTTCAACATCCCTTCCCGGGGACTCCTGAATAATGAATTCCTGTTCCTCAATCAACATTCTACTAATTATGGATATCATTCTCCTTCATCGAGAATTTCGAGACTTGTCAACGCAAATCAAAGCATTGAATTTTTTGTTGTAAGCCTAAATGACTTTCGGCAGTCGATACACAATGTGATTTTTTAAAGCCTTTTAAATCCACCTTCAAGCTGCTTGCAGTTATCTTCTATATGTAGTTTTATATCATTTGTATTTTGTCAATGCTCTTCATCTATATGTACTCCCCTTTCATTGTCATCTCTTTTTTTATTCGTGTTATTGTTATATACTGTACGGTTCCATGACAGTTGATCCGGCGACATTTGGTCCGGCGACAGTTGGTCCGGTGACATTTGATCCGGCCGACATTTGATCCGGCCGACACTTGATCCGGCGGACAGTTGATCGGGCGGACAGTTGATCCGGCGACAATTGGTCCGGCCTGATCCTTTCGAAGATTTTTTCTTCAAGTAAGTATGTAAAGAGGATATACGGCCGTACAACCAAAGTCGATGTACTTATATCTGAAGGCATCTTGAGTGAAAATCCGCTGTAAAAATATTTTTATTAACAATAATTTAACCCTGGCCATCCAGCTTATTTTAAGTATTCTTCGGTAGATACACATCTCGAATGCCTCAAGTCACCTAATTAGTTATTCAGTGAGCGTCCATGCTTCCATTCCATAAAATAACATCGAAAACACGTAGCATCTGACCATTCGCATTCGTAATCCAAGGTTAATAAAATTTCCTGACATCTTTTAAACCGCTCAAGCTCGTGCCAAGCCAGGCTAGTAAGTCTGGATCTTGCCAGAATAGGAAGTCGCCATTATACCTTGCTTCCTGGCTTGAAATACTTGCCCCATAACGGCTGTAACTAATACTTTTCCGTTATCCTTTTATTCCTCTTTATTTGTCTCTCAACATGCGCTAATAATAGAAGTGTCAAAGTCCCAATTTTTTTGGCACATATGACTTTTGTTCACTAAACCAATAACATAAATAAATTACCTCTGAATCAATTTTTCACCTTCGTTGGTAATAAATAAATATTTTATCGTTATTAACATAACTGTTGGAGAATTACCGAGGTACCCGCAAAGCAAAAGGACTGAGGATAGTCATGGAATGCCGACTTAGCCTGTTCTACTTCCTTCGCATGTCTAATTCCGCTGTCACATTCACAACTGAACTGAACAAAGACTCCGTATTCAACACTGACAATATGTGTTGAAAGGACGATAGTTAATTTTTTTTTTAATTTAGTCGGAATAAGATAGGTAGAGAAAAAAAAGATTTTGCGGGTAGGAATTATAATTTTGGAATTCAGGCACAAGGATCAATGCTAGTACCAACAATAACATTCCCATAAATTAGATGTGCCATGTTTTAATGGCTACAAGCGGTAAAGGTTCTTGTTTGATCACATAGTTAACTAAGACCTCTAGGTTCATTCAAACAAAACACAATATTTTTAAAGGAAAATTCACAAGAGCGTTACCCCGCATCTAAAGTGTCCCGTATTCCATTCTGCCTTGGGTCGCCCTAGCCACCCCGCGGGCCATGTGGCATTAACGGCCGTTTAAGGTCATGAAAGTTGGCAAGAAAGGACATGAATCACAGCCGAATGCGGGAAGAAACGGGAAAAAATGGCGAACAGAACTTGCGAGGAACGGCCGCGACCGCCTAAGGAATATTCTTACAAGTTAACTCCAGACGTATTATATTATTTACACTCAACTTACTGTAATAAATATTTAATGTACGTTAAACTTTATAATATTGTACCCGTTTTAAATATTTTAGTTGATGCTTTTTAGGTTAGGTGTTTTTAATTATTGGTATTGGTATTGAAATTAAATTTTTAAAAGAATTACTACGAAGCACTTTTTTATTGATGTAAAGATTAATATTACTTATTATTTTTAATTTTTTTATAAACTAATGTTTAAGACAAGATTTTTATGCATAGCACAAAGGGTAACAATTATTGTAAGCAATAATTTTCAGCCTGAAACACTCATTTACATTGAAAAATCTTCCGAGAAAAGATATATGAGTGTTTAAGGCTGACAATTATTGCTTATAATAATTGTTACCCTTTGTGCTATGCATAAAAATCTTGTCTCAAACATTGGTTTATAAAAAAATTAAAAATAATAATTAATATTTAACAAGTTAAAAGTATTCCACCAAAAAATGTAGACATAATTTGTCTCGACGCCACCTAGCAAGAGATTTAGTACTTAAAATACCTCCCTCACAAAAATAAAGTTGGTTGTTTTCAGGTGGAAAAATATAATAATCAGTAATTGTTGAATGAAACACCAGTATTTATTTGGCAGGTATTAGATAAGCCGCCATAGCTCAGTGGTCAGAGCATCCGACGAGCAATCAGAAGGACACGGGTTCAAGTCCCGTTGGCGGCAAGTATCTGTTCTCGGAAGATTTTTCAATGTAAATGAGTGTTTCAGGCTGACAATTATTGCTTATAATAATTAATATTACCTTTTCCTATATAATTAGTATGTGTGTTTTCTTCTTCGGAGTCATTAGATGTCGCTGTTTTTGTGTTTTGTTTGCCTGTACATATTGGAGTGGTTTGAAGATTTAATATTGATATTACAAAAATTAAAATATCCCTTTTTTTTTTGGGATTTCGTAAGATTCGATCCTTTTACCCCTGAATGTCTGGCCGCTAAGGCCGCTTTATAACGCTAAATCAAAGGAGACTTGTGCGGGACCGTGGATTTATCGTATTATATTGGAAGCGAGTACCCGTGAAATAAAAAAAATATGTTATTGCTATCTCATTCTCTCGTAGGCTAAACCCTATAGATGTTTATTTAATTTTTTTTTATTATTATTTCATAAATGTTTACATGATTCATTTTTGCCATTTTTTAACTACCATACTAGGCTATTGCCCATGTTATGGTAGTCATACATGAAATATTATTTTATATAAAAAGATAATAAAATATTAGAAGAGGAAAGAAAAAAAAATAACATAGTAAGGGATAAATAAAACTAAAAACAGATAAAAATAAAAATATAAGAATTAAAAGTAAGCTTAGAAATAAAGAATAAAAAGATAATTTAAAGAAGATTGAAATAAACATTGGTAAGTATTATTCTTCTTGAGATTAAAATAGAAATAAAATTTGTTATGTATTATCCTTCTGGAGATAAAAATTAATGCTTTGTATTTTTTATTAATTTAATACATTGGTATTAATTACGTGTTTAATTAATTTTTAAAGTTTTTATTTAATTAATTTAATAAAGTTTTTCTATTAAAATACATTAAATAATGCGTTTACACCCTTTTTAAGAACAAAGCAAATGTCCCTTTTTAGTTTCGCTGGCTTCCGTTTCATCGAGTTTCAAATCTCAACGGTGCTAAAAAAGTTTTCACTTCAAAAATGTATATTAACATTAGAAGGGAACTGTGATTTATCATTGCAGATAATACTATGTCATCCACAGTGTTTCTCCCTTGTAATTCTTGTCCAACGCTTAGCTGATAACGTGTACTTCAAGGGAAAGAGAATGGGTAACATGAGAAAATATTTATAGGGGTGTTATAGATATGATCGCTACTATTTGTCAGAAAATAAGTATTTAGGTGATGAAGAGTTTCCTTCTTTCATTTTTTTATGTTTCCCTGGACTTTCTATTGGATTAATTGAAGACGTTCATCTTTAATATGTATTATAAGAAAAGATTAAATTTGCGAAAAAAAGTTGGTTGAAGCGGAACTATTTTTTTTTTTCATTAGTATCTACGGAACTCCAGAAGCGTCAGGTTTGACTCTCGTCAATTTAATAATTTACTGGAAAAATGGCACACATTATTATCATTTTAGTATACTTGCGAAACGTTCCAGAATGGAAGATACTCTCTAGAGGAGGGGAAGTTCTGGAAAGAAAAACGACATGAGAGGAGGGTTGGAATCTCAGGGTCAGTGTGTCCAGGAGTGGCGGATGTATGATCCATCCCTCCAATTGCGGTCAAGGAGATGGGTCGAGAGAGTCCAGATGGAGAGGTCAAAAGACCTCACCCAAATAGTCTCTCTCGCTCCAGCCCGTCATGCAGAAAGTGGGCAGAGGCATCCTAGACAAGCCTCACCCCATGAACCCGGGCGCCTCTGCTTAGTCACCAAAAGTATCGAATCACTTGAAGTGACCTTTGCAGAGGTGTTGGTTGTCCGATAAATGGTTCTCGGGGCGGCGAAACCCATATTCGCCTTCAAAATTGTAAAAAAAACAAATAAAGTTTCATTATAAACAGTTTCTTTTACAAATCGTTGAAAATATTTTCGTAAGATCGAGCATAAAACCAGCTTTGATTTCACTGAAACATCTCATTTAAAAAAGGTTTATATTATAGTCTCGTATAATCACATTTAAATTATTTTATTGAAATCTGTGGAAACGCATGTGAAACGTACATAAATGAATTACAGATAATATAAACAAAAATTTTAACAAAACAAAAAAACGACTTCAAAAAATGCACTAAAAAGTAAAAAAATAATTTCGTATTCTTCTACAACTTCATAATCAACTAACTTTTTCTAATCATCAATATGTAGGTACGATTGTTACTTTTGGAGTCGGTGTCAGTCAAGGTAGGTTTGTAACTATATACATAGTTATAGGTGAGATGTGCTTGTGTCGCACAAGCGACTTGCTGACACCGACTCCAAAAATAACAATCGTACCTACATATTGATGATTAGAAAAAGTTAGTTGATTATGAAGTTGTAGAAGAATACGAAATTATTTTTTTTACTTTTTAGTGCATTTTTTTAAGTCGTTTTTTTGTTTTGTTAAAATTTTTGTTTATTTTTTGATTTTTAGTGAATCTGAAGTACACTAACTAATTTGTCTGAATATGGGTAAACCTACTAAACGTGCTGCTCATAATATGAGACAGACATAATTTGACCATAACGATGTTAGGGTCAAATTAAGATATTCGGCCGAGTTTCGTTAATTCGTCATGGATTCGATAATCAGAACCCAACCAAACTCTCATCAAATTACCCTTGAAGTACATCCTTTCCAATAAAAAAAGAATCATCGAAATCGGTTGGCGTGATATTGAGTTATTCGTCCATTTGTCGCGCACATACTTTATGCAAATTTAAGACTTATATGGTTTTCTCATGGATGTCATTGTCGGAACTGGACCAAATTAAAATGGGACATAAAAATAAAATAAAATACAGTCGAATTGAGAACCTCCTCCTTTTTGAAGTCGTTTAACAAAACAAAAAACAAGGTTATATTTCACTGCAAACCCAGAACATCCACAATAACATTTCAAAACAAAACTATTAACATTAAGAAAACTAAATGAATACAATACACGTCTCTTTATTTACAAAATAAACAATAAACTTGTACATGCAAACACTTAAAACGTCCGAAGTACACAAACACTTTACACGACAACATGATAACATACATTTAAATACTATCCGCACTAACTATGGTAAACAATCATGGTTAACATATGGTTAATTATGGTAAACAATCCATTGGTTACGAGGGGGGCAACCTGTATAATTGCATCCCAAATGACATTACGAGTAAAAACAAAAAAAGGTGGGTAAATTTAAAAAAAAAATTATAATGTTTATTCCTGATAAACAAATAATTACATAGAAAAGCGCTGTTTTGTTGTATTTAGTTTAGTTTAAAGTGTTTAATTATTTCTAGTTAAATGAGTGAAAATCTAATTTTCTTTTTTACTGGAATTAAAAAATAAAAAGTGCATTTTTTCTTAATGTGAAAAATATACTGTATTTGGACTTCAGTACTTTTCAAAAAGTACTGAAGTCCAAAGTTTTTTTTTTTTTTTCTTCCTGTGTACCATCTTGGTATTGACGTTTATTTAAAATTCAAATTATTGCAACACCATCCTTTTCCACATTTATAACATATATAATATCGACCTACTAGAGATCCGTTTTAGTAGCACATTATCAAATTTATAATTAAATATATTTCGGAAATTCCCGGCTTTGTTATTCGGCGATAATATTGCTTTCTACCTTCGTTATTTTCAGCTTATAGCTAATTAATGCGTAATGCAATATTATTGTAATTAGCAATTTACCGAACTTATCCATTGTAAATTTTGAAGAAAATTTGTGAATAATTAGGTAATATTGAATAACCAATTTCGTTTAATTTTAACATGTATTTCGTAAACAAAATGACTTGAAAGTATTTTATATTTGACGGAAAGTAATATTAGAATGCTCTTATTAAATTTTTGATTAGATTTTTCTATAGGTGTTTGGTTTTGAAATGAGAATTTGCTTTTTACCTTCCTGGATGTCATTTATATAGTTCCTACCTCTTCCTCATATTGCTGGAAAAGTATTTGAAATTTGGAACAATTGAAAGAAAAATAATCCAAATTCGCGTGCATTTGTTTTGAAACAGAAAAAAATTTCGAACTACCTTGGAAGCAAAGACGTTACATACTTTAGACGCGGGGTAGACATCTCAAAAGTGGGAAGCCAAACGCAAGACAATTGCACTGTTCTCGATTTCTATTACTTTAGTACTAAACTGTCACTCGTCAAGTAAGGTCATGTCTTACCAGTAGGAAAATTGCATTTAAAAAGCGCCAAAAGGCCCTCCTGTATGATGAGAAAATGTTTCCATTACATGGCAAACATTAGTAAAAGTGAAGAAATAACATTTAATTTATATGTACACACAAATTACTTATTATTATCGATTATTATAAGCAATACAATTAATTTTCATGTTCCCCGTCCGACAATTTTGTACGTCATTTGAGAAAAAACACACATTCTTTAATTGTCTTATGGTACGGTCACACTGAGGTCAACTTCCAACTTCAAACTTTTTCGGCCGATTGCGTAGAAGGGTAGTTCATGCCTTGGAAATTCGAGTTGGAAGTTTGGTTTCAGTGTGAATATAGCATAACTTTTTAATATATGAATAACTTTTGAATTAAGAAATTACTGAAAACCGCTGAAAACAAAAGAGTGTTGCTTACTTGCCACATTATTTTAAGAGCATGTGAGACATGGCGAGTCTATTTATATAACGTCATTGCTTGGAAGTAAGTTGTTGGTGTTTTTCATGTGAATAATCTCGTTTTAAGGTAAGTAAAAGGAATTTGACCATCTTAGAAGTACACAATATTGCTTTGAACTAGTTCGTTTTGTTAGTGCAATAATTGTCTCAAGGTATCGCGGTGGAACTATTTTGTGTGTTCCTCGACAAAGATACAGTGGTAAGTAATTGGTCATCCCTTTTTCTTTCCAAACCTTGTTCTTTCCTGTACATAATTTCACCCAACTCCAATAAACATCATTTCATCTCATTTCATTTTATTTATTTATTTGTAAGAAACAGCTTTTACATAATATACATTGATGATAGATTATACAAGTGAGCTGAAGTCAAGCCACATAAGTTTCTTATGCTAAAGTACATTGAAAATGACATTTTTAATATCTTAAAATTAGTTTTGTGTTATAGGAAGGGGAGAAGAAGAGGAACATAGGAAAATGATAGGAGATGCTCCCGATACATTCCATACTCTCATATTTATAATCGATCGTACGCGTTACTTCATATCGATATTTCTTTAAGTTTTTACTAAAAATATCAACGCTGTGAAATTTGTATTATATTGTGCACATTGACGAGGAATTAAGGATTTTTTTTTAAATATTTGTTCTGCACGAGGGTAAACAAAATAAATCGGATTATCGGGTTGATCTTGATGGAATATGAAAATTTATTAAATATCTAAATACAGTCCATTACAATTGCTTCTGAAACTACGAGTATAATTCGTATGCAGTTTTGGATGCACCACCGGAAGATTATTATTAGATTTTAATTAATTAAAAATTAAATTATTTAATTCTGTTATATTTACAATTTGGGAGGCGGGAAGGTGTACCGCCGCCCCGGGAACCTTTATTGGATAACCAACACCTCTGCCATAGGTCACCCCAAGTGGTTCGCTACGTTTGGTGATTTAGCAGGGGTGCCCGGGTTCATCGGGTGAGGTTTGTTTAGGTCTTGGAGGCGGATGACCAGGACATACTGAACCCCACATTCCTACCCACCCCTTAAACCGTTTTCCTTCCCAGAACTCTCCTCTCCTTCCTTTACTTAAAAAAACCCTCCACACAGCTTTCTCAAAGATGACATAGGCCCTGAGGGAAATTATTTTCCTCAGGGCCTCCTGTGTGGAGCTCATGTAAAAAAAAAAAAAATTGAGTACAATCGTTTTCACACAATTTAATATATTTCATTGAAAAGAGCGCAAGACTGTGCGATTATTTTGTACATTTATCGATTGAAAGCCGAGTAGGTAGTATCTAGATTGATTGATTGATACTCTCAGTATCGCCCTGGCGAAAGACCACCATTCAGAATCGAAACGTAGTTTGAAATGGCATTAGCAGCGTTTTGAGATTAGATTCAACAGGTCCAACCTTCGGCCAGGGGTAAGGGTTTTGACCAGCAATCCGGAGGTAGGGGTTTTTTTTACATTTACTCCACACAGGAGGCCCTGAGGAAAATAATTTCCTCAGGGAGGAATTTGAGGAAATAATCAAAAAGACCCTCCACACAGCATCTCAGATGACATAGGCCCTGAGGGAAATTATTTTCCTCAGGGCCTATGTCATCTGAGATGCTGTGTGGGGGGTCTTTTTGAGGAGAGGAAGGAATGAACATTGGTCTTGAAGAGACCCATGTTGTGGGAAGGAGGAAACACAGAGGCCGGCAAATCATTCCACAGCCGAGCTGTTGAACACAAGAACGAGTCGAAGAAGCGACCCGTTCTAATGTGACAAATGTCAACCGTGTACACTAATGCACCCGTGCTGAAGGAATCAATGTCGCTCGTTCCTCGGAGCATCTTCCATTGTAATACCGGTAAAACAGGGATAGCATTCCCACCCGACGCCTGTGCTCTAAAGATTGCAATCCGTCTGTTAAGATGGGAGAATCTATCAAACGGACCGCCCGTTTTTGCACAGAGTCGAGGGTATTTTTCTGGTATTTTGGAGCATCAGACCAAATGTGGCCGCCAAATTCAACTGTGGGGCGCACTTGTGATTTGTACAGGGTTAGCAGTCGTGTAATGTTAAAGTATCTGGGTTAAAATGATATTTAATTTATTTGCGGCACGTTCCAGAGCGGAAGATGCTCTCAGTATCGCCCTGATGTAATACCGCTCTTCGGAATTCAAACGTTATTTGGAATGGCTTTAGTGGTTTTTGGTGACCAGAACTGAATAGCCAGGTAGTTCCCTACAATCCTCTTACACATCTCTTTCCCCTCTCCACTTCCTTCTTCCTCACAACAAACCCCAATTGGGGACGTCATAAACTCACTGGCTCCAGGCGGTTGGGGGTAAATGGTACTCTTCTACGGTGTTTATATTTAAAATAAAAGTGGTCTTAAACAAATTTACGCGTTTTTTATTGTTAACTAAATATTGCTCGTTATTAATTGTGCAATTTGAAAATTATGGCATATTGCATTATTTAGAAAGAATCATAAAATAAACTCCAAACACGCTACAACGTCTTTTTACCTTCCCATGACTGTCAAAACAATTCCCTTTTTAAAACTAAGTGATTCAAATCTCACGTTCTTTGATACGCTTCCCTTTCAAAACTAAGTGATTCGAAATCCGCACCGCATCTTGTCGCTCATCATCAAAGATAAAAACACGGTATGTGACATTGTGCTCGCGCTGACTACGGCAAAGAAAGTCGAAGCATTACCATGATGTATACCCGCCCGCTCGCAAAGTGTTTTGTCAGATGACGTCATCGTCAACATCAACGCCGGCTGACAATACGCCGAGTGACGTCACTAACTGACAATATACTGTCAGAAGTGAAACAGCTTGCGGGTTGGGTTTGTTAAAGCGAGTTGAAAAAAGCTTTGTGGAAAATTGATTTGTTAAAAAAAAAACCTTGGTAAATATATAAATAAATACCTACTCATTTTTTTTCATTTGCTCCACACAGGAGGCCCCGAGGAAAATAAGTTTCCTTCTGGGCCTGTGTCATCTTAAGTGATGCTGTTTTTTAAGGAAGGGAATGATAGATAGTTCTCGAAAGGAAAAGGTGTGAGGTGTGGGAGGGATAACCTCACCCCACGAACTCGGGAACCCCTGCTAAGTCACCAAACGTAGCGAACCACCTGTGGCAGAGGTGTTGGTTATCCAATAAATGGTTCTCGGGGCGGCGGTACCCATACCAAAATTCTTCCAGCAATTAACACCCATTTTAATATAAATAATATCAATGATTTAAAAAGGGACGCAAATTACAACGTTGCCGTTTCTCTGATAAGTGTTGGTATTGATAGTAAAAGTTTACTTGATCAATTAAAAATCAATAAACGAACGAACGACCTTAATATAAATTTAATTATATAAAGAAAAAAATTGAGATAGTGACATTTCTTTGAACAAATTGTATAATTCCTTATTTGAAATTATAAAAAAATGTTACCTAAAATATTTATGGTTTATAATTAAGTTGCTGGCAACGTTCGTATAAAATGTATGGTAAATACATTTTCTACGAACCTTGTAAGTTGGGTAATTACTGGAAATTTTAGTTATTTTTTATTAAAAGATATCTTTAGAAACATACTTTCTACTGTTTTCAGAACTACTGATAATATATATTTATACACAACTAGCAGACCCGGCCACACGTTGCTGTGGCTAACGAATCACAACGCCATTACACAACCTTTATAAAATCCACACCACCCGCTTGCCAGCTGCCGCTGCCCGCTGCCTGAATTGAATATTTGAATTTCTCAGCTTTCCTCTACTAAAATAAGCATGTATTTTACATATAAACCTTCCTCTTGAATCACTCTATCTATTGGTGCAAACCGCATGAATATCCGTTGCGTAGTTTGTGACATATACTATTTACCTATAAAGTATACCCACCAAGGCTGGTCATCCATCAATATAAAAGAGTGTTTATACACAAATATAACAAGCAAGGCACTGAAGGTAGGTATTTAATAAAAGAATGCCAAGTCAGAACATTGAATAATTTATTGTAATAAAAAACCTGCCCTTGGGAACATACTAATATAGCAATGAGACTCTAATAAAATAAATATAATTAATCATCAGGGGTGGCTGGATACGTAAGATCTATCCAGCTGTAAATTGATCATAAATTCTCTGACCGTGTCAATACGAATCTTGCAGGTATAATTTAAAATAATAATAATAATAATATTTGGCTGATTTATAAAGCGCCGTTTTCATGAAAAATCATCTCAAGGGCGCTGTACATATAATAAGCATACAATAAAATAAAATGAATACGATAGGCTTACAACTAGGATTCAAACTTATAACTAGGAACCTACATTTAAGACTTATATGTAGCTAGTGACTTACAACTAAGACTTATTACTACTGACTTAAAACTGGTGACATACAAATATTTGCAACCGTGACTTAAAATTAGAGATTTACAATTAAAATAGGTATTTACATACAACAATAAATATTTTTAGTTTTGCCAGGTATCTAATATTACCAAGTGATCAACAAAACTCTACAGATATAGGTACAGACAGAGAAAGAGAGTCGAAGCAGTTTGAGGATGTTATATATACATGTATACATACATAGATATTTTATTCTACACATTTTACAAATTATTTTATACCGTATTTTAATATTAATATTGTTAGCGCCAGAAGAAGAAGGAAGTTCGTACATAATATTACAATTTTATAACACGGTTGTGAATAAGATAATTCATCGCTCAACAACAGATTGGATAGCAATGTTTGAATGAAATAGCGAATTTATGGAAATGAGTGTTTAAATAGGTGAGTTTTAAGTTTGGATCTAAATTCTGTTGGACTGGTTATACATCTTAATTCCATAGGAAGTTTATTCCAAGCCTCAGGGCCGGATACTTCGAAAGCACGATCACCAAAGTTAGTGTTCGGATTTCGCTTAAGTTCTTTCAACCTTCCGATTGCAGATGATGTCGCTGATCTAAGAGTTGAATAAACTGATGGGCGCCTGTAATCGTTTAAACGAAAACATATTTTTATCTCAGTAATCTCTAAATCTAACTCAAACAATAACTCGAACTGTTAAAAATAAAATTTCAATCTCACATCTCGTAGTCCGATAATGATGAATTGGGTTCCAGGAAATGACAGCCCGTGCCACCACACAACCGCACCAACCGCGGTAATTCCGTCAACTGACGAGCCGAAGATTCTCGAATCACGCCTGCATCATGCGTAGTACCCTTCGGTGAACAATACAGCCAACCAGACCATGCAAAATTGCGAATACGCTAGCAGCACTGTTACAAGTTTAAAAGATCTATGCGCACATACATTTTGAACGACTTCATTTTATGTATATATATATATAAAATAAAATATTGATGATACACGTTTACCTTCAGGTCGATAATATTTAAAACATTCTCCTGGATAATTTCACTTTTCCATCGTTTTTTTGTGATTTTAAATAGATGAATTAGGAAAGCATATATTTTCCAGTATTTTATCTGAAGCTATGGCGGAAAAGCCAGAAATCGTAGTGAGGAATTTACAACGAAGAATAAAGGAAAGCTTTTCATCACGGCAATCTGTCAACTTTCATTGCGGTTTTATTTACATTGGGAGTTCTAATCGTGGTCTTCAACTCACTTTTTAAGATGATTTTACACTTCACGTAGGAGGTCTTAAGGAAAATAATTTTCCAGGGTCCATGTCATCTTTGAGGATGCTGTGTAGAGCGTCTTATTGAGGAGAGGAAGGACCAAACATGGAATCAATGACGCTAGTTCCTCGTAGCATCTTCCATTAAAATGCCGGTATAAAACAGACAGCATTCTCACCTGATGGTGAGATCGGCCGGCGTAGTCCAGCGGTAAGTCTCTTGACTAGCACATCAAAGATCGCCGGATGGAATCTCGGCGTGGCAAATAAATTTTATTTGATTTATTTGTGTTATTTCACAATTTATTCATTTAAAAATAATATATAGAATATTTGCAGCACGTTCCAGAGTGGAAGTTACTCCCAGTATCGCCCTGGTGCAAGACCACCATTCAGAATTGAAACGTTGCTTGAAATGGCTTTAGCGGTGTTTGGTGACCAGATCTTAATAGCCAGGTACTTCCCCATCTTCCTCTTCTCTATCTCCTTCCCCTCCCCACTACCTTCAGCCTCACAACATAACCCAATTGGGGATGCCATAGTCTCACTGGCTCCAGACGGAAGCAGTTAGGACTCTTTTGCGGTATTCATGTAAAAAAAAAATTAGATATGGGAATCTGTCAAACGGGCCGCCAGTTTCTGCACAGAGTCGTGGAGATAATTGTGGTGTATTGTTAATTCCTTTGATTAGCAATGCAATTCTGATGATCAGTAATTTTCAATAATACTTCGGTTCATCTAGATTACGAGTCTTCTTTATTATCGTGTCGTAATTACAATGACCATCCAACTGAACTTAACGTCCGTTCTAAAGGATACCCACTGTTGATTTGCGGCGGGGAATGCTTAATGAAGATGCCCGCCTATAAATCCGATATGATAGGCTATCTTCGCAACCATTCGGGTATTAGGTCCAAACGTCCGACAGTTATCTCTGTCATATTAAACTACCAATGACACCTGACACCTTAAAACCACATATAATAACGACCTCTTGAGAGACATTGGAACCACATAATTTATTATATACAAACACTACAAACGTAAAAAAAAATGGTTCAAAATGTTTTTTCTTGAATCATCGATGAGAACTCCATTTCGGGAGGCGCGTTCATCACTTCAATCAGCGCATGAAGAAGCTTTTTACTACGACGAACCAGCCACCAACTTGTGACAGAATTACTTTTATGCCGTCACAATGTTTACCCCTCACAACTACTCCCTAACTACCCCCGCGACCGCCCGACCCACCCCTTACCGCTTCTGTCGCCTGTCTACTGTCGCCACACTAATGTTAATGTGGCAAATATTTACCCACTGCGACAAGTTAGGTAATATTATTTGCTGATTTATTATTGTGATTTTCTGAGTGGGTGCTGAATTATTAATCAGTTTCGACGAAAAATAGGTAGTTTTTTAAAAGCGTTCCTTTAATGTAATATTGAACGACAAACAAGAAGTATGAATACACTGTCCAAAATTCCGAAGATTCTTCCAATGTAGAAATAATTTTAAGGAAACATTAATAATAATAATAATAGAAAATGTTTGGCTTTTCCGGAAACTAGAGAACATCGGGATATTCTGTATTAGCGCCGTCCGAGTATACATTTAGGCACAATCAGGTTTTAAAAATAATTCACCAAAGTTTGGTAATTAAACATAACTTGATTGAATGCCGTAATATAGCACCATATTATGAATATGAACCAAATTCATTTTTGGAAAATGAATTTTATAAAATATATGTATTATGATAAAACTTTACTAACAGACAGAACAATTAGTCATAATAGACCTGATATAGTTTTATATGACAAAATTAAAAAAAAAAAACTTATATCATTGATGTCGCTATTCCAAATTCCTGTAATATTCAAAAATCTGTTTCTGAAAAAATAAGAAAATATACAGATTTAAGAAATGAGATTAAAAGAATTTGGCATTCTCAGACTATAAAAATATTACCATTTGTTATTTCGGCTACTGGCATTATACCCAGCTCTCTAATTCAAAATTTAAGCATTTTAGATTTGTCAAAGAATTTTTATATGATAATGCAAAAAATCAGTCATTTTAAATACACGTAGATTGTAGGATTACAAAAGATTTTTTTAAATTATTTATATTGAGGGATCAGTAGGATTTACAGGTCCAATTAGGAGTTCTACCGAGCCGAACCCTCGGATATGTCGGTGAATTATTTTCCTATTTGGTCTCTGGTAGGTTGACATGTTGTTCTTGTATTTTTTTGTATTTATTATACTTATATAGTGCAATTGCATAGCGTGAATTGACTATATGATCATTTGTGGAAAAGTGTGTGAAAGGGTTTAGTTTTTCCTGTGGGGAAGATTTTACCCGTACATAAAGTCTGAAGAAAAAAAAATCTTTATTGAACATAAGTTGCAAGATTAATAACTAAAAAAGCTTACATATTCAGTGTTAATGTTTACATTGGTTTATATAATTACACAAGTACAAAAGGTAAAAAACAGAGAATAATATAAAAATATGAACAGTAGGTACCTACGTGAAGATTAGAAAATAGTTATGAATTTAGGTTTCTCGTAATCCGCCTCACTAGGCTAGCCTTTTTTGAGGTAGTAATTTAATTCAATTTATATTATTTATTAATATGCCTACACTTATATTAAAATATAATAACTTCTTCAAACTTAACAAAAATACATTGTGGCATCATCTTCATATTTATAAAAATAAATCTCTAAATGTGTTGCTAAGCACAAATCTCGAGAGCAGCTGATCCGATTTCGCTAATTCTTTTTTTAGAATTTTCCTTAAAGTACGAGGATGATTTTATGGAGAGAAAAATTAAGAAAATTGCGCAGAAAATTGGATAATTTCAGAAAACATCACACATTTGACAGTTCGCGTGTTTGAGAATGACATTTTGCAAAACAATGATTGTTAAATCAGGATTCTATTTTTGAAAATCTTTAAGTTGATAAATTTATTTAAAGTATGCACTCCCCTAACAGTTCGAATCGAATCAAGAATTTTAGATATTTTAAATAGGTACTTATATTGGGTACCAAATTTAATATACATAAAAAATGGAAATTTGAATAAAAATTTTAAAAGGTGGCACGCGGGCTGTTTAAAAACTGAATGTACTGGGATTGAATGTATGGAAAGCGGGAGGGTGGGAGAGATGGGGGAGGGGGGAGGGAGGATGAGGGAGGGAGGAGGGAGGGGGAGGGAGGGCGGTGAGAGGGGGGGAGGTGGAGGAGGAGGCGGAGTGGGAACCAAAATTACACCATGCGAGCGAAGCCGCGGGAAAAAGCTAGTCTATAATATAAAAATGAATCGCTGAATGTGTTGCTAAGCGCAAATCTCGAGATCAGCTGAACCGATATCGCTAATTCTTTTTTTTAGAATATTCCTTGAAGTACGAGGATGGTTTTTACGGAAAGAAAAATTAAGAAAATTGAATAATTTCTGACTGAAAATTTAAAACTTCGTACGTTTGACAGTTTGCGAGTTTGACGAAATAAATTTAGCACGCAGCTGTTTTTTATTTGTAAAAAGCATTGTCTAGGGCTTTTTCAAATTATTGATATTTTAAATATGTACCTATGTTAGGTACCACATTTGCCTGTTTCGCTTGGTCACGCCATTACTTCAGAGCGACTTTCCTTATTTCATTCAAACATTGGGGATTTGATGTGTGCGATGGTTTTTTATATACAATTGTGTGAGTTCTGGCATCATGAAATAATGAATTGCTAACCGTTCATCCGATTGCGATGAAACTTTAGTGAGTTATTGTGAGCACGCCCGCGAAGGTTTCTACATATACTGGTGAGCTCTGGCATTATGAAATTTGTAACGAGAACTGTTTGAAAACAGAATGTACCGGGACTGAATGTATGGAATGCGGGAGGGTGAGGCGGATGGGAGAGGGTTGAGGGAGGAGGGAGGGGAGGGGAGGGGAACTCAGGAAAAGGTGTTCGCGGGAGGGGTGGGGAGGGGAACCCGTGAGGGGGAGGGGAACTCGGGAGGGGGGTTCACGGGGCAGGGAAAACTGGCGAGTGGAGGAGGGGAGAGGGAAGGCGGAATGGGAACGCGAGAGGGGAAAGGGACGCGGGAGAGGAAGGGGAGGCGGAAGGGGAACGGGTCGAATGGCACGAATGGGAAAGGACACGCGAGGATAAACAATTGTATCAAAATGCATTACAATAAACGATGTGTTTTTGAATAAAAAATGGAAAAAGGACGCGCAGGGAGAAACAATTTCTTTATTAAATGGCAAAGCTACGCATGCCGGGTACCAGCTAATTATTAATATAATGAAAAATAAATAACTTCGTTCACACCACTATAACAATATCAACAATTTCAATAGCAATGTTTTCTTCATCAGGGTTGTTAATTAAAAAAAAAGACGAACAAGAAAGTATGGACAAATTAGAACAAAGACAAAACATTAAAAAAATGTTTGACAACAAAGAAGGAGGTAGCGCAACACGGCGTAGCACCCCAAAAACAAATAAAAAAAAACACTTTAAAATAGTTTAATTCCTCCGACCACAATTACGTAAAAGCTTTTAAAAAGGCATAAATATAAGTTTTTGATATTTCAAGTTACTTTTGAAAGTTCCCATCAAGGGCCGAGTTGGTTAAGGCGCTATGTCTCGGTAAACCAAGATATCCTGGGTTCGATTCCCAATTGCGACCGTTACCTCTTTTTTGTTTTTCTGAATTTTGTTTATGTTTATTAGTTTTATCTCCTTCTTCAATAAAATAAATAAATCGTTCAAATCAGACAACTTGAATGCGTGGAACCCGAACGAGCCGAGATTAATATTGCAAAGGAATTATGTTTTATCAAATGGTCTACAAATACTGCTTCATGACTTATTTATAGGTGGTAATGTAATCAGCTCGCGTCGAAAAGGAATTGTTTATTCTTTTCTCTTATTTAATAAATCTAAACCAAAATTTTCTCTGAAACCATACGGTTTGTAAGTAGGTACTTAAATACTTGCCTATCAAATTGATTAATAATTTTTTTTGCAACATTATATTAAACGAGATTCCTGTTGGGTCACATCTAATAATGACATTTATTGAGTTCTTTAAATTTTTTTAAACTTTTTTTTGCAAGAGGTCCTGGGTTCGATTCCCAGAGGGGTCAATATTTTTTCAGATTTTTCTGTTTCCATATTTTTGATTGAGTTTTTTTTTTACATTAACTCCGCACAGGAGGCCCTGAGGAAAATAATTTCCCTCAGGGCCTATGTCGTCTAGGATGCTGTGTGGAGGGTCTTTTTGAGGAGAGGAAGGAATGAACGTTGGTCTTGAAGAGACCCATGTTGTAGGAAGGAGGAAACACAGAGGCCGGCAAATCATTCCACAGCCGAACTGTTGAACACAAGAACGAGTCGAAGAAACGACCCGTTCTCATATGGCAAATGTCAACCGTGTACAAATGTTGGACACGCGTTTGACGTATTTCCCGACTATGCACCGGTGGCAAAGGGATCAATGATGCTAGTTCCTCGGAGCATCTTCCATTGTAATACCGGTAGAACAAGGATAGCATTCCCACCCGACGCATGTGATCTAAGATTGCAATCCGTCTGTTAAGATGGGAGAATCTATTAAACGGATCGCCCGTTTCTGCACAGAGTCGAGGGCATTTTTCAGGTATTTTGGAGCTCCAGACCAGAGGTGGCTACCAAATTCAACCGTGGGGCGCACTTGTGATTTGTACAGGGTTAGCAGTTGTGTAGTATTAAAGTATCTGCGTTCCCTGTACAGTACGCCCAGTATCTGAGAGGCTAACTTTACTCTGGCTTCGATGGAGCCCCCATACCTGAGCTGGTCACTTAGGGTTACACCAAGCATATCAATGGAGGGCCTGTTCGGAAGATTGCTTCCATTGAAAGATACTAGTTCCGCTTATATTGACTTCATTTAATTAAATACTTTAAATTTGATAATGTTATTATCGAGTTCTGCACGTATTTTAGAATGTATTTTTGTTACAGCTGTTTCGGTTTACAAGACCATTTTCAAACCGTGGTTAATCCACATTGAAACGATCTATTTTATATGATATTTAATGACAATTTTTGAGGTTTTCTTATTGATTTATTACCGGTTAAACCAATTTGCTGGACACTAATTGAGAGAACATTAAATGGGATTCGGAAACTTTCCCTTGCACCACGTGGAAGGGTTTTTTAGCGTTTTTAGGGCATTCTCAACTAGATTCAAAGAACATATACGATGTTATAAAAAGGAAAACACCTCTTCAAAATTCGCAGAACATCTCTTAGTTCACTTAAAAATCACGTTCCACTTAAAAACAACCTCGATAATAACATTATGAAATTCATTTTTAATTAAATTTTTAAAAATTAAAATGGAGTTCTACGAATTAAACACAAAAACAATTAATATATTATGTGCGCTTATTTTTTTCTGAAATTCATAAATCTCAAGAACTAATCTTCAGTAATTTTATTTACTTTACGAATTACCTGTTCCTTTTCATTCTAATTACGTAATTTATCTGTACATAATATATGATACGAGATTTTCATATTTCATTATCGTGTTTATGTTTTAACATTTCGTTACAGTGTCCATCGTTCACATCTGCCCTGATGATGGACACTATAACGCTGTCCGAAGAAACGAAGACTTATTTAATTTTGTTCCGAAGAAAGAAGTTTTTTTCACTTTGAATATATTAAGTTCCAATAAGATCTTGGAATAATATAATCTTTAAAAGCGAACCTACATTTTATTGCCCTGAAGAAAACTAGGTTTTGTCTAAGACCGATTGCCTCGAATCTTTGGCTTGAAATTTGTTGAAGGCACCGAAAAAGAAGAAGATGGTGAGATATGTAATTACGAATTTAGGAGAGAGTACGCTAGTATTTAAAACGGTAAAATAGAAGCGAAAATTGTGAAAATGTTTAAAAAACACGACTCATTTAAAATACAGCATTTAAAGAACACTGAATTTTTCATACTTGTAAAATATCTGAATCAGACGTGAAAATAATAATTTTCGGAGCATACTTTGCGATTTTTTTCTATCGAGGGAATTTCATATAATATGCATTTCGGAATGGGGAATGTAAATAACATATTTATTTTTTAAGAGGTTAAAAACTTCAAATTTTTAAGGGGGGTATGTAAGAAATCGGTAGAAATTTAGGTAGCGGCGGATGAATAAGATGATTTATGTTTTAAATTAGGTCCCACCCCAAAGTGGCTTAAAATTATAAAAAATTCTCGCTGACACATTTTTCTAAATACTAGCTGTATTAAAATTCACAGCTTATAATTAATATCCATCAAGTCTTCCCATTTGGAGTATTTTTGTTTGTCATTTAGTATCACTTCACGCTGTCGGCTGTCTCGGGTCCGCTGGGATGGCAGTCACTCTGCAGTCCCAATTCTCGTTCCCAGTACCTTGTTGACAAATGAAGGGAGTTTCAGGAAAAATGATCTGTCAGCCGCCTTTCAGCCATAGGACGATCAAGTGGAAAAGGAGCCTCCTTTTAAGGTTTCCAAGGAGCAATGTGACCTAAGAAATGAATCGGATAAGATGTTCAACCTCCCATCTCTCAGAGTCTGAACAACACCCATTATTTTCATTTTTACCCATCTGATTAAACTATTAACTAGCAGTTCTGTGAGCAATAGACCTCTCGACAAAAAATAACTAACTAACCATCACGCCGTTTTCCGCAGGGGTAGGCAGAGAGGACCGATCCCCAAACAACTCGGTCTTGGAACACACTCTTTATCTCAATCACATTCATACATCGTTTCATGCATTCTTTTCTATTTGATGTGTGTTTTATGTAGATGCGGATGTCCAAGGACCTTGAATGTTTTTTATTTGTTTTGACCACTGCACTTGTTGAAAGAATGCAATAAGGAAATGAAAACGAAAGACTTACTGCGGACCCTTGTGGTACTCTCTGCTATCTTGGCTGGATTTATATTTATGTATGCACTTGTAGGACTGTATTAGTTACGATACTTTTACTTGCGGTGTGGGCGATTATTTTCTGATGCGGTAAGCGTAAGAGATATGCGGAATATTCGATGTTTATGCGGCGAGGGTCGATTAAAGACTGAATGTGGGTAATGTAAAATGACAGGAATACAGGAATGGGGAGGAAGGAACACGTGACAATACTAGCTACAAGTACAGGGTCTAAGATGTATAGAGATGTATGCAGGTAAGTGTAGCTATGTTTGTATATATGATGTATGTAGGTAAGAACAGCCATGTGTAACTGTATGTAGGTAAGTGTAGTATGTATTGTGTAAATGCCCAACCACTATTATTCTGACTCTTGGCCCGATGGCCCGACTCAAGTATCTAATCCCGAATTCTACTATTCACATTTGCGTCGTATATTCTCCTTACACTCCTTTATTCGTTCATTCGCTCTATCCGCCCAAACCATCTGGGGGTCCCTTTCTTAATCTTTCTCATCTTATTCTTTCTTAATCTTACTCACTAAAGAAGGATGTTTCCAATTTACTTTTATTATGCTATTTAATGTGTTAATTTTTGGTCTTAAAGTTATGAAAAAATAAATGCCTTATACTTTGGATGAAATTATTTTTAATAGAGACGTATGTAATTACGAAACCAGAAATATAAATACAGTTTGAGTGCCACAAATGAAGAAATCAAAACCACAGAACTGCCCAATGTATATAGGATTAAAGATGTATGTGATATGCCTGAAAGTATGAAGAATGGAGAAAAAATTAATGTATTTAAAAAGAAATGAAATGTTACATTGTGCTTATTAGTTTACATGCATGTAGTGTATACTTACTAAATAAATAAAAATAAATCACAACCAAAGTTTCCTCTGAGATCATAAGATTTAATTTTATAAATACCTACTTCCTCAAATACAAACCATTAATATTTTACATAACATTTACTGGCATCAAACTGTCGTTTACCCGGCTTGCGTTGCAATGCCATTCGAAGAATGAAAGTGTTTTTTTTATTTATTTTTGTTTATTGAAGTCCTCTTGGATAGATATTATTTTTTTGTCTTTCCGTTTGGTGCGTACACGAATAAATCAGAAGGTTTTCCGACGCGTGAGCGCATG
Source organism: Limnephilus rhombicus (assembly GCA_929108145.2). Lineage (NCBI taxonomy): Eukaryota > Metazoa > Arthropoda > Insecta > Trichoptera > Limnephilidae > Limnephilus > Limnephilus rhombicus. The sequence goes on along the minus strand of OV815295.1, from coordinate 24,514,091 downwards.
TTTATGGGAGAAGCGTGGATTTTTTGTCAAATCAACCCCCTGCTATCCCCTACCGCTACTATGTATCCTTTGCAATCCCTCCCTTTGCTGTTCCCTCGTCCCCCACCCCTTCCCTGGATGTCCTTTCCCATGCGTCAAACTTCCCGTTTCCGCTCCAACGTTCTCCTTCTAACATCCCCGCCATTTGTTTTATAGTTTTTTTTTTCCAAATTATACCGAAATGTCACTGCAGTAAACTTTTAAATGTAAAGAAAAAGCTTGGTGGTCTCTCTTTCTAAATCTGTCATATTATTTATGTATTATTATGTCTGATTACAATGGAAAACTTAGCAGGCAAACAAAGGTGAACTGAGAAACAAACTATTATTTTAAAACATAGATTTTTTTTGTGTTTATAAAAACTACAATAGCGACACCACTAATTTATTACAAAGTTAACTATTTCAACCTGTAAGTCCAATTTTTCTTAAACTATAACCAACCTAATGCATTTGATGCCAAAGCTCGATACCCTTCTTCTGTACAAAGACTCCCCCAATAAATCTTCACTCTCTTATACCAACACTTTATTCAGGGGTGTTTAGAGCTTATCGAGTGAATGAAAAGTGAAGGTACGATAAATATTGTTCAATAGGTGACGCGCGGTGCAAGGGAACACTTTAAGTCTACCGGTAAATTGTACACGGTTTATCTTTCTTGCTTTTAATATTTCCCCAGACTTACCTGATGTCTTGAAGATGCCCATAATACTCGTACAATGCAACGTATTTAAAACGAATATTATATTTATTTTTCAAATTAGCTCCACACAGGAAACCCTTAGGAAATAAGTGATTAATAAATAAGTGATTTTAATGAATTCACTAATTTATTGATAGTTATTCTTTGCAAATAACATGTTGCGTGGCGGGCTGGATCGAGAGAGACTAGTTGAGGGAGGACTTTTGAACTATCCAACCGGACTCTCTCGATCGATCGAATGGATTCATACGTCCGTCACTCCTGGACACGCTGACCACCAGATTCCTACCCACCTCTCATACCTTTTTCCTTCTCAGAACTTCTTAGCCTTCCCTCCCTTAAAAAGACCCTCCACACAGCATCCCCTACGATGATGTAGGCCCTGAGGGAAATTAAGTGGGGCTAATGTAAAAAAAAAATCTTTGGGGATGCTGTGTAGAAGGTCTTTTTAGGGAAAGGAAGGAGACGAAGTTCTTAGAAGGAAAAGGGCGTGAGGGATGTGTAGGAATCTGGAAGTCAGTACGTCCAGGAGCGACATTTATTGGATAATCAGGACCCCCTCCGTAGATCACCCCGAGTGGTTCGCTACGCTTGGTGACGTAGCAGGGGTGTCCGGGCTTGCGGTGAGGTTTGTACAGGTCTTGGCGGTGAATGCGTTTACCCACGAGCGAGTCGGATCGGGAGAGACTTCTAAATGGAGACTTAACATATATCTCTTCGGCCGGTCTTTGTCGACCCATCGTCTTGCACCGCAGTGGGATTGGTGGATTCATATGTCAGTCACTCCTCGACATACTGACCCCCAGATTCCCACCTACCCCTCATACCTTTTTCCTTCTCAGTACTATCTTTCCTTTCTTTTCTACACGACTTCCCCAAAAACGACATGGGCCCTTAGGGATTTTCTTCCTCAGGGTCTCCCGTGTGAGCTAATAAAAAAGTCCTTGATATTATAAATCGACTTTTACTTATTTGTTTTTGGGGTGTTATGCCGTGTTGCGCTACCTCCTTCTTGAGCTCATCAGGGCAGATCCGGCAGACCCGGTAGATGTGATCTGCCGGATCTGCCCTGATGATGAACACTGCAACGCTGTCCGAAACGTTGGCACAAGAAGGAGGGAGCGCAACACGGCGTAACACCCCAAAAACAAATAACGAAAATACTTTTGTATCGTATCTATAAATCGACTCTTTATTTTAATTCAATGATTACCTGACCAAAAAAATGTTAGCCAAAATAAAAAAAAATGGTTTTTTCCGAAAATCCTCTCTCACTGTGCCCCCTGTCCTTTGTATTTTATATTCTCGGGTTACTCTGAATATATTTTTTATTGAGAGAGAGCCGTTGACAGGCGGTGGGAGGACGAGCAGCGAGAATAGAGCGATGCCTGCTCTGTTTGTTCAAGGACTATTAAAACTTTAAATTGGCAGTACCGGATGCACCGCGGTCTAAGAAACTCTATTGTTTAATATAATTTTCTATGTATTCAGAGGGCAAAGTTATTGTTAAAATTTGGCGCATTGATGAATAATTATTGATAGTTGAAGTTGAAACCCTGTGGTGGAGCTAGAAATATCAAATTCAGTGAAAAATGTATGGATTTTGGTGTTGTGGGTTGTAAGTAATTTAATAACCGATTTATGTCCATACGGGTAACATATATTAACTGATTAACTAACTAACAATCACGCCGTTTCTCCGCAGGGGTAGGTAGAGAGGACGGACCGCCAAACAACTCGGTCCTTGTCACAGTACACTCCATTTACGTCAATATATAGTAGCATCTTCTTCTTCTCGTGCCCTGTCCGTTCAACGGACGTTGGCAATGCGAACTTTGTTTACTGCGATCCGGAACAGCTCTACAGTAAACTGACCAAATCACTGTCTCAGGTTTTTCAGCCATGATGTTCTCCTTCTTCCAGGGCTCCGACTTTAGGCAATCTTTCCCAGCATTATGGGATGTAAGATCGTCGCACACACACTCTTATATTATTCTGACTCAAGTATCTGGTTCATTTGATCATGCCATGACTTCCTCGGGCATCCCCGACTACTTCTTCTATTAACGCGTCTCCTCTTTAAAGCGTCTCTTTCTTAATCTTCCTCAAACATTAGAACTCAGGGTCAAAAACATATCAACAAACAACTGCAAATACAAAATTTGGATAACAGGCTTCTTGAACTACGGTACTAAACTCTACAATAAAATCTCACTTAATAACCACAACAACATTATGACATTCATATCTCAAATAAAAAGCTCGATTCACACAATAAAACACAGGAAGATCAGAAATAAATAAATAAAATATTGATACTAAATACAGATTGATACCGAAAGCAGACAACTACACTAAAAAACACTATGTAATCTTTATCTATAAAAATCTCGCATCACGATGTTTGTTCGAGATAAACTCCGAAACTACTTAACCAATTTTGATGAAATTTGGCTTACTGTGTGTAATTTGGTCCAAATTACAAAAGAAGGCAGGATAGTTTTAATCTCGATTATTGACCTCAATATTTATTATTGCGAATAAATGTTTGTTATAAAACAATGCTTTGTAATTATTTTTTGTAAGTTCCATAAGTTTCTAATAGATGGCGGCGTGAATTAATTTATCAACACAACACTTGGTTATCTAGGTTGGGTAACCATCCAGTAGATAGCGTTATATTTCGTTAGCCAAAGCAACTCGTGTCCGGGTCAGCCAGTATATTTTATAATTATATCGGAAAATAAACCCTGCATGTTAATAATACATTACTTCGTATTATTCATACTGTAAATTTTTAAAAGGGTAAATGCAATCCTCAGCACGCAAAAACTCAGTGAGGGCATCATTGTCTCTATTAATAAAAAAAAGAATATGTAAGTTTCAACGGTATCAAGCGAAAAGTATTATTAATTTCGTAATTCCACCCTTTTTAGTTTACATCTTCTAGTTCCACCCTTTTTAGTTTACACCTTATAGTTTTCATCGTCACTTCAACTTGAGGAACAGTAATCCGAGAAGAAATTTAGTTGTTTATGTTGTCAAGATGGAGTCAGGCAGAAGTCAAGTGGTAGTCAAGTCGGCGTCAAGTTACTTCTAAGTGACTTTCGGTCCGCTCTCACTCGCGAGGCCTGCTCTAATGAGCAGTCCTGCATTCATATTGAATTTTACATAATCAGGACTTTTCACTTCATTTGCATTGGGATTCTTCACAGTTATTCCAGGAAAGTACAGGTAGAGGTAATTTTTTATACTTTACACTAAAAATTTGAATTCTTGGATGTGGGTATGCTTGATCTTGTTGAAATTCTGTTAGTAATGATGCCGAAGTTTTCAAAAGAAAACATTTAATTGGATCGTTGAAACCAAAATAATAACAAGTTTGCCAGTTGAAAACTACGCGAAGGAATAAAGAAATCTACTTTGGAGATAATGTACGTATATAAATGTAATCACTGTATCGCTTTATCGCTAAATACAATGTAAAGTTTGTATAAGGAGCAAATTTTTCATTGGTTTCTCAGTTTAGTAAATTACACATGAATAGACCAACAACATCGTAAACCAGGGGTTCCCAAACTTTTCTAAGTCGCCTCCCCCCCCCCCCCCCCCCCCCCCCCCACGGACCAATTTTTTACCTACTCCACTGAATAGTACAACTCGTATTTAAAATGAATGAGGTCAATTAGATTTTCTTCTTCCTGCGTAGTAAAATCTTGGGAGCTTGAGCACGGAATGGATCTAGGATCCACACAAACTTCTCCACTTGGTCTTCTGCCACGCGGGTGATTTTCCATTCCATAAAATGTGTGTATTCGTTCTTGTCAATTTTGATTTTTAGTAGAGACATCAGGGACGCCTCGCGGCACCCCAGGGTGCCGCGGCACCCACTTTGGGAACCTCTGTCGTAAACTTTTGATATCTTAAAAAAAATGAGAGTGTGCAATTCACACGCGGTAGATGTGAAACTTTCAGAAAACTAAAGTAGGCAAGAGTGGGGAGTAAAGTAGTCGAAGCACCGCACAAAGAGGAAGCCGATTATACTATCTCATTATCTCGCAGGCTTAATCCTGTATATAAATTTTTTGTCTCTTTTTCATCGATTTTCAAATTAAAACGGTGCTAAAGAAGTTTTCACTTCAAAAAATTAATAAATAAATAAAGCTATTCTATATTTTTCAGTATGATAATAATATATATTATGGTTATTAATATAATACTAGCAGGTACAAACAAACTGACAATTTCCCATCGGGGAAACTGTTCCTGTTACTGTTTGAAAACTTCAAGGGTTCATTTTTTAAATAAATGAGGGCGCCACTTCTGTTAACAACAATCTAATTATGTACATTCATCAGTTTGTGATGTATATTATTATCATTCACAATATGCAAATTCTACATTTTGAGGTTTTACTCAATAAATTTAAAAAAATGTTGAATTTTATCCTGGATTTGTAACAAATTCAATAGATGTCTCCATATTAATAATAAAAATGAGTGTTTATATCCAAGACCCAATCTCGAATACTATCAAATTCGGGTAGAATCTTGCAATCCCAAGTAAAGACAGCAACCAATTTCAGAATTCGCGACGCACCTAATAGATAAATATCACTCGTTTAATAAATCTTCGGGAAGCTATACTGTAAAGGCATGGAGTATGTTTATATCTTAATAATCTAGAAGCCCTTGAAATAAATAAAAATCATTAACCATAAGCTAAATCAATTTACCAAATAAACAATTAGATTTGTCAAATGACCCCATTTTAAACATATTTCCCTTCTCCATACCTACTGTTACCCCCTCCCCCCCTCTTTTTCTTAGCTACCTCCCACTCACCCCCCACCATTAAATAAATACTCTGTAATTAATGTAATATGTTTTGTACACGGTGATGAAGGTTCAGGTCGAACAGAAACCGGTTGCTCAAAAACATAGAATAAACTGATATTCAAACAAAGTTATTCTTTTTTATATGAGCTTCACATAGGAGGCCCTGAGAAAAATATATTTACTCAGGACCTATGTCATCTTTGGGGATGCTGTGTGGAGGGTTTTTTTTTAAAGGAAATTAAGGAGAGGAGAATTCTGGTCATGAAAAGGGTTTAAGGAGTGGGTAGGAATCTGGAGTCCAGTGTGTCCTGGTCATCCGCCTCCAAGACCTGGACAAACCTCACCCCTAGAACCCGGGCACCCCTGCTAAATCACCAAACGTAGCGAACCACTTGGGGTGACCTGTGGCAGAGGTGTTGGTTCTATTGTAATTTACGTAATATTTACTTATCCATTTGAAAATGTGTGTCTGAAGAAATAATTATTAATATACTTTTGTAAACATGAAATCGTATCGAAATCCTTTTTTCGTAAGTTTCATTTTAAAATAAATTAACAAAAAAATTAGCAAAAGAAAACAAGAGTAGGTACGTAAATTTTTTCGTTACCGTAAAGTCCTTTAAAAATTAAAAAAAATAAAATTGGGTTTTCATTTAATTACGTGAAATTTGAATTCGAGGTGTTTCTGTTGTAATTTTAAGGTTTATAACGTTAATATTATATTATTTTTACTAGTCTGTGGAGCATTGACAATGAATTACTTTTTTTTAAATCCAAGCATCGACACATAAGTAAACTAGTCTAGTAAAGAACTCGTAAGAACATCATCGACGTTCGTCCTCATCATTATCAAGCGCTAGAGAACTATGATGTAACGTATGACCTCTCGCTATATTGCCAAATAATACGAACACATCTAAAGAAGACCTCCTCAAAAACTGTTATATTATATAAACCCGTGTAACAAGTTATTCCATGTTTTATTTTTAGACCTACTTATAAAAATTATGAATATAATTCTAAAAACGTCAAGTCGGAAAACATCGAGGAAAATCGAACTGCTTCTACCCCGTAACAAAGAGGCAATCACAGGCCGTCTTGCGACCCCCCGCCCGCTGGCAAACAGAGCCCGGCCCTTCCACGGGGGCTTGTCTATACCTAGAGGAGTACACCAAGCACTAGGCACTAGGCGCTGGGTAGTCACCGCTACTCGGATCATGCTACAGGGAAAAGGTGTGTCTATGGGCCCTAGCCTGCGACTTTAGCGACGCTTTATTTGCCGTGTAAAAAGTTAGAGGGCAATCGCACAGCGCGGTATGTTACATTTAAATGTATAAATAAAGTGGAAGATAACTTAGTTTAGGTTAGGATAGGAGGCGGGAATGGCTACCACCGCTCCGAGGACAATTTTTTGGATATCTAACACCCTACCGTAGGTAACCCCAAGAACTTTGCGGTTTTTCTGTGATTTAGCAGGTGTGCCCCGTTTCGTGGGGTGAGGGTTGTCCAGTTCTATATGGCGAATATGTTTGCTCACTTATTGCATTGCGGACCGGATCGCAAGAGACTGATTGAGGGAGACCTAACTTAGATCAGCCGGACTCTCTCAGTCTTCTTCTTCTCGCCTTGTACCGCAGTGGGAGGGATTATTCATACGTTCGTCACTCCTGAACACATTGACCCCGCGATTCCTACCCACCCCTCCTCCCTTTTTTTCCTTAGGTCTTCTTTTCCTTCCTTTCCCTAAAAAGACCCTCCACACAGCATCCCCAAACATGACATAGGCCCAGAGAGATTTTTTTCTCAGGGCCTCCTATGTGCACATTAATTTAAAATCAAAAAATAAATAAAACTTTATAAAGATTTGGAGCAAACATTATGTAAGTCAGAAAGCCTCGATAATATAACTATGCGACAAAAATATATCTGTAGCAATCAGACGTGCTACGTAAACGTGTAAAGAAAACACTAGATTTAACTGTTCATAGTTTATTTACTAAGCAGTAAAATTCACAATAATATTGGAATACCGGAGCGTGATAGAAGTAAAAATAACTGGACCATTTGTTTTGGCTTGCTGTTCTAAAAGAATAATGTACAGGGAATTTGAATTCTCCGGTACTTTCCGTAAGGTGCGACGATATGCCGAATATTTCAGCGCAGGTAGGTAAGTTGGCTCGCCACATATCTATGTGATAAAAAATATAACTATGTGGAAAAAATATAGCTATGTGACAAAAAATATAACTATGTGACAAAAAATATATCTTAGATTTTATTTGATATAAATATAACCTTCTTAAATTTTAAGTTACCTAAATAATAAACTTAAATAGTGTTGTACATTAGGCAAGAAAATGTAATATGCAAACATAAAAATGGATGAATTGGGAGGTTCTTTATCCGGCATCTGATCGATACTTGCCAAATACTTTAGTTTAAAAATGAGTTTGGCTCTCGGAAGGCATTTTCAGATAAAATAAATCGTCTGAAATGTTATTGCATCATATCATAGCTATCCCTTTGAGGGTTTTGACTGATTTAACAAATTATTTTTGAAGAAGATAACAATAATAATCTAAACGAAAACATAAAAGAAAACAACACAGAGAAAAAAGAAAAAGATAATGGTCGCAACGGGAAACGAACCTAGAACGTCTCGTCTAACTTGGTCCGAGTTCATGTTGCGACCATTATCTTTTTCTGTACCTTGTTCTCTTTCATATTTTCGTTTAGTTTATTATTCTTCTTTTCAGTGATATATTACATTGATGGGAATAACCTTCAAAATTTATAAAAGAGAGTTTTTCTTATTAAAAAACGAGTGTGCTTTAGACCACACGACTGAAGTAAAACTTCTTTAGCTCCATCTATATGTATAGACAATAAGCCTGCACTATATCTAAGATATACGAAACGTAATTGGCTATGAGAGAAAGAAAGAAAGAAAATGTATGCTCTCTCTTGCCCCTACAGTAATATACGAAACGTAACTCTATCTTTTTCTATCTTCACTAACTTATATCTCCCTCTCAACATTCGTTCGCCTCACTTTTCGTAACACTCTCGTCACGCATTCACTAGCTTACTCCCCAAGTCAAGCGTGCGTAAAGAAGTTTTACTTAAAAAATTGGACATATTATTCACCTAACGGTTAAGATGACCGTTGTTAGAATGGATAATGTGGTGTGATGTTAAAAGATAAGTTGAAAACCTAATTTACAACTATGATACTTGAATTGTTTTTAAAACATTTTTGGAACTTACAACGGTCTGCCTTCTAACGTTGGCCGGCGCCTAGACGCTCCCGTTCGAATTACGGCGCGCCGCGACGCTCAGAATTGGCGTCGTTTTTCCGCAATAGTGTTTTTTTAATGCTCCGATGTAACCAGCGCGGTGGATGCTTTTTGCAGTCAGCAAATGACTTGGGGATAATCCACTAACTAATTGAAGGAAAAAACCACCACGGTCGTAAGAAGCGCCGATTGGAGGTATTCTATTTCAAAACGTACTTAATTAGGTATTTAAGAAAACTCGCGGAAACGTGATTTTTTTGTGTTGCCAATATAATATACGAGTGTGATGGGAAAGGCATCGCTGTACTTATTCTCTTTATTTTGTTACCGTGTTCAAATCTGTGATAAAATTCAAAGAACTCAATCATATTGGCCGCCGTGGTGGAGAGGTAAGGCGTGGGCAAATAAATTTTATTTGATTAATTTGTGTTATTTCTTAATTAATTCATTTAAAAATAATACTTAGTACATTTGCGGCACGTCCCAGAGCGGAAGATATTTTCAGTATCGCCCTGGTGTAAGACCACTATTCATAAATGAAACGTTGCTTGAAATGGTTGTCGCCGGGTTTAGTGATTAAATACGAATAGCCAGGTACTTCCCCACCTTCCTCTTCCCCATCTCCTTCCTCTTCCAACTACCTTTAGCCTCACAACATACCCCAATTGGGGATGCCATAGTCTCATTGGCTCCAGACGGGAGCAGCTGGGACTCTTGTGAGGTAGGTATTAAACACATTAAAAACGGAAAAGTTCGACAGGGAGTTCTGGGAAGGAAAAAGTATCAAGGGTAGGTAGGAATCTTGGAGACTGTTCAGGAGTGACGGACTTATGAATATATCCCTCCCACTGCGGTGTAAGGCGATGTTCCGAGAGAGATGTCAAGGGTCTCTCCCGTTCCGGCCTGCCTCGCAGTTGGTGGGCAAACGCATCCCCCACCAAGAACCGGACAAAATTCACCCCATGAACCCGGGCACCCCTGCTGAGTCACCTAATGCATCTAAACTTTTTCTTATTTATTAGGTAACTATCTAGATTATTAAACAAATAATGCTTTAATTATGAAGAAAATTGACTATATTTATTAATAAAAGGAATGGATTCTGAGGAAAATATTTTACGTCGGCTGTTCAAAAAGTAACGGGAATTTTTTAATTTCGTGTGTTTGGAGAGTCCGAATGTCAATTTTTTTTTTCTTACGTTGGTATGCATGCTCCTGAATAATGTTAACATTTTCAGCTGTATTTATCACACGTCCTACATTATAATTGATTATTTATTTTATTTCTATTATCGCTTATGTCTTTTATATTTGTTTGTTCTATTTACTTTTTTTTAAATTTATCTGTTGTGTAAATATGTACAACTTTATGGGACGTGTGGGATTGCACTATCCTCCCCACATCCTGGAATAAACATTATTACGCACCAGATTTTAATGTCCGGGTTTAATTTTCCCCACAGGAAAAACTAAACCCTTTCACACACTTCCCAAATGATCATCTGGTCAATCCACGTTATACAATTGCACAATATAAGTATTATAATTACAAAACAATACAAGAACAACATGTCAACCTACCAGAGACCAGATGTGAAAATAATTCACCGACTCCAGATATTTTCATATCAGAGGGTTCGGCTCTGTGGAATTCCTAATTGAACCTTTAAATCCTACTGATCCCTCAATATAAATATTTAAAAAATCTTTTGTAATCCTACATGTATTTAAAACTACCGATTTTTGCGTTTTTATATATAAATTCTTTGACAAATCTAATACGCCTAAATTTTGAATTAGAGACCTAGGTATAATGCCAGTAGCCGAAATAACAAATGGTAATATTTTTATAGTCCGAGAATGCCAAATTCTTTTAATCTCATTTCCTAAATCTGTGTATTTTCTAATTTTTTCAGAAACTATTATTATTATTATTATTATTATTATTGTTTAGTTTGTCTGTGACAGCCGCCAAGATCAGACGTATTTTTATGAGCTCGGTGATTTTTTTTTAAATGAATCAAAGAATTTGTATCAAATTTAGCGCAAAAAATTAAATAAAGTGTAACAAAGTATGTGAAATGTTAACAAGGGTCTATGGTGAGTCTGCTACGAGAAAACAAGGGTTTACGAATGGTATAAAAGTTTCCGACATGGCCGTGAAGACATTGAAGATGACGAACGTTCCGGAGGCCCCTGACAACCGATGAAAACGTGGAAAAAGTGAAAGAAATGGTTATGAACGATCGTCGAATCACAATCAAAGAAGTCGCTAACCTCCTAGAATATATATAATAACAAAATGAAACAATGCAACTTTGTATAAACCACTTATCAAATGCAATGATTGTCCCTCACTTTATATTGGAAAAACAACTCTTAATTTTGAAATCAGAATCAAAGAACATTTAAGGTGTCTTAATAATAATAATTTTTCTGAGTTCGCTAACCATATCATTGAAAATAACCATAGTTTTGAAAAAAACACAGGGATAAATATTCTTCATATTAATCATAAAGGAAAACGTTTAGATAACTTAGAAGCTTAGGAAATTAAAAAATCCCTTAAAAATAATGAATCTATTATCAACAAACAAAAAATATTGTCATATAGCCCAATCATGGATTTGTTCCCCTACCCACCCACTCTACACTAATACCTACCCACCCAATCTACATTATTAACCCATTCATGACGAAGGTGCCATATGGACCTCGAAAAAGTGTTGGACCTCAATTAGTCACATCATGCCGATATATTAAAATGGCGATGCGAAATTCAGTTTTATGTAGTCTACAAGCATGTACGAACACGTTTGTCTTAGAGGCGCTCAGTTCGTTTGCATGTGCCGGCGTGGACAGACGTGTATAAACGGAGTTTGAAAAAAAGTGCAAATTTTTCAAAATGTCAAAACGAGTGAAGTAAGTAATCCATTAAACTTATGTGTAGATTTGATTTTTTTTTCCAAAACCGTTTATGATCCGTAAAGAATGAAATTTACTAACTATTTATAGACATATTGTTACAAAAATAATCCTTATTGTATCAAAGAGAGTACTTTGAATTGAAAGTTTTGATTTTTGGCTCCATATGGACCTTTCGGCAGATCTCACTATACATAAATTGTAATTTTTCGCAGATTTCATTGTTTTTTCGTGTTTTTTAGGGGTCTGACTGTTGAAGAAGTGATGTTACTGCTTGAAGAACAATCGGATACGAATTTGGAGGATGATGAGGTAGTGGATGTGTATGTGGAGCCGCCAAATGAGAGTGATTTGTCCGGAGCAGATTCAGCTGATGAAGATGACGGTGGAATAATTGCCAATATTTCTCGAGCGCAATTGTTTTCTAATTGCCAAATCGTAAATCGCCGTCGACACAAAAAGGGACAAGATACGCCCGATTATGATTCAGATCAAGAGAACCCTAATCTAGAGCATTTCGGAGACGAGCGTTTGGATTCAACTTTCAGTGACTTCGACATAAATTTATTCGACGCTTCAGCATCACACGGTCAAGCGTCTGCAAGCACTTCTTTCGAGCCTCCTTTGAAACGATGCCGTGTTAGTACTGGAGACGGAGTGAATGATCCCGCTGAACCACCTTATCGCATTCCAAAACGTATGCCTGGTCCGAAAACTATGTTTCAATGGAAGTCTAACGATGTGACGCCAATTGTTTCTAGCATATTTCCCGAAGGAAATTATACCGACGTAGCTGCTTTATCACCGGTGGAATTATTTGAACTAAATTTTGACAACGAAATGTACGAATTCATCGTTACAGAATCCAACAAATATCAGACCAAGCAAGACCCTGAAAATAGTCATAAAGTATCACCTTTAACTGTCGGGGATATCAAAGCGTACATGGGTATACTTATAACATCGGGATTATGCCCGATTCCATCAACTCGATTGTACTGGAGCAGCTCTCGCCCTTTCTACAATAAGCAGATTGCGTCCACCATGTCTCGTGATAGATTTGAACAGATACACAAAATGATACACTTTGCTTCACCAAATCAGTTCAATAGTGCAGACCGGATGTGGAAGTTACGTCCATTTACAGATAGGCTTATTGAACGGTTTATGCGAAACTTCCACCCAGAAGAAAATTTAAGTTATGATGAATCGATGATACCATACTATGGCCGCCATGGATGTAAGCAATACATAAAAGGCAAACCCATTCGATTCGGATATAAAGTGTGGAGCCTAAATACAACCTCCGGTTACTTGATCAATTTTGAGATCTACCAAGGCAGCAATCCCCGGATTCCAAAGGAGTATGGTGTTGTAGGCTTGAATGCTTCACCACTACTTATGTTGGTCGATCAATTGCCAGTGGAAAAGCGCGAATTGCCATATCACTTCTACTTTGATAATCTTTTTACGGGTATGCCATTGCTGTACTATTTGCATTTTTATGGATACAATGGCACAGGTACAATTCGAGACAATCGGATTCCCAGTTCATCTCCTATCCCCAAGAAGAAGGCAACAATGTCAAAATACAACAAAGGTGTGCTTTCTCGAGGACATACTGAAAGTGCGCAGACATCATTTGGCAAGACCCCCATCTACGTTACTCAATGGGTTGATAACGCTGTTTGTTCTGTAGCTTCAACAAAATACGGAAAGAATCCATTGGATCTAGCAAGCCGTTACTCACGGAAGGAGCAAAAAAAGATCAGTATACAGAGGCCATATGCAATTCATCAATATAACACGAATATGGGTGGAACTGACAGAATGGACCAAAACGTTGCATGTTATCGCATTACTGTTCGCCAACAGAAATGGTGGTGGTCCATTTTTACCTGGGCCATTGATGTAACCATTCAGAATTGCTGGCTTCTGAAGCGCAAAGCCACGGGCAATTTTAAATTGGGGCAGTTAGAATTCCGTGAAGAAATATCAAAGCATTACTGTGAGAAGTATTCTATCAAGAAATACTTCAAGGCACCCGACAAACTCACCAAAATAGGTCAAACGGCAATGCAGTATGATACCTCCGTCCCCCATTATCCTGGGCCAATACCGATAACTGAGACTAATAAGGGAGGAAAACTGTCTTGTGCATCTTGTAAAAGCAAGCAGCGCATCCGTTGCATCACATGTAAGGTCGGACTATGCGTGAAATGCTTCGAGGGCTATCACACTAAATAATGTTGTTGAAAATTACACTTTTGGAACAATAAAGATGAAAAAATGAAATTTCTGACTAGTTATTTGCCGAAAGATCCATATGGACCTCATCCTTCTCGAGGCTCCTGGGGGATGAGGAGACGATTTTTTCAAATTCCGAAAAAAACGTTCTTATTCTACTTTCAAAACCAACCACTCTGTGAATTTTCTGCGCGAAATTCGAAAAAAAAATAGTTCGTCATGAATGGGTTAACTTACAACGGCTCCACCCCTACCCTAATAAAACATTGTTCTAAACTGTCAAATTAGTATAAGCTTTCCCTGACGAAGGAACGTTTGTTCCGAAACCGGTCGGATTTGCACATTTTATAAGTGGTTTATACAAAGTTGCATTGTTTCATTTTATTATAATGGATAACCACAAAGTAATAGCTACATTCAAAAATATATATATAATAACCCCTAATTTTTCATGGGTCTGAGCTAGTTCAAACATTTCACATAACCTCAAAATACAGCTGTGAAATAATTATTAATCTAGAGATTCTGAGATAACCACCGCTCCTCATCAACAAGAATTAGTTGGACAAACCGAGTTTCCGCGGCGCAGCTTATAAATGCATCCAAATTCCAGGAAACTGCAAATTCTTTCGCCAAACTTACACCGAGATTACTTTAATTAATATTGCTCACCACAAAAGCAGTTGAAGGCATTCCTAAAATGCATTTCTGGAGCGTTAAATCTGTGCAAAATGACGAGGAGAATTATTTTGTAATATCTTCATACAATATTAATTTAAGCGTAGATTACAAACCTACGTGTGCTTATTACAAACCTTAGTCGATTCGAATAAGCGTTAAAAATTCATTTCCTTCAAGGTAAATGTTAATGGTTACGCCCATACACATACCTACACATACACACACTTACATAGCACGCATACATACTGTCACTGTTTGTAATTGGTATTAATATTGTTGCAAGTTCCTTTTCCTACCCATCCCTTTTTGCCAACCCGCCAATATTATTCAGTCTGCAATAAACTCCCTCCGCCATATTGTGCTTCCGCTCTCGGTTAATCCGCTATAAATAACTCCGCTGTGTACTATCAAAATAAACGAACCTCACGACTATTACTGTTTTGTTCCTGTTGGATGGGAAAGGAGCATACAAGTGCATTGCCAGCCTACAAGTTATTATCCTTTTCCGGTGAGTCCTCTCCTTTCTATGCAACATGTATTTTTATCATTTTTAAGCAGTGATAGTAACACAAAATCAAGGTCCTTCGCCAGTCATTCTTTGACACAAACACATAAATCCACTCTCACAACATAAAATACCATTCAGTTAACTTTGAAGATGCTGTGTGGAGAGTCTTTTTGAGGAGAGCAATGGGTAAACATGGGTCTTAAAGAGTCCCATTTTTTATATGAATACCGCGCAAGTGTCACCAACTGCTTAATTCTGGGGCCAGTGAGACAAGGCATCCACAATCGGGGTATGTTGTGAGGCTGAAGGTAGTGGGAAGGGGAAAGAGATGGGATCTGGTCACCAAACACGGCTAAAGCCATTTCAAGTCACGTTTCAATACTGAATGGTGGTCTTACACCAGGGAGATTCTGAGACTATCTTCCACTCTGGAACGTGCAGCAAATATACTATAAATTATTTTAAATTAATTAAAGGTGAAATGCCACAAAATTAATTCAATGAAACTTACTTGCGCACACCGGGTTCAAACCCGTGACTTTCGGATTGAGAATGGAATATTCTACAACCGAGCAGTTGAACTCAAAAACGAGTCGTAGAAGCGTTCTGTTCTCAGTGACAAATGTCAACCGCACGCTGGGCTCAAATTTGGCGTGTTTCCTAACTATGTACCGATGCCGAAGGGATCAATGAGGCTAAAGATTGCAATCCGCTTGTTAAGATCTATCAAATGGACCACCCGTTTCTGCACAGAGTCAAGGTTTTTTTTCAGGTGTTTTGTGGCTCCAGACCTGAGGTGGCTGCAAAATTCGATCTTTGGGTGCACTAAATAATGTTGCATTTACAGTAAATACATTCAGCGAACCACTTATTACAAAACAAACAAAAAATGGAAGTAAATATAAAGGGAATAACGTGTATATGTTTATTTCTATTAATCTAAATAGTGTTTGTAATATTAATCCAAAAATAAAATTATCGTTAAAAATCATCCATAAAAATATCCATCATATACTGCTGATAAAATATATCAATAACTTCTGATAAAAGGTCAACTCAATGATGTTTCTTATTTTATTTAATACTTTTATGAAGGATTATAATATGCAATGCATTCACTTATTTATATGTTTTAATCCTCTTTTTTAGATGTATGTATGTATATGTATATTCCCGTTATTTTATAAATTAATATTATTTTTATATGTTGTAAACTATTTTTTTATTCTTTCTCTTCTCTTTATTTCCTCCATTTTATTTTTGTTTGTACAAAACATGTTCCATATGTTCATGCTCATCCTAATTTGACTGTCCTAAAACGGGAATACTCCTAGTTGGATAGTATAAGTATTACATTATTATATAACTAGCAGTTTAAAACCCACCGCAGGTTTTTACTGGTAGGCCCTACGGGCGGCTTTTGGTTCGGCGTCGCCTAGTTAGTGTTGGTGATCATTTTGTAAATCCAATAGGAACTGGTTCCAAAACTAACCCGTTCCTCGTATCCACTGTCAACGAGTCAACCAGTGATGGCTAGTCACTGCGAAAATGTAACCGGGACGGGCGATGACATCATATGTAATCTACAGACGCTTGATACAACTGAGTGTTACCGTAAATCTTTCGAAATCCGGGAGATACTTCAGGTTCACAAATTCGTAGAACTTATACTTTGGAAGGGCACGTCATGTGACGTCAAAGTGGCGTCATCTTGGGACGAATTCTTGAATAAGAAACCGAATTACAACGGTAGTTTAATCCGAAAATCCACGTACACGGAAGTTTATATGGTGCGACGGGTAAGGCGCGGCGGCAGACATGCGTTGGAAGCCGGATTCTTAAATTGAACCACGCAGACGCAAGGCTATTAATAACGTTAGATAAATCTATAATTTCATATTAAATAAATAAATAAAAAGTTAAATAAAACACACAAGAAAAAGTGGTTTGATTTTGAGAATACTTAGTTTTTTTCATCCCTTTTAATAACTTTACATCAATTTTCAAAAGTGTTCAGATTTTTCATTGAATCTAAAAATGAGTCTCTACGACGTACGCTTGTATGAAATAAAATTTTCTGAAACCCACTTATATACATAAATTATACACCTTTGAATCTTCCCTTTTTCGTTATTTGTTTTTGGGGTGTTATGCCGTGTTGCGCTACCTCCTTCTTTAGCCAACGTTTCGGACATCGTTGCAGTGTCCATCATCAGGGCAGATCCGCCCTGATGATGGACACTGCAATACGTTGGCTAAAGAAGGAGGTAGCGCAACACGGTATAACACCCCAAAAACAAATAACGAAAATGCTTTTGGCCGTGAAAATCTTAAAACTTACCTTTGAATCTGACTATTTATTTCAGCATAGCGCTATTTCCGCAGGGCACATTTAAATACCAGTAAAACAGTCACAAAATTATATGAATAATTTTTAAGATTTAAAAATCTTCGTAAGATAAGCATCTTGTGTAAAATTCCTATAAAGTTTCAAGTAAAATAGAATTAGAAGCTTTTTTCGTTATAAACATGCAATTCACTTTCCAGCAAACTAGAAATTCAGACGAAAAAACGGCACGTTATTATGTTAGCTTGAGGTTTTCCACCGGGGACGGACCGTGATGAAAATTTTTATTCTACACAAAGAATTCATAATTAGATTTGACTGGAAACAGTGGAGAGATGAGGAAAAAACTTGGGAAGATATGTCACGTTCTTCATTTTTTTAATATTTAAAACATCTTATGGAATTATATGTACGTTCAATTTGGGGAAAATGAGACAGAAGATTATAATATGGTATATTATTTCAAGTGGGAACATTGTTATTCTGGTATGATTTGAGATTTTTACGGCCAAAGGTATTGTAGCGCTTTATTTTTGGGGCATTATGCCATGTCACTTTTTTTTACATTAGCTCCACGCACGGGAGGTCTTGAGTAAAATAATTCCCCTAAAGTCCTATGTCATCTTTGGGATGCTGTGTGAAGGGTCTTTATAGGGAAAGGAAGGAGAGGAAGTTCTGGGAAGGAAAAAGGTATGAGGTGTGGGTAGGAATCTGGGAGTCAGTATATCCAGAAGTGACGGACCAACGAATTCATTCCTTCCACTGCGGTCCAAATCCTGCTGAGAGGTCAAAAGATCTCCCTCAACCAATCTCTCCCGACCCGGCCTGCCACTCAGTTTTTTGGACAGACGCTTCCGCCGCCAAGATCCAGACTACCTGACCCCATGAACCCGGGCACCCCTGCTAAGTCACCAAACGGAGCAAACCACTTAGGGGTGGCCTATGGCAGAGGTGTTAGTTTTCCAATAAATGGTTCCCGGGGCGGCGGTCCCCATACCCGCCTCCCAAATTGTGACTGCTCTAGAGTACGCCTAATTATGAAGGCAGTTGCAATTCACGTGAATCTCATTAATATTATTAATCGGGACGACGCGACAGTGCTAAGCTCAATAGTTTTTGGTATCCGGTAATTGACGGCTACGCCAAAACTAAACGCAGTTTTAAATTATACTGTAATACAAGTTCTTAGATGATTGGAGTTGGCAATACGGTATCGCATCAACACACTCGATTACACATCTGCCTTGATGATGGACAATGCTTTTCGAAACGTTGACTAAAGAAGACGGTAGCGCAACACGGCATAATACCCCAAAAATAAGTCGCTATAAAATTTTGTTTTTGGATTGTGGAATATCACCAAATTTGATAATACCAGTATTTTGACTGCCTCCCTGGCCTAGGAGTAAGGTAAGGCTAGAAATCCGAAGGTCGTGAATGTGATATGTAAACTTGGCCACCCTGACAAATCGGCAATCGCCGAGCATTTAATTGAAACCGGCCATTACTTTGGATTTGTTCCTGAAGTCCTGGGAAGACCCAAAACTTATAGAGCACGCCTAATTACAGAGGCAATTGAAATTCATAAAAATCCTATTAACATTAATAGAAACGACGGAGCTAAGCTCAATAGTTCTTGGTATCCGATAATTGACGGCTACACCAAAGCTAAATGCAGAAAACCATCTTCTAGTATACTGTAATTCCAGCTCGCAGTGGAGTGGAGCTGGCAACACGGTATTGCTTCGAAGTAATTAAGCACACATTTTACCACTAACATTTACACATCTGCCCTGATGATGGACACTGTAACGCTGTCCGAAATATTGGCTAAAGGAGGAGGTAGCGTGACACGGCATAACACCCCAAAAACAAACAACAAAAATACTTTTGGCCGTGAAAATCTTAAATCATATCTAGATCAGTGATGTTTAACGGGAGCGCCAGCGCCCCCTTGGGGGGCGTTTTGGAGGTCTGGGGGAGCGTTTTTAAATTTTTTGCATTTAGGGGGCGTTGCAGAAGTTCGAGTGGGCATTGTGTCAACTGATATCTATACTTTCTTTAGATGCAACGATTTGACAAGTTCTGTCAAATAAACTACCTTTTCACGCACAAAATTTTTAACTGAGGCATAATACTCGATGTCAATGTAATAATAATGTGTTTTATTAACACTTCTCATCATTTTTATATTATTAGTAATGGATTTCCTACTACAATGTGAATATTTTCGTGGATATGTGGATAATTTTACTGTCGTAAAGGGGGCTCTTCTTTTAATAGGGTTAAGATACACTGGACTAGATGAGCTATTTACCTAATACTAATTTCCCAACTATTTTATATTTTCATTGAGAGTTGTTGATTATTATCTATTATCCACTTCAATGATATGATAAAAATTGTTTCATTTTATTAAATTGATAAAAATTGTTAAATTGATACAAAACAGATCGTAAAGTTACTCCTGTGGCTGCATCCGCGGTTATATTATCCCGGGAATACATAACAAAGGCGTCGGTGCATTTTAAAACAACATTGTTTTGTATAATATAACAGCGGTATAACCGAGTTTATTCAGTATGTAAAACACGTTTATTCCCTGAGCCGTTTTAAGGAGAATGGGTAACTAAGATTTGGTTACACTTTTTAATATTTATTTAAATCAACCAAAAGGTTAGTAGGGTACGGTTTTAATCGCATTCAAAAATAATAAGTTCTTCCAACATCACTTCATTCGGATCTAACGTATCCACTTTTTTCATGATGAATCTAAAATTTTGGCGTCAAAAAAATATTATAATATAAAAATATTTTTTCATTCCCCTGTCTCTATATTGTATATTGTTATTATTTCTTTGCAATTTTGTGTTAACATAATGAAAAATAACGATATTGTAATAAAATATAAAGCACAGTTATTAGCTTAAGTACCTACTAGCATTGTCCAGGCTTTGGATCATGTCTGTAATTTTAGATCTGAATATATTTAACTCATTCAGATCTAAAAGTAGTGTAAATAAACTCACCATAAAGATTCTTACTTTTTACCTAGTGTTTAATTCAAATTTATGTTAAATTAAACGAAAGCCAATCACTTTGTAAAACCCAATTTAATTAAATTTATGTCATTAAGCAGGTAACTTAACAACAGTGCTTGTTTGATATAATTTTAATTTTTTTAAGAACAAAAATATGTTTTTTTAAAGTGTATAGTGTTCTGTATTTTCATTGTCTTTGCACTGAATATTTGACAAGTAAATTGGTGTTGTCACCCTACAAATTTTATAGTTCCATTTTTTATATTTTCTACTCTTATTTGACAGACTCTACTTCTCTACTTTCCGTATTCAAACTATTCCCATTAGGAAATAATCCGCCGACAGTCGGGCGGTCACCATAGCATATCTCTTGTCTTTGAAATATCTTTTACTACAACTGAATTCTAAAACTATTTATTTCGATAAAACTTTTTGTTTTACAGTGTTTTTAAACACAAACCATTGTCCCCAAAGCAATTCGTCTCCCAGCCAACTTCTGAACATTCAACACAGCAATAAAACAATAAAAACTTAAATCGCCTGGAAAATGTTAAAAAATCAAAACGACAACGCGTTTATTTAATTTGAAACTTTATTAAATTTTCTGGACACCACAGCAAGAGCGGAATTCGCAATTATACGTACAGTCATACAGGTTGAGAGTAATTTTTCATATTGCAGAAGTCGTTAGTACGCTTGGTTATGTATGCAAAGGAAATTAAATACGAAAAACCTTTCACTAAAAATTTCCACTATAAATTCTGAATTTAGCTTAAGCATTTCTTTTCTTTAAAAAATACTGGAGACTTGTATGTTTATGCCATTGATGGCGAAAAGGTTACCGGATTCCGTCAATTTTTTTTTCAATTTACTTTATCTAACAAATTTACTTATTCTTGAAATGGCATAGAACTCTGTTTAAGCTATTAAATTCTTTTAACTTGCGATGAGTTTGTTACTCTTTGTTGTTCATATGTAATGCCCTTTTATTAACATATGTTCGACATCTTCAATGTGTTCACATATTGAGCTCACTGTAGAATCAAACAGGCTTCTCAAACACAATATTCTTTCCATTAATACGTGTTCAGATCTTAATCTAAAACTGATTCTAGATTATTTTCATTTAAGGGCCTTTAACGAGCCAGCGGCCGAGAATCCATTCTTCGTCAAAAGATGTTCTTACGATCATACAGGGCGGTTCCAATGAGAAAGATTAATTATTCTCCATACCAGCTTTTTAAAATTACCTCAATATCGATTTTATTTCATTCTAAATTTGCTTTAATTTATACCTACATCCAAAAATGCTGAAAGCCGCGATGATAAAACTATTAAAATTATGTACTTTTTGTAATTATTTTTTGATTATAAGTATTTATAATTATTCTTTAATGTCTTATGTGGAAATAAGAATGTAAAAAAAAAACTTAAATATATTAGTTTGTAAGACCGTAAATAAATAGACAAACGTCACAAAACACGTGCGCTGATCTTTTTTTAAATGTATTTTTAAAAATTAAAATGCAAAATCTGAAACATATTTTTCCCAGATAATTTATTTTACTGCATGATTATATGATCTCAAATGTTATAAGATTTGAAAATTTAACAAATCTGCCTACGACCTGTGGTGTAACCTTATTATCCTAAAAATAAACATATTTTTCTCAAAATTTAAAACATGCGTTTACTAGATAAAAGAACAGTCTTTGGAAATCAATTTATAAGTTTTGGTAGAAAAGAGTCAGTACGTCTAAAATTTGATTTAAAAATGACATATTTCCAGTTTTGTCTGGTTATTCCATCTTACTTAGTGAAAACATCTCCAAAAACCCATTATAAAAACATATCCGATCGTCTATGTAGTACGTACCTCGACGACATGCATACTATCTCTCGACTAGTAAGTATGTTTTGTTTGTTTTATTTTATGTTTGTTTATTGGACGGTTGGTATTCATTATTTGTAATTTTGTATGTTAACTCTCTGTTTGTTGTGTAGATAAAT
This sequence comes from Limnephilus rhombicus, assembly GCA_929108145.2. NCBI lineage: Eukaryota > Metazoa > Arthropoda > Insecta > Trichoptera > Limnephilidae > Limnephilus > Limnephilus rhombicus. Next base: position 24,491,457 of record OV815295.1, on the reverse strand, counting down.
GCATTAAAAAAACATACAATTGGAAAAAATAACAATAGTACGTGACTGACGCGGATTGTGCAAAATATCACAAAATGCTCTCAATTTAACTATATTCTTTTATCGATTTCCCCCCATCTGATGTAAAGCGATTGGGTGTGATTTTTCAGGGAACTAAAAGTAGATACTTCTAAAATCTAGAGGAAGATAGCTTTCCAATGAAGATGTGAAATTGATGGACCGACAACGTGATGTCTATCAATATACTTTACACTTGCATTTCCCGGGAATGCCTTCAGGAGAGTATACTTAAACTTGAACTGAACCTACGTGGAATATTTGCCTAAATAATGAACTTGTTTTTTTAAATTAGCCCGCCACAGGAGGCCCTGAGGAAAATTTTAAGGAATGGAAGAAGAGTACGTTCTGGGAAGGGAAGCATGTGGGGTGTATAGAAATTTGGTGTCAAGAAATGACGTATTAATCAAGAACGTATAAATCCACCTATCGCGCTGCGGAGCTAAGCGATGCGCGATGGGTTGAGAGAGTCCGGCTGGAGAGTTCGAAAGGTCTCCCTCAAACGGCCTCTCCCGACTTCCAAGACCTAGGCAAAAATCACCCCATGAACATGGGCACCCCTGCTAAGTCACTAAACGTATCGAAATCCATTTCAGAGATGTTGGTTCCCGGGGTGACGGTACCTAGATCCGACTCCTAAATAAAATCATTTCACGCGGTCTCATTGGTTTTTTCAAAGCTCTAAATAAAAACAACCAATATACGAGTATATTATAAAAGAAAGTGTACAAAAGTGTGCGTCCCGCTAAAACTCAGAAACGAGTCCGGTACCATCAAGGGAGTTATACGGTATGGTAGCCATCCTTCCCCCATCCATGAAGAAGGTTCCTATTTTTACCAGAAGGGCGTTTCTTGAATGATGTGGAATGTTTCGGAATAGGGAATCGGATACATCATTGTGGAACATTCCAGAACACTCTCGAATGTTGTGGAATATTCTGGACCATTCGAAGCCTGTTTTGTATAAGTGGGTCTACCCATTGGTAGGGATATATAATGTAAAATCCGTCGAGAGTTCGAACTTTTATTCAATCTCATATCTTCTCCCTGAGCGCAGCCGGGTACCCCAGCTTTAATAAAAATGTTTTATTCCGCTATGTGGGTAGGACAGTGCAATCCCACACGTTCCATATAGTTACACGTTTTTATGCAATAATTTTTAAGTAAAGAATCAAGTACATATAAAAGGAAAAAAATAATAAAACATGAAAATAAGTTAACACTCCGAGTGTAAAATATTTTTTCTCAAATTTCATGACGCCAAAACTCACCGATGGAGAGTTTATGCTGCCACAGAAAACAAGCAAAGGTACCTATAGACTATTTTATGTACACTGCTGTTTAAAAGTTCGAGCATTCTTTTATAAATGACCCGTACATAATTTTTAGTTACAAGAAAAATCGTTATGCAAAACGAAAAAAATTAAGTAAATTTTGTTCAAGAGATCTTTAAAATCCTTACTGCGGTTTTATGTAGCATTTTCCTCCCGTAACTTGGTTAAAAATGTTCCAAAAGCAGGTTCGTAGTAAATTCCTATCCCTTCAGCACACCTTCCAAGTTAATAACATAATGGGTTATGGAAAAAGTTACACCCTTAAGGGAAACATCGCATCAACCCCTAAATACAATCTCAAGTAGAAAGGGATAGGGTTGCCACGGCGTTTTCGTGATAATTTCTACCGAAAAACCGTATAGTTTGTTATATACTCGAATATTATAAAGTAACTAATGTTTTTTTTCTTCTTTTTTGATTTTTATTTTACTCCCCACAGGAGGCCCTGAGAGAAAAATTTTCACCAGGGCCTATGCCTTCTTAGGGAATACTGTATGAAGGGTATTTTTAAAAAAGGGAAAGAATATAATGCATAGCCAACTCAATATCTTAAGTGTGTGGCAACGATTAGTTTACAATACCAAAGTATTTATATGTAAGATAAAAAATAAAATGTTACCAGATTATAAAGTGTTGCGTAATGACAAAATGAATGGTACATTTCATTTTCTACAAGCAAACTGCAATGATTTTAGGCTTCCTAAAACAAATTAACAGATTATGTCTCGATGTTGTGAAGTTCAAATTTTAATAAGGATGTAGTAAATAATATTATAGTACTTTTAGAAAAGAATATATTAGAAACAGGATGTCAAATTTTATAGCTAAATAAAATATTCTTAAAAATAAAAAAGTGATTCTGGAAAGAAAAAAAGGAATGATGGGTGGGTATGAATCTGGGGGACAGTGAATACGTATGAATACATCCCTCCAACTGCCCTTTAAGGTGATGGGTCGAGAGAGTTTGTCTGGAGAGGTCAAAAGGCGCCTCTCAACTAGTAGCTCTCGACCCGGCCCGCCAAGTACCAGGTGGGCAGATGCATCTACCGCCCCGACCCGAACAAACCCAACAAAGTGAACCCGGGAACCCACGCTGAGTCACCATACGTAGAGAACCTCCTGCGGTGACCTTTTATGGCAGAGTTGTTATTTATTCAATAAATTGTTCTCGGGGCAGCGGTACCAACACCCGCCTCCCAAAATCAGATTCTTTGGTCAAAAAATTTCTCAATTTTTCGTCTCTGCAAGTCAAGTATAATCCCTTGTTTTTTTTTTATATTCCGATACTTAATTAACTGCCTTTCTATACGATTTCTTTAATTGTTATAATTCAAAGTCATCGTAAAACATCAACCGCCTTACTAATAATGATAAACGTGGCAATTTTTTTTTTACAGTTGAATTGTGTAAACAAAAAGTTGTTATTAAATTAAAATTGAATAAACTTACATTTAACAGCCAAACACATTGTTTATTGTGAAATAGGATAGTTTATTTTTACAAAAATTTTATCAATTTAAACATATTATTTTTGCGTACCCTAACTACATCCCTGTTAGCAGCGCGCCATATTGAAAAACTATAACGCTTATAAAAAGCCAACTTGAACCAGGGGTGTATTAAAATATATACTCAAAGTTTTCGGTCGTGGGGGAGAAAGGTTTACTTTATCTTACAGGTAGAAAGTACCTACTTATGTACTTTCTTAAGGGGTCATTTTTGTGAAAAATCTTGTTTTTCGCGGCGTGAGTTACCAGTTTTTTTTTCAAGAAAGGTTTAAATGAAATAATGAAATACAATTGAAATGTTGTAAGAAAATTTAGCAAAATCCTAAGCCTTCTTCTCGATCACCGTACATTATATTGGTGATTAGAATAGAGTTGAAACAAAATGAAACGCCGAAAACTACATTAATTTAATTAATTATTTTACTGAAAACGCGCGCAATATGGTATCACTTCTAACATAAATACACACTGTATCACAATCTTGATGACCGACACTGTAGCCCTGTCCGAAACGTTGGCTAAAGAAGGAAAAAACGCTACAAGGCATAATAACCCAAAAAAAATATCGCGATAGAGAAGGAGACTGGTTGGGTTATGTCTGACTATTCAGATTTGATTATTTGACACGGTTTAAACATCGCCACGAAAAGTTTTTATTTTGAAAAGATTCTTTTGTTTATTTTTAACTCAAAATAATACTTTTTTCAAGTAAATTGCTAAAAATCACACACATTTTTTTTATATACCGCATTTCGTCTTTAGGAGATGATAATGTTTGAAAATTTAATCCTGTTTTACATATGATTTTATCTCTTGTTTGTTACAATTTTGATATTTAACAATTTCTAACAACTTATTCACGATTTATTTATATTGATACACGCTGGCAAATCTACAAATGAATATCAGTTCTCAATATATATTTGTCGAGTTCTATTTTTCTAAATTCTGCCCCTCTATCGAGATGATGGAGGCTGTAATATCGTCCGAAACGTTGGCTAAAGAAAGGGGAAGCGTAAAAACCATAACATTTGTAGCGATATATATGAAAAATGTTTACAACCCTTCTTATGAATATTTCACCACCTCCGCCAAACACTTGTTAAGCACTTGCATACTGCTTTCTAACAACGTATGCAGGGACACTGGAGGTCTAGATTCATTCAAAATAAATAAATGTAGCTTCGTTTAACAAAAAAATTAGAATCTCTGCGAGAGCCTTGAAGGAGTAACCATCTGTTACTTATACCAGGGCGGGTAAATGGTGGATAACCTCCACCTCCACCAAACTTCTTCCGAAAATTTTTCAATAAGATTAATGATTTTTCAATAAATTTGTATAATAAAAATGAATGTTTCTTTTTATTTTTATTTTAACTTTATGAGTAAAACCTCAAATTTTAATATTTAATTAAATGAAGACAATATAAGCAAAACTAGGGTTCGAGTCTCAGAGGTGCCAATATCTTTTTCTGATTTTTCTGTTTCCAGATTTTCGATTGAGTTTCGCTTATATTGTCTTCATTTAATTGAATGTTTCTTTGTTTTTCTCTTATTATTTCCTATAAACTTCATCCGATTGTGATGAAAATTTTGTGAGTTGTTGTGCGCACGTCCACAAAGGTTTATAAATAGTGAGATCTGGCGTTGTGAAATTTGTATATGTTTTTTACAATAGTGGTGCGCGAGTAACTGGGGAAGACTTCGGTGGCTGGGTCATGTAGAGAGAGTGACCGAGCATCAAGCACCAAAGTCCCTACTGAACTCTAGACCGATAGGGCGAAGGAGCCTGGGAAGACCAAGATTAAGATGGAGCGACAACATCCTCAAAGATATATCTACCTTGGAGCTTCTAAACTAAAGAGAGCTGGCACAAAACCGAGATGAGTGGAGGAAGACTCTTGAGGAGTCCAAGACCCACCAGGGGCTGTAGAGCCAAGAGTGATGATGATGAGTGGTGCGCGAATTGTTTGAAAAATGTGAATATTTCATATGGTTTAGCGGCTGGGAGAGGAAGGAATATCCGCAGAGGGGAGGTGAAATAAGGAGTGGGATAGGTGGGAAAGGTAGAAGGAGAATGTGGGAGGGGGGGGGAAGAACGCGGGAGGGGAACGGGGACTTAGGGGAAAGGAAACGCAGGACAGGGGTAACAAAGAGGTGGAATCTAGGAAGGGGCAGAAATTGCGAAGGAGACATAGTACGGGCAGGGGATAGCACGGGGTAAATTTAGAAAATCCATGCTTCTCACACGGACAGCCGTGGTGATATAGGCTTACTCGGAGTCGAAAACCGTGCTCACGCGATCGGACCAGACGGAAAGACAAACAAAATTGTATTTAAATATTTCAAAATAGTAACACTTTAATAAACAGAATTAAAACACAAACATATTTTTTATTTTAGTGGCACTGGAACCCGTTTCGGGTATTCCCTTGTTAAGTTTAGAATAAAATAATAATTTGAACGTTCGCGTGTAAATTTACACATTGTACCTGGCTGTAGTTTCTTAAAATTATTTTTTTCTTAAAACAGTTAACTAACGCAAAATTATAGCTTTCGAAGTTTTTTGTAAGTTGTAATGTATTTAAAAGCTTCCAAGTGATGTCGTCAGATGTCAGCAGGGAAGTGTTTCTCCTGATGGCCGACAGGGGTACCCATGTAGACGGGTGTCAGCGAGACGAGCTCAGATACCTTTTCCCTATCGTGAAGACGGGTCGGTTGGCTTGTAGCATTATTATTGCGAATACGTACTTTAAATAAACCAGTTTTGCTATCGAGAACCTGATATTATTTGAGATGTTAGAAGAAACTCCCCAGATATAATATATATTCATAAAATTATCAATGGTTTTATTGATTGTTTGCCCCTTTTGGCTATAATAATAGATAATTTTAGAGTCCCAGGCGTTAGAACCAGAGAAAAATCACTTTTTCATTTTCAAAAATGTTCTACTAATCTCAGACAAAATGCTTTTATATTCAGAGCATGAAATGTAGGTATTTGATAAGAATTTTAATAATATAGACAATATTCTCAGGTGATTTGAGTACCTTAAAAAAGTATGTCATAGATTAAATTAAATAATTTATTGACCGTTTTGCAAATTATAATATTATTGCTGTGAATCCTTTCCATTTACCTACTTGCCATTCGACTTACTATTGTGTTCACTCTGAGTTGTAGGTATGTAATATTATTTTTATTGCTGTTGTGTAGTGAGGATAGATTTCTGACTCTGACTACTTTATATTTTGAAATTTAGTATGCAGATTATTAGTTTATATTGCGTTTTTATATCTTTTTTTTCAATTTTCAAGGTTATATTTTTGTTAACTTCTTACGGGTACAGTAATTTATAATTTTAATTATGTGAAAATCTATTATTGGATATTATGATATTATGTTAATGTTGTTATTATAAATAAATATCTGTTGATTTTCCCTAATAAATAAATAAAAAGCCCCCCACAGAACTGCAAGTTTGTTGAGTATAAAGAAATACATTTGTGAATAGCGCATTAAAGACCCAAATGTCTGGAGCCAGTGGGAGTATGGCATCCACGATGGAGGTAGGTCGTAGGGCTGAAAATAGTAGGGAGGAGAAGGTGTTGAAAGAATATATAGGTGAAGAAGTAGCCTGGCTACTTCTTAATCTTCTTAATCGTAAAATCTGACCACCAAACATGGCTAAAGACATTCAATGCAGTGTTTCGAATTTGAACGGCGGTCTTTCATCACGGCAACTCTGAGAGTATCTTCCAAAGGGTGAACGTTTTCCGCCAGTATGGAAACGATAGTACAGAAATGATAAATTATTATTTAAGGGTACAAACGACGCATATGAATGGAATACATCATCCCCGAATGAAAGGTTTTACGACATTAGTGCCCCCGTACTTACATATAATAAAATATATTTCATCCCCATTGAAGTGAATGTATCCTCGATGATTAAATAAATAACGAGTTTTCGGAAAAAAAAAGTTTCATATCAATTTCAGGTTGAATGACTTCTCGCAGTTTTTTTTTTATTGCAAGTTTTCAGAGTTTTTTTTAATAGTATATTTATGAATGTTTGCCTTATGTATTATGAACTAAATGCAATAATTAAAAAAAAAATAATTATAATAACAGTTAGCGGACGAGTGAGCTCGTACGTGGCATTGGATTTGTTTCTGAAATTCTAGGAAGACCCAAAACATATCGAGCACGCCTCATTACAGGGGTAATTTAAATCCCCAAAAACCACTAATATCAACAGGAACAACACAAAGGGCTTGTGGTTAATATTTATTGGTTTCCGGTACTTGACGGCTAAACCAAAACTAAATGCCGAAAACCACATTAATTTCACTAATTATTATACTCAAATACGAAGAAGGAATCCCAACATGGATACCCAAAAATTAATCATGAAAATTAATTATTATACTCAAATACGAAGAAGGAATCCCAACATGGATACCCAAAAATTAATCATGAAAAATATTAATTTTGATAATGTCGCTGGGTGTCTTTCCGTAACTCCGGTTCAATGAACAAATATAACTCAGATTTGCTTTGACTTTAAGTGTCATTTTCAATTTTGACACTATAATAACAATTTAACTACCGGCTACTCGGGCGTCTATGGTGATAAAGTAAGTAATTACCGGCCTCACTGGACAATATCGGTTCTGGGACATACTCTTTTATATTTCAACCAATTTACACAAAACCTTGACAAGTTATGTACCTTAACCTTCCTCGTGAATCAATCAGTAGTTTTTGAGTTTATCGCAAACAGAAAGACGCGGCGGAGGACTTTAATTTATAATATGTAGAGATACCTACATACCTCGTTAATAAATAAATGGGTGTATTTTTTTATTACATGTATACTGCACAAGAGTCCCAACTGCTCCCGTCTGGAGCCAGTGGGACTATGGCATACCCAATTGGGGTATGTTGTGAGGCTGAAGGTAGTGGGGAGGGGAAGGAGATAGGGAAGAGGACGGTGGGGAAGTACCTGGCTATTCAGATCTGGTCACCAAACACGGCTAAAGCCATTTCAACCAACGTTTCAATTCTGAATGGTGGTCTTACACCAGGAAGATACTAAGAGTAGGTATCTTCCACTGTGGAACGTGCCGCAAATATACTATATATTATTTTAAATGAGTAAATTGTGAAATAACACAAATTAATCAAATAAAGTTTATTAGCCACGCCGGTAATCGAACCCGCTACCTTCGAAGTGCGAGTCAAGACCTTACCGCTGGCCAATGACCACCTGACGAGCGTTTCTAAACGGCTGCTACACCTGACGAAGGAAGCGGCCAAGCTTAACCACTATCGGTTTGTCTGGGTCCGGAATTGTAGAATCCTTATTAGGAAAACAGAAGGCTCGCATTTAAGAGCAATCCTCAAAAATGAGGATTAAAACAAAATTATATAAAACTTCAAAATATTACCACCAAAATATTAAAATATTACCATAAAAAAAATTCAAGACACAACCATCAAAATATTACCATTTTTAGTGCTCATTTTTCATTTACGTATGTGTGTGCTTTTAATACGCTTCATAATAGGATCAGGTTTTGGAACTTACAATAACTGTTTATTATTTTTATTGTTTATTTTTACAAGTTACGGGTATTATAATAACAATATGGCATTAATTTTATTGACAATTTCTTATATTAAGTATGTGCTCTTAATGTTTATATCTATGCTTAACCTATATGTCCCATACAAATTTATATTATCGGTGATTTGAATATTTATTATCAGAATGTTAGAGGTCTCCGAACTAAATCCCATGTTTTCCTAACCGGTGTTTTGAATGCCAATTATGACGTGATATGCCTGACTGAGACATGGCTCTTGCCAAGCATATTTGACTCTGAATTATTTGATGAATGGTATGTAGTGTATCGTTGTGATGGCGACTATGTTTCGTTTGATCAGGCACTCGGTGGTGGCTCACTTATTGCAGTACGCCGCGAACTGCCCACATGCCCCTCACCCTCCCGCCCATTAAGCGTTCAGAGACAGCTACAGCTACTCTTGCACTAGACTCTGGAGCAAGTGCTTCTAAACTATGTATATACTGTTCATATTTCGTGCAAGGCGCAGAGCAGATTAAATCATTAGGTGACTTTTTTGAATTAATATCTATGTTGAATACCAATTTCCCCAATGATGAATTCCTTCTATTAGGAGATTTCAACATATGACATGCCCCGTGGCTTCCGCCTTCGACCGCGGACGGTTCCCTGGTACTTAATCGATCCTCAATCGATGCACTGACTTCAACTCTTTCTGATTTCTTAGACTTTACCGGTTTCCGTCAATTCAACAGCCAGCTTAATGTAAACGAGCGTGTTCTGGACCTGGTGATATCGAATTGTGCGTGCACTGTAATCGGGTGCGACATGCCGCTAGTGCCAGAGGATGCGCACCACCGCTCGCTGGAGGTGTAGCTGCGCATATCCCGCGAGCTGTCCCTCCAAACGCCGCGCTCGCGCACGGTCCGCTCCTATCACAACGCTGACTATGTGCAGATTAATAGCGCCTTAGCAGCCGTTGACTGGACAATGACTCTAAACAGCAGCAATGTAGACTCAATTACGGCACGATTCTATTTCGAATTAAATAAGGTAATTGTCGCGCCTGTACCATCTAGATCAATTAACATAGACTCCAGGTATCCTCCATGGTACAGTCCCGCATTAAAAAAGTAATTAAAGATAAACTTAAATTTCATAAAAAATACAAAATTTATAACCGTTACTCTGACTATCAAACTTTCTCTCTTCTCCGAGAACGACAAAAGTGTATGGAAAAAGAGTGCTACAATGATTTTATTAATATGGCTGTAATTAATATTAATACCGATCCCAAACACTTTTGGACCTTTGTTAAATCTAAACAAAAAAACTCTGAAATTCCTAATAATATGTTTCTTCGCTCTCGGCATGTATCGGGTGGGGAAGATATAAGTAACTAATTTAACATGCATTTCCAATCCTCCTTCGAATCCCCCGCCCCGTGCACCTCGTCTACAACTCGAATATATAATCCAAACACCTCAGTTCTCAATCTTAATAATGTTAATATAAACACTGAATTAGTTTGTTAATATCTTAAATCATTAGACCCTACCAAAGGCAGTGTGCCTGATGGTATACACCCTGTATTCTTAAAGAATTGCGCTAGTGTTCTATGTTATCCGCTAAGTCTAATATTCAAAGCTTCATTATATACTGGAATTTTTCCGCAGGAATGGAAAATTTCATACATTTTGCCTATATTCAAAAAAGGAGACAAGCATTATATTGAAAATTACAGACCAATCTCCAAGTTAAATGTAATGGGTAAACTTTTTGAAAAAATAGTTTTTGATATCATTTTTCCTTGCATACGACCACACATAATTTCGAATCAACACGGTTTTGTTACCAAAAAATCAACAGTAACTAATCTATGTGAGTTTGTTCACACAGTCCTTGTTGCTATGGATAACAAGTCGATGTAGTCTACACAGACTACTCCAAAGCCGTTGATAAAATCCCACACAGCATCTTAATTGAGAAAGTCGAAGCAATGGGTATACATGGTGACCTCCTTCGTTGATTAGTCTCTTATCTCGACAATCGTACGTAAGCTGTAACTGTACAGGGATTCTGCTCTAGTTTCGTCCCCGTAACCTCAGGAGTTCCCCAAGGATCTCACCTTGGCCCCCTCTTATTCAATATTTCTTTGAATGACGTTAACAAAACTATCCGTAACTCTCAACTGTACCTATATGCGAATGACAAAAAGATTGTCAAAATCATTAAGTCTAAGGTGGATTGTCTAGAGCTCCAGAATGACCTTGACTCTCTGGTTAATGTATATTGTCTAGAAAATTGCCTTCTTTTGAATGCATATAAATGTAGTGTTATATCTTATTCTCGAAAGAAACACACAATATTATATCCCTACATTATTAAGAACAATATTTTAAACAGAGTAAATTAATGTAATTAGAGATCTTGGAGTTCTATTAGATAGTGAGCTTCTTTTTCAATCTCACGTCGAGCATATCACGTCGAAGGCTTTGAAAAGGTTGGGATTTATTCTTAGAGTAAGTTCAGCTTTCAAAAATCCACAAACATTTAAGACTCTCTATATATCCTATGTTAGAAGCCACCTGGAGTATGCTTCTACTGTGTGGAACCCTCATTGTTCTACATATAAAGCAAATATAGAAAGAGTTCAGAAAAAGTTTATGAAATATGTCTCTTATCGGGTGCGAAATGATGAAAACTATGTCCCCGTAAACCTTAAATCTCTTGATATCAGAGACCTATTTATGCTTTATAAAATTATTCATAACTTCATTGATAGCCCATACTTACTACAAAATATTCATTTCAGATGTCTATTAAGAGTCCTCGATCTCCCGACACCTTTTATATCCCTAAGAGCAAGACAAATTATCTTGAAAATGTATTTGTAAGAAGAAGCTGTAGCACATTTATCAGATTATGCCCAAATATCGATGTGTTTAATACAAACCTTGATAAATTCACAGCATGCATAAAAAAATAACATTTTTGAATGCCACATGTTTAACTAATCACTTAATATTTCATTGATTTCTGTATTTCTCTTTTTTATTTTTAGAATCGCCACATTTTCTCTCCTACAGCAGTTCGAATTCAAATAAAATCACTTCCTGAAATGCATTATTGATATCCATCAAAATTTAAATGTGAACCCTTGAAAAATTTCAGTTAATTACTTTTTTTTGTAAGAAGATGCACTTAATTCAGAATTGTTTGTGTCAAGTATGGGTATTGTGGATTTTTGTAATATGGTTCTAAATTTCAATTTGTCGTTATTTTATTGGTCTATGACGTACATATTATTATCACTGTCATTTATGAATTTTGTACAGACTGTTTATAACGCTAATAAATAAAATACTAAAATACTTAAAAATACGCCGGCCGTCAAAAAAATTAAATACATTTTTACAAATCGTTAGAAATTCGTACGTAAATTATTTTAATAAGACGGTGATAAATCTCTTAAATAGAGCAAAAATTCGTCTTTAGCAAAAATTGGTATTCATCTGGTGATTTTTCACGGGTCTATCTATGATTTAAAAAAAAGTCAAAATTTTAACCTCTCAAAAAGAACAAAATATCAGGAGCACAGAAATTCATAGGATATTTTTTTTAATTTGTCTTTTTTTCTTTGCTTTGATGGTTACATAATTTGGGGATTTTTAGACCACCATGCTAAGCATATGTACCTGTGTTACGGTGGTCGAATATATGTTAACTTTTGCAGTGGCGCTAATATCACAATCAAACATATATAATTATACAAAATAATAATAAACATCACAACGTGAATCCGCCGATAAGAACAAAATACCAGGAGCACAGAAATATGATTGGGTATTTCTATTTGGTCATTTTTATAAATATTTATAGTGACAGAAGTTGTTAAAATTTGTATACCGAGGAAACCGTTCATATTTTTAATGTGTATTTTTTTTTTAAGTTTCACCTCTAGTCTTTGGTCTATGCAGTTACATAATCCGAGTGCATATCCTAAGGGTAAAATCTCTCGGAAACCTATCTCAGGTTGCCGGCAATATTTCGTTGACATATTAAAATCCTAAATGAAAAATGATACCAGATGATATTATTTGTATGCTTCGGAACATGATACAAATGAAAAGCGGACTTTTTCATCTTGCAATAACTTTTATCTGTGAAGAAAGGGGTTCTAGCTATGCAATATGATAAACGAGAGTGGGTTTTATATTTTATATAACCCATCAGTAGTCGCTATGTGAAAGAACTGTTTTGAACACAATAATTTTGTGTTTCACGCCACCCTTATTTTAAATTTTTAAAATAAAACTCTCAATATCAAAAAGCGAGAAGAACCTCTAATTTTGGGGGTTAACAGCTTAAAGTTTTTCAACTTTCTGTTTTTTGGGAATTAACGAAGTTAAGTTTTTTTTTACGTTAGCTCCACACAAAAGAGGCCGTGAGCAAAATAATTTCCCCTAAGGCCCTTGTCATTTTAGGGGATGCTGTGTGAAGGGTCTTTTTAAGTTAAGGAAAGAAAGGAAGTTCTGGGAAGGAAAAGGTATGAGAGGTGGGTAGAATATGGAGGTCAGTGTCCAGGATCAATCCATCCCTCCAATTGCAGTGCAAGGCGATGGATTGAGAGAGTCCGGCAAGAATATCCTTTTTCTCTTTAAGTTGTTGTCATCCTGTCTCGTGTGAGCGACATCTGTTTTTCTTCCCAAACAAAGTTCAGTGTGTCCAATTTCTCAGCTGGCTAAGCCCTCCATCATAACACAAGCAAAATTTTCCGCTTACTGTGGTAGTAGTAGGAGATTTTCAAATGTTGTCATGTTATCCGTAACCCGCGAAGGTTTGTCTTTCTTTTTGTTTTTTTAAACTGTATGGCTTCCGCAAATAACCTAATTATTTAGGGTTTTCGAAGTAAAACTTTTTTACGCATGTTTGACTTGGGGAGTAAGCTGGTGAATGCGTGACGAGAGCGTTAAAAAAAGTTAGGCGAACGGTAGTTGAGAGGGAGATATAAGTTAGTGAAGATAGGAAGAGAGAGAGTTACGTTTCGTATATTACTGTAGGGGCAAGAGAGAGAGGTGCGAACACAAATTTTCTTTCTCTCTTTCTCTCACAGCCAGTTACGTTTCGAATATCTAAGACACAGTGCAGGCCTATTGTCTGTATCACACTGTAGGAGCAAGAGAGAGCAGTGCGCGCGCACATTTTCTTTGTCTCTTCCTATTATATAAAGAAGTTTTATTTCAGTCGTGTGTTTTAAGCACACTCGTTTTTTTTTATTTAACATTTTATACAATTCTTGGAGACATTGTTAAATCATTGGTGTGGCAGTTTTCTTTCCACGAAAAACGTTTATTAATAAAAATAAATTGTCTTTTTAAAATACTTCATTATTTTAATTTATATACATAAATCTGTAAAATTAAAAGGGAGGTAGTAATATACAGTTATAATAATTAATTTGCACCACTCTGTATAGCCGTATATCTATCAAATCTGAACAAGATTCCGACATTAACTAAAGCGGAACTCTGTCACTTTGTGTATCTCACCGGTCCCTATTTGTCACTTGACGTAATAAAACGGCGCTTAATTACTTTCATCACCCGCGACGGATTGCCCCGACTTCCCCCCCCCCCCCCCCCCCTCTAACTCCACAACTTCCCATTAACTTCCCCCAACTTCCCTTCAACTTTCCCCATCTTAGGAAAATAACAATTTGCAAAGTTTTCGGCCATTCTTTCTCAGGACTTGCAGACTATGGAAGGTACAGGAGGTCCTCGTTAACAACTTATCTGTTTCTCTTGGCCTCAAGTGATTTGACAGTTCATTAGTTAAGTTGAAGAGACGCTGTGTCACGTATTTAGGGTGCAGGTTAATGTTGTTCAAGAATTTAACCGGGAAGTTGACGACCTTTTACATTTTTGAATAAGCTGTGAGCTTTTTGGCTCTGTACTAGACAGAGGTTTTTAATACTGACAAATTCAATAAATAATGCTAATTATTAGTGTTATTTTATATTTTATTTATTTATTTTTTATTTTTTTATTTATTCTTAGTACATTTACATTACAAAGGTATAATATATTATCCTCCACACTAGGAGTTCACCTGTGTTGTAGAGGACATTTTTCAGTTGTAAATTATAAATTGTAAATAGTAAAACAAAAGAGTATTAAAAGCTAATATAATAAGAGAAACAATAAAAATCAAAATATAAAATCAACTTCAATTCGACAAAAATTATAAATTAAAAGTTAAAAAGATTGTATCCAGTTTCTTATGTTTTTTTTTGTATTTGGATACGCCCCATAAAATATATTTAAATACATTTGGGCATTAGTCTCATTTAAATTAATAATTTATGCTATGGGACCATGGGGGCGCCATCTATGGAGGTTGTATTATATTGAATTTCCCTATGTGACATTGAAATTCAGTGAATTCAGGCACTTTCTGACCTCTGTGGGGCAGGCAATTACTTTCGACGTGAGTGTTGGTTGAAGCCAATAGATGTCAGTCCTAATCAAAATTAACCCATAATTAATTTATTGTTGTGAGTTTTTGGCACGTACTATTAATTTTGCATATTAATATTCACTGTGTGAACTTTCTTCCTGTGATAAACATCTGTTGAGATTGTACAAAATTGCAAAACTGTCTTGGCAAAATCAATATACGAAGGAAACTAGTGTCGTTTGTCTGGACATCGTGTGGAGAGCTGCATTCTCTGAGTGAGTATTTGTTTGTTTTCACTGAGGATTTTGGAATTGCTGTATAATCTGTTTTGTGTCACATAGGGAAGAGTTCATCTTTCATTAATTACATAGGGTAGTATTCCCTCGTGTCTGAGGCTATTTACACGCCCCTACAGTATTCAATAATATTAGTTGTTTTATATTGTGTAGGAAGAGAATTGTATAGTTTTATAGCCTGGTATCTGTAGTGTTTTTGTCCAAAGGATGTGTTTGTTTTTGGTATTTGTAGTTGGTGAGCATGTCTTGATCTAGTATTGCGAGAATTTTGTGGAGTGTTAAATGTGGATAAGTTCTTGTAAAGGAAAGTAAGTATTTGTTTTAAATATAATTTTTGAATTTTCAACACTGGGAATTTTTCGAATATGATTGAAGTGGGTGTTAGTATTGGTAACTTAAGTATTAATTTTATTAGGGTTTTCTGAGCTTTAAACAGTGTATTAATGTATTTTTACTAGCACAGCCCCAGGCAATAATGCCGTATTCTATTTTGAAGTGAAACTTCTACAGCCCCCGCTATGATTTGGATTTCGGATGAAACGGAAATGACGATTACTGCACCTGCGACGCACAACTGCGCTCATTGGTCGCTTTGATTATGATGTCCCTTTTAAAGCCTTCTATTGGTTGAGATATGAAACGGAAATAACTCACTTTTCAAGTATTGATTGAGATTTTTTAGTAAAGTTTCTCTTCTACCACGTGTAAACTGCACTCGAATTTTTTTCCTCAAATAAATAAAATTAATTTTTTTAAAGAAAAACCTTCTTTTTATAACTTTTGAAGGTTATTCCCATCAATGTAATATATCATTGATGAAGAAGATAACACTAATAACCTAAACAAAAAACGAAAGAGAACAACACCAAAAAATAAAAAGATAACTATCCGATATTAGTCGAATATAATATTGTTAATTATGAAATTTTAAATATGAGATTGATAATTATAACGGTTTGATGGAAGGTGGCAATGAACAAATTGGTAAAGGCGCCCGTCCAGGTAAGACAAGAGGTTCTGGGTTCGTCCCAATTGCGACCGTTATCTTTTTCTATTTTTCTATGTTATGTTCTCATTCATATTTTCGTTTAAATTATTAGTGTTATCTTCTTCTTTAAATAAAATTAATCATTTATTTTTCAACACTACGCAAAGTAAAGCAAACGCTCAGTATCGATCAATGGGGCCGTGGTCGAGGGATAAGTATCTTGACTAACAATCTGGAGGTCGCGGGTTCAAATCCCACAGTGCAAAAGTAAATTTTATTTAATTAAGTAGTATATTGTCACAAGTTATTAATTTCAAACCAAGATATACTTATTTAGTATATTTGTGGCACATTCCAGAGTGGAAAGAGCTCTCAGTGTCGCCGACCACCGCTCAGATTTGAAACCTTTATTGAAATGAGTTTAGCCGTGATTGGTGACCAGATTGGTGATCTGAATAGCCAGGTACTTACCACCTTCCTCTGCCCCATCTCCTTCCCGCTCCACTACCGTCAGTCTCACAACACACCCCAATTGGGGACATCATTAACGTACATTTTTTAAATGTGTCCTGTTTTATGGGAGTACCGTACAAGAGTACCATCAGCTCCCACCGTCTCGTGGGGTATGTTGAGAGGTTGAAGGAAGTGAGAAGGAAGGAGACGGGGAATAGAAAAGTGTTTTTTTTTTAAATGTAGGTATATTATTTTTTTTAAACTTGGTTTGTTACCGCTTAATTTTTTTTTTTTTGAATATTTTTATTTTTTAATTTTTCCTTGATATTACTTAATTTTATACAACGCAGATGTTTTATTATTTTTTTTCATCACTAAATGCAAAGCGGTGCTCATTCAAAGGTAAACTTCTTAAATTAATGACATTTATTTTATTTTACCATCAAAATCAAAATCAATAGATATATTTAATTTGAGATAAAATCCAATCATTATCCACAAGACTTGAAACTGCTAAATTATAGGCTTGCTTATCGAATTTAACGATTTTCGTTTCGACGTAACGACGCACTTGTAAATTCACTCAAAATTTAACACAGAAACGAATCAGCTAAATTGACCGAGTTGTTTACGAAATTACCAAAGCGTTGCCGTTAGCGCGTAAATAATAAAAATTGAAATATATTTTTGAAAAAGAATTCGCGTCGTTACCCCGTGACGCGTTTTACCCTTGCCTCCCCCTAACGGAGTAGGTATATACCTTCACTGAAGATTAGAACCTACCTTCTTTTTCATGGTGGCTTGTATTATGGACTCTTGTTTATTGGTACGCAAACTATTTCATTTCATATTAAATTAATATTTAATTAAATGAAGACAATATTAGCGAAACTCAATCGAAAATCGGGACTCAATGGAAAATCTGGGACAATCCCAGCGGAGCCAATATCTTTTCTGAATTTTCTGTTTCCAGATTTTCGATTGAGTTGCGCTAATATTGTCTTAATTTAATTAAATATTTGATTTCCGTTTACTTATGTGTATACAATCAATTTAAAACTAAGACAGAGAATGCTAAAATCTTATGTGTGGTCGGTCTTGCTGTTCGGATGCGAGACATGGACCTTGAAGATAAATACCATGAACAGGTTAGAGGCTTTTGAAATGTGGCTTCAGCGGAAAATGCTCAAGGTCCCATGGACCACCATGATCACCAACACAGAAATTCTCAGGCGGGCTAGAGCAGATAGAGAGCTGCTTACATTGATGAAAGTCAGGAAAATTTCATATCTGGGTCACATACTTCAAGGGGAGAAGTATCACTTGCTCCAATTTATTTATTTATTTATTTATTGCTTCTTCACAATTTACATACATATATTTTTAGCATGTAATTATTAACCCCACTAGGGTTCGCCTGTATCGGGGTTAATAATTTCACAATTTAATAAAAATAACACACGCAAATATCGGTCATGCAAAACAGTTAAGTAAAAGCAAAATAATAAAATTTAAAAATAAAATGATAAACAGAGAAAATAATAAGTGATAAAAATATATGAATTAATAACAAAGTGTTAAGAGATCAGACAAAATGTTCTCATTCATTACATCATTAGTTCATACCATTTTCAACAATAGATAAAATTTAAAAAAATATATGTCCTTAGGTTTTTTTTTTTAAATATGTGTAAAAAATAAAAAATGAAAAAAAAACAATGATTTATAAGCGATTACATTAGGTTTACATTACAATTGGTATTGAAAGTCAAGATGGAGGGTCGGAGAGTAGGAGATAAATGTCTTGACTGCGAAATGTACGAGAGTGGACCGGCATTAGAAGTGTGGAGGAGCTATTCCGGGCAGCGCTAGACAGAGAGACATTTTCCAGAGTGATCGCCAACGTCGGGAAAACCTGATAGGACACACCAAGAATGTGTATACACAAAAATGAATTGTTCTTTGTTTGGCCTGTATTATTTCCCGTGTGATTGCGATGAATCTTACGTGATTTGCTGTGCGCATGCCCGCGAAGGTTTCTATATATAGTGGGGTAATTACTACAACTAGGTAACTCCGAAACTAGGTAAGTCATTCCAATTTTTCACATAAAAAAAATTATCAACAATAGGCCACTTGCATCACATTTTTTAATTTTTTTTCCAGTTAAGGCAAATATTCTAAGACAGTCTGTAATTTTTATATCGTATTTTTGAAACCCTGGCGAGTTTTTGAAAATTTCAATCCGAAAAATCAGACCATTTTTATAAACCGGAAACCGTAAAGACGGAACATAATTTTATGGGTGCGAAAAAACGATAATTACATAGCCGAATATCATTTTTTTTTAAATAACGTTTTCCACAAGAAAGGGCACAGAAAAATAACGAGGCATTCCAAAAATATTACATCTCATAAATATTTTTTTCCTTGATCAATCTTATTGATCGTAAATCATTATAATGTTCAACTTTATATATTACTAAATCCAATGTAATATACTTGTAC
This sequence comes from Limnephilus rhombicus, assembly GCA_929108145.2. Taxonomy (NCBI): domain Eukaryota; kingdom Metazoa; phylum Arthropoda; class Insecta; order Trichoptera; family Limnephilidae; genus Limnephilus; species Limnephilus rhombicus. The sequence goes on along the minus strand of OV815295.1, from coordinate 24,472,262 downwards.
ATGTAAATTATAATGATAATAAGAACAATTAGTCATAATAGACCTGATATAGTTTTACATGACAAAATTTTGAAAAATAACTTATATCCTTGATGTAGCTATTCCAAATTCCTGTAATATTCTAAAATCTGTTTCTGAAAAAATACAGATTTACGAAATGAGATTAAAAGAATTTGGCATTCTCAGACTATAAAAATATTACCATTTGTCATTTCGGCAACTGGCATTATACCTAGGTCTCTTATTCAAAATTTAGGCATATTAGATTTGTCAAAGCATTTATATATAAAAATGTAAAAATCAGTAATTTTAAATATATGTAGGATTACAAAAGATTTTTTAAATATTTATATTGAGGGATCAGTAGGATTTGTAGGTCAAATTAGGAATTCCACAGAGGCGAACCCTCTGATATGAAAATATCTGGAGTCTGTGAATTATTTTCCCATTTGGTCTCTGGTAGGTTGAGATGTTGTTCTTGTATTGTTTTGTATTTATAATACTTATATAGTTCAATTGCATAGCGTGGTTTGAGTAGATGATCATTTGGGGAAGTGTGTGAAAGGGTTTAGTTTTTCCTGTGGGGAAAATTTAACCATCTTAAATTTGGTGCGTATGTAAAATAAAATACTATAATATTCGAAATGTACCACGCAAACGGTGTAATTCGAATATTATAGTATTTTATTTTACATACGCACCAGATTTAAGATGGTTAAATTTTCCTTAGCAATAAAATACTATAAAATTTGATTTTGTTAAAATCAGCACCACTACCATTATACCTCAACACGTACAGACAGCGAAAAATGTACAGTGTTCTCTTCACAACATCTGTCAAAAATTCAAAACAAATGATAAGTTGGCAGAGAACAAACAATAAATCTAGTGAACGTTAAATGTCAAATTAAAAAATTCGCCTGAAATCAAAGTGTTGCCATATAAAAAAAATTAATCAGTGTGGAATTTTACAAAATTAATAGAAACATTTTCGGAGACGGGACATTTTCATGTAGTGACGTCACGGGCCCAAATAATGGATTTATTTATTTAAAAATTTAAAAAACTGTACATTTCTAAGAAATTTTACTAACATTTTAGTAATCTTAGTAAAAAAATCTATCCACACGATTTCCAAGTCAATATTAAATCCATGCAAGTGGCCTATTCTCTCATTTCCAAAATATAGATATTACGGTTGCCAACACATCAATCTATGATCAATATCAGAATAAATGTACATCAACCGATTAATCAGATAATCTAGTAATTCAATTTACCAACAAAGCCGATTTCAGAGTAACCTGGTACTAATAACCCCACGATATAAGGGTGAGCTCTGGCGTTATGAAGTTGACGTAATTGAAAATGAAAGAATTTCATGAAGTTTTGCGGCCGAAACTAAGATGGAGACGAATCCGGGAGGAAAGGAGGAGGGGAGGATTAAAGAAGAGAGAGAGGGAGGGAGTGGGAAGACGGTGAAAGTGGAAGGGAAAGCGGAAGTGGAGGGAACCGTGGGAGGGGAATGTGGGCGGGAACGGGGACGCATGTTAAAGAAAACGCGGGGAGAAACAAGTTCTTTCTTTGAAAAATATTTCATCTATGTAAATGGTAAAATCTGCAGTTTAACCAATGAGATTATCTCGTACAGCAAAATTTAAACGCATCCACCTGCTTCATGTATTTATTATTCACAACTATATTATTGCTGATTGACTTTGCGCTCATAATTCAGCGCTCATAAAGAAGAAGATGGAGATATATGTAATTACGAATGTTGGAGCAGCGCGCTAATATTTAAAGCTATAAAGCGATGCGAAAATTGTGAAAATGTTTAATAAAACACGACTCGTTTAAAATATAGCAAAAATATCGCGGGGGTTGTCTTTAACAGCTTTAATGAAATACTGTGAATTTTTTCATACATATAACTTGTAAAATAACTGACACAGACGTATTAATAATAATTTTTGGAGCATATTTTGCGATTTTTTTCTATTGAGGCAATTTTATATAATTTGCGTTTCGGCGTGGGGTTGTTATCTTCAAGAATAACATATATTTTTAAAGAGCTTTAAAACTTAAATTATTTAAGGGAGATTTGTAAGAAATCGGTAGAAATTCGGGTAGCGGCGGCTTAAACATATTACATTCATCATTAACTCATTCTTTATATACCTACTTCATTCTTTTACAATTTGGGAGGCGGGTATGGGTACCGCCGCTCCGGAAACCATTTATTGGAAAACCAACACCTCTGCAATAGGTCACCCCAAGTGGTTCGCTACGTTTGGTGACTTAGCAGGGGTGCCCGGGTTGATGGGATTAGGTTTGTCCGGATTTTGGCAGTGGATGCGTCTGCCCACCAACTGCGTGGCAGTCCGGATCGGGAGAAACTTCTTGGGGAGATATTTGACCTCTCCAGCAGGACTATCTCGAGACATTACCTTGCACCGCAGTGGGAGGGATATATACGTACGTCCGTCACTCCCGGACACCCTGATCCCCAGACTCCTACCCACCCTGCATACCTTTTTCCTTCCCAAAACTTCCTCTCCTTCTTTTCCCTAAAAAGAACCTCCACACAGCATCCCTAAAGATGACATAGGCCCTGAGGCGAACATTATTTTCTCACAGGACCTACTGTATGAAAAAAAGAAAAAAAAATTGAAAAAAAAATCGTCCTAGATAGGAGTGACAGTAGATCTTTACTAAAAAAATGAGTTGATAAATCATCTACAGAATGATGTTTGATGGGAACAGTAACGACACTTGTTTTGAGTCAGGAAGCCGTCAGAAGTCGCGGAAAGGGGTGAAAGTTTAAAATCAGACCATTATTCCTAGTCTATAGTCCAAATTAAATGACGTCATAAACAAATCGGGGTTCCCCGTAATTTAAGATCAATTAAATAACGCTGACTGTGCGATGGGGAGATTGAGATAGTGAGGGGTGGGGACAATCGTCACCTAACGTGAAAAATTTAATTTTGTTCTTGCCGAAAATCACGCTTTAATTTTCTTTTTAATATTTATTAAAATAAAGACAAACCTTCTTGGGCTGTGAATAACTTGAAAATGTTTTAACACATCCTTCTCGCCTCTTTTTTAAAAATATTTTTAACACTAACCCCATATAGGATGCCTTGAGTAAAAAAAAATCCCTCGAGGCCTATTCCATCTTTGGGGACGCTGTATGTAGAGTTTTTTATGGATAAAAAGGAGAGGAAGTTCTGAGAAGGGAAAAGGTATGGGGGTGGGTAGGAATCTGGGGGTCAGTGTTTCCAGATGTGACAGATGAATAAATTCCACTCTCGCACTGTGGTACAAGGCGGTCTTGAGAGAGACCGGCGGTCTTGAGAGAGATCAAATGTCCGCCGGATCAACTGTCCGCCAGATCAAGTGTCGGCCGGATCAAATGTCGGCCGGATCAAATGTCGCCGGACCAACTGTCGCCGGACCAAATGTCGCCGGATCAACTGTCATGGAACCGTTTTTACCATAAACAAAATATCACGGTTCATGTTAAGGGTAATAGATTGGAAGTTTCTCCATAAAAAAAATGGTTTCCACCAAACCGAGACTTCAAAGTATCTAAAAATAATTGAAACAAAAAATTTTAACTGTAAAAAACTTCACAAACTAATTTTTGGTCCCTGCACCAGCAATAAAGTGCATATTCCTGTTAATGAAAAAGGGTGGTACCTACAGTTATACCATTGTAATGGAAAACACTAGATTGGTCCGTGCAAAAAAAAAAATTTATCGAATATAGTGTCGATCTGAAGACGTATTTGTAAAAAAAGTCTATCCAACTTACAGAGGTAATCTTGTACCCTTTAGGAGCATAGTTCAGAATGTAGGTAAAAAGGAATTTATAGACATCGGTTAATTTTATTACCAATGCCTATATTGATTTTCGAGTATTAATTAATTTATTAATGCTAATTATAATATTAATGGTTGTAATGGTAGGACACTCCTGGGCTTTTGGCATCAATTGTAATGAACCCTACCTAGCTCATTCACTTTTCTAAGCTTCTACCTCGTAGTTCAAATCTCGTAGCTCCTATCCCGTAGCCACGTTCATAATTCTACCCTTATGTCCTACTGATCACACGATTAGGTATGATGGCCTGACTTAACCCTCTTTCCGGTTTGTTTCTACCTCAGGCTCGTGATTTTTCAAACCCCTATACTTTTATAATCTAGCTAATCCTACCCTATCTTCTCAAATCCCTGCGATTTTCTCAAAGTAATCAAGATTTAAGATTTTTAGTTCACATTATTTCTATATTTTGCGTTGTGTGTTTTTTTTTGTTTAGAATTTACATCTGTATACATACTTAATTTGCACACATATGTCGAGAAGATAACGTATTACGTGTGGTAACCCCTAGATTATTTTAGAGAAAGTGTGAGAGTTTTCAGATCTATTTACTTATTATTATTTAGGTATCTTTACAGAGTTTGATAAACTAGCCCCGCCTTAGACTTCGTGTCTACTTGATTTCTGTAGGAATTTAGTTTGTTTATTTAATTCTTCCTATCACCGCTACATCAATAATATAAAACAACACTTAATGAATTCAACATTTCAAGAAAGAAAACTTTACCCTACCGGTGTAGGATGGTCGTATTCGAGAGTCCAGTTTTCTCAATTGATTTCCTTGTCTGCAACCTCCCCTAACATAATGGTTTTGTATTCATGGTTAGTATTCATGGTTAGTATTCGCAAAATTGTTGGAAAAGTAGGAATGGATGGATATGGGAAGAGGGATAAAATGTTTTCTGAAAAGTCGGCTCCTCCGCTATCCAAGTGAAGACCGATGAAAAACAATCACAAACCGGTTTCTCCCAGTACGCTTGCTAGGCTTGTCCTTAGGTCCGAGTTTTACCCTCTTCAACGGGCGTCTCTTGCTACGAAAAGGGCTTTTCACACCAGATGGGAGACTACCAAGTCTTCATGCCGTTTTTCTGTCTTACTCCGACTTCCGTCTCCTCCGGATTGAATTTAACTCTACCGAGTCTAGAAGGGGTATTTAATGTCTTCCCTTATCATGACTTTATCCGTCGAATGTGGCAAGCAGCTGTTTTTTGGCGAATTCATACTTCCACGTGACTAGCCATTAGCAATACGCTCCCCCACCTCTGACTAGCTGACATAAAACGCACCTCATGAACCTTATGTTTGCTTTTAGGTTTGACAAGAACTTACGGTATGCATATAACCTGTAGTTTTAATGCCGCGTCAGCGTATTGTCCGCATACGACCTTCTTCTCCCCGCATGCCCCATATCGATAATACCGCCACAGGATCAAAACTCTCCATTCAGGAAGGTTGACACTTACATTTCCGGTTAGCTCATAAATACATACCGAAGCCTTGATGTTTAAGTTCGAGAGCAAATTTAGGATTCAGGACTGTATGATTATTTGAACAGTGTTTTTTAAATGAGGTCACTAGTTCCTCGTGTGTTAAGTATCTAGGATAGCGGGTGATTATGGATCTTGAATATCTACTTTCTAAGAGAAAAATTAGAAAAATTAAATAAATCATATCTGTGTAAGTTATCATTGAAATCAATGACCTCCTGAATAGTTGTGATAAGCTCTCTTTGAGTTTGAAGCTAGTCGCAGTATTTTACTTTGCGAAATTTTGCATGCTGAATCAATGCTACCTATTGGCGATCGCTCTAGTATAATCAAGTTGTTTAGAATTGAGTGAATTTAATTTTATTTAATTTTCGATGTTACTTTCCACATATTGACTGAAGTTTCCGTCGTAAGCTATAATTGATAAACTTGCCCCTTGACATTAATGCTTTGTTTTGTTTGTTCGTTAATGGAATCTAGGTGATTGTGTCAATAGATGACATTGAAATCCGATCAAAATTTATGATACACAATTGAAGGTCATATAAACATACCCTAATAATGCTAGTGAAAGGAAGCGATAGGTATTTGTTATGCCTATCAATTGGCTATTTGCATTGATTTTAGTGTTACATATTTCATTTCTCATGCTTATTTGTTTTTATTTAATTTTTTTCCCTCATCTTATTATTGTCTTAATTTTGTAATTTTAAAATATGGAAGATATTGCATTCCACTTCCCCTGCATACATTCTGGAATAAATTATTATTATTATTATACAAGTACGCCAATATAAATACCTAAAATTGATTGAGAGGTACATTTCTATCACATCGTGTAATACCTAATTTAATTACATTGTGCCAATAAATAATTACCTCCAATGAACGAATGAACGATAATAAATAGATACATCATTTTTATGGTTTATTTGTTTACACTTCATACATACAAACTTCGGTATACTGGTCTACTTTGAAGATTGTTTATTTCTGCGGTCATTGTCCTTTCGAAGCACGATTCATTGTTTAACTAATTCCTTTCTATCTTATTTGTCCTAGTTTTTTTTTCCAAACATTGATCGTTTAAGTAGGCACTTTGCTAACCTAAAAGGTATCTAGATCACCTAGTTTCAACTAAGGTATTCCTTGCTTGACCTAGTTTTAAGAAATATAGGCGTTACGGTCACGAATCAACCTGATATCTTATGTCGCCAATCCTTATATGCGCTTAAATAAACAATACACCTACCTAACTAAAACGAGTACTTGTATGACCTATTTAAGTAGGTGTTTCCTGTTTGACCTAATTTTGAGACGCACGGTTACTTCCGCATACGAAATATAGAATTAAGAGATTTTTCGATAGTCATTCATTATGTTCTACGCGCCTCGACACGTTTTATATGAGTTTGAATAAATTAGCGTATTTACCTTACTAAAGAAAAAACCTACATATGTGGCCTAATTCTAAAGTAGATATTTCCTGTTTAACCTACTTTCGAACAAATCGGAATTGTTATCCTGCGTGAAAAAATAACATAATTTTTTAATTAGTGACAGTGTGTTAGTGACAAAAACTTCAAAGGTTCGATTGATTTATTGGTGATGTACGCCCGTCGCTTTTCTCCTTGCCTCTGAAAATAATTAATAATTGTTTTAATCTTACCAGCCTCGATCGATTACAATTTTTCCAAACGGGAATTTTATAACATCGACATTGTGATCGAGGCTTCCTTTTTGTTTCCTAGCTAATGGGTTCCTATCGGCCTTTTTTGAGAAATGACCCTCCCTAAACTTTTCAAATATCTGGCTATTATAAGATTCATTTCGGTATTTCACTTAGTTTTTCAACCTCGCATTAACTATTGTTTTTTTTATTTCATTCGCATTTGAGAAATGATTTATCCAATTGCAAATCAGATGTTTTAATTTTATAATCCGGAATAAGGTAAATTATTATTTATCCTGAATATTTTAATATCACTTTAGAATTAATAATCGTAGATACGCACGTTTTCTAAGTGTTCGAGTTACTATCACTATTGTTTATAATAGTTCGTTATTTAATTCACAATGAAAATTTAAGGCATCTTATTATGGAAACACTGTCCCAAAACCATGACTCGAGCAATTCGTTATTGTTATTTATTTCACCGATGTTAAGTAATTTAAAGAAAAATTATCGTTTTAATTATTATATCACCTTTAGTTAGTTTTAAAAATTGCGCGATATATTTCTTTTATCCGGTAAACTTTATTTATTTTAAGATACTGTATTTTTGTTAAATGTTATAAAACCACTAAATATAAGTTGTAAGAGAAAACCCCGAATATTATTAAATTCTTATTAACTGACTTTAAACACTTCCATTATAAGAAACACCCAAACTTTCACGAAGTATTATTTTTAATCACTCTTTTGGACTTTTATTCCACAGTTTTGAAAAAGGGAAAATTACACACCGAATTTACTACTTTGCAAACACTAGTAGAAACTTCAACTTTCAATAAAGAGTTTTCCACGACGACTCATATAACCGCGCACTTTTACGTTTGTTCTTGGATCGCGGACTGTACCCGACCTGCCAATGGACCCTCTTCTTTTCTAAAACATTGCGTTTTAAGGACTTCTTAGAGCTCTCTCTTTATAGGAAAATGACTTCTGATCACCCAGGCCTTCATAATCAAAACTCCCAAATTCATTAATATGACCTTTTGTTAAATCTCTGATAATCTCCTATCTCATGTCTTAGATCCAAACTAGTCTAGTATCTCTCACTCGTAGAAAATCACATAGATTTTCGCATGTTATATTTATATTAGAATTTTTACGTGCTTGGTTATAAGTCATCGTTAATGCCCACACCATAAAAAGTAATTAGTTTTTTTTAAAGTGTAATTCTGTTTACATCGTTTCACTTAAACGACCTCCTTAATTACTTGGAATCGTGTTCTGTAAATTTCTTTATATAATATCATGTCAACAAAATGATAGCCAATCTTTTCCTCTTGTCCAACGATTAGCAATTCCTTCGACGATTCACTCGTATTTCCTACGCTACGTTAAGCATCTTTTCCTGTGATTTGATTTAATTGTAGAGTGACTAAAAATGTACCGCGGTCTTAGATATGTAATTTTCTCAAACTCCTGTTTATTGTGAATGGTGTTGTTAGGTCAGAGTATTTTTTATACCGCTGCCATTAAAGTTAATTTAAGTAGTTTTAATTAGTTTTCTTTGGAGATATCTGTTTCTAATAACTTCGTTCTATCGTTCCATTTCCGTATCAATAGGTTTTTCCACTTTCTTCAGGTTATTATCTTCAGTCTGTGAAATTTTCCGAGATTTTTCCCGTTTTTGTGATCATTCTAGGTCGGTTTTTATCAAATCGTCCTCTGGGACCATTCATGTTACGTTTTCCGTGCCCTTATTGATTATTTATCATTTTTTTATTTTCAACATTCCCGTCTAAGATTTTTTCATTTCCATTTGAAATGTTAGGCGCCCAAAACCTTCAGTTCTCGATCGCGCCTTATGTAAACATGACTCGGGGTCAATAAACGTCCAATTCTTTATCTTCGATACTGTTTATTATTCAGTTCGTTCAACTTTCGTTCCTGTGAGAATTAATTCAAGGCCGCTCAATCTGGCCAAAGTCCACTAGGACCCTACACGCCTCTAATTTCTCTGTTTGGTTCAGATTATTTTTAATCGCCTTACTCGTTTTTTCGTTGGTTGAATTTCAACTTCCTTTATTCTCGTGATAACTGGATATGGGGCTTCCCTCATTTCAGTCTCTATACAGATTTCCGTAATAGTTTCCAACTGCTCGGACAGGTGTCGCCGAATGTACCGATTTCTCTACATAATATTTAGGGGAGAAAAAAAATTCCTTGTAGGCTTCTCGTAGGATGAAGGTTACCATTCATCACATGGTTAAATATGGTAATACACCACTTATATTGAATTAATTAATGACAGCCAACCAAGTTTCGTTTATCTCAAGCTTCATTAGAGCTTATTAACAGCTTGAGCTGTAATTACATACAGACACACATTTATGTACATGAATATAATACAATGAAAGAAAGAGCTAGTTGGTTGTCGTATGTTATTAATTCTATGAAAGTGACAAGTCTCTGGATGTTTTCTTTCATAAATATTACAATTTTTCAAGTAATATTACAATTTTGGAGGCGGGTATGGGTACTGCCGCCACGGGAACCATTTATTAGATACCAAACACTTATTTATTTATTGGATACCCAGCACCACAGTGGGAGGGATGGATTTAAAGGTCGGTCACTCTTGGATCTACTGTCACCCAGATTCCTACCCACCCCTCATACCCTTTTCCTTTCCAGAACTTTCTCTCCTTTAAAATTTAAAAAAAAGTTCCCAAGGCAAACTTGAAAATGAAATGGAATTAAATCAATTAAACTTGATAACAACAAGGGCGGATCCAGGGGGGGTCATGGGGGTCATGATCCCCCCCCCCCCTGGGCTGGGTCCAGGACCTAGTTGGACCTACTTTTTACTTGTATCTATTATTATCAAATTTAAATTATAGCTTTTTGTGACTTGACCACGACTATGTGACCCCCTCCCCCCTGACGCTATGTGACCCTCCCACTGGCGCCAAAGCTGGATCTGCCCTTGGATAACAATATATACATAAATCAAAAAATCACATTTCTTTTCAGGCTCTCTTCAAGACCAAAGTTCCCACCTGTCTTATTTTTTGCCTACCGCACATCATCCCCAAAGGTGACAAATATAAAATAAATTGTTATTAACAATTTTTATAAACCCATAGAAAATCGAATCCTCCTATATTCGAAGGTTGTGTACATTTTTCAAATAAGCATGGGATGAAATGTAAACTGTGTTGGTAGTGATATCATGTCACAATAGCCAATCTAGTGTGAGGTATGTCGACTGGGGAAGTATTTCCACCCTTTTGGGGGTTGGGTGGCAAGTTTTTGCTTGCTTTTCACTTCCTGTTTCCGTTTGAGCTGAAAATTAAAACGCTGTATTAATTTTGTGCTGATTACTTATGGAGGCGACCTACTCGTAACGCTTTGCATTCAAGATATTAGCTGTAGAATTTAATTTTCCTTTTAAAAGCACATAAAACATCGATTTTGTTTATGCAAACATTATAATGTTGGAAGAAAATTACTAATAATTATTTAAGAGGATTTCGTACCTTGTTGGAATCTCACCGGAAATTCAATTGTGCCGGTTACTCAAAATAGCGTAGGCAGCGACATCTAACGGTACTTAGACAGTAATAGCTACTGAAGAAATACACCCATGTGTTGTAGACGTGTCTGCGTGCCTGAAGTCATTTCATCGTAATCTTAGTTCAGCACAATTTGGGAAGCGGGTAAAGATTCCGCCGCCCCGGGAACCATTTTTGAATAACTAACACCTCTGCCATAGGTCATCCCAAGTGGTTCACTACTTTTGGTGACTTAGCTGGGGTGCCCGGGTTCATTGGGTGAGGTTTGTGAGCCTTGGCGGCGGATGAATCTGCCCACCAGTTACATGGCAGGCCGGATCGGAAGAGAATGGTTGAGGTAGTCCCTTCGACTTCTCCAACCATTTGATGGATAACCAACTCCTCTTCCATAGGTCATCTCAAGTGGTTCGCCACGTTTGGTTACCTAGCAGAGGTTCCCGAATTTAAAGGGTGAGATTTTTCCGGGTCTTTGCAACAATTGCGCCTGTCTACCTTCTGCGTTGCGAGTTGGATCTGGAGAGACCGGTTAAAGGAGACATTTTTTAGCCTCTCCAGCAAAACTCTCTCTGAACATCCCTTAAAGATGATATAGGCCTTGCAGGGATTTTTTTTTTCCTCGGGGCCTCTTGTGTTGAGCTAATGTAAAAAATACTTTCCTAGCTTCAAGTCATCCATCAATGCACAAGCAACGTCTTCCATCTATAAATTGTATAGTGGTATTCTTCAAGTATGGTCAGGTTATTCAAAATTCGGGATTGCCTGAATTTATTTTATTTAAAGAAAATTGTAATTTAACTATTTAAATCTGATTTGGAAAAACTCATAGTAAAGCCCGAGCAACGCTGGGGAGTTCTGCTAGTTTTCATTAAAACTGTTAAATTTAGTTTAGTTTTTTAGGACAGAACGTTTAGTTCCCTTAAAATATTATGTTTTTGAAATATTTGTTTCGTAGTACAATTTTATTATCCTTATGGTTTATCTATTTATTTCTCCATGTCCTCCATAAAACGGGTTTACAGCAATATATTACGAAGAAGATTAGAAATTTGGGGTACATGTAGATAAGTAAGTATAAAGGGTAATTTTTACTATTTTGTGACATGCGTAAAAATATAGTTAGTTGCTTAACTGTTTGTAAGTGTAGTTGATCGATAGTAAATGCAGAATCGTTAAGCAGTTGAATCGCTCTTTTGATTGGCGCAGTGTGTCAGGGCAAAAATGAATTGGACCTCCCACTAGTACGCTTGCGAAACACATACATACTCTTTCAACAAAGGTGGATTAAGAGTAGTTCCATATATTAACATAAAAAATGTTTACCTAAAAATATTTTTCGGCGAGTTTCTAAGGAGTCGAGGGAATAACCAAACACAACCGGAAATATGTCATTTTTAAATCAAATTTTAGACGTATCCACTATTAAAAAAATATAAATTTATTTTTCGAATACTGTTATTTAATCAAGTTTATTTTTTCATTTTTGAAAAAATATGTTTACTTTTGTTATGATAAATTAAGTTTAAGAAACGATAAATAAATAAAAGGCAAATTTGATATCAAATAATCGTACAGTAAAATATATCAATAAATTATCTAGAAAAGCTACTATTCATAAATAAAATTATTTAAAAAAATCATATTTCAGATTGTCCATACTCATCGGAACCGCCCTGTTCAGTTGCAAGGGTTTTGCAATTTGAATTCTCAGCTGCTAGTTAATGAGCCTTAAGAACAAGGATTGGTACATTTATTTAAAGTATATAATACACACATCGATCGTTTTTTAGTTTTGAGATAATGTGGAAATCAATATTGAATGCTCACCGTAAATCTAATATTTCTAATTCTTTTTACATATATAATATTATTATACATGCTATGAAATAACACCCGAAAGCGTAACCGTCCAATACATTAGCACGACATTTTGAAAATTCCTATTTTGAAGTAACCCAGAAAACATCTAATGGTTTTAAACAAAGATAAACTCTTATTTTATATAATTGGTTTTAATAACAGGTAAGAGGTATACACGCTTTGCATTGTAACAGAGAGAAGAATGTGGTTACAGTACATATATTTAATCACAATTTCAACTTAGAGATGACAACAAAAATGGGCGGGAAATTTAAATAACACAACATCATTATTTGTTTATTTCACCACAAGTTTTTCTGGATTATAATTTATTTATTTGGTGGTGTTTATGAATAATCTGAGTATTTTACCAGGTAGGGTACTTTTACGTATATTACACACTTCTGCATACTCAACTCAAATTATGATTTTTCAGATATTTCTGACAATTAACGCGACGATCGATGTGTCCTCTCATATATATATATTTATATATCCTCTCTCCTGAACTCGTAAATTATTTAAGAATTCCCAAACCAAAAGTATTAAATATCTTGGGATTGAAATTGATGAAAATCTACAGTGGAATTCACACATTGAGCTTACCTCAAAAAAGCTAACAAAACTCATCTACTTCTTCAAAAAATTAAGAAACATCTTGTCGATGAGGGATCTAAAGAGAGTATATTATGCTTTATGCCACTCTAGATTGGAATATGGAGTAATAGGATGGGGCTCAGCAGCATCTAATCACTTAAAACAACTTAAGATAACTCAGAATTGCATTATAAAGACCATTCTAAAGGTCCCCATAAGGACGTCAACAGCAGAAATTTTTAAACAGTTTGATGTTCCAAGCATACAGAAAATCTATGCCAAAAACATTCTAGTACATCACCACAAAAATGATTCAGAGGCAGACACCTCACACGCTCATAAAACCAGAGCTAAACAAACAGACATACTTAATATACCAAAGTGTAACTCTTCATTTGGTCAAAGAAGTTCTGCATTTTTAGCAGTAAAGTTATATAACAAACTCCCACTTAGTATCAAACAAATGAAAATAAAAAATAGCTACATTAAGGACATTAAATGTTGGCTGAAGAATCTATCGGAAAATGAACTTACTAGTATACTTAAAACATCATAGAAGTTTCTGGAAAACCTTATCCAATGAAGTTAAACCATAGAAGTCGCTGAAAAACTTATCCAAAGCATAGTCCCCCTCAGCACAGGATCTCCTAGTGAGGAGGACTACGAATATATTTTATATATACATCTAACTAACATGTTTCATATAAAAATGTAAAAAATATTATATAGTTACTAAAATAAAAAAAAATAAAAAAATAAAACATACCTACATGGCCAACCAGACTAAACCATTTTTTCATTTGCCAGCGTGCAGAACCAACCTTAGAAAAAATTCTCCAATCCCCCGTATATACGCGCAATATAACACGCAATTTAACAATATCGATATTCTTAATAATACTCTTGTGAAATACCGAAACGAAGTCAAACGTACGACCACAAATGTTAATTAAATTAATGCACAACTATAGAAAAGGTACAGCATGAGTATCTCCTGTCCCCATCCCACCTTCCTCTGCCTCTTGCCCTTTCCTATTCCTTCTTCCTTCTAATATACTTATATATTGTTTTTGTTGTTGTTATTTTCATTTTCATTTTATGGTTATTACCAATTACAATAGTATATTATATCATAATAACCAACATTAGCATAAGAAACTGTTTTGGCTTACCTCATGTTTAACCTCTTGTATAACTCATCCTGTATATAAATTGCTGTTTGTTTCTTACAATAAATAAATATATACATAGGTAACGCATTATCTATGTCTAGGATATGATCTTTTCAGAAGGGCTCAAATAATTGAGCTATTTTCCAGAATACTGCAAATGAAAGCTGCGTGTATGGTGTTCTCAGTATTGCAATTAAGCTTTTCAAAACTTTCGGTAAAAATGTAAAAACTACTTTGTAAAACTTAGATTTTATCGCGTCTCTGAACCCTAAATTGCCAGACAAACTCGTGACAGAATTGCAAGGGAGAGAACTGCTCGCTATTATTATTTTAAAAGTGGATGCGTAATGCGGACTCGAATCGCAGCGTCGAGTGGAGTAAAGCTTCCCCAGAGAAATGGGACAAAGATAACATGAAACAATAATTCGTGAGAGATTTGTAGGGTGGTTAGGAAAATAGTACCTGGTTTCTGCGCTTTTTTAATTAATACCGTTTAAGTTTAAAATTAAATCTTTAAGGTGATTGTTAAATTTATAAGGTCGCAATCAGAAAAAAAAACACTCTGATCTAATAAGTGTTTTAGTTTATTTTACAAGTTCCGTTTAACATGACTGCACTTTTTAAAGCTACACAGTTCGGTCCCATGATACATGCTTACGTCACTGGCTGATTAGGAAAAGAGACAGAATTAAACTATCCGAATGTATTTATATAGATGGTAAAAACTCAAACTAATTAAAACAAAAACTTACTGATGTGGTGGATAACCTCCAAAAGCTGTCATATCAAAAATGACATTCTAGATTAGAAATCTGTTTGACCATAATATATTAAACAATTCATAAAAATTACCTAGGGTGTTTAGCTAATTTCCGAACCAGATTTATACATTTTATTCCACAGAGGGCAATGGTAGCTAGTTATTGATTTAAAAATAACCAACCATTGAAAACGTATAAAACGCAGCAATTAAACACACTTATTTCCGATATCGGTGACATGTATACATTCTGAATCTTAATTCTAAATACTAATATAGGGAAATAATACAAAGTCGGTGGATGATTTCAATTTATCACCAAACAAATACAAAATATTGTTACTGAGGCAGTTCATGAGATCTAGCATTGTCGATCAATAAAACTCTATATCGATATTGTCCAAATCCGTCTTCTATGATCAGTTATCAATAACAATTGATAAGAGATATTCCGACCGACGACTGATAAATTTTACCCCGGCTTCCATAGTATCAGATAAGTTTATTTGGATAATGTCGTTCGTTATGCAAAATTACTGGCTTATTAATGAACGGTGTTCAACTAACAAAGGTCTTAAAATTGAATGAAGTCGAATACGCGATTCATAGACTTAAACAATTCAACAAAGACGCGACAAATTAATTCCGTTCGATCGTTGAGAAACGAAAGTGTGTGAAATATAACTAAAGACCTCATTAACCAATTAATTCTCGTTTAGTGTAAAAAAGTAAAAGTGAACCGCTAATGCATAGTTAGGTGAGTATTTCAATTCAACATTTCCAAATTATTAATATTTTTAGGTAAATTTTGGAGTGTCAATTAGAAAATATCTCCCGTATTGCTGGTGGATATCGATTGCTTATTTATTCCTTGTCAGTATCGGTTTGGCTTGTCAATGGTGAAACCGTTTTCAGGACATCGATATAAAATCATCGGAAGTTACGCCTATCGATCCGATATTGTGAAGTTAATAGTTTCACTGTGCTAGAGCTCCAGTTATATCTTCACTATTCATGTCGATGGGGAAATTTGGGACAAAAGTTTAATTGTTCAGGAGAGCGAAAAGTTTTTTTTTTTAAATTGTATCTCTTATTTTTGTAGACCTATGATTAAAATTTTATATTATAAAATTTCATCGAGTAGATCTTTCGGAACACTTCACATTTATTATTGATTTATTTAATGTTATTTAGACTGTTGGTGTAGGCGTGAGATGAGATCTTGCAGATCTTAATGAAACGCACATGGACGAGTTGGTTATTTATTTTGCACAATATTATACGTCTGTGTTGTAAAGCTACCTTCTAGCTAATAAAGCTTTCGGGGATTAAGGAGAGCGAGCAGGAACATCCATCACCTTTTATACCCTGTTTCTGCCGTCTAGATTTTGCATATTTAAAAATCAGGAGTACCACCAAAACCATTCTCACGTTTAATAACCAAAATTATTTTTTTTTTAATTTTTCAGAAAAAAATCCAATTGAAATCTAGGTCGTAAAAGACACATTTATTTTCCTTGAAATCTTTCGAAAACGCGGATCTAAAGAGAAAAAAGGAGAAAAATTACCTATTTAACTCATTTTTCGATTTTTTTGTCCTTTACAGCATTTCAAATTTCCGCTATCGGTCTTAAAAAATATATATATTTAAAGGCGTTAATAAATAATTATAATATATGCACATTTTAATGCAGCATAACGTCCATTGGTCAAATGCATTTTAAGTATAGTTTTATATAAGTGATGGATGATCCTAGTTTGTCTAAATTAGTAATTGCGTAATTAGATAAGACATTACAGAAATTTATATATTAATATTTTGAATACAGCCATAAACCTAACCCTAGTATGTTTATTTTATATGTTTCATTGATATATTATATTGGGAGCACCCTGTTGACCGGCGTCGGCCAGACGCGTACCGGCGCGGCGCCGCGGCGCCAAACTCTCCCCTAGTCGCCTCCGACTTCTTCCACCTTCCACCATCATCCCCTACCTTCCCTTCCCTACCCCTTACTACTGTATAATACTCTTGCCGACTGCTGCGACTATTGTGTCCCCTTGTAACGCGGTGGGGTTGGGAATAAGATCACATGGATACAGGGGTGCATGGTGAAGGGATGGAGTGGTGCAGGAGGCTGTACCCGCAAAGCTACAGGAAATAATATTTATCATGGGTGAGTGAGATGTTTTGATGCTTATATAACTTCAATCGTTATACAACTACGTGTTTCAACTGTCATATAAGACTTTCGTAACACCGCACAGTTAAATTCATAAGTGTTGTATTGTTGAAGTAATCTGGACATAATTAAGAATAGCATTTAATAGTACTGTAATTACCGAGAGGAAATAGGTGTAAAATGGCGTTTTAATTGATTTTCATTAAATATTTTTTAACACATAAGGAACATATATATTATATTAATACCTCGGGGTCATTTTACACATATATCTAAGAGTATATTTAATTTTCGAATAGTTTCCTCAAAAAATAACGGAGATATCAGCTGCCATGCATTGCAAGTCGCTATTCGGCTGGGCAATTTGTGTACATCCTGGTGGTCAAAATTTTCATCTGAAATCAATTTTTAATTTTTCAAAAAAATTTACTTTTTTTTCTTCTATTTGAACTTCACTCCTTTCAAAATAATCGAAAATTCATATTTTTTTGTGGAATGGGAAAATTTTGTACGATTTTTTTGTAATAAAAAAAATAGTTGAAATAAAGATTATGTTTAGGATTGAGATTCAAATATAGCATATTTGTATTAAAAAACTATGGTCTGAGTTTGATAACGATTGATCACAAACTCTAGGAGCAGAAAGGATACACAAATTCGAAAAAAGTAGTTTCGAGAAAAAGGCGTTTGAAGATAAGAGTGGCAGTAAAGGTAAGTTAAGGAAGTAAGAAATCAATTTAAACAACTTACTTGTTAATCAGCTATTCCAGCACCATATTGCAGTCCTACAGTCGACCGCTCCGTACTACATCACTACATGCCAAGTGCTCCAACTGTTAGACCAAGGGACACTCACTCAAACGCTTATAACTTTAAACGGCGGGGAATTTTGGTTTGAAATTTTCAGAATATATGAATAGTTCCACTATCAATTTATGAAAAACATAAAAAAATGAAAGGCTCTACACGTACGTACGTACGACCTCCGTAGTCCAGTGGGTAAGACTCTTGACTCACAATTCGGAGGTCGCGGGTTCGAATCCGGCATGCGCAAATAAATTTTATTTGATTAATTTGTGTTATTTCACAATTAATTCATTTAAAATAATATATAGTATATTTGCGGCATGTTCCAGAGTGGAAGATACTATCAGTATCGCCCTGGTGTAAGACCACCATTCAGAATTGAAACGTTGCTTGAAAATGGCTTTAGCCGTGTTTGGTGACCAGATCTGAATAGCCAGGTACTTCCCAACCTTCCTCTTCCCCAACTCCTTCCCCTCCCCACTACCTTCAGCCTCACAACATACCCCCATTGGGGATGCCATAGTCTCACTGGCTCCAGACGGGAGCAGTTGAGATTCTTGTGCGGCATTCACTGTAAAAAAAAAAAAAAAAAAGTACGAGTATTTCCCCCCTTGATATAATAAAACTCGCTTCAAAAATTGTTTCTAATAACTCAATTTATTTTTATTTGAAATATCTAAACCTATTTTTTTAAATTATCACATCTTCTAACAATATTTGAAAATATACTACTACCACCACAGTATGCGGAAAATGTTTCTTGAGTCGTGATGGGAGACTTAGCCAGCCGAGGAATCGAACACGCAACGGCCAGATGGGACCCAAACGCGATGCCAACTTAGCCACTGACCGATCTAAAATATATGTAGATTATTTTCGTAGTCCTCCTCACTAAGAGATCCTGTGCTGAGGAGGACCATGTTATAAATAAGTTTTCAGCGACTTCTATGGTACAACTTCATGGTTTGGGTAATGTATTTTCAGTAACTTCTATGACGATGTTATTAATATAGTAGTAAGTTCTTTACCCGATAGTTCCTTAAGTCAAGATTTGGTGTCCTTAATGTAGTTATTTTTTGTTTTAATATTTTTGATACTGTGGGTTTATTTGTTATATAACTTTACTGCTGAAAATTCAGATCTTCTTTTTCAAAAGATAGTATTACACTTAGGTACATTTGGTATATCTATTTGATTGGCTCTGGTTACACCTACTTAATTATAATCCATAATTATTTTACTGAACATTTTAAATTTTAAATTCCAAAAAACGATTTACACAATTTCTTCAAAAAATTAAATCTTTATTATCCAAGTTTGTTCGAGCATCTAGGTACCATGATAATGATTATACCAATTTAACAGCTCTTAGTAGCAACCACGAATATGCGAACTTTGGCGGGATAAACAGGTAGTTTACGACACGTACAGAACCGGAATGAAACAAACAAATTTACAGACGAATTAATTGCCACATGGTCGACATAAAACAGGACTTCGTTACTTCTCAATTTGAGAGGCAGGCACGTGTACCACCGCCATTTACTGGATAACCTCTGCCACAGGTCACCCTACGTGGTTCGCTACGTTCGGTGACTTAGCAAGGGTACTCGGGTTCATGTGGTAAGGTTTGTTCAGGTCTTGGTGACGGATGCGTCTGTCTACCAACCGCGTGGCAATCCGGATCGGGGGAGATTGGTTAAGGGAGACCTTTTGATCTCTCTAGTAGGCCTCTCTCGAAACATCGTCTTGCACCGCAGAGTTTTGGTTTCATAAATCCGTTACTCCTGGACATACTGACCCCAGATTCCTACCCACCCCTAAAACTATTTTTCCTTCCCAGAACATCCATTTTTTTAAATGACCTCAAAATCTCCTGTGTGGAGCTAATATAAAAAATAAAAATAAATTATGTTGACGTTTACCCACTTCAAGTACTTATCTAAAAGGCTTGTAAATAATTATATTTTTTGAAAAAATAAGTTATTTGTGTATTTACGAGAAGGAAGAAACTCCACGATTTTTTGGTTGTGAATGATTTTTGCACCCTCAAAACTGGATGGCATTTTTGCACAGAAAAGAGCCTAGAGTGGCGTGTTTGTGGCAGCTGTTGACAGCTTCTCTGATAAACGAACTTATGTGCGATACTAAACGCGTTAAATCTCAATTATGTCCACTGGACATTGTTCAGTGTTGTCTCAGTAAACTATCATCACTTTTCAATTCATCTAAGGTTCTTTATTAAGTAAAGACCCTAACAACAATACAAAATAACCACCAGTCATTCAAACTGCAAACTAATTCAGCATAATAATCATCTCCGCCTCATTAATAATTGCCGTCGTATCAAAACAAGTCTGCGGCCTCTTACTTATGCTTCTGTTTCTTTCACGTCTTTGCAACAAAACATTTCACTTTTGTTTTGCGGTCGGGTTTCCGTCTTCCGGCCGTTTGTTCACCTCGCCATAAATACCGCCCTACTCCATCTGTACTCGCCATCCGTTCTCCACTTCCCCCTGCTGAAATGTGCTGCAGCGAGTTCCGGACAAGGGACCGTCCTTTCAATGAGATCTTTTAAAGAACATTACAAAAGAGAATACAAATTCATAGATCAAAAAATCCATTAATTTATGATTACAATCAATTATGAACAATCAATGATGTAGTGCTAACAATTAACCGGGGTGAATACATACATAATTACAGATCACTGCATGAAATTACCAATACAGTATCATCCGCGTACACGAAGTGTTTTACATGTTTAAAAATGTACTTAATAAAAGATACATAAATTATATATAAAATTGGACCTAATATGGAACCTTGAGGAACGCCTTCTAAACTTCTTATTTTTTTTACTTAAGGTGTTCAATAGCTTTATTTTCATGCACCGGTTGTTCAAGTAATTTTCAAAGCGTTTTTGAAGTCTTTCTCTTATTCCTATGATTTCTAGTATTTGCAATAATGTTCTATGATTGATAGTCTCAAATGCCTTGGAATAATCTATGAATAAAACTAATACATAATTTTTACTATTCAATTCATTATTTATTAAGCTGGCAAATTTTTGTAGTAACATTTCAGTGCCTTTTTTGGAAGCCATTTTGATTGGTATCAATAATAGAAAAATTTTCCAAATCTTTGATTTCAGCTGAATGTATTTTTCTAAAAAAATTTCAAGTGATGGCAAAATATTAATCGGCCTATAATTACCGAGTAGAGTGTGATTTAGTTGTATACTTTGATCAAAAACTGAATTTTATTTCATATTGAAATTAGATCTAATAAAGCTTTGAAAATGTTGGGTTTTATTAAAATAATACTTGTCATTAGTTAGGAGTCAAATCCAATACAACTTGACAGTGTGGGCACCAAGTTGTGCTATTCATTCACTCGCGGTAGAAAGAATTCAAAATAAATTCTTAAGATTTATTAATTTCAGAATTGGTATCACTAGGGAATGTGTCAATTGTAGTTTTCTGCTGTGTCAACTATATTAATTAAATTATCCGAACGTAAAATAAATAGACAGCCCTGAATATATATCATAACTAATCTTTGTCCATACTCCTCGCAAACCAACATCCAAGCAATATCTAACGTTCCGTTTTGACAACTTCAACATGGAATCACAATTGTATACTCCCGTTCGCCGTATACAAAAATGGGTAATGATTATAAAGATGTTGTTGACATATTTAACGCATTAATCATTAAATGCAAACAGGTCAAAGTAGAATTTATATCGGAAAGCAAATCAATAAATCTAATTAAACAAACTGCCAAGCTCTGCTTCGACTTATTTCCTTTATATATTGTTATATTATAAATCTTGCCAGTTTGTATTATATTGTTATATATTATAAATCTTCCCAGTTTGTATTATATTGTTATATTATAAACCTTCCCAGTTTGTATTATATGGTTATATTATAAATCTTCCCAGTTTGTATTATATTGTTATATTATAAATCTTCCCAGTTTGTATTATATTGTTATATTATAAATATTCCTTCTTAACTGTTTTTCCGACTTGCATGATGTAGTATTTTGTTTTTATAATATTATTCCCATTTTTATATTCTTTGGTAAAAGCACTGTTCTGGGCACTGCACTGGACGTGAAATTCAAAATAAATAAATAAATAATATTGTTCAGTGGTCGTAAGGTTACTTAGGAGTTATATTAGATTTCAAACTAACATTCAACAAGCTTGCAGAATATACACAAAAGAAAACTAGGAAAAAAATATCTTTTTTGGGAAGAATTCGGCAAAAACTATCTAGTAAAACTGCAATCACTATCTACAAATCAATTATTGCTCCACATTTTAACTGTTGCTCAACTATCCTTTTCCTATGTAAAGAATGAGAACAAAGTAAGTTTCATATTCTCCAAAACAGGGCAATGAGAATAATACTTCGGCGAAATAGATTTTCAAAAGTAAACAAAATGTTAAAGGAACTGAATTGGCTAACCGTGAAACAGATGCTGACCTTGAATACGATGATATTTATGCATAAAATAATAAATAACATTTTACTAAAATACTTCTCAAATAAAATTATATTCAACAAGGATATTCACAGATATAACACAAGGACGTGCAAGGAAATCGGGCTTCAAAAAAAGACAAGGCGAATACGCAGAACAGTTTACTGTACAAAGGCATGAAGTTATATAACACGCTACCAGAAACAGTTCACACCAATTGGAAAGTTCAAGATGTTATTTTAGGAGCTACATAAAACTAGATAAAATTTAGTTTGCAATATGAAACATTCTAATTAATTAGAAATTTTGTAAAATTAAATTACTAAAATAAAAATTCATAAATATATATATTTTTTTTAAATAAATATGTATTTGTCAAAAAAGCCTACGTATTCTCATCCAAAGAGAAGAGAAACGTACATTTAAAGAGAAAAATAGACAGGAAAAACAAATTCAAACACGTTTTTGGCAGCATACAACACGAGAACATTACCCATCCGCGGCTCCTTTTTTTTTTTTTTTACGTGAGCTCCACACAGGAGGCCCTGAGGAAAATAATTTTCATCAGGGCCTATGTCATCTTTGAGGATGCTGTATGGATGATTTTTTGAGGAAAGGAAGGAGAGGAGAGTTCTGGGAAGGAAAAGGGTTTAAGGGGTGGGTAGGAATCTGGGGTTTAGTGTGTCCTAGTCATCGGCCTCCAAGACCTAGGACCAATACATCACCCCATGATCCCGGGCACCCCTGCTAAATCACCAAACATAGCGAACCACTTGGGGTGACCTATGGCAGAGGTGTTGGTTATCCAATAAATGTTCCCGGGGCGGCGGTACCCATTCCCACCTCCCAAATTGGAAAGCCACCGAAAATCTCAAAGTTTTTAAAAGAAAATGTAACAATCCCGGGTTACGAATAACTTGACAACATTTGAAAATCTCCTACTACCACCACAGCGGAAAGCTACCAAGAAGCGGAAAATGTTTCTTGTGTCGTGATGAAGGATTTAGCCAGCCGAAGAATTGAACACACTTCGACTACGTGGGACCCAAACGCAAAGCCAGTTCTACTTGCGACCGGTCAAAATCTGCACATTTATTTGTGTCTTGTAGGGACAGTCGAGAGGGGGGGGGGGGTTAGAATTAAACTACCTTCGTTTTTTTCTAGTAGAGTCTTGACGCAAGAACCGACAGAGGTTTTAAAAATTCTTATCGCTCATTCAAATAACCGGCCAACCCCTCATCCCGGCCCTAATTGTCCAATAGCTGCTGATTTGTTATATTTTAAATTGAATTTAAAAACAAAACATCAAAAACGTCACCAGAGACCGAAATTATATATATGTAGAACAATTTTCTCGGTTTAACCGCGTAACGTATTCCTTAAAAAGACTTTTTAACTCCTGACGTTTCGGACAGATCACACTGTCCATCTTCAGAAGCCTTATGTCTTGAGTTTTTGTCTCAAACTGATAGCTTTCGCATGTCTGTTCGGTCCAAAAGCTAAAACTTAAATGAGTGCAAGTCACTTCTTATGTCTGGAACGAAGTACCTGGGTTGCAGGTGATTGATGGTGGAGGGGGTGGGAGGCGGGCTGGCAGTAGATACCTGATTGTTTAAGCTAATTGGAGACACTACTGGTAATTTTGGAAATGCCGTTTTTGGGGGATTTTCATCGATTAAGACTTTCCAGGTGTTGGGAATTCTGATTGAGTCATTTCTAGTATTCATATTATGTTTATGTTTATAAATTTCTATTGCTTCGCGGTAAATTCTTTTTGGTTCATTGTATATGCTAGCTATTGTTTTTGTATTATTAAAGTCTATTTTATGACCTTCATAAGGACGTGTTGTACTGTGGATGAAGTTAAGCGTTTATTAGTGACATCTACGTTATGTTCTGCAATTTTACATGATATTTTTCTATTGCAACTTCCAATATACACCTTTTCACATGCCCCACAAGGTATTTTATAAATACCATGTGACTCAAGTAGAATGTGGTCCTTCGTTGGCTAAAGAAGGGGTTAAAGTTGGTAGCGCAACACGGTATAACACCCCAAAAACAAATAACGAAAACACTTTTGACCGTGAAAATCTTAAAACTTATCTGGTTTGTTATAAATTGCATTTTATTTCACATCTTTTCTTTATTGGATTTGTTGTGGCAGAATATAGAAAAACGCATTTTAAAAACGCGGCAGCGAGTTTGGCGTTGTAAAGTTGAAAGAAATAAGTTGAAATATTATATCTTTCAAGTTAAAAACTTGTGCAGAAAATCTGAAATTCATTTTAACTGCAAATTTTGTACTTCATTTGATTATTCATCGTGACAATATTTAATCCTAGCAAAATTTACTTTTCACAGTTTGAATTGTTATTACCTGTTGAACAATTCATTTGTTTTAATTGTTATTTTACATATATAAACGTATACATCGCCATGAGTAGGTACTCTAGTATATTAAGTTTTAAAAAATCGTTCATGTCAATAACGTACCTTTAATCAGCATTTTTTGTTTAATTTATTGCTACATAACTCAAATAACATTTGAAATGCGTTTTACTTCAGATAATTCACATTTTTTACATTAGCTCCACACAGGATGCCCAGAGGAAAATAATTTCCCTCAGGGCCTATGTCATCTTAGGGGTTGATATGTGGAGGGTTTTTGTGAGGAAAGGGAGGAGAGGAAGTTTTGGGAAGGAAATAGGTATAAGTGGTTGGTAGGAATCTGGGGCTGTGTCCAGGAGTGACGGACATATGAATCCAACTGAATGAACTGCGGTGAAAGGCAATGTGTTGAGAGATACTGGCTGGAGGGTAAAAGATCTTCCTCAACCAGTCTCTCTCAATTAGCTTAACCAATCAGGTATCTACTGCCAGCCCCGCCCCCCGCCCCCTTTACCATCAATCACCTGCAACCCGGATACTTCGTTCTAGATATAAGAAGTGACTTGCACTCACTAAAGTTTTAGCTTTTGGACCGAACAGACGTGCGAAAGCTATCAGTTTGAGACAAAAACTCAAGACATAAGGCCTCTGAAGATGCACAGTGCGATCTGTCCGAAACGTCAGGAGTTAAAAAGTCCTTTTAAGGACTACGTTACGCGGGTAAACCGAGAAAATTGTTATATATATATATTATATAATATTATTAAGTTATTAGTAAGATTATTAATTGTAAACTAAATTTAATTTTTTAAAGTAAATGGAGTTGTACGAATTAATCACCAAAACAATTAATACTGTATGCTTTCTACAACTCAAAGCCAATATAGGCAATCTTGTAGAATAAAGGAGACCAGCTTTTAAAAGATCCGGTGACATTAATAGGTCAACTGTGTCGAACACCCCTTGTGGTTAGGGTCAACTTGGTTTCAAATGGACAAACCATTTCAGTCACCCAGTTAACGAGTCTAAGCGAATTTTGTTAAAAATGTTGTGGTCAAAAAAAATAGGCAGAGAGGACGGACCGCCAAACAACTCGGTTTTGGCACACACTCCTTGCCTCGTTCACATTCATAAATCGTCTCATACTCTTCTATTATTCTGACTCTTGACATGGCCCGACTCAAGTATCTGATTCACTTAGTCGTGCCATGTCTTTCTCGGGCGTCCCCGACTTCTTCCACGATTCACATTTGCGTCATATATTCTCCTAACACTCCTTCCGCGTTCATTCGCTCTACACGCCCAAACCATCGGAGGGTTCCTTTCTTAATCTTACTCACGCTTACATCAGCCTTGCATTTTTGCGGATCTCCACGTTTCTCCTACGATCGTACATGGTTTTACCACACATACGCCCCAGGTATCTCATTTCTATCAGTCTACTTTCATCTTTCCTCTGCCAGTTCCATGCCTCACTGCTATACGTCAGGGTAGGTACCAGTACTGCATTATGGACGGCTAGCTTTGCTTTTTTGGAAGTTTTTTGTTGGTGCCAACGGCGTTCCTGCATTCACCATTATTTCAATATCTCTACCAAGCTTCCTAACTCTCGTAAACATACTTAACAAAAACACAAACTCATCCACCTGCTCCAAGTATTCATCATTCACAACTATGTTGCACATTGGTTTTGTATTCTCTCTTTCAAATACCATGACTTTAGACTTGCATTAATCATTAACTGATTCTTCATAAATGCTTACATCGTTCATCCTAGACACCAAAGACTGTAGATCTTTCATTCTGTTAGATATCAGCACCATCATCAGAATACAATAGACAGCATACTTTCAGACTACTCCATTTCACGCCCAATCCCATCTCTTTCAACTCTTGCATACAATTATCCATGTATAGATTGAATAACCACGGTACCATTACGCAGCCTTGTTTAACACCTTGTGTGATGTCAAACCACCCCGTAAAATCGCCGTTCACCCTAATACATGCGACGCTTCCTTCATATAGAGACGCAATTGCCTGTATAAGATTCGTGTTCACTCCATACTTGGACAATATCTTCCAAAGCTTTTTTCCTATCAACTCGGTCGTATGCTTTTTCTACATCTACAAATGCACAGAAGAGTGACGGGTTTTTTCTCAGTGAGCGTATCTCTAAAACGACAAATATATAAACAAAAGAGAGAAAAATATGTAGAAAAGCAAAAATTTTACAAAACACTTTTGTATTTGAAATAAAACAAAAAACTATTCACTTAAAAAATCACCTTGATAAATTATTCTAAGAAACTTCTGATAATTATTTCACGGTAGCATAAAGCAACAAATTTAGTGCATCTGTGGGAAGCTAGTGTAAGTTATTAGCAAAAGGTGAGAGCCTTACCGTGGGTTGAAATGATTCACATTTCACACCAATTCAAAGGGTTGACAATGAAACGGAAGTTAAGAATGGATTCATTTCTTTAAATTTCAATGTATCTAGTAATTATAATCTTAACCCTTAAAAAGGCACCAGCTATCTGGCATTAATAAAGTAATTCAATATACATAGATGGTTTTGCTCTGTGAATGTTTAGAAATGAAATCTAACTTTTTTTAATATATGTATATCATACAAAGTTCAAAAATACGTGCGGGAAGTATTTATCCTCTTGTCCAATAGAGGTCACAAAAATTTCATTCGTCCCAATCTAAAACTTCAAGCTAAACCCATCAACAGTTCATAATTTGATAACGCACAAAAAGTTATTCTGAAAGCAGAGGTCAAAATTTTAAGAAATGTTACCAAATTAATTTGGTACAAAATTTTATGAAGGATTTCTGCAACTCACTATGATACCTGACGCATCTGCCAAAATTTTGCTGTAACAAAAAAAAAACTGCACAACACCGCTATCTCTGGTTTCCCGTGTACAATATGTTCACCCTCCTAATTTAAAAATATTATTAGATGCCCAGAAGCAGTTGCCTGTTTAGGAAAGACAAAATTCGATGTAGGAAGAATATACCACGGTGCCAGACTATTGGTTAATCATGGTTAATGAACTCAGATTTGCTTTGAATTTAAGTGTCATTTTCAAAATTGGAACTGGTGTGAAGAATTCAGAAATGCAATAAAGTATCTATATTGGTCCCAGCGAGAGATTGTATGTACGACGTCATCGTTCTAGTATCTTCTGTTTTTTTTTTCGATTTCAAACACGACGCGTTAGAAGTAAGAGAACGAACCTATAATATTTTAAGAGAATTTAAAAAAAAATATGGTTGTCAAAATTGGAACTGAGGTGTCAAGAATTCAGACATAATTTAATAATTTCAAAGTGATCAAGAAAAAATTCTCCTGCCGAAATTGTTATCGTTCTGATGTGTTATTTACACAAACTTATACGTACAAAAATATATTTGAAAAAAACTGTTACTTTGAATGTGATTGTCAGCCCTGAAATGCAAACGAGTGTTTTATCTGGTTCTTAGAATTTGAGTCGCGTACTTTAATACACAAGTATTTAAACACTAAAGGTAATGAATACCCCGCAGCAGTACAGGCGGGGCAATGCAGATAAAACTCCCGCCAGACTAAGGGCGGTGTGGAGAGCATTGTCATTTTTCAACCGCTGCAATAACACAAAACAACTTTTACAATTCCCAGACAAAACTGCACTTTAATAATTAAGTGTGATCATAACGTCTTGTATGTTAAATACTCGTACATAATATAAGTTGATTGTATTAAACAAGATATCTTTTATAATATCTCACCGACGATTTTGTTTCAACCTTTTTTATACATCACTCAAAAAAAAATTGTTTTGCATTTGTAACTTTTTTTAATATTATTTACCCGCTATGCTAGGGATATCCCTGTGTTATGGCGGTTGAAGTTTAAATATTTAATGTTTATATATCTTGCTTGTTAATAATAGTAAATATATTATAAAATTCGGATTAAGTTATTAATATTTTATATCGTGATTAAATTAGGAAAATTGGATATAAAATGTGGGAAATTTATGTAATTTATGTAATTCAGACGTAAGAATTCATAGCGTTATTTTTATTTTGAAAGTAATACATTTTGTATTATTGTAGAAAGCAATCACTTTGTGGTTTGGCATATTTAATAAAATAAAATACTTTTTGTTTAAAACTTAATAATTTCTGAACCGACCGGTTTCGCTTTACTTAAGCATCTTTAGGGTACAAATTAATACTAAACAAGAAGTACATAATGTGTGCTTATATATAACAAAATATAGGGGGAGACAACATGATACAAATATTACAAACACATAGTCGGACATAAAATACATTAACATACGTACCTACTCAAGTAATGAGAAAAACTGAAAGATAATTATGTAGACTAATGGGTTATAATAATAAATTTGGAGAAACAAAGCATCAACCGGCATGGTGGTAAGGAGCACTGGGATTTTTTATTTTTAAGGGTTTATTGGAAACACACCTAATATAGGACTACTTGATATGTCTAATTGATTATTAAATATATGACTTTTGGTTTTTAGATTATTTAGTCTGTTACCATGCCCGTTTTTATGTAAGATTTTAGCACCGGTGCTATGACAGAACGTATGATCTTTATCGATCAAATGATTGGCGAATTCTGAAAAACTGTTATTATTGAAGCAACGGAGATGTTCCTTTATCCTAATATTGACATTACGTGTTGTCTTACCGATATAGAAAGCCGAACAATTATTACAATTTAATTTATAAAGTCATTCTGATCGATGTGAATTTTTACACAGGGATAGTTGAAAGATTGGGAAGTGATATAAATGACTTATATCCCAGACAAAAATGTTTTTCAGGCGAAATCATATTCATATTTTCTCGTACAGTAATTTGTACTTAATGCAACGCGGGCGAAGCCGCAGCTAAAAGTTAGTATTACATAGTAGATAGACATTGTTAGATTCAGCGTAATTACTGATAATCAATAAGAAGCAAGGTGTCAAAATTACAAGTTCAAAAGTTGCAGATTTCTACCATGGGTACTAAGTGTAAAATAACTTCATTACCGACGCGAATGAAAAGAAGGTAGTTTTGTGTAGATAATAAAAACTCTATTAGGATTTACAAAGTGATTTTGTGAAAGTGAAAACTTTTTTTAATGTCTTAAAGGTTACACCTATTAATGTAACATTTCATTAAAGAAGAAGACATTGCAAATAGATCCAAACGAAAGATGAAACAGAAAAATAAAAAGGTAACGGTCGCAATTAGGAATCGAACTCGAAATCGATAATAATTGTTACTTAGTAATAATTATCTTCCTGACTTAATAAACCTTCACTTGGCCGCTTACTTTAATTGTTGAATCGCCGTATTTTAGATTTTTTCGATTGGCAACTGTATTGATAAATTTCCGGCGTTACTTTTTCAATTTCCGCCGATCGGGAGCCCGACATTAATTAAAATGGTTGCCTAAAATATAAGTTTTTGTGTGTTCATTATGTGTTAATATCACTTTTACGGGTTAATACCTTTTATAAGAATTATGTCATTAATTCTAACCATGAGTCGAAAGTAGTTCCGTGTGTGGAACGGGTTTTATTTGGAATTGTCCTAGAGCAAAAGAGAGATCGCCATGTTTTCAAGGCTAACACACCGCCGCGTTCAAAATTGATTGTGAATTATCTGCGGAATCGCGGCCGGCGCATTCGATAGATTGGCGTAAGCAAGGTTTTGTAACAAGCTACGTTCGTGGCAGTACCTATTTGTGGCGGATGGACGCCGGCGCTCATCTCCGGATGAAAGTTGCGGTACTCGGGGTCTACCGAGAGGTTACCGGTATCCTCAACCGGTACACTGGACCTGATGCTGGATCCTGCTCCCTGGTGAGAAGTTCCCATCCTCTGGGGCTTTCCTCGGGGTCTCTCCTGCATGCTGATAGACCTCGTTTCCTCCACGCGCTACGTGGTCGCCGATTAATATGTGTTCGCGTCAAGTTAGAATTAATAGAAAGTAATAGATACATGGTTCGCAGGTATGCTCTTTACTTTATATTTAACTTTCTTCCAGCTAAATTCTCAGTATGGTTTTTGTTTCTTTTGGGAATATGAATCCCGGTCCCTTGAAGGGTACCCTTGCATTTAAGAATGTATCAATATAGTAGTATTTGTTACTGTGAGATAAACTCTTTTATTCACCTAGCCTAACTAACCTTACCGGAGGGAAACTGCATTTTACTTCCCACCATCCTGCTCTATATGAAAAAGGCACCAAGGAACCTTTATGTTACAATTATTCATTTTTAACAATTAGTTGAAGATAAATTTCTTCAAACACAGCAAACCTATTTTGTGGCACCATCAAAATTAATGAGATACTTAGTTTTAACCACTTTTATTGTTTAAAACTGAGTATTTTATTAATTTCGAAGAAAATATTGTTAATTCTAAATTTGTTTCTAACCTTTCACGAGACACAGAACACGCAAAAATGTCAGACGCGTTGTTGTATTTCTATATTTACACGCAAATAATGAGATACTTATATTATTTTACCACCCATAGAACTTGGAGAGATTTGTCTTTGTGTTACTGATATAACCAATTAAAGTGAGAGTTTCTTCACACTCAACTCAAAACTTACCTTTTGTAGATACGTTTTTGTGTTTCTCACACATAAATAAGAGCCTCTCTAGAGCATTTACTCTGCGGCACTCTGCGCAACTGAAAAGTCTGTCGTACCTAAATTCAGCGACGGAAAGGGTTACCTGAGATATCTGTGCGTCAGAACAACATAAAACATCCCCAGTGGAACGAAAATGAATGGTGATTCAGATATACTATTCAATTTTTATTCCATTTATTAATTTTTTGTTTAAAACTATTATGTTGCAACGTCACTGCACTCTTACACCATGAATTATATTATTGGAAACAGCAATATAATCAATCTCCGTACAATATTCTAATAACTATTGGAAAGCTTAAATTTTATCTTTCGATCAGAAGTTATGCAAATTAGTTGAGCCAATTTGAGAATCTTCCCGAACATACTGGCTGCTAAGTCTCTGTAGCCTTTGTTCTTTAGGTGTGAAACAATGGCCTGAGCAGAACTAATGAGGTTTTGTTTTTATTACGAAAATTATCCACTTAATTTTTTTTTTTTTTTCAGAAAAGAAGTCACTTCCTACTGGGTTACCAATATTCAGTATTTTATAGAAAAAAATATTAAAATAGGAGAAGAACTTTTTAACAATTGTAATTTTTAACAATTTCCTACCAACTTACTATAGGCTAGCTTTACACTCATAAGTGAAATTTATGACTTGACCAGTTTTGATAAGTTACTCACAGGAGCTTTTACATATGATTACCACTTATGGTATTTAATTAATGTATTTGATAACCAACACCCCTGCCATAGATCACCCCAGGTGGTTTGCTACGTTTGGTGACTTAGCAACGGAGAAAACCCTAGAGACTGATGAGGGAAATATTTTGACCTCTCCAGCCGGATTCTCTCGACCGATCGCCTTGCACCAAATATCTCACCATAAAATATCTACTGAAACCTAAGAACCTAACCTAACAATAATTCATTGTCTCTACAGGATGTCTGTATTATCTTTGTCCCATTTTACTATTTTTGAACGATTATTTATTGTCTTTTGAGGATATCTGTATTATTTTTGTCCCATTTTTGTTAGGTTAGATTTTTGTAGATATTTTCTGGGGGTGTTTTGTTCGTAGGATATTTTGTCGGGAATATTTTATTGCGGGATGAAAACGGAACCTATTCATAAGCTCGTCACTCCTGAACACATTAATCCCCAGATTCATACCCACTCCTCACACCCTTTTCCTTCCCAGAACTTCCTCTCCTTTCTTTTCCTACAAAGGCTCTCCAATCTGCATCCCCAAGGATGACGTAGGTTCTGAGGGATTTTTTTCCTCAGACAATATAAATAATACGAAGCGAAAGTACTTTAATTTTGTAATAAAAATGTACTTCAAAATCCACTGGATGTGACTGAACACTTTGGTGAAGCTTTCGAAGTAAAATAGTAACCTCTGTTAAAAAAACACAAAATCCACTGGATGTGACTGAACACTTTGGTGAAGCTTTCGAAGTAAAATAGTAACCTCTGTTAAAAAAACACAAAATCCACTGGATGTGACTGAACACTTTGGTGAAGCTTTCGAAGTAAAATAGTAACCTCTGTTAAAAAAACACAAAATCCACTGGATGTGACTGAACACTTTGGTGAAGCTTTCGAAGTAAAATAGTAACCTCTGTTAAAAAAACACAAAATCCACTGGATGTGACTGAACACTTTGGTGAAGCTTTCGAAGTAAAATAGTAACCTCTGTTAAAAAAACACAAAATCCACTGGATGTGACTGAACACTTTGGTGAAGCTTTCGAAGTAAAATAGTAACCTCTGTTAAAAAAACACAAAATCCACTGGATGTGACTGAACACTTTGGTGAAGCTTTCGAAGTAAAATAGTAACCTCTGTTAAAAAAACACAAAATCCACTGGATGTGACTGAACACTTTGGTGAAGCTTTCGAAGTAAAATAGTAACCTCTGTTAAAAAAACACAAAATCTTATATTACATAAAAATATATGAAAAGAAATTAGAATTAGTTCCAGTTAAGTAGACCACAATAATTGACATCTACAGTTTTTTTTTTATTTTTTTTTAAAGTTTTTATTCATTGAAAAAATCTTTTTTTACAAAAATTGGGGATTTATAAAACACTAGTAGTTCGGGAAACGGTAAACCTCGCGTCCAAAAAAGGGGGGTGGAGGAGTGGGAACCCCCCTAATACCACGCGAGCGAAGCCGCGGGTAAAAGCTAGTTAATATTATAATGGCTAAAGTTTGTACGGATATATGGATGTATGTTTGTTACTCTTTCACACAAAAACTACTGAATGGACTTTAAAAATTCTTTCACTTATAAAAACTTACATTATTTGCGAGTAATATAGGCTGTATATATTGGTAAGCCCTGGCTTTATGAATAAGCTCTGGCGTTATGCAATTATTTATTATACGTTTATTGTCCGGTCGAAAATCAAAGCGTTGCTAGGTAATTGTTTGACGTATGCTGTCATTTTGTTATTTGTTTGGGTTACTTTGGAGATTCCTTTGATGTAAAAATTCAAATATGTATAAAATAGGTACCAATCTACACTTTGATCTTAGCCAACAGCTATACTAATATTATAAATGCGAAACTGCGCGTGTTTGATTGTTACGTTTTAGGTGGCACGTGAGTTCTTTGAAAAATGAATGTAACGGGTATGGAGGGGAGAAGGGAGAAGCTGGGGGCAAACGCGAAATAATATAAATTGAAGTTGAACATTGCTAATAGGACGACACAATACTCAACAACATCTACTTTCTTTTAAGTTTTTGTTAAGATAAACATTATTTTCAAACCCTAAACTTTTTTCATAAATCATTTTCGTTCTGCAACCTTTTAGCTCCATAATCCGAGAGGGGAAGCTTTCAATGCAAGTACATATATATTCCGGAATGCTCCACGTCTAAACTTTAAACTTCCAGCATTCAAAGTAGTTGGATATCGTATGTGTAACTATTCCTTACTTACATCATGTCTCGAAGCGAGTAACATTCTAAATTCGTACCGGCACACACTGAAACTTATATTCACTGAAGGTAATACCGTATAATTTCAACGAGATATAATCAATCAATGTAATCTCCATCTTATAAAAACATAATATATCTTTTAGAATATAAAACCAGTGAAAAATGTCAGAAAACATCTAACACAACAATACGAGGACTGTCCGTAAAATAAGGTCTCCAAGGTGTTGCAGTCGCGAAAAACGATTTTACGAGCAATCTTTTAACACTGGCGTGTAGCCTGGTTTCCCCTTGCCAAATCGCCACCACGATGCAACCTCTGTGATGCTTAGTCTCGGTGTGGTAGCCGGTCGCGATGGAGCATGCGCACGCCACACCCGCCAGGGGTGAGTTACGCTCTATAATTAGGTATTTTGTGAAAAAAAAAACCCTGGTAGAAATTCATTTCAGCTACTTGAAGTGAACGGAAAACGGCCACAGTACGGCTATCGTTTTCAGACGAAAAAAATGCCAAATTGTAAAAAATAATGATTGCAGATCGACGGGTGACGGTTCGGGAGCTCCGTGATATGATCCCTGATGTCAGTAAGACCACTATTGACAAGATTTTGACAGAACATTTGGAAGACCACAAAATCTGTCCAAGGTGGGTCCCAAAATGCTCACCGAAGATCACAAAAAACAATGGGTTGAAGCAGCCCGCGAATTCCTTGAGTGCTACGACATCGATGTCGCAGAATTCTTGGACTCAATTGTGACTGGGGACGAGACCTGGATATACTACATGACATCACACACAAAGGAACAATCCCAGTGGCTTTATTCAGAAGCAAAGTTTAAAAACGAATTACAAAGAGTAACTCACACCTGGCAGGTGCGGCGAGTGGAAGCTCCATCGCGAACGGCTACCACACCGAGACAGAGCCTCACAGAGGGTGCACGGTGGTGGGGATTTGACAAGGGGAAACCAGGCTACATGCCAGTGTTAAAATATTGCGCGTAAAATCGTTTTTCGTGACTGCAGCACCCTGGAGACCTTATTTTACGGACTGCCCTTGTATTAAGGCAAAACACTACGAATTTGCAAAATCGTGTGTTTTGATTTGAAAAATTGATCGTTTTGAAATACTATTGACGTGACGCGACGCCTTAAATTCTGCGTAAAAAACATATATTATACTTTGAAATATGTATTTTTGTAAGCTCTTAAAAAATGAAGAATTTGGCCTATAATAAGTGTTTTATAATTAAAAATCTACTGCTTTCAAACCCCTTTTTGGTAAGTAATGTTTTTATTGTATAATGTAAAAAATTAAGTAATTTAGAAAATGATGGGAAAACATAATAAAACGTGCACCTTGACTTCAGAAAATAAAATAAAACCATTTATTATACGAAAAACTCTCTTTTTATAAATTTTGCAGGTTATTCCCGTCAATGTAATATATCATTGAAGAAGTAGAAAACAATGATAATATAAACGAAAATATGAAAGAGAACAAGACACAGAAAAATAGAAAATGACAATGATCGCAACTGGGACTCGAACCCAGACCTGTCGTCTAACCGGGACGTGCGCGTTAACCAATTTCGCTATTGCGTCCTTCTTGATGGATTTCAAATTTTAATTTGCTATCTTCGACTTGCGAAAATCGAAGGATTTGGTTACATTCTAGATATTGAATCTACATACAAATTCTATGCAGTGAAAGAGATGCGAAGCCCGCTAAAAGTTGACCAATGATTTTATTGGTGGTGATTATTAAATCATTTTCAGATGCTCTATTATGTTATTTTTCATTAAAAGTAATCCTATTTTTCCATTGAAACCGTAACAACGCCCGTTAACCCTTTTTACCAGAGTAATCAGTCGATTTAACTTTAGAAGTTGTAAATGAGCTGTTGTTTTTGAAAAATAATACCGTCTTTACTAATTGGTAACCGTATATTCCTATGTTTATCCTTTTTCGTCCGCTTGTTCTTCCGTCCTACTTCTCAATTCAAAATAAACACCGACTATGCAGACTACAGAAGGAAGGTCCCGTTCTCCTAAGCGGAATAAAAGCATGCCTATTTTTGTGGATTATCAAAGCATGCGCTTTAGATACATAACTAAATGTGTCGGTTCTAAGGTGTCGTTGGAACGTATACTTTAATATAAATCGATAAACTCCATTATGGTTTTTATCTGTTTCTTTTTATTTTGGCAAATTTTAAAGCGGGGCATCCATTAAAAATAATTTTTATACAAGTTACAAACCAATTCTTAGAATGATACGTTTTAAAATTTTCACGGCCAAAAGCATTTTTGTTATTTGTTTTTGGGGTGTTATACCATGTTGCGCTACCTCCTTCTTTAGCCAACGTTTCGGACATCGTTGCAGTGTCCATCATCAGGGCAGATCCGGCAGATCCGGTAGATGCAACTGCAACGATGTCCAAAACGTTGGCTAAAGAAGGAGGTAGCGCAACACGGCATAACACCCCAAAAACAAATAACGAAAACAATTCTTAGAATGATTGTTTCCAATAAAAAGGGTAGTTGCCTATCATATGGAATATAAATTAGTTAAAGATAATATTGTTAATTCTAAAATTTGAAACATGATATTGGCTTTTACGACGGTTTGACAGTAGGGCGCAATGGCGGAATTGGTAAACGCACGTTACATTTAGACGAGAGGTTCTGGGTTCGAGTCCCAGTTGCGACCATTATCTTTTTCTGTGCTCTCTTTCATGGTTTCGTTTAGATTATTATTATCTTCTTCTTCTTCAATGATATATTACACTGATACGAATAAACTTCAAAAGTTATTAAAAGAGAGTTTTTCTTATAAAAATTGAATATTCATATAGACTTTCATAAAAAGTCAACAGTTAAACAAATAAAATCGGATATAATTTATCCGTGACGCTATCCAGGTTACAAACCAATTCTTAGAATGATTGTTTCCAATAAAAAGGGTAGTTGCCTGTGATATGGAAAATAAATTAGTTAAAGATAATATTGTTAATTCTAAAATTTGAAATATGAGATTGGCTATTACGACGGTTTGACAGTAGGGCGCAATAGCGGAATTCGTAAACGCACGTCCCGGATAAATGAGTGGTTCTGGGTTCGAGTCCTAGTTGCGACCATTTTCTTTTTCTGTGTCTTTTTCTCTTTCATATTTTCGTTTAGATTATTATTATTATCTTCTTCTTCAATGATATATTACATTGATGGGAATAACCTACAAAAGTTATAAAAAGAGAGTTTTTCTTATAAAAATTGAAAATGATTTATAGTAAAGCAGCGCATCAATTAAAAATAATTTTGGCGTAATTTAACTTGACTTTTTTGTTGTTGTTGTGATGCATGCAGAAAATAATTTGATAACCAACATTTATGGGAGAGACTGTTTGATGGAGACCTTTAAACCTCTCCAGCCTATCAGGCCATGAGGAAAATTTTCCTCACTGCCTCCTATTTGGAGGTAACGTAATAAAATCTTTTTTCAGAATAAACTTTAACGCCCGGGCACGGGGGCACCCTTAATACACACCCAAAAATTTAAAAAATTGGATTTCTTCTTTTCTTAATTGGCTGCGAAGAATTTAGTTATATTATGCTGATGGTATATATGTAGGTACTAAGTTAGTTACTGGAATTCAACAGTAACATTTTATAAAGTGAAATAATTGAAAACTGGACAAACTTCGATAGGATTGCTTTGTTTACTCCGGAACCGTACGAGTGGCAACAGGCATGAATCAAAGCATGATTTATTTTCTATATAAAGCATGCTATAATGAATGCAGCTTATATCGAATTATATCTCATTTGTTTACAATCAATTACAATTACCAATAGAACATTTAACTTTCGTCTATTTTTAGGGCATTTTGTCAAAAAAATGAGTTGAGCTCCAGTGGAGGAGGTAAGTGGAATATTGGGAAGAGAGTGCTTTTGTCAATGGGGATTAACTTTTTTTATATTTTTCTCTGGCCCACGGTAAAATAGTAATCTTAATAAGTATGTAAAATGAATGTTTCTTTGTTTGTTCCTTATGCGGTCGCTAAACCATTATCCGATTTCATTGAAACTTTGGTGAGTTGTTGTTCGCACACCCGCTATAGTTGCCATGTATACTGGAGAGCTCTGGCATTATGAAATTTGTATTAAAAAAATGCAATGGATGGCACGCGAGGAGGAAGCGGGAGAGGGAAGAGGTAAGGCGGGGAAGATGGAGGAGGAACGCGTGAGGGGAAGGTGATACTCGAGGAGAAGGGGAAGTGGAAGGGGAACGGGAAGAATCGGATGGGACACGCAGGGAAAAAGGATTTCTTTATTTAATGGCATTGCAACGCACGCCAGGAACACATTAGTATTGTACATAATGAAAGTGTTTTGGAAAAATTAACAATTAAATATACTTTCCGATAGTAAGAATTATATAATTTTTAGAGTGCAACCTGGTGCGATGCGATTGTCAAAATGTGAATATGAATATCTCCATTCGCATCGTACGTTCATCAAATACATACTTTCAGTATTATTCCGTAATAGTAAGTTGTCAGGAATGCTTTCCGTATAGGCACATAAACATTGCCTACCATAACGTATTAGCATACCTTTAAAAATATAAATAATATTCAAATTCATTAATTTATTGCAACAAATAAGACTAAACTTTCAAAAATGCGTGAGAACTTCAGTTGCTAAAACGCGGTGTAAGCATTAACTAGGGTACCCAAACGCGGCCAACAGCAGAGTAGATTATTCAATGTTTACAAACTACGCAGAATACTGTGTAAATGCGTGCTATGAGATATTTATGAATTCAAGTAGTGTCGCGTTTGTCCGATTTTTTAGTGCATTGATTAATTCGCTGTTTTCATACTGCCTACTCCGATTAAAATATCTGTTCATGCCACTGCATGTTTTAGTAGATGTTAGAGGATAGTGTCCGACCGAAGCAGGATTTTCTACCGAAACCGAAACCGAATCTTCGGTATCTGTCTTAGTTTCGGCTGAAACCGAAACCGAAACTTTTTTAGGCATGCTAAAAATCAATTGTTTACTGAAATTTGGCTTATTTTTTACACTCATACAGACAGTTAAATGAAATAAAAAAAGAAAAACAAAAATTGAAAAAAAAAAATTATTTCTGCTATAAAATAAACAAAAATTGTAAAAATTAATAGAACATGTTAGCTACATCTTAGAATAAAAATTTGTCAATAATCAACACTTACATTATAAAGGAAGGACCTCATTATTTGAGTAATTTAATTTTAATTACGTTTATAATCATACACATGTTAAAAAATGATTATTTATAATTTTGATATTACTGCTATAAAACCAACAAAAAATATAAAAATTAACAAATATGTCAACTATGTACTTCTTGGAACAAAAATTTGTCAATCATCAACACTTCCTACTAATATTAAAAAGGTGAAAGTTTGTATGGATGTATGTTTGCTACTCTTTCACGCAAAAAATACTGAATAGATTTAAAAAAAATTCTTTCACTAATAGAAAGCTGCATTATTTGCGAGATCTATAGGCTATATATATTGGTAAGTTCTGGCGTTATGAATAATCTCTGGCTCTAATAATAATTTAGTTTTTCCAATAGTACTGCCGCCCCCGAAACCATTTATTGGATTACTTACATCTCTGCCGTAGGTCACCCAAGTGATTCGCTGCGTTGATGACTTAGCAAGGGTGCCCGGGTTCATGAGGTGAGGTTTGTCCGAGTTTTGGTAGCGGGTCTGTCTGTCCACCAACTTTGTGGTAGGTTGAATCGGGAGAGACTGGTTGAGGAAGACATGTTGACCTTTCCAAAAAAACTCTCTCAGAACCTTGCACTGCAGTGGAAGGAATTGATTCATATGTCCCTCCTGCGAACACTGACTCCCAGATTTCTACCCACCCCTCATACCTATTTCCTTCCCAGAACTTCCTCTCCTTTTTTTCCTCAAAATATCCTCAAAAAAAAAAATTATGTCCGATATTCAACCTTTTTTGAATATTGAAATTGAAAGATTAAACAAAACAAACCTAATTACTCTGACGCTCTTGATCAAAAAGCCTCACTGAAGTAACAGTATATAATTGCGTTGATCTAAAATTTCCTAACCAATAACTTTGATAATATTCACGAATAAAACACCGTAAAAAATGTATCACGCTGTATGGCACTATTTAAAATGTATCACGCTGTATGGCACTATTTAAAATGTATCACGATGTAAGGCACTATTTAAAATACCTCAGATTGCTTTGCTGCCTATTTTGGCAAATTTTCCCCTATTTGTAAGTAATTAAGTAGACCTTTACGACTTTAATTCTACGAATATGTGATAATCGATAAAAGATGGGTGAATTCATTGGCTGTATAGAACTATAATCAGTTTGTATGTCTCCATATTAAAATTCGGAGGTATGATTTTTGATTTGTGTGCGGAAAATATTCAAAACGGTTATCAAAAAATCTTGATCAAACGAAAAAAAGTTTTAAATTGCGCTGTCGCTCCAGTGGTCAACACACATTAACCAAATTATTTCCCTGGTACCTAAATGTTTTCAAAAAACAGATCACAAAAGCGTCTCCAGTTTGGCATACAATAATACTCGTAGACAAACTAGGTTAAGATGTCACTGGCAAATGCAGTAAACTTTAACAGGGACAAACGGAAGTCGAATATCTGGTGCCATAAACAAAACTTAACGACAGTTTCTGTCAGTGCTGCGACGGCTGGGAAGTAATTTGATCGAAGTGCAATTAAAGTAAAATATTTAAAAAATAATGTGATAGGAATAAATAATTCAAGTTAGTAAAAATGCGAAAACTTTAAGCAACTCATTTTGGGAGGCCGGTATGGGTACCGCCGCCCAGGAAACCATTTATTGGAAAACCAATTCCCCTGTTATAGGTCACCCCTAGTGGTTTGCTACGTTTGGTGATTTACCAGGGGTGCCCGGGGTTAATTGATAAGGATTGTGTAGGTCTTGGCGGCAGATGTTTTTGCTCACCTACTGCGTGGTGGGTCGGATCCGGAGGGACTGGTTGAGTGGGACCTTTTGACCTCTCCAGCCAGAACCCCTCGATCCATCGCCTTGTACCGCAGTTGAAGGGATGGATTCATATGTCCGTCACTCCTAGAGTTACTGACCCCCAGATTCCTATCCACCCCTCATACCTATTTCCTTCCCAGAACTTCTGTTGTCGGAGGAATGAATTCGTGCATTCGTCACTACTGGAAACATTGACCCCCTCATTCATACATTTTTCCTTCCCTGAATTTCTTCTCCTTTCTTTCCCTAAAAAGTCCCTCTGTACAGATTAACAAACACCCATTTTTAATAAATTTCTTATTACTAAGGATTAAAATTTACCACAATTACCAAAAATATTAATATCGGTTGTGAAATTATTCACGTTCAATGTGACCTCAAATTTTTGTCAAAACGTTCAATTTGAACTTTGAAATGTTCAAATTTACAAATTTCTAATCGTCTCTAATAATGATTGGATAACTTTTAGAGTGCAGTTTTTGCGAAAATCAATTTAATAAGAAAATTATGACATTGCAATGTTTTGATGGTCACCTGCAAACCCCACCGACATTTCATGCACGTCACACATATTATTATTCGACGTAAATAACCAATTACGAGAACGAAAAACAAATTAACGTTAATGTAAACAGTTAAATTGATTTGCCAATCACATCGACAAAACACGACAGTTTCCCCGCGGACCGAGTCAGCGCCAGCGGGGAGAGGGGAAAGGGTAACGGGAAAAGGGGGAAGCCATTAAAAATAATATTTCCAATTACCTTACAAAGCGTAGGACTAACAATTCCGACTTGCAGAACTTCCTAGACGCTACTTTAAATTATGAAATAACTGGAGAGGCTGTGTTGTACGATCAATCTGCTATCAGGATAAATCTCTATAAAAAATTTTATGACATGTTTGACTCCTCTGAACTCCTTAGGCTGATTAACTTTCATGTGCCTAGTAGAACGGTTCGTCAGAAGGTACTTTACCATTGTAACAATTCAGGTACCAATGCAGAAATAAACTTAGTAATGAACCGAGTGCACAGTGCAGGGAATAAATATTACATGAACACCAATGGTACTGAATGTCTATCAGCCTATAAAAACATTGTTATTAAATCTGTATGTCTATCTTGATGTTTATAAAATTTCAATATATATATCGAAATTTATATGAATGTGCATCTTGTATCTTACTCTGTTGTTTTTTAGTTAAATTTTTTTATACTTGTTACTTATTTTAATTGTTATATCTCTTAATTCATTGATTATATAAAATGTATTATTAATTTTATCATTTTGTAAAAGCCCTAATAGGGCTTGTGCAAATAAATAAATAAAAATGAAACTTAAAATTACTTTGGATCAATGGACATTTTTGTTAATTTAGTTCAAACTAACGTTGCGATGACACTCAAATAAAGAAAGTTTTTGTGTTGTAAATCAGTTTAAGCTTGGGTTTTCGAAATTTAGCCCCTGCTATCCCCTACCGCTACTATGATTATTTTTCAAACAACTCGCGGGCCACCTTTTGTAATTTTTTTATTCAAATTGTATAACGCCAGAACCATTTTATATATAGAAAGCTTCGAGGGTGTGCGCACAACAAATCACCAAAGTTTCATCGCAATCGGGTGAATGGTATAAGAATGTGTACGAGATAAAGAAAGAAATATAAATTTTTATAAGTAAAGATTATCGAAACAAAGATTATATTGGTTACATTGATGAAACAATTTACAAATATTTACAATAATTTGATGGATGTTTTTTTGTAATGTCTTATTACCTATATGTTTCTTTGTAATGTCGTAATATTTGTGGTATGTATATTTAGTAATTACCGAGTGATGTGCGTAGTGTGTAGGTGAGTGTGTATGTGGGAGTATGTTTATAGGTGTGAGAAGTGATGATCTACGAAGGGATATGGAAGTATATTTACATGATATTCTTTTTAAATTTGGGCATTGAATTCGCGAAAATGAAGATATTAGTGTTTAGGCAAATATGAATGTATGAAGAGCACGGTTTATTGGTGAATTAGTAAGTTTGTCCATCTTGTTTATGTTTTCATTCAATTTTAAAAAAAATGTATATACAGGGTGTCCGGGGGTAAAGTGCATTAACTTTGGGAGGTGATATATGATGGTAGGAGTAAAAAAGATTAACAACTTTTTCCGAAATTCCAACTTTTTTTTTCCCATACAAAAAGACGTACCTACTAAAAATCCTTATTGTGAGGTACTATCTTACTTGCTGAGAGCCTGCCGGGGGCCCGACTCGATTGTGATTGGCCCGTATCGTAACAGCGGAAAATGATAAATCTGGATGCACACGCCGGACTAATTTTATCTTTTTACCTCAAAAGTACCCCTAAAATTTGGAATTTCGAAAAAAGTTATTTATCTTTTTACTTGTACTTGTTGAATCACCTCCCGAAGTTAATGCACTTTACCCCCGAACACCCTGTAAATATATTTCCCTCAGGATTATTCCAAAATAAATTTTCAAAACAACAAGTCAATTTTCAAAACAACATAATTTTTTTTTTTTGCAAATAGAGAGGCCAAAATTTAAACAAAAAATAATCTCTAATTTTAACAACAACAAAAAAATTTGATTGTAATCTTGTCAATTTTAAATATAATTTTTTTTTTTTGGCAAATAGAGAGGCAATAGTCAATGTTCAAAATTGATAGGTGTCCTTTTAAATAAAATAATTATCTTTGCAAAAAACTTCACTGTTTATTTCACTTGGACATGTTATAAATGTATTATAATACGGTGTCAACACACCGGGCCAAACACTGGCAGTTGTTTACTGTTAAAACTTGCGTTGGGAAGAAGCGATAATAATGGGATGCTAGCACTTTTATAATGTAAAAACCTGCACACATTTAAAGAATCTACGATTATACATTTGACATTCGAAAGCATCTACAAAAAAAATGGCTTCCTCCATAGTATGTACTTGGTAGTTAAAACAGGTACCGAACATTCAGCGACTAGTCAAGCTTCGCACCATTTGAAATATTAATGTCTGGGAGCTTGCTCAAGCAACCCATAGGTGCTGGTAGTATCTCAATTTTTAACATAGCTTCCGCCTCGGGGTTTCTAAATCGCCTATACCGATTTATGAACCCTTCAAGAAAACATAACAAAAACAGGGGAATACAATCAAGGCAAAAGCAAAAAAAACACAAATCCTAACTCTAAATACCGTACAAATACTAACAAATAATTTTACCTATTATAAATTAGCAGCCAAAACTAAATAATCCTGCACTGCTTATTATACTATTATTTAAAAATG
The DNA here is from genome assembly GCA_929108145.2 of Limnephilus rhombicus. NCBI lineage: Eukaryota > Metazoa > Arthropoda > Insecta > Trichoptera > Limnephilidae > Limnephilus > Limnephilus rhombicus. Next base: position 24,427,389 of record OV815295.1, on the reverse strand, counting down.
TACATTCACAAGTTGAATTTTAAGGTGATTAACCTAAACTAATTACATAAACTTAAATTGACCAAAAAATTTTTTTTACATATTTAAATAATAACTTAACACAAAATACTATTATAATAGAACACAACCCAACACAAAATAATATTATAATAAAACCCAACCCAACACAACACAATTGTCCTTTTTTTTTCAAGTCCATTGGTTAGGATCTTCTCCAGGTGCAGTCCACGATATAAGCATCACAGCGCGGGGTGCAATCAATCATCAATTTATAGGTTGTCATGTTGTTCCTGGGATTGGTATCTTTAAAGGGTCTTTTTTTAAATATTTTCACCCTAAAAGGTTTCATCATGGTCGTCCGGGGTGTCCGGACTGACGGAAGGGTCCGGGGCGTCCGTCACAGGTTCAGCTTCCGGATCCAGAGGCATTAGACATATCTTTGTGATAGGCCTGACAAAGATTCCTTGAGGGGTTTTCAGGGTAACCACTCGCACTACACCATCCGCGCCGGGATGTGTACATATAACTCGCGCCATTTTCCATAATGGTGGAGGTAAATTATCTTCCTTCAGAATAACCAGATCATCCTTTTGCAGTGCCCGTTGATTACTGGTTTGCCATTTAGTCCTTTTTTGTAGCTCCATCAAGTACTCTCGCTTCCATCTATACCAAAAGGATAACATTAGCGCATGGATTCTCTGATATTGGGTCAGCCTGTTGTCTGGTATGGCTCGGACATCTCTCTCCGGAATGATAGAGGATTTAGTGCCTATGAGGAAATGGTTTGGGGTGAGGGGTTGGTAATCGTGGATGTCATCAGACAAGGAAGTCAATGGACGGGAATTTAGACAGGCCTCAATCTGACAAATTAAGGTATACAAAAGTTCAAAGGTTAAAGCAGAATTACTAGTGACTCTATACAAATGAAACTTTGCTGACTTGACCGCAGCTTCCCACAGCCCTCCCTGACTAGGGGCTCGAGGGGTTATGAACCTCCACTCAATACCTCTGTTAGCTAAATAATTTTGAATCTTGTCGTTGTTCTCTCTCAAACTGGTATACAGCTCCTTCAGCCTATTACTGGCCCCCCGAAAGTTGCTAGCGTTATCGGAAAAGATCTTATCAGGTTCTCCCCTACGGGATATAAATCTCTTTAAACTGTTCAAAAAAGCATTGCTAGATAAATCCGAAACTAATTCCAAATGAACCGCCTTTGTGGAAAAACAAACAAAAATACATAAATACGATTTCACGAGTGGAGCTCTCCTCAGTGGCCCACTTTTGGTTGGAATCGGTCCAGCAAAATCGACTCCCGTGATAGCAAACGGTCGGCTCGGTGTGATTCTTTCGCTCGGTAAGCTTCCCATGATCTGGTTACCAATACGAGGATTACACCTAAAACACACAATACACTTATGTAATATCTTTTTAACAGTATTTTTCCCAAAAATAGGCCAAAACCTTAATCTTATTTCAGCTAATAGCGCTTGAGGTCCTGCGTGTAAGTTTACATAATGATAGTGACGTATAATCAATTCGGTTAGCTTATGTTTAGCTGGCAATATAATTGGATGTCTTTGTTGGTACGATAGGTGTGTAGCTAAATTTAATCTACCGCCCACATATATAAGACCATCACATAAAAAGGGATGAAGAGATTTTAAGTTACTATTTTTGTTGACATTTCCCTGGTTTTTTAATGTCTTCAACTCTTTTTGAAAGGCATGTGCCTGAGCTGATTTCAGTAGACAATTCAAACTTGCTTCTAGTTCAGCTACACTTAAATTACCTGAAATTTTACTTTTAATATTTCTGCAGTTATTCACAAACCGCAGTACATATGCTGTAACCCTTTTCAATTTGATAAATGAGGAAAATTTTCCAAATATTTCCCATTCTTGAATATCAGTAGATAAAAGAATATTTTTACTCTTGAGCTCCGGAGGGTTTGAACAGGAAATGTTCGATATAATGAAATACTGCGAAAAGAACACATATTTGCTTCCGAAATAATCGAGTATTATTTTTTTATCTTTTTATAAACCTAGAAGAAAATAAGGTGTAAAAATTGGAGGTCTTCACTCAGGAGAATTTCTTTGGGTAGACTGGTTTTTTATAAATGAAGCACTTTTTGGTTTTAACTTTAAGTTCTTGATTTTTTATTGTTATGATTTGAATATTTACAAACTGACGACAATAACTTTCCCCACCCAACGGACAAGGGTTCAGTAGTATTTTAAATTCTTAGTGCAAGTTTTCGTAAAGAAGTAAGTTAATTTTATCGATGCAAGCCTTTTTATAAAGGTTTCGTACATCTATATTTACCTTGTTTGTTGTGTGAGAAAGGGACAAAAATAAAATGATTCTATCGACATCTAACGAACAAATCAGACAACTCTTGGATCGCAATCCAACCTTTTATGGTAACTCAACTCCATAATTGGTTTGAGTCCTGGGTTTAAATCTAAACATAAGGTATCAGGCCGATGAAAACTGCTTTAAGGTTCTAAATCTCCTACACACGAACCCTTTTTCGATTAATTTTTTTATTGCATAATAAGGAAAATTAAACTCTTATAAAATGATCAAAAACCATTATGATATTTGGTGTACATGAACTTCTCAAAATAAAATAAAACGCGCCTTTTGGTTGTGATTTTTATTGAATAAATCAATCCAGGTGGCTGGTGTTAAAAATGCTAATGGGAATTTAAACCTTATTGCTATCTTAATAAGGAGTGTAGTTGTTAGCAGCCTGATATCGAATGCGACATGGTACATGGCCTTAAGCTTCGAATCAAAGTTGTCCTTAGGTACCTATTTTATCGGTTCCATGCCAACTCAGAATGAAACCAACTCAGAACCGCCTCAGAAAGGTTTAAAATAGCCGGTAACCCTATCCTAACTTAACCAATTTAACCAATTTCTTAATATTTTTTTATCATCACTCTTAATGACCTTTCTGGAGTGGTTTTGAGTTGGTTTCATTCTGAGTTGGCCGGTCACCGTTTTATCATGGCACCACGTTATATGATGAAGAAGAACTGTTTTATTTCTAATAATGGTATTAAAGACAAAGGTAGTAAACTAATTGGACTGTACTGAAAAATTAGGTTAACTCTATTTTCAACTTATTTCTGCCCTCTTGTAATTCTGCAATCGTGAGTTTCGTCCCGTTCCCGCTTTCGTTTTGCACTCCGTCGCTGCAAAGTTAACGAAATAAATTTGGCCACAGAACGACGACGAAAACAACAACGTCGAAATTGAATATTAAGTTGACATTGTCCAATGTTTTCGTAGGGCGACTGCTTTACGACGGTCTAAAGTTCCTTGCATGTTGAAACTTGGAGCAAAGATTGAATTATATGTTGCATTCTGCACGAAAACCTACACAAAGTTTCGCTAGGTTATTATGGTAGCAATCTTTCTACTAAATTCGGAGATTTTTTTACTGTATTCCCGTACAATAATACCTTCTAGCTTGTTGCTTTGAATTCGTGAAGGTGAGGTGCTTTAAATAAAAAAAACCACCGTATATATATAAATATATATATATATATATATTATAAGCCTAGACTAAGGACGGTTGTTTGACGGATTGACGGATTCATAAAATATTTTAATAAAAAAATGAAACAATACAACTTTGTATAAACCACTTATATGATGTGCAAATCCGACCGGTTTCGGAATAAACGTTCCTTCGTCAGGGAAAGCTTATACTAATTTGACAGTTTAGAACAATGTTTTATTGTGGTAGGGGCGGAGCCGTTGTTAGTTAATAATGTAGATTGGGTGGGTAGGTATTAGTGTAGAGTGGGTGGGTAGGGGAACAAATCCATGATTGGGCTATATGACAATATTTTTTGTTTGTTGATAATAGATTCATTATTTTTAAGGGATTTTTTAATTTCCAAAGCTTTTAAGTTATCTAAACGTTTTCCTTTATGATTAATATGAAGAATATTTATCCCTGTGTTTTTTTTCAAAACTGTGGTTATTTTCAATGATATGGTTAGCGGACTCAGAAAAATTATTATTATTAAGACACCTTAAATGTTCTTTGATTCTGATTTGAAAATTACGAGTTGTTTTTCCAATATAAATTCACCCCTACCACAATAAAACATTGTTCTAAACTGTCAAATTAGTATAAGCTTTCCCTGACGAAGGAACGTTTGTTCCGAAACCGGTCGGATTTGCACATCATATAAGTGGTTTATACAAAGTTGTATTGTTTCATTTTTCTATAATGGATAACCACAAAGTAATAGCTACATTCAAAAATATATTTTAATAATTTCCCGAAAATATATTTGAAATTCGTCCCTTTTTCCGCCATGAATAGGATCGACATTACCATCCCAAACCGCTGATCTCTTTAAAAAAGAAAATGTGTAATATTGGTTTTGAATGTAAGGCCACATTGGTTGGACAGGGTTCTAACGTCACTTTACCTTGTTCTGAGATATGTGGTGTCAATATTTTAATATGACGTAGGTATATAGCATCTAAAATATACCTAAACCAGCTAGTGAATAATAGTTGCATGAGGTTCTAACTACATTTCCTTGGTGTCATTCCAAGATAGGGACACGATCTAATTAAATATTTTACTTTAATTATGTTAAACTAACATAATTGACAAAAAAATGAACATCATAATCAGAAATAGTTAAATAGAAAACGAGAATTCGCATTTGCCATATCAGAACTTGGTAAGGCGAAGTTAGAACCATATTCAAGTAAAGTGAAAAACTGCGCCTCGTAAAAACGATAAACTGTCAGATGCAAGAAGATTCAACGTGATGTTAGAACCTTGTAAAGTAAGTAGCAGCTTTAAAAATTGATGAAACTTCGTCATACAATTGTCTACGGAAATACAACACAGGTTAACTGAAAATTATTTTTGTGTAGACATAAGCGAAATAAATGGTTTTGCATTCAAAGGTCATTTTTGAAAACAAATGTCATTTAGAGTCTTGTCCGAGATGACGGTAAGTTGATTTCCATTCGATGAAGCTATTAAGTTTACCCACGTATTTAATGAAGTTGGTGTAAGGAAAACCCTGGAAAGTTAAAAACTTTCTTTTCAAATTGTTTAGCTGTAAAATAAAACAAAAATCTTTCATTTACAAAACACCTTTACTTTACGTTGACTCGGCTATCTAGAGTTTTAGATGATCCGGTCTGCCAGTGCGGTGTGGAAGAGGAAACCCTCGACCACGTTTTCTTTAACCGTAAAAACCATTCATCTTTCAAGAACATATACCGCCGGCTTATTAAAATCACACACCAGTCCCCCCTTAACATTTCATACCTTTTATCTATTAACAATTCTCGTGTTCATACAGCTTTATGTAAGTTTATTAACCTGAATGAATTCAATATTCAATTTGTTTTAGTGATCTAAATGAGTCCAATATTTAATTTGTTTTATTATTTTCCCAATAGATTAACCAATTTTTTTTATCCACTTTAACTATTACCGGCACAAAGCACTCTTTTCGAGGTGAATTGCCTAAAACCAAAAAAAAATAAATTAAATCTTGATATGTAGCAAACACTTTGTGGGAATACATAATTATAATAAACACAATTAAATAACTTTGTTTCAATTCCACTTTATTATTTTTTAATCCAACCGGTTTCGGTTCGTACTGAACCTTCCTCAGGGGTGAATAAAAATATATTGAACATAATACAGAAAAACATGGCATTTATAAGTAAAATTAGAAGAGGGAGACAGAATATCAACTTAGGTGGGGGCGATGAGGGAGGTGTCTAAGAGGGAGGGGTGAACGTGGGTGGGGGTAATGGAAATATTTTAAAAATCGGGGTGTTAGACAAATCTAATTGTTTATTAAGTAAATTGGTTTTATTTATTTTTAATGACTTTTTTATTTCAAGGGCTTCAAGATTATTAAGGCGTAGACCTATCCCATTTCTATGCAATACATCTATCCCGGAAGCTTTATTAAATGAGTGATTTTTATCTATTAGGTGGGAGGCGAATTCTGAAAAACCTACACTATTTAGACATCTCAAGTGTTCGACCACTCTTGTTTGAATGTTTCTAGCCGTTTTACCGAAGTAAAAGGCCGAACAGTCATTACATTTAAGTTTATATATGCCAGAATGGCTTAAGATATTTTCTTTATCTTTAGAGTTTATTAAAAGTTTACCTAGGTTGTTATTAGTATAAAACGCAGCTTTAATTTCTGTAGGGAATTTAGAAACACATGAAGATGAAAAGTTATTTATGAATAAAATTCTACGCCAACCGTGGTTTTTATTATCTCTGATGTTGTGTGTATTATTATAAAGGAATTTATTAGTAGATATGAGATTAAGTTTTTTTGTAAGGATTTTATCGATTAAGCTATGGGGATATCCATTATTTATTGCAATAGATTTGATTTTAGCGAGTTCTTCAGTAAAATTGACGTTAGATAAAGGAATATTGACAAGTCTGTGAATCATAGAATGGAATGCGGAGTGTTTATGGGAGATGGGGTGATTAGAAGTACTGTGAATTGCGGTATCAGTGAAGGTAGGTTTTCTATAAATATTGAATTCAAATTTGTTATTAACAATGGATAAGGTTAGGTCTAAGAAATTTAAACAACAATTTTTTCCTATTTCTAAAGTGAACTGAATTTTTTTATGAAATGATTTTAGGAGGGACAGGAAGGAGTTAAGTTGACGGTCAGTACCTTTCCAAATACATATTATATCGTCAACATAGCGTTTCCAGAAAAACACATTTTTAAGCAGGGGCGAGTTACAATTAAAAATATTTTTTTCCAAGTGATCCATAAACACATCAGCGATAAGCGGACTCGTAGGGAGACCCATGGGGAGACCTTCATTTTGTTGATATATAATATCATTAAATTTAAAATAATTTTGATTCAGACAGATGTTAAACATACGGGCCAGATCATCCGAGAGATCTTTTGGTAAGTTAGAATTGGTTAATAGATTAGACATAATATTTTTACATTCATTTACAGGGACATTTGTGAATAAATTGACAACGTCGAAGGACACTAATTTGCAGTTATTTGGTAAAGTTAAATCTTTTAAGTTGGTGACTAATTCATATGAATTTTTAATGGTGTATACAGGGGAAAATTTTTGTTTTAGTACTAAATCACATATATAAACTAAAAAGGCAGATTTTTTTGAGATAGAATCAACTTTCAATATCTACTAAATACCGCACTTAAATTGGGAAAAAATTCTTTTTATGGTGATACAAACCAATGATTACAATCGAATTACTTGTGTTTTTTGAGCAAGTTGATCAAAAGCATTTTTTCACAATTTTTCTGTGTTCTAGGTCTAGTTACGAGTAGTAGTATATAGAAGAGTAGGTACATCAAAAATAGAAGAACTTACCGAAGCATTTAAAACGTACATGTAGATTTGTATTTGATGCTCGTCATTTTGACCAATTTTAGCTAGCCAATGTTAAAATGAAACTTTGTTAATTGACCGGATACATTTTTTTTAAATCAACATCTAACACGTACATTTCTAAAAATCATAAAAATAGATTTAAAACCTTGAAGACATCTGCCATAGTAATACCATCAGTACCAGGTCGGTTTGACACATGTAATATAAAAAGTCCTTGTCACTTTGCCTGACAGTCGCACTGCAATATTATCGCGGGAGAGAAATGTCCTCCTTCATAAATACATTTGGGATTTCTTTACAATGTCAGAAGGTGCCTACCCACGAACTTACAGATGGAGTAGGGGTGAAATCACCCTGTTGAGAAGTGGTGTAGCAACCCTTTTAGGAAGATTCAACTCGAAAGGTTGCATAATTTCAACAAATTTTCCAAAAAAAAGTATCAAGTTTATCTCTTCTAAATGGCATATTTTTTAATAATTCATCGAAGAAATATTATTTAAATCTAAACAGATGAACTCTGTAACAGAAAATTTCTTGAACTGGGCCCTTGTTTTATGAAACTCGCACAATTTATTCGATCTGTAGTTTCGGGAATCGCAACTATTTTCACATCGCAACATGATTTTCATAATCTGCTTTTGTGAGATGTCACTTACAAAATACTCTTATATCGATAGTGGAAATAGACAATTCATCCAAAAATGAGGTAAACCATTTTGTTTTCTCTTTCGACCTGCGTCGTCGAAATATTTCTAGGAAAATAAGTGCGTCTTTTACGACATGCAACAGAGGATTTTTTTCTGAAATACTAAAAATAAATTAAGTTCTGTTATTAAAGAAATTTACAAAAAATTCAAAGTACGAATAAAAGTTTAATTCAAAGTATTCTGAAAGATCTATTCAATAAAAAAATATATAAAAAAGATTTTTTTGATTTTCTGAACAATTAACATTTTGTCCTTTACAGCATTTCAAAGTTCCGTGATCGATATGTAAAGTTGAAAGAGCAACAATGCAATTATTAAATTTATTAATTAATAATTTTGGGGTCTTTCACAAATCAGCATTTTTTTATTGACTGAGCTTGCCCTGTTTTGACGCGACCATTTGGTATTTCATCTGACTATAAATTTGTTTGTTACGTTCCGATTTAAGATGCCATGTTGGATACTACCTTGGATTACTACCAATTATAAATTATAATTATAACAATTGAAAAATAGACGGCCGGCTTAGTCCAGCGGTAAGGCTCTTGACTCGCACACCGAAGGTCGCGGGATTGAATTCCGGCGTGGCAAATAAATTTTATTTGATTAATTTGTGTTATTTCACAATTTATTCAGTTAAAATAATATATAGTATATTTGCGGTACGTTCCAGAGTGGAAGATACCCTCGTGTATCGCCCTGGTGTAAGACCACCTTTCATAATTGAATCGTTGTTAGAAATGGCATTAGCCGTGTTTGGTGACCAGATCTGAATAGCTAGGTACTTCCCCACCTTCCTCTTCCCTATCGCCTTTCCTTCCCACTACCTTGAGCCTAACCCCAATTGGGGATGCCATAGTCTCACTGGCTTCAGACGGGAGCAGTTAGGACTCTTGTGCGGTATTCATATAAAAATAAAAAAATCGGAATAATCAGTATTATGGTACCTAGTAGGTACTACCTACCGGCTTGAAGAATTGAAAACTATTTGAGATGGTGATATTTCTTTTGGCACATTTTATTTTTATATGTAAATACCCCACACAAGTCCCAACTGCTAATAAAAATTATTTGCGCACGCTGGGTGTTAAACCCGTGACCTTAGGATTGCTAGACCACGGAAATAAATAAACTTTAAGTAAATATATATTTATATCTCTTATAATTAAGAAAGCGGGTATTTAAGTACGTAGTAATTAATCTTATAATTCCATGGGAAAATTGGATTTTAATTTATTAAATAAGAAAAAAATTTAAACATGCTTTTTCGATGCGAGGACTTCTGATCACAGATCTTCCGTGAGTTTTGTGTTATAATTGTGAGTAATTTTAAACAGTCCAAAATGTTAAACACGTTCCCAAACCTGAGGATACTTTATTTGATTGTGCTTGTATCTGAAATCTCATTGCTCTAATAGTATTGTGTTATGTTATAACGCGTAGCGCTCACTTATTATCCCATTGTGGGTTGACAAGCGATGATACATTGTTTGACAAGTGGTTTTCACTCGGCAGAATGTTGCCACATATCAGGGCTGGGAAACTTTATTCCAAAAAATAAACAAATTTTTTTTGTTTTACAAGTTTTTTTCAGATATTTCTGGCCTTCAACTTTAAATGATATTTTAGGCCTTCAATCAAAATTATGGAGAGAGGGAAGGTGAGTATACATCACACATCCAATAGAAAAGTGTCAAAGTCAAAATTTTCTATTTTACGTTTCATCGCTGAAAAATGAGTGTAAGTATCTACGCTCCACTAAAACCGTTTTTAAGTTAAATCACTTCATCTCCGCAAGATGTCGCTAGTATCTCTTTCGGTGAGACCGCTTGAACATCATTCATTAGTTTGTTTTCGCTCTCCTGTAAAATTAACTTCTTTGTTAATGTGACATTGACACTTTTCTAGGGGATGTGAAAATATCCGTTTTATTTAAATGCCCAAATATCATGATTATATGGAAGTTTGGAGTCAAGTTCAGACTTAGAAGAAATGAAACGTTGAACGGAAGGAAGGCAATTTTTGATAAGGTTTGATAGAAGAGAGGATAGTTTTTTAGAAAGGGACAATAAAAAATTATGTGATCTAAGGTTCCTACTGTAAAAGCAGAAGACTAAGCCACATATCCAATCACAATTCTGATAAACTTTATTAAAGGGGTGGGTTATTGTTGAAGGATTGAGGTAAAATGGCAGATAGCACAATGGGCCTGTGGCCTAAAGCCTAAGTGTTCACGGGAACTATTCGTAAACCGTCTCCACAAAGAGAAAAATAAAAGTTCCTACTTCAAGACCACAGTAAGTGCAATATGCGGAGTCAAGCACGTGAATTTTAAAAAGGTGAGAAGAATGGAACAATGTACAATTCTCATTCGAGTAAATGAGGAAATTTATTTTTCTGAGAAATGGCGGAATTGCTGAAACCATGGTTTTGATTCGATATTCATTTCAATTGAGGCGGATTGACTAGCAACGTGAGAATACTCATTGCGAAACATTACGAGATCTATCTTTGAGGATGGAAAATATGTGAGATGTGTTTTAGGAGGGTAACAATGGGGTTGGATGATGATTTTAAGTTATTACTTATCTTTATTTGAGTTTAATACTATCTTCTTTAATAACACAGCCGGGCCGTTATACAAAAAATATCTAGAAACGTAGACGATAACAGTGCAATTATTAATTATTGGAAAATGTGTGAAATATTTTAACGTCCTCATAATGTTCTTAAAATATAAATAAAATATTTTTTTTAAATTTATTTATCTGTCTAAAGTTTATTTACATACGATTTTTCGATACCCGTCTCACTAGGATATACCTGTATCGAGACAATACAAAAATTTGTGTTAACATAGTTTCATGAATATTTAAGGTAAAATACATTTTAATTTTAATACAATCAAAAATAAAGGTAATTGGAACGGTGGGTAAATCCCGCAAAGAGTATGATCTAACAAATGAAGTACTAAAGTAGTAAATCCTGTCAAATCTAACTGAAGGAACTACAATTCTCTTTATTTATTTTTTTAACGCTGTAAACATTTTTACGCGGGCAACATCGGCGCAGAAAAATGCGCCCTGTCAAAACTTAGATTTCCTGAACATTCTGTATTCAGTAGCCTTCCTCGCCGGTCACCACTTTTTTTTTTAAATTGACGTATTCGATGTCGGAGTCACCAATATTGTTATAACGCTTACCCGAGGTTATAACTTCCTATGGGTCGCGGATTGTTTCAAAAGGATTTAATAAAATCACATGAATCGACGACAAAAATACCAGAAGGGTTTACAAAAAATGGTGGCCGGCGAGGAAGGCTATTGAAGGTGGAATGTTCTGGAAATATAGCTTTTGACAGCTGTCGACTTTTTGGTACAGTGCGCATTCTTCTGCGCCGATGTTGCCCGCGTAAAAATTTTTAAAGCGTTAAAAAATAAATAAAGGGAATCGTATTTCCCACATCTAAGTATGTAAGTAAGATTTGACAGGATTCTATTAGTTTACTTTATTTTATATGGATTAGGTGTATGTAAATAGTTACTTCTGTCTAAATGCAATTTATTTTACTTACGTTTGCAATAGTGTGACGTCCTATACTTGTAATCCATTTCTTTATTTCGTGTATTGAATTGAATTTGGTCATTGATTCTGTTTGTCTAATCGTAGCTGGTAGTGTATTGTATAGTTTGCTATATATTTAAAAAAAATTGTTCAAAGGTGGTTTTAGCAAAAGAATTTCAGAGAATTGCTTCGTTTTTGGCTCGGGTATTGTGTATCGTTTGTGTTGCTTTGTATAGTGTTTTATTGTTTTTGTGTAAATTCACTGAGATGGACATTGTAAAAAGCTGTTTTATGTTCATAAGGTTGATAGTATTGAAGATCGTATCAGGACTGGTAGAAAGAGGAAACTTGAGAATTATTATTTCGGTAACTATGTCAACAATAATACCTTCATAGAGGGAATATAAACATTAAAATTGTGATTTTATCAGGAGAAAAAGATAAGAAGCGAAAGTAGTAATAATGATTGTATACAACAGACAAAGGGTTAAAAAAATTACAAATAAAAATCCAATATGTCCAATAACGGTATATGAACAAGTACAATATGTAAGAATAAAAAAATAAGTACATAATAATATTATACAAGTGAAGTCAAGTGAAAACCAGAAGTTCGACAAAAAAGTTCTGGGAGCTTTCGCTTAATATGTTCGGAATCTTGCCACTACAGTGGTTGTTTTTAGTCAACACATTCGCACAAGAGGTTAGGAGAAGGTGAAGTTGGTTCGTTGAAAAGGAATATGGAAAGTTTAGGGATTTTTAGAAGGCGGTGACTGGTGTTGATTTTGACCAATGGGAAGATTCTTAATGGTTATTTATAATTTTGATTTAATTATTAGTTTCAAACCACAATAGTGAGAAATTTTGATTTCAAAATAAAGAAAGTTGTTAAAATCAGCCCTAAATGTGTTTATTCAATATTTGTCCTAATGGCAGCCCTAAGCGAGCCAGCCACCAGTGGCGTGTTTGCACACAAAGCGACCACCCTTTTACGGGGGCGCCGCACTAATTGACTGAGAAACCGAACGAAAATTGTTTCGCCAAACCCCACCGAGGCACGCCACTGCGTAAGGCCTCCCGGCTAAGAGGCTCTTAATGAAGTTAAGTTTTCCATGCCGTGAAAGGGATGTGTGTGTTCACTGGAATATCGATGTTATCGAATTATTATTTTAAGAGAATGGGTTGGTAAGTAATGTCGATATTGAGTTGTTGTTGAATAGGGATGTGCAGGGAATATCGAATGTTTTTCTTATTTTCTTACTATCGATTATTTTTTATATGTGAAAAAAAAATCATCAATTTGCAATACCATTTTTTTTCAAACTAACACCAAGAAAGCTATTTAAAAAAATGTGTACTCGTATCGTCGTATGTGCATTTACATAAAATATAAACTCAAGGGACCCTTCAGGAGGCCCCGAGTAAAATAATTTTCCTTAGGGCCTATGTCTTTTTGGGGATGCTGTGATGAATGGAGAATATTTTTGTGAAAAGAAAGGAGTTAACCTGGGTCTTGAAGAGACTTATCTTGTAGCAGGGAAGAAACCCAAAGGCCGGCAAACCATTCCACAGCCGAGCTGTTGAACCGAGAAACGATCCGTTCTCAGAAATGTCAACTACGTACAAATGTTGGGCGCGTGTTTGGCGTGTTTCCCTACTGTGCACCTGTGCCGAAGGAATCAATGACGCTAGTTCCTCGGAGCATCTTCCATTGAAATGCCGATAGAACAAGGACAGTATTCCCACCCGACGCTTGTGTTCTAAAGATTGCAAACCTTTTGTTAAGATGGTAGAATCTACCAACGGACCACCCGTTTCTGCTCAGAGTCGAGGATTTTTTCAGGTATTTTAGGGCTCCAGAACAGAGGTGGCTGCCATATTCAACTGTGGGGCAAAAGTACTATTTATTCAGCGTTATCAGTTATGTACTATTAAAGTATCTGCGGGTCCCGTACAGAACGCCAGTACGTGTGACAAATGGCGTTGTGACTTTGTGTCACCTCATCACACATTATTTAAAGTACCACCTCCATCCTCCAAGATAAGATAATATAAAACACTCTTCATTTTCGCTTATCTTCCAGTTTTCCTAGCTTCAGGCTGTTCAGGAGGCTTTCAGGGCATTTTCAGTGAGCTACCACCCGACAGTAAATCGCGCCGATCGCTAAAAAGGCTTCTCGGCTGATAATGAACAAAATGGTAGACACGAGTAGTTCTTTAAAATCGTGTGATTTATTGCTTGGAAAGATATAGAAAACGACAATTTTGTGCAATAAATACGCGATGCGGTATTTATTATTTTTCTACCCTCAATTTTAAACATTTTGGACGAAGAAATAAACGAGGTATAAAGAATCTTTAAATTTTTATCAAATCTTTGACCTTTCTAAATTATTAGCATACTATCTATAATATAAAAATGAATCGCTGAATGTGTTGCTAAGCGCATAACTTTCGAACGATTGCACCAAATTGGATAATTCTTTTTTCTGTATATTCGTTATTGTCAGGACAAGGTTTTTATAAAACTTCCGGTGAGCTCTGGCATTATGAAATTTGTATAAAAAAATTGCTATTGGTGGCACGCGAGGAAGCGGCTATTGCTATGGAAAGCGGGAGGGAGGGAGAGACGGGGGAGGGGAACCAGGGAGGGGGAAGGGAACCTGAGATGGGGGAGGGGGACCTGGGAGGGGGGAGGGGGGAGGGGGGAGGGGGGAGGGGGGAGGGGGGTATGGGGGGGAGGGGGGAGGGGGGAGGGGTGAGGGGGGAGGGGAACTCGGGGGGGCGGGTTCGCGGGACTGGGGAAGGGGGGGGGAGTGGAGTGGGGAGAGGGAAGGTGGAGGTGATGGAGTGGGAACGCGAGAGGGGAAGAGGACGCAGGAGAAGAAGGGGAGGCGGAAGGGGAACGGGACGAATGGGAAAGGACACTCAGGGAGAAACAAATTCTTTATTAAATGGCATTGCAACGCATGCCAGGACCAGCGAGTATTCTATAATTCTTTTTTTCCACTTTGACATACTAAGTTAATAGTATAATATTATATTGACGACATTTATATTTATTTTCGTTTTAGTTCTGAAATATATTGTTATGGTACGCCCAAACGACAAAGAATTCAAACTCCTAATTCGCCGCAAACTACACAACACCCTGCTCTCCCCCCTGTTCCCTGCTTCCTACTTCCTATCCCATCCGCCCACCCGCACGCGATCCCTTCCAGCAGTTGAGAATTAAGAGCCGCCTCGGGCACACGTTAAGCCCGCGCGTGGATTCCCACTGTTCGCGCCCGGCGTACTATCGCTCGAATTGTACTCAAATATAACCTGCAATGTTAATTCAATAACCTACGGGTTTAGCGCTGATATTTCACCATGCCTGTGTAAACTTCGGTTCTGTCCTAAACTCGGGAGGTGCCCCTGGAAGCCGGAAGACGAAGACCCCCCAACATCATGTAAGCTGTACAATTGTTTCCTCATTTGATTGTGTCCTTTAACGATAGACTGTAAACTCCCGCGCAAAGCCATCACTCAGAGAGTTTCGTTTAGGGATCTTGAGGTTATAAACACGATAGCTAGGATTGTGTAGTATGTATTTCTTGTGTTGAATTGTACTGTAATGACCTATGTACTGTGTTTTAAATTTGCAATACATGAATCTATTTAACTCAATCCTGTTATTATTCTGCTACGGCAGGAGGGTTTCCTAGAGGGGGAGTATCCTGCCAGACGACTGAGATGCGAAGGAATTTCTGAAGCCTCGAGCGACCCACCACCTGAATAGAGGGTAAATCATGCCTCCCCTGAGAGCTAGCTTGGGACATGTTTGGGGGCCCGCTCCTAACACTGGCGTCCATAGTGGGGCCCAGAATTTTTTTTTCATTTTTGCCATTGTCTCAGTCGCCTTACGGAGTGCTCCCTGTCGAAATCTTCCCCGCATAGGAACTGTTTGTAAACATTGATTGTACTGTGTCTTGGTGTTTTATACCCAGTGAATAATGAATTCTGTGGGAAACCACAGAAATCCATGTGCAAGTTAAGTCCATAACGCAGATTTGATTGCAATTATAAAAAAAATTGCGTCAAAGTTGAAAACATGGCCATTTTGTATTAACCAGAAAGACGGCAGCATTTAAACCGCGAATCTGACTGCGCACGCGCCGACCCCTTTGTTCACAAAGCAGCGGACGAGCAACAGTAATTCGCGCCAAATCAACGGCCCGATGTTTCACGCGGTAAATACATACCTAATCTCTGAGTTGCGCGCGCACCCACGCGCATCGAAGCATAAAAGTGCGTTTATCGCGCCAAACTCCAACGGCAAAAATCCGTTTGAATCAGGCAGAACAATTCCCTGTCACTATGCAGTGTTTTGAATAATAAAATCGCCCTTCTGTCACTAAGGTCGGAAGCAATGGAGATCGCTATTGTAAATTTGGTTTTGGAATTCCAATTACCTTGTGGATTCTTTAATTAAAAAAATCTCACACTCACGTTTTTCTTGCACAATATACCGATCGGCCCACTTGTTGTGTCTGTCAAATTAGTACCACGTATATTTCACCAAATGGACAAAATAATGACTTTCTTTCCACATTCTACGTTATAGGTACCGCATTTTTTTTTCAGCATAAGTGTAAAGTGAATTGTTTTTTTTTTCCTTACATAAAAAAAAGTGAAATAATAATAAAACCAATGATTGGTTCCATGAAAAAATAAAATAATTTTAATGTGGTTTCGTAACAAATCCCATATTCAGTTATTTTCATCCGGAAGTTTGTCCTTATTTGCCAGAAGAGTGCCTTTTGTGAATTTTAGTGCCTTTCTCAGTGCAAAGTGGTTTGTGAAAAATAAAAAACCCGTTTTCTAAAGGTCAGTCCTGGCAAAATTTTTTGGAAATAAATAAATACTTGTGAATTTCACAGTTTTCTCAAAAGTGGTTTGTGAAAAATAAAAAACCCGTTTTCTAAAGGTCAGTCCTGGCAAAATTTTTTGGAAAAAAAATAAATACTTGTGAATTTCACAAGTTTTCTCAAAAGTGGTCAGTGAAACACAAAAACCTTTACTACTTAGGTCTTTCCACGCAAAAATTTTTTCTTGTGCCTTCCTTTGACAAAGATTCTGGTGTCATATATACCAAATTGTAGTATGGAATACAGTTTTCTATAACTATTTTAGAAATACCAACCAGTGATTACCAAGTGAAAAGTGCCTCACAAAATTAATTTTGCGTTTGCTAAAGAAGACCCCTGGCAATTTTTTTTCACCACCTGGGAAACTCACAATGGAAAACAATCAAGCTATGGCATCATCCAATTTGGGCATCATTCCCAACGTGCACAACTTATCCAAAACTCACTTACAAACTGCTTTAAGGGATAGAGGACTCTCGCCATCAAGCAAATCTAAACCTACATTAAAGGCTTATGCACTTTTATTCAACAAAAAGTACATTAAGAGAATAAACCTCGCCCCCTCAAGCGAAAATAATTCACGCTCGGCTACGCAAGTTTTGAATAATCTTGTTCCTAACGAAGAACCTATGCCACAAGTAATGATAAAACAGGACATCGCACCCACCTTGACACAAGATAAAACCTACGATTTATCCTCGTGGAAAATCAAATATAATGGCGTCTCCGATGTACTGGATTTCATTGACCGTATTGAAGAAACGGCTACAATCAAAAATATCCCATTCGAGATTCTACGAAAAAACTTCATAGAACTCATCTCCCCAGAATTGATACCCTGGCACCGCATTCAAAAAACTAAATGCAAAGATTGGAATAAACTCAGATCTGCCCTAATCTCGAGCTTCGGAAAAAACGGAAGCCCAGCACCGGATCAAATTATCTTTACTATCTATTAAACAGCTAGTAAATGAACCTGTAGCAACATTCATAGAAAGGGCTGAATCCATTAACATCAAGCTTTCACATCCCGTTTCGGAAGCTGAACTATTACCAGTCATAACTGATGGCCTTTTAAGCAAATACGAGAACATCATTACCTCACAGAAAATTGCATCCCTAGCCCAGCTAAACGAAGTCTGTCTCCTTCTGGAATCGTACCAGGATAGGAAAAACATAAAGAATGTGTCAAATAATGTAGTTGTGCCAAGCCGTTCGTCGGGTTTAAAACCAGAATTCAACAACAAAAAAGTGTGCTCTTTTTGCAAAAAAGTAGGCCATCTGGCCACTACTTGTTTCAAGCAAGCAAGGTTTCTGGAATCTAAGGAACCCCGAACTTTCAAGAGGCATCACTCTAGGGACCGCTCTCCTCCAAGCGACGAACTGCGCAACATTTTCAAGAAATCAAGGCACAACATGGAAAGGTTACAAAACCCAAGCGATGTCAGACCTCAGGTGGATTTCTCCAAGCCCCCACCAAATTTCTACATGAAGAGGCCAAAAAACTAAATAATAACCTCTCAGGCACCCATTCTGAACCAAGGTCTAAAGAATGGACTGATTGGTTAGCACACATTAAGTATTTTAACCAGACCTTAAATGTTTCTTCGGTTTGTTGCAAACAAGCTAAAGATGGGAGACCCTATGCTTTTTTCTCTGTTAACAATGTGCCCTTTTCCGGATTACTTGATAGTGGTGCATCTGTCAGCTGTCTTGGCAACAATGCTCACCTGCCTTTTGTTAACAGTGATTTTAGAATTTCGCCCCAATCAACACACCTGACGACTGCGGATAATGTTTCCCAACCGGTCATCGGTGCCCTTGCCCTGCCAATTAATTGTAACAATAAAATAGTTACAATCAATTTTCTAATAGTGCCCTCTATATCCCAGAATTTCATCCTTGGCGTTGACTTCTGGAAGGCATTCAATGTTGCTCCCCAAGTATTTAATACTCTTGGCAAAACCTCCACTGCTGCTCAAATTAGTGAGATCCGCACAATAATACCTCACGAAAATTTAAGCACGGACCAGGCTCTCCAACTAAAAGAAATGGTCAATAAATTCGAGTCAATATCTTTCGAAAAATGTGGATTAGGTTTGACAAATTTGGTTGAACACCATATCAAAACCAATGGCCCACCCATCAAGCAACGTTATTACAACTTAGCCCCCCAAAAACTTAAACTTTTAGAAAACGAACTTGATGAAATGTTAAAAATGGGTGTGGTGGTTCCCAGCAGAAGTGCATGGACCAACCCAACTCTTTTGGTTTCTAAAAAAGACGGCTCTGCACGTTTCTGTCTCGACAGTAGACGTTTAAACTCTTGCACGGAAGCTGATGCGTATCCCTTACCTCACGTTCACGCAACCTTAGACAAGCTGCGTAACACCAAGTTCATCTCTTCTGTCGATCTCAGCAAAGCGTTTTGGCAAATACCCTTGGACGCAGAATCGTGCGAAAAAACTGCTTTCGTTGTACCTGGTAGGGGAATGTTCCATTTTAAAAGATTACCCTTTGGTCTAAAAAACAGCCCCGCCGAGTTACAAAGACTGATGGACAAACTTTTCGGTCCTGAAGTCGATAACAGCCTGTTTTGTTACCTTGACGACCTCATCATCGTCAGCGATACCTTTGAAAAACACCTATTAATGCTGGAAAAAGTTTTTCAACAACTCAAGTTCGCTGGTTTAACCATCAACTTGAAGAAGTCTGAATTCTGTAAGTCCCGTCTACGTTATTTGGGATTCATTATCGACGAAAAAGGTCTAAGAACAGACCCCGCTAAGGTGGAAGCCATGGCAAATTTTCCCCGACCCAAAAACGCGAAGGAAGTCAAAGGTTTCCTTGGACTTGCAGGTTACTACAGGAGATTCATCAAAGACTTTTCCACTATCGCAGCCCCCTTAAATAAAATTACCGGCATCCGTAAAGGTGTCAGCAATTTCCGATGGTCTGTCGAAGCTGAAGAAGCGTTTACAACTCTAAAAAATGCCCTTCAAAAAGCTCCCGTTCTGAATTGCCCGGATTTTGCACTCTCTTTTACCCTCCACACGGATGCCTCCAATGTAGGAATCGGTGGAGCCCTTACTCAAGAATTCCCAGATGGCGAACACCCTGTAGCGTATTTTTCCCGTACATTAAACAAACACGAGAAAAACTACGGAATTACCGAGAAAGAGTTATTGGCTGTATTGGATTCTGTTCACCATTTCCGCGGTTACATAGACGGTAGCAAATTTACTGTAGTTACAGACCATAGTAGTTTGAAATGGTTGATCTCTTTAAGTAATCCCTCCGGTAGGCTCGCTCGTTGGTCCTCCCGTTTGTCTCAATACAATTTTGATGTTGTTCACCGTAAAGGCGCGGACAATATTGTTCCCGACGCCCTTTCAAGAATTGAACTGGCTTCATTAAATGTTGACACAATTGCCCCCCCTCCATCTACAAAAGATGAATGGTACTTGAAAATCTTCGAAGGTTGTAAAAATAACCAACAAAAGTTTCCTAATTTTATCATAAAAGAAGGACAACTATACCGTAATTGCAAGGTACCACTATCCATCCTCGAAGACTACTCGTGGAAACTTGTCGTTCCCCTCGAAGGTAGAGAACAAATAATTATTGACAATCATAGTGCTCCCGACTCCATACACCCACGAAATTTCAAGACGTATAAAAAGATCTCCTTGAAGTATTACTGGCCTGGTCTCTTCAAGCAAATCCGCAATTACATCTCTAAATGTGAAACTTGTAAAGCTTATAAACATAGCACGGCAGCACCTGCCGGCCTAATGGGTAATCCCAAACGTGCCGACAGACCCCTACAATCATTGTCAATGGACCTCGTCGGACCCTTTCCCCGAAGTTATGCCGGACACATGCACATACTTAGTGTAGTGGATGTTTTCACTAAATTCTGTTGGATCTTTCCTTTAAAAAGAGCCAACGCGTCCGCCATCATCAAACTTCTGGAAAAACACATTTTTATACCTTACGGAACACCCAGAACCGTAATTGTTGATAACGGAAAACAATTTATTGCCCAAGAATTCAAAGATTTTCTTGCCAAATACGGAATCAAGGATATTTACTATAATACCTTGTATACTCCACAAAATAACACCGTCGAACGTTATAACCAAACAATCAACACAGCTCTGGCTATTCTAGTTGATAAAAATCAACGTACTTGGTGTAAAAACCTAGATAAAATTCAGGCTGCAATGAACAACACTGTTAATCTGGCCACTGGTTACACACCTTTCTTCTTAAAACACGGTATGGAACAAGTTGTTCATGGTTCTCTACATAGGAACACAAACTTTCCTACGTCAATTGCCACCACAAGCAACCCTACC
This sequence comes from Limnephilus rhombicus, assembly GCA_929108145.2. NCBI lineage: Eukaryota > Metazoa > Arthropoda > Insecta > Trichoptera > Limnephilidae > Limnephilus > Limnephilus rhombicus. The sequence continues at coordinate 24,406,422 of OV815295.1, read as the reverse complement.
GCGAACTATGCCCATCGTCTGGAAGAACTGTCGGCCATCTACAGTGAAGTCACTGATGCTTTGCTCCTGGCTCATCAAAAGAGTGCGGACAGATACAACCTACGTAGGAAACATGTCACCTTCAATACAGGAGACATAGTTTGGAGAAAGAACAACACACTTTCCCAAGGAGCCATGTATTTCTCTGCCAAGCTGGCACCACGTTTCGTGAAGGCCAAAGTTCTAAGAAAGATATCAGATCTAGTGTACTCCTTGTCTGACTGCTCTGGAAAACACATTGGTAATTACCATATTAAGGATATCGCAAAATCTGGAAGTGAGGAGTCAAGTAAAACTGCCCCCACTATCTCAGCAAACTTAAAATGATCCAGTGTGTATCACCACAACCTTTTTGTAAGCACACCAAGTCTTACAATGGCCGGCGTGTAAAGTGTCAATTACATGCCCACCCTTTCGTTGATAAAACGAATATTGTTAAAAAAAATCATTTTTGTAAATTTATGTACAATCCACGGTGTAGTTTGCCCCGTTCATGTTCGTGAATTGGCAACCACCGTAATTTTTGTCTCACACGTTTTTTTTATTTTTTTTTCTTTCTTTTTCTCACCTGTTCCAAAATTGATCACTTTAGAGCAGAGACACCCCTCGAGTGACAGTGTTCGGGAAGTCATGAACCCAATCATTGCCTCTCAACCCCTCACACTACGCAACGTTCATGCCATGGCACGCTTTGCCATGTAATGCAATATTGTAATTTTCACCATTTTTGTTTGTTGTTTTTTTTTCATCATATCGGAAGGAATCTCTTCAATTTTTTCCTTTTTATGTTCTGTAAATACTGGAGCGTCGTTCTAAAATCGATTTGGTAAACTCCAAAGCGTTAAATCACGACCCAGGACTAGTAAACCATCTCAACATGCTCCATATTTTACCCATCATGGTAAAGATAAGTGGTTACTCACATAATCACATTCCTTGTGTATAGTAGTTTTCAATTTTTTCTCAAATGTCAAAAAATGATGGCGTCCTACCCGAGCTCTTTGCTAACAAATTGGATTTTGACACATCCATTTTGAAATCATATGTATATAAATAAAGGAAAAGCCTTTAAATTGGTCTTTCCATCCTTGTACAAATCCTCATGGACTCGTTTCAACTAAAGTACGTAAAACCAAATACTCGGTCTTTTGTTGTTATAAGAAGTCCTCGATTTGTCCCTCTTCACAACATGTATGTCTTGTATTACATGCTTCAACCCTTACGGAAAAGGTTAATAAAACCTAACGGCAGCCCTGATTTCCGTACATAAATAACCGCAGTTTAACGTAAATCATCAATGTTTTGTTTGATCATCGTTTTACAAACATAGGCATTCAACTCCTGTTTCGCCATTTAACCAAGTATTTGCAACCTAAATTGCACATAACCTGGTATGTTGTAACCGCACAAAGGGTATGTAAAACCACAATTGGTCCCTTTTATTTGTCCCCACTGAAGTTTGCTGCAATAGACAGTATGTAAAACCATGTAGGTCTGTCTTTGTTTGTCACATGGTGTAAACAGAAATGTACTCTGTCATCACCCCGCCTTTATAACATACGAAGTGACATTAAATTGTTTACCTCCTTGTTATCCTATCGTACGCTCCTGGGCTACGGAGTTAGTTAATCTAACAAATCTTTATAAACTGTGTCAAAACAAGCATAGTTAACGTTTATTGTGTTGTATTTAAACGTAACCCTGTTACATTATAGGAGAGATCCTTAGAACATCCACCATTATAGGAGGGATCCTTAAAATACCTGCCGCGATACGAGAAGTTCGTCATAATCACTTTTTTCTCATAGCTAAATGTTATTGAGCTGGTCGTGTGACATATTTGTCATGAGAACCATTTTGTACATTCTATTTTGGTCGTGTGCCATTCATTTGTCATGAGAACCATTTTGTACATTCTATTTTGGTCGTGTGCCATTCATTTGCCATGAGTACCACCCTTTTTGTATAACCTGTTCCGGTCGTGTGTCATTTATTTGTCATGAGTACCGCTTTTATGTATAACTGTGTATAAACTCTGTACACGAGACGTGGAGACGTAATAACAATACTTACCGTGATTCGTGTGAACGACATAATATCGGCTTTGCTATCTTCTTTAGGATGCATTGTATAAACTCTTTGACTTCTGTCTATAATTGAGTTATATCTTGTATGTACTTACATATTTTGTACACTATACGTGGAGACGTTAAAACACTTACCATGAGTCGTGCGAACGAAATAATATCAAACCCTTTGTGTGCGATCTACGAAATGTAGTCCACAACCCTTTGTTGTCATTCAACGCCAATGCCCGTGGACTTCCTGTTTTTTACTTCTTTGCAAAAAGGAAAGAAGCCCAGGAATATCTACTATCCCAAAAGGACTAGTTTTCAGCTTCACTGTCAATTATGGGGCATAGTGCTGTAGGAGTTAATCGATTGAGCACAAAAAACCACCTAACTCGTTGTCTGGAGAACGAACAAGAAAACCCCCAGGTTATTGAAATTGGAGCAAGGGTCTGTCTTTTCTCACAATCATGTAGAAGTTTTTAAAATGACCCCTAATCTTTTGCCCAATACACGCGAAAGATTAGCCTCTTTGATATAATGTGTATTCAAATGTCTCCTCATCCTTTTTGATAAATGTAAAGAGTCAGGAAATCTGCTGGTTGATTATGTTTCATTTTCACATAGAGTTTGAATCGGAAATTAGTCCAGTCTCTAGCAAGTTTCGCAACTCGTCTCCCTTCTCCCCTCCTCCTCCCATTCCCCATGTTTCAGACTTATGTTATGAAGTGAAAAATCTGTCGTTGACCATATCTCGCCCTCACTTGGAGTTCGAATAGGTAACTGTCCGGTTATCTACAGGTTTTCCCCTTCAATCTCTGCATATGTCTCACCAGTTTTTTCTCTCTTTTCTCAATTCCACGAAACACATTCATGAATGTTGGATATGTACGATATGCACTTGGCGTACCGTCTGTCTCCTTTTGACAACCTTTATTCATGAATTGGTTTCCCTTTGCCGTGACTAGTTCACGATTCTTTGTCTCGTTCTTTGAAATTCTACGAAAATGTTACCATCTCATGTTAGCATAGGCCATAGAGGGCCGGTTGTTTTTTAACCAAGACATATTGTCACTAGGCAAACGCCAAGTCATCCTGGCAAAGGAAAATGTTCATGTAATCACAATTTAGTTAGGAATCTCTCTTCGTCACTCTCTGGGTCGGTGGTTAAAATTTCGTTATTTCATTATCTGGACACATTTTGTTTCTCTCCAAACCTTTTCTTCATTGGTCCCTAGGCAGGTAAACTTCAAGAATTTTGCTCTAATAATAATTCCTCCCGGATTTAAAAAGAAGCCCAGGCGGATGTCATCACCAACAGCCAAGCTGAGCTTCACTTCCTGACAGCACGCGCTGTGGTTACAAGGTCTCTCCTGCTGCCATTTTCTACGCAATTGTTCCTGAAAGCACAGACCATACCGCCCATACGTATGTTGTCTTGTCGTGCCACAGCAAGCTGAGTTGTCCCACTATACTTTATGACACTCTAAACTACCTTTTGGGCACGCTAGCTCTTAGGTTTGTTCTTACTCTTGCTATCAATGCCAACCTTGTCGTCTCTTGCTCTGTCATGCAGTGACACATATATCGTCATGTGTAAACCATCAGTACCTTGACCCACCAGTATTCGCTGAATGCGCACCAATACAAGTTATCTTGAGCTACATTATGCTTCAATAACCATTATATACGATCCGTGTTTACCATAATAACACTTAGGATTCGCACTGGCATGTCTGCAGATACTGGATTCTTCTCTTCAATGACCTCTGTAACCATAGTCGCGGCACAGCAACCACAGTCTCCACTTCGTGAACTTCGACGTCTTCGACAAAACCAAGTGTTTTCTAAGGCCCAAGTGTACTCCTGAGCGTTGTCTCAAATGGGTCTGATTACAGTGATAATGTAATCCTTAGAATCCGTGAAGTCACGTCCTTTTCTTCGAAATTCTCCGAAACCAAACAAATCCACGCTTCACAAACTTAGCTCCAAGACCAATGAAACCTTAGAATCACACACTTTTTCTCTTCTCTTGTACAAATGTATTGTCATTCTTTCAATTGCTTAACCATGTGTATTGTCATTCTTTCAATTGCATAACCATGTGTATTGTCATTCTTTCAATTGCATAACCATGTGTATTGTTATTTTCAATTGCATAACCTTGTATGTTGTTTTACACCATGTACTTTTCCCAAATTTGTCTTGTTCAAACATTGTATGTACCCCCACCCATTCCCTACAAACATTGTGACCCAAACTATAGCATAAAACTGTATGTTCTAGCTAGGAAATCTCTCAAGCAACGAATCTCTCAAAACCCCGATGGAAGCATAAGAGGATTTTTTTTCCCTACAGCTCCATTGCCACGTCGCTTTTTTTTCCAAGCGCGGGGGGAAGTGTTATGGTACGCCCAAACGACAAAGAATTCAAACTCCTAATTCGCCGCAAACTACACAACACCCTGCTCTCCCCCCTGTTCCCTGCTTCCTACTTCCTATCCCATCCGCCCACCCGCACGCGATCCCTTCCAGCAGTTGAGAATTAAGAGCCGCCTCGGGCACACGTTAAGCCCGCGCGTGGATTCCCACTGTTCGCGCCCGGCGTACTATCGCTCGAATTGTACTCAAATATAACCTGCAATGTTAATTCAATAACCTACGGGTTTAGCGCTGATATTTCACCATGCCTGTGTAAACTTCGGTTCTGTCCTAAACTCGGGAGGTGCCCCTGGAAGCCGGAAGACGAAGACCCCCCAACATCATGTAAGCTGTACAATTGTTTCCTCATTTGATTGTGTCCTTTAACGATAGACTGTAAACTCCCGCGCAAAGCCATCACTCAGAGAGTTTCGTTTAGGGATCTTGAGGTTATAAACACGATAGCTAGGATTGTGTAGTATGTATTTCTTGTGTTGAATTGTACTGTAATGACCTATGTACTGTGTTTTAAATTTGCAATACATGAATCTATTTAACTCAATCCTGTTATTATTCTGCTACGGCAGGAGGGTTTCCTAGAGGGGGAGTATCCTGCCAGACGACTGAGATGCGAAGGAATTTCTGAAGCCTCGAGCGACCCACCACCTGAATAGAGGGTAAATCATGCCTCCCCTGAGAGCTAGCTTGGGACATGTTTGGGGGCCCGCTCCTAACAATATTAATTTGTAAGACCGTAAACAGGTAGACCAAATAGAGAAAATTTCGTCATAAATAAGTATTCGGATATATTTTTTAAAGATTTTATTTGAACTATAATTAAAATTTTGAAACATGCTTTTAATAGATAACGTACTGATTTACAATAATGTATGATTACATGATATGAAATATGTTTTGTAAAATAAGATTTTTCTTTTGAAAATTTAACAAATATGCCAACGACCTACGGTATAACCTTATTAAAAAATATGAATGTTGAACATTTATTTTTATTCAAAAAATATATATATATTTTACCTCAAAATTTAAAACATGCGTTTACTAGATAAAAGAACAATCTATTGAAAACAATATACATTTTTTGTGGAAAAGAGTCAAAACGTCTAAATTTTGATTTATAAATCACCTATTTCCGGTCTTCTCTGGTTATAACCCTCTTAAGAGCACTTTTTTTACATTAGCTCCACACAGGACGCCCTGAGGAAAATAATTCCCTTAAGGACCTGTATCATCTTTGGGGATGCTGTGTGGAGGATCTTTTTAGTAAAAGAGGGAGAGGAAGTACTGGGAAGGAAAAGAGTATGAGGGGTGGATAGGAATCTCGGGGTCAGTGCATCCATGAGTGAAGGAAGTATGTATCCATCCCTCCAAGGCAATTTTTTCGAGAGAGTACGGCTGGAGAAGTCAAAGGGACCAACATCCTGCCTGCCTGCCATGCAGCTGGCGGGCAAACGCATCCACTGCTAAGACCCGGACAAACCTCACCCCATGAACCCGGTCACCCCTGCTAAGTTACCAAGCATAGCGAACCACATGGGGTGACCTATGACAGAGGTGTAGGTTATCCAATAAATGGTTCCTGGGGCGGCGATACCCATAACCGCCTCCCAACTTTTTTTTTTTTTTTTAAGTTTCTTTATTCTTTGAATTGTTCATTACATGAATTGGGGATTTTTCGACCACCATACTAGGCACATGCCTGTGTTGTGGTGGTCGATTTTCATATACAGTATATTAAAAGATGCAATATAAAGAAATGTGCGAGAATATAAAAAATTAAATAAAAATATATAAATATGCATATTATATATAATAATATTAAAGAAATTTAAAGAAAACAAATGAATATAAAATAATGTAAGTAACTAAAGAGTATGGAAACAATAAATTACTATAGAGTATAAATAATACTATACTTGATTAATAACAATTTATATATAATTAAAACACATGGTTACCGCTTCATGTTTATATTAAAAGTACTATAAGAAACATTACTACTACAATGTTTTCTTTCAAAACCTATATCGTTTTGTGTCATTTTTATTACTCTATAAAATTATTATCCTTCACTTAGGCTTATCCAAATTAGGTTAAAATTTGAATTTTAAACAGTAATACCAACCACGTAAGGAAAAAATAAATAAATATTTATCAGCTCTTACCAACCAACTGTAGGGACAGGCAAAGAAGACGGACCGCCAAACAACTCGATCTTGGCACATGCTCCTTGCCTCATTCACATTCATACATTGTCTCATACATACTGTATTATCACTCAACTATCTTTTTTTTAATATGAATATCGCCTAAGAGTCCCAACTGCTCCCGCCTGGAGCCAGTGAGACTATGGCATTCCCAATTGGGGTATATTATGAGGCTGAAGGTAGTAGGGAGGAGAAGGAGATGGAAAGGGAAAAGTATGGTGGGTAAGTACCTGGCTATTCAAATCTAGTCACCAAACGTGGCTAAAGCCATTTCAAGCAACGTTTCAATTCTGAATGGTAGTCCTACACCAGGTCGATACAGAAAGTATCCACTATGCAACGTGTTATTTTTAATGAATTAATTGTGAAATACAAAAGAATAATCTAAAATTTATTTGCGCACGCCGGGTTACAACTCGCGACCTATGGATTGTGAGTCGAGAGTCTTACCCCTCGACCAAGGCGGCCGTGCAACCTGATCGTGCCATGTCTTACTCCAGTGTTCCCGACTTATTTTTCCATTCACATTTGCGTCATATATTCTCCTTTCACTCCTTTCTTCTTTCTATCGCTCTCCATGCCCACAACTTGTGAGCGTCCCTTTGTTAATCTTACTCATTACGCTTACATCAGCATTGCAATTTAACAGATCTCCACATATATCTCACACTATCACACATGGTTTTATGTAATTAAAGAATTTTTTTATTATAAAAATTTTGCATACGAACATAAAAAATTTTCGAAATGGCTCACCTTACGTTTTTTCTAACTAAAGTTACTGATAATAAAAAAAATAAAAACACATACATATTTTATTACACAAATTTATAATAAACATATATTGTAACCTCACTTTTTTGTCGCTCTGTGTAAAAATAATTTATAAAAAATTCTCGAAGTTTCAAATTTTTTTTTCAATTTGCGATTCAAAACTTTGTGTACATAAAAGTTTACATTCTACTTTTTTGGTGGCTATTTTTTAGATTGGAATATAAAGAGTGGTATTTTTTCTATCTAACGCCGATTAGAAGATATTTCTAACTATTATAGTAAGGGAGTTACAGCTTTTTATTTGAGACCTATGTGCGTTGGGACAAATATGGTCTCCTGTGATTAAACGGGTTAAATAAATGTATTGAGGTGAAACTCGCTATGGCATCTTCAACAATGGGAATTGAGATCTTTTATTTCAATATTGCTAAGACAAAATGTAATTTGGATGTATGACTGTAAACGATGTACGGAGTGTGTATCGTGACAGAGTTGTATGGCAGTCTATCTATCTGTCTACCCCGTTTGGTTAAGGTTGTCCGTCCCGCCTCCGGCTACCCGACGCTTTCCTCCCTAGGGTCTTCTGAATGGTCGTCCAATTACGTCGTCTAGGCACCACCGGCTAGCTGGCTAAAGGACGACTCCTTTGGATGTCGTAACGTTGGACACACGACCTTCTTCATTCTCACGGGGACTGCCGGTCGCCGGTTGGTTACTTTCACCATTTCTGTTTCAATTTTGTATATCTACACTTATTTCATTGCTTTTTTTTCTTTTCCATATACAGACGCCTGCAGCTCTGGAGTGTGTGGTCTCCCTCCGTTCATCAGCAACTGCATGCATAACTCATGATGGTTGCTGAAATATTATTTTTTTGTTTTCCATATCGTATTTCTTATGTACCACTAACACCTGTAGTATTAGTATACTGACCATTACAGTACAGTCTGTAGGCGATCCTACATTTCCGCCACCTAACAAAGTATGTAGGGACATTGAAGGTCTAGATTCGTTCATTAAATAGTAGAGCCGTTCATTAAAAAAAATTAGATTCTTGCGAGAGCTCCGAAGGGGCGACCATAAGTCGCCTATACCGGGGCGGGACAGTGGTGGGTACTTCAATGTCTACCCCGTTTTTCAAGAGCGCAGTTATTATAAACAAAATCGATTCCACGAATTTGAACATATTTTCTCCGAACCAAAAATTGGTAACCGCCAATCATTTAACCACCGAAACCACCACATTATTATTCATTGTAACAGACATTTTAACATTCCCATAATCTCTACTGAACTGGGGTGCCCATTTTTTAAGTCCCACTGGGTCAAAGTCATGAAACAATTGACCATCCTGGGCTAAATACAGCGCAAGTCAGGCGACCACACTATGTACATTTAATCCAGTCGTATTTTCACATATGAAAAGTAAATCCGTCGTTCGGACTTGATTTCCCCAAGGGAACCTTGCGGCGTGTGGTACTGTAAGATTGCATTTATTAAAATTAATTGTTTAACTGAATTTTGATTGTTAAAAAGAGAATTTTAAAAAAACTGGAAGTGCCTCAATATTTAAATAGAATAATAAAATAACGAAAATAATAACTTTTATCTTTCATTGCTAAAATACATATATATATATATATATATTAATTCCTTATTAGTAGTGTGAGTGTTCATGTTTCTATTTTTTTTTTAATTTTCAAAATCATGACTTTGAATCTGGAATTTGATCGGTTGAAGTATAAAAAAAATAGTATGGTGAATTTTGTGATCATAAAAACTTCCCACTTTTATCGTCTGGTTTTCCATTTAACTCTGAATCTATTTTTGTCATGAGCTGTGAAGCTAAGAAAATTAATTTAAGAGGTGGGAGAAGCACCATGACATAGATCTATTTTTTCAAACATTCAATAAATTGCCTCCGTGGTCAGGGGTTAAGCTCTCGACAAGCAATCCGAGGGTCGTGGTTTCAAATTAAGTCAAATTTCTTTGATTGATTTGTGTAATTTCACAATTTAATCATTTAAATAGTGTAAGATTTATTTGTGGCAATTTCCGGAGTAGACGATACTATCAGCATCGCCCTGGTGTAAGATCACTGTACAAAATTGATATGTTGCTTGAAATGACTTTAGCCGTATTTTGTGGCCAGATCTGAATTGCCAGGTACTCCCTATCTTCCTCTTCTCCATCTCCTTCCCCTCCCCTACTACGTTCAGCCTCACGAAATACCCCAGGAGAAGCCATAGTCTCACTGGCTCCAGATGGTTGGTAGTAGTTCGAACTCTTACGTGAAAATCACACTAAAAAAAAGGCTTTACTCAAATATACAAGTGGTTCAAAAAAAGTAACATTGTTTCATTTATCTATAATGGATAACCACAAAGTTATAGCTACATTCAAAAGTGTAAAAAAATAGTCTAAATCTCTAAATAACTTACTAACTAACTAACTAACCACCACGCCGTTTCCCCGTAGGGGTAGGCAGAGCGGACGTCGCCAAAAACAACTCGGTCTTGGCACCCACTCATTACCTCGTTCACATTTAACCATCGTCTCATACATGCTATTCTTTTATTCTGACTCTTGACATGGCCCGACTTAAGGCTCTGCAATCGGGCCCGAAAAAAAGAAGATGGAGAGATACGAAATTACGAATGTTAGAGCGCTAACATTTACAGCGACAAAATCGATGCGAAAATTGCAAAAATGTTTAATAAAACACGACTCGTTTAAAATTGAGCAAAACTCTCGCGGGCATTATCTTAAACAGCATTTAAAAAAACACTGTGAATTTTTTCATACATATAACTTGTAAAATAACTGAAACAAACGTGTTAATAATAATTTTTGGAGTGTACTTTGCGATTTTTTTCTATCGACGGAATTTTATATAATTTGCGTTTCGGCGCGGGCAAAGTCTAGATATTATCTTCAAGAATAACATATATTTTTTAAGAGCTTTAAAACTTACCGTGTTTAAGGGAAATAAGTAATAAATCGGTACAAATCCGCGGGTTGGGGGCCCTTAAGTATCTGATTCAATTGATCGTGCCATGTCTTCCTCGAGCATCCCCGACTGCTTCTTCCATTCACATTTGCGTCATAGATTCTCCTTATACTCCTTTCCTCGTTCATTTGCTCTACATGCCCAAACCATCTGAGGGTCCCTTTCTTAATCTTACTCATTACAACGGATAAGCAACCATTAGCCATGTAGGATAAATTATTATATACCGGTTGGAAAATTTGAAACAGTTATGTTATTATTGTAAGGAGGTCACCATATGTCAGTGATAAAATTTCCTAGTAACACATACATAAAAAAGAAGTTTTCCTAAATTTTTGGCAAATTTTTAAAAGCGGTGCTGCCATCACTACCCGATTTGGTGTTCCTATTCTTCGCCGGCGATGTTGGCATCCGTGATTCGCGGCGATTTGGCCAATCAGCGTCGAGGATTCACTCCACCAGATGCAGATGGTACCAACCTGATGGTGCTACACAATACTAACTGGAGAGTAATTACTCCCTAATGGCCGACACTCAAAGCTCTAGGACTGACTACAACGGCGGCGAGCGAACATCGCCATCGTTTGCATGAGTCAAGTTGAATTGGTCGCTTTTGGAGTAGGCGTTGTGCTTTTGAAACATGGCGAACACTTGATAGAAATGATTTTACGGTCATTAAAACTGATTTAAATTGCAAACACTTTGAAGTAGAACATTTAAACTGCAGATCGCTTTTGTACTTATCAATGTATTTCGAAATGATTTGCATATAATAGTAGATATACAACAGAACTGCTGATACTGTATGAATCGCAAATGTACCCCATTGTTTAATTTGGTAACCGCATATGGTCTAGAGCAGGGGTCTCCAAACTACGGCCCGCGAGCCAAGTCCGGCCCGCCAGTGTCATCATCCGGCCCGCGACAGCTAATGACCAGTGTCATCAATCAGGCCCGCGACATCTAATGGCTTATAGTTGTGATAATTTGGATAAATAACACAGAATGATAGTAACTCGGTTTTATTTACTTGCTATGTAAAGCTTAATCACAAGTATAATATCGAATCACAAAGATTATTCGCATAAAAGTACTAGGTACGAGCACTATCTGTTAGGGATGGATAGAGGGTACCTATTTCCGCGTATAACCACCAGGCCCCCTAACATGGTCGATCGATATAGGTTTTATCGAAAATGTCAGTAACTTGCGATCGCTCCCGAGTAAACAACAGTTTACGTCAAATATATTAGGAACCCCTAGACATTACGAACTATTGTTTGTTCGTTAGCGGTCTACAGTCGTGCTCGGGAGCCATCGCAAGTTACCGACATTTTCGATAAAACCTATATCGATCGACCATGCTAGGACCCCAGATGTCGTTATGTGTTGTAGTCGTGAAAATACTGAACTAGCGAATTTAGCAAGCGTATTTTTTTTCATTAACTCCGCACAGGAGGCCCTAAGGAAATATTTTCTCGGTCATCTTAAGGGATGCTGTGCGGAGGGTCTTTTAAGGAAGGGAAGGATAGGAAGTTATGGGAAGGAAAAGTTGTGAGGGGTACGTAGGAATCTGGCGGTTAGTGTGTCCAGGAGTGACTGACGTATGAATCCATCTTCCAATTGCGGTGCAAGGCGATGGGTCGAGATAAAAGGCCTCACTCACCCAGTCTTTCTCGGTCCGGCCCGCCACGCAGCAGGTGTGCAGACGCATCCGCCGCCAAGACCTGGACAAACCCCACCTCATGAACCATGAATGATAATGGCAAGAAAATTAAATCGGTTTTGGCCCTAGGAAGTTACTGGAGTAATCAGTACGGCCCTAAGGCTGGAAAGTTTGGAGACCCCTGGTCTAGAGCCCCAAAATACCTGAAAAAAACTTTTACTCTGTGCAGAAAAGGACGGTCGATTCCCCTATCTGAACAAGCTGATTACAATATTATTATAAAGCCTTCTATTAAAATTTTCAATAGCTTTGACGTACCAAATGTACAACGAATAAATGCCAAAAATATATTATTGAAGCTATTCAAAAATACTTTCACCTCTACTAGACCGCGTATCCATTACACTAGATCGAATAAAAATGACATAAAAAACATTTCAAGTTATAAAACCACATTCGGACAAAGAAACTATACTTATTTTGCAACTAAACTCCATAATATTCTTCCCCAAGACGTAAAACTAATAAAAAAAATTAATTGAGTACAAATCAAGAATAAAAGCATGGCTGAAAGAGGTCAACTAAAACACTCTAATGAAGACAGTAAAAACGACATAGAAGACAAATAAACTAAAATTAAACAATTTTAGTCCGCCTCGGGACAGGAACCATTAGTGAGGAGACTAAGAAATACAATATTCTTTTTTTTTTTTTTACAGTGAATACCGCACAAGAATCTCAACTGCTCCCGTCTGGAGCCAGTGAGACTATGGCATCCCCAATTGGGGTATGTTGTGAGGCTTAAGGTAGTGGGGAGGGGAAGGAGGTGGGGAAGAGGAAGGTTGGGAAGTACCTGGCTATTCAGATCTGGTCACTAAACACTGCTAAAGCCATTTTCAAGCAACGTTTCAATTCTGAATGGTGGTCTTACACCAGGGCGATACTGATAGTATCTTCCACTCTGGAACATGCCGCAAATACACTATATATTATTTTAAATGAATTAATTGTGAAATAACACAATTAATCAAATAAAATTTATTTGCGCATGCCGGGTTCGAACCCGCGACCTCCGGTTTGTGAGTCAAGAGTCTTACCCACTGGACTACGGAAGCCGTCAGTCCATTCTTACCTATCATAACCATTATATTTTGAACACTTATAGAATAATTTTATATAGTCGCTTAAATAAAATAAAAAACATAAATACATAAAAAAAACAACCTTCAGAGCACAGGTTTCAGGTATGCTGTCGTTGATCTACCGGTATTACAATGGAAGATGCTCCGAGGCGCTAGCGTCATTCAGCTCTTCGGCACCGGTACGGGAAACACGCCAAACGTCTGAAAACACTGGTAGACGGTTGACATTTATCACACGAGGTTTAACGGTTTATCTGTTGAATAATTTGCCGGCCTATGTCTTTCCTCCCTCCTAAAACAAGGGACTCTTCAAGACCCATGTTCACTCCTTCCTCTCCTCAAAATGACCTTCCATACAGCATCTGCAAAGGTTGGGCATTGATGACAATTTCAAATTTCAGTCGATTTGGATCCACATGAAGCCGGAAATGTGGAGACTTTTTTTTAAGAAATATTACTTTTTGAGTATTCTGGAGGAATCGTCTTCAACCTGTTGAGTCGAAGAATGTAGTAGGTAGAAGAACACACAGGAGGCCCTTAGGAAGATAATTCCCCTAAGGGTCTATGTCATCTTAGGGGATGGTGTATGCAGTGTCTTTTGAGGAAAGGAAGAAGTGGAGGTTCTGGGAAAGAAAAAGGCATGAGGGATGGCTCGGAATCCAGGAGTGACGGATGTTCCGAGAGAGTCCGGTTGAAGAGGTCAAAAGGTCTAAACCAGTCTCTACCGACTTGGCCTGTCACGCAACTGGTTGTCATATGCATCCACCGCCAAGATATGGACAATCCTCACCCCCATGAATCATGGAACCCTAGCTAAATCACTAAACGTAGCGAACTACTTAGGCTGACGTATAGCAGAGGTATTGGTTATCCAATAAATGGTTCCCGGGGCGATGGTACCCATACCCGACTCTCGAATTGATCCTAACCTAACCCCTACCTTATATTTCTTCCGATAGTCTTATCAGACAATTAGAAGGCCTTCGCGCCATTCATTTGTTGAGAAAGATCCGACTATCGATCGGTAATAAAACGGGCCACGCCCTTCCGCGTTGGCCTTCCGATCCGATGGAAAGATCGAAAAAATAAGACACAGTCTATTGAAGCCTTCAATGTTTATTTTGAAGATGTCAAGAGTCAAGGGATATGTTGTTTAACAGCACAATAACCCGCGTAACGCTGTGATGTGCCAACACGTAGTATGTTTTGCCATGCGGTTTGCGTATCAGAACGTGGTGGCAATAGTTGTTTGGTACAAATAACATATAGCATTCTAGGAGACACATAGTATCAAAATGCACCCTCGACCTCGACGTGATACATTCTTTACTAAACATTACAATATTTTAAACTTTAAACTAACACGTTGATAATTTCAGAAGAAAAAACATTTTGAAGTTACACCAATCACCTGTATTATCATTCGGTATTCTAGAAAAGGGTTTGGCGTTTATTAAGAATCATCCCCTAACAAAACAAAAAAAATAATAATTAAACCCTTGTATATTCAATCCAATCTCACCCTTGTGTACCCGAAACAGGGCATTTACCATCCCTTATATTAGGACTGAGCAATCAATGGTCTACGAATATAAAAATCGTACATTGAGTTATAAATGAATTTTACAAAGCTTTTTTTAACAGCTTCTTTTGCTTTGATAGTAATTCCATTAAAACTTAATTTTAAAAGTTAATTCTACAGTACGTAAACATTTTTTTAAGTAATTGATCGAAATTGATATTGAAGAATCGAAGAAAAATCTCCTCGGGGCCTCTATACAAATAGACATTTTTCAACATTGCTCCAGTCTCCACACATATAATTCTCTTTAGGGCCAACGTCATTTTTGGGGATGCTGTGTGGATGTTATTTTTTTAAGAAAGAAAGGAGAGCAAGTTCTGGGAAGGAAAAAATATCAGGGGTGGGTAGAAATCTGGGAATCAGTCTGTCCAAGAGTGACGGACTCATGAATCTATCCCCCCTCCCCAATGCGGTACAAGCCGCTGTACCGAGAGAGTCCCGCTGGATATGTCAAAAGGTCTCCCTCTCATCAGGCCAACCACGATTTTGGCAGATGCATTCGTCGCTAAGACCCGGAAAAACCTCACTCCATGAACCTGGGCACTTCTGCTAAATCACCAAATTAGGGAACCACTTGGGGTGACATGTTAAAGAGGTGTTGGTTAATAATTAATGATTAATCATAAATGGTTCATGGGGGTACCTATACCCGCCTCCCAAATTATGTAAATATTAAGTTAGAGACTTTCAACAAACACACTTGCGTTTAAAAATACAAGTTTTGGGTTTTGTCCTTGACTTTTTTAAAAGTACATAATGTGTTAGTATATATTAATTTGTTCCTGTAGTTGTTGTAGCAGTAGGTAAAACATTCGAAAGATGAGCTCTGGCTTCATAAAATTAACTAAATTGTTTATATTTAGAATTTCTAGATCAACCCACGTATCATTTTCATCATGAGCGGTGGAGCTTTGAAATTTTTTAAAATTTTAAAAATCAAAAAATGAAAACGTTCTCGACTCCTGCCCTACAGTACCGGGCTAGGTATTAAATAATAGAACATCGATCCATGCCGATGTTAATGGGTAAAATAACTCCCAGAGTCACCCTGCTCAACAAATTCATTAGGGCTTGTAACTGTGTGGCCGCTGCTGCCCAGTACTGTATACTGTACATTTTATAAGGGAGGTTTTGATATTACAGTTTAATCAGATTCGGACTCGACTGAAAATTGAAAATTAAAGTTTATCGTAAATTCGTAGATGGTGGAAAACACTTTGTCGGACTGAGAAGTCTACTAACTATTTGTAAAACCTTCATGCCAGCTTCACACGACGCCATACTCTCAATACATTATTTGGCCGTGGCCTATACTATCGCTCGCCATACAATCCCGTACCAGCGTTTCGTTACATAAAGCTTTTGTAACAAGGTGTGTGCACACTTTTACATAAGCCATATTTATGGTCTCGGTATGTGGCACATTCAGTATTTGTGCATTGGTCAGATTGGCAGCCCTGGAATTTATGTTGGTTAACCTGCAGGCATCACACAAAACTTAGGAATTTCAATAAAAATGAGATTCATTCCTTGTGGGGCAGTAGAGAGTGATTGGCCACCCTCTAGAGCTCTAGACTAACTTATGACAGATCGACTTCGATTCAATGTGATTATTCATCATGGATTCACTTCATTGACTGGAGGCCATTCTTGGAATCCTTCTTGGAGGCCTTTTGGCTGGAGCCATTGTTGTTCAGACGACCCAATCTTCAATATGAGGTTTTTTGTAATCTATCCGAAGAGTATTCTGCAACTACGCTGCAACTTTAAAACGGTATCACACCATCACCATATTTTTACAAGCCAGCCCTTTTGTCAGGCAGTCTTAGTTTCAGGATGTCATTTTGAGTGCTTATGTAATTTTATAATGCAAATGCTTTCTATTCATTTTAAATAAAAACCTAATCCTTACTTCCATGTATATTCATAAATAGAATGTGTTCAGTTTTTCATATTATATATACTCTTATATATAAAAATGAATCGCTAAATGTGTTGCTAAGCGCAAATCTCGAGAGCAGCTGAACCGATTTCGCAAAAATATTTTTAGAATATTCCTAGAAGTACGACGATTGTTCTTACAGAGAGTAAAATTAAGAAAATTGCGCAGAAAATTGGATAATTTCAGAAAACCTGACGACTATCGCACGTTTGACAGTTCGCGTGTTTGAGAATGACATTTTGCAAAACAATGATTGTTAAATCAGGATTCTATTTTTGAAAATCTTTAAGTTGATAAATTTTTTTAAAGTAGGTACTCCCCTAATAGTTTGAATCGAATCAAGAATTTTAAATATTTTAAATAGGTACCTATGTTGGGTACCAAATTTAATATACATGAAAAATGGAAATTTGAATAAAAATTGTAAAAGGTGGCACGCGAGCTGTTTAAAAACTGAATGTACTGGTATTTAATACATGGAAAGCGGAAGGGGGGGAGAGATGGTGGAGGGGGAGGAGGGGGGGAAGGGGGGAGGGAGGGCTGTGAGAGGGGGGGGAGGGAGGCAGGTTGAGGAGGCAGAGTGGGAACCCCCCTTATACCATGCGAGCGAAGCCGCGGGAAAAAGCTAGTATTATATAATAATAAAAATATTTTTTTTTTATTAATTTCTTACACCATTATAAATTTGAATTTATTGCATGTGAGAAATAACGCCATATAAATATTTTAGAAAAAATTTGTGAACAAATATATTTGTAAACAATTTTTGTAAGCAATCTCAATAAAAATCAGGCAGTGATGAAGATTTCATAAATGTGGGGAGACTCTTTCAAGAATCGAAAGAATTTTCCTTTTGAATCTCTCCTCACCGACGCCAAATATATCAATTTTGGAGGAGATTTGGTTCAGGAGCAATATACTCCTCCCTACCGAGATATATATTGTTGTCACATAATCCCGCTGTAACAGTCTCATACGGGACAGATATATTATACGCGTGGGCGTGGCCTAGTTGATATCCGTGATCTGCTATCCTATATTTAAAAATGATGATCAGATTGAATTAGGGAGCTGCCGTGGTCAAGTGGTTGTCAGCTGTCAAGGTGACAGATCCCATAAAAATAAATGACATGCCGTATTACGTATATGATATGCCTCTCCCCTCACATCCTCTTCATCTATGCTAGGGGGGGGGGGCAAGATTGTAGCTTCCATGGGTATAAAATATAATCTAATAGGCCACGCCCAAATTGTGCATTAGATTACAGGGCTTATGTGAGACTAACGTATACATCGAAACTTTGCTTGAAATGGCTTTAACCGTGTTTTGGTTTCTTGTGAGACTAGAACAGAAACTAACCCATAGAGACAACGCCCAAAAACCGCATCAAGCATCTTTTAAGGCTCCCCAATGATAAATAAGGAAAAGTGGTGTTATGATTTATGTTTGTAATGACATATTGTTATGTGCGTGTGTTATATTTTAAAGGGAAAAGTAACGTTGAGCCTTGGTCGGGCTCGGGTGTATTCTGCCAGTCAACTTTGATTTCTTCTCAGGAAATCTTGGACGCCAAACCCAGTCTAATGTCTGGGTATGTCAACTAGCGGAGATCACGGTACTCAATTCTCAGAGTGTGGGTCATGGTTTTATAACATTCCTGAAAAGGCTGCACAAGGAATTCTACATAATAAAACACAGAGTAGAGTTGACAATCGGTACACTGTATTGAAATTATAAAATATAATAAAACAAATTGGATGGACTCACCCCGGGACCAATGTCGTAATCTATGCTATTCCTAGCTACACTAATTAAGTTTTACTGCCGCCGTTCCCCCGATGTCGCGTGAACCAACACCACCTCCTGGTGGCAAGGGAGGTCCCAACCTCTGCGGCCCAGCATGTGCCTGCGACCTCCACGGCGGTCGCCCGGAAGGGATGATGGACCTGGACCCTCAGAGAAAGGGAGGAGTACCCAAACACTCCTCCAAATTGTATAGGAAGGTTCGTCAGCAATCGAGGCGGTGTATCGTTCAACCCTGCGGCAATCTCGGGTTTGTTCCATAAATAAACCCCCGGTGGGAATTCGATGTTTGCCCTGCATTCAACGACAGGCGCGGCGGGTAATTATTTACACCGATCTCTCGGATAAAGAGGTACTTTAAACATAACAATCGAACACCGCCATTAACTCGTGTTCACTTTTGGGGACCCGCGCGAAAACTCACATTTTACGTGAATAATCTTCGAAATTAATATATTTTCTTTTTTAAAAAAACACAACGTGTTTCCTTCCCCCGGATGCAGATGCCCAAAACTTGGATTTCAATCACATCGTATTTAAAACTTAATAATTAAGTGACCGTTGTTTTCACGGCGTACCGCACATTCCGCCGTCAAAACCAGAGTACGGAAACGGAAAAAACAAACGCCGCCTACCGACGCGTTGAACGAAACTCCCCCAGCTTTGCCAACCTAACCAATAAAAATGCATTTAAAAAATAGTACCTAACTTACGATTAATACAATCGCTTCATAACATTACCCCCCTTCCCACAAAAATGTTTGCCCTCAAACAAAACTACCAAAAATCTAAACATGCCCTGAACTATCTACGTTGGTCCCAAGGAGTACCTGGTAATAAAATAAAAAGAAACAAACAGTAAATGTGAAATGCAAAATACAATTATCAGAAATGAAAAAGAAAAGAAAAATCCTTAAATAATACTCTTTTGACGAATGAGTGCATCGTAACCCCAATCGCGCCTATCCTGTGTGCAGGCCGGATAGTAGGTTTACGATGCAACCATTCTCGAACTTAAAAACTAGTAAACCAATATAACCTAAGAACAACTTCTTGTAAGATGATACGTGAATGGACAACAAGCACCCTCAGCACTGGGAAAAAAAAATCTGGGTGGTTGTAATATTCACTCTTACCGAGCACTACCATTGACGTATCATCTGGAACAGAACACATAAACTAACTTAAAAGATAAGTCTTAAAATTAAAAAAACATACATTTTTATGATTAAATCACTCCTCCAAATACGTCAAGTTAAATTCTATGCATTAGGCATCACTGTTCCAAACACTATCACTGAATTTATATAGCCTCTCTTAGGCCGAAAATATTTGATGGGTTTACCATCTACACTTCACTGAATTTATATCTTTTAGGATAAAAACTAACCCTCTTTTGGAAGAGTATTCCTAACTAACCTCCTATTCTGGTCCTTGGGTGAATAATATTTAACCAACAACAATTATACATTGTAAAGGTAATTTTAATAGTGTACAACCACCGCATCAGATGGTGCCAAATTATTTTTAATAGTATACAACCAACGCATCGGGTGGTGCCAAATAATTTTTAATAGTATACAACCAACTGTTTTAGAAGGTGTCATTTGTTAATAAGATGTGCAGCTATAATTTAGTGCAAGTATACGTCCAACTCTATAGAAGGCGTAATCGGTAAGTAAAGAACAAATTTTATGGTTTTCACTGTAAACCGTTGTTCAACCATATAGTACATAATAACAATGTTATAAGTCTCTCAGGACAATAATAACAGAATACATCCAAAATCTTATACAAATATAATTGATTCTACTTCCTATGTTGGCTTAAAATGTGGAAGGATATGTGATACCATATCGTCCCACATTATAAAATCTCAAAAAAAAAAAAAAAAATCTTATAAACCAGGTGGGCATTACAAAACATTTTCTGTAACTAATAAAAACAAAATTAAAACGCTTTTGCAAAAGCTGAGGCTTAGCTGACGCAGCCTATGTTTATAGAGTAAAACATTATTTTGACTATTTACCAATAAAACAGAAGAAGAGCGAGAAAAAAAAATACTTTGAATTTTAGCAATTACTTGCGTAACCTGACAAAATAAGGTCTAATAGTGTCAATGCACTGACGGTGAATAACAATAATTCTTCATTTAAAATCACTTAGAAAACAAAGAGATACAATCCCTGCGTCTCTGTGTTTTCTATGTAATCTGGAACAACAAATAATGACATTATCAAAAGCATGAACATAACTCAAAAAAAAAAAAAAGGTATGCCTGAAACTCGCAGAGATAGTGTGCGGATATGCCCGCGTATTTCAGGATACAAGACTTACAACTAATAATCCTAACTTAATCATCTGTTCAGCCGACATCTGAATTTGCGTCTGTTTTAGCGTTAATACTATGACAATTTATACATACACTTGCAGATATATAGTTTTAAATACATTCTCAACTCGAGCATTAGTACCAGAGTTGAGGATTTTATTGTAAGAAACAAACCAGCATCATCATTACCAATGTCAAACTTACAAAACACCCCCCGTGAAGTAATTACCCCATATCCGTAGAAATGAGCCTATGACAGGACTAATGACTGTCTGAACGCACGGAATCTCCATCTCGGTTGATCATACCGGATCGAAATTGAAATTGGATAAAAAAAATCATATTTTTAAATGTATGACATTTTATTTACTAGTTACATATTTTGTGTTTGTTTACGAGTGTTTTGAATAGTTTCGAGACATACTTGTTTAATGTATTTTGTTTTGTATTAGACTTTAATTTAGACCTTTTTCAATGATGCTCGATACTTGATATGAGAAATCATGTTTTCGAGTCATGTTTGACTAATTTTAAATGGGCTAGAATTTTATTGGCTCATAACAACGTAGAGCATAACTTACGACAATATAAAGGTGTGCACGTATTAATTTAGACTTGTTATATCTGAGAAAATAGTTTTGTGATTTACCATAAATCACTACAAATAGTACCGTGTGAGAAATAACATAAAACTCGATTTTAAAAAGAGTTAATGAATACTTGTTGAATGTTGTGTCAGGGTTGGTCATAAAACTCCAAGAACAACCCGAACCACTCAAACAAGTTCCACACCACGTAGTACTTTGTGTATGCACATTGATCAGTGGCTGGCAATCCTTCCGCCTCCTATAGGTATCCTCCGTCTACAGGTAACGGATCCACTGCCCTCCTACTGACGATGTTGCACACCCTGTTCCGTACCAGAGTCAGCAACTCATGGCCTGTTGAGCAGACAGCAAGCATCTCTCGCCCTCTGTCTGTCATATAAGGTAAACGTAATCGACACCGTATCGATACGTTGCGGTTGGGGTACAAGCCCACCCTTACCTTTGGAACTTGATAATAATGACCTTTCGTCATTGTCTGATTATTTCTCCAAGTCTTAATACTATTTAGTGTAAATTGTCCTTTATTTGTAAAAGAATGATAATAAATATCACTTGATGTTGTTGTTATTGTTATTGCTTTTAATGTACGTTGTTGTTGTTATTGCTGGATTTTTTTTTTTTAAATGTGTATGTTGCCCATTTAAATGAATATTTTTTTGTTTATTTAAATCAATATGTAAGTAGCTCATTTAAATATAAAAATTTTTGTCCATTTAAATTAATATGTAAGTAGCTCATTTAAATGAAAATTTAAAACGTCAGTTAGACATTAGTAAATAAACAATTTACAAGTATAATTTATAGTAGGTTTTGACAAAACCTTATACAAATTTCCCACTCGAAGCAAAAATGAATTACCCGCATTGTCATTAAAATCTCAATAAATATCTTAAATATTTGAATAATCTTTAATAATCATCCTCCATTCCTATTTAAACACATAATAAATTGATTTGTCTTCGGCTATCAGGTATTTTGACATGAAAACACAACATAAGCCGAAGTCATAGATAAAATGTAACGAGAAACCGTCATAGACAATCCGAGGTATTCTTAGAACAGCTAGCACTGATTAGTTCCGCAAAGAAAAAAAATATAGAGCTCTACCTAGCACATTGTCCATAGTCTATGACCGATTTCTATGCATTCAAACAATAACAATGAAAATGACAATCCATTTTAGGTTATAGGAGGTAGGTATTTCAGATACTATGCATAACTGTGTGGTATTGAAAAAAAAAAAACCAATAAATACGAGATTAATCATTTATAAGGTACCCACAATATTATTACGCATAGTATCTCTTTACGAATTCACGCCGGTAATAGTGCCAGCGAATTGAAATAATGAGATTTGTTGTCATTTCCAAACACCGTCACTGCAATCATAGGTTATGACAGCGACCAAGTTTAATAATAACAAACGAAATTAAGACCTCCACTGAACAGATGAATAATAATTTTTTGGGCTCTTTACATTACAGGGCGAAGAAAACATTTTCAGGAATGCTATAAATCGTGACCAGACAGCGTATGGAGCGCCATATTGTTATGATTTATGTTTGTAATGACATATTGTTATGTGCGTGTGTTATATTTTAAAGGGAAAAGTAACGTTGAGCCTTGGTCGGGCTCGGGTGTATTCTGCCAGTCAACTTTGATTTCTTCTCAGGAAATCTTGGACGCCAAACCCAGTCTAATGTCTGGGTATGTCAACTAGCGGAGATCACGGTACTCAATTCTCAGAGTGTGGGTCATGGTTTTATAACATTCCTGAAAAGGCTGCACAAGGAATTCTACATAATAAAACACAGAGTAGAGTTGACAATCGGTACACTGTATTGAAATTATAAAATATAATAAAACAAATTGGATGGACTCACCCCGGGACCAATGTCGTAATCTATGCTATTCCTAGCTACACTAATTAAGTTTTACTGCCGCCGTTCCCCCGATGTCGCGTGAACCAACACCACCTCCTGGTGGCAAGGGAGGTCCCAACCTCTGCGGCCCAGCATGTGCCTGCGACCTCCACGGCGGTCGCCCGGAAGGGATGATGGACCTGGACCCTCAGAGAAAGGGAGGAATACCCAAACACTCCTCCAAATTGTATAGGAAGGCTCGTCAGCAATCGAGGCGGTGTATCGTTCAACCCTGCGGCAATCTCGGGTTTGTTCCATAAATAAACCCCCGGTGGGAATTCGATGTTTGCCCTGCATTCAACGACAGGCGCGGCGGGTAATTATTTACACCGATCTCTCGGATAAAGAGGTACTTTAAACATAACAATCGAACACCGCCATTAACTCGTGTTCACTTTTGGGGACCCGCGCGAAAACTCACATTTTACGTGAATAATCTTCGAAATTAATATATTTTCTTTTTTAAAAAAACACAACGTGTTTCCTTTCCCCGGATGCAGATGCCCAAAACTTGGATTTCAATCACATCGTATTTAAAACTTAATAATTAAGTGACCGTTGTTTTCACGGCGTACCGCACATTCCGCCGTCAAAACCAGAGTACGGAAACGGAAAAAAACAAACGCCGCCTACCGACGCGTTGAACGAAACTCCCCCAGCTTTGCCAACCTAACCAATAAAAATGCATTTAAAAAATAGTACCTAACTTACGATTAATACAATCGCTTCATAACAGTGGTTATTGATTCAATGGTTAAGACGACAATATACCCTAAAATGTATTCAGAATCTTAACGCCGTAAGTAAAAAAGCCGTGTATACAAGTTGCGACTTGCGATCCGTGTATTGGACGGAACTACTGTCGAATTTGCCATATCAAAGAAAAGAAGAAGAAGAGAAATAATGGGGACGTAAGTGAAAAAAGCGTGTAAACAAATATACGCCGCGGCATGGCGTATTGGACGAACGTACGGTCGAATTCACCCTAGCAGGCCTTGAGATTGGACCTTTCATTTTAATTAATTCTGAAGAACGTGTTACAAATAATTAAAATGTATCTCTATGTTGTCCTCCTGAAGTTATTAATTCATCGTGTAGAAAAATATAATCTGTTGCTTACAGCTAACTTGATAGTTGAAAAACGGGTTGTAAAGTTTTAAAATCATTGTACGTAAAATATATTGATGGTAAGGTACTGTTTTTATTAATCTCAAATATAAATAACTCGCATACCTTGTGCGGCATGGAAATAAAAAGTTATTTTAGTTACGAATGCGCCGGAAATGATTAAAATGTGAGTTTTGAGCAAACAAAAATAATTAGTGTTGGGTACTGCCTTTAAGCAGTTGATAATCCAAGCACCACAATTTTTAATTATTATTTTTAATTTATAAACTAACGTTTAGACAAGATTTTTATGCATAACACAAAGGGTAACAATTATTACAAGCAATAATTATCAGCCTGAAACACTTATCAACATTGAAAAATCTTCCGAGAAAAGATACTTGCCGCCAACGGGACTTGAACCCATGTCCTTCTGATTGCCGGTCAGCTGTTCTTGACTACTGAGCTATGGGAGCTTATCAAATACCCGCCAAATAATTCAATATATACTAGTGTTTCATTCAAAAATTACTGCTTATTATATTTTTTCCACCTGAAAACAACCAACTTTATTTTTGCGAGAGAGACATTGTAAGTGTTAAATCCCTCGCTAGGTGGCGTCGAGACAAATTATGACTACATTTATTGGGGAAATACTTAAACTTGTCAAATATTAATTATTATTTTTAATTTATAAACTAACGTTTATAAATTAAAAATAATAATTAATATTTGACAAGTTTAAGTATTTCCCCAATAAATGTAGTCATAATTTGTCTCGACGCCACCTAGCGAGGGATTTAACACTTACAATGTCTCTCTCGCAAAAATAAAGTTGGTTGTTTTCAGGTGGAAAAAATATAATAAGCAGTAATTGTTGAATGAAACACTAGTATATATTGAATTATTTGGCGGGTATTTGATAAGCCCCCATAGCTCAGTGGTCAAGAACAGCTGACCGGCAATCAGAAGGACACGGGTTCAAGTCCCGTTGGCGGCAAGTATCTTTTCTCGGAAGATTTTTCAATGTTGATGAGTGTTTCAGACTGATAATTATTGCTTATAATAACCACAATTTTTCATTGCGTACGTTTTTTTTTCCATTCAGAATCAATACATTACTCGAAAAGACTTTGGTGAACATGTCTGAATAGCCAAGTACTTATATCTATCTTTCTCCCTTCCCCCATACCCTTTAGCTTCACAACTGTCCCACTGATTCGGCTCCCAATAATGGGAAGCAGTTTCGACTCTTGTACAGTATTTAGTTCAAAAAATGTTAAATTAAAATACCAAAAAGTAGAGGGTTACGACGAATCCACCCCTACATATGTACGAGTGTGTCCCACCCCTCAGCGGTGTAACGGTTCGTTATTTCGCCGTTGATTTCGTTACATTTATAACAAAGTTATTTCTGAAAGTAAACAACCCTTTCCGTGGGGGAGGTTCACTGTGAGCCATTTTTTTATCCCGAAAATGGAAAATATTGTACTGAAAGTAGTAATTTTTTTCTTTTAATCTTCAAAGCAACTGAAATAATTTTTAATAGATTTACTATGATATTATATCTACATTAAAGAGCCAAAAGCTTTCAGTGTTGAAAGTATGAGAAATATTTATTTCAAATTAAATCATTATTATGTGATACAAAGCATTCCATTAGTTGTCTCCAAATAAGTCGCACGATACACGTGAGCCGCTCCCAACTAGAAAATAAATGAGTAGACAATAATAATAAATTAAAAGGGAAAATAAGTGTATGAAATCATTAGAGTTTTCGACGATAATATAGTGACAGCCTTAGTGATAGCAACCGGAGGATGTGGGTTCGAATTCCGGCTCAAATCGCGTATAAATTTTATTCGGTTCATTTGTGTTAGTTCAAAATTTTATTAATTCAAAATAATATATATCATATTTGCAACACGTTCCAGAGCGGAAGGTACTCTCACTATCGCCCTGGTGTAAGACCACCATTCATAATTTTTTTTTTTTTTTAAATATGTTTATTTAGTTATTAATTGTACAATAATTTCTCTTACTTAAATCTTACAAAACTGATTAATCAGTTTGATTGTAAAAAATCTCTCATTTTTCCTATTTATTTACTTACAACATATAAAATGTTTGATATTTTGGTGCTTAATACATATCTAGTAATTATTTAATAATATAATACTTAATATTAAAATACTTAACTAATTATTGTAATGCTTATTATAACATAAATTTTATTTTGAACAGTGGTTAAAAGATCTAGGTACCTATTCGTTCACAATATTATTTGTTTTTCATAGATTTAGATATTTTTATACAATATTTTAGTTTTCATGTTCTATTGAAGTAGAATGATCTAACTTTAGTTTTGATTTTTGAATATGATGTCTCGTTTTTAATATTTTCAGGTAATGCATTAAATATTTCCGGAATTTTATGCCTTTTTGTTCTATCACCGTATACATTTGTAGATTTATTAATAATAAACATTTCTGCTTCTCTATGCCTAGTGGGGTAGTTATGGTTTACAGGTTTTTTGAATTCTGTATTCCAGAATTCATCTAGAGTTAATTGGTAATCTACCCTACTATGTATAGAGAGCACATTACACAAGGAGAACATTTTTTTATAATCGCCATCACATAATTGAACTTTTTTTTTGCCTGATATCAATTTTAGGAAACGGATTTGTAGTTGTTCTATTTTATTTAAGTACGTTTTGTACGTTAATCCGTAACTATTTATTCCGTATCCTATAATTGATTCTGCTAATGCGTTATATATACAGTATAATACCAAAATATATATATATATATATATATATATATATATATAGTATAATACCAAATACCAGCCAAATACTGAAATAATTTTTGAAAACATTAACAAAATTATGCAATTTGATTGGGAATCAAATAGGATTAATATTGTTCATCAAAATATTAGAACGATGGGAAACTTGGATGTTTTTCTTATATTTTTGGAAGAAATAAAATCTGTGGTAAAGTTCCATGTACTAATTCTCACTGAATGCAGGTTAAATGATTCATACATAGCCAAACAAATTTCAGGCTATAACGAATACCATACAACATTGCATATTAACCAAAATAGCGGAGTAGTAGTATATATCGACAATACATTAAATTCCTTAGTACAAGAAATAAACATAAATCAGTGTAATTGTTTAAAAATCAACATTAATGAGAATTTAGGTATCCTAGCTATCTACCGATCACCGTCGTTCAATGACATCCAAGATTTCCTGGAAAATCTTATTGGTGAGTTAAAAAAAACTAAGGATTACGCACAATATGTACTGATCGGGGACATGAATATAAATACTATAGGAGAAGTATTGCATAGGCAGTCCGACGACTACTTATGTGCTATGGCTGAAAGTAATTTTATTTCCATTATTAATTCTCCAACTAGGGTACAAGGTAGCTCAAGCTCGTGTTTGGATCATATATATACCAGAAATATAACAAATTCAAATGCATTTGTAATACATAATACAATCACTGATCATTACACCACTGCAATCAGTATCCCAAACTCAATACCCAAAAAACACAAAACTAATCACAAACAAATTATCGATTATGAGGCTTTATTAAATGATCTTAATAATAAAATTTGGGAATATGTTTATAAAGAGACTGAAGTTAACAATGCTCTAAACTATTTTATTAATGAAATCAATACATTCATAACAAAACACACAATAACTAAACGCATTCCATATAGTAAAATACATCTCACCCCTTGGATTACCAACGGCATTGTTAAATCTATACACAAAAGAAATCACCTTCATAAAATAGCTAAACGAGACCCATTGAACGATACTAAACAGCAAAACTATTACCGATACCGTAATATTTGCAAAGCCGTTATTCGCAAATGCAAAGAGCGTTATTATAAATTCTTACTTGATAAGGATAATTCCAGCAAAAACATGTGGAATGTTGTCAGAGACATAACTAAAAGTAAAAGAAATACCAGTACATCTGTAACTGAATTAAACACCGGAAATTTGATTATAACTGACAATCAATCAATTGCATGTCATACTAATCAATATTTTGCATCTGTTGGGTCAAATCTAGCAAAAAACATTTTATTAGAAACCCAGAAAACGGAAGACTCTTTAGCATTGACAATTGAAACAAAGGAACAATCCTTTTCATTTGATATTAAACCAACTACTGTAGAAGAGGTCTTAAAAATAATCAACAGCCTTAATACTACACATGCAAAGGGTCCAGATAGTCTAAATACACAAATACTAAAAAAAATTAAAAATCAGATTTCTGCTCCGCTATCATATATTTACAACTTAAGTTTTGCATCAGGAATATTTCCTGATCACTTTAAAAAATCAATAATTGTCCCAATTCACAAATGTGGACCTAAATCTCTTGTAGAAAACTACAGGCCAATATCACTTTTAAGCGCGATATCCAAAGTCATTGAAAAGCTTTTCAAAACTAGGTTAAACGAATATGTGGAGGAACATAACATTCTAAGTCCAAACCAATACGGCTTTCGGTCGGGTAAGGGAACGGATGATGCCATCGCATGTCTCACGGAAACTATTGCAGGGAATATGAACCGTGGCAAGAAAACTATTGCCCTTTTCCTGGACCTGGCCAAGGCATTTGACACAATATCTCATAAAATTCTTTTACAGAGACTTAGAAATATAGGAATAAAGGGAAAAGCTTTTCAATGGATAGAAAGTTATATATCTAATAGATTTCAACAAACCAGAATTAACGAGGCTATTAGCACTTCACTAAAATACACTTTTGGGGTACCACAAGGAAGTACACTTGGGCCCCTTCTCTTTATTATATACATAAACGAACTTTGTAACCAACACATTGGTGGCAAAATTATCACGTTCGCTGACGATACAGTTATTTTGTTTGAAGGAGATGATTGGAAAGAAACACACCACCTTGCGAACACAGGTATAAACAGAGTAAAACAGTGGCTGGACAGTAATTTGCTTACACTAAACATACAAAAAACAAAATATCTCACATTTAGCGCTACCCTTGCAGGGCAACCCAAAACACCTCATCACCTCACAATACACAATATTAAGTGTAGCCTTGGAAATAATAACCATACTTGTAAATGCGAAACCCTTGAATGTGTTAAATCTATTAAATATTTAGGTATAATAGTGGATAACCACCTTAAATGGAAACAACAAATTGAAAACACAGCTAATAAAGTGCGCAAGCTTATTTATATATTTATAGCATTGCGGGAAATTATAAAAACTCAAGACATTAAAAAAATATACTACGGGCTCTGTAACTCCGTCATAACCTACGGTTGCATTGGATGGGGTGGAACAGGATTAACAATATTATACCCGCTACTGAAGGCACAGAAATCCATTCTACGCGTCATTATGAAAAAACCCTTCAGATACTCGAGCGACGCTCTCTTCAAGGAGTTTAATGTGCTTGATGTTCGACAGTGTTACATAAAAAAAATAACAATCTACGTCCACAAAAATATAAGCAAAACGATAACAGTCGATCATAATCATCAAACCAGAAGTAAGAGCAGAAACGACCTTTCCATTCCTACAAGCAATACTGCGGCTTATCAAAAAGCTTTCTCATACCTGGGACCAAAAATATACAACAAAATCCCCTCTCAATTTAAACTGTGTGATTTATCATCCTTCGGTACTAAAATTACAAAATGGTTATTAGAATTAGGTAGGACAGATTCCGAAAAATTATTAAAAAACGTAGTATGAGTTGATTTCTTCGATTTTGTATTTTTTATTTTCCTAAAAAATATTTTTTTATTTTTCTTTCTAACATTTATATATTATATTTTTATTTTATATTTTACATGTATCTATCTGGATTTTATTGTTTATTACTGCTAATTAGTATTTTCCTAAAAAAATACTTTTTTTTATTTTTCTTTCTTACATTTATATGTTATATTTTTATTTTATTTTATATTTTACATGTACCTACCTGGATTTTATTGTTTATTACTGATGTACACCTAGAATAACACAACTTTTATCTGATATTGTACCTAATATCTAAGTTAATCCCCCAATATGTACCATTATTGTTTATTATTATTGAATCCATTAATGTGAAATTATGTACATGCAACCTGCCAATTTGACTGTCCTAAAACGGGAAACCTTCCTAGTTGGACAGTCAAAGCTTCCTTTTATATTGTTATTATCTTGTATGTAATAAATGTAATAATAAAAAAATAAAAAATAAAAATAAAATATATTTTTATTAACAAAGTTTTTTAGGTGATAAAATTTCCCTAATATGGATCTTAATCTATTACATACATTTTCAATATGAATTGACCAGTTAAAATTGACATCTACTGTAAGACCAAGGTATGTATACTGGTACACTTTTTCTATATTTGGGCAATTACACTGCAGGGATTGGTTTTTTGTGTGCAAGCAATCATATGAATGACTTTTAATGTGCAATTCCTTATCCTGACAATTTGCATGTGGTGAATGTATAAGCATATATTTGGTTTTTTTTGCGTTGATAATAATGCCATTGTCGTGGGACCATTTAATAATATTATTTAGGTCAGTTTGTAAAATTTCCTGAATTTTTTGTGGATTTTTGTCAGCACATATAATGCAAGTATCGTCTGCAAACATGTAGCATTTACAACATTTTATTACGTTTGGTAAACTGTTTACTTGCATAATATAACACGTAGGTCCCGATATCGATCCCGTAGCTACCCCAGTGTTTGCCAACATTTCATCACTTAAAATTCCGTCAATTTTAACTTTAATTTTTCTATTAAACAGATAGTTTTTAAAAAATTTATTTAAAGGACCTCTAATACCACATTCCTCCATTGCCCTTAGTAATGTTTCATGGTCCAATGTGTCAAAGGCCTTTTTAAAATCTATAAAAATTATGCCTACATAATATTTTTCATTCAAATGACAGTTTATATGGTCAGTGAATTTAGAAGTAATTGTGTAGTACTTTTTCTTTTTGAAATCCGTACTGTATGGGATTTATGATTCTATTTTTTTCTATAAAATTTTGTATTTGATTAAAGATAGCCCTTTCAATAATTTTATCAATACACGAGAGAATCGCTATTGGTCGATAGTTTGTGAAATCTTTGTGGTTTCCTGATTTATATATAGGTCTGATGATGGATGTTTTAAGTTCGTCAGGCATGATACTTTTACTTACACAAAGGTTAATTAGTTTAGTCAGTACTGGGATTATATTATCAGCAATTAACTTCAGGTCTTTAATTCTTATTTGGTCATTGCCTTCTGATTTTTTAACATCCATATCATTAATAATTTTTTTAACATCTTTTTGTGATACAGGTCTAAATCTCATCGACATAATAGCAGGAGTTGTATACGTGTTACGATCTAGGAATTTTTTAGTACAGTTATGTCTTATGTCTTTTATTTCATTTACGAATGTTGTGGCAAATTTATCGCATAAAAACTTTGTGTCTCCTTGACTTCCCATATGTTGAAGGATTATTTTATCTAAATTTTGTTTAGGTTTACCTATTAGATTATTTATTTCGTCCCACAGTTTCCTCGGGTTGCCATTTAAGCTATTTATTACGTTTTTATGGAACGTGT
This sequence comes from Limnephilus rhombicus, assembly GCA_929108145.2. NCBI lineage: Eukaryota > Metazoa > Arthropoda > Insecta > Trichoptera > Limnephilidae > Limnephilus > Limnephilus rhombicus. Next base: position 24,374,120 of record OV815295.1, on the reverse strand, counting down.
TTTTAGTAATATTAATATGTTTGTTTGTTTTGTTTCTATACCGCGTATATTCTAAACGAAATACCGGGTTATTTGGGCTATTCTTGCATTTTCGGTAAAGATAATCTCTTTTTTTAATCATGTTCTTAATTTCTTCAGTAACCCATGGGTTGTTGTGCCTAAGATTATTTTCAAATAATTTTTCTTTTTTCGAGGACGCATAGATATTATCAAAAATATTTTTTAAATTATTGTACAGTTCTGAAGGACATTCAGTTTGTAATAATTTCCCCCAATTTAATAGTTTTACTTTAGAATATACCAATTTATTATCAATAATTTCACTTTTTTTATTTAAATCCTTTGTAAGTACCTCTTTACCTATTGCAACTCCTGTTATATAATGGTCGGATATTTTGTTAGTCACAATACATGAAAATACAGTGTTATTACGGTTGCGAACTGCAATATGATCAATACATGAATACACATTTTTTCCGTTTAAAATTTCATCCCGAGTCACATCTAATATTACATTTTCTAAACCATTTTCACTGAGTAGATTTTGATATTCTGAAATTACACTATTTTTTGTATCCAACAAATTCAAGTTGATGTCTCCACAATACAAGTAGTTTGAATCAGATGAAGTTAATTGCAATATTTGTTTTAGTTCCTTCAAGTATATTTTCTTGTTGCTGCTCGGCGGACGATAAACTGCAAGTATATTTATGACATCTTGATAAACGGTGGTGATTTCTCCAGATATTGTCTCGCAGCTTTTAAAAGAAATGTTTGTTTTCTTAAAAGTATGATGGTTTTTTAAGTACATGATTAATCCCCCTCCTCTTCTATTCTCTCGAGCATTTGCAATCGATGTGAAGTTTGGTATATTGAACATAGGTATTATTTCGTTTTTAATATTTATTTCCGTTAGAAAAATTACATCTATAAACTGCAGAACGTCGTTTACTTGTGCAATAAATGAATTAAAATTCTTTTTCAATGATCTTATATTTAGATGAATAGCCACAAACCTCATTTTGATGTTTTTATCGTTTATCCAGTTATCCAAATTATAGCACTTGATAAATTTGTGAGTTTGAAATGGTGTCGAATCTTCCATGACGTGGATTTAGTAACTGATAAAATAACTGTTCCGAGTCAAAAGGAATTTTGATTTTTTTTTTTTTCTTAAATGTATTTGTTTATATCATTCTCATTTTTTATATGGATAATTTTCCCATCACCTTCACTTCTTATCAATATTTTGGCATTTTGTACCCAAATGTATTTAAATTTTGTTTTCATTTTTTGTTTTGTAATGTATAGAAGATCTTTTTTTTCTTTGGTTAGATTTTCATTGATATAAATTCGGTCGTTGTTTCCATTCTTGTAAATGTCATTGTTTGTTAATATGTTTTTTTTTTTTGTAACCACTCATCTCGATAAGTTTGACGCATGAACTTCACGATTACGTTAGCCGGTTTGGAGTCCTTTCTATTAGGAAGTCTCCAAACCTTCTCAATATTTTCGCAATTTGTGTTTAGTTTTTCTGCAATTGTCTTTATGGTTGTTTCAATATTTTCATCTTTTTTCATTTCCAGACCAAACAGTTCAATATTACAGTTTTTTTCTATTTGTTCAATTTCTTGAATCCTGTGTTCCAGTGCTTTATTACATTTTTCAAGGTATGTGTTTTTGTTTATCACTTCATTGAGTTTGTTTTCGTTTTCTTTTAGTTTTTTTCCCAATTCTAGGTGTAGCGATATCAGTTCGTCATATTTGTTGGATAGAAACTCAGTTGACTGTGTGAGAGTCTCCATATCTTTTTTCATGACATACATGATGCTTATTTTATTATTTATTTCATTAAGAATTTGCTTCATTTCTGGGATACTTTCTGAGTTTGGGCCTTGTGACCCGCTGCCTCCGGATTTCATGTTCGCCGTTTCTGTGTTCGCTATTGTTCGCTGGGTTCCGCAGTTTACACAAATAAATTCATTACCCACGTTAATGGCGGGATTTGAAATAGCACATAGTTTATGGAAAGATCCATTACAGTCGATGCATTTGATTAATTCACTGTCTTTAGCGACATATTTTTTACATTTTTTACACTGCACCATTTTGAAGTAGTTTGAGCGTTTTTCGTTTATTTTTAAATCACTTTTACAATTTATTTGTCGCACAATGATTTACACCGTTCGTGTTCGCTGAGAGACGCGTACACTATTGAATTGAAACGTGGCTTGAAATGGCTTTAGCTGTGTTTGGTGACCAGATCTGAATTCCAGCCTTCCTATTCCTCCTCTGCTTCCCCTCCACACTACCTCCATCTCACAACATGTAATGCATCCGCTGCAAAGATCCGGATAATCCTCTCCCCATGAACCCGGGCATCTCAGCTACGTCAACAACAACTCTAACTAGACTTAAAAAGAACTTAAATGTACCTAAATAATTTATTTCTAAGGTTTAATTTGATTACTACCGCAGACCCGTAAAAATTACTGGATATTATAATTCTGGTCTTGAAAAAGACATTCAATATAATTTTCCATTAAAATATTACATAATAATACATTGGTTATAAATATGTACTTATCGCGAGTTTCCGGCATGCATTGCTATTCCACTTAATAAAGAAATTGTTTCTCACTGCGTGTCCTTTCCCATTGATCGCGTTTCCCTTCCGCCGCTCCTTCCTTTCCCTCATCCCTTTCCCCTCACGCTTTCCCACTCCGCCTTCCCTCTCCCCACTATCCTCTCCCGCTTTTCCCGTCCCACGAACCCCCTCCCGAGTTCCCCTCCCCGCTCCTGCATTCCATACATTCAGTTGTCAAACAGCTCACGTGTCACCTATTGCAATTTTTTATACAAATTTCATAGTGCCAGAGCTCCCCAGTATATATAGAAACCTTCGCGGGCGTGCTCACAACAACTCACCGAAGTTTCCTCGCAATCGGATGAACGATTTGGGAACGCATTTTCATGATGTCAGAGCTGACTATTATATACAAAAAGCATCGCGGGTATGTACATATCAAATCCTCAAAGTTTCATCGCAATCGGTTGAACGGTTAGCAAAGCATAATTTCATGATGCCAGAACTCACTTTTATATACAGAACCCATTGCGGGCATGCGCACATCAAATCCGCAAAGTTTCATCACAATCGGATGAATGGTTTAGCAATGCATAGACATCTCAAATACTCACTCATACATCCCCAAGCAAACATATTTTGATTTTTATGTATATAAATAGTTATTACGAATCAAGTACCTATACAGGCAAAACATACTAATACAAACTAAAATTCTCAACGAGGCTATAGAAAAAAAAATGAAAACTGAAATAAAAAAATATTGTAATTGCTTTTTTGTAAGTTCTTTCGGTGCTATTAAAAATAACTGCATCTTCTGCATTTTGCAAATTGCAAAGATACTAGTACAGACAGTGTGATGGATAGAAATATTACTTTTTTCAAAAATCTAAAAATAATTTTTTTTTTTTTTTTTTTATTAGAAAATAGTTTTTTTTCTTGTTTACATTGCACCTGCAAAGCTACTGCAAGTAGCTTGTCGGCAGGAAAATAGTGTGGACAACAACATGATACAATATACAATGTTTTACAATAGAAGAAAAAAATATTGCAATTTAATAAAAAACATAATAAAAATATAAATAAGTATAAAGAAAAAAAAAAATAAATAAATAAAATATTAATAATTAAAAATTAAAAATTAAAAATGCACGAGGAGTCAAGTCAATACATAAAATCTGATTCCAATAGCCATGTTCTAAACAATAGTGCAAATTTAGGTGTCGAGCAACATTTTTTCAAATCATATGGCAGCATATTAAAAATAAGTGGTACAATGTGTTCAAGAGTTCGCTGGCCATGTTTATTAGAAAATCTAGGTACTATCATCCCTTCATTTTGTGTAAGCCTAGTATTGTACATGTGATCCACCATTGTTTTGTATGGGCTATCTAAGATATGTTGCATACAGATTTTATACCAAAAAAGAGCTCTAATAGGTAACACATTTATGGATTTATACATAATTGTGATATTTTGCCGCTGGTCATAAACTGCTTTGCTGACGAGTAATTTGACCATAGCGTTTTGAATTGACTGTACATGTTGGATGTTTGTTTTACATGAGTGCCCCCAAGACGTTATACCATATCTCACATTAGATTCAGCCAGGGACAAATAGATTAGTTTCATGGTTTTGATGGGTACATAATATTTAAATATAATAAAATAATAAAATAATAATATAATAAAATGTCACCCATCTCACCCATCAGAGCCATTTTAAAAACAATTCGCAATCCTAGACATTAGACAATTATACGTTAAGACAATTCTCATACACATATGGAAAAATGATTTAACACTCAACAAAATATTTACACCCGCTATTCATCACACCAAAAATGCAAAATTCCTCCAACAAAAACATCTTTCGCCCAATGACAGTTCTCTTACATCGCGCCTAAAATGTTCAACTTACTGAGTATTGATATTAAGACATCGAAAACTGATGATCTTTATGCCATTAATATACAGAACTGGTTATTTACTCAAGGAAGGAAATATTATAAAGAATGCCTTACATCTTAAAAACTGTTCTTATTTTTTCATATTTCTCGAGTAAAAAATCTTATCTCTCAATTAATTTTCAATCAAAACTTTATATTACGCTGATGCTTTTTTTTCATATTTTTTTACATTGTTCGTCCATTTCATATGCTGCCTAGGAATAATTGCTTTTGTTTTTTTTGGTCTAAGACTATCATTGTTCATCTGTATAGATGATTTACATATTTATTCTTATTTTTATTTCTATTATCCTTAAAATATTATTATTTGTTACTTATATTTTTATTTGTTATTCTATTTTTTTTTATTTATACAAGATTCACCTAGTTTAACTCCTTACCTGTATGTGATCATGTACCTAATACTAGTATGAATATTTTCCTTAATATGTTTGTACTTTCATCTATATATATATATAGATGGATGATTATTAATATTATATACTTAAATATAACATCTTATGAATCTCGACTACCATAATACGGGCATTTGCCTAGCTTGGTAGTCGAAATACCATGTAAAACAATCCTGTATTAAACAAAATGAATAAAGAAAATTAAAAAAAATATATTAAAATTAAAAATAAATATTGAAAAAATCAATCAATTGTTGTTTTTTTAGTTTTCTCTTGGCACGGCGTTATTTTGGTGTAACTCCAGTAATAGCCCTTTTTCCTTTACTTTGGATCACCCTTCGCCGAATTTGGTAACGGTTTGGTCAGAGATGATTTCAGAAGTCATTATTACTAGGGGTTGGTTAAATACTAATAATACTCCGAAAACGAAAAAGGGGAACGATTTTTCCCTGCAAACTTTTCGATTGTTTTGCAATTTTTAATGGCTCTGCCATAGTGTGAATCATTTCTAAGAAAAAAGGGTGACTTGAACAATCGATCTATTCTTAAAAAATTGAAGAAGAAGATAACTATAATAATCTAAACGAAAATATGAAAGAGAACAAGACTCAGAAAACCAGAAAAAAGACAATGGTCGCAACTGGGACTCGAACCCAGACCTCTCGTCTAACCGGGACGTGCGCGTTAACTAATTTCGCTATTGCTACCTTCTGTCAATTTATAATTAACGTTATAAATTGACACCCACCGTGAGGCTGTGTTAAAAAAACTGTTAATTTATGTTATAAAATGAAGAAAATCCTTTGGCAACTTTTTAAAAATCAGGGATTAATAAAAAACAATTACCGTATAAAAACTAAAATAAAATAAAACTACTGTTTTTTCATACTTTTGGCGGCAATCTTTCGAGGGTTGTTCTTTTGGTGTTTATTTTTTCTTGTCAGTTTAAATGTGAAATGTCAGGTCAATACTTCTTTATAATTTAGGGGCGATCTGAAGAATCCATTCATAGCTCCCTCTCAAATAATGTTGCCAATGAAAGTAGAGAAAATCATTAAAAAATCTGTTACCTAGGTGATTTCATTTAAATAAATATTCATGAATAGGTAACCACTAAGTATGGGTTTATTAACTATTCCCCCTCCCCCAACCTTACAAATATTTTGCCGTAATGTTTTTAAATTGAATAAAATAATTCAATTGAAAAATTTAAATGATTTCTTTTGATCTCTTGCTAAGAAATTTTTGTTAATTTTTATCTCAATTTTTTGTCGTTGACTTAATATTTTGAGATCAAAATGTGATCTATACTCCATTTTTTGCATTAGCTCCATTCAGGAGGCCCTGAAGAAAATAACTCCCGCAAAGCCTATGTCATCTTTGGGGAAGCTGTGTAGGGAGTATTTTTAGGAAAGGAAGGGGAGGAAGTTCTGGGAAGAAAAAATGTATGAGGGATGGGTACAAAATCTGGGGCCAGTGTGTCCAGGAGTGATGGATGTATGAATCCATCCTTCCCACTAAGGTGCAATGCGATTACGATGCAATTGCGATAGCAAATCCAGATGATGCATAAATCGCGGGTACTCACCATGCATTCTCATATAAAGATACCGTAGAATTTTTTTTCAATTTGTTCCAATAAATCTATGTATTTTTCTGGTATGGGGCCCAAACAGCAGAAGCGTATTCTAATTTTGATCGTATAATGCAGTTAAACATCGATGCCATTGCTTCGGACTTGGAAAATTGTTAACTTATTCTTATCACAAATCCAAGAAGTTTGTAACACGATGATGCCAACCTTACCATATGATCTGAAAAAGTAAGTTTGGGATCAAATGTGACCCCGAGGTCCCTGATGGATTTTTGTGCAAGACTTCACGATGGTCCCATCGTGAAGTCTTGAAGTCACTAAATATTGTATTTTATTATTATTACAAAATAAATAAACACAAAAATGTTTTTTTTTATTAAGAATGAGAAATTTTCATTGTTTTATTGGTCCAACTAGCGTTGTTAAGCAACCGGTTGTGAGGGATTCAATTCAATTCATTACTTTTCATTATTAAAACTTTTCATTACAGGATATAAAAGGTACCTATCGATGCCACACAGCTGTTACAAACTTCACACCACTGCACAATCCTGGAAATACGCGTCCAAAGTGTGTGCGGCCGAACAAGCGCACCTTATTATCCTGAACAGTCCTGAGGAAGCCAAATTCAGCACGGACATATTCATGAAATATACGCGTGCCAACTCTCAGCTATGCGATTTTTATAAAGACAGCTTTTTGGTGGGCTTTAATAATATGATTTTTCTAAACGAATTCAGGACAATTGACGGTGAGAATAAAACCATTATTTCGTATTTAATATGTGAATGTATAAATAAACCATTTCAGAAACACTTGTTTGTACAGTGGTGTACAGCATACATAGATCGAAAAATAATATTGAATTATTATTTTGTTTTAAATGGGAAGCTAAAATGTGAAACAAAAAAAGAATATTGTCAAATATAAAAAAAGAATTGAATGGAAATTCCAAAAAGTTAAGCTGAATCGATGAACTTCGCTGAGAACCCAGAATCTTTTGGCAATTACGGGGTAAGAGGGGACTACGTACGGGTGTTCCGAATTAGTTCATTTTTTTTTAAACCATCTATGCTATCGGTGCCAAGTACAGTGAAACGTGTCTTCTTTAAAATGATTTGCCTTTTTTATGTGTATTCCACACAAAAGTACCAGCTGCTCCCGTCTGAAGTCAGTGAGACTATGGCCTACCCTATTGGGTTACTTTGTGAGGCTGAAGGTAATGTGCTGGAGAAAGAGACGGGGAAGAGAAAGGTGTGGGAAGTGCCTGACTATTTAGATCTAATCACCAAAAACGGCTAAAGCAAGCAACGTTTTCATTCTGAATTGTTGTATTACACCGGCGGTAACTGTGATATTACACAGGACTTAGAGTTTCTTTTGCTCTAAAATATGCCACAAATACACTACACATTATTTTTAATTAATTAATAGTGAAAAAAGACAAATTAATCAAATCAATTTTATTTGCGCACGTCGACGTTTGAAGCCGTGAACCTGGGATATCTAATTTAAATTTACTTATATTATATACTTGAATTACATACTTCAAGAGCCTTATCCATCGACCACGGAGGCCGTCAAAAATCTATGCTTACTTATTTATCTTATATCGCTCTCCAATTTCTCGGGGACAGCAATGTTACCAAGAAAAAGGTTTTCTTAACTGTCTGCCAAAAGCTACAATATGAAACGATGCAAAAATGTTCATACTGGTCCATTATTTATAAATGGAACGTATGTAGCTATGAGTGCTGTTACCAAAACTAAATAATGTTCAAGTACTTTCTTGAATTTCTTTTAGCACACATCATTTCTCAAATGGGCAATCCAAATTTCTGCTGAAGGTATTTCGTCTGAGAGCCCATGTATTTTTAGGAAGGACACTCTCGGATGCAGGCTACAGCGACTGGGACCCCGGGAGCCCCTCCGGCGGAAAAGATCAATGCGGGGCGCTGTCTCAGCACGCGGGCACCCTGCACGGATCCTTCCGACTAAACCATGTATCATGTGCCTCATCGAAACTCTTCTTCATGTGTGAACAGAACATTTTGAATCCGAAGGAGGACCTCAGCGCTATCAAAAAATGTACAGGCTGTGGTACGAATAAACGTCTCTTAAATATTATAATAAAAAGCGTGAACATTCAACAAGGCCCTTTGCGTGTTTCACCTTAGTCCATCTAGGTCGCTTTACAGAATATATTTTATGTACTCTAATGGGTAATGTCTCCTAGTTCCAGAACTTGGTATCTCCGATACATTCGAGATACGTTCCCATTTCCTTTCTAAGAAATAAGAGTTACTCCTTCAAGATGCTCTCGAGTACTCTTATTTTCTTAGAGGAAGCTAGGTACTTTCATATTGAACAAATCTAGATCCTCAAGTACCCCCGCACGATCTTATAAGTAGTACAGAAGATGAATTAGTATCTATACAGATAATGACCAACGATGGATGAAGGTAGACAAAATAAATAAAAGGAATCAAAATCTGGAAAATTTAAGCCAGAAAAAAAGAAAAAATGCACAATTATCAATTCATCGATATACGTAAATATATATCTGGTACTGACATATGCCCTTTTCAAATCAAGGAAGGGGAATAATGGTAACAAAAACAAATCAGCATTTCTTCGTCCTCTTCACAACCCCACAGCTATTCATAGGGTATTTTACTTGCAATAGCTGCAAGTATCTCCCGCAAAGACAGTTTCCTTGAATAGTCCAGCTAACTCATGGGTGTCTAAGATATTAATGAATAGTATTGCTTTCTTTCCCATATGGTCACTTACAAATTTAAATAACATATGTCTTTTATCTGTTACAGGATACAAACATTATTCATCGATGCCAGACAGCTGTTATAAACTTCACACCAACAACCACAGCTCCTGGAACGACGCGTTCAAAATGTGTGCAGCAGAACAAGCGCATCTTATTGTACTTAACAGCGTTGAGGAAGCCCAACTCTGCGCAGACATATTCATAGAGTATGCTGACAGTACCCCGTCAGGCAAATTTGATAGGGACATGATCAACGTGGGAGTTATTGAGATTAACGGAGAATTTAAGACGATCGATGGTAAGAACAAAGCTTTTGAATTGTAATTTGAACTTATTGTGAAAGTGTTAATTTTATTACGTATTTTTCCTGTAGATGAAGAATTAATTTTGCTTTTGGTAACCGGGGAAACATGCTAAATGAGCCATTAGAGAGCCATCTGTTATAAACGAACTGTGTGGTGTGAATTATTGATTTAATAATAACAAATAACTTTGTAAACACCGCCATATAATTAATATTACCAACATGTTTCGAAAACTATGTTATTAAAAATATATATAATATGTTTATTAAAAATAACAAAAAAACAAGCAAGTATAGACAAATAAGAACTAAAGACAAAATATTACAGGGAGAGGTGATTTTTTTTTTCAATTATTTCTGGCTTTCACCCTTCGAGGGTGTTCTAGGCCATCATTTATAATTACAGAGAAAGGAAAGGTGAATTTATATATTAATTTTATTTAAATGTGCAAATTTCAGAATTTTATGGAAGATTGGAGTAGAGTTCAGACTTAGAAGAGATGAGATGTTGAATGGAGGAGAGGCAATTTTTGATAACGCTTGATAGAAGAGAGGATATTTATTTAGAGAGGGACAATCAAAAAATATGTGATCTAAAGTTCCCACATCTAGACCACAGAACGTACAATCTGGGGAGTCAAGCACATGAATTTTATAAAGGTGAGAAGGAACGGAACAATGTCCGATTCTCATACGAATAAGTAAAGAAATTTCTTTTTTGGAAAAATGGGGGAATTTTTGAAACCACGGTTTTGATGGGATAGTCCTTTGTATTGAGGCGTAACGGGCACCCTTGGATTGACTAGCAATGTTCCAATACTCTGTCCAAACATTGCGGGATCTATCTTTGATGATGGAAAAAATATCAGACAGGGGAATATGGTTTACGAGGGTAACGGTAGGGTTAGACGCTCCTTGTTTTGCCAAGGAATCAGCAATATCGTTACCCACTATGCCAACATGTCCAGGAATCCAAATCAGAGTGACAGTTTTTCCAGAGCTTTGAATTGAGGTTATCAATACTCGAATAAGACATACAAAGTGATCATCAGGATGAAGAAGAGGACTTGTTTTAAGTTTTTGGAGGGAACTGAGAGAGTCAGAGAGAACAAAAGAATGTTCAAAATTATTTTTTATTATATATTTGAGAGATTCAATAATCGCAATGCACTTGGCAGAAAATATTGAAAATCGGTTTGAAATTGAATAAAATATTCTTTCATTAGAATTTTTGTGGTAAACATTAATACCAATACCACAGTTAGGAGAGTCCGGAGATTTGGAGCCATCAGTAAATAAAAGAGAAGAGTTGGGCCATTTAGAAGAAATAATGTCATTGAACATATTATTGACAGTACGGGCTGGGAGATTGGAATGACTTTTAAGGATGCCGATCCCTTCTAATATTGTTGGTGATAGGGTGACGTGACTATATTTTAATTTGTACAAAGGAAGAAGATCATTTTTGATAATTTGAAGCTCTGAGAGAGAGCGAAAATTTTTACAGATGGCAGGGAGAGGTTTAGTTCGAGCTCTGATTGTAGATGAATGTGTTGAGTCGTTGAACAACGAGACTCTGGGAATAATCTGATGACTTTTAGAATTTAAACATTTAAGAACAAATTTGTCAGCAAATAATTGACGCCTTAAATAAAGAGGAGGATCAGAACATTCTACTTGAATGGAATTGATGGGCGACGATTGCATCGCGCCAGTTATTATTCGCAATGACTTAGATTGAATTTTGTCTAATTTACTGAGAGCATTTTTGGATGCAGTACTAAAAAGTGGGCAGGCATAGTCGAGATGACTTCGAATAAGTGCATTGTAGAGCAACTTAATGCAGATAGGATGAGCACCCCACCAAACGCCAGTCAATGATCTGATAATATTTAAATTTTTTTCACATTTAGTAACTATATTATTAATGTGGGAAGACCATTTAAGTTTCCTATCAAATGTTACTCCCAAAAATTTTACTTCGGAAGCATTGGGGATTGGAGAGTTTTTAAATAAAATTTGAACAGGGGGGTTATTATGACGATTTGAGAAGGTAACACACTGACTCTTTTGTACTGAAAGTTCAAGACCATTTAAAGTAAGCCATGTGCAAAGGGCATCCATGGCTTCATTAAGATATTTGACGGCGGATGGAATGATTTTGGATGATAAGAAGAAAGCTATGTCATCTGCGAACTCAACAACTTTTACTTGAGGGGGAATGGTGACATGCATATCGTGTGTGTATATATTATACAGTAAGGGGGATAATACATCGCCTTGGGGTAAACCCTTCCAAATTGACCTACTCTGAGGAGTAACATCTGGTAGCTCAATGAAAATGTTCCTATCGAGAAAAAGATTAATAATAGATTGGACAAACATGAGGGGTAAGCCAAGGCCTAAAAGTTTTTTTCTAAGAATTGGGATGGAAACATTGTCAAAGGCGCCTTCTATGTCTATAAAGACTGCAAGACATACTTCTTTGTTAGAAATGGATAAATTAATATCAGTGCTGATGATGGCAAGGTTATCTTGGGTAGATTTCTTTTTCCTAAATCCAAATTGGGATGGAGAGAGAAGATGATTACTCTCGACAAAAAATTCTAACCGGTTTTTAATTAATTTTTCATAAATTTTACTAAGGGTGGATGAAAGAGCAATTGGCCTATAGTTGGATCCAGAATTGGGTGATTTGTTTAATTTTAGAATTGGGATGATTATTTGAGAACTCCAGTCATCAGGTATTATGCCAGTCTGGAAGATTTTATTTAAGATGCTTAAAAAGTGATTTAGAACATTATCATTACTATTTTTGATAATGCTATAAGGTATACCATCTCTGCCTGGAGATGAGTCCTTGACTGTTGATAAACAATTTTTTAATTCAATTAAAGTGAATGGAGAGTCAAGCCAATGATCAGACATAGGAGTGTTGTGGATTGGAGTTATTTCATCTAAGTTAGGTACAGAAGGGGGGGCAATTTTGTCCAAGAACTCGTCTATCCATTTAGAATGAGAAGCTCGAGGAGATGTTGGACTGAAGGAGGATCGAAATCTTCGAATCATAGACCAAACTTCCGAAATTGGAGTGTTCGGAGATACTGAACTGCAGAAGTTGTACCACCCGGATTTTTTTTTTGACCTCAATACCCTTTTGGCATTGGCTTCGGCATTTTTGTATATGAGATAGTTCTCCATAGTCATATTGTGACGATAGGAAAGAGATTTAGCTTTCCGAATTCTCACTACTTTGGAACATTCCTCATCCCACCAAGGAGTTGGAGGGAGTTTTTTGAGAGATTTGGTTTTAGGGGGAGGATTTGATTTATTGATTGCAGTTACGAGCATTGATTTGAAGTTATCGTAGTCATCTTTGACAGATAATGTATCGGTATAGGATAAATTTTGTATAAACTTATCCATATGTGAGTTAAATTCGTCCCATTTGGTGTATTTTGTTTTAATCTTTGTCGAAATATGGGACTTGTCTGAATGGAAAGAAGTTTGATAAGTGATGGTGATCGGGAAATGATCACTGGAGCAAGGGTCGGGGGACACCACCCACGAGGAGAGAGGTGCCAGATTAATAGAGCATATGGAGAGATCCACTGCACTGGGGTTTGTGTTGGGGCGAGAGATTCTAGTAGGAGATCCGTCATTCAAAAGAAAAAGGTTGGATTCATCTAGGAAATCCATCACACTTCGACCGTCTCGATCACAGAAAGCAGAACCCCAGACGGGGGAATGGGCATTAAAATCACCCAATAAAAAGAAAGGAGGGCTTAGTTGACGGACAATTTGCAACCACGCTTGTTTATTGAAGTGCGATGTTGGGGGAAGATAGATAGAAACAAAGGAAGTGTCCTTTATTTTATCTGCAACCATTTGAAAGTCAGCATTGGGGGGTTTGATATTATTTATTGGGAAAAACGGAAGGGATTTTTTAATAAAAAGGGCAGCACCACCGCCCGTACCTTCCGGGCGATCATCGCGGAGACAGGAGTACCCTCCCACATTAAAGTGGGTGGATGGAGTAAACCATGTCTCCGAGACAGCAGCCACAGAAACAAGGTTTGAATTTAATAGGTTAAGAAGGTTTGATTTGTTAGAAATAGCACTGCGGCTATTCCACTGAAGAATTCTGACATCTTGAAGAGCCATTTTGAATAAATGATTTTAATGTGGAAATAATAGAAGCAGCGTTGGACGGTAGATTAGTTTGAGAAGAAATTAGGTCAATTAGAAGCATAATAAGAGTTTGAATAAATCAAGAATTATCTTGGGAGAGTTGTTCAGAAAGCTTTTGATAGTTTGTTGAGGATGAATTATAATTGTTTGCGCACCCATTTGTGGCGTGTGAAAGAGGAGAACCATTGGGATTTAAGAGAAGTGAGTTGTGTTGTTGCTGATCGTATCCACGAGCCTGTTTAGAGATAGGGTTTTTGTATGTGAATTTTGTTGAACGGGAAGATGTTGAGGAGGAGGCGAGAGGGTTGTATGAAGAGTTTAGAAGCCTGCAGAAAAGACAAGTTCTCAGAGGCCATAGAAATTTTTATATTTTTTTGGCGAGATTGTTCGGGGCAAGAAGAGTTAATGGCGGAATGAGCGCCTAAGCAGTTAAAACATTTTGGTGAAGAGAGAGAAGAACATTGGTCAGCCGAGTGGTTTTCTCCACATTTGAAACATCTGGGAGGGGATCTGCATGCAGCTTTGGTATGACCAAAACGGCAGCAGTTGTAACATTGAGTGGTGGGATAAGTGTACATTTCAACTGGTAAGGAGTTGAAAAATAAATAAATATGGGAGGGAAGAGATTGTCCTTCGAATGTGATGACGACAGATTGGGAGGGCTTCCAGGAAACGATGCCCTCAGAGGTGTCCTTATAATTTAGCCTCCTGGCTTTTATGGGATTGCCGATATGTTGGGGGGTTGAAAGTGAGGACAGGATTTCTGAAATGGACAGATCGGTCGAGATACCCCTGACCAGGCCCATTCGAGTGACATTGAAAGTTGGGATGTACGCCTTGAATTTAGAATTTGATGAAATAAATATATTTTTGATAAAGTTGTTGGCGGCTGAACCCGACAGGAATTCAACAGAGATTCGGAAGCGACCCTCGGCTTTAACACCTCCAGGTTTAATCGAAAGGTTCTTGTTATTTGAAAGAAATTTACCAAATTCAAGAGGATGGATGGTTTTACCTTGTTCAGTTTTTTGCGCATATACAATGTAGGGGCCACGGGAATGAGTAGAGTAAAAAATTGTTGGAGGAGGTTGAGGAAGAGCTGGAGGGGACTGAGGAGACAAAGGCGAATCATGTTTTTTTGGGGAAAGGGGACTAAATTTTCTTTTTTAATTGAGGTTAGGATGACAGATTCGTTGTCTGAAATGTTTGAATGTTCTGAAAAGTCTATTTTATCTGGAATGTCTCCATCTGGAGGGTCAGGAGGGGGATCTGGGGGCTTTGTAAGGGGTACAGGAGGGAAATCCTCCTCCATTGTTCAAAAAATTACAGCAAATATAAAAAGTGACAGAAGTAAAAAAATTATATAAATATCTGAAAATGAGCAGCAAGAGTGACTCCTGGAAGATCAGGGGGGAGAAGATTCCAACACACTAAACTTTTTACAACCAAAACACAATAAAAAGATTGGTTTAAGAATATTTTTTGAAAGAGCAAAACAAAAGAACTGATGACAGCCAAATGTTATTGTTGCGAGTCAAAAAGGGAGAGGTGATTAATTACTTAAAAATGTCATACAAAAAAAACATGGAATTATATAAAAATTATTGAAATTATTATTATGAAATATAAAATCTGGGGTTTATAAATTAATTTGTAACCTTTGTAACTTTTTTTTACCTAGGGAAGATTTCTTAAAATCTTAACACTAGAGTTAAAGAACATCTAAGCCCCTCAGCAACATAAGCAGATATATGCATTAAAATGACAATAGCAGTCAAGTACAATAAGCGTGTTTTCACGTCAACGCGTGTGTCTCCACAGAAATCGTTGTAACTCCGTTATTGTTCTAGTGACATTCCTAAAACAAAAAGTAAAAGATCGATAGTGAATCATGCTGTACATCCCTAGTCAAGTTGTCCATAGAAAGACCTATTCTGTCAGACATACGTGTAACGGACGTGTTCGCACCCTCAAAACATCTTTCATCAAAGTTCATCGCTGGTGGCATCCTTTACATTTTGAGGTTATTTCTTGGAAATTTTGCTGAAATTTCTGGCCTCGAAATGCTAATGTACCATGCCACCAGCGACTAAATTTGGTGAAAAGATATTGTTTCTTTAGGTATAAAATTGCCTAATTCTTATTTTATTAAAATTATGTAAAATAATGTTTTCCCAACAATGTGCATGTTCCCGGTGCGACAAATAAACGCTACCTGTCACAGGTTGCCACCGGGGACATTTTATAATTTCATGTAAAATTTATATTTGTTACAAATTCTATTGTTTAAAGCCCCCGCCCCAGGAGGCGGATGCCCTTCCCACTGGGCAAAACCCCCAGGGAAAAGCAAACTACTTTTCCAGGGAAGAGCAACCAAGAAGACTCCTTTCCGCTAGGCAGGAGGACGACCTGCTTCCCTTTCGCTAGGCAAGAAGACCCCTTTACCGCTAGGCAAGGAGACTGCCTGCCTCCTTTTCGCGAGGCAAGAAGACTCCTTTCCGCTAGGCAGGAGGACGGCCTGCTTCCTTTTCGCGAGGCAAGAAGACCCCTTTACCGCTAGGCAAGGAGACTGCCTGCCTCCATTTCGCGAGGCAAGAAGACCCCTTGCCTCCTTTTCCGCATTCCTATTTAAAATGTATAATTATTTAAAACTTACAATTTTAATCAACCACATTTATGGGCGACACCGCCAAAATGAGGGCGCCTGACTTTTGACTTTTGATTGATTCATTTTACAGAGTTCCTAAACATGAGTTTACTGACTCTAACATAATTATATAATGGATTATCTATAGATACTTTACTGGTATTTTATTATAATGGTTGGTTTGAAAGTGAGATTAAAACTATACTGCGACTGTAAGCAGGTTTTTTTTATTCCTTCCGGAGGACTATCTTGGGTTTTTTATATTTAAAATTTTCATTTTCGCTATATTTCGCGAGCGTGTTAATCGTGGGGTTTGAGTGGCCGGGTAGGCCGGCGTAGAATTTAGTTGCTTGTGAGAAAATGAAGTCCTTTATCAACGGAATGTTGGAGTCTTTATGGAGACAAGAAATTCTACTCCATTTAGGCGCATTTAAGGCAAGTCTAATGGCTTTGTTTTGAAATATTTGAATCTTCTCTAAGAGACTGGGGGCCGCGTGCCCCCAAACGGGGCAAGCATAGGTGAAGCCAGGCCTTATGGTTGTTTTATATAACAGTAATTTGTTGCCCGTTGATAAACGACTTTTTTTTCCCATCATTGGATAGAGTGAAGATAGACATTTATTAGCTGCTTTAATTTTTTCAGTTATGTGTTTCTTCCAGGTGAGCTTGGAGTCTAGCGTTACACCTAGGTATTTAATTGACTTTTCCCATGGAACATTATCCCCAAACAGTCTAATGAATGGGGGCCGTCTTGGCCGTGTCTTTGAGAAAACGGTCGCGGCGCTTTTAGTCGGGTTAATAGATATTCTCCATTTTTTACACCACTTTTCAGTTAGAGTGGTTTGTATCTGTACGCGGCGTGTAGCAGTGGCCTCGTCAGTTGAGCTAGAAATGATGTTAGTGTCATCCGCAAATTGAGTGATTTTAACATTATGATCCACGGGTTTAGGAATATCGCTACAATAGATGTTGTATAGGGATGGTGAGAGTTGGCTGCCTTGTGGAACCCCAGCTGATATGGGGCGGGATGTGGAGAATACATTTTCTACTTTGACTTTGAAGGATCTATCTCTTAGGTAGCTGGCTATTAGTTGAATAAGTCTTAATGGATAACCAAGAGAGTACATTTTATATAAGAGGCCGTTATGCCAGACTTTGTCGAAAGCCTTACTGACATCGAGTGAGAGAATTACTGTTTTTTTCTTGATATTGAATGCCTCCGTGATGTGTTCCACCACACGTAGGAGTTGGTGAGAGGTGGAATGACCTGCTCTAAAACCGTGTTGAAAGTCTGGCAAGAATTTACTTTTATTTGTGAATGCATTCAGTCGTGCTAGTATTACTTTTTCCAGGATTTTACCTAGGCATGGAAGGAGGCTAATTGGCCGATGATTCTCCGTTAATAATGGATCCTTGCCTGGTTTGGGAATTAAAATTACGTCAGCTTCTTTAAAATCCTTAGGAAAGCAACGCAGCCGAAGTGACGCGTTGCAGATGGCTGTGATGGCGCAGATGCCTTTAGTTGATAGATGTTTTAAAATCTTATTTGAAATGCCATCGGGCCCGGCGGCCTTCTTCTTCTTTAATTTCCTAATTATATTTAAAATTTCTTTAGAAGTTGTGCACCTGATTAAGGGGTCTTCAGGGTCTAGATTTAAGATTGCTTCTACTTTTGAATCCACTTTTGCTACGAACGCAGGATCGTCGTGATCGGTGTTTGGAGAGAATTGACTTTCAAGGCTATCTGCAAAGGCTTCTGCCTTGTCTGCAGCGGAGTAAACTTTTCCGTTGAGGCCTTGAATCGGGGAGATTTTAGTTTTCGGGCGTCTTAGTGCTTTGGAGAGCTTCCAGTAAGCTGCTCTATCGTCTTCTAAAGTTGAAATGAAATCGTGCCAACGCTCGTTGCGAAATTTGCTGAGGGCATCGCGCACTTCTCTGTTGAGTCGATTTAAATGTTGTTTCACTATCGGGTTGCAAGATCTTTGCCACTCCTTTCTAACAAGATTTTTTTCCCTAATAAGATCTTTGATCTCTTCGGGTATTCCGTGACGTGTTGTGACGTTGGGAATCTCATCGGACGCCTCGGTGATGCATGATTTTATTGTCTGGATAAAGTTGGAGGTAGCGGCATTCAGGGAGGCTTCTTCGGGAATTGATGTAGGTATAACTATGTTTTTAATTAGCAGCTCGGTTAACTTTTTCCATTTGATTTTAGTGCGAGGAGGATTATCGGGGACCAGGGGGTTAGAGCCTCCTGTTAAAGTTAGAAGGACTGGATCGTGGTCTGAAGTAAGTTCTTTTAGTACTCGGAGGGAGTGTAAATGACTGGTATTTTTAAGTAGAACGATATCAATCACATCCGGATTACCGTTGTGCTGATGAATCGTGGGTCTATCAGGGGCATCGACTACGATAGGTTTGGTACTCGCGTACTTTGCGAGCACGTTTCCTTTTGTGTTATTCTGTTTGGAATGCCACGATCCGTGTTTAGCATTCAAATCCCCAGCTATTATAGTGGGGACATTTTCGGACAGGAGGCTATCTAATTCGGATGGAATTAATTGACGGTTAGGAGGTACATAGATTGAAATGAATTTAAGTGGTCCTGAAGAGGTATTTATTATTACCGATGTGGATTCAATATTAACACTAGAGAATGAATGCGCTAGACGGTGGTCAATGTTGTTCTTAACCAAGATGGCGGTTCCGCCTCCCTTGTTGGCTAGTCTGTCGTCACGATAGGTTATGTAATTTGGAATTCTGAAGTTTCTAGACGGCTTAAGCCAGGTCTCATTAATGAGGAATACTTCGATGCTGTAATCTTGTAGGAATTCAATTATTTCCTCCTTGTGCGTTAGGACAGAGCCGTTGGCGTTCCAGTAGGCCGTCTGCAAATTGATTAATTTAACATTTTGTCTAGACATCGTAATAATTTAAAATTGATTGAATTCTAGCCATCTCTTTGGTAATCGTCGCCAATTGTTCGATAAGCGCTTGCCTATGAACTCTATCTAAAGTGGGCGGGGGAAGGTCAGGGTTGGAGGCGCGTTGAGACGCTTGGACTGGTTGGGGCTCTCGCTCCAACCTATGTTGCTGACTGGGCCCCGGGTTTATGGGGGCTCGTCTCTCCCTCTGGGAGGAACGGGGTTTATAATAATGTGGCTCAGGCCACTTACGGTGGGGGGGGGGAGGTGGAGCTGTATTGGCGGAGGTAGGGGGAGTGGGGAGAAGGGGGGGGAGGGGGGGGAATTCCGCCAAAGAGGCTGTAGGTGAGGTCTGATTTGGGATTTGACTATTTGGTTGCCTTTGCGGTTGGCTATGTTGGTAGATATTGTTATGACTATTACGACTATTTATTTTGTTGTTGTTGTAATTTTTATAGTAATTGGAATTTCTATTCCTATTAAAGTTGAAATTCTTTTGGGGCCTTGCGGGGCACCCTCCATAGTTGGCTGTGTGCGCACCTTCACACAAAGCGCACTTTGGCGGAGTCTCACGAGACTTTTTACAGTCAGATGACCTATGCTGACCCGCGCATTTGACGCAACGTTCACTTCCATGGCAGCACGTTGCCGAATGTCCGTGCGCCTGGCAACGGAAGCATTGACCTACTCTAGCTTTGTTTCTAAGCGATTCTACTTGGATCTTCAGACGGAAGATCGACGTCAGCGAATTGAAAATGTCTTTGCCCGCTTCATTTTTCGTCAGAGTGACGAGCACGAGGGGGATAGGTGCCTTGGTTCTACCATTTTTCATCCGGTGGACCGCTTGTACCGGGTATTTACGGATTAGTTCTTCCTTTATTTCTTCTGTGGAGACATCCTCAGGTATGCCTCTCAGGACTACCCTCAGAGGTTTCTCTTCGGGCAGTCTGAAGGTGTGGAATTCCACTTTTTTAGTTAGTAGGTAGCGCGTGACTGCATGATGGTCGCGCGGCACTTTGGTGATGATATGGAGACCGTTCCCCATATTTTTAGCCATGAAATCGATACCCTTATCTTCAAGCGAGCGAAGAAGGGCCGTAGTTTCAGATTTTTTATGTAGTACGATGGGTGGGATACGCGCAAATTTTTTTGGCGTATCGTCATTAGCTGTAGGCTCTACAGATCTATCTGGGGACGGAGATTTGGACCTCAGGGAGGTAAATTTATTATTAGTAGCCACGTCGGCTCTGGGTGACTGATGGTGTTTTTTCTTTAATACGGGAGACGATCGCGGAGAATTTACCGGCGTCAGTGATTCATTTGAGTTTGTTCGTGAGCGTTTACGTCTGGCTACTAATTCGTAGCCGGATTCGTCGGACGACGACTGACAGTCCTCCATCTCTACGTTGTGGTTTTCCCAGGCGCGAGAACAACCTTGACTGGATTCGGGGTAAAGAGTTTTTGGTGAAGAGTCAACGGACTCTTCAAGATAAGTCCGAAGGACGATCTTGGCTAAGTGGTCCTTCTCCTCAGAAGAAAGATCACGGCCTACCCGGTTGGCGATAAACGTTCTTACGTCTGATTCAAAATGAGACATGTTAAAAATATTTTATTTTAACTTTCGGTCAAAGATGTACTGAGGTACGCTGAGCGCTTTTCTAATTGACTGAAAATTCTGAGAATTAACTTGCTCGGGGCGTTACTAATTGCTTTTTAATAGCCGTTGGCGCTGGGCACCTCTGCGATTACGGTAAATTAATATTTTTAATGAGTATTGATCTGTTACTATGCAGAGATTTTGTTTGAAAATGCGACGGGGAATTAATATTTACAATAGTTAAAAGCTGTTGCTACGGGGAATTGTAGAAGGCAATATTAATCTGTATTGTGATAATTTGGAACAAGATATTACTGGAATGAAACGGAGGCGATGAACTCTGTAGAATAAATCAATCAATGTAGCGATAAATGGAAATGACTTACTGCTTTTGAGGAGACTCTCGGTAATACTGATGAACTAATCACCATTCGACACACGGTTTTTTCACCAAAACACTAGCACCAACACCACAACACCGGATGCACTGAAAACCACGAACACACACTGCAGGCAGGGACCGTATAAACGGAACCACGAGTGGAAAATTCTCCCCGAGATAAAAACACTCGTATAGTTCCGAGATATCACAACAGATTTTATTTAGGCAACAAATAGTGTACGCAATTATCACAATCACATGTGCAGAGCACAATGCAAAAGAAAGAATTGAATAGAATATTCTAACTGTTTCAGCAGATGGGAGCGAGAAATATAACTGTACGAGACAGACGTCATATCGCTAGCGCAGGCAAAAGCAGAATGAATGAGGGCGCCACATAAATGTCGCCCTATTTATACAATGAGGAGCGGGGCCAGAATCCCCTCCACATTTTGCACAAAACAATGCTCGATCGCCGTCGGGTTCGACGCATCCAATAAATACCACGAATTTTAAAAATAAATTATGTTCGTGTTCACATCTCTACTCAACAAACTTGTCTTTATTCTTCGGAAGTTTTCCTACCACCTACCTTTGGAAGTCTTCCACCTGCTGCCTCCTGCTGAAGTTCTGCCTGAACGAGTACCTGGTGCCTACCGCTGCAGTCAGCCCTAACTCTGGGCGCTGCCAAGGCACCGCTCAGGCAGAAACTAGGCGCATCCAGGACCATTACCACTGGATGTAGGAAGGCCAGCCAACTCATAACACCATCATCAGCGTGTACCTCTGGAAGGCGTGCACGAGACCCGGTACTTTTTTACAGTCTTGTGAAGACGCTGATACGTCTGTTACAAGTGGTCCTTCGAGCCGGATCAGCTGCACGCCTGATGCCACGTCACGTCTGAGATACCTTGCCTGATGCCACGCTGGACTCCACACCTGACGCTACGCCAGACTCCACGCCTGATGCCACGCCTGATGCTACGTCACGCCTGAGATACCTTGCCTGACGCCACGCTGGACTCTACGCCTGACGCTACACCAGACGCCACGCCTAACGCCACGCCTGATGCTACGCTACGCCTGACGCTCCACCAGACGCCACGCCTAACGCCACGCCTGATGCTACGCCACGCCTGACGCTACGCCAGACTCCACGCCTGACGCCACGCCTGATGCTACGTCACGCCTGAGATACCTTGCCTGACGCCACGCTGGACGATACGCCTGACGCTACGCCAGACTCCACGCCTGACGCCACGCCTGATGCTACGTCACGCCTGACATTCCACGCCTGACACGCCATGCCTGAAGCTACGCCTGACGCCACGCCTGATGCCATGCTTCATGCCAGGACTGACGCCACGCCGCATGCCAGGACTGAAGCCACGCTTCATGCCAGGACTGAAGCCACGCTTCATGTCAGGACTGACGCCACGCCCCATGCCAGGGCTGACGCCACGCCTGATGCCACACCTGATGCCACATCATGCCTGATGCCACGTCACGCCTGATGCCATGCATACCCACGCTCGTGACACGCCTAGCTCTACAACTGAGATGGCGCGCTCAACAGAAGAGAGCCACAACGAGCAAGCACTGCCCTCTACATCTATTGAGGACATGGTGCGACAACTACGACGAGAGCTGCGCCGTCAGCAGAAGCTTATTGACATGCTGACGGAAACCCTGCAACCACAACAGCATGGAGCAAAAGGGCCGGCACGAAATGGTGCGACAGGGCCCGCTCTACCTCATCCTACAGGACTGACACAGAATGGAGCAAAAGGGCCGGCACAAAATGGTGCGACAGGGCCCGCTCTACCTCATCCTGCAGGACTGACACCGCGTGGAGCAAAAGGGCCGGCACAAAAAAGTGCGACAGGGCCCGCTCCACCGCATGCTGCTTCAGGGCTGGCACAACATGATGCTTCAGGGCTGGCACACGAGAGCCGAGCCCCGCAGCCAAGCAGCCATGGACAACCCCCATGGATGCTGCCTGGACCTTCCGGCCCGGTACCGCCCGTACCTCTTGACAACCAGAGGCAACGTGTCGCCGTACGTGAGATGCCCGTTGGACCTGTACCTCTGGTGAACCAGAGGTACGCAGGCAAGAAGACTCCTTTCCGCTAGGCAGGAGGACGGCCTGCTTCCTTTTCGCGAGGCAAGAAGACCCCTTTACCGCTAGGCAAGGAGACTGCCTGCCTCCATTTCGCGAGGCAAGAAGACCCCTTGCCTCCTTTTCCGCATTCCTATTTAAAATGTATAATTATTTAAAACTTACAATTTTAATCAACCACATTTATGGGCGACACCGCCAAAATGAGGGCGCCACATAAATGTCGCCCTATTTATACAATGAGGAGCGGGGCCAGAATCCCCTCCACATTTTGCACAAAACAATGCTCGATCGCCGTCGGGTTCGACGCATCCAATAAATACCACGAATTTTAAAAATAAATTATGTTCGTGTTCACATCTCTACTCAACAAACTTGTCTTTATTCTTCGGAAGTTTTCCTACCACCTACCTTTGGAAGTCTTCCACCTGCTGCCTCCTGCTGAAGTTCTGCCTGAACGAGTACCTGGTGCCTACCGCTGCAGTCAGCCCTAACTCTGGGCGCTGCCAAGGCACCGCTCAGGCAGAAACTAGGCGCATCCAGGACCATTACCACTGGATGTAGGGAGGCCAGCCAACTCATAACACCATCATCAGCGTGTACCTCTGGAAGGCGTGCACGAGACCCGGTACTTTTTTACAGTCTTGTGAAGACGCTGATACGTCTGTTACAATACGGTTGGCATTTATTTTACCCGCCAAATCGCCTAATGGCCGCTGGGTATTGTTAATTTTGATCAAAGTTTTTTGTATGAAATGATAAAAAAGTGAGGTGACAAAATTGTTTATTATACATTTATACAATAGAATAAGTATTGTTTTTACATTATCCGTGATTTTAGTACCGTTTTCACTCTAAATTTTAATATTAACAAATGTTAATATTTATTTGTAATATAACCTCTTGAAAGCTTATTTTGTAACCTTTCTAAAACAGTTTTTAGTATTCCGCTACGTTCAGAAATGTTTTATTTGTGAAGCGGTAATAACACAAAGTTTTCACAAAATTGACATTTCGTTTAAGATATTAAAAGTGAATATTCGCGATAAATCGTGTTATGATTTATGAATGTAATGACATATTTTTATGTGCGTGTGTAATATTTTAAAGGGAAAAGTAACGTTGAGCCTTGGTCGGGCTCGGGTGTATTCTGCCAGTCAACTTTGATTTCTTCTCAGGAAATCTTGGACGCCAAACCCAGTCTAATGTCTGGGTATGTCAACTAGCGGAGATCACGGTACTCAATTCTCAGAGTGTGGGTCATGGTTTTATAACATTCCTGAAAAGGCTGCACAAGGAATTCTACATAATAAAACACAGAGTAGAGTAGACAATCGGTACACTGTATTGAAATTATAAAATATAATAAAACAAATTGGATGGACTCACCCCGGGACCAATGTCGTAATCTATGCTATTCCTAGCTACACTAATTAAGTTTTACTGCCGCCGTTCTCCCGATGTCGCGTGAACCAACACCACCTCCTGGTGGCAAGGGAGGTCCCAACCTCTGCGGCCCAGCATGTGCCTGCGACCTCCACGGCGGTCGCCCGGAAGGGATGATGGACCTGGACCCTCAGAGAACGGGAGGAGTACCCAAACAATCCTCCAAATTGTATAGGGAGGCTCGTCAGCCCTCGAGGCGGAGTATCGTTCAACCCTGCGGTAATCTCGGGTTTGTTCCATAAATAAACCCCCGGTGGGAATTCGATGTTTGCCCTGCATTCAATGACAGGCGCGGCGGGTAATTATTTACACCGATCTCTCGGATAATGAGGTACTTTAGACATAACAATCGAACACCGCCATTAACTCGTGTTCACTTTTGGGGACCCGCGCGAAAACTCACATTTTACGTGAATAATCTTCGAAATTAATATATTTTCTTTTTTAAAAAAACACAACGTGTTTCCTTCCCCCGGATGCAGATGCCCAAAACTTGGATTTCAATCACATCGTATTTCAAACTTAATAATTAAGTGACCGTTGTTTTCACGGCGTACCGCACATTACGCCGTCAAAACCAGAGTGCGGAAACGGAAAAAAACAAACGCCGCCTACCGACGCGTTGAACGAAACTCCCCCAGCTTTGCCAACCTAACCAATAAAAATGCATTTAAAAAATAGTACCTAACTTACGATTAATACAATCGCTTCATAACAATCGGAGGGGAAATAATTATTATTCCGAATTTTCCAACCACATTTTATAAACAAATAATCCTTTTGTTATAAATAAAGGATTAAATTTTTTACATCAAACACAACTGGTTTACAATTAGATAATTTAGAAATTTTAGAAATTAGAAAGAGTGTTAATAATTTAAACATTATTAATTACTAAATATTTTTTTAAAACTGCAATCTCTTAAATTTATTTTTATATTAATACGTAATAATAACTTATTTTGTTTTGTTATTTAGACTTCCTATTATTTTGTTTGTTTTAATAATATTTATTAAGTACATAAATACAATGCTTGCACATTCTTAAACAATTTTTATATTTCATTTTATATAATTATTTTTTATGATATTTTTAATTAACTAATCACGTCTCCCTTTAATATATTGACTATAGTTCTTATTTTTCTATACTTGTTTTTCTTTCGTTATTTTAAATAATCTTATTTTGTAGAAAGAAACACAATTTTCTAAACATCTCGATAATATTAATAATACAGTACTGTTTACAAAGTTATTTGTTTTCATTTAAAGCGGTGCCACACGCGCAGTTAAAAGATCATCGCACGCCAATTAACGCTCTCCATATAATCCCATCAGACCTGTCATACCTAAGCGGTTTATGCGCAGATCAACCATAGACAATGCAAATCTTACGCCGTAACCGCTCCTGAGGCGATAATGGTGACATTATACACTTCAACCACATTGATGCGATTTGGTTGAACGGCGTATAATTGAAAGGGTGTGCTGTTTACACGTACTTTTCCGAAGTGGACCATTGAATCACATTGCTGTCATAGAGTTTAGAATGTCTTCGAAACAGGTCGTGCGCGCGGGAATTATATCCCTCTGATTTAATGTTCCATAGGCTTGGATAGTTCTTAAAGTGCTCTTTCCTCCATTTAAAAACCATTTTCTATGTTGACAACTCACTACAAAATAAACAGTCACAGTTTGACACTTCAATACGCGCACAGTGCTGCGCGCACATGCAACGCCGCATTCGCGCATGCGCACGAATGGACAACAGAACCAATCGCATTGAAAATATTAACAAATATTAACAAGTTGAATATTTTCAATACGGTTGAAAGATGATGCGCAATGACATCGAAGCATTCAATTCTTGTTTACACGGTGCAATTTGGTAGCTTCAACCAAATTGCGAGGCAGAATTGAACCGTATAATATGCCCATTATGGGCATATTAGACCTTTCAATTCTGCTGCGCAATTAGGTTGTAGATACCAAATTGCACCGTGTAAACAAGACATTGCATGTTTCCATGTCATTGCGCGTCATCTTTCCACCGCATTGAAAATATTCAACTTGTTTAATATTTTCAATGCGATTGGTTCGTTTGTCCTTCGTGCGCATGCGCGAATGCGGCGTTGCATGCGCGCGCAGCACTGTGCGCGCGTATCGAAGTGACAAACTGTGACTGTTTATTTTGTAGTGAGTTGTCAACATAGAAAATGGTTTTTAAATGGAGGGAAGTGCATACGCCTCTCATTAACTCGTTAATTAAATGATCACACATTAACTTAATTCCCGCGCGCACGACCTGTTTCGAAGACATCCTAAAATCTATGACAGCAATGTGATTGAATGGTCCACTTCTGTCAAGTACGTGTAAACAGTACACCCTTTCAATTATACGCCGTTCAACCAAATGGCATCAATGTGGTTGACGTGTGTAATTTCGCCATTACGAGAAATTATGCGACTCCTTCTCTGCCGTAAACAGGGGGGGGGTCATTTTAATTACGGAGCTGCCTAAACGGGCGGATGACAGCTGTCAAAATGATATATTATCATTGTTACTTAATTAACATTAACCAATAATGACCCCACAATTTGCGATGTTTAAAGTAAAATTTTATTTTTTTATACATAAAGTAGTGCCTATCTCGGCCTGTAGTTGTTTGTTTTTATGCAATGCATTGATAAATGGTCCTTTACCGCCTTAGCAGAGTTCTTTCTAGAATTATTCAAATTATTCGCTCCACACAGAAGGCCCTGAGGACAATAATTCCCCTTAGGGCATATGTCATCTTTGGGGATGCTGTGGAGGGTATTTTTAGGAAAGGAAGGAGAGGAAGTTCTGGGAAAGAAAAGGGTATGAGGAGTTGGTAGAAATCCGGGGGTCAGTGTGACCAGGAGTGACGGACGTATGAATTAATCCCTCCCACAAAGGGACACCCTTAAACATCTCTCCCTATCCAGCCTGCCACGCAGCTTTACGGGCAGATGCATTCACCGCCAAGACCCAGACAAACCTGTCCCCAGTCAGCAAATGTAGCCAGTTACTTGGGGTGACCTATGGCAGAGGTATTGGTTATCCAATAAATGGTTCCCGGGGCGGCGGTACCCATACCCGCCTCTTAATTTGGAAGGCGGGTATGGGTACCGGTATATGTACATACCATTTGTAGAGAGGGTCAACTACCAAAAAACTCGGTCTTGGCACCCCCTACATGCTTCACTCTTATTTATGCATCGTCTCATTCATTATTTGACGACCTCCGTAGTCCAGTGGGTAAGACTCTTGACTCACAATCCGGAGGTCGCGGGTTCGAACCCGGCATGTGCAAATAAATTTTATTTGATTAATTTGTGTTATTTCACAATTAATTCATTTAAAATAATATATAGTATATTTGCGGCATGTTCCAGAGTGGAAGATACTATCAGTATCGCCCTGGTGTAAGACCACCATTCAGAGTTGAAACGTTGCTTGAAAATGGCTTTAGCCGTGTTTGGTGACCAGATCTGAATAGCCAGGTACTTCCCAACCTTCCTCTTCCCCACCTGCTTCCCCACCCACTACCTTCAGCCTCACAACATACCCCAATTGGGGATGCCATAGTCTCACTGGCTCCAGACGGGAGCAGTTGAGATTCTTGTGCGGTATTCACTGTAAAAAAATATATATATATTATATATTAATGCGAAAGCAAGTAGTGTGTGGCAAGACCGAGTTGTTTGGCGGTCCATCTTCTGTGGAATCATCCTGCAGCCTGATGGTGTCATGGTAGTCCGTTACCATGACTGAAATAGTACGAATAGACTTGTATGTACATTGTTGTTTTTCAGGCAAAACCCTCTCGGAGGCGGGTTACAACCACTGGGTCACCGGGACTACCCAAAAAACAACCAGTGTCGGGAGTCAGGAATGCGCGGTCCTCAGGCAGAAATCGGGTGCCAAGCGCGGATTTTTCCAGCTGGAGAACAGAGATCGTGTTTCAAATTATGGTCGTTTATTTATCTGTGAGAAAAATACTATCCAGGGTTATCGATAAGGTTGCAAGAAAATAAATAATTGAAAAAAAACTTTTTTCTTATTTCGATACCAGATTCTTAATTCGGGAGGCGGTTATGGGTACTGCCGCCCCGGGAACCATTTTTTTTATAACCACACCCCTGCCATAGGTCATCCTAAGTGTTCGTTACCTTTGATGACTTAGCAGGATTGCCCGGATTCTTTTGCCCACCTACTGTGCGGCACTGATTGAAGGAGACTTTTTTCTAGTCGGACTCTCTCGACCCATCGCCTTACACCGCTTTGAGAAATATGGATCACATTTACGTCACTCATGAACACATTAACTCCCAGATTTCAACCCACCCCTCATAGCTTTTCCTTCCCAGAACTTTGTCTTCTTCCTTTCCATAAAAAGACCCTCCACACAGCATCCCCAAAGATGTGAATGTCTTAAGATTCTGGATGAAATTGAAATCACATTTGGAGTTGATTTAGTGGTCTAACTTTTATTATTTAGGCATTCTTCCAGAGTGGAAGATACTATCAGTATCGCCCTGGTGTAAGACCACCATTCAGAATTGAAACGTTGCTTGAAAATGGCTTTAGCCGTGTTTGGTGACCAGATCTGAATAGCCAGGTACTTCCCAACCTTCCTCTTCCCCACCTCCTTCCCCTCCCCACCTCCTTCCCCTCCCCACTACCTTCAGCCTCACAACATACCCCAATTGGGGATGCCATAGTCTCACTGGCTCCAGACGGGAGCAGTTGAGATTCTTGTGGGGCAATCACTGTAAAAAAAAATAAATAAATAAATAAAAATGAAGTCCGAGCTGCCATTTTCATGGTCAAATTTGAAAAAATCTGGAGTTAATACCAACTGCTTAAAGCTAGCCACAGGCGAGAGATATAACCTAAGAATGTATTACATGAGCTTGGTCTATATCACCACATCGCTCCCAATGTATGATGATACATGACGAGCGATAAATTTTATCCTTTTTTTCTAGACCGGAAGTACCTACAACGTACATATTTTTGTCGTATTGAACAAATACAGAACGTGGAAAAAACCACGTAAACATTAAAAACATTAAATAGGTATTTCAAAACACAATTTATGTACGGTTGTTATAAAAGAAGCAATCTTCCCAAAATACATTCCATTGTTTGCTTGGTGTAACTCTATGTGCCGTTGATTAGCTCAGGCAAGCCTCTCAGAAGCTGAGCGTACAATATTGGGCCCGCAGATACTTTAATAGTACACAACTACTGACCCTGTATAATTCGCAAGTGCGCCTCACTGTTGAATACGGTAGCCACATACCGTGGTCTGGACCCCCAAAATACCCGAAAAAACCCTTACCCTGTGCAGAAATGGACGGTCCTTTTGATGGAGTCCGAAATGCATTCTTTAGAGTTAGAGCAATGGTCTCCAACCCCCGGGCCGTGGACCAAATGGTACTGGGCCGCTCAGGTCAGACTCGCGGTTTTTTTAAGGAAAGGAGAGGAGAGTTCTGGGAAGGAAGAGGGTTTAAGGGGTGGGTAGGAATCTGGGGTTCAGTATGTCCTGGTCATCCGCCTCCAAAACTAAACAAACCACACCCCATGAACCCGGGCACCACTGCTAAATCACCAAACGTAGCAAGCCACTTGGGGTGACCTATGGCAGAGGTACACATACACAATAATTTATTTTTTTATACATTAATTCCACACAAGAGACCTTTAGGAAAATAATTTCCCTCAGGGCCTATGTCATCTGGGATGCTGTGTGGAGGGTCTTTTTGAGGAGAGGAAGCAATGAACATTGGTTTTGAAGAGACCCATATTGTAGGAAGGAGGAAACACAGTGGCCGGCAAATCATTCCACAGCCGAGCTGTTGAACACAAGAACGAGTCGAAGAAACGACCCGTTCTCATGTGGCAAATGTCAACCGTGTTACAAATGTTGGGCACGCGTTTGGCGTGTTTCCTTACTATGCACCGGTGCCGAAGGGATCAATGATGCTAGTTCCTCGGAGCAACTTCCATTGTGATACCGGTAGAACAAGGATAGCATTCCCACCTGACGCCTGTACTCTAAAGATTGCAATCCGTCTGTTAAGATGGGAGAATCTATCAAACGGACCGCCCGTTTCTGCACAGAGTCGAGGGTATTTCTCAGGTATTTTGAAGCTCCAGACCAGAGGTGGCTGCCAAATTCAACCGTGGGGCGCACTTGTGATTTGTACACGGTAAATAATTATAGACAAAAAAATACAGTGGAACCTCTCATGGCGAGCATCTTCCATAGCGAGTAATTCGCACAACGAGCAAAACAGATTTTGAAAAAAACACTCCCTTCGAGCGACTTTTCGCATATCGAGCGACATTTCGCATAGAGCAAGGATAAGACCCATCTTCACGTCACTCACTTGTGAGCCGGGACTTTTTTTTTTACTGAAACATTTATTATAATTACAATTTTACAACATTATACAACAACAATATTTCAATCGCTCTCCTAATAAAGCAGTTGCTTGTGTTTAGGAGAGGACAACTAAATACTTTTATATCTAAGTATATAAATTAAAAATATTATTACAAAAACTAATAGTAATTTTATAGAAAATACGATACATGTAAAAAAATTATTGGTTAGTAAATAAATGATTCAAAGGATTGATAAAGCAAAACATATTTCTAAACAATAATTAAAGTTATGAGGTGGTACTAGAGAATTTTATTTTAATTTTTTTTTTATATGTGTCGTAGTTTTCATCCGATCGTATATCTAGGGAATATGCCAGTTCCATACCAGTTCATCAGTCCCTGGTTATCACTCATTCCACTAGCACGTTAATATCGCATGTGCTCATACATTTTTCCAATTTTTTTGTTTTTTTTTTTAATTTGTAATTTTTTTTCATTATTTGTAAAATTTCGGAACATGAACAAAGTTTTTCTCCACAGTGAGTCAGCATGTGGATTTTAAATTGTCACTTTCGAGAACACGAATAGTCGCAGTCGGAACATGAAAATGGTTTTTCTCCACTTGAGTAAACTTGTGGGTTTTCAAAGTCTCCTCTTTACACACAAATAATTGAAATCGGAACATACAAAAGGTTTTTCTCAAATGTTAGGATTTACTCTTAAATTATAACCAGTTTTTTTAAATTCAAAGTGTACACCAGAGAAAAATCATCTGCTTGACGTGTGTGTACCTATTTTTTAAGCTTGTGGAGTCTTGGTGAGTGAGTACCCCCCACTCCCGGGGGCCGCGGTTAAATTATCAAACGTTTACCGGTCCGCGGTGATAAAAAGGTTGGGGACCACTGCCTTGGAGCCCAGGCGTCAGCTAGGTATTGCTCTGTTTTACCGGTATTACAATGGAAGATGCTCTGAGGAGCTAGCGCCATTGATACCTTCGGCACTGGTGCATAGTCAGAAAATACGTCAAACGTGCGCCCAACATCCACGGTGACATCTATCACATGAGAACGGGTCGCTTCTTCAACATCTCGGCTGTGGAACGATTTGCCGGCCTCTGTGTTTCCTCCCTCCCACAACATTGGTCTCTTCAAGTCCATGTTCACTCCTTCCTCTCCTCAAAAAGACCCTCCACAAAGACTCCTCCGCAAAGATGACTTAGACCCTGAAGGAAATTATTTTTCTCAGGCCTCTTGTATGGACTTAATAACATGGGCGTGAGCCTAGCATGGTGGTCGAAAAATCCACAAATGATGTAAGCTTTCAAAGCAGCGAATAAAGAAAAATTTAAAAAAAAAAACAAAAAAAATTAAAAAGTGAAAATTACACCTCTGTTCTTTTTTTATATTTTCATTTAGGTAGGTACATGTAGATGTGAATACCGCCCAAAATAGTTAGCGTGAACGAGGGGTAACGCTATCGACTAGCAATCGAGGTGTCGCGGTGTCAAATCCCAGGGCATGCAAGTAAATTTTATTTGATTAATTTATGTTATTTCTACTTTTATTCGATTAAAATAATAATAAGCTATTAATTTGCGGCACAGTTCAAGGTGATAACCTCGGCACTGCCCTGGTGTAAGACCACCATTCAGAATTACAACGATGCTTGAAAAGGCGTTAGTCGTGTAAGATCGGAATAGTTAAGTGCTTTCCTACCGTTCTCTTACCCATCTCCTTCCCCTCCCCACTACCTTTAGCCTCACAACATATACCAAATGGAGTAGCGGAAGTTGAAGTATTGTGAGGTATTCGCATTTAAAAAAGTCCCAACCACTGCTCCCAAATGTCAGTAGAACTACCTAAGAGACGAGTGGGGAGGCGAAGGAGATAGAGAACAGAAAGGTGACGAAGTACCTACCAGGCTATTCAGATCTGGTCCCCAAACAGCGCTAAAGCCTTTCTTCTGCCATAGGTCACCCCAAGTGGTTCGCTACGTTTGGTGATTTAGCAGGGGTGCCCGGGTCCATGGGATTTGTCTAGGTCTTGGAGGCGGATGACTGAGACACACTGAATCCCAGATTCCTACCCACCCCTTAAACATTTTCCTTCCCGGAACTCTTATCTTCTTCCTTTCCTTATAAAACCCTCCCCACAGCATCCTCGAAGATGACATAGGCCCTAAGGGAAATTATTTTCCTCAGGGTCTCCTGTATGGAGCTCATGTAAAAAAATCAATTTAACCTGGGCAACACTGTGAGCATCCTCCACTTAATAACAATGAAAATTAAAACTACTACTTAAAATTTCATGATGACAGAGCTCACAGTTCGAGAGTTCCTGCTGCTTTTGTTTGATAATTTAATCGTACTTTATAAATATACTAGCTGACCCGGCCACGCGTTGCTGTAGCTAATAAAACGCAACGTCATCTAGTGGATGGTATCCAACCTTTATAACCACCGCCGTCTTTGAGTTTATCGCGAAGAGACACACAGATGCCGCGGAGGACATTAATTTATAATACGTAGAGATGGTGTGAAAGATTATAATAATGTGCATGAAATGCTTGGGGTATTTAAGTTAATAAGGATTAATACTGTATCCGTCTAAATAACTTTTCAATTACCGCAATGTACGTGATCATTTTTTTAGAAAATAGAATGGGTATAGTAAGCTATCCGTAAAAGATAGATCTGTGCCTTCGCGGACTTTTTTTTAGATCTATAAAAGAGGAATATCCCAACATACATTGTTTTGTTATATCCCAAAAGGATTAGGCAGCGTTTTCGATGAAAGCTACTAGGTGGCTTGACTTTTTCCGACACTTGTAACAATTATCGTTATATTTCAACCAATTTACACAAATCCTTGACAAATTACATACCTAAACCTTTCTCAAAAAACACTCATCTATTAGTGTAAACCGCATGAAAATCCGTTCAGCAGTTTTCGAGTTTATTGCGAACAGACAGACAGACAGACAGACGACGCGGGGACTTTAATTTATAATATGTAGAATAAAGATAAAGATAATATTTTAATAATCTTTATAATTACTTTATAAATTATCGTATTTAGATAAATAGTTCGCTCGAATGAAGTTGAATGGGTTACATCGATAAGTACTTCTCGATAATGCCCATTGCTAATGTAAGTAAAAATGTCTCAATTACTACAATTCCATTGTATGTATTGTATCTAACAGTTGTATCGGATAGGATTATACTAGAATAAGCATAATTTATAATGATCCAGACAAAGGTTTCCATTACCGATCGAGTCGTTACCTTGAAGCTGTTCTCTGCATTGCGAGAGTGTTAGATGATATTGTAAATGTCGAGAAATGCTAATTTTATTGAAAGAAATTTGGAAATTGATGCATTTCTTGTTTTTTTTTTAATACTTTGTTCTTTGATCATCGCGGATATTTTTTCTGGCAACGTGGATACAATGACGACGCTTCGTAAATACTTGTTACATTAGTTCGTTTCTAGTTATATTTAACTCTTAAACCCTACCACTCTGGGAATGAATGTATACTGAAGTACCCCGCGCAAAAAAAAATAATAAAAGTATTTGATATTTTTTTAAACATTATTTTTATTATGGCAAAGTAATAAGAAAAGGCAATAAAATTTATTAATAAAAACAAAAAGACATTTTTGTCGTTACATGAAGGACAGATTTTGTATTGATGGTCAACAAATATGGCGGCGACAAGTGTTACAGACAGATCGAGATTTTCTGTTCTTTTTGTGCGGACAAAAGCAGCAACTACCAGGTTTGGGATTACCAGGGACCGGCCTACGATCTTCACTGTGAATATTCAAGACTGCACGTATAGTTTCTCTGATATCCCGAGGTAAACTTGGCCATCGTAATTTTGCTCTCATATGAGGCTTTATGAGTGCCATTGACAAACTCTTAAGAAATTCACGCCGCTTGGTTATTTTCTCTTTATCAATGTTAGTTGACAGCTTGAATAAGACCCAAGGGTTGACACCAACGGCATTTAGCAACCCGTAGAAGAGACACATGGGCCACCTTTTGGTCTAAGAAGAACTAACACTATTCCTACCACGGGGTACTGGGGTACCCCGGAACACCTGTGGACGCGACTGCACTTGCCGGGCGGTCACGGCTCACGGCTTTCTGACGTACTTACGCGCCAATTATCAAGAGTAGATTAGCTAGAGCGATTTTTGCAATATTGTTAAAATTGTTAATATTTTAATCACCAGGGGGGTAATCCAGTACCCCAGGTGGGGTTTGAGGGTTAAACACGTACTTTTTTTCCTTATTAGTTATTTTGGTTAGAAAAAACGTATGTTGTGTCATTTTTAAAAAATTTCTGTTTTCTCTCAAATTGTTTATATTTAAAAAATTATATGTTTATTTCTAATAATACAATTTGAAAGCGTATTTCATAATATTAAGCATATCATTAATAGAAATATTCGACTCCGATCTTCTTACAGAATAAGCAAGAGGCCTGAGGGGTTCAAATATTAAGACGCCGCTACCCGAATTTCTGTCGATTTCTTGCAAACCTCCCTTAAACATTTGAAGGTTTTAAGCTCTTAAAAAAATAAATGTTATTTTTTAAAATAATATCTAGACATTCGTCTCGCCGAAACGCAAATTATATAAAATTCACTCGATAGAAAAAAATCGCAAAGTATGCTCCAAAAATTATTATAAATACGTTTGTTTCATTTTTTGGTATTTATTTTTGTGGTTTTATGCCGTGTTGCGCTACCTCCTCCTTTAGCCAACGTTTAGGACAGCGTTACAGTGTCCATCATCAGGACAGATGTGTTTCAGTTATTTTACAAGTTATATGTATGAAATAATTCAGTGTTTCATTAAATGCTGTTTAAGACAACCCCCGCGAGATGTTTGCTCTATTTTAAACGAGTCGTGTTTAATTAAACATTTTCACAATTTTCACATCCATTTATCGCTTTAAATATTAGCGCGCTTTTCTAACATTCGTAATTACATATCTCTCCATATTCTTTTTTTTTGTGCGCGGTTGCGGGGCCTTAATATTAAACTTAACCAGAGTTAAAAATTCATAAAAGGATTATTGCAAACTCAAAATTCAAAATTCCTAAACACAACACAATTCATAGATTGATCTACATATTTAATAATATCTTGATTGTATGGGAACGTTATGAACTAATATTGTAATTTTAACTGATCTAAACGGGAATTCCTAGTTGGACAGTCGAAGTATTAGCCCAGTCAGTGGGGAGTTTTACCTTGCAAAAGGTCGTGTAGTTGCGATTTTGATATATGTTGTTAAGATTGGGACTCTAAAGATAAAAAAAAGTTTTCGACCTTGGGGGGTTCGAACTCGAGCCGCCATCTTGGATTGAAGGTGCCAAAATTTGGTTTTTTCAAAATAATTATGCAATGGTTGATCTTACGACCAAATTGCGAAAGACAAACTTAAAGAAGATAAAATTTCAAATATTTTTTCTTTTAATTTTTTTTTGGTAAGTCTAATAGGTAACGAGTTGCACTGGTGGAAATGAAAATATTTTTCTAAAAAATGGTGAAATTCCCAATTTTTGTTATTTTTTTCGGGGTATTCATTACATAATTAGAATTTTTTAAACTCATTCCCACACCACCATGAGGTAGAGAAGATGGCGCATTTTTATTGTGGTGTCCCCAGTAGGTCTTCTTCCTCTTCAATGGCATTACAATCCATTTCGAGCCTAGGCCTCCTTCAACATAAGCGTCCACCGCCCTCCGTCCTAGGCCGTCGTCTTCCTAACTGCGACATGGAGTGGTCCTCTTACATCCTTCCTGCCATCATTCTCCCGTCTCGGCCTAAGTCTGCCCGCCTTTCGTTTACCTCCTGGGTGTTCTGTTAGAACCTTCTTCGGTACTCGTGTGCTTGACATTCGATGCACATGTCCTGCCCATCTTAGTCTTTGGAGCCTTAGATGGATAGAGTCTGGGAGCTTGGAAAATAACATAGAGCTTTATCACATAGAGCCCTCACGTTAATGTAAGTACTTGAATACTGCTTTCTCACCCTGTATGCATGGACATTGGAGGGTCAAATAAATGTAGCTTCGTTCAATAAAATAGATTCTTGACGTGTGCGGTGAAGGAGGAAACCATATGTCTCCTTATAAGGAGACATATGGTTTCTTATCCTTATAACGCCGTTGGGAAAGTGGTGGGGTCCCCTCCAATGCCTCTCCCTCTCGCACCGCTCCTAAGATTCTTCGAAGTACCATTCTTTCGAAGGTATCCAGCTGTTCCCGCCACACATCCATAGGCCAAGACCGTTCTAATAATTGTTTTATATAAGGTTTTCCTATGGACGTTTCGGGATTTGAAACTGGCAACAACGCGAAGTAAGTGTTGTTAGTGCCTGTGATGCGCTTTCTTACTTCTACTAGGTTTTCTTTGTCATGGGTTATGATTGAGCCCAGGTACGTAAACTCTTCGACCACTTAGAAATTATGTGTCTTTAAATTTCAATTTATCTTTTATTCTATGGTGTGGGGTTCTGCATCATGATTTTAGTTTTATTCTCATTGATTTGCAAACCCACCTCTCTTGCCGAGTCTCCAAAAACCTCTCTTACAGCCTGTAGGGATCTTTCTACATTGTTAAGGTCAGTATGTCTATTCCACAGATATTCCAGCGATGGTATGGCGAGCCGGACAGAGTTCGACTAATATTCGTAATTATTTTATATATTCCGCATATTCGCTATTGCGTAATAATATTTTTTGTTGATCCCGATTGGTTGATATTGACATCTTAATAATAGTCTTTGTCATCAATGTCATGGTCTTCTAACTCATTACCTGTGGTACTGAGATGCTGGGCTTCCATTGATGAAATCTCTTCATATTCAATAGCAAGAAATAAATTTTAATAAAGTCTCGGGTACTGGTTTCTTGGTCATTCTTAGTGGAACAAGCCCATTGGTGCCACGTTTCCAGCCCCAGTTTTCTGGATTTTTTTAGATTCCATACCATTTTTACCATCAAGCAACAAGAAAGCTTTCTCCTTCATCTGCTATGTCTTCTGGTTTTGCATCATGTTGTTTTCATTCGTATACTCAATGAAGACGCACTGGCAGACTAGCTTTTTTAAGGCTTACTAAATGTTCATTATCACTACAAAGTAGTTTCATTCATGCACTCGATGACGTTGGGTTTGTCATAGTGGGCTTGTAGCAATATAGGCGCTGAGGTGGCAACGCTGCAGTCACGACTGTAGGCACGCAGTATGTTGCCGTCTCTTTCCCTCATCTGTGTAACACAAAAAATAACTGTAATTTGAAATAGATTTTGCTATATGTGTTGTGGAAATACGTTAAAATCATATTGTGTAATACGTTCTTACAAAATTTATCATGAAAACTTGAGTTTTACGATTTTTTTGTCAAAATTTTCTTCTTTCTACCGCTGTAAGTCATTATATATTAGATTTATAAAAAAAAAATTCAAGCAAAAAATGTACATAATTTAGTTTCCTTTAAATTTTTCATAGTCATTTTGGTTGTAAAATCAACCGTTGAGGAATTATTTTGAAAAACTAAATTTTGGGACCTTCAATCCAAGATGGCGGCTCGAGCTCGACCCCCCCAAGGTCGAAAACTTTTTTTTTTTTTTTAGAGTCCCAATCATAACAACATATATCAAAATCGCCACAAGTTTTTTGCAAGTTAAAGGCCTTTTTTATCCCCCACTGACTGGGCTATATATATAGTTACGTTTTTAGATTTTCACGGCCAAAAGTATTTTCGTTATTGGTTTTTCCTTCTTTAGCCAACGTTTCGGCCAGCGTTACAGTGATCATACATACAAGCCCACAATAAACCTTTTAGTCTTTCGTCGTCTTGTTCAGACGAAATAAAAAAATAAATAAAAAAATTACTAAAATTACTACTTTGCTAGATTAAAATAAATTACTACTTTACTAAAAAAAAAAAAAAAAATACTTTTCTTACTAGATTAAGTAATCAAAATTTGATGTGATTAAATTCATTAAATTCCTGCCACCTCCGAACAGGCTCTGCCGAGTAAGGTGGTGTATACCAAAAAAATGTGTATTATGACCTTCAAAACGAGATGAATATCGTCTACATGGGGTTACAAAAAACTACCCTAATCACCTTTTGCCACCCTTAAAGCAAATTTACTCACTTCTTGATGAAATTTTACACACTTGACGTTCAAAACAAGAGTAAATAACTATCTTCATCTATTTTCATTTAAAAAAATCTACCCGGGCAACGCCGAAGAGTACAGCTAGCAAGTAATAAATTTCATTTCAAAAATATTTCCAAAAATAAATAATTTTGATGAAAACGTTTTTTACAGCTAATAAATATTAGATAGATGTATCGGAATCTTTTATAACTTGCTCTCGCAATATTTTTTCAATCTGTTTTTATTTTCCACGTCTAATTTTATATTGGAAATGTAACCATTTGCAAAAAATCATAAAATAAAAATCAATAAAGAAAATAAAACAAAATGATCTCTGTAAAACGGTGTAATTTGCAACATATTTTCGGGAAACTTCATCATCGAATATCGAGAAGACGCAGAAATATAAAGAGATGAAAGACTTCTTTATTTCTGTAGATCGTAAATGGACCGCACCGCGCTTCGGGTTCAGCGGCGCTCACTGCGCCACCAAAGCCAGTGTTTTACAAACATCTTCGTTTCAGCGATTCTCACGGGTCTTGTCAATCACTGACACGCGGACCGATAATTATACCTTACTTACAAAATAAAATAAGGAGACTGTTTTATCTGTGAGTTTCGCAAAAATCTAGTAAATATTTTGTTGAATATTTCACTTAAGTATGGTTGACATGAGGCCAGCGCTGGCTGCCAGTCTTACTTGCAGCCAGCGCTGGCTTGGTATTGGCCTTGTATAAACAGTATTTCAAGCCAAGTTGGCTACCAGCACTGGCTAAAATAGAGCACGAGTCTATTTTTCAAGCCCGCGTGTCCCGCAGCCCCCGTGCCAGCGTTGCAACACGTGTAGATGCATCGCGCCAGTTACTGGCGCATATCCGTGTATATATCGAGTGTATACACGTTTATTTTTGCTGGTAATGCATCTCTCGTCAGAGTGTCTTGACGCTGAATTGAGCCTTTTATTGTGCAAATGAAGTGTTTAAAAATTTAAGTTTTTTCATTTTTGTTTATATCATGTTTTATTATATTGTACCTAAATGTTAATTTTGATTATAATTTTGTAATTTTATAAGCTACGTTAATTAAAAGACAGAATTATTTACTTATTTGAAATCTTGACTACGCCATACTCCACGGCTTGGCGTAGACTTTCAGATCTCCGTAATAGTCGAGAAATTGGCCTCGTTACAGAATTCCGTAGCCGTTCTAACGGATTGTATCGGCCGTTAGACGGCGAAGTTGCGCACTACGGTGCACAGAGCCTGTCTACGCCGCGCGCCGTAGCTGTAGCTGACTTCGCCGAAAGAATATGTATTTCTTTTCGCCAGAATAATAATTATTACTTACCTCGAGAAAACGGTGAAAGTAAAATAAAAATACAAATTTTTTTTTTTTAAATAATTAAAATTAATGTGTAAAATTTTATTTTCTTTTTATTTACATATTTCAAGCTTTGTGTTTTGCGTCAAATTAATATTTAAACACGTAAACGTACAAAATATGGTACCATTTCAAAGAAATTAATGGTAATTACACGAATATTCAGCTACTATTTGGTATTCGGCCTATTCGGCTACTTCTTTTGCTATTCGATATTCGGCCGAATATTGCGAACTATTTGGCCGAATACCGAATAGCAAATAATAAAAAAAATGCATAATAAATAATGCTCACAAAAATTTCTAAATCAGAACATTTAATACTTAAAATATATCAGTGGTAAGTTTTGTAGAATGAAAAAAAAATCTGTATTAGTTGATAGCAAGCGATTGCTATTTTCCTCATAAATTATACCAGTTTCCGAAAACAGCCGCTCACTATATACTTCTACCGGGAGATGATAAATAAATCTTAACTATTTCTGCTGGGCTTGGATACTGTTTTGCGTTTGCTGATCACCACTTGTAAGGGTCTGCTTTCCGATCTAGGCGAACAGTTTTCATATAAAAATCAATTTCATTTGCGAATCGTAATTGATTTGTATTAATTCATGAAAACGATGTTTAATTCATGAGTTCCATTCATTTTGATTCATGAACACGATTTTTAACTCACGAGTTCAATTAATTTTAATTCAAGAAAACGATTTTTATTATTTTAAATTCATGAACACTGTTTGCGAAATGTACTAAGTGTCACCGAATATTCGGCTGCCGAATATTCGGAGGTTCGGCCGAGAGGCTAGCCGAATATTCGGTATTCGGTATTCGGCAAAATCACTATTGGTGGGATTTTTAGTAATTACCTGCTCTTAATTTTATTCATTTAAATAATATTCATTTCGCAGGCCCAGTTGTTTCGCACAAATCTAAATGTACCATTGTCATCAAATGACCATTCAGCGCCATTTTTACATTTGAAATGTCCCTGTTTAACCCTGATTCTAGGTGCGTTTCAGCTTTCTATCACGTTATAATAAGCAGACAGGCTTAACATCGTCTTCTTATGCTAATCACAATTTGCTGAAACGGGTATTTAAAATAAATAAATTTATTTAATTATCGGTATCTAAAAGGAATCTTACTGTCTGAACTGTCATAAAAACAGAGGTTACAGTGGCCTTGCAACGCATGCCGGGTACCCGCTGTTTACAATGTTACATAGCGCAGGCGCTTGCATTAAATATAGTTTCCCGGGAATTGGGATGGAACCATTACAGTTTAGTTGACCCCGAGGTTACAGTGGCCTTGCAACACACGCCGAGTACCCGCTGCATATAATTTATTTATTTATTTACGAACAAATAGTCCATTGTAAAGGCCTGACTCGCCTAGCAATCGATAACCGTTCGCATGTCATTTTTCGTAACAATCACCACTTTTCGAAATAATCACCACTTTTCGAAACAATCACCACTTTTCGTAACGGATTTACCTGTTTACCCCCAAGTGTCGAGCGTGCGTAAAAAAGTTTTACTTCAATAAGATAAAAATTAGTGTATGAAATTCAAACGCGGTAGAAGTGAAACCTTCACAAAACTAAAGTAGATAAGAGTGGGAAGGCTACAAAGCATCGGGAAGAGGAAACCGATCATACTATCTCATTCTTTCGCAGGCTAAATCCTATTTGTCTCTTTTGGTGTGGCTATTTTTCGTTTCATTGAGTTTCAAATCACAACGGTGCTAAAGAAGTTTTCACTTTAACAAAATGGAGCTTAATGACCTTTTGATGACTTCGTCTCAGATGAATTTCTGTGAAACATCAACAAAACATCAATGGATTGGTTGTTTAGGATGGGTTCTTTCACAAAATTGGAACAATTCAAATATCAAAGTGAAAATTCAAGTTCTGTAAAAGTTCTGTTAGTATTTCATCACTGACCCATTGTTTCCCAGTACTTGGCTAGTAACAGAAATCGAATGGAACTTTCACAGAACTTGACCATTAACTTTTAAATTTGATGAATAGGCCACTTGCATGGACTTCAAAACGACTTGGAAAAAATCGTGTGGATAGATTTTTTTACTAAGATTACGAAAATGACAGTCAAAATTTTTAGAAATGGACAGTTTTTTTTTTTTTTTAAATAAATAAATCAATTATTTGGGCTCGTGACGTCACTACATGAAAATATCCCGTCTCCGAAAATGTTCCTATTAATTTTATAAAATTCCACACTGATTTTTTTTTATATGGCATCACTTTGATTTCAACATTTAACGTTCACTAGATTTATTATTTATTCTCTGCGAACGCATCATTTGGTTTGATTTTTTGACAGATTTTTTAAAGAGAACCCCGTACATTTTACGTTGTCCGTACGTGTTTTAGAGGTATAATGATAATGGGGTGGATTTTAACAAAATCAAATTTTATAATATTCTTTTTATTACTATAATTTACAAGTGTAAGTATATTACATTTGATTTAGTAATATAGACGTTGAACATTATAATGATTTATGATCAATAAGATGGATCAAGAAAAAAAATATTTATGAGATTTAATATTTTTGGTAAGCCTCGTTATTCTCCTGTATCATTCGTGTGGAAACGTTCTTTTTTAAATGATTTTCGGCTATGTAATTATCGTTTTTTCGCACCTATAAAATTATGTCCCGTCTTTCCGGTTTATAAAAAATCACCAGGGTTTCAAAAATACGATAAAAAAAATACAGAATGTCTTAACCGGAAAAAAAAATTAAAAATGTGATGCAAGTGGCCCATTGTTCAAATTCTGTTAAACAACACGTCCCTAGTGTATGTCTGACAGTGTCTGATGATCTTGTCAGAAAATCGGTGTAGTAAAAATATCAATGCCATTGGAAAGCAAAACGTCTATCATGAATAAAATCTATCTTCTATATAAATAAAAATGAATCGCCGAAATGTATGTACGCGCTTAACTTCCGAACGACTGCACCAAATTGGATAATTCTTTTTAATTTTTTGTTCGTTATTGTCAGGACAAGATTTGTATAAAGCTACTGGTGAGCTCTGGCGTTATAAAAGTTGTATTAAAAAAATTGCAGTAGGTGGCACGCGAGCTGCTTGAAAACTGAATGTATGAAATGCGGGAGGGGGAGGGGAACTCGGGTAGGTGGTTCGAGGGAGGGGGGGAGGGGAACCCGGGAGGGGAGGGTAACTCGGGAGGGGGATTCACGGGATAGGGAAGGGGGGAGTGGAGTGGGGAGAGGGAAGGTGAAGAAATCGGAGTGGGAACGCGAGAGGGGAGGGGACGCGGGAGAGGAATGAGAGGCGAAAGGGGAACGGGATGAATGCGATAGGACACGAAGAGAGAAACAATTTTTTTATTAAATGGCATAGCAACGCATGCCGCGAACAAGCTAGCTTATTTCCATAAAATAATATATATGTATAATAACAAAATAGCAGATTTTTTCTAAATATAATTTTATGGTGTTTTTTTTTTTTTTTTTTTTTTTTTTTTTTAATTGTACAACAGATTTTTATCCAATTACTGTACAATTTTCTCATTTTAACAGTCTTAACACCTAGGAAGATGATTAATATACAAAAAAATCTTAAGGCTATCTAAAGAAGAGTTATATATATCTAGTGTTTCCGATATTTCGTTCAACAGCACCATTCCTCTTGTCATGCTATGCTGTGCTAGAACATCTGTTCTGCCGTATGGTATTTTGAACAAGTCGTGTCGACGACTACGGCTGAAATTTTCAGGCACGTATAAGCCATAACATTCCAAGAGGAATGGGCTGTCAATACGATTATGGATTATGTTAAAACTAAGAATTGCAAGATTTGCATAACGTCTAGTTTCCAAGCTAAATCTATTTGTTGCCTCAAGTAATTCCATATGGTGCATGAATCTCGGGTACGTTCCATTCATCCGCATATAGACATACCTAAGATGGTGTTAATAGCATCTACATATTATTATTTTTTTATATTTTCAGAAATGAAAATTTCTATTTTCATTCTAATGCGATGAGAGAATTTCTTTCAAATTTGG
Organism: Limnephilus rhombicus; assembly: GCA_929108145.2. Lineage (NCBI taxonomy): Eukaryota > Metazoa > Arthropoda > Insecta > Trichoptera > Limnephilidae > Limnephilus > Limnephilus rhombicus. The sequence continues at coordinate 24,329,137 of OV815295.1, read as the reverse complement.
CAGTAACTATTTAAAAATTTTAATTAACCCTTTTTTCTGCCCTACTCTAAATTACTTTAGCTATGTCGAGGATCCACATCAATCAGATCGAGCTTATCAAAGTACGTAAATAGGGCTCTATTAATTTGCATACCTAATACGTACGGTAGGAAAATACTAGAAGATAGAGAGATTGAGGTGTATTATAGTATTGGTTTATTATTGGAGTACGTTAAAAGCGATCGTATCAGAGAATATTAACGCCGTATCGTAAAGTGGTCGTAACCCGAAGGACGCCTATAAAACACGTTGAGGTGGGACTTTAATACTACGAAATTGTGAACAATAAAGTACCGAGGTGTTTCTTAAGATATAAATAAATCATTATTGAATAACATCAAAGGATTTGCGAAGCGTCTCAAAGAAATTTGAGGTTTTATGTAATTTTGTTGAAGTGTTTGTGGTATTAAATTAATTGCATTGAATGTTACAACAAGGTTTACAATGTATCTTCACTTTTGTATTTCACCTGCCTGTTAATTTGTTTATACGTTCATTTACCGGTTCAAGATGGTGGCCGCTTTAATTTTGATAAGTCGCAGAAAGGAGGCTCTCAAGAAAATAATCCCTCAGAGCCTATGTCATCTTTGGCGATGCTGATGATTTTTTTAGGGAAATGAAGGATAGGAAGTTCTGGGAAAGAAATGTGTATGAGGATTAGGTAGGAATGTGGGGGTCAATTGGTCCAGGAGTTACGAAAGTATGAATCCATCTCTTCCACTGCGGTGCAAGGTGATGGGTCGAGAGTCCGGCTGGAGAGTTCAAAGTCTCCTTTAACCAGTCACTACAGATCCGGCCAGCCACGCAGAAGGCGAGCAAACGCATCCGCACCTACCAAACCTCACCCCAAAAACCCGAGAACCCCTGCTGAGTCGCTAAATGTAATAAACCACTTGGGGTGACATATTAGATTCACGACGTGCGCAAATCAATTTTATTTGATTGATTTGCGTTATTTCACAATTTTTTTATTTTAAATAATATGTAGCATATTTGTGGCCCGTTCCATATTGGAGGCTACTTTCAATATCGCCCTGGTGTGAGACCCTCATTCAGAATTGAAATAGCTATAACCGTATTTGGTGTCCATAACTGAATAGCCAGATATTCCCCTACCTTCCTCTTTCCATCTCCTTCCTCTCCCCATAACATAGCCGCACAACATTTATCCAAATTAGGGATGCCAAAGTCCTATTGCCTGTAAACGGAATAAGTTAGGACTTTTGTGGAGTAACTAACTAACTAACTAACCATCACGCCGTTTCCCCGCAGGGGTAGGCAGAGAGGACGGACCGCCAAACAACTCGGTCTTGGCACACACTCTTTGCCTCACTCACATTCATACATCGTCTCATACATTCTCTTCTATTATTCTGACTTTTGACATGACCCGACTCAAGTATCTGATTCACTTGATCGTGCCATGTCTTCCTCTTCACATAAAAATAATTTTTTTTAAACGCAGTTTTAAATATGGTAATAAAAATTACACTACTTTGTAAGAATCGTATTGCCATTTTTATTGCTAATGTTTTTCTCACCTTGGTGAAACGCTGTTTACAAAGCCAGTATAACATTACTTTCATTATTGACGTAAATTTAATTAGCTTTGACTCTGGCGTCGCTCCGGCAAGCAAATAGAAGTAGTGCTGTTCCACTAAAGCATTTAAGAAAGTAAAGGGGATTAAAGCATTGTTTTTTAATTACAAACAATGGCAATAAAAAAACTGCAATGAATTTAAATTTGTCTTAGATGAGCAGTGCAAAACAACATAGATGAATAACAAGAGTCTCAACTGCGGAGTCAATGGTACCACGGTATCCTCCATGGTGTGAGGCTGAAGGAAGTGGAAAGAAGGATCCGGGTAAGATGAAGGTAAGGAAGTACCTGTCGATTCAGATCTGGACACTCAACACTGCTCGCTGATTTTCGAAACCAGGTCAAAGGAGGAAATACGATCACTATGACATAGGCCGGTTAGAAGTTGATTTTAAGCTCGGCTTGGTTAGAATGTCTAGCTTTGCATGACTTTAACAGACTTCGTCAGACTTCGCAAACAATCCGTACTTATGATCACATTTATATTGTTTTAAGATTTTCACGGCCAAAAGCATTTTCGTTATTTGTTTTTGGGGTGTTATGCCGTGTTGCGCTACCTCCTTCTTTAGCCAACGTTTCGGACATCGTTGCAGTGTCCATCATCAGGGCAGATTCGGCAGATCCGGTAGATGTGTGGTGGATGATACCGGATCTGCCGGATCTGCTGGACACTGCAACGATGTCCGAAACGTTGGCTAAAGAAGGAGGTAGCGCAACACGGCATAACACCCCAAAAACAAATAACGAAAACACATTTATATTGTATTTTTTTACATTGGTTTCACACAGGCGGAGGTCCTGAGGAAAATAATTTCCATCAGGGGCCATGGCCCATAGGGGATGCTAAGTGTAGGGTATTTTTAAAGAGAGGAAGTTCTGGGAAGGGAAATATACGAGGGGTGGGTAGAAATCTATGGGTCAGTGTGTCCAGGGGTGACGGACGTGTGAATCCATCCCTCCCCCTGTGGTGAGAGAGTTCTGTTGGAGAAGCAAAAGGTCTCCTACAACCATTCTATCCCGATCCGACCCGCCATGCAGAATGTGGGCAGATGCGTTCACTGCCAAGACTTGGACTGACCTCATGAATCCGGGTACCCCTGCTAAGTCACCAAACGTAGCTCCCACTTGGTGTGACCTATAGCTGAGGTGTTGGTTATCCAACAAATGGTTGCCGTGACGGCGGTACCCACACCCGTCTCCTAAATTGATGCTGGCCGTAAGCATAGATTTTATCAATATTACACGTTTTGGCTTAACACAGGAGGTCCTCAGAGGTTCTGTCTTCTTTGGGGGTACGGTGAGGAGGGTCTTTGGGGAAATTAAGGAGAGGAAGGAAAAGTATGTAAGGAAAAAGGTATGAGGCTACTGGGCGTACTGTACAGGGCCCGCAGATACTTTAATAGTACACAACTGCTAACCCTGTACAAATCACATTGGCGCCCTACGGTTGAATTTGGCAGCCACCTCTGGTTTGGAGCTCCAAAATACCTGAAAAATACCCTCGACTCTGCGCAGAAACGGGCGGTACGTTTGATTCTCCCATCTTAACAGACGGATTGCAATCCTTAGAGCATAGGCGTCGGGTGGGAATGCTATCCTTGTTTTACCGATATTACAATGGAAGATGCTCCGAGGAATTAGCGTCATTGATCCCTTCGGCACCGGTACATAGCCGGGAAACACGCCAAACGCGTGCCCAACATTTGTACATGGTTGGCATTTGTCACATGAGAACAGGTCGCTTCTTCGACTCGTTCTTGTGTTCTGTGTTTCCTCCTTCCTACATCATGGGTCTCTTCAAGACCAATGTTCATTCCTTCCTCTCCTTAAAAAGACCCTCCATCAGCATCCCAGATGACAAAGGCCCTGAGGGAAATTATTTTTAATGTAAAAAAAAATGAGGGGGTGGGTAGAAATCTGGTGGGTCAAATTGTCCAGGAGTGACCGACGAATAAATCCATCACTCCCCCTGCTGTGCAAGGCTGGAGAGATCTGGTTAGGTCTCCCTCAACCAGTCTCTCCCGATCCGGCCCGCCACACAGTGAGTGGGCAAACGTATTCGCCGCTAAGACCAACTCACCCCATGAATCCGGGCACTCCTGTTAAGTCACTAAACCTGGCCTTTATTTATCAGACATCCCTTTTCCATATTTTTTTTGTCCTATAGTAGATTATTATTATTACACTTTCTTTGCCTTACCCGCCTTTTGCTACATGGACTTCTTACCAAGCTATTTGGCTACCTGACTTCTTGCTACCTGGATTGTCAGCTACCTACTGGTCAGGGTCGGACTGGTCGATGGTATACCGAATTTTTTGGTGAAGCGACCAGACTAGTGTAAATATCTTTGAACCAGGAAATTTTTTTTTTACAATTAATCCTTCGGGCTAATTCGTTCGATTTTGGGAATAACTCATATCGGTCTCAAAGAAATCATTTGTCTCCCTTACTACAGTAATAAATCTAAAATAAATTTTGTCAGAAAAAAAAACAACATGATTTATGTTCCAATCTAAAAGTTAACCAAAGAAGAATTAAAATGTACTCGTTTAATAAACCAAAGATTTCGAACGCGATTTGAAAAAAACATTATTTATTTATTTTCCATGTTCTCCGTAAAACGGTTATTCACCAATACATTATGGAGAAGATTACAAATTAGACAAAAAGTATAGCAAAACACATAAAAAGATCAGTTTCACTACTTTGTGATATACGTCAAAAGATAATTGTTAAACTGCCTGTAGGTTACGTTAACAATGTCGATGGTCAATGCAGACTCGTTGAGCAGTTCAGTCGCTCTGTTGACTGGCGCGTTCTGATAGGCAGAAGTCCTCACTTTTGGAGCATAAAAAAGGGTATGGGACCTTCCACGAGTATACTTGTCTGGGACATATAAGTTAATCTCTTTCAAAATAGGTGGATTGTGTATAGTTCCAGAGATTATCTTAAAAAAATGTTTTCCTAAAAATATTTTTCGGCGGGCTTCTAATGTATTAAGATCGAGCATTCCTGCTAAAAATAAGGATGGATACAAGAAAGGGTAGTACATATATTCCCTCATATATAGGTAACGCATGAATCTCTTTTGTACTTTTTCTATTTCGAGAATATGGTTTTGCTCAGAAGGGGCCCAAATAATGGAGCTATATTCCAAGATACTGCGAACAAGTGCTTCATACGTTCTTCGGATTGCGATTCCGTTGGTAAATGATCTTGAATTACGAAGAACAAATCCAAGCATTTTGTTGGCACGGGAGACAATATCAGATATATGGGATTTGAAAGAGAGATTTGCTTCAAAGATTACGCCAAGGTCTCGAATCTCATTTTTACGTGTTAATTCATGTTTATTAATGTGGTAGGGGAACAGGAATGTATCTTTGGATCTTGTAAATGTAACGACACTGCATTTCTGAATGCTGAAGGGTAAGTTGTTCAGTTCCGACCATTTGACAAGAGAATTAAGATCGTTCTGCAGAAGAATGGAATCGATGTAACTTTTGATTGCTTTGAAAAGTTTTATATCGTCAGCAAAAAGGAGATATTTTGAGTGGTTTATGGTGTTGCCAATGTCATTGATGAATAAGAGAAAGAGAAGGGGTCCTAGATTCGATCCCTGGGGAATCCCGGAGTTAGTTTTGTATTCGTGAGAGAGATGGTGTCCGTAACTAACATACTGACGACGATTGCGTAAGTAGCTAGCCACAAAAGCGAGGAAATTCTGAGAGAATCCGATGTCACTTAATTTTTTTAATAAAATATCATGGTCGACTTTATCAAATGCTTTCTCGAAGTCTGTATAAATCACATCAACATGTACAAAATTTTCAAATGAATTATTAATATAGGTGGTGAGATTCATAAGATTCGTTGTAGGTGACAGTGTGGGACGAAATCCGTGCTGATTTTCGGTGAGTGCGTGTTTTGTTTGGTTATATATCTGTGAATAAATGATGGTTTCTAAAAGTTTTGCGGGTGCTGACAACACAGCTACAGGTCTGTAATTATCTATTTCTGACTTTTTTCCTTTTTTGTGTATAGGCGTTACTTTCGTTAGTTTCCACATTTCCGGAAAGATATTTTTGCGAAGTGATAGGTTAAAAATATGTTTTAGAGGTTGAATAAAATAACTTGCATATCTTTTGAGAATTATAGGTGGAATACAATCTGGGCCGACGGAGTATTTAGGTTTTAGCTTATGGAAAGCTGTAATAATATCGTCATCGTTAATTTCATGAATTTGTACAGGTAAAGAGTTAAATGACGATGAAGCTATAGAGGATATGTCAAGTTTGGGAATATTGTCGCTAAATACTGATTGAAAATAGTGTGCGAAACCTGCGGCAATCTCAGAAGATCCATCATATTTATTGTCTTTGTAGATCATGTGGTTAAGTTTGTCACAGCCGCGGCGTTTATCGTTAGTGTAAGACCAAAATCGAGTTGGGTCTGTTATTATACTGTTCTCGGCCTCACGTGTAAAGTCAGTGTAGGCCTGACCAATTAACTGTTTGATTGATTTTCGCAGAGTTTTAAAGTTAGCTAAGGCATGTTCGGATTTTGTTTTTTTCCAAAGATGGTGCATTTTAGTTTTTTCTCGTATGAGGTGAATGATTTCCCCACTAAACCATTTCGGATATTGTCTAACATCTTTGAGCATACGTGTAGATCTTTTCTTAAAACAAATGTTGAAAATATTATTGAGCTGTTCATAAAACATTTCAACAGCTAGATTTACGTCAAGGCAATCGTAATGATTCCAGTGATGTTGTTCTAAGGCATTCTTAAGTGTGTTATCTGAGCTTTCGTGGAAAATCCAACCCATGTTTATGTCTGGAGGCAATGTGTCTGTTTGTATATGTGATTGAGTTGTGTAATCGAATGTGAATGAAAGTGAAGGGTGATGAATATCCTCTCTGACTAATGGGGAGTCATGGCGGCAGATAACAGCATTTTTAGAATTTACATTACTTAATACTAGGTCTAACATGTGTGCATTTATGTTATAAACAGTGTTGAATTGTGTTAAATTATAAAAAGAACAAAAGTAATCGAAAACGTCAATTGGGTTTTTCCCTGAGGGAAAGTTGAAATCACCGAAAATAATAATATTTTTTGATTGTAACTTTACACTTTCACTTATAGTTTTGTCGTAAAATAATTGATACTGTTCGGATGTTGTGTTTGGAGGAAAATATACAACACATATATAAATGATGACATTTCTATGCGATACTTTCACCCACAAGTCTTCACCTTGGGTTTCCATGCAGTCCATTCTTTCCGCGTGTGAGTGGCTGTCAGCTCGGAGGGCTAGGAGAGTCCCTCCTCCGCGACTGCCTCTATCCTTCCTGTAGACGTGGTATAGGTTTTCGAATAGCTCCGACGAAAAGGTGCTTGAAGTTAGCCAGGTTTCGGTAAGAGCAATCAGAAGTGGTTTCTGGGACATTACGTTTGTCATGAAGTCGATAATTTTATTATTCAGACTTCGAACGTTCTGGTATACTCCACTAATGTCTATGAAAGTTTGTGAATTTTTTATTAATCATTTTTACATGAAACAACAAAAAAGCGCGGTGATGAAAACGTTAACGATTCGTTTGTCTAATAAAATATGTGCACGTTTTTATTTTTTTTCGTTACCAGTAATTTTTGTTGAAAAATGTAATTTTAGTTCATATTTTAAACAAAATTATGTTTGTTTTCAAAATAGGCCACTTTCATCACATTTAAAAAAAAATCCGGTTTAGGCAAATATTCTAAGACATTCACTATATATTTTTTTAATCGTATTTTTGAAACCCTGGTGATTTTTTGAAAATTTCAATCCGAAAAATCAGACCATTTTTTATAAACCAGAAAGACAGGACATCGTTTTATAGGTGCGAAAAAACGATAATTACATATTTTATTTTTTATTTTAACTTTGTGAGTAAAACCTCAAATTGTAATATTTAAATAAATGAAGTATTATATTGTCTTCATTTATTTAGATAATTACATAGCCGAAAATCATTTTAAAAAAAAAGAACGTTTTCCACGCGAATGGCACAGGAGAATAACGAGGCATACCAAAAATATTACATCGCATAAATATATTTTTCCTTTTTTTTACCTTAACTCCACACAGGAGGCCTTGAGGAAAATAATTTCCCCCAGGGCCTATGTCATCTGGGCTGTGTGGAGGGTCTTTTTGAGGAGAGGAAGGAATGAACGTTGGTCTTGAAGAGACCTATGTTGTAGGAAGGAGGAAACACAGAGGTCGGCAAATCAGTTCATAGCCGAGCTGTTGAACATAAGAACGAGTCGAAGAAACGACACGTTCTCATGTGACAAATGTCAACCGTGTACAAATGTTGGGCACGCGTTTGGTGGCGTGTTTCCCGACTATGCACCGGTGCCGAAGGGATCAATGATGCTAGTTCCTCGGAGCATCTTCCATTGTAATACCGGTAGAACAAGGATAGCATTCCCACCCGACGCCTGAGCTCTAAAGATTGCAATCCGTCTGTTAAGATGGGAGAATCTATCAAACGGACCGCCCGTTTCTGCACAGAGTCGAGGGTATTTTTCAGGTATTTTGGAGCTCCAGACCAGAGGTGGCTGCCAAATTCAACCGTGGGGCGCACTTGCGATTTGTACAGGGTTAGCAGTTGTGCACTATTAAAGTATCTGCGGGCCCTATACAGTACGTCCAGTTTCTGGGAGGCTAACTTTACTCTGGCTTCGATGGAGTCCCCATACCTGGCTGGTCACTTAGGGTTTACACCAAGCATATCAATGGAGGGCCTGTTCGGAAGATTGCTTCCGTTGAAAGAGACTAGATTTTCATTTCGATCCCTTTTAGACGTAATCAGACAAGATTGGGTCTTTGAAACATTAAATTCAACGAGATTATTTTTAACCCAAGAGAAAACACTCTTGAGGTAACCGTCCATTATTTGCTTCAAAGCCCTACGAGTTGTTGGAGTTTGTGAGCCCTTTGGGGGCTTGTCAAACAAAAAGCTTTCATGAACTGTACTGTCATCCGCATAACAGTGAATTGGTGCACATGACAAAAGGTCGTTGATGTGCAACAAAAACAAAGTCGGAGACAGAACCGATCCCTGCGGGACGCCAGCATTTATCGAGTGTGAGGAAAAGGTGAAACCATCGACTACCATCTGAATCGACCTCTCCGTCAAGAAGTTGGCAATCCAAGTACACAAGTATGCGGGAAGTCATTAAGAATGCAGTTTGTTGACAAGTCCTCGATGCCAAACCCGGTCAAAGGCCTTGGAGATGTCCAGTGCAACCGTTTGGGTCTCACCGAAACGTTCCAGGCATCGCCCCCAAACATGCGTCACATACGCGAAAAGATCACCGCACGAGCGGTTCCGCCGGAATCCGTATTGACGGTCGTTAATATTTTTGTTCTTCTCGAGGTATGTGAGCAGTTTGTCGTTGATCACACGTTCCATCACCTTAGACCGAACTGATGTGATGCTGGTCGTGCTCAAATTTTGATCTATTTATGATTCTCTTGGTTTCCTTTGCCATTTTGTTGTAAGCTGTTCTGTCTTTGGATGTTCTAGATGTGTTGTAGGCTCGGTAAGCCACGTTTTTTCGTCGCACTGCTTCAGCGCATTGTCGACTGAACCACGGCTTAGAGCCAACACCAGTTTCCTTAACAGTAGATTGGATGAAGCCATCCATCGCGGATGTGATGACTTCACCGATTTCCTGGGCACATCTTGAGGGATCCGAAGTCCGAAAACAGACAGCTGACCACGGGAAAGCATTAAAATGTGCCCGCAGACCGAACCAATCTGCTGACCTATAGTGCCACACTTTTTTTTTGGCGAATCAGACACGTACGAGCTCTTTAAACACTTAAGCGACACTATTGATGACCTGTTGCCCCGCTACCCTACGGCAGAGTTTGTGGTCCTGGGGGACTTCAATGTTCATAACGAACCTTGGTTGAAGTTCTCAGGATCAACAGACTCGGCTGGACGCCAAGCGGAATCCTTTGCCCTTTGCTACGGATTGGAGCAAATGGTTCAGGAGCCCACAAGGGTTCCTGATGTCCAGACTCACCGTTCCAATCTGTTAGACCTATTTTTATTATTTTCCTTGATCCATCTTATTGATCATAAATCATTATAATATTCAACGTCTATATTACTAAATCCAATGAAATATATACGTGTACTTGTAAATTATAATATTAATAAGAATATTATAAAATTTGATTTTGTTTAAATCAGCACCATAACCATTATACCTCTAAAACACGTACCGACATGTACGGGGTTCTCTTCATAACATCTGTCAAAAAGTCAAACCAAATGACAAGTTCGCAGAGAACAAACAATAAATCTAGTGAACGTTAAATGTCGAATTCAAAAATTCGCCTGAAATCAAAGTGATGCCATATAAAAAAAAATCAGTGTGGAATTTTACAATATTAGTAGGAACATCCCCATCCCCAAAGATGACATAGGCCTTCGGGGCCTCCTGTGTGGAGCTCATATAAAAAAGGGAACATTTTCGGAGACGGGACATTTTCATGTAGTGACGTCACGAGCCCAAATAATGAATTTATTTATTTAAAATTAAAATAAAACTGTACATTTCTAAAAATAATTACTAAGATTGGTAAAAAGATCTATCCACACGATTTTTTCCAAGTCGTTATGAAATCCATGCAAGTGGCCTATTATTATATTACTAAAAGAATATGCCCGGCACTCATATTTTCAATAGTAAGGAAAAAAGCCAACCCAACTCCATTCCTGGAATGTGTTTCTCCGCAGGTAAAACATACTTTATTATCAATCAAATAATATTAGTGTAGGTCAAAAACTTATGACTCCTATTTTTTTCTAATTAAATCAAGTTAGTTAAATGAAAAAATTAAATTTGGCGCTAAAAAATATTCATCTACATTGCTAGATTGTAGATGAATGTGGCGCTAAAAAAATTCAGCACAAACCTTCATCTACAATCTACTGCAATAGTTACCTGAGTCAACAGGTGGCAGCACTGCGGTCGTTTGCAAAATGGCCGATATCAATGTTCGTATTAGTCAGCGTTCTGTGATTGAATTCTTGAATGCAGAAGGTGAAACGATTATTCGCATTCATGAAAGACTGAAAATGTGTACGGTGAGACGAAACATGGGTTTCATGGAACCTGAATCCAAGAGGAAGTCAATGGAATGGCATTTCACAAACTCACCGAGGACGAAAAAATTCAAAACTGTGCGATCGGGAAAGTTATGGCCACAGTGCTCAGGGATGCAGAGGGTTTGACTATGGTTGATTTTTTGGACCAGGGATGCACAATAAATTCTATCCAATACGTCACAACCCTTAAAAAGCTTAAAGCACGTCTTTTGCCCAACAAAAGCTATGGCGGATGGCCTTATGACGCAGGACCGTGTTTTTTTACCACTCGCCCTCGCAGGATACACGGCCTTGTTAAAAGCTGGACCAAAACTTTTGGAAATGAACAGAGATTATATTGAAAAGTGACAAATTAATTGTAAATAGTGTGGTCTTTGACCTATGTAAATGCATTTTTTTATTTCTTGACAATTAAAGGAGAAAAAAAATTGGAGGCATTACTTTTTGACTGACCCTAGTACTTATGTAATATTTGAACGTTGTGAAACCGCGGTCAACAATTGTCAAGTTTAAAAAAAAACATTTACCTCCTAAAAGCGCCCCTGTCTGCACAATGTCAAAACAGTGGAACTATATCGCCACCCGGTTGGGAAGCGTTGTGGTGCGGGTTAAGGTAGCGGCTGAAGGGAGAGGTTTATTAATGCGCGTCTTGAAGAGGAACGAATTATATGAAAGCATTTTAGAAATTGTAAGAAAAACATATGAAGGCGGCTAGTTTGTACATAAGATCGGATTTACGAGTGGTTTTTAAAAATGATCACTGATATTTCAAAATTAGTTTAGACCCGATTAGTATATTAAATATGATTTAAGAGTTTCACGTCCAAAAGTATTGTCATAATTTATTTTTAAAGCTATCAGGAACGTTGGTTAAAGAAGGAGTATTAAATATAAATCACGATACGACTAGGAAATCGTGTTAATAAAAATAAAGGACTCCCAAAGGATTGAGCTTTGTTTCATATAAATAGACGCTAAAAATTCAGTCTTAAATTCTTGAAGGATGACGTTATGACGCCTGGCTGGGAACTTGATGCTTTGGATCACTCCGCGCTAAACTAACTAACGCACCAAATAATAACAGGTTGATGGTCCGTTTCACGTGAGGAGCACAAGATTCTGTACCTTTAAGGATAAACCACAAATAGATAATAGCTATAGACTTATGTGGGTACAAGATTGAAAAATGAAAAAAATTTCCCGATTCAATTAAAAATCGTTTCGCCCCTGTCTCGTAGGTAGGCTACCTTTGTGTTTCAGTGCAAGGCGAGGAATATAATGCTTTGTTATTGAAGACCTGGGAAAACAGTGCAACGGTGTTGTAAGCGTTGGAGAGCATTTTACCATTTCAAGTAGAAATAACACCAAAGGAAAGTGTAATATGTTTTCTGCGGGACGAATGGATTATGTTTTATGTAGGCAGCTTTACTTCGAGGAATAAGAACTCATAAAACCGCTGCTTTACTGTTTGTTAAAATCTTTTCAAATCGTGCGAATATTACAAATCATTTATGAATTTATTATGACCCGAGTTTTGAGTTGAGTGCAAACCTTTCTACGGCTGCATGCATTTTCCAACATTCCCTTTCCCCACCTAAACCACCTCTTTTCGTCCTTCAGCTTCACAAATATCCCAATTAGGGTTATCATAGCCCCACTGACCCCGGACAACTTGGGATTTTTTTAAATCGGAAAATACGAATGAAAAATTTTTAGACAAGTGGGTTTTTTTTAAAGTAAAAGTAAATGCCTGTATGGTAATTTTATTATTTTTTTAATTAGATTTTTTTTGTACTAAATTGAACAATTGATATCAGGGTGATAATAGCATATGTATAATGTATGAAATAATTTTATTTAAGTGTGATATTGGTACTCCCATAAAAAGCTATGATTATGTAATAATAATTATAATATTTGGCTAATTTATATAGCGCAATTTTCTTGAAAAATCACCTCAAGGGCGCTATTCAAATAAACATATTACTATTACTGGCTTGCAACTGAGATTTACAATTATTATAATTAGTGACTTACATCTAAGACTTATAGCTAGTGACTTATGACACTTGAGGTAATCCAAACGCTTTCCCAAGGTTTCTCCTTTAGGGCTCTCACAAGGACACTATTTTTTTTATATAAACGAAGCTAAACCTGCAAATGTCCCTGCGAAGCAGGAGTGATGGGCTATGACAAGGACATATTGTATATTATTAAATAAATATGTATGTTATTAAGCATTTATATATATAGCTTAGCTGACCTAAATTTGCTGACTTAATAACGTACATATTTACAACTAAGATTAACACCAGAAGAACCAACTAAGATTAATACCTCCGTTTATATTTTGATATTCCTAATTTCTGTTAACAACTATTAAACTGTGCATTCTGTGAACATTTTTAAGTGGACTATTAACATGTACGCTTTTTACAATGCTAATCCAATGACTTTTTTCTGTTAATACTCTGTAAATGTTCCAAAACAATAAATAAATAAATAAATAAATAAAGAAGGAGGAAGTTTATACATAATATTACAATTTGAGAACACGTGTGCACAAATTGTGTTAATTGGAATTACGGGAAGGTGTAAGGGAAGAAGGTGTATTTTTATTCAGATATTAAGAATATACTTTTTATTACTGCTTTTTTTATAATTAGGAATTTTTTATTTATTATAAAAACTTAACTATTCGTTTTTGGTTGAAGTTTTCAGTATATTTATTTTATTAAGTTTTGAATTCTTTGAAGCTATCATTAAGGGATGTTATATTTTCTGGCAATTTATTGAATAAATTTGTTTCTAGGTATTTGTAGTTATGTTTACTAAAGGTTTTTTTACGTATCGGAATCGGTAACATATGTATTTTTGTACGGCTTGGTTCTCTCATACATGAATAACCAACTCGTGTTCAGAAATGTTATTTAAAGCTGGTATTTCTAAAAACTATAGACGAAAGATTTGTTTTGTGATATTTTTAGTGGTCATGCGTATAAATACGTCATATCTACAAAAATCTAAAATTATTTGATGAAAAAGTTAATGAAAATCTACTAGGATTCTCATGTTTCCCTTTTTTTTTAATCGTCACTTTATCGTTTAACTTGATTTTACACCTTTTTATTTCGTCATATTTTATTTTATTTTAAATCATGTCTAAAGCTTAACATTCACGTACGTGTGTGCTCGGCGGAACGATCCGCCCGTGTATTTCTGCGCCGGACAGGCTCGGCGAGTCGACCCGCCGCGTGGTGTGTTTCTGCGCCGGACAGGCTCGGCGGACCATCCGCCCGTGAATTTCTGGGCCAGACAGGCCCGGCGAGCCGATCCACCCGTGTGTTTCTGCGCCAGCAGGCTCGGCGGACCATCAACCCGTGAATTTCTGAGCCAGACAGGCTCCGTGAGCCAATCCGCCCGTGTGTTTCTGCGACGCTTAGACTCGGCGGACAAATCCAAATCCGCCGAGCCGAATTCAGTATGTGAATTTTGAAGAAGAATCCGTTAAGCATAAATTATAAATATTCAAAATACATATTTTTAAATAATGCGTAATATCTCATTGTATACAGCAACGTTTTAAGACATGCCGACTCCGAGTCACGAGTATGTTAAAAATATAAAACTTTGCTTGTAAATTTACTCGTGAAAAATATTCTGTACATCTACGGTCTTTACATTTCGCCTCTTTTCTTCGGCAAGCGTTCGCTAACTGCTCCGGAGGCGAGCCGAGTTTGAAAAGATTACATCAATGCGCGGCGAATGTGGGGGAAAAAACTACGTGAATGCAGCCACGGAAAATCTGAAAATGTGGTCAAACTTGCCGCAGTTTCATTCACTAGAAATTTCATCTCCTTTTTGCTAGTTACTCTCAGTTATTTTGCGCAGTCCATTTTAAGTAAATGTACAATTTGTATCCCCATTGGAAGAGTAAGTTATTTTACTTATTCAATAATCGAAAATTTTATTTGTGGCATCATTTTAATTTAATAAAAATAAATAATTTAAAATAAAACAAAAACTTTGTAAACACCACTTTTTTAGATACTTAATGCTGACCGGTTTTCGTTCCAACCGCAGCTTCTTCAGGGCAGTACAAAACTCTACGAAAATCTAAAATCTACAAGTTTAGTAAATTATCTTATAAATATACCAATTATGCTTTCACAATGGGTTGCAAAAAATGAGTTGAGCCCCAATCTCAAAAAGCATCTGCTTCATTTGAAAAGAAAATATGTATATTATCTGTTGTAACGTTTGTTAGGTATCATTATACGTTTATCCTGAAGAAGAAATCATTGATTTTTTAACATGTCGATTACTTTGAATAAGTAAGTGGTGTATAATAAGTTATTTATATTATATGGCTGGTACTCGGCATGCGTTGCTATGCCATTCAAAGAAATAAATTGATTCTCCCTGCATGTCCTTTCCCGTGCATCCCCGTTCCCTTCTACCTTCCCCACCTTCCCCCTCCCTCGTGTCTTTCCTCTCAGAAAACCCCACCTTCCCCCTGCTTTTCCTCCCTGCCGCGAAAATATATGAAATACACACATTTTCATTTATACAAATTTCATAACGCCAGAACTTACCATTATATACAGCCTTTGTTACTCGCTGATAACGTAGCTTCTATTGGTGAAAGAATTTTTTAAATCGGTTGAGTAGTTTCGGAGCCTTTTCATTACAAACAAACAAACAATCGAATCTTTCCTCTTTATAGTATTTATGTATTACAGTAGATATTTGAGGAAAAAAATAATTAATCACATGAGAATGTAGCTTTTATTTAAATTTGTTTTTGTTTTTGTTTTCTCGTAATTTAATTAAGGGAGTCTTGTTTGATTTCTTTTCCTCACTCGAGTGTGTTTGATTTTTAACTTTTGTCCGAAATTTAGTTGTCCAGTTAAATTATAATTTTGATCACTTTACGATAATAAAATCATAACGGTGACTTATTTTCGTATCGCAACAGTATTTCGTCTTCTTGCTGTCTGAAAAAAAAGTTTTTGTATGAAAATGAATATATTTTCAACAACTTGTATTACAAGAAAAACATGTCCGAAACTTTTATGTATCAAAGTAGGCATTGTATGATTGTACTCCCTTGGGTACAATATCTTAACATTCGAGACATTTCCATTATAATAAAGAGCATAGGAAAATAAAAGTGGGTTCCTATGGCCAAGTATACAGACGCATTAGGTGAATTGGACATGATTTATTCATCGGACAACACTGGAGGGCAGTATTACAGAAGGTGCTGGAGAGTATTGGGGTAGGGGGAGTATCAGCCGGTTGGGAGATGGAAAAGGGGAAGGACCAGCATCGACAGAGAGCAGTTAATGGACAGAGAAAGGATTAAACCTAGAACTGTTGCTAAAACTAGGGGTAGCTCCAATGTGTTCCTAGATTTAATAAGATAGTTTAATTTGTTTAGTTGTCTTGCCCGTGATTTTATGGATTTATTTGTTTAGTAGAACCTTGTGTTTTTAATGAAAAGTCATATTTTAAATAAGTTAAAATGAATTGGAATAAAATATTTAAAATAAGTTAAATACAATAAACTATCGTATTACAATTATTTTAAAACCAATTCAGCATGTAGGTACATCAAATTTAAAAAAGGTTAAATATCTACATATAAGCTAAAAAGAATATTAATAAAAGTACTTAGTTAAATCCATTACCGTATCACATTTCAAATAACTTAAATCGATTGCAGTATCACATTTCAAATAACTTAAATCGATTGCAGTATCACATTTCAAATAACTTAAATCGATTGCAGTATCACATTTCAAATAACTTAAATCGATTGCAGTATCACATTTCAAATAATTTATATCCAACACCGCATCACATTTCCAATAATTTAAATCCAATGCAGTATCACATTTAAAATATCACATTTACAGTACCTATTTTCAAATCTAATTTAGTATCACAATTATGGTTCCACGCCATGCGCCAACTCAGAATCTACTTAACTCAACACCTATTTGAAAAATCATTAAAAGCTCTGAAAAAATTAAAAAATAGCCCATAACCTAACCTTACATAATCTATTTAACCATACTTTTGTATATTTTTTTCATCACTTTTTTAATGACTTTTCAAAGGTGTTGAGTTGTTTTCATTCTGAGTTATCCGGTCACCAACAATTATATTGTGTGAAAACCAAAGCAGTAGCACAATTAGAAAAATAAGATTCAATGCATTTATGATACTTGAAATTAGGCAAACCCATTTCTGCATCGCATTATCTAAAATTAGAGCACATCCTTGAAGAATCACGGGATATTATATTTGTAAGATTTGTGAAGCTGAAAGAATTTTTAAAAATATATTTGCTTCAGGATGTGAAGATGATGCCTTTCAAAGAAGAAATTTACCTTACGATTATTATTAGTAAACTTATAAAATTAAGACATTTTTCACCAATGACAATAAAAAAATACAAGGCACGTTATATTCATACTGATCGAACAAAATAATAATTTGGGAGGCGGGAATGGGTACCGCCGCCCCGGGAACCTTTATTGGATAACCAACACCTCTGCCATAGGTCACCCCAAGTGGTTCGCTATGTTTGATTATTTAGCAGAGGTGCCCGGGTTCATGGGGTGAGGTTTGTCTAGGTCTTAGAGGCGGATGACCAGGACATACTGAACCCCAGATTCCTACCCACCCCTTAAACCCTTCTCCTTCCCAGAACTCTCCTCTCCTTCCTTTCCATAAAAGAACCCTCTGCACAGCATCCCCAAGATGACATGGGCCCTGATGAAAATGATTTTCCTCAGGGAGGTGTGGAGCTTATGTAAAAAAAAAAAAAAAAAATATGTAGCACTATTTATAAAAAGGGGTTCCATGCCAACTCAGAATGAAACCAACTCAAAAATACCTCAGAAAGGTCATTAAAAGCTATGAAAAAATAATTTTAAAATAGCCGGTAACCCTAACCTAACTTAACCTATTTAACTTATTTTTTTATATTTTTTTATCATCACTCTTAATGAGTTTTCTGATGTGCTTCTAATTTGGTTTCATTCTGACCTATCACAATGAAAAGGATAGCTATTCAAAGAATGTGTAAATATGTGAAAGGGATCGCTAAAGTATGTCTACTGGACCTAGTTCTGTGAATCCTTGCGTGATGACTCAGAAACGTATTTTCGCTCTATTAATTCACCTCAGCATCTGTCAAGCATTTGAACAAAATAAATACGCATTTCGAATGAAAATTAATTAGTAATCCATAAAAATATTTTTTTACCTACTTTATCGCTAGTGTGATATAATATTTCCAGTAAATAGTTATTTTTTTGAAAATTAAAAGTTCATTGAACTTGTATAATGTTACGCATTACGAAGGAATATTTTACATTACCCGTAAACCAACAACCAAAATCACTATGTTTAATGATATCTTTCAAATACAGTGTCATATTTCAAGTACATAAATATAGTAATTCCAATGCAGCATCACAGTTAAAATGAGATTAAATCCAATGCATCCAATGTTGAGAAGAACCTGCAAATAATTGCTCTTTGTACAAGCCGGTCTAGTCGTATTCGTGTTCGTAGTCCGATACTGATCAGATTACACTCATTAATGGGATTCAAACCCAGATTCCCAGATTCGTTTTAAATGCTCATTGCTCAGCAAACTAACACATACAAACATGCGAGTATGTATAAAATACCTTCAAATCCAGAATAAAACATTTTTAAACATAAAAATGTATTACATGTCATTATACAGTGAAAACATACCAAAATGAATTAAATTAACCAAATTTACATTTGGCTATTACAGTTTGTTGCCCTGAACGCAATACTAGATCGAAAATAGTTACGGATTACATATAATAATAATAATATTTGGATGATTTATAAAACGCCGTTTTTGTGAAAAATCACCTCAAGGGCGCTGTACAAACTTATAATATATTTCTAAGATCTAGAAAACTACAAGCTAGACAAAAAATTAAAAACAACTTATGGCTAAAAATTGCATCCACCGGTTAATTGATCACCAATACGAAAATAGATGTACAATGTTTTGACCAATGAACGCGATGAATACAGGACCATACTTTAATTACCTGGGAAGTCGCTTGAAATTAACACTGTTTATTGTCTATTTAAAGAAATTTAGATAGAGTTCGCACGCAGAGGACATATTTGTGAACACATGTTATAAAAAAAATTAATAATATTTTAATATTAATATATAATATAATGCTGGCCGTCCGGCGTGACCTACCTTCTCTCGGGCTTCGATTCAGGTGTTCTCGGGTCGCGTAAAAGGGCACGGAAAGAAAGAAAGGAATTAATGTAATAAAGTGTGATGCGAGCGGATGGATGGATGAGAGAAATGAAAAGCTACGAATGTTGAGTTTGCGGAAAACGAAACACGAGGTTTGAAGATTGATTGATTCAAGCGCCATTTTGTTCCGACAATAGTTAGATAAGTAACTATTGTTTGTTTATAGATAATTTATTTATTATCACGGTGATGGGACGGGAGAAGATGATGGACGGCACGGGAGGTAGGTATACTTTTGGATGGGATGCGGAATTGGCAGCGCAAAATTATTGATAAGAAATAACAAACAAAGAAACAAAAATAAGTAGGTAAATAAAGAAAACACACACAAGACTATAACATCAGATCAAATCCGTAGATAGATATCACTTGCATCTCATATCATCGATTATTATTAATGTTTAAACACTATAATGATGGGTACCTACCATATTGATAACAGTGACAAAGCAAATAATGAAAACAAACAAACAACATTGACAATTACTAGATAGGTACTACTGTCTGTATTCCATGGAAAGGAGAAATTCATAGAAAAAAAACGTAGGTAGGTACTTATTCAAATAATAATAAAAAAATTACCACTAACGAAATTATGTAATTGATTTAATTATTTTACACAGTTAAAATCAAAAGTAGAACCTAAGTATAAAACCATATAGTTTAATGTATTTTGTGTATTTTGGAAAGTAAAAGCAACATTCAATGGTGGGCGCTACAGTAAGTAGTACAAGGATTTGATCTTCATAAGGGTGATTCGTCAAGAGACAGATTAATGTGTAAAGATTCGCGTAATTTGAATTCAGTAAGAAAAGTGTTATTAAGACATATCAGAGGCAATACATTTATGATACTCTCAGATAGGTGTATTAAAATTAAGGGTATGAGAGCCCAAAAAGGTAGGTTTTTAGCTAGGTCCTTAATAATTCTGTTGGGCTTGTTATGGATCTTAATTCCGGAGGGAGTTTATTCCAAGCCTTAGGCCCAGTTACTTCGAAAGCACGATCTCCAAACTTAGTATTACGGATAATTAATATTTTAATTATTTTTTTATTACTGAAACTTATTATTTATGTAAACCAATTTAATAATCCGTATATTTGAAAAAAGAAATAAATAAATAAAAATACGTTATTTTATATAGGTTCAACATTTAAAATCAAATAAGCACAAAAGTGGTTGCTCAGGCTGCAAATCTTGTAAAACCCTAAGAGATATTGACAATTCCACTGTGCCCTTATATCGTTTAAGTTCAAATTAACCTCACAATGTACTTAAATCAAAACTTTTAATTATTTAATGTTTATTATATTATTTAAAATAATATTTTACTTACACTATGTGTACTAATTATAACTTTTAATAACTACTTACTTCCTAGCAGTTACCATAACAAAATATTATAAATGGAACTTAATGGTGTATATTATTGAATATTAATGAATAAATAAATATTGAATAATAATATATATTTTACGCACCAGATTTAAATGTCCGGGTTTAATTTTCCCCACAGGAAAAACTAAACCCTTTCACACACTTCCCAAATAATCATTTGGTCAATCCACTTTATGCAATTGCACTATATAAGTATTATAATTACAAAACAATACAAGAACAACATGTCAACCTACCAGAGACCAGATGGGAAAATAATTCACCGACTCCAGATATTTTCATATCAGAGGGTTCGGCTCTGTGGAATTCCTAATTGAACCTATAAATCCTACTGATCCCTCAATATAAATATTTAAAAAATCATCAATCTACATGTATTTAAAATTACCGATTTTTGCATTTTTATATACAAATTCTTTGACAAATCTAATACGCATAAAATTTGAATCAGAGACCTAGGTATAATGCCAGTAGCCGAAATAACAAATGGTAATATTTTTATAGTCCGAGAATGCCAAATTCTTTTAATCTCATTTCCTAAATCTGTGTATTTTCTAATTTTTTCAGAAACAGTTTTTTGAATATTACAGAAATTTGGAATAGCTACATCAATGATATAAGTTATTTTTTTAATTTTGTCATGTAAAACTATATCAGGTCGATTATGACTAATTGTTCTGTCTGTTAGTATAGTTTTATCATAATATATTTTATAAAATTCATTTTATAAAAATGAATTTGGTTCATATTCATAATATGGTACTTTATTACGGCAGTCAATCAAGTTATGTTTAATTACCAAACTTTGGTGGATTATTTTTAAAACCTGATTGTGCCTAAATGTATACTCGGACGGCGCTAATACAGAACATCCCGATATAATATGTTCTATAGTTTCCGGAAAAGCCAAACATTTTCTACATAAATCATCAATTTGATTTATATCTTTGATTATGTGCTTCTATTATTATTATTATTATTGTGAATTTAAATGGTATATTTATAAATTTTTCAGATCTATTTTCTATTCATCTTTACCACGAATCTGTTCACATTATAAACACAAAAAAAGCAGAGTCACAATTCTATTGCACCTTTTCCTATACATTTGGTCGTCTTATTAGTATTTGTGTTTTTCTTCTTCGAAGTCACTGTTCTTTATTTTATCTGTTCATTTTGAAGTGATTTAAAGATTGGGTAATGATTTTACAAAAATTTATATTTACACTTTTTTATTTCGTATTATTCGGTCCTTGGTCCACTGAATGTCTAGCAACTGAGGTTCGTCAGGCACTTTAAACCACTACGCTAAAGGATATGTACTTGGAACCGTGGTTTTATCGTTTTATATTGGAACCGAGTACCCGTGAAACAAATAAATATTTTATTGCTATCTCATTCCTATATAACTATACAAAGACCCTATATATCTATACAAACCATATAGATATAGATGAATGTGTTTCAAATCACAACGAAGTTTTAAAAAGTTAAAAAAGTTTTCACTTCAAAATGCCTTGCATAATGCATAAGTTGAAGTTTTACCTACCATTCCCATTGAGTAGAATTAAAATACAAGTGTTAATTACTTTATATAAAACATAACTACAAAAAAAAATCATTAGAAATGTATGTACGCGTATAAAAAACATAAAAAACTTTTTTTTAATGTACATTTTATGGCTATGACAGTTTCCATTGATTATTTTTTTTTTTTTTTTATAAAATTACTAGCTGGTGCCCGGCATGCGTTGCTATGCCATTTAAAAAAGAAATTGTTTCTTCCTGCGTGTCCTTTCCCATTCGTCCCATTCCCCTTCCACCTCCCCTTCCCCTCTCGCGTTCCCACTCCGCCTCCTCCACCTTCCCTCTCCCCAATCCACTCCCCCCCTTCCCCAGTCCGGTGAACCCCCCTCCCGAGTTCCCCTCCCCCCTCCCAGGTTCCCCCCCCCCCTCCCGCCAACCCCCTACCAGAGTTCCCCTCCCGCATTCCATATATTCAGTCCTGGTACATTCAGTTGAAAAGTGCTCGAGTGCCACCTATTGCAATTTTTTAATACAAGTTTTATACAAACCTTATCCTGACAATAACGAACACAGAAATAAAAGAATTATCCAATTTGGTGCTGACGTTCGGAAGTTATGCGTGTACATACATTTAGGCGATTCAATTTTATGTATATACTAGCTGACCCGGCGAACTTCGTACCGCCATATTATTTTTTCGTGTATTTATGTTATTATCGAAATTCCTGAAAGACTGGATTTACTATTTAGACCGCCTCGGCTTCACACGGATGGTGTACAGTCGCGGACTAATGAAATATAACACTTGCGGTAAATTCAAATCAGTTGGATTATCAATAATTCCATATATCGAATGTTACACGTTACGTACTTCATGACAAAAAATGAGACAAAATCTTCCGTTTACAATACGACCATATAATGAAATAAAATTACAATTAAATAATTCGACCATAACTATTGTAATGCCTTGTAATGTACATTATTATTCGTTTTTCCTTCTAGAGAGAAACAAATAGCGCCGATAGTTTGCCGACCGACCCCAAGTGTTAAAACGACGATTTTATTAAAAATTCTTCTTTTAGCAGATTCTTTGATTGATTCGTGTACAGACCGTGATTCTTAGTATGAATCCAAAATTTCAGTTGGTTTGGTGCCACCTCGAAGTTTTGACGGACCACAAGTGTTAAGCGATGATTTTTTTAATTCTTCTTTTGCATATTTTTTTTATTAATTCATGTAAAGACCATGAGTCTAAGAAAGAATAAAAAATTTCAGTCGATTCGGTGCCATAGAGCCAAAGTAATGACCGACTGCATGTCTAAAAACGACCGAACCCAAGCTCTGAAATGACCGACCCCAAATGTTAAACCTATGATTTTATAAAAAATTCCTCTTTTAGCAGATTATTTGATTGATTTGTGTACAGACTATGATTCTTAGTAAGAATCTAAAGTTTCAGTCGGTTCGGTGCCATAGGGCCGAAGTAATGATCGAGCCCAAGTTAACCTGATGATTTAAAAAAAAAACTTCTTTTGGCAGATCCTTTGATTGATTCGGTACAGAAATGACCGAAGTTATGTCCGACCCCAAGTCTTAAAACGACCGAACCCAAGTTCTAAAACTTAAGACCCCAAGTGTTAAAAGGATGATTTAAAAATAAAATCTTCCTTTGACATATCCTATGATTGATTCTTGTACAACCATTATTCTAAGTAAGAATCCAAAAGTATAGTCGGTTCCGTGCTGTAGGGCCGAATATATAACCGTCCCCAAGTCTTGAAACGACCGACCCCAAGGGTTAAAACCACGATTTTATTAAAAATTATTTTGGCAAATGCTTTGATTGATTTGTGTACAGACTATGATTCTTGGTAAGAATATAAAATTTCAGTCGGTTCGGTGCCATAGGGCCGAAGTTATGACCGACCCCATGTCTTAAAACGACCGAACCCAAGCTCTAAAATTACTGACCCCAAGTGTTAAAACGATGATTTAATTAATAATTATATTTTTGAATGTAGCTATTACTTTGTGGTTTTTTTTTTTTTCCATTATTTCTGGCTTTCACCCTTCAAGGGTGTTCTAGGCCATCATTTATAATTACAGAAAAAGGAAAGGAGAATTTTACTTTGTGGTTATCCATTATAGAAAAATTAAACAATACAACTTTGTATAAACCACTTATATAATGTGCAAATCCGACCGGTTTCGGAACAAACGTTCCTTCGTCAGGGAAAGCTTATACTATTTTATTTCTTTTTATTTTTTTTATTATTTTTTTTATTTATTTTTTTATTTTTTTGAAATTTAATTTAAATTAAATTTGATAATGTTATTATCGAGTTCTGCAAGTTTTTTAGTGGGGAGGGGAAGGAGGTGGGGAAGAGGAAGGTTGGGAAGTACCTGGCTATTCAGATCTGGTCACTAAACACGGCTAAGGCCATTTTCAAGCAACGTTTCAATTCTGAATGGTGGTCTTACACCAGGGAGATACTGATAGTATCTTCCACTCTGGAACATGCCGCAAATATACTATATATTATTTTAAATGAATTAATTGTGAAATAACACAAATTAATCAAATAAAATTTGTTTGCGCATGCCGGGTTCGAACCCGCGACCTCCGGATTGTGAGTCAAGAGTCTTACCCACTGTACTACGGAGGTCGTCATTTTTTGCCATATTTTTCGATTAATACGAGTACAGATCATGGTTCTTTCAAAATTTCCGTCGGTGCGGTGCCATAGGGTCGAAGTAATGACCGACTCCATGTCTTAAAACGACCGAACCCAAGCTCTTAAATGACCGACCCCAAGTGTTGAAACTATAATTTTATTAAATATGAGAAGTGAGTGAGTGAATGAGATGGAAGAGTGTGAGAGATCTTCAATATATTGACAAAGGTTGGCATACCCCTTAATATTTTGCCGAGGAGAGGATGAATATCATTTTTTGATTAAGATGATTAATCCAACGACTGGTATTTTGTTTTGCATTAGCTCCATACAGGGGACTCTGAGGAAAATAAGGGCCTATGTCTTAATATATAATAACATAACATTACCAGATATAAGAACAATCTTATGAGTAAATATGTTAATTTTTATCGTTATAAGGTTAAACCGTAGGTCGTATGATCAAAAATAATTACAAAAAGTACCTACAATCAAAAATAATTACAATAAGTAGTAATATTTTAGTAGTTTTATCATCACGCCTTTCAGCATTTTGAATGTAGGTATAAATAAAGCAAATTTTGAATTGCGCTGGCTGGCTAATGGCCCTTAATAATATATTATAGCTATTATTATAAGCAATAATTGTCAGCCTAAAACACTCATTTACATTGAAAAATCTTCCGAGAAAAGATACTTGCCGCCAACGGGACTTGAACCCGTGTCCTTCTAATTGCCGGTCGGATGCTCTGACCACTGAGCTATGGGGGCTTATCAAATACCCGCCAAATAATTCAATATATACTAGTGTTTCATTCAACAATTACTGCTTATTATATTTTTTCCACCTGAAAACATAAGCAGTAATTGTTGAATGAAACACTAGTATATATTGAATTATTTGGCGGGTATTTGATAAGCCCCCATAGCTCAGTGGTGAGAGCATCCGACCGGCAATCAGAAGGACACGGGTTCAAGTCCCGTTGGCGGCAAGTATCTTTTCTCGGAAGATTTTTCAATGTAAATGAGTGTTTCAGGCTGACAATTATTACTTATAATAATTATTACCCTTTGTGCTATGCATAAAAATCTTGTCTAAACGTTAGTTTATAAATTAAAAAAATTATAATTAATATTATAGCTAGTTAAGGGTCGGGTATCAAACCGCGCTGACGCTGCAGTTAGGTATTTCTTGTACTTGTAGACAAACACGGCCGCAGCTGACCGCCTGCGTCTGACTAGAGGAGATGTGGGTATACTAGACACTACGGACTTAGGAAATATAAATACACTTGCCTTATAAAATTAAAATTTAGTTCCTACTATAATAATGGATACAGCTTAACATACTAAGAATCATATTGTGGAATAGCGTGGATAGCTCATAGAGACATTTGCGCCTGGGTCAAACTGCCCATTCACTGCACTTACCTTTTGGTAGTTGCAAACAAGCTCGGCCGCCGGGATCTACTGTGTATTTCGGTTAGATTCAGGCACGGCTGCTCAGCATTTTGATAAAATACGGAATAAAAATACACTTGCTTTGTAAAATTTTAATTTATTTCCAACATAATTGATACAGCTCGACAGACTATAAATCATGCAAGGGCAAGGATACATAGACTTTTTTTAGCCCCTGAACCTTTACAGACGTCTTAGTTTTTGACTCAATGTGACAGAATCTAATGGTGTTTTGATGTGGAAAAAATTTCTGGTTCATATATGGTTTGTATAATGTTATTAATTTTTTTATAATTTTACCAGAAAATAATGGGTGTGAATAAGTTACGACAACCAGTTTTTACTCTGTGTCTTAGAAATTAAAAAACAGGTAGTTTTGTTTTTGAAAGTTTATTTATATGCATACAGATTTTTTTTAATACCTAGTAAGAAAGAATATATTTTACAATTTATCTTTGATATACATAAAGTAGAACGAAGCACATTTAGAAAAAGACAGTCAAAAATATAAAGAAGTTCAGACAAATTTTTATAAAACAACTAAATGTTTTATTTTTATTTTTATGTACCTTACAAAGTCCCAACTGTTATCAATCGCCTGGGGCCAGTGATTGGGGTATGTTGTGAGGCTAGATAAGGTGGGAGGGGAATAATATAGGGGAAGTACCTGGCTGTTTAGATTTCAATTCTGAATAGTGGTCTTACACCAGGGCGATACATAAAGTATCTTCCACTCTGTTTTTTTATAGAAGGCTATTGAAAAGTTTTTTTTTCTTTGTATAAAACACGCTGTAACTCGTGTTGTGCGTGTTACAGGTAAAATTGCAAATGTTATATGTAAGTTCAAAATAAATTAATTATTACCCACAATTATTATAGTTATTTCACAGCATTATCCAAAAATAACAAAGTTACTATTACATACTTGTTTACTATTATATAATTTTACAATTGAAAAATGTCCTCCACAACACAGGTGAATTCCTAGCGTGGAGGACATTATAGTATACATTTGTAATGTAAACTTATTAATTAAAAAAAATACAAAACAATACAGAGTGATAAGTGTTAGCTCCTCATTTATTCATAAGACTGTCATTTTGTAATAATATCATCCTTTCTCCAGGTCTATTATCGATAATTCTAAACATTCACAAAAAGTGTGGTAGATCATTCATTATAGCAAAAAGTTTATATGGAAGGCCATTACTCAGGCCGCTTATGTTTATTTAAAAAAACTTACATGTTCACTGATAGTTTCTGTTATAACAACGTCATTTATATTGCTTCTGCTGCTTTCCTAAAAAAACATATAAAATAAATTTATTTGTAATAATACAACCCAGAATTTACCCAACATCGAAATTCATTCGATTTATCAATAGATCTGACAGTCGTTGTTTTCAATAAAACTTAGTGACAATTTGAACGCAATCGGTAGAGAACTCAAAATGCTCGTCGAAATTATGCATTTTGACATTAAATTCGAGTTCGGTGAACCCCAAACTCCTTAAACCTGATTTTGAACCAAATCGTCAAAATACTTTATTTATTTATTTGTTTATTAGGACATACACAGTACATTATAATACAGATTATAAGGTATGTTAAATTAAATTATTACATGGTTGTGTACCTATTACGTAAGTCCATAGAATGTCATTTGGTAATTACGCCTGAGATATGAACCGGTCTTAAAACTTAATTATTAAATGAATGAGTAATAATAACAAAAAGGAAGAAAAAAGGGGGGGGGGGGGAGATAAGGAGAAATTTTAAAATCAAGAATTATATGCTCACTAATTGTAATTGACTGATTAAAGTTTAATGAAAAGTTAAGTGTAAGTAATTTAAAAAAAAATTATATCACGCCAAGAAATTTAATAAATTAGTTTTGTATGTTTGCAAGGAATCATGAAAAATGTCTAAGTGTAGTACTTTTACCCAACTTTTACTTAAGATATTCAAGATGGGTGCCGAAATTTTGCATTTTGACATTAGATCCGAGTTCAGTGCTCACCAATACTCCCATATACTGATTTTGAACCAGATCAGTAGAGAACACGATAAATTCAAGATGGATGCCGAAATGTTGCATTTTGACATTAGATCCGATTTCAGTGCACTTCCAAACGCCCTAATCCTGATTTTGAACCAAATCGGTAGATAACTAAAGAAATTCAAGATGGATGCCGAAATGTTGCATTTTGACATTAGATCCGAGTTCAGTGCACGTCCAAACGCCCTAATCCTGATTTTGAACCAAATAGGTAGATAACTAGAGAAATTCAAGATGGATGCTGAAATGTTGCATTTGGACATTAGATCCGAGTTCAGTGCTTGCCAATACTCCCTAATACTGATTTTGAACCAGATCGGTAGAGAACACGAGAAATTCAAGATGGATGCCGAAATTTTGCATTTTGACATTAGATCCGAGTTCAGTGCACTTCTAAACGCCCGAATTCTGATATTGAACCAAATCGGTAGATAACTACAGAGAAATTCAAGATGGATGCCGAAATTTTTAGTTGTCAAAAAGCAAAATGACTTCAGTCCACCTTCAAACTACCTTTGATAGAAATCAGTAAAAAAATTAAATTTTGACATTATTACCTTATTCTCCTTTTCTTCCAGTGGGAGGGTCTATTTTTTATGGCACGGTAAGCAAGAATTCCTTTATTTTTACCCATTTACATTTACATTGCGTAACAATTATACTACATCAGTGAAGTCGTGTTTTCAAACGCTCTAAACAAATAAAATTAATATGGCTACGCGATCAAACCAAGCGTGGGAATCTATAAATCAAAACGTCGTGGAGCTGATCAGGAAAATCGATGTGCTCACAACAACGGTGTCCGATCTAAAGGCAATAATTGGTGAGCAAAAATCCGAATTATCCTACCAAAATAACACTATTGCCAAGTTGTGCGCTAAGGTAGCTTCACTCGAAGCAGCCGGCCGCAGTACGCCACTACCGGGGCCCACAACCGTGGAGCCGCGAACCGCGCCTACAGAAGGCCCGCGCATAACAAAAGACAAAAATAAGAAAAATAAGAAAACGGAGGCTAATTCTACAACCAAGCCTCCAAAATCAGATCCGCAGACATCGTCACAAGACGACGTCGAGGATATCAATAGTGGCTGGGTGCTTCAAACCCGGAAACCGCGTGTCCGTAAACCTGCTCCCATCGTTAAAGGGACAAAGGCTGACACGACCCTACGCGCAGTAGAGCGCAAGTTCTACATTCACGCTTGGCCATTCTGTCCCAACACAGAAGTTAACAACATTAAAGAATTCCTGGAAGGTGTCACACAAGACACCGTTGAAGTCGTAAAGCTTCAAGCCCGCGGGAATTACAGTTCTTTCAAAATCGGGATTGCCGAACAAGATAAGGAAAAGTTTCTAAACCCCGAAGTCTGGCCCGCAGGTATTTCGGTCAACAAATTCAAATTCCCATTTTTGAAATCAAATCAGACAGAGACCCCTCAGCTTAATGGCGCGTCTAAAACTCCTTTACCAGAATGTTAGGGGTGTAAACTCCAAAATAAACGAATTTACAACAAATTTGCTATCTCAAAACAACGAAATAATTGGGTTGACAGAGACATGGTTGAGCACCTCTGTCTATGACAATGAACTGTTTGATAATAGGTATGAAGTACATCGCCGTGATAGATGCGATAGTAATATTACTAATACAAGTGCACTCGCTGGCCGCCATAGCGGCAGTGGGAACGCCTCGCGAGGCGGCGGGGTTTGCATTGCAGTACGAAAACCGATTATATCACAAAGATTAACCGAACTCGAAACAGAGGGCGAAAACATCTGGATCAAAATTACAAAAACTAATTTCACTGCGCTGGTATGTGTGGCATATTTCTACTGTACAGACGACAGAGATATCCGCACGAAGTTTTATGAACATCTCAATAATAAGGCCAACCTATTATCCAACAAAAATGTTATCATTATGGGGGATTTCAATTTGCATAACAAACCTGAAGATGTCATACTTGATCACATATGTTTTATAAACTCTAATGGACTAACGCAACATAGTACAGTTGTAAACAAGTACAATAACATGCTTGATTTAGTGCTAAGTAATTTAAATATATGTGAGGTGACGTACAGCGATGAAGCATTGGTTAAAGAAGATCACCACCATCCTACACTGGCTATCTCGGCCACCCTGGCGAGGACACAATACAGCAGGCGTGAAATGCGTGCAAACCGTCATCAAATGGGACGACACTTATATTCGAACTTTAACAAATTTAATTTTAAACACGTTAATATTAATCTGTGTCTAAAAATATTCTCACACTTCAACTGGAGATATTTATACAACATGAAATCTGTCAACGAAGCTGTGGAATATTTTTACTCTGTATTATTTAGTATATTTGAATTATGTGTACCTTTAAAAAAATTATCGAAAGCAAATGTTAACTACCCAGTTTGGTTCGATAAAAATATTATAGAAAAAATCAAATGTAAGGAATCTCTTCGCAGGAAGTACAAAGCTACTAATAATAAATCAGACTATTTATTATTTTCTGCAAAGAGATCCGATCTCAAAAAAGAGATGACTGTAAAAAAGAACAAATATTTATCCGATATTGAAAATGGGATCAAAGAAGACCCCAAAAACTTCTGGCAATATATTAGATCACAAAAATCAGGTAGGGGCACTCCTATTGGACTTATGAATGTCGATAAAATAATCCAATGTCCCCAACAAGTTTCAGAGAGATTCGCGGACTATTTCCAGTCGGTATACAACCATACGAGCCCTAACCTAGATGTTGAAAGTCTCCGGGCAGAGGTGCCTAGAAACACAGGTTCAATATCTCTGGAACAAATTAAGCCTGAGGAAGTCAAAGCGTGTATTCGGGAACAAAAGCCCAACAAGGCCACGGGGCCAGATGGAATCCCACCTCATATCATTATCATGTTGGAAGAACATTTGTTTAACCCGATATGCTTTATCTTCAACCTCAGTATTTCAACTTCCACTTTTCCTAAATCCTGGAAACTAACCAAGGTTAGCCCGATACATAAATCTGGAACAAAAACGGAAGTCCAGAACTATAGACCAGTAGCAGTTCTGTCAATACTCCCAAAAATATTTGAAACAATAATTTGCGAAAAGCTAAACAAACAAATTAAACCGTTTCTTCAGGGAAACCAACACGGATTTCTATCAAATAAGTCCACCGTCTCTAATCTTCTAGAACTCTCACAGAGAGTAGCAAGAGGATTAGATGCTCAACATCAAACTGATGTGATCTACACTGATTTCGCCAAGGCGTTCGACCGAGTTGATCATGACGTACTGCTACGAAAAATACATAGAATTGGCTTCGACAAACCCCTCCTAAATTTTTTTGTCACGTATTTAAGGAATAGGAAACAATATGTTTGCATCGACGGATACAGGTCTAGAGAATTCTCTGCATTCTCTGGAGTGCCACAGGGGTCAAACCTAGGTCCTCTACTATTTATAATCTTAATTGATGACATTCAAGAATGCATCAAACATTCCACTTGCCTGCTTTTTGCTGACGATCTAAAATTACTTAAGAAAATTTGTGATGGTCAAGATTGTGTCAAATTGCAAACTGATTTAGATTCAATTTCATCATGGGCTGATGAAAATAAATTATTTTTTAATACAAAAAAATGTGTCGCTATGTCGTATACACGTTCGAGAAACCCTATCAAATTCGATTATTGCATCAAAAATGATATATTGTCAAAAGTAAAATCCATCAAGGACCTTGGGGTAGTCTTTGATCCCAAACTTACGTTTTCGGACCATATATTGCAGTTGACGACATCATGCTACAAGCTTCTCGGATTTGTCATAAGACTCTGCAAACAATTTTCCAATCCCGAGGCAATGATGACTTTGTACAGCTGCATTATAAGGTCTAAAATCGAATACGCCTCTGCTGTATGGGCCCCATACCAACAAAAATATATTGAAAAACTAGAACAGATTCAAAAAAAGTTTTTGAGATACATGTATTTGAGAATGCACGGAGAGTATCCGCGATTCATGCATCACGAAGATTTGCTTGCCGAAACGCGCTACCAAAGTCTCCACTCGAGGAGGAGTGGGGCTCTTGCAGTAACGGCGTACAAAATTATTAATAATTTAATAGATAGCCCATACCTTCTGGAATGCTATAAGTTGTTCGTACCGAATAACTACAGCCAGGGACGTCACCATGATCTGCTTTGTATCCCACGTGGCAGAACGGACGTACTGGCTCGGCATAGCATGACACGAGGTATGGCGCTGTTAAACAACGCCTCCAAGACTATCGATATTTTTAATAGTAGTCTTAAAGAATTCAAGAGGCATGTTAATGCTATTAATCTATAACTTGTATTATTTGTATCATATATATGTAGTTAATGTTACATGTGTATTGTAAATGGACACAGTCTGTAATACACAAAAAAAAATAAAAATAAAAAAAAAAAAAATTAAAAAAAAAAATTTTGAAGGTACCTGAAGTTTTAAAAAAAAATAATCTGTAAAACTGTAAATCAAGTTAAAAATAATTTATTAGATAATAATAAATATATTTTATTTCTACTTACCCGGTTACTGAAACACCTATCTCCTCAATGATTCCTTCAAAAATCGAATAAACAGCGAACAAAACTGCTGCGAAAAAAAAATGCGTGCTCTCGCCTTGACCGCTATCTCTCAACTGAATGAATTCTGTGAAATTCAACGGTTATATAAGACATCGCGCGGCGCATTATTTTGCCATACATTTTTGTATGGCGGAGAATAGTTGAAAAATTCAGAAAGTTTAGGCGAATTACAATAAAAATCTAGATACACTGAAGTGCTTTTAATTTAATAGCTTGTTTTAACATAATGTTTACTCTGAGATTACGGAAGGATTTTTGGTAAAAATGTTTACAACAGGTTCAGGAGAGATAATCGCGAAGGTCTTTTTCAACGTTTTAACTAAAGTTGCAGTAGGTATAACTTATAGAATTTGTAAGATTACAGTAAAAAAAATTTAATCACTAGTAACTTTACACATTTTTCTAACTACCCGTATATAATTTTCTAGTATTGCTGCTACGAGACGCGGATGCTACTGCTAATGCGGAGCGATGTTTTCCAAACCCGACCCTTAAAAACCATGCGTCAATTTTACGAATGATTATCTTTACCGTACATCAAAATATGATTATCTTTCTAGGGTTAAAAAATCTACATTTATGAGCCTCAATAGAATTTTCATATATGAAGGTTTATGTTACAATGGATGTTTATAATGTGTCACAAAATAAAATAAAATACCTTAAAAGTTGGATTGAAAC
This sequence comes from Limnephilus rhombicus, assembly GCA_929108145.2. Classification (NCBI taxonomy): domain Eukaryota; kingdom Metazoa; phylum Arthropoda; class Insecta; order Trichoptera; family Limnephilidae; genus Limnephilus; species Limnephilus rhombicus. The sequence goes on along the minus strand of OV815295.1, from coordinate 24,295,562 downwards.
CAAGTTCTTCAATTACATTTGCACCAAATGATGTCATTTGGAACACACTGTTGTAATTTAGAATATTCTGCAAAAAAAGCTTTGATAGAGGTCTTGCTTGAATTTAGTGGTTCAGGTGGCGTCATCAGTTGTGTTAATTTGACTTTTCCATTCGCACAACATAATCCTGGCAGTTCGAGTCGAAACCTCAAATCATTACAATGTTGACAAATAGTGCTCATTGTTCCAAAATCGACCGATGTATCGCTGATACACAACCGATACTGTTGTGTCATTTATCTAAACGCCAAACGTTCATAGGTAATTGTTACGTTAGATCGTCTGTTTTGTTGCCTCTCACAAGTCGATGGTATAGGTTCTTTCGGAGTCGCGGTAGATCTCGCTTGAGAAATTCTCATTATATTTGCCTCCAAACGCTGCCAACTCTCTTCTTCAATCTCATTGTCTCGAAGATTGTGAACTCGGCTTGCGTTACGCGAACGCAGACCGATATTTTGACGCCTCATTGGTGGCATTTTCTTATCAATAAAAATAAATAACACGACGGTAAACCTCTAAACATTTATAATAAATAAAAATAAATATTTAGAAAAAAAAAATTCTGTTTGATTTAAAAAAAAATTCTTCCATACAAACCTTCTTCTGACAATATAGAACACAACAAAAAAAATAATTATCCAATTTGGTGCAGTCGTTCGTAAGTTATGCGCGTACATACATTTCGGCGATTCATTTTTATTAATATAGACATAGATATATAGATATAGATATACACGGTGTCCGGAAACTCGTAGTACAAGCGGAAAACTGGTGAACCTACATCACATAGAGAACCCAAATAAACATAAAGATTTTCAATTTAAGCATTTTTAAATTTAAAATTAAGAAAAAAAAAATTATTTAAAAAAAATTTTGACTTTTTAGGGTTAAAATTTTTGAAGAGCGGAAATGTCATCATGACAGATGGAAGATGTTATTCTAAAATTATTTATAAGTTTCTAAATCTCTTTTCGTGTCCATAGTTTATTTATTTTCATCTTAATAATTTATTCTCCCACCTCTTCTAGGCATTACAATATGGTTAATTAGCGGGTAAATATGCAGTTAGTCCACCTCACGGCTAACACGAAACGTTCGTGTTGTCGAAGTTTGATGCACGGATAATACGGAATGTTCCTTTTTTAACTAATAGATAATCAAATATGACATTTGTCGGAAGTACCAATCTTATAAAATAAATTCTCTAAAATAAACTCGCTTTTCATCATACTTTTAAAAAACATCCCAGGTTTTGAATGGTTTGTTTGGCTACGCAGGGTTTGTCTAGCGGGTTTGTGTAATTATTTTAATACATTTCTTTCAATGTTCTACTGTTATAAATACAGGTACAAACTTGTCAATGATGCATTCACTTTGTTTTACGCAAAAATATTGGCAACATTGATGAAATGTTAAAATAAAAACAATGAATAAACATGGCGTTACCGCGCAAGTGAAATTTTAACAAAATTAAAATGTTAAATGCATATTTTTTGCATGTTTTTTGGTCTCCCCCGACATAAATACTCACTTTTCGTAATAATAAAGCTAAATCTAACTGTTTGGATAAAAAGTTTTCCGTATTAACGAGTAAGCGGTTTAATGCATAAATAATAATTAGCGTACCTATTTATTTTGTTGTGTGGCAGCTCCGCATCTGGTAGCAATGATTTCAAATCCAAAAACACATCACAAACATTTGTCACCAATTGTTCAACTTTATCACAACTATCATCAACGACATTGGAGGGTACCCACCGCTTTCCCGCCCTGGTATAAATAACAGATTACTCTCTAACTAATAATTCAATTAATTTCATTCACAATTAATCACACAAAGAAAATAACTTATGAGTCACAATGTTACGCTATAATTAATAACGCACTATTATTTACGTTTCAAATAAAAATAAAACACAAGAAACACACATTTGATTTTGAACCGAATTAGTTTAATCTAATTAGTTAGTTAGTTAAATCAATCAAAAGAACATCCCACGTCAAAGCGTAAATACAAACTAATTGGGCGGTCCAGAACACGGAACTGTTTTCATACAACTCGAGTGAACTAGCGCTGTTTCGTTTTTTAAAGCGGTGCTAAAATGACACGCATGCGGGGACTCTGCGGCACATTCCTTGTATTTTTGAATGAATAACAACAACAGCAACCATTTTTATTTCCGTTCCCGAGATAAAACGGTCCAAGTCCGAAATTTGAAGAAATGAGTTTTTGATGATAATTTACTTGAAGTAAATACGTTTTACGTGAAGTAAAACATGATAATTTACTTGAAGTAAATTATCATGTTTATCAGTGGCAGAAAGATGGAAGTCCCATTATGTACCATGATGCAACAACTATCTTAGAAGCAGAAGGGTGTACCATGGGCTTTATTCCTTTTATAATACACCACATGTCATAACAAAATAGTCCACTTCATTTAGAGGCAGTAGGACTCAAGTACATGTTTTTGTTTTTTTTTTTTACATGAGCTCCACACAAGAGACCCTGAGAAAAATAATTTCCCTCGGGGCCTATGTCATCTTTGGGGATGCTGTGTGGAGGGTTTTTTAAGGAAGGGAAGGAGAGGAGAGTTCTGGGAAGGAAAAGGGTTTAAGGGGTGGGTAGGAATCTAGGGTTCAGCATGTCCTGGTCATCCGCCTGCAAGACCTAGACAAACCTCACCCCATGAACCCGGCACCCCTGCTAAATCACCAAACGTAGCGAACCACTTGGGGTGACCTATGGCAGAGGTGTTGGTTATCAAATAAAGGTTCCCGGGGCGGCGGTACCCATTCCCGCCTCCCAAATTGAAAGGTTGACTCAAGTCAGCGTTTTTTTTTAAACAATTATTTTTAAAGGCTTTACTATAAAAATTTCTTTTCATTTGCTCCTTTTTAAAACAAAACTAATTGATTTAATAATTAGTTTTTTTGTTATCTATCATACAACATCTCCTGAACATTTACCTTTTTGGACTTGCTTCCGTACAGAATTTGGTTCGCAAGTTCACAGTTTAAGGCCAAGCCATTCGGCTTAGTAGCTTACCCCTTCTATTTTGTTGATCGAACCGAGCGCAGAAAGGGACAGCAAATTTCGCATTGCACTTTGACTTGGAAGCGCGAAAATAATGAACAGCTGTTTTTAACCGTGAAACGACCGTACTACACGGAATAAAATTATGGATAATTTCAAAATAATGCTTTAAATCCGGATTTCTTTGTTTGTTTTCTTTTAATTAGTTTTTATTAGTTAGGTACTATGAACGTCAGTAATAATTTATAAGAATTTGACCAAAAAAAAAATCAACTTCTGACTCGATTTACTCGAAAACGAAAGCTCAAATCAAAAAAAAATTATACCACAAAATCGACTCCAAATGTGATGAGGATTCCCTAGTTTCCCGCTTGTACTACGAGTTTTCGGACACCTTGTATAGATAGATAGATAGATTAACAAAGTAAATAAAATCCACTTTTGCGCTTGAAATCGTGACCTGTGGACTCCGTTTGCCATGCGATATTTATGCCTATTCGTGGCGATATAAGGCACACCAATAATACAAACATTTTTATCTTGTGACTTTCTGTCAACAGTCAAATTATTTTATAACTTCCTCTTCCTCGTCTTCTTTCCTTCCCCACATTAAAAAAATAACAACTCGTTAGCAAAGATTTATTATTTATTTCTTACCGTGTTTTGTGAGGAAATTACCACCGAAATAATGCATATTATAAATTCTTTCGACAAAGATTTGTTTTCTCGATTTATTTGCCGTTAAGCTACCAAATTACTAGGCAAATGTTCTTACCCCCCTGTACTTAGTAACAGGGTGTGTTGTCAAGATAATTTAAACTGTATTTTTCATATAAATCTGTTTAATGTGCCGTGTAATCAACTGTAAAAATTCAAAACGAGGAAAATAAATTACTGTACTGTGCGCTGTTTGTTTTATTTTCTGACGGCCTTCGTGGTTGAGTGGTTACGATTATTGACTTCGAATCCGGAGGCCGCCGCCGGTTCAAATCCCAGCTTGCATAATCGATAGATTTGTTTTATTTTGCAATATATTAATTAAAAATAATATATAGCAAATTACAGTCGATCGATAAAGCATTTATCAATAGTGTCGGTAACTTTTTTTAAAAGCTCGGATGACGAGTTTTCGATATTACCAATAAAACCGTGCTGTGGAGGCTTTCAGTATCGAATGGAAATGTTGCTTGAAATGCTTTTCGACCGGATTTGGATAGCCAGGTACTTCTAAAACTTCATTTTCCCCATCTCCTTTTCATCTTCACTCTTTTCAGCTCCAAAACATATCCCGCTTGGGGATACTAGTCTCACTGCCTTCAGATCGGTAGGAGAGTTGGGATTCTTGTGGGGAACTCACAGAAAAAAATGTACTTCTGGAGTTGATAAAACTGTCAGATTAGTTACTGAATTAGTGCGGATATCCATCGAGACCTATTAGTTTCAATTCATCTGCTAGCTAAATCCTTCATCATGACACAAGCAACTTTATTCAATTATCGTGATGCTACTCGTAGTTCCAATATTTTTTTAGATATTCGTAAACCGAGAAAGTTTTACTTTTTAATACTACATGGATGTACGATGAATTGAGAAAGTAATTTTTTTTAAATTACAGGGAATTGATGAATAATTCGGGGATGCCACGAGAATTAATATTCAACATAACCACTCGGACCCATAAGCTTGTTTACACAACAATGTAACATTACTAGTACGACGTATGAGCCGTACCTGAGTTATTGATAAAATAGCTTGCAATATATTTTTTTTGTTTATTAAAATAAAGACAAACATTCCCGGGTTACGAATAACTCAATAATGTTTGAAAATTTCCTACTACCACCACAGAAAGCCGAAAATGTTGCTTGTATTGTGATGGAGGACTTAGCCAGCCGAGGAATCGAACACGCGACGCCCAGGTGGGACCCAAGCGCTATGCCCACTCAACCACAGACCAGTTAACTCAACTAACATGTAAGCTGTTAGGACAATGGGGCAAACTAATAAACTTATTTTAATTTTTACACAACTAATACACAACCTTCAAAGAAGAAGAAGGGTTAATGTTGTTTACCAGTTGTGTAAAATTTATAACAAGTATTTATTAGTAAGGGGATATGTTTAAACAAAAAAAAATTCCCTTTCATAAATAATTTCAAATCGTACATAACGAGGAAAATTAAAAATAGCTTTGCGAATCCCAATCTACCCTATGTACAGGGAGTACGCCTTTATATTTTAAGTTAAATATATTTAAATCGTCTGATTCCTCGTCGATCCCATTTTTAAGCAGCCTGTAGCTTGACTGGTCAAGCTACAGGCTGCTTAGGATAATAGAAACAAGTGAGACGATCCATGAACCGTTGTTCGTATGAATCCGAGCGCATAAAGGTGTCGATAACATCGATTACCTATACTACTGCAAATCGTATATCGCCATTGTTTCTATCTACACACCAAATGCATTACTTTCATTTGGTAGCCACTTTGATAGTCTGTGAAGTTTGATTGTAACTCGGCGACAGTCGGTACGCATCCTCGCCATTTTTCCCTTTGTTTCTATTTTATCATTAGAGACAACAAATACAATTATGAAAACAACCCCAAACGAGCAATGGATTTGTTGAAGTGTGAAATTTTGTAGATTTATAGAAAATATATCTGATAATAAATATGGATACCCGACAGTTGGCTCCCCGAAATTGCAATTATTATAAAATTTAAAAAATTTGTGCATATTTTTGGGCATTATTTACAGTGCGTTTATGTGGCGAACCCCCATTAAAAAGATGAGAAACTAAAACCAACTTGTTTTATAATAATACTAGCTGGTCGGGGGCGTAGAAATGCCATTCAAATAAATAAATTGATTACCCCTGCGTGTCCTTTCCCATGCGTCCCCTTTCCCTTCCACCTTCCCCGCTTTCCCCCTTCCTCATATCTTCCCTCTCCGTGAACCACACCTACCCCGTTCTCCTTACCCCTGCCTTTCCTCCCGGCCACTAAAATATATTAAATACACACATTTTGTAATAAAATTGAAATTAAAACACTTTTTAACTTATTTCCACTTATTTATTTCACCAGTACCGGTTTCATCCTAAAATTCTGTAACAAAAGAATGTCAATTGCCAGCCTGAAGATGTCCATAATAGGATGAAACCGGTACTGGTGAAATAAATAAGTGGAAATAAGTTAAAAAGTGTTTTAATTTCAATTTTAATACAATATAATTCCACCACGTATAACAGAACAATAAATAAACACACATTTTGATTTACACACATTTCATAACGCCAGAACTTAGCCTATATGTTATTCTGATGTATGAGCTATATTATTGTAAAGTTTCTTTAAAATCCATTCAGTAGTTTTTGTGTGAAAGAGTAACAAACACACATAACAATAACAACAATAACAAAGTCAGTGACAGACGTCAAGTAAAATTTTGCTCCTTATAAAATAGTGAAATGAAGCGCAAAAAGTTTATTTTGAACATTATAAAACTTGTGTAGCGATTCATCATAGTGCTGCGGTAAAACTGGAGCAAATATTATGTATGTACTGAACCATATTCTTAAAAGAAACTCATTTTAAAAAGTCAAATAACAGTGATTTTTAATAATTTGGATGCTCTACCTACACATGGTATTTTTATGCTACCCGTTAATAGAGGGCAGTAAATAACCACATGCATTAATAAAATTATAAATAAGTTTCACCACTAATCAACAGATGGCAATGCATGCGTAATTTGTAAAGGAAAATATTTTAATACAACTATTGCCCAATAGATGGTGATAGTTATTGTAAACATCAACAAAATATTTATATTTTTTATAAATAATAATATAAAATGACTTCCCTAACACCAGAGGAGAGGCTGAAAAATGCTAAAATTCTTGTGAAAAATTTTAACAAAACATTGACTTCTAATATTTTGTCAAAGGATCAAAAGACTTCTCTAACTGAAGCTATGTGCGAAATGATGAGTCATATTGAGGCCATGGTACAAGAATGCAAGGCACCAATAAACAATGAGAATGTTGGACTCGACAGATTGTTTCAATCATTATCTAATATAGATAAGAACATTGAAAATCTCAAATTAAATATTGAATCGAAATCGTACGCTGAAGTTACTAAAAATGGTAAAATTAATGAAGAACAAACCAATTGTAAAAAACATGAACCTATCGTCATTATTAAGCCAAAAGATAAGGATCAAAAAAATACCGTAACGAAGGACGAAATAAAACAAAACATAGATCCTGTTAATTTTGGTGTTACCGGAATAAGAAACTTTAAGCAAGGGGCTATAATCGTAGAGTGCAAGAATATAGCTGCAACAAAAAAGATGGAAGAGCAAATAATTTCAAAGATGGGAAAAAAATATGACGTGAATACACCAAAACCCAAGAATCCCAAACTAAAAATTATTGGTCTATCGGATAAATTCACTCCAGAAGAAATTGTTTCAAAAATTAAGATGCAAAATGATTACCTGCAAACAGTTGAAGCGAAAATTGACATAAAATATATAAAAGAAATAAAAACTAAACGAGGTGACGTCAACTTCACCATTTTCATGGAAGTCGATGGAAAAACTTACGATATAATGTTACAAGAAGGTAAAGTAAATATTGGATGGGATAGATGTCGGGTTTTCGACAACATCTCACTTCTAAAATGTTACAAGTGCAATGGCTATATGCACAAAGCACAAGACTGCAGAAGTGAAAAAGCTTGCACTCGATGTTCCAAAGCACATGACAATGTAAACTGTCAAAACGACATTCAGTGCATTAACTGCAAAAAAATTAATGAGAAATTAAAATTACAATTGCCAACTGACCATTATGCTTGGAGTAATGAATGCTCGGTACATTTGAGGAAAATTGAAGCTGAAAAGAAGAAAATTGATTTTTTATGCCATTAAAAAACTCCTCTAAAAAACACCAAACAAAAATTTGCCAGCTGTACTACCAAAATGTCAGAGGCCTTAAAACAAAATTAAGTTTACTTCAATCTACACTACCAATGTTTGGGCACGAGTTTATACTACTTTCTGAAACGTGGTTAGAACCTAATATTCATTCTAGTGAATTAGGTTTTATAAATCATAATGTGTATAGATTAGACAGAAATACATTGACAAGTGCTAAAAGCAGAGGTGGTGGGGTTTTAATCGCTATCAGCAAGAAATACAAAGCAAACTTAATTACAACTAAACACAAACTTCTTGAACAAATCTTCGTGCAAGTGAATGTTGCCAGGAATAAAAAGATTATTGTTGGTTGTATTTATATCCCACCAAATTCAAGCAATGAAGTATACAGGTGCCATAGTGAGGAAGTGGAAGTTATACTAAAAAAGCATGCAAATGCAACATTCTTGCTTGCTGGTGATTATAATCTTCCAAATGTGAATTGGGTGAACAAGGACAATAATATCAGTGTAAGTGAGTCTGAACGCATTATTCTAGACATGGCGTTATTTCTAGGCCTGAATCAGGCAAATACTATATCAAATGTAAATCATCGTACTCTAGACTTATGTTTTTCTAACTTAGAGTCCCTAGTAATTGAAGAATGTAGTGAACCGCTGGTGCCCATTGATGGTTATCATCCTCCACTGGAAGTTATTATTTCTAATGTACATGTTAATACCTGTAAACTGTCTTTCAGTTACCAAAATTTTTTCAAAACTGATTACGAGAAAATATGTAATTATCTCCTCTCTTTTGATTGGTCATCTGTGCAATATGATGATATTAACACAGCTACCAATAAATTTTATTCTGTTTTGGGAAAGGCTATTAGCATCTATGTTCCAACCGTAATATGTAAGCCAAACACCTATCCAAAATGGTACACCAAAGAACTTATAAATCTACTTATCACCAAAAAACTTAAACATAAAGACTATAAATTATATAAAAAAAATTCTGATTACAGTGAATTTAAATATTTAAGAACTTTGTGTAAAAAGATGTCCATTACTTGCTACCGTAACCATATAAATGAAATTCAAAACTCCATAATAAACAATGTTAATTATTTTTGGAAATATTCGAAATCTCTTAAAGAAGATGATTCTGAATTCCCGAGCATTATGCACCTAAATGGTAGCCATAGCAATAATACTGATGGTATTGTTAACTTGTTTGCAAAATTTTTTAAAAGTGTTTATTCAACAGACGCAAATAATGCTCCTCTTCCACCAACAACTCTAGATGAAATTCTTGATATTTCGCAGTGTACCATAAGTCTCTCTGATGTAGTAACTAAAGTTAAATCATTAGATATCAACAAATCTGCAGGACCGGATAATATCCCCACAATATTTATCAAAGAATGTATCAAAGTAATTGCTCTTCCATTAACCAAACTTTTTAATTTATCTTTATCCAGTGGAATTTTTCCCGATATATGGAAAACTAGTTATTTGACTCCAATTTTCAAAAAGGGCGATAAAAGTGATATTTGTAATTATAGACCAATATGCATTCAATCCACCATACCAAAACTATTTGAAAGCCTAATACTTGACAAACTTTTTGCCCAAATAAAACCTGTAATATCACCTTACCAGTTTGGATTTATGCCAGGTAGAAGTACACTTTCTAACTTGATTATTTATGAAAATTTTATAACCAATGCTTTTAAAGAAAAAAAACAAGTAGACTCTGTCTATACTGATTTTAGTAAAGCCTTTGATTCAGTTTCCCATAAAATTCTCATTTGGAAATTAGAAAAGCTTGGTATATATGGCAGTATATTAGCTTGGTTTGAAAGCTATCTTACTGGAAGACAACAAATTGTTAGAATAAAATCCTCTTTGTCGGAAAAAATTTATGCAACAAGTGGAGTTCCACAGGGTTCACACCTTGGCCCAATATTATTTATCTTGTTTATAAATGATCTTTCAAAAATATTTCATGATGTATTTATCTTACTTTTTGCTGATGACCTCAAAATTTTTAGAATAATTCAAAATATTTACCATTGCAACATTCTTCAAGATAATATCAACAAATTGTTAATTTGGTGTAATGAAAATAGACTTTACTTAAATATCTCAAAATGTCATATAGTTAGATTTTCTCGAGTAAAAAATCCAGTGATCTTCAATTACAACATTGATAACAATATTCTGGAGACCTTAACACAAATTAAAGACTTGGGCATCACTTTTCAATCTAATCTTTCATTTGTTAACCACATAACAGAAATCTCTAATAAGGCTTTAAAAATGTTGGGATTTATAACTAGGCTAACTAGAAATTTTAACAATATTAAGTGTATAAAACTGTTATATTTTGCATATGTTAGAAGTCAACTTGAATACAATTCTCCCGTCTGGAACCCATATTACAATATACATGTACAAGCTGTTGAAAGAATACAAAACAAATTCTTACGTTTTCTTAATTTTAAAATGGGTATTCCAGCAATTATGTTGAACTACAATACTATTTTGAATGATATGAATATGCTTAAATTGTCAGACAGAAGAACTTTCACTGACTTGGTATTTCTGTATAAAATTCTAAATGATTTAGTTGACAGTCCGGTATTGCTCGAATTGATAAGCTTCCGGATTCCACTACGTAATACTAGAAGTCAGGATTTATTTCAGTGCAGTAATTCTGGAACTAACTACCATATGTATTCCTCTTTACCCCGAATACTAATGGAGGGAAACAATTATATCAAGTCAGTGGACATATTCAATTTATCTTTAAACAAATATAAAATATTGTTACGAAGGCAGTTCAGTTATGTACAATAAATACTGTATATTTCTTACTATTCATGTGTAAAAGCCCCGAAAAAGGGCGTTAATAAATAAATAAATAAATACATCGTAAGATAATCACATTGTACATAGCCCTCCATTAAAATTCAGTAGTTAAAACCCGCATCACCGCATCGAAATCGGTACCTATTTCCATTTTGTGCGTGGTATAATCCGCACAAAATACTGTGCACAAAAAAATCTTGGCCCGTACAAATCGCTCTGACGGTGATTTTAACGAAACTAGGCTTTTCTATGCAAAATTAACACACGCTTGGTGCGTCGATCCTGAGTCATGTGATATCACGTGATCTCCGAATATTGACGAGTATTACTTACCGATCGAGATCGTCGCAAAATGACCGTTGACCTTTACACCATACTTACACATAATAAAATAGCACTTAACTTGCTATGCACCTTGCATGGCAAGTTAAATGCTATTTTTTATGTTATATTATAGTATTTAACTTTGTAGTCATTTTGTACATTTTTTGTATTTTCTTGGTTCTGCATTTCTTCAACCGTTTATTAATGGCATTTCTAAACCTACTATTGAAGTAGACCGATTTTGACTTATGTTTCCGTATTATTATTTTTTAGACCTTATGCAATAAATGAATGGGTAAGCAGTGAAATATTATGTCATATAAATTAAAGGGATAAACTTTATAAAAAATGGAAAAGTACACCAACAAACAAAACATATGAAACAGAATATAAAAAAACACGAAACCTTGTCAATAAACTCATAAATAAAGATAAAACGAACTACTATAATAATAAATTTAAAAACTGTTTTAATGATACAAAAAAAACCTGGGACGAGATAAATAATATTTTAGGACGTAAACCCAAAAACGATTGTGATCAAACTATAACACGATATATGTTAAAAGATAGAACTGAGGATTCTGTGTCAAATGATTTTGTGAATTACTTCTCGGATAGCATCAGCAACATGTTACATAAATGCAATCACAAAGCTACTAATATAGTACTGGAAGAACTACCTCACAGTTTAAATATACCAAGAGCTACTATAACCGATATTGAAAACATTGTTAAAAAAATGAAAAACTCTAAAAGCACAGGTATTGACAATATAAGAATGTTTGATTTAAAAAGAAATATAAAAACTCTTGGGCCAATAATTACTCATTTAATAAATTTGATAATAAATCAATCAAAAATTCCACAAGAATTTAAATGTAGCATTACTAGACCAATATTTAAAGGTGGAAAACACAGTGAACTGGGAAATTATAGGCCTATTAGTATTCTACCAGCATTAGAAAAAATTCTTGAAAAATTTTTATCAAATAAATTAAATAATTATATTGAAAAATTCTCTATCATTGATCCAAGTCAATATGGTTTCCAAAGAAAAAAAAATACTGAAAAACTACTGCAAGATTTTTCCAATTACGTAAATAACCAATTGAATAATAAATTACATGTTATTGTTTTATTTATTGATAACTCTAAAGCTTTTGACACAATTAACTCAAAAAAACTGCTTAAAACTCTAGAAAAAATTGGAATAAGAGGAAATGTGTTAAATTTATTTAAAGATTATCTTACAGATAGAAAAATATGTATCAAAATAAATAATACTTTTAGTAAAACAAAAAATGTATCTGCAGGAGTTCCACAAGGTTCCATATTAGGACCTACACTATATATAATTTATGTAACCATAATGAAAAAACTTTTCTCTTTTGTGAAACATTTTGTATTCGCAGATGATACGGCATTGGTCATATCACATAAAGATCTAAAAATTGCAATTGAACTCATGCAAATTGACTTTAATCAACTCTGTAAATGGTCACATGATGCAGGACTATTAATAAATGCTAAAAAAACCAAAGTAATGCATATAAGATCACCTAATGCCAAATTTCAATTTAATCCTAATATTATATCTCATAATTTTAATTGCATTCATAAAAATATTCCAACTAATTGTAAATGTGAAAGCTTAGAATTAGTTTCGGAATACATGTATCTTGGTGTTACTGTAGATTGTTTTTTTAAATGGGACAAACATATAAAAAAAACCTGTAAAAGACTCAGATCGATTGCTGGCAGAATGTACACATTAAATTTTTTCCTATCAATTGAAACACTTAAAATAATTTATATGTCACTAGCAGAATCTATTATAAGATATGGATTAACAATATGGGGAAATACTTCTATAACCAATCTGAAACAAGTGCAAGTTGTACAAAACGCAATTGTAAAATTATTGGTCGTCCCTAATATTTTCAAACAGAGACAAAATAAACCGTTGCTGTTTCAGAGTGCCAAAATTTTACCTGTTAAGGCAATACTCTGGCACAAAATTATAATTCAACATATATTTACCCCGCAGCATAAAGAGAAATTAGAACATAAATACAGCACTAGATTCACGCGTAACGACGGATTAATAGTTCCGAAATTTAACAATAAGTACGGACAGAGAACGTTTGAATATATCATACCGAAGATATTTAATTTATTACCTGACACTATAAAGCAATGTAATTCTATGAATAAGGTTAAATATATGGTGAAAAATTGGCTATCGGAAAAAAAAGATTTATATTGATTTTGATATGTATGAAAAAATGTTGTATCTGTAGATATAAGATGTAAATTTTAAATTTCAAAAATGTATAAATATGTAACTAAAATATAAGCACCTTGTTGACAAGCCGATTCAATTGGCTTGGCAGGACTTGTTTGTTGATTATATTATGTATTATCTATTATTTCAATTAAAAAAAAAAAAAAAAAAAAAAAAAAAAAAAAAAAAAAAAAAAAAAAAAAAAAAAAAAAAAAAAAAAGATAAGTCGTTATATCCCTTAGTAGTAATATAATAAATAAAATCATTTATTGATCTCCTATTGGTCCATCGGATCGAAGATTGTGGGAGCCAATATCTTTCCCCAATGTTCTTCGACGCTCGATCCTGAAGTCAGGTGCGATTTAATGATGATGAATGGGTACAAAGCGTGGGTAGATTAAAAAAAAAGTTTTTCATAATGAACAAAATAATTAAAGTGAATAAATTTAAATAATATTGTATTGTAATATAGTATAAAATGTATGTACGGTTTGGCAATTAGGTGTAGAAAATAAATTATGGCGCTGCGATCGTTTTTTAGGTTTTAAATAACAACACCAAGATGGCTCATACGGCAATGAACGTATTTCATAACGTATTTGTATTTTCAAAAATTTTGCACAAAAAACTATAATTTAATAGAAGTTAATAATAGAAGTAAAATTGTAATTTACATAATATAAGTAAAATAAAACAAAATAAATTTTAAGTGGGCGTTTATTTCGTTAAAAGGTAATAATAATAATAATATAATAGGGCATTACAGGATGGGGCGGTACATATACAAATCAAACACAAACAATTTACATATCACAAAAACTAATAATAAAAACAATTAAAAAAAACCATATTCGTCAGAACTTTTATTCAAACAATTTAAGGTCAGAATATAAAGTGCATTTTACTTTTATCATGCAACATTACAAAGTTATAAAGATAATATTCAAAATACAGTTGCAAAGTTTATAAACAAAGCCGATGGAATACAAAATTTTTCGTAAATATTCCCGGCTACCATCAAATCCAATGTCTTCTTTGAGTACGGTTAGTGAAGTTCTTAAAGTTGGGACTTCTTTACGTACTATGTTAAAAAAATGAATTTTTTGACGAATGGCACAAATATCAAAATCATTAAACTCTTTTTTAGGGCGCCCCATTTTCCGTTTTCCTGGTATTTCAAATTTTCCATCTGCTTTTTCCCCTTTCTTGACGATTCGCCTTGCCGTTGATTGAGATTTACCTGTGTGTGAAAAATATCATAAAAATTATTATTGTAGAAGATATTTAAAAAAAAACACAGTAGATAATCTTCATTAATAAAAAAAGGGGAAAATTAAGAAAAAACTAACTTTTCTATGAGTTTAAAGGAGTTTCATATTTTTATTTTTTTTTAATCGAATTATTCCCTTTTTTCTTGTGGCTTCACATGAACTGTCAAATGATAGTGTCAAATTCGGATTTTTAAACATAAACTCAAATCAGATTGTAGTGGTTATAATCGCTCGAAAATTGGCATAAATCTAGTAATACTAATAAAATTTATTAAACCAACTATACTACGTACCTACCGATAATATCTGCAGTTCGTTTGTAAATATCTTCTAAATTAGACATAAGCTTCTTCGCGCGATATTTGGCTAGGCAGCGTTGAAAAACGCAGTGTATAACCCCTCTTGCATCACTACGTATTGGTTTATTCATTTTAATTAAATTCAAACAATGCACAGGCAAATAATGAATAAAAATATTATTAAATAAGCGATCTTCTACTCAGATTTAAGACAATAAATTGACCATAACATGCGATAACATGACAGCCATAGGAAACGTCAAAGCAAAGCAGTAATTTGGTGCTGCCCATAGTAATGAAAACATTTAGTTCTAATTTATTTAATTTCTAGACTTACTTACCAATTTTTTTTTCTAGAATTAAAAAAAACTATTCAAATATTTTACCTTATTAGGTACGAAATATTTGTATAAATTGAGTATTTGAAAACGATAATTAAATAATCAAAATAAATTGGGGGACTCAAGAGATCCCTCTTCGGATCGTATGTGATTTATTTTTCGGTACGAAGGTTAACATCTTAAAAATGTAAATTTATCAAATAAAAAAATATATTACTGTAGAACGATTGCGGCGTTAAAAATATTCACGCGATTGCGATTTATGAAAAGAAAACTTTTAATAAAAAAAAACTCTTCTATGTTCTTTTACGGTTTGTTTTTCTTAGGTTTAGACCAGGACTTCCCAACCAGGGGGGCACGCCCCCCTAGGGGGGCGTAGAGAAATGTCAGGGGGGGCGTAATGGGTTTTAACCAAAGCTCCAGCAAAGAATGAACACAGAATCGAACAACTGGTACAGAGCATGCGTATAGAGAGATCAAGTATCTCATCAGTACTTTAAAAGTTTTTATTTATTTGTTCTAAAATTACTTTGAAAGTTGTTAGTCATTTTCTAATTATAAAAATATAATTTAAATAAATAAAAAATAATAAAAGAATCATACGTAAAATTAAAAGAAAACTAAGAAATGTAAATGTGATAGTAATAAATGATTAAAAGTGTACCTACTCTTCTATTAAAGATCGATAACAAATAAATATTTTGTATCTGTATAGTACCTATTTGAAATTCAAATAGATCATTAGTTCATTTTTAAAAAATGTTGTTCGTAATTTTGTTGAAACATAATTAAGGGGTCGTCCATTAATCATGATGTTTTTTAGCAACTTTTTAACCCCCGCTCTCTCAGTGGTGATATGTGGTGAGATTTTAAGCTAGCCCCTCCCCCCCTCCATACCCAAAATCACGTGTATTTTTTTAATACAAAGTATATTTAAATTTTCAGAATATTATCTTTAAATGTAGGTATAATAAATACACGTGATATCCCATCATACCCTCCCCCCCTCTAAGGGGGGCATGAAAATATTTTTTTTTGGTTCGGGGGGGCTCGGCGAAATAGAGGTTGGGAAACCCTGGTTTAGACTTTAAGGACAGCACACCACAGCGGTCTCCGGGGCATTTTAGGCTTTCTGCCTGCCTTTAAGAATAAAAAAAAATAAAAAAAATGTGCAATTCACACGCGGTAGTAGTGAAACCTTCAGAAAATGAAAGTAGACAAGAGTGGGGAGGCTACGAAGCACCGCTCTAAGAGGAGACCGATAGGCTAAGAAGAACCTCACGAAGAGGAGACCGATTATACTATCTCATCTTCTCGTAGGCTAAATCCAATAGATTTTTTTTGTTTTTTTTTTATTATTTTTTTTTTTACATAAATTATAATAAACTTTTTACAATAATTAATTACATTATACGTGTATTTGATGTACCCCCATAAATAAGCAGGTCTTGTGTGTATGGGGGGTGTTATTATATTGGTTCATTTTATTATTTTTTATCCAGTTCAAATTTTCAGTATAATTTTTAAGCTGAGTTTTAAATTTTTTTATGTTACTGTTCGTGTTTCTGATTTTTTCAGGTAGTAAATTAAAAAATTTAACTCCGAGATATTTATGATTTAACTGACTTATTGTTTTTTTACATTTTGAAACAGGAAGTATTGATGTTTGTCTAAGATTTCTATTATTTTTAAAGGGTGCAACTTTATTTTGAATATTATCTTTATAAATTTGTAATGTTGCGTGATAAAAGTATAACGCACTTAATTTTCTGACTTTAAATTGTTTGAATAACAGTTCTGATGAATATGAGTAGGTTTTTTTTTAAATTGTTTTTATTATTAGTTTTTGTGATATGTAAATTGTTTGTGTTTGATTTGTATATGTACCGCCCCATCCTATAATCCCGTTTTCTATAATTGATTGACAAAAGTGTAGTATGTGGTTCTAAGTAATTTTTCGTTTAAAATATCTGTTAAGCATCTAAATATATATGTTAGTTTCCTTAATCATGTATGTATTTGTCTCTTTTTAGTGTCGCTCTTTTTCGTTTCATTGAGTTTCAAATCACAACGGTGATAAAGGAGTTTTCACTTCAAAAATCATTTAACTTTTTAGTGGAAATAGTATCTACTTTTGACAGTATAATTCACCCTGTATATTATTTCAACAGTGCATTAAAAAGCCATTACCGCCCTCGGTATAATATAAATACAAGGTACAAGGGTAGAATCTAGTGCCTGTTTACGGAGGGCGGCTTACATGGGGTATTTAATACAAGGCGGCGGTGTAGTAATGGGAAAATAGAAAATTAGCTTCGGCAAACAAGAAGTAGGTGGCGACACCGTCGGTTGCTGTGACGTCATAATAACTTCTGGGATGTTGACTCGGGAACGGTGAAAACTGTTTGATTTGGGAAGATTGATTTAGAAAGCATCAGTTAATATTAGTAATGAAGTGTTTGTAATTCTTGACTATTTAATTAGTATGATACTACTGAGGTCATTTAATTAATATATTTTCTGTTGAAGCACATATATCGTGACGTGATATCTTCATACATATAAAAATCTCGTGTCACGGTGTTTGTGGTCGCACTCCTCCGAAACGGTTTAACCGATTTTTATGATTTTTTTTAATGTATATTTGGTAGGTACTAGTATAGGTTTTAAATTATATTTCGTACCGCTAGGTGATTAGGGTATCCCAAAGATATTGAAATACAGAAGAGATATGCTATAGTGTCCGCGCAACTGTCGCCGGACTACGCGCTAATTACCGTAGTTTTCATACAAAAAGAATTTTGTTCATTTCGTTGATTTTTTGAAAATGTGCATTAATATTGGTTAACAATATATTTTGAATCAGGGAAGAATTCTTTCATTTAGTTTAACGTTCGTTTGGTTTATTCGTTAATTATTTGTTCTTTTAGTTTATTTGTTAATTAGTAAACAATATCGGCGACACCCGGAAGCGCAGACCCACATAGTAAAAACAGCAGATAGCACATCTACTTATATTTCAATATCTTTGGGGTATCCCTATCCAGCAAAAATCTGTTTTTTTGACATTATTTGATTTTTTTTTATTTGGCATCAAAAAATACCTATAATCCCAAATTTTAACCCGTGATTTAAGTATTTTTGTAGGAACAAATAATTAAAACTTCTTTCGTATTTCAAACAGAACGAAATTATTTATGTTGTTGAATGGCAGATGGCGCTACGTCCGCCTCATCGAACTTTCATCCATACATGCGCAAGATATTCACGAGAAGTGTCGCGTCATTTTGATATTTCATTCGGCATCATGTTCGCGCGTGGGCAAACCATCGAGCTTATTTGTGTTGGCTGAAGACGGACTGACAAAAATATCGTACACTCAATTGCTCTTCGAAATTCATATTAATATTTTTCATTTCATTTTCTTACTTTAGTTGGTGTTTTTTTGTTTTTATTGGCGATCATCGTCTACAGCGCTCCATTCCTCTTTCCGTCATAGATCCCATCCCCACACACTTACAATACATTAGTTATTTTTTATTTAACAACCAAAATATTCACTAGAAATAATTTATACGGCAGAACAATGTTTGTCGGGTCAGCTAGTTATAATATAAAATAAAACAACAACTTTGTAAACGTGACTTTCATTTTTTATACCTTTCGCCGATCAGGTTTCGCGACTACTTCAGGGCAGAATAATCCTACAACCCAAAGTTCTGTTTGTGTAATTCTGGTTCAACGAATCCGGATTTGCTATGAATTTAAGTGTAATTTTCAAATTTATTCCGAAGAGTCCCAACTACTCCCAACCGTCCGCCTGTGAGACTGTATGATCCCCGATTGGGGTGTATTGAGATGCTGAATTAAGGGAAGAGGAAAAGGAAATGGGCATGAGGAAGGTGGGAAAGTACCTGGGTACTCAGATCTGGTTACCAAAGACGGCTAAATATTAATGCGAATATATGTTTTGTAGGAAATGGGCATGAAGAAGGTGGGAAAGTACCTGGGTACTCAGATCTGGTTACCAAAGACGGCTAAATATTAATGCGAATATATGTTTTTTGGGCCCTTGTGATATTGCAGCGCTTCGACAGCAACGGGATATAAATTTCACACTCTAATATGTCGCTGGTTCTATTTTATAAAATATTTATTTATTGTTTATTTCTAATTTCAAGAGATACTGTTATCATTATAAGTACAATTAGATAATATTCAAATGAAATTTACAGTCGCCCCTGGAACCTTTATTGGATAACCAGCACCTCTGCCATAGGCCACCCCAAGTGGTTCGCTGCGTTTGATAATTTAGCAGGGGTGCCCGGGTTCACGGGGTGAGATTTGTCTAGATCTTGGAGACGGATGACTGCGACACACTGAACCCCAGATTCCTATCCACCCTTTTTCGTCCCAGAACTCTTCTCTCCTTCCTTTCCTTAAAAAACCCTCCACATAGCATTAGCAGATTTTTTTTTCCTGTGTGGAGCTCATTTAAAAAAAAAAAAGAAATACCAAAGAAATGTGAAATCGTGTTAAATGATTATATGTAATATGTTTGTAAAAGATCTGATATAAAACAAAGTACCTATATTGTGTGTGTGATAAAAACTAGTATTTAGCTATAGGATACAATTATTTAATATGTGCTACAAAAAAAAATTGTGAACTTCTCTTGGTATAGAATATTATAAAATGTTATAAGAGAGAACATTTTATTTAAACAGAATAAAAATACCGTAAATACTCGTATGAAAAAAAGGTTAATTGATAGCAAGTGGAATCGTGCAAAATTGTCAAAATCATGTATATCTGTTCATACATTCGTATTTTTATTTGCAAATCGTTTAATTCTAGAAACTGGCTTGTAAATAGAGTAATTTATTTAATTTCAACGGTTTACATATACCATAAGATCTGATTACGTGTCACAAAAACAAAAATAATTATATAGAGATAATAAAAAAAAATTGTTCAACAGATGATTGTGGCATTTGAATGAGAAATGACACCAGAAAGACAATTACGTACAAAAATCTATAGTACAAAAATCCATAGTACAAATAGAATTAAAATAGACTGAAAAGGTTTGATAGCATAGCCCTCTGGTACCTACCTTCCTTCCTTAGAATTGAAGTTATTGTTACCATCAAAATTATCTTTGCTCGGAATGACTCTGAATGTTAGCTCTCTCAATTCAGGACTGTCAGTTTTTGGTTTAATAATAATTTTTTAAAATTTATTTTTTAAATATTTATACTGAGGGATCAGTAGGATTTATAGGTCCAATTGGGAGTTCTACCGAGCCAAACCCTCTGATATGAAAATATCTGGAGTCGGTGAATTAATTTCCCATTTGGTCTCTGGTAGGTGACATATTGTTCTTGTATTGTTTTGTATTTATTATACTTATATATAGTGCAATTGCCTAGCGTGAATTGACTAGATGATCATTTATGGAAAGCTGTGTGAAAGGGTTTTGTTTTTCCTGTGGGGAAGACTTAACCCGGACATGAAGTCTGAAGACGATAAATTTGGATTAAAAATAATAATTTTGAATAAGATAAAACATTAAACATATCAGCTAACACACTTCTGTCTGATATTAAAGATATCTGAAGTAAGTAATTTAGAATCTGTAGTAAAATATGATATAGCCATGCAGAAGAATAGTATCAAGCCTAACTTTGATTATTGTGATTAAGGTATGTTAAATGTTATTAAAGTCTTCTTATAACTATATTTCTTGAAAACTAGATATATCAATGCAGGATCTGAATTCACAATGGAAAAAAAGATGGATAAGAATTTAAGATAAGATAAGAATTTTCGTGATGTGAGCTTTCTCACATTTTGAGAACCGTTACGGTGAACATGTTTCGCAACTGCAGGGAAGTTTAAAAAAATATATAATTTCTTAATAAAGCGTTTCGGTAGCTACTTCAAAATAAACTTGATTTAATCTCAATAATGAACCCACATTTATTATTTAAAGTTTGATTCAAGAAACGCAATATAAAAATCAGGTTATAAATAAATTTGAATCGAAATTTCCCTTTAATATTCCACTTGCGAACGATCGAATAGAGATTTGCTGACTGTACGCTATTCGCCAGCTGTACTCTTTTGGAATATTGAAAAACATACACGGGGGTGTAGCGGAGTGGTATAAATCGGGGATTACAACTTGCAACGGCTACCAATAATATTGGCGAGGGTTCGGAACTTCAACTCGCTTAGGGAAAACGTTGATATTTTATAAAATACTTTTACTAGATTGGCCTTTCCAAATTTTTTTATACATCCTTATGCATACTATTTGGTTGAAGAGATATATTTTATATCTTGAATAGGGCACAAGAGTTCCAACTAAAAAAACTTCAACACCCATTGAGACTATGCCATCCCCAATTGGGGGTGTTATGAAGCTGAAAGGAGTGGGTAAGAATATAATATGTGACAGAGGAAGGTTGGGAAATACCTGGTCATTCAGATATGGTCACTGTGGTGTACCTATGTTGATTTATCTGAAGAACAATATAACTCTAATGATCGGGAGTTTTATGTTATGAGTAGTGACCGACCGAAGGTTCGGTTTCGGCAGAAAATCTGCCGAAACCGAAACTCTATATTCTTGAACGATCGCGCGTCGTTCGGCTGACTTCGGGAAAGTTCGTGGCTCGAGTGTCACCTGCCATCGTCAGCTGAGGTTGCTGGCCGATCCGGGGTGATTGTGTTGTGAGTTTATGTATTATTTCTCGCGCATAAGTGTTTAATTTTCCTATCAAGAAGTAGTTAACATTTTTGTTAATTTTTGTTTGTTTTTTAGCACTAATATCAAAAAATTGATAATCATTTTTTTACATACTTCAATTATTGTTTTTTATTTCATTTAGCACGTGTAATAGGAATTTTGTGATTAAAATTAGAAGGTTAAAATTAAAACAATTAATTAATGAGGTCCTTCCTTTATAATTGCATTAAAATAACATAAATATCACCACGGTCAAATTCACACGAGAAATAATCTTTATTTATTTATTTATTTATTTATTTGTTTATCAAGACATACACAGTTCATTATAATACAGATTATAAGGTATGTTAAATTAAATTATTACATGGTTATGTACCTATTACGTAAGTCCATAGAATGTCATTTGATAATTACGCCTGAGATATGAACCGGTCTTAAAACTTAATTATTGAATGAATGAAGTAATAATAATAAAAGGGAAGAAAAGAGGGGGGGGGGGAGAGATAAGGAGACATTTTTAAATCAAGAATTATATGCTCACTAATTGTAATTGACTGATTAAAGTTTAATGAAAAGTTAAGTGTAAGTAATTTTAAAACAATTATATCACGCCAAGAAATTTAATAAATTAGTTTTGTATGTTTGCAAGGAATCATGAAAAATGTCTAAGTGTAGTAATTTTTCATAGTGGTTGTAAGTTATGATTGCGCGAGTAATTGGTGAGTTACTCGCTGCATTAGTGTTATTGGATTCTATATGAAAAAGAGAAGTGTGCCTGGTACGCCTCATTGGGACATTTAAACCAATAGTGGATAGCAATTCAGGACTATCTATTTTATTATTAAGCAGGTTATACAGAAACAGCAGATCTGATAATGTGCGTCTTTTTTGTAAACTTAACATGTTATTTGTAGTTTTGTTGTATTTCTTGAATAAATATTTAGAGAATTTATTCTGTATACTTTCTACTATATCTATGTACACCTTATATTGAGGATTCCATACCGGGGACGCATACTCCAGTGGACTTCTGACCAATGAACAAAACAACATTTCAAGAGTCTTAGCACTTTTGAAAACTTTACATATTCTTAATAGGAAACCTTAAAAGAAATAAAAGCTCTTGACATAAACACAAGCGCCGGGTGTGATGACATTCCCTCATAGTTTATAGTTAATACATACTCTCTGCATTATATATAATAAATCAATGAACGAAGGCACGGTACCTGAAATATGGAAAAGAGCCTATGTAACACCAATCCACAAAAAATGGTGAAAAAATAATGTTAAAAACATGTTTCGTTTATTTGTATATTTCTTGTTTATTTTATAGCAGTAATAAAAATAAAAATAAAAAAATTTCACATACTTCAGTTATTGTTTTTTATTTCATTTAACACGTATTAACTGTCTGTATAAGTCTATGTAAATTTTCGGTAAACAATAGATTTTTAAATGACTAAAAAAGTTTCGGTTTCGGTTTCGGCCAAAACTGAGACAGATACCGAAGATTCGTTTTCGGTTTCGGTGGAAAGTCCTGTTTCGGTCGGACACTAGTTATGAGTCGTGTTTTTCATCGTCTTATTTACAATGAATATCTTTCTACTTAATGTCCGTTCTAAATGATGCTCTGTAATCAGGGGGAATGGTCACTGTATGTACGTATGGCCTTTAGCCTGTAGACCGGATGTATTTTATTTTTTTTTTTTTATAATTTATTTATTTGTAAATGAAAAATATTTATTACAAGATATTATAATTGTTAACCCAAAAAAGCTCGGGAAGGGGTTGCGGGAGAGGAAGAGGAGGCGGAAAGGGAACGGGACGAATGGGAAAAGACACGCGGGGAGAAACCGTTTCTTTATTAAATGGCATAGCAACGCATGTCAAGTATCAGCTAGTTTATTATAAAAGTTATTTACACCTCACGTTTTGATCGTTTCATAAAATAAGTAATAATCAATAAAAAATTCTCGAAATATTATGTATTTTTCTCAAATTGATAACTTTGGTTTATAGAGGTGCACATTTAATTTTTTTTAAGATTTGAATATAAAGCGTAGAGTTTTTTTCTTTCTAACACCGTTCAGATCATATTTCTCACCATGCCAGTAAGGGGAGATTTAATTCCTTCAAGAGACATTCCCTTCGAGATTCAAGACCTATGTGAGCTGGAACAAATGTCTTCTGTGATTAAAGGATACATATCTTAAGGGCCCGCAACCCGGATTTGTACCGATTTATTACATATTTCCCTTAAACACGGTAAGTTTTAAAGCTCTTAAAAAAATATATGTTTTACTTGAAACGCAAATTATATAAAATTCCCTCGATAGAAAAAAATCGCAAAGTATGCTCCAAAAATTATTATTAACACGTTTGATTCAGTTATTTTACAAGTTATATGTATCAAAAAATTCACAGTGTTTCTTTAAATGCTGTTTAAGATAATGCCCGCGAGATTTTTGCTCTATTTTAAACGAGTCGTGTTTTATTAAACATTTTCGCAATTTTCGCATCGATTTTGTCGCTGTAAGTGTTAGCGCTCTCCTCTAAAATTCGTAATTTCGTATCTCTCCATCTTCTTCTTTTCGGGCCCGGTTGCAGAGCCTTAAAGTACCTACCAAATATTGTATGTCAGTTATATAAGTAATTATTAATAGATGTCAGTTGGTTATGATTTGAGATTTTCACGGCTAAAAGAATAACCGTAATATATGTTTGAGGTATTATGCCGTGTTGCTCTACCTCATTTTTTTAACCAACGTTTTGGATAGGCTTACAGTATCCATCATCAGGGCAGATGTGTAATCGAAGAAGTGCGTGCTCACGTATATGGGTGCAATACTGTGTTACCAGCTCCGTTCCTCTACAAGCTACTGGTATTACTAATTACAGAATAATTTATATTTATTTTCAGCGTTTAGTTTTGGTGTAGCCTTTAACTAACGGATACCATGAACCATTGAGCTTAGCCACGTCTTTATTTATATTAGTGGAATTTCAATTGTCTCGGTAATTAGGCGTGCTTTATGCGTTTGTATTTCGTAACAAATCCTAATTAATGGCCGGTTTCAATCGATTGTCCAAAAAGGGTTCATCTAATGAAATTCATTTCATTTGGCGAATTTGTCGTCGATGATCCCCGTGCATGAAACATTAAAAACATTTGAAAATGTCCAGACTACATAGTTTTTAAAAATACCTATGACAGTTTTTCAATATTTCATCGGAAACGTTTGGAGCTTTCATGGAGTAGTACAAATAATTTCAATATACGGACCAGGAATTTGTTTTTACTCTCATTGGATTTCCAACGCCTGTTTTTTATTAAACGTTTGAAAATATGCAACGATATTGCATCTTGTCTTGTTTTTAAGTGGAAATTTGAATTTGCAATTCTACTTTAGCTTGATGGGGACGACGCCGCGTAGGTACTGAAATAATTATATTTGCCCATAAATTCAAAGCAAAAAGAGCCTACCTTCATACCATACAAGAGTCCCAACCGCTCCTGTCTGGAGCCAGTGAGACAGTGGCATCCTCAATTGGGGTATTTTGCAAGACTAAAAGAAGTCGGGAGAGGAATTAAATGGGAATGAAATGGTTGAGAAGAACCTGGCTATTCAAATACTACCAAAGCCATTTCAAGAAAACACTTCAATTCTGAATGAACAGGGCAATATTGAGAGTATCTTTGACACTGGAACATGCCGGAAATACACTATATATAATTTTTAAATTAACTAATTGTGAAATAGCACAAATTAATCAAATAAAAATTATTTACGGATACCGGGATTTGAACCCGCGACCGTGGGAATGTTAGTCGAGAGCCTTGCTCCAAGGGTAGTCAAGAAGAACTAGGAAAGCATTTTCCAGTAAAGTATATAGATTTAAAAAAAATCGAAAACAAGATTATAGCAGACCAAAGACACATATTAATTTCACATCAAATATGACACAAAAATTTGTAATAAAAAATTATTACAAAAAATGTTTAATTTATTAATATTAATAATAATATTATGTGATAGAAACTCCATCTTCTTTCTTGGCATTTTGTTATTAGGCTATGTTACCATTAGGCTATGGAACCATTCATTGTGGTTCATTACGTGTAGTGACATAGCAGGGATGCCCGAATTCGTGGGGTGAAGTTTGTTCAGGTCTTGACCAATTGCGTGGTGGGTCGGTTTTGGAGAGACTGGTTTGAGGGAGACCCTTTCATCTTCCCATCCGGGCCCATCGTCTTGCAAATAAAAATCACGACGTCCCTCGGCCAACGGCAATTTTCGTACTTAGGACCTAAATTATTCAATATCATTCCTAATGATTGGAAAACTAAAAGTGCAAATGTTTTGCGCAAATTGATCAACGACTGGCTCCTTGATATGGGAGGATCAAAAGCGAAGATATGTTGACCAATAGATAGTCTCATCATATAAAATAAAACAAAATTAAAAATATATAAGAAAATAAAAAATAAAAAACAAAATAAAAAAAAACACTCACTCATAGTTCCATTCATTACAAAAATACGTACTTATCATTTCAGAACACAATTGTCTATTCTTTTATCAATACCCGTCCCATTTTTCTACATTCAACTCCTGCGGAGATCTTTCTTTTTATTATACAAAATTACGTAAACTATAATTTATACAAAATACGTACAAATATAATTTATACAAAATTACGTACTATACGTAATATTACAAAAACACATACTTATAACTTCAGAACATAATTGTCTATTATTTTATCAATACCCTTCCCATTGTTCTACATTCAAGTCCTGCGGTGATCTTTCTTTTTAATATTACCATCTGGATTTTATTTACTTTACCGGTTTTATTTTATATTAAGTGCTCTAAGGGAAAATATCTTAGTAGGATGAAAAAATGAAGCAAGGAAAGGGAAATAAATACAATTTGTTATCAACCACTCAGTCATGTCACTATTTATACACTAACTAACTTATGACATATTTATATACAAATTGTTTTTATTCATTTGCTGCATCCTTTTCGAGTCACATTCTTTTTGAGTTTCTTTACCCGCTCGTAAAGTTGAGGGATACGTCACTCACGTTAATTATAATTATAATTTTTTTTTGTAATCACGTTTAAACATCCACGATATGGATTTTGTTATCACGCTTGAAGAATGTCTCGATTCTCAATTTTTGCAAGCGATTTAAATGACCAAACATTTATCTATTGTTAATCAAGCATTCGATACTAAATTTGTACTTTAAGACATTGTTTTTTCTCTTCGCTTATTCTTTTTTTTATGAGTTCAAATTTGTAGTTATTAACTAAAGCTTCTACGAGGAATTCAATCGTAACACTTGTTTCATTCAATAAATAATATGCTTATATAATTAATCAATGTAATATGAAATTATGATATGAACTAAATTTGTCAATTTGACTGGCCTAAAACAGGATCCATTCCTAGTTTGCTAGTCAAAGTTTCCATATATGTTTCATTGTATAATTTTATGTGAAATAAATATCAATATAAATATAATATTATTATTATTATTATTGATGATATATTATTGCACTTTGTTTATTATGTAAGCACTTGCATACTGCTTCCTAACATTGTATGCAGGTACACTGGAGGTCTAGATTCGTTCAAACTTAAATGTAGATTCATTCATTAAAAAAAGTCCTTGCGAGAGGCTTGAAGAAGTAACAATCTGTTACTTACACCCGGGCGGGTTAGTGGTGGATAATCTCCAATGCCCCCCAGATTCTTACCTCCCTTGATACAAATTTCCTTCACAGTACAACATCTTTCTTAAATAAACCTTCCACACAACATCCTCAAAAACAATATAGACCATAGATTCTCAACGTGGGGGATAACGCCCCCCAGTAGACTATCGGGGGGGGGGGGCGGTAGGAGATCCAGAGAAACCCATCCCACCCCATCCCATCTCGCCCCATCCCTTCCCATTAAGATGAATATATACGTGAAATCCTATTTAGATACTATTTTGATTAATCTTTACGACGAATCGGCTTACAGTATGAACATCAAAAAATATGCTACGGATAAATCAAACCTTTTACTAGCTTTTCTATGTATTGATATTACAATAAAATTATTATTTACGAAACAAAAAATATAAGCGTAAACCACCAAAAAAAAAAGTTTTTTCATGACTTAACTATGAAGTAATACAAGAAACAATTTTTAAAAAATACCCCTTTATGGCTAAGACTATTTTTGAGGTTTTCCATGTTCTTACTTTTTTTCGTTCTTATAAAATTATGCACAAAATAAATAAAAACCACTTTTTCGCTTACTAGCCTTGTGCAAAAAGACGCTCGATTTTAAAATTTTGCAGGCATGAGATTCGAAATATTTCTAGCGTTTATATTCCTCTTATTGTGACAATAGCTGTTTCAAATTATGCGCAGACATGCCTACATGCAAATGTAACGCAGACATGCCTACATGTTCTCACTGTGGAAAACCTGGACATAATCGAGATGCTTGCCCGACTCCTGAAAAGCCACCAGCATGTGCTACCTGCAAGTTCTTCAGAAAACCGTCCACACACAACACTGGCTCCCCTGACTGTCCTGCCCGCCAAGCCGCTGAGAGACGCGAATTATCTCGAGTCAATTTTTTAGGCTGAATCAGAATCGACACCTTATTAATACTAACTTTTCCACCTATTATCAAAATATTCGTGGTCTCAATACTAAGCTAAACTCCTTTAGATGCTCCATAAATTTATGCCCTTATGATTTTTTATGTTTTACCGAAACATGGCTATCAGACAATATTGCTTCAACAGAACTTGGACTCCATGACTACATTATTTTTCGCTGTGACCGCTCTTCCTCTTCTAACAAGTGTAGAGGAGGTGGGGTAATGATATGTATTAAAAAAAAATACTCTTGCCACATTCTTGAATCGTCTAATAATGTATCTGAACAATTATTTATTTGTGTTCTACTTGGTTCCAAGAAACTTGTCATTGGTTGTGTATACATTCCCCCCTCCTCTTCAATAGAAATCTATAAGTCACATACTGAAGCAGTTGAGCGTGTTTCCATAAAGGCCGATTCCTTACTTATTTGTGGTGATTATAATCTTCCTAAAATAGTGTGGCTTAATGATAGTCATGGTGTGAAAACTCCTAATAATGTTTCCCTTCATGCTTCCATAATAGTAAATTTCTTTGCCTTCCTGAATATGTACCAATTAAACTCGATCAATAACTGTGGAGGTTACTGTCTTGATCTAATATTTACCAATATGCCTAGCGTTTGTGTATGTGAAGCTACTGACTCAATATTACCAATAGATAAATATCATCCACCACTCGATATTAACTTCACTAATCCTTTCAAAAGTGACACTCTGAAATCAGCAGTTACATTCCACTACAAATTTAACAAAGGTGATTATACTGGCATGAATAGGTACCTTGCCCAATATGACTGGGCAGGTATGTTATCAAACAACAATATTAACGATGCTGTATTCAAATTCAACGAATGTATAACTCATGCTATAGATTTGTTCGTTCCAAGGGGAACTTTTTCCCAGCCTAAATTTCCTATTTGGTTCAGTATGAAACTAAAGCATTTGATTATGGAAAAAAAGAAAACACACAAGTTATTCAAATTAACGAACAACTTAGCGCTTTATCAAAAATTTTCTCAGTTAAGAGAATTATCCAAAATTGAATCTAACTTGTGTTATAAATCTTATATTGAACTCACTGAGACAAAATTAAATCTTAACCCTAAACAATTTTGGAAATTTATTAAACAAAAACGTATTGATAACGATCTCCCTTCAAGTTTATTTTTTAATGATACTCACGCCACCAACGATTTCGATATTGCCAACCTTTTTGCTGAACATTTCTCCTCTGTCTATACTGATAACATATGCACCATCCCTCCACTTAAATATGCTAATACTATTGACCTTAATAATTGCGAAATCACACTTGTAGATGTTTTCAATTACTTAAAAAATCTTCCCAGCAAAACAAGCACTGGTCCTGATGGTATACCTGAAATATTATTGAAAGAATGTAAATCTGTTGTATCTAAGCCAATTTGTTTATTATATAACTTATCATTATCATCTGCCACTTTTCCGGATTCCTGGAAGGTTTCCTATATACGACCTATTTTTAAATCGGGTAATAGGTCGAACGTAGAAAACTATAGACCTATATCGATGTTATCTCATATTCCTAAAATCTTTGAATCTATTATCACAAAAAAAATAACACCTATTTTCAAAAATGTGCTGATTGAGGAACAGCATGGCTTTAGATCTGCTAAATCTACCACTACTAACTTACTCTCCTTCACCAACACCGTAATCAATGGCCTAGAAGATAAATCACAAGTAGATGTTCTATATACCGACTTTTCTAAAGCTTTTGACAAAGTAAAACACGCTATCCTCATGGCCAAGCTATATGCTATAGGTATACGAAACCCATTGCTATCTTTCTTTAATTCTTATTTAAGCAATAGAAAACAAAGAGTTAAAATAAATAACATTGAGTCTATTATTATTGAAGTAACATCCGGCGTACCGCAAGGAGCACATTTAGCCCCGCTTCTCTTCAACTTGTTTATAAATGACATTATTCGTATTTTCTCTCACACACGCTTTTGGCTTTTTGCTGATGACAATAAGATCCTAAAAATAATCAAAAACTACCATGACTGCCTTCTTTTCCAATCAGATATTGACTCTTTCAATGACTGTTGTAAAATTAATTGCTTGGAACTAAATGTCGATAAGTGCAAAATTATGTCCTTCTACAGATCTAAAAATCCGATTGTTTTCGAATACAAATTAAATAATAATTGCCTAACAACTGTTCAATCTATTAAAGATCTTGGTGTCTCTCTTGATAGCAAGCTTTCTTTCCGGGAACATATAAATACGATTGTTAATAAATCTCTCAAACTACTTGGTTTTATCACTAGAACCACTTCTGACTTCAAAAACATAAATACCCTAAGAACTCTTTACTGCTCCTTGGTTCGCCCCCATCTTGAATATGCTTGTATTATATGGTCTCCTTTTTATGCTGTCCATATTCGTCATATTGAATCCGTTCAACATCGGTTCCTAAAGGGAATTGCTTGGAGGCTAGGATTAGAGCGAGGCAATTACTCGTATGCTGAAATTGAACAAACTCTAAACCTTTCTCCTTTAGAAGACCGTCGGATAAAATCTGATCTCATTTGTTTCTTCAAAATTATTAACTGTTTAATCGACTCGCCTACATTACTACAACTCATCACATTTAATATACCTTCTCGTAGACTCAGAAATAAAGACCTGCTTTTCCTCAATCAGCACTCGACTAACTATGGTTATAACTCACCACTGTCCAGAATGTGTAGACTGGTCAACTCACGTCAAGACCTTGATTTTTTTGGTATTAGCTTAAATGATTTCTGTCGCTCTTTAAACAAATGAAGATATGTAATATTCACCCTAATTTTTGCAAGGTCTTGACGTGACTTGACACTTATTTTTCTTCTATTTTCACTGTTTGTCTTTGCTTTCATGTACCATCCGAATCCTTACATTGTTCATTTCTATACTTCGTGATACTTTGTTTTAAATTGGACGTAAGTCCGTAAATAAATAAATAAATAAATAAATAAATAAATTCACGACGTCAGATGGTCAGTAAAAGCAGTTGGGGTGAACTAGAACAAAAAATACTCTTAAAGTGGGCGGTGGGCAAAAAAAGGTTGAGAATCTATGATATAGACCCTGAGGGAAATAATTTTTCTCGGGGCCTGCTGTGCGAATATACTGTTAAAAATAATATTTTAAAGTGAAGCAATACTTATAAAATACAATGTACCCCGCGTATTTTAAAAAAAAAATTGTTGAGAAAACACAACATTGCGGCAAACAAGAATGCCCCCGTGGTTGATTATGTCACATAAATATTATGTGACTGGTGCAGTTCTTGCCTATTTGGATATTTTGTCTATGGTGTTTTTTTTTGGAGACTGGCAATTTTTTTTTTGGGAAGAAAGGTTGGTTTTTGTTTATGGACTTCCTCCCGGGCAGCAATGGGCTAGCGGTTCGGAAATTAGTGACTCACCATGATGGTGTTTTAATTACTTAAATCATGTGAATCCAAGTTCATTTTATCTTAAAAAGGGCGCGGGGTGTTTTTCGTAACATGAGTAGTTCGTGTACGTCAGTATTTTAGTGTATGATGTGTGAATCCCACTTTTACCGGTGTTGGCGGTTGGCCATCTGTAGAAATGTTTTTGGACTGAAAGATTAAAGTGATTGATCCGGTTTTGTGGCTAGTATAATATGCCTTTATGACCCCGCGTCGCGAAGTTACGGATTGCTGAAAGATCTTCCGAAATTCTTGAGACTTGGAGACTGGTTGGGCCACGTGCCTTCGGATGGAGATTGTTGAGACAGCCTGAGGCTGGAGCCGCTCCTTGAGGATGTAGCAGCCTTTTTCCCAAATAGAAGGAAGACCTAGGCTCCCCGGATTCCGCGCCGCTCCCGGTTATTGAGACCGGAAGTCCCGTCCCGGGACCGTTTCTCTCTACGATCCAAGTTTTCGTTCGTCATCCGGTGTTTTCCTAGAATATTCGGCTTCGTTTAGTTAGCTTATCGTGTCCAGGAGTCCATCTGGTATGTTTATGTTTTGTATTCCTATTATAACTTTCATTGGTGTAAATTTGCACTCCCGTGTTTGTTTTTTTTTTATTGCTGCAATATAGTTTTATAAAGTTCATCCTTTTTTTATTTACTGATTTCCTTACCTACTTGACAGAAAACTATTAAGTCCCATAATCCTGAGCTGTTGTCTTTGCTGTGCCGTATAAATTACATTACACTCACATTACATTTGCACCCTCCGTGGTGAATCTAATTACCTTTCCTTTACAATTATTCAGGCTCTAAGTCTCTTAAGTAAATTTTATTTGATTATTTTGTGTTTTTACAACTTAATCATTTAAAAATAACTAAACAAACATTAACATTTTATATACAAGGTGCGGCAAAACAAACAGTGCAGTTTTGAAGGGCTATTAAAAAACGGCGAAACTTACAGAAATGGGGTTTATTTTATTTTATTCGGTACATCATGCCGTTTTATGCATCAAATCATAAAGATGACATCAGAAAGACGATGTCCCCCAGCATCGATACATCGATGAAGGCGATTTCTGAAGTTTTCGGCTGCATTTTGGCACATCTCGATGGGCATAGCGAATAAACAAAAAATCGGTATTGGGCTGGAAATAACCCATGGCAACTTCTCCTGTAAAGTGACCGTGTGGTGTGCAATTTCCAACTTTGGGGTGATTGGGCAGTATTTTTTTTAGGAGAATGGACGAACCGTGACCATCAACGCTCAACATTATGTTTCTATGTTGGAAATTTGTTTTGAACCTCAATTGGAAGAACTAACGGAGGAAACAGATCTGGTTTCAACAGGATGGTGCTGCTGCTCATACTGCTTGAGTTTCAATGACAAAACTGCGACAGATGTTCCCTGCGCACCTTATCTCTGAGGGGTGACGTGTGATGGCCCGCGTGCTTTCTGTAGGGCTATCTGCAGGAAAAGTTTTTAAACATCGGCCTCACACCTTGGAAGAACTCAAGGATTGAATTCAGGATGAAATCGCCGTTACGCCCATCTGGATGTGCCAAAATGCATCCGAAAACTTCAGAAATCGCCTTCATCAATATATCGCTGCTGGGGGCCATCATCTTTCTGATGGCACCTGTATTTTGTAAAATCTTTATTTTCATTGTAATTTAAAAAAAACATTTTATATAAAAAACCTGTATTTAAAAACAATAAAAGGTGTATTTGCGGCATGTTCCAGAATGGAAGATACTCTAATTATTGCCCTGGTGCAAATAGAATAGTTGCTTGAAATGCATTAAGCCGTGTTTGGTGACTAGATCTGAATACATAAGTACTTCCCTACCTTTCTCTTCTCCATCTCATTCCTCTCCCAACTTACCGTAAGCCTAACAAAATACCCATATTGTGGGTACCAAAGTAATAATATTCGAATAGAAGTAGGTCTCTCTTTCTGTATTCTAGATACAAACTGGTGAACATAGAACGCTTGTTGTCAGTTGACAGTCGCGAGCTTACCCGACAGCACTTAGCGCTACGTTTCTCCCTCCATACATTTTTCACAAAACATATTTCCATGTAAAATGCCAAAAAAAATCGCATTCAAACGAAAGCGTCTCGCGCCTTTCTCTGTTGGCATTGGTATTCATATTGGGTGTAAATAAACATCATTACTCGGGCCGTGAAAATCTCCAATAAGGGAGACCGTGTGAACGAAAAAGGGTAAGTTTAGGTAAGGGGTAGACTGGTTGCGAAATCAGTCCAACTTTATTGTCATAACTGAGTTTTTCACAGACAGAAAAAAACGTATGGGTGTAAATAATAATACGTACCAACATATGATTAGAGTGTGACTAGTCAGTGTAACATTAAAAACATTAAATATTACACTACTAAGTCATTTTTTCTCGTAGTTCATTAGAGCGGAAAGCCCAGTCTAAAAACAGCGTGTAACTGTCACACGCAATATGTGGATTTCACCTTCGTACTTCCCTTCTTTACACTCAGCAGATTGCACTCTTATTTGGAAATAATTTTTCTTACATTAACTTCACATGGGATGCCCTGTGGAAAATTTCCCTTAGGAACTACGTCATCTTTTTAACTGCTGTGTTGAGGGTCTTTTTGAGGAGAGGAAGGAGTGAATATGGATTTTGAAGACACCTATATTGTAGGAGAGAGGAAATACAAAATCTGGCTAATCCTTCGATCCCCTCCCCCCTTCGAGGATTCCTCTTGCTGCCACTAACCATATGAAATACACGCATTATTCAAGCAATTCGCGCGCCACCTAGAAGCAATATTTATTCAAATTTCATAATGTCGAGCCTTAAGACCCCTCATTTTTAACTTTAACCAAAAATTTTAATTATTAAGATATCTATATATCTATTACTACGGTCGCTTTTGAAAATACCTCCCTAAGCCAGAAAAAGAAGTACATAACGAGCATAAATCTTCCTGATTGATAGGAAAATGTACGAGTATATGGTTTCCAATATAAAAAAGTTTTTCAAAAGAAGCAAACACATTGTGACTTGTGACTTGACATTTTAAATAAATAAAAAGAAAATACTTTGTTTTACGTCACATTATTGTTATTTTTTTCCGTCTACCGGTTTCGGTACCTCCGTACCATCATCAGGACTGAATATAAAGAAATACTGACAAATACAGGAAAATACACGTATACATATACAAATTGTGAAAGAAAGAGACAGTAAATTAGAGTGGGACAGTGCGTCAGTTGTGGGAGGGAAGTGGGGGAGGGGCGAGTGGGATAACGAGAAACATACTTATAATAGGGCTGAATGTAAAATTTTGTTGATTATTAATGATTTCAGCCTTTGTTTTAACTGATTTTTTATTTCCAATGCCTCTAAATTATTTAATCTTAAGCCTATCCCATTTTTGTGTAGAACTTTAATACCCGTATCCCGGTTAAAAGTGTGGTCTTTATTAATTAAGTGCTCTGTGAATTCTGAAAACCCTGAACTGGTTAGGCGTCTTATGTGTTCTTTTACTCTAGTTTCCACATTGCGTGACGTTTGCCCAATGTAGAACGCTGGACAATCGTTGCAACTAATTTTATAAACGCCCGAGTGGCTTAGTATGTCCTCTTTGTCCTTGGCATTAATTAAAAAATTTCCTAGGTTGTTATTTGTATAAAATGCCGGTTTAATTTCTGGTGGGAATTTAATTGTACACGAAGAGGACAGGTTATTAATATACAAAATTCTTCGCCATT
Source organism: Limnephilus rhombicus (assembly GCA_929108145.2). NCBI lineage: Eukaryota > Metazoa > Arthropoda > Insecta > Trichoptera > Limnephilidae > Limnephilus > Limnephilus rhombicus. The sequence goes on along the minus strand of OV815295.1, from coordinate 24,259,500 downwards.
CGTGGTTAAGGTTATTATTGTTAAAAGTTATTGGACTAGGGTAAATGTATTTATTTATGGATATTAATCTTATTTTTTTGCTAGGATTCTATCTATGAGGTCTGTTTCGTATCCATTATTGTGAGCTATTAATTTTATTGTATTTAATTCATTAGGATAATTAACATTTGACAAAGGGGTAGTGACTAATTGATGGATCATTGAGTGGAATGCGGAATTTTTATGTGAGATTGGGTGGTTGGATGTATCATGGATTACGGTGTCTGTGAAGGTGGGTTTTCTAAATATATTAAAGTGAATTTTATTTTCAATAATCGATAAAATCAGATCTAGAAAGTTTAGTGTCGAATTTAATTTAGTGAGACCACACTTTTAACCGGGATACGGATATTAAAGTTCTACACAAAAATGGGATAGGCTTAAGATTAAATAATTTAGAGGCATTGTAATAAAAAAAAAATCAGTTAATACAAAGGCTGAAATCATTAATAATCAACTAAATTGAACATTCAGCCCTATTATAAATATGTTTCCCGTTATCCCACTCGCCCCTTCCCCACTTCTCTCCCACAACTGATGCACTGTCGCACTCTAATTTACTGTCTCTTTCTTTCACAATTTGTATATATATACGTGTATTTTCCTGTATTTGTCAGTATTTTTTATATTCAGTCCTGATGATGGTACGGAGGTACCGAAACCGGTAGACGGAAAAAAATAACAATAAAGTGACGTAAAACAAAGTATTTTCTTTTAATTTATTTTTAAAAAAGTTAATAGATTGAAGATTTTAAGTTCTATATAAAATTCGTACTGAAATTACTGACATTTACATTAAAGTATTATGTACAATTAACAACATTTCCGTACCTCTATCACTGGAAATCTTAAAGCTAGATGTTTCACCAAATTTTAACAATTTATCAAATTTGAAATTATGTTATTATATCATCATAGATCATTTGGTAAACAGAACTGAAATAATTGGCAACACGCGTAGAATTTACATAAATATCTTTTGTAGTATTGCTAGAGTAGATTAAATAAATAATAATAATCGTATCAATTTCCTATTCTGAACAACGTCAGGGCAATTACTTCACAATCTTATCAACCCCAAGACCAAAAGAAACAACAGTGAAACCAAAACTAACGATGGACAAGTCTTCTTATGTAGAGCCTCCTCAGAGTTAAATCGATGAAGATTTAAGTTATGGCATATCCTCGTCTTCCGGACATAGCTTCGCAGTCTGGTTCTAAGAACGTTATCCCCTTTGACAGGTTCCTCGCGTTTTCATCCCACGACAAAACATCCCCCGACAAGATATCCCTGACAAAATATCCTACAGACCATATGACCGCAATAATTCGCTAACCGCACCGCTCAAAAAATCACCTGCTTGCCTCGCCCGCGTACATCGTTCAGTAAAGCAAAGATCACCAATCATTTCCAAAAATCTCTCCTACTAACCCATGCCTTCGCGGTGAATACCTTAGTGAATGGAAAACAGAAAGCGAATTTAAGTTCAAATAAGGTAGGTCAAATTTTAAGCTTAATAAAATAGGTAATTTGAACCGCAATTACAGTCCACACATTGCCGTAACAGAGGATGTTTAAAATGTTTCCTGGCTATTATAGATTTAGAGGCTTTGTATTTTCTCTGTAGGGATTACTAAAAAACCCTACTAACATCCTGTATATACTATATCCACGAAATTTGTTACAACCTCCTGTTTGGTAATACCGTGCCGCCTACTAAAACTATTTTTTATATTTATTTTGACTGAAAATGAAATAGGGGCTAAAAATGTTGATTGCCGATTCGACCCTGTCCTCTGTGTGAACAAGAAGGGGGTGGATATGGCTGAAAAAAGCGCCTCTGAAGAACGCAGAAGGGTGAGGGAGTGCTGAAGTGGGAGTAGTTTAAGGAAGTGTAAGACTTTTTTGACATGTTATTGGAATTTTTATCACGATGATGAGCACTATTTGAAACCGAAATCCAAGGGATTAAAAAACATCTTAACTCTCACAGTTACAACATTTTTCATACACGGGATACGTAGGTAGCTAGAATATATACAGTAATTTTTAGTTAACTTTTGAAAAAAAAACAACTGGGAGTCGAACCCAGGATCTCTTGCCTTACCGTGACAAAAACCTTAACCAACTTAACTATTGGAATCTATTAGTTTTAAATCATCTCATATTTCAAATTCCGAATTAACAATATTATCTTCGACCATTTTTTTTCCATATCTTTAACTGATACCTTTTTAAAAGTACTGACGAATTATTAATAGTTTTTAGAACAGAATGTGTCCTTATTGGGGTACCCCGTTCTAATAATTGGATATGGTTAGGTGTTTGAATTATAAGTAAGTACATATTAAGTTAAAATATTGCGAGAGGAAAATTATAAAGCAATATCTAGAACAAAAAACAATACAGGCTTTAATCTTTGTTAAGGTTACAAAATTGTATCTACGTTCGTAATCCATATCTTAAAGCTTCTTTTGAAGTCGGTTACTTTTTAATGTCATTATTGCAAGAGGGAGAATATTAAATAATTTTATAGAGAAATATTGTATATTTCTTTGTCCAAAAGTTGTTTTACCTGTAGGTTGGTGAGATGTATGTTGTAATAAGGATGTTGTAAATCGGCACGAGTTGATCTGTGTAAAGTTATCTTGGTTTTTGAATGCGTAAATTAGAATGTATTTTAAATATAACTGTTTTAGTGATCTTAAATTTAGGGCTTTAAAATCGTCTGTAAGAGTTCTCATGGGCACTCTAAGTATAATTTTCAAAATTGCCTTTTGTGCTACTGGTTTTATAGTGGAATCGCACGAGCTTCCCCAATCCGACAATCCGATAAGATCATTTTGTAGATGAGATTAGGTTAATGCGTAATAATTTATAATTAGTTGTTCTTTACAAAAATTGATTCGTTTTTTAATTTCTTGCTCACATTTTTTCTACTTAGGAGTTCCAATTTAAGTTTTGATCAATAATTATTACAAGGTATTGTATTGCTTGTATTTCATTCAATTATGGGCAGTTGCAATGAAATTTATTGGGTCTAGGTTGGGTTTGTATGAGGTTAATGAATTTTAGTCAAGCCATTGTTCTACCCGATTCCTCCCTTCTTCAGATTTTTCGAATATAGTATTTTATGACTTTCCATGGAAAAGGACTGTGTCAGCTGAGAAACTAATGGCTGTGCCGTGACATTTTAAATAACAAAGATCGTTTATATATATCTGGAATAAAATCGGGCCTAAGACACTGCAATACATTATTTAAGACGAAAATATACCCTAAAATATATTCAGAATCTTAACGACGTAAGTAAAGAAGCCGTGTACACAAATTACGACTCGCGATCCGTTTATTGGACGGACCTACTGTCGAATTTGGCACATCAAAGAAAAGAAGAAGAAGAAAAATAATGTGGGAATCTTAACGACGCAAATGAAGAAAGCGTGTATACAAATATACGCCGCCGCACGGCGCCGGCGTATTGTACGAAGATATGGTCGAATTCACCCTTGTAGGCCTGGAGATTCGACCTTTCTGCCGCGTTCATTTTAATTAATTCTGAAGAACGTATTACAAATATTTAAAATGTGTCTCCATGTTGTCCTCCCGAAGTTATTAATGCATCGTCTAGAAAAATAAAATCTGGTGCCAACCGCTAATTTTATAGTTTAAAAACGGGTTATGAAGTTTTAAAATCGTTGTACGTAAAATATATTAGTGGTAAGATACTGTTTTTATTTAATCTAAAATATAAATAACTCGCATTCCTTGTGTGGCATGGAAATAAAAAGTTATTATAGTTATCGATTCGCCGGAAATTATTGAAATGTGAGTTATGAGCAAACAAAAAAATTTAGGATTGTGTACCGCCTTAAAATAAATCAGCAGTTATTGTGCGAAATAAATGTCAGTACTATCCAATTAGGGTTTGGCTGAAATGTCAGTGGTGTTGTTGACTCCAGTCCCTGGGGAGTAAGGTTCAATCTTCGGTCCAACCAAAAAATCTTTGAAATTGGCTTCGCGCCTATTCAAGTGATGCCGCAACTTGGTCGAAAATTGAAAAAAAATTATTTTGGGATAAAACAAAAAATTTGATGAATATGTGTAATTTAGTGCATTTGTTAACATTTTATGTTTTCTGTGCATACATTTTTATGATAAATAATTGCTCCTAACATGATTATTCATCAATATTTACATCACGTTTGCCGTACAGGTATGCTCTATTCTATATTACTTTCATTGGAGTTCATTTTTCAAGTGAGAGCAAGTTTTTTAATAACGTCCTCATTTCATTTTATCTCCTCCACCGTGCACTTCTTTGATTGCCCTTAACGCCGCCTGACTATCGCCTAAGCAAACGCGCACAGTGCCACATCTCCCCCGAAAATGCGAACATTTTAATCCGCCAGCTTTTCAAAGGGGTAAATGGAACGTAGCAATGAAGAAGCAAATATGACCGAATCGCTTATGCTCTACGACTCGCCGGCATCGGCAAAACGCTCTGAATATTTTATTTTATTTTATTTACATTTCTCGTGAGTCTTCAGATAGATAGCATAGAGGAAAGGGAGTCATAGAACGGGAGAATTCGTAGAAATCACCACATTTAACTGCTTTAAAATAATATTTTTTCATTTGTTAAGGCGAAGCTATCAGTCGATTTAATATTTTCGATTAATCTTTACTACAAATCGGTTAAATTATGGATACCGAAAATGTACGTGGGTCTGGTCGTGGTACCCACGTACAGTAAAAATACCCACGTGTTCGTGGGTATTTTTTTCTACTTACATTAAGTTAGATAACCACTGGAGCGCTTTTTGCCACAATATGGCACCATTTAAAATACATTGGATTGCTTTGCTGCCAGTTTTTGGCAAATTTTCCCTAGAAGCATTAAAATTTTTATATTTATTTTTTCCATATTAAAAATCGAAGGAATGATTTTTTTTTAATGTTGGCGGAAAATATTCAAAATGGTCACCAAAAAATCACGAGCAATCGGAGGAAAAGGTTAAAAATCGCACTGTCGCTTGAGTGGTTAAGTGAAAATTTTGAATTTGGTGCTATTCCTCAAACCTTCTTCTACAATCTGCTGCAGTAGTAACTTTTCAGTCACCTGCAAAATGACCGACATGAATGCTCGTATAAGACAGAGTTCTGTGATTGATTCTTGAATGTAGAAGGTGAAACGCCCATTCGCATTCATGAAAGACTGAAAAATGTGTACGATGATGCAACAGTGGATTTCAGCACTTTTAGACGCTGGCTGACAAAAAGCGGAGCGGTAGGCCGTTGATTCCAGTGACTGCACGCAACATTGAGCGAGTTGATGACATCATTCGTGATGACCTCAGACAACTACAGATATCGCATTCTCTCCCTCAGTAAAGGCAGTGTGATGATGATTATTCGGCATCTGATTATTCAACAAAAGTTTGTGCAAGGTAGGTTCCAACAAACTTAATCGGTCAGAATAAAGAAACAAGAAAAACAATAGCCTCACAACATAACTAACACTTGCAGCACTTGTTTGCGTTTATTTTTTTTAACCTGAATCAAAGAGGCAGTCAATGCTATGGTATCACACAAACTCACCAAGGACAAAAAAAATCAAAACTGTAAGATCTGCGGGGAAAGTTATGGTGGTGGTGTTCTGGATGTGACCGTGCTTTTTACAACACTGTGATACATGCCCTTGTAAAAGAGGGACAAATTAATGCTCAATCGTGTGGCTTTCAAACCATATAATTGCATTTTTAATTTCTTAACAATTAAAGGAGAAAAAAATAGAAGGCATTACTTTTTGATTGACCCTTATAATTTGGTTAATTTGAAACTTTGCCACTGTTTCGCTTAAATAGAAATAAAATAACTTTATTAATTACATGATGAAGAATGTACGTACACTAAGTTATTTATAAATTAGAAAATTATGCTTTTTTGGAACCAGTTTCTATATTAGCACGCCTGATTACGGAGGCAATTGAAATCGAAGTTGAAGTACATAAGCACACATTTCACCACTAACAATTACACATCTGCCCTGATGATGGACACTGTGACGCTGTCCGAAACGTTGGCTAAAGGAGGAGGTAGCGCAACACGGCATAACACTCCAAAAACAAATAAAGAAAATACTAGTAAGTTCCTTTTCTTATAATTCCAAGCCAAGATTTGATGGACTTGTTTTTTTTATTATTTCTGATACGTAAGATGTATTTTCAAAAGTCGAGTTATCTAAATTATCTAGACATTTCGGTGTTCTGTGGCCTAGGTATATTCTGTTTACATTATTATGAAGGGATGAGCCCCGTCATAAAGGAGAGAATTCACATGAACGTCAAAATGGTTCAGTGGAAGGTAAACTTCTAAATCGTTTCAGCCTGATCAGAAAAATATCCTACATTTGAAAATATAATATTTAATATCTACGCGTTCACGAGCGTAGATTATTTTTGAAGTACCCACCCACTTTCACTATATATTTATTTCTGAAATGATTTTCGCCAGTCATGAAAAGTATTTCAAGAACACTTGAAGGAATGCAATAAACTTTTTTCTGAATAATCTGTTTCTCCCAACCCGTATTTTCCGGGAGTTCCATTTTATTTTTATTAACTTAACATAGGTAGGCGATGAAGGCGTTTTTTAAACTTTAACAATAATTTGTGTAAAGTGACCCAAATAATATTATTTTATTTATTTTTGGAATAACTTAATGAATAAAATATCAAATTGAAATATGTAATTATTGATCACAATATAAGCGACTCTCAAACTCTAATTTGAATAATAAAAACCAGAAATTTTTTTGGTCGCATCTAGGAATTGAACCCAGGACCATACCCATGACGGGGCTCTGCTCTAACCTCTGAGCAAATTCAACCCTATCCCCTTCGGTCATATTTAACTGTATCTTACTTCGACTATGATCTACCAACATTGCCTTCATTTTCTTAACGCATTTTATTTCAGATAGTCACTTTTTTTATATGAGAAAAAAAAGTTGTGACTCCTGTGACAGGAGGCCCCGAAGAAAATAATTTCCCTCAAGGCCTCTGTCATTTGAGATGCTGTGTGGAGGCTCTTTTTGAGGAGAGGAAGGAATGAACATTGGTCTCAAAGAGACCCGTAGGAAGAAGGAAACACAGAGGCCTGGATATCTAGATAACATTTTTTTTACTATCTAGATTGCATTTAGTTGGAGAAGAATATTTTGATCACATATAAAGATAGAAAGAGGTGTGTCGTCCCATCCAGTAAGGTTAATGAGAATTTAAATAATTTTCCCAGTCGAACGTAGTCCGGAGTCAACCGCAAGTTTAGTAATATTTCAAATATACTTTTCGGTATCATTTTTAATTAAATGCAAACAAATAAAATTGTAAAAACTACTATACAGGTAGTCTGGGGGTAAAATGCATCAACTTCGGGAGGTGATTCTACATGATAGTACAAGTAATAAAGGTTAATGACTTTTTTCGAAATTCCAACTTTTAGGGGTAGTTTTGAGTTGTGCGGCCAGATTTATTATTTTCCGCTGTTACGATACGGACCAATCACAATCGAGTCGGGCACCCGGCAGGCTCTCAGCAAGTAACATCATACCTCACACTAAGGATTTGTAGTAGGTACGTCTTTTTGTATGGGAAAAAATGTTGGAATTTCGGAAAAAGTTGTTAATCTTTTTTACTCCTACCATCATGTAGAATCACCTCCCGAAGTTAATGCACTTTACCCCCGGACACCCTGTATAATATCAACATCTTTCGAAGTATGTTGATGGTATAGATTATACAGTGGTATTTAAAAAGTTATTCGTTTTCATTTAATTAGTAATATTTCTTTATACAACCGTTACTATCGTAAACCATTATTTTGTTACTTTTATAAAAATATTTGTTTCCTAACTCTCTTATAAACTAATTGTAGCTAACATGAATTATTTTTATAAATTGGCGCCCAACCTGGGAATTTATTAAAAATGATATAATAATTTCTCTTTAGTTAAGTCGCTAGATCGCAATATCTAGGCTCTCTCGATCTTCGAACAACTTTTTTCTTTCCTCCCTCCAACAAATTAACATTTAAAAAAAAATCATAAATGATTCTTTAAATCAATCAAACGAACATGAAATAGCAATTTCGTATTGACAATAGTATTTTAACATGTAATAAATGTTAAGAATGTATTTCTTTTGGTTTTGGTACGAAATAATTCAATTCAGGTGGGAAAGAAACATTCAATTCTTTATTTAATATTTTTAAAACCTATTTAGCAACAAAATTGAAGTATGTATGTTATACCCAGGTATTTTCTTTTGTTGAAACCTTTATTACGATTTTCCCGCAAAACTGCCTTCAAACTTTTTCATTTACGTACCGGAAATCGTGTGCTACCGATACCGGCGCGCGCCGTCGGTTGGCAGAACTTCCGGCGACGGTTTTGGCGCCAAAAGCCATTTTGGCGGGAACGGCCATCTTGCGAGATCCGTCGATAGAGCCTAATGGCGTGCGGGTCTTTCAAAACATGTTTCCGCCTCCTACAAGGTCATTAAAGTTTAGAAAAAATTCTGCAAAATTGATTTTTCTATGTAAACTTCAAAGAAAAATTGGCCTCAAACGGATTTTTCACAGGATTGCGTATTAGCTTCCGGAACCGGAAACGAAATGGGAATCATCTCTCCTTGGTCTTCCTACTCCTCATTTTATCGTGGACCCCTAATAATCACGAGATACGATTTTTTTGTAAATATTTATGTTTTAAAAGATAAAAATGTTAAAATTTTAATTTCAATATTTCTGTAGATGGAAATCAATCCCCTCGGAACTGATTCGAAAGTAACTATGAATTCTGACCAATTCGCCACTAACTACTGTAAGAACGGCGGAATATATTATTTAGTATTTGGGAGGAGGGTATGGGTACCGCCACCCCGGGAAGAATTTATTGGATAACCAACACCTCTGCCATAAGTCACCCCAAGTGGTTCGCTACGTTTGGTGACTTAGCAGGGATGCCCGGATTCATGGGGTAAGGATTGACCGAGTCTTGGTGACGGATGTGTCTGAATGTTGAGGGAGTCCCTTTGACTTCTACAGCCGTACTCTCTCGGAATATAGCCTTGCACCATAGTGGGTGGGATGGATTCTTACATTCGTCACTCCTGGACACACTGACCCATAGATTCCTACCCACCCTTCATACCCTTTTCCTTCCCAGAACTTCCTCTCCTTCCTTTCTTAAAAAGACCCTCCACACAGCATCCCCAATAACGAGGCATACCAAAAATATTACATCTCATAAATATTTTTTTCTTTGATCCATCTTATTGATCATAAATCATTATAATGTTCAACGTCTATATTAGTAAATCCAATGTAATATGCTTGTACTTGTAAATTATAATAATAAAAAGAATATTATAACATTTGATTTTGTTAAAATCAGCACCACTACCATTATACCTCTAAAACACGTACAGACATCGTAAAATGTACGGGGTTCTCTTCATAACATCTGTCAAAAAGCCAAACCAATGATAAGTTCGCAGAGAACAAACAATAAATCTAGTGAACGTTAAATATCAAATTCAAAAATTCGCCTGAAATCAAAGTTAATAGGAACATTTTCGGACATGGGACATTTTCATGTAGTGACGTCACGGACCCAAATAATGGATTTATTTATTTAAAAATAAAAATAAACTGTATATTTAAAAAAAAATTACTAACATTTACGTAATCTTAGTAAAAAAATCTATCCACACGATTTTTTCCAAGTCGTTAGGAAATCCGTGCAAGTGGCCTATTACGTATGCATTTTTGATGTACACACAACCGAAATTATAATATTGATTATTGGCTGAGCAGTTTTATCTCGACTATTTAACATTTCATGTGTCTGAAAACTTTGTTTGGTAAAATATATGAGATGGATACTACCTTTTTATCCCACCAGAGTTCACATGGTCGTGGTTCCTACCACGAGCTGTCAAATCAGAATAATCAACAATATGGTACCTACCCACCCGTCTGAAGAAATTTCGAAATTATTGGTGTAATTTCTTTGGACAATTTGTACCATAATTAAAATAAAAAAAATGTTTTGCAAAATATTATTGTTTATAATTAAGTAAGTAGGTATGTACTCGTATCTCATGATTTAAGGGGAAGCTTAGGTTTTGATTTATTACATAAGAAAAACCACTCATACATTTTTCCTTCCCAGAACTACCTCTCCTTCCTTTCCTTAAAAACACTCTCCACACAGCTTCGCCTAAGAAAGCATAGGCCCTGATGTAAATTATTTTCCACTGAACCTCCCGTGTGAGGAGCTAAGTAAAAAAAAAAAGATATCAATGTAGATTTTATATCGATGATTTTATATCATTATAGATGCAGATACATCTATAATGATATAAAAAAACAATGTTAGGAATTAAAATCATTCCACCTTCTTGAAAAACAACATTTTCTAGTGCATCCCTCAACTTTAAAAAGAATGCAACTCAGTGCTTGCATTTGTGCATCCTTTGACTGCGCCTGACGCTTATTGACTTGCAAATACAATTCGTTTGACGGTAAATCTATCGTTTGTTTTTCTTTTGTAGGCTGACTTCGCTACAAAAATTTACATGTAGGCATATCTTAAAAAGGCGGTTCAGTCGGGGTTTAATATTACGTCTATGTTAAATTAGAAGTAATAAAATAACTGTTGGTTTATAGTTAATGATTATTGATAACTCCAGCTCAGAATAACAATATTACATATCATCATCATGAAACAGTATTAATATCCTAAAGACTGTATGATTAAAATTTAAGAATCCGGCTAAGAATGCAACTCTGACGCCGCGCCTTACACAAACCGTTTTCGTACATGGAGTTTGTGTGCAAAACTACTTTTGTAAAAGAACCCAATCAAAGCAATGTATCAAGATGGCGCCACTTACGTTAACATGTGGTATGAGGAGCTTCCCCTGGCAGGCGTTAAGGGCCCGCAACCCGAATTTCTACCAACTTATTACATATTTCCCTTAAACACGGTAAGCTTTAAATCTCTTAAAAAATATATGTTATTCTTGAAGATAATATCTAGACTTTGCCCGCGCCGAAACGCAAATTATATAAAATTTCCACGATATAAAAAAATCGCAAAGTATGCTCCAAAAAATTATTATAAACACGTTTGTTTCAGTTATTTTACAAGTTATATGTATGAAAAAATTCACAGTGTTTCTTTAATTCTGTTTAAGATAATGCCCGAGAGATTTTGCTCTATTTTAAACGAGTCGTGTTTTATTAAACATTTTCGCATCGATTTTGTCGCTGTAAATGCTAGCGCTCTCCTCTAACATTCGTAATTTCGTATCTCTCCATCTTCTTCTTTTCAATCCCGGTTGCAGAGCCTTAAGTACTACTCGATTCGTAACGGGTATGGAGAGATTGATATGAGAGATTGGATATGGATAATATGATTATTTTTCTGGCAGTAGTGAATAATAATACCACGCATTTATTTATTATATATGACATCATTGCATCTCGCGGTTACTTTGTCCCGGTTGTCGCTGGATCCCAGTGGATCCGAGGAACCGGCTATTTTTGGAACCAGTTCCTATCGGATTTATAAAAGGATCACCAACACTCAAACTAGGCCGCCCGCAGAGTATAGCAACAAAAACCTGCCGAGCGGGTTTTTAACTTTTAGTTTATCATTAATACTTTTACAGTATGTCACAATGTAGAGATATAAAAACGGACAGAAAAATTCTCTACTGCTGGTTAAAAAACGGAAAAATTTTCATTCGTGTAAGTGATACAACACCCATAATTTTAATTGCGGATCAAGATGACGTTTACAGACTTTCAACATTGAAGACAATGCCCACACAAGACGCTTCTACATCGGCCCTCCCTTTAGGAAACTAAATTTACAGAACAATATCAAACGTGTTACTATTTATATCAAATTTAACCTCTTGTAGTACCTTAACATAATACCCAATTTCTACTTAGTCGTCATACACGAATCATACGTTAATTACAAATTCCCTTTAAACTCTTATCAAATAATGTTAAAACATGTTTTTATCAATTGTTTGAATTGCAATTGTATTAGTAATCTGTCCATAGATATAACAATCAATCTGTCAAAACAAAAGCCTCTTAAAACCATAGACATTTTAATTTACCACAAACAAAAACAAAAAAAATCGTATGTTCAAAAATGCCCCCAATCACAGCATAATTATTTTTTCCAAACTATTTTCCAAACAATTTCACGAACATTATATTTAAAAATGCTTAACGTATATTTTCAAAATGTGCGAGGTTTTCGCACAAAAACTCATAGCTTCTTAAATCAGGTCCTTTTGAACAATTAATATATTTATCTTATATGTGAAACTTGGCTAAATAAATCAATCCAGGACAGTGAATTGTTTGACAATGGGTATGATGTATTTAGAGAGGATCGAAACTAGATAAGTTTTTAGATTTTCACGGCCAAAAGCATTTTCGTTATTTGTTTTTGGGGTCTTATGCCGTGTTGCGCTACCTCCTTCTTTAGCCAACGTTTCGGACATCATTGCAGTGTCCATCATCAGGGCAGATCCGGCAGATCCGGTAGATCCGGTAGATGTGTCTACCGGATCTGCCGGATCTGCCCTGATGATGGACACTGCAACGATGTCCGAAACGTTGGCTAAAGAAGGAGGTAGCGCAACACGGCATAACACCCCAAAAACAAATAACGAAAAAGGATCGAAACTACTTTTTGTCTGGAAAGCAGCAGGGAGGGGGGGTACTAATTGCAACATCCAAATCTCTGAAGGCTCAGAGATTACCCTGGTCTACGTGTACTGAGGAGATCTGGATATCAGTGCCAATACTAGGTAACAATAATAAACTCAAAAATTTATATATCTGCTGCAAATATCATCCACAAAACACCAACTACATCCACAACCTAACTCATCACTTCAACACCACATCAGACCTGCACGCAAATCACGCGGAAGGATTGTTTTTATTAGCTGGAGACAAAATATATCCAAACTAAACTGGAAGTTAACCGAAGGGCAAAACCAATTAGAAAAAAAAATTTCCAGAAGACACTGCTAGCTGTGCCTTGGTAGACTTCCTTTCATTCACCCAACTACACCAATTCAATTCTATAACCAATACAAACAAAAGAATTCTTGATTTATTCATGACAAATATTTCAAAATATAGTATAACCCATTGTACCAAACCTCTGACGCCTGAAGATTCACATCACAGAGCATTAGACATAGAGTTATCACCTGTTACTGTACCATCTCTCTCCGGCTCATCTAGGACAGTTAAAATGTTTCACCGAGGTGATTACGGTCAAATCACTGATGAATTATCCAAAATAAATTGGAAACTCGATTTTCAAAGTAAGGATACCGAAAAAGCCGTTAGAGATTTTTACAATATCATAAATGACATTATTCGCAAATATATCCCCGAAAAAAAAATTAACGGTAATTTAGAAAGGTGTCCCCCTTGGTACACTTTACCACTTATTAAAATTGTAAAAGAGAAATTAAAATATCACAAGAAATGGAAAAAATACAAGAACCTGGCTGACTACCAATCATTTTCAGTACTGAGAAATCGTCAAAAGAAGATCGCCTTAGAATGTTATGAAAACTTCATTATGACGGCAGAAGATTCAATAAAAAAGTGCAGCAAACAGTTCTGGTCATTTGTTAAATCAAAGAAATCCTCTTCCGATTTACCAAAGCAAATGTATCTTGGAGATATTTCCTGCAATGATGGACAATCCATATGCGACCATTTTAGTGATTATTTTAGATCAGTTTTTGTAGAAAATTCAAACCCTCGCCTCAATATTATAAACTGTGAGAATGATGACTACAACTCTAATCTACATATACACAATATTAACTTCAATCAATCATGTGTACTTAATTATTAAAAAAACTTGATCCGAATTAAAGTGCGGGATCTGATTTAATTCCATCCATATTTTATGTAAAATGCCGGGACCAATTGGCTTATCCTCTCTCCTTGCTATTCAAAATGTCATTTGAAGAAGGCAACTTCCCCAACGTCTGGAAACAAGCACTCATTACACCAATCCACAAAAGCGGGGACAAAAATAACATTACCAACTACAGGCCCATCTTCAAACTCCCAATTGTCAGCAAAATCATGGAAAACATAGTTCTTGATCAACTTTTTCCGGCGGTACAAACAATCATATCTAAAAATCAACACGGCTTTTTCAGAAAACGGTCGGTCGAGACAAACCTTCTGGAATACACAGATTTTATTTTAAATTCTATGGGTGGTAAAAATCAAGTAGACTCTATCTATACGGATTTTTCAAAAGCCTTTGATGAAATTAACATTGACCTGCTTCTGAAGAAACTGTTAAAAATCGGGATTAATGGTGACCTTCTCAGATGGATCAAATCATATGTAACAAACAGAAGTCAAGCAGTTAGGGCTAAGGGTTTCTCCTCGCGTTTTTACAGTATACCTTCAGGAATCCCGCAAGGATCACATCTCGGACCTCTCTTGTTTATTTTATATATCAATGATATAGGTAAACGCTTTAAAAATTCCAAATTCCAAATTTTTGCTAATGACACTAAGATTTACAAAAAATCACTAATATTAATGACAGCCTAGAATTGCGAGATGATATCAATAGGTTTGGAATATATTGTGCTAACAACCAACTGTTCCTTAATCTGGAAAAATGTAACACAATATCATTCACCAAAAGCATAAACCTCCTAATATTCCCGTAAAAAATCAATGACGAAGAGATAAAAAGATGTTGTTGTAATGACCGTGGCCGGTTATATACATTACTTCTGGACTCCTTGTGGTGGATCCAGATTTCTCTTGATGGTGATCTCAGTGGGATTGCAATAATAATACGTGGGTAGACTATTACTGTTTATTCCGAGGTCGTACAGAGGTGCTTCGTAGGAAGCCTAAATGCAAAGAGAGGACGAATGGACAACATTCACGCCTTTTATACGTTCCGCATGCTGTCTCACTCATACACGCATGTCTCTTTCATACTGCAAGACATACGTTCACTACAATTGTGAAGTGAGGGACTTAGGAATAATAATGGACTCCAGAATGTCTTTCCGAACACATATAAATTCCATCTGTGACAGGGCGTACAAACTTCTAGGATTCATCATAAGAGTGACCAAACCATTTAGGTCACCACACGTAATCAAAATACTGTACGTCTCTTTTGTTCGCTCAATATTAGAATTCGGATCAGTCATATGGAATCCCCAATACAAAGTAAATATTGAAAGGTTAGAAAGAATTCAAAAAAAGATATTGAAACACTTACAGCCTTACTAAAAAACCCCGTGAAAATTTTATTTTGCCGCGGATGTGAAAACATTACTAATTAAAAAATTGTTCATTGAAAGAAATACACATTGTTTACACGGCCTGAGATGGTAGTTTATCTCTGTTTTAACGATTGATGTCCGAAGGAAATTTGGAATTTTTTCAACGTATTTTAAATGTCTTGTATATTTCTTATTTTTGAAGATGTCGTAAAAGCAAATACCTTTATAGAAACTAGATTTTTTTTTTATTTTATTTAGTAACTATATAATATTTTTTACATTTTTATATGAAACATGTTAGTTAGATGTATAAATAAAATATATTCGTAGTCCTCCTCACTAGGAGATCCTGTGCTGAGGGGGACTATGCTTTGGATAAGTTTTTCCGCGACTTCTATGGTTTAACTTTATTGATTGGATAAGGTTTTCCAGAAACTTCTATGATGTTTTAAGTATACTAGTAAGTTCATTTTCCGATAGATTCTTCAGCCAACATTTAATGTCCTTAATGTAGCTATTTTTTATTTTTATTTGTTTGATACTAAGTGGGAGTTTGTTATATAACTTTACTGCTAAAAATGCAGAACTTCTTTGACCAAATGAAGAGTTACACTTTGGTATATTAAGTATGTCTGTTTGTTTGGCTCTGGTTTTATGAGCGTGTGAGGTGTCTGCCTCTGAATCATTTTTGTGGTGATGAACTAGAATGTTTTTGGCATAGATTTTCTGTATGCTTGGAACATCAAACTGTTTAAAAATTTCTACTGTTGACGTCCTTATGGGGACCTTTAGAATGGTCTTTATAATGCAATTCTGAGTTATCTTAAGTTGTTTCAAGTGATTAGATGCTGCTGAGCCCCATCCTATTACTCCATATTCCAATCGAGAGTGTCATAAAGCATAATATACTCTCTTTAGATCCCTCATCGACAAGATGTTTCTTAATTTTTTGAAGAAGTAGATGAGTTTTGTTAGCTTTTTTGAGGTAAGATCAATGTGTGAATTCCACTGTAGATTTTCATCAATTTCAATCCCAAGATATTTAATACTTTTGGTTTGGGTTATAGACGGGCAGGAACATTGTGGAAAAGTATTTTGACATTCATGTAATTTGAGGGTATGCACATTCATTGGTTGTCCTCTTTTGTTTTTGGAGAAAGTTAGATATTTAGTTTTACTAACATTTAATGTAAGGGAGTTTACTTTTAGCCAGTTTTGAAGTACAGCCAGGCCATGTTCCGCCTCCTTGTAGGTTCTTGTCCAATCTTGTTCGTGGAATATAATAACAGTGTCATCTGCAAAGCTCATTATGTTTCCATTAATGGGAAGATTCATAAGGTCATTTATATATATCAGAAATAGTATAGGTCCTAATACGCTTCCCTGGGGGACCCCGAATTTAATTGGAAGAGATTTGCTCTTTCTTTTACCAATTTGTACAATTTGTTCTCTTCCAGTTAAATAACTTCTAAGTAGGTTTAGAGTTGTTTCGGTTATTCCATTTTTTTTTTAGTTTTAAGTAAAGTATTTCATGATCAATTGTATCGAAAGCTTTTTGAAGATCAATGAAAACAGCTAAGCATTTTTTGCCTTCATCCAGTTTTCTAATAATTGTATTAGTTACATTAGCTATAGCGTCACCAGTACCCAGGTTTTTTCTAAAACCATACTGCGTAGGTGATAATATTTTATTGGTATCCAAAAATGTAAGAACTTGTTTTTTTATTACTTTTTCCAATATTTTCGACAGAGGAGTTAAAATACTAATTGGTCGATAATTTGAAATATCGTCTTTGGGACCATTTTTATATAATGGTATGATCGTAGCAATTTTAAGACAAGCGGGAAAAACACCTTTAGATATTGATAGATTAACTAGGTATGTCAGTGGTTGAATTAACTCATTTTGTAGGTATTTAATTGATTTGCTTGATATTTTATACCCATTTGGGAGGCGGGAATGGGTACCGCCGCCCCGGGAACCTTTATTGGATAACCAACACCTCTGCCATAGGTCACCCCAAGTGGTTCGCTACGTTTGGTGATTTAGCAGGGGTGCCCGGGTTCATGGGGTGAGGTTTGTCTAGGTCTTGGAGGCGGATGACCAGGACATACTGAACCCCAGATTCCTACCCACCCCTTAAACCCTTTTCCTTCCCAGAACTCTCCTCTCCTTCCTTTCCTTAAAAAAACCCTCCACACAGCATTCTCAAAGATGACATAGGCCCTGAGGGAAATTATTTTCCTCAGGGCCTCCTGTGTGGAGCTCATGTAAAAAAAAAAAAAAAAAAAAATCAGTTCATTTCCCGATGAGGTATTTGTGTTTAAGGAGGTTATAATATTTTTTTATTTCATCACTTGTTATCTTGACTATATTGAGGCTGTTTTCATGATTGACATCATCATTCCTCATTGTTTTTTCGACAGAAGTAGAATTTTGTTTAATTTTATTTGCAAGGTTAGAGCCTATATTGCAAAAGTAGTTGTTTATAAAGTCAAGAAGTTTGTCTGGGTGTTTCGTAAAAGATGTGGGAATCTCATCAATGTTTAATTCTTTAATGTTTTTGTCTTTATGCGAGGCTTTAGTATTTGTAATTTCATTTATGATCTGCCAGAGTTTACGGGAATCATTATTGCATTCATCAATTTTGTTTTTATAGTATGTTTCTTTAGCATAACGAATTACATTTTTACATGTGTTACGATATCTTTTGTAGAATCGAAGTGTATGGACATCATAAGGGTTGATTTTTACTTTTCTGTGCAGTTCATCTCTTTTTCTGATCGAGTTTATAATATTCTGACTGATCCATGGTTTAATGTGAATATTTTTATGAGATACCTTTTTATCTGTGGTTTTGGTGTTAGATAGAATACTGTGCTGTATAATTTCTATAAAATAACTCCAAGCAGTATCAGTATCATCTTTTTCCAGAAGGGCGGTCCAGTCATTCGTTGTTAACTCCCTTTTGACATTTTCCCAATTTGTTTCAGACTTCGTTAGGAGTGATTTCGTATTTAGGTTTACATAAGAGTTATTTTTTGTTATAGATAGAATTATTGTGTAATGGTCTGTCAGTGTGGTAGTATAAATAATGGCTTGAGTTTTTTTATTAGTTTTACTAAAGATATGATCAATGCAAGTTTTGCTATCATTAAATACACGTGTAGGTTCCTCAATTAGGCTTTCATATCCATGGTATGCAAGTGTCTGCATGTAATCATATTTTTTTGGGTGGCCATTTTCAAGGATATCAATATTTATATCACCGATAATAAATACATCTTTAGTGTTTTTTAGTAAACTCAGTTCCAACGATAAGGAGTTTAGAAATGGCTCCAGATTTTTTGTAGATGGAGATCTGTAAATTGCAAGTATTGTTGTATCATTGCCGATTGATATCCTTAGACAGTTCGCATTATTAATACCGATCTCTATGACATCAGCTTCAATATCTTCTTTAATATATACGATGACACCATCATTTTTGGTATTATTCATAATTGTAGAGTAAGGGACATATTTATCGATTTGTAGAGGATAGAACTTATCAGTTAACCAACATTCAGTAAGAATAATTATATCCCAGTTTAGATTTAAACTTTTTATCAATATTTGTAGTTCGTCAAAGTTTTTATTAATACTTCTAATGTTTTGATGCATTATGTTAAAATTATTTCTTATGGATGATAAGTTAGGTAAATTTGTTGTTATTGTGTTATCCATTTATGCCATCTAAATTAATAATGTTTTTATATTACTTACTAAATTATTTTCACCATATCATCAAGGTGCTTAATGTAGATTATTTTATCTTCAGGTTTTTTACGAATCATAACTTTACCATTTTTGTACCACACATATTGGTATTTTTTTTCTATGGCTAATTGTTTTGTTTTCCATAGTATTTCTTTATGATAAGGGCTTAGTTCTTCCCCGATGAAGATTTGAGAGGTCGACAGATCCTTAATTTCTTCATAGTTTATTTCTTTCTTTTTATCAAGGAGTGAATCTCTTTGTCTTTTCTCGGAAAAGGTGACAAGAAGTTTGGGTGGTGCTCCATTTCGTCTGTCTGGGACTCGGATGACTTCAGTAATATCTGTATGTTTTATAGTTATCCCAGCTGCTGCAGCAACCTTCCTTATGATTTCAATTGGTTGTTCTCTTATTTTTTGGGGAATCCCAGCTATTTCTAAAGAATTACATTTTGACAAGGTTTCAATATCTGCCAGTCTAATTTCAAGTTTTTTTATTGTATTATTTTTTTCATTCATATCTTTCTTAATATTTTCGAAATCAGTCTGTATAACTTGGTTTAAATTATTTGTAACATCAATTTTTTTTAGTATTTCATCAAATTGAGCACTTATAAATTCAATGCTTTTTGTTGTTTCTGTGGTCTGAGATTCAATTTTGATAAAAATGTCCATCTTCAAGGTTTCAAATTTTTTATCTATATATTCGATAATTTTGTCCATGCTTATTTTTTCATCAGAAATTTGGTTTTTGCTTCGAGTGCTAGAC
This sequence comes from Limnephilus rhombicus, assembly GCA_929108145.2. Classification (NCBI taxonomy): domain Eukaryota; kingdom Metazoa; phylum Arthropoda; class Insecta; order Trichoptera; family Limnephilidae; genus Limnephilus; species Limnephilus rhombicus. The sequence goes on along the minus strand of OV815295.1, from coordinate 24,239,543 downwards.
ATCACTAAAATGCACTACCAAGTACACAGAATAGTACAGATAGAATTGCCTTTTAGATTTTTGTATCTGAAATATACGATCGTTTTTGAAAATTGGAGTATTTTAAGTTTCAACATGAAAAAATTTGAAAAAAACAGCTGACTGTAAACATATTCTATTAAATGGTCGAAAAATTTTGGAAAATTCAAAATTTAAAAAATACGCACCTCTTACTTTATGAATTTGGAAGAAAACTATCACTTCACTTTTATCTCGTTCATACAATTAAAAATGATAAAAAAATATTATAATAATTCCGAAAAAATAACTGAAAAAATCTGACATCTTGGATTCATTTTTACGCAATTAATACGTCGATTTCTCGAATTTGTTTTCATTCACACATGCATGAGGCTTTTACATTATTAAATAATATTACTTTTATGGAAGTTTTATTAAATTCACGCAGAAAAGTCGTTAAAAAAATAAAATTTCAGAAATAACCTAAAACCTATCTTTAACGAAACTAAATCATCAACAAAACAATATTTAAAGGACTAAAACTGAAAAAAAGTAACGCCAGCATTGGTAAATATGTTGAATTACATTAATATCACAGTGAATTGATCATTTAAACGAAAATTATCTTCAAAAACATAAAAATTAATGCAAATACAACTGAACATTGTCAAACATTGTTTTACCGCGAAGTTTATAAAACAAGATGGCCGCGCGCCTGCGCAGATCTATGTGAGATTCAAGGGGACCAACATAAAAATCATAAAATACGTGATTGTGTTATTAGTAAAGACGTAAAAACACAGTGCACCGCGCAAGCAACAAATATGCAGTTGACCGCTCGTTAAGGCGTTTTGTTATTAGTAAGGCTGCTAGACTTTAAATCCTTTCGAACTTCAGAAAACCTAAAAGACTCATTAACATTCCATAATTTATCAACTTTAGAAGATAGAAGAAATATATCCCACCAAAAATTTTTATTCAAAATCATTCACAACGTTGTTGACAACAACTATCTTCTAGAACACATTAATTACCACTGTCCAATAAGAAACACAAGATCAAACCAACTATTCCACATCCCACACTCAAAAACAAATTACACACAACATTCATTTCTCCGAAGGACGTGCACAACATACAATGATATCTTTTACGACGCTGATATTTTCAATTTGTCCTCAGGCCAATTTATTAAATCCATAATAGAAAAAATTAAAACAAATTGTTAATCACGAACTCTCCACCTCTGCAGCATGTTATTTTTATTTTATTTTTCATTCTCATTATGTTGGTTTTCCTTCTTTTTATTATTATAATAATATTTGGATGATTTATATATCCCATATGCTTTAATTTGTGTGTGTGTTTTTTTCTTTCATTTCTGTTGTATATATATATTTTTTTTTTCTTTTTTTTTCTACCACTTTATGTTTTCTTTAATGTTTTAATCCATGTTTTATATATATATGTAAAGGAAATATATTCCCTTTAAATTTGAATCCTATAATGTCAATTAGAATGCAATCATCGATTGTCATTTGTTTTGTTATTCTATTATTTGATTGTTAGAAAAAACCATTCAAAGTGATATTAATAAACATAAATGTCGTTTCTTAGTTAAAAAAAACTTTGCAACACAAGTGTTTTATTTAGAAATTAATAGAAAGGAATTAAACCTATCAACATATTATAAAACGACATTTCGTTTTAAACCAAAAATGGAGAAAATTCAATTCGAATTTACGCTATTACCTGGATGCGATGGCAGATCAAATATTATTAGCATTACAAAAATAGTCACAAATGATGGAAAAGTGTTTACAATACCAGAAATGCTACGATCCGCCAGCTATCACGAGGAGATAATGAAAACTAGTGCTTTTGGAAAAATAAAAAATATTTTGAAAAAAAGATACCAGGTTAGAAGAGTCTGGTTAACCATGACAGAAGAACTAAAAAAAACATATGTAGACGAAGATGGAAACCTACAGTTTGGAGACCAATACCTCGAAGAATTGGACGAAAAAAGTTTACAAGTACATCAAAAAGAAGATGCATTAGGAAAATTAATTGAAAAGTTAATGGAAGATAAGCAACAGAGCTTAAAAAACATTGCTGAGAAGTTTGTTATAGAAAAATTCTGCACTAAAAATACAAATGCAAGCCAGTGGATGGAAGTGTTTGAAAAAGAATGTTTGCGGTTTGATGTGACCATGGATGGAAAAAAAATAGAAATACTCAGATTGTTCATGGATAAATCTTGTATAGACTGGTACAGTTCCATGATTATAAAACTAACAATGAACTCAGAGTGGTCAACATGGAAAAACAAATTCTGTGAATCATTTGCAAACAAAGGATGGAACCCTGTCACATACGCACTATCATTTAGATACAAAGATGGTTCTCTGTTGGATTATGCTATGAGAAAAGAAAAACTTCTATTGGATGTGAGAAGATCAATTGACACCGGTACTTTGATAGATCTTGTTGCTTCCGGACTACCAGAATTCATACTTAACAAGATCGATAGAGAAGGATTACAAGATACTGTAGATTTGTTTAATGAAGTAAACAAGTATGAACATATGGTCAACAAAAAAAGATTTATGAATAAGAAAACATTTGGAAATGCAGAACATAATAAAAATGGGGGTAAAAATCCATGTAAAATTTGTGAAAAATTGAATAAGGGCATTCGTTACCACCCTGAAGCTACATGCTGGTTCAAAACAAAAGAGGATGAAAAATTTAAGAGAAATGCCATTAAACATGTAAACAATTCATTGATAGAAACTGAATTAAATGAAAATGATCAAAAAAACTAATAGTTACACCATTAATAAAAGTCAAACTATTACTAAATGATAAATTAAAATTATACGGAATTTATGATTCAGGTTCAAATGTTTCTCTAATTAATTCTAAATTATTGAAACTAAAAGGAAAAGGAAACAATTTGAATGAAGCAAATTTAGTAACGATTAATGGTGTTAAAAAGACGAGTGGTTTGACAACGTTAAACATAAAAATTTTTGAATTGGAGAATAAAGTTGATGTGTACATTATTGATGAACACAATTTCAAGTATGATTTTTTGATTGGATTAGACATGATAAAAGACTTCAAACTTATCCAAAGTGAAGACTTACAAATATCACAGAAACTCTGCCTAAATAATACAAATAAAAAAGAAAAATATTCTACAGATATGAAAACGAATACTAAATTTAATCATATAGAAAAACACAGAATTAATTTTAACGAACATGTTAAAGAAGAAGATTTTAAAATAACAATGAATCATTTAAATAATGATCAAAAAACAGAAATAAATGAACTAATAGACAAATACACATCAGTGTTCGCGAAGAGTAAATATGATGTTGGCACTGTCAATGGATATGAAGCGAAGATAGACTTATTAGTGGATAAATATTGTAGTAAGAGGCCTTACAGATGCAGTGTAGAAGATAAAAAGGAAATAGAAGAGCAAATAGCAAAATTATTAGACAATAAACTGATAGAAGAGTCGTACAGTCCATTTGCTGCACCGGTCACTCTAGCATTTAAAAAAGAAGAAAACAAAAAATCCAGATTATGCATAGACTTCAGAGACTTAAATAAAATCGTAATACCTCAAGCTCAACCATTTCCATTGATTGAAGACCTAATGACAAAGACCAGAAATTGCAAATTTTTTTCAACGCTGGATATAAACTCAGCCTTTTGGTCTATTCCATTGCGGATTGAAGACAAAAAAAAAACAGGATTTGTAACACAGGAGGGACATTATCAATGGACCTGCCTGCCTTTTGGATTGAAGACTTCTCCGGCAATTTTTCAGAGGATATTAAGCAATATATTGAGAAAATATAAACTAAACGAATTTGCTGTCAATTACATAGATGACATTCTTATTTTTTCAAAAACTTTTGCTGAACACATTGATCATCTGACAAAGCTGCTGAATGCAATCAAAACAGAAGGTTTTAGATTAAAATTTACAAAATGCACATTTGCATCAGATATGGTAAAATATCTGGGTCATATAATTCAGAATAATTCAGTCAAGCCAGTAAAGGATAATTTGATTTCAATAAAGAATTTTCCTATTCCAAAAACACAAAAGAATGTGCGACAATTTCTAGGAAAAATCAACTTTTATCATGAGTACATTCCGAAGAGTGCAATAATACTAGATCCTTTGCATAATTTATTAAGGAAAAATCAAAAGTTTATTTGGACTGATAAATGCCAAAATGCTTTTGAAACGATGAAAAACCTAATATGCTCACAACCGATCTTGGAAATTTTTGATCAAGATTTACCAATTAATATATATACAGATGCTTCTCTAGAGGGTGTTGGAGCTATTTTAAAACAGACACAATCTGATGGAAAAGAAAAACCTGTTGCTTACTTTTCGAAAAAATTAAACAGCGCACAGAAAAAGAAAAAAGCAATTTACTTAGAATGCTTAGCTATAAAAGAGGCAGTGAGATACTGGCAATACTGGTTGATAGGAAAACCATTTACAGTTTATTCAGATCACAAACCGCTGGAAAATATGAATATCAAATCTTGAACCGATGAAGAGCTTGGTGACTTAACATATTACTTATCCCAATATGATTTTCAAATTAAATATTCTCCAGGAAAGTACAATATTGAAGCTGATTGTCTAAGCAGAAACCCAGTCTTAGAACCAGATGAGAACCAAGATGAGCAATTAAAAGTTGTCAACTTAATAAAATTAGAAGATATCTTAAAAGATCAGGTCAAAAATGAGAAGATACAGTGCAGAAAAGATAAATTGATATCGAAGAATAATGTTTATTACAAGAAAGTAAAAAAAAAAGAAAAAATAATTCTATCAGAAAAATTCAGCATAGATTTTATCAAAAATGTTCACACAGACCTAGGTCACATAGGAATTAATCAAATGCAAAAAATGATAAGCTCATGGTACACATCAGAAAACATGACAAACAATATAAAGAGAACTTGCGAAAGTTGTGCAGTATGTTTAAAGAACAAATCAAGAGGTCAAAATAAATATGGATTGATGTCCTACTTGGGTCCCGCAACAAAACCTTTTGAAATATGTTCTATTGATACGATAGGTGGTTTTGGGGGTTCACGGTCAACAAAGAGATACTTGCACCTGCTATCAGATCATTTCACGAGGTTTGCATATATTTTGACGTCAAAAACTCAAAATACCAACGATTTCATCAAACTCTTAAACTCCACAGAAACTAATGACATTGGCATGATACTATCAGACCAATATCCGGGTCTTAATTCTAGAGAATTCAAAAAATTTTTGGATGAAAAAAATATTCCAATCATTTTTACTGCAGTAAACTCGCCTTTCTCAAATGGATTAAATGAAAGATTAAATCAAACGCTAGTCAATAAAATTAGATGCAAAATCAACGAAAATGACTTAAAAGTGGCTTGGACAACTATAGCCCGTAATTGTGTAAAAAACTATAATGAAACGGAGCACACTGTCACTGGTTATGCGCCTCAGTACCTACTTAACGGCACAGATGTTACGATTTTGCCAAATGAGTTAAAACTTAAGAAGACTGACATCGATTTGATTCAAGACAGAAAAAAAGCTCTGGAAAATACTATAAAGTCACATAATTACAACAAGATGATTTACGATAAAACCAGGAGACATATTAACTTCAAAGTTGGTGATACTGTTTTTGTGGAGAATGGAAACAAACTTAACAGGAAGAAGCTCGACGAATTGAGAATCGGACCCTACAAAATAATAGAAAAATTATCAAACTCAATTTACAAGATAAATACTGGTCGAAAAAAATTAGAATCAAATTTTTTCCACATCTCGAAATTAATTCCAGCACCTGCATTGATGAACCATGAAGAGGATATCGAAGATGAATGAAAATTTTTGCAATAATTTTCTTTCCCGCGGGGGGGGGGAGATGTAAAGGAAATATATTCCCTTTAAATTTGAATCCTATAATGTCAATTAGAATGCAATCATCGATTGTCATTTGTTTTGTTATTCTATTATTTGATTGTTAGAAAAAACCATTCAAAGTGATATTAATAAACATAAATGTCGTTTCTTAGTTAAAAAAAACTTTGCAACACAAGTGTTTTATTTAGAAATTAATAGAAAGGAATTAAACCTATCAACATATTATATATATATATATATATTATAAATTGTAGCGGAAACTTCGATGGTTAATGCAATCATGTAATATGTTACTTTCTTTTTAAAATATGTATAACTGTTTGTTTCCTAAATAAACTAAAATAAAAAAATAAAATTAAAATGTCCCTAAAACGACTTCTCGCACACAATTCCCCAGAATAATCTACCGGTATCCTTGATTCCACTTACAATCGAACACCATGACAATCCGGCGTCCAAGATACCACTGACAATCATGGCATCCTAGATCAAGATCCTAAAAAAATTATTCATTATTTATTTATTTATTTATAAACAGAAACAAACAGTACATTAGATACATTGGTGAAAAAAAATTCAATTAATAAGTATATTTCATGGTGCGTATCTATTGTGTTCAATGTTCAATGCACTCTGCCACTTGCACACACTTTTCGAACGTGTACAATTCACTATCGAGAAATAATTTTTCTCTGACCTTACCGGGTTTACATCCCAATACAAAGAAATCCCTTAATTTTTCTGGTAAACTATTCCCAAACTTGCAATTAGTAGAAAAAGACTTTAAACGAACTGCAAAATCGCGAATTGTTTCGTCATGTCTTTTTTTAGCACTGATAAACTAAGATCTCTCTTCAAAAAAACATTTCGTCATACAACAATATTCATTAAGTTTAGATATCAAATCTTCTAACTTAATATCTGTAACTTTTTTAGGAATGCACAAATTCACTAGTAAAGAAAAACAATCATCCTTCAAAGCATTCAGGAAAATAGCCCTTTTCTTATCATCCAATGCATATTTATCATCATTCACGAGGAGATACTGTTCGAGGTGGACCTTGAAATTCTCCCAGTTTCCGTCACGCAAACTGAAGGACTCCAATCCTCGAGACTCCATGTTTCCTCTGCCCAGAAGGTACACAAAAGAAAGAGAAAGGAAAACAGAAAAAAACTCCCTTACGAGATTTCTTCGTTCTGCAGTCTGCTCCCTGGACCCTCTCCGGAAACCGCTCCTTGACCCTTGGTGACTTGATGGCTCCTTCCAGACCGCTCCTATCACCTGGTAACACCGATCTTTGACCCTCGGTGCTGCTGATGGCTGCCCCAGACCACTCTTGTGACCTGGACCCCCGATCCTTTGACCCTCGGAGATGCTGCCGCTTGACGCTGGACCCTCCCGTGCTTCCCCCTTTCGAGAAGCTGGCTGGCTCCAGGGTATTCTTCTTCACTCCTTGCAGTAAAGTTTATTGAATTTCGGTCCGGCCTTTTATACAGACCCGAAAATAATATGTTTCAACCCGTTTTTATTGTACAACCGCGTATTTTTCTCGTGCAAAATTTTTGCGCGTCGATTCTTTAAAACGATTTCCGCGAGCTGTCACTGTTATGTGCAGTCTTATCGTATTCCGTAGGGTGCGCCACTGTTATATACAGACTTTCGGAGTGTAGACTTAGATCTTAATAAGATACACGATTGCGAGATGAACATTTATTGTTTGTACACAGGTTATAGTTACGTCCTATCTAATGAGCTGGCGGTAGGAAAAGAGAGCGAGGAGATGCATTCATCTCCTATTATATCGAGATCTCTTGTCTCCCTCTTACATTAAGAAGAAGCAGGCGTGCCACCCCAAAACCTCTCTTACATATATCTATAAATTAGACTACATTAGTGTGTAACAAAATTTCATTAATACATTTTTTTAAATACTTTAGCCATCTTTGGTGATCAGATCTGAAGAACCGGAAACTTCCCCTCCCCACTACCTTCAGCCTCACAAAATACAGACGCAACATCCAGACAGCACATTTCACCAAAAATTACTATTTTAAAATGCCAACTTCTCTCTTTTTCAACCCCAACTACATTAAAAAATAATTATTTGATGAACACTGAAATCTGCCGGCAAAACGGGACGAATATTTCACAGTAAGAATTGCAGTCTGTAAAAGAAAGCGTGTTTTAAAAAGGTTTCAAGAAAATTAATTTTTGCTTGAAAATAAAAATGAAAAAATGATCACAGGTCCCTGTTATAAGAGTTCTGTCTTTGTTCAGTTAATATGTATATTATTTCAAGGGTTTATTTTTCTTACTCGGTGCATTTTCAGGCAGTGTTTCTCAAACGGCTTTGTTAATATACTTTAATAAATAAAATACCAAGAAAAGATTTTTACGGCATATTTATATAACCTCTCCTCTGTGTAATAAAGGTGTTCGAGGATTGAAAGATCTTCGGCCTGCGTAAAGGATGCTAGTCATTTATGCCAATATACTGAGTGGATATCTGTTATACAGGGTGTCCCAAAAGAAAGTTTATATTTGTTTTCCTTTCTGTGTGAACGCAACTTTTTACAGGGGTGCGGGGGGTATGTCAATCAGTAGTCTGGCTCTTGGGAATTTAGTCGCTATGAAGCATTTCTCGGAAGCGACCGCGCGTTGTGCGTGCGTGAGTTTTACAAAAATGGTGATTTTGCGACTGTAGCGCGTAGAAGATTCTGCAATATTTGAGGTTTTCGTCAATTCAATGATGCGCCAAGCATTCCTCTCATTCGAAAATGGGTCAAAAAGTTTGAAGAGATCGGTACAACGCTGGCAAAACTAAAATCCAGGCGACTAAGGTCATCGAGAACGGTAGAAAACGTAGAGAGTGTTTATCAGTCTTTTCGTGGCGACTTTTCGATTCCGAAGCGCGCAAGTGCTTTAAATGTGCATAGATCATCGTTGTTCAGCATTTTGCACAAAGACCTAATGCTGCACCCCTACAAACTTACTGGCTTTAACCAAAGAACATGGTTCCAGCAAGATGGAGCAACATCACATACGTCCAATACGTCTCTGCCATGAGGTCGTGAAATTTTCCCTGGAAAATTGATCTCCAGGAGAGGTGACATAAATTGGCCTCCTCGTGGTCCTGACTTAACCCCTATGGACTTTTTCCTGTGGGATTATCTCAAATCTAAAGTGTACGCCAAAAATCCGACTTCCTTGATGCAATTAAAAGAAAATATCCATCACGAAATGGCAGCCATCACGAAGCTTACCTGCCAAGCCGTCATAAGAAATTTTTTTCTTCGATTAAATGAATTCCGCGAACGCGAGGGGTTACATTTAAACGATATTATTTTTTAGATATAAATTCCCAAATTGCGTGTTTTAGTATTTAATAAACATTTTTTCGATAGAACCCTTACTTTTTTTTAAATCGATCCACTAACTTTCAACTTTCTTTTGGGACACCCTGTACTTGAGTCTTAAGGTTGATTGTTCGTTGCAGCTTTTACAAATTGTGGACAGCTGACAAGCATAATAACATGACTTATGCTTGACAGCGTTGAAAGCTGATCACAATTTTGTTTAACTCCCCAAGCCTCGGAAGAACATTACTATCCAGAAACATCGTATTCCATTACATCTAAGCGTCCATACAGCATTAAAGTATTTTTTTGTGTTTTTAAGAAATGCGAATACGTATTATTTTTTTTTACAAAAGCTCCACACAGGTGGCCTTGAGGAAAAAAAAATCTATCAGGTCCTACGTCAGCTTTGGAGGTGCGGTATGGAGGGTATTTTTAGGGAAAGGAAGAAGAGGAAGTTTCGGGAAGGAAAAGGGTATGAAGGACAGGTAAGAATCTGGGGGTCAATGAAGGGCCATCCATAAATTACTAGTAGTTTAATTTTTTTTACGAGTGACGTCACAGTGTTGGTTATCCAGTTAATTGTTTCCGGGGTGGCGGTACCCATACCCACCTCTCATATAAGTAATGTTTGAACAATTGCTTCAAGCATTTATTCTGATAAAATGCTAAAAATTGTCAAAATGTAGGTGGTATGTTTAAAAAATTTTGGGATTTGTCAGTCGACATTTGTGGAAAGCAAAAAAAAATGAGTAAACGGCATAAAAAGTGATGAGACAGTTTTCTTTCCAACCTCTAAAGAAATGTAAGATATTATTATGTTATAAATATATAATTCTCTCAAAATTATGGAAAGTTTGAGTCAAAATGGTTCGGTAGTTAATAAACGAAAGGTGGGCCGACCTAGGCTTAGATGGGAGGATGATGCCAGGAAGGATGCAAGAGAACTACTCCATGTTGCAGATTGGAAGACGACGTCCGAGGACAGAGGGCGGTGAAGACTTATTTTGAAGGAGGTATCGAAATGGGCTGTAGCGCCATTGAAGAAAAGAAGGTTCGGTAATTTCATGTTTCATATTAAAATGTTATTATTTAGTTATTTCAGTGTTTATTTCAAATACAAATAAATATCTGATAGATAATTTTATCCATAAAATCGTTTATTTTAAAGACATCTTCAAAAAGAAGAAGTATGTATGTAGCGTACGAAGCATTTCAAAATTGCTCGGGAACTTGCAGGTAAAAATGTGTAAAAGCCTGTACGGTTAAAAGCTGAAACGGACTAAAAATTGAAATTCAACGGGAGCGTTCAGATAACGAAAAATGTTGCACACATCGTCCATTTGATTGTCACCAAATGTGGTGAATTAAAAAAAAAACTAAACTTCGTATGTCCATAATCATAATTCGTATGATTTAATTAATATCATAGCTCCAAAGATTAATACTGAAACATATGAACTACTTACTGTGGTTTAAAGCCCATGAATCCCCCTAGAAAATGTTGAATTTGTAAGCCATAAATATCCACCTACCCAAATTTGGGTAGCTATCGCTCGAATGGTTAGTGACCATTTTGTATGGGGACATTATTTAGGATAAATTAATTAATTAATAAAGGGTAACAATTATTATAAGCAATAATTATCAGCCTGAAACACTCATCCACATTGAAAAAATCTTCCGAGAAAAGATACATGACGCCAACGGGACTTGAACCCGTGCCCTTCTGATTGCCGGTCAGCTGCTCTCCCAATTGAGCTATGGCGGCTTATCTTATACCCGCCAAATGATTCAATATATACTAGTGTTTCATTCAACAATTACAGCTTATTATATTTTTTCCACCTGAAAACAACCAACTTTATTTTTGCAAGAGAGACACTGTTAGTGTTGAATCCGTCGCTAGGTGGCGTCAAGACAAATTATGTCTTCATTTATTGGGGAAATACTGAAACTTGTCAAATATTAATTATTATTTTTAATTGTTAAACTAACGTTTAAGACAAGATTTTTATGCATAGCACATATGCGGGTATAAGATAAGCCGCCATAGCTCAATTGGGAGAGCAGCTGACCGGCAATCAGAAGGGCACGGGTTCAAGTCCCGTTGGCGTCATGTATCTTTTCTCGGAAGATTTTTTCAATGTGGATGAGTGTTTCAGGCTGATAATTATTGCTTATAATAATTGTTACCCTTTGTGCTATGCATAAAAATCTTGTCTTAAACGTTAGTTTAACAATTAAAAATAATAATTAATTAATAAAGCTTTGATAAATAACAAACCTCCCATTTAAAAGAATACTAAATGTATGAGAACTGGAAGTAGCTTTTATCAGAATCTCGCACCATTCGAAAAGACGGATTAATGATTTATATAAGTTAATAGAACGTTTGATGACATTTATTTATCTGGTAGATTATTTACATAATTTGATATTATTACATTAGACCGATTGATTACACACATAAACCACGGCGTAATAATGGATTATTTCTGTCAAACTGAGCGACAAATTTTCATATCTTGACGTTGAATTGAGTTGTATAATTTATAATGATACATTAATCAAAGTACATATTACCTTACGGCACACCTGTGCACATCAGATAGTTTTGTTAGAAGTGTATTATGTCCCTCAAAATGTATTTTTTACTATTCTTCTTCTTCTTGTGCCCTGTCCGTTCTCCCTGGACGTTGGCTATCATGTTAGCTATGCGGACTTTGTTTACTGCGGCCCGGAACAGCTCTACAGTAGACTGGCCAAACCACTGTCTCAGGTTTTTCAGTCATGAGATTCTCCTTCTTCCAGGGCCCCATCTTCCGGCAATCTGTCCCTGTATTATGAGATGCAAGATCTCATACTTCTCTGGATGTCTCATCACATGTCCAAGATATTGAAGTTTTCGGATTTAATAGTTTTAATAACTTCTTTTTCTTTATTCATCGGAACCATAACATCTTCATTTGTAACCCTGTCCATCCAGCTTATTTTAAATATTCTTCTGTAGATCCACATCTCGAATGCCTCAAGTCGCCTAATTAGTTCTTCAGTAAGCGTCCATGCTTCCATTGCATAAAATAATATCGAAAACACGAAGCACCTGACCATTCGCATTCGTAATCCAAGGTTGAGATCATGACTGCAGAACATCTTTTTCATGCGGATAAAGGTTGCACGAGCTTGCTGATTTCAACCGAACTTTTTTACTATAATATATCCATTTTTATTATGTAGAGAAGGCTTGACCTGTTGTGCCATCCCTTGAGCCGGCTAGAAGTCAATTTCAGATAAATGTATGTGTATGCGTAAGGTTGTGCTTAAGTCGTTCGCTACGATTGATGATTTCGCATGGGTTCCCGGGTTTTTGGTAATACATAAAAATTACCAATAACAATAGTATTACTTTTCCTTTCTTCTGTTAAATGATTTACTCGTAGGTTACCTTTATAAATATTGTGAGAAAATTATTGTCAATAGAGCTAAAATTTTCTTTAAATTTGTGATTATTTATGAGTAAGTGCCAAAAATATTTTTTGTTCCTGATTAAAAGTTTAAGATCCGCGACTATTTCCAGGTTCCGCATTATTTTTATTATTTCACAACTTTATTCTGAGCAGCGAATTCAGAAAAACATGTTGCCATCTTTGAAGCCGGTTATTATGTTTATTTGCCGTTCTTTATTTTTGTCAAGTTTAAAGGGGAGAAGTTATTAAGAGAACTAACTGAAAGTCAGGGGTGCACCCACCCTCCTTCATAAGCCACCCTTTACCAGTCTGCCAGGAGTAATCAAGGGTGGTTTGGGATACACAAATCCTTTGTAGAATGAACCTGAATTAAATAAGCCATAAAAACCAAAATGTTTTGTTGGGGAAATGTGAAATATTTATACTACCATTGACGCAACTATGTACATATCCCTTCTTCCACCCAACCTACCACACATGAACCTATCCTTTCTGATAATACGTGCAAATGTTGCCTACATGTGACATTTTGGAACAACATCTGAAAGAACTGCCAGTCTGTTGAAGTAACTAGTGCAATGATCAACTGATCTCTCGGTTCTTTGACATTGACTATGTTATGAAGCCTCTGTAAAATGATCACCAATGGTTGATAGTGGTCTCTCAGTTTGATTTGTATCTGTTGATGTAACCAGTGCAATGATCAACTGATCTCTCAGTTCTTTGATATTGACAATGTTATGAAGCCTCTGTACAATGATCACCAATGGTTGATAGCGGTCTCTCAGTTTGATTTGTATCTTTTGAAGTAACCTGTGCATTTATCACCTCCTATGGTATCATGGTCACTCGGTCTAATTCGATTCTTACGGAAACTTGTTAGGTGCTCAACCCCGAAAACCCTCGGTGCCGTAATATCTATCTTCACAATAACGTGCTGGGTGAAGTTAAGGTAGGCCAGATTTCTTCCCGATTTCCACTGTTCACCAAGGTATTCCTAAAGTTGTGTCATTTTGAAAACCCATATTTTTCATTGAAGTCCATTGTTTTTCTCAGTCAATGTATCTGCGACTATAACTACCTTCAAACGGTTCAATTTGTGGGGCTAAGAAAATTTTGGACAGATGACGTTACATCGACTTACAGTAATTTTTTCCACTATTGCCCATCCCATACGGTTACCCACGCGTGAGAGCTGGATCAGGGCGTTTAGATTTGTTGTTTTATTTTTGATTTTTTCTTGATTTGTTTTTTATTGAACAGATATTCACTTCCAAGTTTTGTAGTTCTGTGTTTTTAACCCCTCCGAATTTTCGCCAATATGTACTTGAGATGTCTCAAACAAAATGACAACTTTGTGTTATTACCGCTTCACAATTAAAGTTCTTTAAATGAAACATTTCTGTACGTAGCCCAATAGTAAAAACTGTTTTAGAAAGGTTACAAAAAAAGCTTTCGAATTATTATATTACAAATAAATATTAATATTTGCAAATATTAAAATTTAGCATGCAAACATTAAAAATAGGTAAAAATAAATCACGTGATGTTTTTTTTGTGAAATCGGTACTAAAATCACGGATTATGTAAACAACAATACTTATTCTATTGTTTATATGTCTAATAAACACTTTTGTAACCTCACTTTTCATATAAAAATATTTAATAAAAATTAAAAATTTCGATCGCGGACGAGCTGGCCGTAGTAAATTTGCGCGGGAAAATATTTTTGTCAACTACGCGACTGACAGCTGATTCCTGTTATATATTTCTATAGACAACTTGATAGAGATGTACAGCTTGATCTACTATCGACCTTTTACTTTTTGGTTTAGGAATGTAACTAAAACAATAATGGAGTTAGAACGATTTCTATGGAAACACACGCGCTGACGTGTAAACACGCTTATTGTACTTGACTGATGTCCTATTTATAACGCTTATATCTACTTACGTTGCGGAGGGGTTAAACATAATATAAATTAGAAGCTGACCCGGCGAACGTTGTTCTGGCCTATAAATTATTTCTAGCGAATATTTTGGTTGTTAAATAAAAAATAACGAATGTGTTGTAAGTGTGTGGGGATGGGATCTATGACCGAAAGAGGAATGGAGCGCTGTAGACGATGACCGCCGATAAAAACAAAAAAACACCAACTAAAGTAGGAAAATGTAATAAAGAAAAGCAATATGAATTTCGAAGAGAAATTGAGTGTAAGACAGGGACATATGAATATATCTGGGCCTGCCCTATGTGATAAAAACGTATTATTTCCCCCTCCTCGTGGAGCCGGCTATAGCTCCGCCTTGGAGCCAGTTGGGCTTACGAAAGCCTCGCTCGAATCAAAAAAAATGTGACGTCATCATTCTTGCCCTGACCAGCGTAGAGCTAACATCTGTACATTTTACCAAATAACCCGGCAATATATGAGAGCTTGTGCTATACACCTACCTAGAACATAGCGAATGTGGGCGTGTCTCCAGTGAGCTCGTCACTGGTTATAGGGGTAAGTAAATTATGACACATTTGTAAAAGTGTCTTAACTAAATACGGCAACAAAATATTGCTATGTGAATAGGGGCGAACCTTTTCGGGGCGAGAATTTGACCATCGCAAATATGTTAATAACGTGGCAAGGAATTCGCGCTCCCATGTAAAAAGGTCTTCATTCAAAGCATATTTTGCTTTTAAGAACTAAATGGTGGTATTATAATGCGAGATGCCTATATACTGTCAGATTGATTTTTTAACGAATCACAGTCATCTTTCCCCTCTTCCCCTCCCATAGTTTGATTTTACTCCTTATCTGTATCTTCTGGTCTATTGAATTCGGATGTCTATGGTGTGAGATGTTTTTTGTCAGTCCGTCTTTAGCCAACACAAATAAGCTCGATGATTTGCCCACGCGAGAACACGATGCCGAATGAAATATCAAAATGAATGTGAATGAAGTGAATGTCTTACGCATGTGTGTATGAAACTTGAAACTTAGATGAGGCGGACGTAGCACCATTTTTCATTCAATAACATAAATAATTTCGTTCTGTTTGTAATACAAAAGACGCTTAAATCTATTTATACAAAATACTAAAACACGATTAAAAAATGGGAGGGTGGGGTAGGAGGGTTACAATTTGAGGTTATAAGTATTTTTTGATGCCAAATAAACAAAAATTGTGGAAAAAATAGAACTTTTTTCTGGATAGGGACACCCTAATCACCTAGCGGTATGAAATATATTTTGAAATCTATTCTCATACCTACCAAATATAAATAAAAAAAAATCATAAAAATCGGTCAAGCCGTATCGGAGGAGTGCGACAACAAACACCGTGACACGAGATTTTTATATACAAGATTGTATTTTTTTTTTAAATTTTGTTGTAAATATTTGGAAGTTCTTACTTTAAAAGAAGTTCAATATTACTTCTTCAAATACAACAAACCTACTTTAGATTAATTTTAATGATGGTATGATACAATCGAAATTTTAGAAATTATATAGAGTGTAAAGAAAAATTTAAATACGATCAACAATCAAAACACTTCTTGAATGATCCCGTGCAAAATTTTTCATCCCTTTCTCCCCCCTTTCCTTCTCCCACTGCATCTATAAATCTATATTACCAACAAATCGATTGCATCTAAACAAATAAAAATGGTTAAAAACAAGTGATTTTTATTTTTAACGATGTTCAATATTAATAGATTGTAATTTTACTAATACTTGACTTACTTTAACCAGTGATTCCTGACATTATTTGGAGTAAAAAATGTTAACGAAATTTTGGTCTCCGGTGATTTTTTTGGACGGGTTTTTTTTTCAAAAATGTTTTCTTCAAAATCACACAAAATAAAATTCTTTCGCATATTGGTCACTGGCCACTCAGCCGAGTATCCGACCAACCCCTTATCACGCCTCCATTTTTTATGTTGTTTTTGAAAAAAAAAATGAAAAAAAAAAAAAAAAAAAAAAAAACACCGGAAACTAAAATTTCATTTACATTTTTTATTCCAAATAATTTCAGGAATCACTGGTTAATGGAAGTCAAGTACGTCCCTTAACACCCTTAACACCCTGTACAAATTACAGTATTTAATTTCTAACTACCTACTTACAAATAGATTACGTATAAATAGTTAGTGCATACGATGTTAAGTAATTGAATCACAATATGTATATGAAAAATTTCTCAAAAATGTTATCGATACCTGATTTCAGTCTTAAGGTATACTTTTAGTTAAGCCAAGGTATTCGGAAAAAACCAGGTCCCGCTAAGAAAATCTATGAAGACGGAAAATTATTTCCATTTCGCGATGAGTTTTTGTATTTACAGTCATAACTAGATTTTGCTAAAGTTTGTGTATTACTATAGAGGAGAAAGGGTAGAAAATAGTTATGACTGCGTGAATATGGGATAATAAACATGAAATAGATAGCTCACTTCAGGTATACTCTCCTATCCAATGTTGACTATCATCAGGGCAACTCTCCTAGCACTGTCATGTCATTACGATATTGACCAAATTCGTCAACAATTTATTAGAAATATTCCGATCGACGACTAACAAATTTAAGCGCGACCTCGATAGTATCAGATAAGCTTTGTTTCACTATCATATTTTTAAATAATTTTGGTTCGTTATGCAAAATTACTGGCTTATTAATGAACGGAGTTGAACTAACGAAGCTCTTAGAATTGAAACAAGTCGTGTGCACAGTGAGTTGCATCCGTTCGGGCCAATGGTGCTACATTGGTTTGGGCTTGGGGAAACGAAAGTTATTTACATAACAAGTGGTGAATAAAGATCTCATTAGTTAATTAATTCCCTTTTAGTATCAAAAAGTAAATGAGGACTGCCAATGCATATTTTGGTAGGTATTTCAATAGAGAACTCCAGTCCAATTTTTTTAAATTTTTTTTATGAATAATGATCTTCTAACTTAAATAACTGCATTTTTATTTTTAGAGTTAGTTTTAATAGTTAAAATAATTGTAAAAGTTTTGTTTTTCAAGACCCCCCGAAAACCACCGTATGTATGGTAAATCGTGTGACGTCATCACTCTTGAAAAATTAGTATAGGATCGGGCAATCAGCTGATCTACTGCCGCCATTTTGAATTCCGTTGTTCGAAGTATTCTCCCTAGAAATAGCATTACTATTTTTTTGTGCAGTAGTTTTTGAATATTTTCAATAATAGAGATAAACTAATAAGAGATACCTTTATTTTTGATACATTATTTAGGCCTAAATAATGTTTCAATAAATACAACAACTAAATCTCTATAAACAGTATGTAAATAACCGAATAAATTAATACGATGGCTTGTGTCGTATCATACATTTTCCTACAATGACTTTACGGTGACGTCACGACACGTCGAACAGTGACGTCACCTTGACGGCGTGTTTTTACGACCCGATTAAAAATGGACATTTTAAAATTTTTTCAAAAACTCTGCGTTTAATATTATTAAACAAAACTTATATATTCAGAATCAGCGTTTATTGGTCTATATGAACATATTTTTTTAAAAGCCAGAATATTTTTCACTGGAGTTCCTTATTCAACTTTGCCATTTAATTAACGTTTTTACGTAATTATTTGACTTTCCAGAATGTTAATTCATAGTAAATATCGATTTGTTATTTATTGCGTTATCAATATCGGTCGGACTACCGACATTGTGAACGTGCTTGGAAAATCAGTTTAAAATCATCAATAGTTATTCCTATGGATCCTATATTCTAAAGTTATCTATTTCACTATGCTGGACCTGTTGGTACATATCGGTTTCGTAAATTGTAACTAAATTCAGATTTTGAATGACGTACTTTTACCAATGCTTGTAACATTAACCAAAGAATTCTGAATCGATCTCTGGATAAAAAACGAGATGAATTTCAAAGTACATACAGAACAATTGTATTGTTTATAGCAGGAATAGTGGTAACAAAGGACGTCTTAACGGCAGGGCTTCTATTTAATATTCTGCTCTCAAAGAATAAACAGGTGCTCTGTGTATCTGCAATCTGCATCTCCTTCCTGAAACGCTGTAGAATGTCCTCGAAGAAACGTTAGATCCCAGAATTTTCCACTTGCAGCTTGCTGGTGAAATAATATTACTAAAAGTCATTAATTTTAAAGTTTCTCGCCTTCTTTCGCCCGACCTTCTTCAGATGGTAAAGCAACGAAGCACAGAACGGTTAAAAAACCTAGAAGGGATTGAAAACCTCGATGGTAAGAAATTAATATTGCACCTACGCAATGTGATTGTACGAGTATTAAACCTAGTTGTTTGGGACTTTGTCGCAAAATGGCTATCAGCACAATTTTGATTTTTTCACATTTGCTACTATAATGATCCCCTTTTGCCCTACCGATTCTCAGCGTTTGACACTTTTGTAGGTTTTTTTTTAAAGGCATTAAAAGCTGACGAGCCTATACCGAGGACCGTTTTTGATATTATAAAGGTCAAAATAAACGTAGCTAGCCCTTTTCTTATGAAGTCCCTTTAAAAAATATATAACTGCGTTCTATCAATGTGCAAAGAATATTAGCAATCAATCAGGTGGGTTGTTTTGCAGAAATTCAAATGTAACATTGGCGTCAAAAAGTCATTCAGCGCCATTTTGTTTTTTTTTTTTACATTTGAAAGGTCTGCGTTAAACACCGACTCTAAGTGTATTTCTATCAAATTGCAATAAAAGCTGATAAGTTTAACAACATTATATTTGGCCTCTTCTGCTGAATTCGTTTTTAAACAATCAAATGAATTTGATTGAGTGAATTTCTGCTAAACATCTGAGCCTCAGTTAACTTTGGTTGCAAATACCAACACAACAAACACTACAAATTTATGAGTATATTTTGAATTTGTTCCAGATACACGATATCTTTCTTTATGTATTGCATCGTTTTCTTAGATATTATATAAAGCACAGCAAACATCTGAGCCTCGGTCAACTTTAGTGGCAAATATCAACACAGCAAACACCACAAATGTACGAGTATATTTTGAATTTGCTCCAGATACACGATATCTTTCTTTAAGTATTGCATCGTTTTTTTAGATATTATATAAAGCACAGCAAAATATTCTGAAGAAGCAAAAACTCTCTAACGGTAAGATCTAGCAAAATGAAATTATCTCATCATTATCAAATACGGAGGATAATATTGTACTAATCAACTCGCTACATTTCATTATGAGCTAAGCAATTGATTCCATGACAGTTGATCCCCCAACAGTTGGCCCCCCGGCGTTCTTACATAAATTAGATTTAGGGAAAGTACACTATACCTACGTACACAAGATATACCTAAGTGTACCCGATTGGGAACAAATTTTGTTATTCGGCCGTAGATCCTCTCTGCACAAAAAAGCGAAGACGATATTTATTATATAAATAATTCCGTTTGGTAAACCAACATTTTTTTATTTATTTAATAATAATATACTTGGAAAACAAACATTTCTATTCTCAAACATCCATTTTACAGATTATTACATTGGTTTTCATAAATAATAAGTTTCAGTACTTAAAAAAAATATTAATTTATTTATTTTATTTATTTATTTATTTATTATAGATACAAAAGTACAAATTACAATTAGGAAGCTTCGCCTGTCCAACTAGGAAAGTTTCCCGTTCCAGGATAGGCAAATTGACATGTTTAGTTCATATTATACCTGAAATGAACATAAATTACATAACAAAAAACAAAACCAAAAAAAAAAAACAGAAAATTTAATTTTTTTCTGAAACTAAGGTGTGTAATAAAGAAAATGTATATAAAATATATAAATATAAGTACACATACATTTTTTTGTGACAAAGTAGAAAAGGAAATCTGGTAGCATATATTATAATCGGATTTACCGAATTAACCTGGTAATATATGTATAATACATTCAGATTTACAAGATGGATGAATTACAAGAACAAGATGGAGGAATTATGTTAAGCTATGTGTTTAGGAGTTTGAACTTTTAATACATAGTACACTTATAGGAGAAATTAAAATTTACAATAATAGATATAATAACGAACGTAATAATCTATATGATTTTATTTTTTTTAGCGATGTAACTACTTACAATGATTTTTGTAATGATTTTTGTAACTACAAATTATTTTCACTGATTTAAAACATGTTTTCAGAATAGTATTATATTATTAGTACGACAGTATGAATATACACTCTCTTGAACTACTCCTGCTAAAATATAAAAACAATAACTATAAATGTAGATAGAAATATAAACTATGAATAATTATAAAATAGTACCAAATTTAGTGCTACTTTGGTGAAATTGGTGCATTACTTCGTACTCCATACATGTTGTTTTATGTAGGTATTATTTATTTATCATAAATCATTACCATTGTAAGGTACCAAGTATCACACAGAGTTAGCGACGCTTTACAGCGGTGATATACCTACACCAACACGGAGCAGGCAGGCTTCAGGGGCGCATAACCATCAATCCCATGTATAAAAAACATCAGAAAGGATGTCGAAACATTGAACTCAATGAAGTGTGGTAGGAATTTTGGTCTAGTGATCAGGAAAGTTGAGTGATTTTGTTTACCAGTTATACAGCATACGTTCACTTATGATCCGTAACTGTACGTAAATTGTTTTGAAGTAGTGTTTTGTGAACGCCTCACCAGGCGAACCTGTGCTGAGGTGTTCCTATGTTTAGGATTATGTGCTATTATGTCGGCATAAGTAGAAGCACCGTATCCTGCTTGATTTTATACATAAATTAAAGATTAGTAGCAGTTAGGATCTATATACAGTTATTCATAGCATCTAGCTTAGGGGCCATTCATTTATTAGGTAAGACGATTTAGGGGGGAGGGGGGTCTTATTTTTTCTTACAATGGGGTGGTAGGGAATCTCGATAGTTCTTACGTAAGATCACAAAAATGCGCAAAGTTAAAATTATTAGTACCTTTGTAAATACAAATAAACATTTCTAAAAATTGTTATTTTGAAAAATAAACATTAAAACAAACCAAACGTATATTCATTTTTTCCTTTAGATTCTTACGTAATTAATATTAAACAGGGGGAGGGGGTCGGCCTATTCTATTTTTTTTTCTTATAATAGGGGGGGGGGAGATATAGGAGAATAGATACATAATATTCTTGATAAACAGGTAGGTATATTTTTCTATGGACCACACGCCACTGGTATAAATAATATTGTGGTAATATTTTTCGTCCCGAAACAACTTTTATTTATTTTTTTAATGTTTGGGTTATGTTTGGTTAGGTGTTATAATCTTTTGAGTAAAGTGAGTAGTTTGTTGTTTGATCCAGTCTTTGACATGTTTTTGTCAAGAATTTTAGATGTATTTGAAGTGTGGTGGGCATGCAGTTATATAGTTTGGTTGCGTACCTAGTACTTAAGAGGGAATAATAAGATGCAACCGGAAATATGTCAATTTTTAATAAAATTCTAGACGTATTGACTTTTTTCCACAAAAAAGTGTAAATCGATTTCGAAAAATTGTTCTTTTATCTAGTAAGGGTATGATTTTATTTTTAGTTTAATAAGGTAGGTCGTTGGTAGATTTGTTAAATTTTCAAACAAAATTTTGTATTATACAACACACATATTAAATCATGTAATCATGCAGTAAAATAAATCAATAAAATATCTAGGAAAGCTACTTTTCAGAGTGTTAATTTTAGTTCAAATAAAATCTTTAAAAAAACATCCGAGCACGTGTTTTGTGGCGAAAATATTTCAGTTAGTCTATTTATTTACGGTCTTACAAACTAACATAGTAGAGGTTCTGGTTTTAGTTGCTATTTGAGGTTGCATTGTCCATATATCCATGCTACACATTATTAAAGGTATTTTTTAATTCGATTTTAGGTTTGAAAATGGTAAATAATGCACAAAAAATTATAACTTTATAGCAATCGTTTTTTGTCGGGGGATCGACTGTCACCGAAGCAATTAGACAAACATGATTCTTCTTTAATTATTGCTCAATAAGAGAAAACTAATACAAATAAAAAGTTTAGTTAATAACAGTTAATTTTTTTAATTTTTTTTTTTATTAATCAAATTCCTTTATTATTTATTTACAGTTTTTTACATTTTTAAATTAAGTCCTTAAAAAAAACTTATTGATATCAGTTTGTCAACGGATTCTTCTGACAATTACTTTTTTTTAAATTGAGACAGGTCTTCGACCAAGTCGAAGAGACAGGTACATAAAATATACAGGTACATGAAACAAAAAATTGTTAATAAAATTTATAAGAAATACAGAACAGAGAAAATGAAAGAAATAAAAGAAAAGACAAGAGAAAATAATAATGGAAAAAACGTTAAAACGAAAAGCGGAAATAACAGAAATTAGTACAAAAAAGTTTTTTCACTTAACCATTTTTTTAGCGTACATTTCCTTCTGAAACTCAATTCACAGCTTTTTATTGCTTTGGGTAACATGTTGTAAATTATTGGAACAAGGTATTCTAGAGTTCTTTGACCGTATTTATTTAGGTATCTGGGAATTATAAGTCCATCATTTGCAGTTAGTCTTGTATTATGAACATGAACCACTAGTTTATTATATTCAGATTGAGATGTATGCTGACTCGCAATTTTAAGCCACAATATAGCACGAACAGATAATACATATACAGAGTTATACAGTAATGATTTTGGTATATCATGTCTTTGTTCGTGTTCAGTTTTTTTTAATAATAATTTACCAAAGAATATTGTACGTTTTGCACTGAAATAAGATTTGTTTTTATTGAATGTCCCCATGTGGTTATTCCATATCTTATTAGGGATTCCGCCAATGACAGATATACTAATCTAAGAGTATTTAGTGGAACAAAAAACTTCAGTCTATAAATTAATTATAATAATAAATTAACTATCGCAGTGGTAGATGCAATTTTGATCTATGGTCATCAGGGGAGCAGCAGATGAAAGAGGGTAGGTGTTGAAACTGCAATAAAATGTAAGGCGACATATTTTATTACTTCTTCTGAGAGTTTTACAAATTCCCTCACTGTGAAACCAAATTAGAAAATATGCCTATCTAGAACAATTTTTTTTCAAATTTGGTTTGATTTTATGTTGACGCAGTTTTAGTGATGAAAGGGAACTTTTAATGGAAAACTCAACACCTAGATAATTATTTAACTAACTAACCACCTAGCTATTTTTCCGCAGGGGTAAGCAGAAATAATGGACCATCACACAACTCTGCATTCTCCCGATTTATTATAACCCGACTCTAGTATTTGATTCACTTGATCGTGCGCTTTTTCTTCAACATCATATAAACTCATTACATTAATTTCTTAATTTTTTATAAAAAAGCGCCCTTTTTGCTTTTCCATAACGATTATATCGCAAAATCTCTGAATTTACAGATCTCCACATTTTTAACACGATCAAGCATGATTTTAACACACAACACCTCCGGACCTCATTTCTACAGCATTTAGTTTGCTTTAATCATTCCTCTTATATACGTAAGGGATGGTATCAGCACTACATTATGGTCTGCTAGCTTTGCTAGTATCTTATAAATATGACTAGGAGTTCTGTGAACAGTAGACTTCGCGTCCAAAAAGTATGTTCTAAGTTTCTCTTACTTAATAAATTAAAACCCGATTTCCTCTGAAATTACATTTTTTTAAAGTAGGTCGTTAAGTTATTACCTGCTTCTTCTTCTGTGAATACCGCACAAGAGTCCCAACTGCTCCCAATCGCCTGGAGCCAGTGAGACTATGGCATCCCCAATCAGGGTATGTTGTGAGGCTGAAGGTAGAAGACGGGGAGGGAGATTGGAAAGAGGAAGTGTTGGTATGAGTATCTATGATCTTATATTATTGTCTATGACTACTTTCATATGTTGTCTTTTCACTTGTCAACTGTCAGTCAGCACGGCTGGTTTAATAAATGATATTCCAATTACAATCGTGTTATTATATTCAACACAATACGAAAGGGAGCGTGGGTTCGTACCCCACAACTGACACCAATGTTGTATTGTGTTGAATATAATAACACAATTGTAATTGGAATATCATTTATTAAACCAGCCGTGCTGACTGACAGTTGACAAGTGAAAAGACAACATATGAAAGTAGTCATAGACAATAATATAAGATCATAGATACTCATACCAACATCCCTCTTTTCCTAATAAGGAAAAACAAGTATAACAACAGAAACAATACATATATAAAATTTTATATTTACATTATAATTATTCGCCATCATATAAATCCGGAATGATTGTTTGAATCTCTTCCACTCACCCGCCATATTTGGAACAGTATTCATTTGTAAAATCTGACTTGACATTTTATTCCTTGGTTTTGTGACACCACAATATATTCGCACCACAAATTATTGATTGCTGACTTGACTTCACTCACAATATTTTTAATCAGACACACCTGACACCATGTTGTATTGTGTTGAATATAATAACACGATTGTAATTGGAATATCATTTATTAAACCAGCCGTGCTGACTGACAGTTGACAAGTGAAAGGACAACATGTGAAAGTAGTCATAGACAATAATAAAAGATCATAGATACTCATACCAACAGGAAGCTAGCTTTAAAACCTTTTTCAAGCGAGGTTTTAATTCTGAATGGTGGGCGATACTAATAACACGATTGTAATTGGAATATCATTTATTAAACCAGCCGTGCTGACTGACAGTTGACAAGTGAAAGGACAACATATGAAAGTAGTCATAGACAATAATAAAAGATCATAGATACTCATACCAACAGGAAGCTAGCTTTAAAACCTTTTTCAAGCGAGGTTTTAATTCTGAATGGTGGGCGATACTGAGAGTGTCTTCCGCTCTGGAACGTGCCGCAAATATACCTTACGTTATTTAAAATGATTAATGTGTGAAATAACACAATTCAATCAAATAAAAATTATTTGCGCACGCCGCGATTTGAACCCGCGACCTTCCAATTGCTAGTCGAGAGCCCCTTGACCACGGATGCCGTCAATTAATTATAAAACCAATGAAATTTATCATTAATTTTAAGGAATTATACAACTTATTCAGATAAATGTCTCCATCTCAAGGACAATTCTTTGTTTCAAACTTTCTTTGGTCAGTTGGTTGAATATGCCCACTTTACTGCTCTTAGTAGGAATCACGGTCATTCGAATTCTGGCGGGATAATGTATTATGCAAAAATGCCATCATCTTGAACCGGAACCGGAACGTAACAAACAATTTTGACAAATTATGTACGTACAATTCTCTTGTGTTATGACCATCGTTAGATGATGTAATCCATAACAGAATAGTTGACAAAAGTAGATGGAAAGAAATTTCAGATAGCGGTCACAATTTATAAAATTCCGAAAACCACCGTTATTTATGTTTATGAATGTAAGAAGGGTTTTTTTAACTATCATTCAACTGATGTCATCGTAATGTTCCATTATTCATGAAATTTTGAAACATTTAACTGAGAAGTTTCACTCTTTAGCCCTTTAAAATGGGACCTCCAAAACCGATGTTATATGGTACAGTAAAGAAAATCAAAAAAAAAATATTTTCTATATTATAATGCCGTAAACTTAATATAATATATAAAGATGAATATTTCTTTGTTAGTCCCTTGTGCGTTCTTAAATCATTTATCCGATTACGATAAAAATTTGGTGAGTTCTTGTGCGCACACCCGCAAAGGTTTCTTTATATAATGGTGAGCTCTGGCGTTATGAAATTTGTATAAAAAATTACAATAGATTGGGCAGGAGTAGTTTGAAAAAATCAAATCGTACTAATAATATAATTTTACAAAAATTTTCTCGTTTAAGACTTGAACGTGCAATGATGAATGTTTTATTTTCAACTTAATTCACAAAAATCTATAGATATTAGAGAGGTCCCTCACCTCGGGCAGTTTCTCGGTGAGGTGTTTTTCGGTGACTTGACTGACACTTGGAAGCAATTTTTTTGTTGTATTTCGTTTTCATTTTTTACTTCCAATAATGTCAAGAATCACTGGTTAAAGTAAGTGAGGTCTTAACACCTCCATAAATAGTATTCAAATATAATATGTGCTTTATTTTCTAATAATAAACGCATAGGTCGGTCCGTAAATCCAAGACGCTTCATAACACCCACTGAAAGGTGTATAAAAAGCGCTGAAAAACCTGAAAGTTTCCAAGAAATAAGACATTTAACTGGAGTTTCCAGTCGCCATCTGAAAAGGTAATAATTACACAACTTGAGATATTTAAAAGTTTTCATTTCACCCTAATGAAAATACTGCCGAATTACAGACTGCTACAGAAATACAACTCTGATTGGATAAGGTGAAAGGTATTTTATATGGAGAGTTTTATTACATTAACCCTATCACGTCGAGTGATAATAAGAATTGCCAAAGACTTTTGTGATATATCTACTTTAAAATGTTTGTATACTTCTTTAGTCCGTTGCCAAATTGAATACAACTCACCTGTTTGGTCACCGCATTATAAAGGTTCACTCAGATTGGTTAAATGGATTACGTTATGTTAAGGTTATGGGCAATTTAATTATTTTTCCGTAGCTTTGACTTTTTAAAAACGTGTTGAGTTGACTTGATTCTGAGTTGGCATGGAACCACTGTTGAAAAAAATATAGTACAAGTTTTTAAGATACAAATTATAAACTTAATACTACTATTGAAAATATTTACTGTAACTGTCTAATGAAAAATCTGAAAAGAATGAAGCTGTCCGACAGAAGATTGGGATATATAATTTTTCTTTTAAAAATCATTAATTCTCTTTTTTACACCGTGCATTATTGCAATTGATTTCATTTCATGTTCCTAATGGAGTCACACTAACAACAAATATCTTTTCAAACAAAAAATGTCAATACCAATGCGTTTGTGAACTCTGTTAGATATTTCACACATACACAGTGTATGTAACCAATTTGCGGAAGCAGTGGATATTCTGATTTTCATTCAAGCATTTCACTTTTTTTTTTAGATTTTCACGGCCAAAAGTATTTTCAAAAGTTATTTGTTTTTGGGGTGTTGTGCCGTGTTGCGCTACCTCCTTCTACTGCAACGCTGTCCGAAACGTTGCCTATAGAATGAGGTAGCGCAACACGGCATAACACACCAAAAACCAATAACGAAGATTTCACATAATGTTTTAAAACATTTTGTTTGCATAATTGTAAATTTCAGTTAACTTAAATCATAAGTTTACACTGTACCTATAGTTGTTTTGTAAACCATTAATGTAGAAAAAAAAACGAGTTTGCTTTAAACCACATATGTAACTGAAGAAAAATTTCTGCTCCATCTAGATGATATCAAGAGAGAAAGAAAATATGCGCGCACTGCTTTCTCTTGCTCCTATAGTGTGATACAGACAATAGGCCTGCACTGTGTAACGTAACTGGCTATGAGAGAAAGAGAGAAAGAAAATGTGTGCTCGCACCTCTCTCTCTTGCCCCTACAGTAATATATGTAGCTTACTCCCTCTCAACTACCGTTCACCTCGCTTTTCGTAACGCTCTTGTCACGGATTCGCCAGCTTACACCCCAAGTCAAGCGTGCGTAAAGAAGTTTTACTTAAAAAAAAGTCTTACTCTGTACTTAAAGGTATTTGTGGCCTAAACAAATAAATAATTATTTTGAAAGAGATCTAAAATTGCAACATGGGAATCTAGATCATTTTAATTAAAGTTTACAACTAAATAAAAATGCAAGTCACTCTTATGGTGATTTATTTTTGGGGTTTTATGCCGTATTGCTCTATCTCTTTCTCTAACCAATGTTTCGGGCTGCATAACAGTGTCCATCATCAGGGCAAATGTGTAATAAAAGATTGTAGTGATGTTGTGCATTATGTAGAATGTAGATGCTATAACTTGTTGCAGGTTCAATCCTCTAAGAGCTGGCTTTACGGCATAATTTAAAATGGATTTCTGGGTTTAGTTTCGGTGCAGCCGTCGATTTCCGGATACCAAGAACTATTTGAGCTTAGTCCCGTCGTCTTAATAATAATGGGATTTTTGTGGCAATTGCCTCCATAATAAAGCGTTCTCTATGCGTGTTGGGTCTTCTCCGGATTTTAGAAACAAATCCAAAGTAATGGCCAGTTTCAATTAAATGCTCGGCAATTGCCGATTTGTCAGGATGGCCGAGTTTGACAGTTCTGTCTGGCCTAAATAAACTGTCACATCCAGAACAGCTGGGTTTACAAACTCCATCTGTCTCAAGAGGAAACTCAGTTTTAACATTGTAGTAATGATTTACAATTGCGTATAATTAAAAGAAAAAAAATTATATTTAAGTGACACAGAAAAAATGTTTTGTCACAAAATTATTATTTAGATATTTTTGTATTTCACATCTACTTAATCTTACTAAAATTATAAACGTGAGAGTTTGTATGGATGAATGTGAGTTTGTTACTCTTTCACGCAAAAACTACTGAATGGATTTTAATGAAACTTTACAATAATACAGTTCATACATCAGAATAACACATACGAGCTATGGCATTATGAAATTTATTTAAAAAAAATTGCAATAGGTGACACGCGAGCTGTTTGAAAACTGAATGTACCGGGAATGAATGTATGGATTGCGGGAGGGGACCTCGGGTAAGGGGTTCACGGGAGGGGTTGAGGGGAACCCGGGAGGGGGAAGGGGAATTCGGGAGGGGGTTCGCGGGACGGTGGGGAATCGAAGTGGGAACGCGAGAGGGGAACGGGACGCGGGAGAGGAAGGGGAGACGGAAGGGAAAAGGGACGAATGTGAAAGTACACGCAGGTAGAAACAATTTCTTTATTATATGGCAAAGCAAAGCATGCCGGGAAGCAGCTAGTGTTAAATATTTCGATAACATTTGTGTTTTCGCTTGCATCATGTAGGCGAGGAATTGATGAGTTTGCTACATAATTTGATTGTGAACAGTACATTGAAATAGTTTATTATGCCTAATGTGTCGAGCAGTTAATCTTAAATTGACTGGTATTTGTGCATTTAAGGAGTTTTGAGCCGAAATTTCGGCTCACAGTAGGACTGGGTACAACAACCGTTAAGGTCGAGTAATGTCAAATACAATTTATCTACGGTTCTATTTTCTCGTAACAGCCAATCTGCTTTTCAAAGAGTCACTATGTGAACTGTTTTAGTCTCTCTATCCACTGCCAACCAAAACAACGTAATCAAAAATACATTTATTGTAAGTTAGTTTACCCAGTTACATCACAGCGGTTTATCTAATAATTTTAACATTAGAACCACATTACTGCATTTCTACAGCCATAAATTATACATTAATTTAAAACTGCATTCTCAGATTCACATATTCGTGCACAAATTCGGGGGTGAGATCAGCCCAAACTCCACCGCGAGGGTTTTAACACGTAATATGAAGTTTCGTTCCCAGAAAGTTGTTGCTCCGTGCCTAGATTTTAATCAGTGATTAAGCCAGGTTTCATTTCCTTTGCCTTTGTGGTTTTTCAAAGTTCTAGACCTGATAATAAATTATATCGGACTCTTACACAGGGACAACTGGCGCCATCTGCCGGCAGGGTGCGAAACCGATAAGATTTATCGTATTCCTGTGGGGAAAGTTAACCTATAATATTTCCAACCGCCGCGAGAAGATCATTATGAATCAATATGCTAGGATAACTAAATAAAATATTTGGGTGTAATAATAGATAGTAACCTTAAGTGGAAGACTCAAATTACCTATACTATAAATAGATTAAGAAAACTTATATACATATTTATTAATTTAAGAAATATACTTAACTTAAAAATTCTTAAAAATATAAACTATGCTCTAGCCCATTCGATAATACAATACGGTATTGTTGCATGGGGAGGAGCTTACAAAACCTCAATTTTGCCGTTGTAAATTACTCAAAGATTGATAACCAACATTATTACTAAGAAACCATCAGATTATTCAACCTCTCAACTTTTCCAAGACTTCCAAGTCCCACCTCTAAAAAATACATATATAAAAAATACACTGCTTCAAATACACAAAGACTATTCTAAGAAGTCGCACCACGCCATGGTACGCGTTGAGAGCAATAGGCAAAACACAGTGGGTCGCTTATGTACGCCATTAATGCATACCAGTTTTGCACAGCACTACTACACGTACAATGGAGTGGTGTGGTTTAATCAACTAGCAATAGAGCTGAGATTAGAATCTGACTACAATAAATTCAAAAATAAATTAAACAATAATATCTTAAATAATTTAGCCACTTAAAACCGCATTAACCTTTAACTAATAATACTTATTCAACAATTTATTTTATATTATTTTATTTTTTTATTACATTTGATTTATGTAAGTACGTATTTATAATGTATGTGTTATAATTTTTATTTTTTTTAATTAAATTTTTTTTTTCTCTTCCCTTTACACACGAGTAGTTACACTCTCGTAAAGGTTAAATATTATATACATGTATATGTTTATACTGTTTCTAATCAATGTTGCATGTTAGTATTTAGTGATTTGAGTTTAATCCGATTGTAACCTGAAAATGTAATTACTCATGATTATATTACATGTATATGTATATAAAAACAAATAAAAAAAATAAAAATAAATACAAATAAAAAAAAAATTACGTGTTTGATTCATTTTATTTTAACAAGTAGTATACTTGACATTCAGCCCGGTGACATTGACTGTAAATTGCATTCTCTTGAGGGTACGGTGACGAATCAAATTCACGTATTGACTCTTTTCTACAAAAAATTATAATTTTATTTTTAATTTTTAACTTAATGATTAAAACCTCAAATTGTAATATTTAAATAAATGAAGACAAAATAAGCGAAACTCAATCGAAAATCTGGAAACAGAAAAATCAGAAAAACATATTGACACCTCTGGGACTCGAACCCAGGACCTCTTGCTTTCCGGGCAAACGCGCTAACCACTGCGCCACGGTGGCGATATGAAATTCGGTCATGTTTAACTTTACCATACTTCGACTAAGAACCACCTACATTATCTTCATTTTCTTTAACGCATATATTATTGGCAACTATCTTTATGTATGATTGCAAGATTCAAACCCGAACTAAATGCTCTCTAGATAGTGTCTGGATAAATCTTTATCTTTATCCACTGCACCACGGTGTCGATATGAAATTCGGTCATGTTTAACTGTACCATACTTCGACTAAGAACCACCTACATTATCTTCATTTTCTTTAACGCATATATTATTGGCAACTATCTTTATGTATGATTGCAAGATTGTTCGAGTCCCAGAGGTGTCAATATGTTTTTCTGATTTTTCTGTTTCCAGATTTTCGATTGAGTTTCGCTTATATTGTCTTCATTTATTTAAATATTACAATTTGAGGTTTTACTCATTAAGTTAAAAATTAAAAATAAAATATTCATCCTAGACTTGCAGAAAAGTCGATAGATGTCGCATATTCAATAAAATGTATAAAAATTTATTCAGACACTATCTAGAGAGCATTTAGTTCGGGTTTGAATCTTGCAATCATACATAAAGATAGTTGCCAATAATATATGCGTTAAAGAAAATGAAGATAATGTAGGTGCTTCTTAGTCGAAGTATGGTACAGTTAAACATGACCGAATTTCATATCGAACACCGTGTCGCAGTGGTTAGCGCGTTTGCCCGGAAAGCAAGAGGTCCTGGGTTCGAGTCCCAGAGGTGTCAATATGTTTTTCTGATTTTTCTGTTTCCAGATTTTCGATTGAGTTTCGCTTATATTGTCTTCATTTATTTAAAAAATATATATATATAAATTGATTTCGAAAGATTGTTCTTTTATTTAAAAAATATTTATTTTTAGTACGATAAGGTTATACCCAGTTATACCATAGGTCGTTGGCAGATTTGTTAAATTTTCAAACGAAAAATCTTATTTTACAAGACATATTTCATACCGTGTAATCAGACATTATTGTACATCAATACGTTATCTGGTAAACGCATATTTCAAAATTTTAATTTTATTTCAAATGAAATCATTAAAAAATATATCCGATCACTTATTTTCTTTTTAGATTCATATTTTGCTTAGATATTATTAAAAAATCATAAATACTTATGATCAAAAAATAATTACAAAAAGTACATAATTTTAATAGTTTTATCATCACGCCTTTCAGCATTTTTGGATGTAGGTATAAATTAAAGCGAATTTGGAATGAAATAAAATCGATATTGAGTCATAGTTTTAAAAAGCTGGTACGGAGAATAATTAATCTTTCTCATTGGAACCGCCCTGTACGATCGTAAGAACATCTTTCAACGAAATGTGGATTTTCGGCCGCTGGCTGGTTAAAGGCCCTATAATGAATATAATGTATTAAAACTTGGCCAAACCTAATTAAAATCCATATTTTTAAATAGATCTTTGTAAATAAATTCATTCACAATTTGGTAGGCCGGAATGGGTACCGCCGCCCCGGAAACCTTTATTGGATAACCAACACCTCCGCCATAGGTCACCCCTAGTGGTTCGCTACGTTTGGTGACTTAGCAGGGGTGCCCGGGTTCACGGGGTGAGGTTTGTCTAGGTCTTGGAGGCAGATGACCAGGACACACTGAACTCCAGAGTCCTACCCACCCCTTAAACCCTTTTCCTTCCCAGAACTCTCCTTTCCTTCCTTTCCTTAAAAAAAACCTCCACACAGCATCCCTAAAGATGACATAGGCCCTGAGGGAAATTATTTTCCTCAGGGCCTCCTGTGTGGAGCTCATGTAAAAAAAAATCCCTTTTCCTCAACTCAAGCGACCTAAACTGGTGAAAAGGCAGAGTGGAGAAAATACGGAGGTAATTTATAAAACTGCTTTTATAAATATTCATTGAAATATTCTGAGCTAGTTTCTGGAGTTACATACTTCACTGAAGCTTTAAACCAGGGTCTAAAATGTCTTTAGTTTTTCGATTGGTGGTCTCTCAACAGGGAACTGAGAGCATCAGCCACTATCTAACCAACTGCTAATCAAAGTACCTACTTATTTGACATGATTTAAGCTACGTAGTTAGTCAGGTACTACGGCACGCATACTTCAAATCAGAGTTTTGGCTTTATTAACACTCATGAAAACATGAGATATGATAAAAACGAGTTCACGTCTATAGCGAGGACCATTAAATTAATTAAATAACAATTTGCTTTTAAAATTATCTCCAGAACAAAACATGTTGGCTTCCATGATAAAGCAGGTAAGAGCACTTAATGAATGTCCCTAATAGTGAAATTTGAAAAGTTTAAATGACACCCCTAGAAAGCATAAGGGTGGTTTCCAGAATAGGGTAATCGAAATGCTGGAATATATGCAAAGGATGTGTTGCATTTAATACTAGGAAGGATATATTGCCAAACTGCATTTGATTGAAGGTGAACCTGAGATCACAAGAAACCTTAAAAGCCTTTATGAAGACAGAGATAAAATAATAATCGTTTTTATCTTTACTATTAAACAGGTTTCTGTGTGTATGCAGCAGCCAAATCTCTGGAACAATCAGCTTATAATTCGTCATTATTTCCCTCGGGACCCATGCCAACTTTTGTGGATTCTGTGTGGGGGGTAACATCTGTATGTTGTCCTGAAAAAAAATAATAAATTTCTCCTGTTCGGAGTTTTACATATTTTTCGTTATGCTCTGCACTTTAAAAACTATTCACTAAAAATCCTTGTGATCTTGAATTAAAACATTGATAACAATGATCTTGGGAAACAAATTACAGAATCAGGCGTCACGTTCAAACAATTTGGGAGGCGGGTTTGGGTACCGCCGCTACGGGAACCATTGATTAAATAACCAACAGCTCTGTCAAAGGTCACCACAAATAGTTCGCTACATTTGATGACTTATCAGGGGTGCCTAGGTGAGGTTTTTTCGGGTCTTGGCATCGGATGCGTGTGCCCACCAGAGAATGGTTGAGGAAGTCTCTTTGATTTCTCTATCCGTACTTTCTCGGAACATCGCCTTGCAACGCAATGGGAGGGATGGATTATTACGTCCGTCACTGCTGGACGCACTAACCCCCAGATTCCTACCCATCCCTCATATCCTTTTCCTTCCCTGAACTTCCTACCTTTCCTCTCCTAAGAAGACCCTCCACACAGCATCCCGGCTCTGAGGTGAATTATTTTACTCAGGACCTCCTGTGTGGAGCTAATGTAAAAAAAAAACAAATCATTTATTTATGTAATCATTTATTATGTTAAATTATTAAATAAGTTATTAAATCATTCATTAAATCATTTATTAAGTCATTCAGCATTCATTTAATCGATTATTGGATTATTATTAATAGTAATTATTTATTTTATTTTATTTTTATTTTAAATACATAAACGGCTATCCTGCCTTTTATAAATAAACATATAATAGAGTACAAAAGTAAGAAAAATAATATCATTACATAATAGTAGTTTTAAACTTAAAAATAACATACAATTATTTTGTGTATCACAACAAAAAATAACAAAAAAGAACAATGAGAAATATCATCATTTCATTTCAACCTGTCCATATTGCGTATATAAAGTTACATTATGGAAACATAATTTTTAGTTTATATTGCGCTAATTTTAAGAAATAAATGTCGCCGATGTTAGCATATTCATTTCCCAAAATGTGTAATCGACTGATTGGTGAGTAATAATGTGATAATGTATGTGTGTTATTATAGTAGAACGGTAGAGTCAGTCTATTGTTAGCGCGACCAGGGCAATGAAATCTTATTAGTTCTATTAAATCAGGGGTATCCAGGACCGAGTGAATTATTTTATATAATATTAATAGATCACAGATTTTTCTGCTAAATAAATTAATAAAGGATTATTAACTGTTATAAAATGTTATATTTTGAATTTTTTAGAAGTCGAACCCACATACACAATTCGTGTGCAAGCTGTTGAAAGAATACCAAATAAATTTTTATGTTTCCTAAGTTTTAGAATTGGTATTCCATCTATCTTGTTGAACTACGCCCAAATTGTCGAACGGAAGGATTTTCTCAGACGTATTTCCATATAAAATTCTAAATTGTGCACTTCATGGTCCTAGAGATGTTAGCATTGATAAGGTTTGGATTCCTCTACGTAATACTAGAAGAAGGGTTTAATTTTAATCGGGAAATTATCAGAAATAATACGTTTACATAAAAAAAATGTTTAAGTATGTTTTAAACATAGAAATTGTTACGTTAAAAACGTCGATATCATTCGTATGGGTATTATTTGTTTGCTAAACTACGTAAGCGAGGAATTGGCAATTTTGCTACATAATTTGTTTGTGAATAGTGACATTGAAATAGGTCCATATTTTTAGTGAGTCAAGTAGGTACCCTTAAATTGACTACGCTCAAGAGTTTGCAACAGTCGAGCTCTTGAGTGGATGTTGGCTTTCATGATAACAAGTCGTTTTCAAGTCGTTTCTGTGTATGTGAAACGAACTGCAACTATTTTTCCTACTTCGTGTAATCTGGGCCTCTTCAAGACCCGTATTAATAAATCCCTTCTTACAACCCGTCTCACGCTGCCTAATATGGTGGTGACATAGTTCCCCTGCATTTACACTATACAGAAAGGGACGCTTTTGTGAGATGGTATGTATATAAAAAATAAACAAAAAATAAAAGTGCAGAAATTCTGGTTCCTATTGTAAATTCTACCATGTGGAGGGAGACATTGGTGCCGAGTCAGTGGACATCTTCAATTTATTAATAAATACATTACAGGGGCACAAAAATAAAAATAAAACTATAATTATTGCTGCATTTCCTACGTAAAACCCCCCAAAAAATTCGTTAATCAATATATAAAAAAAAAAAACTGAGAAACGAGTCCCGGTACGAACAAGGGAGTTATATAGTGTAATATATCTCTATCCTCCCATCCTCCCTGAGGGGAGGGGTCACGTTTTTACGTATTTTCCCTGCTTTTGAAGATATAAGGGCTAGAAGTTCCGCCTTCTAGAAATTTGAAGAACTGTCTTCCGGAAAGTTTTAGAAGATTCGATAAAACCCTAGAAAGTTCTGAAACGAGTGGCGGAATATGTCGGTGAGCCTAGAAGGTTCCAGAACGTTTTGGATGGTTTGTAAATGATCTAGAAATTTATGGAAGAAGAAAATTCTAGAAGCTTTCAGAAATGAGTGGCGATGAGTCTAGAAGCAACATTCCAGAACATCCCGGAACATTATGGAATGTTGTGGAATAGGGAATCGGGAACATTATTGTGGAACATTCCAGAACACTCTCGAATGTTGAACAGTGCGAAGCCGGTTACCCCAGCTACTACTTAAAATTTAAAAAACGTAACATTTAAAACTGCGAATTAATACATAATTTAAAATAAGTTATTAGGATCCCATATCTGCGTCCTATATTAAAGCAGTATCAAGAGTAGGGGTAGGAGTTCCGAAGGCTGTTCTGAAAGTGCCAGGAGGCTTTGATGCATTCCATGCAGGGCGCAGGTTTGCAGGTGCTTTTAATGCAATTATACGACTGGTTGACTTTCCGACGGAAGTAATTAAAGTTTATGAATTATTATTCAGGCTGTGTGGAGCCAATCTCCAAAGGAAAAAAATATTTCCCCTTCTATTTGCAATTATTACGTGGGATTAAGATTTGCATTTTTAAGTCGTTTTCTTCACAATTCATACTTTGTATAATTGCACAAAGCATTAATTTTATTATTTTTTTTTTTTTTTATTTTTTTTTTTTTTTTATTTATTAGGTTTGTCAACAGTGATTTACATCAAAGCTTTCACAGATAAAATTACACTGAACATGGTTGATGCTATCACTAATTAAAGACAAACACAGCATTGATAATATAATACATACATATACATTAAGGCGATAATAAAATACCAGTAGTTAAAAAACCGCTTCGCCCAGTTAGTGTTACTGGGAATAGCAACTGGGAACTGGTTCCAAAATTAGCCCGTACCTCGTATCCACTGTCAACGTGTCAACCAGTGATGGCTAGTTACCGCGAAAAAGTAACCGGGACGGGCGATGACGTCATATGTAATGTACAGCCATATACTCCAGGTTCACAAATTCGTAGAACTTATACCTAGGAAGGGCACGTCCCTTTGCGCCTTGCCGACGAAAGTGGCGTCATTTTGTGACGAATTATTGAATTAGAAACCGAATTACAACGGTAGCTTTGTCTGAAAATCCGCGTAGACGGATGTTTACATGGTGCGACGGGTAAGCCGGATTCTTAAATTCAACCACGCAGACGCAAGGCTATTAATAACGTTCGATAACCCTTCTGAATATCTTATATTGGAATTAGTGTTTTTTGTTAAGATATTAAAAATACACCTAGGTACGCATACCTGTTTAATGTAAATACCGCACAAGAGACTATGGAAACCCCAATTGGGGGTATGTTGTGTGGGTGAAGGCAGTGGGGAGGGTAAGGAGATTGGAAGAGGAAGGTTAGAAAAGTAGTAGCTATTCAACTCTGATCATAAAACACAATTAAAACCATTTAAAGCAAGGTTCCATCGATAATATCGGGAACTTATCGTCATTACGGCGCGACTACGGATTGCTAACGTGCCAACAACAGCTCACGTCTAAAAAATTATGAACTTTCGTTGTTGTACTAGTCGTTGTGAACTGTTGTTTGTTCGTTGACGATCTGCAGTCATGCTCGGGAACGATGACAACTGACATTATTGTTAAAAACCTTTATCGATTGACCGCGGTTTCGTAGCCGAGGATCTTTACTGATTGCCGTGTGTGAACGCCAGGGTTAAAATGCTATCACCCGCCGTTCGCAGTCTGACACTTTTTTCGTAATAATTTTCCCTATTTTTAGCAAAATGTTTTTCAAGTAAAATTTCTTTACCCACGCTTGACTTGGGGAGTAAGCTGGTGAATGCGTGACGTGAGCGTTACGAAAAGCGAGGCGAACGGTAGTTAAAAGGGAGATATAAGTTAGTGAAGATATAAAGAGAGAGAGTTATGTTTCGTATATTACTATAGGGGCAAAAGAGAGAGGTGCGAGCACACATTTTCTTTCTCTCACAGCCAGTTACGTTTCGTATATGTAAGACACAGTGCAGGCCTATTGTCTGTACCACACTGTAGGAGCAAGAGAGAGCAGTGCGCGCACACATTTTCTTTCCCTCTTCCTATCATATAGATGGAGCTAAAGAAGTTTTACTTCAGTTGTGTGGTCTAAAGCACACTCGTTTTTTTGCGAATTATTCCATCTTACCAGACAATGTGTTTATATATTTATTCAATTCAATTCAATTTATTTATTCTTTCAAAAACATTACAAAATTTAAAATTTTAATGCGTTTTTAAAAAATGTTTGTAACAGTATTACATTAAACATAAATATAAATGGTAGGCAAAAAAAAACTATATACGCATTAATTGAGCTTGCCTTTTAAAAGCAAATTCACTGACGCTAAATATGTCGATATCCGAATTAATTTATTAATTAATTAATTTATGAATGTAATATATCTGGTACAATGTGAGAAGTGCCTCGAATTATTTTATGACGATTTTTTATTGATTTCTTGGCGTAAAAAATGCTCAATTACAATTTGGACTTCTACATTATATTATAGTCAATTTCATCAATCTAGAGCACCTGATGTAAGTATTCATAGCATTCAAAAAACGAGATTTTAGTGTACCTACTTTTAAACATTACATAATTCCTTGCTAAGCGAATAAAATATATTTCAATATACTAGGAGCATTTTTGAAAGTTCGAAATATCATAAAATCGAGGCCAGCGTACTACTAGCAAATCCACGGTGATTTTTTGGCCCGATAAGTATTATTCTTGAGTCATTTACTCCAAAAACGGTATTTTATTTAGACCTATGTTTAAAAAAACTGGAAATCGCATTTTTAATAGTAGGGGAGAGTCCCTCAGTACCGGTCGGCATCCAGTACCGGCCAATTGCAAGTTAATCCTACAATAGATAGCGCTAAGATTTTTACCGCTGCACAATGGGGTAGCTCTATGAACCGCGTTGGCAGAAAATCAGAAAGTCAAGTGTTCTTTACAATAAAACAAGTATGCTTGTTTTGAAGTTCATTAAATGTTTCATAATTCCCCCGAAGCGTGTCGCCCTTATCGCAATACTGACGGAAAGAGATCAGTTTGAACTTGAACTTTGTGCGGTTGACCGTGTCAGTTTTTGCAGTCGCGTAAATTTCAATACTTTTCAAATTTAAATAAAGTGAAATCTACAAAGTTTTTAGATCCAATTCAAGATGAATACAACGTCTAGTGGTATGTACTTTTATTATTTTATAGTAGTTGTTGAAAACCTTTCACGACATGTCAAAATTTTTTAATTAAAACAAACACCTATTTTGATGAAATATTTTTTTGTGAATATATTAAATATCGGGGCAAATAGTTAAAAGTTCCACTAGATTCCGTCATATTTTAATTTTTTTGTTTACTGTAGTATTTTATCTACTAGATTAAATTATAAGAAGTTGCTTTTATGCACTATTTTATTAATTACAATACCTGAAAGTGAGGACTATCACTTTTCATGAAAAATGGTTCTAGTCTTATAATCAATGTGTTTTGTTTTAGATGCAATTTCTGAAATGATTCGTATGAGATTTGAGTTACATATAATTATATGTTACATATATAATTATATGAAGAACTCTGGCATTAAGAAATTTGATGATAAAGTCAAATTCATGAAAAAATACCTCGTCTGAAATATTTTTTTGTGAATATATTAAATGTCGAAGGCAAATAGTAAAAATTCCACTTGATTCCGTCATATTATAATTTTTTGTATACTTCGGTATCTTAGCTACTAGAATAAATTGTAAAAAGTTGCTTTTGTACACTATTTCATTAATTATTGTACCTGAAAGCGAGGACTATCAGTTTTCATGAAAAACGGGTCTAGTCTTATAATCATTGTGTTTTGTTTTACATGCAATTTCTGAAGTGGTTCGTACGAGATTTGAGTTATATATAATTATGAAGAACTCTAGCGTTAAGAAATTTGATGATAAAGTAAAATTCCTGAAAAAATATCTCTTAGATACACATTTTCACCTGAATCAAAAATAATTTTTTTAATAAAATAGTTGTTTTCTGTTGTAAATTGAAAATAAGATGGTTAAAGTGTCGCAGAAAGAATAATAAATTATGACTTGAAAGAAAAGGCTTTAATAATAAATAATGGCTTGAAAGGACTATTAAATCTAAGAATTGCAAATCTTTATCAGAAATAGTAAAAACAAAAGAGGTCGACCCACGCTGTCGTTTGATATTATTTCATCTGAGCGTACAAAACGTCAAAAAAACTATGATTTTGCCATCTAAAACTCGAAAAATAAACAAAAGGACAGTGAAAACAATTCCAAAAGATGTACTGCAAATGCTAAAGATACCAGACCCTAATACGACTACAGTACATGATTCGGTAGTTAAACAAAGTAGTGATGACGATAGTATATTGTCACAAGACAATTAAAACGATCTATTCTGTGAATAACTGTCAATAAATAGCTTGCGAAATGAAGTGAGCATTATGACTAATTTAATGTATCACATATTTTCAAATTAATATTTTTGTACTAAATATATGTGCCCTTTCGAAAAAAATTTTTCACCTATTTTTATTAACATGTCTATACGAAACTAAAAATCGAAAAAGGTTTGATGCAATTGCAACCACTGATTTGATTCCAACTTTCGGGGTCATCCACCCCATTGTGCGCTGTTAGTTCGATACGCTCACGCAACCATATGGCTCGCGGGGCGTCGACCTATCGCGACCGGTTTACTGCCAGTGCAAAGATTTCTGTTGCGCGTAATGCACCCACGCTATGTAATTAAAATTGTGTCGATGATTTTCTAAGTTCAGAGATCCAGTTTAAAGCAAATAACTCCTAGTAAGTATAGCGTACTTATATGGCTATAAAATGAGTATTTTAAATCAACATTTGTGCATTAATTTTTATCTCTAACCGAACATATTTTTTTTGTGTTTCCTCCAGTACCGGCCATCACATCGTCCTGCAGTACCAGCCATTCCTTGAGTTCGTTTTTAAAAGGTTTGCTTTACTTTCAGGTATACAAAAATTCCAAGTGATATAAATGATGGTCAGACTAGGCAAAAGAAGGGCACTTTGTTCTTTGTGTGCTGAATCTCATAAAGAGGATTGGATACAGTGTGGAAACTGCAAGATTTGGGTCCATGAGGCTTGTGCAAACTTATCAGAGCTATCCGATCAGTATATTTGCGATTATTGTATTGCATTAATAAAGTAGATTATTTCTAAACATACTGGTTGTTTAATATTTTCTTTGATAGTTCAATATATTTACACATATCAGGAGGTATCGAACATGTAACCTTAGGTATTTCGATTTTTTTATGATAACTCTTAAGGTGGCGGTACTGGGGGACCCTCCCCTACCCGATGAAAGAACTTGGCAGCAAGAGGGTTAATCGTTAATAATTTTCAAAGTGCATCTATCTGATCTGCTAGTGAATTGATTGCGTCATGCATTATGCCCAAGTAGCTACTTAGTGCATTATTTCCTTCGCCCCACCCCTCCAGCCCCCCTTCACCTTGCCCACCTTTGTTTGTCTACTTCTGGAACTTAATTAAAAGTTCCGCAGAAGTTGTGAGCACCTCGGCGGGATATCCTCATGCGAAACCAACTAACCATCATTCTGTTCGTCCCACTTTCTCCCCTGGATCTCTCGACAGATCTACCCATCTAGTTTCTAGTTTCAATTCAAATGTACGTCTCAACTTGAAAACTATTTAAGTAGGTTCTTCTAGGAATTTAAAATTTTTATAAGCGGTGTTATTGTGTTTTCATGGATTTTCAAATCAAGAAATGTCATTTATTGTTTTCACAAAAGGTTCATTCCTATGTTCTGCTTTCCAAATCGTTTTGAATTTAATTGATTAGATACCTGTGCAGAAAATAATTCTGATATTTGAACGTGTAACTATTCTGTGAATTGAGATGAGTTGTTTCTCAGAATTATAACAATTCGTCAAATTTCAAAGATAATTTTCACGTCTTATAAAAGTTCTGTTAAAGTTCCGTTACTTTATCATTATAAGCCAGTTGCTTCACAAAACCGAGATAATAACACAACATAAGACATACACAGAACTTGAAAATTAACTTATAAAATTAATGGATTTTTCAAATCCTGAAAACAATTGTCATCGCATTCTAAAAAGTATGTTTTTAATTTTCTATTATTTAATAAATCAAAACCACCATTTTCTTTGAAATGAAAAGATTTGTAAGTGAATACTTAAATAAGTACATATGTACTTAATTGTAAACATATTAAAAACAAAAATATTATACAACATTTTTGTGTTAAGGAATTATACAAATAATTGATTTAATTTTTCCAAAGAGAAATCACTATCTTAAAATGGCAATTATTTTTTAAAACTTTCTTCAGGCAGGTAGGTACAATCTCTCTCTCTCTGGTTTCAATCGTGGGATTGGTTTGCAGCAATTTCATCTATACGTTTCTACCACTCTTCCCTGTCTTGTGCGGCTCTTTTGAAGTCTGCATATGATGAGCAGCGCACGTCCACCAGCAGGTCCTCCAGGTACTCTCGGCGTGGGCGTCCCCTAGTGTTTGTCCCCTCGGTCATACCCTCCATTATGGCATGCAAGAGGCCTTCTTGTCTTATTACATGGCCGATCCATCTTGCGCGCCTTTCGGACAAGGTCCTGAGCAGGTGCCTTCCTCCTTCGATTCTTTGGAGAACCTCCTCATTTGTGATGTGGTCTCTCCAAGAAATTCCTAATAGTCTTCTATAGGACCACATCTCAAAAGCCTCTAGTCTCCGTTTATCTATTTCGGATAGGCACCATGTTTCGCAGCCGTACATCAAGATACTCCATACATAGGTCTTGATGAGGAGTATTCTCAGTTTTAGGTCTATATTATTCGATTCTATTATTCTTGACCTTTTATTGAATGCAAGCCTAGCCTGGTATATACGGCTGTCGACCTCGCTCTTAGACCGACCGTCCCATGTTATTTTGCTCCCGGGGTAGACAAACTCCTTGATGTTCTTTAGTGGAACTCCTGACATCTCTAGTAGGTACAATAGTAGCATAAAAATGCCAGTAAGAACGTCCAAAAATAAAAACAACATTTTCGCATTGTGAAAAATAATTTACGTACAGAAAAATTTACGAACAGACGAAATGCAAAACGGTCGAGTTAAAAGAGCACTTTGCTTTGCTCAGTTAATTCATTTTTTCCCCCGAAGTAAAACAGAATTTGACCTAACTTCGGACACACAGATTCGCTCACAAGAGCATTCAATCAGTTTATCTCAATGACTGTTTGTTTCAATTGATTACTGATCGAAACAACTTTTAATTAACAATTTACTTGTTAACTAATTTTCAACATACTAGTTGTTGTTCCCCTAATTAGGGAATTGCTCGACATCACCTCACTGAGAGACCGTCTACTGAACTATAACTGCAGGTAAGAGGTTACCCCAATTAACATCAAAAATCTTTAAGGACTATTAAGCAAAGTTTTCTCAAAACGCTGAACAGATACCTATCGAACAAGAATCAAAGAAGGGCGCCATTTCATACAATAATTGTAATGAACGAAAAAAAAAGATAAAACAGAGTGAAATTCGAACACGGCAGAAGTGAAACCTTCAGAAAACTAAAGTAGATAAGGGAGGGGGCTACGAAGCACCGCACAAAGAGGAGACCGATAGGCTACGAAGCACTCCACAAAGACGAGACCGATTATACATACTTAAAAAAGTGTACGAATAAATGATGACGTTCTCTTGTCACATACTTCTTAGGGAGCATACATTAATTACGTGAGCTCAAAAGGGGGGGGGGGGCTCCAGCAAAATCTCACCTTACTTGAAAATAATAT
Source organism: Limnephilus rhombicus (assembly GCA_929108145.2). Lineage (NCBI taxonomy): Eukaryota > Metazoa > Arthropoda > Insecta > Trichoptera > Limnephilidae > Limnephilus > Limnephilus rhombicus. The sequence goes on along the minus strand of OV815295.1, from coordinate 24,194,768 downwards.
ACGAAGTGGCTCAAAAGTATCTCACCAAGGGGAGGGGGGGGTCAAGATTGGAAGAAAAACTGGTCACGTAATTAATGTATGCCCCCTTATACGCTTGCCACCCTGCCACTGCTGAAACGACACTAAAAATAAACAAACACATAAACACATAATAGGATTTTGCCTGTGAGAGAATGAGATAGAATGAAGTCTTACCGCTTTGGCCGCTTTGATTATGAGCTCACTTTTCAAGGCTCCTATTGGTTGAGATTGTGTGGTAAGTAAGTATGTTTCAATTCAACCGCGTGTGAACTGCACTTGATTATTTTTTTGTGTGGATATTGCAAAAGAATCGTTCCAATACTGTGAGTAACTGCCACTCCGAAGATCAAAAATTCCTTTAAAATTCATCTCCACTATTCTACAATAGAATATTACTACATCGCTGAGACTTAAGCTAATTAACGGTTTGAAACGTTGGCAATAAATAATTTTTAATTGCTGGCTATTTATTAAGATTTTCGCACCCTTAATGGCCGAATTAATAAGGGTTGTCATTTAGCTAAGACCCTCCTGCAATACTAATTAGCCCCCAAAGGAAAAGTAGCCAAATTCTAGAGCCCGTCGGCCTTATTTACTTATGAAATTATTTAAAGAAGCTAATTTATGTTATATTAATAGGTACCTACCTGCACTTGAGATCCGGAAAGAATGCAATGTTGAGGTAAGTTTAATGGATAAGATTAAGAAAAGGACGCGTAGATGGTTTGGGCATGTAAAACGGATTTTTTTTTTTTTACATTAACTCCACACTGGAGGAAAATAATTTTCCTCAGGGCCTATGCCATCTTGAAATGCGGTGCGGGAGATCTTTTTGAGAAGAGGAAAGAATGAACATGTTCACTCCTGGAGTAAACACAGTGGCTGGCAAATCGGTCCACGGCCGAGCTGATGAACTCAAGAACGAGCGTAGCAGCGGTCCGTTCTTATGAGACTAATTATTAACCGTGTACCTACATACGTTGGGCACGCATTTGACGTGTTTCTTGACTATGCACCTAAGAGATTTATGACGTTAGTTCCTCGAAGCAGCTTCCGTTTTAACACCGGTAGAACAAGGACAGCATGATATTTTGTCTTTTTATTGAACCAAAAAACCCATTCAGTTTGATTATAAACTAAATAGTGTTTGTCTATATACTGTCACATCTATCAAGGACCCCGGGGTCACTCTAGACTGCAAACTTTCTTTCCGTGATCACATTAATAATATCGTAAATAAATCACTTAAACCACTCGGCTTCATTCATAGAATTACCTCTGACTTCAACCATATAAGTACACTTAAAACTCTTTACTGTTCGCTGGTTCGCCCTCACCTTGAATATGCTAGTGTCATTTGGTCTCCTTTCTATGCTGTCCACATTTATCACATCAAATCCGTACAACATTGTTTCCTAAGAGGAATTGCTTGGAGGTTGGGTCTTGAAAGAGGCGAGTACTCAACTACTCATATGATGAAATTGAACACTTTTTTAACATTTCTTCTTTAGAAAAAACTTAGCAAGGACTCTGATCTAATTTACATATTTAAAATTATCAACAGCTTTACTGATACTTTGTTACAACTCATCCAGTTCAACATCCCTTCCCGTAGACTCCGAAATAATGAATTGCTGTTCCTCAATCAACATTCTACTAATTATGGTACTAATTATGATACCATTCTTCCTTATCCAGAATGTCGAGAGATGTCAACGCAAGTCAAAGCATTGATTTTTTTTGAAAACTAAATGACTTTCGACAGCCGATACGCAACATTTAAATGTTTTTTCATGCTTTGACTTGTAGTGTCTTCTACATGTACTGTTTACATTTTATATTGTCATTACTATTCATTTATATGTGCTCTCCCTTCACTGTCATTTCTGCTTTTTTTATTCGTGTTCTTATTATGTTTTTAATGGACTATTGTCCGTAAATTAATAAATAATAATAATAATGACTACCTGACGCCTGTTTTCTAAAAATTGAAATCCGTTTGTTAAGATATGGGATTCTCAAAGTGGAACCGCCCGTTTCTGCACAGAGTTAAGGTTTTCTTCGGATATTTTAGGGTGTGGGGTTCCAAACTAAAAAGATAATATGCTAGAAGCTTAGGTATTGCGGCGTATCAACGTGCCTAAAGAAATCTCATTAAATGAAATTAAATTAAGTTCCCAACTTTTAAAATTATCAAATGAAATCGAATATATTATCTTTAACAAATAATCATTCGCATTTTTGGAGACGGGTATGGTTACCACCACCCCGGAACCGTTTATTAGATAAAATTACCAACACCTCTGCCATGTGGTTCTCTACATTTGGTGATGTAGCAGGGGTGCCCGGGTTCATGGGGTGAGGTTCGAGAGAGGCTGATTGAGGGATGTATATTGACCTTTACAGCCAGAATTCTTCTACCCATCGCCTTGCACCGCAGTGGGAGGGATAGATTCATACGTCCGTCACTCTTCGACATACCGATCCCCAAATTCCTACCCAATTCCCAGAATTTCCTCTCCTTCCTTTCCTTAAAAAACCCTCCACACAGCATGCCCTAAGATGAGACAAGTCCTGATGGAAATTATTTTACTCAGGGCCTTCTGTGTGGAGCAATGTAAACATTTTTTTTTAAACAACGAGTGTGCTTTAGACCGCACAACTGAAGTAAAACTTCTTTAGCTCCGTCTATATGATAGGAAAAGAGAAAGAAAATGTGCGCGCGCACTGCTCTCTCTTGCTCCTACAGTGTAATACAGACAATAGGCCTGCACTGTGTCTTAGATAAACGAAACGTAACTGGCTATGAGAAGAAAAGAGAGAAAGAAAATGTGTGCTCGCACCTCTCTCTCTTGCCCATACAGTAATATAAGAAACGTAACTCTCTCTCTTTCTATCATCACTAACGTATATCTTCCCTCTCAACTACCGTTCGCCTCGCTTTTCGTAACGCTCTCGTCAGGCATTCACCAGCTTACTGCCAAATTCAAGCGTGAGTAAAGAAGTTTTACTACAATAATAATTTCATTGGCCTGCCTGGAGCCTAATGGGCGAAAAATCTTACGTAAATTTGTGACATCGTTCTTCTTTCGTATCGGTATAAATTTGTAGTTCAGACTTCTTTTGACTGTCTATTCGGTGTCATTAGGTGATGTATATTGTGAGCTAGAAAATTTTTTCAAATTAGCATTAAAAAATGATATCCTTTATAGCGGGTAATTATTATTAAATCCTCTCTATCCGTGTTTCAAAGTTCTCCTTGTTCGCCAGGGGCGTAGCGGATAAACACGGCCCCTTAGAAGCCATTGTTAAGGATAGACATGGGCAAGTCACTGGATTCTGGGAAAACCAACCTCTCTCTTCATTTTAGCTCACATTTCAGTATAAATCATTACATGGATTAATGAAACATTGTAGCTAACTATCTACAAACTAGATCAGTTGTTATCAAAGGGGGCGATAGTGAGATCCAGTGGGGCGGTGGTGGCTTCCAGTGAAAATGGGGGGCGGTGAATGAAAGAATTCAAGTAAGTTGTATTACCTACATCAGGGATGGCGAACCAATGGCACGCGACACAATATTTTGGACATGTCACTGATTGATGAATTGAAATGCAGCTGATTGGTTTCCAGTTTAGTTCAACATGGATTCAAAAATTTGTTGAAACAAGAAGAGAGGTAGAATTAATTTAAACAGAAAGATTAACAGGTAATATAATTAATAATCCTAATAATAAAATTTTGGAAATATTGAAATGCGTTACCTGACACATTTCATTGTTTGAAATGGCTGGCTCATGCTATTTTCATCAACCTATGCCTTGCGAATCATTATTTTCAGAGATGAATAACATTAAAGAGTCGGTTATTTACCGTTTGACACATGAGTTCAGTTCAGCATGCATTCTGCTCAAAGTAACATCTTACAACCCTAACATATGTTATTTGTCATCTTACCTGCAACAACAGTAGTCACTAAATGTTCCAATTTTTTGTGGTAAATAAACAGTTTTTAATAAATGAAACAATAAAACTTTGTATAAACCACTTATAAAATGTGCAAATCCGACCGGTTTCGGAACAAACGTTCCTTCGTCAGGGAAAGCTTATACTAATTTGACAGTTTAGAACAATGTTTTATTATGGTAGGGGTGGAGCCGTTGTTAGTTAATAATGTAGATTGGGTGGGTAGGTGGGTGGGTGTAGAGTGGGTGGGTAGGGGAACAAATCCATGATTGGGCTATATGACAATATTTTTTGTTTGTTGATAATAGATTCATTATTTTTAAGGGATTTTTTAATTTCCAAAGCTTCTAAGTTATCTAAACGTTTTCCCTTATGATTTATATGAAGAATATTTATCCCTGTGTTTTTTTCAAAACTATGGTTATTTTCAATGATATGGTTAGCGAACTCAGAAAAATTATTATTATTAAGACACCTTAAATGTTCTTTGATTCTGATTTCAAAATTACGAGTTGTTTTTCCAATATAAAATGAGGGACAATCATTGCATTTGAGTTTATATATTCCGGAATTAGTCAATTTATGGTCTTTATCTTTAGTATTTCTCAAAAAATTACCGATATTATTTCTTGTATAAAACGCTGGTTTAATATTAGAAGGGAATTTTTTGCAACATTGAACTGAAAAATTATTAATATACAAAATTATTAATAAACAAAGAGTTTTTAATTGATAGTAAGTATTTATTGTTATTATTTTCCCAATAATCACAAAGTCAAAATTATTTATTGGCACGTCTATGACCTCATTAAACATTTCTTTAGAAAAATGGCACGCTGATACGTAAAGGTTCGCCATCTGTGACCGACATCATTGCAAGAATCTTCCATATAAACAGTTAAATTAATGATTTCGTATTTTTGATGGATTAATTAATATATGCTGTTTCAAGAAATCATTTTATTAAATTTAATTTAGAAAACAATATTTGAGGGTTATATATAAACTAAGAACACTTCCACCATTATAAGTGGGAAGTGTGGCTTGTGCAATGATATAGGGCTTAACTAGTAGAGGATCGAACCCGCGAACCCCGCATGGGAACCAGAAGTTACCACACAACCAATCTACGGTCGTGGTATTTAAAACATTTTTTTTTTGTTTTTTTTTATTGTAATTTAAGTTACATTTATGCAAATATATTTTACAAAATATTATATTTAAGGTCATCATCGGTCGTGTATGCGTTATCAGAAAAGAGGAGATCTTGTGCTTGATATAATTTTTTTAACATTAATCCCACGCAAGAAAATAATTTTTCTCAAGGCCCATGTCATCTTTGAAGATGTTGTTTGGAGGGTTTTTTTAAGGAAAGGAAGGAGAGAAAGTTCCGGGAAGTAAAAAGTTATGAGGGGTGGGTGGGAATCTAGGTATCAGTGTGTCCAGGAGTGACTAGTGTAACAGGAGTAGGAATGTATCCCTCCCGCTGTAGTGCAAGACGATGGGTCGAGAGAGACCAGCTGGAGAGGTAAAAGGTTTCTTAAACCAATCTCTCCCTATCCTGGGCAGATGTTTCCGCTGCCGAGACCCGGGCAAACCTCATCCTATGATCCCGGGCACCCCTTATCCAATAAATGGTTCCTGGGGCCACGGTACCCATAACTGCCTCCCAAATTGAATTCGTATCACGTGAAGTCGTGCTTTTTATCGAAGGAAGATGTTGAAGAAAAAAATATTTGGAAAGTTGTCGGTGAACCAAATAAAGTTGGGAACCGCCTAACATAGATAAATATATTTAATTCCGTACATAGAAATTATAGATTGGTTTAACCGACATTCAATTGATAATTTACATTTATTTATTTTTATGTATATAAAATTTAGTTACAGGTGTTTGCTTGTTCAATGCCTGTCTCACTAGATTGTACCTGTATCGAGGCAGGCGTAGGAGGTACATAAATGCAAACAAATATAGGATATATAAATTCTAAGATTAATACAAAAAGAAAAGTAAAAGGAAGTGTCGGTTATATTGAAATATAAGTTAACCGTACAAAGATTTTACTATTACAAAAAGTAAAGTAGATATTAAAATAATAATAATTAATTAATAAGACAATATAAGCGAAACTCAATCGAAAATCTGGAAACAGACAAATCAGAAAAAGATTTTGGCACCTCTGGGACGCGAACCCAGGAATTCTTGCTTTCCGGACAAACGCGCTAATCACTGCGCTACGGTGTCAATATCGGTCTCATATATTATTGGCTACTATCTTTATATATGATTTCAAGATTCAAACCCGGACTAAATGCTCTCTAGATAATGTCTGGATTAATATTTTTCCATTTTATTTAATATGCGACATCTATTGACTTTTCTGTAAGTCTAGAATACTCATAAAGTTAAATTAATAATAAAATAATAATAATTATATAAGTTAGATTAGACAGAATTATATTATTTTGTTTAGGCTGGGTTGCATGTAAATTGATTTAATTATATACTGAAGTGCGATTTGTCAACAATAATTTGAAATTAATAAACTAATAATGAGAACAAGAGTCATTATAATTATTAATGACAATGAACAGATTATAGATATTAAAATAATTACCTGAAATACAGGTATAAATTAATAGAATTGTGGAAATTGATGAGTTTAAAAGAATTACATGATTAGAATAATTATAAGAGGACGTTAAAAAAATTATTATGAAAAGGGTTAAAATAAATGGTTTGGAATAAAATAAAATAAAAATATTTTAGATAATAATTAAATAATGGTGAGACTAAAGATGAGACACACAATGTACGTACGTACGTCTGTTTTCTACAAAGTACTATTTTTTTTCCTTTAGAGGAAACAGACATACGTACATAGTGTGTCTCATCTTTTGTCTCGCCATTATTTAATGTGTAAGAAAGAGCTGCAGCATTATTGTGATAAGGAAAGTATGTTTATTGCCTTTTTTATACCGTTGCCATTACGTAAACGTGGGAATATTAAAACCATATAGTATTTAAGCTAATAGTATTTACGAAATCTTTAAAAGTAATTAAAGAGTGGAGAATTTAAGGGAATTAAATAATTGATTAAATAATTATTTATGAAATCGTTAAAAGTAATTGAAGTCTGGAGAATTGAAGGGAATTAAATAATTGATATAATATAGGAAAAAAAATTAAGCCAAGTGAATCAATTAGATAAATACGATTTACAATTTGTATTAAATTTGGTATTTACATTAAATAAGCTATTCTAATTAAATTAAACAAACAGTAATTAAATAAACTAAATTCATTGTACCGTAGGTACACGATTTGTAATAATTTGATGTAGTAAAATAAAGATATGATTTTAGATTTTCACGGCCAAAAGTATTTTTGTTGTTTATTTTTGGGGTGTTATGCCATGTTACGCTTTGAGCCAACGTTTCGAACAGCGTTACAGTGTCCATCATCGGGGCAGATGTGTAAATGTTAGTGGTAAAATGTGTGCTTAAGTACTTCGAAGCAATACCGTGTTGCCAGCTCCACTCCACTGCGAGCTGGAATTACAGTATACTTGATGAAAGTATATATTACAGTATACTACATTCAATGATGAAAGTCCATAAAATGTCAGAGACCCAAGCAGAGGATATACGACAAGGGACCTGTCATATTTTGAAAAGGGCCAAAATTCCCCGTCCAAACATCACAAAAGGAGAGTTTGCGGCCTTAAAATAATTGCGCACCAATGACGAAATCTTAGTTCTGCCTGCCGACAAAGGTAATGCCACTGTGGTGATTAATACGGTAGACTACATTAAGAAGATGGAAGACCTCCTGTGCGATGCCGGCACTTACAAGAAAATTAAAAACAACCCCACCAATAAGATTGAACTCAAGACAAGAGAGCTAGTTAAAGCTTCCAGTATTAGGAAAGAGGATCGATCTGAGCTTTTTTTAAAAGCCTCCAGAAATCCTGCCCTATACGGTCTTCTGAAAATACACAAAAAGGACATCCCAATGAGACCAATCGTCAGTGCTATTGGCGCACCTACTTACAAACTGTCCCAATACCTCTCTAGACTACTGCAGATGCAAACTGGAAAAACTGAATCTTGGATTAAGGATTCCACAGATCTGATCAGTAAACTTAAGAAGGTTAAGACTGATGAAAGGGATATTCTTGTCAATTTTGACGTAGTTTCTCTTTTTACGATTGTGCCTCTAGAAGACTCCATGACAATGCTCAGGGAGATATATGAGGAAGACATTTGCAAACTTTTTGAACACTGTCTCAAAACAGGATATTTTGCATTTCAGGGTGAACTTTTTGAGCAAGTGGAAGGAGTTGCGATGGGCAGTCGGTTGTCGCCAGTTCTAGCTAACTTCTTTATGGAGAAGTTTGAAGAAGTGGCACTCGACACAGCTTCGGCTGTTCCAAAGGTATGGTGGCGTTATGTCGATGATGTCTTCGCCATTAGGCCTCATGGAACAAAGAAACTGAACGAATTCCTTGACCATCTTAACTCATTTCACAGTAAAATTAAGTTCACAATGGAGCTGGAAAATAACCACAAAATCCTGCCTTTTTTAGATGTGGAAGTGATGCGAAAAGAAGATGGCAGCCTGGGACACGCAGTGTATAGGAAACCAACCCATACAAATCGGTATTTACATGCCGATTCGCATCACCACCCAGCACAGATGAAAGGATTTATCGATACGTTGGAGATTTTAATTGATTTATTCAATAATTACAATAAAAATGCAAGTCGATAAATATAGTACAAATTTTAACACGGCGAGAAAACAGAGTCGATCGACCTGGGTAAGTGCCTGAAGTGAGTGCCCTCTCCATCGGCAGTCCAGGGTTTATATACCGGGTGATTCCTTTGTTCTCGAACTTCTCAGTGGGGTGTTGTCGGTGACTCCATAGTTCATTTTTATTATTTTTCAATTTTACACGGGTTGAGTATTTTGTCTACTCGTCGTTTGGACGGATGTTTCTCGGTATGCCTTTGCTTAGTCCGCGGCTTTCGTATCGGGTGTCATTGATCGATATTGATGTTTCAAATTCCATTGTCGTCTGTTTGTTGAATCAGCTTCCTTCGCCTGCCCGTGTTGATCGATGGTTTGTTTTGGGGTCGGCATCCTGCGTCGGTATTTTTAGCAGAGGTGACGCGGCTGCTACAGGGTCCGCCCCCAGTGAGGTGGAGCCTCACGATTCATTAAATTTTTACTGGTCCGCCGCTGACCCTCAGCTCCTCCAATGCCTGACTTCTGTAATGCTTCCGGCATCTCCTCCAAGTGTAGTATACTCCCACTAGTAGCACTGCTACTGATAGTATGCTGAGCGTTGCCCATTATAATTTGTGTGTTTCCACATGAATGTCTCCTGTCTGGGCGATGATGACTTCTTCTTTGCTTGATGCTTGTCCCATGATGTAAGGCGTGCTGGTTGTCGACTGAAGCAATTTTCGATTTGTAGCTTCTTTTATACCAACATCGTTTCGAAATAATTTATTAAAACTTGCTGACAGAACATCCTGTATGTGCGTTTCTGAGATTTGTTTAAACCGCTGCGTGCGCCTTTTTGTTATCGCACTACTATTTTTTACGTCGCCTGGTGTCGTCATGTTCAGTGAATGAACGGTCATTGTATTGTCAGCTGTTATTATGGTTCGCTTCGGGTTTCGCTTATGTAATCGCATTCTTGTGTTTGCATAACACATTTGAAAAGTTTGTTATTCTTTCTTCGATATTATGCTTTGTATTTCTCGGGAAACTTGACACTGCGTCCACTTCTTGTTGTCCTTGAACTTGGTTCCTGTTTCGTTATTTTTTTCGTTATTTTCTTATCTGGTACTGATACAGCTGATGGCATAATAGCAGGAGTTATAGATGATTTTCCATCTTCGATAATGTATGCTGGTTTTATACGGTCTATGGTAAATGTTTTTTCCTTTCCATTTATGAAAATGACGTAAGTTCTCCCATTGCGTTTTATAACTTCGTATGGACCGCTATACGCTTGTTGTAATGGTCCACGAATAGTGTCGTCTCGTAGCAGAACGTGGGTTGTCGAATGAAGATCTTTGAATATGAATGTTCGTCTATTGTTATGGCGTGTTCCTTCTACCGGTCGGAGATTATGCATTTGTTGACTTAGGCTTTTCACGAAACCGGTTAAGTCATCCTTGTCGAAAGATCTCGCGTTCAGGAATTCTCCTGGAAGGCGAAGCGGCTCTCCATATACAAGTTCTGCTGATGTGCATTTCAAATCTTCTTGCCAAGCAGCTCGTATCCCCATTAGCACGGTTGGTAATGTCTCTGTCCATCGGTTGGTCTGGTGACATTTGATAGCAGCTTTCATCTGGCGATGTAATCTCTCTACCATCCCGTTTGCCGCTGGATGATAGGCTGTCGTGTGGATTTGTTTTGTCCCCGCCAAGTGATTAAGTTGTCTGAATAATTTAGATTCGAATTGTTTTCCTTGGTCGGTAGTTATCCGGATTGTTGCGCCAAAACGAGTAATCCATCCTTCATAGAATGTGCGGGCGACCGTTTCCGCTTCTTGATCTCTGATGGGGAAAGCTTCAGGCCATCTTGTGAATCGGTCCACGCACGTCAAGCAATACCTATATCCTTCTGATATTGGCATAATGACGATATCGACGTGTACGTGTTCGAACCTTGACGAACTCAGTGGGAAGTTGCCTTGTGGAGCGCTTACGTGTCGCGTTACTTTGTTACGTTGACAGGGTAAGCAGTTTCTTGCCCATTTGTTGCAATCTGCTTTAATGGAAGGCCAGACATAACGCTGTGTTATGAGTTTGGTCGTGGCTTTTATTCCCGGGTGAGAAAGGTTGTGTATCGCGTTGAATGCGGCTCTTCGGAATCTTGTCTTAACGAATGGTCTCGATTTCCCAGTTGACACGTCACAGTATACAGATGTGTTCGTGTCAGGAATAATGACTTTCTCCAGTCGTAGAGACGATCCTTCCAGAAGATAAATTTTCACCTCTTCGTCGGTTTCTTGTTCTTTTGCCAACTCGGCATAGTTAATAGGTGTCTCGATGGCGTCAATTCTGTATAATGCGTCAGCAACTATATTATCCTTGCCGGATAAGTGTTGTATATCCGTTGTAAATTGTCCGATAAAATCGAGGTGTCGGAACTGCCGTGGACTGCATTTTTCTGCTTTTCGGGCGAAAGCATACGTGATTGGTTTGTGGTCTGTGTATATCGTGAATGTCCTTGCTTCAACCATATGGCGAAAATACTTGACCGCTAAATAAATAGCAAGTAGCTCTCGGTCATACGCTCCGTACTTTCTCTCTGCTGGGCTCAGTTTTTTCGAGAAGAATGCCAAGGGCTCCCACTGGCCATCCACTCGTTGTTGCAATGCTGCCCCGGCGGTGGTATTGGAGGCGTCACTTATGATGGCCAATTGGGCATCGCTCTCCGGATGTGCCAGCAATGTTGCTTGCGCCAAAGTTTCTCGGCATTCTTCGAAAGCCTTGATGGTTTCAGGTGTCCAGGGCACTGGTGTTTTGCCCTTAGCGTTTCCTTGTAGAAATTCGTTGAGGGGTGCTTGAGACTCTGCGGCTTTGGGTATGAACCGTCTGTAGAAGTTCAATATACCCAAAAAACGTCTCAGGTCCTTTGTAGTTGCCGGCCGTGTGTATTGTCGGATTGCCTCTACTTTGTCGGGTAGTGGTCGCGTACCTTCGCTGGAGACCAAGTATCCTAGGAATTTGACACTTGATTCTCCGAAGTTACATTTCGCAGCATTGACGACTACTCCATACTCCTGTAAGCGGCGGAAAAGGATTTCTAGGTGCTGCAGATGTTCTTCTTCCGAAGTCGATGCAATCAGTATGTCGTCAATATACGCATAGCAGAAATCCAGTCCTTGCAAAACTTCGTCGATAAATCGTTAGAATGTTTGTGCGGCATTCCGTAGTCCGAAAGACATATAAGGAAATTCGAACAGTCCGAATGGGGTTGTAATTGCTGTTTTTGCGATGTCTTCCTGCGCTACCGGAATTTGGTTATACGCCCGGACCAGGTCAATTGTAGAAAAAATTTTCCTGCCCCGGAGTGATTGGGCGAAGTCCTGGATGTGGCAAACAGGGTACCTGTCTGGTATTGTTCTAGCGTTCAAACCCCGGTAGTCGCCACAGGGTCTCCACTGGTCATCGGTTTTAGGGACCATATGGAGTGGTGATGACCAGCAGCTTTCGGAAGGTCTGGCGATTCCCATTCGCACCATGGTCTCGAACTCCTTCTTGGCGGCGCGGAATCTGTCCGGTGCGAGCCGTCTGGGTCTTCCGCTGACTGGAGGTCCTGGAGTCGTTCGGATGTGGTGTTTCGTTGCGTGCCGGGTCTCTCTCATCTGGCCATCGGGGCGAGTTAGGTCGGGAAATTTTTGTAGTAGTTGGTGGTAGATGGTCGATCCCCTTACGGTTTTTATCGAAGCAACTCCGCAGGTGCTGCTACCTCCTTGGGTTGATAATTTCGTCATTTGGTCTCGTACGCGGCGGTTCTTGACGTCAACTAGTAGTCCAAAATGTGCTAAAAAATCAACGCCAATGATGGGTTTGGAGACATCCGCGATGACGAATCTCCAGGTGAAGTCCCGCCTGAGTCCAATATTCAATGTCAAAGTGAGGTCTCCGTACGTAGAAATAATGGTTCCATTGGCCGCTGACAATTCGTACGGTTGCTTGTCGTAACGTCCACGGAGTTTATTTCTGGGGAAAACACAGAGATCTGCGCCCGTGTCAATCAGATATTGGATTTTGGTGTTTTTGTCGGTGATGAATAGGCGGCTGGAAGTCGGGCAGGAGTTACTGGCCGCCATCAGTGCTTGCCCTGTTCGTTTCCCGGGCGGAATGCGCAGGGAGCTCTGCACTTTTGAGCGTTTTCTCCGAACGTGCGATGGTATCAGTACGTGTCCTCTTCATTTTCTCCGTTCCTGGTCTGCGAGCGTGGGTGGTAGCCTTCGCTCCTACTCTTCGAGCGTGTCCTCACCCGATCCCGACTGCGGAAGGTTTCGCAGGCACGTCTACTATAAGTTGGCTCGGGAGCATTGACGTTTTGTATCTCGTTTCTTAATATCGCCCGTAGGTCTTGTATTTCTGCCTTTAAAGTCATCGTCAGCCTCTGCAGTCGGTCTTCCAGTTGTGCGTCAAAACCGGGTGTTATTTCTGCGATATGGGCTCTGCTCGTGGAGTCTACGATTGCGTCCGCCAAGTCAGCCACTTTATCCAGTACGGCGTCCTTCTGTGTCGTCAGTACCATCTGCATGGTGTGAGGAAGACGGCCCATCCACAGCGTTCGGAGTACGTCGTCTGGTACTGCTACACCCGCTAGGGTGCGTAGGTGGCGCAGGAATTGAGACGGCTTTCTATCCCCCATCTCTTCGTGTTCTAGGAGCCGGCGCGTCTTCTGTTCCTGTGTTGAACTTAACCGGTGGGTCAGTTCGGTCTTCAGCAGGAGGTAGGCACCGGTCTCAGGCGGTTTGAGAATGATTTCTCGTACCTCGGCAGCATACCTTGGCTCCAAGGCTCCCAGGATGTACCCAAACTTGGTTTCATCGGTGATGATGCCCGAAGCTTCAAAACTCCTTTCTGCCATGCAGAACCACATTTCCGGGTCGTCTGGGCAGAACGGCGGGATCCTCACTGCTACTCTGCTGATTTCGGCCGCCGCGCTTCCGCTCGATTCCGGTTGTGCCATTTTGGTGCTGTTTCAATTCGCTGCTGGTGCTGTATACTGGACCTCTCGCTGGCTCTTCGGCTGATGATGAAGGCGATGTTGCGTGTGTTCTTCGGGGTCACCACTGTAGGTATTCGTCATCTACGTCCGAGAAAATGTACAGCAAACGCAGCAGAAGATTTTAATTGATTTATTCAATAATTACAATAAAAATTCAAGTCGATAAATATAGTACAAATTTTAACACGGCGAGAAAACAGAGTCGATCGACGTGGGTAAGTGCGTGAAGTGAGTGCCCTCTCCATCGGCCGTCCAGGGTTTATATACCGGGTGATTCCTTTGTTCTCGAACTTCTCAGTGGGGTGAAGCGCGTGCGTCTTGACCCCCAGAGTTGCTGACGGTGACTCCATAGTTCATTTTTATTATTTGTCAATTTTACACGGGTTGAGCATTTTATCTACTCGTCGTTTGGACGGATGTTTCTCGGTATGCCTTTGCTTAGTCCGCGGCTTTCGTATCGGGTGTCATTGATCGATATTGATGTTTCAAATTCCATTGTCGTCTGTTTGTTGAATCAGCTTCCTTCGCCTGCCCGTGTTGATCGATGGTTTGTTTTGGGGTCGGCATCCTGCGTCGGTATTTTTAGCAGAGGTGACGCGGCTGCTACACATGTCTAATCATGAGTTTGCGGAGGAAGAGCAAAAATTATTAAATAAAGGTCTTAATCATATCTTACATTACAATGTTAATAATAAAAATAAGGAATAACTAGAGTTGTTAGCAGTGGATTTGGACATTGCGCTAAATAAACAACCTAAATCGTTCCAATATAAATGTGCTGAAGTAATAAAAAACATTAACAACAAGAAAACAGTTCTAAATTTTGAAATAAATCAAAATTATAACGTAAACTTAAAAATTGCTAAGAACATTTCAAAAACTGTGAAGCAAAAAAATCTTATTGTGACAAAGGCAGATAAAGGAAACAGTATTATTATTATGGATAAAGCTGACTACATAACCAAGACTATGGATTTTCTACAAGGAGACAATTTTGAAATTATTCAGAATAATCCCATTAATAAGTGTCAGAGTTGGTGAAGGAAGCGGTGAAACATTGTAAAAGTGACATATTTTTGAACTTGAAAAATAACAAAAAAAATGATTAAAGTAACCCACAGATACCCAAACTTTATAGCCTATTAAAAATACATAAACCGGAAAAACCAATCAGGCCGGTAGTATCTAATTGTAACGCACCAACATTTATTAGCATCAATACTGAATAATGTAATTATTAATGCTAATGTATTTCAACCAACGTACACAGTGAAGAATTCGTTAGAATTAGTTAATCACTTAAAAGAAATCCCTAACCACGCTATGTTGGTTTCCTTTGATGTCATAAATTTATTCCCAAATGTTTCAATAGAAGAAAGCAAAACAATTATTAATAATTTATTAAATTCTTCTAATTTGCCGAAAGACTTAATAAATGGTTTAATTTTACTATTGGATGTTATTTTTAAACAGAATTACTTTCAATTCAATAATACAATATTTAAACAAAAAGATGGCTTAGCGATGGGTAGTAGTACGAGCCCTTTGATTGCAGATATTTTTGTTAATAATATAGAGAATAAGATTTTTAATAGCGGTGCGTTTTTACTTAAAAACGTTTATTTTTGGAAAAGATATGTCGATGATATAATATGTATTTGGTTTGGAACAGAAAGGCAACTGAACATGTTCTTGAATTTTTTAAATAAATTTCATAAAAACATTCAATTCACACTAGAAATAGGTAAAGAGAAGAGTTTAAATTTCTTAGATTTAAATTTAACTTTAATAGGTAATAAAATTAATTTTAATATTTTCCGTAAAGATATGTACACCGATATTGTCATAGATAATTCATCAAATCATCCTTATTCTCAAAAACTCGCGGCCTTTCACTCTATGATTAATAGATTAATTACGATTCGTTTGTCTGTTCCAAATTACACTTTGGAATTAAATATTATTATACAAATTGCAGTTAATAATGGTTATTCTACTAAATTAATAGATCAACTAATAAATAAAAAGAATAAACAGAAATTCTTAAAACTATGTATTTACCCTTTTTCTAAACAAATAAATAAACAATGGCGTAGAATTCTATTTGTTAATAATAATATGTCAAAAATAATTAGTAAAAATATTCCCGGTACTATACATCCAGCATTTTATACAAATAATAAATTAAAAAAGTTCATCCTTAACAACAAAGATAGCGACATTAAAACAAAAAAATCGGGCGTTTATAAACTAAATTGTAAAGACTGTAATTACTTTTATATAGGTAGAACAAATAGAAACTTTGAAGTAAGGGTTAAAGAACATCTCAGGGCATTAAATGGCAATAACGAATCTGAGTTCGCAGATCATTTAATAAAAAATGATCATAATTTTGACAAAAACCATGGACTTAAAATATTACATACGGGTTATAAGGCATCACAGATAAATAATTCAGAGGTTTTAGAAATTTGGAAAAATGTAAATAATAAAGCAGACTTAATTAATCAGCAACAAATTTTTATAAACCCTCTTTTGAACCTTTTCCCACTTAATCGGTCTTTCCCTGCTAATGAATTTGAAATCCCAATTGTCCCCTCAATCTTACCCCTTCCCCTTCCTCCTACCCCTTCGTCCCATATGTGATCTATGTTTAATTTTTAAGTTTAGTATACATTTTATCCTGATGATGTGAAAATCGTTCACGAAACATGTAGATTGTGTACAAATAAAAGTGATGCAAACAAAGTTGTTTGTCTTTTCTTAAAATAAAAATAATAATTACACTTTTAAATTTATATTACGAGAATGCCAACATTCTTATAAATACTAAACAGGAATTATTAGATTCCTGGTCAAATAAAATTATTCACGTAAAAAACTTTAATTATCTCAACCAAACGTATGTTGACAAACTTTCGTCAAACAAATGGTGGAGTATTGGAGAGTTGAGCGCAGAAATAGAAGGATTTATGCTTGCCATTCAAGATAGAGTCATTAATACTAAAAATTATAGAAAGCATATAATCAAAGATATAAATAAAATTGATGATTTATGTAGAAAATGTTTGGCTTTTCCGGAAACTATAGAACATATTTTATGGAGATGTTCTATATTAGCGCCGTCCGAGTATACATTTAGGCACAATCAGGTTTTAAAAATAATCCACCAAAGTTTTGCAATTACACATAACTTGATTGACTGCCGTAATATAGTACTATATTATGAATATGAAACAATTTCATTTTTAGAAAATGAATTTTATAAAATATATTATTATAAAACTATACTAACAGACAGAATAATTAGTCATAATAGACCTGACATAGTAGCTGCAAATCGATACTACTTTGGGCTACAGAAGCATATGAAATCTCGCCACCTTACCAGAAGAACTAAAGTCCTGCTTTACAAGACCCTTATACGACCTGTTCTTATGTATGGTTCGGAATGCTAGACAATCAGTAAGGGTGATGAAGGAGCCCTAGAAAGTTTTGAAAGGAA
Organism: Limnephilus rhombicus; assembly: GCA_929108145.2. Lineage (NCBI taxonomy): Eukaryota > Metazoa > Arthropoda > Insecta > Trichoptera > Limnephilidae > Limnephilus > Limnephilus rhombicus. Next base: position 24,177,498 of record OV815295.1, on the reverse strand, counting down.
GGTGCTGCGACGGATTTACGGCCCAGTTTGTGATAATGGAGAATGGCGTATCAGATACAACCAGGAGCTATACGATCTTTACGAGGACCCTAATATCTCCAAGGAAATCAAAACTGGAAGACTCAGGTGGGCTGGACATATCCAGAGAATGGGCGAAGGAGATATTCCAAAGCGAATTATGGATGGTGCACCTGGGGGTCGGAGAAGAGTTGGAAGACCAAAGCTTCGATGGCTGGATGGAGTGGTGAAGGATGCAAGCACCATCGGCATCCGAAACTGGCGCAACGCAGCACAACACCGACAGTCATGGAGGCAGGCTCTGCTGGAGGCCAAGACCCGACCTGGGTTGTAGAGCCACAGATGATGATGATGAGACCTGACATAGTTTTATATGACAAAATTTAAAAAAATAACTTATATCATTGATGTAGCTATTCCAAATTCCTGTAATATTCAAAAATCTGTGTCTGAAATAATAAGAAATTATACAGATTTAGAAAATGAGATTAAAAGAATTTGGCATTCTCAGACTATAAAAATATTACCATTTGTTTTTTCGGCTACTGGTGTTATACCTAACTCTCTCATTCAAAATTTAGGCATATTAGATTGGTCAAAGAATTTATATATATAAAAATGCAAAAATCAGTCATTTTAAATACATGTAGGATTACAAAAGATTTTTTAAATATTTATATTGAGGGATCAGTAGGATTTATAGGTCCAATTAGGAATTCCACAGAGCCGTACCCTCTGATATGAAAATATCTGGAGTCGGTGAATTATTTTCCCATTTGGTATCTGGTAGGTTGACATGTTGTTTTTGTATTGTTTTGTATTTATTATTCTTATACAGTGCAATTGCATAGCGTGAATTAACAAGATGATCATTTGAGGAAGTGTGTGAAAGGGTTTAGTTTTAACACAAATTAAAACATGCATTAAATGGTTACAACTCATACTACCTGCCATATATATCACCAACGTATCTGTGATATCGGGGGCGTCGCTATTGAACATATGTATTGTTGATGCCAGAAAAAAACAGGTGAATAACTCCCCAAGTTCCTCTCTTGATTTTGACAATAGTGCTATTTTTAATATAATATAGATATCGACCACTAGTGTGTCGGAGAGTTTTGCTTTATTTGATAAGTTACTCCGTACAGGAGTAAGGACCCTTGCCTGAAGGAAATTGCCTGGTTTGAACGCCATCAAAGGACGTTCAGTATACAAAATAGACAATGCATTTTCAATAAAAGCAAAACCTACAGACATAGAATATTTTCTCCTAAAGTAGTTGGTAAAAAAACGAAAATTACAAAACCTCGTTTTTATTCAGATAGATATTATCAGCCTGAGGTACAGTTGTCCCTTTCGCCCAGTATTCAAGGGTATCAGCGACAGTGACAGCAACAGTTTGATAAAATACCTATTATTAAAAAATTTCGGTGACCGCGTTTCCTCTTAATTAGCTGAGTGGAGAAATGCGTCTGGTTCCCACCAATTCAAAGATATTGAAATATAAGTAGATGTGCTATCTGCTGTTTTTACTATGTGGGTCTGCGCTTCCGGGTGTCGCCGATATTGTTTACCAATTAACAAATAATTAACGAATAAACCAAACGAACGTTAAACTAAATTAACGAATTCTTTCCTTATTCAAAATATATTGTTAACCAATTATTAATGCACATTTTCAAAAAATCAACGAAATGAACAAATTCTTTTTGTATGAAAACTACGCTAATTAGCGCGTAGTCCGGCGACAGTTGCGCGGACACCATAGCATATCTCTTCTGTATTTGAATATCTTTGCACCAATTCAATCCTTGGTTCAATCCTCTGCTAGCTAAGTCCTCCATCTTTGCACAAGCAACATTTTCCGCTTATAATGGTTGCGGTAATTCTTGATACTAATAAAACAACGAAAAAAAATGGAAAAAGAAGAAAGGAAATAATAGAAAGATTTCTGTAAGAGGCCAACCACTATTAATTAATTAATTAATAATTGGCTAATTTATATAGCGCCGTTTTCGTGGAAAATCACCTCAAGGGCGCTGTACAAATAATATATAAAAGAATTAATATTACTGGCTTAAAACTAAGATTTACAATTACAACTAGTGACTTACATCTAAGACTTATAGCTACTTATATTACTGGCTTACAACTAAGATTAACAATTATAACTAGTGACTTACATCTAAGACTTATAGCTAGTGACTTATGACTAAGACATATAGATTCTAACCTAAAACTGGTGACTTATTAACACACATATTTACAATTAAGATTAGCGCCAGAAGAAGTAGGAAATTTTTACATAATATTACAATTCGAGAATACGGGTGCAAAAAGTATAATGAAGGTTAACTGGATTTACGGGAAGGTATAGATATTTTAAATAAATTAATAAATTTAATAGTCAATCTTTACTGCATTAAGGTGATTCATCGCTCACCAGTAAACAGATTGAGGTATCACAATTAACAGATTACATTAAAGAGATTGAGTTAACTATAAACAAAGAGAAAAGAGGGAAAAAAGCTATTAAAAATTGCAAAGTTTAAATAGAATGATGCATTTATGGAAAGGAGTATCGGAAAAAGTGAGTTTTCAGTTTGGATCTAAATTCCGCTGAGTTGGTTATGCATCTCAATTCCATAGGAAGTTTATTCCAAGCTTCGGGGCCGGATACTGCGAATGCACGATCACCAAACTTAGTGTTCGGATTTCGCTTAGGTTCTTTCAACCTTCCAATTGCAGAAGATGTTGCTGATCTAAGAGTTGACTGCCTAAGCGGTAAAAGGCTTGGTTTTATTTTATTTATTTATTTATTAACAGAAACAACCAGTACCTACATTATTTACAGTCGTGAAAACAATTTACAGTTATTAAGTATATTTCAAGGTGGGTACCTATGATTTGTTTCATTGAAGTATCTTATTTATATTAAGTGATTACGGGGTGATGTGTGTAGTGGGTAGGTGTATATGTTTGAAGATGTGAGAAGTGGTGATGTATGTACGTATGTATGTATGTACGTATGTATGTATATAATAAAGTATGTATGTATGTATGCTGTTAAACAAAGCAATTCAACTGCTTAATGATTCTGCATTGAGCATCGACATCTTCAATGTTACCTATAGAGAGTTCAGTAACTATCTTTTACATACGTCACAACATAGTGAAACTGCCCCATAGACTTTTTTTCTTCTTTTAAATTTTGTAATCTTCTCCGTAATAATTTGGTGTAAAACTGTTATATGGAGAACCTGAAAAAATAAATAAATAGATAAATATATTTTTTGTAAAAGCTCTGAATTCATCCACACCAACCATAGATAAATATACTATTTTCTTGCGCCATTCGATTCGTTATGAATTCAGTGAAATACTCGTATTTGAGGAAGAGCGCATCAAAAAATATTCACGGGGGAAATTCAACAGGAAATTTCTATGGAATCGCACAAAAGAATAATATTTATTAAGCGGCTGCGGGATTTCAATGGCGCGAGGTAAAAATACCAAACGGAAAACAATGCGATGCATCTGTTTTTGATTTTATTGTTTTTATTTTCCATTATGTGGCTGACACGGCCAACCGTAACGGGCCAGCTCTTTATTCAAACACATTATATGTGTACTTATTCATCTGCTTTCTGTTCTTATACCCCTTTTTTACCATTTTTTACATTCGTCTGCCTATGACTTATCTATAACATTACTTAACTATTTGTTTCTCGAAACACGTGTCCTTTCAAGTAAGAATAAAGAGGAATTATCGAACAAATGAACTATTTTTAAATTAATAAATTTTTTGCTCTGTTTTTTTTTTTGTTTCCACATAATCTACAACAAATTGTAACGGCTAGCTCTTTCTTCAAGAATATCGTTTAGTTACCTACCTAATCATCTACTTTTTTCTTGTCTATTGTATATTAGTTTGTCTACGACTATGACGTTTTCTTTTGTACAGCTTTAAAATGATAAATTTGTAATCGTTTTGAACAAATTATCTATATTCTAGTGCGTCCGTTTTTTTCTTAAACCGAGATCCCACAAGATATTATTCTATGGTCTAGGTCTAGAATTATTATTATATGGTCATAGAACGAACCGATTGAAAATGGAAAGGAATTGTCGCACGTTCACTTGCTCTCTTTATATTCTATTTCAATGTGATTGAATACTGCCTTTTTTGAAGTACAACTTCTTTACGCACGCTTGACTTGGGGAGTAAGCTGGTGAATGAGATGTATTTATTATCGGTGATATAAATATTGATATCCTTGAAAATGGCCACCCAAAAAAATATGATTACATGCAGACACTTGCATACCATGGATATGAAAGCCTAATTGAGGAACCTACACGTGTATTTAATGATAGCAAAACTTGCATTGATCATATCTTTAGTAAAACTAATAAAAAAACTCAAGCCATTATTTATACTACCACACTGACAGACCATTACACAATAATTCTATCTATAACAAAAAATAACTCTTATGTAAACCTAAATATGAAATCACTCCTAACCAAGTCTGAAACAAATTGGGAAAATGTCAAAAGGGAGTTAACAATGAATGACTGGACCGCCCTCCTGGAAAAAGATGATACTGATACTGCTTGGAGTTATTTTGTAGAAATTATACAGCACAGTATTCTATCTAACACCAAAACCACAGATAAAAAGGTATCTCATAAAAATATTCACATTAAACCATGGATCAGTCAGAATATTATAAACTCGATCAGAAAAAGAGATGAACTGCACAGAAAAGTAAAAATCAACCCTTATGATGTCCATACACTTCGATTCTACAAAAGATATCGTAATACATGTAAAAATGTAATTCGTTATGCTAAAGAAACATACTATAAAAACAAAATTGATGAATGCAATAATGATTCCCGTAAACTCTGGCAGATCATAAATGAAATTACAAATACTAAAGCCTCGCATAAAGACAAAAACATTAAAGAATTAAACATTGATGAGATTCCCACATCTTTTACGAAACACCCAGACAAACTTCTTGACTTTATAAACAACTACTTTTGCAATATAGGCTCCAACCTTGCAAATAAAATTAAACAAAATTCTACTACTGTCGAAAAAACAATGAGGAATGAAGCTGTAAATCATGAAAACAGCCTCAATATAGACAAGATAACAAGTGATGAAATAAGAAATATTATAACCTCCTTAAACACAAATACCTCATCGGGAAATGAACTGATATCAAGCAAATCAATTAAATACCTACAAAATGAGTTAATTCAACCTCTGACATACCTTGTAAATCTATCATTATCTAAAGGTGTTTTTCCCGCTTGTCTTAAAATTGCTACGATCATACCATTATATAAAAATGGTCCCAAAAATGATATTTCAAATTATCGACCAATTAGTATTTTAACTCCTCTGTCGAAAATATTGGAAAAAGTAATAAAAAAACAAGTTCTTACATTTTTGGATACCAATAAAATATTATCACCTACGCAGTATGGTTTTAGAAAAAACCTGGGTACTGGTGACGCTATAGCTAATGTAACTAATACAATTATTAGAAAACTGGATGAAGGCAAAAAATGCTTAGCTGTTTTCATTGATCTTCAAAAAGCTTTCGATACAATTGATCATGAAATACTGTACTTAAAACTAAAAAAAAATGGAATAACCGAAACAACTCTAAACCTACTTAGAAGTTATTTAACTGGAAGAGAACAAATTGTACAAATTGGTAAAAGAAAGAGCAAATCTCTCCCAATTAAATTCGGGGTCCCCCAGGGAAGCGTATTAGGACCTATACTATTTCTGATATATATAAATGACCTTATGAATCTTCCCATTAATGGAAACATAATGAGCTTTGCAGATGACACTGTTATTATATTCCACGAACAAGATTGGACAAGAACCTACAAGGAGGCGGAACAAGGCCTGGCTGTACTTCAAAACTGGCTAAAAGTAAACTCCCTTACATTAAATGTTAGTAAAACTAAATATCTAACTTTCTCCAAAAACAAAAGAGGACAACCAATGAATGTGCATACCCTCAAATTACATGAATGTCAAAATACTTTTCCACAATGTTCCTGTCCGTCTATAACCCAAACCAAAAGTATTAAATATCTTGGGATTGAAATTGATGAAAATCTACAGTGGAATTCACACATTGATCTTACCTCAAAAAAGCTAACAAAACTCATCTACTTCTTCAAAAAATTAAGAAACATCTTGTCAATGAGGGATCTAAAGAGAGTATATTATGCTTTATGCCACTCTCGATTGGAATATGGAGTAATAGGATGGGGCTCAGCAGCATCTAATCACTTAAAACAACTTAAGATAACTCAGAAATCCATTATAAAGACCATTCTAAAGCTCCCCATAAGGACGTCAACGGCAGAAATTTTTAAACAGTTTGATGTTCCAAGCATACAGAAAATCTATGCCAAAAACATTCTAGTACATCACCACAAAAATGATTCAGAGGCAGACACCTCCCACGCTCATAAAACCAGAGCCAAACAAGCAGACATACTTAATATACCAAAGTGTAACTCTTCATTTGGTCAAAGAAGTTCTGCATTTTTAGCAGTAAAGTTATATAACAAGCTCCCACTTAGTATCAAACAAATAAAAATAAAAAATAGCTACATTAAGGACATTAAATGTTGGCTGAAGAATCTATCGGAAAATGAACTTACTAGTATACTTAAAACATCATAGAAGTTTCTGGAAAACCTTATCCAATCAATGAAGTTAAACCATAGAAGTCGCTGAAAAACTTATCCAAAGCATAGTCCCCCTCAGCACAGGATCTCCTAGTGAGGAGGACTACGAATATATTTTATATATACATCTAACTAACATGTTTCATTTAAAAATGTAAAAAAATATTATATAGTTACTAAATAAAAAAAAAATTAAAAAAAAATGCGTGACGAGAGCGTTATGAAAAGTGTGATCGGGCGAGGCGAACGGTCGGGCGAGGTGAACGGAAGTTTTACTCCAGTCGTGACCTACATGAGCTCCACACAGAGGCCCTGAGGAAAATAATTTCCCTCAGGGCCTATGTCATCTTTGCGGATGCTGTGTGGAGGGTTTTTTTAAGGAAAACAAGGAGAAGAAAGTTCTGGGAAGGAAAAGGGTTTAAGAAGTGGGTAGAAATCTGGGGTTCAGTGTGTCCTGGTCATCCGCCTCCAAGACCTAGACAAACCTCACCCCATGAACCCGGACACCCCTGCTAAATCACCAAACGTAGCGAACCACTTGGCAGAGGGGTTGGTTATCAAATAAAGCTTCCCGGGTCGGCGGTACCCATTCCCGACTCCCAAATTGATATATTTTATATATTGATGTACCTATTTGATATATTGATGTATTTGATATATATTATATTCAGAATATATGATATTGGAATGCGCCATTAATAACTTCTGTAGACCATTTTTAAAGGTGGAACAAATGAATGGCAATCTTCTACGAATAGTCTTTGGACCTATACCAGAAAATATATCTTCTTACAGAATAAAAATAAATCATGTTCTTTAAAATTGTATACCTAGAGCAAGAGACCATTTTTGTGGGTCCCACTCTGGGATGTAGTGACGAAAAAGGGGCATTTATATCTATTTTTCATCTCGGTAAGTTTAATTGCATCGCGTGATTTTTCACATGTAGGTAACAAGTATTTTGAATATAATTTGTGTCATTATACAATGTCGTGTCGCAATGGCGTTATCTCCCGAGCCCAGGGGATGTTTCGTGTCTTCTTTCGGCACGAAGAATAATTAATTCATTACGTTCATCCGTCATTAGTTATTAACTCGCTGAAATCGGCCATTCAAAGTAATTTGCCGGCGATTGTCACCAATAATTATTACTGTCAGTCGGCCATGTTTAATTGTGAAAATGACAGCGCGGGAAAACGCATTCAGCGATTGGCAGCGCCGCCGCCGCCCGCCTCGGAAAACAAAAACCGCGGGAACAATAGGCCAGTAATCGGTTACAATGACGCCGCGTATTGAATAAAGTTACTCTGGTAAACGATGGCTTAAATTTTTGCTATTTTATTTTTTACACAGATAGCGGAAACTAAAAAAAATATCATCATCCTGTTAGAAACTGAGTGAACAACGTGTCCGTTTCCTTCACGGGTGACAAGTCGTTCATCAATGCGCAGGCATCATTTTATATAAGAGTTTTGACAACAGGAGTTTTTTAATTACCTATTTTGGTCATTATAAGGTTCATTCTGATTCAATTGAAAAAACACAACACATTTTTTTAAGACATATAAAATTAATACTCCTATTGAAGATATAAACCATAACTATCTAATGTAAAATCTAAAATGAATAAAGCTGTCCGACAGAATATGGGTATTTGACGTCATTTTTCTTTTTCAATTCATTATTTTCCCTATTGACAGCCCTGCATTATTCCAATTGATTTCATTTCATATTCCTAATAAGAGTCACACGAACTAAAAATATCTTTCACTGCTACAATCATGTCAATACCATTCATTCGTGCACTCTAGTGATGCAACGGAAGCAGAAACGGAAACAGATGTCAAAAGTAAATCTTAGCGGTGTTAGATTATAACAAAATAATGTTAAACCTAACGCCATCTAGGATCTGTTATGTGTAGCTCAGTGTACCTACATGTATTACTTTGTGATAATAAATTCTTCTGTTCAAGTCAAATTACCGTGTTTCATTAGGTTATGGCCCCAGTAGCTATAATTCGCGTTAAAGTAAAGTTTTCTCACGTAAAATTACTTTTAAGTGGACAGTCTGTGAACAGTGTATCATATACTCCAGAAAAACAGAGTAAATCGCTGCAATAATAACTCTTTTTGGGATTGACAATCTGTTAAAGCATTATTGGTCCCGGAGTGTTATTTTTCAATATGGCGGGAAGTTACATATTGAATGTACCAAGATTGAAGGGCCGCGAGAATTTTAATGAATGGCAATATGCTGCTGAACATTTTTTGATGTTGGATGGTGTCGATATTCACAAGCCAGAATCATCTGATTGTATAAGTTTGTAAGATAAAAAGGCAAAAGCTAAACTTATTATGACGATTGACTCCTCTATTTAAGTTCACATCAAAAACGAGCAAACAGTACAAGGTGTATGGAAACGTTTGAAGGCCTTATATGACGACTCTGGCTTCACTCGTCGCATCAGTTTACTTCGTCAGCTAATATGTATCTATTCGACTAGAAGACTCAGAATCAATGGGTGCCTATGTAACTCAAATGGTTGATACAGCACAGAAACTTAAAGGTACCGGTTTCCAGATAACGGATGAGTGGATTGGATCTCTTCTGCTCGCTGGGCTAACGGATAAATTTGCTCCTTTAGCAATGGCGATCGAGCATAGTGGTATGATTATCAGCACGGATGTCATAAAATCGAAATTGCTGGACATGAGTTCCGAAGTTGCCAGCTCTGGAACAAATAGTGCTTTTTTGTCAAAGGGTTGGCAGCACCGACACAGCAAGAGAAATGGCAGCATTGGCAGCCCTGCATATAAGACAAAATGGAAAACGTCGACGCCACCGCCATCTTCGAGTTCTGTCAAAACAATCCGCTGTTACAAGTGTCAACAACTCGGTCATTATATGAATAAGTGCCCGAATAATACACAGAAAAAAAGTGAAACCAATGCATTTAGTGCAATATTTTTTAATAGAATATTCAATAATTCACATTGGTATGTGGATTCTGCTGCAAGCTCACATATGATTGTTGATAAACGTTGTTTACAGGATGTATCGTTTAATCATAAAGTGAAAGACATAGTTATTGCAAATCAAGAGAAAATACCGGTTATATGCTTAGGAAACACGATGATTACGACCGTAGTGAATAATTCGGAGTTTGATATCCCTGTCAAAATGTTTTATGTGTGCCGAATCTATCAACTAATCTGTTATCAGTAAGTCAGCTGATTCAAAGTGGGAACAAAGTTAACTTTGAAGCAACAGTTTGCGAAATACGCAATCGACAGAATGTACTGGTAGGTGTTGCAAATTTAGTAAATGGTGTGTATAGATTAAATATTAAGTCAGAACATTTTTTTGCGTGTACAGCAACAAATGTGACATGTGAATATGGCACCGAAGGTTGGGACACATTAATTGTAAAACTCTGAAAGCGATGAAGAATATTTCAACAAAAAATTGTGAAATGTACGATGTGTTGTGAGGGCAAGCAGGCGAGGCTGCCTTTTCCTCTGAGTACTAGCAAGAGTCGGGAAACGCTGGAATTGGTTTATAGTGATCTATTTGGGCCAATGGAGAATAATTCACTTGGAATGGCCAGATACTTTTTAATATTTGTGGATGACTATAGCATAATATGTTTTGTATACTTTCTACAGTCAAAACATCAAACATTCAAATACTTCAAGGAGTTTAAAAATTTAGTTGAGAATCAGCAATCAAAGAAAATAAAAATATTAAGATCTGATAATGGTGGCGAGTTCTGCTCAGCGGAAATGAAAAATTACTTGAAGCAGTGTGGTATAGTGCATCAGAAAACAAACGCATATACTCCAGAACAAAATCGGCGATATATACGAAAGATACAATAGGTCAATTGTGGAGAAAGCACGGTTTCTTTTATTTGATGCACAGTTCGAAAAGAAGTTTTGGGCAGAGGCTGTAAATACGGCGGTATATCTTATAAATAGATCACCAACGGCGGGACTAAGCCGTGGTACTACGCCTTATGAAATGTGGACAGGAAAAAGGCCAAATGTTTCCCATTTACGAATCTTTGGCAGTCGAGTGATGGTCCATATTCCGAAAGAAAGGCGCAAAAAATGGGATAAAAAGGCAACTAAAATGTTCCTAGTTGGCTATTCGGAAAACACTAAAGGATATCGATTGTTTGATCCAGAGTCATAAAAATTAATTATTGCTAGAGATGTTGTTGTCATGGAAAATACAAATGATAGTTCGGCAGCAACTATTTTCGTCGAAGACACAGCTACCTGACTGCACGGAGGAAAGTCGGGTGAACAGCACATTTGAAGAGGATAATATGAATGATGTTACATATTATGTTCCTGAGGAATCGACTAGTGAGTCAGAAGACAGTTTATATGAGACGTTAACCCCGGCCGACACAGATGTTTTTCCGGAAAATACTAACATTGCTCCGGAAAAAGGAGTCAAACGTAAACCAGAGTACTATGGTTACACGAGCATGTGTATAGAAGACGTGTCGAGTGAACAGATTTCTCTCACTGAGGCTATAACTGGACCTAAAAAGGTGAAATGGAAAACAATTCATTTGGGAGCTAATGGATAGGACTAATGATGTCACAGTGATAAAAAATAAGTGTGTGCTTAAAGATATATAAAAGTAACGGTGAAGTGCGTTTATATTTAAGATATTCTATCCTTATACTATTATTTGCTAGTGTAAAAAGAATGTTTATTGAATTTAGGTTACAAAAAATCCAAATATGAACCTTGTCTGTTTATAAAAAGTAATAATGATGTTAAAATATTTGTTGCATTATTTGTGGATGATTTCTTTGTATTTTATAATTCAGAAAATTATTATGAACAGTTAAAGACTGAACTTGTCAATAAATTCAAGATAAAAGATTTAGGTCAAATTAAACAATGTCTAGGAATGAGGGTAAATGCTCAAAAAGATTGTATTACTGTTGACCAAGAACATTTTATAAATAATATTTTAAATAAGTTCAATATGTTAGATTGTCATACTTCAGAAACCCCTATGGAAGTTAATTTAAAGTTGGAGAAAGATTTAAATAATAATGATGATATTTTAAAATATCCATACCAACAGCTGAAAGGAAGCCTTATGTACCTATCTGTATTGACAAGACCAGATATTGCTTATAGTGTAAGTTATTTAAGTCAGTATAATAAATGTTATAATGAAACTCATTGGAAACATTTTAAAAGATTGTTAAAATATCTACAGAAAACTAAAAGCTATGGTTTCGTTTATAAGAAAAATGATTACCCTTTACATGGTTTCGTGGACGCGGATTGGGCGTCATGTTCTTTAGATAGAAAGTCATATACTGGTTTCTGCTTCATAATGTCAGGATGTGTCATTTCTTTTGAATCCAGAAAACAAAGAACAATTGCTTTGTCAAGTACAGAAGCGGAGTACATGGCTTTATCCGAAGCCTGCAAAGAGGCTATTTACTAAAAGAGTTTATTGTCAGATATGATTTCTATCAATAAAAATACACCTGTATGTTTGTATAGTGATAGTCAAAGTTCTATTAAATTGTCTGTTAATCCACTGTTTCATTAACGTACCAAAAATATTGACGTACGACATCATTTTGTTAGAGAATGTGTATTTGATAATAAAGTCAAACTTGATTATGTTTCAACCTCCAATATGCCAGCTGATTTATTGACAAAAAGTCTATGGGCATATCGGAAGTTTAAATCTTGTTGTTTTTTTGTTAATATGAAATTTGCATTATTTTGTTACGAGAGGGTGTTAGATTATAACAAAATAATGTTAAACCTAACGCCATCTAGGATCTGTTGTGTGTAGCTCAGTGTTCCTATATGTATTACTTTGTGATAATAAATTCTTCTGTTCAAGTCAAATTACCGTGTTTCATTAAGCGGAAGCGGAACCGGAAGCAGAAGTGTTAATACTATGAATAAAAAGCACAATTTTATTTTTTAAGATTTGTTTAATTAAATTTGTAATTCGTACTTTTAGTACTGGAAATTAAACAAAGGTAAATTATATTTATTAAAAACTAATTTGACTGCATTTACACCTTTGAGTCTGTTTCTATGTTCTTCGTATATTAAACCAACCTTTTCGCTAATACACTTTTTCACGGAGTTTGCATCTAGCACTTGAGTCATTTATCTCAACGAAATACTTCCAAATGGGAATTGTTTTTGGTTTCAAAACTAATAAGTAACAAAACAAACAACGAACATAAGAAAAAAGCAACAGAAGATTTACGCGCTTTCGCTAAACGTTACGAGGCGCGGTGATGCGCAGAGTGAACCAAAATAATATATAAACACACGAACTCGTTGCGACCGCCCCCTGTCCAGTCGTCCACGCACTGTTAAACTGTTATAAAGTTTGCGGAACCAGAAACGGAAGCGGAAGTGAAACAATTTGCAGAACTTCTGCAGAAGCGGAAGCAGAGTTTTGTTGCAACACTAGTGCACTCCCTTATAACAAGCATTCACGGCTTACGTAATAAAAAGAAGTTGCTGATATTTTCAATAGTTTTTGCTTGGAAGCCGAAGAATGAAACAAAAAAACAGATAAAAATAACATTTTGAAATTCAACCGCTAGTTACAATGTAAACGGTATTGACAGGGAAAGAAAGTAGGTACTGTGGGCAGAAGAGTAGTCCAAAACGTTTTTGGAAGTTTCCGCACTATCGGTGTGCACAAATTTAATAAATTCACTGCCTTTACCGCTTATTATTATTTTTAAATGGGGTATTTCTACAAACGAGGGATTCTATTGAAAATGTAAGGAATATTTAAAGATTATTTTTCTGATTTTAATCATCCTACTAAAAAAAGTCTGTTTTTATGTTTTTATTCAATACTATTGATTTTAAAAACGATCTAAAACTGACAAAATCCAAACGGTCCATGGTTGGCAAAATCCAAACGGCCCGTGGAGCGTCCACGCTCATGATGTCGCCCCGAAATATCATTTTAGCGGTAATTCAAAAATAGGAAACATTGACTCGCTGTAGAAAATTTATTCGTCAACATAAAAATAAAATAAATCATCGAAATTTTTTGCAAAATATTTTTAATCAATAAATAAAAACGTGGAAATACCCCATTATGCTCAACACGTTCGTCAGAAAAGTTCATGCACTTTTTTATGTTAATATGAAAATTCATTTAGAAATAATGTAGATACCTACTTCCTACCTATTTATGTTGGTTGAAGAAATTTAATGTAATATTGGATTGTGTAAATATTTCCCCAACTTTTTTTTCTTTTGTTTACATGTTTTTATTCGATAACCGAGCGCCCTCTATCCAGCTATAATGTGTGTATTTATTAATGGCGATCTGTCTACTAGCCAGGACATTCGTCTATTCCGGGAATATCCCATATTATGCAGCCATTGTGGTTAAATGGTGATGCAATCAGTGCAGTTGGCTTTTGTCATAATTTGTAACAAAACACGGAGGACATTATCTAAAACCTGCCAACAAAGGGTCCATCTAGTCGTGTTAATTATTCCTGTTGAAATGAAACCATTTGAATTTCGTTAATCTATTCAATTATTGGAAGGTAGGAAGCTATTTATAATTTTATTAATCCTATTCAACCGTTGACGACCAACGTAGGTACAAAAATATTATTTGACTTTACCGGCTTACGATAAACTGAAAGTTTTTGAAAACCTCCCACTACCATCATTAAAAGCGAAAAAAATTGATTGTTCAATGGCGGAGGACTTAGCTAGAAGATAAATTGGGTGGGAATCCGGTGAAAATACCAGCTCGGCTACCAACCGGTCAGTAATTAAATAATATTCAAACAATATGAAATAGTAAGTCCGATAAAACCATTTCCGGCAAATTCGTATCTATAATAACTCTTTTCTTCAGACCAATACCCGGCATGTAAGTTCTTTATATATAATACTAGCTGGGTTACCCGGCTTCGCTCAGGACAACATTCGATACTGTTCTGGAATGTTTCACATTGATGTTCCCGATTCCCTATTCCTGAACGTACACAATTTTCCATAATGTTACGGATGTTCTGGAACGTTGTGGAATACTCTCAAATACTATGACTGAGGTGACCGGCGTCGCTCAGGGGGTTGAATTGAGATTGAATTGACGTTCGAAACCATGACGGATCTTTCTTTATATACCCCATATGGGTAGCCCCATGCAAAAAAGACTTCAAATATTCCAAAATAATGTTCCAAATCATTCCACAACATTCAGGAGTGTTCTGGAATGTTCCACAATGATGGGATGTTCCGGTATGTTACTGAACGTTCCATCCTATTCCGAACATTCCAGAATGTTCCGGGATGTTCTGGAATGTGTGTAACTTCATAGAATTTTCCAGAACCTTCTAGACTCATCGACATACTATAGAACTCTTTCCAGAACTTTCTACAGTTTAATCGAATCTTATAGAACTTTTCGGAACCTTCTAGACTCTCTGACGTACTCCGGCACTTCTTCCTGAACTTTCTACAGCTTTATCTATCCTTATAGAACTTTCCAGAACCTTCTAGACTCATCGACATACTCCGCAACTTCTTTCAGAACTTTCTACAGCTTTATCGAAACTTATAGAACTTTCCGAAACCTTCTAGACTCTTTGACGTCCTCCGGCACTTCTTCCAGAACTTTCTACACCTTTTATATCCTTATAGAACTTTTCGGAACCTTCTAGACTTACCGACATACTCCGTCATCCCTTCCAGAATTTTCTACAGCTTGCTTTATCGAGCGTTATAGAACTATTCGGAACCTTCTATACTCATCGACGTACTCTGCCCCTTCTTCCAGAATTTTCTACAGCTTTATCGAACCTTCTAGAACCTTGTGGAACCTTCTAGACTCACTGAAATACTCCGACACTTCTTCCAGAACTTTCTACAGTTTTATCAAACTTTTTAGAACTTTTAGTAACCTTCTAAACTCACCGACATACTCCGCAACTCCTTCCACAGCTTTATCGAACCTTATAGAACTTTTCGGAACCTTCTAAACTCTCTGATGTACTCTGGCACTTCTTCCAGAACTTTCTACACCTAGTCTATCCTTATAGAACTTTCCGGAACCTTCTAGACTCATCGAAATACCCCGCAACTTCATCCAGAACTTTCTACAGCTTTAACAAACCTTCTAGAACTGTTAGGGACCTTCTAAACTCCACGACATACTCCGCAACTCCTTCCAATAGCTTTATCGAACCTTATAGAACTTTCCAGAACCTTCTAGACTCTCTGACGTACTCCGGCACTTCTTCCAGAATTTTCTACAGCTTTATCGAACCTTCTAGAACTTTTTGGAACCTTCTAGACTCACCGACATACTCCGCCACTTCTTCCCGAATTTTCTACAGCTTTATCGAACCTTATAAAACTTTCCGGAACCTTCTTGACTCGCCAACATTTTTTTAAATTTTTTTTATTATTAATATTTGTTTCATTTAAATTTTCATAATATAAGATAATATTGCTTACATATTTTTATACACTCTCCTAAGAAAGCAAATGCTTGTGTTTAGGAGAGGACAACTTGTTTAATACCTTAAGAATTATTAAAAAAAAAAAAAAAAAAAAAAAAGATTTAACTTGTGAAGAGATTTAGACATATTTAAAAGTTCATAGGAGTAATCAAACAAGAAATGTATATAGGATGTACATAAAACATTAGGAATAACAGTGAAAAATATATCTAGGAGAAAATTAAAATTATGTAGTGGTACTACCAAAATAAGATTTCATTTTTTCTTTTAATTTGTTGTAATTTTTTTCTGTTCGTATATCAGCGGCTAATTGATTAAATAATTTTATTCCTTTATATACATACTCCCGACACTTCTTCCAGAATTTTCTACAACTTTATCTAGAAATTTTCGGAACCTTCTAGACTCACCGAAATACTCCTCCACTCCTTCCAAAACTTTCCAGAGTTTTTTCGAATCTTCTAGAAGGTTCCGGAAATTTTTAGAGTCTTCTTAAAATTTCTAGAGTCTTCTTAGAACTTTCAGCCCTTATATCTTCAAAAGCATGCCCTTTAGGTAAAAACGGGTACCCTTATTCCCTAGGGGGATAGAGATCTACCACACCATATAAATCCCTTGATCGTTCCGGGACTCGTTTCTGAGTTTTTGCGTTCCACACGTTTTTTGGACTTTCTTTTATAATATACATTGATTAATAAAAACGATACCTTACCATTAATATATTTTACGTACAACGATTTCGAAATTTTATAACCTGTTTTTTTTTTCAATATAAAGTTAGCGGTAAGCATCAGATTTTATTTTTCTGGACGATGAATTAATAACTTCGGGAGGGAAACGTTTAGAAACATCTTAAATATTTGCAACACGTTCTTCAGAATTAATTTAAATTAACTCGGCGGAAAGGTTGAATTTCCAGGCCTGCTAGGGTGAATTCTACCGTACGTCCAATACGCCGTGCCGCGGGCGTACACTCGTAATTGTTTACACGCTTCCTTCACTTACGTCGTTAAGATTCCCACATTATTTTTGTGTTTGGTAGGGTAAATTCGACAGTAGGTCCGTCGTCCGCGTCGCGAGTCACAATTACTTACTTGTGTCGCGTCGTTAAGATTCTGAATATATTTTAGGGTTTTGTGTCGTTCAATTCATTTGGGAGGGACGCACTAACCCATTACCCTACCACCGTTACCGATAATGCAATGATTTAATACCAATCTCACATAAATTTTTCGCGATTTATTAAAATCTAATCTAATCAGAGAGCCTCAGTAAACAGTCGCTACCAAATAACATAAATACAATATTACTCCCGATCATTGTAATTCACAATTAACTAAACTAAAAAAACTTACGTTGTAATCATTGCCATTGTGGGCTAGTGAGCCACAGATTAAAAAACATTACAGTTTATATATAAAATAGAAAATTTATTCGTAGTCCTCCTCACTAGGAAATCCTTTGCTGAGGGGGACTGTGCTTTGGATAAGTTTTCAGCGACTTCTATGGTTCAACTTCATTATTTGGATAAGGTTTTCCAGAAACTTCTACGAACACTAGTAAGTTCATTTTCCGATAGTTCCTTCAGCCAACATTTAATGAACTTAATGTAGCTTTTTTGTTTTAATTTGTTTGATACTAAGTGGGAGTTTGTTTTATAACTTTACTGCTAAAAATTCAGAACTTGAAGAAGAGACAATATTAGCGAAACTCAATAGAAAATCTGGAAACAGAAAAATCAGAAAAATATATTTGCACCTCTGGGACTCGAACCCAGGAACAGGTACATAAGTGCATACCTGGGTAGGTAAGTAACTAGATAGGTAATTATTCCTCGAAGGCAGATAAAATATATACGAAAATTTTTAAAGGAGAGATATGCCTATATTGGACCATAAATTAAGTTGCCGATAGATATGGACTTCCGAAATGTTCTTATCATGGAGATCTATTTTTACCCGAAGCTTTAATAATGAGGGGGGATTGTGAATTGTGGGAATCTGATCATTATGTGGAAATTGGAAATCATTTCCTGAACTGATGAAAAAGAACAATCGATGAGGTTACAAGTTGAAGCAACGGGTAATTAATGAATAAGTTAACCACTCGGACCTATAAGCTTATTTTCAAGCAATATACCTACAAATTTTCCAGACATATGTTGTGACGTATGAGGCGTGCCTGACTTTTAATATAATTTATTGTAAGTATATAAAAAATGAACATAACGCTTTAAATAAATATGTAAAACTAACACTACAACGTTACTATTACGATAGGATTGTGCAACCCTAGCTAGGAGGACTCCGGTCCCGGTAAGACCGATACACCAAGGGGCACTGATTTGTTTGGACTTGGAACACGTGCTCTAAAGATGGGGAGGAGGTTAGAGTTCCATGAACCGATATACAACATGGCAACCAAATAAGCCAATCTTGCAATTTAGGATGGGCAGGAAGAGAGGATTCCACTGAGCGATGTTTTTTTATATCTTTTTCTTCTTTCCTCTTCTTGGCTCTTCGTGGTTTTTTCTCGTCCACCTTGTTTCTTTTTGGCTCTTTTTGCCTCTTCTTAACCCTTCTTGGATCGTCTTGGCTCGCTTTGACTCTTCTCGCATTTTCTCGCTCTTCTTGGCTCTTCGTGGTTTTTGCTGGTCCTTCGTGTCTCTTATTGTTTCTTCATGACTCTTCTTCAATCGTCTTGGCTCTTCTAGTCTCTTCTCAGCCCTTTTTGGCTCTTCTTGGCCCTTCTCGACTCTCCTTGGCTCTTTTTGCTCTTCTTGGCTCGTCTTGGCTCACCTTTTCTCCTCTTGCATCTTTCTTCGACCTTCTTGATGCTTTTTGGCTCTTTTTGTCTCTTCTTGGCTCGTCTTGGCTCGCCTGTTCTTTTCGTGCATCTTCTTGCCCCTTCTCGAACTAAACTAAACACGCTAATAAGAGAAAATGAATATTCACAATTATAATTACAAATTGATGCCATTAATTTTAAGAAAACTACGTACGACTCTGAAGTAATAAAGGTTTGTATGCAGAATGCAATGCTCGCAATGTTGTAGGGGGGCAATATACCCATACTGATCAAATCAGGGATGATTTTTTTTATGCAAATGGAGGATGTTGCTGACTCACTTGTGATATATTCTAAGGGTCGACCGAGACAAGCTTTTAAAAGAATAAATTAAAATCTCGGCCGAGACCGAGAGCCGAGACCGAGAATAGATAAATTAAGAAAAAAAATTAAAATGTGCTATTTTTCATAATATAGTATATTTGAGAATATAATAATATATTTTTTTAAATAGTTTTAATAATCAAAATTGAATAACTTGATGTTCTAGCATATAAAAAGCAATTTTTCTGCGTTTTCACCCTTCAAAGTATATATTATATTCCTACTACACATTATTCTTTAACTACTTTCACGGTATATACTTTAATAATTATTACGACAACTTCTTTTTTCTCTTATATAGGTACTTACACTACTTATTGAAGTCTACAACTTTACGTGGTGATGAAACTAACTGTCACCCTGGAATAACAAGGTTCCATCTGTCGCAGTAACGTCATGCGATAATTGGATGTACATATATATAGTAAGCTCTTTAGAGTTCATTATCGCATGACGTTACAGCGACAGACGGAACCTTATTATTCCAAAGGGTCGGAGTATTGAACCTGCTTATATCCTTTATTTTATAATGTTATGTACTTGTAGGTACTCAGTGTAGGCTGGTGGTTAAATGAAGAACAACGAGGTTGCGTGATAAAAAAACCTTTAATGAGTTCCCACAATAATTATAATTTGTAATCACACAAACACGGTCAGCGTAACAGTCTTACGATATTAAATAGTACTAACGAAGTTACACACTGGGTCAAGATTGATTGCGGATAGAAGAGGCGACTGCTTCGGTAAGTTGAACGAACACTGGTCCTTTCGCTGTTGTTGGGCGCGTTTTATATGGCCATACGAGTGGAGTATTGGTAGTAAATCATCACTCGGCTAGTTTTATTTTTTATTTTATTTTTATTTTGCAGAAACAAACAGTACATTATTACATAATAGAAAATAGTTACAAAGTTATAGAATTAATACAATAATTGGTACCAATGACATGTCGCTGTTATCTACTTATATTTTTGTGAGATAAATAATACAATATACCTAAATTAAGTTAGTAACTTATTAAAGGAGACGGGTGTGTGAGAGTGTTTGTATGTGTGTAAATGCGCGTGTGAGGGTGTGGATGTGTGTGTTATGTGTGCGAATTCAGTGTGCTAAAAATGTTTTTCTTAAATAGAGGGAGGGAATCAAAAAATATATCGGTATTTGTGGTTTTTTTAATTGAGTTGAAACTTTGAAGGATGCGGGAAATAGGGGAGTTGGCTGCAGCGTTCGTATTATTACTGGTTGTGTAAAAAAGGTTGATGTAGCGAGTTCTTTTAGATGGGATGTTAAAATTTATTTGGGATAGAAGTTCAGGGCAGTCTATTTCGTTATGTATAATTTTATGGAGAAATGTCATGTCAGCTACCGTTCGCCTGGATTTCAGGGATCGGAGAGTGCAGATGTAATTATTGTTGTATTTATAACCGAGATACTTAATAAGTTTATTTTGTATGCGCTCTATGTTGTTGACGTATTGGGTGTATTTGGGATTCCAGACAGGCGATGCAAATTCCAGTGTACTTCTGACTAGTGAGGAGTAAAGCATTACTAGAGTATGTGGATTTCTAAATAATTTACTCAGACGTAGTATAAAACCCAAAATTTTGTAAGATCTATCAGTGATTGAATCAATGTGCGTTTTAAATATAAGTTTACTATCTAAATAGACTCCAAGGTCCTTACATTCATTTTTTGAGATCACGGGTTTATCGCAGAGTGAATATGAAAAGTTAATTAGATGCTTGTTTCTAGTAAAGGACATAGTGTGGCATTTAGAAACATTGAGGTCTAAATAATTAGCTGTGCAATAGTTGCAGAGCCTATCTAAGTCACTTTGTAGCTCTTTACAGTCCGATAGAGAGCGAACCATTTTGTAAATTTTCATATCATCTGCAAACAATAAAAATTTAGAGTATTGGAAACATGAGCCTATGTTGTTTAAGTATATATTAAAGAAGAGCGGACCAAGGTGGGAACCCTGAGGGACACCCGAGGTTACGTTGATTATTTTAGATAAAACTCCATTTATTGAGATAACTTGACTACGATTGCTAATGTGTGATTTAATCCATCTAAACAAGTCACCGTGTATTCCAAGACGAGTGAGTTTATTTAACAGAATTGAGTGGATAACGCGGTCGAAGGCCTTTGAGAAGTCGGTGTACATAGCATCGACCTGCACCCTTTCGTCCATATTGCTCTGCAAATAGTTGACAAATAGGGCAAGGTTAGATGTTGTAGAACGATTTTTCATGAATCCGTGTTGGTTCTGTGAAATTGTTGTAGTGATAGTCGGGTAAAGTTGGTCGTAAACGATTTTTTCAAGAATTTTACTTAAGATGGTAAGTTGAGAGATAGTTCTGTAGTTTGTTACGTCATGTTTGTCACCCTTTTTAAAAATGGGAGTTATTACGGCAGACTTCCACTTATGAGGAAACGTACCTTCACTTAATGATTTTTTGAAAATTGCATTGACTGGAGGAGTGATATATTTACTACAGATACGTACGAAGATACCAGGCAAACTACCTAAACCAGGTCCTTTGTTAATGTCAATGGATGATAGATATTTGTAGGTAATGTCGTCGTTGATTGTAATTGAGGATATAGCTATGTTATTCAGCGGATCAGGTTCATGAACATCAGATGCTAAATTTTGGGTGTGATCAGTGAAGACGGTAGAGAAATAGTCAGCAAATAGATCGGTAATCTCCTTACTATT
Organism: Limnephilus rhombicus; assembly: GCA_929108145.2. NCBI lineage: Eukaryota > Metazoa > Arthropoda > Insecta > Trichoptera > Limnephilidae > Limnephilus > Limnephilus rhombicus. The sequence goes on along the minus strand of OV815295.1, from coordinate 24,155,336 downwards.
GTGTGCGATTCATATGTTAGGTGTTCAGGTATGGAAGGAGATTTTCTTTGCGTTTTGACAAAGCTCCATATTTTTTTACATTATTTTGTATAGCATGTTCTAAGTGTGAAATATAATTGTGGTATGTGAAAGTAGCGATTTTCTTTTGTCGTTTTCGGAGCAGTGAAAAAGTTTGGTAATCTAGTGGGTTCTTGTGACGTTTCCAGGCTCGAAAGAATTTGAGCTTTTCTTTTGTAATATTGATAAGAGCCGATGAGTACCACGTTGGGAATATGTTTGTTTTCAGAATTTTCTTTGGAACAAAGTTATCAATTAAGGCGTCAATGATTAATATTTATTTATTTATTTATTTATTGTTTATTTATTGTTTGTTTGTAAATATTACATAATACAATATAATGAACTTAAAATGTCCAACTAGGCAATTGCCCGTTTTAGGACATTCCAATGTGATAATGTTTTTACATGTAAATTATAGTAAATTAAAGTAAGTTATAGTGTTGACTATTCTGTTGGTAAAATAATACATATGTATATTCATATTCTAGAATATTTTCAGTTATACCATGACATTTTTTACTATTGTTTAGCTGACATAATAAACTAAAGTAATATTAATAGATAAAACAAGAAAAATGAATTTGAAAATGAAAATGAATGAAGAAATTCTGTTGGTAAAATAATACATATATATATTCATAAATATATATTCATATATATATATATATATACATATATATATATATATATATATATATATATATATATATATATATATATATATATATATATGTAGAACAATTTTCTCGGTTTACCCGCGTAACGTAGTCCTTAAAAGGACTTTTTAACTCCTGACGTTTCGGACAGATCACACTGTCCATCTTCAGAGGCCTTATGTCTTGAGTTTTTGTCTCAAACTGATAGCTTTCGCATGTCTGTTCGGTCCAAAAGCTAAAACTTAAGTGAGTAAACTAAAAAGTAAAACTTAAGTAAGAAACGTCAGGAGTTAAAAAGTCCTTTTAAGGACTACGTTACGCGGGTAAACCGAGAAAATTGTTCTACATCTTACACCCGTGAAAACCTTAATCATAACATATATATATATGTATATATATATATATATATATATATATATATATATATATATATATATACATATATATATTAAGTAAAAGCTGTTAACCGCCGTATTGACGTCTTGTGCGTTTAAGACAGAAGACCAGGAGCGTCGTTAACTAGGTCGTAGTTGACTTTATTGAATAATTTGATCGTTTGGGGCTGGGAAGTAGTTGTAGGGGCGTGAATATTAAGTTCGACTATTAGGCATATGTGATGTGTGTCCTCCTGAACCAGAGGGGAGTCGGCAGGAGAGACGCAGACTGTGGTGTTACAGAGCACTAGGTCAAGTGTTCTACCGTGCCTATTTGGAATGTGGTTGTATTGTTTTAAATCCGAATAAGATAGGCAGTTAAGGAGGGTGTTGGAGCAAAGGTCAGTACCGCGGGGATGATGTGTGGTGTTCCAGCTGATATTAGGCATGTTGTAATCTCCAATTATAAGGAAGATATCATTTGGTTTTAGTTACTCGAAAGTGCTAGAACTGTGCATTGCAAGCGTACAATGGTTCGTAACTTTTCTGGAATGCGTGAGAGGTAGGTAGGTCCGCGGCTCTGTTTCGATGAACTAGGAACCTACTGTTCAGTCGCGTACCGTCCATGCCAGCTCTAGTAATTTCGCTTGCATATATTTGAATACAGGCGCCGCTTCTGGAAACATCGATACGGTTCGGGGGCAATCCAAAGTGTGACGTAGCAAAGGCTGGTTGCTACATACTATACCATACAATAACTCTTTAGAGCAACTTACCTTCCTGTTTACATGTAAAAGATTTACTGAATTAAATAAACAAACGAATTATATGCCAACGAATACTAGGTGTATAATACCTAGGTACCTATTTGAAGTAATATGCGTATACATTTGCGAACATAAGCGAGACCCGAGTCACGAATTATGGGAAAGGAGTGAAGGCTCTGCAACCGGGCCCGAAAAGAAGAAGATGGAGAGATACGAAATTACGAATGTTGGAGGAGAGCGCTAATATTTACAGCGACAAAATCGATGCGAAAATTGTGAAAATATTTAATAAAACACGACTCGTTTAAAATAGATCAAAAATCTCGCGGGCATTATCTTAAACAGCATTTAAAGAAACAATGTGAATTTTTTCATACATATAACTTGTAAAATAACTGAAACAAACGTGTTAATAATATTTTTGGAGCATACTTTGCGATTTTTTTCTATCGAGGGAATTTTATATAATTTGCGTTTCGGCGCGGGCAAAGTCTAGATATTATCTTCAAGAATAACATATATATATTTTTAAGAGCTTTAAAACTTACCGTGTTTAAGGGAAATATGTAATAAAACGGTACAAATCCGAGTTGCGGGCCCTGAAACAGTGAAGCAACCGCAAGCGGCGTTCCAATTGTTTGGTTCCCAGGGTTGCCAATTTGAGGGGAATTCCCCAAATTGCAGGGAATCTTTAAGATTTTTGAAGAATTGGGTATTTGCGGGGATTCTGGGTATTTTTTGATTATGCAACCACTTTGAAAATATATACATCCGGTGGAAGATTTCGTAGTTTATTTTATGGCAGCACTGTTGCATTTATTTCTTAACAATAATAGTGGGGGGAAAATTCAGTGTGATTAAAAATTTTAAAACAGAAAACAGATATCGCCTGTATATAGAAACTGTGGTAACATTAAAGGCTCTAGAAGGTATCAAGAAAGTAGAAGGAAGTTTGAAGTTTAATCGTTAAACAAAATGTTAACCAAAAAAGTGGCATTATATGTTGATAATAATAGTCTTTTTTTATAATGTAAATTGCTAACTAAACATATTTTCTTGGTATAAATTATTGATCTCAATATCATTTTTCGAAATAATATTTTTTAAATTGTGTTACGTTACGAAGTGACAATGTTAGCTCACTGTTTCTCCATTTTACGCGAGAATAGCTCGGCAGTACCTAAAACCCCCGCCCGCGGCTCCCCAGTTCCCCGCTTGTGATGTATGTCTTTTCATCTCTCTTGTATTTACTTCTCGTATATTTTATTTACTCCTGGGCACTTGGCACCAGTCGTAATATTCTTCTTTTCTCTTGGCTCTGATCGATATTTAAATTCTTAAGGCTTTGCATATGTGTGGTAGGGATGGAAAATTCCTCCCCTACGTCACACAAGCCTTTATAAAATTGGACCCTTATTTCCTCTGATAACTACAGAAAGCTACTTAAAGCTCCCTTGTACTACATACCTTTAGTGATATATGTACTTAACTAATAAATACGTTATTTACGACTTTGAACGTAAATATTTTCGTATTTAGGTTGTAATTAAACTCCATCAAACGTTGTGTAATTTTTTGATTTATGATATAGGATTTTAATTACTTTAAATTTTGTGGTAACCCTCTTGATTCTAAACAGAGTGTTGAATTTCAAAACTGTATTGGTCTCTCTCTTGCAAATTTAACCTTAAGTATTTCTCTAAATGAACTAACTTCCCTTTGACGTTTATTATGATTCTCTACATCCTAATGAATTCATGAATAAGCAATACTAATCGAAACTACACATGACTAATTGAACAGATAATTAAATATAACTCAAATGGTTAAATGTTAGTAAATTTGATTATGATTGTATCTCGTATCTGCTGGGCGCCCCTCCGTTTAGATTCAGCTGCTATAAGGTACATATAAGGATGGATTTAGTAGGTTAATGTAATTAGTTAATTGCATATTTGACGAACTCAGAATAACCCTTTTTCTGGCAAAATTTGGCTCCTGCCTCCAGCAAGTAAGCAGGGTGATTAGAAGTCAACCCAAAATTCGCACAGTCTTTTGGCACGGTTCAATTGATTGATACCTAAGTTATCGCGTCCCAATTGACCTTCCTTTCGCCATCATGCACTGCCTTCAGGTCTTCCTCCAAGCCCAGATACCTCCAAATTCCTACTCCTCCAAAGTTTACTATTTACTTAGGGCGAACCGGTTTCGTCCTATATGCAATCATATACTCACGGGTTTGTGTGGAGTTACGGGTCGTGAATCCTCCCTCCACGTTCAAGAAATGAGACGAGAGTGACCCGACAGGCCTAAAGCACTAATTGTAAGTGAGTTCGTTTCATTCAATGAACAGTACATAAAAAGATATATATGTAAACATACGTTTTGGGAAGGTTTATAACTCGCAATGCGAAACTACTTGCAACGCATCCCGAGCTCGGATCTCGCCCATCGGATTCTGCACAATCCTCAGATTGATACCGAATATATACGTAAGAATAGTGTGATATATAAATATATACTAATATAATAAGATCTTATCTGGCGATGTGTTCTGGAGATTCGCCATAACTCCAAGCTTTTGTTTGGTTTTGTTGACGGTTTTGTTTGAGAGATCCGCCATCTCTATGGTTTGATTAATGGTCCTTGTTACAGAAGCGAACACTGCCTTCTGTTGGTTGAACTGTATTTTTTTTTTTTCTTTCCCTCCCCTCCAATGTTCAACTTTTGATAAATTCTTGCTATCCCGTGATTCTCAATTGAAGCATGTAAATCCTCATTACCCCTTATTTAGCTATCCCGTGATTTTTCGACTGTTTCATGTAAGTCTTCAATACACCCTATTGAACTATCCCGTGATTTATCAAATGTTTCATGTAAATCTTCAACACACCCTTATGAACTGCTATAATAAATCTGTTAATTTTCAATTGCTTAGATCCGTAGATACCTCTTCACGTTCAAATTAAAAATAGTGATTAAATTTTTTTTTTCCTTTTGCTCCTAATAATTGCGCAATGTAATTATTTTTATCCCGTTCCTAGAAGTTAATACCTAAGTACGATATCCATTAATCAAGGTCATTTTTTTTTTCTTTTCTGTATTCGAACTAGTGCCCCAGTGACCGACATATTTTGTAAACAATTTGAGCTTTGTAAACATTCTCGATGGCCTCGTGACCTAGATTCGAGCGTATGAGGTATGTTTACTTTAGACATTCCGGAGACGTGTGAGATGACTCTAAAATTTTTTCTTTGTTTGATAATGATGTACTTAGCGCAATTGTCTAGTCTGATACCCGATTACGTATACATATTTATTCATTTATATATACTTTGTCTCAATAAATAATTTATAATATTAATATGTATAATTATATTATGATTGGAATATTTTCTAATATCATAACTTATTTCAAATGCTCTGGATTTTCTGAAATCATATTAATACATACATAAGATTAAATATAAATATTGATTTGTAAATTTATCACACATAACTACTTTTGATAGTTATTGATGAATTCAGAGGTAGGAATCGATACCCTTTTCCTCTTTTTATATAAGTGTTTATTTTTTTTTTTTTTTGATTAAGATTTTTCTTGGGAACAATAAATTACATATATATGTTGATATACATACATATATAAATATATAAAATATACTTATTATACTTATAATATTTTAATATAGTTACATATCACATATTAAGCGAGTAATATCTTGGTCAAATAATTAATCCAAATACCAATGTTTGCTGCTTTCCGCTTCCTCCTTGGAATCTGTAAAATTTTATAACGGAAAAGACTTACCCCTACCAAGGTTTTTCCGACCGGGAATACACAGTAAACCTTGCTGCAATTTTCCTAAATTAATTTTTATTTTCCTAAATTTAATTAAATCTATTTGACTTCAATTTTTTTTTTTTTCCCATTTAATCTAATTAATTAAAATGATGTATGAACTCTATCGTTCTAAACTGTATTTTATTTCAAAACTCGGTGGTTAGATAACACTTTAAATGATAGTTACTTCACGATTAATTTAGAGATGGTAAATTGTTGTTAAATTAAATTTTTATCCCTCCGAAATTTTATGTATTAATAAAATATTATTTTGTTTTATTATTATTATTTAAGATAATTAATTTAAATATTTATTATTTGTTAGAACACTTTCACTTAGATTGAACACACGTATTTAATTATAACTCCTTCACGCTAAATTATCACATCACTTCAGTTATTTATTGCACTAATATTAAACGCGAAATTTCTAAGTTTAAAAACACGATATTAAGTGATTATAAAATCCGAATTTTCCACTAAAACAAATTGTATTTATCACGAGCACTTTTATTTTTCACAAGTAATTAATGCGTTGTCTTTAATTTTTATTTTCACTGATTCTAACTGCAAAGTATTTTTTTCTGTAGACCACTGACTAGAATGTGAAATTTTTCTAAGTATCAAAATAATTATCACTTAGAATTTTTCAAATTTTAAATCACCCACCGTTTCGTCACGTTCCGCGAAGTTAAAACCTTTTCGACCGCGACCGTAGACTGTCCTCAACTGGCATTTGTCTAGACTTTTATACCCCTCTCAGGTCCAAAAGATCGAATCTGAATCTCCTGTAATAAACCAATCTAATTACTATCAACTCGTAATTTCTTGAAACCTCTCCACTATTGTCGAATGCGGTCTCTTTGTACGTTTTGCGTTTGATACTTTCAATTCTGTCTCGTACTCCCATACTTACAAGATCCGGATTTAGTAAGATCCATGTTTAATGGCCCAACTTCCTTTGTCCTGGTGTTCATACAAAATTAGCTTGAATTTAATAATTTTAAAGTTCTATTTTCATCTATTCCGTAACATGTCCGTGCGTACGGCATCTACCATATGTTCCAAATCTGTCCCCAAATTCGCCTATCAGAGATATCTTCATGTCGAAGTCTTTCTCGCAAATTGTTCATTCTTATTTTATTATTTTTCCTCGAGTTTTTCTGTATTCTATATGAACCTTTCCATTTAAAACCGAATTTTCTCTATTTACGTCGTATATTTGAATTTTCCATTTTTTTTCCGAATTTTCTTTTATTCACGACACTCTTTCCATGAATTTCCTTATTTATTCTTACGCTATTGTTCATATCTCTATAGATTTTTATATTTCAAGCCGTATTTATTTTATTCACTGTTAATCTAAGATTTCCTTTGTTTTTCTCTGTCGTATCTCCTTTCCCCTCGCTTCCCCGTACTTCCCTGATATAACCATATCGTTTTTTTGATGTTTGCTGCCTCTTGGAAAATTTCATTTTCTATTTGTTATTAATAAATATATCATTTTTAACATTTTTATAGGAGATACCCCCACTTCGGCCCTTAAATTCCTGTCATTTTTATCGCTTCATAGAGATCGTCCCCCAAATTTTGTCCCGTTCTTACGAAAAATCCCATAAACCATATGTCTTGACAGCTGTATACATTAGTTCTTGTACCCACCTGGCAATAAATCCTTTTTTATTTCAGTGTCGTTAACTTTTATGAGAATTCTTTAATATAAATATCTCATAAGACCCATGATAATTTTTATTACCTTTTTAACGGCTAATCGTTCTTATCTAAACAATTTCCATGTTCGAATATTCCTTGTTTATCACAACAAAATACATCTGAAATCGGCAACCATTGTAATGCCTCATCTTTATCTGCAATCGCGTACTATGCTAATCTATAAACTCCATTTTAATTACGTAAAATGACTCCTTTTCCTGAGTTTTTCTATCGCAATGTTTTCAGCATTTTCCACTCCCCTCCGTACTGCACTCTATCTTCTTCTCTAACACTTGTTACCGCTCTAGACATCTGAAATGTACCCTCGCCTATTCTTTAAAACTCTCATTTTTTTGACGTTTCCTCCCTAAATCTTTCATCGTAATATCCTAGCTCCGTCTAGAATTGATAACAATAATTTTCCATTGTTTTCTCAACATTTCCATTTCCTTTAGCACGTTTTCCCTCGAATCGATCATCTCCGGTCGTCACAAACAATCGTATTATAGATGAAAATCTCCCTAACATCTTACAATACGTTTTCGTCACTTGCTTTGCAATCTTTCACTTAAACTTTTGCATCGTGTTTACGTGTATCCTTTTTTTTCGCACCTGATATGTTTTAATGCGTTCGAGAACTAGGGTTTCTGATCCCTGGAATGTACCGGTTAACCAAAACATTTCTTGGGGTCATCGTTCTTTTGTCCCTGAACAGATTATTTCTTCCCATGGAGTTTATTCACCTCTCGGTTTGGTGGGAACGTCAAGCTCATTAATCACATTACTAATTGCTAAGTCCAAAGGTCGTTCCTTTGTTCTAAAAATGGGTTCGGCCCTCTTCCCGTTGATAGGCTAACTCGGTTTTTAATCGTTTTTGCTGTAATTCAATTGGCTGTCAATATATCACGGCCTAAATTATACCGGGAGTCCCTGTCTTTGATTATTTGTTGATACCATCTGTGATCCTTTCATCAATACTCGTCTCACTTTGTCTAATTATAGATCCCTACCGCAAATATGAATTCACTTTACTCTAATCCGATAGATGTCGTAGACGTGTCCGTTTTATAAGTAATTGATATTTTCTTTTTAAATTAAAGTGGGAAGCTACGATATTTCCTAATTTTCACTGTTGATCAATGCAATTCATCACAGTTCCCTCCTCTGAACTCAATTTGCTGTGGCTAACGTTGTATTTTATTTTAATGTCCTCTTCTTTTTTTTTTTTTTTTTTTTTTTTTTTTTTTTTTTTTTTTTTTTTTTTTTTTTTTTTTTTTTTTTTTTTTTTTTTTTTTCGTTAGACACCGAAATTGTGTTCAAATTTAGACTAGCTATCTTCCCCTCCTCATTTGGTTATCCCCTATCTCTACTCCGTGTCATATTACTACCTATCTCCCCCTCCTCATTTTGTTATCCCCTATCTCTTTTCCGTATCCTATTACTTCCTATCTCCCCCTCCTCATTCTGTTATCCTCTATCTCTTTTCCGTATCCTATTACTTCCTATCTCCCCCTCCTCATTCTGTTATCCCCTATCTCTTTTCCGTATCCTATTACTTCCTATCTCCCCCTCCTCATTCTGTTATCCCCTATCTCTTTTCCGTATCCTATTACTTCCTATCTCCCCCTCCTCATTCTGTCATCCCCTATCTCTTTTCCGTATCCTATTACTTCCTATCTCCCCCTCCTCATCCTGTTCGGATTGTTAACAATCTTGAATTTGAATCTCATTGTATTCTTTATTTTCTTTTCGCGTAGATTTTACTTTATGAAATTTTCTTTAATTTTGATAGATTCAAAATTAATTTCTTTTTGCTGGAACACGCCCCTCGACTCGCGTGTTTTGGTGGTCCCCAACCAAATTGGACTAAGACCTCCCTTACAATGATTTAAGTAAAGATTGTTTACAATCTCGCGGCCTTTCGAACAACTGAAAAGCGGGTGGTCTCTTGGTGTGCAATTAATTGTTTTTTGTTTTGTAAGTATGAATATTTTTTTGTGAAATGTGTGTTTTCGCACGACCTCACCCAATCCGACAATCAGTGGTATACATGTTTCATATAAATTTTCCAGCATTTTTTTTTTTTTTTTTTTTTTTTTTTATTTATTTAAACTTTATTTTATAATTCTTAATTTCTAATTGTAATTTCTTAATTCATCCAAAGTTGTTCTAGCCTAAATGTTGTCCACTCTAATATTTAAATTTTTATAAATGTTCTTTATTATCCTCAAATTGGTTCAGCGTTCCTTTTTTCCCCTTTTTTTTTTTTTCGAAATCTAAAATATTTATACCTTAATTCAAATGTTACCTTTTTATCTCTATACTTAATGTCTACCCTATATCTATAGATAAACTTTCTTATTTCAATATTTCAAAAAAAAAAAAATTCCTAGGCATTGTTTATTTTTTTTTTTTTCAAAATGTCCCTTTTGTGGGCCATATAATATCTCTAATTCTCTCCTTTTGAGTGTTCTTACGTATCTAACATTTTTTTTTTTTTTTTTTTTTCTCACTAACACATAAAAAAAAAGTAAAAATTTTTTTTTTTTCAACTAGAAAATCAAAATTAACGAATTTATTTGCCTTACTCTATTTCAATAATTGAATATGATTGTCGCTTATTAAGAACTTGTCCACTCACCCTCAAAGACTTAACGACGATCCGCCCCTCGCAAGCAATCTGATAATCTAATATTTTAGTAATTTTCTTTCTTCCCCCTCCCCAATTATAATGTATCCTAACATATTTTTATTTGTATTTCTCAATAGTTTATTTATTTATTAACATTTACAAATATTTGTAAACTTCGCACTCTATTCGTTGACTTCCACTAAATGTAAACCTGATTTTTGTTTCTTATTACTTGTGTAATATCTAGCTAAATGTAAAGCGCTATAATCTCCTTTTATCTCCCGAGTTGGCTGCGACCACTAGCTCCTTCCCGGCTGTAGTTATTGTAGAATTTTCTTTTGGTGAACTGTTAACTTCGGTGCACTTGCTGCAACTAGCGTTTTCGCCCACACTTTCAATTGCGTGTATCCTCCTTTTTATGGCGTGGTAACGGTCACGGTATTTGTCCTTCTTGCTGGATTCCTCCCCACTCCTCTTCTTCATGTTCCGTTCTTCTGGTGTACATACCATTGTATCTAGTTTTCGTAGAAACTCAGCGGCGACAATCTCATCTCCTGATTGCCCCGAAAACCATAGCGATTGAATTTCCTTCGGATAATGTCTCATAATTTCGTCAACTATGCCCAACGGTGTGTCAGTAATCTTTAAAGCCTTCGCTAGCTCCCAATAGTTTGCGAAATGAGTAAGCATGGATATATTTTTCTTGGCATCATATACCCCTTCTGCAAGACGACGGCGAACTTCATTTTTCTTTATGTCTCCCCAATAGGTAGCTAAAAAATCTCGTTCGAAATCTAACATAGTCTCCCATCGTTTATTGTACAATTTTGCCCACGATTTAGCTTCCCCTTTCAAATTTTCCCGTACGACGACTAATGGATCCGTTCGTTTCACTTTTCTAGTGTATTCTTTTAAATCTTCCAGGAAACTAATGGGATTTTGATTTCCACCGGAGAATGATGGTCGTTCCTGCTGTGGTAACATTTCCACTACTTGGAGAACGCTTTTCGGCGCACTATCCTCTCCTATCACCGCCACTGTTGCTGGGATTTCCAATTGTTTCTCGAGTTCTTGCATCTTATTGACGAGCGGTGCCAAAGCTGCCTGAATTATTGTAGTTATATCTCCTATGTTTATTGTTGAAGTCTCGGTTGTGACATTTTCCCCGATTGCTGTCACTAAAGCCTGGGCTCGCCTACTTGTCCCACGTTTCCCAACCATTTTTTTTATTTTCCGAGTGTCGCCTGGTTAATGTTTATATTTTATCTTATTAAGCGACAACCTTATAATCTCTATTTTAGTTTCCTAAATTACCTTATGTAAATTATGTTGCCTTCCTTATTCTATTTATTTACTTATTTTATTTTTTTTTCAATTTTCTCGTTTTTCTGTATTTTTTATTTTATTTTTTTATTTTTCCTTTTACTTCGTTAACTTTTCTTGTTCCTTTTCCTCGGGTTTTTCCTGTAACATACCATGTGTGAGTCTCTCTTCACACTCTCGCTTATTTTTCGCCCTGTTCCTCCGATTTTGTGTCGGTCTCCCCCTCTGGCTGAACGACTTCTATCATATCCTCGACTCGTAACTTAGACCTCTTTGAACGTCTAAATATCTCCCGTAATTCATCTCCCGACGGTATTTCTTTAGCTTCTAATTCCGTCGCATCCACTTTCCTTTTTTCCGCCATTTTTTGTTTAAAATTTTTAATGAATTTAACTCAATACCAACTATTTATTATAAATATACCTATATATATTTATAATTTATTTTATTTTTATTTTTATTTTTATTTTTATTTTTATTTTTATTTTTTTTTTTTTTTTTGGAACCTGTCCCCCTATAAAACACAATATTTTCAATTATTTATATTTGTTTGCATGATGATTGTAACCCAAATTAGATCAACTCTACCATCACTCTTCATTTCAAATAAATGTAGGTAATTGCAAAAAAAAAACGGAATGAATATTGTTACTCCAATGTTAATGAATATCCCGTGATTTTCGTTCAACCAATAATTACTCATTGTTTAGAATGCCAACCATTCCTTCAAGTTCCGCAATACCTACGATATTTTCGCAAAATCTGTTTAGAGTTCGCAATACCTATCTTGATGTTATTTCGTCAAATCCCCTCCTTTTTTTGGTCCGAATGATCAAATGTTCCCTTAAATAGGTATATACCTATAAAACATTCGTCTGTGATATTAAACACTATCTCAACTCGACACTATCCCCAATCAAATATTTTATGTTATTTTTATTTTATGTTCCTTATCTTTTAAGTTATGACTTTTTATGTGATAATCCTCACATACAAACCCACAACATTAACTATAAACAAAGGGTCACTTTATGTAGGTAAGTTCCCCCGTTTTTATCTGTAAAGTCTGTTTATTTTTTCCGTAACCGAGTGTTGATATCATTTTCGAGTTTGTTTATTCTACAATCTCTTAAAGCGATGCGCGTTACCCCCGATATCGCCTACTTCAAAATTTTTCGATGTTTTGTTATCACTTTCGATGCTTAGGTTATCAATCTTTCGATGCTTACAAACACCGCGGTATCTCGTATCAGATTGTTTACATTACGGTCATTAACATTCTGGATTCAGGAATGTCAATACCATTATTCTGTCAATTTATGGTCTGCCTTAAATAAACTGTTTACGCTTGTATCTGACCTACATTCTTTGTTACGATATTTATAATCTCATAAGCAATCAACAAATTCATGGTCACTTGATTTAAACTTTATCGACACTTTTATAAATTATTTTAAAACATGTAGAGTTTATTCGTTAACACTTTTTTTTATATTTAAGTGTATTGTTTATATATTTATTTTCGTATATTTATTTATTTATTTATATATTTTTTTTCGTGTTTATTTAACGGCGCACTGTTCTGATTTTTAGTTTATTTTTATTATCACTTCATTTAACATAACGTCCTACTTATTATTATTATTTTTTTTTTTTCTTCACTTTTTTTTTTTTTGCAATAGATTGACCAATAAAAGTTTTTTTTTTTTTTTTTTTTCTAAAACAACTTGTAAAACTCTGATCTCCTGTCACGGCTGTGCAGTTGTGATGTATGTCTTTTCATCTCTCTTGTATTTACTTCTCGTATATTTTATTTACTCCTGGGCACTTGGCACCAGTCGTAATATTCTTCTTTTCTCTTGGCTCTGATCGATATTTAAATTCTTAAGGCTTTGCATATGTGTGGTAGGGATGGAAAATTCCTCCCCTACGTCACACAAGCCTTTATAAAATTGGACCCTTATTTCCTCTGATAACTACAGAAAGCTACTTAAAGCTCCCTTGTACTACATACCTTTAGTGATATATGTACTTAACTAATAAATACGTTATTTACGACTTTGAACGTAAATATTTTCGTATTTAGGTTGTAATTAAACTCCATCAAACGTTGTGTAATTTTTTGATTTATGATATAGGATTTTAATTACTTTAAATTTTGTGGTAACCCTCTTGATTCTAAACAGAGTGTTGAATTTCAAAACTGTATTGGTCTCTCTCTTGCAAATTTAACCTTAAGTATTTCTCTAAATGAACTAACTTCCCTTTGACGTTTATTATGATTCTCTACATCCTAATGAATTCATGAATAAGCAATACTAATCGAAACTACACATGACTAATTGAACAGATAATTAAATATAACTCAAATGGTTAAATGTTAGTAAATTTGATTATGATTGTATCTCGTATCTGCTGGGCGCCCCTCCGTTTAGATTCAGCTGCTATAAGGTACATATAAGGATGGATTTAGTAGGTTAATGTAATTAGTTAATTGCATATTTGACGAACTCAGAATAACCCTTTTTCTGGCAAAATTTGGCTCCTGCCTCCAGCAAGTAAGCAGGGTGATTAGAAGTCAACCCAAAATTCGCACAGTCTTTTGGCACGGTTCAATTGATTGATACCTAAGTTATCGCGTCCCAATTGACCTTCCTTTCGCCATCATGCACTGCCTTCAGGTCTTCCTCCAAGCCCAGATACCTCCAAATTCCTACTCCTCCAAAGTTTACTATTTACTTAGGGCGAACCGGTTTCGTCCTATATGCAATCATATACTCACGGGTTTGTGTGGAGTTACGGGTCGTGAATCCTCCCTCCACGTTCAAGAAATGAGACGAGAGTGACCCGACAGGCCTAAAGCACTAATTGTAAGTGAGTTCGTTTCATTCAATGAACAGTACATAAAAAGATATATATGTAAACATACGTTTTGGGAAGGTTTATAACTCGCAATGCGAAACTACTTGCAACGCATCCCGAGCTCGGATCTCGCCCATCGGATTCTGCACAATCCTCAGATTGATACCGAATATATACGTAAGAATAGTGTGATATATAAATATATACTAATATAATAAGATCTTATCTGGCGATGTGTTCTGGAGATTCGCCATAACTCCAAGCTTTTGTTTGGTTTTGTTGACGGTTTTGTTTGAGAGATCCGCCATCTCTATGGTTTGATTAATGGTCCTTGTTACAGAAGCGAACACTGCCTTCTGTTGGTTGAACTGTATTTTTTTTTTTTCTTTCCCTCCCCTCCAATGTTCAACTTTTGATAAATTCTTGCTATCCCGTGATTCTCAATTGAAGCATGTAAATCCTCATTACCCCTTATTTAGCTATCCCGTGATTTTTCGACTGTTTCATGTAAGTCTTCAATACACCCTATTGAACTATCCCGTGATTTATCAAATGTTTCATGTAAATCTTCAACACACCCTTATGAACTGCTATAATAAATCTGTTAATTTTCAATTGCTTAGATCCGTAGATACCTCTTCACGTTCAAATTAAAAATAGTGATTAAATTTTTTTTTTCCTTTTGCTCCTAATAATTGCGCAATGTAATTATTTTTATCCCGTTCCTAGAAGTTAATACCTAAGTACGATATCCATTAATCAAGGTCATTTTTTTTTTCTTTTCTGTATTCGAACTAGTGCCCCAGTGACCGACATATTTTGTAAACAATTTGAGCTTTGTAAACATTCTCGATGGCCTCGTGACCTAGATTCGAGCGTATGAGGTATGTTTACTTTAGACATTCCGGAGACGTGTGAGATGACTCTAAAATTTTTTCTTTGTTTGATAATGATGTACTTAGCGCAATTGTCTAGTCTGATACCCGATTACGTATACATATTTATTCATTTATATATACTTTGTCTCAATAAATAATTTATAATATTAATATGTATAATTATATTATGATTGGAATATTTTCTAATATCATAACTTATTTCAAATGCTCTGGATTTTCTGAAATCATATTAATACATACATAAGATTAAATATAAATATTGATTTGTAAATTTATCACACATAACTACTTTTGATAGTTATTGATGAATTCAGAGGTAGGAATCGATACCCTTTTCCTCTTTTTATATAAGTGTTTATTTTTTTTTTTTTTTGATTAAGATTTTTCTTGGGAACAATAAATTACATATATATGTTGATATACATACATATATAAATATATAAAATATACTTATTATACTTATAATATTTTAATATAGTTACATATCACATATTAAGCGAGTAATATCTTGGTCAAATAATTAATCCAAATACCAATGTTTGCTGCTTTCCGCTTCCTCCTTGGAATCTGTAAAATTTTATAACGGAAAAGACTTACCCCTACCAAGGTTTTTCCGACCGGGAATACACAGTAAACCTTGCTGCAATTTTCCTAAATTAATTTTTATTTTCCTAAATTTAATTAAATCTATTTGACTTCAATTTTTTTTTTTTTCCCATTTAATCTAATTAATTAAAATGATGTATGAACTCTATCGTTCTAAACTGTATTTTATTTCAAAACTCGGTGGTTAGATAACACTTTAAATGATAGTTACTTCACGATTAATTTAGAGATGGTAAATTGTTGTTAAATTAAATTTTTATCCCTCCGAAATTTTATGTATTAATAAAATATTATTTTGTTTTATTATTATTATTTAAGATAATTAATTTAAATATTTATTATTTGTTAGAACACTTTCACTTAGATTGAACACACGTATTTAATTATAACTCCTTCACGCTAAATTATCACATCACTTCAGTTATTTATTGCACTAATATTAAACGCGAAATTTCTAAGTTTAAAAACACGATATTAAGTGATTATAAAATCCGAATTTTCCACTAAAACAAATTGTATTTATCACGAGCACTTTTATTTTTCACAAGTAATTAATGCGTTGTCTTTAATTTTTATTTTCACTGATTCTAACTGCAAAGTATTTTTTTCTGTAGACCACTGACTAGAATGTGAAATTTTTCTAAGTATCAAAATAATTATCACTTAGAATTTTTCAAATTTTAAATCACCCACCGTTTCGTCACGTTCCGCGAAGTTAAAACCTTTTCGACCGCGACCGTAGACTGTCCTCAACTGGCATTTGTCTAGACTTTTATACCCCTCTCAGGTCCAAAAGATCGAATCTGAATCTCCTGTAATAAACCAATCTAATTACTATCAACTCGTAATTTCTTGAAACCTCTCCACTATTGTCGAATGCGGTCTCTTTGTACGTTTTGCGTTTGATACTTTCAATTCTGTCTCGTACTCCCATACTTACAAGATCCGGATTTAGTAAGATCCATGTTTAATGGCCCAACTTCCTTTGTCCTGGTGTTCATACAAAATTAGCTTGAATTTAATAATTTTAAAGTTCTATTTTCATCTATTCCGTAACATGTCCGTGCGTACGGCATCTACCATATGTTCCAAATCTGTCCCCAAATTCGCCTATCAGAGATATCTTCATGTCGAAGTCTTTCTCGCAAATTGTTCATTCTTATTTTATTATTTTTCCTCGAGTTTTTCTGTATTCTATATGAACCTTTCCATTTAAAACCGAATTTTCTCTATTTACGTCGTATATTTGAATTTTCCATTTTTTTTCCGAATTTTCTTTTATTCACGACACTCTTTCCATGAATTTCCTTATTTATTCTTACGCTATTGTTCATATCTCTATAGATTTTTATATTTCAAGCCGTATTTATTTTATTCACTGTTAATCTAAGATTTCCTTTGTTTTTCTCTGTCGTATCTCCTTTCCCCTCGCTTCCCCGTACTTCCCTGATATAACCATATCGTTTTTTTGATGTTTGCTGCCTCTTGGAAAATTTCATTTTCTATTTGTTATTAATAAATATATCATTTTTAACATTTTTATAGGAGATACCCCCACTTCGGCCCTTAAATTCCTGTCATTTTTATCGCTTCATAGAGATCGTCCCCCAAATTTTGTCCCGTTCTTACGAAAAATCCCATAAACCATATGTCTTGACAGCTGTATACATTAGTTCTTGTACCCACCTGGCAATAAATCCTTTTTTATTTCAGTGTCGTTAACTTTTATGAGAATTCTTTAATATAAATATCTCATAAGACCCATGATAATTTTTATTACCTTTTTAACGGCTAATCGTTCTTATCTAAACAATTTCCATGTTCGAATATTCCTTGTTTATCACAACAAAATACATCTGAAATCGGCAACCATTGTAATGCCTCATCTTTATCTGCAATCGCGTACTATGCTAATCTATAAACTCCATTTTAATTACGTAAAATGACTCCTTTTCCTGAGTTTTTCTATCGCAATGTTTTCAGCATTTTCCACTCCCCTCCGTACTGCACTCTATCTTCTTCTCTAACACTTGTTACCGCTCTAGACATCTGAAATGTACCCTCGCCTATTCTTTAAAACTCTCATTTTTTTGACGTTTCCTCCCTAAATCTTTCATCGTAATATCCTAGCTCCGTCTAGAATTGATAACAATAATTTTCCATTGTTTTCTCAACATTTCCATTTCCTTTAGCACGTTTTCCCTCGAATCGATCATCTCCGGTCGTCACAAACAATCGTATTATAGATGAAAATCTCCCTAACATCTTACAATACGTTTTCGTCACTTGCTTTGCAATCTTTCACTTAAACTTTTGCATCGTGTTTACGTGTATCCTTTTTTTTCGCACCTGATATGTTTTAATGCGTTCGAGAACTAGGGTTTCTGATCCCTGGAATGTACCGGTTAACCAAAACATTTCTTGGGGTCATCGTTCTTTTGTCCCTGAACAGATTATTTCTTCCCATGGAGTTTATTCACCTCTCGGTTTGGTGGGAACGTCAAGCTCATTAATCACATTACTAATTGCTAAGTCCAAAGGTCGTTCCTTTGTTCTAAAAATGGGTTCGGCCCTCTTCCCGTTGATAGGCTAACTCGGTTTTTAATCGTTTTTGCTGTAATTCAATTGGCTGTCAATATATCACGGCCTAAATTATACCGGGAGTCCCTGTCTTTGATTATTTGTTGATACCATCTGTGATCCTTTCATCAATACTCGTCTCACTTTGTCTAATTATAGATCCCTACCGCAAATATGAATTCACTTTACTCTAATCCGATAGATGTCGTAGACGTGTCCGTTTTATAAGTAATTGATATTTTCTTTTTAAATTAAAGTGGGAAGCTACGATATTTCCTAATTTTCACTGTTGATCAATGCAATTCATCACACGCTGGCCTCGGGCGCCGCAACAGCGCCCAAGCATTCATTCCTCCGCTTGCCCCAGGCGCAACAACAGTGTCCGAGTAAACTGCGCTAACGCGCTCTCGAGAACCTAAAACTCGCGATGTATTTATAATGTGAATTGTGCACGATAAGGCTCCCGCCCAGTAGCCTGTCTGCTGACTACCGCATTTCCTGCTGCTGTGAGTAAAATGTACCCTTGCCCTCTTTTGTGTGCTACGTCCCGCTCTTAAAGCCACTAACGCGTGTGGAGAGTTTGAGAGAACAGTTCCCCGTTATGTTAGGATTTTAGTGCTAACAAATGCCCATGTGAATTGTGCCGATGCTGGCAATAGAGAACTCCAGTCCAATTTTTTTATTTTTTTTAATGAATAAAAACCTTCAAACTTAAATAACTGCATTTTTATTTTTATTTTTATAGTTAGTTTTAATAGTTAAAATAATTGTCAAAGTTTTAATTTTTAAAGACTCCCAGAAACGCACCATATCTATGGTGGTCTTCACCCACCCATAGTTTTTTACTTTTTAAGTTGTCATTTTGAATCAGTAATGTCATGTCGAGGGAAATTTCCCTAGATCTAGGGGAGAAAAATATTTTTTAGGGATAAAGGAAATCAGGACAAAATCTAGGGAAATTTCGAACTCTGGCTACGTAGGTAATGGCGTAAATGTGAAATTTCACTTCGAAATCTAGGGAAATAATTTTCTTGGGCTGAGCATCCCTGATTTTGAATTTAAGAAAATGGCGGAATAAAATTAATATAGGATGACTCAATGACTTTTGTGTGAGAAATTGAGGCGTTTTTATTTAAGATTAACTGCTTTTAATATAGAAAAACATTGGTAAAATGTCCACATTTCACCGCTACTGTTATTGTATTTTAACCTAGACAACAAACAAACACAACAACCAGAGCACAACTCAACTATTGAAGAAGGTTTCCACACATTTGCTTCAGTAACTGATAAGGAAGTCGAAAGCGCTGTAATGGGTTTGCGAGGATCAGCAAGCCCTGGCTATGACAATATAACCGTAAAAACATTAAAAGCCGTTCATGAGATAATCAGCAAACCGATTGCTCATATAATAAATGTAAGTCTAAAGAAGTGTGTATTCCCGAACAACTATAAGAAGACTATTGTCACCCCTGTTTATAAATCTGGAGATGAAAAAAATATCTCCAACTATTGTCCCATAGCACTCACATCAAACATTGCAAAAATCTATGAAAAAATTGTTAAAAAACAACTCAACAATTACATAAAAGAAAAAAAGATAATGAGCCCAAACCAATTTGGGTTTAGGGACAATCTCAGCACTCAAGATGCAATTGCTAAATTAACTTCAACAATAATACAAAAATTAGATAATGGAGAAAAGTGTCTTGGTATATTCATCGACTTACGCAAGGCATTTGATAGCATATCACACTCCAAACTAAATGAGAAACTCATGCAAATTGGATTGGACGGAACAGTACTGTCATGGTTCCAAAGCTATCTAAAAGAGAGATTACAATACGTCAAAATAAATAATACACTAAGTGAACCTAAAACCTCATCATTTGGTATACCACAAGGAACTGTCATCGGTCCTATCCTTTTTATTATATATGTAAATCAAATGTTCACTCTTCCCATAGTTGGAGATATCATATCTTATGCAGACGACACTGTAGTTATCACTAAAGGGAAATCATGGGAGGAAACAATGAGTATAGCAAATATCAATATAAACATACTCAAAACATGGTTTGACCTAAATTGTCTCTCACTTAATACGGAGAAAACTTATTTTATTCCTTTTTCTTTGAAAGAAAAAATGTCGAGAACAATATAACTATTAAAATCCATTCATCACAGTGTGAAAATAAAAAGGAATGCAACGATGAAAATTGCCTACCAATAACTTGCAAAAATAGTATAAAGTATCTGGGTGTCATAGTAGATAGACACTTAAAATGGAAAGAACAAATCCAAAATACAGTAACCAGAATAAGAAAACTTATATACATATTTATTAGACTGAGAAACATCTTATCATCTAATATGATCAAAACTATCTCTTTCTCTCTTGCCCAATCTATACTACAATATGGTATAATCGGGTGGGGTGGGACTTTCAAAACAAACCTCTTACCTGTAGAAAGGGTACAGAGGTTGATTTTGAAAGTCATCTTACGAAAACCATCTGTATTTCCAACAACACAGCTATTTGACTCTTTTAGGGTTATCAGTCTTAATAAAATTTTCAAAAAGAACTCATTATTGCAAACTCATAAAGATCATTTCAATTCATCAACAATAACATTCACAAACATAAACAACCGACCACGATCACAGGGCAATTTAGAAATTCCAAAATTTAAAACGAGTGCTTCCCAACACCATTATGCTTATCAAGGTATAAAATTTTTCAATGCTCTCCCATATAAAATCAAGTCTGAAAAAAATTATAAAGTTTTTAAATCCCAAATAAAAACACTAATAGACCAACCCGACACTAATTATAAGTTTTAAATTCACCATCACAATAATAACAACAAAAAAAATAAACTAGGACATAATCTCTAAAAATATTTCATCACCATATCAAATTGAAAGCAAGTACATACGCATTATTTGCAGGCACCAAATTGTTACAACTTTATTATATGTACCTACTCTGACAATATTGTCAGTTATTATGTCCACTTGTCTTCATGAATATATATTTTATTAATATAAGTACTTGTAATAACATACTCTGTGTAACTATGCATTTTACAATGGCACTCCAAAATTCAAGCACGAGAAATATTTTCTCTTTTGAATTGTGAAGTTTCATTAAAAAGAAATTTACATATTGTTATTAGCCTTAAGAACCAAATGTTTTACTATGAATCTGTATACGTATGTATTTTTTTAAATAAAAAAATTTAAAAAAAAAAGTGCAATATAAAAATAATAAATCATCTTTTTCATTGCAAATACAAGTGACATCATTCTTCAATTTTGTGTTCAGGCGTGATTTTGTACATTGTTTTAAGTATAACACATACAGAAACACTGGTATTTATAATACACTGATCATGACGATTGTGTAGTAACTTGTATAAAAAGCCCTATACTAAAAACAATTTGAAAATACAATGTCAAATATGACACGACTTTAACCTCAAATAGGCAAAATTTATTGCAGATTGTCCGCAAATATAGCCCTTTTCGTTAATTGTTGAGGGCCTAAATTATGTTTCATTAAACACAATAACTATTATTTATCTAAATCTCTATAAACAGTCTGAAAATAAACCAAACACACGAAATGTTGAATTGCACAGGTACGTGTGCACTTCAAGTCATTTCAAATGTCAACACACTATCACCAGGTGACAGGTTAAGTGTGACGTCACAGTTAACCATTTCAGTAATGCCAACTTAACGCTGTGTTTTGAAAGAGGTTTAAAAATGCACTTTTTAATATTTTTTTAAAAACTCTGCGTTTAATATTATGAAATAAAACTTATATATTCAGAATCAGCGTTTCTTGGTCTATATGAACATATTTTTTTAAAGCCATAATATTTTTCACTGGAGTTCCTTATTGTAAAACCCTGTCTCCTTCTAAATGAATAAACCCTTTACGTGCAATACTGTGTTCTGATTGAAGAAGGAGACCCCGGAGATTGTGAGGAAAGGAGGAGGAGGAATTCACAAGCAAACCACAAGCACTCGCCCTGGTTTTGAGAGAACCTTGCTTGCGCCGGCTTTCCTGAGCTAGTATTGTTGGCCTATTAATTGCATGTCCTTTCCAGGTTTGGTTTGGCAAATGGCCGTAGTAAGCGGCAATGCCAACAATTGGTTCAAGTTATGTTAAGAAAAGAAGATAAAATTGTATAAATTTTATAAGATGAACATTTAAAATATACATCGAGGTTTTTTTCCGATGTAATGCATCGATCGGTTGCATCGATGTTAATACGATGTATTGAGAAATATATCGATGTTTCCAAAACATCGATTGTTTTTCGCAATAGACATGTTTAGGCCTTAAAGAAAACTATGTAAGTAAAGTACAAGGAAAAATATTTATTAAAATTCACAATCACGCAGCAAACACATTTTATTTTGTTTACAAATTCCAATTTTTTTTAAATGCTATGTACAAACAAAAGTTTACTTAATCTTTTTCCCTTCAATCGGTTTCTTTGCTCAGTCAAAAACTAGCTCTGCCTGTGAAAAGAGTCTTTCTGATGGGACAGAAGTGCCAACAATTGTTAAATACTTAAAAGCTGTTTTGTACAGCTTTGGTAATTGTAATTTATAATCCCTTCATTAATTTTATTTTATACTAGCTGACCCGGTGAACTTCGTACCCCCTCAGAATCAATAACTGTTGTGTTAATTTATAAGCTGAATTAAATTAAGTTTTTTTTTATTAAGTTAAAAATTACACAATGAAGCAATTATCGATCCGCTACGGTCCGTGTTTTGTTTATGTCAGTATCAGAGATGACCTTGGGTACGGATTTATATTTTTGTGATTTTCTTACTTTTCCACTTACTTAGAAATAAAAGAAATAACGTCACACGAATTTCATGATTTTTTGTACCTGTCACACATCGTCACATTTATGAGACCCTTCCCCCCTAGTGTGACATCTAAAAATAATCAAAACCGTAGTTAATTTTTATTTTACATGTGACGACATTAGCTGATGACCACCCCAGAGTGGAAGATACTATCAGTATCGCCCTGGTGTAAGACCAACATTCAGAATTGAAACGTTGCTTGAAAATGGCTTTAGCCGTGTTTAGTGACCAGATCTGAATAGCCAGGTACTTTCCAACCTTCCTCTTCCCCACCTCCTTCCCCTCCCCACTACCTTCAGCCTCACAACATACCCCAATTGGGGATGCCATAGTCTCACTGGCTCCAGACGGGAGCAGTTGAGATTCTTGTGCGGTATTCACTGTAAAAAAAAAAAAAATACCATAGTCACAATAAAATCCCCCCCCCCCTCCCCCCCTTAATGTGTGACGTAATTTATGAATGGCCCCTTACTGGAATTGCGTTTCATTTTCTTTATACGGGTGAGGGAAATTTATTATAATTATTGTATTTTCCTCTGGAAGGGTGAAGACACACGTTAACCGTTTGTCTCATTTTCGACTATTGACATTGTGATATTTTGTCTTTTATCTTCAATATTTGTCTGTATTTTATTTACTCCTGGGCACTTGGCACCAGTCGTGATATTCTCGCCTTTTCTCTTGGCTCTGATCGATATTTAAATTCTTAAGGCTTTGCATATGTGTGGTAGGGATGGAAAATT
Organism: Limnephilus rhombicus; assembly: GCA_929108145.2. Lineage (NCBI taxonomy): Eukaryota > Metazoa > Arthropoda > Insecta > Trichoptera > Limnephilidae > Limnephilus > Limnephilus rhombicus. The sequence continues at coordinate 24,131,381 of OV815295.1, read as the reverse complement.
CCTCCCCTACGTCACACAAGCCTTTATGAAATTGGACCCTTATTTCCTCTGATAACTACAGAAAGCTACTTAAAGCTCCCTTGTACTACATACCTTTAGTGATATATGTACTTAACTAATAAATACGTTATTTACGACTTTGAACGTAAATATTTTCGTATTTAGGTTGTAATTAAACTCCATCAAACGTTGTGTAATTTTTTGATTTATGATATAGGACTTTAATTACTTTAATTTTTGAGTGTTGAATTTCAAACTGTATTGGTCTCTCTTTTGCAAATCTAACCTTAAGTAATTTCTCTAAATGAACTAACTTCCCTTTGACGTTTATTATGATTCCCTACATCCTAATGAATTCATGAATAAACAATACTAATCGAAACTACACATGACTAATTGAACAGATAATTAAATATAACTCAAATGGTTAAATGTTAGTAAATTTGATTATGATTGTATCTTGTATCTGCTGGGCGCCCCTCCATTTTGATTCAGCTGCTATAAGGTACATATAATTGCATATTTAACGAACTCAGAATAACCCTTTTTCTGGCAAAATTTGGCTCCTGCCTCCATCAAGTAAGCAAGGTGATCAGGTGTCAACCCAAAATTCGCACAGTCTTTTGGCACGGTTCAATTGATTGATACCTAAGTTATCGCGTCCCAACTGAACCTTCCTTCGCCATCATGCGCTGCCTTCAGGTCTTCCCCCGAGCCCAGATACCCCCAAATTCCTACTCCTCCAAAGTTTACTATTTACTTAGGGCGAACCGGTTTCGTCCTATATGCAATCATATACTCACGGGTTGGTGTGGAGTTACGGGTCGTGAATCCTCCCTCCACGTTCAAGAAATGAGACGAGAGTGACCCGACAGGCCTAAAGCACTAATTGTAAGTGAGTTCGTTTCATTCAATGAACAGTACATAAAAAGATATATATGTAAACATACGTTTTGGGAAGGTTTATAACTCGCAATACGAAACTACTTGCATCGCATTCCGAGCTCGGATCTCGCCCATCAAATTCTGCGAAATTCTCAGATTGATACCGAATACATACGTACGAATAGTGGGTGATATAAATACATACTAGTAAATTAAGATCTTATCTGGCGATGTGTTCTGGAGATTCGCCATAACTCCAAGCTTTTGTTTGGTTTTGTTGACGGTTTTGTTTGAGAGATCCGCCATCTCTATGGTTTGATTAATGGTCTTTGTTATAGAAGCGACCACTGCCTTCTATTGGTTGAACTGTATTTTTTTTTTTTCTTTCCCTCCCCTCCAATGTTCAACTTTTGATAAATTCTTACTATCCCGTGATTCTCAATTGATTCATGTAAATCATCATTACCCCTTATTAAGCTATCCCGTGATTTATCAACTGTTTCATGTAAATCTTCAATACACCTTTTTGAACTATCCCGTGATTTGTCAACTGTTTCATGTAAATGTTCAATACACCTTTTTGAACTATCCCGTGATTTATCAACTGTTTCATGTTAATCTTCAATACACCTTTTTGATCTGCTATAATAAATCTGTTAATTTTCAATTGCTTAGGTCTGTAGATACCTCTTTACGTTCAAATTAAAGATAGTGTTTAATTTATTTTTTTTCTAATAATTGCGCAATATAATAATTTTATCCCGTTCCTAGAAGTTAATACCTAAGTACGATATCCACTAATCAAGGTCATTTTTTTTTTTTCTTTTTACTGTATTCGAACTAGTGTCCCAGTGACCGACTTATTTTGTAAACAATTTGAGCTTTGTAAACATTCTCGACGGCCTCGTGACCTAGATTCAAGCGTATGAGGTGTGTTTAATTTAGACATTCCGGAGACGTGTGAGATGACTCTAAAATTTTCTTTGTTTGATAATGATGTACTTAGCGCAATTGTCTAGTCTGATCCCCGATTACGTATACATATTTATTCATTTTTATATACTTTGTCTCAATAAATAATTTATAATATTGATATGTATAATTATATTATGATTGAAATAATTTCTAGTATCATAACTTATTTCAAATTCTCTGGATTTTCTGAAATTATATTAATACATACATAAAATTAAATATAAAATATTGATTTGTAAATTTATCACACATAACTACTTTTAATAGTTATTGATGAATTCAGAGGTAGGAATCGATACCCTTTTTCCTCTTTTTATATAAGTGTTTTTCTTTTTGATTAAAATTTTTCTTGGGAACAATAAAATTACATATATATGTGTATATATACATACATATATAAATATATATATAAAATATGCTTATTATATTTATAATATTTTAATATAGTTACATATCACATATTAAGCGAGTAATATCTTGGTCAAATAATTAATCCAAATACCAATGTTTGCTGCATTCCGCTTTCTCCTTGGAATCTATAAAATTTTATAACGGAAAAGACTTACCCCTATCAAGGTTTTTTTTTTCGACCGGGAAATACACAGTAACCTTGCTGCAATTTTCCTAAATTAATTTTTATTTTCCTAAATTTAATTAAATCTTTTGACTTCAATTTTTTTTTTTTCAATTAATCTAATTAATTAAAATGATGTATGAACTCTATCGTTCTAAACTGTATTTTATTTCAAAACTCGTTGGTTAAATAACACTTTAAATGATAGTTACTTCACGATTAATTTAGAGATGGTAAATCGTTGTTAAATTAAATTTTTATCCCTCCGAACTTTTATGTATTAATAAACTATTATTTTGTTTTATTATTATTATTTAAGATAATTAATTTAAATATTTATTATTTGTTAGAACACTTTCACTTAGATTGAACACACGTATTTAATTATAACTTCTTCACGCTAAATTATCACATCACTTCAGTTATTTATTGCACTAATATTAAACGCGAAATTTCTAAGTTTAAAGATACGATATTAAGTGATTATAAAATCCGAATTTTCCACTAAAACAAATTGTATTTATCACGAGCACTTTTATTTTTCACAAGTAATTAATGCGTTGGTTTTATTTTTATTTTCACTGATTCTAACTGCAAAGTATTTTTTTTTTGTAGATCACTGACTAGAATGTGAAATTTTTCTAAGTATCATAATAATTATCACTTAGAATTTTTCAACTTTAAATCACCCACCGTTTCGTCACGTTTCGCGAACTTTCAACCTTTTCGACCACGACCGTAGACTGTCCCCAACTGGCATTTGTCTAGACTTTTATACCCCTCTCAGGTCCAAAAGAGCGTATCTGAATCTCCTGTAATAAACCAATCTAATTACTATCAACTCGTAATTTCTTGAAACCTCTCCATTATTGTCGAATGCGGTCCCTTGGTCCCTTTCGCGTTTGATACTTTAAATTCTGTCTCGTACTTCCATACTTACAAGATCCGGATTTAGTAAGATCCATGTTTTATTGCCCAACTTCCTTCGTCCTGGTGTTCATACAAAATTAGCTTGAATTTAATAATTTTAAAGTTCTATTTTCATCTATTTCGTAACATGTCCGTGCGTACGGCATCTACCATATGTTCCAAATCTGTCCCCAAATTCGCCTATCAGAGATATCTTCATGTCGAAGTCTTTCTCGCAAATTGTTCATTTTTATTTTATTATTTTTCCTCGAGTTTTTCTGTATTCTATATGAACCTTTCCATTTAAAACCGAATTTTCTCTATTTACGTCGTATATTTCAATTTTCCATTTTTTTCTCGAATTTTCTTTTATTCACGACACTCTTTCCATGAATTTCCTTATTTATTCTTACGTTATTGTTCATATCTCTATAGATTTTTATATTTCAAGCCGTATTTATTTTATTCACTGTTAATCTAAGATTTCCTTTGTTTTTCTCTGTCGTATCTTCTCTCCCCTCGCTTCCCTGTACTTCCCTGATATAACCATATCGTTTTTTGATGTTTGTTGCCTCTTGGAAAATTTCATTTTCTATTTGTTATTAATAAATATATCATTTTTAACATCTTTATAGGAGATACCCCCACTTCGGCCCTTAAATTTCTGTCATTTTTATTGCTTCATAGAGAACGCCTTACAAATTTCGTCTCGTTCTTGCTCAAAATCCCATAAACCATATGCTTCGACAGCTGTATACATTAATTTCTGTACCCACCTGGCAATAAATCCTTTTTTATTTCAGTGTCGTTAACTTTTATGAGAATTCTTTAATGTAAATATTTCATAAGACCCATGATAATTTTTATAGCTCTTTTAACGACTAATCGCCCTTATCTAAACAATTTTCATGTTCGAATATTCCTTGTTTATCACAACAAAATACATCTGGGATCGACAACCATTGTAATGTCTCATTTTTATCTGCAGTCGCGTACTATGTTACTCTATAAACTCCATTTTAATTACGTAAAATGACTCCTTTCCTGAGTTTTTCTATCGCAATGTTTTCAGCATTTTCCACTCCCCTCTGTACTGCACTCTATTTTCCTCTCTAACACTTGTTACTGCTCTAGACCTCTGAAATGTACCCTCGCCTATTCTTTAAAACTCTCATTTTTTTTGACGTTTCCTCCCTAAATCTTTCATCGTAATATCCTAGCTCCGTCTAGAATTGATAACAATAATTTTCCATTGTTTTTCCAACATTTCCATTCCCTTTAGCACGTTTTCCCTCGAATCGATCATCTCCGGTCGTCACAAACAATCGTAGTATAGATGGAAATCTCCCTAACATCTTACAACACGTTTTCGTCACTTGCTATGCAATTTTTCACTTAAACTTTTCCATCGTTGTTTACGTGTATCCTTTTTTCCGCACCTGATATGCTTTAATGCGTTCGAGAACTAGGGTTTCTGATCCCTGGAATGTACCGGTTAACCATAACATTTCTTGGGTTCATCGTACTTTTGTCCCTGAATAAATTATTTTTCCCATGGAGTTTATTCACCTCTCGGTTTGGTGGGAACGTCAAACTCATTAATTACATTCCTAATTGCCAAGTCCAAAGGTCGTTCCTTTGTTCTAAAAATGGGCTCGGCCCTCTTCTTGTTGATAGGCTAACTTGGTTTTTAATCGCTTTTGCTGTTATCCAATTGGCTGTCAAGATATCACGGCCTAAAGTATATTGGGGATTCCCTGTCTCTGATTATTTGTTGATACCATCTGTGATTTTTTTATCAATACTCGTCTCACTTTGTCTAATTATAGATCCCTACCGTAAATTTGAATTCACTTTACTCTAATCCGATAGATGTCGTAGACGTGTCCGTTTTATAAGTAATTGATATTTTCTTTTTAAATTAAAGTGGGAAGCTACGATATTTTCTAATTTTCACTGTTGATCAATGCAATTCATCACAACATTTAGTGTGTTAGAAAGAGAGGCAGCATTATATGTTAAAGAACAAAAGCGAAACAACCAGCGCATTGACATTTGACGTTTTTGAATTTTTGGAATTCACGCAAACTTCAATTAATACAACATTGCTACAGCTCTTTCAAAAGATGAAAATTCGTTCCATACAAAATGTAGGAGGTAATGAATTTTCTTCTTTCTTTTTCGTGAATTTTTGCAATTTTTTAATAGTTATTCTGATATCCGGGGCGGAGACAAATCCAACTAATCAAAAATCATCAAAATCGGTCCAGCCGTTCTCGAGTTATAAATAGTGTAACTAACCCGACTTTGTATTATATGATTTAAGGTTTTATTTTTTAAGTTTGACTTTACCGGCTTCTCAGCAAAGGGAACATAACCCATTCAGCCAAACCGATAAATGGTAGGCGTTTTATATTGACTGAACAGATTATTACGTTCCGATTCACGAAACGTCGTGAAAGTCACTGCAGTCGTAAGTCACTGTTGGTAATACTCATAGACACTCATCTCATAGTTTGCGTATTCGATGCATCGAATAAAAAACATCGATATATATTCGATGTTGAAGTACAATACATCGGTTAATATGATGCATCGGTATTTTTTTTATTAATATTTGTTTCATTTACATTTTCATAATATAGCTTGATATACCTTTAGGTATTTTAATGTCAAAAATTCACGGAACTGACAAATGTGCACCATCTACAATAAGGTCGCCAGCATAGGAGTAGGCGGTAAAGACAAAGAGCTTAGTCAGTCAAGGTACCGGAAATAGTCATATAGTTTTAGAAAGCAACGAAGGATGAGCTAAAATCATTTTTACGAACGCAGGATAATATAATAATAACATTTGTACCTAGCGGCGAACACAGAGCGGCGAAAGCAAAGCTGGACCGCAATAAAAATTGGAAAGCCAGGGTATTTTCGGCAAGGACTAATAAAACCCAATCGCCGCGCCGAGCCGAGCGACGGGCGATAAACCTTTGCGTTTGACCCTTGCCGCTGCCGCCGATGCAATTAGTTTTAAAGATCTACCCCAGAGCAGGAAGGAAGACCCGAGCGAGAATTTCACCACGAAGCCAGTCACCATTTGCCCGGCCTAGGGGTTGGTACTCCACTTCGCCAGCGGAGTGTCCCGACCAGGGATAAAAAATTAATAGTTTTTTGCAACCCGGCCAGGGCTCTGCAACGCTCTCCAACTACACGCGACCGCGCGCAATTTCCCGACCATGGAAATTAACAGACACGCTCGCGGATTTCGACCAGGAACCGCCGATACGTTTGTGAACTTCCGCCAGAAAGTCCAACCAAGTGACCGTGAAAAATTCCGACCAGGAATTTGCGCAAGTTCCACTTTGCACAAATTTTCGTTACAAAGAACTCTCGCAACTCTACCTGTGCAATAACAAGTGAAAAAAATAGAACTTAAGTTTAAAGTGCCTAGTGACTGTGTGCTTACGCGGAGACTCCATCATCAGCAATCAAAGGGAAGTGACTGAACATTTTATTTATTTTAACCACCGAAGTGATTAGATTCTGAACAATTACATAAAGACTTTACCGTAGAATTAAGCAAACAGACTTTCTAAATTTAAGACGAATTAATTAAGTAGTTTTAAGACTAACACTAGATTAATAATTAACACCCGCCTTTTGTATCCTAATGTAATAAATGTGTCGTTTCTTAAACCAGTAGCTTTTTTAATTGTTCCTCCTTGATTTTAAGTTTATAGTTTTAATTTGAACCCGCCGTAAGGCGCGGGTGTATCAAGCTGACATATTTTTATACACTCTCTTAAGAAAGCAAATGCTTGTGTTTAGGAGAGGACAACTTGTTAATAACTTAAGAATTATTTAAAAAAAAAATCCTTATCACAAACTAAAGAGTTTAACTTGTGAAGTGCAAGGTATATAAGGTATACATCGAGTGTTTACAATACATCGATGTATATCGTCCATCCCTAGCTCGGCTCGCACCGCAGGTTCAGCTCGTTTGTGTATACGCAGCCAGTGAACAGTGAAATCGTCATCGTCATCAGTGTTGCCAACTGTTAGCTATGCCAAATTGCTAGACATCTTACAAAATGTTGCTAGATTGCCAGTTTTTTTTTACCCCAAAAAGTTGCTAGAAGTAGCTAAACGTTACAGTAGGTAGACAAGTTAGAATAAAATGACAAATTCTGACAATCGTTTTTATTTCCATTATTTTATTTTTTTACATGAGCTCCACACAGGAGGCCCTGAGGAAAATAATTTCCCTCAGGGCCTATGTCATCAAAAGAGAAAAAAATATCTTATACACGTTATTGAATAAAAAAATAAAAAAAAACATTAATATTTAAATAGGAAGATCAGAAGATGTCGATGGCTGGGGTTCAGTATCTTTCAGTGATTTTTAATATTTTTCAGCGGTACCCATTTTATGCAGTACATCTTTAGGCAAAACACAGTTATAGCAGCATTTACCACTATTCCGGAGAGTCTCTAATGCAGAGGATTGAGTTAAGAGTTTTTTTATTATCAAGTTAAAAGAAATATAATATTTCGCTTTTCGAGTTTTCAAACTCATTCGGTTTCTTTGCTTATTTTTAACTAAATTCATCTTAGAGAATAACCTCTCTACCTCCTCTGCATTAGAATGTGGCAGTGAAAGGCAAATTAAAGCAAGAGTACTTATATCTTCGTATGTGTCATCACCGGAAGAATCGCTATAAAAAAATGACGAAAAGTTGCTACAAAAAGTAGCTAAAAAGTTTAGCTACAAGTTTCATTAAAATGTAGCTGTCTGACATCAAATAATAGCTAGATCTAGCTATAAAGTTGCTAAGTTGGCAACACTGATCGTCATGTCCTAAAAATTATATTATGACACAGAAACAGGGCCCTCGTTTTTTTACGATGACGATTTTGCAGGTTCCAGATGATTCCATTGCAGCGGAACCTAGCGTCAGACTTGAGAACTAAAATCTTGAAGTTGCCATAACAAAAGAGGAGATGAAAATTGAAGCTATCAAATTTCCCATACACATCAATCTGTGAATTTTGTTACTAATGCCATCTATTGTATTGAATGAATAAATAAAAAGTTTCACTACAACAAATATACGGATTATCATGTAGTTCTCATACAAACCGCAAAATATCGCTATTGAATTGAATTGTTTATTATTGTAAATAGCTTCTCATGAACTCTTTCTATGTATTTAGGCACGGTAATAAAAATTAACAGCTGATTTTAGAATCTGACATTTGTCCTGCCTTGCATTTGTTTAATTACGCTAAATTCTAGTTTAGAAGAAACCGCGTTTTAACATTCTCTAACAAAACAGTTATTCGCGTTACAATTTATCTAATATTAATATAAAGTTCATATTACAAGGCACATTTTTACACTTTCGAATTGTGTTTTATGGTGGTTAGGTTATGTGTTATGTTTATTGTGTATTTCAAAGCGTACGACCCTAAACAAAGGATTCGCTTCAAATAACCTTCAAATATTACCGTATAAGGGTTTGCTAATGGTCGGGGTCATTTACTAAAGCCAATACTTCTTTTGTTATCTGGTTTTATATCGTTTAAAATGAGTGACCAAAGCCAAAATAGTTCGAATGAGGAGAATGGAAAACCAACTCAAAACATGGAAACTGATCAAAATGCTCCTCAATCCGGACCTAGTTCAGCAGGACCTTCCATAACGGCTTCAATACCTTTGCCAATCACCCGCAGGTAAATATTTCCCTTGTTTAATTCATAATGATATGTGACTCGAGTTATTTATTATATTATAGATACCTTCTAATTTATACATATGTAAAAGTGTGTAGGATTGTGCAAGTCTTTGTTATTTGCGAATCTGCGTCATGCAAGAGATTATGACGTTTATTATTTTCATAATATTGACTGAGCAAATTATGGCCAATTGATATTAATTAGGTATGGCTTTTCTAGGCTCTTTTTATTCACATTTTGACGTTGGAAAGGATAAATGGCTAAAGAACTGTACAGCTGGAAAGGAAAAATGACCCAAGCGCCATACAGCTGTATGTCGCTCGTCGATATCGGTTGTCTCCGACTTTGTTTTTGTTGTATATCAATGACCTTTTGTCGTGTGCAGTCCATGATAGCTTTTTGTTTAACAAGCCCCAAAGGGCTCACAAATTCCAACAGCTCGGAGGGCTTTGAAGCAAAGAATGGACGGTTACCTAGAGAGTGTTTTCTCTTGGGATAAAAATAATCTCGTTGAATTTAATGTTTCAAAGACCAAATCATAACTGATTATGTCTAAAAAGAGAAAAAACATTTCTCGTGCTTGAATTTTGGAGAGTGCCATTGTAAAATGCGAATAGGTACAGAGAGTATGTTATTACAAGTACTTATATTAAAAATATATATATATACATGAAGACAAATCGACATAATGAACTTGAAGTAAAAGAGTTAAATTGGAATAGGATGCGATATAAGATAATACAGGCATAGATATATCAGTAATAAAAATAATATTATTGTATTTACTCAATAGGTAGATTGTAAGTAGGTAGTAGAATGGAAGCAATCTTCCGAACAAGCCCTCCATTGATATGCTTGGTGTAACTCTAAGTGACCAGTTCAGATATGGGGGCTCCATCGAAGCCAAAAAACAGGGCGTACTGTACAGGGCCTGCAGATTCTTTAATACTACACAACTGCTAACCCTGTACAAATCACAAGTGCGCCCCACGGTTGAATTTGGCAGCCACCTCTGGTCTGGAGCTCATAAATACCTGAAATCGTGAAATACATGTCCAGAAATCTTTTCTCATCACACACACGGGCATTTTGGCACTCATAACTTATACTTTTCTAATACTATTGAATCCTATGTACCTTTTTATACACCGAGAAGCTATACCTACCCGGTTTGGTTCTCATCAGAGCTTACTGCCTCTCTTCAGCAAAAAAGAGTCAACACAAAAAATTCAAACACAGCAAATCCATAAGTGATTATATAATCTTTAGCGAAACCAGGAAAAAATCTAAATATCTTTCCAAAAAATGTTACAAAATGTATATAACCTCTATCGAGGACACTGTCTTTAAATCCAAAAACCTTTGGAAATTTCTTAAAAAAATAAACAATGAAAACACAGACTACCCGCCAATAATGCAAATGAATGGAACCAGTGCAAACAGTACACAGGACTTTGTCAAGCTTTTTTCGAAATTCTTCAAAAATGTATATGATGAAGAAACCCCAGATGACAAAATACCTGAATACAAATTTAGCAAGACTACACACTTAACAAATTGCCATATCACACAAAAAAGCTGCAAACAGAAATTAGTTTCCTTAGACACTGACAAATCTGCTGGCCCAGACAATATTCCACCAATATTCCTCAAAAAATGCTCTAATACATTATCTAAACCACTCACATTATTATTCAACCCTATTCTTGACCCTTGGACACTTTCCAGACCGCTGGAAATCTAGCTTCATTACACCTATCTACAAAAAAGGAGACGACACTAATATAGCCAACTATCGCCCCATTTGTATACAGTCAGTACTACCCAAGCTTTTTGAATCACTGGTCCTTGATGAAATCTATCCCAAATTAATAAAATTAATTGACCAAAAACAGCACGGTTTTATCAAAGGTAGATCTACCGCAACTAACTTAACAATATTTTCAAAACTTCATAATACAATCTTTTGCAGAAAATAAACAAGTCGACTGCATACATACAGACTTTTCGAAGGCATTTGACAAAGTATCCCATAAACTAGTAATCCAAAAACTATTTGCTCTAGGAATAAGGGATAACATGCTAAAATGGTTTACTAGCTATTTATTAAATCGTAAACTGTTCGTCAAAATAAAATCTTGGATGTCGAAAGCTTTCTGGGCTACTAGTGGCCTACCGCAAAATAGTCACCTTGGCCCGGTTTTGTTTCTCATTTTCATCAATGATATAACCAATTGCTTCAACGGTGTCGAGATATTGCTCTTTGCTGATGACATCAAGCTATACAAGAAAATAACTGATATAAATCATTGCCATATACTTCAGTCAAATATTAGTAACTTTAAAGATTGGTGCGTTCAAAATAATTTATTCTTAAATGTAGAAAAGTGTAAAACCTTGACTTTCGTCAGAAATAAAAATCCTGTTTTATTAGAATATTCCATCAATTGCACAGCTTTAGAAAGATTCACGGAAATGAGAGATCTTGGAATTATTTTGGATGAAAAACTAAGTTTCGCCAATCATATCCACCAAATTGTAAACAAAGGTATGAAAACACTAGGCTTCGTATTAAGAACAACCAAAAACTTTAATTCCATACAAGCCATTAAATTATTATATGTATTTCTAGTTAGAAGCCTAATGGAACATAACTCGGTAGTTTGGTCTCCATCTTACAAAATTCACATTAATAACATTGAGCGAATACAAAAAAAAATTCTGCATTTTATAAATTTTAAATTAAATATCCCGTTAGAAGACTTGAAATATGATTTATTATTAAATATTCTAAAAATACACACACTAGAAGACAGACTTAAAATAAACGACTTAACATTTTTATTCAAAATACTCTAAATTTGACTGTTGTGAACTTCTGCAACTCATAAACTTACGAATACTGACAGTAACTACACAACAAAATACACTATTCTACTGTAGCATTTGTAAGCGGAACTACATTGCCCACTCTCCGATACAACGGTCTCACGCTTTGGGAAATCAGTACTTAGGTGATGTTGAAATATTTAACATAAACTGGGTGAAATTTGTTGATCTTATAAAAAACTTATTCCAAAACTATTCCTAAACATATCTGTATTTTTGTAAACCTATTGTATTTTTATGCCTTGTGTGCTTTTTTTCTAATTTTATTTTTATTATTTCTTTACCTGTTTAAAAATCATCTATCATGAATTAATTGTACTACCAAACATTGCCCTTTGGGTGCTAAATAAATAAATAAAATTAAAAATAACTATTTGGCCAGAAGTAGCACACTACCTTGTGCACGCATGACAATTAAAATAAAATATACTGAAAGTACTGAATTGAAAGTATGACAATTACTAGTGACCAACCGAGGGTTCGGTTTCGGCAAGTTTCGGCAAAAAAATCTAGTTTTGGCTTCAGTTTCAGTTTCGGCAGAAAATCTGCCGAACCGAAACTCTTCAGGTGAGTTCTTGGCTCGTGTGTCACCCGCCATCATCAGCTGAGTTCGCCGGCCGGTACGGCCTGATTGTGTTTTGAGTTTATGAGTTATTTCTTGCGCATAGTGATTTTTAAATTTTTTTTATGAATACCTCACAAGAATCCCGGCTGCTCCCATCTGAAGCCAGTGAGACTATGGCATCCCCAATTGAGGTATGTTGTGGGGCTGAAGGTAATGAGGAGGGGAAGGATATGGGGAAGAGGAAGGTGGGGAAGTACTTTGCTACTTTTTAAATTTAATTTATACAGATATTCTCTAAGAATTTAAATTTTACAATTTAGTGAGATAAGCATATTTAAAAAATGTCACCATTCAGATCATGGTGACATTTTTTAAGATTTCAAGCAACTTTTCAATTCAAAATGGTGGTCTTACACCAGGGTGATACTGAGAGTATCTTCCACAGTGATTAGTTAAGTGTCGGTTTTTGTTATTACTTCTGTCTCATACTTTGCATTTATTGAGCATTGAAGTTCTTTCCGTTGAGTTATTCACTCGGATTTATGAGTGATGAGAATTATGTTTAAAAAATTATTGTTTTTTATTTCATTTAACACGTGTAATAAGAATATTGTGATTGTAAACGCAATTAAAATTAAGATACTCAATTAATGAGGTCCTACCTTTATAATGTAAGTGTTGATTATTGACAAATTTTTGCTTCAAGTTTTGTTAATTTTTATTGTTTTATAGCAGTAATATAAAAAATAATAATTATTATTTTTTCACATAGGTATTTCAATTATTGCTTTTTATTTAATTTAAAACATGTTAACTGTCTACATAAGCGTAAAAAATAAGCCAAATTTCAGTAAACAATAGATTTTTAATGTCTAAAAAAGTTTCGGTTTCGGTTTCGGTAGAAAATCCTGTTTAGGTCGGACACTAACAATTACCATGACTTTTGCTTGCCACTTTGAGATCTCTACAACGTGTCTTTGTATTGTACGTTGTGATTGGATCGTAATACACACACTGGTCCCTTTCTTGCTAATAGCGTTGAGTAGATAAGAAGTAATATGTGCCATAATAATAAAGCCACCGATACACACAATCGTTTGTTGTTGCATGTGTATTGTTCACCGCAATTGTGATTACATGTCTTATACTGAAGACGATAACTTGAATATTTCAATGTTTTTTTCAAAAGTGCATTCTTCTTCTTATTATTATTCTTTTGCATTTAAAATAATGGTAATATTTTACTATACAGTTGTGTTCCTAACCCCTCAGGCTAATTTGTTGCTAACACATAAGTCTCATATAAATCGCTGTATCTCCCGTACAGTCATGGTGAGAAATATGAATTAAACAGTGCTAAAAAGATAAAACACCATGTTTTATATCTCAAACTAAAAGTTGAAATATTAAAATATGCACCTCTATGAAAGCAAAGTTTCCGACCGCAATTTAAGAAAAATTTATGAAATTGTTATTTTTTTATGAAAAAACAAAAAATGAGGTAATAAGAGGTGATTTATAAAATATTTGTCTAATAAAAATATGTGTGTTTTTCTTTTTTCATTATCAGTAAATTTATAAACTTTTTTTATGTTTGCAATTAAAATTTTATGTATTTCTAAAAATAACATTTGAAAGCGTACTTCATCACCTTTCAAAAACAGTTTTTAGTTTAGGGATACATTTAGAAATATTCCATGTATTTGGATTTTATTGCAAAACTATTTTTTGACCTTCCAACAAAATATGCCCGAAACCTGAGGGGTTAATTATTAAGACTTAAACCCAACCTAAGAACCTATTTTGTAATAAATTAAAAATAGTTTTTAGGTTGAGGTGTTTTTTATAGATTAATCTAGATTATATTTTGAGCTGAAATGATGAACGAAATAAAAACCTACCATTAATTTTTACGAAATTGGAACCTAAATGCATTTTTTTCCATTTCTGCCAACTTAAATAGTTGTTTCTTACAGTAATTAAGTTAAAATGAAGTGTTGTTTCAATAATTTATGCCTTTTAAAAAAATAAAACTAAATCACTATAATATTTTTGGCTGTGAAAATCTAAAACCATATCTGCTTCACATTATTTGTCACCAGTTGGCAATTTGAAATATAGAATTACGAAATTAAGTCGATCATTCGGAATAATAAGAACATTAACAATTTTATTTTTGTTGTTTCCAGGGGCCGCCCCGAGAACATACAGTTCCGAGTTCGAGGTTCCGACATCACGGCTGCCTCCCCGCCCAAGTTCATCTCGCTGGCGGAGATCATGAAGGCGGCGCACGGAGTTCAGGACATGGCGCTGGCTCATGAGATCGCCATCGATCAGGAGTTCAGGCTGCAGCCTTTTGAGCCACCAGATAACAGGTAATATTACTAATAACAGCTAATAGTAACTCTCTTATAAGGTTTTCAAACGGACCAAAAACATAAACTTCTTCATCACTTCAATGCCAGCAAATCTGTTGTATCTGTTAATTTCCAATGATTAATACAACTTTAGATGTGTTGGGTATCTTCTAAATAAGTTTGAGGTTTGTGTGATTACTACTTCATTTATTAATTTATTTCTTCTAACACAGCAAACTTATTTTGTGGCACCATTATGATTCAAATTAATAAAATACTTAGTTTTTACCACTCTTATTGTTTACAAAACCAACATGTTTCTGAAAAAACCCTGAAGAAGTGAGCGTTGCTCACGAAACATGTTGGTTTTGTAAACAATAAAAGTGGTAAAAACTAAGTATTTTATTAATTTATATTATAATGAATATTAAATTGGGCTCTACGTCCATACTATTCTAGGCTCTAAGTGTTCTGCTGCTCCCCGCTGGTGGATTGGAGGAGCTCGTCCAACTCTTACGATGATTGCCGATGCCTTCGGCAATCATCATAACCATACGTACCTAAGATATGAATGATGATAGATGGTACTCTTTTGTTATCATACTTAACTGCTACGGCTGGGAAATAGCAAAATTTCATATTACAAACTATGCTATCGACATCTATTAAAAGAAGGTGAAAATACATGATTAACCTGTATACTACAGTATCCACAGCGGATATGGCTCACCGCATTTTCCTCGATTTTACGGTATTTTGAAACAAAAAAAATGCTCCCAGCATACTAATATTCACTAAAGTTCAACACCTGAACCATTTCACTTAACCTCTCATCTGTGAAAAAAAAAATTATCATTTTTTTTAAATGCGATTTTAACCCTTATGTATAAATAAACTGTATAAATGATGAGGTCAGAATCGCTTACACCAACATCTTTCTTGACGTAACAGTTCATTTGATTAAATCGTCACTTTTAGCAGCTGTCAGTGGCGAAAATAACAATATTTTATGTTTTCAAAGGAGTATCAATGTCATTATTTCTTTGAAAACTTCTTTTAATTGTTTTTTCCATGTAGGGTGTGTATTCAGGTTTATGTAGAAATAATAAAATCAGTTTATATTCGTTTGCAGTTAAAGTTAGCTATTCTGGTAAAACTTCTAACGATATTATCATGTCACATATATGAATAATAAGATATATTACCTGGTAAACAGAAAACAATAAAAAAAAAAATTCCTTACCTTTTTATATGGATACTAGCTAACCTTACAAACGATGTTCTGCCATATAAATTATTTTTGGTGAATATTTTGGTTGTTAAATAAAAAATAACGAATGTATTGTAAGTGTGTGGGGATGGGATCTGTGACAGAAAAAGGAATGGAGCGTTGTAGACGATGACCGCCGATAAAAACAAAAAAAACACCAGCTAAAGTAGGAAAACGAAATAAAGAAAATCAATATGAATTTCGAAGAGCAATTGAGTGTACAATATTTTTTGTCAGTCTGTCTTTAGCCAACACAAATAAGCTCTAATTAAACGAAGACAATATTAGCGAAACTCAATCGAAAATCTGGAGACAGAAAAATCAGAAAAGATATTGGCTCCGCTGGGACTCGAACCCAGGACCCTTTGCTTACATGGCAAGAGCTCTACCGATTGAGCTACGGAACCCATATCAATTCGGTCACTTTTAACTGTATCATACTTCGACTAAGAACTAACAACATTATCTTCATTTTCTTAACGCACATATTATTGGCTGCTATCTTTATATATGAGTAGCTCCGTAGCTCAATCGGTAGAGCTCTTGCCATGTAAGCAAAGGGTCTTGGGTTCGAGTCCCAGCGGAGCCAATATCTTTTCTGATTTTTCTGTCTCCAGATTTTCGATTAAGTTTTGCTAATATTGTCTTCATTTAATTAAATATTATAATTTGAGATTTTACTCATAAAGTTTAAAAAATTAAAAATAAATACAAATAAGCTCTATGGTATGCCCACCCGAGAACATGATGCCGAATGAAATATCAAAATGACGCGACGCTTCTCGTGAATATCTTACGCATGTGTGGATGAAAGTTCGATGAGGCGGACGTAACGCCATCTGTCATTCAACAACATAAATAATTTCGTTCTGTTTAAAATACGAAAGACGGTTAAATTTGTTCATACAAAAATACTAAAATCGCGATTAATAAATGGGAGGGTGGAGGTGGGAGGGTTAAAATTTCGTGTTATAGGTAATTTGGATGCCAAATAAAAAAATAAAATGTCAAAAAATAGGAATTTTTTTTCTGGATAGGGACACCCTAATTACCTAGCGGTGAAAGGTACTTTAAAACCTATTCTCATACCTACCAAATATACATAAAAAAATTTCACAAGAATAGGTCAAGCTGTTTCGGAGGAGTGCGACCAGAAGTCATCAAGGTAATTTTTGGGCATTTTTCGGAAATCTTATCCCACGTTCAACTCACATTTTGTTTATGTTTTTGTATACACTAACATTTTGTTTATGTTTTTGTATACACTAACATTTTGTTTATGTTTGCAGCTACCAAAAGCTGGTGAAAGACACAATGACAAGAGCATTCTTTGACATTCTCCGCGCAGAACTCAACTCGGATCCTCCCGTCTACAGGCAGGCCTTAGTTCTGCTAGAAGATGTTAAAGAGGTATGTTTAAATACATGGTGTCAGGAAATACCGTTCATGGAGATACTTACAATTTACGTAATTGTGACGAAACCACAAGTACCCTGCTGATATACTACTTTTTAATGCTGGTCTCCGTACACGGCGCTATCCGAAATATACTGAACTTGATTATTTTTCATGTGCAGCCGTGGAGTTAACACGCTGTCAAGCGATGTCATATGACTTTTTTTCCAACATCAATCCATGCCTTCTCCACTAAATCCTTTCTTACGTATTTTGGTAAATTTTAGTTACATAAACATGCATTTTTTCCACTTCCAGAACAAATCTAACGTTACTTTCATGTTCTGACACCATTTCTGTCAAACGTCAAATGAATAAGTATCAGACACAAATGATGCGACGCGTCGCATGCGATCAGCACTGTCGGTATCGTGATACTGATTGGAAACCGACAGACGTCGCGTAGCGAAAAAAAAATAAAATCAATAATTAAAATAAAATCAATAATTAAAATAAAATAAAAAAATAAAATAAAAAGTAAAATCTTTCAACATCCCAGTTTGTCAAACTTCTTATGGGCAAAGAAGTTTTAAATATAATGCAACAAAGCTGTTCAATTCTCTACCTCCTGAAATTAGAAACACGCAAACCAAAAGTACATTTAAAAGTAAAATCATTGATCACCTCAAATAAACATATCCATCACAAGTATTTAAAAACAGACTTACCTTTATACCTACTGTGTGTATATATGTAACCATGTACCTACTGCAATCTTCTTATATATATGTAACATACTTGAATTGTATATTTAAAGAAAAAAAATTATATTAACCTGCCATTTTCATAATATTACTACAAAATCTTAGATAACCACTCTGTAAATTGCCATCTCAACACAGGCGTTTCACACCTAGTGAGATGGGCAATACGTCATTTTATAACCAAATGTAATATGAAAATAATTAAATAAATAAAATAAAATAAAAGCGCCGTGTACGGGCACCAGCAAAATCGTATTGGGGGTACGTACGATCGGTGCATATGATACGCTCACAAGGATCGAGTAGCTTGTAAGTATCTCCATGAACGGAGGGCGTAAATCACATAGTTATTCAATATTCTAGGTGGATACGGGTACCGCCGCCCCTGAAACCATTTATTGGATAACCAACACCCCTGCCGTAGGTTACACCAATTGGTTCACTGCGTTTGGTGACTTAGCTAAGGTGCCCGAGTTCATGTGGTGAGGTTTTGTCTACGTCTTGGCAATGAATGCGTTTGCCGGATTGCGAGAGACTGTTTGAGGGAGACCTAACATAGATCTCTCTAGCTGGACTGTCTCGACTCATCGCCTTGCGCTGCAGTGAAAGGGATATACAGTGAAACCCTCTTAAGAAGTTTTCCAAGGGACCGGAAAAAACAAACTTTTTAAGCAGGAAAACCTTATATGTGGGATATACATATCGACGGCAGAAAGGCTAATTGACTTAACCAACATTTTGTCGATTTTCACTTTTTGATGCAATTTTACTTGAAAAAAAAGACTGCGTAGATCTGTGTACTCGAAGTTTATATATTATGAAAATTTGAAAGTTTACCCCCGGAAAATACCTACTGTTTTTTGCGGAAGTCCGACCAAAAATTGACGTAAGTGATGGAAAATCTGATGTTTTTTAATAAAATGCGGGTTACTCCCTTGAACCCAGGCGTATCCAATGTTTTAGTTTTTATTTACTATGAAAAATTATATGGTTACGTCAAATAGCCTTTCCGTGTTTTAGAAAACATTTTCGCTTACGGCAAATGGCTGACTGAAGTTTTAAGTTTTATTTGGTTACATTAATCCTATAAGTTGTGCCGCATTGAAAGTTTTTAGTAACATCATTTTGGAAGTTTAAAAACTTTATTAAAAGTTGAATACTACCACAGATTTGAAGACTTTTATTTTGTGGAGAACGTTACACTGTTTTAATCGAAAATGCATCACGCTCAAACATCGTGTTATTGCATCCTGCTTCGGCATTCAGTGCGCATCCGACCGATGCAGGATGAACGTGAAGACGTAAATTCGTGGGTGAATATTTGTGCTCATTGTCATTGTGAATGGTCTCATAAGATAGGGGTCGATCAGTAAATGAGAAAAAAGCAGGTCTGCCGACCGGCAGCCTGGAAAATGACAGAATCTTCCGAATCCCGTCCGTTCCACAGTGCTTTCGCGTGCCCCGCTAACAACGACTAAATCAAATACATGAATGAAACCAACGAATTACTGTAGTCTAGATCACTCCATTGAAGAGTTCTTTGATCGACCGACCACCAGCCTGGACGTTTTTGGTGTACAATTTTTTAATTTTTTCAATATATTTTTTAAAACTTTTTCCTATACATTTTTATTATTTTTTATTTAATTATGTTTTTAAAAACTTCGATTGCCATATTTAAAAAAATAAGTGATGCATATAAAAAAAGTAATGATAATATCATTACTTTTTCTAAATAGCTTATAATATAATGACGACGCTATTTAAATAGAGCTTAAAAAAAACATATTTTAAAAAATAAGTGATGCATATAAAAAAAGTAATGATAATATCATTACTTTTTCTAAATAGCTTATAATATAATGACGACGCTATTTAAATAGAGCTTAAAAAAACTAAAAAAATGATGTGCATAACTCATTTCTGAAAAAATGTCAGTTGCGAGCTGTCAACTTATTGCCTTCGATGTGAAAAAAAAGGTTGTTTTAAAATAATTTTTTAATTTAATTGTAAGTCTGATTCCCTTCGAAGAGGCTTACACCATGGTTTTATGAGCTACAAATAACACAAAAGAGGTTACTCCCTTTTGCCTTTCTGTAAATTAATCGCACACCGAGCTTCTCATACTTGATATTGTTAGTTACAGCCAAGCAATCGTAAAATTTTCACAAAAAAGAATGGATGTAACCACCAAAATCATCATTTTTATAAATAATTACTTAGATCTAATTATATTGTTAGAAACATATACATTATTCTGTCGTTCATAGTAAAAATCAACGAGATAGGAGTTACCATTACTATTTTCTGATTTTTTTTTTGTTTTTTCGACTTTCCCGATTGTAGAGGATTTGCTGGTTACGTCAATTAGCCTTTCTGCCGACTATATATCACTCTTGACACATTCACTGCCAGATTCTCACCCACCCCTCATTCCCTTTTCCTTGCCACAACTTCCTCTCCTTCCTTTCCCTAAAAAGACCCTGCACACAGCATCCCCAAAGATGACGAAGGCACTGAGGGATTTTTTCCTCAGAGCCTCCTGTGTGGGGCTAAGGTAAAAAAAAACATAGAGAACCCAAAGGACTTCTTTTTTATCTGAGAAAATTGATTTTTTTTATAATAGTATATCTTATTATGAATCAAGTAGATTTTATTTATGTAGTATGTTTTGCGTGAAGCATTTTTGACAGTTTGGCCGAATTATTGAATCATTGAATATCCTTCGATTAGCTCTTTAATGAATTTAGTTTAACATCTGTAATATTGACATTGCGGAGCGATTTATGGAGCTAATTTGGAATAATATATTTAAACAACGGTTTTAAACTTTTTTTTTCCACTTACATATTTTATGTTTGACCGTTACCAATTTCAGCCTGTTAAGGCCATCTTTAGACTGGTAGAATTTTCCCTTAAAAAAATTATATGGATTTCAATGAAATCTTTGTACACCCAGTCAATCCACCTCCTCCAAATGTTGTGTATATAAACCATAGTTAAAGGAATAATTGTACAATTCTAAAGATGGCCATAAAAAGCTGAAACCAGTTATAGCTAAAAATAAAATAAGTGGAAAAAAGTTTTAATACTCGTATACATATTAATAAGTTAGTGTAATAGAATTTCTCCACAAATCGTCAGTACTTTTCAAAAATGAAATATTAATTTAAAATTCATAATTTGTTTTTTGTTATAACAGTATTTCAATGGAAGATGCTCTAAGGAACTAGCTGCACCGGTGCATAGTCGGGAAACACGCCAAATGCGCATTTAACGTATGTTCATGGTTGACATTTGTCACAAGAGAATATGGTGTTTCTTCGACTCGTTCTTGAGTTCAACAGCTCGGCTGTGGAAAGATTACTTCAAGAATTCCATTAGATGTAAGAATCTTCATTACTTCATACAATTCTATCTCTTCGAGACCAATGTTCACTCCTTCCTCTCCTCAAAGAAACCCTCCACACAGCATCCTCAAATATGTCAGGCCCTGAGGGAAATTATTTTCCTCAAGGCCTCCTGTGTGGGGTTAAGGCAGAAGGTAGTGGGGAGATTTTCAGGAAGCAACAAAATAATTGTATGATTAATAATCAAGTCCCGGCTGCTCCCGTCTTGGGCCAGTGAGACTTTGGAATCCCCAATGGGGTATGTTGTGAGGCTGAAAGTAGTGAGGAAGGGAAGGAAATGGGGAAGAGGAAGCTGGGGAAGTACCTAGCTTTTCAGATCTGGTCACCAAACCTGGCTAAAGCCATTTCAAACAACGTTTCATTTCTGAATGGTGATCTTACACCAGGGCGATACTGAGAGTACCTTCCACTCTGGAACGTGCTGCAAATATACTATATATTATTTTAAATGAATTAATTGTGAAATAAACACAAATTAATCAAATAAAAATTATTTGCGCTCGCTGGGATTCGATCCCGCGACCTTCAAATAGCCTTACCCCTAGACTACGGAGGCCGTCACATTCTTATAATTTGTCTTACAGTGATATACCAGACCTTTCACCTACATAATAAAAAGTACATCAGAATGTGAACTTAGCAAATTCCTAGCTGCCTTTTTGTTTATGACGGCAGTAAACCAATCGGATGACACTAAGTGATGATCTAACTAGTCACCCGGTTCTTCAAGTTTTCAGTTTCTGTATGTGTATTTTTTTTATATTCCAGGGTCTATTTTCCATCTTGATGCCACGCCACGTCAAGATCCGAGAGATGATCGAAGAAGTGCTGGACCAGTCCTTCATCCGTCAACAGGCCGAGAGCGGCGCCATCGACTTTAAGAAGTACGCCGCCTTTGTCATCGATATGATGGCCAAATTGGCCGCACCCGTCAGGGATGAGATGATTCAGGATATCACCAAGTTGGAAGACACTGTAAGCAAATATGTTAATTATAATTTCCAAAAAAAAACATAATTTTTTAAAACTACTTTTAGTTATCTTTTTTTTTACATTAGCTCCATATAGGAGGCCCTCTCATGGCCCTATGTCATCTTTGGGGATGCTGTGTGGAATGGAAAAAGAGGAAGTTCTGTGAAGGAATCTGAGGTTAATGTGTCCAGGAGTGATGGACGTATGAATCTATCCCTCCCACTGCGGTGCAAGACGATGGGTAGAGAGAGTCCGGCTGGAGAGGTCAAAAGGTCTCCCTCACACTCCCAATCCGGCCTGCCATGCAGTAGGTGGGCAAACGCATACGCCGCCAAGACCTAGACAAACCTCACCCCATGATTTAAATTAATAAAATACTTAGTTTTTACCACTTTTATTGTTTACAAAACCAACATGTTTCGTGAGCAACACTCACTTCTTCAGGACCCCTGAAAAACCCTGAAGAAGTGAGCGTTGCTCATGAAACGTGTTGGTTTTGTAAACAATAAAAGTGGTAAAAACTAAGTTTTTTACTAATTTGAATCAAAATGGTGCCACAAAATAAGTTTGCTGTGTTAGAAGAAGTCACCCCATGAATCGGGGCACCCCTTTTACATCACTTTACATAGCGAAACACTTGGGTTGACCTATCGCAGTGATATTGGTTATCCAATAAATGGTTCCCGGGGCGGCGGTACCCATACCTGTCTCCCAAATTTCTAACTCCTTTTTTGATGACATTTCAGAATATAGAGACTCTAAGTCAGTGGTTCTTAACCTGGCTTCAATGAGTCAGTCTCGCGGATTCGGCGGAGGTCAAGACACACCCCGACTCATGTGATATTATTTTTATAGTTTTGTTGTTTGTTCTTAATGGTTTTGTTCTTTCTCCAGTCGAGAGCCGTGCCTGAAACTAACTTCCATACTGGAAATTACGGAATTCATCACTTTGAAGTAATATTTTATGGATTTATTTTTAGCTATCGTATATTTTATTTACCGAAACACATTCCTTGAACAATAAACTATCTATAAAAACAACATTACTTACGTTTATTTGATAAATTGATAGGTTTTTCAATGTTTTTGTACACTATCTCGCTCGGACTTTGACAGTTCAAATCGCAGCAAAATCTGACCCCCAGGTGCTATAGATAATTCATTTTTAAAATATTCTGGTGTTGCTAGGTGAAAGAAACTTTTGACTACATCAAGAATGATACTGGCGCAAGCGATTCTGACCTTGTCCTTCACACAGTTTCTTTATACATAAAGGTTGAAATCGCAATTTAAAAAAAAAAAAAACGAAAATTTTTACCGCTTGCGCGGTTCCGGTCAATAGGAGTTTAATGATTTTGTGCACCTACGTATAAATATATACATTGAATTTGAAAAAATCATATTTTATTTTTCCGATTAAGAAGGGTTCGGTGAATGCGCATATGAAACTGGAGGGGTTCAGTACCTCCAACAAGGTTAAGAACCACTGCTCTGGGTGTTAAAGTTGACAGAAAATACATGAGTAACAGAAAATAATGGAAAGATTTATGTGGCAGGTGGACATTTTCCGCTCCATCCTGGAGGCCCTGGAGGTCTTGAAGCTGGACCTGGCCAACACTCTGATCACCATGTACCGACCGCACGTACAGGCGCAGAGCGTGCAGTACGAGCAGGACAAGTTCAAGGAGTTTCTGGAAGTTCTGGACGGTATGTTATTTCCTACATTTATAGGCATCCTCTGCTCCTGGAGACCCTGAAGCTGAACTTATTATTAGTATCCATCATCCGTATACTGCAAATTGCATCTACGCATTGCAGCACTCCACCTTTGTTTCTGCCTGTACAAAAAATGCATAACTTTCATTGGTTCCGCTGCTTTGATAGTGGACTTGCTTCCATGCCATTTCTCCCTTTGTTTCTAAGATTCCTGAGGCGTACTTTTGGTAAAAAACTTGTGTGATTGTATGGTTGACAAAGAAAGATTAAGAAAAAGGCATTTAGATTAGGCAGTTTGGGTATATAGAGTGATTGAACAAAGAAAGAAGTGTAAGGAGAATAAATGTTGCGAATGTGAATGGTAGAAGTCGGAGATCAAATGAACCAAATATTTGAGGCAGACCGCGTCAAGAGTCAGAATAACAGATGAGCGTGTCGACCTTCCAGTTGATTAGTCAAACATCTCCGTAAAATCGAAATTTGAGTTGAGTATGCAGTTACATGTTGTTAGCATTTTACATACAGGTTATGGCGACAGGGTAAAACATTGCAGCATAATATGCCGGCTCAGCCAGTGCCCACAGGCGAGCTGAGTCGTTTCTGGGGCTGGGGGATGTGCCAGGAACTCACCTTTAAATCCCCGAGGGTTCCGAATCTAGCTCAGCGGAAGCGGGCAATACTCTCTTCATGGTCGTGAGATCAAATTTAGCTTTATGCTGTAAAGGCGGGGACCAGTCATCTCATTCAAACTACAAGATTGAAGCGTATAACATCATTTATTCTCCAATGACAAATCACAAGGGGAGAGCATATTACAGTCCGGGGTTATCATTTCCTAGCTGGGTTCCTAAACTTAAATCTCTCTGTCTCCGGCCGTCACTTTCACGGGTCGGTCATCTTTACGCAGGGAGGCACTTTAAAGAAATGTTCTAGGAACTCACGTAAACTCCAGAGGGGTCAGCGTGCCGCCTCTCCTCTCGGGTAGTCATCTTGGCCAACAAAACGGCATCTGCCGTGGTTTGCACACCCAACTATAACTGACGCGGTCAACACTTATGCTATTTAAAACATTACACAGGCGCCGAAGCCATTATCGGCGGGGCGAAGCATGTCTCAGGCCCCAACGTGGCAATGTGAACCGGCGGTAAATTGACCGTCCACGAACATTGTATCTCCTTGAGCGGAGCTGGCAGGATTCCGGCGGGCCAGGAGCGTGGTTTTTGCGGCGCACGCTATAAAGTCGCTCTCTGCACAACGGACGTGCGCAGTACCCCGTAAGGTGGCGCCAACGGCCTCCTTAGAAATTAAAATCGTAGATTCTCGAAATATGTCGTCATGTTCTCACTTAGCTTGTTCCGTAACAATGTAAAAGTGTACCCTCTATCTGGTACAATACTCAGATTACTTGTTAACACCACCAATAATGCAGAAAAACTAGTGAATTCAAAAAGAATTTGATGTTTTCTGGATTACTAGTAGGATATTTCAAAAAGTCATACTAATGTACCTACCGCCTACCAGTGTTATTTTAAAGCATATTTAGTATCTAAAACACGGTGACCGGACAACTCAGAATAAAACCAACTCAGAAGCACCTCAGAAAGGTCATTAAGAGTGATGATAAAAAATATTAAAAAATTGGTTAAATAGGTTAAGTTTGGTTAGGGTTACCGGCTATTTTAAAATTATTATTTCATAGCTTTTAATGACCTTTCTGAGGTGTTTCTGAGTTGGTTTTATTCTGAGTTGGCATGGAACTGTAAAACACAGACATGTGTAAATAATATTTGATTTATGGTGAGCATTCGGATATTGCTTTTCTCATTATCTCAAAACATAGTAATCAGGAATGTTTGACTAATCAACTGGACGATCGATGTATAAGACTATTTGTTAATGAGAATGAAACAAGGAGTATGTGCAAAACCGAGCTGTTTGGCGGTCTATCCTCTCTGCCTTCCCCTGCGGCGAAATGGCCTGATGGTCATTAGTTAGTTAGTTTCTGCCATCGATGATTAGACTAAACAGGTCTTTAAAAATTGTGCAGAGGTATCCAAAAACCCACTTTTCTATATAATATTTATACGTAATTATTCTTTTTTTTTGTGCAGATGGCTTAGAGCACACCCGCAAATGGATAGTGGGGCACATTGACAAATCCTTGGCCAAACCTGAGGAGTCGGATGGCCTCTTCCTGAGGAACACAACGTCCCAGAGCTTGGCCAAAGCGTACATGGAACTCTTGGAGTGGGACCTCAACAAGACCTATCCAGAGGTGAGACTTTTTTAATTGTTAATATTCATAGATGTAAATTTGAATTTGAACATGCATTTTTTTTAAATGTAAACGCGTGATCAATGTTTGGTAAGAAAAAATATTTCAATTGTTTAGGTTCGCTGAAAGTCAATAACAAATAATAAAGATCTCTTGTTAAACCGTGAAACCACTACGTTAGCCTTGTGATTATCCGAAGATTACAACACGCGGGAACTTGTTATAAAAACCCAAAAAGTTTATTTAAAATATCTCTTCAAATTGACCACATTTTGACCAGCGGGTGTTTGCAAATTGGTCAAAATGTGGCCAATACTTATCCAGTGGAAAGTTCAAATTCTTCACCTTCAATCCCCTTTTCGGTTATAGTTTTATTGAATAATGTGGAACACGCTTTTAGTGACGTTTTTTTCTTGCATAAATCAAAACAGGCAGCTGGTGCTAAGTGAGAATTTCAAGTTTATCGCCATGTATATAAGGAGTTCAGTTCAACCCTCTTAAAGAAGTTTTCCAAGGGTCCGGAAAAAACCAACTTCTTAAGCAGGAAAATCTTTATGTGGGAAAAATTGGGCCGATTTTGGGCCGAGGGATCGAAAAAAACCAAACTTCTTTAGCCACATAACTTCTTAAGAGGGTTTCACTGCATTACTCCTAGCGGCCTGATTCCGAATGTTACATGACGTGGTGCATCACTGCATTGCGCTGATTCTCAATAAACTGTTGAACAACATATCTTTCAATGACTTTAAACCTAAGATTAAAATGGCCATAAACCGGCGATTGTTTCACAACTGAATTATTTATTGGAAATGTAAATCATTCCAAATGATTTTCATGTTTAAGAAGTTCTGTTTTTTTTTCCCGTGAGATGGTAATTTAAAAATTGCCCAATTCCTCCCACATAAGACCTTATCTAAAATTGAACAACTTGTATTGTGTACCTTTCAGACTATAATGATGGATGTATCCCGCTTTGCTGATCTAGGACATTCCATGTACCGCCTCACAGCATCTGCCTGCATACTGTTGCTGAGTCCTTCATGCAGTGCCGCCAATGATGCGGCAGCACTTCAGTTTAAGGTGGACTTGAAGAATAAGATTGTGATACTGTTGAAGGACGTTAAAAACGATGTGTAAGTTGAATATAAATAGATTGGCAGTGAAACTCTCTTATAAGGTTTTCCAAGAAAACTGACAAAAGCTTATTATGTGGGAAAACCTTATGTATAATAATTTTAAAAGTGGGCTTTTCAATTCTGACCTTTTCAAAGCGATCTCTCCAATCATGTGGCTTATTTTAACACAAAACAATAATACATAATTGGTCGATTTCAAGTCACCTCAAGGACGCTGATGTATGTGTTTTAGTGAAACTTCATGGATCCAATAACAAAACAAAATACCTAAGATAATGACATAACATACCAATCCAAATATTAATACAAACTAAAATAATATACAAACGAAACATTCTGTCCAAGCGTTCTACAGCGGTTTCCATGATTATTATTCAGTTTATTAATAGTAAAAAGTATTGGTTCCACGTTGGCCGCCATTTCTGTACAACCGTTTGGACAGAATGTTTTATTGGTGTGCCAAGGCCCCCCCTAGGGTATTTTTCTTAATCGTTGCATGGATAACATTTTTTTATTTATTATTATTATTTTTTAAGCATAATTGATTTTACAAGGATACAATTAGGAACTTTGTGCCTATTTTTTATTGTCCTGATTTATTTTTTGTAATAATTCAATTTAAAATGAATATTGCCTATATTCAGGCTATATTTCACATTATTTAAACTAACCATCTTAATGTTTTTGTTTTCAGTGATTTGGAGAAGGTCCTGCCTTCGCTGGCCGATCAAGTGATCTCAGATACCGAGAAGCTGCTCTCGGAATTGAAGCAGGACCCCCTCACTGACGAAGTCAAAGAAGTAATCACAGGGCAGATGATGGCACTCAAAGATCCGGAGCACAAAGTTAGAGTATTAGTCCGTGAGTACACACATATTATATATTTAAATACAGTTTGACATTAAAATGTAGGAATTTAATAATTATTATTTGAATTAAATTTTTTAAGTACTCACCATACACCAACTATCTATAAAAAGGGTTTGCTTTGGTTAATCTACAACATCAGTCGTATGTTGAACTTTGAAGAGTGCGCATTGAAATAACCAGACACTGTGCAGAAAAGTGAAGTTCGCTAAATAAATAGTTGAAATATTTACATTTGCATTGCACGAGATTGGCACGAATCAAATTACCGCCATTTTTCTTATCACACCAAACGAAGTTGTTATCAAATATAAGTAAACCACCGAAACGTACAGCAATTCGTAAATTTTTCCATGGAATTTCAGGACGGGGACTTGTGATGTCACACAAAGGTTCGGTTGAAATTTTTGATTGGAGTTATACCCCCCTGAGAACAAGTTTGGTTCTTAACAAGTTTGGTTTTTTTGATCTCTTGGAAACTGAATGAACCAATTTATCCCATATATGAGAAGAAAAAAATTCTGAGACCTTGGAAAACTTCAAGAGTTTCATTGTATTAACCATTTAATTTTTTTTCTCAGGTCAGCGAATGACAGATTTCCTAAAAGAGATCCTGGTCTGCGGTGGGGGCTCTAAGCAGATACCCATCGGATTGTCAGCCTTCAGCAAGGAGCTGTCCAACCTCGCGGGCACCCTTCTGCGCCTGGTCATGCACAACAAAGCTGTCTTCAGCCAATACTATGCCGAGATTGTCGCCACCGAACTCGACAAGAAATAATAATAAAAAATACTCATTTTTATTGAACAAGTTATTTTGAATGTAGACACACTTGTAGAGACTAACAGAGAATTGTATTAATACTGTGTAACAATTTATTATTAACCTTCCATTTTTATATACATATATACCATCGCAATGTATTGGTTAGCATCTTGGCAGTTGTCTCAAACATACACAGAGAAACTCTCTTAAGAAGTTCCCTCTTGATGTTTTAATTTTTTTGGTCCCTTGGCCCAATACGTATATGGTTTTTTGAAAAACCTCTTAAGAACACCAGCTCTACTCCTAATTCTCTTTTTACTCCGGGTATTCATTCCGTGTAAAAAAATATAGGTAAAAAATACTGTACCGCAACATGTGGCGACTTTTGAATCGCGGGACGAATTTGATCATTGCGGATGTCTGCATAATAGGGAAGTTGAGTGAAAAATATTTTGACTTATAAAAAATATGTTCACGTAGATCAAAAAATATTGATTCTAAATATATGTATAAATATATTTCTATATTATTATTCTTAGAATTAATTAAACATTCTTAAAAATGATTAAAAAGCTGTAAACTAAAAACGCTTCATGATTGGTCGAAAGAATTCTGACGTCATCTGTACGCCAGTTTGTACGATGAACGGAATGACTAAGGTGCATCTCTTTGAGATGAGAGAGGTTATATAGGCCAAACAGTTAGGCTTGCTATCTTGTTTATGAGTCTTTTTAGTTTAACCCCTCCGCAACGTAAGCAGATATATGCGTTAAAAATACGACAGCAGTCAAGTACAATAAGCGTGTTTACACGTCAGCGCGTGTGTCTCCATAGAAACCGTTATAACTCCGTTATTGTTTTAGTTACATCTGTAAAATAAAAAGTGAAAGGTCGATAGTGAATCATGCTGCACATCTCTATTCAAGTTATCCACAGAAATACATAAAAAGAACATTCTGTCAGACGCGCAGTCTGACACATAATTTTCCCCCCAAATTTCCTACGGGCGCCCGACATTGTTAATTTCTATTAAATATTTTTATATGAAATGATAAAAAAGTGAGGTGACAAAAGTGTTTATTACACATTTATACAATAGAATAAGTATTGTTGTTTACATAATCTGTGATTTTAGTACGGTTTTCACATAAAAACATCACGTGAGTCATTTTCACATTTTTTTAATGTTTGCATTCTAAATTTTAATATTTACAAATGTTAATATTTATTTGTAATATAATAATTCGAAAGCTTATTTTGTAACCTGTCTAAAACAGTTTTTACTATTCGGCTACGTTCAGAAATGTTTCATTTATAGAGAAAGACATTAAAAGTGCATATTGGCGATTTTCTGAGGGGTTAAGTAAGTGCCCATAATATACAAATCTATACAAAATAATAATACTAATACAAAATCTGTTTAAAAAACTACATACCATGTCAGAAATCGAATATATTCAAGGCCAGTCCGACAACCTACCAATAATCATTACGTATTATCCATCTGACATCTGACGTTTCGCCATAACCTCACTAGTTTTGTGCAGGTATGTTTATTGATTTCGCGTAATATGATAATTATTGTCTAATCATTATAATATGTAACAGGGATGGCGAACCAAAGGCATGCGACACAATATTTTGGGCACTGATCAGTGATCACAAAATTTATTATGTTCTACGAAAAAAAGTACGAAGTGTAGGTGAACGAGCGAACCCGAGTTTTCAGATTTTCTCAGTTCAAAGAATTATCGGAAATATTCAAGTTTATTATTTACCCTGATGTGACGTCATTTGATAAACTGAACTTGTCCCCATTCGATTGGTTGGAAATTGATGAATTTGAAATGTAGCTGATTGATTTCCAGTTTAGTTCAATATGGATTCAAAAATTTGTTGAAAAAAGGAGAGAGTTAGAATTAATTGAAACGGAAAGATTGACAGGTAATATAAGAGAAAATGCTAATAACATAATTTTGAAAACATGGAATGTGTTACCAGACACATTTAATTGTTTGAAGAAGCTGGCTCATGCTATTTTAACAATATTTTCATCAACCTGTGCCTGCGAGTCACTATTTTCAGAGATAAATAACATTAAAGAATCGGTTATTTACCGTTTGACAGATGAGTCCAGTTCAGCATGCATTCTGCTAAAAGTAACATCTTACAACCCTAACATATATTATTTGCATCTAACCTGCAACAACAGAAGTCACACTAATTTTACTTTGATTTAAATTCGCATATAATGCTAAATGTTCCTATTTAGTAGTGGTAAATAAAGAGTTTTTAATTGATAGTAAGTATTTATTATTATTATTTTCCCAATAATCACAAAGTCAAAATTATTTGATGGCACGTCTATGACCTCATTAAACATTTCTTCAGAAAAATGGCACGTTGATATGTAAAAGGTTCGCCATCCCTGATATATAATGTAGTGATGGCTTTTTATTATTTCATCTTTTATTTACCATATTTATAGGCACTGCGGAAAACCAGCTGCATTCCCGGAGAAACTCTTTTGTCAATAGAATCTATGTGAAAAAAATAGGTTCAATTTATTGTCAAATAAATGTGTTTGTTGTTATTATTATATGAAATGGATTTCTAAAGATACATATGCGTACAGTGTTTTATAATAATATGCTGTTTATCGCATCGCTAACGGTGACGTGACAATGCCTGACAAAAACTTTAACTTGTCAACCATCGGCCGCTGGGAAAAGTTTAGGCGGGAGAAACAAAAATTCTAACTTTAAAAATTAATTTAACCCCTCCGCAACGTAAGCAGATATATATACGTTAAAAATACGACAGCAGTCAAATACAATAAGCGTGTTTACACGTCAGCGCGTGTGTCTCCATAGAAACCGTTATAATTCCGTTATTGTTTTAGTTACATCCGTAAAATAAAAAGTGAAAGGTCAATAGTGAATCATGCTGCACATCTCTATTCAAGTTGTCCATAGAAATACATAAAAAGAACATTCTGTCAGACGCGCAGTCTGACACATAATTTATCCCGCCAAATTTCCTACGGGCGCCCGACATTGTTAATTTCTATTAAATATTTTTATATGAAATGATAAAAAAGTGAGGTGACAAAAGTGTTTATTACACATTTATACAATAGAATAAGTATTGTTGTTTACATAATCTATGATTTTAGTACCGTTTTCACATAAAAACATCACGTGAGTTATTTTCACATTTTTTTAATGTTTGCATTTTAAATTTTAATATTTACAAATGTTAATATTTATTTGTAATATAATAATTCGAAAGCTTATTTTGTAACCTGTCTAAAACAGTTTTTACTATTCGGCTACGTTCAGAAATGTTTCATTTATAGAGCTTTAACTGTGAAGCGGTAATAATACAAAGTTTTCGTAAAATGTCATTTCGTTTAAGACACCAAAAGCTAATATTCTCGAAAATTCGGAGGGGTTAACTATGAAATCATGATCAATATTTTTTTTTTAAATGCCATTAATTCTGATATACGGTTAACATTGATACCAAAAAATTACTCAAATTTCTTATTGAAGAATTAAAAAAATCTCCACACAAAATGCCCAAGCGACGTGTTTTTCGTAGCCCAAATAACGTCACACACACACCCCGCCTCTTACCGTTCGGATTCCGCTCGTTTTGGCGGGCTTAATAAAATTTAAACTTGGAGAATCAATTTAATTATGAAAACGAACTTAAAAATAAAAAATAAAATACTAGTATTTGAGTTTGTATGTGAACATTAATAATAAAAATGGATTCAACTTCCTTATTCTCACTAACATCCGCACAGAAATTACTTTCTTCTTTTTAATAAATTTTTTTTTCCGGGCTAGATATATGTATAGATGTATCGAAAAAAAGTGTCAAATTAATTGGTTTCTAGTTATATTCAAACATTGTCAGTCGGTTTTTTTTTATTTATAGATATTTTCAGAAAGAAAAATTAAATTAACATATTTTATTAATTAAATTCCTCAAAGATTTTAATAGCTTTGTGTCATTTATACATATAGTGAAGTATATCGATGTCTATCAATACATATTATATAACTACTTAAATATTCTAGTTAGTATTTTTTATGTTTTAAATATTTTGCTTTTGGCGTATTATTGTAATAAGCTTATAAAATGTATATCAAAGTCGGTGACCGGCCAACTCAGAATGAAACCAACTCAGAACCACCTCAGAAAGGTCATAGTGATGTTAAAAAAGTATAAAAAATTGAAATTGAATTCTGTTGAAAATGTATGGAATATTTAAAGATCATTTTTCTGATTTTAATCATCCTACTAAAAATTTTTGTTTTGTATGTTTTCATTCAATGTTATTAATTTTAAAAACGGTCTAAAACTGACAAAATCAATACGGCCTGTGGTTTGAAAATCGGAATGTGACGTCACAAGCGTCTCTCTGCTGGGCCAGCATAAATTAACAATGTCAGTGAGCGTCCACGCTCATGACGTCAATTGATGGCCCCGCCCCAAATTATTGTTTCGGTGGTAATTCAAAAATGGGAAACTTTGACTCGCTGTAAAAAATTTATTCGTCAAAATAAAATAAAAATGCTGTAATCATCATAATTTTTTGCTTAATTTTTTTAAGCAATAAAAAATGTGGAAATACCCCATTGACCGTACAGTACAAGTGTCTTTTGAGAATTTCAGTGATATAGATTTAGAAATGAACTGAAAAACCAAAACATGACAATTTCTTATACGGTAACTTTGTAAGAGGGTTTTACTGTATACCTAATACAATCTTTTTTGAATACATACAGTGACACCCTCTTAAGAAGTTTTCATGCTTAAGAAGTTTGGTTTTTTCGGTCCCTTGAAGACTGGATGGCTCAATTTATCCCACATATAAGGTTTTTCCACTTACAATGTTTTTTTTTCCAGTTCCTTAGAAAACTTCTTAAGAGGGTTTCCCTGTACATATTATTGTTTGGGGTCTTGCCCAAAAAAATATTCATTGTGCTGCCTCTAATTATAGTAGAAAACACCACTATAATATTGCATAATATGTATTAATTTTCAAATATATACAACGCTTGATTGATACATAATGCATAATATAAATCATCACAATTAAAATTGATTTGAAATATAATATTGACCAATTTAACATTACCTCCCTTTATTTTAGATGTATTTATTTATTAATCTTAGTGCTTGGACGTAAGAATTAACTATTTACTTTTTTGGTTGAGGAAACTTCATTTGCAGTAAAAGTAGCTATAAAAATCTTTAAAATGGACTTCTTATACACTCTTCATCAGAACGGTGATTCTGTATTTTTGTGTAATCTTTTGCGTTAGTCTTATAAGACAAAGAGACAAAATCCGTCTGACTTCGGAAGGCATCCATCGCGCGTTATCGGCTGTCAAATTTCTGTGATTTTCTATGGCTTTCAATGTCTAATGCTTATCATGTGTTGATGTCAGTTGGTGTGGATTAATTACCTACTTTAAAACATGAATTACTATTTATTAGTAATCCAAACTACTTACATATAAGCCTAATAGGCGTTGATAAATGTCTATCCGTTTGTCGTATTATTTTGATGTTTGTATGCAGTGACATTCGATTTGCAAATTTTCGCACCACTGACATCTCTTAATAAGAATTAAGCTCTGTCATGTCTGGCGTTAGGGTAACAACTTTTAAGACTTGGTGTCTTAACACAAGCACAGTATTTAACTCGTTAGCGCGGTACAGAATACCACATATAAGAGAACTTTCAAAATGTGTCGTGTACGGCCGATTTAACACGTATTGTGTTGCACTGTCGCAAAAGATACAGAATCACTCTTCTGTTCAAGAATCTTCTTCTTTTTGTGTTAATTTCTCTATTTTAGTATAAACTGTACATAAAGTATCAGTATTATTTACTGACATTTTTATGTCTAAAAATTGACCAAGTTTTCTTTACAATGTACAAGTTTTAAAATTGAGATACATAATTTATGTATTGAAAATGTGATAAAATATAAATGTGTTGCAATGTTCCTTGTATAATTCACATCATATACCAAAAAAACACATTATAAATCTCCCCGATCCTAAAAAAAATTTTGTACGAAATATATTTCAAATTCCAGCTCAAAACAAATAAACCACACAAATTATCATTATTGATCTGTGATGCATGAATCTGCAATTTATTTATACTTTACAAAGATTTTGCATTTCATTTTTTTAAATGTTTTGTTTTAAGAACTAACCTAACCTAACCACTAAATAAAATTTTATCCACTTAAGTGATGGCTTATTTAAAAATAAATGCCTTGAGCGATAGAAATTTTTGGATGTTCGATTTGGGATTCAGCCGTTCTCATTGCAAATACCACACCTCCAAATGTTAAAACGGAAATTTAAATTAATTACTATGGTTTAAAGCCAATGAATTCACCGCTTATCTCAAATTTTTTAGTTAGTTTAGTTTTTAGTCGTTAAATTTATAACCATTTGAATTCTGTATGTTAGTTACCATAAATTACCCTATCTTGTACTTATTTGGGGCAGTATTGAATATTATTATTTCTGTTTGTTGTCTATGGTGTTTTGAAAATGTCTATAGTCACAGACCAAGGTTCATAGAAAATGTATTCAACAAGTTTAGCTTATTGAGGAGGTAGAGCGATGATTGGCTATAAAGTTATGGTGTAGCTGGAAGTCCTTTATCCATTGGGAGATTTGAATTTACTGCAATACAAGTGGTGTGAAGCAACTCTGAATGCATTTGCAATGATTTATTTATAACACGTTGTATGTAATTATAATATTGTTTGTAATAAAGGGGAAAATCCCAGGAATATTTCTGGTGTTACCAATATCGTTGCCGATAAACAAAAGAACTGTATTACATCGACTTTAATTTGACTCCATTCTATGTCATTCCAATGCAGAGTTAATGCGTTAACCTGTCATTTGCCAGAGACGCGGAATTGCGGGCGGATTAAATTTCAAAAAAGAATATTCCGTTCAAAACGTCAAGATTCTCATAAAAGTTCGCCATTTCGTCAGTTACAATGCCTTAGGTAATGAGTTAACCCTGGTGATCGGGTGGTTTAAATTCTGACAGCTACTACATCTCCCGTACAGCTACTCTGTAAGAACACGCGCATGCGCGTGATTAACCTACCAAGTTGAGTAACAATTTCACCTAACCCGGTCTTGCTCCGAGGTTGTATCTTATTTTGCGATGATGAGTAAGGCTGTTAGTATTTTGCATATTCCTGAGCAGGATTATTACATAATTTACCTTTTTTTATGTGAAAAAATCTTTAACCCAAGAAAAAAATATTTTGTCAAATATAGGTAATATTCCCAGTGCAAACGAAAATTATTTACGTGGCGGAAACACAAACCATATGTATAATATCATCATCATCATCACTATTGGCTCTACAACCCCTGGTGGGTCTTGACCACCTCAAGAGTCTTCCTCCACTCATCACGGTTTTGTGCCAGCTCTCTCCAGTTTACAATCTCCAAGGTGGATAAATCTTTGAGGACGTTGTCGCTCCATCTTAAACTTGGTCTTCCCAGGCTCCTTCGCCCTGTCGGTCTTGAGTTCAGCAGGGACTTTGGTGTTTGATGCTCGGTCATTCTCTCTACATGACCCAGCCACTGAAGTCTTACCAGTTTTATAAATTTTATAACGTTTAGATCCTTAAGCAGAGTATATAGCTCATTATTATAAAGTCTGTGCCAAAATCCATTTTCTGAAACCGGTCCGAAGATACGCCTCAAAATTTTCCTTTCAAAAACATCCAGTGCTCGCTCATTTCTCTTAGTTAGTACCCAAGTCTCAGCTGCGTATGTGAGTACTGGTCTGTTAAGTGTTTTGTATCCTAATATCTTGGTGTTTCTGGACAGCAGCCTGGATTTTATTTGGTTTTGTAGGCGGTAAAATCAGCGATTTGCGTTCACTATGTGCTTCTGGATCTCCTCTGTGGTATTATTCTCGTTTGTTATCAGGGAGCCTAGGTATGTGAATCTTGGTACCGTTTCAAAATTTTGACTTCCACATGAAAGAGTTGGGGTTTGCTGGGCGCATCCTACAGCCATGTATTTGGTCTTCTGCTGGTTTACCATGAGACCCATATTTTTAGTAGAACTTTCAAGGTTTATGAAGATGCACGTAAAGCATCGGGAGTTTTCGCGATTATGTCGATATCATCAGCGTAACCCAATATTTGCTCACAGTTGTATTTATCGTTGCTCTTATCTCAATGCCTGAGTCACGAATAACTTTTTCTAAGGCTGTTAATGTTAAATAAAAGGCAGACCAATCCATCTCCTTGTCTCACCTTGTGGAGCGCTTCCAACTGCCACTGCCAACCCTGACTCTACACGTTACTGGGGACATTGTTAATTTCAGATTGATCAGCTTACGCGGTATTCCAAACTCACTCATTGTATTGTACAACGCATTCCTATTTATGCTTCCATATGTGGCCTTGAAGTCTACAAAGAGGTGATGTGTTTCGACATTGTGTTCTAGCATTTTTTCCAAGATCTGTCTTAAGGGGCCATTCAAGTATTACGTAACGCACTTGGGAGGGGGGGGGGGGTCTTGTGAAACGTTACTGTGCGTTACGAAGGGGGGGAGGGGGGTTCGAACAACGCGTTACGTAACATGTTTTTCTTTATTTAGATAAAAAAAAACTAGGAAATTAATATCTTTCAAGTTGGAAACCCTTTTCGTTAACGAAATCTCTTGTTTTATTTATTACCGCAAACGCGATTAAAACAAGAAAAAGGGTATTTAAGCGACTTTCTAGTGCTTTGCGCAACTTAATTGTGACTTTCAGGTAACAATTGCCACTCGGGCGTTACATAACGTTTGGGGGGGGGGGAGGGCACGGAAAAACGTTACGGCGCATTACATATGGGGGAGGGGGGGTCAAAAATCTTCAAAAATTGCGTTACGTAATACTTTAATGCCCCCTTAAGGAGAAAATTTGATAAACGCATGATTTGTCTGGCTTGAAGCCACATTGGTAGTTGCCAATGATTTCTTTGAACATTGGGAGCAATCTTTTGTACAAGATGTTAGACATAATTTTATAGCCAGTATTTAACCGGTTGAGAAAATTTGACACATTATTTAAACAGCCGATATCGTTAGAGTAAACTTGACCCTTTGACGAGAAATGTGTTAGAAAGAGAAAACACTATGCTACGGTTTGAGTTCCATAGATATCAGCAAAAAAATTAATTTTTCAGATTTATGACGTCAAACTTCAGGAGGGGGGATCTTCAAAATACCACGCTTGGTCCAAATGAGCGAGGGGGGGTTAAAAATTGCAAAAAGTTGGTCACGTAGTATGGGTAAGTTCCCTAAGGTGAAAATTTTTAATGTTTGCATTAAAAAATTTAATATTTCAAAAATAACATGCTTACTTCTAATAATACAATTTGAAAGCGTATTTAATCACCTTTCAAAAACAGTTTTTAGTTTTTGGATACATTCAGAAATATTCAAATTATTTTGATTTTATTGGAATGCGGAAATACTCAAGAATTCGCCGGCCATGGACATCTTTTTTTTTATTTTTTTTTTTTATTTATTTATATTTATATATATATTTTTTTTTTTACAGTTTTTTAGAGAAAATGTGTCCTAACTGGGGTACCCCGTTCTAAGGACACATTGTACAAGTTTTATTATTTTAATTATAAGTAAATACCTAATCTATGTTTGAATATTGCCAAGGGAAATTATTAAGTTATATCTAAAAGAAAGTACAAAACAAAGCATTATTCTTTGTTGGGTTGCAAAATTGAATCTATTTTCTTCCTTCCCATGTCCACAATCCATATTTTTATGCTTCTTTTGAAGGCGGTTATTTTTTTTGTGGTTTTCATTGCAAGAGGGAGTAAATTAAATAATTTTACAGAGAAGTATTCCATATTTCTTTGTCCAAAAGTCGTTTTAGTTGTAGGTTGGTAGAATGTATGTTGTAATGTAGATCTTGTGAATCGGCCCGAGTTTGTCTGTGTAAAGTTATTCTGATTTTTGAATGCGTACATTAGAATATCTTTTGTATATAATTGTTTCAGTGACATTAAATTCAGCGCTTTAAAAACATAGTCTGTAGGGGTTCTGATGGGTACTCTAAGTATAATTTTCAGAATTGCCCTTTGTGCTATGAGGACTGGTTTTATAGTGGAATCGCATGAGCTTCCCCATCCGATAAGACCATATGAGCGGTATCAGTAATTTAATCTCAAATCTACAGGGGTTTATAATGTTATTCCCCTGTAATTACAGCACTCGAGTTGGTCGCTCTTCTTATGTAATGGACACACAATTCCTAATCATGCTTTTTGAATTAGGGTATGTAGGTATTGAGTAAACTCTCCACCTGCTGCTTTAAATATTTCAGCCACTAGCTTGTCTGACTCGGGGGATTTGTTATTTTTCAGCTGTCTTATTGCCTGCTTCACTGCTTATCTCTACATATTATAAAGTCCCCCGCGTCGTCTGTCTGTCTGTCTGTTCGCAATAAACTCGAAAACTACTGAACGGATTTTCATGCGGTTTTCACCAATAGATAGTGTTTCGTGAGGAAGTTTTAGGTATGTGATTTGTCAAGGATTTGTGTAAATTGGTTGAAACTTAACGATAATTGTTAGAAGTGTCGGAAAAAATTCAAGCCGCCTGGTAGCTTTCATCGAAAGCGCTGCCTAATCCTTTTGGGATATAACAAAACAATACATGGTGGGATATTCCTATTTTATAGATCTACAAAAAAGTCCGCGAAGGCATATATCTATCTTTTACGGATAGCTTACTATACCCATTCTATCTTCTAAAAAAATGGTCACGTACATTGCGGTAATTGAAAAGTTATTTAGACGGATACAGTATTAATCCTTATTAACTTAAATACGTTAGTTACCCCAAGCATTTCATGCACATTATTGTAATCTTTCACACCATCTCTACGTATTATGAATTAAAGTCCTCCGCGGCATCTGTCTAACTCTTTGCGATTAACTCAAAGACGGCGGTGGTTATAAAGGTTGGATAACCATACAGTAGATGACGTTGTGTTTTAATAGCCACAGCAACGCGTGGCCGGGTCAGCTATTGTATAATATATGAGTCAGTATACATATATCGTATCAAGCACTGTAGTGGGGCGGGGTGGGAGGAGGGTGTCCAGAGCGCGGACTCTGCGCAGTTAGTATTATGCCATCGCTGGAGCTGAACGTGTAGGTATTTCTAAAATGCTTCAAAATAATGATTATAAATTATTTGAAACTAGCCAATATGTAGTCTGTAAGGATGATGTGAATAAATATTTAGAATTTCTATGGTTTAAATGCCCATAAGACAGAAAAATGCATGGGGTCGGCGACCGACCCACATGGTTACGGACATTGTGTTTGGCATCTTGGCCTGTCGCGAGTTAAATACATTTTCCACGAAACTTGGTGACAGACTAAAAAAGTGTATTTTTTACATGTAATCAGCAGTGGCGGCTCCTGACTTTTGGGTGTGCTAGGTAATATTTAAAAAAATGGCATCATGGATGTTGTCGTATGCGAAAATTTTTTTTTTTTTTTTTTCAAAAATCGGGGTTTTGTATGAAGATTTTTCAGGAAATCGGTGCGCCAAACTGAAACTTCCTGAAATTTTTCATACAAAAACAGATTTTCAAAAAAAAAAAAATTTTTTTTTTCGGCTACAACAACATCAATGATGCCATTTTTTTAATATCAGCACTCTAGCACACCCAAAATTCACGAGCCGCCACTGGTAATCAGGTGCTTTCATTTTTAGAAAACAATTTTAAATGAGGTCTATCACTCAGACTGCATTGTACAAAACATTTTCTGGTATACTTTTGATAGTGGGAAGTTAAAAAAAAAATCATTGTTATTCATAAAAATCACTTACAGCCCAATTTTGGCTGGTTATCGCTCAAGGGCATTAGCGGTGCTACCCAAATTTGGGTAGCTATCGCACAAGTGGTTATATCAATACTAAACACTGTTGTTTTAGTCAAAAATGTTAATATTCTTTAGGTAAATCTTTTTTTATACTATTTCTAGTGACAACATTCTTACAACTGAAAATCGCACTTGATTTATTTATAATATAAACTAACTGTGACTTTTTTTTGTATGTTTTTAGGACCAAAATGATTTGAGTTTTTTGTATGACGATTAACATAAATAAAATGGTTTTATTTTATGCATTCGGAGTATTTTTATTTCTACTTACAAACAGAAAATTATACAACAGGGGAATGCCGTAGTCGCTACATTGAAACTCTTATATGGTTTACTGAGACTGAAACAACAAAACTTCTTATGTGGGTCTCTCTATACAACCAAATTGTGAATGAGGTGATAAAAAGAATACAGAGTCCATAAGAGTCCCATAATTTCAATATCCGATTTTTTGACAAAATGATCTGAGTAAGACATCTTGTTCACATTTTTGCGAGGAACAAGACTAACCTAAAATTGAGTTTTAAAACCTCCCTTATCACGACCAAAAACCATGTTAAAACTGCGAGTGAGAAATAACACCCGCTATGTCATTCAAGAAGTTACTTTCAAAGCCCGCTATATCAGAATTCAAACAATCAAGAGCAGTTATTTTGCCAAGATGGCGGGTGTAGAAACATGCCCCTCAGGTCAGTTGAGTTTCAAAAATCCCTATATTCCATATAAATCACGAAGTGAGTATCAAAATCCGCCGTATCCATTTTATTTATCCAAATGACTGAAATATTTCTAGACATACTTTAAAAAATGAACACTTTTCGAATGTATCATACTTCAATTTCCAATTCATAATATATTTTTAAAAAATGCGATTTTTTATTTACGCTAGAGATGTGACAGTTTTTTTGCGGTTTTCTCCGAATCAGTGAAAGTTGATATGGGGCCGTTCAAGTATTACGTTACGCTTGGGTGGGGGGGGTCTTGTGAAACGTTACTGTGCGTTACGAGGGGGGGGAGGGGGATTCGAACAACGCGTTACGTAACATGTTTTTCTTTATTTAGATAAAAATAAATAAGGTATTAAAATCTTCCAAGTTGGCAACCATTTTCGTTCTTGAAATCTCTTGTTTTATTTATTACCGCAAACGCGATTAAAATAAGAAAAAAGGTATTTAAGCGACTTTCCAGTACTTTGCGCAACTTAATGTTGTCACTTGGGCGTTACGTAATGTTTAAAGGGGGGGAGGGTACAGAAAAACGTTACAACGTTTAAACGGGGGGGAGGGGGGTCAAAAATTGCATTACGTAATACTTGAACGGCCCCTATAGCGGATATAGAAATCGAAC
Source organism: Limnephilus rhombicus (assembly GCA_929108145.2). Taxonomy (NCBI): domain Eukaryota; kingdom Metazoa; phylum Arthropoda; class Insecta; order Trichoptera; family Limnephilidae; genus Limnephilus; species Limnephilus rhombicus. The sequence goes on along the minus strand of OV815295.1, from coordinate 24,088,585 downwards.
AACTCATGTGAGTTTAATGAGTCAAATTAAGAAAGGGACTTTTAGATGGTTCGATAGGGTAATTGGATGTAACAGGTCAAGAACTCTCTACAAGCAAGAAAACCATTACTTGTGTTGGATAGCAATATCAAGTGTTGTAACTGTATGAATGTGTATTAAGCAAAGAGTGTGTATCATTCCATCCACTCTGCCTGACTTTAAATTGCCTGAAAGTTAATAGTTAAACGTCAGTTCTTATTTAAGAAAAATACCTTTTAGTGCCTGTGGCAGATGACTGCGTGGATTTGACTAATCTAGAGTTTTATTCCGAGATTGATGCAATTTGCACATTTGACCTTTAACACGTTTAATCACAGGAGACCATATTTGTCCCAATGCACATAGGTCTCATATAAAACGCTGTAACTCCCTTACTATTATAGTAAGAAATATGTTCTCATCGGTGTTAGAAAGGAAAAACACTACCCTTTATATTCCAATCTAAAAAATAGCCACCAAAAAAGTTAAGGTAATTTTTTGGGATTAGTGTCCATGGCTATTACGAATAATTTTTAGAAAAAAACTTTAGATTCGCCTTAATCACTATAAAAGGAAACTTTTTGCATCACGGCTGGCGGAAAATAATGCATTTTAATTTTTAATTTCGTTAAATAAAATTTCACTTCGCATACCGATACTACGACAGCCCGCCCGCCATTTTGTCACTGTTATTTTGGTATCCCTGACCTGATACAAACAAGAGCTAGATACGATTGTAGCCGACTTCGTGGGATACATGATGAGGCGTGTAATTATGAAAAACAGAATTAATAATATAATGTAAACGAACCTCTAATCGGGCACTGGAATGGAGACAAACCATTCAAATCCTGGGATGTTTTTTAAAATAAAGATATACACAAGCCCGCTACACAAACCCTGCTTTGCCAGATAAACCATTAAAAAACGTAGGCTGCTTTTTAAAGTAAAGGTAACATACACAATCCCGCTAGACAAACCCTGCTTTGCCAGATAAACCATTCAAAAACGTAGGCTGTTTTTTAAAGTAAAGATAACATACACAATCCCGCTAGACAAACTTTGCCAGACAAACTATTCAAAAACGTAGGCTGTTTTTTAAAGTAAAGATAACATACACAATCCTGCTAGACAAACCATTTAAAAACGTAGGCTGTTTTTTAAAGTACAGATTACATACACAAGCCCGCTAGACAAATTTCATAATTATGCGCCTCGTCATGTATCCCACGAAGTCGGCTACAATCGTATCTAGCTCTTGTTTGTATCAGATCAGGGATACCAACATAACAGTGACAAAATGGCGGGCGGGCTGTCGTAGCATCGGTTCGCGAAGTGAAATTATATGTAACGAAATTGAAAATTAAAATGCATTATTTTCCGCCGGCCGTGATGCAAAAAGTTTCCTTTTATAGTGATTAAGGCGAATCTAAAGTTTTTTTCTAAAAATTATTCGTAATAGCCATGGACACTAATCCCAAAAATTTACCAAAGTTAAATGTATACTTTTATGTACACAAAGTTTTGAATCGCAAATTGAAAAAAAAATTTGAAACTTCGGAATTTTTTATAAATTATTTATGAGCGACAAAGTGAGGTTACAATATGTGTTTGTTGTACATTTGTCTAATAAAATATGCATGTGTTTTTATTATTTTTTTATTATCAGTAACTTTAGTTAGAAAAAACGTAAGGTGAGCCATTTTCAAAACTTTATTATGTTTGTATGCAAAATTTTTATAATAAAAAAAAATATATGTTTATTTTGAATTCTATAATTTGAAAGCGTATTTCATCACCTTTCTAAAGCAGATTTTGGTTTTTGAATTTGCTCAGAAATATTCCAAATATTTGCATTTTATTGTAAAGCGAAAATATTTTGACCATCTGAAAAAAATGCCAAATTTTTGAAGGGTTAAAACAAGAGGGAGGTCATGTCTTTATGAAATTTCGAAAATCTGCGAAAAGCCCAAGGGACGCAGGGGACTTCTGCTAATAATAAATATAAACAAGAAAGAAAGGTTAATAAGTGCACCGTTCACAAAAATGCAGAGTTTCGTGTATTTTGCCTTTGTATTAATTTTGTTCTCAATATCATGAAATTTAAAAAAAATTATTTTCAAAGATCCGTAAAAAAAAAAAAAATCAGCAAAAGTAACTACCTTAATAATCGATATTTTCGTTAGTAGCTACCTTAATAATCGATATTTTCGTAAGTAGCTACCTTAAAAATCTATTTCGTAAAATGTTTTCGAAACAAATTCTTTTTTGAGAAATATCACCGTACATTATATTTTTAAAAGTAGCTTTCGTTGCAAATAAGAATTATAATATTATTAGTTTTTTTTAAAAACTGATAACTATACAATGAAATTAGCCCGAAAACAATAGCATAAAAAATGGCGGTAAAAGTAGTTACCTAAAGAATCGATATTTCGATATTCTTCAATCGGCACAGCGCGTCGACCGCACGGCCTATTTTCGTTCCGTGAGGTTTGCGCCATTGTTAATGTCATTTGTTTTTTCGCGAAGCAATGTGAGCAAGATTTGTGAACGAAGGTTTTTGAAGTGTTATGTTTAAAAATGAAATAAATGCCGATATATTTTAGTGAAATGTTAACAGTGAAGTGTCACAAAATCAACATGAATCGGCAAATAGTGTGGTGCTATCTGTTTATGTTGACGTTGATGGAAGTCGTAAAAACCAAAGTGACAGAGCAAGGAAATAGTCATGGTAAGAAATCGATTTTATTTTGGTTTCTTGACTCCTAAAATAAATGCATATCTTTGATATTTCTTTTTTAATTGTATTTCGTTACGTAGAAATGTTTTTAACTCGTAGGGAAGACCTATTTCACCTGCTGTTTTATTTCTGGCTTTTATAAAAATAATAATATTGAGTGGAACATGTATGTGGATTGTCGTAATGTGAAAATATTTTCAGTTTTATGTAATAATAACGTAATTAACCGACGCATTGATCAATAAATAAACGACTGAAATGTATTTTTACAATTTTTCCCCCTTTCATTTGTGCATATTTTTATTTATTTTTAATATTAACACTTTTAGGTCAAATAAAATGTCCATATGATCTTTGAAATCAATCTCAAGGGCTTTTTAAGTATGAATTGACTGCTTCAAAAAGTGAAGAAAAACGTGTTACCATCTGAACTATTCATAGCCAATAATCAAACAATAAATGATAATGGACTTTATTATAATATAATTCCTTCCTTTAAAGCAATCATCAATAACCATTAAAGGTGTGTGCCATTGTTTATTTATAGTTTGATGTTATCATAATATTGACTTAATAATTGGAGTATAAATTCAATATTGATTTTTTTTTGCTTGTATCAATCATATCAAATTCTTAGTCATGAAACTGTTCCTACCTACATGGGTAGGACAAAATTAAATATGTAACCCATACCACATTTGTCAATACGTCCTATATTAAAATGGGTACATGTTCATTTCACCCCCTGCTATAAAATTTTAACCGGGTTTGGGTATCGTAGCCCTCTCCCCTTTACAAGAAACTACATCATGCTATTCACAATCATACTGTAAAAAAAAACAAAAATATTCATTTTCATAGTGCACATAATCACATAACAATACATCTAGATCCGTTATTGTCTCATAAAACTAAAACAAATTGTGGCAAGTAACTAGTATACTTGCGTTTTCAGGAAATTCTTAATTCAAATGTTTTTCATGTATGTCAAAGATAAATATTCAAAGAATATGATGTGAATGAAAGAAATATAGGACAGGACGGTGTTTATGTATTTAAGGGTTGCCCTACTGCCAGTAGGCTGTACTTCTTACAGCCTCGTCAAACAGAAGGCGTTATTAACGCGAAGACCTTACTAACATCACGTCGCGTACTTTCTATTTGAACGGCTTCGGCGTTAGAGTATTATTTTTGCATTGCCATTTTACTAAAATGAATTTTGTCATTCGTAGATGATACATTTGGTAAGCTGTCACAGATGCTACATTCATGAAATACAAAAGTTTAGTCAGTGGAATGATTTTGTCCTCTGTACAGTTTTCAAAGCATAAAGGTAAAAATCAGATTGAAAAACATTGTAGCATGGATGGTATTAAAAGGGGTCTCCGGAGCACGATCTGCACACCACTCAAGGTTGAACCATGAAATTTTGTCAAGAATATGTAAGAAAATGTTATTATTTTGAGCAATTGATTCAAAACTTTGAAGAAAGACTCAAGTTTTTCGGTGTATTAAAACAACAAACCATCGAATATTCTTTTCTGCAAACTTTTTGATATTTTATTCAATTAAGTGGGAAATATGAAAAGGCTGGCGGTCCACACAAAATGAGCTCGGGGCCGCAGGTTGCTCATCACTGGTGGGCTTATATGGATACAGACATTAGATGTACCCAGTTACAACTGATACCAATAAATAGCGAATTTCTGACATTTTGTTTACGATCATTGCTGTATCATTCAGTATGACGACGCCTCGTTAGTTTTGTGGTATGTGCATTTCTCTTCGAACCAAAAACTCTCAGGTTCAATAGCAGTCGAAATCTTTTATGACTACTTTGTCATAAAAGATTTCGACTGCCATTGAACCTGAGAGTTTTTGGCTCGAAGAGAAATGCACATACCACAAAACTAACGAGGCGTCGTCATACTGAATGATACAGCATTGTCCTATGCTAATGTGTCTTTAAAGCAGTTTAACATGTTATAAACCTATGTTAAAGGGTTTATATTAAATACTACATGCATTTTAGCCGGGATGTTTTGTAATTTATTTTTAATGTACTAATTTCTATTTTATAAAACAGCTAAAAGTAGTTGTCATGAAATTTTACATTTAGCATTATTTTTTTGAAATGTCTAGAGTTAACACCTACATAATACTTGTAAGTAGGTAGATTTTCGTATTTGTTGTTGCCAAGTTTGTTACAAAAACAATTTCTTGTAGATTTTCATATTTGTTGTTGCAAAGTTTGTTACAAAAACAATTTCTTGTAGATTTTCATATTTGTTGTTGCAAAGTTTGTTATAAAAACAATTTCTTGTAGATTTTCATATTTGTTGTTGCAAAGTTAGTTACAAAAACAATTTCTTGTAGATTTTCATATTTGTTGTTGCAAAGTTTGTTACAAAAAACAATTTCTTGTAGATTTTCACATTTTTTGTTGCAAAGTTTGTTACAAAAAAACAATTTCTTGTAGATTTTCTTATTTGTTGTTGCAAAGTTTGTTACAAAAACAATTTCTTGTAGATTTTCATATTTTTTGATACAAACTTTGTTACAAAAAACAATTTCTTGTAGATTTTAATATTTGTTGTTGCAAAGTTTGTTACAAAAAACAATTTCTTGTAGATTTTCATATTTGTTGTTGCAAAGTTTGTTACAAAAAAAACAATTTATTGTTTGTTTATTAAACTTGGTTCAACAGTTCTGATAAAAATATTGTTTCATATTGACATATAGTGTGTTTACTAACTGTTATCTAATTTATTATTATTATTGAAATTTGTTAGTTAAATATTATCAATGATTAAAGAACTGTTGGAAATGTTACGTACATACATCGTTCTAAGACATCTTTTTTTTGGTTCTTACGATTTTATGCTGCAAAAATGTTATTGTGATAATGATGTTAAAATACACAAGTAGATCATAAATCAAAGATTATATCTATGATCAAGGAATGTGCAATAGGTGTTTTTATTTGTGTATTCTGCATTGTAAAAACTGATTTAGTTATATGCTGTTGATTTCCCGTAAGTAAATAAGAGTTGGTTTCATCCCAGAAAACACTTTTTATTTATTTATTTGTAAGAAACAAACAACTTGTACATAGTATTCAAAGATACTTAAATTTAGATGCGAATTCAACTGAAGTCAAGCCAAAAATGTTTCTTATGCTAAAGTTACTTGGAGATAGAGTGTTCTTGTATCTTAAAATTAATTTTAGGTAGGATGGAGCGGAAGGGGAAATATAGGATAAGGATAGGAGATGCTCCCAAGACATTCCACACTCATATTAATTTACGTTACTTACCTACTTCTGTTCAATATTTATGAAAGTTATTGCTAAAAATGTCTTCATTGTGAAATTTTGATATACTGGGAATTAGGGAATTTTTTCTAATGTTGGTTCTTCATGTGGGCAAATTAAATATGGATTGTTGTGTTGATCTTGACGGAATATCATTTTTTTAAATTGGTAAGCTCTGGCGAGTCCCGGCCTTTATTTGGAATTTTAAATATCAAGGTTTGGTCATAAATGAAATATTGTGTATGAAGGGAGTTGAAGTTGTGAAATTTGGTAGATTCGATGTAATTTGAAAAATGTAAGTTTAGTTTATATTTTATGCATTTAAAAAACTTTTTTTATAATATTCTTTCGATTCTTTCAATATGGGCTTGGTAGAAAGGATTCCAGATCAGTGTGCAGTGTTCTAAGTTGGGACGGATATACACGGTGTAAAGGGAATATAGAGTCTCTATGTTGGCGAAAGGTTTTGATATATGATTTACATTTCCCAGCATTTTGTTGGCTTTGTTGATGACTTCTTTAGTATGTTGGATAAAGTTTAATTTAACATCTAGTATTACCCCAAGGTCTCTGATAAATTCTACATTCTACTTTTTATATTTTGCGCCAGAAGTCTAGAGCCCCTAATTTTTTTTTTTACTTACCATCTGAAACAGCTTCATAATTATTAAATTATTTGTTTAACCTTTTTGTTTAGCAAGTTAAATAAGCAATTCTTTTGTATTTTAAGTTCCAGGTTGCTACCTGCTTCCTTCTTGTATTCATGATATAGTGTCAATTCTTAATAATAATAATACACATAAAAAGATTATTAGTACGTGATTAACGTGTTTTTTGTCCTTTTTACCCACCCACGCCCACAATGTGCCGTCTCAACGCTCCCTAATTTTCTCTCGGTCTTCCACTGCCCCCCTGAAAGTCTCAAATGCCCACAAGAGGCCGTTATCCCCCACGTTGAGAACCTATGGTCTAGATAAAATTGCGAGAAACAATTAACAAAATTTCTGCCTCAATACAGGTTCACCTAGTGAGGCAGGCAATGCACAACTAAAAATACTGTATAACTATACTACTCCTGTGTAACCTTTCTTACATTACTTTCTGTTTGTTAATTTTTCTGTACTGATTGATGTAATCTATTTGTAAACTACATTGAGTGTGTAATTTTTTTTTTTTTAGTTATATTGTTGTTATTTCATTGAATAAAGATTATTAAAAAAAAAAAAAAAAAAAAAAAAAAAAAAAAAAAAAAAAAAAAAAAGAGTCTAGGTTTATGGCACCTCCGTAATCATCACGAAAATAAATTAAAAAAAAGAAGAAAGAATAGAAGATTTATAGAAGTTGGCCTTTCTAGTCACTAATCGTATCTATTTCAAGCAATGCTTCGATCCTGGCTGGTGGTCGCTCATCAGAACTTAAGAGAATAGAATTTCTTTTCGGTGAACAGAGTTATAGTGGTTATCATATAAAATAATGTGTTTAATATACAAGCAAGAATGCTAAAGAAGAAAAGAATATGTGCTTTGAAATTAGTGCGTCATTCTTTCTGTCTCACCCTGCGGAGAAATTACACTATATTTATCTATTCAGCCAAATTTCTAAATATATATGCAATCATCTTTGTGCTAATAATTTTTAATAAACCTACATTTCTACATATTTTCATAGTTATGATATAATTTCTCTAAAGTTATATAATCTAGATATTGTAAATAATTATTTCAGAGTTAACTGTTATCTATATCTTTTGCCAAGTCTTATCTTTATCATGTGCTAAAAGTTGTCTTGAATCAAATTCCAATAAGTAAATGCTGTACAAATAAAAAATATCCTATCATTGATTTTTTTTTGATTACGAAGGTCACCACTTCATATTTTAGTTTTATATTGGATATTGTATTACTAGACTTATAGTCTATTGCTCTAAAACAGGCTTCGGGACAAAACTGCCATTTTCTGTTGGTTCATTGGCTCATTACTTCAATCAGGCGTTACGGTTTTGTGCTTGTTTGTATGCCGCGGTCCATTGCAGGCCCAATCTCTTCTTACACAGCCTCTTATTTATGTTTTCCCCAGCTTTATCTTGAGAGACTAAAAACTGAACGTCCTGTCCCTTAAAATTAACCTTTTTATATTGTAGCTCCAAATCTGCAGCAAACTTTGTGGTGATCTTTTTTCTTCCTGTGTCAGGGTTGCATCAACTGTCTTTTGCAACATAACCTGTTCATTCCTGTTCTAATTTCAATTCTAGGGTGGTTTGATCTCAAATGCTCTACACTGGCTGCGGTCCTTCGCCATTCACTTCCAATCCTCAGTTCTTCCCGTCTTGCTACAATCCCTTCCATGCAGTCTCTCCACCTCTCTATCTGTCTGCCTGTTGGTTGCTTCCACTGGGGTACTTGTTTAGTCATAATTTTTTTAAGGATCTCTAAGCTATATTATCGTCAGTGTAATAAGTAATATGTATACGCACTAACATAACATAAAATGGTATTTTATGTAGGGACAGTGATGCAACATTTATGCATTTTACATTTTTTGAATTAAAAACATCCCTATCATTTCTGATAAAATGTTTTCAAACTTCAATTTTCTTACATTTTAGGCATTATAAATTACCTATCTAGAAATTTGCTTAAATGTCTATATTGCAATGCATATTGCTTAATGTATTATACAGATGATCTACTTAAAGAAATACTGCATTTGTAGCACTCGGTTTCGGAATATGGTATTCCCCTGTCCTAAAGAAATATGGGAATTTATTTTATCAACGATGAAATCAATTGCTACGCCACAAAACCACACAACCCAGCATTATTAACAAGCTGAATAGTCAGGTACTCCCCCACCTTCCTCTACCCTGTCTCCTCCTCCACCTTACTCCATTCTGCCTCACAACATACCCCAATTGGGAATTCCATAGTCCCTCTTGCACCGGGTAACTGGGATTCTTGCGCACTTAAAAAAATTCCTAAAATTAGGACAACTCTTCTGGACAGAACATGTGGCGAGGAAAGAAGATAGTCGACTACGAAAAAACTTTTCTATATTACACTGCAGGTTGAAGTAGTTTTGGGAGGCCTAAATTTAGGTGGCTGGACAGTGTGTAGACAAACACTGTATCTTTGGGCATAAATAACACGAGGAACACAGGAGAAGACTGGTAGTATTGGAGAAATTTTTTAAAGACAGCTACGACTTTTAGGGTTGTAGAATCGATAACATTAAAAGAGTTATGGATTCATTATGAAAATATATGAATACAAGAGTTCATTATGAAAATATAATTTGGTCTTTGATAATATTTTACAGATAGTCGACATTTAAGATGACCTAAGATTCCTATAACCTGCCGTTGCAACGTATTGAAACAATTGCAATCTTTGTATCGCCAGTGGGTACATCAATAAGACATTTGAATGCAATAAGTATTATTAATTCATGTTTACACTGTGGGTGTGACACTATAATAAATCATTTATAAATATGGAAACAAGCAATATATCTTTAGACACAGTTTTATTACTGATAACGGAATTAGAAATGTTTATATTATTGCAAAAACGAAAGAAGTAATTTACTTTATAACTGTTTTGTTATATTGTGTTTGTTCCCGAGACCATATAAATGATTGTAGGATAAATTTAAAACCAGTTTAACATAGATAAAGAAATTAGTAATTTAAATGGATGAATTATGAATACAGGGTAGGTAAAACTGATCTATCAAAACATGTATGTACAATACGCAATCATTTATCCATATTCTGCTTATCTAAACCTCGATAATTCAAACTTAAACCTCATTTATCTGAACCTCAATTGTTCAAATTCAAACCTTAATTGTTCAAAATCTCGATTACACAGTTTGTACAAGACAAATAATTTGAATCATCCAAAATAGCCGATTACATGAAAGTGGATCAATATTGAACTCACAATCAGACGACAAGTCAAATGTTTAGACCACTACTCTGTGTAGGATATGACCGAACAGGCGGCAGCACTAGCAAGCGCCTCAGCATATATCCAATTTACCTTTTCATAACTTTCTTGAGCGAATGTGTGGACTTACGCAACATCCACTGTAGCGGCAAGATTCCTCACATATTTAGCGATAGCCCCCAAAACTTAACAAAATTTCTTGAATCTCTTATTATATGGGGTATCTCAAAAGAAAGTTTATATTTGTTTTGCTTACTGAGTGAATGCAACTTTTTCGAGGGGCGCGGGGGGTATGTCGATGAGTAGCCTGGCTCTTGGGAATTCAGTCGCTATGGAGAGTTTCTTGGGAGTGGACCGCTCGTTGTGCGTGCGCGAGTATTACAAAAATGGTGATTCGGCGACTGTAACGTATATAAGATTCTGCAATATTTGAGGTTTTCATCACTTAAATGATGTGCCAAGCATTCCTCTCATTCGAAAATGGGTCAAAAAGTTTGAAGAGACCGGTACAACGCTGGCAAAACCAAAATCCGGGTGACCAAGGTCATCGAAAACGGTAGAAAACTGTACGAGTGTTAATCAGTCTGTTTGTGATGACTCAAACCTTTCGATTCGGAAGTGCACAAGTGCTTTAAATGTGCATAGTTCATCATTACATCACAATTTGCACAAATACTTAAAACTGCATCCCTACAAAATTCAGTTGGTGCAAGAATTAAAGCACCAGGATGCCGGTCAAATATCCGTCATGAAATAGTAGCCATCACGGAGTCTACCTGCCGAGCTCTCATAGGAAATCTTACTATTAAATTAAATGAATGCCGCGAACGCGAGGATTTACATTTGGATGATATTATTTTTAAGAAATAAAATCCCAAATTGTGTATTTTAATATTTTGAAAATTTTTTCGATAGAACCCTTCCTTTTTTTTTAAATCGATCCACTAAATATGAACTTTCTTTTGAGATACCCTGTATCTTGATTTCACTGACATGAACTTTTTGTTTCTTGCTTTATCTTTTTCTTTGTTTGTTGTTGCTTTACACATTTACAGCCTTACTTATAAAAAAAACTTTCTATCCATTAAACAGTGTTTAAGTTACACCTTGACTGTACATTTTCTATTTCAAATTATTACTAATAAAAAATGTCTTTAACTTGCTGCGGTACAAGATGCAACATAACATTTTGGTAAATTCCCGGTCCCAGTCAGTTTCCCGGCGAAATTAAAGTTTTGATGTATGATATCTAATGCATCATTCATATCATGTTTTTGTTCATAATTTCTATCCCAATGACCAATTCACCGTTATATGTATGATTAAATATATTTACTATTATTTGTATTATTTTTCGTTAGTTTTAATCGAGTAATTCTGCAATAATTGTATATTGTAAATTATTAAAATTGAATTTTATTGTCTTAATTTTGTAAAAACTTCGTGAAAGTTATGTTTTTTGTATCATAAATGTCTAATACATGTGTTGGGAATTATGTACCTATCAAAGAAATAAATGTTTTAAAATGTACAAGCAATGCGTTCAAAATGTCAGTTTTTTTATTGTTATTTTTTGGGAATTAAAAGCAAACATAATTGGAATATGGATAAAAGTGGTGGCAGTTTTATTGCAAATTCCTTGAATTAAAGGTTAATTTAAATAAAAAAATTTAATAAGTAAAAATTTTGATTTTTTTAAATTTCTTAACATTTTGATTAAAATGGTTTAGAGTAAGGCGGCCAACTGTCCCGCATTGACGGTTGTAGTCCTGCATTGAAATATTTAATGAAATAGTCCCGCAAAATCGTTTAAAGCGTCCCGCATTTCCTATATTTTTGTAATATTGTTTAAGGTAGGCAAAACAACTTTCTTAATGTTTAGTCTATTTTAACCATTTCCGTTCATCCGTGATTAAGTTGATGACAATATTTGTCCCTAGAAAAGTCCCGAAGACATCGATCTAGGGATTGGTTTATTGGGATTAGTATATTTATGCAGTGTAGTATTGAATAAGTTCAACCCGTGACACGTAATTGATAACCCGTATTTGTCATTTAAATCAAATCAAATAATTTGTTGACCATGCCGCCGATCGCGAAAAAGCTAAGTTGTAATTCACTGAATTTCAAAAAGAATTTTCTTTCTCGCAAAAAAATGCGTTCTGTGATAGTACTGTGATTATATCATTAGGGGCCGGTTGTTTAACAGTTTTGGATAGTAAGAGAACTTGATCAAAACTTTCACAGAACTTGAATATTAACATTGCAATGAATTGTTCAATTTCTGTGAAACAACCTTCCTCGTCGTTCATACGGTTGAGGAAAGTGGCGGTTGCCTTCGACTATTAGTTTAGTTTAGACTAATTGATTAGTTTACGTTCCTAATATCCAGAATAAGCAATTTTATTATATCCAGAATACGATTTTTCCATATCTTTCGAGAAATGAAAATCTTTACATGGAATGGCTCCATTAGTTTTCTTCACATCATTATTTACAGGGAACTCGTCGCCCCCTAACTGTGAAGTGTTCCACTAACTATGAGATGTTCATGTTCTGAGTATAGTTTTAATGCGCTGCAAACAGATATTCTTAATTATAAATAACCAGTTTTGTGTTCAGAATGTTAAATTCCACTTGGATTCATCTGACATATTTCGACGGAAAACATTCTCTTATTCGAAGTGCAGTTGTAAAATTCTAGTTGCAGTTGTATATGCTGCCAGAATCAAAGAGTAACCATTTTCAAGTTCGGATTGTAGTTTTAATGCGCCACATACAGATTTAATTTAAACCAGTTTAGTGTTCACAATGTAAAATTTTAACTGGATTCATCTGATGACATATTTCGAAGGAAAACATTCACTTATTCGAAGTGCAGGTATAAAAGAAAGTGCTAGTTGCGGACTATGCAGTAGCGTAGCGAGGGGGAGGGGTGAACCACCCCGGGTGCCACCCGACGGGGAAGTGAAACTACACCCAACGGGATGTGACACCCGACCGTGGAAAAAAAATTACGAAAGATATTGTCACAAAATTATTGAATACGGTGTTATTTTCGTGCCTGACGGTCTTTTTATAGACGAAAATAGCCTATTTCTGAAATTTTCTAGCCAAACCCCACCCCTCAGTACGGATCAATTTTTTGCACATTTGTGAAGTAAAATTAGGGGGGGGGGGGGGGGGGGGGGGGGGGGGGTGACACCACGTTATCCGCCCGGGTGCCACCCTTGCCAAACTATTTTCATGTTCCGAGTGTAGTTTTAATTCGCCGCATACAGATTTAATTTGAACCAGTTTTGTGATCAGAATGTAAAGTTTGTGTTGTGGATTCATCTGATGATACATTTCTCTTATTTGGAGTGCAGTCATAAAGTTCTGACTAAGTATCTGCTGCCAGAATCAAAGAGAAACCATTTTAATGTTGTGATTGTAGAAAATTTCTAACGTAATAATAATAATAATAACGTAGTATTTATATAGCGCAGTTTTGTGATATTTCACTTCAAGTGCGCTTAATTATAATAAACTTAAAATTAATCCTATAGTGTTCCTTACGAGTCCTTACAAAATACAAAATTGATTAAATTATGTGAAACAAAGAATATACAGTATACAAAGCAATTCCTAAAGAACAATATTAACAAAAAGAATTCATTAAAACTAAATTATAATAAAGAATAAGAGGCAGTTTACGTTTAGAAATAATAATAACAGAGTGCACATAAAACTATAGTAAGGAGGTAATCGAAACCAAACAATTACCAGAAACTTGAGGAACGTGGCTTATTATAGTAGATTGAAAAAGAGTTCAAATTCATGAAAGGTACGATTTTTTAAATAAGCTTGTTTTTAAAGCTCTTTTGAATTCAGCCAAGTTCTGGATATTAGTAAGAGCTGAGGGAAGTTTGTTCCAAATGAGCGGGCCAGTTACACGAAAAGATCGATCATAATAAACTGCTCGATTTGACCTAGAAAGTTTGATTAAACGATTAGTAACATCTAGATCTGCTGACCTTAGAGTAAGCTGCCTATCGCTTAAGTTTTGTCGGACACATAGTTCCGATATATAGGCTGGCGCCATTCCTTGCAATGCTTTAAAGGTCATTAAGCAGATCTTGAACTCATTCTTTCAGGACATCGAAGCCAATGAAGGCGATCCCTTAGAAGCGGGGTAATACGTACGTACCCCCCCCCCCCCCCCCCCCAATTGCATTGATATTTTACAAAGTTGGCCGCATTAGTTTAGAGGCAAAATGTTTAAGTAAGTTTGTTTGATAAAGTTTTCATGTTTGCTATTCAAATTTTAACTAACTAACTAACTAACCATCACGCCGTTTCTCCGCAGGGGTAGGCAGAGAGGACGGACCGCCAAACAACTCGATTATTTACAAATAAAAGCAATGTTTGTATTGAATATAACAATCTAAAAGGTAATTTTATCTAGTTACTAAAATGGTATTACTTTTTATGACATATTCAAAAATAAAAAAAATATGGATAATTGGATTTGAAATATTGTAATTGGAATAATTTGCAATTGAAATACTTACTGGATAATTCCTTGAGAAATTATTATTAATAACACTATACCCAAAAGATAAGCAACCCTCTTTGGCTGGATAAGCATTATCTTTCCATGAACTATTTTTTGTCAGTTCCATATTAGTAAGGTTTTTGGATGGTTGTATTGATGAACACCGTTATTGGATGGTTGTATTCATTCTTAGTTATTTATTTGTAATTGTTTTTAATGTTAACCCTCTCTCCGTTGTGTACATTAATAAAATAAAATAAAAATATTTTGCAAATAAAATGGCAATACTATTGCGAAAATCGATAAAATGCAAAAAAAAAACACAGAACAATATCTAAAAGGAGATAAAACTTTACAGCAAACAAAAAAATAAATTACTGTCAATATTTTAATTGATCGGTCAGTGGCTGAGTTGGCATCGCATCTGGTTCCTACCCTGGCATAGAAGTAGTTCAATACCCCTCGGCTGGCTAAACTCGATAGTGATACTATGTTGGTATTTATTAACCCCTCAGGCTAATTTGTTCACTTTTCAGAACAACTCATATAGGTCATCACTATGTCTCCCTTACTATCGTAGTGAGAAATACGATCTAAATGGTGTTGGAAAGAGAAAGCACAATGCTTTATATTCAAATCTATGTTAACCACAAAAAATTAAATTGTACACCTTTATGAAACCAAAGTTTCCGACCATAATTTGAAAAAAAAGAAACTTTTTAACATGAAATGACAAAAAAGTGAGGTGATGATATTTCTATTTTTGAGACTGACAATTTATGGTGGAATTCCATTATAATATATCCAGTTACGGTCAAATAAAATTAAGTGGAAAAAAGTTTTGCACTGGTTTTATTATAATATATTGAGGTGATGACAACGTTTATAATACATTTGTCTAATAAAACATGTATTTTTTTTTTCGTTACTAATAATTTTTGTTAGAAAACACGTAAGTTGAACTATTTTTAAAATTAAAACTTTTTACATTTAAAAAATTATGTGGTTGTTTCCAATAATAACATTTGAAATCGTATTTCATCACCTTTCAAAAAAAGTCCTTAGTTTTCAGATATGTTCAAAAATATTTTATTTAGTTGTATTTTATATATAACTAGCTGATCCGGCGAACTTCGTATCCCCTCAGAATCAATAACTGCTGTGTTAACTTATTAGCTGAATTAAAGTTAAAAATTACACAATGAAGCAATTATCGAAGCGCAACCGTTCGTGTTTTGTTTTTGTCAGTATCAGAGATGGCATTGTGTATGGATTTAAATTTAAACGTGTGAGTGAGATTTATTATAATTATTGTATTTTTTCTTTGGATGCAGACGTACGTTCACCATTTGTCTCATTTTCGATTTTGACATTTAGTGTGTAAAGCCGTGTACAGGTTGCTGTAACATAACGTGCAATGTAACACGCAGTGAAAGAATATGCCGTCCACATTGTCGCAATGTATCATGCAATGTAACGGAATTCCCACAGTGTGGACGCCTTGCGCGCACGAACCGTGCACACTATGCGCACGAACAGAGTATTTCAACTCGTGCGCGCCGCAACCCACAAAGTGTCGGTATTTTCGTCGAACACAAAAGGGGCGCACAGTGTGCGCGGAGTGTCAGTGTGGACGGCTTGTTTGTGTCTGTACGCGGAACGCATGCGAACAATGGAGGACTTGTTCTCGGCAGACTGAGTTATGTTCACTGCGCGCATGCCGGAAACAGATGCGAGCAGGTAGATGCTCGGTTCGGTGACCAGACAACTCAGAATGAAACCAACTCAGAAGCACCTCAGAAAGGTCATTAAGAGTGATGATAAAAAATATATAAAAATTGGTTAAATAGGTTAAGTTAGGTTAGGGTTACCGGCTATTTTAAAATTATTTTTTCATAGCTTTTAATGACCTTTCTGAGGTGTTTCTGAGTTGGCATGGAACCGCTCGGTTCGTGCGCGCTCTGCTTCCACACTTATGAAATGTTCCTTTCATGTTACATTACAGCAATCTGTACCCGGCTTAAGAAAGAGGGGCATTATAATGTTTAAGAACAGTAGAAAAACAATCAGCGCATTGACATTTGACTTTTTTTAATTTTTGGAATTCACTCACTACTCAATATTATACTTTTCACAATATTCCTGCAGCTCTTTCAAAAGATGAGAATTCGTTCCATACAAAATGTATGATGAAAAGAATTTTCTTCATAACTTTTTTTTTTGTGAATTTTTCCGATGTTTAAATAGCTATTCTGTTATTTGGGGCGAAGATAAATTCAACAAATCAGAGATCATAAAAATCAGTCCAGCCGTTCTTAAGTTATAAATGGTGTAACTAACCCGACTTTGTTTTATATATTAACCCCTCCGAATTTTCGCGAATATTCGCTTATGATGTCTCAAACGAAATGACATTTTACGAAAACTTTGTGTTATTACCGCTTCACAATTAAAGCTCTATAAATGAAACATTTCTCAACGTAGCCGAATAGTAAAAACTGTTTTAGAAAGGTTACAAAATAAGCTTTCGAATTATTATATTACAAATAAACATTTGTAAATATTAAAATTTAGAATGAAAACATTAAAAAAATGTAAAAATGACACGTGATGTTTTTATGTGAAAACGGTACTAAAATCACAGATTATGTAAACAACAATACTTATTCTATTGTATAAATGTATAATAAACACTTTTGTCACCTCACTTTTTTATCATTTCATATAAAAATATTTAAAAAAAAATTAACAATGTCGAGCGCGATCTAGCCGCCCGTAGGAAATTTGGCAGGTAAAATTATGTGTCAGATTGCGCGAATGACAGAATATTCTTGTTATGTATTTCTAAGGACAACTTGAATAGGGATGTACAGCTTTTTCCACTATCGACTTTTACTTTTTGTTTTAGGGATGTCACTAAAAGAATAACGGAGTTAGAACGATTTCTATGGAGACACACGTGTTGACGTATAAACACGCTTATTGTACTTGACTGCTGTCGTATTTCTAACGCATATATCTGCTTACGTTGCTGACTGGTTAAGATATGGTCGAGGCTTGAAAGGTTTAAGAAAGTATTTTATTTTTTACTCTTAGAGCCATTTTGGTCAATGCTTCTTATACAACAACATGCATCAATAAATCCTTCTAAAAAGGTTTTAGCAGATTCTTTTTTTTTTTTTTTTAAATGATTCTGTCCAATGTCCAGGGATTTTGTTATCAACATTGCCAGGAGCTCAGAAAGTGTAGTAGGTGTTCAATAACGATAAACTTCATATCAGTTTTTTTCACATTCTGCTACTAGATTTGTTTATCTCTTTTTGTTTGGTTAATATTGTGGTAAACCTCAGTGTTTTCGTTTCATTAATTATACCATTATTGTTTGTTTTTTTATTGGTTCATAACATAATAATAACCACATAGAAAAACATTTACAAAATAATGACATTTTTGAAATTTAATCAGAGTAATTCTCCTGAAATCAATGTTTATATTATATATTTCTGTCACCTACCTCAGAATAGGTAACACGTAATGCGGTAGGTAATGTAAAACATACAATATTAATAAATTATCTAGCAAGGGAAATATAGACAAAAATACAATTAACACACTTAGTTACTATGTACTAGTTTGAATGTTTCAATTTATGGGGTTGTTATATAAAAATATTTATATTTGGAGTCAGTAAAATTTAAAGTTCGTATAGAGGCTAGGAAGGTACACCTTGATATTTTAAAATTATCAAATCCCAACCAAACTTACACCTCTTTAAATGTAAGCCATCCTTGTTATGTTATGTCCTCTGTGGTCCCCTCGTAAGACCCTCGACTAGCATTCCGAAGGTTGCTGGTTCATGTCCCGACGTGCACAAATACATTTTATTTGATTAATTTGTGTTATTTCACAATTAATTAATTAAAAATAAATCTAAGATACTCCCAGTATCACCCTCGCTTAAGACCACCATTCAGTATTGAAATGTTACTTGAAATGGCTTTAGCCGTGTTTGGTGACCAGATCTGAATAGCCAGATACTTCTCCACCTTCCTCTTCCCCATCTCCTTCCACTCCCCACTACCATCAGCCTCAAAACGTACCCCAATTCGGGATGTCATAGCCTCACTGACTCCAGACGGGAGCAGTTGGGACTCTTGTGAGGTATTCACATCTTAACCCCTCTGAATTTTCGAGAATATTAGCTTTTGGTGTCTTAAACGAAATGACATTTTACGAAAACTTTGTATTATTACCGCTTCACAATTAAAGCTCTATAAATGAAACATTTCTGAACGTAGCCGAATAGTAAAAACTGTTTTAGACAGGTTACAAAATAAGCTTTCGAATTATTATATTACAAATAAATATTAACATTTGTAAATATTAAAATTTAGAATGTAAACATTAAAAAAATGTGAAAATGACTCACATGATGTTTTTATGTGAAAACGGTACTAAAATCACAGATTATGTAAACAACAATACTTATTCTATTGTATAAATGTGTAATAAACACTTTTGTCACCTCAATTTTTTATCATTTCATATAAAAATATTGAATAGAAATTAACAATGTCGGGCGCCCGTAGGAAATTTGGCGGGATAAATTATGTGTCAGACTGCGCGTCTGACAGAATGTTCTTTTTATGTATTTCTATGGACAACTTGAATAGAGATGTGCAGCATGATTCACTATCGACATTTCACTTTTTATTTTACGGATGTAACTAAAACAATAACGGAATTATAACGGTTTCTATGGAGACACACGCGCTGACGTGTAAACACGCTTATTGTACTTGACTGCTGTCGTATTTTTAACGCATATATCTGCTTACGTTGCGGAGGGGTTAACAAAAAAATTAAAAAGTAAAAAAAATCTTCAGTGAAATGTTTTATATAGATATGCTATAATTATTTTAGCTTGTATCTGCAGTTTTATTTACATTTCCTTCCTTTGTTTTACTTGCTGTAGACGTGATAGACGTGTTACTTAAGATTTTCCTGGTGAAAACTTTTAAAAATCTTTTTATCTTTGTTAAAATAATTTCATCTAAGGAACTGACTGTTAAATTGAGATTTCTAACAATGTCTCGATTCGTAATATTCCATTGTTCAATAGATGGCGCTTCTCTTTCCAATTCACTATATATATACACGTATTGTTTAAAATCAGTTTGTATTAAAAAAATCATTCATTGTGTTGATCATTGATCGAGGCCGGAAAGTACGTATGTACAAGGATAGAGAGAATATATTAATCAATTTCTGCTACGGCAATACCATTCTGTGCGACCATAATAAATATAATCTATAATTTATTCATATTATTCTTTCTTACTCTTCTTCATAAGGCTTCTAGCAGAAAGAAACATTCTTGGGTTTCGAATAACCATATATTTATTTGAAAACCATAGGTCTTTGTCAAATGCCTCCAGTTTTGTAGAGTCTTGGAGATTCTCATCCATTCAAAGCCGGCAGTTGTCTTTGGTTCGTCAGCCCATCTCACATGTAAACAATCTCTGTTTTATCCCAACAAACTGCTCCCAATTGTCTTGAGCCAGTGAGACTATGCATCTCCAATTGGGGTACGTTGTGAGGCTGAAGGTAGCGGGGAGGGGAAGGAGATGGGGAGAGGAAGGAGATGGGGAGAGGAAGGAGATGGGGAGAGGAAGGTGAGGAAGAACCTGGCTATTCAGATCAGGTCACCAAACACGGCTAAAGTCATTTCAAGCAATGTTTCTATTATGAATGATGGTCTTTCAGCAAGACGATCCTTAGAGTATTTTCCACTAAAACACCCCGCAAACATATTGTATATAATTTTAATTTCCGACCACCGCTGCTGCAGGATTCCTGAATCATTGCCTTGTAATGGGAGGAGCGAATTTACAATCCGTTATTCATCTTGATCCTACCCACCCCTCATACTTTTTCCTCCCCGGACATTTTCAATCTTACCACTCTAGCTCACTGAAAACTCACAGACCGCCACTGCTGTATACCTAATATTGTATAATTTAGTGTAGTTTACATTAAAAAAAATAATGCGAGTTCCTATAAAAAAGGGCACAAGATATCGATTGACATGCCAGGCATTGATTTTCCCCATATTTTGTATGGTGTGGAAACATGGACACCTAGGGCCAGCAAAAGAAAACGGAAAAGATGCCCTTGAAATGTGATGCTTGAGAAAAATGCTCAGGATTCCATTGACAGCCAGACACACAGATGTGTCCATCCTGGAAGAGCTAGGCATCCACAATATGCTTTTAACTATCTGTCTACAACGTGTCTTTGGATACTTAAGACATGTTGCTCGCCGAACTTGGAGAAGCTCATAGTCACTGGTCACTGGCAAAGTGGTTGGCAGAAGAAGCAGAGGAAGGTCGCCAATGCGACGGAGTGACCAAGTATCCCTGGCATCCGGTACGTCAGTGTTCGCAGCTCTCTAGGCAGCGCAGGACCGCAAGGAGTGGAAGAGTCTTGTCCTCCATGGTTATTGGAGTAGGGGTGACTATCCTCGATAATGATGAATGGAATTGAGAAGATGATAAAAAGGGGCTTAAAAATGAGGGAACTCTGTAAAATTTGAAGAAATTGGTATATAGATATAATAACCTCCCTTGAATTCTGAACCCCCAGTAATAAATCCACGAACCGCTATTGAATATAAGATACTTTCTGATAACGATTGTATGCATTTGAACCTTCACATTCTATTAATATGTCAATTATTTTTAAAAGATGGTGTGTCATTTTACAACATGAGATAACGGGATAGGTCATTGAATGTTAGGTATACCCTTAATCATGGCCATTACTGACGATTATTGCAATTATTCAATCAATAAGCATGTTATATTTATATCTAAACTGTAATTATTATTCTAATTTGCATTTTTATTCACTATAATTATTCCACAGAACAGAAGGGTGATATAAAAAACGTTTAACGTTTGTAGTGTCATTTTTAATCTGAGCTACTACGATCACTTGAAGTTCCCATTGATTACAACGATCAGACATTTTCATGCATTAAAAATTTAATGAACGATTTGTTTTCTGTACTTGACTGAGCAACGTCTTGTTTTAACTCAAACATTTGGTAATTATCTGTCTGTAAATTAGTTTTTGTTATGTTCCGATTCTTGTTCAATTGTCATTGAGATGGTGACATTTCTTTGGATAAATTATTTAATTTTTTATTTGAAATAATATAAAATTTACAAAATTTTAAGTAACCCCCAACACAAAAAAGAGCTGATGACCTGGAAACGCCAGAACAGATTTTCATGAATTGTAGCTAAGAACCATCTCGATCACGTCAGCTTTTAAACAAAAAAAAAACACATCATAATCGGTCCATTAGTTTAGGACCTATGATGCCACAGACAGACACACAGACACGTCAAACTTATAACACCTCTCCTTGTGTCGGGGGTTAATAAAAAGAATGTTATGTAAAACATTTATGGTTTATAATTAACTAGGTAGGTATTTCTAGTACCTAATTACAAATCTTATGATATCAGAGGAAATTTTGGTTTTGATTTATTAAATAAGAGAAAATTAGAAACATGCTTTTTGGATCGAGGTCTATTGTATTCAGAACCATTAGTTTAAAATAGAAGGATTTTTCCAGTAGGTAGGTACTTAATTATTTCAACTACTTTCTAAAAAAAGTGAAAGAATTAACTTGCTTATTTCTTTTGTACAAAGTGAAACTTTCACATCAGCAGTCAAGAATGACCTAGAAAACCGAAATGTTAAATTGGCTGTTTTTTTTTTGTAACTGAAACGTGAGGTTTCGGGGGAATATGAGAATTTATTTTAGTGTTAACAATTTTTTTTTGTATTTTGACATACACAATGTTTTTCTATTTCCAAAGTTTTTATTTTGCCAAAAATTGTGCCTAAATTTTGTACTGAAATAATTGTAAAATATCATTATGACAGCCTTTGTAGTTAAGTGATTATCAACCCTTGGCTACGAATCTGATGGTCACAGGTTCATATCCCAGTGTGCGCAAGTAAATTTTATTTTGGTTAATTTGTGTTGTCACAATTTATTAATTAAAAATAATTTACAGTATATTTGCGGCACATTCTAGATTGGTAGATACTTCCAGTATCGCCCTGATGTATGAAATGTTTCTTGAAATAGTTGTAGCCTTGTTTGATATATGAATAATATGAATAGCCAGGTACTTCCCTACCTTCTTCTTCTTCATTGCCTTCCCCGCCCCACTACCTTCACTGGAGATACAAAACATTATTTCAATTACTAATTCAGCGGAAGAAATTTTATTTGATTATTTATAGAATCAACTTACTTTATGAATTGACTTAATTTATTATTTTTTTTTAGATTTATCAAATGATTACATAATAAGCATTAGAAAAATTGAAATGTTTCATCATTTCAATAAAAATGTTGCTATCAAGGCCATCACCAATTAGGTACTTATTTAATATGCATTGCATATAGATGTCAAAATTAATGATGTACTTTTGCACTTGGGTACTAACCAGGTTCAAGTTACATTGAAAATTAACGCATTATCCATTACTTTAAGTTGTGATAAGATAAGAATTCATTTTTATGTATGACATCGCATCAATAATCTAAATTCCGCAGAGGGTACAACAATATGCAGCAATGCACACTTCCGTAACCTTTACCAAAGAAAAATTGGCATAAGAATGTCATACAGATACAAAATACAATCTAAAATAGAAAATAAAAACTAAGTTTTTTGCCTTATATGATGAGCACCCGGGAAAATTCCCAGACCATGTATATAAATTCCTCACTTTGGGGAATTTATATTGTTATAATACGAAAATTATTCTGAATGAGGATGTCTTTTTTTATGAAAAAATTTTAGGGGGCATACATTAATTATGTGAGCAGTTTTTTTTCCAATTTAGACCCCTCCCCCCCTTGGTGAGATTAAGTGAGATTTGGTTCGAGCCCCCCCTCCCCTCACGTGAGATCAGTGGTGTATCTGGGGTCCCATCCTATCCGATCCCGCCCCATCCTATCCTATTACGCCTCCCCCCCCGTTTAAGGGGATAGGATGGGGCGGGATGGGTTTTTTCTGGGCTCCCTCCCACGTCATTAGACTTTTTCAGCAAACAAAATTTGGATTTTTTTTTTTTTTTTTACATTAACTCCACACAGGAGGCCCTGAGGAAAATAATTTCCCTCAGGGCCTATGTCATCTGGGATGCTGTGTGGAGATTTAAAGTTGACGTGAGATTTTTATTGACATTCCCCCCCCCCCCCTGGTTCAAATGAGATTTCGTGAGATTTTACTGGACCCCTCCCCCCCATTTTGAGCTCACATAATTAATGTATGCCCCTGTTATGATGTGGATGCATCATAACATAATTAACGATTTTAATTTATTGCATTGGTAGTCAAGTACTTTTATGGGAGTTATTTATGGTTTTATTCCGGATCCAAGGGCAGGTTGACAACACCGAGCGGGAGGGTTTTTTCTAAGCAACTCACTCTCGACGTGAAACGGAGCGGGCAGACGCCGTTTTGCGGGGACAGTCAATTGTCAAATTTAATAATGGTGAAAATAATACCGTATACGGAGTAACTCTTCGTAATGCAGAAGGCATCGAGCTATTTACAATAAAAACACGTAAATTTGTTACAGACTACTTTAGTTTTATTTTATTCACACTCCACCGGTTTCGGAAGAACCGTTCCTTCATCAGGAGAATATTAAAACTAACCTACCATTCAGAATGTTGCTAGACATATACAAAAATTTTAGGTGTTTGAATGGGAGGGGATAGTTACGGGATTTCCGGCAAGAACGGAGCGCTTTACTGGGGTTTAACACAAACCCGCATACGCATACCTCTTAAGCAATCTAGCATATCCCTGGGGGTACCCGTACCACTAATTGAGAACCACTGGAACGAACCCAAAACTTTTTTTTTTTTACTCATTTTGGCCGATCGCCACATAGGATTAATCTGATGGGTTAGATTAGATCAGGTTTCAAGCTTTTCTTTTTTATGTGAATACCACACAAGAGTCCCAACCGCCTGGAACCAGTGGGACTATACCATCCCCAATTGGGTATGATGTTAGGCTGAAACACTCTTTTCAGCTAAAGCTTGGGAAAGTACCTGGCTATTCAGATCTGATTGCAAATACGGCTAAAGCCATTTCAAACAAGATTTCTATTCTGCGTAATGGTGTTTCACCAGTGCGATATTGAGAATATCTACCAGTCTACCAAGCTATACATTTTAAATTAATAAGTTCTAAAATAATCTAGTAGAAGTTGTTCAAGTATGTGACAAAATGATTTTTTATTTATAATATGCTAAAGTAACACGAAGGTAATAAAATAACCTAAAATATATTTTTATTTTTAACCCCTCAGGTCTCCAGCCTATATTGTCAAAAGGTCAAAATATTTCCGCTTTGCAATAAAATCCAAATAAATAGAATATAACTAAAGGCATCTGAAAACTAAAAACCGTTTTTGAAAGGTGATAACTTTTGCAATTCGAAATAAACATATAACTTTTTAAATATAAATTTTTTTAATGCAAATATGGCTAATCTTACGATTTTTCTATCTGAAATTACAGAAAATGAAAAAAAAAATAAGAACACACATATTTTATTAGGCAAATGTATGTACATTATCGTCAACTCACTTTTTTGTCATTTCATGTAAAAATAATTATTAAAATATTCCCAAAGTTTCATAATTTCTTTTCAAATTGCAGTGTTAAACTTTAGATTCATAAAGGTGTACATTTTAATTATTTTACAGTTAACTTTTCGATTTGGATATAAAGCATGGTGTTTTCTCTTCCTAAAGCCGTTTAGATCATATTTCTATCCATGATAGTAAGGGAGACACAACGATTTCTATGAGTTTTATATGAATTGTTCCGAAAACCGAACAAATTAGCCTGAGGGGTTAATGCGTATTCAGTCAAATTTCTAATGTCCGAATGTCCCAAGAAATGCAATACATAATCAATTTATTTTTTAATAGTATCTTAGGAGTTTTGAAGCAACGACCTTGCAACATCTAAAAGCAACATCTTGCAATCCTAATGCCGAATAAAATTAACATGTTTATAAGTACACCTACTTATGTACATAGTTGTTTCATTCATAAGATCATAAAGTTGTAGAAACAACTCAATCCCAAAAATAAGTTAAATTAGTCGATTAATTTTACTTATTGTTGTGATTTTTGAAGTAACACTTCTTTGCGCATGCTTGACTTGGAGAGTAAGCTGGTGAATGCGTGATGAGAGCATTATGAAAAGTGTGATCCGGCGAGGCGAACGGAAGTTGAGCTGGAGATTTTTTTTTTTTTTCATTAACTCCACAAAGGAGGCCCTGAGGAAAATAATTTCCCTCAGGGCCTATGTCAGTTATAAGTGATATAAGTTAGTGAAGATAGAAAGAGAGAGAGTTACGTTTCGTATATTACTGTAGGGGCAAGAGAGAGAGGTGCGAGCACACATTTTCGTTCTCTCTTTCTCTCATAGCCAGTTATGTTTCATATATCTAAGACACAGTGCAGGCCTATTGTCTGTATCACACTGTAGGAGCAAGAGAGAGCAGTACGCGTGCACATTTTCTTTCTCTCTTGCTATCTTATAGATGGAGCTAAATAAGTTTTACTTCAGTTGTGTGGTCTAAAGCACACACGTTTTTTTTACATGAACTCCACACAGTCTTTTTGAGGAGAGGAAGGAGTGAACAACGTGGGTCTTGAAGAGACCCGTGTTGTAGGAGGGAGGAAATACAGAGGCTAGTAAATCATTCCACAGCTGAGCTGTTACGCCGGGTACAGACTTACGAAATGTAACATGCAATGTAACACGCAATGAAAAAATTTGCCGTCCACATTGTCGCAATGTATCATGCAATGTAACAGAATTCCCATAGTGTGGAAGCCTTGCGCGCACGAACCGTGCACACTACGCGCACGAACAGAGCCTTTCAATTCCTGCGCGCCGCAATCCGCCAAGTAGCGGTTTTTTCGCCGAACACAATGGGGCGCGCAGTGTGCACGGAGCGTCAGTGTGGAAGGGTTGTTTGTGTCTATACTGCAGAACGCGCGCGAACAATGCAGGACTTGTTCTCGGCAGGCTGAGCTATGTTCACCGCGCGCATGCCGGAAACAGATGCGAGTAGGTACATGCTCGGTTCGTGCGCACGCTGCGTCCACACTTATGAAATGGTCCTTTCATGTTACATTGCATGTTATGTTGCAGCAGTCTGTACCCGGCTTTATACTCAAGAACGAGTCGTAGAAGCAAACCGTTCTCATGCGACAAATGTCAACCGTGTACATATGTTGGTTGCGCTTTTGGCAGGTTTGCCGACTGCACCGGTGCCGAAGGGATCAATGATGCTAGTTCCTCGAAGCATCTTCCATTGTAATACCGTTATAAGGATAGCATACCTAGTTGACGCCTGTGCTCTAAAGATTGAAAAACATGGGGGAATCTATCAAACAGACCGCATGTTTCTGCACAGAGCCGAGGGCTTTTTCAGGTAGTTTGGGACTCCGGACTAGAGGTGGCTACCAAATTCAAAAGGGGTGCCCTTGTGATTTGTAAAGGGTCAACAGTTGTGTACTATTAAAGTATCTTCCAGCTTTGTACAGTATGCCCAGCTTCTGAGTGGCTAACTTCATTCTGGCTTCGATGGAGCCCCCGTGCCTGAGTTGATAACTTAGAGTTGCACCAAGCACATCGATGGAAGACAAGTTGGAAAGATTGCTTCAGTTGAAGAAGGAGACTAGATTGTCATTATTATCCCTTTTAGTCATAATCAGACATGATTGGGTCTTTGAAACATTAAATTCAACTAGATTGTTCTTACCTCAAGAGGAAACTGCCTCGAAATGAGTCGTTCAATTTCTATATCCGCTATATCAACTTTCACTGATTCGGAGAAAACCACAAAAAACTGTCACATCTCTGGCGTAAATAAAAAATAGCTTTTTTTTTATATAATGAATTGGAGTAATATACATTCGAAAAGTGTTCATTTTTCAATGTATGTCTAGAAATATTTAAGTAATTTGGATAAATAAAATGGATGTAGCGGATACTCACTTTGTGATTTATACGGAATATAGAGGCTTTTGAAACTCAACTGACCTGAGGGGCGTGTTTCTACACCCGCCATCTTGGCAAAATAACTGCTCGTGATTGGTTGAATTACGATACAGCGGGTTTTGATAGTAACTTCTTGAATGATATAGCGGGTTTTGTTTATCACTCGCAGTTGTGGTTTTTAGCCATGATAAAAGAGGTTTTGAAACTCAATTTTAGATTAGTCTTGTTCCTCGCAAAAATGTGAACAAGATGTCATACTCAGATCATTTTGTCAAAAATAAATAAAAAATCGGATATAGCGGGTATTGAAATTATATGACTCATATAACGAGTTTGTGTCCCCTGTGACACAAACTGATCGATTTCTGTGGTGTTATGCCGTGTTTCGTTTCCTCCTCATTTATTCACCATGTACCGTTTCGGTACAGCCTTGCAGTGTCCATCAACAGGGCAGATGCACACTGATGATTTTCTGCAATGTAAGGTTGTCTTGAATAATACTACAAAAGTCGATCACGATAATACTTTTCTTCGTGAGAATTTAAAGGCATTGCCAAAGTTTTCATTGTCCTTGCACTGGTAATATCTGTTTTATGACACTTAATTGTTCAAGAGTTCAGTTTATCTTACTCGTAACATATATTACTTGTATCAACTTAAATAATGTAATATACACCTAAATTGAATTTATTTTTGTATCAATTGTCGTCAATTCAGATTGTTGCTTCTATCACATGACAAAAATTATTACCAAATAAATTTATCTACCTTTTTTCCACCAGAAGCAATGTTCATGTGATATGAGTGTGTGATATGCAGTTAATGGAGAATTGAAGGCGCAACGAGACTACCAGTCCACAATGAAATTTTGATATCAACCCTAGTTGGAACTGGCAGAGGGAGCACGAAAGTAGTTTAGAAACTCAATTTCGCCAATATTTAAGTTAGTCAATTGTCATTTTTAACCCCTCAGTCTAATATGTTCGCTTTTAGGAACAACTCGCATAGGTCTCATAGAAATGGTTGTGTCTCCCTTGCTATCATGGTGAGAGATATGATCTAAACATTATTAGAAAGAGAAATCACAATGCTTTATGTTTTAATCTAAAAATACCACAAAATAATTAAAATGTACACTGTTATGAAACCAAATTTTCTGATCGCAATTTGAAATTTTTTTGAAACATTGGAATTTTTTATCAATTATTTTTACATGAAAAGACAACATAGTAAGGTGGTGATAATGTTCATAATACATTTGTCTAATAAAATACGGAGGTATGTGAGGTTTTTTTTTCATTATCAGCATTAGTTAAAAAAAAAAGAAAGGTGAGCCATTTTTTATTTATTTTTTGGTTTGCATTAAAAAAAATTATTTTTCAAAAATTATTTATGTTTATTTTGAAGTATAAAATTTGATGGAGTATTTCATCACCTTTCAAAAACAGTTTTTAGTTTTCAGAAATATTCCATTTTTTGGATTTTATTGCAAAGCAGAAATATTTGACTTTCTGACAGAATATGCTCGAGGCCTGAGGGGTTAACTTCTGAAGCACCAAAAGTACCTATTGGATAAAAAACAATTGTATCCGTCGAGCGCCGGTCTATCCGCGTGGTTATCTAACATTAATACATTTAATTTTAAGGATTTTTACCCTGGGCTGGAGCGTGGTTACTCGGTTACTAACTTACTCGGTTATCGGCATTCCAGAGGTTAACCCGATGATATGTAAGTGTGGAGGTATGGATCACTTAGATGGTTTGGATATTATTTTATAGAGTGGGTGGAAGAAGGAAAGAGTGTGAGAAGAATATATGGCGTACAAGTGATTTGAAGTTGAAACAGTGTATCTGGGCAGAGTTGTGTAGCATTTTATCACCCTTGCCTATTATTCTTATGAAGAAATTGTGTTTTTTTTTAAATGCAGGCCGGTGAGATTTTATGAGTGTTGTGACAAACCCTCTCTATTTCTCCAATCATTGTGTAATTCTGATTGTAAATCTGTTTAACTATAAGGATGAAGGACACAGTGGTTGTTTCCTATGTAGATTAGAGTTATTATAAATAAGTAAAAAAAAAACTAGCAAATTACATTATGTGGAATGTTATCACCATTTACTTATTTGTAAAAGTATCCATGTTTTGGAATAAGGGTTCTCAATTTATCTCATTTTTAAAAGATAAGATTTTTATAATAAATTTTGCTTCTTTTTGGAACAGGCAAATGATTGCTGTCAAATGATACCTCAAAAAAATGTCTGTTATTTTGATCCTTAAAATGCTTCATTAACCACTCAGGTATTTTGCGATTTTGCAAGTTTTTTTGTCTTAAACGAACTGTCAAATTTATAAAAACTTTGTGTTATTTCTGCTTCGCAATTAAAGCTCTATAAGTGAAACATTTCTGAACGTAGCCGAATACAAAAAAACTGTTTTGTAAGGTTATGAAATAAGATTTCAAATTGCTATATTACAAATAAATATTAACATTTATAAATATTAAAATTTAGAATGCAAACATAAAAACACTGTAAAAATGACTATGTGATGTTTTTTATGTGAAAACAGTACTAAAATCACAGATTATGTAAAAAAAATCACTTATTTTTTTTTTTTTTTTAAATATGTTTATTTAGTTATTAATTGTACAATAATTTCTCTTACTTAAATCTTACAAAACTGATCAATCAGTTTGATTGTAAAAAATCTCTCATTTTTCCTATTTATTTACTTACAACATATAAAATGTTTGATATTTTGGTGCTTAATACATATCTAGTAATTATTTAATAATATAATACTTAATATTAAAATACTTAACTAATTATTGTAATGCTTATTATAACATAAATTTTATTTTGAACAGTAGTTAAAAGATCTAGGTACCTATTCGTTCACAATATTATTTGTTTTTCATAGATTTAGGTATTTTTATACAATATTTTAGTTTTCATGTTCTATTGAAGTAGAATGATCTAACTTTAGTTTTGATTTTTGAATATGATGTCTCGTTTTTAATATTTTCAGGCAATGCATTAAATATTTCCGGAATTTTATGCCTTTTTGTTCTATCACCGTATACATTTGTAGATTTATTAATAATAAACATTTCTGCTTCTCTATGCCTAGTGGGGTAGTTATGGTTTACAGGTTTTTTGAATTCTGTATTCCAGAATTCATCTAGAGTTAATTGGTAATCTACCCTACTATGTATAGAGAGCACATTACACAAGGAGAACATTTTTTTATAATCGCCATCACATAATTGAACTTTTTTTTTGCCTGATATCAATTTTAGGAAACGGATTTGTAGTTGTTCTATTTTATTTAAGTACGTTTTGTACGTTAATCCGTAACTATTTATTCCGTATCCTATAATTGATTCTGCTAATGCGTTATATATACAGTATAATATATTTTTATTAACAAAGTTTTTTAGGTGATAAAATTTCCCTAATATGGATCTTAATCTATTACATACATTTTCAATATGAATTGACCAATTAAAATTGACATCTACTATAAGACCGAGGTATGTATACTGGTACACTTTTTCTATATTTGGGCAATTACACTGCAGGGATTGGTTTTTTGTGTGCAAGCAATCATATGAATGACTTTTAATGTGCAATTCCTTATCCTGACAATTTGCATGTGGTGAATGTATAAGCATATATTTGGTTTTTTTTGCGTTGATAATAATGCCATTGTCGTGGGACCATTTAATAATATTATTTAAGTCAGTTTGTAAAATTTCCTGAATTTTTTGTGGATTTTTGTCAGCACATATAATGCAAGTATCGTCTGCAAACATGTAGCATTTACAACGTTTTATTACGTTTGGTAAACTGTTTACTTGCATAATATAACACGTAGGTCCCGATATCGATCCCGTAGCTACCCCAGTGTTTGCCAACATTTCATCACTTAAAATTCCGTCAATTTTAACTTTAATTTTTCTATTAAATAGATAGTTTTTAAAAAATTTATTTAAAGGACCTCTAATACCACATTCCTCCATTGCCCTTAGTAATGTTTCATGGTCCAATGTGTCAAAGGCCTTTTTAAAATCTATAAAAATTATGCCTACATAATATTTTTCATTCAAATGACAGTTTATATGGTCAGTGAATTTAGAAAGTAATTGTGTAGTACTTTTTTCTTTTTGAAATCCGTACTGTATGGGATTTATGATTCTATTTTTTTCTATAAAATTTTGTATTTGATTAAAGATAGCCCTTTCAATAATTTTATCAATACACGAGAGAATCGCTATCGGTCGATAGTTTGTGAAATCTTTGTGGTTTCCTGATTTATATATAGGTCTGATGATGGATGTTTTAAGTTCGTCAGGCAAGATACTTTTACTTACACAAAGGTTAATTAGTTTAGTCAGTACTGGGATTATATTATCAGCAATTAACTTCAGGTCTTTAATTCTTATTTGGTCATTGCCTTCTGATTTTTTAACATCCATATCATTAATAATTTTTTTAACATCTTTTTGTGATACAGGTCTAAATCTCATCGACATAATAGCAGGAGTTGTATACGTGTTACGATCTAGGAATTTTTTAGTACAATTATGTCTTATGTCTTTTATTTCATTTACGAATGTTGTGGCAAATTTATCGCATAAAAACTTTGTGTCTCCTTGACTTCCCATATGTTGAAGGATTATTTTATCTAAATTTTGTTTAGGTTTACCTATTAGATTATTTATTTCGTCCCACAGTTTCCTCGGGTTGCCGTTTAAGCTATTTATTACGTTTTTATGGAACGTGTTTTTAGTAATATTAATATGTTTGTTTGTTTTGTTTCTATACCGCGTATATTCTAAACGAAATACCGGGTTATTTGGGCTATTCCTGCATTTTCGGTAAAGATAATCTCTTTTTTTAATCATGTTCTTAATTTCTTCAGTAACCCATGGATTGTTGTGCCTAAGATTATTTTCAAATAATTTTTCTTTTTTCGAGGACGCATAGATATTATCAAAAATATTTTTTAAATTATCGTACAGTTCTGAAGGACATTCAGTTTGTAATAATTTCCCCCAATTTAATAGTTTTAATTTAGAATATACCAATTTATTATCAATAATTTCACTTTTTTTATTTAAATCCTTTGTAAGTACCTCTTTACCTATTGCAACTCCTGTTATATAATGGTCGGATATTTTGTTAGTCACAATACATGAAAATACAGTGTTATTACGGTTGCGAACTGCAATATGATCAATACATGAATACACATTTTTTCCGTTTAAAATTTCATCCCGAGTCACATCTAATATTACATTTTCTAAACCATTTTCACTGAGTAGATTTTGATATTCTGTAATTACACTATTTTTTGTATCCAACAAATTCAAGTTGATGTCTCCACAATACAAGTAGTTTGAATCAGATGAAGTTAATTGTAATATTTGTTTTAGTTCCTTCAAGTATATTTTCTTGTTGCTGCTCGGCGGACGATAAACTGCAAGTATATTTATGACATCTTGATAAACGGTGGTGATTTCTCCAGATATTGTCTCGCAGCTTTTAAAAGAAATGTTTGTTTTCTTAAAAGTATGATGGTTTTTTAAGTACATGATTAATCCCCCTCCTCTTCTATTCTCTCGAGCATTTGCAATCGATGTGAAGTTTGGTATATTGAACATAGGTATTATTTCGTTTTTAATATTTATTTCCGTTAGAAAAATTACATCTATAAACTGCAGAACGTCGTTTACTTGTGCAATAAATGAATTAAAATTCTTTTTCAATGATCTTATATTTAGATGAATAGCCACAAACCTCATTTTGATGTTTTTATCGTTTATCCAGTTATCCAAATTATAGCACTTGATAAATTTGTGAGTTTGAAATGGTGTCGAATCTTCCATGACGTGGATTTAGTAACTGATAAAATAACTGTTCCGAGTCAAAAGGAATTTTGATTTTTTTTTTTTTTTTTTTTTCTTAAATGTATTTGTTTATATCATTCTCATTTTTTATATGGATAATTTTCCCATCACCTTCACTTCTTATCAATATTTTGGCATTTTGTACCCAAATGTATTTAAATTTTGTTTTCATTTTTTGTTTTGTAATGTATAGTAGATCTTTTTTTTCTTTAGTTAGATTTTCATTGATATAAATTCGGTCGTTGTTTCCATTCTTGTAAATGTCATTGTTTGTTAATATGTTTTTTTTTTTTTGTAACCACTCATCTCGATAAGTTTGACGCATGAACTTCACGATTACGTTAGCCGGTTTGGAGTCCTTTCTATTAGGAAGTCTCCAAACCTTCTCAATATTTTCGCAATTTGTGTTTAGTTCTATACAATTCCATCTATACAATAAACAATTTCGTCACCTCTTTTTTTTACCATTTCATACAAGAATATTTAATAAAAAAATAACAATATCTAACTGCGCGTAGGCGATTTGGCAGGTGAAAACTGTTTCTACAAAATAAGTATTTTTTATGTACTTCTATGGATAAATTTGAATAGAAATGTGAAGCTTAATTCAATGTGGATCTTCTACTTTTAGTTTTAGGGTTAGCATTAGAACAATAACAGAGTTATGACTTCAGCGGGAACACACGCGTTAGCGTGAAAACACGCTTATTGTTCTTTACTGCTATTGTTATATTGTCGTGTAAACACGCTTATGGGTCGGAGTGGTTAACAGATAGATACAAATCTAGCAAACCCAATTTACTACTCTTTCACTATTCTGTAACCCCAAAAACTGGGAAAAATTAAATAAACACCGCTATCCGTCTTTCATAAAATTTCCATTTTTATTTTAAAGTTTACATCTGTAAACTCTAAACTGCTTTAAAGTTTACAGGCGTGAACTGTTTGTTTACGCTTGCAGGCAGATTCCATTTTATGAACTTATTCAAACAAAAAAACATAACGTGGAGGACTGAACGTGACCATTAGATCGAATCGAATACCAGCAATTATAGTGCTTGATTTTGTGCTTTATAGCAGTTGTTGTAGTAGTTGTGGGATTGGCGAGTGGCAGTTTATTACTACAATATTATTTTTTCATGATTTAAAAATTTCATTTTGAAATCATTTCATTTTTGAAATTTCACAATATAATTGGGATTGTTCAAAATTTATTGGCCATTGTCATGTATTTCTCAATAACGTTTTTTAAATTGTATTGTTGCAGGTGGAATCCAAGATTCGCTTTTGGATGGAGTGTCAGTTACTTATCAGGTAAATTATTAATTTTCCACTGCTTTGGTAAGATTCTTTGTGTGGTCTAGTGTTTATGACATCTGACTAGTGACGACGATATCGGGAGACTCGGGTCAATTTGGGTACTGTCGCCCCAGGAATCATTTAAATCAACATAACCAGCACCTCTGCCACAGGTCACCCCAAATGGTTCTCTATGTTTGATAACTCAGGGGTGCTCGGGTTCATGGAGTGAGGTTTGTCCGGCCTGCCATGCACCTGTTGGGAGAGACTTGTTTGATGAGACCAGAGATTGAATGAGACCTTTTCACCTCTTTCGGAACATC
This sequence comes from Limnephilus rhombicus, assembly GCA_929108145.2. NCBI lineage: Eukaryota > Metazoa > Arthropoda > Insecta > Trichoptera > Limnephilidae > Limnephilus > Limnephilus rhombicus. The sequence goes on along the minus strand of OV815295.1, from coordinate 24,053,361 downwards.
GACGTGCACCACAGTGGGAGGGTTGGGTTCATACATCTGTCACTCCTGGAGACACCGACCCCCAAATTACCACCCTCTACTCATACCTTTTTCCTTCCGAGAACTTCATCTCCTTCCTTTCCTCAAAAGACCCTTCACACGGTATCCCCAAAGATGACGTGGGCCCTGAGGAAAATTATTTTCCTCAGGGCCTCCTGTGTGGACCAATGTAAAAAGAAAAAACTTTTCCAGATGTCCCAATTTGGGAGGCGGGAATGGGTACCGCCGCCCCGGGAACCTTTATTGGATAACTAACACCTCTGCCATAGGTCACACCAAGTGGTTCGCTACGTTTGGTGATTTAGCAGGGGTGCCCGGGTTCATGGGGTGAGGTTTGTCTAGGTCTTGGAGGCGGATGACCAAGACACACTGAACCCCAGATTTCTACCCACCCCTTAAACCCTTTTCCTGCCCAGAACTCTCCTCTCCTTCCTTTTCCTAAAAAAACCCTCCACACAGCATCCCCAAAGATGACATAGGCCCTGAGGAAAATAATTTTCCTCAGCGCCTCCTGTGTGTAGCTCATGTAAAAAAAAAAAATTTGCATTGGTTCAGTGATTCATTACCAGCCCACTCTTTTCTTCTCTAGGTGGGGAATCAGACTTTGATGAATAAAAATTTAAATATTGATCATCCTGTTATCTGTGGTTAATATAGATAACCTTTAAGATGACACTAACCTGCGGTTACCATGCAGTTGTTTCCCTTTATTTAAATATAGATCATCCTGTTATCTGTGGTTAATATAGATAACCTTTAAGATGACACAAACCTGCGGTTATCATGCAGTTGTTTCCCTTTATTTAAATATAGATCATCCTGTTATCCGGGGTTTTTTTTTTTTTTTACATGATCTCCACACAGGAGGCCTTGAGGAAAATAATTTCCCTCAGGGCCTATGTCATCTTTGATGATGCTGTGTGGAGGGTTTTTTTTAAGGAAAAGGGAAGGAGAGGAGAGTTCTGGGAAGGAAAAGGGTTTAAGGGGTGGGTAGGAATCTGGGGTTCAGTATGTCCCGGTCATCCGCCTCCAAGACCTAGACAAACCTCACCCCATGAACCCGGGCACCCCTGCTAAATCACCAAACGTAGCGAACCACTTGGGGTGACCTATGGCGGAGGTGTTGGTTAATATAGATAACCTTTAAGATGACACTAACCTGCGGTTACCATGCAGTTGTTTCCCTTTATTTAAATATAGATCATCCTGTTATCTGTGGTCAATATAGATAACCTTTAACCCCTCCGAATTTTCGAGAATATTAGCTTTTGGTGTCTTAAACGAAATGACATTTTACGAAAACTTTTAGTTATAACCGCTTCACAATTAAAGCACTATAAATGAAACATTTCTGAACGTAGCCGAATAGTAAAAACTGTTAAAGCCCGCCAAAACAATTTTGCCCGCCAAAACGAGCGGAATCCGAACGGTAAGAGGCGGGGTGTGTGTGTGACGTTATTTGGGCTACGAAAAACACGTCGCTTGGGCATTTTGTGTGGAGATTTTTTTAATTCTTCAATAAGAAATTTGAGTAATTTTTTGTTATCAATGTTAACCGTATATCAGAATTAATGGCATTTAAAAAAAAAATATTGATCATGATTTCATAGTTAACCCCTCCGAATTTTCGAGAATATTAGCTTTTGGTGTCTTAAACGAAATGACATTTTACGAAAACTTTGTATTATTACCGCTTCACAGTTAAAGCTCTATAAATGAAACATTTCTGAACGTAGCTGAATAGTAAAAACTGTTTTAGACAGGTTACAAAATAAGCTTTCGAATTATTATATTACAAATAAATATTAACATTTGTAAATATTAAAATTTAGAATGCAAACATTAAAAAAATGTGAAAATGACTCACGTGATGTTTTTATGTAAAAACGGTACTAAAATCACAGATTATGTAAACAACAATACTTATTCTATTGTATAAATGTGTAATAAACACTTTTGTCACCTCACTTTTTTATCATTTCTTATAAAAATATTTAATAGAAATTAACAATGTCGGGCGCCCGTAGGAAATTTGGCGGGATAATAATTTAGCAAATGTTCCAGATGAAAGTGACAAGTTGTACAACATACAAATTGGGTTAGATAGTGTATATTTACATTCTTTTAGCAAGATTTCTGGAATGCCATCAGGTCCGGTACTTTTTTTGTTAGAGAGATTATTTAAGGATTGGTAAACCTCCTTAAGTGTAATTTGGCAATCGTTTAAGTCAATATTATGGTCATAGTTAAGTGGAGGGATGTTGCATGATGCATCAGAATATACAGAGGAGAAGTGTTTGGCAAAAAGGTTGGCGATATCATGGCCTTTAGTAGCATGAGTTTCATAATAATACATACTTGAAGGAAGATCATTATCAGTACGCTTTTGCGCAACAAATTGCCAAAATTGTTTAGATTTTGCAGTAACTTTGTCTCTGTAACTTCTACAAAATATTTATAACATTTGGCTGATTCGATTTTGGACAGTTCCCTTAATTGAGAAAATTTATGATAAAAGCTTAAGTTCCCAGTGTCTTTAAATAATTTATGAGTCTTCTTTTTTCAATTATTAACTGTTTAAGTTTCGTGCTAAACCAATTTGGAAACTTAGGTTGAGAGTAACACCCCTTAGGAACAAACAATTCTACAGCATGTGATACACATTCATTAAGTACAGCGTCATTAATATCAGAATTTAAAAATAGTGTCGACCAATCAATCTGGGATAGATATTTGTTCATATTAAAATAGTCGCCGTTAAGATATTTGTAGTGATAAGAGACATTTGGTTTCAAGGAATCAAATTTGAAAAAATGTGTAATTTTAATAGAGAGAGGTGGATGATATTTATCCAAAGGTAACAAAGAGACATCAGCTTCACTTACTATGACATTTGGTATGCTAGTGAAAATCAAATCCAGGCAAGAGCCTAGATAGTTAGTGACTGGATTTACTTGAAACATATTCAAATAGGCAAAAAAATTTACAATTTCAACAGCTTGTGGAGAAAGATTACTAGAAGGAGTTTTGACACCTTGATCGTCATTCAGCCACAATATTTTAGGTAAATTATAATCGCCACAAATAAATAGGGAATCAGCGTTTCTAGACACATGTTCAATTGAAGCAGTATGCGACTTATAGACTTCTACCGAAGAGGAGGGAGGAATGTAAACACAACCAAGTACAAGCTTTTTGGTACCAAGTAGAACACACAGGAACAATTGATCAGAAACATTAGTAAATGTTTCTAGAATATGGCAGAGGTATTTTTTGTTTACGCATATCATCACTCCACCACCTTTACACTTAACAGAAGAAGTAGAACGGTCACTGCGGAAAACGTTATAGTCAAAAAATCCAAGTTCAGCAGATGAGATATTTTCAGATAGCCATGTTTCGGTTAAAAATATAAAGTCGTAATTACATACACTGACGTTACAGCGAATAGTGTTCAGTTTCGTATTTAGGCCACGAACGTTTTGATAATACATTGAGAAGGAATTTTTCTCAGAACGATTATTCAAGTTCAACCTAAAAAATTTATCCGAGAAAGTTCACGTCTTTCAGCAGCTTGGCGGGCGGGGCAGTCTTGAGCTCCAGTTTTGTGGGAAGCCGGTTTTCTGAAGAAGGTGCAGGTGGCACATACTGGAGATTTTTCCTTTTTGGGGCAGGCATCACGGTTGTGGCCAACTTTGGCGCAGTGGGGACAGGTGGGTGAGTCTGCTTGGCACTTGGAAGCTGTGTGGCCATATAGTTGACAATGGCCACATTTCAAGCTATCTACCCAGTCTCTCACGCGGTGAAGCTGCCAGTCTATAGCAAGTTTGGTGCGAGATATTAGAGAGTGACGCACAGATGACGGGACTCTAAAAATATTTAATAGAAATTAACAATGTCGGGCGCCCGTAGGAAATTCGGCGGTATAAATTATGTGTCAGACTGCACGTCTGACAGAATGTTCTTTTTATGTATTTCTATGGACAACTTGAATAGAGATGTGCAGCATGATTCACTATCGACCTTTCACTTTTTATTTTACGGATGTAACTAAAACAATAACGGAGTTATAACGGTTTCTATGGAGACACACGCGCTGACGTGTAAACACGCTTATTGTACTTGACTGCTGTCGTATTTTTAACGCATATATCTGCTTACGTTGCTGACCGGTTAAGATGACACTAACATGCGGTTACCATGCAGTTGTTTCCCTTTATTTAAATATAGATCATCCTGTTATCTGTGGTTAATATAGATAACCTTCAAGATGACACTAACCTGCGGTTACCATGCAGTTGTTTCCCTTTATTTAAATATAGATCATCCTGTTATCTGTGGTTAATATAGATAACCTTTAAGATGACACTAACCTGCGGTTACCATGCAGTTGTTTCCCTTTATTTAAATATAGATCATCCTGTTATCTGTGGTTAATATAGATAACCTTTAAGATGACACTAACCTGCGGTTACCTGCAGTTGTTTCCCTTTATTTAAATCTCTGTACATAATTAACATTTCTGTATGATTTTTTGTATTTATTATGTAGTTAATGAACTATGTAAAAATTTCATTTAGAAGAGTTTTACTTTTCATGTACATTTGTTACTTAAATTTTTATTTTTCTGTTTCCGGTTTCGACACATCCATATCATTTACTAGCAAACTTAAAACTGTAACTTTTAATTTTGCTAATGAATGACAACGGATATGTCGAAACAGATAGCAGAAAAATTAAAATTTAAGTAACAAATGTTGTTTAATCCCTTGTTTGCCGCTCGTGCACCGGTGTGTCATGAGATTTTACACGCGATTTTGACCCTTATGTATAAAGAACGTGTATGAAGAACACGGTCAGAATCGCTTGCTCTATTATCGCCCTTTACCATAGCGAAACCTGCAATGCGCCTAGTCACTCCAAATAATTTATATTAATAATTTACCGGAGCGCGGGAATGTGCGCAGTTCTTGCGCATGCGCGGGAAAAATATGTTTATCTACGATTTTAACCCTTCTATGTACAAAATTTGTAAAGAACAGTGTCAGAATCGCTGGACACGAAGTGTCATTTCTGCCACCGGGAGCCGCGTCGTAATTGGTGGTGCTTTTTGCTGGCCTACCCTGGCAAACAAGAGGTTAACAAAGTGGTTCGCTATGTTTGTTGACATAGAAGGGGTGACCAGGTTCATGGGGTGAGGTTTGTCCGGGTCTTAGCGGCGGAGTCTGCCCACTAGCTGCATGGCAGGCCGGATCGGGAGAGAGTGGTTGAGGGAGTCCCTTTGACTTCTCCAGCCTTACTCTCTCGGAACATCGCCTTGCACCGCAGTGGGAGGGACGAATTCATACGTCCGTCACTCCTGGACACACTGACCCCCAGATTCCTACCCACTCCTCATACCCTTTTCTTTTCCAGAACTTCCTCTCTTTCCTTTCCTATAAAGACCCTCCACACAGCATCCTCAAAGATGACATAGGCCCTTAGTGGAATTATTATCCTCAGGGCCTCCTGTGTGGAGCTTAACATGTAAAGTAAAACTCTGCAAAACAAAAATTTCAGTGTGAAGTTACATTTTTCCCTTGTTAGTGGATATTAAAAAGCACTGAGACATTCTGTGAGAACCTAATCAAATATAGTTGTTGTTAACCTAACATTAATGAATTTAATTTGCAGGAGTTTGCCACGGCACCCGACCTGGGTTCGGAGGTGCCGGGCGACGGGGCGCTGGTGTTCTCCCCGCCTCGCCTGCAGTTTGGCCACCGGCAGCTGGGCGTGCCGCACGGCGAGCGTGTCACGCTCACCAACCGCGCCAACCGCACCCTGCGCCTCACCTCCATCTCAGGCAACACCATGCACTTCCACAGCTCCTTCTTTGAGGACAAGGTCAGATTTACAAACTATAACCTGCAGTCCAACCCATATTTGAGAACCAGTTATATTTTTTGTTTTCTTCATTTTTCAATTTGGGAGGCGGGTATGGGTACCGCTGCCCCGGGAACCATTCATTGGATAACCAACACCTCTGCCATAGATCATCCCAAGTGGTTCGCTACATTTGGTAACTGCGTTTGCTGATGCGGATGCGTCTGCTCACCAACTATGTGGCAAGCCGGATCAATAGAGACTGGTCGAGGGAGATCTTTGACCTCTTCAGCAAGACTCTCAGCAGGATTTGTACCGCAGTGGAAGCGATGAATTCATTCGTCCGTCACTTCTGGACACACTGACCCCCAGATTTCTAGCCACTTCTTCCTCTCCTTCCTTTCCCCAAAAAGACCCTCCACACAGCATCCCCAGGCCCTGGGGGGAATTATTTTCCCCAGGGTCACCTGTGTGGAGCTAATATAAAAAAATAAAATCTTTACATCTGAACCAGAGATTCTTAACCCCTCCGCAACGTAAGCAGATATAAGCGTTAAAAATAGGACAGCATTCAAGTACAATAAGCGTATTTATACGTCAGCACGTGTGTTTCCATAGAAATCGTTCTAACTCCGTTATTGTTTTAGTTACATCCCTAAAACAAAAAGTAAAAGGTCGATAGTAGATCAAGCTGCACAGCCATATCAAGTTGTCTATGGAATAGTCCTCGGTCGATCGATCGTTTTACACGACCCGGGTCGCTCACGACACACTGGCGTCATGAGCAGGTCGCGAAGACCCGCTCTTTTCGCGACACAAAATATGAAACTCGATTACGCTTCACCCAGCTACTTTCTACTACCTGAGTCGAGAGAAAAGGTGGCGAAACCCGGGTGTTGACAACCCGCTCGCTCTCTCATATTACATCTATCTATCGTCGCTCGCCCCGCCACTTCCGCACCCGAAACCCAGGTAGCAGTAGTAGAGCGGTTGCGAGAAGTGGGTCGCGAGACACGGGTGCTGACGAAAAAATGACCCGCTCACTCTTTTGTGGTCCGTGAGCGGGTTTCAATGAGCGGGTTATTCACGACCGACCCAGGACTACTATGGAAATACATAACAGCAATCAGCTGTCAGTCGTGTAGTTGACAAAAATATTTACCCGCGCAAATTTGCTACCGGCAGCTCCACCGCGCTCCACATTTTAAATTTTTATTAAATATTTTTATATGAAATGATAAAAAAGTGAGGTGACAAAAGTGTTTATTACACATACATACATTAGAGTAAGTATTGTTGTTTACATAATCTGTGATTTTACTTCCGTTTTCACATAAAAATATCACATGAGTCATTTTTACCTATTTTTAATATTTGCGTTCTAAATTTTAATATTTACAAATGCTAATATTTATTTGTAATATAATAATTTGAAAGCCTATTTTGTAACCTTTCTAAAACAGTTTTTACTATTTGGCTACGTTCAGAAATGTTTCATTTATAGAGCTTTAATTGTGAAGCGGTAATAACAAAAAGTTTTCGTAAAATGTCATTTTGTTAAAGACACCAAAAGCGAATATTCTCGAAAATTCGGAGGGGTTAAACTAATTGTCTCAGTTTCCCTTTTTCATAGCCCTTTTAGCTCTGCAGTGTATTTCTTTAAACCTTCAGGCTTTTAAATGTGTTTACCCACAAGTCCCAACGATGGTGAAGTTTTCTCATGGAATTTCAGAATGCCTCCAAGCTATTTTTAATGTCCTTTATATTTCTTATTTTTGAAGTTGAGATTAAAAAACTACCAACTTAGAAACTAGATAAAATTATCTTTCAGATGTATTTGAAATAAACATTGCTATATGTAAATAATAAAATTTTAATATCAAACATGGAAATGTTTACAAAAAAACTTACTGAATCAATTTTACTCGAAACATCCATAATTTTGAAAGAATTCAATGATTAGAAAACATATTCCTTTTGAATAGGGAATTAGTAAGAAAACTGATACTCTACGTTTTATGTCATGTACAATACAAAAAAAATATATAATTCATTTTTAATCTGTCGAAAAAATTCTGCCAATTTATAATTTGTAAATGGACAATTTTTAGGATTTTTTCCACGCAATCAAGTATAAATATTTGAGACAAACTGAGGAAAAATAATTATTACTCTTTTTAATGATGAACAAATCACATATTTCCACATTAAAAAAATAAAGATAAAAATACTTTTATATTGTATGGACACCCAGGTCAGATCTGTCCCTCAGAGAATATGAGATTTGTGGCCAGTAACGTCCCCCCAAGGCTTGAAGGGACAAATCTTGTATTTTATGTTCTTAGTCTTTCTGTTGTATGATATATTACAATTTGTTTAAATTTCTTTTTCTCTTTAGGTGCTCCCTCCGAATGGCAACACATCTTTCAATGTGGTGTTTCTGGGGAGAGAGAGAGGGCATGTTGAGGCCAATCTTTTCATACACACATCGGATGGAGTGCACAAGTATATGGTACGTAACAATAATTTAGTAAGATGAGCCAGTGTTGAAAATCAGGCAAATCCGGGCAGTGACTATACCAGTCCCAGCGAGAGCTCATACGTATGTCATCGACAATCATCCCCTTCCTTCTCAAATGTCTTTGAGAAGGAAGGGGATGATTGTCGAAAAGACAGAAGATACTAGAACGATGACTTTACGTGTAACCTCTCGCTGGGAGTAGTATACTACGTAGTAACCTTCACGTTTTAAACTTTTTTTTTGTGCTTTACATATTGATGTAATCCTATTACAATGCACATGATATATACATACTTTTAAATGAAACATTTTTACAGTAATTGATATTTTAGATTTCTTGCCTATAATGATTCTAGAAATCTTCAAGGCCAATGTTGAAAATGTCGAGAGACCTAGAGATATCATTTAGCAGCACCATACCTCTTGTCATGATGCTATGCTGGGCCAGAATGTCCGTTCTGCCTTGTGGAGTACAGAGTAAGTCGTGGTGACGACCCTGGCAGTAGTTGTTCGGTACAAACAATTTATAGCATTCCAATAGGTGTGGGCTGTCAATGTAATAGTTTATGATTTTAAAAGCTGTTATTGTAAGTCCCATTCCTTCTAGATTGGAGACTTTCGTAGTGCGTTTTGGAGAGCAAATCTATGTGATGCGTAAATCGCAGATATTCACCATGCATTCTCATATATATCTTAGAAATTTTGTTTGATGTTGGTAAAAATACCACAACGAAACTAAAAAACACTCATTTAATTACATAACTATATTATAAAGGTTAATATACTCGTAATTATCATAAAGTATGATGTTGCCATTTCCTAACACTGCTTAAATCATATATCTCACCGTAATACAAAAGGAGATGGAATGACTTTTATGAGTCCTTTACAATTTGAAGAAAGCACCTTGTAAGACTACTGATATCGATTTGCTGTGTTCAAAATAGAAAAAGGCCCAAACTATTCGGGGGGTTAAAACTTTCAGGATAAATTATACATAAAAAATGTATTTACCAATTCTTTGGTTGAAATAAAAAAAATATGCAAATTTAAAATTGTTGATATGTACTAATTTATAGTGTGTTTTCAGATGTCTGGAACCAGTACGCCTAGCCTATACCGATTACAGCCCTTTGTGGGTATTCGGTTACCGCAGAACGCGTCTTTTTCCCCACTCATTTACATACACAACCCTCATGATTATCTATTACAGGTATGTATCAATCTTTCTTACAACTACAATAGTTTAATAATACGAAAAATTGTGGGTATTTAATAATGGGTGGGTGCATACATTAATATCATTTTTGGCTTTCAAGGCAACATTGCGTTTAAAAGTTTTTTTTCTTCATAATATGTATGTCAATGTCATTTTAATTCCATAGTGTAATGAGATAGTAGTATAATAAACTTTAGAAATAACTTTATGGGTTCACTGATTAGATTTGTGTCGGTCCTCCCAAAGGAAACTTAATTGTTCCCTTAACCCTTCGTTTTATCAAAAGGGTTTTAATGAGTATTTTCTCTCTAGATTAGCTGAACTCCTACCAGAGTTTCACTTGAAGTAGCGCGGTAAGCACCGGGAAGCAACATGCTTTCTAGTGCTAAAACTTGACCTTTTATCGGTCATCAAAGTTGTGACATGTTCCAGGGATCACGATTCCTTGTCCTAATTAATTAGTAAGAGACGAAGCGATTCGGAAATGAGAAAGTATTCAAGATCAAAGAAATAATCGTTGTAAGCTCGGAAATCTGCATAACAATTAGATGGTTTGTTTTTTTTTTTCTAATATTTTTTGATGTAATTATGACCACGTGGGTGTCCCTAAGGAAGCGGACAAAGACAGAGGTGGATGAACTGCGTGGAAGGGGGCTTGGATTAGGACGGGAAGGATTGAGGGCTGGACTCGGGTGCGGGACTGGTTGAGATATATAATGTGAGATATAAAATGATATGAGATTTTCAAGTATATTATGTCCAAAGCCACTCGAGCGATATACGGTGTACGGTTTCGGATTCGACCACATTCATTCCAAAAGTCATACTTCCAAATATTAATAAGGAGACACACAACCTGTTTACTGTGGTGAATCATCTTTTCTCATATTCTTAGGTTTAAAAAAAAAATTTATTTAATTTCATTAAATTTAAAAATGTGTGATTTCTATGCGTTATTACCAACATTTCCCCACCTTGTGCGACAATGTGAGGCAATATTGAATATTACTATTTCTGTATGTTGTTTATGGTCTACTGGAAATGTCTATACCCGCCTCCTTTTACGAAGCGGGTATGGGTACTGCCGTCCACGGAGCTATTTATTGGATAACCAACATCACTGCCATAGATTACCCCATGTGGTTCGCTATGTTTGGTCACTTAGCAGGGGTGCCCGGACTCATGGGGTGAGGTTTGTCTAGGTTTTGGAATGCGTTTGCCCACCTACTGCTTGGTGGGTCGGATCGGGGAGACTAAATGAGGGAGGTCTTGCACCGCAGATTCATTCCTCCATCACTCCTGGACACATTGACCCCCTTGATCCCTACCCAGCTCATTCCTTTTTTTCTTCCCAGAGCTTCTTCTCCTTCCTTTCCCTAAAAATCCCTTCCACATAGCATCCTCAAAGATGAAATAGGCCCTGAGGGCTTTTTTTTTCATCAGGGCCTCCTTTGTGGAGCTAATGTAAAAAAAATGTTAAAATGGTGTCTACATGCAGACTACGTAATACAAAACATTACCTTTATTATTCTATGAGAAGAAGATTAGAGTCGTCTTTTGGTATTTGATAGAAGCAATCAAGCTAGCGACTAAACATATTAGCTGATGCAGAATATTTCCAAATTTGGGTAGCTATCGCTCAAGGGCATTAGCGGTGCTATCCAAATTTGCTTGGCCATCGCTCAAGGGCGTTAGCGGTGCTACCCACATTTGGTTAGCTATGGCACGAGTAGTTAAAAAAGAAAATTGACTTTTGTTGCCCTATACCAATATGACACCGTGTTGACGTTGAGTCTGTGACGTTGCAGATCACAGAGGTGTACTCGTCGGGTGGGGGGGTGGAACTGGAACTGCCGGACGGGTGGAGCGAGGCGCCGGGCTCGCTGTGGATGTTGCCCCCGCACTCCACGCGGCCCGTGGTGGCCGTGAGGTACAGGCCGCATCCCTCTCAGCACATGGCCTATGTCAGGTAAGCTGGATCAATCATCACATTGTTTATTTTTATTGTAACTAACTAACTAACCATCACGCCGAGAGAGAGAGTAGTGAGGAGAGAGGATGGACCGCCAAACAACTCGGTCTTGGCACACACTCGTTCATTTTTATACATCGTCTCGTACATACTCTTCTATTATTCTGACTCTTGAGATGGCCCGACTCATGTATCTGGTTCACTTGACCTTGCCATGTCTTTCTCTGGTGACCCTGACCTCTTCTACAATTCACATTTGCGTCATATATTCTCCTTACACTACTTTAATCATTCATTCGCTCTACATGTCCACCCCATCTTAGGGTCCCTTTCTTAATTTTACTCATCACGCTTACATCAGCCTTGCATTCTTTGTGGATCTTCACGTTTCTCACACGATCATACATGGTTTTACAACATATGCGAGGTGGATACCGCAATTGCTCACAGTGGACAACGAGCGGATACGGCTTTCAATGTCGAAATTTTCAGGAGTTTTTGTGTTGAGTCATCACCTTTGATGAAACCTGGATACGTTATTACACGCTAGACTCCAAGCGACAGTCAAAACAATGAATTTTTCTCGGTAAATCTGTTCCGTAGAAGGCAAAGACGGTTTGATCGGCCGGATATTTCGTGGCCACAATTTTTTGGGATTCGAAGGGAATTATCCTCATGAACTTTTTTCAGAAAGAAAGAACGACCACGGGGCAGTGCTACAGTGAATTATTGGACCAATTCAATAAGAAATTGAAGGAGACAGTCCCATTTGGCTATGAAAACAGTGCTGTTTCACCATGATAACGCACCAAAACATTCATCCAGAACTGTTGCAGCCAAATTGCGTGAACTGCGCTACGAATGCTGCCGTGCCCGCCGAACATACCCGACCTGGCTCCCTGCTACTTCTTTCTGTTCCCCAACATGAAAACATGGCTTGAATAAGTTCAACTCGAGGAAGTTATCGCCGAGACAGAAGCGTATTTTGAATAGTTTGACAAATCGTATTTTTTGGAAGGGTTAAACAAATGGCAGAACCCTTAGGAAAAGTGTATCGACCTAAAAGAAGATTTCGTTGAAAAAACTTGTGTCTTTATTCCTAACACTGGTACTTATTGATCGACTCTCGTATGTTCAAAAACAGCAAATTTATCTGGGATCGAATATGATGCAAAAATATTTCCTGTGCAGTCTGCATTTTGGCAGTTATGTAAATACTTTGAATATAGAGGCTCTGGTCTAAAGGTTAAATCTAAAAAGATCACATTGTGCTCATTCACATCTTAACCTAATCCAACATAAGTAAGCCAGCATGAATCCTTTCCTTTTTCTATTCGCACTTGTCACAAACATCTGTGATCGACTGGCATCCAGGATTCAAATCAAAATTTCTCAAAATACCTAGGACAAAAATTCTTCATCCAGAAATGTGAAAAAACAAAATATTAAAAATGTAAAAATCAATCACTGCAGTATGGATTTTTGCCCTGATTTGCTGAGCGATGTACAGCAATCTAACCAGAATTAATAAATTTCATTTTTCTTTTCCAGAATAAAAGTGGATGGCATAGAAACTGTGCTGGTGGTTGCCGTAGAGGTCATGCTCTCGTCAGAGACGGGTCCTTATGCCATACCCCACGTCATGGACTTTGGCTACGGGGGTACTAAAGATCCCCCTAAGCAGGTAAGAGCATTCAAAATCACTATAAATTACATAGGATGGCGCAATAATAACACATTAACAGGTGATGAAGAAGGGACATTGGACAACCATTCATTTTCTCTTCCATTCCAACCATTCATTCACTTTCTTGTTACTCTCTCTTTCATATCTGTCAAAAATTGGGTGACCGGACAACTCAGAATCAACTCAACTCAACTCAACACCTCCTTTGAAAAGTCATTAATAGTGATGAAAAAAATCTTTAAAAAATTGGTTTAGTAGAGTTTACATTATGTTAGGTTATGGGTTATGGATTATTCAATTATTTTTTTTAGAGCTTTTAATGACATTTATTAGTGGTGTTGAGTTGAGTTGATTTTGAGCTGTCATGGAACCCAAAAATTGAGATATTTTTTTAGGACATAGGTACATAATATTTTTTAGTTTTTTTTTTTACTTATTACCCATCTTTCCTGTCATGTGTCACTTTTTGTGGTTACATCTAATTCAACATGGCATGTTAATTAATATTCAGCTTGGCGGCAAATGATAATGGTTATATGAAATATATTGTTTTTATACAATGACGTCTAACTTAATTATATCGATCACGGAATTTCGAAATTTTTTTTTTTTTACATTAACTCCACACAGGAGGCCCTGAGGAAAATAACTTCCCTCAGGGCCTATGTCATCTTTGAAGATGCTGTGTGGAGGGTCTTTTTGAGGAAAGGTGAAGGAGTGAACATGGGTCTTGAAGAGACCCATGTTGTAGGAGGGAGGAAACACAGAGGCCGGCAAATCGTTCCACAGCCGAGCCATTGAACTCAAGAACGAGTCATAGAAACGACCCGTTCTCATGTGACTAATGTCAACCGTGTACAAATGTTGGGCGCGTGTTTGGCGTGTTTCCCGACTATGCACCGGTGCCGAGGGGATCAATGACGCTAGTTCCTCAGAGCATCTTCCATTGTAATACCGGTAGAACAATTACAGCATTCCCACCTGACGCCTGTGCTCTAAAGATTGCAGTCCGTCTGTTAAGATGGGAGAATCTATCAAACGGACCGCCCGTTTCTGCACAGAGTCAAGGGAAATGCTGTAAAGGACAAAATGTTACGATTTAACGAATTTTGAATAAAAAAAATATCAAACATATCACTCCTTCCCTTCCTCAAAAAGACCCTCCACACATTCTTTAAAATGACATCCTCGAAAATTATTTCCTTCAGGTATCAATCCTGTGTAGGATTAATGTATCTTAGGTAACGCTGTACGGAAACAGTGTTGAAAGCTTATTTTTTATGCCTAACCTGGCTCTCTTTGGAATCCAGTATTGTTGTGTTAGGTTATTAAATAAACTTATTTTTGTGTAATGTGTGATTGTTAACTAACTTTCAGCTGCATATCTACATGGGCAACACGTCACCGCGGCCGGTGCGCATCACCTCGGTTTCGGTGCGGCCGGACGGCGGGGCGGCCACAGCGAGCGCCGTCCGGGCCACCGCCGCCGGGGCTTGGCCGGTCACGCTGCCGCCTTCCTCACTGCCGCACACGCACGTCGCTACGCTGGCCATGCACTGTGAGTTGTGTTAATGTACTAACCGGATGACGCACAAAACGGCCAAATAATTTAAGCTTGTTTTTACATGAGACACGCCAAACTCCTTCGCGAGGGTTACATTTGATTTACTGGCTTCTAAACGGTGTAATACGGCACTTTTTTCTTCAATTGAAAAACACTTCACGGAACTCATTATGCCTAGCTTTTAACGTAGTCACAACAGGTGATAAACACCGACTGTGATTTACGAGTGCTAATAAGGATAGGTGTTAGCGTGCGGGGAGTAGGCGAGGCGCGGGGCGGCGAGGTATTAGTGCATAGGTTTTGAAAAAAAAAACACTGTATCATTCTAATCGGACGAACTATCATTAAAATAGGTAGCTTTAAGCAGTTGGTCGCTTAAAACGGAGTCATGCTAAACGGATATGTTTTCCTAGGACCTAACTATGAAACCTAACTTGAGTAAGTCGTTATAAGCGAAGTCGTTATATCCGAATTCTAATGTACCTATATTTATTTGTGAGTCGATTTTTTTTTGCCCGAATAATACCCACAAAATCCTCAACTAATTTGTAAACATTTGTATGTGATGATAATAGAAGCCTTATTGTATACTTATGCAGTTTAGCAACATTCATGTAAACCTGCACTTTGATAAGTGCTTTAACCCCTTCGGAGTTTTTGTGACCTTTAGTGCACAGTACATCAATAACAGTAGAGTATTCTTGTGCTCTTTACGGCACAAACTCATAAAAGACTTGTTAAAAAGTTGTATCGGTATAATCTGAAAGTCTTTCATCTGCTTTCAAAAACTTTTTTTTTTCATTTTGGGATATTTTAAAGTAACTTGTCGACGAAATCAGGGGCTAATGAAAAGTGATGGCATTTGGTTTTAAGATTTTCACGGCCAAAAGTATTTTCGTTATTTTTTTTGGGGTGTTATGCTGTGTTGCGCTACCTCCTTCTTTAGCCAACATTTCGGACAGCATTGCAGTGTCCGAAACGTTGGCTAAAGAAGGAGGTAGCGCAATATGGCATAACACCCCAAAAACAAATAACGAAAAGTGATGGCATTTGTTTATTTTGATCATTTTAGATGTCTAGGTCCAGAGCTTAGAATTAAAACATTGCTTAAAATGGCTTCAGCGGTAATATCTGACCAGATATGAAAAAAAGATTTTCTTAACCTCATTATTATTTTAGCCACAGGCATTGTACTCGCGGTTTCGTAATGTCTCACGACCCATCTCCTGTGGGTTTAAAAAAAGGTGGATTCCTGTGTTATATTTTGTGTCAATTTCTAGGGCAAGAGGCGTTTGAGTCGGGCCAGTGCTGCGGCAAGATCATCATACGAACAAAGCAAGGCCAGCACAAGATAGTACTGCCGTATATCTCCCACGTTCTCAGCGGGGGATTGACCTTTAACGAGGATAGCACAAGGTAACTGATGACAAGTAATTAACGGTTCAATACAATTGATGATAAGTAATTAACTGTTTATTATAATTGATAACAAATAATTAACAGTTCATTATAATTGATGACAAGCAATTAATGGTTCATTATAATTGATGACCAGCAATTGCTAACTGTTTCCTTATAATTGATAACAACTAATTAACTGTTCATTATAATTGATAATAACAAGTTATTAACTGTTCATTGTAATTGATAACGATGAGTAATTAACTATTTATTGTAATTGATGACAAGTAATTAACTGGGCATTAATTAACATTAAGTAATTAACATTATAATTGATAACAAATAATTAACTCTTAATTATAATTGATGACAAGCAATTAACCGTTCATTATAATTGACATCAAGAAATTAACTGTTCATTATAATTGATAACAAAAAGTTATTAACTGGTTATTGTAATTGATGACAAGTAATTTATAAATAATACATCATTAAAATTAATAACAAGTAATTAACTATTAAATGTTAATAAAAAGATCTTAACCTCTTGGAGCGCGGAGGAACAACACGGAAATTTCACGACCTTCAATTTGAATCGAATGTTTTGTGGATTAATTTTTACCTATCGTATATTTTATTGACCGAAACTCATTCCTAGAACAATAAACTATCTACCAAAACAACATTACTTGCGTTAATTACGTAAATTGATAGGTTTTGCGATGTTTTAGTCGAGGAACTCATAAATGTGACGCAGCCAAAATGACATTTCGAGATGCCCACAGATAAAAATTATTTTAAAATATTCTGTGGTTACAAGGTGAATGAAATCTTTACCCATCCCATAGGGAATGTTGGCGCAAGCGATTCTGACACTTATTCCGAGTGACTAGACGCATTGCGGGTTTCGCTATGGTAAAGGACGATAATAGAGCAAGCGTTTCTGACTTTGTTCTTCATACACTTTCTTTAAACATAAGGGTCAAAATTGCATTTCAAAGTGCCGCGGCCACCGGGTGACAAACGGCAAACAACCGGTTAATATAATTGATAATATTAACTGTTCATTATAATGGATGAAAAATAATTTACTGTTAATTGTAATTGATAACAAGTAATAAAAAAAAATTATATATAATTTTGGACCAGTCAACAATCATTACCAGTTTGGTACCAACTTTGAATAATAAAATTATTGAGTGTTTATTTATTAAAAATACCATACTCTGTCCCCTAGGTCCCTAGCAAAGACACATTGATAATGCTCTGTAACTTGTCGTTCCCGAGCATGACTGCAGATTGCCAACAAACAACAGTTCACTTTGACTAAATTAATTTTTTTTTTGACAATGTGAACTGTTGATTGTTCATTGGCGATCTGAAGTGATACTCTGGAACGATGGATCATTTTTTTAATATTTTTTTTAAAGTTTCTTTATTCATTGAAAAAATCTTTTTTTACAAAAAGTTGGGATTTTTCGACCACCATGCTAGGCACATGCCCGTGTTGTGGTGGTCGATGAGTGCTGTGCTGGGAGGCCAGAAAAACGTTCCAAGATCAAGTGAATCTGATTGCTTCCTTTTAAGGTATTGATTTTTAATAATAAATTATACTATACTTTATGAATTTAAAAAAATATTATTTCAGGTACCTAACCTGTGAGGGGGGCCTTACTGCAGTCAGAAATGTGATGGTGAAAAATGAATACAAAGTACCCGTGTTCCTAACTGATATTGTCATCGGGGAGGGTATTGACAAATATTTTGAGGTTTGGAATTTTTTTGTATTATTTCTAGTATAGTTATAATTCTATGACAAAACGAAACGTTGAGAAAATAGATCATTGAAGAAAAAGGACAAACCTACCTTTCCTATTATTTTATCATGATCTGTTTTCATTTTTCACTGTTTTCATTTTATCATGATCATCTGTTTTCATTTTTTCTGTCACTCTTCATTTTTCTATTTACCATTGTGTGTATTCTTCGTGGATGTAATTCCAATTAATTAATTAATTTCTATTATTTCCCTCATTACATATTTCCACAATGCTGCATTACCTACTCTCTGTTCTCCTTCCCTTACTTAATTCCTTACGTCTTACAACATCCTACCGCAGGAACAAATCCAAAGTAATGGCCGGTTTCAATTAAATGCTCGGTAATTGCCGATTTGTCAGGATGGCCGAGTTGCTTGAAAGTTTTATGATATCCTTTTGGATAACTTTCCTGAAGTCCCGGGAAGACCCAAAATACCGCGAGCCTAATTACGGAGGCAATTGAAATTCACAAAAATCACATTAATATTAATAGAGATGGCGGGGCTTAGCTCAATAGTTTTTGGTATCCGGTAATTGACGGCTTTACCAAAACTAAATGCAGAAAACCATTTTAAATTATATTGTAGTACCAGCTCGTAAAAGACTGGAGCTTGCAGCACGGTATCGCATCTACACACATCAGCACACACTTCACCACAATCTTCTATTACGCATCTGGCTAGAGGATGTTTGGCAATGCTGGCCGAAATGTTGGCTAAAGGAGGTAGCGCAACAAGGCATGATACCCCAAAAAATGAATCACAACAGAGCTACGTACAATTTTTAAACAAATTTAATTAAAATTATTTTATTGTGTGTATTTCTTTTGATTTTTTTCAGTATTAATTATTTATTTAATAAGTATTTCCTTCTTCCAGATTAAAGATTTCTGGGCGCAAAACTTAAACCCTGACGAGTCAACTGAAGCGTTCAAGATAAGACTGAAGAGTTGGACGGAATCCTTGAAGTTCGAGTCCAGGATTACGCTCAACACCAACATCTCCACGCTTGAGATACCAGTGTTTATCTATAATGGGAAACTGGACATAGTAAGTCTTTACAATCTGTTTGGATTACAGTACGTCAAGAATATGACTTAGAAATAAATGTAGGACGTTGCGTTAGTTTAAATGGTTTTTAACCTGTTATTTGCCGGAGACACGCGGATACGCTCGTATTCTGCGCATGTGCGGGAAATTATTTTTTTTTAAATTCGAATAAATTATGTTTGTCTGCGATTTTGACCCTTGTATGGACAGAATTTGTATGAAGGACAAGGTCAGAATCGCTTGCGCCAACATTTCCCCATAAGACGGGTAAAAATTTCATTCCCTTTGCAACCCCAGAATATTTTTAAATGATTTTATCTGTGGCATGAAAATGTCAAATTTGCTGCGAATTTTATCTGTCAAACAACTTAAAAACACTTAAACATCGTAAAACCTATTAATTTACGTAATTAACGCAAGTAATGTTGTTTTGGTACATAGTTTATTGTTCTAGGAATGTGTTTCGGTCAATAAAATATACGATAGCTCAAATTTAATCCACAAAACATTCAATTCAAAATTCAAAATGGTGTTTTGTTAAGAAATTTCCGTATTTTTCCTGGATTTTGATGGCCTTTGACCGGTTAAAGGCAATACCAATATGGATCAAAGGAAAAAGTATATACTATGGCTCAAGTCATTTCACCATCAAATGTTCTTCAGAAATTAATGATAATTCCTGAAAGGCGAAGATGCTGTATCATATTAATCTAAGAAAAATTTTTAAATTTAAACTTGTTAGTTTGTAACAACACTTGCTAAATGGGGAATTTTTGTTTTTGTTTTTTTTAAATCTTTTTTCAAGGAAGCCATTTATTAGAAGATGATCAAATCAAAATAAAAACTATGGGCAAGAAATGCACACTTTCAGCTACAACAAAAAAATATATCATTGAAAATTAGTTACGCCATTTTTACTGTAAAATTTGCAAGTTAATCAACAGCTCACGTTTGAATCTTCTTCAATTTGTTCTAAAAGCGGTGTTACTAGATTTTGCCATAGTGTTATTTCCATTTTGTTCAATTTGGGCACTCTCTTTGTGGACTGTTGATCCACCATTTTTGTTTATACATAGCATCTTTCTTTTCAGGAGCTCTCCATAAAACCCCATGTTACCAGCCCCACCACGCTGAATCTGGGTCTGGTGGGCGCATCCAGCACCAGCGGTGCCACAGTATCGCTGCGGAACCCCAACCCGGCAGCGGTGTGCTTGCGACGGAGCGGTGTGGATATGGCGGGTGCCGCGGTGCGTCTGATGGGCTGCGAGCACCATCACGCAGACCAGAACCTGACCGCATGTGTGAGTAGAATACTCGCGTCTGACTATATATTGGCTCTGCAAAAACTGTTTGGATTCTTATTATCCTCTTCAAACTGATCATGATCATCTAACCTTCATTCACTATCCTTGATTCTTGATCCCTGATTCTTGATCCTTGATCCTTCATACCCGAACCTTGATCCTTGATTTCTTAAGCCTAGAATTCAACGATCCTTACTCCACAACCCTTGATTTTTGATCCAGGATCCTTGACCCTTGATCCACAATCCTCGACCCTTGATTCTTGATCTTTGATTCTTGATCCTTGAACCTCGATCCTTCATACTGTGAAATTAGAAAAAACAACGAAAACATGATCCTTCATCATGTTTTCTTTGTTTTTTCTATTTTCATGCCGAAATTTTACAAGAATTTGGGAGTTGTTTTTGGAGTATTTTGAGGTTTATACTTTTATTCTGATTTTAAGTGCTATGAATAGAACAGTTCACACTCACAACCCTTTGCAGATCACCGGTATCTATATTCCTGATTTGGTATTAAAATCTTTTCAGACATGCATCCCCCCGGATTGGCGTGCCGTGTACGCCCTGTCCGTGGTGGCGCCTGCCCGAGAAGCCCTGCTCAAGGGGGAGCTGTGGATCCAGACGGCGCACGAGCGCATCGCCGTGCCCATGGAGCTCACGGCAGCCAACGGGGGGCGCCTGCAGCAGGCCGAACCTACGCACATGCCGGACTGCTTTCCAGTGAGTAGTGAATGTAATTGCACTGGCAAAGTGGACGGCAGTGTATTGCTTTGGATTGATCAAATATCACAGGCGTCCAGAATATCGGTGTCTGCAGGCGTCCAATGCAATGCAGGGCCGCAAGGAGTAGAGGAACCTTGTTCACCAGGCCAATATAGCGTGGGTTTTACAATCCTCAGCAGGACAATGACTACAAACATTCATCGACGACACTGATGACCTCTGTGGTCGAGGGTTAAGGTTCTCGGCTATTAATCCAGTGGTCCCGGGTTCAAATTCCGGCATGTGCAAGTAAATTTTATTTGATTATTTTTTCATTTGATAATTGTATACTTCTCCTGGTGTAAGACAACCAATCAAAATTAAAACGTTGCATGAAATGGCTTTAGCCATATTTGGTGACCAGACCATATCTGATCTGATTAGAGAGTTCCTCGTCTTCCCCTCCACACACCTTCAACCTGGTTATTATTACCATTTATTGGATAACCAATAGCTCTGCCATAGGTCACCTCAAGTGATTCACAATGTTTGGTTGACTTTGCAGGGGTTCCTGGCAGTGGCGGCCGCTTCCCTGAGAATGTGGTGGTTCACTGACAATCCATACCTACCTACTTATGACAAAAAAATTATTAATTAGGAATTTGTAATTATTAATTTATTTTCAAACAAACTGTTATTTCCTTTTATATATTCAACACTGGTTGCACTCATTTTTAAAATAAAATTATATATTAATAAATTAGGTTATTGGTATTTAATTCAATCAATATAAAAAAAAAACACAATGACAATTATCACGCCACGGGTCAAATGCGCGCCGCTAGACTGCGCTAGACGCAAACTGATCCATGATCTTCGCCGAAATTCGATTGTATTCGTGTCACCTCGGGTCATGGTTCTTGGTCAATCGGTAAACCTCGACAAGGATCAGATTATGTTGGGTGGGTGGCACACCGATTCGACCCAAATTCTGGTACAAATAGCGAAATCGATGCGCTTTCGATGTTTTAAATATCCCATACAAAAACATGATTTGGTTCGTTTGCGAAGCGAATGCACACCAATGCAGCAGATACGAGGGCGCTCGGCGGCCACGTTATGGGAGATTAAAAGCGTTTTCCCTGATAATATTCGTAGCATTATATTGGTAACTAATGTTTTGAAATGTTTAAATTAGAGATTCTGTAGATTTAAATTAGAGATTTTATAGTCTTCAGTAAGTAAATAAAGTAAATTTAGGCATTATAATTTGGCAGTGCTGCACACAAACACACTGTGCGACCAGCCGCCCTTGGTGCCTGGGTTTATGGGGTGAGATTTGTCCTAAGTTTTGGTAGCTTACTATGTGACGGGCCGGATCATGAGAGACCAGTTGAAGGAAACCAAACAGCTTGACTCTCTTAACCCATTGCCTTGATAGGAAGTGGGAAGGATGGTTTTATATGCCCCTCATATCTGGATACACCCACATTCCTCCCACCTCTCCTTCCTTTCCTTGAAAAGACCCTCCAAAAGACCCTTCCCAAAGATGACATTCCCGGATTATTTATTATTATTATTAATTATGTAATTATTTTTCTCCAAGCTTCCTGCGTGGAGCTAATGTAAACAAAAATAAAACATTTACAAAGACAGTTGGGAGAAATTTGGACTTATGATGTATTTATTAGCAGTTATTTCTTATTTTACACAGTACCATTATATAATATGTGACCATCTTAACCTTTTCAGGGCACCGAGTGCTCCCTACCGCTGAGGATCCGCTCCTCGTTCCCCGTGGAGATGGCTGTTACCTCCGTGGAGGCGGCCCCCGCCCTGCGCAGTCTGCGTCATGACTGGGCGGAGGGGGGCACGCCCGTACTGGCTGCGCGCGCCCTGAGTCGCGCTGGCACGCTCCGCCTGCGCCCCCACAAGGCCTGCCAGCAGGACTGCTACGCCGGCCTGCACCTGAACACTACAGGTATATCATTGATCTACAGGAATAACCCTGGTTGAAGTGACGAACCGCAATTTGGTGCACCTCCCTCCTCTTAAGTTTATTCATACTTACCTTTCTTTTCCTGTTTTAAAATACTTATTCTCAGTGAGTTGCTTTTATAGAATGCTGCATCCAATGAATTTACGCTGTAGCATTTTTTATTTTTTTATTAGCGACTTGAATTAAACTTGTTATATACATGTATAAAATATGGTGTAGATAAGTATAAAGATATTTGAAAAACACAATTCAAACTACAATTTGTAAATTAACAAGTTTCTAATTTTGTCAAGCCTTTTTCGTTTTTTCTGCGTCCTCTATTTGTTCAGTTTTCGGAACAACTTATATAGGTCTCATACTATCATGGTTAGAAATATGATCGAAATAGTGTTAAAAAGAGAAAATACCACACTTTATATTCAAATCTAAAAGTTAACTGCAAAATAATTAAAATATATACATTTATAAATCCAAAGTATCCGACCGCAATTTGAAAAAAATTAAACTTTGAAAATTTCGTATTAATAATTTTTAAATGAAACGACAAAAAAGTGAGTAGACGGTAACATTTATAATACAATACATTTGCCTAATAAATTATTATCAGTAATGTTATCAGTTATTTTAGTTAGAAAAAACGTGAGGTGAGCCTATTTCGAAACTTTTTTTTTTTTGCATAAATATATTTATATTTAAAAAATTAAATAGTTTATTTCGAAATATAAAATTTGAAAGCCTATTTCATCATCCTCCCAAAACAGTTTTTACTTTTCGGATGTATTCAAAAATATTCAATTTATTTGTATTTTAATGCAAAGCGTAAATATTTTGACCCCTTGACAAAATAGGGTCGAGGCCTGAAGAGTTAATTTAATTTAATTTGTGCATTTATACATCGTTCTTTCATGCCTGTTAAAACACAATGTTCATTGCGAATATGAGAATTTTTTATTAGTTTATTTTTATTAGTTTATATTTATGTATTTTTAAGGCGCAGCCTACTTTTTTCTTAACTGTTCATCACTTGGAAGCCTGTGTCCAGACATTCCCAAGTAGAGAATAAAGGCACATTCAAAACTGAGACATTTTAATTACTATTATTATGAAACTTTTTCATTGGTATAATGGCTGACATAATATCCAACTACACCAGCGCCAACGGCTGATTGGATCGTTTCAGATTACCCGCCATTGTATTCAGAGTGTGTATGTAGTTAGACGTCGCAGATCCCCTATTTGATTCTACCTAAATGATATTATTTGTGGGTTTGCAGTTGGCCAGCAATGGCTGTCGCGCATGTCCTTGCCATCGGACACTCTGGAGCTGGACACAAATCTAGTCAATTCCCGCTACAGCCTGTACCTGAATCTCACCTCCAAGACGCCCTATACCAATTTGTCCATTAGACTAGATACTACCCAGGTAAGTTATATTGATATTTATTATGCTCATTATTTAACCAGTCACATGCCGTGACATTTAGCGGAAATTCGCGGAACTTCGCAAAAAAACACTAAAAAACCACCACTTTGAATTTTGAATTGAATGTTTTGTTGATAAATTTTGAGCTATTGTATATTTTATTAACTGAAACACGTTCACAACACAACATACTATCTACCAAAACCACATTACTTGCATTTATTACGTAAATTAATAGGTTTTATGATCGTTTTATTCGCGATACACCCATTAATTGCGACCGTTAAATTCGCGGCAAATTCTGACAGCCGATTGTCATAGAAGATATCGTTTTAAAAATATTCCAGGGTGACTAGGTGAATGAAACTTGTAGCGTCTCCGAGAGTAATGACAGCGCAAGCGATTCTGACACTGTTCTCCATACAAATTGTGTACATAGAAGGGCCAAAATCGTCGACCAAAAGTTTTTTGTCGGAAGTATTATTCAAATATTTGAATTATTTTCTCGCGCATGCGCATATGACGCGCGCGCCGGCGCGTCCCCGGCCTGTTAGAGGTTAAGATTGCAAATAAATAAATAAATAAATAAAATAAAAATAAATAAATAAGTGTTTATTCCAGTATGTGGGGAGGAGAGTGCAATCCCACACATTCCATAAGTGTATAATATACACATCCTTTCCTGCTTAAATTATTATTATTATTATTATATAATGAGCAGGCAGCATTCTGCTGCTGCGCTCATATCTAATTTCACAATAGTTTGACAGTAAATGTGTACTTTAAATTTTTAACTAAGTTAGTCCTTTCTACTCTCCAAATATGAATCCAATAGATGACATGTTGTGGGAGTTTGATCCAAGCATCCACCACTCTATTTGCATGGAAGTGTTTTCTGGGATTAGATGCAAAAGGCGATTTGGTAATTTTTTTTGAGGGTCCACGGAGAATTATATTTTTATTTGTATTAAATTATGATAAAAAAATTATGACCTATTGTTGTCGAGGATGAGGTGGCAACAATGTACATAGTAGATTATTTTGAGCAAGATTGACTTGCATGGCAGATGTTAGGTGTAGGCTATAGATTTTGGAAGAAAGAAGGTATTAGAAATACAAAAATATATTAAACTAAAATGACATCCTGAAAACTAAGGTTGTCTGGCAAGGGCTTGCTTAGGTTAAATAGTTCATGTTAATACCGTGGTAAGTTGAAATGACGCATGATGAAATCTCCTTTTGTGAAACGAATCTCACATCGTGAGAATAGCAGGACTCCAGAGAATAAGGAACTCCAGTCCAATTTTTTATATCTTTTTAATGAATAAGACCTTCTAACTTAAATAACTGCATTTTTATTTTTAGAGTTAGTTTTAATAGTTAAAATAATTGTCAAAGTTTTAATTTTTCAAGATCCCCGAAAACCACCGTATGTGTAGTGAATCGTGTGACATCATCACTCCTGAAAAGTTACTATAAGATCGGGCAATCAGCTGTTCAACTGGCGCCATTTTAAAATTCAGAGTTCGAAGTATTCTCCCTAGAGTAGCATTACTATTTTTTTTGTGCAGTAGTTTTTGAATATTTTCAATAATAGAGATAAATTAATAAGAGATACCTTTATTTTTGAAACTGATATATTTAGGCCTAAATAATAATTCAATAAACACGACAACTAAATCTCTATAAACAGTGTGTAAATAAACGAATAAGATGAAACATTGTTAATACAATGGCTTGTGTCATACCTACATTCCCATACAATGACTTTTACGGTGTTCAGTGACGTCACCACTAAACATTTCAATAATACCAACTTGACGGCGTGTTTCTATGACTATTAAAAATTGACTTTTTAATAATTTAAAAAAATTTCTGCGTTTAATATTATTAAATAAAACTTATATATTCAGAATCAGCATTTATTGGGCTGAATGAACATATTTTTTTAAAGCCATTATATTTTTCACTGGAGTTCCTTATTGTGGCTCCCAGCCAAAAGGACCCTCCAGAAGCAGGAGAGGCGGATGATTCTCAATGCCAATCATCCCTTCAGGAAGATTTCCAGTCAGCTCCCAAGTTGGCGAGTATCACGACCAAGCATCACTTCAATCACGATCGTAGCGATCTTCAAAAATGATTCGTCGTGTTGCGGTCGAGAGGACCGCCCAAAGCTCTCGGCTGCCCCACAAGGAATCTGCTGATTTGAATTTGTGCAGGATCAACAACTGTTGCATTCCTAAATATTTCAGGGTTCGCAATATAACCAATGCCCAAATGTCAATGGGCGAGTACTGGAAGTGCCACACAACGAGACCATAAATAAAGTGTGTCTAAGAAGTTTCTCGCCACGAGTTATTACATTTGACGTTTTGACATCTCTCTTTAATTGTAGGTGCGCAACCACATGCTGTCAATGCGCGTATCGTATTCATGGCCTCGTCTCGCCACCGCCACCCTCCTGGAGGCCCCGCTGGCGCAGGTGGGCCGGGCCACCCGACTGCTGCTGCGCCTCGCCAACCCGTCCACTCTGCGGCCTGTGCTCGCCCAGCTGGTGGTGGACTGGATGGTGCAGGGGGACACCCAGCTGGACAGCAGGTCAGTTGCCTTCTCAGTGTCATGCGGACCATTTCGGATGGAAGCAATGCTTGAAATTGGTAAAGGTGTTTAGGGTACTGCCAGGTACTTTCTGTAATGTCTTTACCTTTTGTATAGTGACACTTTACATTAAGGTTTTACTGCAATATTGGAATAATAGTCAAATAATAGACAATAATACAATGTATTATATCAGACAATAGGTGATAGTGAGGAGAGATCGAACAACCTATGACAATATGTGATAATGAAGAGAGATCAAACAACCTATGACGATCTCCGTTGAGCAAGGCTCTCGGCTAACAATCCGGAGGACGTGGGTTC
This sequence comes from Limnephilus rhombicus, assembly GCA_929108145.2. Taxonomy (NCBI): domain Eukaryota; kingdom Metazoa; phylum Arthropoda; class Insecta; order Trichoptera; family Limnephilidae; genus Limnephilus; species Limnephilus rhombicus. The sequence continues at coordinate 24,025,875 of OV815295.1, read as the reverse complement.
AAATCCCCGGCGTGCGCAAATAAACTTGTGATTAATTTGTGTTATTTCACAACTTTATAAGTTTAAAATACTATATAGCATATTTGCGGCACGTTCCAGATACGTCCAGAATCGCCCTGGTGTAAGATCACCATTCCGAATTGAAACATTGCTTCAAATGGCTTTAGCTTGGTAACCAGATGTTAATAGCCAGCCTTTGATTAATTAATTAGTTAATTCCCACCTCCTTTCACTCACCGCTGCCTTCAGTCTCACATGATACCCCAATTGGGGATGCCATAGTCTCATTTGCTCCAGAGGAGAGCAGCTGGGATTCTTGTGAACATATACACATAAATGAAAAGTTGCACATTCAACCTTGCTAACCTTCCCTTCACCATTTCTTTCCTCTCCTCCTATTTGACCGATTTTGAAAATAGGATGCCATAATAACCCAAATGTTGTTGTAACAATTGGGTTAGATACAATCTCTCTGGCCCTCTGCTAATCATGCAACTCCTTTGCCCTTTCTTCCATGTTTAAATTTAGCGGAGGTCTTACCCATGCATCTTTCATCATTCTGACTTGTTTAATCCATTAAACCTGCCCTGCAACATATCGTTCACTTATCAATTCACTTTCCAGGCTACTACCGGAAGAGTGTCCTCCGCACAAACCTTGCGCGCGTGTGCTAGACCGCGTGTTCCACTTCCCGCGTGACGCAAACCCGTGCCGCATTTGCAGACACTGCCTCACTTCAGACTGCTCCGGAGCCAGCGACACTGCCTGCCTCAGTAACAGTAACGCCAATACCAGTCCTAGCAGCGATGAGGAGGGCTGCGATGAAGTCGGTAATGGCCATACAGATTGGGGGGGAGCGTGGCTGCCTGGTCACACGGCAGTTCACCCAGAGACATGTGCGTTCTTATTGCCGCCCGGCGGAGAGAGGAATGTCACAGTTGAATTCTACGCAAACTATTCGGCCAGAGTTTCCAGTTTGCTTTATATAAGGTAATTTTTATTTTCACATATTCTCTGATATTCCACATCAGAATTGCGTTTTTTAAAGTGAATTTAATACTAATTTGGCGTTTTCTTCTTTTCAGAAATAACCTCACAATTTTGGAAGTACTAAGATTGACAGGACAGGGCGTGGTTCCCAGTCTGAAATTCGGCAACAGAAAGCCCGGGTCGACGACCCCGCTACTGTTCGATCTGACGGAGAAACATTTGAAGGATTGTGACAAAGAAAAGGTTAAGAAAACCTCTGCACCTCCAAACCTCACGGTCAAGAGGACGTTTGTTGCTAGAAACACGGGAGAAATACCCATCACTTTTAATAAGTTCTTTATTAACAGTATCGAGTGCGAGGGGTATGGATTCAAAGTGTTGAATTGTGAACCGTTTAGATTATTCCCTAACGGAACTTATAAAGTGGATATTGCATTCACACCTGATTTTACTCTGACTAAGGTAGAGAGAATGCTCATTATTGAGACTTCTCTCAATACTGCCGTAAACTATTCATTGATCTCTTCAATACCCGCAACTCTCGCTGGGAGGTGCGCTACAGTCTTAAGAAGACCGCCGTGGGAACCCTCCTTGAGGAGCGCTGCCCTCTCACTATTAACTTGCATCGGAGTTTGTGTTCTCATAGCGGGTTTCTATGACTCTGATAGAATTCTCAAAGTTGCTACGATGGCTTTGTCAAGAGAATCCAGAACTGTGGTTCTTCCACCATTTAATCTTAACGAAATCGCAATGGACGTCAATAAAAAGGTAGAAGCTTGGGATTGTAGTCCCAGCCCTACTGCTGAAAAGAAACAAAGAGAACCACCCAGCTTCAAAGTTTCCAGTTGGAACTTCGAAGAACGGAGTAACTTCCTCATGGAAGACTCAAAAGCTAATATAAGTCAGAGTCAGAAGTACGAAGAGTTCACACAAGGCGTCAGTAAAAGTCGGAAAAAATTAGGAAAACGAAATTCAAATCCTTCAGATGGAACTGGCCTAGATTTGGCTGCAGATACAGAGTTATCGCAAGCCAAAGACAGAAAATCCAGTTCGATCAAAGAACAACAGACAAATAACCACGCGGCGTGGAAAAATGTCTTTGCTCGAAACAGCATCATCGGAATCAAAAGTCCGGTTAAACAAGCTTCACCGGGTAATTCAAGTGATTCCAGTGATACTGTAAAGCTCATTCCAAGCACCCAAGAAGTGCCACATGATAAAAGGAATAAACTGCTAGAAGTACCAAAAAAATTGACTATGTATAACGGTGCTACAACCGATAATCAAACACATACCAATAACGCACAAACACATCACATTGGCAACAATAAAAAACATGCCAAGAGCAAGTGTTTAACTCACGTACATCAATCACATAACAGTTGTGAAGAGGATACGTCTTCAACAACTACGGAAAGTTCAAACAATGATGAAGCCGATAAGGAGAATGAAAATTGTACATCTTCTTGTATTAAATCAGTTAGTGGAGCGTGCAACAGTAAGAAGGTCCCTCCTCCTGTTGTTGCAAAGAAAACTAAAATCTCCGTACAGTACAAGGATAGTTACGAAGGAGACGGGGAAGATGAGGAATACGATCACAAATCACACGTACCTACCACAACACAGATCGAACCCAATCAGCGGTGGACCAAAAATAGAGAAAATGTGAATACTTCGCCGCAAGTCAAAACTGCAACAGAAAAAACCACAGATACCACTGAGAAACAGAAGCTTATCGATATTACCAAAAACAGTGTCAATATCGTCAGCACACATGAAATTGCACTGCCTCCAAAACAAAATAAAAAAGAAACTCACAAGGTGAATAATAAGAAGGAAAAACAGATTCTTTCAAAGAAAAGATCTCTGGATAAGAGTTTCATTTTCGGCACAAAGAATAATAATGATCACAGTAATAGTGCTGCGGGAGTTCACGCTCTGGCTGGATTTAACATGGCCAGGAGTTCTCCAAGCACTCCACCGGCTATTCCCACGGTTTGGGAGAACAAGGCTTCCTTCAGCGACGTTGTGGCCAGGTCGGACAACTCTCTTTTTGCACACGGATTTACCGGACACATCAAGGAACCAGAAGCCAAAAAACCAGAACAAAAATTACAGAGTATCGCACAAGGATCCTCGGGTGGCATAACACAAACACACTCGGCAATATTGTACCCACCGCCGGAGAAAAAGAAACCAGATGTTAAAACAAGCACAGATTTGGGACCTATCGGATCTAACTTCTACGCCAAGAAATCCCCAACAAACTGGATGGAATCCATGGTAGATAAAGCACCTAGAAAATATGCGCTGAATAATACAGCGCCGATTCCTCAACCGATTAAAAAACCACAACCGCAAAAGTTATCCGACAATATGGGCTTGATTAATAATAACAACAGTTTCTTCTTGCCTCATTCTTACTTCAGTGGAACTCTTCCCGATATGGTTCCGAACAACAGTCACATTGCAATGCCCGAGATAAATACTAATAACTACAGCAGCGTTGCGGCAAGCAGCAAAAACAATGGCTTAAATCCTATTGGTTCGTCGCTCGGAATTCAGAACAAGCCTGTGACATCTTCCATTCTTCAGAACACTTTGTTGAACAAACGGGTTGATGGCTTCAATTCAATGCAAAACGTAAATTCATTGGAGGCTGGAAACTACAATTCTTCGGGTGCTTCCGGTTTACCGGGAAATCTTTTGAACTTGGCTTCGAATCAGGGCCTCCTGGACTTGAATGCGGCGGTGACGGGGATCGAAGAGCTGACAGGAATGGAAGCGTTTGATTCTCCGATGCCCTGGGATGGGCCTGCCGAAGGGAATATCGGATTGATGGGAAATGTTACGGAAAGCATGTTTGATTTGGCATATGGAGTAGGACAGGATTTTTATCCAGGTTTGTTTTTCTTTTTTGATTCTATGTGTGTATTGTTTTCTGTAGCATTTGTGCTAAATAATTTCTTATTAGTGCCAACAAACTAACTGTTCAATTTTTTTGTTAGACCCCAAGTCCTCCGCCTCAGCCTGGAGTGGTACGAGTCTTTGGGATCAGTCAGGAAGGTCATCAGGACTACAGGCCTCCAATACCTTGAACCCGCACGATGTCCTAATGCGAACTAACACTTCTCCACTGCAGGCCAGCAGCAGTGGCAGTCTCAGTGAGTTGCTTTGTATGTTTATTGTTAAATTTGATTAACCTGGCCCTCAAATTCATCTAAAAGTTTTATGCAATTGAAGATCTACTCTATAGATTGACAATGCGGTCTACCACCCTAATAATATTTATTGATTTCCATGTTTTAATTTCTAATTTGTAATTGCCAAATTATACCTTATAATGAACGTCCTTGCTGACTAAATGAAGTACATGAATGTTAATCTTAAGCCGGGTCTATAGCTTCGTAATTTGCCTTGACAGTCCCATAACAACAGTCAATGTTTGTCATCAACATCATAAATATTGTCATCTTTTGTTGTGTTTCGAGCTTCCCATGTTCGACGGAAAATTGACAGAAGCCGCGCTATGTGGTCATATTTATGGAAGAACAAACCGAACGACTTTTTGAGGTTATGTGTTGTGTAATGAGCTAGCTTAAATAATCACGAGTTTAAAATATTATTATACTTACGTGTAATATTATAATAAATATATTTGATGATAAAATTATAATATAGTAACAAATCCTATTATAATATTATAAAGGCGAAAGTTTGTATGGACGTATGTTTGTTACTCTTTCACGCGAAAACTACTGAACGGATTTTAATGAAACTGTACAATAATATAGTGAAACAGGATTATGTTCTGGTACAATATAAGAGTAGTGTAATTTTATACGGCAGAGCAGAGACCAGAGCTCAGGATAATGGGAATAGTAGTTTTCTGTCAAGTAGGTAGGAAATCAGAAAATAAAAAGATGAATTTTATAAAACTATATTGTAGCCAACAAAAAAAAACATGAGAGTGCAAATTTTATACCAATGAAAGGTTAGCATTAAATTTATACCAAAGTAATATAAGAATACAAAACACAAACATACCAGATGGACTCCTGGACACGCTAATCTTACTAAACGGATATAACACCGGATGACGACCGCGAACTTGCTTCGTGAAGAGAAGACGAGAAGGGACGGGACTTCCAGCCTCCTCAACCGGGGACGGCGCGGAATCCAGAGAGCCTAGTCTTCCTTCTATTTGGGAAGAAGGCCGCTACACCTCCAAGGAGCGTATCCAGCCTCGGGCTATCTCGAAAAACTCCATTCAAAAGGCACGTGGCCTAACCAGTCTCCAAGACTTGCGGATTTCGGTAGAACTGTCAGCAATCCGTGATTTCGCGACGCTGGGTCATAATGGCATATTATTGCAGCCAACGCAAGGACCAAATCACTTTACAATTTCGTGTCCAAAAATATTACCACAAAATGGCCAACTACCAACATCGGAAAAAGTGGGATTTGCATATCATCCACTAAAAATAAAACCGTACACGAACTTCTCGTGTTACGAAAAAACACCCCGCGCCTTTTTAAGTTAAAATCAACATAGATTCACATGATTTAACGAAATTGAAACACCTTGATGGTGAGTGACCAATTCACAAACAGCCGCCCATCGCTGTTTTGGGAGGAAGTGCCCATAGACAAAAAACAATTTCTCTTCCCAAAAAAAAAAAACTGCCAGTCTCCAAAAAAAAACACCATAGACAAAATAACCAAATAGGCAAGAACTGCACTAGTCACAAAATATTTATGTGACAATAGCTCATACATCAGAATAGGCTATTGGCTATAGCTTAGAGCTCTGGCATTATGAAATTTATATACAAAAATTGCAATAGGTGGCACGCGAGCTGTTTGAAAAATGAATGTAGCTGGTATGGAGGGGGGATGAGGGGGGGATAGGATGTGGGATGTGTTTTTGGGGAGAGGGGGTGGGGGGGAGAGGAGGAGGGGGGGGCGATTGGAGTAGGGTTAGGGAAGGTGGAGGAGGTGCTGTAGGTACCCCCTAATACTATGCGAGCGAAGCCGGGGGCAAAAGCTTGTATTAATATAATTATTCGGTTTAAATCGAGAAACGCCTGGAATATTCTCCGCACGGGAACGTGGATGCGGTAACGTGTTTTTGTACAGTCCCCTTGAAATGATTTTTTACAAAAGCGCAAATTTCATAAACAGCCATATATTGTTATTATTATTTTATGACTTTGGGTCTTGCCGCGACCGATGCTCTCAAACAATAACAATCGTCAGTGCAATAAACGCCAAACGTCAAGTTTTCATATGTTCAATGCGTAGGTATGCGGGATAGGTCCTTACCCCAGACTACTTGTCAAATTGTGTTGACCGTGCCAACTTGAATTATCAGGAAAGATTTCCGACAAATATCGATTATTACACGACCTAAAGAGAATTTAGAGTGCGTAAGTATTTATGTCAAAAGCAGAATAATTATAAATATTTCGTATTGTATTATATTTTTATTATCAAATATTTTTATTATTATATTATATTTAGGTATAATAATATTTTAAACTCGTGATTATGCCCGCTCATTGCACATAACCACAAAAGGCCGTTTCGTTAATTCTCCATACACTATCGCATTGCGCGGCATCTGTCAAAAAAATGAATCTCTCCCCCCCCCCCCCCCCCCCCGCCTGCCTTCCCGCTTCACCCGGGATGGAGTGTTTAGGAAATGTTTTTCGTCGAACATGGGAAGCCCGAAACACAACAAAAGTTGACAATATTTATGATGTTGATGATAAACATTGACTGTTGTTATGGGACTATCAAGGCAAATGACGAAGCTAAGGACCCGGCTTTAGCCCCTCCGAAAATCGCAAATATTCACTTATAATGTCTCAAATGAAATGTCAGTTTTACGAAAACTTTGTGTTATTACCGCTTCACAATTAAAGCTCTATACGTGAAACATTTCTGAATGTAGCCGAATAGTAAAAACTATTTTAGAAAGGTTACAAAATAAGCTTTCAAATTTTTATATTACAAATAAATATTAAAATTTAGAATGCAAATATTAAAAAAATGTGAAAATGACTCACGTGATGTTTTTATGTGAAAACGGTACTAAAATCAGAGATTATGTAAACAACAATACTTATTCTATTGTATAAATGTATAATAAACACTTTTGTCACCTCACTTCTTTATGATTTCATATAAAAATATTTAATAAAAATTAACAATGTCGAGCGGCCCGGCAATTTTTACCTGGCAATTAGGTGGGTAAAAATATGTGTCAACCGCGCGACTGACAGAATATTCTTGTTATGTATTTCTATGGACAACTTGATAGGGATGTACAGCTTGATCCACTATCGATCTTTTACTTTTTGTTTTAGGGATGTCACTAAAACAATAACGGAGTTAGAACGATTTCTATGGACACTCTATAAGCACTCTTATTGTACTTGACTGCTATCATACTTTTAACGCATATATCTGCTTACATTGCTGACTGGTTAAGCAGGAACATTCGCTTATACATTACCATAAACATTGGTTAAGCGAGGCCGCACACCAGACATACATTTGTATTACGATAACTGTGGCACCACATTAGAAACACGACACATTTAACGCCCCCCTATATTTGCGCGCAAGCACGCACACCAAGGACACGTTTGTAGCGGGTGCAGTTTATGGCGAGACGTTAGCCGCGCTACATGTGTTCAAGATCGAACGCATTTGTTTTTTTTGGCGCAGTGGTTTGCAATAATGAAAGACAATATTCAATTTTATGTGGAGTTTATTGCAGACTTTGAAAAAGCCCTATATTATATAACCATGGACTCACTGATTATTGCAATAGACGGATTACAGAAATCATCTGGTCCAAAATCGGTGAAAAAATTTTTTTTTTAAATTACCGTAAATTGCAGAATCTTGATTAAACGGGTGAACCCAATAATGTCTTTTTTTCTTATTAATTGCCACATTAATTTAATTAATTTCAAAAGTGCCATTCATTTCGTTTTCATAAAATCCAAAGTCATGTAACTTATCAATACTCTTTAAATAATGTAATATTGACACCAGTCGCTCAGATCAGGGACTTAGGTGTTATATTTGATGAATAGTTGGCATTTACTCTGCACGTAAATGAAATAACAAATAGAGCTATGAAAATGCTTGGTTTTATATGCAGAAACAGCAAGTGATTTTAAGTCACTAGAATGTTTGAAAATATTGTACACTTCTAGTAAGAAGCCAGATAGAGTATAATTAGCCCATTTGGTCCCCATTGTATAAAATACATTCCGACAATATAGAAAGAGTACAGCACAAATTTTGCCTCAATAATAATAATTTATAGTGGCAATTCTGGTCGCTTGCGGGCTCAATAGGTCGCAATTTCTGCAAATCCAGTCTGCCACCTCTTACCAGACCTGACGGCTCACTAGCAAACACCGCCACCGAAAAGGCTAACTTACTAGGTAAAATGTTTGCGGATAACTCAACCCTCGATGACCAAGGTGCTGTCCCGACGTCGGTTCCTCACTGCGGTTTTCGTATGAAAAAGCTGAGGATCCGGCATCGGGAAGTACTCCATGTTTTACGAGGGCTTGATGTTAATAAAGCTAGTGGGCCTGACGGAATACCTGCCCTGGTACTGCAAAGGTGCGCTGCAGAAATAGCTCCAATTTTGACGAAGCTTTTTAAACTGTCCCTGAAGACTGGCTCTGTGCCCTCTGGTTGGAAAAAAGCGGTTATCCATCCTATTCCAAAGAAGGGTGACCGCTCCAACCCGGCCAACTACCGCCCCATAGCGATCACATCAGTTCTGTCTAAGGTGATGGAACGTGTGATCAACGACAAACTGCTCACATACCTCGAAAAGAACAAAATTATTAACGACCGTCAATACGGATTCCGGCGGAACCGCTCGTGCGGTGATCTTCTCGCGTATGTGACGCATGTTTGGGGGCGATGCCTGGAACGTTTCGGTGAGACCCAAACGGTTGCACTGGACATATCCAAGGCCTTTGACCGGGTTTGGCACCGAGGACTTGTCAACAAACTGCATTCTTACGGACTTCCCGCATCCTTGTGTACGTGGATTGCCGACTTCTTGAGGGAGAGGTCGATTCAGACGGTAGTCGATGGTTTCACCTCTTCCTCTCACTCGATAAATGCTGGCGTCCCGCAGGGATCGGTTCTGTCTCCAACTCTGTTTTTGTTGCACATCAACGACCTTTTGTCATGTGCACCAATTCACTGCTACGCGGATGACAGTACAGTTCATGATAGCTTTTTGTTTGACAAGCCCCCAAAGGGCTCACAAACTCCAACAGCTCGTAAGGCTTTGAAACAAAGAATGGACGGTTACCTCGAGAGTGTTTTCTCTTGGGGTAAAAATAATTTTTATATTTTATATTTTATTAACGCCCTAGTGGGCTTTTACAAGAAAATAAGCAAATATATAATAAACAATATTAATTACATGTATTACATAAACAATAAAACAGAATAAATATGAATGCAATCGACTCGTTAGGTAGAGAATATTACAACATAAAAAAGAAATTAAATGAGATAGTACAAGTTGTACTTACAAAAAACTAAAACAATTCAGCTTTAAATATTTATACATATTATTAACAATAATAATAAGACCTGACATAGAACAAAGTGTAAATAGAACTGCAAAAATATTATAAAGTAAGTATCCATTTTACTGGTGAGGTTTAGATGAGAAAATATTTTGTGAGAAAAACAAAAAAAAAATAATAAAAGCTAATTATTAGCAGATAGAATCGAGATTAGTTGATTTTTGAAACATTCAAAACTGTCAATACTAAATATATCTATATATTCGCAGTATTTATTCGCAAGGTTATGGATTCTCGGTATTGGTGAGTATATAGAGTAATTAGTGTTGAGTTTATTGTTGCATTTAAAAGTATCTTTACTACGAGTTTGTCTAGCGGGTATGCTAATGCAAATTAGTTCCAACAAATTAGGGCTGTCAATTAAAGATTTTATAATTTTGTATAAAAATAATAAATCAATTAACACTCTTCTATCTGATAATTTAAGAAGTCTGGTTTCAGCGCGTAAGTAATTATAATTTATAAATTCGATTGGTATTTTCATTTTAAAATTGATGTACCGGAGAAATTTGTTTTGTACCTTTTCCAATGATTGAGAATGAACATTGTAGTATGGTGACCATACAGAGGAATTGTATTCTAATCTGCTTCGTACTAGTGAGCAATACAGATGTTTTAATGTTAACATACTTTTAAAATTTGCCCCCATTCTCAAGATAAAACCTAGTATTCTCATTGCATCGCTTGTTATTTCATCGATGTGTACATTGAACTGTATACTCTCGTGGAATATAACACCAAGATCACGAATCTGCGATACACGAAGAAGATTAACACCATTCATATCATAAGAAAATTTAAAAGGATTTTTACCTCTGTAAAAACTAATGATCTGGCATTTACCAATATTTAGTTGTAAATCATTGACAGAACACCACGCGCATAGTTTGTTCAGGTTTAACTGCAGAATGGCGCGATCGTCATCGTTTCTAATTGTTCTGTAAATCTTCAGATCATCAGCAAATAATAGGACTTTGACATTACTAAAAATATTAACTATATCATTTATGAATAAGCAAAATAATATCGGGCCCAAATGAGATCCCTGTGGTACCCCACTCGATGCAGCAAATGTATAAGAAGTAAACGAATCAACTTTGACCGCTAAGTACCTTCCCAATAGATAACTCTTAAACCATTCCAAAATACTCCCTCTCATTCCCAACAACTTCAGTTTTCGTAATAAGAGTCTGTGGTTAACCTTATCAAATGCCTTACTGAAATCAGTATATATGGAATCAGTTTGATGTGATGAAGTCAAGGCATTAACAATGTCATTCGTGTATAATATTAAATTGGACAGGGTTGATCTTCTTTTAATAAATCCATGTTGAAGCGGTGAGATGGTTTGATTGATTTGGGATATCAATTTGTCTAGTACCAGGCTTTCAAAGAGTTTGGGTAATGTAGACATGGTGCATATTGGCCTATAGTTTGTTACGTCACTCTTATTTCCTTTTTTAAAAATGGGTGTCAAAAGACTAAACTTCCAAAGGTCAGGGAACACACCTGATGAGAGTGACTTTGTAAATAACTTATGTATGGGATACGATAATGTATGCATACAATTAATTAAGAATCTGGGTGGAACTTTGTCAGGTCCTGCGGATTTGCGGGAATCGAGACTCTTCAGCTTGGATATAATATCATCTATGGTTAGAGTACAATCAGATATATCAAGAGTCTCAACTAAATTAGAGCAAGAGATATTGCTATCTACATTTGCATTAAGGCTGTCATACCAGCAAATCATAATTCCGATTCCGACTAGAGCGCTCACACATCAGCGGTCGCGAGCGGACGTTTTTGGAACTAGATTTCGTTCCGTTGCAAGCCGTGTTTCACGTACCTATTAGTTCACGCGGAGCTGGGCCTACAGTATGGTTCAGATGAAGATGTTGAATTCTCGCTTCCAGAATTTTAATTAGTAGTAGTTATTTGTAATTTGTGTATCGAAGTGCATAGACATAAATAGATACAGAAACACAGTAGGTATAAAGTAGATACCTACACAAAAAAAAACAATTTGTTATGGTTTTTTTAATATTTTGGTTTTTGTTTTTTTCATTTTATTTTACTGCCATTAGAGTGGAAGAATTGAAACGTTACTTGAAATGGCTTTAGCCGTGTTTATAAACCAGATCTGAAGAGTCAGGTACTTTCCCACCTTCAATTGTGTGTTGGCGCTCTCGAAGCTTGCCGGTTGCATTTCTATCGTTCTTAGCTTTATTTTGAAAATATTAAGGAAGTCCTTGTCTTTTCGTCGTGAAAACATCATAAAATAACTGAAATAATATTTTATGTTGAGTGTATAAAATCAAAATAATTTTAAATGTCGCAGTTTACCGGTTAATTTAGTTTTTAATAAAATAACACATATTTTATTTTCAAGTTCGTACGCTGTTTCGTAAAATTCACCACGGTTGCATCGAATGGTCAGAGGGATACACAAAATCAACACATGTGCATAGCGCATGTGGCTGGACCTTCGGACCCAAAAGCTAGTTTCGAGTGTCTAGCTCTAGTGCAGTGATTTACGATGTTTGTTTTGTGATGCAATGCATCCTGTAAACACTAATATTGTTTACAATCGGGCAGAATTGTTAAGTTTTAAAAATAAAAGTGTATTGTTGAACCCTTTCATTGCCGCAAAAGTAACTTTATATAACCTAGTGCGTGACCCGAATGTAAAAACAACCGGGTATCGAGGTTGCCGTGGTGGACAAAACAATAAAAAATATGTACGCACGAAGGTACAACAAACTAATACGGATTGTGATAATAGTGACACACTGTCAGAACAGGGAATTCAAGTGGTAATACCTACTGATAAACGAAGCAGCCTAGTTTCTGAAGCCCTTCGTGATAATTGCCCCAACTTGAAAGTGATACGAACAGAACGACATGCCAATTTTAGAAGCAGGCGGCTTGCCGTGGGTTCCTGGAACGCACGATCTCTTAACAACAAGTTAGAGGATGTGGATGAGGTTTTCAAAGATCGTAAGCTCCACATACTCACCGTGACTGAAAGCTGGCACGAAAACAGCGAGTCGTATGCGATCAAGAAACTACAAGCCCTAGGGTACACTGTTCTGGAGGAGGCTCGACCTAGAGCTACGGAACACTCTAAAAATGTGAATCACGGAGGTGTTGTGATTATAGCCCGACAAGGACTGCGGCTTACCAAGGTGGCAAACGGTACATTCAGTACATTTGAGTACATTGGGTGCCGTGTTTCTTCTGCGGGATCATCATTTACGCTGTTAACGCTGTACCGTCCTGGTTCTAAACCGATCTGTGTGGATTTTTTTAGGGAGTTGTCGTGTTTTTTGGAATGGGCAGTGGGTCTATCCGAAACTCTTATCATCACAGGTGATATTAATATTCACCTTGAGCGTGAGACGTCACCCAATACTGTCAAATTCATTGACTTACTGGATAGCTTTGGACTCCGTCAATGGGTCGACGTACCAACTCATGACGCTGGTGGAATATTAGACATTTTTATATCCAGGTGTAAGGGCCCACCACTAATAGCCAAAGTTAATGATATAAGTTTGTCGGATCATCGTCTTGTCCGCACTGAAATCGATTTCAACCCTCCTAAAGTTCCATATAGGACAATAGAATCGAGGGAATGGCGTAAATTCGATTTCGACAATTTCTTTGATGAACTTAAAAATTCTACTTTATGCGTAGAAAGTAACTGGGGAATTAAGACACCGACAGAACTCATCGAGGAGTATAACAAAATCTTATCAGGTTTACTGAATAAATATGCTCCAACCACCTCGAAAATACGCAAAGTTCGAAAATCTGATGGCTGGTTCGATGAAGAGTGTCGGAGTCAAAAGAGGCTTATGCGGAAACTAGAGAGGTCATACCGAAAAAACCCTGACGTTACTCCACGAGACGAGTGGATTAATGCTCAAACAGAGTACAGGGCGAGATTAAGTGAAAAAAGATCGGAATACTGGGTCAATAAAATTGACTCTGAGCGGAAAAATCCACGACGTCTCTGGAACTCCGTTAAAACTGTCATTGCTAATAATACCGTGCAAACCTCTACAGACATTACTCCGCACGCCTTTTCTAAGTTTTTCTATGAAAAAATAGAATCCATACGCGCCTCCACATCTTCTGCCCCCCCACCAATATTTACAGCCAAATCCAAATGTTCCCTGTCATCATTTAAACCTACAACGCTAGAAGAAGTAGGAAGGTTAATTTTAAGTTCGCCTAATAAACAATGTGTTCTTGACCCTATCCCAACTTGGCTCCTCAAGAAATGTAGCGACGTGTTGGCTCCCTTCCTGGTTCACGTGTTTAATAAGTCCTTAAGTACAGGTGACTTCCCAGAACCACTTAAGTCTGCAGTAGTCACCCCAATCATTAAAAAACCGCAGCTTGATGCCGACAATTTGGGTAACTACCGACCTGTGTCAAATCTGCCTTTCTTAGCGAAACTACTTGAAAAAATTGTTGCTTCCCAAATAACTTCCCACTTAAACGTGAAAAAATTATTTACTGATCATCAATCCGCATATCGCAAGTTCCACTCAACAGAAACCGGATTACTTCGTGTCCTGTCAGACATAACTCTTGCCATAGAATCAGGTAAGTTAGCCCTTCTTTCGCTTTTAGATATGAGCGCCGCATTTGACACCATTGACCACAACTTCCTTATTAAGAGACTAGAAGTAACATTTGGTTTACAGTCTAACATAAAAAAATGGCTAAAATCTTATCTATGCAATCGCTCTCAAGCGGTAAAAGTTGGAAACAAACAGTCCAACTTCACGAAACTCTCTTCAGGGGTACCTCAGGGATCCGTTTTGGGTCCACTTCTTTTCATTCTTTTTACAAATGATGTCGCAAAAATTATCGAGTCATTTGGTCTCTTATCTCACTGTTATGCTGACGATCAGCAAGTATACTTTTACTGCACACCAGATGAGATCAACGGTCTTAAAATTCGCACAACTGATTGTCTAGAAGCGATCAGTCTTTGGATGTCCTCGAACAAGCTTAAGTTGAATCCCACAAAGACCGAGTTTCTCTGGGCAGCCACGAAAAGACGCCAACATTTAATAGACTACTCACCAATTTCTATTTCCGGCAGTGACGTAATTGCAAAAACAACCGTCAAACTTCTAGGTGTTTATCTGGATTCAGACCTTTCACTAAAAAGTAGGACCGTCAGTACTGGTTTCTTCTATCTAAGACAACTTAAATCAGTTCGTAGGAACCTCTCAACAGAGGCAACTAAGCTTCTTGTGAACTCATACATAGTATCACGTCTTGATTACTGTAATGGCATTTATGCAAGACTTCCTAAATGCCAAACTGATAAACTACAATCAGTGTTCAACGCCGCAGCACGGCTTATTACTGGGGTACCCAAGTTTTCGCACATTTCGGAACACCTTCGAAATCTTCACTGGCTGAAGTGTCCTGAACGGATCCAATACAAGTTATGCTGGATGGTGTTTAAAGCTCTCAACGAAATGGCTCCACCCTATATCTCTGAACTGTGCATTCCGGAAAATATTGGTCTAAGACATTCAACTCTTAGATCAGCGACATCATCTGCAATCGGAAGGTTGAAAGAACCTAAGCGAAATCCGAACATTAACTTTGGTGATCGTTCTTTCGAAGTATCCGGCCCTGAGGCTTGGAATAAACTTCCTATGGAATTAAGATGTATAACCAGTCTAACAGAATTTAGATCCAAACTTAAAACTCACCTATTTAAACACTCATTTCCATAAATTCGCTATTTCATTCAAACATTGCTATCCAATCTGTTGTTGAGCGATGAATTATCTTATTGCAGTTGAGATCGACGATTAAATTCATTCATTCATTTAAGATACCTATGCTTTCCTTTAAAAACTGTTAACCCATTACAATCATTTTCACAACCGTGTTATAAAATTGTAATATTATGTACGAACTTCCTTCTTCTTCTGGCGCTAACAATATTAATATTAAAATACGGTATAAAATAATTTGTAAAATGTGTAGATATAATATGAGTATAGTTTATAAAATATCTATGTATGTATACATGTATGTATAATATCCTCAAACTGCTTCGACTCTCTTTCTCTGTCTGTACCTATATCTGTAGAGTTTTGTTGATCACTTGGTAATATTAGATACCTGGCAAAACTAAAAATATTTATTGTTGTATGTAAATACCTATTTTAATTGTAAATCTCTAATTTTAAGTCACGGTTGCAAATATTTGTATGTCACCAGTTTTAAGTCAGTAGTAATAAGTCTTAGTTGTAAGTCACTAGCTACATATAAGTCTTAAATGTAGGTTCCTAGTTATAAGTTTGAATCCTAGTTGTAAGCCTATCGTATTCATTTTATTTTATTGTATGCTTATTATATGTACAGCGCCCTTGAGATGATTTTTCATGAAAACGGCGCTTTATAAATCAGCCAAATATTATTATTAAAATATTATTATCTTCCCTAACTCATTCCCCTCCCCCACTACCTTCAGCCTCGCAACATACCCCAATTGGGGGTGCAATAGTCCCACTGGCTCCAGACGGGAGCAGTTGGGACTCTTGTACGGTATTCATGAAAAAAAGAGAAATATTCAGTTGGATTGTAAAAAATATCTCATTTTGAAATATTTATTCGTGTGCATAATTTTAAATTTTATATTTATGTGAATACCGCACAAGAGACCCAAATGCTCCCGTCTGGAGCCAGTGAGACTATGGGGTATATTGGGAAGCTGAAGGTGGTGGGGAGGGAAGGAGATGGGGAAGAGGAAGTGAGGAATTACCTGGCTATTCAGATCTGGTCACCAAACACGGCCATTTTTAGCAACGTTTCAATTCTGAATGGTGGTCTTACACCAGGACGATACAAAAGTATCTTCTACTCTGGAACGTGACGCAAATATATTATTTTTAAATGAAATAATTGTGAAATAACCCAAATTAGTCAAATAAAATTTATTATATAACAAATATAAAGGATTCAATCCCACGACCTTCGGATTGCGAGTCAGGAGCCTTACCTCTTGACCACGCCGGCCGTCAATAGGTAGTATCAGTAATTTGGAAGGCGGGTATGGTTACCGCCGCCCCGGGAACCATGTATTGGATTATCAACACCTCTGCCATAGGTACGGGTAGCCCGGGTTCATGGGGCGAGGTTTGTCAGAATCTCGGCGGCGGTGGCGTCTGCCCACCAACTACGTGGAAGGTCGGGTCGGGAAAGACCTTTTTTTTACAATCGCTCGACACATTGCCTATCTCTTCTTTGGGGATGCTGTGTGGAGTAGTGTTGGGTAGGACACGATACCAGGATGAGTTTGTATAAGGTTCTCGAATATTGAAATGAGGTGTTGAGGTGAGGTGTTACAAAACAAAATAATTTTCGCTTACGGGGGGGGCGGGGGAGTGGCTAGAGAATTTCGGGGAGCTTGATTTTCTTGGTTCAGAGGTGTTGGTTCCTGGTTGTCTCCCTGCACCCCCTCTGATCCCCCCCCCCTGCACCCCCCCTCTTATCCCTCCCCCTCCTCAACAACCCCTTCCACCTCATCAAAACACTGCCTCATCCTCCCTCTCTTGGGAGCTGTTGGGACTCTTGTGCGGTATTTAGAAATATAAAAATAATTACAATTATAAAGGTACAGTTGTGCTGTATTCACTTATCAATACATAATTTACAATAAAAAATATTTAGAATTAAAAAAAAAAATTAAGCATTTGGGACTCTTGTGCTCATAAATTATTGTTATGTGTATTCACATAACAATAATTTACATTAAAAAAATAATAAAAAATTTTGGAGCGTTGGGACTCTTGTGCTCATAAATTATTGTTTTGTGTATTCACATAACAATAATTTTCAATAAAGAAAAAATTCAAAAAAAATTTTTTTGGAGCAGCTGAGACTCTTGTGCTCATAAATTATTGTTTTGTGTATTCACATAACAACAATTTTCAATAAAAAATTAAAAAAAAAAAATTTTTTAGAGCAGTTGTGCTCATTGTATCATCATTCGGACTCTTGTGCTCATAAATTATTGTTATGTGTATTCAATAAAAAAATATTTAAAAAAAAAAATTTTTTTTGGAGCAGTTGGTACTCTTGTGCGGTATTCTCATAACAATAATTTACAAAAAAAAATTAAATATGTATTTTGGAGCAGTTGGGACTCTTGTTCGGTATTCACATTACAATAATATAACACACATACAATAAAAAATATTCGAAATTTAAAAAAATATTGCATAAAACTATTCAATAAACATGAAATTTTGCCTTCCGTTCGGTCACCGTGTAGATTTTATCAACATGAAACAAGGAAATTGTTGACATTCAAAGTTTCGTATTATTATTACGCAATTCATCATTTCAAAATGTTACGATATAGAGCGCCGTGGAGACAACCGGAGAGAGCGGCTCTTGCCCGCGGAATGAACTCTGAAATTCTCTTTTGCGAGTGTGCGAAAAATCGTGAAATGCGAAGCTGTAAATTAATTAATATTAAATACTTCCTAAAATTATTTTTCGCTCAAACTTATTTATAATTTGTTAATAATGTCTTAGCACAATAAGTATGTAAAAAAATCTGAAATATATTAGTTTATAAGTTCGCAAATAAATATACAAACTGACTAAGTTTCGTCAAGAAACACATGTACGTATATATTTTTTAATGATTTTATTGAAACTAAAACTAAAATTCTAAAACATGCGTTTGCTAGATAATGTATTGATTTATTTTAGTGCATGATTATATTATTTAAAAGGGGTGTGGTATCATACAAAAACTTTTTTGAAAATTTAACAAATCTGCCAACGACCTATGGTATAACCTTATTATACTAAAAATTAAAAAAAATTCTCAAAATTTATTACATACGAATGCTAGATAAAAGAACCATCTTTCGAAATCCATTTATAATTTTTTGTGGAAAAGAGTCAATACGTCTAAAATCTTATTTGAAAATGACATATTTCTGGTTTTCTCTGGTAATGCCCTCTTAACATATACACCGCTAAAGAAATCGGCGAACAGATTAACAGTTTCCTGAAGATTTTGGGATAGTTTAGAATTGAATGACATAATACTAGGTATACAAGTACCGTTTTCTTTTTGGGATTTAACATATTTCCAAAAGAAATTTGAGTCGTTCATGATAGAGCCTTCAACATCACGTATGAAAGTTTTGTAACATTCTGCAGAGAGCTTATTGCAGTCTCCCCTCAATTTTTGAAACACGGAATAATCGATAGCCAGGCGACTTTGTTTGAATTTCTTATGAGATATTTTTTTGAGGTATATTAATCTCGTTGAATTTAATGTTTCAAAGACCCAATCTTGTCTGATTACGTCTAAAAGGGATCGCAATGAAAATCTAGTCTCTTTCAACGGAAGCAATCTTCCGAACAGGCCCTCCATTGATTTGCTTGGTGTAACCCTAAGTGACCAGCTCAGGTATGGGGGCTCCATCGAAGCCAGAGTAAAGTTAGCCTCCCAAAAACTGGGCGTACTGTACAGGGCCCGCAGATACTTTAAAAGTACACAACTGCTAACCCTGTACAAATCGCAAGTGCGCCCCACGGTTGAATTTGGCAGCCACCTCTGGTCTGGAGCTCCAAAATACCTGAAAAATACCCTCGACTCTGTGCAGAAACGGGCGGTCCGTTTGATAGATTCTCCCATCTTAACAGACGGATTGCAATCTTTAGAGCACAGGCGTCGGGTGGGAATGCTATCCTTGTTCTACCGGTATTACAATGGAAGATGCTCCGAGGAACTAGCATCATTGATCCCTTCGGCACCGGTGCATAGTCGGGAAACACGCCAAACGCGTGCCCAACATTTGTACACAGTTGACATTTGTCACATGAGAACGGGTCGTTTCTTCGACTCGTTCTTATGTTCAACTGCTCGGCTGTGGAATGATTTGCCGGCCTCTGTGTTTCCTCCTTCCTACAACATGGGTCTCTTCAAGACCAATGTTCATTCCTTCCTCTCCTCAAAAAGACCCTCCACACAGCATCCCAGATGACATAGGCCCTGAGGGAAATTATTTTCCTCAGGGCCTCATGTGTGGAGTTAATGTAAAAAAAAAAAAATGACAAACGCCAGAAATCGGTTTATTCAATATATGGAGAATGGGGAACGTTACCCACCTTATTTGATCTAAAACAGTACTAATAATTCACCAAAAATCTGCTATTTCTTGTTTTGGTTTGTTCCACATCATTTTTAACCAATGAGTCTTTCGCCTGGAACATTGTGGATAAAGAACAAAAAAAATAAAAATAAAACATTAAAAAAATAAATTTATTAAAACATATTGTCAGTTTGTTCTATGTTCATAATTTGTTCTACCTCCACAAAAATTAAAAAAGTATGGCATTTTGTGGAAGTAGAACACAAAATAATGCATTAAAATCAAAATGGCATACAAATGTTACATAAAATTAGTACGTTACCACTCCGACCCGTAAGCGTGTTTACACGACAATATAACAATAGCAATCCAATACAATAAGTGTTTTTCACACTAACGCGTGTGTTCCCACAGAAATCGTTTTAAGTCTGTTATTGTTCTAATGACAACCCTAAAATAAAAAGTAGAAGATCCATATTAAATTAAGTTTCACATCTGTATTCAAAGTTGTCCATAGAAGTACATAAAAAAGACATATTTTTTAGAAACAGTTTTCACCCGCCAAATCGCCTACATGCCGTTCGTTAGACATTGTTAATTTTTTATTAAAAATTATTGTATGAAATGGTAAAAAAGTGTGGTGATAAAATTGTTTATTATACATTTATACTGTACATATTTTTTTTTACATAATCCATGATTTTAGTACCGTTTTCACATAAAAACATCACATGAGTCATTATTACAATTTTTTATGTTTGCATTCTAAATTTTAATATTTACAAATGTTAATACACGTTTATTTATAATACAATTAATACAATTAAACTGTTTTGGGAGGAGGTCAAAAGGTCCCGGAGTGGTTCAGAGAACGGAAGCTGGAAAGTCATAAAATCGAAAGATGGAAAAATGTTGACGAATGAGGAAGAAATAAAAGAGAGATGGATGAAATATTTTGAGGAGGTTTTCGAAAGCAATCCGGGTGATAGTGAGGCCAGCAGTGAATCGGGTATGAACGATGACGGAGTGAATTCAATCAAAATCAGCGTGGATGAAATAAAAAAAATCGATAAAATGCATGAAGAATGGTAAGGCTGTTGGTTTCGACAATATTGCTGCCGAATACTTTAAAGGAGATAGCCATATTATTCTCACATGGTTGTGCAAACTTTTTAACCAGTGTTTAGAGGAGGGTTACACGCCATTAGATTGGAGAAGGGCTGTAATCATGCCGTTATACAAAGGTAAAGGGTCACGTATGGAAAGTGGAAATCATAGGGCTATTAGCCTGCTAAGTTCAGTCGGCAAGCTGTACGGAAGAATATTGATTGAAAGGGTAAGAATGGAAACAAAGGATAAAATATGGGATGTGCAAGGTGCCTTTATGAGTGGAAAGGGATGCATGAATTAGCGAAATCGGTTCAGCCGCTCTCGAGATTTGCGCTTACCAACAAATTTAGCGATTCATTTTTATATTATAGATTAACCAAACGCAATCACATAAGTAAACATGTCAACATTTAATGCTCATTTCCAGCAACTTGTTATAATGATCTAAAAAACAAATCAATATTCTGGTGGCGTAGTACACTAGTATGGAGAGTCGTTAAGTAATATCTGAAAAATAAAATATTTATGTCACCTAATGGCTAACAGCACTGCACTTTACCTTTATTTTACAAATTTTTGTTTCTAGCCGGTACAGAACGCAGCCAGGCCGAGTGGCTGTGGGGGTACCCTGGCGAAGGGGGCTCCAGCGCACGGGGGCTCGGGGCCATCGGGAGTGTGCCTTCGCGCCCCCCTCCTGGTCTTCCCGCCCCGCGTCTGCACCAACAGCCACAGTACCAGCAGGCCCAGCAACCTCAGGTTGGTCAAGTTGCCCCCTTGTTATGTTTGCTGATACAGAATGCAGCAAAGGCTTGTTGACTTTTCCCCGATGTGCGGACTGGCCCCGTGGCTCCAATGCTCTTCAACTTCAAGGGAAAGACTGGATGGAATCAGATTTTCAACAGACCCGAGTTGACAAGAGGAAACAGATTGTTACATTGTTGTTTTTGAATGTTGCGTTTTCTAAGGATTTTTATTAACTGTTTCAGTTGGCACGTACTTTCGATCCTTTCCACTCTCTATCGTCAATCTGGTCTCCTGGTTCACCTCTGGATCGCTGGGCCACCAACCAGCAGCAGAACAACCAAAACATCCAGAACATCCAGAGCAATCAGAGCATTCAGGGCAACCAGAACATCTCTAGTAACCACAACATCGGCGGTGCCATCTCTCAGGATCCCGCTCAGGGCGGAAGTGAGAATGGCATTCGACATCCAGGGCCGCAGTACCATTAAACCAACAGATTCTACTATTTCACAAACCGATTCGACTGTTTAACCAACAGATTGATTGTTAAACCAACAGAATCGATTGTTAAAATAACTGATTAAACTATTAACCAACCCATTCTATTGTTAAAACTACCAATGACTGTTAATCCAACCAATTCGATTGTTGAACTAATCGAATTGACTGTTTAACTAAGTGAATTGAATGTTAAACCAACTGAACTAACCGAATTGAATGGTCAACCAACTGATTCGACTGTTAAACCAATTGATATGACTAACGAGTGAATATCTTAGACAATTGTTGTACTGATTAAATTTTAATTTTCACCTCGTTCATCTGCTGTAAAGTCATGACAAAGTTCATCATTTATAGTTTTTTTTCATCATATTTTTCACTGGAGTACCTTATTATTGTTTATCTTTATCTTTACTAGGCATCTTTACAATTTATTTGGAAATTCTTGCAAAATTTTAGTTTTTGAAAACCCCTTTCTTTCATGTAACTTATTATTCGATCAGATAACATCAATTTCTAAGGGTTTTCACTTTTTGTTTCAAAACTCACCTTTTGCTCCCAAATGTACCATGAATATAACCTTTACTTGCTGTATTAAAATTAAATAACTTTGTTCTAATTCAGAGGATTGTTTCATATTTTTTATTTGAAACTAATGAAAAGGGTCATGTGCGAAACCTGCGATCAACCTAATGAAATATAAGTTATGGAAATGTAATAAATTCAATTGAAGGAATTCAAATTATTAGCGAGTAGACTGCCTAAGTTGAAAAGTGTGCAAGAAATGAAATAAATAATAGAGTGCATGGTTTATGTTTGGAACGCTCAATTTAGTCAGGGCAAGTTAAATGATCAAATTTTGACTTGTATTTTTTATAACAAAACAGGTCAATAGTGATATTATGAAGATGATGAATGTTATCTATTAGAAAAAAAGACATAAATAGTTATGTGGCTAGGTGTCCCCTGTATGCGGCACTTTTTCATTCGTATGTGCTCGGAAGACAACTCTTGTGATGTACGCATATGGGACATGGCCACTTGTAACCCAAGTGCTGCGTGCTACGTGTTTAACGGGTTAAAGAAATATTATTGAGGTTTTACTTAGCTTGTGAAAAATAAAGAAATGTATGCATAATGTGTTGAGAATGAAAATGATTGAAACTTGAACAGATTAAATAGCAAGAAGATATAAGAATGGTACTAGAAAAGAATTTAGAGATTTTGACAACTTTCCCTCTGTTGTTTTTTTATATGTACATAGTAAATAATAAAACTGGTGTGCACATTATGTACATAATACTGATTCTCACTGTAGGATTTGAACTCGGCATTTCCAAACAATAAATACTTAAAAAATTTGTCACAGCCACTGGAGCGATTACGGTTGAAAAATGGACCACTTTTATTTTTCTGCGATTGATAGCGGTCCAAAATTATACCACATTTTCCCACCATTCGTAAAACATTTATTGTAATTATTTAAAACATTTCCACGACCAGCCATTTATTTAAAACAAAGCTATTGAAATGCTTTACCTATTATGACCGTAGATGTCGCAAATAAGAACTTCGTAGTCTATTTTAAAATGATGTTAAAAATAAATTTATTAAATATATTTTTCACGTCAAATTTTCGATCAGCTGTTTACGGTTAAAATTAAGTCCTTTTTCCATAGATTTGCACCTTTCATTATCAAGTATACTACAGAAATCGAAAATATTCTACGTTGACTCAAATAAGTACCCCTCACAGCAGTTTCAAAGTAAAACACACAGGATTCGCGCGGTTATAAACTTTACGATTTTTTTTATAAATCCTACAAATATGAGATAAAATACAGGTTAATTATTTAGCTACATGGCACTATAATAAGTTTTTATGTTTCCATGTTAAAATTCAAATATATGATTTTTTTTTTAATGTTGGTGAAAAATTTAAAAAATGGTCTTCTGGGAAATCTCGAGCAATCGAGGCAAATTTATTTATTTTGCGTGATCGCTCCAATGGTTAGTTTGTCTAACTTTTTTTTTTCATGGTTCGTTTCGTTGTAAAGGTGAGTTTTGAAACTGTATCCCAAGTATGTATCTTCGACAACTTAATAGTATTTAAAACATGTACTTTATTATCCTCGAAATTGAAAATAAGTATTAACTCACTGAGTTAATGAACAAAGCAAAGTGCCAAAATATATTCTGGTTTTATTTATTAAAATATTCTCTCAAATTTCATCAGTTTACCTATTCAACTTATCTTTCTGAATCTCAAAACCAAAAATAATCATCATAATTTATTTATTTCTTTTATAACATTTTTTAAAGATCATTTTTCAACTTCTGTTTTTTTATTAATTTATTTTTATTCGATTATAAATGATCTCAGATTTCACAATTTATAACTTATTTATTTAATTAATTGCGACAACGAATATTTTTTTGCTATCGTTTAAAAACTTTTTTTTAGATGTTTTCTTTCCCCTTGTCCAAGCATTATCTTGTTCTGTAGGAGAACTAAATCGGTACCTGCTGTGGGATTTGAACCCAACCTGTGAAAATTCTACCTTAGTACAGTGAAACCCTTTTAAGAAGTTTTGTGGCTTAAGAAGTTTGGTTTATTCGGTCCCTCGGCCCAAAAATTGCCCAATTTTTCCCACATATAAGGTTTTCCTGCTTAAGAAGTTTGTTTTTTCCGGTGCCTTTGAAAATTTCTTAAGAGGGTTTCACTGTCTATTCACTGGGCTAACACACCCCTCCAAATTAATTTAATGAATTAATTGAGTCCTAATATTTTTAAATTAAATTATTTGAGGCATATAAACTGAATGTACTGAAAAATATGTTAGTAATTGAAAAACACTTTTTGACTTTAATTAATTTGTAGTGAATTAATTAATATAACTTTTAAATCATTGTTCAGAATTATATGATTAATACATACGTCAAGTTGAAACCAACATTTAAATTTACGATTCATAAATAACACAAGTTTTTAAGGCGCTTAGCAATTTGGTAGTTATTTCTTTTCTTATTTAAATTTAATATTTTGTAGCCACAATATTTTTATGCTTAAAATATTTGGGTTTGCATTGTCTCCTATTATGAAGAAATTCTAAAGACATACACACTAATCTGTAAATTGGGTCATTGTTAATGTTGACATTGTGGATACAAAAAATCTATGGATTAATAAATTTGTTTTTCTCCTCTATTGGTCGCCTGTTCAGATAAGCATATACTTTGTTTTCAGGCTAAATATGTATGTATGCAAACTTGCCAGTAGAAATAACATACCTTGTTGCATGTACAGTGAAACCACTTATAAAGTTCCCACATAAGGGGCCATCCATAAATTACGTCACATGAATTTCATGATTTTTTGACCCCCCCCCCCCCAACCCTGTCACACATCGTCGCATTTGTGAGACCCCCTCCCCCCAAGCGTGACGTCACATATTTTGCAATTTTACATGTAAAAATAATAGTTGGTAATATTTTTAAGTTTTTTGTCAACATTTAATATCATCATGGTCGTATCAGTCGCATGTGTCGCAGTCGTTATGTGCATGTGACGTCACAAAGCTGATGACACCCCCGCCTGTACCCCTTGTCACACTTCTCTACTCTCCCCCCCCCCCTTCCTCCCTTCATGCTTATGTCATGTCCCTTTGAAAACCTTATAAGAGAGTTCACTGTCGCTCTATAATTTGATTTTGCGTATGGATTGTAATTTTAAGACAAGTACCTAATTGATGCACTATTTTGAAATTGTCAAAAGTGTTATTCCACTGAATGTGTCACTAGAGAACTGCGGGAGTTGTCAAAAGATGAAATAAAATAATATTAAAAGTATTTTATCTCGTAAACCACGGATATGACCTTTGGCTACCACACATGAACCTATTTAATGGTTTTTGAGCTATGCTAGATGTTGATGTGTTGACCTGTGTAATGGGTTACACAGGACAGGACTACATAGTTACGACCGCATAAAAAAACAGTGTCTGTAGCTTTTGTATATAAAACTTAACTTTATTTATTGTGTATTTATTACATGAGAGCCGACCGAAGTGGCCCCTTGTAATTACCATTTTGAAGGTTTTGATTTCTCTGGAGGAAGGACCACTCAAACATATTTTTTGTTTTGTGTTGTGTCTTTTTATATTATTTTAACTGTCTTTTGAGTTTGTGATGGGAGTTGGTCCAGAAACGGGCAATTGTTTAATTTATTTTTCATACCTGTAATTGTTTTTTTTTGCAGATTCCTTAACATCACACAAAAGCATTGTTTGCCTCTTACATCACACAAAAGCATTATTTCCCTAATACATACATACCTTGTCACTAATTTTTTAGCAATGATGAAAACCATTTTATTTTAATATTTCTCATAAGTTCATATCCCAAAGTAACAATATTAACCAATTAAAAATTCCTACTAATAATTAATAACTATCTCGTTTTTATTAACGCTTAAAAATATCTTTTTTATATGCAGTACTTCCTCAGTTATCCGCCGCTAGATTATTTGATAACTATTATCATCTGCTGTTATTTTTACTAGTTGAAAGCACAAAATCAAGCTCTATAATTCACCGGTATTCGTCAAATTCAGTAATCTGTCGCTTGCCTAGTCTGGAGCGCTAAGCTTTGTACACCGATGGGTTGGGTTCTCTCTCTCTGGTTTCAATCCTGGGATTGATTTGCAGCAATTTCATCTATTCGTTACTTCCACTCTTCCCTGTCTTGTGCGGCTCTTTTGAAGTCTGCATATGATAAGCAGCGCACGTCCACCAGCAGTCCTCCAGGTACTCTCGGCGTGGGCGTCCCCTAGCGTTTGTTCCGTCGGTCATACCCTTCATTATGGCATGCAAGAGGCCTTCTTGTCTTATTGCATGGCCGATCCATCTTGCGCGCCTTTCGGACAGGGTCTTGAGCAGGTGCCTTCCTCCTTCGATTCTTTGGAGAACCTCCTCATTTGTGATGTGGTCTCTCCAGGAAATTCCTAGTAGTCTTCTATAGGACCACATCTCAAAAGCCTCTAGTCTCCGTTTATCTCTTTCGGATAAGCACCATGTTTCGCAGCTGTACATCAAGATACTCCACACCTAGGTCTTGATGAGGAGTATTCTCAGTTTCAGGTCTATATTATTCGATTCTATTATTTTCGACCTTTTATTGAATGCAAACCTAGCCTGGTGTATACGGCTGTCGACCTCGCTCTTAGACCGACCTTCCATGTTATTTTGCTCCCGAGGTAGACAAACTCCTTGGTGTTCTTTAGTGGAACTCCTGACATCTCTACTCTCATCTGATGTTGCGTTCGGCCTACAGTCAGCAGCTTTGTTTTGTCTTTATTTATCCTCATGTTGTAATTGTTTTGAAGAATGCTTTGCATGGTTGTTAAGGCCTATGAATCCATCCCTCCCACTGCGGTGTAAGGCGGTGGGTCGAGAGATTCTGACTGGAGAAGGTAAAAGACCTCCCTCAACCAGTCTCTCGATCGTGCCCACCACACAGCAGGTGGGCAGACGCATCGGCTGCCAAGACCTGGACAAACCTCACCCCATGAACCCGGGCACCCTTGCTAACTCACCAATTGTAGTGAACCACTTGGGGCGACCTATGGCATGATTCTCATGGTGGCGGTGCCCATACCCGCCTCCCAGATTGTTGTTTAACCCGTCTGCTTGTTTAGGAATAAATACATCCCAAAACATGTAATCGCGTTATACTTTCATAAGACCAAAAACGTCCCTTACATTTTAAAAGCTATATATCTCTCTTCCTCTCATGCAAGCATATGTGTTTTTTTTTAACCAGAAAGAGAACGAAATAATGCTTCTTATTGTCTTTCAAATATGAAAGCTATCTTGCATAGATATTTTACAATCTCGATCCAAAGTGGTGGTTTCAGAATTTACGTGCGAGATCCAGGCTTCCGGATTGTGAAGTGCGAATATATTGAACCAAGTAGACGGGTTAAGGTGTCTCTGTTCTTTTCGTTCTGCTACGTGCTTTGTTTGAATTAATTTACAAACTCAAGCCTAAAGATATCACCTTAACTGTTAACCAAGAAATGGAAATTTTACAAAAGATTGAAAGTGGTCTTTGTTTGTTTTCACAAATTACCTATTTTAATTTTTAGCATATTTTGCATTTATGCACTACAATCCGTCTCTTTCACTAATTGGACACTTGCCCAGTTTTCGGGATGACGGATAAGTGAGAGAGTACTGTATTTAAAACATATTACTCTTTAGGGGAGGTAAGTAAATACATCTTTTTTTTAACATATATTTTTTTTTTTGAATTTGTGTTCTAACTCTTTGAAATTCATTGCAGCACGAATGATCTTTTTTTTTTTGGGTCAGCTTTAAAAGCTAGTGTCCCTCCACAAAAACTCCTATATTCCTTCATGTGATATAATTTTATTCAATCGGAAAATTGGGAACATTATGTATTTAGATAATTTTATATTTTGCCCCTGAAAAGCAGTTACATGTTATGAAATTATTTCGAACTGATCTTCCTCTTATAAAATATCGCCACGTTACCAAAATTAAAACTGAATTAGTTATAAGATTTTTCTCAGGTGACATCACATTGCCATCTATGATTTTTTTTTTAAACATTAACTCTTTGTATTTTCTTTATAATTGTCTGAGTGGACTTCCTCAGAGATATTTGAAGAGTAATAATTTATATTTGACTTTTAAGGTTGTGTGTTCATTAAGAAGTAATCATATTGATTTTCAAATGTGGACTTATAATATTCATGATCACAATTTGACTTTGCTCGATATAAATGGACATGATTTTCTAATTTAATGTGTACCCTTTCCAAAAGGCATTTGTCGGAGAGGATTTATTTGAATGTCAAAGTACTTCTTACAGTGACATGGATACTATTTATCCAGTCATATCTGGTTGTAGAAAAAAAATAAGAATGATGAATCGAACAAACTAACTGTTTTATTTCCCTTTTTTCCCTTTTCGTTTTCAGGATTACCGCAGATCAATAAGATAACCAGAATGAATCCTTCGTCCGCGTGAAATTGAAAAAATAATTTATTTATTTTTATTTATTTATAAAATACATGTTACATATATTAGACATTTAAGTTGATTAGATTTATTAAATCACCATACTAGGCGACTGCCTGTTTCATGGTGATCAATTAAAGATAGTTACTTTTAGTGAAGTCTAGTGTAAACACTTGGTAAAATTGGAAAAGTTATAATAAAAAAAGAAAAGAGAAAAATAAGTGCGTAAGGATAAGATTATGAAAATATGCATAACAATATCATAATTTTTATATTTATTTGTATGTGTGTGTTTTTATGTGTGCTTGCGTACGTGCACGTGTATGCAGGTGCACACATCCATATACACATGAACACACACACACACACATATGCACCTACGTACATGAATACAAACATATATATATATACAAGGTGTCCGAAAACTCGTAGTACAAGCGGGAAACTGGGGAATCCTCATCACATTTGGAGTCGATTTTGTGGTATAATTTTTTTTGATTTGAGCTTTCGTTTTCGAGTAAATCGAGTCAGAAGTTAATTTTTTTTTTGGTCAAATTCTTATAAATTATTACTGACGTTCATAGTACCTAACTAATAAAAACTAATTAAAAGAAAACAAACAAAGAAATCCGGATTTAAAGCATTATTTTGAAATTATTCATAATTTTATTCCGTGTAGTACGGTCGTTTCACGGTTAAAAACAGCTGTTCATTATTTTCGCGCTTCGAAGTCAAAGTGCAATGCGAAATTTGCTGTCCCTTTCTGCGCTCGGTTCGATCAACACAATAGAAGGGGTAAGCTACTAATGGCTTGGCCTTGAACTGTGAACTTGCGAACCAAATTCTGTACGGAAGCAAGTCCAAAAAGGTAAATGTTCAGGAGATGTTATATGATAGATAACAAAAAAACTAATTATTAACTCAATTAGTTTTGTTTTAAGAAGGAGCAAATGAAACGATTTTTTTATAGTAAAGCCATTAAAAATAATTGTTTAAAAAAAAACGCTGACTTGAGTCAACTTTTCAATTTGGGAGGCGGGAATGGGTACCGCCGCCCCGGGAACCTTTATTGGATAACCAACACCTCTGCCATAGGTCACCCCAAGTGGTTCGCTACGTTTGGTGATTTAGCAGGGGTGCCGGGTTCATGGGGTGAGGTTTGTCTAGGTCTTGCAGGCGGATGACCAGGACATGCTGAACCCTAGATTTCTACCCACCCCTTAAACCCTTTTCCTTCCCAGAACTCTCCTCTCCTTCCCTTCCTTAAAAAACCCTCCACACAGCATCCCCAAAGATGACATAGGCCCCGAGGGAAATTATTTTCCTCAGGGCCTCTTGTGTGGAGCTCATGTAAAAAAAAACAAAAACATGGACTTGAGTCCTACTGCCTCTAAATGAAGTGGACTATTTTGTTATGACATGTGGTGTATTATAAAAGGAATAAAGTCCATGGTACACCCTTCTGCTTCTAAGATAGTTGTTGCATCATGGTACTTGCATCCACATGCAATTTTGAAAATCGTATTTTTTCTTCATAATGGGACTTCCATTTTTCTGCCACTGATAAACATGATAATTTACTCCAAGTAAATTATCATGTTTTACTTCACGTAAAACGTATTTACTTCAAGTAAATTATCATGTTTTACTTCACGTAAAACGTATTTACTTCAAGTAAATTATCATCAAAAACTCATTTCTTCAAATTTCGGACTTGGACCGTTTTATCCTCGGGATCGCGTCGAATTCATTCAAAAATACAAGGAATGCGCTCGAGAGTTCCCCCATGCGTCTCCCTTTAGCACCGTTTTAAAAAACGAAACAGCGCTATTTCACTCGAGTTGTATGCAAACAGTTCCGTGTTTTGGACCGCCCAATTAGTTTGTATCAGATTGTATTTACGCTTTGACGTGGGATGTTTCTTGTGTTTTATTTGAAACGTAAATAATAGTGCGTTATTAATTATAGCGTAACATTGTGACTCTTTAAGTTACTTTCTTTGTGTGATTAATTGTGAATGAAATTAATTGAATTATTACTTAGTGAGTAATCTGTTATTTATACCAGGGCGGGAAAGCGGTGTGTACCCTCCTATGTAGTTGTGATAAGTTGAACAATTGGTGACAAATGTTTGTGATGTGTTTTTGGATTTGAAAACATTGCAACCAGATGCGGAGCTGCCACACAATAAAATAAATTGGTACGCTAATTATTATTTATGCATTAAACCGCTTACTCGTTAATACGGATCCAAACAGTTAGATTTAGCTTTATTATTACGAAAAGTGAGTATTTATGTCGGGGGAGACCAAAAAACATGCAAAAATATGCATTTAACATTTTAATTTTGTTAAAATTTCACTTGCGCGGTAACGCCATGTTTATTCATTGTTTTTATTTTAACATTTCATCAATGCTGCCAATCATAGAAAAATATTTTTGCGTAAAACAAAGTGAATGCATCATTGACAAGTTTGTACCTGTATTTATAACAGTAGAACATTGAAAGAAATGATAAGTTTTAAGATTTTCACGGCCAAAAGCATTTTCGTTATTTGTTTTTGGGGTGTTATGCCGTGTTGCAAACAAATAACGAAAATTGAAAGAAATGTATTAAAATAATTACACAAACCCGCTAGACAAACCCTGCGTAGCCAAACAAAGCATTCAAAACCTGGGATGTTTTTTAAAAGTATGATGAAAAGCGAATTTATTTTAGAGAATTTATTTTATAAGATTGGTACTTCCGACAAATGTCATATTTGATTGTCTATTAGTTAAAAAAGGAACATTCCTTATTATCCGTGCATCAAACTGCGACAACACGAACGTTCCGTGTTATCCGTGAGGTGGACTAACTGCATATTTACCCGCTAATTAACCATATTGTAATGCCTAGAAGAGGTGGGAGAATAAATTATTAAGATGAAAATAAATAAACTATGGACACGAAAAGAGATTAAGCAACTTATAAATAATTTTAGAATAACATCTTCCATCTGTCATCATGACATTTCCGCTTTTCAAAAATTTTAACCCTAAAAAGCCGAAATGTTTTTAAAATATTTTTTTTTTCTTAATTTTAAATTTAAAAATGCTTAAATTGAAAATCTTTATGTTTATTTGGGTTCTCTATGTGATATAGGTTCACCAGTTTTCCGCTTGTACTACGAGTTTCCGGACACCGTGTATATACAGGCATATACCTAACACCAACACGTACATATATATATATACATACATACATACTTGCACGCAAACACACATATTCTTCTTCCTCACACATGTAAACAATATATACACATATATACGTACACATCCATATATGTCTTCTTCCTCACACATGTAAACAATATATTTAGGCACACAGAATAAAAAACCTTAACTCTGTCAAATAATATCAGTTATCTTCTGTTATGTTTATTAAATAACCAACCAAGCTGTGTTTATAGATACCTGATAAAAATAGAACAACCACCCTCTCACAGCAACATTGTGTAGCTATTGAATATTTATAGTTATGTCCATCGAGTATACAAGTTATCAAATTTGATGGCAGAAACTAGCCGTCAGCAAATATGTAGTAACAAAAACAAGAACATCTAAAGGAGGCTGGATACTACATCATAATATATGTACATACATATGCCTGTGTTATAAAGTTATAATATACGCATGCTATGTTTGCAAGTCTCGTTTTTAAATAAAATAAATAAGAATAAAGAGAATAAATAATAAATTTATATCACTATCTGAGTGTGTGAAACAAGTTGTAAACACTGTCATAGTCACTCATCAGAAGGTCAGCAAGCGCCTTTCTGAAAGTGAGATATTTGGCTTTAGACTTTATTTCAATTGATAAGTTATTAAAAATTTTAGGTGCAAGAAAGTTAAATTGGGACTGTGCCATTGAAGTTTTTGTTTTTGGAATAACATAATTGGATTGGTTGGAATATCTTGTGTTATATTTTGAATCTATAATATATTTTTTTGTAAATTTGAATTTAAAATAAGAGATACATAATATTTTTTACTTATATGGATTTTATATCAAGAACTTTGAAATCTTTAAATAGGTCTTTCGTGGGGTGTATATAATGCACTTTGTAAATAGTCCGTATTATCAATTTTTGGGCTTTTATTAATGGATCTAATACAGTTTTAGAGCATCCTCCCCAGACAATTATACCGTACGATAAAATTGATTGACACAGGGAAAAGTATACTGTTCTCAGTGTATTTTTTTTTAGTATATTGCGCAATGATCTGAAGATATATGAATCTACTCGTTCCAATGGATTGCACAGACAGCTGGATATATCACTACAAGAATGTATTTTTAGTACATGATTACTTGAGGGTTGACTTGGATTGTTTGTACTGAAAGTTAGGTATTTTGTTTTAGTTATATTTAGTGTGAGTAAATTATCATCCAGCCATTGTTTAATATTTTGCAAAATTAGTTCCGCTCTACGAAAAGTTTCATCCCATGTTTTACTTTTTAGTACCAGGGCAGTATCATCGGCAAAAGTGATTATGTTGCCATCAATTTGTAATCTACATAAATCATTAATGTATATGTGAAAAAGTATTGGACCGAGTACACTGCCCTGTGGTACACCAAAATTGATTCTGATAGGTTGAGACGATTTGTGTGATGGTAGCTTAATAAATTGCTTTCTGTCTGTTAGGTAAGATTTGAACCATTCAAATGCCTTATTCTTTATTCCGATTTTCTGTAGCTTAGCTAGGAGCATTGGACGAGAGACTGTATCAAATGCCTTAGCCAAGTCCAGAAATATTGCCAAACATTTATCACCTTTGTCTAGGGCTTCTGTTATGTGTGATGTTAATTCTAGAATAGCTGAATCTGTGCTTAGGCCTTCTCTGAACCCATGCTGGTTTGGCGAGAGAATATTGTATTTTGTAAGATGGTCGGTAAGTCTTAGGAGGAGTTCCAGACTTAAAAATTGGTTGAACCAAAGCAAGTTTGAGTTTGTTCGGAAATATACCTTTATTGAGACTGAGGTTAATGATATGTACTAGTGGTTGATTTATAAAAGGTTCAATAATTTTGAGTATGTTTGAGGATACTTTATCATGATTACATGAATGGGAGGGCTTTAATTGTTTAATAGTTTGTGAAATTTCAGCAGAGGTGGTGGGGTTGAGTGTGAGTGAATTGTTTGTTTCACAAGCAGAGTTATTGATATTGTCGGCAAGAGCATTTTCATCGGTAGATGTTTTATTTAAAATTTGTGATGCTAAGTTTTTTCCGATATTACAAAAATATTCATTTATGTGATTGGTCACAGTGTCAGGGTCGTCTTTTAGTGAGGTGTCTAGTCCGTTGATGTTTAATTTATTGAATGCTCAGTGTCAGATGTTTCTTTAATAATTTGCCAAATTTTTTTATTGTTATTACCAGCTCTGGATAATTTCTGTTTATAGTAGTTTTCTTTAGTGATTCTGATGAGATTGTTACATATATTTCTGTATTTTTTATAAAATATTTAATATATGCAAATGATTTGTGACACTCCCGCCTTTGATTAAAAAATGACAGGCGTCTGCTCGCTGCAAGAAGCCTCCGAACCACGTTAACACTATGATTTTTGTAACAATATAACGCGTTACAGTTACAGCTCGCCAGTGAGTACCCGGCTTGATAAGTAAATAAATCAAGCAACTTGTAAACAATGGTAGTAGTAGACTAAAAATGTGAATAAGTTTTTTTACCATGGGGGCATTAGTGATGAAACGAATGTCATTTTTTGAGCATATGCGAATGCGAATGCTAATATCTGCTACCGACGTTTGCGAATGCGAATATTGACTTTTTTTTTAATTTGGCGCCAATTATGTATCGCTCGGCGGCTCACGTTTCACGTTTGCATTTTGTTCTGAGAATTTCCGAGTTGATCCGAAAAAAGCCGATCGGTTGTTTTATTTCATTTGTCGCATTGTCGTCTGCTCGTAAACAAAAACAGGTGAAATTTAAGGTTAGAATATGATGGATTACTGATTAACATGAGTAAATCAAATTCTAGTGAAATTTGGACTTATTTTACACTTTGCGATGCTGAACGAGCTAAATGCAAGTTGTGTAACAAGGAATATTCTAGAAAAGGAAGAACTACAACGGCCGTGAGAAATCATTTGAAGGCAATGCATAAAACTAAATTATGTATGTATAATATGAACTAAACCTGTAAATTTGTCTGTCCTGGTACGGGAAACTTTCCTAGTTGGACAGGCAAAGCTTCCTTATATGT
Source organism: Limnephilus rhombicus (assembly GCA_929108145.2). Classification (NCBI taxonomy): domain Eukaryota; kingdom Metazoa; phylum Arthropoda; class Insecta; order Trichoptera; family Limnephilidae; genus Limnephilus; species Limnephilus rhombicus. The sequence goes on along the minus strand of OV815295.1, from coordinate 23,990,406 downwards.
ATTTTGTACTTTTGTATGTACCTATAGTAAATAAATAAATAAATAAATAAAACAAAGTTTTCCGAATTAGAAAAGTGTGAAAAACGAATTAGGATGCATCTAAAACACTTGAAGTCTCATCATCTTCCCATTAGAGTACCAAATCCGATATGAAACAGATATCGCTTCAAGAATGTGTCGATAAAACGAAACAGTGGGATAATGATAATAAATCTACGAAGTCATTGGCCGTTGATAATTCAATAAGTTTTTTATTTTTTTATTTAATAAATGTTTACATGATACATTGTTGGTATTTTTTGACTACCACACTAGGCTATTGCCCGTGTTGTGGTAGTCATACATGACATATTATTTTATATAAACAGATAAAAAAATATGAGAAGAGGAAAGAAAAAATAACATATTTAGGGATAAATAAAACTAAAAACAGATAAAAATAAAGATATAACAATTAAAAGTAAGCTAAGAAATAAAGAATAAAAAGATAATTTAAAGAAGATTGAAATAAACTCTGGTAAGTATTATTATTCTTGAGATAAAAATTGGTAAGTATTCTTCTGCACGAGAGTAGGTACATGTTTGTAGTCGCTTTTGATATTCTTTCTCTGAAAGGAGTTGGAAAGAGTGTTAGAGAAAGTAAATTTTTTTGTTTGTAATTTTTTTTAATGTAATGTTAAGTTAAATTAATTAATTAATTAAATTTGTATTAATTTTTATATATTTTTTTATATTAATATGTTTGTTTTTATTGTAATATTAAGCTCTCATGTGTTGTTTGAAGAAATCTCTTCCCTTTTCAAATATCCAATGTTTGATACGGGCTTTAAAGAGAGATTTAGAATTATTCTGTGATTTTATATCGGCACTCAGAGCATTATACATTTTGGGAGCGATAAACCAGAATTGTCGTTGGGCGAATGAGGTTTTTGTTTTAGGGACCACGCAACCCAGGTTTGATGAAAAACGTGTGTGTGCTTGATGTTGTGGAGCCACCAGTAGATTTTTTTGGCATATATAACATATGCTTATCTTAGTAAATATCTGTCGAATGTCTAAGACCTTGATTTTAGCAAAGAGTTCATTTGAGGGATGGGTAGGTTGGCATTTAAATATGATTCTCAAAATTAGTTTTTGAACTGTAATAATTGGATTGATAATGGATTCAGCACAACCACCCCATCCCACAATACCATATGTTGCTAAGTGAAATGGTTGTCTTGGAAGACTTGCCATTTAGTTTCGTGGAAAGTGTTGGATTCGTCAGACTTATCTTATGAAGCATTTGTGTCCATCCTATAGGTACCTAATTTAAAGTTTCGTCTCTTTTTTCTGATAATCATATTCGCAAAGCATTAGCTCGATTCACTTTTTGCGAATGCGAACATGCAAAAATATGCTAATATTCGTTACATCACTAATGGGCATGGTAAGAATCATCGTGTATTCAAAAATAATATCAACATGTATTATAGTCTGGAGTAAACGATACGACATTGTCAGAACAACCCAAGTTATTTTGTGTAAATTGACATTGTGTCCTTAATTTGTACAATTTTGGCACCTAGCCGGTCCCCCCTCGGAAAAGGGCCCATGGAAATATGATGAAAAATTTCTTTCTTAGTCCTGTGTCTTCAATGTGTAACATTTAGCACCTAGCCTCTGAATTTAGGGGCCCTAAAAATGATTTGAAATATTTGTCAAAAAAAATATCACTAGCTGGCCCCTTCTGACATTGGGGCCCTAGGCGCAGGCCTGCTCGGGCCTCTAATGGAGTTCCGGCCCTGGGATTCGGTGTTATAGAAGTTATTATAATCGTAAGGGGGTTATTAATTTATATTAAAAGCAATTCTATGTAAATATGAATACTACACACGAGTAGGGATGCAAAGATATATCAGAAAACTGATAAATATCGATATATCAACCCCTAAAAATATCGATATCGAAAAACTCAATATATCGTATCGAAAAACCCGTACCGTAAATCTTTGACTCACACGCAAACAATAAGAAAAAGCTGACGGTGACGACAAGCTTACGTTATATCTTTCTGCTGCTATAAATACTCCAAAAGTAAAGATTCTTGAAACATGGCAAGAGATGCAAGGTGTATATCTCAATCTTTTTAAAATGGTAATCTACCAATAGTGCCAACAAGTGTTCCTTCTGAACATCTTTTTTCAAGGACAGGATCCACTACAGCTCATAGCAGAAACTGGCTACAAGTAAGCAGACTGTCAAAGTTACTATTTTTTAAGTTCGATAGCTGGTACAAAATATTGTACAGAATAAGTACTGTAACTAATTTTTAAAAAATAAATTTACGAAAAAATATATTTTTTAATACCTATCCATTTTTTTGATTATTCAAATAGTTAAGTATAAAAAAATATATACATACATAATCGATGAACGTTTGATAACTAAAATTACATTGGATTTCTATAAGCTTTTATATCGAATTAAGCGTCGATGACACAGGGCGAGTTTACAAGCTACTATCTACTAAGTTTAAAAGCGGGTAAATCGGTGAGTGAGATTGCCATGATGACACACGAAACTATCCATTCGCTCAGAAGCGTAGGAAACTGAGGTCGCTGCTAGCGCCAGTAACAAGAATAACGATGCCTGCGTGAACTAATTCTTCAGATGTTTGACAGTCGAAATCAGCTATGTATCGGAAGCCATGTTGGAAACATAAATAAACCAATCACGAGTAGGCGAGTAAAGTTGACGACCGTTCAACTTTTTTTCGTAGATTGTCAACAATCTGCTAGTTAGCAAGTAACACGATGACACTGGGCGAGTTTACTAACAGATAGTGAATTTCCCAGATAGTAGCTTGTAAACTCGCCCTGTGTCATCGACGCTTATTTCGATATCGGTCTGGCAGGTCGATATATCAATATCGACTTAATTCGATTTATATCGATATTTTTGAAAACCTTGCATCCCTACACACGAGTTGCAATTGCCCAGGGCGAGTAGGTTCAATAATCAGGGAATGACACTCACCAAGGAGATGGCTAGGCGGGAGAAGGGAAATAAATTCGTTTTCCACTTATTATTTCATCCAGTTATGATTTTTCGGTTACAAATCAGTTTAGAAAATCGGTATTAAAAACAACAAGCCCCAGTTTTGGTTTTCTGGCTCCTACAAACATGGCAACATTGTATAAGCCGGATTAGTAGGTCAGCGTTGCCATCGCAGTTCCGCCAGATTTTGCTCTTTCAGCTTTATTAGCTCGTGATTTTGTTAATCTAGCTCCTTTTTGATATAAAAAAACAGAGTGTGCAATTCACACGCGGTAGAAGTGAAACCTTCAGAAAACTTAAGTAGACAAGAGAGTAGGGAGGCACAAAGAGGAGATCGATAGGCTAGGAAGCACCGCACAAAGAGGAGACCGATTGTACCATCTCGATCTGTCGCACGCTTAATCATTTGTTGTCTCTTTTTAGGGTCGCTGTTTTTCGTTCATCGAGTTTAAAATCGCAATGGTGCTAAAGAAGTTTCCACTTAAAAAACTTGTCAACGTAAAATGAAAATTTAAGAGTTATTTCTTTAAAAATTGGTTATTTCAGTTCGATTTTTTTTTTTACCTCAGAATTTCTCTAGGCCTGGGCTATAATTGAATTTTAGCTCATTCGGGTGGTCCTGGCCGGGATTGGTATATTTATGTCCTGGCCATTTGTATATTTATGGTCCTGGCTTTATTTTTAAAATCGAGATGGCAACACTTGTTAAGTCGGGGCAGCTTTAAAACTTAAAACTTTGACGTCTGTCACGAAACGATTGTTGTCGTTTAGAAAGTAATTTAAAAAAGTGAATATAAACAAACATTCAAAATGTCGTATATGCTTGGGCACTTACATAATGGCTGGCAGGTTGACCAAGCAATCCTTTCGGAAGAAGATAGAGTTGTGGTAAGGGGAAATAAAATAAAGAATATTATTGTATTTTAAATATTTTTAACTCTTTGTTAATACTGTTAACTGTTACAAAATTTAGTTTTTTATTCCAAAGATCTACTATTTCTGGAAGTTTTTTAAATGTGGTAATATTTTGGGATTGGTGTACATGGCTATTACGAATAATTTTTAGAAAAAAACTTAAAGGCGAATCTAAAGTTTTTTTCTAAAAATTATTCGTAATAGCCATGGACACCAATCCCAAAAATTTACCTTAAATTTTGATAGTAAATTAAACACACTTTGAGCATTATTAAAATTGGTAATTATCGGTTCGGACTGGCCACGCTTATTACGAATAATTTTTAGAAAAAAACTTTAGATTCGCCTTAATTACTATAAAAGGAAACTTTTTGGCTTTGGGGCGGCGGAAAATAATGCATTTTAATTTTCAATTGCATAAAACCAAAATTCACTTCGCGAACCGACGCAGCGAAAATCCGCGGCCGTAGCTGTCACTTGCTGTCACTGTTATGGACTGTAGCTGACTTCGTGGGATACCTACATGAAATACCGCGAATCACAAACCATGTTACACAAACCTAGCGTAGCCGCTAAGTCACTTGAAAACTGGGATGTTTTTCTTGCCTTGACGCGAGTAGGCGTTTTAAAGGGGCACTTTCTTTTGTATCACAAACCATGTTACACAAACAAGCCCACTAGACAAATTTCATAATTACGCGCCTTATCCCACGAAGTCGGCTACAGTCGTATTAGCTCTTGTTAATTTATCAAGGATACCAACATCACAGTGACATGTACGGCCGCGGATTTTCGCTGTGTCAGTCGCGAAGCAAATTTTGGTTTTATGCAATTGAAAATTAAAATGCATTATTTTCCGCCGCCCCAAAGCCAAAAAGTTTCCTTTTATAGTAATTAAGGCGAATCTAAAGTTTTTTTCTAAAAATTATTCGTAATAAGCGTGGCCAGTCCGAACCGATATTTACCTTAAAATTATTTCAGGTAATACGATTTGGACACGATTGGGACCCAACTTGTATGAAAATGGATGAAGTACTTTATAGCATTGCGGAGAAAGTGAAGAATTTTGCTGTTATTTATTTAGTGGACATCACAGAAGTACCCGATTTCAACAAAATGTATGCATAAATTTAATGTTTTTGATATTTTAATTTTGGTCACTTTTGTTGGCTACCGCTATTTTTTTGGTAAATTTTTGGAATTAGTGTCCATGGCTGTTACGAATAATTTTTAGAAAAAAACTTTAGATTCGCCTTAATCACTATAAAATGAAACGGTAATTGTTCGGAACAAACGTCAACGTTTAATACGCACTTTTTTTGATAAAACTTTTAGATTCTTCTTAATTACCATAAAAGACAACTATTTGCATTGGGGGAGGTTGAAAATGTTACATTTTAAATTTTATTTACGTAAATTGAAAATTTGCTTTCACACTGTCAAATCACTCTGTTTGCAGTTCGGAACAAACGTCAACGCACTTTTTTTGATAAAACTTTTAAAATTAAGATAATATACACAAGCCCGCAACACAAACCCTGCGTAGCCAAACAAACCATTCAAAAACGTAGGCTGTTTTTTAAAGTAAAGATAACATACATAATCCCGTTTCATAAACGTTGACGTTTGTTCCGAATATTTACCAATGAAACTTTTTGCATCAAGGCCGGCGGAAAATAATGCATTTTAATTTTCAATGTCGTTAAATAAAATTTCACTTTGCGAACCGATACTACGACAGCCCGCCCGCCATTTTGTCACTGTTATGTCGGTATCCCAACCTGATACAAACAAGAGCAGATACGATTGTAGCCGACTTCGTGGGATATATGATAAGGCACGTAATTATGAAATTTGTCTAGCGGGCTTGTGTATGTTATCTTTACTTTAAAAAACAGCCTACGTTTTTAAATGGTTTGGAAAAGCAGGGTTTGTCTAGCGGGATTGTGTATGTTATCTTTACTTTAAAAAACAGCCTACGTTTTTAAATGGTTTGTCTGGCAAAGTAGGGTTTGTCTAGCGGGATTGTGTATGTTATCTTTACTTTAAAAAACAGCCTACGTTTTTAAATGGTTTGTCTGGCAAAGCAGGGTTTGTCTAGCGGGATTGTGTATGTTATCTTTACTTTAAAAAACAGCCTACGTTTTTGAATGGTTTGTCTAGCAGGGTTTGTGTAGCGGGCTTGTGTATATTATCTTTATTTTAAAAAACATCCCAGGATTTGAATGGTTTACAGTGACAAAATGGCAGGCGGGCTGTCATAGTATCGGATCGCGAAGTGAAATTTTATTTAACGAAATTGAAAATTAAAATGCATTATTTTCAGCCTGCCGTGATGCAAAAAGCTTCCTTTTAAGTTTTTTTCTAAAAATTATTCGTAATAGCCATGGACTCTAATCCCAAAAAATTATCTTTTTTTTTTCAATAATTACTTTCGGTGTTTTATCATAATACAACAACAAAATACGTTTTCAAATAAGAATGATGTTAATGATGTCCGTACCTTCTCGCTGGGACTAATGAATTTGGGAGGCGGGTGTGGGTACTGCCGCCCCGGGAACCATTTACTGGATAACCAACACCTCTGCCGTAGGTCACCCCAAGTGGTTCGCTACGTTTGGGGCGGCCGGGTCCGTGAGGTGAGGTTTGTGCGGGTCTTGGCGGCGGATGCGTCTGCCCACCAGCTGCATGGCAGGCCGAATCAGGAGAGAATGGTTGAGGGAGTCCCTTTGACTTCCTCAGCCGTACTCTTTCGGAAAATCGCCTTGCACCGCAAATGGGAGGGATAGATTCATACGTCCGTCACTCCTGGACACACAGACCCCCAGATTCCACCCCTTCTACCCTTTTCCTTCCCAGAACTTTCTCTCCTTCCTTTCCTAAAAAGACCCTCCACACACATCCCTAAAGATGACACAGGCCCTGAGGGAAATCATTTTCCTCAGGGCCTCCTGTGTGGAGCTAATGTAAAAAAACAAAAAAAAAGTTTAATTAATGTTTTCTTTCTAGTTGCCGCCATCTTTGTAATAACCTAGTTCTAATTATTTTTTAATCCAATTTTAGAAACAATGTTGCCATTCAAATAACGTTTTTTTAATTCTCCTTAGGTATGAATTGTACGACCCTTGCACCGTAATGTTTTTCTTCCGGAACAAACACATCATGATTGATTTGGGCACTGGCAACAATAACAAAATTAATTGGACACTTGAAGACAAGCAAGAGATGATCGACATTGTTGAGACGGTGTACCGGGGCGCCAGGAAAGGCAGGGGTCTTGTAGTTTCACCCAAAGACTACTCTACGAAATACAGATATTAGTTTTACACTTTAATGATAGTGCGAACATTAGTTGTGTGCTTTGACAAACATTGGGTTTTTAAATTGAACATTGAAGTTGTATTGAACATTGACTCAGTTTATTAATAAGTATGAAAAAGTGATTTACCTATGTAAATGATAAAGGATTTAAGGTCAAACTTCATTATGTACAAAAAACATATTAATAATTCTAGGGCAACATTACTAAACAAAATTATTGCTATATGAGACGATCTACTGTCATAGGTTGTCCTTATACTTAATTGTTTGCTATTCTGTGGTTATAATAATAAACTTTGACTCACCACCTTTGAGATTTCTACCATTCGTCTATAATATTGTATATAACGTCATTGTTATTAGTACGTTTTTTGTAGATGATGATCATTGACTTAAAGCCTAAGAATTCTTTGTATGTTTTTTGTTGATAACGTTGTTTGACATTCAGACATTGATATTATCATTATCGTGGTTGATTTTTGGAATATAATGCCATGTTGCGCCTCTTTCTCTTCAGCCAGCATTTTACAGAGTCTTGCGGTGGGTATAATCAGGTCCGATGTTATTATATCATTCTTTAGACTAGACACATTGCAACACTCTACAAGTGGAAAGCAAATGAAAAGGTATACATAACGTACATTACTTGTAATTTAAAATAATGTACCCCCACATAGTGACTCATTTTCAAAATAATATTGTGTAGCCTTGCTAGGTCACACATTAAAAGCTTAATATAAAATAAATTGGTGATCTGTTTAATGTACCTAATAGTTGTTGTAATCCTGTAATTGTATTATGGTTTTAAATTAAAATAATTTGTGTATTATAGGTTTATTTTATTTTACGAGTGATATACACGGTCCCATTTCCACGGCATTGGAAATTATAGGATGATTTATTTTACACGGTACAGGCTTGCTGGCATTAAGTTCTTTTGAGTGGGGACATGTCAAAAAAAAGTTTTGTTTTTAATGGCAGGTAATCTGGAAAGTTGGAAACAGATGGCGCTAGTTTGGTCAACCGTCATTTGCGTGTCATTACAGTTATGCGATGGTTAAAAATAAATTATATTAAGGAAATAAGGCATTTTGGTTGATAAATTTGGTGGCTGGAATACCAAGGAGATAAAAATGAATTAAGAAGAGATATTTATTTAATTAAACGAAGACAATATAAGCGAAACTGAATCGAAAATCTGGAAACAGAAAAATCAGAAAGGGGTATTGTCACCTCTGGTACTCGAACTGAGGAACTCTTGCTTTCCGGGTTCGAGTCCCAGAGGTGTCAATATCTTTTTCTGATTTTTCTGTTTCCAGATTTTCGATTGAGTTTCGCTTATATTGTCTTCGTTTAATTAAATATTATAATTTGAGGTTTTACTCATAAAGCTAAATTAAAAGTAAAAAAGATATTTATTTATTTTTTATTTTAGTATTGTTTTTTACATGGTAGGTATTATTGTTTAACTCTCGACAGGCCAAGATGCCAAACATAACGTCCGTAACTATGTGGGTTGGCCGATGACCCCATGCATTTTTCTGTCTTATCGGCATTTAAACCATAGAGTTCCCTTTTTGTTTTGTTATTTGTTCATTTATTGGGCAGGAATATTACCTACATTTGACAAAACATTTTTTCCTGCGATCAACGACTTTTTCACATTTTTTTTTAATGTATTTTTTTAATCATATGTATTAATCCCTTGCACAGAAATACCTAAAATACTAAAATTGTATTTAAGTAGATATAGGAAGGAGTATAATTTTGGGGTCCATCTTCGGCCCCAGTTGGCTGCGGGAGAGTTAAAATTCAATTTTTAACCTCACTGGGACAAGCCTAGAACAAGCCACTAGGAAGTTATCGTAATTTATTTTTGGAGTGTTCTGCCAAGTTGCTCTACCTCCATTAGGCTAAAGGTGAATGCGGTGTAACATGGTATGATACTTGAAAAATAAATCATGATAATATTTTTGGCTATGAAAATTACTCGATAAGAGCCCATTCTCATTTCTGTTTCAAAACAAAAGTCGTTCCGCTTAAAATCGGATGCTCTAGTGCAGGGGTTCCCAAACTTCTAAGTATCACGCCTCCCTACTGCTTAAAATGAATATGCTCGCGCCCCCCCTCGGCCCATGGATTTAATATAATCGTTATTATATTTGCGTTTTTTCGTCGAGCTCATGGCGAAATAGAAGTAATAACCTGTCACTCACTACTCTAACAAACGTGTTTGCTAGAAGTGTGCAGTGCGGGAAGTGAGGTGCGTGCGGTAGCGCGGGCGCGGGTGGGCGACCGGAGTGATAACCGCTGCCCGTGCCCCCCTGTACATGTCTTCGCGCCCCCCACTTTGAAAATCAATGCTCTAGTGGATGCAGAGATTTTATGGAACTGTTCACACCTGTCCGACACGATTAAAAAACGAATCCGGCATGTTTTGTCGGAAGGATAGCCATTGCAGCGCTTCTGTTTAAAAATCTTGTCAAAACTTGCTCGCTCATAGGTTTGTATGAGGCTGTTCACACTTACCGGATTGTCGTTCCGGGGCGAGTCCCACTACACACCGCCCCTCAACCCACCCACTCCCAAAATTCCAAGTATCTTTTTTTTTTCAATTATTTGTGTCTTTCACCCTTCAAGGGTGTTCTAGGCCATCATTTAAAACTATAGAGAAAGGAAAGGTGAATAGAGATGAAATATTGAATGGAGGGGAGGCAATTTTAGATAACGCTTGATAGAAGAGAGGATATTTATTTAGAGAGTGACAACCAAAAAATATGTGATCTAAAGTTCCTATATCTAGACCACAGAATGTACAATCTGGGGAGTCAAGGATGTAAATTTTGAGAAGGAAAGGAATAATGTCCGATTCTCATTAGAATAAGTGAGGAAATTTTTTTTTTGGAAAAATTGGGAAATTTTTGAAACCACAGTTTTGATGGATAGTCCTTTGAATTGAAGCGTAGCGGGCACCCTTAGATTGACTAGCAATGTTCCAATACTCTGTTCAAACGTTGCGGGATCTATCTTTGATGATGGAAAAAATATCAGAGAGGAGAATATGGTTCTTACCAAAAACAATTTTTTTTGCATATTATTCCTGTCACTTTGTTATTGAACATTATTTTATAGGTCTGTAGTTTTTTAAAGCTTAGTTATGAAAACGGTCACTAGGATAAATTGTTTTACATTGAGTCTTCACATGGTTAATCGAGTAATTTTTTGAGAAGTTAGAATGAGAAGTAAACATTTCTTCATATTGTAAACAGTAAGGGAACGTACCCATACTACGTGACACACTTTTTGCAATTTTTTACCCCCCCCCCCCCGGTGACCACGTGTAGTATATTCCAAGACCCCCCCCCCTACAGTTTTCACGTAGTATTTCATAAATATGGTTTCGAATCATTTTTTGCTAACAAATAAAAAATGCATTATTTGGCTTATATTTGTCTTTATTAATATGGCGCTTGCTGCGTGACAGCAAGAGTGCATGCATTACAAGTGGAAAAAATATTATCAAGATAAAACATATGTCAAAATATATTGAAACCGGAACGTAATTTATGGAAACGAAAGTCTTGTTATTTTTATGAACATTTTTTATCTCAATCATCTTCAACAAACACGTTCCCTGAACTTTTTCACTTATTTGAATGTACGAGGGTGGGTTTTTAAGTTTGCGGATTGGGTAAGGAGTGGAAATAAAAACCAAAATTATTTTTCCTTTTCAACATATTCAGCTACTACCCTAATACATTTTTCCGATCTTTAAATTAACAAAGGAACTTTATAACAGCGCGGAACTCAATTTTCTCCACATTTCACAATTTCTTCCCGATTGAAGTGTTTGGTTGACGATAGCTCAAAGACTAACAACCTAATTACGATAAAACCCGGTGTTTATCCTAAAAATGAGTTGTTCAATTAGTACCTAATTCAGCGGTACCCCTATTAATCACTTACCTTCCCATTCCGCGAACTAAAAAACCTCCCCTCGTAGCTCGAATAAAAAACGCGAGATTTCTAGATTGACTACGTGTTAAAAACCTAAGCCCCCCCCCCGTTGTGACCAAGCGTGGTATTTTGATGACCCCCCCCCCTGAACAGGTCACGTAGTATGGGTACGTTCCCTAATGTTAAATATTAACCGTTTTAAATTATAATTGAAATAAAATTAATGAAAACACTTTAATTGTAAGATAAATTGTTACTTATTCCCTGACGGTATAAAAATGTACTGAGGAATTTTCCCTGTAAGGAGTTTTCAAAAAATTCCAAAAAAATTCGAAATGATTTTCAAGTTACAAATAACTAATACATAATTTACTAAAAAATGTATGAAAGTCCTCTTAATCTATGATCAGGGATCAACGAAGGTGTGAATGGTGTGACCGATGTCCAGTTTTTTGTTGAAATGGGAACGGGCTCTGAGTTGTTTTTAACAACAACCTATTTCAGATTATTTTCTTATTAACATTTTTTATTTTTTTTACGATAGCTCTAGACAGGACGCCCAGAGGAAAATAATTTCCCTCAAGGCCTATGTCATCTTTGGGGATGCTGTGTGGTAGGGTCTTTTAAAAGAAAGGAAGACAAGGAAGTTCTAGGAAGGAAAATGGTATGAGGGGTGGGTGGAGTCTGGGGTTCAGTAATCCATCCCTCCTGCTACGGTGCGAGGTGATAGGTCAAGAGAGGCCAAATGATCTCCCTTAACCAATCTCTCCCGGTCCGGCCCGCCACTAGGTAAGTGGGCAGTCGCATCTGCTAGACAAACCTCACCCCTTAAATTACACATTTACTCGAGCCCGCCTTCTGAAAAGTTTGTCAGGAGCCAGTGAGACTACGGTGATATCCTCAATTGGGGTATATTGTGAGGCTGAAGGTGATGTGGAGGGGGAGGAGATGGAGAATCGGAAGGTGGGGAAGTACCTGGCTATTCATATCTGGTCATAAAACACGGCTAAAGCCATTTCAAGCAACGTTTCAATTCCGAATGGTGGTCCATCACTAGGGCAATACTGAGAGTATCTTCCACTCTGGAACGTGCCGCAAATATACCTTATATTATTTAAAAAAATGATTAAATTGTGAAATAACACAATTCAATAAAATAAAATTGCCCTGGCTTTACGTAGAGTTCTTTTTTCTAAATCAGACTGTGTCCTTCCTCTTGTTTTGAAAGTCAAGTGTGCAAAATTTCAACAATCTCGGAATAAAATTCTAGATTGCCCGGTATCCGCCACGCGTCCGCACGCCACAGACATTGTTCTTTATATAGATAGATTTTCATAAAATAATTCACTAAAATAATGATAATTTTATTAAGGACTCCTAGCTAGGAGCTAATAGGCAATTTACAATTTAGCAACATTATTTCTGTAGTAAGGATTTTCTCCAATAATCTGTATATATAAAAATGAATCCGTGTTTCCCTTGGTCACACCATAACTTCAGAACGACTTTACCTATTTCATTTAAACTTTGAGGATTTGATATGTGCATGCCCGCGATAGTTTTTATATACAATAGTGGCATCATGAAATTATGAAATGCTAACCGTTCATCCGATTGTGACGAAACTTTGGTGAGTTGTTGTGAGCACGCCTGCGAAGGTTTCTATACATACTGGTGAACTCTGGCATTATAAAATTTGTATAAAAACATTGCAATAGGTGGCATGCGAGCTTTTTGAAAACTGAATGTACCGGAATTGAATGTGTGAAATGTGGGAGGTGGGAGGGGAACTAGGGAGCGGGGTTCGCGGGATGAAGAAAGCGTGCGAGGGGAAGGGAGTGGGGAGAGGGAAGGCGGAGTGGGAGAGGAAGGGGAGGCGGAAGGGGAACTTGACGAATAGGAAAGGACACGCAAGGAGCAACAATTGTATCAAAAAGCATTACAATAAACAATATGTTTTGAAATAATATATTTTTATTACTATTTATTCCAGTTCGAATTGAATATTCATAGCTATGACAGGACAACGTCTGTCGGGTCAGCTAGTATTAAATAGTACCTAATGGTCTGTTTTTTACTGTCTGAAGTCCAAATAATTACTAATAATGATCACTGAAAATCGTATCACGAAAGCAGTATCGCCTTTAGAGATTTAATTTTTATTTTGACATAAAATATTACAGTAATGTAAAACACTTAGGTATTTTAGATTAGTAGATAGTATAACACATTTCTTACCAATACCAGACGTCACGGCTGAAAAAGGATTCCATGTCCCAGATAATTTGACGCGAGGCCGCCAACACAGGCTTCTGTCTCTTCCCGGGTGCAGAATTAACTTACCGATGCTGGTGCCCATGGGAAGGTATAATAGGTTAATTAACTGTCTCGCAGGAAAAGTGGATATTTTCCACACTATTTAAGGTGGCACTTAAAAAAATTCATAATCTTCACGCTTTTACAAGTTATGTTTTAAAATATTAAGATAAATTAGTTGTTTTGAGCCCGTACTTATACCTACAGTACGAATATGATTTAATAAATAAACTAGAATCTGTCAAGAAAGGCTAAGAAATAAAACATTGGATGGAATAACCGATATTTTGTTTTTCTTTGAAGGATTTGAATTTGTTTATGGAAAAAACTATTTATTAATAATCATACTGCTGCGTGTGTGCGGGCGCTAACAATTAAAACAATAAAATTTAAAACATAACTTACAAAGAATGTTGTTTTGTAAAATAATTGAACTATCGCCATCTGTGAAAGAATAGATTTTGAATTATCTTAAGTATCACCTTAAGAGGGTATTCTAGTCTAGAAGCATGAATTGTAGTTATTTTTGCAGGTGCAATAAAAAAAAACAAATAATATTTTAGTTGTCATTATTTTACCAAATATTTATTAAACATTAAATAATTATACATAAAAAAAATCAAATGAGAAAATCAAAAAATTCAAAAAGTTACATGGTGTAGAAGTGGGGGGACTCAAAAAATGGCGAGCCCCGGTTGACACGATTGCAACCCTCCAAGTAATCAGAAAAAAATTCGTAATCTGAACAAATGCTGTTATGGCCTGAACCTTGGAAAAGTTTTTTTTTTTTTGCAAAATGGCGGCTGTCAGAACTGGCTAAAAAGACAGATTTTAACCAGTTTTTTGACTGTTCCGAATTTTTTAAAAATAGTAAAAATTGAAAATTTGTTAAAGTGTTGGTTCATGCGATACGGTAGTGTATAAAGAAGGCTCACACCAAATTAAGTTTTTTTTTCTATTTAGATTCTATTTAGATTCCGTCGGGAGGGGGGGAGAGGGGGAGAGGAAGGTAGAGAGGTTCCTGGCTATTCAAATCTGGTCACCAAATGCCGTACTATGCAACGTTTTTATTCTGAATGGTATCTTTTACTGGGGCGATACTGTCAGTATATTTTACTCCGGAACGTGTTGCAAACCTGCTACGTATTATTTTAAATAAATAATTTGTGAAATAACACAAATTAATCAAAAAAGATTTAATTACGCTCGCCGAGATTTGAACCCGCGACCTCCGAATTGCTAGTCGAGAGCCTTACCTCTCGATCATGGAGACCTTCAACAGTTAAGGCCTTTAGATAAAAGTTCTACATTGTAAAGTTTAGGTGCGATTAAAGCTTTTTACAAAAGTCTAATAAACCAGCGGTTTGGTGTTTACCAAGAAAAATAATACTTAACTAACAAAAAAATGGTTTGTTTCAAAAACTATATAATTTTAAAATAAAAAAAATCTCTTATGGCCCTGTTTTTACGATGATAATCCTAATCCTACTAATTAATTGTGTTAGTGATGATTCCTATTTTGTATTTAAATAACTACTCTTCTAATTATTATATCTTCTTTCCTAATAAACTGATACCGATTTCCAAACGTCACAACAGTTCTTGAGATAGAAAAGGTTTTCATCTCATGTATTGTACAGAAGAACTTTCATCAACGGATGTATATTACAATATTTTAAAAGCATAGTTCCTAATTTCCCCGCTGGGTTTGTGGCGATCACCAACGTTGTTCAGCTGATCAGTTTTCGAACGTCAGTTCCGATGAACGATCGTCTTTGCGCGGCCGCTCTCGAATTTTCCTCTCAAAACTAGTTATAAATCTGTGATTAAATAAAAAAAATAATCCACTCAACAGAAAACTGTACAACTTTTAAATATTATTTTGGTGTTTTTTACGACATCTTTGCCGCATTTCGTGGCGTCGAAAGCAGCCGGAAAATTGCACCGTAACTGTTTTTCACGCGATGTTCAATTTAGTTTTATTTTTCTTGTGTTTTTGTCCGAAATAGACGCTGTGCACCTAAAACTGTGACTCAGTTGTACGAGGAACGCTTGAATGGATCGTAATTGTTTCCCATTTAGTTTTTCAACGTAGAAAGTGAATGTTAAAAGGTTTAACTTCGCCCAGTCTAGTGTTGAGTTCATAGTAATTTAATTTCGAAAGAGTAGCAGAGAGAGAACTTCTAACAAACCGTGAGTCAATGTTTTAACTTTCACAATTTCAACGAATGTTTTGTTCTGTCTATTTTGGTAAAAATGCATTGCAGAAATAATCGAAACGACACGAAATCGAATTGTTTCGATCAAAATTTGCGAGCGATAGAGAAATATTTGTCATGCTTGAAATAATAATCAACTAAAATTCTTAATAAAGCGTATGAGAGTAGAAGAAATTACATCTGTAGTTAAATTACTAGACTAATGCATGGTGTATTCGACGTTACCGGCAAAATCGTAAACCATTTACGTGATTCGCTTTTGTGTATTTCTAATATTATTATATTGCATACTTAATAGAAGGGCCAAATAAATGCAGAAATGAGCATCCCTGGGAGTAAGTTTGGTAAAATTTACTATTTATGTTTGTATTTCGAATGTGGAGTTTGAAAAGACTACAAAGTCGATCATGTATATAAGATTAAGAGAGGGATGCTAAGATGTATATATATAGCGAAGACGGCCTCCATGGTCGAGGGGTAAGACTGTCGATTACCAATCTGAAGGTCGTGGGTTCGAATCGTGGCGTGCACATTAAATTAAATTTATTTGACTTGTGTTATTCTACATTTTAACCATCAAAAATAATATAATGGTAAATTTGGGGCAAGTACCTGAGTGGAAGATACAATCAGGATCGCCTTGATTTAAGACATTATGTTGGGCACGCGTTTGGCGTGTTTCCCGAATATTCACCGGTGCCGAAGGGAACAATAACGCTAGTTCCTCGGAGCATCTTCCATTGAAATATCGGTAGAACAAGGATAGCATTCCCATCCGACGCCTGTGCTTTAAAGATTGCAATCCGTTTGTTAAGTTAGGAAAATCTATCAAACGGGCTGCCCGATTCTGCACAGAGTAGAGGGTTTTTCAGGTATTTTGGGGCTCCAGACCAGAGGTGGCTGCCAAATTCAACCGTGGGACGCACTTGTTATCTGTGCAGGGTTAGCAGTTGTGTACTATTAAAGTATCTGCGGGCCATGTACAGTACGCCCAGTTTTTGAGAGGCTAACTTAACTCTGGCTTCGATGGAGCTCCCATATCTGAGCTGGTCACTTAGAGTTACACCAAGGAACTCCGTCTTTGCAGAAGCAAAAATGATGGTATAAGAAGGAAGAAAGGTCAGAAATAAGAAAGGTCTGAGAAGACAGACGTAAAATAATAATACTTAACTCTAATTTCGACTGTTGCGAACTCCTGCAACTCATACGAATACCGACAGTAACTACACGACAAAATACACTATTCTACTGCAGCATTCATAAGCGGAACTACATTGCCAACTCTCCGATACAACGATTTCACACTATGGGAAATCAGTACTTAGGTTATGTTGACATATTTAACGTCAACTTGGCGAATTTTGTGTATCTTGTAAAAAACTTATTCCTAAACTATTCCTAAACATATCTGTATTTTTGTAAACCTATCAAAACGCTGTATTTTTGTATTTTTAAATATTTTTATGACTTGCGTGCAATTTTTATCTAATATTATTATTTCTTTATCTGTTTAAATATCATCTGTCATGAATTAATTGTAGGTACTACCAAACATGTAAAAGCCTTCTGGGCGTTAAATAAATAAATGAATTAATAAAGGAGGAAAACAAGACAAGATAAGACAGAAAAGGCTACAAAAATTTCATGACTTCAGAGCTTATCATTCATGTTGCTTCAGATAAACAGATTTCATGCTTCATATGATACACGTTTTTACACCAAACACACTTTATTTTAAAGCACCAAAGTCTTGTCTTTCACACTCATTATACGTAGTTCAAATTCACACACCGGAGTGTTGTTATCCATTTTTCACCAGCAGAATTGACGTTCCGGTTGAATTAGAGCACTGTTTTAACATTTAGACCAGGCTTCGAAAGAAACCATAGGTAGAATCTGTTTTTCCTCTACTTATTATTAACATTTTGTTTATCTGGTACTTATTACGTAAACTATACGTAAAAGAATAGAAATGAAAAACTAACAAAAAAATTGTAGGTATATACAACAGCAGATACTGTTTTTCATCACGATTATGGAATTCCTATTTCGGTCAAATCGGTTTGCGATGTACGATGTCAGGCAAATATAAGAGAGCGCGTATGAAACGGGTTGGATGGTTGGATCAAACGGTACTAAGTTAGTAGCGACATTGATTTCCATTCAAATGTACGTGGAAGGTAGTTCTACAGTGAATTATTATCTATTTTTTATATGAACACCGCAGAAGAATCCTAACTGCTCCCGTCTGGAGCCAGTGGGACTATGGCATCCTCAATTGGGGTATGTTGTGAGGCTGAAAGTAGTGGGGAGGGGAAGGAGATGGGGAAGAGGAAGGTGGGGAAGTACCTAGCTCTTCAGATCTGGTCACCAAACATTGCTAAAGCCATTTCAAGCGACGTTTCAATTCTGAATGGTGGTCTTACACCAGGGGGATACTAAAAGTAACTTCCGATCTGGAACGTGCCGCATACATTATTTTAAATGAATTAATCGTGAAATAATATAAATTAATCAATTAAAATTAATTTTCCACTCCGGGATTCGGTCCCGCGGCCTTACCGTAAGACCACGCCGGCCGTTTAATGTCTTCCTCGTATTCTTTAGAACAGGCACAATATTCTCAATTTTTTTTAAGTTCCACGCAGGAGGCCCTGAGGCAAATAATCCCCTCAGGGCGTATGTCATCTTTGGGGATACTGTGTAGAGGGTCTTTTTAGGATAGGAAGGAGAGGAAGTTCTGGGAAGGAAAAACGTATGAGTGGTGGGTAGGAATCTGGGGGGTCAGTGTGTCCAGGATTGACGGACGTTTGAATCCATCCCTCTCACTGCGGTCCATGGCGATATTCCGAGAGAGTACGGTTGGAGAAGTCAAAGGGACTCCCTCAACCATTCTCTCTCGATCCGGACTGCCATTTTTTTTTTTTTTTTTACATGAGCTCCACAGGCGCTGAGGAAAATAATTTTCCTCAGGGCCTATGTCATCTTTGGGGATGCTGTGTGGAGGGTTTTTTGGGAAAAGGAAGGAGAGGAGAGTTCTGGGAAGGAAAAGGGTTTAAGGGGTGGGTAGAAATCTGGGGTTCAGTGTGTCTTGGTCATCCGCCTCCAAGACCTAGACAAACCTCACCCCATGAACCCGGGCACCCCTGATAAATCACCAAACGTAGCGAACCACTTGGGGTGACCTATGGCAGAGGTGTTGTTTATCCAATAAAGGTTCCCGGGGCGGCGGTACCCATTCCCGCCTCCCAAATTGTAAATGCAGTTGGTGGGCAGACGCATCGGCCGTCAAGACCCGGACAATCCTCACCCCATGAACCCGGACACACCTGCTAATTCACCAAACGTAGCGAACCACGTGGGGTGACCTATGGCAGAGGTGTTGGTTATCCAATAAATAGTTCCCGGGGCGTCGGTACCCATGCCCGCTTCTAAAATTTTGCAAATTTGACATTCAGTTTTCTTGGGACTTTAGAAAGGAGATGGTTGCCATGGTGATGGAACCTATAACCTTCAGCTTTATTGCCACGAGTGTTTCTCGGATACTTGAGACAATTCCAGGAAATTTTTTAGAAATTTCAAATATGCTGGAAATTTATAACAGCAATATTTCAAGTTAGAAGATTCCGAGACGTTTTCCAATTTAATGCTCCTACGCATATTTGAGAAAAATTGCCACGAGGCCGACTGGAAAATCCTAGGAAATTAATTTTCATTGTACATTGTAACTATCTATGTACGAATTTGGCGTTCAGTGTGGTTTGACCGAAATACAACGGACTTAACAATGAAACCGATATTAGATTATTTGATAGGTAGTCGATAGTCCGGTGGGTAAGTCGCTCGGCTTGCAGTCGGGCGTATCGAGTTATATACTGTACTTGCATGCCTTTGTTGGAAGAATTAAGTTTTCATTGGGACAAAACTATTTATGCATATTCATATTTCTTATGTACGGGCGCAAACAAATAATCCATAATAATATTTTAAAACATAAAAAATGGTATTGTAGAAAAAAAAAGAAATGTACATAGATTTTTGGGTTATCTATAATATTCAATATTTTCTGGTTGTACTGCGAATTAGAATTTCCTCTCCGTTTGATGGATTTTAATTTAGGAGGTGTATGTGGGTACTTTTATTGAATATTGGGCCGTTATTTCTTGGATACCCAACTTCTCTACCAAGTGGATCGCTACGTTTGGTAACTTGGCAGTGGTGCCCGGGCTTAAGTGGTGAGGTTTGGCGGTGGACGCCTCTGTCCACCAGCAGCGTGGCAGGCCGGATAGGGAGAGACCGGTTGAGGGAGACCTTTTTACCTTTCCTGCAATACTCTTTCGGAACATCGCCTTGGAGTGGGAGGGATGGATTCGTATGTCCGTCACTCCTAGAGATACTGACCCTCAGATTCCTTCCCACCCCTCTTACCTTCTTCCTTTGCAGAAATTTATCTCCTTCCTTTCCTCAAAAGACCCTCTACACAGCATCCTCAAAGATGAGACAGGCCCCGAGGGAAATTGATTTCCTTAGGGCCTCCTGTGTGGAGCTAATGTAAAAAAAATTATCTACTTAAAAGAACCCATCTGCAATATTTAGACCATGATTATCTTTTCTGCATAAGAAAGGGTCGATTTTGCAGCTTAATCTTGTAATCAATAACTGCACTGTAGAATTATTTGCAGTCTTCCAATCTCCGGATTCCTCCAAGAACAAGAACAAGAACAAGAACAAGAACAAGAACAAGAACAAGAACAAGAACAAGAACAAGAACAAGAACAAGAACAAGAACAAGAACAAGAACAAGAACAAGAACAAGAACAAGAACAAGAACAAGAACAAGAACAAGAACAAGAACAAGAACAAGAACAAGAACAAGAACAAGAACAAGAACAAGAACAAGAACGAGAACGAGAACGAGAACGAGAACGAGAACGAGAACGAGAACGAGAACGAGAACGAGAACGAGAACGAGAACGAGAACGAGAACGAGAACGAGAACGAGAACGAGAACGAGAACGAGAACGAGAACGAGAACGAGAACGAGAACGAGAACGAGAACGAGAACGAGAACGAGAACGAGAACGAGAACGAGAACGAGAACGAGAACGAGAACGAGAACGAGAACGAGAACGAGAACGAGAACGAGAACGAGAACGAGAACGAGAACGAGAACGAGAACGAGAACGAGAACAAGAACAAGAACGAGTACAAGAACAAGAACAAGTACAAGTACAAGAACGAGTACAAGAACGAGAACAAGAACAAGAACGAGAACGAAAACGAAAACGAAAACGAAAACGAAAACGAGAACGAGAACGAGAACGAGAACGAGAACGAGAACGAGAACGAGAACGAGAACGAGAACGAGAACGAGAACGAGAACGAGAACGAGAACGAGAACGAGAACGAGAACGAGTACAAGAACGAGAACAAGTACAAGTACAAGAACGAGTACAAGAACGAGTACAAGAACGAGAACAAGAACGAGAACGAGAACGAGAACGAGAACGAGAACAAGAACAAGAACAAGAACAAGAACAAGAACAAGAACAAGAACAAGAACAAGAACAAGAACAAGAACAAGAACAAGAACAAGAACAAGAACAAGAACAAGAACAAGAACAAGAACAAGAACAAGAACAAGAACAAGAACAAGAACAAGAACAAGAACAAGAACAAGAACGAGTACAAGAACGAGTACAAGAACGAGTACAAGAACGAGTACAAGAACAAGAACAAGTACAAGTACAAGTACAAGTACAAGTACAAAGACAAGGACAAGAAATGAACAACCCGTCATTTCCAAAGATAACTTTGACCTTGATGAAAGTCCTGGGGCCTCCTGAGTGAAGTTGATATGAAAAACCGATCAAAACACGAAACAACGAAGAAATAATTTAATTATTGGCTTTTCGCGGAGGGTCTAAAATTTTAAAAGCTCCCTTTAGGTAAAGGTCATGGAGGTCAAATTTCGGTCGTGGCAAAAACCTCTTTACTAGTGTAATTTTAAGATTAGAATAATTAACGTTGTTTTAATATCTATATTTAAATAGCATCCGATCTGTGGGACCAGATTTCCTCCGTTTTCAAAATCTATCTAATTATTGTCACTTAGATGTTTTTCTAATCAGCTATCCCTTAATGTGTTACTTCCTTAGCGGGCTTCTACTAGATCTAGATGGTCTTCTGCGAACCGTCGGCGTCGCAACTAGAGTAGTTGGGTGAAACCTCGCGGGTCACGTGATATGCACTCCGTTTCGTTCCTGCAACACGGTAACAGAGGAGAGAGAGCGCTTATCACGTGATCTCATCGCGACGCGTAGCGATCAGTGGCGACGTGTGATTGAAACAATTAAACTCTAAATACGCGCAGGAATTGCTGGTTAAAATTCTTCGGTTACGCGCTGTTACAACCAGTATATTTATTTGATGGAATCTGAAACAGTCGCAAACACTCAACTTTTTCTTTGCCAAATCAACAATTTTTAGCTTGTAAAGTCATTTCCATCGTAACTTTTAAACTTTATACCCGTATTTTGCTGTCGTAACCCAAAATAGTTTCAAAAATAGACGCCATTTTGTTCGTTCAATATTGTTTTAAATATCAAAAAGACAATATTTAAAAAAATTCGAAGTAAGGCAGTAAACTCTAGTTTTATCACGAATATAAAACTACCCCGCCTAGCAGAGCCGGACTAGATATTTCAGTATTAAAAACCAATGCATTTTATTTTTCCGTCAATTTTTGATCCCTTTTGGTTTGCGCCTGGGGCACTGCCCTCGGGGTCCCGCCCTGCTCCGGTTCTGCCCCCCGTCTAGACTATCAAGCAAGGTTCATAAGTCTGTGACATCTTGCAAGTACGAGTACTAAGAGGTCGTTTCTGAACTAGTCCCCGGAGGGTGTTTGTTCAGGGAAATACGCGGGAAATAATATTAGCTTTGTAAGCGATAACAGTATTTTTATTATTTCACTCTCCTTGTAAGAAAAATCAAATAAAATACGCTCCGTAAGCAGTTACTTTGTTTTAACGGCACGATCTTCTAGATAATTAATAATTATATTAATAATTATATTAGATCTTAATACTTAAAATAAGCTGGATGGACAGGGTTACGAATGAAAATGTTATGGTTCGGATGAATAAAGAAAAATAAGTTATTAAAACTATAAAAATCCGAAAACTTCAATATCTTGGACATGTGACGAGACATCCAGAGAAGTATGAGATCTTGCATCTCATAATGCAGGGAAAGGTTGCCGGAAGACGGAGCCCTGGAAGAAGGAGAACCTCATGGCTGAAAACTCTGAGACTGTGGTTTGCCCAGTCTACCGTAGAGGTGTTCCGGGCCGCAGTAAACAAAGTCCGCATAGCCAACATGATTTTTAAAATTTTTTTTTTTACATCAACTCCACACAGGAGGCCCCGAGGAAAATAACTTCCTTCAGGGCCTATGTCATCTTTGTAGATGCTGTGTGGAGGGTCTTTTTGAGGAAAGGAAGGAGTGAACATGAGTTTTGAAGAGACCCATGTTGTAGGAGGGAGGAAATACAGAGGTCGGCAAATCGTTCCACAGCCGAGCCGTTGAATTCAAGAACGAGTCATAGAAACGACCCGTTCTCATGTGAGTAATGTCAACCGTGTACAAATGTTGGGCGCGTGTTTGGCGTGTTTCCCGACTATGCACCGGTGCCGAGGGGATCAATGATGCTAGTTCCTCGGAGCATCTTCCATTGTAATACCGGTAGAACAAGGACAGCATTCCCACCTGACGCCTATGCTCTAAAGATTGCAGTCCGTCTGTTAAGATGGGAGAATCTATCAAACGGGTCGCCCGTTTCTGCACAGAGTCAAGGGTTTTTTTTAGGTATTGGAGCTCAAGACCAGAGGTGGCTCCCAAATTCAACCGAGGGGCGCACTTGCGATTTGTACAGGGTTAGCAGTTGGGTACTATTAAAGTATCTGCGGGCCCTGTAAGTACGCCCAGTTTCTGAGAGGCTAACTTAACTCTGGTTTCGATGGAGCCCCCGTAAGTGAGCTGGTCACTTAGAGTTACACCAAGCATATCGATGGAGGTCCTGTTCGGAAGGTTGCTTCCGTTGAAGGTGACTAGATTTTCATTTCGATCCCTTTTAGGCGTTATCAAACATGATTGGGTCTTTGATAGCCAACGTCCGTTGAACGGACAGGACACAAGAAGAAGAAGATCTTCTAGATACTCTTGGTATCTAGGGAACCAGATCTAAATAGCCAGGTTTATCTCTGCCTATCTCTTTCCCTTTCCAACTCACATCAATCTCAATAATTTCACTATCATCGGGGATGCCATCGTCCCACCGCCTTTGGACGGTTGCGAGCAGTTGGGACTTTTCTACGGTATTCACATAAAAAAAATAGGTTATTTGATCTGCTTAAGAATCTCGATGTTTAAAATCTATACACATATGTATGTAAAAATGATTTTTTCTTTGATTGTCCCTTTATATGTCCTATATCATTCACCCGATTGCGATGCAACTTTGGCGAGTTGTTATGCGCACTCCCGCGAAGGTTTCTATATACATATAATGGTGAACTCTGGCATTATGAAAATTTGTATAAAAATGTTACAATAGATGACGCACAAGTGTTTTAAAAAATATTTATATTTAATATAGTTTAGCAGTGGGGAGGAAGGAGGGATGGGAAGGAGAATCCGGGAGAATAAAACAGGGAAAAAAACATAGCTACATCTATTGGAAAACCACGGCGGCAGGTGTAAAGGTTTTCATTTTTTTTGACATTAGCTTCACAGACGAGGCCCTGAAGAAAATAATTTCGCTCGAGGCCTGTATAACTTTGGGAATGCTGTGTCGTGGGTCGTTTAAGGAAATGAATGAGAAAAGGTTATGAGAAGAAAAAAGATATGAGGGTTTGGTGCGAATCTGGTGGTCAGTGAATCAAGAGTGACATACATGTATGGAT
The DNA here is from genome assembly GCA_929108145.2 of Limnephilus rhombicus. Classification (NCBI taxonomy): domain Eukaryota; kingdom Metazoa; phylum Arthropoda; class Insecta; order Trichoptera; family Limnephilidae; genus Limnephilus; species Limnephilus rhombicus. Next base: position 23,965,676 of record OV815295.1, on the reverse strand, counting down.
CCACTCCTCCCACTGCGGTGCAAGGCGAAGGTCCGCCACGCAGTTGGTGGGCAGACGCATCCGCCGCCAACACCTGGACACCCCTGTTATGTCAAACGTAGCGAACCACTTGAGTTGACCGAAGAAAAATGTGTTGGTTATTCAATGAATAGTTCCCGAGGACGGCGGTACGCATACACGTCTCTTACAATTTCTGCGATTCTGGTAAGATTTGGAAATGTCAAAGATAGCAGTTAATTATATATGTACACGTTTTTATTTTTTTTAAAAGAAAGTCTAACATTCCCGGGTTACGAATAACCTGACAATATTTGAAAATCTTCTACTACCAACATAGTAAGCGGGAAATGTTGCTGTGTCGTGAGGACTTAGCCAGCCGAAAAATTGAATAATCGACGCATGGGTGTGGTCCAAAACGCGACGCCAACTCAACCACTGACCGGCAAATCTTACGGTTTTTAAAATTAAAATTCATTTTTATTCGGGCACAGACCACTCCTAAAGATACGCGATTTGAAGAACAGTTAATCGTGTTGTGGTAATAGAATTTACCACTTAAAGCACAATGCCGACAAGCTTAATTACTCTTCATCAAAAACCAGATTATCAATTCCTACACTTGTTTCTCAAACAACTCTTCGTTGACCACTGGGTGTATTTTGACCCCGACTCTACAAGACATTGTTGTATTTTTATAGAAAACAAACACTTTATGGGTTATGTCCATTGAAGACATAAACCCATAAAGGTATTTTTTTTTAAAGATGATAAAATAATCTTTCAAATTTTATAAATCAAAATTAACAAATAATTTTTTAAATATAAGTTTCATACATTTTTTTTCAATTTGCAATACCAAACTTTGGTTTCATAAAGATGTACATTTTATACGATCCTACAATTCTTGGTTAGATTCAAAGTATTCGATTTGAGTGAGTATCATAGGCGAGTACTTCAATTAAATTTATTAATGTAAAGAGTTTATTCGAAAATAAAATTTTGAAGAACAATTGCTGGTTTGCAAAATGTCATTCTCAAAGTGTGACATGTGACATGATTGACAGTTTCATAAGAGTTTTTGTAATATTTAAAAGGCTTTTAAGATGCGTTGTCATGTGGTTGTAATAATCCAGAAACCTTCTCTTTGGTTGAAATAAGATATTTTGAAAGTTTCAAACATTTCATATGCTTAATACAGCAGTACATAAACAACAAGCAAATATACATTATTTTATATACATTATTTTATATATATGTATATACATTATTTTATATACATTATTTTATATATATGTATATACATTATTTTATATATATATATATATATAGGTTTATCATTTTGATTTATTATCTATATATATATATATATATAGATAATAAATCAAAATGATAAATCAGTACCCACAAAGGTTGTTATTTTTGGCAATTATCTATAGAGTCCACCTCACGGATAATACGGAACGTTCGTATTGTTGAAGTTTGATGCACGGATATTACGGAATATTCCTTTTTTTTAAATATAAATATAATACAAATATGACATTCATCGGAAGTACCAACCTATAAAATAAATCCTCATCAAAATAAAAACCAAAAAGTACCTACTTCAAATTATTGGGTTGAGGTTCAAACTACGAAAGCTGCATGTCATCGTAATTTAGATATACATCCCAGGTTTTTAATGGTTTGTTTGGCAAACAGGGTTTATCTAGCGGGTATGTGAAATTATTCTAAAACATTTTTTTCTATGTTCTTCTGTTATAAATACAGGTACAAACTTGTCAATAATGCATTCACTTCACAGCGTGAATAAATTATTTTTTTATATGGCAATAATATTTTTTCTACGATTGGTAGCATGAATTGATTGTCCACGAAATGTTAAATAAAAACGATAAATATAAAAATGGCGTAACCGCGTAAGTGAATTAATTTTAACAAAATTAAAATGTAACATGCATATTTTTTCGTCTCTCCTGACATAAATACACACTTTTCGTGATAATAAAGCTAATTTTAACTGATTGAAAAAAAAAAAATCCGTACCAGTAAGCGGTTCAATACATAAATAATTTATTTTTAACCCCGCTCATCCAATTCTCGGTTAAAACCGTAATTTTCTTCGGCTAAACATTCTCCGACCGCATCGACCGCCGATAGATAGATCCCCGGGCGCAGGCCGCAGGCCGCAGACCACAGACTAGGCAAATTGCTCTATTTCTGTGGTGAGTCTAACTAAACCATAAATGTTAATGTATCCAGTACATTGTCTATGCAGTTAAGAGTCAACGGGAACTCATCGATGATACGATTATTAGACTAGTTTCACCGCAGGCGGGACTAGGCATTATGGCGCCTAGGGGGAAATTTATTAATCGAAAACAAGCTGTCAGTAGACGATATTTGGTGTCTAAATAATTCCCAGCATATTTAGACGACTGTAAGACGACACATTGCATAGGTTTTAATTTAAATGTATCACCATTTTATATTTTAACTAGCTGATCCGGACACGCGCTGCTGCGGCTAATGAAACACAACGCCATCTATTGGATGGTTACCCAACCTTTATAACCAAGTGTAATTAACTCACACCGCTATCTGTTAATTTGCATACAAATCAAATCCGCACCGCCCGCTTGCCAGCGCGCCCGTCCACCACGTACAGACGTTCTCCTATATATTTCAACCAATTTGCACAAAACCTTTGACAAATTATATAAACCTAAAACTTCCTCATGAATCACTCTATCTATTGGTGAAAACCGGATGAAAATCGGTTTAGTAGTTTTTGAGTTTATCGCGAACAGACAGTCAGACGCGGCGGAGGAATTAAATTTATAATATGTAGAGATATAGATAATTTAATTTATAATTTGTAGGCATTTCTAAGAACAGAGGCTTAATTTTTATTTTTTGATAAAGTTGTATTCATTTGAACTTTTTCTATAATAGGCCTTTAGAATTTTTTTAAAATTGGTATAATATTTTAAGGTTATACCCATCAATGTAATACCTATATCACGAAGAAGAAGATAATAATAATAATAAATCTTAAAGAAACATGAAACAGAACAAGACACAGAAAATTGGTAACGGTCTACGGTAACGGTTTAGATTTAAAAGTATTATCTTTTTCTCCAATGACATTACATTGTACATTGTACAACCTTCAAGAGAATTTTTAGATAAAAAGGTTCATGGGCTCTTTATTACTTACGCAATTCTAATTTGTAATGTTATAGTTTATACTTTATTATATAAGTTATATTATGTAAAAGTCGAAAGGCGTTAATGATACAAATACACAAATAAACACACTTTCATCTGGTATTAATTCAAGCCAACGTTTTCTGATAGAATTGTTCAAGAAAAACACTTTTGCAAGTACGTCGGTAGACGTTTGTGTTGTTTCAAAAACATCACTAAAATAGCCTTGTCCTGGATCATTGTATCAATTTTATGTAGTTTGTAATAGTTTGAGATTATAATGCTAAGTAAGCACCCAGTCATTAAGTCGGTTGCTACACATTAATTCGAATTGATTTTTAATTCCTAATTGGATCGCCAAATTAGAACAAATGGAATCCTGCATTCTTCTGTTGCATAAAACATAATATGGGCAAGCTAAAAGTTCACATTTATGAATATACCTTAAAAATAATGTATTGGACCCATAAGTGGCCCAATATAATCGTGTATATAACAATACCCAAAAAATCCAGCCTTTTTGTATAAAGTTTTTCCGTGATCAATGGTTCAAATTCTTCAAAAACCATCTCCTCATCAGCAAAAACAATGTTGGTCACACAGCGATAGCGATTAATTCGTTAAATCACTCGATAAACTAAATAGTTTGGTAAATTTACAATAAGCCGCCGCACTTTTAATTTGCACACATTAAAGAAAGTGCCCCCTTTATACCGCCTGCTCGCGTCAAGGCAAGAAAAACATCCCAGTTTTCAAGTAGTTTAGCGGCTACGCTAGGTTTGTGTAACATGGTTTGTTATACAAAAGAAAGTGCCCCTTTATAACGCCTACTCGCGTCAAAGCAAGAAAAACATCCCAGTTTTCAAGTAGTTACGGTAGTTTCAAGTAGTTTCAGCGGCTACGCTAGGTTTGTGTAACATGGTTTGTAATTCTGGCGTACAATCTCACAAGACGAAAGCTAATTTTAAAAATAGTGTACTTTCCAAAATCTGTGCCTATTAAAAGTGCGGCGGCTTATTGTAAATTTAATAAAAGTTTATGCCAATAGCTAATTTGAAGACGAAACCGTGTATTTTTTAAATAATGATCTAGGAAGCATTTCGTTACGATTCGGTTTGTCCAGTCATTTATTGGAATCTAGGAATCTCGCATCCTTTGCCATCGGTGCCAACTAATCTTGGAAACGGTAAGCGATAATAAATTATTACGCTAGACTCTACGAATTTTCTACGAACTTGAAGTTGGGAATATGAAACACAATTATAATACACGATGACTGGGAGAAATTTTAAATGTTAAACAGAGTTTCAGTGGGATAATGTACATCATAGGAGGTTCATCCAGAAAGTGAGGTTAGGATCAAAAATGCTTGCATTTAATTGAAATTCACAGAATACTTCACAAACATATTAAACTATTTTTCAATGTAGTCGCGCGCCGTCGAGATCGAGACATTTCTGTAGTCGGGGCACCAGCTTTTGTATGCCAGTGTCATAGACTTCCACCGCCTTTCTAATCCACTTCTGAAAAGTACCTACCCCTGATAAAACATAATATTTAAAATTCGTACAATATAGAAGGAAATATTTATAGGCACATATTAGAAAGTAATACTAAAGTATCAACAGAATTTGATACCTTCCGCCATCGAACCACCGCTCTTGTGCACATCCAGAGTTAAACAGTTTCACCAAATAAATCAGCTCTAATAAATTAGAAATATCTTGTTAAAGTACGCTTGTATTGCAAAATTGATGAACCAATAAAAATTTACATGTAAATTCTTATTTACATAATCCGCTTACCTGATGCAGCAAAAAACCTCGTTTATTAATGGTTTGTTTTTATTTATTCTTAGTAAAGGATTCCCCCTAGAGACCAACCATTCAATTGAAATGAGACTAGATCTGAGTTGCCAGGTACTTCTATACGTCCCTCTTCCCTATCTCTTTGCCTTCCCTACACCCTACCCCGATAGGGGATGCTGCAGTCACACTGCCTCCGGAGAACCGGGAGCTGTAGGGACTCTTGTAAGGTATTCACACTTTAAAAAGTAAAATTGGAGGCTTATTTTTACACATTCAAATACGGGTTCTTCTTAGGATTCTTAAGATTCTTGACTCGCAATTGTAAGGTCGCGGGATTGAATCCCAGCGTGCGCAAATAAATTTTATTTGAGTACTTTGTGTTATTTCACAATTAATTCATTTAAAAATAATAGTATATTTGAGGCACGTTCTAGAGTGGAGTTCTCAGTAACGTCCTGATGTAAGACCACCATTCAGAATTGAAATCTTGCTTGAAATGGCTTTAGTCGTGTTTGGTGACCAGATCTGAATTGCCAATTACTTTCCGACTTTTGTCTTTCCCATCGCCTTCTTCTCCTAATTACCTTCAGCTTCACAACATACTCCAATTGGGGATGCCATAATCTCACTGTCTCCTGACGTTAGCAGTTGGGAAAATGGGTTAAAAGAAATATAGGTTAAGGAATTTAAACAGCAAAACAAAGTACTTAAACATAGAGAAAGAAGAGGTTTTATTTCAAATTTAGAATATTTATTGAATGTGTGCGATGCTTCGTATTCTATTCCAATTATAGTTTACTGATTCGTACTTTACGTCATTCCCCACAGCGGCGTTTTAAACGTAAACAAAACAACACGTGAAAAGCGTTCACTTCTCAAATCTTTCCCAAAATCTGTTTGGTCCAATGCATTGTTTTACATTGTGTAAACAACGCGCTCTGTTCGCCGGAGTTAATGTTTAAATTACTCCGTTTGAAGGAGCGTGACTATATTTGTATTTTGATGCGTACACCCATAGACATTCAAATTAAAGAATACCCTAGATTTACATAATTAAAAAATAAGCTGGTCTCCTTTAACGGAAGCCATCTTCCAAACAAGCATTCCATTGATATAGTTGATGTTACTTTAAGTGGCCAGCTCAGGTACGGGGGCGATGCATCGAAGCCATAGTTAAGTTACCCTCTCAGAAGCTGGGCATACTGTACAGGGCTCGCAGATACTGCAGATTGTATACAACTGCTAATCCTGTACAAATCTCAAGTGCGCTCCCACGGCTGCATTTCGCAATCATTTCTGAAGCCCCAAAAATATCTGAAAAATCCTCGACTCTTGGCAGAAACGGGCGGTCCGTTTGATAGATTCTCCTTTGCTAACAAACGGATTGCAATCTTTGGAGCACAAGCGTCGGGTGGGAATGCTGTCCCCATTCTACCGGTATTTCACTGAAACAGGGGAACCATTGATTCTTTCGGGAAACTTTTTTAAAACACACCAAACAACGGTCGCTCAACATCTGCACACACTTAACATTAATTTGTCACATGAGAATGGATCTTCCTTTCCACAAAAGGGGGAGGGTTCCTTACAGCATCTCCAAAGTTGGCATAGGCTCCCATGGAAATTATTTTCCTCAAGGCTTCCTGTGTCGAGTTAATTTAAAAAAAAAGTTCTCTGCCGGTTGTAAAACTGGCATGGACTGATAAAAGTAAATGAAACTTTAGGGAGATTTATTATAGGATTTATTGTTATACCCGGATAAAATCTGTATATTGATAGCCAACATTCTGAATTATTTAAGATTAAATCCTCGTTACTAGGGAATTGTGAAGAAAGACAGACTTTCGCATAAAATAATGGCGGCAGTTTGAGATGCAAGACGTCCGGCGGGGTGTCTCAAGCAAAGCTGGGAAAGCAACCCCAGAATAACAGAATTTCAGAAACCTAGAACCTCATAACCCCAGAATCCCAGAACCCAAAAACCACAGAGCCCCAGATCCCGAGAACCCCAAAACTCCTGAACTCCAAAACCCCAGAACCCAAAAACCCCTGAACCTCATAAACTGAGAACCCAGAACCTTACTCAGAACCCTAGAGCTCCAGCACTCTTGCGAGGTTATGTGAGGAAAGGCTAGGATAAAGTGAAGAATATGAAATGAAATGAGAAAATGAGAAAACACATGGTTGTCTGGCTTCCAAACATGACAAATAGACTAATGGTATTTTTTGTATTCGCTGAAGCCAATTTTATGAAAAAATAATTAATGAAACATTTCAATCATTTCCAACCTAGCAATTGGAAAGGTTTCTCCGTGTCCACATATCTACAAAGTTAACTGTAGATAAAGTGACTAAAAGTGGAACCAACTACCTACAATAGAACAAATTCTTTTTTGCGCAGGTAACTACAATGTCTACATTACTTAACAATCTACCAAGTGCACTGATAGGTTTATTACTGTGCGGCTGGCTACATTTGCAGTCTAGGAGTCCAGGGAAATTAAGACTACTTTGAGGTGCACTGTGGTGTGCATTGTGCAGCTTTTATAAGTTTTTAACGCATTTCATTTCGTGAAAATTCCTAAGTAAAAAAGATAATTTTGTTGAAGCATGTCTATTATTTCAAATCTAATTTTCAATATTGAATTTGGTTTTCACATATTTACAAAATCTAACAGTCTCGTAATAATAATAATAATATTTATAGTTTGCCTTCGTTTTCGAATTCGTTGGGTCTATCTTGAAGATATAGAAAACATACGTACCTGGCAGGTCACTTCCGTTAAACACACTTTTATCAGAAAGTTCGTGCTGGGAGAAGACACGACTTTGCATGTAGAGAACCCTATATTGAAAAAAAAAACACTGGACATTGCGTTTATTAAAAGATTAGTGGCAAAAGACTGGACAATTTAGGACTCTTTCGGAATGGAGAATTTTTGTGAAATGACCTTAAAAAAGTTACAAAATTCTTAGTTACTTACATTTTTTACACATAGGGGATAAAATAATACAATTTCCTTGTTAGCAAGTAGGAGTGTGAAATTTTAAAAAATGGACTCAGGGACTTGCAATGTTCTTTTTATGTTTTTTTCTGTTGTTTCATTCTTCGAATTCCCAACAAAAACAAAATGATATAAATTTTTTTTATCTAATAACAAGCAAGTAGGGATGTAACTTTTACATAAATAATCGATTCTTTTTCTTAGCATGAAAAATCGATTTATAAATAATCGATTTTTCTTGAAAATTTGTTAAAATAATCGATTAATAATTTTTTTATAATAATCGATTTTTCCCCAAATTTGTCAAATTAAAATAAACGCATAAAATATTTTTAATCACAGTTTTATTAATTAAAAAATATTAAACGGAAATTAAGGTTTTAAAATAATCAACACAAATTACAAATTGTTCCTTGACTCTGACTTCATCTATTGATAAGTTTGATTAGAAACTTCAACTATACTGCTTTTAAAACACAAAAGAAATGTCATCATCATCAATGTCATGTTTTGTTTATAAACATAATAGAGGTGCGCGCTCCGGATTCCGGACCAATGACTAAGCGTAGCAGGGCTGCGAATGAAAAAATCGGTAGTGTAAAAAAAATCAATTAATGATTAATCGAGTTTTTTATAAAATTAAAATCGCTTAATAAAATCGATTTTTGTCGGAGAAAAATCGAGTTTTAATCGACCCACATCCCTAGAAGCAATGGTCTCTTTTAAATTATTTACTTGTACATTCCATGATTTTTCGGTGGTAACAGCTAGTTATGAATTATTAGTGTTCTTTCTACGAATGATTTTTTAAAACATTTTAAGAATTAATTTTTTTTTGTACAGTATTTTGACCAAAGCAAAGCAGTTAGTTTTGTTAAAAGCTTGGATTAAAATATATATGTATACAGGGTGTTATACCCTCTACCTTGTACTACCGTGTACTACCTGCTCCTTTAACCGTGCTATTTATTGCCGACTTGGGAGGCGGGTATGGCTACCGCCACCCGGGAACCTTTATTGGATAACCAACACCTTTGCCATGGGTCACTCCAAGTGGTTCGCTACGTTTGGTGACTTAGCAGGGGTGCATCTGTCCACCAGCTGTATGGCAGGCTAGATTGGTAGAGAATGGTTGAAGGAGTCCCTTTGACTTCTCCAGCTGTTCCCTGTACCGCAGTGGGAAGGATGGATTCATACGTTGGTCACTCCTGGACCCACTGCCCCCCCGAAATCCTACCCACCCCTAATACCCCTTTCTTATCCAGAAAGTCCTCTCCTTTCTTTCCTAAAAAGACCCTCCACACAGCATCCCCAAAGATGACATAGGCTATAAGGGGTATTATTTTCCTCAGGGCCTCTTGTGTGGAGCTAATTCAAAAATGGAGTACCCGGAAAATTTTATTAAATTTTAATTAAATTTTTTTAGATGTCACGTTGCTGTCCGATGATATTATTTGCTCAATGGCTTCAATAGGGGCCATTTGGATGTGTGTAGTATCACCCCCTGGTCACGGGGAGAGGGGAGGGGAGAGGGGAGGGGAGAGGAGCATATTTTAACTACATACACACAAAACATGAAGCCATTTCCTTTGAAATGAATTCATCAATGGAATGATATCACAGCATTCAAACCACTGAAATATTTTGAAATTAGCTTTAATCACACTACTCCCAGAACACAAAAACGGGTTTCGTCTGATTTTTGCAGTGGATATTTTGCAACTAGAATTTAATAACTACACTTGACACACGAGAGTGGTTTCCTACAAATGGTTCCGTAGATTAATGCATTCTGAACTAAAGACTGGTTTCAATTTTAAGGCCGCTCCAAAAGTTCTCGCGGGCCGCACCCAATGGCCTCGCGGGCCATAGATTCCCATACCTGCTTTAAAATAATAGAATCTTATATATATACATAATAAATCAAAATATGCTTGCTTGGGTCTATATGAGATATCTATGCTTTGCTAAACCATTCATCCGATTAAGATGAAATTTTGAGGATTTGATGTGCGCATGCTCGCGATGGTTTATACATACAATAGTGAGCTCTGGAATTATGAAATTTTAGTAAAAAATTGCAATAAGGGGCACGCGAGCTATTTGAAAACTGAATACACCAGGACTGAATGTATGGAATGCGGGAAGGGTTCGCGAGACGGTGGAAGCGGGATATGGGAGTGGGGAGAGCGAAGGTGGAGGCGGAAGGGGATCGGGACGAATGGGAAAGGACATGCAGGGAGAAACAATTTCTTTATTAAGTGGCAAAGCATTCCGGGAACTCGCTAGTTCACAATAAAGGTTGGATAGGCTTCTATTTGATAAAATCAATCGGATATTATCGATGTGTGATATTATGGTCAAATACGTATGCTCGCCAACTTTTAATTTGTGGATGATTTTGGTCCTTAAACGCTAATCCTTGGTATTCTATGCCAATGGTATTCTGTGTCGTTGAGCCAGTATGGAGTTGGCACAGTGCCGGCGCAATGTAAACAAACAAATTTACATTTTCCTCCCAAAGCAGGGCTTGTCAAATTGTATAGAACCGTGACTTGCGTTTTAGACTTTATGGAGACAATTTGTACGACCCACCTAGCAGTCACCGAAAAATATTATCTGCAAGAAAAACTGTAAATATGTAAATTGCATGGGGCACAAACGGTAAAAAAAAATATATATAGAGTAGGCAAGGTTAGTGATTAATAATATTTAGGTATAAGGAAAAGTTCTATTTTGTGGGTTTGCAAGGATTTTCGCTTACCCTTAGTGTGTGAAAAGAAAAAAAAACAAGACAAGAAAAAAAACAACTTTCTCCAAAACATAGAATTTTCCTGGATTCTATGCTGGTATTTAATATTTTAAAGGTTGTATCAGGGCGTATAGCAGTCCCAGAATAAGGTCGTATGTGATGTCAACGTTCTATAATCTTCTGTATTTTTCGTATTCATACAAGATGTGTGAGAAGGAAGATTTTTCGTCGATGACGTTGACACGTAAGACACGTGGGACCACTCCATTCGATGAACATTAATCAGTGATTCCTGGGTTTATTTGTGAATTAAAAATAATTCCCCTCAGGGCCAATGTTGTGCCAAGGAAAAGAAGGAGAGGAAGTTCTGGGAAGGAAAAAGGCCCAAGGAGTGGGTAGGAATCTGGGGGTCAGTGCGTCCAGGAATGTCCTGACGAATCCATTCCTCTAACTCCTGTGCAAGGCGATGTTCCAAAAGAGTCCTGCTGGAGAGATCAAACACCTTCCTTAACCATACTCTCCTGATCCGTCAGGCAGACAAATCCACCTTCAAGTCCGAATACAGATATCGACCTCTGGTGTGTCGGCAAGTTTATTTTTAATTTTTAAGGTAATTCTTACAATAATATACAAAATATAAAAGGGAAAATAATTTCCCCCAGGGCACATGTCATCTTTAAGGATGCTATGTGAAGGGTATTTTGAGGAAGAAAGAAGATGAGAAGAATATCTGGGAAGGAAAAAGGAGTGAAGGGTAGGTAGGAAGCTGGGGAGTGGATTTGTGCAGGAGTGACGGACGTGTGAATTCAACCCTCCTACTGCGGTGCAAGACGATGGATTGAGAGTGTCCGGCTGGAGAGTTCAAAAGGACTCCCTCAACCATTCTCTTGATCTGGCCCGCCACGCAGTAGGTGGGTAACGAAGCGAACCACTTGAGGTGACCTATGGCAGGGGTGATGGTTCCCGGAGCAGCGGTACCCATACCCGAATCCCAAATTAAAAAAAAATCTCTATCTACTTCATTAATGTATGATAATTATAAAATAAAGTACTTTGATGGTGTAAATTTTAAATTACAAATGACCAATAAGTGTTGGAAAACAAAGTCGTACATAAAATAAAATTTCTAACCAAAAAAGGCTTTTTGACGATGTTTTTTTTAATTTTATTTATCATTATATTAACACAGTAATTAGAGCAAGATTATTATTTTAATGATTATAAGTAACTCACGAAAAAAGCCAAAGTAGCCTCTAAAATCATGCAAAATTGTATAATTTCGCGGGGGAGGGGGTGGGGGGGGGGGGGGGGGGGGGGGGGGTTGTACCTTTTTATTTAGCAAGTTTGCAATTTCAATTCTTAACACAACGTCAATTATTAAGACACGTGATAAAAATGATTACAATACATACAGTAACAAAAATTAACCAATATTAAAGTTTACTTTGCTTTATTAGTACGTGTTTTCTTAATCTTTTTTAGACCTTTTTTTACCTAACTACACCCTCACTGCGTACCATCTCTACGCCCTCTTATTTTTTCTGGGTCTTTTACTGCCCCCCCTGAAAGTTTCAAATGACCACAAGGGGCGTTATCGCCCACGTTGAGAACCTATGACGTACACTACGTGTTCGAAAACCAGCTGGACGTTTTAAAATCAGATGTCAGTAAATTAAAATCAACGTTTTAAAATCATATGGGTATACGTACACAAAATATTTGAAAAAAAGCGGATAATACAATTGTATCTAAATTGGTAAATTTCCTAGATAGTAATAAAATACTAAACAAAAACCAGTTTGGTTTTATTAAATCACTCAGCACACAAGATGCAATTGCTAACGTAACTTCATACATTTACGAATCATTAGATAAAGGTAAAAAATGTGCGGGCATATTTATTGACCTCAGAAAGGCTTTCGATAGCATATCCCATGAGATACTTTAAAAAAAATTAAATGATATTGGCATAAAAGGCAACGCGATTAAATGGATCACCAACTACTTAAAAAACCGCCCTCAAGTGGTAAAAATCAATTGTATTAATAGTGATCAAGAGATTTCAAGCTTTGGAATCCCCCAAGGTACAGTGCTTGGACCAATCCTTTTTACCATATATGTAAACGATATTTTTTTTCAACATCTACATGGTCAAATTACATCATACGCCGATGATACAGTTTTAATAATAAGTGAAAATACTTGGGAAAATGTAGAATTACAGGCCACAGAAGACATCAATACGCTTAAGAATTTTTTCGACACTAATTTACTATCACTAAATAGTGAAAAGACATTTGTAATTCCATTTGCAATCCATCCAAACGACGCTCCCAAAAATTTTAACATTGTCATACACGATAACACTAAAATTCACAGCCAACATTATTGCAAATCAAACTGTACAATATTAAAAACAACAAATAAAATTAAATATCTCGGCGTAATTATCGATAAAAATCTGAAATGGAAGGAACAAATATGTCAAGTAGTAAACAAAATCAGATAATTAATATATATATTTTTAAGAATTAGAAATTTTCTGTCGGTAAAAAATCTATATTTAATCTACTATGCCTTAGTTCAATCCACTCTACAATACGCTATTATTAGTTGGGGATCCGCGTATAAATGTAACCTTCTTCCAATAGAAATTGTACAAAGAACAATTATTAAAATTATATTAAAAAAATCCTTAGACTACCCAACTGAACGCCTGTTTGAAGAATTTCAAGTTCCCACATTTAAAGATTTATATATTAAAAATTCAGTAATTCAAATAATAAAAGAAAAAGATAAATATCCATTTTTAAATGAAAACAGAACTCGACTTAAACATGTTTTTCTATGCCCAAAACTAAATACGTCTTTTGCACAGCATCATTATACTTATCAGGGAAGAACTTTTTTCAATCGTCTACCAGAAGAAATCAGAAGCATCAATGATAAAACCCGAATACTGCTCTCTGTCAAGAGACATTTTAAAAATATTCTTAAAAAAAAAACTACTGTCAACTAATCTTAGTTCTCCATAACATTCTTTCTTTAAAAAAAAAAAAAAAACACACCATTATCAAATAAATACTGCAGCTCACATATATTTATGTACAATTCATTATTTATGTACTAACTTATACCTAACTAATAACTAATAACATTTATGTACACTCCCCTTCCATACACAAGCAAATGCTTTTAATGGAAGAGTAGTAAAAAAAAACCTGTAAAAAAAATATTTTGTTGTAAAATTGTAATTATAATAAATGTTTCAATAAATAATAAAAAAAAAAAAAAAAAAAATCTACATAAAAAAATATATTTAAAAAGAAAACGGCATATATTTGTGCGGGCCCAAAAAAAGGATAATGTAATTGTACATAAAAAAAAAATATATTTAAAAAAAAAACCGCAGATATTTGTGCGGGCCGCAAAAAAACGGATAGTACAATTGTACAAGAAAAAAACATTAAAAAAGAAAACGGCAGATATTTGTGCGGGCCCAAAAAAAAGGATAATGTAATTGTACATAAAAAAAATAAAAATTTAAAAAGAAAACGGCAGATATTTGTGCGGGCCGCAAAAAACCGGATAGTATAATTTATTGTACATGAAAAAAAAAACATTTAAAAAGAAAACTGCAGATATTTGTGCGGGCCACAAAAAAACGGATATTATAATATTGTACCTGAAAAAATATATATTTAAAAAGAAAACGGTAGATATTTGTACGGGCTGCAAAAAAACGGATAGTAGATATAATTTTACATGAAAAAAAGATGTTCAAAAAGAAAAAGGCAGATATTTGTGCGGGCCGCGAAAAAACAGATAGTACATGAAAATTGTACATGAAAAAAATATATTTAAAAAGAAAATGCCAGATATTTGTGCGGGCCGCACAACCGTCACGTGCCGCATGCGGCCCGCGGGCCGCAGTTTGACGACCACGGATATAAAGGGTACACTTTTAGATAGAAAATAAAATGAAGCATTTGTCCGCAGCATCCTGGAATATAGCTCCATTATTTGGGCTCCTTCTGAACAACACCATATCCTAGAAATAGAAAAATTACAAAAAAGGTTTATGCGTTACCTCTATATGAGGGAATATACGGTTCCATGCCAACTGAGAAGAAAGTCAACTCAACACCTCCTTAAAAAGCAATTAAAAGCTATGAAAAAAATAATTTAAATAAGCCGATAACCCTAACCTAACGTAACCTATTTAACCATTTTTAATCACTCTAAATGACTTATCTGAGATGGTTCTGAGTTTATTTCATTCCGAGTTGTCCGGTCGTTGTTCTTCGCAGGAATACTCGATCTTAATACTTTTAAAAATATTTTTAGGCAAACATTTCCGGTACTATACTAAATCCGCCTATGTTAAAAGATTTTAACTTATACGTCCCTAACGCGTATACTCGTGGGAGATCCCACGGACTTTTTTATGCTCTGAAAACTGCGATAAATGCGAGAACTTCTTCGTATCAAAATGCACCATTAAATAGAGCAACTGAACTGCTTAACGATTCTGCATTGAGTATCGACATATTCAGTGTCACCTACAGATCTACTTTCTGAGAGTTCAGAAAATATCTTTTGACATACGTCACAACATAGTAAAACTGCCCCCATGCACTCTCTTAAATTTTGTAATCTTCTCCATAATATTTAAGTGTATAACTGTTTTATAGAGAACCTGAAAAAATATATAACTGAATACCTAGCTTAAATTTATTTTTCGGAGATGTCTGATTAAAAAATTGGACGTTCGATATATATTACATATATATTTCCAAAAATTGCTTAATTTGCTATCCTGGATAAGTAATAGATATTTTTAGCTCAACCCTTGTAAAATACATATAAATCTGTTATCGTCAGAAGTATTTTCAGCACAAAACATGTAAACAATATTGTTTATTATTAGACTCTACCGTTTCGACGAATTTACAGGTGCCTGATTCCTACTTTAAATTTATTATTCTCCGTATTCTGTGCTTTATCTTTTGACAAATTAAGTTTCTATCTTCTACAGAACAATATGTCTCCATAGTTGAATGGATACGATCCTTGAATATAAATCCGGAGGTGGATGGTTCAAATTGCAGATTGCGCAAGTAAATATGATTAATTTGTGCTATTTCCCAACATTTTAAAAATAATGCAAATATTATTTGCGGCATGTTCCAGAGTGGGAGATACTTTCAGTATCGCCCTGGTGAAAGATCACCATTCAGAATAAAAACATTGCTTATATTTGGTGACCAGATGTTAATAACAAGGTATTTCTCCACTTTATCTTCACCATACGCTTCCCCTCCCCACTACCTTCAGACTCACAACACACCCCATTCGGATATGTCATAGTCTCACTGGTTCCAGATAGTTGGAACTCTTGTAAGTTACTCACATAAAAAAATACATAACCACTATTCTTCGAAATTGAATCACATGTTTACTTTGATATCCGGACAACTCGACAACATGCAACATCATCACCTCCTTTGGAAAGTAAATAAAAATGAAGAAAAAAAAGTTAGGTTAGCTTGTGGGCTAATTTTCAAAAAAAAAAAAAATTTAATTAAAAAAAAACTTTTAATGACTTTTCAAAGGGGTGTTGAAATGCCACTTTGTTGATTTGTCGTGGAACCGTTTGCATTATATTATTTAAATTTCTAAAATATTGAAACAGTGTTATTCACCGTAAATTTTTTTACTACACTACTAAGCTTTTTCTCCCAATTACTTGCGGAAATTTATTTTTTTATATGAATACCTCACAAGAGTCTCAGCTGCTCCAGTCTGGAGCCAGTGAGTCTATTGCATCCTCAATTGAGGCTGAAGGTAACGGGGAAGGGAAGGAGATGCGAAAAAGGAAGGTAGGGAAGTACCTGGCTATTCAGATCTGGTCACCAAACACTGCTAAAGCCATTCAAAGCAAAGTTTCAACTCTGAATCGTGGTGTTACACCAGGGCGATTCTGAGAGCATCGTCCACTCTGAAATATGCTGCAAAATGCAATATATTATTTTAAATGAATTAGTCGTGAAAAAACATAAATTAATGAAATAAAATCTATTTGCCACGCCGTGCCGTGGTTAATCCCGCGACCTTTAGATTGCGAGTCAAAAGCCTTACCGATAGACCACGCCGGCCGTCAAACATGTCTTTTTATTCCCGAACCTTTATATTTTCAATTTGGGAGGCGGGAATGGGTACCGCCGCCCCGGGAACCTTTATTGGATAACCAACACCTCTGCCATAGGTCACCCCAAGTGGTTCGCTACGTTTGGTGATTTAGCAGAGGTGCCCGGGTTCATGGGATGAGGTGTGTTTAGGTCTGATGACCAGGACACACTGAACCCCAGATTCCTACCCACCCCTTAAACCCTTTTCCTTCCCAGAACCCTCCTCTCCTTCCTTTCCCTAAAAGACCCTCCACACAGCATCCCTAAAGATGACATAGGCCCTCAGGGACATTATTTGCCTCAGGGCCTCCTGTGTGGAGCTTATGTAAAAAAAAAAAAATTGACCGGTTCAACTACGAATAAAGATCTTCTTTGTGCCTTTTACCATTTATAATATTAATTAATTTAATTTGGGAGGCAGTATGGGTATCGCCACCCCGGGAACCATTTATTGGATAACCAACGAATCTGCCATAGGTCACCCCAAGTGGTTCGCTAAGTTCGGTAACTTTGCAGGATTTACCGGGTTCATGGGGTGAGGTTCATGGGTGAGGCTTAAATACCCGCTTAATGCGTGGCGGGCCGGATCACTTTAATACGTTTCTCCTTCCTCACACCCTTTTCTTTTCCAGAACTTACTTTCCTTCCTTTCTGCAAAAAGACCCTCCACACAGCATCTGCAAAGAAAAAATATTTTCCTGTGTGGAACAATTGTAAAAAAAACTCACATTATTTTCCAAATTGCTAATGGAGACTCCATCTACAATAAGAGTTGTATAAATTTATATAAAGTAAGTTAGCAGTCCGGACTACACACGAATTGGCCATATGACTGATTCTGGTTTATTTTCATAAAAATAGACCATTGTTGCGTAAACTTATCGGCGTTTTTAAATATTCCTCTTACGTCATACTTCCTCGTACTTCGACATTCATTTTTACGAGTGTTCAGCCTATTTATAAAATATGTTCTTCTCATTAAATGGAATCTGGAAAAACAAAGAGTAAACAATAATCTTAGAGTGAAATAGAGCGAATTGTGATAAATAGTAGCGTAGAAGAGAGAACACAAGAAATGCCATATGGATGTGTTTCGTAATCATTAACATCTACCTACAGACTAGACGTGTCATCTTTGCTCATACGAATTTAAAGAAATAAACACAAATAAAGCTATATTTAAGCAATAAAAAGTGTGGAATATATTGATTTCGCGATTGTGCGTTGTCTGTGCG
This sequence comes from Limnephilus rhombicus, assembly GCA_929108145.2. Classification (NCBI taxonomy): domain Eukaryota; kingdom Metazoa; phylum Arthropoda; class Insecta; order Trichoptera; family Limnephilidae; genus Limnephilus; species Limnephilus rhombicus. The sequence goes on along the minus strand of OV815295.1, from coordinate 23,947,475 downwards.
TTTTTAAACTTAAAAAAAGCGACTCTGTGCTCTATTTCATAGTTTGTGAAAAAAGGTCAATAACACACAACAATATACCTAGTGAAGTAAATAAATAATAATCAGTGAAACACAACGAAATATAAAGTGTATCCTAAATAATCTAGAACCTCAATAAAAACAGTGATTTTTTTACTTGAGAAAAAAGGCGATAACTTATAAAAAAATGAACCCACATCAATTTATGGATTCTGCGAAGGAGGCAATTGATGATTTGCTGAATTGTGTTCAAGATAAAGTTTATAAATTTAATAAGGAACAAATTCACCTAATTACAACGAAAACAAGTGCTATATTAAACTGGATGGGACATTTAACTATTCAATTATCTGAAGCAAAAGAAAAAATAATTGAACCAACATTTGGATACGGGAAAGTAGCTGAAAACCAAAATAAAATATTGAAAAGTGATTACAAATTAATAGTTTCATCGAACAATGCTGAAGAATCTTCAGAAAATATACAAAATAAAATCAGGAAGAAAATTAACTTAAGAAAGATTGGTGCCAAAGTGATTGGTGTTAATGCGATATCTAACAATAGAATACTTATAAAATGTTCGACAAAGTACGATGCGGAAAAAATGAGTAAAGCTATTGGGGACGAGTTCAAAGACATCAGTGCTACAGAAATTAAAAAGAAAAGACCAACTATAATACTTAAGGGCGTTGCTAATGACTATAATAAGGATGATATTTTACAAGATATTATCGAACAGAATGAAGATATCAAGGCTGTGATGATGGATAAACCAGAAATTGAGATGACGTTAAAAAAGATCTTGAAAAACAAATATAATAACACTTCTAATTACATAATAGAAGTTAGTACTAAAATAAGAAGATGGTTAGTTTCTACCGGTAAAATCTATTTGGGGTACCAGAGAATACAAGTAGAGGATGCCCGTCCTGTGGTTCAGTGCTTTCACTGCTTGGGCTTTGGACATACTTCTGTCAGGTGTCTTCATAAAGAAAAGGACAAACCGTCGTGTACACACTGCGCTGGTGATCATTCCTACAAAGATTGTGCTAACAAAGATAAAGAACCTAAATGTAAAAACTGTGATAGCAAAAATAAAAAAATGAACTGGAATATTGACATCAGGCATTCTGCAAACGATAATACGAAATGCAATGTGTATAAAAAAATGAGCATTTTAGCAAAAGAAAAAATAGAATATTGACTAGAAATAACATTAAACCTGTCTCAAAGTAGATATAGTGCTATTATAATACATATGAAATTTTCTCGTAGAATTTGCTACATTTCAATAAATACAATTTACGTTATTATTGCTAAACATTATACATTTCTATTTCTATATTATATTGAAGAAAAAATACATTGTATAAAAACACTAGATTTCCAAACGTCGTTATATTCTGTTATTAAAAATTCATTTTATTACTTAAAAATTGTTATAAAAATTATAAAAGATCACGAAATAACTAACAAAAATAACATTATTATTTTACATTATTTTTTGAACAGTAATATCATAACGATACATTCAATAACTTTTTTTTCTTTACTTAATCATGCATATATTCACTGTGTACTATATTTCACATTCATAAATATAACAGATTTTATAAAAATCTTAAAAGATCATAAATATTCTAAAATAACACTAGATGTGAACATACTTATTTTATATTTATTAAGTCTTTATCAAAAAGTACTTGTACCAATTAGCTCTAGATACAATCACTTTTATATTGTTAAATATTTAACATTAAATTCCTCAATCTATACTCAAAATACTTCTCTTGTTAAACAAAACAAAAAAAAAAAAATTTCTTACTGGTTGAAACCTACAAAAGATTTTAATTATTGTATTGGTTTCATAAATGAAGTTATTCTATTTCGCTCTTTTTTCATGTTTACCGGACAGATAATAAAAATATGTGTTAAATTATTTATTTATGTATGGGATTTAACCAACCTAACAATAATATTAAATTTTATTGTTTTATCTAAAAATAAAATATTTGTAATATTATGTAAGGTTAAAAGCATGGAAAACCATTTTGTATCATTATATTATACTAAGGGCTGTTACTTTAAGAAAAAGAATTGTGGTATCTTTGATAAAAATAAATGCTTTATCATATTTTATATTAATCATTGCTGTATTACGCTAAGTATAAACACGGATATCAGAAAAAATATGTATGTAATTATATCAACTATTAAATTGAAGCTTACACTTAATTATGATATAGAGTTATTTCTTATAGAAATATTTCAATATATAAAATCAACCAAACTTCGTATCACAATCTTATTGTATTGCATCAAATTTAAATATGAATTAAATGGCTCAGAATAATTTCTCGTATATAGATAATGATAACGAAATAGAATGTAGTACAGTAAATAATTTAGAAGATTGGATAAAAAAACAAAACATAAATGCGTCTGACAATCTTGTTTGTATTCAATTAAATATAAGATCTATACAAAAATATTGGAATATATTGCATATATATTTACTTAATTGTTTGAAGCATATTGACATTATAATGCTATGTGAAACATCTATTCAAACTGAAAGTACGTGTTTATACAATATTCCCGGATATAATGCATATAACTACTGCAGGACTGATAAGTCAGGAGGAGGGATTATATTATATATAAGAAATAAATTTGAATTTAGACCAACATCGTTCCAATCACTTCATTTTGAAAATATAACGGGAAAGCTCATACTCCAGGACAAAACTAAAGTTAATATAGTAGCTATCTATAGACCTCCTAATTTGAGTAAATCTTCTTTTTTAACGGAATTATCATCGTATCTTGATACAATTAATAGTAAGGACAATATGATCTTACTTGGAGACATAAATTTAAATTTGCTTAATGACCAAGATTATATCATAACTTCATATGAAAACTTACTTACTAATCATTATTTAACTAAATGCATTAATGTAGTAACCAGAGAAGCTGTATTAAATGGACAAATTAGTCGCACGTGTATTGACCATATATTTGCCAAATTTAGAGGCAAAAAAATAACAGCTTGCGTCTGTGAAAATAATATTGCCGATCATTATATCACTGCTATTAATATAAAATCTCATAAACGTCAGGTAGACTTTTCAAATAAGTATATTCAAATCATCTCACAAAAGGTTATTGATCGGTATATCAAAGATTATAACTGGAGTAAACTTATAGAGGAGAGGGATTGTATTTCATTATATGAAAAAATAAAATCTTTATTTAACAATTTTTACAAGAGTAGTTCTAAAACGATAGTGCAAAAACCGAATACACGACCTTATGCAATAAATGAATGGGTAAGCAGTGAATTATTATGTCATATAAATAAAAGGGATAAACTTTATAAAAAATGGAAAAGTACACCAACAAACAAAACATATGAAACAGAATATAAAAAAACACGAAACCTTGTCAATAAACTCATAAATAAAGATAAAACGAACTACTATAATAATAAATTTAAAAACTGTTTTAATGATACAAAAAAAACCTGGGACGAGATAAATAATATTTTAGGACGTAAACCCAAAAACAATTGTGATCAAACTATAACACGATATATGTTAAAAGATAGAACTGAGGATTCTGTGTCAAATGATTTTGTGAATTACTTCTCGGATAGCATCAGCAACATGTTACATAAATGCAATCACAAAGCTACTAATATAGTACTGGAAGAACTACCTCACAGTTTATATATACCAAGAGCTACTATAACCGATATTGAAAACATTGTTAAAAAAATGAAAAACTCTAAAAGCACAGGTATTGACAATATAAGAATGTTTGATTTAAAAAGAAATATAAAAACTCTTGGGCCAATAATTACTCATTTAATAAATTTGATAATAAATCAATCAAAAATTCCACAAGAATTTAAATGTAGCATTACTAGACCAATATTTAAAGGTGGAAAACACATTGAACTGGGAAATTATAGGCCTATTAGTATTCTACCAGCATTAGAAAAAATTCTTGAAAAATTTTTATCAAATAAATTAAATAATTATATTGAAAAATTCTCTATCATTGATCCAAGTCAATATGGTTTCCAAAGAAAAAAAAATACTGAAAAACTACTGCAAGATTTTTCCAATTACGTAAATAACCAATTGAATAATAAATTACATGTTATTGTTTTATTTATTGATAACTCTAAAGCTTTTGACACAATTAACTCCAAAAAACTGCTTAAAACACTAGAAAAAATTGGAATAAGAGGAAATGTGTTAAATTTATTTAAAGATTATCTTACAGATAGAAAAATATGTATCAAAATAAATAATACTTTTAGTAAAACAAAAAATGTATCTGCAGGAGTTCCACAAGGTTCCATATTAGGACCTACACTATATATAATTTATGTAACCATAATGAAAAAACTTTTCTCTTTTGTGAAACATTTTGTATTCGCAGATGATACGGCATTGGTCATATCACATAAAGATCTAAAAATTGCAATTGAACTCATGCAAATTGACTTTAATCAACTCTGTAAATGGTCACATGATGCAGGACTATTAATAAATGCTAAAAAAACCAAAGTAATGCATATAAGATCACCTAATGCCAAATTTCAATTTAATCCTAATATTACATCTCATAATTTTAATTGCATTCATAAAAATATTCCAACTAATTGTAAATGTGAAAGCTTAGAATTAGTTTCGGAATACGTGTATCTTGGTGTTACTGTAGATTGTTTTTTTAAATGGGACAAACATATAAAAAAAACCTGTAAAAGACTCAGATCGATTGCTGGCAGAATGTACACATTAAATTTTTTCCTATCAATTGAAACACTTAAAATAATTTATATGTCACTAGCAGAATCTATTATAAGATATGGATTAACAATATGGGGAAATACTTCTATAACCAATCTGAAACAAGTGCAAGTTGTACAAAACGCAATTGTAAAATTATTGGTCGTCCCTAATATTTTCAAACAGAGACAAAATAAACCGTTGCTGTTTCAGAGTGCCAAAATTTTACCTGTTAAGGCAATACTTTGGCACAAAATTATAATTCAACATATATTTACCCCGCAGCATAAAGAGAAATTAGAACATAAATACAGCACTAGATTCACGCGTAACGACGGGTTAATAGTTCCGAAATTTAACAATAAGTACGGACAGAGAACGTTTGAATATATCATACCGAAGATATTTAATTTATTACCTGACACTATAAAGCAATGTAATTCTATGAATAAGGTTAAATATATGGTGAAAAATTGGCTATCGGAAAAAAAAGATTTATATTGATTTTGATATGTATGAAAAAATGTTGTATCTGTAGATATAAGATGTAAATTTTAAATATGTATAAATATGTAACTAAAATATAAGCACCTGTTGACAAGCCGATTCAATTGGCTTAGCAGGACTTGTTTGTTGATTATATTATGTATTATCTATTATTTCAATAAAAAAAAAAAAAAAAAAAAAAAAATGCAAAATTCTGACCATTATTTGCTTAAGTTTCGTATATAGAGCAGTGTATATTATTCCGGTCGTAATTAAAACATAAAATAAACCATATAGGTTTCAAAAACAAATAAAAAAACTGGATCCAGTCATCAGGAAGAAATTTCCTAAAAAATAAACGGGAAAATAAAGAATAACATATGTATAGGTAACGCAACGAGAGATGAAAGCAATAAAAATGCTTAGAATTGATGTATCGGTGTATCCGTGTGTCTTCAAACTACGCTTACTTATCCTCTGTCTTGCTTATTTTATTATTATTGCCCACTTATTGTAACTAGTGTAGAAGAGACAGAAAGTTTTTATGGCGCTGATAGCATATTGTTTTGGTGCACTTACGCGGTGTCCTATTCATTCAATTCGTAATGTGATGTAAACATACCTACACATACCTTCATATCGCAAGTGAAATAATGACTAGTTTTTAAATTTGAAATAATTAATAGTGTTTGTAAAGTGTGCAAGTCTAATATTTATTACGACATCATGGAGTCCTGTTACAAAACGGGACATGGCAAATCACTGAATGGGCAAACTCGTGAAATTTTATTCCGCGTGTTTAATTATTTTATGCATAATATAAAAAACGGTGGTCAACTTTTAAGCATAAATGACTTGTATGATTTGATGTCTAAAGCAACTGGAGTATCACATACTAGTATTCAACTTATTCTACTTCAAATCTTTTGTACCTTTGTGTTAGTAATCTGTTATATTTTAGATAATATACGTGTAGATAGTGGCTGATGATGACTGATACATAACTAAATAATTACTGTTGCTGTTGATTGCTAACACATAATTATAAAAATTAAATAATCCATAAGCAGACAAAGATTTAAGCACATATTATGGATTTCACACTTCATTTAAACAATTACTACAAGAAACAACTATTTACGTAGACGAAATAGGTTATTAGGTTCTTAGTTTAGGTAAACAATGTAATTCATGCGTATTGAGTTTGAAACGAAACTTTACGAATGTCAAATCCATACAAAAAAGGTGACAATGGAGGTGTTTTATATGGGAAATTTTAAACTTTGAATGAAAATCGAATTTTAATGCATATTTTTCCGTCTATCCCGACCGAAACCGATGTTTCTTTTGGTAATTAACTTTAAAAGTTGTTTTTTTCAAAATCTATGCCTATTAAACGTGTAGCGGCATGTGGCGCCTTGTGGATTATTTACTTTATAAAATATTATATTTATTATAATAAATTATTCTTTTAAATAAACACAATGTTTTTTTTTATCCTTTATTTACGAATAATCATTTGAATTCAATCCTGAAGAATATCACATTTAGTTAATAAACTTTATTTTGATAACCTTCAGTATTTCAATAAAAAAGTTATAAAACAAAATAAGTTTTATGTAACAGACTTCAACACGCTTTTGCTTCGCATTCTCAATTGTGAAATAATTATTAATTGTTTTTTTTTTAAAGCCTAAAACGAAACACGCTGTAAGTAAGTTTTGCATCTGTGTGAGTACTGTGATGAAGTCAACTTAACTTGCGAGACCTATACCTATTACATACGAATCATAAACAGAACAAAATTAACAGAAGCGCTGAGATTTACTCTTTTTTATATTTTTTTATATTAGAAGCTTAAAATCACCATAGAAGATAATGATTATAATAGGTAGGCCACAGAACAGGTACCTTGTGTGGTCTATGATAACAAAAAAATATTCTGTAAAATATAAAGTTTTTTACTTCAAAACATCTATTTTCAAATGTCTTTTAGAACTTCCTTCTAAGTGATCGGAAACAATTACGCTACGATTATTTACCAAACTTAATAAAGAAATTGTTTCTCCCTGCGTGTCCTTTCCCATTCGTCCCGTTCCCCTTTGCCTCCCCTTTCTCGCGTCGCCTTCCCCTCTCGCGTTTCCACTCCGCCTTCTCGGCCTTCCAACTCCACACTCCCCTCTCTCGCTTCCCCTCTCCCAAGTTTCCCTCCCCCGTACCGCATTCCATACATTCAGGCCCGATACATTCAGTTTTCAAACAGCTCGCGTGCAATATACTGTAATTTTTTTATACAAATTTCATAATGCCAGAGTTCACCAGTATATATTGTTACCATCGCGGGCATGCATACATCAAATCCCTAAAGTTTCGTCGCAATCGGATTAAAGGTTATAAACGCATAATTCCATGATGGTAGAACACACCATATATAAAAAACCATCTGGGGTATGCGCAAATCAAATCCCCAAAGTTTCATCGCAATCGGATGAATGGTTTAGCAACGCAATGACATCGCATAAATAAACATACAGCATATTTTGATTTTTTTAACGTATAAAAAGTATACGTTAAGTATCGTTAAAAAGTATACATAAGTGCTTTCATTTAATTAAATGAAGACAATATTAGCGAAACTCGAAAATTTGAAAACAGAAAAATCAGAAAAAGATATGGCCACATCTGGGCCGATTTCTGTGAGACCTATATAAGTTGTTACTAAAAGCGAACCAATAAACCTACATTACGATTACGATATATAGAGGTTAACCACCCCTAATATACCCTAAGAACAGACTGTAAAAAAAGAACATTTAAATACTTTGTATTTATATGCACGCTTTAAAGTTGCGTGCCAGGTATTGTACTATCGTTTGAATAAATTTAAATATTAATTCTTAATTCTAAAAACAAAAAGTTACTGTAACGTGTGTTAGTTTTAGAAACATTTCATTTAGTTAGAATTTTCCTAATTTGTAAGTTGCTAAGTGGAAAGAATTTTTATAGGCGCACCCCCGGATAAAATTTAATCTTTCCCTAACAGTTCTTATCCAGTCGTCGCTTCCGATTCCACCAATTTTTTTATTTTGGGAGGCGGTTATGGGTGCCGCCACGCCGGAAACCATTTATTGGATAACCAACACCCCTACCATAGGTCACTCCAAGTGGTTCGTTAGGTTTTCGCTAGGGGTGCCCGGGTTCATGGGATGGGGTTTGTGATGGGGTCTTGACGGCACATGCGTGTGAACACCTCCTGCGCGGCGGTCCGGATTGGGAGACTCGTTGAGGGAGACTTTATAACCGCTCCAGCCGAACTCTCTCGACTTATCGCCTTGTACAACTCCTAAGATTCCTACCTATCCTTCATACATTTTTCTTTCCCAGAACTTCATCTCCCTCCTTTCTATAGAAAGACCCTCCACAGGCCACCCAGCATCCCCAAAGATAGGGAATTATTTTCCTCAAGGCCTCCTGTGGAGCTAATGTAAAAGATCTACATATTTGGAAAAAAATTATCTCTCCTAGCCTACTTTATCTTTAAATCGCCCATCTATGAAATAAGGTTTCAGTTTTTTTCTCAAAAAAATATAATTTTAAGGAAAATCCAAAAATTGCTTATATACAGCACCTAACCTAGATTTAAAAAAATATTATTTTTTTATATATTAAACACTTCAGAAGACACCTCACTAGGAAATCCTGTGCTAAGGGGGACTTTGTTTTTGTATAGTTTTCAGCGACTTCTATGGTAGAACTTCAAGGTTTTTCAGAATTTTGTTTGAGGATGTTCTTAATATTTTTGTAAGTTCTTTTTCCGATAGTTCCTTAAGCCAAGATTTGATGTTCTTAATATAGTTATTTTTTGTTTTAATTTGTTTGATACTCTGTGGGAGTTTGTTATATAACTTTACTTTAAAAAATTCAGAGCTACTTTGTCCAATGGTAGAATTTTACTAAAGGTATACTTAGTATGTCTATTGGCTACAGCTGTATCGCCATCTGATTAGGCAGCTTTGTGAGCTGTAGGAAGGGATTTTTTTAGGCGAGTCTTGTAGAGGTTCGGATTATATGAAGGAGGAAAAGCAGACGTCGGTGACTCGTTCCACATACGAGCCAATTTATACAAAAACGAGTCGAAGAAATGTCCTTTTCTCATGAAGCCTACATCAACTGAACGGGTGTTTCGTTCACGTCCGTTGAGTTTGGCGTGCATGCACTTACATGTACGTGCGTAGCACAGGGGATCAATAAGTTTTTAGAGCAGGCTCCATTGAAATACTTGTAGAACCGTCCTCCATGTCACATAATAATGTACGTTGGTTTTTGAGGTATTTTAGATGGCTTCCAAATTCTATATTTAACTACATTACTCTAAGTTCAATTTGAAAGGCATGGGTGCCGCCGCCCTGGGAACCATTTAATGGATAACCTTAACCTCTGCCACGGATCGGCCTGCGTAATCCAGCGGTAAGGTTGTTGACTCGCACACCGAAGGTCGCGGGATCGAATCTTTAAATAAATAAATAAATTTTATTTGATTTATTTGTGTTATTTCACAATTTATTCATTTAAAATAATATATAGTATATTTGCGGCACGTTCCAGAGTGAAAGATACTCTCAGTATCGCCCTGGTGTAAGACCACCATTCAGAATTGAAACGTTGCTTGAAATGGCATTAGTTGGCACCAGTTCTGAATAGCCAGGTACTTCCCCACCTTCCTCTTCCCTATCTCTTTCCCCTCCCCACTACCTTCCGCCACACAACATACCCCGATTGGGGATGCCATGGTCTCACTGGCTTCAGACGCGAGCAGTTGAGACTCTTGTGCGGTATTCATATAAAAAAAATAAAAAAGATCACCCCAAATGATTCATTACGTTTGTTGAAATAGCAGAGGTGCTCTGGTTCACGGGGTGAGGTTTATCCGGGTCTGGGTGGCGAATGTGTTTGCAGTATGGCAGGCCGGTTCGAGAGAAACTAATAATAATAATAATAATAATATCTTTATTGAACAAAAATTTTAAGGTTTATAACAAACAAGAAAAAAGTACATCTTAGAATATTTTAAAAGTAACATTAGTACAAAAGTTAATAACAAAAAAACAATATACATATAAACAGTAGTTACTTAGAGAGTAGAGATTTGTAATTATAAATTTAGGTTTCTCGTAACCTGCCTCACTAGGCTAGCCTGTGTTGAGGCAGTTATTGTCGAGAACTTTTCAGAACCTCTCCAGCCGGACTATCTCGACCCATCGCCTTGCACCGCAGTTGAAGGGATGCCTTCATACGTCCGTCACTCCTGGACACACTGACCCCCAGATTCTTATCTACCCCTCACACTCTTTTCCTTCCCAGAACTTTCTATCCTTAAAAATACCCTCCACGGCAGCCCTACTGATAACATATACCGTGATTGAAATTATTTTCCTCATGGCCTTCTGTATGGAGCTAATGTAAAAAATAAATATATGTATCTCTAAATAGATTTTACACATAAATGTATGGTCCTGTACTGTGTATTGTACGTGAGCGGTACTTAAAAAAATCTGAGCTGATATTGCGTCAGGGGTATATATTAATTTTATATCTAAATTTTCGAGTAAATATATATGTTAACTGATCAATAGTGTCTTTGAAATATAAGAAAAGTGTTTTTTGCAAACTTTTTATATTTAACGGGAAGAGTGCCAACAAAGCATCGTATGGACATAACAAACGTATTTCATACCTATATCCTTATAGTAAATATAAAGGCGTATATTTAATCGTCGACTTTCGTGCAAATCAAAGAGTCCTAACTGCTCCCAATTGGACCATGGTATTCCCAATATTGGGGTATATTGGTGTGATGTATGTAAAAGCTTTCAAACTACTCCGCAAGATGTCAGCAGGGAAGTACTTCTCTGCGCGACCGACAGAGGCGCCGGAATCCATTCAGCTAAACCCAGTGGTTGGCTCTACAGTGAGCAGCAGATCTAATCTTACTTCCTTCCAGTTAGGTTTGCTAGTTCGTATCCTTCTTATTGTAAACTAGCAGACCCGGCCACACGTTACTGTGGCTAATGAAACACAACGCCACGCCATTACCCAACCTTTATAACCAACGCCATCTGTTAAATCAAATCCACACCGCCCGCATGCCAGCCCGCTGCCCGCTGCCGCTTGTCAGCCCACTCCGTTTATTTATATATTTCAACCAATTTACACAAAACCTTGACAAATTATATACCTAAAAACCTTACTCATCAATCACTATCTGTTGGTGAAAACCGCATGAAAATCCGTTGCGTAGGTAGTTTAAAAGATCTAAGAGCACAGACAGTGGGAGCGACTTCATTTTAGTATGAGTAAAACAAATTATCAACAAGAATCTACTGATCATTGATTTATTCTCCATAAGGAAAGTCTTCGAGTATTTTATTTTATTTGGGAGAACAACAGTTTACATAAATAACTGAGCATATTGGCAATTGAGTCACAATAATTGAACCATTTACAGGTTTCCACATAGGTATTGTATACAATTGTAGTGATTCCAGAGATACTAATGAAAAATTACATTTTTAAGAATCAAGTTATTTAGGAGGAAACAGGGAAGGGGTAGGATGGGGGGGGATCGGTTAAGGTTAGTAATAGAAATATGCGCAACAAAAAATTTAAAAGAGAAAAGAAAAAAAGGAAGTTCATAGGGTGGTGGTTGTATTAGAGGGTATCTACAGTTATTGTTATTGTAAAGTATCGAGAGAGCGTCTGTGTGATTTTAAAGGAATGTGAAAGAGTGTGTGGTGAAGAGTTAAAAATGTCAAATTGTGAATAGTGTGTGTTGAAAGTGTTGGATGCACGATAGACAAAACAGTTCTGCTTCGAATTAGTGTTGCTCCGGGGAAGGCTAAGAATATGTCTGATCTTGTTCGTCTGTTAGGAACTCGTATCTGTAACCGTTGCAAGAGTTCTGGGCAATCTACGACAGATCTGGCTATTTTTTGTAGTAAGAGTACATCGGCCGAGCTTCTCCGAACTTCTAATGGTAGTATATAGAAGTATGCAGCTGAATCTTGGTGATTTAATGAAATCTAAGTATCGTAGAAAACGATTTTGAACACGTTCTAGATTTTCCACGTATGATTTGTATTGCAGGTTTCAAACTTGTGACGCGTATTCTAGTAAACTTTTAAAGTTCAGAACACTACAATTGAGAAGAGAATGAGATGGGGAAAATTCCCTTAAGTTTCGCAGTACGAGAGTAAAACAGATTTATTTATCGGTATCATATTAAAATCTTCACCGCTGCTTTTTCCACGTATTCTACCAGATTGAATCCTCGAAATTATTTAATATTTCCTAAAGTGCCAAGTCACAGACTCACGCACCCTCTCACGTACACAACTTATTTTCCCTTCGAGAATTCTTTCGAAATTTGAGATGTTCCGGAAAATTGTATCCACTCATATAATATGTATTTTCATTTTGATAATGCGCGATATATTTCCCGCGTCGTGAGATGTTTTAATCCATCTTTTTCGTTATGACAGATATGCGTAAATCCTTCGTATGCATTAGTTACACGATCCAAAATATTATGGAGTTTGAGATAATCTCATCTCATATTTTCCCCTTTTTCTTCCTATTAGGATCAAAATCCTATCGCTTCGATAAGGCACCACCAGGCATTCCGATCATGGGCTTCTTCAGCGGCCTCCGTCTATTATAACCCGTACAAGCGATTATCAAGTTTAAAGCGATTACCCTCAAAATGTATGTGCCACTGATCTACGCAACGGATTTTCATGCGTTTTTCACCAATAGATAGAGTGATTCAAGAGGAAGGTTTATAAGTATAATACACGCTTATTATAGTAGAGAAGAGCCGAGAAATTCAAATATTCAATTCAGGCAGCGGGCAGCGGGCAGCAGGCGAGCGGGTGGTGTAGATTTTAAAAAGTTGGGTAATGGCGTTGGGTTTCATTAGCCAAAGCAACGCGTGGCCGGGTAAAACAGTCAGGTTAGTTACACCATTTATAATTCAAGAACGGCTGAACCGATTTTTATGATCTTTTATTTATTAGATTTGTCTCTGCCCCGAATAACAATACAGCTATTAAAACATCAAAAAATCGTGGAAAAATTATGAAGAAAATTCTTTTACTCATTTTGTATGGAACGAATTCTCGTTTGAAAGAGCTGCAGCAATATTGTGCTAAATATAATATTGAATATTAAGTGAATTCCAAAAATTTAAAAACGTCAAATGTCAATGCACTGATTGTTTTTTTCTTAAACATATAACGCTGCCCCTCTTTCTTACACACTAACAGCCTTACTAAAAAACCCAGTGAAAATTTTATTCAATTGACAAACGGCCGCGGATGTGAAAACATTACTAATTAAAAATTTGTTCTTTGAAAGAAATACACATGGTTTCCACGGCCTGAGAGGGTAGTTTATCTCTGTTTTAACCGTTGATGTCCGAACGATATTTGTAATTTTTCCATAGTATTTTGAATGTTCTATATATTTCTTATTTTTGAAGGTGTTGTAAAAACAAATACCATTTATGAAAACTAGATAAAATTACCTTTTAGATTTGTGGATTTGAAATACACTTTAGCTTTCAAAAACTGCCATATTTTAAGATTCAAACTCGGAAAAAAATGGAAAAAAATTTCCTCCCATAACATTTTTGACCAAAATGTAGAGAAATTTAAATAAAATCAAAATTTAAAAAACACAGTCCTTTTATGTAATAAATTTGGAAGGAAACTATCACCTCACTTTTTCATCGTGTATACAATAAAAAAATAATAAAAAATGTCATTTTTTTTTTATTGCCAAAAAAATAACTTAGAAATAATACCGAAATTTAAAACAGATTTCTTGCATCTCTAAAGACGTTAATTTTTTTGATACGTTAACGAACACATGTATTAGATTTTAATATTATAAAAAATTATCACTTTTAAGAAATTCTCTTAAAATGAAGATCTTAAAATGAAAATTTTATCTTTTAAGTAACCTATAAAAAACAATATTCTGACAGTTCAACTTTGAAAGTACGGCGTTTGTACAATAACTTGATTAAACTGATGTAAACCACACAAATAACATGGTAAATATATCAATTATGTAAACAGAAGAGTAAATTCGTCACTACAATAGAAATTATTAAGTAAAATCACAAAATTTTCGATATCCCGCCATAAAACACACCGAATCGTTTTGTCATCGCGGGCTGTCGCGGGCCGAAGAACTAATGCATAGGCGCGCCAATAATGCCCCTTGCTGAGAAAAATTAAAACAACATTGTTTCCTAGTAAATTAAAACCATATACAACGTTGTCACATCTTCAATGCGTTTTAACAGCGTGACCACGTAAGAAACGTTATTGGTAATAAAACGTGTTTTAGTGTATACGAGCTTTATTTATGTTATTGCAATAACACAGTTAATCGGTCGCGCTGTGGTTTTTTTTAGTAAGGCTGTAAATGTCAATAGTCGAAAATGACAGAAACGGTGAACGTATGTCTGCACTCCTCTAAAGGAAAAATACAATAATTATAATAAATCTCCCTCACACATATAAAGAAAATGAAACGCAATTCCTGTAAATACGAGGAAAAGTAAGAAAATCACAAAAAATATAAATCCAAACAAAACGCCATCTCTGATACTGACAAAAACAAAACATGGCCAGTTGCGCATCGATAATTGCTTCATTGTGTAATTTTTAACTTAATATGAACACTGAATTTAATTCAGTTAATAAGTTAAAACAATGACGACCTCCGTAGTCCAGTGGGTAAGACTCTTGACTCACAATCCGGAGGTCGCGGGTTCGAACCCGGCATGCGCAAATAAATTTTATTTGATTAATTTGTGTTATTTCACAATTAATTCATTTAAAATAATATATAGTATATTTGCGGCATGTTCCAGAGTGGAAGATACTATCAGTATCGCCCTGGTGCAAGACCACCATTCAGAATTGAAACGTTGCTTGAAAATGGCTTTAGCCGTGTTTGGTGACCAGATCTAAATAGCCAGGTACTTCCCAACCTTCCTCTTACCCACCTCCTTGCCCTCCCCACTACCTTCAGCCTCACAACATACCCCAATTGGGGATGCCATAATCTCACTGGCTCCAGACGGGAGCGGTTGAGATTCTTGTGCGGTATTCACTGTAAAAAAAAAACAGTTATTTATTCTGAGGCGGTACAGTACTGGGTCAGCCAGTAAAACAATATTTTTAATAGTACTAGCCCTTTGGTCGCTGATATATTTATAAATAATTTGGACAATAAGATTTTTAACAGTGGTGTCTTATTATTAAAATATGTACGTTGTTGGAAGAGATATGTGGATGATGTGTTTTGTGTTTAGACAGGTACATTGAGACATCTTAATATTTTTCTTAATTTTTTAAACAAACTCCATAAAAACATGAAATTTACTGTAGAGATTGGACAAAATTAGAGTATAAAATTTTTTTGGATTTAAATATTTCAATAATTAATAATAAATTTGAATTTAGTATTTTTCGCAAAGATACATACACAGACATTGTAATCCATAACACCTCAAATCATCCAATTTCTCAAAAAATGTCAGCTTTCCATTCTATGATTCATAGATTAGTTAATGTACCTTTATCTCTTAATAATTTTTCAAAAGAACTCAATATTATTAAACAAATTGCAATCAATAATGGTTATAATTACAATGTAATTGAAAAAATTCTTAATAAAAAATACAAGAATAATTTCCTTAGATCATACATCTACCCTGTACAAAAGGATAAAGAAGAGAAAAAATGGATGAAAATTATGTATTTTAATAATAAAATTTCTGATTCAATAAAAAAGAATGTACCTAATGAAATTATTCCTGTATTTTATGCAAACAATAGACTTAAAAATTACATAGTAAATAATAAAGATAGAGATACAAAAATGAAAAAATCTGAAATTTATAAATTGAAATGTAATGATTGTGATTTCTTTTATATAGGTAAAACTTCGAGAAACTTTGAAATAAGGATTAAAGAGCATATGAAAGCTTTAAATAATAATAGTTTCTCGGAGTTTGCCAACCATTTAATAGAAACTAGTCATACCTTTAATTTTAACAGTGGAATAGAATTAATACATTGTAATGTCAATGGCTTTCAGTTGGATAAATTAGAAATTTTAGAGATTAGAAAGAGTGTTAATGCAAATTTAAATATTATATTTAAATAAATGAATAAATCTTGTTTTTAAATGACCCATTATTAAATCTATTCCCCTTTTAAATTTTTAATTGTTCTATATTGCCACTTGTCTCCTACACATTATTTTCTTTCAAATTTTATTATTGTTTATGTCTATTATTTTTCTCTATTACCTATTTTCTCTATGTCTATTTTTAAAATTAGTTCTGTCAAAACCCTGAAGAAGTCAGCTTTGCTGACGAAACATGTCGGTTTTTGTAAATAATTAAGTGGTTAATACAAAGTTATCTATTAATTTGAATATTTTTGTATTATTTTAAGTGTGATGATAATGTTTTTTAATGCACTAATGGTGTTCTTGTAACTTCTTTCAAGTATAATTTTTATTTTATTTTGGATTTTTATGAAATTACAATTAAAGAGCGTGTGAAACTGATATTGAGTCAATATCATCAAATCAAAATAAAAAATAATTACATTAATAATATATTTTCTTTGATGCATGCAGAACTTTTAGTGGAAAATTAAGTTGTTTGCTTTAAAAAAACACGTTTATTTCAACCCTTTATTTTTTTCCAAAAACATTATTTGTAAAAAAATATTTATCTACTGCTCGTGATTGACTTTTCAGCTTTTTATCTTTGAATTTTGGTGTTCCGACATTTATCACATTTTTATTATATTTTGTGAACTGAGAAGTGTCTTGTTATTATACTTTGAGTACAAAGAACGCACATAGGCGCGTGTGTAGTCATTTATGCCTTCTAACATTGAAGGTCACAGTTGAATCCAATATTTTGAAAAATTATAGCATTTTTGAAAACTGAATTACCGGTAAAAATTAACGGTTATTCGTGTACGTTTACCTGTATTCATGGACGAATTTGACGGTCAGAATTACGGCAAATCCACTCCCCCCCGAGTGACTCACCTAAGCTCGATAATATTTTTTCTGGCCCACCAAAAGATTTGACAATTTTCTAATTTTCTGTGTAACACATTTTTTAGATTTATTTCTACTTCATTCATTTGCAAAAAAAATTGTTGTGAAATTCTATTCTGCTTGTGCAAATCTTTGAGAAATAGACAAATTCGCTAGAAATTACGGTCTTCATCTGCGTTTTCTCATTAAATAATAAAAAATACATATAATTTATATTTAACTGAAATATGGAAATGTTTAATATGTAACGAATTCTTGCAGAAATTTTAAAGTATTTTTTTTATGAATACACATCCTCTCAAATATTAATGAAATCTCCAAAAAAGAGATTAATAATTTAAACAATTGGTTAAACTATTACATATTACATATTACATCATCAGGTCAAAAGTTAAACTGAGCTGAAAGAAAAGAAACTTGTGTCCTGTTAAAGTGATGCCTCTGAAACCAGTCGATAATTTAAATAAATTTATTTATTTTTGAATTTCACGCCCAGTTGTGCTTTTTTTTATTTATTACGAAGAACATTTAAGCACAAAAAATACAAAATCAATACAAAATCTAAAACAAAATCAAAACGAATATCTAAACAAAAGCAAAGTGAAGAATGAAATAAAATAAAAACCAAATACTCCACCGTGAAAGATGGAAAAATAGCATACCGTGAAAAGTACAGTATATTGGTAAGATAAGTCGAAGCAGAGCAACGTAGTTTGTTTAATTAAATTAAATTAAATTTGATGTTCTCCTTTCCGATATACTCGTAAATTGGGTAATGACTTGTTTATATTTGGTGGATTAATGATTTATTTGCTAAATGGTAAATGACACGAGTGTGTAATTAAATCGTAAAAAAATATAAATGCTTTCCCACGCAGTCACACAATAACATTGTGAGACTGAAGTGGGTTGAAAAAGAATATTACGAAGAGAATGAGGGAATAGTTGATGAAATAAATTAGGAATCATCCACATCTAACGTTTAAGATTAAAGAAAATTTTCCCTACAATTAAATTCGCGTAGTAGAGCCTGCGGGGCTCGCTTACGAAAGTTTTCCCAAAGTTCTCTAATACATCTTTGCGATATTTTGACTTCTAGTAAAGTGTTTTTGAAAGGATAGGAGAAATAAACTCGTGACTTCATGAGATATTCAGGATGAAAATTGAGGAAGGAAACATAGGAACGGATTTTCTTATTCCAACTATTGTTTGTAAGTTGTACGGTTTTATTGTTTGGTCCATTCCGCTGTTTCCCAAAAGGTGGTTATCAGTTTTTTAATAATTATTAAATAAGAGAAACAAAGATTACTGGATTACAAATTAAATGAGTTGACTATTTATGAAATCTCCCCACTCAACTCATAAAACGCTTAATTCATTGCTCGTTAAATGGAGGACGTATCTTGCAGAGGATCTTGATCCTGCGTCGTTTGACTACGAAACTGATGTCTTAGACCAGTTCTTCTTGTTCTACTTGTTCTTCTTGTTCTTCTTGTTCTTCTTGTTCTTCTTGTTCTTCTTGTTCTTCTTGTTCTTCTTGTTCTTCTTGTTCTTCTTGTTCTTCTTGTTCTTCTGGTTCTTCTTGTTCCTCTTGTTCTTCTTGTTCTTCTTGTTCTTCATGTTCCTCTTGTTCTTCTTGTTCTTATTGTTCTTCTTGTTCTTCTTGTTCTTATTTTTCTTCTTGTTCTTCTTATTCTTCTTGTTCTTCTTGTTCTTCTTGTTCTTCTTATTCTTCTTGTTCTTCTTGTTCTTTTTGTTCGTCTTGTTCTTCTTGTTCTTCTTGTTTTTCTTGTTCTTCTTGTTCCTCTTGTTCTTCTGGTTCTTCTTCTTCTTCTTGTTCTTCTTGTTCTTCTTGTTCTTCTTGTTCTTCTTATTCCTCTTGTTCTTCTAGTTCTTATTGTTCTTCTTTTTCTTCTCGTTCTTCTTGTTCTTCTCGTTCTTCTTGTTCTTCTTGTTCTTCTTGTTCTTCTTACTCTTCTTGTTCTTCTTGTTCTTCTTATTCTTCTTGTTCTTCTAGTTCTTATTGTTCTTCTTTTTCTTCTCGTTCTTCTTGTTCTTCTCGTTCTTCTTGTTCTTCTTGTTCTTCTTGTTCTTCTTGCTCTTCTTGTTCTTCTTGTTCTTCTTGTTCTTCTTGTTCTTCTTGTTCTTCTTGTTCTTAATGTTCTGCTTGTTCTTCTTTTTCTTCTTGTTCTTCTTGTTCTTCTTTTTCTTCTTGTTCTTCTCGTTCTTCATGTTCTTCTTGTTCTTCTTGTTCTTCTTGTACTTCTTGTTATTCTTGTTCTTCTTGTTCTTATTTTTCTTCTTGTTCTTCTTGTTTTTCTTGTTCTTCTTGTGCTTCTTGTTCTTATTTTTCTTATTGATCTTCTTGTTCTTCTTTTTTTATTTTATAAATATATATTTACATATATTTCTTTACATTAGCTCCACATGGGAGGCCCTAAGGAAAATAATCAAACTATTATTCTTGACGTATGAATCAATTCCCCCCCCCCCCCCTCACTGCCAGTAAGGCGATGTTCCGAGAGTCCTGCTGGAGAGGTCTACAGGTTTTCCTCAACCAGTCTCTCCCGATCCGGCCTGCCACGCAGTTGGTGGCTAGACGCATCCGCCGCCAAGATCCGGATATATATGTTCTCATGGTGATTGGTTTTATCAAGGCAATCTTCACTCTGCCAACGGCTAGTCCGGAACAACCCTGCATATCTACGGCATTCGTGTCTACTAATCAGGCAAATTTGAGACCACGCTACGTTGTACATTTGAGAAATACTGGCCAGAACAAAATCGGTTACATCACAGACTCGTCGTATTTCAGCATTATCGCATCGTGGGTTAGAAAATAGGGTGGTGGCACTGTGGAGAAGGGTATTTTTACCTCCAGGACGCAAACCCTCGAATTCAGTGTACATCCGCCCTTTCTGGAACTTTGAGACGTCCCTCAGAGGTCGCCTTTCAATTCATTACCCCTTGAAGCCGTAAAAGCCTATTTTAGGGGTGAAATCCACAAATCCACGAGAGGGTAGATGCGTTAGTGTCCTGGGGAAACAGAGAAGATTTCTGACTTTTCAGAAGGACTACTGAAGATTTTTCACCTTTAGAAAAATGTTCGAAGTATGCAGGCACCTAAAAAAAGATAATAAGCGATTGAAATTTCATAAATGCATGAGTACGACAAATAGTAATATGGATTCATGTAAGTTTCTCTGGACATAGAAATAAATAATGAATTTAAGGCTTATTTTTTCTTTAAAAAAATGTTCTGATAATATTTTTTGAATTCCTTCGACTGAGCCAGGCACAGGATTGAGCCCGTAACTCCCGAATCGGTACCTGATGCATTTGTCCACTCTACCACTAACCGGTAATTATTAAATAAAATAATGTGTAATTCAATATTACACTCTTGCACGATAGTAATGATTATTGATTAGCTCCACAAAGGATGCCATGAGGCAAATAATTCCAATCAGGGCCTAAGTCATCTTAGGTGTTTTTAAGGAAAGGAAGGAGAGGAAGTTCTTGAAGGGAAAAGGCGAGAGAAGAGGGTAAGAATCTGGCGGTCAGTGTGTCCAGGAGTGACGGACGTATAAATCCATCTCTCTCAATGCGGTGCAAGGCCATGTTCCGAGAGAGTCCTGCTGGAGAATTCAAAATTTCTCCCTCAAGAAATATCTCTCGATCTGGCCCGCCACGCAGAAGGTGGCCATAGCCTCCCGGGCAAACATATCCTGTGAACAAGGGAAAAAACGAAGCGAACCATTTGGAATGACACATGGCAAAAGTGTTGCTTATCATGTCAATAAGTCAATAAAAGGTTCCGGGGTGGCGGTACCCATAATCGCTTACCAAATTGTGCAAGATATTGAAAAAAATGGTTGTTTGGAAAAATTAGAAAGATTAACATATAAGGGGTCGTCCATTAATCACGTGAGGCTCGAAAGGGGGGGGGGGGGATTCGGAAAAAAATCACAAGTGGAGGGAGGGGGTGGGGGGGGGGGGATATAATGAGATATCACATGTATTTATTTTTCGTTGAGCGCACGATTTCTAAACCAAATGCCAGTCAAAAATAACCTGCAACCTTAATGTCTCTTTGGAAATTTTTATCACGATGCTTAATTTTCTAAAATTTAATCGGATGATACGTGTATTTAAAGATAATATACTGAAAACTTCAATATACTTTGGACTTAAATTCATAGGGCTGTACTACTAAAACTAGAAAAGGTATTGCTAGAATCATGTATTTCAACAAAATCATGCTTAGAAATCATATTACTGATGTAAATTTTTATGCAATATGTCATTGCTTTATACAGATATATCAAATTTATGGCAACCAGATAAGTACCTACCATTTTCTTCGTTCATTCCTACTATTTTTCATTTTGTATTATATGCTCTCTTCTGAGTTATTACGGGATAAACAAACGTCTGTAAATCAATAAACAATTAGACCAAATTTTTGTTATTTGTTTTTGGGGTGTTATGCCGTGTTGCGCTACCTCCTCCTTTAGCCAACGTTTCGGACAGCGTTACAGAGTCCATCATCCACCAATTAGACCACCGTCCACCAATTGTCCACCAAGTGTCCATCGTCCACCAATTAGACCAAAGATCAAAAATTACGTTGTATTACTTCGATTGTAATTATTTAACGACCGCATCACGAAGTGAAAAGTAATGGGTTCGTTAATAATATCCTCTGGTATTTTAGACGAGCAGCGTATCGCAAGGCACGGCCACATGTTCAAATATTTAATGTGGCTGACGTTGTTTGAAATACAAATGTTTTTATGTTGAGCACAAAATGTTATAAAAGTGTGAAGAATTCAAAACACTGGTAAACGTACGGAAGCAATTGGAACACTTTGTGTTAGAGGTCATTATTATTGTTCTTAAACATAATATTTTTGTTGGTCGGTGCATGGGTTCATGTTTTAAATTTGCATTCCTGTCTAATGCGTTAAATTATTAAAATTCAATGAACTTTCAATTTAAAAATTGGAACTAAAAGTCAAGTGTAAATCGTATTTGACAAGCGAAAAGTCAGGTACAAAAATATTTTATTATTTAATATTTTTTTATTGGAAATGTGTATTTTATTGTATGAGTGACAAATGTCAAAAATTTCAAACAAAAGTTTGTTCATAGGTTCTCAACCTTATTTTGCCCACCGCCCACTTTGAGAATATTTTTTTCTCCAGCGCCCGACAATTTTTTTGCTTACCATCTGTCGCTAATCTGTAATTACTATTGCCACGACTATATTTACCACAACTTGTCACCTTTTGTTAAGCAAGTTATAAAGGTAATTATTACCTTCTTCCTTCTTGTATCCATGTTATAGTGTCAATTCTTAATAATAATAATACACATTAGATTATTAGTAAGAGATAAACGTGTTTTTTTGTCTTTTATAGACCATATTTTTTTTACCTGCCCACGCCCTCACTGTGCCATCTCAACGCCCCCCAATTTTATCTGGGTCTTCTACCGCCCCCCTGAAAGTCTCAAACGCAAACGGGGGGCGTTATCGCCCACGTTGAGAACCTATGATTTAGATGTATATGTATATTTTTCATAGATCTAGTAAATATATAAAAATACAAAATAAAAATTTTACACAGAGGCACAGATTGGTTTAAAAAATACAGTTTAAGAAATACGGTTAAATTGGTTTCAGTTGACTAATATAATATTGGCAAGTACCTTCGCACACAAATCATACATTTGTTTACATGTATAGCACATTTTATCTTACGAAAAGAGCTTACGCCCTTTACGGCTTTCTTTTGACTCAAAAACTCACTCTTTCTTGTGAAAAAATTGTGTATCTGATTAAGAAAGAATTTCTGTATAATCGTTTATATTTATTTATTCACGTTTAATCAATTTAATTTGTAGCACTAAGGAAAATTTGACCATACTTAAAACTACCTAACTTGAAAACTTTGCCAACATAGTAACTTCCAGGGATAATTATTATTTAAAACCCCTCAAGCCTCGAAAGGATATTACTGGCAACAAACATCATGTCCATTACAGCCTGAAGGACAGATTTGACCGGGGTATTCATACATTATACTAGTATTTTTTTTATCTTTTTTTCTGTAAAGCATAAAAATAATTATTCTTCTCAGTTTACCTTAATATTTAAACTCAATTCCATGGATAAAATCCAAAAATTTGTCAATGTGTGTGATTACGAATCGGCGGGATTTTATCGTTCACAGTTTATTTATATATTTTGAATAGCTTTTTGCCACGGCTTCGCTCGCATGGTATTAGGGGGTTCCCACTCCGCCTCCTCCACTCTCTTCCCTCTCCCCATACCACTCCCCCAACCCCCCTCCACATCCTCCATAAACATAACGTATACAGTGGCATAAAAATATAAAGGTATATGGCTGTATACCATTTTGTTATTTAGCATTGTTTGGTTGGTAAAATTTATGTTTAGTAACTTTTCAGTTAAATTCGCAATTCTTCATCTCTTCAAATCCAATCTCCATATTCCTTTACTGTCCCAATCAGCAATATAACCAGATATTAGTAAGAAATAAGTGATTTGAGAAAAAAAGTATCCTAAATTTTGTTGATTATTGAAGAAGTTTCACGTTTAGTTTTATTTTTCAAATAAATATATTTTCACAAATTGTTGTATTTCTTATGTAATTTGTTTATAAATATATAATACCGATTGGTTTATTCAAATCAATCTACTAAATAAAATATTACAGCTAGTTAAAACTCATGCATCAATTTTACATATGATTATCTTTACCGTACATCAAAATATGTTTGTCTTTATGGGTTAAGTACTTTCTACGCAATTAAACTCTGTATTCACATGCCTCTCTATTTTATCATTAAAACAAACCACACAGAATGCACCAATAAATATAATCAAACCTATCGATTGCTTCGGTCTGGATGAAGACAGAAGGCAGAGAATATTTTCATAACACGTTAACAATTCTAATAATATTTTGTAATATTCTTCATCAATAAACTCGGCTAACTCCGTTACGTTTTACCAGGGAGACATGAGAGTTTCAACCAGTGGCTTGCACATAGTTTTTCTTTCGGGTACCCACTGCAGGCTGTAGGAAAACGGCGAATTAAACGATAAACGAAACTTCCCACATTACGTGGTACGTTTTTTGCTAAGTATGGTTTAGCTGCTTTAGCCAAAGTTGATTGGAATTAACCTTCAAATATAATATAACCCCTTAATTTATTTTACATAAATTTATTTTATGTGAATACCGCCCAAGCGTCCTAATGCACCCAACCGCTTGGAACCAGTGAGACTGTGGCATCCCCTATTGGGATGTGTTGTGGGGCTGAACCTAGTGGGGAGGGGAAGGTGGGGAATTACCTACCTGGTAAATTCAAATCTGGTCACCAAACACAGCTTTTCAAGCATCGTTTCAAATATTAAATATACTGAAAGCTGAAACGTGTCGCAAATTTCCCTTAATAATAATAATAATAATAAGCCTTTTTATTCTGAACTTCTGTTAGGTATGAATACTAGACATGTTCTTGTTTGTTATAATATATCCCGAAGCTCAGTTTGCCTCTTGGCACAGGCCTCCTCTAACATTTTCCACTGGGACCTGTCACGCGCTAGGTACTCTTCTCCAATAATGTCCAGCCGTGAGTTTTAAGTCGTCTTCCCATCTCTGGGATACCATTCGGTGACATTTTTGCACCATTTTTCTTGTGGATCGCGGATCATGTGACCTATCCATTTCAACTTTTGTTGGTCTATTCGGGTAATTATATTGCCAACTTTCCCTTAGAATACTTCAAAACTTTAAACGCTTAAAATATGAAATAACGCAATTTGATTAAATGATTAAATGTAAACACGCCGGGTTTGAACCCGCGACCTTCGGATTTGCTAATCGAGAGCTTCACCCTTCAACCACGGAGGTCGTCATTACATTACATTACAGGTGTATATTACAAGCTAGTAATTGAATACATTATATACAAAAAATGAACATGTTTTCGACCGCACTTTTAGATTAAAGAAAGCCAATATAACATATTTTTTTATTTCCTTATTAAAGTTGTTGCTAATTTACAGAGATACCAACAGATACCTTGATTGCCACATTTGTGATTTGTGCCGAAAGGCACGGCCTTTTTCGCCGCTAACACAAACGAGTCTTTCCTTGAATGCGCACACACACATTTTGCTGTGCATAATTCTGTTGTTCAGCAATGGAATTTGACCATGAGCATCGTTTTGTATACTTAGTTCATGCTTGTGACACCTTACAGTAGGATGATTGGAATTTTTTAAATGTTTATATTATTTATGTTTTTATGTGAGTAAGGCAGAATTTACATGTGTACCTTTAAGGAATGCACACCTCTGGTTTCAACCTCTAGGGTTTGACCAAGATCACCGACATCAAAGGTTAATTTATAACCACCAGCTAATGAGAGTATTTGATGTTCGACAAAAAACTATCCTCATACATCTCTTTAAAAAAAACATGTGCTTTATGAAAAAAAAATAAACTTAAGATTTACACGTAATTCCAACAAAGATATATTGCAAGTTCCAGCACTCTCTTCCACCTCTGGTCAACGTAGCTTTAGATACTTTGCCACAAAAATAACATTCTCCCAGAAAACATCAAACACAGAAAGAGTTTAAAAAAATTGTTAAAATATGGACATATTCTAATGATCAAGCCTATACTGGTGCCCTCATCCAAACGTCCTGTCGTAGACAGTTGTTATTATGTAGTAATAACCTTGCAGTCTTTGTATTGTGTATATGCAAACAAAATAAAGTTTTTGCTGTACAGAAACCTACATTATACATTTATAAAAAAAACCATAGAAAAAATTGCGAGAAACAATTTACAAAAAACTCTGCCTCAATACAGGTTCACCTAGTGAGGCAGGCTATGGACAACTAAAAATAGTGTATAATTATTCTACTTCTGCGTAACCGTTCTAACATTACTGTCTATTTGTTAATTTTTTGATGTAATCTATTTGTAAACTACATTGAACATGTACTTTTTTTTAGTTATAATGTTGCCAATTTCATTGAATAAAGATATTATTTTTATTATTATAATCAAGAACCCCGAATGAAAAATTCAACCATGTTAATCAAAAATATTAATCAAACTTTGCCCTGTGTTTGAAGGCGCCAACGTGAAACATCGGTTGACCAAATTATACCCTTCTCCTTTCCTTTCTCTTCTACCCTTCTCTTCTTCTCCTTTTCTACCCTCCCTAATCTCATTACCCCCAGCATCTACCATCGTATCTCCACGAGGCATGGGAAACTCCATATTACTTTCGCCAGACGAGATGGTTTCTTAAGAACGATGCCTTTACGGAATCAAATTACTTTATAAAATTCTAAGTGGAGTGTAGTGATGGGCATGAGAGAGGTACTTATTTAGAAATTATTAAAAAAAATAATCGAAACATATCGACGAGTAAAAAAAGTTCTTATAGTTTTTTTCGAAATATTTCGAAAGATGGTTGTTTGTTGCAAACCTAATCAAAAATATTTTTGTTATCTATGACATTTTTAGAGAGAAAAAAATATTTTTAGTTAATTAAATCTCAAACTAATAGTAATTTTAGAATTGAGATTTTCACGGCCAAAAGAATTAACGTAATTTATTTTAGGGGTATTAAGCTATCTCCTTCTTTAGCCTATGTTTCGGATAGCGGAACAGTGTCCATCATCAGGGCGTATGTGTGATTTAGTGCAGATTTTAATTACACGTCAACACTGATGACGGACACTCTAACGGCTGTCCAAAACGTTGGCTAAAGAAAAATTTGGTATCTAATTTTTTGTTATTGTTGAAAATATAATACGTTTATACGTTATATATATACGTTTTTAAACAATTATTTTAATGATTTAAACATACTTATTATGCTTAAAAGCATAAACCTCCGTGCAGAGAAAAACGCAGTTCTTTTACCGATATCTTCGTGCAATAAATCGAAACGGTTCCGCAACTTTTCAACCCACGAAAAAATATCTGCTAAAACCTAACCTAACCTAACAAAAAATAGTCAAAAAAGAATACAGACATCCTGTAAAGACAATAAATGATTGTTCGCATATAGTCAAATGGGACAAAAATAATACAGACATCCTTTAAAGACAATAAATGATTATTCTCAAATAGCCAAATGGGACAAAAATAATACAGACATCCTGTAAAGACAATGAATTATTGTTCAAAAATAGTAAAATGTAAAATAAGGTTAGTTTAAGTTAGGTTAGGTTAGTTTTTAGTAGATATTTTGTTGGAGGATATTTTGTTTTTAGGATATTTTGCCGGGGATATTTTGTAGGGGATATTTTGTCGGGGTTATTTTGTCGCGGGATGAATATGCACAGTACCGATCGAAAAAGCGTTCGATTATTTCATGTTCATCACTAGAAGATTGTACGTTCCACGAAGTCAACGCGAGGAGATTCAATTATTGGTTCAGAGTCTACTTTTTGATCTTGTTGATATTAAGTCGTTTATTTTTATACTTTAAGAAACATTATAACTAATTGAAACATCGAATCTTCCCAGCAGTTCGGCATGCTCGTTTTCTCTTTCCTGAAATGTGGATTTTTGATTAACATTAAAAAAAAACTTGCATTTGGTTTTTTAGATTTTTTCAGTATTGCCTGGGTAAGAAACGCAATAACGAATCGAAATATTGCTTGAAATTACTTAAAATGTCTTAAGAGGGTATTACCAGAGAAAACCAGAAATATGTCATTTTTAAATCAGATTTTAGACGCATTGACTCTTTTCCACAAAAAAATATAAATGGATTTCGAAAGATTGCTCTTTTATCTAGCATTCGCATGTTTTAAATTTTGAGAAAAAATATTTATTTCTAGTATAATAAGATTATACCATAGGTCGTTGGCAGATTTGTTAAATTTTCAAAAAAGATTTTGTATTATACCACACCCATTTCAAATCATATAATCATGCAGTAAAATAAATCAATATATTATATGGGTATCGCATGTTTTAGAATTTTAATTTTAGTTTAAATAAATCATTAAAAATATATACGCATATGTGTTTCTTGACGAAACTTGGTCCGTTTGTGTATTTATTTGCGCACTTACAAACCAATACATCTCAGATTTTTTTAACATTCTTCTTTAACTTGGACATTATTGAAAAATAATAAATACTTATAATCAAAAAATAATTACAAAAAGTACATTTGTTTAATAGTTTTATCATCACGCCTTCAGCATTTTTGTATATAGGTATAAATTAAAGCAAATTTGGAATGAAATAAAATCGATATTGAGTTATAATTTTAAAAAAGCAGGTACGGAGAATAATTAATCTTTATCATTGTCACCGCCCCACACAAAATGTGGATTTTCGTCCGCTGGCTGGTTAAACGCTCTTAAGTGACAAGATCTGAACCACTGGTGATCAGTTACTTTATAAACTAACCACTTACCTTCTCTTCCTTCGGTTTCTTCAACCCATCAGAATTCAGTAATAGGACTGCCAAAGTACCACTGCCTCCGAGCTTTTGACTTGTGTTTTTTTTATATATGAACACATCACAAGAGTCTTAGCTGCTCCCGTCTGGAGCCCGTGAGTTTATTGGATCCCCAATTGGGGTATGTTGTGAGACTGAAGGTAGTGGGAAAGGGAAGGAGATGGGGAAGAGGAAGGTGGGGAAGTACCTGGCTATTTAGATCTGGTCACCAAACACGGCTAATGCCATTTTAAGCAACGTTTCAATTCTGAATGTGGTCTTACACCAGGGCGATACTGAGAGTATCTTACACTCTGGAACGTGCCGCAAATATACTATATATTATTTTAAATGAATTCATCGTCAAAAAACACAAATTTGTCTAACATAATTTATTTGCCACGCCGGGGTTCAATCCCGCGACCTTCGGATTGCGAGTTAAAAGCCATCCAAAAATTACGTGAAACAAATATAATGATTTTTCGACCCCGCCCCGCCCCTATCTCACGTCGTCACATTTTTAAGACCCCCTCCCCCCTAAAGTATGATGTGCAATTTTACATCTAAAAAAAATCAAAACAGTAGTTCAAAAATTTTTTACACGTGACGTCACAGAGCTGATGACCCCCCCCATATCCTTTGTCACACAATGTCATACTTCTCTACTCCACCCCCCCTTTAAAGTGTGACGTAATTTATGGTTGGCCCCTAACTTAAATCAACTTAAAATGTATAATTATGTGTATAAAAATAAATTTGTCTTTCATATTAAAAATAAAAAGATTTTACTTTCTTCTTTAAAATACTGAACTATTATAAATTATACTATTCTGAACTACTGCAACATTTAAACCTAAACATACTCACAAGAACAACACGACACTATTCTACTGCAGCGTACATAAGCGCAATAGGCCACTTGCATGGATTTCATAACGACTTAGAAAAAATCGTGTGGATAGATCTTTTTATTAAGGTTACGAAAATGTTAGTAAAATTTTTTAGAAATGTATAGTTTTTTAAATTTTTTGAAATAAATAAATCCATTATTTGGGCTCGTGACGTTACTGTATGAAAATGTCCCGTCTCTGAAAATGTTCTTATTAATTTTATAAAATTCCACACTGATTTTTTTTTTTTATATGGCATCACTTTGATTTCAGGCGAATTTTTGAAATTTGACATTAAACGTTCACTAGATTTATTGTTTGTTCTCTGCGAACTTATCATTTGGTTTGACTTTTTGACAGATGTTATGAAGAGAACCCCGTACATTTTAGATGTCGGTACGTGTTTTAGAGGTATAATGGTGTGGTGCTGATTTTAACAAAATCAAATGTTATAATATTCTTATTATTATTATAATTTACAAGTACAAGTATATTACATTGGATTTAGTAATCAATAAGATGGATCAAGGAAAAAAATATTAATGAGATGTAATAAACATGGTATGCCTCGTTATTCTCCTGTGCCATTCGAGTGGAAAACGTTCTTTTATTTTAAAAATGATTTTCGGCTATGTAATTATCGTTTTTTCGCACCTATAAAATTATGTCCCGTCTGTCCGGTTTATAAAAAATGGTCTGATTTTCGGATTGATATTTTCAAAAAATCCCCAGGGTTTCAAAAATACGATAAAAAAAAAACATAATGTCTTGGAATATTTGCCTAAACCGGAAAAAAAATTAAAAAATGTGATGCAAGTGGCCATTACATTGCTCGTTCTCCGATATAGCGGTTTCACGCTAAGAGAAACCAATACTTAGGTGATATTTACACGTTAACTTGGTGAATTTTGTGGATCATATTAAAAATCTATTCCAACCCTATTATTATTCCAATTCCGTCAGTTATCTCTTTGTAAACCTAATTAAAAAAAACATTGTTTCTTGCATTTTTATTACAAGTAGGTAGTATTTTTTACAATGCAACTTTGTATAAACCACTTATAAAATGTGCAAATCCGACCGGTTTCGGAACAAACGTTCCTTCGTCAGGGAATGCTTATACTAATTTGACAGTTTAGAACAATATTTTATTAGGGTAGGGGTGGAGCCGTTGTTATTTAATAATGTAGATTGGGTGGGTAGGTATTAGTGTAGAGTGGGTGGGTAGGGGAACAAATCCATGATTGGGCTATATGACAATATTTTTTGTTTGTTGATAATAGATTCATTATTTTTAAGGGATTTTTTAATTTCCAAAGCTTCTAAGTTATCTAAACGTTTTCCTTTATGATTAATATGAAGAATATTTATCCCTGTGTTTTTTTCAAAACTATGGTTATTTTCAATGATATGGTTAGCGAACTCAGAAAAATTATTATTATTAAGACACCTTAAATGTTCTTTGATTCTGATTTCAAAATTAAGAGTTGTTTTTCCAATATAAAATGAGGGACAATCATTGCATTTGAGTTTATATATTCCGGAATTAGTCAATTTATGGTCTTTATCTTTAGTATTTCTCAAAAAATTACCGATATTATTTCTTTTTAGAAATTTAATTAAAATTAAATTTGATAATGTTATTATCGAGTTCTGCAAGTTTTTTGGTTAGTGTTTTAGTTACAGCTGTTTCGACGTGTAAGGTCATTTTCAAACTGTGGTGAAGCCACGTACGGACGACTTATTTATAAGATTTTAAATGTCAATTTTTGAAGGTGTCTAAGTTGATTTATTACCGGTTAAACCAATTTGTAGAGACACTAATTGAGATTGAGAGAGTGCTAATGTGGGATTCGGAGTATTTCCCTTTGGTTTGCCTTGCACTAAGTGTAAGGGTTTTTTTTAATTGATTTAGAATGACGTTATTGCTTTGACTCATTTAAGTGCATTATATTTTTTTTGGTTTGGTAAACATACTAAGTAGTGGGGAGTAAATAATTTTCCTTACTTTATTAATTAGCGTTATGTTGGGGTCATTCGTTCGTTTATTGATTTCTAATTGTTCAAGCAAATTTAATCTAAGACCCTTTCGTTCTATATGTAATGGTTTTGGCTGGTTATTTTTAAGTGGAACGTGATTATTCACTAAAAGATGTTCGGCGAATTTTGAAGAGGTGTTTTTATTTTTATAACATCTTATATGTTCTTTGAATCTAGTTGAGAATGCCCTACCTGTTTGTCCGATGTACGTAGCGTTACAGTCGGCGTGGTCACATTTTAATTCATATATGCCACCGTTATTGAGTTTAGGATTTTTACTTTTTGAGTTTTTAAGGCTTGTTCCCATATTATTATTGGTTCTAAAAGCTATATTTAAACCACATTTTTTAATTTCTTTTGCAATTTTTAAAGATATTGGGCCGAGGAATTCGAGACATGCAAATTGTTCTATTTTTTTGTTATGTACCGGATATATTAAATTAATTTTATTTTTGTATTTCTTGTTTTTTATTATTTTTTCAATGTTTTTTGCCTCGTAGCCGTTATTAATCGCGATTGTTTTAATAGTTTCTTTTTCTTTTACGTATGCTTTATTATCTAAGGGAATGTTAAGGAGTCGATGTACCATTGAATGGTAAGCTGATAATTTGTGGGACCAAGGATGAGTTGAATTTGCATTTATCGTCCCACTTATCGTCCCTTGGTCCCACAAATTATCAGCTTACCATTCAATGGTACATCGACTCCTTAACATTCCCTTAGATAATAAAGCATACGTAAAAGAAAAAGAAACTATTAAAACAATCGCGATTAATAACGGCTACGAGGCAAAAAACATTGAAAAAATAATAAAAAACAAGAAATACAAAAATAAAATTAATTTAATATATCCGGTACATAACAAAAAAATAGAACAATTTGCATGTCTCGAATTCCTCGGCCCAATATCTTTAAAAATTGCAAAAGAAATTAAAAAATGTGGTTTAAATATAGCTTTCAGAACCAATAATAATATGGGAACAAGCCTTAAAAACTCAAAAAGTAAAAATCCTAAACTCAATAACGGTGGCATATATGAATTAAAATGTGACCACGCTGACTGTAACGCTACGTACATCGGACAAACAGGTAGGGCATTCTCAACTAGATTCAAAGAACATATAAGATGTTATAAAAATAAAAACACCTCTTCAAAATTCGCCGAACATCTTTTAGTGAATAATCACGTTCCACTTAAAAATAACCAGCCAAAACCATTACATATAGAACGAAAGGGTCTTAGATTAAATTTGCTTGAACAATTAGAAATCAATAAACGAACGAATGACCCCAACATAACGCTAATTAATAAAGTAAGGAAAATTATTTACTCCCCACTACTTAGTATGTTTACCAAACCAAAAAAAATATAATGCACTTAAATGAGTCATAGCAATAACGTCATTCTAAATCAATTAAAAAAAACCCTTACACTTAGTGCAAGGCAAACCAAAGGGAAATACTCCGAATCCCACATTAGCACTCTCTCAATCTCAATTAGTGTCTCTACAAATTGGTTTAACCGGTAATAAATCAACTTAGACACCTTCAAAAATTGACATTTAAAATCTTATAAATAAGTCGTCCGTACGTGGCTTCACCACAGTTTGAAAATGACCTTACACGTCGAAACAGCTGTAACTAAAACACTAACCAAAAAACTTGCAGAACTCGATAATAACATTATCAAATTTAATTTTAATTAAATTTCTAAAAATTAAAATGGAGTTCTACGAATTAAACACAAAAACAATTAATAGATATTATTTCTTGTATAAAACGCTGGTTTAATATTAGAATTAATTAGTTAATATTGAACTTTCTATAATGAAACAAATTGCTATAAATAACGAATATGAACCAAAATTAATTGATAACATCCTAAATAAAAAACTTAGCAAAATTTCAAAAAATAAATATCTATACAATTCTAATAATATTATTGATAAAGAATGGCATAAAATTTTGTAAATTAATAATTTTTCAGTTCAATGTTGCAAAAATTTCCCTTCTAATATTAAACCAGCGTTTTATACAAGAAATAATATCGGTAATTTTTTGAGAAATACTAAAGATATAGACCATAAATTGACTAATTCCGGAATATATAAACTCAAATGCAATGATTGTCCTCATTTTATATTGGAAAAACAACTCGTAATTTTGAAATCAGAATCAAAGAACATTTAAGGTGTCTTAATAATAATAATTTTTCTGAGTTCGCTAACCATATCATTGAAAATAACCATAGTTTTGAAAAAAACACAGGGATAAATATTCTTCATATTAATCATAAAGAAAAACGTTTAGATAACTTAGAAGCTTTGGAAATTAAAAAATCCCTTAAAAATAATGAATCTATTATCAACAAACAAAAAATATTGTCATATAGCCCAATCATGGATTTGTTCCCCTACCCACCCACTCTACACTAATACCTACCCACCCAATCTACATTATTAAATAACAACGGCTCCACCCCTACCCTAATAAAACATTGTTCTAAACTGTCAAATTAGTATAAGCATTCCCTGACGAAGGAACGTTTGTTCCGAAACCGGTCAGATTTGCACATTTTATAAGTGGTTTATACAAAGTTGCATTGTTTCATTTTATTATAATGGATAACCACAAAGTAATAGCTACATTCAAAAATATAGTATTTTTTACACTCGCGTTAGCACCGTTGGGATTTGAAACTCGATGAAACGGAAGCGAGTAACACCAAAAAAAGGAAAACACATACATCATACACGATTTAGCCTGTGAGAGAATGAGATAGCAATAAAATATTTGTTTATATAACAGGTAATCGTTTCCAATATGATACGATAAACCCACGCTCCCACTCAAGTCTCCTTTTCAAGCCACAAAAAATCGAAAATTATTCACATTTAAGTCACTCGAAAAATGGTCGTGAAATCGTTCGCAGCTCTTGCTTAAAATCTCCCTTAAAATTCGTAAAATACCAATTAATGCAAAAAGTGACGGTAAATTGTAACCACCCTTTGTGCTATCATCGTGTAAGAGCCACCATCAATATTGGAGCATATTGCCACAGCATATTGCCACAGCCACAGCAAACTTTTTCCTTTCAAATTGCCAATTTCTGTGACTGATTTTATAAACGCTGTCATTTATCTTACATCACACATAAATATAGATATACAGTCCACACCCTCTCGTGTCATAATATTGTTTGTTGACATTATCAGTTTCAACCTACAATATGATACATTATAACACTATCATTAAGTCCAAATCATCGTTACACATCGCTTCAGTAAGACACACAGAGGTGTTCGTATCACTTATTCATATTTGTTTATTCCTCGGTGTTAGCTTTGCTACTTGTGACCCTGCAATAAATTGACTTTATCCGTATTTCCCGTTAGCCGTAAACAAAGTAAATCGGTCAATAAACGAGTTGGATCGCTTTCGCAAACAACACCGATGTTTGTTATTTGTTTTTAGAGTCGAAAACATAACTTCGCATCAAGATGTAGCAGCGGTCGGTACATCACGTGAGCTGTCCTTGCCGGGCACGAGGCGGTTGGGCTGTTTTGTCGGGCGCCGTTAGTGACGTCACAGCAGCGTCGCGACGTCTCTGGGGAGCGTCGGGTAACTGGCGCCCTTATTTCGATACTGTAGAAATGTGAGGTGCGATCTATAAACAGTATATAAATGATTAAATTTCTAACAATTATTATAAGCAATAATTATTAGCCTGAAACACTCATCCACATTGAAAAATCTTCCGAGAAAAAATACATGACGCCAACGGGACATGAACCCGTGCCCTTCTGATATATATAATAAGCAGTAATTGTTGAATGAAACACTAGTATATATTGAATCATTTGGCTGGTATAAGATAAGCCGCCATAGCTCGATTGTGAGAGCAGCTGACCGGCAATCAGAAGGGCACGGGTTTAGTCCCGTTGGCGTCATGTATTTTTTCTCGGAAGATTTTTCAATGTGGATGAGTGTTTCAGGCTGATAATTATTGCTTATAATAATTGTTACCCTTTGTGCTATGCATAAAAATCTTGTCTTAAACGTTAGTTTAACAATTAAAAATAATGATTAAATTTCTACTTATTATCATTTTACAAGTCAAGTAGGTATTACAGAACTGACAATAATGACGTTGCGTAACTTTTGCGCACCTTTATATCAAGTGTTATCTAATTGGTTAGGAAGAAATGAAAAGTTTACCACTGCATTGTATTTTATGAATTTATACCCTACAACTTTCAACTCCTGGGACAAAAAATTCATAATCGTTAAAAAAATCATAATTTAATTCTAAATAGGCATCTGAGGAAAATAATTCTCCTCGGAGCTTATGTCATCTGTAAGGATAATGTATGGGTGCTCTATTAGGAAAAGGAAGAAGTTGGAAAGGAAAAAGTTATAAGGGGTGGATAGGGATCTGGGTCCTCCCCCACCTCCTGAGTCCTGCTAAAGAGGTCAAAAGTCTCCCTCGACCAGTCCCTCTCGATCTGGCCCGCCATGCAGTTAGTATCAAGATCCTGACAAACCTCACCCCGTGAATCCTGTTAAGTCACCGAACGTAGCAAACCAATTAAAGTAAACAATGGCAGAGGTTAGTGTTTTCTTAAATTTGGATGCCTATGGTGTTATCCAATAAATGTTTCCCAGAGCGACGGCACCTTCCACCTCCCAAATTGCACACTTGGTAAAAAAATTATTATTTCAGAGAGCGAAAAATATATTTACGGTAAAGGTCTACATTTTGATAACATGAAAGAGTGTTTCTTCAGTTTTTTTAAGGGCAGATCCCTTGGAGACCGTTCCTTCAGTGTGAAATTCAGAAGTAAGAAATCAATCAATCAGTGTGATGACAAAGAGTCTCTCCATCAATGTATTTTTTAGTTCCGATAGCAGTCCAGTAGACCAAAGATTATTTCTTGCAATGTATAAAGCTGATATTGTGATGAAGCCCTTTATTCAAAGACAGGAAATATTGTACCTACTAAATCATTGTCCCATCAGCACAGGTGCCAATAATAAATTGTTGGTGATTCTTTCGTACTCTACCTTTTACTCATTCTTGTTCGTCATTCACTTTTGCGTATTTACGAGTAGTTAATTATTACTGATATTATCTTTGTTATAATTTTTGTCATTTAAGTCATCCATGTATATAAATTTTTGGGCAAAATGCCTGTTTTATGTACAACCCCTCCGCAACGTAAGCAGATATATGCGTTAAAAATACGACAGCAGTCAAGTACAATAAGCGTGTTTACACGTCAGCGCGTGTGTCTCCATAGAAACCGTTATAATTCCGTTATTGTTTTAGTTACATCCGTAAAATAAAAAGTGAAAGGTCGATAGTGAATCATGCTGCACATCTCTATTCAAGTTGTCCATAGAAATACATAAAAAGAACATTCTGTCAGACGCGCAGTCTGACACATAATTTATGCCGCCAAATTTCCTACGGGCGCCCGACATTGTTAATTTCTATTAAATATTTTTATATGAAATGATAAAAAAGTGAGGTGACAAAAGTGTTTATTACACATTTATACAATAGAATAAGTATTGTTGTTAACATAATCTGTGATTTTAGTACCGTTTTCACATAAAAACATCACGTGAGTCATTTTCACATTTTTTTAATGTTTGGAAAGGGAGATCTTTTGACCTCTCCAGCTGGATATGGCATCGCCATCGCCTTGCACAGCAGTGAAAGGAATTGATTCGTACGTCCGTCATTCCTGGACACACTCACCCCTCAGATTCCTCTCCACCCTTCATATCTTTTTCTTCCCCTTCCTATCCTTAAAACGACCCCCCAACCAGCAACCTCAAAGTAGACATAGGCCCTAAGGGAATTTTTTTTCTCAGGGCCAGCTAATGTAAAAAAGGTTTCTTGTTTAGAAAAATCTTAATAAAAAACTTGATAACATTGAAATGTAGTGAAGTCTCAATTTCATTTGAAACAAGAAATAAATTAGTACACAAACCTTCAGTACTAATAACGTCTTAGTATAGGCTTACCCTGTTTTCTAAAAAGGTTTACTGGGTAAATGATTTACCTAGTACTCGTATATCTTATTTCATCTTGTATCAGTGGCGTGCAGCATTTATTTTTATTGAATTTAAGAAAGTTTTCGAAAAAAAAATCCGACACCGAATCATAGATGCTTCTGTACAGTGGAGGTAATCCACCTCTTACCTGCCCTGGTATAAGTAACCGATGGTTACTCCTTCAAGGCTCTCGCAAGATTCTATTTTTTTTTGTTAAACGAAGCTACATTTATTTATTTTGCACGAATCTAGACCTCCAGTGTCCTTGCGTACGTTGTTAGTAAGCAGTATGCAAGTGCTTAACAGGAAAAACAAAATGCAAAAAAATAGGTTAGTAAGACAAAGATAAATTAAACAGGGCAAAATAAAAACTCATTCATGAGGCTCCATGAGGCGGCATTGCATCTGTAAAAACCCGCAAGCACCTGCATAAAATAGATAACATAAGTAATACAATATCTCAAATCAATATACAGTATATAACAACTTCGAGATGCATTAAAATGGCTTACTCATCATTTATTTTCCTATCGATGTAATGACAATAATATATTAAACTAGCTGACCCGGAAAACTGACCAGATGCTCTCACTCGATCCATCGTCTTGCACCACAATGAGAGGGATGGATTCATAAATCCGTCAATGCTGAACACACCGACAGCAGATTCCTACCGATCCCTCATACCTTTATCCTTCGCAGAGCTTCCTCTCGTTCCTTTCCTTAAAAAAACCTCCACCCAGCATCCCCTAAGATGACAGGTCCTGAGGTAAATTATTTTCCTCAGGGCCTCCTGTGTGTA
The DNA here is from genome assembly GCA_929108145.2 of Limnephilus rhombicus. NCBI lineage: Eukaryota > Metazoa > Arthropoda > Insecta > Trichoptera > Limnephilidae > Limnephilus > Limnephilus rhombicus. The sequence goes on along the minus strand of OV815295.1, from coordinate 23,908,698 downwards.
GCTAACGTAAAAAAAGTATAATTATTTCCAGACATAAAAATTACAACCGAATTTTTTTTATGGTAATTTAAAAAAATGGTTTTATGTGTATTGTAACTGCACGCCATTGCTACGTTTTTGAAAATTATTCACAAAATGTTTGTAAATTCTTACGGTGGTGTATTTACATATTGTTTGACCGGTCAGTGGTTCAGTTAGCATCTCTGCATTGGCACAAGCAACATTTTTCGCTTACTGTGGTGGTAGTAGTAGATTTTCAAATATTCTCGGGTTATTCGTAACTTTGGTTGTCTTTCTTAAATAAAATCAGTTAAATAAAATAATTGTAAAACAAATCGATAAATAAACACGATTCAAAACCTGACGAATCGAGTGTCATTGAAACTTCCGATCATCTGAAAAGTATTGTTTATCAAAGAAAACCATCGAATACCACACCTAGTCTCACTGACTCCGGACAGTCGGGGGCAGTTGGCTCTTGTGATGTATTCAACAAAAAATATGGATTTTCCATTCAGCGTTTAGACCCTTATATCACATATTATGCAGTTGAAATTCCCGCAGCGGGGGTGATTCATATTTATTTTTACGATGTAACCAACTAAGGGTAGGGAGGTTTTGGTCAATTAATTAAACGGCCTTTACTCCCCTCGAAATTGACATTTTATGACAAATTTAGGTATCTTTCTTCGTAAAATGACACTTAATTATTTGGCAAAGCAGTAATTTCATTGAGTCTGATCCCAAAGGTCACGAGTTCGTAACCGTAACCCGGCATGCGCAAATAAAATTTAAGTTTTCAGGTGTACAGAGACGTAACTGACGTTTCCTGACATTATTTGAAGTTATAAAATTTAACGAAACTTTGGTCTCCGGTGTTTTTTAATATATTTTTCTCAATAACCAACAATAAAAAAAAATATTTCAACTGGCCGAATAATAAGGCGAGTAATCGCCCAACCCCCTATACCGACCATAACTGTCCAAAACCTACTGATTTTTTAATATGTTTTTGGTTGAAGTTGAGTCACCGATGGCCAAAATGATACTCTCATTTTTTATTCCAAATAACCCAAGGAAGCAGAGGTCAAAAAAATTAGATTATTTTTCTATCTATTATATTTATATTCAACAAAATTATTATTCAATTTATAAAAAACAGTTTATTTATAAAAATAAACAATGACGGCTGTTTCGCTTTCTGAAGGCATTATCAAACAGCTGCATGAGTAATAATAATTACACAGCAGAACTTGTTCATAAATATATATTAAATTTTTTTATTATTTTATTATTTTAGCATATAAAATATAATTTTATTTTATTTTATTTATTTGAGACACAAACAGGATATTTATAAAACATTTTTGTGGGTAAAATATAATAAATTAAAATACAAATATAAATATCCCTAGACTAATGTGTCTGCAGTAATTACATTTGAATTTTTACAGAAGCAAACACATGAAAAACAATGCAAGTATTATTTATACATAACTTTAAAAAAACTTAAATACAAAATTGAAATACATTATAAGTATACAATATTTATGAAGTATTTCCTGAGATATAATAAAACAACAAATTTTTATTTTTATTAATTTTTTTTTTAGGTGCACAATTCGTGGAGATATTTTTTGAAACATGTTACATTATTTAGAAAAATATCTATGAAAGTGTGTATTTTAACAAGATCGTTGCTTGATCGACACATTCTGGACATAGGATTAAAATATCCAGTGTTATTGGTAAAAATTTAAGTCCAGAATATGTTAAGGTTTCTGGTAGATTTGGGCCAGGCGTATAATTTGATTTGGTTGACTAAGTTACTGTCTACACGATTATTCACAAATTTATAAAGCATTAAGAGGTCATTTATGTTTCGTCTTTTAACCAGACTTTCTAATTTGAAATGTCTAAGTCTTTGTTCGTACCCGTCTAGAAGATGATAGACACCTGATCGGTAAGACAAAATCCGTGTAAATTTTCTTTGGACTGATTCGAGTCTAGATATCTATGTAATATAATGTGGATTCCAGACTGTTGACCCGTACTCAAGAACACTTCGGATTATGGAATAGAATTATTAGACTGTTAGAATTCTTAAACAGTTTGGTCGATCTTATAATAAAACCAAGTAATTTATTTGATTTCCACACAATGTATTCAATGTGTTGATTGAATGTTAGTTTGTTGTCAAATATAATTCCTAAATCTTTTATTGATTCAACTGTTTCTAGATTGTGACCACATATGCTATATGGATACAGAGTTTTGTTGGTGTTCTTGGTGAAATTTATAACTTTGCACTTAGCTATAGTCAGTTCCATTTCATTGTCAACACACCAGGTAGATATTGTGTTAAGGTCTTGTTATAAGAGTTCACAATCTTTCATAGATTTAATTGCTTTATATAATTTGAGGTCATCAGCGTATAGAGAAAAATTACAGCGGAGTTTGTATGTAAGGTCGTTAATAAAGATTAAGAAAAGTAAGGGTCCAAGGTGAGATCCTTGGGGTACGCCATGTACATTTAGATAATGTAATAATTTGCGTACATGTTCATGTTCAAATATGTTAATACCACTCTTCCATAGAAGCATTAGCTTGTGTCTGGAAGAGTAGTGTACATTTTTAATGCTATATTATGTTATAAGTTCTTAAATTACAATGAGAATGTAAAAAACAATAAGTTGTAAGTTCGGTGATATGTAATTATAAGTATTTATCTACTGTAAGCAGCCAGTGAGACTACGGCATCCCCTGGGATATGTCGTGGCTGTGAGGCTGGAGGTAGTAATAAGGGGAAGAAGTTGAGGAAGAGAAATATTCGGAAATACCCGGCTATTCAGATCTGGTCACCAATTACGGCTAAAGCTATTTCAAGTAACGTTTCAATTCTGAATGGTGGTGGTACTGAGATACCGAGAGTATCTTTCACTCTGGAACGTACGCACTCAACCCAAGAAAATCAAGTTTTCCAATTAGATTTAACATTTAATGACAGTGTTATAATTAGATTTCTGCGAAACAACTGTCCCTTAATCATCGATGGAGAAGATAATAAATCTGATAACATTATAGTACACTTAAACGAAAGAGATCTAGAGAAGACAATAATAAATTTAAGGTGACAAACAATGGCCAAGTAGTTAGTTGTTCCTGTAAGGCAGAGATCCTAGGATCGATTATTTATCAGTCGCGCCCGCTACGTTAAAAAATGTGCCTTGTTCTGTTTAATGTTTCTTTTAGAATTATTAGTAAAACTTTATTATTTAATGATAAAATATTATAATTTTATTACCTTAGAAAAATTGGTGTTCATGAAATTATTTGCGGTTAATGTTAAAAAAAACCTATGAATTGCCATTGTGATAGCTACCGTAACAGAATTGCAAAAAATATTGGCGATTAAATTCATTTGCAGGAATGATAATAACCAACCGAAAGCAAATAATAAATAAGATAAAGCGATATAAATAATCATTGTTAGCTCCCCGTACGTTGATAGATTCAATTAATTTTGATCGATTGCTGTCTGAATTAATAATGGCCATAAATTACTATCAACATATTTTTAGAAATTGTTAAATAAGGTTCTGATAATCAAAATATTTCGAATTAGATGTATAATCGATGGCAATTCGTTTAACTCCGAAAACGGATAAACTAAATTCCTACTTTCCATTTATTCGAACGAATAATCGATTCCTGAAACAATTACTCGAAATATTCAAACATTCACTTTTTTAATTTGGGAGGCAGTTATGGGTACTGCCGCTTCGGGAATCATTTATTGGATAACCAACACCCCTGCTATAGGTCGCCCCAAGTGGTTCGCTACGTTCGGTCACTTGAATTAGCAGGGGTGCTCGGGTTCATGGGGTGTAGTTTGTCTAGGTCTTGTCGGCGGATGCTTTTGCCTACCTACTGGAGACTTTTGACCTCTCCAGTCGAACTCTCTCCATCGCATTGCATCGCAGTGGGAGGGTGGATGTAAACATTCAAACCAGATTCCTTCCCACCCCTCTTACTTTTTCGTTCCCAGAACTTCCTCTCCTTTCTCTCCGTAATGGATTTGTGATAAGAATAAGCAAACAATTTTCCAAGCCCGAAGCAATGACATCGATGTTGAACTGCATTATACGATCACAATTAGAATACGCTTCTGCTGTTTGGGCCCCGTACCAGAAAAAATCCATAGATTTATTGGAACAAATCCAAAAAAAATTTCTACGGTATCTGTATACGAGAATGCATGGTGAATACCTGCGATTTATGCATCATCTGGATTTACAATCTGAAACGCCTTTCGAAAGTCTCCAATCTAGAAGGAATGGGACCCTAATAGTAACAGCTTTCAAAATTATAAACCGTTGCATTGACAGCCCACACCTCTTAGAATGCTATAAATTGTTTGTACTGAACAACTACTGCCAGAGTCGCCACCACGACTTGCTCTGTATCCCACATGGCAAAACAGACGTTCTGGCGCAGCACAGCATGACAAGAGGTAACTAACTAACTAACTAACTAACCATCACGCCGTTTCCCCGCAGGGGTAGGCAGAGAGGACGGACCACCAAACAACTCAGTCTTGGCACACACTCTTTGCCTCACTCACATTCATACATCGTCTCATACATTCTCTTCTATTCTTCTGACTTTTGACATGACCCGACTCAAGTATCTGATTAACTTGATCGTGCCATGTCTTCCTCGGGCGTCCCCGACTTCTTCTACCATTCACATTCGCGTCGTATATTCTTCTTACACTACTTCCTTCGTTCATTCGCTCTACATGCCCAAACCATCTGAGGGTCCCTTTCTTAATCTTACTCATTACGCTTACATCAGCCTTCCATTCTTTGCGGATCTCCACATTTCTCACCCGATCATACATGCTTTTAACACACATATGCCTCAGGTATCTCATTTCTACAGCATTCAGTCTTCTTTCATCCTTCCTCTGCCAGTTCCAAGCCTCCCTGCCATACATCAGGGTAGGTACCAGTACTCCATTATGGACGGCTAGTTTCGTGTCTTTGGACAGTTTTTTTGTTGGTGCCAACGACGTTCAGTCCTCCATTAATACCCGACCCGACTCAAGTATCTGATTAACTTGATCGTGCCATGTCTTCCTCGGGCGTCCCCGACTTCTTCTACCATTCACATTCGCGTCGTATATTCTTCTTACACTACTTCCTTCGTTCATTCGCTCTACATGCCCAAACCATCTGAGGGTCCCTTTCTTAATCTTACTCATTATGCTTACATCAGCCTTACATTCTTTGCGGATATCCACATCCACATTTCTCACACGATCATACATTGTTTTACCACACATACGTCTCAGGGATCTCATTTCAACAGCTTTCAGTTTACTTTCATCCTTCCTCTGCCAGTTCCATGCCTCACTGCCATATATCAGGGTAGGTACCAGGACTCCATTGTGGACTGCTAGCTTCGCTTTTTTTGACAGTTTTTTATTAGCACCAACGGCATTCAGTCCACCATTAATGGAGTTACCGGCATTCACCCTTCTTTCAATATATCTTTCAGCCTTCCCATCTCTCGTAAACATACTACCCAGATACACAAACTCGTTCACCTGCTCCAAGTATTCATCATTCACAACTATGTTGCATACTGTTTTCGTACTCTCCCTTTCAAACACCATGACTTTAGACTTACTTACATTCATCATTAGCTCATTCTTCATACATACTTCGTTCATCCTAGATACTAAAGACTGTAGATCTTCCATAGTGTTAGAAATCAGAACCGCATCATCAGCATACAACAGGCAACATACTTTCAGATCTCTTGGTCTCTTGACATTTTCAACATTAGTCTCGAAGGCTTAAAGAGTAATTTTAGGCAGGAACTCTAAAATATGTACTAATGTAATTTTTTTTTCTTTCTCGCTTAAAGTTATATATGTCTTATGTGTATTGTAATAGGATTATATTAATCTGTCCTCGAAGACGACGTAGGTCCTGATGGATTTTTTTTTCTCAAGGAGCCCTTTGACCGGGTTTGGCACCGAGGACTTGTCAACAAACTGCATTCTTACGGACTTCCCGCATCCTTGTGTACGTGGATTGCCGACTTCTTGAGGGAGAGGTCGATTCAGACGGTAGTCGATGGTTTCACCTCTTCCTCTCACTCGATAAATGCTAGCGTCCCGCAGGGATCGGTTCTGTCTCCAACTCTGTTTTTGTTGCACATCAACGACCTTTTGTCATGTGCACCAATTCACTGTTACGCGGATGACAGTACAGTTCATGATAGCTTTTTGTTTGACAAGCCCCCAAAGTGCTCACAAACTCCAACAGCTCGTAAGGCTTTGAAGCAAAGAATGGACGGTTACCTCGAGAGTGTTTTCTCTTGGGGTAAAAATAATCTCGTTGAATTTAATGTTTCAAAGACCCAATCTTGTCTGATTACGTCTAAAAGGGATCGCAATGAAAATCTAGTCTCTTTCAACGGAAGCAATCTTCCGAACAGGCCCTCCATTGATATGCTTGGTGTAACCCTAAGTGACCAGCTCAGGTATGGGGGCTCTATCGAAGGCAGAGTAAAGTTAGCCTCCCAAAAACTGGGCGTACTGTACAGGGCCCGCAGATACTTTAATAGTACACAACTGCTAACCCTGTACAAATCGAAAGTGCGCCCCACGGTTGAATTTGGCAGCCACCTCTGGTCTGGAGCTCCAAAATACCTGAAAAATACCCTCGACTCTGTGCAGAAACGGGCGGTCCGTTTGATAGATTCTCCCATCTTAACAGACGGATTGCAATCTTTAGAGCACAGGCGTCGGGTGGGAATGCTATCCTTGTTCTACCGGTATTACAATGGAAGATGCTCCGAGGAACTAGCATCATTGATCCCTTCGGCACCGGTGCATAGTCGGGAAACACGCCAAACGCGTGCCCAACATTTGTACACAGTTGACATTTGTCACATGAGAACGGGTCGTTTCTTCGACTCGTTCTTGTGTTCAACAGCTCGGCTGTCGAATGATTTGCCGGCCTCTGTGTTTTCTCCTTCCTACAACATGGGTCTCTTCAAGACCAATGTTCATTCCTTCCTCTCCTCAAAAAGACCCTCCACACAGCATCCCAGATGACATAGGCCCTGAGGGAAATTATTTTCCTCAGGGCCTCCTGTGTGGAGTTAATGTAAAAAAAAAGCCCTGTGTGGAGCTAGTGTAAAAAAATCACTAGACTAAAACAGAATTAAAAGTTTTCCGACTTATAAATTCTGGGTCAATCATTTCTACTGACAAAAGTGCGTTAGAATAAGAACACGCAATTTAGGCATATAAGACTGATTACTGTGAACTATATATCAATATTTATTTTTAATTTTTTAAACTTTATGAGTAAAATCTCAAATTATACTATTTAATTAAATGAACACAATATTAGCGAAACTCAATCGAAATCTGGAGACAGAAAAATCAGAAAAGATATTGGCTCCGCTGGGACTCGAACCCAGGACCTTTTGCTTACATGGCAAGAGCTCTACCGATTAAGCTACGGAACCCATATTAATTCGGTCACTTTTAACTGTATCATACTTCGAATAAGAACTACCAACATTATCTTCATCTTCTTAACGCACATATTATTGGCTGCTATCTTTATATATGATTGCAAGATTCAACTCGATTACGATGGGAAAGACGAAAGTCGGAAAGTAATTGGCAATTCAGATCTGGTCACCAAACACGAATAAAGCCATTTAAAGCAACTTTTCAATTCTGAATAATGGTCTTACGCCAGGGCGATACTGAGAGTATCTTCCACTCTGGAACGTGCCGCAAATATACTATATATTATTTAATGAATAAATGGTGAATTAACACAAATACATAAAAACAAATTATTTGCTACACCGGGATTCGATCCCGCGACCTTCAGATTGCGAGTCAAGAGCCTTACCGCTGGACTACGCTAGCATAAAGGATCTAATATTTTTTTTATTTATTGTCGAAATTCCTGATATGCAATTACGAATTACGACCATACTCGACCAAATGTTCTCGAGGGTTTAAGGTACCCCACCCTTGCTTTAAGCAGAAAACTGTTGCGGAACAACGTCCCATTCACATTTCTCGCATATTATTTGTCCTCTTGATTCATTTTCATAAAGTTATCTCCAGTCTTCACAATTCCTCATAACAAACAAAAAGCCCTAATCATAATATGGCAATAAATTCTCGGAAAAAACTCACCATAAAAGCTCTACCGCTCGCAAAAAAACTTATTTGATTAAATATCGTAATTTACAAGCTACTTCAATACGATATTACGAAATTTGCTTTCTTTTAGTTTCAAGAATCAAGAACGGCCGCAGTACACAATTACAAGTCCTGTATTTCCTTCTAATAGTTTGAAAAAAAAGCAGTAATTGATTTCTCGCCCACAAACATTTGCTAATGAAAGAAACCTTCACAATATCGTTCGACCTATTCCGAGGTTTTTTATTTTTCTAATTGAATTTGGCTTTCACCCTTCAACGGTCTTCTGTTCCAACGATTCAAAGTCCGAAGGGAGTGAAGGCTATTTTTGGTTTTAATTTTGAAAATATTTTTCTTCTACGATAATCAAACAGTATTTATTTTGTAAAGGGCCATTAACCAGCCAGCGGCCGAGAATTCATATTTCGCCAAAAGATGTTCTTACGATCATACAGAACGGTTCCAATGAGAAATATTAATTATTCTCCGTACCAGCTTTTTAAAAAAATAACTCAATATCGATTTCATTTCAGTCCAAATTTGCTTTAATTTATACCTACATTCAAAAATGCTGAAAGGCGTGATTTTATTATTATTTCTTATTTATTTATTTAACGCCCAATGAGCTTTTACATTTTGGTAGTACAAATAATTCATGACAGATTATTTAACATATACAGAAATAATAAAAATAAAATTTGATAAAAAAGCACACAAGTCATAAAAATACAAAAATACTGCGATTTCATAGGTTTTCAGAAAAACAGATAGGTTTAGGAATAGTTTTAGAATAAGTTTTTTACAAGATCAACAAATTTCGCCAAGTTTATGTTAAATATGTCAATATCACCTAAGTACTGATTTCCCATAGTGTGAAATCGTTGTATCGGAGAGTGGGCAATGTAGTTCCGCTTATGAATGCTACAGTAGAATAGTATATTTTGTCGTGTAGTTACTGTCGGTATTCGTAAGTTTATGAGTTGCAGTAGTTTGCAACAGTCAATTTTAAAGTTAAGTATTTTAAATAAAAATGTTAAGTCGTTTATTTTACGTCTGTCTTCTAGTGTGTGAATTTGTAAAACATTTAATAATAAATTATATTTCAAGTCTTCTAGTGGGATATTTAATTTAAAATTTATAAATGGCAGATTTTTTTTTGTATTCGCTCAATGTTATTAATGTGAATTTTGTAAGATGGAGACCAAACTACCGAGTTATATTCCATTAGGCTTCTAACTAGAGATACATATAATAATTTAATGACTTGTATGGAATTAAAGTTTTTGGTTGTTCTTAATACGAAGCCTATGTTTTCATACCTTTGTTTATAATTTGGTGGATATGATTGGCGAAACTTAGTTTTTCATCCAAAATAATTCCAAGATCTCTCATTTCCGTGACTCTTTCTAAAGCTGTGTTATTGATGGAATATTCGAATAAAACAGGATTTCTGTGATGATAAAACAGTGATGATAAAACAATTAAAATTATGTACTTTTTATAATTATTTTTTGATTATAAGTATTTACAATATTTCAATAACGTCTAAGCAAAATAAGAATGTATTTTTTTATAAATATATTAGTTTTTAAGACCGTAGATAAATATGTAGACAAACTGAAGTATTTTCTTCACAAAACACGTGTGCGGATCATTTTTTTAATGATTTTATTTAAACTAAAATTAAAATTCTGAAACATAGCTTTCCCAGATAATTTATTGATTTATTTTACTGCATGATTATATGATTTGAAATGTGTGTTGTGCAATAGAAAATTTTGATAGAAAATTTTGTTTAAAAAATTAACAAATCTGCCAACGACCTACGGTAAAACCTTTTTGTACTAAAAATAAACACATTTTCTCAAAATTTGAAACACAGGTTTACTAGATAAAAGAACAGTCTTTCGAAAACAATTTATAATTTTTTTGTGGAAAAGAGTTAATACGTCTAAAATTTGATTTAAAAATGACATATTCCGGTTTTATCTGGTTATTCCCTCTAAATAGCCTGAAAACTACGCTTGAAATTTAAGAATACAACTAAGAAGGCAACTCTGACACCGCGCCTTACACAAACCGTTTTTGTACGTGGAGTTTATATGCAAATCTACTTTGTAAACAAATACAGCAATGCCAAAAGGTGGCGCCACTTACTTTAACTGCAGCCATAAGTACTACTTGATTCGTAATTTCGTGAATCTCCCCGGATATGAAGAGATTGACGATAATATGATTATTATCGTAACTGGCAGTTGTGAATAATAATACCACGCGTATATACGACGTTATTGCCTATCGCTGTTACTTTGTCCCGGTGACTAGCTGTCACTGGATCCCAGTGGATTAAGTGGATCCGAGGAACCGGCTATTTTTGGAACCAGTTCCTATTGGATTTATAAAATGGTCACCTACACTCAAACTAGGCGAAGCCGAATCAAAAGCAGCCCGCAGGGCGTAGCAGCAAAAACCTGCGGAGAAAATAATACACGCGTTGAGGGTGCAATGAATACAACTCTCGAAATTTACAAACATTTTCTTCAAATTTAAAGGGTTAGTTAATAGTTAAGTTACTCTGTATGTTATTGAAGATGGTGAAGAGAACAGATTGTAAGAGAATAGGTTGTAAAAAATCTGTAGTTTTTTCTCACATGAATTCAAACATGTCAGTAATTTGGTCTTGAAATTTCAATTATTTGGGGCTAGATTTTGATGTATTAGATTTACTGGTGGTTTTAGGCTTTTTTGGAAGAATAAAGAAAAGAACTTTGTAATACACAGAGTAACGTAACTAACCCCATACATTTATCATTTAATAATATACTGAAAATAGGCCTTAGAATTTTTTTATCATTAACTTTCGAGCACAAATTTAACTTCAAGTCAACAAATTCGGTTCTTGAAAACAAAAGTTAAATTTATACGCAAAGTGAACAAGGAATAAATCAATTATGTAGAAGCCAAGAATTAATATCGTCAACATTGCTCTCGGAATACCAATTTCTTGGCAATATTCCGAATGATTTCGTCTTTACGTTCGCTTAATAATAATTTCGCCTTCATTGTCAAGTAGTCAAAAGGGATTATTTTCGTAGATTATCAGCATTGATGGTACAATAATAATATTTTTTCACTTTATCATGTATTTTATTTAGAAGTAAGCTTTTTTATGACAGATTAAGTATTGCACTCACCGCTCTGTTCAGCTGAAATAAACAAACATTATTTTTATTTTCATTTTTAACTTAATGAGCAAAATCTTAAATTGTTATATTTAATTAAATGAAGACAATAACATAAAAATCTGATAACAGAAAACCCATGGACGTATCTTTTTCTGATTTTTAGATGTTTGATTAGGTTTCTGTAATATTGTATTCATTTAATTAAAAATTATTATCAAGTTATTGATAATAAGTCTAGTAACAATTTCTGTTTCAAAACTTGGTCAGGTTGCTAACAAATTGAGTTAATCTTGAGAGCTTTTTCGTGTTCAATATAAAGAAAAAGCCTTCCAACTAAGTTAGTGTAATTTCAGGAGGAATAACATTAGATATAATGTAACCCATAAAAAATATGTCTCACGCTTTCTCAGTTCAATTTACGGAATATTTATGCGGATGTGGATGGATGAAGAAGTCATGATAGATCATGTGAAAGCCTTCAGGCGCGGTATACCCACTCAAAATGAAGAAGATGGAGTGATATGTAAATACGAATGTTAGAGAGAGCGCGCTATTATTAAAAACGATAATTTTTAAGAGAGAAATGTGAACATGTTTAATAAAACACTACTCGTTTAAAATAGATCAAAAATTTCATGGAGGTTGTCGAAAATATCATTTAAAAAAAAACTGTGAATTTTTTCATACATGAAACTTGTAAAATAACTGAAAAAACGTACTTACAACGCAAGCTTTGCGATTTTTTTAATCAAGGAAATTTCATATAATATCTTCAAGAATAACAAACATTTTTTACGAGCTTTAAAACTTAAAATATGTAAGGAAAATGTGTAATCAATCCGTAGAATTGCGGGATGCCGCGGCTTCAGGAATAGTAAATAGGTCAGGTTATTTGATAGATTCATGAAATAAAGACGATGAGATTGATGTGCAAATAAAATAAAATTTTAAAAGTAGCTCGGACCCGTTAAAAATCACGGTGTATAAAATTTAAAAAGCATTTAAAAAAATAAAAAAAGTTCATTACTTGCAAAATAAAGCTACGATCAAACAAGACATTATTATTTTTATTACATTTTTTTGGTAATTTGAATTGTTTTGTTTTAAAAAAATTTAGGATTTTATTCTTAGATTATCATGAAAGAAATTTTATGTCCTTTCCCACTCGTCCCGTTTCCGTTCCGTCTAACCTTCCCTCCTACGCCCCTTTCCCCTCACGCGTTCACACTGTGCCTTCTCTGCCTTCTCTCTCCCCACCCCCGCGTTCGCCTCCCCCTTCCCGCGTTCCATATATTCAGTCTCAGTACATTAAGTTTTGAAGCAGCTCCCGTTCCACCTGTTGCAATTTTTTATACATATTTCATAATGCCAGAGCTCCCCAATATATATTAGCATTCGGATGAATAGTTTATGGAATAATTCAATTTACACAACAATTCACCAATGTCTCATCGCAATCGGATGAATGGTGTTGGAAATAATTTTTTGACGCCAGAGCTCACTATTATATATATAGAAACGAATAACCTTCCCAAATTTTCGCGGTATGAGTGTGAAACATGGTGCATAAATCAAAGACAGTCAACACACATACCAGCAAAGTCATCGTCATCAGATATTATCGAAGGGCTGTAAAAATTAACCCACCATAAAATTGACGATGTTAAAAAATCCTTTCTCAAAAAAGATGTTTAAATAAACAGTTGAAATGAGATCGAAAATTAAAAGTTTACAGAAAATCCAATTCAGAGAAATAATAACCAGAGTTCTTATTATGAATTATTGCCTCAGAAAAAAAACTAGAAGCATTTCGGATCACGAGTTCTTCGTCACGTACTCATAGGTAACCAATTTACTCGTTTATTTTTGCCAGCAGTAATAAACAGAAATAGACCAGTTCTTTTGGCTTTATAAGCATTGTCTAAATTGAACTCACATCTTGGTTCAACAACTACAGATCATATTTGATAATATTTTATTTTTATCGAAGGAAGTAAATACTTTGGGGAGTGACATTATTTATTAAATGAATAAATACGCTTTTTAAAACACCACTTTTTATTTGAATTAATATTTAACAATTATTACAAGCAATTATTGTCAGCCTGAAACACTCATTTACATTGAAAAATCTTCCGAGAAAAGATACTTGCCGCCAACGGGACTTGAACCCGTGTCCTTCCGATTGCCGGTCGAATGCTCTGACCACTGAGCTATGGGGGCTTATCAAATACCCGCCAAATAATTCAATATATACTAGTGTTTCATTCAACAATTACTGCTTGTTATATATATATATATATAACAAATATACAGAAAAATCAGAAAAACATATTGACACCTCTCGAACTCGAATCCTGGGTTCGAGTCCCAGAGGTGTCAATATTTTTTTTTTTTTTGAAATAAATATGTTTTTCTGATTTTTCTGTTTCCAGATTTTCGATTGAGTTTCGCTTATATTGTCTTCATTTATTTAAATATTACAATTTGAGGTTTTACTCTTAAAAGTTAAAATAAAAAAAATAAAATATTCATCCTAGACTTGCAGAAAAGTCGATAGATGTCGCATATCAAATAAAGTGGATAAAGATTTATCCAGACACTATCTAGAGTGCATTTAGTTCGGGTTTGAATCTTGCAATCATACATAAAGATAGTTGCCAATAATATATGCGTTAAAGAAAATGAAGATAATGTAGGTGGTTCTTAGTCGAAGTATGGTACAGTTAAACATGACCGAATTTCATATCGACACCGTGGCGCAGTGGTTAGCGCGTTTGCCCGGAAAGCAAGAGGTCCTGGGTTCGAGTCCCAGAGGTGTCAATATGTTTTTCTGATTTTTCTGTTTCCAGATTTTCGATTGAGTTTCGCTTATATTGTTTTCATTTATTCAAATAAGATTTATTTATTTTTTATTTTTTTATTTTAGTTTATTTAGGAAACAAACAGTTATACATATTTTAATAAGAAAGTAACATATTACATGATTGCATTAACCAGCGAAGTTTCCGCTACAATTTATAATATATATATAAAAAACATGGATTAAAACATTAAAGAAAACATAAAGTGGTAGAAAAAAAATAAAAAAAATATATATAACAAAAATGAAAGAAAAAAACACGCACACAAATTAAAGCATATGGGATATATAAATCATCCAAATATTATTATTATAATAAAAAGAAGGAAAACCAACATAATGAGAATGAAAAAAATAACATGCAGCAGGGGTGGAGAGTTCGTAATTAACAATTTGTTTTAATTTTTTCTATTATGGATTTAATAAATTGGCCTGAGGACAAATGGAAAATATCAGCGTCGTAAAAGATATCATTGTATTTTGTGCACGTCCTTCGGAGAAATAAATGTGTGTAATTTGTTTTTGAGTGTGGGATGTGGAATAGTTGGTTTGATCTTGTGTTTCTTATTGGACAGTGGAAATTAATGTGTTCTAGAAGATAGTTGTTGTCAACAACGTTGTTAATGATTTTGAATAAAAATTTTTGGCCGGATATATTTCTTCTATCTTCTAAAGTTGATAAATTATGGAAAGTTAATGAGTCTTTTAGGTTTTCTGAAGTTCGAAAGGATTTAAAGTCTAGGTGTTTCAATATCTTTTTTTGAATTCTTTCTAACCTTTCAATATTTACTTTGTATTGGGGATTCCATATGACTGATCCGAATTCTAATATTGAGCGAACAAAAGAGACGTACATTATTTTGATTACGTGTGGTGACCTAAATGGTTTGGTCACTCTTATGATGAATCCTAGAAGTTTGTACGCCCTGTCACAGATGGAATTTATATGTGTTCGGAAAGACATTCCGGAGTCCATTATTATTCCTAAGTCCCTCACTTTACAACATCTTTTTATCTCTACGTCATTGATTTTGTACGGGAATATTAGGGGGTTTATGCTTTTGGTGAATGATATTGTGTTACATTTTTCCAGATTAAGGAACAGTTGATTGTTAGCGCAATATATTCCAAGCCTATTGATATCATCTTGCAATTCTAGGCTGTCATTAATATTAGTGATTTTTTTGTAAATCTTAGTGTCATCAGCAAAAATTTGGAATTTGGAATTTTTAAAGCATTTACCTTTATAATTGATATATAAAATAAACAAGAGAGGTCCGAGATGTGATCCTTGCGGGATTCCTGAAGGTATACTGTAAAAACGCGAGGAGAAACCCTTAGTTCTAACTGCTTGACTTCTGTTTGTTACATATGATTTGATCCATCTGAGAAGGTCACCATTAATCCCGATTTTTAACAGTTTATTCAGAAGCAAGTCAATGTTAATTTTATCAAAGGCTTTTGAAAAATCCGTATAGATAGAGTCTACTTGATTTTTACCACCCATAAAATTTAAAATAAAATCTGTGTATTCCAGAAGGTTTGTCTCGACCGACCGTTTTCTGAAAAAGCCGTGTTGATTTTTAGATATGATTGTTTGTACCGCCGGAAAAAGTTGATCATGTTTTCCATGATTTTGCTGACAATTGGGAGTTTGGAGATGGGCCTGTAGTTGGTAATGTTATTTTTGTCCCCGCTTTTGTGGATTGGTGTAATGAGTGCTTGTTTCCAGACGTTGGGGAAGTTGCCTTCTTCAAATGACATTTTGAATAGCAAGGAGAGAGGATAAGCCAATTGGTCCCGGCATTTTACATAAAATATGGATGGAATTAAATCAGATCCCGCACTTTTATTCGGATCAAGTTTTTTTAAATAATTAAGTACACATGATTGATTGAAGTTAATATTGTGTTTATGTAGATTAGAGTTGTCGTCATCATTAAGTTTAACTGATAGTCCAATATTTAATATTTCCCACTCCCACTACTGTAATAGTTTTTTGTAATAGTGTTTTCTTTTTTCTTTTCATCTCTTTCACTCGGTGTTTTATTTTTATATATGTGTGTCTGTATGTAATCATACATTACATAATTGCATAAAACAAAAACTCAAACAGCATAATAGTTACATAATCGTGAAATACTCCTTTATGTACCTTTTACATATATTTGCAAAAATTCTTGAGAAACATATCAAAAATAATCTGTTAACTTTTCTCAACAAAAATAATATACTATCACCCAATCAATATGGATTCAGGGAAAATATGAGTACCTCACATGCGATAGCCTCTGTAACAGACTTCCTCAAAACAAATATAGACCAGGGCAAAAAATGCCTTGGAATATTCCTAGATCTGGCAAAAGCGTTTGACACAATTCACCGTCAAAACCTATTCGATAATCTAAAAAACATCGGAATCACGGGAATAGAACTCAAATTAATTGAAAGCTATATGGGGAATCGCACACAGTATACCTCTGTAGAAAACACATGTAGTGACAAGGAACAAGTATCCTACGGAGTACCCCAAGGCAGCGTACTTGGTCCAATCCTATTCCTTATATATATATTAATGACCCGTGTCACCTCCAAATAGACGGGGAAATTATAAGTTTTGTTGATGACACTGTGTTACTCTTTAAGGTCAAAGACTGGAAAACATTAACCCCAAAAGCAGAACTTGGCTTAAATATTACTAAAAAATGGCTCGACTCTAACTTATTAACTTTAAATATAGATAAAACAAAATTCATAAATTTCAGCATAAATTCGAGAGGCCAACCCTCCAATAACATCCACCTTAAAATACATTCCTGTCAATCAAACATTGATATATCAACACAAACCCCATGCGATTGTCCCCCAATTACACAATCAGAAAATATTAAATATCTTGATATATACTTCGACCGTTATATAAAATGGGATAAACATATAGATTCGGTAATAGGAAAACTAAACAAGTTGATTTACTTTTTTAAAAACTTGAGAAATATTTTAAACATATGTCATATAAAAAATATATACCTCGCACTTGCACAATCCATAATGGAATACGGCATTATTGGCTGGGGCAGTGCCAGTAAAACATACATTAATACACTGCTTAAAGCTCAGAAAACCCTAATAAAAGTAATACTTAAGTTACCAATACTAACACCCACTTCAATCATATTCGAAAAATTCCCAGTGCTGAAAATTCAAAAATTATATTCAAAACAAATACTTACTTTCCTTTACAAGAACTTATCCACATATCAAACTTCACAAAATTCTCGCAATACTAGAACAAGACATGCTCATCAACTACAAATATCAGAAACAAACACATCCTTTGGACAAAAGCACTACAGATATCAGGCTATAAAACTATACAATTCTCTTCCTACACAATATAAAACAACTAATATTATTGAATACAAAAAAAAACATAAGAAACTGGCTACAATCTTTTTAACTTTTAATTTATAATTTTTGTCGAATTGAAGTCGATTTTATATTTGATTTTTATTGTTTCTCTTTTTATATTAGCTATTAACACTCTTTTGTTTTACTATTCACTATTCACAATTTATAATTTACAACTGAAAAATGTCCTCTACAACACAGGTGAACTCCTAGTGTGGAGGACAATATATTATACCTTTGTAATGTAAATGTACTAAGAATAAATAAATAAATAATAATATATTGTTTCCACCCACTCTTTTGTAATTGTCAAATCAGTATACGTTTGCCCTGAGGAAGAAACGGTCGTTCCGAAACCGACCGACTTTAAATAAATATACAAGTGGTTCAAATAAAGTAACATTGTTTCATTTATCTATAATGGATAACCACCAAGTTATAGCTACATTCAAAAGTACGTAATTTAAAGTCTTCAAAAATAATATCGTCGACAAAGTTATGTTGCTCTAACATAAATCTATTTTCTTGCAGGTTTCCATTTAAACTTTTCTAATTAATATTTGTATTTCAATTTGAGAGGCGGTTACGGATTCCGCCGCTAAACAACACCCCTGACGTTGGTCGCCCAAAGTGCTTCGCTGCTGACTAAGAGGTGCCCGGGTTCATGCGGTGAGGTTTTTCTAGGATTGGCGGCGTATGCGTTTGCCCACCTACTGCTTGGCAGGCCGGATCGGTAGAGACAGGTTGAGGGAGACCTTTTTTACCCCTCCAGTCGGTCTCCCTTGTTACGTAATGACGGGCTCGAACCGCCTGATTACGAACTTGTAGACAAATTAATAATAAATAACATCACAATGTTCTGGACACAAAAAATAACAATGGTTCAATTTAAATACTTACAAAAACCAAATTATAAAACAAACCTCCGGCTAGCTTTTTCAGGGAAGTCGTGTTCTCAGTCCGTTCAGATCTGATTTAAAATGATCGTCGCTTTATTGTTGGATAAATACAGGTAGGGTTTAATAAATTAGAAGATCTCTTGTCGCTTTTAAATAATTGGTGAATTAAATAAGTTTAAAGATTTTCACGGCCAAAAGCATTTTCGTTATTTGTTTTTGTAGTGTTGCGCTGATGATGGACACTACAACGATGTCCGAAACGTTGGCTAAAGAAGGAGGTAGCGTAACACGGCATAACACCCGAAAAACAAATAACGAAAATTGGTGAATTTACTAATGACTCGACGCTTCTAGGAAAAGCTTTAATCTCTTTGTGAACTCCAAGGTAATGATTCTCAAATATAATAAAAGGGTTGAATGGATAAAACATAATAATATAAGTTTTACGTACGTTACCCCGGGTTACATCTGGGCAGACGACCTCATCAGGTAACACCACCGAGTTGATTTAGATATATGAAATTAAACTATATTTTAAAATACGTGTTCCAAAAAAAACGTTGGAACCAAAAGGATCTAGGCGGCCCCGGCCAAAATGCGAAAGACCGACCCATAGCGCAGTTAAAACCAGAAGAAGCCGGGAAGAAGCCCGAAGCCCCCTGGCTGACCGCTTCCCCCCTCCTACACCGAATTCTTGACCAATCAAAAGATCTAGCCAATGTTGCAAACTTTTGACAACTAATATTAAATATTTAGTACCTGACGACGGCATGGCCAGTCTACCGTGGAGCTGTTCCGGGCTGCAGTAAACAAAGTCCGCATAGCCAACATGATAGCCAACGTCCGTTGAACGGACAGGGCACAAGAAGAAGAAGAAGACGACGGCAATAATCATATAGGGGTAGGAAGTTATAATTCAAGAAAGTACTTCATGACACCCTCGACCCATCGCCTTGCACCGTAGTGAGAGGGATGGATTCAAAGGTCCGTCACTCCTGGACCCAGCAGTGTTGAGAGCCGTCAAGGTGATGTCTACATGAAGAGTTTTTGCTTTCTACCTGTATTTTGTATGAATAAATCATGAATGAATCTTGTATTCAATGAATGGGCGTGGTGTAGGCACTTTCTACTATCCATTATCCACACCGCTTCACTGGTTTACAGCTGGTTATTGATGCAACAATTAAATTAGCATCTAATAAGACACGCGAGATCTAATCGTGTTAACTTGATAGAAAATACAGAAGTTTAATGTTCTACATATATTTATTTATTGTGAAAACTGTTTTTTTACAATAAATAATGTGAAGGACCACACAAAGAGATCACCGATTAGTCTATATCATTCTCTCGCAGGCTAATTCCTATAGACAAAGGTGTTTGTCTTTTTTTAGTGTCGCTCGTTTCCGTTTCATCGAGTTTCAAATCACAACGGTGCTAAAGAAGTTTTCACTTTAAGGTGATCCAATAGTCCAGAAAAAAAAGAAAATCGGAATTCACGCCCTTTTATGGGAGGAGTTTAAAAATACTCGAAAAAAAGCTTTTGGAAAGGTTGGAAAAGGGATTTGAAATTTTTTTTTACAGGTTGATTTCGTAAAGGCCAGTAAATTAACTCCTTTTTTACGCATTGTTTATTGTAATAAAACGGAAATTTAAAATTGATTTCACGGAACCAAGCGACGCGGAACCTAATACCTCTATTCCCCGCTCCAGACGAGGTCGGACTGGCACAAAATGGGTGTGGCAAGTCAGTAGTTCTTGGGTGGACGGCATAAGGTTCACATTGAAAATACAAATTCGTCGACTGCCGCCGTATTGATTGATGTCAAAAATAACAATGCGAAAAAACATATTGTATTTAATTTTGTGAAGTTTAGGCGTAAATATATATTTTTTGCGATTATTATAAAAGAAACTGAATTTCACACTTTTCATAACGTTCTCGTCACGCATTCACCAGCTTACTCCCCAAGTCAAGCGTGCGTAAAGAAGTTTTAATTAAAAAATGACTGATATATTTAAGGGCCAAGATATGTTCTACACGCAGTATTTAATTGAAGCATCTATAATACTTCTAAGCGATCAAATTTTCCAAACAAAAACAAATGATTTAGTATGATTTTGCATTATTTAGTATGGCTTCATCTAGTAACGGCCCGTTCACACATGGGAGTCCGTTTTACTGGTACGTTTTTAACGGATACGTCATAAATTTATGCTCTATTCACACATAGGCACCGAATAACATTCAACGGATCCGTCATTACTGGATGCGATGTGTGAACAGTATACCGCCGCTATTCTACAAGGATGGACGCTGTCGTGTTGTATTGGTACTATCGTCGGAGAAGGAAGATTCGACGTTATTGGCAGCATCCACTTATGGCCCAAAGATCTAGAGAGGGTGCTTACAGTTTACTTATGAGTCAGTTACGAGGTGATGAATCGAAATTTTTCAATTACTTTCGTATGTCAATGTCTACTTTTGATGAACTTCTTAAACTATTGGAAAAGGATTTAAAAAAGCAAGATACTCGTTGGAGGAAAATTATCTGCCCAGAATATCTGTATCACTCCCCCCCCTTCACCCCGCACACACCTCCCGCCACGCACACAGTATCTATCCGTTAAAATTCTACGTATCCTTATATTTTTACTGTTCCGTCGTCCAGTATTCGATGACAAAACGGAATGTCATTTTTTTACGGAACGATATTTTTACTGTATACAGAATACTGTGCCATGTGTGAAGTCGCTCATACAACTACATACGCCATCGACGAAAAAAAACGTACACAATAAAACGGAACAGTAAAACGGAGACATGTGTGAACGGGCCGTTAGTTGATAATTTGAAAACTAACGTGTTACTTTTACTTAGTTAAGAAAATAACCTTGCAATGACGTCATCTTAAGTTTGGTAACGAAAACAAACATATAAATCTGTCTTAATATAATAACACAATACCAATATTGATCGTGTAACGCGAAACTTTCACCAGCCATAATACCTACCTACGTTACAACAATAATATCTTGCGAGCTTTAAGGCGATATTTTTTTGCGTAAGTGTTTGAGATACAAAAGTTGGTATTATACAACGAATTATTGATGAGAGGAAATATGGATTCTTCACGTGCTAATAATAAACACTTTTCTTGGGGAGAATTTCGCCAAAACTGTTAAGGGACGACTCGTCAAGTCACTATAATAACGGGATTAACATGAAGGCAAAAACAGGAAATTAGCTACTTAACGGGTAGCGTTAAAAAGGTAATACACGTTTATTTATTTATTATTTAAACGCCCGTACATAGGGCTATTACATACATAATACAAGTGTATCGAACATTTACAAACATTATATATATAGAATAACATACAGTACATTCATACGATGCAGTACAACAAATATTTATCATTTTACAAACATTTCAGTTACATAAATAACTAATTATTTTTGCTTTGATGCAAGACGGCGAGGTATTGAAAATATCGAAAAGGTATGTAAAAGACGTTAATCTTCTTTACGAGTATACACGGTGCCCGGGGGTGAAGTGCATTAACTTCGGGAGGAAATTCTACATGATTAATAAGTAAGAAAGATAAATAACTTTTTTCGAATTTCCAACCTTTTAGGGGTAGTTATGTGGTAAAAATATAAAATTATACGCATTTGTGTGCGGCCAGCTTTATTATTTTCCGCTGTTACGATACGGGCCAATCACAACCATAATGTTGCCACAATCGTGCCCATTACATTAATGGTTGTGATTGGCCCGTATCGTAACAGCGGAAAATAATAAAGCTGGCCGCACACAAATGCGTATAATTTTATATTTTTACCACATAACTACCCCTAAAAGGTTGAAAATTCGAAAAAAGTTATTATTCTTTCTTAAGTTGAGTTATTTTCTTTTTCATTAATGTACATACGGTTGGTGGAGTTTTTTTGCTGGGGTGGAAGGCAGAAGACCGTTTTTTCGTGTTGTGAATTTGAATGTAGGTATATAGGCCTCCTTGGTCGAGGGGGTTCGAGATGACTAGCAACCCGAAGGTCGTATTTTATTTAATTAATTTGTGTTATTTCACAATAAATTAATAAAAATATATAAATAGCATATTTGCGGTTTGTTGCAGAGTGGAATACACTTTCATTATCGCCCTGTTGTAAGATTATTCAGAATTGAAACCTTGATTGAGATGGCGTTAGCTGGGTTTGACGACCAGATCTGAATAGCCAGATACTTCCCTACCTTTCTCTTTGCCATCTCTTTCCTCTCCCCTACTACCTTCAGCCTCACATCGTTCTCCAATTGCGGAAGCCATAGTCTCACTGGCTCCAGACGGCAGCAGTTGGGACTCTTGTGCGGTATTCACAAAAAAATCATATAACTGCAACCTTGATGGAAGACGACAATATTGACGGCCAACACCCTTGTAAACGACCGAAGTCTGAAAGGGTACGCCTGACGTTATAAGTTACTCGGTTTTTGAGGTTAACAGTAATGCCAATCCTAATCGGGTCGGTAAATTGTCGTCAACATGTATCTGTGTTTTATTTGAAACAATATAAACAAAACACAAGAAAAAATAAGGTTGGCACTGAAAGAACATAGAAAAATATACATTTAAGTGTTCGTATTTTTTAAATTTGCCCCAGGCGCTCCCGGGTTAACTTTATTGCATAGTTCCACCATTAAAAAATATACCCTGCAAAAGTTTACCAAACAATATGAATTATAGGTAGGTACAAGGTCTGGATTTAAAAAAAAAACAAAAAATAATAATTTCCTAACTCGGTTCGAATTTTGAAAAATTATATTGTCTAATTTGAAGTCCAATGTTGCCATCACAAGGCGTGTGATGGAAAACCTTCCACCACCATTCAGCGAGATGAATGACGTCAAGCTCGCACTAAAATACACTCTTGCGATGAGGCAACATTTGCGATGAGGCAACACTTGCGATCGGGATTATTTATTATCATTTTCTGAGGCTATTCCTGTACGATATGTTATTTTAAAAATCCCAGAGTGGAAGGAAAAATGAATTTGGAGGACGAACATCCATTGTTTTATTGTACCGCCTTGCGAATTTTGAATCGTTCGAATAAATAAGTTTTCCTTATAGCTTGACATAGTTCAATTCGGAAGCGACAAAAAGCGAATTTGAAGAAGTCGTATTATTTATATATATAAATCAAAACACGCTTGCTTGGGTGTATATTGGAAGCACTGCTGAAAACCAGCTGCTTTCCAGGAGTAATCCTGAATTGTAGCTAAGCAGTGACGTTTTCATCAATAAAAGAACAAAATGTGTAATATTGTAAAAAAATTTATTTATGAATGAACGTTTTTATAATTTATTATTATTATATGAGTATATGAGATGTTTGTGTATTGCTATGAAATGTAGTTCTTTGTGTAGGAAATGTTTGAAACTTCAAAATACCTACCTTCTTTCCATCCTCGCATAGGTTTCTGAATTATTACAACCACATGACAATACACCTGAAAAGATTTTTTTAATCATTACAAAAAACTTTTACAAATTTGTCAAAAATGTCACAATTTGAGAATGATATTTTGTAAAACAATGATTGTTAAATCAAAATTCGATTTCCGAAACTCTTTAAATTAACGAATTTGTTTGAAGTACTCGCCTTTGCAACTAATCAAAATCGAATACGCGAGCCTTTTGAAAACCTAAATGTACCAGGACTGAATATATTGAACGCGGGAGAGAGGAGGGGATCGCGGGGGCGGAAGTGAACACGGGAGGGGAAGGGGAGGCGGAAGGGGAACGGAACGAATGGGAAAAGACACGCAGGGAGAAACAATTTCTTTATTAGTGGCATTGCATCGCATGCTGGAAACTCCCTTGTAGTTTATACATGTCAATTTTTTTTTCATTAACAGTGAGGTCTTTGGAAATTAAAGGAAGGAGAGGAAGTCCTGAGAAGGAATAGGTTTGAGGGGTTGGTAGTAATCTAGGGATCAGTGCGTTAAACGCGAGTGCGCAGACGATGGATATTTGTTTTGCTCTCCATGAAAAATCCTACTCAATTATTGTAATTTGAACCATCTGTTTCACTGCAATCCATCAGATTACAATAATTTATTCGTAATCTTTATGACCACCAAATCTTAGATGCTAGGTTGCCAATAATTCTTCTTCTGTCAACTATTCTTTCGTTAAATTATCCAATCATTAATCCTTTGATGGAATCGAAATTTGTCGTGAATCATCATTCGTTACTTCAACGAATACTAAACTTTCCCAAAATTGATGCCGTAAATCGGAACCCTTTTTTTCCCTACTAAGGATTTGAAAGTGAATTGATAGATTTTTTTCTAACTAAATTAAAGGCAATATTATTTAGCGATTAATTTAAAAAAAATTGTTTACTTTGACAATTTTATTTGCAAGACTTTTATTATGGTTTTATTAACCTTTCTCGTTAGCTCACCTTAGTAAAAATCAAACATACTACTGACGATATCTGTTGCCTGTGCGTCCCCGTGAAATCTGTTTCAATCAACTCAAATTTGCTTCGAATTTAAATGTCAATTTAAAAATTGTATATCATTGTTTACAGGATTCAGGATAGTCCTTGGATCTGCGCTAGTAATCTAGAAACATGGAAATGCTCTCATAAGTCAAGAAAGTAAATATATTGCATAATATTCGCCCGAGTTAGGGTGCAATGGATGGAATTCTTAATATATTTTTCTTTATCGGTTCCTGTTCTTATAAATTTTTCAACAATCAACGGGCTCTCCTATCCTATCCCAATCTTCTCAAACGCGGTCAGTTCACCTTTTTCTCGGCCTGCCTCTGGGTTTCTTCTAGTGGAGAAACCATTTGGTCATGATTTTTGATGTCCTGTCATTGTTATTTTCAAACTTATTTATAATTACATTAACTCCACATAGAAGGGTCGGAGACAAACAATTTCCTTCGGGATATTTGTCACCATTGAGACTGCTGTGTGGGGGTATTTAAGAGAAGAGGAAAGAGTGAGTATGGTTTTTGAAGGTATCCATTTTGTAAGATGGAGGAAACAAGCAAATCGTTCCACCGCCGAACTGTTGAACTCGAGGAAGAGTCGAAGAAACGGCCCGTTTTTTGGGACAAATGTCAACTGTGAGTAAATGTTGGTGGTGTTTTAGTTTCCTGGCTAGGCATCGATCCCTGAAAGGATCAATGAATTCTTAAAAACATCTTACATTGAAATAACGGTAGAACCTACGCCTGCGCTCCAAAGTTTCTAATTCGAGTTAGATATGGGCATCTATCAAACGGGCCGTCCTTTTCACATACACACATATATACGACATAGAGCCTCGGGTTTTTTTTTAATGTATTTTGGGGTTGATTAGTGGAGGAACTTACGATTTGTTCAGAGTCAGCAGTTGTGAACTATTAATTTTCTGCGTGCCCTGTACAGAACGCTCGGCTTCTGAGACTAGCTTGACTCCAGATCTTTTTCACATGGCTAGCACTCCATCGCAATTCTAGGGAATCTAATCTGACAGAATATGACGGCATAATACTGACGGCTTCCGTAGTCTGGCAAGGATCCGGCAAGGAACGGCCCCCACAAGGTTCTCGACTAGAGGTCGCGGGATTAATCCCGGCGTGCGCATTAAAATTTTATTTTTTGTTTTCACAATTTAATCACTTATTTCACATGACTAGCACGTTCCAGTACGGAAGATACTCAGTATCGCCTTGGCGTCGGATCACCTTTCAGAATTGAAACGTTGCTTAAAATGGCTTTAACCATATTTGGTGGCTAGATCTAAATAGCCAGCAACCTCCCCACCTTCCTCTCCTTTATCTCTTTCCCCTCCCCACTTACCGTCAGCCTCACAATACACCCCGGTTGGGTATGCCATAATCTCACTGGCTCCAGGCGGTTGGTAGGAGTTGGGACTCTTACGCCGTTTTAACAATAAAAATATCCAATTTGGGTGGCGGGAATGGGTACCGCCGCCCCAGAAACCTTTATTGGATAACCAACACCTCTGCCATAGGTCACACCAAGAGGTGCGCTACGTTTGGTGATTTAGCAGGGGTACCTAGGTTCATGGGGTGAGGTTTGTCTAGGTCTTGGAGGCGGATGACCAGGATACACTGAACCCCAGATTCCTACCAACCCCTTAAACCTTTTTCCTTCCCCGAACTCTCCTCTCCTTCCCTTCCTTAAAAAACCCCTCCACACAGCATCCACAAAGATGACGTAGTCCCTGAAGGAAATTATTTTCCTCAGGGCCTCCTGTGTGGGGCTCACGTAAAAAAAAATCCATTTAGTAGGATGGTTTTATATTCAATTTAAAATTGTAATTGCACCAAACTGTAAATTATAATATAATCAAACGTTTTCATAAACTGAAGTTTGATGAATGTCATGAACGTGGCTTCACGTCTGTCCAGAAGGACACGAATAAATAAAGCTGTCGAACAGATTATGAGGTTTATTTATGTAATGTGGAAGATGTGCCAACCGTGTTCAATATTAAATTGCGTGTATAATCCAATTTCCATGAATATTTTTGTATCCGATAATTACATAAACAAGTAAATTGATTGATTTACTGGCCTCCTTCAGAATTATGTTTCTCTGGCAGAATCGTATTTATAACCTGGTGAGATCTGATGTGAAACACACGGTACGAGTATTTTCATTATACTTCTCTTTGTTTTAAGAAGGAATATCCAGACACAATCGGAAATATGTCATTTTTAAATCAAATTTTAGACGCATCCACAAAAAAATGATTTTGAAATACGGTTCTTTTACCCAGTAAACTTTTGTTTTAAATTTTGAGAAAATGTATTTATTTTTAGTATCTACGATAAGGTTTTACTGTAGGTCGTTTGACGTTTGTTAAATCTTCAAACAAAATTTTGTATTATACAACATACTTTTCAAATCATATAATCACGCAGTAAAAAGCTACTTTTCAGATTTTTAATTTTAGTTTAAATAAAATCATAAAAAAGTTCCTCACCCTTGTTTTTTGACGAAAATACTTCAGTTAGTCTATTTATTTACGGTCTTACAAACTGATACATTAAAAAATATATTTTGCTTACACATAACGCAAAAAATTATTAATAATTATGATCAAAAAATAATTATAAAAAGTACATAATTTTAATAGTTTTAGCATCACTGGTTTGAGTATTTTTTAATGTAGGTTTATGAAAATTTTGAATGAAATAAAATCGATATTGAGTTATTATTTATCATA
The DNA here is from genome assembly GCA_929108145.2 of Limnephilus rhombicus. Classification (NCBI taxonomy): domain Eukaryota; kingdom Metazoa; phylum Arthropoda; class Insecta; order Trichoptera; family Limnephilidae; genus Limnephilus; species Limnephilus rhombicus. The sequence continues at coordinate 23,880,829 of OV815295.1, read as the reverse complement.
TTAAAATGCTGGTTTGGAGAATAATTAATCTTTCTCATCGGAACCGGCCTGTATAGTTGCAAGGGTACGATCGCAAGACCATCGTTAGACGAAATTTGATTTCTCGGCCGCTCTCGGCGGCTCTTAATAAAATTGGAATTAGTGAAATTAAAATGTTGTGAAGTGTATTATGAATATCAACATTGATACGAAGTGATATATGATTCTATCTGAAATGAATTTTAAGCAGTGGATTTTTATTCACTACTTTTGTCTGATGAATGATGAAAAAAATGAATTACTTAACATGACTTTGATGATTAAAAAAATGTTTACAAGAAATCACGAAAAACATTGCAATTTAAATTAACAACTTTGGCAGGAAATTTAAATGTTTGTAATGCTTGTGGAAAGATTGATAATAAATATCCTCAGATGTTGATGAATGTTTTTGTGATGCAATGAAAATTAGAGTGGAAGTAGGTAGAAAGGTTTAGATAGAGGATTCTGACTTGTCTTTTTGTTGCTAAATATAGCTAAATGTATTAAATATAATAAATATACCAAATAAACTAAATGCATTAAATATTCTAAATGTCCTAAAAATACTAAATGTAATAAATATACAAATGATATGATTTTGTATTTTCACGGCCAAAAGTAAGATCGTTATTGGTTTTTGGGGTATTAATCCATGTGGCGCTACTCCAAAAATAAATCACGATGAATATACTAAATATACCAAATATTGTAAACGTACTAAATATGCCAATGTACTAAATATGCCAATGTACTAAATATGCCAATGTACTAAATATGCCAATGTACTAAATATGCCAATGTACTAAATATACTAAATGTACTATATATATGTGCTAAATATTCTTATTAAAATTTTTTCCACTTTATTTATTTGTGACCCTAACCGGTTTCAGCCCGTTAAGGACATCTTCAGACTGTTGATGTCGCTTAAGTCCCCACTTCCCGCATTTCTACCGTTTATCACATTATTTCCTTAAATCTGAGTTTTAAAGCTCATAAAAAATACACGTTATTCTTGAAGAAAAATTGATGCGCCGAAACGGCAATTATACGAAATTCCCTCGATAGAAAAAAATCGCAAAGTATGCTCCGAAAACTATTATAAACAACACGTTTTTTCAGTTATGTATGAAAAAATTCAGTGTTTCATTAAATGACATTTGGCATTCCCCGCGAGATTTTTGCTCTATTTTAAACATTTTCACAACTCTCGCTTAAATATTATCGTTTTTGATATTTGCACACTCCCTCTAACATTCGTATTTACATATCTCTCCTTCTTCTTCTTTTTTAACAGGTATTACTGGGCCTTAATTTATGGTCAAATGGGGAGGGGGAGAGGGGTTGTCTACATGGATTTTATTAAATTATACGGGTTTTCCCATATTTGATGATATGTCGTGTTTTTGACCATTGAATTTTTAATTATTTGGTTATTACCAGTAGGTATAATTACCTTTTTAATAATGAATTTGTAATTAACTTTCAATAATTAAGATGTCCTGGATAACAGGCCGAAACCTTTTAAAATAAAGTTTTGTATTTTATTATAATGGAATTCCACCAAGAATTGACAGTATCGAATATGTACATTAATTATTATTGACTAATAAACTAATTCACTTTTCAATCAATGTTTTCATTCGTCACAATAATTTTAATTGGTGTAATTAAATAAATTCCCAGAACTCTCCTCTCCTCCCTTTCCTTAAAAAAAACCCTCCACACAGCATCCTCAAAGATGACATAGGCCCTGAGGGAAATTATTTTCCTCAGGGCCTCCTGTGTGGAGTTCATGTAAAAAAAAAAAAAAAAATTATTTATTTATTTAATACATGAATTATCGAGAGCACATATAGTTTTTTGTGATATTTCACCCTCCATGCTAGGGATTAAATATATATTAAATATATAGAGTTAATATAATTTTACTGCCTATCCCGGGGCCAATTCTATGAGTGCTGCTTTATTTTCATGATCATTTGGCAAGTCTTAAAGTAATTATGTTGAAGTATCGCTGTAAATATAAATAATTATCATTGAAGAAGACGATAACTAATAATCTAAACGAAAATATGAAAGAGAACAAGACACAGAAAAATAGAAAAGATAACGGTTGAAACTGGGGCTCGAACCCAGAACCGAGTGATTTAGCAGGGAGTGATTTAGCAGGGGTTCATGGGGTGAGGTATATCTAGGTCTTAAAGGCGGATGACCAGGACACACTGAACCCCAGATTCCTACCCATCCCTTAAACCCTTTTCCTTCCCAGAACTCTCCCTCCTTTCTTTCCTCAAAAAAACCCCTACACAGCATCCCCAAAGATGACATAGGCCCTGAGGGAAATTATTTTCCTCAGGGCCTCCTGTGTGGAGCTCATGTAAAAAGAAACTCATATTTTCAAATTTTAGAATGAACAATATAGTCTTCTACTAATTTTTTCATATGACAGGCAACTACCTTTTTCATTGGAAACAATCGTTCTAAGTACTGGTTTGCAAACTAGATAGAAGTCTCGGGTAAATATATTCGATTTTATTTAGATGGAACATATATATTGACCTTTTTATAAAAGTCTAAATGAAAATTCATTTTTTTTATTATTTATGTTCTTCTTCAATGATATAGTACATTGATGGGAATAACCTTCAAAAGTTATAAAAAACGAGATTTGTTCTTACAAAAAATTGAAATATGTGCCTACGTTTAATGAAAACTTGATTTTGAAAATAGACCTACACATTACTCGTATCTGGTCGGTATGCTAATTATTGGACATCGAGATTTAAAGAAATATTTTTCATTGTGACCCAAAGAGCGAAAACAATATTATTATTTAACTTATTGTATAAATTTTGTTGCATTTATTCGATGTTTTCGAAATATATATATTTTTTGCCCTTTACTTCAATTATTGTATTTTTTCAATAAACCCATATAAATTATTTCAAAGTTTAATGCAACAACATGGCAAACAGCACGAAACGTTTGCTGAAGACGGCACTTTCAGTCAAATAGATGAAATTCTCAAATTTTTAATACTCCTCACATGAAAAGAACAGATGTGAGCTTCCCGTTCGGTATAACGTTGAAGAACTAGGCCAAATATTACAAAAATACGATTCAGTTACCAAAATAGATCCATTTATTAATAATTTCATATCGGTGTTCAACAGATGGACACCGTTTATCCTGAGCCGACTTCCCTGCTTTACCGACGGCCCGTCAGGAAGAAGCTTCGGGGAAATGCCGCCAGACATCGCACGCAGCCTGTCACCTTCGCAGAAATACAGGTTTGGTTGTGAACTTTGATAACACAATTGGAAAATTGAGAAAGTTTGTAACAAGCATTCGAATTTTAGTTTACTGTTTTGTTCACAGAGTGACGCAATTCAATAGACGTAAGCTTTTTTCATGAAATTTTATGCATTGAGAAAATAAACGTGCATAATATTCACTTAAAATTAATTTATTTTATTAAAAATTAAAAAAAAAACTCGTGGAAGAGTGAAGTAATATTACCATTTTTTGAAGTTTGAAAAAAAAATCAAAATGCTTAGTGTCCCAGTATGACACTGGAAAAATGCAATATTATTAAAATGTGTATTTTTTCTTAAGTATGCTTAAATATAATAAAAATATATTTTTTACATTATCTACACACAAGAGGCCCTGACGAAAAAAATTACCTCGGGGCCTGTGTCATCTTTGGGGATGGCGTGTGGGGGGTCTTTTTTGGGAAAGGAAGTTCTGGGAAGGAAAAAGATATCAGGGGTGGGTAGGAATCTGGGGTCAATATGTCCGGGCGTGGCGGTCGGTGTGACGGACGAATGAATCCACCCCTCCCACTACGGCAAAACACGATGGGTCGAGGAAGTCTGGTTGGAATAATTATGTTGATTTATTAAATATGTATCTATCGTTTATTAAAATTTACTACTTATAACAATATGTACTGATATATAAATTTGCTGACCCTTTATTTGCAATTAAAATCAATTGCTTTTTTTTAATGTTAGAAGTTGCAATATATAACCAAATGCAATATTATCAACAAAAATATAATGACTCGAGAAAATTGTTTGAAAGATTTTTTCATACCCAAATTTTGATAATGCTAAACATTAGTAAATAATGTCTCACTGGTTAATGACTTATTATTACAGAATAACAAGAAATGCTTTTTGTGATAATAACTTTGACTTCCTATTAATCTTTGAGATGACCTAATTTATAATCTAAACTGATTAAAACCTTTCAATTTTTCCAGGAGGTGGACGAAGAAAATCTGGATGACATCCCCGAAGGCACCAAGGTCAACTCTTGCAGAAACAAGTCTGACGCCGAACTAAACCGCAAATTCGACGAGTTCAGGCAGTTGCGGGATAAGAAGTTCAGCAAATCCGCCGAGGGGGAATGCCCCAGTGACGAGACTACCCCTATTTTAGACCCCATCCCCAGCGGCTGTCACCCCCTGGATGTTGTATCCAGTAGTAGTAGGAACAAAAGCCTAGTTGCGCCGCCAAAACTAATTCAGAGACCGTCTATTTAGCAGACTTTTGATGGTTCTTCTAAGTTGTGTTGATTTTATTAATGGCATCTAAAAAGTGATTTCTCATTGATGTAGAAATGTTAGATTTGCTTTCGCCAAATACCACGATTTATTCAATTTCATTCAAATTAATAAAATATTCAGTTTTCACCACTTTTATTGTTTACAAAAACCAACATGTTTCGTGAGCAACGGTCACTTCTTCGGGGTTTTTATTGATACTAATTATAAATAATAGACATAGACAATGGTGTCAATTGAAAAAGAATAGACATAGACAATGGTATCAATGGAAATATGAGAGTGGGTAGGAGGAGAGAGGGGCAATTTATTTAAATAAATTTTGAAGGTTGTACAAATGAAAAATGCAATCACTTTAGAAGAAGGTATTATAAAATCTAGGATGGAATTTTGTAAATGAGAAAATACTTCATTAAAAATATAGAAGAATTAATCAAGAATTGTATCAGAAATATTTTTTATTTATAAGATCATCAAAAATGGCAGAAAATAGTAAGGCCTCAATAACTTAGTTGTTAGAGTGTTATCTCGGTAAGACAGAGGTCCTGGGTTCGATCCCCAGTTTCGGCCTTTACCTTATTCATTTTTTGTGTCTTATTCTGTTTCATGTTTGTTTTAGAATAAATTATTAATAGTATCTTCTTCTCAAATGAAAATAGTTTAATTTACTCATTTAACCCATTTCGTTGCGTAGTTGCGACTGGTTCTTTGGTTGCGCAGAGACCGTAACCCTTTCCCTAATCTGACCCCATCCACGCTCGATGGTGGAAGCGCACTAACAAGCAACGGACAACCACTCAGCGCCACAACCACTAGATATATTTGAGAACGTGGCGCAAACAAAAACGTTTTTTTGTTGAAAAAATCAATGTAATCACAATTACGTGAAGGTGAATTGGGATACATGTCACTTGTTACAGAAACACACTTGTAAGACGGTTAAAATGCTATTACATTACATCAAGTTGTGTTTACAATTAAGATGACTGTACTAGACTGTACCATGAAATAGTGAGACTCCTGCCGGATGGAAACCTATGTGTGTTGTCACTTGTAAGATGATTTGATTCATGCAAACTATTTTGACTACAGTGAGATTCTATTCGGATATCTGAGTACTATTATTACACGTGACGTGACCATCGGCACTATAGTCATTCTATAACTAGACACCTTTTTTCAACCACGCACCACGTGTAAAGGCAGATCAAACTTTACACGAATTGTATTCATTTCTAGCATTTCTACATCAAAGAGATACATCGATCATTCAAATGCAAATAATAAAATATCAAGGAAAAATTAGGAAGGAAAAGCATTTTATTCTTATTGCGACATTTTTGATATTCCAAATGAGAATACCGTTGCATTATTTAAATGATAATATTTAAGCGTAGAAATGCTTCATTCCTCCAATATATATTTTATATTTGATATTAAAATATATTACCGAGTACCACAAACTTTGACTCAATTCTCCCGATGACGAAAAGAAATTTTGAACCTTTTTCAAACCTATTTATTTTTACAATATTTTATCATGACAAACAAATCTTGTAGAAGTAGATACCTACAAATAAAAAAATTATGAGTGTCTTGAAGAAATTCCAATATGTATATAAAAAATTTTTTAACTTTTGCATTTTGTTAACAAAAACCACAAACTTGTGCCAATAAATTAGCTCAAGATAAAAAAATTTAAAGTAAGAAATGTCCAAAGCACAAATCAAAATAAAAGGCTAATTTTTGAACTTTTTACAAGAGTTTTAAATTTATGTTCATACCAAATTGCTTCTGTAGTTTTTATGCGAATTAGATATTCATTGTAATAAGCATTTTATAGTTTTTGCATTTATTGTGTTTTTCATCATGACGTTTCAAAATAAAAGTTCTTGCCTACAGGTGATGTTATAAGGCTTTGTCAGAGAACTTAAAAGCACGTAAAAAAACCCTTGATTTGGCTTAGATGATATGTAATTAATTTAAAAAATACTCATAACATAAAGCTTAAAAGCAAATACCTACATAGTGTAATGTTTCTGTATTCTGTTACAATTAATGCAACATCTACAATAATGACAAATAAATAATCATATTTTATAAATACTTACCAACTTGATTTATTTACCTGTTTTTCTACTAACAGCTCCAACCACAAGGGAAAAGGCATGTGAACAAAATGCCTTTTAATTTTTTTGCCTAAACTGGTTATTAAAATAAAAAGGCAAAATCACAACGATATTCCATTTATTTGAATTACATCCATCAACAGCAAATAATTTTCTTGCAGTTCCGAATTAAAAAAAATAAAAATTCGTCTACAAGGTGTACATTAAAGTATTTAAATAATTAGTTCATTGAAATTTAAATACTATTTATCACACGTCATAATTGCTTAGCCTAGTAATAAACAGTTAATTATTTTGAGTATTATAATTGTACGAACTATATTTAATATTTACAGACATAAATAAAAATTATAATTATATAAATAAAAATGCAGTAAAAAATATTAAAAATTTAATTTTCAGTTTTTAGTTAAAGTTGCAAACATACTTAAATTTAAAATGAAAATTGATTTTAAAGATTGCAGCAAAACGATAATATTATTTATTATTCCATTTTTTTATATGATAGCACTAAATTAAAAAAAAATAGGTTTTTCCAAATTTTGAAAAGCATCTACTAAATAAAAAAAAACTGATTTACTAAAAGTAATTTTTTAATTATCTTTATTTTCCACATTATTATATATTTATTTTCCACATCATTTTATTACTAAACTGATATGGATGTTTTCACATCACATATTAAGCTTGTACGTATATATACAATCAAAATAATGATAAGTAATTATTATCGTTTCATTATTTAAATTCAAACATCCATTTTTTCAAACATCTCTGAATCACAATGGTGATGGTTATTTTAATTATACTATCAATTGAGATGGCGAGAAATGGTCAATAGTAAGAGGCAATGAAGAAGAGATATTGGACAACTATTCATGATATTTTATAGTCCTTTCTTGTCGCCCTTTCGTGTCGTCTCTCTTGTGCCAACTAAATGAAAATAGCCAGTGTTTGAAATCAAATTACGAGCAGTTCCTACAATACTAAACGTCAGTAGCACTATCGTGGAAAATTTCAATTTAAAATATCTACGAAAAACTTCTAGGAGAGAGCCAGAGAGAATATTTTACCGATGTTGGCCAACCTCTGATGGGAAAGGATATCGTAAGAAGAAGAAGAAAAGAATCGCATCAATTTGTTAACGATTCATTTTATTTTTACACATAGTTATTTATCAATTATTTTAGTTATTTTCATATTCAACAAGAGATATTAATATTGAAAATATCAAACATTTCATTAAATTATTGTCATGCCATTTTTAAGTTTATTCCTAAAATCATTCTTCCTATTTATTTTACAATTCACTCCATTTTTTTTGAAATTACAGATTATGTTTTAAATCGACACATTTCTGATACCTTTCATTGATTAAAAACGTTTGCAAGTTATAGTTATATTAATTCAACAAAGAATACTACCTTTTCAATCAACCGGAGACACCGGGATGCTTTATCGAAGCGATTAGACGCCCTTATTAGTAATTAATTTGTACACCCTTGAAGAAAAAAGGAAAAGGAGAGTCAAATGAACCTCAATTTTTTTAAATCTGACTTCGCCTGAGTTTTAAAAACTCTTTTTAACATTTGAAAAATACAGAGCAAAATAATTTAAAATACTAACAAGCTCTATAGCTTTTAATGAAAATTACGTTGCGGGCTGGAAGAAGTTGGTCTAGAAAGTTCTGTCAGAAAAATCTGTGAAAATGTATTTATGCTAGAAATTTTTATGCTTGAAAATAAAATATGCAATTAAATTATTTGAAAATTTAAGCGGTTCAATTTATTTTTTTGTCGATATTGTGTTAAAATTTATATTAAATATTATAGTTTTGAACGGCCTCAATCAATTTATTATACAATCTTTCACGCAAAATTCATTTATGTATTTACATTATTTCAAAAATATTGTTTATAAATAGCATTGTACAGTGGGAATACAATTAATGTTAGTAAGAAACTAGGTACAGTATAAAATTTGGCTTTGTATATTATTTTATTATTAAATGTATGAAAATAATAAAACTATTTTTAAGACACATCTTTATTTTTTTAAATCTTCGACGGCTATATCTGTAAGTAAAATATTTGCTTTGTTTAAAAAAATTTTCTTTGAAAACTATGTTAGTCTAAAAAGCTACAATTTCGACAAGTAATTTTTTTTTATTGTAATGTTTTATTTAAATATAATACTTTAACATTGGGTTAGTATATCTTTCAGATATTCTTATTTTTTTATTTACAATGTTGCAATACGTTGGGAATATTGTTGTTTTCATGTTTTCACGACAAATTGAAATTTATCACATGTTTAATTATACCCAACTCGTTGCAGCACATTTTGTCCCTAGGTCCTTTAGGAGGCTCTTAACTTCGTCTGACAGCTATGTGATGTAACATTTTAAATTAAAACAAAATACACCGTTTTAAGAGAAACATCTGCGCGTCCTTTTTCATTCAAAATTTTAATTTGAATTTTAGGCCAAAATACCAAACCAGACTGAGTACCTAACCATATTTTGAATCAACCTACAATGAAAATATCTGGAACGGATATGTGCTACTTTATTATAATCATCAAAATAGGAAATTAAAGAATTCAATTTTTAATGATTTTAGAGTATAAAAATAATCGATACTCCATAAACACGATGAAATGTACAAAAATATTAATGTCACAAATAACCGACTTACGTTGTAACGTATATGTTGCGTATAAATTAAAATTAAAAAAACGCCTTTTTTAGCGGGTAGGGCAAGAATATTCTTCAATTCATTGCAATGAACTCACAACAAGTGACATAATTCCTGCCAAAACAATACAAAATTGAATATTTAATGTCCGATATATCACAATTTAAAACACAAATAAATAAAATAACACGTATCCGTACTATATAACTTACCATTCATTTTGATTAAAAAAGAATTATTCAGTTTGGTTGGAGTTTTTTGACACGCAATAGATTTGTATGAAAAAAACTGTATGTAGCACATCCTGTAGAAAAGTGTCATAAGTCAAAAATGAATTATGAACAAGCTGCCCCGTCGAAAAGATACACTAGGAAAATATTTACATTTCAGAGGTAATATATAAAATAAAATAAAAAATTGGATGACAACACTTCTCTATGGGATTTGTAATATATATTATAGCTTTTCTCCATGCTAACTTTCTACGCAAAAAGAAACATTTAAACCTTTTATTTAATTTTGAATAGAGCTAAAATCATATTAGCTTAGCGCCATAAAGATTTTTCTATTTTTCGTTATATATCCTACTCGCTCCAACGAATCTCCATCTATCTAAATGACATATCTGTGAAAAAATAACTTGCCGATATCAGGCCCGACAGAGGGATAAAGTTTAAAAAACAGACCTTTAATCGAAAAACTGTCACAACGTTGGGAATTCATCGTAAAAAGTGTAGGAGAGTTTTTTTTAAAAATTAATTTATTGAGTTAGATTACAAATAACTATCTACAACTGTAGTACGCGTCAACCAAAATTATTTTTCTCTTAATTTCTCCAAACATGTCATTTTTTGTGCGGAAATGAATGCGGAGAGTTTTTATTCTGTGAAATTTTGTCGTTTACGGTTTTGCGTAACGCCACCCGGAACCATTTATTGGACAACCAACACCCCTGCCTTAGGTCACCCCAAGTGGTTAGCTACTTCTGGTGACTTAGCAGGAGTGCCCATAGGAGGAGGGTTCATAGGATGAGGTTTGTCTGGGTCTTGGCGGTGAATGCGTCTACTCACCTACTGAATGGCTGGCCGGATCGGGAGACTGGTTGAGAGAGACCTCTCCAGCCGGACTCTCTCGACCCATCACCTTCCACCACAGTGGGAGGGACGGATTCATCCGCCCGTCACTCTTGGACACATTGATCTCCTGATTCCTACCCACCCCTTAAACCTTCCTCAGAACTTCCTCTCCCTCCCATCTCTTAGAGGACCCTTCACACAGCATCCCCCAAAAATGACACAGGCCTTGAGGGATTTATTCCTCAGGGCGTCCTGTGTGGAGCTAATGTAAAAAAAAACGAAATTGGCTATGTGATTTTAATGAATTAAATATTTAAAATTTTATTGTGTTTTTTATAAAGCCTATAAATATGAGAGAAACGGTAAAATCTAGACAAAATCATTGGCTTTAAACGTCATTAGGCAGTTTATATATTTCCATATTTATGAAGGCATGATTTTTTGTAGCGCTGCCGAAGCGAAAAATTTATCGACTGAAGATAATTTTATGAAATTAGTTTGTTTGAAGATACAGCTGTAAAGTACTTTGGTTTTTATTAAATGAGAGCTTGTTAATATTTTTGTAAGGTTTTTGAAATGTTAATTGACTGTTTATTAAAAAAAAACTCCTGTAGGTACTTAAAAGTGACAAAGCAGGAATTATATACAACCAGTTAAATTCTGTTGGCAAATTAATTTTACTTAAAGTTAAACTGATATACATAACATAATTTATTGTCATAGATGGACGGAAAATGAGACACGATAATAAACGAAGAACCAAATGACATCTAGAGATACTTTACATAACTAAGCTAAAAAATTAGGCCTTAATAGTAAACTTATTCATTTGCTTTTGGCAGACCAGCTGCATTGTTTAATTAGTACCTACCTAATCTTTAAAGTACATAAAAAATACTTAGTTGTTTTCATATTGTTCTTAACATTTACTATAAATTATTAATACATAGGTACGAATATTTATTATTATTAAAAATATTAGGTACACAATATTTAAAATTATTTAAATAACTTTTTTTAAATGCGACAATGAGAGCATTCAAATTTTTGTATAAAATATTAACAACATAAATAAACAAATATGTATAATCAAAAATAAAACTTTTATAATCTACATAATATATTGCATGAGTTAAAAGAAAATAACAAAAACAAATTTCACTTTACAGTTGTCACGATACATTGAGCAAGTTTTATAGATGAACTCTTTTATTGGATTGTTCATTGAAATGACACAAAATATTGTAACTTTCATAATTTTTCGTATAAATATTACTAAGTAGTAATTAGTAAATGTCCTTATAGAATACAATTTGACGTATTTGAATAAACATCGCTTTATAAAATGAACACTATCTTTTCATTAAATCTCAGGTGGGGTCAGGGTCCAAACCCAAAGTCTTCTCAGCGTCTAAGGGTAATTCTCTTGCAGGGTGAAGCGTTGTTAGGGGTGATCCGGAATTAGCATGTGAAACTGCGTACAAAGGTTCTGGCGTCTTCATTTCATAGGTTTCGTCTGGTTTAATAGGTGTTTGAGAATCTGTTTGAGGTTCAACCGCATCTCCTTGAGGTTTGGATGGACTTGGAGGCTCTTCATCCATTTGCATGGAGGTTTCTGCTGCTGATGGAATCGTTGTAAGGAATCTGACTGTCAATCTTCCCGGTGAGCCAGGAGGTTCTCCCAATTCATCTCTAATCGCGTGTTGCCTGGTTAAACGAGGCTTTGTTCGTGCCCTGGAAGGTTCGCTTGATCCACTGGATCTGGACATGCGCCATGTGCTGGTGCTTGCTGTCGTGGCAGATCCTGATGAATCATTTCTGGAACTAGAAAGGTTGGAATCTTGCGATGTTTTTCTAGTGACCAGCCAAGACGATGTGCGACGTTTCGGATCCAATAGACGCAAAGGGATCCCACAGTGATGGTTGTGTCTCCATGAATCTGATCTAGAAGAACTGAAGTTCTCGCTTGAGGAAACTGAACTCGCACGCTTATGTTGCTTCTGTTGTATCTCTGCAATTTGATAGGCATACTGATCAGATCGCGTACGATGGCGATTATCTGGATTTCGGTGCAGACAGTTGAAGAAGTTCCTAGCTTGACCAATGAACCAGTTTTTGGATGGAGTGCTTCTTGCGTTTCTGTTATTGGCACCGGGAACGGCGCCTCCACTTTCACTTAGAAGCTTAGCACTGCAGCTGCACGCTGTGGGATGATGAGGTTGGTTTTCCCTGGAAGACCTATCCACCAAGCTGTTAGTATTAGCTGGAGTCTGCCTGTTGCTGAAGTTGGAACTATGCCTGCATCTCCCAATCCCACGAGTTACTCTGGACTCTTCAATTGCTTTGCAAATAAGCACGCAGTCCTTTTTGAATTGTTTTGTCAAAATTGCGTAGAGGAACGGATTACAGCAAGAGTTCAGTGGAAGAACAAACACAGTAAATACCTTGGCTTGTTCAAGCGAAATTAATTGCAAACCAAAAGCGGCAGTCAGTGAGAAGAACGCAATCGGTGACCAGCAAATAAAATCGGTGAAAACTAAAAGAGCCATTCTTTTAGCAATTCTTGAATCGTTTGAATTCCACGCTTGTGATCCTCTGATAGCGCAATACATTTTCAGATAACATCCCATCAAAATCAAGAATGCGACTCCATTTATAAGCATTAGGAAGACTACATACGCAAGACTTCCTGGTCCTTTTGTAGTTTCGAAAGGCAGGCATACTGCAAATTTGCGATAATCCGAGATGCCAAATAGAGGCAAGACAGCCATAGAAAGGGAGAAGGTCCAACCAATGAGCATGATGTACCCAGCGTGCTTGAGGGAAAGTCTCTTGTTGAGATGCATGGCATGTGTGATGGCGTAGTTTCTTTCCAGGGTGATAACAGCAAGAGTAAATACCGACAACTCAGAGCTGAGGACCCCGAGGAAGCCAGCTAGTTGGCAGCCTGCGGACATCTGCCAAGGGATAGCGTACATCCGGAATTCTCCAAGGGTTGAGGCATCCACCACAGCCAGAAATCCTGAAAGTGAAGTAATTTTTATTATCTCGTCAAACTGGAGATTTGAAAGGAACAGGCCGCAAAGAGGACCACAGAGCAGGGATAGAGCGATAATTTAATTACGAGTAGATGCCTAATTGTTTGTGAGCACGCAGTTAGCTGTACTACTTTTATAAGCACGCGCGATGATGTAAATATTAAAACATGATGCAAAGCCATCAAGATTAGAAATATTTGAAAGACCGAAAGGCCCAAGATTAGAAATATTTGAAAGACCGAAATTAGGCCTTTTTGTGAATCAATGTTGAAAAGTAAAAAAAAAAGATAATTTATTAGTAGGTAGTTACTAGAATAATTTCGACATTAAAAATGGAATGGATACATGGCAACTTAATTTTGCGGAGTTTGCAACTGTGTCCAGACATAAGAGCCTACTGGTAGAAAACATTATATTTTGAAAGTGTGATTTCTCGGAGGCATTGTGACAACATGTTACTTTATGAGGAAGTCACTATTGGATTACCGAGATAAACGCCCATGAAGAAGTCAGCAGCCGCCAGGTTGCAGACAAGGAAGCGTGGCACGTCCATCTTACTCCTGCTGAAGATGAGCACGAAGACCACGGTGCCATTGCCCAGCATGGCTAGCAGGAACACAACCCACACTCCGCAACGGAGGGTCCACCAATCGAACAGATCCTCGCAAGGGAGGAAGGGTCCTGGAAGTGAAAAAAACCATATATTAAATAATAAATATGATATTGCAATAATAAGTGATGCCTGCAGACAGTCTTACGAAGAGTTTCAAACATTTTATGTGCTTGCAATTTAGATTTGGCTCTCATAATCTATCTTTTTGTTAGAGGCTTGACTCTTTGACGATAAATATCATAAACGCAATGATATTAACAAAAATATGGAAATAAACAAACGCTTTCTTTTCTGGAGGGATAAGTCAGATTTATTCCTAAAAAATTCTTATGGTGAAATTATTCTGTAAAATTTTATAAAAATAACCAAAATAGCTGTTTCTTTAAGCTCTCGATGAATGCAGTATACGGTATGCCTGCTTTTATCACACGGAAAAGAAATACAAACATGACGCGTTTATTAAAGAATTTCTTAATTATTTAAATAATTGTATTGTACAGAAAAAGTACATCGAAAATGGAATTATTAAAATTGCATAATACTTATATCACAATAAAAAACACATCGAAATTTTTGATCTTTTAAAACTAACCTGAACCTATAAAATAAAAATAAAATATTTCGGTTGTGCGTCTATCCGGGTTACTCTGGGTCAATGAACTGGAAAATTTTAGCTGATTGTATGAAGAATTTAGATTATCGAACAATTTCATTATAATAACACATAGTTTGCTAAAATGAGGTTTTAACGTGGCTTTAACATTATTCACCTTGTTTGAAAGTCAATAAATTGAAAGTGCTGCCCACCTGGTAAAGGAAGACACTTGGCCCTCCTTTGCTGGTCGCCCATCTGCTGCTTGAAGAGGGTGTCCTCCTCAAAGTACTCGTCAGCGTAGGTGGGCAAGTTCCCGGGGTAGGTGAAGTCGGAGCCGAAGTTCTCCCACAACGCATTCATCTTGGACCCAAACTTCTTACTGAGGTTTTCTGAAAATAATCACAAGTATAAAGTTTTATAAAAGTCTGGTGGAGATTCCGGAAGAGAGACATCCAGTTGCCGTCCTCTCTAGCCATACCTATGGGAAATAGCTTTCCATAATGTTCTCATCTTGCGGCATGGGCTTGAACTTAAAATGACAGAAGAATGATTTCTGCACGAAATAAGCAGCATTTGCAGATGAAAGAGGAGAGACTGACCAGCAGTGGAGAGAGGTCACTGAGGAAGCACGGAACAGAGGAAAAGGTATGTAAGTATTATGCGTGCAAATACAGTCTGTCAAATAAGAGTAGAAAACATAGGAGGGCGCCACTGTCGGCCAAATGGCAATACTAAAAATATAATCATGATCATAAAGCTGTGTAACAGTGTAACCTACATTTTAATTAAAAATTAAAACGCATGAAAGCGAAAAAAATATTTTTTCATTCCACTGATCTCAAAATTAGAATTGAATATAGGTATATTATTAGTATACCTTTACAATTTTATGTTAACATAATGAAGAATAACGATATTGTAATAAAATACAAAGCACACTTTAGAAATTGCTCACATTTACTTAATATTAGCTTAAGTACATATTAACATTGTCCAGGCTTTAGATCATGTCTTTAATTTTAGATCTGAATATATTTAACTCATTCGGATCTAAAAGTAGTGTAACTAAACTCACCATTAATGATTTTTCCTTTCTACCTACTGTTAAATTAAAATTTATGTTAAATTAAATCGAAATCAATCAGTTTGTAGAACACAATTTAATCAAATTATGTCATTAAGTAGATACCTTAACAACAGTGCTTCCTCGATTTAATTTTTTTTAGGAACAAAAAAATGCATTTTTAAATGTGTATACGGTGTTCTGCATTTTTTAGTGTGATTGCACTTTAAAATAATATTTGACAGGTAAATTGGTGTTGCCAGCCTACAAATTTGGTAGTTCAATTTTTTATATTTTCTACTCTTTTGACAGACTCTAACTTTACAGTTTTTATTTGCATGGCATTGGTTTATAGACTCATTTGAGTGCTCCCTTCCACGGAAATCTTTAGTAAAAGGCGAAAGATTTATTCGTTATTGAAGGGAAACAAAAGTACAAACTATTTGTAAAATAGGCCAATTTGAACGAGAATTATTAGCGATCTTCTCAAAATTCGTACGGCTTCATGCACGTTGGCGCACAATGCACCTAGAACACCTTCGAATTATCAAATAAATAATTTTGTCGACAAAAGGGCAACGTAAAATGTATGAAATCAATTTATTGCGATTATTAGTGTATTCGGGCCCTCCCATCAAAGGATCAGCCCTCTTTATGGTCTGTGTCCTATATTATTATTATTATTTGCATTAAACTAACTAATTGCTGGAGCTGTCTTTTGAGACCAGGTTTCGGTTTATTGAATTTTCTGAAATCCTGGTACCTAGTTGTTTCACAGTTTTATGAATTAAAACAATTTAGATGGCAAAAAATGGGGTGGGGAGGGGTGGGTGGAGGGAGAGAGGGATGATGGGGGGAGTGGAGTGGAGAGAGGGAAGGTGGAGGAGGCGGAGTGGGGTGGGAGATGGTGGAGGGGAGGAAGGTGGAGGAGGTGGAGTGTGGAGGGGTTTGGGGAGGGGGAGGGGTGGGTGGAGAAAGAGGGGGGGAGAGGGGGGTTGATGGATAAGTGGAGTGGGGAGAGGGAAGGTGGAGGGGGAGGAGTGGGCGGGAGGGATGGGGTGGAAGGGGAGGGGAGGGGGGTTGATGGGGGAGTGGAGTAGGGAGAAGGAAGGTGGAGGAGGCGGAGTGGGAATCCCCTAATACCATGCGAGCGAAGCCGCGGGAAAAAGCTAGTATTAAAATAATGTAAACAATGACGAAATATTAAAAGTCATAAAACGACAATGACTACAATGCAATGGTTTTAATAATATGATTGATAAAAAACTTCATTGGGGTCATTTAACCACTCTGGTCTTTCTAGTTTAATAGTTGATAAATAAACATTCTTTAAAATAACTGTTATAATTTGGCGACTTTTACAGCCCAACAGACCATGTAACATACGAGATTCCCTATCCTACGATATTATGGAAACTAGTAATATTCACAATTTTCAAAGTTCAAAACACCACGTCCCCGTTTGATAGTTTCACACCTCATTAGGGGCAAGTTGTTAATCCGGCCTACCCTACTTCAGGCAAGCTACTCGCCTACTTGTCACTGAACGGGTTATATCTAGAAGTGCGATCTACACTGAATTGAAAGAAAACGGTCGTCACCAATTAACATACGACCTTTCGACACTTGTGTCTTAGACAGGTCAACAAAGTTTAATGTGTGCGCAAGAAAGAAGTTCGATTTTTGAAATTTTTTTAACAATTTCACCAGAAGTAAGGTAAAATCGAGCTGTTTCGGAAGTACGGCTGTGCCCACAACACCCAAATAACTTTTTTTATTGTTGTTTTTTTTTTATTTAAATATAACTTTTCATGTAGGTACAATATGTAAATTAATAAAAATGGTAGATGACAAAATTAATATATTACAGTACACAATGTTTTTACGTATTTTACCTAATAATGCCACCAACAACAATCAAATGAGATCGTAACAACACTGAGGGCAATTAGTCTGGCAGTTAGAATCAAGCAGGACGGCAAACAAGCCGAATACTTCTTCAGGTGGCAGTTTAGTGTAATGTATCCTAAAAGAGAGGAATGGGACAGGGTTCCAGGTAATGTGCTGGCATATAAGGTGTGGTTTCATGACAGTTGGTCCGGAGACAATTGATCCTGCGACAGTTGGTCCGCCGACAGTTGATCCTTCCGACAGGTGATCTTTCTGACAGTTGGTCCGGCCGACAGTTGATCCTTCCGACAGTTGGTCCGGCCGATAGTTGTTTCTTTAGAAATTTTTTTCTTCAAGTAAGTATGCAAAGAGGATATACGACCGGGGGGGGGGGGGGGGGGGGGGCTAACTGTCGGGGGAACAAATGTCATGTAACCGGAATATATTAAGAGTATCTACTACCTTAATATCCAAAACAATTCTATCGCTTTAACTCTTCACTGTTACTTGTCCATATTGCGGACCTAGAAGTGGAACGAACAACTATGGTGGCAGAACTAAAGTACTATGACATTTAACTTTGTTGCAATCTAAGTTGTTTTTATTAACAATAATAATAATTGGTCCTGGTTATTTGAGTCTAACTCTCGCGTGACTTCCATTCATAAAATTTACGAACCTTATTTTAATATCACGTTTTTGTAGCCGTTGTAATTGTAATGGCCTTAGTTAGAATGTTTCATTTTTATTTCCATGTAAATAAACATATTACGGTGAATAGCTTAGAAGTTGTTTTGTAAATGGTATGCTACCTGAAAAGTACCTATAAGGGGTATCATGAATTTTATGCGAAATATGGACGAAGGTACAATATATTAAAAACAAATTATGTTCAAGAATAAACATGCATGTAATATGCGTTAGAAATAGGACAGCAGTCAAGTACAATGAGCGTGTTTATACGTCAGCGCGTTTGTTTCCATAGAAATCGTTCTAACTCCGTTATTGTTTTAGTTACATCCCTAAAAAAAAAGTAAAAGGTCGATAGTAGATCAAGCTGCACATCCCTATCAAGTTATCTATGGAAATACATAACAGGAATCAGCTGTCAGTCGTGTAGTTGACAAAAATATTTACCCGCGCAAATTTGCTACGGGCGGCTCCACCGCGCTCCACATTTTAAATTTTTATTAAATATTTTTATATAAAATGATAAAAAGTGAGGTGACAAAAGTGTTTATTACACAAATATACAATAGAATAAGTATTGTTGTTTACATAATCTGTGATTTTAGTACCGTTTTTACATAAAAACATTACGTGAGTCATTTTTACCTATTTTTAATGTTTGCGTTCTAAATTTTAATATTTACAAATGCTAATATTTATTTGTAATATAATAATTTGAAAGCCTATTTTGTAACCTTTCTAAAACAGTTTTTACTATGGTATTTTTGTGTACTGTAGAGATTCCATCATAGTACATACTTAGAAGCTAAAACTGTTTTTTTTAAACATTTAATTTTTCATTTGTTTTGTTGATACTTTCATAAAACTTCCTACACACACTTGAACTTGTAGAAATAAATAATAAACTTGAAGTATGACACCTCAAGTTTGTTGATTTTTTTGTCCGTCCGCCCCTTGTGCCCGACCAGAAAAAAATCCTAACAGTAATTGCTGATTTTTTTGCGTGTTCGTCCCTTGTGCCCCCCCCCCACCCCAGAAAAAATCCTAACAGTAATTGTTGATTTTTTTGCCCGTCCGCCCCTTGTGCCCGCTCAGAAAAAAATCTTAACAGTAATTGTTGATTTTTTTGCTGCGGGTTCGCCCCTTGTGCCCCCCCCCCCATAAAAAAATCCTGGATCCGCCCTTGCGTGAGATGGTTGCTATTTGCAAAATGCGATGTTGCCGTATTTGAAAAAGAGAGTTACCGATTTTTTTCACTCAGACATCAATTGCTATCATCAGTGGAAAGTTCGCAATTAGCATAAATAACCATTGTATTATTATATGTATGTAAAATTTACGATTTGATGTCAACTAAGCATAAATAAATTAATTGATGAATACATTATTTTGTTTTACTCCCATGGGGGTGCTGGAGAAATCGAGGGGTTGCCCCTAGGGTAGCAGGTGAGTATTGAAAGCTGTTATGATACGCTAGTACAATAAAAGGGGATTAAATAAGAGAAAGCTAATTTATTCACTTACCATACTGAGGCCATATATCAGTTCTATTATCGGTCCAGAGGCTGGTGTCGAAGTCTGTGTCTGAGGGGAAGATGACCTCCTCCCTTAGCGGGGGTGAAAAGAGGTTACCGGTAGCATCAGGACCCGTTCCCTCCACCAGGGGTAGGAAGGCACAGCAATGGTAGGCGTAGGAAAGGACCAACGTCTGAAAAAATAGCAAATTATTTGAAATTTTCACGGCCAAAAGTATTATCGTGGTTAATTTTTAAGTTGTTATGCCGTATTGGTCTTCCAACTTCTTTAGCCAATATTTTGGACAACGTATCAATGTCATCAGTCATATGTAGATGAAGTGTGTTGTTTATGTTTTTTGTCGTTAGTTCCACACAGGAGTCAAGTCAACCTTAGGGATACTGTGTGGAGGATCCTTTCACTGTAAGGTGATGGTACGAGAGAATCTGGCTGAAGATCTCCCTCAACCAGTCTCTCCCGATTCGACCCGCCGTGCAGTAGGTGGGCTAACGCATTCGCCGTAAAAGTTCAGACAAACCTCACCCAATGACGTAGAAGTGATACCGTGTTGCACGCGTTAAACCTTTTAGGTTATTTCTAAATGATAATTAGTGAATTTAATGAGAGAGTGACCCCACTAAGAGACAGCCTGGGTTCTCATTGCCTCGCAAACTCTGGACCGCCATTAATAGGATAAGGTGCTGCTTCCACAGCTGTTGTGCTCACATGATGCATAGGTGGGGCCTTAAAGAGTCGGCGATGTAAGAATGGGGTGCGGTGCAGACCTTCGAACATGTGGTCAACGAATGCTCGCTCCATTCATTCCCCGGCGGGATTGGTGAGGTCCACAGGGCAACACCTGATGTCCCCCTCTGCCCCCCACCATATGAAAGAAGAAGTGAATTTAGTGTGTTTTCAGCGTTTAGTTTTAGTGTAGTCGTCAAAATATAAAAAGCACGTATAATTACGGAGGCAATTGAAATACCTAAAAACACCATTAACATTAAGACGGAGGACAGGGCCTTTGCTTAATAGTATTCGGCACTTGATAGTTTCACCTAAACCAAATTAACAGCCAAATCTCACTGACTTATTACCCACAAATTCAGGCCCTAATTGGATTAACGCGCGTAACATGGTATCGCTTCCACAAATTATATACTGATGATGGATACTGTAGCGCTATCTGAAATGTTGGTTAAATTAAAGGAAGTAAATATCACGGCGTAGTAAAACTAACAAAAAAAAAAAACACAAAATAATATAGGTGTTGAACAAAGATAATGAAATATAATAGATGTGCTATCTGCAGTTTTTACTAGGTGGGACTGCGCTTCCAGGTGTCGCCGATATTGTGTACCAATATTGTGAACAAATAAACTAAATGAACGAATAAACTAAACGAACCTTAAACTAAATGAACGAATTCTTTCCGTATTCAAACTATATTGTTTATTTATTTATTTTATTTTTATTTTTATTATTACATTTATTACATACAAGATATAACAATATAAAAGGAAGCTTTGACTGTCCAACTAGGAAGGTTTCCCGTTTTAGGACAGTCAAATTGGCAGGTTGCGTGTACATAATTTCACATTAATGGATTCAATAATAATTAACAATAATGGTACATATTGGGGGAGTTACTTAGATATTAGGTACAATATCAGATATAAGTTGTGTTATTCTAGGTATACATCAGTAATAAACAATAAAAATCCAGGTAGGTACATGTAAAATATAAAATAAAACAAAAATATAACATGTAAATGTAAGAAAGAGAAATAAAAATAAAAATAAAAGTATTTTTTTAGGAAAATACAAATTAGCAGTAATAAACAATAAAATCCAGATAGATACATGTAAAATATAAAATAAAAATATAATATATAAATGTAAGAAAGAAAAATTAAAAAAATATATTTTTTAGGAAAATACAAAATACAAAATCGAGGAAATCAACTCAGACTATGTTTTTTAATAATTTTTCAGAATCTGTCCTACCTAAGTCTAATAACCATTTTGTAATTTTAGTACCGAAGGATGATAATTCACACAGTTTAAATTGAGAGGGGATTTTGTTGTATATTTTTGGTCCCAGGTATGAGAAAACTTTTTGATAAGCCGCAGTATTGCTTGTAGGAATGGAAAGGTCGTTTCTGCTCTTACTTCTGGTTTGATGATTATGATCGACTGTTATCGTTTTGCTTATATTTTTGTGGACGCAGATTGTTATTTTTTTATGTAACATTGTCGAACATCAAGCACATTAAACTCCTTGAAGAGAGCGTCGCTCGAGTATCTGAAGGGTTTCTTCATAATGACGCGTAGAATGGATTTCTGTGCCTTCAGTAGCGGGTATAATATTGTTAATCCTGTTCCACCCCATCCAATGCAACCGTAGGTTATGACGGAGTTACAGAGCCCGTAGTATATTTTTTTAATGTCTTGAGTTTTTATAATTTCCCGCAATGCTATAAATATATAAATAAGCTTGCGCACTTTATTAGCTGTGTTTTCAATTTGTTGTTTCCATTTAAGGTGGTTATCCACTATTATACCTAAATATTTAATAGATTTAACACATTGAAGGGTTTCGCATTTACAAGTATGGTTATTATTTCCAAGGCTACACTTAATATTATGTATTGTGAGGTGATGAGGTGTTTTGGGTTGCCCTGCAAGGGTAGCACTAAATGTGAGATATTTTGTTTTTTGTATGTTTAGTGTAAGCAAATTACTGTCCAGCCACTGTTTTACTCTGTTTATACCTGTGTTCGCAAGGTGGTGTGTTTCTATCCAATCATCTCCTTCAAACAAAATAACTGTATCGTCAGCGAACGTGATAATTTTGCCACCAATGTGTTGGTTACAAAGTTCGTTTATGTATATAATAAAGAGAAGGGGCCCAAGTGTACTTCCTTGTGGTACCCCAAAAGTGTATTTTAGTGAAGTGCTAATAGCCTCGTTAATTCTGGTTTGTTGAAATCTATTAGATATATAACTTTCTATCCATTGAAAAGCTTTTCCCTTTATTCCTATATTTCTAAGTCTCTGTAAAAGAATTTTATGAGATATTGTGTCAAATGCCTTGGCCAGGTCCAGGAAAAGGGCAATAGTTTTCTTGCCACGGTTCATATTCCCTGCAATAGTTTCCGTGAGACATGCGATGGCATCATCCGTTCCCTTACCCGACCGAAAGCCGTATTGGTTTGGACTTAGAATGTTATGTTCCTCCACATATTCGTTTAACCTAGTTTTGAAAAGCTTTTCAATGACTTTGGATATCGCGCTTAAAAGAGATATTGGCCTGTAGTTTTCTACAAGAGATTTAGGTCCACTTTTGTGAATTGGGACAATTATTGATTTTTTAAAGTGATCAGGAAATATTCCTGATGCAAAACTTAAGTTGTAAATATATGATAGCGGAGCAGAAATCTGATTTTTTATTTTTTTTTAGTATTTGTGTATTTAGACTATCTGGACCCTTTGCATGTGTAGTATTAAGGCTGTTGATTATTTTTAAGACCTCTTCTACAGTAGTTGGTTTAATATCAAATGAAAAAGATTGTCCCTTTGTTTCAAT
The DNA here is from genome assembly GCA_929108145.2 of Limnephilus rhombicus. Taxonomy (NCBI): domain Eukaryota; kingdom Metazoa; phylum Arthropoda; class Insecta; order Trichoptera; family Limnephilidae; genus Limnephilus; species Limnephilus rhombicus. The sequence goes on along the minus strand of OV815295.1, from coordinate 23,857,341 downwards.
TGTCGATGCTAAAGAGTCTTCCGTTTTCTGGGTTTCTAATAAATTTTTTTTTGCTAGATTTGACCCAACAGATGCAAAATATTGATTAGTATGACATGCAATTGATTGATTGTCAGTTATAATCAAATTTCCGGTGTTTAATTCAGTTACCGATGTACTGGTATTTCTTTTACTTTTAGTTATGTCTCTGACAACATTCCACATGTTTTTGCTGGAATTATCTTTATCAAGTAAGAATTTATAATAACGCTCTTTACATTTGCGAATAACCGTTTTGCAAATATTACGGTATCGGTAATAGTTTTGCTGTTTAGTATCGTTCAATGGGTCTCGTTTAGCTATTTTATGAAGGTGATTTCTTTTGTGTATAGATTTAACAATGCCGTTGGTAATCCATGGGGTGAGATGTATTTTACTATATGGAATGCGTTTAATTATTTTGTGTTTTGTTATGAATGTATTGATTTCACTAATAAAATAGTTTAGAGCATTGATAACTTCAGTCTCTTTATAAACATATTCCCAATTTTTATTTTTAAGATCATTTAATAAAGCCTCATAATTGATAATCTGTTTGTGATTAATTTTATGTTTTTTGGGTATTGAGTTTGGGATACTGATTGCAGTGGTGTAATGATCAGTGATTGTATTATGTATTACAAATGCATTTGAATTTGTTATATTTCTGGTATATATATGATCCAAACATGAGCTTGAGCTACCTTGTACCCTAGTTGGAGAATTAATAATGGAAATAAAATTACTTTCAGCCATAGCACGTGCATAAATTAATTTCAGCCATAGCCATGTTAACCAATACTAATCTTCTTTGCGTGCCGTATCAGGTACCCCCGACGTTGGCGATCACTCTTGAGAATGTCTCTCTGTCTTGCGCTGCCCGGAATAGCTCCTCCACACTTCTAATGCCGGTCCACTCTCGTATGTTACGCAGCCAAGACATTTGTCTCCTACCAGGCCCTCGGCGACCCTCTATCTTGCCTTTCAATATCAAATGGAGCAAGTGATACTTTTCCCCTCGAAGTATATGACCCAGATATGAAATTTTCCTGATTTTTATTAATGTAAGCAGTTCTCTATCTGCTCTAGCCCGCCTGAGAATTTCTGTGTTTGTGATCATGTCGGTCCATGGGACCTTGAGCATTCTCCGGTGAAGCAACATTTCAAAAGCCTCTAACCTGTTCATGGTATTTACTTTCAAGGTCCATGTTTCACATCCATAGAGCAAGACCGACCACACATAACCAATACTAATGCACACCTTCAAAAAATCAACGAAATGAACGTATTCTTTTCGTATGCAAACTACCCTGATTAGGTCGTAGTCCGCCGACAGGAGCGCATACATCATAGCATATCTCTTTTGTAAAGGTGGCGCAAAACAACCGTTTTATTTTGAATCTTATTGTAATGTGTAATAAGATTCAAACCATATCGGTAGTTTTGCGTCACCCTATATTTGAATATCTTTGGTGTTGAAAGAACAATTCTGTCACATTAATTTTGCTTACAGATAATGAGTATCTCTCCTTTGCCTGAGGAAAAATATCTCTCCCATGCTAATAAATTATTATGTAAACGTGTAGGGTGACTATGTGTTAAAAATAGATTTGAAATAAAATATCACGCTATTAATCCAAAAAGGACAAAGACGAAACAAAATTGCACAATATATTATGCTGAAATAAAATGATGGCAATCCCCGGCTAACACAAATAATTTAACAATATTTTTAAAAGTATACAAGGTATTCGATGACTTAATATGATTTGGAAGGCTGTTAAATATGAAAGGAGCCTGAAATAAATGATTTCTTTGGCCAAAAGAAGATTTAGTTCGAATTGTCACAAAGTGCAAACTAGAGCCAATTTCTAGTAGCACGAATTATTTTAAGACTACCAACTTGCAAGTCCACGATCACCAACTCGACAAGTTGCGCTATTTTACGGTCCTACTCTAAATTTAAATTACAAATAATGACACTCTCATTACAGGTCTTAAGTCGTTGTACGATTTAGGTCAGTGCAAATAAATAAAGTCCTTTTCATACCTGCACTCTAGGAAACGTTTCAGGTTGATGAAATTCCTTGAGAAATGGATTGTTGAATGTTTTCAGATGCAGTAGATGCTGTAATCCACTCGGAGGAAGGTGAGGGAAGATATTGTTCCCTAAGTTCCTGAGAAATAATAAAAATATATTTTATTTAAATTCCTTACACAATTAAAATGTCTACAGACACAATTTGCCAAACATCTCCTAGATAAAAATCACTCACTTAGTGATTATAATAAAGCCAACTCCTTTATACACAAAATAAAGGAAGTAAACTCAATTTTTTATAGCAGTTGGAAATTAACAAAAATTCCAACAATCCGAAAGTGATTTTGATAAATGAACAAAAAAATATAATTCGCTTGCCGCTCTTAAATATGCTTAAGCCAATTTCAAATACTTATAATAATGCAGAATAAAAACCCCACGAGTCATCATTTGGTAATAAGTAGGCGAGAATAACAACCATCAGTAAAATTTAAAGTAACTGGGGTAACTTTAAAAGGATAATAGGTATTAAAAAATAACAATATGGAACTCCAGTGAAAAATATTACGGATTTAAAAAAATATGTTCATATAGACCAATAAACGCTTGATTCTAAATATATAAGTTTTATTTAATAATATTAAAAGCAGAGTTTTTAAAAAAATATTAAAAAGTCCATTTTTAATCGGGTCGTAAAAATACGCCGTCAAGTTGGCATTATTGAAATTTTAGTGGTGAAGTCACTGTTCGACGTTTCGTGACGTCACCGTAATTATTATCACCGTATTATATGGGAATGTATGATGTGACACAAGCCATCGCATTAATTTATTCGTTTATTTACATTCTGTTAATAGAGATTTAGTTGTTGTGTTTATTGAAACATTATTTAGGGAGAAAAAACCCTAACATTTTTAAGGCTGACTGGCACACCCCTTCAATATGAACACGAAATGTTTATCAAGAAGCTTATCACCAATGCTAAAAGTTTAGCTTTTGCCAGATGACAAATTAATCCAAACGTTCATTTTATTTGGAAGGTAATACGATAATAATTTTTAATTACAATAATCTTAATAATTATTTCCCCTTCAGAACAGTTTGTTTCACAGAATATAAACAATTTTTTTTTTTCTAAAATACTTGCAAAACTCGATAATAACATTATAAAATTTAATTTTAATTGAATTTATAAAAATTAAAATGGAGTTCTACGAATTAAACACAAAAACAATTAATAGAAGATAAACAATTCATCAAATTTCAAAATTAAAATTCATATTAAAATTAAAATGAAAGATCTACTCCCGTTCTGTTAAGAATTTAGAACACAGAAATAAAAATGCGATTTTTGCAGAAATTTTAAGAGTGGTCTAAAATTATTATAAAATCTTTTAAATTAAAAAAAAACGAACAAATAAAACTGTTCTCTTAGTGCCCAATGGAATGAAACGTAGCGGAGCAAAATCATTTTACCATAGATATTTTTGAGAAAAGCCGATTAAGATGCATAACATCCGGAAGATTCAGAACTTCCTGCTTCCGGAATTCGTAAGATAGGAAAAATCCTCTCGATGTTGAAACCTTTTTCGGGGAAGATTGTTGCTGTTTTTATGAAATTAATTAAGATTTTTTGTATCGTACAAATAGAAATATGGATAAGAATTGGTTTCACTTACAGGTCTTCAATTTTGGAAATAGGTAGAAAAGCGTCTGGATGAATGATGGCAATTTGGTTGTCTTCCATGTCTCTGAAAAATCAAAATACAATAAATCTTCAAAACATAAAAATATATCTGACGAAAATTAGTGTATTTTTGCATTAAATGTAGCGAAACACTTAGTGTGACTCAAGGTAGAGGTGTTGGTTATTCAATAATTTGTTTCCGATGCGAAGGTACACCCAAACCCGCCTCCCAAAATGAAACAATTGATAGACATCTATTTATATATCGTAAGCCATTGTTTATCAATTGTTCAAAAAACTGTACCCAAAAAAATATATGTGAAAGAAACATAGAAAGACGAACGACACGCTGTAGAGATTGGACCGGTATATCAGTATTTTTAAATGCATCTACACGAGCTAATAAGAAGGTAATAAATCTAAACGAAATATAAAAAAGAACAAGACACAGAAAAATAAAAGTTAACTGTAATCCCCCAAAACTTCGCGGTACGAACGTGGATCACCATCGAGCCCTCCTCTCCCCCGCCCCCTCTCACCCTCTCCCCCCCATCCACCACACAAATCCCTCTCACCCAGCCTCCGCCCTCCCCCATCCCCCCTCTCCCCCTCCGCTCTGTCCCCACATCCTATCCCCCTCTCATCCCCCCCTCCATACCCGTTAAATTCATTTTTCAAACAGCTCGCGTGCCACCTATTGCAATTTTTTAATATAAATTTCATAATACCAGAGCTCGAAGCTACAGCCTATAGCCTATTCTGATGTATGAGCTATATTATTGTAAAGTTTAATTAAAATCCATTCAGTAGTTTTCGCGTGAAAGAGTAACAAACATACATCCATACAAACTTTCGCCTTTATAATATTAGTCGGATATTCTGTTGGCGAGCCAACAAATAAATAAATCTACGTTAAAAAAAAATGAGTGAAAAAAAACCGTTCGCCTCGCCCGATCACCGTTCGCATCGATTTACATTGGCATCACACTTTTCGTAACGCATTCACCAGCTTACCCCCAAAGCCGCGCATGCGTAAAGAAGTTTTACTTCAAAAAGGGCCATAACAAAATTAGCCTAGTCTCATTCCAATAATTTATTATAACCTCAGTCAGAATATAGTGTTGACAGGTCAATCAATGTCATCACGTAAATAAATATCTGTGTGTGTTCTTTTTTGGCTGCCGTATATGTTTTCTATACGTAATATTATGCGTAATATCAGCGCCCTTGAGGTGATTTTTCACAAAAACGACGTTGTACACTAGTTCTGGGCGTTGACGATAATTCTATCCAACGCCAACGTCGTTATCGTTGGCAATTTTCAACTGTTGAAAATAGCTGTTGAAAATAACGTCGACGTTGACGCAACTATAATAGGAGATCGACACGATACTAACAAAAAATATATCAAAATCGTATTAAGGAATCCCTTTTAACGGGTGGTTCCCCGAATCATTGATGTATTATTAATTATTATTATCTCTATGCCCCACGCGATACACACGTAATAATAATCCTATAATAACGTTGAAAGTTGAAACTGTTGGAAGACGTTGGTTTCGGTGTTGAAAATATTATCCTGTTGAAGATATATTTTGCTTGTCACTGATATATTCGCTTGTTACTTGGCGCTACGTATCGGCCGTATTGGACGGGAAAATAAAAAAAAACGTGCAGTAGGTATGTACATTACCAAAAGACCTTGTGTAATTGGGTATAATATCGTTCACGAAGTGTGATCTCTTGACCCTTTTGACCTTAATCATTCCAACACCGTTGAAAACAATAGGTACAAAACATTGACATTTATCAATAGGTTATTTTTTTGCTTGTCGTTGATAAATTTGATCGTTCCATGGCGCTACGTATCGGCCGTATTGGATGGGAAAATAAAATAAAACGTGCAGTAGGTATGTACATTACCAAAAGACCTTGTGTAATTGGGTATAATATTGTTCACGAAGTGTGATCTCTTGACCCTTTTGACCTTAATCATTCCAACACCGTTGAAAACAATAGGTACAAAACATTGAAAATTATCAATATGTTATTTTTTTGCTTGTCGTTGATAAATTTGTTTGTTCCATGGCGCTGAGTATCGGCCGGATTGGATGGGAAAATAAAAAAAAACGTGCAGTAGGTACGTACATAACCAAAAGACCATTTAAAATATCGAGTAATGTTGTTCACGAAGTACAAACTCTTAACCCTTTTTATTTATTAGGCAGTTGAATCGTTGACTGCGTTGAATAATGCATGTAGGTATTATATTTCAACTGTTGGCGCTAATTATTTTCAACAGCGTTGGACGTTGAAATAATATAACTATTGTTTCCAACGGCTAGTTATATTTTAATACAGTACTATTGTACACATCACCCACATAATTATTATTTAATAGACGATAATTTGTCCTTTAAATAATAAATAAACAAATATTACGATTTACTAATTAACCAAGTTTTCATTATCTTCCACTATGTAAAATATTATCTTTGTTGTTTAATTCAAATTGTCTTGTAAAGCAAAACTAATGTAGGTAATATAAATCATTCCCCCTAAGTTCAGGCCTCCATACATCACTTCCGCTAAAGTGCTGTGCACACAATATGGCTGTCCTTTCTTCGGTCATTGACTTCCGGTCCAATATCCGGCGATCCGTTACCAGCCCAGTGCCAGAACAGCCTGCCGGATATCCGATATGCCGATTAATGGGATCCAAAGAATATTTCAAGAATGTTATTTAGTTTGGTTATTTTGGATGGTTTGGAGAATTTCTTAATGTAATTTACAACACGAAATAAAAATACGCTAATGTCATGGAACAATTTGGATGTAATTGTTTATGGCTGATGTTATGGAGGGTGTTAAGTAACGTACTTGACTTAATTTAACCATTGATTCCCGATATTATTTGGAGTAAAAAATGTAAATGAAATTTTGGCGACTTTTGAGATTTTTTTCGCAATGTCTTTCTTAATCACCCAACAATTTTTTTTCCACATGTCACTCAGTCGAGTAACCGCCTAACTACTTTTTAATTTTGATATAAAGCAAATACTCACAAAACTTGTAGTTTGTGTAAACCTTGAAATGCCTCCCTGGAAATCATTTGTATAGCGTTGTGAGGCAGCAGGAGGTCGTGCAGCTGGTTCAAGGTTTTGAAGGGACTATCGTCAATGGAAGTTATTCGATTGGAAGTCAGGTCTCTGAAAAAAATAACACATTATAGAGGTGGTTTCAGGCAATTTCGAATATTTTTAGAATTCCATTCCGTTAATTTAAGATAATCATTTGAAGGTACATAGTAAAGAAATACTAACTTCCATTCATCGGATTTTAATGAATTTTCTTAAGCATACTAGGCATCCTTATTATTTAGAACCTTATTATTAAAATAAAATAAGTTATTATTAATTTCAAGCAACCCCCGACACAAAAACGAGCCGATGACCTTGAAATGCCTAAACAGATGTTCATGATTGTAGTTAAGAACCATGTCGATCACACCAGCTTTCAAACAAAAAACCGCATCATAATCGGTGTATTCGTTTAGGAGCTACGATGCCACAGACAGACACACAGACCGCACACCACAGACTGCAGACCACCGCTCCTTGCATCGGGGGTTAAAAATAGATATTTTATTTTTATTTTAACTTTATGAGTAAAACCTATTTATAAAATATTTAATTAAATATTTATAAAATATGTAATTAAATATTTAATTTAATGAAGACAATACAAGCAAAAATCAATCGAAAATCTGGAAACAGAAAAATCAGAAAAAGATATTGACACCTCTGGGACATGAACCCAGGACCTCAATACCTCTTGTCCCAGAGGTGTCAATATCTTTTTCTGATTTTTCTGTTTCCAGATTTTCGATTGATTTTTGCTTATATTGTCTTCATTTAATTAAATAATAAAAATAGATTTTTAAATTTTGGAACTGATACATATAAATTTAGGCAAAATAGAAGAGATAAAAATATCCAGATATTTTGTACGCCTCCAAATTTTAGTACATAATTTAGGTAATTCTTGTATATGGTCTGCACCAATCTACAGAACGACTCAAAATTTCTTAACGACGCTGCATTGACCATTCACATTTCCATCGTCACTTATAGAAAGTATATTATTATGTTATTTATATTTTGGCATTTTTAGAGAATTTTACCCGAAAAATTTGTTGACCAATTTAATTTGTATTTCACTTACAGAACACGAAGATCTCTGCAATGCGTAAGTTCTGGCACCTTAGTGAGGCGATTGGATTTTAGGTCACTGCAAAGAAACAAATATATTTATTAACACTGTAAATAATACAGTTATGGAATTATACATTTTTCTTTTCGGTTGGTAAATATATATAACAGTTTTTATTTCCTGAAATTGAGCGCATTCTTAATCTTCAACCTACCACTTTTTTGTACTTGATAGAAATATTCGTTTTAATTTGGTTCAATGTTGGTCCCCCATAGAAATCTATCAAGCAAATGTGGATTTTGTCTTTATTCCAATTGCATCAGCAGTTTTATAAAATATGTCCTGGATACTTTGTCAAAATTTGACAGATTAATTAATTACGTAGCCAAGTCATTAAGCTAGCGATAAATTCTTTGATGGCGAGGAATGATATACTGCAGGAATTCTGAATAATTAATTATATTCTTGCTTGAGTTTATTATTAGTGAAATACGGATAGAAGTTCTGGAAACATTAATATTAACATTATGTTATGATTTATGTTTGTAATGACATATTGTTATGTGCGTGTGTTATATTTTAAAGGGAAAAGTAACGTTGAGCATTGGTCGGGCTCGGGTGTATTCTGCCAGTCAACTTTGATTTCTTCTCAGGAAATCTTGGACGCCAAACCCAGTCTAATGTCTGGGTATGTCAACTAGCGGAGATCACGGTACTCAATTCTCAGAGTGTGGGTCATGGTTTTATAACATTCCTGAAAAGGCTGCACAAGGAATTCTACATAATAAAACACAGAGTAGAGTTGACAATCGGTACACTGTATTGAAATTATAAAATATAATAAAACAAATTGGATGGACTCACCACGGGACCAATGTCGTAATCTATGCTATTCCTAGCTACACTAATTAAGTTTTACTGCCGCCGTTCCCCCGATGTCGCGTGAACCAACACCACCTCCTGGTGGCAAGGGAGGTCCCAACCTCTGCGGCCCAGCATGTGCCTGCGACCTTCACGGCGGTCGCCCGGAAGGGATGATGGACCTGGACCCTCAGAGAAAGGGAGGAGTACCCAAACACTCCTCCAAATTGTATAGGAAGGCTCGTCAGCAATCGAGGCTAAGTATCGTTCAACCCTGCGGTAATCTCGGGTTTGTTCCATAAATAAACCCCCGGTGGGAATTCAATGTTTGCCCTGCATTCAATGACAGGCGCGGCGGGTAATTATTTACACCGATCTCTCGGATAAAGAGGTACTTTAAACATAACAATCGAACACCGCCATTAACTCGTGTTCACTTTTGGGGACCCGCGCGAAAACTCACATTTTACGTGAATAATCTTCGAAATTAATATATTTTCTTTTTTAAAAAAACACAACGTGTTTCCTTCCCCCGGATGCAGATGCCCAAAACTTGGATTTCAATCACATCGTATTTAAAACTTAATAATTAAGTGACCGTTGTTTTCACGGCGTACCGCACATTCCGCCGTCAAAACCAGAGTACGGAAACGGAAAAAAAACAAACGCCGCCTACCGACGCGTTGAACGAAAACTCCCCCAGCTTTGCCAACCTAACCAATAAAAATGCATTTAAAAAATAGTACCTAACTTACGATTAATACAATCGCTTCATAACATTACCCCCCTTCCCACAAAAATGTTTGCCCTCAAACAAAACTACCAAAAATCTAAACATGCCCTGAACTATCTACGTTGGTCCCAAGGAGTACCTGGTAATAAAATAAAAAGAAACAAACAGTAAATGTGAAATGCAAAATACAATTATCAGAAATGAAAAAGAAAAGAAAAATCCTTAAATAATACTCTTTTGACGAATGAGTGCATCGTAACCTCAATCGCGCCTATCCTGTGTGCAGGCCGGATAGTAGGTTTACGATGCAACCATTCTCGAACTTAAAAACTAGTAAACCAATATAACCTAAGAACAACTTCTTGTAAGATGATACGTGAATGGACAACAAGCACCCTCAGCACTGGGAAAAAAAAATCTGGGTGGTTGTAATATTCACTCTTACCGAGCACTACCATTGACGTATCATCTGGAACAGAACACATAAACTAACTTAAAAGATAAGTCTTAAAATTAAAAAAACATACATTTTTATGATTAAATCACTCCTCCAAATACGTCAAGTTAAATTCTATGCATTAGGCATCACTGTTCCAAACACTATCACTGAATTTATATAGCCTCTCTTAGGCCGAAAATATTTGATGGGTTTACCATCTACACTTCACTGAATTTATATCTTTTAGGATAAAAACTAACCCTCTTTTGGAAGAGTATTCCTAACTAACCTCCTATTCTGGTCCTTGGGTAAATAATATTTAACCAACAACAATTATACATTGTAAAGGTAATTTTAATAGTGTACAACCACCGCATCAGATGGTGCCAAATTATTTTTAATAGTATACAACCAACTGTTTTAGAAGGTGTCATTTGTTAATAAGATGTGCAGCTATAATTTAGTGCAAGTATACGTCCAACTCTATAGAAGGCGTAATCGGTAAGTAAAGAACAAATTTTATGGTTTTCACTGTAAACCGTTGTTCAACCATATAGTACATAATAACAATGTTATAAGCCTCTCAGGACAATAATAACAGAATACATCCAAAATCTTATTCAAATATAATTGATTCTACTTCCTATGTTGGCTTAAAATGTGGAAGGATATGTGATACCATATCGTCCCACATTATAAAATCTCAAAAAAAAAAAAATCTTATAAACCAGGTGGGCATTACAAAACATTTTCTGTAACTAATAAAAACAAAATTAAAACGCTTTTCCAAAAGCTGAGGCTTAGCTGACGCAGCCTATGTTTATAGAGTAAAACAATATTTTGACTATTTACCAATAAAACAGAAGAAGAAAGAAAAAAAAATGCTTTGAATTTTAGCAATTACTTGCGTAACCTGACAAAAATAAGGTCTAATAGTGTCAATGCACTGACGGTGAATAACAATAATTCTTCATTTAAAATCACTTAGAAAACAAAGAGATACAATCCCTGCGTCTCTGTGTTTTCTATGTAATCTGGAACAACAAATAATGACATTATCAAAAGCATGAACATGAACTCAAAAAAAAAAAGGTATGCCTGAAACTCGCAGAGATAGTGTGCGGATATGCCCGCGTATTTCAGGATACAAGACTTACAACTAATAATCCTAACTTAATCATCTGTTCAGCCGATATCCGAATTTGCGTCTGTTTTAGCGTTAATACTATGACAATTTATACATACACTTGCAGATATATAGTTTTAAATACATTCTCAACTCGAGCATTAGCACCAGAGTTGAGGATTTTATTGTAAGAAACAAACCAGCATCATCATTACCAATGTCAAACTTACAAAACACCCCCCGTGAAGTAATTACCCCATATCCGTAGAAATGAGCCTATGACAGGACTAATGACTGTCTGAACGCATGGAATCTCCATCTCGGTTGATCATACCGGATCGAAATTGAAATTGGATAAAAAAACTCATATTTATGGCAAAAAAAAAAATTTTAAAGTTAAATGTATGACATTTTATTTACTAGTTACATATTTTGTGTTTGTTTGCGAGTGTTTTGAATAGTTTCGAGACATACTTGTTTAATGTATTTTGTTTTGTATTAGACTTTAATTTAGACCTTTTTCAATGATGCTCGATACTTGATATGAGAAATCATGTTTTCGAGTCATGTGTGACTAATTTTAAATGGGCTAGAATTTTATTGGCTCATAACAACGTAGAGCATAACTTACGACAATATAAAGGTGTGCACGTATTAATTTAGACTTGTTATATCTGAGAAAATAGTTTTGTGATTTACCATAAATCACTACAAATAGTACCGTGTGAGAAAAACATAAAACTCGATTTTAAAAAGAGTTAATGAATACTTGTTGAATGTTGTGTCAGGGTTGGTCATAAAACTCCAAGAACAACCCGAACCACTCAAACAAGTTCCACACCACGTAGTACTTTGTGTATGCACATTGATCAGTGGCTGGCAATCCTTCCGCCTCCTATAGGTATCCTCCGTCTACAGGCAACGGATCCACTGCCCTCCTACTGACGATGTTGCACACCCTGTTCCGTACCAGAGTCAGCAACTCATGGCCTGTTGAGCAGACAGCAAGCATCTCTCGCCCTCTGTCTGTCATATAAGGTAAACGTAATCGACACCGGATCGATACGTTGCGGTTGGGGTACAAGCCCACCCTTACCTTTGGAACTTGATAATAATGACGTTTCGTCATTGTCTGATTATTTCTCCAAGTCTTAATACTATTTAGTGTAAATTGTCCTTTATTTGTAAAAGAATGATAATAAATATCACTTGATGTTGTTGTTATTGTTATTGCTGTTAATGTACGTTGTTGTTGTTATTGCTATATAATTTTTTTTTTTTTTTTAAATGTGTATGTTGCCCATTTAAATTAATATTTTTTTTAGTTTATTAAAATCAATATGTAAGTAGCTCATTTAAATATAAAATTTTTTGTCCATTTAAATTAATATGTAAGTAGCTCATTTAAATATAAAAAATTTTGTCCATTTAAATTAATATGTAAGCAGCTCATTTAAATATAAATTTAAAACGTCAGTTAGACATTAGTAAATAAACAATTTACAAGTATAATTTATAGTAGGTTTTGACAAAACCTTATACAAATTTCCCACTCGAAGCAAAAATGAATTACCCGCATTGTCATTAAAATCTCAATAAATATCTTAAATATTTGAATAATCTTTAATAATCATCCTCCATTCCTATTTAAACACATAATAAATTGATTTGTCTTCGGCTATCAGGTATTTTGACATGTAAACACAACATAAGCCGAAGTCATAGATAAAATGTAACGAGAAACCGTCATAGACAATCCGAGGTATTCTTAGAACAGCTAGTACTGATTAGTTCCGAAAAGAAAAAAAAATATATAGAGCTCTACCTAGCACATTGTCCATAGTCTATGACCGATTTCTATGCATTCAAACAATAACAATGAAAATGACAATCCATTTTAGGTTATAGGAGGTAGGTATTTCAGATACTATGCATAACTGTGTGGTATTGAAAAAAAAAACCAATAAATACGAGATTAATCATTTATAAGGTACCCACAATATTATTACGCATAGTATCTCTTTACGAATTCACGCCGGTAATAGTGCCAGCGAATTGAAATAATGAGATTTGTTGTCATTTCCAAACACCGTCACTGCAATCATAGGTTATGACAGCGACCAAGTTTAATAATAACAAACGAAATTAAGACCTCCACTGAACAGATGAATAATAATTTTTTGGGCTCTTTACATTACAGGGCGAAGAAAACATTTTCAGGAATGCTATAAATCGTGACCAGACAGCGTATGGAGCGCCATATTGTTATGTTTTATGTTTGTAATGACATATTGTTATGTGCGTGTGTTATATTTTAAAGGGAAAAGTAACGTTGAGCATTGGTCGGGCTCGGGTGTATTCTGCCAGTCAACTTTGATTTCTTCTCAGGAAATCTTGGACGCCAAACCCAGTCTAATGTCTGGGTATGTCAACTAGCGGAGATCACGGTACTCAATTCTCAGAGTGTGGGTCATGGTTTTATAACATTCCTGAAAAGGCTGCACAAGGAATTCTACATAATAAAACACAGAGTAGAGTTGACAATCGGTACACTGTATTGAAATTATAAAATATAATAAAACAAATTGGATGGACTCACCCCGGGACCAATGTCGTAATCTATGCTATTCCTAGCTACACTAATTAAGTTTTACTGCCGCCGTTCCCCCGATGTCGCGTGAACCAACACCACCTCCTGGTGGCAAGAGAGGTCCCAACCTCTGCGGCCCAGCATGTGCCTGCGACCTTCACGGCGGTCGCCCGGAAGGGATGATGGACCTGGACCCTCAGAGAAAGGGAGGAGTACCCAAACACTCCTCCAAATTGTATAGGAAGGCTCGTCAGCAATCGAGGCTAAGTATCGTTCAACCCTGCGGTAATCTCGGGTTTGTTCCATAAATAAACCCCCGGTGGGAATTCAATGTTTGCCCTGCATTCAATGACAGGCGCGGCGGGTAATTATTTACACCGATCTCTCGGATAAAGAGGTACTTTAAACATAACAATCGAACACCGCCATTAACTCGTGTTCACTTTTGGGGACCCGCGCGAAAACTCACATTTTACGTGAATAATCTTCGAAATTAATATATTTTCTTTTTTAAAAAAACACAACGTGTTTCCTTCCCCCGGATGCAGATGCCCAAAACTTGGATTTCAATCACATCGTATTTAAAACTTAATAATTAAGTGACCGTTGTTTTCACGGCGTACCGCACATTCCGCCGTCAAAACCAGAGTACGGAAACGGAAAAAAAACAAACGCCGCCTACCGACGCGTTGAACGAAAACTCCCCCAGCTTTGCCAACCTAACCAATAAAAATGCATTTAAAAAATAGTACCTAACTTACGATTAATACAATCGCTTCATAACAATTACTTAAATAACAATTATAATATAAATATAGACATGTTTTAGATTTTATCTCTCCTGAGACGTAATGAAATTGATTGACTTGATATTATAAAATATAGGTCGTTAAATTTTAGAATTTTTTTACATCGCTTCTGTCTATTTTGTGGACGAAACAAAATTTAAAGATGAAACAATGGTTTGTTCCTTCGATGGTTCGTCTTGTGACGATAAGTATGTCGAGCTATATATTTACAGGGTGTTAAGGGACGTACTTGACTTACTTTAACCAATGATTCCTGACATTATTTGGAGTAAAAAATGTACATGAAATTTTGGTCTCCGGTGACTTTTTTTGACGACTTTTTTTTTTTTTTTCAAAAACTTTTTCTTCAAAATCAAACAAAAATTTTTTCTTCCGCATGTCGTCACTGGTCACTCAGCCGGGTGTCCGACGAACCCCTTACCCCGCCTCCAACTGTTCAACAACTACAATTTTTTTATGTTTTTTTGTAAAAAAAAAAAAAAATCAAGAATGTCACCGGAGACCAAAATTTCATTTACATTTTTTACTCAAAATAATGTCAGGAATCACTGGTTAAAGTGAGTCAGGTACGACCCTTAACACCCTGTATAATGAATAATTATACTCTTGTTTGAGTTTATCGTTAGTAAAATACGTGTTGAAATTCCAGAAATATAAATGTAAACTATATTAATAACAATTAATTAATGCATGTGGACATTTTTCGGTTCGTTATTCTAAATATAAACATAAATATGTGTAAGATATAAACATAAAAATATAAACATAAATATGTGTAATCTGCCGTGAAGACGCCACGAAACTGATTAGCTTGATGTTTTAAAATGAAAATCGTTAAATTTTTGGATTTTTTTTATATCGCCTCTCATATTTTAGGTATATTTTCTATTTTGCGGACCAAACAAAATTTAAAGATTTAAAAACGGTTCATTCCTTCGATTGTTTCACTTTTGAGCGCTCGCAAAAATAAGTAGGTATGTCAATATGTATAGGATGTGTAATAGACGTGATTTATAATATACGAAAGTGATAAACAACCGTTTATGTATAGTAAATATTTGTTTTTCAGTTGTGTAATATTAAAAACACGTTTTTTATTAAGGGGAAAATGTTTAGTTAAAAATTTTATAGTTCGCATTAGTAAGTCAAAAATTCCATTGCCGAAACGCTAACATAAACACATATTTCGAATTTTAAATAAAAAACAGGCAAAAATATTAACTTGTCTTTTGGTAAAATGAGTAAACTATTTAACTAACTTTTAAACCAAATCATAAAGTTCTATTTTTCATGGTTTTGATGAAAATAATTATTTACATCTAGAGCGGCACATAGAAAAATATTTTATGGTTTGAATTTGGAATATGAGACAACATTTTCACGAATTTACAAAATTAGAAAGTTTTTGAAATATTTTGAAAAATATTAAAACTAACTTAACCTAAAAATATGAACCAAAAAAGCAACTTCCTACTAACCCTTATATATTTTTACGCACCAGATTTAAATGTCCGGGTTTAATTTTCCCCACAGGAAAAACTAAACCCTTTCACACACTTCCCAAATGATCATCTGGTCAATACACGTTAGGCAATTGCACTATATGTATTATAATTACAAAACAATACAAGAACAACATGTCAACCTACCAGAGACCAGATGGGAAAAAAATTCACCGACTCCAGATATTTTCATATCAGAGGGTTCGGCTCTGTGGAATTCCTAATTGAACCTATAAATCCTACTGATCCCTCAATATAAATATTTAAAAAATCTTTTGTAATCCTACATGTATTTAAAATTACCGATTTTTGCATTTTTATGTATAAATTCTTTGACAAATCTAATACGCCTAAATTTTGAATCAGAGACCTAGGTATAATGCCAGTAGCCGAAATAACAAATGGTAATATTTTTATATTCCGAGAATGCCAAATTCTTTTAATCTCATTTCCTAAATCTGTGTATTTTCTAATTTTTTCAGAAACAGTTTTTTGAATATTACAGGAATTTGGAATAGCTACATCAATGATATAAGTTATTTTTTTAATTTTGTCATGTAAAACTATATCAGGTCTATTATGACTAATTGTTCTGTCTGTTAGTATAGTTTTATCATAATATATTTTATAAAATTCATTTTCTAAAAATGAATTTGGTTCATATTCATAATATGGTACTATATTACGGCAGTCAATCAAGTTATGTTTAATTACCAAACTTTGGTGGATTATTTTTAAAACCTGATTGTGCCTAAATGTATACTCGGCGGCGCTAATATAGAACATCCCGATATAATATGTTCTATAGTTTCCGGAAAAGCCAAACATTTTCTACATAAATCATCAATTTGATTTATATCTTTGATTATATGCTTCCTATAATTTTTAGTATTAATGACTCTATCTTGAATGGCAAGCATAAATCCTTCTATTTCTGCGCTCAACTCTCCAATACTCAACCATTTGTTTGACGAAAGTTTGTCAACATACGTTTGGTTGAGATAATTGAAGTGTTTTGCATGAATAATTTTATTTGACCAGGAATCTAATAATTCCTGGTTAGTATTTATAAGAATGTTGGCATTCTCGTCATATAAATTTAAAGGTGTAATGTTTCTATCTGCCTTACAAATTATTTTGTGCATTTCTGAGCTATTAGCTTTCCTATGGAAAAAATTTCTAAGCATTTCTACCTGATTGTGTTTCAAAGATGTTATTTTGACTATACCTCTACCTCCTAAATTTCTAGGTAAATTAATTCGTTCTATAGCTGAATTTGGATGATGGCAATTAAACTTTGTTAACGTAGTTCTAATTAATCGTTCTAAACTATCTAAATCTGTATTGGACCATTTAATTATGCCAAATGAGTACGTTAATAAAGTATATACTAACCTTTCTATTGTATGAAATCATTTGATTTCTATAATATAAACAATATTCACACTATACCCAGAATTGCGTTATGGTGAAGCTCTTAGCAAAATCACTATTTTCGATTAATCTTTACAACGAATCGGTTAACGTGATGAATACAAAAAAATATTTTTTAATTAAATTGAAGCTTTGTCTATCGTTTCGCTTGATTGGATTTTTGAAAATATGTAAATTATACTATTAAAAAATAAGTATCAAACATTGCAATAAAACATAATAACGCATTGTTTAATTGGAAAATAAGAGCACATGTACGAAACAACCTTGAAAAATTTACTGTAAAGCTAAGATAAAATTTGTGATAGTTTTCTTCGATATACCTTTTTCTTTGTTATAAAATTATTCACATAATAAATAAAAAAAATAAAAAAAACTAATTTGCGCTCAAACCAATTTACAATATCCGTTTGTCAAGCCGTTTTACCTATAATCGTGTAACAAGATATACTAACATTAGAAAAAACTGGCTTACTTATTCTTCTTAAATCCGAAGGATTAACTTACAGAGCTTTTAGTTTTGGACAGGTCATGCAGAGAGTGTGGGGCACAGCCTCGATGGCGGCTCGGTCCAGTCTCAAGGTCTCCAGGGCTCCTGTGCCGTTGAGACTTGGGAATATGGTGAGGTCCCGGGCATCTGATAAGGTCCTGGAAAAATCCAAAGTCTTCAAAATTTTGACTGGGAAAAAAACTAAAGAACATATCTATATATCTAGGTTAGAGTTCTATGGTCTGGAGGGAGTGATTCCATGGCATCAGCATTAGGCGAATATTTTGAATGGGAAGGAAGCGTCACGAGACAAGGAAATTTTGTTAGAGAAAAGGAAAATAGGTACTTTTTTACATTAGCTCCACATAAAAGTAACTCAACAATGAAACTTTGGGGAGGATCTTTTTAAGGAAAGAACGGAGAGGAACTTCTGGGAAGGAAAAAGGCATCAGGGGTAGGAAGGAATCTGGAGGTCAGTGTGTCCAGGAATGACGGATGAATTTAGCCTTTCAACTACGGTGCATGACGATGGGACGAGAGAGTCCGGCTGGAAAGGTCAATAGGCCTTCTTCAATCGGTCTCTCTCGATCCGGCTCGCCACGCAAAATGTGGACAGATGCACCTGCCGCCAAGACCGACAATCCGTGAACCAGGAACCCCTGCTAAGTCACCAAACATAGCGAACAACTTGGGGTGCCCTATGGCAGAGGTGTTGGTTATTCCGTAAAGAGTTCCTGTGGCGGCGGTACCCATACCCGCCTCCTAAATTGTGAAAAAATTTGTAAAAATGCGTGTACTTTAGATCAATGCTAGGAATAAAACAGTCAACACAGCATGACGGTTTAGTAATGACGTGTTCGGACTATGCGTTACAAGTTATTTGAGTATAAACGTGAGTATCGGATTCTTGTTTATACCCGTGGAAGAAGGGCCTAGTCTTTTTTTTCAGCAAGGAAAAATTAAATCGCGTGTGGCTCAATAATGAAGTGTTTTCAGTTTTTCCTTAAGATAAAAATTATATAATTTTCTTGGATGTAAGATTGAGCGAAATGATGTGTTTAAAAATTATTTCAATATTACAAATATCAGGTACCTAAAATAATATTTATTTACTTACAGTGTTCTTAATTTAGGAAGAAAACTAAAGGCGTGCGGGTCCACTCCAACCAGAGGATTGCCTTTCAGCTCCAGGAGGACTATTTCAGGAGATTTCTGCAAAACGCCGTATGCTATGTACTTTATCCGATTACCGGATATGGACCTGCAACAAAAATATCATTAAAGTTATGTAATAACACTTTTAATTCGATTTAAACAAAATAAATTTGTAGAGGAAAAATTCGTAACGAAGTTAAACTTTTTTTACGTTTACGTCAGAAGTGGAATTTGATACTTAGCAAAATGTTTTTTTGTGATATAAAATAAACAATTTCAAAATCATCTGATTCACCTTCAATACTATAAAAGACAATTATTTGCGTTTGGCGCGATTTTAATAACGTAAAATGCAAATCTTCTTTCGCTGTATGGGATGACAGCTGACAGCCATTTACAATAATTTATGACCGTATTCTATGACATTTTGTATAGAAATTTTGACTGCAGTTTTTTCCATCGCATCGAATGCAAATAGTTGTATTTTGTACTAATAAAGGTGAATCAAACGGTTTTTTATAAAAATAATATTCGTATTAAGCACAAAAATTTACCATTCAAACAAATAAAATTCCAGTCAATTTGGGAGGCGGGTAAGGGTAACGCAGCCCTGGGAACCATTTATTGGATAAAAAACACCCCAACCGTAGTCACTCCAAGTGTTTTGCTACGTATGGTGACTTAGTAGGGGTGCCCGGGTTTACGGGGTGAGGTTCGTGTAGGTCTTGGCGGCTAAAGCGTTTGCCCACTCATTATGTGGTGGGCCGAATCGGTAGAGATTGGTTGAGGGAGACCTAGACTTCTCCAGCCGGACTTTCTCGAACCATCGCCACACATTGGATGAATTCATACGTCCGTCACTTCTGGACACACTGTACAGATTTTTACCCACCCCTCATACCTTTTTCCGTCCCAGGAATCAATCTCCTTAATTTCCCCCCACCAAAAAAACCAAACGACTTGGGGTGAACTATGGCAGAGGTATTGGTTATCCAAAAAAATGTTCCGTTGATCACATTGTTTATTAAACTAAAGTCAAAATTATAACTATTCCACTTTTTAAAGTTACATGTTACTTTGTATACTTACAGCTCTCTTAGTTTTGGCAGTTGGTGAATAGCCGAAGGAATGTCTCCAAGAAGATTGTCGTCGAGTTCCCTGAAAATTAAATTCAAAATTTAAAAAAAATAACAAAGCCAAATTTGCCTGCGGCGCTTTTATAATTTTAATAATTTGTCATAAAGACTTGAAAGTACCCTACGTATACGTGACGAAAGTCAAGTATTTTGTTTTAACGCATATTAATGTTGTAAAAATATGCTGTGCTTTACGTTCATTGATTGAACGATAAATGTTGGAAAGGCTTATATAATGATAACCCTGTCAATTAAACTGATAAAAATAATGGTTATATCCACCGCAAAGCTTCGAGATAAACCACACCGTATTAAGTAAAAATACTGAATGACGTGACAAATATCTAATCTTCAGGAAAAATTTAAATACTTCTCTGTAATCTGCCATACGCAGGACAAAATGTATATAAAATATTACAGATTTAAGAAATATCCTATTTCATACATCGCAATATACGAGGGCTGTCCGTAAGGTCTCCAAGGTGCTGCGGTCGCGAGGAACAAGTTTACCCGAGATCTGGTAACACTGCGTGTAGAATGGTTTCCCTACGCCATATCCCCACCACGCTGCACTCTCTGCGATACTTAGTCTTGACGTGGCAGCCTTTCGCGTTGGAGCTTCGGCTTGCGGCACCCGACAGGTGTGAATTACGCTCTATAATTAGTCTTCTGTGCAAATAACAAAACCCCGGTAGAAAATCATTCTTAGATACTTGAAGTATATGGAAAACAGGGTATGAATGCGAAAACGTGGGCAAATGGTGCAGAAAATTTAAAAGCGTGCCAGACTGCCATCGGTTTCAGACGAAAACATTGCCAAAGTGGAAAAAACAATGATTGCAGATCGACGGGTGACGGTTTGGGAACTCTGTGATGCGATCCCTGATGTGAGTAAGACCACTATTGACAAGATTTTGACAGAAAATTTGGGAGAGCACAAAGACTGCTCAAGGTGGGTCCCAAAATGCTCACCAAATATCAAAAACAACAACGGGTTGAAGCAGCCCGCGAATTCCTTGAGTGCTACGACGTCGATGGCGAAGAATTCTTGGACTCAATTGTGACTACGAACGAGACCCGGATACACTAAACGACTAAACGACACCAGAGACAAAGGAACAATCCTAGTGGCGTCATTCAGATTCGCCGAAGCAAAGGTTAAAAACGAATTACAGAGCGTAACTCACACCTGGTGGATGCGGCGAGTGGAAGCTCCAACGCGAGACTAAGCGTCACAGAGGGTGCAACGTGGTGGGGATTTGGAAAGGAGAAACCAGGCTAGACGCCAGTGTTGCAGGATTGCGTGTAAAATCGTTCCTCGCGACCGCAGCACCTTGGAGTCCTTATTTTACGGACAGCCCTCGTATCATTGAAGACAATATTAGTAACTCTCACACGAAAATTTAAAACAGAAAAAGAAAAAAAACACTAGGAATTTAATCCAGGACTTGCCGGGGATTCGCTCTACAGTGAGCTAATTCGGCCCTATCCCCTTCGGATATATTCAACTGTAACATACTTCGATTAAAAACATTTTCTTCTTTTTCTTAACGCATATTTTTTATTGGCTGCTATCTTTATGAACAATATTTTTGTGAAGCAAAGTCTCGTCCTGGATTTAATTCCTAGATGCGACCGAATCCGATTTTTCTGCTTCAAATTGTCGTTTGAGAGCCGCTAATATTTCAATGATTGAATATTTCAATTTGAGCTTTCATTCATCAAGTTTTTCCAAAAAAAAGGTATATATTTAAACAAAAAATTTGGTAACTAATAAAATTTAAACACAATTAAAAAATATATTTATTTCATACTTGATTTGCTCTATTACTTATTTTTACGAAACAGACAAAGTGCTCTGAATCACGATCATTTTTCTAGTCATAAATATTTGATGTTGTATTTGGCCAATGAAGGAAACTTGAGAACAAGATAGAAGTTATACAGAACATAGCTATGATAAATATACTTGGGAAAGGCAAATAAGCAAGGGAATGAGAGAGGAATTAACTTGGATTTCAATAAAAAAGATACTGCGATTCAATCAATGTGTTAATTTTTGTGCATAGTCATGAAAAACTGAATGCCGAAATACTTAAAGGATGTATTTAATAGAGATATACATAAAAACGAAACCAGAAATGTAAATAGAGTAAAAAAGTGTGTCACAGAACTGCCTAATGCATTGAGGACTAAAAAAGTATGAGGAAAGGCGTGGAAGGAAGAATGTATGTATTTAAAAAGGGATGTTTTGCTTACTGTAAATAAAAATGAAATGTTGCCTTGAACATATTAGTTTATCTACTACTAGCAGACCCGGCCACACGTTGCTGTGGCTAACGAAATACAACGCCATTACCCAACCTTTATAAAATCCACACTACCCGCTTGCCAGCTGTCCGCTGCCCGCTGCCTGAATTGAATTTTTGAATTTCTCGGCTTTTCTCTACTATAATAAGCATGTATTATACATATAAACCTTTCTCTTGAATCACTCTATCTATTTATTTATTTATTTCAACGCCATAAAATGGCTATTACAATCCGGTGATACATGATACATGATACACAGTGATACACAGGGGGGTAATTACAATGATAATAATGTAAATTAGACAAAGTACAAATGTATGATAACAACTAGTATTTAGTTATAGGATACAAATATGTTTTACAACAAAAAAAAAAGATTATGAGCTCGTACAAAATACACATTTTTATGCAGAGTAAAAAAAAGGTGAAACTATTGGTGAAAACCGCATGAAAATCCGTTGCGTAGTTTAAAAGATCTACGCGCACATACATTTTGAGCGACTTCATTTTATACTATGTAATAAACCTTCCTCTCGAATCACTCTATCTATTGGTGAAAACCGCATGAAAATCCGTTGCGTAGTTTAAAAGATCTATGCGCACATACATTTTGAGCAATTATATTTTATACTATGTAATGATGATGATGATGATTGTATTATAAAATAACTCAATAAAAATATAAGAAAAATCCGTTCAAACTTTTAACGCCAGAGCTCATCGTTCGAGAGATTTTGATCACGTTTGGCTTAAGATTTCAAATAAAGGGAAAGCAATATTGACGTAATCATCTTATCTTTACGTCATGTTTTAACTAATATCTGACTATCAATATATTAACTAAAACATCCCATATTATTGTTATCAGTGCTGCCAAATATTATGTAAGAGTTTGTTTGCACATATCGATGTACTTCCTCTGATGATAGTATTTTTATTATTTATTGGCCACTGTTTATATTATGTAAACATCCGTTACATTACGAAGAATCTGATAAAACGATTTAATCATGTGGGTAGTTCTGCAAACCAGAAAAAAATGTTTTGATTTTTTTTGCCCGTTTACCGGTGTATTTCAGAATTGTTTATTTTTTACCACTGAATGCTAAAAATAAAACCGTTTTTAATCAATCTTCCCTTTGCCATCTCTGCAAGCCTAAAACTGTCATGTTAAATAATTGATAACATCCGTTGCCGAGCGGATCTCTCTGTCTCTGAACCCAAATATTATTGGCTCAAAAGCCCGTAGGGAATAACAGATTTTGACGAGTACCAAGGAACATTATTTAAACCACTTCCTTATTTGGGAGGGGAACCATTTATTGGATAAGCAACACCTCTGCCATAGATCACCCCACGTGGTTCCCTACGTTTGGTGACTTAGCAGGGGTGCCCGGGTTCATGGGGTGAGATTTGTCTGGATCTGGCGGCGATTGACCTAGACACACTGAAACCTAGATTACTACCCAACCTTTTTTTCCCTCCCAGAGCTTCCTCTCCTTCCTTTTAATAAACAGACCCTCCATGCAGCATCCCCAAAGATGACATAGGCCCTGAAAGAAATTCTTCTTCTCAGGGCCTCCTGTGTGCAGCTAATGTAAAAAAACGTACAGATTGAGAATTACTTTTACTATCTCCCGGAATCCATTCACCATTCGGAATCATGGTTGCTTGAAATTTCTTTAGCTATGTGACGAGACTAGACCTAAGCAGCGAAATTCTTTCAAGCCATTTTCGTCCCCTTCCCGTGGAAAATAATTTCCATCATGGCCTGTGTCATCTTTGGGGATTCTGTGTGGAGTGCATTTTTAAGAAAGGAAAGTGGGGAAGTTCTAGGCAGGAGTAAGTTATATTATGAGGCATGGGTAGGAATCTGGGGGTCGGTTTGTCCAGAAGTGACGGACATATGAATCTATCCCTAACATTGCGGCGCAAGGCGATGTTCCGAGAGAGTCCTGCTGAAGAGACTCAACCAGTCTCTCTCGATTTCACCTCGATTTCACCACGAGTCCACCACGCAGCAGGTGGGCAGACGCATCTACCGCCGAGACCCGAACAAACCTCACACCATTAACCCGGATATCCCAGCTAAGTCACCAAACTTAACTGCCATTCCTCAAATTTAGAAGCCCTAGTTTGGCTGATTCTGGGCAGTTAAAAGTTTTGAGCAATTCCTTTAATTGTCGGTCACAAAGATTTTCACTCACTTGGTAATCTTAACTTATTTTTGTAGCCGCACTCCTCCGAAACGGCTTTACCGATTTTTATGAAATTTTATATGTATATTTGGTAGATATGAGAATAGGTTTTAAAGTATATTTCAAAACCCTAGGTGAATAGGCTGTCCTTATCCAGAAAAAAAATCTGTTTTTTTGACAAAATTTCTTTTCGTATTTTTTTTTTATTTGGCATCCAAAAATACCTATAACGCCAAATTTTAACCCTCCTACCCCACCTTCCCATTTTTTAATCGCGATTTTATTATTTCTGTATGAACAAATTTAACCGTCTGTCGTATTTCAAACAGAACGAAATTATTTATATTTTTGAATGACGCTTCATCGAACTTTCATCCAACATGCGCAAGACATTCACGAAAAGCGTCGCGTCATTTTGATATTTCCTTCGGCATCATGTTATCGCGTGAGCAAACCATCGAGCTTATTTGTGTTGGCTAAAGACGGACTGACAAAAATATCGTACACTCAATTGCTCTTCGAAATTAATATTGATTTTCTTTATTTCATTTTCCTACTATAGTTGATTTTTTTTTGTCGGCGGTCATCGTCTACAGCGCTCCATTCCTCTTCCTGTCAGGTCCCAACCCCACACACATACACACATCAATAAATACATTAGTTATTTTTTTATGTAACAACCAAAATATTCAATAGACATAATTTATATGGCAGAATAACATTTGTCAGGTCAGCAAGTACTATATAAAGATCTAAATATTCCATTTGAGAGTCCGGAATTGTTGGCGTTGTTAAACTTTCGGATTCCACTTCGTAAAAATGGAAGTATGAATTATTTCAGTGCAAATATTCTGCGACTAACTACCATAATATGTAGATACTCCTAATTGCCAAAAAGATCCTACTATCCCTAACTAAATGTAAACATTGGTTCTGATTATTCCTTTGCTTGGCAATATAATACTGATCATTGAGAGTTTTCAATAATACTTCGTTTCGTCGTGATTACGAGGTCGCGTTTCAGTTGCCTTGTTGACATGTTGCCATGGTAGCGGCTCACGACCTGTGTGCGGACCGCCAATGAAATTCACAAGTTTCTTTCATGTAGATAGCGATTGCGTCGCCAGCTATTTTTTTTTAATTTCTCCATGAGCGGATGGCCTAAGTAATCGTTCGAGTTTTAGACCTGAATGGGGGATAGTTCTACTGACCTCTGTTGAGACATCTTAAAACTACATATAACTACCTATTCTAACGACATCTGTTGAGAGATAATGTTTTTTTTACTCTAATGACACCTGAAGAGAAGCTTTGAAATTATGTACATATTATGGGGGTACATCGAATACATGTATTATGTAATTAATTATTGTATAAAATTTATCAAAATTTATGTATCTTTTTGTAAATAAAAAAAAAAAAAAAAAAAAAAAAAAATTCACATGCACTACACTGGGGCAATTCAGTTATGTATAGAAAGAACTCTATATTTGTTACGGTGACCGGACAACCCAGAATAAAACCAACTCAGAAGCACCTCAGAAAGGTCATTGAGAGTGATGATAAAAAAAACGATTAAATAGTTTAAGTTAGGTTAAGGTCACCGGCTATTTTAAAAAAAAAATTTCATAGCTTTTAATGACCTTTCTGAGGTGTTTCTGAGTTGGTTTTATTCTGAGTTGGCATGGAACCATTTGTTACTACTCCCATGTAAATGCCTCTAAAAGTACGCTAATAAATAAAATAAATTAATAAATTTTAAATTGTTGTATTTTTTTAACAAAACGGAATTAAATAATCAGCTTTGGCCACCGAGTTCAAAAAATTTGAGGTACTGAAGGCCAATGAATCTGGAAATTACTGAACTTACACTAGAGGAGGTATAATATCACCAAACCGCGTTATGTAAATAGTGCAATGCTATTATTATTAGCACAGTAATAGCTATTTTTCTAGAATAGTGATTGATTTCAATAATATATCTCGATAAAGATATCATCACAAGATTATTATTATATGCCGAAGTAAATAATGACGACCTATCCCGCGAAGACCTTCCAACGCAGAAGTAATGTTGTTTATTCGGTTTGATGAAAGCGGTGATCCGAGAATTCAGGGTAAAATCAACTACTAAAAGCTGGGATAGCATTATTTTGGCCAAGTGAATCAGTAAAGGAACTAGAGACTGTGTATTGCATTGGTTATTTATCACGTTAGAGAAATCGTTTCGTGAAGACAATATTTCGAAGTGGTCATAAATATTTTAACGTGAAAACGTTTTTCAAAATGCTCCAATGCTAAAGTTTTACTAAAGATAGCGAAATTTTACGAAACGCTTTTGTTGTCGCCAAATTTTAAATATTCCTCGAGGCCCAAAGGTTGTGGCGCTAAGTGACGTGTATATAAAAAAATAGACATGGTACGTTATTGTTAGTGCGCTTACGCCATCGAGCGGAAAAGGGGGTAAGATAAGAGCCTCGAAATTCAATCAGATACAACTCCGCAACGGAAAGGGTTACATGATTTTTTCGTGTGTCGTCTAGGTGCTCTACAAAATAAGTAAGGTTGATAAACATAAATTATGCCAGGTTATGAAAAAAAGATGTTTTTAAGCTAATATTAAGGTAGTGTAATATATTAACCACTCCAATATTTTGTTCGATGGGAAATTTAACAAACAAACAACGGGAAAAAATCTAAAAATGGGAAATTTAAAGCTCTGACTAATTTTTGCTCCAATAGGAGAGACAATCATAAAAATAAATAAAATAAAGTAAAATAAACAATCATAAAATAGTAAATACAAGTCTTATAATGTTTAGCAAAGTTATTCATGTGGGGAAACATTTTCAAAGCATGATAATGACAAAACCTAGTGTATTATTGAAAGGTGAATGAAGCTAGTTAAGAAGGCCGTCAATATAATTAATAACGTAATAAGTTTATCTGGTAGTCCTACGATTAATTTGTTCCGTCAACCTCTGCTAAAATTATTTCCCCCCCTATTACCTACCCCTCTTTTAATAATTTGTCACAATTTTTCCAGTTGTATCTCTTTCTTGTCACCAATAAGGCGTCTTCGCCTTTTCTATTCGTTTCTCTTTCTCTAATTATAATATTTATGTAGGTACATGTGTGTGTGTGTGTGTGTGTGGGTTTGTAATTATTATTAATTACTATACAAGCCCCGATGAAACTTGAGACAAGCGAAACCTGGTTGGGTGTCATTTAATAATTCAATAAATGTGCTGTATAACCAAAAATGTTTTTTCATAATTTGGAAGATGGTTTTTGTAATGTTCTTTAATTCCGGAGATTGAGATTACATGAAATTTATTCCAGGAAAACTCCAATAAAGATGGATTTTTTTATCACATGTTGCGAATATTTGAATTCAAGGCTCAGGAGGCTTCAAGGAGGGCCGTGACTGACCTCGTTGGAAGTTTATACCATAAGAAGTCAGGAGAGTCTACGGCAGCCTTTGGCTGACCGCCACTGCCACCTCCAACCGAAATCTTGACCAATGACAATGCACGTCTGTGTTGCCCACTTCTAACAACAAATATTAAATATTTAGTACCTGACGCAAATCATCTTGCAGGGGTTGAAAGTTAGACCTTCAGGAAATTATTTATATAGCAATTACAAGTTGCTTTATTAACGTTATCATAAGCCTTTAGGATGAATATTTAACTGGACCAGACGTCCCTACTATAGAACGCTCTAAGTTATTCTGAAGCTGGGAGCCAAAACACTGTAGGAGTCCAGCGGTCTATCACACGCCATCGGCTCTTTCCGTAACCCTTCGTGCAATACACGAAAGACGATAGACGAAACTCTTCTAAAGTACTGACATCTGTTAAGATACCTAAAAACTACATATAACTAATTACTTCTGTTGAAAGATTGAAGAAACTACGTATATAATCCTGCTGTGTGAATAATAGCTGTGTGAATCTTGGTACCTTATAGCGGTGATGATTTATAATAAATAAACAATACACAACACAACTTGTACGACGCACGAAATAATGCACCAATTTCACTATACCTTTAACAAAGTAGCACTAGTAATTTGTAGTTAATGTTTTCATATTTTAACAGGAGTAGTTCAAGACACGAGCGCGGTGTATATTCGTATTGTAGTATAATATAAAATGTACTGAAAACATGTATTAAAATCAGCAAAAATAATCATGTTTGTGCATAATTTTTTACACATTGTAGTTACAGCGCATAAATAAATATAAAAAAAACCACATATATATTATTACATACATAAATTATATCTTAACCTATAACCTAACACATAACTTCATCTCTTTATATTGTTAATCTTATTGTAATTCCTCCAACTTGTTATATGTTACCTGGCTAATTCGGCAAATCCGAATATACTATATGCTACCAGGTTCTTTTTCATTATATTTTTTTCTAATGTAATTATGTAATGTATAATATGAAATAAACCTGTCAATTAGTCTGTCCTGGAAGGAGGAAACTTTCTTAGTTGGGCAGGCAAATCTTCCTAACGTGTTATTTGTACTTTCATTTGTGTCTATCTATAGTAAATAAAAAAAATCCTAAATTCCACAGTATTTCATATTGGTACTGCATCCGTGCTTTTATTTAGTAATCTTATGTCCACGGAAGCAAGTGGAATAAGTAGGTTAAAGTGAAGAGGAGTGGTGTGAAGTTTTATGGACGACAGGAAATCAAAGACGAAGTCAAAAGAGTCAAGAAATCGAAAATATACTCCGGAAGTTTGAATTTTGTGGAATAAATGCATGAAATGTTGCGGGAAGTGCAAAAATATTGGAAAATAAGAAACCAGAAAACCAACGCTGTGATTCTAGTTGTGAAATTTTATGTGTTTCGTTATTATTTATGTCACAATTTCATGGCTTTCAATGTAAGGTCTTCAACAGAAATGCGATGAATCTTGTGATGGTTTCCGACGTGTCTTTGATTGCATTTAAGAGTATGCCGCAAGCCAAAAAAAAAATATATATATATATTCTTAATGTGCCTTATATTGCCACGAATATAGGTAACGGCATAAAAATCGCTTGGAAAACGGAATAAAGAGGTCACTTCAAGCGCGATAGTGTTATACATGTGTCTATCCTTCCCGTAATGAGTTTTTTCTTAACTCATTGGGAAAAATGTGTTACCATGTTTTTTGTAATACTTCTTCTTTGCGTGCCGTATCAGGTCCCCCCGACGTTGGCGATCACTCTTGAGAATGTCTCTCTGTCTTGCGCTGCCCGGAATAGCTCCTCCACACTTCTAATGCCGGTCCACTCTCGTATATTACGTAGCGAAGACATTTGTCTCCTACCAGGCCCTCGGCGACCCTCTATCTTGCCTTTCAATATCAAATGGAACAAGTGATACTTCTCCCCTCGAAGTATATGACCCAGATATGAAATTTTCGTGATTTTTATTAATTTAAGCAGTTCTCTATCTGCTCTAGCAGGCCTGAGAATTTCTGTGTTGGTGATCATGTCGGTCCATGGGACCTTGAGCATTCTCCGGTGAAGCCACATTTCAAAAGCCTCTAACCTGTTCATGGTATTTACTTTCAAGGTCCATGTTTCACATCCATAGAGCAAGACCGACCACACATAACATTTTAGCATTCTCTATATAATACATTAAAATTAATATTTGTAATACATTAAAATTAATTAAATAAATAAAAAATAGTGGTTTTTATTTATTAAGAAAAAAAAGTGAATAAATTTTAACCGCCGCTGCCCGCATATCTACCGATTTTTAAGATCTGAAAAAAAAAAAAATGTTATTTTCAAAGATATTATCTACACATCCTCCATACCGAAACGCAAATTATGTGAAATTCCCTCGATAGAAAAACAACGCAAAGTATGCTCCGAACATTATTATTTTCACGCCTGTTTCAGATATTTTACAAGTTAATGTATGAAAAAATTCACAGTGTTTCTTTAAATGCTGTTTAAGACAAACCCACGAGATTTTTGCTCTATTTTAAACGAGTCGTGTTTTATTAAACATTTTTATAATTTTCGCATCGATTTTGTCGCTTTAAATACTTGCGCGCTCCTCTAACATTCGTAATTTCATATCTCTCTATCTTCTTCTTTTTGAGACCGGTTGCGGCGCCTTAAGCTGAATCCATAGCTAATTTAAAAAACATTATTCGTATACCTATGTATGAGTAAGTATATCAGTAAATTAGAGGGGCCTTTACAAGGGCATCATCATTTACTAACTTTTCAGGGCTCCAGGAATAAATTTTCTAATTAACTGATTGCAGTAGGAATGAAAGTGGTTGTTTGAAAAACCACGTATGTATGTAAGATTGATTCACAAAAAATGTGTTACGAGAGTCAATACATGGACTTTGATTAAGGCGCCGATCTGCGCTCAAAAAGAAGAAGATGTAGAGATATGTAAATACGAATGTTAGAGGAGCGCGGTAATATTTAAAACGATAAAATCGATGCCAAAATTGTGAAAATGTTTAATAAAACGCGACTCGTTTAAAATAGAGCAAAAATCTTGCGGGGTTGTCTTATTTTTTTTTTTTTTTTTACATGAGCTCCACACAGGAGGCCCTGATGAAAATAATTTCCCTCGGGGCCTATGTCATCTTTGGGGATGCTGTGTGGAGGGTTTTTTTTAAGGAAGGGAAGGAGAGGAGAGTTCTGGGAAGGAAGTGGGTTTAAGGGGTGGGTAGGAATCTAGGGTTCAGTGTGTCCTGGTCATCCGCCTCCAAGATCTAGACAAACCTAACCCCATGAACCCGGGCACCTCTGCTAAATCACCAAAGGTAGCGAACCACTTGGGCTGACCTATGGCAGAGGTGTTGGTTATCCAATAAAGGTTCCCAGGGCGGCGGTACCCATTCCCGCCTCCCAAATTGAAACATTTAAAAACATACAGCATTTAAAGACACACCGTGAATTTGTTCATACATATAACTTGTAAAATAACTGAAACAAACGTGTTTATAATAATTTGAGCATACTTTGCGATTTTTTTCTGTCGAGGGAATTTTATAAAAATCATAGATATTATCTTCAAGAATAACATACATTTTTTTAGAGCTTTAAAATTTAACGTGAAGGGAGATATGTAAGAAATCGGTAGTAATTCGGGTAGAGGCGGCTTAAGATAGAGTGATTGGGTTTAATCGAGCTAATCTTAACATATTAATATTAATAGAAAACATATTAAATATTATTCGGAGATCTACTATTTATTGTTATTTCTTGTGTTTTCTAATTTAGATTGTGAAGTATTATAAAAAGGCATTTCATATTTCGAGCGTAAATTGAGAGTTATAGCGTAAATCGAATCTGACCGAATGCTTTCTGATTCCCGCATCACGTCGTCCTTTACTAATAACTAAAGGGGCGAGGGATACTATTGGTTAAATACATGCCGCGGATGTCACGAATGGTCTGACTGATATAAGCTCATATTTTAACTCTGGAAGGTGAAGTTGCCTCACGGTTCTACCCGCGCATATTCATGGAAAAACCTCCGGCAGGACTGAAATTATTTCACCTAATCCAGAGTAAATACTCGTACCGCCTTTGATAAAAGGTTTAACGAGCGGTTGAGGGAAAAATTTGTTTCCTTTGCGTTAAGTACCCATACAGCTATTATTACAGTTTTTACTGTTTTAATATTATTGAACTGTGTCATACTTTCAAATTGATCATAATCAACTCCAAGTAAAGACTAATTGTGTTTCCCGTGAAATAATTGTGCATTTTCTTTAATAGAGAACTCCAGTCCAATTTTTTTTAATGAATAATGACCTTCTATCTTAAATAACTGCATGTTTATTTTTATTTTTAGAGTTAGTTTTAGTAGTTAAAATAATTGCCAAAGTTTTAATTTTTCAAGATCCCCGAAAACCATCTTATGTATGGTGAATCGTGTGACATCATCACTCCTGAAAAGTTACTATGGGATCGGGCAATCAGCAGATCAACTGCCGCCATTTTGAATTTCGTTGTTTGAAGTATTCTCCCTAGAAGTGAAGTGTTTTTTTGTGCAGTAATTTTTGAATATTTTCAACAAGAGAGATAAACTAATAAGAGATACCTTTATTTTTGAAACATTATTTAGGCCTAAATAATGTTTCAATAAACACAACAACTAAATCTCTATGAACAGTGTGTAAATAAACGAATAAATTAATACGATGGCTTGTATTATACCTACATTCCCATACAATGACTTTACGGTGACGTCACGACACGACGAACAGTGACGTCACCACTAAACATTTCAATAATGCCAACTTGACGGCTTGTTTTTACGACCCGATTAAAAATGGACTTTTTAATAATTTTCAAAACTCTGTGTTGAATATTATTTTAAATAAAACTTATATGTATATTTACAATCAGCGTTTATTGGTGTATATGAACATATTTTTTTTAAAGCTATAATATTTTTCACTGGAGTTCCTTATTACATTGCTCCAGTATAATTTTAGAATAAAGCTGTTTATTTGACAAGATGTTGATTTCAACAGTGCTAGTTCTTACAGGGATTTTAAAGGAATTTTTCATTATGGCTTTTTGGGTTTTAAGAAAAATGTATGTGTGGTAAAATGTGCGTAGTGATCGTTTGAGAAAAGTGGAGATCCGCAAAGAATGCAAGGCTGATAAGTAAACAATGAAAGAGAGGTTCAGTTGTTTTGAGCATGTAGAGTGAATGAACGAGGAAAGGAGTATAAGGAGAACATATGACGCAAATGTGAATGGTAGAAGAAATCGGAACATCCGAGGTAGACATGGCATAACCAAGTGAATAAGATACTTGAGTCGAGCCATGTTAAGAGTCTGAATAATAGAAGAGCATGTATGAATGTGAACGAGGCAAGGAGTGTGTGCCAAGATCGAGTTGTTTGGCGGTCCGTCCTTTCTGCCTACCCCTGCGGTGAAACGGCGTGATGGTTAGGTAGTTGGGTTTTAAGTAGTGAAATTAGAAAAGAAAATGTAGAGACTCCTTGAAATAAAAATTATGGCAATAAAATCTCACGTAACGTTGTATGAATATTGGTTCTAGTTAGAATAAAAAGTTAAGAATAAGAATTTCAGATCTTTCAATGGAGTTGAAGTTTCAACCATCGGAGTTTGTTTTCAAGACTGTTCGACGGGATAATAGTTTTAAGAGAATAACAATATACTTACAAAATTGTCAATGACGTGAGGTTTGTGAAGGCTCTTTCGTCGATACTCGATATTCTGTTCCTTTTCAACAACCTGAAACCAACAACCAATTAAAATCAATTTTAAAACAAGTTTAAGAACACATTTAAAAAAAAGATTATCATATATATCCTTAAAAGGAAATCGGGCGGGGTTTCTTCCATACAAACGTATTCCCCAATTTCCTATCTGGATTTTGACACTACTGTAAATTTTCTTTTACACCAATTATAACTCGAGAACGGCTGGACCGATTTTTATGATCTTTGATTTGTTGGATTTGTTTCCGCCCGAATAGCAGAATAGCTACTAAATCCTCTGAAAAATTCAGAAATAAAAATTATGAATAAAATTGTTTTCCTCATACATTTTGTATGGAACGAATTCTCTTCTTTTGAAAGAGCTGCAGGAATATTGT
This sequence comes from Limnephilus rhombicus, assembly GCA_929108145.2. Lineage (NCBI taxonomy): Eukaryota > Metazoa > Arthropoda > Insecta > Trichoptera > Limnephilidae > Limnephilus > Limnephilus rhombicus. The sequence continues at coordinate 23,822,964 of OV815295.1, read as the reverse complement.
GATAAGTATAATATTGAGTAGTGAGTGAATTCCAAAAATTCAAAAATGTCAAATGTCAATGCGCTGATTGTTTTGATTTTGTTCTTAAACATATAACGCTGCCCTTCTTTTTTACATATTAAATGTCAACACTCGAAAATGGGACAAACGGTGAACGTATGTCTGCACCCCTCCAAAGCAAAAATTCAATCTTACTAATAATATAAACGCAAAAGTTAGCCTGGATGTATGTGTTTATTACTCTTTCACGCAAAAACTACTGAATGGATTTTAATTAAACTTTACAAAAATATATATCATACACCAGAATAACATATAGGCTATATATAATGGTAAGCCCTGGCCTTATTATGAAATTTGTATATTTCATATGTTTTAGCGGCAGAGAGGAAAGGCAGGGGGAAGGAGAACGGGGGAGGTGGGGATCGCGAAGAGGGAAGAGACGAGGGAGGGGAAGGTGGAAGGGAACGGGGACTCACGGGAAAGGACATGCAGGGAGTATCAATTTATTTATTTAAATGGCATTGCAACGCATGCCGGGGACTAGCTAGTATATAATATAGATATCGATCACCGATAGCGTGTCGGTAAGAAGTAGTCCTGGGTCGATCGATCGTTTTACACGACCCGGGTCGTTCACGACACACTGGCGTCATGAGCGGGTCGCGAAGACCCGCTCTTTTCGCGACACAAAATATGAAAGTCGATTACGCTTCATCCAGCTACTTTCTACAACCCGAGTCGAGAGAGAAGGTGGCGAAACCCGGGTGTTGACAACCCGCTCGCTCTCTCACATTACATCTATCTATCGTCGCTCGCCCCGCCACTTCCGCACCCGAAACCCAGGTAGCAGTAGTAGAGCGGTTGCGAGAAGTGGGTCGCGAGACCCGGGTGCTGACGAAAAAATGACTCGCTCGCTCTTTTGAGGTCCGTGAGCGGGTTTCAATGAGCGGGTTATTCACGACCGACCCAGGACTAGTAAGAAGTTACTTCTCATAGGAGTACGGACGCTCAACAAATCGTTAAAATGGCCTGATTAGAAAGCCACTAACAGACCCTCAGTAGACAATGTATTTTGTAAAAAAGAAAAAGTACAGACATTGAGTATTTTCTTAAAAAATTCATAAAAATCGGTCCAGTTTTGAGGAGAAAAATGGGGAATACAAAACATCGATTTTGATGATTTTATTTAGATACTAGCTGGTCCCGGCATGCGTTGCTATGCCATTTAATAAAGAAATTGTTTCTCCCTGAGTGTCCTTTCCCATTCGTCCCGTTCCCCTTCCGCCTCCCCTTCTTCTCCTGCGTCCTCTTCCCCTCTCGCGTTCCCACTCCGTCACCTCCACCTTCCCTCTCCCCACTCCACTTCCCCCCTTTCTCCAATCCCGCGAACCCCCCTACCGAGTTCCCCTCCCCCCTCACACGTCCCCTTCCCCTCCCGCGTTCCCCTTCCACCTTCCCCGCCTTCCCTCTTCCCTTTCCCGCTCCCTCGTCCCGCCAACCCTCCTCCCGCGTTCCGTATATTCAATCCCAATACATTCAGTTTTTAAACAGCCCGCGTGCCACTTTTTACAATTTTTATTCAAATTTCCATTTTTCATGTATATAAAATTTGGTACCTAACATAGGTACCTATTTAAAATATCTAAAATTCTTGATTCGATTCAAACTATTAGGGGAGTACCTAATTTAAATAAATTTATCAACTTAAAGATTTTCAAAAATAGAATCCTCATTGAACAATCATTGTTTTGCAAAATGTCATTCTCAAACACGCGAACTGTCAAACATGCTCATGTTTTCTGAAATTATCCAATTTTCTGCGCAATTTTCTTAATTTTTCTCTCCGTAAGAACCATTCTCGTACTTCAAGGAATATTAAAAAAAAAATTAGCGAAATCGGTTCAGCTGATATCGAGATTTGCGCTTACCAACACATTTAGCGATTCATTTTTATATTATAGATTATCAGCCTGAGGTGCAGTTGTCCCTTTCCATCAGTATTTGGGGGAATGAGAGCGGTAATGACAGCAAGAGTTTGTTAAAATACATATCGTTCAAATTTTTCGGCAACCGTGTTTGCTCTTAATACAGTACCTCAGTATAGTAGTATCTTTGACTGAAAATATTTTAATCATAAATCGCAAACTTAAAATGTGTACACGAAAAAAATCCTTTTGTTTTATTTTTTTAAGGTTAATCTTTCAAAGATTTCTAACAATTTCGTGTTTTTTCAAGGGTCTACGCTTTTTATATGACATTCAATTATCAATTCCACATTAATTATAATATCCCGGTGATTTTTCTCGGGTCTGCGGTAGTATAAATAATTATTATAATTACGAATCCACGTAGAACTTGTATCCTGGGAGATATAAACGCTGAGCAAACAAACAGTCAGATTTCGGACAAACAGGCTTTAATTGCGATCAAACAAATCTATTTCGGATAACGGTCAAAGGAATAAGCTATTCGAAGCTTTGCGGTCGTTCGAGGGAAATAAAATAAATGTGTTTTTACACTTAATTGAATTAGCAATAAAACTAAACGTTATATTTTAATAAATATTATCTGAAATAAATTGTAATTTTTTTTTCGTGTGAATACTGCACAAGAGTATCAACTGCTCCCATCTGGAGACAGTAAGACTATGACATCCCCAATTAGGGTAATTAAAGGTTGAAGGAAAATGGGGAGGGTAAGGAGATGGGGAAGAGAAAGGTTGGGAAGTACCTGGCTAGTCATGTCTGGTCACCAAACATGGATAAAGTCATTGAAACTATCTTCCTTTCTGGAACGTGCAGCAAATACCTAAACTGTGCATTATTTTAAATTAATTAATTGTGAAATGACGCAAATTAATCAAATTAAATTTATTTAGGCATGTCGAGATTTGAACCCGCGACCTTCGGATTGCTAGTCGAAAGGCTTACACCTCGACCACGGAGGACGTCGAAGTCAAATTTAGCCACCTAGTCAAATTTAATAAAGTAAAAGTAATGCTTGCTTAAATATTAAAGTGGATAGAGCTGATTGTCGAAACCGGAAACGGAAAGTACAAACAAATTTACATACATTGGAGGTTATCCACCACTTACCCTCCCCAGTATAAGTCAACAGATGGATACTCCTTCAAAGGCTCTCGCAAAAACTTTTTTTTTTAATGAACAAATCTATATTTACGTTTGAACTAATCTAGACCCCCTATGTCCCTGCATACGTAAAAGAAAGCAGTATGCAAGTGCTTGTATAATGTACAAAATAATATAAGATTATTTCATCATCATCAAAATTTACGGTTCCGCGACTTTTCATCCCCCTAAAATATCCTCCGACAAAATATCCTATGGACAAATCATCCCCCAACAAAATATCTACTAAAACCTAACCTAACCTAACAAAAAAATTAAACAAAAATAATACAGACTTCCTATAAAGACAATAAATTATTTTTATCTGTATTATTTTTGTCCTATTTTGCTATTTTTGAACAATAATTTATTGTCTTTACAGAACGTCTGCATTATTTTTGTCCCATTTTTTGTGTCCGTAAGATATTTTGTCGGAGGATATTTTGTGGAGGATGTTTTGTCGCGAGATGAAAAAGCGCATTACCAAAATTTGCATCCAGATAAAATGACAAACGGTCGAGTTAACCGCCACTCTTACTAAACAAGATTCAAATGAAAATATTTGGCGCCAAGTTTAGGGAGCAATTACAAAGTTATAAAGGTAGGTACTGACGATTATTTGGGGAAATTTTAAATGTATGAGGTCCATAATGTTTATATTATTACGATATTAAACCGGAAGCATTATAATAATTGTGTTATTACGGCGAGTAAAAATCTAATTATCATTACTGCCATGCGGACGAACTTACCTTGCGTGTAATATTTTGTATATTAACTAAGCACTTTTAATAACTTTTGACAGTCTACATAAACATAAAGTTTTAGTGATAATTTTATAATGGTCGTGCTTTAAAACTTCATTCGACTAAAACTGGAGACCTGCGGAAAATATTTTCCCACAGGGCCTATGTTATGTTTGGTGGTGATGTGTGGAGGGTTTTTAAGAAAAGGAAGGAGATGAAGTTCTGGGAAGGAAAAGGGTAAGACGGGTGGAATAAAAAGAATCTGCGCGTCAGTGTGTCCAGGAGTGACAGACGTATGAATCATTCTTTCTACTGCAGTGTCCGGCTCAAGGGTCTCCCGCAACCGGTCTCTTCCGTCCGGTTTGCCATGCAGTTAGTGGATAGACGTATCCGCCACCAAGACTTGGATAAACCTCACCCATTAGCTAAATCATCACCCCTGCTAAATCCTTCCTTTTCCTAAAAAAACCTTCCACACAGCATTCCCAAAGATGAAATAGGCCCTGAGGGAAATTATTTTCCTCAGGGCCTCCTGTGTGGAGTTCATGTAAAAAAAAATCATCAAACGTAGCAAATCTCTTACGACAAAGGTGTTGATATGAACAAATACGATATTTTATTTCTATTTTTATGCGAATACCGCACAAGAGTCCGGTCTGCTCGCAGGCAGTGGGACTACGGCATCCCCAATTAGGATAGAGGAAGGTTGGGAAGGACCTCTCTCTTCCGATATGGTACTTTAAAAATTACAAATTTTTGGGCATTTGTATTTAGTCATAAAAATATATTGTATTACTAGAAAAACCCCCGGCTTCGGATGCGCCACTCGCCCCCCTCCCCTCACACAACCCGTCACATTCATTTTTCAAACAGCTCGCGTGCCACTAATTAAAACGTAACAATCAAACACGCGCAGTAAAATTTTAACTATCAAAGGGATCTTCATAGTAACCTAAATAAATTACAAAACGACAGCGCACGTCAAACAATTACTTAGCACCTCTTTGCTTTTCATCTGGACAATAAACGTATAATAAATAATTTCATAACGCCAGAGCTTACCAATATATAGAATAAAGTACTCGCAAATAATGTAGCTTTCTATTAGTGAAAGAATTTTTAAAATACATTCAGTATTTTTTGCGTTAAAGAGTAACAAACATACATACATCGAGACATCCATACATCCATACAAACCTTCGCCTTTATAATATTATAATAGGATAGGATAGGATAAATGTCAGTAGGTACTTACAAAAAAACCAGATGAGGCATTTTCGAGAACGCGGAGTATGGAATGTCTATCAGCTTATTGTAGGCCAGATTTCTGAAACAAACAAAGTAAGATGATCAGTGGTAAATATGTGATGATAAAGACTGAACAGTATTAGCAACAACATGAAGCTATAGCAAACAAGAAAACCCTTGGCAAAAGCATATTTGTCAGATAAATATTTTTCTCAGTAATGCTCTATTAATGAATATTTTTTATGTGTCGCGCGTGACTCACGTTGTGAGATATATCTATGTCTATGTGACTTGAGATATAACTGCCTACACCCGCTGGAATCGCATGCTTTTACGAAATGTTTTGAGGCAAATCAAGGAGGGAAGAAGGATTTCAAAATAAAACACTGCACATATATAGCAAAGGATTATGTAAGCTCATAGGATTGTCTAATTTATTTCAGATTTTGTATCCAAGCAGAGTATAGTAATTGAAGAAAAAAAAACCAAAAAAAACACAAACGTAATAATAGTAAATTACAACAAATGAATTAAAACACAAAACCAAGGTAAACAAAATCACGAATGGTTGACTTGTATGTTATAATTTGGAACTTAAATAAATTTAAGGGAGGCAAGTATGGGTACCGCCGCGCCGCCCAGGGAACCATTTATTATGGATAACCAACACCTCTGCCATAGGTCACCCCAAGTGGTTCGCTACGTTTGGTGACTACTTTGGTGTTTGGAGCAGGGGCTTCCCCGGGTTCATGGGTTGAGGTTTATTCGGGTCACCAGCTGCATGGCAGGCCAGATCGGGAGAGAATGGTTGAGGGAGTCCCTTTGACTTCTCCAGCCATACTCTCTCGGAATGTCGTCTTGTACCGCAGTGGGAGGGATGGATTCATACGTCTGGCACTCCTGGACACACTGACCCCCAGACTCCAATCCACCCCTAATACTTTTACTTCCTCTCCTTCTTTACCTAGAGAGACCCTCCACACAGCATCCCCAAAGAAGACATATGCCCTGAGGGTAATTATTTTCATCAGCGTCTCCCGAGTAATGTAAAAAAAATAATAAAATAAAGCAGATATACCTTTTGATAAAAAAGTATTTATCAATTCAGTTAAGTTAAAAGGCTGCGCAGTCGTTCCATTTAAAATGCACAAAGCAAATTAAACTATCATTCAAAACGACATCATTATATATAACACAAATTGTGTGCAATAATGTATGACAAAATTATTTTTAGTTTATGAGAATTATTTAAAAAAACTTACGTAAAAAATAAGAATTATAAAAAAAGCATTTTTAAGGGCTACCTATATTTTACTTTCAATTAACAGATTTACGTTGAAACACAAATTTGTCGAAAACAAATTAAAAAATTTAGAACCTAAAACGCCCTTTATGCTATGTTTTCATTTTTTTTCTTAAATTTCGTCATCTGTTCGTCGGGAAAGGTTTATTCTTTTCATCGATATCATTAACACAAAAAAATTCTCTAAAATCGTTAAAAATGATTTCTTTAATGAACTGAATGAAATGAATTATAATTTATAACATAAATAAATATGGTTGCTTGTATCATTACTAGATATTTGTTTCTCAGTTAGGATTAAAAATACAGTTTTTCAATTCAGTTACGTATTTTGGCCTAAAATCCAAATATAAGTTTTGTATGAAAAGGCCGAGCATCCGTTCCTATTGATTCTCTATTAATATAGTGCCGGTATTGTTACCGACATGAATACCAACATGTTTTAATTTTGTCTAGAATATTTTATGAAATCGTGCCCTGTAGCCCATTACCTACATTGGTAGGTGTATAAGGTAAACCAAGTTTTCGCACCCAATCACAATACTTAATAGCGGGGTAAAAACCGCTCGACAAAATTGCCCGTCGGCAATTCCCGTGTGAACACTCTTGACTTGACAATCGAGATGAAAATATTTGCATTACGCTTAAAATAATCCCATCACGGCCAGAGTACCAATTTTTGATTAAAAAAACACGCTCAGTCCTCTACATTTATCGAGAAAAAAAGGGTTTGTTGTAACCTTTCCCAGTTTGTCTTAATCGACGAAAGTATTAGGAAGAGAGGATTCAACAGTGGTAGGATTGTAACTGAGGTAGAAAGCACAACGTATATAAATAGTACAATCATTCATATAGCATTACACGAAACTTTTAAACACAAAATAGGTATTTTTGAATGAGTTTATAAGTTTTATTTATTTCTTGCTTACGTAACAATTTCTAGACTTTTGTTTTGAAGAATTCACAACGTATATTTATTACCCACATTTAATTTATTTGCTACCGGTTTCGACACATCCATGTCATTTACCAGCGTTCTTAAAACTAATTTAAAAATATACAAGTAAAGCCATATGAAACAACTTCTCCATTATTAGATCTCGATAAACTAGCTGTTAGATGTTAGTAGGTAAAAAAACACTTTTAATATTCTGATTAGAATATTCAACAGACTTGTTTTACAATAATAAGATATAAACAAATCATTTATTGTGTATTTACAAACGCACACAGCCATTTTGCACGAAAATCTTCACATTTTGAAAAGCGCATTAAAAAAGAGAAGCACAATAAAAAAAAACACACTCCAGTTAGGTACGATTGAATACATTCAAATTTTGTTCCAAAATTACATTTTTTGGTTCAGTGCAAACCATGATACAGCTTTGGTTTGAGTGAAAAATGATTCAAAATTGTTTCATAATAGGCAATGCACTCAAATTCATTGTTAAAATTTACACACATTTTTACATGGACACTTCGTAATATTCCTAGAACAAAAGGTTTTGAATAATTCGACACCCAGTATTTTTTTTTTCATTTGAAAAACATACGACAACTAATATCTAATAACAAATCCACTTCGAAACAATTAAAGCTCCAGGCATCTCTTCTTTACTTACAGTACTTCAAGTTGCTCTAGGTGTGAAAATGCTTTGGTCGATATAGCTGATAGTCTGTTTCCATCCAGCCGCAGACTCCTGAGGGACGATGGATGGTGGAACACCAGCTCTTCAAGGATGCTGATGAAGTTGTAGGCCAGGTTTCTGCATCAGCAAAGGTTCTGATATTTTATATAACGTCTGTATCTTTGATGTGGTTGTTCGGAATTCGCAATTTGAGTGACATACGAGGCATTTTTGATATTTTAAATATGACCTAATCAACGTTAGTGTGTATCAGAATAAAATAAAATGACAGATCTGATGCCTACCACTTTATTATAGAAATATTGAATATAAATGTCTTTATTTTCAAGTACTTTTTCAGGTTTTTTTGGCAAAACAAGAAGCATCCAACCCAATTGTTACTCTCATAAACAACATTTCTAATGTGCAAAAAAAGTTAGAACTTAACAGAAGAAAAAGTGGTTGTGTTGTTTTTTAAATAAAGCACCATTTGAGAAATTAAATCCATCGTTTATTGCTATGTTTTAAAGTTACAAGTTACCAACACATAACTTATTCCCCACTCAACGGACAAAGATTCAATCAACACATTTTTTTCAATGTTTTCAATGCAAGTTTAGTTGTAGAAGTGTTAATTTTTAGCCAGCGTGGGCTTTTTATAGATAAATTCCTTTGTATCTTGAGAAGGGAGGAAGTTCAAAAAATGATCACACAACAGCGACAGCAATTACTGGCGCCATCTTTGGCCTAAATAAATAAACTTGTTGATAATAATTTTCACTATTTGTAATCCATAATTGGTTTGAAACTTAACTAGAAACCAAAACACAATGTTTGGGTAGAGTATTGGGACACTGCTGCTAAATCCGAGGGAGCATGCTATACCTCAATAAACCATCAAATATACGTGGTTTTAACAACTCCCCATTATTCCAAAATAGTATATTAAAATATAAGTGGATAAACAGTGAAATAAAGCAAGTGTTTTAAATACCAGTTATCCACGAATACTTTACGCTATTTTTTTTTTATTGGTACACTTTGAAAACATAAATATTGATATTATTATTAAAATTTTGGAAATAAGAACTATTAATGAATTCGTGATGTGACATCACAATATCTTGTTGTCATGGAAATGAAAAACACAAACATTAATTTGCAATCCGTCACATAAGATTAATAGTTGACATCACAGTTTTTACTAGTTATTGTGTGTTGTGAAATGAGTTCTAACATTGATAATTTAAATACCAAAGCAGAATCGCGGTTAATACCTGAAAAATCCAAAGACGTTTATAAAAAAGAATATGAAAGGTTAATAACATGGATGGAGGAGCAAAACGTAGTAGATGTAGATGAACGAGTTGTGCTTGCTTACCTTCAGAAAATGTCGGAACAGTACAAAGCATCGACTATGTGGGCCATACATTCGAAATTGCAATGTCTGTTGAGGATAAATAAAGGGGTTGATTTAAAATCATTTGTGAAAGTGCATGCATTCATGAAGGCAATTAGCAAGGATGACGTTGCTAAGAAGGCGTATGTATTCAAAGAAGATGATTTGCGGAAGTTTTTCACGGAAGCACCGGACATTACGTACTTATTTTTGAAGGTGGTAGCCATTTGCCGAATCTTTGGCTCTTGCAGAAGATGTGAATTGTGCGAGTTACGCTTATATGATATCAAAGAAGAAGGAAGTGTATTGCTTATTCTTATTACCATCCGACCATCTAAAACAGTGAAGGCTCGACGTTTTACTGTTTCCGACAGTGGCGCAATTAATTATGTGCGTTTGATGAAGCAATATTTATCATTGCGACCCCAAAATGTAAGTACAGACAGGGTTTTCTTACGGTATGATAAGGGTAAGTGCACCAATCAAGTGGTTGGTATTAACACATTTGGATCATGCCCCCTACAAATCGCACGCTATCTTAAATTAAACGATCCTGAGAAATATACAGGACATGCGTTTCGACGTACATCCGCTACCATTATGGCAAATAGTGACATGACAATTGATCAAATCCAACGACAAGTAGGATGGAAATCGGCAGCTGTGGCGACTGGTTACGTGGAAGAGAGCATTAGCAATAAGAAGAATGTTTCAAACATTATTGGAACTGCCATTAATGGAAGTGCAGCCTCATTGACTTCCGAGAATACTATTAATTTGAACAGCATTTCCTCCGATTTAAAAAACGGAGGTATTAATATTTCAAATAATACGAACTGCTCTTTTCACATCCATTTAAATAATTAGAATGTAAACGATGTAAAAAAGAATGTAAACTTTGAATAAAATTTTTGAAACATTTGTAATGTTTTATTTGACGTTTAAAATATTCCTGTCAGATTTATAGTTAAAAGTTGACATTTAGACTTCACATTTTGTTGATTTGTTGATGTTGCCATGGTAACTTTAAAAAACGCGCGTTCCATAAAGTGCGATTTAAACACGCTAGAGCGTACTTTAAATGAGTCAAAAAGGGCACCAATAATTTTTTTTTATTTATAACTCATTTGAAAAAGAATTAGATATTGTTCCGTTGCTTTTTGCCTTTTTAAAATTCACGTGCTTGACTTCCTAGACCTAGATTATACCTTCTGTGGTCTAGAAGTGGTAACTACTTTAGATCACATGTTTTCTGGTTGTCTTTATCTAAACAAAATTCATTCTTCTTTCAAGCCTCATCTAAAATTGCCTCCCCTCCCATCAATATGTCATCTCTTCTAACTTCTAAGTCTGAACTCGACTCCAATTTTCTACATAATTGTTAAATTTGCCCATTGAAATAAAATAAATATATATTCACCTTTCCTCTCTCTCTGTAATTCGAGTTGATGGCCAAAACACCCTAAAAGGGTGAATGCCAGGATCGTCGAAAAAAATTATGTGTGATGATCTTTGGGAAGTTGGGTGGAGAAAGGAAAAGAAGGAGACACCTTTCCATAAAGGAAATAAAATTTAATAATCGCAGATGGCTATTTCCATGCATCAAATAATGTCAATGTGGTTCTGATGTTGGGAACTCGTTTTATGCATCTCCCGGCTGTGCACCGATGCTGACAGGTCTGATGAAATTAGATAGAACAAATTCAGAATTTCAATTTGGGAGGCGGGTGTGGGTACCGTCACCCCGGGAACCATTTATTGGATAACCAACACCTCTGCCATAGGTCCCAAGTGACTTTTCGTCACTTGGCACGGAGTCTAGTGGGTAAGACTCTCGACTCAGAATCCGGAGGTCGCGGGTTCGAACCCGGCATGCGCAAATAAATTTTATTTGATTAATTTGTGTTATTTCACAATTAATTCATTTAAAATAATATATAGTATATTTGCGGCATGTTCCAGAGTGAAAGATACTATCAGTATCGCCCTGGTGTAAGACCACCATTCAGAATTGAAACGTTGCTTGAAAATGGCTTTAGCCGTGTTTGGCGACCAGATCTGAATAGACAGGTACTTCCCAACCTTCCTCTTCCCCACCTCCTTCCCCGCCCCACTACCTTCAGCCTCACAACATACCCCAATTGGGGATGCCATAGTCTCACTGGCTCCAGACGGGAGCAGTTGAGATTCTTGTGCGGTATTAACTGTAAAAAAAAAAAAAAAATGTCCAGGTTCGTGGGGTTTGTTCGTGTCTTGACGACGTCTTCGTACTGTTCGTGTGGTTGTAACTGGTTGAGGGACACCTTTTGACCTTTTCAGGACCAATCTCTCGGAATATCGCCTGGCACTGATGTAGGAGGGATGCAACCGTCATTCCTGGACAAACTAACCCCAGATACCTACCCACCCCTCATACCTTATCCTTCCCAAAACTTCCTCTTTTTCCTTTCCTAAAAATACCCTCCGTACAGCATCCTCAAGGATGACGTAGGCTCAGAGGGGTACTATTTTCCCCTGGGCCTCCTGTGTGGAGCTATCCTAAAAAAAATCATAATATCATGCATCCATGGTTTGAGGTTTTTGATTGTTTTTTATCAGGTACTTAGGGGCTTTAGTGCGAAGTTTGAAATATCACAGACATTTATTAATATGTTAAATATACGATTATATCGATCGTCCAGCTGACTAGTCAGACGTCTCGCAAAAATTGAAATTTGAGTTGTCTAAGCAGTTATTTATTTATTTATTTACGGACTTACGTCCAATTTAAAACAAAGTATCACGAAGTATAGAAATGAACAATGTAAGGATTCGGATGGTACATGAAAGCAAAGACAAACAGTGAAAATAGAAGAAAAATAAGTGTCAAGTCACGTCAAGACCTTGCAAAAATTAGGGTGAATATTACATATCTTCATTTGTTTAAAGAGCGACAGAAATCATTTAAGCTAATACCAAAAAAATCAAGGTCTTGACGTGAGTTGACCAGTCTACACATTCTGGACAGTGGTGAGTTATAACCATAGTTAGTCGAGTGCTGATTGAGGAAAAGCAGGTCTTTATTTCTGAGTCTACGAGAAGGTATATTAAATGTGATGAGTTGTAGTAATGTAGGCGAGTCTATTAAACAGTTAATGATTTTGAAGAAACAAATGAGATCAGATTTTATCCGACGGTCTTCTAAAGGAGAAAGGTTTAGAGTTTGTTCAATTTCAGCATACGAGTAATTGCCTCGCTCTAATCCTAGCCTCCAAGCAATTCCCTTTAGGAACCGATGTTGAACGGATTCAATATGACGAATATGGACAGCATAAAAAGGAGACCATATAATACAAGCATATTCAAGATGGGGGCGAACCAAGGAGCAGTAAAGAGTTCTTAGGGTATTTATGTTTTTGAAGTCAGAAGTGGTTCTAGTGATAAAACCAAGTAGTTTGAGAGATTTATTAACAATCGTATTTATATGTTCCCGGAAAGAAAGCTTGCTATCAAGAGAGACACCAAGATCTTCAATAGATTGAACAGTTGTTAGGCAATTATTATTTAATTTGTATTCGAAAACAATCGGATTTTTAGATCTGTAGAAGGACATAATTTTGCACTTATCGACATTTAGTTCCAAGCAATTAATTTTACACCAGTCATTGAAAGAGTCAATATCTGATTGGAAAAGAAGGCAGTCATGGTAGTTTTTGATTATTTTTAGGATCTTATTGTCATCAGCAAAAAGCCAAAAGCGTGTGTGAGAGAAAATACGAATAATGTCATTTATAAACAAGTTGAAGAGAAGCGGGGCTAAATGTGCTCCTTGCGGTACGCCGGATGTTACTTCAATAATAATAGACTCAATGTTATTTATTTTAACTCTTTGTTTTCTATTGCTTAAATAAGAATTAAAGAAAGATAGCAATGGGTTTCGTATACCTATAGCATATAGCTTGGCCATGAGGATAGCGTGTTTTACTTTGTCAAAAGCTTTAGAAAAGTCGGTATATAGAACATCTACTTGTGATTTATCTTCTAGGCCATTGACTACAGTGTTGGTGAAGGAGAGTAAGTTTGTAGTGGTAGATTTAGCAGATCTAAAGCCATGCTGTTCCTCAATCAGCACATTTTTGAAAATAGGTGTTATTTTTTTTGTGATTATAGATTCAAAGATTTTAGGAATATGAGATAACATCGATATAGGTCTATAGTTTTCTACGTTCGACCTATTACCAGATTTAAAAATAGGTCGTATATAGGAAACCTTCCAGGAATCCGGAAAAGTGGCAGATGATAATGATAAGTTATATAATAAACAAATTGGCTTAGATACAACAGATTTACATTCTTTCAATAATATTTCAGGTATACCATCAGGACCAGTGCTTGTTTTGCTGGGAAGATTTTTTAAGTAATTGAAAACATCTACAAGTGTGATTTCGCAATTATTAAGGTCAATAGTATTAGCATATTTAAGTGGAGGGATGGTGCATATGTTATCAGTATAGACAGAGGAGAAATGTTCAGCAAAAAGGTTGGCAATATCGAAATCGTTGGTGGCGTGAGTATCATTAAAAAATAAACTTGAAGGGAGATCGTTATCAATACGTTTTTGTTTAATAAATTTCCAAAATTGTTTAGGGTTAAGATTTAATTTTGTCTCAGTGAGTTCAATATAAGATTTATAACACAAGTTAGATTCAATTTTGGATAATTCTCTTAACTGAGAAAATTTTTGATAAAGCGCTAAGTTGTTCGTTAATTTGAATAACTTGTGTGTTTTCTTTTTTTCCATAATCAAATGCTTTAGTTTCATACTGAACCAAATAGGAAATTTAGGCTGGGAAAAAGTTCCCCTTGGAACGAACAAATCTATAGCATGAGTTATACATTCGTTGAATTTAAATACAGCATCGTTAATATTGTTGTTTGATAAAATACCTGCCCAGTCATATTGGGCAAGGTACCTATTCATGCCAGTATAATCACCTTTGTTAAATTTGTAGTGGAATGTAACTGCTGATTTCAGAGTGTCACTTTTGAAAGAATTAGTGAAGTTAATATCGAGTGGTGGATGATATTTATCTATTGGTAATATTGAGTCAGTAGCTTCACATACACAAACGCTAGGCATATTGGTAAATATTAGATCAAGACAGTAACCTCCACAGTTATTGATCGAGTTTAATTGGTACATATTCAGGAAGGCAAAGAAATTTACTATTATGGAAGCATGAAGGGAAACATTATTAGGAGTTTTCACACCATGACTATCATTAAGCCACACTGTTTTAGGAAGATTATAATCACCACAAATAAGTAAGGAATCGGCCTTTATGGAAACACGCTCAACTGCTTCAGTATGTGACTTATAAATTTCTATTGAAGAGGAGGGGGGAATGTATACACAACCAATGACAAGTTTCTTGGAACCAAGTAGAACACAATAAATAATTGTTCAGATACATTATTAGACGATTCGAGAATGTGGCAAGAGTATTTTTTTTTAATACATATCATTACCCCACCTCCTCTACACTTGTTAGAAGAGGAAGAGCGGTCACAGCGAAAAATAATGTAGTCATGGAGTCCAAGTTCTGTTGAAGCAATATTGTCTGATAGCCATGTTTCAGTAAAACATAAAAAATCATAAGGGCATAAATTTATGGAGCATCTAAAGGAGTTTAGCTTAGTATTGAGACCACGAATATTTTGATAATATGTGGAAAAGTTAGTATTAATAAGGTGTCGATTCTGATTCAGCCTAAAAAATTGACTCGAGATAATTCGCGTCTCTCAGCGGCTTGGCGGGCAGGACAGTCAGGGGAGCCAGTATTGTGTGTGGACGGTTTTCTGAAGAACTTGCAGGTAGCACATGCTGGTGGCTTTTCAGGAGTCGGGCAAGCATCTCGATTGTGTCCAGGTTTTCCACAGTGAGAACATGTAGGCATGTCTGCGTTACATTTCGACGCCGTATGGCCGTAAAGTTGACAGTGTCCACATTTTAGACTGTCGATCCAATCCCTTACGGTGTGTATTTGCCAGTCCATAGCCAGTTTAGAGAAGCGAATGAGGGAGTGACGAACAGAAGGAGGAACTCTGAAGACATGAGTGCACGATCCGGTACGAGGTCCTACTTTGTGAGAGAACTGCAATTTATCTTTCAATTCATTAATTTTTAGACCGGTTTCTTCGTGTGTTTGCTGGTGGATTGCCAAGATGATGTTCTCGAGGGGCACAACTTGAGGTAGACCATGGATAGCTATCCGAGGAAGTTTATGTGAAGAAACTGCTGCTTTCAGACCAGCATCGGATAGGGTCGGTGCATTGGCAAGTTTTATGGCCTCCGCATCGGTACTTGGATGCACGACTACACCTCCGTTCCTTATTTCTCGTACCCCCGTGATTGTAATTCCCAAAGATGATGGGTTAGTTGAGGTTTTGAGAGTTTCAAGAGTACTGCTGGAAGGAAGTGACTTGTCATCTTTGGGGAAGATAAGTACGGCTGGTCTCGCAGGAAGTATAGGGGCATTGTTTCTTGTGTTCGGTGGATATTTCGGGAGGACTTGGTTGGACGTAATCGAACTATACGTTCTGTTCCCATTTTCGGGTGTTTGATTAGAAGACATATATTTGTAGGTCTTCAATTCTCCTTCAAGGCTCCCTAACTTTACACCCATTTGACCGACATTACCCAATAGATCGGTGAATTTAGGGGCGAGTTTCGCTATTTGTTCCTTGGTGAATTTGTTAGATGTGTCCATTATGATGATATTTAATAGGTTTAAAATAGAGGTTGCCTTTGCCAGGAATTGTTGGGCAGAGTTTTCTTGTTCCATTATAATATTATGAATTATTATTAGATGTAGGTAGATGTTAGAATGGTAGAATATTCTGTTAACTTTTTGTCTATGGCTTCAAATGTCACTTGACTTCAAACTTCAAATTCAAATTCAAATTCAAATGGTTTCAAATTCAAATATCACTTGTCATGTTAATTTCAAGATTTTGTTTTTAAATTCAATCTTATAATATATCTGTTCTCACTGTAATTATTTATTAATAGGAAAACGATCCACTATTTTAATGTGATACACTTAGTTTAGTGTGAAAAACACAATCTAGATATCGATTTTTGAAACTTTTTGTAGGACAAAAATATTTGGTTACTTATGAGAAACTCCATAGATTATGACTATGTTATGCGTAAAGGTGTACACTCTATCTCGTACAATACTCAGATTGCTAATAAACACCACCAATCAATTATATTGCAGTAATACAAAGTAAAAACAAAAAAATTGTATTTAGATATGTCGGACCATTAACCAGCCAGCGGCCGAGAATTCATATTTCGTCGAAAGATGTTCTTACGATCGTACAGGGCGGTTCCAATGAGAAATATTAATTACTACCGAAGTCCTTGTATTCTTTATTGAAATTCATTTTTGAAGGAATTGGAAAATTCATTATATTTTTTGTAATATCTCATGTATATGAAACTATTCATTTGTTCATACTCAATCTTTTACGTGTTTATTTTATAAGGCGTATAGTGCTATTTACATATTTACCATTCCGTAATATAAACAATTTATCTAATTTTAATTTTAGCACATATACACTGTTGACGCAACTATGTATACCTATCTATATACCTTGTTCCATTTCTCTACCCATCCTTTTTTACCACAATTACCTGTCCCTACTGACAATATTACCTACCGTACAACAATAAAATCAATATGTCAGTCAGTCTGTTAAAAGAAACTGTGCAACGAACACCATTATTCTCTCAGTTTTATATAACATCGACCAGTTTATGGAAGCTTGTGCAGTGAGTGACTTAGTGCTCCCTCAGACCCATAATATTGAGCCGAACATCAACCATAAGGGGTAAGTCAGTTTCCTTCCCCATTCATCTGTTTACCATTTCCCATAGTTATGTCAAAGTATTCACAAGCATAACATTTTGTTTAATATATATTGATACAGTCCACTCCACGTGTCGCATTTGCGATACCGTACACTCTTTGAAAAAGTACCAGTTTATTGCATAAAATGTTGTTATTATGTACCTGCTGACAAACTACATAAGTTGTTTAGCGGGTTTAAATTTAATAAATAAAAAAAGAGCTCCGTACCAGTTTTTTAAAATAATAACTCAATATCGATTTTATTTTATTCAAAATTTGCTTTAATTTAGGTATACCTCTATTCAAAAATGCTCAAAAATGATAAAACTATTAAAATGAGGTACTTTTTGTAATTATTTTTTGATCATACATATTTATTTATTTATTTATTTACATATGCATATATATTACAATACATTACAATATGATACTTTGTCTGTCCAACTGGGCAGAATACCCGTTTCAGGACAGCCAAATTGTATATTTAGTTCATAATATTCTTAACAAAGGAATGGTTTCGTTCAAGATATCACGGGAATTTGCTTCTGTCAAGACAACTTTTGAGAAAATTAAGAATTGTATATAATAAATGGATGGTTTCTTTAACTCTTTAAAAGAATCGCAAAGATGTGATTTTTTTCAAGGTCAATTTGGAGTTTTGGATTTGTTTTCTTTAGTGAGATCACAAGTAGGAGATTCTTTCCAGGCCATTTAAGAGAACATTTACAATTGCATAGTCAGAATTTACACATTTATAAAGCAATATTTGACATATGAATTCCCAATGTATTTATAACTATTTAATTTTAATAAAGTACTATAATTTTTAGAATTTCTTAAATAGTAGAAATTACACAATTATAATCCAACTATATGACAAATATATTTATTGTTTATTTATTTATTTATTTTATTTACATATGCATGATTAGTTCCCCTACCCACCCACTCTATACTAATACCTACCCACCCAATCTACATTATTAACTAACAACGGCTCCACCCCTACCATAATAAAACATTGTTCGAAACTGTCAAATTAGTATAAGCTTTCCCTGACGAAGGAACGTTTGTTCCGAAACCGGTCGGATTTGCACATTATATAAGTGGTTTATACAAAGTTGAATTGTTTCATTTTTCTATAATGGATAACCACAAAGTAATAGCTACATTCAAAAATATATTTTCTTAAAATTGAAAACATAGCTATACTAGATAAAAGGGTGAACAGAAAACTCAGAATGAAACCAACTCAGAAGCACCTCAGAAAAGTCATTAAGAGTGATGATAATTTTTTTTTTTTTAAATAGGTTATGTTAGGATAGGGTTACCGGATATTTTAAAATATTTTTTTTATAGCTTTTAATGACCTTTCTGAGGAGTTTTTGAGTTGGTTTCATTCTGAGTTGCCATGGAACCAGATAAAAGAACAATCTTTCAAAATCAATTTATATTTTTTTTTGTGGAAAAGAGTCAATACGTCTAATATTTGATTTAAAAATGCCATTTTACGGTTTTGTCTGGTTATTCCCTCTTAATAAACTGGGCGATCGGAATTTTTGTGGATTTAATTATAAAGTAATTCAAATTTAATATCCGGAATTTACACACATACAATTTCCGTATATGTGGCTCATACGTTGTTTTATTTCAATTACGCATGCCCCACTAAGTTAACCCATTAACGGTACTCATAAAACAAGGCATTATTATAATATATTCGTTTTATGACATAATTTCGTTTATTATTATTATGTGTTTTAATTACGATCATACCACGAATATAGGCGTACCGCTGATACAACCATTATAAACTCTCTCTCGCTCTTTCCCATAAACGAAGCACGTCGTAGAATTACAAAGGCGCTTTCAGTGGCATCACCAATTTACCAATACGAGTTTAGGTAATCTTTCAGCTTGAGCATTTTTTTTCCAACAGCTCCGTATGTCGTGTCATCTTAGGGGATGCTGTATGGAGGGTCATTTTAGAAAAAAAGAAGGAGAGGATGTTCTGGGAAGGAAAAGGTATGAGGAAATCTGGGGGAATGTGTCCAGGAGTGACGGACGTATAAATCCATCCCTCCCACTGCAATGAAAGGCGATGGATCGAGAGAGTCCGGCTGGTTAGGTCTCTCTCAACCAGTATCTACCGATCCGGCCGCGTATTTCCAAAACCTATACCGGTTCAGTCGCGGTAGCGACAATTTACATTTTAAATATACCTCTATACCAATATAGACTCTATATTGGTTATTTTTTATCACATTGCTAAAACAAAAATTGTTTTAAAATCTAGGTAAAATAATCTTTCTGATGTGTATATTAGAAATGAATAATTTTATTTCTAAATATTTAAATTTAAATATTATTCCCATATATTGAAAATACACCTCTATATTGATAATTTTTTATCACATTGCAAAAACAAAAATTGTTCTAAAATCTAGATAAAATAATCTTTCCAATGTGTATATTAAAAAATAATAATTTTATTTCTAAATATTTAAATTTTGATATTGAAAATGTAAAGCGACTCAACCGGTATAGGTTTTGGAAATACGCGATCCGGCCCGCTAGGCAGTAGGTGGGCAAACGCATGCATCGCCGAGACCTAGAAAAACCTCACCCCATGAACCGGACACCCCTGCTGATTGCCAAACATAGGTGATCTATGGAAGGGGTGTTGGTTATCCAATAAATGGTTCCCGGGGCGGCAGTACCTATATCCACCCAAAACATTAAATGAACTTACATATCTAATATTAATATTATTTTAAGTGACCAACCGAAGGTTCGGTTTCGGCAAAAAAATCTGGTAGCCTTCGGCCATACCGAAACTATGCGTTTGTGAATTATCGCGCCTCGTTCGGCTGACTTCGGGTGCGTTCGTGGCTGGTGTGTCATCCACCATCATCAGCTGAGTTCGCCGGCTGGTCCGGCGTGATTATGTTGTGAGTTTATGTGTTCGCGCATGGTGTTCCAAGAAGTGGTTAACACGTTTTTTAATTTTTATAATTTCTGTTTGTTTTATAGCAGTAATATCAAACAAATAAATAATTATTTTTCACATACATTTATTGTTGTTTTTTATTGCTTTGAACACGTATAATAAGAATGCAGTGATTGTAAACGCCATTAAAATTAAAATACTCAATTAAGGAGGTTCTTCCTTCATAATGTATGTGATTATTGACAATTCTTTGTTCCAAGTAGTAGTTAACACGTTTTGGTAATTTTTGTTTGTTTTATAGCAGTAGGAAATAACTTTTTTTTCATATCCTTCAATTTTAGTTTTTATTTCATTTAACATGTGTTAACTGTCTGTATAAGTGTAAAAAAAGCCAAATTTCTGTAAACAATAGATTTTTAACATGTCTAAAAAAGTTTAAAAGTTTGAATTATTTCAGATTATTGACCTTGCATACCAATTTTATAGAAATTCACGTACCGTCAATAATCAACCCGATATATATTTTTATTTGCTCAAGGCAAAAAAAGTTATTACATGATTTTGTTCTTGTTTTTGTTACTATTTGCTGACGGCTAGTTTCTGCCATCAAATTTGATAACTTGTATACTCGATGGACATAACTATAAATATTCAATAGCTACGCAATGTTGCTGTGAGAGGGTGGTTTGTTCTATTTTTATCAGGTATCTATACACACAGCTTGGTTGGTTATTTAATAAACATAATAGAAGATAACTGATGTTATTTGACAGAGTTAAGGTTTTTTATTCTGTGTGCCTAAATATATTGTTTACATGTGTGAGGAAGAAGAATATATGTGTGTTTGCGTGCAAGTATGTATGTATGTATATATATATGTACGTGTTGGTGTTAGGTATAGGCATACAAACATATATATATGTTTGTATTCATGTACGTAGGTGCATATGTGTGTGTGTGTGTTCATGTGTATATGGATGTGTGCACCTGTATACACGTGCACGTACGCAAGCACACATAAAAACACACACATACAAATAAATGATGAAATTTTCTGAAAACTGATAATTTTTTAACGTGCGTTAAAAAATACGTTAAAAAATTATCAGTATTCTGAAAATTTCATCATATAATAACTTTTTTAATGACATCGAACAAAGTAACGCTTACGACCATATAGTTATGCGTGAGTAAGAATGTATAAGGACAGCCCCTATCCCTATTCTATATTCCTCTTCCTCTCCCCTTTAATTACTGTAAGCAACTTTATTGAAAGATTTTTTAGCTTTAAATTATTTAACTTCATAATATGTGCATTTATAAAAAATTCTTACAAATAAATAAATACTTGACCCAGAAACCCACATCCATTTTTTTAATTTCTTTATTTATTTATTTATCTATAATAAAATATATTTACAATGGTTTTATTTGTATGCCTGTCTCACTAGGGTATACCTGTGTCGAGACAGGCGTACAGGTATATAAATGAATATACATAGTAGTTATAAGGATATTTCAGGTAAAATACATATTATGAATAGAATTAAAACAGAAGGGTGATTGGAAGGGTGGTAAATCTTTTAAAGAGAGTTATTTTATAAATATTGGAGATGGAGTAATGAAATAAATTCTGCCTAATCTATTTATAGGTTAAATTTGACAGGATTCCATTATTTTCATTTGTTTTATATGGGTTAGGTTGTATGTGAATAGTTATTTCTGTCTATGTGTGATTTATTTTACAGAAATTTGTGATAGTGTGGCGTCCAATACTTATAATCCATTTTTTAATATCTTGTTTGAATTTTGTAAAGGAGTCACTTTGTCTGATCGTAGTTGGTAGTGTATTGTATAGTTTGCAAGCTATGTATTTAGAGTGTCTTTGCCCGAAGGTGGTTTTGAAAAAAGGAGTTAGGAGAAGTTCGTTGTTTTTGGCTCGGGTATTGTGTATTGTTTGTGTAGCTTTGTATGGTGTTTTGTTGTTTTTGTGTAAATTAAGTAATATGGATCTTGAGTAGAGCTGTTTTATGTCCATAACGTTGAAGGAATTGAAGATAGTATCAGTGCTGGTAGTGCATTACATGGAGCCTTCCCCATTCTTAGGATTGGAACCAAGATTCCCTCACCGATTGCTAATTTTGTTTTTCAATTACCAATGTTCTTTATTTTCTATTTTTTATATTCTGCTGTTAGTCAATATCAACACCGTAAACAAATTCCATTAGTTCACAAACCCACGAATTAACCGCAAAACAAATTATGTTATTAAACATTTGTATATTATTATAATAACCTATTTTCTATAACTTTTAAGTTTTTTGACATATTAACTCGACATAGGAGGCCCTGAGGAAATAATTTCCATCAGGGCCTATGTCATCTTTGGGGATGTTGAGTAATGGGTCTTCATGTGAAAAGGATACAGTAAACCTGGGCCTTGAAAAGATCCATGTTGTAGGAATGAGTAAACATATAGGCCGGCAAATGGTTCGTATTAAAAAAGCTCTTACTTCCCCCAATACTGAGCCAAATGGACAACTGTACCTCAGGCCGATAATAGGTAGATAAAACCATCAGAATTGACTTTAATTTAACTTTTCTTCTTCAAAACTTGACTGTTCTTGAGATTTTTTACGGCTCTATGTCTGTACGTTTTTCTTTTTTAAAATACATTTTAGTTTTTATATTGAACGTCTGGTCGCGGCGTTCAAATCAGGCATTTTTAACGATTTTTGGAGGTGACTCCTATAATAAGTGACTTATCAAAAAAGCAAAACTTACCGACACACTAGTGGTTGATATCTATATTATATAGGGTGTCCCAAAAGAAAGTTGATATTTATTGGATCGATTGAAAAAAAATAACGGTTCTATCGAAAAAATATTTATTAAATACTAAAATACACAATTTGGGAATTTATTTCTGAAAAATAATATCGTCCAAATGCAAACCCTCACGTTCGCGGCATTCATTTAATCGAAGAGTAAAATTTCTTATGACCGCTCGCCAGGTAGGCTTCGTGATGGCTGCCATTTCGTGATGGATATTTTCTTTTAATTGCATCAGGGAAGTCAGATTTTTTGCGTACACTTTAGATTTGAGATAACCCCACAGGAAAAAGTCCATAGGGGTTAGGTCAGGACCACGAGGAGGCCAATTTATGTCACCTCTCATGGAGATCAATTTGCCAGAGAAAATTTCACGAATTCATGGCAGGGACATATTGGACGTATGTAATGTTGCTCCGTCTTGCTGGAACCATGTTCTTTGGTTATAGCCAGTAAGTTTGTAGGGGTGCAGCATTAGGTCTTTGTGCAAAATGCTGTGTAACGATGATCTATGCACATTTAAAGCCCTTGCGCGCTTCCGAATCGAAAAGTTTGAGTCGTCACGAAAATATTGATAAACACTACATTTTCTACCGTTCTCGATGACCTTGGTCGCCCGGATTTTGGTTTTGCCAGCGTTGTACCGATCTCTTCAAACTTTTTGACCCATTTTCGAATGAGAGGAATGCTTGGCGCATCGTTGAATTGACGAAAACCTCAAATATTGCAGAATCTTCTATGCGCTATAGTCGCCGAATCACCATTTTTGTAAAACTCACACACGCACAACGCGCGATCACTCCCGAGAAATGCTTCGTTGCGACTAAATTCCCAAGAGCCAGACTATTGATTGACATATTCCCCAAGCCCCTCGGAAAAGTTGCGTTCACACAGAAAGCAAAACAAATATCAACTTTCTTTTGAGACACCCTGAATTTAACTAGCAGACCCGGTCACACGTTGCCGTGACTAATGAAACTCAACGCCATCTACTGACAACGCCATTACCCAACCTTTGTAGCCAACGCCATTTGTTAATTTGCATATATCAAATACACACCATCCGCTTGCCAGATGATTGCTTTAGATATTATATATTTCAACCGATTTAAACAAAACCTTGACAAATTGTATGCCTAAACCTTTCTCATGAATCACTCTATCTATTGGTAAAAATAAGCTCAGTGGCTGCAGAACGTCTTTTTTCAACTGCAGGCCTGATAAAAAATGATTTGCGTAACAGATTATCTGCTGATAATTTTAATAAACTTTGTTTTCTATAATCTACCAAAAGTAAATTTTAATTACTAACTTTATGTATCTTTATTTTTTTATAACTTTGTGATTTATTTCATTCCAAACAAATAAATGCTTTTTTTTCAATTTAATTTCTGCATTTTTATTGATTATTTTTCATTCACATTCCTGAGGGCAATCAATATTGGCATCACTATCGGTATCGCCGATTATTTTCTACTTTATACTATGTAAACAAAATATTTGCAGTAGTGTCAAAGTCCAGAGAGGAAATTGGGGAATATGTTTGTATGAACAAAACGCCGCCTGGTTTCCTCTTAGGATAGGGGAATCTTATATTTCAATATCTTTGGGGGAATCTCAAACGGACCGCCCGTTTTTCCATATCAAGGGTTTTTCAGGTATTTTGGGGCTACAGACCAGAGGTGTACAGATAACCGGTTCGTGGTCCCTACTTCCGCCCTACTAAGTGCTTTGTTTTGTTATGTACTAGACATGGGCAGATTTATTCCCAGAAGTGAATCGATTCAGTCTGATTCTCCTGGCCTTTTGAATTGATTCCTTCTATTCATTCCTTATTCAATTAATTCCAAAAAAAAATAAAAAAAAATAAAAAAAAATAAAAAAAAAATAAAAAAATAAAAAAAAATAAAAAATAAATAAAAATAAAAAAAAATAAAAAAAAATTATGTACTCTCCAATTCAGAAAACAAAGAAGACATGGCGAGGTTACGAAGCACCGCACTAAGAGGAGACCGATAGGCTACGAAGCACCGCACAAAGAGGAGACCGATTAGACTAAATCCTATAAATGTAGGTGTTTGCCTTTTTTTTACATGAGCTCCACACAGGAGGCCCTACGGAAAATAAATTCCCTCAGGACCTATGTCATCTTTGGGGGTGCTGTGTGGAGGGTTTTTTTAAGGAAAGGAAGGAGAGGAGAGTTATGGGAAGGAAAAGGGTTTAAGGGGTGGGTAGGTATCTGGGGTTTAGTGTGTCCTGGTTATCCACCTCCAAGACCTAGACAAACCACACCCCATGAACCCGGGCACCCCTGCTAAATCACCAAACGTGGCGAACCACTTGGAGTGACCTATGGCAGAGGTGTTGGTTATCCAATAAAGGTTCCCGGGGCGGCGGTACCCCTTCCCGCCTCCCAAATTGCCTCTTTTTAATGTCGTTATTTTTCGTTTCATCGAGTTTCAAAACACAACGGTGCTAAAGAAGTTTTCACTACGCAAAGCACTGTTCCTAGGGTGAATATGCCTATTTCAGAAACGTTGGCTAAATAAGGAGGTAGTGCAACACGGCATGACACCCTAAAAACAAATAACGAAAATTGCCTATTTCACTTCAAATTAATATTACGAATTATGTCGTTCTGAAAAATTGTGCTACGGGGTTAATGCAATATTAAAATACTACATTTGTTAAAACAAAAAAAAAATTGACAAGAAAAATGTATTTACATTAGAATATCAATAAAATCTTAAAATTAAACAGTGTTTTGTTTCACCCCTAAAGTTTTACCAATTTTATTTTATTTAATTAAAATTATTCCATTTCACGTGATCTAATATAAACAAACATTTTATCATTATTATTAAGCATTATTTTATGACAGCTGACCACAGCCGATTGCCGAAGTTCGGCGTCTCAAAGTAGGTAGGTATTTGTATTCCAATAGCTTTGTCGGAAGTTTTCAATCAACTATGTAATGAAATTGACGGCTTGGCCAACGGAGAGGAATGAGTGAACCCGCACGGTCAGTTTTGCGGCGAGCATTGAGGAATTAATTAGTTACTTTTGACTAGTGTCTTGCCTCTTGCCTGGCAGTGAGTTGATTACTCGCGAGCTGCGGACCTAGCAGGACCTGGGTTTGGTCCTGTTGGGTGTTGGGATCTGAGATTGACGCGATCACAGAGACGATGACGTCACAACTGAATTGAGATTTAATTCCTGAACTAGTGAAAAAGACTTCGCGCCCCGGACAAACTTGTTAGCGACAGACTATAAACCAGAGACTATTTACGCGGGACGGGTTCGATCGGCGCGGCGGGACTATGACTGGATCATATACTGAATAGAAGCAATGTACCTATTAATTCCTGCGTTGTGAAAGAGACAGATTCGAAACTAGTGACTCGGCCGATTCGCTTTCGTATTTCGCTTGGGCTGACCACGATGAAGTTGATACCTACGGGTATTTTACGAATGGCGCGCGGGAAAGGGATACTTTACGTGTTTTGCACTATTATTTAAATATTATTCTATGGGCGCGCCGCCCATAGATTAATATTTAAATATTTACGAATCATTATAATATTTAAATCGTTTACGGTAGGTACACATCATTCATTGAAATAATTTAACATTAAAATAAATGGAAAAAAATTAATGGTGCCGTTAAAAATCGTAGGATGCAAGGCCAAAGATGAGGAATGAAGACTCAATTCCTTTTGAAATTGAGAATCAGATCGAGTGTGTCACAAGATTGAATTTATTCATTCAATTCAGTCATTCAATTTTGCCCACGTCTATTATGTACATTTATGATAACGCTTGACTGTTGCAAAAAAGATAATGAGATAAGAGACATATTTTTTTCGCTATTACAACTCTCCCATTAAAATAATTACGCACGGGTGCTACTTATTTTAATAGATTGTGACCGAGTTCTCGTCACTAGACTGTGGACTCTCCAGGGGATAAACAAAAATCGTGTTTAAAAAAATAAGAGTTAAATTTTTTTTTCATGTTGCCACGGTCGGGAATCGAACCAGGATCAACTGCTTGGAAGGCAACTCTGCTGACCAGTAAGTGTTTATTTGTTAAATAAATGAAAATAAAGTTATTTGGTTTTAAGTCACTTTATTGATATATTTTCACTGTTTACCGGTTTCGGTACCTCCGCACCTTCATCAGGAGTGTTATAGAAACAATGATAATCTTTTTTGATTTTGATAATCATAATTATTTTTATAACAGTCCTGATGATGGTACGGAGGTACTGAAACCAGTAAACAGTGAAAATATATCAATAAAGTGACTTAAAATCAAGTATTTTCTTTTCAATTATTTAAAACTAGCTGGTTCCCGGCATGCGTTGCTACGCCATTTAATAAAGAAATTGGCACCCGTTCCCCTTCCGCTTCCCCTTCCTCTCCCGCGCCCCCTTCCCCTCTCGCATTCCCACTCCGCCTCCACCACCTTACCACTCCCCACTCTACTCGCCCCCTTCCCCCGTCCCGCGAACCCCCTTCCGAGTTCCCCTCCCACTCCCAGATTCCCCTCCTCCCACATTCCATACATTCAGTTTTCAAACAGCTCGCGTGCCACCTTTATACATTTTATTTATTTATTTGTTGGTTCGCCAACAGAATATATCACATATAATAAATTATTACATCAGTTAACAATTTTAATATTGTTACAGTAATAATTCCAATGAGAGGTGAGCACACCGTTCATCACAACATTCTTAATTAGTTGTAATACATAATAATAAATTAAGGTACACACATAAAACAAGAAGAATCAATAATTACAAAATATATTCACACATGAACATATACATACATTCATACACATTTTATGGGTTTAGGCGAGGAGTTATTACATCAGTTAACACTTTTAATATGGTTACAGTGATAATTCCAATGAGAGGTGAGCACACCGTTCATCACAACATTCTTAATTAGTTGTAATACATAATAATAAATTAAAGTACACACATAAAACAAGAAAAATCAAAAATTACAAAATATATTCACACATGAACATATACATACATTTATAGACATTTTATGGGTTTAGGTTAGGAGAACATCAGGGATATGTAAGTATAATTTTCTTTTGAAGGTATCAATTTAGTTTGAAAATACATCTAAGTCTTCATGTTTGCAATATTTATTGAATAAGCGAGTCATTCTTTACATATTTACATATACAAGATAAGAAGAGAAGATAAAAGATATAGATGTCAAGTCTCAATGTATTTGCTTCTTTTGAAAAATTAATGTTTATTTAATAAAATGAAACAATGCAACTTTGTATAAACCACTTATAAAATGTGCAAATCCGACCGGTTTCGGAACAAACGTTCCTTCGTCAGGGAATGCTTATACTAATTTGACAGTTTAGAACAATGTTTTATTAGGGTAGGGGTGGAGCCGTTGTTATTTAATAATGTAGATTGGGTGGGTAGGTATTAGTGTAGAGTGGGTGGGTAGGGGAACAAATCCATGATTGGGCTATATGACAATATTTTTTGTTTGTTGATAATAGATTCATTATTTTTAAGGGATTTTTTAATTTCCAAAGCTTCTAAGTTATCTAAACGTTTTCCTTTATGATTAATATGAAGAATATTTATCCCTGTGTTTTTTTCAAAACTATGGTTATTTTCAATGATATGGTTAGCGAACTTAGAAAAATTATTATTATTAAGACACCTTAAATGTTCTTTGATTCTGATTTCAAAATTACGAGTTGTTTTTCCAATATAAAATGAGGGACAATCATTGCATTTGAGTTTATATATTCCGGAATTAGTCAATTTATGGTCTTTATCTTTAGTATTTCTCAAAAAATTACCGATATTATTTCTTGTATAAAACGCTGGTTTAATATTAGAAGGGAAATTTTTGCAACATTGAACTGAAAAATTATTAATATACAAAATTTTACGCCATTCTTTATCAATAATATTATTAGAATTGTATAGATATTTATTTTTTGAAATTTTGCTAAGTTTTTTATTTAGGATGTTATCAATTAATTTTGGTTCATATTCGTTATTTATAGCAATTTGTTTTATTATAGAAAGTTCAATAATTCATAATTCATAAGACCTCCAACCACCCTGTCTCACAAAAACACTCCACCTTCCATTCCATGATACACCGCTTAGTAAATGTCCCAATGTCTAATAATAATTTCCTTTCTGAACTTTCTATAATAAAACAAATTGCTATAAATAACGAATATGAACCAAAATTAATTGATAACATCCTAAATAAAAAACTTAGCAAAATTTCAAAAAATAAATATCTATACAATTCTAATAATATTATTGATAAAGAATGGCGTAAAATTTTGTATATTAATAATTTTTCAGTTCAATGTTGCAAAAATTTCCCTTCTAATATTAAACCAGCGTTTTATACAAGAAATAATATCGGTAATTTTTTGAGAAATACTAAAGATAAAGACCATAAATTGACTAATTCCGGAATATATAAACTCAAATGCAATGATTGTCCCTCATTTTATATTGGAAAAACAACTCGTAATTTTGAAATCAGAATCAAAGAACATTTAAGGTGTCTTAATAATAATAATTTTTCTGAGTTCGCTAACCATATCATTGAAAATAACCATAGTTTTGAAAAAAACACAGGGATAAATATTCTTCATATTAATCATAAAGGAAAACGTTTAGATAACTTAGAAGCTTTGGAAATTAAAAAATCCCTTAAAAATAATGAATCTATTATCAACAAACAAAAAATATTGTCATATAGCCCAATCATGGATTTGTTCCCCTACCCACCCACTCTACACTAATACCTACCCACCCAATCTACATTATTAAATAACAACGGCTCCACCCCTACCCTAATAAAACATTGTTCTAAACTGTCAAATTAGTATAAGCATTCCCTGACGAAGGAACGTTTGTTCCGAAACCGGTCGGATTTGCACATTTTATAAGTGGTTTATACAAAGTTGCATTGTTTCATTTTATTATAATGGATAACCACAAAGTAATAGCTACATTCAAAAATATAATGTTTATTTATTTGGCTGTATTATTACACGCATATGCGGGCTTTTACAAACGTGTGATATATATTTACGAATTTTGTGGAACAATAATCATGAAGTAAGATATGCTATTTAAATATACAGGGCATTAAGGGACATACTTGACTTACTTTCACCAGTAATTTCTGACATTATTTGAATTTGGTCTCCGGTGATATTTTCGGTGTTTTTTTTTCTACAGAAACATAAAAAATAGGAGTGTTGGATATTTGGTGGCGGGGTAAGAGGTTGGGCGGTTACTCGGCTGAGTGGCCAGTGACGATAATATGCATAAGAAAGAAAAAAAATGCACAATAGTCGTCAAAAAAGTAACCAGAGACCAACGTTAAATTTACGTTTTTACTCCAAGTCAGGAATCACTGGTTAAAGTAAGTCAAGTGCGATTCTGAACATCCTGTATAGAACCCACGCAGAAGAATAGTAATATTCTAACCTTGATTATTATTATTGATTATGTTATTTAGCCTTTTTATAACTGTATTCCTTGCAATTGAACACGTCTATACTTCTGAAAAAATATTGCCAACTGCATGCCATCTAGTTACAACGTTACGCTAAAATTTAAAGCAAATCAGAGTTCAAGATATATACAACAAACGTTTATTGCATGTCACACTTATATAAAAGAACAAGAAAATAGTAAAAATATTTTTTAAAAGTTTACAGTAAAATGTGGTAGTAGATCGTACAGTGTACAGTGACATCAGAAAGTACATAAATAATACAACCTCTTGAAGGATAAAAAAGAGATACGTATACACATGTAAAAACGCTAACCAAACCTACTTAACCATTTTTTAAATATTTTTTATCATTACTGTTAATGATCTTTCTGAGGTGGTTTTGAGTTGGTTTCATTTTGAGTTGGCCGGTCACCTTAAAAACATACAAAGTAGACCTACATGAATACCGCACAAGAGTCCCAAACTGCTCCCGTCTGGAGCCAGTGGGACTATGACATCCCCAATTGGGGTATGTTGTGAGGCTGAAGGTAGTGGGGAGGGGAAGGAGATAGGGAAGAGGAAGGTGAGGAAGTACCTGGCTATTCAGATCTGGTCACCAAACACGGCTAAAGCCATTTCAAGCAACGTTTCAATTCTGAATTGTGGTCTTACACCAGGGCGATAATGAGAGTATCTTCCACTCTGGAACGTGCAGCAAATATACCATATTATTTTAAATGAATAAATTGTGAAATAACACAAATTTTAAATATAATTAGTAAACCAAGATACATCAAATCGGGAGTACCGCAAGGGTCAATTCTAGGTCCAAAATTATATATTATATATGTAATTGCTATGTGTAAGATTTTCAAAAAAGCTCGTCGATTCATTTTTGCTGATGATACTGCTCTTGTTGTATCAAATGAACATCCTGAAATAGCTATACAAGAATTACAAAGAGATTTTAACGAGCTTCTCAAATGGGCTCATGATGTAGGATTAGTTATTAATGTAAAAAAAACCAAATGCATGTACATAAAATCACCAAGTTTGAAAATGTGGAATGTTCCTAAAATAACCGCTCATAGCTTTGACTGTATACATAGAGGAATTATTAATGTTTGTGACTGTGAAAAAATAGATTTCACAAATGAATATACTTATCTGGGTATAATTGTAGATAATAATTTTAAGTGGGATAAACAAGTGGCTAAAATTTGTAACCAGCTCAGATCCTTAGCTAGTAACTTTTACAAATTAAAATTTATTTTGCCTCATTATACTCTTAAACTCATATATTTTTCTATGGTAGAATCCATCCTTAGATATGGTATTCGAACTTGGGGACATGCAAGCACTACTTACATTAAATATATTGAAAGTTTACAAACTGCCATAATAAAAAAAATTGTCACAACAAATATTTACAAACAGAGACATAACTTAAAACTACTGTATGGCTCGGAGAGCTTACTTACAATAAAAGGTCTCCACTGGTTCACTACTATTATGGATAATATGGGGGAAAGCCCTTACAAACACCTACTTGTACACAAACATACCACAAGATTTAGAGAAGGAAAGGGCCTAAAAACTCCTCGAATATTAAATAAATATGGAAGCCGTACTCTTGAATATCTAATACCAGTGATTTTCAATAAAATCAATAAAAACATAAAACTTGAAAAAAATGAGAGACTATGTCCTAAAATGATAAAACTATGGTTAATGAGTGAAAACTCCATGTATCTTTGAATATCTTAATATAGCTGCTTACATATCTTGTTATTAGGCAGGTATATTGAAATATCTTATATATTTATGATTGTAAGTTAAATTATCCAATATTACTATGTGATCTATTCTAATGTTTCCTTAAAACTATAAATGTATTTACAAATATTTTCTTAGATATAATATTAAGAATGTTTAAATTGTTAGAACCTGCAGACAAGCTGTCATATGACAGCTTTGTGGGTCTACTCAAATTTTTTGTACAAAATTGTATTCTGTAATTAAATAAATAATAAAAAAAAAATAATAAATCAAATAAAATTTATTTGCCACGAGATTCGGAGTGCCAGTCAAGAGTCTTACCACTGGACTACGCCGGCCGTCAAACCTAGGTTGAATTAAAATTTATTGAAAAGACATGATAATGTAGCCCCATCTTCGGTGCAAATAAATAGATCCGCTATATATTCGTGTCTATTAAAAACTTCATGTTATCTATTTCATTGAACCGAAGTTACGCACAACACACGCGCCTCCCAAAACCGAAATTAGTGCTTTTATTAATTCGTAAAGAATTTATAAAACCAGCGATTCCGTGAAAAATTTGCAAAATTGTGCTGACATTAATTAAAAAGTTACGTAATATACAAAAAGATAAAACGCAAACTTTCGATAATATTACTGTATAATAAATTTAGGCTTTTCCACTCCACCCTACTTACGAAGGTTCCTCAATTTATTGCGAGGTTTTACTGAAATTGAAACAAAACTGGCCTTAGATCAACGGTACTTTTTTGGCACTGAACAAATACGAGTAACATATACCAAAGTACCCCTACTGTAGATTTTTTTTATTATTTTGTAAATGGATCGTGAATTACTACTGGCGTTATCTAGCGACCAATTGAGCAAACATACGAGGCATTTCCATAGGCGGAATTCGGAGCACTTTCTTTTGTTTGGAAAATAGTTAAATTTTATTCGTTTTCTGAATTAGAGGAGTCCAATACGCTTAATGCTTGATGTGAATTTTGGGGATGTGTAGAAAGGTTCGTAGAAAATGCTTTTAACAAAGTTTTTGCGAAATTTCGACCGCGTGACGTAGCTTGAAGTAAAAGAATGCCACTTGTATTGCAGTTAATTAAAATCTCACAGAGGAACACGGACTGCAAGCTTCGTCATGAATTTTTAACCAATCACCGCTCTACCCGTCGATAGCTAACCTTGATAAAAGCATTTTATATGAATCTTGGGTGCATAATATTGGTTGCTACGAAAAAAACGTTGCCTTTGAAAAAAAACAAACTAAGAATAACACATAATCTGAAATATTTAAATAATAATTTTATCATCTTGCATGTTTTATGGTAAGTTTATGATTTTTCATGAGTCGTCCCACACCAATGGGCGTTTTACAAGATGTTTTTTTTTCATGCCTATCCCCGTATGGAAATTACATAGGGACCTATATGAAAAATCTTTGCTTTATCCAGTAAATATTTTCATACTAAGAATTTCAAACACGTAGTTGATATTACAGAAAAATAATATTTTCGGACGGTACTAAATCGTCGAAATATGACATTTGTCAACAAATTGTCGAAAACACAGGCGAAACTGATAATAGCGAACGGTAATACATGTTCACGATCTGTAATAAATACAGTATTAAGTACTTTCAACAAGATTTTAAATAAAATATTAAACAAATTTACAAAATTTTCACGAAATATAGTTATGTTTAATCCCGAATCTTTGCCGACTGTGTTTTGGAAAAATCCTTCAGGCCACATTTTTCGGTTGCTATGATTGTTGTTGTTTTTGTAAAAACCATAGATGAAATTACACAATCCTCAAATCCTTTATAATTTAGGAGGCGGGTATGGGTACCGCCGCCCCCGGAACCATTTATTGGACAACCAACACCCCTGCCACAGGTCTTCCCAAGTGGTTCGCTACGTTTGGTGACTTAGCAGGGGTGCCCGGGTTCATGGGATGAGGTTTGTCTAGGTATTGGTGGCCGATAGGTTTGCATAACCGCTGTGTGGCGGGCTGGATCGGAAGAGACTGATTGAGGGAGGCCTTTTGACCTCTCCAGCCGGATTCTCCCGACCATTCGCCTTGCACCGCAGTGTGAGGAATAGATTCATACGTCCGTCACTCCTGGCCACACTGGCCCCCAGATTCCTACCCACCCATCTTACCTTTTTCCTTACCATATCTTCTTCTCCTTCCTCCCCCTTTAAAAAACCCTCCACACAGCATCCTCAAAGATGACATAGGCCCCTAGGGAAATTGTTTTCCTCGGTGCCTCCTGTGTGGAGCTAATGTAAAAAAAATTGTTAATAGAACTTTTGCCGATTAAGTCATTTTTAATACTAAAAACTTATTTTATGCTATTTTTTTTTCTTATTTCGAAAAAAAAAAACACAGATAAAATTACCCAATCCTCAAATCCTTCAATATTATGTATAATTAAAATAGCAATACATTACACCAAAATTTCCAAAAAAATAACCCCTTTAGCACAAACTTATTGATAGATACTATTTATAAAATGCAAATGGATTATTAAATAGTTCATCTAAGATAAAAAAAAAACAACGCAAATATTCCACACCTTTGGGGTGGTGTATAACCCCCCTTCGTAATGGGAATGTTAAGTTAATATTTTAATATTTTCAACATTTTTATAATTTACCGCTGCATCCTTTTCCCAAGTATAACCACTCTTTCATCATGGTCTAATGTGGCCGAACATTTAAAGCAAGGATTTACATTTGGTTATGTGGATATATTATTTAGTGAGATGTTTTCGAAAACACAGTAACGGAAGATCTACGTACGTTTGTCTTTGTCGTACAGCTACGCCATGTGAAGTAATGTGAACGGTCCCTACTTAACCTTATTGTTTCCTATTTAATGGGCGAATGAAATTATATTGATAGTGCGTCGATCGCTGAGCTACATCTATTTTCCAATTTCTTCCGTAGAACGAATTTCAAAAGTGACTATAGTACGGCCCGCCAGCCGTTTTAAATCACACAAAAATATGTTTTCTTTAAATTTCTCGGCTTCTTTCTAATATAATTTGGATGTATTATACATATAAATATTCCTCTTTAATCACTCTATCTATTGGTGAAAACCGTATGAAAATCCGTTGCATAGTTTAAAAGATTAACGCGCACATACATTTTGAGCGACTTCATTTTATACTATGTAATGATGATGATACATGCTTATTATAGTAGAGAAAAGCCGAGAAATTCAAATATTCAATTCAGGCAGCGGGCAGCGGGCAGCTGGCAAGCGGGTGGTGTGGATTTTATAAAGGTTGGGTAATAGCGTTGTGTTTCGTTAGCCAAAGCAACGTGTGGCCGGGTCTGCTAGTACTACATAAATTAATCTTTCAAGTAATAACATTTATTTAAATAGGAAAAAACCAGGAGTCTATAAATTAAAATGTAACGATTGTAAATTATGCATATAAAACTTCGAGAAATTTTGAAATTTGTTTTAAGGGACGTACGAGGTATTTAAACAATAATATTTCCTCGGAGTTAGTCAATCATTTATCGAAACGAATCGCACTTTTGATTTTAATAACGGAATTGAGTTACTACATTGTAATGGTATTCATTTGGACAAACTAGAAATCTTGGAAATTAGAAAAAGCCTAAAGTAGAATTAAAATATTAAGCCTAAAGTAGAATTAAAAAATCAAAAAAATATTTTTAAATGACTCGTTATTAAACTTGTTTCCTTTGTTAATTATCCTCAATTACCCCCCCCCTTCCCACTCCCAACTATTCATTGATACCTTTAAGTCTATTGTTGCAATTAGTTTTAAGTAAACCCCGATAAAGTAAACATTGCTTACGAAACATATTGGTTTTTTAACTTATTTTATTATATTTATTAGCGTTATAAACAGTCTGTACAAATTCTTAAATAACAGTGATAATAATATGTATGCCATAGACCAATAAAATAACGACAAAATGAAATTTAGAATCATAATACAAAAATACACAATACCTATACCTGATATAAACAATTCTGATAAAGTGCATCTTCATACTTAAATCTACATAAAGTAAATAATGAAGTCTTTCAAGAGTTTACATTTAAATATTGATGGATATCAAATAGTATATTTCACGAAGTGATTTTATTTGAATTCAAATTGCTAAAAGTGGGTGAAAAATGTGGTGATATTAAAAATAAAAAAGAGAAATACAGAAATCAATGAAATATTAAGTCGTTAAAACCAATGACGTTATATAAATAGACTTGCCATAGTCTCACAAACTCGATATAATGTGGCAATTAATCAACACTCTTCTGTTTTCAGCGATTTTCAATAATTTCTTAATTCAAAAGTTATTAATGTACGATAAAGATAGACGCTTAAAAGAATATGTGCATATTTACAAATGAAATGTCATTCCTCCGCTTTTACTAATGTTTACCGTGTAATGGAAACATTTTCTCATCACACGGGAGGGAATTTTGGCGCTTATTAATGCAATTTACTATCTGGTAGGACGCGACCTTACTCGACGCGTGGCAGTTTAGTACTAAAGTACTAGAAATCGAGTACAGTGCAATTGTCTTGATGTTGGCTTCCCACTTTGAGATTTCTACCACGCGTCTACAGTATATAACGTCATTGGTTAAAACTAAATATTCCACCAATTTAAAATTAATGTTTGATTAAACATCTGAAACTCAAAAGCTTGGCATACTTGACTAGAGTTTAATTATTTTTAAAATGTGAACACCGCACAAGAGTTTCAACTTCTTCCAACCGTCTGAAGCCAGTGAGACTGGTATTCCCAATTGGGGTAGGTAATGCGGCTGAAGGTAGTCGGAATGGTAAGAAGATGGGGAAGTCCCTGGCTATTCAATACTTTGCTTTGACTTTAAGGATCATTTTCAAAAATACTATACCTATTATTTTACAGAAGATTAGAAGATTATTTTAATTATCATAAAAATCAATATTGAAATTACAATATCCCTCGAATTTTCACGGGTCCCTAATAATTTCTTTCCACTTTTCTCCCCATCCACTCTGCCTAAAAATGCTTCTCCATGAAAATTAGTTGGTAAACAAAATAAAAGTTAAGCAGAATCAGATTTTTCGAAAAAAAAAACAGAGTGTGCAATTCACACGCGGTAGAAGTGAAACTTAAATAAAATTAAAGTAGACAAGAGTGGGGAGACTACAAAGCACTTTTTTTTGTCGAATTCCGCTGCACTTTTTCCTATAATTTGGTCATCTTATTAGTTTTTGTGTTTTCTTCTTTGGAGTCGCTAGAGATTGCTTTCGTTTGTTCAAGTCCCGTTGGCGGCAAGTATCTTTTCTCGGAAGATTTTTCAATGTAAATGAGTGTTTCAGGCTGACAATTATTGCTTATAATAATTGTTACCCTTTGTGCTTTGCATAAAAATCTTGTCTAAACGTTAGTTTATAAATTAAAAAATAATAATTAATATTTAACAAGTTTAAGTATTTCCCCAATAAATGCAGACATAATTTGTCTCGACGCCACCTAGCGAGGGATTTAACACTAACAATGTCTTTCTCGCAAAAATAAAGTTGGTTGTTTTCAGGTGGAAAAAATATAACAAGCAGTAATTGTTGAATGAAACACTAGTATATATTGAATTATTGGGCGGGTATTTGATAAGCCCCCATAGCTCAGTGGTCAGAGCATCCGACCGGCAATCAGAAGGACACGGGTTTAAGTCCCGTTGGCGGCAAGTATCTTTTCTCGGAAGATTTTTCAATGTAAATGAGTGTTTCAGGCTGACAATTATTGCTTATAATAATTGCTTTCGTTTGTGTTTTCTTTCCCTATTCATTTTGGAGTGGTTTAAAGATTGTATATTGATTTTACAAATATAAAAATAAAAATATTTTTTGGATTTCGTAGGACTCGATCCTTGGTTCGCTGAATATCTTGCAGCTAAGCTTCGTCAGGCGCTTTATACTAGACGTGGGCAGAATGATTCCCAGGAGTGAATCGATTCAGTCTGATTCCCATGGCCTTTGGAATTGATTCCTTTAATTCATTCCTTTAATTCAATTAAATCCCAAAAAAAAAAAAATTTAAATTAAATGAATGGAGAGGCTAACACCGCGCACGAGACCGGCAGGCCACGGAGTACCCGGAGTACCGCTAAAGAGGCTACCAAGCATCGCACAAAGAGGAGACCGATTATTCTATCTGATTATCTCGCAGGCTAAAACCTATAGATTAATGTGTTTGACTCTTTTTAGTGTCGCTTTTTCATTTCATCGGTTTTCAAATCACAATGAGTGGGGAGGCTACGAAGCACCGCACAAAGAGGAGACCAATAGGCTACGGAACACCGCACAAAGAGGATACCGATTATTCTATCTCATTATCTCGCAGGCTAAAACCTATAGATTAATGTATTTGACTCTTTTTAGTGTCGCTTTTTCGTTTCATCGGTTTTCAAAATCACAATGAGTGGGGAGGCTACAAAGCACCGCACAAAGAGGAGACCAATAGGCTACGAAACACCACACAAAGAGGACACCGATCATTCTATCTCATTATCTCGCAGGCTAAATCCTATATTGTTTGTCTTTTTTTAGTGTCGTAATTTTTCGTATGTAAAATGTATTTATTGCTAGCTATTGTATCTTAAAATTATACAAGTTTTCGTTTCACCCTTAAAATTTTATTGATTTTATTTTATTTATTAAACTTTTAATTTTGTTCCATTTCACGTGATCTAATATAAACATACATTTTAACATTAAGATGAGTATTTTATGACAGCTAACCACAGCTAATTGGCCTTATAATATCTGCAAATTTACATATTATATCGACCCAAGATCTACGTCTAAAAGTAGGTAGGTACAATATCTTTCGTACGTACCAAAAAACAGATATGCATCATTTTAGCTTCTCACTTTTCTAGCTGATGTTCAGATTCAAAGTCGAAAGTTTTCGACTAACTATGTAATGAAATTGACGGCTTGGCGCGCGGGGGAATAAATGAACCGCGCGGGCGGATTAAGGGCTGGCATTGAGGAACGAATTAGTAACTTTTGACTAATGTTTTGTGTCTTACCTAGCAGTGACTTGATTTAATCGCGAGCTGTGGACCTAGGACTGGGATGCGTTTGGGACATATCGTGACATTGACGTGACGATGACGCCTGACGTCATTTCTAGATCTGAGATTTACAAAAGACCATGACGTCACAAGTGAAAAAGACTTTTGTTTTAATTCCTCTGTCTGTCGGAATTGGACAATCTCGATTTCGACAGACTAGATACCTGGGACGCGGACATTGAACACGGACCTGGGACGGCGGGGACCTTATGACAATCTCAGGACAGGAATGATTAATTCCTTGCATGAAAGAGATGCTCGGGCAACCCGGATGAATCGCGGCCGCGTTTTGGCCATTTTGGGACATGGACTTTGATGATGTTCGGGTGTTTTTTAGAATGGCGGCGCGGCGGGAGCGGAATACAATCGTAATAAGCGAGTCGTTCACAATACCGTTCGTCGACCACTTCGCGGCGCGCGGCCCGTTTAATAATATTTTAATACCTATGAAACAATATAATATTTAAATCGTTTACAGAACACATTATTCATTGAAATAATTGAACAGTAAAATAAACGGAAATTAAAAATGTATGGTGTCATTAAAAATCGTAGGATGCAAGGCCAAAGATAAGGAATGAAGAATCAATTCCTTTTGAAATTGAGAATTAGATTGAGTGTGTCACAAGATTGAATTTATTCATTTAATTCGGTCATTCAATTTTGCCCACGTCTACTTTATACCACTAGAGCAAAGAAGACTTGCGTGGGATCGTTTATCGTATTATATTGGAATCTGGTACCCGTAAAATTAAAGACTAAGGTTAGTTGTATGTGTTTGTCTCTTTTAAGTGTCGCTTGCTTCTGTTTAATCGAGTTTCAAATCATAATGGTGCTGAAGAAGTTTTCACTTCAAAAAATTCAATAAACTCAGCCTATAATGTAAAAAATGCGTAGAGGAATTAAGAGAAACGGTGAACTCAATACTAAACACAGGCGTAATAGTTTGGCTTTAGCAGGAATTTTCAAAAGTTTCCTGAAAATTCTGCTTGCCCAACTTCTTCTATTCCCTCGAGATTAAAACTTCATCGGGTTCGGGCTAATGGTAATTGGGCGATCCTTTGTTATTGGCTGGTTGCGATAATTAGGATCACCATTCCCGAGAATCAAGAGATCGTGAGGATTATACGC
Source organism: Limnephilus rhombicus (assembly GCA_929108145.2). Classification (NCBI taxonomy): domain Eukaryota; kingdom Metazoa; phylum Arthropoda; class Insecta; order Trichoptera; family Limnephilidae; genus Limnephilus; species Limnephilus rhombicus. The sequence continues at coordinate 23,782,265 of OV815295.1, read as the reverse complement.
AATTTAAATATTTAATATCTACCACTTTTTAATTGAAAAAAGGAGACTTTTTTATAATTGGGTAGAAATTCGTCCTGGAAACTCAAGTGAATCTGGCTTTTACCGTTTTAAATTTTACACCACTGACAAACAAACATTTTACCTTACGAATGGTTTAATAATTTTATTTTTTATACATATATTAGCTCCACAAAGAAGAAAGAAGAAAACAGTTTCGCTCGGATGTCATCTTTGGGGATGGTATGTGAAAGGTATTTTTTAGGGAAAGGAAGGAAAAAGGCACGAAGCAGATAGTATCCAGGAGTGACGGGTGCGTGAATACATTTTTCTTTCTAAGTCTGGAGAGTCCTGCTGGAACCAGCTTCCTCAACCAGTCCCTCCCGATACGGCCCGCCACGAAGCAGATGGGCAAACGTATCCGCCGCCAAGACCTAGACATGAACCCGGGAACTCCTCGGGTTTGTTTCCTAAATAAACTAAAATAAAAAAAATAAAAAAATCAAACGTAGCTAACCACTTGGGGTGACCTGCGGTAGGGGTGTTGGTTATCCAATAATTGGTTCCCGGGGTGGCGATCCCCATTCATGCCTTCCAAATTCGTTGTTTATCGGTTGTGTCAAATTTCAGTGAATTAGTAAGGACTTTTTTGTCAATACAGAACAAATTGAATGTACCGTAGAAGGCACAGTTTAGGTGTTATGTTCAAAGTAATACCAGATACGATTTGTTTTGCACACCGTTATCTTGTAAGTGTTAGTGTGCGCAAAGTGTTGTGAATGGGGAGGGTAATGACGGGTGGAAATGTAAGATACATAAGTATCTGCTTACTCAGATCTTGTCACCAAACATGGCTAAAGCCACTTTAGTTATTGAAAAATATGTGTTTAATTTTATTTTAATCTGCTGGAGCGAATAGGGTCAAAATGCGGACCGCTTTTATTTTTCTGCGATTGACAGCGGTTCAAAATTGGATCACATTTTTTTACAAAAGTTTTTGGACCAAAGTTTACGATTTTATAATATTTTTTTAGTAAATCCTACGAATATGTGGTAATCGAAGAATAGCTGAATTCATGGGCTATACAGAACTATAATCAGTTTGTATGTCTCCATACTAAAATTCGGAGGTTGCTTTTTTTAATGTGGGCGAAAAATATTCAAAATGATCTCCAAAAAATCACGAGCAATTGGAGGAAAATTTTTTTAATCGTACGTGGATCTCTCGAGTGGATAATATTATGATCAATGTAATTCGGTGTTTTTACGTATTATATACGTATGATGATGAGTATATATATATGTAATAAGAGGGTATCTTTTTACAACTGTTTCAGACTAGTTTTACCTTCTGCCATAAAGAAGTCATAAAAACAATTTCAAACACATTTACTATCTCTGTTATGTTTTCAGAATACGATTATGGTAATTTGGAGGCCATAAAATACTGGAAACCTCTTCCAAGCGTTTAGACACGACAATCTTAAATCTCCCGAATCTGAATATATGACAAAGTATAATATATCCTTAGCGAGGATAGGTTGACTACACGTGTACGAGGAGTGCTGAAAACCCAGTGCATTTTTGCGCCTTTTTTAAAGTTTTTTTTTCAGAAAAAACAAAATTACATTTTCATTTATTTAGCCAGAAATAACTTTGTTGATTAAACATAAAATGTGTATCGGGAGCATCTCCTATCCTTTTCCTGTATTCTTCTTCCTCTCCCCTTCCTTTAACCCAAAATTAATTTGAAGATATTAAAACTTAATTTCCAATGTACTTTAGCATAAGAAACTTTTGTGGCTTGACTTCCGCTCACTTGTATATTTATTATCACTGTACGTATATTATGTAAAAGCTGTTTGTTTCTTACAAATAAATAAATAAAATAATTAATTTAGTACCCAGACTTTTTTCACCTCTAATATTGTGTGGAATAATAATACAAATTGCCTCCTTCTTAACCAATAAGTTGCTTTCTACAATGAATATGTATGGCGTTTAAATCTTGTCGTGATGTCGTGTAAAGTGTGTATACCTACTTGGGAAGCTTTTGTAAATTCCTTTGTTGTGTGTCAGAGTTTAATATTTATTTTGTATATAATTGACATACCTATATGGTTCTAACTTAAAATTAATCTTGTTAGTTAGGCATCATATTATTTTTAATTTTTTTAACCCCGATATAAATTAAACTATTGTTTCACAAAATGGTGGTTTGGCGGTCTCTGTTTGTTAGGAAACTAATTTGTTTTGTGATCGTGAATTGTGTAATGATGACAACTGGGCCATAGATGTCACTGAAGTGTCCTTTTGGATATAATATTTAAATAATTTCAATGTTATTGTAACATGTCAAAAAACACCATCTGTCGGATTTGTATGTCATTTTCGTAAAAAAAATATTATTGATGGGTAAAATTACGTTACTTTTGACGGCCTCCGTGGTCGTGGATAGGTAAAGCTCTCAACTAGCGGTCCAGGGGGCGTGGGTTCAATCCCAGGGTGCGCAAGAAAATTCGGTTTGATGGATTTGTGTTATTTCACTACTCAATCATTTAAAAATACTGTGAGAAATATTTGCGGCACGCTCCAGAGTGGAAGATACTATCGGTGTCGCCTTGGTGTAAGACCACTATTCAGAATTGAAAGGTTGCTTGAAAATGGCTTTAAGCATGTTTGGTGACTAGATCTGAATTTCAGGTAATTCCACACCTTCCTCTTTCCATCTCCTTTCTCTTTGTACTGCGTTTGGCTTCCTTACATTTGGGGATGCCATAGTTTCCCTGGCTCCAGGTAGTTGGTACTTTGGGCGGCATTCATATTTAAAAAAAAACACGATATTGATAATAAACAACCCAAAGACCAAATCAAATTACTTCGACGTTAATATTATGAAATCTCGTGTCGTAAGTTCAAAATGCACACTGGGTTCCAAAAGATTCGCACGTCGTATAGTCAAATTGAAACGATAAGATGCCCGATTTGCGATCTCTAACGGCCGACCGTAAATTAACAAAAATTTCCACGGCAGGACGATAAATGGCGCCCGTATTCCTCCGACTTTACTCACGGCGCTTGTGACGTCACAAGTGCGGAGTACTCAGTACTAGCTTCACGTCCCCGGAGTAACCGCGACTTGTGTTGTAACTGCAGGATTGGGTACAATAAAATTATTAATAAAGTTACAAACCAATAAACAATAACTGAAAAATCAAACTAATCCAGAACGGGTAGGCCACCAGTGAGGCCAACATTAATAAACTACTACAAAATGTAAAATATTTACAATTTTTTTTAATCAAAATGGATGTACAGCAAATATCTACTATGATACTTAATGTTTGTATTTTATAATTTATAACAAATAAACAAAGTAGTACATATTCGGTAATTTAACCTCAAATCCAATTTTAAGTTTTGTGTGAAAATGTTGCGCTTAAGGCGGTACACAACCCTAACAAGTTTTGTTTGCTCAAAACTCACATTTTAATCATTTCCGACGAATTCGTAACTATAATAACTTTTTTATTCCACGGGGGATGTAAGTTCTTTGAATTTAAGATTAATAAAAACAATACCTTACCATTAATATACATAAATAATATACATAAATAAAATATAATCTACATGAAACTTGAAAAAATATAGTGAATATGAAATATTATTATCAATTAGAAATTTGTAAACTTAAATGTACAAATTACTAAAATAAAATTATTATTATTATTATTATTAATATATTTTATGTACAACGATTTTGAAACTTTAGAACTCGTTTTTCAACTATAAAGTTAAGATTCCGAATATATTTTTGGGTATATTGTCGATTTAATGTTAATAATACCAAGAGCCGTTCTCCTTACTGTTAATTATTATATTATATATTATTTGATTCACCTGATTTATACATGTGTGTTACATATTTGACTTGAGGACCTCATTTTACAGTTTGATATGATTTATTTATTTATTTTTTTTAAAAATTAAAGATACACATAAAATAAAAACTAAAGAAAAAAAAAACTCAATAATAACATATGAGAATTAAAAGAAAGAAAATAGAGCAAAACAAAATAGAGTAAAATAACACTAAAATAAAACAATAGAATAAAACTATATAAATAGGATTGATACAAATAAACCGATAGTGAAATTAAAAGGTTTTATATATTATTTTTTTTTTTTTACAGAGAATACCGCACAAGAATCTCAACTGCTCCCGTCTGGAGCCAGTGAGACTATGGCATCCCCAATTGGGGTATGTTGTGAGGCTGAAGGTAGTAGGGAGGGGAAGGAGGTGGGGAGGAGGAAGGTTGGGAAGTACCTGGCTATTCAGATCTGGTCACCAAACACGGCTAAAGCCATTTTCAAGCAACGTTTCAATTCTGAATGGTGGTCTTACACCAGGGCGATACTGTTAGTATCTTCCACTCTGGAACATGCCGCAACTATACTATATATTATTTTAAATGAATTAATTATGAAATAACACAAATTAATCAAATAAAATTTATTTGCGCATGCCGGGTTCGAACCCGCGACCTCCGGATTGTGAAACAAGAGTCTTTCCCACTGGACTACGGAGGTCGTCGTGAGTATTGCAGTGGTGTTTATGTCTATGTGTTTTTTTTTTTTTATGTTGTGATTTTTTTGTAAAGTTGCCTTTTTTGGTCTTTAATCCATCTTTTAATTTTGAGTGTGAAAAGTTTTTTGTTTTCTTCCTTTTTTAAATCGAGTGAATAATACCAATAGTTATGAAAACAAACATTGGCTACCGGACGCACCTATTCTAACACTTATTACTCACAACGAATGAAATAACAACATTTTTAATACCACCCATCGACATTTTCTTAGAACGTTAACAAAACACATCTTTTACAATGTATATAAAGTTCCCAAGAATCTCTCAATTCAAAACGGTTTCTTCAAAAGTATTTCCATGAAATGATTTTTCTAGAATTGTTATTATGAGATGTGAATAATCTCCATATGTTCATGTTTAAGGCTTTCCTTTGTAGAATAAGCTTTCTGTTGTGTACAAAGACATTTTCCTTTAATTCCTCCAAAGCCTTGAATGTTTTCAAAGAAGGCAGTGCATGAATGTTCTTTGTGAAAATCTCTACAAGAAATGTACTCTTGTAACAACATTTTTTTTTAAAGTAACATTTTGAATAATTAAAACATTTATTCTAAAGTTTTCCTATACAAATTAAACGATGTACATGTACAGGCCCTACAATTAGATTAAACTTAGGTATACATATTTGTGCATACCAATGTTTACACTTGCAAAAATGATGTTTTTATTTTTGTGAAACTTCACTGAGAAACAGCTTTTGCCTTGCTTACTTTTACTTACTGTTATTAGCGCAAAAGGAACTAGTGCATTCGACCCATGAGGGGCTGAGTTAGCATCGCGTCTAGATTCCTTGGCCGGATAAATTCTCCATCACGACACAAGCAAGATTCTACGCCTCGGTGGTGGTTATAGGAGATTTGAAAATTATTTTTAGGATATTCGTAACATGGGAATGATTGTCCTTTAAAAAAATTACACTACACTAATTTTACTCCACACAGGAGGCCCTGAGGAAAAAATCCCTAGAGTCCTAAAAAAGAGTCTACGTCATCTTTTTAGGGAAAGGACGTAAAGGAAAGTTCTGCGAAGGAAAAAGGTGTAAGGGAGGGGGGGGGGGTAAGAATCTGAGGATCAATGTGTCAAGGAGTGACGGACATCAGAATTCATCCCTCTCACTGCGGTGCAAAGCGATGGGTTGAGAGAGTCCGGTTGGAGAGGTCGAAAGGTTTTCCTCTCCCGATCCAACCCGCTACGCAGTAGGCGGGTAAACGCATTCGCCATCAAGACCTACATAAATCTTATCCCATGAACCTGGGCACCCCTGCTAAGTCGCCAAAAGTAGCGAACCACTTGGGGTGACCTCTGGCAGTGTTGTTGATTATCCAATAAATAAAATTCTATATTATTCCAGACAAAACGAACTTTGAAGTTTGCTCATTTGTATGACCTAAAAAAAGTACGGTTTTTTTAAATTAATTTAATTAAATTCTCAAGTTAATCCTTGTCTTGTTACTGTTGATTCTTCTAAGCTTCCTTTGAAAAAGACAACTTGAACTAAAGCTCTTAGTGAGTAGATCGTTAAAAGTCTAGACGAGACAATCATCTCATGGAATGCTATTAAGCGGTAGATATATGACGACAGATTATTTTTGATGAACAATGTGCTCCCTTTACAATCCAGGATATTTTGAAAATCTGAACATGGATAATTCCAAGTTCAGATTTTCAAAATGTCTCTGATCACTCATTGGTTCAGCTACGAAATGCGAGACTTTAATTTTGAAATAACTCTTATTAATAATTGCATGATTAATAAGTCCAGGTCCTAAGACCTTTTGTTCAGAAGTTAATGAGACACTTCTTCCATCCGGAAAAAAGCAGGTAAATCCTGCAGATTAGACACCTTAAGGGCCCGCAACCCGAATTTCTACCGATTTCTTGCAAACCTCCCTTAAGCTTTTGAAGTTTTTAAGCTCTTAAAAAAATACATGTTATTTTTGAAGATAATATCTAGACATTCATCGTGCCGAAACGCAAATTGTATAAAATTCCCTCGATAGAAAAAAATCGCAAAAGTATGCTTTAAAAATTATTATTAACACGTTTGTTTCAGTCATTTTACAAGTTATATGTATGAAAAAATTCACATTGTTTCTTTAAATGCTGTTTATGACAATGCCCGTGAGATTTTCGCTCTATTTTAAACGAGTCGTGTTATATTATATATAAGGGACATATATATGTAAGGGACAAACAGCTTCTACATAAAACATAAAGATAAATATATACATTGTTAAATCGAGTCAAGCCAAAAAAGTCTCCTATGTTAAAGTTGATTGGAGATAGAGTTTTATTACATATTAAAATTAATTTGAGGTGAGGAGGAGAGGAAGGGGAATAAAGGAGGAGGATAGGAGATGCTCCGGACTATTCACACTCTCGTATTAATTTTGGATCGTAGGTGTTACTTCTAATCGATATTTCTGTAGTGTATGGCTAAAAATGTCTATATTTTGAAATTTTGTGTTATATTGCGCACATATACGGGGAATTGTTGAATTTTTTCTAATGTTAGTTCTACATGTAGGCAAATGAAACAAATGGGATTGCCGAGTTGGTCTTGTCGGAATATGAATACTTATTAAGTTGGTTAGCTCTGGCGAGTCCAGGCCATTATTAACAATTTTTAATAATTAAGTTTGGTCAAAAATTAAACATCGTGTATAAAGGGAGTTGAAATTGTGGTAATTAATAGATTCGTTGTAATTTAAGAAGTGTAATTTTTGTTTATAAATTATGTGGTTAAAAACTTTTTTTTGGATTTTTTCGATTCTATCAATGTGAGCTTGGTAGAAAGGAGTCCAGATCGGTGTGCAGTGTTCTAAGTGGGGATGGATGAACGCTGTGTAAAGGGAATACAGAGTCTTAAGGTTGCGAAAAGGTTTCGTTATTCGAATTATAAATCCTAGCATTTTGTTGGCCTTGTTGATGATTTCATCAGTGTGTTGTATAAAATTTAGTTTAACATCCAGTAATACCCCAAGGTCCCTGATAGATTCTACTTCTTTGATAAGTGTCCCATTTTATCTATACTCAAAAGGAATTTTATTTTTATTACGAGTAAATGATAATTTATTGCATTTTGAGGTATTTACTACCAGTTTGTTTAATTCACAGTAGTTAAAAAGTCGATTGAGGTCCTCTTGAAGTTTAATGCAATCTTCGATTGATTTGATAACTAGGTATATTTTTTTATCGTCTGCATAAGATAGGTAATTGGCGTGTAAAAAACATTTGTGAATATCATATATATACACATTAAATAATAATGGCCCTAAATGAGAACCTTGAGGTACACCGGAGGGCACGGAAAAAAAGCTGGACTTAGTTCCCTCAACTGATACACATTGAAGTCTACTCCGAAGGTATGAAGTAAGCCACCGAAGTAGGTCACCGTGGATGCCTAATTGTTTTAGTTTTTTAATTATAATAAAATGGTTTACCTTATCGAAGGCCTTAGAATAATCCGTGTAGATTACATCTACTTGGTTTCTATTGTCCATATCGCTCGTTAAATATTCCGTGAAATTCACCAAATTTGTAAGTACCGACCTTTTTTGTAGAAATTCATGTTGTTGGTTTTTATGTTGCAAACAATTGTTGTATAAATTAGATCGTAGATAATTTTCTCAAAGAGTTTACTAAATGCAGTTAGTATTGAGATTGGGCGATAGTTTTCAATGTTGCATTTTGAATCAGTTTTATGAATTGGGATTATAGTTGCTTCTTTGAAGTTTGTACGAAATTTTCCTGCTCCTAGTGACATTCTAAATATGTTAGTTAAGGGGTACGAAAGATTTTTGGCACATTTTGAGACAAAGTATGGCGAGATACCATCACTGCCAGCACCCTTACTAATGTCTAAATTCTTCAGGTATCTCTTGATTATTAAAGAGTTTATTTGTACGTTCCCGATCGGGTTATGATTATTAACATAGGTAAAATCATCGAATATACTGGGATCATTCGTGTCATTTTCGTTTACGTAGGTGGACTGAAAATGTTTAGAGAATAGTTGGCACACTTGATAAGCGCCGGTGCCTGACTCGTCCTTAAGGTGCATGATTTGTGGGATGCCATTTGTTTTACATTTGCTTTTAGCATAGTTCCAAAGTTGTTTATTATTTATAAGAATATTAGATTCAACTGAATTTATCTATTGATTATAGCAATGCTTCTGTAAGTATTTTTGTTGCGTACGTTTTATAGAAAACTCTATGTAGTCTACTGGATTATTATGGGATTTCCATTTTTTATGTAGTTTTTGTTTTTCTTTAATGATTTTGATTAGTGGAGCTGAATACCAGTTTGGAAATTTACTCTTTTTGATGATCCGTTTAGGGACAAACTGTTTGATGATATTGTTTAAAATGTTGTTAAAAGAATCGACCACTACGTCGACATCCAAATTCTCCAGAGTAAATGACCAGTCTTTTATTGACAGATGTTCGTTGATTAACTCGTAATTGGCTTTTTTAAACAGATAAATTTCTTTAGGTGGGGCGTGAATAATAGGAAGTGTATCGATTTGAAGCATAATTTTAAGTGATGGGTGGTGTGAGTCTTTGTTGACAAGAGGATCGCATGCACGAGATACATGGAATTCCTCATTACAGATAACTAAATCGAGAATTCGGTTATTTGCATTTTTATGTAATTATATTGGTTAAATTCAGAATAATGAATTGCGTCAGCAAGTGAGGAACTAATTGCGTTCAAGTTATCAGGTATCAAGTATGAATCATTGTTATGTACATTCCATGTTACGATGGGCATATTAAAGTCTCCAATTACAAGTAAAATGTCATCGGGATATTGATCTTTTAAGTTAGCAAGTAAGCAAAGGAATGAACTAAGTGCAGTTTCATATCCTAGACCCCGAGGGAGATATATACAGGCTACATGAATAGTACGGTTGGAGGTATAGTTATAGGGAGGAATAGTTACCCAGATGCATTCAGTATTGCAGATCAAGTCTTCGCGAGGGTAAGCTTTAAGATTGTTATGTGTAATGATCATCACTCCACCGCCTCGACGAGAGTCTTCTTGGTTGTTTATGCTATTCATTGTAATGTTATTTGATCTATCCCGCCTGAAAACGCTGTAAAACTCTGTTGGTACTAGTTCCGGATCTAAAGTAGAATTAATAAGCCATGTTTCAGAAATACCGAATATGTCACAATCGTCATTCAATAAAATATAATTGTGAAATATTTCTGTTTTAGTGCGTAGTCCTCTACAGTTTTGATACACAATAGTTATCATCGCAAATTATGTAATTTTTTCTATAAGTGTTAATATTTTTTGTAAAATTATTAGATAAAATATAAAATAAATGAAGAGTTTTATGAATGACACGCGCGATATTATATTATACACGTAAAATAGTGAAATTAAAATGTGAGCAGCAAGTACGAGGAGCATGTTAGGAAATAGAAGGGGGATGGGAGTGGGGCGGGGGAAGGGTGTAATGTTCGAAAAAAATAATGATAAAGAATGGATACAGAATGCGTCGATTATTTGATGAATTATATAATCCATATCTAAATGAAAAATATGATTATAAACAATATCAAAAAGATAAATAGTTATAAGGAAATAGAAAAAAAATACATAAAATAACTATATTCAACGGAAGGTTTGATAAAGATAAAATGATAAAAAACTGCAAGTAGTGCGCGATTATCTTCATAGTATGGTTGTACATAAATAAGTTAATTGTTGGTACGTGTGAGTCGTGAATGACTTGTGAGATATGTATATATAATTTTTAAAAAAAGTAAAATAAGCACATTATATAAGTGGTTTATACAAAGTTGTATTGTTTCATTTTTCTATAATGGATAACCACAAAGTAATAGGTACATTCAAAAATATAAAAATAATAATTTGATTACGTGCAATGTTCAATACATCACATACCCATATAAATTTTTTAAATACAAATTACAAAGGCATCTATGAAGTTAATTGAAGGTAACAAATATGTTTAAAACATATATAATTGTATAGGTATATATATAAAACTTTAAAACAAAAAAGTAGTCAGAGCAGATAAAAGGAAACCAAATACTAATGTATCAATAAAAAATGTTAACGTATGTAAAACACAGTAGAAAGATAGATTTTTATATAAATATATATAAATAAATATTTTTTTTTTCTTATTTTCTGTTAATTATCTATTTTTAGTTTTATATATTTAAAACAAACATTATTTTTCCTTTGCTAAATTGTGGTTAACATGCGTTTATCCGCCTTTTTAACACGAGCTTTGCTCTTAAAAAGGATGTAAAGCGTATTATTAAATGTATTTTAAAAGAAAACTTTATTTAATAATAATATTTGGATGATTTATATAGCGCCGTTTTTGTGAAAAATCACCTCAGGGCGCTGTGTATATAAACATGTAATTGATACAATTATATTAAATAAAAAAATAAAACAAATAAAAAATAAACATATTAAACATTTTCGCAATTTTCGCATCGATTTTGTCGCTGTAAATGTTAGCGCTCTCCTATAACATTCGTAATTTCATATCTCTCCATCTTCTTCTTTTCGAGCCCGGTTGCTGGGCCTTAATGTGGTATATAGGATAAGTCATGTACTTTCAACATCCTTAGATAGATGTCGTTAGTATAGTTAGATATACATAGTTTTGTGGTGTCTAAACAGATGTCAGTTAAGTAGTAGGTAACTTAGAAGTATCATGTATCGTCGTTCGTGTCTACAAATGGTTAATGCTGGATTTTGACAAGTCTCCTACAGAAAGGACTTCTGGTCCAGTTAAATATTCATTGTAAATAAAACTCCATCTTCAAGTAACTTTGATAGTAGACCTTTTTGGCTGGGCTTAATTTAACTTTGTATACGAGTATATTATGCATCTTTATATTTATATATAAGCTGTTTGTCTCTTACAAATAAATAAATAAACATAACATAACCTTTTAAAACTTTCAGAAATAAGAATTAACACAGATTTAATATTATTACACAAAATACAGGGTGTCCGCCGGCAGATTTTACACTTGAAAAAATAAAATAAAATAAAAATATAATTTTTTTTTTTAATTTTTTTAAATTATTTATTAACCAAGAATAACATTTCAATATATACAATATACCTACATATACATATATATATAAAAAAATTTGGTATATACCACCTCACTAGGCTGAGCCTGTTCTGAGGTGGCAGGAATTTAATTTAATTTTGATATCTTAATCTTGGAAGATAAAAAATATAATTTTAATTTAAATAGATAAATGGAATAAAAGAAAAAAATATAAAGAAATGAAAAAAAGATATGAGATAAATAGATGAAAAAAGTTAAGGAGAAAAGAGAAAAAATACAGGCGTTGAGTGTGTTGTTTGATCAAGTTATCTGCACGCAGTATGCAATACCCTTGTTTACTACCCACGTATGAATTTTGCGTTTTAGATTTTTTGTCACTAGAATATCTTTTATATCTTTTTCAATCAAATTAAAACATTTTGGAGCCAAATTGTGATAATGTCTTTGTCCAAATGTAGTATTTGTCTTCGGAGTCATGTGTTGATGTCTATGTCTTGTGTCGTAATTGTGTTGTGCAGTATGATGGTTTAGTTTGTCTTTTTGGTAATGTATAGATATAATTTTGATGTACAGTTGGTGTATGTTCAATACAGCAAAGTCTTTAAATAACTGTATTGTCGAGAATCTAAAAGGTTTTTTAGTAATAACTTTAATTAAGGCCTTTTGCGCTTTGTCGAGAGGGTCCATATTAGTCTTCGCAGCACCACCCCAACCAATCATACCGTGGGTGATAATTGATTGTCCTAATGCGTAGTATATAGTTTTTAAAGTCTTCACTGGTATTATGTTTCGAATGATCTTAAAAAAATATATAAGTTTCCTTACTTTACCCGCTGTTTTATTTATTTGTTCTGTCCATCTAAAATAGTTGTCAATGTAAATGCCTAAATATTTGATTATCTGAGTCCGTGTTAGCGGGTTGCACAGGCAGTTTTTTTTAGATGTGCAGTCGTGTATAGTTAGGTTTTCATTGAGTCTTGGTTGTCGTCTGGGATCTATACTAAATGTCATGTATTTTGTTTTGTCTATATTTAGTGTTAGCAGGTTATTGTCGAGCCAATTTTTAATCCGGTTGATTCCTTCGGCAGCTTTTTTGTATACATTTGTCCAGGAATCAGAAGCGAAAATGAGAACAGTGTCATCCGCAAAGCAGATAACGTCTCCGCTAATATCTAACTGACACAGGCAATTGATGTAAAGTAAAAATAGTATGGGTCCTAATGTACTTCCTTGGGGAACACCGTAAGTTATGTATCTGTTTTGGCTTGTTACGTTGCCTAAATTTAGTGCGTGGCTGCGATCAGTTATATATGATTTGAACCAGTTATATGCAGAGTTTTTAATACCTATGTTATCTAATTTTTTAAGGAGAATTTTATGGGACACTGTATCAAAAGCTTTACTTAGATCTAGAAAAACCGCAATACAGCTTTTTTTTTGGTCAACATTTTTTATAATGGTTTCTGTCACTTTTAATATTGCATTCTGTACTCCCATATTCTTTCGAAAACCGTACTGATTTTCTGATAGAATCTTATGGTTGTCTAGATAGTCTACCAGTTGGATTTTCACAAGATTTTCGAGTACTTTTGTGAGAACATTTAAAAGTGATATTGGCCTATAGTTGGAGGGATTATTTTTATCTCCGGATTTGTAAATTGGTACTATGTTTGCACTTTTAAAATGGCTGGGGAATATACCGCTAGTAATACTCAGATTACAGATGTAGGTGAAGGGTAGGGCTATTTGGTGTTTTATTTCTTTTATTAGTTTAGTGTCAAGTTTGTCAGGTCCAGTCGCACAGTCGTTTCTCAGTTTATTTATGTGATGCATTATGTCTTTGGTTTGGAAAGTTTTTACTCTAAATGTATTGTTATCTTGTGCATTAGTGATAAATTTATTAGCAAGTGTATCTTCGTCAGTGTTCGTTTTCTTTAGTAGTGTTTGGGCTAATGTTTGACCAATTTCTGCAAAGTAATTATTTAATGTGTTGGCAATATCAGTCTGATCAGTTATTACTGTATCATTAACATCTATTTGTTGGAATTGTGCTGCTGGTTTTCTATTTACATTATTTATTTCCTTTACTGCGTTCCATAATACTTTCGGGTCATCTTTGTTTTCTTCAATTTTTCGTTTATAATATTCTTCTTTTGTCTGTTTCACTATTGATCGGCAGATATTTCTATATTTTTTGTAATAGTTTTGAAGCCTTATATTATTCGGTGAGTTTGAAGACTGTTTGTGAAGTTTGTCACGCTTATGTAAGCATTTAACCAGGTTGTCAATACAAATACAATGAAAGTTTGAAGTTTTTTTCGTTATTTGTTTTTGGGGTGTTATGCCGCGTTGCGCTACCTCCTTCTTTAGCCAACGACAATGAAAGTTATTTATTTATTATCGCACGTAAGAATAATGCGGATTTTAGTTTTTAAAAATATCTCCACTCAAATGGCGTCCTTCTAGCCGCAAACATTTTTACAATCTTTCCTTTATGTTGGCAAAAACTCGCTTGCAAAGTTCTGGACTGACAGCTGCATATTTTCGGATATTTTCTTGTAGGGCCTCTATTGTTGATGGCGAATTGCTGTATACGCGGAATTTGAGATATCTCCATAAGAAAAAGTCGCAAGAGGTCAATCTAGTAATCTAGGGATCAGGCTGTGTCGCCGAAGCGACTAATCAATTTTCCAGGAAAAATCTCTCTCACTTTAGTCATTGAGTCCCTAGCGGTGTGTGCCGTGGCGCTCGTGGCCCCATCCTGCTTAAAACGGGTTCTGTTATTGTAACCAACATGACGATGTAGCTCCGGTATAAAAAAATTGACCAACATCGCGCGGTACCGTTGTGCTTTAACGGTTTCACCTCTACCGAAAAAAAGGATTATGTAAAATTTCCCTTCTCACAAGTTCTGCATTATCAGGAGTAGTTACAGTCGTTGAAGATCCAGGACGAGGTTCGAGGTCCAGGTTTGTGGACACCCGTTACTGCATTACAAAATAGATAGTCACTAAATGCAGACTTCACAACCTCGGAAATAAATATTCTGATCTAGGAGATATATTTCGCCTCAAGAATAACCAGTATAAACATTGTTTATTCCAATTATTTTATAAATCTAAACACAAATAGTCGTGGATAATTTCTGCAATTTTTCTTTATATTGTATATCTTTTTATGTGGGACTTCTTATCATTTTTACAAATGTATTTTATTTTATCATTTATGCTTTTGTTGTTACATTTTTTAAAATTAAATTATATTTTCTTTACAGATTTAGTTTTAAAGTATTCAAAATAACTGTGACAATTAACTTACAAACAAGAACGTAAAAGCCCATTAGGGCGTGTGATAAATAAATAATTAAATAATGATAACTAAATAAAGCAACATACAATCTCAATAAACCTCGATCTTATTTGGATGTTTCCGAAGACAATTCAAGTAAAGTTTTATCAATACGTATTAAGGATTTCATCTTGTTCAATTTTGTATAGCATGGGTTAGCCACGAGGCCAACATTATTAAATCGATATCGATATAAATTAAAATAAATCGCCGAAATACATGTACGCGCATAACTTCCGAACGACTGCACCAAATAGGATAATTATTTTTTTTTGTGTTCGTTATTGTCAGAAAAAGGTTTGTATAAAAATACCGGTGAGCTCTGGCATTATGAAATTTGTATAAAAATGATTCGCCGAAATGTAAGAACGCGCAAAACTTCCGAACGAATGCACCATATTGGATAATTATTTTTTGTTGTGTTTGTTATTGTCTGGTGAGCTCTTAAATTATGAACTTTGTATAAAAAAATTGCAAAAGGTGGTACTCGAGCTGTTTGAAAACTTAATGTACTGGGAATTAAATTATGAAACGCGGAGGGGGGGGTGGAACCGGGGAGGGGGGAGGGGAACCTGGAAGAGGGGAGGAAAACTCAGGAGGGGGTTTTGCGGGACGGGGAAGGGGGCGAGTGGAGTGGGGAGAGGGAAGGTGGAGGAGGCGGAGTGGAAACGCCAGAGGGGAACAGGACGCGTGAGAGGAAGGGGGGCGGGGGGGGGGCTGAAGGGGAACGGGATGAATGGGAAAGAACACGCAGGGAGAAACCATTTCTTTATTAAATGGAATACCAGCTGGTTGTATTATAAAATGTAAACCATTGTATCAAATAAAAAATCTTAATCACTGGAATTAAAGTACATTATACTTAGTAAGTATACAATCTACATTTTTGCTGTCTGAGCCAGAGGACAGAAATAAAAAAACAATTTTATTTTTTGTCTTAATGAGTAAAACCTCAAATTGTAATATTTAATTAATGAAGAAAATATTAGCGAAACATCTAGGACGTATCTTTTCTGATTTTTCTGTTTTTCGAATGAGTTTCGCTAATTTTGTCTTTATCAATTAAATAAATAATTTATTTATTTTTTTGATGTTCAACCAGAACTAAATACTGTTGAAATTGAATGTCAACCGGGGATATTTTATGAAATGATATTATTTTGTCGAGGCAAAAAAGTTTACAGAGATACCTCACATTATCTGGGTCACCTGGATAGCGATCCTTCTTCATAAAGAAACCATGATCCTATCCCCTTATTTCTTTGTGCCAGATATGATACTCTGGTAATAATTCCATTGACAGTTTTCAAAGCCCAGATTTTTCAAGAATATACTGTTTAAAATTTTTTTTTAATGCCAGCAACCCGGGCTTTTATTGTAATAATAATATCTTATACAAACAATTAAGTAACCCGCCTCACTAGACTAAGTCTGTTCCGAGACGGGTACATATACATAAACTTACAAACACATATATATATACATACATATGTATAAATACATACATACAAACACATATATGCACACATACATTGTACATAATCATACACGTGTGGCGACACATCATAATCTTTTCATCATCAGAAAAAACGTACGAGAAACATCTAATATTCGCGCGGCGCCGGCACTTGCCTAGGTATCTACCTATGCCTGTGTACTTTGCTCGCCTGCCGTGGCTGTCTCGTCGATCAATAATATCGCCACCGCCTAGAAAGGTCTGGAGTTTATAAGCCGCCTGAATATTCAGCACCGGGATGTTCCAGTACCTTCCAGTGTACACATTGCCGGCGAATGGTACATTACTCCACCGGTCGCGCTGGTATATATAAAGCGACTAAACTTGGCGCTCGCTTAGTCAGTCCCAGACCATAAGTCGGTCATCATGTAACAGATCTCCGCACAAGTGCTCCTGCATTGCATCTCCGCTCTCTCCAGGGCAGCTTCCCGAGGTCCATCACCACGTCTCAGCTATAAGGCCCATAGTGCCTTCAGCTACGCAGAACAGCTACATCCCGCGACTTAGAAGGTTTGACGCCACCTTCAGTCCAGGGATCAGCTCACCATTTCATGGCATCTCGAAGCGCACTGTGCTTCACTGCCATGGAAACACGCTCCGCCTCGCCAGGACTACCTGCTGGTGGCTCAGCCGCGACTCAAAGCGTCGAGCAACGGCCTGGAAGATAGGTCATCTCCACCGCCAAGGTGTTGAGCAACTCGCTGACCTTCACCTCACCATCTTCATCTCCTCCGAGCGCCTGCAGCATCTCATCTACGGCACTCCGCATTACATCATGTTACCGCTTCACCGACCCTCGCTACGTAGCCACAATAAAGACTGACTCACTACATCGACTGAAGCCTTTTATTTAACGTCTCGTCTCTGCCGATACGGCCCGCTCTCTCACACGTAACATAGATACATATAAAATCATAAGTACATATAATCAAATAAGAGTTATTGGGTGTTGATATATTTTATTCCTTACAATTTTTCTTTCTTTCTCTATAAAGTGATGGTACGACATTACACATAATTTCTACAGATAACCAATAAACATATTATTTTTTATGTGAATAGTGAATACCGCAAAATAGTCTTAACTGCTCCCATCTGGAACCAGTGAGGGAATATCATCCCCAGTTAAGGTATCTTGTAAGACTGAAGGTAGTGGGGAGGGGAAGGAGACGGGGGAGAGGAGAAGGAGGAGGAGAAGTACCCGGCTATTCAGATTTTATTTTTTTACATGAATACCGCACAAGAGTCCCAACTGCTCCCGTCTGGAGCTAGTGAGACTTTGGCATCCCCAATTGGGCTATGTTGTGTGGCTGAAGGTAGTGGGGATGGGAAGGAGATAGGGAGGGGAAGTACCTGGCTATTCAGATCTGGTCACCAAACACGGCTTAAGCCATTTCAAACAACGTTTCAATTCTGAATATTGGCCTTACACCAGGGTGATAATGAGAGTATCTTCCACTCTGGAATGTGCCGAAAATATACTAAGTATATATTAGTTTTAAATGAATAAATTGTGAAATAACACAAATTAATCAAATAAAATTTATTTTCCATGCCGGGATTCGATCCCGCGACCGTCGGATTGCAAGTCAAGAGCCTTACCGCTGGACTACGCCGGCCTTCTGATCTGAATTACAAAAATGGCGAAAGCCAAATTTAATTTTCGAAAATAATTCTCCTCAGGGCCTACGTCATCTTTCAATCTTTGGGGATGCTGTGTGGAGGGTATTTTTAGGAAAGAAAGGAGAGGAAGTTCTGGGAAAGATTATGGGTCAGTAAGATGAAAATGTTAGGGGTGGGTCGGAATCGGGGGGTCAGTGTATCCAGGAGTGACGGACGTATGAATATATCCCTTCCACTGCGGTGCAAGGCGATGTTCCGAAAGAGTACGGCTGGATAAGTTAAAGGGACTCCCTTGAGGGAGAGATTGATCTCTCTCTCCCGATCCGGCCTGCCAAACAGTTGATGGGCAGACGCATCTGGCGTTAAGATCTGGACAAACCTCACCCAATGAATCCGGGCACCCCGGTTAAGTCACCAACCAAACGTAGCGAACCACTTCGAGTGACCTATGCGCCTCCCAAATTCTTGAGTTTCTTCTACAATACAAAAAAAAAAAAAAAAAACGGTATCGTTTCGATTCTAAATGGTGTTCTTTCACCAGTGCGATACTTAGAGGACCTACCACCCTGGAACGTGCTGTAAATGTACCTACATTATATTATTTTATATTAATTAAATGTGAAAATAATTTCATTAAATAAAATTAATTTATAAGCCTTGTCAAGCTAGATTCGTAGACGATGTTCTCAACCGCTCGCCCACAGGTCCATAAATACAATAATGTGTCATTTTTATTTTATTTTTTATTGAAATAGCTCTTGTCACAATAACTTTTTCTTCTTCCATGATAGTATTAGAGGCAACCAAATTATTAATTAACTCATACGTAGTCTCGCGGCTCGATTACTGTAACGGCATCTACGCTAGTCTTCCCGAATATCAAATTGACAAACTTCAATCCGTGTTTAATGCAGCGGCAAGGCTCATAACTGGGGTTTCTAAATATTCGCATATTTCAGAACACCTTCGTAACCTTCACTGGCTCAAGTGCCCTGAGAGAATCCAGTACAAATTATGCTGGATGGTTTTTAAATCAATCTACGAAATGGCCCCACCTTACATCTCCGAATTATGCGTCCCGGAAAATACCGGTCCGAGACAATTAACCCTTAGATCAGCAACTTCATCTGCTAAAGGCAGACTAATAGAACCTAAAAGAAAGCCAAATACAGGCAGACTAATAGAACCTAAAAGAAAGCCAAATACTATGTTTGGAGATAGTGCTTTCAGAGTATCTGGGCCTAAGGCTTGGAATAGACTCCCTCCGGAATTAAGATGCATAACAAGCCCAACAGAGTTTAGGTCCAAACTAAAAACCTTCCTTTTTGGGCTCTCGTACCCGTAATTTAAATATACCTATTTGAGAGTATCATACTTGTATTGTCTATGATATGTCTTAATCACACTTTTCTTACTGAATTAAAATTACTCGATTCCTTACACATCAATCTGTCTCTTGACGAATCACATTTAGAAAGATCAAATCCTTATAGGTACTACTGCACCACCCACCTTTACATGTTGCTTTTACTTTCCAAAATACACTCGTCAAAATACATTACATATTAATATTAAAATATTTTTCAGGATTAAATAGCATGTGTTCACAATAATGTCCTCTGCGTGCGAACTCTATCTAAATTTCTTTAAATGGACAATATACAGTGTTCATTTCAAGCGGCCTCCCAGGTAAGTATGGTCCTGTTTTCATTAAATTTTATGCAGCATCGCGTTCATTGGTCAAAATATTGTACACATACACATATTTTCGTATCGGTGGTCAATGAACCGATGTATGCAATTTTTAGCCATAAGTTGTTTATAATTGTTTGCCTAGCTTGTAGCTTTTTAGATTTTAGAAATGTATTATAAGTTTGTACAGCGCCCTTGAGGTGATTTTTCACAAAAACGGCGCTATATAAATCATCCAAATATTATTATTATTATTAATAATAAGATATATAAGTAATTTTTCTGGCTTAGACACCGAAATAATATTTAAAAAATTATCCTTTTAATGTTTAATGTTATTATGAACGCACCCGCTCCTGAGTTGAGTTTTTTTTAATTTTTAAATTTATTAAGTTGTTGTCTTTGAATATATCTTCAAAATAAAAAGGAAAATATTATTGCTTTCAAAAAAATTAATCGCACTCAATTGCACCCGATATATTCAATGATCTTTTTTTATGTCACAAACGTAATAAAGAAGTAAAAATCAAAGTCAATAATCCGTTGAAACCATTCATTTCATGTGCATGACTACACCCCCTCCAATATTCCATTCTTTCAACCTTTTACCATCTATCTAGAAAACATTGGGTGGACCCTGCACTAACCAAAAATCGAATATATTGACATTTTATAGATAATACAACGTAACTCAAACCTATATCGCAAATTTATATTATACTAGCGGGTTCCCGCCATGCGATGCAATATATTCAAAGAAATATATTGTTTCTCCCATCACCTTTCCGTGCGTCCCCGTTCCCCTCCCACGTCCCCTTTCTAGCAGTGGCGGCCAGCCCTAAGGTGCGGCGGTGCAACGCACTCCCAAAATTTCTGCCAATCTAAAAATTCCCGATCACCGAAAAACATACTATATTTCCGACATGCCTCATCACAAATCACAATACACACTTTGGTTCTAATGCATACATAATATAAGTTTCTATGTATACCCGCTCGCGTAACAGATTGAGATAACAGAAGCAGAACGTTTTGTTACTATATTCAGGCCGGGAGTGCATTTGCCAAAGCGATCACAGAATCGAAGAGAATCCTTACACAATTCTCCATGAGCCAGAATCTTAGGTAGGTATAATCCTTTGGAAATTTAAATAACCCATGGACGGCGATCCGGGAATTTCCACCATGTCAAAAGGACCGTTTGTTCAGTAGCATCTTAATTTGGGACGTGGTCGTGTCATTTTATTATTGATATTGTGTGTTTAAATTAAGATCTACTCTTTTTTAGTCAATGTTCCGCTCAGCGTCGACCATTTCTTATCTCTATAGCATACCAACCAACATAAACAATGAGACCCGTTGTGACAAGTCGCAGGTCAATACGCCATTGTTATTAGTTTTTTGGATGAGTCGGGAAGAATAAAAAAATGAGTTCCATTATTAATGTTCATTTTATAAAAAAACAATGCGCTGAACTTTGAAACGATTAGAAATTAAAAATAGTGGCCCACCACGGCCCATTTTTAATATTAAACAAAAGTGCAAGTTAAAAACAAAAGAGACAATGGAGAATCGACCTAACCTACAAATAGGTAAGATTTTTTTTCACAATTAAATTCATTTTAATTAGAGTAGCGAGATTTTTAGCGCACTACCGATTTTTGTGAGCACCAGCCGCCACTGCTTTCTAGATATCTTTATAAAATTAAACCTATGTGATGTTATTTTGATGTATGAGCTATATTATTGTAAAGTTTCATTAAAATCATTGCAGTAGTTTTTGCTTGAAAGAGTAACAAACACACATATATCCATACAAACTTTCGCATTTATAATATTAGTAAGATTATATATATATTTCAAATACTTTTGTGGATAACAATACCTTCTATGTGAAATACCAAAAACCGTGTAAAGAAATGAAAGGAATAAACTGCACTGAAAAAAAACGGTGGAGGGGCAAAACCAAATCGACAGAAGAATATTCATCAATTCTTCTGCAGATTTTGGTTCGTCTCCCGCCCCGCCCGCTCTCTAAACCCTTTCCCAATTAATGTTGACTTATAGCGGGGTAATTAAAATAAAATCCACACTTTTCTTCTATAAACACAATTAGTCTTTTGTTGGGTGGGTACAATCAATTACACAAGTATCCAGTTCAATAATCGTAAAAACAGTAGTAACTTAAACTTACCAACTACAACAGTAGTTTTAAGGTTATTATGTTATAATAACTCCAAAGGACCCCAATTATCCTTAATTACCCACTCGTCACTTTATACAAAAGATTCACGAGTGCCTTGAAGCCGCGCGAGCTGATCTCGGTAGGCAGACTTCGACTTTTACTATTTTACTGGAACTTAGCGCGGGACTCTCCGGCAGGCCAAAACACAAAACTCGTAAGGTTTCGCTTGTCTTTATATACCTATGGTCCCGCTGCCCTAGCGGCAGCGGTAGTAAGAGACCACCAATACAAGACAGAAAGTATTCAAGCGTGAACACTTCTCAAAATGCGCTCGAAATAACTATATTTGTTACACACTCCTAAATGTAACTTATAATCGCCTCGATTAGTTACATTTATATAAACAAAATCATATTATTCTTAAAATTAAACATTAAACAAAATTAAACATTAAAATTATTGTTAAAAGATGGTTTTTTTTCGGTCTGCGGCGTGTCGGTCGCTGGTTGGGCTATTCTGCACGTGGTGTGCAGCTATCGATGATTTATGATGGTCCTCGTGTCTTCTAGTGGCCCGAATTACGTTACAATAAATGTTTGGGTAGGTCATAATTACTTTTAGGACCCTATTTAGATTTATGGTTTCCTTGTTGTTCGCTTTGACTGGATAAAATCTGCAACTTGTGGGGCGATAGTGGTCACACGTCGCCAGTTAACTCCGGTTGCAATGATTGAAGACATCTTTCTTGAAAAATGGTCCGGTGGCAATGATTGACGACTGTTCATCTTGGCTGTGCCCGTTCCTTTGTTTATGTCGTAAGTAGTTTTGGGTCTGCACAATTAGTAGGTCGTATTACAGCTGGTCGTAAAAGTGTGCCCCTTGTTTTAGCACACATGTCATCCCTGCATATTGTACAATTTAGCAGTTTATTATTATTTCGAGAGGCTCTGGGCAATTGCACTCTGATTTATGGTTTTTTCAGGTTTTGTCTTGTCGGTTGTTTGTAAAATCGGGTCATTTGATATTGCCTTTGGTATTATTCTTTTGGAGCCCATCTCTCCGATGTCAGTGCAGTTTTTTTTGTAACATTTTGGAATATACGAGATATTGACTTCGGAATTTGTATTCAATGGTTTCTGGGGGGTCGAGTTCACAGAATTTTAAAATTAACCATGAAGATGAAATGAATAGTTCGATAGTTTTCAGAATCGCCTAGTACAATTTATGAGCACAGATACCCAAAGGGCGGAATATTTTAGAGACATCTTTTATTTTAACTTTTATGCGCCAGTCAGCTGCGTGGACATATGTGGGGATTACAAACGCAGCTAGTAGCAGGTAATCCATTCCAAGCAGATTATATTCTTCTACGAGTACGATGGGTGTGATTGACACTTCAGAGATTTCTGTTTCTGATTTTTTATCCGGTGGAACTTCTACTTGAGTTTCAGGAAGGTCATTTTCTGTTTCTTTACCGTACTCATAAACATCTTCCGTGGTTTGCGATGTTTTATCTGGTATCGCTTCTGTAGATATGATTTGAATCGCATCTTGTTGGCTGACTTTTTCTGGAGCGCCTTTCTCTGCAAGTTTCATCTTACGGATTAGGTCTTCAAACGTTTCAAAATCAAAATCAAAATCATTTATTGTACAAAAGTTTGAACGGAGCATCTAGATATATTCTCTTGTATGAATGGACTGAGCATTCCGTACATCATATCCAGCTCAATTTTAACAGATTGATAGAAATCCGGAAATTCAGCAAACAATGCCCTTTTGGTGGCAATAAACTGTTCCGTCGACATTCCTTCTTCTTGTTCAATATTATAGAACTCGCGCATCACATCATGTGCTGGTCTTTTCGACGCCATCGCATTCTTTGCAAGCGTCATTATTTAACTTTTCACTGTTACACTGTACTACATATTACGCTTTCTCTATCGTAATTTCACTAGTGCTTTCACACTTCCACTTTCGATTTTCTCTCCCCCTAAACTTAACTTAATCTCGAATTTACTTCACTTTTCCGTTGTTTCACGATTTTCACTACTTTCACTGAATTTACTGATTCTATGAAATTACAATACTCGCGAATTAATTAGCCGCGGGTTGGGCGCCAGTTATAGCGGGGTAATTAAATAAAATCCACACTTTTCTTCTTTAGACACGATTAATCTTTTATTGGGTGGGTACAATCAATTACACAAGTAGCCAGTTCAATAATCGTAAAAACAGTAGTAACTTAAACGTACCAACTACAACAGTAGCTTTATGGTTATTATTATTATAATAACTCCAAAGGACACTTATTATCCTTAATTACCTACTTCTCACTTTATACAAAAGATTCACGAGTGCCTTCAAGCCGCGCGAGCTGATCTCGGTAGGCAGACATCGACTTTTTCTATTTTCCTGGAGCTTAGCGCGGGACTCCCCGGCAGGCCAATACTCAAAACTCTAAGGTTTCGCTTGTCTTTATATATCTATGGTCCCGCTGCCCTAGCGGCAGCGATAGTAAGAGACAACCAATACAAGACAGAGAAAGCATTCGAGCGTGAACACTTCTCAAAATGCGCTCGAAATAACTATATTTGTACATTTCAGTATTGACTTATATTTAAGTTCACGACTTATCCAGATGAAGAGAACATTGTTCTCGAAACATGTATGTATCTGATAAAGTGGTGTATATAAATAAATTTATCTTTAACTCAGATATAGATCATTTTACTTAACATGCCGATTGTTCAGTTCTGATTTGTGAAAGCGACTTTTAGGGCCTATTATTTATTTATTTATTACACGCCTATGGGCTTTTACATTCTAGTTTAAAAGTTGAGTATCACAGTAATAATAGTTATATTCATATTCTGCTTTCTAACTACATAATTCAATGCTATTATCATAAATATATATAAAATAAGTTTTTTTTTACAGTTATGTTGGACACTTCTTTATTTATTATTTATTACTATGCAACTATAAATAGTTTATAAGTATGGTTTTGCACGTTGTAAAAATAGAAAACGAGGAAAGATACTCCACCCCATACGATTTCACGGAGTACAATTTAGAACAACAGTCTATGGGGTGGAGATTTATTTGATGTTAGCAAATCTCCGGAAAGATAGTAAATACTGTTGAAAAAAAATATATAAAGTTCTTAAAATTGAAAAAAAAAAAAACTTTGTTTTCTGTAAGGCTAGCTAGTAATACTTCTTTCAATGCAAACCACCCTTTGAAACTTCCTCCCCTCGCGTGATCGTAAATAAAGCCTTTCATAGAATTACATTAGCAGACAAATAAAGAACCAGCAGAAAGGGGAATTCAGGAGTCTCCTGTTTAATGGAGCCTGCTTCGGACGCGATTGCCGAAAGTAAAAGCAAACATCCAATAACAAAACACGAAAACATCTCAATCAATCATATAGTTGTTGGTAAACGCCACATATCTTTGTGTTGGAGGCTGGGACTATTCTTTGTCCTCCATCCTTAAAATAATATAGATTGTTCAATAACAAAGATTTCAATTTTCGAAAAAAAAAAATCAAAGCTTGCGTCTCCAGTTGTTTTATCTACTAAACATTAGTGAAGTATTGACTACTTACTGAAATGATTGGAAAAAACTCTCGAATTAAAAAAAAATTAAACTATAAACTTATTTAAAAGTCCACCAGGGCGAAAAAACTCTAATCTGAATTACATATACAATACGTATTATAACCATAAAGATTAAACAAAAAGTTTTTGTTAGTACATATTTTAAAATAAAAGTTTTACGGCTTGGGAGGCGTCTACTAATATCTACAGGAATTCCAAAAACTGAACAGATCGGACTTATATCTATGAGAACCAAAGTGAGGACGAATATCTACAACTCAAACTGCTGATTAATATCTATGAGAACCAAAGTGAGGACGAATATCTACAGCTAAAAACTGCTGACTAATATCTACGAGAACCAAAGTATGGACGAATATCTACAGCACCGGCAGAAGTTGAATTAGCAATTATGGTAATGACAAAACAAATCATGTGTTGCTCTGTTAACAAAGAAACTACATTTGAAGTTTATTTGTCGATCTTAAAAACATTATAACACTTAAACACTTATTTTTCTGATATCTTGATTAATTGAATCTCTGCTACATAGCTCGTCAAAAACAATAATAATGTGTTTGTATGTCACCATGACAACACATCAATGAATGACATTTGAAAAGTAATTCATTATTCGAATACGAAGGAATCCCTATGCATTCCTAGGTAGGTATTCCTTTACATATAGCATATTGGAATAACGTAATATTGCGTATACAGTTAAAAAAACTTAGTTTATGTATGTATGTAAATATGTAAAAATCCCCAATATCGGACTATTGGACACAATTAGCTGATTATTAAGGATTTGGGTTTTTGTTTTAACAGCTTTCTTTATTTCGAGTGCCTCTAAATTATTTAGTCTGTTACCATGACCATTTCTATGTCAGTTAGGTTAGGTTAGGTTGTGATGCCGTGTATTTCGAAATAAATATCTTTTTATTATGACCTCCATCTTTGTTCAATAAATTATTGTCCTCGTAAACAGCAAAATACGTAATATTATGCAAAAAATTCATGTACGTACTTTAAACGTTTAAGCCTTTACGTAATTAGTAATTACGTAATTGAAGTAATTTATGCTTTTCCGTAAAACCTCTTGCTTAGCTGCCCTCTGTAGATATTGGTCCAACCTACGCTCCAAAGATATTAGTCACCACTGGTACCGTCATAGATATTCGTCCGACCCTCTGTAGATATTAGTCCTCACTCTGAAGTTCATAGATATTAGTCCAACATATGAGCTGTAGATATTCGTCCGACATACAGGCCGTAGATATTAGTATCTGGAGTCACGGCTTGGGCTCGGATTAGATAATATTTAAGATATTTTTTTTAGTGCGACCGTTTAGAGTCGCTTAAAATGTTGAGGCTCATTATTTTAGTATCTTTAAAATTCTACCAACGTTTGTTTATTATTATTATAAAGATTTAGATGGTTGATCGTTGTAGGAGTAATAAGAATAAGTCTCGTTTATGATAAGCAGTAAATTTTTTTTTATTGCCAATGAAAACAATTTTATCAAACCTACAAAAAGTGGTGACATAACTCGCATACATGAAGGTACCTACCTATAATAAGATATCCTTAAAATAAGGGAATTTTTAGCATGAAGAAATGCCTCATACTATACGATTTATAATATAAATGTTTTCACCAATCACTTGTGTTGAAAAGGAGTAAGGCCTAAGGATGCAAGGTTTTTAAAAATATCGATATATCGATATTGATATATATCGAATTAAGTCGATATATATATATCAATATTTCTTATTTTTTTAAAAGCTTATAGAAATCCAATGTAGTTTTAGTTACGTCAAACATTTATCGATTATGTATGAATAGATTTTTTATACTAATCTATGTGAACAATCACAAAATTTGGAAAGGTTTATAAAATGTGTTTTTTTTTTCATAAATTTATTAAAAAAATAATAATTTCAGAATTTTGTCCCAGCTATCGAACTTAAAAATAATAACTTTTGACAGTCTGCTTCCTTTTAGCCGCGTTCTGCTTTGATTTATAGTGGCCCCCGCCTTTGAAAATTGACGTTCAGAAGGAAAACTTGTTGCCACAATTGGTATATGACTCATTGCCACTTTAAAAAGATTGGGATAAACCTTGGATCTCTTGCCATATTTCAAGAATATTTACTTTTAGAGCATTTATAGGAGCAGAAAGATGTTTAGTAAAGCATTTTATCCGATTTTTTGGGCATTTTAATTTGGGCGGGTTTTTCGATATTTCGATATGATATATTGAGTTTTTCGATATTGATATATCGATATCGTCGTATTGACGATATCGATAAATATAGATATTTTTCGGTTTTCCGATAAATTGTTGCATCCCTAGTAAGGCCTAGTAGATTCGATACTCATTTTGTGTATTCACGTCGCATGTGATATTCATGTGATTGGTGACACAATGACAAGTAGCCTACATATATACTATTCTTTAAAGCTGGTTTCCGTAAACAGCGTTACCCGAAATATACTGAACTTGACCATTTTTCACGTGGAGATACAAAGTGACTCTAGCAATGAAGACAATGTTCTCTTTTATTAGAAATGTGAGAATTAGTGAGAATTAAAAATGATCTAATAGCAGATTTTGAGTTCACCCATATATCGAAAGAAATATTTACTGCGGGGCGTTCGTTGCCTCCAGGGGTTTGCATGAGGTGATGCCAACAAGATTCATTATTTCTGCAGAATGTCAAAGGATTCTTATTTAAATTTGGTGTACTTGTTTAGGTACTCCTAGAATTCATAAGAAAAATAGACTTTTTTCCAACATCAATCCTTGCCTTCTCCACTAAATTCTTCATTTCGTATTCTAGTAACGTGTAGTTGTATGAACACGCATTTTTTTCCTTTCCAGAATAAATTTAACATTCCATTCAAGATTAATTGCCATTTCTGTCTAACGTCAAACGAATAGTAGTAGACATGAATGCATCCAGCGTAGCGCGCTTCCAGCACCGTTATTGGCATGCAACTGACGCCAAGCCCGTAGACGGCGCGTAGCATCGTGTACGAACGCTAGCAAAAGTATGACGGATTGTCACGAGCAGTGCGTATGCTACGCGCATCAAAATCGAGTCGCTTGTAAGTATCTCCGTGTACGAAGGCACTTCATCGGTTACGTCGGGGCCCCTCCCCAACGAGTTATTTACCATCAAAATTGCAACATCACCATCATTGTCGTCCACCAATTATTTTTGATGAGCAATAAATACCTAGGTAATGGTCAAGAAGTGTGTGTAAAAATATATTACTACAAAAAATGTTACTTACAGATGAGTTAATTTGGTTAGAGGTCTTAAAGCTTCCACCGGGATGGACGTGAGGCCACAATTGTACAGAAGGAGTCTCTTCAGATGCGTCAAAGAGTTGAAAACACCTGGCTGGATAGTCCCAAGCTTATTATCCGAAAGAACCCTGAAAAAAAAACAAATTTTTCATTCAAGTATCGTAAAATTAAAATAAAATATGCTCAAAAAACTGAAAAATATATGTTGATTCCTATTCTATACAGTAATTTCAGTAGAGATAAATTACAAATATATTACCATAATTATGTTTTTACGTTTTAAAATATCACCAAGTTTTATAAATTATGTTGCATTTATTCAACATACGAATTTTGATTGTGACTCCGTCACGAAGTGTCCGTGTGGGACACCAGATACTAATATTACAGCCTGTATGTCGGACGAATATCTACAGCTCAGAGTGTTGACTAATATCTACAGAGCTAAGGTCGGACGAATATCTATGACGGTCCCAGTGTTGACTAATATCTACAGAGCGTAGGTTGCACTAATCAGCTAAATATGTCCAATAGTCCGATATTAGGGATTTTTACATACATACTTACATAAAATAAGTTTTTTAAACTGCATACGCAATATTACGTTATTCCAATATGCTATACATAATTGCAAATCCAACCTCTGCCAGTGCTGTAGATATTCGTCAACACTTTGGTTCTCATAGATATTAGTCAGCCGTTTGAGCTGTAGATATTCGTCAACACTTTGGTTCTCATAGATATTAGTCAACAGTTTGAGCTGTAGATATTCGTCAACACTTTGGTTATCAAAGATATTAGTTCGATTTTTTCAGTTTTTGGAATTCCTGTAGATATTAGTAGACGCCTCCCCGTGTGGGGGGGGGGGGTGCTATTGTAATAAGTTGTACCATTATAATAGAGTCAGTAGGGTGTGCGGGGATGTGTTATTATGTGAAGGGAGCTCTTTATTTAAATGTTTCAGTATTTACTTTACATTATCAGTGTGTTTTTGATGAAATTTAAAATCTAAACGAAAATATGAAAGAGAACAAGATACAGAAAAAACATATAAAGGCAATGATCGGAATACGACTTGTCTTTTTTCGGTTTTTCCGTGTCTTGTTCTCTTTCATATTTTCGTTTAGATTATTATTGTTATCTTCTTCTTCAACGATATATGACATTGATGGGAATAACCTTCAAAAGTTATAAAAGAGAGTTTTTCTTATAAAAAAACGTGTGCTTTAGATCACACGACTGAAGTAAAACTTCAATAACTTATATCTCCCTCTCAACTTCCGTTCGCCTTGCCGGACCGTTCGTCTCGCCCGGTCACACTGTTCGTAACGCTCTCGTCACGCATTCACCAGCTTACTCCCCAAGTCAAGCGTGCGTAAAGAAGTTTTACTTAAAAAATAAATTCAAAATCTTCTTAATTGTTGTTTATATTTCTGGTACTTTCTAGTAGTATTTAAAAAAAATACTCCCACCATATTTATAATAATAATAATAATAATATATCTTTATTGAACAAAAAAATTTAAGATTTATAACTACAAAAACAAAAAGTACATCAAAAGTACAGTAAAAGTACAGTTTAAAAGTTGCATAAGTACAAGAGTTAATAACAGAAAACCAAATACATATATACAGTACGTACTTAAAGAATAGAGATTTATAATTATAAATTTAGGCTTCTCGTAACCTGCCTCACTAGGCTAGCCTGTGTTGAGGCAGTAAATTTACGTCAATTTATTATACTGTGAACATACTCGTACCTACACTTATATTAGAATAAAATCACACAAAACAATGGTTGCATTAATAATAACAATAACATTGGAACAATAATAACAGAATTGGTTCAATACTAATTTCGAATTTGGGTGAGTGCACCGGTATGCTCTATCATTATTTTTATCCAAATTTTTATGTTTTTTTTTTTTTTAATTTCTGTGAATCACATTTTTTTATACTAATTGGAAGAATGTTGTAAAGTCTTGTTGCAAGGTATCTGAAGCTTCGTTGACCAAAAATAGTACGAGTTATGGGAATTTGTAGTAAATCTTTGTTTATTATTGAATTGCCCTATTGTTTTTTTACGTTTTGGAGATTGGAGAATTGATGTTTGTCTGAGTTTTCTATTATTTTTAAATGGTACAATTTTATTTAGAATACTATATTTGTAATATTGCACGGTGGAAGTATGTATAATGCGTTTAGTGTTCTGACTTTCGATTCTTTAAATGGAAGTTCTGATGAATATGTATTGTATTAGGTTTAAGTAGAATAGGCCACTTGCATCACATTTTTTAAAAAAAATTTCCGGTTCAGGCAAATATTCTAAGACATTCTGTATTTTTTTTAATCGTATTTTTGAAACGCTGGGGATTTTTTGAAAATTTAAATCCGAAAAATCAGACCATTTTTTAAAAACCGGAAAGACGGGACATAATTTTATAGGGTTGAAAAAACGATAATTACATAGCCGAAAATCATTTAAAAAAAAAAAAAAACCTTTTCCACACGAATGGCACATGAGAATAACGAGGTATACCAAAAATATAACATCTCATAAATATTTTTTTTCCTTGATCCATCTTATTGATCATAAATCATTATAATGTACAGCGTCTATATTACTAAATTCAATGTAATATACTTGTACTTGTAAATTATACTAATAATAAGAATATCATAAAATTTTATTTTGTTAAAATCAGCACCATAATCATTATACCTCTAAAACACATACCGACATCATCTTCACGTTCTGAAGAGAACCCCGTACATCATTAATGTACGGGGTTCTGTCAAAAAGTCGAACCAAGTGATAAGTTCGCAGAGAACAAACAATAAATCTAGTGAACGAATTCAAAAATTCGCCTGAAATCAAAGTGATGCCATATAAAAAAATAAATCTGGAGTTTCACAAAATTAATAGGAACATTTTCGGAGACGGGACATTTGTGACGTCACGAGCCCAAATAATGGATTTATTTATTTAAAAATAAAAAAAAACTATACATATCTAACAATTTTTGCTAACATTTTCGTAATCTTAGTAAAAAGATCTATCCACATGATTTTTCCAAGTCGTTATGAAATCCATGCAAGTGGCCTATTGTTTTTAAAATTATTTTAGTGTGCTATGTAAAGCAGTTGTGATTATTTTTTATAAGTTCCAGCCCATCCTATAACACCATATTAATTAGCAGAATGCAAAGTACGTCATCATGAGTAAATCTTTACGCAGGATATGTCTGACATTTAAGGATAAATTGTTGGTTTACTCAGTCTGTCTTTGAGTATGATTTTGTGTGACCGCCATTTTAGGCATTGTTCTACTGTAATGTATGTAATGCCTAGGTATTTTGTTTTATTTTGTGCTAATTTTGTCTTTGGGGATGCTGTGTGGAGGGTTTTTTAAGGATGGGAAGGAGAAGAGTGTTCTGCGAACGAAGAGGGTTTAAGGGGTGCGTAGGAATTTGAGGTTCGGTGTGTCCTGGTCATCCGCTTCCAAGACCTATACAAACCTCACCCTGTGAATCCGGGCACCCCTGTTAAATCACCAAATGTAGCGAACCACTTGGGGTGACCTATGGCAGATGTGTTGGTTATCCAATAAAGGTTCCCGGGGCGGCGGTACCCATTCCCGCCTTCCAAATTGCAAAATTGAATAATACACATTATTAAAAAACGCAATTCAGAGACACAAACAATATTAGGAAAAAATATATATGTACCGATTTTGATACGCAAAAAAACTTTATGCTAAGAGAACATCAAATACCTTTGAATAAAATTATTTAATAAATTACCGGAATTGATAAGATTTTAATAATAAGTAACAACTGTATAAAATTTTTCCAACTTCAAAATATTTTAGAAATTAAAAAAATGTAAATTATTAGTAATTCTTTCAAAAGGTTGTCATAATACTTCACGACAATCTGATAAAATTACACACCGTGCTTTACCCGTGTATCTATCTATCGTTAAATAATTTTATTTAAAAACTGTCTTGTAAGACTTGATGTTAAATTTTAAGAAAAAATATGTTACTCGTGTTTAAAAATTAATTAACATAATGCAAATTTTCTCAACTTGATCAGAAGATAAAAGGCCAAATATATTTACTAACAAGAAACGAGCCTGTTCTTGCCCATGTAAAAATTTAAATGAAGAAAAAACATCACAGAATTGTTAATGAAACTCACGTACGTTTAGGAACTTATATTTACGCATTAAAATGTACTAGATATACCCTCCTTAGGCAAAGAAGATGATAATGCAATTATATCGTTAAAGAAGAAAACACCCATAAATCTAAACAGAAATATGAAAAAGAACAAGACACCGAAAAATTAAAAGATAACAGTTATTACTGGGACCTGAACCCAGGATATCTTGTCTAAATGGGAAAATCGGCTTAAGAAACACGGCCATTTGGACCTCTAATTTTTATATTAGTTTTGTCGATCTCATATTTCATATTCAAATATTCAAAACAATGTTATTATAATTATTCCAGATTTTTTCAAAGTTATCATGACAAGAGTTGTTCCAATAAAAAATGATAATGAAAAAGAACAAGACACAGAAAAATTAAAAGGTAACGGTTGCTACTGGGACCTGAATCCAGGATCTCTTGTCTTAAACGGGATAAACGCCTTAAAAGCAACTCGACCATCGGGACCTCTAACTTTTGAGTCATTTCAAATTCAAATATTCAAAACAATCTTACACATAAAAATCTCGTGTCACGGTGTTTGTGGTCGCACTCCTCCGAAACGGCTTGACCGATTTCTATGAAATTTTTTATGTATAGGTGTGAGAATAGGTTTTAAAGTATAGTTAATACCGCTAGGTGATTAGGGTGTCCCTATTCAGAATTATTATTTATTTTTGAAAATTTTGTTTTATATTTTTTTATTTGTCATCAAAAAACACTTCAAACCCCAAATTTTAACCCTCCTACCCTCGCATTTTTTAATCGTGATTTTAGTATTTTTGAATGAACAAATTTAACCTATTTCAAACAGAACGAAATTATTATGTTGTTGAATGACAGATGGTGCTACGTCCACCTCATCGAACTTTCATCCACACACGCGCAAGACATTCACGCGAAGCGTCGCGACATCGTGTTCTCACGTGGGCAAACCATCGAGCTTATTTGTGTTGGCGGGCTGACAAAAAATATCTTCAAAATTCATATATATATTAATTTTATAAGATGTAAATTTTAAATTTTAAAAATGTATAAATATGTAACTAAAATATAAGCACCTGTTGACAAGCCGATTCAATTGGCTTAACAGGACTTGTTTGTTGATTATATTATGTATTATCTATTATTTCAATAAAAAAAAAAATGGTTTTTTAAATTTCATTTTCCTACTTAGTTGGTGTTTTTTTGTTTTTATCGGCGGTCATCGTCTACACAACGAGCGCTCCATTACTTTTTCTGTCACACACTTACGATACATTCGTTATTTTTTATTTAAATACCAAAATACTTACTAGAAATAATTTATATGGCAGAACATCGTTTGTCGGGTCAGCTAGTATTATTATAATTTATCAAAATTATCTTGACCAGAGTTATTCCAATAAGAATTGATAATGTCGTCGCCCTATTGGAAAATGCCATAATTTTTGCAAAAAGCGGCAAATGTCAGTTCTGCTTTAACATATTTGTGAAGTAAACAGATACAAAATTCACGACAACAAGACATGAATCGCTATATTCCTCAAAAACGCGGAAAAAAATTGAAAAACCGCATTTCACGGTCGCCTAATCTGCCGTTTTGGTGATTTACACTGGCCGGCAAGATCGCCCGATTTAACCGTTCCAGGCTTCTTTTTGTGGGGTTTCTTGAAATCACGAGTCTATGTCAACCAGCCTCAGACTCTTGAAGCCCTCAAAGAGAATACCCGTCAAGAATGCGAGAACCTATCGCCGGATGTTCTAGAAAGAGTGGTGGAAAATGCCATAAATCGGTTCCGTTCTGTCGGCTGCCACTTGGTCGATATCATTACCTCGACTTAATAGAAAAAAAAATTAGGACATCAAATAAACACAATCCAAAAGCGGAACAAAAATTTTTCATTCATAAAAAAAAATTACAGCTAAAGAACCTTATTCTTATTCTCAATCTTATTTCGCCCACCGCCCCCTTTGAGAACATTTTTTTTTCTAGAGCCCCCCAATGTTTTTTTACTTATTATACTGACTTACTTAATAATAATTTGTTATACCTTTTTGTTTGGCAGGTTAAAAAATCAATTATTTTGTACCGGGTTGCTACCTCCTTTTTTCTGGTATTCATGATATTATATCAATTCTTATAATAATACACGTACGATGATAATATTTTATAATACAAAATAAAATTTTTCATGTCATCCAATTTAATGTAGAACTAAAGATAATGGAATCTTTCAGTTCAATATTTATCAACTACCAAAATATGTGAATATTCGCACAAGTGATAAAAATTTTAACAATACATGCAATAACAGAAATAAACCAATATTAAAGTTTACTTTGCTTTATCAGTATTATTAGCGTGTTTTTTTGACTTTTAAGGACCATATTTTTTTCCCTACTCACGCCCTCAATGCCCATCTAAACGCCTCCTGTGCCATCTCAACGCCCCCTAATTTTCTCTGGGTCTTCTACCGCCCCCCTGAAATCTCAAACGC
Source organism: Limnephilus rhombicus (assembly GCA_929108145.2). NCBI lineage: Eukaryota > Metazoa > Arthropoda > Insecta > Trichoptera > Limnephilidae > Limnephilus > Limnephilus rhombicus. The sequence goes on along the minus strand of OV815295.1, from coordinate 23,746,568 downwards.
CCACAAGGGGGCTTATCACCCACGTTGAGAACATATGTTCTCGATAATGGGTACCTACTAATCTTAAATCATTGTAATGTAAACATGTAGGGTAACTACGAGATTTGATTTGAAATAATATTTTATGCCATTAGTGATTTAAAGATTACCAAGATAAAAAGAAAATAAAATCATTGAGTTAACCGTCATTATCGACAAGATTTTTGAGATTATTACCAGAGTCAATTAATTGAAACAGTGCAACAGTCGTCAGCTTGTAATACCAACCCCAATGTAGGACAAAGAGGCACAGGAACTGGTAGTCGAAATAAAAATCCGACAAAATATAATATACGGTTGGTCCTTTCCGATTAAAAGTCCAATCTAGTTCAATTCCCATCAAAGGCAAAATAAGAGAATATTTTTCTTCTATAAAATGACATTCGCTTTGCACGAACAAATAATTCAACATAGGTCTGAAAATAATAGGAAAAATGTCATAAATCTAAAGGGGACTTTTAGGCATTTTTAAATTTATCATTTTTCAAGTGAACTCTTAATTTTCCAGTAGGATATATCTTTTAACGAACCGGAAAAATTTTAATTCTAGACTTCTTAGTAAAATACCCTACCTACTCTAGTGCGAGCTTGAGAACGCTTCTGATTATGTAAATGCAGAGGTCGCAGTTAAATGAAGAATGCACAAAATCAAAACAAAGATGGCGGCGATGAAGGGGAGGCGGAAGGGGAACGGGTCGAATGGCAAAGGACACGCAGGTAGAAATAATTTCTCTATTAAAAGGCATAGCAACGCCAGGTACCAGCTGGTTAAACAATATTTTTTGGTTTCTCCCTTGAGCCTTCTGACGTCCAGCTGTGCATATAGGGCTTTCTAAAATGGACCCAGTATGGTTACTGAAGAGAAAAACCCGATAGAAGTGTAGACTTTTTCTGATTTCGTGGAAATGTACATGTAATCTTAGTCTTAATATTTTTCTTATAATGGATTTGTCTTTCCCAAACCGTTCGTCAGTTGTTGATAAATTTTATAATGGAGTGTAATCAACATCTATTCGCTAATTCTTTTTTTAGAATATTCCTTGAAGTGCGAGGATGGTTCTTACGGAGAGAAAAAATCAGAAAATTGCGCAGAAAATTAGATAATAACAGAAAACATCGCACGTTTGACAGTTCGCGTGTTAGAGAATGACATTTTGCAAAACAATGAATGATTTTGCAATCAGGATTCTATTTTTGAAAAGTTGAAAAATTTATTTAAAGTAGGTACTCCCCTAATATTTTGAATCGAATCAAGAATTTTAGATATTTTAAATAGGTACCTATGTTAGGTACCAAATTTAATATACATGAAAAATGGAAATTTGAATAAAAATTGTAAAAGGTGGCACGCGGGCTGTTTAAGAACTGAATGTACAGGGATTGAATATATGGAACGCGGGAGGAGGGTTGGCGGGACGAGGGAGTGGTAAAGGGAAGAGGGAAGGCGGGGAAGGTGGAAGGGGACCTGGGAGGGGGAGGGGAACTCGGGAGGGGGGTTCGCGGAATGGTGAAGGGGGGGGGGAGTAGAGTAGGGAGAGGGAAGGTGGAGGTGACGGAGTGGGAACGCGAGAGGGGAAGAGGACGCAGGAGAAGAAGGGGAGGCGGAAGGGGAACGGGACGATGGGAAAGGACACACAGGGAGAAACAATTTCTTTATTAAGTGGCATAGCGACGCATGCCGGGACCATATGGAACGCGGGAGGAGGCTTGGCGGGACGAGGGAGCGGGAAAGGGAAGAGTGAAGGCGGGGATGGTGGAAGGGGAACGCGGGAGGGGAACCTGGGAGAGGGGAAGGACACTCGGGAGGGGGTTTCGCGGGAAGGGGGAAGGGGGGGGGGAGTGGAGTGGGGAGAGGGAAGGTGGAGGTGACGGAGTAGGAATGCCAGAGGGAAAGAGGACGCAGGAGAAGAAGGGGAGGCGGAAGGGGAACGGGACGAAAGGGAAAGGACACTCAGGGAGAAACAATTTCTTTATTAAGTGGAATAGCGACGCATGCTGGGACCAGCTAGTATATTATAAAATAAAACTCAGAAACGACTCCCGGTACCATAATGAGACATCTATCCCCCATCCATGAAGAAAGTTCCCGTTTTTACCAGAAGGGCGTTCTTTTGAAGATATAGGGGCTGGAAGTTTCGTCCTCTAAAAATTTCCAGAATAGCCCAGAACATTCGAAAGTGTTTTAGAGCATTCCACAACATTCCAGAACATCCCGAAACATTCTGAAATATTGCGAATGTTCGGAAATAGTCTGGGACATTCAGGAACATCCCCGAAACTCCCAGATCATTGTGAAACATTTCAGAACACTCTCAAATGATGTGGAATGTTTATATCAGTAATTGATTTTTATCTCAATATGTTTTACTTTGTTCTGTTATTTATTATTTTCCATTTTTGGTAGATAGGTACTAATAATAAAGGAAAAGCTAATGTTTCTGGGTTGCGAATAACGAAGAGTAATAATGGCGGAATAGCGAAGGTACACGGCGAAATATAAAGGTAAATAACAATATTTTTATCAAAAGAAACAAACAAATTGAAGTCAGGATTTTTTTTTCATTAAAAACGTTACAACTTCTGTGTAGTAGGTAGAAGGGCCAATAATTTAAAAAGAGCTAAACACTATTTTCGTTTCACTAGAACAAAATTATAATAATATAACGATATTGTATTATTTTTGCACCACAAAATCTTTGGTAGAGAACAATTTTTATTTTCACACTGAATCTTTGTGAAATTCTTCTATTGTTTTTTAGTCTGAAGCTAAGACACAATCTTAGGTAATTTATTTTATTAGTCCAGACCAAAGTGGGTCAGTCGCTTATTTCTGGATAAAAAGCATAAATCTCCAGTAATTTATACGTAAAATCTCATACAAAAGAAATCCCTTGCCAACGCCATGCAAAAAATAAACATGCTAATGTAAGAGATCTCCCATTGTTGCAAATGTATGTAAAGCATTTTTGGACAGAGAGAAAAGAAAAAGAAATATCCTCAATAGGCAAACAATGTATTTATTTTTTTGTCTACGATCTACGCACATACTAAAAGAGAGTGGAGGATACTCTAAGAATCGCCTTGCAAATTACCACCATTCAGATTGAATCTTTGCTTGAATTGCAGTAGCCGTATTTATTGAACAGACCTGAAGAGCCAGGAACCTCACAACTTCCCTTCTTCCCATACCCTTACCCTTACCCCACAGCTTCCCCCTACTCCCTTCAGCCTCACAACTACAGAAATGCCTCCCATGTAGACTTGAATGAAAACCTACGTCACCGCTTTGGTTTAATAAATTGTGGTTCTAGTCTGTGTAACTTGCGATCAGTCGCTCTATTATTTCCATGACCAGCCACCGTATATCGCAATCCCATTTGAATTTTATGTTGATAATGAAACACATATGTGAAATTTAAGGCCGGGTTTGTCTCGAAACACGCCCATATAGCGTGTGTCGCTCTCCATAGGGAGGAAAAAAATGACCTTATATTTAAACGCCCGGGGTCTCAAAAGTTTCGTATGATCTGTAGCTATTCGAAAACGTAAAAATAAATGAAATTATTGTTCACTATTAGCCCGCTAAAATGGCCGGAAGTTTCGAAAAAAAAATAGATTTCGTGATTTGGAAAAAAAATAAAACAAAGGGTTCATATTTTACATTTTGTACCAAACTTATTTTTCATTACATAACTGCAGTACAAAGAACCAAAAAAAGTAATTTTTTTTAACCATATGTAATGTGTTGGTTAAAAAAATAAAAGGGGAAAATAACACTTTTTCTGGATAAAATCAGAATTCTTGTTGACTTACTTGTATTCATAAAGTTGAACTTTTTTTCATTTTTGTCAGCTATACGCATTTTTTTATAATAAACAAACGTAAAAAAGCTCAGATTACTGAATTTTTTTTAATTAAAAATTAAAAAAAAAAAATGGTTTCAGGTTTGTTTTCTGATTTTCAATGCATTTTAGCGGGCTAATAACCATTTAAAAAAATAAATAAATGCAGTTCTCATTTTCTTTGCAAGACGCAACTTTTGAGACCCCGGGCGTTTCTGAATTCAAAAGTTGAAATAATTGACACACCCTAGGCCCCACAAGGCATTTATTGTATTCTTCTTCATTGTAAGCTCACAACGTACCCCTATTGGGGTAGCCATAGTTCCAGTGACTCTGTGTAGTTGAGAGCAGTTGTGGTATTTACAAAAAAGTGGCCTATGTATTTCCCCCAAGGCCTGTGTGGAGCTAATATAATTTTTTTTTTAAATTTAAAAAAAATGGGCCTATGTCGTCTTTGAGTATGCTGTGTGGAGGGACTTTTTGAGGAAAGGAAGGAGTGAACATGGGTCTTGAAGAGACCAAGAGACAAGAGAGAAAATTGTTTTATAGATGTTTAGATTAATTAATAGAGTAAAGATACGTTACTCAGACAACGCACGTTGTTCCACTAAACTAAGTCCGATGGACATATTTTTGTGGCTCGTTTAGATTCACATTTTTTGAATGGCTATCCCTTTCATAAGCAGTGCTTAATTTGTTGTTGTTCGATTATTAAGTATGTGTCTTGTATTTTTATGTTGTCGCCGGATAGATGTCGCAAATTTTTAAGTTTCCTAACATTGGTCGAGGGGCAAGGCTCTTGATTCGCAATCTGAAGGTCGTGTGATTGAATCCCGGCGTGCGCGAATACATTTTATTTGTGTTATTTAATTAACTATTTGTATTATTTAAATAATTAATTATTTGTTTTATTTCACAATTAATTCGTAAAAAAATAATACAAAGTAGATATATTTGCAGTGGAAGATTATCTCCTTGGTGTAAGAACACCATTCAGATTTGAAACGTGGCTTGAAATGGCTTTAGCCTTGTTTAGTGTCCAGATCTGAAGAGCCAGCTACTTCCCCACCTCCCTATTCCCCACCCCTTTCCCCGCCCCATTACCTTCAACATCACAACATACCTCATTTGGGAATGCCACAGTCTCCCTTGCTCCAGAAGGAAGCAGCTGGGACTCTTGTGGGTTATTTTAGGAAAAAATATATATTTTTGAAAACTTTCTGCTTCAAAAATCTCGCAATAATAATATCCCGTGATATTTTACTGGTATGCGTTAGTATAAAATATTTATGTAACGTAATGTTGCGCTTCATCCTCCGTAGTTAGTTAGAGCTATTTTCACAACTTTTAACATTTTCCTTTTTAATCATTCAAGCATCCAAAGCCTTTTTATAAAAACATTTATTTTTTGATTTCGTATGTGAATACCGCACGAGAGTCCCAACTGTTCTCGCCTGGAGTCAGTGAAATTATGACTTAGCCAATTTGGGGTATGTTGTGAGGCTGAAGTAGAGGGGGGGGGGGGGGTGACGATTGGGAAGAAAAATGTGCGGAAGTACCTGTCTACTCAGATCTGCCCACCAAACACGGCTAAAGCCATTTCAAGCCACGTATTTCTATTTTGAATGGTGGTCTACACCAGGGCGATACTGAGAGAATCTTCCACGTGCCGCAAATATACTACATATTATTTTTGTCAAAAAACACAAATTAATCAAATATAATTTTGCGCACGCCGGGGTTTGAACCCGCGACCCCGGATTTCTTGTTGAGAATCTTACCCCTCGACCGCAGAGGCCGTCAAAATTATGCCAATAAATTTTATGTGAGTACATTAGTTCCACATAGGCGGCCCTAAGGAAAATTATTTCCTTCAGGGCCTATATCATATTTGGGGATTCTGTGTGGAGGAAGAGTATAGCTGATTTTAGTATTCCCGTGGAAACGGCACGGTAACGGGAATGGCTCGCGGCATCTCATTCCTTTAATACGAATGAGGGAAGAGCAAGAAAATGATAACTTTTCTTTCCACTTTCCAAAAGCAGCTTACGAATCAATGATTCAATATATTGGCAAATGTTAGATATGGGATAAAGGAAATTAAAATAACACGACGAAGATACCTGGTCTGGTTTCTAAAATTTAGAATTTCGGAAAATATTTTAATTTATTCACGTAATTTTTCGATGTTTACTCGAAAACATGTTTTTCGCTGGACTGGAAAATAAGAATAGTTTTTTACGCTAAACTCAAAGGCACGCTTTCTATACGATCAATAAAAAGAAATAACATTATATGAATAATTCAAGAGAATATTCAGAGTGTTTAAAATATGTATTTTATTGTTTTTTTCTGAAACATCTTCGAAATATTACTTCTCGTTCATACATAAAATATTCTTTAGAATGCCAAAAAAGTACGAAAAGCTTTCACGCATACATAAACCAAATATTACATATTATTTCACGCAAGGTATTATTTTTGAAATGCTTTGTGAATTATTGATGTAATGTTGGCTGGAGTATTGGATTTTTCACCAAACGAAATGTAATATAAAAGATTGGCAGTGGATATTAATTTACTTACCTTTAAAAACGGTTCATGACATTTGGTCCGGCGACAATAGATCCTGCGACAGTTGGTCTGCCGACAGTTATTCCGGCCGATAGTTGGCCCGGCCGACAGTTCGTCCGGCCGACAGTTGGTTCGGCCGAAAGTTTAGAAGATGTTTTCTTCAAGTAACCATGCAAAGAGGATATACAGTCGAACTAAAGTCAATATACGAGTACTTACGAGTATATCTGAAGGCATCTTGAGTGAAAATCCGCTGTAAAAATATTTTTACTAATAATTTAGACTCTCTGAAGAAGGATGCGGCAATAACAAATATAAAATATATTTTTTTATATGAATATAACACAAGAGTCCCAACTGCTCCCAACCGTCTCGAGCCAGTAATCTATATAATGAAATATTTTAATATTCATATTTAATATTTACAAATATGAAATATTTTTACAGGGGATTTTTTGGACTCAAGATGCCTTCACTTATAAGTACTCGTTTATCGACTTTGGTTCGACCGTATATCCTCTTTGTAACTTGTGATGTATTGCATTGATCAACAGTGAAAATTAGAAAATATCGTAGCTTCCCACTTTAATTTAAAAAGAAAATATCAATTACTTATAAAACGGACACACCTACGACATCTATCGGATCAGAGTAAAGTGAATTCATATTTACGGTAGGGATCTATAATTAGACAAAGTGAGACGATTATTGATTAAAAAATCACAGATGGTATCAACAAATAACCAGAGACAGGGACTTCCCAATTTATTTTAGGCCGTGATATCTTGACAGCCAATTGGATTGCAGCAAAAACAATAAAATATTGAACGAACCAATTAATAAACGGAAGGGCGTACACCAGCGGGGAACAAAAGATCGACCTTTGGACTCGGAAATTAAGAATGTAATTAATTATCCTTTCGTTCCCACCGAACCGAGAGGTGAATAAACTCCATGGGAAGCCATAGCCGATTCAGGGACATAAGTACGATGAACTCAAGGAATGTTATTAATAACGGGTACATTCAAGGGATAGGGAACCGTAGATTTCGAGATAATATGGAGAAATTAAAGATGAAAAAAAGATACACGTAAACAACGATGGAAAAGTTTAAGTGAAAAATTGAACAGTGTTAAAAATTGAGATACTACCAGCACCTATGGGTTGCTTGAGCAAGCTCCCAGACGTTGATATTTCGAATGGTGCGAGGCTTGGCTGGACGCTGAGTGTTCGCAGCCTGTTTTAACTACCAAGTACATACTATGGAGGAAGCCATTTTTTTGTAGATGCTTTCGAATTGACATTAGTATAATCGTAGATTCTTTAAATGTGTGCAGGTTTTTACATTATAAAAGTGCTAGCATCCCATTATTATCGCTTCTTCCCAACGCAAGTTTTAACAGTAAACAACTGCCAGTGTTTGGCCCGGTGTATTGACGCCGTATTATAATACATTTATAACATGTCCAAGTGAAATAAACAGTGAAGTTTTTTGCAAGGATAATTATTTTATTTAAAAGGACCCCTATCAATTTTGAACATGGGCCTTACGATCCGGATTGCAATCAGAGGACTGCAATAATATAAAAAAAAAAACAAGAACCAGCTGCCAATTAATACAGATGACCAATATTACAATTACCGGAATCACAAAGATGAACAAAGGAAGACTGGATTCACATCGGAAATGAGATAAGTTTTTAGTGCCTTCCCACCCATACCCATTCTTTAACATCCATACAGAACTCATTCGTAGTTTTTTAACAAGATTAATCCCATAAATATTGTATTGTAAAAAATAAAATCACTACCCACGTAAAGATTTTATGCAACTCATGATTTTCAATTGATTGAACATTAGGTTCTCAATTAATAATTGCCAGGAATATTGTCGTTGTTGTCTTTCAGGCGGGTAGCTTCTCAAATAAATAAATACGCATTGTCGGAACACATTTTATCAGGGATTAAGCTACGAAAAGGTATTTGTACACAAAATGGATAAGATCAAATCTTTAATAGCCAAGAGAGGCGTGATTAAAGGGAAATTGACGCGTTTCGCGGATTCTATAAACTCCTTGTCCGCGATTGAAATTAAACTGAGGTACGACCGAATAAAGCCATTGTTAGATCAATTCGAATCTATACAGGACGAAATTGAAATTTTATCGGATGAGGAACTGGAAAATTCTATTCAGCGCGAGACGTTTGAAAATCAATATTTTTCAGTCCTTGCTACTGCTAAAGGGGCGATGGACTCAATTAACGAGGGTAGAGTCGACATCAAACTCCCAACTCTCCAATTGAGAGAATTCGATGGGAATCAAAAAGATTGGGTAAATTTCGTTGAAACCTTTAAAACTTTAGTTCATAATAACAGTTCCTTGAGCAACGTCCAAAAATTCTTTTACTTACAATCTGCGCTGAAAGGGAACGCATTGAAAATAATTAGTAATCTAGAAGTTTCGGAATTAAACTACCTATCGGCTTGGGAATTGTTACACGACAGATTTGCGAATCTCAGGGCTACCGTACATAAACATATCCAAACTCTATTTCAATTAAAGGATATGAAACATGAAGAGCCTGTAGCATTAAGGTATTTAATTGATGAAACTAATGTCAATTTGAAAGCGTTACAAAACATCGGAGTTAAAGTAGATCATTGGGATCCTTTGATTATTTACATAATTTCAAATAAATTGGATATAGCTACCCGGAGAAATTGGGAACAATATACATTGCAAGGTGAATTACCTACATTAAAGGAATTCATAAAATGTTTATCTGCTAGGGCACAAGTATTGGAGCTTATGAATGCTTCAGAGAAAAAATCTTCTAACCTACATAAAATGCAAATAGGCAACAATAATAACAAAAAAGATTCATCGGTATTCTTGGCAATAAAGGCAAACAACTGCATTTATTGTAATGATAAAGGTCATCAAATTTATTTTTGCAAAAAATTTCTAAAATTAAAATTACAGGATAGGATTGATGCTACGAAATCAATCCGGGCGTGTTTTAAATGTTTGAGGTTGGGTCATCAGGCACAGAGTTGCAAGACAAACCTAACCTGCAAAATTTGTGGCAAGTATAGCCACAATACTCTATTACACAAGGAGGTACCTCCGCCGGAGACCTCAAATATGGATGCTAATAACGAGGTTATAGTGTCGAATTTTTCTGCATCGGAAAAGGCAGAAAAAATAATATTATTGTCAACCGCCTACATAGGAATTGTGGGGGCCAACAATAAAATGTTTAAAGCTCGCGCCCTGATTGACTCTGGTGCGCAGAGTAATTTTATGAGAGCTGATTTTGCTAATAAATTAAATTTACCATGTGAATGGATAAACAAACCCGTGTCTGGGATCCATAATAATATCACACACATAAAAAAGAGAATTTCAGTGGAGATGACTTCGCTTAATACGGATTATAAACGCGAAATATCATGTCTGATTTTACAGGAAATTACAACCAATTTACCACAAGTGACAATGGCGAAAAAAGAGTTCAAAATACCACCAGGACTGGAGCTGGCAGACCCGAACTTCAATATAGCTGCACCCATCGACATCCTGTTGGGCGCGGAGAGCTTCTGGGAGATGCTAAACAACGATAGATTGAAACTCGAGTCAGGACCAACGCTTCAACGTACGCAACTGGGATGGATTGTGTCCGGTCCTATCAACGTGTACCCCAAACAAAGGCCTGTATCAGATTTTTGCAGTTTATCTATAAATAAGTTGAGTCATCAAATAGAAAAATTTTGGAAATTGGAAGAGATTAATTCCACTAAAATTCAAACTCAAGAAGAAAAGGCTTGCGAAGCCAGTTTTGTAAGTACTCATACTAGAGAAGATGACGGTAGATATGTAGTAAGTTTACCGCGTCGGGCATGCATTGATCAGTTGGGAAACTCATTGCTCACTGCCGAAAAAAGATTTAAAAATATAGAAAAAAAATTTGTGTCACATCCCGAGTTAAAGACACAATATGTAAAATTCATGCGTGAATATGAAGAATTGGGACACATGGAGATGTGTGACCAGTCAAAAGGGGATCGTGACTCCTATTTTTTTACCGCATCACGCTGTAGTGAAAGAATCCAGCACTACTACTAAAGTGAGAGTCGTTTTTGACGGCTCCGCCAAAACCTCAAATGGAATTTCCCTCAATGAAGCCTTGATGACAGGACCTGTTATACAAAAGGATCTATATAACCAACTATTGCATTTCAGGAAACATCAAATAGTCATGACTGCCGACATCGAGAAGATGTACCGCCAGATTAACATGTGTGAAGATGACCTGGACCTACAGAAGATAGTATGGCGCGAGTCGCCACAGGATGTGCTCAAGCATTATCGTCTGAAGACTGTGACTTATGGACTGGCACCTTCCTCCTTCTTAGCCACAAGATGCTTAAAGCAAATTGGTATGGATAATAATTTAATTTTTCCTAGAGCTAGTCAGGTCATAGAAAATGACTTCTATATGGATGACTTGTTAACGGGAGCAGATGAGCTGGAATCCTGTAAAAAATTAAAAGAAGAATTAATCAGCATCTTGTCATCTGCGGGGATGACATTGAGGAAGTGGAGGTCCAATGCGTTGGAATTGTCAGCCGAGTCGGGCCAAGCTAAGTGTGCCGATTCAGGCGATTCCGACAAAATTATTACTGACAATCCAAAGACTGAGAAAATATTAGGATTAACATGGAACAATGAATCTGATTACTTTTCTTATGTAATAATGAAGCCATCAGGTCCAACCGAGAGCAAACGAGAGATATTGTCTTGCATCGCATCAACCTTCGATCCATTGGGACTCCTAGGGCCGATAATAGTCATAGCCAAATTGATAATGCAAAGGCTGTGGCAGTCCAAAGCAGCATGGGATGATCAGTTACCTAATGAAATATTAGCACCCTGGAGGACCTACCTGCAAGATTTAATTCAGCTAAATGTGTTGAAAATACCAAGAAAAATTATTTGCAAGCAAGCAAAAGAGCTACAGCTACACGGTTTTTGCGATTCGTCTGAGAAGGCTTTCGGAGCCTGTATCTATATGGTGTCAATGGACCACAGCGGTAAGTGGCATTCACACTTAATAACATCCAAATCAAGGGTAGCACCATTGAAGTCTATTTCACTGCCTAAGTTGGAGCTATGTAGTGCTGTACTACTGGCAAAATTAATGAAAACTATAAAACAAGCATTAAATATAATGAAGATCAACACATATTATTGGTGTGACTCTACGATAGCGCTGTGTTGGCTGAAAGGTCAACCTACTCGTTGGAGCACTTTCGTGGCCAATCGAGTAGCCGAAATACAAGAACTGAGTGATCCAGATCAATGGAGACACGTATCATCATCCGACAATGCAGCGGATATACTTTCCAGAGGAGCTACTGTGGATAAACTGATAAATTCTACAATATGGTGGAATGGACCAAATTGGTTGACCGACGGAGTCAACGATTGGCCTATATCGAACATTTCCTGTTCAAACCCTCCGGAGCTCAAGAGTAAAAATATTCTTTTATCTACTGATATTCAAGAATGGGAAATATTTGGAAAATTTTCCTCATTTATCAAATTGAAAAGGGTTACAGCATATGTACTGCGGTTTGTGAATAACTGCAGAAATATTAAAAGTAAAATTTCAGGTAATTTAAGTGTAGCTGAACTAGAAGCAAGTTTGAATTGTCTACTGAAATCAGCTCAGGCACATGCCTTTCAAAAAGAGTTGAAGACATTAAAAAACCAGGGAAATGTCAACAAAAATAGTAACTTAAAATCTCTTCATCCCTTTTTATGTGATGGTCTTATATATGTGGGCGGTAGATTACATTTAGCTACACACCTATCGTACCAACAAAGACATCCAATTATATTGCCAGCTAAACATAAGCTAACCGAATTGATTATACGTCACTATCATTATGTAAACTTACACGCAGGACCTCAAGCGCTATTAGCTGAAATAAGATTAAGGTTTTGGCCAATTTTTGGGAAAAATACTGTTAAAAAGATATTACATAAGTGTATTGTGTGTTTTAGGTGTAATCCTCGTATTGGTAACCAGATCATGGGAAGCTTACCGAGCGAAAGAATCACACCGAGCCGACCTTTTGCTATCACGGGAGTCGATTTTGCTGGACCGATTCCAACCAAAAGTGGGCCACTGAGGAGAGCTCCACTCGTGAAATCGTATTTATGTATTTTTGTTTGTTTTTCCACAAAGGCGGTTCATTTGGAATTAGTTTCGGATTTATCTAGCAATGCTTTTTTGAACAGTTTAAAGAGATTTATATCCCGTAGGGGAGAACCTGATAAGATCTTTTCCGATAACGCTAGCAACTTTCGGGGGGCCAGTAATAGGCTCAAGGAGCTGTATACCAGTTTGAGAGAGAACAACGACAAGATTCAAAATTATTTAGCTAACAGAGGTATTGAGTGGAGGTTCATAACCCCTCGAGCCCCTAGTCAGGGAGGGCTGTGGGAAGCTGCGGTCAAGTCAGCGAAGTTTCATTTGTATAGAGTCACTAGTAATTCTGCTTTAACCTTTGAACTTTTGTATACCTTAATTTGTCAGATTGAGGCCTGTCTAAATTCCCGTCCATTGACTTCCTTGTCTGATGACATCCACGATTACCAACCCCTCACCCCAAACCATTTCCTCATAGGCACTAAATCCTCTATCATTCCGGAGAGAGATGTCCGAGCCATACCAGACAACAGGCTGACCCAATATCAGAGAATCCATGCGCTAATGTTATCCTTTTGGTATAGATGGAAGCGAGAGTACTTGATGGAGCTACAAAAAAGGACGAAATGGCAAACCAGTAATCAACGGGCACTGCAAAAGGATGATCTGGTTATTCTGAAGGAAGATAATTTACCTCCACCATTATGGAAAATGGCGCGAGTTATATCTACACATCCCGGCGCGGATGGTGTAGTGCGAGTGGTTACCCTGAAAACCCCTCAAGGAATCTTTGTCAGGCCTATCACAAAGATATGTCTAATGCCTCTGGATCCGGAAGCTGAACCTGTGACGGACGCCCCGGACCCTTCCGTCAGTCCGGACACCCCGGACGACCATGATGAAACTTTTTAGGGTGAAAATATTTAAAAAAAGACCCTTTAAAGATACCAATCCCAGGAACAACATGACAACCAATAAATTGATGATTGATTGCACCCCGCGCTGTGGTGCTTATATCGTGGACTGCACCTGGAGAAGATCCTAACCAATGGACTTGAAGAAAAAAAGACAATTGTGTTGTGTTGGGTTGGGTTTTATTATAATATTACTTTGTGTTGGGTTGTGTTCTATTATAATAGTATTTTGTGTTAAGTTATTATTTAAATATGTAAAAAAAATTTTTTGTTAATTTAAGTTTATGTAATTAGTTTAGGTTAATCACCTTAAAATTCAACTTGTGAATGTACATTTTTAAATAATAGTATAACAAGCAGTGCAGGATCATTTAGTTTTGGCTGCTAATTTATAATAGGTAAAATTATTTGTTAGTATTTGTACGGTATTTAGAGTTAGGATTTGTGTTTTTTTTTGCCTTTGCTTTGATTGTCTTCCCCTGTTTTTGTTATGTTTTCTTGAAGGGTTCCTAAATCGGTATGAGCGATTTAGAAACCCCGAGGCGGAAGCTATGTTAAAAATTGAGATACTACCAGCACCTATGGGTTGCTTGAGCAAGCTCCCAGACGTTGATATTTCGAATGGTGCGAGGCTTGGCTGGACGCTGAGTGTTCGCAGCCTGTTTTAACTACCAAGTACATACTATGGAGGAAGCCATTTTTTTGTAGATGCTTTCGAATTGACATTAGTATAATCGTAGATTCTTTAAATGTGTGCAGGTTTTTACATTATAAAAGTGCTAGCATCCCATTATTATCGCTTCTTCCCAACGCAAGTTTTAACAGTAAACAACTGCCAGTGTTTGGCCCGGTGTATTGACGCCGTATTATAATACATTTATAACATGTCCAAGTGAAATAAACAGTGAAGTTTTTTGCAAGGATAATTATTTTATTTAAAAGGACCCCTATCAATCTCCCCCAGCAAGTGACGAAAACGTGTTGGAAGATGTTAAAGAGATTTCCATCTATAATACGATTGTTTGTGACGACCGGAGATGATAGATTCGAGGGAAAACGTGCTAAAGGAAATGGAAATGTTGGAAAAACAATGAAAATTATTGTTATCAATTCTAGACGGAGCGAGGATATTACGATGAAAGATTTAGGGAGAAAACTTCAAAAAAAAAATGAGAGTTTTAAAGAGTGGACGAGAGTACATTTCAGAGGTTTAGTGCAGTAACAAATGTTAGAGAGGAAAATAGAGTACAGTACAGAGGGGAGTGGAAAATGCTGAAAACATTGCGATAGATTTAACTCAGGAAAAGGAGTCATTTTACGTAATTCAAATGGAGATTATAGTGTAACATAGCACGCGACTGCAGGGAAAAATGAGACATTACAATGGTTGTCGATCTCAGATGTATTTTGTTGTGATAAACAAGGAATATTCGAACATGAAAATTGTTCAGATAAGAGCAATTAGTCGTTAAAAGAGCTATAAAGATTAACGTTGGTCTTACGAAATATTTAGATTATAGAATTCACATAAAAATCAACGACACTGAAATAAAAGAGAATTTATTGCCAGGTGGGTACAGATATTAACGTATACAACTGTCAAAGCATATGGTTTATGGGATTCTGGGTAAGAGAGAGACGAAATTTGTGGGACGTTCTCTATGAAGTAATAAAAATGACAGGAATTTAAGGGCCGAAGTGGGGGTATCTCCTATAAAAATGTTAAAAATGATATATTTATTAATAACAAATAGAAAATGAAATTTTCCAAGATGCAGCAAACATCAAAAAACGATATGGTTATATAAGGGGAGTACAATGAAACGATGGGAGAGAAGATACGACAGAGAAAAACAAAGGAAATCTTAGATTAACAGTGAATAAAATAAATACGGCTTGAAATATAAAAATTTATAGAGATATGAACAATAGCGTGAGAATAAATAAGGGAATTCATGGAAAGAGTGTCGTGAATAAAAGAAAATTCGAGAAAAAAATGGAAAATTCAAATATACGACGTAAATAGAGAAAATTCGGTTTTAAATGGAAAGGTTCATATAGAATACAGAAAAACTCGAGGAAAAATAATAAAATAAAAATGAACAATTTGCGAGAAAGACTTCGACATGAAGATATCTCTGATAGGTAAATTTGGGGACAGATTTGGAACATATGGTAGATACCGTACGCATGGACATGTTGCGAAATAGATGAAAATAGAACTTTAAAATGATTAAATTCAAGCTAATTTTGTATGAACACCAGGACAAAGGAAGTTGGGCGATTTAGCATGCTCATACTGGATCCGGATCTTGTAAGTATGAAAGTACGGGACAGAAATCAAAGGTACAATCGCGCAAGGGACTAATGGACAGCATTCGATAACAATGAGGAGATTTCAAGAAATTACGAGTTGATAGAAATTAGATTGGTTTATTACAGGAAATTCAGATACGCTCTTTTGGACCTGAGAGGGGTATAAAAGACGAGACAAATGCCAGTTGGAGATAGTCTACGGTCGTGGTTGAAAGGGTTGAAGGTTCGCGTGACGTTACGAAACGTTTGGTAATTTAAAGTTGAAAAATTCTAAGTGATAATGATTACGAGACTTAGGAAAATTTCACATTCTAGCCAGTGATCTACAAAAAAAAATACTTTGCAGTTAAAGTCAGTGAAAATAAAAATAAAATTAACGCGTTAATTACTTGTGAAAAATAAAAGTGCTCGTGATAAATACAATTTGTTTTAGTGGAAAATTCGGATTTTATAATCACTTAATATTGTATTTTTAAACTTAGAAATTTCGCGTCTAATATCAGTGAAATAAATAACTGAAGTGATGTGATAATTAAGTGTGAAGAAGTTATAATTAAATACGTGTGTCCAATCTAAGTGAAAAGTGTTCTAATAAATAATAAATATTTAAATTAATTATCGAAAATAATAATAATAAAACAAAATAATATTTTATTAATACATAAAAGTTCGGAGGGATAAAATTTTTATTTAACAAAAATTTACCATCTCGAAATTAATCGTGAAGTAACTATCATTTAAAGTGTTATTTAACCAACGAGTTTTGAAATAAAATACAGTTTAGAACGATAGAGTTTATACATCATTTAAATTAATTAGATTAAACGAAAAAAAAAAATTCAAGTCAGAAAGATTTATTTAAATTTAGAACAATGAAAATTAATTTAGGAAAATTGCAGCAAGGTTTAACCGTGTATTTCCCGGTCGGAAAATCTTGTAGGGGTAAGTTTTTCCCGTTATAAAATTTTCCAGATTCCAAGGAGAAAGCGGAATGCAGCAAACGTTGGTATTTGAATTAATTATTATAACAAAATATTACTCGCTTAATATGTGATATGTAACTATATTGAAATATTATAAATATAATAGGTATATTTTATATATATATATAATTTTATTGTTCCCAAGAAAAATTTTAATCAAAAAGAAAAACACTTATATAAAAAGAGTAAAAAGGGGTATCGATTCCTACCTCTGAATTCATCAATAGCTATTAAAGTAGTTATGTGTGATAAATTTCCAAGTCAATATTTTATATTTAATTTTATATATGTATTAATATAAATTTCAGAAAATCCAGAACATTTGAAATAAGTTATGATATTGGAAATTATTTCAATCATAATATAGTAGTATATACCAGTATTATAAATTATTTATTGAGACAAATTAAATATAATTGAATATAATAATAATAATAATAATAACGTAGTATTTATATAGCGCAGTTTTGTGATGTTTCACTTCAAGTGCGTTTAATTATAATAAACTTAAAATTAACCTACAGTGTTCCTTACGAGTCCTTAAAAAATTAATTAAATAATGTGAAATAACGAATATACAAAAATATACAAAGCAATTCCTAAAGAACAATATTAACAACAATAGTGAGTGCTGTTTTGGCACAGGACAATATATAATGATAAACCATCACGGTGCCATTCAACAAGAATCATTTAAACTAAATTATATAGAACAGGAGGCAGTTAACATTTAGAAATAATACAAATTCAGAGTGCACATAAAACTATAGTAAGGAGGTAATCGAAACCAAACAATTACCAGAAACTTGAGGAACATGGCTTATTAAAGTATATTGAAAAGGAGTTAAAATTCATGAAAGGTATGATTTTTTAAATAAGTTTGTTTTTAAAGCTCTTTTGAATTCAGTCAAGTTCTGGATATTAGTAAGAGCTGAGGGAAGTTTGTTCCAAATGAGCGGGCCAGCTACACGAAAAGATCGATCATAGTAAACGGCTCGATTTGACCTAGAAAGTTCGATTAAACGATTAGTAACATCTCGATCTGTTGACCTTAGAGTAAGCTGCCTATCGCTTAAGTTTTGTCGGACACATAGTTCCGATATATAGGCTGGCGCCATTCCTTGCAATGCTTTGAAGGTCATTAAGCAGATCTTGAACTCTATTCTTTCAGGGCATCGAAGCCAATGAAGATCCTTTAGAAGCGGGGTTATACGGCAATACTTAGATTCACCAAAAATCATTCTCGCCGCAGCATTAAAAACGGACTGGATTCTATTGAATTGTTTTTTAGGCAAGCCAGCATACGCACTATTACAATAGTCCATACGTGAGACAACGAACGAATTTATTAGTGACTTTGCTCCATCAGAGGGAAGGCAACGCCTGATTGATTTTATCTGCCTTAGATGGAAAAAGCCTGAACTTACAGATTTTGAAATTTGTGATTCTAGAGAAAGACTATTGTCTATAGTGAAACCTAGAAACTTTATTTCTGTAGAAGGAATTATATCTGTGCCCTGAATATGGATTGGATTAGAGTCGATGAGGGCTTGCCTTCCAGGAGAAGCTATCCAAATAAATTCCGTCTTGGTCGGATTAAGTTTGAGTTTATTGACAGACATCCAACTTGAGACTGTGTTAATGAAACTAACCACCTCGTTTTTAAGGACGTCTTTTTCATCCGGGGAACAAAACTTGAAAATGAAACGATCGTCTGCATAGCCTTGTGATTCAAAGCCAGCTGATTGAATTAGTTTCTCGAGGCGATTCGTATAGAGAATGAAAAGAATGGGACCCAAGACAGAACCCTGGGGAACTCCACATTCTATGGGAGTTTCAGGTGAAGTACAATTATTGAAAATTACTGAGGCTACTCGTCCAGACAGGTATGATTTCATCCATTGGAGAACATCACCTCGAACGCCAAATTCGGTTTCAAGCACATTTAATAAAATACTATGATCTACCGTGTCAAATGCCGCACTCATGTCAAGAACAGATACCAAACCCAACTTACCTGCTTCCATCCCGATGATCAAGTCTGAAATTAACCGCAGAAGAACAGTTTCCGTTGAATGAAACTGTCGATAAGCGGATTGATTTTTGGCAAATAGACCGGCGGAGTTCAAGTACCCCACCAATTGTTTGGCAACGATTTTCTCAAGCAGTTTAGAAAGGAATGGTAGATTGGATATTGGCCTGTAATTATCCGTATTGTCACTATCAAGATTTTGTTTTTTTAGAATCGGAGTTATTATTGATTTCTTGAGTGTTCCCGGTACAAGTGAATTTACTAATGACTTCTGGATAATTGCGGTAATTACAGGCGCTATATCCGGAAGACATTGTTTTAAGAGCCAGGTAGGTATGGGGTCTTGAGTACATTGCTTGTTAGGGCAAGACTTTATAGCACGCGTGACATCTTCTTCCGTTACTGCTGCAAAAGTAGAGAAGTCACCGGAGAGCGGACTTGATGCTGCGATAGAAGACGATCCTACCACACTGAGGGCCTGAATTTGTTCAACCTTACTTCTGAAGTATGTTGCGAGGCTGTTTGCTTCAAGAGAGGAATCAACCTTATTGTTGCTCTCTCCAGACAGAGTCCTTATGTTTTGCCAAAGTTTTCGAGGGTCCTTTTCTGTCTCAATTTGCTCACACCAAAAGTTAGATTTCTTCTGTGTGACTTCTTCCTTGTAAACTTTTTGCTTGGTAATCCAAAGCTGCCGATTGCTGAAAGTCGGGTTTCGTCTGTAAATCCTCTCAAATTTCCGCATTTCCCTCTTCTTTTGAAGACATTCATCATCGAACCATTTGCTGCAATTCCTAATGCGGCAGACCTTCTCTGTGAAAGGAGCATTTTTATCGAGTAATGCCCGTAGCGTAGAATTATATAGAGTTACTAACTCTTCTGCTTGGCTCTCGTTATACTTTTCCTTATCACAGAGAGGCGACGCTTTCAAATCACTACAAAATGCCTCGAAGTCGAATTCTCTCCAATTTCTGGAGACAACGGATTTGAACTGTAATTTTGGAGGATCGAAGGCAAACTCGGATGTGACGAGACGATGATCCGATAGTCCAATGTCAGTAACATTTATGTTATTTGGGGGAAACCCTACCCGGGAAATAATTACATCAAGTGTACCCCCCGCGTCATGAGTAGGTGAGTTCACCCACTGGTCGCAGCCGAAGTCACGTAGAATTTTGTTGAATTTTAGGGCCAAGGGATTGGTTTTCTTTTCCAAGTGAATATTTACGTCTCCCAGAATAATAACGTCGCAATTATAGTTAGAGGTGCACTCTAGGAGAGATCTAAATTCATTGAAAAAAATTGCAGTGGCTGCACATGACCCGGGACGGTAGATGGAAATTATCACGAGGGATGCGCCATTAGCGGAAGCCTTGCAGCCGACAAACTCAAAAGTGGTATATACCTGACGTATCCCTATACTGTCTAAGCGAATACCATTTTGCGCTACAATTGCAACTCCCCCGTGATTCGTAAAATTAATATTACTTGTGTCGGATTTTATCGGCCTTGCAGCTTCATACACCGAGAACCCACTTGACCGAAGGGTTTTGATGGAGTAGGAGTCAGCATTTTCATGCCAAGTCTCCGATAGCGCCAAAATGTGAATACCTTTGCTAGTTATCAGATCCACAATGTCTTCGTGTTTATTGGCAATTGATCTCGCATTCCAAGCGGCAACATTTAGAGACTTGGGCAGGCGCAAATTCCTGGTTTGTGCTAACCGCAGGTTTTTTACTAATCTAACCTTTCTCCCAGCTCTACAACCTCTTTTTCTTCCTTTCCGTTGGTGAAGAAGTACACTATTTTTATTATTATTATCACTACCATTGTCACTTAAGGGTCGTAAAGCGTACAGTTCGTCCAAAGTATACCTAATCATGATTTACAACCTTACGACCCATTTCGAATAGTTCACACAAAAAATAAGAGGTAACCTTCGGTCATCGGTCCACTCCGGCAGAAAAAACATGTGGCATACATCTGTCAACCCACACTGCACTGTTACAAACACTAGGTCTGTTAAAAGTTTTTGAATGAAACTATAATATATATATATATATATATATATATATGTATACAATAATTACTATACTTATCGGGTATCAGACTAGACAATTGCGCAAAGTAGGTCATTATCAAACAAAGAAAAAAATTAGAGCCATCGCACACGTCTTCGGGAATGTTTAAAAGTAAACACACATCATACGCTTTGAATCTAGGTCACGAGGCCGTCGGGAATGTTTACATAATTAAAATTGTTTACAAAATAAGTCGGTCACTGGGATACTAGTTCGAATACGTTAAAAGAAGAAAAAAAATGACCTTGATTAGTGGATATCGTACTTAGGTATTAACTTCCAGGAACGGGATAAAATTATGATATTGCGCAATTATGAGAAACAAAAAAAAAAATTTAAACACAATCTTTAATTTGATCGTAAAGAGATATCTATAGAACTAAACAATTGAAAATAAACATATTTATTATAGCAAATCAAATAAGGTGTATTGAAGATTTACATGAAGCAGTTGATAAATCACGGGATAGCTTAATAAGGTGTATTGAAGATTTACATGAAGCAGTTGATAAATCACGGGATAGCTTAAAAAGGTGTATTGAAGATTTACATGAAGCAACTGATAAATCACGGGATAGTTTAAAAAGGTGTATTGATGATTTACATGAAACAGTTGATAAATCACGGGATAGCTTAATAAGGTGTATTGAAGATTTACATGAAGCAGTTGATAAATCACGGGATAGCTTAATAAGGTGTATTGAAGATTTACATGAAGCAGTTGATAAATCACGCGATAGTTTAATAAGGTGTATTGAAGATTTACATGAAGCAGTTGATAAATCACGGGATAGCTTAATAAGGTGTATTGAAGATTTACATGAAGCAGTTGATAAATCACGGGATAGCTTAATAAGGTGTAGTGAAGATTTACATGAATCAATTGAGAATCACGGGATAGTAAGAATTTATCAAAAGTTGAACCTTGGAGGGGAGGGAAAGAAAAAATACAGTTCAATCAACAGAAGGCAGTGGTCGCTTCTATAACAAGGACCATTAACCAAACAATAGAGATGACGGATCTCTCAAACAAAACCGTCAAAAACCCAAACAAAAGCTTGGAGTTTTGGCGAATCTCCAGAACACATCGCCAGATAAGATCTTAATATACTAGTATCTATTTATATTACCCACTATTCTTACGTATATATTCGGTATCAATCTTAGAATTTCACAGAATTCTAGGGGCGAGATCCGAGCTTGGAATGCGATGCAAGTAGTTTCGTATTGCAAGTTATAAACCTTCCCAAAATGTATGTTTATATATATATCTTTTTATGTACTGTTCATTGGATGAAACGAACTCACTTATAGTTAGTGCTTTAGGTCTGTCGGGTCACTCTCGTCTCATTTCTTGAACGTGGAGGGAGGATTCACGACCCGTAGCTCCACACAACCCCGTGAGTATATGATTGCATATAGGACGAAACCGGTTCACCCTAAGTAAATAGTAAACTTTGGAGGAGTAGGAATTTGGAGGTATCTGGGCTCGGGTGAAGACCTGAAGGCAGTGCATGATGGCGAGAGGAAGGTTCGGTTGGGACGCGATAACTTAGGTATCAATCAATCGAACCGTGCCAAAAGACTGTGCGAATTTTGGGTTGAAACCTGATCACCTTGCGTACTTGATGGAGGCAGGAGCTAAAATTTGCCAGAAAAGGGTTATTCTGAGTTCGTCAAATATGCAATTAACTAATTACATTAATCTAATAAATCCATCTTTATATGTACCTTATAGCAGCTGAATCAAAATGGAGGGGCGCCAAGCAGATACAAGATACGATCATAATCAAATTTACTAACATTTAACCATTTGAGTTATATTTAATTATCTGTTCAATTAGTCATGTGTAGTTCCGATTAGTATTGTTTATTTATGAATTCATTAGAATGTAGGGAATCATAATAAATGACAAAGGGAAGTTAGCTCATTTAGGGAAATTACTTAAAGTTAGATTTGCAAGAGAGAGACCAATACAGTTTGAAACTCAACGCTCCGTTTAGAATCAAAAGGGTTACCACAAAAATGAAAGTAATTAAAGTCCTATATCATAAATCAAAAAATTACACAACGTTTGATGGAGTTTAATTACAACCTAAATACGAAAATATTTACGTTCAAAGTCGTAAATAACGTATTAATTAGTTAAGTACATATATCTCTAAAGATATGTAGTACAAGGGAGCTTTAAGTAGCTTTCTGTAGTTATCAGAGGAAATAAGGGTCCAATTTTCATAAAGGCTTGTGTGACGTAGGGGAGGAATTTTCCATCCCTACCACACATATGCAAAGCCTTAAGAATTTAAATATCGATCAGAGCCAAGAGAAAACGAAAATATTACGACTGGTGCCAAGTGCCCAGGAGTAAATAAATATAAGAATAAAATACAAATAATACGAGTAAGCAAGAATATCACAAACTGTCGGCCGGACCAACTGTCAGCCGGACCAAATGTCGGCGGACCAACTATCGCAGGATCAATTCTCACCGGACCAATTGTCGGATCACCTTAAAACATACACAGAATAAATAATTTCTATACTAAAAGTTTACAAAACATTCATTCAGGATAAACACAATAACGTTATTCAAATTAACAAAACTTTTATGAGGATATAAAAAACACAATGTAAACTTTAAACTCTTTTTAAAAACATGTAAAATGTTTTACTGCAAGCTCTTTCAGTTTTATTAAAAGTATCTGCTATTTCTACTTAACGGTTACCTATGCTGTGTATGTGTACGCGTGGTATAAGCTAGATTATAAACGATTTGTTACTGACATTATTGTTGCAGTGAAATATATGTTTAGTTCGCGCGAATATATTAGGAACACGAAAAGAAACCAACGAATTGCAATAAAAAACCAATATTGATAAGTATAATTAGTAATAAAACGTGACTTATCTTTTAATGTTGATGCCATGTTTTGAAATATAGTAATAAAATTAAGAAGGTCCTAGAGATCATTAGTGTTAAGTAATGAGCTGTGAAAAATGTTTATTCTTTCGTGTAAGCTTTTTGTATTAATAATGAATTTTATTTACGCTTCAAAGATAGTGAACTGTCTACTTTTTTTCATATTATATAATGTCATGATATTTAAACGAGAAAGATTAATTAAATTTAATCATGGAACGTAATAAAGCACGTGGATCGTATAAAAACCGTTGTGTAACAAAAGGGTTACGAGTCTATTCACCCTGGGTTAGCTGAAACTGTTTCAGTCCTGACAGAGATTTTTCGTTGAAGATGCGCAGGTAGAACCGGAAGGCAACGTAACTTTTCGAGTTACCACATGATCTTATATCGGTCATCCCAGCTGTGAAATCGGAACGGAGGGATGAAAATTCAAACAAATAGCATCCCTCGCCCCTAATTAGTAAAGGACGAAGTGATGCGGGAATGGAAAGATATTCGAGATTGAATAACTCTCAATATAAGTTCGAAGATAATTAATTTGTTACAGTTGTGAGTATTTAAACAAAGGATATTTGTGAAAGAAACTATAAATCAACAACTTACCAATAATAATAAATTCTCTATTCAGATATAATCACAAAATTAAGAAAAATTCAGACGATTGCTTCCAAAGGCTGGGTACTTAGAACGAATAGGTACATATCTACCTAGAATTAGATCTAAATAAATAATATTTAACTTGCCTGTTCGCCACAACAGAATTTTTATTACGTTTTGAAGCATATCACATATAAAAATTGTCGTTAGTAATATCTAGTGATTTTTAAATCACTGACTTTTTAGCACACACTATTGCTTTAGATTTAGAAGCTTAATATGTTATTGGATATGAAAACTGCCATAAAATTTAGCGCGTATATTATATTTCGCGCAGAAAGCGTATCCGTATTTAGTCAATTAAATAAGTAGGTACTTGTAAAACGTACAAGTTGTATCTTCGGAACATTAGGAAACGAGAAACTTTACGAGTTGCTCGTAAAATTAATTTTATGAATGGTGCAATAAATTGTTTATTGTTATATGCAGACAATAAAAAATATTACTCATTGCAAAACGGAGTTCACAATAAGTGATGCATTGTAAAAACGCTTTGTCCTATTTTGCATTTTCTAAATTTTTTCAACAAAAAATTTAATAATAAACGTAAATAATGATTTCCGTGCTTTAAAATTATTGTATAATGAATGCCCTGCAAATGAAATTAAAAACAACAGGGAGTTAAAAATAGTTTAAAAACGACACCAAAAAATGGCTAACTAAATATAAAAATGAGGAAATAATTTAAAATTAGAAATAACATCAAAGCTACGTATAGTCAACAAACATAGAGGAATTCCTAGTGAGGATGAGTGTGTATAAACTAGTGACCAGATAGCCAGATAGACAGTTGGCCCCCCGAAATTTTACGCATTATTTTCCAATTTCAATCCTAAAATCAACTTCAAAAATATCTTTTATAATAATTTGATATGGATGTCAAACGAACTTATATACAGTATCGATTTTTTGCATACGCTGGTGTTACACTGTACAGTATACAAATAAGTAGTTTTATACTTGATGCATTTGAATGAAAGTATGTTTTCGTTAGTCGGCGGTACACCCTCTCTGCACGCCTTCGGAGGCATTTAATTTAGTTATGTGTAAGTAAGTATGCCGTATTTTCCCTAAACTAACTCCATATTATTAATATGTAAGCCGACGAACCAACTCTCACGGAATCAAACAAAACAAAAATTGTAATTTTTTAAGTTATTAATAATAATGAAAAAACTAAACTCTTCCAAACACAAAAAAAAATCTAAATTTATTTTATTTTAAAAATAATCATCCCGATTTTTTTCCGCAGGGTTAGATAAAGAGAGGATAGATCGCCACACAGCTCTTCATTGCCAACGCTCCTTGCTTCATTCACAATCGTAAATTGTCTCATACACTCTTCCGTTATTATGACTCTTGACATGGCGTGGTTTACTTTATATGCATAAAGTTGGTACGTGCGTCAGTCACTTAACAGTAGGTCCAATTGAGTAGTTGAAATATCTCATGCTTATAAATAATAATTAATTATCCTTCTAACCAATAACATTATTTAATATACATACAGACGTGTGGTAGAAATCTCAAATTGGTAAGTCAAAGACCAGGCAATTGTGTTGTGGCAGGGCGATTACGTAGTTTTAATTCAACGAATTTGAATTAAATTATTTCTCACAAATATTTTTTATGCCGAAACAAAATATTGACAAATGTAAAAACGATTGGAAAACACTTTAAACATTTTTGTAAACTTTTTATGCTAATGATTCTGATATTTTTTGTATGCCTCTAAAGAAGGATAAAGCTGTACAAATAAAACAATTTAGCAGTACATATTTTAACAAGGTCACTGTGTACAGGTTTTTTCTGTTTGTTTCTTCTTCACTGCTTTCATTAACTTTGTATTAATATGTATTATTTTTCTTTTGGTTTATTTATAATTAATATGTATTATTTTTCTTTGGGTATATGTATGTAAAGGAATACCTACCTAGGAATGCATAGGGATTCCTTCGTATTCGAATAATGAATTACTTTTCAAATGTCATTCATTGATGTGTTGTCATGGTGACATACAAACAGATTATTATTGTTTTTGACGAGCTGCAGAGATTCAATTAATCAAGATATCAGAAAACGTTTAAGATCGACAAATAAACTTCAAATGTAGTTTCTTTGTTAACAGAGCAACACATTATTTGTTTTGTCATTACCAATAAAGATGTACAACCAATAGACAAATTGTCTTATATGTATTATTTATCTTTTGGTTTATTTACAAGTAATCTTATAATTTTACATTTCTTTCTTCTTTCTATATTGAAAAAAAAACAAGAACGTAAAGAACACTTGTGCATTATTATAAAAAATTAAATTAATAAATAATTAAATATTTTTGCCTAGTAAGTAAGATAAAGTTTTTTGGCGATGATTTTTTGATTTGTGTCCCAAATCGGTCATTTGTAAATTAAATTAACGCCTATCAAAATGTTTCTGTCATTTGACTGTCCTAGAACGGCAGACCTTCCTAGTTGGACAGTCAAAGCCTCTTTGTACTGTATTCTTTGTAATAAAAACAAACAAAAAAATAAATAAATAAAATAAAATAAATGTATTCCCAACGGCCATTTTATTGGGCATTCTAAATAAAATGTTTATTATTTATTACAATATTTTAAATTAAGATAATAATGGCGAAACTCTTTTATTTTTAATGAACCTTGAATTGTAATATATATTTTTTTTACAGTGAATACCGCACAAGAATCTCAACTGCTCCCGTCTGGAGCCAGTGAGACTATGGCATCCCCAATTTGGGTAAGTTGTGAGGCTGAAGGTAGTGGGGAGGGGAAGGAGGTGGGGAAGAGGAAGGTTGGGAAGTACCTGGCTATTCAGATCTGGTCACCAAACACGGCTAAAGCCATTTTCAAGCAACGTTTCAACTCTGAATGGTGGTCTTACACCAGGGCGATACTGATAGTATCTTCCACTCTGGAACATGCCGCAAATATACTATATATTATTTTTAAATGAATTAATTGTGAAATAACACAAATTAATCAAAAAAAAATTATTTGCGCATGCCGGGTTCGAACCCGCGACCTCCGGATTGTGAGTCAAGAGTCTTACCCACTGGACTACGGATGTCGTCAAGATGAGACAGTATTTTTTTCTAGTTTTTAAGTTTTTAGATTTTCGATTGAGTTTCGCTAATGTTGTTTACATTTAATTAAAATAATGTAATAAATCATGGACATTAAATCATAAAATGGTTATTAGAAATACATCAATATTTTGTTTCGGCGTAAAAATATTTGTCAGAAATAATTATTTTACTTTTGAAGCAGAAAACAACTAACAATCTAAAAAAGTTCGTCTAGGTGGTAGACAAATTAATCTAAATGACGGTCCATATTCCGCAGATTGTAGTAGATAAAGTGCCTAAATTCATGACAGAAGGACCGCCTCAAAACGGCACATTTTAAAACCACATATTTCCTTTGAACTTCTAAAATTTGTAATTGAGAGCAATTGAAAAGCAATTGTAATTGAAAAGCACACACCTTCAAATTAAAAAAAAAAGAATCTTTTCTAACTTAAACCAGCGATTAAGCAAATACCCACCTACCCATAATATTATATAGCGGTGTTGCACGGCAAATTTATGCATGTCAGGTAATATTTCATACATTTTCATGGGTTATTACAACTAAAACAGGTCTTTTAAAAGTAAATTCTGGAATTAAGTATGTATTTTCAATTCAACGTCAGGTGTCGATAGTATAGGTAGTTTATTTTTATTTATTTATTTTTATTTATTTATTTATTAAGACATACACAGTACATTATAATTACAAATTATACGGTATGTTAAATCAAATTATTACACGGTTATGTACCTATTACGTAAGTCCATATAATGTAATTTGATAATTACGCCTGAGATATGAACCGGTCTTAAAACTTAATTATTGAATGAATGAAGTAATAATAATAAAAAGGAAGAAAAGAGGGGGGGGGGGAGATAAGGAGACATTTTGAAATCAAGAATTATATGATCACTAATTGTAATTGACTGATTAAAGTTTAATGAAAAGTTAAGTGTAAGTAATTTTAAAACAATTATATCACGCCAAGAAATTTAATAAATTAGTTTTGTATGTTTGCAAGGAATCATGAAAAATGTCTAAGTGTAGTAATTTTTCATAGTGGTTATAAGTTATGATTGCGCGAGTAATTGGTGAGTTACTCGCTGCATTAGTGTTATTGGATTCTATATGAAAAAGAGAAATTTGCCTGGTACGCCTCATTGGGACATTTAAACCAATAGTGGATAGCAATTCAGGACTATCTATTTTATTATTTAGCAGGTTATACAGAAACAGCAGATCTGATAATGTGCGTCTTTTTTGTAAACTTAACATGTTATTTGTAGTTTTGTTGTATTTCTTGAATAAATATTTAGAGAATTTATTCTGTATACTTTCTACTATATCTATGTACACCTTATATTGAGGATTCCATACCCATAGTTATATGTAGTTGCAATGTTTTTCATCAGAGGTCAGTAAAGTTGTACTACACGAGAGAGGGGGACAACTGTCGCCCGTTCAGGTCTCATGCCCGAACAGTTATGAAGATAGCCGATGATATCCGATCGACAAAACGTGGGCACCTTCAGCGATCAGTTCTCCTGCAGCAAATTAACAGAGCATCCTTTAGAACGGACGTCCAGTTAAATAAGACGATAATAAACACGACTCGTAATCTGACCAACGACGTATCATTGAAACTCCCGATCACCAGAGTTGTATTGTTCACCAGGGAAAACAACAGTACACCACAAATTTTAAAAGAAAATGCAAGATTAATTGAGGTTAATTTTTCGGCATTAACATAGTATTAAATTTTGAAAACATATCTGAACTTTGAAACAAATACAAAACAGGCTGACAAAATCAATGTAGCCTGAAAAAAATAAATGCTTACAAAGACAAAGTTTACTAATTTTCTTAGAAGTTTTTCATCAAATTATTTATTAATCTGTTTTAATTAACCCCGAAACCTCAGAAACCTTTCCGTGAAATTTTCTACTTCATTTATAATTCGGTGTAAGCTCAAATTTAGGAAATCGAAATGGAGCTTAATGAAATTTTCATCATCATTTGGTTTTGTTTAGAGCTTGAACACTTTGAAATTTGAAGATTTTCACAGCATAAACCATTATAATTATTCTTTAATAATAATTGTTTTTTGAAATGAAGACGAAGTCAATGAAATCTTCAAAGGATGATAAATCGAAATAGAAGTAATTATACTCCGTTCATAATAAGATTTTTGATTGAAATTTAACAGTTCTCAGTGTGACTATAACTTCCCTAATTTGGGTATGTTAAGAGAATGGAGAAGGAGAAGAGATAGGTAAGAGAGGTACCGGCAGTTCTCCTCCTTCCCTCTCCCCACCTC
This sequence comes from Limnephilus rhombicus, assembly GCA_929108145.2. NCBI lineage: Eukaryota > Metazoa > Arthropoda > Insecta > Trichoptera > Limnephilidae > Limnephilus > Limnephilus rhombicus. The sequence goes on along the minus strand of OV815295.1, from coordinate 23,716,580 downwards.
CTCTCCCGCTTCCCCCGCCCCACGAACCCCCCTCTCGAGTTCCCCTCTCCCCTCCCGCATTCCATACATTCAGTCCCGGTACATTTAGTTTTCGAACAGCTCGCGTGCCACCAATAGCAATTTTTTTATACAAATTTCATTTTGCTAGAGCTCACCATTTCTATTGTACAAACCTTGTCCTGACAATAACGAACACAAAAAAAAAAAGAATTATCCAATTTGGTTCAGTCGTTCAGAAGTTATGCGCGTACGTACATTTCGGCGATTAATTTTTATTTATATAGAAGATAGAAGAAGAAGATGATAGAAAACAGAAGAAGAAGATTTTTACAATGCTCTATCTTATAACTAACTATAGACTATACAACTTGTGGCTAACAGATTGCATTCTCTGGTTCGTCGATCACTAATACGAAACAATAATGTGTGTAGAATGCATTTGACCGAACAACGCGATGCAGCGTTCAAATATGTACATAATATTATTTATTTACATAATGGAGAGGCAGGTATAATACTTACCTGGCCGGTCACTTGAGATTAACAATGCTCATCGCTTCTTAGAGAAATTTAAATGCAGTTCGCACGCAGATTTTTTTTTTTTTTTTTTACATGAGCTCCACACAGGAGGCCCTGAGGAAAATAATTTCCCTCAGGGCCTATGTCATCTTTGAGAATGCTGTGTGGAGGGTTTTTTTTTTTAAGGAAAGGAAGGAGAGGAGAGTTCTGGGAAGGAAAAGGGTTATGGGGTGGGTAGGAATCTGGGGTTCAGTATGTCCTGGTCATCCGCCTCCAAGACCTAGACAAACCTCACCCCATGAACCCGGGCACCCCTGCTAAATCACCAAACGTAGCGAACCACTTGGGGTGACCTATGGCAGAGGTGTTGGTTATCCAATAAAGGTTCCGATAATAACATAATAGGGAAATGTTTAATAACCCCAAATAATTAAGATTTTTTTTTTCTTATAATTTTTAAACTAACAATGCTTTGCATCCATTGGGAAATTGCCTAACATTTTACCGAAAATAATCCGATTGATTAAATTGGGTGTCTGAACATAATTTTTATTTTAATTTTTTATTTTTTATTAGTATCTATAGCAAAATTTGTACATAATGTATTTATAAATTACATTATATTAAGGCATTATAAAGTATTTTATTTTATTTTTCACAGTCCTCCTCACTAGGGTATCCTGTTCTGAGGCGGCCTGTAGTTTTTCCACATTTGTATTTATGTAGTATCCAGTTGTCTTTACATGGTCTTCAGTATGTTTGATAGTTCATTTTCACTTTGTTCTCTCAACCATATTTTTACTTTTGTTTTAAATTTATTTATTTCTGTTATTTTTTTGTTTGAGTTGGTAGAGCGTTGTATAGTTTTGTCGCATTGAATTTCATATTTCTTTGTCCAAAAGATGTTTTCAAACTGGCTGTAGCTAGAATATTTTGGTTTATTGCCATGGTTGTGTATCTATGTTGGACAGTGGAGTATTCTGATATGTTTTTTTAAATTTTAAATAAAATATTTTTTTCATAAAGTTTTTGTGTGTCGTAGACTTGAATGCTTTGAAACAACTCTTCTGTCGGAGTTCTAACCGGTAATTTCAAAATTGTCTTTAGTACTCCTTTTTGGGCTATATTGAGCCGGTCCATGTGAGTGCTCAAGGCAGATCCCCATCCAGTTATCCCGTACTCTATTTGTGATTGACACAAAGCGTAGTACACTTTCTTAATGTCGTTTATGTTGAGGATGTTACAGATGGCTCTAAAGAAGTAAATGTACCTGGTGATTTTTTTATGATTACTTCAATGTGTGCGTTCCATCGGAGATTTTCATCAATTTCAATACCAAAATATTTGATACTTTTGGAGTGTGCTATGGTAGGACAGTGGCATGATAATTTGAGATTAAAGTCATCCTTTGGTGTCCTCTGGCTATTATAGAAAATGTCAGATATTTTGTTTTATTGACATTAAGTGTAAGGGAATTTCTCTTAAGCCAGTTTTGCAGTAGACCAAGTCCATGTTCCACTCTTTGTAGGTACTTCTCCAATCTTTTTCGTTGAATACAATTACTGTATCGTCAGCAAAGCTTATGATTTTTCCTCTCGTTCCTAGGCTACCGATATCATTTATGTATATTAGAAATAATATCGGTCCTTTAATATGGTTGATTAGGAGAGGTTTGCTTTTTTTCTTGTTAATTTGAACGCTCTGTGTACGCTCCATCATATAGTTTTTTAATAAGTTTAGAGTTCTATTTGACATACCAATTTTTGAAAGTTTTGCAAATAGGATTTTGTGATATATTGTATCAAATGCCTTTTGTAAGTCTATGAAGATGCCAGTGTTTTTTCTCCTCTATCTAAACTTTTTATGATCATATCTGTAATAGTTTCTATGGCGTCACCAGTACTTAGATTCTCCCTAAATCCGTGTTTCTGATAATATTTTATTTTCTTCTAAGTAGGATAGGAGTTGTTTTTTTAATATTCTCTCCAATATTTTTGAAAATGTATTGAGTAGGCTTATTGGTCGATAGTTGTTTATGTCATTTTTACATCCTTGTTTATATATTGGTATTACAATAGCTTTTTTGAGAACTGTGGGGAATACGCTTTCAGTTATAGCCATGTTTACTAAATATGTTAGAGGTACGATAAGTTCTTTACAGAGAAATTTTATTGCATTTGTTGTTATTAAGTCTTCCCCGGAAGATACATTTGATTTTAGAGAAGAAATTGTATTTTTGATTTCATCAGCTGTGATTTGTTTAAACTCGATCTTTTTTCCTTGCTCAGGAGATTCATTTGTTTGTACTGCTTCATCACATTGCGTAGCTTGTTTTGCTAAATTAGATCCTATATTTATGAACAAGTTATTGACATATTCAAGAATTTCGTCAGGATTCTCAGCGTATTTCCTGGGGACATTGTTTATATTCAGCTCGTCAATTGATGTGGCGTTGGTAGATTTAGTACTAGTTATTTCATTTATTATTTGCCACATCTTACGGGGATTTTGTTTACAATCATCTATTTTTTGCTTATAGTAAGTTTCTTTTGTATGTGTAATTACTTTTTTGCATATGTTTCTATATCTTTTGTAGTATCTTAACATGTGTATATCGTATGGATTATTTTTTAGCTTCTTGTGTAACTCGTCTCTTTTTTTATGCAGTTTATAACATTCTGTGTGATACATGGTTTAATGTGTATATTTTTATGTGAATTTTTTTTACAGTTTTTACAGTATTAGAGAAAATGTTTTGCTGTATGTTTCTATGAAATAATTCCATGCTTCATTTGTATTGTCCATACTTTGTAGTTTATTCCAATCGGTACATTGTAGATTTTGTTTAATGACATTCCAGTTGGTTTGTGTTTTTTCTGTTGTTAGCGGTCTTTCCATAATTTTATTTGGTTTGTTTGTTTTTATTTTTTTTTAATCGTCTACGTATCTAATGTATATTACATTTTCATTCGGCATTCTTCTTACCATAATTTTTCCATACTTGAACCATACGTATGCACATTTTTTTTCTTTTGCAGTTTGTTTCGTTCTACATAGTAGTTCCTTATGGTAAAAGCTTATCTCTTCCGCAATGTATATGGTTTCAGTGGATATATCCTTAATTTTTGCATAATCAATATTTTTTAATTTTGTATAATCTTGTCTCTGACTATTTTATCAGTAAATTGCACTAATATTTTAGGTGGTGCATTAATACGTCTGTCAGGTATCCTCTTTACCTCGATTATTTCTACATATTTTAATTCCACTCCAGCCGCCTCCGCAACTCTTTTTACCACTTCAATTTGTTGTTCCCCATTTTTTTAAGGAATGCCCGCTATTTCCATATAGTTAGAGCGGGTTTTGTACTCCATATCTGTAATTTTTATTTCAAGTTGTTTAATTATGGTGTTTTTCTCCTGCTGCTCTTTTTTAATCATAATAAATTCATTTTCTATTTTTTTGTTTTGTAGGATTGTTATCTCTAGTTTTTTAATTAGTTCATCATATTGTGTACTCATAAATTCGATGCTTTTCTGGTTGTCCAGTGTTTGCTTATCTATTTTAGATATAATTTCTTTTTTCATGGAATCAATGTCTGAAATATATATTTTCACGAAATGTATATTTTACAAAAAACGAAAATCACTCCAGCAGTAGAGTAAATAATGCATTTGAGGTTCCCCTGTGTAAAACTAGGCTTGCGCAGAGACATGCTTTTTTCATTGCACCAAAAATCTATAATGCACTGTATCAGACTATAGAAATTAAATCTAAAAACATATACTCTTACAGCATTTACAAAAAATTAATAAAGACTTGGGTAACTACAAATGACACAAATACATACCTGCTATAACATCATACCTGTTATAACTTTACAAATCCTAATTTTTATTTAACCTTTTTTGTTTTTCATATATTTTTTTTTCTTCTTTTCTTAACTTTAGTTTTGTAAATACGTAATTATTTGTTCTATAAATATATTAAACCATAATTATGTTTTAATTTATTAATTTAAAGTTTAGTTTGCCGTGTTGTATCTTAACTGCATTAAAAAAAAATTAAATATACCCACGCACTGGCGAGGCCTATGTGGGATTTTTTTTGTTATCATACATATATGTATACTATTGTAATATCTTTTTTTTTTGTTAAATTGTATTATTGTTTATCTTTAAGCTACATATTTAATTTTATAGTTCATTTTTTTTTTACTTCTTATCAAAAGAAATATTTTTTGTAATATTTTTATGTATGTATCAAAAAAAATTTATTAATAAAAAAAAAAATTTTTTTCTCGATAATTTGTAATATCTTCTCCGTGTTTAATTTGTCTTCATTTTCAATGATGGCTCTATATTAATGCAACAACCTGCCCTGTTTTTATTTTGAAGTAGTGATACAGTATCTATGATGACAAAAATTTGGGTTTTTGTCTATGGTTAATTTTACTGTCACTTTTATTTTATTTCTTAGAGTTTTGTGGATTTCTCATCCGTTCTTTGGGGTTTCGGATATTATATTGATTTTTTTATAATTTAATGCACGTTTTCGAAAACCTTTACACACAGTTCACTCACTTTTCACATAGATAATCACGATAAACAACTGGAGATACTTATTTGCATATGTGCGTATTAGTTATCCATAGATGTAACTGATGAAATTGAAACGATAAAACAATTGAAACAAATAGAACGTGTGATTGAAGGCTTTTATCACCCTATTCATTCGCGCTTTCCAATTTGCGTCAGTAAAAACGCACGAAAATAAAAAAGAGAAGGAGATAAGCATCTCTCATTTTTGAAGGTTGTTTGTGTTTGCATAAAATTACCCCAGAAAATGTCACTTGGTAGAAAAGGATCAGAATAAGGGGCTGCAATTTTCTCGCAAAACTGAGGTGGAAAAATCATCGCCTTGGGTTTCAAAATATAATATTTTTAATAATGTGGGAAAACTTTGTTCTTGTTGAAAATTTGTTGAAAAAAGAGACTCTTCAATATCAGAAATGAAATGAAAATGTTAAGAAAAAGATATCTCTCTCTCAAATAAAAAATACAATTTTTTTAAACTCAACAAATCAGGAACTTTTATGGACGCTAAATAATAATTTTGAAGAAACAGCAGTCATGATGGATTTATGAATAATTCCCGAGAAGTTCAGTTTTGTCAAAAATTCATGACTGTTTCCTCCATGATCGGATTTGGAGAACTTTATTAAATATTAAAAAATGGTTAAACCATGTTAATCTGATTGATTGAGGACCCAGGATCTGGCTGTTCGGTAATCAATACTGAAAATAAAAGTATATCCAACCTTCCTTTTTTCTTTCTCTTATTTCTTTCATTAGCACACCTAGAGCCAGCAAAAGAAAGCGGACAGATGCCCTGGATATGTGGTGCAGGAGAAAAATGCTCAGGATTCCATGGCCAGCCAAATGTGTCCATTCTGGAAGAGCTAGACATCCAAAATAGGCTCTCAACTACTTGCCTACAACGTAATTTAAGATACTTTGGACACTTGTTACTCGCCATCCTGAGGTCTTCAACTTGGAGAAACTAATAGTCACTGGAAAAGTAGGAGGCGTTGCGCTGGAGTGACCAAGTATGTATACACAGTGTCCGCAGCCCTCTACGCAACACAGAGCCGCGATGAGTAGAGAATCCTTGTCCACAAAGGAAATTGGTGTAGGGATCAGGATCCTCAGTTACGAGGAACCTACTTAAGAAGAAGATTCCATTCATGAGCGATCGCCCCACAACTCAAACATTCTAGAAGGTTTTATTATTGAAGGGGCATATCCCAGTGTGACAGTATTCTGTATGACATTGACACCTTAAAACTAAATACCGTACCGATTTTCGGAGTTTTCGAAGTGTGAATCTATGGACTTAGACTTATTCTCAAAATCATCGGTAGGATAGATGACTTAAGAATGTTCAAAGAATACCCAAAAAGTAATAGAATTGAATTTGCATAAACTTTAATGAGGAAAGGCACACAACATGATGAAGGGCAATAAATAGAAGATTAATTAACTAAAATATCAGGCAAAGTTTGTATACGACGTGGTTCACAAAGTCATTCTAAAATGCGCTTCAATATGCAAATATGATGAAGATTATCATGATGATAACCAATCACTAATAGGTGAGGGCAAAATAAAAATATGAGTGATTATGTGGTGTACATGCGAATGTAGTTTAAATGTCCTTCAACAGATGTCTTTAGTATAAATATGTAGTTTGAGGTGTCTCATCAGATGTTATTAAAGTTGTACCTACTATAGAAGTGTATCAACTGTTCGTGACCCGAACGGTTACGGAAAAAGCGGATGATATCCGATCGACAGTTGAGCATCTTCAGTGCTCAGTTCCCTTTGTTCAGACCAAGTATACTGATCATCCATTAGAACAGACGGTTGCTCCAGTTAAATATTCATTGTAAACCAGATGATAAATAAAAACGATTTGCAACCTGACGAAGCTATTATTACACATTACACATTCCAACATTTTACTTTACAACATTGCAAAAAGTTCTTTACTCAGTTAAATTATATCGAAATTTTGGAAAAGTAATGTTTGCTTACAATCAAACTGAAAAATACTGAGTTTTGTAAGACATGTGTAAAACACCTTGAATTAAAAGGAACATCTGATTAAAAAAAAAAAGTCTGCTTTAGACCACACGACTGAAGTAAAACTCCATTAGCTCCATCTATATGATAGGAAGAGAGAAAGAAAATGTGCGCGCGCACTGCTCTCTCTTGCTCCTACAGTGTGATATAAGCAATAGGCTTGCACTGTGTCTTAGATATACGAAGCGTAACTGGCTATGAGAGAAAGAGACAAATAAAATGTGTGCTCGCACCTCTCGATCTTGCCCCTAAAGTAATATACGAAACGTAACTCTCTCTCTTTCTATCGTCACTAACTTATGTCTCCCTCTCAACTACCGTTCACCAGCTTACTCTCCAAGTCAAGCGTGCGTAAAGAAATTTTACTTAAAAAAATAATAATAAAAATCAAATAAAAAATACAATTTTGGCTTGGCCAATGTTTGACAGGAAAATTCTTTCCTCTTATGAAAGTGATGCTTTATTTGAAAAAAAAAATTAAATATTTTTTGTTGTTGAGCCCTGTTTTCCAAGGTTGTGGTACGTGAACTGCCGGAGGGGGCAAGGGGTCATCTCTGGAGAAAATGGGTCAACTCTGTTTGTGGCCAGGATCTGAAATTCCTATTTTTGTAACACGGAAAGAACGAGATATTTTTATACCAAACACGCCCTTAACCCGCTAACTGGGAGGAACGTGCTCAGAGGTATTTTTCGAAATCGACCTCATCTAGAAAGATTAATGTTTTATTGGAAATAAAAATTCGTCAGAGGGATTATATTTGTATTAAATTGCATTTGTTTTTTTTGTTGTTGTTGTTTACAAATACATCACGTTTCATAATGGAATCAATATAATTATTATGCAATGAAATATAACAATCACTCTCCATATGCTATAAGTGGTGACGATTCAAAAGTTTGTTTTTTTACATTAGATCCTCATAGGAGACTCTGAGGAAAATAATTACCCCCTTCAGGGCCTATATCATCTTTGAGAATACTGCGTGAAGGGTCTTTTTAGGAACGGAAGGCGATTTGGGAAGGAAAAGGGTGTGTAGGAATCTGGGGGTCGGTGTGCCCAGGGGTGTCGGATTTATGAATGCATCTGTGAGAGGTCAAAAGGTCTTCAACATGTTTCTCCAGATCCGGCCTGTCAGCTGGTGGGCAGATGCATCCGCCGCCAAAACCCGGGAAAAATTCACCCCATGAAACCGAGCACCAAACGCTCCGTACCACTTAGGGAGACCTATGGCAGAGATGTTGGTTGTCCTGATAGGTTGTGTTGATTATATAATATATTGCCTATGTTAACCGGTGCAAAGTCACCGAATTTCAGAGAAATACGTGTACGTCCATGTGTATGCGTGATTGCTAGAATGTTGTTGAAAGTTGATAGAATTTAATGTCATGAGTCTAGCTGCCGAGTTTCAGCTCGATCGGATGTCGGGAAGTGAGTTAATTTCCACTACATTCATTCAATCAAGGAAACAAAATTGAAATTCAAATAGATGAATGTAAAACAAGGTAAAAAAGAGGAAGGCTAACCTTAAAATAGTTCACATATTGTGTTTTGATATTTTTTTATTATTAGGCTTACGTAGAGCTACCAATCTGAACTTCAGTTTTAATGGCAGAAATTTTGTTCTAGTTACGAAAATTACTTCCAACGTTTCTTAATTGCCAGCGTGGATGATGTTAGATTAACACGACATACTCGTAATTGGTTTTATTACAAAGTACATTAATAGACAGCCACACATTTTTTTAACATACCATAAAAGAGCATATAAAATTCTCCCACAAAATAAACAACAATATCAATAAAGAACACCAGATCCAAGTATAAATTGCGTGACTGACTTTGAGTCTGGAGAAAAAACAATTTAAGGCTCTATGGCAATCTAAGGTACTGGTTTAATTAATTTAACGTTCTTCGCAGCGGGAACAACAGGTTGCTAAATGGTCGCCATATTTAACGGTCGCCGGAAGTAGGGGGGATAATAAATTCATTAAAACACTTCGCACTTCCAGAAACTAAAGGCGTCTTCGTATTTTGGTTAGTTGATGTAACAATTAGTGTTACATTAGTGTTACAACTTGTTTGAGCAGAAGTCATTCTGACAACGTATTTTTATTTATCATTTAGTAGTTATTATCGGATTTTGTCAGAGCGTTATCATTTTTTAATTAATCTACTTCATAGAGTAATGGCAAATTGCTAGTAAATCCAAGGGAGTCTGCTATGCCTTAATACAAAGGAATATCCTATCAAAACTATTGTTCTACTAAATAAAATTATTAATTATAGAATCGACAGCCCTGAAATTCTGGCCACAATAAAATTATTTGTACCTTCCAAAAATACGAGACAAAATTCCACGTTTTTCTGTGACAATTTCAAAACAAATTATCAAGCGCACATATCCCTAAATCGAATACAAAATTTTGGTAATAAATTTGGTAATGTCGTTGATATATTTAGAGATTCCGTAGCAGTGCTTAAACGAAATCTACATAAACACTTTGCTGAAATGTATGACTTCACCATTCCATAGTGAAAAACCCTTTTTAGCTTCTATTTATTTCACTCTTTTCTTTTAGACTTTTAAACTTTAATATATATATGTAACTTTACAAATTAATATTGTAATTTAATTTATATTTCGATTATGCTTAAGTCCCTACTAATGCTGATTAATTTCAATCCCGTTATTTTTGTTTGTAAGTACAAAAAAAAAACTGTTCTCCATAATGGTATTCTATATTATTTGTAAAACATTTATGTAGGTACTACACATATAATAATTATTTTATTCATATATGTACTTAAACTTTTATATGCCATATAGTTAATGTAATAATACTAATAACAATGTATGTAAAAGCCCAATGGGCGTCTAAATAAATAAATAAATAAATAAAACCGTAGTTTCAACAATTCACGCATTTTTCAAAAAAATAAATTTCCTCACTTATTCGAATGAGAAGCTTTTTTTTTAAATAAAAAGAAATATTCCCGAGTGTTTTACATGAATACCGCACAAGACTCTCAATTGTTCCCTTCTGGAGCCAGGGTCTACGGAATCCCCAATTGGGGTATGTTGTGAGGCTGAAGCTGAGGCTGAAGGCTAATGCTGCTTGAATGCAGTTGGTTGTTGAAGGAGATGGGAAGAGGAAGGTGGGGAAGTATCTAGCTATTCATATATGTCACCAAACATGGCTAAAGCCATTTCAAGAAAGGTGTTAATCCTGAATAGTGGTTTTACTCCAGGACAATACTGAGAGTATCTTCGACTGTGGGACGTTCTGCACATATAATATATTTTTTTAAATTAATGAATTGTGAAATAACAAAACCTATTCGTAAACAAAATAACGATTTAAACCCTCTTCCTTCGGATTGTTAGAGATCCTCGACTAAAGAGGCCACACAGTTAGCGGAAAATGTTGCCTTTGTCATGATGGAGGATTTAGCCAACTGAGGATTCGAACTCACGACGTTTGGATGGGAACCAAACGCGATGTCAATTCAGCCACTGACTGGTCAGTCATTGAACCGTTCCTTCTAACCTTTTTAAAGTTCATTTGCTTGACTCCCCAGATTGTAATTTCTGTGGTCAGTACAAATATTCTACAAAAATGAAACAATTCAACTTTGTATAAACCACTTATATAATGCGTAAACCCGACCGGTTTCAGAACAAACGTTCCTTCTTCAGGGAAAGCTAATACTAATTTAACAGTTTCGAACAATGTTTTATTATGGTAGGGGTGGAGCCGTTGCTAGTTATTAATGTAGATTGTGTGGGTAGGTATTAATGTAGAGTGGGTGGGTAGGGGAACAAATCCATGATTGAGGCTATAAGACAATATTTTTTGTTTGTTGATAATAGATTTTTTTTTTTTTTTACAGTGAATACCGCACAAGAATCTCAACTGCTCCCGTCTGGATCCAGTGAGACTATGGCATCCCCAATTGGGGCATGTTGTGAGGCTGAAGGTAGTGGGGAGGGGAAGGAGGTGGGGAAGAGGAAGGTTGGGAAGTACCTGGCTATTCAGATCTGGTGACCAAACACGGCTAAAGCCATTTTCAAGCAACGTTTCAATTCTGAATGGTGGTCTTACACCAGGGCGATACTGATAGTATCTTCCACTCTGGAACATGCCGCAAATATACTATATATTATTTTAAATGAATTAATTGTGAAATAACACAAATTAATCAAATAAAATTTATTTGCGCATGCCGGGTTCGAACCCGCTACCTCCGGATTGTGAGCCAAGAGTCTTACCCACTGGACTACGGAGGTCATTATGTTTAAGGGATTTTTTAATTTCCAAGACTTCTAAGTTATCTAAACGTCTTCCTTTATGATTAATAAAGCAGCCACTCTTATTGCTGATATATTTATGAATGATTTGGAAACAACTGTTTTTTAATTCAAAATCACCCCTTTTAAGCAATGTTTTACTATGGAAGAGATACGTGGATGACATCTTCGTCATTTGGACAGGATCCTAACGTCAACTAAATAACTTTCTTAACCTTTTAAATTCCATAATAAAACATTGTTCGAAACTGTCAAATTAGTTTAAGCTCTCCCTGAAGAAGGAACGTTTGTTCATATAAGTGGTTTATACAAAGTTGAATTGTTTCATTTTTCTATAATGGATAACCACAAAGTAATAGCTACATTCAAAAATACAAATATTCTATTTTAATCAAGCCATATTTAATATTCTCTCCCCTCCTGCCCCTCTCCACCGTTCAACATCTCATCTCAAAGTAGAGTATAGTTCAACCTTAGAGAAGTAACCTTAAAAAACTCTACTTCAATATTTCAAATAATTATGAATTTTGCCCATTTAAATGAAATGCAGTTGATAAAAAATGAAATACATTAATCTTTTGATCTATCTTTTAATCGAAAGCCAGAAAGATTTGAAAGAAGTTTTTTTTTAAATGTATGTTAATCTACACTTGAACATTTTTGATCAAGCGATGTGATATCTGGTCTTATTTTTTGACAGTTAGATGAATATTGTGTTAAAACCGCTGACATTTGTGTTTAACCAGATATTCCAAATAGAAAAGGGTCCAATAGTAAATTGCTTAACGCCAGAGATCACCCTTTTAGAGTTCATACTATCAAATGACACAGAGATTCTGTTAATAGTTAAGTTTTTAAAACATTTTGTGGACGGGTTTGGGAACTGCCACCCAGCGAATCATTCATTGGATTACCAAAATCTCTGCAATAGGTTATCTCAAGTCGTTCACAATGTTTGGTGACTTAACAGGGGTGCCCGGGTTCACGGGATTAGGTTTTTTTCAGGTCTTGGCAGCGGACGCATCCGCCTATCAGTTGCATGGCGGACCAATTTGGGAGAGGCTGGTTGAGGGAGACCTTTTTTATGTCTCTAGCCGGAATCTTTTGACACATTTACCTTGCATTGCAGAAAAAATCTGGAGAGCAGAATTACTTACATGCTTACAGACAATGGCATTATTATCATTACAAAAAAAATAAATATATGCTTATACATTCACCACATGCAAATTGTCAGGATAAGGAATTGCACATAGAAAGTCATTCATATGATTGCTTGCACACAAAAAACCAATCCCTGCAGTGTAATTGCCCAAATGTAGAAAATATGTACCAATATACATGTCTTGGTCTAACAATAGATGTCAATTTTAACTGGTATTGAAAATGTATGTAATAGATTAATATCCATATTAGGGAAATTTTACCACCTAAAAAACTTTGTTAATAAAAATATATTATACTGTATATACAACGCATTAGCAGAATCAATTGTAGGATACGGAATAAATAGTTACGGATTAACGTACAAAACGTACTTAAATAAAATAGAACAACTACAAATCCGTTTCCTAAAATTGATATAAGGCAAAAAATAGTTCAATTATGTGATGGCGTTTATAAAAAAATGTTCTCCTTGAGTAATGTGCTCTCTATACATTACCAATTAACGCTAGATGAATTCTAAAATACAGAATTCAATAAACTTGTAAACCACAACTACCCTACTAGGCATAGAGAAGCAGAAATGTTTAGTATTAATATATCTCAAAATGCATACGGTGATAGAAAAAAAGGCATAAAATTCCGGAAATATTTAACGCATTACCTGAACATATTAAAAATGAGACATCATATTCAAAAATCGAAACAAAAGTTAGATCCTTCTACTTCAGTAGAACATGAAAACAAATATATTGTATACAAATACCTAGATCTAGGACAAACAAATAATGTTGAAAACAAAAAATATTGTGAACAAATAGAACCTAGATCTTTTAACCATTGTTCAAAATAAAATTAATATTATAACAAGCATTATAATAATTAGTTAAGTATTTTAATATTAAGTATTATATGATTAAGTAATTACTAGATATGTATTACGCACCAAAATATCAAACATTTTATACACTGTAAGTAAATAAATAGGAAAAATGAGAGATTTCTTACAATCAAACTGATTGTTCAGTTTCGTAAGATTTAAGTAAGATAAATTATTGTACAATTAATAACTAAATAAACATATTTGAAAATAAAAAACTTCTTAAATTTCGTTAATAAATTTGGAAAAGAGGAGTGGGTCTAAATTAGAACCTTGAGAAACTCCGGATGGTACAAAAAAATAAAATAGAATATCCATTTCTTGTAGCATTTTCCTTCTCAGCACCTTCTCTGCTTTCCTTAAAAGATCCCCAAACCCCATCCCCAAAGATGACATAATATTAAGCTCTAAGGGAAATTATTTACCTCAATTAATTGTTACAATAAAAAGTCAAATTCAAATTCTTAGACTCCTATTAAGAGTTATATCTAGTGAAACAGAATGTAGCAGTTTACTTATGACTAATCTAACTACCTACCCCGTTTCCATACTACGCTAGGAGGAATATAGTTCAGCAACTAGACATCCCAAGACTTGCTGTTTGACAAAGAGTAAAAGCGGCGTCGGCTGGCAGTGATCTTCAATTAACAGCAGCAAGGAAGGACGTTATTCGCGAAACAGGGCACACCAAGCAAATGGCGGAACTTCGTTCTCGTAATAGTAAATCCTCAACTTCATTTAGTATTAGACTTTGGTTTAACATTTAATTTATTTCAATCACTTGTGCGTAACGTTAAAATTTCTGGCGGCCTTCATTATTTTGTTTTCACTTATCCACAATAGAATTTAGATGATTATCACGTGTCATTTCTATTTGACTAGTGAAAGTTTTCATGGATCTTCCATATACCCTGAGATATTAAAATTAGTATAGAGTCTTTAGTTAATTGATTCCCTTGTAATATTTATTAAATCAGTAGATTCAATAAATATTTCATGTTAACACAGAATATGTTCATATTGATTGACATTTATTTTCATGCTGTGGTTTTCATTCTATACCTACTTTACATTCAGTTCACACATCTATTAATTATAAATAATCTTCTTTTTAATTGCTAACCTTCAGAGAAGGTGGTTATCTAAATTGAACTGATAGTGTTGTTTACCTTTACTACATATATTAAGACCAGCTCGATAAACTCCCGAGAATCTTTTAAACTTCGAGGGAAACTGATTTCCTAAAGCCTGTTTGTGTTCCGAACAGGTCTCGCAGATTATTCATCAGAAACTACCTGCTCACCCTTCACGGATCACAATTATTACGTAAGACGGTTGATTTCCCTTTGCCACCTTTGGGATGGAGCCCCAAAATCCTTAATTAACCTTCTTTACTCGAGGGAGGGTTGTATGTCAGATAATGAACAAACCATAATAATATATACATTCGCAATAGGCAAGCTTAGGCAAAGGATTGTTTCACTGTTGTGATCACCTTCATAGGCTTGGCGCATACATCAGATTTTTCCATCTGATTGTCTGATCAGACAAACGGAAGGCCTTCGTGCCGTACATTTCTTATGAAAATCGGATAAACACAGCACACATCCGATTCAAAAACCGGATTGGTAATGAAAATAGGCTACGCCTACAGATGGAAAAACCTGATGTGTGCGGCCAGCCATATTATATCAAACATAGCGGTCGTGCACGTTATCCGATCACAAATTGATCACGAGCTAAAACGGGCCGAGAATCGAAGTTTGACGAGGAGCATTTAATTTTAAAAAATCAACGCAGCCATGGCCACCAATTTTCTTTCATAAAATATTAGTAGATTCCTGTTTTACCATCCGTAACCACCAAACAGTGCATTTATTTAACAAAACAGTTACACAAACGTTTTCCGAATCGATCTATTACTGTCGATTTGCTTTTTTACCGTTCAAATGTCAATTTAGGAGGCAGGTATGGGTACTTCCGCCCGGTAACCATTTATTGGATAACAAACACCTCTGCCGTAGGTCACATCGAATATTTCCCGAAGAAGCGAGGTTTTTCGGGTCTTGGCGGCAGTTGCGCCAGCCCACCCACTGCATAGCGGGCCAAATCGGTAGAGACTGATTGAGGAAGACCTTTTGACCTCTCCAGCAGCTCTCTCTCGGAATATTGCCTTGCATCGCAGGGTGAAGGATGGATTTATACGTCCGTCAACCCCAGATCTACCCACCCCTCACTCTTTTTTCCTTCCAGACATTTCTTTCCTAAAAAGGCCCTCCATATAGCATTCACAAAGATGGCGTAGGCCCTGAGTGGAATTATTTTCCTGAGGGTCTTCTGTGTGGAGCCAATGTAAACTAAAAAGTTCTGAAATTTTGTCATCATGAAACTTCCCTTCGTCAAATAAACAGATAATTCAGTTCGTTTTTTTTCACTCCCCGAATCAGGTAACGGTGTACTCTTCTTGTTTAGTTCTGAAACAGTTTAAAAGCTGAACCCATATCGCAAGTCCTTCATTGTTAATTTATTCCTTTGTCTTCCTCCTTTCCTCAAAAGTCCCTACAAAAAGAAAAAAAGAAGATGTTTTCATACCTACGTGGAACCCATTTATAATATTGGCACCAAAATTCTAAATTACCTACTTGTTTGAGTTGAAAAATCTCATTAACATCGTTCACATTTCGCCATTGAAATCTCGCTATTAATCGCAAAGTTATCAATTAATGAACTCCAAAGTGTCGGTAATAATTCAACGTTATGGACATAAAACAGCTCTACTCAAGATCCATATTACTTAATTTACACAAAAACAACAAAACACCATACAAAGCTACACAAACAATACACAATACCCGAGCCAAAAACAACGAACTTCTCCAAACTCCTTTTTTCAAAACCACCTTCGGGCAAAGACACTCTAAATACATAGCTTGCAAACTATACAATACACTACCAACTACGATCAGACAAAGTGACTCCTTTACAAAATTCAAACAAGATATTAAAAAATGGATTATAAGTATTGGACGCCACACTATCACAAATATCTGTAAAATAAATCACACACAGACAGAAATAACTATTCACATACAACCTAACCCATATAAAACAAATGAAAATAATGGAATCCTGTCAAATTTCACCTATAAATAGACTAGGCAGAATTTATTTCATTACTCCATCTCCAACATTTATAAAATACCTCTCTTTAAAAGATTTATTACCCTTCCAATCACCCTTCTGTTTTAATTCTATTCATAATATGTATTTTACCTGAAATATTCTTGTAATTACTATATTCATTTATATACCTGTACGCCTGTCTCGACACAGGTATACCCTAGTGAGACAGGCATCCAAATAAAACCATTGTAAATATATTTTATTATAGATAAATAAAAAAAAATAAAAAAATTTTTGACCAAGTTGTGCAGTTATTGACGTGAGGTGCAGCCAACACCAGGATCGATCCTGAAACAGCGAATGAAACCATCAAAAGGTAGGGACTTATCCTTTCCATTTGCCATTTCCTGTGATTGAGTTAAAAACGAAGTAAATTGTCTTGTTTTCGCAAAATTCAGATTTACAGTCCACATCTCTCTCGTGTCCCGGCATTGGTCGTGACACTTCTAGTTCTATAAAAGTACCCAAAGGGTTCCTCTTATGTGGAGTCATTAGGAAAAAATAGCGGCTTCCTATCGATAAATCACTTAAGCAGAAATATATCGCACACCTAGATAAAGAATAGCACAACTCGAAATAATCCAAAATCGAGTTATTGCCATTTTTGGAATCTGCGTCGAAAACTACACAAACCACAACAAAAACCACCTGTTTAAAAATCTCCATCAATAAATTTGTAGATGGCCCTTAAGTCAGTCTTTCTGAATTGCTCTATGAAAACCCCCACCAGCAATAGTAACGCATCACCAGTTACGACATACTAGCTGCAGGGGAAGGTGCTGTCAATACGCACAAAGACTGGATTATTTCCACTTAGTCTTGTATTCATGATTAACAGCAGTCATAGTGCGTGAATATTTTGAGTTGATTTGGTATTCGTGATTGAACTTGTCTTGTTTCTCGGGCGTTCTACATATCAATTCCACTTACTCCGGTATTGTGAAGATTACAAAACAAAATATACAGAATAAAAGTGCATTAATTCAAAATTTATCACTTAAATGGAATCAATTTGAGTTGATAAAATTATTAAACATTGTTTTTGTCACAAATACTAAAATAACACGAAATTAATTAATAAACGCGTGACACGTGAATTTGATGGTTAAGTAATTAAGCAAATAAATATCCTAGTAAAAATAACATATAATATTTTTAATCGGTCAAATAGAAATCGAGTAAAACGTTTTTCGCTGTTCCTGAAAAAAGAGGTATTTTGAGTTGTACTACTCTTTATCTAGGTGTGTGATATACTTTTTTTTCCATTAATCGCCTGGAACATGTGTGTGCAATGGCCTGTCCCTTCACCTGGAATTTTTCTGCTCAGCCCACCGCAGTCTAGCGAACTTCAGCCTATCTAACACGTGCTTCACGCTCAATTTAATTCCCGAGTTCATGGATCGTTTTAAATCTGAAGTTTGATTCTTTAATGGTTAGTCTCATATCTCACAACTTTATTCACACTCTCTTCGGCCGGACAACATACCCCAATAATCGGGATGTCAAGTCTCACTGATTCTAAGAAGTTGAGACCAAAGTTGTAAAAGGAAGTTTTTATACTTAAAGCAACATAACAGTACAAAATTGAATATTTTAATGCATCATCGTATTAACCTAAAATCATCAACGCAGCATCGATAAATTAAAAGAAAAATAATACTGTATATTAAGTCAAAAATAAAAAGAGATCGACTCTAAAAGTCTTTCGTGTTTTTCGATGGTTGTGTCTCAATGTTGTGAAGTCCAAATTTTAGTACGTAGGTAGTAGAATAATATTATCATAGTTTTTGAATAATATAAGATGTAAAATTTTTATTATTAAATTTATGAGTAAAACCTCAAATTTTTATGTTTAATTAAATGAATACAATATTAGCGAAACTTAATCGAAAATCTGGAGACAGTAAAATCAGAAAAATATATTGGCACCTCTTGGACTCGAACTCAGGACCTTCTGCTTACATGGCAACAGCTCTACCAACCGAGCAAAGGTGTCTATATCCAATTCGGTAACTTTTAACTGTATCATACTTCGACTAAGAATTACCAACATTATGTTCATTTTCTGAACGCATATATTATTGGTTGCAATATTTGTATATGATTGCAAGATTCAAACCCGAACCAAATGCTATCTATATAGATAGTGTCTGGATAAATTTTCATCCGATTAATTTTTAATATGCGACATCTATTGACTTTTCTACAAGTCTACTATGAATATTTATTTTAATTTTTGATTATATGAGAAAACCTCAAATTGTAATATTTAATTAAATCAATATTAGCAAAACTCAATAGAAAATCTGGAGACAGAAAAATCAGAAAATATGATACAGTTAAATGTGACCGAATTGGTATAGACACCTAAGCTTAGTTGGTAGAGCTGTTGCCATGTAAGCAGAAAGTCCTGGGTTCGAGTCCCAGAGGTGCCAATACCTTTTTGTGATTTTCTGTCTCCAGATTTTCGATTGAGTTTCGCTAACATTGTCTTCATTTAATTAAATATTATAATTTGAGGTTTTACTCATAAAGTTAAAAATAAAAATAAACTTTCATCCTAGACTTATAGAAAAGTCAACATGGATAAAAAATATTATCCAGACACTATCTAGATAGCCTTTGGTTCGTGTTTGAATTCTTTATATACTTATGAATGCAATCATAAATATATAAAGATAGCAGCTAATAGTATGTGCGTTAAGAAAATGAAGATAATGTTGGTAATTCTTAGTCGAAGTGTGATACAGTTAAAAGTGACCGAATTGGATATAGACACCTTAGCTCAGTTGGTAGAGCAGTTACCATGTAAGCAGAAGGTCCTGGGTTCGAGTCCCAGAGGTGTCAATATCTTTTTCTGATTTTTCTGTCTCCAGATTTTTGATTGAGTTTCGCTAATATTGTCTTCATTTAATTTAAAAAAATTATATCTAAATGAAGAATACTTTTATAAAAAACATAATTTTAATATGTTTGGGCTTGTAGAGCGAATGAAATAGGGATGGAGAATATATGACGCAAATGTGAATGGTAGAAGAAGTCGGGGACGCCTGAGGAAGATGTAGTACGACCAAGTAAATCAGATACTTGAGTCGGGCTTTGTCAAAAGTCAGAATAATAGAAGAATATGTATGAGATGACGTATGAATGTAAACGAGGCAAGTTGTTTGGCGCTCCGTTCTCTCTGCCTACCCCTGAGGAGAAACGGCGTGATGGTTAGTTAGTTAGTGATTTTAATATTTTTCGCGGGTTCGACAACCCAAATCCCTGTGATATACAAACAATTCTAAAACATTTGTTCATATGAAGCGGATACTTTGTGATGTGACATTATTAAATTAAAATAAAACAATAACTTTGTAAACAACACTTTTATTTTTCATACTTTATGCCGACCGGGTTTCGCTACAACCGTAGCTTCATCAGGGGTGCTAGCATGGTCGATCGATATAGGTTTTATCGAAAATGTCGGTAACTTGACATCGCTCCCGAGCACGACTGCAGGCTGCTAACGAAAAACAACAGTTCACAACGACTAAGGGTTCCTAATTTATTTGACGTGAATTGTTATTTGTTCGTTAGCGGCCTGCAGTCGTGCTCGGGAGCGATGACAAGTTACCGACATTTTCGATAAAACCTATATCGATCGACCATGCTAGGTACCCAGGGCAGTATGAAGCTGCGGTTGTAGCGAAACCCAGTCGGCATAAAGTATAAAAAATAAAAGTGGTGTTTACAAAGTTATTGTTTTATTTTAAATTAATTCTAAAACAATTAAATGAAAATCAATTTTATAAAGAAATTCATAACTTCAAACGCTAATGTCTCAAAACAATTACTATTATTAACCAATTTTTGACTCATGATTCGACTTATGTCATGATTCATGTCAAATTTCCATAACAGGATGATACGCATGGAAACTCTTTTGTATCCGTCGTTCCTCATTACAAGTTTCTTGCTTTTCATGATGATAATTAGGTACTACTTCTCATTCATTCTTCACATATGAACTCCTGCCATCCGTACAATTTTTACTCTGTACGTTTAATTTTAACTTTGTTCCAAATCTGCCGGTGGTAAATTTTAACATACTTTACAGAACATATATGTACGTTAGTTCTCCCGGAACTGTTCAGTAATTGCGAAACTTTATTCTCGCTTGCACTGTTTCAGCGCACTTTTGCGATGTAAACTTCAACTTCGTGCGGGTAATGTAGATATTATACTCGTGTCTTGGAAGGTGTTTCTTTACACCGTAGTTATTTTTAAAGCAATCACAAGGAATGATTGTAAGTTCGATCTTTAAAGTTGCTTTAGCAGCTGGATGGATTATTTGGTAATGATTGTGAACGCTGAATTTTACGAGCACAATTTTCTTCCACTCTCATTTCATTTAAATAAAATAGAGATGTAAGTTATCCAAGTTAAATTGCTCACTTTAGAATGCAATGTTTTAGTGCTACATCGAATAATAAGTATAACGACGGTTCTCTTGGTACTGTCAGATTTTCAAGCACTGCTTAACCCTTAAGTATCGACGCGACGTGTGGTCTGACAGACACCTTGAGCATTCGAAAAGTCTAGTTACCTATGTTAGCCTAGTAGTTACCCTGCACTTCTCTCTACCCCTCGAGTAGTTGCCAAACAGTGTTCGTGGAGAATGACAGCATCGGTTGGTGCGATTTCAGTAAGTTAAGGCTGTTATAAGATCGCGAATGGTCTGTCAGACCACACGTCGGTACTTATGTAACTTTTTTCAGATTATATGGGTTTCCTCTTTTATTTACTGTCAAATGTTACAATGAATCAACCAGGCTCTTCGGGCATGAAACGGACAACCTTAATTGAAAATAACAGTGTTCCTGTTACCAGGAAGAAAATGAAACACGGCCATTCCGAGGGAATTGCGCTCGTCGATAAAAAGAGTTCTTAGGTCAGATGTACCGGATAACGTAAGGGAAATGGAGGGTAACCAACCTAGAAAACTCTGTCATTTCTGTCCCTGAAAACTAAAATACAAGACTGCTTACAAATGTGACACTTGCACGAAACATGTGTGTCTTCAATGCAGCGAGCCTGTGTGAAAAGACTGTTTGTAATATTTGATAGTTCCTACAACTTGATGCTGTGTGGTTTTTCATAAAACTGCTGATTATTTATGTTTTCTTTATTTTCATAGTTTACCTATTTATTAAGAAAAATACATTTTTGAGAAAATAAAACAGCATAGTTAAAATTTATTAAGATTAAGGTAAAAGTCCATTTTTTATTCCAAAATATCAACGTCTGAGGAAAAAATACTTATGATTATTAATAAACGTGTAAATTCTTATATTTTATTTTACTTAAGCAATATGAGATATATAAACAATATTTAGAAGCAAGGTTTTTAGAAAAATTACTTTATTTTTTTATATTAAAACTATGGTGGTCTAGCAGACCTCATGTCGGTCCTTATGTAACTAAAACGGCACCTCGGTACTTAAAGGTTAAAAAAAAAAGTTTTTATACTTTTTTACACATACTTGTAAAATGTAGCATAACCGAATGGGAGCTCTGACAAAAGCAACATGCATCAAAAGACGGTTGCTGAATATTCTGTAAGAGACGCTAAAAATGTTGATGGTCAATGCAGAATCATTTATTATTGTCTAGACAGACTTTAATATTTTACATTGAATGTCTCATTTCAACTATAATTTCCCTTGTAAATTTGCATTCCCCAATGCAAATGTACAAGGTCTTGGAAACGAATATTTAAACTACAGGAATGTATTTGTTCAAAACTTTGTGTGCCAACAATTTCTATTTGGTTTATAAATGATTGTAAACAACAATTTTACACCTTTTTAAAAATATTATCGTACGATGGATATTTTGATTATTATTTTTGTTGTAATTTCTCATGTAAAAGCTCTCTGTACTGTTTATGTTAATTTACTGACAAAAATCGTAGTAAAAAGTTGTACGTAAAAATATCTAATTCTTGTTTTATATACTCACAGTTCTTCAAGTTCGGTAACTAATTCAAACGATGAAATCTTCAAATCAGTTATGTTGTTTCCTCGAAGGTCTCTGAAAATAAGGAAGAAAAATCATTATTAGTTAAAATTTTAAAAAGATTTCTACGTTTTATAAATTTTATTTTAAATAAGTAAACACAAATTAAAACTTCCTATTAATATTAAAAAGTTTCTCTAAAATTTTAAATACTAGGAGAAAAATGTTAAATAAATTATTTAACTTACTTATTTAAAATACTAAAACTTAAAATTAGACTTTTCCGAACTCCTGCATATACCCACAAGCACAACAAGGCACAGCACTCTACCCACAGCAATATCTTATATATTGTTTAGATGGATTAAATCATACATTCACAATCGTAGTCAAGTTTTCTCAATAAATGGAGTTTTATCCAAAATAATCAACGTAACCTCGGGTGTCCCTCAGGGTTCCCACCTTGGTCCGCTCTTCTTTAATATATACTTAAATGACATAGGCTCATGTTTCCAACACTCTAATTTTTTTATGTTTGCAGATGATATGAAAATTTATAACACGGTCCGCTCTCTATCTGACTGCAAAGAGCTACAAAGTGACAGATAGGCTCTACAACTATTGCACAGCTAACTACTTAGACCTCAATGTTTCTAAATGCCACACTATGTCCTTTACTAGAAACAAGCATATAATTTACTTTCCATATTCACTCTGCGATAAACCCGTGATTTAAAAAAAATGAATGTAAGGACCTTGGAGTCTATTTAGACAGTAAATTTATATTTAATACGCACATTGATTCAATCACTGATAGATCTTACAAAATGTTGGGTTTCATGCTACGTCTGAGTAAATTATTTAAAAATCCACATGCTCTAGTAATGCTTTACTCCTCACTAGTCAGAAGTACACTGGAATTTGCATCGCCTGTCTGGAATCCCAAATACACCCAATAAATAAATAAATAAATTTATTAAGTATCTCGGTTATAAATACAATAATAATTATATCTGCACTCTCCAATCCCTGAAAACCAGGCGAACGGTAGCTGACATGACATTTCTCCATAAAATAATACATAACGAAATAGACTTCCCAGAACTTCAATCCCAAATAAATTTTAACATCCCACCTAAAAGAACTCGCCACACCAACCTTTTTTACACAACCAATAATAATATGAACGCTGCAGTCAACTCCCCCATTTCCCGCATTCTTCAAAGATTCAACTCAATTCAAAAAATCACAAATACCGATATATTTTTTGATTCCCTCCCTCTGTTTAAAAAAAAACTTTATAGCACACTGAATTCGCACATATAACACACACATCCGAACACATCCACAAACACACACGCGCATACTCACTTATACAAACACTCAAACACACCCCTCTCCTTCAATAATTTACTAACTTAATTTTGGTAAAATGTATAATTTATCACATAAAAACATAAGTAGATAATATAACGGCGACATGTCATTGGTACCAATTTTGTGTTAAATTCTATAACTTTGGAACTATTTTCTACTATGTAATTAAGTACTGTTTGTTTCTGCAAAATAAATAAAACAAATAAATAAAATATACATAAGCGCAATTATATTTCTCACTCTCCGATACAGCGGTTTAACGCTATTGGTAACAAATACTTAGATGATATTGAAATGTTTAATATCACTTGGTAAATTTTGTGGATCATACTAAAAATCTATTCCAAGTGTATTCTTAAACCTTCGATTGTCTCTTTGTAAACCTACTATATATATATATATATTTGTATTTTATTTCATGCGTGTATTTTTTATCTATAGTATTTATCTTTTATTTTCTTCTGTTCTTTCCAATGTTCAAAATTATTTCTCCTATTAAAGTTATACTAGATATATTCATGTAAAATTCCTCTGAGCGTAAAATAAAATAAACATGTATAAGTAAATGTTATTACACAAATTTACGTTAATCAATTTGGATTGATTATATTTTGACAAGTCAAACAAAATGTTTGTGGACAATAAAACACTTCTTAGTTAACCACCTTTATGTTAGTCGAACACCCAAGATTGAGTTGAAGAGAAGAACATCAATCACCTTAGGGTTAATTGAGGAGTAAGCTGACCCCGTTTGTCTTGTTAACTTGCGAAAACATACATGCCACTTAGTTATTGATGATAGTCAACGTAGACAAGAAGACAAAATAACTACTTTGTTGTTGATGAAAGTGGGCATTATGCAGATTGAAATATCATGAACCCAAACGATTTTAACCAATTCTAGCAATTTCTGAGCATATTTGAAGTAAAAAAGGTTGGTGCCATTTTGTTGTCCGGTGATATTTTTTTCAATTAAAAACAAAAAAAGGATTTTCTATCACACTGCTACATATAGCAATGGATCAAGTGACACGTATTCTGTACCGTCTGTTACCGTGCTTCTGGAACGAGACGGACTGCATATCACGTGAACCACTAGGCTGCATTCAACTACCCAGTGGCGAGCTGTGAAAGAATTTTTTTGTTGTTGTTTTAATTGAAAAAAAGTGTCACTGGACAGTAAAATAATATCTACGTTTTTAATTCTAAATATGCTCAAGAAACCGCTGAGAAAGTGATGCTGTCCCCTGCATACAACCATTGAATTGAAATAAAAGCAAAGAAAAATCTCTTCAATTTTATATATTTTCTGCCATTTTTTTGTTAATTCAAGACATATTACAATATCAGTATTTGCGACATCATTTACAATCAATTTTAGAATTGATGGAACCAAAATTAACGGCCGCTGTTCCCAATCCTACTAATCAATTGCTAAGCCGAAACTAAGTTACAACACTGCTCAAATGCACAACTACGCTCTTTCTAACACACAAGCATCGGTAAAGAATGGCTTAATCTAAGGAAGCTGGACACGTGGATTAAGTTCGACTGAGCAAAGAAATGTTTTAAAAAGTGTCTACAGAGTGGCGCTAACGCCACGAGGTACAGCGAGCTTCAAAGGTCAAACTGACACTTTATTAATAAAATATTTTTTACATTCGTTTAAAAAATATAAAATGCAAGTTTATGGTAACAGTATTTATAAGAATATATTTTTGAATGTAGCTATTACTTTGTGGTTATCCATTATAATAAAATGAAACAATGCAACTTTGTATAAACCACTTATAAAATGTGCAAATCCGACCGGTTTCGGAACAAACGTTCCTTCGTCAGGGAAAGCTTATACTAATTTGATAGTTTAGAACAATGTTTTATTATGGTATAATAAAATAATAAAACATTGTTCTAAACTGTCAAATTAGTATAAGCTTTCCCTGACGAAGGAACGTTTGTTCCGAAACCGGTCGGATTTGCACATTTTATAAGTGGTTTATACAAAGTTGCATTGTTTCATTTTAGTATTTATAAGAAATTTTCTGTGTAATAAATACAATATTTAATTCTTTAATATTAATTTTACATTGAAAGATTTCACTTTGTTTTTATTTTGGGCGGGGCCAAAGTGGGCGGTGTCAGTTAAGATAATCAACGATAAAATATTTGGGAACAAAGAGAATTGAGCGTTACTTTTAAAATACTTATAAATCGATTAGCTGATGGTAGACTCAGATTGGTGGTTCGAAAAGTTGGGAATAACGGCCGTTAGTTTCTTTATGTTGAAGAGAGCGCTTATTCCACCTAACCGGAGCCAGTGACAATACGGCACCCACACAAGTTGTTACGATCCACCCTACTAGCACTTCGTCGCGTCGCCTTCCCCTTGCAAGGATTACCCCTTATTGCCGCCGCCCCGCGGTAGCACAGCTACAAGTCGCTACTAGCATTTCGTCGCCTTCCCTTTGCAAGGATTACCCCTTCTTGCCGCCGCCCCGTGGTAGCACAGCCACAAGCCGCTACAAGAATTGCCCGCTCCCTCCTTGCAAGGATTACCGGCCCTTCCCGCCACGGCCCCCCACGGGAGCGAGCGGCGGCCGCCACAGAAATCAACGGGCCCTCGTGCAGAAAGGCTGTGCGCTCTGCGCTTCGCTGAGCAAATTCCCGCGATATCTCTGATTTTGATTGGCGTTACAATTAGAACCGATCTGAGTAGTTTTTACGTGGTCGCGGACATGGCCGCTCCCCTTGGAAACCACCGCCGGATTACTGCCCCCCTGGCTCCCCGGACCAGACCGACAGCTGTGAGTAACCACGATTCCTCCTTTTAAATGTGTCCCCTAGTCATACACGGTTGATACGATCACACCCCAGAGAGAATTGAGAGATCCCTTCATGGGAAACACCTAGCTAGGCCCTGTTGTTGATTTGTGATTACTAATTATGTTGTTGTTAAATGTTGTAATTGTGTACACCCGTCAATACAGATATGTTTTCACCTAGCTAACACTTTCATTTGACGGATCACGTGGGCGAGTTTTGGCAATTACCTATGTAACATTTACCCCCCCCCCAAAGCTTTTTTTTAAATTTTTTTGTTTTACTGTGAATACCGCACAAGAATCTCAACTGCTCCCGTCTGGATCCAGTGAGACTATGGCATCCCCAATTGGGGTATGTTGTGAGGCTGAAGGTAGTGGCGAGGGGAAGGAGGTGGGGAAGAGGAAGGTTGGGAAGTACCTGGCTATTCAGATCTGGTCACCAAACACGGCTAAAACCATTTTCAAGCAATGTTTCAATTCTGAATGGTGGTCTTACACCAGGGCGATACTGATAGTATCTTCCACTCTGGAACATACCGCAAATATACTATATATTATTTTAAATGAATTAATTGTGAAATAACACAAATTAATCAAATAAAATTTATTTGCGCATGCCGGGTTCGAACCCGCGACCTCCGGATTGTGAGTCAAGAGTCTTACCCACTGGATTACGGAGGTCGTCAAATAGCTACCTACGACCCTGATAAGGAGAGTTTTTCCCGCCTGCTGACAGCATGAGCTAGCTGAGAACAGAAAGTAGGTGGCTTCCCCCCCCCTTGGGACCGCTACAAAGTATTGGGGAATATTGTGAGACCGAATGGTATGGGAGGAGAAGCAAATTGGATAGGAAAAGGTGGAGAAGTACCTGGCGATACAGATCTGGTCACCCAACATGACTGAAGCCATTTCTGGCAATGTATCGATTCTGAACTCACAAGGGCGATACGAGATTCTGCTACTTGCATTATCTTCAACATGTTTTGCTGTTAGATTGATGAGAATATTGTTTATATCTGCATAACATACATTTAGTGTCATACGATTGTTTTTTTTGGTGCATTACAGATTAATATAATCCTATTACAATACACATAACTTTAAACAAAAAAAAATACAATAATAATATTTTACAGTTCGTGCCTAAAATAATGACTCCTGAAACCTTCAAGGCCAATGTTCAAAATGTCAAGAGACCCGGAGAAATCATTTAGCAGCACCGTACCTCGGTAACCGACTAGCTCATCGAAAATCAATTCATCGAAAGCAAATTCATCGAAAACGAGTTCATTGAAAACCAATCCATCGAATGATCAATTCAAAGATTCGCCAATTCATCGAAAAAAAGGTTAGGTTAGGTTAGTCTCCTTGTCCAAATTTTATTATCATTTTTTTTACATATAAATTTATTGTGAACTTTTATTTCCAATGCTTTTTTAACTTCCCGGTCCGCTCGGCATTTCTCTCAAATATCTACAAAATATTTTTTTTCGATGAATTGGCGATTCGCTAAATGGATCATTCGGTGAATTGGTTTTCGATGAATTGGTTTTCGATAAATTGGTTTTCGATGAACTCGTTTTAGATGAGTTTGCTTTCGATGAATTGATTTTCGATGAACTCGCCGTGAACTCCGTACCTCTCGTCATGCTATGCTGGGCTAGAGCGTCTGTTCTGCCGTGTGGAATACAGAGCGTTGACGACCCTGGCGGTAGTTGTTCGGTACGAACAATTTATAGCATTCCGAGGGCTGTCAACGTAATAGTTTATAATTTTAAAAGCTGTTACTGCAAGGGTCCCATTTAAAACATTTAAAAAATACTTGTATTAGGGGAATTTCGCGAAATTTTGTATTTATCTAATGATCACAACTTTAAAGCTCTTTCTACAAAATTTTACTCATTAAAAACCAAAGTTGTTGCTAAGGAAGTCATTAAGTAACTATTCGTGTTTACATAGAAGCTCTTAAATAAAAAGCCTCTCGGCAGCACTAGCAACTACTAACTATTAACAACAAAGACTTTTGGAGCGCTGAAGACGCGCGAGTGTAGTTATTGACTTTGTCAGTGCATTATGTGGAAGAAAAGTGTTGCAGCCTATCTGGTTCTATGTTTTATTTTATTTATTAGCGTTATAAACAGTCTACAAATTCATAAATGACAGTGATAATAATATGTATGTCATTGACCAGTAAAATAACGACAATTAACAAAAATTAAATTAAACAAACGAAATTTATAACCATAATAGAAAAATACACAATCCATACCTGATATAAACAATTCTGATAAAGTGCTTCTTACTTAAATCTACAAAAAGTGATAAATGAAATTTTTCAAGGGTTAACATTTAAATTTTGATGGATATCAATAATATCTTTCAGGAAGTGAATTTATTTGAATTCGATTAAAAGTAGGAGAAAAAATGTGGTGATACTAAAAATATAAAAGAAAAATACAGAAATCAATGAAATATTAAATTTTAAGTTAAACATGTGGCATTCAATAGTGTTATTTTTTATGCATGCTGTGATTTTATCAAGGTTTGTGGTTGGGCATAATCTGTTAAATGTGCTACAGTTTCTTCTTATAAATACATTTTCAATATAATTTGTCTTGCTCTTAGGGATATAAAAGGTATCCGGAGATCGAGTAACTCTTAACCCGGCGTCAATGACGTGAAAATAATTACGCGGTCAATGACGCCGGGTAACCGTGACCCGAATTTTATCGATGGGTTGTACCAAAACTGAAAGGGTTATCTTGATTTTGAAAATTATTTATTTTTATGGGTTCTTTGCTCATAAAAAAAATATAAATAATACCATTACATTTTATAAATCAACTTTTTATTACCTTAGTAAGAAACACATGCAAAATCAACTGTGAAAAAATAGCTATAGAATTTCATTTCAACTATAGGAAATATGTACCCGTTTTAACTTGACGCACGTGTATCTCCTTCCGCAAGCGGCGTCGCACTGAGCACGTGTAGAAGGCGGTGCGGGTAGAAGGGGGTTGTATCTCCAGCTACTGAAGCGCTCGTGTCGAACGGTTGACGGGAAAAAATAATAACTAACTAACTAACTAACCATCACGCCGTTTCCCCGCAGGGGTAGGCAGAGAGGACGGACCGCCAAACAACTCGGTCTTGGCACACACTCTTTGCCTCACTCACATTCATACATCGTCTCATACATTCTCTTCTATTATTCTGACTTTTGACATGACCCGACTCAAGTATCTGATTCACTTGATCGTGCCATGTCTTCCTCGGGCGTCCCCGACTTCTTCTTAATAAAAATAATATGGCCGTTTTAAATCGCCTCGGGTCTTTATGACCCAGCGTCATCGACGCCGGGTTAATGGACATCTGAAATGAATATTTTGTAGTAAGTATGGACTATCAATGAAGTTATGAATAATTTTATAGAGCATTAATAGGTCTCTGATATCTCTGCGTTGATCAAGAGATTTAAGGTTTACGGGGACATAGTTTTCATCATTTCGCACGCGATAAGAGACATATTTCATAAACTTTTTCTGAACTCTTTCTATATTTGCTTTATATGTAGAACAATGAGGGTTCCACACTGTGGAAGCATACTTTCAAAAACTATTATAAAGGAAACGTTTGAATTTTGATTATAATTTAAAAAAAAATTTAAGAAAACATTATTTTTACTTGGGCTTCAGACAGTTAAGCGGAAAATTTAAGTCTTCATTCAAAGCTCATGTTTTTGGAAATAACAGTAACTATTGACGTAGACTGAAAATTGTTGCGTGGACTTAGAAAGTACAATCCATGATAGCTTTTTGTTTGACAAGGCCCCAAAGGGCATAAAACTGCAATGGCTCGGAGGATTCTGAAGCAAAGAATGGACGGTGACCTCGAGAGTGTTTTCTCGTGGGGAATGGGGTAAGAATAACCTCGTCGAATTTAATGTTTCAAAAACCCCAGAAAAAATGTCTGATTACGTCTAAAAAGGATCGAAATAAAAATCTGGTCTCCTTCAGTGGAAGGAATCTCCCAAACAGGCCCTATTTTGATATGCTTGGCGTCTAACTCAGTGAAAGTGACCAGCTCAGGCACGGGGGCTCCATCAAAGCCAGATTTAAGAAGCCTCTCAGAAACTGTACAAATCGCAAGTGCGCCCCACGGTTGAATTTGGCAGCCACCTCTGGTCTGGAACCCCAATATACCTGAAAAAACCATCGACTCTGTGCAGAAACGGGCAGTTCGTTTGATACATTCTCCTATCTTAACCTTAGTATACTCGCACCCAACGTCATAACATGTATACACGCGCACGGTGTCTCAGACCGAGATTTCATCTCGTCTGTATTATTTTAATTATATACTTTTTAAGGCGCCGCAACCGCGACCAAACGAAGAAGATGGAGAGATATGTTATTACGAATGTTAGAGGGGCGCGCTAATATTTAAAGCGATAAAATCGATGCGAAAATTGTGGAAATGTTTAATAAAACATGACTCGTTTAAACTAGAGCAAAAATCTATTGGTGGCTGTCTAAAACAGCATTTAACGAAGAACTGTGAATTTTTTCATACATATAACTTGTAAAATAACAGAAACAGACTTGAAAATAAAAAATTTCGGAGCATACTTTTCGATTTTTTTCTGTCGAGGGAACTTCCTACAATTTGCGTTTCGGCGTGGGGAATGTATAAATATTATCTTCAAAAATAACATATATTTTTTAAAGAGCTTAAAAACTTCAAATGTTTAAGGGAGGTAAGCAAGAAATCGGTAGAAATTCGGGTAGCGAGTGTAGCGACGGCTTAAGTATTATTAGCATTAATTATGTAAAAAGGGGTATTTATTGGTTTATTAACTTAAAATTTAGTTATTATTTTTAATTGTTAAACTAACGTTTAAGACAAGATTTTTATGCATAGCACAAAGGGTAACAATTGTTATAAGCAATAAGTTGGATGTTTTCAGGTGGAAAAATATAATAAGCAGTAATAGAGAACTCCAGTCCAATTTTTTTTTTTTTAATGAATAAAGACCTTCAAACTTAAATAACTGCATTTTTATTTTTATTTTTATAGTTAGTTTTAATAGTTAAAATAATTGTCAAAGTTTTAATTTTTAAAGACTCCCAGAAACGCACCGTATCTATGGTGGTCTTCACCCACCGTTAGTTTTTTACTTTTTAAGTTGTCATTTTGAATCAGTGATGTCATGTCGAGGGAAATTTCCCTAGATCTAGGGGAGAAAAATATTTTTTAGGGATAAGGGAAATCAGGACAAAATCTAGGGAAATTTCGAACTCTGGCAAAAATTTTATTACATATGACAATATTACTGGTAATATTTATATATATATATATATATATATACGTAAATATATTTTTTGGAATTCCTATGAATCTTAATTATTGTTCATGTACTTACATGCAATGTTATTTTTAACACTGACAACTCAAAATGATATTATGGAACGTACCCATACTACGTGACACGTTCGGGGGGGGGGGGGGGTCTTCAAAATACCACGCTTGGTACAAATGAGCGGCGGGTTGCTTATGATTTTTATTTTGCAAAGTGTTTTTTTTTTATTTGGAATTCAGTTTCTAATTCAGTGGTGAGTGTATTCGTACTTTTAAATTATTACTTCACGTAGCAAAAAGTGTTTTATTTGGAAAATCACGGTATTATTAGTATATTTACCAAGTTCCGATATCTTTCCAATTAATTATCAGATTAATTAACATATAACAGGATTAGTGTTACACAATCGGGTGGCTACGTAGGTAATTGCGTAAATGTGAAATTCTAGGGAAATTTCACTTCGAAATCTAGGGAAATAATTTTTTTGGGCAGAACATCCTTGTTTGAATGAAGAATCATGGCCAGCGTTGCCAGAAGGTTACTTTTGTAACCTTTTAGGTGATTTTTTACTCTGAAAGGTTTCTTTTAGGTGATTTTTCAGAACCAACGTCAAACGGAATGCTCTTTTGTTTTTTTTTTCGTGTTGGCTAACGGCTTGCTAAATCATGGACTATACACTTATTGCAAAACTTTACTTCTTTCTCTTTCACACTATTGTGAAAGAGGAACACGTTTCGCTCAATATTAGAATTCGGATCAGTCATATGGAATCCCCAATACAAAGTAAATATTGAAAGGTTAGAAAGAATTCAAAAAAAGACATTGAAACACCTAGACTTTAAATCTTTTCGAACATCAGAAAACCTAAAAGACTCATTAACATTCCATAATTTATCAACTTTAGAAGATAGAAGAAATATATCCGACCAAAAATTTTTATTCAAAATCATTAACAACGTTGTTGACAACAACTGTCTTCTAGAAAACATTAATTTCCACTGTCCAATAAGAAACACAAGATCAAACCAACTATTCCACATCCCACACTCAAAAACAAATTACACACAACATTCATTTCTCTGAAGGACGTGCACAAAATTCAATGATATCTTTTACGACTCTGATATTTTTCATTTGTCCTCAGGCCAATTTATTAAATCAGTATTAGAAAAAATTTAAACAAATTGTTAATTACAAACTCTTCACCCCTGCTGCATGTTATTATTTTTTTTTTCATTCTCATTATGTTTGTTTTCCTTCTTTTTATTATAATAGTAATATTTGGATTATTTATATATCCTATAATATGCTTTATAATTTGTATGTTTTTTTTTTCATTTCTGTTGTATATGTGTTATGTTTTATGTTATTATGTTTTCTTTAATGTTTTAATCTATGTTTTTATATATATATTATAAATTTTACCGGAAACTTCGCTGGTTAATGCAACCATGTAATATGTTACATTATTATTAAAATATGTATTACTGTTTGTTACCTCAATAAACTAAAAAAAATGTGTAAATTACAAATTAACCATAGCTTCTCGCTCACTCGACAAATCTGATTGATCGCTCAATCTGACTTTTTGCATTTTGAGTACCCGCTATTTACGCCGGCAAGGTTATGCAGGTAGAAAAAATATCAGATTTTTCATACCGGTATATACAAAACAAAAAACTCGCTCTACTCAAAAATAATCCAAATGGCTTATGTCCCACTTTAATACTGAGCTCCTCATGATGATTGGTTTATTTATATCCTCATGTATTCTATCAACTTTATACCATTCCACTGGAAAAAATACGAAAGGTTATTTTTCACACAAAAAGGTTACTTTTTTTATATATTTTAGGCGACTTTTTACAAGACACGGCTGGCAACACTGATCATGGCGGTCATGGCAGAATGCTTTGTGATGACTTTTAGGTGTGAGGTGTGTTTTTTATTCAAGATTAACTGCTTTTAATATAGAAAAACATTGGTAAAATGTCCACATTTCACCGCTACTGTTATTGTATTTAATCAAAGTGCAATATAAAAACAATAAATCATCTCTTTCATTGCAAATACATGTGACATCGTATTTTGTGTCAGGCGTTACTTTGTAGATACATTGTTTTATGTATAATACATACAGAAACACTGGTATTTATAATACACTGATCATGACGAGTGTGTAACAACTTGTATAAAAAGCCCTATACTAAAAACAATTTGAAAATACATAACAAAATGTCAAAATAGGACGACTTTAACCTCAAATAGACAAAATTTATTGCAGATTGTCCGCAAATATAGCCCTTTTCGTAAATTGTTGAGGGCCTAAATTATGTTTCAATAAACACAATAACTATTATTTATCTAAATCTCTATAAACAGTATGAAAATAAACCAAACACACGAAATGTTGAACTGCATAGGTCACTTGCACTTCAAGTCATTTCAAATGTCAATACAATACACACTATCACCAGGTGACAGGTTAAGAGTGACGTCACAGTTAACCATTTCAGTAATGCCAACTTGACGCTGTGTTTTGAGAAGAGGTTTAAAAATGCACTTTTTAATATTTTTTTAAAAACTCTGCGTTTAATATTATGAAATAAAACTTATATATTCAGAATCAGCGTTTCTTGGTCTATATGAACATATTTTTTTAAAGCCATAATATTTTTCACTGGAGTTCCTTATTGTTGAATGAAATACTAGTATATATTGAATCATTTGGCGGGTATGAGATAAGCCGCCATAGCTCAATTGGGAGAGCAGCTGACCGGCAATCAGAAGGGCACGGGTTCAAGTCCCGTCGGCGTCATGTATCTTTTCTCGGAAGATTTTTCAATGTGGATAAGTGTTTCAGGCTGATAATTATTGCTTATAATAATTGTTACCCTTAGTGCTATGCATAAAAATCTTGTCTTAAAAGTTAGTTTAACAATTAAAAATAACAATTAATAATTGACAAGTTTAAGTATTTCCCCAATAAATGAAGACATAATTTGTCTCGACGCCACCTAGCGATGGATTTAACACTAACAGTGTCTCTCTCGCAAAAATAAAGTTGGTTGTTTTCAGGTGGAAAAATATAATAAGCAGTAATTGTTGAATGAAACACTAGTATATATTGAATCATTTGGCTGGTATAAGATAAGCCGCCATAGCTCAATTGGGAGAGCAGCTGACCGGCAATCAGAAAGGCACGGGTTCAAGTCCCGTTGGCGTCATGTATCTTTTCTCGAAAGATTTTTCAATGTGGATGAGTGTTTCAGGCTGATAATTATTGCTTATAATAATTAAAATTTAGTGTTTAAAAAAAATCCTGTTAAATTTAACCGCACAAGGAGAAATCAGAAGATCCATAAATTGATTAAATGTTCAGTTTCCTTTGTATAAAATATCGTTAGTGAGTGTTTTTTTAGAACATAAAGCTAGAACGAGTGTATTTCTTTAGAATATCTCCGCTATATTGTCAATAAATTTTCACTACAAGATAAATAAGTATGAAAAACCCATGACAAATGGGTTATTTTTCTAGATTTATAAGTCGTTTATCTTGTAAGGGATATATTTGGGGAAATAATTTTATTCCAGCGTCGTTTTTTTAAGATACATAATGGAAGACTCGCTGAAATATTAACTCCAGAATACTACGTGGTCCAGACTATCTTTCGTCGCTATGACGTCAAACTGTCACGCTGAAAGAGAAGTGTGATTCTATACTTATTATTATTTAGTCTTATCTCAAGTTTGTGATTTTCAGACTCGACATTCAAGATATTTTTTGTGAGATTCTCAATGATTCTAAGAATGAATAATAAATGTAGATTTCCTTGCTCCACACATTCTGCTATGAATTATTCAATTCAAAATTCCGGTTCTTTAGAAACGGGGCATCATTGTGTTCATTTTGGGGTCATAACATTAACAGTGAGTTGAAAATATTTAAATATGTAATTAATGTGTAAAATCTGCGAAGGATCTCGGTGTCGTCTTTGATCCCGAACTGACATCATCTTGCCATATATCGCAGCTCACTCAGTCTTGCTACAAACTTCTTGGGTTCATCATCAGGACTTGTAAGCAGTCTGATAACCTAGAAGCTATGCTAGCGTTATTCGATGGCTGGGCACCGTACCGCCAGAAGTACATTGATATGTTAGAGCAAATCCAGAAGAAATCCCTCAGGTATGTTTATATGCAGAAGCATGGAACCTATCCAAGGTTCATGCACCATATTGACTTACTTGAGGAAACTGATTCTGTGAGTCTAGAAACTCGACGGAAATCAAGTCTTGCTATTCTGTCTTTCAAAATTTAGAACTATTTCATCGATAGCCCATTTCTCTTGGGATGCTATGATTATATGTTCCAGACCACTACAGCCGAAGTCGACATCATGACTTATTTAAAGACACATACACACATACATACCATTATTTACACAGAAAGGATCCATCCCTTTCCACTCCCTTCCACCATCCCATCCACATAACATAATTTAACTATTTTTCTCGATTTTTCTCTATACCTACTCACAAAATAATTAACATGCTTCAGCGAAAACCTATTATTGGTTAAATTTCTGTACATATTTCATCAAACATTATTTATAATTGTAATTGTTGGTTTTCCTAATAAAATAAAATAAAAATAAAATAAAATAAAAAACTACCGAACGGCAGAACAGACGTCTTGGCAAAGCATAGCATGACAAGGGGAGTGATGCTGTTAAATGAAATTGCAAACCATTTGGATGTAAAAAACTGTTCTTTATATGCCTTTAAAATATTATTGAAGAGTCACTTGCCTAAATGCTGATAGGGTAACTAAATTGTACTGTAGTTGGAATTATTCTGTTGTACGATAATAATAAAAAATAGTAATAAAAATAATAATAAAGTAATAAAATCGGTAATTTTAAATACATGTAGGATTAAAAAAGATTTTTTAAATATTTATATTGAGGGATCAGTAGGATTTATAGGTTCAATTAGGAATTCCACAGAGCCGAACCCTCTGATATGAAAATATCTGGAGTCGGTGAATTATTTTCCCATCTGGTCTCTGGTAGGTTGACATGTTGTTCTTGTATTGTTTTGTAATTATAATACATATAGTGCAATTGCATAACGTGGATTGACCAGATGATCATTTGGGAAGTGTGTGAAAGGGTTTAGTTTTTCCTGTGGGGAAAATTAAACCCGGACATTTAAATCTGGTGCGTATAAAAATAACAATAGTTTTTACAGAATTTTTATATTACAAAGTCGAATAACAAGATTCAAACATGCATAGTGCAAGCAGTGTTTCTGACTTTTATTATCTATACCATCTTTGGGGATGCTGTATGGAAGTCTTTTTGAGGAAAGGAAGGAGATGAAGTTCTGGGAAGGAAAAAGGTATGAGGGTCACGAACAATTCTACATCACCAAACGTAACGAACCACTTGGGATGACTTATGGCAGGTTATTCAGTAAATGGTTACCGGAGCGGCGGTACCCATACCAGCCTCCCAGACGGTTTATTGTTTACGATTTGAATTAAAATGTATGTCGTTAATTAACATACAAAAGGCATACAGAGACTTCTGGTTCCGATAGGTCAATTAAATGTACAAATTACAGCTACACACTACAGTTACAGCTACAAAAATAATTTAGACCGGCTCCACAGGTTTTTACTGCTGGGCCCTGCGGGCGGCTTAGGTTTTTGGTACGGCTTCACCCAGTTAGTGTTGTGTTGGTGACCATTTTATAGATCCGATACGAACTGATTCCAAAAACAGCCCGTTCCTCGGATCCAGTCTTGCTAGTCACCGGGACAAAGTAACCGAGACAGAGCAATGACGTCATATGTAATATTTTTATTTTTTTATTTTCTTATTTATTTATTTTTTTATTTATATATATTTTTTTACAGTTTTTTAGAGAAAATGTGTCCTAACTGGGGTACCCCGTTCTAAGGACACATTGTACAAGTTTTATTATTTGAATTATAAGTAAATACCTAATCTTTGTTAGAATATTGCCAAGGAAAATTATTAAGTTAGATCTAAAAGAAAGTATAAAACAAAGCATTATTCTTTGTTGGGTTGCAAAATTGAATCTATTTTCTTC
Source organism: Limnephilus rhombicus (assembly GCA_929108145.2). Classification (NCBI taxonomy): domain Eukaryota; kingdom Metazoa; phylum Arthropoda; class Insecta; order Trichoptera; family Limnephilidae; genus Limnephilus; species Limnephilus rhombicus. The sequence goes on along the minus strand of OV815295.1, from coordinate 23,678,200 downwards.
CTTCCCATGTCCATAATCCATATTTTTATGCTTCTTTTGAAGGCGGTTATTTTTTTTGTGGTTTTCATTGCAAGAGGGAGTAAATTAAATAATTTTACAGAGAAGTATTCCATATTTCTTTGTCCAAAAGTCGTTTTAGTTGTAGGTTGGTAGAATGTATGTTGTAATGTAAATCTTGTGAATCGGCCCGAGTTTGTCTGTGTAAAGTTATCCTGATTTTTGAATGCGTACATTAGAATATCTTTTGTATATAATTGTTTCAGTGACATTAAATTCAGCGCTTTAAAAACATAGTCTGTAGGGGTTCTGATGGGTACTCTAAGTATAATTTTCAGAATTGCCCTTTGTGCTATGAGGACTGGTTTTATAGTGGAATCGCATGAGCTTCCCCATCCGATAAGACCATATTGTAGTTGAGATTGGGCTAAGGCATAATAGATTTTAATTAGCTGTTCTTTATCTAAAATGTTTCTTATTGTTTTGAAAAAACAGGTTGGTTTTTTTAATTTGTTGCTCACATTTTCCACTTGGGAGTTCCAATTTAAGTTTTGATCAATTATTATTCCAAGATATTTTATTGTTTGTATTTCATTCAATTTTGGACAGTTGCAAGGAGTTTCTCGGTTCACGTTTATACAGTCTTTATGAATTTTTATGTTTAGGTTTGTATTGAGGTTATCCGTCTGTTTGTTGTGGATTTTGAATTTAATATAATTAGTTTTTGTATCATTTAGTGTTAGTGAATTTGAATCAAGCCATTGTTTTACCCGATTCATCCCTTTTTCAGCTTTTTCAAATACAGTCTCCCATGACTTTCCATGGAATAGAAGGACTGTGTCATCTGCAAAACTAATGACTGAGCCGTGACAGTTTAGTTCACATAAATCATTTATATATATCAGGAATAAAATCGGGCCTAAGACACTGCCTTGGGGGACTCCATATTGGATTTGTATTGGTTGACTTGATTCATTTTGAATCCTGACTAACTGTAACCTTTCTGACATGTAGCTTTTAATGAGGTTTAGTTCACGTCCTGAGATTCCAATCTTTTTGAGTTTTTCTAGAAGATATGTGTGATCAATTGTATCGAAGGCTTTACTTAGATCTAAAAATATTCCGATACACTTATTTCCGTTATCGAGACTATGTTTTATACTTTTTACAATATAGCCACTTGATACAACATATTATATTACCGTCCATCTTTTCATATCCGGAGAGATACCACATATTCACAAATTCGTAGTAGTTATACCTAGGGGGATATGTCCACGTCCGACCTGTTGACGGAAGTAGCGACATCTTGTGTCGAATTTTTGAATTCGAAACCGAATTATAACAGTCGCTTTGTGTGGAATTCCACGTACACAAATGTTATTTATGGCGCGGGGCGTATGGCTTGGCGTCCGACACGCACTCGTAGCTGGGTTTTGAAATTCAACCACGCAGACGCTACCGTATTAATACTGTTCGATGGTATGATTTGAGATTTTAACGCAGAAAGAATTTTCATGGTTAATTTTGCGATTATTATACCGTTTTGCGCTTCCTAAATCTTTAGCTAACATTTCGGACAGCGTTGTAGTGTCATCATCAGGGAATTCGCCCACACACTTCACCTCAATCTACGTCTGTATAGATTGAGGTAAGTGTGTGTTTATGTACCAAAACTAAGAAAAAAATACGTTTGTTTATTGCACATGTTCACATTCTTCGAGGCTCGGTAGTAAGCGTTCAAAAAGAAGAAGAAAGGGAGATATGTAAATACGAATGTAAGAGGGAGCGCGCTAATATAAAAAAAGATTACAAGTAAGCGAAAATAGTGAAAATATTGAATAAAACACGTTTCCTTTAAAATAGAGCAAAAATCCATCGATCAATGCATAATTTGCGTTTAAAGATACAATGTTATTTTTTTCATAGCTATAGCTTGTCAAATAACACAGCAAAATGTGTTTTTAATAATTTTCGGAGCATACTTCGCGATTTTTTTCTATTGAGGGAATCGAACGTTATTAATATGCCAGTGTCTGTGTGGTTGAATTTCAGAACCCAGTTTCGAGTGCATGTTGAAGCCACACCGCTACGCGTTGCGCCATAAATAACATCTGTATACATGGAATTTCAACAAAGCTACGGTTGTAATTCGGTTTTGAATTCTAGAATTCGTCACAAGATGCCGCCACTTACGTCAGCAGCTTGCATGTGGACGTTTCTTCCCTATATATAAGTAGATACTACGAATTTAGAGAATTTAAGTATCTATCCGGATATGGAGAGATTATGTATATTTAACGTCATTGCCTGTCACGGTAACTTTAACTCGGTGACTAGCTGTCACTGGATCACAGTGGATCTGAGGAACTGGCTATTTTTGGAACCAGTTCTTATCGGATTTATAAAATGGTTACCTACACTCAAACTGGGCGAAGCCGAATTAAAAACAAAACCTGCGGAGCGGGATTTTAACTGCTATTTTCATATAATTACCGTTTCGGCTCTACAAATGGACAAATATATTATCTTCAAAAGTAATATATATTTTTTAAGGAACTTAAAAACTAAAAATGTTCAAGAGATTATAAGGCGATTATAATTTACCTAAAATATTGTGGCTGAATGACGATCAAGGTGTCAAAACTCCTTCTAGTAATCTTTCTCCACAAGCTGTTGAAATCGTAAATTTTTTTGCCTATTTGAATATGTTTCAAGTAAATCCAGTCACTAACTATCTAGGCTCTTGCCTGGATTTGATTTTCACTAGCATACCAAATGTCATAGTAAGTGAAGCTGATGTCTTTTTGTTACCTTTGGATAAATATCATCCACCTCTCTCTATTAAAATTACACATTTTTTCAAATTTGATTCCTTGAAACCAAATGTCTCTTATCACTACAAATATCTTAACGCCGACTATTTTAATATGAACAAATATCTATCCCAGATTGATTGGTCGACACTATTTTTAAATTCTGATATTAATGACGCTGTACTTAAATTTAATGAATGTGTATCACATGCTGTAGAATTGTTTGTTCCTAAGGGGTGTTACTCTCAACCTAAGTTTCCAAATTGGTTTAGCACGAAACTTAAACAGTTAATAATTGAAAAAAAGAAGACTCATAAATTATTTAAAGACACTGGGAACTTAAGCTTTTATCATAAATTTTCTCAATTAAGGGAACTGTCCAAAATCGAATCAGCCAAATGTTATAAATATTTTGTAGAAGTTACAGATACAAAGTTACTGCAAAATCCTAAACAATTTTGGCAATTTGTTGCGCAAAAGCGTACTGATAATGATCTTCCTTCAAGTATGTATTATTATGAAACTCATGCTACTAAAGGCCATGATATCGCCAACCTTTTCGCCAAACACTTCTCATCTGTATATTCGATGCATCATGCAACATCCCTCCACTTAACTATGACCATAATATTGACTTAAATGATTGCCAAATTACACTTAAGGAGGTTTACCAATCCTTAAATAATCTCTCTAACAAAAAAAGTACCGGACCTGATGGCATTCCAGAAATCTTGCTAAAAGAATGTAAATATACACTATCTAACCCAATTTGTATATTGTACAACTTGTCACTTTCATCTGGAACATTTGCTGACTCATGGAAAATTTCATATATTCGACCCATTTTTAAGTCCGGAAACAAGTCGAATATTGGAAATTACAGACCGATATCAATTATATCTAATATTCCAAAAATATTTGAGTCGATAATTACAAAGAAAATTACTCCTGTTTTCAAAAGTGTTCTAATTGAGGAATAGCATGGATTTAGATCGGCGAAATCTACAACAACAAATTTACTTTCCTTTACAAGTACCATTGTGAAAGCCTTAGAAGATAACACTCAGGTTAATGTTCTATACACTGACTTCTCCAAAGCCTTCGACAAAGTTAATCACCGTATTCTCATGGCCAAACTTTATGCTATAGGCATTAGAAACCCTTTGTTATCATTCTTTCACTCTTACTTGACAGATAGAAAACAAAGGGTTAAAATAAATAACTTTGAATCCTTTAACATTGATGTAACTTCCGGCGTTCCCCAAGGAGCCCATTTGGCCCCGCTTCTTTTTAACCTTTTTATTAATGATATCACAAAAGTTTTTTCTCACACACGTTTCTGGCTATTTGCTGATGATAATAAGATTCTTAAGATTATTAAATCCCACCTTGACTGTTTACTATTTCAACTTGATATTGATTCATTTAACGATTGGTGCAAAATTAACTGCATGGAACTTAATGTTGATAAATGCAAAATTTTGTCCTTTTATAGAACCAAAAAACCTATTCAGTTTGATTATAAACTAAATAGTGTTTGTCTATCTACTGTCACATCTATCAAGGACCTTGGGGTCACTCTAGACTGCAAACTTTCTTTCCGTGATCACATAAATAATATCGTAAATAAATCACTTAAACTACTCGGCTTCATTCATAGAATTACCTCTGACTTCAAACATATAAGTACACTTAAAACTCTTTACTGTTCGCTGGTTCGCCTTCACCTTGAATATGCTAGTGTCATTTGGTCTCCTTTCTACGCTGTCCACATTTGTCACATCGAATCCGTACAACATCGTTTCCTAAGAGGAATTGCTTGGAGGTTGGGTCTTGAAAGAGGCAAGTACTCATATGATGAAATTGAACACATTTTAAACATGCCTTCTTTAGAAAAACGTAGAAAGGACTCTGATCTAATTTGCATATTTAAAATTATCAACAGTATTACAGATACACCTGCATTGTTACAACTCATCCAGTTTAACATCCCTTCCCGTAGGCTTCGAAATAATGAATTGCTGTTCCTCAATCAACATTCTACTAATTACGGATACCATTCTCCCTTATCCAGAATGTCGAGACTTGTCAACGCAAGTCAAAGCATTGATTTTTTTGGTGTAAAACTAAATGACTTTCGGCAGTCGTTACGCAATATTTAAATGCTTCTTCATGCTTTGACTTGTAGTGTCTCTATATGTACTTTTTATATTTTATATTGTCATTGCTATTAATTTTTATGTGCTCTCCCTTCACTGTCATCTCTGTTTTTTTTTATTTATTATTATTCGTGTTATTATTATGTTTTTAATGGACTGTTGTCCGTAAATTAATAAATAAATAAATAAATAAATAAATAAAGAGAAAGATGTTATAAATCGGTAGAAATGCTAAATGCGGAGGCTTAAGGTTGGTATAAAAATCATAGGCATAACCTCTAAATTCTAGGCTTTCATTTATGGTTTTCATTACCCCGTTAGATTGAAATCCTCGAGGAAGATTGCTATTTGAATGAGTGTAGGCTTGACAAATTCTAGAAATAGACTTGGAAAATATAAAGTAAATGCCGATGGCAAGGACCTTAAAGTACCTACGTATAATTTTATTACACATAGCTTTGCCTAAAACATTTTTATTCAATTTATGTCTGTATCTAAAAGCAATTTGTTTAGTCGTAGACTTGATTTACTCAGCAGTTACTTCTGTGGATTGTTAAGCAGAGAATGCAGTAACGTTATGAAATATCTCATACAAAAACAATTATTGGGAGGTGCCCGGGTTCACAAGGTGAGGTTTGTCTAGGTCTTGTAGGCGGTAGACGCGTCTGCCCAGTTTCGTGGCTGTGATGGATTCACACGCACGTCGCTCTTGAACAAAGTGACCCCAGTTCCAACACCCTTTTTCCTTCCTAGAACTTCCTTACTTATCTCTCATTAAAGAGACCCTCCACACAGTATTCCCAAAGATGACACTAATAATGGAAAATAATTCCCCCCAAAGCCTCCAAGTTAATTAGAAATTTTGTAATTAATTTATTATCAAAGAACTTTTTTGATTTTTCTTTATTACCTATGTCACCTATTTTTTTTCAATCTTAACATCAATCCCCTGTTTATATCGAGAGTGACAAAGGTCGTTGTTAAGTGCTTTGGATATTCTGATTTAGCTCTCTCTAAAGTGAAGAATCCGGGAATAAACGGATTGCTAAAAGCAGCCAATATCGACGGCTGGAAGTAATGACTGAGAACCCATCTGCATTTCTCATAGAACGATCTTTCATAGGCGTGTATTTTGCAATAACTGTTTGAAGTGGTCGATATCGACTGCTTTACAGCAAATCTTTTTTGAGGGCTAACATTTCGTTATTTTGAGCTTTTTTACATGTTGTAAAAACAAGCTTTTAGAGCGTCAATTTTTTTAATTGTAAATTCCACGAAAAAGATCCGACTGCTCCCGACCTCCGGATTAGTAGAGTGATAGAGCCTTACCCCTTGACTATGGAAACTGTCAAAAGAGCCGTCACAGAGGAGTGAACGTTATAATAAATTAACTATTTAAGTAAAATACTTCATTTTTGCTTAAGATTTTGTGCGTTTATATTTTTGGTGGGAGTAAACAAAGAAACTATTAAACATAAAAGTTATTTAAAAAGCTAAATATTGACTGCAATGTCAACAAAATATTGGCAACTGCTCTTTTTGTTTTTTCCGGAACATAATTTACTTTGTTGCTCTTTCGTCGTCGGTTAAAGCAAATATTCCGTGTTTTAGGTACTTCATATAACTCAACTGTTGAGGCATAATTCAATAATAAATACCCGAGGATTGGGTTATGGGAACTTTATCAAAACTATTGGAAAATTGTGGAAAATCGACAGTAGGAGAATGGGAAAAAATAGACGGTGGAATTTACTTTTAGTGCCAAATAATAAACTCTGTTCCTGTTATAAGAATCAGTGATTTACTTTGGTTTATGATTATTCAAGAAAGTGTTCAAAAATTGTAAGTTAGTACCGATTAACGACTTGTCTATCGGTGAAATCTTTAATTATTGAATCTACATGGACCCTTGTCGTTGTATTTCATTAATGTACATTTAAAACAATTTGATTAGGCGTCTGTTGCACAATATGTATGTAACTTAATGTCCGACAAAAATCGAATTTGTTAAAAAAGGTAATATTTTGTTGTAATGTTTTGAGATTTTCACAGCAAAACTATTATCGTGATTCATTTTCATGGTATTATGCCCTGTTGCGTTGTCTGATGCTTTAGCCAAAGTTTCGGATAGCGTTAAATTTTCCATCATCAGGGCGGATGTGTATTGTATATTGATTACATAATTACATATATTAATGGATGGACGTTGACTTAAGACGGAGGTAGCGCATCACGGCATAACACCCCAAAATAAATCAGGACAAGACACATTTTTTGTTGACAAATCACGAGCCTTGGTTTAAAATTTAATGAAATTCGGATTTTTTCCTCTAAAAATTATGGTCTAAAGATGAACCCTCCACAAAAACGCATTTGTTAAAAATTCTTCAAATTATTTACATACAAGACGCGATTTTTGGGTTAATATTTAAGTGTGAATTGTTTCACAGGATTTGAATAAGTCATTAAATACTGAATTTAGTTTTGAAGTTCTGAGAGAGAGAGTTCTATTCAAGTTCTGATATTATGCGGTGAATGTTATTAAAAACGAACTTTGAAATTTAATAAATTGTTCAAATTCTGTGAAACAACCGGGTCTATGACCCTATTTATCTGAATGGCCAGAAGTTTTTATGGTCAACACGATCTTCCAATACCATTAGTGTCGAAACATGTCGATTATTTTGATTACAAAGTAGCGTATAAAAAGTTATTATTTTAATTTAAATCATACAATTTTATACACTCGTATTTTTTCTTAAATTTGGTTTACGAAATATAGTTTTTTCTAACAATAACTTTTGAGCTTTTATTTGTAACTTTATCGAGATTTGAGCCCAAAATTACAGTCAGATCTAAAATTCTGACGGTTTTATTTCAACATACAAAAACACTATGTCCTTTTTTTAAATGAAAATTAATGAAACTTGTTCTTTTACGTACCATTTTATACCTTTATACTTTTGACAATTATTTATCCTTTGGGTTTTCTAAATCTACAATGGTTGGTCAACGAGAGTCCGAAATAACAGGGTCTGTTATATGACATGTAATGCGTATGGGGTCTAATCCACCTAGGGCATTGTCTTGTACGGACTGTCTAGCGTACAGCAGTGGTGTTACAAGACCAAAGGGTATTATAAATTGGGCTGAATTAACAGAAACAGCCTCTCTCGTGTAAGTAACTTCACTTGACATTATCCTCACGCACTGTACGAGAATCATAGCCTTTGGCTGAAAAGTTAGTTTTTCATTCATTGCTTCGTGATTTTTTATGTAACTTTTTAAATCATTTTAAGGAAACATCATCTTAAGAAAGCTTAACAAAGTTTGAACATCTTTCTCATTTAATAAAAAAAAAATAACGTGTGTAAAACCTTCAGAAAACTAAATTTCGAGAGGATGAGATGAATGCAAAGTATCAGGAGTAGGATAATTATTAGGGTTTATTCATTAAATTGTCAAGTTTAAAAATTATTTTTCATTTTATTTTACGAAGCACCGCACAAAGAGGATACCGATTAGTCTATCTCATTTTTTTGCAGGCTAAATCCTTTAGATGTATGTGGTTAACTCTTTTTAGGGTCACTCATTTCCGTTTCATCGGGTTTCAATTCACAACAGTGCTAAAGAAGTTTTCACTTCAAAAATATTTTTTTAGCCTGGTAAACGTATTTTTTGAGTATTATTTAATTAGGATTAGTGTCTTAAAAATATCATAGACGATCGTTAAAATAAAATATCCGGACGCACAAGATTTAAATTAAATTAAAAAAGAGGACACCGGTTATGTTATCTCATTCTGTCGCACGCTAAAACCTGTAGATTTATGTTTTTGTCCACCCCGCATCGTTGGAGCAATCGTTCCCGCAGCCAGTCCAGAGGTCGTCAGCCCGAAGGAATATGCTGGTACCACTGGAAGCTTGGGATGAAGGCACGCACTTGCACCAAACCCTGCAACTTCCCACTGGGAAACCCTACAGGACTCAAACTGATGGCGACCAGCGCCAGCCCCAACCAAGTTTGTAGATTTTTGTTACTGACAGGGTAACCCTTACCCGTTTCTTGTGGACACCGGCGCAGATCTCTGCATTTTCACACGACGCCTTGTACAGGAACGTCCCACTAAACAAACATAATATAAACTGGCAGAAGCAAATGGCAGCATAATCGCTACCTACGGCAGCGTAACGCTCAACCTTGACCCGGGATTGCGACGCGACTTTACTTGGAGTCTCGTCATTGCTGACGTCTCCGGGCCCATCATCAGAGCAGACTTTCTCGTCAAATACAAGCAACAAGCAACAAGCAACAAGCAACAAGCAACAAGCAACAAGCAACAAGCAACAAGCAACAAGCAACAAGCAACAAGCAACAAGCAACAAGCAACAAGCAACAAGCAACAAGCAACAAGCAACAAGCAACAAGCAACAAGCAACAAGCAACAAGCAACAAGCAACAAGCAACAAGCAACAAGCAACAAGCAACAAGCAACAAGCAACAAGCAACAAGCAACAAGCAACAAGCAACAAGCAACAAGCAACAAGCAACAAGCAACAAGCAACAAGCAACAAGCAACAAGCAACAAGCAACAAGCAACAAGCAACAAGCAACAAGCAAAAAGCAACAAGCAACAAGCAACAAGCAACAAGCAACAAGCAACAAGCAACAAGCAACAAGCAACAAGCAACAAGCAACAAGCAACAAGCAACAAGCAACAAGCAACAAGCAACAAGCAACACGCAACACGCAACACGCAACACGCAACACGCAACACGCAACAAGCAACAAGCAACAAGCAACAAGCAACCAGCAACCAGCAAGCAACAAGCAACGAGCAGCAACCAGCAACCAGCAACCAGCAAACCAGCATCAGAGCCACAAGCAGCCGCATCACAACCAACCCGTTCCTCCTTTCACCGCAGCCATGTCTGCGTTGTCTGGGGAGGGAGTCCTGTAGCAGCCAGCCTCTGCTACCTCATGATTTAGAATGTTTTCAAAAAGTACCTAGCGATCTTTCCAGAAGCAAATAAAAATAATATTAAAAAATTTTAAATTAAGAACCATTGACAATTAAACGACGTTCGTTTGGTTTTTCCTAGAGACGCCAGTAGTTCTATAGATCTGTAACGCTGTCCATACATAAATTCATTTTGCAAATTATATTTTTAAAGTAGAACTCAATAAAAATCATACAACACCCAACCATAGTTCTACACATGTTTATTTATTTAAAGTTACCATATTTTGAAGTGTGGAATATACTCTCAGTATCGCCCTGGTGTAAGACCACCATTCAGAATGGAAACTTTGCTTGAAATGGCTTTTGCCGTGTTTGGTGACCAGATCTGAATAGCCAGGTACTTCCCCACCTTCCTCTCCCAATCTACTTCCCCTCCCCACTACCTTATCCTCACAACATACCCCAATTGGGGATGCCATAGTCTCACTGCCTCAAACGGGAGCAGTTAGTGACTCTTGTGCGCTATTCACATAAAAAAAATTGCCTGTCGCGGTTGCTTTGTCCCGGTAACTAGCTGTTATTGGATCACAGTGGATCCGAGGAACCGGATATTTTTGGAACCAGTTCCTATCGGATTTATAACATCCAACACTCAAACTGGACGAAGCCGAACCAAAAGCCGCCCGCAGCGCGGCGGCTTTTTAACTGCTATTTAATAATTAAACATTAATGCTAGAAAGGTGTAAACTGTCATCGCAAAACCCGACCGCAACCTCTGGTTCCATTCATCTAGTCTAGTCTGTATAATGTGTTAATGCGTTTATAGCTCGAGGTGGAAACATGGTAATAATGTAACGAAGTTACAGCTTCATATAACTAGCATCTCGCGTGCTCGCAAGGGATTCGAGAGGACGTGAACAGACTATAAGAAAAATCTAAGCATTTTTTACAAGAATTAAGACATTCGACTTTTGGTCTGTTGCACAGACATGTAACATAATTCTTAATAAACTTAACCACTTAACCGATTTTGTCCACGTTTTGTCCAATTTGCAAACACCTACCGTTCGCTGGCCAAAACGTGTCCAATTTAAAGAGATATTTTAAAATATTTATTGAAATTATTTCAAAAGTTTTCCAGGGCAAATCGTAGTAGAGCTTTATTAGTTTTTAATTAAATCAAGACAATATTGACAAGACAACAATACGGTCACATTTAGGACTCGAACCCAGGACCTACGCCTTTCCAGGGCGGAGCTCTAAAATTGCGCTAACGTGTCCCTATCCGATTCGGCCAATAAAAATGAAGTTAATGTTGGCAGTTCTTAATCGAAGTATGATACAGTTAAATACGACCGAATCGGGTAAGGACCCATTAGCTCAGTTGGTAGAGCTCCGGAGCCCCGGAGGGTAGACCGTGGCGTTTTCTAATTTTTCTGTTTTAAGATTTTCGATTGAGTTTCGCTAATGTTGTCATCATTTAATTAAAATATTACAATTTTGGATTTTACTCAATTTGAATGGCAGGAGACCATATTTGTCCCAGCTCACTTATGCCTCATTTAGACTTTTGGGTGTACTAGGGTGCTGATATTAAAAAAAATGGCATCATGGATGTTGTCGTATGCGAAAAATATATTTTTTATTTTTTTGAAAAATCGGTGTTTTGTATGAAGATTTTTCAGGAAATCGGTGCGGCGCACCGCCAAACAGAAAACTTCCTGAAATTTTTCATACAAAAAACTGATTTTCAAAAAAAAAAAATTTTTTTTCGGCTACAACATCAATAATGACAATTTTTAATATCCACCAAAAAACGAAAATGTACTCTTTTATGAAACCAAAGTTTTGAATCGCAATTTGAAAAAAAAAAAATTTAATTTAATTTTTTTTTTAAAATTATTTTTATGTAAAAGGCAAAAAGTGAGACGACAGTAACGTTTATAATACATTTGTATAATAAAATATGTATGTGTAATTATTTTTTTCGTTAGCTATACGTGACTTTACATATAAGTTCTGAGAATTGTCGCTCATTTCTTAGCTCCCGATTCTTAAAAATAAAAACATTGAAATAGTGAGCAAATCGAAGCGAACTCGTTGCTGAAGTGTAGTATTTTTTCTCGGGCTATCGCCCGGTGTGTTTGTCTTCCCGGTATTCTACCGGGAAATGCTCAAAAAGTGATTTTACCAAAAAAATTGACACATAGTTTACCGCCAGTGAGTGAATATTTTGCAGATACAGTAATTAATAATTATCTATTACACTGGTGACTGTGAAAATATTAAATCATATCCAGAAACTCAGATATCTATAGTGAATTTATAAATAAATATAGTGAATCGTGTGTAAAAAACAAACAATAATTATAAAAACACATATCTCTTTGACATTTCCAGAATCATTACAGTTTATTATGTGATTTAATCTCGGTACCAGTACATTAGCATTTGGCCCTGTGGCTAGAGTTTCTGACTTTGGTTCCTGTCGACCCCAGTTCGAAACTGATTGAATCCAAAATAATTTTTTGTTATATTTACTAAAATAAATTGTAAATAATAACAGCACCACCTATCTACAAAACTAAAAACCCTCATCACTACTAGTCCATAGATGGCGGTATACAATAACCTACAAGCATTAAACGAAAAAATTAATAAAAACGTTCCACTACCTGTCAACAGATGATAATACATAATTAATTAATTACCGCTTTTGTTTAACAGATGGCACTAGGCGTTTAAATAACAAAAATAATTTGATTAATATTCTAAAATGGAAAAAGATAATAAAACACCGAGAAATGAAAATTCATACCCTTTCACGAAATCATTTTTGACACCAAGATCGCCAAACGAACACGATGAGGATATTATATCGTCCGATTCGGAAAATGAGAGAGATAAAGAAGAAAAGAAATCTATATCGATAGAACCTGACCAATTAGTGAATAATGAACTAATTAATTCAAGAACCATAATAAATTCTGTGAAAACAACACTAACAGAAAATAAAGGAAAAATATCCATTAGCCAAAAGGAAAAAATAATCGAAGGAATGGATGAATTATTCGATATTATAGCCCACTTAGTGGCTGAAAAAAATTTAATAAAGGGCGAATTGAAAATACTCCGGCCGCTATCAAAAAAAATTACCCAAAATCTTAATGAGTTTAAACAAATAATGGAAGAAAACAAATCGCTCGTCATAAATATGAATGCTAAAAACGATGAAATTAAAAAAGATATCTTAAAGGAAAAAATGGCCCTGATGCATAAAACGGCCACCACTCCAGTAGCTGGTTATCATCAGAATAACCCCCCTTTAAACAGCTATGCAGGAATCACGGCTTTTGGAAGGTCATCACATGCGGTCATTATCAGTGCGACCGATAAGACAAGATCTACCTCTGACATCAAGGCCATATTAAGACAGGATGTCAAACCATCTGAGCTCAAGGTAGGCATTAATTCCCTTATTGCCGCTAAAGACAACAAGGTTATCATCAAGTGTCAGACCTCCAACGATGCTAATAAAATCAGAGCTGCAATTCCAGGGCTGACCAACGGTAACTTGGTTGCTTATGAGGGCAAACGTCTTAGACCTAATGTTATCTTGAAGGGGATCGAAAAAGAAACACAAGATTCCGAAATAATAGACATGATCTTGCAACAAAATGATACTATCTACGAAGCCACTGGAAATGATAAGGAAGCTATTAAAATTCAAAGATTCACCAACAGCAGGAAAAACGATAGGCTACGAAATGTTATTCTGATCGTCAAAAAAGAAGTACATTCGGCTATGTTAAAACAAGAAAGAATAAATATAGGTTTCCAGCGAGTCCGAGTCGAAGACAGCTGCCCAATCATGCAGTGCTATAAATGCATGGGATACGGTCACTTCGCCGCGAGATGTACTGAATCAAAAGATCGTTGTCTACACTGTGCTGGCGAACACAAATCATCTGACTGCACAAAGAAGGAACAAAAAGAAGAATTCCGTTGCTGGAACTGCTTTAAAATGGCCAAAGGCAAAATTGAGGCACCAAAACATAGATCAAACGATAGGGACTGCCCCTACCGTACCATAATGATGTTACGCACAATGGAGAGAGTTGACTATGGCTAACTCAACTGTAACTACAGCATCCGGGTCCCAGGCCAGCATAAATGAATACAAATATGAGAAAATTGAAGATTATAAGCCAAAAAAAAATAGCCTTCGAATAATGTATCTTAACGCGAGAAGTATCAGAAATAAAATTGACGAGATTGAAGAAACTTTAAAGAGCATCACACCGACTGTACACGTACTTGCAATATCCGAAACCTGGTTGGAAGATGGTGAGGAGTGCTTCTTCAACATCGACGGCTACCAAAGTGCATTTGCGTCTCGCACCAATGAAAGAGGAGGAGGGGTGATTCTCTACACACACCATTCATTAAATGCTACAACTATTGAAAAACATTGTAGTGAAAATTCCTTCCTAGGAATTAATATCCGCAATAGAAATTTTAAACCGTTAAATATCTATGTTATCTACAGAAAGCCTACCTCAAACATTAACGAATTCTTAATGTATCTTGAATCTATTTTAAATAACTGTAGAAATGATACCCTTATTTTTGGTGATTTCAACATTGACATTCTTCAAAAAAATAACACATCTCTTAAATACATCAACACGCTAGACTCTTACAACTGTTTTATATGTAACACATCCTATCCTACACGAGTAACAGATACCTCTACTTCTCTAATAGACCATATCATCTCAAACAGACAAAATATCTCCTCAACTACTGCAAATATAGATACCTGCCTAAGTGACCATAACATTTTGATATTAGATTACCAAAACAGCTTGAAACATCACACTAATAATAGAATACATTCTTCTTCAAACAACACCAAAACCGATAAAAACATGTTAAAAGCATATTTAGAATCCCACAACTTTCCACACGAAACCACCAGTAATGCCAATGAAAACTTTAATAATTTTAATGAATACATCAAAACAGCAATAAAATCATCCCAACATAAATCTGAGTTACGTATAGGAGACCAACGGAGGGGTAATACTCCATGGTTTGATGCAACATTAAATGCACTTATCAAACAGCGCAACAATGCGTTTAAACTCTGGAACAAAAATCAGCAAAGTGATATATTCACAGCACTGAGAAATAAAACAAGAAATCAAGTTACCAATTATAGAAGATATGCTAAAACTAAATACTACACGAATATACTTAAAGAAAACCTGCGTAATCCGCGACAGACATGGAAAACAATAAATGCAATTCTTACAAATAGTTCGACACCCCAGAAAGATGAAATTAATTGTCTTTTGATTAAGAATGAAGAAATAACATGCCCAACACAGATAGCTTCAACTTTTAACAACTTCTTTATATCAGTTGGGGAAAACTTAGCAGCTACAATTGCATCATATCCAGATGATTCTATCACTATAAACACGGATCAAAAAGCAATCCAGTCCCTATATATGGCCAAAACAAATAAAACAGAAGTTCTCAGTATCATCTCTCAACTAAAGTCTAATGCATCTCCAGGTTTAGATGGAATTACACCCGTGCACCTGAACTTTTGCAAAGATGTATTAGCTGACCACCTTGTTTTTCTTATTAATCAATCCCTGGATAGTGGAATCTTCCCAGATCAACTAAAGATAGCAAAAATAATTCCGATTTACAAAGATGATTGCAAAAAAAATCCTTCTAATTATCGTCCTATATCCATCCTCTCTGTTTTCTCTAGAGTTTTTGAAAAGGTTATTAAGCTTAGGCTCACTAGATATCTCTTATCAAACAATTTACTCGCATCCCAACAGTATGGATTCAGAAACCAATCTAACACAAAATGTGCTGCTTTCGATTTTGTATATGCCCTCCAAAAACATATAGACCAGGGTAAGCATACTGCAGGCTTATTTATAGATTTAAAAAAGGCTTTCGATACGGTTGACCACGGGATACTACTAAAGAAGTTAGAACACCTAGGCATAGTAGGCACTCCCCTGAAGTTACTGTGTAGTTACCTCTCTAACCGACACTGTCAGACCTTTGTTGGAAAAGGGACAAGCAGCATGGGAACGATAAAATGTGGTGTGCCTCAGGGCTCCGTACTTGGACCATTACTATTTTTAATATATATAAATGATATTACTAAATGGGGACTTAAGGGTACAATACAACTTTATGCAGATGATACAGTGATTCTTTATCACAATAATGATTTAAACGAACTAGAAAAGGAAATGGAAAGGGATATAGCTTGCCTGGCAAACTGGTTGCGATTAAACAAACTTAGCCTAAACATAAGAAAAACACATTACATATTGTTTGCAAATAAAAAAAATGTAAGTCTTAATATAAGTCTTGATAATAACCGCCTTGAAAGGGCTGATGTTACAAAATATCTTGGCCTTTTCATTGATTCACAACTCACATGGAATCACCAATTTAAACATGTTCTATCCAAAATTACTCCTATAACTGGTGTTTTATATAGATTTCGCGGGTTACTTCCTCCTTCTCTATTAAGATCGATTTACCATGCTATGATTCACTCACATCTAATATATCTTGCCGGAATCTGGGGATTTGCTACAAAAAAAATGATTTCAGAAGTCCAAGTCGTCCAAAATAGAGCCCTGCGAAATATATTCAGTCTACCTTGGGATACACACGTCAAAGACATTTACAGAAACACCCAAATACTTCCTTTTAACACCATTCCCACTTTTGAAATAACAAAAACTATATTACAAGTAATTCAACACTCGGCACATTCCAACACTAAACTCAATTACAATTGCGACGTACACCAACACAACACAAGAAATCACAACAAACTTCATATACCAAAAATCAAATCAACAAAATATGGACTAAGATCCCTAGAATACATAGCTTACACAAAATATAATCAACTACCCAACGAGATCAAATGTGCAAGTCAATGTAAAAAGACCCAAACTAACATGCTCAAACTTCATTTTATGAATGACTATCTGAAATAATAATGTTGTGTATGTCCTATGATATGTCCACTTAATACATACAGCTATATGTTTCATGTAATGCGTATCATTCCCGCAATGAGTTTATTAACTCTTGGGAGTACAATGCTTTATATAATATACTATATTCTGTATTGTATTTTAATAAATAAATAAAAAAAAAAAAAATATATACTTTTAGTTGGAAAAATCGTTAGGTGAGCCATTTTCAAAACTTTTTTATGTTGCAAGCAATTTTATTTGTATTTAAAAAAATATATGTTTATTTTGAATTCTAAATTTGAAAGTGTATTTTTATCACCTTTCAAATTTAGTTTTTATTATTAGGATATGTTCAGAAATATTTAATTTATTTGAATTTTATTGTAAAGCGGAAAGTGTTTCGTTATAGTTAGTAGTGGTTATTGTAAGTGGTTCGTTCTGTTTGGTGTATTAGCAGGGGTACCCGGGTTTATGGTGCACGGGTAAAGTGTTTCTATGTCTTGGCGGCGAATGCGGTTGCCCATCTACTGCGTGACGGGCCGGATCGGGAGAGACCAGTTGAGGGAGACCTAACCTAGACCCATCGACTTGCACCGCAGTGGCAGGGTTTTATTTTTATTTTGTTTTAATAATTTATTTTTTGTTACATACATACAAATATTACAAAAAACATTTATTTTGATAAGAAGTAAAAAAAAGGAAGTATAAAATTAAATATGTAGCTTAAAGATAAACAATAATACAATTTAACAAAAAAAAAAAGATATTACAATAGTATACATATATGTATGATAACAAAAAAAAATCCCACATAGGCATCGCCAGTTCGTGGGTATACTTAAGTTTTTTTTAATGCAGTTAAGATACAACATGGCAAATTAAACTTTAAATTAGTAAATTAAAACATTATTATGTTTTAACATATTTATAGAACAAATAATTCCGTATTTACAAAACCAAAGTTAAGAAAAAAAAAATATATATATATATATATGAAAAACAAAAAAGGTTAAATAAAAATTAGGATTTGTAAAGTTATAACAGGTAAGATGTTATAGCAGGTATGTATTTGTGTCATTTGTAGTTACCCAACTCTTTATTAATTTTTTGTATATGCGGTAAGAGGATGTGTTTTTAGATTTAATTTCTATAGTCTGATACAGTGCATTATAGATTTTTGTTGCAATGAAAAAAGCATGTCTCTGCGCAAGCCTAGTTTTGCATAGGGGAACCTCAAATGCATTATTTACTCTACTGCTGGAGCGATTTTCGTTTTTTGTAAAATATACGTTTCGTGAAAATATATATTTCAGACATTGCATACAGTAGATTTTTCTTATATCTAAGAGTTCAGCTTCTTGGAATAATTGCAAGGAGGGGTAGGTAACATCTTTATGCAACATTATTTTTATTATTAATTTCTGAGTAATTTCTAGTTGCTTAATATGGGTATCATAAATACCCCCCCCATCCTATTATTCCATAAGATATTGATGATTGCACCAATGCATGATATACCAGTTTCATTCTTTTAATATCAACTATGTTATTTAATCGTTTAAAAATGTAAGTCAAATACCTAAGTTTATTTACAAGGTTTTCTACGTGATTTGTCCATTTTAGTTGGCTGTCTATAATAATTCCTAGGTATTTAACTGTGTTCCCCGAATTCATTTCTATACAGTTAGAACACAAAACAGGGTTGCAAGATTTGTTGTGAAACCTTATATTTAGGTGAGTTAAGGGTGCCGCCCTTTTGGTATTATAGAATGGAATATACATAGTTTTTTCACAGTTCAGAGTTAGGAAGTTTTGGTTTAGCCATTCTTTGACAATGGATGTGCACTTATTTGCGTTGGATTCATACGTCCGTCACTCCTGGACACATTGACCCCCAGATTCCTACCCACTCATCATCCTTTATACCTACCCAGAACTTCCTCTGAAACTTTTCCCTCCTTCCCTAAAAAACTCTCCACACATCATTTCCAAAGATTACTCAGGGACTCCTGTGTGAAGCTAAACAAAAAAAAATAAAAAAAAACACCCGTTTAAACTAAGCACAGCAAAAACGTGATATTTTATGACAAAGTTAATTTATTACAGCCTACTAACACCTGATAACCAACAAGGAATAAAAAAATTAAGTTTATTTTAAAATAGGTACGAGTATGTACGATTAGGAATTCTTTCTTCAAACCCTTTTCTATTTCGGTATAATCCACCTTTGTGGAAATTGAGTACTACGAGTTTAATAGGTATCGAGTTTAGCCGAGAATAGCCGTAGCTGTGACGTCACTTCCGGTGGGCACCGGAAGTAATGGCGGCGGGAGGGGGGAGGGGAATGCCGGAGCATGAATGCCACCGGAAATGGGCTGCGATTAAAAAGCTGGCTGCGTGTCATGGTAAAGTGCAGGCAGTCTTTGTTGAAAGCAAAAGTGGTTTTGTATTTCAGATATCTACGATAAGAATTGGTCATCAATCATAAAATTTTTGAGGAAAAATAGTATAATGTTAGTTGAAATTTCAGATTCCGTGAAAACAAACATTGTGAGTAGTTTTAATGAAACTACAGCACGTTTTTCTTTATAATTTTTTTTGGTTAATACTGCATAAGAGTCCCAAATGCTTCCATCTGTCTAGAGCCCGTAGGTTTATGGAAACCGCAATTGGGGTACGTTGTGAGGCGAAGATTAGGAAGTATCTGGCAATTCAGATCCGATCACCAAACACGGCTTAAGCCATTTCAAGCATCGTTTTATTTCAAAATGTTGGTTTTTCCGCAGTTTCATCCTGGTCTTCAATGAAAACAAAAATAAATTGATATACTAATAATTAGTAAGTAGATATCGTGGGGTAATTGCTACAAAAAGGTAACTCCGATATCAGAGTTTTTGTATTACAAACTAAAAGCATGACTGGAATGCTAAAAACAGAAAAGTCGTATCGCATTGCAATCATCAAGTTAGTTATTTGATTACGTTTTTTGTGAGTATCTCCAAAAAACGGTATCTTTTGATTCTATAATTAGGTAATTAGTTACTACAAGTGTCTTTCCATGTTTCAATTAGGCAGCTAATAAGGAACTCCAGTGAAAAATATTATGGCTTTAAAAAAATATGTTCATGTAGACCAATATACGCTGATTCTCAATATATAAGTTTTATTTCATAATATTAAACGTTGAGTTCTTAAAAAAATACTAAAAAGTGCATTTTTAAACCTCTCGTCAAAACACACTGTAAAGTTGGTATTACTGAATGGTTATTGCTGACGTCACGCGTCACCAGTCATTGTATTGAAATCTTTGATTATGTAGGTATGACATAAGCCATCAGTATTAGCAACATTTCATGTTATTCGTTATTTCATACTGTTTATAGAGATTTAGTTGTTGTGTTTATTGAAAGAATATTTAAGCCTAAATAATTCAATATCAAGAATAGAGGTATCTCTATTAGTTTATCTCTATTATTTAATATTATTAAAAAACTACTGCACAACAAAATAGTAATGCTGCTTCTAGGGAGAATGCTTCAAATAACGCTATTGAAAATGGCAGCACTTGATCAGCTGATTGCCCAATCCTATAGTAATTTTTCAGGAGTGATGGCGTCACACGATTCGCCGTACATACGGTGGTCTTAGGGGGATCTTGAAAAATTAAAACTTTGACAATTATTTTTACTATTAAAACTAACTCTAAAAATAAAAATAAAAATGCAGTTATTTAAGTTAGAAGATCATTATTCATTAAAAAAAATAAAAAAAATTGGACTGGAGTTCTCTATTGTAGCACTAAAATTTGTGGAATTGCTTATGTTGCTTTCGTTGCATTTTTGCATAGATAAATTCCGTTTTTTGGTAAATAAATATATTAAAAATTATTAGCCATTAGAATTTCCAAGATAAAAGTATTTCGGTTCCCAACACAAAAATCTAGGATTTAACCATATAAATATAAAACAACCGATTTATCAGATTGATTACCATCTTATAATTCAATTTCCCAAAAAAGCTGATTTCAGACCTGGTTGTAGTAATTGGTTCCGCGACTTTTCATCCGCTACAAAATATCCCCGACAAAATATCCCACGGACAAAACATCCCCCAACAAAATACCTACTAAAACCTAACCTAACCCAACAAAAAATGTGACAAAAATAATACAGACATCCTGCAAAGACAATAAATTATTGTTCGAAAATAGTAAAATGGGACAAAAATAATACAAATGTCCTGTTAAATTAGGTTTTAGTAGATATTTTCTTCGAGGATGTTTTGCCCGTCAGATATTTTGTCGGGGATATTTTGTCGGGGATACTTTGTCGGGGATATTTTGTCGGGGATATTTTGTCGGGGATATTTTGTCGGGGATATTTTGTCGGGGATATTTTGTCGGGGATATTTTGTCGGGGATATTTTATCGGGGATATTTTGTCGGGGATATTTTGTCCAGGATATTTTGTCGGGGATATTTATCGGGGATATTTCGTCGCGAGATGAAAACACATATTACCGTAATAATTACCGCACGATATGTACTTACGAATCAGTTACACATAAATTAATTACACTTTAAAATTAATTAAACCCTCAGCCCTCGAGAACATCTTGTCAGAAGGTTAAATAATTTTCCGCTTTACGATAAAATCCATTTAAATGACACGTTTCCGAATATTTTCAAAAACAATATACTGGTTAAGAAAGGTGATAAAACGCACTTCCTAATTTCATTATTAGAAAGACACACATAATTTTTAAATGAATATTTTTTATAATTCAAGCATATAAAAGTCTTAAAAATGGCTCACCTTACGTTTTCTTTTCTTCAGGATATATTTCGGCACTCAGGAAAAAGGTACTGTTTTTTGTATTCCACGAAAAGAATACGATAATTTATGTTTTTTTATTTTATTTTGACCCAGACGAATACCACTCTTTTATCATTTTAAAATGAAGCATTTTTCATTTGCTGCCAAAACGACAAGCTCAATTTAGTTCGTGAATTTGGCAGCATTGACGTCACGCCGGCCAACGTCGGTGACAGAAATCTTACCAGACATAGGCGTTTTCTACGTCATAATGACTGTTGCGGCGGGTAGCAAATGATCCCTCTCAAGATCGAGGGATCAAATGATGCGTGGATGTTGTGGACTGTATACTGTAAGCGGTTCTTATTTACCTATTTTATTATATTTTAATCGCACTTACCCAGACTGCTTCCCTCTTCGTTCAGTGTTCACTGGAAAGGTAGGTATGTTAGTTTGGAAGAGATTTTGCAAGAGAATGGCGATTGGGAATGAACGTTTGATCGCGAAATAATAAGCGATAATGGATGACGCGTGGCGATGGTACTTGCGAATAGCTGCGAGATTTAAAGTTCTGTTTGCGGTTTGATTATTACAACTGGAAATGTGGTGCGGTTTTTAGGACATGTGTCCTTCGCGGCGAGGTGAATTCAACTGAACTAATTATGGCAGAGGGCATACAATGGGTATTTTAGAAAGAACCACATGTAACAATAAAGGCGTGAACAATGACGTTGGGAAGACCAAAGACGCTTCGAACACGCCTAAATACGTAGGCAATAGAAATTCACAAAAATCGTATTATAAGACGAAAATTTTAAAACGTTCATTGGCATAATAAAATACTTTATAGTTGACACCTAATTACAAAACAAATGTGCAAAAACATTTTTGCTCTAATTAATTTTAGCTTTAATTTTATTAATAGCTATTTTTGTTTCAAGAAAACAACTTTGAAACAGCAATATTTTATCACCGTCTACATCACGGACACCGTAATTAAATGATTCAATTATTCATATAGAAATTAGCCACAAAAACCGCTAAACCGAACTTGTTCAACTATAACTCATGAAAGGCCGATATTAGGAATTTGCCAGCACGCCAAAATCAGATAATCCAGCAAGAAAAACAAATAGAAATTTTCGTCTTATATTACTTGAGAAAAATTACAATATTATGAAAATTTATAAGGAAACCGAATTTGTCTGAAAGTATTACTTAGGGTTGCCAGTAATGTTATCAGGAACAGATATTCAGTAAATACAGAGTGGGCAAATAAATATTTCGGATTAAAAAAAAAATCATGATGATTTTGTTATTAACCAATGAGTGAACAAAATATTCAATGCAAAACATAACTCAGAGTATCTTTCCTGCCCGGTTACGCCGGAGATTGAAAGAATCATTTTTTTAATAAGTTTGGTATATTAGCAGGAGTTGGGTTCATTGGGTGAGGTGTGTTCAGGCCTTGCACCAGCTGGACGGTGGAATCGGTTTATGTAGACTAGACATGGGCAGATTTATTCCCAGAAGTGAATCGATTCAGTCTGATTCTCCTGGCCTTTTGAATTGATTCCTTCTATTCATTCCTTATTCAATTAATTCCAAAAAAAATAAAAAAAAATAAAAAAAAATAAAAAAAAAATAAAAAAATAAAAAAAAATAAAAAATAAATAAAAATAAAAAAAAATAAAAAAAAATTATGTACTCTCCAATTCAGAAAACAAAGAAGACATGGCGAGGTTACGAAGCACCGCACTAAGAGGAGACCGATAGGCTACGAAGCACCGCACAAAGAGGAGACCGATTAGACTAAATCCTATAAATGTAGGTGTTTGCCTTTTTTTTACATGAGCTCCACACAGGAGGCCCTACGGAAAATAAATTCCCTCAGGACCTATGTCATCTTTGGGGGTGCTGTGTGGAGGGTTTTTTTAAGGAAAGGAAGGAGAGGAGAGTTATGGGAAGGAAAAGGGTTTAAGGGGTGGGTAGGTATCTGGGGTTTAGTGTGTCCTGGTTATCCACCTCCAAGACCTAGACAAACCACACCCCATGAACCCGGGCACCCCTGCTAAATCACCAAACGTGGCGAACCACTTGGAGTGACCTATGGCAGAGGTGTTGGTTATCCAATAAAGGTTCCCGGGGCGGCGGTACCCCTTCCCGCCTCCCAAATTGCCTCTTTTTAATGTCGTTATTTTTCGTTTCATCGAGTTTCAAAACACAACGGTGCTAAAGAAGTTTTCACTACGCAAAGCACTGTTCCTAGGGTGAATATGCCTATTTCAGAAACGTTGGCTAAATAAGGAGGTAGTGCAACACGGCATGACACCCTAAAAACAAATAACGAAAATTGCCTATTTCACTTCAAATTAATATTACGAATTATGTCGTTCTGAAAAATTGTGCTACGGGGTTAATGCAATATTAAAATACTACATTTGTTAAAACAAAAAAAAAATTGACAAGAAAAATGTATTTACATTAGAATATCAATAAAATCTTAAAATTAAACAGTGTTTTGTTTCACCCCTAAAGTTTTACCAATTTTATTTTATTTAATTAAAATTATTCCATTTCACGTGATCTAATATAAACAAACATTTTATCATTATTATTAAGCATTATTTTATGACAGCTGACCACAGCCGATTGCCGAAGTTCGGCGTCTCAAAGTAGGTAGGTATTTGTATTCCAATAGCTTTGTCGGAAGTTTTCAATCAACTATGTAATGAAATTGACGGCTTGGCCAACGGAGAGGAATGAGTGAACCCGCACGGTCAGTTTTGCGGCGAGCATTGAGGAATTAATTAGTTACTTTTGACTAGTGTCTTGCCTCTTGCCTGGCAGTGAGTTGATTACTCGCGAGCTGCGGACCTAGCAGGACCTGGGTTTGGTCCTGTTGGGTGTTGGGATCTGAGATTGACGCGATCACAGAGACGATGACGTCACAACTGAATTGAGATTTAATTCCTGAACTAGTGAAAAAGACTTCGCGCCCCGGACAAACTTGTTAGCGACAGACTATAAACCAGAGACTATTTACGCGGGACGGGTTCGATCGGCGCGGCGGGACTATGACTGGATCATATACTGAATAGAAGCAATGTACCTATTAATTCCTGCGTTGTGAAAGAGACAGATTCGAAACTAGTGACTCGGCCGATTCGCTTTCGTATTTCGCTTGGGCTGACCACGATGAAGTTGATACCTACGGGTATTTTACGAATGGCGCGCGGGAAAGGGATACTTTACGTGTTTTGCACTATTATTTAAATATTATTCTATGGGCGCGCCGCCCATAGATTAATATTTAAATATTTACGAATCATTATAATATTTAAATCGTTTACGGTAGGTACACATCATTCATTGAAATAATTTAACATTAAAATAAATGGAAAAAAATTAATGGTGCCGTTAAAAATCGTAGGATGCAAGGCCAAAGATGAGGAATGAAGACTCAATTCCTTTTGAAATTGAGAATCAGATCGAGTGTGTCACAAGATTGAATTTATTCATTCAATTCAGTCATTCAATTTTGCCCACGTCTAATGTAGACCCAAAATTCCCTCCTGCTAGTCTCCCTCGACCCATTGTCTTGTACCACAGCGGGAAGGATGAATTCATACGTGGGTTGTTCAATGTTCTTCTTTTTAACCTACATTCAGTTGTCTCCACCAGTTAGTGGAGAAAAATTCAACAGAATAACTAATATTATTATTATAATTAACGAAGTAACGACTGTGTGCATTTAAAAAAAATGTGCGTTTATATTTTTGTAGTAAAAATTACGTTACGAGTTGTAACTCCACGTGATAGAAGTGTATTTCGTACAAATCACGGTTGTCTCCTGTCACGTCGACTTAGGTATATTCTATAATGTTTAAAAAAAATGATACGACGACATAAAATATAAAACTATTTATAAAATCCAAAAGGCATTACCTATCAAGTAACGGCATTTTTATGATGTTTAATAACATATTATTCTAAAATCTCCAAAACTTGTCTCCCACAACTTTTATGTAGCACGTTAATTCTGTCACGTGGGTTGTTATTCGAAATAGGTATACACGCAGGTCGTGTTTGTCATTCCCGATAGGCATTTTAGACCTCCTTCCCCCCCTTGCTACAATTTCCCCTTTGAGATCCAGAGAGAATTCATTTATAGTAAAAACAAATTCCTCACTTAAGGTGGAAATGTAACAGAGTGATAAAAGTTATGTAGGTTAAAAAGAAGAACAAGCCACGTCATTCTTAGATACACCGACCGTTAGATTACTACCTACCCTTCATATATTTTCCTTCCCAGAACTTCCTCTCCTTCCTTTCATTAAAAATACCATACACACAGTACCCCCAAATATACCATAGGCCCTGAGAGAAATTATTTTTCTCAAGGCCTCCTGTGTGGATCGCAAAAATACGTGATAAAAAAGCAAAACCCGACTAATTTTCTTTAAAAATGCACAGAGGTTTAACAGATTCATTACGCTTGGTCTAAATGACATTTTGGGCTGAAAAAGTTGGGTTAACCTATATTGCTAATATCACAACGTTAAAACTCTTTTTTTTTAAATTTTCTGCTTCAATGAAGACCTGCTTTATGGAGATGTTGAAAATCCATATATATTTATTTTCTCAAAAAGAACGCTATTTAATAAGAAAATAAATATAAAATTAACCGAATAAATAAAATGTTTAAAATTTATCCTAAGTCGAATCTGAATATTTCATTAAAATTACGAAAAACAATTTAATACGGCAGATTTAATCAACCTTATTTAAACTACCGCATTTCGTCTTCTACAAATTGTACGAAGAACTACTCGTACATTAATTTACAGATTTTTTGCCCAACCCGGTATCGTCGAGATTGCGTAAGCCCGGCTAGAGAAAACTTTCCAATTAATTTAGTTAACCAAGTTATATTTTTTGGTGAGATTAGGGATCGCCAATTTATTTGAATAGTATTAATGGAATTTCCCGAATTGAAGGAATTCTGGCAAACTTATTGAAAAAGTCACTGCCAAACTAGGGAAAACTAATTTGATAAGAAAGGCTGCAAAATATGAGTGTAATTTTGATTTTATTTCGGTCTTTCGACCGGGACGGGTTAGTGACCCGGTTGAGCCAATAGTGATAAAAAGTTCGATACTTGAAATAATATGAATTGATTTCTTTAATTTATTTGGTGGCAGAATTCGTTCATGGCAGATAATATAATTAATCAAATATTTAGATTATAAGTGACTCAACTTTTTTTAAACATTGTCTCTAATCTCCACACAGGAGGCCCTGAGAATTATGAATAATTCCCCTTAGGACTAATGTCATCTTTGGGAATGCTGTGTGGAGGCTCTTTTGAGAAAAGGAAGGAGATGAAGTTCTGTAAAGAAAAGGTGTGTTTCGTGTGGGTGGATATCTGAGGGATCAATGTGTTCAGGAGTGACGAACGTATGAATCCATCCCTCCCTCCTCGGTACAATGCGATGGGTGGAGAGGTTAAAAGGTCTCCCTCAACCAGTCTCTCTCGATCCGGGCCATTACGAAAAAGGTGGGCACCAAGACCAAGACAAACCTCACCCTATGAACCCGGGCACCCCTGCTAAATCACCAAATAAATGGTTCCCGGGGCGGTAATATTCGCCTCCCAAATTGGAAATGTATTATGGTGTAGAAAATTTAATATTTCAACATAAGTTTAATTTTTTTTTTACATGACACACAGGAGGCCCTGAGGAAAATAATTTCCTTCAGGGCTCATCTTTGGGTATGCTGTGTGGAGGGTTTTTTAAGGAAAGGAAGGAGAGGAGAGTTCTGGGAAGGAAAAGGGTTTAAGGGGCGGGTAGAAATTTAGGATTCAGTGTGTCCTGGTCATCCGCCTCCAAGACCCAGACAAACCTCACCTCGTGAACCCGGGCACCCCTGCTAAGTCACCAAACGTAGCGAAACAATTGGGGTGACCTATGGCAGAGGTGTTGGTTATCCAATAAAGGTCCCCGGGGCGGCAGTACCCATTCCCGCCTCTGAATACCGCACACGAGCCCTAACTACATCTACTGTCCAATAAAGGTCCCCGGGGCGGCAGTACCCATTCCCGCCTCTGAATACCGCACACGAGCCCTAACTGCATCTACTGTCCAATAAAGGTCCCCGGGGCGGCAGTACCCATTCCCGCCTCTGAATACCGCACACGAGCCCTAACTGCATCTACTGTCCAATAAAGGTCCCCGGGGCGGCAGTACCCATTCCCGCCTCTGAATACCGCACACGAGCCCTAACTGCATCTACTGTTCAAAAAAATGAAAAAAGATAATGTTGAGAAGTTAAATTGTTCAGATCTGGTAACCAAACCGATTGAAATCATTTCACGCAAAATGCAATTACAGTTTTTTTTAGATGAATACCGCACGAGAGTCCCAACTGCTCTCGTTTGGAGAAGATGAGGCTATGGTTTCCCCAATTGAGGCTATTGTGATGCTGAAGAACCTAGCTATTCAGATCTGGTCACCAAAAACGCTATAACCATTTAAAGCAGCGTTTTAATTCTGATTGGTGGTCTTACACCAGAGCGATACTGAGAGTACCTATCTTCCACTCTGGAACGTACCGCTATACGTGCCTTAATCTATTTTAAATTATTAAATTGTGAAAAAATACAATTCAATAGTATAAAATTTACTTGTCACGCCGGGATTTCAAACCGCGACTATCGTATTGCCGGCCGGATTGTTTGTACAGGTGTCTTCCATTTAAGTTAAAGTATAGAACAAAACAACATATTGGCCAACATCGAATATGACTAAATATAATTAGTTAGCTAAAATTAATCCCTGAATATCTCTCTTACCTTTCCATTAATAACATTAACCAATATTTCGGCCTAAGTAGCTTAGTGTTTAAAGCAATGATTGTTTTCTGATTTTGGTGGCGGATTGAATTACCGTAAAAATGACAATAGGCCACTTGTATGGATTTCATAACGACTTGGAAAAAATCGTGTAGATAGATTTTTTTTACTAAGATTACGAAAATGTTAGTAAAAATTTTTAGAAATGTACAAGTTTTTTTAAAAATAAATAAATCCATTATTTGGGCTCGTGAGCTCACTACATGAAAATGTCCAATCTCCGAAAATGTTCCTATTAATTTTGTAAAATTCCACACTGATTTATATTTTTTTATATGGCAACACTTTAATTTCAGGCGAATTTTTGAATTTGACATTTAAATTTCACTAGATTCATTTTTGTTATCTGCGAACTTATCATTTGGTTTGACTTTTTGACAGATGTTATGAAGAGAACCCCGTACATTTTATGCTGTATGTATGTGTTTTAAAGGTATAATGGTAATGGTGCTGATTTTAACAAAATCAAATTTTATAATAATCTTATTATAATTATAATTTACAAGTACAAGTATATTACATTGGATTTAGTAATATGGACGTTGAACATTATAATGATTTATGATGGATCAAGGAAAAAAATATTTATGAGACATAATATTTTTGGTATGCCTCGTTATTGTCCTGTGCCATTCGTGTGTAAAACGTTTTTTTTTTTAAATGATTTTCGGCTATGTAATTATCGTTTTATCGCACCCATAAAATTATGTCCCGTCTTTCCGGTTTATAAAAAATGGTCTGATTTTTCAGCTCGAAATTTTCAAAAAATCGTTAGGATTTTAAAAATACGATAGAAAAAAATACGGAATGTATTAGAATATTTGCCTAAACCGGAATTTTTTTTTTAAATGTGATTGTGATCAAAAAGTTGCCTATTATCTTTTCATTCTAAATTAGAGAATTAATCATATCGGGGAGTTGAATTCGGACTTTAGCTCCACACGGGGGGGCCCTCAGGTGTGATTGTGATCAAAAAGTTGCCTATTATCTTTTCATTCTAAATTAGAGAATTAATCATATCGGGGAGTTGAATTCGGACTTTAGCTCCACACGGGGGGGCCCTCAGGAAATCATTTTGCACGAGGCTAATGTGGGGAGGGTATTTTTAATAGAAAGAAAAGAAAGGTGAAGAAGTTCTGGGAAGGAAAAAGATATGAGTGAAGAAAATGCAATGCTATGCACGAGTCTTGCTGGAAAGGTCCAAAGGTCTCCCTATACCAGTCTACCGATCCGGCAGGTATTATATTATTTATTTATTTATTTATAAGTGCATGTTACATGATTAATACATTTACTTGGGAAGATACATTAGGTCACCATACTAGGCAGCTGCCTGTATGATGGTGACCAATGGAAGATAGTTATATTGAAATGAAGTCTAGTAAGTGTAGGTAAACATATCTAAGTAAAATTATACAAAAAAAATTAGAAAATTGGTAGAAATGTTTCCAATAACTCACAAATTGCCTGGAAAATAAACACAAATAAGTAAGGTAGCTGATATGTATGTACATGAATACACATACATACATATATATACTAACATAAACATGTATTTATGCATACCCACATATACATGTTTATTCATATATATACATACATTTACCTACATACACATACACACTTAAGTTCGATGGCAGGAACAAACCGTCAGCAAATAGTGGCAAAAAGAAGAACATCTAAATGATAATATAAGTATAAAGGAAACTCCACGAATTCAGGTCCCTCTGCTAAGTCACCAAACGTAGCTTACACTTGGGGTGATACTACGGCAGAGGCATTGGTAATCTAATAAATGGTTCTCGGGGTGGCAGTACCCGTCCTCGCCTCTCAATTTGACAACTAGCTTCGTGCAGAAGTACCTACTCAAAACGTAATTATATAAAAAATAATAATTATTAAAATTCCATTGCAAAAATAAGTTTTCAAAGATTTGTATGGAAAAGTATCACAACAAAAGCACAAAACTCTAAAATTTTATCAAGTGAGTCTTTTCACAAAATAAAACCATCACACCCCACTACACAGCAACAGAACATATTCCACAAACTTTTCACAACATTACCTATCTGGATCACTGTCTGGTGGAATTACTTTTGCGGGGATCGAAGCAAGACATCGCGGAACTGTGGAACTGTAGTACTGCGACAAATGTGTGATACTACCATAATATCTTCTACTGTTGGACTAAGTGCAGACGGGGTAAGTGCATTTAGAAATTTCTTGATATCTAATAGAATTTTCATACAGTATTCGAAATGCAGTATTTATAATTCAATTTCATGTTCTTGGCTCCATTTCGACTGTGTGAGAATTGTTAGAAATTCAGCTGCTATTAGTAGAATTCAATCTGCATTAAGTCCCCGGCATTTCCACGAAGAATATTTCGATACCGAAAGCAGACCGTCATAATTTTACTCTTAATTTTAATGCCGGGTGTGCAAAATTTATCAAGTACAACAACTCTGCTTTAAGAGGTGGAAAAAGGGGGCGGTTTAGTGTCCTTCTACTTGTTTTGATTATTAAGTGTGAAAAAAAATCATGAATATCGAAAAAACTGTAGATTTGCGTGCAATCACTACTTTCTGTTTTGGATTTTGTCACTTTTAAATCTAATTCAACTGAGCAGGGTTTACTAGAGTTCTTTTATATTATCTGTGGTTTTCAGTTCTTGGTGCGTGGGCTGTTTTTCCGTTCCAGCTTCCGTTATGTTGTGTTTTTTTGACTTCGGTGTGGTTTTCACCTTTTTCCTTCATTTTCTGTCCTCGGTGTGATCGAATGTCCTTGATATGTCTTCTGTTCTTGGGGTATTTTGTGTCCTTGACAAGATCCTCCGCTTTTGTATCCTTTTCTGTCCTTGGCGTGGTCTTCACCTTTGGTGTATTTCCTATCCTCGTCGTGATTTAGTTTTCTTGGAATGTCTTCTGTTTTTTCTATCGTAGGCGTAGTCTTCCACTTGAAAGCTTGTGCCTATCGTGGTTTAATACCCTTGATGTATTTTCTGTTCAGCTTTGGTGTGTTTTTTTCATTTCTGGGCATAGTATTCAGATTTGGTGTATTTTTCTGTTCTGGGCAAAGTCTTAAGTTCTTGGTATGTCGTTCTGTATTTGCCGTGGTCGTCATATTTTGGTCATATTCTTTATTTCAAGTCATAAGCATAACGACACTGCAAGCTTCCCTTACGTGAAACAATTATTGAAATGCTTTTTCCTAAACAAAATATTTAGGACTGGTTGTTTCAAAAAATTTGACGGATTCATCAAATATTTGAAGTTAATTTTCACGCTCTGTATAAGTTCTTTTCAAGTTCTATGATTAGGCATAGTATTCAGATTTGGTGTGTTTTTCTGTCCTGGGCAATGTCTTAAGTTCTTGGTATGTTGTTCTGTATTTGCCGTGGTCGTCATATTTTGGTCATATTCCTTATTTCAAGTCATAAGCATAACAAATTAAACAAAAACAAATCGGATTCATCAAATATTTGAAGTTAATTTTCACGCTATGTATAAGTTTTTTTCAAGTTCTCTGATTATTTCAGTTTTATGAAGCAACTGGCCTACAATGATATAATACCATAACTTGAATACAGAAAAACGAGAAAGAGAAAATTAACTTCAAATATTTTATGAATCCGTCAAAGTTTTTGAAACAACAGGTCCTAAAAACTTTATATAGGAGAAAGCATTTCAACAAACATTTTACTAATTGTTTCACGTAAGAGAAGCTTGCAGCTAATTTGACAGTCAACCTTATCGAGGAAAATATTACAATTATTATTAATATTTGGGACTCTTTTTACCCACCGTCTTCAAAATGTTTATTAAGTGTTTAATGTTTAGATTTTTAGTTTTTTTTTTGTGATTATTTTGAAGAAAAAGTTCTGCTATTTATAATACTTGCAATAGTAACATTAATTTGGCTCTGATAATAATGATCAGATACAGTCAGCCAGTCAATCTGCCCGTGGTCGAGGGGTAAGGCTCTCGATTAGCAATTCGTAGGTCGCGGATTCAAATGTGTTATTCCACAATTTAAAAATACTATACTATATATTTGCGGCACGTCCCGGAGTGGAAGATATTCTGAGTTTCGCTCTAGTGTAAAGCCACAACTGAAAATTGTCGCGTTGCTTAAAATGGTGACTAGATCTAAACAACCAGGTACTTCCCCGCCTTTCTTTTTTTCATCTCCTTCCCCTCCCCATTGCCTTCAGCCTCACAACGTACTACAATCCGGGATGCCATAGTCTCACCGGTTTCAGGCGGTTGGGAGCAGTTGGGACTCTATTGGGCGGCATTCTCATAAAAAAATATATACAGTATAGTACAAAAAATATTTAGTATATTGTAAAAAATTTTGGGCAATGAAGTGAGTCACCTATATGGGCGATCGGGTCACCAGTTTGGTGAATATATTGTTTATATGTTTTGTCCAGATCTGGCAGTTCACAGGCCTTGCCCACGTCTGAAAACTGGATGCGTGTTTAAATATGTGCGGAGGTGTTTAAATAATAACTCTTGATATTCACGCGAGTCACAATGTATTTACAACAGAAACTTTATGTTGCAATAATTTGTACAAGTTTAATATTTTACTTGCTTTGAGGTAAAAGGGGTAGAGATGGCGAACACTAGAACCGGAATGATTTCGTAAAACAAAATGCGTAGTCACGCACCTAGCGGCCAGTGGTGACCGGTGGTACCACCATGCAAAATCGCTACAAAATACATCGTTTCCCAAAATGTGTCAAAAAAGTTTAAAAAAGAGTAAATATGATAATTACACTATTATTTATTGCACTACAAAAAACGGATGTCTTCGAAAAAAATCGAAAATTGTTGGAAGTACCAAAATAATTCTAAACGTTCATATTTCATGTAATTTTTACCCAAAGTCACTTATTACATATGTCGATGACACGGATACCCGGAACACGGAACTTCCGCTATGGTTATTATGCCAAGTAATGGGGCGGCTACAACGTCCGTGACCGGCGCGCGGCGTTTTGCCTCGTGCTTACCGTCTTGTGGAACTCGCTCTGTGGGTTATTCCGTGGAACTGTTACAGTGGAAGTGGCTCCCACTAAACTGTGGAAATGATTACACAGAAATTTAAAAGCGTACGCTCTTGCACGAGAGTTAAACAAGATACTTTTTATTGAGTTGGCTTTCAGGGTAAGGGTGGCTTTGGAAGGGAACTAAATTCACGCTAAAGTTGAAATGATGTCGTTAGTAAAATTAAATTTACTTAGTAAAACTAGTTTCAAAGCCAGCATACTTGTTTCTTTACTGAGCTTTTGCGATTTGTCGTCTTGCATTATTTGTAAAAGCTCCACATCTCATTATAGAGCACAGAAAAACGTTTACAAATTCGATTACACTCTAGACCTCGCTGTTATAGAATTTTTACTGATTCAGAAA
The DNA here is from genome assembly GCA_929108145.2 of Limnephilus rhombicus. Lineage (NCBI taxonomy): Eukaryota > Metazoa > Arthropoda > Insecta > Trichoptera > Limnephilidae > Limnephilus > Limnephilus rhombicus. Next base: position 23,644,081 of record OV815295.1, on the reverse strand, counting down.
ACGGATTTTTCATTATTTTTCTACATTAACCCAACGTAGGAGGAGAGTCTTCATAAGTAAAGGAAGGAGAGGATGTTCTGGGAATGAAAACAGTATGAGGTCTGGGTAGGAATTTAGGGTTTAGTGTGTCCAGGAATGACAGACGTACGAATCCATCCCTCACGCTGCGGCGCAAGATATGCATGAGAAAAACCAGCTTAAGAGGTCAAAGGGTCTCCTCAAACCGGCCTCTTCCGATCTGGCCCGCCGCAGCTTGAGGGCAGGCGTACCCGCCGCCAAGACCTTAACACACCTAACCTGATGAACTTGGGCACCCTTGTTAAGTCACCAAACGTAGGAAAGCACTTAGGGTGACCAATGGTAGAGCTGTTAGTTATCGAATAAATGGGACGGCGGTACCCATACCCGCCAACCTAAATGAAATTTTCCTTATTTTGTGCTAGAAAATTCATTGAAGTTAATTAAGTTATCACACTAATTGAATATATTATAATAAAACTAATATAAAACTTTATTCCACTTAATTTTATTTGACCGTAACCGGTTTCAGCTCGTTAAAGCCATTTTCAGTCTGGTCAATATATATTATAATAAAACGAATGGCTTTAGCGAGCTGAAACCGGTTACGGTCAAATAAAATTAAGTGGAATAAAGTTTCATATTCGTTTTATTATAATATATTATAATGGAATTCCACCATGAATTATCACTCTCAAAAACAGAAACACTGATTGAAGTTAATTCGTATTAACGCCATACGGGCAAAGCACCCAGTGAGACCAACATCAACAAATAATGTTTAAAAATACGTAATGTTATTGTATTAATGATAATAAAAAATCTTAAAGTTATATTTCAATTTATTATTATACTTACCAAGGAAGACTTTTTTTCAATTGACTACCGGATGAAATTAGAAAAATTAACGATAAAATCCAATTAATAATAATAATAAAGCCTTTTTATTCTGGACTTCTGTTAGGTATGTATTAGACATGATCTTATTTGTTATAGTATATCCCGAAGCTCAGTTTGCCTCTTGGCATAGGCCTCCTCTAACATTTTCCATTGGGACCTGTCACGCGCTACTCTTCTCCATTGATGTCCAGCAGTGAGTTTTAGGTCATCTTCCCATCTCATGTGTTGACGTCCTCTACTTCTCTTGCCATCTCTGGGATACCAGTCAGTGACATTTTTGCACCATTTCTCTTGTGGATCGCGTATCATGTGTCCTGTCCATCTCCACTTTTGTTGGTCTATTCGGGTAACTACATCGGCAACTTTAGTTTTCTCCCTTATTGTGCTACCTCTCACTCTGTCCTGTTTCCTTGTTCCTGTCAAACTTCTCTCCATGGCTCTCTGGCAGCGTTCCAACTTTTCTCTGTGGCGTTTGGCGAGTGCCCAAGTTTCACAACCATAGGTGATGACTGGAAGTATACACGTGTTGAAGACTTTCCTTTTTATTTGCATACTTAGCTCCTTAGATTTCAAGACTTCTTTCAAAGACCAGTATTTCTTCCATCCATTTGCTACTCTTCTCTCGATTTCTTTAGTGGTTTGATCTTTGTGAGATATTATCTGTCCTAAATAGATGTAATCTGACACATATTCGAGTGGTTGGTTGTCAATTTTTATAGTTACTGGTTCAGAGTTTGTAAGCAATTTTGTTTTGTCTTTGTTCATGCATAGGCCGACTTTCACACTTTCCTCGTTTAGTGATTCTATCATTCTAATTAGGTGCATTGGTTTTACTCAAATAGGACTATATCGTCCGCAAATCTTAGGTGGTTAAGTTTTACACCTTGTACGTTGATACCACATTTTTCCCAATCTAGTTTGCGGAAGATACTTTCCAGAGCAGCCGAGAACAATTTTGGTGATAGAGGGTCTCCCTGTCTTACTCCTCTCTCGATCTTGAACTTTTTTCCCAAGGTTTCTAGTTGGATCCTCGCTTCGCAATTCAAGTATATGTTTTTTATAATATTGATGTAGTTTAAAGGTATCCCCTGCTGTTCAAGGCTATCCCATATAGCTATGTGTCTTATGCTGTCGAAAGCTTTGGAGTAATCGATGAATGCCATGTATAGTTTCTTATTATACTCATTATATTTTTCTACTATTTGTTTCACGGTATGTATGTGGTCCAGGGTAGAGTATTTTTGTCTAAAGCCGGCTTGCTCCCGTGGTTGATTTTCGTCTAACTTTTTACTTATTCTTTCCAGGATAACTTTGGAAAATACTTTGTATATATTTGACATCAAACTTATAGGTCTGTAGTTCCCTATATCTTCCTTTTGTCCTTTCTTGAAAATAAGAATAATGTTTGATGTTTTCCACTGTGTAGGTATTAGACCAGTTATAAGTATATCATTGAATATTGAAGTTAGTATTGGTAGTAGTTCTTCCATGGTGCCTTTAAGAAGTTCGTTTGTCCCTTTGTCTGGACCTGGGGCTTTTTCCATCTTCTGACTGTATATGGCTTTTTCTACTTCTCTGGAAAGTATTTTTGGTTCAGTTATAACGTTTTCCTGCTCTTTATTGACGTCTTTCTTCGGATCATGTTTTTGTTTGTCGTCTGGGCTTGAGTAGAGGTCCTGGTAAAATTTTGTGGCTATTTCGTTTATGTTTTTTCTATTTGAAGAAGTATTCCCCCTTTTGTTTAATTTTGGTATCCATTCTTTATTTGATTCTCTCAATTCTTTAAGCGCTTTTTTCACTCCCCCTGTTTTCACTATATGCTTTTCTAATGTTTGCAGCCTCTTGGTCTTCCTATCTTTCCTGATGTTCTCTCTGATTTCTTTACTTAATTTTGTTATAGTTTTAATGTTATCTTTTTTAGGATGTTTTGAAAATAGGTGTTTTCTTTCTTCTATAAGTTGCAGCGTTGTGTAACTTAGTTCGTACTTGTTTCTTCTGCTAGTCTCAGCTTTTTCTTTAGTTAGTAGATTTTCTAGCTTTCCATATTTCGCACGAGCATCAGTGTTACTCAAAGTTAATTCTTCAGCTGATTCAATTAGGGATTGTGTTATTTTCCTTAAGGTTTCATCGCTGTGGTATTTTGTAGTGTGTGAAGTGAAATGTTTTCTAGATTTATTTGGTGGTTCTATTCTTATATTGCTTCTTACCATACGATGATTTGTATTGAAATTGAATTTAGTTAGGACCGATGTATCCGTGAAGGCTTTTGGATAGTTTGTTGTTATGTAGTCAATTTCGTTTTTGGTTTTGCCATCGGGGGAGATCCATGTCCACTTATTCTTTTGGTTTTTCATGTATAAACTGTTCAAGAGCGTTAGATTGTGTTGTAATAATAATTCAACCAAAAATTCACCATGTGGACTTCTTCTACCTTGGCCAAACTTTCCCAAGACATATTCTTCCTTGCATTGCTTCATCCCGACTTGAGCATTGAAGTCGCCCATTAGAATAATGTGGTTGTTTTGATACCTTGTCAATATCTTTGTTAATTCTTTATAGAAAAGTTTGATTTCTGTTTTTGTTGCTTGTTCTGTTGGAGAATAAATTTGTATAACTGACCATTACTTTTTGGTATCCTAGTATGTCAATGTTAAGAATGGCTATTCGATCAGAGATTCCAATTAGGTCTTGTATGTATTGTTTCATTGACCGTTTGATTATGAATCCTACTCCTCTTTGGCCGGCTGTTTCGCCTTTGTGGAATAGTATGTAGTCAATGCGTTCCTCAATCTTTTCTCCTAGTCTTCTCATCTCACTAATGCCCAGGATATCCCATTTTATTTCTTCGAGAGCTTTTTCTAGCTCGTGTAGGCTTTCTTCGGTTCTAAGGGTTCTCGTATTTAGAGTTGCAATATTGAGTATTTTGTTTCTTCTTGTTGTTAGAGGGTGGTGGTCTATAACTCCCGCGGGGACCAGCCGAATTGGGAGACTTTTTTATTAGTATTGTTTGTTTCCGATTTTCCGAGTCAATTATTAGTTTTTTGCAGCATTTAGTTGGGAGTCAGAATTTGCCCGGTTGACATAGTTCAGTATGTTAGGTCTGGTGATCTCTTTCGTGCTAGTTTTGGGTAGAGGTTGTGGAGGATTGCTTAATATTTTGTTTGTATTTACTTTCTTTTGTGCTGTTGACTTGGGAGAATCCGAAGTTCCTCTTTTTCTCTTTTCGCTAATGTTTTCCTGCGGTTTTAACACTATCAGTTTATCATATTTTATGTAAGCGATATTTCCCTTCTTTTTTTCATCTTCTAGTTGAGGTTGTAGCTGTTTTCGTTTTTCCAGGATTTCCTTCGAGTAATCTTCTTTCACATTAATACCTGATGGGAGGTTTGTCTTGTTCTTGAGTATAAGGTGTTTTTTCCATTGGGTCGTGATAGATGCTATAACCGGACGATTCTGGTTTTCGCTTTGTTTTCCCTATCCTATACACGTTGCTAATTTCTTTAGTGTCCAAGTGTACTCCCGTGTCTACTATGAGGTCCGTGATGTAGTCTACTAGGTCTCCTTCAGATTTCCCCTTCTCTTCTATTCCAAAGAACACCAGATTATTTTTACGTTTTTCTCTATCTACCGCTTTAAGTTTTTGTTCTAGTTCTGATACTTTATTTTTAAGGATATTATTTTCCTCAATAATTGTTTTCATCTTCTCATCTAGCGCTTCCATCACATTTCTAGTTACCGAACGAGTTATTATTTCGGCTTGTTTCTCTAGTTTCTCGTCAAGTTTAAATAAAAATAACTCCATGTTCTTGTCCATTTTGTTTGTGTTCTATAAAATTGTTCAGATGAGGTGATTTGATTAATGTATATTTACGCCTGTTGGTGGGCAAAATTTCGGCACTTCTGTAAGAACTTTCCGTACTTACGCCTGTTTGCAGTTTTAATTAATTTTCAGAATACGCATTTACTGCCCTCTATTGACTGGTAGGGTATCTCATTAAATGATTTTTGGTTTAGTTGGTGTACATATTTACCGCCATCTATGAACAGATATTTTATAAATTTTATAATAAAATAAAAAGATTTTGGTTTGTTCGAGGATTGAACCCTTCTCCGAAGAAACTGGAGCCAAACACTTTGCACCCACGCCAATTCACTGTTGAGCGTTAGCGAGATTAAAGTCTATATTAAACAACTGTCAACGAAATGTATTAGTGTATTTTTGTTGTTTTTAACTAAAACACTACTTTTATTGTTTTATTCACAATTCAAATTTGTTAAGGATTCACTAATTGCCAGATTTTTTCCCGGATGTTTATTATTTTATTTATTTCACTTGATGACAATTAAAGTTCAGTATTGTTTTCAGTTAAGTTTCAGTTTTTATATCACTTTTGTATCACTTTTGAGGCACTCCCCGTTCGAGTATCGATAAAATAGACACACGAGGATATAAATTCTGCACCGAGTTTTATAATACACAAAAAATTTCAGTTTGTTAAATACTTTTAATGCGAATTCTCAAAACATTTCTATGTGACAGAATCCTAGATATATTGTGTGTCAATTTTTTTTGTAAAAAGTCACTTTATGAGCATATCTCGGTAGAATACCGGGAGACTAACACACCGGGTGGTAGATCAAGAAAAACACTGCACTTCAGTAGCAAATTTGATTTGATTTAGACACTATTTCTTTGTATGATTCTTCAAAAAACTGGAGCTAGCGAAATTAGCGACTGATCAAGTTCAATGGCCTAACTAGTTAATGGCCTAGCTAAATTAACGATAAAATCCAATTAATAAACACTGTTAAAAATATTTTAAAGATTTCCGACTAACCTAATCTTAAGAATAACTCATAACTCAGTTTCCAAGTGATTTTCCATCCTTCAAATAAGTTAAATTTTGTTTTATTTTTAACAACTAATTACAATAATTCTAGTTATATTATCCAAATAGTTAAATTGTTTAATAGTAGGTAAATACTTAAAATTACATAACACTGAACTTACAACTTATTGTTTTTTAACGATTATTATAAGCGATAATTGTCAGCCTGAAACACTCATTTACATTGAAAAATCTTCCGAGAAAAGATACTTGCCGCCAACGGGACTTGAACCCGTGTCCTTCTGATTGCCGGTCGGATGCTCTGATGACTGAGCTATGGCGGCTTATCTAATACCCGCCAAATAATTCAATATATACTGGTGTTTCTTTCAACAATTACTGATAATTACATTTTTCCACCTGAAAACAACCAACTTCATTTTTGTGAGGGAGGTATTGTTAGTAATAAATCTCTCGCTAGGTGGCGTCGAGACAAATTATGTCTACATTTTTTGGTGAAATACTTTTAACTTGTTAAATACAAATTATTATTTTTAATTTATAAATTAACGTTTAAGACAAGATTTTTATGCATAGCACAAAGTGTAACAATTATTATAAGCAATAATTGTCAGCCTAAAACACTCATTTATATTAAAAATCTTCCGAGAAAAGATACTTGCCGCCAACGAGACTTGAACCCGTGTCCTTCTAATTGCCGGTCGGATGCTCTGACCACTGAGCTATGGCGGCTTATCTAATACCCCCTTTGTGCTATGCATAAAAATCTTGTCTTAAACGTTAGTTTATAAATTAAAAATGATTATTATTGTTTTTTACCTTCGCATTGTAATTTAAGTACTTATACTATAATATAGCATTAAAATATGTACACTACTCTTCCAGACACAAGCTAATGCTTCCTTGGAAGAGTGGTATTAAGATATTTGAACATCATAACGTACGTAAATTATTACGTCATCTAAATGTACATTATATTTTATATGCTAAAATAAAAAAATAAATAAAATAATGGTGATTTAACTAAAGTTCTTTTCTTCTAAACACATAAGTAAATATTCATTTTCGAACTCTGGCCGAAAAGATTCGACGATAAATTGCAGACTTCAAAGCATTCAATTCGATTATTTATCACCATCAAACTTGTGAAACAGATAAAGAAATTCTGAAAATATATATCGTTGATAATGTGTACACTAAGTATTAAATACATTTATAAAGTAACTATCGGAAGGGTGAAAAGTTTACCAAGAAAGTTATTTTATAAAGGCTTCGAATTGAATTTGCCATTAATCATTTTATATTTGGAGTGGGAGGTTACAAATGAAAGTGAAATAAATTGCCTTATAAAAGTTGGCAAGTTAGCTTAAATGGATTATTAATCTAAATAACTTTGAATACTTATTACGAATTCGAATTGATAATAATTTGATATTGAAATGATTATGGCGTATCGATGTTTTTATCGGAAATCGAAATTGAAAAGGAAATTAAATAAGTTATTCACTAAGATGAGAAGAAAATAACAATACGGGATGACGGCAAACTTGTCTTAGATAAGATTTTTTTAAATTTTCATCCCAGTAAAATAATAAACTTAATTTTTTTCCTTTTTTTATTCCACTAGTCTTTACCCGTGGCTTCGCTCGCATGGTGTTAGGGTGAAATTACTGTATAAAGAATTTTCCCACGGGAATAAAATGTTTTTTCCGGGATAAAAAGTAGTCTTATGTTATTTCTCAGTACTCCAATTATCTCTTTGTAAAAAATCACATCGATCGGTCGCTCCATTTATGTTATCATAGCGTGTTCCCGGTATGCGTTGCTATACCACTTAATAAAGTAATTGTTTCTCACTGCCTGTCCTTTCCAATTCTCCTCCCGAGTTCCCCTACCCCCTCCTGGATTACCCTCCCCGCTCCCGCATTCCATTAATTCAGTCCCGGTGTATTCAGTTTTCAAACGCATGCCACCCATTGCAATTTTTTTATACAAATTTCGTAATTCCATAGCTCACCAGTATATACGAGAATCCCCAAAGTTTGAATGAAATAGGTAAAGTTATGCGCGTAAATACGTTTAGGCGATTCTTTTTTATTATATTATTACATAAAACATTTAACTAATATAACCATTGAAAATTAGATATATATAAGATATAAGATAAGATAATAAGATAGATAGAAAGATTATTGTATTATTTAATCTACAAAAAACCAGTTTATTTATAAACAAGTTTTGCTGTGTAATTATTATTACTCGTGACAGATGTTTCGCCTTCCAAAGGCACTATCAAACAATCTTCTACAAATTAAATCTAATTTAAAAAAATATATATTTACTCGCACAACAGTCTCAACTGCTTCAAAATCCCAGCCTGGGACTTGGAAGTGGCGGCTCGTGACTTTTGGGTGTCCTAGGGTGCTATCATTAAAAAAAATGGTATTATGGATGTTGTCGTAAGAGAATTTATTTATTTTTTTCATAAATCGGTTTTTGTATGAAGATTTTTCAGGAAATCCGTGCGGCGCACGGCCAAACTGAACAGAAATTTTTCATACAAAAAACTTATTTTCAAAAAAAAAAATTGGTTTTCAGCTACAACAACATCCATAATTCCATTTTTTGTAGTATCAGCACTCTAGCACACCCAAAAGTCAAGAGCCGCCACTGGTCCCAGGGTTCGATCAATGTGTGAGAATATGCATTGTATTCCGGTACTATCGATCAATAATTACATCAACGCCCGATACGAAGATGTTGTATTTTGTTACAAAGTTTTCAACCCGGTTTCGCCCAGAAACTAATTTATTTTCAGTCCAAGATTCCAGTCCAGAATTAACAGTCCAAGAACTAGACTCATTAATTTATTTTATCAGACAAATTTTACCGCGCTAGAAACAATATTTTATTTATTTAATGGTTCAGTTGAAACTCGAAAGCACTCGCATTAATTTTTTTATGTGAATACCTCCCAAGAGTCTAGTAGAGAAAATAATGTTTTAAAGGATTAAATTGTGAAATAACACAATTCAATAAAATAAAATTTACTTGCGCACGCCGGGATTTGCATCCGCGACCTTCGCATTGCTAGTCGAGACCCTTACCTCTCGACCACTAAGGCCGTCAATAATAGTAATATTTAATTTATAAAACGTAGTGTTTTCATACACAAGTTCTCCCACGGAATTTTTAGATACAGTTTTGCCAGCAGAAGACATAATTCGAAACGTAAGTCATTGAAATTACTTTAATAATTTAATAATAATTTATGACGACCTCCGTAGTCCAGTGGGTAAGACTCTTGACTCACAATCCGGAGTTCGCGGGTTCAAACCCGGCATGCGCAAATAAATTTTATTTCATTGATTTGTGTTATTTCACAATTAATTCATTTAAAATAATATATAGTATATTTGCGGTATGTCCCAGAGTGGAAGATACTATCAGTATCGCCCTGGTGTAAGACCACCGTTCAGAATTGAAACGTTGCTTGAAAATGGCTTGGTGACTAGATCTGAATAGCCAGGTACTTCCCAACCTTCCTCTTCCCCACCTCCTTCCCCTCCCCACTACCTTCAGCCTCACAACATACCCCAATTGGGGATGCCATAGTCTCACCGGCTCCAGACGTGAGCAGTTGAGATTCTTGTGCGGCATTCACTGTAAAAAAAATTAAAATAAAATAAATAAAAAATAAATAAATAAAAAATCGTCATCTTAATGCACATATTCAGGAAATGAAAAGCATTTTTTGGGTGCGTGCATTAACGGATGTGACTAGAGTTTACGTTTATCATGCTTTGGTTTGAAAATTAGATCCATTAGAACTATTTTAGATGCTTTAGGTCAGTGGTTCCCAAACTCTTTAGGCCCACGGACCCCTTTCCCAAACTGTTTTGGCCCACGGACCCCGGCTCGGATAGCACAACGGAGGGTGCGGAATGGGATAGGGTGGGACGGAAAATTTACCACAACAGAAGGGGCGAAATGGGACATGTGGTGGAATGGGGTAGGATGGGGGTGAGGCGAAACATCCCATCCCATTACGCCCCTCCCCCGACGAAACTTCCATTTGAATAAAAATGTGTCGAAACCTTGCCGCTGACCCCCTGACGTTATTCAGGGACCCCGAATTCAATTTTTATTTTCCACGGACCCCCTAATGATCCTGCGGACCCCTGGGGGTCTTTACGGACAATTTTAAAGTTCAAATCTCCTACTTACGAACCCCTTTTAGGTTATGTTTTTTTATGTAATGTAATATGCGGGAATTTTTTATGTAATGTAATATGCGGGAATTTTTTTTTATAAAGTGATCATTAACACGCCTTTTGGAGATTTTTCCTTGCATAAATCAAAACAGGTGGCTGGTGTTTAAACGGGAATTAAAAATAATAAAATTTACTTGTACACGCCGAGATTTGTATCCGCAGCCTTCAGATTGCTAGTGAGAGCGTACTTTAAAGAATTCCTGAGTTCTTAACACTACATTTTAATTATTAATTTTTGCATTTCAAAATTTTAATTTCCATTTCCATTTTTATTTCTATTTTTCTTTAAAATGTTGTTATTTTTTTTTCTCTTAATTTTTTGACAAAATTTTATTTATTTTTTGATTATAATTTATTTACTTATAGATTTTAATTTATATATTTGTACAGAACACTTGAGTTCTTAACATTTAATCTTTATTATTAATTTCTGTATTTCAAAATTAGAATTTTCATTTTTATTTCTAATATGATCTTTAAAATATGATCTTTTTTCTCTTTATTTTTCACTTATTTTTAAATATTTCATAATTTTTATTTAGTATATTTAATCATCTGTTTTAATAAAATAGTATTTGTATTAATTTAAATAAATATTTAATATATACGACTACCATAACACGGGCATGAGCCCAGTGTGGTAGCCAAAAAAAAACGAATATCTGTAACTAATAAAAAATTTATGAAATAAATAAATAAATAAAAAAAACTGAGGGATAATAATATGAGACTGGCTATTATGACGGTTTGACAGTAGGGCGCAATGGCGGAATTGATAAATGCACGTCCCGGATAGACGAGAGGTTCCCAGTTGCGACCATTATCTTTTTCTGTACCTTGTTCTCTTTCATATTTTAATTTAGATTATTATTATTATCTTCTTCTTCAATTGGAGTTTAAAAATGATTGCATCTACATAAGGAGTGTTGTTAGCGGCTTGATCCAGAATTTTACTTTAGAATTTGACTTTGAATTTGAATCCATTAGGAAAAAAGTGAAACAAGGATATATTTATGGGCAATACTAGAATGGTACTCTCAAGTAGAGTAGTATATTGAATTTACTAATAGTGTATTTAATTTACCTTTCAATATTTGGCGGTAAGTAGTTCAGCAGGTAAACAGGTCGTCACGTCTGGGTGATTGATATTTGTTCATTGTTGTAATGCTTATATAATATATTATGTCTCAACACCATAAATATTGCCATTGAATCAATAAAATATAATAACCTAAATGCATGATGATCAAACGATTATACAGACAATAACCAAATCTTCATTCTTGCCACGTAGAGTTACAAAATACGTTACATAATTAGAGTAATTTGCAACAATTTGTCATGGCCTGTCGCCATGTAATGTCTACGTGCAAATTCACGTGGTGTGGCTAAACACGTGTCGTGTCAAGGTAATGTATTCATCAAGTGTCATATTTCACAATAAATAACATCACAACATCATAATAATCTGCTTATATTGGCATGATAATATTACATATAATCATTTTCATGGAACTTTGTTCGCACTCGAGATGAGATTGGGATAGGGTGCTTTTAAGAGGTTTCAAATAACGATGTTTGACGTGTTGTGTTTAAAAATTTAATTATAGAGGTTGATTGAAAATCATGCTTAAACTATTATATAATTACTAGCTGACCTGACAAACGTTGTCCTGCCATATAAATTATTTCTGGTGAATATTTTGGTTGTTAAATAAAAAATAACGAATGTATTGAAAGTGTGTGGGCATAGGATCTATGACAGAAAGCGGAATGGAGCGCTGTAGACGATGACCGCCGATAAAAACAAATAAAAACCAACTAAATTAGGAAAATGAATTTCGAAGAGCAATTGAGTGTACGAAATTTTTGTTAGTCCGTCTTTAGCTAACACAATAAACTCGATGGTTTACCCACGCGAGAACATGATGCCGAATGAAATATCAAAATGAAGCGACCCTTCTCGTGAATGTCTTGCGCTTGTGCATATGTGTGGTTGAAAGTTCGATGAGGTGGACGTAGCGCTATCTGTCTTTCAACAACATAAATAATTTCGTTCTGTTTGAAATACGAAATACGGTTAAATTTGTTCATACAATATATAGTATTAATTATATATTAACTATATAGTAGTAACTTTTATTTTATTTATTTATTTATTTACATATGCATATATATTAACAATACATTACAATGTGAACATTTGTCTGTCCAACTGGGCAGAATACCCGTTACAGGACAGCCAAATTGTATATTTAGTTCATAATATTCTTAACAAAGGAATAGTTTCGTTCAAGATATCAAGGAAATTTGCTTCTGTCAAGACAGCTTTTGAGAACACTAAGAATTGTATATAATTAAGGGATGGTTGCTTTATGTCTTTAAAAGAATCGCAAAGATGTGATTTTTTTCAAGGTCAATTTGGAGAACGTAAATAAATGCATTCAGAGTGAATGCATTTATTAATGTTCTATGAGTGTTTTCTTTAGTGAGATCACAAGTAGGAGATTATTTCCAGGCCATTTTAGAGAACATTTACAATTGCATAATCAGAATTTACACATTTATAAACCAATATTTGACATATGAATTCACAATGTATTTACTATTTATAGTATTTTCAGGAGGGGAATGGCTCGACTTAAAATAATTGGAATAATGATAAGGATCGCACGAAAGCATTTTGCTACACGCTATTGTTCAACAGCAAAATTAAAATCAAAATAGCAATCTACTACACAAGGAATATAGTATCGCTTGTCACTATATTCCTTGTGTAGTATTTCGACTTATAGCATTGCTATTCACCCCATGTCAAACTTTGCCTCTAAAAGAAATCATCATTATTAGTAAGTTTATCCACTGACGCTTTTTAAAAAAGATTGCGTTATTCTCAATTCTGTGATTTCGATCACCGATATCAATTTAAATCCCCACCTAAACACTTATAATTCGAAACATAAAAATATGAAACAAGTTTGGAAAAAAACATCCATTCAACTTTAATTAATAATCACATAACTCACTTCAAGTATATATATACGTATAAGTATATATATACTCACTCAGTGCATATATATAAATAATGGCAATCAAAGTATAATTAATAATTCAATTAATGCTCAAAAATTCAGGAACAAAATGGTATAACTTATAGGTAAATCCTATTTCTTCCAGCTAACCCAACAAACAAAAATATAATACGATACATATATTATAAAATCCAACAATTACGATACAACTACGACGACCTCCGTAGTCCAGTGGGTAAGACTCTTGACTCACAATCCGGAGGTCGCGGGTTCGAACCCGGCATGCGCAAATAAATTTTATTTGATTAATTTGTGTTATTTCACAATTAATTCATTTAAAATAATGTATAGTATATTTGCGGCATGTTCCAGAGTAGAAGATACTATCAGTATCGCCCTGGTGTAAGACCACCATTCAGAATTGAAACGTTGCTTGAAAATGGCTTTAGCCGTGTTTGGTGACCAGATCTGAATAGCCAGGTACTTTCCAACCTTCCTCTTCCCCACCTCCTTCCCCTCCCCACTACCTTCAGCCTCACAACATACCCCAATTGGGGATGCCATAGTCTCACTGGCTCCAGACGGGAGCAGTTGAGATTCTTGTGCGGTATTCACTGTAAAAAAAAAAAACAAACGATATTATATGAAAATAAAATTTAAAAAAAAACCGAGATAAATGTAAGGTATTCGTGTATTGTACTGACATTTAAAAGAAATGTTTTTAGTGATGATTTAAATTTGAGTATATCGTTTACTTGTTTAATAATTTATTCTTCAATGGCCATGTATCGTAGAAAGGTTATTTTCGAAATAAAGTTTTTTTGCTTGTGGTGTAAGTTTTCTGTTAACCTTGTAGATTGTAGAGTGTTTATGTGTTGAGTTTTTTGTGGGAACTTTTCTGGGAATTTTCGTAGGCATCTATCTCTTTTGGATGATAAAAACATCTTTGGCGTTTACTGAGTTTCCTCAAAAAAATATTTCGTATTTTATCATTTTATATACGTGTCCATAGTATGCGGTGATTACTGACTCGATATTTAAGATTTTTCAAAGTGAGCCTGAAACAAAACAATAACACAATGAACAAAGTATCTAATTCGTATTTCATCTCTTCTTCTATTCTTCTTTGCACTGTCCCAGCTCATTGCTTAGGTAGGCTATTGTGGTCGGCTCTTCTCGTTGTCAGACTATATCTTCTTCGGTTCTGGGTATCGCTTATATCCAGGCCGTTTCTCTGTAATATTTTGGAGCATTGAGCAATCCAGGGGTTCTTTGGTCTTCCTCTGGACGACTGCGACTGTTGAAGAAGCTCCATAGACATCGCCTGCTTCAATGAGTGGTCTGATTGTGTCCGTCTTTTGTGCCCGTAAGAATCATTTTTTTTATTGTTTATTTATTGAATCAAATTCAAATTTTATAAATCCTTTAAAAATATATTGTGTTCTTTTTGTTTTTGCTGCAATATTAAATAAATACCACCATTTCATAGAAATCAGATTCTATTACATAATGGAATATGTATTACCACATGATATTTGCAAAACTAAGTAGGTAAGCCATTTCAAACTACTAATTAATAATAACTATTACAGGTTTACTGGTTTGCATTATTTGAATAGTAGTGCTTTAAAATGTATGCTTGAACTCCATAGGTTATACTCAAGTTGATAATAATTGACAGAAATATTGATGTGTGGTTTCGGATGTCAAAATTTATATTTTGAACGAAATATGCGAACGTGATTGAAAGCTTCAAAACTTTAACTTCAACTCTAATGGATTTATGAAAATTATTATATTAATTGACCACAGATTGACCACACATCCACTCAGAAATAAATAAAGCACGTTTTATTACGCATTCAATGTAGAATGTATGTTGACAAATATAAAATAATTTTATAATAGTGTTATGAAATAGTACAGGAGTAATAACTTTTTTTCGTGCCCACATTATTGACATCCATTTTTATATTATAATAAATACTTGATTAAACAGAAAAATAAAATAAGATGGATTTAATTTACTAAATCCTATATAAAATGTTAAGCAATTTGGGATGCGGGTTTGGGTACCTCCACTCCGGGAACCATTTATTAGATAAACAACACCTTAAACCAAGTGAATCGCTACGTTTGGTGAATTAGCAGGGGCGGCCGGGTTCATGGGGTGAGGTCTTGGCGGCGAATGCCTTTGCTCACATACTGCGTGGCGAGCCGGATCGGGAGAGATTGCTCGAGGAACCTATATCTCTAGCAGGACTCACTAGACCCATGGCTTTGCATCGCAATGGTAGTGATGGATTCATACGTCCGTCACTCATCAGCAACCATTATTGATTTGGTTATATCAAATCATTTTTACTTGAACGTAAAGGTTGTGGATACACCAAAAATATCAGACCACGAAAACATAATAACACTACTTGAAACGAGTGTAATAAAAAATGAGTCAAGGGAAATTATGTATAGAGATAAAAGGAACTATGATCACTTTAAATTCTGTGAAACTTTAAAAAATGGTATCTCACAAATTACTGAGTCTAATTCGTTAAATGACAAAGCAGAAAATTTCGTCAAAATATTGACGACCGCAATCGATAAAAATATGCCGATAAGGAGGGTTAAGTTTAAAAATACTAACAGATGGTATTCGATACCGTTACATAACCTTCAAAAACAGAGAGATAATGCATATAAAGCGGCAAAATTGGAACCATCCAATGAAAAATGGAATGCATATAAAAAAATTCGCAATTTTTATTCAAAACAAATTAAAAAACATAAGTGCAATTACTATAAACAAAAATTAGAAACACAACAGAATGAGCCAAGAAAACTTTGGATAACACTTAAAGAAATCATAAAGGGCAAACAAAAAGAAGTTGTAAAATCGATTGATTTCCCAGATGGAAATGAAGAAGAAATTGAGAATATAGCGACCAAATTTAACAAGCACTTTATATCGAGCATAGATCTTATAAGCGAAAGTATTCCAGAATGTCCTGTTAACAACCTAGACATAGACAGGCCTGTATGCACCGATGAAGAGTTTAAGTTTAAAAATATAGATTTACCATACTTAAAAAGAGTCTTAAGTAACATGAAATCGAAAGAATCTCCAGACGGTATAACAATAAATATAATCAAAGACTCCATTAATGTTATTGGCGAATCGATGGTCCAAATTATCAATGAATCTCTGAATAGTGGAGTGTTTCCCAAAACTTGGAAGACATCTGTAATAACTCCTATTCCGAAAATCGATAACCCAAAAAAATTTGACGAATTCCGACCGATAAATTGCTTACCCAAATATGAACAAATACTTGAATACATTGTAAAGGAGCAATTAACTGATTATATTGAGACAAAGCAGATATTAGTTCGACAACAATCGGGTTTTAGAAATAAATTTTCCTGTGAAACCGCTATTAACTATGTAATACAAGATTGGAAAAATTATAGAGATAAAAACAGTAAAATTATTGCAGTATTTTTAGACTTAAAAAGGGCATTTGAAACAATCGATAGAGACAGATTAATAAAAAAATTAAGAAATATTGGAATTAACGGTAAAGAAATTAATTGGTTTGTTGATTATCTATCAGAAAGAACGCAAGTAACAAAATATGGTGGAATAACATCGGATCCACGTCATACTAGCAAAGGCGTTCCACAGGGATCTGTCCTAGGTCCATTGTTATTCATTATATATATATAAATGATATTGTTAAAGTTTTAAAGCATTGTGCCATTAAATTATTTGCTGATGATACATTGTTATATATAGCCAGAAAAAATTTACAGGATGCCATTGAAGAGATACAAAATGACTTAAATAATGTAACGCTTTGGTTAAACATAAACAAACTAAAACTGAATGTTATGAAAACTAAATTTTTGATTATTGATAGTCAAGGTGGAACTGAACATGCAATACTAACCATTGATAACATAAATATAGAAAGGGTTAACAATATTAAATATCTGGGTGTAATATTAGACGATAAATTAAAATTCGACAAACACTTCGATTACATATCTAAGAAAATTGCTAAAAAAGTTGGCTTCTTAAAAAGGATTAGGAATAACTTGGATCTCAAGACAACGCACCTTGTATATAATTCTATTGTAACTCCTCATTTAAATTATTGTTCTAGTGTTCTATTCTTATGTAACGAGACCCAAAATAATAAACTACAGGTTATACAAAATAGGGGAATGAGGATGATTCTGAAATGTAATATCTTTACTAGATTTAAAACTATGTTACAAAACTTAAATATGATGACAACTAAACAACATATAATATATAATACGTTAACAATGATGTACAAGCTTAAAAATAACATGCTCCCTAAATATCTGCAAACTAATATTATGTACCATGAAAATATTCACAATTATCCTACGAGGAGTTGCCGAGACTTCAGGCTTCCCAAAACTAAACTGACGTGTACACAGAACAGCGTGTTTTATAAAGGTCAAAAACTTTATAATAACCTACCAAATTCCATAAAGGAAGCCTCAAGTCTTGACACTTTTCGTAAAACATGTGCTACATACATTAAGAAAAATTTATAAATTGTATTTATTTGTATTAACTGTATGTCTTAAACCCTATTGTTTGTATTTCTAACTGGAGTAACTGTATTTCTTTTTAAAACTGTATTATTTCCGTTATAATTTTATGACTATATTTATTTTATTATGTATTTTATATGTTTTTTTAATACTAGATGTATGAAAAAATTTGCTTACATCTAAATAAAGTTACAAAAACAAACAAACAAACTCCTGAACACATTGACCCACAGATTCCTCCCCACACCGTATACATTTTACCTTTCCAAAACTGCATCTACTTCCTTTCACTAAAAAGATCTTTCACACAACATCCCCAAAGATGAAATATGTCCTGAGGAAATCTTTTTTCCTTAACTTTGGTTCTTTTATATCATTCTACAACTTTAAGGTCTACTAAATCTTCAACGTCGATTAAAATATTCCCAAATATTTTATTTATGAAGTCACAAATAAAACACCTCGATTCGTTTGAAAATAGTTTCCCTAAAAAAACATTAAAATCCAAATACAATCTTTGTCTGGAAAACGCCGTTATTTTCTTTTGTAGGTTGCTTTAGACGATTTTTTGCGGAATTCTATACACAATTGTAGCTAAAAAAATCTCTTCGTACTGAGAAGAAAGAAAGGAATTTCTTTTAAAGAATTACATTCGCAATCCTTCTAACAAGGAGAATTATTCATCTATTTGGTTCATCCGGCCGAAAGTGGTTTAGAGACGTGATGAAAAATACTTGTCAAACTTGAGTAACTTGTCGAAGGAATAGGTTAGGGCGTTAGGGCATCTCGGGAAGTTACGGAACGATCAAGTCAACCAAGTGATGAATTATTTAGTAAACAAATGCGAATGAAAAGATATGTGTGAATGAAATAGAGTTGTTGCTAATGGGGCACTGGCCTCTAGAAAACTATTCATCTTGTATTTAAACAGATAAATGGATACTTTATTTAAAAAAATATTAAAACAAAACTCTTTGGGATACCACTTATTTAATCAAAATTATCCACATGTTTCAACATTATTATTAAATTTGATATTTAAATGTTCCACAATTCAGGATTATAATATATTTAAATAAAATTCCAATACTTTCAAATTCCAAATGAACTCACTAATCAAGAGCTTTTTCAGAACAGATGTTAGGGAAACAGATTTTTGACACAACTTGAAATAGTTTTTTTAAAAGAAAGACAAATTTCTCCGGTTACGTCAATATTTGAAAATCTTCTACTACCATCAGAGTAAGCGAAAAATATTGTTTTTGTCTTGACGGATAACTTAGCCAGTCGAGATATTGTACTCACGACGCCAGGGAGGGACCCTCAGCGATATGATGGGCCACCGGTTTACACAGAATGCGTTTAGAAAAGATGCCCCATCAGATAATATCGAAAATACAGAAGAACAAGGGAAGAACTGGGTGGAATCCCCATCTTCGTGTGGTGGAGGGTAGTTAGTGGAGGTCAAAGTGGGAAGCCGAGGATCGATGCCACTCAGTCGATGGCATCGGCAGCCACTTGGTTCAGCACAAAGGTGCCATAGGGAAATTTATGAAGGAGACATTCTTCTACGGTGTTGTGTTCTGTTGTTTGAAAGTCGACATTCACACAATTAAAAATCCTCCAGTCCCATCAATATCAATATCAACTCTAGATATGGCGTGTCTTACTAATTTGGTCGATTAATTCGGCTCACTTTATGAGTAATTTGATAATCAAACTACCCATATAATTCAGACGCCTCGTCAAAGCATAATATCTTGGTAGACCAATTTTGTTTTGCAGACTATCAAAATAAAAATTGATCTGTTGACTGTGATAATGCACTTTCTTTATGATAAACGTTTTCGTAACCCAATTTGTAAGCAAGCAGCAAGTGTCATATTTAACATCCTCAGGCCCTGTCTAGTCTTTATTGGTCGATGTTTAGGCCCCAGGTCATGACTGCATAGTATGCGGTTTAGGGTGGTCCACGGAATGGCATTTTAATATTTGGGTCAACAACAAGATGCTTGTTTTCACGTCCGATCTGATTAATAATAACACATGGACAACCCTAGCATGGCGGTTTAAACAATACTAAAAAAATCAAATATACATTTCCATTGCATAAAATATATATAAATAAAACTCTGCCATCCGTTTTTGCCACGACTCTTCAGGGGAGTGTCGTAATAGAAACAGAGTATCGCCTTCAGCCCAAAAGGGTTTCCTGGACTTGATATGGCTGACCGAAAGGTTTGCAAGAACATTTTATAGTTGAATGTTACTGTCAGCCGTCTTACAATGGGCGGGGCAACATTTGAGAGGACAAGGAGCCATTGTAGCGGGGTGGAGGAAAGGGTTCCGTTTACTGTGCGTGTAGCAGTGTTTAGTTGCAATTCGATTTTCTGCGTATGCACTTCTCGTCTACATTGAGCACAATATACAGTTATCCAGTATATGAAGGCAATCGTAGCTCTTCGTCGGGTGTTTGCATTCCAACCCCATCTGGTTCCAGTTAATTTTTTCATAAACTAATAATCTTCATCAACAAGTACTAAGTCAACCTTACAAAATAAATTTTATTATATTCATAACACCGAAACTTTCCCTTGTTTAACAAACAGAATAATTGCTTGAAATATGTAGACCGCAGGGGTTCGCGATCATATTAATCCACCAGCCGCTTTTTCATTATCCCTTGGTAAGAAATAAGGGGTTGAACGGCTTGCTGCCTTTAAATAAAGCCTCCGTAAGGTTTGACTAATTAAATGAGAAACTGCCCTAGTTTGGAAGACGTGTGAAGAAGGGCAGAATAATTAAGTGATTGATTCTGGTAGTTTAGCTTGGAAAATTACCTAGAAATATGGTAGTGTTTTGGTAATGTGGTGCAAAGATTTTCCTATATTATATCAGTCCACATGCAAACGAATGTTGATTCCCAAAAAAACATACATGAACCGTACAAAACTCTCTCATGGTAGTGTTATGGTAGTGTTGATTCCCAAAAAAACATACATGAACCATACAAAACTCTCTCATGGTAGTGTTTTGGTAGTGTTGATTCCCAAAAAAACATACACGAACCATACAAAATTCTCTCATGGTAGTGTTTTGGTAGTGTTGATTCCCAAAAAAACACACATGAATCAGTCAAAACTCTCTCGAGCGACGAGCTTCGTCATGAAAATTGAACTGGCATTTTCGTAGCTTATTAACATTTTATTTGTAGAATGAGGAAGAGGAGGGATTGCGAAGTATCTGGCTATTAAGATGTGGTTACTAAACACGGATAAGGCTATATTAATTAACGTTTTGATTTCCAATGGGGTCCTTAACCAGGAGAAAACTGAGAAAATCTGTCACTCTTGCTTGTTACATATTTTTTTATGGTGTTGGGACCGGCGAGTCCAAGTAGTAACATGTTATGCAAAGCTTTTAAAGAAGTTTCAATAATTATTTCGAAATCCAACTTCAAACTGTTTGAAGTTTATTTCAAGATGAAATTTGGGGGAGCTTTAGAAAGTACCTGATGAGAGGACAATGACTTTCAGAACAACGGAAATTGCCAAGAAAATAAGAAAAGACGTTAAAAATAAATCAGGTTTTTCATTCCAACTCATGGTGAAGTTGGGTAAAGGAGTTACCTCTTAACACCTACCGTCGCCATGTCTAAGCTCTTAGCCAACAACAAATCTGTAAACGCAAGATAAAATCAGAAAAGGATTGCGGTCACATAGATTAATGTAGGTATGGTAAAACAATCTCCAATCTGTCCGGATTACCTCCCCATGTGATGTAAGCTACGCAAAGTGTCGTTATTCACTTGATACTGTTCACCGAAGAAGTGCTTACTTTTGTGGTAAAAGTTGCAAGAGCTTGAGGAAAGGATATCCCTAAGGAGTATGTGACCCAAGAAAGGTGGGAAGAAAAAGGTCGGTAGGAATCCTGCACTGGGAAGGATGAGTGGATTGTGGTGGGACGAGAGAGTCCAGCTTGGAGATCTAGGTTAGATCTCTCTCAAACAGTCTCTCCCGATCCGGCCGGCCATGCAGCAGTATGTAGTAGGTGGACAAACGCATTCGCCGCCAAGACTTTTTAGAAATGTTTTTACGTAATTTAAAAATGTTCATATTTTATAATTAGACCAAGTTTCAGCGTCGAAGAATCTCGCCCTTATGAAATTTCTTAAATCAAAATTACGAACTAATACTTGTCCGCAGCTTTCTGACAAGTCAAGTTCATAAATTGTTGTTTAGTTTTTCATCGTGGTTAATTTTTTGAATGCTACCTAGGTACCCACCTATTATCGCTATCACTATTTTTGGGAGACTTTAACTAAAACCCTTTTTCAGTTGTCATAAATATCAAATTTGTCATTAACATAAAGCATCATACTTTTAGTGAACAGTTGTTGTTCGTGTAAGAAAGGAAGATAAGAAGAAAAAAAGGGTCGTCTGCAGAAGAAGATGCGAAAAGATAAACGAGAAGAACGGAATGAAGGAATGGAATGGAATTAAGTCTTGAGGCTTGAGCTGATTGCAAAAAGTTACAGATTACATTTAACTAGACTAGTTTTTGTTTGGATTTATTTCTATTCCAGAGATAGAGGTGTTATTGCGATGTTTAGTTCTCAGCGAGGAGAATATTGAATATTTCAAGAAACAAATAGAATAAACTTTAAACCTTTAACTGAGATATATTCTTAAGTGTTTTGTATTTGCTGAGATACGCAATTACAACAACTAAAATAGTAAAACTGAGTTTTCGATTGTCTTGTAATGTTATGTAAAACCATATTCATCTTCTCGTTTGGCGGTGTGGTTTGAAACAAGTAGAAGTAGGATTCGCTAAAGTTATGCGTTTTATATTTATACATTAATAGTACGAGAAATTTTCAAACGCTTCTGCCCATCATGTGAAAACATCAAGAAGTAAGACCATAGAAGAGTCCCAATTGCATGAAGAAAATGGGATTAATGCATTCCCAATTATTAGGGTACGTGTGAAGCTAAATAATTTAAGCTCTATTTAGTAATAGAACTGAAAGTTTTTTTAATTTTTAATTTTTTTAAATTTTTTTTTAAATTTTAAAATTTTTTTTTATAAGGAGAAAATACAGATACAGACGTCAATTGACAAGAATATACAAAACAATTAATAGAGAATTCGCCTGCATCCAAACTATTTCTCACAAATTAACATTAACAGCAGATATATTTTACCTTTAAATACGGAAAAGACGTATGTATATACATAATAGCATACATACATATATATATAGACGTATGTATGAATATACGTAAGTTTCAAAAGTTTAATATTATTTTACAAAAGTTAAGTTTTTAAGAACATTTTCTGCTTTTTGATTATTTATATTTTTTCTATATTCACCAGCGACAGCTGCTGGCATTCGTAACAACTGAAATGCACAAACGTCGACTGTCAGCGAGCATCTAAATCTAAACGAACATTAGGCAGAGGTTTTATTTTAAGTATTTATTTAAGGTTTTATTTTTATTTTAAGTGCCTTTTTACATTTGTTTTTGCGAATACTAGATACTCGCTCCAGATAAATGCTACTTTCGAACCTTTTTTTTGTTTATGCAATAAAAACATTTTATCATTAAAAAGCTTGCAGAACATACGGAATGATGTTGAAAAACCAATCTTCCTTATACAAATATCCATTGAGGTAAAAACTTGTATGAAAACATACTTTCAACCTCGTATTACTTTAACGTAAACAAAAATAAAACAAGTTCTCATCGGGTTTTCTAGTTTCTAAATATAAATCTCGACTTATCAAATAGCTTACGAGCTTTCAGGGAACTAGGATTTTCTTCGAAAAAATGCAAATAGAAAAAACCTTGAAAAGAAAAATATTGCTCAAATTTTTCTTGTGTTTTTTCATATCTCTTTCTTCAAATATGTATTTTTCATGTGAATACCGAACAAGAATCCCAATTGCTTCCGGATGGAGCCAGTGAGAGTATGGCATCCCATTTATTTTGAGGCTAAAATGGGGAAGGGAAGGAGATGAGGAAGACTATTTTGGTCACCAAACACGGCTAAAGCCATTCTGAGGAGCGTTTCAAATTCTGAATGGTGGTGGTCTTACACCAGGGCGATACCGGGAGTATTTTCAACTCTGGAACGTGCCGAAAATATAGTACATATAATTTTAAATGAATAATTTGGGAAATAGTATAAATCAAATAAAATTTGCTTGCGCACGCCAGGAATTAAACCCGCGAACTTCGGATTGCTGGGCGAGAACCTTACCTCTCGACTACCGAGGCCGTAATGATTATCAATGTATATTGTGTCGATTTTCAATCAACACAATATACATTGATATCGTTGCACATAAAGGAAGCAGGGCTTTGAGGGAATCCGCAGGATACTTACGGCCGTTGTTCCCAATCCTATTGATCAACTGTTGAGCCTAAATTTTGGCGCAACACCCCTGAACTGCATAACTGTTCCTAATAAAAAAATAAAATAAAAATACCTAACCTAGCCGATACTCAGATTAATCGAGCAAAAAGTCAGTAACAATCAATAGTCATAACTCATTTTTAATGATGCTGTGTAGATCTATTTGAGAAAAAGAAGAAATATAATGGGTTTAGAGGGGATTCCTTTTGAACAAAGGAGGAAACAATACACATACTGGACCCGCGGTAATCCGGACCCTGTCTAATCCGGCGCCTCCTGCAATCCGACACGCCCATCACTGTTGATTTTACATAAAACTTCGGCAAATCTTCACTAATATAATGCATGATTGGACAGGTTGTAACTTGTACGCGCCACCAGTCACCACTATATTGTGCTCGACGCGTATTGTTTCAGTTTGAATGGTGTATCTTACAACGAATTTTTACTTTTAAGAAGACTAAGGGACAAAGCTTTGGTCTCACGCTTTAATAACTTGAAACAAAAAAAATTAATGAATATTTTATGAATTGATTGGTACATAATATTTTCCCTTTTATTTTTAGTTTTAGACTGTGAAACACTTATATTTTTAGTTCATATGTACATTTGTTTGAACATAATTATTTCTTAACGTAAATAAGTTTAGTTATTATTTTTTGTAAGTTCTAAAGCACTGATGATGTAATTTTTATAATAAAATATCAGCTCTTCATTGTGGTGTTTAATTTACTAAATTCCAAATACATATTATATACATAACAAGCTAAACCGACAAACGCTGTTCCAAACCCGAAAAGTGAATATTTTGGATGTTAAATAAAAAAAAATAACGAATGTATTGTAAGTGTGTGGGGATGGGAACTATGACGGAAAGAGGAATGGAGCGCTGAAGACGATGGCCGCCGATAAAAACAAAAAACACACCAACTAAAATAGGAAAATGAAATAAATAAAATCAATATGAATTTCGAAGAGCAATTGAGTGTGCGACATTTTTTGTCTTTAGCCAACACAAATAAGCTCTATGGTTTGCCCACTTGCGAACATGATGCCGAATGAAATATCAAAATGACGCGACGCTTCTCGAGAATGTCTTGCGCCTGTGTAGATGAAAGTTCGATGAGACGGACGTAGCGCCATCTGTCATTCAACAACATAAATAATTTCGTTCTGTTTAAAATATGAAATACAGTTAAATTTGTTCATTAAAAATACTAAAATCGCCATTAAAAAAATGGGAGGGTGGGGGTAGGAGGGCTAAAATTTGAGGTTTTAGGAATTTTTTGATGCAAAATAAAAATAATAAATTGTCATTTTTTTCTGAATAAGGACACCCTAATCACCTAGCGGTATGAAGTACCTATACTTTAAAACCTATTATCATACCTACGAAATATACATAAAAAAATTCATAAAAATCGGTCAAGCTGTTTCGGAAGAGTGCGACCACAAACACCTATTAAACAATATGAAACAATAGATTCTTTGATTTGTTATTTGTCGGATTACAAGGTACTCTATTTAAAAAAAAACCCGGATCATAGAGGATCCTAGGCAGTACTCTGTAATCCGACAATTTCGATAATACGACATCGCGCTGCAAAACGCATGTCGGAATACCGCGGGTCCACTGTATTTGAAAAAATATTTGTAAAGAGTATTGCGATACTAAAATCCCATGTTTAACAGGAAACGTTTTTTTAGGTTTGATACATTTACGAATTATAATCATCAAGCAGTCAACACAAAAAAATAAACATTAATGAAATCTACGCACGTAAAATAAATTCACTTATTTTTAAATCATAAAAATATTTTTGATTATAGTTTCCAGTTTACTCAGAATTCGTTTGAATTGAGCTCACATTGCTAACAGTTTAAAGTTTATTCAAGTCTTAATTGAAATTCCTCTAAATCATAATTCTAAGATTCTATGATCCAAATAAACAAGAACACTCAAGGGATTTGTTCTGAAAATACACGCGTTGAGTCCGTGGAAGCGATTCTGTTAACAAGCCAGTTGATTTTCAAACTAAACGTATCAACATTGATGTTTCAAAGCAAATTTCGCAAAGGTAGAAAAAATACACAAAACGTAATATGAAAATCGCTATAGTAAATGTTTTAAAATTCGAACGCATGGTCGATCGATATAGGTTTTATCAAAAATTTCGGTTAATTGTCATCGCTCCCGAGCGCGACTGCAGGCCGCTAACGAACAAGCAACAGTTCACAACGACTAAGGATTCCTAATTTATTTGACGTGAACTGTTATTTCTTCGTTAGTGGCCTGCAATCGTGCTCGGGAGCGATTTCAAGTTACCGACATTTTCGATAAAACCTATATCAATCGACTATGCTAGGGGGCGTGGGTACCTAGCATGGTCAATCGATATAGGTTTTATCGGAAATGTCGGTAACTTGTCATCGCTCCTGAACATGACTGCAGGCCGCTAATGAACAAACAACAGTTCACAACGACTAAGGGTTCCTAATTTATTTGACGTGAACTGTTATTTGTTCGTTAGCGGCCTGCAGTCGTGCTCTGAAGCGATTACAAGTTACCGACATTTTAGATAAAACTTATGTCGATCGACCATGCTAGGTGCCCTGGTGTAAGACCATTAATTAAGTATTTCGATTTGGGAGGCGGGTATGGGTACCGCCGTCTCGGGAACCATATATATTATTATACACCCCAATTGGTTCGTTACGTTTGGTGACTTAGCAGGGGTACTTGGGTTCATAGGGTGAGGTTTGTCGGGGTCTTGGCGGAGGGTGCGTCTGCCCACCAGATGCATGGCAGTCTGGATAGGAAGAGAATGGTTGTGGGAGTTCCTTTGACTTCTCCAGCCGTACTCTCTCTTAGAACAGTCCGTCACTCCTGGACACACTGACCCCAGATTCCTACCCACCCCTTATATCCTTTTCCTCCTCAGAACTTCCTATCTTTCCTTTCCTAAAAAGAGTCTCCACACAGTATCTCCAAATAGGCCCTGAGGAGAATTACTTTTCTCGGGGCCTCCTGTGTGGAGCTAATTTTACAAAAAAGTATCATGGTTAGCTACTCATAACAGGAAATACTTAGGACGGGTTGTTTCAAAGAATTTGAAAAATTTATCGACTTTCAAAGTAAATTTTCTAGTTCTGCGAAAGTTGTATTCGCGTTCTGTTATTATTTCAGTTCTGTGAGGCATCTGGTACAACCATAATGATATAAAAACAAAAGTTGAATAAAACTTGAACATTAACTTTGAGTTTTGATGAATTGTTCAAATTTAAAAGTTTATTTTCAAGTTCTGTAAAAGTTCTATTCTCATTTCAGTAATAACATAATAAAACAACTGGCCAATAGTGACATAATAACAGAACTTGAAGAGAACCTTTACAGAACTTGAAAATTAATTTGGAAATTTGATGAATTGTTAAAATTCTGCGAAACTGCCCATCCTGATAAAAATATAAGTTAAAAATATGAACTATAATTTATCCTCATTTCCTTTAAATTATCATGTTGGGATGCAGGTATGGGTCCGGCCGCTTCGGGAAACATTTATTAGATAGCCAACATCTCCTATAAGTCAGTCCAAGTGGTTTGCTAAGTTTGCGACTAAGCAGGGGTGCCCGGGTTCATGGGTGCAGTTTGTCTGGGTCTTGGCGGCGTTTGCGTCAGACCACCTACGGGGTGGCTGGCCGGCTATTAATAAAATTATTATCAATTTTAAAAACCATTTAAGAAAGGACGTCCACTCAAATATTTAAAAAAGTATATTATGTTTTCCAAATAATGTAACTTTTACATATATATGTTTCCAAAATCATAAGCACACACAACGATGGGAGCTAACTTACGATTAATAAAATGAATAATGAAAAAAAATGGTTATAAACTTTATCTTAAGGAAGCAAAATGTGAATTAATTTGGTTTGTTGAATTATCCCAAAAAAGTAAGCGTATTTGCTTTTGTACTTTATGGACCAAATGTAGACTGTTTATTAGCATGGAGTGAATTTTTGTTTCTGAGAATTTCGAAATCGGCATTGTTGGAAAAGATGCTACATATATTAACAATTACAACAAAAATAATTAAAAAAAAATATATTCACAAAACCTGGACATCGCCAAAGCTTTGTATTTTATCATTTTCACGATTTTACCTAAGTATTTATAGCTCCACCCTACTGTTTATATACTTTCTACCACTACTGTTCAGGATCTGTACTTCCGCTCTCCTGACAGAGCAATCCGGCGTGGTAACACCAGATTCCAACGGGAAGTGTGGCTGGAGTAACTCTTCAATAATAACTCCAGCTCTTGAATAATTGGTCTTTATTCACACAATAAAAAGACCCGTAGGGTAGCTCATGTAGGGTGAGCTCAATGATGCTATCTCTCTCCGCGGTTTTATAACCCACATGAAGTGAAAACCTGGCAGCAGACGTTTTGCCAAAAACGACCCGCCCAAGACGGATGGTAACAAGAGAAGAAGGAATTAAAATCCGTGGCAATACGAACTCGCCCTGGCAATTGCCAACACAAAAGAATGTTGCCACAACCATTAGGGTGACAATCACAAATATTAATATTTCAGTACCTGAAATCTTAACATATTCCCGCCCAAAAACGAGTATTAAGGAATAGTTGTTTTTCATACAATAATATAAGAAGAGATTGCAACATTGGTACCCAGAATTTACCCAACGAGTTCACATACAAAAATAAACAATATTCAATATATGGATATCAAAATAATAACAAAAAAACTTATAACTAAGTATATAACCCTATGTCAGACTTGACATTAAAAAATAAAGTTTAATAACGTAGAACCTTCTGGTGCGCTGCACCCACTTATGAGAAAATAGTTTAACACTTGGCACTGATGAGCCTGACGGCACTTTGATTTACACATCACATCACTTTTAGTGTTGTAATTGGTTCTTAATCCAGGTTGGAGGAAGGATCCTCCATGGGAAGTAGACAGAGCTGTGTCACGGCTCTTTTGGTGACACCTCTGGCCGTCCTCAAGGAGACGACGCGGACGCGTCCGTCTTGGCCAGGGTGGATCTCCGTCACTCGCGCCATCCTCCAGTACTGCGGAGGTAGTTGGTTGTCTTTGATGATGACCATGTCACCAGGCTGTAAACTGCGTTGACGTCCTTCTTGCCATTTGACTCGGTTCTGCAATTCTGCTAGGTATTCCCGGCTCCATCTGTGCCAAAAAGATTGAACAACGGTAGACATCTTTTGGTAAATATTAAGCCTGTTTGTAGGCAGATGGTGGATATCAAGCTCAGGCAATGCTAACAGGTTGTCGCCAATAAGGAAGTGTGACGGAGTGAGTGCGTTTAAGTCATTTGGATCTGATGTTAATGGAGTCAGAGGACGGGAATTTAAACAAGCCTCAATCTGTATTAGTATGGTATTCATGCCTTCGTATGTCAAAACATTTGACCGCATTGCTTTCCCAAAGTCCCCCGTGATGCGGTGAGCGGGGAGGCAAGAAACTCCAGCTAATATTCTGCTGGGCCAAAAAATTATGGATTTCTTTATCAGATGCCTTCAAAAAATCAAATAGTTCAGTAAGTTCCCTATAACTACCTGTAAAGTTAGTTCCATTATCAGTAAAGAGTCGTGAGGGTTTACCCCTCCTAGCTATAAATCTTTTCAATCCATTCATAAATGCCATTGAAGTTAAATTAGTCACTAATTCTAGGTGAATTGCCTTCGTTGAAAAACAAATAAATAAACATATGTAAGATTTTACACTCTTAGCATTTCTGGTCAAACCAGACTTAATCAAAATTGAACCTGCAAAATCTATGCCGGTTACATAAAATGATCTTTGGATTCGGAATCGGTCAGCAGGAAGGTCACCCATGAGCTGGCGACACTCGCGCGGACGGACTCGGAAACATACAATACATTTATGCAGTGCTCGCTTCATTGCGTTTTTACCATATATTGGCCAAAAACGTAAACGCAGTAATGCGAGCAGAGCATTACACCCTAAATGTAAATTCTCATAATGCAGATGGGTTATTATTAAGTCAGTCAACTTATGATTTTGTGGTAACAAAATTGGATGTTTTTGAGAGAGCGAGGTAATATCGGATTGTGATAGTCGACCTCCAACACTCAACAACCCATCCTGCATAAAAGGATTTAGTGCCTTTACCTTGCTCCGCCTAGATACAAATCTTCCATTACTCACAGACGCTGGTAACGATAAATTTTTTAGTGGGGCTACACGAGATTTAGCGCATATTAACTGTGATTGGTGAATGCCGTGTTCATCAGTAGATCTTAAATACAGACAAGCCCCATATGCTCCTTGAGATGCATCGCAAAAACCGTGTAAGCTAAAAGATTTTTTATTAAAGCAGAAAATTTTCCTCGGTACACGAATATGATTTGCTTTACTGAGACTCAGCGTGTAAGTCTGCCAGGCCAATAAAAGGTCATTGGGTAGCTTGTCATCCCAGGATGTTTTTAGCTTCCACAATCTTTGCATAATTATCTTACCGACAATGATTACTGGGCCTACCAGTCCTAAAGGGTCAAACACTTTTGACATTAATGATAAAACTTGACGTTTTGTTACTTCTAACTTTGCGTCTATGCTTTCTACCTGATAGGTAAACTCATCAAGTTTGGTGTCCCATATTAATCCGAGAATCTTAGCTTCATTGGATTCATTTGGCAATAATTCTAAATTATCTTTAGAATCATTAATCGAGGGCGCATTAGACCTCCATTTTCTAATCTCCATGCCTGCTGTAGCAAGCGCATTAATGATTTGTGATTTAAGCAAGTGACAAGTATCAATGGAGTCACTACCAGAAAGAAAATCATCTACATAAAAATTTTCCTTAAGGGATTTACTAGCTAATGGATGAGTAAATGAAACGTCATTACCTAGCTGATGCAGACAACGTATTGCTAAATAAGGCGAAGGAGCCAAACCATATGTCACCGTGTTTAGCGTATAGTGTTTCGAACAATCCTCCGCATCCTTTCTCCATAATATACGTTGGTAATTTCTGTGTTCCGGGTTGATATTAATTTGGCGGTACATCTTTGCAATATCTGCGGTGACTGCATATTGATGTTTTCTAAAAAATACCAAGTGACAAAATATATCATTTTGAATGGTGGGCCCAATCATTAGAGCGCGATTCAAAGAAATCCCTCGAGCGGGTTTAGCCGACCCATCAAAAACAACACGAATTTTAGTAGTTGTGCTTGATTCTTTAAATACAGCGTGATGTGGTAAATAATAAGTAGTTTCATCGCGTTTTGGAGGTTCACATTCAGTCATGTGACCTAATGCAAGATACTCATCAATAAATTCCGAGTATTGTTCCTTTAAACTAGGTTGTCTTAAGAATTTTCTTTCCATTGACACTAATCTACCTTTAGCAATACTAAATGAATCTCCTAATTGAGATAGGTTAGATTTAAATGGTAAGTTGACTACAAATCTACCATTTGCATCGCGTTTATGCGTGCCTTTGAAAATCTTTTCACATTCACTATCTTCCAGAGAGTGATGCTTACTATTTTCATATTCTTCAACCTTCCAAAACCTTTCTATTTGATTCTGCAAAGAATTTAATGAAATATGACAAACTTTAACTGGCCTCGAATTATGACGCCTCTGTACAGCTCCTGATATTATCCAGCCTAGCTCCGTTCGATGCAATGAAGGTTTATCCTTTCCTAACTGTATCTGATCCGTACGAACCACCTGCCAGAATATCTCTGCTCCGATCAGCATATCAATAGAAGCTGGCTGGTAAAACTGCGGATCAGCTAACTGGATACCGTCTGGAATGTTCAACATTTTTGGATTAATCAAGGTCTGCGGAAGATTGCAAGAAATCTCATCTAATACCAAACAAGATATTTCATCCCGGTATTGAGAACATAATGATTTAAATTTAATGTCAACTGTTTCCTTTACATGAATTAAATTATTATGCAAACCTGAAACAGGTATATTCAACTTTGTACAATGCAAATTTAATCTTTTACAAGTATCCTTTGTAATAAAATTAGACATTGAACCCGAATCCAAAAGTGCGCGTATTTTGTGTGTTCCACCATACGCGTCTTCTATTTTTACTATTACGGTAGATAGTAAAATTTCCCGCCCATTCATGTCACTATGACATGTTAAATTTACTGGTGCCTCCGACTGACCCTTGCCAGCTGAAGTACCCGCTTGTACATTATCAGTATTGATATGTAACAGAGTGTGATGTTTTCGATCACAAACACTGCATTTTTCCTTCCACCTGCACACCTTTGAAGGGTGCCCCGGTTTTAGGCAGTTATAACATAAATTGTTCTCTGATACGAGCTTTCTTCGTGCCGCTGGTTCTTTGTTAACAAATATTTTGCACGAATAAATGAAATGACTGTCCTTACACAGCATACAATTAACGTTGCTCGACGCTAACATAATCTTGTTTGTAGAATTCCTTTCCTTAAAATTAAAAAACCTTGGTTTTGTTGCAACTGGTTCCGATTTCTGTTGCATTCCACCAATGTCACCTTGGATAGTTTCCAGGATCTGAGACCTTTGTGAAATAAAATTGCTAAACTGCACGAATGTAGGATAAATTTTGTCGCACTCTATTGATTCCCAAAGGCTACGTGTGTGATTATCTAACTTTGAGGTTAGAATATGTATGATTAATGTATCCCAATGTTCTGTTGGTAGCTTTAAGTTGTGTAAAGCTCTCAAATGAATGTTTGCTTGATCAATTAAATTCCGTAATTCATGATGATTCTGTCGTTTTAACGGTGTAAAATTAAATAAGAAATTCAAATGTCTATTCGCTATAAGTCGGACATTTTCGTATCTCGAAATAAGCATTGTCCAAGCTGCACTGTAATTATCCCCGGTTATTTCTAGAGAACTAATCAAATCAAGTGCCTCTCCGGACACATAACTAATAAGGTAATGAAATTTCTGAACATTATTTAATTTACTGTTATCATGAATTAAGGCAATGAACGAATTTTTAAAAGTCAACCATTTATGGTTGTCACCTGAAAACACTGGTATAGAGATTGGTGGTAAATTTACTGAGATATTTGGGACATTTTCAATCTTCTTAAATTTTGATAACATTTCCTGTCCTAATGCAATTATATTAAAATATGTACCTTCAAAATTATCCCTCGCGTCATTATCTTCTGATTTGTTCAATAAATCAATCTCCAGCTGAATTTTGGAGAATTCTATCAGAGAAGGCTTGATGGCGTCTAACCTCGATGACAATACGCCAGGTGTAATATCATTTTCGTTGCTTAAATAGGTTTCGAATCTCGTTAATGAACCTTTCAAAACCCCGCGCCGTTTAATCAACCTGTCGAGTTCCATTTTTTAACGAACTAACACTAACTTGATTTAAAAACTGAAAACACAATACGGCAGTTTGACGCGGTTTGACGTAAACAAAAATGATTAATACTATAGATCATTAAGATCATAGAGAACCCAATCACAATACTATGGCATACAAAGACGAAACTTGCAAACGCGTGGCTAGAAATGTAGGTAGGCAAAGCAAAGTTATTCGGCAGACTGAATACAACAATAAAAATTATTATCACCAATAAATTTATGCTATATTGAAAGCATCTGATTATGAACACCCGAATGTAATTCGATATAATCAATACGAAATAATGTGGCATCTACACAGATTTTTAGCTTTTTAAATGGAATTTGAAAGGACAATGAAAGGAAGGCTACAACCTGATTTTCTGTGCATGCGAGCGTCGTGATGAGGCTCGCTTGATCAATCCAATGATGGTGATGAGGACGCCGACTGGACCACTCCCGATGATGATGAGGCCTGACTGGGCCACTCCAAATAATGATCTTCCGTCTCAAATGGATCAATCCAAATAATGATCACCCAGCTTGAATGAATCAATCCAAATAATGATCATCCGGCTCGAAGGACCAATGTTCAGGATCTGTACTTCCGCTCTCCTGACAGAGCAATCCGGCGTGGTAACACCAGATTCCAACGGGAAGTGTGGCTGGAGTAACTCTTCAATAATAACTCCAGCTCTTGAATAATTGGTCTTTATTCACACAATAAAAAGACCCGTAGGGTAGCTCATGTAGGGTGAGCTCAATGATGCTATCTCTCTCCGCGGTTTTATAACCCACATGAAGTGAAAACCTGGCAGCAGACGTTTTGCCAAAAACGACCCGCCCAAGACGGATGGTAACAAGAGAAGAAGGAATTAAAATCCGTGGCAATACGAACTCGCCCTGGCAATTGCCAACACAAAAGAATGTTGCCACAACCATTAGGGTGACAATCACAAATATTAATATTTCAGTACCTGAAATCTTAACAACTACATTAATGGTATAAAAGGAATTAAATTTAAAAATATTCTCCATTTACAAAAATGATTTAAAAGCGATTCCTCAAGAATATCAATAAATTCACATAAAACGTTGTAATGTCATGTCGTAATCGGCAAAGGTGGATTGGGTTCTTTGTCATCTTCTTCTATTCAGCTTCCAAAGTAAAGCTTGTGAGGAAAGGAGAGGGGCAATGGGAGATGACAACTAACAGTACCGATTACTTTGGTTTTAAAACTATGCAAAATTATCAAAATAACCCTCCGCGAACGTGTTAACGGTAGATTTTGACGAATTTATATTTAAAATCCGTGTCGATTGGACTGGCGGGTCGACAAAGCGCATAAATCCCCCTTGGCTTAAACTGAAAGCCGGAACGTGATGATTGAACACTTTCGACGATAGATCAGTTAGGATATAAGGAGACGATGAAGAAAATTACACCAGGGCCTCCCCAGGTAATAAATAAATATAATAAATAAGTAATAAAGCGCGTTTGGTTTTTTACTTCGTGATGTAATATCGCACAAGAGTTCTGAATATGACATTCCGATTTGAGAGATGTTGTGCTGAAGGACATAGTGAGGGAAGTAGATGTAGTTAAAATAAGATGTTTCGGAACTAAATAAAAATATTCTACAATTAATTTTTTTATATGAATACCGCAAAAGAGTCCCAACTGCTCCCTTCTGAAGCCAGTGAGACTATGGCATCCCCAATTGGGGTATGTTGTGAGGCTGAAGGTAGTGGGGAGGGGAAGGAGATAGGGAAGAGAAAGGTGGGGAACTACCTGGCTATTCAGATCTGGTCACCAAACAAGGCTAATGCCATTTCAAGCAAAGTTTCAATTCTGAATGGTGGTTTTACACCAGGGCGATACTGAGAGTATCTTCCACTCTGGAACGTGCCGCAAATATACCATATATTATTTTAAATGATTAATTGTGAAATAACAATAAAATTTATTTGCCTACTTACCGCTGGACTACGCCGGCCGTCAATTATTATTGATCTACAACTGTAAGTCTGCAATTTATAAGGCATTGCAAATATTTTCAACTTGCAGCACCTTCATCAGCTGTTGAACTTTGAAATTTCAATTCATCGATTTCTTACATTAGCTCCAGCTAAGAAGTTCTGAGAAAAATAATTTCCTCCAGGGCCTACGACATCTTAGGGGACGCTATGTGGAGGTTCATTTTATGGAAAGGAGGGAGAGGAAGTTCTCGGAAGGAAAAAGTTACGAGGGGTGGGTAGGACTCTGGGGGTCAGTGTATCCAAGAGTGACGGGACGTGTGAATCCATCCCTCCCACTGCTGTGCAAGGCAATGGGTCGATAGAGTATGGCTGGTCAAAAGCCCTCCCTCAACCAGTCTACTCAATTAGTCCAGC
The DNA here is from genome assembly GCA_929108145.2 of Limnephilus rhombicus. NCBI lineage: Eukaryota > Metazoa > Arthropoda > Insecta > Trichoptera > Limnephilidae > Limnephilus > Limnephilus rhombicus. The sequence continues at coordinate 23,608,202 of OV815295.1, read as the reverse complement.
CACTCAGTAGAGCCCAAAACCACCAAGACCCGGACAAACCTCACCCCATGAACCCGGGCTACCCCTGCTAAGGCACTAAACGTTAAATAAAGGTAACCTAAGGTCGAGATTTTAGCTATCCAATAAATGTTTCTTGGAGTTGCGGTACCCGTACCCACCTACTAAATCTATATAATCCTACTAAATCTGATATAAGAAGACAAGGAGTGAAACTTTTTATTATAATTTTTTATGAGGTAAAACTTAGTTTTGATGGAACTAGGATGAAATTTGTTGAAGATTTAAAAAAGATGAATTTTTCCCGCCTACTTTTATTTTATTATTTATTAATGCCCTAGTGGTCTTTTACATGAAAATTTTATTATTGGTTACAGTATTTAAGCAAAATACGATCAATAAAGTAGTAGTATTCATAAGAAAACAATAGATATGAACATAATTTTGATGTTTGCAGATGATATGAAAATTTACCGAATTATAGACAATATTAATGACTGCTTATTCTTACAATCAAATCTCATTAGCTTTTCTGATTGGTGTAACCTAAATAAATTAACCTTAAATGTAAAAAAGTGTCAAGTCATGAGATTTTACAGGAACAAAACCCCATTGATTTTAACGTATTGTATAAATAAAAGACCCGGGGATAATATTTGACACCAAATTATCATTTATCTCCCACATTAATAATGTAACCACTAAAGCGATGCAAATGTTGGGTTTCATATTAAGAACTTTAAAAGATTTTAAAAACTTAAAAAGTATTGTATTCATCCATTCCCACATTAATAATATAACCACTAAAGCGATGCAAATATTGGGTTTCATATTAAGAACTTTAAAAGATTTCAAAAACTTAGAAACTTTAAAAATATTGTATTCATCCATTGTCAGAAGCCATTTAGAATTGAACTTAACCATTTGGAATCCATTTTACTTAATCCATACTTTAATCCAAATCTATCGAGCGAATCCAACATAAATTTTTACGAAACATAAATTATAGATTAGGAATTCATATTGAAAACATTATCGACATATCACTGTTAAAAATTATGGGCCTTTCCACATTAAAAGAAAGAAGAATATGTACTGATCTATTTTTTTTCTATAAAATTGTTAATGACATGTTTGACTCCTTTGAACTCCTTAGGCTGATTAACTTTCATGTGCCTAGTAGAACGGTTCGTCAGAAGGTACTTTACCATTGTAACAATTCAGGTACCAATGCAGAAATAAACTCGGTAATGAACCGACTGCACAGTGCAGGGAATAAATATTACATGAACACCAACGGCACTGAATGTCTATCAGCCTATAAAAACATTGTTATTAAATCAGTATGTCTATCTTGATGTTTATAAATTTTCAATATGTATCGAAGTTTATATGAATGAGCATCCTATATCTTACTCTGTTTGTGGTTTTTAAGTTAAAATTTTTATACTTGGTACTAATTTTAATTGTTATATCTCTTAATTCTTTGATTACATAAAATGCATTATTAATTTGATCATATGTAAAAACCCTAATTGGGCGTGTACAAATAAATAAATAAATAATAAAATTTAGTACCAATTAGAAAAATACTAATACGACGGTTAAAAATATTATAATAAGCCCGTACTAAAGTATTACATAGAAAAGCAAGTGTGTGCGAACACGCTTACAATATTAATCATGCGTGTTGCACACCAATAAAACAGATGAAATAATAATGTAATTTATTCGTGAGGTAATAAAAAGCTAGTTAGTAGGTAAAGCGTACAATTGTTTGTATGTGTTACAAATAAAACAAAAAAAGACTTAATTAGGACTATGGCCAGATCATGTCCGTCCCTGTACTAAAGTCAAAGGCATTCTATGAGATCACACGATGAAGGATTATACTATAATTTCTTGAAAAGCTGGAATTTAAAAATTCTAAAAGAATGCTTGTCTTTCATGCGAAAAGTTTTAAACTTTTTGTTTGGAATACAAAGAAAGATACTGAAATGTTTTCAAACAAAGTTTATTTACAGGAGTTAATACGTCTGCAGTACAATGTGTTTACTGCAGAAGAAATGTTTTGAATAATTGTTTGGCAAGAATTTCTGTGTTGCTTTAAATCAAAAAAGTTGTCTGTAGCAGAAAGAATTAAAAATAGTTCTTTACGCCATGATACAGTAAACAATATTTTGCAAATTGTTAACAATATTGGAGAGCTAGAGAATCAGAATTTTTAACGCTCTGTTGTGTATCAATTCACGAAGATAAATGCCATAGGCATTGACTTTAAAGCAAAAGGGCCATTTTTTGGTTTTGATGCGTTGTACCAAACTGCAGTGATATGGAAATATTCCCAGAGTACACTCCTAGTTTCTACGAAGTGGTTCCAATCATTATTAAGTGAAGAATGTGCCGGGATACCCCATTTGATGCACTTTGAAGACATAAAATAAAGACGTATTCTTCAGAAATACATAATAAAAAATATAATTTTATTAATCTATTATTTTATTAAGCATTTAACTTTTAAACAACACATTCAAAATGTAAAAGATAAAATCACACCCTTAATTAGCGTTTTTAGCCGGTTATCATATCTATTACCAATTAGATTTAAAAAAAGTTTATACTATAGTCTCGTACACTCACACCTAAATTACCTGATTGAAATCTGGGGAAATGCGTATGAAACATACATCAATGAATTACAGGTAATTCAAAATAAGATAATCAAAAAAATATTTCACTACGAATCCAAAACATCCACAAAAAATTATATTTGGAAACAAAACTGCTAACATTAAGAAAGCTATACGAGTACAATATATGTGTCCTTATATACAAAATAAATAATAAACTCATACATACAAACACAGAATTCATTAAAACGTCCCAAGTACACAAACATTTTACACGACAACATGATAACATACGTTTAAACACCATTCATACTAACTACGGTAAACAATCAATTAGTTACGAGGGGGGCAATTTATATAATGCCTTCCAGATGATATCAAAAACGAAAAAAGTGGGTGCAAATTCAAAAAAAAAATTGTTCATGTTTATTCACAAAAAACAAAGTAGTGATAGTGAATAATATCGTATGGTAATATAATATCGTGTAAATGTTAGTATTGCAATCTAATGTAATCTAAGGTTATGAAATGTAAAAACTGTGTAATGTAAAAACTATGTAATATAATGTAAAAAGTACATAATTCAATATTCTAGTTAAGTAAGTGAAATTGTTATTTTCTTTTTTACTGGAATAAAAACTTATGAAAAAAAATCATATTTCAGGATATCGACAGTTTACGTTTCATCAATTAGTACAAGTGTGGTGTTGTGTATTTAGCAAAAAAGAAACATAAGACGGAAAAAAAAACTAAATTTACAAGATTCGTACACAAAAAAATCGCTCATGACAAATAAGAAAAACATCATTGAAGAAGAAGATGACAATAATAATCTAAACGAAAATATGAAAGAGAACAAGACACAGAAAATCATAAAAAAGACAATGGTCGCAACTGGGACTCGAACCCAGAACTCTCGTCTAACCGGGACGTGCGCGTAAACCAATTTCGCTGTTGCCACCTTCTGTCAAACCGTCATAATTGTCGATCTTATATTTAAAATTTTAGAATCAACAATATTATCTTCAACTAATTATTTTTCCATATTATGGGTCACTACCCTATTTATTGGAAAACATCATTCTAATAATTGTTTTGATGGGAATAGCCTTCAAAAGTTATAAAAGAGAGTTTTTCTTATAAAAAAATGAATGAGAAAAACATTTAGATTATGGAGCTCAAAGTGTTGTGATTGAATATGTCATATTTAAGAAAAGATTATGATATTATCAAAATTAGACGGGATAAAACAAGAAGCGATTATTAATTCTAAATAACTACTGTTTCCGGTTAATCTTTTTTAAGAGTCGTTCGGGCAACACTATTTATTCATTTATTCAGCTGGCAATTGAAAATGTTCATTTTTGGTATTACGTTATTGTAAAAATCATTGTGAAATTTAAAAAAAAATTGTGAAATGTATGAAAAATAGATAAGAGAAAGAAAGTTGTAATAGGTCTGAATGTTCAAGTTCTTTAAACATAACTAAATCCATTCAAGCGGTGATTTAATCTTAATAGTGGTGTTTCACCAATCTCAACATAAAAACTTTTGGGTCCTTAACCCAGATTTATAGGTTGTTTTACTATGAATCTACGAATCAACAATTTTACGTTTTCTACCAATGGTCAATAAAACAATAAATTGTGAGGCTCATCTACCAAGTTATATTTCATTGGGTTTAAAGAGTTCGATGGCTTCTTTATGAATTCGAATTCTAAGGAAATACGGTTCATTCAGAGATTTTTTTAAACCTTAGGAAAATACTGAGAAAATGTTTTATTTTGATTTAAGTTTTCTAGACGATGCGGAATATTAAGGTATTTCTTTCCATGTAAGAGCAACTATTCTAGCGATGGCTGCGTACTTACAAAGGACCCGCAGCACTTCTTGTTTCATTCAAATTCATACATCATCTCATACGTGAATGCAACTAATGGTTTTGATTTTCTTGATCGTGCTATGTATTTCAAAACAAATGTCACCGGTTTTTTATTTTTAAAAAATCTACCAAACTGACAGATGGTTTACGAAAAATTTAACAAAGATTAAGAAATCATTGGAATTTCCCGTTTATATTAACTTCAACATATTTTTTTCTGGGAGAATTCATCCATTCTTCCAAATATTTTCTTTATTTATGTATACAAGAAAGAAATCTCTCTTAAATGATATTTTTAAACTAAATTACGAATAATTACCCATTTTAACTCTGAAGCGAGAACCTTTCTTTAAAATAAAATGAAATTCGTAATTTATCGTTAATGAAATAAAAAACACAAATTTCTTAGAAGCAAAGGACTGAAAACATTGAAAAATGAGATTCTTTATAATTTTGCTACAAGTTCATTAGGCTTTACAATTTGAAATTACGAGGTAAAATGTTGGTATTTTAACAGAGCGATTGAAATCAAGATGATACCGAAAAAAGTGGTTCATCACCATTTCTAATTGTGTATTTATTTATTTATTTACAGTGCAAATATCTTTAAATATCATATTTTTAAATTTTTCTTCATTCATTGATTTTGATGGTTATATAATTTGGGGCTTTTTTGGACCACATGCCCGTGATATGATGGTCGATAATAATATAGAATAAAACATCAGTTCTTTTGGTGTCATCAAAAATATCCGCTACTTCTGCATTTTGGTTACCTAAACTGTGCATGCATGTTATATACTCAAAGTTCGTAAACTAATTTGTGTCGACATTATAGTTGCAACAAAATACATTTAAAACCAATTTGGAATAATGCAATGCTGATTTACAATAAATAATCTTTCCGCTGCAGCCTGTTTGGTGAAAAACGTTCCAATGGTATCCCACCGTCAATAGTGGAAGGCACCACAAAAAAGTAAAGTAATCTAGTCAAATAATCGACGAAACATAAAAATGAAATAGGTTTAAGTTCTCCGTCTGTTTGCTGATGGACACTGTAATGCTGTCCGAAACGTTGGCTAAAGAAGGAGGTACGTAGCATAACACCCCAAAAACAACTAACGAAAAAGGTTTAAGATTTAAAATTGAAAAACGTATTTTACAAACTAAAATAATTACAATTTACCCAGCTAGGAGCATCAATCTATCTGACAAATTAATTAATGACTATTTATTTATTTCAAAAACATACGGCACAACATGTGCCATTGACATAATTATATTTATATATATTATAATACAATAACATAAGAAAGTGACATATAAATGTAAAGTTAAATATAAAAACAAAAGGTAAAAGAAAGGAGTTAAGGTAATGAGTAGTAAATAGAATTATGATGTATAAAATGAAAGTATAAAGTAAAAGTGTAAACTATAAAATATAAAGTATAATGTAAAAGTAAAAAGTTAAGATAAAAAGTTGGAAGGCAGGAAATAATATAAACTATAAGTTACCTTTGTAAATAATATAAATTACAAAAGTTATAAATACAAAAAAAGTATGACAAGTAAACAGTAAGAAATGCTCTTAGGAGTCAAATATTGAAGATAACCAAAAATTAAAAAAAATATATAATAAATAAAAGGAAGGTATTACGCAGTATACAAAGCGATATGAAAAGTAGGTAACTATGATATGTTTCTAAGCCATAGGTAGGACATAATATTATGGTTACATGATTATTTATTTATTATGATCACGTAGTAGTACTAGCAGATAAATTTTGTCTAATGCATCTTTTGTATGATGACAGACTTTCGGCATGATCGATATGAGCAAATTCATAATGATAATTATCTATCTCATCAACTACAGATGCAAAATTTATTGATGACGTCTGGTGTTTGATTTTTTGTAACATTTATTTAAAATCTTTGTGTGTAAGTAAACTATACTTAAAACTTTAATTTTAAATGAAATGGTTTACGGAAAAAAGATTTTATAATATCTATTAGGTAGGTATTAATATTTTAATTGGTTCTTAATATGCTTCCTGCAGAAATGCCTAGGGGCTTGAAGGTTTATTGCAATGCCACAAGATTATGTGCTTATTTATCCTTGATGAGGAAAACGCAGCCAAAAACCTCCGCGGTAGATTAATTCTGTTAATATTATTTTCAAGTGCTTTTTAATAAAAAAAGGGTAAGTAAATTTCCCCAGCGGAAAAACACAAGATGAGTGTAGAATTAAATTTCAAGAAAAAAGAAGAACTGTAAATTCTCGCCCATCTAAAGAAATAATTTCCTTGGAGCTATTAAGTTTCAACATGTGTTTCTTTTATTAATAGTTGCTTTTGACGTGGTGGGCTGGAAAAATGCCAAGAAAGGGACTGTTACCTTTTTTTTGTGAAAATAAGAGGTTCTTAATAAGATTTGTCTTCAGTTGTTATACAATGTACCTGTTTCAAAATCGATAGTATTGGGAAGTATTATAATTCTACTAGCTGACCCGGAAACGTTATTCTGCCATAAAAAAAATCTGGATAGGGACACCCTAATCACCTAGCGGGATGAAATATTCTCACACCTACCAAATAAACATAAAAATCGGTTTCGGGGGAATGCGACCAAAAACACCGTGACACGAGATTTTTATATATATATATATATATATATATATAGACTAGCTTTTGCCCCCGGCTTCGCTCACATAGTTTTAGGGGGGTTTCCACTCCGCCTCCTCCACCTTTCCTATCCCCACTCCACCCCCCCCTCCCCCTCTAAACAAACCCCCCCCCCACCCCTCACTCACCCCCTCTCCCCGCCACCCCCCTCCCAACTCCACCCCCTCACCCCTCCCCCCCTCACCCTACCATCGCCACCCTCTCCGTAACTGTTACATTCATGTTTCAAACAGCTCGCGTGCCACCTATTGCAATTTTTTTATACAAATTTTATAATGCCAGAGCTCTGGTCTATAGCCTATATGTTATTCTGATGCATGAGCTATATTATTGTAAAGTTTCATTTAAATCCATTCAGTAGTTTTTGCGTGAGAGAGTAACAAACATACATACATCCATACAAACTTTCGCCTTTATAATATTAGTAGGATTATCTGAGGGAACTACCATCAAACATACTAATTTCGGTTATGAGTCTGTGTTTGTACCCCTGATTCATTGGATTTGCTTTGAATTTAAGTATATTTTATTTAAATTGGAACAGATTTTGCAAAGAATTTAGACAGTTATTCCAAAAAAAACGAGTGTGCTTTAGACCACAAAACTGAAGTAAGACTTCTGCTCAATCTATACGATAGGAAGAGAGAAAGAAAATGTGCGCGCGTACTGCTCTCTTTTGCTCCTACAGTGTGATTCAGACAATAGGCCTGCACTGTGTAACGTAACTGGCTATGAGAGAAAGAGAAAAAGAAAATGTGTGCTCGCACCTCTCTCTCACAGCGTTTGCCTCGCTTTTCGTAACGCTCTCGTCACGCATTCGCCAGCTTACTCCCCAAGTCAAGCGTGCGTAAAAAAGTTTTTCTTCTTCAAAAAAAAAATTCATTCTAAAATTGTAGAAAAGTCAATGGATATGGCTAACAAAAATTAATATATATTTCTATATTATAACTTGCATTTAGTACATGCAATCATGCATAAAAGCCAATAAAAATATGTGTTTGTATTTCTTAGTCGAATTATGGTTACAGTCAAATATGAACGAAGGGGATAGGGTCGAATTAGCTCAGTGGTTAAGGCTAAGGTCTCAGGTTTCAATAAATTCATTGATGTTTGATCTGTCTTGGCTGATGATTTAAGACTTGGTGTCTAATTTATATTTGGGTTAATTTGTGTTCTGTTTAATGGCCAGTTGAGTAGCTTTATTGCAAAGTATTTAAAATATGTATGACCTAAAGTTGTTTAAGCGAAAGGGATAAGTAAGAAATTATACCCTTTGGTTCTTTGGTTCAAGAGCAGTTTGGACATTGTCAAAAATAGTTCTGTATTTGAAGAGGTATGTTAGTATGTTTTTGGCGAAAAGTTGGCTAAAAGTTGCTAACTAGTTCAAAACCGTTCTATGGCAACTCAACAAAGTGGCACTCCAAGACCCCTTTAAAAATCATTAAAAGTGGTAATATATATATATTTTTAAATAGTGCATAACCTAACCTGACATAACTTTCAAACATTACTTTTCAAAGGAGTTTTCTAAGAGCATTGTTGAGTCCGGTCACCGTTCAAAACATAGATTTCCCTAAAGATTTCAACTGAACTGCTTATGATCGGTAGTTTTGGAATAATCTTTAAAATTAGTTTCCGAGCTTTGAAGATTGGATCTATTGTGGCAGACTTAGCTCCGCCATGAGCTATATAGTACCGTACCCGATTAAAAATTGACATGATGCACAATAAATATTTTTGAGTTGATTCCAGTCAAGCGTGTTGCCATGCCTAAGTTTATTTGCTGTAGTTTGCAAGTGTTGGAATAATACTTATTATTTAATGCCCATTATTTAAATAACAATGTGTTTAGGTTTGTTTTCGGGACAAAAATAGCTTTTTAGTTGGCTGGAAAACACTGAAACAGCGGCTTTAGAAACGGGAAGTGGTGGTGATTTCGTTTTTCCGGAAACCACGTACATAGATCTGCCCCATTTCACGAGAAAGGTATTGGAATTTGAATATGGCCACAACTCCGAACAAAGTAGGTTTAGAATAAGAGTAAAAAACTTTAACACTCAAATACACGCGCCCCCTAGTGAGACATAAATACACGCGTGTCATCCATCTGTCAGATGACTGCTCACTTATTTGTCAAAAGTGAATAGTATAATTGTTTTTTCGCAATTTTGCAGGAATATCGAGCTAGGCGAGCTTGGGGAATAGTAGGGCGGGGGACCAGGCTCCCCTCCCTTCATCAAACTTATGACGAAAAAACAGAACTGGTCATCTGTGAGATGACACGCGTGTATTGGAGTGTTTTAAATAGGTAAAGATAAGCGAACGAGTTTTGTCATTATAATTATTCAGAGTGCGAATCATTTAACACATATGAACGAAACGAGGTACTAATAAATATTCTGGTCGAGCGGTTAAGATCTTTTGCAACGACTCCATGATAGGCGCACGTTCGAATCCGGGCGTGCATATATTTGCTTTAAGGTTTGAGCGTATTATTTTACATTTAAATGATAAAGTAACGAATATTTTTAAGTTTATTTTGCGGCAGGTTCAAACTGCTTTCAAACTCGCAACAATGACTTACCTATGTTACTGTTTGTATCTGTAGAGTTTTGTTTGTTATTTGGTTTTTAACGTTCTCAGTTATCACTGAAAATCCTGGCAAAACCGAAAATATTAATTTTTTAAATGTAAGGGCCTTGTTTGGTTTTTAATCTCTAACTTTAATATCAAAGTTGTAAATATATTTCACTAGAATTAAGTCTTAGTCGTAAGTCACTAGCTACAAGTCTTCGATGAAAATCACTGGTTATAATTATAAATCTTAGTTGTAAGTTAGTCAATGTGCATTAATTTTTATTTTGTTTAATATCCCTATATACATATATATATAATATCCCTTGAGGTGATTTTTCACGAAAACGGCGTAATATAAATCACAGCCAAATATTATAACTATCTCCCTCCCATTCCCACATTCTTTAACCTCACAACATAACATCCCATTCGAAGATGAAAAAGATGTCTCAATGGTTCCAAATAGATGGGAACATTTGAGACATGCGCGGTATTCTTACTAAAAATAAATCTATTGACGCCTGATACACCATGCTTCTCGAAATTTAATAAACTACATAGTTTTGTAGGTTGATGTTTTTCAAGGAATTATGAAAAATGTCTAAGTTTAGTAATTTTTAGTAGTGGGTATAAGTTGTGATTGCGCGAGTAATAAAGATTGGTGAGCTATTTGCTGCATTAGTGTTGTTGGCTTCTATAGGAAAGAAGTGTGCCCGGTACGCCTCATTGGAACATTTAAACTGACGACGGATAGCAATTCGGGACCATCTATTTTATTATTTAGCAGATTATTTAGAAACAACGGATCTATTTTTTATTTTTTTTATTTATCATGGAAAATCAACAGATATTTTACACTTATAATAATAACATTAATAATATACATAATATCCAATGACAGATTTTCACACTTTTTAATTATCATTAAAAAGGAAAACAAAAAAGTAAGGGATCTGACAAAGATAGTCTTTTTCATAAAGTTAACATAATATTATTTGTTATAAATGTATACCATATCGAACCTTGTGTGCGATCCGTAAAATTGCGTTCCTACCAGGTTTTTTTTTACTGATTCGTCGAATACGAATGTTTACCGTGTAAATTTACCAATGCGGCTATTTCGGAGTAATAACATCTTCCTTGAAAAGTGCTATATTTCTTCTGCGAATAGCGGCCTTACTTTCCCTACCGCCTTATCACGTAATGAGAGGTTTACATTGATATAAAACACACAATAAAGTTTACCTACAACATAATCATATAAGGAAAAACATAAAATTTATTTCTATCTTACAATTTTTGGTGAAATTCCACTATAGTAATATAATAAAATACACATCAAACTTATTTCCACTTTATTTATTTTTGACCATAACATAATCTGACAACACTGTGGAAATAAGATTTATATATTTTTTATTATTTTATCATAATGGAATTTCACCACGAATTGTCAGTATTAAAAATAGAAATTTTAAAATATAATCATTTGAAAATAAAAATTTGCCTTCCTTTTAAGAACACATTTTAAATCACACTTTCTTATTCGATTAACATTTTTTGAAGCCTTAACCTGTCTCTTACCGTCGACTCAGGGACTGATTGAGGTGTAAGGTTTCAAATAATTTTAATCCAGCGAGCGACGAATCACATTAAGGAAGATAAATAATATTCTAATCATATCCTTGTACGTATACTTAATCATAACTTTTTGCCTTCGTAAAGATGTTCATGACATCCTCATTCATCACGAATCCAGTCTCATAACATAGCCTAATTCCGAATGCCACAGACTCACTGCCTCCAGACGGGAGCAGCTGGGACTCTAGTTATAAAAAATATATATATATTTGACATCGTTAGCCGTAAGTCGTTAAAATAGTTTGTTTAACGAAATAATTAGTAGTAAGAGCATTGTAGAAATGTATACTAAATTTGTACAGCGCCCTTGAGGTGATTTTTCACGAAAACAGCGCCATACAAATCATCCATACTATATTATGTCTACATAATTAGGCAATTTGATTAATTTTAATCACTGCACCACTGGATCATGGTGCCTCTGATCACGGTTGTCTCTATAGCTCGGTGAATTGGAGTTCTGGAGGCGTTGCCCGGTTAGCAATATATTCCCATATTCAAATCCCGGTGGTGGCGGAAGCACTTTTCCGTTAGCAAGAAATATTGATTTTATATTTATGAGTCAACCAAGCCTAAGATAATTTCTTCGTATGAAAGGAAGCATAATAAGTAACGGTAAAAATAAATAAATAATTTTCCAAATTGACCCAACAGAAACATAATAAAAAGAAACTAGGCACATGGAAAGGCGATTATTGGAAAGGAAGAAAAATAGCAGAATACTTTATTTTTTAAGCTTTAAAAGCATGCCAAATATGTTGGAAAGATGTTCAGAATACTGTGAAACGTGTGACACTGAGGACGGGTTGTTTCAAAGAAATTCAAATGTTAAATTGTCATCAAATAGCGATTTAGCGCCATTTCATTTTTTTTTTGAGAGTCGAAAGGCCTCGTTAAATTCCGATTCTAAGGACAGGTTGTTTCACAGAATAAGATTTTTTTTTAAATTTCATAGTTATTTTTCAAGTTCTGTGAAAGTTTTATTCAAGTTCTGTTATTATTTCAGTTATGTGAAACAACTGGTAATAACGATATTATAATAAATTGAATGGCACCTTTGAAATTTAATGAATTGTTCAAATTCTGTGAAACAATCCGTTCTACGTCAATTTCAGCTTTTGAACAAATTGTTATTAGCAAAAGAGGATTAATATCATGTTTTTATACTTGTCAGCTTATTACAGTTTGATAGAAAGATAAAATAGGCGTTAAATGGTGACCTTACAAATGTCAAAATAAAAACTAAATTAGGCTGTACAGCCAATTGACGACAACGTTACATTTGAATTCAGTGAAAAACTGGCCATCATACCGCCATAATTAAGTCCGATTGAAAATAACTGGTAAAGGGTTCACCTAGTGCGTTTTATGTCTGTTCTCAATATGTATTTCAATGGCGCCAAACGATCGCAATATTGGCAAGGAAATAAAAAAGTCGATGAACTGCCTGGGACCTATTTTTCCAGAGATAAAAGGTTTTCAGACGGCCATAAATAGACATTCAAATTTGAAACACAATACTCTGATACCTTTTATCGAGAACTAGCGCAGACCGTAAACCACGGGATATTATAAATGTAGATTTGTGAGGCTGAAAGCATTCTTAAAATATTTGCCTCAGGATAATTGCTTACAAAAAAATAATTAGAGAGACCTTTAAAAATAACAACTTTAAAAATCATTTATTCATTTCTCAGCTACTTGAAATGTACGGAAACAGTGTATGAGTGCGAAAACGCCCGCAAATAGTGCAGAGAATTTAAAAGCGTGCCGGACCGCCATCGGTTTCAGATGAAAAAAATGCCAAAGTGGAAAAAACAATGATTGCAAATCGACGGGTGACGGTTCGGGAGCTCTGTGATATGATTCCCGATGTCAGTAAAGCGTCGATGACACAGGGCGAGTTTACAAGCTACTATCTGGGAAATTCACTATCTGTTAGTAAACTCGCCCAGTGTCATCGTGTTACTTGCTAACTAGCAGTGACTAGCAGATTGTTGACAATCTACGAAAAAAAGTTGAAAGGTCGTCAACTTAACTCGCCTACACGCTTGCTCCACTTGCTCGTGATTGGTTTATTTATGTTTCCAAAATGGCTTCCGATAAACAGCTGATTTCGACTGTCAAACATCTGAAGAATTAGTTCACGCAGGCGTCGTTATTCTTGTTACTGGCGCTAGCAGCGGCCTCAGTTTCCTACGCTTCTGAGCGAGTGGACAGTTTTGTGTGTCATCATGACAATCTCACTCGCCGATTTACCCGCTTTTAAACTTAGTAGATAGTAGCTTGTAAACTCGCCCTGTGTCATCGACGCTTAAGACCACTATTGACAAAAAAATTGGGAGACCACAAAGTCTGCCCAAGGTGGGTCAGAAAATGCTCACCGAAGATCACAAACAACAACGGGTTGAAGCAGCTCTCATATTCCTTGAGTGCTACCTACGACAACGATGGCGAAGGATTCTTGAACTCAATTGTGACTGGAGACGAGACCCGGATACACTACACGACCCCAGAGACAAAGGAACAATCCCAGTGGCATCATTCAGGTTCTCGAGGCAAAGTTTAAAAACGCATTACAGAGAGTAACTCACACCTGGCGGGTGCGGCGAGTGAAAGATCCATCGCGAATGGTTGCCACGCAGAGACTAAGCATCATAGAGGGTGCAACATGGTGGGGATTTGATAAGGGAAAACCAGGCTACACGCCAGGATTCCGCGTAGAATCATAGAATCATTCCTCGCGACCGCAGCGCCTTGGAGACCTTATTTTACGGCATGTTCTCACTGACTCTGGATAGGTGAGAGTGGTTGGAATTCTTGTGCGGTGTTCACGATGAAAAATAAATTGAATTATTTATATCTCTCAGAATCAGTCTGTAAGAAACCGTAGCTTAGATCAAGTAAGCGCGATACAGCTGTGCACCTATTACCCAAAATTAAAATCAAAAACTTATTTTAGAAACTAAAATTATGTCTATCGAACGCATTTGTTAGTTATTTTGACCAAGTCCATAAATAAAATATAACGATATGCTTTGGTGGGCGTACTTGCTTTCGTTTATCATAAATCTATGAAAGATACTAGTAGAAATTTACTGGCAGGCAAAAGCGTAATTTTATTTAGTGGTAGGTAGCACATTCAATAAAACATATAACTCAGACGGTCTGTGATTTAACAAAATAAACATATGTAGGTACATTGTTTTTATTCCCTAAGCATTGAATTACAATAATAATGTAGAAGTAATTAATTGGAATTTACAATAGTCAAACTAAAATTTAAGTCTATAAGGAAGGCGAATTCAGAATTGAATGATTAATTCTGCTCAGGCATTATTTTCATGTTTTACCTTTATGTTAACTATTGATTTCGAGTATTCGATACGAGTATCGATTCAAGTAACACGCTTGGCATGAAATTGGTTTATTTTATATCCAATTCCCATGACATGCATATGGGGTCTGATGGCATTCAAGGTGAGACATAGGACAGACTCCTCAGACACCTTAAATCTGAAAATGAGAACAATTCGTCTGAAAGTCGAATGTGAACGTAAGTAAATAACAATATGATATCAAGTTAGAAAAGGGGTGAAGAAAAAGCATTTTTTTTATTTATTTCGAGAATGAAATCAATGATTTTAAATACATAAATATCAGCGTAAATAAAGTAGTGGTGGGAACGCTATCCTCATTCAACCGGTGTTTCAATGGATGCTCCGAGGAACAAGTGCCATTGATTCCTTCAGCACCGGTGCGCAGTCTAGAAAAAAAACACCAAACGTGCGCCCAACATCTGTTCACAGTTGACATTTTCACATGAGAACGGGTCAAGTTCAACAGCTCGGCTGTGAAAAGACTTGCCGACTTCAGTGTTTCCTCCATCCTACAAGATGGGTCACTTCAAAACCCAGGTTCAATCCTTCCTTTCCACATAAAGACCCTCCACACAGCATCCCCAAAGATGACGGAGTCCCTGAGGAAGATTATTTTCTTCAGGGTCTCCTGTGTGGAGTTAGGGCCTTCGCTCATGGAGAAACTGAAAACTGGTAGGCAACTCAGTTCACGCCACAAATCATTTATCAACCTACTGAAAAAAATCGATATATTTCTGATCTGACATATCTCAAATTACTTGAAAATTTGACAGGTCATGAGCCACTAACATGGCAACTTGTCAACATGGCAATTGAAAAGCGACGGCCACGGCGACCAGCACTGATAGTCACCGCGTCGATCTTTACAACTGGTCTTTAACAAGTTGCCTGTGTGCGGGTAGCTAATGAAATTCACAATTTCCATTCCTGTGGTTAGCGATCGAGTCGCCAAATGGTTTTATTGTCAGTTTCTCCGTGAGCGGATGGCCGTAATGTAAAAAAGTGATTAATTTTTGAATGAAATGAATTTAATTTTCCACATCGAAATTGTTATAGCGAATATAGAACGCTGAAAAAAAGTTTAAAGTGTGGTTAGGTACCTTAGATTTTGAGGTACCCCTATTTGAACGAATTTTATGGTAAAGATTTTCTCGAAAACGAGAAGGTATAAAAAATATACAACAGCACCTAAATATCTAAAAATAAAATGTACCAACCATTGTATTTATTTTTAGAATACGTAAAATTTTGTACGTCAATGGATCGCTATCAGTGACATAAAGCGACAAGAAAATCTACTCAATTTATAAGGGTCGTAGTAATTTTAAAAAAGAAACAACATTTCCAACCCCTAACCGAGATATGCCTAAGGGTTCGAGAAAAAACTTACATCCTACGAGTAAATTTACCCTCCGGTGGTAACTCGTAAATCAAATACAAATAATGGATAACCAAGGGTTTGTTTTGGATGAAAGATAAACATTGTTTATACTTAGTTGAATTGTCTAAGAATTATCTTCGTTATTTATTTGTTTATTTAAATGCCATAGCTTTTACATTCAAGTGATAGGGTACATGAAATTATAAGTATACAGTGGTACACAGGAGATTATAAATAATAACAAAATAAGAATGAACATTTAACAAAGCATGCGTGATAAAAGCTAGTATTTAGGTATAGGATACTATTATGTGTTACTAAACTACTGTTACTATACTAAAAAAATAATATCAATGTTATAATAACAGAGAACATAATATTTAGATTGGATTATTTGGAATAAAAAAGATGTAAACAAATGGGACTTGTCAGAAAAGTTGTCAACAGTATTTATAGACACTAAATAGAGTAAATTTTTATCGAATTAAATTAATAAAAATAAAACAATTATTTTGTGTAAAACCACGAGTTTTTATTAATTTATTTACCGACCGGTTTCGCTTTGCTCAAGCATCATCAGGGTACAAATTAATACTTAGAGGAAATACATAGTGTGTATTTTTTCATTAGTCTGCATAATTGTCTGTCGGTTTTTCCCATTTGCTTCGTACTAATTTAACTGTATCCTCAATTTTTTTAAATATTTTTATCTTGTTGTCTCCCTTTGTATTTATTTATAAGCACATTCATTCTATCTATTTCTTGTTGAAGAATTCTTTAGCACCGTCGTGATTTGAAACTTGATGAAATGAAAAATAGCGACACTAAAAAGAGAAAATCACTAACATCTATGGGATTTAGCCTGCGAGAGAAGGAGATAGTATAATAGGTCTCCTCTTTGTGGGGTGCTTCGTAGCATATCTGTCTCCTCTTTGTGTGGTGCTTCGTAGCCTATCTGTCTCCTCTCTGTGTGGTGCTTCGTAGCCTCCCCACTCTTGTCTACTTGAGGGTTTCACTTCTACCGCGTGTGAATTGCGCACTGTTTTTTTTAGTTTTAATTTGTACCCTGATTATGCTTGAGAAAAGCGAAACCGGTCGGCAAATATTATTAATAAAAACTCATGGTTTTACACAAAATAGGTATTTTATTTTTATTAAATATGTCAAACCACAAACTTATGGCTTTCTACAATAATTAAATTAGTTTTAAAGATTTTTACACAAAATCGAAGGAAAAGTAGTGTTTGCCAGAATTTATCTCGATAGCAAGAACGTTTTTCCATAACGAACCCAAAATTCAATCTCACAAATGTTCGTATGTCAACGTACGAATCAAATTTATGGATCCTTCAAAATTTTTGGTACTCAAGGTCACCCAATATTATCTTTTCTTGATTCTGTCAGGAATATTTCAAATAATAATTCGGAGGAGACCTATGGGGTGGATACCCCGGTTTTACAGATCGTAAATCATCGCTTCGACAGCGGATTTTGAAGAGCAATCTATCATTGGTGACCCTCTCCTAAGATAGTTTATTTTCTTTTCATAATATTATAAAGTACAAAGTGATTTTAATGAAAACTTTATCTATTTTTAAGAAAGCAGGCATGTTTAACGTAATAAAAAATCAGTTGATCTACTAGAAATATATTTTTTTGAATAACCTTAATTTGTAATTTTTAATCATTGGAGACAATTTATTAGCGACTGTCAAACGAAAATTTGGGAGAGAAAAATCAGAAAATGATTCGGTCGCATCTAGGACTTGAACCCAGAAATATATCCTTGCCGGGCTCTGCTCTAACCACTGGGCTAATTCGACCTTAGTATTATTAGTTCTTAGTCAAAATATGGTACAGTTAAATAAATTACTGCTCTTACCACTGAGCTAATTAGCTCAGTGGTGCAGAGCCCTAACAAAGCTTGGGTTCAATACCAGGCCACATGGTCGATCAATAAGGGCTGACAGGAAAACTTTCGGTAACTCACCATCGCTCCCTAGACAACTGCAGATCGCTAACGTACAAACCGTTAGCGATCTGCGAACTGTCTCGACACAGGTATATCCTAGTGAGACAGGCATCGAATAATATAATTTAAATATACCTTTTTTTACAGTGAATACCGCACAAGAATCTCAACTGCTCCCGTCTGGAGCCATGGCATCCCCAATTCGGGTATGTTGTGAGGCCAAAGGTAGTGGGGAGGGGAAGGAGGTGGGGAAGAGGAAGGTTGGGAAGTACCTGGCTATTCAGATCTGGTCACCAAACACGGCTAAAGCCATTTTCAAGCAACGTTTCAATTCTGAATGGTGGTCTTACACCAAGGCGATACTGATAGTATCTTCCACTCTGGAACATGCCGCAAATACACTTTATATTATTTTAAATGAATTAATTGTGAAATAACACAAATTAATCAAATAAAATTTATTTGCGCATGCCGGGTTCGAACCCGCGACCTCCGGATTGTGAGTCAAGAGTCTTACCCACTGGACTACGGAGGTCGTCAAACACCTTATGTAGATAAATAAATAAATAAAATGAAGAAAAAAAAACAGTTGACGTCGACTATATCTATATATTAAGAACACTTAGTCATTGTGAACCGTTACTTATTCGTTGGCGATCTCCAGTCGTGCTAGGGGACGATGAGAAGTTACCGAAAGTAATCCTATAATCCTGTGCTAGGGTTCCTGGTTGCTAGATACTCTTTTTCTGATTTTTCTGTTTCAAATTTTCGTTTAAGAGTCGCTTATATTATTGTCTTGAATGATTGACTACAAAAATCTTAAAACTGAATTTAATACAATGTTACCATCACGATTTGACATGATTTTTTAAAAATTATTTTTTAATTTACATATAAACTCCAAACAGAATGTTGTTTTTTGAGATGCTGAGTGGAGGATCTTTTTGAGGAGCGGAAGGAGTAAACAGTATGGGTTTGGAGAGACCTAAGACCGCGGAAACACCGAGGTCGGCAAATAATTTCCCATCTCTTTAGAGCACAGGCGTCGGGTGGGAATGCTATCCTTGTTCTACCGGTATTACAATGGAAGATGCTCCGAGGAACTAGCATCATTGATCCCTTCGGCACCGGTGCATAGTCGGGAAACACGCCAAACGCGTGCCCAACATTTGTACACAGTTGACATTAGTCACATGAGAACGGGTCGTTTCTTCGACTCGTTCTTATGTTCAACAGCTCGGCTGTGGAATGATTTGCCGGCCTCTGTGTTTCCTCCTTCCTACAACATGGGTCTCTTCAAGACCAATGTTCATTCCTTCCTCTCCTCAAAAAGACCCTCCACACAGCATCCCAGATGACATAGGCCCTGAGGGAAATTATTTTCCTCAGGGCCTCCTGTGTGGAGTTAATGTAAAAAAAAAAAAAAAAAATTATTATCCCACAGTATTATCGTAATAATTCTATGATATTGTCTATGCCTACTTCTACGGGATTAACTTGATAATGTCAAGCACTTGTTAATCGAATGTCAACCAGAGTGGTTAATAATTAATATACCAATTATAATGATGTTTTAATATTTTTTACGTGAGCTCCACACAGGAGACCCTGAGGAAAATAATTTCCCTCAGGGCCTATTTCATCTTTGGGCATGCTGTGTGGAGGGTTTTTTTTAAGAAAAAGAAGGAGAGGAATGTTCTGGGAAGGAAACGGTTTAAGGGGTGGGTAGGAATCTGGGGTTCAGTGTGTCTTGATCATCCGCCTTCAAGACCTAGACAAACCTCACCCTATGAACCCGGGCACCCCTGCTAAATCACCAAACTATTGCAGAGGTGTTGGTTATCCAATAAAGGTTCCCGGGGTGGCGGTACCCATTCCCGCTTCCCAAATTGTATATAATTAATTTTGCAATTATAATCGTGTTTTAATTAAACACGATCGAGTTGTTATTTACATGTTATTATAACTGTTATTTTGTTTGTTTATTTGTTACAGGTTTCCACATGAGTATTATATACAAGTGAAGTGATTTGAGAGATGATAATGAAAAATTACATTTCAAGAAACAAGTAATTTAGGTGGAAATAGGGAAGGGGTGAGATATAAGCATAATTAAGTATAGTAATAAAAATATGCACAAAAAATTTAAAAAAAAAGGGTTTGATGAATGTCAACCGTATACAAATGTTGGGTGCGAGTTTGATGTGTTTCCTGAGTAAGCACTGATGCCAAAGGGACCAATAATGCTAGTTCCTCGAATAATCTTACATTCTAATACCGTTAGAATAAGGACAGTATCCCCACTGATGCCTGTGCACTAAGGATTGCAATTCGTTTATAATAATAGTAATTTTTGACTGGTCAGTGGTTGAGTGGGCATAGCGCTTGGGTCCCACCCGAGCGTCGCGTGTTCGATTCCTCGGCTGGCTAAGTCCTCCATCACAACACAAGCAACATTTTCGGCTTTCTGTGGTGGTAGTAGGAGATTTTCAAACATTGTTGGGTTATTCGTAACCCGGGAATGTTTGTCTTTCTTTTAAAAAAAATAAGAAAATAATACGTAATAATAATAATTTAATAAAGAGGAATCTATCAAAAGGACAGCCCGGTTCTGCACAGAGTCAAATCATGATTTTAATTGTGTGAAAGTGTCATGCCATTTCACCGCAAGGATAGGTATACAGTGAGAATAGCTGGTCACACAATGTTGTCTTGGCGAATACTCCTTACTTCACCTTTTTTTGAAGTAAAACTTTTTTACGCACGCTTGACTTGGGGAGTAAGCTGGTGAATGCGTGACGAGAGCGTTACGAAAAGCGAGGCGAACGGTAGTTGCGAGGGAGATTAGTGAAGATAGAAAAAGAGAGAGTTACGTTTCATATATTACTGTAGGGACATGAGAGAGAGATGCGAGCACACATTTTCGTTCTCTATTTCTCTCATAGCCAGTTACGTTTCGTATATCTAAGACACAGTGCAGGCCTATTGTATGTATCACACTGTAGGAGCAAGAGAGAGCAGTGCGCGCGCACATTTTCTTTCTCTTTTCATATCATATAGATGGAGCTAAATGATGTTCACCGTGGGGAGGGTGCACTCATTCCCAGCCTTACTTCGCCACCGACTAGCCAGCTTCTGGAGCAGGATACGGACTTCAACCAATATCATTGTCGTGGCTGCATCCCAGTGGCTCAGTTCCCCAATAAATGAGCGATGGATGCAGATGATGAGGCGACCTCCATGATGGACGATCCCAAAATATCTTTTTATCTTTTTATTTTTAATTCTGTCTACTTATTATTTATTTTTATTTTATGCGTATTTTTTGTTATTTGTGTGATGAATTTTGTTTTCATTTTATGTTTTAATTAGGTACCTACCTAATATTTAAACATTTTTATAGTTAAAATAAATGAAGACAATATAAGCGAAACTCAATCGAAAATCTGGAAACAGAAAAATCAGAAAAACATATTGACACCTCTGGGACTCGAACCCAGGACCTCTTTCCGGGCAAACGATATGAAATAAAGAAGTTTTACTTCAGTCGTGTGGTCTAAAGCACACTCGTTTTTTTTTTTTTTAAATTCAAATTCACTTTGGTGTGTCATTTTAATTAAATGAAAACAAATCACGTTACATACACCTTGTGGATCACTAATTCGATATTTCAAAATGTAATTATAATGAACCGCGGACCGTCATGCTTCCCGGTGTTATTTTATAGCATATTTAACATGTAAAACACGGACACGTGTAAATAATATTAAATTTATGACAATCATTCGTAGGTATATTGCTTTCCCCATTATCTCAAAATTTTGTACTTGGAGATGTCTGACTAATCAACTGGACAATCAATTTTTTAAAGTTATCTTGAATCTACTTTCATAATAATAAGATTTCTGATTAACTTTCTTAACTAATTCAGATCATGTAATATTTTGTGACTTCGTGACTTGGGGGTTTATTACCCCAAACTTTCAGTGTTTTCAACCAAGTTATAGTAGATATTATTTGTATCAGTCCTGGTTCACAGAAAAAGTAAATCAAGTCTGTTAAGTCGGTTACTACAAAAACCTTATTATATTTATTTACCATTTCGCTTGTGAATAGCACAATACGTCTAAGAAAATACCTACCCAGTTTTGTACAAGTTTCATTTTGACGACGTTATTTTCTTAGATCAAATAACTGTGAAATAAAATTTCTTAAAATTTTTTTTTGCTAGAATCATATTTTTCGGGTAGTACCTACATTGAGAAACACCAGTTAACAGAAGATCGCGTAATAGCGCCCATACTTCCATGGTCGATGTCCAACCCAATGCCACAATGTAAAACATCAGATCTTTAAAATCTAACCTTCTCCCCTGGCTCCCTTTACATGCAAACATAAACCCGCCAAATATCAGGCGAGAGATTACACTGAGGCATTAACCATTGAGGATTGGTCGAAGCACTGAGGAAATAGAAGCGCTGCAATACCTTTGAATGACGGTGTTGTCGTCTCTCACACGACATGCCGCTTGAGGTCTCGAAAATTCTTCTATATGGAAGGAGAGCGGCTCCTCCGTTTACCTCTCATTTCAGAAGATAAGTGGAAAACTAAGTGGTAATCGGCAAACGTGGGAAATAACTATCATTTACAAAACTTCATTGATAGACAGTGTGGGTTCTAGTTGCCTCGCAAACTCATATCAACTATCAATAGGATAAGGTGCTCCCATAGCCACAATGTCCACAAGATGCCTACAAGGGGAAATAAAGAGTCAGCGATGTGTGAATGCGGTGCAGTGCAGACCACAGAACTTGTAGCCAACGAATTTCCTGTTAGGATCAGGGTTGCCAGGTGTTTGGTATTCTACCGAACCGTTCGATATTTTAGCACCGTGTTCGGTGTTCGGTATGACAAAAATACCGAAGTATGGGCGGTTCGGTATTTTTTTCCGATTAATTTTTCTTCCTAATAAGCGATTCAACTATCAAATTTGACGCAATCCTTACTTAGTTTGTGCAATGTTGCCGCTTCTTGCACGCGCTCACTGTTTTCAAGCCACTTCGCGGATTAGTGTTACACATTAGGTGACTACGTACTTGCGTAAATGTGATTATTCAAAATAATTTGACTGCTTACATTGTTTCAAAGTCCAACAACTCACCCCCCCCCCCCGGCGGGGGATTTGGAAAAAATTTCATGGTGAAATCTAGGGAAATTTCACCATGAAATTTTTTTTGCCCACTGTTCGGTATATTTTTGGAAAAGACCTGGCAACCCTGGTTGGTAATCATGAGGTCCAAAGGACGCCTGAGGCCCTAGACTGGCTCTCAGATCAAGATATCCCTATATGACCTACTCCACCATACAGAAGAAGAATAAGAATAGAAGACCAAAGATCGAGAGATCTCTGGGAAATCAACGATTTAATTCTAACGACAGTTATGGCTCAAGATTTCTTGAATGACGCACGCCAAAAAAATCATAATATAAAATCAAAGACTGTCTAAGAAAAATAAGTAGGTATTCAATACAATGCTCGTATAACAAATGTTCTCTTTTATTCTTCAACCATTTTACTTTTCTTATCTCGAAGTAATATTAATAAAAGGAAATCTGATACGACCTTACGCCGTATTTTACTAGCAAGCGAAATGGGCCGGTGAAAAAATAACTCAGCCGGCTCCAACAACTTAAATAAGTTTTTATTTTATCAGTAATTCAGTCACATAAAGAAGAAAACAGTATCAGTTGGATATAGTACATACTTTATTTAGATTAATACACTGATTAGAAAAAAAAATACTGGCCAGTTCGCAAAAACGCAAATAGTCGTAAGATTGACATAAAATTTAAAATTTTTATTTAAATTCAGCGTCAATTTGTTTTTTTTTACGATAAGGTTAAATCTAATATTCATAATTTGCGCTTTCGTAGATGGCGTTAATTTAATTATTTTAGGGAAAGGTACTTTTTGAGAGTTATGCTGTGAAGTGTAAAGTACTAAGATTATAAGATCATTATTTTTTTACACCTGTAAATATGCAGTATAATAATATCAATAAAAAAGTTTTGTTCTTATAAAAACCCTTGGTGATTCAATACATAATTGTACTTGCATTCCTTTCTTGAAAGAATTGAATGTGTATACGGACAAAACTATTTAGTCACATTGCATACGTACGGGCGCAAATACACAATTCATCTTAATATTTTAAAGCACAACTTGGAAAAGGGGTTTTTTTCTTAAATAATTATATTTCTGCCATCTATGAACGAGCAGATTATGAATTTTTTAAAGTTTACTCTTAAATGCCGATTCTAGGTGCGTTTCAGCTTTCTATCAAATTGTAATAAGTTTGACCTGAGTAACTTAACAACATGATGGTTGTTCTCAACTGCTTATCACAATATGTTCAAAAGCTGAAAAAAATCAGTGTTTAATAATAGTAATAATAATTTTATTTTTATTTATTTTGAGTGATCAGTAGGATTTATTGGTCCAGCTAGGAGTTATACCGAGCCGAACCCTCTGATATGAAAATATCTGGAGTCGGTGAATTATTTTCCCATTTAGTCTCTGGTAGGTTGACATGTTGTTCTTGTATTATTTTGTATTTATTATTCTTATACAGTTCACATGCATAGCGTGAATTGATGACGATCATTGTGTGGGGAAAAGTGTGTGGAAGGGTTTAGTTTTTCCTGTGGGGAAGATTTAACCCAGACATATTAAATATTTCCCCAAAAGCAGTTAAATTGTATTTTTTTTTTGCCTATTTGAATATGTTTCAAGTAAATCCAGTCACTAACTATCTAGACTCTTGCCTGGATTTAATTTTCACTAGCATACCAAATGTCGTAGTAAGTGAAGCTGATGTCTCTTTGTTACCTTTGGATAAATATCATCCATCTCTCTCTATTAGCAGGGGTGCCCGGGTTCATGGGGTGAGGTTTGTTTAGGTATTGGAGGCGGATGACCAAGATACACTGAACCCCAGATTCCTACGTACCCCTTAAACCCTTTTCCTTCCCAGAACTCTCCTCTCCTTTTACTTAAAAAAACCCTCCACACAGCATCCCCAAAGATGACATGGGCCTTGAGGGAAATTATTTTCCTCAGGGTCTCCCGTGTGGAGCATATGTACAAAAAAATATAACATTACATATTTTTTCAAATTTGATTCCTTGAAACCAAATGTCTCTTATCACTACACATATCTTAACGGCGACTATTTCAATACGAAAAAATATCCCTCCCAGATTAATTGGTCGACACTATTTTTAAATTATGATATTAATGACGCTGTACTTAATTTAATGAATGTGTATAACATGCTGTAGATTTGTTTGTTACTCTCAACCCAAGTTTTCAAATTGATTTAAAGATTGAGTTTTTAAACAGTTAATAATTGAAAAAAAAAACTCATAAATTATTTAAAGGCACTGGCAAATTTACATTTTATATTGACATTTCTATTAATTCATATGTGTTAGTATTAAGTTTTTAATGGACAATAATTGTCCGTAAATTAATAAATTACAATTAGAAAAAGTCGTAAGAAATAAAAAATGGCTGATTTATAAAGCGCCGTTTTCGTGAAAAATCACCTCAAGGGTACATTTTCAACTGTTAAGAAACAAAATGGCACTGAGTGGCCATTTGATGGCGATGTTATATTTGAATTTCTGCGAAGCAACTGGGTCTTTATGATATTTCTCTGGACATGCTTGACAAATATTGATCTTTTTGCTTGTAATAATTTTCCCATCATCTGGAAGGACAGATGTGCAAAGTTCACCGTACAGTAGTCCCAGCGAACGATCGTAATCGCCATCGCTCATCGCTCTAGTATCGTCATCGCTCTAGTATCTTCCGTCTTTTTAGTTTTCAAACAAGACGCCTGAGAAGAAAGAGGATGAACGTCGATGATGTCCGTACGAGCTCTGGCTGGGATTAGTTTGAGAGCGGAGTTTTGTATATTTATTCGTACGCAGGATTCACACTGAATGGAGAACTGAATGCGATCCCTGAGGCGTATTTGAAGTAAAACCATGAACCTATGACCGTGTTAAAAATGGGGATGATTCGAAAAGAACGCAATCGTACAAAGAAAGAAAAAGAAAGAAACGCTGATTCGGTTTTTACACTGTAGAGCGTAAGAACGAGAGCTTAAGTAATTATAATTTAACGCGAATGTGAACTTTAGAAGAAGTCTGAAATGCCCAAGGAATCAAATACTTATTGAGTCTAGCAATGTCAAGAGTCAGAACCGAAGGTTGTGTATGAGACGATGTATAAATGTGAATGAAGCAAGGAGTGTATGTCAAGAACTAATTGTTTGACGGAACATCCCTGCGAGAAAACGGTGTGGTGCTTAATGAGTTACAAGTAGTTAACAAACCGAATAGACAGATTGCTTAAACAAAGTTGTCATAAAAAACCAAGGCTAGCTGTATACAATGGAGTTTTGAAACCTACCCTGTTTTTAGATATGATATCGATGTACGAAACTGGTAGAAGAAGGAATAAAGTTGTCTAAGTAGAAGTAAAATCCGACGAATGTGTGGTTAAAGCATGCACCACCATACGACTAATGAGAATCTGAAAGCGTTTATAAAATAGTGTCTCGGGATCATCGCCCTTCAAAATTTTACTTAGAGAGAATTAGAGAGTAGATAATAGATTTACCCTTTGAAAAACACTGTTAGTAATAAACTTGTAACAAAATCCGTCAAAAATTTAAAATTAAAAAAAATACACATTTCGAATAAACAATTAAAAACTAAAAATAATCGCCTGACGGTAGGTGAGTTCCTACTTCGTCACTTTTCTGAACAATCAGTTCGACCTTTTAAACAAATTTGAGATATGAACCTGAAAAATTTCACTTCACACTCAGACAACCGAAATAAGTATTTATGATGATTACGTTCTAGAGTATAATTATAGTTCCCTTCAAACAAACCATTCAGCAAAGTAATTTATTTTATTTTGTTTATTACACTTTGTAAACAGAACACAATCAAATATCTCGCAAAACCAACTGGAAAAGTACCGACCCAAATTCCGTGCAAATAAAATAAGACAACTCGACAATACCAATATACCTAAAACACGCCATTAAATTCCGTCCTTTTCCACATATTCTATGACACTTTTTATTCTATTCCTCCTGTAGTCTGGACCATTTTTCTTCGCTTCCATCTTGACTGGCAAACACAACACAAAAGAATCACTTTCAACCCATAAATCTCCATTTAACCCTCCTACTCCCTCGTCTTGTTCTCCGCCAACGTTCTCTGGTCTCATTTTTAATATTTTTTTGCTATCTGTTAATTTTTTCATTGTGATTTATATCTGACCGCCATGAGCGGTTTTCGTAATAATCTTCTCAAAGGGAAAGAAAATAAACTCGTCTTTTTAAATTAGTAGAACAGTACATTTTCGTATAGAGCTGAACAATTAGAGGCGTTTTTAGTAGTAATATCTCGTCGAAACGTGTTCCACTATTAATTAGAATGCCAGGACTAAATTCGGCAGTGTCCGGTCGTTCGCCATTAGAGCTTAGAAAGCGTTGGAGGACAATTGGAGGTCAAAAAGTGGAACCAATATTAAAAACCAATACCGCTTAGTTTCTCATCTAAATATTATACATTAATGCGTAATCGTGGATATTTAAAAAAAAATTATAATTGTAATTGCAGAAGATGTATTTTATCTGTTAATATTTTGGCATCATGAGCTAAACAAAAATTGCATATAAGTAATAAAATATTTTGACTCAATTTGTAGTATTTTCAAAAATATTTAATCTGTATCAAAAAATATGTGGATCTACCTAAAGACGTTACTTAAGACGCGGGGTAGAAATCTCAAAGTGGGAAGCCAAACGCAAGACAATTGTACTGTTCTCGATTTCAGGTACTTTAGTACTAAACTGTCACTTGTCAAGTAAGGTCATGTCTTACCAGTAGGAAAATTGCATTTAGAAAGCGCCAAAATGCCCTCCTGTATTATGAGAAAATGTTTCCATTATACGGCAAACATTGGTAAAAGTGAAAAGATAACATTTAATTTATATGTACACACAAATTACTTATTGTTATCGATTATTATAAGCAATACAATTAATTTTCATGTTCCCCGTCCGACAATTTTGTACGTCATTTGAGAAAAAAACACACATTCTTTAATTGTCTTATGGTACGGTCACACTGAGGTCAACTTCAAACTTTGGGACGATTGCGTAGAAGGGTAGTTCATGCGTTGGAAGTTTGGCTTGAGTGTGAATGTAGCATAACTTTTTAATATACGAATAACTTTTGAATTAAGAAATTACTGAAATCAAAAGAGTGTTGCTTACTTGCCACATTATTTTAAGAGCACGTGAGACTATGGCGAGTCTATTTATATAACGTCATTGGATCTACCTAATTTTTATTCAAGTCCAAAATGCTTCCAACCAACCTTCCAATCCAGACTGTGGCATCCTCAATTGGGGTATGTTGTGAGTTTGAAGGTAGTAAGGGGAGGGGGAAGAAAAGGAGATATGAAAGACGAAAATGGAAAAGTATTCTATTCTATTCTAACTACTACAGCTCGTAGGGCTTTGAAGCAAAGAATAGACGGTTACCTCGAGAGTGTTTTCTCTTGGGGTAAAAATAATCTCGTTGAATTTAATGTTTCAAAGACCCAATCTTGTCTGATTACGTCTAAAAGGGATCGAAACGAAAATCTAGTCTCTTTCAACGGAAGCAATCTTCCGAACAGGCCCTCCATTGATATGCTTGGTGTAACCCTAAGTGACCAGCTCAGGTATGGGGGCTCCATCGAAGCCAGAGTAAAGTTAGCCTCCCAAAAGCTGGGCGTACTGTACAGGGCCCGCAGATACTTTAATAGTACACAACTGCTAACTTTGTACAAATCACAAGTACGCCCCACGGTTGAATTTGGCAGCCATCTCTGGTCTGGAGCTCCAAAATACCTGAAAAATACCCTCAACTCTGTGCAGAAACGGGCGGTCCGTTTGATAGATTCTCCTATCTTAACAGACGGACTGCAATCTTTAGAGCACAGGCGTCGGGTGGGAATGCTATCCTTGTTCTACCGGTATTACAATGGAAGATGCTCCGAGGAACTAGCATCATTGATCCCTTCGGCACCGGTGCATAGTCGGGAAACATGCCAAACGCGTGCCCAACATTTGTACACGGTTGACATTTGTCACATGAGAACGGGTCGTTTCTTCGACTCGTTCTTGTGTTCAACAGCTCGGCTGTGGAATGATTTGCCGGCCTCTGTGTTTCCTCCTTCCTACAACATGGGTCTCTTCAAGACCAATGTTCATTCCTTCCTCTCCTCAAAAAGACCCTCCACACAGCATCCCAGATGACATAGGCCCTGAGGGAAATTATTTTCCTCAGGGCCTCCTGTGTGGAGTTAATGTAAAAAAAAAAAAAAAATTCTATTCCTGACTATTCAAATCTTTGTTTTTTTTTACATCTGCTTCACACAGGAGGCCCTGAGGAAAATAATTTCCCTCAGGGCCTATGTCATCTTGCAGGATGTTGAGTGGGAGGTTTTTTAAGGAGAGGAAGTTCTGGGAACGAAATAGGTATAAGGGCTGATTGGTGTCTGGGGAGTCAGTGTGTTCAGGAGTGACGGACCTATGAATCAATCCCTCCAGCTGCGTTTTAATTCGATGGGTCGAGGAATTCTGGCTGGAGAGGTCGATAGACTTTCCTCAACCAGTCTCTCTCGATCCAGCCTGTCATGTATGACGCATCGGCCGCCAAGCCTGAACAAACCTCACCCCATGAACCCGGGCACCCCTGCTAAGTTACTAAAGGTACCGAACCACTTGGAGTGACCTACGGCAGAGGTGTTGGTTATCTAAATAGTTCCCAGGGCGGCGGTACCCATAGTCGCCTACCAAAATCTGTTCACCAAACAAAGGTAAGGACATATTAGCAATGTTTCGATTCTGAATGGTGGTCTTTCACTAATGCGATATTAAGAGCATCTACCTACCATTCTGAAACGTTGCAAGTATACCATAGTTCAATTAATAAATTGGGAATAACACAAATTAATCACATAAATTAGTATCCTTTCACCGTATCGTTTGAAGAATAGTATCAAGTTGTTTACATATATATACACTTACTTATATACACTTACTTCGTTCCGACATATCCACGATCACAAATAAAATACCTCAAACAAAAATCGAGTGCAGTTCTCACGCGGTAGAAGTGAAACCTTCACCCACACAATCTCAACCAATAGGAGTCTTGAACAGTGAGCTTATTGACAGAGCGCGGCGCTTCGTAGGTACTGCATCTAGTTAAGGTTTCATTCTTTCTAATTCTCTCGCTGGCTACGTCCTATAGATATGTGTATTTGTCTTTTTTTAGTGTCACTCGTTTCGGTTTCATCGAGTTTCAAATCACAACGGTGCTAAAGAAGTTGCACTTAAAAAACTGTACCTCTTTTGATGTGAGATGAAACTGGTCACATTCATTCACAATATCATGTTATTTTTATTTTTTATTTATTTAATATAATGGTACAATAGTACATATTTTTATACATTTATAAACATTCTCTTTTCATATAATTACTCACCAAATTATATAATATTCAAATATAATAAAATATGCAGGGTACTGCTTGCTAGCAACATTAATTATATAATCATGTACCTACAGTATTTACATTTTCTTATCTCCATGTGTAATCCTATATTACGTATGCAACCTTTTTATGGAAATTTTAATAAAAACAACATGTAAATACTTAATACAACAACAATACGTATGTGCATGTACGTGTTTATATATGCATATGTTTATATTTTTATACACATACATATCTATATAGACATCTTTTTAATAAATATAATACGTTATTTAACCGCCTCAGAACAGACTCTGTCTAGTGAGGTGGGTAAAAGAAAACTATCTACATAAATGAAAATAAAATATACGCCCGGGTTGCCGGCACTGAAATTGAAATGAATTGACATTACATAAAGTTTTTTTTCTTAAAAATTCATTAATTTACGTCTTAAACCTTTTTTTAGAGTAAAACGCATATAATACCGCAATTTAACAAAGGAAAAATAATATTTTTTTACATTAAACAAAAAATAGATGATCATATATACCATATATTTAAATATATTTTTTTAATGTATTAAAACAAATAATACATTAAAAAAAATATTTACACCTGGAAATACACCTGGAAATTGCGCAGAAAACGTTCTAGACATACGGCAATTATATGTTAAATCGCTACTAAATTACATTTTTGACGAAAAAAACAACCTTCAACAAACACAAAATATCACAAACAGACCAGTTAGACAAGCATTCAAAGAAAACTTAAAAACTCCGACGGTAAATACAAGCTTTGGACAAAGACCTATAAGAGATATAAAGACCTAAGAATCCTATAAAGACCTAAGACCCAATATCACGCTATAAAAGCATTCAACAGTCTGAAAATAAAATTGAGGAAAACAAAAATAAATTCCGACACAAAATTACAAAATGGATTAAAGACCAAAATAGACAATACTACCAAAATATCATAGCATAAAATAAAATAAAAACATACAAGTAACACACAAAACCAACATAAAACACAAACACCCACAAACACACAACACTTATTAAAAATATCGTTGTTAACCTTATATAATATTATTTATTTTTACATTTACGTTAATTTTAAATCTCGACTTTAAAATTAACGTAAATGTAAAAATAAATTTTAATTTATCTTAATCGCATGTTTTTTATTTATTTTTTCCGTTTTTTCACCAATATTATATATATATTTATATGTATTGTGTATAATTTTGTATATGAAATGGAGGCCTCAGCACGGGTAAACCACCCAGTGAGGCCAACATCATTGAATTGTGTATAAAATGTAAATATATTGCATCAAATAAATAGATAAGGAATGTAACTGAAAGAAGATACAACGGTGATACAGATACCTATATCATACGTACGAGTTTGGGACCCGGTTTTATGTGGCTTAAATTTTCGACCCCCGATCATTGGTGAAATCATTTGGTCTAGAATATTTAATTAAAAACAATAATTTCGGAAAATTTAATATTGTGGGGGAAACGAGAACAATTAATGTGTATAAAGTTATTCATTCGACTGGTTGGGTCGACTGTAACACGTGCCAGTTTTAAGAAGAAGTAAATATTACGTAGACGATAATGTAGAATACAGGAAAAGTAAAAAAAAAACTATACTTTTATTACTACTGTTACTGGTACTAGCAGAAACAAGTCGTGAAACTTAGCAAAACAGTATAAAACGTTGACGTCGAATGTTGACAATAAATTGTGATATCAATAAAGTGCTCGACAAATAATGTATAATGCTTTCTTTGACGTCAATCTAAAAGATCTTCCGTGCAACGGACGTTGGCTATTATATTGGCTATGCAGACTTTGTTTACTGCGGTCCGGTACAGCTCTACAGTAGACTGGCCAAACCACATTTTTCATGTTCTCGTGTTTTTCAACCTCGATGTTCCTTCCAGGGTCCCATCTTCCGGCAATCTTTCCCTGCCTTTATGAGATGCAAGATCTCGTACTTCTCTGGATATCTCATCACATGTCCTAGATATATTATTATCTAAAAGATATTGGAGAGAAATACCATATAGATCAAAAAATTACTATATTGCGAAAGAGATATTTTCACATGGAAATGGTTTTGCGAGCTGCTAATTCTCAAGTTAACCTAAAAATCCCTGGCAAAAAAATGAAAATATTTCGTCAAAAATATATCTAGATATCAGGCGCAGTCCGTTCATACATACTGTGGATGCTGCGCTTCCCTTCTTTTCTAGGTTTAAAATAAGTAAAATAATAACTATTATGCATTTACTCCGAATTAAAAAGCCTTGGATTAATTTGTTCTAGCCGTAAACCGCACTACTGTAGATAGGTACTGCATTTAATTAACGACACCTCCAATCTCAGAGACCAGCACAACACGACACACGGAGCTGGTCGAAATACATATCTAATATCGTAATATGTACCTACACATTCTCAATGCTCGAACGTCGCGTAAACTCACCAACACCAGCAAAACAGTGGATGCTCCATTCATTCCTCGTCCACGATGCAGGAAAGAGTGTGATATTTTTTGATATTCGCGCTTGCGCGTTTAGTCCAGCCTGACGTGGTTGAAGTAAGACCGAAGTAACTCACAAAAAACGACTTTAATGCTTATAGGCATAGTGCACAGAATAGCTTATCCGAAGCGAGCGGACTTGGTACTCGTACTATCCGAGATTAGATACGTTTTAAGATTTTCACGGCCAAAAGTATTTTCGTTATGTGTTTTTGGGGTGTTATGCCGTGTTGCTCTACCTCCTTCTTTACACGGCATAACACTCCAAAATCACACAACGAAAATATCAGAGATTAGTTTGCCTGACCACCTTTCGACAATTATTTGTAGTCTTGAATGGTCAAATCCGATTGATACATTGAATATCTTTCGGAATACCTATTTAATTCATTTAATTAGGGAACTGTAATATTAGGTCCTTACATATGAAATTCGTTTTGCCGTACTGGCAACATTGATCTCAAATATCTTCTCTTTGGTTAGGAATTCCAAATTCATACTTATACAGCTATTTACTCATGTATTTGTGTTTCGAAAATTATAATTCATTTCTTTTTCCTTCATTATTTTTTTTTCCTTACGTCACTTAGTTTACAAAATGGAAAACTTGAAATATCGCGTTATTTACGAGTACGAGTTCCACGTGGCACCAGTACTGCAGAAACGGCTCGAAGGATTAATGATGTGTATGGCGACGGTGCCGCAAAAGAAAACTGAAATACCAAAGTTGATAATGAATAATTGAAGGCTATTGTGGAAGCGGATCCATCGCAAACCACGTCCGAGTTAGCTGCAGGCTGCGGTGTTAGTGATAAAACTCAAAACTGTTTTAATCCACTTGAAGCAAATTGGGAAGGTGAAAAGCTTGAAAGGTGGGTACCTCACGAATTGAGTGTAGCAAATCAACAAACGCGCGTTGACTGCTGCGTTGAATTACTCAACCGGCACAATAATGAAGGGATTTTTTAATTTTTTTTTATTTTACATCCACCATGCTCTCCGGACCTTGCCCGAATTATCATTTTTTTAGAAATTTGGATAAATTCTTGCAAGGGAAAAATTCAACTCCGTTGGGGCAGTCCAAACCGCCTTCAAAGATTTTATTGATTCCCGTCCGAATGTTTTTTTTAGTAAAGGGATCGATGAACTACCTATGAGATAGCAAAAGTGCATAGATAGCAATGGAACATACTTTGATTAAATAAATATATTATATTTTAAAAAAATCGACTTTATGTTCCTCCCATACAAAACACCAATTTCATATGTAAGGACCTAATATTTAATGTGAAGCATACAGGTTGTAGAGAGCTAATGTGACAGAATATTTTTGTCGATAATTGCAACTTTTTGTGGGCTAGTCCCATAGACTTTTATATTTGAGATTAGTTGTATACTCCACGAATGAAACGAAAAAAACGCGAATATACAAAAAGTCACCGACCGCCACTGCTAGATAAGTATATTTCATTGGATATTTTTTTTACTATTCTTCAATGTTATATTTTGTCACTGATCTGTTTCATCATGGAACCCGTTTTGGCATCCTATGATTCCTATGGCGCCTTGCCATGATGTGTTGTAAAACTCTACAGTGTTTACTTAAATTTGTCAGATATGACTGATATTAAGGCTTTAGAGGTTGCCCTCGTAAGAATCTGAACCCATTTTCGGTGCCAGGTTTTATTTTTTGGCTGCTTTTGGCTTATTTTGTCCAACCTTAGCCTTATTTTGGTCCATTGTGTATTTTTTATTTATAAATCTGTATTTCTATTTTTGTCAATCAATCCTCAAGATGTTTGGATTGTTCAAACATCGGTTATTTATGTGTTGTTTTAGACCATGTTTGAAGCCAATCTCGGTAAGAAAACCGTTTTTCAACAAATTGTTCGACAAGTAATAAGAAATAGATTTACATATTTACCGTTAATAATAAATATTTATTCAGACATGGACAGAGGCCGAACAATCAGCACAAGACAGGGACGTATGGAGGTGCCTTAAATAAATATTTACCAATAATAATTAATGATAACCATAAATATTAAATATTTACCATAGATAATCAATATTTACCATAAATAGTCGATATTTATTATAAATAATAAATGTTTACGGTAAATAAGCAATATTTACCTTAGAAAATTAATATTTACCGTAAATAATAAATATTTACCATACATTATGTTAATAAATAACAAATGTTTACCATTATTAATAAATATTTCCCATAAATAACAAAAAATACAAGGAAAAATTATTATTTAAATTGGCTGTATTCTATATATTTATTATCAAACATACTAATGTCAGTTGTCTGTGATGTGCGTTAGTTATCCCTTCTTGAAATCTGGTTGGATCAAAAATATTAGAAACACGGATAGATCATAGATTCTCAACCTTTTTTTTTCCCACCGCCCGGTTTGTGAATATTTTTATTTCTAGCGCCCCCTAACTCGTGAATCGGAAATAGTAATTGACCATAACGGGGGCGGGGGAGTAACGGGATAGGGAAAATATTTGTGTGGATGAATGTCCCCTAATGGGATGGAATGGGGCAAGATAGGATGGGGTGATACGGGTTTCTCTGGGTCTCCTACCGCCTCACTGAAAGTCTAAAACGCCCCCCAATTTTCTGTACGTTTTTTACCACCCCCTGAAAGTCTGAAACCCCCAAGGGGACGTTATAAAAAGGGACGTTATATTTTCTTGAATGCGTCAAGCGACTTTTCCTTCAAATCAGTGAGCAATTCATAAGCGATTATCGTATTACTTTATTTTTCCTTACTTCTTACGTAGAGATGGTAACAAACATAACAAAGGATGTTTCAAAATGATAGTTTCAAACACGGATATCAGTTGAGCTAAGTGATTAAATAATAAATGTTTTACTTAAACTTTATTGCTTTTATTATTTTTTCTTTGGATATCACATTTACCTGTGCATTTATTCCCGAGTTACGAATAACCTGACACTATTTCAAATCCTACTACTAGCATAATTATAAACTGAGTTTGTTGCCTAGGTAATGATGTACGATTTACTTAGAATTCGAATTGAACTCAACTCAAAAAATGAGAAAGACCGAATAAAAACGACGATTTCACACTTCAAAAAATAATCTTTACTGAACAATTAAAACGGTCATCGTCTCGAAACGGAAACGTAAAGGACAGGCGAAACATCAAAACGCTCAGTCAAAAAATATCGCATTTTATAAGAAACTTAATTAAAAAAAAACTTTAGGTATATTTATCACAATCTTGATAGAGTTTTCGGAGTTCTGATAGATTCCAGTGTAATAATTAGTTCTAAAACATTGTTACTTTTGTCTGGGATCAGATAAGGGAATCGTTTTTCATCCCTTATTATATTTCGGAGGCTACGCAATCTTCAAAATAATTCTATGAAAAAGCGTGAAATACTTTTAAAACTGTCCGAGAGATGGCGTTCTTTAATTAGAAAAGTTACGCGGGACCTTTGTCCGAAAGGAAGAAGAAGAAGTTACAAACAGAAAATGAAAAGGAAACACAGTTTTCTTGAAATAATGAAATCTTGTTACTTATTTTTATTTTTTTAATTTTTTTTTTAATTTTTAACTTTATGAGTAAAACCTCAAATTGTAATATTTAAATAAATGAAGATAATATAAGCGAAACTCAATCGAAAATCTGGAAACAGAAAAATCAGAAAAACATATTGACACCTCTGGGACTCGAACCCAGGACCTCTTGCTTTCCGGGCAAACGCGCTCACCACTGCGTCACGGTGTCGATATGAAATTCAGTCATGTTTAACTATACCATACTTCGACTAAGAACCACCTACATTATCTTCATTTTCTTTAACGCATATATTATTGGCAACTATCTTTATGTTTGATTGCAAGATTCAAACCCGAACTAAATGCTCTCTAGATAGTGTCTGGATAAATCTTTATCCATTTTATTTAATATGCGACATCTATCGACTTTTCTGCAAGTCTAGGATGAATATTTTATTTTTAATTTTTAACTTTATGAGTAAAACCTCAAATTGTAATATGTAAATAAAGGAAGATAATATAAGCGAAACTCAATCGAAAATCTGGAAACAGAAAAATCAGAAAAAACATATTGACACCTCTGGGACTCGAACCCAGGACATAAAGATAGTTGCCAATAATATATGCGTTAAAGAATATGAAGATAATGTAGATGGTTCTTAGTCGAAGTATGGTATAGTTAAGCATGACCGAATTTCATATCGACACCGTGGCGCAGT
Organism: Limnephilus rhombicus; assembly: GCA_929108145.2. Lineage (NCBI taxonomy): Eukaryota > Metazoa > Arthropoda > Insecta > Trichoptera > Limnephilidae > Limnephilus > Limnephilus rhombicus. Next base: position 23,570,617 of record OV815295.1, on the reverse strand, counting down.
GGTTAGCGCGTTTGCCCGGAAAGCAAGAGATCCTGGGTTCGAGTCCCAGAGGTGTCAATATGTTTTTCTGATTTTTCTGTTTCCAGATTTTCGATTGAGTTTCGCTTATATTATCTTCATTTATTTAAATCTTGTTACATTTAGATTGACTTCATTTTAGAATTGAAAATCCGTTCTCCAAAATGATGACATGCCGCACATAGGCATCATAAACATAGAAAACATTTTTTGAAATCTGTTAAGAATATCTACTTAAAATATCTACTTAGTAAATCCGTTTTTTGATTTGGATTAAACATTAAACAACCGAACCAATAGTTTTGTCACTTTGCAGCATGTGTATAATCAATTTTAAGCTATGGAGCTTTGAAATGTAGTTTAATATAATGGTTGGGTTTAAAATGAAAATATGCTAAGTTTATACCGGTCAGTTATCCATTTCCTGCCTCTCCCCAACCATCACCTTGCTGGAAAAGTATTTGAAATGCGGAACAATGGCACGAAACAACCGAACAACCTTGGAAGCAAGTTTTTCGTGTACACAATTTGTGAGAGAGCACATGTTGTGGTGGGCGACTATATTGTGATTATGTTGAGTATTACTTCGCAGCGATTCAGTGGTAAGTGATTTTCTAGCAAACATCATTTCGTCTCGTTTCATTTAAAATATAAAGCATTTGCAGTCCATTTTGAAGAGCATCTGAAACTCTAATTCGTAAGTAGTTTTGAATGCATTAGTGTACAAAATTTATATGTATTACTGAAAAAAAGATATGCAAGGTGCTTAATTTGTTCGGCACTTGTGTTATTTTGTTATGAAAAGGAAAGAAAGGAAGAAATTGATATTTCCACAATTTCATTCAGTCGCTTTCATGAAAAAAACTATACAAACTTCTTCGAATGCCAAAAGTGTTATTAATTTTTTTCTAACGTACATAAGTTAGCCTTTAAAATAAAAATGAGGCTCTCTTGTGAATTATTGTAGAAAACGTAAAAAGAAATACGAGAATGCCTAATGATCCCGAGAATTAAAACACTGGAGGAATCTGACAAAAGAATTCCCTGAGAGTGAAAGTTCAAATGGTAATTTCCCTTTTCAAACTTATTTTCTTTAATGGCCTATTTTTTATAAGCACAACCTTACGAAAAGCGATAAATATTCACGGAATATTTTTTCATGGCCTACAGTAGTTTTTCTTCAACTGATGTTTGTGCGATTCATGCCGTTAATATTATTAGAAAAATGTGCAAAGCTCGTCCAAGGAGAAAAATACTGTTATTTAAGCTTTAGTGCGTATAGGCGTGTCATGTGATCTTGCAGATCTTAAATGATAGACGCGTGGTCGAGATGAACATTTATTCGTACAATATAATCGATAAGCTACGTGCTAGCTAACGGAGCTGTCTGTAGGTAAGGAGAGAGTGCAGGAACATTCATCACTTTTTATACTCTCATTCTGCCGTCTCGCTCTTGCATATTTAAAAAGGCAGGCGTGCCACTAAAACCATTCTCACAAATTCATTATAATGTCAGGTGTATGTCAGAATACTGTGATATCAGAAAACTGTGCTTTATATTGACAAAATTTTCTGCACCTGTCTTTAAGAGGAATATACAAACCAAAAATGTTATTGTATCTTACTTATAAGAGGAATACGAATCGCTTGGTAAACGGAGTCTAGAAACGGTCGATTTTAGCGCAAATGTGGTTTTTATTTATTTTTTGAATAATTTCATAGGATAGAAAAAAATATCAAACAAAACCGTCAAAGATAAATCTTGGCCATATAATTGTTATTACGTACATTTCTTATTAAATAATAGAAGTTTGCGCTTATATTTTTAATAAATTAATAAATTATTTTATTTTAATTCTGCTCAAGCGAAAAGATAGAAAATTCTTTAAATTATCTAACGCATATTTTTGATATTCATAATGTAAATCGATTCGTAGTTAAGATTAATCTAAAACAGTAATTTCACTTTGCATCCCCTTTGATTTTTCATAACAATTTATTGTTATCAATAGGTGAGTATTTTTGGTTGTTGTTATTAAGGCCTTCTTATAACTTATTCGGTGCCATTGAACGAGACCATATTGCCAACTGTACGCAATCTGTAAGATTATCTAAACGAGTCAAGCCTGATATTGTTGTTTCAATTAAAAAGCATTTTAGATCGAGTAGTTCTTGTTGGTACACGGAAGGTAAATCGGCTTAATAAATCCGGGTCTTATATACAGGATGTCCGGGGGTAAAGTGCATTAACTTCGGGAGGTGATTCTACGTTAAAGAACAAGTAAAAAAGATAAATAACTTTTTTCGAAATTCAAACTTTTAGGGGTAGTTTTGAGATAAAAAGATAAAATTAGTCCGGTGTGGACGGCCAGATTTATTATTTTCCGCTGTTACGATATGGGCCAATCACAATCGAGTCGGGCGCCCGGCAGGCTCTCAGCATCAAGATCGTGCTTCACACTGAGGATTTTTAGTAGGTACGTCTTTTTGTATGGAAAAAAAAGTTGGAATTTCGGAAAAAGTTGTTAATCTTTATTACTCCTACCATCAAGTAGAATCACCAAGTTAATGCTCTTTACCCCCGGACACCCTGTAAAACACCATTTAAAATTAAAAGTCAAGTCAGAAATAAATTAAAGTCATTAGAGGAAAACTGAGTGCGCGAGTACTTCCTCTTAAAAAGATATCATTTGGGAATTGCGAACAGTTGAACTAAAACAAATATTATTTTCCGTAACACAAGCTCTTGAGGGATTTATCAAAAAATAATAAATCTCCTAGTTTGTAGTCTAATGTTTTGTAAGAGTCTGACTCACTGAACACAAAGTACCTAAACGTATGAATATATTATACATAGTAATTTGAAAGAAAATTGATATCACCAATTTACTTTTCGACTCCTACGACCCGGACATGTTAATGAAATAGTTCATCCGGTCGAGAAATAATGGAAAAGGTCTGATCAATTGAAATTGAAATAAGCCAAGACTGAGAAAATGAAAAAGTTCTTGTTTAAAACTACTTTATTTTAATTCGTCGACCGGTTTCGGTTGATCTCATCCTTCTTCAGCACAATAAACATATTATAAATAAAATTGCATTACAGAGGAAGATTATGAGATAAACATAATGGAAAGAGAGAGCATAAAAGAGAGGGAGGTTACATCAGAGATTGATTGGTGGAGGAGTGAGCAGCAGTAAAAAATTGGGAATTAATTATTACAAGCAATAATTGTCAGCCTGAAACACTCATTTACATTGAAAAATCTTCCGAGAAAAGATACTTGCCGCCAACGGGACTTGAACCCGTGTCCTTCCGATTGCCGGTCGAATGCTCTGAATGGTCGAATGCTCTGAACGGTCGAATGGTCAGAGCATTCGACCGGCAATCGGAAGGACACGGGTTCAAGTCCCGTTGGCGGCAAGTATCTTTTCTCGGAAGATTTTTCAATGTAAATGAGTGTTTCAGGCTGACAATTATTGCTTGTAATAATTGTTACCCTTTGTGCTATGCATAAAAAATCTTGTCTAAACGTTAGTTTATAAATTAAAAAATAATAATTAAATTGGGAATTATTTTTCTTTGATTTTGATATTTGTTACGCTTCTAAATTATTTAGGCGTAATTCTATTAAATGCGATGAGATAAATGACGACCTCAAGAGAGGAAATGTAGAAAGAGCTCACGCTGCGGTGAAAGACTTCTTTGGGATGAGAGTTGGAAAGGGTAATGCAATAGAAGGAGAAGACGGCAAAATACTTTTCGAAAATCACCAAATAGGAGAGAGATGGAAAAGATATCTCGAAATGCTGTACAATGGAAAGGGAAATAATGACAACGAAACATTGATAGAAAGAGAAAATGAGGTAGACGCAGATGATTTTGGAGATTCAATCACTAGAGAAGAGTTTGACCTCGCACTGAAAAATCTCAAAAACGGGAAAGCACCCGAAATCAATGACGTTCCGGCTGAACTAATTAAGCCAGCAGGAAAGGGAACTATAGATGCCCTGTTTAAAATGACACAGACAATGTATAAGACTGGAAAGATACCAGAGGATTTCGAGAAATGCCTAATTGTCGCATTACCAAAGAAGGCGGGCACGACGAAATGTGAACAACACAGAACTCTTAGCCTAATATCCCATGCCTCAAAAATATTGACTAATATCATTCTAAAAAGAATCCAACCAACAGTAGAGAATATCCTTTCTGGAGACCAGTTTGGCTTTAGAAGAGGTGTAGGAACCAGAGAAGCAATATTGTCGCTACGAATACTACTAGAAAAAAGATTAAAAAGAAACCAAAACACATTCATCGCATTCATAGACCTGGAGAAGGCGTTCGACAAAGTAGAATGGAAAAGACTCTTCGAGATTCTGAAGAGAATTGACATCAAATATAGAGATAGACGAATAATCCAGGCGCTATACGAGAATGAGGCCGCTATAATTAGATGTGACAATGATACAAAAGAAGCCAGTATAAGACAAGGGGTGAGACAGGGATGCTCTCTGTCACCTGTTCTATTTAACGCTTATATAGAAAGTGCGATTGATGACTTGAGAGAGAGAATGAGTCACAGAAAAGGTGTAAAGATACACGGGCAAAAGGTGGATATGATAAGGTTTGCTGACGATATTGCTTTGGTTGCTAAAAGCGAAGAAGAACTGCAAGAGGCCTTAACAACCATGCAAAGCATTCTTCAAAACAATTACAACATGAAGATAAATAAAGACAAAACAAAGCTGCTGACTGTAGGCCGAACGCAACATCAGATGAGAGTAGTGATGTCAGGAGTTCCACTAAAGAACACCAAGGAGTTTGTCTACCTCGGGAGCAAAATAACATGGGACGGTCGGTCTAAGAGTGAGGTCGACAGCCGTATACACCAGGCTAGGCTTGCATTCAATAAAAGGTCGAAAATAATAGAATCGAATAATATAGACCTGAAACTGAGAATACTCCTCATCAAGACCTATGTATGGAGTATCTTGATGTACGGCTGCGAAACATGGTGCCTATCCGAAAGAGATTAACGGGGACTAGAGGCTTTTGAGATGTGGTCCTATAGAAGACTACTAAGAATTTCCTGGAGAGACCACATCACAAATGAGGAGGTTCTCCAAAGAATCGAAGGAGGAAGGCACCTGCTCAGGACCTTGTCCGAAAGGCGCGCAAGATGGATCGGTCATGCAATAAGACAAGAAGGCCTCTTGCATGCCATAATGGAGGGTATGACCGAGGGGACAAACGCTAGGGGACGCCCACGCCGAGAATACCCGGAGGACCTGCTGGTGGACGTGCGTTGCTTATCATATGCAGACTTCAAAAGAGCCGCACAAGACAGGGAAGAGTGGAAGAAACGAATAGATGAAATTGCTGCAAACCAATCCCAGGATTGAAACCAGAGAGAGAGAATTCTATTTAATTTTATTATTATTGGGACTCCTATATTTCTATTAAACGTGTGGACAGTATACATTAAATAGTCGGAAAATTCTGAGAAACCCGTGCTTGCAGACATAATTGTAACAATTGCCCAGCAACTTTTATAGGGAAACAGTCCGCAATGCAAATATTAGAGTTAAAGCAGACGTCAGGTGTTTAACAACTACAAAGTATTTGCTTTCTTCAATAAGGAAAGATTGATCTAACTTCTGGCACACGGACATGACATAACACCCAACTATCGGTTTTTCTCCTCAGTGGTCTGACGTTATATTTATAATGGCAAATAATTTTGTAAAGTAATGGTAAATAAATCAAATAAGGACTTGAGTAAAGTATTTTATACGTGCCTTAAAACATGTTCCGAAGATTACGGCGCGTTTTGTAAACATTAAAATAAAACGTATGTAATTTTATACCGTGGCACGTACCATTTGACATAGGTACAAATTAATATTTACGAGTATGTCTTCTAGTTTACGCCCCGTTAACAAAATTAAAATAGAGGCCATTGAACTAAATTACCTATTCACCGTATTTTACACTTTAATTTCGAAAAATAGTAAATAAGATGCCTACCTTTTTTAACAGTAGATCATATAGGTGGTCACAAAAAAAAAAAAACAGAGCCTATGTCAACTTTGAGGATGCTGTGTGGAGGATCATTTTATAGAAAGGAAGGGGACGAAGTTCTGAGAAGGAAAAAGGATTAGGGGGGTGGGTAGGAATCTTGGGGTCAATGGGTCCAGGAGCGAAGTCACTAAACGGTCACCAAAGTCACCACGCAACCAGTAGGTGGGCAAATGCATACGCCGCCAAGACCTAGACAAACCTCACCCGATTGTTCCGGGTACCCCTGCGAAGTCCCAAACGAAGTGAAATACAAATAGAAAAATGAAACAATACAACTTTGTATAAACCACTTATATGATGTGCAAATCCGACTGGATTTGTTCCCCTACCCACCCACTCTACACTAATACCTTCCCACCCAATCTACATTATTAACTAACAACGGCTCCACCCCTACCACAATAAAACATTGTTCTAAACTGTCAAATTAGTATAAGCTTTCCCTGACGAAGGAACGTTTGTTCCGAAACCGGTCGGATTTGCACATCATATAAGTGGTTTATACAAAGTTGTATTGTTTCATTTTTCTATAATGGATAACCACAAAGTAATAGCTACATTCAAAAATATGAAATACAAATACTTGGGGAGACCTATGGCAGGGGTGAGGGTTCCAGAGGCAGCGGTACCCGTACCCGCCAACCGCCTAGCCGTACCAAATTGTTCCCTGTACCTGTTTCTAGTATACGAACAGTCCGCATTTATTACAAATTTATATTTTTATCGCCTATGATAATTTATAATTTAAAACGCTTTTATAATTTATTATTATTTAACTATAAGAAGTATATTAACATTGGGTTTTTTGATTACTGTCTCACTAGAATATACCTGTGTCGAGACAAATAGAATAGTTTACTTTCGTAGTCGATATTTGTCTATACCTTTAGATAAACAAAATGTAAAGTTTAGTTGGGTATCTTTGCCTCAAATATTAAGTTAAAATCAAATGTAAAGTCAAAAGAAAAAGGCCGTACAACCGTCCCTTCTACTTATTCGGTCATTCACAGTAAAACCTTAAAGGGGGTTTTCACCAATCTCTTGATGGCTTATTTATAGGATAAAGTATATTTTAGATGTCGATTGTCCAGTTAATTTGTCAGACATCTCAAAACACTAGTTTTGAGATAACGAGGACAGCAATACTCGAATGCTCACTATAAATCAAATGTTATTTTCACAATATATATAAAATAATGCCGGGAGACATAACATTCCGGTACATTAGAATGATATTTTGAAATATATTTTTTTACATTAGCTCCACAAAGGATTCCACGAGGAAAATAATTCCTCTCAGTGCCTAATTCATCTTTGGGGATGCTGCGAGAAGGGTGTTTTTAGGAAAGGAAGGAAGTTCTGGGAAGGAAAGGGGTATTAGGGGTGGTTTGAAACCTGGGGGGTCAGGAGTGACGGACGTATGGTATGAATCCATCCCTCCCACTGCGGTGTAAGGCGATGTTCCGAGAGAGTACGGCAGGAAAAGTCAAAAGTACTCCCTCAACCATTCTCCGGATCTTAATCTGGAAACAGAAAAATCAGAAAAAGATATTGACGCCTCTGGGACATGAACCCAGGACCTCTTGCTTTAGGGAAAACGCGCTAACCACTGCGCCACGGTTTCGATATGAAATTCGGTCATTTTTAACTGTTTCATACTTCGACTAAGAACCACCCACATATTCTTAATTTTCTTAACGCATATATATTATTGGCAACTATCTTTATGTATGATTGCAAGATTCAAACCCGAACTTAATGCTCTCTAGATAGTGTCTGGATAAATCTTTATCCATTTTATTTAATTTCGACATCTATTGACTTTTCTGCAAATCTAGGATGTATATTTTATTTTTTATTTTAACTTTATGAGTAAAACCTCAAATTGTAATACTTAATCAAATGAAGACAATATAAGCGAAACTCAATCGAAAATCTGGAAATAGAAAAATCAGGAAAAGATATTGACACCTCTGGGACATGAACCCAGGACCTCTTGCTTACATGGCAAGTAAGCAAAGGATCTTGGGTTCGAGTCCCAGAGGTGCCAATATCTGTTTTAGTTTTTTCTGTCTCCACATTTTCGATTGAGTTTCGCTCATATTGTCTTCATCTAATTTTTTGTAGGTATGTTTAGGTATTTTATTCAAACCATTCAGAGTTTAATGAAATTAAATTGATTGGCAATTTATAACAAGTTTTTAATAATTTCTAAAGATTTGATCTCTATTGTTATGTTGATTAAAAGGCAATAGGTATAATCTACCCAAGTTCTTCTACTTCCAAATTTCATGATTTCTTTGTCACAAATGAAAAATAAATTCATTGAATCGTAATAAAACATGGCAAAATCTGATTTAACGTAGACAATGTCCCTTAAGTCGACTGGAAACATGCCAATAAAGCTTTCCGTTATAATTAAAGAGTACGACAAATCATTTTTTTTACAAATGTTACCAGTAATGCAAACATACAGAAAATAATTGGGAAATATAATTCTATATAATACTAGCTGACCCGATGAACTTCGTGCCGCCTCAGAATCAATAGCTGTTGAATTAAATTAAGTTTTTTTATTAAGTTAAAAATTACGCAGTGAAGCAATTATCAATGCGCAACTGTCCGTGTTTTGTTTTTGTCATTATCAGAGATGGCGTTGTGTACAGATTTATATTTTTGTGATTTTATTACTTTTACAATTACTTACGGGAATTCGGGAGGCGGATACGGGTGCCACCGCCCCGGGAACCATTTATTGAATAACCAACACCTCTGCCATAGATCACCCCAAGTGGTTCGCTACGTTTGGTGATTTAGCAGGGGTGCCCGGGTTCATGAGGTGACTTATGTCCGGGTCTTGGCAGTTGATGCGCCTGCCCACCTGCTGCGTGGCGGGCCGGATCGAGAGAGACTGGTTGAGGTAGGCTTTTTGACCTTTCCAGCCGGACTCTCTTGACCCATTGCCTTGCACCACAGTTGGAGGGATGGATTCATACATCCGTCACTCCCGGACACACTGACCCCCAGATTCCAACCCACCCCTCATACCTTTTTCCTTCCCAGAACTTTATATCCTCCCCATTCCTTAAAAAGAGCCTCCACACAGCATCCCCTAAGATGACATAGGTCCTGAGAGAAATTATTTTCCTCAGGACCTTCTGTGTGGAGCTTATGTAAAAAAATGCGTTTCATTTCAGAGATTTATTATAATTATTGTATTTTTCCTTTGGAGGTGTGCAGACATACGTTCACCATTTGTCTCATTTTCGACTATTGACATTGAGTGTGTAAGAAAGAAGGGCAGCATTATATGATTAAAAACAAATGCACAACAATCAACGCATTGACATTTGACGTTTTTGAATGTTTGGAATTCATGCACGGTTCAATATTATACCCCTCACAATATTGCTGCAGTTCTTTCAAAATAGGAGAATTCGTTCCATACAAAATGTATGGGGAAAATAATTTTCTTTATAACTATTTATTTCGTTAACTTTTGTGATTTTTTAATAGTTATTATCCTATCCGGAGCGGAGACAAATCCAACAAATCAAAGATCATCAAAATCAGCCCAGCCGTTCTCGAGTTATAAATAGTGTAACTAACCCGACTTTGTTTTATATATTAAGATTATCAAATGAGTCAAAATATCGTACAGCAATTTTTTAAATTTTGGAACGGGAAATAAATGGGGATGCTTTAGCGATCCCTGAGGAACACCTACCAGAAGCGTACTTGGCTCCGGTCCCTGCGATCACGGGTTCACATTTAAACAAAACTTCGTTTACGATTGTTAAGGTGTTCTTAAATAACGTTATGAGACTTGAAGACATTGTTGAAGACCAATGTTGTTTGTTCGGAAAGTTACAAAGGATGTTTTTTTAATTTTTTTTAGAATTTTGTGAAACGGAACGCATTAAATTGCATTAATGTAGAGCTCAACAAAAAACGTAATATAAAATATCTTCTACGTTTTTTCGTTATTTGTTTTTGGGGTGTTATTCCGTGTTGCGCTACCTCATTCTTTAGCCGACGTTTCGGACAGCGTTGCAGTGTCCATCATCAGAGCAGATCCGGCAGATATGGAAACAAATAAGGAAAATAGAATACACATTAAAAATAAAGATGAAGATATTAAGATGAAGTTATACGTGAAATCCTATTTAGATACTATTTTGATTAATCTTTACGACGAATCGGCTTACAGTATGAACATCACAAATGCACCGGATTAATCGAAGCTTTTACTAGCTTTTCTATGTTTTGGAATTACAATATAGTTATTATTTATGTAACAAAAAATATTAGCGTAAACCACCAAAAAATTTTTTTTTTATGACTTAACTATGAAGTAATACAAAAAACAATTTAAAAAAAATACCGCTTTATGGCTAAGACTATTTTTGAGGTTTTCCATGTTCTAACTTTATTTCGTTCTTATAAAATTATGCACAAAATAAATAAAAACCACGTTTTCGCTTACTTGCCTCGTGCAAATAAGACCCTCGATTTTAAAATTTCATGAGATTCGAATTATTTCTAGCGTTTATATTCATCTTAAGAAAAAACTCTTACAATGTCATACTTTATCATTCACTATCATCAATGGAAAGTTCACAATCGGCTTAATTAACATCTTATTATTGTATTATTTTGTAATCTCTGATTTGCTGTCAAATTTCACTAAAATAAAAAAATGAAATAAATATAAAATAGTTTTGGCCGTGAAAATCTAAAAACGTATCCATCTTCTACGTTGTTCATACTAAAGTTCAACCCATTACTTGGCATTGGGCTCAACATTTGTTATTCTGTTTCATGGACATATCGGAACTTCTCACTTGAAAATACTAGACCCAGACGAACAATAAAGAGTACCATCAAACCAACATCCATCATCACAACAATACCTACATTCGATTGACAGCTGTGTTTTGCTCTACTCCCGAAATAAATAATTATTTTTTCTGTTTTTAGTGAACTAATGTTTCAGCGCATTTATCAAACTGATAAGAATCTTAATTTATACTTAGACAGTGCTTCCTTCCCACTTGCGAATAATTGATTGACAGTTTTACAAAAGAAAACAAAAACAGGATATCACAAGTGAATTCCAAGTGTCAAGTAAAAGGGAATATAGGCAGTGTTCGACCTTACAAACTAAATTCAGTGCTCAAAATGTCAACTACAGATAAAAATCTGAGAAGTAAAGGACAAACAACCGGGACCAGTGCTACATCTGATCCCCAGGGAATAAATATTGATGTCCTGTTGGAGAAAATTGAGATGAAGATGGAAAAAAAATTAGAAACTTTTAAATCCGCAATCCTTAAAAAAAATTGATGATGAAAATAAAGAGAACCGGAGCACAAGAGACTTCATCAGTCATCAATATGATGATATACACCTAAAGATGGAGACTATAATTAAACTGGTCTCGGAAGTAGAAACCATGAGAAAGGAAATAACGGCAAAAGATGGCATAATAAAGAGCCTTCAAGTTAGATTAGCAGAAGTGGAACAAAAAACGCGTGAAGATACCCTTGAATTTGCAGGGATTCCAGAAAAAGAGGTTGAGCAGCCTGCAGAAATAATTAAACGGGTGGCCGCTGCTGCAGGTGTCGACATAAAGGGCGATGACATCCTCGAAATCAAGAAAATTCCGGACCGACGACCAGGAGTCCCCCCAAAATTCCACGTCAGATTCACTAACCCCCAAAAAAGACGGCAGATTCTACTGAACAGGAAGCTACTCAACCCTACCACAACCCAAGGAAACGGACACTAGAAGATTTTTATTAGTGAAACCCTTGGCGCCTACTTCAAAGATCTTCTGTGGAGGTCGAAGACTAAGGCAAAAGAAATGGGATATAAATATGTCTGGTACAAGGAATGTAAAGTGATGGTTAAAAAAAATGAAAGTGATAGAGTAATTTATATCAAACACTCTGATGATCTTAAAAAAATTGATTAGTTTTTTTTATTGAGAGCCTCACTTTTACAGGTCATTCACTGGGTCGATTCCCCTCAGTTCAGTGGGACATATTGCTTGCATTTATTTTCAAACTGCAACAATAATTCACCTGTACCTCTTTCAATCAAAGGTTGAAATCCCCAGTAATGGCCTCGGACTAGTGGAGCTCTCATTTAAGGGAATTAAACTTTTTTTTTGTAATATAAATTATAATATGGCTATTAATATTAATAACACATACAAAGAACTAGGTGATCAAGATAATTTGTTTGTAACATCAGATGCGAAAATATGTAAATACCTAACAACTGATTCAAAAAATACTATTATTATGCACCAAAATATCAGGTCTATTAATAAAAACTTTAATGAACTCCAGATACAGCTGAACCACCTAAATATAGACTTTGATGTTATTATTCTCACAGAATGTTGGTTGACAAATATTTACACTCCTAAATTCATAAATCACTACTCTTCCTACAACTCATCAAAACACGATAGTCAGAACGATGGAGTTGTGGTATACACAAAAAATGACCTAAACTCTATTGTAACTGAAATAAACATTATTGACGCAAGCTGTATGCAAATAATGTATAATAATGATACGTGTATTCTAGCAATATACCGCTCTCCATCTATTCGCAATATAACACCATTTCTTAACAGTCTAAATAGCATACTCTCTAGTCTTTCCTACACTAAAAACTTGATAATTATGGGAGATTTAAATATCAACATACTTCCAAACAACCCTCACCATCAATGTCACGACTACCTGAACATATTAGAGTTTCATGGATTAATTAGTACTATCAATACACCAACAAGAATAGCTAATGAATCAACATCGTGCATTGATCACGTAATGGTCAAAACTTATAAACAAAACAAAAGTATTGTTTACAAATCAACAATTACAGACCATTACACAACAATTTTCACATTACAATCCGACACCACAAAAAACGGAAGAGATCAGTCAATCGTATACAATAATATTAATTTTGAGAATTTAAAAAATATAATTAAAAATAAATCTTGGCAAGAGCTTTTACAAATAAAAAACTCAGAGGATGCATGGAATTATTTTGTTGACTTTTTGAAAAATGAATTAATTAATAATACAACAATTTTAACAAAAAAAAATCCTAACAAAATTAAACCCTTGAAATCATGGATAAACTACTCAATTATCAACTGCATTCGTAGAAGAAACGCATTACACAAAAAAGTGAAAGAAAATCCTTATGACATAATATCAATAAACATCTACAAAAGATATAGAAATACATGCGGCGAAGTCATTAGGAAGGCGAAAGAAATCTACTACAGAGACAAAATCCAAGAAAGTAACAACGATCCCAAAAAAATATGGCAAATTCTAAGAGAAGCCACAAATACACAAAACACCAAAGACAAACAGGACATTAGTAAACTTTGTATTGACGGAAAAATTATTGACACCTCAAAAAACCCCAAGCTCGTTGCGGATTACATCAATAACTTCTTCATAAATATTGGTTCAAATCTTGCTTCTCGTCTACCAAATTGTAGAAATGCTCTACCTGCTGAAACAGAACTTCAATTTCCCAATAGAAGATTCAATCTCCAAACTGTTTCAGGGGAAGAGATTCTAAAAATAATCAATTCCCTTAAAAACACTTCTTCTGCCGGGGTTGATGGAATAACAACCAAGATTTTGAAAACGCTGTCTACGGAAATTACATTGCCCCTAGAACACCTAATTAACCTTAGTATCAGTCAAGGACACTTCCCCTCAAACCTGAAACAAGGTATTGTTATTCCCATACATAAAACAGGTAACAAGACAGACATAAACAATTACAGACCAATAACTCTACTGACCAGTCTATCCAAAGTATTTGAAAAAATTATAAATGCTCAGTTAGTAAAATTTCTAGACAGCCATAAACTACTTTCAGCAAATCAATACGGGTTTCAAGAAAGCAAGAGTACCTCAGATGCTATGGCCGCCGTAACTGACTTTATTGTAAAAAACCTTGACAAAAGCAAAAAATGTATTTCAATTTTTTTAGATCTGTCTAAAGCCTTTGATACAATATCACACAGTAAATTAATAAACAAACTTCAAACAATCGGTATTACAGGCAATGAACTTAACTTTTTTAAGAGCTACCTTGATGAACGCAAGCAACAAGTGAAAATAATGAACACACTTAGCAATCAGCGCTCAACTAACTATGGTATACCACAAGGTAGCATATTAGGACCGTCTTTGTTCCTTTTATATATCAACGACTTATATAACATTAACATTCAGGGAAAAATAGTTAGTTTTGCCGATGACACTGTTTTATTGTTTGAAGCTGACACTTGGCTAGCTGTCTACAATAAAGCAGAAACGGAAATAAACATTGTAAAAAAGTGGTTAGATACAAATACACTCACATTGAACACCGAGAAAACTAAATATGTCACATCAAGCATAAATATAACAGGTCAACCTCATGATGATGCCACTATTAGAATACACACATGTATGAATTGCGATGAATATTGTCAGTGTCCCTACATTGAGCGCACTACACAGATGAAGTATCTCGGCCTCACAATTGATCCATATCTCAAATGGAATTTTCACACTCAAATAATTGCAAACAAAATAAGAAAAACCATGCACTTTTTCAGAAAGATACGAAACTTTCTCGACTTGCAACACTTGAAAATGATTTATTTTGCAGTTTGTCAATCTGTTATTGAGTACGGTATCATAGCATGGGGAGGCGGTACTGCATCAGCACTAGATCCAATCATAAAGGCACAAAAAACGATTATAAAAATAATTCTTAGATTACCCCTAATTACGGACTCGAACTTTATCTTTAATATTATGAATGTGTTTGACGTTCGTCAGATATATGCAAAAACAATCCTCACTCATTTATACACAAACATACATAAATACTATGAAAAAAGACTAAATTCTCGCTATACTCGAAACAATAACAAAGATTTACTACAAATTCCCATAACTCATACTACTTTTGGTCAACGAAGCTTTAGATACCTTGCAACAAGACTTTACAACATTCTTCCAATTAGTATAAAAAAATGTGATTCACAAAAAAATTTCAAAAAAAACATAAAAATTTGGATAAAAAATAATGATAGAGCATTTACCGGTGCACTCACCCAAATTCGAAATTAGTAATGAACCAATGCTGTTATTATTGTACCAATGTTATTGTTATTATTAATGCAACCAATCTATTGTGTGATTACAACCAATTACAACCAATCTATTGTGTGATTTTCTAATATAAGTGTAGGTATGTTCACAGCATTATAAATTGATGTAAAATAACTGCCTCAACACAGGCTAGCCTAGTGAGGCAGGTTACGAGAAATCTAAATTTATAATTACAAATCTCTACTCTCTAAGTAACTACTGTTTATATGTATATTGTTTTTTGTTATTAACTTTTGTACTAATGTTACTTTTAAAATATTGTAAGATGTACTTTTTTTCTTGTTTGTTATAAATCTTAAAATTTTTTGTAAAATAAAGATATTTTATTATTATTATTATTATTATTACCATCAAATCGAATCAAATAAATTTCTGTATAATGCCCTACCATTTATTAATAATAATATAACTACTCAATGGCGTAGAATTTTGTACATTAGTAAATTCTCTTCGATTCTCTTCAATAAGGCCGGCATTTTATACTAACAATAATTTAGCTAAACTCCTAACTAATTCTAAAGATACAGAGGATAAATTAAGCCACTCTAGCATTTATAAACTTAATTGTAACGATTGCGAGGCCACATACATAGGTAAAACAGCGCGTAATATAAATATTAGAGTTAAAGAACACGTCAGGTGCCTTACAATTGTAATTGACCATACTTTTAACATAAATACAGGAGCAAAAATAATACATATAAATAAAATAGGAATACGCCTTAATAATTTAGAAGCATTAGACATATCCAAATCAAAGAAACTTAATTGCCAAATTTTAAACAAACAGTTAGAATTAACTAACAGCCTGATTTTAAAGTTATTCACTTTCTCCCTGTGTAACCCCCACCCCCACCCACCCGTGACTCCGCCTCCTACCCTTCCACCAACCAGTATCTGATGTTCTCTCCCTATCTTATATGCTCTCTCTCTCTTTCTTTTGTGTTAACCTTAGAATCTTAACTCTGGACTGTAATTTAGTTTATATGTTTATTGTCCTGAAAAAGGTTGAGTTCAACCGAAACCGGTCGACTAATGTAAATAAAAATAAAGTGGTTTTTAAACAAAGTATTTGTTTCATTCTAATAAAAAGCACACTTTTGAAACCTGACAAATAACACGTAAAAAAATTTGTTAAGTTATCGTTATTTATTTTTGGGGTATACTGCCGTGTTGCGCTACTTCCTTCTTTAAGTATTATCTACTTCCAAAGTACTAGGTATTGATTTACAAAAAATACAAGTGTGCAGTTCAGACGCGGCAGGGAGAAGTGAAACCTTAAGAAGTAAAACTAAAGTAGGTAAAAGTGGGGAGGCTACGAAGCACCGCCCAAAGAGGAGACCGATTATTCTATTTATTTATTGTTCTTATACGCCCGTAGGGGCTTTTACATAGATTATAAAATAATATTTAAGATATCGAGGATTACACATACATCAATACACATAATTTATATCAAACGTTATAAAAGTGAAAAAACTTTTAAGAATATACAAGTAGTTTTTAAAGAAAAAAACACTTTTATATTCTTGCTTAAAACTGTGAAATATTTTATACAATGTAATATTTAACAATAACATAGAACAAAATATAATATAAAACATTACAATAACATATCAAATCGTTAAATATATTATACCCACGTTACAATTATTTGTAGGATTCCAAAAAGTGTTGGTTTAAATTGCATTTTAGAATGTAAAGGGAATCAGCGAATACATCTACAATACCACCAAACTTGTTGCCTAAATCATGCATCCTATTGGTAAGTGAGTGTGATTGATAGTCGGTTGTGTATGTGTTGCAAAAGAATGTTATATTTTGTCTAGTATTCCTTGTCGGTACATGGAGTTTAATACTAGAAACGATGGCAGGGCTGTCAATTAGGTTGTTCATAACTCTGTACAATAAAATTAGGTCTGAAATAATTCTTCTGTCAGACAGCGTAATTAAATTTAGTCGATTCATTAAACTTAAATAATTAATGTTTTCTATTGGAATTTTGAGTTTGAAATTTAAGTAACTAAGAAATTTGTGTTGAACACGTTTTATTTTGTTAGAGTGTACTTTATAGAAAGGGGACCAAATATGTGAATTATATTCTACTTGACATCTAACTAATGAAATGTAGAGTGTTTTCATGCAATCCATGGACTTAAAATCAGTTAGGGTTCTACAAAGGAAGCCAAGAATCTTTAAAGCCTTATTAGTTATATCATCTATATGTGCTGTGAATGTTAAGTTTGAATCGAATATAACTCCCAAGTCGCGAATTTGTAATACTGGTGTTAATTTAACATTATTTAAATTATATTCATGTAAAATATGAGAACGAGTTCTGGAAAATCGTATTACTTGACATTTCTCAATATTCAAAAATAACATATTTTGTTCGCACCATTTAAAAAATTCATCTAAATTAGCTTGTAAAATTAGGCAATCATATATATTTCGTATTCTTTTAAACAATTTTAGATCATCTGCAAAAAGTAGGACTTGTACATCTTTAAATATGTTTACAATGTCATTAATGAATATTAAGAAGAATATTGGGCCGAGGTGGGACCCTTGCGGGACACCACTTGTGGCCTCGAATACATAGGATTCTATAAAATTAATCCTGACACTAAGCACTCTATTACTGAGGTAACTGATAATCCATGTCAATAAACTTCCTTTGATGCCTAACAGTCGGAGTTTGGATATAAGAATGTGATGTCGAACCTTATCAAATGCTTTACTGAAATCGGTGTATATAGAATCCACTTGTTGTTTCAGACTAAGGGATTCGGATATGTAATTATTATATATAGTTAAATTACTTAAGGTAGATCGACCTCTGATAAAGCCATGTTGGTTAGGAACAATAATATTGTTGATAGGTTTTACAATGGTATCTAATACTAATGACTCGAACTATCTCATTCTCTCGCAGGCTAAATCCTGTAGACGCATGAAACACTTTTTAGCGTCACTTTTTCGTTTCATCGAGTTTCAAAATCATCGGTGCTAAAGAAGTTTTCAATAAAAAAATTCGGTAAGTAGGAATTTTTTTTTCTAGTAAAATCGATTAATCATTTCATATTCAACTTTGTTATTTGTTCGAAAAATAAATATTTTCAGTCGTAAACATTATTATTATCTGATAAAATGTTGGAAGTTCACATTTTGTAGATACAGGAAGCTTCCCGCTGAGAAGGATCTACGTAAGTTATGGCAGTTTTTTTGGCGCGAAAAGGAGAGGGAAAAGCCCGCGAAACTAAGCTCGGGAGGGGATGGCAATGATGAAATATGCGCAGAACGAAAACAGTAGGGTAGTTTGCATAGATGAAGAAAATAGAAGAAGAAGAACTATTTTCTAAACCCATCTCTGTACGATGGAGATTTCATGAAGTAATGGATAGCACACTTGACTTTGAGTCTTAAAGTGGCGGGATCGATTTACGTTGAAGTGTTACTTAACTTATCTTCATTGTGTTTACAATAATGACAATCTAAAATTATTAAGGACGGGTTGTTCCACGGAATTTTAACAATTCATCAAATTTCAAAGATAATTTTAAGTTCTGTGAAAGTCCTATACAGGTTTTGTTATTATATCTTTATCGGACAGTTGGTTCAAAGAACTGAAATAATAACATATATTTAAAATTTGACCAATTGTTAAAATTCTGTGAAACAACCAGCACTAATTGACGACCTCCGTAACAACGCTGATAACATTATATTTATCCATGATAAAACTAAAATGCTACTAATAAATAGCATCACAATTTTTATCACATGGCGCAGAAAACATTGCAGTTTCAGTTGTTCAATTACGACCTCCGTAGTCCAGTGGGTAAGACTCTTGACTCACAATCCGGAGGTCGCGGGTTCGAACCCGGCATGCGCAAATACATTTTATTTGATTAATTTGTGTTATTTCACAATTAATTCATTAAAAATAATGTATAGTATATATGCGGCATGTTCCAGAGTGGAAGATACTATCAGTATCGCCCTGGTGTAAGACCACCATTCAGAAATTGAAACGTTGCTTGAAAATGGCTTTAGCCGTGTTTGGTGACTAGATCTGAATAGCCAGGTACTTCCCAACCTTCCTCTTCCCCACCTCCTTCCCCTCCCCACTACCTTCAGCCTCACAACATACCCCAATTGGGGATGCCATAGTCTCACTGGCGGGAGCAGTTGAGATTCTTGTGCGGTATTCACTGTAAAAAAAAAAAAAAATTATATCAAAAATATTTAAAACGTTGTTGTGCACGGGTGCACGATTTAAATTGACCTTATAATTCAAATCGGAAAAGCGATAAAATAGGTAACTAGCAACATTATTATATTATTACAGGTTACAAATCAATTTTTAGAATGATTGTTTCCAATAAAACGGGTAGTTTTCCAAAATATGGAAAAAAAGAGAAAAAAAAAATTAGTATAAGATAAGACTGTTAATTCTAAAATTTGAAATATGTGATTGACAAATATAACCTTTGACAAAAGGTGGCAATGGCGAAATTCGTTAACACGCATCTCCCGGTTAGACGAGAGGTCTGGGTTCGAGTCCCAGTTGCGACCATTATCTTTTTCTGATTTTGTGTCTTGTTCTCTTTCATATTTTCGTTTAGATTATAATTGTTATCTTCCTCTTCAATGATATACTACAGTTAAGTGCCATTTATAATAATTTTGGTTATGGTTACAGATTGGAAAACAAGTAGATATTAAAAGTTATAATACTACATAATATAAGTAAGGTATTTACCGTAGTTATGTACCGGCTTGCAGAACTAATTTGCCAATGGTCATCGATATATTTAACATCAATGAAGCAAAATTTAAACTAAAATTTAAAATTTAAAATATTTAATATATACATAATTTCTTTTAAAAACGCTTCGAATTTTCATTTGAAGTTTCTAATGTATAAAAAAAATATAATTTATTTTTGAAGATACTGTCTATACATTCCCCATACCGAAACGCAAATTATATGAAATTCCCTCGATAGAAAAAAATAGCAAAGTATGCTCGGAAAATTATTATTTTTACTTATGTCAGTTATTTTACACGTTATACGAGTATGTATGAAAAAATTCTCAGTGTTTCTTTAAATGCTGTTTTAGATAGCCCTTAAGAGATTTTTGCTCTATTTTAAACCAGTCGTGTTTTATTAAACATTTTCACAATTTTCGCTTCATTTTGACCATTTTAAATACTAGCGCACTCTCTTCAAAATTGGTAATTACATATCTCTCTATCTTCTTCTTTTTGAGGGGGGATACGGCGCCTTAAGATCTGTCTTTAGGATAGCGAAAGGTCTTAGCGATCAAGTCCTATTCATGGAAATATTTATTGTGCAATTTTTTATATCGTTAAAGTTGACAAGTAAAATTTAAAAAAAAAAATAGCATCTATCTGCAAGTACATCACAAAGTATCACTCCGATGATAGATCACCATTCTTGAAATTGCCGTGTTTCATGACTGAATAGGCAATCTTCCCCTTCCCGATTTCCTTTCCTCCAGTCTCACAGTTTACCCGTAATTGGGAAGTCTCACTGTTGATTGACACCGGCGAGTCTCGAAGCTTCGAGGCAGTATTCGCGCGGCGCGTGCATCAAATTGTAGGTTGCGCTTCAAATGGTTGCACATCCTCCTAGTCCTGCCGTATTAAGAACTTAAATAAAAAATAAATTGACTAAGAGCCTGGAATGCCGAAACAGCTGTCACAACAAAAAAATACTCACAGAATTTCATTACAAAATGGAGTGAAATTGATTCATTTTATTTTTTATTATTTTATTTTTTCATTTTAGCATAAAAAATATAATGTACATTTAGATGATGTAATAATTTGCGTACATGTTCATGTTCAAATATCTTAATACCACTCTTCCATGGAAGCATTAGCTTGTGTCTGGAAGAGTAGTGTACATTTTTTAACGCTTTATTATATTATGTTCTTAAATTACAATGTGAATGTAAAAAAATAAGTTGTAAGTTCGGTGTCATGTAATTACAAGTATTTATCTACTATCAAACAATTTTATTATTTAAATAATGTATCTAGAATTATTGTAATTAGTTGTTAAAAACAAAACAAAATTTAACTTATTTGAAAAATTGAGTAACACTAATTAATGGAGTAACACATAAAAAAATGTAATTCTGCGAATTAAACAAACAATGAATAATATTCCATATATTTTAATATTACATACGATGTAAACATCGTAACATATTGCATCTTCGAAGCTATGTTTACAAAGAGAAGAAAGTTGAGAGTTTGAGAGCCAAATAAAACAATGAGACTCTTAACTTAATAATGAATTATGCATCATGAAGACATTTCTGGAAGTTTGTAACAACATAAATAATAACGTGTGTAACTTGCGCTTGAATATCTTGTTCTGTTATATTACTTTATTAACTTCTTAACTTTTTTACTACACTCGATAACAGTACCGCGCGTTTTCACCCAAAATATCCCTCGACATAATATCCCAAGGATAAAATATCTCCGACACAATATACTCCGACAAAATATCCCTCGACATAATATCCCAAGGACAAAATATCCCCGACACAATATACTCCGACAAAATATCCCTCGACATAATATCCCAAGGACAAAATGTCCCAGACACAATATTCTCCGATAAAATATCCCTCGACATTATTATGTCAAGGACAAAATGTCCCTGACACAATATTCTCCGATAAAATATCCCTCGACATTATTATGTCAAGGACAAAATGTCCCTGACACAATATTCTCCGACAAAATATCCCTCGACATTATTATGTCAAGGACAAAATGTCCCTGACACAATATTCTCCGACAAAATATCCCTCGACATAATATCCCAAGGACAAAATATCCCCGACACAATATTCTCCGACAAAATATCTGTTGACATAATATTTCAAGGACAAAATGTCCCTGACACGATATACTCCGACAAAAAATCCGTCGAGATAATTTCTCAAGGAAAAAATATCCTACTCCAACAAAATGTGTTAATAAAACCTAACCTAACTTAATCTAACCTAACCTATTCGTTATTTGTTTTTGGGATGTTATGCCGTGTTGCGCTACCTCCTTCTTTAGCTAACGTTTCGGACATCGTTGCAGTGTCCATCATCAGGGCAGATCCGGTAGATGGGTAGACGGTATCGCTTCGAAGTAAATAAGCACACACTTCACGACTAAAAATTACACATCTACCGGATCTGCCCTGATGATGGACACTGCAACGATGTCCGAAACGTTGGCTAAAGAAGGAGGTAGCGCAACACGGCATAACACCCCAAAAACAAATAACGAAAATGCTTTTGGCCGTGAAAATCTTAAAACTTATCTAACCTAACCTTATTTTATATTTTATTATTTTTGAACAAATAATTTATAGTATTTTGCAGGTTGTCTGTTATTTTTTCCTATCTTTTTATCAGGTTAGGTTAAGTTAAGTTAGATTAGGTACGGTAAAGTTAGGTTAGGTTACATAAGATATTTTGTTGGGGGATGTTTTGTCGGGGGGGTATTTTGCCGCGGGATGAAAAGTCGCGCAACCCTCGATAACTTCTTACACACCGCGATATTACTTTGGCTTTATTCTGGTGATGGTAGCTCCCTCCGCTAAGTCTTCGAATCCAGAAATTCAAGAAAGGTAATTATAACAATTCCCTTAAGACCTGCCACATAATGCTCTTGCCTTCGCCGGTCTCCAAACTCTAATCCAAGATTAAAGTATACTGAGATTAAGTAAATGATTTACGAATTGCTAGAATTACCGGTTAAGTGCCGCGTTACGAGGTTACATCAACCTGACATTGGCTCCATTAACTTAGAGGTTAAGAAGGGAGTTAAATTACCAAGCCTTTATTTAGTTTCAGAGTCTGAAGTTTATTCCTCTCAAATATTCTTATTATATATTATTTAATGAAATTTTCATTCAGTTCATTTAGTACATAAAATGTTATTGTTTTTATTTCGCGTGTCAATATCATAGTAAAGAAGATTTTAGATTACGGTCCCTAAAAATTCTTGATTTTACTTAACACATTAAATTAACAATATTATATGCATCAAATTTTTGAGGTTTAAACAAATAATTGCTTTTCTGTGAACAGTAGAAATCGCATCCGAGAATTCTAAAATTTAATAAATCAAAACCAAAATTTCTTCTGAAATCATAATATTTGCAAGTAGGTACTTAAACATATATTTCATGAAACAAAAAAGGAAATACCTGTACAATTTGTTCAAAGAAACTTTACTAATACAATGACAAATCTTTAATAATAATGTCTTATAAAGAAACTTTAATAATAATGTCTTATTAATGTCGTATCTCTTTAATGTCTTTATTACATATTATGTTATTATATGTATATTATTTGATATTATGCGTTATATTATGTACAAAGAAATGAGAATAAATAAAGTTTAAAAAAAAAAATCTTTACAGATTCTGTGATTTTATATTTCTATCATAAACTATGGAACTTTGGAACATTTATGAGGTAAGTGATAATTATTGTAATAATTATAAATGTAATATATTGAAATAACAAGATATTGTGACAAACAAGAAATCAATCACACCTTCTTAGCTCCAACTAGAATCTACAATATGTATTTTTAAACATTATCTTCACACAAGAGGTGCTGTGGAAAATAACTTGCCTCAGAGTTGCATTTAGGGATGTGTGTGGAGGGTCTCTCTGAAGAGAGAACATGGGTCTTGAAGAGACTTGTGATGCGGTATGTCTGGGCCTTGACAGCGGATGTGTTTGCTCGCCAAATGCGTGGCAAACCGGATCGGGAGAGACTGGTTAACCACTCTAATAGGACTCTCTTGCAACATCGCCTTGCACCGCAGTAGGAAGGATGAATTCGTACGTCCATCACTTTTGCACACGCTGACTCCAAGTTTCCTACCCACCCCTCATACATTTTTCCGTATGAGGGGTGGGTAGGAACTTCCTCTCCTTCTTTTCATAAAAATAGGCTAAACAGAAGATCACCAAAGATGACATAGGCCTTCAAGAGAATTATTTTTCTCAGGGCCTTCTGTACGGAGCTATTGTAAAAAAATCATCCATTGTGATACCGGTAGAACAAGGATGGCAAACCTACCTAACGCCTGTGTTCTAAATATTGCAAACCGTTTGTTGTTACCAATTACAATACCAAACATTCTTAAGATGAAGCCATACTAAAATTTGCAAAATCATACAAAATCATATGTTTTTGTTTTGAAAATTTGATTGCTTAGAAGTAGTATAGATGCTTCAATTAAATACTGCGTGTAGAACATACCTTGGCCCTTAAAAATATTGGTCAGTTTTTTTATAAGTCTTTTAATAAGCCTAGAAAAAAATTAAGTATAATGTCCATAAAAAACACTTTTATGTCCAAACTCTCTTATTTATAAACCGCTTCTCGGATATGGTTTTATTGTTTCATGTGGCAAATTCAGTTCTTTTTATATTAATCGCAAAAATATATATATTTACGCCCGAAGTTCACAAAATAAAATATAATATGCATTTTCGCGTTGTTATTTTACAATAAGGCCGGCAGTAGACGAATTTGGATTTTCAAGGTGAACTCTATGCCGTACACCGAAGGGCTACATAACTTATCAGTCCTCCCTCGGACGAGCGAGGAACGCACGTTAGGCTCCGCGTCGCTTTGTTCCGTGAAATCAATTTTAAAATTCTGTCTTATTACAATAAACAATGCGTAAAAATGAATTTATGTTTTTTAAAGGCCTTTACGAAATCAACCTGTAAAAAAATCTCAAATACCCTTTCCAACCTTTCCAAAAGCTTTTTCTCAAATATTTTTAAACTCCTCCCATAAAAGGGCGTGAATTCCGATTTAGATTTTTTCCTGGACTATTGGATCGCCTTAATAACTCAATACATTTTTTTAATTGAAGTAAGTATTATAAGTTTGACGTCATAATGTATGTTAAGTTTGACGACACAATCAGTTAAACATCGTTGCGCATCCCTTACGGAAAAAGGAAACTAAAAGTACAGCTAATAAATGCAAGTTGCACCCTACAAATACCGATTTAAGTGTTGCCCCATTTCGTTTAATAGTTGATATAACAGCCCCCGCAAGGTTAGGTTAACCTCCCCCGTGCCACGGCCCTACCGGCTGCAGACTATTTATAGCTCAGTGGCAGCTCATTAATATGGTAATTGGATGAGCGCAATAATTAGAAACTTTCAACACGCAAGTTAAAGCATCCTTGCACAGTTGACATTCAAAGCGATTAGGTCAATTTGCAAGCTTGTTCAAGTGGAATAAAAGGCAGAAAACGGTTCTTAGGCTGGAGCCGTACAAACCGAAGTGTGTCACCTTATCTAAAAACGTATTCTGCATTATTGCACGTTATGTACTTAGCCACCGCCATATAATCGATTTAATCCTTGAGCTCGCGGAATTTTGTTATCATTCAGTTTGGAAATTTTCCGCCCTGTTTAATAAATCATACCTCCGAATTTTAATATGAAAACATATTTTTAAAAAATTTATTTAGTTTAGTTATTAGGGAAATAAACAGATATACATTATTTATTAAAATTATTGAAGTAAAACTTGACTTGGGGAGTAAACTGGCGATTGCATGACGAGAGCATTACGAAAAGCGAGGCGAACGGTGGTTGAGAGGGAGTACGCTTCGTATATTACTGTAGGGGCAAGAGAGAGAGAGAGATGCCAGCACACATTTTCTTTCTCTCATATTATAGATGGAGCAGAAGTTTTTACTTCAGTGTGGTCTAACTAAAGCACACTCGTTATTTCTTCTTTTTAAAATT
The DNA here is from genome assembly GCA_929108145.2 of Limnephilus rhombicus. Classification (NCBI taxonomy): domain Eukaryota; kingdom Metazoa; phylum Arthropoda; class Insecta; order Trichoptera; family Limnephilidae; genus Limnephilus; species Limnephilus rhombicus. Next base: position 23,544,458 of record OV815295.1, on the reverse strand, counting down.
TTACATGGTTGCATGAACCAGTGAAGAAAAAATTTCATATTATATACAGAAAAATATATAGGTTTGATTAAAGAAAGTGCAGTTGGTAGAAAAAGTTTTTTTTAAGAAAAACAAATTAAAAAAATACAGATTAAAGTACATAGGAAATACAGGAGTAATAATATTATATAAATTTACGCTAACTCCCTTCGGGAGGACCTGAAGAAAATATGTCCTTTGGGTCTGTGCCATCTTTGGGGATGTTGAGGGTATTTCTAAATAAAGGAAGGAGAAGAAATTCTGGGAAAGAAAAATATGTGAGGGGTGACTGGGATGTCAAGGAGTGACGGATGAATCCAACCCTCCCACTGTGGTACAAGGCGATGGGTCGAGAGAGTCTAGCAGAAGAGGCAAAGTGTTTCCTCTACCGGTCTATCCCGAATCTGCCCGCCACGCAGCTGGTCGGCTAAACATCCCGTAGAATCCTATTTGTCTTCTTATTCCCTTGAGTGACCTTGTGTTATACAAATTTTGGAATCATACAAAATTGGCCCTTGAGTTAAATAAATGCCTTCGTGAAAATGGCGAGTATGGCGAATATAAGTTACTCACAAATATTTTTAATAAAATAAAATAAGTGTTAAGTATGTACATTTCTTAGAACATTCCAATATTGTAATACTTGAACAGGATTTCATTTACCTTTGTTTTTTACCAAATGTTCTTTATTTTTATTTATTGTAAGAAACAAGCAGCATTTTTTATACAGGATGATACAAGAGGTTAAACATGAGGTAAGCCAAAACAGTTTCTTATGCTAATGTTGGTTATTATGATATAATATAAAATTGTAATTGGTAATAACCATTAAATGAAAATGAAAATACGAAAAAAAAATACATAAATATATATATAAAAGGAAGAAGGAATAGGAAAGGGCAAGAGGCAGAGGAAGATGGGATGGGGACAGGAGATGCTCATGCTGTACCTTTTCTATAGTTGTACATTAATTTAATTAACATTTGTGGCCGTAGGCTTAACTTCGTTTAGGTATTTCACAAGAGTATTATTAAGAATATCGATATGGTTAAATTGCGTGTTATATTGCGCGCATATACGGCGGATTGGAGATTTTTTTCTAAGGTTAGTTCTGCACGAGGGCAAGTGAAAAAAATAGTTTAGTCTGGTTGGCCTTGTTGGTATGTGAAATCTTAAAAAATTAACGAGTTCAGGAGAGTCCAGTCTGTTATTCAGAATTTTGTATAAAAATATTTGATCAAATATTAATCTTCGTGTTTGAAGTTGAGTAAATTTGTGAAATTTTAAGGATTCGGTGTTATTTGCAAAGAGTAATTTGAATTTATAGTTTATGTGTTTAAAAAATTTGTTTTGCACACTTTCGATTCTGTCAATATGGCATTGGTAGAACGGTGCCCAAATTAGTGTGCAGTATTCTAAGTGGGGGCGGATATACGTGGTATAAAGGGAATACAGAGTTTTAATATTGCGAAAAGGTTTAGATATGCGAATTATAAATCCCAACATTTTATTGGCTTTTTTTATTACTTCGTTAATGTGTTTGGTAAAATTTAGTTTTACATCCAGTACTACCCCAAGGTCACGGATTTATTTTATTTCATTGATGTGTGTATCATGAAAGTTTTAATTAAAATAAATTTTATTTTTGTTACGCGTAAAAGATAATTTGTTGCACTTAGAAATGTTTAGGATTAATTTGTTTAATTTACAGTATTCAAAAAGACGATTTAGGTCTTCTTGAAGTTTTGTGCAGTCATTGATGGATTTGATTACTAAGTATATTTTTTTGTCACCTGCATATGCTAGGTAGTTAGCATGTAAAAAACATTTATAAATATCAAATATATATACATTAAACAATAACGGCCCTAAGTGAGAACCTTGCGGTACGCCAGAGGGCACTGGAGGTTGCCCACCACTTTCCCACGGCGTTCTAAGGAAACAGATGGTTTCCTCCTTCACCGTACACGTCAGGACTCTAATTTTTTATTTATAAAGAAGCTATTTTTTTATTAAAATGACTCTAGACCTCCAATGTCCGGGCATACATTGTTAGCAGGCAGTATGCGAGTGCGTACATGGTGTTAGTTATTTATTTCACAGTATCATGTCTCATCTCCGCCACTGGATATAGCTGAAAACAAAGTTTATTAATAGAAAAGAGGGAAAGTTACTAGAAAAAAAAAAAAAAATTATTATGATGAGATTGTACGACCTAACCAAAGCAACTGAGTTGCAGTCGTCCGGCAGTCCCGCCGAGGATAAGCGGAGCCATCAGTCCAGTCGCAAGCGGGACTCGGTGTCCGCGCCCCTAAGCCGGCTTCCCAGTACGCCCTCGAAGAAAGTGTTGGAATTAAAGAGGGAAAGACCTGAAGACCCTAGGGATAAAAGTGAGCATCGGGTCACCGGAGGCAGGGCGGAAGGGCACCGGTGCGCAACGGTTGGTCTTCAGGCCCGCTCATGGCGACGGGGGAGGCGCGGGCGGGTTATGCAACCGCTGCCTTGGGAGTCATCTCCTCAGTTGATGCACGGTCATAGGTCTAGTCCACCCCCTTGATGGGGTGTAAGACAATACAAAATGATTAAATGGTAGTTCCGTTCCGGCTCCTTACGATCCGGCTCCTTACTCATGCAAGTCCAGACACGCAAAACTTGATTGAAATATATCTTAGATTTAGAAAAAAAAGAATAAAATGAAAGTAGCAAGAGTAGTATAAACTGGTAAGGTTATTAATAATATCAAGTTAAGAGAGAGAAAACAATGATTAAAAAGCAAGAAATAGAGACAAATTTTAGATTTTAAAGAGGCTGTTGAAGGTAGTACCTAAGAAAGCATGATACATAAATACATGAATAAACAGTTTCAGTGCGAAATAATAAAAATCCGGGCAATAGTAGTAGTAGAAGTATGATAAAAGGGTGACCATGGATTCCAGGAGCAATTACACCTGGATCCTAAACACACAATGAAGTTAAATTTAATCATCGACTCTAAGTTCAGGCCATCTCTCAACCCAGATCCTTGTAAATTTCCTCAGGCATTCGAGATTCTCCTTGTTCGACACGAGATCTGCATTCCATGCTGGTCTCGTAGTTACTTTCAGATCTTCCAACATTTCATCTCTTGCGTCCGTCAAAATCTCACAGTGCCACAGAATGTGCTCGGCTGTTTGGTTTGTGTCACCACACGCACAGTTCGGATGGGGAGACAGGGTCAGGCTGTGCAGTCTTCCCCTGAATTCTCCATGACCTGAAAGTATTTGTGTTAAGTGATGATCCAATTTGATGAACGCCCCTTCCATTCTGGCTTTAACTGACGGGAAGAAGGAGAAAGTCCATCTGCCCGTATTCGATCTATCCCAACGTTTTTGCCATTCATTAAGAGTGAGTTCACGCATCTCTTTCAGCAGTCGAGGGAGAGGTACTGCCCCACCTGGTGTTAGTTCAACCCCAAGATGGACGGCTGACCTTCCTCTAATTAGTTTTTTCTTAGTTAACACTTCCCTTATTTCTAGATCAATGGGCAAAATACCGGCCAGAACCGGCAATGCGTCCGAAGCTACAGTCCTGTATGCGCCCGAGAGCGCCAGCAGGGGAGTTCGCTGGCCCCGCTTAAGTGCCGAGTGGATCAGTACGTTGTCTAGGCGATGCTCCCATACAGAGGCTGCGTACGTGACTTGTGCCACGTACGCTCCCCTATACAGTAGGCGAAGTGCCGGAGAGCGTAATCCCCACTCCGCAGTTGAGATTCTTCTCAGTTTCATGAATAGGGCCTGGGCCCTGCTGGATACACTCTTGACATGCGCCAGGAAAGATGAAGAGCGATCCAAGATAACGCCTAGGTATCTTGCATTTTCCACAAATCGGATGTTGGAGTCTCCCATTTTTATAGTAGGATTTCTTCCTCTATCGAGGAAGCCCTTCATAAGGAGACCCATGGTCTTTTGGGGAGCGAAATTCAGCCTGTTTCTCTTACCCCACTCAAGGATTACTCTCAGACCTTCTTTAGCTTTGCTTTCAACTTCTCTCCTGCTGTTCTCCGAGACCAGTAATAATTTGTCATCAGCGTAGTCGACCGAGATACATCCTTCAGGCAAGGGCAGCCTGGAGGAATCGTCGAAGAGTATATTCCAAAATTCTGGGCCAAGGACTGAGCCTTGAGGACACAGTAAAAAAGCTAGACTTAGTTCCCTCAACTGATACGCACTGTAGTCTTCTATGCAGATACGAAGTTAGCCACCTAAGTAAGTCGCCATAGATTCCTAATTGGTGTAATTTTTTAATGAGGATAGAGTGGTTAACTTTATCGAAAGCTTTCGAGTAATCTGTGTAGATAATATCTACTTGGTGTCCATTATCCATATTGCTTGTTAAGTATTCAGTAAAGTTGACTAAGTTTGTTAGTACTGTCCTTTTTTGTAAAAAACCAAGTTGTTGATTTTGTATGCTGCGGACAATAGTTATATAAATTTGATCGTACACAATACGCTTGGAAGTATAGTTAGAGGGGGGAATAGTTACCCAGATGCATTCAGCATTACAGACCAAGTCTTCGCGAGGATATGCGTTAAGATTGTTATGAGTTATGATCATGCTCCACCGCCTCGACGAGAATCTGATTGGGTATTAATGATATTAATTGTAATGTTACTTGACCTATCTCGTCTTAAAATACTGTAAAATTCAGTTGGTGCAAGTTCCGAATCTAGTATCTTTATTGTTGTTTTACACGCTCGTGGCTGTTTATGCCTTTTATTATGACATTTATGTAAAAGCCAAAAAGACGTTACCAATTTTGTTACAAATAAATAAAATAATAATTTTTTTTTAGCAAAGCTTATCTTCTTCTTGAATGTTTCAATCTTCAAAACCTTCATACTATTAAAAAGAAAAGAGGTAACATTACAAGGTCTCGGATTGAAAATTGTTTCAACGTAAATCAACCTTCATTGACCTTTACTTAAGTATAAGACCTTGCAAAAAAAATACCACCACAATGAACTATTTTTAGGTTTAATAAAAAAATACGAAGACCATGCACACATTATGTAATATTAGGAATCGGGTCACTAACAATCATGTAAGTGGAGATAAAATGAAATTGAAATTCCCGATTAACATCAGCCGCCCATTTAAATTTATGCAAAAAAGAACATCGCCAAAAAACCGTTCAGGCACAAAAACTAAAATATTTTCTGATAATTTTCTACAGAATTTAATTGTATGAAAAGGAGTTCATGAATAGAAGATAATATTACACTTTGAATTAGTTTAAACTGACCTGGTACTTCATTTTTACTTTATAAAATACACTTTAATTAAATGCTCGATTATTTCAAAAGCCAAGTTGGGCAGTATTTTAATTAAAGTAATGTTTGTAAGCGATCAATTTTTTTAATATTTAATTAAATGAACACAATATTAGCGAAACTCAATCGAAATCTGAAATCTCAATTTTTTATCCAGAAACACATGATTTTGCATTAGTTTGCAGTGTATTGCCTACGTAAGAATTCAATCTGTTATAATTAATAGAGAGAAAAAAATTAAAGTATTCACGCCAAGATTTTTTGCTCTAGGATAGATGTGTAGGTATTGCATTTCAATCTTCCTACATCTGTGACCTGTGATGAAATGTAGTTATAATTATTATTAGTAACCTAAATATATTTTATTTTCATTAATACATTTCAAAGACACCCACGTTTTGATTTTGAATAGTCTAGCCTATAAATTTAACGCTATTTGATTCGGATACGCTGATACGAGTATATCACAAACTAATTTCAGTCTTACATTCGAAATAATTACAGTATTTGATTTGTGGAATGTGGCTTTCAAACACCGAGTCCCCGACGAATTATTCTTGGATTATCTAGGCTGTTTGGCTGGGTAGAAGTAGGTTGTAGTGGGAGGTTGTATGTAGTATGTATAAGCGACGCCTTTAAACTACCGGATTCTCAACGTCGCGCGGCGGCGTCGACGTCGAGACGCTCATAGCTTGTACATGTTTTACGAAGTGTTCTGGCGAGGTTTCTTTTAAGATTAAGATGTAATTTAAAATGATATATTTTTTTAGATTAAGATTTATTTATTATTCATTTAATTATGTACGAAATATAAGTATGAAAAAAAAAACGTTGACATTTTTGGAAAAAATTGGTAACTACAAATTATTTAATTAATTCTTTAACCCAGTCATTGGAAAAAATTGTAACAGCAAGAAAATTTATTATATTGATTCTACCAAATACCTATATATTTGGATTAAATGGACACCATTATTGGTTTTTGTGTTAAATTCGTAGAACTCTATTTAATTTAATAATGTTATTGTCTGCGAGTAATTGAGTTTTTATTTTTGTGAGTGCTGTTTCGTGCTGTTAGTGGCAGCTGTTAATGCAGGGAAAACGGATTCCGAAGTACCCCACATGATAGAGTGTCTACTGCATCAATTGTTTACTTTTAGCAAATTGGTTTAACCGGTAATAAATAAATTTAGACTTTAAATTTTTTTTTAAATTTACAATCGTGTAAATAAGTCGTCTCAAAATGGTGTAACCACAGTTTGAAAATGGCCTTATAAGCCCAAACAGATGTCACAAAAATAAATAAAAAACTAAGGTACTTGCAGAACTTATTAATAACATTATTAAATTTAAAAACAAAATAAACCCGTCATTCAACGTGCGGTGGTAATAAGAATAATGTTTTATTATTTTTCACCAAAATAGCCTCAAAAGGCTTACAAAAATCAGCATCAATTGCATCAATTGCACATTTAACCCCCGAAAGAGAATACATAGATTGTTTTTACAACTATTGGGTAAAACTACTCAAATATGGAACGAGCTATCGACTAGTTCCTCCTTCATTCAATCTCTTCCTATAATTATTTTTTCAAATCACCTTATAATACTATTTAACCAGATAGAAACAAGTCAGATCTCTATTATTTTAGAACTGTAGTGTATCGTAAAAGCTTCCGCCTTGTAGAGACAGATGGCGGTGATATCAGCTATCGGTAGATTCCGCTAGATGGAAGGCCGCATAGTGCTTAAGTTCTCCGGCAGGGGATCAGGGGGCTCAGAGGATGTGTTTCAGTTATCAGTTATCACTCGCCATAACAATTCTAGCTGGCTTCTAGTTAGGTAGACTACCGCAGTCCCAATTGTATAAGCGAAGTATAAATAAATCCAGATACGAAGAAGAATCTATTTTTATTCCGAAGTAATCTCCATCCGAAGGATTGGGAGAATCTGTTAGTGTGTCCATAAAATAACAGAACACTACAAGAACTATTGAAACCATTAGGCATAACAAAACTTGGATATCTATGTTGACCCACGTGTGTACTTCGTTCATACAATTTTTTGTCAGTGAACAAATTAAATAATTTAAAACACAACAACGTTATTCAAACTAAAAATATATATGTGTTGAATCTCCCAATGAGAACAGTGGTTTATTATTCTTGGGAGAGAGCGGCAACTAAGTTGGTATAATTTCATACTTTGTCTACCAATTGGCAATAAACCGTAGATGGCGCTCCGCTAAATGAGTATTAGGTACCATTACATTAATTTCACCATTGTTGGAATACCGTGTCCGTTCACGACTACAATTGGAATTGGTGTGGAATTCAATAGACGGAAGAAAAAGGTTTTGAACGCGGATTGGTTGTAAATTTTGAGGGTACTTCTGATGCTTGACTGAAGCGAGAAATTAAAACGAGGTTTAGAGATAATATATCACTTTCTCGCCTTCCTCTTTATGAACCTCTTTCCCTCCCCGTTCCCTTCAGCTTGACAACTCACCATAACTTAATTCGGGGCTGCCATAATATCACTGGCTCAACAGCAGAGAGCAGTAGGAACTTAAAAAAAATATGTATTTGATAAAATAACAGGTGGTAATAAAAAATATATATTTTTAAGAAATTACTAGAAATCAGTGATTATGCGTAGGTATATATGATAAATTATGAGATATTAAGACTAATATATTAAGAAATAAATGTTGGAGATGTAAGGAGAGATTATATAATACGACATTTTATGAAAATCGATCTTGTTATGGATGTTTGTTGATATTTGTGGAACGTAATAGATTTTTAAGATATTTTTGGATATTAATGGACACTTTTTTACATGGATATTTAAAAGAAAAACTTCAAGAGCTTTTGTGAAATTAAAAGAAATTATAAGAAACTGTTAAAAATAATGATAAATTAAGAAAAATTTTAGTAACTTTGAGAAATTAATCTAAATTATGGGAAATTGACATAAATTATGTGTATGAAATTGATTTATTTTATTTATTTCTGTATATTACAGTTTTTACCTTATTATTAACATTTTTACACGATACATTTTGAAAACATTTTTAAGTATTTGAAAACATTTTTAAGGTTTGAGAAGGTGAAACTATTGGTTGGTAATATTGTATTTTTGTGAACACCTACTTCACTTTTTTTTCTTATTTTACATTTTAATGTAATTGTACATTGATTATTTACAAGAAAAAAAAGTATATATAGGGTTTATATATCTACATATGAATAATTGGTAAATTAGTGAAAGACGTGATTTTATTGAATATTTTTATGAAAATTTAAGGGCCTAAATATAACGAAATGTTTTTATGAATATTATGGGAGGAAGCTAACGCGGGTTTTTAATGAAAGCTCCGCAGGCGGTTTTCTTTCGGCAAGAGAAATTCAAGGCAAGTTTGTAAAAAAATATTTTGTCGCCTTTTTACAATAATATTCGAAAAGGAATCAGTTCACAATATAACCGATTCAACATATAAATAATATCGATCCTTGTAAACCGCGACAGAAATATCGATTATCTCTACGTTGTATTAGTTTAGAATTGGATACCTACCGTCGAGGTTCTGTCAATGTCTAAATTCTGCAAAATAAACCCAAAAACATTATAATTTATATAATCACATATTAAATAGTCAAAAAAAGTTAATTTTTGGTACGAATTTGATGAAATGCGAATTTTATGACATTGTCACACTTACCAACATAATGCAAAAGAGAGAATTGATCAAGTTTCATGATGGCAACTCACCGTTTGAAAAAATTTACTGTCTTAGAAAACCGATTTTCCGCATAATATTCATGATAACTGATTAACCTTCAAACCAAAAATACCACCCCACCATCTTTGAAGAGACAATATGACCATGATAAAACCCTTCGTAGTTTCTCAGTCTCGTTATCATAGATGATTAATCTCTTTATCCCTGTCTGATGATGAACTATTTCCCTCCAGTAAGGCCCACATCTCCGTGACAGAAGACATGATATGGGTAGGATTCTGGGTGTTCCCTGACGTGGTATTAACATTTCCATAGCGGGATATCACACTCAAGACATTTTAGAAATTCTATACTGGGTGGTAGGTTTTAAATTTTAAGATGTTTCTAAGTTGTAAATGAAATGTGGTATCTTTTATTATTAAACATGGTGGGTTTTTTAATGTCTCTCTGGAGCTGATGGGGACTATGACAACCCCAATGGGGTATTTCATAAACTGTTAACGCCGCGCCGTTAAAAATGCGTGGAAAATGAAGAATTTATTTTTCTAAAATTCTGATTGTCGTACGTAAATAATAAAAAGAAAATTTAAAATTTTTCATTCACATATTTTAAGTTGAGTTTGTTTTTTAGCTGTTTAAGTTTAAATTAGGCAAGCAGATATCCAATCAGCGGTTGTTTTTTTTTTCTCAAAAATTAGATTTTTTCTCTGTAGCTTATCAATGTGATTACTCCATAGAATTTAGAGAAGCGCGATTTTTTATATGAGCTCCACACGAGGCCTTTCAGAAAGAAAAAAAACTTTTATTTTTAATTTTTAACTTAATGAGTAAAACCTCAAATTGTAATATTTAAATAAATGAAGACAATATAAGCGAAACTCAATCGAAAATCTGGAAACAGAAAAATCAGAAAAACATATTGACACCTCTGGGACTCGAACCCAGGACCTCTTGCTTTCCGGGCAAACGCGCTAACCACTGCGCCACCGTGTCGATATGAAATTCGGTCATGTTTAACTGTACCATACTTCGACTAAGAACCACCTACACTATCTTAATTTTCTTTAACGCATATATTATTGGCAACGATCTTTATGTATGATTGCAAGATTAAAACCCGAACTAAATGCTCTCTAGATAGTGTCTGGATAAATCTTTATCCATTTTATTTAATATGCGACATCTATCTTCTTTTCTGCAAGTCTAGGATGAATATTTTATTTTTAATTTTTAACTTTATGAGTAAAACCTCAAATTGTAATATTTAAATAAATGAAGACAATATAAGCGAAACTCAATCGAAAATCTGGAAACAGAAAAATCAGAAAAACATATTGACACCTCTGGGACTCGAACCCAGGACCTCTTGCTTTCCGGGCAAACGCGCTAACCACTGCGCCACCGTGTCGATATGAAATTCGGTCATGTTTAACTGTACCATACTTCGACTAAGAACCACCTACACTATCTTAATTTTCTTTAACGCATATATTATTGGCAACGATCTTTATGTATGATTGCAAGATTAAAACCCGAACTAAATGCTCTCTAGATAGTGTCTGGATAAATCTTTATCCATTTTATTTAATATGCGACATCTATCTTCTTTTCTGCAAGTCTAGGATGAATATTTTATTTTTAATTTTTAACTTTATGAGTAAAACCTCAAATTGTAATATTTAAATAAATGAAGACAATATAAGCGAAACTCAATCGAAAATCTGGAAACAGAAAAATCAGAAAAACATATTGACACCTCTGGGAATCGAACCCAGGACCTCTTGCTTTCCGGGCAAACGCGCTAACCACTGCGCCACGGTGTCGATATGAAATTCGGTCATGTTTAACTGTACCATACTTCAACTAAGAACCACCTACACTATCTTAATTTTCTTTAACGCATATATTATTGGCAAGTATCTTTATGTATGATTGCAAGATTCAAACCCGAACTAAATGCTCTCTAGATAGTGTCTGGATAAATCTTTATCCATTTTATTTAATATGCGACATCTATCGACTTTTCTGCAAGTCTAGGATGAATATTTTATTTTTAATTTTTAACTTTATGAGTAAAACCTCAAATTGTAATATTTAAATAAATGAAGATAATATAAGTGAAACTCAATCGAAAATCTGGAAACAGAAAAATCAGTAAAACATATTGACACCTCTGGGACTCGAACCCATGACCTCTTGCTTTCCGAGCAAACGCGCTAACCACTGGAGGTGTCAATATGTTTTTCTGATTTTTCTGTTTCCAGATTTTCGATTGAGTTTCGATTATATTGTCTTCATTTATTTTTAAAAAAACCTATCAGGTTAATGTCATTTTTGGAGATGCTGTGTAGAGGAGCTTTTTAGAGAAAGGAAGGAGAGGTGGGATGGGTGAAAAAGGTATAAGGGGTGGGTTGTAATCTTGGGGAGTGTGTGTCCAGGAGAGACGGAGTTCAGTGTCCATCCCTTCCACCGTGGAGCAAGGCGATGGGCCGAGAGGATGGAGAGTGAAAAAGGTGTCCCTTTCGACAAACATCGTTTTGGCGGCAAATAAAAGTGGCACATTTTAAATCGTCGTGGAAAATTGAAACGAACCTAGTTATTCAGATCTGGTCGTTTCGATTGTGGGTGGTGGTCGTTCACAAGGGAAACTCTAAGAGTACCCAAGGATCCCGGGCACCTCTGCTAAATCACCTGTTACTGTGAGAAAAGTAAATTGTCTGGTTTTGAACCTGGAACGTTCTATGATCCGGATAATTGCTCCATCAATTGAGCAAATCCGCCAATCTGTCTTCTCGCCAAATTAACGAATAAATCGACGCGCCTTATGCAAAGTAGGTACTCTATTTGCAAAGCCGTTACTTCACTTCAACGAACTTTGCAGGAAGTTAGTAGTTATTTTCTCACAAATTTCCAGAAAAATGATCTCCGTCCCGAAATTAAGTATTTAATTTAATTATAAAACAAAATATACAAGTGTGCAGTTCACACGCAGTCAACGTGAAACCTTCAGAAAACTAAAGTAGACAATAGTGGGAGGCTACGAAGCACCGCACAAAGAGGATACCGATTGTTCTATTTCATTCTCTTAGGCTAAATCCTAGACGTATGCGTTTTGTCTTTTTTTAGTGTCACTTTTTCGTTTCATCGAGTTTCAAATCACAACGGTGCTAAAGAAGTTTTCAATTCAAATTTGTATTTTCAAATATCAAGGTATGAAATTTTGAAGAGAAACTTCCTTAGCACCGTTGTGATTTGAAACTAAATAAAACGAATATAAATCTGAAAAGAGACATAAACACATACATCTATAGGATTTAGCCTGCGAGAGAATGAGAAAAATGAAACCACATATACGAAGCGTCAATCTGCGCTCATTGGCCGCTTTGATTATGAGCTTACTTTTCAAGGCTCCTATTGGTTGAGATTGTGTGGGTGAATTTTTCCTTCTACCGCGTGTAAACTGCACTCGTTATTTATTTAATATGTGAAGGATAGTACACATTACATAACAGTGTTGAGGTTAGTAATTTTATAAAGTATAAAAATAACACAAAATAAGAAAGGTATTGAAAGAACAACGTTGTTACATTAATACTTCTTACAGTTAATGCGTAAGCTCTAAGCTGAAGGAAGGCAATTCATTTTGATATAAGGGTGACCACGGCATGTCAATTAACATAGGACCTTTCATCTCCTAGGTTCCAGACTATGAACGTATTTATATGTTCAATAAAGAAATTCGATATTTGAAAACGCCAGTTTAAGAACAAAGGAAAAATTAAGCTAAATTCGGGCATACGGACACGCCCACTAGACACTTAAATCGGTAAATCCCGCAAATCTGTAGGATCAAATATTGTTGAAATCCTGCGGGATTGCGGGATGCGGGATTGCGGAATTGCAAACCCCAAATATCAAGTACTAATTACTGTTTTAACTACCCTTATCGATTCCAAATTTCAAGTAAAGACGTGAACGTATACATTATCTAATGTAAAAAATACGATTGCAACCTAATGCCCAATATCTATTCATGCGGGAGGGTTTACTGTTATACTTGAGAAATCTGCTCAATGTTGAAATATTTTTCTTTTCTCAGATACACATTTTCTAGTGAGACGGGTAACAATGATAATGTGTTTTTATTTTTATTTTTTTTTTTTTTTTTTTTTAAATATGAATACCTTACAGAGTCCCAACTGCTCCCGTCTACTAGAGACAGTGACATTATGGAATCCCCAATTGGGGGATGTTGTGAGGCTGAAGGTAGTAGGGTGGGGAAGGAGTTGGGTAAGAGGAAGGTGGAGAAGTATCTGGCTATTCAGATCTGGTCACCAAACATGGCTAACGCCATTTCAAGCAACGTTTCAATTCTGAATAGTAGTCTTACACCAGGGCGATATTGAGAATATCTTCCTTTCTGGAACGTGCCGCAAATATACTATACATCATTTTACATGAATTCATTGTGAAATAACACAAATTATTCAAATAAAATTTATTTGCCCACGGTAGGATTTATCCGGCGACCTTCGGATTGCGAGTCAAGAGCCTTACTCCTTACTCACGCCGATCACCAAGAATGTAATAGAAGGAAAGATTTAAATTATAAACCCCTTTCCCAAATTAATAATAATTAAAAAATGCACGATTTTTGACAAAATATTGCTTAAAACGTGTTTTTTGCCTAATTTTGCTGTCGTAATCTGTCTCGTTATATCTTCTTTCCTTATAATAATAATAATAGTTGGATAATTTATAGAGCGCCGTTTTTGTGAAAAATCACCTCAAGGGCGCCTAAGGGCGATAAATGAAATAAGCAGTTTTAAAAAGAGTGAACACCAAACTTTTTCATTGCATTTATAAGGTCGCCATGTATAAATGAATCAGCACAAAAAAATATATTTTTTAAATTATTCTTAAGAGGTTATAACCAGAGAAAACCAGAAATATGTCATTTTTAAATCAGATTTTAGACGTATTGACTCTTTTTCATAAAAAAATGTAAATTAATTCCGAAAGACTGTTCTTTTTATCTAGTATTCGCATGTTTTTATTTAGAGAAAAAAATGTTTATTTTTAGTATAATAAGGTTATACCATAGGTCGTTGGCAGATTTGTTAAATTTTCAAAAAAAGTTTTTGTATTATACAACACCCATTTCTAATCATATAATCATGCATTAAAATAAATCAATACGTAAGCAATCTAGCAAACGCATTTTTCAGAATTTTATTTTAGTTTAAATAAAATCATTAAAACATACATACGTACATGTGTTTCTTGCCGAAAATTGGTCCGTTTGTGTATTTATTTGCACACTTACAAACTAATATATTTCAGTTTTTTTTACATTCTTATTTATCTTAGACATTATTTAAAAATAATAAATAATTATGATAAAAAAAATAATAACAAAAAGAACATAATTTTAATAGTTTTATCATCAAGCCTTTTAGCATTTTTGGATGTTGTGATAAATTAAAGCAAATTTGGAATGAAATAAAATCGATATTGAGTTATAATTTTAAAAAGCTGGTACGGAGAATAATTAGTCTTTCTAAGTGGAACCGCCCTGTACGATCGTAAGAACATCTTAACTTTCGTCGAAATGTGGATTTTCGGCCGCTGGCTGGTTAAATGCTCTTAATATTTATATCAAGCATCGTCAAAAGTGACATTGAGTTGCGATTAAAATAATTACAATATTTAACTTGAAATAATAAAACCTGTGAAAAATAAGTCTGATTATTCCTCTCACAAACTATGACAAAAACAGGGAGGCGTATTTAGGAACGTAAAAAATGTGTGAAACAGAAAGTTTTTCTAAAATATCCCTTTCAAGATTCCAGACATTCTACGAAAACCGAACCATTTAAATTCGGCATTTCTGAAAACCATCAAAAGACCGGTGTAGGAATATCTGATATTCCACGCAATTGAGAACTTATTACATATAAGATTGACATTTTTGGAGTCTGAAAATCTTTTCCCTTGGGACACTATTTGAATAAAATCTAAATCCAACCGAGTGAGGAAATCAGAGGTTATTTTACATCTTCTTTCTAGGGGTCCAAAACAAACTACGTCCACTCGAACATGCAAATACCCGAACCTTATTGAAAACCATTTCATTTGAACATATAAATTTGTTTAAGGGTCGAAAACCGTAAAATAAGTGAAGGGTACGCAATTTTCTCAATAAAGGGAAAAAATTGTAAAAATAATATTATTTGCATAGTTTTCATATCACCATTTTTATGAAATATTACCAGTTTGGTAAAGAGCTTAAAAGCCGTAGGTTCAAGTTACTTATAAAAAAATGTATCGATACAGGGTGTGAAGGGACGCACTCAACTGACCCTAACCAGCGTTTCCTGGCAAATGACGGATTCAACAGCTTGGAAACAAATACTCCGATGTTGTTGATATATTTAATACATCAATTTCAATATATAAGCATACCTTATTGAAGTTTTTTTCATCAAGTAGGGGAATGTGTTGATGAAACTGTTTGAATTGACTAGCATATTGGTGGTGTTTTGTCGGCTGAAGGAGAGAAGCTATTTTTGTATTTTTTTTGTTTTTATATTTTATGCCTGCATACTGTGTGGATCAAATTCAATAGTATTTTTGCTGTATATTTCTTTATGTGCAAGTGTTGTAAACAGTCGTTTCCTGCACTATTTACTAGTATAATTTCGTAAATATTGTTAAGTGTATATATGTATGTAAAAGCCTAAATGGGCGTAAATAAATAAATAAATAAATATTTCCTCACCTTGGTTGGATGGGGTTCTAACTTCACCTGACAATGGAAAGGACTTTGTCACCTAAGAACATGTTCTTAAGTGTCAAATTTTTACCACGATAAGGCGATGTTAGAATCCTATCCAACCAAGGTGACGTTTTGGAGTAAAACATGTAAATTAAGTTTTGGTCGGCGGTGACTATTTTGAAGTTTTTTTTTTCAAAAATATTGTTTCCAAAACCAAACAAAAAATTGGTTGGGAATGGTTCGGTGCGTTAATCGGGACGTACGCGAGTATGTGCTCACGTTTCCTAACTCCCGTCCCAGCTGCTCCCGTCTGGACTGTGGCATCCCCAATGATGGTAAGTTGTGAGGCTGTGGGAAGTGGGGGCTGTGTGTTGTAGGTAATGGGGAGGGAAAGAAGATGCGGAAGAGAAAGGTGAAGAATTGCTTGGCTACTCAGACCTGGTCACCAAACACGGCCAAAGCGATTTCAAGCAACTTTTTAATTGCAAATTGTGATCTTACACTAGAGGGACACTGAGAGTATCTTCCACTCGCAAATATACTACATATTGAAATAATCAGTTGTGAAATAATACCAATTAATCAAATAAAATGTATTTGCTCACGCCGGGATTTAAACCCGCGACCTTCAGAGTGCTAGTCTAGCCTTACACATCGACCACGGAGGCCTGCAAATGACCTGCTCTATCACCCCTCTTGGTTTTATTAATATATTACGGAACACCCTGTGCGAATGAATCAAGGAGGTGTGTCAATACAGATTGATAAATGTGACCTTCCAGGAAGTTGCGACAGGGATTAGACAGTGGACTGTTTTTCAAAATTGTTAACACGGAAATTTTTCTCTCATCAAATCGAACATCAAAGAGGATAGCAGTCGAATGGCCTTCTTTGTCATACCCAGTACACCAATATCCTCGGATAAGTCCTTGGGGTCTTACACACTATACATCAATATGTCCGATGAAATGAACCAGCCATTCAAAAGGGAAACACTGCCTTTTTATACCGATCGATATTGACAGGATAGATTTGCGAGGAAACATCGGATTTTATAAAGTGGTTTATCAACTTCTAATACTTGTAGATATTGTTTTATTGTAACTGATATATTCTGAGTTTGACTAAGACACGCGGGTTTAATTGCAGAAAAATAAAAACTTCGATTAATTCTTCGTTGGAGTCAAATATGTGTGGTTATCAGATATTATATCTGTACTATAGTGTACCTATATCTGTAGAGTTTTGTTGATCACTTGGTAATATTAGATACCTGGCAAAACTAAAAATATTTATTGTTGTATGTAAATACCTATTTTAATTGTAAATCTCTAATTTTAAGTCACGGTTGCAAATATTTGTATGTCACCAGTTTTAAGTCAGTAGTAATAAGTCTTAGTTGTAAGTCACTAGCTACATATAAGTCTTAAATGTAGGTTCCTAGTTATAAGTTTGAATCCTAGTTGAAAGCCTATCGTATTCATTTTATTTTATTGTATGCTTATTATATGTACAGCGCCCTTGAGATGATTTTTCATGAAAACGGCGCTTTTTAAATCAGCCAAATATTATTATTATTATTATTGGTGTAATTCGTAAGGAAACGCACGATCAAGCGGATCCCAACTAAACTTGTGACAAAAAAATAACAAAAAATCAAAATTATCCCAAATAAAAGTCAATACCTAAGTATAGCAAATTTCATTACAAAAATTTTATGAATCGGTTTTATTTTATTTTACTGATTTTTAATTTAAAATTTAATAAACGTGTATTTATTTCTATTAAGAAAAAATCAGAGTTGTGGTGTAAGAACATAGAATATATGTGTATTTTTTAAATCTGGGGTGTTTTCTTTACCTACGCTAGTGCTCTTGTTTCAAAGCTAAAAGCAAAAAAAAAGGATTTAGGTAAATTGACCGAATTGCAATTTTTCGACTTCAATTGTTCGAAATGCAATTTTTCGAATTTCAATTTGTCGAAAACATATTTTTCGAACATCAATTGACCGAAACACTAGTTTTTCGAATCGATTTAAGTACATATATACAGTGAGTACAAGAGTATTTTATTATAGAATGGAAAATATCAACAAACCTAACCTAACCTAACAGTATCTCGTTAGTCATAAGAAAGTTGGATATATATATATTAAAAGTTGATTAACAAATTCGAAAAATATGTCTTTCGGCCAATTGCAATTCGAAAAATTAGTCTTTCGAAAAACTGAAATTCGAACAATTATTTCGAACAATTGATTTCAAAAAATTGAATCCGAAAAACATGTCTGCTCTCGCTAAAAGCTGGTGCTTCCGGGTTAAGTCCCGTTATTATTGATACTACTGTTATGTATTCTGGTAAAAATGAGTACATATTTATTTATTGTGTAAAGCGGTATAATATTTCATTTTAAATAGACAAATATAACTGCTACTACATCAACCGAATATTCTCCAATTCCTCCATTTCCGTTTCGCAAGTCACCGGAAGCACCGTGCCATTGACCTTGTGCGGGAGAGGGGGTGGGGGAGGTGGGGGATGGTTGAGCCTAACATTTGTCACCCCGGGTATCAGGCTACCAGGCTACCAGGCTAGCAGAAGAGATGAGGCGGTGGGAGATAGCGAGGGATGCGGGGAGAGTGCGGCGAAGCCTGCTTAGTACAACAACCAACCCTTACGGCGTGCGGCAATTATTATTACGCGTAGGTATGGTGACAGAGTTTCATGTAACCTTACACAGTGATAAAGAAAACGACAGATTCCTTTTCAATCTGTTTGAGATTTTTTGAAGTAAAACTTATTTTGCGCCGTTCGTTAGTGATTTGAAATTCGGATGAAACGGAAATGCGTCACAACTCAGTTCTACACAAATACTCGGTTCTAATATAATGCGGTAAATTCACACGTCGGCGCGTGCCTCCCATAGCGCAGTGGGCAAGACGCCTGACAAGTTTAGGCGGCCAGAGAGTCAGACATCAAGCGAACGTAGGTTCGAATCCTACGAAATCCAAAAAGAAACATTTTTATTTTTGTGAAATCATTATCCAATCTTCAAACCACTTTAAAAGAAACCGGTAAAATAAAGGAAAGCGACATCGATTCTAGTTTAACTTCTACTTTTTTTCTCTGTCTATCTAAATGTATGGGCAGGCATGTACAAAAAACCATTAATAATATAATTGTAAAATACTTTTTTGAGTTTTTTTTGTTAATTCAATAATATCACCCTAAAAACGTGTATTTTCACAAAGTAAAGATATTATTAACATTTTTACGGATTTCCCTGACTGTTTCTGATTTTTGGGATGAACTACTACACTGTCAAATTGAAATGCACAAACAAAGACGATATTATTTAATAATACAAACAGGATTGTTTTCCTGGTGAAATAGATAATATCGGCACTAGGGGAACCTATTTTAATGAAGGATATGAACTTTATTATTTATGAGTCTATTTTATTTTTTTGTAATGTAAGTATTAAACTGCACAAGAGTCCCAATTGCCCGGAGATAGGGATTATGGACACATGACTATTTTGTTTGCGACGCCTAATGGAATGGGAGTGGAGAAATAAAGGATTAGAAGTACCTGGCTGTTCACATCTGGCCACTAAGTACGGCTATATCCATTATGAGAATAAATCTTTAAGAATAATCAGGGGAATTATTAATGCAGAGAGCATCTATGTCCTTATTTAAACAAATTAAACCTGAACAAAGTAACTTAGTCAGATTATAGCCAAAACAGCCAAATATTTTGTCACTATCAACAAAAGCACTCTTTATTTTAAATGTGTTAAATTTCTATCAAAGCAGCTAATATATATTTATTTTTTTGTTTAGAAACTACATATTTATAATTTTTTTCATTTTTATATAAAGCATGTTAGGTACATGAATAGAATAGAAATTGTATTCGTTGTCCTCCACACTAGGAGATCCTGTGCTGAGGGGGACTATGCTTTGGATAAGTTTTCAGCGACTTTTATGGTTTGGATAAGGTTTTCCAAAAACGTCTACGACGATGTTTTAAGTATTCTAGTAAGTTCGTTTTCCGATAGTTCCTTCAGCCAACATATTTAATGTAGCTATTTTTTGTTTTAATTTCTTTAACTAAGTGGGAGTTTGTTATATAACCTTACTGCTAAAAATTCAGAACTTCTTTGTCCAAACGAAGAGTTACGCTATGGTATATTAATTATGTCTGTTTGTTTTGCTCTGGTTTTATGAGCATGTGAGATGTCAGCCTCAGAATCATTTTTGAGATAATGTTTTTGGCATAGATTTTCTGTATGCTTGGGACTTCAAACTGTTTAAAAATTTCTGTTGTTGACGTCCTTACGGGGACCTTTAGTATGGTCTTTATGATGCAATTCTGAGTTACCTTTAGTTGTTTTATGTGTTTAGATGCTGCTGAGTCCCATCCTATTACTCCATATTCCAATCGAGAGTGGCAAGCATTTCATTAGAAGGTCCATACAATAAAGAAGAAAAATAAATTATTCTTTTAGTAGGTTTCTAGAATTGGTGTACCCAAAGGTAATATATTTTTTATTCAAAAACAGGAAAACTTATCTAGTGTATTCAGTATCAATGTAATTTGATTGTAACAACTAGTTGTATGGGTATTTTAGGAGAAATTTTGAGACGAAAATGAGAATTACCAAATGGGAATCGTACGGCAAATTATTCTTCATTTGAGAAACACGTTTTGGGATGAAATTAAACGGTCCTCGCCACAGACCATTTGGATTATACCATTTTGGAACAGTATTCTTCATCGCTATATTTTTAGATTTGGTCAAAGTAAACTTAATTATAATTAGGTAGCGAATTTCATCTTATTCTTTTTCAATGGCTGAGAGACATTGGGGCAATATTTGTTAAAAATGTAAAATTATATATATTTTTGTTTTCAATGACTGCGTAGTGGGTCGGATCCGGTGACCCATCGCCTTGCACCGCAGTGGAAGAGATGGATTCATACCTGGATTTATACCATGAATTCATCCCTCCTTTTTGTCCGGTATGCTGGGTATTAATAGCCTCGCCGGTGAAGGAAAACTGCTTGGCTGACAACATCATATAATCTTCTAACTGGTAACATCTGTGTAACAGACGTCTCTTGATGCACTTGCCAAATCTTGTTTACGTGAAAAATTGCAGCTGGTCGCTGCTCGTGTTCCTTTAAAATATTATTGCCTACCACCTGTTCAGAGAAGAGTAAACAACACGTTGATCACATTTGTACAAGTCGATTCTTGCGAAATGTTACATAAAAGACTGCACGTGTTATTCAAACACCAAGCACTTAGCAATTGATGATAAATTCTGCATTTTAGGAGAAAAACAGCAGGTGCGTTCGTCCACCTGGAGAAATCAGGTCAACTGATGCAAGAAAAAACTACGCATCCAAACCAGTTTGTTATTCTAAACAAAACTTAGCAAACTAATATATCGGACACCTGCCTCGAACACCTAGGATACTCAAGATAAACAACAGGTGCAGATATGAAAAAAATGTTTACGTTTTTCTTCAAAACAGGTGTACACAAAATTTAGTATAAAAACCGTCTGAAAATAAATATTTGATTATTACCCAAGAAGTCTCTGAGTTGTTATTATCTCCCGAAACCGAAGAGACGATCGGAGTCCAGCGCCCTATTATTTATAGTATTTGTATGGAACAAATAAGTGGTGTCATACAGTCTGTATTCCCGATATAATTGAAAAATTTGAATTTTATCTTCCCGAAAACTTCACAAGCGCACAAACACAGAACTTTTGTTGTTCCAAGATTCAGAACTAACTTACCATTAGAAGGTATTTTTTTTCCTCAGGACCTCCTGTATGGAGCTAATGTAAAAAGCTCTCATCCTGACAAAACATTAAAGTGGTTATTTTAAAATAGTCGACACTTATTTATTGTACTGTCTTAACCTTCACAAGTAAATAATAAAAGTGAAAATTTACAGAGTGGTAGATAATCTCGGTATCACTATTCTTAAGTGAGTAAACCGGCTGGAGCCAGTGAGTCTTTGGCATCCCCAATTAGGGTATGCTTTGAGGCCAAAGGTTGTAGTAAGAGGAAGGAGACGAAGAAGAGGAATTTAGAGAAGTGCCCGGTTATCCATACTGGTCACCACCATGGCTTAAGCCATTTAAAGCAACATTTGATTCTGAATGGTGGTCTAAAAGTATAAGAACCAGGGCGATACTTAAAGTGTCTACGACTGTAGAAGGTGCCGCAAATATACTTCATTTTTTTAATGATTAAATTGTCAAACAAAATTTACTTTTTGAACCCGCGACCTGCGGATTCATAACCACGAATAGTAATCACAGAACCACGGAGGCGGTCAAAAAATTCCACTTTGGTGAAGTCGAAAAGTTGTTTGAAATGGCTTTAACAGTGTTTGGTGACAAAATCTGAATATCCAGTTATTTTACGACCTTCATCTTCCCATCTTTTTTCCTTACTCACTCTCTTCAACCTAACAACATAAATAAATGGAGATGCCTTAGTGACATAGGCTCGGAACAGGGCATAGATGGAATTCTTGTGCGGTATTCAGTCAAGAAAAAAACAACCAAAAAACAAGAGTTTCCAAAAATGTTTCACGAGAATTGTCACGCAAAACCTAAAACACGACAGTTTTCCTAAACGGAAATTTAATTTAAAGACATAACAAAACAGAATTTTAAGAATCCATACCGTAATTTGTAATTAAATCAGTATTTCTCTTGGCGGACGGAGAGATTCGTTTAAAATACAGGGTTTAGAATGTTATGGAGATGGCTTGTTGTTCAAAAAAAGTAAGCCAATTTTTTCACTAATAAATGTAATGCAGTAGATATGCCACTATAGGGAACCCGCTTGCATAGCGCGATTGTAAATTGTGCGCCTTAAAGTTTAGACTGAATTCAATATTTCGTTTGCGTGAAAGCACTATAAAACAATACATGATACAGTTTTCAAATACTGAAGCAATGATGGCTGTGTAATATAAAATCTAAAATTGAATACGCATCTGCTGTACGGGCCCCATACCAGAAAAAAACGTTGAGAAATTAAAACAGATTCATAAAAAGTATCTTAGATAACTGTATATGAGAATCCATGGAGAGTACCCGCGATTCATGCATCATGAAGATCTGCTCGCCGAAACGCGCTACCAAAGTCGAGGAAAGGTGGGGCCCTAGCAGCAGATAGCCAGTGCCTACTGGAATGCTATAAGATTTCGAACCGAACAACAAGCCAGGGACGCCACCTTGATCTGCTGTGTGTGTGGCATACACAGCACAACTGAAGTACTGGCTCGGCATAGCATGGCACGAGGTAAGGCGCTGTTAAATAATGCTTCCAAAACTGTCGACATCTTTAAAATAGTCTTGAAGAATTCAAGATGCATTATACCATACAATACCCGCTGGAGTAGGTATCTTACGTTTATATTTTAAAGTTGAGTAGCCGGGGACTTACCTACCTTCCTCTGACTCAACTATTTCTCTTTCACCCCACATTCAGCATCACAACATACCTCAATTGGTGATGCCATAATCTCACTGGCTCCAGACGGTTGGGCGAAGTTGGGCGGCGCGGTATTCACATAAAAAAGTTAGGACCGTTATTCGACATCACTAAAAGCGGTCACTGATAAAAAAGCAAACATGATTTAGCCATAATATTCCATTGATCCATTTTTGTCATTCGTCCCGGTTACGCATATTATTCTAATCGTGTAGTATTTCCCGGAAACTAGCCTAATTAATTGTAAAAATTAGAAGCCTTAAAGTAATTTATCTAATACTTTATCAAACCAAGTTGAAATATCTGGAGTGTGTGAAAATACAAACGACAACCCGATTGAAACTGCGAAGGACATTGCTAACAAACTAGGAATTGAAATCTTGAATGAAGACTTTTCAGACATTTACCGTATTCCTGACCGTCGTCAAGGTTTTCCAAGAAAAATTATCATTAAATTCCACAACTCTAGCATTACAACACGACACAACCTTCTTGCAGTAAAAAACCAAACCAAGAAAATAAGCCAATCTCTATACATTGGCGAAGTGTTGTCTTCATATAATAAGGACTTACTATGGAAAACGAAAAAGCGAGCTCAGGAATTAAACTATCAATATACCTGGTTTAAAAATGGAAAAATTTTCACAAGAAAATCAACGGAATCAAAAATTGTTAATATAAAACATGAAAGAGATCTACCAACACTGTAAAATTTAATTTTAACATTGTCAAAATTAATTAAAATATCTAAAATGGCTACCAATCTGGAAGAACTCACATACCACCTAATTGAAAATGAAACTATTACTACCAACACAGAAATCATAAAACTATGCCTAAAAAATAATTTGAAAATAATACACCAAAATATAAGAAGCATTAATAAAAACTTCGAAGGATTTCTTATAAACCTAAAACTAATAAACATTAAATTTGATATTATGATCCTTACAGAATGTTGGATTAAAAGTTCTTATACGCCAAAAAATATAGAAGGCTACTATTGCATCAACACTTCATATAATACTAAACAAAATGATGGAATTGTAGTTTACATTAAAAACAATCTGAAAACTACTACTAAAGAAATCAAAATCAATGATTCCAATTGTCTACACATACAAGCTAAGTCAGTAATTGATATACTGGCTATTTATAGATCCCCATCCAAACCCAATATTACAAACTTCCTTACATCACTTGAAACTGTGTTACATAAACTAAAACACTGTAGTAATCTGTTTTTAATTGGAGACACAAACATTAATATTTTAGAAAATGGTCATCCTCAAAAAGACGATTACCTCAATGCCATAAGCTACTACGGTCTTGTTAGTTACATAAACAAACCTACTAGAGTCACTGACGAAACTCTTTCTTGCATTGACCATGTAATAGGTAAAACGAAAAACCTATCAACACAATAATATATGAATCCACAGTAACAGACCACTACTCTACAATATTGGAAGTTGGAAATGAAAAAACTACTAAAGAGGACTCCGTAAATATATCTATCGTGAAAAATAAAATCGACTGGGATTCAATTATCTTCAACATAAAAAACGAAAAATGGGAAAATTTGTATTCAATTACTGATAATGATATGGCGTGGAATTATTTCACTAACTGTATTCAAAATCAAATAAATCTACACACCTACCAGAAAGAGGTACCTAATAAAAAAAATACAATCACTAAACCATGGATTACACCTGGATTACTAAAATGCATCAGGAAAAGAGATAATATTCATAAACAAATAAGGAAAGATCCAAATAATTACTTACTTACTACATTTTACAAAAAATATAGAAATATATGTACTAAACTAATCAAACATGCAAAAAATAAATACTATTCAAGAAAAATTATTGAATGTAATAATGACTCCAGAAAGATTTGGCAAATTCTTAAAGAGATAACACATGCAAGGCAATCCAGAGATCAAATTGAGGAACTCATAATTGATGGTCAGAATGTGAATCTTAACTTGGACCCGAAGACTATTGCCGATCATGCAAATACCTTTTTTTCAAACGTCGGATCAAATTTGGCCAGTAAAATAAAAGAAAACATCAACTGTAATACTAAAACTCCACAACCAGATGATAATCCCCGAGAAGAAACTTACGCAAAATTTACTCTAAAAGATGTATCGATGGAGGATATCATCAAAGAAATCGACTCACTGAAAGAGAAGACTTCACCTGGACATGACAAAATACCAAGTAAACTACTAAAATCACTGAAATCTCATATAGCCGTTCCCCTCAAATTCTTAATCAATAAGAGCTTCACTCAAGGTTGTTTCCCTAATGTATTAAAACAAGGGATTATCTCTCCAATTTTTAAAGGTGGAAAAAAAAATGAAATTACCAATTACAGACCAATTTGTGTTCTAAGTGCACTCTCTAAAATTGTTGAAGGAATACTAAGAAATCAATTGATTACTTACCTTGACTCTAGTAAAACATTATCAGCAAATCAGTTTGGTTTTCGCCAAAACTTATCAACCTCAGACGCCATCGCTAACGTTACAGACTTCATAATAAGTAATGTCGACAAAGGAAATAAATGTTTAGCAATTTTCCTTGATCTTGCAAAGGCGTTTGATACTGTGAACCACAAAATACTTTTAGATAAACTTAAGAGGATAGGAATATCAGATACAGTTCTTCAATTATTTCATAGTTATCTAACTGATCGAACGCAATGTGTTAAAATAAACAGTACCTATAGTAGTTCCCAAAAATCACATTGTGGCGTTCCACAAGGTAGCATCCTAGGACCCTTATTATTCTTAATCTATATTAATGATCTATGTAACCTAAAAATTTGTGGACAAATCACAAGTTTTGCCGATGATACGGTCTTGCTATTTCACGCCAAATCTTGGGATGAAGTCTTTAAAACGGCAGAAAATGGCTTTCGTATTGTTAAAAATTGGCTTAATGATCACATATTAACCCTGAATACAGACAAAACTAAATTCCTAACATTTCGAATTTCAAATAAGTTCTTGCCTTCACAACAAAGCCTTAAACTCCACAGCTGTAACCCCCTATTAACTCCATGTACCTGTCCTTCTATAAGTAGAGTTGACAGTATTAAATATCTTGGTATTCAAATAGATGATCTTCTTAAATGGAACGTACATGTTACAAACCTAACGACAAAACTCAGGAAACTCGTCTATTTTTTTAAAAATGTTAGAGATATTTTAAATAGAAAACAACTGAAACAAGTTTACTGTGCTCTTATACAATCATCACTTGAATATGGTATTATCAGCTGGGGTAGTGCCACAAATACTTGCCTAGAGCCTTTAGTAAAGATTCAAAAACTAATTTTGAAGGTTATTCTTAAAGTCCCGTTGAGAACAAGCACTGATTTTATTTTTAAGACACTAAATGTTCCGAACCTGCAAAAATTGTATTCAAAAAATATCCTGCTTCATCAATTTAAAAATACACACATGTTTGAAGAACGAATGAACACAAGAGCCTTAAGAGAGTCAAATGTAAAATCTTTCAACATCCCAGTTTGTCAAACTTCTTATGGGCAAAGAAGTTTTAAATATAATGCAACAAAGCTGTTCAATTCTCTACCTCCTGAAATTAGAAACACGCAAACCAAAAGTACATTTAAAAGTAAAATCATTGATCACCTCAAATAAACATATCCATCACAAGTATTTAAAAACAGACTTACCTTTATACCTACTGTGTGTATATATGTAACCATGTACCTACTGCAATCTTCTTATATATATGTAACATACTTGAATTGTATATTTAAAGAAAAAAATTATATTAACCTGCCATTTTCATAATATTACTACAAAATCTTAGATAACCACTCTGTAAATTGCCATCTCAACACAGGCCTTTCACACCTAGTGAGATGGGCAATACGTCATTTTATAACCAAATGTAATATGAAAATAATTAAATAAATAAAAATAAAAATTATACTTATTTTTAATGGATGAGATCCAATGGGAAGGACCGGCAGTTTTATGGCTTCCTACAGAGCCTATACTGCCTACTACCTACTAGTGCCCATTTATTAAATTACCAACCAACCCCAAGGGTAGTTCGCTTTATTGAAAGTTATGTTTTCGGAGTTAGAGAAGACACTGTTTAATTAGATTAAAGTTAAAAGAAAAATTAAGGCTCGCACAGAAATTGTATTAAATTGACTAACTAACTAAATAAAACTAACTAACCATCACGCCGTTTCCCCGCAGGGGTAGGCAGAGAGGACGGACCGCCAAACAACTCGATATTGGCACACCCTCCTTGCCTCGTTCGCATTCATACATGCTCTTCTATTATTCCGACTCTTCACATGGCCCGACTCAAGTATCTGATTCACTTGGTCGTGCCATGGGCGTCTCCGATTTCTTCTTCCATTCACATTTGCGTCATATATTCTCCTTACACTCCTTTCCTCGTTTATTCGCTCTACATGCCCTAACCATCTGAGCGTTCCTTTCTTAATCTTACTCATCACGCTTACATCAGCCTTGCATTCTTCGCGGATCTCCACATTTCTCACACGATCGTACATGGTTTTACCACACATACGCCTCAGGGATCTCATTTCTACAGCATTCAGTCTACTTTCATCCTTCCTCTGCCAGTTTCATGTCTCACTGCCATACATCAGGGTAGGTACCAGCACTCCATTATGGACGGCTAACTTCGCTTCTTTGGACAGCTTTTTGTTGGCGCCAACGGCGTTCAGTCCTCCATTAATAGAGTTGCCTGCATTTACCCTCCATTCAATATCTCTGTCAGCCCTTCCATCTCTCGTAAACATACTTCCCAAGTACACAAACTCATCCACCTGCTCCAAATACTCATCATTCACAACTATACTGCACATTGTTTTCATACTCTCTCTTTCAAATACCATGACTTTAGACTCACTTAGACTTTTAAATTGACGAGGTAAGATTTTTGTTAACTGGCAGTAAAACGATGTACAGTACTGTGCGAAATAATGTGAACACGTCATAATTAGCACAATTACACTTGTTCTTGCAATTGTGTGTAGCATGTTGTAATAGCGGCCATTTTGTGTTCGTCTACTATCATTCAGTGAGTTACGAGACAGAACCAAGCTACAGATGCATTAAATTTTGTAATTTTTTAGAATTACAGTTTTTTGCAGAGGTAAACTTAACTAAAGCTTACTATTTGCCCTGAAGAAGAAACGGTCGTTCTGAAACCGGTCGGATTTACTCAAATATAAAATTGGTTCAAACAAAGTTAAATAGTTTCATTTATGGATATTTCTCTTTAAAACGCACAAAGATTGTTAATATTTCAGAGACAAAAAAATTACATACGTTGAATAGCCAGGTAACTTTCCGGATCCTAATCCAATTAAAAATCGGTGGGCTATAGTTAAAGCAAGACAAGCACAACAAAAACAAAGCTGATTGAGGCAGTAATTTAGAGACACGCAAATATCAGAAAATTGTAAAAAAAATGTTGATTCTTTGTACAAGAAGTTATAAAAGTAAGGGCAGGACGCACTTCGTATAAAAAAAATATTGTAATTGTTTCTCTATTTTTTCTTCAATAAAGAATATATATTATTTTTTATATTTCTACGCTTGTGTTCACATTAATTCGCACAGTACGGTATTTATTGTAAATGATTAAGAAGAAGCCCTCAGATTTCAAATAAAACTGTATGAATATTGTTTGTTGCATCCAAAACTGCTTAGAAATTACAGCTTCAGATGCACTTGAAAATGGACTGTAATACTTACTTTAAACGAAACGAGATGAAATGGTGTTTGTGGGAATTGGGTGAAAGTGAGTGTAGGAAAAAACAAGGTATGCAAGGAAAAAGGAATGACCATTTATTTTTTATAATTCTACGCTTGTGTTCACATTAATTCGCACAGTACTTGCTATATAGCCATTGCTATTCTCTTTTCTCGGGTAAACAGGTTGCGACATACAATGAAACTCGGGGAATAGATAACAAGTGTTTATTGTACATTTCTTATGGGGTTAATACACAACAAGGAATACGGTTTAAGACCTAAGGATCGGCTTAAGGAACCGGATCTTGAAGCTTGACTCGAATGGCTCAGGGAGAAAGAATAAGTAAACCTGTATCGTAGGGCGGGCGGGATCAGGAGGCAGCGGAGGCCTAACAAGGCAGGCTGGCTCGACCGGGGGGTCCGTGCTCTTCAGGAGGGTCAGGAGGCAGCGGAGGCCTAACAAGGCAGGCTGGCTCGACCGGGGGGTCCGTGCTCACAGCTACGCTTCTTCCGAAGGCCTATCTTCACTCGGGTCGGGTATATGAATTATCACGACGGAACTTAGCGGCGGCGTGGGTGCTATTTAATGCGCCATAACACGTTTCATCTGGATATCTTGCGATATTCACGGCGGGAGGCTACTCACGACAATAGTTATAGATCGTTACACAATATCAACTTCTGTAGCGGAACTTAGCCATTTTGTTTGCGGCACGCGTCGCGAAGTTATGAGCTACGGCGTCTCGTGAATGACAGCCGTGCGTGACTAGGTGTGGGACTCAACTGCCGGACGAGGGGAAACCAAGAGGGCTGGGTGCTCCCGCGCTGTTGTTTTTATACCTATTCCCGCTTTGTTGCAGCTCTGTCTGCGCATGCGCGACTTATTTATTTATTAACTGTATAGCTCCATACGTTTTGTTTGCAATCTTTGTGCTAACATAACACTGCCTTCTCTGTCCAATATAATGTGAGAAGGTTGTCAGGACTGTTCTTGCTTGACTCGTGCCATTATGAAGGAAATGTGGGGGTAAGTTGTAAATTCAGCATTCTTGCATTTGTAGGTTTGTGGAGAGTGTGCCTTCCTCTTTGAAGAACCTTGACGGAGTAATGGTGTTTCCCGTGTATAGGTGTTCATACTGTTTCAATATGCGTTCCGATTTAAAAAATTGCTCCTTGTGTCCTTGAAGAGTTTCCTTGTTCTTTGCATGTGTTTCTGGATGTCCTGCAGGCCATTTATGACAAGGGGTTGTCACTACCGTAATTAATTTAGCACTCCCTACCTACTGAGCCAAGAACGAATTTATCTACCTGTGAGCCAAGCTATACAACCCTATTGCTAAAGAAATTGTACCGGTCCTTTCTCTCGATACAAAACATGCTATTCTTGCGATACAAAACACGCTATTCTTGCGATACAAAACACGCTATTCTTGCGATACAAAACACGCTATTCTTGCGATACAAAACACGCTATTCTTGCGATACAAAACACGCTTCGTTTGTTAACATAATTTGTGAAATTATTTACTCTGTTAACAAACCATCACCCTCCTTCCCGGAACAACAGAAGACTAAGATAGCAAAGCAATGTAATTTCAGTAGAGTATTTTTTCTTCTTTCTGTATTAAAATTTGATAATCAATTCTTTCCTGATTTCTTAACTATATTCAGTTTTAGTTATAAGAGAGAGAAAAAAAAAAAAATAAAAATAAAAAGGGAGAGAAAAAAAAATTATTCACTAAACCAATCATTAATGCTGACTGAATGTCAAGCAATTTGTCTTGAACATCTCATTTTATCATTTTTCATTTAACAAAAGGTAAATTACTTATTCATATTTTACACGTACTAATTATACACATTTTCTTTTTTTTTTCTTATCCATTTTATGGATATTTTTAATGCGTTTTTATTTTTTCTGAACAACCGAGGTCAATTCTTCCGCATTTTACATAACATTTTTGTATTTATACCAATTTTTATTGATTATATACATTTTTTTTTTTTCTCTTATCCATTCTATGGATATTTTAATGCGTTTTTATTTTTTCTGAACAACCGAGGTCAATTCTTCCGCATTTTACATAACATTTTATGCCAATTCAATTCATTATCATATATATTTATTTCATAACTTTGAATTAATAAAAAAAATTTAAATTAATATTTTAAGAAAAAGAAAGAAAAAATTAACTGACAATTGTCATGTAATCAATTGGATTGATACATATTCGTATTTTATAATTTCTTTCCATTAAACGATAATACAATACATGTACTTTTTTTTTTTCATCTTTTTCTTGTGTTATTAAAATTTTTTGACTTTTTACCTCATAACCCTTTTCTATTTATCTTACTTAATCTTTGATTCTGTTTTTTATGGTTTTCTTTAAGTATAATTATTAGGCATACCAGAACCTCTCGTGACAGTATAATTATGAGGCTATACACATCCTGTAATTTTTAAAAAAAAGATACGTCCGAAACGTCATCTTCCTGTATGCGCATACATCATCACGTTAAAAAACAGTGATCTTGCCTCACTGACCAATCCATTTGAAAACCAGTTAACACTTCTGTATACACTACATTTCCAAATGATTGCGCTCGACGTTTCAAAAAACAATAAGGAACACCTTCACACAGATTGGTTTCCTTATTTTGATTATTAGGTGACACCTATTGCGTCCTCTATTCCAACCAACAGAATTTCTACAGATTCTTCATCAAGATTCAAGATATTATATTAAAAGATTATATTTATCTCTAAGGGGTTATTCTCTCACGAGGTGCGGTACAAGTTTCATAACACAGATTATTTTACTTCCGTTTTATTTCGGAATTTTCACGCTGACTTTGTCAAGTAAATTCACAATTGAACTATTTACGTGTTTATAATTTACATTTTATTATTCTATTATTTGCAATTTTCAAATACAATTTATATACATTTTATTTCTATATCATAATTCAATTTTCTATTTTAATTTAATATTGTTAAAATTTAAAGGTTATTTCTCATAATTTTATCAATATGCTGTATTTAGTCCAATTAATTTTCTTACCTATTGTAAAGTCAAGGACCGTTTGGCTTTACAATACTTCTTCAATCGATATTTATTGTTTAATTATTTCTTATATTGTAAAAAAAAACATTTATTTACTTAAGGCGCCATGGTCTTTTTTTTTTTTTATATAGGTAGACCAAAACTATGTACTTCATTTATTTCTTTTTCAATTGTTTTAATTTATGTTTACGTTCATAAAAAGGACACTCTCAATTATTTCTTTAAGTATTATTTTATGATTTGTAAGCTTTGAGCCTTTTTTTTTTTATCGTGATATCATTTTTGAGGGTAATTTGTTTGTTTTTAAATCAGCTTTTCTTTGTGATTATCCCAAATGCGGATAATTTGGGCGCGTAATTTGTTATTTTGCATCTGTTATCAGGTAGTCCTAATTAATAATACTTTAATATAATAATTTATTTTTTTTTTTTATTCAAGGATATTTATAATTCATTATGAATAGAAGGAGTTAGCTGGTGCACTCAGATAGCCTCCACATCACAATAAAAGGTAATCAATAGCTTATTTTTACAACATAGGTTCATGACTCCCATGTCGTAAAATTTGTCTATAAAGAAAATCAATAATTTATTTTCATTATCGCTCTGAGGATGGACAAATAAAGCCATTAACTATATGAAAAAAAAACACTACATAAAAAAGATCACGTTTTTTGAATATGTTTTTACCCTATTCCTGGTATCGTTAATTCATAATTAACTGGCTCCAACATTTACTAAGAAATATGCCCGAAGGTTTCAAAACATATTAAATTACAACAGATTGACTTCCTTTAACGTTCCGAACTGTTACCAAAATATTTTTTAACAATTATAATTAAGGTTGGGGGGGTCCTATTAAACTTCTACTAATAATTATGATATGATGAAGGACCTAATTCACCATAATCATAATACAGAATATTTCTATAAACGTCTCCTGTCAACGAGATAAAAATATAAATATTTTATTTGTTATATAGATGCATAAATCTATACAACAAGACATCCCTTGGAAATCAAATGAAGTTTGATTTCCAGTCCTGGGTCAGGATAAAAAATAACTTCCCGTAAGTTGTTTTTTTTTTAACTACTTACCAAAAAGAAGGTTTTTGGACGTCGCCCTCTAACGAATCTTTGTATCTTTATTCTTTGTTTTTTTTTTTTGTACATAAATATTTTCAATCATAATAAATATTTTTGTTTTCGTTCTTCGGTTCAATGTTTTTTTTCTTTATATTTATTTTTTTTAAAAATGGCGTTGCATTGGCCTTAGATTCGGTATATTAAGTGACTGTGATCCTGGAGTCCTGATCCTGGAAGTGGAGTAGCATGTCCACATCGTACAACGTGCGTTTGAATTCAATTTCAGGCAATGTTGAACTTGACAAAAAAAAACGCGATTCAATGAATACAATTGAATATGAGCTGCTCTTCTTTCATTCAGATGAAAGCCTATTCACAAAGGGTATATTTTTATTTTAAAATCATACTTTAATGTAACTGTTTCCCGTAATCTTTCTTCTTTTTTTTTTATACCATAATCTATTTATTCTGAAAACAGTAAATGCGGTATGTTCTATTAACTTACCCAGACATATTTCACGTTTGGGAAGAGAAGGAAGGAGAGAGTGGAAGAGAGAGAGAAGAAAGAAGATAGAGAAATATAGATAAGAGATGAGTCTTCCCTTATGAAAACGAAGAGGAGAATGAAAGAGAGAGAGAAGGAGGAAGAGAATTGCAATTGGAAGGTTAAAAGGTAATGCGGTGAAGAAAAAAAACTAATTTTTCATTCCAATTACAATCTCACTGTTAATCTTTCCTAATTCTTCAATCAATTAATCGTTATTTATCTTTCAAAAGATTGATGAGATAACTTTTCGTTTTTTTTTTTTTTTTTTTTTTTAAACATTGTTAACAAGAATATTTAAATTAATAATTAAACTTTTGTAAATAACATAACTTGGTGTTTTCGTTTCTCGCGTGTATGTAAAGTGTGGGCGGTAGGAAGGAATTTCAATTATGGAGATAAACATAACCGGAATAAGGTTTTTCTTTCTTTTATTTTATTTTTTCTTGGATTAATTCTCTGACTTCAAAAGGTCCTTCACATGGAATTTCCCCGTCAGTTTTCCGTTTAAATCTTCTAATATATAAACCGTACTAGAAATTTTTTCTCTTATTCTATTGCATACGAAGCGAGGTGCCAATTTAGCAGAAAAATATTCACCTGCTTTTGACTGGACGAAGTTCCGTCTCCACACTAAATTTCCCGATTCATAACTTATAAATCTTCGTCCTGAGTTATAACGTTTCGCGCTTGTTTTATAAGCCTCCATCAGTGAGTCTGTGACTTTATCATATATGGCTATTAGTTCTTGTAATTTTGTAGCGTACTCACTGACTGTGTTTGTTTCCTGCGTGTCAACATTACTAACTACCGGTATTATACGACAATGTGCTGACCCATGGACTATCTGTTCGAAACCGTGAAATAAGAAAAATGGCGTATAGCCTGTTGCTAAATTAACTGTATTATTCATTGCTGCTTGGACTATTTTTAAGTTTGCCGACCATAGTCTGTGATCATCTTTCACCAAGATCGCGAGAGTGGTACCTATCGTTTGGTTGTAACGTTCTACTACATTATTCATAGGTGTGTAAAAACTATTATAATAAACATCGGGTACACCATATTTCTTTAAGAAGGATTTGAATTCTTTGGAAATAAACTGTTTCCCATTATCACATATTATCGTTCTAGGGACTGAAACGGTTAAAAAAATATTATCTTCAAGCGCTTGTATTATTGATTTCGAATTCGCGTGCCGTAAGGGAAATAACCAGCAATATTTTGTAAATACGTCAACCACACTCAAGATAAAAAATTTACCATCGTAACCTTTAGGGAACGGACCGATTATATCAATACTTAGACTTTGAAGGGGGCGATCTGCATTTTTTGGACGTGACATTAGTCCTGCTGGGGGTTTCGTAGAGTGTTTATATGCCTTGCAAACAGAGCAATTTGAAACAAATTTCCTTACATCACGGTACATACCGTTCCAAAAATTTTTTAGAGTAAGTTTTTTAAATGTTTTAAAGGTTCCGGGGTGAACTGTTGTTATGGCTTCGTGACATTCAGCTATTATTTTTTCTCTATCCTCTAATGGAGAAACCAGTTTCCAATCGTAATCTTCCAACAATGAAAAATCGGCTTTACAATGTTTATATAATCTATTCTCTATTATAATATAGTTCGGGAATTTACCTGGATTTTCAATACAGTTTTTAAATAAATTCACGTACCAACTATCTTTTGAGTTCGGAATCGATGTTTTGACGTCTATTGGGGAAATTATTATGCGGGATAATGCATCTGGGACTACGTGTAATGAACCTTTTCGATGAACAATATCAAAATCGAACTGCGATAAGCGTGTGGCCCAGCGTGCAAGGCGTCCATTTGGATTTTCTAAAGATAGAAGCCATTTTAAACTGGAGTGATCTGTAATAACTGTGAACCTGGATCCTTCTACATATGAACGAAAATTGTATACTGCGTCTAGAATTGCTAATAGTTCCCGCTCTGTCACACTATAGTTCCTTTCTGCCTTTGACAGTACTCTCGAGTAATAAGCTACTGGGTGTTCTGCGTCTGGAAATTTTTGAGAGAGACACGCCCCGATGGCGAAATTAGAGCTATCACATTGTATTATGAACGGTAATTTAAAATCTGGGCAACTCAAGACTGGTGCCGTTATTAATGCCTGTTTTAATGCGGAAAATGCCTTTTCTGTTTCTTCGTTCCACGTATAATTAGATTTCCCTTTCGTACCTCCTGTTATGTGTGTTAGAGGAGCTGCTATATCCGAAAAATTATTTATAAAGCGTCTATAGTAACTACATAAACCTAGAAATGATTTTACCTGTTTTGTGTTCTGGGGTCGGGGAAATTTTTTTATCGCTTCTACTTTTCCAGGGTCGGTACGGAGACCATCTTTATCTATTACAAATCCTAGATACCTCAGGCGTGATTTACAAAATTCCGATTTTTTAATATTCAACGTTAATCCTGCATTTTTTAATATATCAAGTACCTTCCTGAGTAATATTATGTGTTCTTCGAAAGTTTTGGATATTATAATTAGGTCGTCTAAATATGCGAATAGGTTCGGCTCGAATTCTGGACCGAAAAGAGTGTCAACCAAGCGTTGTAACTCGCTAGGCGCGTTACGTAAACCGAACGGTAACCTGACAAACATGAAGGTTCCTCTCCCGGGTACTACGAAACTGGTTTTTTCACACGAACTTTCTTCTAGGGGTATTTGCCAGAATGATTTCACAAAATCGAGAGAGGTTATATAGTTTGCATTACCCAAATTATCTAGAATTCGGTGTACATTCGGAATGGGGTAAATTTGTGCTTTTGTGACTGAGTTTAATTTTCTACTGTCCAAACAGAACCTTGCCGTTCCGTCCTTTTTTGGTACCAGCAACACGGGGTTTGACCAAGCCGACCGGCTCTTCACAATTACGCCCAGGGATAACATTTCGTCTACTTCCTTTTCCAATTGTTTTAATCTGACGGGTGATAATGGATAATATCTTTGTTTTATGGGAGGGCCCTCGGTTTCGATTTTATGTGTAGCAAGATTTGTTTTTCCTAAGCCGCGCTTTTCAAAAGATATCGACTGATAATCGTTTACAACTTCGTTTAACTCTTGTAATTGAGCAGGTGAAAGGTCGTTTTTTGATTTTAACACTTTAATTTCCGAGATTGATGTTGTTTTACTATTCGCATCTTTTGAAAATAAATTAGGAGCAACCTTAAATTTTCTCCAAAAATCAATACCTAAGATAAATCTGGGTCCTATTGCCGGGATTATTACAAAGTCTATTATTTCTGTCGTCTCATTGCATTTCACGGGAAGCGAAATTTTACCTAAAACTTTTTGTAACTTATCGTCTGCCGTGCTAATTGTCATGTCACAAGGAATCAATTCGTAACCTAATGGTAGGAAATGTTTATACATATTTCCACCCAAGCAAGAAATCGCTGCTCCTGTATCTAAGAGTCCAGTGAAATATTTATTTTTAATTTTAAAGTTAGCGTGTGGTCGACCGTCTAGACCATAATTTATATTTATTGTTTCAAGAGGTTTTGTTTCAAAAAAGTATTTGACATATTTTAACCAGTCATTCCATTCTTTCTTCGCTACTACTTCTGACGGTTTAAAATTGGAATGACCGTCTACATGTTTTTTTGGTTTTTATTAAAATAAAACGGAGGTGGTTTTGAAAGGTCTGGAATCGAATTATTATTTCTCAACTCCTGTTTTTTCCATCTGGGACTTCTCCGCGGTATTATTACATTATTATTTTGATTGCAATTCCTTGCAAAGTGTCCGGCTTGTTTACATCTAAAACATAATCGTAATTTCGTACTTTTGCCTATATCCTGACAAGGAGATAATGAAGACACTTGTGTGGATCTAATATTATTCTTATTAAAGGTTTTATATTTTGAGTTTGCAAACTGGTTAGCATTATGTGTATTGTCTGATTCGGAACATTTTTTCTCTAGCTCTGCGCAGGTGTTTGGTAAATCATACAAGAATAGTTTATTGTATCTGTGAAGCAACCCGTTTTTGACAATAAATACTATCTCTGTTTCAGGTAATGGTATTTTTAATTTGTTATTCAAGGACGAAATCAAGTTTATGTACTGACCTACTGAGACGTTATGTAACTGTCTATATTGGTAAATTTTCGATCTAATTTTTATTTGATCATCTTCCGTACTAACGTTACTATTTTGAGATGAACTCCTCTGTGTATTATTTATCGTATTAAATTTAATTCTGTCTAATTCATCACACAATTTTTGTAACTGAGCTACATTTGTAATTTCTTTACCAATTCTTAATTGTGCGTAATCTGGTAGTAATCCTTTTGTAATCAAGGAGAGAAGTTCCTGTTCTGCTAATGGAATGTTTAACTTTGCATTAATTGATAGTGCTTCTAGAATAAAATCCGCTGCCATTTCGTTTTTTCCTTGAAATAAATTGAAAAGTCTAGATTTTTCTGTCATTTGGAACGCAGGATTCTCAAATCTTTTAATAAAAGCAGATTTAATTTCTGTCCAAGTAATATCCTTTCTAAAGATTTTCCGGTAGAACATTAGTGACGTGCCTGTAATAAGATCTATGAATCCTTTAGCTACATCTATATTGTCAATACCTCTCGCGTATTGCAATTCTGCAATTCTATCAAAAAAAGCGTGAACGTCTGTCGTGCCATCGAAGGTAATTTTCCAATTACTAAGGTTGATTAATTTTCTTTCGACATAACGTATACCTTGGTTCCTATTAACGTGAGTTATTTCTTTTTCCATATTCTGATTGATTGTTAAATCTGCGTCTTCACTTTGAATCATTATTTCTGAATTTACCGGTGAAGTTATTGATTCTCTGGTTTCTGAATTATTCAAATTTTCATTAAATAATCTACATTGTTCTCTTAGAGATTTCAAATTTCTTTTTGGGGTAATTCCTCTATCTATTAATATTTTCTTCAGTCTCACTACTGTATCTTTTTCAAAACCCACAATTCTCTCTAAATTTATTAGATTAGATGCCATCTTTAATTTTTGAAGGGAAGAGAGAAGAAAGGAGAGAAAGAAAAAAAAATTAAATTAAATAAAAACCGTCCGATTTAATGTCAAGATATCAATTAATTTATCCCACCATTAATTCAATAACTCTTATTATTTTTTTTGATCTAATTTATCTTTAAAAATTTTTTTTTTTAATTAATTAAAACTTTAACCTTTTCCTATTTCTTTTTATTACTTCCGTTATATTTAAATTCTCTTGCATTTATTTACTTTTTCATCGTTTTAATTCTTTTAAGCATTTTGTTTTAACTTTTTCCTCTTTTTAAAATAAAAATTCGTGGGAATACATATATATTTTCATATATGTGTTTTGCAATTGTTCAACTTGTTTTAGGGTCTATTACGGCACTTGATTGATGTACAATCTCAGATTACTCTTCAATTAATTACACCCGGGCTTGTCTTATATATTGAATTGTGACAGTAAATTTCGCATCCGCCTTACTTACCATCACTATCTTTTTTCATGATATATAAGATTAGCTTTCAAAATGACAATGATTTTACAACTTGTGTATTTTCAACTACAATCCTCTTTGTGGTTTCTGATTTATTCCACCAAAAAAAACATTGCAATTAAAAAACCAGTTTGATTTGATTTTTTTTTTTTTCTCTACCACATGATCTTACTAGTTGAAATCTGTTCTTAACTTTTTTTTTTTTTTTTTCCACTATTATTTTATTTTTATAGGAAAATTAGTTTCTAAATAATAACGTCAAGCAATATTTTGGAAATATACATATGTTTATATATGTTTTTCTCTTTAACTTGTATTAGGGAGGGGTTTTTTTTACGTTCGCAATCTTCCTTGTCCGGGCTAAGCGGTTTCTGAGATTAAAATCGTCTCCACAACAGAGTTTGGATTCCAGAGATATACGACTGCGCGAGCATACTTAATCACTTAGAGGTTAAACTATGGGTCGCATTTGCCTTCCATAGTCTAATAGATCTTTAAGTAAAAAAGTCGCTGTTAAAGGATCATGATTTTATATAACTTGCCTTAGGTATGCTTGTTAGACTGTATTCTTTTTTTTTTTTTGGACTACATCTAATTCCAAGATACTTTAGTCAGGTGATACCGTCAAGTTATTAACTTTTATCATATACACGATTTTATACAAGTCAGTATTATAATTTATTTCCAATTTTAGCTTGAATTTGAATTCCTTTTATTAATGAATTTTATTTTATTTTTTTTTTCAGAATATCAATTTCTCTAAATATTTCTATTTATTTTAATCGTATTTCTTAATAATTTTATTAATTTCAAATTGTAGCTTTAAAATCCTATTAATTTCGATAATTTCCACTAAAAAAATTTACCGCCTCGTCTATCTCGCGCTTAAATTCGTTTAAAAATCTTGAGAATTTCGGGTTTTGTTTATGCGGGGATAATATTACGATGATACTACGCTTTTAAATGTAACAAGCTATCTCTCTTCGCATTATTTAATTTAAATCACATAAATAACGATGTAATTTCAAAAATTTTGCATTATTTACTTATTCGTTTGGCTTATTTCCTTGAAAAAATAACCGCTCCGTCGGGAACGCTCTTAAATTTATTACGACTTTCTCGAATGTTCCTTACTACGCGTGAAGTAATTTGTATTTAGTTCAACATTTATCCACTTTCAATTAGGTTTAAATGATTTTACTTTTCTTTTCACTTGCAATTACTCTATTTTCAAACAATTTTATAATACGACAAGAAGTGATTCTAACTTCTATGATTTAAAATCTTTCTATAAAACACAAGCTGTTCACTGTATAACATAAGACATTTTTATTAATAATTTCATTGCGTATCACAATTGTTTAACCGAGTGTTTTGCGCCAGTGCTATATAGCCATTGCTATTCTCTTTTCTCGGGTAAACAGGTTGCGACATACAATGAAACTCGGGGAATAGATAACAAGTGTTTATTGTACATTTCTTATGGGGTTAATACACAACAAGGAATACGGTTTAAGACCTAAGGATCGGCTTAAGGAACCGGATCTTGAAGCTTGACTCGAATGGCTCAGGGAGAAAGAATAAGTAAACCTGTATCGTAGGGCGGGCGGGATCAGGAGGCAGCGGAGGCCTAACAAGGCAGGCTGGCTCGACCGGGGGGTCCGTGCTCTTCAGGAGGGTCAGGAGGCAGCGGAGGCCTAACAAGGCAGGCTGGCTCGACCGGGGGGTCCGTGCTCACAGCTACGCTTCTTCCGAAGGCCTATCTTCACTCGGGTCGGGTATATGAATTATCACGACGGAACTTAGCGGCGGCGTGGGTGCTATTTAATGCGCCATAACACGTTTCATCTGGATATCTTGCGATATTCACGGCGGGAGGCTACTCACGACAATAGTTATAGATCGTTACACAATATCAACTTCTGTAGCGGAACTTAGCCATTTTGTTTGCGGCACGCGTCGCGAAGTTATGAGCTACGGCGTCTCGTGAATGACAGCCGTGCGTGACTAGGTGTGGGACTCAACTGCCGGACGAGGGGAAACCAAGAGGGCTGGGTGCTCCCGCGCTGTTGTTTTTATACCTATTCCCGCTTTGTTGCAGCTCTGTCTGCGCATGCGCGACTTATTTATTTATTAACTGTATAGCTCCATACGTTTTGTTTGCAATCTTTGTGCTAACATAACATACTGTATTTATTTTGAATGATTAAGAAGAAGCACTCAGATTTCAAATAAAACTGTATGAATATTGGTTGTTGCATCCAAAACTGCTTAGGAATTACAGCTTCAGATGCACTTGAAAATGGACTGTAATACTTATTTTAAACGAAACGAGATGAAATGGTGTTTGTGGGAATTGAGAAAAAACAAGGTATGCAAGGAAAACGGAATGACCAATAATTTACCACCTTGTCTCTGCAAAGGAGCACACGACACAACCACAATATTTTTATATAGTTCCAACGCTTTCAGTCGACCTAGCTTCATTCCTGCTCGTGGAGTTTTTATACGTTTACCATAATAAACTTGTAATTGTTTACGAACTTCATTCTTGAAAACACCTAAGAACTCAAAGAAGTATCCCAATCATAGCGATTTCAAGATCATTACGCTTACATTTTTGTAAAGCTACCCATCAATCTTTTAAAGTACAAAATATGAATAATTTTAATCATAACTACTGAAAAATGCCAAAATTCAATTTTTTTTAAATCTTTCAATTACTGATTTTAATGAAATATTTTTATTTTTATGATATGTAATTCAGGTATGTCGCAAATTTCAAAGATTTATTCAAAGCAATCATATTTGGATGTAAACTCCTACCGTTCTTTTCTACCATATTTTTTCGTACTTCTCGGGAAATTAAGATTTTTTTAAAATTATTCAGGTAGATTCTTCCCATATATTTTAAAGATGAAAATGCCAAGATGTATTATTAAGAATGAGTGGATATGCCATCCATACGATCTACAGTGCATAATGTGTTAACAGGTTGAAAAATAATAATGGTAACGGAGGAATTAACAACCGAATCAACAACATTATCAACAGTTTTACTACACTTAGAATGAAGGCCCAATATCTACAGTGGTCATTCCCC
This sequence comes from Limnephilus rhombicus, assembly GCA_929108145.2. NCBI lineage: Eukaryota > Metazoa > Arthropoda > Insecta > Trichoptera > Limnephilidae > Limnephilus > Limnephilus rhombicus. Next base: position 23,501,979 of record OV815295.1, on the reverse strand, counting down.
ATTAACCTAAATAACGTAAGAGTTCTTACATTTTAAACATACATCTCTTTTGAGCTTTTAAAATTCTTATTGGTAAAATTGATTTGAGGCAGAAGGGAGTTGGGAAGCAGATGTTGAAGACAATGATTGCAAGCTTCCTGGCTATTCAGATCTGGTATATCAAACTCGACTTTTTTACATTAGCTCCACACAAGAAGCCCCGAGGAAAATAATTTACCTCATTAAATGGGTTTGCGTCATCTTAGGGGATGCTGCGTGTAAGGTTTTTTATTTAAGAAAAGGAAGGAGGGGAAGTTCTGCGAAGGAAATAGGTATGAGGGGTGGGTAGGAAACTGGGGTCAGTGTGTCCAGGAGTGACCGGCGTCATGAATCCACCCATTCAATCGCGGTGCAAGGCGACGGGTCGAGAGATTCCGGCGGGAAAGGATAAAATACCTCTTTCGACCAGTCTCTCTCGATCCTGCCCACTCCACACGGTAGTTGGTCAGACGCATCGGCTGCCAAGACCTGGACAAACCACACCTCATTAACCCGGCTGCTAAGTTACTAAAAGCAGCGAACCACTTGGAACCCATGGCAGAGGTGTTGGTTATCCAATAAATGGTTCCTGGGGCGGCCTCCCAAGTCCCAAAGTGAGCTTAAGTGCCTTCAAAAAGTCATTTGACATCGCTTGACATCGTGTTAACTCCACGGCTGCACGTGAAAAATGACCAAGTTCAGTATATTTTGGCGCCGTGCACGATGAACAGCATTAAAAAGTAGTATATCAGCAGGGTTCTTGTGGTTGCGTCACAATTACGTAGTTTGTAAGTATGTCCATGAACGGAGGGCCTAAGTCTCTCGTAAGGTCGATACTGTATTTCACTAGAGCGATACTAAGAATATCTACCACTCTTGATCTTAACTGCTTGGTCTCGGAAGTAGTCAATTTACACCCTATTTAATTTCCAGAACGACAAGGAATCTATTTGTTTCGATTTTTATTACTTCACATTTATTAGATTAAACAGACAATCATTCATGTTGGAATTCCATTTGATTGCATTTTTTTCAACACCAAAAATTCACGTAATTCAATAATACTTCAACTGAAAAAAGATATCCTTTGATTAAAAAGTCGGAGCGATTCTGCGTAATGCGTCGAAAACCCGAAATAATCGTAGCTTCGAGCGTTTATATGGGGTCAAAGACTCCATTCCTGCAACTTCGCCGCCTGAATTTACGACCTACCCTTACCGGATTATCCCACCCCATCGGGCCAGGGTAAACAGTCCCACGTTAAGCTAAGGGTACGCTGAAGTTGGAAGGGGTGTTTCCCAACCTTGAACCCTAAATTGATCCAACTCCAGACCCCTTTCGGATCCTTGTGGTACGCCGCTTTTACTCACAGATAGGCCATTGAGTTTCTACGGGACGATTTTAATTTAGATTGGAGTTAATTGTTTTACTTCAATTGCTTTCCAATTGATTTAAGAACAATCCAATGAACATAAATTTACTTTTTTATATATGCATTAAACATTGTGCTGGAACATTAAGTACCGTTTGAATCTGTAACCCATTTAAATTGAAAGATTAATTGAAAGTGAATCAAATAAATTGTTTTTTTTAAACATACTTAACCAATAGTATTTATTAATTGGTGTTTATAATACTAATAGTATTATAAACACCAAGGAGGTTTTTTTTATATATAATAGTATTATATTACATCAATGATATAAGTTATTTTTTTAATTTTGTCATTTTTTTTATTTTTATTTTTTTTATTGGCAATGTTTATTAAAAATACATATGAAGTTACAACAGTTACATAGTTACATAAGGTTAACAAAAAATAAAAATAAATTGCCTTTCCTCACCATAAAGAGACAATGCTCTTGTGTTTGGTGAGGGAGTTCTAGCTCAATTAGTAAATTAATGATCGTGTGAGTTAGTAATAACGGCTATTGTAAATAATAAGAAGGTTAAAAAATCTTGTATAATTTAAAAATAAAAATCCTGAAGAGTTAAAAAAAATCATAATATAAATTAAAAAATCATTATAAATGGAAGAATCATGTAAGTTAGTAACAAAAATTATTGTAATAAGTAAGTATATAATAGTATTATATATAATAGTATTATATATAATACTATTATATATAATAGTATTATAAACACCAAGGTTTTTTATTAATTAATACCTTTTATTTCAAATATAGTTTTTTTTTTAATTGCCGGCAACCTGGGCGTTTATTGATATAACATTATGATATACAAACAAGTAACCCGCTTCACTAGACAATGTCTGTTCTGAGACGGGTAAATACATATATATGCATACATGTACACATACACACATACATACATATATATATTTATCCATTTATCCATATATACACAAACACATAAACACACGTATACACTTTATTGTCATAGTTTATTGGCTCTGAATTCAGAGGTCACCATTCAAAAACTGGCGAGAAAAAAACAGAAAGAAAACAGGAAGCTATTCTATCATTAAAAAAAATCGTTTGCATATTAAACTCGCGTCAAAAAATATTTTTCTTCTTTTTTTAAATAAATCATGTCCGCAGATGTACTACTTACTTTTTTAAACCATTTATATTGAAAAAAAAATTGTCGAAAGAGGAATTATACAATTTATACAAACAGGTTTCACCATCACAACCACTATTCTTTTTGCACATTTTCGACAGGCCGGTAGGTACCATCATATTAATTAGGTATTCTTATTTGATAGCTTGTAGTTAATTTCATACTCATGCGAACTCTGGCGGTATACAAAGATAGTTTCAAATACGGCCACCATCTTAAACCGAATTAAAACAGAACGTCGCTACGCTCAGTCAACAAAATATTGAACTTGGGTAAGTATTTTCTTCCTAAATTCATTAAATGATTTGTATTTTTAACATAGGCCAAACACATTTACCCCAATTTCCCACCACGCATATATTTACTAACCTTACAGTTTTGTTTCGGCCAAAAAACAGTCCCATTATTTGTTCTTCGAGTGATTTATGACCAGTGGTCAGGAATGTAATTATTTTTAGTTAATAACTTCACCGCGTGGTGGCACGCATGTATGGCGCGTGGTATTGGACGTAGGGTTTAGGGTGTTGGGTTTACGCACCGCATAGGTTAAGGACAATGTTGTTCGCGGGTTAAGGGTGGGAATCCACATAAAAAGGCACATGGAATGTGTGACTGGGAATGGGAAGACCAAAAATCTTTTTTGATTTGGGAATAACAATTTCATCAGAAAATTGTAAGCATGGTTTGGTGTTTATTCTTCAAATAAGCGCATTCAAAATTAAGGTAAGAATTTGAAGGTTTGTTTTTCATACTTTAAAAATAAAAATTTACAATATTTTGTGAATTGGGTCATTTTAAAATTTGTGATAACGTCCACAGTATTTTATTATTTTTTTTAAGCCTACGGAGATATTACATCTTTACATAAATATTAAATTATAAATAAAGTTCATAAAGAGTTATTTCATATTGTAGATTGGTCTGTTTAAGGTAGAACAGCGAAGAGTTAATGCAAAATTGTTCCACGACAGTTGATCCCCCGACAATAAGGAACTCCAGTGAAAAATATTATAGCTTTAAAAAAATATGTTAACATAGACCAATAAATGCTGATTCTGAATATAAAAGTTTTATTAAAAAAATATTAAAAAGTCCATTTTTAATCGGGTCCTAGAAATACGCCGTCAAGTTGGTAGTATTAAAATGTTAAGTGGTGACGTCACTGATCGTCGTGTCGTGACGTCACCGTAAAGTGATTGTATGGTAATGTAGGTATGACACAAGCCATCGTATTAATTTATTCGTTTGTTTACATACTGTTTATAGAGATTTAGTTGTTGTGTTTATTGAAACATTATTTAGGCCTAAATAATATTTCAAAAATAAAGGTATATCTTATTAGTTTATCTCTATTATTGAAAATATTCAAAAAAATTTGCACAAAAAAATAGTAATGCTACTCTAGGGAGAATACTTCGAATGCCGAATTTCAAAATGTCAGCTGATTGCCCGATCTTATAGTAACTTTTCAGGAGTGATGACGTCACACGATTCACTACACATACGGTGGTTTTCGGGGGATGGTGAGAAATTAAAACTTTGACAATTATTTTAACTATTAAAACTAACTCTAAAATATGCAGTTATTTATGATAGAAGGTCATTATACATTTTAAAAAATTGGACTGGAGTTTCTATTGCCGCGTCGCCGGCATACTTATACGCAATATTCAGTCGGCTTAGGGAAAATACGGTGTACCTTCTTACACAAAATACTATCTGCTGTAAAAATAAGTGTCCACAGATCATGTAACACCAAATAACAAAAGTATAAAACATATTTTCATTCAAATGCATCAATGAAAAACTAGATGTATTTATTCTGTAAATTCCAGAGCGCAAGTACAAAATATTGACAATGTAAATAAATTCGTTTGATATACAAGGTGGCGCAAAATTAATCACCCTATCGGAAGATGTTATAATTTTTGCAAATGGCGTCGTACGTCGATCATATTTGACATTTTTGAACTAGATAGCTGCAGAATACAAACAGATAAGTAATGGAGCGCTATACTCCGCAAGAACGTGGAATAATTGTGTCGATTTAAGCTTTAACGCTTTTAGCGATTTTGTGTCGAAAGTCACCATGAGCGACGAGGCGCATTTCCACTTAAACGGTTACACCAATAAGCATAATATTCGTTTCTGGGACACGAAAAGCCATTACATCCACTCGAAGCCACTGTATGGTGCGGCGTTGACGCGGGAGGAGTGATTGGGCCCTATTTTTTGAGGACGCCATTGGCATTACGGTCACTGTTACTGGAGAACGCTACAGGGTCATGATAAACGACTTCTTACTTCCGGAATTGGATGAGCGGGGCTTGGTGAACATGTGGTTTCAGCAAGACGGTGCAACCGCATAACCAGCACGAGCCACAATCGATATTGTGAAGGAAGCATTTCCTGGTCGCGTAATCTCTCGTTTTGGCGATTTGGTATGGCCAGCAAGATCACCCGATTTAACCATTCCAGAATTTTTTATTTGGGGCTATTTGAAGTCGCGGGTTTACGCCAACAAGCCTCAGACAATCGCAGCTCTTAAGGATAATATTCGACAGGAATGCGAACAATTATCACCGGAAATTTTGCGGAAAGTCATGGAAAATGCGATAAAACGGGCACAAATGTGTATCAACACTGGCGGCAGCCACTTGACGGATCATCTTTTCTACTTAACAGAAAAAATTTTAAAAGTTCATATAAAGATTTCTATTACTCAAAATCTTTTTTTTATTATTTAATAAGAAAGTAATTCAAAAACAAAATTGGATGATTGGTTTTGCGCCACCCTGTATATACCAACTTATTGAAGATATTTTGGAAGTCGATTTTCGGTTTGAAATCCGTAAATAATGCACAAAAAATATAATTTTATACAAAATATCATTCCTGGGGGCCAATTGTCGGGGGATAAACTATCGGGTCACCGTGCAAAATATGCCATTTAAGACAGGATCAAGCGTACACAGTATTTTGAACAAATGGCGTTACTCTATTTTAAATGTCATCAATTAACCATAATTGCCTTATGTACTAGGTAGGTATATAGGTAGGGAAAATAAATGCTAATATATCTTTGGATAATTATGGCAGTCCCACTTTAACAAAACGAATAGTGGTCACCCCCGCAATGCCCCCGTGACCTTGTCGAATTCCCGAGCTATAAAACCAAAAAGCGCGCGAACAACCGTAAAAAGGGCGCCAAAAACGTATTCGCCGTGAAAAATGTCACGAACAATGGGCACAATGTAGCAAGTGGTAATAATAACTGCCTATTATTGGATATTTACTACTTTTGTTTTCAGAAAAACATGTCACGAGTCGTCCATTTTATATATTTCAACGGCTATTTTTTTTTTGAGAAATAACTTATTGTGTCGTAATAATAATGTTATTGTGTCTCCAGAAAAGTATGAAATGTTTCATAATTTAACCGTTGTGTTATTTTTATTTGGGATTATTTTCAAACATTTTATTTCGATAAAATATTTCATGAAATAGGCACTTGAAAATCTACTTCCTAAAATATTTATTAGACTAACCTCTGAGAAGTCTGTTGAAACAACCTCTCGTTCTATTTCAGGTCTTAGAGGGCGCAGTAATAGAATAAAAAAAAATCTCCACTAACAAACTAAAAAATTGAGAGAAAAAATGTAACGTTACCAGCACGTCAGAAGAATGACTATCAAGATAACGCGGTTGTTTTGCGTCACCTAACGGGCCAGATATAAATATATATATATATATATATATATGTAGAACAATTTTCTCGGTTTACCCGCGTAACGTAGTCCTTAAAAGGACTTTTTAACTCCTGACGTTTCGGACAGATCACACTGTCCATCTTCAGAGGCCTTATGTCTTGAGTTTTTGTCTCAAACTGATAGCTTTCGCATGTCTGTTCGGTCCAAAAGCTAAAACTTAAGTGAGTGCAAGTCAATTTCTATTGCTTCGCGGTAAATTCTTTTATAAACATAAAAATAATATGAATACTAGAAATGACGCAATCAGAATTCCCAACACCTGGAAAGTCTTAATCGATGAAAATACCCCAAAAACGGCATTTCCAAAATTACCAGTAGTGTCTCCAATTAGCTTTACCAATCAGGTATCTACTGTCAGCCCCGCCCCCCACCCCCTCCACCATCAATCACCTGCAACCCGGGTACTTCGTTCTAGACATAAGAAGTGACTTGCACTCACTTAAGTTTTAGCTTTTGGACCGAACAGACATGCGAAAGCTATCAGTTTGAGACAAAAACTCAAGACATAAGGCCTCTGAAGATGGACAGTGTGATCTGTCCGAAACGTCAGGAGTTAAAAAGTCCTTTTAAGGACTACGTTACGCGGGTAAACCGAGAAAATTGTTCTACATCTTACACCCGTGAAAACCTTAATCATAACATATATATATATATATATATATATATATATATATATATATATATATATATATATATATATATATATATATATATATATATGTTATGATTAAGGTTTTCACGGGTGTAAGATGTAGAACAATTTTCTCGGTTTACCCGCGTAACGTAGTCTTAATCGATGAAAATACCCCAAAAACGGCATTTCCAAAATTACCAGTAGTGTCTCCAATTAGCTTTACCAATCAGGTATCTACTGTCAGCCCCGCCCCCCCACCCCCTCCACCATCAATCACCTGCAACCCGGGTACTTCGTTCTAGACATAAGAAGTGACTTGCACTCACTTAAGTTTTAGCTTTTGGACCGAACAGACATGCGATGAAAAATAATTAATCGATGAAAATACCCCAAAAACGGCATTTCCAAAATTACCAGTAGTGTCTCCAATTAGCTTTACCAATCAGGTATCTGCTGTCAGCCCCGCCCCCCACCCCCTCCACCATCAATCACCTGCAACCCGGGTACTTCGTTCTAGACATAAGAAGTGACTTGCACTCACTTAAGTTTTAGCTTTTGGACCGAACAGACATGCGAAAGCTATCAGTTTGAGACAAAAACTCAAGACATAAGGCCTCTGAAGATGGACAGTGTGATCTGTCCGAAACGTCAGGAGTTAAAAAGTCCTTTTAAGGACTACGTTACGCGGGTAAACCGAGAAAATTGTTCTACATATATATATATATATATATATATATATATATATATATATATATAAAAATCCGAAAACTTCTAATCTTGGAAATGTGACCTTGCATCTCATAATGCAGGAAAAGATTGCCGGAAGACGGGGCCCTGAAAAAACCTGAGACGGTGGTTTGGCCAGTCTACTACTGTAGAGCTGTTCTGGGCCGCAGTAAACTAAGTCCGCGTAGCTAACGTTATCGCCAACGTCCGCTAAATAGACAGGGCACAAGAAGAAGAAGAACGGGCCAGAGAGAAGGACTTCTTCATCCTCTTGAACACTTTGATCGCGATGCAAGTTTGCACGCCATTCACGAGTATTACACAAGGAAGCGTACTAACCGCAGAAAGAAAATATGCAATTTGGCAGAGCTTCATGATCGTATGACTGACACAATAAAAACTCTAAAAAATTACAGGCACTTAGTAACTTTGAAAGACCTGATAATGCTCTCACATACACAGAAACGGTGAACGAAATTATATTTCGTGAGATTTGGGAATCATAATTGATACGCACCTAACATTTCACGTCCACATAGAAACGATATGCAGCAAAGCTTTAAGAATGCTAGGATTTGTGCTACGCAACTCCAGATATTTTTGCAGCTCCTCCGCGATTCGTGTGCTATACTATAGTTTAGTACGTAGCATTTTGGAAAGTGGTTCAGTAATATGGGGACTAATGGATTTAACTTACTCTCAAATGATAGAGAAAGTGCAAAAGAAGTTTCTGAGATATTTATATCTTAGAGACTTCGGATATTATCACTGGTTATATCTATCAGCCTTTTTGTCCGGCATGCTGGGTATTAATAGCTTCGCCAATAGAAGGAAAACTGCTTTGCTGACAAAAGCGTATAAACTTTTAAACGGTAACACCTGTATTCCCAATATAATACAAAAAATTGAGTTTTATATCCCCGACAACTTCACAAGAGCGCGCAGACACAGAACTTTTGTTATTCCGAGATGCAGAACTAACTAACCATTAGTAATGCCGCTCGGAAAAATGATTCTGTTACTTAATTACGTGTCCCCTGATATAGATATTTTTCAACTAAATATTCTTGCATATTCAAAAACGCTATTTTAACTTAGGTAATAAAATAAAATGTATGTTCATTATTGGTTATATATAACTGTAAATGTGCATTTAAAATAAAATAAATAAAAGTAAATAAATTTGCCTTGTCTGGTCAACGAATGATGAGGGAGGTTGTGTAACAGAAGTGAAAAGAAGAATTTGCATGGCATAAGATGCCATGAGTAAAATGCCAAAGACATGGAGTGACAGAGGCACAATGAAGACCGCCAAGATAAGACTCGTCTGGTCATTGATTATCTCCATATTTCTGTAAGGTGCGAAAATGTGTATACTTAGAGTCAACCAAAGAAAACTGACAGAATCCCTCGAATTGTGGTGCTGGAGAAAATTACTCAGGTTTCCATGGACAGCCTGATGTACAAATGTGTCCATTCTGGAAAAGGTAGGCATCCACAATAGTCTTTTAATCTGCCTTAATCTAGTTTGGACACGTTGATCGCTATACTGAGGAGTATAGCGATCAACCAACCACGAGAAATTCATGTCACTTGTGAAGTGGAAGGCAGAAGAAACGGAGAAAGGTCAACAATTCTCTGAAGAGACCAAGTATCACTGGCGTTTGGTACATCGGTGTCCGAATGTCTCCACGCATCGGGATCGCAAGGAGCGGAGGTGCCTTTTATGTGATTGGGGTCACGATTTTCGACAATGAGGAACCAGCTTGAGAAAAAGTAAAATGTATCATCGCCCGGAGGATGTCACTTATGATAACCATGACCTCCACAGTAATTTTTTCTAACTTAACAATCGAGCAAGTTGATCAGAGCAAAAGGTAATTTGATTGCAAATTTGAGCATGTATCAGTTCCTAGCTCTGTTATTGGTGCATAACATTTCAAACCCATCGGGAACCAATAGCATTAGCCATCACGAAATAATTGTAATAAAGGCAAAATATCCAGATGGCCGCCCAAAACTGAAGAAACCAGATGCACAGGCTCTAAAGGGAATCATTAGGTATGCAATGGACCAAGAACGCAGAATTTTAGCATTAAAGGGACATTATATTATATGCAATGTCCCCAAAAATCGATTAACAGAAGGGATCGAATTTCATAATGTTGGCGATCTTACAAAATTTAAAATTACGTAAGTAATTTTCAACCCTCCGCTGGCACTTTAAAATTCACTTAGATACACCCATTAGCCCAATTCTTAATGCATTCTCTGCAATACTGGCATTCTTTTTACTGACATTCCCAGATGCCAACACTATGACATCACTATATCAACCGCAAAATGAGCCTCCTGAAAGACGCCAAAATTCACTGGTTTTTTCAGGCAAATTCATAAAAATACCCAGACCGTCTCAGAAGAATGAATAGGTACACCACCCGCAAAACTTTTATTACGAGAAGAAAAGAAGTTTTATGCGAGACAAAATGTTCAGACAGTGTGTAATATATTTTTTAGGATAAGCGCATTTTCTTATGAGCTTAAAGAATAAGCACGTTAATTATTTGACTTTGTAATGCAAAGCCTGTGTTTATACCTTAATATTTTTTACAGCATTCAAAATTTGCTCATTGAAGAAAGTACGGCGGAAATTGTATGCGAAATGTGAAGACTCAAAACATACGAAATGCTGTAAAGGCATAATATTTTAATGTACTAAGGTGTTGTAGGTAGGTATCTTTAAGAAACGGGTTCAACCTTTCCTCTGTACAATTTGTAAACCTTTTCCAAAAATGACACAGAACCCGAAGGAAGCCTAAGGGGGCATACATTAATTACGTGAGAAGTTTTTCTTCCAATCTACACACCCCCCCTTGGTGAGATAAATTTGGGCCACTCGAATATTCTTTTCAAGTAACGTGAGATTTTTCTCAACCCCCCCCCTTTTCATCTCACGTAATTAATCTATGTTAAAATGTCAAATAAGTGCATGAAAAAATACTTCACCCAGCAAAATGACGATTTACAACACCTCTAAAAATATAAGAACCGTCTGAAACCAGATTGGTCTCACATTATGTATCTTGGGACCCCGACTGTGGCTAATATGATTTTTTTTTTAAATATTAGCTCCACACAGGAGGCCCTGAGGAAAATAATTTCCCTTGGAGTCTTTGTCATCTTAGGGGATGCTGTGTGGAGGGTTTTTTTAAGGAAAGGAAGGAGAGAAAGTTTTAGGAAGGAAATAGGTATGAAGGATGGGTAGGAATCTGGGGGTCGGTGTATATAGGCGTGATGTACGTATGAATCCACCCCTCCAACCACGGCGCAAGGCGATGGGTCGAGAGATTCCGGCTGGAGAGGATAAAATACCTCCTTCAACCAGTCTCTATCCTACCCACCACACGGCAGTTAGGCAGACGCATCGGCCGCCAAGAACTGCAAAAACATCACACCATGAACCCGGGTACCCCTGCTAAGTCAGCAAACGTAGCGAATCACTTGGGGTGACCTATGGTAGAGGTGTTGGTTATCAATTAAATAGTTCCCGGAGTAGCGCCATATCCGCGCCCCAAATTATGAATGAACCGATACATTTGTACATTCGATGCATCACGACACTTTACGCAAGCATGTACAAACGAGGTGTAAACTTCATTAGATATTATAAGTAATATTTATTAGCCTGAAACACTCGTCTACATTGAAAAAATCTCCCGAGAAAAGATACATGCCGCTGACGGGACTCGCACTCGCGTCCTTCTGATTTCCGGTCAACTGCTCTGTCGGCTTATCTCCTACCCACCAAATAATTCAATGTTTATTAGTGTTTCATTCAACAATAACTTCTTATTACATTTTTCCACCTGCAAGCAACCAACTTTACTCAGTGGACAGAACAGTTGACCGGATATCAGAAGGACGCTTGTTCGAGTCCCGTCGGCGGCATGTATCTTTTTCGGGAGATTTTTTCAATGTAGATGAGTGTTTCAGGCTAATAATTATTACTCATAATAATTGTTACCCTTTGTGCTATGCATAAAATTCTTGTCTTAAACATTAGTTTCAATTAAAAATAATAATGTAAACTTCAAATTTCATGATGAAATAAGTGGAAATTTTTCAGAAAAATAATAGCGAAAAGCTTAAAACTATTTTTTTTATGAGAGTGTATAAATTTGGCTTTTGTAACCAAAGTTTATGGAGGTTTTAAAATAATTAAATTAGCATATTACATAAAATAAGGTGGAGGATTTATATTTAAGGCCCTGAATGGGGCTGGCGATGGCGGGGGTCAATTTTAATTACCAACGGTCTCTTGTGCGAATGCCTCGTTTTACGGGAAAAAGCAAAAGTGATCATAAAGAAGCATTAAAGGGAATATTATTCATTGTCCGTTGGTTGGGAATCTGTGCGGAAGAAGAAATGCGGTAAGAGTAGGAAGAATGAGAAAAAGAAGGATTCAGAGCTCTTGGTGTCTCAGATCAAAAACGTTGCCTGCGGTTTGGTTCTAGATGTTTGGGTTTCAATCTCACCGAAATATGGACAATTTTTACGCACTTTTATGTCGTGTTGAAGAAAGGTTATTTACAAAGAATTGTTATTTACTATAACAATTCAAACAAATTAGAAATAAAATATGCAATATCAAACATTTTGTGCTTTGTTAACAATACCTATATTGGCTTAGAAAATTTAAGTTATTGTGTGACTTAAAATAAGCTGGATGGACAGGGTTACGAATGAAGATGTTATGGTTCGGATAAATGAAGAAAAGGAAGTAATTAAAACTATAAATATCCGAAAACTTCAATATCTTGGACATGTGATGAGACATCCAGAGAAGTATGAGATCCTGCATGTCATAATGCAGGGAAAGATTGCCGGAAGACGTGGCCCTGGAAGAAAGAGAACCTCATGGGTGCAAAACCTGAGGCAGTGGTTTGGCCAGTCTACAGTAGAGCTGTTCCGGGCCGCAGTAAACAAAGTCCGCATAGCCAACATGATAGCCAACGTCCGTTGAACGGAAAAGACACAAGAAGAAGAAGAAGTATGGCTTAGTTACCAGTAAAATAAAACAAAACAACCCAGATTGAGCACTTTTAATAAAGTGATTGAAATAAGTAAAAAGAAGTAATCAAATGTATTTAAACAAGCTTGTAAAAATTATGCATGTAATAAATTTAACATTAGAAGTATTCTCCACACAGCGGCCCCAAAGATGACATGGGCCCTGAGAGGAATTGTTTTTTGTGAGGGTCTCCTTTTCGGAGCTAATGTTAAAAAAAAAGTTTTGATAATGTTAAAAAAGTGGACCATTCATGAAAATTGTTGTTTTTTTTTAATGTAGGATATTTGGGTTGATTTAAGCAGATACTAATGAAAACATAGCGATCCATTGAATACGACTAAACATTAATTTATTTTATTTCTTTGGAATGTCGCCTAATTATTCGTAGCCAATACAAATTGCTCACACTTAAAACAGAATTAGTGAAAACCACTATAAAAAGATACTGAATCCTGGTCTCAAAGTTTATAGACTAGATCTCAATTTAGATTGTTCTTTTCACTTTCAAATCGTATCTTTCACTCTTTGAAAGCGAGGCAAATAAGCTGCTACGAAATAAAAAAAAGCTATAAAAAATAAATAGGCCTATAAAATAAATTTCACTTCATCCAATTTATTTACGTTTCAATCATTTTTTCATTTACGAAAAGCTTTGTAACTGGGCGTATTTTTTCTGTTTTCTATCTGTAGTGTTAGTGAATCGAAAAGCATCCTGCGTAAGAATTCCCATTCTATTTGTGTCATTCTGGAAAAGGGTTAAGTGAAACATAAAACGGAGAAATAAATAATAAAATATAAGTGACAAATTGAGAAAATGCTGGAGCTTTGTGAATTGTTTATCACCGATCTTTCATTTTCTGCCTGGTTGCAAAGTGTTTGATGTATTGTAAAAATAAGAGTTTTTCGGGCAGTATAATGACGACCAATAACCCATGCTACAAATTTAATTTCCTGAAAACCAAATCCCTATACCCTATACATTTTTTATTTTTTTTTATGTTAAAACTTCTTTAGTACCGTTGTCATTTGAAACTCGATGAAAAAAAACAGCGACACAAAAAAGACGAACACGTACATTTATAGGATTTAACCTACGAGAGAATGAGATAGACTAATCGGTCTCCTATTTGTGCGGTGCTTCGTAGCCTATCGGCCTTCTCTTTGTGCGGTGCTTCGTATAATAAAATGTAAAATAAATTTTAAACTTAGTGACAATATTATAATAAATACACCCCACAATTATCCTTCCCCTGATACTCTGCATTTGTCTCATTCTCTCGAAATTTAGTTTTCTGGAGGTTTCACTTCTACCGCGTGTGAACTGCACACATATTCTTTTGTTACATCGTCTTATACCCCATTTTTGACACAAAACTTTAATATGCTAAAGTTTTGTAAAGCAATTGATACAGGGTTCACTGAACTAGAGTTACAGACGGAAGCACTGGTATTTATTTATTCGTTATGATTGTTTAATGAATGCCCTTCATCTTTCTTAAAAGGTTCAAGCCTTCACTAAGAGTGCTTTTATTTACCGATAGGTTATGTGACAATAAAGCAGGCTGCTGATGAGCGTCCAGATGTCGCTTCTTGTAAAATACCTTTAATGTCGGAATGTTTTTGTGTGTTGATTGTTATAAAGACTCCAGATACTAATATCTACAGTCCGTATGTCGGACGAATATCTACAGCTCATATGTTGGACTAATATCTATGAACTTCAGAGTGAGGACTAATATCTACAGAGCTAAGGTCGGACTAATATCTATGACGGTCCCAGTGCTGACTAATATCTATGGAGCATAGGTTGGGCTAATATCTACGGAGGGCAGCTGAGCAAGATGTTGTTCGGAAAAGCATAAATTACTTCAATTACGTAATTACTAATTACGTAAAGGCTTAAACGTTTAAAGTACGTACAAGAAGTTTTTGCACAATATTACGTATTTTGCTGTTTACGAGGACAGTAATTTATTGAACATACGTGGAGGTCATAATACAAGGACCACAATCTAACCTAACCTAACCTAACCTAACTGACATAGAAATGGTCATGGTAACAGACTAAATAATTTAGAAGCACTCGAAATAAAGAAAGCTGTTATAAAACCTAAATCCTTAATATTCAGCTATATGTGTCCAATAGTCCGTTATTAGGGATTTTTACATACATACATACATAAATTAAGTTTTTTAAACTGTATACGCAATATTACGTTATTCCAATACGCTATACATAATTTCAAATCTAACCTCTGCCAGTGCTGTAGATATACGTCCACACTTTGGTTCTCATAGATATTAGTCAGCAGTTTGAGCTGTAGATATTCGTCCTCACTTTGGTTCTCATAGATATTAGTCAGCAGTTTGAGTTGTAGATATTCGTCAGCACGATATTAGTCCGATTTAATCAGTTTTTGGAATTCCTGTAGATATTAGTAGACGCTTCCGTTATAAAAAGGTCAATTCCCGTAAATTCTTCCCCCTTTTCTGTAAATAATATGAATAAAAAACAAGGCTTATTCTGCCATTCGTTCTATTGAACTGGGAACCGGCCCGTAAGAGTAATTTGAAGAGCATTCAAAAGCGTCCTGTCATGTTAACCTAAAATTGTGAATAAAAAAGACAGTTCAATCTTGTAGAGTGCTTATTATTTGAAGGTAGGACCCCACGTACGTACCTACGTTAATAAGTATTTTTAATAATTCGGGTTAACAATTTTGGAGATATTGTTTGTGAATGGCTTTTTTATCATCTACCATAGGTACAGCGTTCACTGGTACAATTTATAACCAGGCACAAATTGAAAGACGGTTGATAAACAATCCACAAAACTACCGACATACACCCCATCATAATAATACGTAAGGATATTCCCACAAAACGATATACTCGTTACATGGTTCTTCCAGTAAAAAGAACATAACACGTTTATCTCTACAAAAAGAGGACAAAATCGATTCTACCCACAAACAAAGACAAGGTCTTCCACATAGCATGGTTCAGGAATTTTGGACACATTTATACAGAGGAATTGGGCTATTGCAATGACTTAATTTTGGTTTTCTCATTGCACCGAGCGTACCGACTAAGTCAATTCAGAAATTTACAACATCTTTAATTTTTTTTTATGTTTTATTGATTTTAATGATAGCCGAGTTACGCTATTTTTATTAATTTATCATATAAGAGCAGGAAAATCATTGAAGACACATTTTTGCATTTGTGCACGACTAAAGTATCAACAGTTCCAAAAGTTTTTTCGTTTTTTTGGAAGGCCCGTTCACAGTCCCCTCTCACCCCACAAATTTCCAAATATTATCGTTGTGCATCGAAGTTCATAATTCCTTTATTTCTCGCGACTTTTATATGTGAGTACCGCACAAGAGTCCCAACTGCTCCCATCTGGAACCAGGTCTACGCCATCTCCAAATTGGGGTACGTTGTGAGGTTGAAGGTGACGGGGAAAGAAAGGAGATGGGAAAGAAGAAGGTTGGAAAGCACTTGGCTTTTCAGATCAGGTCACCAAACACGGCTATATCTTCCACTCTGGAACGTGCCACAAATATACTATGAATTATTTAAAAGTAATTAATTGTGATTGTTTTATTTTAAAGTAATGAATAAAACAAAAACAAAAAAAAAGATATTTGCACACGCCGGGATTCGATCCCACGACCTTCGAATTGCGAGTCAAGAACCTTACCATTCGACCACAATTGGATAATGTTCTTTTTATGTTTTTTTTTATTGTATCTTTTTTTAGCTTCCTAACAAACAAAATTACTATTTAAATTATTATTTATCAATCCAATGGGCGCTTTTATAACTCCTACGACGACGGCACGACAATGGCAAAAATACAAAAAAACGTACGTTCTTTATCACAGTGATGCTGCAGATCTTTCTTACACACGTAATAATTGTAGACAGACAATGTTCGTATGTATGCTTCCTCCAAATGAAAAAAGGTTATTATTTTCTTGCATTTCCCTCACTCGTATTAAAGAAATGAGATTCCGCGTGCCGTTGCCATCGCCGTGCCGTTGCCGTGAGAATTATGGAAGCAGCCACTCAGAACACCACTTACAAAGATTTATCTATGTACCTACCTCTACATATATTTAATAATGTTTAAACTTTTAATTTCAATCATCTGAAAGTGGTAGGATTATAATATCAAAAATCTAATCAAAATACTACATACAGAGTTTGCACATAGAAAATTACATAATACGTGATGCAATCATCTTATCTGACTATTTCTAACTGATCCCAGAGGTAAAAGTGAGGTAAAACCATGTAAAACATGCGTGAAAAATGTGTAGATCCGCAAAGAATGAAAGGGTGATGTAAGCATAATAAATCGTATTAAGAAAGGGACGCTTAGACGATTTGGGCATATAGAGCGACCGTTGAAATAAGAAAGGAGTAGGTATATTAACAATCATGCAAAGCATTCTTCGAAACAATTACAACATGAAGATAAATAAAGACAAAACAAAGCTGCTGACTGTAGGCCGAACGCAACATCAGATGAGAGTAGAGATGTCAGGAGTTCCACTAAAGAACACCAATGAGTTTGTCTACCTCGGGAGCAAAACAACATGGGACGGTCGGTCTAAGAGCGAGGTCGACAGCCGTACACACCAGGCTAGGCTTGCATTCAATAAAAGGTCGAAAATAATAGAATTGAATAATATAGACCTAAAACTGAGAATACTCCTCATCAAGACCTATGTAAGGAGTATCTTGATGTACGGCTGCGAAACATGGTGCCTATCCGAAAGAGATAAACGGAGACTAGAGGCTTTTGAGATGTGGTCCTATAGATAACTGTTAGGAATTTCCTGGAGAGACCACATCACAAATGAGGAGGTTCTCCAAAGAATCGAAGGAGGAAGGCACCTGCTCAGGACCTTGTCCGAAAGGCGCGCAAGATGGATCGGCCATGTAATAAGACAAGAAGGCCTCTTCCATGCCATAATGGAGGGTATGACCGAGGGGACAAACGCTAGGGGACGCCCACGCCGAGAGTACCTGGAGGACCTGCTGGTGAACGTGCGCTGCTCATCATATGCAGACTTCAAAAGAGCCGCACAAGCAGGGAAGAGTGGAAGAAACGTATAGATGAAATTGCTGCAAACCAATCCCACGATTGAAACCAGAGAGAGAGAGAGGTATAAGGAGAATATATGATGAGAAAGTGATTGCTAGAAAAAGTAGGAGACGCCCGAGGAATACATGGCACAATCAAATTAAACAAATACTTGCGTCGTGACATGCAGATTCAGAATAACTGAATGATATGTACGAGAAGATGTTTGAATGTGACTAAAGCAAAGGGCTTTTGCCAAGACAAAGTGCCTTAGTTAGTTAGTTTATAAAGATAGAGGGTTAGAAAGTGGAAACAGGGGTGCTACTTGAAATAGACTTATTGTTGGCTTTTGCTTTCTTCAGAAAAGAAAAACTTTTA
Organism: Limnephilus rhombicus; assembly: GCA_929108145.2. Lineage (NCBI taxonomy): Eukaryota > Metazoa > Arthropoda > Insecta > Trichoptera > Limnephilidae > Limnephilus > Limnephilus rhombicus. Next base: position 23,483,701 of record OV815295.1, on the reverse strand, counting down.
AAATACCTCTAAATTATGAGACTAATTTTATCTCGCATTGTTATCGTAAACGCTATAAATAAAATCCTTTGAGGGGCCGGCGATAAAGAAGGCATAAAAAAGAATAAAGAACAAATAACGAACAAATGGAGAACAAATAAAGAAAGAAGAATTGAAATGACATTTTTATGATTCCATCTGATTTCTGCCTTCTCTGGAATATGACGATACGCCTCTGGTCTTGATTCAAAGCTCGGCCAAAATACGAAGATAATTTTTTTATGAGAGGGTTTTTACGATCGGCGATTAGACGAAGTAATTTAAAAATAATTAATTTATTATAAAAGAGAATTTGAGGGCGGTATGCTGCTTTTTCCAAAGTTTTATTTTTAAATGCCTTTATTATTTATTTACATTTTTTATAATTAAGTCCCGTTAAACTGGCTGATGGTAGTTTGTCAACGGGTCCTTTTAACATTTACTTTTAAATTGAGACAGGCACAAAAAATACACACAAAAATATATTCATAAAAGCATCTAATTTATAAAAAACAGAACAGAAAAAATGAAAGAAAGAAAAAAATAACGGAAAAACCTTAAAACGAAAAGCGGAATAGAGGTTAGTACAAAACGTTCATTTTGATATTTCCATTTTTGAGACTGATAATTCATGGTGGAATTCAAATATTACAATAAAATAAGTATACTTATTTCAACTTTAATTTTTTTAACTGTACAAATTATTCATAACTCACGGTTTATATACACAAATAAAGGGGGGGGGGGGTGAGGAGTGGTCTACAAACTTTTTTTTTTAAATATATTTTTTTTTTTATTTTATTTTAAAAGAAACACAAATATTCCCGGGTTACGAATAACCCAACAATGTTTGAAAATCTCTTACTACCACCACAGAAAGCCGAAAATGTTGCTTGTGTTGTGATGGAGGACTTAGCCAGCCGAGGAATCGAACACGCGACACTCGGGTGGGACCCAAGCGTTATGCCCACTCAACCACTGTGAAAAATAAATATTTTCTATATTCAGCTGATTTTTGGATAATTATTTGTGTAATAGTTTCCCACGGGATGAAAAATTATTCATGCCTTTTTAGACAAACGAAGGAAAACCACAGTGTTTTGGTATCAATAGGACATCTAACAGAGCTTTTGAGGCTTTTTAATATTTTAGTGTAAGTTATCGTTATGATTGTGGACCAGGGGTCCTAGCACACTGAAATCGTTATCTTTACAATATCGAATCGATATGGCATAACAACCGACGATTTTGTACCGAACCGATATTGATGGGCAATGTAAGGTAATCAAAAAGAAATTGTTATACGCTGGCAACACTTGAGGTACTTTCTACGTAGCTGTCACAATGTCTATGGTATTGCAGTTATAGACCGGGAGCCGGTACATAAATCTTACGTCACAAACCTTACGAGTACAAGGATGAAACTACTTTTGTAGTGATAATGGACATTTAGTAAGCCTTAAAAAAGCTGGTGTGCCGCGCCTCTTGGCAGATTCCGCGCAGTCATGGAACTAGTGAAATTCTTCAATGGGATGGTTTAGAATCTAGACTACAGTTATTCCTTGGTTTCATTCGTGTACTCGATGACGTAAAATTTACAAATTTCTATCCCAATTTGGCAGACCTGCTAATTTTCTCATCTACCAATCGACCTTTATCATATGAAACCATTCCCGTTCGTGTACCCGATGACGCAATTTTTTCGAAAAAAAAATGAGTGTGCTTAGTTTAGACCACACGACTGAAGTAAAACTTCACTAACTTATGCCGGGTACCCGTTGTATATAATGTTATATAGCATGGAACCATTACAGTTGACCGCGAGGTTACAGGAGCCTTGCAACGCATGCCGGGTACCCATCCCCATCCCCATGTCGATCGTGCGTAAAGAAGTTTTACTTCAAAAATCGCTCACTATTTCCATGACTGCGTGGAACCTGCCAAGAGGTGCACCGGCAGACTAGCTTGTTTAAGGCTTACTAAATGTCCATTATCACTACAAAGTAGTTTCACCAGTGTACTCGACGACGTGGGTTTGTATAGCCAGGCTCCCGGTCTATAATACCTGTCAAAAATATCGTAATCCATTAATGGAATAATATGACAACTAACTAATAATCTTCTCTTTTGAACATTTAAAGATCCATTTACATCGAGATTTTTGCTGCTGAGATTTCATAATAATATTAAATACACACACTTTAATATACGTTGGAAGTCCGCATGTATTTTTTGACAGTAAAAAAAGGAGTTAATTGGACAATGAGATCATTTGCCGTAATACGAGATATATTCGTATGTACGAAACTGTCAAACGAAAACGTCTGAATTCCGATTTAATTCAATCCTGCAATCTTCGATAATCTGCCTCCGTTCATTAATAAACCAGTAATTATGCAGAAAGAATGTCATTATTAATAAAGTTGTGTAGATATATCGCCAGTTAAATAAAGGACAGAGTGATTTACAATCTCGTATCGATAACGAACCGATTGCCCTAGCACGCTTGCACCATCGATAGGCAGACCGACGTCGAAGGGAAATAAATAAGGAATCGACATACGATGGCAACACTGGGGATCTTTTGAATGAATTTTCTTTTCTTAATTTGAAATGTGCTCCTACGTACAAATGAAAAATACCAATAAAATGACAATTTCGAATTGAAATACGAACTCAAATAAATATTGACGTTTCGCATGTTGATACTGTTTGAGACTAAACGACATTTTAACAAATTTCGTTTCTCGAAATTGAAAACAATTAATTGATCGCCTTTTAAATGAATTAACTGAGTCTTTGGGTCTCGTATACGATTTCTTTAAATTCTAAGAGTTTTTTTAGTTCACCTCTACTCATTAATTAGCCAGTTATTTTGCGTAACAAACGACATTATTTTTAAAAATCTGTACATTGACAGCTTATCTGTCACTCCGGAAGCCACGGTAAAAACGGCGTCTTTTGTCAACCGACTGTCGAAATTGTATGTTCACTGTGCTCGCAAATATCGTTAACTGACCATAGACAACGGATTTATTACATTTCGTATTAATATTGGGGTTTTATCCATACAAGAATGCATACGATTTGGTGGGCTTTTGTCAATCGTCGGTCGGAATATCCCTTATCAATTGTTGAGCGTGCTAGCACATGTTGATAACTGACCATAAATGACGGATTATACCGATATCGTATTGATATAGGGTTATATCGATCGACCATGCTAGGACCCCAGAGCTTGAATTGAATGAAGAACTTGGATAACTAAAACAAACAGCGGATTCTGACAGCTCCTAATTTAAAAACAAAGTTAATTATATTTAAACAAATTTACGTGTAATCATATTTGAAACTCATAAATCAGTGATACAGTGTACTTGGTAGTGCGTAATAATTTGAGTGGGAGAGTGTATTAACTTTATATCTTAATTAAAAAAAAATCACAAAACAACAAATCATTGTCATTAAAAGTCACAGACAATTTATTTTTCAAATTTGTGAAAAAGTGCAAATCCGCTACGTGTAAATGTTAAGTTTTGTCTATGCAATAAAGTCACAACAATAAACAAAACATTGTTGACAGAATTAATTTTTGTAAGGGGCAATTCTGAACAAAGATTTTAGTGATGTCTAGCACTCGAAGCAAAAACCAAATTTCTGATGAAAAAATAAGCATGGATAAAATTATCGAATATATAGATAAAAAATTTGAAACCTTGAAGAGGGACATTTTTATCAAAATTGAATCTCAGACCACAGAAACAACAAAAAGCATTGAATTTATAAGTGCTCAATATGATGAAATACTAAAAAAAATTGATGTTACAAATAATTTAAACCAAGTTATACAAACTGATTTCGAAAATATTAAAAAAGATATGAATGAAAAAAATAATACAATAAAAAAACTTGAAATTAGACTGGCAGATATTGAAACCTTGTCAAAATGTAATTCTTTAGAAATAGCTGGGATTCCCCAAAAAATAAGAGAACAACCAATTGAAATCATAAGGAAGGTTGCTGCAGCAGCTGGGATAACTATAAACCATACAGACATTACTGAAGTCATCCGAGTCCCAGACAGACGAAATGGAGCTCCACCCAAACTTCTTGTCACCTTTTCCGAGAAAAGACAAAGAGATTCACTCCTTGAAAAAAAGAAAGAAATAAACTATGAAGAAATTAAGGATCTGTCGACCTCTCAAATCTTCATCGGGGAAGAACTAAGCCCTTATCATAAAGAAATACTATGGAAAACAAAACAATTAGCCATAGAAAAAAAATACCAATATGTGTGGTACAAAAATGGTAAAGTTATGATTCGTAAAAAACATGAAGATAAAATAATCTACATTAAGCACCTTGATGATATGGTGAAAATAATTTAGTAAGTAATATAAAAACATAATTAATTTAGTTGGCAAAAATGGATAACACAAAAACAACAAACTTACCTAACTTATCATCCATAAGAAATAATTTTAACATAATGCATCAAAACATTAGAAGTATTAATAAAAACTTTGACGAACTACAAATATTGATAAAAAGTTTAAATCTAAACTGGGATATAATTATTCTTACTGAATGTTGGTTAACTGATAAGTTCTATCCTCTACAAATCGATAAATATGTCCCTTACTCTACAATTATGAATAATACCAAAAATGATGGTGTCATCGTATATATTAAAGAAGATATTGAAGCTGATGTCATAGAGATCGGTATTAATAATGCAAACTGTCTAAGGATATCAATCGGCAATGATACAACAATACTCGCAATTTACAGATCTCCATCTACAAAAAATCTGGAGCCATTTCTAAACTCCTTATCATTTGAACTGAGTTTACTAAAAAACACTAAAGATGTATTTATTATCGGTGATATAAATATTGATATCCTTGAAAATGGCCACCCAAAAAAATATGATTACATGCAGACACTTGCATACCATGGATATGAAAGCCTAATTGAGGAACCTACACGTGTATTTAATGATAGCAAAACTTGCATTGATCATATCTTTAGTAAAACTAATAAAAAAACTCAAGCCATTATTTATACTACCACACTGACAGACCATTACACAATAATTCTATCTATAACAAAAAATAACTCTTATGTAAACCTAAATACGAAATCACTCCTAACGAAGTCTGAAACAAATTGGGAAAATGTCAAAAGGGAGTTAACAATGAATGACTGGACCGCCCTCCTGGAAAAAGATGATACTGATACTGCTTGGAGTTATTTTGTAGAAATTATACAGCACAGTATTCTATCTAACACCAAAACCACAGATAAAAAGGTATCTCATAAAAATATTCACATTAAACCATGGATCAGTCAGAATATTATAAACTCGATCAGAAAAAGAGATGAACTGCACAGAAAAGTAAAAATCAACCCTTATGATGTCCATACACTTCGATTCTACAAAAGATATCGTAATACATGTAAAAATGTAATTCGTTATGCTAAAGAAACATACTATAAAAACAAAATTGATGAATGCAATAATGATTCCCGTAAACTCTGGCAGATCATAAATGAAATTACAAATACTAAAGCCTCGCATAAAGACAAAAACATTAAAGAATTAAACATTGATGAGATTCCCACATCTTTTACGAAACACCCAGACAAACTTCTTGACTTTATAAACAACTACTTTTGCAATATAGGCTCTAACCTTGCAAATAAAATTAAACAAAATTCTACTACTGTCGAAAAAACAATGAGGAATGAAGCTGTAAATCATGAAAACAGCCTCAATATAGTCAAGATAACAAGTGATGAAATAAGAAATATTATAACCTCCTTAAAAACAAATACCTCATCGGGAAATGAACTGATATCAAGCAAATCAATTAAATACCTACAAAATGAGTTAATTCAACCTCTGACATACCTTGTAAATCTATCATTATCTAAAGGTGTTTTTCCCGCTTGTCTTAAAATTGCTACGATCATACCATTATATAAAAATGGTCCCAAAAATGATATTTCAAATTATCGACCAATTAGTATTTTAACTCCTCTGTCGAAAATATTGGAAAAAGTAATAAAAAAACAAGTTCTTACATTTTTGGATTATCACCTACGCAGTATGGTTTTAGAAAAAACCTGGGTACTGGTGACGCTATAGCTAATGTAACTAATACAATTATTAGAAAACTGGATGAAGGCAAAAAATGCTTAGCTGTTTTCATTGATCTTCAAAAAGCTTTCGATACAATTGATCATGAAATACTGCACTTAAAACTAAAAAAAAATGGAATAACCGAAACAATTCTAAACCTACTTAGAAGTTATTTAACTGGAAGAGAACAAATTGTACAAATTGGTAAAAGAAAGAGCAAATCTCTCCCAATTAAATTCGGGGTCCCCCAGGGAAGCGTATTAGGACCTATACTATTTCTGATATATATAAATGACCTTATGAATCTCCCCATTAATGGAAACATAATGAGCTTTGCAGATGACACTGTTATTATATTCCACGAACAAGATTGGACAAGAACCTACAAGGAGGCGGAACATGGCCTGGCTGTACTTCAAAACTGGCTAAAAGTAAACTCCCTTACATTAAATGTTAGTAAAACTAAATATCTAACTTTCTCCAAAAACAAAAGAGGACAACCAATGAATGTGCATACCCTCAAATTACATGAATGTCAAAATACTTTTCCACAATGTTCCTGCCCGTCTATAACCCAAACCAAAAGTATTAAATATCTTGGGATTGAAATTGATGAAAATCTACAGTGGAATTCACACATTGATCTTACCTCAAAAAAGCTAACAAAACTCATCTACTTCTTCAAAAAATTAAGAAACATCTTGTCAATGAGGGATCTAAAGAGAGTATATTATGCTTTATGCCACTCTCGATTGGAATATGGAGTAATAGGATGGGGCTCAGCAGCATCTAATCACTTAAAACAACTTAAGATAACTCAGAATTGCATTATAAAGACCATTCTAAAGCTCCCCATAAGGACGTCAACGGCAGAAATTTTTAAACAGTTTGATGTTCCAAGCATACAGAAAATCTATGCCAAAAACATTCTAGTACATCACCACAAAAATGATTCAGAGGCAGACACCTCCCACGCTCATAAAACCAGAGCCAAACAAACAGACATACTTAATATACCAAAGTGTAACTCTTCATTTGGTCAAAGAAGTTCTGCATTTTTAGCAGTAAAGTTATATAACAAGCTCCCACTTAGTATCAAACAAATAAAAATAAAAAATAGCTACATTAAGGACATTAAATGTTGGCTGAAGAATCTATCGGAAAATGAACTTACTAGTATACTTAAAACATCATAGAAGTTTCTGGAAAACCTTATCCAATCAATGAAGTTAAACCATAGAAGTCGCTGAAAAACTTATCCAAAGCATAGTCCCCCTCAGCACAGGATCTCCTAGTGAGGAGGACTACGAATATATTTTATATATACATCTAACTAACATGTTTCATATAAAAATGTAAAAAATATTATATAGTTACTAAATAAAAAAAAAACTCTGGTCCACCATCAAAAGGATAAGGTGCTCCCATAGCCGCTTTGCCCACATGATGCATAGATGGGGCCTTAAAGAGTCGGCGATGTGTGAATGCGGGCGGTGCAGACCACCGAACATGTGGTCAACGAATGCCAGCTCCATTCATTCCCCGACGGGATTGAGGAGGTTCACTGGGCGATAGACGTGGGCAAAATTGAATGACTGAATTGAATGAATAAATTCAATCTTGTGACACACTCGATCTGATTCTCAATTTCAAAAGGAATTGAGTCTTCATTCCTCATCTTTGGCCTTGCATCCTACGATTTTTAACGGCACCATTAATTTTTTTCCATTTATTTTAATGTTAAATTATTTCAATGAATGATGTGTACCTACCGTAAACGATTTAAATATTATAATGATTCGTAAATATTTAAATATTAATCTATGGGCGGCGCGCCCATAGAATAATATTTAAATAATAGTGCAAAACACGTAAAGTATCCCTTTCCCGCGCGCCATTCGTAAAATACCCGTAGGTATCAACTCCATCGTGGTCAGCCCGAGCGAAATACGAAAGCGAATCGGCCGAGTCACTAGTTTCGAATCTGTCTCTTTCACAACGCAGGAATTAATAGGTACATTGCTTCTATTCAGTATATGATCCAGTCATAGTCCCGCCGCGCCGATCGAACCCGTCCCGCGTAAATAGTCTCTGGTTTATAGTCTGTCGCTAACAAGTTTGTCCGGGGCGCGAAGTCTTTTTCACTAGTTCAGGAATTAAATCTCAATTCAGTTGTGACGTCATCGTCTCTGTGATCGCGTCAATCTCAGATCCCAACACCCAACAGGACCAAACCCAGGTCCTGCTAGGTCCGCAGCTCGCGAGTAATCAACTCACTGCCAGGCAAGAGGTAAGACACTAGTCAAAAGTAACTAATTCATTCCTCAATGCTCGCCGCGAAACTGACCGTGCGGGTTCACTCATTCCTCTCCGTTGGCCAAGCCGTCAATTTCATTACATAGTTGATTGAAAACTTCCGACAAAGCTATTGCAATACAAATACCTACCTACTTTGAGACGCCGAACTTCGGCAATCGGCTGTGGTCAGCTGTCATAAAATAATGCTTAATAATAATGATAAAATGTTTGTTTATATTAGATCACGTGAAATGGAATAATTTTAATTTAATAAATAAAATAAAATTGGTAAAACTTTAGGGGTGAAACAAAACACTGTTTAATTTTAAGATTTTATTGATATTCTAATGTAAATACATTTTTCTTGTCAATTTTTTTTTTGGTTTTAACAAATGTAGTATTTTAATATTGCATTAACCCCGTAGCACAATTTTTCAGAACGACATAATTCGTAATATTAATTTGAAGTGAAATAGGCAATTTTCGTTATTTGTTTTTAGGGTGTCATGCCGTGTTGCGCTACCTCCTTATTTAGCCAACGTATCTGAAATAGGCATATTCACCCTAGGAACAGTGCTTTGCGTAGTGAAAACTTCTTTAGCACCGTTGTGTTTTGAAACTCGATGAAACGAAAAATAACGACATTAAAAAGAGGCAATTTGGGAGGCGGGAATGGGTACCACCGCCCCGGGAACCTTTATTGGATAACCAACACCTCTGCCATAGGTCACTCCAAGTGGTTCGCCACGTTTGGTGATTTAGCAGGGGTGCCCGGGTTCATGGGGTGTGGTTTGTCTAGGTCTTGGAGGTGGATAACCAGGACACACTAAACCCCAGATACCTACCCACCCCTTAAACCCTTTTCCTTCCCATAACTCTCTTCTCCTTCCTTTCCTTAAAAAAACCCTCCACACAGCACCCCCAAAGATGACATAGGTCCTGAGGGAATTTATTTTCCGTAGGGCCTCCTGTGTGGAGCTCATGTAAAAAAAAGGCAAACACCTACATTTATAGGATTTAGTCTAATCGGTCTCCTCTTTGTGCGGTGCTTCGTAGCCTATCGGTCTCCTCTTAGTGCGGTGCTTCGTAACCTCTCCATGTATTCTTTGTTTTCTGAATTGGAGAGTACATAATTTTTTTTATTTTTTTTTTATTTCTTATTTTTATTTATTTATATTTTTTTTTATTTTTTATTTTTTTTTTTTTATGTATTTTTTTTTAATTAATTGAATAAGGAATGAATAGAAGGAATCAATTCAAAAGGCCAGGAGAATCAGATTGAATCGATTCACTTCTGGGAATAAATCTGCCCATGTCTACTGGGCGATGCCTAAGGCATGGTTTGCAGACCTAGATCCCACCATAACAAAGAAGAAGAACTGAATGTCGGAAAATAAGTCACTATTAAGTCATAAATCGTTTAAATATGTTTTTGAATGGAGAGGAATCAGAATCGAAGACGACGTAACTCATAGTTTACTGTACATCATCTTTTCAGAACGTTTGGAAATGTTGAAGTGTTATAAATCGATTCATTTCAAATGATTTAATCACGTGATCGTTAAAAACTTTCACTATTATCTATCGGAACTACGTATTTTCACTACCGTTAAATACCATAAATCTTACCTGACTAGAACGACGTTTTGTCTTTTTTACGGGCGAAGAATAAAGATAAATCACTATTTTAATATTTACTTAGAACCGATTTACATTATAATAAGATAAAAATAGGCTTTGAATAAATTAAAGTTTTTCCCTCCCGTTCCGTTGCAATAAAATTATAATAAAAATGTTAATTACTTGAAAAAAAAATACAAGCATAAACTACTAAAAAATTTTTTTTCATTAGATATGTGTGAACGCTTATATACAAGAAACACCCTTTTAAAAATACTATGGCTTACATTATATGTGACAGTTTCCATTGATTAACTTTTTTCTTTCTTATAAAAATTATCACAAAATAAAAAAAAGACTTCTTGTGCACTTAAAATCGTGATGCTGTGCCAAACGGTTTTTATTCCTGTTGACTTTTATTCGTGGCGATATAAGTCACGCCAAGAATACCTACACACATTTTCGGCTTGTGGCTTCCTTTTAACAGTACGCAATGAGGTATATAATTTCCCTAAATGCCTGGATGTGAATGTTTTCTTTAAAGAAAGGAAGAGGAAATTCTTGGAAAGAAAATGTTATGCGGGTGGGTAGAAAGCAAGGGGCCAGTGTGTCCTGGAGTGGCAGACATATGAATCTATCCCTCCCACTATGCTGCAAGACGATGATGGGTCGAGAGAGACCAGCTGGCGATCAATGTTCATTATAGAACCAAAAAGTTAAAATTATAATAAATGAAGCTTTTGAGAATTTTTATTCGTCTATGGGCATTATCACTTTTATTTATTTATACGTGTGGCATCCCCACCACCTTTCTCATAAAACATCTCGGGATCGCTCCGGCAATGACCGAGCGATTATTCCGTTCCCAGCACTCGAGTCAGAACCTGACTATTCCTTATGGTAAAGTATTCGGACGGAGCACAGGTCAAACATTCTCCACCAGCTCCTTAGCCCCTGGAAACAACACCTTCAACACGTCAATAATATAATAAATCATAAACCTAAACATCGAACCATAGTTACTCTTCTTAGAAAAATCGAAAATGGGGTGGCTTGGACACATACTAAGAATATTTTATGACCGAATTCCGAGGAAAATACTGAGTGCGATTCCAGAGGGTAGACGTCCAGTTGGCCGCCCCAGACACAGTTGGGCGAGGGAAATCCAGAAACTATGTGAGGAGAGGATGGGACTGCCATGGACGGAGGCCGCACAATCGGCACAAGACAGGGACGTATGGAGGCACCTTGTCGATGTAGTGGGTCCCCGACCCGAATAGGATAAAGGGAAGAAGATGATGATGATTATGATGAATAATAATGTATATGCTATGAAGATGAATCTGTGATTATAATTTTGGTTAAATTTTAATAATATTCTATAAAAAATAAAGAATCTTGCTTACTAAAACGATATAATAGATGCGACTTCGTGGATATTTATAATTCATTACCAAGCATCCCCTAAAAAAGGGCGGAGAAAATAAGTACTCGAATCAAAATCCTTAACGACGCAATTGACAGATATTAGATACGCGGTTGTTATATTTTATTTCGTTATTTTTCACTACGACAGAGCTTGCAAGTACCACTATAATAAAATATTATTTTTATTACACTGAATTTTGACGAGATGCATAAAAACAAAACCAGAAAAAAGGTCTCTCATTTATGATACATTATTAAAAATACCAGCACAATCCCTTTGCAGTGGGTTTCCATTTGAAATTTTTGATAGAAAATTTAAACTATGTTTTACATCACGAGAAAAACTCTTTTCGATTTTTCATAATCAAAACGATGGAATGTGAAAAAAAACGTTTCGTACCCCTAAAGTGTAAATTTCTGCTTCTGAAAATTGTCACCACCGTTTTAACGTTATTTAACATTTAAGGTCCCGTGAGACCTATGCCCATTTTCCAACTTGAAAATGTGTTTTCATTTTAAATTAATTTGCATAATTTTTAAACAAATGTTTATACTTTGTAGTTGAATACTCGCTTTTAAGAGCTATGCCGGTCATTTAAAAATATCGTCGATAGGTATTGTAACGAATGTCTTCTGTTCCACTCCTTGCTCCCCTCAGGGGAACTGAGCGAAAGAGACGACTGCACATCGGGCCGAAAATATCTAAATAAAATCGTAAAAATCTATGTTTTGTATTCCCCATTTTTCTTCTCCAAAACTAGAGCGATTTTAACTTTTTTCACTAACTGTATTAGAAGAAAATATTCTATGTCGGTACTTTTTGATTTTTTTTAAATACATTGTTTAGTTTGTATACTGAACGTCTTTTGACGTCGTTTAAACCAGGCAATTTTATTCATTTTTGGAAGGTCCTAACTTGTATAAGAAGTAAATTATTAAAAGGCATAGAACTGGCAGAGGAAGGATGAAAGTAGACTGAATGCTGTAGAAATGAGATCCCGAGGAGATCCGCAAAGAATGCAAGGCTGATGTAAGCGTAATAAGTAAGATTAAGAAAGGAACGCTCCGATGGTTTGAGCATGTAGAGCGAATGAACGAGGAAAGAAGTGTAAGGAGAACATATGACGCAAATGTGAATAGTAAAGAAGTCGGGGACGCCCGAGAAAGACATGGCGCGACCAAGTGAATCAGTTAATTGAGTCGGGTCATGTCAAGAGTCAAAATAATAAAAGAGCGTGTATGAGGCGATGTATGAATTTGAACGAGGCAAGGAGTGTGGGCCAAGACCGAGTTGTTTGGCGGTCCGTCCTCTCTGTCTACCCCTGCGGGAAACGGCGTGATGGTTAGTTAGTTGTTTCTTTACATGGTAGGTATTATTGTTTACAATTCAATTCCCCACTATGAAAAGCCTGTATTGATGTTAATAATTTTATAAAATAATACAAAATAATAGTGGCGTTGAAATAACAATATTTTTTCATGTTTCTTACAGATAACGGGGACCCATTAAGCTGAAGGAAGCTAATACATTATTAAGTAAATATATGAGGCGACTATGTGTTGAAATAATTTGATGTAATATATTATGCTTTTAATTGAAAAGGACACATAAAAATAAAATATACACATTATATTGTTAGGCTATTATAATAAAAAAGACAAATATGAAAAAAAAATGTTGTCAATCCTTGGCTAATACAAATAATTTCACAATATTTTTAAAAGTGTACAAGGGATTGGATGAATACATTTTTTTACACTAGCTTCACCCAGGAGACCCTGAGGGGATGCTATATGGAGGTTTTTTAAAGGAAATGAAAGAGAGGAGGTTCTGGGAAGGAAATGTCCAGGAGGGTCAGTGTCCAGGAGTGACGGATGTACCAATCCATCCTTCCAACTGCGGTGCAAGGTGATGTGTCGAGGGATTCTGGCTGGAGAAATCAAAAGTCAACCAGTCTCTCCCGATCCGGAACGCCACGCAGCAGATGGGCAGGCACATCGGCCACCAAGACCTGGATAAACGTCACCCCATGATAAACGAACCCGGACATCCCTGCTAATTCACCAAACGTAGCGAACCACTTAGGGTGACCCATGGCGGAGGTGTTGGTTATTCAATAAATGGTTCCGAGGGCGGCGGTACCCACACCCACCTCCTATAATGAAATATAGATGGCTCATATGACACATCTACGAAATGGAATGAGTAATTAAAAATTGAATTTAAATTAAATTTTTAAAAATTAAATGAAGTTCTACGAATTAAATCCAAAAACAATTAATAATAATTAATTTCAAAAAATATCCTCGAATAAAGATTTTTAACTTTGATTTCAACGTGGTCAATTAGACATGGTAAGTTTAACCCAAAGTTAGAGACGGTAAAGTAAATATGTGCCGATGCACCCGGGCAGAGATGAAAATGACTTGCAACTTCTAGTTTCTCTTGTTATCGGTAGCGCGGCGCATACGATGATTGACGGATGCATTTTTCCGCATTACGATGAACACTGTGTGATGCCTGAATAAATGCATAGACGGCATCATCTTGTCGGTTCCTACAACGCTTTGATATTTTATAATAATCTAGCGCAGACCCATGACAATTTGACATTCCTAATCCAATTTCGAAAATACGTATCAGAAAGGTTTGTAAAAACACGTAGTTCTTGGGCGTTTACACAATTCATAGCTACACTAACTTACCTACGTACATTTATATATATCATAGACTCTGTACTTATAGCTTGATAGTCACAAATTCTTTTCCTATCCATTCCTATCATGTTCCTTTTCCTACCCATCCCTATGTACCTGTTATTTCGTTACCATAACAATCAGTCGTCAATCGAAACTCGCCGTGTGAACATCTATAATATTCCGCATCCCGTATCCTCAAACTGAATCCGCATACCGCAAGTAAATAAGTGCATGAATAAATCCAGCCAAGGATAGCAGAGAGTGTCACAAGTTAACACAGTTGGTCCCTTACTTCTTTTCCTTTTAGTGCATTCTAAAGTGGTCTTTCACACACATATTTCAAGCACATTCAAGGTCCTTCGACATCCGCATCCACACATAATCACACATCACGTAGTATTTAAAAGGAATTAAAAAACTAAGGAAAAATCAAGGCAAATTGAAGCGCAATGAAATGGACGAAGAAAAAATTATTGATTTAATTTAGAATTTATTATTGTATGGAAGAATTATTAGTGGTAGGAGCATATAATGTCGTGTTGCCTGTGGATGGAATATGATATTGGGATATTACGGGAAGGCATAACGCGATCAAAATGACGCACATCTGCACAACCTTACCAGCAGTCCAGTGGGTAAGACTCTTGCCTCACAATCCGGAGGTCGCGGGTTCGAACCCGGCATGCGCAAATAAATTTTATTTGATTAATTTGTGTTATTTCACAATTAATTCATTTAAAATAATATATAGTATATTTGCGGCATGTTCCAGAGTGGAAGATACTATTAGTATCGCCCTGGTGTAAGACCACCATTCAGAATTGAAACGTTGCTTGAAAATGGCTTTAGCCGTGTTTGGTAACCAGATCTGAATAGCCAGGTACTTCCCAACCTTCCTCTTCCCCACCTCCTTCCCCTCCCCACTACCTTCAGCCTCACAACATACCCCAATTGGGGATGCCATAGTCTCACTGGCTCCAGACGGGAGCAGTTGAGATTCTTGTGCGGTATTCACTGTAAAAAAAAAAAGCAAAGGAATAAACTCCTTCATTTCGGGCCCAGATTTCAGAAATAAAAATATGTAAAGTGCGTGCACCACTTACCAACATGGTAGATTTTCTCAGTATATCCTTGGTAAGAGGAGAGACGAACAACTCAAGTTCGAAATTTTGTTTGAAATTAATTTAGCTCTGTTTAGTTACCAGATCTTTATAGCCAGGTAGGTAGGTACTTCTCAACTTTCCTCTTTCGCAATTCCCTCCTCTCCCCATTTTATTTAGCCAAATAAATTACCCAAATTAGGAATGTAGTGTTAACATGAAAAATTAATAATTGAGATGAGTCTTGCCAAGAATTGTAAAAACAGAAGAAAAAAACGAGTGCGCTTTAGACCACACGACTGAATTAAAACTTCTTTAACTCCATCTATGTATATGATAGGAAGAAAGAAAGAAAATATGCGCGCGCACTGCTCTCTATTTGCTCCTATAGTGTGATACAGGCTATGCCTGCACTGTGTCTAAAGGCGGCGGTTCGCGCCGCGACAGCGACCGAAGACCGAAGACCGAGGTCAGAGACGGTGGCAGGCGACCGCGACAAGTGTCTCGGTCTCTTCGACACTGAAGACCAAAGACCGCGACCGCCTTCGCCTTCAGAGTTCAGTATAGCGCAGTCTGTCTATGAAGTCAGTTGCTTTGTACTGATAATTTACACTAATGGAAACCCAAGTAGAGTTACTAATGGAGGAAGAAGAAGACGATGATTTGTACTTATTTTAGGCGATTTTTCGTTCACCTATCATCTATTGTTTGGCAATAATATGTTCAGGACTTATTTTGGGCTGAATAAAACACAGTTACAAAAAGACAATGTTTACAAAAGGAAGAATATCATTGAAAATAAATTAAATTTTAAAATTAATAATTTATTAAATTTGTTAATTTAATTAATTATTTTTTTTCGGAATCTAATTGTGCATTGTATATGCTGTCTGATCAGTTCAATCAGATTCTCACAGTATTAGTCATAAAAAGCGGTCATTTTTTACAACAACCACACATACTCATCAAACGCCACGCGAGACACTACTTGTCCGGGGCGGCGACCGTCTTGCTGTCTCCCGTCTCCCGTCTGTCTCCTGCCTCGGTCGCGCGCACGAACTGGCCCCCATACAAAGCTATACAAACAAGGGTTCCATGGCAACTCAGAATGAAACCAACTCAGAAACACCTCAGAAAGGTCATTGAAAGCTACGAATAAATAATTTAACTAATTTTTTTATTTTTTTTTATCTTCACTCTTAATGACCTTTCTGAGGTGCTTCTGAGTTGGTTTCATTCTGAGTTGTCTGGTCACCACAAACAAGTACCGTTGCGGTCGCCTGCCCTGCCTAGCGATTCCGTAATTATTGTGAGATAGTTATTGGATAACGGGCGTAAACTCCTGTCAGATTTGTGTGATTTTTATGGCTGTTATTTGCGTTTTTTTATGTACAACGTACATTAAATGAGTAAATAATCATGCGTACTTGCAGGAATTCATGTTTTAATCGATCTAAACTAAAATATATGACGTAAAAATCACACAAATCTGACAGAAGATAACGTCCGTTATCCAATAACGATCTCACAATAATTACAGAATCGCTAGGCTGGTCTCGGTCTTTGGTCGCGGTCGCGGCGCGAACCGCCCGCCGCCTTTAGATATTCGAAACTATGAGAGAAAGAGAGAAAGAAAATGTGTGCTTGCACCTCTCTCTCTCTTGCCCCTAGAGTAATATACGAAACGTAACTCTCTCTCTTTCTATCTTCACTAACTTATATCTCCCTCTGAACTACCGTTCGCTTCGCTTTTCGTAACGCTCTCGTCACGCATTCACCAGCTTACACCCCAAGTCAAGCGTGCGTAAAGAAGTTTTACTTAAAAAATTTGATACGATGAAAATGGATAAAGTAAAGAGTGTGTTCTGGGACTGAGAATTTATTATAGCATGTTATTATTTAATATACAATATACAGTGTTAATTTAAAGCGACCTCCCAGGTAAGTATGGTCCTGTTTTCATTAAATTTTAGGCAGCATCGCGTTCATTGGTCAAAATATTGTACACATACACATATTTTCGTATCAGTGGTCAATGAACCGATGTATGCAATTTTTAGCCATAAGTTGTTTATAATTGTTTGCCTAGCTTGTAGTTTTTTAGATTTTAGAAATGTATTATAAGTTTGTACAGCGCCCTTGAGGTGATTTTTCACAAAAACGGCGCTATATAAATCATCCAAATATTATTATTATTATTATGTCTCTGCTAAAACTATACCTATGCCTTTTGTAATATTATGCAACGAAGATTTTTAAAGTGTCTCTTTTCTTTGTTGATGCGAATCTGAATAAGAAACTAAATGAAAACGGTGGTGTTGAAAAGTGATGAGATTTTTCCTTGTTATAACTTTCAGAGCGATGGGCAACATGTGGCACGAATCTTGAATAACGTCTTTTTGACTTGGTCCCGTCGCCGTCGGTACAAACTGTCGACGATGGATGACTTTTAAGAATTTAGATAAGAATACTGCGGAACTATTGGTATAAAAATATTACTGGACATGTTCCACTTGTAACAGGCGAAGGCAACTTTTTCGTAATTTTTGCTAAACTTTCTCCACACAATAGTTAAATCCAGTATAAGAAATCCAAACAAACGTAAATCTTCAGATTTGAAAGTAATTTGATTGTTTATTTGATGTTTCCAAACACATCTTTTATATCATCATTAAACTTTAAAACTTTTTTGAAGTAAAACTTCTTTATGCACGCTTGACTTGGGGAGTAAGCTGGTGAATGCGTGACGAGAGCGTTATGAAAAGTGTGATCGGGCGAGGCGATCGGTCGGGCGAGGCGAACGGAAGCTGAGAAAAAGTTAGTAAAGTTTTACTTCAGTCGTGTGGTCTAAAGCACACTCGTATTTTTTTCGATTAATCAATTATGTTCACTGTAAATTTAACTATGTCGTATTCAAATTTTAAATAATATTTACCACTGTGGGTTGCTTACTAAAAATGTTTTAATTTTTTTGTAAATACATCTCTACAAGTATTTATTTCACTTTTGTTTGAATGATTGAAGTGGAATCTTGCAAGTGGAAATTAACCCACTTTCCGACCACCGATCGATCCGAAACTCGGCAAATAGACTTTTTCGAAAATTCGATGGCATTACAGCAATCAAAATGTCGGTATTATTCATTCGGAATTTAGCGGGGTAGATAGAGTTGTCAACTTAAATTCCTTTCTTTCAGGGTAAGAAGGTTCAATTCTCGTTCAAACAAACGTTCTCGTTTTAAGGTTTATTGCGTGCCCCGGGTGGGAGCACCCACATTCTGCTCAAGGCCAGCTCACTTAGGTCGGCAGAACAGGTGAAACGCTCTGCAACAGGGTTGTATGTAGCTAAAAAGGGGGGTACATGGTTATAGGCCAACACTCTTCCTCATGTCTCGTCAAATGAAAGATTGTCTGGGATGGAACAACACTGTATTGACGGAAATACACAATTATAACAAGGGGCAGTAATATTCACATCAATTAACAATCACAGGTAAACAAGTATGCCTAGCTGAGTAAAACATCCTAAGCAAATCTCTCTCGTCGTCGCCCTCCCGGGGGGTGTTTACAGATTGCGAGGTAAGAGGGGACACATTACAAAATGGAGGTAGCTTCGTTACTCACGGCGGCGCGGGGAAGGCGCCCAGGAGGTGGTGGCGTGGTAGCTGAGCATGTCCATGCTCAGCAGGAAACTACAGTAGTCCATCGCCAGCAGGTGGCAACACCAGCACCTTGCTGGCCAGCTCGCGCCCACAAAGCAGGTGGTCGCGTGCCTTTCCCGTTGGCGCCGAAAGTTCTAGAACAAACTCGACTAGACGCGCGGGAACAATTTGGGTATTGCCCGACATGGGTTACTGCGCTGGGAGCTAGCGGGGAACTGCGGGCTGCCGCCGAGGCGGCCGGGTGCGTGCGGCGAGGGGAAAGGAGCGGTAATATTTGCAAGGGGGACGGGGGACGCGGTGTGCAACTCTCGTAGGGTGGCCGACAAACAAACGTGTGCGACTTAGGTGGCGTAGAGTGGCAACGTAATAGGTTTAAAAGTCAAATTCAGATTTTTGAACATAATTTTTTTTTCAGGTAGTTTTTATTTGAATACCACACAACGCTACACAAACCGGAGCCTTCTTAATTGGAGTTTGTTGAGGCTGGGGGTGTTAGTAAGAAGTAGAGGGAGAGCCATTTAAGGTAACGTTACAATTCTGAATGCTTTCAGACATAAGTGTGACTTTGGTTGTACGGCCGTATATCCTCTTTGCATACTTACTTGAAGAAAACATCTTCTAAACTTTCATCCGGACCAACTGTCATGGAACCATTTCAAATGCCTATTCATAATTCAATCATGTGTTTTTGTTCTAACCATTTAAAACAAAATGGTATTAAAATTCACTGTATTTGTACATGTATTCTTTTTTCACCGTTTATTTAAATTAGTTATTTTTTCCATAATCCGCAATTGAATTCTAATTATTAAAAGTGAGACCCTAAATCATTTTGATGACTTCATCCCTTTTCACTTACATAATACCCTAACACTTAAATAATACCAAAACCTCGTGTGTTGCTGATGCATATTTTATGTACCAGCGCACGCGGAGTTCAGCGTGTCACAACTTAAGTAACACAAACATGTCGCTCGCTGATTCGATACCGCCACAGCTGCCGCGTAAAGGATAATGCCAGCATTATAAGGGTATAAGGATACCTTCATAAGGATATATTGTATGACTCAAAATGGAACTTTCACATCTTTCCATACCGAGGTTTTCAAAAATGGTGAGGGTTTGAATAGACGGAAATTAAAAATCTTGTCGCACAACGTTTAATTATTACTTGTCTTTGTCTTTTTTCACTAAAACGAAATGTTTAAGCACGAATTTTGTAATTTGAATGAACCTTTGTGAATTGATATGTTTAAGTATATCCGTTTGAGACTGAACACACCGACATCAATTTTGTATCTAAAAGCTTTCTTTTCTATGTACGAGTATGTATAATGTAAAGCTTACTAGAGCTATCCGGTGCCAGTGAGACTGAGGGTTCCTTAATGTTGCTATGTTGTTAGGTTAAAGAGTTTGGAAAAAGGAAGGGAGATGCAGAGGAGGAAGGATGGAATGTACTTGGCCGTTCAAATCTGGTTTCCAAACACGGTGAAAGCCATTTAAGCCGCCTTTAGGTTCTGAATGGTGATCTTTCACTACTGAGATCTTTCGATACTGAGAGTACATATCTACCACTCTAAAAGTGCAATAAAATAAAACTTGAGTTATATAAATTATCCAAGATGATCCATGAGTGAGTTTTCCAACTGCATTGCTTTTTTATTTATTACATTGCTGAAATCTAAAAAAGATTTCCTAAGTCTGCATTGACCATACTAATTCCGGTAGTTTGTCATAGACCGTAGTCCTGCGTGAATTTGATTAAATAAACTCAAATTTTCTTTGAATCTTAGGGTGGGTTTCTTCATTTACCGAGAAAGCTAAATGCAATGCTAATTGTAAAAGTAAACGGTCAAATGCATAGAAATTTTTAAATTTCGATCGTTTACTTTTACAATTAGCATTGCATTTAGCATTCTCGGTAAATGAAGAAACCCACCCTAAGTATCATTTTAAAAATTCAAACATATTGTGCATAATAATGTAAACACCTTTAATATGCTATTATTATTTAAAAAAATTCCAAATTAAAACTGGATTTCAGACTTTTCCGTAATTTTTCGTAGATTATTCTAAAATATTAAAACATTCTCGGAACCGACACGACGATATCATTTATGCATTTATGTTCATGGTAATACGGAATAAAGCATTTGTCAATTATTAAGTCATACATTATTTTATAAAAATCTTCTCATAATATCTAAGTTCAAATGCATTAGGTCTGCACTTCCTTAAGTCTATACTTTCAACCATTTTCTGTCAGTTCCAAACCTCCCCAACATATTCGGTAGTTTTCAGAAATTCATTGTTCTGCAAGCCTCGCTTCTTCAACAAAATTTTATTAGAGACTACTTCACACAGTCCTTACTTAATTGAATTTCCTGTTTCTACCCTTACGTAAACAACCCTCTCAGCAAGGGAGGCTCTTTCACGAATATACTATCAAACAAAATCATGCACTTGCACCAAGGAACCACTGTTCACACTATAATATTACACAGTGTTTTCGGATCTCCTTTCAAATTCTACGATAAATTACAAGTAGGTACACACATTCACAATTAAACCACTGCAAACAAACTTTGATCACTCCACGAGAGATTGTGCCTACAAAGCTTTAGAATGAGGACTGCATCATCCGCTTACAGAATATAGGTTAAATAAATTTGTGCATGAGCTTAAAGAATTTGATAATTTTCCGAGTTGGATATTTCTACAAACGAGGGGAAACTGTTGAAAGTGTGTGGACTAAACATATTTTTAATTCTGCTCTTTGCACAAAAAATATATTTTACTATCTCTGTGGTCAGGTGGTTAGCCCCTTAGGCTAATTCGTTCGCTTTTCGAAACCTTCATATGGGTCCCAAATAAATCATTGTAACTCCCTTAGTATCATAGAGAAACATGATCTAAAAACAAATATCTAAATACCTCAAAATAATTAAAATGTACACCTTTATGAAACAAAAGTTTCCGACCGCAATATGAAAAAAAAAAGAAAGTATGTGATTTTTTTATTAATTGCTTTTAAATGAAACGATAAAAAAGAGAGGCGGTGATAACGTTTATAATAAGGTTGTGTTATAAATCATGTGTGTTTTTTTTTCCGTTTCAAGTAATTTTTTTTAGAATAAACGTAAGATGAACCCTTTTTAAACTTTTTAAAGTTTGCATTCAAATTATTTATATTAAAAAAATTACATGGTTAATTCTAAAAATATAATTAGAAAATGTATTTCTAATAATATTTCCAAAAAAATATTAGTTTTTGGATACGTTCACAAATATTCCATTTATTTGGATTTTATAGCAAACCGGAAAAATTCTGCCCTACTGACAATACT
This sequence comes from Limnephilus rhombicus, assembly GCA_929108145.2. Lineage (NCBI taxonomy): Eukaryota > Metazoa > Arthropoda > Insecta > Trichoptera > Limnephilidae > Limnephilus > Limnephilus rhombicus. The sequence goes on along the minus strand of OV815295.1, from coordinate 23,461,384 downwards.
AATATGGTCAAGGCCTGGGGGGTTAAGAACCTTAACATCGAAGACGCGTGTTAAAATGAAAGCGTTCCCTAGTAAATTGCGTTATTTTAATGGTGTTCCCTAGTAAATTGCGTTATTTTAATGGTGTTCCCTAGTAAATTGCGTTATTTTAATGGTGTTCCCTAGTAAATTGCGTTATTTTAAAGGTGTTCGCCTAGTAAATTGTGTCTCTCCACATATTATGTCCCCCTTCTTAATTCACTCGTATTTGCAGCACGTTCTAGAGTTGAAGATAATTACAATATTGCTCTGGTGAAAAACTACTACTCAGAATCGAAAGTTGCTTGAAATAGATTAAGTCGTGTTTGGTGACCAGACACGAAGAGCTCGGTACTTCCCAACCTTCATCTTACCTATTTTATTCCCTAAGCCACTCCCTTCTGTTGGTAATGGTTTGGATTATCGTGCAGTTTTTACAAGAAGACCACAGGGGAAGAACAAGGAAAGTCGGTTATAATCGCAAATTAAAGTAAAAATACCATCTGGTGGCATTACTGTGAATCTTTAATAAAATTATTTTAGAAATAATTACCACTGTCAAAAACTATGTAACTATGCAAATTTGTCTTGAATTGACATTTCTCGTTTTTTCCCCGTGCGTCGTCGTTGCTATATTTTCTTCTTTATTGTGGGTGACTTATAGGAAACACTGACAACTGTTTTTAATACGACTTTATTATTTCAGACTTTGAGATTAAGCCTCGATTACATTGAGCGAGTTTACAAGCTACTAGCTGGTAAGTTTAAAAGCGGGCGAATCGGCGAGTGAGATTGTCTACTCGCTCAGTAGCAACAGTAGTAGCTAGAATAACGACTTCCACGCGAACTGATTCTGTCGACATTTTGTAAAATACTTTAGCTCGCAACTAGCGCCACACGCTAGACAATAGCAAGAATTACGATTCCCGCAAAAACTAATTCTAACAGAAACGAAATCAGCTGTTGGTGGGCCGCATCTTGAGCGAGTAGCGAGTAAAGTTGACCACCTTTCAACTTTTTTCGTAGATTGTCCACAATATAGTAATAAGAGCTTACCCTCGTCCAGATCAACCAAATCCCCACCCCACAACGTACCAACCCCCGACCTGCCACTACCCCACTAAATTCCCCCACCCCCAAAAGCCCCTTACCCCTCCCCCCGTCCATTAAATAGTGGTATCCACCAAGTTGTTCCCTCGCCCTGTAGTTAAAAAGAAATCCAACATCAAACAACTCTTTCGACATAATCCCCCCCATTTCGCAGCCATGTCCTTTGCAAATAAAAATTAACAATCACTTATATCTTTATTCTACAACCTTAATAAACTCATGATGAAAGAGAAAGAGGCCTAAATTCGCCCGGAGCTCTGCACGCCCGTATTTTAAAAGTCAAAAGTCAAGTAATAAGAGCTAGAAATACGATTACACTGAGCGAGTTTAGTAACAGATAGTGAATTTCCCAGATAGTAGCTTGTGACTCGCTCAATGCAATCGAGGCTTTATACGTGTTTTAGAGATAAAAATACAATTGTATAACAAGACAATAATATAATCATCGCTAGTGATGTGACAAACATCACAACTAAAGTTACGGTACAGTCTTCACATGTTAAAGGTATAGCTTTGCAATAATTTAACACTTATTTCAGAGGCATGATACAATCGGGTGTCGCTTTAACTACTCGAACGTTGGGAATTTTCGGTTGATCGATTTTTGATTCGGCCATTCGATTAAATTAATTTCATACCTCCAAAAATTAAAAGGTAAACATATGAACAACTTACTGCGATTTAAAGACAATGAATCTTCCTAGATATTTCCATATTTTTAAGGATTTATAACATTAATTAAAAAAAAAAAATTTAAATCGATTATATAAATTTGGGCAGCCATCAATCGAGTGGTTAAATAGTACGATTACTTGACTTTTTTCTTCATTATAAATTTGCCCCACGCAAGTGTTAAACGTTTCATCAACAGTCGCGTAAACCACCTACTTAAAACACTTCAAAGATAAATTGTCTTATTTTTTACACTACAAATTCTACAACTGCTTTGTACATAGATAACAATCGTGAATTTATTATAAGGTGTATAAATTTGTTCTCAGAATACGAACACATTATATTATGGTGGGACGAAAAATTAAACGCAACGTATCTTATTGTGTCATTAGCAAGTTGTCAAATATCAGCCTGGGAAGAATACGCAGTATCACTGAAAAGGATGCCTGGAGTTTATGAATAAGTAAAAATGTTACAATTTGAGGAAAATCGTTGGTAGATAAGATAGTTTTATTATCAACAATAGTCAAGGGATTGACGTCATTGATCCCCTCGGCACCGGTGCATAGTCGGGAAATGCGCCAAACGCGCACGCAACATTTATTGCATACGTTTGTCATGTCGTCGTTTCTTGACTCAATACCGGAAATATGTCATTTTTAAATCAAATTTTAGACGTATTGACTCTTTTCCACAAAAAATCATAAATTGATTTCGAAAGACTGGTCTTTTATCTAGTAAAGTTAGGTTTTAAATTTAGAGAAAATATGTTAATTTTTAGTACAACAAGGTTTTACCGTAGGTCGTTGGCGGATTTGTTAAATTTTCAAACAAAATTTTGTATTATACAACACACGTTTCAAATATTATAATTGTGCAGAAAAATAAATCAATAAATTATCTAGGAAAACTATGTTTCAGAATTTTAATTTAAGTTTAAATAAAAACTCTTAAAAAAATCCGCGTACGTGTTTTGTGACGAAAATACTTCAGTTTGTCTACTTATTTATGGTCTTACAAACTAATATATTTAGATCAAAAAATAATCACAAAAAAAATATCATTTTAAAAGTTTTATCATCACGCCTTTCAGCATTCGAATGTAGGTATAAATTAAAGCAAATTTTAAATGAAATAAAATCGATATTGAGTTTTTTAAAAAGCTGGTGCGGAGAATAATTAATCTTTCTTATTGGAACCGCCCAGTACGATCGTAGGAATTTGGATTCTCGGCCGCTGGCTGGTTAAAGGCCTTTAACTCGGCTGTGCAACACAAAAGCCATTTCAAGTAACGTTTAAATTCTGAATGGTGGTCTTTCACAAGGGCGATACCGATATCCTCCACTCTGGAACAGGCCGCAAACAAAATCTATTTTATCAATGTAGTTTATCTAAAAGCTTCCTGCCTTGTCACACAGATGGTAGTTATAAAAGCTTTTGCATAAAGTTCGCAAGATGTCGACAGGACTGGTTTCCCAGCAAGATCACCAGAGGGCCGAGTTCAGCTGTTCCCACAAGAGACAGTGGGAACCAGATCAATTACCGCCGTCATTATGATTGACGTCGATTGTCCAAAGAACTCTATTTCTTCCTAGTAAAATTCTCTCCTTCAAAGACGTTTTGGAGAAAACAATATTAACGACTCTCAAACGAAAATTTGATGTTGATTTCATTCATCTGCTAATAAGTCCTTGTTTGTCGCATGTACAATATGTTATGCTTATATTGGTTGTAGAAGGAGGAATTTTTACTCGCAATCTCATATTTATTGGGTACTATGTAACAATTTCTAAACATTTTGTTTTAAGTATGCAACTCACCTTTGTTGACCATGTTTCCTTATTATTTTGACTCCTTCCGTCGTTCTATCCCTCGTGTCAAATCAAAAATCCTACTGCTTTCACCTAATAATATCTAATTATTTCTGAACTTGAGTAATTTTTAAGACAGTTTTATGATTTTTAGTGAATGAGACAGATTTGTCGAAATCGGTAGCAAAAAAAATAAAATATTAAGTCAGGTACGCCTCATACGCCGTGCATATGTCTGGTAATGTTGTATTATCGAGAAAACAAACTTATGGGTCCGAGGATTAGGGTTAAGTAACAAAACAAATTTATTTGAATAAAACTACTCAATAGTAAATGTCTTGCCTAAAATAAGATCCTTAGGTAATTTTAGCCTCAATAATTCTTTCTTCACTGGAGAAACATAGTGTACTTGTTTAAATAAATTACATATTATTATGCTTGACACCACTTTACATAAATTTATGGATTGACATCGATATTGTCAACATTATAATTTTATGGAAATTGCGTTAATGTTCGAGCGACTGTTCCTGCAGTATCAAAAAACGTATTCAGAATACTAATTAAAAAAATATTACCCATTGTTTGTTAAAGGACAAATGAGAAGAAAGTTTTATTCGCGGGTTGAATATAAATTTTATATTACTATTTACTACCCCAGTTTCATAACTCTTTAGCCATACATATTTTCGTTGTGCAATTTGAAAATTAAAATTGAACATTACATAAGAATTTATGGCGCTGAGTATAGGGCTTCAGACTTAAATTTTTGATTTATTTATTGGTCACGCAATTCTAGTAACGTGCACTGGTGCGTATATATTATAGTTATTTATATTAATATATACTCCTTACAGACTTTTACAAACATGTGATGTACATGATAATTTTGAAGAATCATGAAATAAAATACGCTAATTAAATTATATAGAATCCATCTAGAAGAATAGTAGGTATTGATTATTTTAATTGAGGTGTGATATTAAAGCCTATTTGTAACTATTTTCTGTGCACTTGAACACATTTACTACTTCTGAAAAAGTATTGCCAATTGCATGCAATTTAGGAACAAGCGAGTATCTAAATGACTCAGTCATGATATTGTTGTTGCAATTAAAAATAATTTTAAATCGAGTGTTTCTTATGTAGTAAATGGTAGATAATAAGCCTCTTGCGTGGATTTCATAACGACTTGGAAAAAATCGTGTAGATAGATCTTTTTACAAAGACTACGAAAATGTTAGTAAAAATTTTTAGAAATGCTCTTTTTTTTTTTTAAATAAATAAATCTATTATTTGGGCTCGTGACGTCACTACCTAAAAAATGTCCCGTCTCCGAAAATGTTTCTTTTAATTTTGTAAAATTCCACACTGATTTTTTTTTTAATGGCAACACTTTGCTTTAAGGCGAATTTTTGAATTTGACATTTAACGTTCACTAGATTTATTGTTTGTTCTCTGCGAATTTATCATTTGATTTGACTTTTTGACAGATTTTATGAAGAGAACCCCGTACATTTTATGCTGTCTGTACATGTTTTAGAGGTATAATGATAATGGTGCTGATTTTAACAAAATCAAATATTATAATATTCTTATTATTATTATAATTTATTAGCACAAGTATATTACATTGGATTTAGTAATATAATAGACGTTGAACATTATAATGATTTATGATCAATAAGACGGATCAAGGAAAAAAATATTTATGAGATGTAATATTTTTGGTATGCCTCGTTATTCCACTGTGGCATTTATGTGGAAAACGTTATTTTTTTAAAAATGATTTTCTACTATGTAATTATCGTTTATTCGCACCCATAAAATTATGTCCCGTCTTTCCGGTTTATAAAAAATGTTCTGATTTTTCGGATTAAAATTTTAAAAAATCGCCTGAGTTTCAAAAATACGATTTAAAAAAAAAACAGAATGTCTCAGAATATTTGCCAAACCGGATTTTTTTTTTAAATGTGATGCAAGAGGCCTATTAACCTTAATAAATCAATAATACCATTAACAATTTTAAAAATAAAAGTCAAGTCAAAAATAAGTTTTCTTTCTTAGAGTTTAATTAATTTTAATAATTAATTATACATTTCCAATAGTGATGTTCGTGTAAAATGTCACTGAAAAACCGCCCTTTGTCTTGTTTACGCTTAGACGTTGTTTTTGAACAACAAAATAAACAATAAAGTGCATACCTAGGTACAGTAAAATCCGAATGAAGAGATTCTTGCTTATGTAGTGGTGTACTGTATTGTGGGACTACTGCGGGGTAAGAGGAGAGTGCGGGCGGGTGATCCAAAACGGTTTGACGGGAACTCGTGATACTCTCGGTCTGCTCAAATACATTCAAGCACGCACTTTTTAAATATCAATTCCTTTTTTAAAAAGCATTCGAATTTAAACTATTCTTAATGTTTGTTCCAGGTATTCGAATTTTTTACAATATATATGTTCTTTTTACAATAATTTAAAAAAAAAAGTTTATTTTTTTAAATCGTTGAAATTTTCTGTACAAAAGAAATACATTTGTGTGAGTACCTAGTGTATTCACGTCAACTCTGGCTGAGTTACCTATATTTTGATATACAAATTTCATATTGGGAAAAACAAACATAAGTCACTTACAAATGAGATGAGTTGACCACCTGAATAGTAAAAATGCGGTCTTCGGAAGGATAAGAAAAAACAAACTTACGATTTCACGGTATTAATGTCACCAAATTTGGCGTGATGGATGATGTGTTGCTTCATATCACATTCAAATGATATCAACTTACCTGCGAAAGAAAAAATAAATATGTTAGATAAGAAATCATCTTAAAAAAGTGATGGTTTTATAGAAGGTATACTTATATTTAAAAAATATATTATTTCGTAAGTCTGCTCGTTAGTCAATGTAAAACACATCTCAGTTTCAAATATCGTAAAGTTATAATATTTTTGATATCATAGCAAGGGTGTGGTGATATAAGAATATTTGATAGTTGAATATTAGTGAAATGTTCAAAGGAAAAATGGTAAGAGTAAGAAAAATGGAGAATGATTTTAATTTTTTAATTGCGTCTTTTTAAAATTTATTTACTTAATTTATTAATTCGAGGGCTGTCGGTAAAATAAGGTCTTCAAGGATTTTACGCGCAATTTTTTAACACTTGCGTGTAGCCTGGTTTCCCTTTGCCGAATCCCCACTACTATGCACCCTCTGTGACGCTTCTCGGCGTGGCAGCCGTTCGCGATGGAGCTTGCGCTCGCCGCACCCGCCAGGGATGAATTACGCTCTATAGTTAGTTTTTTTGTGAAAAAAAAACCTGGTAGAAATTCATTCTCAGCTACTTGAAGTGTACAGAGTATGAGTGCGAAAACGTACACAAATGGTGCAGAGTATTTAAAAGCATGCCGTATGGCCATCGGTTTCAGACGAAAAAATTGCCAAAGTGGAAGAAACAATGATTGCAGATCGACGGGTGACGGTTCAGGAGCTTTGTGATATGATCCCTCATGCCAGTAAGACCACTATTGACAAGATTTTGACAGAACATTTGGGAGACCATAAAGTCTGCCCAAGGTGGATCCCAAAATGCTCACCGAAGATCACAAAAAATAACGGTTTGAAGCAGCCCGCGAATTCCTTGAGTGCTACGACATCGATGGCGCAGAATTCTTGGACTCAACTGTGACTGGGAACGAGACCTGGATACACTACATGACACCACTCATAAAGGAACAATCCTAGTGGCTTTATTCGGAATCGCCGAAGCAAAGTTTAAAAACGAATCACAGAGCGCAACTCGTACCTGGCGATCGCGAACGGCTACCACACCGAGACTAAGCGTCACAGAGGGTGCACCGTGGTGGGGATTTGGCAAGGGGAAACCAGGCTACACGCCAGTGTTAAAAGATTGCGAGTAAAATCATTTTTCGCGACTACAGCACCTTGTAGACCTTATTTTACGGACAGCCCTAGTACATCACATAATTATTACAGTGATTAATGTTTCCAATACGGTTATAGCGATGTTTTCAATTTCCAATTCATGAAAACATTAAACACAATTCAAGTACAATAATCAAGATAACCAAAATAAAATACGAGTATAAGTAAATACATGCATACACATTTACATACACCGAGTCAATGAAAAAGAAGATACCTACAAGATTCAATAATTACAAAGTGGCTCTACTGAAGGTAGTGATTTATTCTAAAATACATCCAAGACTTCACCATCGTAGTGTTCATTATATATGTATTAACTGTACATATGTGAAACACGTGACTGTATTAATTGTACATATATGTGAAATGTAAACTCTTCTTCCATCCACAAGCAAATGATTTTAATGAAAGATCAGTATAAATTACAAGTTACAAAATTGTAAATTGTAATTTTTTAACACGTACCATTTATAAAATATATATATATTTTTTTAAATTGAAGACATTCTTGACGAAGTACTTTCTAGATTTATTTAGTATGGATTTTCTAAAACATAATGATGTATAGCAAAATGTACTGAACTTTTATAAAGTACCAACGCTTTTTATTATTTAAAAAAAATGCACAATTTACATTCCTTATATTTGTTTAAATAAAGTAAATAATTACTGGTTACCCCCAGTTTGAACACATCTTTTGGACAGAGAAATAATAAATTCCATGCTATGAAATTATACAATGCTCTACCAGATCAAATCAAAAATATAAAGGAAATGAATATATTTAAAACAAAAGTAAAAACATGGCTGAGAGATCAAAGTGATAATAAAATTACAAACATCACGAAGACGATATAAAGACAATCCATAACCAAATACAAATATTTTAAGAAACTACAGGCCACCTCAGAACAGGAAATCCTAGTGAGGAGGTCTGTGAAAAAAAAAGAATCTATACTTATACTATACATTATACATACATGTACAAACCTTGCTATTGAAACTAATAATGAATAAATAAATAAATAAATTACTTGCAGGCACCTTTTTAATTATTACATGAATATAGTCATTTGTTGTGATGCGTTTTCTAAATGTTCAGAAGGTAGATGCTCGTTTGTGACCAGTTTTAAAGGCCATTGACTGTCTTTAAAACCGGTACATCGCGGGATCATTAAAAATACATCAGACGGCCATTGTCTTTGGGAGATTATGACATCCGCCGAATTACAATGTTAAACGTAGGACGTTCTTCAAACTCGTGAGTCATTCTGTATTCTTTATAAAATCTTTTGAACGGTTCCATGAAGATCACGATGTACGTATTACCATTCAAAAAACACCTTGCAAACTTGCCCATGGACACTATGCACTATTTAAAATAACAAAGTTATATAAGTACTGTATTTATTTTTATTTTAACTTGATGATTAAAACCCCAAATTGTAATATTTAATCACTGAAGACAATATTAGCTATTACAGTTAAATATGACTGAAGCGAATAGGGTTTCATTTCTTTGTAAAAAACCACAACCTTTTATATAAACACCACAAAGTATAGTTTAGTTATGTTTTTTAGTTATGGTTTTTAAGTGCAAACACAAAATCATCCAAACACCCTCAGTACGGCTAGATGAAAGGAAAATGAATCTTGTTTATAGCGTTAAGTACCTGGGACACATCATCACAGACGAACTTAAGGATATCGAGGATATGGAAAGGCAGAGAACAGCGATATCAGTTAGAGCGGGTATGCTGTCAAGACGTTTTCACTCTTGCAGCCCAAAACTAAAAAGAATACTGTTCAACGCTTTCTGTACTACACTGCATCCCAATAGCATAAGTTAAACGTTGCTTACAATAATGAGTGTAATGAGTGTAATAAGTGTGAATGAATGTAATGTATATTTAAGTATTATATTATCAATGCTGTGTTTGTCTTTAATTAGTGATAGCATCAACCATGTTCAATGTAATTTTATCTGTGGAAGCTTTGATGTAAATCACTGTTGACAAACCTAATAAAAAAATAAAAAAAAATAACGCTTATCGTCAACTTTTCCGCCTACAGAGATACTGCAGGGACGAGTGCACACTTTCCGAGCACTTCGCCACCGCATGGGAAGTTTATGGCGCAGACTACGCCAATCGAAGAATGCGATCATCATCGCCATGACAGCCTGGATGGAGTCCCTCATGATGGCTCTCTGAAGACGGGAGAGACGATGAAATACCCTCCGTAAACAGCTGCATGAATTCATTTTAGTGTTTATTATTTTTTTCAGTTTCATTTCTCATGTTTTTCGTGCTTATTCGTTTTATAATAATTATTATTAGCTCAGTCTTGGGTTCAATTCCAAGATGTCACCGTATCTTTTTATGATTTTTCTGTTTCAAATTTACGCTAAAATTGTTTTCAGTGATTAAATATTACAATTTGTCGCTAATGTTGTCTTCAGTAATTAAAAATTACGATTTGAGGTTTTACTCAATTAGGTAAAATAAAAATTTACGTATTCATCCGAGACTTGCAGAAAAATCTAAAGATGAAGCGTATTAAGTAAAACTGCAAAAATTTAATCAATTTAATCGTCCATACAAATAGCAGCCAATAAAAATAGCATTCAATACAAAATAAAGAAAATGAAGATGTTGGTAGTTCTTAGTCAAAATATGATCCACTTAAATATTATCGAAGGGGTAGGGTCCTATTAGCTCGGTGGTAAAACATCGCCTCAGCAAGGCTAAGGCCCGTGTTCAATTCATAGATGTGACCGTATCTTTTTCTGATCTATCTGTTTCAAATATTCAATTGAGCGTAGCTAAGTTTTAGTGATTAGTCTAGTCTAATTTAAAAAATATATTAATTAAAAAAAAAACAAACATTCCCGGGTTACGAATAACCTAACAACATTTGAAAATCTCCTACTACAGCCACAGTAAGCAGAAAATTTTGCTTGAGTCATGATGGGGAACTTAGCCAGCCGAGGAATCGAATTCGCGACGCCCACGTGGGACTCAAACGCGATGTCATCTCAACTACTTGTCTAGTCTTCAGTGAATTGCGAGTTTCATACTATTCGTATTAAAATTTAATTCATGACCTAAGACCACAATAATGTTTTTATTGACATTCTTGCAGCATAATAATTATTAACGTGCATACTCATTGTCACCCATTTACTCTTTGCGGGTGGCATCTTGTAAAGTAGGTCAGCGGCAGTCTGGTTGTGTTTCTGAATACGAAATAGGGACGAAGCCTTACGAAGGCTGTGTCGAAGCCAGAGTTATAGGGACTTGTCATGACTTCGTTATTTATATTATGATGGACCGCCAAATGCAGGAATTATCCTTGCTGTATACGTATTTTAGTATCTTTGATAAATTCACAGAATAGATAACTCCGATCACCGCTACCCGAGTTTCTACCGATTTCTTATACATCTCCCTTAAACACGTTCAGCCTTACTAAAAAAAAACCACAGCACGGCCGATAATCTGTGTTGCTGCAGCAACATGAACAAAACAAAAATACACTAACACACGATAACATTACTAATAAGATTTGTTCTTAAAATGTATTTTAAATCTGGCAACAATGTAATTTTTTATACTGTATATAATAAATTGTTTATTTTCCTACAGAACTGCTAGGTGGCGGCACCTGCGCATTCGTCGTTCACGCTGCAACCGCCAAAAAAAAAATCACTCTGCGGATGTGTGTGTAATATTACAAAAATGTGATCGTAATATCTATTAATATGACTAATTCACTTTTACATTCATATAATTGATGTATTTACCGTGTTTTTTAATAAGTTTTAGTATATAATAAGTTTCAGTCAAGTTATAATAACAATAATCATACTTTGAAAATTGAAATGTCAAAAAGTATTTTATGTAAAACATGAAAATTCAAATTTACATTTAAAGGATTTTATTTTACGAGAATTTCATCGATAAAAAAAATCGCAAAGTATGCTCCAAAAATTATTATAAACAAGTTTGTTAAAACAAGAAAAAAAAATCGCAGTGTTTCTTTAAATGCGGTTAAAGATAATGCCCGCGAGATTTTTGCTCTATTTTAAACGAGTCGTGTTTTATTAAACATTTTCACAATTTTCGCATCGATTTCGTCGCTGTAAATGTTAACACTCTCCTCTAACATTAGTAATTTCGTATCTCTCCATCTTCTTATCCATCTTATTCAGTCCCAGTACATTCAGTTTTAAAATAGCTCATATGCTATTACAATTTTTTTATTCAAATTGCAATTTTTTTTGTATTAAAAATATTCATTTTAGTATATTAAAACCAAATTTTGTACCTAACGTAGGTACTTATTTAAAATATCTATAAAATTCCTAATTTGATTCAAAGTATTAGGCGAGTATTAATTTAAAGAGTTACGAAAATTGAATTTTGATTTAATATTATTTTGCTAAATGTCATTCTCATATTTTGACAGTTTGCAAGAGTTTGTAATGATAAAAAACTTTTCAAATGTATTGTCATAGAAACCTTCGCGGGGGTTTAAAGAAGGTATTTTGAAAGTTTCAAACATTTCATATGCTTAATATAGTAATACATGTCTCATGTACTCATATATCTCCAAGCAAACATATTTTTATATAGATTTAACCAATATAATAATCTGTAAAGTGTAAGTTCGAGAATAGAAATAAGTAAATAGAAATAAATATAGCTAATTTAAGATCATTTAAGAAATAACCCCAATTCATTAGCCGAGTTGAAAAAGTAATTACATGAAATTCCCTTGAACGGAAAAAATCGCAAAGTACATAATATATGCTCATACATATACATCAGGTTTTATTACTTAACATTTTATTGTTTTAAAAAAACTCTTTAAATGCTGTTTAATAAATTGAATTGTCTAAGTTTTATTGAAATTTTAGCAATAGTCGCGTACGCCTATTAAACATAAACGTTTTTTTTTATATTACCACCCTCCATAGATGTATATTCCTTTTAACATTCATATTTACATAACCTCCTTTCAAAGCTTCTTCAGTAATCTTCTTCTTTTTGAACGTTTACTGCGGAGCCTTAGAAAACTGATTTCGCAACTTTATATAAAACCTTTGAACTTCAGACTCCACAGAAGCTAGTAAATATGCTTATATGTTCAAGAAAGAACTTCAATGTAAGGAAAAATCGAGCTTACTTCGGGCTCACAGCTCTGCTAAAAATTCAATTTGTATCAGTCGAAAATAAATCAGTTTGATAAAGCCAAACTTAAATTTCAATAATATGTACCAGCGCTTATTATTTCAATTTTGTTGTTTACGTAAGTCCTAGTGCACAAGAGTCCCAACTGCTCCCAACCGTCTGGAGCCAGTGGGACTATGGCATCTCCGATAGGGCTGAAGGTAGTGGTGTGGAGGAGAAGGAGAAGGGAAAGAGGAAGGGGGGGAAGTACTTGGCTATTCATTTCAACCAACGTTTTAAATTGACCGGTCAGTGGTTGAGTGGGCATCGCGTTAGGGTCCCACCCAGGCGTTCCGTGTTCGATTCCTCGGTTGGCTAAGTCCATCACGACTCGAGCAATATTTTCGGCTTCCTGTGGTGGTAGTAGGAGATTTTCAAATATTGTCGGGTTATTCTTAACCCGGGAATGTATGTCTTTCTTTAAAAAAAAAAATCTGAATGTTGGTCTTACGTTAAGGCGACACTGCGAGTAGGTAACTTATAATATTAAATAAATTGTAAAATCACACAAATAATCGCATGAAAAGTACTAGCACAGGCCGGGATTTGAATCAGCGACCACTAGATTGCTAGTCGAAAGCCTTACCTCTCGACCACGGAGGTTGTTGTTCTAGTCGGTTTTTTTTACATGAGCTCCACACAGGAGGCCCAAAGGAAAATAATTTCCTTCAGGGCCTATGTCATCTTTGGGGGTGCTGTGGAAGTTGTTTTTTTAAGGAAAGGAAGGAGGGGACAGTTCTGGGAAGGAAAAAGTTTTAAGGGGTTTAATTTTGAATTAAGCCTCCTGTGTGGAGTTAATGTAAAAAAAAAAATTAAGTTTTGAATCCCGTTATTATTACATATGTCAGTCGTAAATACCAAATGATTTTGTATGACTTACGTAATAGGTACATAACTTGTATTATAATGTACTATGTATGTCTTAATACACAAATAAATAAATAAGAGGTAGGTAGGAATCTGGAGTTCAGTGTGTCGTGGTCATCCGCCTCCAAGACCTAGACAAATCTCACCCCATGAACCCGGGGTATCATTCTTAAAATACCAAATATCTACAAAGGATGTTACAAATCAGCGTGGTGAATAAAACAGTTCAGCACGTGAACCAATAATAAAATTCATACTTTCATTTAAAACATAAAACGTGGAGCGCTGTTATTGGATATTGGGTTTTGTGTATAGTTTAGAATAGAAAGGATTTATGGAAGACTGTACCTTTGGAATTTTATCAGTTTTGAGACTTGTGCTACCGAGAAGAACTTTTGTGGATTGTTAGTGTCTGTTTCAGTGAATCCAATAATAGTGTTCACATTAATTTTGTATTTAGGATGAACGAAGAATGAGTTAATCATGAATGTAAGTATAAGTAAGTCTAAAGTCATGGTTGCGAAGGATGAATACTTGGAGCAGGTGGATTAGTTTGTCTATTAGGAAAGTATGTTAACAAGAGATGGGAAGGCTAAAAGAGATATTGAAAGAAGGGTGTAACAAGTAACTTCATCAATGGAGGACTGAACGCAGTTGGCGCTAACAAAGCGTCCATAGAAGCGAAGCTAGCAGTCCACAATAAAGTGCTGATACCTACCCTGATGTACGGCAGTAAAGCATGGAACAGGCAGAGGAAGGATCAAAGTAGATTGAATGCTGTAGAAATGAGATCAGGCGTTTGTGTGGTGAAATCGTATATGTGAGAAATGATGATATCCGAAAATAATGCAAGGCTGATATAAGCGTAGATAATAAGTAAGAATAAGAAAGGGATGTTTAAATGATTTGGGCATTTTCGTTATTTGTTTTTGGGGTGTTATGCCGTGTTGCGTGTGATCTACCGGATCTGCCCTGATGATGGACACTGCAACGATGTCCGAAACGTTGGCTAAAGAAGGAGGTAGCGCAACACGGCATAACACCCCAAAAACAAATAACGAAAATGCTTTTGGCCGTGAAAATCTTAAGACTTATTCGATTTGGGCATTGTTAAATTATATTTTAGGCAGCATCGCGTTCATTGGTCAAAATATTGTACACATATTTTCGTATCGGTGATCAATGAACCGATGTATGCAATTTTTAGCCATAAGTTGTTTATAATTGTTTGCCTAGCTTGTAGTTTTTTAGATTTTAGAAATGTATTATAAGTTTGTACAGCGCCCTTGAGGTGATTTTTCACAAAAACGGCGCTTTATAAATCATCCAAATATTATTATTATTATATTATAAAATATGAATTGTTATCTCAAATATACAAATAAACAATAAATTTAAAAAAAAAAAAAAAAAGGTGATATTGTTTACTAAATGGTGCTAGGAAAAAAACTAAAATAATAATTATTATTGTAGACCAAAAAGACATCGATTTTCTACGGGAAAGTAATGAGGAAATTTACAAAAGTTAATGAAGATTTTTCGAAAATATCTTTCTAAGCGTAAAATTTTATAATATGTTCAAACTTGTTTAATTAGGTCAAAAAACTTCGCACAAATAAGAATTAAGAGCTCACCCGATATCTGATAAATGGCGATCTATTTACGGTTGTTCGAAATTAAATAAAAATATCTGTACCTATTGATAAAAAGCCTTTTGAAAAATAACCCGAAAGCTCCCACTGACCACCCCTCCTATTCAAAGGCCTCCCCTGAGGGATGAGCTCGGAATACCAATGCAACCAAGCCAGGCTGGCTTACATCATGCGCTGAATGGATATTGGATGCAAATTTGCCCACTGACTTTCTAGAAATGGTGGTATGAACACAGAAGGAGTTAGTTGCCATGCATAATGTGTAATAATCCGACTCGTAGTTCAAGAATTTCATTTGAATCACTTTGAAACGGGGTTTAATGTGTTATATGCCACCTCCCAAGAATGCATCTGAAAGCACAAGAAATTACGCGTCCATCTCCACACCGTTATTATTGCACTTTTTTGATTAATTACTATATTAGATAAACATTTACTTCAAATCGGTTTAAATTATAATTACCAAAAAATACTTTCTGCATATTGAAGCTTTTCCTATCATTTTTCTTGACTAGAATTAAAATTAAAGTATTAATTACTTTATGAAAAACAAAAATTTTACAAAACAAAAAAACGACTTAAAAAAATGGACTAAAAAGTAAAAAAATAATTTCGTATTCTTCTACAACTTCATAATCAACTTACTTTTTCTACACATCAATATGTAGGTACGATTGCTATTTTCGGAGTCGGTGTCAGTCAAGGTAGGTTTGTAACTACATACATAGTTATAGGTGAGATGTGCTTGAGTCGCACAAGCGACTTGACGAGGCGAGAGGCGAGAGCGGTGAGGGGTACCTTTGCTGACACCGACTCCAAAAATAACAATCGTACCTACATATTGGTGAATAGAAAAGGTAAGTTGATTATGAAGTTGTAGAAGAATACGAAATTATTTTTTTACTTTTTAGTCCATTTTTTGAAGTCGTTTTTTTGTTTTGTTAAATTTTTTTATTTTATTTTTTATTTTTAGTGAATCTGAAGTACAATAACTAATTTGTCTGAATATTGGTAGGCCTACTAAACGTGCTGCTCATATGAGATAGACATAATTTGACCATAACGACGTTAGGTCAAATTAAGAGATTCGGCCGAGTTTCGTTAATTTGCTCCTAAGAATTGAAGAGTTCCGTTATTTTGTCATGGATCCGATAATCAAAACCTAACCAAACTCTCATCAAACTACCCTTGAAGTACATCCTGTCCAATTAAAAAAGAATCATAGAAATCGGTTGGCGTGATATGGAGTTATTCGTCCATTTGTCGCGCACATATTTATGCAAATTTAAGACTTATATGGTTTTCTCATGGATGCCATTGTCGGAACTAGACGAAATTAAAATGGGACTTCACGGAAAGCATTAGCTTTTAAATAAAAAAAGAATCACCAATATCGGTTTATCCAGTAGAAAGTTTTTTTTTTTTTTTAATTATTTATTTGGCTTTCACCCATTAAGGGTGATCTTGGCCATTTATTAAAGTAAGTTACATATTTTCAAAATTATTTACATTTCCAGATTTTTTTTTTTTGTAAATTAGTTACATTATCAATTTTTTAAAATTATTTACATTTTCAGTTTTGTTTTTAAATTAGGTACATTATCAGTTTTTTTTTTCAATTAGTTACATTTTCATATTTTTTTAAAATTAGTTACATTTTCAGTTTTTTACATGGAATAGATAAATTATATTAAGCAAATATAGACAATGGGCCAAGGACAAATATTCATATGATTATACAAGTTGTACTAATATACAGAGTTGGTATTAGTAGTAATTACAAAATTGTAGAGTAGGAAGATGTACAGGTTCCCAATAATAGGAACAGTAGAAAGTTCTGAGGTAACAAACATAATTTTTTTTTTAAATACAGTTGAATTGAGAACCTCCTCCTTTTTGAAGTCATTTAAAAATATAAGCGCCAACTACTAAAAATGTATTTTTCAGTTTGTTTGTCGTTTCTTAAGTTCCTTCAAAATGTTTGAAGGAACTTAAGAAACGACATTTAAAAATACAGTTTGATGGCTATGATTAGCTGATTAACTTTTTTCTTTTATATAAAACTGTTCACAAAATGTCAATCATTTTTAGACTCCGTTTGTTAAGCGATTTTTATGCCTATTGCCTATAATGGCGGTGATATAAGGCACTCTAAGAATATTCACACGTTTGGTGTGTGTAAGGATTGAATACATAGATAAAAACATTAATTCGCCTGCATCCTACCGTATTCTCATAGATTTCCATGATGAACAGCTAATTAAACAATTATAGAAAATTTTGGGAGGAAAAACAAATTTTTAAAATGTGTGACAGAAAAATCTGTGAAAGGATATTGTCTAAACTAAATAGCAGCAGATAAATAAGCCTCTAAGGCGAGACATAACCACAAATATCGGGGGTTTGCCCGAGGCTCACATTTTAATTTATTTCGGCATTCGTAATTGAATTATCATTTTTATTTCCATGCCTCACAAGGGATGCGAGTTATTTATATTTTAGATTAATAAAAACAGTACGTTGCCATAATTTTTTCTAACGTACAACGCCTTTAAAAAAATGTAACATCTTGTACAACTTAAGTTAGCGGTGAGCACATGATTTTATTTTTCTAAAAGATGAATTAATAACTTCGGGAGGTATTCATTTAGAAACATCTTAAATATTAGTAACACGTTCTTTAGAATTGGTTGAATCTCCAGGCCCGCTAGGGTGAATTCGACCGTACGTCCGTCCAATACGCGGTGCCGTGGGCGCATATTTATTTTCACGCTTTCTTCACTTACATCGTTAAGATTCCCACATTATTTTTCTTCTTCTTATTTTCTTTGATAGGACAAATTCGACAGTAGTTCCGTCCAATACACGGGTGGCGAGTCGCAATTTGTGTACACGGCTTCTTTACTTACGTCGTTAAGATTCTGAATATATTTTCTGAAAAAATAAAATAGAGAATAAAGAAAATTTAAACAAGGACCATTAAATTTGGGAGGCGGGAATGGGTACCGCCGCCCCGGGAACCTTTATTGGATAACCAACACCTCTGCCATAGGTCACCCCAAGTGGTTTGCTACGTTTGGTGATTTAGCAGGGGTGCCCGGGTTCATGGGGTGAGGTTTGTCTAGGTCTTGGAGGCGGATGACCAGGACATACCTACTGAACCCTAGATTCCTACCCACCCCTTAAACCCTTTTCCTTCCCAGAACTCTCCTCTCCTTCCATTCTTCTCACTCAAAAAAACTCTCCACACAGCATCCCCAAAGATGACATAGGCCCTGAGGGTAATTATTTTCCTCAGGGCCTCCTGTGTGGAGCTCATGTAAAAAAATAAAATAAAAAAGTTAGCTTATGTTAATGTCATTATTATACGGGTTAAGGCAGGAATTTTCGGAAGAGAATTGTTAATGTGGGTCTTGAAAAGGTCAGGATTTGACGTAGACAGATTTATTACACCAATGTTTAGCCAGGGAAATTATATTACCACCTGGTTGGGTTTATTTATTTATTTTCCATGTTCTCCGTGAAAACGGTTATTCACCAATATATTATGGAGAAGATTACAAATTAGACAAAAAGTATAGCAAAACACATAAAAAGGTCAGTTTCACTACTTTGTGACATACGTCAAAAGATAATTGTTAAACTGCCTGCAGGTTACGTTAAAAATGTCGATGGTCAATGCAGACTCGTTGAGCAGTTCAGTCGCTCTGTTGACTGGCGCGTTCTGATAGGCAGAAGTCCTCGCTTTTGGAGCATAAAAAAGGGTATGGGACCTTCCACGAGTATACTTGTCTGGGACATATAAGTTAATCTCTTTCAAAATAGGTGGATTATGTATAGTTCCAGAGATTATCTTAAAAAAATGTTTTCCTAAAAATATTTTTCGGCGGGCTTCTAATGTATTTAGTTAGGTTAGGTTAGGTTAGGTTAGGTTGAGGGCTGTGGGAAAAGATTGTAAACGGGGATCTAAAAGAGGGGAGATTAAATGAAGGAGAAAAGACGAGTGGAAGCTTTTTAAATGTTACGTTTGACTAACTAACCTTTAACCATTCTGAGAGAAGATTCGATCTCATGGAACCGGTATAAACTTGAAATTTCAATAGCGTATCTTGAAAACTAACATACTGCCAGTCGACAGTTAAAATGCACTAAATTAACGTATTTGAAATGTGTACCTACTAAATATTCCTATTTTCAAAATATCTACCTACTTAATATTCTTACTTCTAAGATATGTACCTACTTATTATTCCTATTTTCAAAATATGTGCCTTCTTAATATTCTTACTTCTAAGATATGTACCTACTTATTATTCCTATTTTCAAAATATGTGCCTTCTTAATATTCTTACTTCTAAGATATGTACCTACTTATTATTCCTATTTTCAAAATATGTGCCTTCTTAATATTCTTACTTCTAAGATAAAGTACCTAATTAGTATTCCTATTTTCGAAATACCTATTATTCCTATTTTTAAGATATGTACCTACTTATTATTCCTATGTTCAAAATATGTACGTACTTAATATTCCTATTTTTAAAATATGTACCTACTTACTATTCCTATTTTTAAGATATGTACTTGTTATTCCAATTTTATAAATATATACCTACTGTATATTCTTATTTCCAAGATATATACCTACTTATTATTCCAATTTAAAAGATATGTACCTACTTAATATTCCTATTTTTTAAGAGATTTGCATCTAACTACTAAATATTCCTATTTTCAAAATATGTACTTACTTAATATTCCTCTTTTAAATTTACTCTTTCACATTGTGAAAGCATTTTTAAGAGAGACGAAAGGCTGATAAAATATTGAAAGAAGGATAAGCAAATTCTATTAAAAGATGACTGAACGAGGTTGGCGATAACAAAATATGTCCAACAATCGAGGCACCTTATATTTCAATACCTTTGGTTGGAACCAACATTGATGTGTGGCAGTGAGACATGCAATTGGAGGAAGAATGAAAATAGACTTAATGCTGTAGAACCTATGGCGTATGTTTGTTATAATCGTGTGAAAAATGTGGAGATTCGCAAACAAAGTAATGAGTACCTACGAATAAAAAAGCGACGAGACGCTAATATGGTGTGGGCATAAAACTCAAATAAACGAAAAAGTGTAAGCAGAATATCGGTCGCGAATTCGAATGATAGAAGAAGTCGGAGGCACCCCAGGAACTAAATATATAGTCAACTAAATACATAGTCAACTAAATAAATAGTCAACTAAATACTTGAGTCGGGCCATTTCAAGAGTCAGAATAGAAAATGAGTATGTAGCGGATGATGTGTGAACTTGAATGAGGGTAAACGTTGGAAAATCCATTAATGGGCGACTGAACGCGATTGGCGCTAACCAAAAACTGTACAAAGGAGCATGAGGAGAAGTTAGCAGTCCACAATGCAACGCTGGACAGTGAGGCTTGGAACCGGCAGAGATGAAAGTAGACTGAATGTTGTAGAAATGAGATCCCTGAGGCGCAGGTGTGGTAAAATCATGTATGATCGTGTGAGAAATGTGGCGATCCGCAAAGAATGCAAAGGTTCATGTGAGCGTAAAGAGTAAAATAAGGAAAGGTACAATTAGATGGTTTGAGCATGTATAGTGAATGAACGAAGAAAGGCTTCTAAAGAGAATACATGTGGCAGATATGAATGGTAGAAGAAGTCGGCGACGCCCGAATAAGACATGACACTATCAAATAAATCAGATAATTGAGTCGAGCCCCGTCAAGAATCAGAATAATTGATGTATATGAATGAGGCGACGAATGAATGTGAATGAGGCAAGGAGTGTGTGCCAAGACCGAGTTGTTTGACGGTCCGTCTTCTTTGCTTACCACTGTGGAGAAACGGTGTAATGGTTAATGTAATATTTTTTTATTGTGTTGTGGCTCACTAGCCCACAATATAATGGTTTTAACGTAAGTTATTTTTTTTTGGTTTATTGCGAATTATATACGGAACAAATATTGTTAGTAACGTCTATTTACAGGCGATCTCTAATTAGGTCTGACCACGGTTCGCCGAACGGCCGACTACTCTACTTGTACGCACGTTCGGAAACACTCGGCGCCGCCCGACCATCTCCGAACGAACGCATTCTTTTCGTGTGGCATTCTACACTACCACACTCATTTACTACAGTTAATTAGTATTCAAATTTCATAAGACTAGTTTAAATTTTCCTAAGTTACAAACTGTGGCAGTTGAAGATAACTTAACTAACAACACGAAATAATATTCTGCTGAAAAACGGAATCGGGATTACGAATTCAGGCTCGTGTATAGTTGCAAAGTTTCAGCTAATTTATATGAAACTTTTCCGTTCCGGGATATCAGCTGGAACCACCGACATAATTTGAAGGCTGTGCGTAGGTTAGGCTTACTGGAAATCTCGTGGGCTTTTCTATATTTCTTCTAAGTGAATACATTATATCTTTCAATATTTCGGTGTGGTCGGTGTCTTATATTTGAAAATTTATAAAAGTGTGAGTCACATTTCCTGAAGCCGTTTTCCTAAACGCCTAAAATTCACAATTTAAAATAAATACCAAAGCTTAAAGTGTTGATGTTAACATTATGAATTTAGGTAACTAATTAATTTCATATCTCCTGACGAACGCTGTTAACAAAACAAGCATTGAATTTTTTATAAAATGAAGAATTTAACAAAAACCACCTCAATTTGGATTTTTTTTACATATTTGTTTTTTATAAATTATTGTTGAATCGTAGCTCAGAATCGTAGCTTTAAAGAAAACAAATATTTAAAAAAATAAGGCTCTAAGGAAACACCAAGCCGTCAAAAGACATAGGCCCGAATTTTAACCAGCATTAAAAAAAGAAGAAAAAACATCATTAAAGGTTAAGTACATGGACACGTTTCAATAAATTTGTTGACATCGAGTGAACCTATCTGAATAGTCAGATAATTCCCCACCTTCCTCCTCTCATCTCCTTCCCCTCCCCAATAACCTCAGCCTAAAAATATTCCACAATCAAGGATGCCAAGGTCTCGCTGGCTCTAGACGGGAGCAGTTGGGACTCTCGTACCGTATTCAGATTTAAAAAAAAAACTTATGGTTTATTGAGTTAACAGTGAGAAATAAGACGCGACAATAAGCTATACACTTTTTACTATATATTTAATTTCCACAATAAAGATTAATAAATTTGAATTTTCATCCAAACGCCAAGTACACAATTATAATATACTCGTAAGCCTGTAGATCGGCCCTAAAATACAATTTACGTTACAAAATCCTCATCTCATTTCCCTAAGAAATCTCTTGTCGATGCTTCGTTTCCATATTGGTTCATCCAGCCTCGTTTAAGGCTCTCAGGCATTATTCTTGCCTACGTGACGTAGCACAACCTTTAGGGATTCTCCTGCGAAGGCTTTACAATAATAATAATCATTGTCATTATTCGAAGGGGTTTTATAGTGACGTAGTCCCAGAGACGTATGCTAATTCGTTTAATGTGTTTAATGGGTTTTCCATCTTACGTATTCCGTTCTAATTACTTTCAAGTTGTTTAATTTTATATTTCAATTACTTTCTAGCGGGATTGATGTCCTTGAATGTAAATACGGGCCCAATTAAAATGTTTGACGAATTCCAAGAATTCAGGAACTTTCGTTAAAATACGTAGTCACTCTTTTACGTTCCAGTACACGAGTATAACACAGGTATATCTTAGTATTATAGCATCTTTTCAACACGGTTTTGCTACACGCGCAAACAGTAATTGTCAATACAAATTTTAAAAGGAAGTGTAGGTACCTTATGCGTGCCGCCAAAACTCAGAAACGATTCCCGGCACGATCAAGGGAATATGTGGTAGTCCTCTGTCCACCATTTATGAAGAAGGTTCCCATTTTTACCTGAAGGGTGTGCTTTTGAAGATATAAGAATTATATAAGATTAAGATATAAGATTGAAGAATAAATAAATTAATAAATGAGATGAGAAAAAAGTTGTAGATTTTCAATTGAAATTGGTAGACGATAATTAAAAAAAGACTTTTGTATAAGATAAGGAATTATCATTATAAAGATTCAAAACCTTTCGAAATGTTTATAAATCATTACAACGAGTTAGTATTAGCATATATTATTTCGAAAGATTTCGTAATCCTCGGTTGGTTTCCGTTGTTTCTTCGATTGATTCGAATTCGATATGCGTCTCTCCCGTCTCACACCATCATTCCACCCCTCCCCTGACGATGTGAATTTTCAGCAGGGGAGGGGGGTGTGGGGAATTTCGTTCATCATACATTACCAATATTATTTCAGTAGCGAGCGATTAATTGATACGAGAATTTTATTTATTGGCGTGTGTCGATTATCATCATCACCAAATACAACATTTAAAATATAAACAAGTATTCATTTATTCATAAAGCATCATGAAAATTAATTGTGGCAATTACAAGATTGGATTCAGATCTAAAATGTTGTTTATTAACGTTACGTACACAATCCGGAAATATATTTAAGATTCCCAATAAATAAGGAGATTCCCCCGCAGTACGAAAAAAGTAGAGATATTCTCGTTTTCCTCAGAGGAGGTAATGCAAAAATAGTAGTTTTTTCCTTGATGCATTAAAAACAAAATATATTTTATACAATTATTACAAGCGATAATTATCAGCCTGAAATACTCATCTACATTGAAAAAATCTTCCGAGAAAAGATACATGACGCCAACGGGACTTGAATCCATGTCCTTCTAATTGCCGGTCAGGTGCTCTCACCACTGAGCTTTGGCGGCTTATCTAATACCCGCCATATAATTCAATATATAAAAATAAAAATCTTGTCTCAAACGTTAGTTTATCAATTAAAAAAACAAAAAAAATTAATATTTGACAAGTTAAAGTATTTCACCAAAAAAATGTAGACATAATTTGTCTCGACGCCACCTAGCGAGAGATTTGGCACTAACAATGCCTCTCTCACAAAAAATAAAGTTAGTTGTTTTCAGGTGGAAAAATGTAATAAACAGTAATTGTTGAATGAAACACTAGTCTATATTGAATTATTTGGCGGGTATTAGATAAGCCGCCATAGCTCAGTGGTGAGAGCACTTGACCGGCAATCAGAAGGATACGGGTTCAAGTCCCGTTGGCGTCATGTATCTTTTTCGGAAGATGTCTTCAATGTAGATGAGTGTTTCAGGCTGATAATTATTGCTTATAATAATTGTTACCATGTGTTCTTTGCATAAAAATCTTGTCTTAAACGTTAGTTTATCAATTAAAAATAATAATAATTATTTTTTAAATTTTTTTTATTCGGCTGTTCATCCTCTCTGCTGACCCCTTTGGGGATACTTAGTTATATTTTGTGTAAGTAGATATACCGTATTTTCCGTAAACGGACTGTATATTTATTTATTTATTTATTTATTTATATATAATTTGTAGATTTATTTTTTATAACAATTACAGGCAATATAGCCTAAGACATGCGTCTTAGGTATGACATACGTATATAAGTATGCCGGGGGTGAACCATTGGGGTATCAACTGTCGTGAAAACGAAAAATAAAGACCTTTAAACATTGATTTTTTAAACCAGATAAAAAGCTTTTTCATATTCTTTATTTATTTTTTAAATCTTTAATTAAAATACTCTCTTCGTGTGATTTTTCATAGCGGTAGAATTTTTTTTATTTATTTTTAATTTTTTAAACTTTATGAGTAAAATCTCAAATTATAATATTTAATTAAATGAAGACAATACCCTTTGCAAAGGGTCCTGGGTTCGAGTCCCAGCGGAGCCAATATCTTTTCTGATTTTTCTGTCTCAGATTTACGATTGATTTATTTATTTATTTATTTATTTATTAACGCCCTTTTTCGGGGCTTTTGCATATAAATAGTAAGAAATATACAGTATTTATTGTACTTTTTTTTTTTTTTTTTTTTTTTAAATTTTTTTTTTTATTATTACAAATAGGTATATTACAGAGTTATAAAAAGTAAAAAACAAATTGATACAAATTTACAACATAATATACAACAACATTTCAATCACTCTCCTAATAAAGCAGCTGCTTGTGTTTAGGAGAGGACAACTAAAAAAAAAAAAATTCATTTGTTTAAATGAAAACAAAAAATATTAGTTATTCAACAAATAACATTAGTGATTTTATGAGAAGATACCTTAGAATCATAGTTCCATGGGAGATACAGATAAAAGTAATAAATTAAAGGTTAGTTAATAAATGATTTGAAGTATTGATAAGGCAAAAAATATTTCTACATATTCAATACATATTTCTAAATACAATATACAATAAGTTAAGTTATGAGGTGGTACTAGAATATTTTAATTTAATTTTTTTTTAATATTTTTCGTAGCTTTCTTCCGATCGTATATCAAGGGGTAATTTATTAAATACATAACTGAACTGCCTTCGTAACAATATTTTATATTTGTTTAAAGATAAATTGAAGATGTCCACTGACTTGGTATAATTGTTTCCCTCCATTAGTATTCTGAGTAAAGAGGAATACATATGGTAGTTAGTTCCAGAATTACTGCACTGAAATAAATCCTGACTTCTAGTATTATAATAACAATACTTTATCACATAAAATATAACGCGCACGATCAGAACAAAGATATTGAAACATTCGTGATTATTTTTTTAATGCGAAAAAATAACACCGTTAGAAAAGTTAATAAAAACTTACAATCCAGAATGTAAATCATGGTTAAAAAAACATTATTCAGTGATGAAACAATAAAAAGGGTTTAGCTTAATTTACAGGAAAAAACCCACAAGGGATTAAATAAATTACAACTTTTATAAATTCGCGCGCTTTTCAGTGGATTTTTCTTCTTCCGGACGGGAAGCTCTCTTCCGTATCCGGAAGCTGGTGTCGCCATGGCAGCCGCCTTCCTGTGACGTCATGCCCCGCCGACCTATCACAGCCGGCGTTTCCTACGCATTAAATTGCGTACGTCGTACATGTTATAGGGCTACTCTGTATGCTGATAAGAAACCGAATTAAAAAATGTTTGTCGGACTGACAGAAATTGGGCAGTAAGCGTTTATGGGGCAGTTAACGAACGTGTTATTTTGCTTTTTGGTGTACTGGATAATGGTACTCTCAACATTTATTTGCTGGTTTGTTATTAGTTACTACTTTTAACGTACAAGGCTTTTATCTGGGTTAAGAGCTTGATACTTGTAGTGTCCTGGTCATTTTGTTCAAATCTGATGATCGGAAATCGAATAGTATTAATACCGTAGCGTCTGCGTGGTTGAATTTTAGAATCCAGCTACGAGTGCATGTCTTACGCCACGCTATACGCGCCGCGTCACAAATAACACACCAAACTAATCCAACTGCGAGTACCTACCCGTAATACAAGATTGAATGCGCCTTACTTCGTTAACGCGCCTACTAATAATTACTTCGAAAACTCGCCTATCGAAAGGCTTCATCGACTAGGAAATAAATATAACTCAATCGATGTTTATCGTCATCTGTCAGTGTCCAAATTTAAATTCAGTATATTGGAACAGTTACAATAGAACTATAAATCCCCATCTTGAAATTTTGTGTGCACAGTTTATTGTAAACCCTCATAGTTAAGTTCCGTCAAAACACCTACAATATAGGGCGTAATAAAGGTTAGTAATTTATAATTTATAAACAAACCTTATAAAAAATGTTCTTGTTTATCGTTGTAATAGGTAATAATAACAAATTTACTTTAACGACTTATACTTTGATTAACATTTTAATTTGATTGTAATTAGATACTCTGTTATATTATATTATCGAACTCATTTGTCCTCTCCGTGATAGTTTACTGAAGTATCTGACATTATTCCATGGTTTCAGTATAAAGGGGATTGGTATATTTATGGTATAAAGTATTTCGTCTTCGGAAATTGAATTCCTTGCAGAAATTCTGACGATAAAGTAATTGGTCAAAATGGAATTGTTTTGTATATTAATTTTAGTGCGGTGCAAGTCGGTAGTATGTATTTTTGTTTAAAATCAACTTCGCTATGTATTCAACACATAAATTGCACATATATTAAAAACTCACCATTATTATTATTTGTTATATACGTATATACATATAAAACTGATTTTTTTTCTCTTTATTGTATAATGCTATACTTTTTACTTACCAGCTTTATTTATATGTACCATGTGTAAAAACTATTCATGTTTTCTTTGTATTCTAAACACACATATATGCACTAAAACATAAAAATGTAAATGTGTGTAAAAGCCCATAAGGGCGTTAATGATTAATAAATAAATAAATAAAATAAATAAATAAACATAATATCAAGCTGGAGTACGTGAGCGATGTTTGGGCACCGTACCACCAGAAGTACATTGATATGTTAGAGCAAATCCAGAAGAAATTCTTCAGAAATGTTTATATGCGTTATGCACCATATTGACTTACTTAAGGAAACTGATTCTGTGAGTCTAGAAACTCGACGGAAAGCAAGTTTTGCTATTCTGTCTTTCAAAATTTGGAACAATTTCATCGATAGCCCATTTCTCTTGGGATGCTATGATTTATATGTACCAGACCACTACAGCCGAAGTCGACATCAAGACTTATTTTAAGTACCGAACGGCAGAACAGAGGTCTTAGCAAAGCATAGCATGACGAGGGGAGTGGTGTTGTTAAATAAAATTGCAAACCATTTGGATGTAAGTGACTGTTCTTTATATGCCTTAAAAACATTATTGAAGAGTCACTTGCCTAAATGCTGATAGGGTAACTAAATTGTACCGCAATTGGAATTATTCTGTTGTACAATAATAATAAAAAATAAAATAAAATAAAATTAAAATAAACATCCGTATTTGTAACAGTACTTGAAATTTCACACAAAGCTACAATTATGATTCGGTTTCGAATTCAAGAATTCGACACAATATGTCGCTACTTCCGTAAGCAGATCGGACGGGGACGTCTCCCCTCTTGGGATTGCTATAAGGTGACCGGACAACTCAAAAGCACTTCAGAAAGGTCATTAAGAGTGATAAATTTTTTTAAAAATTTGCTTAAATAGGTTAATTTAGGTTAGGGTTACCGGCTATTTTAAAATGATTTTTTCGTAGCTTTTAACGACCTTTCTATAGTGTTTTTGGGAGTTGGTTTCATTCTGAGTTGGAATGGAACCCTGCTACAAATTTGTAAATATGTGGTATCTCTCCGGATATGAAAAGATTGACGGTAATACATGTTGTATTAAGTGGCTGTATATTACATATGACGTCATTGCTATGTCTGGGTTACATTCACCCGGTGACTAGTTACAGTGGATCCAAGGAACGGGCTGTTTTTGGAATCAGTTCGTATTCGATCTATAAAATGGTCATCAACACTAACTGGGCGAAGCCGAACCAAAAGCCACCCGCAGGGCCCAGCAGTAAAAACCCACGGAGCGGGTTTTTAATATCTAGTTTGCAATGAACATATAACTGGACTAGAATGCTCTGTGTTAATCTACCAAGGGATCCTCTGCCTTGTTCGTGAATTTATTGTCTTTATATTTCTATATATTATAGGTATATTTTTTACATAAGCTTCCCACAGGAGTTCCTGAGAAAATCCCTCAGAGCCCATATCATCTTTGGGGATGCAAGTCTTTTTAGGTAAAGGAAGTTTTGGGAAAGAAAAAGTATGAGGGAGGGAAGCAATCTGGGGGTTAATGTGTCCAGGAGTGATGGACGTATGAATCCATCCCTCGCACTGCGTTTCAAGCCGATGGCGATGAATCAAGAGAGTTCGGCTAGAAAGGGCTAGATATGGTCACCCTTAATCAGTCTCTCACGCTACAGTGAGGAGAAAACAGAGTGGGAACACATGTCAAACAGTGTCTACATGGTCGCGAGGTTAGACCCTCGGCTCACAATCCGAGAAACTCAGTATCATCCTGGTGTAAGACCAACATTCAGAATTGAAACGTTGCTAGAAACGGCTTTAGGAGTGCTTTGTGACCAGATCTGAATAGGTACTTCCCCACCTTACTCTTTCCCATCTCTTTCCCCTCTTCACTACCTTCAGCCTCACAACATACCCCAATTTAGGATGCCATAGTCTCACTGGCTCCAGATGGGAACAGTTATGGACTCTTGAGCGGTATTCATATAAAAATTAAATAAAACATACAACACGGTATGCGTAAGCTCACCCGCCTATGGTTCAAGTGTACGCAATTGACTTGCATCTCGACTTTTTAACAAAACTTTTGGCATATGAACCGTGTGAGGTTTTTCTATTTATTAATTTGCTATACCCTAATAATCAATCAAATTATTAAACGAAAAATTTGGAATAAAATATCTAACAAATAAATATATATAACAATTTTTCAAAAGAAGCAAACACATTGTGACTTGATATTTTAAATAAATAAAAAGAAAACACTTTGTTTACGTCACTTTATTATTTCTTCCGTCTACCAGTTTCGGTACCTCCGTACCATCATCAGGACTGAATATAAAATACTTATATTCAGTATTTTATATTCAGTCCTGATGATGGTACGGAGGTACCGAAACCGGTAGACGGAAGAAATAATAAAGTGACGTAAACAAAGTGTTTTCTTTTTATTTATTTAAAATATCTAACATTTTCCTAATCCTAATGTGCTCTACTACTATTCATATGTTTATATCATTTTGTTTGTTTTCTATCCAAAAGAGGGAACAGGTACGATCAGGGGATAGTCTCGATAAAAAAAGTATAATTAAGTCATTTTCATTAACCCTTATAAAAGGCTTAAATTGTTCTCGTTTATCTGAACCCCCGTTTTCCGGTATCCAACACAGAGAAGTTCAATATGAGAATCACGTTCACCTGATTTAATCCCTCCTGGATATATTCTACTGGGAATTCATTACGTCTAAACTCTACTGTAGAAGATTTAAAGATCTGTCTGATCTTCTAAATCGTATCACTGTTTCTAAAAAAAATTACACCGAAACACTAAACCTAAAAAGTACATAATTCTTAATGTCATAATAATAATAATAAGCCTTTTTATTCTGAACTTCTGTGAGATATATATTAGACATTTTCTTCCCGAAGCTCAGTTTGCCTCTTGGCACAGGCCTCCTCTAACATTTTCCATTGGGACCTGTCACGCGCTACTCTTCTCCAATGATGTCCAGCCGTGAGTTTTAGGTCATCTTCCCATCTCATGTGTTGACGTCCTCTACTTCTCTTGCCATCTCTGGGATACCAGTCAGTGACATTTTTGCACCATTTCTCTTGTGGATCGCGGATCAATTCACAATGTTACCTACTTATATATATTTTATCGTGTGTATTTTTTCAGTTTAATTGTTAAGAGCGTTTAACCAGCCAGCGGACGAAAATCTATATTTCGTCGAAAGTTGTTCTTACGATCGTGTAGGGCGGTTACAATGAGAAAGACTAATTATTCTCCGTGCCAGCTTTTTAAAATTATAACTCAATATCGAATTTATTTCAATCCAAATTAGCTTTAATTTATACCTTCATCTAAAAATGCTGAAAGGCGTGATGATAAAACTATTAAAATAATGTACTTTTTGTAATTATTTTTTGATTATAAGTATTTATCATATTTCAAAAATGTCTAAATTTAATAAGAATGTTAAAAAAATCTTAAATTTATTAGTTTGTAAGTGCGCAAATAAATACACAAATGGACCAATTTTCGTCAAGAAACACATGTACGTACATATTTTTTAATGATTTTATTGAAACTAAAATTAAAATTCTAAAACATGCGTTTGCTAGATAATGTATTGATTTATTTTACTGCATGATTATATTATTTGAAATGGGTGTAGTATAATACAAAATCTTATTTGAAAATTTAACAAATCTGCCAACGACCTATGAAATGACCTTATTATACTAAAAATTTAAAAAAATTCACAAAATTTATTACATGCGAATGCTAGATAAAAAAAATCTTTCGAAATCCATTTAAAAAATTTTGTGGAAATGATTTGAAAATGACATATTTCTGGTTTTCTCTGGTAATGCCCTCTTAAGTTGGCGAGACAAAACCCCGGACCAAGCACTTTATTATAAATATGTAATTTTTACATTAGCTCCGTACAGGAGGCCCTGAAAAATAAAGAATTACCTCAGGGCCAATTCCATCTTTGGGGATGCTGTATGAAGGGTGTTTTTAGAGAATGGAGGGAGTGGAAGTTCTGGGAAAGAAAAAGGTAAGAGGGGTGGGTAGGAATCTTAGGGTCAGTGTGTCCAGGAGCGACCGACGTATTAATTCATCCTTTCACTGTGGTGCAAAGCGATTTTGTATACAAATCTACTTTTGTAAAAGAACCAAATTAATGCAATGCCTAAAGATGGCGCCATTTACGATAATAGCTAGCATGAGGAGCATCGCCTGGAAGGCGTAAGTACTGACGATACTGATTACTTGACGATAATATGATTATTATTGTAAATGGCAGTTGGGAATATATATTTGTGTAACGTAGTCCTTAAATGGACTTTTAATCCCTGACGTTTCGTACAGGTCTCACTGTCCATCTTCAGATTATGTCTTGAGTTTTTATCTCAAACTGATAGCTTTCGCGTGTCTGTTCGATACAGAAGCTAAGACTTAAGAGAGTGCAAATCAATTCTTATGTCTAGAACGAAGTACCCGGGTTGAAGATAATTGATGGTGGAGGGGGTAAGGGGCGGGGCCGGCAGTATCAAGCGGTATGCGTGACCTCATTGCCTGTCGCGGTTACTTTGTCCTAGTGACTGGCTGTCAATGGAGAAACCGAGAAACCATTTTTTGTAACCAGTTCCTATTGGCTTTATTAAATGGTCACTAACACTCAAATTGAACCAAACCAAAAACCGACCGCAGGGCCTAGCAGCAAAAACCTGCGGAACGGGTTTTTAACTACTAGTAGGATATTATTGAAGGAACTGTAAAACTCAATATGAAATGAAGATTTAATCCCAGGTCGTGCAAGACGTGTTGCATTTAGTGCAAAAATACGTGTAACTTTACCTATTATCTATTGAGTTATTATTGGTATGTGACAAGTAGGCACAGCAGCTGTCAAATAAAATCAGAATTATTGTAATATTCTTAGAACCATTAGAGTAGATCTTGATCTATTTCAAGCACACAAGAAAAAATCCGGTTTGACATCGAACAAGTATTCTCAAATCTAAAAATGTTAATTATTTTTTTTCATCTACCAGGTCTGCATTAGCGCTGGGTAGGTACAACTGTACTGTAAATCTCCCTGTTACACGAAGATAAATCAGAGCTGGGCGCCCGCAAGAATTAAATGTCGACTGAGATGGTAAATAATGTAAATGCTGCTTCAATGTTGACAAGGGATTTGTCAGGAGATGTGAGACAGTTATTAACGTAGGTACAACTGATTATTTACATGCCTATTCTTAGATCTTACTATAATTAGTTTGCTTTTTGACAAGGTTCACTAATCTATATAAATTCACGATTAATATAGTTTAGTCGAAATCATAATTTACGACATATACGTGCGGCATAATCGGTTCCATGATAGTTGATCCGGCGACAATTGGGCCCCGACAGTTGGCTCGCCGACAGTTGATCCCTCCGACGGTTGATCCCCCCTTGTGTAGTATTCAGATAAAAGTGATAATATATGTAAGCAAGTAGGAACCTTTAGCAATTTTTCACTTTAAGTTTGTCGTATTTTGTCATTACCGCATGCTACTTCGGAGAGTCGAAATTATTGTTAGTATAAATATTTTTACAGCGGATTTTCATTCAACATGCCTTCTGCGGAGCGATTCTTTATCTTTTGTGGGATCGTTATTGAGATCGTTGTCGAGTCAGATTTATGTGATTTTTACATATTTACTGTCATATATTTTAATTGCTCCAATTTTTTGGTTCTCTATATCTTTATCTTCACTGCCTTTATGTTTTCTTAGATTTTAGATCTAAGCAGAGTTGAAAATAATTTGTTTTTACTTCGATAAATTCCTGGTAGTTTAAAGTCTTTATGTATTTCTGCTTTTTCTCCCATTTCAGACTTCGATGTGCCGAATTGAGAGCGAAGGTCCTGATGACTCCTTCGCTCAAAACAAAATGATACATTTCTGTTATTACTGACCAAATTTAAAAAAAAATGGTATATAATATATTCTGCTACTTGTAACCAACTATTATTCTTCATTAAGTATTATGTTCTTTTATTTTTAGTTTTTCTTTTTTTTGTAATTTTTTTTCTGTTTTAGCGATTCAGCAATAAGCTCCGACCCTTGTGGCTGAAACTGAACAGTAAATGTTCTGTAATGTCAACTTCCCCATTTTGGGGGTGAGTTAGACCTCGCTCCTGCATACACTAGCGTAATTTTTTTTTTCGGAATGGAATCCTCACAACTCATCTGCGCCTCCCCCAGCGACATGTTTAGCCCTTAGGTTTGGCTGGGCGAACTCGGCGTTCTTCCGCTCTACCTCCTGCAACTCGACGTCCATCCTTAGGGTCTTCGGGTACGTTCCCCTACTTCCCACTTACTATCGTAAAGGCACAACCGAGAAACCGGCTAAAGGGCACGGACGTTGAGATTCATTCACGGCAGACCGACCACCATACACATTCTGGCTGGTACTGTCAAATGACGAGAGAGGTATCCCACCCGACACAAGCGTTCTTCATATCACAATACTTGTTTTCAATATCTTTTCTTGCAGATGCTTACAACATATGCAAGATGCCATTACTTTGAGAGCAGCCACCTTTTTTTTGTTATCTTTTTTAATTAGTTTATCCATGACTTGCTTTATATTATTCGCTTTTCGTATATTATGTAAGCACTTGCATACTGCTTCCTAACACTGCGTGCAGGGACACTGAAGGGGTAATCATCTGTTACTTATACCAGGGCGGGTAAGTGGTGGATAACCTTCACTGTCACATATTTTAGTTTAAATAGTTTTAAACACGAATTCGAGCAAGTAGGTATGCATGATTATTTATTCATTTAATGTACGTTGTACGTAGAAAAGGCAAATAAATCACACAAATCTGACAGTAGAATACGTCCGTTATATATTCTTCAAAAAATATGTTCTTGCATAAAATTTAATATCTCATCATTTCAACATGGTTTTATCTCTGGACGATCTACTTTAACTAACCTTACACTGTACGAAAATTTTATCTCAGGTGCTCTTGCTAATAGAGAACAAGTTGACTCAATTTATACGGATTTTAGTAAAGCCTTTGATAAGGTTTGCATTAAAATTCTTATAAATAAATTGTCTAAACTAGGAATATGTGGTAAATTATTATGCTGGATTAGGAATTATTTATCAAAACGTGTACTAACTGTCTCTATTAAAGAACACTTGTCTTACGAATTTGAAGCAACTAGTGGTGTGCCTCAGGGTTCGCACCTTGGTCCAATATTGTTTATACTATTTATAAACGATGTCACTTCCATATTCTCTGATGTTAACATATTATTATTTGTTGATGACATGAAAATTTATAAAATCATTAAAAATATATACGACTGCTTGTCCCTTCAATCCAATTTTGTAAAATTCGCAGAATGGTGTACCATTAACAAACTTACACTTAACATTAAGAAATGTCAAATCATGAGTTTCTTTAGAATAAAAAACCCCATCAAATACAGTTATTCACTTAACAATCACAGTTTAATGTCAGTACCTGTAATAAGGGACCTCGGAATAACCTTCGACACTAAACTACTATTTATCAACCACATTGATATCATTACTAATAAAGCTATGAAAATGCTGGGTTTCATTCTAAGACTATGTAAAGATTTCAAAAACATTCATACATTTAAATTACTATATACAACTCTGGTTAGGAGTCATTTGGAATATAATTCCCCCATATGGAACCCTCTCTACAAAAGCCACGCAAACTCCATTGAAAAAATCCAACGCAAATTTCTCCGATCAATTAATTTCAAATTAGGAATTCCCGCGGATGACATAAACTATGATTCTCTATTACAAAAAATGCGACTCTTATCGTTAAAAGATAGAAGAATACTAAATGATCTTATTTTTTTATTTAAAATAAACAATAACTGGTTCGACTCCCCTGAATTGGTATCGTTAATAAATTATCATGTACCTAGTAGAATAACTCGACTCAAAACACCTTATTATTGCAACAACACTCTCAGTAATGCAGAACAAAATTCAATAATACATCGTTTACACACTTTAGGTAATGAATTTGCTCATATCGATCATGCCGAAAGTCTGTCATCATACAAAAGATGCATTAGTAAAAATTTATCTGCTAGTACTACATAATAAATAATAAGTATAATCATGTAACCATAATATTATGTCCTACCAGTATGCACTCTAATACCTATGGCTTAGAAACATATCATAGGTACCTATTTTTCTTATCGCTTTGTATACTCCGTAATATCTTCCTTTTATTTATTATATATATATATTTTTAAATTTTGGTTATCTTCAATATTTGGCTCCTAAGTGCATTTCTTACTGTTTACTTGTCATACTTTTTTTATATTTATAACTTTTGTACTTTATATTATTTACAAAGGTAACTTATAGTTTATGTTATTTCCTGCCTTTCAACTTTTTATCTTAACTTTTTACTTTTACATTATACTTTATATTTTATAGTTTACACTTTTACTTTATACTTTCATTTTATACATCATAATTCTATTTACTACTCATTACCTTAACTCCTTTCTTTTACCTTTTGTTTTTATATTTAACTTTACATTTATATGTCACTTTCTTATGTTATTGTATTATAATATATATAAATATAATTATGTCAATGGCACATGTTGTGCCGTATGTTTTTGAAATAAATAAATAAATAAATAACGATTCCACAAAACATATAGAATCGCTCGGCAGATATAAATGTATAGACTTTGGTTGCACGGCCGTATATCCTCTTTGCATACTTACTTCAAAACATATTTTTTTAGGGGATCAACTGCCGGAGGCATCAACTGTCCGCAGTATCAACTGTCGGGGAATCAAGTGTCGGGGGATCAACTTTCGGGGGAAAAACTTTCAAAGAGCCAATTGTCGCCGGATTTTATTTTTATTTTTATTTATTTGCAAAAACAGTGTAAAAACCAATACATTGCTAAAGCGATATATTAAATGAAAAAAAATACTCTTACATAATAAACGCATTTACACTTAACTACATATACTTTTTATAAATAGTGTTGTAAATTCATTAACATTTTACCTCAAATTTTTGATGAAATTATATTGTTTAAAATTCTAAATAATGGCCTGGATTCATCAGAGCTTACCAATTTAATAATTTTTCATACTCTATCAAGATCAACTCGATTTATTTTATTTACCCTCACGTAGAACAAATATGTTAAAAATAAATTCGTCGTGTATGTGCACAATATAATACAAAATTTCACAGCATTGACGTTTTGAGTA
The DNA here is from genome assembly GCA_929108145.2 of Limnephilus rhombicus. NCBI lineage: Eukaryota > Metazoa > Arthropoda > Insecta > Trichoptera > Limnephilidae > Limnephilus > Limnephilus rhombicus. The sequence goes on along the minus strand of OV815295.1, from coordinate 23,424,581 downwards.
ATAACTTGAAATATCGATACGCGTACGATCGATTATTAATATGAGAGAATGGAATGTATCGGGAGCATCTCCTATCCTTTTCCTATATACCTCTTCCTCTACCCTTCCTATAATCAAAAATTAATTTTAAGATATTAAAACTTCATTTCCAAGGTACTTTCGCATAAGAAACTTCTGTGGCTTGACTTCAGCTCACTTGTATGTCTATTATCATCGTATATTATGTAAAAGCTGTTTGTTTCTTACAAATAAATAAATTTACGATACAAACTAAAACATGAGTGATATTTCACGCTTTAAATCATTGTAGGACATGTGGATATTTTCCACACACTCTCTTCCCTTCTATTATGTATTATCATTCAGATGTTCATTAGTTTAGATTGAAAACCTTTCTCGTCTTAGGCGAAATGAGTACGATATTTGAAAAACATACGTAATAGTTATTTTAACCATGTATAATTTAATATCGTATTATACTGTGCATGACTAAGTGAGCGAATTTAATAAATAAATATTTAAATGTAGATATAGCATAGAATCTAAATTTTTATTTATTTATTTATTGTAAGAAACAAACAGCAGTTTTATACAGGATGTTAAAAATGAAGCGGTTAAAAATGAGGTAAGCCAAAACAGTTTCTTATGCTAATGGTTATTATGATATAATACAAAATTTTAATTGGTTATAACCATTACATGAAAATGAAATTAACAAAAATATATAAATGTAAGTATATTAGAAGGAAGAAGGAATAGGAAAGGGCAAGAGGCAGAGGAAGGTGGGATGGGGACAGGTGATGCTCATGCTGTACCTTTTCTATAGCTGTGCATTAATTTAATTAACATTTGTGGTCGTACGCTTGACTTCGTATTTTGTTAATACAAAGCTGTAAAATGCACTTCCATTGGCAATTAGACAGAAAACTACTCATTTGAAATTAATATAAATCAGACACAATCAGCCAAAATGGGTCCAACATCAAATATTTCATCGAAATCAATTTATTTGTATGCCCATGGAACCATACTGATAGCATTTTATTTTAAATTTGACATTGTGAGCATATTATATTATATTTTTGTTATAAACTGCTTATGTTTTAATGTGCGCCTCCGCGTATAAGAATCTATTTCTCATGATGAGATGCCGATTGTCTTTTATTAGTGTTGTTATTTATGTTTTGTGTTATAACAGGAGTTCCTAGTGAGACAGGCATAGCATTCATCTATCTATCTTCTTCTTACATACATAAAAATGAATCGCCGAAATGTATGTGCGCTCGTAACTTCCCAACGACTGCACCAAATTGGATAAAAAAAAAATTGTATTCGTTATTGTCTGGACAAGGTTTGTATAAAACTACTGGTGAGCTCTGGCATTATTTAATTCGCATAAAAAATTGCAATAGGTTGCACGCGAGCTATTTGAAAACTGAATGTACCGGGACTGAATATATGGAATGCGGGAGGGGGGAGGGGAACTCGGGTGGGGGTTCGCGGGAGGGGGGGGGGGAGGAGAACCAGAACTCGGGAGGGGGGTTCGAGTGGGGAGAGGGAAGGTGGAGGAGGCGGAGTGGGAATGAGAGAGGAGAAGGGGACGCTGGGAGGAAGGGCAACAGGACGAATGGGAAAGGACATGGAGGGAGAAACAATTTCTTCATTAAATGGCAGAGCAACGCATGCCGGGAACCAGCTAGTTTGTAATAGATTAATAAAGATGAACGATAAACAAAAAACAAATAAATAAACATAGCCGCCTAGAGTTCACTTTCTATTCGACAATCTAATGCCAGAGAGAATAATAATTATTGACCCATGTCACAAACCCACAATCGAACGTCTACGGTAGTTTATTTGCTCAACAAATTAATAATTAATCTGATAGCACAGAATTAAACCGGTTTACCATCGTAAATAAAGCACTACTAGCGAATGGAGACTAAAGCGTTCAGTGTTGCTCTAGTTCTGACTCGAGTGTGTCGGCAATTATTGTTTTGAATAATACAAGCAACACTGATCGTATGATTCTTACATGTTAAGGCGCTACGTTACGTAACGAAGTTAAAATTAATACGATAATCGATTGAAATACAGACGTTAATAATTGACTAAGTGAAGCCATTTAAATAAACTTTCATTCAAATCGTGGTTGGAATAGTTGAAGTAAAATTTTAAATCGTGCCCACTCCTAAGGATAATTTATTACTGTAAAAGGAAACTATAGATGCGACGCTGCTAAAAAAACATCTTTAATTTATCAATATTGGCAAAAAAAACCGCTTCCTAACACCGAAGGCATTTATTTATTTTGGAACCCCATTTTAAGACACAAAATTCAATAAGATAAAGTAATAAATTTTAAAATCCTTTTAATTAATTTCAATACATGTAGGATTACAAAAGATTTTTAAATATTTATGTTGAGGGTTCAGTAGGATTTATAGGTTCAATTAGGAATTCCACAGAGCCGAACCCTCTGATATGAAAATATCTGGAGTCAGTGAATTTTTTTTCATATGGTTTCTGGTAGGTTGACATGTTGTTCTTGTATTGTTTTGTAATTATAATACTTTTATAGTGCAATTGCATAACGTGGATTGACCAGATGATCATTTGGGAAGTGTGTGAAAGGGTTTAGTTTTTCCTGTGGGGAAAATTAAACCCGGACATTTAAATCTGGTGCGTTATAAAGGCGAAAGTTTGCATGGATGTGTGTTTGTAACTCTTTCACGCAAAACATACTGAATGGAATTTAAAAATTCTTTCACTAATATAAAGCTACATTACTTGCGAGTACTACAGGCTGTATATATTGGTAAGCTCTGGCGTTATGAATAAGCTCGGGCGTTATGAAATTATTTATTACACGTTTATTGTCCAGACGAAAAGCAAAGCGTTGCTAAGTAATTGTTTGACGTGCGCTGTCATTTTGTTATTTGTTTAGGTTACTACGCAGATGCCACTGACAGCAAAAATTCAAATATGTATAAAATACTAATCTATATCTACTTATATTATAAATGCGAAACTGCGCGTGTTTTGTTACGTTTTATTAGGTGGCACGCGAGCTGTTTGAAAATTGAATGTAACGGGAATGGAGGTGAGGAAGGGGGGGAGGGGGGATAGGGAATGTTGAGGAGGCGGAGTGGGAAACCCCCTAATACTATTCGATGAAGCCGGGGCAAAAGCTAGTAATACATAAAGGTGGTAATGAAAAAAAAATCAGCGTGATGTGTGTATTATAAGAATAAGTGTATTACGTTAAAAAAATTGTAATATTGTCTTTTTGGTCCATTAATCTATCATTTAACTTAGTTTCCCTTTTTTTTTGTTTTCCTCATTATTTGTATTACGTGATAGTGTTATTGTCTGGTATTGTTGGATAGTGTTATTGTCTGGTATTGTTGGATAGTGCTATTGTTTGGTATTGTTGGATAGTGTTATTGTCTGGTATTGTTGGATAGTGTTATTGTCTGGTATTGTTGGATAGTGTTATTGTCTGGTATTGTTGGATAGTGTTATTGCTTGGTATTGTTGGATAGTGTTATTGTCTGGTATTGATGGATAGTGTTATTGTCTGGTATTGTTGGATAGTGTGATTGTCTGGTATTGTTGGATAGTGTTATTGTCTGGTATTGTTGGATAGTGTTATTGTCTGGTATTGTTGGATAGTGCTATTGTCTGGTATTGTTGGATAGTGTTAATGTCTGGTATTGTTGGATAGTGTTATTGTCTGGTATTTTTGGTGTCTCTGTCCAAATCTTGCGTAAATATAACGTGCGGAGGCTCGTAGGTGTGGAGGGTGGAATGCCACAAAATAATCCACATTCTCAAAAGCGTGTTGACGTTTTTGTGGATCATAATACCCAACTTTTTAAGGCGATCAATTTAATGTGTTAAAATAATCCGACATATTTAGTGTTGATATACTTAGTGCATCAATATTACAGTATAAGTACCCCTTAGTAGGTTTTCATCCTCTAGCAGAGCTAATTTATTAATTTGATGAAACTGTTTAACTCTAGGAATGTAAATGAACCGTTAATTTGTTGATCCAACTTTTCATCCGCCGACAGTTAATCCGCCGACAGTTGACCACCCGACATGGTATTTACAATATCCTCAATAATAAATTGGTATTGATATCAAACGAATTTATACACAGTGTCGATTTTTTTGTACTTACTTATGCGCTGGAATACACACGAAAAGCAGATTTTCCCTGATGCATTTGAATGAAAATATTTTTTAAATTCTTTTGTTATTCGGCGGTACCTACATTCTCTCTGGTTGTCTTTCAGGGTCACTTAATTATATTTTGTGTAATTAGGCATATCATATTTTCCTTAAACCGAATGCATATTGTATATAAATATGTCGGGCGGGGCAGATCAGCTGTCATGGAACCGTTTATTCGTTTGCCGAAAGTGTCAAAAGATATAGAAACTTTTATGTCATTACAATATTACATATGTAGCTATTTATCTTTTTGTATAATTGTTTTTATTATGTTTATATCAATTGCACTGTTTATGATACAATTATGTAAATGTGCAAATGCCTACAACGGGCGAAATCAATTACTTTATTTGGGTTCTAGAATCTTATATCATATTTACAAACAAAAACATAGTAACAATCAAAATACAATTTTCTTGACATAGAGTTTATTTTCCAATGGACTTATTCAGCTTTGCCTAAAACCACTCCGCTCCCACTATTGGTTCAATCCGAGGTTTCCATTATAAAAACCCATATAAATTGACGTGTTTACCCTCATCAATAAGTGCACGACTAATAGCGATAATAAATTCGGGTATTTGGCCAAATTCACCACTTTCAAAGTCTCTCAAAAACAACCCTTAATGTTTATTTGTCCGCAGAGGGTTGGCAACTTTCGCACGAGTAAAGAAAAATTAGGATAAGTTACGTGGAAATTAAAGAAACCTTTCATTAAAAAAGATAAATAATAATAATTATTTTCTTGACTTTCTGTCGTCGTATTTACCTTTGAGACATAATACTTGCTATTTCGTCTTGGGGTTTGTGATGACCGTCTTAATAGAAGTCGAAAATCGCAAGCTTGCGTCCAATCGGAATGTCGTTAAAATTTTTGACTTAAAACTGCTAACTTCAGTTGTATTCCGCTCCCAAGGTAAGGTTATCCACAGGTCGATGAACATCATTCATGAAATCTATCGTTGAGATGAATACAGTTGCAGGCAAAAATTATTCACTTAATTAAACGTATGGTTAAGAAATACACAATTTTCATCTCAGTTTTTCCCTAACATAAAAAATATAAATAGGTTCTTTTTTTTTATGTGAATACCTCAAGAGTCTCAGATGCTCCCGTCTGGAGGCAGTGAGACTATAGCATCCCCAATTGGGGCGTGTTGTGAGGCTGAAGGTAGTGGGGAGGGGACGTACCTGGCTATTCAAATCTGGTCACCAAATACGGCTAAAGCCAACTTAAGCAACGTTTCAGTTCTAAATGGTGGTCTTACACCAGGCGATACTGAGAGTATCTTCCACTCTGCAGCGTGTCGCAAATAAACTATATATTATTATTTAAAAAAAAAAATAATTGTTTAAATAACACAAATTAATCAAATAATTTTCTTTTTATTTCTCTTCTCTACGTTTATATTGTTTATATTATTTTAAAATATATTTTTTACGTTCATTAGCAACTTCTTGTATATTCCAACAAAACTTTAATATATTATCCACCAAGTGTAAGTAAAGTAAAAGTCAATAATTCACGTAATAAATCTGCTCATTCTGATTGTCCTAAAACGGGTAAATATCCTAGTTGGACAGCCAAAAATCATTGTAATACATAATGTTTAAAAAAAAAATCAATAACGCTGATGAGAATAGCCTTCAAAAGTTATAAAAGAGAGTTTTTCTAATAAAAAATAAACAAAAACCTATCTGCCTACGCCGGGATTCGATCCCGCGACCTTCAGATTGCGAGTCAAGAGTCAAGAGCCTTACCCCTAGATCCCGTCGGTCGTCGATTGTAAGGTCTCGTAAATTATTTATTGATGTCTTTTGGAACGCTAAGTCGATAGATGATCGCGGTATGAATTTGAGATAATTATTGATATTTTTTTATTTAGCATAGATTTCGCTTAGTTTTAAATCGCTAGTTGGACCCTTAAATTAGCAGTTTAGTCGTTGTCACTGCCGTGACGCATATGTATCTTCTTCCGTAAAAATCATCACAGTACCTTTGCTACCTATGTATGTTAAGTATCGTCCTGCAACTTTTTCAGCAGCGATGTAAACATGACATTAAGGGCGGGCCCCCTGAAATCGGTCCAAGTCGGGCATTATAGTTCTATCGGGCGGAACAGGATTTTATTGCAGTTTTATTCTTCCATGCCTGCTTTCAATTCGCTATTTTTACGACAAACAAGAGACCGACTCCGCCAAAGAGGGAGCGACGAAATTGGCAGGGCTGGGAAATACAATAACAATCTAACAATAAATTAGATTCCCATTCTTCGTCTTTCCTTACTCATTCCTTTCCATACTTCCTCCAGCCTCGCAACATACCCAATTTGGGTTGCCAAAATCCCACTGGTTCTGAACAGTTGACTATCTGTATCTTATACATTGATAGATTTTCAACTTTTATTGATGGCATCTAGAAGATGGCTGATTTGACTGAGTCAAAATTTCCTTGTGTCGTAATGGATGACTTTGCCAGCCGAGGAATTGAACTCTTGACGACGCCGACGCGACGCCAGGGTATGAACCCGACGCATTTGTCGACTCAGCCACTGACCGATTTGGAAAGCCAAATTAAGTGAGCAAACACGTTGTTATAACTCCGGTATAGTCTCAAACTCTTAATTAAAACTCCGGGGTCGACAAAATACTCCGGACTTTATGGTGATAGATTGACAAAGTGCTCTGAAATCTTATTTAGTATACGGTTGGAATAATCTGTACCCTGACTTTGAGGTTCCCACCTTATCTATTATTCACTTGTTCTTTACAACACCGACAACTAAACGCCATCTATGAGTAACAGAGTACTATCTAGTGCCATCTACGGGTGAGCTCCTACACTAATTTCAAGGATATTACATAAGTCATTTAAAAACAGGGTTCTGCACGTTTTCATCCTACGACAAAAAAATCCCTTAACATAATATCCCTGACAAAATACCCAACGGACAAAACATCCCCCAAAAAAATATCTACTTATAACTAACCAAACCTAACCTAAACTCCTAATCTAACCTAACCTAACCAAAAAAATTAGACAAAAATAATACAAACATCATGTAAAGACAATAAATTATTGATTGTTTTGCGTTTAATTGGTAGAACTCCATTAAATTTTTTTAATAATCTAATCGGTATAAAATTTTATAATAATAATTTTTATTTTATTTTATTTTTTATTTTCTTTATTCATCATATACATTTTTATATAGTTTTTACAGGTGATTCGACTACCACGCTAGGCACATGCCCGTATTATGGTAGTCGATTAATTATCAAATTATCAAGTTGCAAGTATTTTAGTATATATTTTTGTTACAGCTGTTTCGACTTACAAGATCATTTTCAAACACAGTTTAAACATGTTTGAAAATGACACCAGTTTAAAAATGACCTGTATCGAAACAGCTGTAACCAAAATATATACTAAAATACTTGCAGAACTTGATAATAACTTATTATTATCAAATTTAATTTTAGTTAAATAAAAAATTAAAAAAACAATACCTAAATAATTCAATGTTTTTAAGAAAAACTCTGTTTTTATAACTTTTGAAGGTTATTCCCAACAATGTAATATATCATTGAAGAAGAAGATAATAATAATAATCTAAATGAAAATATGAAAGAGAACAAAACACAGAAAAACAGAAAAAGATATTGGTCGCAACTGGGACTAGAACCTATTATTATTATCTTCTTCTTCAATGATATATTTCAATAAATTATTGTTCAAAAATAGTAAGATGGGACAAAAATAATACCGACGTCGTGTAAAAACAATAAATTATTGTTCAAAAATAGTAAAATGGGACAAAAATAATACCGACATCGTGCAAAGACAATAAATTATTGTTCAAAAATAGTAAAATGGGACAAAAATAATACCGACATCTTGCAAAGACAATAAATTATTGTTCAAAAATAGTTATAAGAAAGAATTCAGCCTAGTGGGGATACTAGTACATGTTGTCCTTGGGATATTATGTCGAGGATGTTTTGTCGGGGATATTTTGTCGGGGGATGAAAAGGCCCATTACATTTAAAAAGTAACATTTTTTTGTAAAATAATTATATCTTAATATATAAAACAAAGTCGGGTTAGTTACGCTATTTATAACTCGAGATCGGCTGGACCGATTTTAATGATCTTTGATTTGTTGGATTTGTCTCCGCCCCGGATAACAGAATAACTATTAAAATATTGCAAAAATTGACGATAAAGAAAGTTATGAAGAAAATTAATATTTTCATACATTTTGTATGGAACGAATTCTCATATTTTGAAAGAACTGCGGCGATATTGTGATAGGTATAATATTTAACTGTGCGTGAATTCTAAAAATTCAAAAACGTCAAATGTCAAAATATTGCAAAAATTCATGAAAAAGAAAGTTATGAAGAAAAATAATATTTTAATACATTTTGTATGGAACGAATTCTTATATTTTGAAAGAACTGCAGCAATATTGTGATAGATATCTGTGGGTATAATATTTAACTGTGAGTGAATTCCAAAAATTCAAAAACGTCAGATGTCAATGCGCTGTCTGTGTTGCTTTTGTTCTTAATCATATAATGTTGCCCCTCTTTCTTACACACTAAATGTCAACAGTCGAAAATGGAGAAACGGTGAACGCATGTTTCTGCAGTCTCTGCACCCCTCCAAAGGAAAAATACAATAATAATAAATCTCTGAAATGAAACGATTTTCTTTTTACGTAAGCTCCACTCAGGACCTATGTCATCTTAGGGGATGCTGAGTGGAGGGTCTTTTTAAGGAAGGGTGGGATAGGAAGTTCTGGGTAGGAAAAAGGCATGAGGGGTGGGTAGGAATCTGGAGGTCAGTGTATCCGGGAGTGAATCCATCCCTCCAACTGTGGTGCAAGGCTATTGACTTGACCGGAATTCTCCTTTTACCTTGACCTTTCCCTCCCTCAACCAGTCTCTCTTGATCCGGCCCGCCACGCAGCAGTTGGGCAGACGCATCCGCCGCCAAGACCCGCACAAAAGTCACCCCATGAACCCGGGCACCCCTGCTGAATCACCAAACGTAGCGAACCACTTGGGGTGACCTATGGCAGAGGTGTTGGTTATCCAATAAATGATTCCCGGGGCGGCGGCGCCCGTACCCGCTTCCTTTCAAAAATTCCCGTAAGTAAGTGGAAAAGTAATAAAATCACAAAAAATATAAAACCGTACCCAACGCCATCTCTGATACTGACAAAAACAAAATACGGACAGTTGGGCATCGATAATTGCTTCATTGTGTAATTTTTAACTTAATAAAAAAACTTAATTTAATTCAACAGTTAATGATTCTGAGGCGGTACGAAGTTCGTCGGGTCAGCTAGTTTAATTATAATTACTATAAAATTCATAGAATGGAAGTTCTTCCCCCGAATGGACGATCTTTAAATATTTCAAATGGAACATTTTCATAGGCGCAACGCAATTAAATCGAATTGTGTTTCAAAAGATTAAAAGGCAATTGTTTCATTAGACATCCGTTTAACCTTTGGTAGTATCTCATTATTCATATATCTTCTAAACAATCGCCTTAAAGAACACTTATTATTTGCATTGCGTTTTAAGTACAAAGCCATTTGACAATTCAGTTTAATGCGTCGATCATTATGCTAAAGAGGCAGTCGGACCAATGATTGCACAAATACCATCACGATGTAACATAATGTATGCAAATAGGTTAACTCGATGGGATAGAGTGATTAGATAAGTGGAACCAGATCCAATCAGTAAACGTACTATGGCCATTATAATGTACCGTCGACGAATAAACATAAGAAAGAAATTAACATAAATAACTATACCACCCAAGCGATTTTGTTTTGGATAATTATTATTTAATATTTTAAAGGGAATTATTTTTTTACTGAAAAGAAATGCCTATTTCTGTAGGTACCGATTTAAAAGAAAGCGAATATGGTCAATTTTTATAAGATCTTTCCACTCCTAGGCCCACGCAGCGCAAATAATGAAAAAAAACGTTTTACAAAATTTTATTCAATTTGTATTCAGTTCAGTGCAGTTCAGTTTATATTTCAGCCCTGGGAACTATTTATTGGATACTAACCAACACCTCTGCGATGGGTCACCCCAAGCGGTTCGCTATGTTTGCTGTGATTTGTCCAGGTCTTGGCTGCTGCGTGGCGAGAGAGAGACAGATTGAAGGACGCCTTTTGACCTACCCAGCCGGAAGCGCTCGACTCATCGCCTTGCACCGCATACGGAGGGATGGATTCATACGTGCGTCGCTCCCGGACACAATGACCACCAGATTCCTACCCAACTCTCACACATTTTTTCTTCCCAGAACTTTCTTCCCTTCCTTAAAAATATCCTCTACATAGCATCCTCTAAGATGACATAGGCCCTCAGGGAAATCATTTTCCTCAGGGCCAGGTGTGGAGCTAACGTTAAAAAAAAAAAAATTATTGTTTGAAATTCTGCCTTTTTGCATCGCTCTTGAAAGTTATTTAGTCTTGTTTCTTTATTTTTTATTCAAAATCAATAACGTTTATCTTATGTATTTTTATGTTCAAAATAAGAAATTTTTAACATCTATATCAATGATATTGGTAACTGTTTTCTAAACTCCCAAACTATCCTGTATGCAGATGACATGAAAATATTTTCACCTATAAACTCAATCGAGGACTGTCAGAAGCTGCAAGATGATTTGCTATGTTTGAGCACGTATTGTAATGCCCATTGTCTGGAAATAAATATTTCTAAATGCTTCATCGTGCGCTTTACTAGAAATAAAAACGTATTAATCCATGAATACTCAATTAATCACGTACCGTTGTCTATCAAATTCGAAAGTAAGGACCTTGGGGTTATACTTGATAGTAAACTGAATTTCAATAAACATATCGCCCATATAGTCACTAACGCATCTTCTATGCTTGGTTTCATAATCCGCTCCTGTAAACAATTTAAAGACCTTACTACTTTCAAAACACTGTATTTCTCATATGTTCGTAGTATCCTTGAATACGCATCTCAGGTGTGGAACCCAGGCTACGCAGTGCACAAAAATAGAATTGAAAGCGTTCAAAATAGATTTTTAAGGTACCTCAATTTCCGCTCTTTTCGATCTCATGTTAGTAATGAAGACTCTGCAAAGTTCTTCAAAATACAAACGTTAACTTGTCGAAGAAATATAGCAGATTCGCTAATGTTATTTAAAATTACACATAACTTAATCGATTGTCTTGATCTTCTTCAACGCCTATCATTCCATGTTCCAAATCGCAACAGCAGGCAGTCGCTTACCTTTAATCTCCCTATTTGCAAGACCAACTCCAAACAGGACTCATTTATCTACAGATCCACACACTCATTTAACTTAAATTATTACCACATTGACATTTTTAACTCAACTTTACGTGACATGAAACGAAAACTCACCAAGCAACATGACTCAAACTAGAAAGTTCAATCCCTTATGTTCCCGTCCTTTGCCTCTTAATCCTATTCCTATGTTCCTCCTCCCCCCCCCCCCTCTTTTATATTTTGTAACTAAAAAATGAAACTACGAAAATACCCTTATAAGTGGAAAGTTCATAATTGGCATAATTAACATTCTTATTAATGTATTATATTGTAATCTTTGATTTGCTGTCAACTTTCTCTAAAATAAATAAAATAAAATAAACAATCATTAAGTACCTATATAGAAAGCGTTAAGGATCATCTTCGTTGTTAGTAACGGAGATTAGATTTTTGTTGAGTCTTGAACAATTTTTTATCGTTGAATTTGTATACTATTCCTTAAGATCTTCGAGTTTGTAAAACTTGTGCTGCAGGCATGTCAGTTTATTTTCAAGAAATTATAAATATGAGAATCTGCAAGTTATGCCCGTGCAATTCCAATCAAAATGTCTTTCTACGCACAAAATTAATCCCTGAATTTGATTTTTGTTCCTGATGTTAATTTTTTACGTCTTTACAGAGAATTAAGAAACAAGTGCGCAAATAATATTATTCGTAAGATATTATGGTTAAGTCATCAATTCAAATGCCAAGTCAAGTGCCGGTTGCTCCCAACCATCTACAATTTGGGAGACGGGTATGGGTACCGCCGCCTCGGGAACCATTTATTGGATAACCAACACCTCTGTCATAGGTCACCCCAAGTGGTTCGCTACGTTTGGTGACTTAGCAGGGGTGCCAGGGATCACGGGTTGAGGTTTGTCCAGGTCTTAGCGGCGGATGCGTCTGTCCACATGCTGCACGGCGGACCGGATCAAGGGAGAATGGTTGAGGGAGGCCTTTTGACCTTTCCAGCTGGACTCTCGACCCATCGCCGTGCACCGCAGTTGGAGGGATGGATTGATACGTCTGTCACTCCTGGATATACTGACCCCCAGATTCCTACCCACCCCTCATACTTTTTCCTTTCCAGAACTTTCTACCCTTCCCTTCCTTAAAAGACCCTCCACACAGCATCCCCTAAGATGACATAGGCCCTGAGGGAAATTATTTTCCTCAGGGCCTCCTGAGTGGGGCCTATGTAAAAAAAAACCATCTGGAACCAGTGAGACTACGGCATCCCCAATTGGAATGCGTTATGAGGCTGAAGGTAGTGGATAGGGGAAGGGGGTGGGAAAGAGGAAGGAGAAGAAGGTGGCTGTTCAGATCTAGTCACCAAATACGGCAATTCTAAATGGTTGTCCTACACCAGGGTAAACGGCTGGAACGTGCCGCAAACATACTATAATGTACTCGTATGTATGAGTATTATTTTAAACGAGTAAAATGTGAAACAACCTAAATTAATCAATTGAAATTTACTTGCGCATGCTTGGATTTGAACCAGTGACCTCCGACTGGGTAGTCGAGAGCCTCACCCCTCTACCACGGAGGCCTGATATAAGAAGAGATTTGGTTTGAAATCATGAACATGTCAGAAGAATGAGGGAAAAACAATTTTTATCAAATTTGGAATAAATTCCTAATAAAAACTGAAAATCATACGTAAGTCATTTTTAATCTTTCCCGGTAGACCAAACTTTCCTTGATGCTTTTGAAAGCAATCTGAAATATTACATTTTCAATTTTTTTATTACAGGCAATGTAAAATATTACTTTTTTATCGAAAAGATCTCGTTTTTACGAGCTTCAGGTCAAAACTTCCAGTGAACTGAGTTTTAAACAGATTATTTTTAGCTTTAATGGTGCGGATATTTGATGACTTTTCTCAATTTTTGTCTATTAAGCGAATTATTTTTCTTTCATTAGAGTGATTGATACGTGAGTTAATGATTGCCAGACAATTTTATATAAATTAGTGCTTTTCTTTACAACAGCTAGGATTCATAATAAATTATTGAGTTTCTAAAATGTTTGCATTATTTAAAAGACAAAATTAGGTGATAAGAAATTTCACTTTCCTTTTTAAACACACATTGGTCTCACATCAGGGAAATGCGGAGAGTTTAGCTAACTTTACATAATGTGGGATTTACACTAGAAGATTTATGATTTATGGCAGCGTAAATAGTTATTTCAATTACTCAGCTGGATTTTTTTAAAGCGAATAACGCAAAGAGTCCCAACTGTTCTTGTCTGGTGTCAGGAAGACTATAGCATCCCCAATTATGTCACAGGGTACGTTGAAAGGCTGAAAGTAATAGGGAGGGAAAGAAGACGAGGAAGAGAAAGGAGGGGAAGAACCTGGTCACCAAACATGGCTAAACCCATTAAAGGCAACGTTTCAAATCTGAATGAAGGTCCTACACCAGGGCGATACTGAGAGTTCCACTCTGGAATTTTCCGCATATTATACGTAATATTTTGTTTTAAAATAATAAATTGTATAATAATGCAAGTTTATCAAAAAAATGTATTTGTAAAATTTCAACCCGCCATTTTCCGGAATGGTAGTCGAGAGCCTTGCTCCTTGAGCATGGCGTGAAATGTCCTCCATCACGACACAAGCAATATTTTCAGCAAGAGGTGGTAGAAAATTTTCAAATATTGTCAGATTCCCAGGATATATATATAGGTTGTTAAGGGACGTACTTCTTTAATCAGTGATAACCTGAATTTAGAGTAAAAAGTGTTAATGAAATTTTGGTCTGTGGTGACTTTTTCGATGATTTTTTTTTTCAAATCAAATTAAACAAAATATTCTTCTGCATCACTGGTCACTCAGCTGAGTAACAGCCCAACCTCTTACCCGTCCCCAACAGCCTAACATCTACAATTTTTTAAAGTTTTTGTAGAAAAAAAAAACATCGAAAATGACCAAAATTTCATTTACATTTTTCATTCCAAATAATATCAGGAATCACTGGTTAGTAAATCAAGTACGTCCTATAACACACTGTTCATATAGTATACATATTAATATGACGTACCCGTCTACTTACAGCAAGTTTTCCATGAACAGCTGTCTCCCGATTTTACTGTTCGCAAGTAGCGTGGGCCTACTACGGAAAACTCGTAAATCTAAAATTGATTTCTGTTTAGGGCACAGTAAAACAGTTTTTCAGTTCGAGAATGTTTTGAAACGAGTGTTTTTCGACGATTTCCTAAGACCATTCGTCATTTTATAGTTAATGTTCTCTCTGTAATACATTTACACACAACCTATAAATTCGTTGTAATTCTGACCTTAACACCCAGAATAATAGATTTTTTTTTTTTATTAGAGTTTAATTTTTATTATTATTTTGTATTTTTTGGGCATTACATCTTTTTGGGTATTACACCTGAAATAAAGACACATACATCAGATTGCTTACACAATGGTATTCCAGCAACGTGTACATGTGAAAATAAGTTTATGTTTATTTATTTATTTATACTGCGTTTTTACAGGTTGTTCACACACATGTGAGAACAAACCAGTTATAAAAACTCAGTTAATTATACAAATAAGATAAAGTAAAAATTTATATACAATCAATTAACCAAATAATAAAATAATAATTTTGGAACAGATAAAATAAAAATTAGATTAAAAAAAAACAGTTACATATAGAATTTAACAAAAAAATCAAATTTTACTCAAATAACAATTAAAGAGAGGCAAGATAAGAGACATAATTAGAGACAAACATGATACACATAATAATTTATCACATATTTTTCAGCAATCGGAGAGCATTTTTTTTGAATCCATATAAATTATCGACAAAAATATCTTCTTCAGCACACTCTATCTTATTATATGGAACTAGTTAAAGAATGTGTTTATTTAGGTGTTATTATTGATTGCTTTTTCAAGTGGGATATACAAATAAACAAAGTTTGTGCACGGTGAAGATCAATTGTAAGCAGATTGTATAAACTAAAAAAAATTTGTTCCTATCTGCACACTTCGAATAATTTATTTATCTCTAGCTGAATCTGTTATAAGGTATGGAATAACAGCATGGGGATTTTCTTGTAAAACAAATATAGACCATGTTCAATCAGTGCAAAATTCATTGGTTAAATTATTGGCTGAAAAAAATTTATACAAAGAAAGGCATAATATTCCATACTTTTATCAAAGTCTCAAAATTCTTTCAGTGAGAGCAATTATGTGGTACAAAATTATATTTCAGCACATAAATAACCCTTTATATATAAACACCCTGGAACACAACCACAATACTCGCTTTAACTTTAATGAAGGACTGATTGTACCTAAATATACAAATAAAAATGGACAAAGAACGTTAAATTACATGATTCCCAATTGTTTAAATATGCTTCCAGCTGAAATTAAAAAACTGTGCCCAAAACAAACAATTGGTGAACTTACTGAAGACTTGGCTAACGGAAAGAATTAATTTGTATTAGCTTACAATAACATATTATTTATTCTAAAGACTTTAAAATTGTTATTTATGTTTTCATAATTTTTCTTTTATCTAAGTATATTTCTCTAAAAAAAATAATTTTATTTTATATCTATAATTGTAAAAATGTATCTAAGTAGTTTTATTTCACACGTACATTTTTGTAACTTAGTTTTTATTTATCTGCTACCGATTTCGACTCATCCATCTCATTCACTAGCAATTAGTGTTAAATAAAAAAAATAAAAAATAAGTAACAAATATACATGTGAAATAAAACTCTTCAAAACAAAATGTTTAATTTTTAAATGTAATATGTTTTCTGTGATATAATTTAAATTATGTGCGGATTAATACTCAATTTACTGTAATTAACACAATCTCGGATGACAAGTGATAACGAAGAGATACTGGATAATCTTTATTATCTATCGAAAATTATTTAAAAAGAAGCATATAAAAAGTATATTGAATGATATATGAGTTTTCTTTTTTTATAGGAAAACAGCCTTCAATTTTCTACCAAATGTGCTATAAGCATCAAAATAAATATCGGAATCCTTAAAGTTGTGGTTTTTATTAAACAATTCGCACATTCTTCTGATTGAATCCCTGACACCAGCATTTGTACGTGTCGGGTTAATGTGGAATAAGTCGGTAAGCCTAGTTGTTCTGGGTGGTATTTTAAAATTAATTAGTTTGAGCAAGTCAGGGCAGTCGATAACGTTGTTGCAGATTTTATACAGGGTCATTAGGTCAAGGTATGTTCGCCGGTTAGATAGAGTGGATACGTTATATTTCGGGAGCATATTTTATTTTTATTTTTTTTTTATTTATTTATTCCATTTTTACAATTTTACAAAGTTAGGTATAAGTACAATTAATTTTTTAATTATGTACATGTAATGCAAATATTTTTTAATGGTGGTAATAATACCTCTCTAATTGAGAATTTCTCGTGTTTAGGGAAATATTTGTGTATCCCCGTTTCTCTCTCTCTGGTTTCAATCGTGGGATTGGTTTGCAGCAATTTCATCTATACGTTTCTTCCACTCTTCCCTGTCTCGTGCGGCTCTTTTGAAGTCTGCATATGATGAGCAGCGCACGTCCACCAGCAGGTCCTAAAGGTACTCTCGGCGTGGGCGTCCCCTAGCGTTTGTCCCCTCGGTCATACCCTCCATTATGGCATGCAAGAGGCCTTCTTGTCTTACTATATGGCCGATTCATCTTGCGCGCCTTTCGGACAAGGTCCTGAGCAGGTGCCTTCCTCCTTCGATTCTTTGGAGAACTTCCTCATTTGTAATGTGGTCTCTCCAGGAAATTCCTAATAGTCTTCTATAGGACCACATCTCAAAAGCCTCTAGTCTCCGTTTATCTCTTTCGGATAGGCACCATGTTTCGCAGCCGTACATCAAGATACTCCATACATAGGTCTTGATGAGGAGTATTCTCAGTTTTAGGTCTATATTATTCGATTCTATTATTTTCAACCTTTTATTGAATGCAAGTCTAGCCTGGTGTATACGGCTGGCGACCTCGCTCTTAGACCGACCGTCCCATGTTATTTTGCTCCCGAGGTAGACAAACTCCTTGGTGTTTTTTAGTGGAACTCCTGACATCTCTACTCTCTTCTGATGTTGCGTTCGGCCTACAGTCAGCAGCTTTGTTTTGTCTTTATTTATCTTCATGTTGTAATTGTTTTGAAGAATGCTTTGCATGATTGTTAAGGCCTCTTGCAGTTCTTCTTCGCTTTCAGCAACCATAGCAATATCGTCAGCAAACCTTATCATATCCACCTTTTGCCCATGTATCTTCTGTGACTCATTCTCTCTCTCAAGTCATCAATCGCACTTTGTATATAAGCGTTAAAAAGAACAGGTGACAGAGAGCATCCCTGTCTCACCCCTTGTCTTATACTGGCTTCTTTTGCATCGTTGTCACATCTAATTATAGCGGCCTCATTCTTGTATAGCGCCTGGATTATTCGTCTATCTCTATATTTGATGTCAATTCTCTTCAGAATCTCGAAGAGTCTTTTCCATTCAACTTTGTCGAAAGCCTTCTCCAGGTCTATGAATGCGATGAATGTGTTTTGGTTTCTTTTTTCAAGTAGTATTCGTAGTGATAATATTGCTTCTCTGGTTCCTACACCTCTTCTAAAGCCAAACTGGTCTCCGGAAAGGATGTTCTCTACTTTTGGTTCGATTCTTTTTAGTTCGATTCTTTTTAATCCCCGTTTAGGTGCGCTCATTTTGTAATTGAGGCAACGCAGAAATTTCTTTTGGACACTTTCAATATTTTCTTTATAGATACCGTAAAGTGGAGACAATATGGAGGTACAGTATTCAAGTTGAGAACGGACCAGCGTATAGTAAAGCAGAAGGTAGGTTTCAGGTTTTCAAGGCCTGTAAGTTGTTAATCTTTTTTACTCCTACATGTAGAATCACCTCCCGAAGTTAATGCACAGTAAATCTATAATAATAACATCGTGTAACTGCGTAGTAAACCAGCATTTGCCAAAACTGCGTGTTGGTGTCACGAGGAACCAGAAAGCGTTAACGTGCCGATATATTCTGGTACAAGTTACCACAAAATAATTGGTAAGTGCCTGTCAGGACGTTGACAGCTTCAGTCAGTGAGCTTATCCAGCAGACAGACAGCGAGAGGCCGTGTCGGTTGAATTCACCACTCAATTCTGATAAATTGACATTAGGCTGCGTATACACAAGCGAGCCGAACCTGCAAGCCGAACCATGAATTATGGGAAGGAACGAAGTAAACGCAAAGGGCGCGAAATGCCGCAGACGCTCTGCAAATACATACGCAGCACAATCTAGATATTATATTGATTTGTGAAATTTCGGTTATTTACACGTGATCACAAATTAGCCGTGTTTACATGGCGTAAACAAATCGCCAAAGTTAGGGTTAAAAAGGCATAAAACCAACATATGTAGTTTTTTTGTTTGTTTTTTACGTGATTATTGCACAAGAGAAAATTTATTAATAATAATATTAGCCAAGACCAAATTAAAAATTCAAAAATCAGTAAAATCCAGCCGTGTGTTTTTCAATTTTTCCCATTTTCAAATTTTCGTTTGGGTGTCCGCTGATCTTGGCATCAATGATTAAAAAATTACTTGTGCACATCGGGGTATGAATTCGCGAATTCCGGATTGACAGTCGAGAGCCTAGCAAACATTCCCGGGGTACGAATAACCCAACAATGTTTGAAAATCTCCTATTACCACCTCACTGAAAATGTTACTTGTGTCGGGATGGAGAACTTAGCTAGCCGAGGAATCAAACACGCGACACCTGGATGGGACCCAAACGCGATGCTCACTCAGTCACTGACCTTTGTTTTCCATTAATAATAATTATTGTGGTTTGGTAGTTCATTGGTAGCTTTCGTTCATAATTTTTCACTATCATTCACAATTGCGGAGCGAGAGTTGAACTAAACTTTTTAAAACAAAGAAAATGAAAAATTGTTATTACATTTCAGCGGATGCACTACCTTTTAACATTTCCATCAGTTGTTGAAATAATCTGAGAGAAATGCACTTCTCTTTGTTTAATTTATCCTACCTTTTGTATTTGATTAAAAGTTGACAACCACTTAATTCCTGTAGTAACTAGGTACCCCTTTTTATTCATTCATCTCAAAATTCTCTCGTCAAAGGA
The DNA here is from genome assembly GCA_929108145.2 of Limnephilus rhombicus. Taxonomy (NCBI): domain Eukaryota; kingdom Metazoa; phylum Arthropoda; class Insecta; order Trichoptera; family Limnephilidae; genus Limnephilus; species Limnephilus rhombicus. The sequence continues at coordinate 23,404,830 of OV815295.1, read as the reverse complement.
AAATTGCTAAGGAAATCCACTATTAGTCGTTATTTATCCGAACCGTTAAAAAGTCCCGACAAAGACAGAAAATCCGTCATAAAAAGGTATTCTTTTGTGATGCAAATTCTGGTAGGATAATGTAATATTTTGCGCTAAAATCTGCAAAAAATGATCGTAAAATTGAGACACCCTTACCCAAAGAAATACCATTGAAAGAGGGGAACATTAGCAGCGACCATTATTTTTATGGCTGTGTTATCATCATTGGGGTATAAAAAATTCATGGTTTATTACTGTGACTAAAACAAAGATATAGCATTCCCGCCATTGACCGACTTCGCTTATATTCGTTCCTAAGTAGTAAACGCATTTGTGTTCGCTTTCAGGAAACCCTGCAAATATTATTGAAATGATAAAATTTTCCACTTAGTTATGGTATAAACATTTTTGAAGTGAAAACTTCTTTAGCACCGTTGTTATTTGAAACTCGATGAAATGAAAAATGGTGACACTAAAAAGAGATGGTCATAAGGATAAGACATATATAGGATTTAGCCTGCGAGAGAATGAGATAGAATAATCGGTCTCCTCTTTGTGCGGTGTTTCGTATCCTCACCACTATTGTCTGCTTTAGTTGTCTTAACGATTTACTTCTACCGCGTGTGAACTGCACATATGTTTTTTTTTTTAAATTTGGAGGTGGGTATTATTTATTGGGTAAACCCTGCCATAGGTCCTATGTGGTTCGCTACGTTTGATGACTTAGAAGGGGTGCCCGGGATCTCCGCAGTGTAAGGGATGGATGTACGTCTGTCACTCCTGGACACACTGACCCCCAGATTCTTATCCACCCTTCATATCATTTTACTTCCCAGAACTTCCTCTCCTTCCTTTACCTAAAAAGATCCTCCACACACCATCCCCAAATATGACGTAGGCCCTGGAGGAAATATTTTCCTCAGGACCTCCAGTGTGGAATTAATAAAAAAAATACAAGTATGTAGTTCTCACGCGGTAGAAATGAAACCTTCGAAAAACTAAAGTAGACAAGAGTGGGGAGGCTATCTCATTCTCTCGCAGGCTAAATCATATAGATGTATGTCTTTGTTTTTTTAGTGTCACTATTTTGCGTTTCATAGAGTTTCAAATCACAACGGTGCTAACAAATGTTCATTTAAAAATTTAAAAAATTTTAATAAATGTAATTCTGATTCTTAGGCAGATCTAAATGATTCTTCTTGAATGTCTTAATATTTTATAGTTATTATCTAGCAAAATTTCCGTCAATGGATTACTGTCTTGGTTTGCAGGCTTTATTTTATTTTTTATTTAATCGTCCCAGAGGCAATTTGATTCCGGTAGGAAAATATGAAGTTATAACTCTAATAAATATCTCCATTTAATGCAAACGATAAAGTTTTTCTGCATTTATTATGTCCCATTAAAGAGGTTGAAGTGGATTTTATTAAATGAATTATTAGAAAGTTGGTTCTGTGAGAAAAGAAAACTAGTTTTATATTTCAAGAAAACTGGGTTCTGGTAACGGATATAGTTTTAAAAGTCTGTTAAAAATTGCATTGTCTCTATTTGTTCTCTACAGAAAATATTTTAATATGGTACGTACCTGTATTCTCCAGTAACTTGTATTCTCCAGTACTTACATTATAATATATGGATGCTTATTGTTAGACTTGGGTTATTTATAACACAGTGACTATTTATTGACGAATTGTAAATATAATAACACTTGAGGCCCGTTAACAAGCGGCTGAGAATTCAAATTTCGTCGAAAGATGGTCTTGCGATCGTACCCTTGCAACTGTGCAGGGCGGTTCCGATGAGAAAGATTGGTTATTTACATATTTTATTTCATTCAAAATTTTCTTTAATGTACCTACATTCAAGTAAGTAATAAGAATGCTCAAACGCGTGATAAAAAAATTATTAAAATTATGTATTATTTGCATGTATAACTGCTCAATATTGTCTAAGCAAAATAAGTAGTAAACAATCTGAAACACTTTAGCTTGTAAGACCGTAAATAATAGATGACCGTAATAATAGATGACCGTAATAATAGATGAACTGAAATATTTTTGTCGCAAGATACGTGTGCGGATTTTTTTAAATGATTTTATTTTAACTATGATTAAAATTCTGAAAAGTAGCTTTCCCAGATAATTTTTTATTTTAGTTTACGATTATATGATTTGAAATGTGTGTTGTATAATAACATGGCTTGAAAAATTAACAATTCTGCCACCAACGGCATAACCTTGTTACAACAAAAATAAACGTAAAATTTTTTTTAAATATAGGTAGCTTTACTAGATAATATAACAATTTCTCGAAATCAATTTACATTTGAGTCCTATAATTAAATAAATACCCGCTATTTCCGATCGAAATGTTCTGAGTATGACATCTTGTTCACATTTTTGTGAGGAACAAGACTAACCTAAAATTGAGTTTCAAAACCTCCCTTATCACGACCAAAAACCATGTTAAAACTGCGAGTGAGAAACAAAACCCGCTATATCATTCAAGAAGTTACTATCAAAACCGCTATATCGGAATCCAACCAATCACATAAAGTTATTTGTCAAGATGGCGGGTGTAGAGACACGCCCCTCAGGTCAGTTGAGTTTCAAAAGCCTCTATATTTCATATAAATCACGAAGTGAGTATCAAAATCCGCTGTATCCATTTTATTTATTCAAATTACTTAAATAATTCTAGACATACATTGAAAAATTAACATCTTTCCAATGTATATTATCTACTCCAATTCATTATATAAAAGTAAAAAAATGCAATTTCCAGTTGTGTCTGTCATTCCTCTTAAATAGAAAAACATCCTTCTCCTGAAACCGAATGACTCCGAAAATTTACCTTCGGTCAACTTCGGCTCATTTCGACAATGAGACAATGTGACCCGAAGACTAGTGTAGTATGTAGTGAAGTAAGAAATAAATCAAAGACTATTATGATTCAGGACAAAAATCAACCACGGTATTTTAACGGGCGAATTCATAATTTTGTGGGATACTTAAAGTAATTGTTGAGCTACACAAAAATGAAATTATTATTTCACGGAATTCAACAATGCCATGAATACAATGCAAAAGAGTTATTAAAATATAAAAGCGCGTAAAGATGAAATCTTGCATCACATTAAAATAATCAGTTTTTACTACCCGTCTTGGCTGTGATTTGAATTAAAAAACGGCAAATTATTTATTAAATTTTTTATAAGAAAAAACTTTTTTTACAACTTTTTTGAAGGTTATTCCCATCACCCAGTTGCGACCATTGTCTTTTTTCTGTTTTCTGTGTCTTGTTCTCTTTCATATTTTCGTTTAGATTATTATTGTAACCTTCTTCTTCAATGATGCATTACGTTGATGGGGATAACCTTCAAAAAAGTTATAAAAGAGAGATTTCTTATAAAAAATTGAATATTCATTAAGACTATTATAAAAAGTCAATAGCTCCATATGAATAAATTCGGATGCATTTATCAGAGACGCTATCCAGTATACAAACCAATAGGCAACTTGTATCACATTTAAAAAAAAAAATTCCGGCTTAGACAAATATTCTATGACATTCCGTATTTTTTTTAAATCTTATTTTTGAAACCCTGGGGATTTTTGAAAATTTCAATCCGAAAAATCAGACCATTTTTTATAAACTGGAAAGACGGGACATAATTTTATAGGTGCGAAAAAACGATAATTACAAATCCGAAAATCATTTAAAAAAAAGAACGTTTTCCACACGAATGGCACAGGAGAATAACGAGACATACCAAAAATATTAAATCTCATAAATATTTTTTTCCTTGATCCATCTTATTAATCATAAATTATTATAATGTACAACGTATGTATTACTAAATCCAATGTAATATACTTGTACCTGTAAATTATAATAATAATAAGAATATTATAAAATTTGATTTTGTCAAGATCAGCACCTTAACCATTATACCTCTAAAACACACACCGACTTCTAAAATGTACGGGGTTCTCTTCAGAGCGTCTGTCAAAAAGTCAAACCAAATGATAAGTTCGCAGAGAACAAATAATAAATCTAGTGAACGAATTAAAAAATTCGCCTCAAATCAAAGTGATGCCAAATAAAAAAAAAATTAGTTTGAAATTTTACAATTTGCTTTTTTCTGTTTTCTGTGTCTTGTTCTCTTTCATATTTTCGTTTAGATTATTATTGTTATTTTCTTCTTCAATGATATATTATTTATTATATCTATTGGTAAAACTAAAAACCTAAAAGTCGTCTTCCCCTTTTCAATTTCTGTAAAACTTGGATGTCCAATGTCAATGAAGGTGAGAACCATCATTAATAAAGATGAGCATTAAAATCGTCTGGGTTTAAGGTTTAATCCTTAAACCTAATCAAATAAAGAGTATTTTGACGTGATACGTTACTCAAACCGAGCGAATTAATTGGTTTGAGGTCTGAAGCAGGCATTTAAGGGTATACATATCACAGGGTTCAGTTATTTTCGTTCAACTTTATTCGCCTGACTGATGTTTGCCCAACTGTGGTTCGGTCACATTCGTAAAGCCATTTATAAATTATATCTGTGATAAATCATATACCGATACACCCTTTTGAATTGCTTTAATGCATTATTTTTTTATCAGGAAAATCAAAATTTTTCGATACGATTGGTTTATACTTTTTAAAATTTATACAAGTATTAGATACATATTATATTTAATTACAATAAGCAGTACTCCATAATACATCATTAGTAACATAATACATTTTTTAAATATGTTTAGATAACAAACATATGTTTTTTTTTTATTTCTTTTTTTATTTTCTTTATTCATTTTGTTTGTTACAGGTTTGTTTTACACGGTTTTTCGATTACCAAGCTAGGCCCGTATTATTTATTTATTCTTCTTCTTCTTCTTGTGCCCTGTCTGTTCAACGGACGTTGGCTATCATGTTGGCTATGCGGACTTTTTTTACTGCGGCCCGGAAGCGTATTTACATTCCTTACCGCATTTCAGTCGCGCTACTGACTGAATCACGGTAGGGATTGTAATGCATAAATCACCTTACAAACACTACCTCGTTTCAGTCGCCTTATGCGCTTCGTTTTTCTATCTATTTCCAATATATTGAAATCACATGTCCAATATATTGAAAGTTTCGGATTTTTATGGTTTTAATAACTTATTATTCTTTATTCATCCGAACCATAACATTTTCATTCGTAACCCTGTCCATCCAGCTTATTTTAAGTATCCTTCTGTGGATCCACATCTCGAATGCCTCAAGTCGCCTAATTAGTTCTTCACTAAGCGTCCGTGCTTCCATTCCATAAAATAATATCGAAAACACGTAGCATCTGACCATTCGCATTCGTAATCCAAGGTTTAGATCATCATGACTGCAGAACATCTTTTCATGCGGATAAAGGTTGTAAGATATTTTATTTATTAGATATTATAATGTAAAATCAACTTATATGATAATTCAATTAGGTTACATTAAGAGTGGAAGATACTATCAGTATCATCCTGGTGTAAGAACTGAATTGAAACGTTGCTCGAAATGGCTCTAGATGAGTTCTAGCTACTCTTTTAAGAATAGAACATTAATTTAAGGTTAAGAATAACAATCGCATGTTTCAAAGTAGGGTAAAATAGAACAATCATTTTCTCGTTGAAGTAATTGAAGCAATTCTGAATTATTAATATGGCCGCTGAGAACTCACTCGTATGGCATTAAAAACAACGCTAATTTAGTCCTTAAGGTAAAAGCTATTTATCTGTGGAATTACAGGAAGTATGGCATAGTTATAACAAGGGAATGTTTTTTAAGGTATGAGAGCCCCTGGAAATCCTTTGTTCTTAATTTAAATTTCTCAGAAACCTGTTGTTTTATCTCTTTAAAAATAAACACTGGCTTGCTCGCCGTGTTTTATGAATATTTGTTATTTAATATTATTAGAATATATTCGATTGTATAATAATGTATAATTAACATTAAAACCTCATCTTCAATTTAAAGGTCAGCATTCAAAAATAGCGATAAACCCAACTTTGTAAATTACTAATACAAGCAACAATGCCGAAATGATGCGACTGTATTTTCTAAACGGATAATTATGAAAATTTCTAAGATTTCCAGAGAATTAAATTCGTGAACTGTAATCTTTCGTTTTATTGCTGTTTATTTGTTTATGATCAAATTTTAAAAAATCAGCCTGTAATTCACATGCGGTAGAAGTAAAATTTTCAGAAAACTACAGTAGGCAAGAGTGGGGAGATTACGCAGCACTTTTTTATCAATGACGATTTTTTTCCATATTTTTGTCGTCGAATTCCAGTGCATCTTTCCCTATACATTTTCCTATTTTGCCTCTTCATGTTCATCTTATTAGTATTTGTGTTTCTTCTTTGGAGTCGCTATATGTCACTTTCTTTTGTGTTTTCTTTTGCCTCTTCGTGTTGGAGTGGTTTAAAGATTGAATATTGATTTTAAATTTCTTTTTTTGGATGTCGTAGGATTTGGTCCGCTAAATGTCTGCAGGTTCATCAGGCGCTTTGTACCACTTCACCAAAGGAGACTTGCGTGGATTTATCGTATTATATTGGAACCAAGTACCCGTGAATTAAATAAATATTTTATTGCTAACTTATTCTCTTTCAGGCTAAATCCTATAAATATATGTGTTTGTCTCGTTCCCGTTTCATCGAGTTTTAAATCACAACGGTGGTTAAGGAGTTTTCACTTCAAAACTAATGCATTCATTTATAACAGGAACAATTATTGAGTTTTCGAGAATCGTAAGTTTTATTTCTTGATAACACATTTTGTGACACTATTATTATATTCACAGGTTTGTTCCATCTGTATTCACAGATTTGTTCCACCCTCACACCGCGAAATTTGGGGTTGTGCATAAAAAATATATAATTATATTTAAAAAAATCTACATTTGTTACTTTAATTTTAAAATTTTGCGACCGGTTTCGACACGTCCGTGCCATTCACGAGCAAACTATAAATAAATATTATAAATTAAAGTAACAAAGGTAAATTGAAAATTAAAACTCTTCAAAACAAAAATGTCTAGAAATTGTTACATAGTCCATGCCCAAGAAATATAAATGAAATCTGATGAAGTTATTTATGAATTCTAAGTAACTTTACAAAACAATCTTATACATAAAAATAAATCGCTGAATGTGTTGCTAAGCGCAAATCTCGAGAGCAGCTGAACCATTTCGCTAATTCTTTTTTTAGAATATTCCTTGAAGTACGAGGATGGTTCTTACGGAGAGAAAAATTAAGATAATTGCGCAGAAAATTGGCTAATTTTAGAAAACCTAACGACTATCGCACGTTTGACAGTTCGCGTGTTTGAGAATGACATTTTGCAAAACAATGATTGTTAAATCAGGATTCTATTTTTGAAAATCGTTAAGTTGATAAATTTATTTAAAGTAGGTACTCCCCTAATTTCAGATATTTAAAATAAGTACCTATGTTAGGTACCAAATTTAATAATACATGAAAAATGGAAATTTGAATAAAAATTGTAAAAGGTGGCACGCGGATGTACTGGGATGGAATATATGGAAAGCGGGAGGGAGGAAAAGATGGGAAAGGGTTGGTGAAGGGGGGGGGTGGAGGGGAGAGGAGGGAGGGCGGTGAGACGGGGGGGAGGGGGGACGTGGAGGAGGAGGAGTGGGAACCCCCCTTACACCATGCGAGCGAAGCAGCGGGAAAAAGCTAGTTATAAATATAAACAAAAAATCATCAAATGACAAATCGACCGTACTTACGTGTCAAATCTTAAATAGAATAGCTAACCGAGTGGGATAAAATGGTAATTATAAATGTGTGTTTATGCACTCGGTTTGTAAACCACTTAAAGATTAGAAATTATATAAATAAACTTATTTTTTAACTTTAGATTCACGCAGGAGACCCTGACTAAAGGAAAGAGAGCAGATGAAGTTCTGGGAACGAAAAAGGCATGGGTCAGTGTCTCCAGGAATGACAGACGGCGATGTTCCGAAAGAGCCCTTCTGGAGAAGTCAAAGGGTCTCTCTCAACAAGTCTCTCCCCGCCACTCAGTTGTGGGGCAGATGCATCCACCACCAGGACCCGGACAAACCTCACCCCATGAAACCGTAGCCAACCACTTGGGAGGGCCTTTGACAGAGGTGTGGTTTATCCAATAAATGGTTCCCGGGGCAGCGGTATCCATATTATTTTTTTTAACATTATTTTTTTAACATTTTTCACGAACCTCCCAAAGTTTTGCGGTATCAATGTGGAATATAATAATATAATTCAAATTCGGAAAGAATCACGATAATGCCACAAACGAATGAATAAAAATGATGAATGAATTAATTTAAATGGAATGTAGTAAGGTAGTCGGGTACGAGTTTTGCAGGTGATAGTAAATAACGTGTTTGAAAGCAATCACATCCATGACAGCACAACACAGGTAAGACACGAAATAAAAACACATTCCAAGCATTTTGTAATTTGTTTACAGTTGGAATTTTAAGCGGAGTTATTTGTCAAGTACGTTTTGTAGCTTGAAATTCTACGAAATTATAGCAATTAATTATTGTTTTTTTCTGTAAGTAAAAGTGGTTGTGAGAAATCGCTTGTCGATTATTAGAAAATAATAGTATGTTTATGTGATAGTACTGTAAACTACACGGATCCAGTGGGACTATGGCAACCTCGTTTTTGGAAAGTTCAGAGTGTTCAAATTCAGCATTAAAATTTTATTACTTTTGTATTTTCCATCCTTTGCGAGCAATGTTGTTTCCCACAAACAGATTGTGTTAAATTTATTTTCAGAATAAAATCTCTAAAATTTTCCTATTATTGCATTTTTTTGTGTGTACCGCACAAGAGTCCCAACTGCTCCCAACACGCCATGACCGATGTGTTCCAAAAACATTGGAACATTTATAGGGATTTATTTTTGGGGTATTAATGCCATGACTTCCTTCTTTAGCCAAAGCTTCAATAAGCATTACACTGTCTATCATAACCCAGAAGTGTATTCCATCATCATGGCAGCTGTGTGATCACATCTGCTCCAATGACGGGCATTGTAATCCTGTTCGAAACGTTAGCTAAAGAAAGAGGTAGCGCAACAAGGTACTCGTGTATTATCCCAAAAATAAATCACTATAATACTTTTAGACGTGAAAATGTAAAATCATTTCAGATTGAGACAAAGTAAAAAAAATCAATAAATTATTCATGAAAAAAATATTTCCGCTTTTCTTCGGTTAATATTTTTAAATGCGCTAAGTAATATGTGAATTTTCATTCTCAGATTGCTAAACATATTGAAATTCAGTACTATATAATGACAAATTTTGTTAAGAGGGAATAACCAGACACAACCGTGTCATTTTTAAAATTTTTTTTAGACATATTGACTTTTTTCCACAAAAAAGTATAAATCGATTTCGAAAGATTGTTCTTTTATCTAGTAAAGGTACGTTTAAGGTAATTTTGAGAAAATATGTTTATTTTTAGTGTAATAAGGTTATACCGCAGGTCGTTGGCAGATATGTTAAATTTTAATACCAAATTTTGTATTATACAACACACATTTCAAATTAAACAATCATACTTAAAATAAATCAATTATATCTAGGAAAGCTACTTTTCAGAATTTTAATTTTACTTCAGTTTGTCTATTTATTTACGATCTAACAAACTAACATATATCATTTTTTTTTTACATTTTTATATTGCTTAAACGTTACTGAAAAAATAAAAATTCATATTATGTTTTATCAAATTATTTAATATTATAATAATGTTGATAGGAACATTTAGCCAAAAGGTCGAGAAACCCAGATTTTCACTTCCGAACATTCAATCAAGTCGGAGAGATATTATGAAAAATTATAAATACTTATGATCAAAAAATAATAACAAAAATTACATAATTTTAATGTATGTATCACCATACGTTTGAGCATTTTTGAATGTAAGTATTTTTTTTTTTTTTTTACAGTGAATACCGCACAAGAATCTCAACTGCTCCCGTCTGGAGCCAGTGAGACTATGGCATCCCCATTTGTGGTATGTTGTGAGGCTGAAGGTAGTGGGGAGGGGAAGGAGGTGGGGAAGAGGAAGGTTGGGAAGTACCTGGCTATTCAGATCTGGTCACCAAACACGGCTAAAGCCATTTTCAAGCAATGTTTCAATTCTGAATAGTGGTCTTACACCAGGGCGATACTGATAGTATCTTCCACTCTGGAACATGCCGCAAATATACTATATATTATTTTAAATGAATTAATTGTGAAAAAATACAAATTAATCAAATAACATTTATTTGCGCATGCCGGGTTCGAACCCGCGACCTCCAGATTGTGAGTCAAGAGTCTTACCCACTGGACTATGGAGGTCGTCGATACGATATATATATACGGTATATACGAGTATCTAAGCAAATTCTTATTGAAATAAAATCGATATTGAGTTATTATTTTAAAACGCTGGTACGAAGAATAATTAATCTTTCTCATCGGGATCACCCTGGACAGTTGCAAGAGAACAATGTTGCAAGAGAACAAACTGTTGACAAAATGTGAATTCTCTGCCGCTGTTTAATCGCCCTTAATGTTCTCATTAAAAATTAATTATCTAATTAATAAACAAGAAATCGTTTCAGCCGGTTAACATTTTTACTGGCCATTGATTATTAATAAAAGTCTCTTCCCTTTTCACTTAACGAATTAAACTTTCAGTATTTCTTGAGATGACCTCCGCCATTAAGATTGCCAAAAGCTTTCTGGTATTTCAGAGCTTGCTTTTGCGACTGAAAATTGAGACATTCTGAAATTCTGAACTTTTCCGCTGAATTTCAGAACTGAAACTTCATCTTAGAGCTTATGAAAGCGAAAACAGAGCTTTTTCTGCAGATTCCCATCAGTCTGGCTTGTTTTCAAAACTATATGTTTCCTTTATATCAAAGAACTGTACACGACGCTGGAGAATGATAAAAATATCAACGAAATTAAGTTTGCCACCTAAAATATCTCTTCAAGCCGCCGCTACCCGAATGTCTACTGATTTCTTGCATATCTCTCTTAAACATTTGCAGCCTTACTAAAAAACCCAGTGAAAATTTTATTCAATTGACAAACGGCCGCGGATGTGTAAACATAACTAATTAAAAATTTGTTCTTTGAAAGAAATACACATGGTTTCCACGGCCTGAGAGGGTAGTTTATCTCTGTTTTAACCATTGATGTCCGAACGATATTTGTAATTTTTCCATAGTATTTTGAATGTTCTATATACTTCTTATTTTTGAAAGTGTCGTAAAAACAAATACCATTTATGAAAACTAGATAAAATTACCTTTTAGATTTGTGTATTTGAAATACACTTTAGCTTTCAAAAACTGCCATATTTTAAGATTCAAACTCGGAAAAAAATGGAAAAAAAATTCCTCCCACAACATTTTTGACCAAAATGTAGAGAAATTTAAATAAAATCAAAATTTAAAAAACACAGTCCTTTTACGTAATAAATTTGGAAGGAAACTATCAGCTCACTTTTTCATCGTGTTTACAATAAAAAAATAATAAAAAATTTCAAAGTTTTTTTTATTGCCAAAAAAATAACTTAGAAATAATAACAGATTTCTTGCATCTCTAAAGCCGTTAATTTTTTTGATACGTTTACGAACACATGTATAAGACTCTAATATTATTAAAAAATTATCACTTTTTAGAAATTCTCTTAAAATAAAGATCTTAAAATGAAAATTTTATCTTTAAGTAACCTATAAAAAACCATATTCTGACAGTTCAACTTTGAAAGTACGGCGATTGTACAATAACTTGATTAAACTGATGTAAACCACACAAATAACATGGTAAATATATCAATTATGTGAACAGAAGAGTAAATTCGTCACTACAATAGAAATTATTAAGTAAAATCACAAAATTTTCGATATCCCGCCATAAAACACACCGAGCTGTTTTGACATCGCGGGCTGTCGCGGGCCGAAGAACTAATGCATAGGCGCGCCAATAATGCCCCTTGCGGAGAAAAATTAAAACAACTTTGTTTCCTAGTAAATTAAAACCATATACAACGTTGTCACATCTTCAATGCGTTTTAACAGCGTGACCACGTAAGAAACGTTATTGGTAATAAAACGTGGTTTAGTGTATACGAGGTTTATTTATGTTATTGCAATAACACAGTTAATCGGTCGCGCTGTGGTTTTTTTTAGTAAGGCTGTTGAAGTTTTAAGGCCCTATAATATATGTTATTTTTGAAGATAATATCTATACATTCCCCATGCCTCAATGCAAATTATATGAAATTCCCACGACAGAAAAGATTCGCAAAGTATGGTTAGATTTTTTTTATTTTCAAGTCTGTTTCTGTTATTTTACAAGTTATATGTACGAAAAAATTCACAGTGTTTCTTTAAATGCTGTTTAAGACAGCCCTCAACAGATTTTTGCTCTATTTTAATAATTCTTGTTTTATTAAACGTTTTTACAATTTTCGCACCGATTTTATCGCTTTAAATATAAGCCCGCTCCTCTAACATTCGTTATTACATATCTCTCCATCTTCTTCTTTTTGAGCGCGGATACAGCGCTTTAACTTCTTTTTTCTTCGTGATTATTCTTTTCTTAATTCTTTCCTTATTCAAAATATATTGTCAATATTAATGCACATTTTCAAAAAATCAACAAAATGAACAAATTCTTTTGTATGAAAACTACGCTAATTAGCGCGTAGTCCTGCGACAGTTGCGCGAACACCATAGCATATCTCTTCTGTATATGAATATCTTTGGGCCAGCTTCTCTGAGCAAACACTGTAAACCTTTACCAATTGTACTTACAATAAATATTCCGTCGTATAAAACGAAACCTCTTTAAATCATTATAATAGTAGTATCAAGGACACTACAATAAAGTAAACCTTTTCATAGGAAAAAAAATTCGAAATTAGTGATTTATCATTAAGCATACTGTTATGGCACTTCAAGTGGCTAATATTAAATATTAGCAATGTAACGAAAATGACGATGTGCTTGCCTTTTTTATTCTTGGGTGATGTCAATAGGACTTAAAATAAAATATAGTGAAGGTTGAGAGGATATCGGTTGAGTGGGCATCGCGTTTGGGTTCCACCCAGGCGTTCCGTATTCGATTCGTCGGCTGGCAAGTCCGCCATTACGACTCAAGCAACATTTTTGGCTTAATGTGGTGATAGTAGGAGATTTTTAAATATTGTCGGGTTATTCGTAACCCGAGAATGTTTGTCTTTCTTTAAAAAAAAAAAAAAAAAAAAAATATATATATATATATATATATATATATATATATAAGTAGAGGCAAAAATAAAGTAATAAAGTTGGGTACCTACTTTGGGAAGTAGCTAAGCAGAGCTAGTTAAGAATAAGTAGTTAAGCTTTTTTCAAAATTAGAACTACATAGATTGAGATTGTTAAAACAAAAGAAAGTTGTCATGTTGTAGTCTTCTTGAAAATATAATACGTAATGTTTGTCCTGTTGTTTTCTTGAATAGAAAATAATACATAAAATTTATATTCTACATATATATGGAAACACTGATTAAGGATTGGGAAAAAATTCGGTTTAGGGGCGGCGTTCCTAGATAATAAAACTAGTTATTTTTATACTAATTATGGGCCGGAAAATCCGAATCTGAAAGAATTAGGCGTCGGAAAGCAATATTAACTGAATTACACGACTTTAAAATTTTCTATACACACACAAGAAAACAAGCCATTTTGAACGTATTCTGACACTACAAGTCATAGAAAAACAAGAAAGATGTAACAGTACAAAAAAATGTGCCGGCAGTGTTACCAACTCTCAAGTTTTCAAGTAGTTTAGCGGCTACGCTAGGTTTGTGTAACATGGTTTGTGCCCCTTTATACCGCCTGCTCGCGTCAAGGCAAGAAAAACATCCCAGTTTTCAAGTAGTTTAGCGGCTACGCTAGGTTTGTGTAACATGGTTTGTGCCCCTTTATACCGCCTGCTCGCGTCAAGGTAAGAAAACATCCCAGTTTTCAAGTAGTTTAGCGGCTACGCTAGGTTTGTGTAACATGGTTTGTGCCCCTTTATGCCGCCTGCTCGCGTCAAGGCAAGAAAACATCCCAGTTTTCAAGTAGTTTAGCGGCTACGCTAGGTTTATGTAACATGGTTTGTGATACAAAAGTGAGTAAAATTTATAAAAAATAATTACTTAAATTAGATTGTAACATTAATATTTACCAATATATTATACCCACCATGGCTGGTCATCCATCAATATAAAATAGTGTTAAAACACAAATACAATCAGCAAGGCACTGAGGGTAGGTAATCAGTAAAGAATGCCAAGTCAGAACAATGATTAATTTTATTATAATAAAACCGGCCCTTGGAACATTCTAAAATTTGCAATGAGACTCTATTAAGTTAAAATATAAATAATCATCAGGGGTGGCTGGATGCGTAATAAGTAACCAGCTGTGAATTTGATCTTAATTTCTCTGACCGTGTCTATCGGAAACTTGCAGGTACAATTAAAAGAAATAACTGATGGGCGCCTGTGATCGTGTAAACGAAAACATATTTATCACTCAGTAATCTCTAAACTAAGACTAAATAATATCTCGATCTGTTACAAATAAAATTTAATTCTCACGTCTCGAAGTCCGATCATGATGAACTGGTTTCCAGCCAATGACAGCCCGCTCAACAACACAACCTCCCGACCCGAGGTAATTCCGTCAACTGAACTCGAACAATCTCGAAGCTTCCCTGAGTTATGCGTGGATTATTTCGGTGCGCAATGCAGCCAACTCTCCCATGCAAAATTGCGAATACGCAGGCCACACCGTTACAAGTTATTGATATTATTGCTTAATGGCAACACTTAATTTTATGTGGTGTAACATCTTTCTTGTTTTTCTATGACTTGTAGTGTCAAAATACGTTCAAAATGGCTTGTTTTCCTGTGTGTGTATAGAAAATTTTAAAGTCGTGTAATTCAGTTAATATTGCTTTCCGACGCCTAATTCTTTCAGATTTTGATTTTCCGGCCCATAATTAGTATAAAAATAACTAGTTTTATTATCTAGGAACGCCGCCCCTAAACCGAACTTTACCCAAGGATTGTATAGGAAAGATTAATTCTATAAGCTTTTTCAATATGTTGGGAAAGGGAACGGGTCACAGGTCTGCGCATGGCCTGATTGGGGGTTTTATATGGCGTTTAACCTTGGGTAATTAATTTTTGAGAGCACTCGATAAATTATTATCAAATGAAATCAGAAATTTTCCTTAATCTTACTTTACATTTTTTGGAAAATTTTTGGGATTGGTGTCCACGGCTATTACGAATAATTTTTAGAAAAAAACTTTAGATTCGCCTTAATCACTATAAAAGGAAACTTATTGCATCACGGCTGGCGGAAAATAATGCATTTTAATTTTCAATGTCGTTAAATAAAATTTCACTTCGCGAATCAATCTACGACAGCCCGCCCGCTGCCGCCCGCCATTCTGTCACTGTTATGTTGTTGGTATCCCTGACCTCACACAAACGATTGTAGCCGACTTCGTGGGATACATGATGGGCGCGTAATTATGAAAAACAGAATTAATAATATAATGTAAACTTTACTAACTTATAGCCAATCGTTATTTTATGGTAATAATAAATATGTACGAATAGAGGTTTGTTAACATTATAAATCTGTTTTTCATAATTACGCGTCTTATAATGCTTGTGTATGTTACCTTTACTTTAAAAAACAGCCTACGTTTTGAATGGTTTGTTTGGCTACGTAGGGTTTGTGTAGCGGGCTTGTGTATGTTATCTTTACTTTAAAAAACAGCCTACGTTTTTGAATGGTTTGTTTGGCTACGCAGGGTTTGTGTAGCGGGCTTGTGTATGTTATCTTTACTTTAAAAAACAGTCTACGTTTTTGAATAGTTTGTTTGCCTACGCAGGGTTTGTATAGCGGGCTTGTGTATGTTATCTTTACTTTAAAAAACAGCCTACGTTTTTGAATGGTTTGTTTGGCTACGCAGGGTTTGTGTAGCGGGCTTGTGTATATTATCTTTATTTTAAAAAACATCCCAGGATTTGAATGGTTTGTCTCCATTCCAGCACCTACGCGCCTCATTATTTATCCCACGAAGTCGGCTACAATCGTTTGTGTGAGGTCAGGGATACCAACAACATAACAGTGACAGAATGGCGGGCGGCAGCGGGCGGGCTGTCGTAGATCGATTCGCGATGTGAAATTTTATTAAACGCCATTGAAAATTAAAATGCATTATTTTCCGCCAGCCGTGATGTAATAAGTTTCCTTTTATAGTGATTAAGGCGAATCTAAAGTTTTTTTCTAAAAATTATTCGTAATAGCCATGGACACCAATCCCAAAAAATTACCCATTTTTTTTACAATTTATTATAACAGAATAGTCTATTGATTTTTATCTGAATACTGATTCGAATATCACGAATAAAATTGGAATGTTGTCTTGTTGATTTTCACGATTTTCTTTAGTTCTATTGCTTCTGGGTCTGTACGGTGATTTAAGGACTATAATCATGATCACAAATCATATGTCCAACGAATAAATTGGATTGTCAGGATCAAAAATTCAATATTTTGTTCAGCGAAATATCACTTTTGCACTTATCAAACAGCATAAGTAAAGTAACAGATCCTCGTTTCTTTCCATATGGTTTTACCGCGAAGTACTTCATGAAAGATGTCCAAGGGGAAAGAGAAACTGCAACCGTTCAGATATAAGTGAAAATGCTTTGTCAACTAAAAAAAAAACAATACACTTTTTGAAACCACGTCCCGGGCTGCGTTATTTAATGGTACCCACCAAGCTACTCATAATAACTCTTTGTAGTACCATGCAGAAGGAGTAAATGAAAAGTACAAAACCTGTTTTTTTTTAAATACAAAAATACAGTCTCTGCTACCACAAGTGTAACATTACGTATTTACAAAAACGTACATGGTATCTACGTAAAAATTATCTAATAAGTTATATTACAATAATTCAATTAGTTTTTTTTATATACGAATTCACAAGAGTTGCAATTGCTCCCAACCGTCTGGAACCAGTGAGATTATAGAATCCCCAATTGGGGTATTGGAGGGGACCCTCCACTTTCCCAACGGCGTTATAAGGAAACATATGGTTAGAGGGGACTCTACTTTTTTTAAACGAAGCTACATTTATTTGAACGACTCTAGACCCTCCAATGTCCATGCATACGGGGTTAGTAAGCAGTATGCAAGTACTTACATTAACATTATACAAAAGATAAATAGAAGTAGCAGCCCGTGGAATATTTCTTCTGAAATAGGTAACATCAAAAAGAGATAATTGTGTTAGTAAAAGAAAAGAAAAATAAAAATAACGGCTATGACCAGTCGAAGAAACCTTCTGTAAATAAAATAAGTAATGAGGAAAAAACAGTTATATGATTATGTTATAATGTAAGTAATTACTATAGTAGCGGAAATAAAATAAAATATATTAAAAAAAGCCAGAGCAAGTATTCCATAGACCACCGGGCAGCCCCAATGAGAATGCGTATAGCTATCGGCCCAACCGCAGACGATGTTCGAAGTCCGCGTCCTTTAGCCGGTTCCCCGATTTTGCCTCGAAGAAATGTACTTGGGAGAGAAGGGGAAGTTTTTGAAGACCTTGAGGAAAGATGAGCGTCGGGTTCCAATTGGGGTATGTTGTGAGGCTGAAGATAACAGGGAGGGGAAGGAGATGGGGAAGGGTACCTGGGTATTCAGATCTGGTTGCCAAAAACCGCTAAAGCCATTTCAAGCTAACCCTGCACAAACCACGATTGCGCCCCACGGTTAAATTTGGCAGCCATCTCTGGTCTGGAGCTCCACAATACCTGAAAAAAAAACCCTTGACTCTGTGCAGAAACGGGCGGTCCGTTTCATAGATTTTCCTAACTTGAAAAACGGATTGCAATCTTTAGAGCACAGGCATCGGGTGGGAATGCTATCTTTGTTCTGCCGCTTTTTTAATGGAAGATGCTCCGTGGAACTAACTAGCTGGTGCATAGTCGGGAAACATGCCAAACGCGTGCCCAACTTATGTACACGGTTGACATTTCTCACATAAGAACGGTTCTTGTGTCATCCTTCCTACAACGTGGGTCTCTTCAAGACCAATGTGCATTCCTTCCCCTCCTGAAAAAGACCCTTCACACAGCATCTCAGATTACAAAGGCCCTGAGAGAAAATATTTTCCTCAGGGCTTCCCGTGTGGAGTTGTAAAAAAAAGCTACGTTTCACTCCTGATTTGTGGACTTACACGAGGGTGAATTAATTGTGAAATAACACAAGTTAATAAAATATGAAAAATATATTTTGAATTTAATTTTTTTTTTTTTTTTTACAGTGAATACCGCACAAGAATCTCAACTGCTCCCGTCTGGAGCCAGTGAGACTATGGCATCCCCAATTGGGGTATGTTGTGAGGCTGAAGGTAGTGGGGAGGGGAAGGAGGTGGGGAAGAGGAAGGTTGGGAAGTACCTGGCTATTCAGATCTGGTCACCAAACACGGCTAAAGCCATTTTCAAGCAACGTTTCAATTCTGAATGGTGGTCTTACACCAGGGCAATACTAATAGTATCTTCCACTCTGGAACATGCCGCAAATATACTATATATTATTTTAAATGAATTAATTGTGAAATAACACAAATTAATCAAATAAAATTTATTTGCGCATGCCGGGTTCGAACCCGCGACCTCCGGATTGTGAGTCAAGAGTCTTACCCACTGGACTACGGAGGTCGTCCAGTGGGTAATTAAACTAGCGCCATCTACCAAAGAGCAGATTATG
Source organism: Limnephilus rhombicus (assembly GCA_929108145.2). Taxonomy (NCBI): domain Eukaryota; kingdom Metazoa; phylum Arthropoda; class Insecta; order Trichoptera; family Limnephilidae; genus Limnephilus; species Limnephilus rhombicus. Next base: position 23,385,908 of record OV815295.1, on the reverse strand, counting down.
AATTCTTTTAAGTATCACCTCAAATAATTAGAAAAAAAGACTAACCACACCTATTATTTCATCATTGTTCCCTTTTGTCTGGTTACCTAAAGAGTGTACCCTTTTTTTAGGTCAAAACTGGACTTAACCAAGGTAATATGTTTATGAAATATGTAGGTACATTGTTTATTGCTTTATGAAGGACCAAGTATCAAAATAGCTTTATCTCTGTCTGTTTCAGGCATTGATAAATATCAATTGTTTATTTCTTTCATTTTCTCCAAAAACAGACATTTCAATGCTTTTGGCGGGAAAGTGGCAGCCAATAGCGATCAATCAAATATTTGAAAATGGAACGGGGATACCCCGTTTGCTAATGATGACAGCAGGATAAAAGAACAGATATATCAACATCATCTCCATTAAAGAATCTGGAGCGGATAGGATGGAATAAAGTACTTATTTATTTGTTTACCGGCGGAAGAAAAGTTTTCCACAATAGGTGCATTGAAAGAAATCATCTATCAATATATTAGACTGTTTATTTACATACAATAATCCTATCCTACTAATATTATAAAAGCGAAAGTTTGTTTGGATGTACGTTTGTTACTCTTCACGCAAAAACTACTGAATGGATTTTAATGAAAATTTACAATAATATAGCTAATACATCAGAATAAAATATAGGCTATAGCTCAGAGCTCTGGCATTATGAAATTTGTATAAAAAATTGCAATAGGTGGCACGATTAGTAAGATATCTATAATCCTTTTTTCGATTCAAATTATTATTATAATTTTTTTTTATTCCTTTATTTTTCCCATATTTTACAATTTATATTTACATATTTTGAAAATCATAAAAAATAATGTGGGAACCCGCTAAGGCGCAGCCTGTGCGTGGGTAATATAGTTAATATAAGTTTTATTTAGTACCTGGGAAAAAACAAACAGGGGTGTATATAAAGCAAAAACAAAAATAGTTTAAACAGTTTGTACAAAAAGTGTATACAATAGTGTACGGTTAAATACGTGTAAAGTGTAATAAATGATACATTGTAATAATAGGTGTAAAGTTTGTGAGAAAAGTGATATAAAACTAAATAAATAGAGTTTTTACATCTGTATGGTTTAGCCATAATTTTAACTCTTTTATGAAATGCGGAAGTTTAGTTGCAACTTGAATATGTTTTGGTAAACTATTGAAGGTACGAGGTCCGATAAAGCTACTGTGAGTTTGCATTTGTTTTGTGTATGTTTGGGGGGTATAGAATATTAGGTGAGTACTTCAAATAAATGCGGGAGGGGAGAGGGGGAAGGTGGAGGGACGGAGAGGGGGTGGGAGGGGGGAGGTGGAGGAGGTGGAGTGGGAACCCCCATATAAGCCGCGCTAAAAAGCTAGTTTATACATATACCTTAAAGATAATTGTTTTTCCCTTACAATCATCATGAAATTATCTTTAAAAGGGTGAGCTGTGTGGTAAAGAGGAAACTCCGCAGCGTTTTGACTACACAAACGTATTCCCGAAGTTCCTCTTTGGATGAAACCGGTCAGAAGACATTGCGTTTGGGTCCCACCCGGGCGTCGTGTATTCGATTCCACGGCTGTTTAAGTCCTCCATCATGACATAAGCAACATTTTCCGCTTAGTGTGGTGGTAGTACGATTTTTTTTACGATTATTTTGTCGCTTACTGATTGTTTTGTTTTGTATACAGTAGAAATAATACTTTACGTGAAACAAAAAAAAAACATTTATACCTATATATCTTTAATATATAAAACAAAGTCGGGTTAGTTATACTATTTATAACTCGAGATCGGCTGCACCGATTTTGATGATCTTTGATTTGTTGCATTTGTCTCCGCCCCGGATAACAGAATAACTATTAAAACATCGCAAAAATTCACGAAAAAGAAAGTTATGAAGAAAATTAATATTTTCATACATTTTGTATGGAACGAATTCTCACATTTTGAAAGAACTGCAGCGATATTGTGATAGGTATAATATTTAACTGTGTGTGAATTCTAAAAATTCAAAAACGTCAAATGTCAATGTGCTGATTGTTTTTGTTTTGTTCTTAAACATATAATGCTGCCTTTCTTTCTTACACACTAAATGTCAACAGTCGTAAAGGGAACAAATGGTGAACGTATGTCTGCACAACTCCAGGAAAACAGCCACTTCTTTTCAAAACATTCAACGTGCATTGTGACGTAGGGTACCTATTGCAATTCGGTGAAGTCAATCAAATACATCTGCAAATTTGTCACAAAAGTCAGCGATATGGCGGTTTTTGGCGTTAAAACTAAAAATAAAAAACGATGAAATCACACGCTATCAAGTTTGTGAGCTACAATGAGGCGATTTGGCGTATATTCTCATTCCCCATTCATGAACGACATTCCATTGTTGTATATTTGGCGATGCATCTGGAGAATGATCAACGAGTTTATTTCATTACATCGATTGTTGCCAAACGTGCTGAAACACCTCCAGCAACAACATTGACCAGTTTCTTTTCAATTTGCCAATGCGATCTGTTTGCCCGGACGTTGCTCTACTCTGAGATGCCACGTTATTACACTTTATCGAACGCTTTGTCGAAGAGTTTTCTACGTCGGAAGCATGGCGATGTGGTTACTGATCATCGGGTTGTGCGTTGATGAAATTAATTCAGCTAATTAGTTAACACAAACAGTTATTGATTCTGAGGCGGTACGAAGTTCGCCGGGTCAGCTAGTATTAATATATATTATAAAGGTTAATGTGATTTCCCTTTTTTTCGTTTCGCATAAAGTAATTAATACAAAATTTATAAATTTTGACAAATCTATAAAATTTTATTTTATTAATTTGGTATTATTTATATTATAATTATTTGGAAGCTTTTAGGTGCAAATTCAAAGCATGGTGTTATATATTTCTACCACTGTTTAAATCAAGAATATGATTGCTTTGACTGACACTGTTTAAAACCGTCATACAAAAGTCAATAGAAAAAAATTATTATGAGTTAGAAAAAAAAAGTTACTGGTGGCCGATGACGTCACATGGCTCTTTATGTCAAGAGTGTTTTAATGGGCATCAAAAAATTAAAAATTAAAATTATTATAACTATTAAAACTAACTTTAAAAACAAATATGATGCCATTCAAATAAGAATGCCGTCTTATTATCTAAACTAATCTAATATATTTATAAAACAAGTCGGGTTAGTTACACCATTTATAACTCGAGAACGGCAGGAGCGATTTTTATGATCTTTGGTTTGTTAAATATATCTCCGCCCCGAATTGCAGAGTAGCCGTTAAAGCATCGGAAAAATTCACGAAAAAAAAAAGTTATGAGGAAAATTATTTCCCTCATACATTTTGTATGGAACGAATTCTCATATTTTGAAAGAGCTGCATCAATAATATAATATTGAATACGCATAATATTGAATAGTGAGTGAATTTCAAAAATTCAAATGTAAATGCGCTGATTGTTTTGCTTTTGCTCTAAAACATATAATGCTGCTCCTCTATCTTACACACCAAATTTCAACAGTCGAAAATGAGACAAACGGTGAACGTACTCGTATTCTATAAATATCGAAAGTAAGAAAATCAAGTAAGTCGAAAAGTAAGAAAATCAAAAAATATAAACCAACAAACTGACAAAACAAAACACGGACAGTTGCGAATCGATAATAATTACTTCATTGGTTACTTTTTTTACATTTACTCCACACAGGGGGCCCTGAGGAAAATAATTCCCCTTTGGGTCTATGTTATCTTTGGGGATGCTGTGTGGAGGGTCTTTTTAGGAAAACAAGTAGATGAACTTAATAAAAAAAATGAATTAAATTCAGATAATGAGTTAACATACCAGTTATTGATTTTGAGGTGGTGCGAAGTTCGCCAGGTCAGCTAATTGTTTTATAAAAATGGACTGGAGTTATCTTATTATGAAGTCCACGTCAGTTTTTTTTAAGCCGCATTGTGAATCCATCACTTTATTGGTTGACAAAATACATCACCCTAATTCTGTTGACGGCAGTAAGTTGAAAACCTTTCCTGCACAGTCCATTAAATTTCAAAATCAACATCACAATAGAAAGTCCGGTGCGCCTGTGAAATGAAATCTGCATGTGAATTATACATTTTTGACGCAGCCAGAATAAAAACCGCACATTTTCGACCAAAATTCATATATGTGAGCCAATAAGCTACAGGGGCCGCGTTTCTATTAAAAGCAATATTTTTGTCGATGCAGAAGACAGTGGTATTTTGACATTGATGACTGAATAACAAAAACATAAATGTACAAATACGGTTAGATATGAATTGAGATTACACGATCAAAGTATTATCGAAATTATTTTTTGGGTTATTTTGTCGTGCTGAGATTACTCCTTCTTTAGCCCACGTTTTGAACAGTGTTACAGTGTCCATCACAAGGATAACACCGCATAATACCCCAAAAATAAATCATAATGAGATTAATTTAATTTGAGATTTTCATAACCAAAAGTAATATTGTGATTATTTTTTGGGTTATTGTGCCATGTTGCACTTCCTCCTTTGGTCTACGTTTCGGACAACGATGTGGAGTTCCTCATCAAGGTAGATGATAAGTGCGTTGTCTTAACTTCGAAACATTGGCTAAAGAAGCGCAATAGGACTTAATGACCCAAAAATAATCACGAAAATACAATTTAATGTAAATAAAAAGAAAACACTTTGTTTACGTCACTTTATTATTTCTTCCGTCTACCGGTTTCGGTACCTCCGTACCATCATCAGGACTGAATATAAAATACTGACAAATACAGAGAAATATACATACATATATATATATATATATATACAAAATGTAAAAGAAAGAGACAGTAAAATAGAGCGGGACAGTGCGTCAGTTGTGGGAGGGAAGTGGGGGAGGAGCGATTGGGATAACGGGAAACATACTTATAATATGGCTGAATGTTAATTTAACTAACTTAACGTTTGTCCCGCTCTATTTTACTGTCTCTTTCTTTTACATTTTGTATATATATATATATATACATATATATATATATTTCTCTGTATTTGTCAGTATTTTATATTCAGTCCTGATGATGGTACGGAGGTACCGAAACCGGTAGACGGAAGAAATAATAAAGTGACGTAAACAAAGTGTTTTCTTTTTATTTATTTAAAATGTCAAGTCACAATGTGTTTGCTTCTTTTGAAAAACAATTTAATGTAATACGCCATTACATTGTTTTTTTTTACATTTACTCCACACAGGTGGCCCTGAGGGAAATTATTTTCCTATTATATCATCTGAGATGCTGTGTGGAGGGCCTTTTTGAGGAGAAGAAGGAATGAACATTTGTCTTGAAGAGACCCATATTGAAGGAAGGAGGAAACACAGAGGCTCAACACAAAAACGAGTCAAAGGAGCGACCCGTTCTCACGTGACAAATGTCAAACGTGTACATATATTGGGCACGCGTTTGGCGTGTTTCCCGACTATGCACCGGTGCCAAAGGGATCATTGACGCTAGTTCCTCGGAGCATCTTCCATTGAATAACCTAAAGAACAAGGATAGCATTCCCCCCCCCCCCCCCCCCCCGACACCTGTGCTCTAAAGATTGCAATCCGTTTGTTAAGTTAGGAGAATCTGTCAAACGGACCGCCCGTTTCAGGTTTTTTCAGGTATTTTGTTTGTTTGAGCAGTATTTAATTAAAGAATTTATTATGCATAATTATGAGGTGATAATTTTTTTTAACCAAAACCACGAGATTTTGCATTACTTCTCATTGCATCGTCTTAAAAGAATAAATGCATGAAGATTTCTTTGTGTTCACTTGCACTTAAAATTCGTGATCTTTCTTCCCACGGGCGGCGTAAGGTTACATTTCCAAATTTCCAAAGCCTTTTCAGTAAATGACTGCAACAAAGCCTCCTGAAAGACCATAAAATGATAATTAGCCACCACAGACCCAGCGGACCAAAGACTTTGCCCTAATTTCCGGTAGTAAAAATAAAACGCATCGAGCTAAGTGACTTGACGAAACATTATTTGAATCACTCTATTCTTAATTACCTCCCTCCGTCAGTAAATTACTCTTCCCGTTGATTCTCTCTGGTAATATATTCAGTATTCAGTTATTCAGGCCTGCCAATTCTCTGAAAGAACTGAAGATAAGAAATGAGAAAAGTTTAGTGTGGTGTGAGCATGTCCGTGTGCCCGAATTAAGGTTCCTTTTTTTACTTCGGGTTAATATTTTCAAAACACTTTCTCAAAGATTGCCTAAAAGTTTGGAACAAAGGTAATGATAGGGCCTTTGCCGGTGAACTCACAAAAATTTGAAGTTTTTTGTTGTGAATACCGCACAAGAGTCCCAATCCTTTCTGAAGGGGTGAGGCTGTGGCATCCCCAATTGGGGTATGTTGTACGGCTGAAGGTCATTGGGAAGGGGAAGAGATGAGTGGAGGAAGGTGGGGAAGTTCCTGGCTATTCAAATCTGGTCACCAAACACGACTAAAGATCTTTCAAGCAACTTTTCAATTGTAAATGGCGGTCTTAAGTCAGAGCGATACAGACAGTATATCCCACTCTGGAACGTGCCGCAAATATACTATGCATAATTTTTAAATGAATTAATTAAGAAATAATTATAATAAAACGTTTATTCATCAATAGATTTTTTTACAATACACATTTTTTTTTCTTTTTTCATTGATTCCATTGATGAAAATGTCACTGCTCAGATAAAATTCAGGATTTCTCCTGGAAAGCAGCTGGTTTTCAGCAGTGCCTCCATTAATGGGATATGATTCCGCGACTTTCACAATCCGCGACAAAAATAAAAACATATGCAATTTCTTTAATTATTTCAGTCTACCTATATCAGAACGTATGTAGGTACCAATCTATCTGCATTACATCCTTTTTTAGGGTTGTCGTAAAAAATGCTTGCGAGTGATGTCAATACTTAATGTAACGGCATATCAATAAAAAATCGGTTTGATTACTAATATACAAATATACACATTTTTTTTATTCATTGAATTGTAAATTACATAATTTTGAAGGTTTTTGACCACCATGCTCGGCACATGCCCATATTGTGGTGATCGATTTTATATACAGTGCATTAACAATATGGAATATAAAAGAACGTAAAAAAATATAAAATAATATAAAATTACATAATATTAAAGCATATAAAATAATATAAATGAATATAAAAGAATATGAAAGAATCACGTAAAATATAAAAGCAATAAAATACCTTTTTTAGAAAGAATATAAAAAATATATTAAATCAAAGAAATACTATAGAGTATGCAAATAAGAAAAGATTATTATAATACGAAACTTTATAAATATTGTGTACATTAAGGTGGTCCAGGCCTGTATAGTAATTTTATTTTTCTCAAATATAGATGTAGCCACCCGTTTTATTTGTTGCACCTATCATTCCCATTATGTGTAAAAAATTTCAGCCCCCTATCTCATATACAAGGGGGTGCTCATCGAATTAGAAGTTTCTGACAAAAGTTCTGGATTTTAGGTAAAACACGTAATTTAATGAGATAAGTTTTAAGATTTTCACGGCCAAAAGCATTTTCGTTATTTGTTTTTGGGGTGTTATGCCGTGTTGCGCTACCTCCTTCTTTAGCCAACGTTTCGGACATCGTTGGCTAAAGAAGTAGGTAGCGCAACACGGCATGACACCCCAAAAACAAATAACGTAATTTAATGTTTATTAATATTACAAGTATTTTAGTCAAATAAGTATACAACGTATTTAAATTTGAACAAAATTTGGTAACAAAAGCAATAATTAACATAATATTAGTCGCAATCTTTCAAAACTATATTTGTTAACTCCATTTTGAATGTTTCAGTAGAAACGATTTTTTTGTTTTGTTCAACGATGTGAAGTAAAAATTGTTTTTCTTCCTCGTTCTTAGTAAGTATCGTGTTTTAATCTTCAAATAGTGTATCAGAGGTGATAAAGCCGTAAAGAGTGATGATGAAAATATGAAAAAAAATATTAAATAGGTTACGTAATGTTAGGTTTTTTAATTATTTTTTCATAGTTTTAATGACTTTTCAAAAAAGAGTTGACTTGATTCTGAGTTGGCACGGAACCATAAATTCATATTTGAACTCCGGCTAACAATACTGTCATAGTTTTTTATCAGTTACCAATTTTGCCTGGACCCCTTTTTTAGTTCAATTGCTTACAAAAAAGGTCTAGGCGTCGTAAAGTCAATTGCAATTCAAAGTGTATTTGGCGACATCAGTTTTCATTCAAATTGGTATAGATCACACTTCTAGAATTTTTCTGTCCAGTGGCTGAAAGTCTTGGCGTCCCTGTCTTGCAAAGACTGTAAGATGCAATGTGAAAGGGAAGGAATAATGAGTCGAGGTTTCTAAGACAGTGATGTGCACAGTCATATTTCAGAATTACGTAAAAGTTTTCGAGTTTAAAATTATTTAAAGTTTCTTAACAGGAATTATAGCGCCTTCGTTATTCTCGAAAATTTCTTAAATAATTCATATTATAGTACAAACTTTATCGTTGTTAGGCGGAACTAAGAAAGTGAGAATTTTTTAAAATACACATTTTTTAAAGAGAAAATTTTAAATAAATAAATAATTTTCTACACTATAATTTTTCTTCTTCGCGAGTTTTTTTAATTTGTTTTGATAGGTTCTTCTACTATGGAATATGCCGCAATTATACTATGTATTATTTAAAATGAGTAAATAGCATGTATCATCATTTACATTTTTATTTAAATACGCTTAATCTAATCTAGGTAACTTCTTAATTTCACTAGAAACAAAGTTCTTCATTTGGATGCCTTCATACAGTAACCAATTTTTTATTATTTGTTCAATCTTTTTTGTCCAATGGTTTTCTTTCTGTCTTATATTGTGCGTGAATAAGTCTTTATTTTATATCTAAAGTAATTTTTTAGAAAATAGTTATCTGTACATCAAAATTTAAAAAAATTGTCCGCAGAAAATTCTTTGTTACGTTCATTGGTTATATTTGGTGGATTAAAAAAATGTGTCTACTCTATTCTGGATTATTTTATTTACTAAGATAAAGAATACTAGTACCACTTTTCCAAATGCGTGGTGCAATATCTAATTGTTTTATAAATAAATAAAATAAAAATTTAAACCGATTTTTTTCCAAATTCATCCAAGGGAAGACAACAAAAAAAGCATTTAAGGCAATAATGTTTCACATGTAGCAAACACTTTATGAGGATAAAACAAGTTAGTTTTGAAAACCGCTTTATCTTTACATAAAATTAAAGTCTTCCGCCGCGTCTGTCTGTCTGTTCGCGATAAACTCAAAAACTACAGAACGGATTTTCATGCGGTTTTCACCATTACATAGATTCACGAGAAAGTTTTAGGTATGTAATTTGTAAAGGTTATGTGTAAATTGATTGAAGTACCTATATAATATATAAAGGAGAATGTCTGTATGTGGTGGACGAGCGGGCTGGCAATCGGGCGGTGTGGATTTGTTTTGTATGCAAATGAAGGTCACAGTCTACATTTGATTTCGAAAACTCTGTGTAAAGCCCGAGCATCGCCGGGGACTTCAGCTAGTTGTATATATCTTTAATAACCCAATGAAGGTTCACGTTGAATCGAAACCGGTTGGTTTTACATAAAGCATGGTGTTTTCTCTTTCTAACACCCTTTAGATCATATTTCTTACCATAATAAAAAGGGAGACGAAACGATTTTTATAAGACCTATATCGGTTGTTCTGAAAACCGAACAAATTAGCCTGAGTGGAAAAAGTGATATACAAACGAAGTTATTTTATTCTACTTACAATAATGTATTTTATTTACATTAGCCCCCCAGGGCCTACGTCATATTTGGGAATACTATGTGGCGGTTCTTTTTAGGTAACGGTAGGAGAGTAAGTTTTGGGAAGGAAAAGGGTATGAGAGTGGATGGCTTTTGGGTGTCAGTGTGTCCAGGAGTGACGAACGTATAAATCTATTTCTCCTGAGAGAGAGTCCTGCTGGAGAGGTCAAAAGATCTCCCTCATCCAATATCTCCCGACCCAGCCTGCCACGCCGTTAAACCCTGTGAAACCCAGCATCCCTGCTAAGTCATCAAACGCGAACCACTTAGGGTGACCTATGGCAAAGGTGTTTCAACGTATATGTAAATCCTTTATGTGATCTAACAGCAAATTATTATATTATGATAAACGTCGGGAAAGTAATATGATTTTTAACTATACTAGATCAGAAAATTTATTCAAATGCCGAATCAAATTGTAGAATTTTCATGCCGCAATGCCTAACGCATTACTGTGGGTACGGATTTCATAAATCCACTAAATATCTACGCATTCAGAATATCATAATAATTCAAGGACTAGATCAGGTTCAGATCGCCAGAGTTGGCATTCCGGAGACGTGCCGGCACTGGAATTCCCCGAACATGTTCTATAAATCTTTCACAATATTCCAAGCGTCGGATGAGTTATTATCCAGTGGCGTGCGGAGAAGCCACCAAAAGGGCGACACTTTCCATTTCTAAGACATAAGATTATAGAGCTGTGAGATTACCACCAAGAAATTGCTACGTTAGAATTCTGTATTTTAATTAAATACTTAAATTTTTACTTTAATTTCAACAAATGTAACTAAATATATATATATATTAACATTTGTATATTGTTTTATTATGCATTATGTACTATAGGATACTTATGTTTATTGATCTTCCATATTTATGTGTATTATTTTATTTTATTTTTACGCTTGTCTTTTATATTTTAGTTTACATGCATTAAACAGTAAGTTTTATATTTCAAAAACCTATTGGTGAACATTATTAATTGGTCTTTCTTCTGTCCATGTCTTCTGTATATTATATTATTAAGACTGTTAACGTTCCTATAGTAAATAAATAAATAAAAGATAAATCAAATGGCTTTTTAAAGCCCCCCTCACTGTGCTGAGGCGGATCAGGTTTTATATACCTACTTTTTGATTCAATTTATTTCTTTTTGGTTTTGTGCTTAGAATAATTTAGTGGATCATCACCCCTACCATAGGTCACCCCAAGTGATTTGCTTCGTTTGGTGGTTTAGCAAGGGTGGCCGGGTTCATGGGATGGGTTTGTCTAGTTTTTGGGGGCGGATGCTTTTGCCCACCTACTGCGTGGTGGGCTAGATCGGGAGAGACTTTGAGGGAGTCCTTTTGACCTCTCCGCCCGGACTCTTGCGGCCCATTGCTTTGCACAGCAGTGTAAGTTCCTTTGTCCAAAAGCAGTTTTGGGGTATATAAAATATATACATACACAATTTACTTTAAAGCTCTTCAACCGGGCTCGAAAAGAATAAGATGGAGAGATACGAAATTACGAATGTTAGAGGAGAGCGCTAACATTTACAGCGACAAAACCGATGCAAAAATGTTTAATAAAACACGACTCGTTTAAAATAGAGCAAAAATCTCGCGTGCATTATCTTAAACAGCATTTAAAGAAACACTGTGAATTATATGGCATGGCATACATATAACTTGTAAAATAACTGAAACAAACGTGTTTATAATAATTTTTGGAGCGTACTTTGCGATTTTTTTCTATCGAGGGAATTTTATATAATTTGGCGCGGGAAAAGTCTAGATATTATCTTCAAGAATAACATATATTTTTTTAAAGCTTTAAAACTTACCCTGTGTAAAGGAAATATGTAATAAATCGGTAGAAATCCGGGTTGCGGGCCCTTAAGTATTACGCGATTACTATAATTTTATTATTTATTCTTAATATGCATATGAGAAAATGGCCATATGTTAATCTGCTTATACGTATATTGAATTAATAATGTCAAAATTAATGGTAAAAAACGTTTTTTAAACCTCTTTAATTTTATAAAACTCCGCTACCGCGATTGTTTACTTTCCATGACAAAAAAGGATTTTTTTTCATTTATATTAGATTATTTTGGAATGGGTCCATTATGTATCTTTCAACAAAATTATTTTCCAATTTTATTAAACGATAGTTTGAAAAAAAAAACAGTGTATGCTGCCTTCTATAATATTGTTTTATTGTGTACCTACTTGAATAATACACACATACAAGTAAGTTCATTATTAATCACCATTAATTTTTTAATTGCGGAAATTAATATATTTGACGAATAATACAATACTTTGGCTATCCAACTAGGAAGAATTTCCCGATGTAATATATTATAGTGTTAATCAAAATCAAAATTAAAAAATTGAGAATTCTTATTTATAGTTGCATCTGTGATTATCAAGTAGGCCATATAAAACATGCAGAAATTGAACATATTCAATGAAGACCGAAATAAGTAGCACGTTTTCACGCTTGTATGTGCGTTTATAAAGTTTGCGTTTTTGAATTTTTTATTTTGAAATGTACCATTAATATGGAATAAATGATAAAATATATTTGGAATAATTGGCTATATAGCAATATAATTCGGTATTTATACAGGGTGTTAAGGGACCTACTTGACTTACTTTAACCAGTGATTCCTGACATTATTTGGAGTAAAAAATGTTAAGGAAATTTTGGTCTCCGGTGACTTTTTTTGACGACTTTTTTCTTTTTTTTTCAATTTTTTATTTTCTTCAAAATCAAACATGTCGTCACTGGTCACTCAGCCGGGTATCCGACGAACCCCTTACCCCGCCTCCAACTGTTCAACAACTACCATTTTTTTATGTTTTTGTAGAAAAAACAAAAAAAATCAAAAATGTCACCGGAGACCAAAATTTCATTTACATTTTTTACTCCAAATAATGTCAGGAATCACTGGTTAAAGTAAGTCAAGTACGTCCCTTAACACCCTGTAAACAAATTCGGAAGTAATATATTTTTTTAATGTGGGCGGGAAATTTCCAAATCGAACGCCCAAAAATTACGATCATCGGCGCATTTTATTATCGACGCGATCACTTTGGTGGGTAAAAATAAAAATAATCCTAACTAAATGTTTTAAAAAATATGTATTCCACAATAAATCCTTAATTACTCGTACCACAAAGAATGTCGTTGCTAAAATAGCCCTTGATTCTGAATATTTTTTTAGAAAACACATCATAATCGAACGACTAAGTAAATTTATGCATTTTTCACATTTACAGAAAATGTTCACTTTAAAACAACTTTTTTTCGGGTGTTTTTAAAAGTCTAAAGAAAACCAAAAAAAAATGTGCGAAAATATTTCAAAACATTTTTTCGTAAAGAGACAAAAGTTGTTACTATTTTTTCTTTGAGTGTTGACATTTTTGAGTCAACAGCGCAACTAAGCCTCTGTATTATTAAATTCGTTAGTGTCCTACATTCGAGGGAACGTGCTTCTTTCTCTAGCCTAGAACATGAAGAAAAAGATACATAAATCATTCGTGTTATGTGTGTCGTCGCTCTTGCGAGTTGTTCCTCATTTGTTCGACGTCAAAAACAATGTGCGGGTGTCGAAGAACACAAATAATGGAGTTACCATTGCAAATGTTAAACATTTATTATTCGTCTTGGGACTTCGTGTGACGAACTTTTGAGAATAATAAATTGATCGATTGGTTTGTTTTAGGAGCAGGAAAGAAATTCAATTTAAAAATACTTTACAGTTAAGTGTTGTTAAAAGACGATGCCACAAACAGCCCCATCAAGTAACGCCCTGGTTAAACACTATCATTCACAGACCATCATTCCGTCTTCACCCCCAGGGTATTTTGGGAAGCGGGTATGGGTAACGCCGCCCCGGAAACCATTTATCGGTTAACCAACCCATTTGCCACAGGTCACCCCAATCAAGTAGTTCGCTACGTTTAGTAACTTAGAAGGGGTGCCCAGGATCATGGTGTGAGGTTTGTTAAGGTCTTGGCGGTCGATGTGTTTACCCACCTGCCGCGTGGCGGGCCGGATCTAAAGAGACTTGTTGAGGAGGGCTTTTGACTTCTCCAGCTAGAATCCCTCGACCCATTGCCTAGCACCGCAGTTGAAGGGTTGGATTCATATGTCCTGGACACACTGACCCTCAGATTCCTACCCACCCTCGTATCTGTTTCCTTTACAGAACGTCCTCTTCTTCCTTTTCTTAAAAAAAACCTCGACACACCTTCGTTCTCAATTTAAAAACTGCACGTTCTCATGGACTCCACTCTACGATACCTATAAACATAACAATAATTTCCACTTTGCTTCAATAATAGAACGAGCTAATCTTTTTAAACATTGGCCCTGAGGAAAATAATTTCTCTCAGTGCCTATGTCATCTTTGAGGAAGCTGGAAACTTCATCCCACGAATCCGGGCACCTCTGCAAAGTCACGAAACCTAGAATTTGGGAGGCGGTTACCTTTATTGGATAACCAATACCTCTGCCATAGGTCACCCCAAGTGGTACGCTACGTTTGGTGATTTAGCAGGGGTGCCCGGGTTCATGGGGTGAGGTTTATCTAGGTCTAGGAGGCGTATGACCAGGACACACTGAACAAGATTCCTACCCACCCCTTAAACCATTTTCCTTCCCGGAACTCTCCTCTCCTTTCTTTGCTAAAAAAAACGCTCCACACAGCATCCCCAAAGATGACATAGGGCCTGATGAAAATTATTTTCCTCAGGGCCTCTTTTGTGGAGCTCATGAAAAAAAAAGAAAACTGGGGCGACCTATGGTAGGGGTGTTGGTTATCTAATAAGTCACCTCCCAAATTAAGTCTTAACCGGGGATTCAAAAAATTGCTCTCGAAATATAACGTCTTCACTCTCTCCAAGAGGTGAGCGTGCTTGCCGTAATGACCCTGTGTAAAATCTGCAATTACTTTATCGACCGACTTAATTCAAACTAATAAACTAAAAATATCACCCAGAACAACTAGGATACGACTTATTCCACATTAGAAGGAAGTGCATGGACGGAAAAAAATCTAAATTTTTAAATATGAGATCGAAATCTATATCAACAAAATCAATGTAATAAAAAGTTATTGATCACAAACGATTTCAAAGGGAAAATATCCATTGAACGTTCGATGTTCAACAGTAAAACTGCGTAGGAATTAACGCCGCTATAAAGGGACCGTTTCATGCACAGAAGCGTCGTATAGTTTATCGATAGGGCCTGTTTTCGATATGCCCTGGCAGGGCATAAATATTTACGGGGAATCGATAATTCAGAGCAAAAGTGCCCTCGAATTCCCCATAAAATCAACACTAAATCTACCCGCTCGAGGGAACTGACGGAACACGAGTTGCAATCGCGGTTTTATGGCATTTTAATTGTAATAAGATAGATATAAGAATCGTAATTTTTTGAAAATCGTTTTATACTCTTAATACAAGTTTTTCTGATACTTATTTGGTTTGGAAAATTCACATTTTCTCTCAACTTTTTGGAATGATAAATATGATGAATGCTGTGTGGAGGGTTTTTTTAAGGAAAGGAAGGAGAGAAAGTTCTGGGAATGAAATGGGTATGAGGAGTGGGTAGGAATCTGGGGGTCGGTGTGTCCAGAAGTGATGGACTTATGAATCCATCCTTCCAACCGCGTTGCAAGGCGATGGGTCGAGAGATTCCGGCTGGAGAGGATAAAAGACCTCCCTCAACTAATCTATCTCGATCCTGCCCACCACACGGCAGGTGAAATACATCGGCCGCCAAAACTTGGACAAACATCTTCCCAGAGGTCACCAAACATAGCGAACCACTTGAGCATGATGACAGATGTGTGGGTTATCCAATAAATGGTTCCCGGGGCGGCGCGGCGGTACCCATACCCGCCTATCAAAATATATGCATAAATTACTAAAAATATCACGTTTCTTATCGTGTTAATTATGATTAGGTACTTTATTTATTTCCACGTATTAAATTGCGCCTTATTTTAAGACTTATTATTAAGATTTTCGGAATTCATTATAGATATATTTTGACAGAAGTTTATTTGTATGTTATTGTAGTGTATCTAAAAGCTTCCTTAATCGCATAGATGGCAGTACTAAGAACTGTCCTAAGACTCCGCTAGATGGTATCTAGCTTAGTTTAGGCTTTGGGCAACAGAGGACCCAACAGCTCAGAGGCAGTCTTCAGCAGATCTCTCACCTGAGATTCCAATTAGCCAGTTCCTATGTAGATAGGTCGACTATCGTGGTCAATACTGTATACGCGAAGTATCAACAAAACAGATTTATACGAAAAGAATATTATTCTACCCATTGAATATATCTCCTTCCAAAGTGTGTTGGAGTACTGTTGGTGAAACACCTAAGTTATCATATATATATTTTTTAATTATTTTATGAGAAGAAATATGAGATTGCTTAATAGAATATTCAGAAGGCTTTCTCATATCACAAAATTTATTCCACAATCTCTGTTGTCAGTTTACGTATTCGTAGTTATTGTTAAACGTCAAAAAATTGCAATCTGCCTTTAAAATAATAACATATATTATATTTAAAAAAAATCAGAATGTGCAATTCACACGCGGTAGAAGTGAAACTTTCAGAAAACTAAAGTAGACAAGAGTGGGGAGACCACGAAGCACTTATCAATGTGAAGGAAGATTTTTACATATTTTTGTCGTCGTATTCCAGTGCACCTTTTTCTATACATTTGGTACAGTATTTGTGTTTTCTTTGCCTGTTAATTTTGGAGTGGTTTGAAGATTGGATATGGATTTTACAAAAAAATATATATTTTTTGAATTTACTAGGATTTTAACCTTGGTCCGCTGAATATCTGGCCGCTAAGGTTTGTCAGGCGCTTTATACCGCTAGACCAAAAGAGACTTAAGCGGGACCATGGATGACCCTGTGAAAAAAAAAATATATTTATATATTGCTATATCATTTTCTCGCTGGCTAAATCCTAAAATGAACGACTATCTTTTTATCTCTTCACAACGGTGCTAAAGAAATATTCACTTCAAAAATTGAAATTTTCAGCGGAATCGAATATAGCCCCGCGTTAAATAAATATTTCGGAACAATCCATAGAATAATAATTACGACGAACCAATTTTCCAAACCATTAAAATGAAAGGCGATTTATTGCTTTTCTTCTCGGAGGCGAGAGCTGTTAACAGGGCGACTTTAATTGAAATTTTTATTAATCGTTTCTAATGTTCGGGAAGTTGGTTGTATTGGTGAAATATTTTATTTTGTATCGAGAAGAGAAGTGTGATAAAGCTATAATAACTGTATCGACTTCTGGGTGTAATTTATTGTACGATTTATTTTTTATTTTATTTATTTATATCTATATATTACAGTTTACACCTTATTGTTAACATTTTTACATATGTAATATCTTTTGAAAACATTTTTACATATTAATATTACATTTCATTATGTTGTGTGTTAGGTAGGTTTGAGAAGGTGAAACTGTTGGTTGGTAATATTGTATGTTTCGTGAACACCTCACTAGGAGAACCTGTGCTGAGGTGTTTATGATTAAGTGTGACAGGTACAGGTATTTATGTGTTGTAGTAGAAAGTTAGTTTTTTTTTCTTTTTTTTACATTTTAATGGTAATTGTACATAGATTACTTAGAAGAAAAAAAATATATATAAGGTATATATGTATATTATATGTACATATGAATAGTTGGTAAATTCTTGATAGACATGTTTATTTATTTTACACTTGTTATAGTTTGGTTATGTTTGGTTAGGGATTAAAGTATTTTGAATAAAGTGAATATCTTGATTTTTGATCCAGGCTGTGATATGTTTTTTGTGGATGTTTGTAGATGTATTTGCAATTAGTTGTTGTTTCAGAGTAATGGGCATATAATTAAAAAGTTTGGTTGCATAATACTGAAAATGTCTTTGTCCGTGTGTGGTGTGTGTTATTGGAATGTTCAGGGTTATATTTGTTAATGACCTGGTTTTTATTATTATTTTGGGTTGAATTGGAATATGGAGTTTGTTTTAGAGGAAGTATAGCAGAGCAGATTTGGCATAAAGTTGTTTTATTGACAAGAAATTGATTAAGAATGAAGATAGTTCTACAATTAACCTCTATAGTCTAGAATTGTAGGGGTCCCACGCGGCTCGTGACTTTTGGGTGTGCTAGGGGGTTATTACTAAAAAATGGCATTACGGATGTCGCCGTAGGCGAAAATTTTTTTTTTTTTTTTTTTCAAAAATTAGTTTTTGTATGAAAATTTTTCAGGAAATACGTGCGGCGCACGGCCAAACTGAAACGTCCTGAAATTTTTCATACAAAAAAAAAATTTCAAAAAAAAAAAAAAAATTTTTTTTTGGCTACAACAGCATCAATAATGCCATTTTTTGTAATATCAGCACTCTAGCACACCCAAAAGTCACGAGCCGCCACTCCGGTCCACAAGGTCCGGGACCTTTTCCAACTTTCTGCGACGGTATAAGAAAATTACACGTCAAGTCCCTATTTTCTCAATAAAACGTAGATCATTTAATTATTTTGATCAACTCTGTAGCCTCCAAAGTTCCTGCATACAACGTTTCTTAGTATCTCGTCCAGTTGATTAGTCAGACATCTGTACCCCAACCACCAAATATAAACACCACCAAATTAATAAATCATAATGCAGAAAAACTTGTAATGAATAAAAATAAAAAGGTTGATGTTGTCAGGGTCATAAGTAGGATATTTCAAAATGTCATACTAATGTGGCGGACCGTTATGCTTCCCTGTATTATTTTATAGCTTACTAGCGAGTTTCCGGCATGTGTTGCTAACAGGGCTAAAGAAGTTTCACTTCTAAAATTCTGTGAAAAGTCTTTGTGATCAAGGTCTATTTTTGTTCTGTTTTAAACCCACGGCTTCTGAGTCCTCCAGGATCGTGATCAAACACGGAGGTCAGCGTTGTTATGTAACTAGTAATAAGCCTGTTCGAGTATGCGCGTACCATATCTAGCACACATATATTATATTACTTCACAAACCTTGACCCCGTTCATACTACAATCTAGTGAGCATATCGGAAGTGCGCCCCTCTGTTGCACTTAGTATTAACCTCTGGTCTTGAGACCCTATGTAGACTCCCGAAAATGACCCTTAATCTGTGCAATATCAGGTAATCCATTAGAAAGATTCCCTTCCTTTGACCGATAAAATTAACTCTTTCGAATACAATACAAATAAAGATCTCCCTATTGATAGCTGACCTACAATATAACTGCGAACCGAAAGAAGAATTCGAAAAATTATCGATGAAATTATTTCTTTAATGTAAATTTAGTAGCAAGTAGATTGCGAATCAAAATATGACTGCAATCAATCATTTAGAATATTTAATCAAAATAAAATTTGGCGTTTCAGTGACGCAACTGTGGGGATAAGGGACATTGGAGGCTGGAAGGGAATCTGACTCATCTGGATTTCTCACCGCGCGTGATATTATATAACCGATAATCACTTGGCCGAGCACATGCACAAGTCTCCATTTGAATCGATGTTGAACTAAGAGATCAATTTCTATATAAGTTGATCACTGCATTGGTTGCTAATAGACTTCTTTAACAGTGATCTCTCGATGAATGCATCGAGAGATCACTGTGGACCAGTGCACAGCACATAACACACTGAATCTTCCACGTGTAAAATGTATGGGTACAGTGATTGAAATGTATTGCAGATCGATGGCTTTATTTGTATTTTGAAAGTATGGGGTTGGTTTGGATTCTTAGGTTATCTGGAAGAAGGTTGAAAATTTTAGGAACTAGGAAACTAAATTAATTTGTTTAGAAATCATTTAGACGAAGCATCGAATTAGTTTTGTTAAAAATTGTCTATATCAATCGTAAATGTGTTTACCAAACTATGTAGGCGAGGAATAATAAATTGGCGAGTTTGCTTCGTAACTTAATTGTGAATGGTTACATTGAAAGAGGTCATTATGCCTAGTGCGTCAAGTAGGTATTCTTAAGTTGATTAGAGTTCGCAATAATCGAACTACAAATTTATATTTTCGTTATTTTTTTGTGGGGTGTTATGCCGTGTTGCGCTACCTCCTTCTTTAGCCAACGTTTCGGACATCGTTGCAGTGTCCATCATCAGGGCAGATCCAGCAGATCTATCGGATCTACTGGATCATCATCAGGGCAGATCCAGTAGATCCGATAGATCTGCTGGATCTGCCCTGATGATGGACACTGCAACGATGTCCAAAACGTTGGCTAAAGAAGGAGGTAGCGCAACACGGCATAACACCCCAAAAACAAATAACTAAAATGCTTTTGGCCGTGAAAATCTTAAAACTTATCCAAATTTACAATTTAAAAAATGGATTGATTGAGTTTCGCTTATATTGTCTTCATTTATTTAAATATTACAATTTGAGGTTTTACTCATAAAGTTAAAATAAAAATAAAATATTTATCCCAGACTTGCAGAAAAGTCAATAGATGTCGCATATTAAATAAAATGGATAAAGATTTATCCAGACACTATCTAGAGAGCATTTAGTTCGGATTTGAATCTTGCAATCATGCATAAAAGATGGTTGCCAATAATATGTGCGTTAAAGAAAATGAAGATAATGTAGGTGGTTCTTAGTCGAAGTATGGTACAGTTAAACATGACCGAATTTCATATCGACACCGTGGCGCAGTGGTTAGAGCGTTTGCCCGGAAAGCAAGAGGTCCTGGGTTCGAGTCCCAGAGGTGTCAATATGTTTTTCTGATTTTACTGTTTCCAGATTTTCGATTGAGTTTCGCTTATATTGTCTTCATTTATTTAAATATTACAATTTGAGGTTTTACTCATAAAGTTAAAATAAAAAAATTAAATTCAAAAAAAGCCCAGGTCACTGTTTTATTTTATTTATTTTTTATTAGTAGATAATAAGTTATCTGCGTTTATCCGCCTTTTTAACTCGAGCTCTGCTCTTAAAAAGGGTGTAATACGTATTATTATTTAATGTATTTTAATAGAAAAACTTTATTTCTTCATGTAATTGATACCATTATATTATATTAAATAAAAAATAAAAATAAATAAAAATAAATATAATATTTCGATTTCTTAACTTAAATACAGAGCATATAAAGTATACCTAGTAGTAATATTTTTAATTTTGTTCCAACATCTTAATTTAAATAGTTTTTTTTAAGATAATTTAAGATAAGGTTTTTATATTCTTTTCCGTTTTAAGGTTATCTGGAAGGAGATTATAATATGTGAACTGCCTCGTGGCCAATACTTTTCATGCCACTTTCAGTCTTCACAGTATTTGTGTACAATTTATTATGTTGTCTAGCATAATGTTCGTGTACTTGTGATGTTTTTATAAATGTTGTGTTCCTTCTTTGATCGTCATTTATTTATTATTGAAACTTTTACCTACCTACACACGGTAGAAAATTAAAGAATCTATCTTGGTCTAGTGATAACCTTGATCTTTATATTATGTTTAATCTCCTTATATGTGTAAGCATTGATTAAAAATAATCCCACCCCTAGAAGAGGTGCGTCCACCACAAAATTTTTGTGGAAGTCACTGTCGCAACTTAACCATAAATTTTTTTTTTAGTAATTTTTATTTTAAGAAATTTGAAAAACTCAACTACCATCATTACGTGATGGAAGGCTTAGCTGGCGGTGGAATTCAACCCACAATGCCTGGATGTAAAACCCGATGAATTTTTCAACTCGGCAACTAACCGGTTGATAAAGTATGAGAGGTTTATGTTGAAGTCACTTAATATTTCCACCTCAACATCACTTCACCAACGGCACCGCACGAATGACAATAATATAACAAAACTCCCGGACGACCCAATTCAAAAATTAATATAACTTTCTCGTAACTTGCGAATGGGTGAGTTTTAATACCATTCTTCAGTCCCTACTCTTTATTCTTAGTTTGTAATACGAAATATCCAAGACGCGACGAGGTTCTTTTATTTTAATATTACAACACCAGTCGTCATTGAATGCAAGAAAATAAGGAACTTTACTTAATGACTTACATTAAATGGGAACGTTATTATTGTTTTTTTTTCACTACACTTTTCAATTTGGCACCGCCACCCCGGGAACCATTTATTTGATTGCCACACTCTCCTCCGAACAGGCCCTCCTCTGATATTGCACTGTGTAACCCTAAGTGACCAGCTTAGGTATTGGGGCTCCATCGAAGCCAGAGTAAAGTTAGCCTCCCAAAAACTGGGCCTACTGTACAGGGCCCGAAGATACTTTAATAGTACACAACTACTAACCCTGCACAAATCATAAGTGCGCCACACGGTTGAATTTGGCAGCCACCTCTGGTCTGGAGCTCCATAATACCTGAAAAATACGCTCGACTCTGTGCAGAAACGAGCGGTCCGCTTAATAGATTCACCCGTCTTAACAGACGGATTGCAATCTTTAGAGCATAGGCGTCGGGTGGGAATGTTATCCTTGTTCTACCGGTATTACAATGAAAGATGCTCCGAGGAACTAGCGTCATTGATCCCTTCGGCACCGGTGCATAGTCGGGAAATACGCCAAACGCGTGCCCAACATTTGTACACGGTTGACTGGCGGCGGGCCAGATCGGGAGAGACTAGTAGAGGGAGACTCCTAACTTAGACATCTCCAGCCGGACTCTCTCTACCCATCGTCTTGTAGCAGCCAGGAGGGACGGATTTACACTTTCGTCATTCCTGGACACATCGAGTTCCAGATTCCTACCCACCCCTCATATCTTCTTCCTTCCCAGAACTTCCAATCCTTAATTTCCCCAAAAATACCCAAAGCAGATGTAAAAAAAAGTATGTTCGTCACTCCAGGACTCAATGAACACCAGATTCCAAACCACACTTCATACCTATCTGCTTCCCAGAACTTTCTCTTCATCCTTTCCTTAAATAAACCGTTCACATAGCATCCCCTAAGACGACATAGGCAATCAGAATTGTTTAATTTTATTTTACCGAATACCTAATACGTTATCATATTTTATTTCTTTTAGATTTTTATTTACTCTCTAAAATATTATTGTACTATAGTTCATGTAATATGGCAGACTGGGGTCGCACTATCCTCCCAGTCCTGCTGAAATAAAAACTTAAATTAATAAAATAAAAAAATAGGCCCTGGTGGAAATTATTTTCTGTGCGGAGCTAATGTAACAAAAATAGTTAATAAGAAATGTTCATAATTTTTAACTACAGACATAATATTATTTCAATTTTAAAATAATGTCTCTTTTAGCCACCTGCAAAGTTAAGAGCGTCAATCAGTACCATGGTTTCCAACACTTAAAATAAGGTCCCCATTAAGTCACCCAGGGTCGTTCGACATATTGTCGGGATATAAAGGGTAACTTATTACTCCGTAGGATGAATTCCGTGGTGGGTGGTTTCCGCTTTCCGTTTTCGGAAATCAGATCGGGTGAATGACATTACGGACATAATGAAACCTGATCCTTTTCACCCTCATTTGGAAAGAAAACTACCCTGGAAATCTCAGCATGTTTGAGATTTTTCAAAGGGTAATATAGAGACGATATTGGTTGTTGGCGTGGATATAACACTACAGAATCAATACTGAAAAAATGATCTAAGGATTCTTTGATATCTTCATATATCGGGATGCTGTGTGGACGGTTTATTTAAGGAAAGGATGAAGAGAAAGTTCTGGGAAGCATAAAGGTATGAAGTATCGTTCGGAATCTAGTGTTCATTGAGTCCTGGAGTGATGGACATACCTTTTTTTACATCTCCTTTTTTTTATGAAATTAGGGAAATAAGATTTTAGGGAAATTCATTAATTAATTTTTATGAAATAGATTTTAGGGAAATTAAGGATTCGAAGTTCTGGGAAGGAAAAAGGGTAATGTAGGATCGATAGTGGTTGTTGGTGTGTATAGAACACTACAGAAAAAAAATGTTCCAAGGATTCTTTGATATCTTCATATTATCTACATAAATATCACTACTACTATCATTTACTGGATAAACAATACCTCTGCCATATACGATTTTAGGTTTTCACGGCCAAAAATATTTTTTTATTAGTTTTTGGGGTATTATGCCGTCAGGGCATTATCAGGGCACATCTGCCTGCCCTGATGATAGACACTGCAACGCTGTCCGAAACGTTGGCTAAAGAAGGAGGTAGCGCAACACGGCATAATACCCCAAAAACTCTGCCATAGGTCACTCCTAGTGGTTCGTTTAGTGAATTAGCATTGAAACTGATTGCGGGAGACCTATTGACCTCTCTAGCCGGGATCTCTCGACTTTTCGCATTGCACTGCAGTGGGAGCGATGGATTATTAAGTTTGTCACTCCTGAACACATCGACCTCCTGATTTCCACCCACCCCTCACACTTTGTTCCTTCTTTGATCTTCCTTTCCCTAAAAATACCCAACATACAGCATACTCAAAGATGACATAGGTCGTGAGGGAATTTGGAGCTATGTGGAGCTAATGTAAAAAAATAAATTATCATAAGAATAATTCTGAGGTAATATTAATAATTGCATAGTTTGTAGAGCACCGTTTTTCAAAAATCACCTCAAGGGCAAGATCGATGGAATATATTAATAATTTAACGTCTTAAAGAACTTCCTCTTATTCCTTTCTCTCAAAAGATCCTCCACACAGTGTCCCCAAAGATGACATAGAATAATTTTTTTTACAATAGCTCCACAGCTATTGTGAAAAAATATATTTGATGACGAATATTTCGATCATGTAATTCAAAAGTTCTTTTAATCAATTTTTAAAAAATAAAATAATAAAATATATTTTTTTATATAGATTACAGTTTAAAAAATCACCTACATATTACAGTTATTTGATTTTGGAAAATATTTGTAAATTCGTGAAATAATCTTCAAACCCTAAACCCTTTTTTTCAAAACATGAGAAATGCGGATTGTTTCAAAACACATTTTACAAGAGATATGACAGTTTCGCCCTACCAAATATTGTAGAATTTTGGATGTTTCTAATCCGAACTAATCTAATTATTTAAATTAAATCTTGTCATGTTCGAGCAAAACTGAAGTTAACGAAAATGATAGCGAAAGTTGTGAAACTTAACGCACCGTGTTATTATAATAAGAGGTTGTGGGTTGACAGCAGTAAAAATCAAAATAATAGATGAGTTTAGTGACTAAATTTGAAGGAACGCAACCTTCGTCTACTGCGTCTCTTTTCCTTGAAACTATTTTGAGCTCTTCGAAATTCCCCAAATGGAGATATATTATTCCCTCTAACTCTGGACTATTGGGACACTATCGCCATTTAATGTATGCCCCCTCTTTTATAAACTAAGTTTATCTTTCACACCACACATAGAACAATAACATATAATATTCCCCTTTACCAACCTACCTCCCACACATTCAAATATTGCAGTCCTCATTCATTAACCAGAGGAAAATTATTTAATCTCCTTTCGCTTGAACGTTTCACCCATCCTCTACATCTATATGAAACTAAATTTTATGCATACATCATAATAATTGTTGCAGCATTTTCGAAACCACATTCATGAACTTTTCTACATTTCCTGGAAACAGTATTAACCACTTCAGAACATTTATTGTAAACACGTACACCGTACACGTCAGGCACAACCGCTAGTTTATAATAAAGCAAAATTCAAAGGACCTGCATTTGAAAGAACCACACACTGCGCCTGCGGTGGTAAAATAGATTTCAATAAACTTTCCTTATTAAAGAGTAATAAAATTCTCAGAAGTTTTGTATTTTCTCATGTTAGTGTATGGATAGATGTATAGGGTTGCGATGATTAGAACGATCTGCTGTGGACATTATTGGCATTTCACGCTTTTACCTAGTGATGAAAGGAACCAAAAAAACCTTACCGAGAGGAATACTTGTTTAATTATTTGCGTTTTTGAAGTGAAAACTTCTTTAGCATCATTGTGATTTGAAACTCGATGAGACGGAAACGATCGATACTAAAAAGAGACAAACACATGCATCTACAGGATATAGCCTGTGACAGAATGAGATAGCATAAAATTATAAAAATATTTTTATTTTTTTATTTTTTTAAATTCCTTTATTTTTCCCATATTTTACAATTTATATTGACATATTTTGAAAGTCATAACAAAGTGTGGGAACCCACTAAGGCGCAGCCTGTGCATGGGTAATATAGTTAAAACAAGTTTTATTTAGTACCTAGAAAAAAACAAACAGTGGTATATAAAGCAAAAAAAATAAATTGTTTTAACAGTTTGAACAAAAAGTGTATACAATAGTGTACGGTTAAATACGTGTATAGTGTAATAAATGATATTCATTGTAATAATAGGTGTAAAGTTTGTGAGAAAGTGATATAAAACTAAATAAATAGAGTTTTTACATCTGTACGGTTTAGCCATAGTTTTAACTCTTTTATGTAATGCGGAAATTTTGTTGCAACTTGAATATTTTTTGGTAAAATATTGAAGATACGAGGTCCAATAAAGCTGCTGTGAGTTTGCATTTGTTTTGTGTGTGTTTGGGGGTATAAAATACATTATTTTTTCTAATGTTGGTTCTGTTTACATTTTATT
Organism: Limnephilus rhombicus; assembly: GCA_929108145.2. Lineage (NCBI taxonomy): Eukaryota > Metazoa > Arthropoda > Insecta > Trichoptera > Limnephilidae > Limnephilus > Limnephilus rhombicus. The sequence goes on along the minus strand of OV815295.1, from coordinate 23,359,385 downwards.
CGAATTTTGTTTATGTTTTTAAAGATATATTTCATAGTTTGCAGTATAAATAGTTTAGGGAGACTGAAAAGTTTAAATTCTTTTTATAAAGCATCTGTCGAAAATGTTTTAATTCTATTATACCTAACTTTGATAATGTAATTTTGAGTTGTTTGTAAAGGTTTTATAAAAGTATCACGCGCACCACCCCATCCTATTCTTCCATACATGAGTGAAGATCGCACCAGAGAAAAATAAATAATTTTCAATTTGTCAATATATACTAGGTTCCAATTAGGGAATGCAATCTCGACTCGAGATCGCAAATTCGAGATCTCACGAGATTAGAAATTACAATCTCGCGAGATCTCGGAATTTTCGGGATCTCGTAAATTTTTTTATTTTTACTTATTTTTATTTTTATTTTTATTTTTATTTATTTTTTTTTTTTTTTAAAGAAAGACAAACATTCCCGGGTTACGAATAACCTAACAATGTTTGAAAATCTCCTAGTATCACCACATAAAGCCGAAAATGATGCTTGTGTTGTGATGAAGGACTTAGCCAGCCGAGGAATCGAACACACGACGCTCAGGTGGGACCCAAGCGCTATGCCCACTCAACCACTGACCAGTCAAAAATAAACCGGTTAAAAGAAAATATTATTTGAAAGAAAACAAAAACCTTTATTCTCAGTAATATTTAAAAATCGCCGATTTTTTCCAAATGTCCATTCATCCAAAGAGACTTTACGTAAACCTGTAGTTTTAATTATTCAACTTTAGAAGATCTTCCTGCACTTTCATTTTGAGCGTCGTTCCGTAATTCATCACAATTAGGTTAATTGTATTTGGTGAAGAAGACTTTTCATTTCCTCGGAAGTACAGAATACTCTGAACGGCAAACCATCTTTGGCTACCATTCGGGAAATCATTAACTCCTTTGTTACGTTAGAATCGGATGGAAAATAATCAACGACTTTCTTTTTCTTCTGTGGTGTTCGGTAATTTTTACGATCTTCTGGACCTTCTGGTGTAAATTGAGCCTCAGTATCAATAGGTGACCGCGCCACTGACGACGACGCTCTCACAGACGCTGATGACGTCGAAGGTACTGATAAATTATCGAAAACACCCGGCTCAGTAGTACTTGATGTTCTTCCGACTCCCCCATTCAATGATTTTGTGTTAATTTTGTGGATTGACATCATATGGACATGTTTATCTTTTGTAGACCCGGATGTAGTTTTGAAAACAGCTTTACATAACTTGAATTGAGCAGTCAAATTATTAACTGCTTTCTTGAAGTATCTCCATACCGGTAAACGACTGCTAAACTCAACATACACTTGATCTGGATTATTTTTCGACATTTTAAGGTATTAACAATATAAGAATTCAAAAAATATGTTTATTTAACTGACATAAACGTTAAAAAATACATAATTTAAGAAAAAGTAATGACCATAACTGCACAACTAAAACAACTCAACAAGTATATTTTTCTCACTCATTCGACACAGTTTTATATTATCTGTCCCGCTCGTCATCCGTCGCTAATATTCGTTAATAGTCGGGATAATTTTCTTTCTTCGATCGACACTCCCGCCCGACCGTCAGTCAGTCAGCGCACCACTCGCGCCTCGAGTGGACGTGTGTAGCATCGCTGACTACTGCCGCCTAATCCCATCGATCTCGAACGGGATCTCGTCAGATTATGCTTCGGGATTGACCCCGAAAAATGTCACGAGATCTCGCAAGATCGAGATCTCGCGAGATCGAGATCCCGCGAGATCGGGATTGCATTCCCTAGTTCCAATATAAAACATTAAATCCACAGTCTCACGTAAGTCTCCTTTGATCTAGTGGTATAAAGCGCCCGAGGAATCTCAGCGACCAGACATTCAGCGGACCAAGGATCGAATCCCAAGAAATCAAAAAAAAATTAGTATTTTAATTTTTATAAAGCCAAAATCCAATCTTCAAACCACTCCAAAATAAACAAGCCAAAGAAAACACAAAATAAAGCTTCATCTAGCGACTCCGAAGAAGAAAATAGAAATACTAATAAGATGTAGAAAATGTGTAGGAACAGGTTTACTGGAATTCAACGACAAAAATATGGAAAAAATCATCCTTCACATTTATAAAACGTGCTTCGCAGTTACCCCATTCTTTTCCTCTTTAGTTTTCTGAAGGTTTCACTTCTACCACGTGTGTTATTATCTAGGTCCTAATACAATCTTTGTACATACATTTATTATTAAAAAAGCTTTATCAGATTGAATCAATCACATATTTTCGTGATTTAAGTTTAAATTGGTTTATATTTTCTTCTAATTTTATTTCCTTTTGTAATTCGCCAAAGATCTTAATTGTTGGTCTCATCTGACCACTGCTATTGTTGCTATACAATTAATCATGCTTATCTCTATACTGTATTTTATGCAGTGAGTTTATATGATCACGTTTTATATTTTTACCCCTAGTTGGCTTTAAATAATCATTTTTAATAATTAATTTTAGTAAAAGCAGAAAGTGGAAGAAGAGATTATTTAGGGGGGCGTTGGATTGATATCTTAAAATTCGCATAATGGAAATAGAAGACCACATAATATAGAAAAGATTTCTGTTACAGAGTAAAACCAATTACAAAAGGTAAAAATTATAAGGTTTATTTTTTTTACTTAACTCTTCAACAATCCAAAATCCAACGAATAGGTATCCATAAATATGTATATATACAGCAACTGATTTTAAGTCACTAGAATGTTTGAAAATATTGTACATTTCTTTAGTAAGAAGCCAGGTAGAGTATAATTCGCCCATTTGGTCCCCATTGTATAAAATACATTCCGACAATATTGAAAGGGTACAGCACAAATTTTTAAGATTTGTTAACTTTAAGCTGAATATTCCAATTCAAAATATTAACTATGTCCTTTTGATGAAACAACTAAACTTAATTACGCTGTTAGATAGGCGGATCATTTCTGACCTTGTACTATTAAATAAAATCATTAATAATTGCATTGACAACCCTGAAATTCTCGCTAAAATAAAATTTTACGTACCGACCAGAAATACGAGGCAATGAGCTACCTTCTTCTGTGACAATTTTAAAACAAATTATGAGGCTCATACACCTATAAATAGATTACATCATTTTGGTAATAAATTTGGGAATATTGGAGACATGTTTGCAGATTTTGTATTAGTTATAAATTTAGTTATAGATTTTGATTTTAATTGATTTTATTTTTTATTATTATTTTAATCATTAGAATTGTGTACTACGTACCTGCCTAACTATTATTATCTGTCCTTGTAAAAGCCCACTACGGCGTAAATAAATAAATAACTCACCAACCGAGTATCCAAAATCCACAAAAGTATATCTGTTCACATCTCGAGGCAACTTCTCATGGTAAACAAAATACGTTCCACAGAATAAACTTTCCACATGTTACACGTCAAGAGTTGCTCCTAACTCTTCAAAAGTCGATTTTGTTATTTTTGTTATTCATATTCAGGGGTTAGAGTAAAGGTTGGAAAAAGCGGAAAATAAGGGGAAAAGAGTTTTTGTCACATTGTAAAATGTTAAGAGGAACTGCTGCGCGGCCCGTTTCGGTCCGTTTCATACAAAACTTTATTTTGTATTTGATGCCAAAATACCCAACCACACTGAATAATATTTGTTTTATTATTATCTAAATATTTATTTATTTATTAACGCCCTTTTTCGGGGCTTTTACAAACATTACATATGACTAATAAGAAATAAACAGCATTCATTGAACTCTCAGTAACAATGTTTTATATTGGTTTAAACATAGATTGAAGACGTGCACTGACTTGGTATAATTGTTTTCCTCCATTAGTATTCTTGGCAAAGAGGAATACATATGGTAGTTAGTCCCAGAATTTCTGCACTGAAATAAATCCTGACTTAGTGGAATCCGGAAGCTTATCAATTCTAGCAATACCGGACTATCAACTTAATCATTTAGAATTTTATATAGAAATACCAAGTCAGTGAAAATTCTTCTGTCTGACAATTTGAGCATATTCACATCATTTAAAATAGTGTTGTAGTTCAACATAATTGCTGAAATACCCATTTTAAAATTTAGAAAACGTAAGAATTTTTTTTGTATTCTTTCAACAGCTTGTACATGTATACTATAATGTAATTCCAGACGGGAGAATTGTACTAAGTTGACTTCTAACATAGGCAAAATATAGCAGTTTAGTACAATTTATATTGGTAAAATTTCTAGTTAGCCTAGTTATAAATTCCAACATTTTTAAGCCATTATTAGAGATTTCTGTTATATGATTAACAAATGAAAGATTTTGTAATTAAAGATCACTGGATTTTTTATTCGAGAAAATTTAACTATTTGACATTTTGAGATATTTAAGTAAAGTCTATTTTCATTACACCAAATTAACAATTAGTTGACATTATCTTGAAGAATGTTGCAATGGTAAATGTTTTGAATAATTCTATAAATTTTGAGGTCATCAGCAAAAAGTAAGATAAATACATCATGAAATATTTTTTTAAGATCATTTATAAACAAGATAAATAATATTGGGCCAAGGTGTGAACCCTGTGGAACTCCACTTGTTGCATAAATTTTTTCCGACAGGGAGGATTTTATTCAATTTGTTGTCTTCCAGTAAGATAGCTTTCAAACCAGGTTAATATGTAGATATCATATAAATATGTAGATATCATAATAAAATAAATATAAAACTTATTTCTACTTTAATTTATTGACCGTAACCGGTTTCAGCCTGTTAAGGCCATCTTCAGACTGGTAAAAAAATTACAAATGGGGATGATAAAGGTGAATTGTCGAATGCGGCGTCATACCTATTAGAAAACGAACACTTTGACGAAGACAGAGACGTTAAAATTTTCCATACTTGTAATAAAGGCCATAAACTAGACAGGCTAGAATCCTTAGAAATTACCTGCCTAACTAAAATAGACCCTAACTTTGTAATGAATAAATAATTATTATCATTTGCTAAATTTCCGTTTCTATATCCATTGTAATTTTCATCATATGTTCTAATGTGTATGTATAATATGTATTTAGTTTATATGATAATGACTAAAGACCAGATTATATGCATCAAAAACAGCCCAAAATATGCATGCAAATATGCAATAAAAATACCTAAATTATGCACGAAAATCCATTAAAAGAGCCAAAATATGCAACATGAAATAATACAGGAAGTCATATTTTGAAATATTTTATTTTATTTTAGTAATCTATTAGTTCTCAAGGATAACAATCGTATTTTCGAAAATATCAATTACAAAATGCATTTAACAATGAAATTTACAATTTACCTTTAAAAACGTATATGACTAAGTACTGTTCTAAATGTTTACGATCGCTTAATATATTTTTGTAAGCGGAAAAGGAGCGTTCTACGTCTACTGATGTGACTGGACAGAATTTAAATTTGGGTGCGATTTTTGAACTTATTGTGTCGGGCAAAATTTCACCTGCCCTGTTGATGAAGCTATCAATTTGGCACAAGGATTATTGTTCAGTAAGTTTTTAAACTTTTCTTTGCGTTTACTCGAGAAAAGCTCTGGTAAGGAGGAATTCATAAGTCGAATTTTCTTCCTAACCTAAATAGATTCAATCAATGCCAATTCACGAGTTTCAAGGTTTTTATACTTGCAGGTACCTATGTAGGCGAAATGAGTGCTAATCATAGCTAGTTTTTTTTGCACCGGAAAACTGCCTAAGCCTCTGCACTATCGAAGGATGGCCTCAAAATGTTCATGCGCACTTAGCCATCACGAGATCGAGCGTAAATATGCAAGATCTCAATTTTTTTGTTAAAATATGCATCTACCGCTAAAAAGGGTCTAAATATGCAAATGCATATGCAAATATGCATTTGCATATAATCGGGTCTTTAGTAATTACCATAATAAGATTATTCATATATTTTAACTCGAGTGTAAAACATGGGACCTTTCAAAATTCAATAAAAAATTCCATATCATCATAAATAATATAATAACGATTTGATAACAATAGAAATGAGGTCATAAATAATGCATATTATCTACTTGTAAGGTTTTTCCCAAACAATATTGAAGGAAGGCTACAAGCTCGAGATAATTAAGCCTACTGAAAAAACCAAAATGATTAGAAATTTGACAGCCAAAGACCACTTAGTAACAATTTTAAGAAAACACATATATTCGAACAAAATCATTATAGACCACCCCTCTCCCTCTCCCCCATATAAACCGTGAGTTATGAATAATTCGTACCAGTCTGAAGATGGCCTTAACAGGCTGAAACCGGTTAAGTCCATAAATTAATAAGTTTTATATTTGTTTCATTATTATAATATATAATAATGGAATTCCGCCATGAATTATCAGTCTCAAAAATAGTGTTAAGAATAGTTAGTGACATCTATGAGATAAATATTGTAATTAATTCCATTTGGTTAATTATTCTTAGTTTATGAGAAAAGTGTGCATATTAGAGACCTCTGTGGGAATTTTATAGAAGCTAGTGTTATCAGCCAACAAATTTAGGGCACGTGACCTCAGTGGATATTTGCTACTTGTATTGTTATTATTGTATTTTAAAACAGTCTGAAAGACGGTATTTTTATAGTTTTTAGTAGTATAAAAAGGGCTATACTCAAGAAATTTGTTCTCTTCCATTAACCCTTACCTAGAGTATAGACGCCGTACCGCTTGAGGCGGGGTCCGGGCTGAATTTAGTTCTAAAAGTGTTGATTTCATTATTGCTCAAAAAGTGTTTGTAAATAAAACGACTCTTCAATAAAAAAGTGTTTTACAAATAAAAAGTCCACCACCCTTGATGATATTGAAGTGATCCTAACAAATAGATATCGTTTCTTTCGGGTTTTATGTTACATTTGAGGATGTTTTGTGGTGGAGACGAATTCTCCTGATCTTCCTCCAAGTGATTTCATTACGCGCAACTCGATGTGAATTGATGGCTAACCGTGAATTAATGTATTTTCCACATTTAAATCACCAGTATTCTACTAGAGAAATAAAAATAAAATAGTGATATTAATAAATTAATAGTAGAACTTGGATATTATGCTTTGGATTGCGATATCGTTCTACTTCAGCTTCACAGTTGACGGCCGGCACAATCCAGCGGTAAGGCTCTTGACTAGCACTCCGAAGGTTGCGGGATCGAATCCCGGCGTGGCAAATAAATTTTATTTGATTAATTTGTGTTATTTCACAATTTATTCATTTAAAATAATATATAGAATATTTGCAGCACGTTCCAGAGTGGAAGATACTCTCAGTATTGCCCTGGTGTAAGACCACCATTCAGAATTGAAACGTTGCTTGAAATGGCTTTATCCGTGTTTGGTGACCAGGTCTGAATAGCCAGGTACTATCCCCACCGCCCTTTTCCCTGTCTCCTTCCCCTCCCCACTACTTTTATTTCAATTTTGATATTTTGTAAAAAAATATACCGTTGTTATTATTTATGTAATATACAGTCCCTTACTCGACAGGATCAAAATATTTTCCGGTGAAAAAATTTCAAACTAAAATCCTAAGCTAGAGAATGTTTGCCAAAAATTTGTATCGCAGGATAACTTACTCGTACCTTATTAAGATTTTTTTAGCTTGAACGGGGATACCTCTCGTGTGCAGTTCCTTCATTTATATAATGTGACAAGTAAATTAAAGCTGTTATTATAAAAAGCAACTCATCTGCATTTGCCCAATCAACGATCGAGTTACAAAATGTTTAAACGTTACCATTTGCGGTTATTATAATTTGTTTGCAACACAAGCATAGTTAAAGAATAAAAAAAATATTATCTATTACACCGATTTGCATATAGTGACAATCGTTGAGCAAGTTCTTCAGGTTTTTTTACATTGGCTCCACATAGGAGGCCCTGACGAAAATAACTTCCCTCGTAGCCTATGACATCTTTGGGAATTTTATGTGGAGGGTATTTTTAAGCAAAGGGAGGAGAGAAAGTTCTGGGTAGGAAAAATGTATGAGGAGTGCGAAGGAATCTAGGGTCAGTGGGTCCAGGAGTGAACGAATGAATCCATCTCTCCAATTGCGGAGCAAATCGAAGGGTCGAGAAAGTTCGTTTGGAGAATTCAAAAGGTCTCTCTCAACCAGCCTTACCCGATCCGGCCTGTCACGCATCTGGTGGGCAAAAACAGTCGCGCACCACTAAGGCATAGACGGTTGGTCACCTCATGAACCCGGGCAAAGTTGCCGGGGTGTTGATTATCTAATAAAATATTCTAGGGAGGCGGGGAATAGGCACCGCCTCCGGTATTATTAGGATTGAAATTGAAAATTGTACTTTAAACACCATAAGTGTTTTTGTTAGAAAATTTGTATAGATAATGGTCCTAGCAAAGTAGCAATTCCACAGCGAACCAAAAATATGATGCCCATAGAAAATATCCTTGAGATACGAGAATGTTCTCCGCCTTCAATTGCGAATTAACCCGCACGAGTGGTTCATCACCAGTTAAGAGCGTGCCGAAGAGGCAGTTCGGGGGATGAATGAAGTAATCGCAGCCTTCGGAGGCTTTTAAAGCTTTCAGGACGCCTCCGACCTACCGCCACACGTGTTTGTAAGTTTATGCAGTAACGTACTCTGTACTGTACAGTCCGCTTAGAAATACTAGAAAATTAATGAAATGGAACCAAAAATTACCATCACTCCGGCAACTATTTATTTATTTTATTTATTTACACATATACGGCACAATACGTGCCATTAACATAATTGACATACTTATAATAGTACAACATGAAGAATAACAGTATAAATGTTAGTAAAATTAAATTTAAGAAAAAAGGTGAAAAGTAAGGTAAAAAGTAGTGTGTAAAAACTATAATGTATAAAAGTAAATTATAAAGTGAATAGTATAAAATATAAAGTATTAAGTACAAACTATAAATTATTAGGTAAAAGTAAAAATAAAAATTTAAAGAGAGAAATAAAACAATAAAATGTAAAATATACAAATAAAAGTTACCTATCTCAAGGTTCCTACAACGATTTAAATATAAAAATATAAAAAGTAACAAATCCTGGATTATGTTAACGGATATGATAAATTTTACAAGTACCTATGATTTCTAGTGCATTGAGAACTATTGCGAACTCCTGAGTCTAGTCAATTTAAGAGAATTTAGAACTATTGTCGACTCACTTGGCATAAGGATCAATTTAAATATCACAATTCACAATCAAATTATTTACCATCCAGCCAATTCCTCACTTACATAGCTTAGCAAACAAATATACAATTGATATCAGCATTTTTAACGTCACCATTTCTATGTTTAAAATAAACTTAAACAATTTTCTCTGCGTCAACCGAATACTTCTGATAATTTCGGTTTTCTATTGTTATTATTATTTTTTTTTTTATTTATCCAATCGTAGACCTAAAAATATGTTAATATCACACAAGAGTTCCAACTACTCCCAACAGTCTGGAGCCAGTGATAACATGGCATACAAAATTGGGGAATGTTGGGATATCTGGATATTCTGGTCTGGTCATCAAACATGGATATAGCTATTTCAAAAGAAAATGTAATCAAAAAATTTAAACTTAATTCATCGTTAAGGCATAAATTTAACATCCAAATTCCTGTATTTTCAACACAACAAATGCACAATAATTATATTTACAATGGCATAACATAAATATTTTAAAAGCCTTCCCGAAGAAGTAAAACAATATCAGATTTCGAATCATTCAAGAAAAGGTCAAATTAATCTTTAAAAAAATTAACAACCATAACATCACCAATCAAAATGTTATAACTTCATTTAATGCCATATTAAGAGGGTATTGCCAGAGAAAACCACAAATATGTCATTTTTAAATCAGATTTTAGACGTATTGACTCTTTTCCACAAAAAATTATAAATGGATTTCGAAAGATTGTTATTTTATCTAGCATTCCGCATGTTCTAAATTTTGAGAAAAAATATTTATTTTTAGTATAACAAGGTTACACCACAGGTCGTTGGCAGATTTATTAAATTTTCAAAAAAGATTTTGAATTATACCACATCCATTTCAAATCATATAATCTTGTATTAGAATTTTAATTTTAGTTTAAATAAAATCATTAAAAAATATATACGTGCATGTGTTTCTTGACGAAAATTGGTCCGTTTGTGTATTTATTTGCGCACATACAAACTAATATATTTAAGATTTTTTTAACATTCTTATTTAACTTAGATATATTAAAAAATGATAAATTCTTATAATCAAAAAATAATTACAAAAAGTACATTATTTTAATAGTTTTATTATCACGCCTTCCAGCATTTTTGAATGAAGATATAAATTGAAGCAAATTTGGAATGAAATAAAATCGTTATTGAGTTATAATTTTAAAAAGCTGGTACGGAGAATAATTAAACTTTCTCATTGTAACCGCCCTGCACGATCGTAATAATAACTTTCGATAAAATGTGGATTTTCGTCCGCTGGCTGGTTAAACGCTCTTAAAATTTAACGTCACAACATCCTAGTACTTAACCAGCCAGCGGCCGAGAATTCAAATTTTGTTGAAAGGTGTTCTTACGATCGTACAGGGCGGTTCCAATGAGAAAGATTAATTATTCTCCATAACAGCTTTTTTAATTATAACTCAATATCGATTTGATTTCATTCAAAATTTGCTTTAATTTATACCTACGTTCAAAAATTCAGAAAGGCGTGATGATAAAACTATTAAAATTATGTACTCTTTGTAATTATTTTTTGATCATAAGTATTTATAATTTTTCAATAATGTCTAAGCAAAATAAGAATGTAAAAAAATGTATATTAGTTTATAAGACCGTAAATAAATCGTCCAACTGAAGTATATTTGTCACAAAACACTGTTTTCTAATGATTTTATTTAAACTAAAATTTAAATTCTGAAACATAACTTTCCTGGATAATTTATTGATTTATTTTACTGCATGATTATATGATTTTAAATGTGTTATATAATACAAAATTTTGTTTGAAAATTTAACAAATCTGCCAACGACCTACGGTATAAACCGTATTATGTCAAAAATAAACATATTTTGACATAATTTAAAATATAACATTACCAGATAACAAAAAAAAACAATCATTTGAAATAAATTTATACTTTTTTGTGGAAAACAGTCAATACGGCTAAAATTTTATTTGAAAATGACATATTTCCGGTTTTGTGTGGTTATTCCCTCTTAAGATTATATTTATTGTACACTTATGAAATAACTCTTACACCAAGCTCAAGAGCTGGCACTCTTAATTCACGTAGAAATCCATTAAAATATGTGTTTCACTTTTTTTCTTTGCTTTAATACGAGTATTATGTTCAATGCTGTAACAATGTTTTAAATTATAAACAACTAGCAAACCCGACCACACGTTGCTGTGGCTAACGAAACACAACGCCATTATCCAACCTTTATAAAATCCACATCACCCGCTTGCCAGCTGCCCGCTGCCTGAATTGAATATTTGAATTTCTCGACTTTTCTCTGCTATAATAAGCATGTTTTTATACATATAAACCTTCCTGTTGAATCACTCTATCTATTGGTGAAAACCGCATGAATATCCGTTGCGTAGTTTAAAATATCTATGCGCAGATACATTTTGAGCGACTTCATCAAATAAAATAATTCAAATCAAATACCTACTTACTCTAGACTCTAGGACATCTATTTTCCAATTTCTTCCGTAGAACGAATTTCAAAAGTGACTATAGTACGGCCCGCCAGCCGTTTTAAATCACATAAAAATATGTTTCCTTAAATTTCTAGGCTTTTCTCTAATATAATTTACATGTATTATACATATAAACATTCCTCTTCAATAACTCTATCTATTGGTGAAAACCGTATGAAAATCCGTTCCGTAGTTTAAAAGATTAACGCGCACATACATTTTGAGCGACTTCATTTTATACTATGTAATGATAAAATAAAAGTAACGTTTCGCAAAAGTAACGTTTCTGAATCCATTTCTTTTGAATCCTCTTAGCATTGCCGTTTAAAACTAGTTTTAACCATCGCATTGCCCTGCATTTTTCTAGACTTTCTTGGTAGACTGTGCACAGTACGGGGTTCCAAACTACTTGATAATCGCGAATTTTAACATGAATAGAAGCGATAAACTACTCCAAGTTGGGGAAGTTACGGCTTGTTTGGGCTGTTTATTTTCTGATGCCTAAAGCAGGCAGGTACTTAAATAGTTCGTGAATATAATGCTAGTAACCAGTTTGTAATACACCTTACATATACACAGGGTGTAAGAGCACGTACTCGAAGGATTTTAACCAGCAATTCCTGAGCGTATTTGCAGTAGTCCTGGGTCAATCGATCGTTTTACACGACCCGGGTCGCTCACGACCCACTAGCATCACGAGCGGGTCGCGAAGACCCGCTCTTTTAGCGACATAAAATACGAAACTCGATAATCGAGTTTCTCGCGCCGGTTGCCGCCTAGACCGTTCAAGTCATAAACGACCCGAAAAACACAATAAAATTGCTTTAAAGGTTGGCAAAAAAGGGCACACCAATAAAGTTACAAGTCAAACCTTGGAGATTAACAAATATTACTAATTTTATAATTATAGGAGTTCCTCTTATAAAAAGCCGACAGCAAACACTTTACATTTTTGGGAACTCACTTGAAGAAACCGTGGGATAATTTTATTTGCAAAGGAGAAACTACGTATAACTAAAATAACATGAATATTACGAATAAGTATTTTACTTACTAAATAGAAAAAATCGCATTCTGGAACGAACAAATACCAAGATACGCTCTAATTAAAAACGACTCCGTGTCTAGTTGAATATTCAAAAATCGAATATACCAAACAATCCCGCGATGACGTGACACACGGGCATAAAGCAGGATACTGTTACGTCACGCACGTGTGTGTTGATCAGCAAGCGGCGACCGAATGGGTCGCAGTTCACAGTTTGCAGTTCTCGCTGTCACACATGGACAACCGGCGACCGGTCGCGAGAGTGTCGTGAGTCTTGGGGTGCGGGAATGTGTTGTAGAGTGCGTCGCCGGATCTTGAGACCCGGGTGCTGAAGAATAAATAACCCACTCGAACTTTGGCGGCTCGTGAGCGGGTTTCGACGATCAGGTCATTCACGATCGACCCAGGACTAATTTGCAGTAAAACATTCCTCAGGGCCAATGTCATCTTTGGGGATGCTGTGTTTTTTTTTTTACATTTACTTCACACAGGAGGCCTTGAGGAAAATAATTTCCCTCAGGGCCTATGTCATCTGGGATGCTGTGTGGAGGGTCTTTTTGAGGAGAGGAAGAATGAACATTGGTCTTGAAGAAACCCATGTTGTAGGAAGGAGGAAACACAGAGGTCGGCAAATCATTCTACAGCCGAGGTGTTGAACATAAGAACGAGTCGAAGAAACGACCCGTTTTCATGTGACAAATTTCAACCGTGTACAAATGTTGGGCACGCGTTTGGCGTGTTTCCCGACTATGCATCGGTGCCGAAGGGATCAATGATGCTAGTTCCTCGAAGCATTTTCCATTGTAATACCGGTAGAACAAGGATGGCATTCCCACCCGATGCCTGCCTGTGCTCTAAAGATTGCAATCCGTCTGTTAAGATGGGAGAATCTATCAAACGGACCGCCCGTTTCTGCAGTGGAGAGTGTTCTAAGGAAAAGAAGGAGAGGAAGTTCTGGGAAGGAAAAGGGGTGGTTGGAATATGGGGGCCAGGAAGACGGACGTGTAAATCCATCCCTACGATGTCGAGATAGTACGGCTGGAGAAGTCAAAGGGACTCCCTATCACGATCCGGCCTGCCATGCAGTTGTTGGGTATACCATGGGACAGCAAAATGATACCTACATTTTTACTCCAAAAATGCTCAGGAATCACCGGTTAAAATCCTTCAGGTACGTGCTGTTATATCGTGTACACATATACAGACAAGAGAATGGCTATTATTTCTTCAGGCAGGGGGGTGCCATCGTATTGATTATTGAAGACTCGTAGAAGGATCCATGCTCGTGCGAACTACGGCGGGATACAATAGCAGAACCGGTGTCCCTCAAGGTTCTGTCCTCTCACCAACTCACTTTAACAATTATTTAAGCGACACTGGGGCGGGGGATGTCGACGACCGTCGTACTAAAATAAGGAATTTCGCAGACGATGCTGATGTCACGTCATCCTCGGTAAGCGTAAATAAAGCCACCCGTCAAGTCAATCCCAAGCATCCAAACTAGGAATTTTCTTTAAGTACTGGCGAATTAGTATAAATCTCTCCAAAAGCGCAGCCTGCGTTTTCTCACGCAGATACCTTAAAAGGCCACCGAATACGTCCCTCGAACAAAAAAAAATTTATATCTTATATTACCCTTTATTAGAATCCTTGCATCCCTTTACCCTATGCTACACAAAAGAAATTAAAAAAAACAACTATCAAATTAAAATAATCTCCTAATTTACAAATCACCGATAAGGCCAAAACTAACTTATGCAAGGCCCATCTGGGCCCACGCTCAGTCTAATTTGAAAAAACTTCAAAAATTTCATAATAAAGCCATACGCATAGCCCTGTGTGCCCCCAAATGGATAAGGGTATCCCAACTCCTCAAAAAATCTGAAATTCCCATAAAAAAAAAAAAAACATCTTAAGTCTCGCGGACACATTTTCTGCAGGATTTCCCACTCATGATACGATACGTCCATAAACTGCCTCCCCCGGTACGACGAAAACGTACAAACCACACATAAAAAACCTAAACAAATCCTCCGTAAAGGTTAACTTCCCGTATTTTAGCCCTAGCTAATATTTTTTAACAAACGTTAAAATAAATAATTTTTTCAACAACCATATATTATAAACTAGCAGTGATAAAAGAAAGGTGGCTTATGGTCCATAGTTCTACGTGCCGGTAAAATAAAAAATCAAAAAGTCGTGAACCTGTTACGAAACGTACAGACATATTGCAGACAGACGAAATGCCAAACCGGCGAGTTAAAAAAGACTTCTCAGGGTTCCGTCAATATTACTTACTCACTTACTTACCAATAGGTTGCATTATTTAGGCAACAACTTTGGTGGTATTGTAGATGTATTCGCTGATTCCCTTTACATTCTAAAATGCAATTTAAACCAACACTTTGTGGAATCCTACAAATTATTGTAACATGGGTAAAATATATTTAACGATTTGATTTGTTATTGTAATGTTAATATTATATTTTGTTCTATGTTATTGTTAAATATTACATTGTTTAAAATATTTCACGGTTTTCCACAAGATTATACAAGTGGTTTTTTTTGTTTTCTTTAAAAACTACTTGTATATTCTTAAAAGTTTTTTCACTTTTATAACTTTTGGTATAAATTCTATGTATGTGTAATCCTCGATATCTTAAATATTATTTTCTAATCTATGTAAAAGCCCCTACGGGCGTATAGCAACAATAAATAAACAAATATTTAAGAATATATTTTTTGTGCCGATACTATCGATCGATAAATTCCATCAATGCCCGATGTGAAGATGTCGCATTTTAATACTTAGTTTTTTACCGGACCTCGCCTATAAACTAATTTATTTTCTCAGATAAACTTTACCGCACCACAAACAATATCTTATTTAGCAATTAATACAGTTCAGTTAATACTCGAAAGCACCACAGCCCGTGTTGGAAAAATTATAATGTAATTTTTATTTTATTCCCCCAAGAGTCCCAGCTGCTCCCGACTGGAGTCAGTAAGACTATGGAATCCCAAATTGGGGTATGTTGTGAGGCTGAAGATAATGGGGAGGGGAAGGAAATGGGGAAGAGGGAGCTGAGGAAGTACCTGGCTATTATGATCTGGTTACCAAACACGGTTAAGCCCCTTTCAAGCAACGTTTCAATTCTGAATGACACCAGGGCGGTACTGATGGTGTCTTCCACTCTGGAACTTTAAATGAATAATATTTTTAAATTAATTAATTATGCAATAACATAAACAAATCATATAAAATTTATTGGCGCACACGCCTTGATTTTGCGAGTCAAGAGCATTACCCCTCGACTACGGAGGCCGTAATTATATTAGCGTTGCACTAGAAATCCCAGAAGACAATGCTGTGCAAAATTCATGATACCCGAGCTTATCATTTTGAGTTTTCCCGAAACAAAAGAAAATTAGGTTATTTTCATAAGTACATGAAATTTTCATACTTGAAGTTCAGCTTTCTCACCGATACGGCATCCCTACCAAGAGGGTAGTCAAAAGAAATTTTCCCAGTAATAAATTATTCGTTATCTACTCGATAACGTAACTCGAAGCCATTTTTGGAACGTAACACCAAGCTACGTACCGACGTTATAACCCGTTGGGCTATTTCGTTGAATTGGAATTCCTCGTAGGAGAGGTTGGTTTAACTCTGTGAAGGTTAACGTGCACTAGTCTTGCTAAATTCACTTTTCCTAGGATTTGGTTTCTCTTGCGAAGACATATCTTATGTCATAATTTTACAGCCGAAGTAATTATACTTTCGAGCGTCCAGCTTGGAACAAATGTCCCCCTCAAATGTTGACGGTTTTTTTTTTTCAAAATCTTTGCAGCTCTACCCATCTGAAACCAGCAGTATTCTTTGTACATTTTTCAGAATTTCTCTTTTTTGTGTGAATATTATTATTTTTTCATAACAACAGACCCCATGGTGTGATATACATTTATATTGATTTCCAACTTTAATTTGTCAAGGCCCGGCAGTAAGTGTTCAAAAGGAAGAAGAAGGGAAGTTATGTAAATACGAATGTTAGAGGGAGTGCGCTAATATTAAAAACGATAATAAATAAACGAAAACTGTGAAGTTGTTTAATAAAATACGACTCTTTAAAATAGAGCAAAAAACATGGGCAATGTCTTAGATGTTATAAAGAAACACTGTGAATTTTTTCATTCAAAAACTTTCGAGGGAATTTCGTATAATTTCCGTTTAGGCGTGGCAAATGAATGGACAATATTTTCAAAAATTGCGTACACATTCATAGAAACTTAAATTTTCAAGACAAATATGTCATAAAACGGTAGAAATTCGGAATGCGTAGGCTTAATAGTACAAACTTAGCTTAGGTTCCGTTGTCTTACCAAATATAGACTTTTTTTAAAATATCTTTTACATATTATCTTTTTTTTTTACATTAACTCCACACAGGAGGCCCTGAGGAAAATAATTTCCCTCAGGGCCTATGTCATCTGGGATGCTGTGTGGAGGGTCTTTTTGAGGAGAGGAAGGAATGAACATTGGTCTTGAAGAGACCCATGTTGTAGGAAGGAGGAAACACAGAGGCCGGCAAATCATTCCACAGCCGAGCTGTTGTAACATATCTATTTCGTGAGCAGGTACTGCTCAAAATAGGTACTGTTTATTGTCTATGCTTTATTTATTTTTTCTTTTTTTTTTTAACTTTGTTGGTTGGCCAAACTAGCACGGCGACGGAAACGTCATTCGAGGAAAGATGGCGGCAGACATCACGTAATTTTTCGAGGCGAGGGGAGATTTTGGAGGAGAGTTTTTGGTGATCAAGAATTCTAGTGCGATGTAGCCTAGAATGAATTTATTGTTTCTTTCTGTGAGCGTGTGACGACTCAGATGGCATAGAAGCCTGTTTATTTTATTTTATTTCTCGCCGGATGCCGAGCGATTGTTTGAACCGCTTGCGGAAGTGAATTTGATTCTGTAATCAACGGGAGATGTATTGAAACGGTTTTGCTCTGCTTTGGCCGGCGAGAGTTTCTACACACCGCCGGATGGGTGTATATCCGCTGTGCCTGGTTGTTGGGAGTAATCCCTTTGAAGGAAACGGCTTTGCTCTGCTTTGGCCGGCGAGATTTTCTACCTACCGCCTGATGGGGGCTATATCTGCTGTGCCTGGTTGTTGGGTGTAATCCCTTTGAAGGAAACGGCTTTGCTCTGCTTTGGCCGGCGAGATTTTCTGCGCGCCGTTGGTTGACGTGCTGGACGGTGTCTTGGGGATTGCTGTCGTCTTTTGGAGGAATGTCACGACTGTCACGGCGACGGGACGTGTGCGGTATTAAAATTAATCGTAATTGGTTGACTCTCTCTTTCTACATCAGTTAATAATTGCTCAAGGTATTTATGTTTTATTTACAATTTCCTTTGTTCAATTTTCCCTTGCAAACTGCAATAAAGTCAACATTAATTTTCACTAGTAAAATTTGCGTCTTTTATATGCATGACCTCTAAATCCTTATCTCCACTATCCTGCGGTGGAGTTCTACTTGCTCTGAGAAGACAGCGGTCGGATGACAAAAGGTATAGGTTCTACCTACACAAAATTCATATTACCTTAAATTCTTACATTACATTTGGCGGCCCAACAAAAGAGATTTTTTAAAAGTTTAATAACTGGTGCTCGGATGGGATTTTCGGTTCATGCATATATCTGTAATAATGGTCTTGATAATTTGTAGGTTATCTGTATTTTACGATGTATTTTATATAGAACGCATCAGTGTGTGTAGTTTTTTAGGTTAAATGTATTACACATTTATACTTGTTTGACGTTTCTGTTTAGCTTATGTGTTGCCACATAGTTAAAATGCATAATAATATATTTTTTTGACAATTTAAAAGTACATTGTTAGCAGTGACAGATTTGTGGGGTAAATATTTCTCTTTACTGGCAATACGTGAATTTCAAATGTCAACTGTCACCTGCCAAATTGACGTGTTTGTTTATCAACATACATGGTAAATACTCAAAGCAAAGTATTATTATTTTTTTAGGCAACATACTCCCAACGTACAATATATTTAATTGTTTTCGATTCATCGGTTCGATTTATTCTCGGCTTTACACGGTGTCCGGTATTTCAAACTACAAAGTATATTATTATTTTTTTTTAAATTAAATAATTTTAAATATTTTAAAATTAATATTTTCTATTTTTATGAAAATATATTATTATTGTTTTTTTTCTCAAAATTAAAAAAAAAAAAAAAAAACAAAATGGCGATTTCTAATATTAACGGTGCTACTAAGGAGGAGATGATACAGATGTTATCAGAAGTGAATATCACTCCAGAGCCTACGTTATCAGCTATGCGGGAACAGGCTCGTATATATAATAAGAGTTTAAAACAATCCAGTAGTGATTCTCCACAACAAAATGAAGGCAATAGTGATAATGCGAGTCAGACTACAAATATAGTCAATAATTATTATCAATCGATAAATACAAATACATCCGTACATTCTTGGGGTATTAAATTTTCTGGTTCTTCTGATGTTAGGGATTTTATACAACGTGTGGAGGAATTATCTAGATGCCGTCATATAGAACTGTCATCGGTTGTGACGTCCTTTGCTGATCTTTTGGAGGGGAAAGCTCTCTCTTGGTATAGGACTATTTATAAAGATTCGTTATCTTGGCCTGACTTGAGAAATCTCCTCATAGCACGTTTTGACCATTGTATTAATCAAACAGAGGCCCTAAAAGCTTTATTCGCGATGAAACAGAAATTTAATCAAAGTGTTGTGGATTACGTTGATGAAATTAAATTAGCTAATCTCAGATTAGACGTTCAACTTACGGAGGAACAGTTGGTAGACCTAGTTTCTGATAGTCTGTTACCTAAATACGCATTGGCTATCGCATATTTTGCAGAAAAGGACTTATCTTCTTTGGTAAATGTGTGTAGGAGATTTGAAAAGCACTTCGTAGATAAACCCTTACCGCATTTTACTTCTCCTCAAGCAACATCCTCTTCTCCTACACATTCTTCTTCTTCGAATAGTAGAAAAACTTTAAATTGTTTTTATTGTAAGGCGCAAGGTCATACAAAATCTTTTTGTAGAAAATGGAAGTTTGATTCTCAGAAGAATTCTAACAAACGCCGAGATGACCCCGCTCGCACAAACCCAAAAAACTAGAGTGTGATCCTCTGCGTCCTGCTAGCAAGGATGCCAGGAGATCATCACCCTTAGTTTATAGCTCCAGTAACCGGTTCTTCAGGCGTGACATGGACGCATGCATGCCGATGGCTAGTTCTGGACAAGATATAAGACCCCATGCGAATATTTCGATTCAAAATCTTGTCTTTTCAGGTCTTTTGGACAGTGGTGCGACTGTTAGTTGTTTTGGCGGTTCTCTTTACAACTTCTTTATTAGTTTAGGGTTTAATTTAGATAAGTTAGAATCGTACGTTACCACCGCTGATGGTGTACGTCAAGATGTAATTGGTACTATGCGAGTACTAGTTACTTATAATAATTTTAAGAAATATGTTACCTTTTATGTTATTCCGTCTCTTTCACCTGTGATTGTTTTGGGAGTCGACTTTTGGAAACAATTTGACATCGCTCCTCAATTGTTTTCAAAGGCCAACAGTGGACGTGATGTTGAAGATACTATAGGTGAAATTCGCAAGATCACGTCAGCTTCCCTACTGTCCCCTCAAGACAATCGTAGATTAAATAATGTTATAGATAAATTTAAGTCTATTTCTTTTGAAAAATGTGGATTGGATCGTACTCATTTAGTTCAGCACAAAATTAACACGACGGGAGATCCCATTAAGCAACGGTATTACCCTTTGTCTCAAACACGTCAGCAACAACTTGAATCTCAACTTAAGGAAATGTTAGATTTAGGTGTTGTTCGCCGTTCGCGTTCGGCTTGGTCGAATCCGGTTTTAATCGTGCCTAAGAAGGATGGTTCTGCAAGGTTCTGCTTGGACTCCAGGAAGCTTAACAGCGTCACGACAAGAGATTCGTACCCCTTGCCGTATATTTCGCGTATTTTAGACAAGCTACGTGGTGTACGCTTCATATCTTCTATTGAATTATCGAAAAGTTTCTGGCAAATCCCTTTACATAAGGATTCTTGTGGCAAAACGGCTTTTGTAGTACCTGGACATGGCTTGTTTGAATTCGTTAGGATGTCGTTTGGGTTAAAAAACGCTCCTAGTGAACTTCAGCGTCTGGTAGATGCACTTTTTGGTCCAGAGTTCGACGAAAACGTTTTTTGCTATTTGGATGACCTAATTATAATTTCAGAAGATATCGATTCACATTTAGAGCAATTAAATAGGGTTTTCTTACGTCTTAAAGAAGCAGGCTTAACTGTCAATTTGAAAAAGTGTAAGTTTTGCAAGGATGAATTGAAGTATCTCGGTTACGTTGTGGATGCAAAAGGACTTCGCACAGACCCAGTTAAGTTGGAATGCATTCGTACTTACCCCATTCCAAAGAATTCTAAACAGGTAAAAGCTTTCATTGGCCTGTGCGGGTATTATAGGCGTTTTATAAAGGATTTTTCAACCATTGCTGCTCCCTTAACAAAACTCACTGGTTCAAGGAAGGGAATTAGTAATTTTTCTTGGTCTCCTGAAGCGGAGATGTCTTTTAAGAAATTAAAGAAGGCGTTGACTTCTGCCCCTGTTATTAATTGTCCGGATTTTTCGCTTCCTTTCACGATTCACTGTGACGTGAGCAACGTTGGGATCGGAGGTGTACTTACACAAATTTTTGAAGGAGAGAAGCACCCTGTATCTTATTTCTCTAGATGTCTTAATGTGCATGAACGAAACTACGGCGTGACGGAGCGCGAACTCCTAGCGGTGTTAGATTCAGTCAACCATTTTAGGCCCTACATAGAAGGTGCTCACTTCACTGTGGTAACGGACCATTCTAGTCTACAATGGTTAGTCTCACTATCTAACCCGACAGGTAGACTGGCTCGCTGGTCTACTCGTCTGTCACAGTACTCTTTTGACGTTATTCACAGGAAATGTAAATTAAATACGGTTCCGGACGTTCTTTCACGTAAAGACGTTTCTTTAATTTCGGCCATTGATTCCGTTCCCACGAGTACAGATACTTGGTATAATACCTTATTTTCTAATTGTAAATCAAATCCACAACGTTTTAATAATTTTCAAATTAAGGAAAATAAATTATTTCGTCACACTAAATCTCGTTTCGCTCTGCAGGAGGACACAGCTTGGAAGCTTGTTGTTCCTTTTGAGGACCGTAACGCTGTTCTATCTAAAGAACATGAGTCGGTTATTTCTTGTCATCCAGGAGTTTTTAGAACATATAAGAAGGTTCAACTTCATTATTTTTGGCCAGGGATGTATAATGATGTCAAAAATTTTGTCAATAGATGTAAAACGTGTAAGGCACATAAAATTAACACTGCTGCGCCGGCTGGCATTTCTACGAACCCGAAAATAGTTACAAGACCTATGCAAATGCTGTCTATTGACCTTGTCGGTCCTCTTCCGCGTAGCTATGCAGGATTTATGTATATTCTAACAGTCGTTGATGTATTTTCTAAATGTACCTGGATTTTTCCACTTAGAAATGCAACTACTAAAAGCATTGTTAAAAACATTGAACAATACATATTCCTTGTACACGGAGTGCCGCAAACGTGCGTCTGCGACAACGGGAAACAATTTATTTCAAAAGACTTTAAACAATTGTTAGCAGAGTATAACGTACCTCCGCCTTTTTATAATGCTTATTATACTCCCCAAAATAATGTGGTCGAACGCTATAACCAAACCATTGGAACTGCTTTGTCTATTTTAACCGAATCTGACCAGCGTAATTGGTCCAGATTTCTGCCTCAAATTCAATCAGCTCTCAATAACACGGTTAATTTTGCAACCGGCTTCACGCCCTTCTCCTCATGCACGGTAGGGAACAAATTATTGACGGAAACTTTCATAAAAATAACATATCTTCTGGCGTCGTAGACACCACGTTGCAACAATCTAGGGACGAATTCGCTAAGAAGTTGGAGGACTTAGTTCCAATTTATGAACAAGTTTCAAATGTTTTGTTACAAGCTTTTAAGAAAAATGCCCAACACTACAATTTACGCCGTAAGACGGTTAATTATGAAGTAGGCGACGTAATCTGCAGGAGGAATTTCGTTCAATCCAGTGGACCGAATTATTTCTCTCACAAATTGGCCCCTAGATTCGTTCGCAATGTTATTAAAGGTAAAGTCTCTAATTTGGTGTATACTCTAGCTGATATGAACGGTAGAATTGTAGGAAATTTTCATGTAAAGGATATTGTTCGCATTGATTAAATATTTCTTACTCTTTATATATAGATGAAACCAACGTAATAGTATGCGGGGCTACCAACCCTGCATGCTGTTCCATTTGTTTCGTCAGTGGTTTTTCTAGTCACTTGCTTTTGAGGTTTGGTACCCTCAAGAGGTTATGTCTAGAATTTTCACGAAATTTCCTCAATCTTGCTACCTCATTATTTTTTTTTAAAATTATTTTCTTTAAATTCTTCGGAATTTTTTTTTTCTATAGGAGACGTCGTTTACAATAAATGTCGTTTCCTCTGATCCGTGTGATCAGTGGCGCCCAATATTTTGTTTAAGTCATATTTGGTAATTGGCTTAGTCTTTGACGAGATTTTTTTTAAATTTAAATCTAATTAATTTTTTGTACGTAACGAGTTGTTTCGCCTTCCTAATAGGCTACAGTTATACTTACACACTGATGCGTCCGTAAAATAATAGGTTATGTTGTACTATTTTAGTGTTTAAGTCTGAATCCTTCTTCTCAAGTTCGTTGGAATTTTCTCCCGAATAATGATTTTCCAAGGACTTGGAAAGAATGATTCAAAACTTCTGTTTATGGGAGATTTGAGCGACTTTCTTATGTACAGATTGTTAATATTTCAACAATTAGTGATTAAGTAAATTTTTTCATAAATATGCCATAGCTATGTTAAATAGATTTAAGTCTGATATAACTTTCCTTAAAGTCAGTTAGTTAAGTTTGTTAAGAATATTTGTTAAGAAATTTTATTTTTTTTCTTGTCACAAACAAAGGTGGTACTGCTCTGGCATACCTACCCATTAAAGTAACTAATATTTGAAGTTTATCACCTTACCTCTAATACAGGAAAGTGTATTTTGTCTTTTAGTTTTAAGTTAACATTAAGCATTTACATATATAGGTCTCTCACTGCTTAAACCAGTGTTGTACTCTTAATTTTGTCTACTAGTGTCGTTCATTTGGATATTGTTCGATCACACCTTATCTAGTGTCGATTATCTAATAAGTATATTCGATCACCAAAATATCATTGTTTGTTCAAGAAATTTATGACTTTTCACTTACTTGATGTATTAAGTGTTATTTTTTTGAAGGAATGCCACCTGGTTTTATCTTCAGTCTTTTCTTGCACAAGCAACGTCCTCTGAGGATGGTTTATATTAGTTACATCTTGTATTTTTGTATAAAATAAAGAGTACTTTTTGAGGTTCACTTTTATAATAGCTAGGTGTTTTGTTTAATTGTAATCCCTAAGCTCTAAGCCTAACATTCTAGATCCTGTTTTGCTTCTGTGTTCCTAATGAATTTTTTCATAATTTTGATGGATAGGTATTTAAAATATGTAAACCCTAATCTAACCTCTTTTATAGATAGGTAGTGCCTTGGTATTGTAAAACCTGATCTAAAACCGTTTTACAGATAGGTATGTCTTTACATATAAACCCTACTTTGACCACTTTGTAATTGACAGTTTTTTTATAAAACTTGTTATACGATGGACAAGTAATAATTGTATTATACTTGATCTGACCTCCTAGACATCAATTTTAAATTGAACGAGTTAATTCTGTATATTTGTTTATACCTTGGACTAGTTTTAGTCGATAATTTAAGACGCATTAAGTATAATTTGTATGACGTTACTTTTTCCATATATCATTTTTGTTTAGAATATAAGGATAGAGAAAGAGAGAGTTAATTATATGTTAATAATAACTAAGTGTTGCTTTTTTCTATAAAGGAAAAAGGGGGAGCTTGAGTTCTCCATACTCACTAGTGTTTTCTTGAGAGATTGTCTCTCGTCATGTGAGTAACGTGTTGGTAATCTTACAAGCGAGCTTGTAAAAGTGGAGGTATTACCTCATTTTCAAAGTTTTTTCTTTTGTATACCGTTCTGTGAATGGGTTTTTGTTTTTTTAATTTGCTACTTTAGTATGTCTTATGTTATTGTTTTTCTGATACTGTGATGTGTTATTTTCTTTAACAGATATGGAAAGAGAGAGTCTTGTTGGGCGGTGTCCTAATAATTTTACTTCACTTCGCGGCGTAAAATTTTCGGGGGTTGCGGGGAAATGTAACATATCTATTTCGTGAGCAGGTACTGCTCAAAATAGGTACTGTTTATTGTCTATGCTTTATTTATTTTTTCTTTTTTTTACTTTGTTGGTTGGCCAAACTAGCACGGCGACGGAAACGTCATTCGAGGAAAGATGGCGGCAGACATCACGTAATTTTTCGAGGCGAGGGGAGATTTTGGAGGAGAGTTTTTGGTGATCAAGAATTCTTAATTAGAATCTTGCGAGAGCCTTGAAGGAGTAACCATCAGTTACTTATACCAGGGCGGGTAAGAGGTGGATTACCTCCACTGATCAAGAATTCTAGTGCGATGTAGCCTAGAATGAATTTATTGTTTCTTTCTGTGAGCGTGTGACGACTCAGATGGCATAAAAGCCTGTTTATTTTATTTTATTTCTCGCCGGATGCCGAGCGATTGTTTGAACCGCGTGCGGAAGTGAATTTGATTCTGTAATCAACGGGAAATGTATTGAAACGGTTTTGCTCTGCTTTGGCCGGCGAGAGTTTCTACACACCGCCGGATGGGTGTATATCCGCTGTGCCTGGTTGTTGGGAGTAATCCCTTTGAAGGAAACGGCTTTGCTCTGCTTTGGCCGGCGAGATTTTCTACCTACCGCCTGATGGGG
Source organism: Limnephilus rhombicus (assembly GCA_929108145.2). Classification (NCBI taxonomy): domain Eukaryota; kingdom Metazoa; phylum Arthropoda; class Insecta; order Trichoptera; family Limnephilidae; genus Limnephilus; species Limnephilus rhombicus. Next base: position 23,333,530 of record OV815295.1, on the reverse strand, counting down.
GCTATATCTGCTGTGCCTGGTTGTTGGGTGTAATCCCTTTGAAGGAAACGGCTTTGCTCTGCTTTGGCCGGCGAGATTTTCTGCGCGCCGTTGGTTGACGTGCTGGACGGTGTCTTGGGGATTGCTGTCGTCTTTTGGAGGAATGTCACGACTGTCACGGCGACGGGACGTGTGCGGTATTAAAATTAATCGTAATTGGTTGACTCTCTCTTTCTACATCAGTTAATAATTGCTCAAGGTATTTATGTTTTATTTACAATTTCCTTTGTTCAATTTTCCCTTGCAAACTGCAATAAAGTCAACATTAATTTTCACTAGTAAAATTTGCGTCTTTTATATGCATGACCTCTAAATCCTTATCTCCACTATCCTGCGATGGAGTTCTACTTGCTCTGAGAAGACAGCGGTCGGATGACAAAAGGTATAGGTTCTACCTACACAAAATTCATATTACCTTAAATTCTTACATTACACTGTTGAACACAAGAACGAGTCGAAGAAACGACCCGTTTTCATGTGACAAATGTCAACTGTGTAAAAATGTTGGGCTCGCGTTTGGCGTGTTTCCCGACTATGCACCGGTGCCGAAGGGATCATTGATGCTAGTTCCTCGGAGCATCTTCCATTGTAATACCGGTAGAACAAGGATAGCATTCCCACCCGACGCCTGTGCTCTAAAGATTGCAATCCGTCTGTTAAGATGGGAGAATCTATCAAACGGACCGCCCGTTTCTGCACAGAGTCGAGGGTATTTTTCAGGTATTTTGGAGCTCCAGACCAGAGGTGGCTGCCAAATTCAACCGTGGGGCGCACTTGCGATTTGTACAGGGTTAGCAGTTGTGTACTATTAAAGTATCTGCGGGCCCTGTACAGTACGCCCAGTTTTTGGGAGGCTAACTTTACTCTGGCTTCGATGGAGCCCCCATACCTGAGCTGGTCACTTAGGGTTACACCAAGCATATCAATGGAGGGCCTGTTCGGAAAATTGCTTCCGTTGAAAGAGACTAGATTTCATACTTAGACTTATTCTTACAATAAATATACAATGATAGTTATTTAAATTTCCAGTGTAATATAAAGTATCCAATCATAATTGCCTTTCCTCGCCACAAAAAGACAAGAATCTTGTGTTTAGTGGGGGATATTAAACTCTAATAATAAAACGGTGTTAATAATGAGAAATATTAATTTAGTAATAAGAAAAAAAAGATTTATCGAAGATGGAAAAAATAAATTTAATAAATCGCAACAAAAACGGACTCTTCGCAGTAGTTTAAATGTAATTTTCAATTTATGTTGAAATTCATAAATTCATAAATATTTTAGATATTTTTTTATTAAACTATTTTTGATTTAAAGGAAGGTTCTAAGTATGTTCTTAGTTAGATTTAAGTAAAGATTGGTAGGTATTTTGAATATGCTGAGAAATAAATTTTGGGATTTTAATATAATTCTGAACTTGTTGATTTATTTAATTATATTACCTATGAATGGACAAGAACAATATTTTTAATTGTGTGGTCAACGAATGATCGCTCCATTCATTCCTCCGTTCATTCATGGGGATTAATGAGTTCCCCAGGGCGATACCTAAGGCTTTAAACTGGCTCGCAGACGTACACGTAGGTGGAAAAAGAAGAAGAATTTCGAATTTCTTTAAAAATTTGTATGAATTAATATTTTTTGATTGATGGTATAGGTACATTGAGTAATGTTAAAAAGGGGTTCAGTATAGGCTTGTTGAAAAAGTATCGATATATCGATATTTTTAGCCGATATATTTTGATCCGTATCGATACAAAATATCCAATATCGAAAATTGGATCAAAAACGATATATTTTTTTAAATTTATGAATTTAAAGTCACTAGAATCCAAAACCGTATAGGAACGAACGGAAAATAGTAACTGTATTGGGTCATGACATCTGGCGGTTGAATTTTTAACTATTAATAGCTTACAAATCTATTGTCTTTGCATTAGTATTTGTGATCACCAATACTATCTCATGTGTTTTCGGTACATACATAGAAATGTATGCTATTTTTCGCCATTTTTTTCTTAGCCACTCCTATGTGTTGGTTCCCAATTGTCTATGATTATTGACTATACCTTGTTCCAAACACGAAGTCCTTTTTGACAGATTAATACGCTAATAGAATGTTACTGAGACGCATACAAACTTTGTATGCGTCTCAGTTTACTTATAAGTTGGAAGACAGCTTTTTAAAAAAGAGTAGTGATAAAAAAACCTTAACTTTTTGAGATTTTTGTACATTAAAAAAAGCAAAATGTGTACAAAAATTACTATTGATAATATTGAGCTGAATACACTATTATTTTAAAAACGCAAATTCTCTTGAAAATTTGACCGATATTTTATTTTATTTATTTATTTATTTATTTATTTATTTCACGCCCAATGGGCTTTTAAATTTTGGTAGTACAAATAATTCATGACAGATTTTTCCTCGATATATAGACGTCGATATTGATATTTTAATAAATATCGATACATCGATATATCGATATTTTTTTTAAATTTCGACATCCCTAGTTCAGTATAGAATAGTAAAAATCAGAGCAATTTGCAATGACCATTTGGGACTTGACATTCACGAAAAAACATCAAATTCCGTTCCAATTGGTATTGAAAGTACGTGCATTGCAACAGATTGCATCTACGTTGTCAACTACGTGACTTGCACCATAATTTAGTCCCATTCAGGAATGCTTTCCTGAATAGCCTTAACCAAGTAAGGGAGAAACTTTCTGGCATCCACTACGCAGGTCCCACAACTATTGGAGAGTTTTAAAGGTCAGAGTTCGAGGCTGGGATACGAGTGACGTCATAAGACGGGGTTCACTAAAATGAATTTGAATCGTTTTATATGATAATACTAGCCCACCCGACAAATGTTATTCCGTCATATAAATTATTTCTAATGAATATTTTGGTTGTTAAATAAAAAATAACTAATGTATTGTAAGTGTGTGGGGATGGGATCTATCACAGAAAGAGGGATGGAGCGCTGTAGACGATGACCGCCGATAAAAGCAAAAAAAAACACCAACTAAAGTAGGAAAATGAAATAAAGAAAATCAATATGAATTTCGAAGAGCAATTGAGTGTACGACATTTTTTGTCAGTCCGTCTTTAGCCAACACAAATAAGCTCGATGGTTTACCCACGCGAGAACATGATGCCGAAAGAAATATCAAAATGAAGCGACGCTAGTCGTGAATGTCTTGGGCATGAGAGTTGTGGATGAGGGTTCCGATGAGGCGGACGTAGCGTCATCAGTCATTCAACAATATAAATAATTTGGTTCTGTTAATATGAAAACCGTTTTCATCCGTTTCATCCATTTTGTATGAACAAATTTTAGTAAATTTACTAAAATACAAAAATACTAAAATCGCGATTAAAAAATGGGAGAGTGGGGATAGGAGGGTTGAAATTTGGGGTTATATCTAGGTGTTTTTTGATGCAAAAAAAAGTACAAAAAAAATTGTCAAAAAAATTGGTTTTTTTTCTGGGTAGGGACATCCTAATCACATAGCGGTATGAAATATACTTTAAAACCTATTTTCATACCAACCAAATATACATTCAAAAAATCATAAAAACCGCCAAGCCGTTACGGAGGAGTGCGACCACAAACACCGTGACACGAGATTTTTATACATAAGATTTTAGGGTTTCATTTTATTTTTTGTGGTGCCACAGCAAGAAGTATTTTTTATCACTTTAACCATGTGTATCACTCACTGCTCTGTTCAAATTGAAAAAAAAAACAATTATTATTATTAACTACACTATACTGGGCGGCGGGAATGGGACCCGCACGCCGCTCCGGGAACTGTTTATTAAATAAACAACGCCCCTACCACATGTTACCTCAAATGATTCGCTACGTTTGGTTTAGGTAAGGTTTGCCTAGGCTTGGCGGAAAATGCGTTTGCCCACCTACTCTGCGTGGCGGGCCGGATGGGGACTGACTGTTAGAAGGAGACATAAGCAAAACCTTTCCAGCCGAATAGATTTATAATAAGTCCATCACTCCTGAACGCATTGAATCCTAGATTCCTACCCACCCCTCATACCTTTTTGCATCACATAACTTCTTCTCCTTTCTTACCCTAAAAAGATTCACCAACAGCATCCCCAAAGATGACATAAGCTCTTAGGAATTTTTTTCCTCAGGGTCTCCTGTGTGGAGCTAATGTAAAAAAATAAAAATATTTAACCTATTCAGTTTGTACCAAAATCAGAGCAAAAACAGTGGAATTCGCACGCGGTAGAAAACTAAAGTAGACAAGAGTGGGGAGGTTTAGAAGCACCGCATAAAGAGGAGACCGATTACACTATCTCATTATCTCGCAGGCTTTATCTGTATGTATGCGTTTGTCTCTTTTTAATCTCGCAATTTTTGGTTTCAAATCACAACGGTGCTAAGGAAGTTTCACTTTAATAAATAAAAAAAAACACATACATACGTGCAGTTCACACGCGGTAGAAGTGAAACCCTCAGAAAACTAAAGTAGACAAGATTGGGGAAGATTAGAAGCACCGCACAAAGAGGAGACCGATTATACTATCTCATTATCTCGCAGGCTTTATCGTATAAATGTATGTGATTGTTTCTGTTTAGTGTCGCTACTTATCGTTTCATCAAGTTTCAAATCACGACGGTGCTGAAGAAGAATTTGACTTGGAAAATTAATACCGTAGTACGAATAAATAATATTACACGCATTGTGCGTATAAACGGTTCGAAACTAAGAGGGCTTTCTACCTTTAAATATAATGATATGAATTTACTAGCGGCTAAAATATCTGAATAGTGGTAATCCTAAATTGTTTAAATGCATAAAAAATGACACCACCCTGTAAGCGATGTCTTTTAGCAAAAACGGCTCTAAAAACTTCCAGATGGCCTTAACACATCACAGGAAACCTCGCACAATTATAATATATTTCTTCATAAACAGATTAGGACTAATTGTGTCATTAAAATTAGTTTTTGTTGTAAAAATTTGTCCCGTCTTGTGCCACAATTATATTATATTTCTTGCTAAACAGATCTGGACTCATTCTGTCATTAAAACTTGTTATTATTTTTAAAATGTGTATGTTGTCCCGTCTTGTACCACAATTATATAATATATTTCTTGATAAACAGACAAGGACTCAATCTGTTGCCCCGTCTTGTATCACAATTTTTTTTTTTTACACTGTAGGTAAAAATGTTTACAATACAATTTGTTACCTCACTAGGACAAGCCTGTGTTGAGGTTAACAATAATTATACAAGTTAACAAAATAACACAAAATTATACAGATTTTGAAAGAACAATATTGTTGTATTTCTTACAGATTGAGATTAGATTATGGGTACCTACTGGTACCTACTAAACTGATGGCGCTAGGTACTACATTAATGTAGACTTTTAGGGTGACCATAGTTTTGAGATCTGATTTAAAATAAAATAAAATAAAGTTTTTTGTTGTTCTCAAAGGATTAAGTTGTGAATAATAAATATATGTATATAATTTAACATGCTGTAGATTTGGCAAGAGGAAGATGAACAAAAACGGTTCAAACAAAAATAATATTATGTTAGCTTATTATTATAAACATACTCATTTAGCTAATAATTTAGAAAGGACAAAGTAGAGAAAATCAATTGGCAATCCTCGACTAACACAAATAATTTAAGATCCTTCTTAAAAGTGTACAAGGAATTAGATGACTTTATATGTTCTGGAAGGCTATTAAATATGAGTGGAGCTTGATAACAATAATTTCTTTGACCAAAAGAAGATTTAGTTTGAATTGCCATAAAGTTCAGACCAGAGCCAATTCTCGTAGTACGAATTTGCTGTGTTCTTTCTGCAATATTAATATAATTAAAAAATCTACAAAGCGTTTGTGTAATATATAACTGTTTTACGTTCATTACATTACATTCCTTAAAAAGTAAATGATTTGGATATTTAATTTTTTTCTTGAACATAATTATAATATATATCTTAATAAACAGATAAGGACTCAATCTGTTGTCCCGTCTTGTACCACAATTATATTACATTTCTTGATAAATAGATTAGGAATCATTCTGTTGTCTTGTCTTGTACCACAATTATATTATATTTCTAGATTAGAACTACACAGATTAGGACTCATTATGTTGTCCCGTCTTGTACCGTAATTATATTATGTATATTTCTTGTTAAACCGATTACGACTTTGTCAGGATTCTGTCATTAAAACTTGTTATATTTTTAAAATGTGTGTGTTGATCCATACAGTCTGCGCCAAATAGATGTCCAACCTACCTTAAATTATTATTTGCTTACGATAAATAATTGCTTTCGGAACCTTTATTATGTAAATTTATGTGGTGATATCGCGGTTTTCAAATTTTTTAATCTATTTGGCATGATGATCTCGAAGCATTGTATTCAAAATCTCATAATGGATAGCTTTCTAGAGAGGTCATTTATCATTCTTTCAAATAATGATTGGATCAAATCAAATATGGTCTCGCATTACGTAACGAGCATAGGGAACCTATTGCGTGGGCTTCTTTCGGCTAATCAAAGGCATTGTTATGTTTTGGAAGTGGCTCCATCAGCATAATACAAGTTAAAAAGGTAAGTAGATTCTCACATGGCGCCTGAATATTTTACGCACAGAGAATCAAATATCTAAATAACAAACCATTTCCACCGGTAAATATAGCCGATTTAGAAATAATATTAATAAAAAAATGTTTGTTTTCTTCATTCATTCAATCATCTTCATTCCAATGGCTAAAAGTTAAAATTGGAGTGCTATAAGCTGTTTTTACCAAACATCTACTGCCAGTGGCGGCACCATGATATTATGCTAAGCATACTCCAGCCGTGCACCCTACATAGGGTGTAGTACTGATAAACAACAAATCTCATAATAATAATAATATTTGGATGATTTGAATAGCGCCGTTTTTGTGAAAAACGGCGCTAATCAAATCAATTTAAACTCCAAATTGTGCACAGTTCCGTAGGTATTACATGGTGTAAGGTGTGTCCGTATCTGACGGCGTTTGCTGCTGTCTACCGAATCTGCATGGCAGGCCGGATCGGAAGAGACTGGTCAATGGAGACCTTTTGACTTCTCCAGCAAGGCTCTCTCGGGACATCGCCTTGCACCGCAATGAAAGGTCATTACCATTTTAGGTTATTATAAGTATATATTATTATAAACTAGCTTTTTCCCGCGGCTTCGCTCGCATGGTATTAGGGGGATTCCCACTCCTCTTCCTCCACCTTCCCTCTCCCCACTCTACTCACCCCATCAACCCCCTACCCGCCCCCCTCCCCCCTCCACCCACCCCTCCCGCCTCCACTACCCCTCCCCCCTCCACTTCCCCCCCACCCTCCCCCACCCCCTTCCCCTTCCTTCCCTCCCCCGTCTCCCTCCCCTACCCCCCCCATTCCATCCTCCTCCCCCTCCCCTCCCCCTCCCCCACCGTCCTCCCCACCCACCTCTCCCCCATCCCCTCTCCCACCTCTCGCATTCCACACATTCATTCCCGGTACATTCAGTTTTCAAGCAGCTCGCGTGCCACCTTTTACAATTTTTCTACAAATTTCATAATGCCAGAGCTCTACGGTATTTTTATACAAAAAAAAGAATTATCCAATTTGGTGCAGTCGTTCGGAAGTTATGCGTTCGGCGCATTTTTAGAGATGATTTAACTGCGACGCCAACCAAGTACTCTTTTTAGGGTGAATTGCCTAATTAAAAAAAAAACATCGTTTCCAAGGCAACAATTTGTTTGCTTTTCTTCTGACGTTTGCAATAACTCGATTTTGTTAGGGACAGAAAACGTGTGTTAAATAATTTCATAACGTCAGAGATTATTCATAACTCCAGAGCTTACCAATATATATAGTGAAAGAATTTTTAAAGTCCATTCAGTAGTTTTTGTGTGAAAGAGTAACAAACATACATCCATACAAACTTTTGCATTTATAATATTAGTAGGATAATAGGTTTCAATTGTCCGTCATTCTTGGACACATTGACCCCCAGATTCCTACCAACCGCTCATACATCCTTTCCTTCAAAACTTCCTCTCCCTCCTTTCCTAAAAAAAAACCTCCACACAGCATCCCCAAATATGACGTAAGGCCTTTAAAGTAAGCAGTATTATTTCTTCGGGGCCTCCTGTGTGAAGCAAATGTAAAAAAAAAATCAACCACCTTTGAAATTCGGATAAGACGTATGATTGCCGCATAAAAAAACAACGCTCCCGACACCATGAAAAAAGGTTGCCATGCATTATATTGAAACAACTAAGTAATTTTCTTTAATACTGCGTATGGTTGTCAATGAAGAGAAAATTATTATACGTTCATGTATAACGCGTTTAAAAAAAAAAATCAACAGCAGATGGCGCTTTCTATTTCCCGCCTAACTCGAATCTTTTTCGAATCTCGAGCGGCCATGATTTTATTTATTACCGTTGTTATCTTCCCCGTGTTTCGCCAGATGTCGCCAGCTGCGCACGCTTCGTGTTTTATATTATTTTATTTTATTTATAAAGCTTTGACAGGCGTCGTGAAGAACGATATAAAGAGCTGGATTATATTTTCCCAAAGAAAACATCTGAATCTGTTGAATAAAATATAGTAATTCCATTATTTTAAATGGATGTTCTGAGACGTGCTTGTAAAAACGTTGCTTATACTAGGAATTAGTCGTTTCTACTCAGTTTTGTCCCAATACTTATTTTATACCAAACACGAGAAAATAATACGAATTCTTGTCTAGCTACCTACCATGGGCGTGAATTTATTTATTTTTCTAAAATAGAATGAACATTTCAAAAGCGGTAAAGAAAATAACAAAAAAATAATATTTGACATAGTAAATGTATTTACATTTGGGACCAAACAGTTTACACACAGTTTTTTTTTTTTACATGAATACTGCACAAGAGTCCCAACTGCTCCGGTCTGGAGCCAGTGGGACTATGGCATCCCCAATTGGGGTGTATTGTGAGGCTGTAGGCAGTGGGGAGGGGAAGGAGATAGGGAAGAGGAAGGTGGGGAAGTACCCGGCAATTCAGATCTGGTCACCAAACACGGCAGAAGCCATTTCCAGCAACTTTCAATTCTGTATGGTGGTCTTACACCAGGGCGATACTGAGAGTATCTTCCACTCTGGAACGTGCCGCAAATATACTTTATATTATTTTAAATGAATTAATTGTGAAATACATAAATTAATCAAATAAAATTTATTTGCTACGCCGGGATTCGATCCCGTGACCTTCGGAATGCGAGTCAAGCGCCTTACCGTTAAACTTAAACAATAATTCACGTTTAAATTCGTCGGGCAACGTTTAATTAATCTAGTTATCTCCAAATGGCACCGCCATAGGTAAGGTAGTTCTGCACTTGGAAGAGGGAAGAATCAAAAGCCTGCATTGGCGGCCTCGCGTGAGGTCTCTCTTTCTCTCATCTAAACATATTATTAAAAAAAAAAAATGTATTTTCTCGACCACTAGTAAATAGAAGGTGTCCTCTGGTCCCATATTTGAGATTCACTTTCGAGAATGCTACGCACCAAGCTAAAGTAAAAAAGCCTTTTAACTGTAAGGTTGGTCAACTCCCTTGATTTGCGAATGGCGAAACCCACAGTTGAACGTAGATTTTAATACTCCAATTATTGTGAAAAACATTTCGAGATGAAAAAAATTATGTTGACCTTGAAAATATGTTGCATGGAAAAACTGTAATCCCCTCGAGACTACAGATTTTATTTGTCTAATTATCATTAAACATGATTTAAGGTTCAATTATATATAAAACTCAGTTTAAAGAATTGTGTTTAAAGTTTCACTGCCCCGGTTAATCATTCCTTGCACGAAAAATGGTTTGTAAATAAGCTTAAAAACCGTTAACCAGATCCAGATTGCATGCAAGGCCAAGGTAACCTAAATTAATAAAATCATGAAAGGAAAGTATTTATGCTGTAGGTATAATGGACGAACGAAAAAAACGCGTTAGGTTGATGAAGAAAAAATTATGTAGGTACCTACTCAACAACAGATAACAATTAAAACTGCCAACCACTACTATGAAAATCAGCTAATTAGTCAGAAATTACTCTAATTGTGATAAGCCAGAGAAGAAATGGATGTAAAATCTTTGTTTTAGTTTTATTTTCAACTAGTTTTGCCCCCGGCTTCGCAGGCGCTACTCGCCCACCCCCCTTCCCCTCCCCTCCCCACAACACCTCCCCCCTCACCCACACCACTCCATACCCGTTACATTCATTTTTCAAACAGCTCGCGTGCCACCTAATAAAACGTAACAATCAAACTCGCGCAGTAAATTTTAACGATCAAAGGGATCTCCATAGTAGCCTAAACAAATTAAAAAATGACAGCGCACGTCAAACAATTACTTAGCAACACTTTGCTTTTCGTCCGGACAATAAACGTACAATAAATAATGTCATAACGCCAGAGCTTTCGACTATATATAGGCCATATTACTCGCAAATAATGTTGCTTTCTATTAGTGAAAGAATTTTTAAAGTCCATTCAGTTTTTACTGCGTGCATCCATACATCCTTACAAACTTTCTCCTTTATAATATTATAGGAAGGATATGATAGGATTTTGTTTTCCGAATCTAAAATAGAAATAATAACATTTTTCAATTTGGATGCTAACGCTTTCACTGGCTTGAGCCAGGCAGTGAGAGCTTTTAAGAACTAGAACTTAAGGTTAGGTGTGAACGTATTTATTTTATCTATTCCGTCCTTTCGTTCATAGAAACAAGCCCTATTACTGCGGGAACAATAGAATCCTGAACCCTGGCACCAGCAATGCACATAATACCTATTGAATTTTACTGCATTCAAAGCACTCCCTTTGATTCACTACTTATTGGTAATTCTAACTCCAGGACTACAACCACTATACAGCTATTGATGGAACGTGTCAAAAGCTTTGTTCTATGGTTAATAGAAACTTGACCTGGTCCACATTGAGGAAATGCGGACGTATAAAGGTATTGAATGCCTTTCTGCGTAGTTCTGAAATACGGATAGGACTGAGTCAAAACTTTAATGCAAGTTATTCTCGTATCTTTTATTATTTTACTCTTTTCAATCAGCCACATAGTTAAAATTCACATTAAAATAAATTAATTATGAAAATTTAATCGAATTACTTAATTTAACCTTACTTAATTGACTTATCTTGCAAAAGAACCACGAGCGATTTAATATTAGCACCTGACATAAAGCTAACAACGTTCCGAGTAGTAAATGGTAACATGAGACTTCTAGAGATGTTATTTGTTATTTAGTCGAAAACAAACGATTTTATTCATTTCCCAATCCAATTCAGTTCCAATGATATTTAGTTTAGTTTGATTTATTCCACACTTATTAATTTATTTACATATAAATATTATTATTGACATAATCTGTAGTTTACCCCACACGTTGACTTTTACCATAGCATTCACTGTTCTTTTTTATTATAACGTGGATTTTTGCAGCTTTTTTCTCTTTTTTATTCGTATTTGTTGTACCTACGAGTACTATATTGATTTATTTTGTTCCTATCTTATTTTTTTATGTTCAATTGTTAGCCATGTTACTTTTATTGATACATTGAATTGCTTTTCCTGGACATGTAGCTGGAAATAAAAATAAATATCCTTGCTAAATAAAAGGAAGAGCTGTTCGAAAACTGAGGATGGGGGAAGCGGGCGAGGGGAATGGGAAGAGGGAAGGCGGAGAGGGAACATGAGAGGGGAAGGAGACGCGCTGGCAGGAAGGAGAGGCGTAAGGGGAATGGGATAAATGGGAAAGGACACGCAGGGAGAAACAATTTCTTTATTAAGTGGAAAAACAACGCATACCGCGAACTCGCTATAATAATATAAATAAAGCGACAGAACGACGTGATTTTTTTAAACGGAGATAATTGGAGGACTGGAAAATGACATAGGCTACTTTTTATCCAGGAAAAAACATTTCATTCCCGTGGGAAAATTCTTTATACCTAATACCATGCGAGCGAAGCCGCGGGTAAAAGCTGGTGAAAAATAAGCATCTTATCAACTGCAATGGTTCTCTTCCCCCTGGAAGAAGTAGACCTCACTAAACCGCATACGGTGCAGTTACAGCCGTTGTGCGTACTTACTTGATGCATAAATTGGACGTAAAGGATTGGGTGAGTGTAACTGTGTTCAAACAACAGAAAACGTCGTCGAAAAATCTCCACCTCATCAATTCCCTGGAGGCACATCAGTGCTGAACAAGAGACTCCCGATGCCGTCGACTGGTTTAATAACCTCACCATCCAACTTTTACCTTCATCGTCTATCCTCCACCAAAAGAAGAAAAAAATGATGGAGCGCTGGTACCAACCCTGGCGTATAGTATTGAGGTACTGAACTTGTAAAGATGACAAGATCTTTGGAAAAAAGCTACATAACTTAACGTACTACGAATTTCTAAATCTTAAAAAATTAAAATCTTATGTCGTAAGTAATTTGGACATCCAGAGCGGATGAAGAATATACTTACTTGGGACAATTTCAAAGTTGTGTGGCGGACCATTCCCTCAGTCTATGTATAAATGTACACATTTGTAGATAGTTATAACTGTAAATTAATCACGAAGGTATTAGATTTTGAATTAATGATCCCTGGTATATAACAATTAATTATTGTAACCTACTAATTGAGCAACTGCTTGAACAATTTCATGAATTTCCACAAATTATACCCGGGAAGCATAAATGCGGCCATTCAATCTCTAAATAATGTACCTATTCAAACACTACACCAATAGTTGTAAACATTAATCTGAGCGTTCCTTTGATACGAAACATAATTCTCTCAAACACTAATTTACGTTTGATACAAATTCAACGTATTACGTATATTTCAATTACGTGGCAATCAAAACATGTTGAACGTGTGAACCAGCAATTTATTAATGAATTAGTGGTAAATTTGTTCCGAGAAGTGTGCATTATGAATGACATGTTATGGGGTCAGAATCCATAGTTAAATGCTGTTTCCGGACTAGTTAACTCGGTGCATTTGATTTAACCAAATTAAAGACCATTATTACATATTTTTCAACGGCTTCAGATCTTTGGATTAGGTACTGCAAAATGATATGATTTACCGAAACCAGGTGAATTTTTACAAAATTTCAACATTTGCAAAAATCGAATTCATCAAAACAACGATATAATTGGACACGTTTTAAGATTTTCACGGCCAAAAGTATTTTTGTTATTTGTTTTTGGGGTGTTATGCCGTGTTGCGCTACCTCCTTCTTTAGCCAACGTTTCGGACAGCGTTGCAGTGTCCATCATCAGGGCAGATCCGGATCATATCCGGATCTGCCGGATCTGCCCTGATGATGGACACTGCAACACTATCCGAAACGTTGCAACGCTAGCGCAACACGGCATAACACCCCAAAAACAAATAAAGAAAACAATATAATTTTTTTTTAATTAGGATTACGAATAACCCAACAATGTTTGAATATCTCCTACTACCACCACAGTAAGCGGAAAATGTTGCTTGTGACGTGATGAAGGACTTAGCCAGCCGAGGAATCGAACACGAGACGCCCACGTGGGATCCACACTTGATGCCCACTCAGCCACTGACAGATAAACATCGGAAACCAGTTTTTTTAAAACAAAATTAATAAATTCCTACCTTACAAAATCTTTTAAGTCAGCGAATGATTGGTGGTTCACAAAATTAAATTAATAAAATGTTTTTTTTTCAATTTAGGAGGCAGGTAGGTACAGGTACCGCCTCCACATGAATATAATAGGATAACCAACACCCTTGCCATAGGTCACCCTAAATGGTTCGCTAAGTTTGGTGCCTTAGCACGGGTGTCCGGGTTTACGGGATGGAAGGCCGGATCGGGAATAACTGGTTGATGGAGACCTATTGACCTCTCCAGAAGGACTCTCGGAACATCACCTTGCATTGCAGTTAGGGATGGATTTATACGTCCGTCATTCCTGGATACAATAACCTCAATATTCTTACACACCCTTTGTACCCTTATCTTTCCAGATCTTATCTCCCTCCTTTCTTTGAAAAGATCTCCACACAGCATCCCTTAAGATGATATAGGCCTTGAGGGGAATTATTTTCCTCAGGGCCCCATTATCAGATCTGATCTGAATCGTTGTCCATCTTAAAATAAAAATTATTGTTGGATCACATAACAAAACACCATCTATGGTTAAAATTTCAAACTACATATTCAGGAGAACAAACAGTGGCGCAGAACGAGTTAATGGTGATCGGTCTTCCTTCGCCCACAGATTAATTAGTGTGTGAAGATGAAAAATCCAACACGAAGACAGCGAAGACTCGAACCAACAACATCCATCATTTGAAGATATTATGGGTACATCGTGTACACACAGGACATGGAAGATTTTAGTGCTGGTGACCCAGATTATTGTGATTTTTCGTCGAGCAGCGTTTTGCAAACTTAAAAGCTTTTAATACATTTTCTTTGACAGGGGATGACGTACAACGCATCCGACACGACTTGAGATCTTGATTTTATGGTTATTTTGTATTTACACAATTATCAACACAACACAACCGAATTTTGTATGTTTGATTTCTCTGCCCACTACACCGTTCCATACCATGACCGTAACCGTAGCGGCGCAAACAAAAAATATTCTTTGTATCGATCAGTATGAAACGCTGCCCACTAGACCATACCGTCGCATTCCATGATCGGACGACGGCGAATTCTCGATGACAATATTTGTCAGGGCCCGGACCGCTCTATGCATGGCACGCGACGGTGTGATCATACGCGTATGATCCCCGTTCTAACCGTGTTGCCACTCCGTCAGCTCGTGATTTGTATTCAGTTCTATGAGACGTGTGTCAGCGGGAACGGGGATGGTACGGACACTAACACCGGTGTATCATACGGTCACTAAACCCGTTACGTACGGGTATCATACGGTGTTAGCACGTTCTAGTGGGCATAGTAGGGCGTAGCGTGTTTATTTCGTGGCGGATACGTTCATAGTACGGTCATGCTATGGAACGGTGTAGTGGGCAGACTCCTTTAGCCAATAAAAAAAAGGTCGTTCAAAAATCATGTTTATTCCGTCTTATGTACATCTTGTTTCACATCCGTCCAGGAATTAACTTCCATGAAATTGAATCTAAAACAACAAACGCATTGTTTGGGCATGTACAGGCGTAATACATACCGTATGTATATTATGTTATTATATATAGGTGTAGGTATATTATACATCTTCACATTGATGTACAATAAAAAGCGTATGCAACTGTTATTGACATAGTTAAGTTTTCACTTACCAGAACACCAGCTTGTACCAAATATGCCACGATTCATTGAGATGAAATGAACTTACCTGAAAATAAAACAAAAACAGAATAAGCTTAGACATTATGAAATTTGTCCTAGGATAACATATGGGACTTGAAACATGACAAAAAATATATTTTTTGTTTTATTTTTTTATTTTTGGGGTGAATTGCCGTGTTGCGCTACCTCCTCCTTTAGCCATCGTTTTGGACAGCGTAACAGTGTCCATCATCAGGGCAGACGTGATGATGGACACTGTAACGCTGTCCAAAACGTTGGCTAAAGGAGGAGGTAGCGCAACATGGCATGACACACCAAAAATAAATAACAAAAACACTTTTGGCCGTGAAAATCTAAAATCATATATGACAAAAAAGTGTTCAATAATATTGAAAAATAAATATCGGCAGAATTTCTAAGAATGCATAAGTTCTTTAAGATGAATGCCTTAGCGGTATTTCTCATACAAAACTTAATTTTTAATTTCAGTGGAAAATACCTAAACAAACTGAATAATAATATTTTTATTTAAAAGTTATATTAATATCTGGTACGGATACGTGCTATTTTATATATTTTTGTTTGGTATGATGATACACAGGTAATAAAAAAAGAATTTTCTTTCATTTTGGAGGCAATTTTGGAATTTTTATGTAAGTTAATCATAATTGTAAAACAAAATATCTTGCCTTACCTGCTGTAAGAAAAATTAAATAAAAATTAATATATGCCAAAAAATGCATATTTTTAGTAGCAATTTTTATTAATATACGACCAATTTGTGTTTACATTTATAATTCAAATTTACGCCCTTCAAAATGTTTTTTTAAAGACATTCTTATTTTTCATTTTTTATTTCATTATTTATTTTTTAATAATAACGAAGTAAAATGATTATTTTTTAATATTTATCATTTACTCACAATTTATTCCCCAAGTTGCCTCTAAAATCTTAACACTATAAAGACCGAGTACTGCTCCATACCTAAAATCTTAACACTAGAAAGACCGAGTACTGCTCCATACCTAAAATCTTAACACTAGAAAGACCGAGTACTGTTCCATACCTAAAATCTTAACACTAGAAAGACCGAGTACTGCTCCATACCTAAAATCTTAACACTAGAAAGACTGAGTACTGCTCCATACCTAAAAAGACCAACCCGTCATTTTGACGACTGATCACTTTTCCAAATTGAGAGGCGGGTATTGCTACAGCCGCCCCATTTTTTTAAACATTTATTTATCGGATTACTTAGGTTAACCCAAGTGTTTCGCTGTACGTTTGGTGATTTTGCAAAGAGTGCCGGGTTCACGGAGAAAGGTTTGTCTAGGTGTTGGTGGCAAATATGCCCACCTACTGCGTAGCGGGCCGGATCGAGAGACGCTGGTTGAGGGAGACCTTCTCTAGCCGGACCCTTTCGACCCGTCGGCGTTGCCTTGCACCGAAAAGGGAGGGATGGATTCATTTGTCCGTCACTCCTAGATACATTTACTAATTTTTCCTACCCACCCCTCACGCCTTTATCCTTTCCAGAACTTGCTCTCCCTTCTTTCCCTAAAACAACCTCTACACAGCATACCTAAAGATGACACAGGCCCTGAGGGATGGTTTTTCCTTAGGACATCCTGAAAAAAATATTTCCGTTCTAATTGATGTAAATTTTAGTATAATTTAAAATAAATAATACAATAATTATTGAAATTATTTACTTTATTCAATTAGGTTGGGGGAGCAACTGTCGAGTCACCGTAGATTTCGATAAAGTAGTTAAATAAAGCAGTGTGTATTAACACGTATCAAGTCGTTATGTGGCGGTCAATCTTCTCTGACTACCATTGCGTTAATACGGCGTGTTAGTTAGTCAGTTAGCGCATTTGAGGTAATTTTTCACAAAAAACGGCGCTATACAAATTATCCAATTATAACATATTATTATTAGTAGGTTACGAGAATAATCAAATTTACACCGAAGAATTATCTCATTATTACTCAACTGCCAGAAGTGAAGATATCCAACTGCCGACCATTTTAGAACGGCATCTGGATGCACTCAAGATCTGCTGCATTAGCGCTCAACAGTTGTGACTAAATTAGACTGCACCAATGCACACGCGCAATAATTTGTGATAATACATTCGTTTTAAAGCGAATAAATTTAATGATAGGATGTAAAACGGTTGTAAAATATAATGATTGCCAAAAATGACTAATTTTATGTGGAGATAAAGATGGTTTTATGTACAATATCGCATGGTTTCATGTTAGAGGTCATGCAACCAAATTTATTTGAGGAAAATAAACAATATTTTTAAACGGCAAGGCTTAATGATACTAATACTCAATGTTTTAAAATAGCAATAACTTTAAGTAAAACCTCAAATTGTAATACGAAGACAATATTAGTGAAACTTAATCGAAAATCTGAAAACAGAAAAATCAGAAAAAGATACGGTCTCAGCACAGAGTTGCGCCCCGGCAAGGCGAAAGTCCTGGGTTCGAGTCCCAGATATGACCTATCTTTTTCTGATTTTTCTGTTTTCAGATTTTTGATTAATTTTTGCTAATATTATCTTCATTCAATTAAATTTGACGGCTGGTGTAGTCTAGCGGTAAGGCTCTTGACTTGCAAACCAAAGGTCGCGGGATTGAATACTGGCGTGGGCAAAGAAAAAATATTTGAATAATTTGTGTTATTTCACAATTAATTCATTTAAAATAATGCGTAGTATATTTGCGGCACTTTCCAGAGTGGAAGATACTCTCAGTATCGCCCTGGTGTAAGACCACCGCTCAGAATTGAAACGTTGCTTGAAATGGCTTTAGCCAGGTTTGGTGACCAGATCTGAATAGCCAGGTACTTCCCCACCTTCCTCTTCCCCATCTCCTCCCCTTCCCAGTACCTTCAGCCTCACAGCATACCCCATTTGGGGATTTCATAGTCTCACTGGCTCCAGATGGGAATAGCTGAGACTCTTGTGAGGTATTACCATAAAAGTTTAAAACATTACAATTTGAAGGTTTAGTCATTAAGTTAAAAATAAAAATAAGCAATATTAATGATTCTCAAACGAGAAATATGAGACAGGAAAGATAGGAAAAGATTCAGTCGCATACAGGAATTGAACCCAGGATCTCTTCCCTGCAGGGGAAGTGCTCTGATCACTGAGCTAATCACTATGACCATAACCATATCAACATACGTCATTTTTAAGTTGAACGGCCGCGCAGCAAATAGTAATATTTAATCATTGAACACAATATTGGCGACACTCGAACGATAATTTGATACGGAATTATTTTTACAACGTCAACAACTGTATTTTTATAACTGTTGAAGGTTATTCCCATCAATGTAATATATCATTGCAGAAGAAGATAAAACTAATGATCTAAACAAAAATATGAAAGAGAAAAAGACACAGCAAAAAAAAAGTGACTGTCACAACTGGGACTCGAACCCAGAACCTCTCGTCTTGCCGATACTTAGTTGCGACCGTTATATTTTTATTTTTCTCTGTCTTTTTCCTTTTTGTATTTTTATTAGTGTTATCTTCTTCTTCAATGATTTAAAAGTCGATCAATGTCGCATATTAACCCGCCATCGGTGACGTATATGTCTGTGAGACCAGGTAATTCGAAAAAGTGTTATATTTTTTTTACCGTTCATCGAATCACACTGCGATTTCGAGGAACTGCCTTATTCCACGCCCCCTACCGCCAGCCTACCCCGCGACAGCGAAGCGGGCGCACGTTATAGAGTTTAGGTACCAACCCGGTGCGTGAGACCGGCATCACCAACTAAGTAAGTCAAATGGTTGTTGGTAATTTTATAAGAGAAAAGTAAAAAAAAAAACAGAAGTATTATCATTTATGTTGTTTTATGCTATGTTTCAACTGTTATAAGACTGACAAAGTCTGATTTTGTCGTTAAATATTTAAGATTTTTGGGTGAAAATAAACATTGTTCAAATAATATATCATAATTTTAATGCATCTATAGACATTGTGTTATGTTAATAAAAAAAAAGTATTGATTTAAGGAATACATATGTTTTATTGACAGAAAAGGACATCAGTTTATAAACTTTCTGATTAGATGTAGCATGAACAGTAAATTATTGAAAAACTGGTAGCCAAAAACCCAGGTGCGTGAGACCGGGGTCAACAATGATGTAAGTCAAATTCACGTCACCAATGGTGGGTTAAAAAAAAATAGATATATTTATCAAAGATACTACCATCTTGGTAGCATTTAGTTTGGGAAGAATCTTGGAATCATACATTAAAATGGCAGCCGTTAAGAAAACAAAGATAATGTTGGTAGTTCTTAGTCGAAGGATGATACAGTTAATTATGAATGAAGGGGTTAGGATCGAATTAGCTCAGTAGTTAGAGCAGACCCCGGCAAGACTAAGGTCCTGGGTTCAATTCCTAGATGCGTCTGTAAATTTTTCTGATTTTTGGGTTTCAAATTATAATTTGGGAGTCGCTAATATTGTTTTTAAAGATTAACCATTTTTATCTATCATCGAGAATTCGGGCGATGCTGAGAGCTCACTCAAAAATTGACAATTTAGTAATGATATTAAAAAACTTGTGAAGACATCTTCAGCAAATTAAAATTATCCTTGAAACTCAAATTTTCAACGTCAATCAAAATTCAAATTTAAAATAAAGTTTACCTACTAAAAATCTGGAGAAAAGATTACGTAAACCACAAGGAAACAGGTACCTACATAATGAAATATATTAACTCTGATTGTCTGTGATGTGCTTTATTCTTGCGTGAAATTATTCACTTTTGCTTTCAATTATAGCGTAATTTTTAAAATTGAAACTGATTTTTTTAAGGATTAAGCGGTAAAGCGGTAAAGCAGGTACCTACCTGAAAATCGAACAGTATTATTACGTTAGCGTCTGCGTGGTTGAATTTCAGAACCCAGCCACGAGTGCACGTCGGACGCCATGCTAAACGGCCGCGCCACAAATAACATATTATGTGTACGTAGAATTTCACACAAAGTTAATGTTATAATTCGGTTTCAAATTCAAGAATTCGACACAAGATGTCACTACTTCCGTTAGCAGCACGCATGTGGTTGTTTGCCCCCTAGGTATAAGACCCTCCCGGTTTTGGAAAGATTGACGACAATACTTGACGAAGTTATTATAAATTACATATAACGACATTGCGTGTTGCGTGTCTCGGTTACTTTGTCACTGTTACTTTGTCCCGGTGAGTCACCGACGGTGACTAGCTGGTCACTGGATCACAGTGGATCCGAGGAACTGGGTATTTTAGGAACCAGTTCCTGTCGGATTTATAAAATAGTCACAAATACTCAAACCGGGCGAAGCCGAACTAACTAACTGACCATCACGCCGTTTCTCCGCAGGGGTAGGCAGAGAGGACGGACCGCCAAACAACTCGGTCTTGGCACACACTCTTTGCCTCACTCACATTCATACATCGTCTCATACATTTTCTTCTATTATTCTGACTTTTGACATGACCCGAATCAAGTATCTGATTCACTTGATCGTGCCATGTCTTCCTCGGGCGTCCCCTACTTCTTCTACCATTCACATTCGCGTCGTATATTCTTCTTACACTACTTCCTTCGTTCATTCGCTCTACATGCCCAAACCATCTGAGGGTCCCTTTCTTAATCTTACTCATTATGCTTACATCAGCCTTACATTCTTTGCGGATATCCACATTTCTCACACGATCATACATTGTTTTACCACACATACGTCTCAGGGATCTCATTTCAACAGCATTCAATTTACTTTCATCCTTCCTCTGCCAGTTCCATGCCTCACTGCCATACATCAGGGTAGGTACCAGGACTCCATTGTGGACTGCTAGCTTCGCTTTTTTTGACAGTTTTTTATTAGCGCCAACGGCATTCAGTCCACCATTAATGGAGTTACCGGCATTCACCCTTCTTTCAATATCTCTTTCAGCCTTCCCATCTCTCGTAAACATACTACCCAGATACACAAACTCATCCACCTGCTCCAAGTATTCATCGTTCACAACTATGTTGCATACTGTTTTCGTACTCTCTCTTTCAAACACCATGACTTTAGACTTACTTACATTCATCATTAGCTTATTCTTCATACATACTTCGTTCATCCTAGATACGAGAGACTGTAGATCTTCCATAGTGTTAGAAATCAGCACCGCTGTACGCATAATTTGTACAGCGCTCTTGAGGCGATTTTTCACAAAAACAGCGCTATATAAGTTGTTCAAATTTATTATTATTATTATTATGGGCTGTAGATATTCGTCCGACATAAAGGCTGTAGATATTAGTATCTGGAGTCACATAGACTACCTGAAAATACAGAGCTAGATTTAACATTAACAAAGGAGGAAAAAAGGAGAAATATATTTAACGTATTTATATTAGTTAGAGATACTTTTGAACTTAAAAGTTTTGGTACAGGATGGAACTTTTTTTTATTTCTAGTTTAAAAAACAATTCATTAAATTTAAAAAAAAAAAGTATTTCATAAAACATATATTACATCTTTATTATGTACAATTGTTATTTTAACAATAACTGTAAATTAATGTTCATACTAAATATGTCGTGAGCTGTAGGGAGTGAGGAAGGAGAGGAGATGTAGAAAAGAACGCTGCCTCCAGATTCGTAGTCATTATGACGCTTCATTATCCTTTTTGAAAACTTTTTGATTTTAAAACAGGGAAAACAGGATGAGCCTAGTAATTTCGTCAATGATTCAGGCGAAACTTAGATATCTTATAGTTACTTTCTTTATGTTATTGTACTGTTATATGTAAATTTAATTATGTTAATGGCACATAATGTGTTGACTTTGGCCGTCCTTGTGTGCGCCGCTCCAGGAACCCTTCATTGGACCAACACCTCTGTCATAGATCATCCCAAGTGCTTCCCTACATTTGGTGTAGTAAAAACGTATGCGCATGTGATGTAGGTTATTTATATTTTTGAATATAGCTATTACTTTGTGGTTATCCATTATAATAAAATGAAACAATGCAACTTTGTAAAAAAAAATATTGTCATATAGCCCAATCATGGATTTGTTCCCCTACCCACCCACTCTACACTAATACCTACCCACCCAATCTACATTATTAACTAACAACGGCTCCACCCCTACCCTAATAAAACATTGTTCTAAACTGTCAAATTAGTATAAGCTTTCCCTGACGAAGGAACGATTGTTCCGAAACCGGTCGGACTTGCACATTTTATAAGTGGTTTATACAAAGTTGCATTGTTTCATTTTATTATAGGTTATTTATATTTAAGGCTAGTAAAAAAGTACATAACCATCAAAATATTGTTTGTAAAACGGTTTGAAATATAACAAATAAATTTCAATTTCAACTACGGCATTAGGAGTAAGCATTAGATTTTATGGATGGTGAATAAGTAAAATAATAATATTTATTTTTAATTTTTTAAACTTTATGAGTAAAATCTCAAATTATAATATTTAATTAAATGAACACAATATTAGTGAAACTCAATCGAAATCTGGAGACAGAAAAATCAGAAAAGATATTGGTTCCGCTGGGACTCGAACCCAGGACCCTTTGCTTACAGAGCTGTTGCCATGTAAGCAAAGGGTCCTGGGTTCGAGTCCCAGCGGAACCAATATCTTTTCTGATTTTTCTGTCTCCAGATTTCGATTGAGTTTCACTAATATTGTGTTCATTTCATTAAATAAAATAATAATAGATAACTTTTCTTAAAAATCAGAATTAAAAAAAAAGTACCCCACGAAAAGATCCATTTTCAAAGCTTTTCCTAACCTCCTCTCATACTATTTTTCTTCCCGGAACATCCTCTCCTTCCGTTCCTTAAAAAGGCCCTTCACATAGCATCACCAAAGATGATATAGGCTGCGAGGGAATTTTTTTTCTCAAGGTCTCCTTTGTGGAGTTAATGCAAAAAGGGTGGTAAGTGACGCTTTCGTATCTCCTCACTGCTAACTCCGGTTAGTGACATTCAGAAAACAGGAAAAGCAGCCGATGGATCATCAATCACGGACCCTCCCCTTTCCCATCCCACACCCCTCCCCCAAACCACCCTGTAACTCTTTACGTCATCATCAGGCCATGGCAGGACTTGTAAACTTCTTGGAAAAAGAATTTTTTACCCGCATATATAATGGAGTGATAATTTATATGAAAGTTTTTTTTTTCAACGTTAGTAGGTCAAAAGTTAAGTTGGCACCACTAGTAAAAATATACGCAGAGTCAAATGTTTATGCAAAAAAATACAAAGCTTAATAATTTTTGTTAATAAAAAAAAATATGTACTATTCAAGATTAGATAGATTAATAAACGATTAGATTAATTTTATACTAAAATAATTTATAAAGGAAGGAAATTTCCTCTACAAGACCCGCATTAATAAATTTCTCCCTACTTTAGTTCCCTACCTTAACCTACCTCACAGCACTGCCCAACCGGGTGGCGACATAGTTCCGGTCTTTATACACTGTTCGGCATGGGGCGCTCTTATGAGGCGTCACGTGTACGAAAATATAGGTACCATATTTTCGACGTTTCCGGAAACGCTAGTTGTAAGTCGGTATGAGACACCTATTGATAAAAAGGTGAAAGTCTTATTATATAGCTATATTCAAACTCAGACGACAAAACGCGGGAAGGTTTGAAAGAATTAAAAAAAAAGTCAAAAGACAGTAAATTTGGCATATTATGGCAATGAATCGCTCAAGACATTTTTCAGAAGTGCCATAATTTTCCAGAAATGAGTTTCGAAATTTTATATAAACAGCGCCCTTCGTTTTGTTCTGAAGGTCAAGAGTGCATAGTTTAATTAATCTCGGAACAAAATAGTAGATTTGCATAAAAAAACCAACTCACAAATACTCAAAGGGTAACAATTGTTATAAGCAATAATGGTCAGCCTGAAACACTCATTTACATTGAAAAATCTCCCGAGAAAAGATACTTGCCGCCAACGGGACTTGAACCCGTGTCCTTCTGACTGCCGGTCGGATGCTCTGACCACTGAGCTATGGCGGCTTATCTAATACCCGACAAATAATTCAATATATACTGGTGTTTCATTCAACAATTACTGATTATTAAATTTTTCCACCTGAAAACAACCAACTTTATTTTTGTGAGGGAGGTATTGTTAGTACTAAATCTCTCGCTAGGTGGCGTCGAGACAAATTATGTCTACTTTTTTTTATAACTAATATTTAACAAGTTAAAAGTATTTCACCAAAAAAAAGTAGACGTAATTTGTCTCGACGCCACCTAGCGAGAGATTTAATACTAACAATACCTTCCTCACAAAAATAAAGTTGGTTGTTTTCAGTTGGAAAAATGTAATAATCAGTAATTTTTTAATGAAACACCAGTATATATTGAATTATTTGGCGGGTATTAGATAAGCTGCCATAGCTCCGTGGTCAGAGTATCCGACCGGCAATCAGAAGGACACGGGTTCAAGTCCCGTTGGCGGCAAGTATCTTTTCACGGGAGATTTTTCAATGTAAATGAGTGTTTCAGGCTGACAATTATTGCTTATAATAATTGTTACCCTTTGTGCTATGCATAAAAATCTTGTCTTAAACGTTAGTTTATAAATTAAAAATAATAATCACCAATACTCCTTACAATTTACAATTTGGGAGGCGGGATTGGGTACCGCCGCCCCGGGAACCTTTATTGGATAACCAACACCTCTGCCATAGTTCACCCCAAGTGGTTCGCTACGTTTGGTGATTTAGCAGGGGTGCCCGGGTTCATGGGGTGAGGTTTGTCTAGGTATTGGAGGCGGATGACCAGGACACACTGAACCCCAGATTCCTACCCACCCCTTAAACCCTTTTCCTTCCCAGAACTCTCCTCTCCTTCCTTTCCCCCAAAACCCCTCCACACAGCATCCCCAAAGATGACATAGGCCCTGAGGGAAATTGTTTTCCTCAGGGCCTCCTGTGTGGAGCTCATGTAAAAAAAAAAAAAAAAACATAATATATAGACAGGTAGAAGTTAGATAATATTTTAAATGAATATATTTTGAGAACACAAATTTATAATATAAAAATTACGTGCCTACGCCGGATTCAAACCCGTGAACTCAGGATTCGTAGCCAAGGATCGTAACCACTCAACCACGCTAGCCGTCAAAGTTGGTATAGTTGAGGAAAAGTGTATGAGTTTACAATATTAAAAGTGTATAAGTTTATAATTTTTTTTCCCAGGTTTGTCAGAACCTTGTGCTTTAGTTCGTCGTATCTACTCTTTGATTGCGACTCAAGCGTTTTTCTTCTCTGGAGTTAAGATCCTTCACCTTTCCATTCTCCGTCTATCCCATACAAACTACCACCCGAGCCTTCTTTCGTCTCATCCCCACACATCCCCATCACCTAATATCTCAAACTTTTTCTCCTTCCTGCCTCCTCAGTATCTTGAAGTGACTGCCATAAAAAGGGCGATTTCTCGTCAACGAGCATTATAATGATATGTTAAATAATATAAAAATAAGTGGTAACCTACCTACTATGTTAAATTGATTTTGAAAACCGAAAAATTTACCCACACAAATGTTAATCACTTTATACTTGAAAGCTTTCACTGTGAATCGTGTATTTTGCTTCTGGCGAAGTGTGATTTATCCGGTTTTAAAGAAAAATCATGTTGCCGATGAGTTTTTTGGACTGTTGATGTAAATTTGTGCTTTCGGTAATAAAGAAATGTCGACAAGACGTTTCTTTTGTTTTTTTTTTCTTCAGCGGTTACAATCTAAACAAAACGCATTCGTTTACCACGTTTCATATATACGTTTGATATATACGTTTCATATATATGTTTAACAGTGAGTTTAACTTCCAACGAAAAAATAATCTTATACAATCATCCAACCTGCCTGCGGAACATCTTTGTGTTGAAATTAATTGATTTATTTGAGTATGTCTACAATTTGAGAGGTTAAAAATATGGTTTTTATTTTTAACTCATATGAGTTAAAAATAAAAACCTTTATGACTCATAATAAACTCATATGAGTTAAAAATAAAAACCTTTATGAGTTAAAAATAAAAACCGTATAATGTGATAGTGTGCTCATTATTCATGCCGCTTCTTCTAATAGATGGGAATATCATGTTTTTTAATACGAAGTTCTGCTTTATCTCAACAAATGGCGGTTGAGTAGCAGGGCTGGGCAGTATTTGAAATACTTGTAATTGAAATACGTATTTGAAATACAAATACGTATTTTGTATTAGTATTTCAATTACTTCCTAAAAATGTATTTTGTAATTGGTATTTCAATTACCTGATGCTGAGGTATTTTGTAATTTGTATTTCAAATACTTATGGCGTCAAAATACATTTTCAAATACATTTAGCGATCTTTATAATGATAATGAAAAATAAACTGACATAGATAATACATAGACTAAAAATTCTAGAATCCAGAGCAATATATGTTAATTCAAAGCAAGTATCTTGTCAATTATCGTTTTCATCATTTCGCCGTATTTATTCATGAAGACGTGAGTTAATTGATAGTTTTGATGATCAAATTCCGTCAACATCATCAAATACGAAGCCGGACGATGACGATGGTGGATTGAGTCAAGTGAATGCTTTGATTTATCCACTATTTCTAACTGCAGGAAAGCATATCGCAGTGATCAATAGCGGCAATAGTAACAACCAAGATAATGTCCAAGCAACTTGTATCAAATGTAAAGCCACCATCAAAGGTACCACGTAAGGAATAATTTGACTGAATACTAGATTATTTTTAAGCTAATTACAGTAGAGCGCACTTAAAGTGAAATAACACAGAACTGCGCTATATAAATGTCATGTTATTATAATTATTATTATTATTACCTAACACCCGGGTCCTATTCCATAAAAGTAGAGCGGAGATGAGATGTGTCTTCTGAGTTCTGAGCAATATGATTGGTCAATTTTTGCACGTTTCTGTTTCTCTTTGCTTCCATGGAAACACACCCGTAAAAGGGCACGTACGACAATTTAATGCCACCAAATGTTCTACCAAAACCAAATGTATTTTGTAATTTGTATTTGAAATAAAAAAATCTTAAAATACTGTATTTTTATTTTGTATTTCAAATACACGGCTTGAAAGTATTTTGTATTTCGTATTTCAAATTCATGTGAAAAAGTATTTTGTAATTTTTATTTTAATTACAACAAGCATGTATTTTGCCCAGCCCTGCTGGGTAGGATATAAGAAGAGTACCATCTATCGCCTCAGTGTCTTAGATACGAACGGTTACGTTGATTGTCGAAGGCATTGGTGAGATTGGGCGGGCTCCGATAGTCCGCTTGCTGCAGCAACAAATAATACTTAGGAGTATAATACGGGAGTTAAAATTCTTCACCGTAACAATAATGGGTAACTTAAAAGCACCTGAAATTGAAAATTCAGAAATAATAACTTTAGTATTTTGATCAACCAAATTAATTTATCTTTTAGTCCTATTCTCGATATTTTTCCAGTACATCGTTTTGTTCTTACCGGAAATCCCATAATTCTTTCACCTTTGTATACTGTCCATTCAAACGCCTACATTTTTTGTATATGCTAAATACCAAATGAATAAAAATATATTAAAAATAATAAAAACAAAAAAAAAGTTTGGCAGTCTATCCTCTGTGCTAATCCCTCCGCGGAAACGGCGTGATGTATTTACTACTAATCGTTCCCCAATCATGAAACTAGTTCCTATCCACATCTACAATTCAGAAAATGATACTAAAAATGTTCAACTATCAAAATGTATTTTAGTAATAGTAATAAAATAAGTCTACTAAATGAAAGTCAAAGAACTTCACATCGACTAATAAAAATAACGCTAAATCAATGTCTCAACCAATAAAAAAATCTTTTAAATTAATTCTGAACTAACTTAACACTTTTAATGTTTTTTTTTTGCTTAGTTATCACCGGTATTTAATGTTCAGAATTTTTCATAGAATTCGGAAAACTAAATAAAGTTTGTATGGAGCAATCACAACGATATATTGAATTTGGTTGAGAAACTTATTTTTCTAAGTCGGTTGCTGAAAGTCTTGGGAGAATCTTTATAGCCTCGGATCCAATGATATAAGGATACACTAGATTGACCGAGCGCTAAAAAAATCACTGCATCACAATGGGCCCAAAAAAGTATGAAACATATTTTTTACGAAATATCAAAACAATAAAAAATAGCAGGGTATTTTCACTGTTTTTTATAACCAAAACAAATCGAATCAAGAATTATAGATATTTTAAAGAGGTGCCAAATTTAATCGATTGTTCTTGTAATATACAAAAATAAATATTAGTAATAAATATAAAATTTTTAATTTGAAATTAAAAAAAAATTGTAATAGGTGGCACGCGAACTATTTGAAAAATGAATGTACTGGGACTGAATATAAGGAATGCGGTAGGGGGGTTGGCGGGACGGAGGAGTGGGAGAGGGGCGAGGGAAGGCGGGAAAGGTGGAAGGGGAACGCGGAATGGGAAGAGGGCGCGGGAGGGGAACGGGGACGCACGGGAAAGTACATGCAGGGAGAAAAAAATTATTTCTTGGAATATGGCATTGCAACGCATGCCGGGAACCAGCTAGTTTAACATAAAATATACCTGTATTCTTTTTTATATTCAAAGTATTCCAAACAGTTTAAAGTGACATTTCAAGATTTTCGAAAAATTCCAGAGTGGGTTTTGCAACTCCACGATTCAATTATATTATTCTTGAAGGAATTCAAAATAAAGTTATGCGTAGGAATAGTATTATCTGAGTAAACAGACACGTAAGCACCAAAAAACAACCACATCAGCATTCTAAGATGAATATGTATCGGGCGATACCCTTTTCAAAACTCTCCAGGGATTGAGCTAGACGGCAAGAGATGTTTTATGCATCTAAAAGTCAAACAGGTTGGTATGAAAATAGACATTCATATAAATAGGGATATTCATCTACTCAACGAAGTTACGTCCATCTTAGATATATTTAGTTGTTCCTGGATGTAAATAGTTTCATTCCTTGATATAGATACGGGCGTTAATATGTCAACGTGATTGTAAATGTTTTGACTGTACTGAAAAATTACAGGAAAATTAAAATAAAATAAGTTTTTAAAATGTAAATGATTTCCTCGTTGTGTGATTTTTAATAACTATTGATTTTGTTCATGTCGGCAGGTTCAAGTTTTGATATAAAAATTAAAACAGTTAATTTATTAATAAGTTCTGCTGTGTAATTTAAAATGCAGGGCCGTTACTCGTCTGAGTCAGATTTTTTCTCAGTGAGGAAGATTTTTTTAATGGTTTTTTTTAAGCAAATTTTTTAAAAATAAAACATAAAAAGGTCACAAGAGATCAAAATTTCGTTTACATTTTTTCTCCAAATAATGTCAGATATCACTGAAAGTAAGTCAAATACATCTCTTAACACCCTGTAAAAAGGGAAAAAATAAAATTAAATTGAGTTCTACAATTTTGGTAACAATATGAGGTAAATATTTTATAAATAGCTACTTTCGGCTTCACAAATCCTACATTTATAATATCCCTTGTACCTACTAATAAAATAATATCTAATAAACTGTTTGATCTCAAATAACTCGTAAAATAATGAAAATGAAAGTGTTTTGTCAATAGAAAGGTACAAAGAAATAATATTGACATAGCTAAGTACTTCGCACATACAATATAGCCGCCGTGCAGGTTGAAGTGTAAGACCGACACTAACAAATGTTCAAGTTAAAAAACGCCACTAAGCTGAGTTGAATTGCAAAACCTCCACTATTCAAAATACATATATTTTTAAAGCAGATTTTTTTTTTATAACTTACTATTGATTTAAAAATGCGAATCTAAAAAAATACGCAAAACCTTGCAATTAAAAAACAAATCACAAAAAAGTTTAAGAGAAGTAAGCATATCGATTTTTTTTAATACTGAACATTTTGCATTGATCAATAATGGCGGTTTTGCTTTTAAACCTCTTAACTCTGGATTTACGTGACTGATATTAGGCGTAAACGAATAGTTGAATTTATTCCGATGGTTCAAATTATTTATCCGATTGGATTTATACTAGGATGCGGACGTGACCAAAGGAATGTCCCACTTTGATCTTCCGATCTCGATATTATGGTGCCATTTTCCGTGCGGTAAAAGCCAATCTAGTTAGTTCCGTATCACATCCTAGAGTCTTATCTTATTTGCAAAACTTTCTTCGAAATAAACTTTCAATAAAAAAAAAAACATACGGCGGTAGTGAAATATCCAATCTACTTCATTTCACAAGAAGGGGGTAATATTTTGAAAATATGGAAATTGAATCTGACTTATGAAATAATATTATGATGTCCATTTACACACAATAAGTTTGAGATGAGTCATCAAAAAACTAGACATAGGCCTGGTATATAAATTGATTTTAAGCTAGACTTGATTGAAAAGTCGAACTTATAACGGTTTGGAACTTCATCCATATTGTATAGGTCGAAAGCCTAGATGTCACCAATATTACACGTATTGTTTATGATTTTAATAGAGGAACGTGTTTCTTTTTTCTTTGAAAAACAAAACTACTATCTACATGAGTGGTATATCCATGCTCTCTACTGTCATCGCCATCGGGATATATCTGTGCATCGGCAGATCGCAATCTTTAAAAAAAACGGTAGTTTATTTTTAGGCGGGCTTATATGTAATATACGAGAAAATTTTAGATAAAGTTCTCTCCTCCAATCATAAATATGCAATACTTCTCTATAAAATTATTTAATTTACTCCCTCTTGCAATAAAAATCATTAAAAAAATAACCGACTTCAAAAGAAGCGTTAAGATATGGATTATGGACATGGGAAGGAAGAATATAGATACAATTTTGCAACCTAACAAAGATTAATGCTTGTATTGCACTTTCTTTTAGAGTTAACTTTATAATTTTACTCTTGTAATATTTTAACCAATTTTAATACTTTTATTTCAAACACGAAAACTTGTACAATGTGACCTTAGAACGGGGTACCCCAGTAAGGACACATTTTTTCTCTAAAAAAATGTAAAACATAGAAAAAAAAAATAAAATCATCATGGTGCTACACGCAAGTACACTAAATAGTATTTGTTTTGAAGGAGTTAGTGCACTATTCGTGAAATTATATCCAACTTACCGCTGAAAACGAACTGACCTGACGTTGAAATTTAAAATGCCCTACCTGAGTATTTTAGATTAATTATTTATCAATTAATAACACCGACATTCCTCGTCGCTTGCTGAATTATTATAAAATTATCAATTTACATAAAGTAAATTTCGGTGAGATGCAATTACTTACGTAAACAAATACAAAGTACAAATCACAAGTGCATCCCACGGTTGAATTTGGCAGCCACCTCTGATCTGAAGCTCCAAAATACCTGAAAAATACCCTCGACTGTGCAGAAACGGGCGGTCCGTTTAATAGATTCTGAAGATTAATTTAATAGATTCTGAAGAAGTGAACATGGTTCACGAAACATGTTGATATTATAAAATATTTAAAAAAATAAAGTGATGTAAACTAAGTTATTTCTTTTAATAAACAATAGATTCTCTCATCTTAACAGACGGATTGCAATCTTTAGAGCAAAGGCGTCTTGTGGGAATCTTTACTTGTTCTACCGATATTACAATGGAAGAAGCTGCGAGGAACTAGCGTCATTGATCCCTTCGGCACCGGTGCATAGTCGGGAAACACGCCAAACGCGTGCCCAACTCGTTCTTGTGTTCAACATCTCGGCTGTGGAATGATTTGCCGGCCTCTATGTTTCCTCCTTCCTACAACATGGGTCTCTTAAAGACCAATGATCATTCCTTCCTCTTCTCAAAAAGACCCTCCACACAGCATCCCAGATGACATAGGCCCTGAGGTAAATAATTTTCCTCAGGGCTTCCTGTGTGGAGTTAATGTAAAAAAAACGTCAAGTTTGGCATTGTGACTGCTCGAAGTCTAAAAAATTAACTATTCTGCGGCTTATCAATGCGCGATTTAGCCCGCTTAAATTTGAGAGTAGATAATAAATTTAGAGTAATGGGCATTTTACACGATGCTTATTTCATCCACTTTCCATACGGGTGTTTTTTTCCCCATTAGTATGGCTTAAAGAAAAGTTTTAGTTCACATAAGCGCTACAGCATGCGGCGCTAGCAAAGTTATCGTGTACTTCTGCACTAGGTTGATAATTTAATTTTTAGAAGAATTTAAATATCCAATAGTTACGAGGGAAATGCGCACATTATTATGTAGTTTTTCAGTAATTTCTTAATTTTTTTTTACATGAGCTCCATACAGGAGACCCTGAGGAAAATAATTTCCCTGAGGGCCTACGTCATCTTTGGGGATGCTGTGTGGAGGGCTTTTTTGGGGTTTGAGGGGGAAAGGAAGGAGAGGAGAGTTCTGGGAAGGAAAAGGGTTTAAGGGGTGGGTAGGAATCTGGGATTCAGTATGTCCTGGCCATCCGCCTCCAAGACCTAGACAAACCTCACCCCATGAACCCGGGCACCCCTGCTAAATCACCAAACGTAGCGAACCACTTGGGGTGACCTATGGCAGAGGTGTTGGTTATCCAATAAAGGTTCCCGGGGCGGCGGTACCCATTCCCGCCTCCCAAATTGAAAGTTAATCAAACCATTTCAAGGGCACTTTAAATTAGAAGTTTTATTTCTGAAGAAAATCATTATAATGTATCTATTTTTGAAACCGATACTTCGTGGTAGAATTCATTGTAATCTATCTATCTATCTATCTTCTTCTTCTATCTTCACTGAGCTGTTTAAAAACTGAATACACCGGGACTGAATGTATGGAAAGCGGAAGGGCGGAAGGGAACCCAAAAGGGGGGAGGGGGATTGGTAGGGGGGATTGGAGTGGGGAGAGGGAAGGTGGAGGAGGCGGACTGGGGAGGCGAAAGAGGAACGGGACGAATGGGAAAGGACACTCAGGGAGAAACAATTTTTTATTAAATGGTGTAGCAACGCATGCCGGGGACCAGCTAGTAATATGATAATAATTTAATATGATAATAATTTTTAACTTTTTCCATTTAACATATTTCTGACCTCAATCGGTTTCAGCCATGGAAAAAAGTTTAAAATTGTTTTAAAATATTATTATTTATTTATTTATTTATTTGTTTATTGAGACATACACAGTACATTATAATACAGATTATAAGGTATGTTAAATTAAATTATTTGGTAATTACTCCTGAGATATGAACCGGTCTTAAAACTTAATTATTGAATGAATGAAGTAATAATAATAAAAATGAAGAAAAAAGGGGGGGGGGAGATAAGGAGACATTTTATAATCAAGAATTATATGCTCACAAATTGTAATTGACTGATTAAAGTTTAATGAAAAGTTAAGTGTAAGTAATTTTAAAACAATTATATCACGCCAAGAAAAAACATTATAGTTTTGGAACATTTTATTTAAAATACACAATAAATTTAATGTGTTATGTAATTAAATAATAAAATAGTCTAACTGAAAGCAGCATCAAAATTTAATTGAAAGCTTCCTCCTTGGTGAAAAGTAAATTACTTTCTGTGTACATATTAAGGCTTCTCCGAAATCCTGTGAAGAAAATGTTCCTTAAGATGAAAAAGTGCTGCTTAATATTAAAACTAAAGAGTTTTCTTTACCACAAAACTGACGCCTACTTCCTTCCGGTCGAGTAGCATGATTAAGTGAAAACAGGAAGACGAAAGAGCAAAGTGAAGAAAATGGTGGAAGATTAGTAGAACAGAAGAATGAAGAACACTGCAAAGAAAAATCTGCTGATTACCATCTTCTCAAACGGAGGAAATCTGTTTAATTAAACTCGGGATCTATCTATTAGCCAAAAACCTAAAAGTTCTAAAGGGTTATTAGGTGAAATTTATAAACCTTCGCGAGATTAAATCCTAGTTATTTCCGAGTGAGATAAGGGACTAAAACAGAGTGATATCGAAGTGGAATATCCTTGTAGTTGATGCTAAAATAATTGAGACCAGATTAGCATTAACCGCAGCCTTTGAAAAGGGTTCAAACAGGGGTACAAACATATACTTGTTTTAAGAGTGTAATTACAATGTGAATATTTGTATAATATTCATGGACACCTATCGTGTAAAGTAAGTATTTGTGTTTAATTATTATGTCAGGAAAGGTACAGAAAAGGGAGATCTCCATAAAAGAACTTTAAGCTCCAAACCACGAGGGGTTTCAAAACCTACTGAGGATTAAAAAACGTATCATTTGTAAATTGGGGTTTGAAATCAAATCATTGTACATAGTTTGACTCACCGCTCGCTTTTGTTTTCAAGTAGAGCTATCGTATTTAAAATTTGCTTGAAACGGTTTTAGATGTAATAAATGATCAGTTGACCTCCTTGACCGAGAGGTAAGGACCTCGAATAGAAATCCGAAGGCAGCTAGTTCAAATCCCGGTGAACGCATACACATTTTAATATATTAATTATGGTATTTCACTATTAACTGATCAAAAATAATATGTAGTACATTTGCGGCAAATTCCAGAGTGGAAGATACTCAATATCGCCCTGGTGTAAGACCACCATTCAGAAATGATAAGTTGCTAGAAATGCCGTGTTGGTAATCAGATCTGAATAGTCGGGTGCTTCTCCGCCTTCGTTTTTTCCATCTCCTTCCCCTTCCTACTTTTAGCCTCACAACATATCCCAATCGGGGGTGCGATAGTCTCATTGGTTCCAAACGGGAGCAGTTGGGACTGTTGGACACAAAAAAACGAGGGCTTTAGACCACACGATTGAAGTAAACCTACAAAACAAACCTCGCCCAATGAACCCAGGTATCCCTGGCAAGTTACCAAACGTAGCGAACGGGGTGACCTATGGACCTAGGGGTGACACGACATTGGGGTGAAATATGACCATGGGGTGACCTACGACCTTGGGGTGACCTACGGACTTGGGGTGACCTACTACCTTGGGGCGACCTACGATATTGGGGTGACATACGACCTCGGGGTGACCTACGGCCTTGGGGTGACCGTCCTTATCCTTGTCCTTATCACTCCCCAAGCCAAGCATTCGTAAAGGCCCGACCGTTCGCCTAGCAATCGATCACCGTTCGTATCGATTACCGTTCGCGTGACATTTTTAGTAACAATCACCACTTTTCGTAACGCATTCACCAGCTTACCCCCCAAGTAAAACTTCTTTAAGTTTTACTTCAAAAATATTACCCCTCCAAAACAAGTTCTCTTTACCCAACCACCCTATCTGTAGTTTCGCGACATAAATCTTACAAAATTTAAGAAGCCATTATTCCACTGCATGGGAATTCTTGTAAAATGTAAAATAAAACTGAAAATCTACTTAGCGTTATCAGTTTTTCAAAAATAACTTGAGTAATATTTCTAATTATTTAATTATTATGTAAAACAACCAAATATCATACGATTTATACCGAAAATACTGTAATAAATCACAATAAATTATCCAATACCTTTGGTAAGGTTTATAGTATGCAGACGGTTCCTGATCGATTCATCGCTTTATATTCCTGATTTACGTCACCTCGTTACGATTAAGGCAAAGGTCGCCGACCTCCAGAACATTTTTAGAGATACCGCAGTTAAAATTCTTGGAGATAAAGGTAAAATACGATCTGTAGAAATAGATAAAGCCTTATAAACGTGCAAATCTGATTCTTCTTCAGTCTCCTAATCCACCAATTTTCGGAAATTCAAAACTTTCTTTTAAGGTTTGTGATTTTACTTCAGAGACAACCAAGATTTAAAAATTAAATAGTAAATTAATAAATGTGAACCATTCTAATATTTTAAGTTCATTGTCTGTGGTGGGCGGCGTGGATTTGATTGGTATAAAAATCTACAGTTTTATTCCTAGGTTGATCGAAATTTTGCACACTTGATCTTCAATACAATGGAAAGGTCACTGTCTGCATGAAATTTCGAAAAACTACCCCATCCCCAATTTCGTAGACTTAAATCAGTATTTTACTTTAAAACAATAATAATCTAAACGAAAATATGAAAGAGAACAAGACACAGATAAATAGAATAAGACAATGGTCGCAACCAAGTGGAAAATGTGAGCAACAAATTAAAAAAAGCTAACCTATTTTTTCAAAACAATAAGAAACATTTTAGATAAAGAACAGCTAATTAAAATCTATTATGCCTTAGCCCAATCTCAACTACAATATGGTCTTATCGGATGGGGAAGCTCATGCGATTCCACTATAAAACCAGTCCTCATAGCACAAAGGGCAATTCTGAAAATTATACTTAGAGTACCCATCAGAACCCCTACAGACTATGTTTTTAAAGCGCTGAATTTAATGTCACTGAAACAATTATATACAAAAGATATTCTAATGTACGCATTCAAAAATCAGGATAACTTTACACAGACAAACTCGGGCCGATTCACAAGATCTACATTACAACATACATTCTACCAACCTACAACTAAAACGACTTTTGGACAAAGAAATATGGAATACTTCTCTGTAAAATTATTTAATTTACTCCCTCTTGCAATGAAAACCACAAAAAAAATAACCGCCTTCAAAAGAAGCATAAAAATATGGATTATGGACATGGGAAGGAAGAAAATAGATTCAATTTTGCAACTCAACAAAGAATAATGCTTTGTTTTGTACTTTCTTTTAGATCTAACTTAATAATTTTCCTTGGCAATATTCTAACATAGATTAGGTATTTACTTATAATTCAAATAATAAAACTTGTACAATGTGTCCTTAGAACGGGGTACCCCAGTTAGGACACATTTTCTCTAAAAAACTGTAAAAAAAAATATATAAATAAAAAAAAAAAAAAAAAACTGGGACTCGAACCCAGACCTCTCATCTAACCGGGACGAGATAGGATAAATAAGATAATTTAATATAATAAGATAATTTAATATGATAGGAAAAATAAGATAATAAGATAATTTCTAAATAGGCTAATTTCCTTAGGTTTGCCTACTGGAATTACTTAAATAATTAGAAAATCGAGAAAACGACTTAATAACAAATGTATTTAATATAATTGATTAAAATCCTTGTAGACCACCCTTTTTCCCCTCCCCATATGTTATGTATATAAACCGTAGACTAAGATTATTAAGAACTAGTCTGAGGCTGAAGATGGCTTCAACTTGCTGAAAACGGTTACGGTCATTAAAATTAAAGTAGAAATAGGTTTTATATTTGTTTTATTATAATACTAGCTTTTGCTCTCGGCTTCGCTCGCATAGTATTAGGGGGTTTCCACTCCGTCTCCTCCACCTTCCCTATCCCCACTCCACCCCCTCTCCCCCCCTCCTCACCCACCCCTCCATAACCGTTACATTCATTCAATTGATTAATATTAATTAATTCATAATTAATTACTATTCATTAACCATAATTAATTAATAATTAATAAATATTAATTATTAATGTTTAATTAATATTAATTAATAATAATTAATTAATATTTATTAATAATTAATGAAAAGGATATTGCATTGAATTCCGTAAGTCTAAATTTAAACTTTAGGGATGGCATCCAGATAAAAGGTTAAGTTTTATATGAGTGCACCTAGATGTTTCAAAATAAAACTTAGCCGCGTTGATGACTTCGATATTATGCTGAGTAAATTTCAACACTTAACAGATTGGCATTATTTTTATTTATTTGGGAGAACAACAATTTACAAGTATATAATAATTGAGTACAATAATTGAACCATTTACAGGTTTCCACATGGGTATTGTAAAAAAGTGTGTAGTGATTTCAGAGATATTTACTAATAATAAATTACATTTCAAGAGACGAGTTATTTAGGTGGGAATAGGAAGGGGGTAGGATGAAGGGGAAGGATCGGTTAAGTTGAGGTGGTGGTTGTATTAGAGGGTATCTATAGTTATTGTCATTGTAGAGTATCGAGAGAGTGTCTGTGTGATTTTAAGGAGTGTGGTGCAGAGTTAAAAATGTCAAATAGTGTATAGTGTGTGTTGAAAGTTTTGGATGCACGATAGATGAAAGAGTTCTGCTTAGAATTATTATTTAATTATTTTATCGATCGTCCAGTAGATTTGGCAGACATTTTCAAATACAAAGTTTTAAGATAATGAGAAAAGTAATATTTGAATGCTTTTCATATATCAAATATCTTTACTCGTATTATTTTTATTTTTATTTTTTTTTTTTTTTGATTCACCTGATTTATAAATGTGTGTTACATATTTGACTATATTTTATATATTATATAAGCTACTAGCGAGTTCCCGGCTTGCGTTTCTATGCCACTCAATAAAGAAATTGTTTCTCTCTGCGTGTTCTTTCCCATTCGTCCCGTTCCCTTCCGCCTCCCCTTCCTCTCCCGCGGCCCCTTCCCCTCTCGCGTTCCCACTCCGCCTTCCGGGTCTTCCCTCTCCTCACTCCCTTCTCCCGCTTCCCCCATCCCGCGAACCCCCCTCCCGAGTTCCCCTCCGCCCTCTCGTATTCCATTCATTCAGTTTTCAAACAGCTCGCGTGCCACTTATTGCAATTTTTTTATACAAATTTCATGACGCCAAAACTCACTATTATATATACAGGAACCATCGCGGGAATGCACACATCAAATCCCCAAAGTTTCATTGCAGTCGGATGAACGGTTTAGCAACGCATAGCGGACATACAAACATTTTTCGATTTTTATATATATAGATAAAATAACACCATCCGGTACATTAGTATGACATTTTGAAATATCGTACTAGTGACCCACATTTCGTTTAATTCTCTTCAAATTTTTCTGCATTATAATTGATTTGGTGGTGTTTACGTGTATCTCTGCACTCTACGTATAACTGCATACTCAACTGAAATTTCGATTTTTCGGAGATGTCTGACTAATCAACGGGACCATCGCTATACCTATATATATTTCAAACGTAAAAACAAAAAATGAATTTATAAAACACTTCTTTTTATGTTTTTTCATCTAAATCGTTAATAATAATTGTTATTTAGGGATGGACAAACGACTTATTCTTAATGTTCTTTTTTTTCTTGACAGTCTTTGCAAGTGTTTATTCGTAGGCACTAAGCATCCCAGACTTGTTTTAAATCAGGGAATCCCCAAACAGCCCTTATATCTTATTAACTTAACAGCCCTCTAGTTTTAGGGTTATTTGCCGAGCAAGTGGATGGCTTTATTTTATAGGCTCTTTTCCTTGAATTACTCCAAGGATTTACACAAACGTTATTAGCTACCGCGTTTAATAAGTCGCCTTTTTCTTGAGCCAAATGTTAAGAATTCGTTAAAAAATTCCTCTTCGAGAAAGACTGTTAATGTTTTGTATTTTGATAGTTTCTAATATCTATATATTATGCAATTTCGCCCAAGGATCAACACCCTATTAACATAATTGAACAAACATATAGTAAACAATTGTGCACAAAACTAAAATTATATTAGAGCTATGCAGGTAAGTACGTAAATCAATATAAAATGAAGGCGCGCCAGAAACATACGACGCGAACGTTAATGATTAAAGATGTCGGAAACTTCCAAGAAAGACAAACCATGGTGAAGTGAATTATGTAGGTACTTTTCGGGTCATCTCGAGAGTCAACATCAGAAGATTTGACGTATGCTATATGATGCATGGATGCAAATGAAGCAAGGTTCATGTGGCAAGACAAAGTCGTATAGCAGACTATCTTCCCTACTTACCCCTACGGAGAAACTTAGTAATGATTAGTTATTTATGTATATAAAAGCCTTATGTCAAACGGTGAAAATTACGTTACGATAGGAATTTATAAAATGACGCATAAAGTAAAATCCATGCTAATTTGTACAGCGCTCTTGAGGCGATTTTTCGCAAAATAGCGCTATATAAGTTGTTCAAATGTATTATTATTATTATGCGATGATCTTGAATTTCCCTCCCAAATTTTTTTCACGAATTTCATTCGAGATGTTTTCCTGTTTCATATATGACAACGGAATTTACAGGCTTTTGGGTTTCCTCCCTCCTTTGTTATGTGAATACCGCACAAGAGTTCCAAGTACTCCCGTCTGGAGACAGTGAGACTTTGGCATCCCCACTCGTGGTATATTGTGTAACCGAGGGTAGTGAGGAGGGAATGGAGACAGGGCAGAGGAGGGTGGAGAAGTACCTGGATATTTAGGTCTGGCCACCAAACATGGCTAAAGCCATATTAAGCAATGTTTCAATTCAGAATGGTGGTCTTATAGTAGGGAGATGCTGAGAGTATATTCCGCTCTGGAACGTGCCACAAATATACTATATTTTATTTTAAGTAAATTATTTGTGAAGTATCACAAATTAATCAAATAAAAATTTATCGAATTACTAGTCGAGATTCTTCACCATGGAGGTCATCAACCAAATATATTCAAATACAAAAGAGATATGCTATGGTGTCCACGCAACTGTCGGCGGAATACGCTCTAATTAGAGTAGTTTGAATACAAATAGATATCGTTCATGTCGTTGATTTTTTGAAGATGCGCATTAGTATTGGTTAACAATATAGTTTGAATACGGAAAGAATTCGTTCATTTAGTTTAACGTTCGTTTGGTTTATTCGTTCTTTTTTTAGTTTATTTGGTAATTGGTAAACAATATCGGCGACACCCGGAAGCGCAGTCCCATATAGTAAAAACTGCACATAGCATATCTACTTATATTTCATTTAGTATTTATATCTTTGTCATCAACCCTCTCCTACAAAATGGCTCTCTTCAAGACCCAGATTCACTCCATCCATTTCCGAAAAAAAAACTCTCGTACATCCCAAAATATTACAAAAATATAGTTCATGATGATCTTATTTGGATTCGAAGTTGCTTTATTTGCATTAACTTTTCTTGAGAAATATGTATGTTCTTTCTCTGTTATTTGCCGCATAACACAAAGATTTATGAGTTCGTCCTTTCTGTGATGTTATCTAGATATTTATTCTTCTACGGAACATTATGTCGAACCTTAGCAAAGTATTGTCAGCCTACTGGGTAGGCAATTATTTAGTGTCTAACATAAACCCCTGATTCCTGATCCCAGAAAATATACGCCAGGGGGTAAGCAAGAAAGCCATAGTATCAATTATTCCAAACCAATGGGTACCTACTGATTGGACACGAAGATTACCAATTTAGGGTTCAGCTTAATGGTTTGTCTTCGAAAGTCTGAACCCGGGGAGGGGTCACTAATTTAAAAATAAAATAAAGTTGGTCGATGACGATATAATAACAGAACTTGAATAGAACTTACACAGAATGTGAAAATTAACCTAAAAAATTCAATGAATTGTTAAAAATTTTTGAAACTACCCGTCATCAAGAATTATTCAAATTTCTTCGAATGAGTTGGCAAACACTGCAATTTTTCAAATATTTTTTTTACAATAGCTGCACACACGAGCCCCTGAGAAAAAAACAATTTCCCTCAGGGCCTATGTCAACTTTTGTCAATTCAGTTGGTATTCTAAATTAAGGCGATTGTTTTATCAAAAAAATTAACTTACGTTTTAGTAGTTAGTGCCGTAAAGGTTTTGGTAAAATGTGCAATAAATTAGGGTGGGGGCAAAGTTTAACTATTCCGATTTAATAATTAATAAATGCGAAATTTGACCAGAATTGTACAATAAGGTTCACGCAAAATGGGGTAATGTTACTGATATGTTAACAAATAATAACGCTTTGACTGAGTTTTGTTGAAATCGACTTCATTTTATTTTCTGTGAGACGTGACATAAATCGAATTCTTAGAAAAGTTGGCCAAGCGGTTCAAAGTGTCCTCCAGTTTCTTTTCTTTTCTTACTGGTTAGCTTAAAAGAATTCACAACCTGCTCTTTCATAGATAGCGCTATTGTAATTATTTTAGGGAAAACCCTTTTGAAAGTTACGCTTTAAAATATTAAGATGAACGAATTGTTTGCGCCCGGACACACGCAATATGTATGTGAATAAATAATCCATAAACAAACTCAATTCTTTCAATAAAGGCATAAAAATACCATATTGGATTTGATCACCGATACTATATCATATGTTAATGTCTTTCTTGAAAGAATCGTGTTTGTTTATGGACAAAACTATTTAATAATTTTCACGCTGCCCATCTACGGGCACAAACAATTAATTCATATTAATATTTTAAAGGATAACTCGAAAAAGGTGTTTTTTTTTTTTAAGATTATATTTTGGAAACCACCTGAAATTCTCCATTGCAAGTATCACCTTAAATTCTCCATTATTGCACAAGTAACAATTTCCACCTACTCGTATTATGATGGTAGTAGGGAGAATTCACATTATTGTTAGGTTAGTCGTAACCTGGGAATGCTTATGTTCTGTAAAAATAAAGAACTTACAACAAGGCCTAGGATAATAATATGATCATGATTAAATGTTGCGTACATTTATAAAAGTAAACATAATACTAATAAAAAGTTAGCTTTACACAACATATAAAAACGGGAAGATATATATTACGTTTTCTTAGAAAGTTTTTTCTGAACTTTAAACACGCTTCTTCCCTTGTGGGCAATTTTTTCAATGTCTTTTCTTCTAAAACGAAAGAGAATGTTTTCTTAAAATTCTTAACCTGGAATTTTGTTTTTTTTTTTAAATTTGCAATTCATCAAGAGGGCACAATGACTTCAAAATAGTCTTCATCAGACTTTTTAAGGAGATGATTCGACAAAAAGAAATAAAATAATTTTATATTTTGCTGACATTACTTTCAATGACCAGAAAGTTAACTTGCCTACAATCAGATATCACTTGTTTAAGTTTCAAATTAATGCAATTTAATTTTGCCAATCTACTACTTCAAGATAGTTCAAAGAAACTTCGCATAATATCTCACTTTTGCTTTTGCTCGGAGCAAAGATATCAGCAAGTCTGCATATTCACATAAAGAGCGGATCTGAATGCATTTCAGTTTTGAAGTTAAGCAATTTCTATCAGACAAATGCGTGTAGAACTTTCTACAAAGTCTTTATTGTAGTTTTTATCGATAATCGATTTTTCGGGAGTCCCGCAAGGATCTGAAATGGTACCCACTCCCTTTGTTTGAATTTCATTGCTAAAATGATGGATAGTTTTAACAGTTTTATGGAAAGAACACTTAAAATATCCAATTTCCAATTTTATACGTCGATTTTAATCTCCAGAACCAAATTTTGCTCTCACACTCTTGCAATGAGGTTTTTATGTCACTATATTGTTAGTAAGTGGCGTTGCTTTTTCCTTTTAGACCTCCATACCTACTCGATCTCTTTCCTATGGCGTTTTCACCTACCTATTACAAAGACGATTTTATTGTTAAACCAGAATACTTAGGCAAAAAATATATATGATTTTAGATTTTCACGGCCAAAAGTATTTTCGTTATTTTTTTGGATGTTTTGCCATGTTGCGCTACCTCCTTCTTTTGCAAACGTTTCCATCGCAGATGCAGGACAAATGTGCC
This sequence comes from Limnephilus rhombicus, assembly GCA_929108145.2. NCBI lineage: Eukaryota > Metazoa > Arthropoda > Insecta > Trichoptera > Limnephilidae > Limnephilus > Limnephilus rhombicus. Next base: position 23,289,523 of record OV815295.1, on the reverse strand, counting down.
CCGATGATGGACACTGCAACGCTCTCCGAAACGTTGGCTAAATAAGGAAGTAGCGCAACACAGCATTGCACCCAAAAAATAAATAACTAAAATAAATACATATATATATTTTTTAAATTTATCATGTCAAAAAAATGTTGAATTTTTCACCGTAAACAAATTACGATTTTCGTTTGTCATAATTTTAACTGGTCGCTCTTTATTAAATTTTCCTCCAATAGGAGAGAGCGCGAGAAAATAAGAATCAAATTTATTGGAGTAAAACGTTGTAACAATTTTAAGACGTGATAAAAATACTGAGGTCGAGAACTATTCATTCTAATGACAGTCAGTTATACGTTATTTCCAACATTTCTCTGCAAGTATTGTGGATGATAATGGGTTCTAGGTACGCCTCAGCCGTTACGTCGGTCCGCCCGGTGCATTAAAGCACCGCAAAAAAGTTCAGACACGTAGTTCAATAAGAAAATATCTCACAACACTGCTCGGAAAAGCACAGCTCATCTTCAAACCAATTTTCTCCCTGGGACGTGATAGGAATTATTTGTTCCAATTTTAGACCCGGCGGCCGATCGAATTCCTGTTTCTAATTCAATCATGCTAACCGTTGTAATCATTCCATATTCCGCGGTGTATTACATTTCTTTGGAATTTTGTTATTTGTGCCTCGCCGCCCATAGCGCAGCGGTATAGTGCGTCGCAAATCTCAGCGGCCAGAGAAACCCAGTGGACGGAGGTTTGAATCCTATGAAATCCAAACATTTTTATTTTTGTAAATCAATATCCAATCTTCAAACTACTTTAAAATAAATAAGCAAAACAAAGCGACATCTAGTATATCTAGTTCTATCGCGTGTGAATTACACACTCTATTTTATTATAACAATCATATTAATCATTCTTAAATAACCAGATTTGCTTTACAAAAAAACAATTTTCCGTATTAACTTTAACTAAAAAATTTCAATTGTTGTTTATAATTCTAATGCCAGTTTTACGATGCAAGTTCCACCGACGAAAAATTTATTGCAGATCTTTAATAAGTCTGAAATACACAGATACGTTAACGTATCTTTACCAATAGCACCCATCAAAAATTATTATTGGTACGAAAACAAATAGTTGTGTTTCCGTTTTTTTCCTCGGGTTTTCATGCGACGCAAGGATACAGGTATAAACCAGTCCTCTTCTATATACCAATAATCATTTAAATGCCTTATTCAAGGGCTAATGGCCTTCATTTAAAGCTCTGCTAGAATTCCTGGATATGTTGCCATCGTCGGTAACGATATTACGGATATCATGGCAAAACAAGGAACATCCAACCCAACTTTTACAGCATAAATTAAACTTCATTCTCTGATATTTTTTTCTATATGCTCTCTTCTTAATGCCTCCCCTCTATTCAACATCTCATCTCTTCTATGTCTGAATTCAACTTCAAATTTCGAAATAATATGGAAATTTGGTCTTTTAAATTAATTTAATATATTTATAAATTCATCTTTCCTCTCTCCATAAATTGAAATGATGGCCTAGAACAGGGCCCCTTGGAGGGTGAAAGCCAAAAACATTTGAATAAAGGGAACATTGGAATATAAAAAAAATATTGAAGTAAAAATTAGAAATGTTGTACTTTTCGCTCTATTTTACACATTTTCATCTAAGCGAACAAATTACATACAAAAGCTCTCTAAAGGTCTGTATTTTCTTTCTCGCACAAAGTTTAAATACAATGAATACTGGAATGTTCAGTCTATTCTTTTAAACCATAAACAATTTAAAGGATAAGTGAATAAAGGTAGATAATTGTGTTCCAGTAATTTCAACTGATTTTTTATTATAATTTAGAAAAAAATTAAGATTTTAACAAATTAAACATTTAATTTCGTAAAATCACAAAAAATCACTCTACGCCACTGATGTGTTAGCGTCACACAATAATTATTAATTTTATGGTTTACATAATTTATGATCGTGAATTATGTTATATTGGCGTAGATGCAATCATCTAATTAAAAGTTATCGTTTCGGGGTTCCTTTATCCATAGTATTACTAAATTTGCTATTATATTATCTCACATGCAAAGTTCAGTAAGCTGGCGCTATAATTTGCGGGTAGTTTGGAGCGAGACGCTTGGTCAGGGTAGATAGCATGTTTGCCCCCCCCCCCCCCCCCCGTGTGACGGTAATGCGGGCAAACCAACCGCAAGTGACGCGCGAAATATACTGATAAACTAAACTAATATGCAGGGCGCCGCTGTCCGAGAAGTTGGTGTTTATGCTGATGTCGAAAAGATCTGAAAAATGCAACGAAATTTTTTTATCCTAATTTTTCTTATCCTAATTTTTCTCAACCTTATCCAACTTGTCCATATACTTTGCGAAGTTGCGGTCCAAATAATTTTTTATTCTTTTATTTATATAATGACAACATAAAATAAAGTAAAATTACACAAAATAGTAAAAATACAAAGTAACGCAGTTTGTTCACAGTCCTCCTCACTAGGTACTCCTGTTCCGAGGCGGACCGTTTTTTTTTTTTTTGCATTAACTCCACACAGGAGTATAATTTGCATAATTTCTCTCAGGGCCTATGTCATCTGGGATGCTGTGTGGAGGGTTTTTTTGAGGAGAGGAAGGAATGAACACTGGCTTGAAGAGACCCATGTTGTAGGAAGAAAGAAACACAGAGGCCGGCAAATCATTCCACAGCCGAGCTGTTGAACACAATAACGAGTCGAAGAAACGACCCGTTCTCATGTGACAAATGTCAACCGCGTACAAATGTTGAGCACGCGTTTGGCGTGTTTCCCGACTATGCACCGGTGCCGAAGGGATCAATGACGCCAGTTCCTCGGGGCATCCGACGCCTATGTTCTAAAGATTGCAATCCGTCTGTTAAGATGGGAGAATCTATTAAGCGGACCGCTCGTTTTTGCACAGAGTCGAGGGTATTTTTCAGGTATTTTGGAGCTCCAGACCAGAGGTGGCTGCCAAATTCAACCGTGGGGCGCACTTGTGATTTGTAACAGTGTTAGCAGCTGTGTACTATTAAAGTATCTGCGGGCCCTGTACAGTACGCCCAGTTTTTGGGAAGCTAACTTTACTCTGGCTTCGATGGAGTCCCCATACCTGGCCCCCTAGCATGGTCGATCGATATAGATTTTATCGAAAATGTCGGTAACTTGTCATCGCTCCCAAGCACAACTGCAGGCCGCTAACGAACCAACAACAGTCCACAACGACTAAGGGTAGCTAATTTATTTGACGTGAACTGTTATTTGTTCGTTAGCGGCCTGCAGTCGTGTTCGATAGCGATGACAAGTTACCGACATTTTCGATAAAACCTATATCGATCGACCATGCTAGAACCCCTGAGCTGGTCACTTAGGGTTACACCAACCGTATGTTGTTATAAGGGTGCTGAAAATGATTTCCTCATCTTTTGTTGATTTTCACAAAATAAACAATGAATAAAATAAAACGCATTTATGTTTGTTTTCTTTAGATTGCGTTGGGGTAACTGTATAATTTTAATTATTTCCTCATCTTCATGTTTACTTAGCCATAATTTAATGTCTTTTTCTCCATGGTATTCTTAATTTCAATTGGGGGGGCATTATATAGTTTTATAGCATGGAAATTGTGGTTTTTCTGACCAAAATATGTATTTGATTTGGGGCTGTTCAGTAGTTTTGAGAATTTCGTCCTTATAGTGTAGGTGTGTCTATCAGACAGGTACTCATATTTTTCTTTAAATTTGAGTAGTGCGTTTTTTGAGTATAGTTTAATAATGCTGAACACCTATTATAGGTTTTAAAAATTTATTTTTAATTTATGTATACGCTTGCCCTGAAGAAGGAACGTTTTTTCTGAAACCGGTCGGATTTACTCATTATATAAGTGGTTCAAACAAAGTTGAATTGTTTCATTACTTTAAAAATTTCATTTGTTGGAGTTCTTGTGGGTACTTTCATTTTTATTATTGCCTTTTGTGTTTTAACTAGCTGCTTCGTTTGGACGTTTGAGGCAGATCCCCATCCTATAATTCAGTATTCTATGCGGGATTGGCAAAGTAGAGCATAAAAGACTTTATATAGATCATTTTTATTTTATAAAGTAGTACATGAGCTTTGTAAGTTTCTTTGCATTTTTTTTTTTTTTTTTTTTTTAATTTACGGCATAAAGTGCCATTTACAAACATGTGTTATTTAATATATTTAAACAGTCTTAGTACAGTGAAGAAAGATTTTTTTTTTTTTAATTTCTCATAATAAGAGAAAAAGAGAAAAAATTTCTAACAACTAATGAAAACTTTAAAAGGATACAATGAAATAAAAAGAAAAACTTGTTATGAAGTAACCTCGTTACAATACTAATACTAATGCTAATTGTATTGATAGTTCTCCTTGGTTATTTTCTCGTATGGTATGATTCACATTCAAAATCAATTCATCGAAAGCAAATTCATCGAAAACGAGTTCATCGAAAACCAATTCATCGAAAATCAATTCATCGAAAACTAATTCATCGAATGATCAATTCATCGAATGATCAATTCATCGAATCGCCAATTCATCGAAAAAATATATTTTGTTGATATTTGAGAGAAATGCCGAGCGGACCGAAAAGTTAAAAAAGCATTGGTCAACCTAAACTAACCTAACCTAACCTAACCTAACATAACCTAGCCTAACCTAACCTAAACTAAGCTAAGCTAAGCTAACCTAACCTAACCTAACCTAACCTAACCTAACCTAACCTAACCTAACCTAACTTAACCTATTTAACCAATTTTTAAATATTTTTTTATCATCAGTCTTAATGACCTTTCTGAGTTGTTTATGAGTTGGTTTCATTATGAGTTGTCTGGTCACCGTTCCTTAGATCCCTTTTTTGCAGTATCAGACAATCGGAAATCGAAGAGATAACCTATAAATTTTACATTGTCACTACGAAACTGACAGTTGCTAAACACATTTAACTCAGTTAAACAGAATTTTTTGGGTATTTATTTTGACAGCTCTAATATCTACAAAAAAATGTTTTTTGATAAATTGGCGATTCGATGAATTGATCATTCGATGAATTGATTTACGATGAATTGATTTTCGATGAACTCGTCGGTTACCCACTTACTGCCATACATCAAGATAGGTACCTTATTAAACCCCTGTATAATGGAAATTTTGAAGTTACGGTTTATGTTAGCAGTATTGTTTTTAAATGAAATAATAGTAAGATAGATTTAAAAAAATGCAGAATAAATATTTAAATTTTCTTTACAGCATAGAATGGAAATTGTGTATCACTACTGCGAATAGTAAAGATTCATATTCACGTCACTGTGCTGTGTGAAAAGATTCACGTATGAGTTATTTGAATAGCCTTATTCCAATATACCAGACTCGAAAGCTCTCAAGATCCGGGCCACGGTGTGAGATAAATTCTTTCACACTAGCATGTAACGAATAACGAATTATACCTACAACGTATTTTAGAAGCCGCGTATCATACAAACAATTGTCATACGTGCCTCAATGGATAATTTATGATACGGTGACCCGACATTTGGCCCCCGAAATTAAAATGTTTAAAAAATTACAATATTTTGTGCATATTTACCAAATTCTAACTTAAAATCGACTTAAAAAATACCTTTACGCACGGGAGGCCCTGAGAGGAATTTTTTTCTTAATGTAAAATTTTTAATGGAGCTAATGTAAAAAAATGTTGTCTTAAGGGGATGAGAGGACGGAGAGGAAGTTATGGGAAGAAAAATCTATCCCTCCCGCTGCGGTGCAAGACGATGTTCCGAGAGAATATGGCTGGAGAAGTCAAAGAGACTCCCTCAACCGCTCTCTCCCGATCCGGCCTGCCATGCAACTGGTGGGCAGACGCATCCAGCAAAGACCCGGATAAACCTCATCACATGAATCCGGGCACCTCTGCTAAGTCACCAAATCAAGCGAACCACTTAGGGTGACCTATGGCAAAGGTGTTGGTTATCCAAAAAATGGTTCCTGGGACGGCGGTACCCATACCCACCTTGCAAATTTTTTGGTTATATAAAACAAAATAAGTTGGTATGGATATCAAACGAATGTGTTTATAGAGACGATTTTTAGTACTTATACCTTTGTACATAGAGTATATTTATTATTTATTATAGATAGATACAAAATAAAGTACAATTTACATTTTAGGAAGCTTTGCCTGTCCAACTAGGAAAATTTCCCGTTCCAGGACAGACAAATTGACAGGTTTAGTTCATATTATACATTACATAATTGCATAACACAAAAAAAAAAAGAATCTGGTAGCATATATTGTATTCGGATTTGCCGAATTAACCTGATAACATATAATATATTCAGATTTACAGTGTATAAGATAAGTAGGTAAGTTAGAATTATTGAATAGTGTAGACCAAGTAATACAGAAAAGTTGTTTGTGTCATTTCTATCTATCTCATAGTTTGCAGTTTGCATTTATTTTGACGGTGACCGGCCGACTCAGAATGAAACCAACTTAGAACCACCTCAGAAAGGTCATTAAGAGTGATAATAAAAAATAAATAAAAAAAAATGGTTAAATGAGTTTTGTTAGGTTAGGGTTAACGGCTATTTAACAATAATTTTTTTCATAGCTTTTAATGACTTTTCAAAGAGGTGTTGAGTTGACTTCATTCTGAGTTGGCATGGAACCATTTTGACAGTCTCCGTGGTAGAGGGGTAAGGGGCGCGGGTGTAAATCTCGGAGTGCGTTGTTATTAAATAGTTTTCAAATAATACTATTGGTATATTTGAGACGGAGGCATCTACTAATATCTACAGGAATTCCAAAAACTGAACAAATCGGACTAGTATCTATGAGAACCAAAGTGAGGACGAATATCTACAACTCAAACTGCTGACTAATATCTATGAGAACCAAAGTGTGGACGAATATCTACAGCACTGGCAGAGGTTAGATTTGCAATTATGTATAGCATATTGGAATAACGTAATATTGCGTATGCAGTTTAAAAAACTTAATTTTTGTATGTATGTAAAAATCCTTAATATCGGAGTATTTGAAACATTTAACTGATTATTAAGGATTTGGTTTTTTGTTTTACAAGCTTTCTTTATTTCGAGTGCTTCTAAATTATTTAGTCTGTTACCATGACCATTTCTATGTCAGTTAGGTTAGGTTAGGTTAGGTTAGGTTGTGGTGCCGTGTATATCGAAATGAATAAATATCTTGGTAAATAAATATAAATACCTCCATGTAAGTTCAATAAATTATTGTCCTCGTAAACAGCAAAATACGTAATATTATGCAAAAAATTCATGTACGTACTTTAAACGTTTAAGCCTTTACGTAATTGATAATTACGTAATTGAAGTAATTTATGCTTTTCCGTACAACCTCTTGCTCAGCTGCCCTCTGTAGATATTAGTCCAACCTACGCTCCATAGATATTAGTCACCACTGGGACCGTAATAGATATTCGTCCGACCTTAGCTCTAAAGATATTAGTCCACACTCTGATGTTCATAGATATTAGTCCAACATATGAGCTGTAGATATTCGTACGACATACATGCTGTAAATATTAGTATCTGGAGTCTTTGAGAAACGTCCAGAGCAGTGGCGGCTCGTGACTTTTGGGTGTGCTAGAGCGCTGACATTAAAAAAATGGAATTATTGATGTTGTTGTAGCCGAAAAAAAAAATTTTTTTTTTTTGAAAATCAGTTTTTGTATGAAAAATTTCAGGATGTTTCAGTTTGGCGGTGTGCCGCACCGATTTCCTGAAAAATCTTCATACAAAACACGGATTTAAAAAAAAAAATATATATATATTTTTCGCATACGGCAACATCCATGATGCCATTTTTTTAATATTAGCACCCTAGCACACCCAAAAGTCACGAGCCGCCACTGGTCCAGAGTGAAAAATACTATCAGATTCGCCCTTTGGTGAAAGGTCACCATGCAGAATTGAAAAGTTGCTTGAAAAGGCCTTAGCTTACTTACTTCCCCATTTCCTTCACCTTCCCACTACCTCCAGCCTCACCACATACACAAATTGGGAACGCAATAGTCTTACTGGTTTCAGACGGTTGGTAGTAGGTATTCGGAACTCCTGTGCGGTATTCACATAAAAAAACTAGTATGCTTTAGACCACACGACTGAAGTAAACTTATGCTCCATCTATATCATAGATTCTCAACCTTTTTTGCCCACCACCCACTTTGACAATATTTTTATTTCTAGCGCCCCCTAACTCGTGAACCTGAAACAGGTGGGGGCGTAATGAGATACCACGACAGGGTTACATTTGCCACAACGGAGAGGGCGTAACGGGATACCACGATGGAGGGGGCGTAATGGGATAGAGACAATATTTTAAGGTGTGACGTAATTTATGGATGGCCCCAATGGGATGGGATGGGGCAAAGATAGGATGGGGTGGTATGGGTTTCTTTGGGTCTCCTACTGAAAGACGGAAACGCCCCCCCAATTTTCTCTTGGTCTTCTACCGCCCCCTTGGAGGTCTGAGACGCCCCCAATGAGCGTTATCGCATACGTTGAGAACATATGATTTATATGATAGGAAGAGAGAAAGAAAATGTGCGCGCGCACTGCTCTCTCTTGCTACTACAGTGTGATACAGACAATAGGCCTGCAATGTTCAACGAAACTGGCTATGAGAGAAAGAGAGAAAGAAAATGTGTGCTCGAACTTCTCTCTCTTGCCCCTACAGTAATAAATGCCAAACGTAACTCTCTATCTTTCTTACTTCACTAACTTATAACTCTCAACTACCGTTCGCCTCGCTTTTCGTAACGCTCTCGTCACACATTCGCCAGCTTACCCAAGTCAAGCGAGCGTAAAGAAGTTTTACTTAAAAAATCATACCCAAAATGTTTTTTTCTTTGTTTTCTGTAAATATTAGGTAGTAATTGTGAAATGGAAAAAAAACAGCGTTTTCTAAGTAAAAATTTCTAAATTATAAACTTTATTTGGGTCGTGCCACGTAACACTTTTCAATCTGGAAATTAAGACGTTTATTCATCTCTCTTAAATTGATGAGAGTAAATCCGTTTTACCTTTTCACACACAATTTAACGTGTTATAGTACTAGATTAGATATTATAGTACATTTTGGGGGTTGTCAAGATTTTAAAAGTTTCTGTCTACAGGGTATCACGTCTAGAAACTGCAGAGAATTTTCAAATAATGTATTGCAAACATACTGACCGTAAATTGATTATATCTTATGAAATAAACACAATCAATCAATGATCAATAATGTAATTAGATCAATCAAATTATCTAGTTTCTGAAAAATCCTGAAAAACACCAGACCAATAAAAATCTTAAATTTTGTGGAGTTATTAGATCTAAGATAAGCCGAAGTAAATGGGTTTCTAACTGATTTGTTATGCCTACTCAGTTTTGTTAGTCGTTTGCATGAAATATATCCAAATGAAGACATGCAGTGGTTTAACGATACAATAAAAATAAATAAAAATAATAATATATTTTTGAATGTAGCTATTACTTTGTGTTTATCCATTATAGAAAAATGAAACAATACAACTTTCTATAAACCACTTATATAATGTGCAATCCGACCGGTTTCGGAATAAACGTTCCTTCGTCAGGGAAAGCTTATACTAATTTGACAGTTTAGAACAATGTTTTATTATGGTAGGGGTATTCAATCTACATTATTAACTAGCAACGGCTCCATCCCTACCATAATAAAACATTGTTCTAAACTGTCAAATTAGTGTAAGCTTTCCCTGACGAAGAAACGTTTGTTCCGAAACAGGTCGGATTTGCACATTATATAAGTGGTTTATACAAAGTTGTATTGTTTCATTTTTCAAAAATAATAATGGTTAATCGTAGTCTTGAATAGTAAAAATTTTCTTTAAATATTATTATCAAAAGTTTTTAACGTTTCCCGTAAAGAATAAGTATTTTTAAAGCACTGTTATAAAACAAGTGATAACATTCCAAGAAAATTTGGCATGTTCATTGTTCCAGTTAAGGCGATGTACCATGGCGTGGATCATCAAAAAAGGCCAAATCTCGCAGTTCTTATAACGGTTCCTAAGGTTGAAATGTCCGTTAACACCTGTTTTGACTTAAACAAAAACATGGTCAGAGAGCATGCTTTATTTTATACTCGCAGTATCATTTAATGAAAGCATCTATAATATTACTAACCGATCAAATTTCAAACCTTTGCTTCACTTTATAGGGTGCGATAATGGAATTTCATAGACATGTGGCAAGAATTATACTAACCAGCTACCTATAAGGGCTTAATGCAGTTGTATTGCAAACAGTATAATTTATGCATGAAATGTGATAAAGCAATGAGCGTGGGTCAATACGGAGGTGCTTGGCGTGCCATCCACTCGCAATACTATTGCGCTTATTATTTTGACATTACTGTACCTACGTGTGTTGGAATTTTCATAGACCCTTCGGATTTTAGTTACCACATTATAAGGTTTTCGCTCACAAAACTTTGTCATAGAATCTTCCTGTATAGAGTCTCTTTTGAGTGAACCACCCTTAGCTACTCCAACCCTCATGGAATAGTAATATCGGGTAACACCCCCCTGTAATCTGCGCTCCCTGTGAAAGACAGTACCTGAATAGTGCGTACCCTGAATGGAGAGATTGATGAGAGAAGGACGGTGGGATTGGTCACAGGCGCCCTAAATAATGACACCATTAAATTAAGAGGGTATTCTTAGAATGAGATCCGTGATATGAATAAGAAATGTATTATAAAAGTAAAATGAGATGAACACACACTTTATCATATTTCAATTAGTGAATTTGTTAAAACGTTATGAAATTTGATGTCTTCTTAACAATTTTAAAAATTATCTTAACTCCATACTAGTACTTTAATATACATCTGTGCTTTCTTGAAAGTTTAACGTCTTTTCTAATGTCGTGAAGACGTTTGTGTTTGTTCCTAATCAATTTTATTTATTTAAGTTAGAAATTAATTACGAAATATACAAACTTTGATTATTCAACTAGGTAAGTAATTCCCGTTGTAGAACAGTCTTTATGGCAATGTTAGTTCAGCTGGTTTATATGGCTCCAAATATTGTAATAATTTAGTGCTTGCACATACTCTTATTTTGCACAAACAGGTTTCATGTTCTACTTTTTACATTTACTGGAATTACTTGCTGAAAAAAATAAAGTATTGCACCGTATGTTCAGGACTTTCTTTTGGGGCACGAAAAAAGTCATCTTTATAGGTTTATTAAATGTGCAAAGAGAGAACCATGCACTGTTTTTTGTTGTTACTTTTAATCAGAGTTATTCGTAAAAACCACATCGACACATTTTTGTCGAGCTCTAAATGATAATAATTATAAAATTTCATAAATGGAAGTTTTCCTTTTTTCTCTGTGAGCTTTTCTGAGTTATGCTTTGGAAACAGCTCTGGTCCGCTTGGATTTTACGAAAATTTCTAAAACTCTAAAACTCTGTTTTATCCTTTTTAATGTTTGCATAATATATTGTCGTATACATTCGATGTAGTAAATCAGTTAAATATATTTTCAGCTCAATAATAGGCCTGCCGTGACAAATGTATGAATGATGTCTTTGGGAAGAAAATAATACTAATGGCCGAGATACGAATGTGATCTACGAATATGGAGATAAAAGCATCCTTAGACAATTAATACAACAGCATTGATGTTTTGTAGCAAAACAGTTAATGATAGCCAATGAATGCGTAATGAATAAGTCAGGGCAAACCGAGTGTAAAATGTACATATAAAACCAAACCAAATGTACATATTTTTTTATTTATTTAAATAAAACATACAACTAAGTTGCATTCCCATTAGTTATCAAAACTCATTAAACCCAACCCAACCCAATATGCAGACGCAATATATGAAGAAATTTTTTACAAAACATATCACAGAAGCAACATACAGACACAACATATGAAGAATCACTTTACAAATATTTCACAGTAACATGTCTTTTAAAATTTTATGAATTATTATAACCACTCATTTGATTTATGTACTTGTTGGTGTCAAAAAGTTAAAATAAAGAATCCTCCTTGATGGACTACAGAAATGCATAAAAAAACAAATTCAGGAAAATACAATAAAAGGTACGGGTTCAAAAAATAAACAGACCTAATACAAGATATTTACATACAAAATACGTGACAAGATTAAAAAAAAAAAAAATTAAATAATAATATTTTAAGTATGGAAACATATATCATGAATAATGCTATGAACAAAATAACTGTTCATTTCAATGTAGCTTAACTTTAACATAATTTTAGGTGCACATTCAATAACCAATAGTCTCATTTAAGATCAATAATTAATAGTTTTTCTGTGAACGGTACCGAGATCTCGCGCCCAAAAATGTGTGTTTCTAATGTTCTCTTGTTTTAAATTGAAACCAAAATTCCCTCTGAAATAAAAAGATTTACAAGTTGGTTCTTATATGTATACCTTATAAATATAACGATTTCACATTTGAAAAAACAATACCATCCTAACCGGAACCGGTATGTGACAAATCTACATACAAACTCGCTCTTTTTTAAGGCTCTGAGAAAAATAATTTCCCTCAATTATTTCTCTTCAAGATCTACTCTTTCCTCTCGGCATAAAAACTCTTCGTACAGCATCCCCAAAGATGATATAGGCCCTAAGCGAAATTATTAAGGGGGAGGGGGTAGGGGGGGAACCCGGGTGGGGGTGAGGGGAACTCGGGTAGGGGGTTAGCGGGAGGGGGGGGGGGAACCCGGGAGGAACTCGGGAGGGGGGTTCGCGCGACGGGGGAAGGGGGGGAGTAAAGTGGGGAGAGGGAAGGTGGAGGAGGCGGAATGGGAACGCGTGAGGGGAAGGAGACGCGGAAGAGGAAGGGGAGGCGAAAGGGGGACGGAACGAATGGGAAAGGACACGCAGGGAGAAACATTTTTTTAATTAAATGGCTTAGCAACGCTTGCCGGGTACCAGTTAGTTGAAAATAATTTCGTTTAACGGCGCGCAATAATTAATCAAAGTAATTGTCAAACAACTTTAATTAGAGTCTAATCATTCCGTACGTGGTACACACATCTAACATGTTAATATTCTTAGCTGATCCGGAGACTCTAATAATAATCAATAATCACATACCGATCATTACATCACCATGATTATTGGCGCGTACGCAATATTCGATTTACCGATAGCCCACCACAAACTGTAAAGGTGATATTATATCAATGATTGGAACCGCAGATATTATATTGCAATCTTGTCTGGTAGCTAATTAACCTGTTGATCTGTATTCTGTACAGTACCTATTCACTGGCTGAGTAAAAGTGGGCGAACAGTAGGATGGGCACAAAAGGCTTTTTAGAGAATTTGAAGAGGTGCGTCAGGTCTCAAACTTGTGCATTCGAATACTGAAAACGATAAACTATTGTTTGTTTCACTATACAATCAAGGTGCTGAACTGTAAAAATTGTGTTTATTTAAAAAAATATTAAATCATTGTATTCTCTAAACATCTTCATGTTGTCTGATAACCAAAGATATTGAAATATAAGTAGATGTGCTATCTGCTGTTTTTACTATGTGGCTCTGCGCTTCCCGGGTGTCGCCGATATTGTTTACCAATTAACAAATAAACTAAAAGAACAAATAATTAACGAATAAACCAAACGAACGTTAAACTAAATGAACGAATTCTTTCCTTATTCAAAAGATATTGTTAGCCAATATTAATGCACATTTTCAAAAAATCAACGAAATGAACAAATTCTTTTTGTATGAAAACTACGCTAATTAGCGCGTAGTCCGGCGACAGTTGCGCGGACACCATAGCATATCTCTTCTGTATTTGAATATCTTTGCTGATAACTAACTCGGCGTAGTGCCAAAAGTAGATACACAATTGAAACTAAAGAATACAAGACTATAATAATAATATCTTTTAAGTCATAAACAACTTTTAATGATTTTTTTAAATTGGATTGAATTGGTTGGATTCTAAATTATCATACGCAACTTTTGAGACCCCTGAGAACATGATGTGGGGAAGCAAAAATAAGAAAACAGTTAGAATATTAAATTGTGCCTCCTGACAGATTTCATTAGACAGAACAGATTTCATTCAACCGCCACAAGTGGTTACCTGAATACATAATATGCACAGTACCAACTAGACGCGGAAAGCAATCCATTGGCTACGAGAAAATTATTCTTTCAACCATACTAAATAAAATTAAAACACGTTAGTTCTGATTTTTTCAGGTAGATAATTTTCGAGTCGCGTATAAGTAAATGGCGATCCGGGAATTATTTATTGGAAAACCAACACCCATCCCATAAGTAGTTCACTAAGTTTGGTGACTTTGCAAGGGGACCCGGGTTCATGGGGTGTGGTTTGCCTAAGCCTTGGCGGCGGATGCGTTTTCTCACCAAACTGCGTAGTGGGCCGTATCGGTAGAAACTGGTTGAAGGAAATCTTTTGACCTGTCCAGCCAGACTCTCACAACCCACTGCCTTGCACCGCGGCGGAAGGAATGGATTTATACGTCCGTCACTCTCATCTCCAGATTCACCCCCCTGTCATACTTTTTTCCTTTACAAAACTCCCTCTCCTTCCATTCTCTAAAAATACCCTCCACTCATTATCACCAAATAAGGGAATATGCCCTGACGAAAATCGTTTTCCTCGGGGCTTCCTTCGTAGAACTAATGTAAAAAAATATATTCTATAATACATTGAGAAAATCTAATTTTATTTAAACCAGAATTCAATTTGGGAGGCGGGAATGGGTACCGCCGCCCCGGAAACATTTATTGGATAACCAACACCTCTGCCATAGGTCACCACACGTTTGGTGATGTAGCAGGGGTGCCCGGGTTCATGGGGTGAGGTTTGTCTAGGTCTTGGAGGCGGATGACCAGGACACACTGAACCCCAGATTCCTACCCACCCCTTAAACCCTTTTCTTTACCAGAACTCTTCTCTTCTTCCTTTCCTTTAAAAATTCCCTCCACACATCATTCCCAAAGATGACAGGCCCTGAGGGAAATTATTTTAATTTTTAGGGCCTCCTGTGTGGAGCTCATGTAAAACAAATGTATCCTTTTATTTTTTTGACCGGTTGGTAGCTTAGCTGGTATCGCGTTTGGGTCCCACCCAGGCCACCCGTCCATTCCTCGGCTGGCTAAGTCCTCCAAGCAACATTTTTCGTTTTCTGTGATGGCAATTGGAGATTTACAAATATAGACTGTTTATTCGCAACCCGAGAATATTTGTCTTTCTTTTTTAGAAAAAATAAATAAATTATAATTTTTAAAAATTTCTACTTGCATTGAAAGGCCACCCTAATTGACATGGCTGGACGGTAGGCTATACAATACAATGGTGAGGTGAGCATGTGATTTCAATAATTTAACATTGACGCAGCTGGTGGTTTGATATTGTATTGATCGTTGAAATGATTCATTGACACCGTGCCGTGATTGGAATCAGTAACGTCACTCTTACTAAAGGATATAAAATGCATTGGATCGCGCTCATTTCTATAGCTAGATACAGCGTGTTTTTAATGCTTTGCTCCCACTTTCTTAAAAATATAATCACGAATATAATCAGATTTGCAAGGTTCACTAAACTTAAAATTATGTAACAATGGCTTACATTTAAAGTATTGTATATCCAATTTCTGTAAAATAAAGTTAAGAACTCTTTTTTTTTTTAAAATTATGTTCAAATATTACATCTCTTAATCTACCGTTACAAAGATATAAACACATATTGTAAATTCTTCAGACAATGATGAGCACGTATTGTATATCCTTGTATAATATTGTTTTTCTTTATGGCAAACGAAAGCCCATGCCAAAATATTGTATTTAGATCGGATAAAACACTAAAATAAGGAACATAGAATTAATGTTTATATCTTCTTATATATAAAAATCTCATGTCACGGTGTTTGTGGTCGCACTATTCCGAAACGGCTTGACCGATTTTTATGAATTTTTTATGTTTATTTGGTAGGTATGAGAATAGGTATTGAAGTATATTTCATACCGCTAGGTGATTAGGGTGTTCCTTCCCAGAAAAAAAATTCTATGTTTTTGACAAAAAAAAATTTTAATATATTTTTTTTAATTTGGCATCAAAAATACCTATAATCCCAAATTTTAATCCGCCTATCCCCACCCTCCCATTTTTTAATCGCGATTTCAGTATTTTTGTATGATCAAATTTAACCGTCTTTCGTATGTCAAACAGAACGAAATTATTTATGATGTTGAATGACAGATGGCGCTACGTCTGTCTCATCGAACTTTCACGAGAAGCGTCGGGTCATTTTGATATATCATTCGGCATCATGTTCTCGCTTGGGCAAACCATCGAGCTTATTTGTGTTGGCTAAAGACGGACAGACAAATAATATCGTACACTCAATTGCTCTTCGAAATTCATTTTGATTTTCTTTATTTCATTTTCCTACTTAAGTTGGTGTTTTTTTTATTTTATCGGCGGTTATCATCTATAGCGCTCCATTCCTCTTTCTGTCATAGATCCCATCTCTGCACACTTACAATACATCCGTTTTTTTTTACTTAACAACCAAAATATTCATTAGAAATAATTTATGTAACGTTTGTTGGGTCAGCTAGTTCAAAATAAAACAATATCTTAGTAAACACCGCTGTATTTTTATAACTATTGCCGGATGGGTTTCATCACAATTGAAGCTTCTTCAGGGTGGTACAATACTCTAATAAAATCTAAAATCTACCTACAAGTTTCATGTGTAATAAATACAAGTACATCATGCTTTCATAGGGGGTTGAGCTGAGCTGCAGTGAAGGAGGTAAGGGAAGTGAAGGATTGGGAAGAGAGTGCTCTTTGTCAATAGGGAACAATCTAAGTAACGGACTTTTATTTAGGTTTATTTGATTGTTGGCGAGTTTGTTATTAATGTTTTTGACTTTCCGTAACTCTAGTGCTTCTAAGTTATGCAGTCTGATCCCTACTCCTTTTTTATGTAAGTTACTGTCGCCTGAATTTTTATTAAACGTTTGGTTCGTTACAACGAGATGGTTTGAATATTCGGAGAAGCCAATATACATAGGTGTTCTTTGACACGGGTATTAATATTGCGTGCCGTTTTGTCTTTATAAAATGCAGGACAATCACAAAATAAAATTTGATGGTTTGCAATCATTCAAAATCAGTTTTCTCAACATTATAATGTATGTATATTGAGATGGTTATAATCGGTATTTTATATTAAAAAAAATTCAGTACAAAAATAAATCTAATAAAAACATGCTTGAATAATACAATACGTAAAATGAATTACGCATTGATAAAGTTTAATAATAATAATAATTGGATAACTTGTATAGCGCCGTTTTTGTGAAAAATCACCTCAAGGGCTAGTATTCTCTACTAACAAGGTAGTCTCAATCGTATCCGACAACTAATCCTAAGACTTTATTTAAAATGATACCTTCTATGAAGAGAAGTGTATCGTTTTCATAAATAGCAAACGCAAGAGCGCGCATTACTTTAACGGAAGCACATTGACCAGCGGCTGAGAATTCAAATTTCAAAATCCATGTAACTGTACAGGGCGGTAAAGAAATATTGCTTAATCTCCGTACCATCATTTTTAACTAATAACTCAATATCTATTTTATTTCATTCAAAGTTTGCTTTAGTATATGTGTACCTACATTCAAGTTAGCTCAAACATCATGTATATACCCTTTGTAATTATTTTTTGATCATATGTATTCATAATTTTTCAATAATGTCTAGGCGAAATATGGTTGTAAAAAAATCTTAAATAGATTATTTTGTAAGACCACAAAAAAAAACAAACCGAATTATTTTCGTCGCAAATCGCGTGCGCGGATTTATTATTTTAATTTTATTTTAACTAAAATTTAAATTCTGAAAAGAAGCTTTCGTAGATAATGTATTAATTTATTTTAATGTACAGTTGTAATTATATGGTGTGAAATGTGGGTTGTATAATAAAACATTTTGTTAAAAAATTTAACAAACCTGCCAACAACCAACGGTATAATCATATTATAATAAAAAGAAACATATTTTTTCAAAATTAAGAAAAGGCATAACTTTATCAAATAAAATAACACTCTTTCAAAAACCATTCCCTTCTTTTGTAGAAAAGAGTCGAAACGTAAAGAATTTGATTCTAAAATGTCATATTTCCGATTGTCTCTGGTTATTCCCTCTTAAACGATTCCTACATATGCAATAAACGTCACTATCTTAGTGAGAATTCTTTTACAATTTTTTTTCATTCGAGTAGGTACCATCATATTGAAAGAATGCGAATAAGAAAGTGAAAATAAGCAAGAGGTTTCATCAATAGTTATCTTTACTGAACAACTAAAACGGCCTCCATATTGAAACGGAGACCAAACGAACAAACAAATTTAATGACAGACAAAAATTGTTTAACAATCTAGGTAAAATAGGACTTTGCTAAGCTTAGCCAAGAAAGTATTATTCTTTTTATTAAATACTACACATTATATGATATATATTTATTTCATAAATTTTTATAAACGATATAGAAACTTATGCACACGGCTTGCATGTATATCGAAAGAAATATATTATAAAAATAAATTAGTTAAGTGCAACAAGGACCCCAAAAAAATATGGTAAATTCTAAAAGAAATATCCCACACAACTTCAATGAAAAACGAAGCCATAACTGAGATTAAAAGAGATAAAGAAATTATTAAAATATCAGATCAACCACAAAAAGTATGTAATTATGTAAACAATTATTTCGCTAATGTAGGCAAGGTTTTAGCGAGTAAAATCATGACAAACTACGATACCCCTAAATCCGCAAACCACCATACACACACAGGTATTGATCCATTTAAAATACCATACATTACCCGAAAAGAAACACTTAAACTTATAAATGACCTAAAAAATACAAACTCACAAGGCAGTGACAGAATTTCACCGATAACACTAAAAATATTAAACTCCGCACTTTATATCCTCCTAACTATACTCATAAATCGGTCCATTAAAGTAGGCAATTTCCCAACAATTTTAAAAACGGGCAAAGTGATTCCTATCCACAAAAACGGAAACAAGGAAGAAATAAATAACTACAGACCAATTACAATTAAACACACTTTCAAAAATTCTTGAGAAACATATCAAAAATAATCTGTTAACTTTTCTCAACAAAAATAATATACTTTCACCCAATCAATAAGGATTCAGGGAAAATATGAGTACCTCACATGCGATTGCCTCTGTAACAGACTTCCTCAAAACAAATATAGACCGGGGAAAAAATGCCTTGGAATATTCCTAGATCTGGCAAAAGCGTTTGACACAATTCATCATCAAAACCTATTCGATAAACTAAAAAACATTGGAATCACGGGAATAGAACTCAAATTAATTGAAATCTATATGGGAAGTCGCACACAGTATACCTCTATAGAAAACACATGTAGTGACAAGGAACAAGTATCCTACGGAGTACCCCAAGGCAGCGTACTTGGTCCAATCCTATTCCTTATATATGTAAAGGAAATATATTCCCTTTAAATTTGAATCCTATAATGTCAAATAGAATGCAATCATCGATTGTCATTTGTTTTGTTATTCTATTATTTGATTGTTAGAAAAAACCATTCAAAGTGATATTAATAAACATAAATGTTGTTTCTTAGTTAAAAAAAACTTTGCAACACAAGTGTTTTATTTAGAAATTAATAAAAAGGAATTAAACCTATCAACATATTATAAAACGACATTTCGTTTTAAACCAAAAATGGAGAAAATTCAATTCGAATTTACGCTATTACCTGGATGCGATGGCAGATCAAATATTATTAGCATTACAAAAATAGTCACAAGTGATGGAAAAGTGTTTACAATACCAGAAATGCTACGATCCGCCAGCTATCACGAGGAGATAATGAAAACTAGTGCTTTTGGAAAAATAAAAAATAGTTTGAAAAAAAGATACCAGGTTAGAAGAGTCTGGTTAACCATGACAGAAGAACTAAAAAAAACATATGTAGACGAAGATGGAAACCTACAGTTTGGAGACCAATACCTCGAAGAATTGGACGAAAAAAGTTTACAAGTACATCAAAAAGAAGATGCATTAGGAAAATTAATTGAAAAGTTAATGGAAGATAAGCAACAGAGCTTAAAAAACATTGCTGAGAAGTTTGTTATAGAAAAATTCTGCACTAAAAATACAAATGCAAGCCAGTGGATGGAAGTGTTTGAAAAAGAATGTTTGCGGTTTGATGTGACCATGGATGGAAAAAAAATAGAAATACTCAGATTGTTCATGGATAAATCTTGTAAAGACTGGTACAGTTCCATGATTATAAAACTAACAATGAACTCAGAGTGGTCAACATGGAAAAACAAATTCTGTGAATCATTTGCAAACAAAGGATGGAACCCTGTCACATACGCACTATCATTTAGATACAAAGATGGTTCTCTGTTGGATTATGCTATGAGAAAAGAAAAAACTTCTATTGGATGTGAGAAGATCAATTGACACCGGTACTTTGATAGATCTTGTTGCTTCCGGACTACCAGAATTCATACTTAACAAGATCGATAGAGAAGGATTACAAGATACTGTAGATTTGTTTAATGAAGTAAACAAGTATGAACATATGGTCAACAAAAAAAGATTTATGAATAAGAAAACATTTGGAAATGCAGAACATAATAAAAATGGGGGTAAAAATCCATGTAAAATTTGTGAAAAATTGAATAAGGGCATTCGTTACCACCCTGAAGCTACATGCTGGTTCAAAACAAAAGAGAATGAAAAATTTAAGAGAAATGCCATTAAACATGTAAACAATTCAGTGATAGAAACTGAATTAAATGAAAATGATCAAAAAAACTAATAGTAACACCATTAATAAAAGTCAAACTATTACTTAATGATAAATTAAAAATATACGGAATTTATGATTCAGGTTCAAATGTTTCTCTAATTAATTCTAAATTATTGAAACTAAAAGGAAAAGGAAACAATTTGAATGAAGCAAATTTAGTAACGATTAATGGTGTTAAAAAGACGAGTGGTTTGACAACGTTAAACATAAAAATTTTTGAATTGGAGAATAAAGTTGATGTGTACATTATTGATGAACACAATTTCAAGTATGATTTTTTGATTGGATTAGACATGATAAAAGACTTCAAACTTATCCAAAGTGAAGACTTACAAATATCACAGAAACTCTGCCTAAATAATACAAATAAAAAAGAAAAATATTCTACAGATATGAAAACGAATACTAAATTTAATCATATAGAAAAACACAGAATTAATTTTAACGAACATGTTAAAGAAGAAGATTTTAAAATAACAATGAATCATTTAAATAATGATCAAAAAACAGAAATAAATGAACTAATAGACAAATACACATCAGTGTTCGCGAAGAGTAAATATGATGTTGGCACTGTCAATGGATATGAAGCGAAGATAGACTTATTAGTGGATAAATATTGTAGTAAGAGGCCTTACAGATGCAGTGTAGAAGATAAAAAGGAAATAGAAGAGCAAATAGCAAAATTATTAGACAATAAACTGATAGAAGAGTCGTACAGTCCATTTGCTGCACCGGTCACTCTAGCATTTAAAAAAGAAGAAAACAAAAGATCCAGATTATGCATAGACTTCAGAGACTTAAATAAAATAGTAATACCTCAAGCTCAACCATTTCCATTGATTGAAGACCTAATGACAAAGACCAGAAATTGCAAATTTTTTTCAACGCTGGATATAAACTCAGCCTTTTGGTCTATTCCATTGCGGATTGAAGACAAAAAAAAAACAGGATTTGTAACACAGGAGGGACATTATCAATGGACCTGCCTGCCTTTTGGATTGAAGACTTCTCCGGCAATTTTTCAGAGGATATTAAGCAATATATTGAGAAAATATAAACTAAACGAATTTGCTGTCAATTACATAGATGACATTCTTATTTTTTCAAAAACTTTTGCTGAACACATTGATCATCTGACAAAGCTGCTGAATGCAATCAAAACAGAAGGTTTTAGATTAAAATTTACAAAATGCACATTTGCATCAGATATGGTAAAATATCTGGGTCATATAATTCAGAATAATTCAGTCAAGCCAGTAAAGGATAATTTGATTTCAATAAAGAATTTTCCTATTCCAAAAACACAAAAGAATGTGCGACAATTTCTAGGAAAAATCAACTTTTATCATGAGTACATTCCGAAGAGTGCAATAATACTAGATCCTTTGCATAATTTATTAAGGAAAAATCAAAAGTTTATTTGGACTGATAAATGCCAAAATGCTTTTGAAACGATGAAAAACCTAATATGCTCACAACCGATCTTGGAAATTTTTGATCAAGATTTACCAATTAATATATATACAGATGCTTCTCTAGAGGGTGTTGGAGCTATTTTAAAACAGACACAATCTGATGGAAAAGAAAAACCTGTTGCTTACTTTTCGAAAAAATTAAACAGCGCACAGAAAAAGAAAAAAGCAATTTACTTAGAATGCTTAGCTATAAAAGAGGCAGTGAGATACTGGCAATACTGGTTGATAGGAAAACCATTTACAGTTTATTCAGATCACAAACCGCTGGAAAATATGAATATCAAATCTATTATTATTATTATTATTTATTTATTAAAATACAATACAGAATATAGTATATTATATAAAGCATTGTACTCCCAAGAGTTAATAAACTCATTGCGGGAATGATACGCATTACATGAAACATATAGCTGTATGTATTAAGTGGACATATCATAGGACATACACAACATTATTATTTCAGATAGTCATTCATAAAATGAAGTTTGAGCATGTTAGTTTGGGTCTTTTTACATTGACTTGCACATTTGATCTCGTTGGGTAGTTGATTAAAAAACATCTAGAACCGATGAAGAGCTTGGTGACTTAACATATTACTTATCCCAATATGATTTTCAAATTAAATATTCTCCAGGAAAGTACAATATTGAAGCTGATTGTCTAAGCAGAAACCCAGTCTTAGAACCAGATGAGAACCAAGATGAGCAATTAAAAGTTGTCAACTTAATAAAATTAGAAGATATCTTAAAAGATCAGGTCAAAAATGAGAAGATACAGTGCAGAAAAGATAAATTGATATCGAAGAATAATGTTTATTACAAGAAAGTAAAAAAAAAAGAAAAAATAATTCTATCAGAAAAATTCAGCATAGATTTTATCAAAAATGTTCACACAGACCTAGGTCACATAGGAATTAATCAAATGCAAAAAATGATAAGCTCATGGTACACATCAGAAAACATGACAAACAATATAAAGAGAACTTGCGAAAGTTGTGCAGTATGTTTAAAGAACAAATCAAGAGGTCAAAATAAATATGGATTGATGTCCTACTTGGGTCCCGCAACAAAACCTTTTGAAATATGTTCTATTGATACGATAGGTGGTTTTGGGGGTTCACGGTCAACAAAGAGATACTTGCACCTGCTATCAGATCATTTCACGAGGTTTGCATATATTTTGACGTCAAAAACTCAAAATACCAACGATTTCATCAAACTCTTAAACTCCACAGAAACTAATGACATTGGCATGATACTATCAGACCAATATCCGGGTCTTAATTCTAGAGAATTCAAAAAATTTTTGGATGAAAAAAATATTCCAATCATTTTTACTGCAGTAAACTCGCCTTTCTCAAATGGATTAAATGAAAGATTAAATCAAACGCTAGTCAATAAAATTAGATGCAAAATCAACGAAAATGACTTAAAAGTGGCTTGGACAACTATAGCCCGTAATTGTGTAAAAAACTATAATGAAACGGAGCACACTGTCACTGGTTATGCGCCTCAGTACCTACTTAACGGCACAGATGTTACGATTTTGCCAAATGAGTTAAAACTTAAGAAGACTGACATCGATTTGATTCAAGACAGAAAAAAAGCTCTGGAAAATACTATAAAGTCACATAATTACAACAAGATGATTTACGATAAAACCAGGAGACATATTAACTTCAAAGTTGGTGATACTGTTTTTGTGGAGAATGGAAACAAACTTAACAGGAAGAAGCTCGACGAATTGAGAATCGGACCCTACAAAATAATAGAAAAATTATCAAACTCAATTTACAAGATAAATACTGGTCGAAAAAAATTAGAATCAAATTTTTTCCACATCTCGAAATTAATTCCAGCACCTGCATTGATGAACCATGAAGAGGATATCGAAGATGAATGAAAATTTTTGCAATAATTTTCTTTCCCGCGGGGGGGGGAGATGTAAAGGAAATATATTCCCTTTAAATTTGAATCCTATAATGTCAAATAGAATGCAATCATCGATTGTCATTTGTTTTGTTATTCTATTATTTGATTGTTAGAAAAAACCATTCAAAGTGATATTAATAAACATAAATGTCGTTTCTTAGTTAAAAAAAACTTTGCAACACAAGTGTTTTATTTAGAAATTAATAAAAAGGAATTAAACCTATCAACATATTATATATATATTAATGATCTGTGTCACCTCCAAAGAGACGGGGAAATTATAAGTTTTGCTGATGACACTGTGTTACTCTTTAAGGCCAAAGACTGGAAAACATTAACCCAAAAAGCAGAACTTGGCTTAAATATTACGAAAAAATGGCTTGACTCTAACATATTAACTTTAAATATAGATAAAACAAAATTCATAACTTTCAGCATAAATTCGAGAGGCCAACCCTCCATTAACATCCACCTTAAAATACATTCCTGTCAATCAAACATTGATATATCAACACAAACCCCATGCGATTGTCCCCCAATTACACAAACGGAAAATATTAAATATATTGGTATATACTTTGACCGTTATAAAAATGGGATACACATATAGATTCGGTACTAGGAAAACTAAACAAGTTGATTTACTTTTTAAAAACTTGAGAAATATTTTAAACATATGTGATATAAAAAATATATACCTCACACTTGCACAATCCATAATGGAATACAGCATTATTGCCTGGGGCTGTGCCAGTAAAAAATACATTAATACACTGTTTAAAGCTCAGAAAACCCCAATAAAAGTAATATTTAAGTTACCAATACTAACACCTACTTCAATCATATTCGAAAAATTACCAGTGCTGAAAATTCAAAAATTATATTCAAAACAAATACTTACTTTCCTTTACAAGAACTTATCCACATTTAAAACTTCACAAAACTCTCACAATACTAGAACAAGATATGCTCATCAACTACAAATAACAAAAACAAACATCCTTTGGACAAAAACACTACAGATACCAGGCTATAAAACTATACAATTCTCTTCCTACACAATATAAAACAACTAATATTATTGAATACAAAAAAACCATAATAAACTGGCTACAATCTTTATAACTTTTAAGTTATAATTTCTGTCGATTTTATATTTTGATTTTTATTTTTTCTCTTTTTATATAATTAGTTATTAACACTCTTTTGTTTTACTATTCACAATTTATAATTTACAACTGAAAAATGTCCTCTACAACACAGGTGAACTCCTAGTGTGGACGACAATATATTATACCTTTGTAATGTAAATGTACTAAGAATAAATAAATAAATATAAGTGCCAGGAAAAACAGTGCTATTATAAAATGTTCGTTTGTAAAAAGGAGAAAAAGAAGATTTACAAAGAAAAGTGTAGTAAAATCTCTTGTAGAATAAATTAAGGCAAATGTAATTTTTCGAAGATTCAATAATTAGCCCAGAAGCAAAAAGGCAACTTTTTAACACGTACTGCACTAGTCTACATATATATCTCGGATCTGAGAAACCAACTTCAGCAAAGCATCTCTAAAAAGATTGAAAGTGCAATACAACTCATAACGAATGCTTCTAGTGTTGTCCGGGTACCGCAGTACCACAGAGAAGTTTGAAGAAGGACGCGTTACCGGATTCCGAGCACAAACAAAAACGGATCAGCAACTACAGAACCAAAACGAAGCCTCGAGCGAAAACGCTCTTGTGATGGCAGCACTCCACTTCTGACAGGGTCCCATTTACAAGCCATTGAGCCAATTACAGATGTTGATTTTTCAAAATTTGTATTAAATTTTATTTTCTTCTTTTATTTCCGGAGGTATTATTATTAATATTTTATTTCGTTTTCCTCTGATTTACATTACAAGTATCTTGATGTAATTATATTTTCACAATTATTTGCACACCGATGGCCGCGAGATCGAATCCCGGCGTGGCAAATAAATTTTATTTGATTAATTTGTGTTATTTCATAATTTATTCATTTAAAATAATATATAGTATATTTGCGGCACGTTTCAGAGTGGAATATACTCTCAGTATCGCCCTGGTGTAAGACCACCATTCAGAAATGAAACGTTGCTTGAAATGGCATTAGCCGTGTTTGGTGACCAGATCTAAATAGCCAGGTACTTCCCCATCTTCCTCTTCCCTATCTGCTTCCCCTCCCCACTACCTTCAGCCTCACTACATACCCAAATTGGGGATGCCATAGTCTCACTGGCTTCAGAAGGGAGCAGCTGGGACTCTTGTGCGGTTTTCATATTTAAAAAAAAATACTTTACCCCTGTTAATGCTCCGTCCAGGGCGTAACTGACAAAAAATGCGTGCGACAAGCATGTGGTACTTCGGTGGACGGTTTAGAGTTCACTTTGAAAAACCCAATTCGTCGACTAGCGGCCGTATTGTAAAATAACAACGCGATAATGCATATTTTATTTTGTAGAGTTCGTGAGTAAATATTTTTTTTGCGATTATTATAAAAGAAACTGAATTTGCCACTTAATACAATAAAACCATATCAGAAAAGGGGTTTATAAATAGGAGAGCTTGGACTTGAAAGTATTTTTAAAAGACCTTATACTTTATTTTTTTCTAGGCTTATTAAAATACTTATAAAAAAAATTGACCGATATTTTTAAGGGTCAAGGTATTTTCTACACGCAGTATTTAATTGAAGCATCTATAAAACTTCTAAGCGATCAAATTTTCAAAACAATAACATACGATTTTGTGTGATTTTTCATTATTTAGTACGGCTTCATCTAAGTCACTAACACAGTGAGCCATTTGGGGTAACCTGAGGCAGGAGTGTTGGTTATTATTACTAGATATGGAATAATAAAAAAAAAAAAAACATTTTAAACATCCCAACATCCTGTAAAAATGTTTAACCTTTACACGCGGACAATACGTGCAGCTCCCAGTGCAGGCGAAATTGTGCCAGGCCAATTGTTGTAGTTGGCTGCTACACGCTACACTTACATATTGCAATTTTAACCGTGCAGATATTTGCAGGGCTATTGGAGCGCTTATTGGCCGGGTCATAATAATTATGTACAATCTAGGTGGGCCGTGGTAATGAAAGGGTCAAGGGACGGACTATGCACTATAAGATAAATGCAATTTATGACCATTTAACTTGTTTATTAATGTAATATACGATTGAAGAAGACGATAACAATAACAATTTAAACGAAAATGTGAAAGAGAACAAGACACATAAAAATAAAAATATATCAGTCGAAACTGAGACAAACCGTCTTACCGGTTTGAACGTCTCTACCAATTCGGATACTGCCACCTCTTTTCAAACTGTCATATTTGTCAATCTCATAGGTACTTCAAATTTTAAAATTAAAATTATTTTTTTTCTATATAAGAAGTGGCAGTGGCCAAATTGGTAGAGGCGTTCGTCCCGGTAAGACGGAAGGTTCTGGGTTCGTGTCCCAGTTGCGACAGTTATCTTTTTATTTTTCTGTGTCTTGTTCTCTTTCATATTTTCATTTAGTGTTATCTTCTTCTTCAATGATATACTACATTGATGGGAATAACCTTCAAAAGTTATAAAAAGAGAATATTAAAAATTGTTTATTATAATGGTTTATTTTTATTCAAAAGTCTAGAGCAAGTTAGACTAAGACTGCGTTTCTATTAAGGGTCGGGTATCAAACCGCGCTGACGCTGCAGTTAGGTATTTCTTGTACTTGTAGACAAACACGGCCGCAGCTGACCGCCTGCGTCTGACTAGAGGAGATGTGGGTATACTAGACACTACGGACTTAGGAAATAAAAATACACTTGCCTTATAAAATTAAAATTTAGTTCCTACTATAATAATGGATACAGCTTAACATACTAAGAATCATATTGTGGAATAGCGTGGATAGCTCATAGAGACATTTGCGCCTGGGTCAACTGCCCATTCACTGCAGTTAGGTATTTTTGGTAGTTGCAAACAAGCTCGGCCGCCGCGATCTACTGTGTATTTCGGTTAGATTCAGGCACGGCTGGTGAGCATTTTGATAAAATACGGAATAAAAATACACTTGCTTTGTAAAATTTTAATTTATTGCCAACATAATTGATACAGCTCGACAGACTATAAATCATATTATGCAAGGGTAAGGATACGTGGACTTTTTTTAGCCCCTGGACCTTTACAGACGTCTTAGTTTTTGACTCAATGTGACATAGAATCTAATGGTGTTTTGATGTGGAAAAAATTTTTGGTTCATATATTGTTTGTATAATGTTATTAATTTTTTTATAATTTTACCAAAAAATAATGGGTGTGAATAAGTTACGACAACCAGTTTTTACTCTGCGCCTTAGAAATTAAAAAAACCGGTAATTTTGTTTTTGAAAGTTTATTTATATGCATACAATTTTTTTTTAATACCTAGTAAGAAAGAATATATTTTACAATTTATCTTTGATATATATAAAGTAGAACGAAGCACATTTAGAAAAAGACAGTCAAAAATATAAAGAAGTTCAGACAAATTTTTAAGAAACAACTAAATGTTTTATTTTTATTTTTATGTACCTTACAAAGTCCCAACTGTTATCAATCGCCTGGGGCCAGTGATTGGGGTATGTTGTGAGGCTGAATAAGGTGGGAGGGGAATAATATAGGGGAAGTACCTGGCTATTCAGATTTGGTCACCACACACGGCTAAAGCCATTTCAAGCAACGTTTCAATTCTGAATAGTGGTCTTACACCAGAGCGATACATAAAGTATCTTCCACTCTGTTTTTTTATAGAAGGCTGTTGAAAAGTTTTTTTTTCTTTGTATAAAACACGCTTAACTCGTGTTGTGCGTGTTACAGGTAAAATTGCAAATGTTATATGTAAGTTCAAAATAAATTAATTATTACCCACAATTATTATAGTTATTTCACAGCATTATCCAAAAATAACAAAGTTACTATTATATACTTGTTTACTATTATATAATTTTACAATTGAAAAATGTCCTCCACAACACAGGTGAATTGCTAGCGTGGAGGACATTATACTATACATTTGTAATGTAAACTTATTAATAAAAAAAATACAAAACAATACAGAGTGATAAGTGTTAGCTCCTCATTTATTCATAAGACTGTCATTTTGTAATGACATCATCCTTTCTCCATGTCTATTATCGATAATTCTAAACATTCACAAAAAGTGTGGTAGATCATTCATTATAGCAAAAAGTTTATATGGAAGGCATTACTCAGGCCGCTTATGTTTATTTAAAAAAACTTACATGTTCACTGATAGTTTCTGTTATAACGACGTCATTTATATTGCTTCTGCTGCTTTCCTAAAAAAACATATAAAATAAATTTATTTGTAATAATACAACCCAGAATTTACCCAACATCGAAATTCATTCGATTTATCAATGGATCTGACAGTCGTTGTTTTCAATAAAACTTAGTTACAATTTGAACGGAATCGGTAGAGAACTCAAAATGGTCGTCGAAATTATGCATTTTGACATTAAATTCGAGTTCGGTGAACCCCAAACTCCTTAAACCTGATTTTGAACCAAATCGTCAAAGTACTTAAGATATTCAAGATGGATGCCGAAATTTTGCATTTTGACATTAGATCCGAGTTCAGTGCACGTCCAAACGCCCTAATCCTGATTTTGAACCAAATCGGTAGATAACTAAAGAAATTCAAGATGGATGCCGAAATTTTGCATTTGGACATTAGATCCGAGTTCAGTGCTCACCAATACTCCCTAATACTGATTTTGAACCAGATCAGTAGAGAACACGAGAAATTCAAGATGGATGCCGAAATGTTGCATTTTGACATTAGATCCGAGTTCAGTGCACGTCCAAACGCCCTAATCCTGATTTTGAACCAAATAGGTAGATAACTAGAGAAATTCAAGATGGATGCCGAAATGTTGCATTTGGACATTAGATCCGATTTCAGTGCTCGCCAATACTCCCTAATACTGATTTTGAACCAGATCGGTAGAGAACACGAGAAATTCAAGATGGATGCCGAAATTTTGCATTTTGACATTAGATCCGAGTTCAGTGCACTCCTAAACGCCCGAATTCTGATATTGAACCAAATCGGTAGATAACTACAGAGAAATTCAAGATGGATTCCGAAATTTTTAGATGTCAAAAAGCAAAATGACTTCAGTCCACCTTCGAACTACCTGTGATAGAAATCAGTAAAAAAATAAATTTTTACATTATTACCTTATTCTCTTTTTCTTCCAGTGGGAGGGTCTATTTTTTATGGCACGGTAAGCAAGAATTCCTTTATTTTTACCCATTTTGAAGGTACCTGAAGTTTAAAAAAAAAAAAATCTGTAAACTGTAAATCAAGTTAAAAATAATTTATTAGATAATAATACATATATTTTATTTCTACTTACCCGGTTACTGTAACACCTATCTCCTCAATGATTCCTTCGAAAATCGAATAAACAGCGAACAAAATTGCTGCAAAAAAAATATGCGTGGTCTCACCTTGACCGTTATCTCACAACTGAATGAATTCTGTGAAATTCAACCGTTATATAAGACATCGCGCGGCGTATTATTTTGCCATACATTTTTGTATGGCGGAGAATAGTTGAAAAATTCAGAAAGTTTAGGCGAATTACAATAAAAATCTAGATACACTGAAGTGTTTTTAATTTAATAGCGTGTTTTAACATAGTGTTTACTCTGAGATTACGGAAGGATTTTTGGTAAAAATGTTTACAACAGGTTCACGAGAGATAATCGCGAAGGCCTTTTTCAGCGTTTTAACTAAAGTTGCAGTATGTATAACTTATAGAATTTGTAAGATAACAGTAAAAAAAATTTAATCACTAGTAACTTTACACATTTTTCTAACTACCCGTATATAATTTTCTAGTATTGCTGCTACGAGACGTGGATGCTACTGCTAATGCGGAGCGATGTTTTCCAAACCCGACCCTTAATTGGTATATTGTTGTAAGGCTAAAAATTGCATTGCAGGAGATGAGGGAGAGGAAGGAAAAACGGCGAAAGCCATTTCAAACAAATTTAAATTTTGAATTATAGTATTTTTTTAACCACATTCAATTTTCATTTAAATATTATTTGAGATTTTCACGGACAAAAGTATTTTTGTTCGAAAGTATTATTATGTCGTGTTGCGCTACCTCCTTCTTCAGCCAAAGTTTTGGACTGCATTAATTACACATCTACCGTGATGATGACCCTAATGATGACCGTCTGAAAAGTTTGGCTTAAAAAAGAGGTAAAGCGATACGGCGTTGTAACAAAATAATAATTCATAATCTAATTTTTTATCAATGAATAAAAAAGTACTTTTAAATTTTCAAAATACAATAATTAACGGGGTAATTAAATAAAATCCACACTTTTCTTCTATAAACACAATTAGTCTGGTGGGTACAATCAAGTACACAAGTACACAAGTAGCAGTTCAATAAACGTAAAAACAGTAGAAACTTAAACGTACCAACTACAACAGTAGTTTTATGGCTATTATTATTATAACAACTCCAAAGGACCCTAATTATCCTTAAGAGGGCATTACCAGAGAAAACCAGAAATATGTCATTTTCAAATCAGATTTTAGACGTATTGACTCTTTTCCATAAAAAATTATAAATGGATTTCGAAAGATTGTTCTTTTATCTAGCATTCGCATGTAATAAATTTTGAGATTTTTTTGTTTAATTTTTAGTATAATAAGGTTATTCCATAGGTCGTTGGCAGATTTGTTAAATTTTCAAAAAAGATTTTGTATTATACCACACCCATTTCAAATAATATAATCATGCAGTAAAATAAATCAATACATTATCTAGACACGCATATTTTAGAATTTTAATTTTAGATTCAATAAAATCGTTAAAAAATATTTACGTACATGTGTTTCTTGACGAAAATTGGTCCATTTGTGTATTTATTTGCGTACGTACAAACTAATATATTTTATTTTCGTTATTTGTTTTTGGGGTGTTATGCCGTGTTGCGCTACCTCCTTCTTTAGCCAACGTTTCGGACATCGTTGCAGTGTCCATCATCAGGGCAGATCCGGCAGATCCGGTAGATGTGATCTGCCGGATCTGCCCTGATGATGGACACTGCAACGATGTCCGAAACGTTGGCTAAAGAAGGAGGTAGCGCAACACGGCATAACACCCCAAAAACAAATAACGAAAATGATTTTGGCCGTGAAAATCTTAAAACTTATCTAATATATTTTAGTTTTTTTTTTAACATTCTTATTAAATTTAGACATTATTGAAAAATGATAAATACTTATAATCAAAAAATAACTACAAAAAGTACATTATTTTAATAGTTTTATCATCACGCCTTTCAACATTTTTGGATGAAGGTATAAATTAAAGCTAATTTGGATTGAATGAGTTATAATTTAAAAAAGCTGGTACGGAGAATAATTAATCTTTCTCATTGTAACCGCCCTGCACGATCGTAAGAACAACTTTCGACGAAATGTGGATTTTCGTCCGCTGGCTGGTTAAACGCTCTTAATTACTTACTCGTCACTTTATACAAAAGGTTCAAGAGTGCCTTGAAGCCGATCGAGCTGATCTCGGAAAGCAGACTTCGACTTTTACTATTTTCCTGGAGCTCGCGGGACTCCCCGGCAGGCCAAAACTCAAAATTCTAAGGTTTCGCTTGTCTTTATATACCTATGGTCCCGCTGTAAGAGGCAACCAATGCAAGACAGAGAAAGTATTCGAGCGTGAACACTTCTCAAAATGCGCTCGAAATAACTATATTTGTTACAATAACAAATTAATGCATTTTCATACTTATTGTCACTTTTCTGCCAATGACAATAAATAAGTTCTTTTTCTGTGACTTTTCTCAAAGACGTCGCTATTGCAAGCGTTTTATACATGATACAAACGCATCAATATAATTCTATCTATCTATCAAGTCCAACAATATTTCATTAGAAAAAAATCTGCTTTTTATTATGGTAGTAGGAGTTTTTTAAATATGCAAGGTTACACATAACTCGAAAATGTTTGTTTTTTTTTTCTTTTAGAAAACACACACAATCCTACTATCCTACATTCTTTTTTTATTCGCTTCAGTTCTTAATAATACACTGGAAATAACAGCACGTACCCGAAGAATTTTAACCAGCGAATATTGAGCATATTTGGAGAACAAAAAGTGCATGTCATTTTGCTGTCCAATGATACATTTTCTAATAAATATAAAAAAAATATATTTCAATCACATATGTCCACTAATCACACTGCTATACGTCGCGACGGGATCACGTGCTACGTGTGCAGTTTCGTGTATTACCGTGCTGCTATAATGAGATGGAGTGCTAATAACTTTATGATCAGGAATAGCTCGTTTAAATCCTTCGGTTATTTGCTGTTTTTTTTAAGTATATATTTAAAAAAAAATTATTTGTTTATTTAGCACAATATGATACATTTATAAACATAATTTATAAAATTTTGACTGCCCAACTAGGAGTATTATCCCGTTTTAGGACAGTCAAATAATTATGGTATGAACATGTGGAAAATGATTTGTACAAAAAAAGAAAGAAAATTGATGAAATAAAAAGAGGAAATAAAAAGAAGAGAAAGAATATAAAATAATAAATAAAAGTTTGAAATAAAGTACATAACTGTTAATTGTTTAGCATAGCAAAAGAAAAAAAAGAGAAGAGAAAGAATAAAATAAAAATGAAATAACCAATTAAAACATAAAATAGCCGTGGATTGTTTAGCATAGTTGTTGAAATGATAATAGTAATAAATAAAAATGTATTTACAAGCAAATGATTCAAATATAAGGTGGTAACTGGTGTTTGTATTTCATATTATAGTCCTACTTACACATTTTGCAAAGTGAGAACTAGAAAGAGAGCAGAAACAACAAAGTAAAAAATAAACAATTAATGCTTGATTATTACTGTAGTTTGCTAAGCAAAGTTATTAAAATAATAATTAAATAATAGGTATATATTTACTAATTTTTCGCGAAAACTGCAGATGCTTTACGTAACGCCTTTATAAACCTTGAAAGCTCTGCCAAAAATATGGGTCTCGTAGTAAACCAGCAAAAGACCAAATACATGGCTGTAGGATGCACCCAACTCTCTCATGTGGAAACCAAAATTTCGAAACGGTAGCAAGATTCACATACCTAGGCTCCCTGATAACAAACGACAATAATACCACAGAGGAGATCCTGAAGCGTATAGTGAACGCAAGTCGCTGTTATTTCCGCCTACAAAACCAATTAAAGTCCAGACTGCTATCCAGAAACACGAAGATATTAGTGAAAACACTTATCAGACCAGTACTTACGTACGCAGCTGAGACTTGGGTACTAAGAGGAATGAGCGAGCACTGGACGTTTTTGAAAGAAAAATTTTGAGACGCATCTTCGGACCGGTTCTAGAAAATGGATTTTGGCGCAGACGTTATAACAATGAGCTCTATACTTTGTTTAAGGAGCTAAACGTCGCAAAATTTATAAAATTGGGAAGACTTCGGTGGCTGGGTCATGTGGAGAGAATGACCGAGCATCAAGCACCAAAGTCCCTGCTGAACTCAAGACCAATAGGGCGAAGGAGCCTGGGAAGGCCAAGACTAAGATGGAGCGACAACGTCCTCAAAGACATATCTATCTTGGAGCTTCCAAACTGGAGAGAGGCCAAGACCCACCAGGGGTTGTAGAGCCAATAGTTATGATGATGATGATTTACTTATAACTGGTGTTTACATTGCATATTATAAGCCTACATACATATTTTGTATAAATATGAATAAAAAAAGAGAAGAGATAGAATAAAATAAAATATGCAATTAAAACATAAGATTGACAGCTATTTTCTAATTTAAAAGTAATAGGTAGGTACATACAGATAGGTAGATACACATAGTAATATAGATTAGAAGATAAGGGCATCTTTTACTTAGTTCATTTTTTGTTGGAATTTTTGTTGTTGTTTTGGTTTTGTGTTTGATTTTATTTTTTGTGTAGTAAAAGTTCACTCTCCTTTCTCCCTAATTGTTGAAACCAAGTAGTGGTCAATTTACGAAGAACACCTGTGCTTTCCCTTTTCCAAGCATCAGGCATGAAGTTGTATAGTTTTGGACCTAAGAAAATGAAGTGTCTTTGAGCGAGAGATGTTTTGGTTGTGAGTGTCACAATTGGATTTCTCCGTGATTGTCGGGTGTCGTGAGAGTGGTTAATAGATGAATAGAGGTGGCGTTGTTTATGGGTGTTTAAAATTAATTTTCTCATGTACAGTTGTCTAACATCCATAACTTGTAAGTCTTCAAATAGTGCATCACTGTGATATCTAAATGGTTTTTTTAGGATTACCCTTAATAGTAATTTTTGAGCTTTTGCTAGTTTGTCCAAAACAGTTTTTACACATCCACCCCAACCTAAGGATGCATAGTCTAGAAGTGACCCGCACATAGCATCATTGATGAGTTTCAATTCTTTTATGCGTAAGATATTTTTGATTGTCATAAACGTGTACGTGAGCTTTCTAACCTTTGTGATGACTAGATCCACGTGATGTAAGATATTTGTCTAATACGACACCAAGGTATTTTATATTGTCCACGCATTCTAATTTATAGCAAGTACAGGTAGTTGAGTCAGTGCATTTATGTACAAAAATATTATATGCTTCCTTGGGTTGGCCGGCTTCTGTCGCACTTAATCGTATAAATGTTACACTCTGTATAAGCAACCTATGCTCATATTAACGTCGGTAACGTTAAAAAATCTCACAAAGGACGTAAAATTGCAAGCACCAGTAAAGTAGGTATCTCGTGGTAAGTAAAGGTTGTTCGAAATGGGAAACCTGTATGACGCATTTTTAATCAACGTATCAATTGGTATCCGAAACCTTCCAAGTACGTACTTTTCCGTACCGCTAGCAGCCCCTTGGAAATATTTAATAATAGAACATGATTTTTATACTCACTATATTGATCTCGGCATAATATAGTACGATTTCCTTTCGAACCTACTTCCATCATTGACTTCACTTCATCAGATATTGTCTAGTGAGTCGGGTAGCGCACATATATGTAAATGTAAATAACTATTGATATTAATAAACGCCCGGG
Source organism: Limnephilus rhombicus (assembly GCA_929108145.2). Taxonomy (NCBI): domain Eukaryota; kingdom Metazoa; phylum Arthropoda; class Insecta; order Trichoptera; family Limnephilidae; genus Limnephilus; species Limnephilus rhombicus. The sequence goes on along the minus strand of OV815295.1, from coordinate 23,252,966 downwards.
TTACCGACACCTTTAAAAAAATCATAACTAAAAGGTAATGATATCTGTTTGTTTGTCTAAAGCATGGGTCGGCAACCTTTTGTGGTCCAAGGGCCAAATATTTGACGTGGGAACTTGCGCGGGCCGCCGCACTTACCCCCCCCCCCGGGATGGATCTCACATTTGACTAGGTAGTAGTTTTTATAAAGTCGAAATTTCTTCCAAGTCAATTTTAATGGGGGGGGGGGGGTACAACGTTATCCGCCCTGGGTGGCACCCATGCTAGCTATGCCACTGCATATCATTACAGTATAACTATAATATTTCAGTTCTAACTAAAAATAAAAAGGTTTTCGTACGACATTTATTGTTGTTAAAATGGCTACAAAAAATAAAATGGCAGAATAAATCATTTTTTAAGAAAGAGTTAAAGAAACTTCGAACAGAATTTTTTTAATTATGGGGTACTACCAAACATAGTTATTATTTGCTGAGCAAACCTTTTTAATTCTTTGTACTTTTCGGAAGGCAAACTATCATAGAAATCTACCAAGTTATTTTTTTTTCCTTTAATGCCAAAAAACTTTGCAAATCTATCATGTTGATTTGCAAATAGCTTGGTACATTATCGATATCCACTGCGAAGGGGTTTTCAAAAATCTCAATCTTACATGAGATTTTTTTAAATCATCAAACCGGTTTTCAAACTTAGTTTGAAGTTGTAGTAATGCATTTTTCATGTTAGTGTTTTCCCAAATAAAATTTATCCCAGCTTCTTCTACTGCTGTCTTGCAATTTGGAAAATGATCGAGTTTCCTTTCATCGATATGCTTGATAAACAATGATAGTGTAGTTTCAAATGATTTAACATCTGAATACATAGGCATATCAATTTATTTTTTCCCTGTAAACGAGTATTGAGTAGATTCAATTCGGCAGTAAAATCAGTTAAAAATCCAAGGCAAGTTAAAAGTCACGTGTGTTGCGGCGAGAATCTTGCGGGCCGCACCAAGACTCCCCGCGGGCCGCAGGATGCCGACCCATGGTCTAAAGCAGTAAACTTCTCGATCGGTTAGTTCAGGCGTTACGAAACTTGCATGGTAATGTCCGTTTGTAATTTCTAGACTAATGCACCTATATTTTTATCATGAACTAGGGAGCTTTTAAGTAGTAGTCCGTTTTAGTCATTCCTCAATTTGGGAGGCGAGTATGGGTAATGACGCCCCGGGAACCATTTATTGGATAACAAACACCTCTGCCACAGGTCACTCCAAATAGTTCGCTACGTTTGGTGATTTCGCAGGGGATGTCCGGGTTCATGAGGTGAGGTTTGTCCGGGTCTTGGCGGCGGATCCGTCTGCCCCCCAACTGCGTGGAAGGCGGGGTCGGGAGAGACTGGTTGAGTGAGACCTTTTGATCACTCCAGCAAGACTCTCTCGGAACATCGCCTTACACCCCATTCATACGCCCGTTACTCCTGGAAACCATGACTCCCAGATTTCCTACCCATCCCTCATACGATTATCCTTCCCAGAAAATCCTCTCCTTCCTTTTCTAAAAATACCCTCCACATAACATCCCCAAAGTTGACAACGGCCCTGAGGGGAATTATTTTCCTCCTGTTTGGAGTTGGTCCCCGCTTGTCCCACATGTTTTTAATTATTTTAAAAATAAGAAAGGATGTAAAATATTTGGAAAATCTCCAACGAAGCCGACTAATAAAGCAAATACCTACTGCTAGAAACTGCTTTAAAAAATACGTAATCTTGTTTTTCAATAACCACATTTTTTTTGATATTTTCTACCGTTATCGTTTTTGAACCCATGTAGTATTTAACCTTTCCAATTTATTTTACGAAATTCTAACCAAATCCACTTCCACATTAAGTCACATTTTTTAAATATTAATTTGACAATATCTTTGTAACTATTTTTAGAGAAGTACAAACAAAAAACATATTTTTAAAAAAATGTTAGTTTAACAATTAAAAATAATAATTAAAAATTTATGTTTAAAAATCCTCTTTGTTTCTGCATTTTTTGTAACATCAAATTCATATTGCAGATGCTTCTCTCTTACCAGCAATAAGTTATACACATAAAATAGCCACCCTTCTTCAAAGGCTTCTGGGGAAGTACCATTGTAACAATGACATGAACCAGCTCACCGGAAGTACCCTACCTACTTCCGCTCGCTTCCGGTTCCACTATGTAAAAAAAACTGTTGTCAAAAATCCGCAGAGCAAAATGCTGAAAATATTTTTGATTTATTGATGACGTTATTACATATTACATTTTTATTCTAACGGGATTGTGATTTTCATGCTGGGGACAAAAACCTTAAATATATTTTAACAAAATAATCATCACGCCGTAATCAGGCGTGCTCTATAAGTTTTGGATCTGCCCAGGACCTGAGGAACAAATCCAAAGTAATGGCCGCTTTCGATTAAGTACTCAGCCGAGTTCGGCTCGGCCACCCTGATAAATCGGCAATCGTTGACTCGCAAAGGGACGTGCCCCTAGCTAGCATAAATACCACAATTTAGTGAACTTTCTATTCCGCTCCGTAGCAATGTCGCCACTGCTGGTCACGATTATTTTCTACCGGTGACTGTAGTGGAGCTGGCGACACGGTATCGCTTCCAAGTAAATAAGCACACATTTCACCACTAAAAATTACACATCTGCCGGATCTGTCCTGATGATGGATACTGTAACGATGTCCGAAACGTTGGCTAAAGAAGGAGGTAGCGCAACATGGCGTAGCACCCCCAAAACAAATAACGAAATTACTTTTGTCCGTGAAAATCTCAAAACGTATCAGGGGAAAACTAATTTCATGATAAGTAAAAAATTATTGGGAATAAAAGAATGTTATAAATTTCTCTTTATAACACCGTATTTGTTTAAGACATCTTTATTATGTGCATGTAATTGAAAACTGACTAATTGCAGAATATTTGCTGACAACGAATGGTGTCACTTTGATTGGACAAAGTTACAACTTTATCTTGTTTTGAGATATGAGATGTCAATGTTTGAAAGAAGATTTCCCATAATCACTTCACCGATTTCTGATTTTGAGGTTGAATCTTGTGTAAAGTATTTTAGTTTAGCACATTTAAATATGACGATTCAACGGATTGAACATCAAAATCAGAAAAAATTAACCACATCGTGAGAATTCGTTTTTGGAAACTTTGACATGGCGTAAGGTAAATTTAGAACCGCACCCAATTAAAGCGACGAATTATTCTGCGCCCCGTAAAAACGTTCAACTATCGATACAAACAAAATGGCAATTGCAAAGGTTCAAAGTGAAATTAGAAAGTAGCAACATAAATGGAAGCTCTAAAAACTTGATATTTGAGTAAGTATCTACGGAAATACATCATGACAAACAAATAATTAAGCAGACAAAAGGGAGAAAAAAGTTTACGAAATCAATTGTGACTATAATCGTGTGTTCGGACTTTTTTTATTAATGCTCAAGTACTCTTTAACTAATTGGGAGCGGCTCAATACCTTTTGCGGGCGTCATGTGGACGGATATAGAAATGCAAGTAAATAAAGTCCACAATTATTAATTAAATATAAAATGATTCATTGATTCCCTTTATCTTCGGAAAAGGTATATTCCCGTGTCGCACAACCTTTTTCACGTCATATGATATGATGAAAAAAGGCTTGAACTACAAATTACAAAATAATGTTGACGTAAAATAAACAACATCATCCGTCTTATTTTTCGACAAGCTTTCTTCATCCTGGTAATTCAATTCTTTTTAACTCTAATAATATTAGGCTTCTTCAAAAGTGTAAGGCTTTCACGCTCTCAACTTCATTATTACGTGCAAAATCCTCGCTAGCTTTCACAGCAAATATTTCGTCCTGCCGAGCCAGGTAGAATTTTATTCCGGACTAAATAAAGTTAATTTTGCACTTTATTCACAAAAATATTTTAATTACGTACATTACTTCGTAAATAATCGCAAAAACACTTTGTGGCGTAATTTTAATTTAATGAAGATTAATAACTTCGTCTACATCACTCTTTAATCAAAATAATCAATATTTTTCAAAACCAATGGTGTCTTCGTCTGAGTTGACTTATTATTTTATTAAACATTTTGACGATCGCTGATTTTGATTAAATATATTTATTTTCATTAACCACTGGAACGATTTCGGTCGAAAAATCGACCACTTTTATTTTTCTGCGATTGATATCGGTCGAAAAATCGACCGATTTTTCTACCATTCGTAAAATATTTATTATAATTATTTAAAACCTTTCCATGGCCAGCTATTTGTTTTATCGAATAGCTGATAAAATATTCTTTATGTCTATGACCTTATCGGTTGTCTTTGAAGTGTTATTCAATGAGTTTTCGCGGTTTTCTAAGGCGTCCTGTCAAAAAACAAAATAAAGATTTTGACTATTTCGACGAATTATGGTCTCTACCTAAAATGCCGTAAGTAATTCATTTATTGGGTTTTTAACGCATAATTATATATCTGTGTTATCATGATTGAATTATCTATCTTTGAAATGCGTTTTTAATTCATTTGTTGTTAATATATTGTTTTGCTTCGATGTTTTGTGTAAAAATGCGTCGACTGAAGACGTCATCTGTTTTTGATTTACAATAATTTCATAAATACTGCACTCGCGCATTTGAAATATAGTTATTCAATCAGAGTGATTCATAACAAAGAGATAAATATAAGTTTTATTTGAATTGGTTCATTATTAATACAGATATTTGCTGTCCAATTATACAAAGTCATATGTCAAAAAGTCAGACTTTTTTTAGATGTAAAATGGTGTAAAGCCTTCGTCGCACAATAAAAATTTATTAAGTTGTATAATCAATTAATTTGTTTACTTTTACCAAATTTGTGCAGAAACAGCTATCGTCCAGGGAGAGGGAGCACTCCACGATCCAGGTTTAAATAATTATTTAAAAAAATTTTATTACTGCAACAAAATTTAAACATTTAAGTACTTACCTTCATTAATTGTTTTCAATTTAAAATATATAGAGTGGTGCTGACTGCAAAAGGTGGCAGAGGAAAAGGGAGAGGTGGGGTACGAGCTGCAGATGGAGTACCAGCTGGTGCCGGACTACCTGCACGTGGACGTGAGAGTCAACGCAGAGCTGCAATTGCAGCCTCGTCTGGAGTGTTAGTATTTTTTAATGTTTTTTATGAAAGTACTTTGCTGTGGCCGTTGAATTCATCATATATTTGTATTTATTTAAACGGTGACCCTGCTTTGCTACTGGTGCGAGAGGATCGCGTCAAGGCCCTAAAGGCTGTTAGGGCCCTGCCTGCTTCCTTCCGGCTACAGTGAGTTCCACTGTTACAGTGAGAGTTGGTAAGATCAGCGCTCTGTCCATTTGGCACATTCAGTGCATATTGTACAGAGTTCTAATTTTATTTTTTATTTAAATACTGCACTTACTATTTCACACGTGAATGAGAACAATTCATATGATTTATGTATATGTTTTCAGAATTACTTCTCCGGAGAGAATAACGTGTCCCTTTTCACAAGGGACACCTTCACCATTGCCAAGACCCGTTCCACCACCGTGGATGTCCACTCCCGCACAGACCCAATCAATGGCTCCCAATGCACCAATTACGCCAATCCAGGCAGCATCTCCGGAGCCGTTAGCTGGGACATCGCGGAGTGGGGAACTCCAGTGTGGGGAACTCTTCTCTCCGGAAGCCGGCTACCACAGCGAGCTGTGGGTGGACGTGCCGTTCTACCAAGAATTGTCGGCGTTTGGGAACGGTGAGTTTATTTTTTGAAATGTCATACCAGGGGCTCAAAATAAAATCAATTATCTATATTTTATATTGATGTCCCTAGCACAGTTTCACTGTTAATATATTGGCAGGAGATAAGCATAGTACTTAAAAATTCCACATAACAAACATACAAAATGTACTGTAATCCAAAAAGATATGATGTACCTACATTCTATGCAAGTAAATATGTAGTTACTATCGTAAAAAGTCTGAAATTTGAGTTTGTTTTGGCTAATTTTTGTTCGATAGTAAGAACTTCGCACAGCATTTTGAATACCGACATCATAGTTTCACACATGACAATGCATAATATATTTGTACTTGAGTTTATGTCCTGAAACGTTAAGTGCCTCCATACATGACGCTACTTACAAGCTACTCGATCCTCGTGAGCGTATCATACGCGCCGATCGTAAGTACCCCCCGTACGATTTTGCTGGTAGCACCGTGTACGGGGCGCTATGCGACGTCTGTCGGTATCAAATCAGTTTCACGCAACTGGCGCGGCGGTGCTGAACGCACGCGACGCGTTGCATCATTTGTGTCTGATACTTTTCGTTTGACGTTTGACAGAAATGGCATCGGAACATGAAAGTAATGTTGGATTTGTTCTGGAAGTAGAAAAAATGCATGTTTATGTAACGATACTTTACCAGAATACATAAGAAAGGATTTAGTGGAGATGGCATGGATTGATGTTGGGAAAAAGTCATATGACATCGTGTAAACTCCACGGCTGCACGTAAAAAATGATCAAGTTCAGTATATTCCGGATAGTGCCGTGTACGGAAACCAGCATTAAAGAGTGGTATATATGCAGAGTACTTGTGGTTTCGTCACAATCATATAGTTTGTAAGTATCTCCATGAACGGAGGGCCTTACATTTCAAAACATTGGCATTAAACAGGGATTCTATCTTTTTTTTCTGTAACGGGTATTGTAGAATGAGAAATGAGACATGCCGAACTCCTTTGCGAGGGTTACATGTGATTCACCGGCTTCGAAACGGTGTAATACAGCACTTTTTTCATCAATTGAAAAAACACTTTCGCTTCACGGGACTCATTGTGTCGAGCTTCCTAGTCAAAAGCGAGGCTGTATTGGTAGTTGGGTTTTGTAACCGGACAAATTATCATTAAAATAGGTAGCTTTAAGTAGTTGGTCACTTTAAACAGATATGTTTACCTACTAAAAGCTATGAAACCTTACTAGAGTTTCCATTATCGTCGCTTAAAACGGTAGACCGTTAAATGCAAAGTCATTATATCCGAATTCTACTGTAAATTTGTGTTTTCTATTATTTCAGAGTCAGACATGGGCAGAACCGACAACGTGGACGAGGCAGCTCTCTATCAAGAAGAGTCGGTACTTGGAAACCGTGAGTTATAAAACTAACTAACTTACCTGCACGCCATTTCCCTGCAGGGGTAGGCAGAGAGGATGGACCGCCATGCAACTCGTTCTTGGCACACACACTCTTTTCTTCATTCCATACCTACCTGACTGTGCTATTCTGACTCCTGACATTGCCCGCCTCAAGTATTTGATTAACTTTTTATTTTATTATTTATATGAATACCTCACAAGAGCCTCAGCTGGAGCCAGTGAGACTATGGCATCCCCAATCGGGGTATGTTGTGAGGCTGAAGGTAGCGGGGAGGGGAAAGAGGTGTGGAAGAGGGAGGTGGGAAAGTACCTGGCTATTCAGAACTGGTCACCAAACACGGTAAAGCCATTTGAAGCAACTTTTCAATTCTGAATGGTGTCTTACATCAGGGCTATACTGAGGGTATCTTCCACTCTGGAACGTGCCGCAAATAGACTATATATTATTTTAAATGAATTTTGTGTGAAAATAACACTAAATATTCAAATCAAATTTATTTGCCCATGCCGGGATTCGATCCCGCGACCATCGTATTGCGAGTCAAAAGCCGTACCAGAGGCAGTGGGTAATCGTAATATAGACACGTTAAATTAATTTGGGTTTTCTGTTGTTTCAGAAATGGATATGGACAGAATGAGCGACGTCGACCACAAAGAGAGCGATGAGGATACCTTCTACATGCCACCAATACCTTATCATAATATTATCAACGTTTCACCTAACTCCGCTATGGCCATAGACTTTAGTAGACAAGACCAGGTAGATAGTGAGGCAATGCATGCGATTCTGCCGCCTGAAGGTTACTCTTTCGATTGGTCCAAAGATATCTCACGTTTTACTGGGATAAGGGAGACATTCACAGGCACGCCAGGACCAACTTTCAATACCGACGAAATGGGCAAACTTGTGAATGCCTTTCTTAAAATCTTTGATGCAGATGTCATTGAACTGATCACGAGAGAGACCAACAAGTATGCAGATCAATGGATTGCGAAAAAAAAATTTAAGCGCCATGCGCGTACCAATAAATGGGTTCCCACGAATAAAGAGGAAATGTATGTATTCTTGGCAATTTTAATGTATCAAGGTATTAGTCCCCTTCCTGTTGAAAAAGACTACTTCTATTAAAAAAAAACTCACCGCCATGCCTTATTTCAGCCGAGCCATGGATTATAATCGTTTTCTTCCAATTAAAAAATTCCTTCACTTCACCAACAATAAAAGTCTTTCTTCTGGTGTACCGTTATCTGTGCGAAGATTACAAAAGATTCAGCCCGTCTTGGACCATCTCTCAAATAAGTTTGAGACTTTATACCTGCCCGAGCAAGACATTTCACTGGATGAATCCTTACTCTGCTATAAAGGCCGTTAGGGATTCGTCCAGGTGATCAAAACCAAAGCGGCCAGCGCGGGTATAAAGTCTTATGCTACGTCCAGACTGAAGCCAACCTTCCAACTCCGAACTTAGTTCGGAGTTGGAAGGTTGGCCCATCGTGTTGTCGCTGCGGCCAACCCTCCAACCCCGAATTCCGTACTCCAAAATGGCGGACATGAAACAGCTGTAGCTACGCTGTATCTTTTTCAGTTGCCTACAATTATTACGTACGTATAATCATATAATTATATACACGACATGTTTTCAAACAATTGTTATACCACTCTCCGTAATAATATAGTCATTTTAATAGTACGCGGCACGGTGTGGACAGCTGCGGCAGGCTGGTTCGTGTGAGTTGGCCGTCGGGATCGCCTCGAAGGCGATCCCGGGCCAACGCGAACTCCAACCTTCCAACTCGAACTTCCAACGTACGAACACCCCTCCACACGATCGTCCAAACGTTTGAAGTTGGAACGTTGGCCGCAGTGTGGGCTTACCATTACGAGCTTTGTGAGTCCAAGACTGGCTATCTTTGGAAATTCCAAATTTATACGGGAAAGACCATTTCCAGACAGGCTGAATCGACAAATCCAGACCAGGAAGACATGACGGAAGACATAACGGAAGACATAACAGAAGATATGACGGACGACACGACACTGATACTGAGTCTCACTCTACATCGAGGCACAATGACATTATGTATTGATTTTCTTAAATTATGAATAAACCAATATAAATTGAATACATTTTTATTATGATAAAGTGTGTAAACAATGTTTAAATCAATATACTGCTCTTTCATTGTAACTATTGTGTTTCCTCCGTCCTACAACATGAGTCTCTTCAAGACCAATGTTCATTCCTTCCTCTCCTCAAAAAGACCCTCCACACAGCATCCCAGATGACATAGGCCTTGAGGGAAATTATTTTCCTCAGGGCCTCCTGTGTGGAGTTAATGTAAAAAAAAAAAAAAAACTAAAACTGTAATATTAATTTAATTGATTTAAAAGAATATTAGGGCTTAATAATTAAATAAATCAATTATGGGTTCCATCAATTATTTTCCCCTCCACCATTTTTTTTCGATACCTTTGCTTTTAGATATAAAATTATCACAATGATATTGTTTGCCATTCGACGCTCATACAAAGGTTTGATATATATACAATTTTATCATCATCATCATTTTACATATTCTGATTTACCCTATGTAGATTGACCTTAAGGTAGCTGTCAGAAGTGATTTTTCGTCAAATATTGGTGGATTTCATCAATTTGCAAAGTATCCCTCTGAAATATTGGCAATGTGTATATCTATGATATATATTTCATTTTAAGCCTTATTTCCTTGTTTTGCACGTTATATAAAAACATGGTTACAAATCTCCAGTTCTAATTTACAATTATTGAAAAAGTATCACCATGATTTTGACATCGTGAAATAGGCTCTCTGTATAATTCATCAAATGAATCAAATAAAGCCAACACGGCAACTATCCTTATAAATAATTGTAGGCAGTTAATGTATCTTCCTAATGTAATACCAGTTTTTGTGGTAAATTCATTAAATATTATAATACAGTGATTTCAATTTTGCACGTCACGCACTCAAATTTTACAAAATCATTTTCCGACCAAACTTTTGAAGAGATCATAAACATCCAAAAAATTATTTTCTATTATATTCTTGCATCTGTGGTTATCAAACAGGCCATAGAGAACATAAAAACGTAGAAAATATTCAATAAAGATATTTAAAACTGCTACTGGCGGCAATTTCAAATCACAAAAACACAAATTTCGCGCATTTATAAAGTTTAAGATTTTTTAATAATTTATCTATGAATTCTAAAAATATAGGATAATTAGTAAAATATAGGTGAATTCATTGGCTGTAAAGCACTCTAATCAGTTTTATGTCTTCATGTTAAAATTCGGAGGTATGATTTTTTTAATGTTGGCGGAAAATATTCAAAATCGTCGCCAAAAAACCGCGAGCAATCGGAGAAAAAAGATTTTTGACGCGCGATCGTTCGAGTGGTTAAATATAATTATTTCACGTTTGGTTTTCACACGCCTTAAAGAGTATTGACGAAAACGTTAGTTCATTAAGAGCCATTAACCAACAGCCGAGAAATTAAATTTCGTCGATCGTTCCCTTGCAACTGTATAGGGCGGTTCCGATGAGAAAGATTAATCTCTCTCCATACTGCATTTTAACATAATAACTCAATATCGATTTTATTTCATTCAAAATTTGCTTTCATAAATATCTACATTAAAAAATTCTCAAACTCGTGATGATAAAGCTATTAAAATTATGTACTTTTTGCATATATTTCTTGATTTATAATTTTTCAATAATGTCTAAGCAAATTAAGATTCCTTTTTTTTAAAGATATTAGTTTTTAAGACGGTAAATAAATATACAAACTGAAATATTTTCGTCACAAAACAATGGCGCGTACATATTTTTATGATTTTATTTGAACTAAAATTAAAATTCTGAAATAATTCCTAAATAATTTATTGATTTGTTTTACTGCATGATTATTTGATTTCAAATGTATGTTGTATAATACAAAATTTCGTTTGAAAATTTAAAAAATCTGCCATCTACTCACGTTAAAACCTTATTGTAATAAAAATAAAGATATTTTCTCAAAATTTAAAACATAGCTTAACTAGATAAAAGAACAGTCTTCCGACATCAAATTATAATTTTTTGTGGAAAAGAGTCAATATGTCTAAAATTTGTTTTAAAAATGACATAATTCTGGTTTTGTATGGTTATTCACCCTTAATAAAAAGAAAGTTAGAAAAATTACGACATCTGTCTAATTTCTCTGTCTTGGAATGATTTTCTTGATATTTTCAAAATTATATATATTTTAAGTCTTACCGTCTCACTAAATACTGTGTTTAAGTATTTTTTTTATAAAACTAGTATTTTTATATTATGGGACATACTTGACTTATTTGATAATAAAAAACGTAATAAAAATTTTGGTCTCCGGTGATATTCATAATGTATTTTTTTTAAACTAAAAGCATTTAAAAATCTGTAGTTATTAGACGGTTATTCGTTTGAGATACTAGTGACGATATGTGGAAGATTTTTTTTTGTTTGATTTTGAATAAAATATTAGTGAATTTTTTTTTAATCGGAAAACAATATTTTATTTGCATTTTTTACTTCAATCTTATCAAGAATCGCTGCTTAAAGTAACACAGCGCTCTTGTGGCCTTTTTACAAAACCGGTGCTTTACAAATTATCCAATTATTGTTATTATTATTTTTAAATATTTCCCTAGAATAGCTAATTATATGCAGAGAAAAAAATTAACGTGCCTATTGGCCACTGCGGAGCACGGTGCGGGTAAATCGTTTAATCGATATTCAAAAACCAAAAAAAAACAATACACATTTAATAAAGAACTAATATTTATTGAATACCAATTATTTTGGTACTTACTTTATGGTTTGCCTACCTACATTTATCTACTTTTTACTTTGTGGTACTTACAGGGTTTTTCACATGATGCAATGCTGCCTCGTGAGCTTCTTGAACGAGTTTTTTTTGCTGAAACTGTGATTTTTTCTTTAATTGCCAGCAACCCGGGCGTTCATTGAAATAACATTATCGTGTACAAACAAGTTAGTTACCCTCCTCACTAGACGATGTCTGTTCTGAGACGGGTAATACTAACCAGATTTGTTGTATTATGTTTTTTTTCCTGTTAAGCATTTGCATACTGCTTTCTAACAACGTATGCAGGGACACTAGAGGTCTAGATTCATTCAAAATAAATAAATATAGCCTTTTCACGGCCACATTTTTTTTTGTTATTTATTTTTAGGGTGTTTTGCCGTGTTACGCTACCTCCTCCTTTAGCCAACGTTTTACAGTAAAATTAAGTTCACAATAGAGTAGAAAATAATCATAAAATTCTGCCTTTTCTAGATGTGGAAGTGATGCAAAAAGAAGATGGTAGCCTGTGTATAGGAAACCAACGCTTACAAATCGGTATCTACATGCTGATTCGCATCAAATCAACACCCAGTGCAGAAGAGAGGACTTATACATACGTTGGTAACCTGAGCGACAGAATATGTGAAGAACCTAAAATCGGAGCAGAACTTACAAAGCTCACCGATGCACTGGAGCTTAACGGTTAACCGGCAAGGTAGACAAGGTAAATAATAAGAGCCAAATCTGCACCAAACGAAGACAGAATTGAATTGTGCTTTCCTACCTTATGTTTTCAATGTGACGGACAGAATTGCCAGACTGTTGAGGAAAGAAAGCATCAAGACTGGCTTTGGAAACACAACCAAAATACAAGACCTACTGAGGTCTGCAAAAATCAAGTTTTCTCTGGAAACAGATGGAGTATATATAAACTCAGCTGTTCCGGATGTGACAAGGTTTATGTAGGCCAGACAGAGCGGACAATCTCCAAAAGGATATCAGAAAACTTTCGTGTTTGTAAACTCGGCCACCCTGACAAATTGGCAATCGCCGAGCACTTAATCGAAACCAGCCATTACATTGGATTTGTTCCTGAAGTCTTGGAAAGATCGAAAACTCACAGAGCACCCCTGATTTTGGAGGCAATTGAAATCCGTAAAAACCCAATTAATATTAATAGGGACGATGGAGCTAAGCTCAATAGTTCTTGGTATCCGGTAATTGACGGATACACCAAAGCTTAACGCAAAAAACCATTGTGAAATATACTTTATACATTGTGTAATTCCAGCTTGTAGTGGAGTGGAGCTGGCGACACGGTATCGCTTCTAAGTACATAGGCACACATTTCACCACTAACAATTACACATCTGCCCTGATGATGGACACTGTAACGCTGTCCGAAACGTTGGCTAAAGGAGGAGGTAACGTAACACCTCAAAAGTAATAAATAAAAATGTAGTTTTGTTTAACAAAAAAATTAGAAACCTGCGAGAGCCTTGAAGGAGTAACCATCTGTTACTTATACCAGAGCGGTTAAAAATAAATAATTAAATTTAAAAATCTTCCTTTTCGATGAAGTCACTTTCGACTTTATTACACACTTTGTGGCAAAAATACACAGCATGGCTAAACGAAAAAGGTTGAAAGGTCGATTGAGTATGATGACAAAAAGTTTTTTTTTTCTTTTTTAAATTATCGCAGCACAAGTTTAGTATACAGAGAGAGTAAATTTAAAATGCAAAATGCAGAATATTCCCTAGTCTTTGGGTGTAAGAAAAGACAAGTATTACAACCCAAAACTTTGTGAAATTATTTTTTGTAAGAAAACAAATAAGTTTTCCAAGTGCTCCCAACCGTCTGTATGTTCAATTGTGGTATGGTATTAGTCTTAAGTTAGTGGGGAGGGGAAGGAGATGGGAAATTGAATGGTGGGGAAGTACCTGGCTATTCAGATCTGGTCAACAAAAACGGCTAAAGCCATTTCAAGTATACGTTTCAATTCTTTACACCAGGGCGATACTAAAAGAATCTTCCTCTCTGGAACTTGCCGCAAACATACTATCTATTATAGTTAATGAATAAATTGTGAAGTAGATAGCTAAATGAGCCTTGCCCCGCAACCACGGAGGCCGGCAAACCAAGACCATCTTTGCGTCTTTGGGGATGCTGTGTAGAGGGTATTGTTAGGAAAAAAGGAGAGAAAGTTCTGGGAAGGAAAAGGGTATGAGTGGGTAGGAATCTGGGGTCACCGATGTTTTATGGACGTATTAATCCATCCGTCCCACTGCGGTGCAAGACGATGGGTCGAAAGAATCCGGCTGTCTAGGTTAGGTCTCCCTCAACCAATCTCTCCCCATCCGGCCTGCCACGCAGTTTGTGGGTAGACACATCTGCCGCCAAGACCTGGGTAAACGACGTGAAAGGAAGCGAACAACATGGGGTGACATATAGCAAAGGTGTTGGTTACCCAATAAATGGCCCCCTGGGCGGCTGTACTAATAGCCCCCACCATCTATCTACCTTATGTACGAATTATGAGGGATTTTTACTAATATTTTTTAAGGACACATGTTTATATAATGTGTATGTAGGTATTAAGATTTTTATTATATGTACAGGGTCATCGAAAAATAATGCCAACATTTAAAATAAATGCTATAAAAAAATATTAAAAATAATTCAATGGTTTTGATCCTAAAATGTGCGGAAAAATATAATTTATTTTTCGTTTCTTACTATGTTTCGATGTGAGCACCGTTCGTCGCTCTGCAGATATCTAGTCTGTAGTCGATTTCTTGCCACGTACCTACGTGCAATCATTTCAGGACTAACTATCAAGATAGCGGCAGCAATACGCTCTCGCAGGTGATCCAAATTCCGAATCTTTTCTGCACACACAATGTTTTTAATGTACTCCCAGAAAAAGAAATACAAAGGGGTAAGGTCAGGACTTCTTTGAGGATAGGCAATGGGGGCTCCTCTACCAACATAACAAGGTCACACCACCTCCAAAACAAAACTTGAATTCACCAGCTAGGTTTCAGTGACAGAATTACACGTTTAACATAAAGGGTTTCGGTGCTATAATAATTTTAAACTAACTTGTTCCTGGCATGCGTTGTCAGGCTATTTAATAAATAAATTGTTTCTCCCTGCGTGTCCTATTTCATTCGTACCGTTCCCTACCGCTTCCCCTGCCTCTCCTGCCTCCCCTTTCCCTCTCGCGTTCCCACTCCGCCTCCTCCACCTTCCCTCTTCCCACTCCACTCCCCCCCTTCCCCCGTCCCGCAAACCACTCACGAGTTCCCTCCCCCCTCCCAGGTTCCCCTCCCTCCTCGCGCAAAACATACATTCAGTCCCGGTACATTCAGTTTTCAAACTTTATTGTATTTTTTAATACAAATTTCATAATGCCAGAGCTCACCAGTAGTTTCATACAAACCTTGTCCTGACAATAACGAACACAAAAAAAAAGATTTTTCCAATTTGGTGCAGTTGTACGGAAGTTATGTGCGTACATACATTTTGGCGATACATTTAAATTTATTTAGAATTTATTTAGATGTTTGCATACACGCTTTCCTAACGGCTGGATTGGTTGCACGTACTCGTGCGTGGCAAGAAATCGATTATATCTGCAGAGCGACGAACGGTACACATCGAAACATACTTAAAATCTTTTTCCACACGTTTTAAGACCAAAACCATTGAATTACCTCTAATCATTTTTTTATAACATTTATTTTAAATTTTGTCATTACATTTCGATGACCCTGTATTTAGAAACTTCTCAATAATATTTTATTTTCCTTGCTAGTGTAATGATGTAACGAATATCAAAGTGGTCCTTCGACCAACAAAATAACATTAGATATACGCAGACTATAATTATTGACGAACAAATCATATTAATTACAACTAGAGCAAGCAGCCGAGCTTTTGCCAAAAGCTATTTTGCTGCCAAATTTCGGTTATAAAGCTCTGACACCATTGCATGGCCGAAGTTAACACAATGTTATCCATTGTCATTATCTAATAATTTATATATGTATGCTGGTAAGGTTCTTAAAGACAAAGGCAAAGACTACTTAACCCAACTAAAGCATATAATCAAGATCTTTGTTTTAACAGCAAGATTTATTTAGGCAGTTAAACGATTCTGTAAAAATACTAATTTCGGATTAAGTTAACCTAAACTGACAACAAACACACATAACTAATTAACCATCACACAGTTTTCTTTTAAAAAAATCTCTGCTACCTACTTACTTATAAGCCACATATTTTAAGGGATTTTTCTAAAAAATTCCAAAAAAGGCATTATACAATTTGTTCAATTATACAAATGTCATTACCTCTATAACAATTCTGTTTAGTAGTCTCCGACCGAAACGGGATTTTCTACCGAAACCGAAGCCGAAGCCGAAATCGAAACCGAAACTTTTTTAGACATGTTAAAAATCTACTGTTTACTGAAATTTGGCGTATTTTTTACACTTATACAAACGGTTAACATGTGTTAAATGAAATAAAATAAAAAACAATAATTGAAGTATGTGAATTTATTTTTATTTTTATTGATATTACTAAAAATTAACACACGTGTAAACTTTTTTTTGGAACAAAAATTTGTCAATAATCAACACTTATGTACATTATAAAGGAAGGACCTCATTAAACTGGGTATTTTAATTTAAATTGCGTTTACAATCACAACATTCTTAAGACTTTATTGAGATCTTTAACAGAGTTTCGGTGCGGCCGAAAGTTCGGCAGAAAATCTGCCGAAACCGAAACTGATGCCGAAACTAGATTACCGGCACTAAAAATAAATGCAATCCTGACTTATTTAACAGGCGACCCTATCCGTCGTATCGATATAAAACAGTGTTAGCACATCAAATATAAATTTATAGCCGATTCTGTGCCAATTATTATTAAAACGTGCTTTATTTCAGCAAAGTAAATATTATTTTTCCTATGGAAGTGTTTTCATTTATATTAAAATATCAATGCCGAGTTACTCTGTAGGTATGTTTATCATTATTGATGTGTCTTTTGTGTGGATGTGAATGTCGAAGGTTGTATGTGTTTTGAAATATAGGTGTGTGAAAGAACACTATACAAGTAGAAAGAATGCACTTAAAGGAAAGGAAGGAAGGGACTTACTGCGATAACTTGTGACACTCTGCTATCTTGGCTGGTTTATTCATGCACTTATATACTTGCGGTATGCGGATTCAGTTTGAAGATGCGGGGAGCAGAAAATTATATGCTTACGCGGCGAGTTTCGATTGACGACATTGATTGTTATGGTAACGTTGACAGCCAGGATGGGATGGGATGGGGAAAAGGAACATGATAGGGATGGATAAGAAAGGAATATGTGAAAATCAAGCTACAAGCACAGAGTCTATGATATATGTAGATGTATGTAGGTAAGTGTAGCTATGAATTGTGTAAACGCCTAACCAATTATCAATATGAAAATTATTAAAAATCCTTAAATTATGACTTTTAGAGATCATGTAAGCATGATGACCACTTGGGGTGACCTATGGCAGAGGTGTTGGTTCGCCAATAAAGGTTCCCGGGGCGGCGGTACCCATTTCCGCCTCCCAAACTGCTACAAGTATTCGTATAGCTTGCAAAAATACGTTCGAGTAAAGTCTAAAACAAGCCTTGATTGACGATAAAAAAGGAGAACCGGAAACAAGCCTTTTATATAAAAAAAAACATGAACCTCTAAATGATTTTTAAAAACAAGCGCCATATTTATCTACTTTGATAATTGACCTGCCATTTGCCGATAATTAAAGTAGATAAAAGAAACTACAGAGATCAGTGACTGCACTAATTCAGTTATAAATCTCAACAAAGTTACTGGTGGTGTCATACCAGCTCAGGTACGGGGGTTCCATCGAAACAAGAGTTAAGTTAGCCTCTCAGAACTGGGCGTACTGTACAGGGCGCGCAGATACTTTAATAGTACACAACTGCTAACCTTGTACAAATCGCAAGTGCGCCCCACGTTTAAATTTGGCAGCCACCTCTGGTCTGGGGCTCCAAAATACATAAAAAAACCCTTGACTCCGTGCAGAAACGGGCATCTTAACAGACGGATTGCAATCTTTAGAGCATAGGCGTCAGGTGGGAATGCTGTCCTTGTTCTACCGGTATTAAAATAGAAGATGCTCCGAGGAACTAGCATCATTGATCCACTCGGCACCGGTGCATAGTCGGGAAACACGCCAAACACGCGCCCAACTTTTTGTACAAGGTTGACAATAGTCACATGAGAACGAGTCGTTTCTATGACTCGTTCTTGACTTCAACGTCTCGGTTGTGGAACGATTTGCCGATCTCTGTGTTTCCTCCCTCCTACAACATAGGTCTCTTCAAGACCCATGTTCACTCCTTCCCTTCCTCAAAAAGACCCTCCACACAGCATCTTCAAAGATGACATAGGCGCTGTGAGATATCATTTTCCTCAGGGCCTCATGTGTAAAGTTAATGTAAAAAAAAGACAAACCTTGATAACGCAACAATGAAATATATTTTGCATCATTAAAAAAATATAAGAAACAAATTATGAAGGTGGTCGAAGGTAAAGGCGTGTTTGACTAGCTCTAAAAAGCTTTATACTCCTCCGTCTTCCTCTCCTCCGTCTCTTTCCTCTCTCTCAAAACCTTTAGCTTCACAACATACCCCGATTTGGGATGTCAGAATGTCAGTCTTACCGGCTCCATACGGTCGGGAGCAGTATTCATTTGGTAGTAGTATTCATAGTTCGGCATTCACATATATTTTTTTTAAATTTCGAGCTTTTTTTTTTTTTTTTTATTCCAGTTAAAAGAAAATAACATTTTCAATCATTTAACTAGAAATAATTATACACATTAAGATAAAATAAATATTTCAATACAGCGCTATTCAACATCATTAATTTGTTTATCAAGAATAAATATAAATAATTGTTTTTTAAACTTACCCAGCTTCTTTTCGTTTTTAATGTCATTTGGGAGGCAATTATATAAGTTGCCCCCCTCGTAACCAATGGATTGTTTACCATAGTTAGTGTGGATGGTATTTAAATGTATGTTATCGCGTTGTCGTGTAAAGTGTTTGTGTATTTGGGACGTTTTAATGAATTCTGTGTTTGTGTGTACGAGATTATTTTGTATTTTGTATATAAGGAGACATGTATTGTATTCATATAGTTTTCTTAATGTTAATAGTTTTGTTTCCAAATATAATTTTTTTGTGGATGTTCTGGGCTTGTAATTAAATAGTTTTTTGATTACCTTGTTTTGTATTACCTGTAATTCATTTATGTGTGTTTCACATGCGTTTCCCCAGATTTCAATCAAATAATTTAAATGTGATTGTACGAGACTATAATATAAACCTATTTTTAATTTATTTGGCAACAGATATGATAGCCGGCTAAATACGCTAATTAAGGGGATGATTTTATCTTTAATACCTTGTATGTGTTGTTTAAATGTCAAATGCTGATCAATGCACAACGCTTAGTGCAGTCTTTCTCAAAGTGGGCGATAACGCTGATCAATGCACAAATGCTGATCAATGCACAACGCTTAGTGCAGTCTTTCTCAAAGTGGGCGATAACGCCCCCGGGCGCTGGAGACTTTTAGGGAGGCAGTAGAAGAGTCAAAGAAAATTATGAAATTAGAAATCGGCTAAAAGTTACTGAACACGGCGATTTAAGTGAGTTAGTGGCTGATGTTAAGGCGCCGTATCCCCGCTCAAAAAGAAGAAGATGGAGAGATATGTAATTACGAATGTTGGAGAGAGTTTGCTAATATTTAAAACGGTAAAATTGAAGCGAAAATTATGAAAATGTTTCATAAAAAACGACTCGTTTAAAATAGATCAAAAATCTCAATGGGGCTGTCTAAAACAGCATTTCAAGAAACACTATGAATTTTTTCATACATATAACTGTAAAATAACTGAATCAGATTATAATAATGGAAATAATAATTTAATAATTTTCGGAGCATACTTTGCGATTTTTTTCTATCGAGGGAATTTCATATAATTTGCATTTTGGGGGAATTTACGGGGAATGTATAGATATTTTCTTCAAAAATTTGAATTTGGCAGCCACCTCTGGTCTAGAGCTCCAAAATACCTGAAAAATACCCTCGACTCTGTGCAGAAACGGGCGGTCCGTTTGATAGATTCTCCCATCTTAACAGACGGATTGCAATCTTTAGAGCACAGGCGTCGGGTGGGAATGCTATCCTTGTTCTACCGGTATTACAATGGAAGATGCTCCGAGGAACTAGCATCATTGATTCCTTCGGCACCGGTGCATAGTCGGGAAACACGCCAAACGCGTGCCCAACATTTGTACACAGTTGACATTTGTCACATGAGAACGGGTCGTTTCTTCGACTCGTTCTTGTGTTCAACAGCTCGGCTGTGGAATGATTTGCCGGCCTCTGTGTTTCCTCCTTCCTACAACATGGGTCTCTTCAAGACCAATGTTCATTCCTTCCTCTCCTCAAAAAGACCCTCCACACAGCATCCCAGATGACATAGGCCCTGAGGGAAATTATTTTCCTCAGGGCCTCCTGTGTGGAGTTAATGTAAAAAAAAATATATATATATATATTAATTTTTTTAAGACCTTAAAAAATTCAAATGAATTAGAGGGATATGTACGAAATCGATAGAAATTCGGGTAGCGGCTGCCAAAGTCGTCGTAATGCATCAAATTCATTCTTCACATTAGATAAGTTTAAAATTCAAAGCCTTCTTTTAATGTTAATAAAAATACTTCTAAATATGATGAAGTACGAGTTTTATTCACTCTCATTGAAACGTTCTTTGATCTCAAAAATAGGATATGGGTCACACCCTATCTATCCTATCCATATAATAATGTAAGTTAAAAAAATATTTTTTCAACAACTGTTTTAAATAGTATATGCAACAGATGGTTATGTAAAAAGGTAAGTTAAAAAAATGGCGGACACTAGATTTTTTTTAAATCTCAAAGTGTACGGTGGTCGAAATAAGTTTGAGAACTTGTGGTTTAGTGTGGCGATAGAAACAAAGACGTGGCATCGCTATGCTAACATGATGTCGGCGGCAGTACAATGTTGCAGCTGAACGATGTTGATGACGCCTATGCGCGCTGATTCACACGAAAAATGGTAAATGGAACATCCCCCCTATTTCTATCATAACATATGGTTTAAAAAAATGCAATACTTACAATTTTGTTAGTGTCGAGGGTAGGCTAGAAGGCACCTCAACAAAACCTGCGGCTTTACAAGTCAACTCCTTCCCATCAGCACTGCACCGACATTTCGATTCAAAGCCCGAACAATACGTCTTCACTTCACCAACTTCCACCTTTTTATCAGTAACGACTTTCCCCTTTTGACTAATCTCCATTTTAACTTCATCCAAATACTCCTCGTGGATTGATTCAGCTAATTTAACACTTTGAACTTTGATCGGAATTATCCTTTCTTTAATTTCACCATCGGCCGGTAAAGCCTCTGCGTAGAATTTGGTATCGAAAGAGTTAAACATCCCATTTTCGTAATAATCGCCATCATACGCAGGTGTCGTCTTAACACTTTCTCTGATTAGTTTATCACTCGGAAAAGCTTCGCAAAATGTGATTAATGTAAAAACAGAAAAAAGAAGCACAAGGGAGCAAGCTTTTTTCAGGTTTGAAAGCTTTTTGTTCGCAATTCGAACCGTCGAAGCGAGCTTTAAACGCCCGGAAGGGCTCATACTGTATTATTTTTAGGCAAATTGTTTTAAAATTTGCAAAATCACACTAAATTTCAGCTAAATACACGATTAAATATGAAAAAAATTGACTCATTTTGGGAAAAATTCTTTGTTTTATTTGGCTGTTATATTCAAGTGCCGAACTCTGGCCGCAGCGTCGGGTAGCTGAATTTTAATTTGAAAATGGAACTGACGTTCTGTAACATTATACAATATGTCACTTCATTGGATGGATCCAATCAGGATGATTACAGGCGATGCGCAGCAGTTGAAGCCATGCTGACCGTAAAACCTGGGGACAAAATAAAAATAGATTAAAATTTTATGAAACATTTGGTGCACTAGTTAAATTTTACAGGAATATCCAGCGTATATGTATTATATTTTATTTTTAAACAGAGGTACATTTTATATTTTAACTCACATTTCCATTACTTATTACATCCATAATTCAACATTTCTCTTCGAATTGTCTTTAACTAGATACATTTTTAATTTCATTAGGAACTAAGCTATTCTTTTGGATTCTTTTAAATGGTAAACAATAATTGTGAGTTGTAGTTCTGTTAAGTTTATTGAGTCTGATGTTTAATTTTCTTCTTGTATGGTGTGTATAGAAGTCATAGTAAATCGTTTAAAACTTTGTAGATAAAATTAAAACCATTTATAAAATTCTTTGTTTCACACACATAATATCTAATTTCTTAAAATAACACAGGTACGCCTCATACGTCATACGTATATCTAGTAATGTTACGTTGTCGTATAAACAAGATTATGGCAATTATTAATTAGATTATTAATATGGCGTCTCTAACGTGCAGCTTAGACTTTCCCCTAAGCAACATCGGTGATCCAGTTTGGTAGCTGCTTTAGTGCAGCCTTTTTTAACCGTTTTTCCAACCACGGCGAGACTTTTTTGAGTTGAAATATGGGGTTCACTACCTATTCTCGAAATCAAAAAGGCATTCAATAACATGATTTCTATCTTTTTCTTCACCTTTAGCAATATTTGGCCAGTTAGAGCATATTATTAAGCGGCTGAGTTCTATGACAAGGGAATCTAGGACCTTGTGCCACGGCTCACAAAGTTCATCGATTGTATCGGGAACTACGTTGAAAAATAGTGAGGGTATGTACCTGAGATGTCATATGCTTTTTTTGTAAAGTATTTTTTTTCGTTTTTTTTTTAATAATAAAGGTCGTTTATTCTTGGACAACCCTCGTGTTATTCTATAAAATGATATTATTATTATTATGTAAATTGTAACATGTTTTCTGTTAATGATACGCCATTGTTTTTTTTAATAAACATGTCTGTGTATTTAAAAATAAAACACAAATTAGACAAACGTTTTAAAATGTTGAAAATCTTCCTATTAATTTTATAGAATTCCTCACTGATTTATTTTTTTTATGGCATCACTTTGATTTCAGGCGAACTTTTGAATTTGACATTTAACGTTCCATAGATTTATTGTTTGTTCTCTGCGAACGTATCATTTGGTTTGATTTTTTTACAGATGTTATGAAGAGAACCCCGTACATTTTACGTTGTCCGTACGTGTCTTAGAGGTATAATGGTAATGGTGTTTTCTCCTGTGTCATTCATGTGGAAAACGTTATTTTTTTTAAAATGATTTTTGGTTAAGTAATTATAGTTTTTTCGCACCTACAAAATTATATCCCGTCTTTCCGGTTTATAAAAAATGGTCTGATTTTTCGGAATTTATAAAATATTAGTATCATCCTCTGATCCATCTTTGGTTAGACCAGTGGTTCTTAACCAAGTTGGAGGTATTAATCCCCACCAGTTTCATATGCACATTCACCGAACCCTTCTTAATTGGAAAAATAAAATATGTGTAGGCCTGTATGTTAAATATGGGTGTGTCTTTTCCACCGAACCTGCGAGACTGGTTCGATCGAATCCATGTTAAGAACCTCTAGGTTAGACATTTAGCTCAACATACATCAGGCGCACTGTCCAAAGCCACTGAGACTACGGCATTCGTAATTGAGGTATCGTCTGAGACTGAAGGAAGTAGGGAGGAGAAGTGCGTAACCGACTATTCAAATCTACTCGCCCAACATGGCTAAAGCCATTTCAAGATTCTAAACTCTGGAATGGGTAGGTATTTTGTCTAATAATAAGGTCATTTATCTGTACATCCCCCGTTTTGAACAACCGATCTCTGGATTGGTAATCGAGTATCTTTACAGCTCAGATCAATGAAGCCGTTAAACTTCTACTCGTCTTTTTGATACGAAACCTTAGTTAGGATTTGGGGACAAATTACTTAATCAAACTTGACATTTACTACGAGTACTTTATTCATTTGTGTTTATGTATATAGATTTTTTTTCATTAGCTCCACACGAGAGGCCCTGAGGAAAAATTTCCCCTCAGAGCCTAAGTCATCTTTGGGGATGCTTTGGAGAGTCTTTTTAGGAAGGGAAAGTTCTGGGAAGGAAAAGGGTATTAAGGGTGGGTAGGAATCAGGGGTCAGTGTATCTAGGAGTGACGGACGTACGAATCTATCCCTCCCATGTGTATGTATTTTTTTTAAATAAAACAAAAAAAGGCTTTTTGCCGAAATTTTAAATTTTTACGAGATAAATTTGGATTTCAATATGCTTTTAAGCCCATCAATATGCTTTTAACATATTTTTTTTAAATTTATATTTCATCATAAGAGCAAAATAATATTACTTAATAATCATCATCAACTCACAAATAATTGCCAAAATTGCCTCTAAAATTGTGAAAATAGAATCCATTAATTTTTTTTATTTAATGCCGGCAACCCGGGCGCGTTTATTGCAATAATAATATCTTATACAAACAAGTTAGTAGCCCGCCTCACTAGACTAAATCTGTTCCGAGGCGGGTACATATATATATTGTATATACATAAACTTACACACACATACATTTACATATATGTACATACATACACACATATATGTACATACACACATACACGCATATGCACACATACATACACACAGGTATTCGCATACGTGTACATAATCGAACACATATTAAAACATAAATACATAATGGCCTTCATGGAATAATATTAAACACAAATAAATTAAGTAACATGTATATCTGTACTGGATATTTGCTATAACTTTTAATTAAAACTATTATTAAGTTTGGTTAAGTATTTTGATCTAAAGTTAAGTAAAAAAAAGGTCATATAGACGGAGGTACGGTATGTTCAAAGATTCGTTAAAATTTTCGTTTGCAAGAAATATTGCCTGAACATTTTATACCTTGGGAAGTGACAAGAAGTTATAAGCGATCACATGAATCGAAATTTCTTTTAAAACATCACATCACTTTTCTTTATCCAATTTATGTCGCAGGATATTGTATTTAGTGTTAAGTGATCGAACCGAGGTGACCATTAGCAATATTACTACGATCTCCCTGTTTAGTTTTATAACGCAGGAAGCTAGGCCCATGTGTTTTAGTTAGCCAATAGGCGGTCGACGCGCGTTACGAGGTTATATTATGTGGTATATTTATTGTGCTAGTGTCGGCTACATAGAAATTATATCATTATAAAATAAATAAAATAATATAATTTAATGGTTGACGGGAATGGTTTCGACTTGGAGCGGGCCCAAGTGATACAGCTAACAAGGCAATACAACTTATATTATTTGTATTTCTTCGGCATGTTTTTATTTATTTATTTATAGCATTACATTTGATACATTTGTATGGCAAAAATAACATAATAATAACATTGAAAAATAACTATAAAATGTGTACAAGTGTTATTATGTCTTGTGGGTCGATATTAGTTCCTAGCTAGGCAGATTGCCCGTTCTAAGGAACCAAATGCAGGTAAGAATGCAAAAAAAAAAATTTAACAAAATGTTCATTTTAATTTTTTAAATTTAATATACATTAATAAAAATGCCAGAAAATTTATTCTGTAACAAAAAAAAAGAAAAAGAAAAGAAATTTTTTTTTTTTTTTTTTAAATAACATACGTACTAAATTTTTATGCCATGTAAAATTTTAAGTGACATTATTTAATAGTTTTCCAGATTCCACCCTACCTAAGCCAATCAACCATTTTGTTCCGTTCTGCGGCGATGACGCCACTGCTTGTCACGATTATTTTGTACTGGTGAAAGTTAGTGGTGCTGGCGGCACGGTATCGCTTCGAAGTAAATAAGCACACACTTCACGACTAAAAATTACACATCTACCGGATCTGCCGGATCTGCCCTGATGATGGACACTGCAACGATATCCGAAACGTTGGCTAAAGAAGGAGGTAGCGCAACACGGCATAACACCCCAAAAACAAATAACGAAAAAAACCATTTTGTTATTATTGAACTGACGTGGGACATTTTGCAAGCTTTAATATTTTATTATTATTGTTAAATATTCTGTAAAATTTTGTACGTTTGTTACTTCAGGGGATGCACCATGTTGTGAAATATTTGGAATTCGGCCGTTAGCAAAATCATTCCTTATGCTGTTGTCCTTATTCCTTAGGTTTAAATTCCTTCTTAACACTAGCCGCCAGTTTTGATTTGTGCAAGAAAAAAACATTGCCAAAAAACATTTATATTTTATTTTGCGAAGTTCAGGCAAAAATATTTAAATATTTCACGTTCATTTTATAACTAAATTAATATTTCACGTTCATTTTATAACTAAATTAATATTTCACGTTCATTTTATAACTAAATTAATATTTCACGTTCATTTTATAACTAAATTAATATTTCACATTATAAAATGAAACTATAGAAGAAAATGGTTACTTCAGTAGGAATTTTTTTTTTAAGCAGTTCTTGTAGGTGTGATAGTATTTTGTATTTTTGGGATTACTATTACACGCTCGATTACTTTAACGTTATACACGCAGTATTTAATTAAAGAATCTAAAATATTCTAATTTTCAAATCAAAATCACATGATTTTGCATTACGTACTTCGCTACCTGTTTCAACACATCCGTGTCATTCACCAGCGTTCCAAAAACTAATTATTGTTTTTTAATTTATAAACTAACGTTTAGACAAGATTTTTATGCATAGCACAAAGGGTAACAATTATTACAAGCAATAATTGTCAGCCTGAAACACTAATTTACATTGAAAAATCTTCCGAGAAAAGATACTTGCCGCCAACGGGACTTGAACCCGTGTCCTTCCGATTGCCGGTCGAATGCTCTGACCACTGAGCTATGGCGGCTTATCAAATACCCGCCAAATAATTCAATATATACTAGTGTTTCATTCAACAATTACTGCTTGTTATATTTTTTCAACCTGAAAAAATATAACAAGCAGTTATATTTTTTCAGTTTAGCAGTTTTGTCTCGACGCCACCTAGCGAGGGATTTAACACTAACAATGTCTTCCTCGCAAAAATAAAGTTGGTTGTTTTTCAGGTGGAAAAAATATAACAAGCAGTAATTGTTGAATGAAACACTAGTATATATTGAATTATTTGGCGGGTATTTGATAAGCCGCCATAGCTCAGTGGTCAGAGCATTCGACCGGCAATCGGAAGGACACGGGTTCAAGTCCCGTTGGCGGCAAGTATCTTTTCTCGGAAGATTTTTCAATGTAAATGAGTGTTTCAGGCTGACAATTATTGCTTGTAATAATTGTTCCAAAAACTAACTTAAAAATTATGCAAGTCCAGAAAGATTAGGTATTATTAGGTGTGGTAGTGGGAGAAGTGATCTGCGGAACTGAGGAAGGAACGATGGGATGGATCAAGATGACAAGGAAACATGGTCAACAAAGGTTAATTACGTATCTTTTTAGTTTTAAGAACGCTAGTGAATGATACAGATGTGTCGAAACCATCGTGAATAAAACTCTTCAAAACAAAACAGTTCTACAACAACTTAACAAAATGACATTTCAACACCCTTTTGAAAAGTCATTAAAAGTTACGAAAAAAAAATAATAGCCCATAACCTAACCTAAAGTAACCTATTTTACCATTTTTTCCATCACGTTTAATGACTTTTCAAATGAGATGTTGAAATTGCATGATTTTGGCTTGTCCGGTCACCTTGAAACGTACTTATAAATTGGTTATAATAAAATCGTTCACGTTTGATCTGTCTTGGCTGATGATCCAAGACTTGATGTTTGCTTTATATTTAAGATAATTGTGTTCGTTCCAAAATGCAAAATAGTTTTAATGCAAAGTATCTATAATTTCTTTGGCAGAAAGTAGTTTTAGCGAGAGCTATAAGTACTCTAAGCTTCGACCAAGTATCGATGACTCGAAGAGATTATACCCTTCGGTTGGAGTGTTACGGACATTGTCAAAAACAGTTCTGTGTTTGCTGGAATGCTGGAATGTTTTAGCGTATAGTTGTCTAACGATTTTGTCCGAACTGCTTGTGACGTAGTTTTAGAATATCTTATGATTAGTTTCTGAGCTTTAAAAATGTGATCAATGGCGGCAGCGTTAGCTCCTCTCAATACTATATAAATACATACCTTCATCATTCCTAATACGCGTAACGCAAACACGAACGACAACGACAGAATAATTTTTAGTTAATAAAACTTAGCCCTCTGGCGTAATAAAAACCAACGGTGTTAATTATTATTCGTTACACCTTAATATGGCCTTGGATCTAATTACTTGGCGGATTGTACTTTAATTGCTCAATTACCTGATACTGATACTTGGTGCTTATTGAAGATATTATCTCGGAATCTACACGTGGTTTTATTACGTGCACACTTCTCATAAATAATAGACAAAGTGTAGAATCGTGATCAAAGTAATCATTTTTTTCGGCGCCCTTTTCATCTGATTTTTAAAAATCATAAATCAGACCCGATAAAGACATTAAAAGAGACAATCAAAATAATGTAAGCTTTTTAAAACTAATTATCTAGGCAATACCTTAATTCGAAATGGAATAATTTCACTTTCTCTAGACCTCCACAGATGGTTTGGACTTTAGTAAGAATCACAATACTGAAAGGAGTAATGATGTGAAGTTCATACCCTGCCGCATATACAATAAAGAATAACACCAAAAGTTATCGTGAAAACGTCTATCGTGTAGTATATGGAAAGTATATTGAAATTGTATGAGAATTTGGTTTTGAATTACTAAATTCATTTGCAAATTACGTTTATTGAATTCAGGGCAGTGGTAGATAGACTTTGAAATTATTTGGTAGATAGACTTTGAAATTATGAACTCTTGAAAACAATCTCCAATCTGTTCAAGTCTTCCCTTGCGTCGTTGATTTGTCGGAATCATTTATTAGTTTAAGGGGGTATTTCACCATTCTCCCGATAACTTATCCACACGATACCAAATATTAATAAATAAACAAATAAATACTCCCTACAGGAAATACACTCTACTAAATTATCCCACATTATAGCCGTTATTCATAGGTACAAGTACAGAATAGTAAACAAGACTTTTCAAATAAATAGTTCGTGTTTAACTAATTGAAAATGTAGGTTGCAGTATGGATAATCTATAAGGAGGATGGTTAAATACCCTGTATGTTTAAAGAATATCTGAAAGTGTACACATATGAGTATTTGTGTGTTGGTTAGTTGGTTTTGATTACGGGCCTGTCGTTACCTGTGCCACTCTCTTTGGAATTTTGTGCTCTACGTTTTCTTGCTCGGTTTACGTAATTCTGCTTTACTTTGTCCTCGTATATCGCAACATGTTAAGAAAATTGTGAAATTTTCAAACTTTTTGAAAATTGCTGTCTATCTATGTTTATTTAGCCTTGAATTTAAAATGTCGCTCGTTTGGGCGCAATTACCTCATAACCGCCAGAATCGATTTTAAAGACGGTTTCACATTAACAAAATTAAGTTTTGTCAGTTTATTGCTATAAAACAAGAACCTACATAATGTGATACTTAATTAATAGTGAATGTTATATATAGCTTTAACATTTTCCAGTATTCTGAAACTTGAAGTTCTTCTGTCATTGGTCAAAGTTCCAAAGGCCGCGTTAGTACCATCCGGTTCAGACAGGGTTAAATTCCTTGAATCCAGATTTGATATAGTGATAATGAATTTGACTTTTGGGTTCAGTGATTTCGTCACCCAATCATGGGGTCAGATTTCAGAATAAAACACTCGGAACTGTGGGTACTTCATGTTGGTACAGATACAATTCGAATATTATATTGGTGAAAATATCATTGTTTTTAAATTTTGCATTATGTAATTTAATGGTCGTTTTATTTATTAGATTTTCGCGTTGCATTATATGCTAGTACGTTCCTATAAAAAGGAATTCCAGTTAATTTACTACACAATAAAAAGATGCAGCATATTTAAATACCTACTCTTTGTCCAAAGAAACTACACCATCTCACTGATAATTCTTTTTCAAACTTACAAGGCAGGTAGGTACCGGAAATCAGGGTTCAAAAAAAGAACAAGGCGAATACGCAGAACAGTTTACTGTACAAAGGGATGAAGTTATGTAAAACGCTACCAGAAACTTTAAAGTTCACACCAATTGGAAAGTTCAAGACGTATTGTAGGAGCTACATAAAACCACATAAAATTTAGTTTGCAATATGAAATACTATAATTAATTAGAAATTTGTAAATTTAAATGTACAAATTACTAAAATAAAATTAATAAATATAAATAAAAAGTACTTATCATAATATCGTAAAAAGGGGAATAAGAAAGTCCAAATAAAAGCGATGATTTCCCATTCGAAAAAAAAACTGAACCATTGAAACGGCCACCACCTTGAAACGGAAACGAAACGTACATACAGACTAAATGCAAAATGGTCGAGATAAAACCGGATTCGCTTTGCCCAGATAATAAATTATAGAAAAACTACGCCTATAAACATTATAAAACGTTAATTTCAAAAGGCGTGATTAAAAAATCCCCTATTTTTAAATTAAAAAATAACTCAAAAAACGATTTTCCGATGCAACTAATGGTTACCTACACCGTAGGCAGGTACTCCACCAATTAAGACATTTTATAGAGCATGTCATTACGCACATTAGATATAGGTGTAAATTTTACGCATAGCCCTTAACACGTCGTGAAATAAAAATAATTGTAATCCATCTTTAGATGAATTATTAATGACAGTACTCCCGCAGTAACTAGTCGGTACCTTAATAAAGTCTACACTCGCAGGGTCAATTGAGCCCTGACCGCCTTACGTTCATGCTCGCCTGTTACCTGGTACCTATATGAGATATTATGAAACAGATATCAGTGACGTCGGTGCAAAGTTAGGTGCCAATTTATATTGAAAATTGCAATAAAACAATAAAAAAATTAAAACTTTTTGAAGGGATGTTTTTTAGCATCGCGAATAAGTATTTGTTGATTTGAAAGTTGAGAAGTAACTGAATATTCAGATTTGACCTTGCACCGCAGTGGGAGGAATGGATTCATACTTCTGTCACTCCAGGACACACTGTCTCCCAGATGCCTGCCCACCCTTTATGCATCTTTCCGTCCCAGAACCCCTTATTTCCTTAAAATAACATCCTCACAGCATCCTCAAAGATTTTAACGTAACTATTTCAATTAACTTTTTGATTCTGAATGGTGTTCGTTCGCACAGAAAGTATTTACCGCTCTGGAACATGCCGAAAACAAACATAAAAATATGCCGAAAACATGTGTTATTGTATTTATAATAATTATTTGTGATATGACATAACTTATTATGTACAATTGACCTGCGCCAACCGGGATTTGATACCGCGACCTCCGGATTTGTAATCGAGAGCCTTACCCCTGAAAGAAAACGACCGAAAGAAAGGAACGGTTGTGTGGCCTTTTACATACAAAACTTGGTACTGGATTTTAGGCCAAACTATCCAACCAAACTGAAAAATTATTTTTTTATTCAAAATGTTAAAAAAAATATTGAAAAAGAGATTCGGTTTGGGGTACAAACACAAATTTGTAGTACATAATTTAAAATTTCTACAAACACACTTTTTCGTGATGTTTTATTTTCTAGATAAGATTATTTTCTATATTATTTCTCATTACAATAACAAAGTAGATAGGGGATTTTATTTATTTATTAATTATAATTAACTCACAAAAAATGACAGGTTGAATCTAAAATATACTGCGACTAAAAAATAATTATTCAGTTTGGTTCGGTAATTCGGCCTCAAATCCATATTAAAGTTTGGTATGAAAAAAGCCGCACTGTCATTCCTTTTAAAAATTTTAAGGGAAGTTATGTTATATTTTGGTAAAATGCAGATTGCGGGATCTTCACTACACGCTACTGGTAGATAAGAGGATAATAGTGGCGGCAGGCGTATTCATTATCACGGGTTCGATTACTTGTGGTTTTTATTACCCGTGATTCACGCTTCTGATAGCCGAATGTACCTTGTACGCCGGTGGTTGCACGCGCTTGGAAATCCCATCTTGATTCCCCGTTTGTTACCTTACTTTGTGCACTTACATGGCAGGTTTTAACCTCAATAACCAGAAGGTATAGTTCAATCAATAAAGAAGGTATTTACATATATACATACAAATGTATATATGTAAATACCTATTCCAAAATATGTTTACGATAGCTGCTATCGTTTTACGAGGATCAAAACTCTACTTATTGGTCTACAAAGACCATTAAAATAAATTATAATTAATAGTTATTGGTATCGTGTACTTGCCAGCTACACTAAAACTAAACGCTGAAAATTACATAAATTTCACTACTATTATACCGAACCATGCATGACCCCAAGACGAATAACGCGCGCAACACTGAACTGTGAAAAAACTATGTATATTCCATTCTATAATACCAGAAAGGCGGCACCCTTAACTCACCTAAATATAAGGTTTCACAACAATTCTTGCAACCCTGTTTTGTGTTCTAACTGTATAGAAATGAATTCGGGGAACACAGTTAAATACTTAGGAATTATTATAGACAGCCAACTAAAATGGACAAATCACGTAGAAAACCTTGTAAATAAACTTAGGTATTTGACTTACATTTTTAAACGATTAAATAACATAGTTCATATTAAAATAATGAAACTGGTTTATCATGCATTGGTGCAACCATCAATATCTTATGGAATAATTGGATGGGGGGGTATTTATGATACCCATATTAAGCAACTAGAAATTACTCAAAAATTAATAATAAAAATAATGTTGCATAAAGATGTTACCTACCCCTCCTTGCAATTATTCCAAGAAGCTGAACTCTTAGATATAAGAAAAATCTACTGTATGCGATGTCTGAAATATATATTTTCACGAAATGTATATTTTACAAAAAACGAAAATCGCTCCAGCAGTAGAGTAAATAATGCATTTGAGGTTCCCCTATGCAAAACTAGGCTTGCGCAGAGACATGCTTTTTCCATTGCACCAAAAATCTATAATGCACTGTATCAGACTATAGAAATTAAATCTAAAAACATATCCTCTTACAGCATATACAAAAAATTAATAAAGACTTGGGTAACTACAAATGACACAAATACATACCTGCTATAACATCATACCTGTTATAACTTTACAAATCCTAATTTTTATTTAACCTTTTTTGTTTTTCATGTATATATATATATTTTTTTTTCTTCTTTTCTTAATTTTAGTTTTGTAAATACGGAATTATTTGTTCTATAAATATGTTAAACCATAATTATGTTTTAATTTACTAATTTAAAGTTTAATTTGCCATGTTGTAACTTAACTGCATTAAAAAAACTTAAATATACCCACGAACTGGCGATGCCTATGTGGGATTTTTTTTTTTTGTTATCATACATATATGTATACTATTGTAATTGTTTATCTTTAAGCTACATATTTAATTTTATAGTTCCTTTTTTTTTTACTTCTAATCAAAAGAAATGTTTTTTGTAATATTTTTATGTATGTAACAAAAAAAATTTATAAATAAAAAAAAAAAAAAAAAAAACACGGTATCTCTTCAACTTAAAAAAAAAAACGAGTGTGCTTTAGACCACACGACTGAAGTAAAGCTTCACTAACTTATATCTCCCTTTCAACTTCCGTTAGCCTCGTCCGACCGTTCGCCTCGCCCGATCATACTTTTCTTAACGCTCTCGTCACACATTCACCAGCTTACTTCCCAAGTCAGGCGTGTGTAAAGCCTCGACCGTTCGCCTCGCCCGATCACACTTTTCGTAACGATCTCGTCACGCATTCACCAGCTTACTCCCCAAGTCAAGCGTGCGTAAAGAAGTTTTACTTCAAAAACACGCTTCACCGCAATCAACACATGTGCCTTGACGATGAACATTGTAATGCTGTCCGAAATGTTATCAAAAGAAGAAGGCGCGCAACACGGCATAATACCACAAAAATGAACCAAGGTAATACACCTAGTTGTTTTTATAATAACGTATTGCATGTCTGCACTCTTCAGTAGGTACTTAGGTGGTTAGTAGGTTATTACACATTACTCGCATATAAAGCAAGGAGTAAGTGTTGACATTGCATATTGCACGTTGACCTTGCCAATAAGACTTGCAACAAACTACTGTCAGGTGCACGCTCTTCACAGAATTCAGCTATTTATATGCTTCTTCCGCTCGAATCCACTTCATTATGAAGTAACCGTCTTTCTGTTTCTGTTCTGATTTTTTCTAATTTACTTGGAAATAGTTTGGCTAGCCGGCTTCGCCCGAGAATTTAAATAATATATTATATTTGATGAAATCTTACGTTTTTCGAGCGACGCCTAATGCAAAATCACTATTGTAGATTCATCTTTATTACGAAACGGTTTACATTTTTAATACAAAAAAAATGCTTTGGATAAATTGAAGCTTTTTTTTACCGTTTTCATCGAGAACAATTAAAATAATATTGTTAATTACTTTGAAAAAAAATGTAAGCGTAAACCACTAAAAAAACGTATTTTTTCATCAGAAATGTGTGAACGCATTTGAGAAAGAACTTTAAAAAAATAAAATTCAGGTCTAAAGTTGTCTGTGACAATTTCCATTAATCATTTTTTGTATAGCACTGTTCACAAAAAAAATAAAAAACACATTTGCGCTTGAAATAGTGATCTCTTGACTCCGTTTGCCAAGCGATTTTTATGCTTATTACCCATATTCGTGGCGATATAACACTAAGCACAAATACCTTTTAGGCTTGTTATTTCCTCTTAAGTATAATTGCACTGAGTATCAAGAGTGTCAGTAGTACCTATTTAAGTTTAAGTTATTGTCAGTAGTAGTACATATTAAGCGCCCTTGAGGTGATTTTCTCACGAAAATGGCACTATAATAATAATAATAATAAATTTGGACAACTTATATAGCGCTGTTTTTGCAAAATATCGCCTCAAGAGCGCTGTGAGAAATCATCCAACAATTTAATTAAATATTATAATTTGAAATTTTACTCATAAAAGTTTTAAAAAATTAAAATAATAATTATTATTATTTGAATATTGGTAAAATAAAAATATTAAGGTAAAGTTTAAATAAATGAAGACAATATAAGCGTAACTCAATCGAAAATATGGAAACAGAAAAATCAGAAAAACATATTTAAAAAAAAAAAAAAAATATTGACACCTCTGGGACTCGAACCCAGGACCTCTTGCTATCCATCCGACAGCAAGAGGTCCTGGGTTTCGATTCCGATTTCGCTAATTCTTTTTTTAGAATATTCCTTGACGACCTCCGTAGTCCAGTGGGTAAGACTCTTGACTCACAATTCGGAGGTCGCGGGTTCGAACCCGGCATGCGCAAATCAATTTTATTTGATTAATTTGTGTTATTTTACAATTAATTCATTTAAAAATAATATATAGTATATTTGCGGCATGTTCCAGAGTGGAAGATACTATCAGTATCGCCCTGGTGTAAGACCACCATTCAGAATTGAAACGTTGCTTGAAAATGGCTTTAGCCGTGTTTAGTGACCAGATCTGAATAGCCAGGTACTTCCCAACCTTCCTCTTCCCCACCTCCTTCCCCTCCCCACTACCGTCAGCCTCACAACACACCCCAATTGGGGATGCCATAGTCTCACTGGCTCCAGCCGGGAGCAGTTGGGATACTTTTTCTGAAAATCTTTAAGTTGATAAATTTATTTAATGTAGGTAGGTACTCCCCTAATAGTTTGAATCGAATCAAGTATTTTAGATATTTTAAATAGGTACCTATGTTACATGAAAAATGGAAATTTGAATAAAAATTGTAAAAGGTGGCACGCGGGCTGTTTAAAAACTGAATGTACTGGGATTGAATATATGGAACGCGGGAGGAGAGTTGGCGGGACGATGGAGCGGGAAAGGGAAGAGGGAAGGCGGGGAATGTAGAAGGGGAACGCGGGAGGGGAAGGAGACGTGTGAGGGGGGAGGGAAACTCGGGAGGGGTTCGCGGGACGGGGGAAGGGGGGGGGGGGAGTGTAGTGGGGAGAGGGAAGGTGGAAGTGACGGAGTGGGAACGCGAGAGGGGAAGAGGACGCAGGAGAAGAAGGGGAGGCGGAAGAATGGCATAGCAACGCATGCCGGGACCAGCTATAAAAATAAAATAAATTATAAAATAAATAATATATGGGTTCGAGTCCCAGAGGTGTCAATATGTTTTTCTGATTTTTTTTGTTTCCAGATTTTCGATTGAGTTTCGCTTATATTGTCTTCATTTATTTACAATTTGAGGTTTTACTAATAAAGTTAAAAATAAAAAAAAATAAAAATATTAAGGTAAAAATCATTTCGAACAATGTTTCGATTTTGATTGGTGTTTTTCCAACAGTACAACACTAACTGTGAATAACTCTAATCGACAATGCATAAAAGTGAAAAAAGACATTAAAAAACATGAAGACACAAATGCAGGCATGTATGGTCTGAGACCAAAATATTTGAAAAAAAAAATCCTTGAATCTGTAATTCCGTTTGATAGATTCCGATAACTTAACAAACAGATTGCAATTTTTGGAGCACACGCGTGCGTCAGTAGGGAATGGAACGCATTCCCTACTGATGCTCTACTAGTATTTCCTTGTTCTACTGGTATTCCAATGAAAGAAGAAGAGAGAACGGGTCGTTTCTACAACTCGTTTTCGAGTTCAACAGCTCAGTTGTGGAACGATTGGCCGGCCTTTGTACTTCCTCCCTCCAATACCATGGGTATCTACAAAACCCATTTTCACACCTTCCTCTCATAAATAAGGTCCTCCACACATCATCCCCAATGATGACAAAGGCCCGGAGAGAAATGTTTTTCTTAAGGCTCTCCTGTTTGAGGTTAAGCCGCTACTACCCGAATTTCTACCGATTTTTTACATATCCCCCTTAAACATTTGAAGTTTTTAAGCTCTTAAAATAATATATAGTGTTTTTTTTGTGTATTTTTGAAGATAATATCTATACTTTCCCCAAGCCGAAACGCAAATTATATGAAATTCCCAAGATGAATTATAGAAATTCCATAAAAAACGCAAAGTATGCTCCAAAAATTATTATTTTCACGTCTGTTTCAGTTATTTTACAAGTTGTATGTTTGAAAAAATTCACAGCATTTATTTAAATGCTGTTTTAGACAGCCCCCAAGAGATTTTTGCTTTTATTTTAAACGAGTCGTGTTTTATTAAACATTTTCATAATTTTCGCTTCAATTTAACCGTTTTAAATATTAGCGCACTCTCTCCAACATTCGTAATTACATATTTCTCCATCGTCTTTTTTTTGAGCGGGGATACGGCATCTTAATGTACTCGTAAGAAATTAATAAGGTTTCATAACATTTCCCTTTTAGCGTATTACGTCGTGTTGGGCTTCCTCCTCCTTCTTGAAACGTTTCGGGCAGGTTTGCAGTATTCATTATGAGGAAAGATATCGGTATATAGTGTGTAGGAACATGTAACTGCGCTCCGTGTCAAT
The DNA here is from genome assembly GCA_929108145.2 of Limnephilus rhombicus. Classification (NCBI taxonomy): domain Eukaryota; kingdom Metazoa; phylum Arthropoda; class Insecta; order Trichoptera; family Limnephilidae; genus Limnephilus; species Limnephilus rhombicus. The sequence continues at coordinate 23,215,229 of OV815295.1, read as the reverse complement.
TTTACTCCTTCAGATCATTGAAATGACAATGAGAGTTGAAAACAGTTATATTTACGTAGATTTAACTGAAAAGCAGTGAAAGCTTCACTAATCACCATTAGACAGCTTTTGCCGTTTCAGAAAGCATCATTCTTTTAATCAGATGTTTTTAAAAATTAAACCGGAATCCAAGACACACCGGCATAAATAATTATTTAATGTATTCGTAAATATTATTCTTGCCATAACTCATAATAACGTCATAGTTTTTAATATTCTTTTGAAAAATACAATTTTATATCCACACGTTGGTGAATTAATCAAAATATCTGGATATAAACTTTCAAGTACAGGACATGATTTACTGTTGCTTGTAAGTGGACCACATAATGAGAGCAAGAATTGGGTGTAATACGGCGTCCATGCAAGTGATGTATAAAAGCTAAATTAAATCGATATTTTTCAAATATAGAAACAACTCGATTAAAAATAAATCAATTAACTTTCATTGTAACATTAAGATTATGCATGTTGCAATATGTTCGTTTAATTTTCGTCCTTGTTGATCAAAGAAATATAAAGTTAAATGATTTTATCGTTGAAATCACTGAAGAGGTAAAAACCAATAGAAGTGTGTTTTGGGCGTTTCTGAAATGGGTTCATTTTTTGGTGAGATTGGTCAAATGTTTAAAATTGGAGATTATTTATACTTTACTTTGGATTATTTAAGTAGGTTAAATTATTATGATTTTTCGTTTTTATGACATTCGAATTCACGTTCGATTTTTTCAGTTCCGAGAAATAATCGAATGTTTCGAATAACGTTTTTCCATCACTACTTCAAACAACTTTTTGTAATAAATTCACGGTGTCATACTTTGTGGAATTAATGTAATATTTTGATAAAATGTCTAGTAACGTATGATAAAAAATTCTATTTAATAAGTATTTTGAGAGAGTTGTTAAAAATATCTAAGAGTATCTTTATTTTCGATCCTTTTCAAGAGCTTGCAAGAAACGATAGTCGCTATCTCAGCTTCACTGTTCTACAAATTTTTTATAAATTATGTTTTCGTGATTTTATAATGCCCTATTGTGAAATCCAGAAGAGTAGTACGCATCAAAATGATAATGGAAATTTGAAAGGCTGTAAAGGACAAAATGGTTTCCACCAGGACTCTCTCGGAACATCGCCTTGCACCGCAGTTGTAGGAATGGATTCATACTTTCGTCACTCTAACCAACCCCTCGCACGACATCCCCAAAGACAACATAGGCCCTGAGAGGAAATATTTTACTCAAGGCTTCTTATTGAGACCCTGCGTAAAAAATGATAAAAGGGCTGGAATTAATCCAAAAGGAGTTTTTTTAAAGAAAGTAGAATATTATATTATTGGTTACGAATAACCAGACATATTGATTTGAGTTTTTGCACTTGCTCATTAGTAGCAAAAGAGCATATCTACTACTAATGAACAATTGCTACCTAGTAGCGTGTGTGTCAGTGACATTGCTAGTATTGAGTATGCTAATTGGATTCGCGGGTGGAAGTGGTAGCCTACAAGCATGTATGATCAGGCTTACGAGTACTTATGAGCATGCTCATTTCCGATCTCATTCCCTCATTCTTTGCAAAAATATTAAAAATGACCCGCTGGGGTAACAAAAAAACCTTGCTGGTCGTGATTTATTAAGTGAATCACGAATGTATTTGGAACACAAGGTCACTAAAATACCCACAATAGGTTTCCAAATTACAAAAGTTACTTTACCTCCAAAATGAACCTTCTATTGAAGTTTTTTTTTTTACAGTGAATACCGCACAAGAATCTCAACTGCTCCCGTCTGGAGCCAGTGAGATTATGGCATCCCCAATTGGGGTATGTTGTGAGGCTGAAGGTAGTGGGGAGGGGAAGGAGGTGGGGAAGAGGAAGGTTGGGAAGTACCTGGCTATTCAGATCTAGTCACTAAACACGGCTAAAGCCATTTTCAAGCAAAGTTTCAATTCTGAATGGTGGTCTTACACCAGGGCGATACTGATAGTATCTTCCACTCTGGAACATGCCGCAAATATACTATATATTATTTTAAATGAATTAATTGTGAAATAACACAAATTAATCAAATAAAATTTATTTGCGCACGCCGGGTTCGAACCCGCGACCTTCGGATTGTGAGTCAAGAGTCTTACCCACTGGACTACGGAGGTCGTCAAAGTTAGCATTTATTTAGACATTTTCGGATTTGTTGACATCTTGAACCCAAATCAACCGTTTTATTTTCTTTCCTCAGAACATTCCTAATAATTACGTTGCAAGCAATAAGATAATTTTGTTTAGTTCTGGGCAAATGAAACTGACTCCATTTGTTGACAGTTGACAGGCTCATTAAAGTGCAAGTGTGTTCAATTGTTGGCTTTGAGCATGCTCATTCATGAGAAAGCTCAAACCAAGCTGCTCATCTATGAGCAAATGTGTACAGTAGATGAGCATGCTCATAAGCCGACTCACGGATGAGCAAGAATGTCAGTACTATAATTGCATCACTTTGAGAATCAACTTCTTTCCACTCTAAAAAACCCACTTACGAAAAAACCACTCTTGGACAGAACGCAGATTAATTCCAGTTTGTCTAACACACGACTCCACTAAAGCGGTTGTTATTTCACCGCATCAAACTAATCGGGTACCCGAAATAACGGCACTTAGCGACAGAGACACCCGCCCGTCAAACCGTACCATATTTCATTTTAATTTTTGGCCGGGTCAATAAATCAAGCGATGTTATAAATCCCAGTCGGGCACAGGCGCGGGTCCTGCCCTGGCAATAAATCGACCCCGACTCCTTTAACCATCACTCAACGTCTGGGGATGGTCTCATTGCGTGGGGGTGAGTTCTAGCCCGCCCGTCGCGGGGCAATCATTTTTAATCGGTACTAAATGTATCACAATGTGGAGGGATTATTTTTTTTTATTGGTGTCAATTTAATAAAATTGTTTTCTACTTTGTATTATATTACGCAATTGTGCCTGTTTTGCAGGTGTTGCAATACAATTGTCATAGTAGTACCCATGCAGAAGAAAAGTAGATTTTATGCTAACATTGATTTATTGAGGTATGTTATTATAGTCTGTTTGTAACTATATTCCGTGCAGTTGAACACATCTACCACTTATGAGAAAGCATTTCCATCTGCCGCTGTTAGGTATACTGGAAGATTCAATTTGCGAGACGAGTATGGGATATGGGTATCGTTGCCTGGGGAACCATTTATTGGATAAACCACACCTCTGCCGTAGGTCACCCCAAGTGGTTCGTTTCGTTTGGTGACTTAGCAGGGGTGCCCGGGTTCATGGGGTGAGGTTTTTCCGGGTCTTGGCGGCGGATGTCTGCCCATCAGTCCGGGGCGGGTCGGATCGGGAGAGACTGGTTGAGGGACCTCTCAAACAGAGCTCTTTTGGAACATCGTCTTGCACCGCAGTGGAAAGGATGGATTCATACGGCCGTCTCTCTTGGACCCACTGATCCCCACTTCATACCCACTCAGATTACCTCAGATACCCACAGATTCATACCCACTCTTCACACCTTATCCTTTCCAGAACTTACTCTCCTTCCTTTCCTTTAAAAGATTCTGCACACAGCATTCTCAAATATTACATAGGCCCTGAGAGAAAATGTTTTCCTTTGACTCTCTGTTGTGGAGCTAATGTAAAAAAAGTTATTAGAATTGGGAAAAGAACAGGCATTGGAGTCCAAGTCGGAAACGGGGGGGTCTGGCTTTAAGAGATTAGTACACAGTACACCACTTTCTGGGTAGAAATTCAGGGTCAGTGGAACATTTTACAAAACACTTTAGCGTTTCAACTCTGAGCCTTACAGGTTCGAAATATCAGGGTCATTTCCAGAATGTGTTGTAGAATGAAATGTCTTTTCCAGTTATGGTAATTATTTTACATGAAGTGTGTAGGGACCATGTTGATTGTTACCAATTAAAACCGTTGGATTGTATAACTTTTAGTTTTAACCGAGTCATCTACTTGCCAAACTCACTCATCTACTTGCCAAAATTTCTGCTGGTTTTGATATGTACACAAAAAGTGCTTAAAGTAAATTGAAAATAAACAGATTATTAATTATTTCGCTAAATATCAGAAGATCAAAATATAATTATGTTGATATTTAGCATAAACAATATAAGTGTGCAGTTCACACACAGAAGTGAAACCTTCAGAAAAATAAAGTAGACGAGATTGGGGAGGCACGAAGCACCGTACAAAGAGGAGACCGATTATTCGTAGTATGTGTTTGTCTCTTTTTAGTGTTGCTCTTTCGTTTCATTGAGTTTCAAATCACAATGGTGCTGAAGAAGTTTTCACTTCAAAAAGGAAAGTTTTTTTTTATTCCAATAGTTTTTCGTGACATCCGCACATTTTCTAAAAATTGCGGAGTGGGTTTTGTAAGTGGATGTCTCAATTCTTTTGTCATGCTCATTTTGCAATGCTTAAAAAATATTCCATTATTTTTTATAGAAAGTACACATATCAATTTATAAGTACGTTACATATTACCGATTTTCTGACATGCTTTTGATTGTGAATGCAGCATAGGTAACAGTAATTTGCTGGTAGCAATTAAACTGTCAGCAAATCTAATAACCGTGCTAATGACTGTCATCGCTGGCATTTGCTGTGCAATGAATCAGTCAGCAACACCTCGTAACTGGAAAGCAACTGTTAATTTGTTCGAGAAACTGAGGAAAATGGGTTCTACGTCAAAATAGACAACGTAGATCAATAAGTCCTTTTATCCAGCGGATTTTAAGTTTTCCCTTCTTTTGTTCGCACTATCGATTTAGTATCTAGCTGTTGTGATGAAATATGGTGGATACAGTTTGTTGGCACTAGGAAAAGCTTAAAATTTTAATGCTTTTCAGCGCTTTACCAAGATTGGCCCATTTTAAGATTAACTCTTTGAAATCTGTTTTCTTGGGTTATTCGTCATACTCCTAAACACTTGAATACTTGTGGAGGTCTTCTCAATGAATATTCGGTTCTCGATATTAACAATGTGTTTTATTGAAGATTACGTATTTACAATAATAAGGCTACAACAAAGATATTCAAGGCTACAAGTTAGCCGACCAAACTGCAATAGAGGTAGATGTGATCTACGGACTGCCGAGAATCACTTCCCTGCTGACATCTAGCGGAGTAGCTGTAAAGCTTTTTCAATGCTTTACAAAATACAAGCTTTCATTTTCCATGAAAAAACATTTGTTGGGTACTTATATCGGCAATTCAGCACGTGATATAGGCTGCGTGCAATTATAAGTGCGTATCTAATAGAGTCGTTAGATTTTAAGTTAGACTGCTAAAACCATTTGATGTGTTTACGGAGAGAACTCCATTAGATTGCTAACATTACTAAAGCGGTGATTTCTTATTCCACAAGACAAAAAATGTTCTTCTAAATTGGCTGGTAGATATATTTAATGCCTTACAGCCACTGGTTTCTACAGAAATGTAATCGAAAAACTGTGAGATTATTGAAATTCAATTAAAAACCATTTATGGGAATATATTTTAATCAGTTTTGTAGTTGTTTAGTGTAGTGTTTGTAAATATATTTGTAGATTAAATGTCTCTCAGCAGATGTTGGTCCTACCTCAATATACATTCGTTAAAAATTAGAAGTAAAAAAATATGTACATATAATATCAAAAATTGCAAAGTAAAATGCAAATAATCAAATCCAAATCCAAAAAAACTGAATCGATACAAATCTACTTACAATCTAACAATTAATGCAGAAAAAACAGTTTATACTCTGTAACATGATATCTACTTGACACGAGTAAAGTGCAAGCTACCTACGGCTCACGCCAGCCTGTTGAACAGTAGGCAAGATCAATGATAAATAATAGTCTGGATTGACAAAGAACATTTATTAATATGCAATTAATAATTCAAACATGGTAGAGCAATGACATTCAAAATCAGGGCGTTACAGGAGCGTAAACCTGTTAGAGGTAAAATAGGTCATGGTTGCAATAAGAAAATTAGTAAATGCCGTCAAAGCTATGAAGAATCTAAATTAAAAACAGGGCGCCAGCCAGGGAAAGCATCCTGGCAAAATTTATTAACAGTGAACCCATAAAACTAAATTAATCGTATATCATTTTGTCTCACACGTGAACGAAGTCCCAAATTCCACCAAAACACACGGCGCCGTCACGAGCTCCTCCCTTCCAGCCGGCCTCCACCAAACTTGTACTAGCATTACCAGATGCTTACGGCGTACCAACATCAGGAACCATAAGGGCGTTGTTGACATTTTAAGACGCAGCTAGTAGCTACTTGCTACAACTCTCAATAAATATATTTAGAACTTACCCTAACATTGATATAATTATACATAACAAAAAAAAAATGTGACAAAGATGTTAGTAACAACTTATGTACTATATTAAACCAAACAACTGAAATAAGGAATCTCGGTGTAATTGTAGATCAACATATGAAATGAAACAGACATAACATAATGCGCTTTAGGAAATATATCTAGATACATTTATGTTTATCAGATTAAGAAATATACTCAAGTTAAGTAATCTAAATAAATCTATTTCGCACTAGTCCAATCCTTAAGTCAGTAGGAAATCAGTGGATGGGGAGGCGCATATGAAAAAAAATGACGTCCTATAAAAGTGGTCGAAAGACAGTAATTTTGAAAAAAAAACAACCAACATTCTCTTCGGCAACATTGTTCAAAATTTTCGAAGTACCAAAAATTGAAAACGTTGTTAAAGTATGTAGTTTCAGTGTTTCTCAACAGATGTCGTTAGAATAGGTAGATATATGTAGATGTCTAAGCAGAGGTCAGTAGTAGTACCACATGAGAGAGAAACGCTAATTCAGGTCTAAAACTCGAACGGTTACCAAGATATCTGAACAGCTCACTGAAGCAGCGCTCCGCGCCGCAGGTCAACACAGAGCATAGTTTAGAACGGACGTTTGAGTCCAAATAGTCATTCGTTGTAAACACGACAACGATAATAAACAAACTAATCTCGGCAAACCAATTTTTATTGAAAACTCCCGATAACCAGCTGGAATCATATTTCGCTAAATAATCCATTAAACCACATTTACTAAAAAAATAAAACCAAAAAATTGCTAACTACTCGTAGAACAAAAGTAAAAATTCTTTTAATAAGCAATTACAATCTTCCGAATTCATTGTTAAGCTCCTTCTTAGAAATTTAAACCACTTTCTTAGCACTTTGTAATATTCAAGGATTGTTGCCAAGAGTTGTTTCAAGAGAGGATATCCCATTGTTCTAAACCAGTGTCTTTCTGTTATTGTTTTGGCAGAAGATAAAGGAACACGTTTTCACACACCGTGACAATATCACGTTCTTTCTTGTACAATATTTCAGAATATTCTATTACACATAATTCAATGCCACAACTCCGTAAAATAGAAGTTCTAACTAACTAACGAACTAACCATCACGCCGTTTCCGCAGGGGTAGGAAGAGAGGACGGACCCCCCAAACAACTCGATCTTGGCACATACTCCTTGCCTCGTTCACATTCATACATCGTCTCATACGCTCTTCTATTACTCCCACTCTTCACATGGCCCGACTTAAATATCTGAGTCACTTGCTCGTGCCATGTCTTCCTCGGAGGTCCCCGACTTCTTCTACCATTCACATTTGTATCATATATTCTCCTTACACTCCTTTCTTCGTTCGTTCGCTCTACATACCCAAACCATCTGAGCGTCTCTTCCTTAATTTTACTCATTACGCTTACATCAGCCTTGTATTCTTCGCGGATCTCCATATTTCTCACACGATCGTACATGGTTTTACGACACATACGCCTCAGGGATCTCTTTTCTAAAGCTTTCAGTCTACTTTCATCCTTTCTCTGCCAGTTCCATGCCTCACTGCCGTACATCAGGGTAGGTACCAGCACTCCATTATGGACGGCTAACTTCGCTTCTTTGGAGAGTTTTTTGTTGGCGCCAACGGCGTTCAGTCCTCCATTAATAAATATCTCTACCAGCCTTCCCATCTCTCGTAAACATACACAAACTAATCCACCTGCTCCAAATACTCATCATTCACAATTATGTTGCACATTGCTTTCATACTCTCTCTTTCAAATACCACGACTTTAGACTTGTGAAAATAGATGTTCTATTATTAATTGGTGCTTAATTATTAATTATTACACATTTTTGAGAAACTAGTCACCAAGTAGGTACCCAATGAATTGAAAAACGTAAACTTAATTTACCAAAGTACAGAAATCCACTCTGCTGTTATTAACCCATATAAATATAATTAATTGATACAAGCCTTAGTAGAAATTAACCCTCTTCCCGACTTCCGATCGAGCTGAAACTCGGCAGAGAGACCCGTTGTCGATGAAAATGCATTATATCAACTTTTGGTGAAACTCGTACACAGGGATGTATTATAACAAGAAATATTTTGTTTTTAATACGGGTTGTTTTTTAATTACATAACAATGAACAAATTATCAATATTTCATGAAACATTGGAAATTGTTTGTATGTATAGACGTTTAATTTTCTTTATTACATGCCTATCCTAAATGCTTTTATGTTTTGTTCGTTTTCGTGTTCTGTCTGTAGTTAAAACTAAAAAAATATATATTTTTGAATGTAGCTATTACTTTGTGGTTATCCATTATAGAAAAATGAAACAATATAACTTTGTATAAACCACTTATATAATTTGCAAATCCGACCGGTTTCGGAACAAACGTTCCTTCGTCAGGGAAAGCTTATACTAATTTGACAGTTTAGAACAATGTTTTATTATGGTAGGGGTGGAGCCGTTGTTAGTTAATAATGTAGATTGGGTGGGTAGGTATTAGTGTAGAGTGGGTGGGTAGGGGAACAAATCCATGATTGGGCTATATGACAATATTTTTTGTTTGTTGATAATAGATTCATTATTTTTAAGGGATTTTTTTAATTTCCAAAGCTTCTAAGTTATCTAAACGTTTTCCTTTATGATTAATATGAAGAATATTTATCCCTGAAAAAATATATGTTTAAAAAAAGCTTTAGGCGTCTCTTATGGTCGTATCATTTTCGAACTTAATATTTAGTGAAAAAAAAATTTATACGTTCCACGTATACTTGAAGTATTTATTATTATTTTATTTAGTTATTTATTTATTGATTTGATTACAATTAGTGATGTGCTAAGCTGAGAACTTTAGAACAGGCGCAGTTTAAAACATAAGCGGTAACAAACATACAAAAAAACAACCCAATCTTACGTTTAATATAAAAGTCACGCAGTAGCGCACCATTGGAAATGCATACTTATCAATTGGATTTGGTAAAATAATCTTACTATAGATCTCACTATGGACTCCGATGTTAGATTTGTCTTGGCTGATGATCCAGATTAACCTTTAACAGCTGACGTGATTTTTTTTACGTATTCTCTGACGTGAGGCCTGGGCGGCCCGTTATGTTAAATGTTTATATATTGGAAATCCATGAAAATTTTGGTGTCCAAATTATTATTTATTGGACAATTTAAATGCATTTAAATAAATACTTCTTAATAAATAAATAATAACATAATTTTGTGTTGTTGTTAAGTAACTTATATTTTAAGGGTCTTGGTCGTTTTTATTTAATTTAATTTAATTTTATTTTATTCATTTAACTTATTTTTGACAATTTGGATATAACGTAAGTAATAATTTTTGGCAAAAATCACTTGAGATCAGAAATCAGTCTATATTATCTATTAAAAATAAAAACAATAGACTCACTTTTATTATAATATTTCAATAGTGTCTCGAATAAACTATATATATAACTACAGTAAAGTTGTTTATGTTTATTTTTATATAGTAAAAATCAACTTTAAAAAGTCCGCCAAGTTCTGAAGATGGGTCAGAGAGGCCCGCAAAAATTGAAATGAATTTACATACAGAAATTTAACTAAAAAATTCAAAATTTAAAAGTTTCGGCTCTGACGTCACTAAATTCGAAGCTACTGGAAGCGGCGTATACGATACGTCACGCGCGGGGAGAGGAGTTTTCGATATAGCGGCCCCACGTAGCAGTAAAAGATTAATATTATTTAAAATAAGTTGTGTTCTATCTAATAATGTACAGCTTTGATCGAATCTAAAATTTCTTTGGCCACAAGTTGTTTTAGCGAAAGGGATAAGTAAGAGATTACGACCTTTGGTTTTAGTACCTCGATTATAATGTCCTAGCCTAACTCTAGCCTGTTTATGATAGGTTTAATTAACCCGACGATGATTACAGATGACTACGGTTTGTGACATGATTCTGCGGTTTTGAGTTACGATTCTGTCAAGAATAATAGCTACAATTAACATCTAATATCTCTGTGAGCTGTCGTCTTTGTTCGAGCGAAACAATTATTAATATCAAAGAAACCGTCATTTGAATAACGACCACCATAAAACAACGACATCTTCCCGACGTTGTAATTTAACCATTGTTGAAAGTTTGACTAATGTCATTATTAACCAATGCGTATACAATACATAGCGTGTAATGATTTTATGTTGATAACAAACCGTCGCCTTAGTTCTTAATTGTCCAAACGACCATTTGAAAATGTTGCAGGGGGAGAAGGTTTACTTTTATTATTTCAATGAAACATTATGGCAGGTGTTTAAGATAAAGCTGTTCCCGTAAAGGCAAAGGTCTCATTAATTTAAATATTTCTTACTTAAGTGATTAACTATCATTTTTTATACTTTATTTTTAGTTTTAAAGTGGAGATTGAGCAAAAACTAAAATGGTCATTTGGACAATTAAGAACTGAGGCGACGAAACGGAAAATCATAAGGCTTACCCTCAGGTTCGCTATTGCTTCGATAAGACACCACCTGAAGTCAATTTAAGCTTTCAAAATGCTCGTAGAAGAATAAGGACGGGCTGTTTCAAAAAATTTTAACAATTCGTCAAATATTTTCAGTTAATTTTCACGTTATGTATAAGTTCTACTTAAGTTCTGTTATTATATCTATCATTATACGCCAGTCGTTTCATAAAACTAAAAAAAAACTATGGAACTTAGAACTTTCACAGAACGTGAAAATTACCTGAAAATATTTGATGAATCGTTCAATTTTTTTTAAACAACCCATCCTTTTCTCAATTTGGGAGGCGGGAATGGGTACCGCCGCCCCGGGAACCTTTATTGGATTACCAACACCTCTGCTATAGGTCACCCCAAGTGGTTCGCTACGTTTGGTGATTTGGCAGAGGTGCCCGGGTTCATGGGGTGAGGTTTGTCTAGGTCTTGGAGGCGGATGACCAAGACACACTGAACCCCAGATTTCTACCCACCCCTTAAACCCTTTTCCTTCCCAGAACTCTCCTCTCCTTCCTTTTCCTAAAAAAACCCTCCACACAGCATCCCCAAAGATGACATAAGCCCCGAGGAAAATTATTTTCCTCAGCGCCTCCTGTGTGGAGCTCATGTAAATAAAAATAAAAAAAATCCTTAGAATTCAAGATTCTAGGCCAAGTACATAGCTCACGTTATCAAATTTTAAAAGAATGATGGTCCAATACATTTTTTAACTTTTGAGTTTTTTAGATTTGTAAGCTTTCGAAAAATTACTTATCAGCTGTAACAATCGAGAAAATATAACCAAAATGCAAAATATTTTCTTCGAGAAAGGTGCTCATGGCAATTAAAAAAATATAATAAACTTCCGCAATACATCAGAATACTAATGTAGGGAAACAATTATACCAAGTCAGTGGACATCTTCAATTTATCTTTAAACATATATAAAATATTGTTACGAAGGCAGTTCAGTTATGTACAATAAATACTGTATATTTCTTACTATTCATACGTAAAAGCCCCGAAAAGGGCGTTAATAAATAAATAAATAAATAAAAAGCAAACAATAATCTCAGTCACAATATTAAACATTGTTAAAGCTTACTAAACGTTTTAAATAATGTCAATTCACACAGAGATGTTAACAAAATAAGTTGTTAAATAATGTGGACAGTTAACTCCGTTAATTTATGAATATCATAAAGATACACAAAAACTGTACGTACGAGTATGTACACTTTTTCCTACCGATATGCACACTTTTTCAAACTTTGAATGCAAACTCATTTCGTTTGCTCATTTCTGTAACAAAAATAATTTTCTAGGCTATCTGTATTGTAGCGTAGAGACTTGTATGATGAAGTTTTATCATCACATTTTCAAAGTTTTCATTTAAATTACATGGTTCTGAAATCACTTTGAACACTTTGCATTTTCCATTTTGTTTGTATCTATGTAGCAGTTGACCGTTGTTACAGCAATTTAGTTCGTCACTTTGATTGCATGTGGTTCTAACTTCGCGTTATTTAATTTTTTTATGTGAACTGCCCTCAACCGCCTGGTGCTAGTGAGACTATAAGGCCCGGCGCAAATTGAGCCCAGTCCACGCACAGTTCTCGCACAGCACACGCGTGGTTATTTTGTAGAACATGGTTTCTGTTGGAGCGGCGCATATTAAACACATTCCACGGCCAGTCTAGTCCCAAGCTTCGTCGCGCGTGGGCGTGTTGTGCTTTCGACACAGTTTCGTGGATCGTGTGTCCCTATTATGGGGTGATAATGCAAATTGACTATTTCCAAAATGGGCTAAATTGAGTTTATATTTGCAGTCAGACTAATACAAGGCCAAGGAATCGAATGGCATCATTATTTTTACGATAAAATGACGAAATCCTTCCCAAATCGCACTATTTTAATTATTTCATGAACCTCACTAAACTGATTTCTGTTTAACCTAAACGATTCTTTAAACACACCATCTGGAACTTCACTGGATAACTTAAACTCCCCATGACCCTCTCTTTTTCGTAAATACTCATTCGTTTTACTTTTTTTTCTTATTTTTCTGAGTAGGTGCAATATGAATCTTTCGTCATCCTCAGACTCAGATTGTAAATCGACAAGAAATTGTTGCCTTGCTGTCATCTTGCATACTGCGAGAAGTGGGTTGGGTATGGTGTGGGCTGTGTTAAATATGCGCTACTATTAAAACAATGTGTACGTAGGCTGGGTTTCGGTCACGCGGTGCTGTGCGTGGACATGCGTGGACTGGGCTCAATTTGCGCCAGGGCTAATATCCCCAATTGGGGTGCGTTATAAGGCTGAAGGTAGTGGGGATAGGATGGAGATGGGGAAAGAGGAAGTGGGGAAGTTCCTGGCTATTCAGATATGGTCACCAAACCATTTCAAGTAACGTTTCAATCCTGAGAATATCTTCCATTCTGGAACGTGGCGCAATTATCCCAAATATTTTTTGATTAAATTAATTGAAATAATTACATTTTGGAATAACACAATTCAATCAAGCACACCGGGACTTAGGCCCGCAACCTTAGGATTTCTAGTCGAGAGCCACACTCCTTGCCCATGGAGGCCGTCCATTTTCTGAGTAGTCAAAGTTTGCAAAGACAAATTCTCGTAATCTGTGTTGGTCTTTATAATCTATTTAACAATTTCTGATTTTGAGGTTCAATCTAATGTAAAACATTTTGTTTTAACATTTTTAGAAAAATATTTAAATAGCACTTCGCTCTACCTTAGAACGGCACTAAGGAAATCGTCGCCTTAGTTCTTAATTGTCCAAATGACCATATTAGTTTTTGTTCAATTTCCACTTTAAATTATTATTTTTAATTTATAAACTAACGTTTAGACAAGATTTTTATGCATAGCACAAACGGTAACAATTATTATAAGCAAAAATTATCAGCCTGAAACACTCATCAACATTGAAAAATCTTCCAAGAAAAGATACTTGCCGCCAACGGGACTTGAACCCGTGTCCTTCTGATTGCCGGTCAGCTGCTCTTGACCACTGAGCTATGGGGGCTTATCAAATACCCGCCAAATAATTCAATATATACTAGTGTTAAATTCAACAATTACTGCTTATTATATTTTTTCCACCTGAAAGTATCTTTTCTCGGAAGATTTTTCAATGTTGATGAGTGTTTCAGGCTGATAATTATTGCTTATAATAATTGTTACCCTTTGTGCTATGCATAAAAATCTTGTCTAAACGTTAGTTTATAAATTAAAAATAATAATTAATATTTGACAAATTTAAGTATTTCCCCAATAAATGTAGTCATAATTTGTCTCGACGCCACCTAGCGAGGGATTTAACACTTACAATGTCTCTCTCGCAAAAATAAAGTTGGTTGTTTTCAGGTGGAAAAAATATAATAAGCAGTAATTGTTGAATGAAACACTAGTATATATTGAATTATTTGGCGGGTGTTTGATAAGCCCCTATAGCTCAGTGGTCAAGAGCAGCTGACCGGCAATCAGAAGGACACGGGTTCAAGTCCCGTTGGCGGCAAGTATCTTTTCTCGGAAGATTTTTCAATGTTGATGAGTGTTTCAGGCTGATAATTATTGCTTATAATAATTGTTTCACTTTAAAATTAAAAATAAAGTATAAATATGATAGTTAGATAAGAATTATTAAAACTAATGAGACCTTTAAGTCAAAGAAAACCTTTTCCTCCTGTAAAATTTTCTATTTGTCGTTTGGACAATTAAGAACGGCGACGAAATGTAATTAGAACCTTATGCAATGAATTATTAGGCACTAGCTGGTTGAATATAGTTCTATCTGCATGATTAGGTATTATTTTCCTTTAAAATATGTTTAATTAAAACACGTTACACTTAGATTTTTCGTATCTCAAAACAAGGTAAAATGAATTTAGAATAGGCCACTTGCATTGAATTCATAACGACTTGGAAAAAATCGTGTGGATAGATCTTTTTATTAAGATTGCGAAAATGTTTTAGAAATGTACGGTTTTTTTATTTTTAAATAAATAAATCCATTATTTGGGCTCGTGACGTCACTACATGAAAATGTCCCGTCTCCGAAAATGTTCCTATTAATTTTGTAAAATTCCACACTGATTTATTTTTTTTATATGGCATCACTATGATTTCAGGCGAATTTTTTAATTCGTTCGCTAATTTATTGTTTGTTCTATGCGAACTTATCATTTGGTTTGACTTTTTGACAAATGTTCTGAAGAGAACCCCGTACATTTTAGAAGTCGGTACGTGTTTTAGAGGTATAAATGGTGCTGATTTTAACAATATCAAATTTTATAATATTCTTATTATTATTATAATTTACAAGTACAAGTATATTACATTGGATTTAGTAATATATACGTTGTACATTATAATGATTTATGATCAATAAGATGGATCAAGGAAAAAAATAGTAATGAGATGTAATATTTTTGGTATGCCTCGTTATTCTCCTGTGCTATTCGTGTGGAAAACGTTCTTTTTTTTAAATGATTTTCGGCTATGTAATTATCGTTTTTTCGCACCTATAAAATTATGTCCCTTCTTTCCGGTTTATAAAAAATGGTCAGATTTTTCGGATTGAAATTTTCAAAGAATCCCCAGGGTTTCAAAAATACGATAAAAAAATAAAGAATGTCTTAGAATATTTGTCTAAACGGAATTTTTTTTTTAAAATGTGATGCAAGTGGCCTATTCTGTCCAACCAAAGTAACGAGGTAAAAAATTAACTTTGGCATATTTTTAGTCACGCATTACCATTAAACTCAATTTAATATATTGGTGAAACGGAGCAGAGTAAACTTGATCTAAAATAATTTTTAAAGGCGAACTTATTACTTAATTATGTAATCGCTTAGTTTTGATTCGTGAAAGCGACAAGACGTCTCGCATCGTGTTACAACCTGAATAAAAACTACAAAATTAACAAAATAACCGATGGCGCTCGTCAATTCTTATTAAAATATTAATTTGAGCGAGTGTCAGCAGTCATCAGTCTGCACCCCTTTCATCACAAGTTGCTGATGGACATGAGAAAATGTTTCGGAGGCAAAAAACTTTTGATTGACGTAAATTTTGAAGATTAAAACTTCTTCGACTTCTTGACGAAAAACATTCCACAGCACTTTGGGACTGATATTTAAGAAAGTTATTTATTAAGTATTAAGTATATAGCCCAGCATCCAGTATACAAATGATGTTACAATCTTCAGAGAACTTATAAAAATAGTTTCTAATAGTGGCTAACTAAACACAACGCTATCTACTGGATGGTAATCCAACCTTTATAACACCGCCATCTTTGAGTTTATCGCGAAGAGGCAGACAGGCACACCGCGGAGGACTTTAATTTATAATACGTAGAGATGGTGCGAAAGATTATAATAATGTGCATGAAATGCTTGAGGTAACTAACGTATTTAAGTTGACAAGGATTAATACTGTATCCGTCTTAATAACTTTCCAATTATCGCATTGGACGTGACCATTTTTTTAGAAGATAGAATGAGTATAGTAAGCTATCCGCAAAAGATATATATAGGTATGCTATCTCGGACTTTTTTGTAGATCTATAAAAGAGGAATATCCCACCTGCATTGTTTTGTTATATCTCAGGGATTAGGCAGTATTTTTGATGAAAGATCCCAGGCGGCTTGGCTTTATCCGACACGTCTAATAATTGTCGTTATGTATCAACCAATTTACATAAAACCTTGACAAATTATATACATAAACCTTCCTCACGAATCACTCTATCTATTGGTGAAAACCGCATGAAAATCCGTTCAGTAGTTTTTGAGTTTATCGCGAACAGACAGACGACGCCGCGGAGGACTTTAACTTATAATATGTAGAGATAGAGATGAAGAGATTAAATACCTAACTGAACAAAACCTTGGTCATTTACCTAAGTAATTTATTAGTAGGTCCAAATAAATTCTAAATGGCTTGAACAGGTAAATGTAAAGCAGATGAACGGAAGTTAAATTAATAGCTATAAAAAGAGAGAATAATACAATAACTTGATGCGAAAGTGAATAGTTGATAAAGTTATGGACACCTGAAAAAGACAACGTCGGGTGATGTTAAGAGTCAGAAAAACGGAAGAGCTAACCTCCCGAGCAAACAACGTGGTTATTAGCCGGATATCGGATAGTTACCGGATATCCGTATTGCATTTTATTATAGGAAACTTTCATAGTTTTTGAATATCCGGTATCCGGCCTATCCGGCCTTAATTTACTATCCGACCGGATACCGGATATTAAAAAACTACGACAATTTCCTATAATGCAATACATTAATCTTTGCGAGGTAAATATCAATAAAACGGCTTATAATTATGACGGCTTTAATTTAAAGTCGAAAAAGTTACAAAAAAGCCATAAGGCGTTCCAAAAAACTAAAAATTTATTCTGAGATATTCACTCTAATGATAAATACATAAATATTAAATATCTAAACTAAAAACTTTTAGTAAAAACTTACAAAAACCTCGCAGAATAGCGAAAACTTAAATTAACATGATTAACTAATCACAAAAAAATGTAAAAAACACTGAGATTATTGAAATGATTAAAAACAGACATTGAAGCACCATAATATAGGTAGGTACCTCTTGTTCTTCTTCTTATCAAAAAGAATATTTAGAATTAATACTCAAAATAAAACGAGACAATGGGCCGAGTTCATCGAAAATCAATTCATCGAAAGCAAATTCATGGAAAACGAGTTCATCGAAAATCAATTCATCGAAAGCAAATTCATCGAAAACGAGTTCATCGAAAATCAATTCATCGAAAATCAATTCATCGAATGATCAATTCATCTAATCGCCAATTCATCGAAAAACATTTTTTTTGTGGATATTAGAGCTGTCAAAATTAAATACCCCAAAAGGGTCTGTTTAACTGAGTTAAATGTGTTTAGCAACTGTCAGTTTCGTAGTGACAATGTAAAATTTATAGTTTATCTCTTCTGATACTGCAAAAAAGGGATATCTAAGGAACGGTGACCAGACAACTCATAATAAAACCAACTCATAAACAACTCAGAAAGGTCGTTAAGAGTGATGATAAAAAAATATTTTAAAATTGGTTAAATAGGTTAAGTTAGGTTAGGTAAGGTTAGGTTAGTTTAGGTTGACCAATGCTTTTTTAACTTCTCGGTCCGCTCGGCATTTCTCTCAAATATCAACAAAATATATTTTTTCGATGAATTGGCGATTCGATGAATTGATCATTCGATGAATTGGTTTTCGATGAATTGATTTTCGATGAATTGGTTTTCGATGAACTCGTTTTCGATGAACTCGTCGTGAACCATGGGCCGAATGTGCGGCTCGCCGGATATCCGGTATTCGGCCAAACAATTATCCGTTTCATCTCTAGTTATGAGTTTAGTCAAAGGATCGCAAGAAAATAATATTTGCGAAAAACGACATTTAAAAAAATATATATTTTAGGTGACACACTCATTAAAGATAGGACAACTATGTAGCCACCTGGTTGGGAAGCGTTGTGAGTTAGGTTAAGGTAGGTTTTTGAAAATATCTGGATTATATAAAGAAGGAAAAGTAGATCCTGTAACTCGTTCAACATACGAGCCGACTTACCAAAATCGAGCCGAAGCAATGACCCGTTCTCGTGAAGCCAAAACAACTGTGAATGGGCGTTCTGCTCATGTCCGTCGAGTTTCACCGCGTTCACCGGTGAACAGGGGATCAATGCTGCTAGCTCATTAGAGCAGACTCCATTAAAATACCTGTAGAATAAACTCAGAAAGCCTGCATTGCGCCTGTGCATTATAAATGGGAATCGATCAGTTACAACAGTTACAACAACGGATTGTCAATTAGGCGAACCGCCTACCTTTGCACTGAATTAAGTAGGTTTCTCAAGTATTTTGGGGCTCCAGGTCAATACCTGGTCTGATATCCTAACTCCAAGCATGTCAAGATAATCTGTATTTAGGAGGGTGGACTATTTTTTTACGCAATAATTTAATACCTTTAATTAAGAATTGAGTATTTTTAACACAAGAGTTAATATGAAAATATTAAAAGGTACTTGTAAAATGCCACACTTGACAATATTGCATTAATCATCCTATTGAAACAAAAAAATTGTATTGCAGCATATATCCGGCAGTCCATATAAAACAATGGTGGATCATGCACACAATACGCGTCTCATACAAAATAAAGGAATGAAATTAGAAGTGTTTCAAAATACATATGGTCAAAGAACCCTTGAATGTATTACAACGTTAATATTTAACAAATTGCCATTAGAATTTAAAGAAAATTGCTCTATAACAAAATTCTCATTAATGTTAAAATCATGGCTCTTAGGGAGTAACCTGATGTATTAAGATTATATTTTGCTCTTTCTTACCGTGCATTAAATTGCAAGTATGTGATTAACTATTAATGTATTGCTGTTATTATGTTGCTCAACTTTTTCATGATTTAAAAAAAATGTATATATATTTGTATATATTTTCCTATTCCACGTCACATCACAATGGTGGTAGATATGTTATATGTGTATGTGTATGTGTGTATGTTGTTGTTACGCTAAAGCATTTATGATTATTTAATTTGTGGTTGTTACTAATATATGGAACTAATCTCCTGCTGACAAGCTACTTCGGGTAATAAATTCCAATTGTATGCAATTTTTATACAAAAAAAAAAAAACATAACGACCTATAAATAAAAGTAATTTCGTCATTTTAATCCATTCCCTTCAAAATCGCTTTTTATCTCCCGAAGGTCATAGAGTTTCAGTAAATTTCAGTGAAATTTAGTAAATTTCAGTAGAATTCAACTTTGAGTGAATTATGCTTCTTGTCGCGTGACTCTTATCTCAGTTAAACTGGAAAACCGGATGGGACACTTTAAAGGAATTGATTTGAAAAAGCCGTTACGTGTTTAAAACCTGCCGGAGTTTTAATCTGGCTAATGAAAGATAGCGTTACTCAATTTAATTAAATATTCTTCATGAAGGACTGAAATGGACAAGGCACAATCTTTCTGTTTGAAAAATTCAGCATATTTTAAGTGAATTTAGTTGCTAAATTTATTCCAACTGTCATGTCTGGAGCTGGTGGGGACTATAGTATCCCATTTTGGATAGATATGCTGTGGGGTTGAAAGGAGTTAGTGATAAAAGTGGGGAGAGAAAAGATGGGAAGTTGCAAAGTACCTGGCTATTCTCAACTGATCTCTCAACACGGCTAAAGTATTTCAAGCAACTGTCATGATTATTTTTTGAGTTATTGCGCCGTGTTGCGCTTCCTTCTTCTTTAGCCAGCGTTTAGAACAGCATTACAGTGTATACCATCAGTGCAGACGCAGACGTGTAGATTATGGTGAAGTGTGTTTATGTTTGTAGAAGTTATACCAAGTTACAAGTGTTAATCTTTTTTATGTGGTTTTCCGCCTTTAGTTTTGGTATAGCCGTCCAATACCGGATACCAACAAATAATTGTTATTGGTCATCTGTCCTTTTTCTTTTTCTTGATTAGTAAAATAATTTATGTTTACAGTTTTTTACAGGCTTTTCGACTACTTCACTAGACATACTTGTTTGCCCGTAATATAGTAGTCGAAAATCTTTCTTACTAGAGAATCTACTATTCTGGAATGCGGTGTAGGTACATATTCTGTATATTTTTTTTTTGTAGAGAAAACCATATGAATTAAACGTTTTCAAACCAATGCAGGTCGTACAAATTGTTAGACGCTTTTGAAAAAAGTAGCAGTCCTATCAGAGTTCTACATAAGTGCGGGTTTATTACCTGCTAGTTGATTTACAGGGTAAACTTTAACTAGTGATTTCTGACAATATTTGGAGTAAAAAATGTTAACAAAATTTTGGTCTCCGTCACTTTTAGATGTATTTTTTTGCTTTAAAATCAAACCAAAAAAAAAAATTCTTCCACAAGTTGTAACTAGTCACTCGGTCGAGTAACCGCCCAACCTCTCACTCCACCCCAAACTGTCCACGCTGATTTTTTTATGTATTTTAATTGAAAAAAAAATACAAAAAAAGTCACCGGAGACCAAAATTTCATTCGCATTTTTTACTCCAAATAATGTTAGAAATCACTGGTTAAAAAAGTAAGTCAAATACGTTGTGACATTTTATATATTTGTTTGTACATATTATGTACGTTTGTATTCTTTCATAATGTTGTTTTTTCCAAACCACTTTGCTTTGGAAAACAAAAACCAACGTTCCGTGCAACAAGGTATTAGTTTGGAGTGAATATGGCACTCCGCCGTACTCCGTACCATGGCAAATATCCAACGTCAAATCGTAGTCGCACAGGAAACTCTTCATTTTAATGAGCACTTGCTGTACAATATTTTTGCAAGAGATTTTGCGCAAAGATAGAGAAATTTATCAAAATGAGGAACACAAAATCTTCTAATAATCTTCTTATAACATTTACCTATAAAAGTTATCACCAATTACATTGTTGTAAGCTTTTGTGTGTTTTTTTAGCCGGTTTGCATTGTGTACATCAGGGGTGGGGAACCAGAGATTTATTAAGCGCCCGGGGGGCACCTACAAATCCTAATATTTTTTACCACTTTTTATATCACATGTGACGAGTATTTTTCCAATAAAAACTAATGTGCACAAACAATCTTAAGTTAAAATCTTTTTTGTGTTGAACATAAGACAGATTTTAACTTAAGATTAATTCTGCGTAAAAGTCCACAAGCATGGTACGCAACTCAAATGTAAAGCTTGACTCAGTATGGCTGTCAGAATTTGCTTCCTACGATGAATCTGCAACTTTTACTTATGTTATCTTTACATTCTGAACACAAAACTGGTTTTAATTAAATCTGTACGTGGGAATTAATTTAATTAACACCCAGAACAAGAAAATATTTTTTCTTTCATTCTAGCAGCACATAAGTAGTCTGCAATCTGCAAATATAATTTAATGACTGCACTTCGAATAAAATAATGATTTCCTTTGACATATTGTGTCAGCAGATGAATCTAAAACTGAAATTTAAATGTTACATTTAGAACATGAAACTGATTTTAACTTAAGAGTGAATCTGCATGCGAGTTCCCAGCTTTAAATAATACATTCAGAACACGAAAATGGTTTTGCTCCAATTTTTGCTCTTAGAAAACATGGATGGTTTCCTCCAAAATGCGTCAGCAAATGGATCCGCAACTGGAATTAGCGACATGAGCAAAAGAGTGGTTTTAACATAAGAATAGATCTGCGTAGGAGTCCAGCGGTACCCTTAATTATATTGTATTCAGAACCAATTTTTATATTTATATTATATTTATATAACTGTTAACAATAATTTACGATTTTACTACTATGAATTTTATTACTACGAATGATTTTATTTTTATTAAACAATCTTTTATGGACGAAGCGTGGCAATAAACAAAGAAAGCACACTATTTTTTCTTTCTTTCTGAATAGAGTTGTCATCAATATCGATTTTTTTTTCAATATTACTCTTAATAGATATTTTTTCACTTTAATAATTAATTTCGTTAAATAATAAGAAATTAGAATAAAACTATAACAGAATGTTGTATAAACTGATTTCTAGTATCATAGGTCCATACGCACATAATGCCGGTTATTTTTCACGTCACTTTTAATGACTTTTCAAAGGGGTGTTTGAGTTGCCACTTTGTTGAGTAGTCATGGAAACATATTTCACACATCTGCCCTGATGATGGATATAACCCAAATAATATTCAATAAGATTTATTTTTTACATTAGCTCCACACAGTAGGCCCCGAGGAAAATAATTCCCCTCGGGGCCTGTGTCATCTTTGGGGATGCTGTGTGGAGGGTATTTTTAGGAAAGTAAGGTGAGGAAGTTCTGAGAAGGAAAATGTTATCAGGGGTGGGTAGGAATTTGGGAGTCAGGTGTGTCTAGGAGTGACAGAAGAATGAATCTAACCTTTCTACTGCGATGCAAGGCAATGTTCTGAGAGAGTCTTGCTGGAGAGGTCAAAAGATCTCTTACATCCAGCCTCTCCACAGACCCGGCCTGCAACACTGTAGGTGGCAGATATATCCGCCGTCAAGATCCAGACAAACCTGACGCCATGAACCCGGGCACTAATTAATACACTAACTACCCGGGCAATAAGTCACCAAACGAAGAGAACCACTTGGGATGACCTGCGTACCTGCGTAGAGGCATACCCGACTCCCAAATTGAAATTAATTTAAATGAGCGAGAAAGCACTACATGCAAAATAACCCAAAATATAATTAATAAGATGATCATTGGTTTAAAATAAACATCAAGACCAAGGTCACATTCACTATCATCAAAATGTGAGTTACAATTCAGTAACATCCAATATTAATAACACTTTATAAAATTATTGAGCATGATAATCAATTTTAGTACACACTTGTTATATTGAGTAATGGGTTTCTGCAATGGAATTGAAATATCATAATGCGTGCCTGCTTAAAACGGAATGCAGAGTTTAAGAGGAATTTCTCATTAATTTTGTTCACTGCACAATTAAATGCATTCTTATGAACTTATTTTTTTTATATCGTATAGGTATGCGCTTTTAGACGCATTCTATAATGTTTTTTGTTGTTTTATTTTTTATGTGAATATGTTACAAGAGTCCTGACTACTCCCAACTGCCTGGAACCAATGAGACTTTTGGGGTTGTTGTGAGGCTGAAGGTAGTGGAGAGGGGAAGGAGATAGGGAAAAGGGAGGTGGAAAAGCACCTGGTTATTCAGATCTGGCCACTCAACAGAGCTAAGCCATTTCAAGCAACGTTTCATTTCTGAATGGTGGTTTTACCCAAAGGCGATATAGAGAGTGTCTATCACTCTGGAACATGCCGCCAGTATTGCCTTGTGTTATTTTAAATGATTAAATTGTGAAATAACACAAATGAATCAAATGAAGTTTATTTGCGCCCGCCGGGATTTGTACCCGCGACCATCGGATTGCTAGCCGAGAACCTTATCCCTCGACCCCATGGAGGCCGTCACAATATTATCGTGTTAATTCAATAGTTAATGATCAAATATTCCAATTTATGGTATATTCGATAAGTTATTCCACTTAAAAATATGGGAATAAATTCGGTGTTTGGGTAAAATTCCTAAAAAATAAAACTAGTTATTTTTATACTAATTTGGGGTCGGGGAATCCGAATCTGAAAGAATTAGGCGTCGGCAAGCAATATTAACTGAATTACAGGACTTTAAAAATTTTTATACACATACAGGAAAATAGCCATTTTGGAAGCATTTTGATTCCTAGAAAATCAAACTAGTTATTTTTATACTAACTATGGGCTGGGGAATCCGAATCTGAAAGAATTAGGCCGCGGCAAGCAATATTAACTGAATTACACGACTTAAAAATTTTCTATACACACACACTTGAAAATAATCATTTCGGAAGTATTTTGACACATGTAGTACAAAGATCATAGAAAAACAAGAAATATACAAAAACATGTGCCGGTAGTGTTACCAGCTCTCAAAAACATACCTTATAAATCGACCAAGTCTTCTTCGTCCGTCGTATTAACACATTAACCTGATGAATTACGACTATCTCAACGGCGTATTCTTAAATCAAAAGTATGAAAATTCGTAGTCTTAAAAATGCGTAACCTAACCTAACCTAACGTTAGGTTTGTGTAACATGGTTTGTGCCCCTTTATACCGCCTGCTCGCGTCCCTAACCTAACCTAACCTAACGCTAGGTTTGTGTAACATGGTTTGTGCCCCTTTATACCGCCTGCTCGCGTCACGGCAAAAAAACATCCCTGTTTTCAAGTAGTTTAGCGGCTACGCTAGGTTTGTGTAACATGGTTTGTGCCCCTTTATACCGCCTGCTCGCGTCCCTAACCTATCCTAACCTAACGCTAGGTTTGTGTAACATGGTTTGTGCCCCTTTATACCGCCTGCTCGCGTCACGGCAAAAAAACATCCCTGTTTTCAAGTAGTTTAGCGGCTACGCTAGGTTTGTGTAACATGGTTTGTGCCCCTTTATACCGCCTGCTCGCGTCACGGCAAAAAAACATCCCTGTTTTCGAGTAGTTTAGCGGCTACGCTAGGTTTGTGTAACATGGTTTGTGCCCCTTTATACCGCCTGCTCGCGTCACGGCAAAAAAACATCCCTGTTTTCGAGTAGTTTAGCGGCTACGCTAGGTTTGTGTAACATGGTTTGTGCCCCTTTATACCGCCTGCTCGCGTCACGGCAAAAAAACATCCCTGTTTTCAAGTAGTTTAGCGGCTACGCTAGGTTTGTGTAACATGGTTTGTGCCCCTTTATTCCGCCTGCTCGCGTCACGGCAAAAAAACATCCCTGTTTTCGAGTAGTTTAGCGGCTACGCTAGGTTTGTGTAACATGGTTTGTGCCCCTTTATACCGCCTGCTCGCGTCACGGCAAAAAAACATCCCTGTTTTCGAGTAGTTTAGCGGCTACGCTAGGTTTGTGTAACATGGTTTGTGCCCCTTTATACCGCCTGCTCGCGTCACGGCAAAAAAACATCCCTGTTTTCAAGTAGTTTAGCAGCTACGCCGGGTTTATGTAACATGGTTTGTGATACAAAAGAACGTGCCCCTTTATAACGCCTACTCGCGTCAAGGAATAAAAACTCCTCAATACTAGTTGGTGTACCTTCCTAAAATATTTGAGAATCAATTATAAAAAATAAGTACTTAAAATATAAACATGTTATTTTACGTTATAAATATTACTGCTTAATGGCAACACTTAATTTTGTGTGGTAAAAACATCTATGTTATCGTGTTTTTCTATGATCTTTGTACTACACGTGTCAAAATACTTCCGGAATGATTATTTTCATGTGTGTGTGTATAGAAAATTTTTAAGTCGTGTAATTAAGTTAATATTGCTTGCCGCCGCCTAATTCTTTCAGATTCGGATTCCCCGGCCCATAGTTAGTATAAAAATAACTAGTTTGATTTTCTAGGAATCAAAATGCTTCCAAAATGGCTATTTTCCTGTATGTGTATAAAAATTTTTAAAGTCCTGTAATTCAGTTAATATTGCTTGCCGACGCCTAATTCTTTCAGATTCGGATTCCCCGACCCCAAATTAGTATAAAAATAACTAGTTTTATTTTTTAGGAATTTTACCCAAACACCGAACTTTAGCCAAAATATGAATAATTAAAATTAATAGATAACTTTGTATTAACCACTTAATTATTTACAAAAACCGACATGTTTCGTCAGCAAAGCTGACTTCTTCAGGGTTTTGACAGAACTATTTTAAAAATAGACATACATAGGTAATAGAGAAAAATAATAGACATAAACAATAGTAAAAATTGAAAGAAAATAATGTGTAGGAGACAAGGGGCAATATAGAACAATTATAAATTTAAAAGGGGAATACATTTAATAATGGGTCATTTAAAAACAATTTTTGATTATTAATAATATTTAAATTTGCATTAACACTCTTTCTAATCGCTATAATTTCTAATTTATCCAACTGAATGCCATTGACATTACAATGTATTAATTCTATTCCACTGTTAAAATTAAAGGTATGACTAGTTTCTATTAAATGGTTGGCAAACTCCGAGAAACTATTATTATTTAAAGCTTTCATATGCTCTTTAATCCTTATTTCAAAGTTTCTCGAAGTTTTACTTATATAAAAGATATCACAATCATTACATTTAAATTTATAAATTCCAGATTTTTTTCATTTTTGAATCTCTACCTTTATTATTTACTATGTAATTTTAAAGTCTATTGCTTGCATAAAATACAGGAATAATTTCATTAGGTACATTCTTTTTTATTGAACTAGAAATTTTATTATTAAAATACATCATTTTCCTCCATTTTATCCTTTTGTACAGGGTAGATGTATGATCTAAGGAAATTATTCTTGTATTTTTTATTAAGAATTTTTTCAATTACATTGTAATTATAACAATATTATTTATTTTATTAATATTATGTTTTATTTGAACTCAATATTATTAAACAAATTGCAATCAATAATGGTTATAATTCCAATGTAATTGAAAAAATTTTTAATAAAAAATACAAGAATAATTTCCTTAGATCATACATCTACCCTGTACAAAAGGATAAAGAAGAGAACAAATGGAGGAAAATGATGTATTTTAATAATAAAATTTCTAGTTCAATAAAAAAGAATGAAATTATTCCTGTATTTTATGCAAACAATAGACTTAAAAATTACATAGTAAATAATAAAGATAGAGATTCAAAAATGAAAAAATCTGGAATTTATAAATTGAAATGTAATGATTGTGATTTCTTTTATATAGGTAAAACTTCGAGAAACTTTGAAATAAGGATTAAAGAGCATATGAAAGCTTTAAATAATAATAGTTTCTCGGAGTTTGCCAACCATTTAATAGAAACTAGTCATAGTGGAATAGAATTAATACATTGTAATGTCAATGGCATTCAATTGGATAAATTAGAAATTTTAGAGATTAGAAAGAGTGTTAATGCAAATTTAAATATTATTAATAATCAAATATTGTTTTTAAATGACCCATTATTAAATGTATTCCCCTTTTAAATTTTTAATTGTTCTATATTGCCCCTTGTCTCCTACACATTATTTTCTTTTAAATTTTATTATTGTTTATGTCTATTATTTTTCTCTATTACCTATATATGTCTATTTTTAAAATTAGTTCTGTCAAAACCCTGAAGAAGTCAGCTTTGCTGACGAAACATGTCGGTTTTTGTAAATAATTAAGTGGTTAATACAAAGTTATCTATTAATTTGAATTTAAAATGTTACCACAAAATAATTTTGCACTATTAGAATAAAAATTCATCCTAGACTTTCGAGAAATGCAAGAGATGTTGCATATTTAAAAAAATCAGACTGTATAATAGGGTGGGTCATGACTGTACGGGAAAAAAATAATCTTATTTTGATGTGCCTAGTAGTGATAAAAGGGTGTTAAATGGAGATATAAAATCAAGTATTTTTTTAAATAATATTTGGATATTATCTTTCTCCGGATTGATTGATTTTTTTAAATTTCACATTGTATAGAGAAAAACCCACCCATGTTAAATCTTTAAAAATATGTTAGATAAATCATTAAAAATAAATTATTTAATTAAAAAAAAATATATGAATATAATTCAAATTATCTCAAGGCAGTGTATTAAAATACCACCAAAATCTTTCTTACTTTCAAATTTCGGCATTATTTTGGGAGACTCAAAATTGATACTTTTTGTAAATGATTTCGTAAAAATATACCATGTTTTTCTATGGAAGACTACAAAAAATATGATTTAAATGCTTAATAGTAACTTTTATATACACTAGAAATAACCCCTTATAATGAAAAATTTCATAACTTTAAAGTGAATCCGGAAGAAGAAGATCGTATCAGAAATTTGAAAAATTTAAAGTACGTTAATTTAAAACCATTTGACACCCTTTTATCGCTCTTAGAATTTAAAAATAACTTTTTTTAAATGACCCACCTTAGTATTCACTCGCGGTAGAAGTTAAACCTTCAGATTACTAAAATAGAAAGAGTAGGGTTAACCACGAAGACCGCATAAAGAGGAGACCGATTATACTATCTCATTCTCTCGCAGGCTAAATCCCATAGATGTACGAGTAGGTATGTGTTTATCTCTTTAGTATCACTCTTTTCGTTACATCGAATTTAAAATCAGAACGCTGCTAAAGAAGTTTTCACTAGATATATTTATCCAAGACACATAAAACATTGATGCGGAGTTTAAGAAAAGAGACAAAATAAAAACAAAGTGAATAGTATTTTCTGTGTTAAATTAATACAGTTAGCGTATGTAAACCACGCTAATGGGGATTTTCAAAACAAGATGAAGTTCTTTCGTACAATAAATATCAGGGCGTAGCCACATCATATTAAATCAAATACTTTCGTACTTTTTTTGGCGGAAGTATTTGACATTTTACTTAATATACGTCTCTTTAATGTATTAATATAAACTACTTCACTATTTCATTCATACCAGTGAACCAGAGGACGGGCGCCGACACTTTATTTATAGACGCTGATTTTATTATGTACGAATCAAATGATTTTTCGTCTGAAAGCATCGATGATACAACATCGACTAGATGATGAATTCACAACAAAAAAATAAATTATTTCAAAAGAACAATTGTAGAACAATTATACGATAATGCACAATTTGGATTTCTTGTACCTACATTTTCTAAGTGCTTGGGGAATGACTGCCCGACCGTTTGTATACAAAACTGCGTGTAATGCCATATTCAAAGAAATACATTGTTTCTCCCTGCATGTCCTTTCCAGTGTGTCCGCGTTCCCCTTCCACCTTCCCTTCTCCCCTCTCCCGCTCCTCCGTACCCGCCAATCCCCCTCCCGCGTTCCTATATTCAATCTCAGTACATTGAGTTTTCAAACAGCTGGCGTGCCACCTATTTCAATTTTCTTAATTCAAATTTTCATTTTTCATATATTGCAAATATTCGTTTTTGTATATTATAAGAACAATCAATCTAATTTGGATATTAACATAGGTACTTATCTAAAACATCTGTAATTTAAAAAAATCATAGACAATTGTTTTGTTACAAAAAAAGGTGCCTGCTAAATTCACATTCATCAAACGCGAACTGTCAAACGTGGGACGTTAAAATAGTCGTAAAGTTTTCGAAATTATCCAATTGTCTGCGCAATTTTCTTAATTTTTCTTTCCATAAGAACTTTCTTCAAAGTATAAGAAAACTTTAAATTATGGCGTTACCAAGGGGAATAGGAATTCATTTTTATAAATATATATCTACATGTAGATTTAAATTTGGATTTGAGGCCAACTAAGTGACCAAACTAATAATTATTTTTTTAATGAAGAGGTGTGGCTAATGACTAGTAAGGATATGTGCAATTGTGTTTAAAAATATAAAATACAGGCCTTTAAAACAATAGTTTTTTGTGAGATAATGTTAATTATTAAAAAATGATAAAATTGCTACTTTGTAAATTTTATGAAACATAAAATTTCAAAATCAAGCGTCGATCGCACTGAAGCAGCTACCAAGCCGGATCACCGCTCTTCTTGTAGTGGAAAGTCTGAGCTACACGCTAGTGCCACCGCGAAATAACGTTCGCGTTGCCGAAAATGAGGAAAATTTTATTCTTGGACGACCCTCGTACAAATAAATAAAGTAGCTCAAATCCGTACTAGATTTTTGCTATACCTTTGATTAAAAATAATATTATTCAGTTTGGTCTAGTATTTTGGCTTCAAATCAAAATTTAAGTTTTGAATGAAGAAGTCGCGATATTTTTTACAAGTTGGTGAGTATCTTTGTCGTTTCTTGTGTTATAGCTACAAAGCAGTTTCCTAAAATCAAGTACAGCAGGAAACAATTGTGTACTTGATTTTCTTTTTATTTTGTAGTACGCTATATTCAATACTAGAAAGTGATTATTATTATTATACATCTCACGGGATGCTTGGATTTCGCACGTTTATTTTTTTGCCGAATTCTTCGCGAACGCGCCTACGTGTTTATTCTACGAAAATAAATCAAAGTTTAAAATGATCCCAAATGATAAAACGCGATAAATTCGCCGTAATATCTCACAAATTATCCTCTTTATGTCTAAACGGCGGTTTAGTTCTGGAAATACATAAGATAAATATTTTTTTAAGAAATGGCTAAAATATGTTTCAATTGAAGAAGTTGAAAAAAACACTTTCACAAACCAGAAGCCCACTTAATGAAGAAAAATGAACGGCATATTAATTCAACGGACGATTCATGGAAGCATGTGATAAAAGTAAATTAAATAAAGAAATGCTTTTTTGGTTGAAACCTAACTACTGTGATTCATCATAGGTACCTTATACAACAGTGGCTATTGGTTCATAAGGAAAAGGGAAATAACATTTAGGTAAACGAACAAAGGGGATGACTTTTATGCCCTGACGCAAGCCATGCAGGATTTTAAGGGGTTCTAACGAAACCACAGAAATGTTAAAAGAATATCATCAAAAAAGACTATAATATATATTTTTTTCGTTATTTGTTTTTGGGGTGTTATGCCGTGTTGCGCTACCTCCTTCTTTAGCCTACGTTTCGGACAGCGTTGCAGGGTCCATCATCGAGGCAGATCCGGCAGATCCGGTAGATGACACGACGCATCCACCGGATCTGCCGGATCTGCCCTGATGATGGAGACTAAAACGCTGCCCGAAACGTTGGTTAAAGAAGGAGGTAGCGCAACACGGCATAACACCCCAAAAATAAATAAAGAAAATACTTTTGGCCGTGAAAATCTTATAACGTATCTATAATAAATTTAATTTTTTTATATTTATTTATTCCTAGTAAATTAACATTACAAAGGGATAATATATTGTCCTCCACACTAGGAGTTTCACCTGTGTTGTAGAGGACATTTTTCAGTTGTAAATTAAAAAAGATAAATTGTAAATAGTTAAACAAAAGAGTGTTAATGGCTAATATAAAAAGAGAAACAATAAAAATCAAAATATAAAATCGACTGCAATTCGACAAAAATTATAAATTAAAAGTTAAAAAGATTGTGGCCAGTTTCTTATGTTTTTTTTGTATTCAATAATATTAGTTGTTTTATATTGTGTAGGAAGTGAATTGTATAGTTTTATAGCCTGGCATTTGTAGTGTTTTTGTCCAAAGGATGTGTTTGTTTTTGGTATTTGTAGTTGGTGAGCATGTCTTGTTCTAGTATTGCGAGAATTTTGTGAAGTGTTAAATGTGGATAAGTTCTTGAAAAGGAAAGTAAGTATTTGTTTTGAATATAATTTTTGAATTTTCAGCACTGGGAATTTTTCGAATATGATTGAAGTGGGTGTTAGTATTGGTAACTTAAGTATTACTTTTATTAGGGTTTTCTGAGCTTTAAACAGTGTATTAATGTATTTTTTACTGGCACAGCCCCAGGCAATAATGCCGTATTCCATTATGGATTGTGCAAGGGCGAGGTATATATTTTTTATATCACATATGTTTAAAATATTTCTCAAGTTTTTAAAAAAGTAAACCAACTTGTTTAGTTTTCCTATTACCGAATCTATATGTTTATCCCATTTTTGTATAAATTCCACGGCGATCAGGAGGTCACGGGTTCAAATCCCGGAGTGCGCAGATAAATTTTATTTGATTGATTTGTGTTATTTAACTATAAAAGTGACGTCATTTAAGTATGTAAAAAAACATATGTTATATTTACGGAAGGTTCCGGTGTGTATTGCACTGGTTTAAGACCACTCTTCAGGATTGAAACCTTCTTGAAATGACTTTAGCCATGTTTGGCGACCAGATATGAGTAGCCAGGTACTCCATCTTCTTCCCCTCATCACTACCTTCAGCCAAACATACCCCAATTGGGGATGCCATAGTCTCACTGGCTAACGGTTGGGAGCAGTTGGGGCTCTTATGCGGTTTAAAAAAAAACTTCGCACAGGAGGGTCTTTTTGAGGATGGAGGGAACTTGATGAGAGTCGTGTGCTAGGAAGGAGGAGACACAGAAGCTGGAAAATCGTTTCACAGCCGAGAGTTGAGTCGCAGAGTCGTAGAAACCTGTTATCTTTTGACAAATGAACGTCAACCGTGTTCAAACGGTTCCATGACGTTGGTCCGACGACATTTGGTCCGGCGACACTTGGTCCGGCGACAGTTGGTCCGGCCGACAGTTCATCCGGCTGACATTTGGTCCGGCGACAATTGGTCCGGCCGAAAGTTAAGAAGATGTTTTCTTCAAGTAAGTATGCAAAGAGGATATACGGCCGTACAATGAAAGTCGATTTACTTATATCTGAAGGCATCTTGAGTGAAAATCCGCTGTAAAAATATTTTTACTAACTTTGACTCTCCGAAATAGCATCACAAAATATGACATACTTAAAGGTGCAGTCGGCTTAGCACAAAAAAAACGCTAAAGATTTCTACTTGCATATAATATAACTTTTATATCTGAATATAATACAAGAGTCCCAACTGCTCCTAACCATCTCGAGCCAGTGAGACTATGGCATCCCCAATTTAGGTATGGTGTGATGCTGAAGGTAGTGGGGAGGGGGAGGAGATGTGGAAAATGTACCTGGCTATTTAGATATAGTCATCAAACACGGCTAAAGCCATTTCAAGTAACGTTACAATTCTGAATGAATACTAATTGTCGGGTCACCGTTCAAACATTCGGCGAGTTTCCCGGCTATGCACTATGAGGGATGAATGGCACTAGTTCCTCAGACAATTGAAATGCTTATAGAACAAGGACACCATTCCAACCTGACGCCTGTGCACTAAACTGAAGATAGCAATACTTGTGTTTGATTAGAGAATTTATCAAACGGACCACAAGTTTTGCGGGCTCTTTTTCAAGAGTTTTTGGGCTACAGACAAGAGGTGACTACCTGCAGTGGGGTACAATTAAAAGTGGGGTTCAAAAAAGTAGAATTCATATACTCAGGCATCATGTATACACAGCTGTTTTTGCAGGAAATGTCTACGTCTACTGACTCAGGTTCGCCGAAAACTTTGTAGTTTGAAAATAATATCACCATCATCATTCTTGGCTCTACAACCCCTGGTGAGTCTTGGCCTCCTCAGGAGTCTTCCTCCACTCATCTTGGTTTTGGGCCAGCTCTCTCCAGTTTAGAAGCTCCAAGGTAGATATATCTTTGAGGACGTTGTCGCTCCATTTTAACCCTGGTCTTCCCAGGCTCCTTCGCCCTATCGGTCTTGAGTTCAGCAGGTACTTTGGTGCTTGATGCTCCGTCATTCTCTCCACAAGAGCCAGTCACCGAAGTCTTCCCAGTTTTATAAATTTTAATAAATATTATTAAAATAATTATACACCATTGATAATTATACACCAAATTGATTTCGACAAGAGTTTTGCTACGATTGCTTTTCAGTACTATTTTTCATTTATTCAGCAAGAAAATATCTGAAAATAG
This sequence comes from Limnephilus rhombicus, assembly GCA_929108145.2. Classification (NCBI taxonomy): domain Eukaryota; kingdom Metazoa; phylum Arthropoda; class Insecta; order Trichoptera; family Limnephilidae; genus Limnephilus; species Limnephilus rhombicus. The sequence goes on along the minus strand of OV815295.1, from coordinate 23,181,310 downwards.
ACTGCTAACTGGTAAAGCTAACAAAAACTTTTCGTAATATCACAAGTTGTTTGTTGTTTTTACTAAAAATAAGGTTAGCCAAGTTAAATAGGTATTGGAAAATTAAATATATTGATGAACATAAATTGGGAATTCAAGAAGCTTAAAATTAGCTTTAGTCGATTTTAGGGTAAGGAAAATATTTTTATGAGAATAGTAACATTTAATTAAAAAAATTATTTGTTGACTGAGCGCAGCAAAGTCCTGTTTTAACTCGACCGTTTTTCATTTCATCTGTCTGTAAATTTGTTTGTACGTTCCGTTTCATTTTCAAAATTTTGGCTATTTTATTGGTTCAGAATAGATTCTTTCCAAATTTGTTTAATATTTGGACCTACCTACCTGAATGAAGAAAGTTTTTAAAAAGTATTGTCATTGAGTTAGTGATTTTTCTTAGAATAAATAGTACAAATTTCTCATATAAAATATCTTTTTTTAAATATAAAATATTATATGGCTTATTTATATATAATTTAAAGGAAATTTTGGGTTTTGATACATTTAGTAAGAGAAAAATATAAATACAAATTGAAAAATATATAATTACAAAATAAAAAAGCTGTTCACAGAACTAGTTACAATATATCAGATCTGACAAAGGCTTACCTTCAAGTCAAAATGACAAAATACTTCATACAGAGCACCAAAGTTATTATTATTACATGGTGTTAACATTGTTATTGTAATGTATCGTAATAGTCTATGATTTAGTTCTTACTTTACTGTAGGACTCTATGGGCTCTTCGGGTCACATGGTCTTGTTGCCGAGTCATGCCGAAGGTAACCGAAGGTAAATGTGCGGAGTCATTAGGTTTTAGGAGCTTGGCAGATCAGAACTAGCCTTCAGCTTGGAAGGACGTTTGTCCTCAGAAGAAGAATTATAATTACGATAAGTCAATAAACAGTCACTGTGTTATAAGGAACAGTCTTTCAAAAAGCCTCCTTACAAGTACTGGAGAATACAGGTAATAATACACAATCATCTGGTGAGATTAAAATATAGATATTAGATACAGTTATTAAACGGCATCATGCTAGCATAAACAAATAATTAGAATAACGATGCCTTAAAAGTATAAAATGTACAATTGCATACAACATAACAACAGCAAATCAGACTATGCACTTTTGCACACACGAAAGGTACACAAATAATAAGAGACAATGGAACAACATCAAACGGGCACACAGGAGCCAGGCACGTTAGGACTAGATCACATCCACTGTACACAACATCACCTTCATTATTTGCTAGGAGGTGCTTTCAACTATGATTCCTCACAAAGGTTTCAGCGAATAAACCTGATTAGTTTACGTAGTACCACGCTTACGGCTAACTAGACAATTATTTCATATTTGTAAAAAGCATTAACTTTATAGCTCGCCATAATTTACAATCACATATATTGTTGTAGACCCCTTTTATTTTATAAACTCTCTGCCGGTTTCGGAAGCATCCTTCCTTCGTCAGGAGAATATTATAACTAAACCTATGATACAGAATATTGTCAGATATACAAATTTTAAGTATTTGAGTGGGAGGTAAGCAAAGGTGTAGGGGGTAATTGCGGGATTTCCGGGAAGAACAGAGCGGTTTATTGGAAAAATACTTACAATGGGACTAAAAGATACATTTATTTGGTTATAGCATTATTATTTACTAGCATTATTATTTAGGGATTTTCTGATTTCAAGTGCATCTAAGCTATCTAATTTTTTGCTTTTATTGTTGAAGAATTTTAACGGTGAAGAATTTTAACCCCTGAGACCTTATTCAAAGTGTGATTTGTGGTGATCAGCAAACTCTGAAAAATTATTATTATTTAAGCAACTTAAATGTTCTGTGATTCTAATATTTATATTTCTAGTGGTCTTACCTATGTATGTAGAACGAAAGACAATCATTGCAAGATAGTTGGTAAATGCCTGAGTGGCTTAATTTATGATCTGTATCTTTAGTGTTTTTTAGTAATTTACCAAAAATTTTTAAGTATAGAACGCGGGTTAATGTGGGCAGGCAAGTTTTTTGTACTAAGTGAGGAAAAGTTGGATATATATAACACTAGCTTTTTCCCGCGGCTTCGCTCGCATGGTGTTAGGGGATTCCCACTCAGCCTCCTCCACCTTCCCTCTCCCAACTCCACTACCCACATCAACCCCCCTCCCCCACCACCCACCCCTCCCCCTCCACCCTCCCCTCCCCCAACTCCACTTCCCCCATCAACCCCCCTCCCCCCCATCAACCCCCCTCCCTCCCATCAATCCCCCTCCCCCTCCAACCACCCCTCTTCCACTCCCCTTCCACCTTCTCTCACCCCACTCCACTCATCCATCAACCCCCCTCTCCGTCCCCCTCCTTCTCCACCCACCCCTCCTTTACCCCATACCCTCCTCACTCCACCTCCATCCACCTTCCTCCACCCCTCCCCCTCCCTTCCCTCCCCCCCTCTCCCACCTCACTCCGCCTCCTCCACCTTCCCTCTCACCATTCCACTCCCCCCATCAACCCACTCCCCCTCTCCCTCCACCCACCCCTCCCCTCACCCCTACCCCCCCACATTCGCTCTCCCCACACCACTCCCCCCATCAATCCCCTTCCCCCCACCCCCTACATCCTTTCCCTTTCCTTCCCTCCCCCTTCTCGCTCCCTCACCCCTCTCACCACCCTCCTCCCAACACCCCATCCCCCCCTCCCCACTTCACCCTCTCACCTCTCGCATTCCACACATTCATTACCGATACATTCAGTTTTCAATCTGCTCGCGTGCCACCTATTATAATTTTTCATACAAATTTCATAATGCCATAACTCAACGGTAGTTTTATACAAAATAACGAACAAAAAAAGAATTATCCAATTTGGGGAAGTCGTTTGGGTTTATGCGCATACTTCATTTCGGTGATTCATTTTTAGAGATTGTTATTAAGTACGACGCCAACAAGTACTTTTTTTCGGGTGAATTGCCTAATTAAAAAAAAAAAAAACATCGTTTCCAAGGTTGGTTGACGTTTGCAATAAATCGATTTTGTTAGCGACAGAAAACGTATAACAAATAATTTCATAACGCCAGATATTATTCATAACGCCAGAGCTTACCAATGTTTATAGCTTATAGATCTCGCAAATAATGTAGCTTTCTATTAGTGAAAGAATTTTTAAAATCTATTCAGTAGTTTTTGTGTGAAAGAGTAACAAACATACATCCATACACACTTTCACCTTTATAATATTAGTAGGATAGGAAGGATTCTGCGCCATTATTATTCTATTATTATTTTCAGGCGTACCAAATAAAAATGTATTAGTTGAATTGAGTTAAAGTTACTTATTTTTAGGATTTTATCAATTAAATCTGTGGAATAACCATTATTTAGAGCAGTTTGTTTAGTTTTTGAAAGTTCAATCATGAAATTAACAGATGATAGAGGGATTTTTACTAGCCGGTGCACCATTGAATGAGAATGTTTATATTGTTTATGTGAAACCAGGTGGTTTGACCCCCACCCCTTTCCTTACCTCCCACTCAACACCTAACAATTCATCATAGGTCAGTTATAATATTCTCCTGACGAAGGAAGGGTGCTTCCGAAACCGGTAGAGTGTAGTTAAAATAAAAGTGGTCTACAACAAATGTATACGTGTTTTTATTGTACAAAATTGTTTATCTAGAATCTAGATAAAGACTGAAATTCCCAGTTGACGAATAACCTGATAATTAAATTTTGCTCGTATGACTGTAGACCAACTAACAGTGAGTTTTATTGCATTAAGAAATAGCCACAAGCCAAAATGTATGCATTCTCAGTGCGCTTTATATCGCCACGAATATAGGTAATAGGCATTAAAATCGCTTGGCAAACGAACTCTAGACATCACGTTCTCAAGCGCAAAAGTGGTTCAATTTATTTTGTGAATAATTTTATAAGAAAGGAAAAAATTAATGAATGGAAACTGTCGCAGATAATTTTAGCCATAAAACACTATTTAAAAACAATTGTTTCTCATATGCGCTCATACATTTCTGACGAAAAACTACATTTTGGTAGTAGTCTACTACTTATATATAATGTGATTGACAATATTATATTAATTCTAGTCAATGGAAACGGTAGGAAAATTTAATTTTTTCGAATCTAAAATGTAAACCGATTCGTAGTAAAGATTAATCTTAAAAATTGATTTTGCATCAAGCTTTGCCAGTTATTCTAAAAATCAAGTATTAAAGCATTTCAAATTGTTCATAATAATTTATTTATGGATGAATTTCGAAATACACGAGCATCACAAAATTCGTAATTAGTAAAGAGTGGAAGGTACTCTCAGTATCGCTCTGGTGTAATACGTGCTTGAAATGAAACGTTGCTTGAAATGGCTTTAGCCGTATTTGGTGACCAGATCTTAGGACAGGTGCTTCCCCACCTTCTTCTTCACCATCTCCTTCCCCTCCCTACTACCTTCAGCCTCACAACATACCCCAATTGGCGATGCACTGTTTCTTAAAGCGTTCTTAAATAAAATATTCGTTAACGTCTTTTTATTCGCCAACCGGTAACCTTTCACCTCAATAATAGTTTATCAATTTTATTCGCACTTTAACATAGCTTTCATTTTTGTAATTCTACCACGCACGTAATATCGTAATATAAGGACTTAAAAAACAACTTCTGGATGGCACGCAACTTACATAGGATGTCGCAATCCTTTAATACTCATACACGTAGAGCTAAAACCGTTATCACATTCTTCTTGCACCGTCGCGTCGCGTCGTAGGAAACAAGCACGAGAGACGGGTATGGGTACCACTGCCCTGGGAACCATTTATTGGATAAGCAATACCTCTAACAAAAGTCACGACTATGTCACGTTGGTTCGCTATGTTTGATGACTTAACGGGATAGGATGAGGATTATCTAGGTGTTGGCGGCGGATATGTCTGCCCACCTATTATTTAGAGAAATTGGTTGAGGGAGACTTTTTTACCTATCCAGCAGGACTCTCTCGACCCATCATCGCCTTGCACCGCATTGGGAGGGATGAATTGAAATGTGCATCACTCCTAGACATACTGACCCCCAGTTTCCTACCCACCCCTCACACCCTTTTCCTTCACAGATCTAACTAATATATAGATCCCCTTCATTAAATGATTGTTTATTTGTAAAAGAATTAAAATCTTTTGTTAGTAAACTTGATAGAAACAATTTCACTTTTTCCATTGTGACAGGAGACATCAATATAAATATTAATGATAATAATACAAATGTAAATTGTCAAAATGAGTATCTTGATTATTTATCAAGCTCTGGACATATATCATACATTAACTCACCAACAAGAGTAACCTTAAGTCACTCGGCATGTTTAGACCACATATTTGTCAAATCGCACAAGGCGGTTAATATCATCTCTTCAATTCTTGAAACAAATATCACAGATCATTACCCGACCTTTTATGGACACCATTTCAAAAATACTCCTCAAAACCGAAATTCTGAAAATCTAGAAAAAGTAGACATTGATTATGAAACTCTAAACTCTTTACTTCGGTCAGAAAACTGGGAAAATGTGATATCAATAGAAAATCCACATCTCGCACTAGAGAATTTCTATAAAACTCTGAGAGATCATACTCTAAAAAGTGAAAGTAAAATAATTGTCACTAACAATAAATATAAAAAAATTAAGCCTTGGATAACAGTTGGATTAATTATATCAATTAAACAAAGAGATAAATTATATAGAGAAATGTTTAAATATCAAATAGATTGCCAAAAGAATAATCTCAGAACAATGCTAAACTAACTCAATTCTAAACACAATCAGATGGGCTTTAAGTACAGATTATCCACTAATATGGCAATATACTCCGCTAAGCAAATAATAGAATATTACAAGAAACGAAAAACTACTGTATACGGATGCTTCTTAGATCTGAGCAAAGCGTTCGACAGGGTCTGTCATAAAACCTTATGGGAGAAATTGAAAGCTAGAAATATACCTACTATGTATATCAACACACTATCCCGATGGCACTCTCAGCAGGAAAACGTTGTACGGTGGGCAAGTACGTACTCCCAACCGATATATTTGCGATCAGGAGTAAGGCAAGGAGGGTGTATGTCCCCAATCCTGTTCAATGTATACATGGACGAATTATCAAATCGCCTGGACACCAGGGCGGGCTGTCGTATTAATAATTTATGCCTAAATCACATAAGTTATGCGGACGACATGATTCTCCTAGCTCCGTCGATCAAGGGGTTGAGAACATTATTAAAAATCTGTGAAGAATATGCAAATGACCACAACATGATGTACAACCCCAAGAAGACGGAACTAATCGCATTCCACCATGGAAAAAATCCCGAGAAAATGCTCCCTGTAAAACTTAATGAGGAAAATATAAACGCATCTAAGATTGTAAAATACTTGGGACACATTATTACTGAAGACCTCTCGGATGACGGTGATATTGAACGACAGCGGAGAAGTATCAGTATACTGTCTAATATGATTACCCAAAGATTCTTTAAATGCAGTAACAATGTAAAAAAAACATTGTTCAATGCATTTTGCACTAACCTATATACATGTGAAACATGGTGTCACTACCGTACCAGCTCAATAGAACGACTGCGGATCCAATATAATGATGCTTGCAGAATTATATTTGGATACAGAAGATACAGCAGCGCATCTTCAATGTTTACGGAGCTAGGACTACACGGATTCGCCGGTCTAATGAGACACCGGGTCACTGGAGCCAGGATGCGGCTAATGGCTTCCGATAACAAAGTGGTGATCGCAGCCTTCCAGCACCAAGCGCCACTCCTGAGCGAGCGCTGGGCCCTAGCTCACTCCAGACCACGTCCTACATTATAATTGATTATTTATTTTATTTCTATTATCGCTTACGTCTTTTATATTTGTTTGTTCTATTTACTTTTTTCTTTTTTTTTTTACTTTATCTGTTGTGTAAATATGTACAAATTTATGGGACGTGTGGGATTGCACTATCCTCCCCACATCCTGGAATAAACATTATTATTATTATTTACGCACCAGATTTAAATGTCCGGGTTTAATTTTCCCCACAGGAAAAACTAAACCCTTTCACACACTTCCCAAATGATCATCTGGTCAATCCACGCTATACAATTGCACTATATGTATTATAATTACAAAACAATACAAGAACAACATGTCAACCTACCAGAGACCAGATGGGAAAATAATTCACCGACTCCAGATATTTTCATATCAGAGGGTTCGGCTCTGTGGAATTCCTAATTGAACCTATAAATCCTACTGATCCCTCAATATAAATATTTAAAAAATCTTTTGTAATCCTACATGTATTTAAAATTACCGATTTTTGCATTTTTATGTATAAATTCTTTGACAAATCTAATACGCCTAAATTTTGAATCAGAGACCTAGGTATAATGCCAGTAGCCGAAATAACAAATGGTAATATTTTTATATTCCGAGAATGCCAAATTCTTTTAATCTCATTTCCTAAATCTGTGTATTTTCTAATTTTTTCAGAAACAGTTTTTTGAATATTACAGGAATTTGGAATAGCTACATCAATGATATAAGTTATTTTTTTAATTTTGTCATGTAAAACTATATCAGGTCTATTATGACTAATTGTTCTGTCTGTTAGTATAGTTTTATCATAATATATTTTATAAAATTCATTTTCTAAAAATGAATTTGGTTCATATTCATAATATGGTACTATATAACGGCAGTCAATCAAGTTATGTTTAATTACCAAACTTTGGTGGATTATTTTTAAAACCTGATTGTGCCTAAATGTATACTCGGACGGCGCTAATATAGAACATCCCGATATAATATGTTCTATAGTTTCCGGAAAAGCCAAACATTTTCTACATAAATCATCAATTTGATTTATATCTTTGATTATATGCTTCCTATAATTTTTAGTATTAATGACTCTATCTTGAATGGCAAGCATAAATCCTTCTATTTCTGCGCTCAACTCTCCAATACTCAACCATTTGTTTGACGAAAGTTTGTCAACATACGTTTGGTTGAGATAATTGAAGTGTTTTGCATGAATAATTTTATTTGACCAGGAATCTAATAATTCCTGGTTAGTATTTATAAGAATGTTGGCATTCTCGTCATATAAATTTAAAGGTGTAATGTTTCTATCTGCCTTACAAATTATTTTGTGCATTATTATTATTATATTATTATTATTATTATTAATGCCTTATCTGAAAACAAAATATCTAATGTATCGTAACTTACTCAATAGGCTGATACGAAACTGCAAAAAGAAATACTATAGTATACAAATTGAAAATGCTAAAAATAATACTAAAAAAACTTGGAATATTATAAATGAAATTGCCAACAAAAAAAGTATGTCTTCAAATATTGTAAATGAGGTTATAATAAATAATGAAATAATAACTAACAAATCGACCATTGCAGAAAGCTTTAATAACTATTTTACAAATGTAGTAGACGTAGTACTTGAATCATCCGGCATTAATGTTAATGATGCTTATATGGAGACATCTCCTCAATTAGATTCAAATAATGATTCAATTAACTCCATTGAATATTTTTCTCCTGTTACTTTTAATGAAATTGAAAAATATATTAATAACCTAAAACCATCCAACTCTAAGGGAAATGATGGATTATCTTGTGATATGTTAAAAAAAATAAAACAACATGTCCTAACTCCATTGCAACATATTTTTAATTTATGCCTCAAAAATGGTCATTTTCCAGAGCAATTTAAAATCTCCTTTATAATACCTATTCATAAATCTGGAGATACGAATAAATTAGACAATTATAGACCAATATCTCTTGTTTCAAACCTCTCGAAAATATTCGAAAAATGCATCAAGTTTAGAGTCATTGAACACTTAGGAAAATATAAAATTCTATCGAAAAACCAATACGGCTTTCGTAAAGACCTAAGCACCGAGGATGCGATATATGAACTGACAAAAAAGATATACTCATCTATCGATAGAAAAAAGAATGTCTTGCCATATTCCTAGATTTAAGAAAAGCTTTCGACACCGTAAATCATAATTTACTCATTACAAAAATAAATCAACTAGGTTTCAAAAAAGACACACTAAAACTACTATCTTACAGACAGAACACAAAAAACAAAAATTGGGAATAATTACAGTTCAGAGTCAAAGATAAAAAATGGGGTTCCACAGGGAACTGTGCTTGGCCCGATTTTATTCTTAATGTATATTAATGATTTATGTAATTTTGTAATCCCTGGTAAAATTGGTTCTTACGCAGATGACACGGCAATAATAGTGGATGGTAACAATTGGAAAGAAACTTTTTCGAAAGCAACTGATTGTATTTCATTGGTTTCAACGTGGCTAAAATACAACAAACTCGTTTTAAACTATAGCAAAACATTTTACTTACCTTTTTATAAAACCATTAAAAAAAAACCTAAAGACAACCTTAAAATTAGAATCCATAATACTAGTTGCAATCAAGAAATGTGCTTCATGTGCAACGAACTCACTGATGTCGAAAATATAAAATATTTAGGAGTATCAATAGATATAAATCTTAATTGGAAATCACATATTAATCAAATCACTTCTAAATTAAGATATCTGACCTACATATTTTATAGACTTAAGGAAGTACTAAACATTGAAAAATTGAAAATGATCTACTTTTCCCTGGTGCAATCATCAATCACTTATGGCATTATAGGATGGGGTGGTGCACTTGATACATTTATGAAGCCTCTACAAATAATTCAAAAACGCATAATTAAAGTCTTATATAACAAAAATAAAACATTCTCGACCAACTTATTATACAAAGAAACTAAAATATTTAATATACGTAAATTATTTATATTACAAACTTTGAAATATGTGTTTAAAAACAAAAATAATTTCGAAATAAATGAAAACAGAACGAGCAAAAGAATAAATAATATATTTTATACCCCACAAACCAATACTAAATTATTACAGACACATAGCAGTTTCATTGGTCCTCGTTCATTTAACCTTCTACCACTACAAACTCAAATGATAAATAAAATGATAAAATATGTAAAAGAGGTAAAATTATGGTTGAATAATGTAGATATTGAAACGCTTTTTCTATAAATTTATCCATCCTTCTACAACTCATTTGCTGTAACTTCTTAACTGTAGTACAATATGTTTTCTGTTTATTTTATTATTTTTATTTTATAATAACTAAAAAAAAAAAAAAATTGTATGTTTTTCTCCATATTTTTATTTTATTTTTATAATAGCTGAAAAAACCCTTTTCACTTATTCTACCTATGTAATACTTATTTTTTTTATACTATCTTTATATTTAATATGTTTTTTTAAGTCTAATTTATACTTTGGGTACTTAGAAATATAGTATTTTATTTTAATATTACCCACACTCAGGCAGTGCCTTAGTGGGTTTTCATTTCTTGCTCATAATTGTTATTATATAATATTTGCTTTTATACATTATATGTACAAAGAAATGGGAATAAATAAAGTTAAAAAAAAAAAAAAAAAAACTCTCATTGTTTCAAAAAACCCTCCACACAAAATCAAAGAACTCAAAGACGATAGATGACAGAGTCAAAATAATTTTCCTCGGGGTCTCCTGTGTACCTCAAATCGTCTCAAAACGAGTGTCTTATCTAGACAGTAGTCATCAAAGGTTATTCATAGTAGATACCATCGTGTATTTTAAATATACAATAATTAATTCAAAGAAAATGCCACATTTTTTGTAAAGACAAGCGTGATGCTGGTGACACAATAACGCTCGTCGTGACACTTTTTTTCATTTCACGCATAGATTTTTGTCCCGTGTCAGTGTCAATTTGTTCAGCTTTGACAGTTGTGCTGTCAAAACAGGTAGAACTGTCAACAACTGTCACTTTGAATGCAATATATTTTGGCTTAAATGCGTGGAATTCTCTGTGTTATTTTCACAATGTCAGACATAATGGACACCGATTATAATTTATCAATATTCCAAACGCAAAAGCGTTAATTTATTCTAGTTAAACTTAAAAGAAAGATCTTTTTTGAATTCATGTATACTATCGTAGCTTTCTATTAGATCAAGCGGTGAACAATTAAACCCTTTAGTTCTACAAATGAATTGTTTTTGGGTATAATTCGTAGAACTCCGTTTACTTCTTTTTTAAAATTTAATTTAAATCAAAATAGTAAAATTAAGTTCTGCAAGTATCTTAACTTTTTTTTATTATTATGACAACGGTTTCGGTTAATTAACTTCAGTTAGTTAGTTAGTTATCGTGACTTACGGAGAGAATTAATTTTTATTAGCTTACAATAACATATTATTTATTCTAAAGACTTTAAAATTGTTATTCATGTTTTCATAATTTTTCTTTTATCTAAGTATATTTCTGTTGAAAATATAATTTTATTTTATATCTATAATTGAAAAATGTATCTAAGTATATTTCTGTAAAAAAATTAATTTAATTTTATATCTTTAATTGTAAAAACGTAACTTTTAAATCACTATAATAAGATCTTTAATGTAAAGAACCAGTTAGACAAACTGCTAAAAAGTAGTTTATCGGGACTTTTTGTCTTATATTTGTAAAATATATAAAAAAAGAGCATTTCTAAACTGTGGTTAACCCACTTTGAGACGACTTTTTTATATGATTCTATTTACCCCCGCCCAATTTCAATTTTAGTGCCTAAAATGATGTATTAGAGGTTTTTTACAGGAATACCGCACAAGAGTCCCAACTGCTCCCGCCTGGAGCCAGTGGGACCATGGCATCCCCAATTTGGGCATGTTGTGAGGCTGAAGGTAGTGGGGAGAGGAAGGAGATAGGGAAGAGGAAGGTGGGGAAGTACCTGGCTATTCAGATCTGGTCACCAAACACGGCTAAAGCCATTTCAAGCAACGTTTCAAATCTGAATGGTGGTCTTACACCAGGGGTTCTAGCATGGTCGATCGATATAGGTTTTATCGAAAATGTCGGTAACTTGCCCTATCGCTCCCGAGCACGACTGCAGACTGCTAACGAACAAACAATAGTTTACAATAACTAGGGGTTCCTAATATATTTGACCTAAACTGTTGTTTATTCGTTAGCGGCCTGCAGTCGTGCTCGGGAGTGATCGCAAGTTACCGACATTTTCGATAAAACCTATGTCGATAGACCATGCTAGGGGGCCAGGGCGATACTGAGAGTATCTTCCACTCTTCCACGGTTAAACCGATTTACTGAGAAAATAATTGTTACAAAAGATTCTCTATTATGGGGGGGTGCTTTGAAATATATTTTGTTAAATTAAATGTTATTGTGTTCTTAATTATGACGTTACTGCTATTGACTTATTTGAATCCTAGTTCTAGATTCTAATTCTTTGTTCTAGATTCGATTTTATAAGATGTTGGCAATAAAAATCTAACATCGATGGTGCAGTTGGACACATGAAAAGAAATTTTTTGGAAATTTCCAAACCGAAAGCTCAAAAATTCCCGAGCGCTCAAGATTGAAATCAATTTTAAAGCGGAACGGATGGCAAAGTTTGTTTGTTTTGTTTTTGTAACTTTATTTAGATGTAAGCAAATTTTTTCATACATCTAGTATTAAAAAAACATATAAAATACATAATAAAATAAATATAGTCATAAAATTATAACGGAAAGAATACAGTTTTAAAAAGAAATACAGTTACTCCAGTTAGAAATACAAGCAATAGGGTTTAAGACATACAGTTAATACAAATAAACACAATTCATAAATTTTTCTTAATGTATGTAACACATGTTTTACGAAAAGTGCCAAGACTTAAGGCTTCCTTTATGGAATTTGGTAGGTTATTATAAAGTTTTTGACCTTTATAAAACACGCTGTTCTGTGTACACGTCAGTTTAGTTTTGGAAAGCCTGAAGTCTCGGCAACTCCTCGTAGGATAATTGTGAATATTTTCATGGTACATAATATTAGTTTGCAGATATTTAGGGAGCATGTTATTTTTAAGCTTGTACATCATTGTTAACGTATTATATATTATATGTTGTTTAGTTGTCATCATATTTAAGTTTTGTAACATAGTTTTAACTCTAGTAAAGATATTACATTTCAGAATCATCCTCATTCCCCTATTTTGTATAACCTGTAGTTTATTATTTTGGGTCTCGTTACATAAGAATAGAATACTAGAACAATAATTTAAATGAGGAGTTACAATAGAATTATATACAAGGTGCGTTGTCTTGAGATCCAAGTTATTCCTAATCCTTTTTAAGAAGCCAACTTTTTTAGCAATTTTCTTAGATATGTAATCGAAGTGTTTGTCAAATTTTAATTTATCGTCTAATATTACACCCAGATATTTAATATTGTTAACCCTTTCTATATTTATGTTATCAATGGTTAGTATTGCATGTTCAGTTCCACCTTGACTATCAATAATCAAAAATTTAGTTTTCATAACATTCAGTTTCAGTTTGTTTATGTTTAACCAAAGCCCCACCTAATCAATGGTTTCCTCACACGGCCGCCAAGTTCATTATGTCAACAAGACCTAGCTATTGACTGCAATTTGCGTATTTCATATTTATAACCTTCGCAGAAAACCGACCATTGCCGTTAGTTGCATGACAATAGTAATATTCTGGATTCCAAAGGCATTTCATTGTAAGCCTTCTGATCGCATGTCAAAATAGAACTCATAATTAATGCGAAGAAACTTTTTCTAACAGACTGTTGGTAAACGGATGCTTCATTCAAGCCAGTATTTAAAAAAAAATGTATGTATTTACTGCTAGCCACAATAATTTTAGTGCCAATAAATATTTATTTTATACACCTATTTATTTTATTTATTTATAAAACACATGATACATAATTGAGACATTTACTTAGATTAGATATATTAGATCACCATACTAGGCGGCTGCCTATTTCATGGTGACCAATAGAGTATAGTTACATACGTTGTATGAAATATGAAGTCTAGTGTAAACATATGGGTTTAGTATAAATGATGCTAAAAATTGTAAACATTATAATAAAAGCTAGAAAATGGAAAATAGAACGAAAAAAATAAGTAAATAAGCATTACATTATAAAAATGTACGTAATTTTTTTTCAATATGTGTGCATGCAAGCACACTCTATATATATAGGTGTACACATCTATACAGATATAAACAGCCATACACGTTTTTTTTTATATACGTGTGCATGCAAGCACAACTTTACATATATACAGGTGCACATATCTATACAGGTATTAACCCATGTATACAAGTATAACCACATCCTCACAGATATAAAAAATAATAATAAAATATAAACACCTCTATCTGAGTACGAGAAATAGGCTACTAACACTATCACACTCACTCATTAAAAAGTCACCGAGCGTCTTCCTGAAATTGTCGTATTTGGCTATTGACTTTATTTCTATTGTTAAATTATTGAAGATTTTAATATCTTAATCGAGAAAATAAAACAGTTTTGTTATTAAATAAAATAATAATCTCCAACTTCATGACTTAATGAAATAAAAATTAAAATGTAATACAGATAATAAATAAAAAAATTGTATGAAAAAAAATGATAGTGCCCTTACCGGTGTACTCACCCAAATTCTAAATTATTAATGAAAACAATATATTTGGTTGTTATTATTCTAAATTATTATTAATGCAACCGACGTATTTTAATACAAGTGTAGGAATGGTCATATGTAAGTATTATAAATTAACTTAAAAAATTACAGGCTCAAAAGCTAGTCTTCTCTATACACTTATAACTGTAGATTTCCATTCTTTAATCTACCTTTAATCTGCTCTTCAAATGTGTATATTACTCGTATTTCTGTTGTTAACTTTTTGTACTTATGTATTTATTTTTAAACGATTTAACACTGAACAGTGAACACGTACTTTCTTAGTTATAAATGTTAAAAAAATCCAATCAATAAAGATATATGTTATTATTATATAATATATTATATTACTAGCTGACCCGGGAACTTCATACCGCCTCAGAATCAATAACTGTTGTGTTAACTTATTAGCTGAATTAAATTCAGTTTTTTTATTAAGTTAAAAATTACACAATGAAGCAATTATCGATGCGTGTTTTTTTTTATTTTTGTCAGTATCAGAGATGGCGTTATGTACGGATTTATATTTTTTGTCATTTTCTTACTTTTCCAATTACTTACGGAAATTGCGTTTAATTTTTTTTATACGTGTGATGGAGATTTAATATAATTATGGTATTTTTCCTTTGGAGGGGTGCAGACATGCAATCACCGTTTGTCCCATTTTCGACTATTGACATTTAGTGTGTCAGAAAGAGGGGCAGCATTATACTTTTAAGAACGAAAGAAAAAGTATCAGCGCATAGACATTTGACGTTTTTCAATTTTTGGAATTCACTTACAATTTGGGAGGCGGGAATAGGTACCGCCGCCCCGGGAACCTTTATTGGATAACCAACACCTCTGTCATAGGTCACTCCAAGTGGTTCGCTACGTTTGGTGATTTAGCAGGGGTGCCCGGGTTCATGGGGTGAGGTTTGTCTAGGTCTTGGAGGCGGATGACCAGGACATACTGAACCCCAGATTCCTACCCACCCCTTAGACCCTTTTCCTTCCCAGAACTCTCCTCTCCTCCCTTTCCTTAAAAAAAACCCTCCACACAGCATCCTCAAAGATGACATAGGCCCTGAGGGAAATTATTTTCCTCAGGGCCTCCTGTGTGGAATTCATGTAAAAAAAAAAAAAAAAAAAACTCACTACTCAATATTATACTTATCACAATATTCCTGAAGTTCTTTCAAAAGATGAGAATTCGTTCCATACAAAATGTGTGAAGAAAAGAATTTTTTTCATGATTATTTCTTTCGTGAATTTTCCGATGTTTTAATAGCTATTCAACAATCCAACAAATCAAAGATCATAAAAATCGGTCCAGCCGTTCTCGAGTTATAAATGGTGTAACTAACCCGACCTTGTTTTATATAATATAGCTTTTTCCCGCGGCTTCGCTCGCATGGAATTAGGGGTTTCTCACTCCGTCACGTCCACCTTCCCTCTCCCACTCCACTCCCCCCCCCCTTCCCCCGTCCTGCGAACCACCCTCCCGAGTTCCCCTCCCCCCTCTCAGGTCCCCCTCTCCCTTCCAGGTTCCCCTTCCCCTCCCTGGTTCCCCTCCCCCATCTCTCCCTCCCTCCCGCTTTCCATAGCAATAGCCGCTTCCTCGCGTGCCACCAATAGCATTTTTTTATACAAATTTCATAATGCCAGAGTTCACCGGAAGTTTTATAAAAACTTTGTCATGACAATAACGAACACACAAAAAAAAGAATTATCCAATTTGGTGCAGTCGTTCGAAAGTTATGCGCTTAGCAACACATTCAGGGATTCATTTTTATATTATAGATATGTATTATTGTAAGTATATTATAAATATGATATCATTTTATTTATTATATACCCACTATATACATGTAAATTGTAAATGATAGGTACAAGCCTGTCTTACGTCGGTTGTACAATATTTTATCACGACACAATATTAACTTTTAAGTGTACGTATCGGTTTCGAGAAAGGTAGACAAAAATAATTAATTTCTGACAAGTTTGAATAACCATTAATAATAGAGGCAATTAAAACGGTTGCAATTAACCACCTTCATTAATCTGATTGCCGCTAATGTGTAATAACAACTGTTCTCCAATCAACGCCCTACTGTCATAAACCAAACGTAGCACTTATGAAATAAATTAAAAAAACACACTAAAGTTCTACGTAATTATTACATATTCTTGAACTTATATAGG
The DNA here is from genome assembly GCA_929108145.2 of Limnephilus rhombicus. NCBI lineage: Eukaryota > Metazoa > Arthropoda > Insecta > Trichoptera > Limnephilidae > Limnephilus > Limnephilus rhombicus. The sequence continues at coordinate 23,164,405 of OV815295.1, read as the reverse complement.
TATATGGCCTAAATATAAGATCTCATCTCAGTTCTATGACAATTTGAGAAAGTGGCGTTTTAACACCCCTCTCTATAATATACATACTCATTGATATGTGTTTTGTGTGGATGCAGATGTCGAAGGACCTTGTATGTGTTTTGAAATATAGGTGTGTGAAAGACCACTGTACAAGTAGAAAGAATGCACTTAAATGAAAGGAAGGAAGGGACTTACTGCGGTAACTTGTGACACTCTGCTATTTTGGTTGGTTTATTCATGCACTTATATACTTGCGGTATGCGGATTCAGTTTGAGGATGCTGGGAGCGGAAAATTATATGCTTACGCCGCGAGTTTCGATTGACGACACTGATTGTTATGATAACGTTAACAGGTACATAAGGATGGGACAGGATGGGGAAAAGGAACATGATAGGGATGGATAGGAAGGAATATGACAATCAAGCTACAAACACAGAGTCTATGATATATGTAAATTTATCTAGGTAAGTGTAGCTATGAATTGTGTAAATGCCCAACCACTCATATATTTATATTTATATACACCTATACGTTAGGGTGTGTCAATTATTTAAACTTTTGAATTCAAAAACGCCCGATATCTCAAAAGTTGCATCTTACAAAGAAAATGAGAACTGCATTTGAATTTATTTTTAAAATGACTATTAGTTCGCTAAAATGCATTTAAAATTAGAAAAAAAAAACAGAAACATGTATTTTTTAATTATGGTAATTAATATTTTTTTACAATAATTTTTCTGTTAACGTTTGTTTGTTATTAACAACTGCATATGGCTGACAAAAATGAAGAAAAAAAATCAAATTTATGAATACAAGTACTGATTACAAGAAAACTTATTTTATCCAGAAAAAGTGACATTGTCCCCTTTTATATTTTTAACAAATACTTCACATATGTAAAAATATATTTGCGTTCTTTGTACTGCATTTATGGAATAAAAATTAAGTTTGTTACGAAATATAAAATATGGACCCTTCGTTTTATTTTTTTACTAAATCACGAAATCTATTTGGTTTTAAGACTTCCGGTTATTTTAGTGAAATGATAGCGAACGCCTATTTCATTTATTTTTACGAGTTCGAATAGCTACAGATTTTCATCTAGAGGCGTTTAAAAATTATGCAATTTTTTTCTCTCTATGGAGAGCGACATAAAATATATGATATACGTTATAATTTGATAGAATAGTAATCTTGAGGTAAAATATGCTAATTAAGTTGTACGCAGAAGGACAGTAAGTAGGCATTATGCTAACATTGATTTATTGAGGTATGTTATTATGGCCTGCTTGTAACTATATTCTGTGGAGTTGAACATATCTACTTCTTCCGAGAAAGCATTTCCAATTGCACGCAATCTAGGTTCAAGCGAGTATCTAAATGACTTAGTCCTGATATTCTTGTTTTTTTTTTTTCCATTAACTCCATACAGGAGACCCTGAGGAAAATAATTTCTCTCAGGGCTTATCTCATATTTGAAGATGCTGTGTGGAGGGTCTTTTTGAGGAAAGGAAGGAGTGAACATGGGTCTTGAAGAGACCGGTGCCGAAGGGATCAATGACGATAGTTCCTCCGAGCATCTTTCATTACAATACCGGTAGAACTGTAACTGATCTCTAACGATTGCAATCCGTTTGTTAAGTTAGGTGAATCTATCAAACGGACAAATTAACATACCTCAATAAATTTTCGTTGCATTTAAGAAGAATTTATGATCGAGTACTTCCTATGGGCATAAAGAAAGTAATTGGGCTTAATAAATCAGGGCTGTCTACAACCAATTATACCATCAACTATTTTAAAAATTAAAAATCAAATTGGAAATAGAATAAAATGTGATCGAAGTTGTTTTTTTTAAGTGCTAAGAATCAAAATTCATTTTGTTAATAAAATTCACTTTTATTTAATTATGTATAATGTTAAAACCTAAGCCGAAACATTAATTCATTTGTAAGATGTTTTGTATGGTTTCACTATGATCTGTTGTTGAAATGTCATTCTTTCTTTTATAAAATTATTACCAAAGATTGTAGAGTAAACCAGTTTCTGCACTGACACATGTAAGATCTAACATTGGAATTACAAACAAATGGTAAAACTGAAAAAAAAAAATAAAATAAAAATAAAAATTATAAAACTTCGTATTTTTCATTAATAATTAATTTTTTTTAAAGACGAATCAGTTTGTTGACGATAACATTTATAATAAGTTTATACAATAAAATCTGTCAGTGTTTTCTTTCTTCTCGTTATCGGTAATTTTAGTTAAAAAAAACGTAAGGTGTGCCATTTATTTTTATTAGAACAGTGGTCGTCACACTTTTCTGGTCGAGGGCCACATAGGACACTGTGAGGTATCACCGCGAGCCAGGGGGGGGGGTTTTAGCCTGTAAAAAAGCTTTTTTTGTATTTAAGTACAGGGTTACTACCTCCTTCCTTCTTGTGTTCGTGATGTAGTGTCAATTCTTAATATAATTCCAATAGTGATATTATAATGCGAGATGCCTATATACTGTCTGTTTAATTTTTAACGAATCAAAGTCATCTTTCCCTTCTTCACCCTCCATAGTTTGGTTTTACCCCTCATCTGTATCTTCTGGTCTATTAAATTTGGATGTCTATGACTAAAACTAAGGAAAAACCACAAAAAACACGATAAAAATATTAATTATGTGAATAGAAGAGTGAATTGGTTACCATATAGAAATCATTAAGTGAAATAACAATATTTACTAACATCACGCGGAGAAAAAATTTCGCGGCTTTATTTTTCCAAAAAAGCGCGGCGCGGCACATAGGACAAATGCGCAGGCGCGCCAATAACGCTCGAAGAGAATTAAAACAACCATTTTTACCACGAAAATTTTGACCACTTTCAACGTTGCCAGATGCAAAATACATTCAATGCATTTTTACAGCTTGACTGCGAAAGAAAGCTTATTAGTAATAGATCGTGTTTTAATGTAAACGGGGTTTATTCATGTTGTTGCAACAACACAGGTTATCTATTAAAGTGGCGAGATATTATCCAGTAGGTGGATGAACTCGTACCAACCTTCACCGAAATGAATAACTTTTTGGCTCAGTGTTTCATCTAATTATACCGACGCGACGCTGGAAAGTAAAGATGCTTAAGCGCCATACGGCTGGAAAGGAAGTGTGAAAGGGTGGTGGATGGCGCTTCAGCCATTTTTCCTTTCCATCGATATAATACATCTCTGCCTACGCATAACATAATAGGAAATAGCCTCGAAAGAAAATGTCAAATAAATACTGGCGGAATATAATAATAATGGATAATAATAATGCACGTAATGGAATCTTTCAGTTTAATTTTCATCCACCCGAACTATTTAATGTGTGAATTTGCGCACACGCGATAAAAATTATTACAATACATACAATAACAAAAATTAACCAATATTAAAGTTTACTTTGCTTTAATTAGTACATGATAAGCGTATTTTTTTGGTCATTTTAAGACCATTTTTTTTACCTACACTGTGCCATCTCTACGCCCTCTAATTTTTTCTGGGTCTTCTACTGCCCCCCCTGAAAGTCTCAAACGACCACAGGGGGGCGTTATCACCCACGTTGAGAACTTATGACGTACACTTTGTGTTCAAAAACCAACTGGGCGATTTAAAATCAAATGTCAATCAATTAAAATCAACGTTTTAAAATAATGTGGGTACGTACCTACACAAAATATTTGAAAAAAAACGGATAATATATTTGTACATGAAAAAATATATATTTAAAAAGAAAACGCCAGATATTTGTGCGAGCCGCAAAAAACCGGATTGTAGATATAATTGTACATGAAAAAAATATATATTTAAAAAGAAAACGCCAGATATTTGTGCGGGCGGCAAAAAACCGGATAGTATGTACATGAAAAAAAATATATTTAAAAAGAAAACGCCAGATATTTGTGCGGGCCGCAAAAAACCGGATAGTACCTATGTACATGAAAAAATATATATTTAAAAAAAAACGCCAGATATTTGTGCGGGCCCCAAAAAAACGCATATTATAATTGTACGTAAAAAATATATGTTTAAAAAGAAAACGGCAGATGCGGGCCGCATAAAACGGCAGATGCGGGCAGTGCGGGCCGCGAAAAAAAAAGATAAATAAATAAAAAAAGATAAAAACTTTAAAATTGTACTTGAAAAAAAAAATATTTAAAAAGAAAACAGCAGATATTTGTGCGGGCCGCATAAAAAAGGATAGTATAATTGTGCATGAAAAAAAAACGTATTATAAAGTAAACAGCAGATATTTGAGTGGGAAGCAAAAAACGGAAAGTATAATTGTACGTGAAAAAAAAATATTTAAAAAAGAAAACGCCAGATATTTGAGCGGGCCGCAGTTTGACGACCACGGATCTAGAAGGACTTACTTTCATTTCAATACTATCCTGCCACTGCATAGAAAATCCCTAGAAGCATGATCCATACCAACTTGAAATAAAACTGAAGTGGCCAATTACGAAAGACCTTTCGACCCACAAGCAAGAAAATAAAGTCTATTTTACAAACGTTTTCTTTCTACTCCTGGCCAGATAGAAGTTGTACGAACGTCTTATACGAGAGCGAAAAAGACAGAAGATACTAGAAAACTCTCCGGGACTATTTATATTTATTTTTATAGAAGAACAGATAAACGCGTCTATCAAAAACAATGTATTTGCAACTCTCGACTTGAATAGAACCCGTGCTTGCTCACTCGTGGGTTGTTTATAGAATATCTTGTTCAATTATTGTTAAATGTAACATACATATATTTTATTAAACCATTTACTGACTAATGCCTACAATACACCACATCTTTTTTTCAGGCCAATTCCAATTAGAGACCGAAGTCAACATTTGTCGCTTTTTTCATCTCTATTTTTACCTTCGATTTCAATTGTCATTAGGTACTGCAAACAACACATGAACCATGCTGTTTTCTGTGATGCCAACTGAAATCGTAGATATGAAAATATAAATGAAAATAGTCATCGCGTAAAGCGAAAAATGTTGACTTTGGTCTCTAATTGGAATCGGCCTGAAAAAAGATGTCGTGTGTTGTATAGGAATAGGGTAAGTCCTATCATTTTACGCATTCTCAAACGCCATAATAAAATATATAATGATAATTTTAATTTTTTTTTTAGAAATTTTTACATTTAAGGTTACAAATTTCCAATTAATTATAATATTTCATATTGCAGCCAATTAATTATAATATTTCATATTCACTATATTTTTTATAGTTTTAAGTAGCTCCTACAATACATCTTGAACTTTCCAATTGGTGTGGACTTTAAATTTTCTGATAGTGTGTTATATAACTTCATTCTAATATATTATAATAAAACGAATATAAAACTTCAATATATCACTCTCAAAAATAGAAATATAACTTCATTCCCCTGTACAGTAAACTGTTCTGCGTAGCGTATTCACTTTGTCCTTTTTGTGTAGCCTAATTTCCTTGCACGTCCTTGTGTTATATCTGTGAATGTCGTCGTTCACAATTTTATTTGAGAATTATTTTGGTAACATGTTGTTCAATATTTTGTTGATAAAAAATACCATCGTGTTCAAGGTCAGCATCTGTTTCAGCAGCAGGGAATGCAATCTCGACTCGAGATCGCAAATTCGAGATCTCGCTTGATTAGAAATCACAATTTCGCGAGATCTCGGAATTTTTGGGATCTCGTTAATTAAAAAAATATATTATTTGAAAGAAAACAGAAGCTTTTATTCTTTAATATTAGTTGCTAAATAATTAACAGTTTTTTTTATTAAAATAATCAATAGAAAAAATATAGCTTAAGGAGATAAGAAAGTAATTACGGGTGTTTTTGAAAGTAAGTAACTTCTTAAAAAACAAAGTGTATTAATGGTGCTATCTGCTAAACGGCATCTAATATCCGTTGCAATGTACCCAGCTGCTGAAAATGCCCTCTCCGACACAACACTGGTTGGCAGCAGCGTGACTAAGCAATTATATGCAAACTGCAAAAATCTCCACCTTATTCCTCCACACTCAAACAGATCCATTTATGTTTTTATGACTGACTCTAATTTATCTAAACTCGTGGTTACACGCGAAAAGGGACTTTTAGATACTCTCAGAGTCTCTTCTAATTCCTCTTGAAGTGACGTATTAGTTTGTGACGTATTAGTCATAGAAAGAGGGAAGTCATCTTCGTTTTCTGTGTTTGCTACTGTGGTATTAATCACGGTACCAGAAGTTGGGTCTGGTTGTTTACGATGTAATCGTTTGATTATATTTTTAATTTCTTTCCGTACGAGATATTTGCTAGGCAGTTGTAAAGTTTCATTGTCTTCCCATAGCTCCTAGTCCTTTTGATAATTATTCGGATTTTTCAAATATAACAGCGCTGCAGTTGCATTTATGTGACGCTCGGAGATAAGATTGTTCATCGAAGAGACCAACTTTTCTGAGAGAGGAGTTTTTAGGTCTTTTAGCTTTCGAATCATGAAACGCATTGTATGTTCTGCACTTACTAAATCAGTATCTCTACGGCAGAATATCTCAACAGCCAATTTCACTGGCTGGAATGTGTTTTCCAAATCACCAAGGACAGCATTTTTTTCATCCGTGAAAAAATAGTCTGAATTGGAACTGAGCGAGAGCTCAACTAGGTTATTAGCTACACACTGCTTCACTCTATGTACTTATCATGTTGCATAGGCTAAACCAACGAGTCTTACAGTCTTGAAGTATTTTCATACCGGTAAACGACTGCTAAACTCAACATACACTTGATCTGGATTATTTTTCGACATTTTAAGGTATTAACAACGTAAGAATCCAAAAATTATGTAATGTAAAGAAAAAGTAATGACCATAAATGCACAACTAAAACAAACAAATGGCTGCCTGCACTCACGCAAGTATCTCTTTCTCACTCACTCGACACAGTTTTATATTATCTGTCCCGCTCGTCATCCGTCGCTAATATTCGTAAATAGTCGGGATAGTTTTCTTTCTTCGATCGACACTCCCGCCTGACCGTCAGTCAGTCAGCGCACCACTCGCGTGGACGTGTATAGCATCGCTGACTACTGCCGTTAGTAGACCATTTACATGGACAAGAGTTGCTAACGATAGAGAAAAATGGTTTGTCAACTAGTGATATTCAGACAGGGAGTCGATGCATGATAAATGTTATATGATCATAAGTATTGTAATCTAATTTACTCTCCGATTAATTTATTTTAATTTGGTATCATTACTTGCTATTATTACTATTATTATAATTGTTTTATTAAAAATTTACCCTGTCGAAATATCTAAATAAGTTTGGGACACCACCAACTGCAAATTTGACAATGACAAGCCGTAGGTACCCTACCCCATGCGACCTGTAAATAAAATAAACATGGATAAATTTCCCCTCCGGCTAAAAAGGTAATAGCTGCTCTACATTTTAAATAATAAAGCTCGAAAGTTTGATCGGTTTCACCGAAGTAGGAAAAGAATGACCATAATTCGTACACACGAGGTGCCCATAACGCATTCTTGGATTAAACTCTTCAGTTAGTTACTTATCCTACGTCGATAAACACTATCATTACCATGGTTCATATCTGTTTTCTATCAGCTTGTGATGTGGAATAAACACAACGTCAAACCATCTAAAGGTACGTTACAATTTTACAGTTCCAACGTTTTCGAAATAAATTTGTTATGAATGAAGATCGTTCGACTTCCAATAACAATCCAAATGTTTACATTCAAACTTCAAACGAGCGTCAATTCCAACATATCACAGTTTGATACACTTTTCGATCGTCAAGTTGATTAGTCAGATATCTCCGAAATTTGATTTTAGTATGCTGTTATATGTAAAAGGGTACCGTCTATCTGGAACAATATTACTCATAAACACCACCAACTCAATTATAATACGGAAAAACTTATACAGCCTTACTAAAAAAATCACTTCCCAATCGTTACACAGTATTTTAGTCATACATTGTACAACGACCATGAATTTTTTTTTTCAAAGCAGCAAGTGGTTCAAAGTATGCGCGCATGCGCCGATGTGAATATTGAGATAGCGTGCCGGCCATGAGCAATGTATCCATCGAAGTTTGGTTAAAGGGGTTTGTAAACGAAATATTTTCGTGAATCGTATGATTATTTCATAAAACAGTGTATTTCATGATTTTATGGGGATCTTTATCAGATAAATTCTTAAAAGTGATGTTTTTTTATGATTTAAAGGTCTAATACATTTTTTTGTTAAACGTATCAAAGAAATGAACGTCATTAGAGATAAAAGCAATCAGTTCGAAATGTCAGTTTATTTTTAGGTAATTTTTTGGGAATTAAAAGCAAAAAAAAAATTATTATGGGAATGAGAAAAAAGTGTGACAGTTTTCTTCCATATTCATTAAATATGAGTAAAAACAACCGTGGCTTTTTAAATTTCTATACATTTCTGTTTTTTTTTTTTTTAATTTCTATACATTTTGATAAAAAAAGTTTGTGGAAAGTTTTTTTTTCGTGATAAAGATAAAAATAGAAATATATAAGACATCTAAAATACGTTGGAAAAATGTTGAAATTCGTTTAGAAATTATTAATAAGACAAACGTATTTAACGGAAAAATAACCCCCTTTGGCTGTATATAAGCAATGTAGTATGTTACATTTTTAGATTTTCACGGCCAAAAGTATTTTTGTTATTTGTTTTTGGGGTGTTACGCCGTGTTGCGCCACCTCCTTCTTTAGCCAAAGTTTCGGACAGCGTCACAGTATCCACATCTGCCCTGATGATGGACACTGTAACGATGTCCGAAACGTTAGTTAAAGAAGGAGGTAGCGCAACACGGCATAACACTCCAAAAACAAATAACGAAAATATAGTATGTATATTTCCGTGAATAATTTTTGATTATTTTTTAAATCGTAATGTTTTCACATCCACGGTCGTTTATACCAATTGAATAAAATTTTCACTGCGTCTTTTAGTAAGGCTTATAGTGAATTACACCAAATGTTGATGTTGTCAAGTTCACAAGTAGATTAAAAATTATGTAATAATGTTTCGGAACGTTACGCCTCCCGGTATTATTTTATAGCATATTTAATACGAAACCGACACTTGTAAATAACATTTTATTAATGGTGAGCAATCGAATATTGCTTTCCTCATTACAAAACTCAAAAGAACAAGGGATTTTTTTTTCAATATGTAGGTAGATGTTTAAATTATAATGTCCAAAAAATCGGGTATGGTCTGTAAGGCAGGTGGGTACCTATAATAAATTATTTATTTTTTATGATAGTTTTTTTGTTGTTGTTTATTTTTGGGGTGTTATGCCGTGTTACGCTACCTCCTCCTTTAGCGAACGTTTCGGACAGCGTTACAGTGTCCATCATCAGGGCAGATGTGTAAATGTTAGTGGTAAAATGTGTGCTTAAGTACTTCGAAGCAATACCGTGTTGCCAGCTCCACTCCCTTGACTTCAGGAACAAATCCAAAGTAATGGCCGGTTTCAATTAAATGCTCGGCGATTGCCGATTTGTCAGGTTGGCCAAATTTATACGATCGAAAGTGTTCCGATATCTTTTTGGAGATCGTCCGCTCTGTCTGGCCCACATAGACCTTATCACATCCGGAACAGCTGAGTTTATATACTCCATCTGTTTCCAGAGGAAACTTGGTCTTTGCAGACCTGAGTAAGTTTTGTATTTTGGTCGTGGTTCCGAAGACAGTCTTGATGCTTTCTTTCCTCAACAGTCTGGTAATTCTGTCTGTCATATTGTGAACTTAGGGAAGGAAAGCACAGCTTTTAGACACTGTAACGCTGTCCGAAACGTTGGCTAAATGAGGAGGTAGCGTAACACGGCAAAACACCCCAAAAACAAACAACAAAAATACTTTTGGCCGTGAAAATCTAAAATCACAAGTTGATAGTTGATAAACTTGCATTCAATAAAAGGTCAAAAATAATAGAATCGAATAATACCTATAGACCTAAAACTGAGAATACTCCTCACCAAGACCTATGTATGGAGTATCTTGATGTACGGCTGCGAAACATGGTGCCTATCCGAAAGAGATAAACGGAGACTAGAGGCTTTTGAGATGTGCTCCTATAGAAGACTATTAGGAATTTCCTGGAGAGACCACATTACAAATGAGGAGGTTCTCCAAAGAATCGAAGGAGGAAGGCACCTGCTCCGGACCTTGTCCGAAAGGCGTGCAAGGTGGATCGACCATGTAATACGACAAGAAGACCTCTTGCATGCCATAATGGAGGGTATGACCGAGGGGACAAACTCTAGGGGACGCCCACGCCGAGAGTACCTGGACGAACTGCTGGTGGACGTGCGTTGCTCATCATATGCAGACTTCAAAAGAGCCGCACAAGACAGGGAAGAATGTGAGAGAAGAGTAGAGGAAATTGCTGCAATCCAATCCCAGGATTGAAACCAGAGAGAGATAGTTGATAACAATCAAAAGTTGATTTCATGGTAGTTGATCCGCCGAAAGTTATTCAAAATCCAAAATTTTTTCACAAGTAAAAGCAACGCCATTTTTTAAAAATCTTTTTTGCAGCTATGAATGTCTGATTAATTTTGTAATCTCTTTTACTATTAATGAACTTAAGTGCTAAATTAAAGACAGCGATAAATATTTAGATTTCCGATTGCAACAAGAGTTTGAGATAAATAACGAGACTTCCTAAGAACACGAAAAGTAGGGCAGTCGACAAGCGATAGTATAATCATGAAGTCCTACTTTGGCAGAAAACAATAAATTAATCATAAATAATTAAAGCAATTAAATATATTGTTTTTTATAGCCAGCAATGTGATAGCAATAATTGAATTCTATGATAATTATTGTGAAATTGATATTTATGATTATCTCCACGGCAGAGCTGTGAACACAATGTCTATCGACACAGAAAAGGCGTTTTTAAAACCCAACGCGAACAAAAAAAAAATATTTTAAGCATGTCAACGAATCTTTACACATCTTTCCGAAATGTGATATTGTTGGAAGGGCTCTATCAAAGCATGTTGGTTTTTCAAATGATGGGCGTAGTGTGCAGGGCCTGCAGACACTTTAATAGTACAAAACTGCTAAACGTGTACCTACAAATTGCGCTCACGGGCGTTCCGTCTGATTGCATAAATATAATTGTGGATATCAAAGCATGATTTAATATTTGATAGGATTCGAATAATCGTAATGAAAATAACAATGGAATTAATAAAATTTACATACCACGCTGAATGTTTTGTGAGAAAAACGTTTTTGGTAAACTCAATTTTCCACTCTTCAAACTTATAACAAAAATATTTCAAATCACTGCGTTATTTCTTTTATAAATGAACTTAAGTGTTAATTTAAAGACAGCGATAAATATTTAGAGTTAATGAATAAATAATTATTTTTACAACACGTTCGATACCTTCGGAGGTTCGCAGTAAACTGCCTTTAGTGGCATTACGGAAAGTCTATGAAATCTAATCGTAAAAAACGGTTGCCAGACGACTCGCGACAGTTGTAGAGTGAAAATTAATGCTTCCATCAAGTAATGTTTATTTCCTTAAGGCTGTGTTATACAGTTTTCTTGAGGTTCATCTCATTCTAATGTGACAATTATTAGCATCACGACATTCAAATTGAATTGAATAAAAAAAAAATTAAATGTTAATTTTTGCTTTCACAAATGTCACACTACAAGATACTTCCAATTTATATGGTAGCTAATCAATGTGAGACAAATAGTGGGTAGATATTGGATGAAAAAAGAGAAAATAATATCGAATGAAGTATTGCTGTGTAGAATCAAGAGTTTGAAATTCGAAAGAGAAGATAACTGTAACACAAATGTTCTCGAGATGTTTGGTGACCAAATCTGAAGAAGCACGCATTTCCCAACCTTCCCCATTATCTATCTCTTTTCCTTCGTCCATTTTTCCACTGGCTTCAGGCAGTTGGGATTATTACGAGGTTATTTTTTTTTTCTTTTTCATCCGTCTTCTTTTAATTAAATTACATTGGTGATGTACCGTGCCTGTCTCACTAGGAACTCGTGTATTATGTGCAGGTGCAGTTTAACATAAGCGGTTTACACAGAAATGAAAATAACATCAACAATATTTTATTTTAAATAACAGACAAAAGACAATCATCGTCGTACTATTGGGATGAGTGGTTTGTAAAAAGGTTTTAATAAAATCGCTGCTGCTTGTTCTGTCTTGGTTTATGATCCAATACTTAGTGTCTGATTTATATTACAAACTAGCTTTTTCCCGCGGCTTCGCTCGCATGGTGTATGGGGGTTCCCACTCCGCCTCCTCCACCTCCCTCCCTCCCTCCCCCCTCTCACCGCCCTCCCTCCACCCTCCCCCCTTCCACCCCCCTCCCCCTGCCCACTCTCCCCCCCACCTCCCCCCTCTCCCCTCCCCCCCTCCCCACTCCCCTATCTCTCCCTCCCTCCCGCTTTCCATACATTTAGTTTTCTAACCTCGCGTGCCACCAATAGCAATTTTTTTATACAAATTTCATAACGCCAGAGCTCACCGAAAGTTTCATTAAAACCTTGTCCTGACAATAACGAACACACCAAAAAAAAAGAATTTTCCAATATGGTGCAGTCGTTAGAAAGTTATGCGCTTCATTTTTATATTATAGATAAATAATATGTATTTTTGAATGTAGCTATCACTTTGTGGTTATCCATTATAGAAAAATGAAACAATACAACTTTGTATAAACCACTTATATAATGCGCAAATCCTACCGGTTTCGGAACAAAGGTTCCTTCTTCAGTATAAGCTTTCCCTGAAGAAGGAACGTTTGTTCCGAAACCGGTAGGATTTACGCATTATATAAGTGGTTTATACAAAGTTGTATTGTTTCATTTTTCTAAATAATAAGTGTTCTGTCTAATGGCCAGTGGAAGCGCATTGTACAGCTTTGTTGCAAAGTTTGTATTATTTGGCAAAAAGTTATTTTAGCGAAAGGGACAAGTAAGAAACTACGCCCTTTGGTTCTAGTATCTCGAGCAGTTTGCACATCAAAAGCAGTTCTGTGTTCAAAGAGGTTAGTATGTTTTTAGAATAAAGTTGTCTATCGTCCAAAACACATATTCACCTAAATCTCTTTCATCCGAACTGCTTGAAATCGGTAGTTTTAAAATAATCTTTAAGCTTAGGTTCTGAACTTTAAGAGGGAATAACCAGAGAAAACCGGAAAGATTTCATTTTTAAATCAAACTTTAAACGTATTGACTCTTTTCCACAAAAAATTATAAATTGATTTGGAAAGATTGTTTTTTTTTATATAGTAAAGGTAAAGGTAAAATGTGATATTTCTCATTGTTCTTTTTTGTTATTTTTTGTTGTGATACACAAAATAATTGTATGTTATTTTAAAGTTTAAAACTACTATTATGTAATGATATTATTTTTCTTACTCTATTATATATTATTTTGAACTCTATTATATGTTTATTTATAAAAGGCAGTATAGCCGTTTATGTATTTAAAATAAAATAAAAAAATAAAAATAAAATAAAAAGTAAGTTTAAAACTTTGACAAAAAATGATTATTTTTAGTAGGTATAATAAGGTTACACCATAGGTAGTTGGCAGATTTGTTAAATTTTCATAAAAAAATTTATTATACAATCCCAGATGCATGCACACAGCATCCCAGATGACATAGGCCCTGAGCGAAATCATTTTCCTCAGGGCCTCCTGTGTGGAGTTAACGTAAAAAATTTTTTTTTTTTTTCAATTTAGGAGGCGGGAATGGGTACCGCCGCCCCGGGAACCTTTATTGGATAACCAACACCTCTGCCATAGGTCACCCCAAGTGGTTCGCTACGTTTGGTGATTTAGCAGGGGTGTCCGGGTTCATGGGGTGAGGTTTGTCTAGGTCTTGGGGGCGGATGACCAAGACACACTGAACCCCAGATTCCTACCCACCCCTTTAACCCTTTTCCTTCCCAGAACTCTCCTCTCCTTCCTTTCCTTAAAAAAATCCTCCATACAGCATCCCCTAAATGACATACGCCCTGAGGGAAATTATTTTCCCCAGTGCCTCCTGTGTGGAGATCATGTAAAAAAAAAAATATATATATATATCAAATCATGTAATCATGCAGCAAAATAAATTAAGAAAATATCTGGGAAAGCTAAATTTCAGAATTTTAATTTTAGTTTAAATAAAATCATTAAAAATAAGGTCCCCGGACGTGTTTTGTGACGAAAATACTTCAGTTTGTCTATTTATTTACGGTCTTAATATATTTAAAAAAGGCCCTTAAGAAATCAATGGCGACATGTTTGCTCCTCCCCAGGCAATAATAACGTATTCGATTAAAAATTGATATAGTGCATAGTAAATTGTTTTGATTGGATTCAACTTAAGAAAGAGTCAAAATGTTTAATTTTGTATGTTGATTTTGTTTGTTTGCTATAGTGATAATATGTTTTTTCCACTTTAAATTACTATTAAAATAATATTTGACCTTAGTCACCTTTTCTAAATCATATACATTAACATTTCTCAGTGATCAAACACATATTTTAATTAAACAAATAAAAAATTAAGATTCGTCTACAACTCTGTTGTTCAGATAAGCCGCCTGATTATTATAAAGTCTCCAAATTTAAATCCCAGAAATTATGTCAACCCTTCGTAACTATTGATTTTCCTACAAGCTCAGTATTTACACATTTTTTTAATGCATATTGTTCCAATATTAAAATGTCCCTCCATCTAGTAGTCAATCATCCCCTTTGCATGGTTTAATAGCATTACCATCCCCTTCGTCTAACCCTTACACAGGTATCGACATGACGTCGACCTACCCCGTTTGACTCCTCGTCAAAACAGTCGTTAGTGAGGTGGCGCGTTGTTGACTTCTGCCATCCAGAAGAATTTTCCACCCCACTGAACTAAAAAGGGTTACAATTTGTACTAAGAATAAACAAGCCTTTAAATTTTGAAAATATGTACAAATTTAAAGCCTTTTATTCATTTACTTACTCATTCTCAAAATTATGAAATAAAAAACAAATCATGAAACACCCGTCTCACGATTTATTTTGACTTTAAATTATTAAGTCAAAACAAATCGTCCATGCAACCGTAATGGGTCGTAAGTCACCACATAAATGTAAAAATGCTTTTTATTATTTTTCCTGTCTACTTGGTGATAACACATAGTCCAGCAAAGCATCATTGCCTAAAAAAAACGTTTGATCTCTGTTTTTACGATTAACAAACATGTCTTATCCCACTTGGGTTAAATTCGTTTAGTTGCAATACGTCGTAGGCGACACTGGGTACGATACGACATATATTATTTATTTTTTATTACTAGGTAGTTCCCGGCATGCGTTGCAATGCCATATTCAAAGGAATAATTGTTTCTCCCTGAATCACCTTTCACGTGCGTCCCCGTTCCCCTTCCGCGTCCCCTTACTAGCTTGCTTTATAAATTATAGCCTACATGTTATTCAGATGTATAAACTATATTATTGTAAACAAAAAACATCCATTCAAACTTTGGCGTTTATAATATTAGTATATCGTATCCACGGAGGCAATAGCTTGTAGCTGGAAGTGTACTGTACATTGTTTCATTATAGATATTTAACTATCGGCAACAATACTAAGGTTACATACATGGATTATATATGTTATATTAATGGGGTATTATAGTCTAGGCAAAAAAAATTCTTCATATTTAGATATTTTAGATATTCAAAAATATATTCTTAAAAGGATTTTTGAAAGATTGAATTATTTTAAAAGTTATAGCCATTTTAGTTTGACCGGTTTAGATGAAATCTAACGAGAATCTAAATAGAGCAAAATTTTAAGCGCGCGTTTCTCAAACTACTTTTTTCGAGACGGTTGACACGATATCTCAAGTTCTACCAAACCAATTAACTTGAAATTTGGTATGTTTTCTACACATTACTCTATCGCGCTAACTAAAACTATAACACAATATCAATTTATACTATTTAAAAAAAAATCGGAAAAGTAAAAAAAAACTGGTAAATAGGTGCATTTTTATTTCAGACAACCGCCATTTTGCGATTTTTTTTTTTTAATTTTCCTTATTTAGGGCTACAGCGGCATTTGTTTGGATTAAGAATTAATTTGGTTAATTTTTTTCAAATTACTAGGAGGGTTGCAATCGTATCAACCAGGGCGCGCCATTTATTTGAGACCCCCACTTCAAAACCCTGTAACTTTTCGAATTTTTAATTTTTTCGTTTGATTGTTTTTTAATGTTTAATAAATATTTTGTAAAATAATGGCTTTTAAAAATATAATTGTTTTTTATTTATTATATCTGAAAAAATACCAACAATTCATGCTTCTAGACTAGAATACCCCCTTAAGTCAATTACAACGCAAAAGTAGAAAACAATAAGTTGTATTTTGTTCGGTGTCATATAATTGTAAGTATTTTAATAATAAAATACTTAACGCAAAAGTAGAAAACAATAAGTTGTATTTTGTTATATATGACACCGAACAAAATACAACTTATTGTTTTCTACTTTTGCGTTGTGATTGACTTAAGGGGGTCGGTGTCATATAATTGTAAGTATTTTACAAATATGAAACTATTTTATTACTATCATAAAAATCTGCTGCATTATGCAGTTGGATATTATAGTGATTAATTTATGTGGTGTTATGCCGTGTTGCGATTCCTTCTTCTTTAGCCATCGTTTCGGACAGTATTACATTGTCAATCATCAGAGCAGATGTAAAATCGAAACGTTGGCTAAAAAAGTAGGTAGAAATAAATCACTTGAATACTTTTGGCCCTGAGAATCTCAAATCGTACCAGTTGAGTGTTAGTAAACTTAGGGCCGGTTTTAAAACCACCCATTCGTTACACTTGATAACATTTTGAACAATATTCGGCGATAGACCGAATGTTTGCTAAAAATAGTATCAAGCTCAACGAACGGATGGTTATAAAACCGACCGTTATTGTTGACATTATCAAAAATACTCCACTGTAGATTTTAAAAATTAATATAAAAAAGAAAGCACAAAAATAAATAATCATCATAGGTGTTAACTGCATTCCACGGAAAGATTTCTCGAAATTTCAATGACAGCCAGTTGCTAATAAGGATAAAGTTTTTAAGAAATAAAATTTTATTGATTTTATAAAGTTAATCAATTTATTTTCAATTAATTAAATAACTAATGTTATGCAATTTACAATAATTTCAAAACTAAGAAGTAAGATTAAGGACGTGGCGTCTCAAAATATTTGAACAATTCTTCAAATATTTTAAGTTAATTTTCACGTTCCGTGTAAGTTCTATGATAATGTCAATTAATATAATACTCTTTTATATAATATGAAGTCCCCGGGGATGTCCGGGCTTTACACAGAGTTTTTTGTAATCAGATTAAGACAGTAGCCTTCCTTTGCATAGAGATCAAATCGACACAGCCCGCTTGCCAGCAGGCTCGTCCACCAAACACAGACATTCTCCTTTATGTATTACATATTTCAACCAATTTACATAAATTAATCACTCTATCTATTGGTGAAAATTGCATGAAAATCCGTTTAGTAGTTTTTGAGTTTATCGCAAACAGACAGACAGGAAGACGCAGCGGAGGACTTTGATTTATAATATGTAAAGATGGACGCTGCCAGTTAGTACTATTAATGTAATTATTAGAAATAACTGACATCCTATTAACGGTTTTATAAAGCAGTAAGCGTAAAATCAAGTTCTTCGATAGTAAACATTTAGAATGAAATACCGTCGGTCGGGTGGAAAAGGGTTGTATATATTATGAACATGACGTGGAGAGATAATAAAATATTTAGCCTAAAAGTGCCCTACGAAATAATAAAAAACCGATAAGAGCTGAGCACATCGGATAGAATTAATAAAAGGCCACTAAGTGCATTCGGTAGTAAAATTATATCATACAATGGCGATGTAATTTATTAAAAGATATCTTCGTTGCGCCTGAAAAAACGGCTAATAATTTGAACGATCTCGCAAATCTATTTATTCTAGTAAATTTCCAAAATTCTCTTTAAAAAATCTACTAATTATGATTTTTTTTTTAAATGATTTCATGCCACAATAAATTATAAATTTTTTTGTACGCAAGCAAAAACTTGTATTGATTTAAACTTGTATTGTACTTACTTGTATTGTACTTACTTGTATTGTACTTACTTATATCTTCCAAATTATTTTTTACGTCTGAAACCTCACAAGAATCCCAGCTGCTCCCGTCTGGAGCCAGTGAGACAATGGCATTCCCAATTGGGATGGATGGGTAAGCTGGAGGTAGTGGGGAGGGGAAGGAGATGAGGAAGAGAAAGGCGGTAAATTATCTAGCTATTCAGATCTGGTCACCAAATACGGATAAAGCCATGTTTAAAATGTCGATATCATTTGTACATTCCTTTGCTAAACTATGTAGTAGTGGAATTGGCGAGTTCGCTTCATAGTTTGCTTGTGAACGGTGATATTGAAATAGGTTCTTATGCCTAGTGTATCGAATTGGTACTCTTTTGGTGACTAGAATCAGAAGTTCGTAACAGTTGAGATCTGCAATTACTTGGTGAATATTTTTGCAGTTGAAAGGATTTTTTACTAAAGAATTATCTACCCACTTTTTACCATGCAATAATTTCTAAAGGTTTTATTGAAAAATGCATATGACCAAAAGTAACATGAATAGATGTCATGAGTAACAAAGTAGCGATGGCAACCTCTTCTTCCAAAAATTCTATTGAAGAAGAAGTAAATTTAGTGATCGTCTCTTTTATATGTCTACGTGTACAATTTATGTATTTACATACGTCAGAATCAAAGATAGTGGAAATATGTTATCAATTGATAACAAATTTCATTCATAAGTGCTTATCATTTTATCTTATGACCACCCAATCAGAAGCATCATCAATTTAAAAATTATTAACGACGTACAAGTAACGACGGGACGTGATATGAAATAATACTTTTAGAGTAGCGACTAACTGAACGGAATGACAAGGGAAGAGGTAATAAGGTTACCATAATAGCAAATAAACATATGTGACATTGAAATAAATCCAATTACTTTTCTTTATTCTCTGACTAATGCCATGTTCATGGTTTTCATTTTTTGAAGTGAAACTTCCTTAGCCCCGTTAGCGATTCTGAATTCGGATGAAACGGAAATCACGCGTACAGCACCTGCGAAGCATTATACTCCTATCAAAGCTCCTATTGGTTGAGATATAAACCGGAAACGACGCGAGGTCTGCGCTCATTGGCCTGCTCACTGCGCTGTGACTATGACCTCACTTTTCAAGTCTCCTTTATTCTTCATAGTTTGAGATTGTCTTGGTAAAGTTTCGTTTCTACCGCATGTTAACTGCACTCGAATTTTTTTCAATATAAGAAATACCACTAAAGCGGAAGCCACTAACTCGAAAAATTCTACCGCCAAAACCGCTAAAGAAAAAACCTCTAAAGTGAAAACAACTAAAGTGAAAACCACTTAAATGAAAACCACTTATGTGAAAGCCACTATCGTAAAAACCACTAAAGTAAAAGTCACTATCGTAAAAACCACTAAAATAAAAGCCAAAAATAGGAAACCACTAGTGTTAAAATCATTAAACTATTAACCGATAAAGTAAATACCACCACACTGAAAACCACTAAAGTAAAACCCCTATAAAGAAGAACCCTAAAGCGAAAACCACATAACTGAAAACCAC
This sequence comes from Limnephilus rhombicus, assembly GCA_929108145.2. NCBI lineage: Eukaryota > Metazoa > Arthropoda > Insecta > Trichoptera > Limnephilidae > Limnephilus > Limnephilus rhombicus. Next base: position 23,144,595 of record OV815295.1, on the reverse strand, counting down.
TAAAATAAACACCCCTAAAGTGAAAACTACAAAAGTAAAATTATTCCAGACCCTATCTAGATAGTATTTAGTTCGGGTTTGAATCTTGCAATCATACATAAAGATAGCAGCCAATAAAATATGCGTTAATAAAATGAAAATAATGTGGGTGGTTCTTAGTCGAAGTACCTTAGTGGTTCTAATCGATACCTTGGCGCAGTAAACAGCGCCTTCACCCGGAAAGCGAGAGATCCTGAGTTCAAGTCCCAGAGGTGCCAATATCTTTTTCGGATATTTCTGTTTCCAGATTTTTGATTGAGTTTCGCTCACAGTGTCTTCATTTAATGAAATATTTCAATTTGAGGTTTTACTTATAAAGCTCAAATAAAAACTATAAGCTGAAAATTACTAAAGGATAAACCACTAACTAAAAGCACGAATTTTAATATATACCGAAGTATACCAAAAATATGCTACACAAGTAAAAATTTAAAAAAAAATTAGCTTATTAACAATTATGTAAATACAATAATAATACAAAAAACATAATTTGAAAATGTGAGATATTTCCGGAATAGTTTCCGGCCTTCCAGTTTTAACGTTTGTTCATTATAACTACCATTGAATTAATGGTAGTTATGCATAACAAGTAATTAATGCGTACCAACGGTATGACTGGTATTTTCGGTCAAGGTAATTTAAGTATGGTTATGAGTGATAATTCATTATGAACACTGAACACCTCTTATTAGAAATCTTTTGAATTTATCCAGATGATTGTTTTAATAAATTATTATTTTTATTAATGTAAATGTGCACAAAACATTCATGACGATAGATGGTAAAATTTCTTAGGTAGAATTTGAATTTGCCGGAAATGTGAAAAATACTAATAAATTTATTGTTTTAGTGTCCGCCATGGAAAAACTATTACCCCCAGCTAAAAAACGTGTTTTAAATCTAACACAACTGATAAACAATCATTTTTATACATATGGTAAATAAAATACGGTGAATAAATAAGTTGTTTACAATTTCAAGACTTTTATTAGTAAGGCCCTTAGATTCTTATGATTTCCCGACCTTCCCCTTGCTCATCTCCTTCCCATGCACCCTTCCAACAGCCTCATAACATACCCAAAATGGGGATGCCATAGCTTCGTTGGTTCCGACCAGTTGAGATTTATGTGCGTTGTTCACGCATAAAAAAGTAAGGTAAATTCTTTGTCTACGTTTACTTCTTAACACACATAATTTATAATACATGGTTTCAACCTATTACAAGAAAAAAATATTTATGTCGGGGGAGATGGTGAAGTACGAATCAAAGTAACATTTTTTCAATATACATAAAAAATTCGTTTTTTTAAATTGTTTTGACGACATCATTGATCTTACTACTAAAATGTGACGTTTCCCGTAAGTTTCCATTTCAACCTAAACACGCATAAATTATTTAAATAATAACTTTTTTGAATGGTTTTCCATCTACCCCGAGGTAAGCATTTGTTTGTCAAACTAATTAAGTTGAATCGAAGCATTATAATCGATGTAAATATTTGTTTATCGTACTAATTAAGTTAAATCGAAGTGTTATAATCGCCGTAAATATTTGTTTGTCGTACCTACTAATTAAGTTAAATCGAAGTGTTATAATCGACATAAATATTTGTTTGTCGTACTAATTAAGTGGAATCGAAGTATTATAATCGATGTAAATATTTGTTTGTCCTACTAATTAAGCTGAATCGAAGTGTTATAATCGACATACATATTTGTTTGTCGTACTAATTAAGTGGAATCGATGTTTAATAATCGACATAAATATTTGTTTGTCATAGATACTAATTAAGTGGAATCGAAGTAATCGACGTAAGTATTTGTTTTTCGTACTAATTAAGTTGAATCGAAGTATTATAATCTACGTAAATATTTGTTTGTCGTACTAATTAAGTTGAATCGAAGTATTATTATCGATGTAAATATTTGTTTGTCGTACTAATTAAGTGGAATCTAAGTGTTTGTAATCGACATAAATATTTGTTTGTCATACTAATTATGTGTAATCGAAGTGTTACAATCGGCGTACATATTATTTGTTTGTGAAGTGTTATTTTAATACTTTAGTAGTTTTTAGAAATAAGCTTAGCTAAGCTTAGGCTTAAAAGTTTTTTTGCGATTTGGGAGGCGGGTATGGGTACCGTCGCCTCGGAACTCGGAAACCATAACCAAAACTCCTGCCGTAGGTCACCCAAGTGGTTCGCTTCGTTTTGTGACTAAGCAAGGGTTCACGGGTTCATGGGGCGAGATTTAGCTAGGTCCTACCTAGTCCTACCTAGTCCACCTACTGAATGGCGGGCCGGATCGGAAAGTCTGGTCGAGGGAGAGCTTTTGACCTCTCCAGCAGGGCTCTTTCGAAACATCGCCTCGCACCGCAGTGGGACGGATTGGATTTATTCGTCATCACTCCTGTACACACTGACCCCTAGATTTCTACCCACTCCACATACCTTTTCCATCCCAGAACTTCTCCTCATTCTTTTCCCTAAAAATAACCTCAATACAGTAACCCCAAAGACGATATACGCCCTAAGCAATTTTTTTCTTCAGGTAATGGTTTGTGTGGAGAGATCGTAAAAAAATTGGTAAAATATGTTTTGTTATTTTATTCTATTAAGTATATATCTGACCATATTTGACATTTTGTTTGCGATTTTCCTTTGTTCAACTGCAGATTTATGTTATCAAACCAAAAATTTACCTTGTGAAATTAGAAATTCCGTTGGAAAAAACCTGGGTCCAAGATTATCTGTTGAGAGATACGATAAAACTGTTTTTAAAAATAGCAGAAAACTCATACAAAAGCTACAACAAAAACCGCTAATGCATTTCATCGCAAACGCAGTGCTGACATTTGATTTTTTGGTGAAAATAAATAACATTTTTGGGGATTTTCAGTCAAATCCCTGGAAATTCCCGGTGGCCTGTGGGTTATTCGTGTTCATGTCACCTGTCCTTCATAGTGCCTATCAACTACAAAAGTGTCAACACCATTTTTTCCGCTGTAAATGACTTAATTAAATTTGCAATTAGCAACTACCAGCTTCACAGGAGACGGTTCTATAAATAAGTAATTATAAACATGAACCGATTTTCTTGGCGGCCATGAAAATTGTATAATTTACATAGCGGAAATAGGAAACGTCGTAGTATCAACGTAAAACGCAATATTAATCAGGAAGTTCCGTTGGTCAGTCCATTGTTTTGATTTCTAGGTTAGAATGAGAAATACTTTGTGACCTGAATAAATTAAATATTACACATTAATTTTCTTATAATCTCATTATTCACAACATTATTTAAAATAAGCTAATTTCACAGAAATTCAACTATAACATTGTCATCAAATGATATTTTGTTTTTTTGAGTGTTAAACTGCGGTTCTAGGGGGTTTTCAGCTTTTCTTCAAATAGAAATTAGTTGACAAGTTTAACAACAGCTCGCTTGCTTTAATTTAAAATAATAAATAGTGTGTCAGGGTATTTATATAAGAAAATAGTCGTTAGGCGTTGTTCAGTTTATTTCTCTTATATAGGGTTCACAGCTTATAGTAAAAATAGAGTACAGAACACTTAGCGTAATACCAACATAGGACCCTTAGTTGGGTTAAGGTTTCCCGGCAAGTAATGTCCACTAGGGCGCTGTTACTTGAATTCCCAAGGAGGACCCAGAGGGCTCTCTCTACTTGGTGTTGGTTTTGTTAACTGAGCACTGACCACTAGGATGATGTTGCTTAGTTCAACCAGGAGTCCGGCTAGACTGATTTCAAATAGGCCTGCACTGTATTATATACCCCTTAGGGCAGGGTAGTGCCGGCGCGACGAAGGGGAGGGGGTAGCTCGGCCAATGGGGTGTCTTCGCGTCCGGGTGGCGAGGCGAAAGTTGCCGAGCGAGACGGCGCTATGCGTGTGAGGGAGAAAGTGTTCGGATCCGTGCGTCGCGTCGGACCGAATACCAAGCGCTACAATAGTAGATTTGCGGCACGTCCCAGATTGGAAGATATTCTCAGTATCGCCTTGATGTAAGACTCACCATTCGGAATTGAAACGTTGCTTGAAACCCCGATACAGGCGAACCCTAGTGGAGTTAATAAACACTTTTTTTTTACATTAACTCCACACACGAGGCCCCGAGGAAAATAATTTCCCTATGTCATCTGGGATGCTGTGTGGAGGGTCTTTTTGAGGAGAGGAAGCAATGAACATTGGTCTTGAAGAGACCCATGTTGTAGGAAGGAGGAAACACAGAGGCCGGCAAATCATTCCACAGCCGAGCTGTTGAACACAAGAACGAGTCGAAGAAACGACCTGTTCTCATGTGACAAATGTCAACTGTGTACAAATGTTGGGCACGCGTTTGGCGTGTTTTCCGACTATGCACCGGTGCCGAAGGGATCAATGATGCTAGTTCCTCGGAGCATCTTCCATTGTAATACCGGTAGAACAAGGATAGCATTCCCACCCGACGCCTATGCTCTAAAGATTGCAATCCGTCTGTTAAGATGGGAGAATCTATCAAACGGACCGCCCGTTTCTGCACAGAGTCGAGGGCATTTTTCAGGTATTTTGGAGCTCCAGACCAGAGGTGGCTACCATCTGCGGGCCCTGTACAGTACGCCCAGTTTTTGAGAGGCTAACTTTACTCTGGCTTCAATGGAGCCCCCATACCTGAGCTGGTCACTTAGGGTTACACTAAGCATATCAATGGAGGGCCTGTTCGGAAGATTGCTTCCGTTGAAAGATACTAGATCTTCATTTCGATCCCTTTTAGACGTAATCAGACAAGATTGGGTCTTTGAAACATTAAATTCAATGAGATTATTTTTACCTCAATTTAGTAACCGTCCATTCTTTGCTTCAAAGCCCTACGATCTGTTGGAGTTTGTGAGCCCTTTGTGGGCTTGTCAAACAAAAAGCTATCATGAACTGTACTGTCATCCGCGTAACAATGAATTGGTGCACATGACAAAAGGTCGTTGATGTGCAACAAAAACAAAGTCGGAGACAGAACCGATCCCTGCGGGACGCCAGCATTTATCGAATGTGAGGAAGAGGTGAAACCATCGGCTACCGTCTGAATCGACCACTCCCTCAAGAAGTCGGCAATCCACGTACACAAGGATGCGGGAAGTCCGTAAGAAGGCAGTTTGTTGACAATTCCTCGGTGCCAAACCCGGTCAAAGGCCTTGGAAATGTCCAGTGCAACCGTTTGGGTCTCACCGAAACGTTCCAGGCATCGCCCCCAAGAACCACAAATAAGATGGTAAAGTTTCCTCCGCTTGCTGCTAAATTTGCCCAAATTATTGAAATAGCATCTCGTTTGAACATAATATATGTATAATAAGTACAAGAACCAACTACGTATTTACATCGGGGGACAAGTACAGAATAGTTCTTAGTACATGGGTATTCAATTTTTTTTTTGAAACAGAACTTGCAAATGCTATTTCATACTAACAAACAAAAACGATATTTTGAAAAGGGATTTTTTTAACTTTGATTAAAGAAAAATGTAACTTTAGTACATCAAAAATGTAACTTAAGTTGTATTTTGTAGTAATTAAATTGAAAAAAATTCCTCACTTATTCGAATGAGAATTATTTAGTATACTCCTTAATACTAAATAAATAATAATAATTAGTTTTAAAATAAAATTGTTCAGAAAACAATACAGGCAACCTATCAAAATAATACATTTTATACGTACTTAGCACGATAGAAGACTTTAAAAACCATAAAAAGTAAAGCGCCTGCTTTATGCCTAACCCTCGAGTAAGACGGCCGGCGTAGTCCAGCGGTAAGGCTACTCCTAAGGTCGAGGGATCGAATCCCGGTATGGCAAATAAATTTAATTTCATTAATTTATGTTATGTCACAATTTATTCATTTAAAAATAATATATAGTATATTTGCGGCACGTTCCAGAGTGGAAGATACTCTCAGTATCGCCCTGGTGTAAGACCATCATTCAGAATTGAAACGTTGCTTGAAATGGCTTTAGCCGTGTTTGGTAACCAGATCTGAATAGCCAGATACTTCCCCACCTTCCTCTTCCCTATCTCCTTCCCCTCCCCACTACCTTCAGCCTCACAACATGCCCCAATTGGGAATGCCGTAGTCCCACTGGCTCCAGACGGGAGCAGTTGGGATTCTTGGGCGGTATTCATGTAAAAAAAAAGAAACGAAGACGGCCTAATTTGGTGGTGTGAATAAGTTGATATAGTCCAATCCAAACAGAACTTAAATAAAATGGTTTACAGTAATTCCCCGAGGATACGACGTTGGTGGCTCTTCCGTTAATGAGATCAATGGGATAAGATCGGAGTGTTGAAAAAATGACAAGTGATCGATATCTTTTTGCATTATCAGATGTCTGATCGTCATTTGAAATTCTTGTAGTAGTATCAGATTCTATGCCTCAATCAGTTCAAGGAATTCAGTTAAGTTTGCGGTGGTAAATGCTGTAGTGTCATCGATCTCACTGTCGTGAGAAATGTATATATTCGCGTGTGTATATGTGTGATTGCCACCAAAAGTCGATAAAACGCATTGTCCTAGACAACGAGACTATTTGTAGAGTTTTAGCTCGATCGGACGTTAGGAAGTTGGTTAATTTCCACTTTCAAGATTCCACCTCATTCAAGTATTCAATCAATCAAGAAAAAAAACTATTACGTCGGTTAATATGTCTTAATTCAATAATTGATTTCTTCTCGAATCATTAGATCGGCCTTCATCAGATCAGCGTCTTCAATTAACATTCGCAGTTCAACCACTTCAGTTTCCCTAACAGATTTTTGGTTTTGAAAATTTATTCAGTTGCTCGGTTTACATTTAAATAAATTTCTTTGATAACAGTTCTCAAACAGTCAAGTTCCTGGTCAAATGTTCAGTAATTCTAATCATCATGGTCTTTTGTAAGGTGTAACTAGGTATTATGTTTCGAATTCTATTTAGTCGCTAGGTCATCATTCGAATAGATTTCTTCTTGTAACATTGAACGGCCACTATCAGTTTCAAGCATAGATCTTAAAAACCGGGAGAGATATGCCAAGTCATGGGCATGAACGTGTACCGACTATCGCCGAATTACAACCAAACTGCAAAGATTAAAAAATTCCTGGGAAACGTATGCAAATGTGGGACCCTGTGTTTGCAGTTGTAAAGAACGATGTTGGCAACACTTTTGAGCGTGCGGTTTCAAACTAATAATCGGATCATGGCCCACCTCTCTTGTTTCTATGGTTCAATTCAAAGCCATCATACTGTCATCGTTCTTGATTCATCAGTCTTGAATCGTCGTATTTAGTTTCATAAGCAGCCTTTTGAATAATTCTGAACTTCAAGTATCAATTAAGAGTTTTTCTCGTCTTCTTACGATTACCTTTTCCTCAAACACGACTCTAATACAAATCGACTTATCTCATTGTATGACTTAATGTATCTATAGTATGTGTACCAATGACTTGTTACAGTTAGCTAGTCTGCATTAAAACAACGGCCAGCTCTTGTGGATCGTAGATTGCTTGATAGACGGATGAATTAATTTTGTAGGCCAGCCACTGGTCGCCAATGGGTCAGTGGTGATGTAAGTACATGGTAATAATTTATAGTATATCCTTTATATTACCGAGAAGTACACAAGTGTGAGATCATAATCACGCACGTAATATTTTTTATTGTTATTATTATCACGCATATGACTATTCATGTCGATGCACCGTGACTGCTAATGTGGGGGTTATTGACAAGGAGTTTTTATTCCACACATGCAACTAGATTGATTCTAGATCTAGAAATGTAGGCCTTTAGAACTATTCTCAAGGACTTGCGTTTGGTTACCTTTGTGAATGCGCGTTCATTTATTTTAATAAATTTTAAGAGCTGGCTTGGAAAACCTGGAAAACCTGGAAAATGGAAAACCTGGAAAAGCAATGATGTTATATATAATATATGGACTCGCCATTGTCAAGATATGCTTACTCGCATATACTGAGACGAACACGTTGCTCGCCAAGTTGAAAACAGGCCACTTGCATCAAATTTTAAAAAAAAATCCTGTTTAGGCAAAAAATATTGTAAGACATTCTGTATTTTTTAATCGTATTTTTGAAACCCTTGCGATTTTTTGAAAATTTCAATCCCAAAAATCAGACGATTTTTTATAAACCGGAAAGACGGAACATAATTTTATGGGTGCGAAAAAACGATAATTACATAGCTGAAAATCATTTAAAAAAAACGTTTTCCACACGAATGGCACAGGAGAATACCGAGGCATACCAAAAATATTACATCTCATAAATATTTTTTTCCTTGATCCATCTTATTGATCATAAACCATTACAATGTTCAACGTCCATATATGACTAAATCCAATGTAATATACTTATACATGTAAATTATAATAATTATAAGAACATTATAAACTTTGATTTTGTTAAAATCAACACCATTTCCATTACACCACTAAAACAGGTACAGAAGGCATAAAATGTACGAGGTTCTCTTCGTAAGATCTGTCAAAATGTCAAATCAAATGATAAATTCGCAGAGAATAAACAATACATCTAGTGAATGTTAAATGTGAAATTAAAAAATTCGCCTGAAATCAAAGTTTTGTAATATAAAAAAAAATCAGTGTGGAATTTTACAAAATAAATAGAACATTATCGAAGACGGCACATTTTCATGTAGTGACGCCACGGGCCCAAATAATTGATTAATTTATTAAAAAAAATAAAACTGTACATTTCTAAAAAATTTTAGTAACATTTTCGTAATCTAAATAAAAAAATCTATCCACACGATTTTTTCCAAGTCGTAATGAAATCCATGCAGGTGGCCTATTGGAACTGGACGGAGATAGCGAAGCCGTCACAGGGGTCCAGAGCTTCTCCGTGCGGCGCAGAACCGTGGGGAGTTGATACACCTGGTTCATTGGGGCAATGGCAGGTAATCTGGAAAACTCGAAGCCAGGGAGGCGAAGACCAGGATGATGGCGTTAGTGTGAATGGGGATCATTGGGGAAACGGTTTAAAAGATATTGTTTTAAGGATTTAAAGGCATTTAATAAAACGTGGTTGATAAAAATTTTGGTTGTACTGTCAAGCAGCTAAAAAAATTCGAGTGTAGTTTACATGCGGTAGGAGCGAAACTTTGCCAAAACAATCTCAACCATTACTTGAAAAGTGAAGTGGTAATCCATGCAACCAATGAGCGCAGACCTAGCGCAATTTCCGTTTCATATCTCAACCAATAAACCTTTAAAGTGACATCATAATCAAAGCGAACAATGAGCGCAGTTGATGCGTCGCAGGTGCAGTATTATAAAATTAAGTTTTATACTTAGTAATTACTATGTAAAACCTAAAAGTATATTAGTATTAAGTAAATGGGAAAAATGAGAGATTTCTTACAATCAAACTGATTGATCAGTTTTGTAAGATTTTTGAAACATAAATATTGTAAAAATAAAAAATAAAACTGAATAAACATACTTACAAAAAAAAAAAAGTAATCGTAATTTCCGCTTCATCCTAAATCCAAATCACAGAGGGGCTATAAAAGTTTCACTTTAAAAATAATTGAGAAACAGAAATTAAGTTATTCGAAAAAAAGGGAAGATTTAAAGAGTTGTTAAAAACCTCAACTTAATTCAGATTGTTTTCCAATTAACGTATCTATTGTATGTATCTCAAATAAGTGTTATTATTTTTTTTTACATTAGCTCCACACAGGAGCCTTACTTGTTGACCGTGTTGGCAAAAAACGCCAACTTACCATAGATGAAGAATTTAGTCAATATCGTATTGTCTTACGGATTTATCGATCGCCCTTTCCAAACTTGATGCTATTGGAGTTGCGGTCATGATCCTCAACATTGAATGAACGACTCAAGAAGATGTACTGGCAATCTTTACCGTTTGGATACAGTGAAGGCGCTGAGAGCTGACTAATGACCAAAACCCCTCTTGTTTCTTTCCGCTAGGTCACTCGTCCGCCTTGTTCCCTTTTTACATAGCGTCACACTAGTTTCCTTCAGATCATAAACTTCATTAATTGATATCTTTAATAGTTTAGTTCCAACGCACGGCCACTCCTCACTCCTGTAACGGGCAGGCAGTTAGTGCAAAAACTGTTAAGTGAGGTGGTAACCTTCTGAAACTCCAGATTGGATGACTAACTTATTTTCTAACTACACATTATATTGTATGTAGTTGTATGTACATGCTCAGTGCCCGCAAATCGACGCTAACCGAAATGTAATTAGTACGGTTTAAAAAAAATTACGTAAGTAACTTATTTAATTTGTTATGTAAACTGTTTGCTTTTCATTATCTACTCGTACTTCACTCGGTGCAACCTGTTCTGAGGTAGGTGAGAGAAATGTATGTAGGTGTAAATAAAAATATTTCATCGCAATGTTATTGGCAGATTAAAAAGTTTTAAATATAGATAGCTGCAGGAAAATAAGTGTGTTTATGAAGAAAAAAAGAGTATACATTTTTAGACACGTGGCTAAAAAGACGACGATGAAAATAAAATAATATAATTTGAAAATGCAGTGCAGTAGGTATGATATGAATATGCTCAAATTGTCAGACAGAAGAACTTTCACTAACTTGGTATTTCTGTATAAAATTCTAAATGATTTAGTTGACAGTCCGGTATTGTTCGAATTGATAAGCTTCCGGATTCCACTACGTAATACTAGAAGTCAGGATTTATTTCAGTGCAGTATTTCTGGAACTAACTACCATATGTATTCCTCCTTACCCAGAATACTAATGGAGGGAAACAATTACACCAAGTCAGTGGACATCTTCAATTTATCTTTAAACAAATATAAAATATTGTTACGAAGGCAGTTCAGTTATGTACAATAAATACTGTATATTTCTTACTATTCATATGTAAAAGCACCGAAAAAGGGCGTTAATAAATAAATAAATAATTGGCAAAGCAAGGAAACGGGTGCGCGGCCCGTTACATACAAATCTTAATTTTGAATATGAGGCCAAAATACCCAACAGACTATAAAAAAACACATTTGTAATCAAAAGGTAAATCAAATATATGTGCTTTTTTATTTATTTGTGTTTTAAATTATAAAATACAGGGCATAAATACAGGGCATAAAAATACAGGGCATTAATATTTAATGTCGGAAGTAAATTGGGCAATTCATTATCTCTATGGATAACTAAAACAAATAGCTGATTCTGACAGCTCCTAATTTAAAAACAAAGTTAATTATATTTAAACAAATTTACGTGTAATCATATTTGAAATTCATAAATCAGTGATACAGTGTACTTGGTAGTGCGTAATAATTTGAGTGGGAGAGTGTATTAACTTTATATCTTGATTCAAAAAATTTCACAAAACAAGAAATCATTGTCATTAAAAGTCACAGACAATTTATTTTTCAAATTTGTGAAAAGGTGCAAATCCGCTACGTGTAAATGTCAAGTTTTGTCTATGCAATAAAGTCACAACAATAAACAAAACATTGTTGACAGAATTAATTTTTGTAAGGGGCAATTCTGAACAAAGATTTTAGTGATGTCTAGCACTCGAAGCAAAAACCAAATTTCTGATGAAAAAATAAGCATGGACAAAATTATCGAATATATAGATAAAAAATTTGAAACCTTGAAGAGGGACATTTTTATCAAAATTGAATCTCAGACCACAGAAACAACAAAAAGCATTGAATTTATAAGTGCTCAATATGATGAAATACTAAAAAAAATTGATGTTACAAATAATTTAAACCAAGTCATACAAACTGATTTCGAAAATATTAAAAAAGATATGAATGAAAAAAATAATACAATAAAAAAACTTGAAATTAGACTGGCAGATATTGAAACCTTGTCAAAATGTAATTCTTTAGAAATAGCTGGGATTCTCCAAAAAATAAGAGAATAACCAATTGAAATCATAAGGAAGGTTGCTGCAGCAGCTGGGATAACTATAAACCATACAGATATTACTGAAGTCATCCGAGTCCCAGACAGACGAAATGGAGCTCCACCCAAACTTCTTGTCACCTTTTCCGAGAAAAGACAAAGAGATTCACTCCTCGATAAAAAGAAAGAAATAAACTATGAAGAAATTAAGGATCTGTCGACCTCTAAAATCTTCATCGGGGAAGAACTAAGCCCTTATCATAAAGAAATACTATGGAAAACAAAACAATTAGCCATAGAAAAAAAATACCAATATGTGTGGTACAAAAATGGTAAAGTTATGATTCGTAAAAAACATGAAGATAAAATAATCTACATTAAGCACCTTGATGATATGGTGAAAATAATTTAGTAAGTAATATAAAAACATAATTAATTTAGATGGCAAAAATGGATAACACAATAACAACAAACTTACCTAACTTATCATCCATAAGAAAAATTTTTAACATAATGCATCAAAACATTAGAAGTATTAATAAAAACTTTGACGAACTACAAATATTGATAAAAAGTTTAAATCTAAACTGGGATATAATTATTCTTACTGAATGTTGGTTAACTGATAAGTTCTATCCTCTACAAATCGATAAATATGTCCCTTACTCTACAATTATGAATAATACCAAAAATGATGGTGTCATCGTATATATTAAATAAGATATTGAAGCTGATGTCATAGAGATCGGTATTAATAATGCGAACTGTCTAAGGATATCAATCGGCAATGATACAAAAATACTCGCAATTTACAGATCTCCATCTACAAAAAATCTGGAGCCATTTCTAAACACCTTATCATTTGAACTGAGTTTACTAAAAAACACTAAAGATGTATTTATTATCGGTGATATAAATATTGATATCCTTGAAAATGGCCACCCAAAAAAATATGATTACATGCAGACACTTGCAAACCATGGATAAGAAAGCCTAATTGAGGAACCTACACGTGTATTTAATGATAGCAAAACTTGTATTGATCATATTTTTAGTAAAACTAATAAAAAAACTCAAGCCATTATTTATACTACCACACTGACAGACCATTACACAATAATTCTATCTATAACAAAAAATAACTCTTATGTAAACCTAAATACGAAATCACTCCTAACGAAGTCTGAAACAAATTGGGAAAATGTCAAAAGGGAGTTAACAATGAATGACTGGACCGCCCTTCTGGAAAAAGATGATACTGATACTGCTTGGAGTTATTTTGTAGAAATTATACAGCACAGTATTCTATCTAATACCAAAACCACAGATAAAAAGGTATCTCATAAAAATATTCACATTAAACCATGGATCAGTCAGAATATTATAAACTCGATCAGAAAAAGAGATGAACTGCACAGAAAAGTAAAAATCAACCCTTATGATATCCATACACTTCGATTCTACAAAAGATATCGTAATACATGTAAAAATGTAATTCGTTATGCTAAAGAAACATACTATAAAAACAAAATTGATGAATGCAAAAATGATTCCCATAAACTCTGGCAGATCATAAATGAAATTACAAATACTAAAGCCTCGCATAAAGACAAAAACATTAAAGAATTAAACATTGATGAAATTCCCACATCTTTTACGAAACACCCAGACAAACTTCTTGACTTTATAAACAACTACTTTTGCAATATAGGCTGTAACCTTGCAAATAAAATTAAACAAAATTCTACTACTGTCGAAAAAACAATGAGGAATGAAGATGTAAATCATGAAAACAGCCTCAATATAGTCAAGATAACAAGTGATGAAATAAGAAATATTATAACCTCCTTAAACACAAATACCTCATCGGGAAATGAACTGATATCAAGCAAATCAATTAAATACCTACAAAATGAGTTAATTCAACCTCTGACATACCTTGTAAATCTATCATTATCTAAAGGTGTTTTTCCCGCTTGTCTTAAAATTGCTACGATCATACCATTATATAAAAATGGTCCCAAAAATGATATTTCAAATTATTGACCAATTAGTATTTTAACTCCTCTGTCGAAAATATTGGAAAAATTAATAAAAAAACAAGTTTTTACATTTTTGGATACCAATAAAATATTATCACCTACGCAGTATGGTTTTAGAAAAAACCTGGGTACTGGTGACGCTATAGCTAATGTAACTAATACAATTATTAGAAAACTGGATGAAGGCAAAAAATGCTTAGCTGTTTTCATTGATCTTCAAAAAGCTTTCGATACAATTGATCATGAAATACTGTACTTAAAACTAAAAAAAAATGGAATAACCGAAACAACTCTAAACCTACTTAGAAGTTATTTAACTGGAAGAGAACAAATTGTACAAATTGGTAAAAGAAAGAGCAAATCTCTTCCAATTAAATTCGGGGTCCCCCAGGGAAGCGTATTAGGACCTATACTATTTCTGAAATATATAAATGACCTTATGAATCTTCCCATTAATGGAAACATAATGCGCTTTGCAGATGACACTGTTATTATATTCCACGAACAAGATTGGACAAGAACCTACAAGGAGGCGGAACATGGCCTGGCTGTACTTCAAAACTAGCTAAAAGTAAACTCCCTTACATTAAATGTTAGTAAAACTAAATATCTAACTTTCTCCAAAAACAAAAGAGGACAACCAATGAATGTGCATACCCTTAAATTACATGAATGTCAAAATACTTTTCCACAATGTTCCTGCCCGTCCCGTCTATAACCCAAACCAAAAGTATTAAATATCTTGGGATTGAAATTGATGAAAATCTACAGTGGAATTCACACATTGATCTTACCTCAAAAAAGCTAACAAAACTCATCTACTTCTTCAAAAAATTAAGAAACATCTTGTCGATGAGGGATCTAAAGAGAGTATATTATGCTTTATGCCACTCTCGATTGGAATATGGAGTAATTGGATGGGGCTCAGCAGCATCTAATCATTTAAAACAACTTAAGATAACTCAGAATTGCATTATAAAGACCATTCTAAAGGTCCCCATAAGGACGTCAACAGCAGAAATTTTTAAACAGTTTGATGTTCCAAGCATACAGAAAATCTATGCCAAAAACATTCTAGTACATCACCACAAAAATGATTCAGAGGCAGACACCTCACACGCTCATAAAACCAGAGCCAAACAAACAGACTTACTTAATATACCAAAGTGTAACTCTTCATTTGGTCAAAGAAGTTCTGCATTTTTAGCAGTAAAGTTATATAACAAACTCCCACTTAGTATCAAACAAATAAAAAAAAAATAGCTACATTAAGGACATTAAATGTTGGCTGAAGAATCTATCGGAAAATGAACTTACTAGTATACTTAAAACATTATAGAAGTTTCTGGAAAACCTTATCAAATTAATGAAGTTAAACCATAGAAGTCGCTGAAAAACTTATCCAAAGCATAGTGCCCCTCAGCACAGGATCTCCTAGTGAGGAGGACTACGAATATATTTTATATATACATCTAACTAACATGTTTCATATAAAAATGTAAAAAATATTATATAGTTACTAAAAAAAAAAAAAAGTTATTTATAAGTAAATGATAAATACCTAAAAACATGTTTTTTCTCTGTTTATTAAAGAAATAAAAAAATAATAAAAAACCATTTTAATTGCGGTAAATTTATGTTATAAATATAAATATACAAAATATCAGGGACGCCTTATAATTTAACAATTGCATTTTGTATAACTTGGACTTGTTTCAGATTGGTTATAGTAGTATTTCCCCATATTGTTAGCCCATATCTTATAATAGATTCTAACACTGACATATAAATTATTTTAAGTGTAGTGTATATAATTTTATAATCATTTCAATTGATAGGAAAAATTTTTATGTCATTTAAAAAAACAATCTACTGTAACACCAAGATGCACTTATTCCGTAACTAATTCTAAGCTTTCACATTTACTGGCTACTGGCATTATACCTAGGTCTCTTATTCAAAATTTAGGCATATTAGATTTGTCAAAGAATTTGTATATAAAAATGCAAAAATCAGTAATTTTAAATACATGTAGGATTACGAAAGATTTTTTAAATATTTATATTGAGGGATCAGTAGGATTTATAGATCAAATTAGGAATTCCACAGAGCCGAACCCTCTGATATGAAAATATCTGGAGTCGGTGAATTTATTTCCCATTTGGTATCTGGTAGGTTGACATGTTGTTTTTGTATTGTTTTGTATTTATAATACTTATATAGTGCAATTGCATAGCATGGTTTGATTCGATGATCATTTGGGGAAGTGTGTGAAAGGGTTTAGTTTTTCCTGTGGGGAAAATTTAACCCGGACATTTAAATCTGGTGCTTAAAATATTAGGGTTAAACTGAAAAATGACTTCAGTAGATAAGGCAAGTTATGTTTTCAAAATATTTATAATTAATACACAAAAGATTTCCAAAGTATCCATAATGAAGCAAAATTGAATTCTTTAAATACATACATATCAGCACTTAAAACAAAAATAAATAAAATGGCATGTATCCGTACTAGGTATTAAATATAACTTTTGATTTAATAAAAATATTATTCAGTTTAGTTTGGTATTTTGGCCTCAAATTCAAAATTAAGTTTTGTATAAAAAAAAAGTATTAGCAGTTCCTCTTAAGAATAAGAAAATCTATTTCATAAGGTCTTCAATTTCTGTTATGGTAACGTCAAGCGATAATGAACTCTAAAGTAGCATACTATAGATCCCATTATCGCATGACGTTACGATGGAATGTTATGCCAAAGGTTCGATTTGTCATATGAGAACGGGTTGTTTCTAACAACTTGGTTGTTGAACAAAGGTCTCTTATTCCTTCCTCACACGTTGTGTGATCCCAGACCTCTATTGCGCGAAACCGAAGAAACTATGCAACCCCATTTTGGGAACTACTCTGTGACTAAATGAAGTAGGAGTGGGAAAAGCCAAAATTTGGGAACTAAACATAGCTAAATTCCTTTCTATGAATTGCTATTATTATGTGCAGGACCGATCCTGTGCAGGCGCAATAGGAGCAACCCGCTGCGGGCGCCGACTTGCCAAGGAGCTAAAGTCGCAAGGAAAGAATTCGCTGAGCTGATAATAGCGCCCTTCAGGTTTTTGCTAGCACCAGGTTTTAGTTCACGGCCGGCCCTGGCTTTGTCTAGTTCCGAACCATTCATTAGTAATTTTCTCCACCCCTATCTACTTTACTTCCTATGTTTCTTTTAAATTTAGGAAATGGATCGTTTATCAGTCGCTTCATCAAAGTTTGGTAATGACCTCGGAATACAAAACATGTTTAAAACACTTTAAATAATGATGCGTGTTTTTTTTTAAATTATAATGGATAGGTATCCAAAAATAACCTACCCAAAAAATAATGAAACTAAGCACACCTGCAGTAGGGTATTTTCACTGTTTTTTCTCGAATAAGTTGCGAAAATTAAGGCATTTTTATTTATTTTGTAAGTTGACGTATAATTTTTCCGTAACGATGAGTTTGCTAAAACAATATGTACTTTTTGTTCTTGAATACGGCGCTGTTGGTGTCACGCCGAACAACCTTGGTGACAGCTGTCTTACCAGCCAGTGGCGTTTTCTACGTCATAACTACTTTGTAGGCAATTGAAACCGTTTTGGAATGCGCTGTTTTAGATCGTTTACCGAACACGGTTTCACTGTTGACAGCCGAACCGACATTAACAGGGGATAAATGAGAAATCGATATACGCTGGTAAACTGGAGGTATTTTCGTGAACGCCAAACAATTACGTAAAATATTAATAAATTGGGGATGTTTAATTGAAGTAAGTACCTACTAAGCTAAAAATCATGCATTGGCAGTCAACACTTATTTTTTGACACTTTTGGGGTTAATTAGATAATGAGATCTTTAGTCATATTTCAATTGAATGAACGGAAAGTGATTGAGTAATTTTGCATAACGAACTATATTATTTAAAAAAAAAAACGAGTGTGCTTTACTGAAGTAAAACTTCTGCTCCATCTATATGATAGGAAGAGAGAAAGAAAATGTGCGCACGCTCTGCTCTCTCTTGCTCCTACAGTGTGATACAGACAATAGGCCTGCACTATGTAACGTAACTGGCCATGAGAGAAAGAGCGAAAGAAAATGTGTGCTCGCACCTCTCTTTTGCGCCTACAGTAATATACGAAGCGTAACTCTCTCTCTTTCTATCTTCACTAACTTATATCTCCCTCTAAACTACCATTCGCCTCGCTTTTCGTAACGCTCTCGTCACACATTCACCAGCTTACTCCCCAAGTCAAGCGTGCGTAAAGAAGTTTTACTTGAAAATGTGTGTGTATTGACAGTAAACCGAAACTTATCTGATACTACGGAGGCCGTGCTAAAATGTATCAATCGTCGGTCGGAATATCTGTACCTAATCAACCGTTGACCGTGCTCGCAAATATTGATTACTGACGAGAGATGACGGATTTGGTCAATATCGTATTGATATAGGATTTTATCGATCTTCCAAGCCTTCAAAAACGTAAAATTATCCTAAAACGTTCCGGAAATTTTTAACAGTATACACGGTCAATGAAAATACTCCATTCATATAGATAGGAATGGTATGTCCGAAAATAACTCTGCCAAATTTTTGGGCTGGTTAGAGCGCGCAGAAGACGTGGTAGATATCAAAGCTATTCTATTCGATTACATGTAAAACCAGTTCATGCATCATAGACGAGCCTATTTCGCCTATCAAAGCCTAAGTATAGAGTAGATATCCAACCGGTTCGCTGTAAATGTAGAGCAATGAAATTTTAGTATTTGTATTGGAAGTATCTACAATACGTTTATGTAACGTACATTGTATTGGCAGATAGCGCAGTGGTAAAATACTTAGCTTTGGACTCAGAGGTCGCGGGTTTGAAACCCAGAAAGGGTAATTAAAAGGAAAAAAGGTAGCCGAGAAATTTGTAAAAAAAATTTTTACCATACTGTTGCTGACACTTTTGCGGCTTCCACTGCGAATACTGATAAAGTGACAACGGCATCTCAGGCTGATAAACCTTAATAAAATTGTCAAAATCGAGCTTTTGTATTCCCCATTTTTCTCCTTCAAAATTCGACCGATTTTAAAGATTTTTTACCAACTGCATTAGAAGAAAGTATACTGTGTCCGTTAGCTTTGCTTTAAAAAAATGTGTAGTTTGTATACTGAGCTTGTTTTATGAAAAGCGTTTGTGGATAGTACCTAAGCACAGCAGTCAACAGCCACAAAAACATTATTCTAGGATGGCAACACTGACATTCTAGTGTCTTCCACCGGCCGCTGTCAGAAAGGAAAAATTCTAAAATTCATTCTTGGTTATTCGTTGGTTCGGGGTGCTGTGCGTGGGGATTACTATCCTCATAGTTCTCCCTCCGGTTTGAATTTATTGTCGTATAATATAATTTATAATTCTAAATATACCTGAGTCAGATAAAAATAAAATTCAACTTATTATTTCAAAGAAACCCGTGACATTCCCTAATAACGTTGAGGATTGGTGTGTAAGTATTCGATCCCCACATTTGTTATACGTTCAAACCAGTTATAACGATTTTTGTCTTTACCTAATAATACTTATCGAAAATAGCAAACTGTACAGAAATAATACTGGTCGATATCTACATACATTAAATTAAAAATATTTAAAATACAGGGGAGATTGTGAAATAAGTTTGCATGGACAAAGCCGGGGGTTTTCTCTTAACAGATCACTGATAAAAAAATGTTTTTTTTTGCCATCTGTAACACAAATTATATAGATTTTAATCGAGCATCATATTGACCTGCTGGTCGGCAATAAGCATACAAAATGAAATTTATTTAAGCAAAGTCGGAATTTTATTTTAAAATTGAGGGGGGCGGGAGGCGGAGCGGGAACCCCCCTAATAACATGCGAGCGAAGCCGCGGGAAAAAGCTAGTTGATTCATAAATTTAAATAAGCTTACTCATTGCGATTTTTATTTATTTAAAAGAGTTTTATCTTGAATTACACTTTTTGATTGCTTGTTATTTCCCATCAATCATAGTTAAAGATAACGTATGTAATAAATGTGTCCATTAATTAGGTGACACATCACAAGAGTTACTCTGTCTAGATCGGTCGTCTTACAGTAACTAACTAACCATCAAGCCGTTTCTCCGCAGGGGTAGCCAAACAACTCGGTCTTGTTTCACACTTCTTGCCTCATTCACATTTATACATCGTCTGTATATACCCTTCAATTGTTCTGACTGTTGACATGGCCCAACTCAAGTATCTGGTTCACTTGATCGTGTCTTCCTCGGACGTCCCCGATTTCTTCTACCATTAACATCCCCGTCATTTAAACTTACCCTAACACTCCTTAGTTTGTTCTTACGCTCTATTAAGGTACCTCATCGCAAATGATGAATATTGAGAAGCGAATTGTTTTGGAAAATGGGAAGAAGTAGCGAATAAAAAGGAAGGATTGGAAAGAAATTTTTCAGTCAACTCAAGACAATTTTCGTCTGAATGGTTTTCTCGAGGGTGAATAGTGATAGATTAAAGAGTATTTTTAAAACGATTTTTTTAAATACTGTTTTTAGCATATTTTATTTTGAGCCGGTCAAATCCCATATTTCTAGGAAAAAATTGTACGCTGATGATACGGTGTATTTTGACATAGAACTAGTAAACTTAGAGTAAACTTTTCTATAAAAATTAATATCTCTGAGTTGTAAGTTTGCGTTAAAATTATCTATGATAGAAATACAGAAGAGATCCGGAAAAGAGCACTGCGGATATGTGCGCGATTTAAAGATTAATTTTTATTTTTACAGCTTTGAAAGCTATATTTGGGGATGCTGTGTAAGCTTTTGTTTTACTTTTTTTCTTCTATGAATACCTCACAAGAGTCTCAGCTGCTCCCGTCTGGAGCCAGTGAGGTTATGGCATCCCCAATTGGGGTGTGCTGTGAGGTTGAAGGTAGTGGGGAGGGAAAGGAGATGAGGAAGAGGAAGGTGGGGAAGTACCAGGCTATTTAGATCTCGTCACCAAACACGGCTAAAGCCATTTCAAGCAACGTTTCAATTTTGAATGGTGGTCTTACACCAGGGTGATACTGAGAGTATCTTCCACTCTAGAACGTGCCGCAAATACACAATATATTATTTTTAATTAATTAATTGTGAAATAATCAAATTAATCAAATAAAATTTATTTGCTCACGCCGGGATTCGGTACCGCGAGTGTTTGGGGGAAAAGATTGAGTGAACTATGTCGTAGGAAGAAAGAAACAAAGATGCCGGCAACAACACACGATAAAGAAGAAGTCATAAAAGCGACCCGTTCTCATTTTATAAATGTTAACCGAGTACAAATACGAGTAGATACTCGTATCTCTATGGTAAGAATGTAATCTGTATGGTTAGAATACTATCCTTGAGCTACAGGTATTTCAATGGAAAATGCTCCGAGGAAGTAGCGTCATTGATTCATTCGACACCGGTGCACAGTCGAAAAACATGCCAAACGCGCTCCCAAAATTTGTATACATTTGGCAATTGTTACTTAAGAACGGGTACTTTATATGACTCGTTCTTAAATTCAACAGCTCGGCTGTGGATTGATTTTCCAGCCACTGTGTTTCATCCCTCATACAGCAGGTTCACACTTTTTCCACAAAAAGACCCTAGAAGAACACTTTAGAAATTATTTCCCTCAGGGCCTGTGTGGAGTTAATAAATGTATATATTATGATAAAAAAAACTCACACCTGGTTTTTAACCCCTGATCTCTATATCCAAAGGAAATCTATCGCTCTAGCACAATTTCTTTAAATGCTTTGTCCTAAATATTCTACGTGTTTTATAAGGGTTTGGAAAATAATTGCATGGGTTCGGCCTATTACCAAAACATACTTATACATTCAGCAGTACCCGAGAAGCATACGGATGCAAGTCCAAAATTTGAAGAAATGAGTTTTTGATGCAGACTTAAAGTAAATTATCATGTTTATCAGTAGCAGAAAGATACAAGTCCTATTATGAAGAAAAAAAGGATTTTCAAAAATGTATACGGATGCAACAATTACCTTCTTCAAGGATTTTCAAAAATGTATACGGATGCAACAGCAACAACTTTCTTAGAATCAGAAAGATGTACGTGGACTTGCATCTTTATGATTTAGTTTCATTGACTTCCTCCTGCCTCCAACATTACTACGCTTTCTATGGTCGTCTTTCTCGTCACCCCAAGTGGTTTGCTACGTTTGGTGATTTAGCAGGGGTGCCCGGGTTCATGGGGTGAAGTTTGTCTAGGTCTTGGAGGCGGATGACCAAGACACACTGAACCCCAGATTCCTACCCACCCCTTAAACCCTTTTCCTTCCCAGAACTCTCCCCTCCTTCCTTTCCTTAAAAAAAACCCTCCACACAGCATCCCCTCCTGTGTGGAGCTCATGTAAAAAAAAAAAAATTTCAAACATTGATCCTTTCATAATACACCACATGTAATAACAAAATATTCCACTTCATTTTGAAGCAGAAGGACTCAAGTCCATGTTTTTGTTTGACTCAGGTCAGCGTTTTTTTAAACAATATTTTAAAGGCTTTAAATATGAAATATTTCGTTTTATTTTCTCGTTTTTAAAACAAAACTAATTGATTTAATAATTACGTTTTTTGTTATCTATCAGCGTGGATATGCAAAGAAGTTATGAGACCATTGTTACAGAAAAAAATGTTTTTTGGCTCTCCTGAACATTTACCTTTTTGAACTTGCATCCGTATACTTCTCGGGTACAGCTGAGTTTATCCCAACGATTTATTTCAATTATTCACAAAACTAGTATAACATGCAATTTATGTTTCACAAAGAACGCGTGTTTTTTAAAATCAAACTCATTTCTACATACAAACCTAAAAAATTTAACACATCAGGCACATATTAATTATGATATCATTAGCAAAAAAGACGCAACACCTATTACGCCAACGGTCAATTCAAAATAAAAATAAAATAATAAAAGGATATTACCTGATAACTTGTAGATAACTACTGTGGAACCATGACACTAATAACAACACTATATATAATGACTCACTTCACATTAACTTGCATTATATTACCTTAAATAAATAAACTATAATTTATTTTTAACTGATCAAATTTCAAATATTAGATCTAAATATTATTAATTTAAACAGCAATTGGTATTTAATGTACTAGATAATATATTGTTTTAGTTAAGCAAAAAAAATATTTAGAAAAAATCCAGACGTCTTTTTTCAATGTTTATTATGAAGAATCTATTTGAAATCTTTTTAAACTTTTATAACGTTACAAACTTTATCAAAAACAGATGATTTTAACATTTAACACTTTGGTTTGATATTTTATAAATATCGCTTATTTGAACATTGTAAATGATTTCGAGAAGTGTGAATTTAATTTATTTTTTGTCATAAAATTATTGTTATGTTTATTTTTATGTATTTTACGACGAAATGTAGGCGTTGAATTGGTAATAAATGCCGGTTTAAATATTATTATTGTTTTTATGTTTTATTTTTGCATAATTTTTGTTTTGTTGTGTTTTTCGCATTGAATTTTAAATGTGTCATTTAATGGGCGTTTCAATTGAATGTTTATGTTTATAAAGCTATATTATATTGTTTTTATTGATATTTATGAATTAATATTTTGAATGCAAAGTTGTTTAAGCATGATTATATTTACATATTTGCTCTTAACCTAGTTATACACATGCAGCGCATAGATTAAATGTTAAAATGAGAATCACACGTTGGATTTACATATTGTGGATAGTTACGTCGGTACACCGCTCACTTTCACATAAATCGTTCAAGAGCACATGTCATTGGAGCGATTTGCCAAATCTTTGGCCAATTCAGTACCACAACACGTTACTTTAACACATCAGAGAAATGTATCGAATAAAAAATAACTTTTTTTAAACGCGTATTACAACGCTCGTTCCAAATCCAAAACCTGTCACTCGAATAATTATTATAAACTCGCGGCGATTCTCGGTTGTATAGTTTCGGCTGTACGAAAGAGCGGAGGGTATATTTTTAATACGATATCGCGCGATCCCCCCTACAGACGACCATTCTCCTCCACAGGCAGGAGGCGACTGAATCATTTTGAATATACTCAGAGGACCGGTCAAAGAGAAGGGAAAATCGCGCGATAAATAAAGCTCACACACAGAAAAGCACAACCTACACAAATCTGATAAGAATCTATCCCAACGACCAAAAGGAGCTTTTTAAATTAGCGTTAAAGTAAAACGAAAGTTTTCAAGCATTCGGACTACTAGACTACGTTGATGTCCGAACAAGAGTTGTTAAAAAATAGTGTAAGTGAATGGTTTAAATTAAGCTCTGCACAAAAAAGTAAAAGCTTTCCGACTTTCTCTCTTAAAATTCTGTGAAACGAAACGCCGTTTTTTAGTAACACACAACTTGATTAAGTTTTTGAATTACTGCGGATGAACCTCTTTGGAGTGAATACAAAGAACTCACCGCTATCTGTTAACGTTGAGAGATGACAATGATAGTGAAAGTTATAAGGCACTACGCAATAGGCGCTTATTATTCACCCGGCAATGTTTCTGTTAGTATTCATTGCCATTGTTCCCCGCTACTAAATGTGGTTGAGTCGGCGAGTTAAGCAAGTTGAACTGATTTTTTAAAACAGGCTGTTGTAATTACACGTCTTTTACCTTCGGAGGTGAATCTTTGATTGAAAAACTGTGCACGTGGTTCCACGTGATTACTTTCACACGTGCAAAGCTTTCGGAAACCATAATATATTATGTAACAAATGCTTAAATTTAGATTAAAAGCGTAAGGACAAAATGAAAAATAGGAAAATACTGTTTAATGTGCTTTTTAACCCCAATTTTCAGAATTTTACAGAACACAAATTTATCATTTTTTAATTTATTTATTGTTTCTTTACACTGCAGGTACAATGTTTACAATAAAATTTGTCACCTCACTAAGACAAGCCTGTGTTGAGGTTAACAATAATTATACAGATTAACAAAAATATACAGGTATTGAAAGAACAATATTGTTGTATTTCTCACAGATTGAGATTATTGTATTTTAATTTTTAACTTTGTGAGTAAAATCTCAAATTATAATATTTAATTAAGTGAAGACAATATTAGCGAAACTCAATCGAAAATGTGGAGACAGAAAAATATATTGGCACCTCTGGGACTCGAACCTAGGGACCCTTTGCTTACATGGCAATTGCTCTACCACTGAGCTAAGATGTCGATATCAAATTCGGTCACTTTTAACTGTATCGTACTTCGACTAAGAACTACCAACATTATCTTCATTTTCTTAACGCACATACTATTTGGCTGCTATCTTTATATATGATTGCATGAATCAACCCGAACTAAATGCTATCTAGATAGTGTCTGGATACATTTTTATCCATTTTATTTTTAATATTCGACATCTATTGACTTTTCTGCAAGCCAAGGATGAATATTTATTTTTAATTTTTAACTTTAAGAGTAAAATCTCAAATTATAATATTGAATAAAATGAAGACCATATTACCGAAACTCAGTCGAAAATGTGGAGACGGAAAAATTTGAAAAATATATTGGCACCTCTGGGACTGTAAACGTCCGTCACTCTGTCCGTCCGTCGACCCCCAGATTCCGACCCACCTCTTATACATTCTCCTTCCTATAACTTCCTCTTCTTCCTTTACCTAAAAAGACCGCCACACGCATCTCCAAAGATGACAAAAGCGCAGAGGAAATTCTTTCTTAAGCTAATTTTAAAAAAGAAGATGTTAATGGTAATAGGAACAGAAATCCATTATTATTATTATTAAACATTATTATTATTATTTTTGAACTGTATTCAGTTGGAATAAATTAATTATGGAAATATTACTCCCTTACACATGTCGGAAAAAATCGATAACCCAGTCACCGGGGGCCATAGATACAATAAATCTTCGAGCGTTTAATCGACTTGGACAAATCGATTTGAGTCAATCAATTCGAATTAGTCGATCGAAGAAATTAATGAAACTTCTTTAGCTATCGAAAAAAATGTATCCATCTAAAAATAAGTCTAGAGCCCTTCAGGGGATGTTTGGTATCAAACAGCGTGTTGTTATCAACAGTTTAAGCAGACCTCAAATAAAACTAAAATTTTATATAAAATCTTTTGTATTTGAAAGCAGGTACTTTCCATCTTATTTTTCATAACTAAAATTACGCCGTTTCGCCAAAGGCGAAGGCAAAGAGGATGGACCGCCAAACAACTCGATCTTGGTACACATTCTTTGCCTCATTCACATACATCATCTAAAACATCCTTTTACATTATTCTGATTCTTGACATGGCCCGATTCAAGAATCTGATATAGTCCCCTTACACTCCTTTATTCGTTCATATGCCCAAGCTTTCATAGATTTTCTTTATTAATCTTACTCATTAAGCTTACATCAGCCTGGCTTTAGCACACACGCCTCAGGGATCTCATTTCTACAGCATTGATATCTGGAAGAAAACTACGACAAATATAAAAAATAAAATAAAATTAAAATACTTTAAGATTTGTGTTTTTGCCTTATCAATCTTTTGTAGCATTTGTTAACTAACCTATATTTTTATTACTTTTATCGTATTTTCTCATAAAAGTACTAGTAGTTTTTGTAATAATATTTTTAATTTAAATAGATGTAAAAATATTTTGTTGTCCCCTCCTAAACACAAGCAGCTGCTGTATTAGGAGAGTGATTGAAATATTGATATTATATTATGTTGTAAAATTGTAACCATAATAAATATTTCAATTAACAAAAAATAAATGAAAAATAATAATTATTATAAGTAATTATTATTAGCCTGGAACACTCATCTACATTCAAAAATCTCCCAAGAAAAGGTACATGCCGCCGACGGGACTCGAACCCGCGTCCTTCTGATTTTCGGTCAAATGCTCTACCACTGAGCTACGTCGCGCGTCGTCTTATCTCCTACCCGCCAAATAATTCAATAAATACTAGTGTTTCATTCAACAATTACTGCTTATTACATTCTAAGTCAGTCTAATAATAATTATTACTTATAATGATTGATACTCTTTGTGCTACGCATAAAAATCTTGTCTTTAACATTAGTCTATCAATTGAAAATAACAATTCAGTCTACTTTTATCCTTCTTCTGTCAGTTCCATGCTTCACTGCCATATATCAGGGTAGGCACCAGCACTCCATTGTGGACTGCTAGCTTCGGTTCTTTGGAAAGTTTTTTTGTTTGCGCCAATGGCATTCAGTCCCCTAATGGAGTTACCTACGTTAACTCTTCTTTCAATATCTCTAACAGCCTTCCCATCTCTCGTCTCCTCATCTTATCTATAATATAAAAATGAATCGCTAAATGTGTTGGTAAGCGCAAATCTCGAGATCGGCTGAACCGATTTCGCTAATTCTTTTTTTATTCCTTGAAGTGCGAGGATGGTTCTTACGGAGAGAAAAATTTAGAAAATTGCGCAGAAAATTAGATAATAACAGAAAACATCGCACGTTTGACAGTTCGCGTGTTAGAGAATGACATTTTGCAAAACAATGAATGATTGTGCAATCAGGATTCTATTTTTGAAAAGTTGAAAAATTTATTTAAAGTAGGTACTCCCCTAATATTTTGAATCGAATCAAGAATTTTCGATATTTTAAATAGGTACCTATGTTAGGTACCAAATTTAATATACATGAAAAATAGAAATTTGAATAAAAATTGTAAAAGGTGGCACGCGGGCTGTTTAAGAACTGAATGTACTGGGATTGAATATATGGAACGCGGGAGGAGGGTTGGCGGGACGAAGGAGCGGTAAAGGGAAGAGGGAAGGCGGGGAAGGTGGAAGGGGAACCCGGTTGGGGGACCTGGGAGGGGGAGGGGAACTCGGGAGGGGGATTCGCGGGACGGTGAAGGGGGGGGGAGTAGAGTAGGGAGAGGGAAGGTGGAGGTGACGGAGTGGGAACGCGAGAGGGGAAGAGGACGCAGGAGAAGAAGAGGAGGCGGAAGGGGAACGGGACGATGGGAAAGGACACTCAGGGAGAAACAATTTCTTTATTAAGTGGCATAGCGACGCATGCCGGGACCAGCTAGTGTATTTATAAACCATTTTTTATATATTTTAATAAATATTTTTTAAAACTTTCAAATAAGGAATTACACAATTCGTTCAAAAAAACTTCACAGATAATTTTTCATTCAAACTTTCTTAGGCAAGCAGGTACCATAATATTGAAAAGCTTAGTTAAAGTAAAAAGCTCAGTGAAACCTATCTTCTTCTTTACTACACGCTGCGCTCTGGTCCGTTCTCAATTTGAATACTGCACCTCCATATGGATCGTAAAGTGGATTTACTGTATCTATAAAGACAATATTGAAATTATTCAAAAATTCCTGCAATGGCTCAATCAAGAATGAGCGCAGCTAAACGGGGTATATAAATATGCTCTCGAATTATAACGTCTCCACTCCATTTAACCGGCGAACATACCTTGACGTCATGACTCTGTACAAAATCTGCAACAACGTTATTGTTGTTGTCCTGACCTACTGAAACTAATAAACTTCAAAATACCACCCAGAGTAACAAAGCTTAACGACTTATTCCACATTAGCCGAACGCGTTAAAATGCTGGTGTCAGGGATCCTATCAGAAGAATGTGCAAATCGTTTAATCAAAATCAAAACCTCACGGATTCCGACTTATTATTTGATACATGCAGTAATTTTAGTAGAAAATTGAATTCTGTTTTCCTACAAAGTATAATAACTTTCAATGTTTCATTTATAATTTTAAGTATGTACTTTTCTTTTTTAAATTTCTCTAAATTTTTCCAAAAATAGTTTGTAAACTTTTATCATGATATTGCGCATTTTTCTCATCTCTCTATTTGCAAAATAATATTCTTGCGTTTATATTTTTTTTCCCTACTTATAAGTAAAAATATTTGTAAATGTTTTTATCTGCTGTTTGTCAATTCGTGAGAAATAATTTGGATGCAGGTGAGTTCTCTAGTTTCTCCTTAATAAAAAAAAGTTAGCAATCTACTCAAAGTAAAGCTTGCTTGAGTATAAAGTGGATGCATCAGATTTTAGGAAAAGGAGAAAATCCACAAATTCACAGACAGATGAAATGTCAAACGATCGAGTTAAAACAGGAAATAACGTCAACAATTTTGCAACAGCACCACAGAGAATATTAGCGTATTGTAGCCGTTGTCACCTTGAGTGAGATAAGAAAAGTGCAAGCATGCGTTAATTACACTGCATTTATGTAATGCGTATTGCTTCTTATCTTTATTTGTTTATTAAGTAATTTGATATCATCGGCAAATAATATTAGCTATCTGTGAACTAAATACGGATCCTTGACCTAACAACAATCATATTTTTTTGACGTCATATCCACACAGGAGACCTTGAGCAAACATAAATTCTCTCAAGGTCTATGTCATATTTGGGATTGCTGTGTGGATGGTATTTTTAGAGAGGAGAGGAAGTTCTGGTAAGAAAAAAGGTACAAAAGGAGTCAATGTGTTCAGGAGTGACGAACGTATAAATTTATCACTCTTACTGAGGTGCAAGACGATTCGAGAGAGTCCCTGCTGTAGAGGTTAAAAGGTTTCCCTCAACCAGTCGGTTACGGCTACGGTACGGCTTTTGGCAGGCGTGTTTGTTACCCAATGGATGGTTCCCTGGGCTGCGGTATCCATACCCGCCTCCCAAATTGATAACTTTACCTAACAAGATGCTTACTTGGTGTTTTTTTTTTTACATGAGCTCCACACAGCCCTGAGGAAAATAATTTCGGGATGCTGTCTGGTTAGGCTGATTAAAAAAAGAAGTTTTCTTGGCTTACTTTTATTGTCGTCAACTAATAATTAAGTACGGAAAAGTTTTCAATTCCTCCTCGCCACTAATGTTGAGTATTGTACAATTAAACTTATCTTGTGGTTCTTTCAGGAAGTTTCGGGTTTATTCAACAACTGAATAAGAACAAACTCTCAGAAAGAACTTAACTTATTTAAAGAACTCGACTACTAATGCTTCATACTCGACCTAATTCATTATCATGATGTTTAGATGAAACGGGATTGGAATAGTCGTGTCCCGAGGCTTGAGTAGGAACAACGACTAATATTGCCAGAAGTGGTGAGTTACTTAGCCCCCGGGCTTCTTTAGAAGTCTCTTATCTACTATCTGGGTGCTAACTCACGTTGGAATGGATTCAGAAAAAAATTGACATTTTTCTACAGTGCCCACCATCCCTTCTTCTACCCGATGAAATTTTATCTAAGAATGCACGGATCTGACTCCTTGCAGCTCAGAAGGGAGGAGTGACACACTTATTCAGTTTCTGAAGATCAGTGCGTCAATATTTATGTTCCTTATGATTATCTTAGAGAGCGTCATCATAATTATTCTATATTTCTGCCTATGGTACAACCCGTCATTTGCGTCGTCGCGGGGAGGAGCGTCGAATCACAGGAGAATCCCATTGGTTCTTACAATACACGTATCTTTTTATTGTCGCGATCTTCACCACTGCCTAATTTTTAAATGGTTTAATTTTTTGTGAATCAAATTTCTGATCTCTGGGACTGCCTGTAGCTAGCCAGAAGCTGTTTTTGTGTCGTACGCTGCCGTGAGAACGTACTTGAATTTGTTTTTTTCTAATTTTAGTTTTCGTACGTTTTTATTTATATATTTCCACTAGCTTCAAGTACAAGAACAAACTGCCCAGGATGAAAATATGAAAACGTTTTTAAGTGTTTTTGTTGTTGTTTATTTTTGGGGTTTTATGCCGTGTTGCGCAACCTCCACCTTTAGCCAACGTTTCGTACATCGTTACAGTGTCCATTATCAGGGCAAATGTGTAATACTTTTGACCGTGAAAATCTAAAATCAGTTTTTTAGTTTGTTTAAATTTATTTTAAATTTAAACAATTTGAGAGGCGGGAACGGATAATGCCGCACAGGGAACCATTTATTGGATTGCTACCACCTTTGCCATCATCCCAAGTGGTTCGCTACGTTTGATGATTTAGCAGGGATGCCCGGGTTCATGAGGTGAGGTTTGTCTATATCTGGATCTGGACACGATTAACCCCAGATTCCTACCCACCCCCCATATCTTTTTCCTTTTCCTTTCCTTAAAAAGATCCTCGATACAGCATCCCAAAGATGACACAGGCCGAATGACACCTTTTGAGAAACGGTAATTTTTTGAGAAATACTAAAGATAAAGACCATAAATTGACTAATTCCGGAATATATAAACTCAAATGCAATGATTGTCCCTCATTTTATATTGGAAAAACTACTCGTAATTTTGAAATCAGAATCAAAGAACATTTAAGGTGTCTTAATAATAATGAATTTTTCTGAATTCACTAACCATATCATTGAAAATAACCATTGTTTTGAAAAAAATACAGGGATAAATATTCTTCATATTAATCATAAAGGAAAACCTTTAGATAACTTAGAAGCTTTGGAAATTAAAAAATCCCTTAAAAATAATGCATCTATTATCAACAAACAAAAAAATATTGTCATATAGCCCAATCATGGATTTGTTCCCCTACCCACCCACTCTACACTAATACCTACCCACCCTATCTACATTATTAACTAACAACGGCTCCACCCCTACCATAATAAAACATTGTTCGAAACTGTCAAATTAGAATAAGCTTTCCCTGACGAAGGAACGTTTGTTCCGAAACCGGTCGGATTTGCACATTATATAAGTGGTTTATACAAAGTTGTATTGTTTCATTTTTCTAAAAGTTGTCTTTTTTAGGTTAAACGACAATTTCTTCCGGAAATCCTTGTTTCTGTTTGCCTCCTTTTTATCAACAATTTCTGAATGCAGTTTGCACGTACCATTGGTTGTCAGTATAATAATAACTTTCTCAAAGACGTGAGAGATATCCTTATAAAGTTTTATAAGTAAGGTTGCAAACCATAACACTAATAAAATGATGCGTACCCAACTTCAAATAAATTGTTAAGGTGTTTTCAGATCTCCCCTTTCGGTTCAGCTATCTCAAAAGTAATTTCTTTGCCGGTGAGATTTGCGAGATTTATGTAAACATCTAGTATAAAATCTTATTTATAAGCGGCGAGGGAGGCAAATAATACTACCCTTGCAATTCGCAGAGATGTGCTGATAGCGAAGGGTGAAATACAACCTTATATAAAGGCATGAGGCGACACCATCGAAATAAAAATGTTCCAGCAATTTTTTTTCACGTTTTAGGATTTTCTGACATTGCGGACAAAGAGCAAACAACTTTTTTTATCTGAAACAATAGTTTAATTAAATTATTATTTACAGAGAAGGCGTTAATTTATATTTTTAATCTAAAAAGACCGCCCTTCATCTTATGGGAGCGAACTTTGAAAACGTATCGATTTAAAAAAAATATATACAAAAAACATAAAAAAATTAAATATAAATAAAAGTCGACGTACCGTAGTGGTACGATGTATCCACACGTGAGAAAAAACATTAAAAAATCCTCAGGGCCTTTGTCAACTCTGGGGATGTTAAGTGAAAGGTATTTTTAAGGAATTGAAGAAGAGAAAGTTCTGGAAAGGAAAGAGGTGTGGGGGTGGGTCGGAATCTTGGGTTCAATGTGTCCAGAAGTGACGGAATCTGCGATGGGTCGAGAGTCCGGCTGAAGAGGTCTAGATTAGGTCTCCCTCAACCGTCTCTCCTGATCCGGTCCGCCATTATTTTTTTTTTTAAAGAAAGACAAGGATTTTCGAATAACCTGACAATATTTGAAAATCTTTTTTTTTGTTTACATGAGCTCCACACAGGAGGCCCTGAGGAAAATGATTTCCATCAGGGCCTATGTCGTCTTTAGGGATGCTTTGTGGAGGGTATTTTTAAGGAAAGGAAGGAGAGGAGAGTTCTGGGAAGGAAAAGAGTTTAAGGGGTGGGTAGGAATCTGATACTTAGTGTGTCCCGATCATCCGCCTCCAAGACCTATACAAACCTCACCCCATGAACCCGGACACCCCTGCTAAATCACCAAACGTAGCGAACCACTTGGGGTGACCTATGGCAGAGGTGTTGGTTATCCAAGAAGGTTCCCGGGGCGGCGGTACCCATTTCCGCCTCCCAAATATTAAAATCGTAAAAGTAAACAGAAAAAAAATTGCTTTTGTCGTTATCTAGGACTAGGAGCCAGCTGAGGAATCGAACATGCAACGCCTAGGTGGGATCCAAACGCGATGCCAACTCAGCCAATGACCGGTCTAATAACACATCTGTGGCCATATTTCAACAATAGGGTCATATAGGTTTTCTTTAAAAAATGATCTCGAATACCTGAATGCTGCCAAGAACTAGACAAACCGCACCCCATGAATTCGATTATCGAATATTCTTGATTGTAGCTGTACACTACACAATTCGTAAGTCTACACTATAAAGTCTATTTTTTCTGACCGTAATTTGAACCTTTTTCTAATAATTGATCCATTTTTTTAATAATTCTTTTTTTGGTCTCGGGTCCAGTCTAGTTGTAATAGATTGCGATGTAATAAAAAAATAACATGTGACAAAATTTGTTCATGTGAATAATGTAAATCAATACATTTTTAGAAACCCCAAGTAACGCAGGACGCCAGAATTTACACCTCAAATTCATTAAGGTGAGTGCAAGATCAAAGTGACAAACAAGTGGAAAAAAATTTGCACTTGGGTTCACTTTTTGTCAAGACACATATGAATAAATGCATAAACCCTTTTGCGAAATTTTCAGTTTTCTCCTTACTTACTTTCTCTGAGAGTCGTTGATGACCCTTTCAACCAATTATATTTTCTGACCTTAGATTATTCGCAGCTTTTCGGAAGAAAGACTACACAGTTGCTTGCGCAACTCCCAAAGAAAGATGTTGTCACAGTTATGGCAATAGGTACTACACGGTTCAACAAAATTGATTTACTTAGGCTGAATGGCGCAGGAGTCAAAGGGTATACTGTATACACGTATCCTGAAGATGTGAACTATGCAATTCACGTTGCTGATGATGTCTTCGAATTAAGTCGTACGGTCTGTGGCGCGGGGCGTATGGCTTGCCATCAGACATGCACTCGAAGCTGGGTTCTGAAATTCAGCCACGCAGACGTTACCGTATTAATAGAAAGGGACGCTCAGATGGTTTGAGCATGTACAGCGAATTAACGAGGAAAGAGTGTAAGGAGAATATATTTATTTATTTATCAATTATTTATTAAAATAATATTGTACATCGTTTATTTTTTTGTGGTATTTCATCCGCCATGGTAGGGATATCCCTGTGTTATATGACGCAAATTTGAATGGTAGAAGAAATCGGGGCGCCCGAGGAAGACATGGAACGACCAAGTGAATCAGATACTTGAGTCGGGCCATGTGAAGAGTCGGAATAATAGAAGAGCATGTATGAGGCGATATATGAATGTGAACGAGGCAAGGAGTGTGTGCCAAGATCGAGTTGTTTGGCGGTCCGTCCTCTGATTCTCATCCTGATATGGATAATTTAGAGGCACTTGAACTTAGGAAAGCCATAAACACTAATAGTAAGGTATTAAATAACCAACTTAATTTAAATAAAAGTCCCATACTAAGATTGTTCCCTATTGATAAAGAACACGTCCGTTCCCTTCCCAATTCTCCATCTATGCCTCCCTCTTCCTCCTCCACTTGACGAGTCCAGCCCAGCCCATTTTTGGTAAAATATATATTATAACACAAATGTAACCTAATGTTAGTAGAGTATTATACTGCCCTGATGAAGCTACGGTTGTAGCGAAACCCGGTCGGCATAAAGTATAAAAATAAAAGTGGTGTTTACAAAGTTATTGTTTTATTTTAAATTAATAATGTCACATCACAAAGTATCCGCTTCATATGAACAAATAAATACTATTTTTATGGAGTACTTTATCATCATCGCAACGTTTCTACCGGCTTCATTATTGCGTCGACTACGGATTGCAGGCAATCCTTTCCACACTTGAACGATAATGATCGTTTTTTTGTGAAATGGAGTTAGAAGGAGAGAGGTACTAATAAAACCAATAAATAAAATCGTTGAATCTTCGACTGAATAAACAGATCTCGGAAATTTTCATTTCTTTACACTTTTCACCTTTTACTCCCCCTTTTATTCCGCCATTCAAAATGCTATTACCGTTTTTTTGTTAATAAATTAAAAAATAATTGCGATGAATTGGAAATGGTTTCGTGATCCAATTGAACGTAATAAGGTTTTTTTATGTCTATTCACGATGTGCTGAAACTCTTAGCATAAGCGGAAAACTGGTGGATCTACATCACGGACACCCTAAAAAACTTTTATTTCGATGTGGGCATTTAGATTTTTAAAATATTTTTCAGTAATTATTATTTTTATTTGAAAAACTAACGTTTAAGACAAGATTTTTATGCATAGCACAAAGGGTAACAATTATTATAAGCAATAATTATCAGCTTGAAACACTCATCTACATTGAAAAATCTGACTGCAGCTTTTTTTTTTTTTTACAGTGAATACCGCACAAGAATCTCAACTGCTCCCGTCTGGAGCCAGTGAGACTATGGCATCCCCAATTGGGGTATGTTGTGAGGCTGGAGGTAGTGGGGAGGGGAAGGAGGTGGGGAAGAGGAAGGTTGGGAAGTACCTGGCTATTCAGATCTGGTCACCAAATAGGCTAAAGCAATTTTTAAGCAACGTTTCAATTCTGAATGGTGGTCTTACACCAGGGCGATACTGATAGTAACTTCCACTCTGGAACATGCCGCAAATATACTATATATTATTTTTAAATTAATTAATTGTGAAATAACACAAATTAATCAAATAAAATTTATTTGCGCATGCCGATTGATTGTGAGTCAAGAGTCTTACCCACTGGACTACTACTATAATGACCGGCAATCAGAAGGACACGGGTTCAAGTCCCGTTGGCGGCAAGTATCTTTTCTCGGAAGATTTTTTCAATGTAGATGAGTGTTTCAAGCTGATAATTATTGCTTATAATAATTGATACCCTATGTG
This sequence comes from Limnephilus rhombicus, assembly GCA_929108145.2. Classification (NCBI taxonomy): domain Eukaryota; kingdom Metazoa; phylum Arthropoda; class Insecta; order Trichoptera; family Limnephilidae; genus Limnephilus; species Limnephilus rhombicus. Next base: position 23,108,468 of record OV815295.1, on the reverse strand, counting down.
CTATGCATAAAAATCTTGTTTTAACGTTAGTTTATCAAATAAAAATAGTAATTAATATTTGGCAAGTTAAAGTATTTCCCCAAAAAATGTAGATACAATTTGTCTCGACGCCACCTAGCGAGAGATTTAACACTAACAATGTCTTTCTCACAAAAATAAAGTTGGTTGTTTTCAGGTAGAAGAAATGTAATAAACAGTAATTGTTCAATGAAACACTAGTATATATTGAATTATTTGGCGGGTATTAGATAAGCCGCCATAGCTCAGTGGTCAAGAGCAGCTGACCGGCAATCAGAAGGACACGGGTTCAAGTCCCGTTGGCGGCAAGTATCTTTTCTCGGAAGATTTTTTCAATGTAGATGAGTGTTTCAAGCTGATAATTATTGCTTATAATAATTATATTTCAGTAACTAGGCGTCGCGTTAGTTCTTGTCTGTTCAATAGACCATTAGAAAATTTTACAAGAGGAGAAGGTTTTCTTTCATTATTTCAATGAAACATTATCAAAGCTATTTCCTTAAAGGTAAAGGTCTCATTAGTTTAAATAATTCTTAGTTAAGTGATTAACTATATTTTTTTATACTTCATTTTTAATTATAAAGTGGAGATTGAACAAAAACCAAAATGGTGTATTGAACATAAAAGAACTGGGGCGACGTTGGGTCTTCGCTTCGAATCATTTTAATAACAAGTGATATTAGCTCCTGACGACCATTTTTTTTTAAATTTGACCTAAAAAGGTCCATTTTTAGACAAAAAGTGATTCGACAAAATTCGACTCTAAATGTAATTTAAATTCACCAGTTTATCGCAAACAGTCAATATAAGTTTCTCGACACCTTGCATTGTATAACAAAATTTTACTAACTTCTGATAAAATCTGCTCAAGCTTTCTCTTTCTCAGCTGATTTTTGGAATTATTAAAAAAAAATCTTCAAAAATGGTTGTATCGACAAGACTTAAATGCACGTAAACATTTATTATGGTTCCGTGCCTGTTAATCCCCCAATAGTTGGCGACATACTTATATACAATATGCAGTGTGTTTAGAGAAAATACGGTATACCTACTCGCACCAAATATAACTAAGTGGTGACAGTGTGGGGGAAGGGGTGTACGGAAAGGAGGTACCGCCGAATAACAAAAGCATTCATTCAAATTCATCAAGATTCTAAATATATTAGCGTATTATAAGTACAAAAAATCCACACTGTAAATAAATACGTTTTATATATTCATATCATCTTATTATTATTGTATTTTGAAATTGGTAAAAAATGCACACAAAAATAATAATTATAATTTAAGGCGGCCACCGTTTATTATGTATTTAAACAGAAACATAAAATGAGTCATATAATTTCAATACCTGCTGTCTAAATTCGAACAAAGGCTTAGCTAGGACTCACACCTCTCCAAATGATTTAAAGGTTTAGGTAGAATTAATATAATTAGTTGGAAAAATTATCCGTAGATGTCAAAAGGTGCAAATTTCCCTTCAGCCAAGTATGTAACGTTATAAAAACCTCTGTTTTAGGTTTTTATACCTCTCTTCTCTTCTCATCGCCATACCTTCTAAACAAGTAAAACATAAACTCCTTGGTCTGTCTTGGGTAGTTTGGATCTCCTGAATATTCACAATGTAATTGGGAATAAAGCTAATAAATTTACGAGTCCTTTAAAGTTTCCTGAAGATGCGTTATCATTTACAAGTTCCTTCCTCCAAAACTTTACACCTGCTATATCCGATTTTTTGATAAAATGATCTGAGTATGACATCTTTTTCACTTTTTAGCGAGGCACAAGACTAACCTAAAATTGAATTTCAAAACCTCCTTTATCTCGACCAAAAACCATGTTAAAACTGCAAGTGAAAAACAAAACCCGCTATATCATTCAAGAAGTTACTATCAAAACCCGCTATATCGGAATTCAACCAATTACGAGCAGTTATTTTGGCAAGATGGCGGGTGTAGAAACACGTCCCTCAGGGCAGTTGAGTTTCAAAAGCCTATAAAAATATTACATACAAATCACGAAGTGAGTATCAAAATCCGCTATATCAATTTTATTTATCCAAATTACTTAAATATTTCTAGACTAACATTGAAAAAATGAACACTTTTCGAATGTATATTACTCCAATTTATTAAATAAAAAAATAAATTTTATTTATGCTACAGATGTGACAGTTTTTTGCGGTTTTCTCCGAATCAGTGAAAGTTGACACAGCGGATATAGAAATTGAACGACTCAAATAGAGAACAATATTATAATCCATCACCATTTATTATAAAAGTTGCTGGAAAAAAAATTATAAATATACTTATCATTAATAAAACTATTTCGTAAAAATTATACGGATGGGTTGTTTCATAGAATTTCAACAATTCATCAAAATTTCAAAATTAAATTCCAGATCTGAGAAAGCCCTATTCAAGTTCTGTTAATATTTTATCATGGATATCACATTTTATCTTTCTTTCACGGTAGATACTTAGATAAAAACATAAAATGATCAGTACTTGAATTATTAACTTTGAAATTTTACGTGTTGATTACAAAATTGCAGATATTTTTTTAACCCATAATAGTGACGCGTTACCATCATCAAAATCGATGTTTGTATTTCCCATTTTTCTCCTCTAAAACTGGACTGTCTAGTTCCGTGGTCGTCAAACTGCGGCCCGCGGAGGATATTTGTGCGGCCCGCACAAATATGTGCCGCTTTCTTTTTAAATATTTATTTTTTCATGTACAATTATACTATCCAGCTTTTTTTTAAATATTTTGTGTACCTTATGATTAGAATTATTATTACTTATTAATTACCTTATTATCAGATTAACCGACTATGGCTTCTAATAACATTCTTTCTTTTGGTCAGATAAATCTTCAGAGGTCTCGAGTAGCCACGCTTGAGGCACTGAAGATTATGACTGACAAAAAAATTGACATATTGCTCATTCAGGAGCAATACACCTGGTTAGGTAGAACGCCTATTCAATATCCGGGTGCGGTACTCGAATTTGGCCCAGCACCGGGGGCGGGAGTCCTAGTTAACATTTCGTTAATCAGTCCCCTCCTTCTTGTGGGACTGTCAAACGAGTACCAAACTTGTGTTTCACTTAATTTTGGAGATACTGAAATTATTTTAATTTCAGTCTATTACAAATATTGTAATCCAGTAGGACCTCATATCTTGAGCCTGACGCGCGCACTTAACGCGCTTAAAGGACGTAACATGACAGGACGGAGGAGACTTTAATGCTCGCTCACCAATGTGGTTTGACAATTTTGAACAACGGACGGAACGTTCAGATGCCGTCGAAGACCTTATTGCGGCGCAAGGTCTTTCTTTAATCAATGAATCTGGAAGTATTTTTACTTCCAGTAATATACATGGTGAGAGCAATATTGATTTAACTCTTTGCTCTGGATCGATTGCGGCCAAGATTTCTAAATGGAAGGTCCACGAATGTGCAATTAATTCTGATCACAGATTAATAACTTATATGGTGGGTGTCAAGAAGACCGAAGCTCCAAGATCCTCCTGGAACTTCAAAACTACTCGGGCGAATTGGGATTACTTTGGGGATGCTCTACGTGATACTTTAAGGGGTTTTCATGGCGTAGCAGCTAGAGATCCGGACAATTTGGGGAATTTTTTCAACGCGGCCGTAGTATCAGCTGCTGAATCGGCTCTGGGAAGAACAAACCCGAAGACGATTATAAGGTCTCCGTGGTGGTCGAATGAGCTGACTTTGCTTAAGGGCACCTTTAAGAGAGCTTACAGAGCTTTAGGAGTCTCTAGACGGGTTGGATGTACGGAGGAGGAGACATCCACCCTCAGGAGATAATTTAGTAGCTCTCATAAAGCTTTCAAATCGGCTGTACTTTTGGCTAAACGAGCTGCTTAGCATAACTGGGTTAAGATGTTGGTAACTCTAACCCATGGGATATTCGTAGTGCCATTGAAAAAACGGGAAAAGGTTCTGATCGGTTTTTATCTAGTGTTATCGACAATGATAACGGGAACGTTGAGAGTATTAACGTGGTGACTACTCTCAATACACTTCTGGGAAAGTTAGTTCCCTTAGATTCAATAATTGGGGAAAGCGATCACCACCAACAGATTAGAAATCAATCGCGGATTTCTCCAATCCTCTCCCAGGAGGAAAGAATGTCTAAAATAACTAAAGCTGAAATAGAAATTATAATTAAGGGTTTGAGTTCTACGAAGGCACCAGGGCATGATAAATTGAATAGTATAATTGTGAGGTATGTATGGATCCATGCCAAGGAAGAACTCTTTCAGGTTATGGAAACGTGTATGAGAAGGGGTGTTTTCCCTTCTGTATGGAAGAAAGGCGTGCTCAGGATCATACCTAAAGGGAACGACAAAGAAAGAACTGATGTTAAAGCTTATCGACCAATAACACTTCTTCCTGTATTGGGGAAAATATTGGAAAAAAATATTCAAAATCGTCTACGAGAAACATTAACACCATCATATGTACATCAATATGGATTCGTCCCAGGTAAGTCCACGGAGCACGCCATTATGACTGCGCTTGACTGGGTGAAGGTCTGCACAAAGAGGTACGTAATCGGTATCTTCTTAGATATAACTGGTGCCTTCGATAATGCATGGTGGGAAATGATTTTGACTAAATCAAAAAAATCGTAATTGTCCAAGAAAACTTTTTAAAATATCTTGCGATTATTTTAAAGATAGAAAAATTATAATTTCTTTTGGTGATTGCATCATTGAAAGAGATGTGGACATGGGTTGTCCCCAAGGTTCTCTCCTTGCACCGGATTTCTGGAATATTTTATTCGATGACTCCTCCAGGTTACCCTTACCTGAAGGCACAATTGCGATTGATTACGCAGACGACAAATTGTATTTGGTCTCTAGGGACAGTAGAAAAGAAGTTGAAAATAAAGCTGAAGAAGGTTTGAATATGATTCTTAACTGGGGAAAGGAAAACAGACTGACTTTTGCTCCCCATAAGACCGTGGGTCTCCTTATGAAAGGCTCCCTCAGTAGAGGTAGAAACCCTTTCATAAAAATGGGAGATACTGCAAACCGTTTTGTAAAGAGTACTAAATATTTGGGCGTTACATTAGACAGATCGTCCTCGTTCTTGACTCACGTTAAAAGCGTTTCTAGTAAGGCCCAGGCTCTTTTCTTAAAACTGAGAAGAATCTCTACTGCTGAATGGGGTTTACGTTTCCCTGCGCTCCGTCTATTATACAGATGCGTTTATGTGGCGCAAGTTTCATATGGTGCCTGTGTATGAGAACATCGACTGGGTAATTCACTTATTCATTCAGCGCTTAAGAGGGGCCAGCGAATCCCCTTACTGGCGCTTTCGGGAGCCTACAGAACAGTATCATCGGATGCTTTCCCAATTTTGGCCGGCATTATGCCAATTGATTTAGAAATTAGGGAAGTTTTGACAAAGAACTGTCTGAAAAGAAGAAGACCTGTAAACCACCTTGGTATTGAATTAACACCTGGTGGAGCAGTGCCTCTCCCTGAACTTCTAAAGATGATGAGAATAAAAACGCTGAGTGAATGGCAGAAGAGATGGGATAGATCGAATATGGGAAGATGGACCTTCTCCTTCTTTCCATCAGTTAAAATCAGAATGGAAGGGGCATATCTTTTAATGGACCACCATATCACCCAATTGCTTTCTGGGCATGGGGAGTTTAGAGGTAGACTTCACAGACTGGCTCTAACATCCCATCCCTTGTGGTGATTGAATTGAGCTTGTGGTGATACCGGCCAAATTGAATTGCGCTTGTGGTGATACCGACCAAACAGCCGAGCACATTTTGTGTCACTGTGAGATTTTGACGGATGCTCGAGACGAAATGATTGATGGTTTACAAGTTATTACGAGACCTGCTTGGAATACAGATCTCGTCTCGAATAAGGTGAATTTTGAGTGCCTGAGGAAATACACGAAAGTCTGGGTTGAGAGATGGCCTGTTCTTAGAGTCGCTGAGTAGCTGTTAAATAACTTAGGTACCAGGTGTATTTGACTTCTGAATTCACGGACAATCTTCATTATTCCTTTACATTTACCGCTTGGATTTATTTTTTATGATTTTTGTGTTTTGTGTTTCTGTAAAATGTTATTTCTTTTATTTTATTATATATTATGAGTTATATGTCATATTTTACATTTGCGTTATGTTATTTTGTTCATTATATTTTCAAAAATGTATATAATTGCTTTGCGATTTGTTTTGTTTATATTACCTGTTAATTAATGTCATGTTCCTTGTTTTGTTTTGTTTGTCTTTAACTATTTCAATGTTTTTTGGATGAACTGAACTCAATTTTTTTTATATTTTTTTATTTTTTTTCCCTATCCCCATATGGGGGTTTGCTGGACCTCGTCCCTGCTTCATCGTTAGTTACATTATTGATTTTTCAGATCCTTCTCAAATCTGTCTGCGCCTCCCCCAATGACATGTGTAGGCTTGAGGTTTGATCAAACGACCTTGACTGTCCTTTGTCCTGCCTCTGACTACCCAACACTGAATTTTCTTTTAGTCTTCGGGTATTTTACCCCAAATATTCAGTTAACATTCTTTGAGGCTTCACTGAGTGGTTGGCTAAGGGACACGGAAGCTAAGTGTAGTTTATGGTCAGACCGAAAGCCATTCACATTTTTTGTTGGTACTTGCCAATTGATTTGAGATTTATTGTATTTCTTATGTTCTCTATTTTATGCAGGTGCTTGCAGGCTTTTTACAGATACAATGCCGCGTCATGGAGTCTCATGAATGAGTTTTTCTTTTGCCCTGTTTAATTTATCTTTGTCTTACAAACCTATTTTTTGCATTTTGTTTTTCCTGTTAAGCACTTGCATACTGCTTATTAACAACGTATGCATGGACACTGGAGGTCTAGATTCGTTCAAAATAAATAAATGTAGCTTCGTTTAATCAAAAAATTAGAATCTTACGAGAGCCTTGAAGGAGTAACCATCAGTTACTTATACCAGGCCCCATAGCATGGCCGATCGATATAGGTTTTATCGAAAATGTCGGTAACTTGAAATCGCTCGCTAGCACGACTGCAGGTTGCTAACGAAGAAATAACAGTTTACGTCAATTAAATTAAGAACCCTTAGTCGATGTGAACTGTTATTTCTTCGTTAGCGGCCTGCAGTCATGCTCGGGAGCGATGTCAAGTTACCGACATTTTCGATAAAACCTATATCGACCGACCATGCTAGGACCCCTGGACGGGTAAGAGGTGGATTACCTCCACTGTACCTTATGATTTTAAAACGTTAATTTTAATTGATTGATATTTGATTTTAAAATGCTCAGCTGGTTTTTGACCACATCCTAAGTCGATTATAAACGCGTAATGTGCTCCATAGGTTCTCAACGTGGGCGTTAACGACCCCTTATGGGCGTTTGAGACTTTCAGGGGGGCAGTAGAAGACCCAGAGAAAATTAGATAGCATTGAGATGGCACAATGAAGGCGTGGGCAGGTAAAAAAATATGGTCTAAAAAAGACAAAAAAACGTGTTAATCACATACTAATAAAGCTATGTAAATTTTAATACTGGTTAATTTTTGTTATTGTATCTATTGTAGTCCGCCTGTCTCAACACAGGTATATCCTAGTGAAACAGGCATCGAAAAACCTAATATAAACATACTTTTTATTTAGATAAATAAATAAAAAAATCATTTTTATCATGTGTGCGAACATTCACATATTTCGGTAGTTCGGGAAGGGGATGAAAATTAAACTGAAACTGCTTTTTTACTTGCTAAATAAAAAGGTACAACTTCAATACCCCCCCCCCCCACCCCTCTCCATCAGCCGCCAATTCATAATTGTGCGGCCCGCGGTGATACCTCACATTGTCCTATGTGGCCCTTGACCAGAAAAGTGTGACGACCGCTGCTCTAGTTTGTACACTGTTCTGTTGATGGCATTCAACATTCGAATCGGGCAATTTTAACGATTTTTGGAGGGTCCTTAATCCTCTCAATAACTTATCAAAAAAGCAAAACCTACCGACATGCTAGTGGTCGATATCTACATTATATAAAAACAAAAATATTTTCAGTAGTGTCAAAATCCAGAGAGGAAATGGGGAATACGTTCACTCAATATTATGACATATTTCAAGTTAGGTATGTATAGTCTTCGAATATTTTAGTCATTGGGTACGTTATATTAGTTTGCAGGCGTCATGATGTCGATGCAAATAATGCCTTTTGCCAAGGGATAATAATGCCAAGACAAGGGTAGCTACTCTCTTCCCCAAAGCCTCCTTTACCAGCCCTTGCTTTTATCTCTTTCACCCCATCAGACTGTAAATTAATACGTTAGGGGAATGAAAACGTATTTTTAAAAATATTTATTTATTCATTTTAGTACAACTAATAGAACTTGCTCTAACATTTTACATTAACATTTATACTACATAAATAATTGTAATTAAAAATGGTGAAAAAAATATACGACAGCGTGCGTAATGTTGCGTAGGTGTATATAATGACCCACCTTTACAGCACTCTAACTAACAAAATTCTTATTGTTGGTGGTTTTTTGCGGATTTAGTTTATGTTTCCTAGTTCAAAAAATCAATAATAAATCTTTAGAGCACAGGCGTTGGGTGTGAATGCTATCTTTGTTCTACCGATATTACAATGGAAGATGTTCCTAGGAACTAACATGATTGATCCTTTCGGCAACGGTGCATAGTCAGGAAACACGCCAAATGCTTGCCCAACATATGTACACTGTACACAGTTGACATTTGTCACTTGAGAACGGGTCGCTTCTTCGACTGTGGAACGATTTTCCTACCTATGTGTTACCTCCTTCCTACAACATGGATCTCTTTAAGACCTTATATGTTCACTCCTTCCTCTTCTCAAAAAGAACCTCCACACAGCATATTCAAAGATGGCATAGGCCCTGAGGGAAATTATTTTCCTCAGAGCCTCCTATGTGGAGTTAATGTAAAAAATATATATTTATGTGCAATTAAAAATGAATACTCCAAACACATTATTCCAGGCATATTTATCATTCTCATTGCTAAGGATCGTGGCCCCTACTCCAATTTCTATGGTGGGCAAGGCTCCATGGCTTCTATGGTTGAGAGCTGCGGAAACCGATGTACCAACCGCCAGTGAAACTTGGTAACTCCAGCGTATTGGTAACTTTCCTCTGTTTCCGCCTTCCACTTTGTCAGTGACTATGAGTTTCTCCAAGTTGGAGTCCTAAGTTTTGTGAACAACGTGTCCAAATCCAAAGTATCTTAGTCTATCTTAGATACGATGTAGGCAGATAATTGAAAGGCTGTGGTGGATGCCTAGCTCTTCCAGGATGAACACACTTGTGCAACTGGCTGTCCATGATATCCTGAGCATTTTTCTCTAGCACCACATTTCGAAGGCATCTGTCCGTTATCTTTCGCTTTACTATATCCGTACCCTAAAGGATAAACCACGTAAGTCCATAGCTAAGTCTATAAATCTATGTGTGGTTTATTCTCTACGGTACATATATTTTATACTCATTATCAATTTTTCTAACACATGTAACTAACTAAACGATCACACAGTTTCCCTGTTATGGTCGGTAGAGAGGATGGACCTCAAAACAACTCTGTCTTGGCACACACTCCTTGTTTCATTCACCTACACACATGTTCTCATACATACCCTTCTGTTATTCTTTCGTATTTGGTTCACGTGATCGTGCCATGTCTTTCTCTGGCGTCTCCGATTTCTTCTACCATTCACATACGAGTCATATATGTATAATCTCCTAACACTTGTTTCTTCGTTCAATCGCTCTACATGACCATCTAAGCGTCCCTTAGTCTTACTTATCTTACTCCCACATACTCATTTTCTCAAGGATCTCATTTCTACAGCATGAATGCTGCAGAAAGACTAAAGTCTACAAGTATGTACAGTCCCGTTGTGACTTTTTTCAACAGATCACATTACGTTTTTGGGTGGAATTTTTCCAAGCTTCTCCAGCCTTTCATTCCTTATCTGTTTGGTCCACCAATTCCTCGGTCTGTATCTTGGTCATTTTCACTTCGTCAATGGTCATGTTTTAGGTGTCATGTCTTCCGTTATATTCTTTCCACATGTTTTATATAAATTGACGCTTAGTGGTATCCTAGAGTTCACGATATATACAAAGGTGGGTTTAACACTCTTCGATTTTTTTCCAAGAAAAGACCTCGTTATAACAAACGTTTCCTTTGCAGACAAATTTGAAACGAAACTGATATTTCTCATAGCTGAGCAGTTTCTTTTCACTTTAACAATGACTTAAATTGAAACGTGAACTTTTAGTTTTCACAAGTTCAAAGGAAAAGTCAATGGAGAGTTCAAAATATTTGTTTTTGTAAAAATAATACGGAGTTTGATATTGAGAACACCTTGCACAAGCTTCCAAAATCCTATTATTCTGTTAATCAAAAAAACTCCGTGTTCAATATATAAAGATATTTAAAAAAAAAGTTATCCTTTATTTTTCCCAATTTTATATTTTATATATACATAATATTATGAAAATCATAAAAGCAATGGGACCCACGAAGGCGCAGCCTGTGCGTGGGTAATATAGTTAAATATATTTTGTTGTACCTAGGAAATTTATTGAATTATTTACTGGTAAACTAACTAACTAACCATCACGCCGTTTCCCCGCAGGGGTAGGCAGAGAGGACGGACCGCCAAACATCCCGGTCTTGGCACACATTCCTTGCCTCGTTTACATTCATACAACGTCTCATACATTCTCTTCTATTATTCTGACTCTTAACATGGCCCGACTCAAGTATCTGATTCACTTGGTCGTGCCATGTCTTTCTTGAGCGTCCTCAACTTCTTATGTAATATATATTATTTTTTACTGGTATATTTTCAATAATATGATCAGTGGTCATGAATATTAATACAATCGGTATTATTTGAGGTTTTCACGGCTATAAGTATTGTCGTGATTAATTTTTGAGTTATTGTGCCGTGTTGGACTTCCTCCTTTTTTTCTTTTCTTCTTCCTTATTCCTCTTTCTTTTCTTTGTTTTTGATAGGTATCCCATTCCAAGACATCCAGTGAAAGCAAAATTAAAATTGATGGTGAAATTATTGAAAATGTTACTGAAATGAAATACTTAGGAGTTATATTAGATTCCAAACTAAACTTCAATAGACATGCTGAATACACCCAAAAGAAAATTGGCAAAAAGATATCTTTTTTTGGAAGAATTCGGCCAAAAATTTCTAGAAAAACTGCAATCACCATATACAATTCAATTATTGCTCCACACTTCAACTACTGCTCAAGTATACTTTTCCTATGTAACGAAAGAGAACAAAATAAGTTACAAATTCTCCAAAACAGGGCAATGAGAATAATTCTTCGACGAAACAGATTTTCAAAAATTATTAAAATGTTAAAGGAACTAAATTGGTTGACCGCGAAACAGATGCTGACCTTGAACACGATGGTATTTATCCACAAAATATTGAACAACACGTTACCAAAATACTTCTCAAATAAAATTTTATACAATAAAGACATTCACAGATATAATACAAGGACGTGCAAGGAAATTAGGCTACAAAAAAAGGACAAAGCGAATACGCAGAACAGTCTACTGTACAAGGGAATGAAGTTGTATAACACACTACCAGAAACTTTAAAGTCCACACCAATTGGAAAGTTCAAAATGTATTGTAGGAGCTACATAAAACTTGAAAAAATATAGTGAATATGAAATATTATTACCAAATAGAAATTTATATACTTAAATGTACAAATAAAAATTATTATTATTATTATTATTATTATTATACCCGACTGTTGCACCAAAAGTAAACGCCAAAAACCACATTATGACCCGGCTTCCCTCATTTCTACCGATTTATTACATATTTTCCTTAAACACTTTAAGCTTTAAAGCTCTTAAAAAAATAAATGTTATTCCTGAAGATAATATCTATATACCCCCCACGCCGAAACAGCAATTATATGAAATTCCTTCGATAGAGAAAAAATCGCAAAGTATGCTCCGAAAATTATCATACGCTTTTTTCAGTTATTCTACAAATAAACATGAACGAAAAAATTCCAAGTGTTTCTTTAAATGCTATTTTAGACAATCCCAACGATATTTTTGCTCTATTTAAACGCTCATTAGCGCGCTCTTTCTAACATTCGTACTTACAATTATCTCCTTCTTATTCTTTTTGAGCAGGTGTACCGCATCTTAAGTTTACAAATTATATACTGAAATACCGGTCCAAAGAGAATTGACGCTTGATATAAGGTATTATACATAAACACACACTTCACCACAATCTTCGCATCTACCCTGATGATGGACACCATGATGCTGTTCAAAAATTTTGCGTAAAGTAGTATTTGCGCAACAAGTTATACCAACCCAAAAAAATCACAATATAATCTACTTATTCTGACCGTCACTTTCTCATTAATTTGTACGCATCCAAGCGTTATATCAAGGCAATGCACAGTGTCAGTCAGCGTACAATATACAGTACAGTGCCCGACCTTGAGATGTTCTATATGCCTATCTTAATTAATTACAAGAGCGTTCGTTCTTCGCGTCGTACCTAGATTCGTGTCACGCAATTCTATTATCACACACAAAGTGCTCAGAATATCACAGAGAATAGACTACCCATACTTGCATGCGAACGCACAGTACAATGTAACAATATGGTATTTTGTACACAATATAGCAGGTAGGTGGCTACTCCGAGTTATCAATGAATGCTTACTACGAAGAACACGTACCTAATTACCAAGGTAATCGATTCATTGTAAGTTTAGCTTCCAATAGAATTTTTGTATTTATTCATATGAAGCAGATACTTTGTTACGTGACATCTACATATATATAAATGAATGAATTTATATCTGCGTATGTGTGTATGTATGTCTGTTATTTATGTATTGCTATATTAAGCATAGGAAATGTTTGAAACTTTCAAAATACCTTATTTCCACCCTCGCGAAGGTTTCTGGATTGTTAGATACAACTACGTGACAATTCATCTGAATGAAAAGTTTTTTTAATCATTACAAAAACTCATAAAAGTGTCAAAAATGTCACAATTTGAGAATGACGTTTTGAAACCATCAATAAAAACTCTTTAAATTAATGAGTTTATTTGAAGTATTCTCCTATGATACTAAACAAAATTGAATGAATCTCTTAAAGAATCGTAGGTAGGTATTTTAAATAGGTTTCCTATGTTAGGTACCAAATTTGATTGATTGTTCATTAAATTTACGATAATGAATGTTTGTAATATACGAAAAATGAAAATTTGCATAAAAAAATTGCAATAAATGGCACGCGAGCTGTTTGAAAACTAAATGTACCGGGACTGAAAAGGGGGAGGGAAAATGGGAGTAGGGTTGAAAGGGACGGTGGAGCGGGAGAGGGGAGAGGGAAGGCGGGAGTGGTAGAGGAGGAATGCATGAGGGGAAGGGGATACGGAAACGGGACGAATGAGAAAGGACACGCAGGGAGAAACAATTTCTTTATTAAGTGGCATTGCAACGCATGCCGGGAACTCGCTACTTTAAAATAAAACAATCACTCTTTGACACGGGTATTAACAAAGCGCCTTTTATTTAGGCAAAACAGCGGGTAATATTAAAATCCGTCTCACAGAGAACATACTCGTATTATATTTAAATATTAATGGCTTCAACGAATTTGCAAAAAATCTCTTTGAAATAAACCACGAGTTTAATAAAAAGACAGGTGTCAGTTTAATACCAAAAACGGAACAGGAATCATACTGCATAACTTTTAAGCATTAGAAATCCAATTAATAGCGAAGTCATCAATAACCAAATGAACCTAAATAAAAGTCAGTATTGACAAAAAGCACTTTTCACCTACAACTACCTCCTTCACTGGAGATCAGCCCATTTTTTGTGAACCACTGTGAAAGCATAATATATTTTTAACGTGTAGATTTTAGTAGAGTATTGTACCGCCCTGAAGAAGCTACGGTTGCAGCGAAACCAGGTCTGCATTGTATAAAAATAAAAGATTGCTTACAAACGTTGTGAACATTGTGTTTATTTTTTTTTGTTCTCATATTTTTTTAAAAGAAAGGAACACGTTCCCTGCACAGAAGTTGCCTGGCTTTTTTAACTCTTTCTACTTCGATTAACATATACTAACGACGTCTGTTGAAATACATTGAAACTTCATAAAATGCACACACACTAAATAAATGATAATAAACAATAACATCACCTACCTGTTGAAAAGGTGTTATGATATATATGTTTGTTAACCTTGAAAACATAGAAAATCAAACCGACTGGATCTATTATCCCTTGATGCTAAAATTTTAGATACTTTACTATTTTTGCTGTTCTTATTGCGTATATGCTTTGTTTCGGTTCACATTCTAGTATAATACTATGCATCGACCAAATATCGATGAGTATCTATGTATAACAATATGATCGTATATTTAGATAGTTATTTTTAATTTTTTTAAATTTTTTATTGAAACATTTATTAAAGTTAAAATTTTACAACATAATAATATAACAACAATATTTCAATCACTCTCTTAATAAAGCAAGATCTTGTGTTTAGGAGAGTACAACTAAATATTTTTACGTCTAGATAAATTAAAAATATTATTACAAAAACTATTAGTATGAGAAAGTACGATACAAGTAATACAATTATAGGTTAGTTAACAATTGATTCAAAGGATTGATAAAGCAAAAACATATTTCTAAACAATTGATTGATTTTACAATGTAATCTCTACATATTATAAATTAAAATCCTCCGCCGTGTCTATCTGTCTGTTCGCGATAAGCTCAAAAACTACTGAACGAATTTTCATGCGGTTTCCACCAATAGATAAAATGATTCATCAGGAAGGTTTATGTTCATAATTTGTCAGGTTTCGTGTAAATTGGTTGAAATATATAATATATAAAGGAGAATGTCTGTATATGGTGGACGAGCGGCCTGGCAAGCGGGCGGTGTGGATTTAATTTGTATGCAAATCAACAGTTTTACGCCGAGGTTAATGAAATTTTGCACATGTGACCTTCAAAATAAGAGCAAGTTCACTGTCTACATTTGACTTCTAAAACTCTGTGTAAAGCCCGGGCATCGCCGGGGACTTCAGCTAGTTATCCTTAAAAAGTACTATATGATTCCTAAACATAATAAAATGATTATACGAAGAAAAAACATCGGAACATTGTTATTTGAATTAGATTCCTACTAACTTTATGATATCATTATTTGGAAGAAAATGTTGTAAGATTGGCGATAAAACGAATTTCAAAGTAAAAGAGAATCCAAGAGATATGTCGTAACCCACATAATCCTATGTGACCCGATTACGCCTCCCAGGCGCCCAGAAGTGGGGTGGAGAAAATAAATATTTGTCGCCAGAATTAAGCAAAGAAAATATATGAAAAAACTTTTACCCAACTTGTCAATAGGACCTAATGGTATTTTCCATTTTCCACTCTCCCCTAGCGGCAGAAACATGAACCACGAAATATTTTGTGCCTAAATTAAAGTATCTTCTTTAACGTATATGTTTTTACAGTTATGTAAGCGGCACGTTTGAGGGTGGAAGATACTCTCTTGTACAGCCCTGTGAAAAACCATCATTCAGAATTGAAAAGTTGCTTGAAATGGCTTTAGCCATGTTTAGTGACTAGATCTGAATAGCCTGGAATTTTCTCATCTTTCTCTTCCCTGTATCCTTCCCCTACCAATTCCAGCCTCCTAACTTACCCCATTTGGGTGTTCCATAGTTCCACTGAGAATCTTATTCACAAAAAAAAAAACATTTTTTTTAAATATAGACAACATTTCCGGGTTCCAAATAATCTAGCAGTATTTAAAAATCTCCAACTATTATCGAAAATATTGTTTTTTTTACATTCACTCCACGCAGGAGGCCCTGAGGAAAATAATTCCCCCCCATGGGCCTATGACATCTTTGGGGATGCTGTGAAGAGGGACTTTTTAGGGAAGAAAGGAGAGGAAGTTAAGTTGAGTTAAGAACACAAACCTGCAATAGCCATCCCAAGCCAAGGTGTGAGCTACCGTGCTCAGTCTGAATGTCCTGGGGAACAGTGTCACGAACGGTGCCTCCGAGAAACAAGGTCTCGGAGTATTTAGACCTTACTCTAGCACTCTGGGCTCTGCTGGAGTGGACCTTCTATTACCTTGGTAACTCGTGGGACAAAAATTGGACCATTCGAAAACTAGGGGCTTTTTGGGACCCTAGGAGAACTGAGGCCACCTCTGTGGATTCCTTTCTGGGGCCAGTAGGAGGGACCAAGAGGAGAAACCGTGGAGAGGTGAGCTGAGACCACCTCCACGAACTCTTCCCTTGTGGAGCCTTTAAGGAACCAAGGGGAAGGGCACTCTTCCAGCGCGGGGCCTTTGTGGAACCAATGAGGAGTGAAGTGGAGAGATGATGTCCTCTTCCCATGTGGGGCCTTCGGGGAACCATGTAGGAGTGAAGAGGAGAAATGAGGCCATCTCTGTGAACTCTTCCTCTGTGGGGTCTTTAGGGAACCAAGGAGGAGTGAAGAGGAGATATGAAGTCCTCTTCCCTCCTGGAGCCCTCAGGGAACCAAGGTGGGGTGGACTCTTCCCTTGTGGGGCCTTTAGGGAACCAAGGGGAGGTGGACTCTCCGTCTTGGAGCATTCGGGGAACTAAGGAGTGGAGAGAGGAGAAGGAAGCCATCTTCCATCATGGGGCCTTCAGGGAACTAAGGAGGAGTGAAGAGGGGAAATGAGACCTGGGAAGGCGGATTGTCGAACCAGAAGATATAGCTTTATTTCCAATGGCAATCCTGGTGAACTTTATAAAAGAGAATGGGTTACTATCAAAGGAATGAGGTAAAATGGGAGATAACACAATGGGTCTATGGCCCATGTGCTCACGAGAACTATATACATACATGTGAACCGTTTCCGCTTAAAAAAAAGAAAAAAAAAGTGTTTATTAACATTAAATTTAAATGGTGCGACAAAATAAGTTTCCCGAGTAAAGAAATATATTAATTACTATGTAGCGATTCGTTCCCCATCCCTACACTTTGTTGCATGCACATCACTATCTGCAACTGACCATGTGACCAGCGAACGTTTCCTAGGGGGCATTGACGGCTTCACCCGGCAGTTTGGTTTTGAGAGACTACTGGAGCAACACCCCCCTGCGGACGGAAGATGGCGTCTCGTTGCCGGACCTATAGATTTCTCCTTCAGACGAGTCATGCTGTTACCTTCAACGATATACTTCACGTAACGTAGAATTAGCTTCATTATCTATCATCATGGTTTATCTATAATTTAAATTGTTTTCTTATTCACCTAAAAATAAGATGGCGCTCAACCTTTACCACTTTCTTTTATAAGTAACTTTTAACTACCTACCTCTATTAATATCAGAAATTACATATTCATTGTCCCTTCGGGAGAATGACACGCCCTGTAGATTACATTCAACTTATTTTAAATTATGTTTGATTGTTATTAAATAAATGTAATATCTCATGCTCTGGGTTTTAATTGCAACTAATTTCCTTTACACATCATCACATAGCATCATTTAATAAGTATGCTATATTTATGGAAGATACAAGTAATAATCTCCCTTACAACTAGCTGACCCAACAAACGTTGTTCTGCCATAGAAATTATTTCTAGTGAATATTTTAGTTGATAAATAAAAAATAACGAATGCATTGTAAGTGTGTGGGGATGGGATCTGACAGAAAGAGCAATGGAGCGCTGTAGACGATGACCGCCAAAAACACCAACTAAAGTAGAAAAACGAAATAAAGAAAATCAATATGAATTTCGAAGAGCAATTGAGTGTACGATATTTTTTGTCAGCCCATCTTTAGCCAACACAAATAAGCTCGTTAGTTTGCCCACGCAGGAACATGATGCCGAATGAAATATCAAAACGACGCGACGCTTCTCGTTAATGTCTTGCGCATGTGTGGATGAAAGTTCTATGAAGCGGACGTAGCGCCATCTGTCATTCAACATTATAAATAGTTTTGTTTGAAATACGAAAGACGGTTTAATTTGTTCGTACAAAAATAATAAATCGCGATTAAAAAATGGGAGGGTGTGGGTAGGAGGGTTAAAATTTGGGGTTATAGGTATTTTTTAATTCCAAATAAAAAAAATACAAAAAGATTTTTTGTCAAAAAATAGAATACCTACCAAATATATCTACATAAAAAATCATTGTTCTCAATCATCAAACGGTTATTAATGAAAAACGGTACAGAATCCGTAGATTATTTGAAATAAATTGAAACCTTGTTTTATATCGGATGTATAGATAAATTCACTATACATAGGTATTATGTAGTTTGTTTTGATATATATAATTACTAACATACTAACCATTGAACCAGTTATCGGTTAAAACAACCCATTATCGGCCTCTTTAGCAGCCGTTTAAAATAAACGCTCACTTTAAAGTGATTGCTTGGAACTTATCCGCCAGCAGGTCGATAAATCCACAAAATTCTACCAATTAAGAATAATTAAAATGGAAGATTGTAAAAATAAACAGATTGTTTCCTTGAAAACTTGTTTTATATCAGTTTTATATCTATTTCTATAGCCTTTTTTGTACAGTGCCCGACAAATAAAATGGGTGATGATTTCTTAAAAAAGATCCTAAAAACATTAACAAATGGTGTCAAATTTAAAAATAATGAAGAAATTACTCTAAATAAATGCTTCATCTTACGCCGTTTCTTCTGATTGGAGGTTGGCTTTCATCATGGCAATATTCCGTTTTGGGAGGAGGGTATGGAAATCGCCGCCTCGGGAACAGTTTATTGGACAACAAACACCTCTGCCATAGGTCACTCCAAGTTGTTCGTTACATTTGTTGACTTACCAGGGGTGCCCGGGTTCATGAGGTGAGGTTGATGTGTCTGCCCTCCTGCTGCGTGGCGTGCCGGATCGAGAGAGACTGGTTGAGGAGGTCTTTTGACCTCTCCAGCCAGAATCCCTCGAGCCATCGCCTTGCACTGCACTGACCCCCAGATTCCTATTCACTCCTCTTACCTATTTCCTTCCCAGAACACACTCTCCTTCCGTTCCTTAAAAAACCCTCCACACAGCATCCCCTAAGACGACATAGACTCTGAGGGAAATTATTTTCCTCAAGGCCTCCTGTGTGGAATAACGTAAAAAAAAACTTCATCAAATACAACTGGTTACCTAGTACCTAATAACATATTGTTCTAAACAATACCAAGTGGCACATACGTACTGCCATTAGGATATTGTCTAAGGTCTAAGGCAACATGCGAAAGATCAAATGCCACCGGGACAAAATACCATGTACTGTAAAATACCTGTAAAATATTACAGAATATTTTACTGCAAATAAACTCAGGTTCAGCTGGGTAAAATCTCCCGGTTACGCCCTGGTAAACCCTGTTTTGAAATTTATTAAATCCACTTGAAAAAAATTGCATCAATTACAGATCTCTAAAGAAGAGTAAAAACATTGATTACCGACCTCTGTGCTACAAATGACATTATTCTATCGAAAGAGACGTGGCTCATACCAACTGATTTCTAGATTTTTTCAACGAAATTCACCCTGAATTCTTGAGGACCACCATACCGCGGAAAAGTTATATTATTACTTAAAATTTACTGTGTAAATGTGCATAATATGTGTGAGTTTGCACTATCCTTTCCACATCCTAGAAAAAAACATTATTTATTAAAAAATATAATATAACAATTTGGGGGGCGGGTACGGGTACCGCCGCCCCGGGAAACATTTATTGGATAACCAACACCTCTGCCATAGGTCACCCCAAGTGGTTCGCTACGTTTGGTGACTTAGTGGCC
The DNA here is from genome assembly GCA_929108145.2 of Limnephilus rhombicus. Taxonomy (NCBI): domain Eukaryota; kingdom Metazoa; phylum Arthropoda; class Insecta; order Trichoptera; family Limnephilidae; genus Limnephilus; species Limnephilus rhombicus. The sequence goes on along the minus strand of OV815295.1, from coordinate 23,088,497 downwards.
GATGTGTCTGCTCACCTGCTGCGTGGTGGACAGGATCGAGAGAGACTGGTTAAGGGAGGTCTTTTATCATCTCCAGGCCAGAATCTCACGATTCATCGCCTTGCACTACAGTTGGAGGGATGGATTCATACGTCCGTCACTCCTGGACTCACTGACCCCCAGTTTCTTACCCATCTCTCGTACCTTTTTCCTTCCCAGAACTTCCTCTCCTTCCTTTCCTTTAAACAACAAGTGACGTAGGCCCTTAGGGAAATTATTTTCCTCAGAGCCTCCTGTGTGGAGCAAACGTAAAAAAATATGTATATAATTTTATAATACTTTCTAAGGTATCCTAAAATACGTTAAAAAAAATGCAACATTAGTAATCGTGGATTGCCTATTGGCAATTTAGAAAGAGAGCCGTGTTTCAGCTTCACTTTTCCACGGTTTTTTGTGGTTTCTACAAATCAACTGTATTATAAATTTACCAGCTGCTTTTCAGACATCCTGTTTTCAATCTTTCATTGCCTTCAACTACTGGCGTACCCTATAATGATTTGTTAACTAATCATTTTGCTATTGCGTCAGGTATCGCAGAATGAAAACAACAGTGCTTAGACAAAGTGTTTTATTGCCAATTTGAAAGCTGGTTCACATCAAGAAAACTAGAATAATCACGATTTTTAGAATGTTGACTATTCATCTGTCAATGCTTTATATCTCTCAAAACTTCAATGAATTTTAAATGGGTACGTTACACCATTTTAGTAAACATCACGAAAATAACAAATTATCCATACATACTTAAGGAAATCCGGTAGGTAAATCTGTGGAAATTGAAAAAGATACATTCAAGAAGCGATTTTATCTGATTTATTTTATTTGTAAAACTTATAAATTAAGTAGCAAGATAATGTTAACATAAAAAAAATGATATACAGATATCTATTTACAATGTTTTAACATAAATATTACCATTAAACATCTGGATACAATTAATAACGTGCTAATTGTTTTAAATTATAAATCATAATAAACACTTTATTCTCATATTATGATTAATTACATACATTTATTTCTAAAAGATTTCAGCTAGAACGTGGAAATTCTTCATCAACAATTAATTTAATTTAACATGTATTAATAATTTAAAAGAAATTTAATTACGTCATCTACATATCTCCATGTTGACCAATTAAATAAGAAATTATTGTAGAAACTCAGTGCCAACATTGAGGTATTTTCACAAACTATGAACACCGTTAAAAATGTGTGCAGGATTTAAAGTTTATTTTTTTGATCCTATTAATTTTTTTCTGATTCTGATAATTATTGAATTTAAAAACGAACTTAAATAATGCACACAAAACGAAATGGTTTTTAACTGGCTACAACATCATTATGACCTACAAAACGCTACTGGCTGTTAAGACGGCTGCCACCGATGTTGACCAGTGTGAAGTCAACAAAAATGACCGTGTCGTTTTGGTGTTTTTTTTTTTAATTTATTTATTTATTATTGTGTAAAAGTTACATACAATGGGAATTTATACCCGCTAAGCTACTGCAAGTAGCTTGTCAGCAAATCAGAAACGGCACACTTTTAATAGTTTCAGAGAATGTATTCGTCAATATAAAAATAAAATAAAAATTCTTTCATTATTGTAATTTTTTTACAGTAAAAAGAAAAAAACATCGAAAATACCCTATGCATATTACATCCTGGTAACAAACCGATGTTTTGTATATATATGAGGCAAAACTTTCCTGATCTCTAAAGTATGAGCACAAATTAAATGGGTGTCGTTAATAAATAATCTATCCTAATCAATTAAATTGACAATTGACAAAAAATTATCAAATGTGTACCAACTTTTTATGCAATGTTTTAAGAACAACATAATCTTTAATTATGTAACATTGCTGTAGAGTTAGTTATTTATTACGAAGTTAAGGATATATTATGGCGAAGTTATATTAGATATATTTTTTTCACATTGGTACAGTGAGTAAAAACATCTAACAAGTTGTAGTATCTAGGAATGTGTACGTAGACTTGCGGGCCTCAACAGATGTCAGTAAAGTTACTACTGCCGGAGAGTGTCAAATGTCGCCATTCACCGAATGGTTACGGAAACAGCCGATGATATCCGATCGAGAGCTGGGTATCATCAGTGCCGAGTTCCTTTGCTTAAGAAATACACAGAGCATTCGTTAAAACGGATGTTTGGTCCATTTAAATGTATCAAACGTTCGTATTGTACACCAAACGATGTTAATTATACATATAACAGATGATAAATAAACGTCTCGTAACCTGACAAACAGAGTGTATCATTGAAACTCCCAATTACCTGAGAAATATTGTGCTTCAGAGAAAACAATAGTACATCACATAAGCATTCAATTCTCTTATTCATTATCTCAATCAACCGATTTACCTTAAAATATCACAGCATTCACAGAATCTGTTATATTTATATCCATGATCAAACGAAATAATTATATTAATTCTGCACATGACACAGAACTGCCCTAGTAAGAAGAGCGGTAAATGTTTTTGTGACTAAATAAAATAAATCTAAATATTTTAAATTTTACACCACTGAGATACCATACTCTTAATCTATCGTCTACTTGATGACCAACATTTTCTTGGGATCCGTGAGCAGACCAAGTCCGTCAAGGTGGTTCGCCATCAGTTGCAGATACTCTTCTTTGTGTTCAGTGTAGTGACCCACGTGAGGAGATTTATCCCAGCACTGCCAAGTAGTCTAAAGAAGAAAACAAAACCAATCAAATAATTGCAAAGTTTTTCTCGATTGAAGTAAACCTAAGTAAAGCCAACAGGAAATATGAAAAATGGCTAATAACAGCAAGTAAGAAATTAGTTGATCGAATCATTGACTAAGAACTAACAATTAGTATAAGCAATAATTATCAGCCTGAAACACTCATCCACATTGAAAAATCTTCCGAGAAAAGATACATGACGCCAACGGGACTTGAACCCGTGCCCTTCTGATTGCCGGTCAGCTGCTCTCCCAATTGAGCTATGGCGGCTTATCTTATACCCGCCAAATGATTCAATATATACTAGTGATTCATTCAACAACTACTGCTTATTATATTTTTTCCACCTGAAAACAACCAACTTTATTTTTGCAAGAGAGACACTGTTAGTGTTAAATCCCTCGCTAGGTGGCGTCGAGACAAATTATGTCTTCATTTATTGGGGAAATACTTATCAAATATTAATTATTATTTTTAATTGTTAAACTAACGTTTATGACAAGATTTTTATGCATAGCACAAAGGGTAACAATTATTATAATCAAATATTTATTATACGGGTTCAAGTTCCGTTGGCGTCACGTATCTTTTCTCGGAAGATTTTTCAATGTGGATGAGTGTTTCAGGCTGATAATTATTGCTTATAATAATTATTACAAGTTACCTAGCGATACACCCAAAGATAATATAACACTAAATTGACACGTTTCGTGTGTAAGTTGGGAAAAGGACGGATACTTTATCGTCGTCGAAGGCATGCTGGGTTGGTTAACAATCCAGGTGACACTAGAACCCGCAGTAGAAACGACTGACAGCATACATATCTCTTGCATTCTTTTATCTTTGGTTACAGTTTTTTGTTTGTTTTGATTAATGATTGATTGATTGAAAATCAGAATTTCTGTTTAGCAGAACATTATTTTACCTTAATTCCCATTTCCACCCAGCTATCGTGGACAGATTTGCTGATCTTTACGGTTCCAATGGGATCAGTTTTGCTAAGGAAGAACAGAGCCGGAGCGTGGGCCCTATTGATGTGGAAATTGTGGCTTCCACCCGCATAGAACACCGTTGCTTGATCGTAGAACGTCTTCATATGGAATCTGTAAATTAACAAAAAAACATTACTTCCATTTAAGTTGTTCATTAATTTTTGTAGGAAGTCATGTCTCCAAAAGAGCTGGCGCCCTACCTCGCCGACTCTTTTCCCGGTTTGTCTTTTGCCTTTCAAGAGTGTCTAAGTCTTGTATTGTTTGAATTCTCCACACTATTACTGCTAGGTACTCTTGGAGTTTTACCGTCCTTATTATAATGCAATAAATAATCAACTTCTATGGGTGTCCGGGGGTAAAGGGAGGTGATTCTACATGATAGTATAAGTAAAAAAGATAAAATAACTTTTTTCGAAATTCCAACTTTTAGGGGTAGTTTTGTGGTAAAAAGATAAAATTAGACCGGCGTGCGCGGCCACCTATATTATTTTCCGCTGTTACGATACGGGCCAATCACCACCATACAATGTTGCCACGACCATGCCCGGCAGGCTTCCGGCAAGTAACATCGTACCTCACACTAAAAAAATTTAGTAGGTCGATCTTTTTGTATGGGAAAACAAGTTGAAATTTCGAAAAAAGTTGTTAATATTTTTTACTCCTACCATCATGTAGAATCACCTCCCGAAGTTAATGCATTTTACCCCCCGACGCCCTGTATATATAGCTCCGCTTAGCGTATCAAAGACTCAAAGGCGCTTTACATTAGTAGATATTGTACGTAGCCTATTCTAAAAAGTGTGCTATTCAACTACTTTTAAAGTTTTCTAAACCAGTTTTTGAATTCCCCATCTCCAAACTTCTGTCCATATCATTCATAGGCTAGGGTTCGACTTTCAACACGTCTGTTCATCCTGTTAGACTTAGCCGATCGGAGTCTTGGCTAGTATGAAATTTTAGAAAGTAAACAATTATATTATAAGCAATAATTATTTACCTGAAACACTCATCTACATTGAAAAAATCTCCCGAGAAAAGATACTTGCCGCCGATGGGACTCGAACACGCGTCCTTCTGATTTCCGGTCAAATGCTCTACCATTGAGCTGCGCCGGCTTATCTCCTACCCGTCAAATAATTCAATATATACTAGTGTTTCATTCAACAATTACTGCTTATTACATTTTTCACTTGCAAACAACCAACTTTATTTTTATATGGGAAAGGCATTGTAAGTGCTAAATCTCCCACTAGGTGGCGTCAAGATAAATTATGTCTACATTTTTTGGTGAAATGCTTTCAACTCGTCATATATTAATTATTATTTTTAATTGATAAACTAAGGTTTAGACAATATTTTTATGCATAGCACAATGCTAATAATTATTGTTTATAATAATTGTTACCCTTTGTGCTATGCAAACACTCTTGTCGTAAACATTAGTTTATCAATTAAAAATAATAGTTAAGAAAGTTGCTCTCTCTTTTGTTGGTTTATTTTATTCGATATTCGTCTTTAATCATTTTCATCAATTTTTACTCCTGTCAACTTCTTATCAACTCTCATATCAGGGTTTTGCTTATCATAAATGACCGCATGGATTAAATTGGGATTTTATAGTGCAGTAGTCAGTTACTAGTAGGGTTACGATTTAAAAAAATCATCTTTCCAAACACTCTTCAATATAGTTTAAGCTAAACCCTGATATGTTTATAGGCATATTCGTCATATTATAATTTTTAGAATGATCAATGCGAAACTTGGCTTTTGCGTTATTAATTTAATGAATGTGCCATTAGATCTTATTTCCAGGAATAAAAGAGGGCTGCTCTGGTGCAAGCTTTTTTCGAAATAAAAGTAAATGGCACCGATTAAAAAGGAATACTTACTTGATCATATTTTCAACTGTTTTCTGCATGAATGGGTTGAAAGGAAACATTCCTTTTGATACTCCAATCGGAATCTGCTCAATATCCGTAATACTGTCCCATATTTGTCCCTTTATTTTGTCCAATACGGGTTGATACCTATAAAAAAATATTTTTCATAAATAATGGAACGAATTTTTAGTTGGTCAAATAAAAGTACAAAACATAGGAGGGCTCCACTGTCGTCCAAATGGCAATACCAAAAAATATAATCATGGTGTTAATCTAAAGCTGTGTAGTGTGTAACCTACATTTTTATTAAAAATGAAAAATGCATAAAAGTGAAAAAAATATTTTTTCATTCCACTGAACTCAAAATTAGAAATGCATATACTCGTAGGTAAATTATTATTATATCTTTACAATTTTATGTTAACATAATAAAGAATAACGATATTGTATAAAATATAAAGCACACTTTATAAATTGCTCACATTTATTTAATATTAGCTAAGTACGAGTACCTACTAGCATTGTCCAGGCTTTAGATCGTGTCTCATATTTTAGATCTGAATATATTTAACTCATTCAGATCTAAAAGTAGTGTAACTAAACTCACCATTCCTTTCTACCTACTGTTTAATTCAAATGTATGTTAAATTAAATGGAAGCCAATCACTTTGTAAAACACAATTTAATCTAATTTATGTCATTAAGTAGATACCTTAACAACAGTGCTTCCTCGATTTAAAATTTTTTTAGGAACAAAAAAATGTATTTTTAAATGCATGTACGGTGTTCTGTATTTTCAGTGTGATTGCACTTTAAAAGAATATTTAACAGGTAAATTGGTGTTGCCAGCCTACAAATTTTGTCGTTTCATTTTTTATATTTTCTACTCTTATTTGACAGACTCTATTAGGTACCTCATTGCGATGAATACAATCAATCAAGGAACCTACGCGGACTTAGCTAAGTGACTCATCATACAAACAATGCACATAGTATAAATAAACACCGGAACTTTAAAACTTATTCCTTTTGTGTTTTTTATTTCATTTGGTCATCATTATTTACTGACGTTTTGGGGTAATGATGACTATTGCACATCTCTCCCTAACGTTTAGGGCAACCTTACATTATCTATCTTTATCCAACACCTGCTCTGATGCTGGATACTGACAATAGTCTGTCTGAATCATTGCTTCAAGATCACACAAAACATTTCATTACTACAAACGTCCAGCCGTCTGTATGTTGTACAACTCACTTAATTCATTAAATTTGTACCAACACTGCTATTATAATTTTGGCCGCACGCAGCACAGCCTGGAAAATTCAAAAACGCGCAAGACTTTCACAGCTTCTACAATTGTCGGGACCGCTCCACGACGTGCTAGCGAGTCATATATATTCACATATACCAAATTGTCGGGACCGCTCCACGACGTGCTAGCGAGTCATATATATTCACATATACCAAATTGTCGGGACCGCTCCACGACGTGCTAGCGAGTCATATATATTCACATATACCAAATTGTCGGGACCGCTCCACGACGTGCTAGCGAGTCAGATATATTCACATATACCAAATTGCATCTCAACTTCATCTTGCGCGTGGTTGCGAACGACTCCTAGACAACAACTGGGACCAGTCGTTGCAATCGTCGTCGAAAGTACGTACATTAGTCGACTTTGTTATTCTCGAGTCAAAGGTCGTCAAAGGTCCATACTTGAACGCCAAACGACAAAATTCATTCCACTCGAACAACGATTGGGTCGAACCAGTTGACAGTTGACAGTTGACACTGAGTTGTCTACTCCATATCTGTCAAAACCTAGTATTATTGTATCCTAACATAAGACCTTTCCCGCGCGCACTCTGACAATGATCGTATATTTAAAAAAAATTGTTTAAAGGTTCATTATAACGGCTGATTTATCGGCGATATTGGCAGCAATACATGAACAAGGAGAAACTTTGACACCAAAAAGAATATTTCGCGAAGGAATTAAAAGAATTTTAGAAAGGTAGATAGTTTTCACACGAAAATTAACTTCATAATTAATCTGTTGTAGGTACCTACTGTTGTTTTGCAGCATTGAATTTACTTTATTTATTTAGTTTATTGGTTACCAGCTATTTTTGGTTTTGAATAATATACCCTTCAGCCATTTCAAAGAAAGTGCGCTTGTAATTTTAAATTCATACCATAGAAACGTCCAAAACCTCAGACACATTGACAATATTCATAAGGCTGCCAATATAGTCTCTACAACCCTTTGACTTTAAATAATTCGTACAAATTAAACATTCGACAAAGTTCATCGTCAAGACGAGTAATATATCATTCGTAGATGAGGAGATAAGGAGAAAGAGGCGGAATGAAATCACGAAATGAAAGATAAATGAACCATGTGAATGGGCTATTATGGAGCGGTCTAAAAGCTGTTGACCTACGCGTTTTCGCCGTAAGTTGCTAGGGTACGCTGCGTGCTGCTCGTAATATCACAATAGTGGCTATAAATGTATTATTTCATTACTGAATGGTTTAGGTTGTTTTTTTTCTTCAAACCGTTAAGTATAAATAAAGGGCTATCACAAAGGGCTTCACTAGTTAGACACAAATTCTATTGAAAACTGAGTAGATCATAATATAATTTGTTGATATATTATTTAAAAGGTTGCATATTAGGGTAAAATTTATGAGTTTGGCTTACTTGGCAATATCCCTGGAAGCATGCAAGCATACCTCACCCCACATGTAGCCTCCGACGGAAAAACCGTGAACGACCATGGGACAACTAGGGCTGGATGAAGAGTTGACTTCGAGAAACTTTAGAAGATTGAGGGCTGCGATCTGCAATAATAAAAGGTTAGATAAATCGAAACATTAAAATATAGGTAAAGTAACCCGATATGATTCCAGAATGATTGGAAACCCAAGATGATTCCACGAGAGATCAAACTTGTTGGAACACAATAATTTGAAAAGATGCCTATAAAACATAAAGGAAAGATTGACTATTGTTGGACACGCGATCATGTATGGCTCTGAATAATGGACTACGTACAACTCCTACTCTAGGTAACTTGAAACAGCAGAAATGCGAATGCTTAGATGGTCGGCCGGAGTATTACTAAAGGATTAAAAGATTACGCATTCATGGTTGCCTGGATATCACGCACATAAACAGTAAGCTGGAGGAATGACAGTTAAGATGGTATAGACACATAAGACGGAGGCCACCAGACCACACAGTGCAGCAGGCAATGTCTATCGAGCTTCATCGACAGTCATGAGGAAGATAAAAGAACTCCTAGATGACTCAATGCTCCAAAATATTACAGAGAAATGCTCTGGATGAAAGCGATACCCAGAACCGAAGAAGTTATAGCCCGAGAACGAGAAGAGCCGACCCCAACATCCTACCTAGGCAATGAGTGGCAGTGCAAGGAAGAACACAATAATTAAAGGTCTTATAATTGTATCCAGATTTGATTGAGAAATACTGCTTGAGTTAAAGAATTTCTGGAGATTTATAATAATACATAAACTCTATAAAAGTGGCCTGAATTTTTCCCTACGACCAAGAAACCTATATTGTTATTTGGAGAGCCTTTTTATGGAAATAATGGAGCAAATCTGGGTTTTGTAGGCATCCTTATTGTAGAGGGGTAGAAATCGTCCTGAGGGAAAAAATCTAACAGTGTTAATGTCATCTTTGGGGATGTTTTTTCTTTGTGGAAGGTCTTTATAAGAAACGGAAGGATAAGAAATTCTGGGAAGGAAAAAGCTATCCAAAAGTCAATGCATCCAGTAGTGACGGGATGTATGAATCCACCCTTCCCACTCCGAGTCGGACTGGAGAAGTCAAGGTTAGGTCTTCTTCAATCAATATTTCCCGATCGGTCTTGCCATGCTGTAGGTACATACTTCTGTGCAATTTGTTCCATGTTAAAGCTCTTTTAAATTTAAATTTTGAAAACCTACCTGAGTTCCTTTTATAGGCCACATCACTTGCCATGGGGTGACTCGGCAGGTGACCACATCATAGCCTTGCTCCAGGTAAAGTTGAGAGTATTTGTGAATGATTTTCTGTTTGGATCCAATCCAGGGGATCACGACGCACAGCGGCTTTTCTATCTTGCGTTCTAATCTGTGACAACAGACAACAATACGCTTTTATAAGTAGGGAATACAATTTTTGACACCAAATATATGTTCAAATACACTTTTGAAACCGAAAAATTGATATTGCAAAATACCCAGATAATATTATTACTAACTCATTAAAATAATAAATTAATGGAAAAAGGGTAAATGCAGGAGATTTCATTAATGGGGGCTGACTGCGATTAATATTAAAAAAATATCCAAAGAGGAGATAGTCTTGGTGTTAACCCTGATAACTGGCAATAGACTGAATGCTCCAGAAACGATAGCTCGATCTTAGATGAATTGAAGAAGTGTGAGGAGAGTATATTATGGCGAGGAAGCTGATGGTAGAAGAAACAGGTGACGCCCGAGGAAGACATGAATCAAATTCTTTAGTCGAGTCATGTCTAGAGACAGATTTTTTTTTACAAGAGCTCCACACAGCATGCACTGACAAAAAATTTCCTTGGGGCCAATGTCATCGATGGGGTTACTGTGTGGAGAGTATTTCTAAGGAAAGGATTGAGAGGACGTTGGATCGAGATGGGTAGGGATCTGGCGGTCAATGTGTCCAAAAGCCATAGACTTAAGAATCCTGCCCTCCCACTTCGGTTCAAGGTCTTGGGTCGAGAAAGTCCGGCTGAAGAGGTCGTGGTTAGGTCTCCCTCAATCAGTCTCTTCCGATCCGGCCTGCCACGCAGTTGGTGAGCAAAAGCATTCACCACCAAGACGCAGACAAACCTCACCCCATTAAATTGGGCACCTCTGGTAAGTAAAAAAGATGAAAAAAAACACATACATGTTTTTATTTCAAACGTCGCAAATTGTAGAAAATACGAAATTTAGGAAACAAATTCGTCTTGGGGAATTTGCACGAAAATTATCATAAAATTTTTATTTCGTTTATGCAATAAATAAAAAAATAATAATTCCCACAAAAAAATACATTTTGGATATTCATTCATAAGACATTGATGTTATTAAAAAACATTATTATCACGAATTTCCTGACAAATTCACGCTGTAACCGCCAATTGAAAATAATATGTCCGAAATAAGCACACATTTTCAAGACAGGAATTTCACGTGTCCGTCTACTGAAATGTAACGTTGCCGGATCTTTCGGAGCACAGTAAAAGACATTTTTTTTATTTATACCAAATCGAAACAGAACTTATTTAGTCTTTATTAAATGTTTAATTGAACCACCGTTTAACGGTTGGGAAGTGTTTTTTATGAGCTAGGCTGGTAGATTACAAATAATATTGACGCTTGGTAACTATAATCATCTAAATAATATCATGTATTTATCCGGTATGGTATCTTAACAGAAAAAGATTAGCAAGATCACTCAAGTTTAATTTATTACCACATCACATCGTTACGATCTATGACGCCAGGATGCGTAATAAATGACAATCAAAACAATTCAATCGTTTCTACATTGTTAAAATCTATCCTAATTAATATATTTTTTTGACGAAATCTATGATATTACTGACTGATTGTTATCCACGTCACGTGCGCAGTGAGCATTATATTAAAAAATATTAAAAACTAGTTGGTTCCCGGCATGCATTGCAAAGCCATATTCAAAGAAATATTTTTTTTCTCCCTGCATGTTCTTTCCCTTGCGTCCCAGCTCCCCTCCCGCAACCCCTTCCCCTCCCGCGTTTCCCTTCCAACTTCCCCGCCTTCTTACTCCTCTCCCGCTCCCCCGTCCCGCCAACCCCCCTCCAGCGTTCCATATATTCAGTCCTAGTACGCTCAGTTTTCAAACAGCTCGCGTGCCACCTATTACAATTTTTTAATTCAAATTTTCATTTTTCTTGTACTACAAATATATCTGTTCATTTTTTGTATATTATAAGAACAATCAATCAAATTTGGTAAGTAAGTAGGTACCTAACGTAAGTATCTATATATTTATAATTTTAAAAATCCATAGACAATTCTTTTGTTACAAAAAAAATGCTGCCTGCTAAATTCAATTGCATCAAACGCCCGAACTGTCAAATGTGCGAAGTTAAAATAGTCGTTAAGTTTTCTAAAATTATCCAATTTTCATTCTTTTCTTTCCTTAAGAACCTTTTATAAACTATAAGAAAACTTTAAAAAAAGATGAATGAAATAGGTAAAGTCGTTCTGAAGTTATGGCGTGACCAAGGGAAACAGGGATTCATTTTTTATATATTTAGATTTTATATATATAGATTACACTATTATTGATAAAATATCATCGTCCTTTTATAATTTATTAGGTACTCTTTAATACACTTATATTGGGTATATTATGGTACATTTTTTACGCAAGGGTTAATAATAAAAAATTGTTTCATGTGGTTCACAATTAGTTACAATTTAAAAAAAAAAAAAATCTTAAAATGGTAAATATGTATACGGTCCACCTCACGGATAATACGGAACGTTCGTGTTGTCGAAGTTTGATGCACGGATAATACGGAATATTTCTTTTTTAACTAATAGACAATCAAATATGATATAATATGTCGGAAGTACCAATCTTATAAAATAAATTCTCGTCAAACATTTATTTTTGCATACCACTTCCGACAGAAAATTAATCTAATTTTAAATATGCCTAGTGGCCCTAGTGCATCGACCAAGTTAGTACTCTCGCGTATATCAATTAACCGTTTGACATTTCACCAAAATAAATAACTAACACAACAACAATTTCAGTTCACAATAAATAATGTAAAGCGCCGAGTAAACCTTAACACCCCTTTGCAAAAAAGTTGACTATTCTTAGTTTCGTATGCCGCTATTTCTACGAATTTGTTTTCATCGATACGAAGAATTACGATCCTTTTGGATGATTCTGTTACCGCTATTAGAAGAAACTAGGAAATAAGTTTAAAAATATTTATGTATTTAAATAAAAAACATAAAGACATTTTTTTACACTCACGTATATTGTTATTTTTTTAGTTACTTCAAGCAGTTGACACTCTTTCAAATAACAATATATTGTTTTGCGTATTGAAGCCTATCATTAATACCTTGTAATGATGGATTAATTTTTATCTTGATTGGCCTACTGTGATTTAGTATTCAAATGCGCAATGTCCAATGTTCTTAATAAATTAACTTTAGAATAAATTATAAAAAAAAACAATTTGGAAGGCGTGTGTAGATACCGCCGCCATGTCAACCAATTATTGAATAACCAACACTGATGCCATCACAGGACGCCGCAAGTGGTTCGCTACAAATGGAGACTTAATAAGGATCAGGTTTGTTTTGGTCTTAGAGGCGGATTGCGTTTGCCCACCTTTTGCGTAGAGACTGGTTGAAGGAGACCTTATGACCTCTCCAGCCGGATACCCTCGATCCACCGTCTTGCACCGCAGTGGGAGAGATGGATTCGTACAGATTCGACCTCAAGATTCCAACCCACCCTTCATACGTTTTCCTTCCCAGAACTTCCTCTCCTTCCTTTCCCTCTAAAGACCTTCCTCATAGCATCCGCAAAGATGACACAGGCCCTAAGGGATTTTTTCCTCAGGGCCTCCTAAGTGGAACTAATGTTATAACCAAAGGATAACAAACCTCTGGAAATAAGTCACATCTAAAAAAGATTGTCTGCGGCGGTCGGCGCACGAAAGGCTGTTGGATTTAGATGTTTGATTTTTATACTTATATCTGCAGTTTCATTCCGAAATTTGTTGTTTTTTTTCACACTTAACCTTCAAAACAATAGGAAAGTCACCATCTAAGTTTGATTTAGAAAAAAACCTGGGCAGAGCCAGGGCAACACCGGGACTTCAGCATGTACAGTATAAAAATGTACTTTCTGACGTACGTTTGTTTCGTTTGCGATATCTTCGTGAACAACAGCAGGTTGCTTAGCAACTCTTGATACGCACAACTTTAGCAAATTATGCTATCTGCCATGCTTCATAATTTAGGCTTTTCTGAGAAGGGTATTTAAATAATTTTAAAGCTTTTCACAATGGCCGAACTTCATATCGTGAATATTTTTTGGGTTATGATGCCATGTTGCGCCTTTTCATTCATTAGCCAACTTTTCGTAGAGTATCATCATCAGGGGAGATAAATATATATTGTGATGAAGTGTGTGTTTATGTATGTAGAAGTGATTCCATGTTACAATTCTCTTAGGGCCGGTATATTACTATAATGATTAGTAAATTAAAGGGTTTTTGGCGTTTTGTTTTGGTGTAACCGTCAAGTAAAGGATACCAAGAACTCTTAAGCTTAGCCTGGTTATTTATATTGCCCCCCATAATAAGATGTGCTTGATGCGTTTTGGAGCTTCCCATATCAGGAAGAAATACAAAAAAATAGTGGTTTTTATTAACTGCTCGGTAATTGCCTATTAGTCTGGAACACTCGTTTAGAACTATGCAATAGTTTTCTTCGTGATTAACTTAATTTTTTTATATACGATCAAACAGAATTTACTAACATCATTTTTTTTTTAAATCGTTCGATATTTGATATCACAATATTAATATTATTTAGCAAGGCCTTAGACTTACTTCATGGTAACTGGATCCATTTTAAGGGGGGCTATTTTCTTGTCCGTGATGTACTCCATATTCTTGTTGAGAGTCTGGTAGCTGAGATATCGAGCCTGCATATTTGAGAAGGTTATGCAGGATCCTGGATGCATCAAGGATAGTTTGCCCTGGAAAAAAAAATTATTCAAATCAAATCAAATCAAATCAAAAAATATTTATTGTAAAATAAAAATTACAAAATAAAAATTATTAATATAAGTGTCCAAAAAAAATGATCATGTCAATGCCAGAAGATCGAACTTTTTTTGCGGATCTTCTTTCAGAGGTATACACAGTTGGCTGCCATAAGAAAAGTTGGTAAAATTAACTGAACATAACAAAAAAGTTGAATAGCTTATAATACCAGACTAAAACGATGGACTTCTCAAGTCCATCGAAAAAAGGTTGAAGAAAGAATTCCCGTAATTTACAGCATGTTATCCAAATTAAATAAAAAAAAAGTGAACAAATTTTCAGAAGGAGGTGCGTTGTGAAAAAATTGGATCTATTTATCCAAATTTGATGAAATTTCAGTGAAACTATGTAATTAAGAAATATGAAAAACTTCTTTTATACGGAAGTAACAACGATCCTTTAATTTGATGTTGTTATTTACTAGATAATCAAGAACAAGCTCTTCAATAATTTAGTAAATTGAGTTTATAGAATATGCAAAAAAGAGAAAAAAGAGAAAGGTTTTCTTGGAAACCCAAATGCATGGCTTTAAAGTTTTAAACAATGCTTAAATGCTTATTGAAATGCTTGCATATACAAATGGATAAGTTTATCAGAAAATTTGTAAAAGTTATATTTTAATGATATCAATGTGTAAGAGATAATAGATGAATGTGACTGAAACTAGGAGTGTGAACTGAGATAGAATTTTATTATGGACTATCATTTCTCATCTAGAAATGCCATAAAATGACGAGATGGTTATTTAGATGCGTTATGTTAGAAAATTTCATTTAAAAACTTACATATTTTGAGTTCACTCCTGATTTTCTAACTGTGGAGATCCCAGTATTTACTGTGCCCTTCACTACCAAGGCAACGGTTAACTTTAATGCAGACATCTTGATGTTTCTCTGTTAATTCTATGTAAATTTGAGACAACCTTCGTGTCCACCTTGATCGTCAAGACTAAAGAAAACTTCGATGAGATGAGTACCTTATTCAACAATCTGTAATTTCTTATCCCGGGCTATCTGTAATACAAAGATAAATACCATTTGATGTCATCAAGAAAATCCTCAAAATACAATAGAAATACCAAAAATCAGTTCAATCCAAAAATTAAGTTTTGATTGATTGGCACATATGTGTGATATATGGCCTG
Source organism: Limnephilus rhombicus (assembly GCA_929108145.2). Lineage (NCBI taxonomy): Eukaryota > Metazoa > Arthropoda > Insecta > Trichoptera > Limnephilidae > Limnephilus > Limnephilus rhombicus. Next base: position 23,072,816 of record OV815295.1, on the reverse strand, counting down.
ATTAAATCAATCAACATTGATAATAATTCAATTAAAAATCAATTAACAGGATTTATTAACCACCACGTTCAAGGTTAGTGTCAGTTTAAATCTGTTTGGAAGATGGTTACTAAATTTCACACCAGGCTTCTAGATTATAGTCAACCCTTGATCAGAACTTTGGCCGGTGTTCCACAAGGATCTGCACAAATGCACATTTTATTAATACTTGCCCGGCCAATTTGTGATGTTTACACATATGTCACTTTCAAAATAACAGATGATTTCAACTCTATAACCGATGGGAATACTCTCATCTTAGCAAAACCGTGTATAAGTGCGTATTTGCAACAAATTAAGTGGAAATAAATTATATAATTCGTTCATAGTTCGTGAACGAATAGATTCATGCCGGCAAAATGCAACAGGACAGCAAAAACAATAGCAAAACAACAAATGGAAAACGATTTTTGAAAACCGAATGGTAAATTTTAATAAGATATGCCAACAATAATAACGTTTATCAACCCAAAAATAATAACTTTATCAATTAGATATATTTAAGATATAACCCAAAAATAATAACGTTTATCAATTGGTAGTCATTTATCTATTTTTTTCACACGAGGAGGCAAGAAATAACTTGTTGTTTCTCTTTTAATACAGGAAACAATATGAAACACTTGTAGTATAAAAGCATCAATAGATTTTCTCATCATAATTATAATTTTCACAAACAGTAAACAAAAACATGTTTCAGTTCTTACATTCAAAAGCTGTACAAAAACTTATGCGAACATTATATATGCATATATGTTTCACAGTTCATGATATCAATATCAACAAGCATATTAATTTACTCACGTGTTTGTCAGACCAAAACTTTCCAAAGAACTTGCATTAAAATGCCTCTCTGGGACACAGAAACTCGTTAGTCTTATTTAGTTATTGCAGACTTTCAATGGCTGACGATTATTTATAATTATTGCAATAAGAAGAACGATTGCAAAACGAGAACAAAAGGTCCTGAATGCAAAATACACAATACTTTGATAATGCTTAACACAAATATGCCATATACTACTTATTAAAGCCGAATTTAACGCATCTAGTTGCATGCATGTTCCAAATAATTGCATTATATCCAAAAGTTGGTGTGAATTCCGCAAATTTAGCGTCGTGCTACCTTCATTATTACAGTAACATGGCACCACCAACTTCAAAGCTTTTTCTGCAACGCACGATGTATTATTGTACAGTACATAGCTTTCACGCAGTTACAAGAAACACATCCGTCTGCTTAGCTGAAATGGTTTCGCTACACTAGTTGCATCACATTTTTACACTAGGAAGTTAGTTGCATACCACTAGCAGCGCCGTAATTTCGCGCTGGCGCGGTTCTAATTTGGTGTCATAAAACTAATGTATGCATGATGAAACTATACAGACGTACGTACTAAAAATCCTTAGTGTGAGGACTGTGAGGTACGATCTTACTTGCTGAGAGCCTGCCGGACGCCCGACTCGATTATGATTGGCCCGTATCGTAACAGCGGAAAATAATAAATCTGGCCGCACACGCCGGACTAATTTCATTTTTTTACCTCAAAACTATCCCTAAAAGTTGGAATTTCGAAAAAAGTTATTTGTCTTTTTTACTTGTACTACCATGTAGAATAAGGTGGTCTAGGCCTACATAGTAATTTTTTTTCAAATATAGATGTAGCCACCCATTTAATTTGTTACGCCTACCATTCCTATTACGTGTAAAAAATTTCAGCCCCCTATCTTATATAAGGGTGCTCATTGAATTAGAAGTTTCTGACAAAAGTTCTGGATTTTAAGTAAAGCACGTAATTTAAGGTTTATTGATGTTACAAGTATTTTAGTCAAATAAGTATAAAACGTATTTAAATTTGAACAAAATTTGGTAAAAAAGCAATAATTAACATAATATTTTAGTCGCAATATTTCAAAACTATGTTTGTTAACTCCTTTTTTAATGTTTCAGTAGAAAGAATTTTTCTGTTTTGTTCAACGATGTGAAGTAAAAATTGCTTTTCTTCCTCATTCTTAGTGAGTATCGTGTAATCTTCAAATAGTTTAACACCTCTCTCCGCTGTATCATTAACAACACGCAAATTTTTGACTCAGCTTTTGCCTTGAAGGTAATCAACATTGTTATTCCAAGTCTCAAGAGGTAATTGCAAGAAAGAGTCGTTGATATCAAGAACTAAGAGTATTTTCAACGTTCTTTTGTTGCAAAAGCTTCTAATGTAACCTCTGAGGCAAGCATAGCAGAATCACCTCGTACTGAACGATTACCGCCATCAGAATTTATTTTTTGAACAATGGCCTGTTTTTCAACATCAGACAGCTTCTCAGAAAACAAGGTAAATGCGACTAGTTCATCTGACAAATACCATAAGTGACGCTCTAAGACACCCCTAGCTGCTATACTGATTTCGAAATCAATGGCTTCGTACAATTTTAAGCTATTCCAAAGTATTAAGTCATTTACTGGTGCATCTGCTGCCAAAGACGCTTCGATTCAAACTTTGGTGTAGAGTGTAGATGATAACTAACAAATCGAACAATTTGTTTTTCTTCTCTCTTGATTAGTTTAAATCTTGTTACGATCAAGCGCACTGGTAACGTATTGTGTAAATATGTCACTTGTAGACAGCTCAACGCACTACAAACTCATCTTTGGACTTATCCTCTAATATGCTAGCATTACTAGAAGTTCTACTGAAACTGCACTCAAGTTCTAACTCTTGTCTCGACACCCCCGAAGATGAAGCATTACTTGTGGCAGCCATTTATTTCAATTCTTCAGATCTTTGTTTCTGTTTTAGAGAACTTTCTTTGACCTTTTCTAGTTTCTTGTCAATTGAGGTCATAATCATCTTACGTTCTCATCTTTGATCGATGAGAAACGCTCTGTATTCCGCAATTTTTATCAAATTCAAATGGGCAATATCAAAAGGTTTTTCTAGTTCTTTTTTAATTTTTTTTATTTAGTAACTATATAATATTTTTTACATTTTTATATGAAACACGTTAGTTTGATGTATATATAAAATATATTCGTAGTCCTCCTCACTAGGAGATCCTGTGCTGAGGGGGACTATGCTTTGGATAAGTTTTTCAGCGACTTCTATGGTTTAACTTCATTGATTGGATAAGGTTTTCCAGAAACTTCTATGATGTTTTAAGTATACTAGTAAGTTCATTTTCCGATAGATTCTTCAGCCAACATTTAATGTCCTTCATGTAGCTATTTTTTTTTTAAATTTGTTTGATACTAAGTGGGAGTTTGTTATATAACTTTACTGCTAAAAATGCAGAACTTCTTTGACCAAATGAAGAATTACACTTTGGTATATTAAGTATGTCTGTTTGTTTGGCTCTGGTTTTATGAGCGTGTGAGGTGTCTGCCTCTGAATCATTTTTGTGGTGATGTACTAGAATGTTTTTGGCATAGATTTTCTGTATGTTTGGAACATCAAACTGTTTAAAAATTTCTGTTGTTGACGTCCTTATGGGGACCTTTAGAATGGTCTTTATAATGCAATTCTGAGTTATCTTAAGTTGTTTTAAGTGATTGGATGCTGCTGAGCCCCATCCCATTACTCCATATTCCAATCTAGAGTAGCATAAAGCATAATATACTCTCTTTAGATCCCTCATCGACATCCCATCATTTTAAACAAATACTCTCCTTTTCTTTGTGTTTCGGAATTTCTTCCTCTATTTTTCTTCAAAAGCAGCCAGTTCTTAAGAAACTTAATCAGTTTTTCAATGCAGTGATTTTGTTGTCTGGTCGGAATACTAGATTTACACCATACTTTTATAAGTTCTTGAATAAGTACATGCGCGGAATCTTTCACATTTTAGGAATCATTTAATATGTAGTGATAACGGAGTAAAACTTGCCGAAGGGTAGGCTGTTGGTTAAGCCTCATCAATGGCTCAATATCTCGAACCCTAAGTAAAAAAATTTCGTATTTTTTTCGAGTAGATGAACACATTTTACTACACTTATTCACTTCACAGTCTACTCTAAATAAGTATCAAATACTGTTCAAATTTGTCTATAAAACTCTTCAGTAGTTTATTTTAAAATATATTCTATAGTTTAACATACGAAACTGGCCCGTAGCAAAAAGTTAAAATTAAGCATTTTACACAAAAAATTCAAAAACAACACTCGATTGAGCACCCCTTTCTACTTGAGTTATCTCGCTGAAATTTTACTTTCTTATTTCTATGAATACGTGTAACAAATTCACGGGGTGGCTAAATGAAAAATAATAATAAAAAAAAATTTTGGACCACCTTGATGTAGAATCACCTCCCGAAGTTAATACACTTTACCCCCGGATACCCTGTATATATTATTTACGCGATAAAACAGCTTTGCGCACGCGCACCTAGTTGCGTAATGCACCGTTCGGTTGAATTCATCTCCGACCGCCAAATATTAATATGGAAACATGCGAAATCTTTATTTTGGTTTAAATCAACCTACCATGATTTCACATTTTATCCCTTTTTTGGTTAAATTTGTAAATAATTTTAATTTATAAAAATCACCTACCAACATTCGGGTAGCTATTCACTAGAGTGGTTTAACATCACAAATATCACTTTATATTGAATATCCTTAAAATATTTTTTATAGATTTATGGAAGACTTTCAATAAACTTAATAACAATAAATACAACAACAAAAATGCAACACTTAGGCATAATTGGCACCTTCGCTAGCTTTACAGACAAATGTTATTATTGCTCAATCCTTATTGAAAGGTTTCGGGTAGTATGGGAAGCACAGCGTAAGGTATGCCGCAGAGCTTCATTCTTGGGCCATCATTATTTCTTATTTAATTAAGGTAAGAGATGGCGTGGATGAAGAAGTAATTCTTATCAAAAACTTTTAATTGTTAGCTATAAATTGTAGCTATGCTCCAAAACGTCTTTGTATAGCTTTGAGAGCACAAACCAAGCATATAAATAATATATATTTTTTAATTTGTACGAATGTTCATTAATAAAAATAGTTTACAAAAGCCATTAATTGAAAACTTTCATAAAAAATGAATTCATCAAATGATTTTGAAAATAACCTTACCAATTTTCCTAAAATGTTGGAATACACCAAAACATAAACCACTCTGTAAACTGATGAGAGTAGACACTTCGACGATTGATTACTGAATCATGATTATATATTTTGACCCCGAAAAGATTGCAAAATTTATCTCTAAACATATAATTATTTAAGATTATCGACAAAGTGCCAAAAGCTTATCATTTTCGTATTTGATTAGATTGTTATCGTACCTTGCGTACGACTTTCATTCGAGTTTGATCTGCTGGACGTGATAAGGCGTTTTAATTTTGTAATATTTTTAATCTCTGATTTTTATCTTTTATCATTTTAAGCTCTGTCGTCTGAAATACGTAATATTTAATAATTATCACGCCATTCTCAAACTAAATTATATTCACGTTTTTACACAAATATTTTGACGAATTTTTGCGATAAATTGCTTCATAATATTATTGCCCAGGTCCTAATTACGACGTATGAATTACATTGATTTACTTACAGATAATCAAATAACTTACAGATAATAAATAACCTGATTGTGTATTGTTTTTAATCTGCGAAAAGACAATACCCATGTACGAAAGCCGGGATGTTTAACAAGTTTTAGAAGTTATAAAAACTCATCGTTCTCTTACGGCCAAGTTAATGGAAGTTGTAATCGCATTTGATTTGTTGCATCTGCCAACTACTGGGCACCGATATCAAAAGGATCAATGAAGTTATGTAGTTCTTCAGAGAAACCTTAATTTAAAAATATATAAAATTGAAATCGACCTGTTTCGTAATTGTCAACGATATTCAAACCAGTTAAGTGTCATACAAAGTTGCTATTTTTTTTTGTATTTTATGGATATACTCGTAAGGTTCAGTGGATTCTTTCAAACTCAACACTTGGATAAATTGATGAAATTCGTGGTTTTAAAAGTCGTGTTCTCTCTAACTGTCGCGTAACTCGGGTTTCAATGGATTGCTCGAGTACTTAGGTGAAATTAAACATTCTAATATCGGCTGTACGTTATGTGAAATATTTCTACATAATGGACTCAAATGTAAGATGGTAAGATGACTGTCACCGACGATGCCTGGCGTGACACCAACGTCGCTGAATTAGTTATAGAAATTTTTTTCGTCAACATAAAAGAAATATAAAAAAACCTTCACCATCGTTTTTTTCCTATATTTTAGACAAGTGATTAAGTGTGGTAGGTAACACCTACCTACAATCTTTTTTTAAAATTAATAATAATCCTACACTTTTATTTCGGCTACTGGCATTATACCTAGTTCTCTGATTCAAAATTTAGGCATATTAGATTTGTCAAAGAATTTATATATAAAAATGCAAAAATCAGTCATTTTAAATACATGTAGGATTACAAAAGATTTTTTAAATATTTAAATTGAGGCATCAGTAGGATTTATAGGTTCAATTAAGAATTCCACAGAGCCGAACCCTCTGATATGAAAATATCTGGAGTCGGTGAATTATTTTCCCATTTGGTCTCTGGTAGGTTGACATGTTGTTCTTGTATTGTTTTGTATTTATAATACTTATATAGTGCAATTGCATAACCTGGATTGACCAGATGATCATTTGGGAAGTGTGTGAAAGGGTTTAGTTTTTCCTGTGGGGAAAATTAAACCCGGACATTTAAATCTGGTGCATATGTGCATTTCTTATTTTCGTTATTGATAGATGATTTTGAAAGTTTACTAATGGTATAATTTTAGATTTTCACGGCCAAAAGTATTTTTGTTATTTATTTTTGGTGTGTTATGCCGTGTTGCGCTACCTCCTCCTTTAGCAAACATTTCGGACAGCGTTACAGTGTAAATCATCAGAGCAGATGTGCCCTGCCCTGACTATGGACATTATAACGCTGTCCAAAACGTTGGCTAAAGAAGGAGATAGCGCAAAACGCCATAACACCCCAAAAATAAACAACAAAAAATAGTTTACTAATGGTGTTCACTCAGAAGGTAAAATTCTGGTGTATTTCTAATAGTCCTGGATCCTTGGGATCGTTTTACACAACCCGGGTCGTTCACGACCCACTGGCGTCACGAGCGGGTCGCGAAGACCCGCTCTTTTTGCGACACAAAATACGAAACTCGATTACTCATCACCCAGTTACTTTCTACGGGCGCGCCGCGCGGTAGACGCTCGCCGCCCAGACCGGTCAAGTCATACGCGACACGAAACCTAGGTTATAATTGTGTGAACGTTCTCTCACAGCTCACACCTGTAACTAGTAATGTCATGTCCTAGAAATAAATTTTTAAAAAGACATGCTTCAGGGGTTAAAAAAACAATGTTTTATCATGTTTTGAAAGATATAAAAACCTTGTAAAAAACGTGTTATTCTGAAGCTGTTATTGAGACTTTAAATAAATAAATTAGCTGTAATGCTTTATTATAATTTCTTTTAATTAAGGTCAGACATTTTACACTTTTACCAGTTTATAGTTTCTATTACAATGCACAATTACATTCGCACCCACACGAAAAATGAAAAATTTATGAAAACAGCACTTAGCACTTTGATTAACAATACCAAGATACGCTCTTATTAAAAACGTCTCCGTGTCTAGTCGAATATTCAAAAATCGAATCTACTAAACAATCCCGCTATGACGTGACACACGGACAAGAAGCAGGATAGTGTTACGTCACGCACGTATGTACGTTGATCGGCAATCGGCGACCGAGTGTGTCGCAGTTGCAGTTCGAGAGTTCCGGGAGCTGACACGTCTCGCCACTCGCCACATGGGCACCCGGCAATCGGTCCGTGAGTCACGGGGTGCAGGAATGTGTCCTAGTTGGTAGGTTGCGGGAGTGTGTCGCGGTTCACGGGTCCCGGAAGACCCGCTTGCTGACGAATAAATAACCCGCTCGCTCTTTGGTTGCTCGTGAGCGGGTTTCGACGATCAGGTCTTTCACGATCGACCCAGGACTAATTTCTAACAATTCGTCAACAAAAATATTTTTGAAAAATTACTAGGTATATTTTATTTTGTAAGGCAATGATCCTAAGGCCAAAACGATATTTATTTTTAGCGTCTCAAACTTATTTCGCGATTATCCCTTATTTTTTCCCTTATTTTTCCCAATTTTTACATTTGATAAATACAATATTATGAAATTCATAAGAGTAATGGGAACCCACTAAGGCGCAGCCTGTGTGTGGGCAATATAGTATACCTTCAATGAAGTATGTAGTCAAATTGACATTTCTTGTTTGAATAAAAAATAGGTTTTTTTACACCTCCGTGTTGAAAATTTTTGCGATAAATATATTTGACATGTTGCTTTCCCTTGCCGAATCAAATAATAAATAATTAAATAAAGATTAATCCAAACTAGAAATAAATCGGAACAAAAAATGAAACAGAACAGGACATAGAAAAATAAAGGGAAACTCTCGCAACTGGGACTCAAACCAAGGATCTCTTATGGGGAACGTATGCGCGGCCCATTTCTGCCCGTTTCATACAAATCTTAGATTTGGATTTGAGATCAAAATACCCCACCAAACTGAAAAATTATTTTTATAATCAAAAGGTATATCAAATATCTAGTAAGGATGTGAGCTACTTCATTTATTTTTTTACTTTTTGGTTACCATATTATGATAATAAAAATAATTATTATCATAATAAAGATAGAAAAAAAAGGAATAAATAAAAGAAATAAATTAAAGCAAGGCAAATAGAAATATTACACCTATAAATCTATATGACTAGAATGCCAACATTCTTATAAATATTTGCCAGGAATTATTAGATTCCTGGGCAAATAAAATTATTCACGCAAAACACTTCAATTATCTCAACCAAACGTACGTTGACAAACTTTCGTCAAACAAATGGTTGAGTATTGAAGAGTTGAGCGCAGAAATAGAAGGATTTATGCTTGCAATTCGAGATAGAGCCATTAACACTAAAAGTTCAAATCAAATTGATGATTTATGTAGAAAATGTTTGGCTTTTCCGGAAACTATAGAACATACTCGTATTATATCGGGATGTTCTGTATTAGTGCCGTCCGAGTATACATTTAGGCACAATCAGGTCTTAAAAATAATTCACCAAAGTTTGGTAACTAAACATAACTTGATTGACTGCCGTAATATGGTACCATATTATGATATGAACCAAATTCGTTTTTAGAAAATGAATTTTATTAAATATATTTGATAAAACTATACTAATAGACAGAACAATTAGTCATAATAGGCCTGATATAGTTTTACATGACAAAATTAAAAAAAAAAACTTATATCATTGATATCGCTATTCCAAATGCCTGTAATATTCAAAAATCTGTTTCTGAAAAAATAAGAAAATATACAGATTTAGGAAATGAGATTATAAGAATTTGGCATTCTCAGACTAAAAAAATATATCTATTTGTTATTTCGGCTACTGGCATTATACCAAGCTTTTTCATTCAAAATTTAGGCATATTAGGTTTGTCAAAGATTTTTTATATAAAAATGAAAAAATGAGTCATTTAAAATACATGTAGGATTACAAAAGATTTTTTTAAATATTTATATTGAGGGATCAGTAGGATTTATAGGTCCAATTAGGAGTACCACCGAGTCGAACCCCCTGATATTAAAATATTTGGAGTCGGTGAATTATTTTCCCATTTGGTATCTTTGAAATGTTGTTCTTGTATTATTTTGTATTTATTATACTTATGTAGTGCAATTGCATAGCGTGGATTGACTAGATGATCATTTGAGAAAAAGTGTGTGAAAGGGTTTAGTTTTTCCTGTGGGAAAGATTTAACCTCGACATAAAATCTGAAGCCTTTCGTATAAATATGATGAAATATAAAATAAAAATTTATAAAAATAATCGTTTTGATGGGTGTAAATTAAAAATACAAATTACCTATTTACCAAAAAATGAATTTTTAAGTATTGTATTTCTAAAATAAATATAGTAAAATTATTTTATTAATGTTTTTCTTTTACTCACAAATAATTGCTAAGCTGCCTCCAAAATCACGAAACACTGAAATTTTTCATGGTCTCTATCTTATAATTTAAAGCAAAAATAAATAAAGTAGCTCACATCCTTACTAGATATTTGATATGCCTTTTGATCACAAAAATAATTTTTCAGTTTGGTTGGGTATTTTAATCTCAAATCCAAATCTAAGATTTGTATGAAAAGGGCAGAAATGGGCCGCGCATACGTTCCCCTTATCTTGCCGGAGCATAGCGCCTTAACCAATTCGTCCATTGTACCTTTATTTTTTTCTCATATTTTTTAAATCTTGTGTTTTAAATTTATAATTAGTTGAGGATAATATTAGTAATTCTGAATTTGAATTATGAGCCCAATGGCCGAGGCGCCTTGTTCCTGTAAGAAAAGACATCCTGGGTTCGAGTCGCGGCCGTTACCCTCTTATACTTCTGGGTCTCATCGTGTTTTATCTTTCGTTTTGATTATTAGTATTTCACGAAAATTGCAATAATAAATTTTTATTTCAACACCACTTTATTAAGTATTTTAACAAAAAAATAATTTTTGATTTCAATACCATTTTATTAAGTATTTTAACAGAGCGTCCAACCCTATCGTTATCCTCGTAAACCATATTCCCCTAACTGATATTTTTCCATCATCAAAGATAGATCCCGCAATGTTTTGGTAGAGTATTGGAACATTGCTAGTCAATCCAAGGGTGCCCACTGAGCCTCAATTCACAGGACCATCCCATTAAAACCATGGTTTCAAAAATTCCTCCTTTTTTTCCAAAAATGAAATTTCCTCTTGTATTCGAATGAGAATCGGACATTGTTCCGTTCCTTCTCACCTTTTTAAAATTCTCATCCTTGACTCCCGAGATTGTACATTCTGTGGTCTAGATGTGGGAACTTTAGATCACATATTTTTTTATTGTCCCTCTCTAAATAAATATCCTCTCTTCTATCAAGCGTTATCTAAATTTGCCTCCTCTCCATTCAACATTTTATCTCTTCTAAGTCTGAACACGACTCCAATCTTCCACGTAATTCTGAAATTTGCTCATATAAATGAAATAAATATATAAATTTAGCTTTCCTTTCTCTGTAATTTTAAATGATTGCCTACCTTGAAGGATGAAAGCCAGAAATAATTGCAAAAAAAACACATTAACAAACGAATTTCGGTTGAACCTGAGTCTTTATAAACTATTTTATACACCACTGATGAAGGTTGGGGATGAACCGAAACCGGTTGGTTAATGTATTAAAATATATATACTAAAGTGGTATTGAAACAAAGGTATCTAATTGTCATTATATATACCCACAAAGTGAAAAAAAAATTACTTCTTCTTCAATGCTACGAGTATATTACAATATAATCTTAAAAAGGTATTCCAATAAAATTCAATTAAAAAATATTCAAACCTTTTTTATCAGTCCAGTGTTAATAGTAGATATAAATTCCCTGACAGCTTTCACGTCTACACTTGAACCAATTAATTGACAGGCATTTAATGCAAAAAATATGACTTAAACCATTCAATGATATTTAACTATATTACCCATAAGCTAGATCACCCACTGCACCTGTCAAAGGCTAATAAATAACTGGTTATATATTTTTAATCGACCTGCGAACACTTCGCCAATATTTTAGCCTAGGATTAATATTATTGGCGCTCTGCACTTGTGTGGATATTTTCATATTGTGATGATGTTTCAGATATCGATGATAAGATTGACCAACGTCAGGGAAAATATTGCTTCATTATTTTTATTTACTAACTACTTGACAGAAGTGTGGAAACGAGTAATATTAAAAGGCTTTTGTACAACGTCAGTAGACAAAAAGGTCACTTAAGTGCCTTAAATGTTAACTTTTGCTCATCTGTATGTTTGGTCTGTAGTGTCTGTACGTCATTATTGCATTTTATTTAGGTAGGTGCCTAATGAAATGATAAATGATAAAAATCTCATCAGATTCTTAAAATCTACGAAATTCTCATATTTTTCTCGCGTTTACCCGCCTACCAAAAAAAATCGGTATCTGAAAAAATAAAAATAATCTGTACAAATAAAAATGTATGTATTTTTGCTTGCTTGCCTGTTTATTTATACTGCTATTTGCTTATTAAGCATATAAATTGTTAGAAACTTTCAAAATACCTTCTATTCACCCTAGAGAAGGTTTTTGGATAATTATAACCACATGAAATTTTTTTAACCATTACAAAACTCTTACGAAATTGTCAACCATGTCACATTTTGAGAATGACATTTTGCAAACCAGCGATTGTTCTTAATCAAATTTCAATTTTCGAGTAAACTCTTTAAATTAATTAATTAAACGGGGAAGGTAAACGAGAAAACGCTGGAGAGTCAGAGGACGTGGGAGGGGAAGGGGGGCGGAGGGGGAACGGGGCCGAATGCGAAAGCACACGCAGGGATGAACTATTTCTTCGGGCCCGCAACTTCACTATCTTCTATCTCCCTTAAGCCTCGATGACACACGGCGAGTTACAAGCAACTATCTACTAAGTTTTAAAAGTGGGTAAATCGGCGAGTGAGATTGTCATTATGACACATAAAACCGTCCACTCGCTCAGAAGTGTAGGAAACTGAGGTCGCTTTTAGCGCCAGTAACAAGAATAACGACGCCTGCGTGAACTAATTCTTCAGATTTTTGACAGTCGAAATCAGCTGTTTATCGGAAGCCATGTTGGAAACGTAAATAAACCAATCACGAGCAAGCGGAGCAAGCGTGTAGGCGAGTAAAGTTGACGACCTTTCAACTTTTTTTCGTAGATTGTCAACAATCTGCTAGTTGCTGCTAGTTAGCAAGTGACACGATGACACTGGGCGAGTTTACTAACAGATAGTGAATTTCCCAGATAGTAGCTTGTAAACTAGCCCTGTGCCATCGATGCTTAAAACACGATAAGTTTTAAAGCTCTTAAAAATATGTTTGTTATTCTTGAAGACAATATCTAGAAATTGTCCATGCCGAAACGCAAATTATTATAAACACCTTTGTTTCAGTTATTTTACAAATTATATATATGAAAAAAATCACAGCGTGTCTTTAAATTCTGTTTAAGAAAATGCCCGCGAGATTTTTGCTCTATTTGTATTTTGTCTGTATTTTTATTGTGTCTGTATTTTAAACGAGTTGTGTTTTAATACACATTTTCGCAATTTTCGCATCGATTTTGTCGCTGTAAATGTTACCGCTCTCCTCTAACATTCGTAATTTCGTATCTCTCCATCTTCTTCTATTCGAGCCCGGTTGCGGAGCCTTAAGCCCATTGCAACGTTTGCTGGGATCTCACTAGTGTTATATAAAATACACGGTTTATTATTAAGCAGGCAAGCATTTAAACAGCTACTTTAAATCTTCTGATTTCGAATTAATTTTTAGTTTTGTTTGATTTAATAAGAGAAAATTAGAAACATTATTTTTGGACGTGACGTCTACTGTTTACAGAACTTGTACTAATTTCTGAAAAATTCCACATGCCCAGAATGCCAGCAATACGAAATTCTATTGAAATTTCAGTGAAAAGATAAGTCCATTGTTAGTGGCCTCAGACAAAGCAGGAAAAATAAATACAGGAACTTTATTAAGAGAGAATAGACCTTCAATGAACCGTGACTACCCGAGAAATACCCGTGACTAACATGAAAATAAAGAAAAGTGATGGAAGAATATGCTTATAAAGTTTGGTGGTTTGAACAAAACTTTGCTTGATTTGTGAAAAACATAATTTTCGATTTATGGTGTTGGTACATATAATGTATTAATTCTACCATTGAGATAACGTATATTTATAAAGTGTTTTGATTGTCAGCCAATCAATATATGAAGATATCGTTCATCTTCCTAAAATAATTTTTTTGAATCCATACCCAAAGATAAGTTCAAAATACTTAACTAGATTAGGAAATTGTTAAAACTAAACTTTCTGCAGCGATTTATAATGTGGCAGGGTTCAAACTTGCACGATTTAAGATAATTACGAATAAAATGAAGGCTACATATCAATTCGATGTAATAATTTACTAGTTAACTGCTGTATTCTATATCTAGGTTTAGGCGGCAGATGCGTATGCCCACATACTACGTGACGGGTCGGATCGGGAAAGTTTGGTTGAGAGAAACCTTTTAACCCTAGATCACTAACCTTCGTCGAATCGACAACGTAGGATTAAAAAAAAACACGATAACTTTCGCACTCGCGACCGTAATTCTTTCATACTCTGGCTAATCTCAATCGCCCCTTTACTTCTGCTATTGACGGTAATGCGGACGATGGGGAGAGTCCACGAGGGCCAATTCAGCAACCATGGCTCGTCGCATCCATGAAGGTTAGTGATAACGTGACTTTTTATTTTCGCTAGATTTTCACCAAATTTTTATTAGTTTCTAGATTTTCATCAAAATTTTTATTTTATTAGTTAATTCAAGTCTTTGTTTTTGATATTTGAATTTTTTTTCGAAATTTAGTTATAACTAATTCAAATACCAACTTTAAAAATGTTACAATTATTGATTTTGCATGAAAACTATGGTCTCATTCTTAAGGCTTTTGATTAATAAATTTGATACTTTTGTTTTTCTAAATATGAGAAATAATACAAATAAACACTGTTCATTAATAATAAAAAGAAATACATACTTATTTTGTTTTAATAAAACCCTTAAACCCCCTTATTTAGTACTGTAGTCGAAACGACGAAGGTTAGTAAATAAGGTTAATGGTCTAGGGTTAAGGCGGTTCACAACCCTAATAATTTTTGTTTACTCAAAACTCACATTTTAATCATTTCCGGCGAATTCATAACTATGATAACATTTTTTTTTCTATGCCGCACACGGAATGCGAGTTTTTATATTTAAGATTAATAAAAACAGTACCTTACCATTAATATATTTTACGTACATCGATGTTAAAACTTTACAGCCCGTTTTTCAACTATAAAGTTAGGGGTAAGCACCAGATTTTATTTTTCTAGACGATGAATTAATAACTTCGGGAGAACAACATGGAAACACATTTTAAATATAAGTAACACATTCTTCACAATTAATTAAAATGAACGCGGCAGAAAGGTCGAATCTCCAGGCCTGCTAGGGTAAATTCGACCGTCATGCAAATACGTCATGCCGCGGCGTATATTTGCTTACACGCTTTCTTAACTTACGTCGTTAAGATTTCCACATTATTTTTCTTCTTCTTCTTTTCTTTGATACGGCAAATTCGACAGTAGGTCTGTCCAATACACGGGCTACTTTTCTTACGTCGTAAAGATTCTTAATATATTTTAGGGTATATTGTCGTCTTAACCTCTCCAGCCAGACTCCCTCGACCCATCACTTTGCACCGCAGTGGGAAGGATGGATCCATACGTTCATCGATGTCCTGAATACATTGTCTCCCAGATTTCCCAACCTTCCCTTCATACCTCCCATTCCTTTCTATAAAAAGACCGTCCACACACCAAACCCAGAGACGAGATAGGCCCTAAGGGATTTTTTTTCCTGAGGGCCTCTTGTGTGGAGATTATAGAAAAAAATATAATTTATTTGATTTTAATAATAACCATCAAAAATTATCACCGGTGACGACAAAACGTTAGGTGATTCTCTATCTGATTGTGAGCACGAGAAAAAGTCGTGTGAACTGCAACTTTTTATCATAATGCAATTTCTTTTGATTATTACATCAAACATCGCGGGAGTCTAATTGATTTTATGACCTGTGAAGGTTAAAAGCTTACTGATAAGATTTTATAAAACAGGTGGTATTTTTTATTGAATTTTGGTGACGTACTATTTTCTTATCGGCCTCGAATTTATTTTGTTATCAAATGCAAAAGGTGTTTAATTAGGTGAGTATTTCCCAGGAAGAGTTGAGAGAAGCAACTCCAAAGAAGCAGTGACCATGCGAGGAGAGTCTTGGACTGCTGTAAACGGGAGATAAATATAAATAATTTGGTTATTTGTATTAATTACTAGTGAGTACCTAGCGTGCCACTCAAAGTGTTTTTTTTCAGTTATAATTTTTACATTTTTGTACATAGGTGGCCCTGAGGAAAATAATTTCCCTCGTGGCCTGTATCATCTTTAGAGATGGCTGTATGAAGGGACTTTTTGAGAAGAGTTAGGAGTGAACATGGGTCTTGAGTAGGAAGGAGGAAATACAGCCTATATTTTAACGTTTACCCCATATGTATAGAATTCATGAAAGAATTATGAAAAAAATGGTTAAACGTATAAATGCGTGGATTCTGCAAATTATTTTCTTTAAAATTGCTGTACCTGTTTGAAGAATATGAAAATTATGTTTTCCATGGCCAAGTTGATAATCACAGATATAAATTAAAATTCTAACATTCATTGTTTGAAACAGATCACCAATGATAAAGATAAAGAGGGGTTTTTCCGTTTCAAGATAAATGATTTTATATTGAAAAATTCAGATAGCTGCAGCGATGTTTACATCAACACGTGGAAGGTAATTTGTTTAAATTATTATCGTTTCAATTGTATCATGGTGTCAGATACATTCAATGGCTCTCCAACACTAAATACAGCTTTTGTCTCCTCATTAAAACTCGGAGGTATGTATGTTTTTTTTAACGAGGGTGGATATTTCAAAACCGAACGCTTAAGAATTTCTTTGCGCTTAAGGCTGAAATTGATCATATTGCATAACACTCCAGTGGATATAACAAAGCTACATTTAATTATTATGAATGGCCCTAAACCTACTCCTCAGGACACAACTGCCGACCCTTACAAATCGCAAGTGCTCCCACTATTGAATTTGGCAGAAACTTCTGGTCTAAAACCCCAAAGTACTTAAAAAAACCCTTGACCATAGACATATGAATATTTCATATGTCTATGCCCTTGACCCAAACCTTGGCGGTCCGTTTGATAGATTTCCCTGTATTAACAAACGATTTGCAATCTTTAGGGTATAGTCGGGAATGCTGTCATTTCAGTAGAAGAAGCTCCGAGAAACAACCGCTATTTCAGAAGAAGAAACTCCGAGAAACTGGCGTCATTAATCCATTAGGCACAGATGCATATTCAGGAAACACGCCAAACGCGCGCCCAACATTCGTGGATTGTTTACATTTGTCACATGATAACGCGTTTGTTTTTACGACTCATTCATGAGTTCAATAGCCCAGCTGAGGAATGATATACCGGATTTTGTGTTTCCTCCCTCCAATTATGAAGTGAGAGGTTAATGTAAAAAATAATAATTATTTATTTAATCTATTACGTATGTACTGTAATATTTCGTCTTTTCATACTTATTGTATTTGTCTGTATTTTATTTACTCCTGGGCACTTGGCACCTGTCGTATTATTCCGTCTTTTTCTCTTATTTAAGTCTCCTGTTCATCGGCAAGACAGTTGTGATGTTCTGTCTTTTCTCTTTGGCTCTGATCGATATTTAAATTCTTAAGGCTTTGCATATGTGTGGTAGGGATGGAAAATTTCTCCCCTATGTCACACAAGCCTTTATAAATTTGGACCCTTATTTCCTCTGATAACTACAGAAAGCTACTTAAAGCTCCCTTGTACTACATACCTTTGGAGATATATGTACTTAACTAATAAATACGTTATTTACGACTTTGAACGTAAATATTTTCGTATTTAGGTTGTAATTAAACTCCATCAAACGTTGTGTAATTTTTTTGATTTATGATATAGGACTTTAATTACTTTAAATTTTGTGGTAACCCTCTTGATTCTAAACAGAGTGTTGAATTTCAAACTGTATTGGTCTCTCTCTTGCAAATTTAACCTTAAGTAATTTCTCTAAATGAACTAACTTCCCTTTGACGTTTATTATGATTCCCTACATCCTAATGAATTCATGAATAAGCAATACTAATCGAAACTACACATGACTAATTGAACAGATAATTAAATATAACTCAAATGGTTAAATGTTAGTAAATTTGATTATGATTGTATCTCGTATCTGCTGGGCGCCCCTCCGTTTAGATTCAGCTGCTATAAGGTACATATAAAGATGGATTTAGTAGGTTAATGTAATTAGTTAATTGCATATTTGACGAACTCAGAATAACCCTTTTTCTGGCAAAATTTGGCTCCTGCCTCCATCAAGTAAGCAGGGTGATCAGGAGTCAACCCAAAATTCGCACAGTCTTTTGGCACGGTTCAATTGATTGATACCTAAGTTATCGCGTCCCAAATGAACCTTCCTTCGCCATCATGCGCTGCCTCCAGGTCTTCCCCCGAGCCCAGATACCTTCAAATTCCTACTCCTCCAAAGTTTACTATTTACTTAGGGCGAACCGGTTTCGTCCTATATGCAATCATATACTCACGGGTTTGTGTGGAGTTACGGGTCGTGAATCCTCCCTCCACGTTCAAGAAATGAGACGAGAGTGACCCGACAGGCCTAAAGCACTAATTGTAAGTGAGTTCGTTTCATTCAATGAACAGTACATAAAAAGATATATATGTAAACATACGTTTTGGGAAGGTTTATAACTCGCAATACGAAACTACTTGCATCGCATCCCGAGCTCGGATCTCGCTCATCAAATTCTGCGAAATTCTCAGATTGATACCGACTACATACGTACGAAGAGTGGGTGATATAAATACATACTAGTACATTAAGATCTTATCTGGCGATGTGTTCTGGAGATTCGCCATAACTCCAAGCTTTTGTTTGGTTTTGTTGACGGTTTTGTTTGAGAGATCCGCCATCTCTATGGTTTGATTAATGGTCCTTGTCATAGAAGCGACCACTGCCTTCTGTTGGTTGAACTGTATTTTTTTTTTCTTTCCCTCCCCTCCAATGTTCAACTTTTGATAAATTCTTGCTATCCCGTGATTCTCAATTGAATCATGTAAATCCTCATTACCCCTTATTAAGCTATCCCGTGATTTTTCAACTGTTCCATGTAAGTCTTCAATACACCTTTTTGAACTATCCCGTGATTTATCAACTGTTTCATGTTAAATCTTCAACACACCTTTTTGAACTATCCCGTGATTTATCAACTGTTTCATGTAAATCTTCAATACACCCTTTTGAACTGCTAGAATAAATCTGTTAATTTTCAATTGCTTAGGTCTGTAGATACCTCTTTACGTTCAAATTAAAGATAGTGTTTAATTCCTTTTTTTTTTTTTTTTTCTTTAATAATTGCGCAATATAATAATTTTATCCCGTTCCTAGAAGTTAATACCTAAGTACGATATCCACTAATCAAGGTCATTTTTTTTTTCTTCTTTTTACTGTATTCGAACTAGTGTCCCAGTGACCGACTTATTTTGTAAACAATTTGAGCTTTGTAAACATTCTCGACGGCCTCGTGACCTAGATTCAAGCGTATGAGGTGTGTTTAATTTAGACATTCCGGGGACGTGTGAGATGACTCTAAAATTTTTTCCTTGTTTGATAATGATGTACTTAGCGCAATTGTCTAGTCTGATACCCGATTACGTATACATATTTATTCATTTATATATACTTTGTCTCAATAAATAATTTATAATATTGATATGTATAATTATTTATGATTGAAATAATTTCTAATATCATAACTTATTTCAAATGCTCTGGATTTTCTGAAATTATATTAATACATACATAAAATTAGATATAATATTGATTTGTAAATTTATCACACATAACTACTTTTAATAGATTGATGAATTCAGAGGTAGGAATCGATACCCTTTTTTCCTCTTTTTATATAAGTGTTTTCCTTTTTGATTAAAATTTTTCTTGGGAACAATAAATTACATATATATATGTTTATATACATACATATATAAATATATAAAATATACTTATTATACTTATAATATTTTAATATAGTTACATATCACATATTAAGCGAGTAATATCTTGGTCAAATAATTAATCCAAATGCCAATGTTTGCTGCATTCCGCTTTCTCCTTGGAATCTGTAAAATTTTATAACGGAAAAGACTTACCCCTACCAAGGTTTTTCCGACCGGGAAATACACGGTAACCTTGCTGCAATTTTCCTAAATTAATTTTTATTTTCCTAAATTTAATTAAATCTTTTTGACTTCAATTTTTTTTTTCATTTAATCTAATTAATTAAAATGATGCATGAACTCTATCGTTCTAAACTGTATTTTATCTCAAAACTCGTTGGTTAGATAACACTTTAAATGATAGTTACTTCACGATTAATTTAGAGATGGTAAATTGTTGTTAAATTAAATTTTTATCCCTCCGAACTTTTATGTATTAATAAACTATTATTTTGTTTTATTATTATTATTTAAGATAATTAGTTTAAATATTTATTTTTTGTTAGAACACTTTCACTTAGATTGAACACACGTATTTAATTATAACTTCTTCACGCTAAATTATCACATCACTTCAGTTATTTATTGCACTAATATTAAACGCGAAATTTCTAAGTTTAAAAACACGATATTAAGTGATTATAAAATCCGAATTTTCCACTAAAACAAATTGTATTTATCACGAGCACTTTTATTTTTCACAAGTAATTAATGCGTTGGCTTTAATTTTTATTTTCACTGATTCTAACTGCAAAGTAATTTTTTTCTGTAGATCACTGACTAGAATGTGAAATTTTTCTAAGTATCAAAATAATTATCACTTAGAATTTTTCAACTTTAAATCACCCACCGTTTCGTCACGTTCCGCGAAGTTACAACCTTTTCGACCACGACCGTAGACTGTCCTCAACTGGCATTTGTCTAGACTTTTATACCCCTCTCAGGTCCAAAAGATCGTATCTGAATCTCCTGTAATAAACCAATCTAATTACTATCAACTCGTAATTTCTTGAAACCTCCCCATTATTGTCGAATGCGGTCCCTTAGTACCTTCCGCGTTTGTTACTTTAAATTCTGTCTCGTACTTCCATACTTACAAGATCCGGATTTAGTAAGATCCATGTTTAATGGCCCAACTTCCTTTGTCCTGTTGTTCATACAAAATTAGCTTGAATTTAATAATTTTAAAGTTCTACTTTCATCTATTTCGTAACATGTCCGTGCGTACGGCATCTACCATATGTTCCAAATCTGTCCCCAAATTCGCCTATCAGAGATATTTTCACGTCGAAGTCTTTCTCGCAAATTGTTCATTTTTATTTTATTATTTTTCCTCGAGTTTTTCTGTATTCTATATGAACCTTTCCATCTAAAACCGAATTTTCTCTATTTACGTCGTATATTTGAATTTTCCATTTTTTCTCGAATTTTCTTTTATTCACGACACTCTTTCCATGAATTTCCTTATTTATTCTTACGTTATTGTTCATATCTCTATAGATTTTTATGTTTCAAGCCGTATTTATTTTATTCACTGTTAATCTAAGATTTCCTTTGTTTTTCTCTGTCGTATCTTCTCTCCCCTCGCTTCCCTGTACTTCTCTGATATAACCATGTCGTTTTTTTGATGTTTGCTGCCTCTTGGAAAATTTCATTTTCTATTTGTTATTAATAAATATATCATTTTTAACATCTTTATAGGAGATACCCCCACTTCGGCCCTTAAATTCCTGTCATTTTTATTGCTTCATAGAGAACGCCTTACAATTTCGTCTCGTTCTTACTCAAAATCCCATAAACCATATGCTTTGACAGCTGTATACATTAATTCCTGTACCCACCTGGCAATAAATCCTTTTTTATTTCAGTGTCGTTAACTTTTATGAGAATTCTTTAATGTAAATATTTCATAAGACCCATGATAATTTTTATTACCTTTTTAACGACTAATCGTCCTTATCTAAACAATTTTCATGTTCGAATATTCCTTGTTTATCACAACAAAATACATCTGAAATCGACAACCATTGTAATGCCTCATTTTTATCTGCAATCGCGTACTATGTTACTCTATAAACTCCATTTTAATTACGTAAAATGACTCCTTTTCCTGAGTTTTTCTATCGCAATGTTTTCAGCATTTTCCACTCCCCTCCGTACTGCACTCTATTTTCTTCTCTAACACTTGTTACTGCTCTAGACATCTGAAATGTACCCTCGCCTATTCTTTAAAACTCTCATTTTTTTTGACGTTTCCTCCCTAAATCTTTCATCGTAATATTCTAGCTCCGTCTAGAATTGATAACAATAATTTTCCATTGTTTTTTTCAACATTTCCATTTCCTTTAGCACGTTTTCCCTCGAATCGATCATCTCCGGTCGTCACAAACAATCGTATTATAGATGAAAATCTCCCTAACATCTTACAACACGTTTTCGTCACTTGCTATGCAATTTTTCACTTAAACTTTTCCATCGTTGTTTACGTGTATCCCTTTTTTCCGCACCTGATATGCTTTAATGCGTTCGAGAACTAGGGTTTCTGATCCCTGGAACGTACCGGTTAATCATAACATTTCTTGGGGTCATCGTTCTTTTGTCCCTGAACAGATTATTTCTTCCCATGGAGTTTATTCACCTCTCGGTTTGGTGGGAACGTCAAACTCATTAATTACATCCCTAATTGCCAAGTCCAAAGGTCGTTCCTTTGTTCTAAAAATGGGCTCGGCCCTCTCCTTGTTGATAGGCTGGATTGGTTTTTAATCGCTTTTGCTGCAATTCAATTGGCTGTCAATATATCACGGCCTAAAGTATATTGGGGAGTCCCTGTTTCTGATTATTTGTTGATACCATCTGTGATCCTTTCATCAATACTCGTCTCACTTTGTCTAATTATAAATCCCTACCGTAAATATGAATTCACTTTACTCTAATCCGATAGATGTCGTAGACGTGTCCGTTTTATAAGTAATTGATATTTTCTTTTTAAATTAAAGTGGGAAGCTACGATATTTCCTAATTTTCACTGTTGATCAATGCAATTCATCACAGTACATTGTACATACATTACGTCTATACTAAACTCTGGGTGGTGGTAAGCCCCACCAACTAAAACAAATAAAACATGTTTACTTCGCTCTATGTCAAATCCTTTTAACATACGGTATTTCAGCCTGGGGGGAGCCGCTGATAAGTACATTAAGCCGCTTGACACAACTCATAAAACATTAATTAGGATCATGTTAAAAAAAAACTCCTAATTACAAATAACATACTAGATATTAGGAAACTATTCATTAAAAAGATCATTCAATTAAACTGCGTAAAATCCTCATCATGCCACATAACTCACCCACAAACACAAGAGCAAAATCACTTAATCAACTTCTAGGGCCAAAAATTAAATCAATCTTTTCCAAAAAGCACGGATCTTACTTCGCACCTTTTATTTTAAACACCTTCCTAAAAGAAACCACTTATTGCATCACTAAAAAAACCTAAAAAGGTTATATAAACATTTCAACACATGGTAACTACTCAAAAAAAGTGCATGCATCACCAAGCTACTTGTAATACCATCCTAATCTAATCTTCATTCTCTATTTACATATATGAATTATTTATAATTATGGCCCGGGTTGTCGGCAATTAAAATTAATTAACTACTGCAAGAATTAAAAATAAAAATCCTCCTTCATTAATTGCTAAATCGAAATAAATCTTTTTTTTTATTAATAAATTCAAATTAAATTTGATAATGTTTTAATCAAGTACTTCAAGTATTTTTTTTACAGCTGTTTCGGCTTACAATACCATTTTCAAACTGTGGTTGAACCACATTGAGACGACGGATTTATACAAATCTAAATAATACAATAATAATAATAAATGTCATGGTATAACTGAAAATATTCTAGAATATGAATATACATATGTATTATTTTACCAACAAAATAGTCAACACTATAGCTTACTATAATTTACTATAATTTACATGTAAAAACATTATCATATTGGAATGTCCTAAAACGGGCAATTGCCTAGTTGGACATTTTAAGTTCATTATATTGTATTATGTAATATTTATAAACAAACAATAAATAAATAAATATACAAACTAAAATCCTCGCAAAACTTGATAGAAACATTATCAAATTAGATTTGAATTATTTTTAAAAATTAAACGGAGTTCTACGAATTAAACACAAAAACAATTAAAAACGAAATAAATAAAGTTACAGCAAAAACATGATCACATATTATTATGTTAGAAATAAAATAAAGTTTCTGATATATGACGCCAACCGAATTGATCAAATAAACGATATAATATTATCAAATAATCAAATCAATTTTTTTCTCTAATTTTATTCCAGTTACTAAAATCATTGTTTTAATATCGTACTGCTTTATCAGCATGTGACCTGTGCAAATCTAGTTACTGTTTATTAATTAAATTGTACATATGTACGAGTACATGTCGTAATCTTAATAATGATTATAATTGAATACTATTGAAACGATAAAATTATTAAAGCAATATAACCTTGCACGCGTTGATGTAAACGTCGATGGTGATATCTGATTTTTTCAATATAAAATCAGTTAACGTAAAACGGAAAAACCCCTGTTTATCTTTGATAATCGGTGATCTATTTTACGATAGTTTTGTTTGACGCTTTTGTAATTACCGTGACGATTCACGGTTATGGTACCGTGACGACAAAAAAGGCAATAAACATATGTTCCTCATCGCTATAATGCTGCAGCTCTTTCATACACAATAGATACACACTTGGCGACCTCCGTAGTCCAGTGGGTAAGACTCTTGACTCACAATCCGGAGGTCGCGGGTTAAATAAATTTTATTTGATTAATTTTGTGTTATTTCACAATTAATTCATTTAAAAATAATATATAGTATATTTGCGGCATGTTCCAGAGTGGAAGATACTATCAGTATCGCCCTGGTGTAAGACCACCATTCAGAATTGAAACGTTGCTTGAAAATGGCTTTAGCCGTGTTTGGTGACCAGATCTGAATAGCCAGGTACTTCCCAACCTTCCTCTTCCTCACCTCCTTCCCCTCCCACTACCTTCAGCCTCACAACATACCCCAATTGGGGATGCCATAGTCTCACTGGCTCCAGACGGGAGCAGTTGAGACTCTTGTGCGGCATTCACTGTAAAAAAAAAAAAACACAAAATATCTGTGACTGTTTCCTTCAAAGTATTACTTTTTGCGACGGGAATTGCGTTTCATTTTCTCGTTTCTGTTTCAGTTTCGTTTCAGTTTTTTGAGGGAAATGTACGATAGTGATTGTATGTTTTCTTTGGGGATGTTCACCGTTTGTCTCATTTTCCACTGTTGTCATTTAGTGTGTAAGAAAGAGCGCCAGCATCATACGTTTAAGAACAAAATTATAAAAAAAAAACGGTTATTATAAAATCGCACATTCGGTTTGGCCAAAGAAATTGAAATATAAGTAGATGTGCTATCTGCTATTTTTACTATGTGGGTCTGCGCTTCCGAGTGTCGCCGATATTGTTTACCAATTAACAAATAAACTGAAAGAACAAATAATTAACGAATAAACCAAACGAACGTTAAACTAAATGAACGAATTCTTTCCTTATTCAAAATATATTGTTAACCAATATTAATGCACATTTTTCAAAAAATCAACGAAATGAACAAATTCTTTTTGTATGAAAACTACGCTAATTAGCGCGTACTTCGGCGACAGTTGCGCGGACACCATAGCATATCTCTTCTGTATTTGAATATCTTTGGGTTTGGCCGTATTCGACTGCAGCCCGTTTTCGGTCACCGTCTATGTGAACTGTTATTCGGTTGGCCGTATTCGATGACCAAAATACAAAAGTTGTTTCGGTTGGCCGTATTCGATGACCAAAATACAAAAGTTGTTTCGGTTGGCCGTATTCGATGACCAAAATACAAAAGTTGTTTCGGTTGGCCGTATTCGATGACCAAAATACAAAAGTTGTTTCGGTTGGCCGTATTCTGTCATAGCCGATTTGTGGAAACGCATTGAGTACGCTTTTCCTTAAAAATTTCTTGTGTAATATCGGAAATAGCTAAAATTGCTTTTCTTAATAGGGACAGTGACAGCAACACTTTCGTATAATACATTTTATTCTCGTTGAATGTGTTACCTCTTTTTACATAATATTTATAATTTAAAATATGGTGATTTAATAAAAAAAAAAAACATAAATAATTATAAAATTTATTTATTTCAGCTGAACGGAGCGATGAGTGCAATTCTTTTTCTGCAATAAAAAGCACACATCTAAATAAATTACATGATACGGAATTGAATATAAAATTAATAAAAAAAAAGGTAAAAATGTTTAGCACTTGCACTACCGTGGCTTGAGGAAAATTCTCCATCTATGGTATAGGGGAGCGCCCTCTCATAAGATGACAGCCTGGACAAGAGTGTCTCCGATCTCCTGTTAGTGCTGATTCGTCCCGGCTACTTTGTGACGCACCAAAACAGCAAAATCATGCACCCTTTCATCTGCAAATATCTGCGAGGAGTTGCATAGCATGGTAGGCTATATTATTGACCAATCTGAGTAACTAAATAAAATTAACACATTCATCCAAAAAACTTATAGAACTTGTAATTATTTCATGTAAAAATTTTTAAGAATTCTGTTCATTTTCACGATCTCAATTTAAAAAAAAAATACATATATTATGAGAAAAACTATCTTTTGTTAACTTTTGAAGGTTATTCCCATCAATGTAATATATTATTGAAGAAAATAATAATCTAAACGAAAATATGAAGAGAACAAGACACAGAAAAAGACAATGGCCATAACTGGGATTCGCACCCAGACCTCTTGTCTAACCGGGACGTGCGCGTAAAAATAAAAATGATAAAAATTGAATATTCATTTAGACTTTTATAAAAAGTCAATAGTTCCGTATGAATATTCAGTTATATTTATCCGAGACGCAATCCAGGTTACAAACCATTTCTTAGAATGATTGTTTCCAATAAATAAGGGTCGTTGGCCGTAATACGGAAAAATAATTAGTTGAAGATAATATTGTTAATTCTAAAATTTGAAATATGATGTTGACCAATGCGACGGTTTGACAGAAGGTGGCAATAGCGAAATTGATTAACGCACACGTCCCGGTTAGACGAGAGGTCTGGGTTCGAGTCCCAGTTGCGACCATTGTCTTTTTCTGTTTTTCTGTGTCTTGTTCTCTTTCGTATTTTCGTTTAGATTGTTATTGTTATCTTCTTCTTCTTCTTCAATACAAATTAAATTCTCATTACTTGTTTTATTCTATCAGTTTGTAAATGTAATCATCTGTAAAATAAATGGTAAAACGGAGATATATGTGTGTATTATTTCATATTCAGGAGTCATAAATACGTGGATAAAATCGTAAAAATGCAACAAATAGAACTGTTAACACAAGAATAGAAAACAAATATACAAGAATAGAAAACAAAAAATAAAAATTAAAAAGTTATGTTTTTTTAACGTAAAGAGCATCTATTCCAACTATGCCGATTTCCAAATTTAAAGAAAAATACTCAAGCCTTTTATACATGACTAATAAAAAATTTAAATTTACTATTTTTTTTTAATATTAGAATAAATAAATAATAATTAGATTACGAAATTATTTGTCTCATTGAAACCGAATGTAATTTGGAAGTTTATTTTACATATTGTTTTTGGTCAGGGGCCATTCATTCCATACGTAAAACGATTTAGGGGGGAAGGGGGATCGACCATGTCTCATTTTTTCTTATAAGGGGGTGAGAGGAGTCTTGATAGTGCTTACTTAAGATAACAAAAATGCGCAAAGTTAAAATTATACTTTGAAAAAAGCCGAAGTTCGCTCGGATGCGTATAGGTAAACGATTTCCATTTCCAAACCAAACGTGTTTTCATTTTTTCCTTTAGATTCTTAGGTAATAAATATTAAACAGGGGGGGAGGGGTCGGCCTATTCTTATTTTTTCTTATAATAGGGGGAGAGGGGGTCGAAAACTAGCAAAATTCGTCTTACGTAATAAATGAATGGCCTCTCAGAAGTGGAATAAATTATTAATATTCTGAATTAAAGACTAGTAGAAAATGGAAAAATCATTTATCGAAAATTCATTAGTTAACATTTTCAAACATCTATTAATTTCTTGCTCCGATTTGTAAATGTTAATGAAAATCGAACACACAATTCAGGAATTCGTAGGAATGTTATTATAAATGTGAAGTCATCTACCTATTGCATCACCAATTTATCAGCAAAAAATTTGACTGATTGGTTAATAAATGTCACAAACATTTTGCTGCTAAAATGAATTTTATCAGGTCATACGTAGGTATGACGTCGAAACACTTGAATCGGTTGACTCGATAAGGACCTTATAATATTTAAATTTATATTACCTGCACTGATAACTAATTTTAATTATGATTATCGACGTTATTACTCATGTCCACCTGCTCCATAATACATTTTAATTGAAATGATAAAATTATATCGTCCTGTGCTAAATTTACTGACAGTCAAATTTTGTGTAGAACTATTCGACGGAACTGTTATATACGTAGGTATGTTTTAAAAATAGAATTCATCAATCTCAGCAATAAGTTAATGTGAACATTAATTTTAAATCTTTTTTTTTATAATAATCAAATTATATGTGGGAATTAGAAAAAAACGAAACCCTTCAGTGCAAATTACCTTTTCTAGGTGATTTTATAAGTACAGATCAACCTCCGTAAGACGACCTCCGTAGTCCAGTAGGTAAGACTCTTGACTCACAATCCGGAGGTCGCGGGTTCGAACCCGGCGTGCGCAAATAAATTTTATTTGATTAATTTGTGTTATTTCACAATTAATTAGTTTATAATAATATATAGTATATTTGCGGCATGTTCCAGAGTGGAAGATACTATCAATATCGCCCTGGTGTAAGACCACCATTCAGAATTGAAACGTTGCTTAAAAATGGCTTTAGCCGTGTTTGGTGACCAGATATGAATAGCCAGGTAATTCCCAACCTTCCTCTTCCCCACCTCCTTCCCCTACCCACTGCCTTCAGCCTCACAACATACCCCAATTGGGGATGCCATAGTCTCACTGGCTCCAGACGGGAGCAGTTGAAATTCTTGTGCGGTATTCACTGTAAAAAAAAAAATATATATATTATTTGTGTATGTAAAAAAAAAATTCTATTCTACTTGTTAATTGTCCTAAAATTTATCTTAGTCTCATATTATTAAGAAGTGGGGTATGTTGTTAGACTTAAGACGGGAGGGGAAGGAGACGGGGAAGAGGAAGGTGGGGAAGTACCTGGCTATTCAGATCTGGTCACCAAACACGGCTAACGCCATTTCAAGCAACGTTTCAACTTTAAATTGTGGTCTTACACCAGGGCGATACTGAGAGTATCTTCCACTCTGGAACGTGCCGCAAATATACCATACATTATTTTAAATGAATTAATTGTGAAGTAACAAAAAAAAGTCAAATAAAATTTATTTGGCAAAGCCGGGATTCGATCCTGCGACCTTTGGATTGCGAGTTAAAAGCCTTACCGCTTGACCACGCCGGCCGTCGAATAGAATGAACATTACAAAATTATCTTTTATCTGATTTATAACTGTTTTTGTTCATATTGACGTAATAGGAGTAGAAAAACACAACGTAAATTCCGATCAAAAAAAATACGAACATTATATAAAATGTAGTTTATTTACACCGTCAGCGATCACTAGTTTTATATCAAAAACTCATTAACATATCCAAGTGGGAAAAGAAGATAATATCTAATAACAACTATTGTGTACCTATACTAATAACTTCACTTGAATATGGTGTAATGTTGTGATGGATTTTCGACATGAGATATACTTACCTATCTAATTAGTATTTATGATTGCCTTTGTTTAGGAAAACATTGCGAAACTTATTGACTTTTAAAACTCTTTTTTGCCTTTAAAAAAGAAAATATTTGAGGATTATGAATACCCTGACAATATTTGAAAATATCTTACTACCGCCAGAGGAGCAGGTAGGAGGACTTAGCCAGCCGTTGACTTAGGTACACAAGATGCCTCGATTAGACGCAGACGAGATGCCGAATCGAGTAGGCTTTAAAATTAATCAAAGTATATTTTAGGTTAAGGCGAAGCAATAAGCTATAAAGTGATGCAAAATCGTTTGTTTTTGGTTGATAATTAGATTGATTAGTAATATTTTAGGTGCTTTAATACAATACTACGAGAAGAACGCATATTTGCCTTTAAAATAATGGAGAATTTTGTAATTAGTCTCCTTATAAGCGCAGAAAAAATAAAGTATCATGCCTGTAAAAACGGAGTCATTAAAAGGTCCAAAATTAGGTTTTGTATGAAACGGGCCGCGCAAACACTCCTCTTCAATCAAGGGCTCTCTAACGCTATAAGCAGTTTATTCGAATCCATATTAAAACGCTCAAAAATACCGGATGCTGGACGCTTATTTCAATTATGACCGCGAACGTTCGAGTGGTTAAAATAATATAAGTGGTTGGATAGTGTCTTATACTATCATTGATTAAGTGTATTAGAAAATCTAAAAATCTGAAAGGAAAAAAAAACTTAATTTCTGATCAAAACACAAGAAGTTCAAAACAGAGAAAATCAATGAGAGTTTTTAAGTCAAAATGCTAAGATTTATTTATTTATTTATTTATTTACGCCCTAGTGGGATTTTACAAAGATATATAATAACAGTTAGGTAGGTATGTAGTACACAATATACAATGATTAAAATAATAATGAAAAATAAAATTAATTAAAATTAAAATCATACATTTCATTAAAGTAATTATAAAGATTTCGTTTTATAACTAATATGGAATCTGTAAACATGTCTACAATATTCCCAAATTTATTGCCAAAATAATGTAATCTATTTATAAGTGTATGAGCTTCATAGTTTGTTTTAAAATAGTCACAGAAGAAGGTAGCACTTTGCCTCGTATTTCTGGTCGGTACGTAAAATTTTATTTTGGCGAGAATTTCAGGATTGTCAATGCAATTATTACTGATTTTATTTAATAGTACAAGATCAGAGATGATTCGCCTATCGGGCAGCGTAATTAAGTTGAGTTGTTTCATCAAAAGGACACAGTTAATATTTTTAATTGGAATATTCAGCTTAAAGTTAATAAATCTTAGGAATTTGTGCTGTACCCTTTCTATATTGTCGGAATGTATTTTATACAATGGGGACCAAATGGGAAGATTGACAAAGGCCTGTTATTTTATCAGTATAACAATACAATTTTAGATTTGGTCGTTATGTACCCCGTTCAATCCCTGAAACTAAAACACAGTGTAATCGGAAATAACTAAATATGTTTTTAAAATCCAGAAATGCAAATTATCTAAAGCAAAAGTTTCGCCTAATTTCTCACTCCATCCATCCGCGGTATTTTCATCCGCACAAAAATGTATTTTAGTCATCAAATGTATTTCAGGATCAAGCGTTAGATAACGAAAACGTAGAGCAAAAATATTTGATAACAATTTCCAAAAAAAAAATTTCTTCTAGTCCCCGTAACACTTCGGGCACCTTTCTACAATTTTCCGTACAAGACAGAAAAAAAAAAATTATAGATAAGATAAGATGATCTAGAAATTCACTCATAATTATTGTAGTGTATGTTGAAAATCATCGAATTATTCTTAACCCTAGATAGCTAACCTTCTGGTATACTCTATTTAAGCTAACCATCCGTCGAAATGACGGGTATTTGATTATTATATTTTTTTGGGTGATATAATTATAAAAATCGTCTCATTTTTATAGTTTTATTCTTAGATATGATTGTAAATAAAAATAAGTTTTGAAATATAACCTTATTTATTTATTAATTAAATTATTTTTATATTTCTTAGACCTCTAATGGAATAGGAACATTTTTTATTAACCACTTTGGCATGCAACATCAATTAGTAAATGAAAATAAAACTATCAGTTTTTTGGCTTTATATGGCACGTAAAAACATAAAAAGTAATTAAAACGTCAAATAAATCATTTTTCTTTGGCGCAAGTGACATAAAATCAACTTCATGTTTACTGCTTATCGCAAGGTTACAGTTGGCGCACATACTTTTGGTCATTCGCTTTTTCTTATAGTGGCACTTTCCACACGTTTTCCTTTTGCGGTTTTCTCGACCTGAAGATGTTTCCACGTCGAGAAAACCGAAAAAAATAGCTTTCCTCGGAATTTAATGGTTCATCATTTTCATCACTCTGCACATCATCCTCCGACACCAAATCATCGGTCTCACTAGCAGAACTATCATCCATGGCATCGCTATTTAGTTCTTGATGTAGTAGATTAATTATTTTATCTTCTTTATCTAAAATATTCTAAATCTAAAAATAATTACAAATTTAGAGTAAAATATTCATGCGCACTCGAATTAAAATACTGACGTTAAAGCTAACCATCCGTCGAAACGACAGGCAAAGGTCATCAAAAATCTCAAAATCTGTGATGCTTACCTGTTCACTGCGTGCGTCACTGCAACGGGCTCACCGGCGACTAAGTTGGCTAGCCGAGACAACACATTCGGACGCGGCGTTAAAAAGAGACAACGATATTTCTTAGCGCTGCCCGTCGAATCGACGGAGGTTAGCTATCGAGGGTTAGCATCAACAGGAGTCGGTCGACGATGGCACGGTGTCCTCTAAAATTAATTGCGCCACCCCCAGCAACATGTGCAGGCTTTAGGTTTGGGGGGGGCGACCTCGGCTCTCCTTCGCCTTGCCTCCGGCTACTCGACGCTGAATTCCTTAGGGTCGTCGGGTATTTCCCCCCAATCTCCCATTTACTTTTCTTTGAGGCATCACCGAGGAACCGGCTAAGGGGCGCGGAAGCTGAGTGTGGTTCACGTCTAGACCGAATGTCATGCGCATTCTTGCTGGGACTGCCAATCGATTGAAGAGGACTCGCAACCGTTTGCCATTCCCTTATTACTTATCTACTGTGTCTTCTTCCCAAACAGGTGCTTGTAGGATACGCTGGATACAATCACCCAGCGCTTGCCACCTCGTGAACTTTCACCAACCTGTCTCATTGTCTTGCCTATATTTTATCATACTAACACCTATTGTATCTGTATTTCCCGCTAAGCACTTGCATACTGCTTACTAACAACGTATGCAGGGACATTGGAGGTCTAGTTTCGTTATCAAATGTAGAGTCGTTTTCACCAAAAAAATTAGAGTCCTTGCAAGAGCCTTGAAGGGGTAACCATCTGTTACCTATACCAGGGCGGGTAAGTGGTGGGTCCTCCAATATCGAGGGTTAACAAACCGTACCTACTTCTCCTAACGTTTTCGTGCTTATATCCCTTGCCTGATTTTAATAATTTTACAATAATTGTCCAAATTTGCCAACTATCCCGAATAATTAAAAAAATCATAATTTTCCTGCCGTGATAGGTAAAAACACAGTATTTCACATGGAAGTCATTCTTTTTATTTTTTTTACACGAGTACCGCACAAGAGTCCCAACTGCTTCCGTCTGGAGCCGGTGGGACTATGGCATCCCCAATTGGGGGATGTTGTGAGGCTGAAGGCAGTGGGGAGGGGAAGTATATAGGGAAGAGGAAGGTGGGGAAGTACCTGGCTATTCAGATCTGGTCACCAAACACGGCAGAAGCCATTTCAGGCAACGTTTTAATTCTGAAGCTTTCGATTCAACATCAGGGCTGTTCGGGCATATTTGTACCTACACCCATGTTTTCCTCCCGTCTTACCTACCTATCCTGATATATCCATCTTTACATTGTCACCGGTTCAAGATTGATTCCTAACCGCAAAGTCAGTGCAATTTCAACACCCGCGCGGTACTGACAGCCAAGTACTTTGGTCTCGTCGCCTTATATTCGAAACCCGGATCCGCGCAAGATACGTGTTTTTTACCGTAGAGTTTTCTTTAGTGCATGAGTGTGGGACCCCGGGATATCGCCAGCAAGGTAGGATCATCTTGTTTTCAGTTGACATCCCATTTTTTCCTCTTCATCCTTTTCGTTCCAATAGTGGTAGGTAGAGATTTCAGACTCCGCGGAAGAAAATAACAACTTCCAATAGCTATCGAAACAAGGGCGATACTGAGAGTATCTTTCACTCTAGAACGTGCCGCAAATATACTATATATTATTTTAAATGAATAAATTGTGAAATACACAAATTAATCAAATAAAATTATTTGCCACGCCGGGATTCGATCCCGCGACCTTCAGAACGCGAGTCAAGCGCCTTAACGCTGCACTACGCCGGCCGTCATTCTACAGAAACAATGATCGTTTTTCAGTTTTGTTTAACCTTTTACCATCTGATAGTATTATTACGCTTCTTATAGTAATATTACGCTTATTCAAATTTAAGAACTATACTTCAAGTACATCTCTGATGCTGCGCCGTATACAAAACCATACTTATACGAGAAGTTTGTGACAAAGCTGCTTTCGTGATATTTGAAATGTCATCTTTGATTCGAAATAAATTCGTTGTTTATGAACGTATTTCAGAAAAAAATATTGTTTTTTTATGCAGATGAAAGACTCTTTCAGATTTTAGTATTACCAAAATTATTTATTAATATGCAATAAAAAATATTAATCTTTTGACCGCAAACATAGATAATGTGTTTAAAGTCGCTTAAAGGTGATTTTATCATGCAAACTGTAATTACCACTCAACAAGAAATTATAATAGGTACATATTTTAACTAGGCAAGTATTCTAAAAGCTATTGTCACCTAACTTTTTTCACTTTATAAAAAAAAATTGCAAACCATCACATTTATTTTTCAATTGCTGAATTATTTCAAATTGTGGTAAATTTTTGTGACTGGCTGGGATATGTAACTCCCAAAAAAACTCTACGATTGATTTGTTGTCTGTTAAGAATATCTCCAAAAATTGTCCATGGAGCTAAATTATCTTTATTTATTTATTATAGATAGATGAAAGTACAAATTATATAATGGGAAGCTATGCCTGTCCAACTGGGAATAATGTCTCAATTTTATATTGACTAATTTAATGTTCTGCCTCTCCGCTGTCATTTGAATTTGTTTTTTTTTTTTTTACATGAATACCGCACAAGAGTCCCCAACTGCTCCCGTCTGGAGCCAGTGGGACTATGGCATCCCTAATTGGGGTATGTTGTGAGGCTGAAGGTAGTGGGGAGGGGAAAGAGATAGGGAAGATGAAGGTGGGGAAGTACCTGGCTATTCAGATCTGGTCATCAAACACGGCTAAAGCCATTTCAAGCAACGTTTCAATTCTGAATGGTGGTCTTACACCAGGGCGATACTGAGAGTATCTTCCACTCTGGAACGTGCCGCAAATATACTATATATTATTTTAAATGAATAAATTGTGAATAACACAAACTAACCAAATAAAATTTATTTGCCACGCCGGGATTCGGTCCCGCGACCTTCGGAGTGCGAGTCAAGAGCCTTACCGCTGCACTACGCCGGCCGTCGAATCTTTACACGACATTTCGTCGCCTTAGTTCTTAATTGTCCAAACGATCATTTTAGTTTTTGTTCTATCTCCAATTTAAAATTTAAAATAAAGTTTAAAAAATGATGGTTAATATTTTTACTAATAATTATTTAAACTAAGGAGACCTTTACCTTTACAAGAATAGCTTTATTTTAAACACCTATCACAATGATTCATTGAAATAATGAAAGAAAACCTTCTCTTCCTGTAAAATTTTCTAATGGTCATTTCGACAATTAAGAACTAAGGCGACGATCTAGAGATCGTCTGAGATTATTTTTCGGAGAAACCGGCTATTTTTGGAACCAGTTCCTATTGGATTTAAAATAAAAGTTCAATGCATTGTGGGTATTAAATTTTTTTTTGATAAATGTGTAATATTACATCAATCAAATATGTGTACATATATAGATTATTTCCCAGGGCTTTTCCAATAACAATTTATTCATAAAAAAAAAATACTTGGAAGAATATACGACGCGAATGTGAATGGTAGAAGAAGTCGGGGACGCCCGAGGAAGACATGGCACGATCAAGTGAAT
Organism: Limnephilus rhombicus; assembly: GCA_929108145.2. Taxonomy (NCBI): domain Eukaryota; kingdom Metazoa; phylum Arthropoda; class Insecta; order Trichoptera; family Limnephilidae; genus Limnephilus; species Limnephilus rhombicus. The sequence goes on along the minus strand of OV815295.1, from coordinate 23,036,752 downwards.
CAGATACTTGAGTCGGGTCATGTCAAAAGTCAGAATAATAGAAGGGAATGTATGAGACGATGTATGAATGTGAGTGAGGCAAAGAGTGCGTGCCAAGACCGAGTTGTTTGGCGGTCCGTCCTCTCTGCCTACCCCTGCAGAGAAACGGCGTGATGGTTAGTTAGTTTTTAGTTTGTTACTTGGACAATATTTTGGTAGGAGTAGTATATTAATTCAGCTGAGTAAAATGTTCATGTTTTTTAATTCCCGTTTTACATGAATTTCGTAATTTAATTTCAATTTAAATGATCAAGTCACTGACGATTCTCGTGGTCTTTCTTTTAGTGAACATGTAGCAACGTATCCTCTGTTATTCTTTCTCTTTTGAATTTGACGCACAAATTAATCTGATACACGCATTAAGCAACCAGTGTTATAAGAAGTGTCATTCCATTGATAAAAAATAAAACAGGAATTTCTTTCGCATTTTATAATAAAAATAAGTCTTTCAATTTGGGAGGCGGGTATGGGTACCGCCGTCTAATGAACCATTGATTATATAACCAACGGATGGGATGTTTCATAAGTCCGTCACCCCTGGACCTGTAGACCTTTAGATTTCTACCCACCACTCACACCTTTTTCCTTCCCAGAACTTTTTCTCCTTCCATTCATAAGAAGTCCCCCCGCATAGCATCTCCAAAGATGACACTGGCCATGTTAAAAAAGTATGGAAGAAACATTAATTAAACCAGATATGATTTTAGATTTTCACGGCCAAAAGTATTTTTGTCATTTGTTTAAAATTTTAAAATTCAAGACCTACTGAGGTCTGCAAAGACCAAGTTTCCTCTGGAAACAAATGGAGTATATAAACTCAGCTGTTCCGGATGTGATAAGGTCTATATGGGCCAGACAAAGCGGACGATCTCCAAAAGGATATCGGAACACTTTCGAGCGTGTAAACTTGGCCACCTTGACAAATTGGCAATCGCCGAGCATTTAATTGAAACCGGCCATTACTTTGGACTTGTTCCTGAAGTCCTGAGAAGACCCAAAACTTATAGAGCACGCCTAATTACAGAGGCAATTGAAATTCATAAAAATCCTATTAACATTAATAGAGACGACGGAGCTAAGCTCAATAGTTCTTGGTATTCGGTAATTGACGGCTACACCAAAGCTAAATGCAGAAAACCATCTTCAAGTATACTGTAATGCCAGCTCGCAGTGGAATGGAGCTGGCAACACGGTATTGCTTCGAAGTACCTAAGCACACATTTCACCACTAACATTTACACATCTGCCCTGATGATGGACACTGTAACGCTGTCCGAAACGTTGGCTAAAGGACGAGGTAGCGCAACACGGCATAACACCCCAAAAACAAATAACAAAAATTAATTAAACCACATTATTGTCTGTCACTAATATTTTAAAATCCCAAATGACATTTTTTTTTCTTTTACCGATTTTCTGTTTTTTGATTTTACAATTTGTTTTTCGTTTTGAATGACCCTAAGTGACGAATATTTTATTAAATGCTGTGCTACCTACACCGATCACTCAACAAAATGACCACATAGGCAGTTACAAATAAAAACAGTTTTATTTCCACTATTTATTTTAATGCGACATTTTTGTGTCGCTTTCAATTGTCGTATTTGTTTATTTTATATTCGGTAGTTCTCAATTATTACTTTTTTTATCACTTGGTCTGAGAAAGATTTCAAATTGGTTTTCTTTAACGATAGCTCTAAATATACATATTGATGATTTTAAAGATATGACGATTGCAATGTCTAGACTCAAAATCACACAATTCATCGCAAGGTATTGAATATTGAAATTTCTGAGTTATCAATTAAAAATACATAAAATAAAATAAATGTTTATAACAATTTCAGTTTTTCTTTTTCTTTTTTCATATTATAATCTGTACATGAGCGTAGACCGATACAACGACGTCTTTAAAATGTTACAATGTTGTTTCAAGAATTTATTTTAATATGATGTTTTTAAAGTTTTTAGTCAGAGATGACGAAATTGTGTGACATCATCTTTATTTATAAAAGTGAATGTTTCTTTGTTTGTCCCGTCTGCATTACTATACCATTCATCCAATTTTAATTGATTTGGTGCGCGCAAGCTCGCGAAAGTTTATGCGTGTGTTTAATAGTGAGCTCTGGCGTTATGAAAATTTTAAAGTAGGAGGCGTTGTTCGAAAAATGTGTGTATTTCGTATTGTTTAGCGGCAGAGAAGGAAGGCGGGACGGGGAGGGGAATCCGGGAGGACGAGGGAGGGGTGGGGGAGGAACAACAAAAGAGTTGTATATCCGAAAGCATTTCAATAAACATAGACAATTATTTCTTTGAGTGCCTTTGCATCGCATGCCGGGTACTCGCTAGCAATATATAAAATTAAAAAGTATACTCTTGATGCCACTTTTGTTGAATTAATAAATTACCAGGTTGGCTGTCTTTATTTGGTTTATTTTATTATATCAAGTGATCGTTGGGCGTCCCGACTTATTTTACCATTCGTATTGTCCTCGTATATACTTCTTTCACTCCTTTCTTCGTTCAATCGCTCTCAACGTGCCTACGCTTTGGGGATCTAATTTTTACAACATATTCTACGCCAGATCTGCATTCAGCACCACGTGTAATTATGATTTTATCGAAGATTTTAGCTGTGTACGTACAAAAACTTCCATAATAATCGTCCAAAAAAATTCGAATGCAGTTTACACGCGGTAGAAGCGAAACTTTACCAAAACAATCTCAACCTATACTTGAAACGTGAGGTCATAATCAAAGCGACAAATGAGCGCAGACCAGCGTAATTTCCGTCTCATATCTCAATCAATAGGAGCCTTTAAAAGTGACATCATAATCAAAGCGGTTGATGAGCGCAGTTGATGTGTCGCAGGTGCATTAATCGTCATTTCCGTTTCATCCGAAATCCAAATCGTAGCTTCACTTCAAGTTCACTTCAAAACACTGAAATGTAACTCTGGCACCCTAATATAAATAAAATATTTAAAAAAATTTATATAAAGTATCCTAATTTAGTCGTATCTAGAGATTTAAAAAGTAACCAGAAATCATACAAGCGCGTGCAGAAGAATAAAGAAAAGAGTTAAAATTTTCATCTCAGCAATTTACAAAGTTCCCAAGTTTATTGCTTTTCAAGAATAAGTCGTAAGTTTATCCACTGGAGCGAGAGCGCAATTTAAAACTTTTTTTCTCCGATTGCTAGAGATTTTTGGTGACCATTTTGAATGTTTTTCGCCCTCATTAAAAAAAATCATACTTCTGAATTTTAATATGAAGACATACAAACTGATTGTAGTTCTATACAGCCAATAAATTCATCTATCTTTTGACGATTATCACATATTCGTAGAATTTATAAAAAAAATTTACAATTGTAAACTTCCACTTAATTACTTACAAATAAGGTAAAATTTGCAAAAATTGAGAGCAAAGCAATCCGTGGTATTTTAAATAGTGCCATATTGTGGAAAAAAGCGCTCCAGCGGTTATAGTTAGAGTAATCAGTTTATTTATTGGCAGGGGACATCATCGAAACGGGTGGCTATTGTAAAAATCCTAGATACGTTTGATCTGAAAGCTGGATGCAGTTTTACCTACTCCAAAAAGGATTCAGACAGTTATCTCAAAAAATATGATTTTTTTCTCTGCTACCTACCTACTGAGATTTTATCTATGTTTAGAGAAAGAACCTTTGCTTTTTAAAAGAGTTAGTTCAGTTTTCAAAACTGGAGGCCGACAAGTGTATAGTTGCGGTTAAGTATTAAAAGCTACCGCAGTGGGATGGTTGGATTCATACGTCCGTCACTCCTGGACACAATGACTTCCAGATTCCTACCCACCCCTAACACCATTTTCCTTCCCAGAATTTCCCCTCCTTATTTTCCTAAAAAGACAATCCACGCAGCATACCCAAAGATGACATAGGCCCTGAGAGGAATTATTTTCAAATAAAAAAAAAACTTTATTGTAAAAATAAATAATAAAAAAATCCAAAATATGTATATATTTTTTTTTTTATTCAAACTAATAGATAACTTTTTATTAACCACTTAATTATTTACAAAAACCGACATGTTTCGTCAGCAAAGCTGACTTCTTCAGGGTTTTGACAGAACTAATTTTAAAAATAGACATACATAGGTAATAGAGAAAAATAATAGACATAAACAATAATAAAATTTGAAAGAAAGCAATGTGTAGGAGACAAGGGGCAATATAGAACATTTAAAAATTTAAAAGGATAATAGATTTAATAATGGGTCATTTAAAACAATATTTGATTATTAATAATATTCAAATTTGCATTAACACTCTTTCTAATCTCTAAAATATCTAATTTATCCAACTGAACGCCATTGACATTACAATGTATTAATTCTATTCCACTATGACTAGTTTCTATTAAATGGTTGGCAAACTCCGAGAAACTATTATTATTAATATTTTTTTTAATTGCGGCTGGAAACTTTGGTTTTGTAGAGATGTACATTTTAATTTACTTGCCAATAAGGGACAAAATGATTTCCACGAAACCTATTTGAGTTGTTCATAAAAGCTAACAAATTAGCCAGCTGATTTAAAACAAAATTCATAGTAATCATAATCCCAAAGATATTGAAATATGAGAGATGTGCTATCCGCAGTTTTACTGGGTGGGACTGTGTTTCCTGATGTTACCGATATTGTTAACCAATACAACTGCACACCTTTAAAAAATCAGCTGAATGAACGAATTCTTTCGTATTAACTACTTATATTGATAACCAATACTACTTAACAACTTAAAGAAATCAACTAAATGAACGAATTCTTTCCGTAGTCCACCGACAGTCGGGCGGACATCATAGCATATCTCTTGTATTTTAATATCATTGCATGATCCTCTTTTATTTGAGATTATTATTTTTAGAATTTTATTTTATTAGGAACTCCAGTCCATTTTTTTAATGAATAATGACCTTCTAACTGAAATAACTGCATATTTATTTTTATTCTTAGAGTTAGTTTTAATAGTTAAAATAATTGTCAAAGTTTTAATTTTTCAAGATCCCCGAAAACCACCGTATATCTAGTGAATCGTGTGAAACTCCCGAAAAGTTACTATAAGATCGGGCAATCAGATGTTCAACTGGCGCCATTCAGGGTTTGAAGTTTTAAGTAAGATTATCATTACTATTTTTTTGTGCAGTACTTGCTTTTCAATAATAGAGATAAACTAATAAGAGATACCTTTATTTTTGAAACTGAATTATTTAGGCCTAAATAATGTTTCAATAAACACAACTACTAAATCTCTGTAAACAGTATGTAAATAAACGAATAAGATGAAACGTTGTTAATACGATGGCTTGTGTCATACCTACATTCCCATACAATGACTTTACTAGTGTTTCTATGACCCGATTAAAAAAGGACTTTTTAATATTTTTTTTAAAACTCTGCGTTTGATATTATGAAATTAAATGTATAAATTCAGAATCAGCATTTATTGGTCTACATGAACAAATTAAAAAGCCATAATATTTTTCACTGGAGTTCCTTATTGTTTACATTCAATGTCTTTCTGAACTTTAAAAAAAAATCTATTTTTGATTATTCTCATCTTTGAAGTTTGATGACCGTCATCTATAGAAAGAAATAGTGATGCACCTGCATCACTCCAGTGACTCGCTGCTTCTCCATTGACAAAGTGATCCGTCAGGAAGATATAAAGATGCTGTTAAAGAGTTAAATGCAAACGGAAGCGAGAGTATCCAAAATAGCCCCCTCTGAACGAAGACCACTTGACAGTTGAGGCTCAGGATTATAGGGGAAAAAGTTAGTATGAAATAATATGCCTTCTAGTATTTATAATATGATGGCCGTCGTGGTCTAGGGGTAAGTCTCTTGATTCTCAATCCGAAGCTCGCGGGATCCCGGCACGTTTTCAAATAAATTCTATTTGATTAATTTGTGTTTTTCACAAAAATTAATATATTCAGTGTATTTGCCGCACGTTCCAGAGTTGAAGATACTCTGTATCTAAGTATCGCCCTGGTGTAAAACCACAATTCAGAATTGAAACGTTGCTTGAAATGGCTTTAGCCCTGTTTGGTGACCAGATTTGAATAGCTAGGTACTTCCCCGCCTTCCTCTCCCCTATCTCTTCCCCCTCCCCACTACCTTCAGCCCCAATTGGGGATGCCATAATAATAATTTCAATGGCTCCAGTTGGGAGCAGCTGGGAGTAAGGTGTTAAAAAATAGGTACACAGTAGATTTTTCATAGTATCTGTAAAGTTTTTTCAAATTTATCTACAAATCTGATTAATTAATAGTTTTTCATTAAAATTATTCACTTCTGTTCTGTCTGTAATTCCGGTTCACTGAACTCTAGTACTTTTGCTTTTAATTTAGGTTCCATTTCAAAAATTGTTTGTTTGGACAATTCAGCCAAGCGATAAACCTACCTACTCATACCTAAGGTAAAATATAAAAGAAATTTATTTTACTTGTCAATTTCAAAAATGTAACAAATTGTTTCAATAATTATTCGATAATTGTTTTATTAGCTAATTAACTCCCCTCTCAGTGTCAAATGTGGACTGTTAACGTATTATTATGTTAAAGTTAATATTTCAATTCAACATTATAAATTTATTAGTATTTTTAATTCTTATGTAGCCGTTTGACATTTAGAAAAGCCTATCAATAGACAGATCCGCCAGTGTTGCCATCGCATATTTTTATTTATTTATTTCGTATCAATATCGGTTCGGCTATTGACAGAGCTACAGTGCTAGAGATATCGATATAAAATCGTCAGATGTCGATCCAATATTGTTAAGTTATCAAATCCTTATTAGCTCGTGCTAGACTCCCTAAATATTATTTAGTTGATGTAAATTATCGGGGGAAGAAAAGGTTGACCCGGTAGGACTTTTGAGTTACAATGAAAGAGTTTTTTCCTTAATAATTTTTCATAATTTTGGAATGTAGGTACAAACCAGCTGTAACAGACGTCTCTTGATGCACTTGCCAGATCTTGTTTACGTGAAAAATTGAAGCTGGTCGCCGCACGTGTTCCTTTAAAATATTATTGCCGACCACCTATTCAAAGAAGAGTAAACAACATATACATTTGTACAAGTCGATTCTTGCGAAATGGTACATAAAAGACTGCACGTGTTTTTTTCTTAAACCAAGTACTTAGCTTAGCAACCAACACGTTTTGCATTATTATTGATGACAAATTCTGCATTTTAAGACATAAAACAACAGGTGCACCCAAAAGAAAACACTGCACATGTCCGAACCAGTTTGTTATTCAAAACAAGTGTGCGCAGAATTTAGTATAAAAACTGTCTGAAAATAAATATTTCATCATTACTACCCAAAAGGTCTTTGAGTTGTTATTTATAAACTATCTCCCGAAACCGAAGTGACGATTGGAGTCCAGCGCCCTATTGTTGACAGTATTTGTATGGAACAAATAAGTGGTCTCATACACCAGTCACATGTATTTTTTTAAATAAATTTTTTGTAAATAACCCACTCCATTCCTGAACCGTGTACAAAACACTCATGTTACAGCTATCTCTCGATGACGTCATAAACCGCGTTGACATGACGTCGCACCATACATCGGAAAATGGGGAACATACATTGTAAAGCAAATTGTTTTATTTCAAAATTTTTGTGGTTTCTCCGCCCCAAAAAAAATATTGTGTGAACCGATATTAAACTCTAAAACGCATTGTTTTAAATTTTCTCGTGTTTGAGATGGGGAGTTATGTCATTACAGTTTTAATTTAAGTAAATGTATAAACTATTATTAAATTCTCAGACGCATTGTTTCAGATTTTCTCGTATTTCAGATGGGGAGTTATGCCATTACAGTTTTAATTTAAGTGAATGTATAAACGGATATTTAATTCTCAAACGCATTATTTCAGATTTTCTCGAGTTTGAGATGGAGAGTTATGCCATTACAGTTTTAATAGTGAATGTATGTGAATGTATAAACCTATATTAAATTCTCAAACGCATTGTTTCAGATTTTTTCGTGTTTGAGATGGGGAGTTCTGCCATTACAGTTTTAATTTAAGTGAATGTATAAACCAATATTAAATTCTCAAACGCATTGTTTCAGATTTTTTCGTGTTTGAGATGGGTAGTTCTGCCATTACAGTTTTAATTTAAGTGAATGTATAAACCGATATTAAAATCTCAAACGCATTGTTTCAGATTTTCTCGTGTTTGAGATGGCTAGTTATGCCATTACAGTTTTAATGTAAGTGTATAATGTAATAAAAGTGTAAATGAGATAATAAATTATACAGAATCTGCGTATCTTGTGGCAATGTAACGATAAATTATTTTAAAGGAACAAAAAGAGCCATAAATCATAACAACAAGGAGTTAATGAAATTGTATCATCGCATTTGGTAAACGTTGGGTAGTTATTTTGAAAACCGATAATGTATTCATTTGCCTTTTTTCTCAAAATCTTTCGACGATCAGCTCGTATTAACTCTTTGACATAACCAAATAAACGGTTTGAGATGTGAAAGAGAAGGGAGAGAGAGGTTAAGTTAGGTTTGGTAAGCAAAGAAGAGAGAGAGAAATTATTGAAATAAAATTACAAAAATGCTTCTCCGTGGTATTTTTTAACTTTTTAATGATTTTCACAACAGTTTTTAATTGTCACGCATTATACAGGGTGTCCGGAGGTAAAGTGCATTAACTTCGGGAGGTGATTCTACATTATGGTAGGAGTAAAAAAGATTAACAATTTTTTCTGAAATTCCAACATTTTTTTCCCATACAAAAAGACATACCTACTAAAAATCCTTAGTATGAGGTTACTTGCTGAGAGCCTGCCGGGCGCCCGAATCGATTGTGATTGGCCCGTATCGTAACAGCGGAAAATAATAAATCTGGCCGCACCGCGGTAATTTTATCTTTTCACCTCAAAACTATCCCTAAAAGTTGGAATTTCTGAAAAAGTTATTTATCTTTTTTACTTGTACTATCATATAGAATCACCTCCCGAAGTTAATGCACTTTACCCACGGACACCCTGTATATAGATCGACGGGCAAGACTCTCGACTAGGAATCGTTATTTCACAATTAATTCATAAAAAATGCAATTTATTTGTGGCACTTTCTACAGTGGAAGATTCTCTCAGTATCGCCCTTGTGTAATTCCACCATTCAGAATTGAAACGTTGCTTGAATTGGCTTTAGCCGGATTTGGTGATCAGATTTGAATATGTCCGCCTTCCTCTTTCCCATCTCCAGTATCGCAACATACCCTAATTAGAGATTCCATAGTCTCACTGGTTCTAGATGGGAGCATTTGGCAATATTTTACATTTGCTAAATTCATGAGTATCGTAATTTTCTTGTTATTTTTAATTTTTTTTATAGGCTTTTTATGATGTGAAAACATTGTCGCGACTTCTTAGAAGGGCGATTAACGTTGTCATTCATTTTAGACCATCAGAGAAAATAACGATTTGCAAGAAGTGTCATAAATTAAAACGATTAAAAGCATAAGTGTTGTAGCATCCAAAAATATGGGAAAAAATAGTCAAAAGTAGTATTGGTAATTGTGAATTTGAAATTACTTAAGAATAAGAAGTCCAATGGCTGAGTTAGTTAAGGCATTTGTCCCGGTAAGATAAGGGGTCCTGGGTTTGAATACGTCGTCGCCGTCCGTCGTCATTGTAGTATCTTCTTCTTTAATAACATAAAAATATTAATTATTAAAAATTATTATTATGATATAAATATATATATATCGCAAGCCCACATACACTGACATAGTAATTAATAAGACCTACAATCACCCTGTCTCACAAAAACACTCCGCCTTCCACTCCATGACACACCGCTTAGTAAATGTCCCAATGTCTAATAATAATTTCCTTTCTGAACTTTCTATAATAAAACAAATTGCTGTAAATAACGGATATGAACCAAGTTTAATTGATAAAATCTTAAATAAAAAAATTAACAAAATTTCAAAAAATAAATATCTATATAATTCTAATAAAAATAAAAATTTAGTTAAAGCAATAAATACTTGGGCAATACCTCTATTAACGCACTCATTTGGCATAATTAAATGGTCCAATACAGATTTAGATCGTTTAGCACGATTAATTAGAACTACGTTAACAAAGTTTAATTGCCATCATCCAAATTCAGCTATAGAACGAATTAATTTGCCTAGAAATTTAGGAGGTAGAGGTGTTGTCAAAATAACATCTTTGAAACACAATCAGGTAGAAATGCTTAGAATTTTTTTCCATAGGAAAGCTAATAGCTCAGAAATGCAAAAAATAATTTGCAAGGCAGATATAAACATTACACATTTAAATTTATATGACGAGAATGCCAACATTCTTATAAATACTAACCAGGAATTATTAGATTCCTGGTCAAATAAAATTATTCAAGCAAAACACTTCAATTATCTCAACCAAACGTATGTTGACAAACTTTCGTCAAACAAATGGTTGAGTATTGGAGAGTTGAGCGCAGAAATAGAAGGATTTATGCTTGCCATTCAAGATAGAGTCATTAATACTAAAAATTATAGGAAGCATATAATCAAAGATATAAATCAAATTGATGATTTATGTAAAAAATGTTTGGCTTTTCCGGAAACTATAGAACATATTATATCAGGATGTTCTATATTAGCGCCGTCCGAGTATACATTTAGGCACAATCAGGTTTTAAAAATAATGGACCAAAGTTTGGTATTAAACATAACTTGATTGACTGCCGTAATATAGTACCATATTATGAATATGAACCTAATTCATTTTTAGAAAATGAATTTTATAAAATATATTATTATGATAAAACTATACTAACAGACAGAACAATTAGTCATAATAGACCTGATATAGTTTTACATGACAAAATTTAAAAAAATAACATATATCATTGATGTAGCTATTCCAAATTCCTGTAATATTCAAAACTTTTTTATTTAATTAAAAACTTTTTTAGTATTGTCGTGATTAAATTTAAAACTCGTTGAAACGAAAAATAGCAAAACTAAAAATAGACAAAACACATACATCTGTTGGTTTTAGCCTGCGAGAGAATGCGATAGTATAATCTTTCTCCTCTTTGTGTGGTGCTTCGTAACCTATCGGTTTTTTCTTTTTGCGGTTCGTCGTAGTCTCCCCAAGTCTTCTTTAGTTTTCTAAGGGTTTCACTTCTTCCGCGTGTGAATTGCACATTATGATTTTTTCTCTAAACACATATTTTCAAAACAGGAACCGCAAACGCAGCATATCCTTTTACTTTTTATAATCTTTCATTATTTATTATACACCTTAAATTTCAATTCAAAGTACGACTCGCAATTTCTAACGGCCGGCTCCTGGCAAGATAAAAAATGAAATATTAATTTTTAACAAGAAACAATCACTTTGTGGGTATACAAAACTATAAGTTGAATAAAATATATTTTTTTAGAATATAATTGTTCCGCCATTCATACAGTATTTTGCTGGTCACGTAGGTCGAGGGTAAGGTTGCGGGTTCAAATCCTGTCTTGCAGAAGCAAGTTTTATTTGATCAATTTGTGTTTTTTATTTTTTTTTTAAAGCGGAGATGGTTTACCATTGGTTCCCGTGAGTACTTAGGCCATGGGCCCATTGTACTTTCTCCCATTTTACCTCAATCCTTTAACAATAACCCAGTCCCTTTAATAAAGTTCACCAGAGTTGTTATCGGATATGTGGCTAGGTCTTCTGGTTCTACAACATGTCTCCCCAGGTATCTGAGCCTAATTCCCACCAGGGCAGGACATTGGCACCATAAGTGAATTGGAGTCTCTTCATCCTCTTCACATTTTCTACATATACTGGTGCTTTCCACTCCCAATAGCTGCATGTGTTTCCTAAGATGGCAGTGTCCCGTTAGTAGGCCTACCAGTTCCCTCAGCAAGTTTCTGTCCATATCGAGTAGTTTCCTGGTCCGTCTGGGGTCGGGTCCGTTTATGAGTACTTTGGATTGTCTCATTCCGGGTGCCCTCTCCCTTTCCTTCCAGTGCTGGGATTTGACCCACCTCTCGATGTGTAGTTTGGTGTGGCAAGCTGCTACTCATACGGCCGGCTCAGATCCCGCAAGTGGTGCTTTCGCCCCTTTCCTTGCTAGTTCGTCAGCCCGCTCGTTGCCCTCAATACCCTTATGTCCTGGTACCCATATCATTTATTTAACAATTTATCTTTTCCTTACTTTAACTCCACACAGGAGGCCCTAAGGAAAATAATTTTCCTCAGGGCACGTGTTTACTTTGAAGATGCTGTGTGGAGGGTATGTTTGTATATTTTTAATAATAATATACATATATATTTGCGGCTAACTCCACAGTGGAAGATACTCTCAGTATCGCCCTAGTGTAAGACTAGCATTCAGAATTGAAAGTTACTTAAAATGGCTTTAGAGACGTGTTTGGTGACCAGATCTGAATAGCTAGGTATTTCCCCACCTTCCTCTTCTGCATCCTCTCCCCTCCGCACTATATTCAGCGTCACAACATTCCAGACTTGAGGATACTATAGTTTCTCTGGATGCAGACGGTTGGAAATCGAGTACAACTCAATATTGTGGGCACCAATTTATGCTATTCGTTAACTCACAATAAACAGAATTCAAAATAAATTCTTAGGATTTACTAACCTCAGAATGTGTATTACAGGGGAACGTTTCAACTATGATTATCTACTATGTCAACAAAATTTATTAAAATCATCCGAACGTGGAATATTTAAAGACTTAACTTCTTTACATAAAACCATAAATTCAATAATAATTGACAGCCCTGAACTATTACTTGATTTCTTTCCAAATATCTCACAATCAAACCAATATCGATGCAATATCTACCATTTTATTATGACAACGACACAATTGTATACTCCCGTTCGCCGTATAATTTAAGTAATGATAAGCAGCGGACTAGGGGAGGGCAAACCGGGGCGCCTGCTCCGGGCGGTAGTTTTAGGGGGCGTCAAAACGTAATTCATATATTTGATGAAAAAAAAAAGATTTATAAACGGATCCTAAGTCGATTTTGAACGCGCGCATAGTATAGGTTATAGTATAGGTTCTCAACGTGGGCAAAAACGCCCCCTTGTGGGCGTTTGAGACATTCCGGGGAGATATAAAAAAAAATCCTAATCAAGTACCTACTAATAAAGTAAAGTAAACTTTATATTGGTAAATTTTGGATATTGTATGTACCTATTGTAGTCATTTTTATCACGTGTGCGAAAATTCGCATATTTTGGTAGCTCGGGAAGTGGAAGAAAAATTGAACAGAAATATTCCAATACATTCAGATCCACAATTGGATGAAACGAATTTTTTTATTTTATAATATTATCGTCTTACGTGTATTATTATTAGAATTGACAATATATCATGACTATAAAAGGGAAGGAAGTAGTAACCCGGTACTTAAAACAAAAAGATATGACAAATAAATTTCGAATTATTGATTCCGTGACAGTTGCCGGCCTCTGTATTTCCAACCTACATAAACCCGGTCTCTTCAAGGCCCAGATTCACGACTTCCTTTCAACAAAAAGACCCTCCAGACAGCATTCTCAAAGACGATATCGGCTTTGAGTCAAATTATTTTTCGTTATCCTGTCCAGAGTTACCTAATGTAAAAAAAAAACACATCGAAATTTGTGTAGTTGTTATTTATATATTTTTTTAATTTTTATTTCATTGCAAATCTTTATTTGGTTCTAAAGGGCATTGTTACCCCGCCATTACAAGGTTGAGAAACATATATCTATAGTTCGAGCAAGCTTCCATAACAGCTCGCACAAAGTGAAACTTTTCATATAAAGCAAATAAAAACTGCAGTTGTTGTTTTCAGTTTAGAAAACGTACAACACTAGTTCATGGACTGCGAATACCTCAAAAGAAAGCAACATTCAAAATAAACCAACAAAGCCAATGCAGAGAACTTTCCGAAACAAACATTTTAATTCTTCCTCTAACTCTAAATGTGACAGCTCAAATTTATTAAAGGTAAGGTGACCATTTTGTAGCTGATTTTGGGTCTTTGCTTTCATCAAGAAAAAATGAACTTTCATGACAAAGTTTTTTAGAGAATTCCACTGAGTGAAGATGCTGTGTGAACGCTCTCTAAATCCTGTGAAACCTCAAACCTTTTTCGATGCTGTATAAATATTATCATACATGAATAAATATTTACGATTAAGCAAAATTTCTAGACACGCAAGAGGCCATGAGGAAAACAATTTCCCTTGGAGCCTTATGTCATCTTTAAGGTTGCTGTGTGGAGGGTATTTTTAGGGAAAGGTAGGACAGGAAGTTCTGAGAAAAAAAAGGTATGAGCGGTGGGTGAGAATCTGCGGGTCGATGTATCCAGGAGTGACGGTCATATGTGGATCCATTCCTCCCACTGCGGTGCAAGGCGATGAGTCAAGAGAGTCGGGCTAGAGAAATTAAAAGGTCTCCGGTAAAAATCTCAACCGGTCTCATCCAATCCGGCTCACCAGGCAAACGCACCTGCCGCCAAGACCTAGAAAAACCTCGCTAAGTCACCAAATGTATTGAACCACTTGCGGTGACCCAAGGCAGGGGTGTTGGTTGTCCAACAAATGGTTCCCGGGGCGGCGGTACTTATACCCACCTCCCAATGAAAAAAATACCAAATGCAATAATATTTGTTAAAACCAGTCGTAGGTACCTATTTCCCAGTTTTACCCGAAATATATAAATTTTGAAACATATTGATCTGATCAACAGTTAGCAGATATGGCATTGGACAGATGTTTTAAAGACGATACAAACTAAAAAGTGTCTGTGAACTTTCTGGTATCTAGATTCTATGTTTGTAATAAATTTATAAAAAAAATGTTATTTCTATCAAGACCTGTAACTTTTAAGTACCTACCCATATACAGAAAGGGCAATTTGTAATAAATTTTAGTAGAGTAGAAGGTAACAATTTGTAATAAATATTTTGATGCTCGCTCAGGATCTGATCATGACTAGTCTTTTAACATTTGAATTTTCTTTAAAATGTTCATTTTTCCGTTAGCGAAAGTGTTTAAAACGCAAATTTATTACTGTCTTTTGTCTGGAAGAGTTTTCAAAACGAATCAAGTAGTTGGTTCTAGGACATAGGTTTCGACCTTCAAAATAAATAAACAGATTGCAGGTAAGTTCCAGATAAGCAGTAAACAAAATGGTCACCTATTTATAATTCAAAATGGCAGCGATGCACACACAATGGGCCACCTTAAATGGCGTCTAGACTATCTAACTGCCAGCGATTTTTAAGGAGATACGTAGAGCAAATGCCTTCAGTAGTAATAATGGGCTTTGGGACTAGATACTGGTGGTAGGAACTGGGATAGGAGTATATCTGGATGAAGTATTACGAAAAAATATTCAAAGATAATATTATGCAACCGGCCAGCGGTCCCTCCCAGACGCCGTAAATTCAATTCCTTGACCCTTTTTCTAAAGGGTTTTTTTTATGAGAATACCGCACATCTGGAGCCAGTTATACTATAGAATCCCCAATGGTATGTAGTGGTAGTTGTGGTAGTTGGAAGGGGAAGGATAAGGGAAGAGAAAGGAGGGGAAGTACTTGGCTATTCAGTTCTGGTCATCAAACATGGCTAAAGCTATTTCAAGCAACGTTTGAATTCTGAATGATGTTCTTCCACCAGAGCAATACTGAGAGTATCTTCTTCTCAGGAATGTGTCGCAAATATAATATATATTATTTTTAATTTTGCTTTAATGCAAATTAATTAAATAAATTTATTTGCACAGGCTGGGATTTAAATCCGTGACTTCCGGATTGCTAGCCGAGAGCCTTATCCCTCGATCATGGAGGTCGTCAGATAGGAAAGTTGCGAGCTCACTACAAAAATAATTTGTCGCACACAGTCAGAAATCTAGAGGCCCGCGTCGCCAACAACCGTAGATCGTCGACTGTTGGACACATGAGTATCCCTGTGGAAGAATGGCCTAAGTCCTAATGAATGTTAAAAAAACAGTATACATGATCTTAAGCTCAACCCGTAAAATAATTCCTCCTCATGTACCCTTAAAAATTGAAAACAACGACCTGCAAATCCTGATCCAGGAAAAATATCTTGGGCTGTGCATTGATCAGCATTTGACGTTTAAACAACACATCCAAGGTATTAAAGATAAAATCATCCCCTTAATTAGCGTATTTAGCCGGCTATCATATCTGTTGCCAAATAAATTAAAAATAGGTTTATATTATTAGTCTCGTACAATCACATTTAAATTATTTGATTGAAATCTGGTGAAACACATGTGAAATATACAAAATGAATTACAGGTAATTCAAAACAAGGTAATCAAAAAACTATTTAACTACAAGTCCAGAACATCCACAAAAAATTATATATGGAAACAAAACTATTAGCATTAAGAAAACTATATGAATACAATACATGTCTCCTTATATGTATACAAAATACAAAATAATCTCGTACACACAAACACAGAATTCATTAAAACGTCCCAAGTACATAAACACTTTACACGACAACCCGATAACATACATTTAAACACCATCCACACTAACTATGGTAAACAATCCATTGGTTACGAGGGGGCAACTTATATAATTGCCTCCCAAATGACATTAAAAACTAAAAGAAGCTGGGAAAATTTAAAAAAATATATATATTTATTCTTGATAAACAAAATAATGAAATAGATTAGCGCTGAATTTGAAATATTTATTTTATCTTAATGTGTATAATTATTTCTAGTTAAATGAGTGAAAATGTAATTTTCTTTTAACTGGAATAAAAAAATAAAAATAAAGTCCGCCATCAAGACACAAGCAACACACAGACAGAATATTAGTATTCCGAAAATTAAGTCTCTGGACGTCGCATAGAGAGACATAAGGTAGGCGTAAAAGTGCATTGTCATTTCACGTCACAAAACGTACCTACCATTATTTTTGTTTTTGTTAATTTCCGGACTGTTTGTTAATTTTCATTAATAAAAAAACCCTCGGCTCCTATAAACGGATTAAGATCCTAATAAACGGATTGCAATCTCTAGAGCACAGGTGGTAATGCTGGCCTTATTCTACCTATATTTCAATGGAAGATGCTTCGAAGAAATAGCGCCATTGATTCCTTCGGCACCGTCGCCAAACGCGCGCCCAATATTTGTACACAGTTGACATTTGTCACATAAGAACAGGTCGTTTCTAAGACTCCCTAACGATGATATAGGCCCTTAAGAAAATTATAGCACAGCAATGACAAAAGGGGCAAACGTGTAAATTGGAAAGATAATGTCATGTCAGATCCTGAAGAAGGTTGTAATAGAATCAGTGATATTAAATTTTACTTAGTTTGTTTGCATAACGGCTAACTAAAGTCAATTAGACTTCCACCAAAAATGTTTCAATATATAAAATTACCAGGTAGCAACACAACTCGGAATGTGCATGTGTATATAATATTAATACACCAACACCCACAATAACGTAAGTAATTGATATGTCAGAAGATTATTAGATTAATTCTATTTTTAACACCCGAAATAATACAAGAATATGTTCGTCAATTCTAATTAATATCAGCTGTTCATTCGAATGACCTTCAATCGATTGTATGAATAATTAAATGAAAATTAATCACTTTTCATGCACAATTTATTTAAAATGGAGTCACAAAATTAATTTGCAATTATTGAAAAATATTAATTATTATTTTTGAATCGTTTACACGTGTGTAAATCTACAATTGTCTTGTCTACCAGACAAAGGTCGCCTAATCTGCAGACAGAATTATCTGTACCTGTAATTAGATGTAAGAACAGATATTGTGTGACGTTGCTTATTAAAAAAAATGTGTTTAAGAGAAAAAAACGTGAATGTCATAGGATTATCTCCTAGCAATTTTTCGCAAGATTCGTGGATTGGGTATCATTTATTTTATAATTATAATTAATAATTAGTATTAAAAGTGTTAATTAACACGTACAACTGTTCCTGTGTTAACATGAGTCAGTCTATTTTAAGTGTAATAATCTCTGATATGGGGACATGAAAATTTTAAAAAATATATCAATTTCGGGATTGGTGTTGTTATACAATTACATAAGTTATACATATTTTATGTTCATAGTTCAGAAGGAAAATATCCAGTGGTCCTCATGCAAACTCAGGTAAAGAAACCCCACTGTAACGAGAGGTCCACTCCTGCTAATGGGTGGAGATCACTCACCAGGCCTGGAGGTGTTTTATAGGCCCCCGAACTGAATTGGACGAAAGGAACAATATAAAAAAAAGAAGAAAATATTTTATAAATGATACTCACACCGTCAGAGGCAGGTGTGTTCACCAATATAAATTGTCTTGTCAAGAAGTGTTTTCAGCACAGATCCACTAGGTATTTCTTTATATATTATTAGATCAGTCGTGCATACTTTTATCCAGTACAAAGCAGATAAAACGAACTGAACAAGCATTAGAAATAAAGTAATAATTGTAAACGGAAAAGTAATAATTGTAAACGGAAAATCCTGGCTTGAAACTTATTTAAATGCATCAAAATGTATTGCACATCATGGCTAAATAGTAATAGACTCTTCCTAAACTACAATAAAACATTTTACCTACCTTTTTATAAAAACAGTAAAAACAAACCCCCCAATAACCTTAAAATTAGAATTCATAATGCTAACTGTAATCAAGTAATATGCTCATCTTGCTCTGAAATTGGAGAAGTTCAAAAGATAAAATATTTGGGTATATGTATTGATACAAATTTAAATTGGCAATCACAAATAAATAATACCGTTTCTAAATTGAGATATCTTACGTACATATTTTACAGACTTAAAGAAGTATTGAATATTGACAAATTGAAAATGATTTATTATTCTCTGGTGCAATCTTCACTCATGTATGGAATAATAGGATGGGGTGGTGCGCTTGATACTTTTATAAAACCTTTACAAACAACTCAAAATTATATTATCAAAGTTATGTATAATAGAATTAAAACATTTTCGACAGATGCTTTATACAAAGAATCTAAACTATTCAGTCTCCGTAAACTATTTATACTGCAAACTATGAAATATATCTTTAAAAACGTAAACAAATTCGAAAAAAATGTAAACAGAATCAACATTAGAAATAATAATGTATTCTACACCCCCCAAACACTCACAAAACAAATGCAAACTCACAGTAGCTTGTTGGACCTCGTACCTTCAATAGTTTACCAAAACATATTCAAGTTGCAACTAAACTTCTGCATTTCACAAAAGAGTTAAAATTATGGCTAAACCATACAGATGTAAAAACTCTATTTATTTAGTTTTATTTCACTTTATGTTTCTAAAAACTCTATTTATTTAGTTTTATATCACTTTTCTCACAAACTTTACACCTATTATTACAATGTATCATTTATTACACTTTACACGTATTTAACCGTACACTATTGTATACACTTTTTGTACAAACTGTTTTGTACAAAAATTTTTGTTTTTGCTTTATATACCCCTGTTTGTTTTTTTCTAGGTACTAAATAAAACTTATATTTACTATATTACCTACGCACAGGCTGCGCCTTAGTGGGTTCCCACATTATTGTTTATGATTTTCAAAATATGTAAATATAAATTGTAAAATATGGGAAAAATAAAGGAATAAAAAAAAAAAAAAAAAGGAAGAGAATGGCAGATACCTAACTACAAATTAGCAACTCTTGAATTATTGCATAAGAACATACAATCACTAACATATTGAATATTCTAAAAATACATACATTAGAAAAGACCTAAAATACGATTTAACCTTTTTATTCAAAATACTAAATTCGACCATTGTGAACACCTCATAACATTGTGAACTCATAAACTTACGAGTACTCACACTAACAACACGACAAAATACACTTTTCTACTGCAGCATTCATAAGCATAACTACATTGTAACTACAACTCTACATAAGAGTACTATACCGCCTCCGAAATTGGATGAACTTTACTGTAAAAAAATCATTGTTTTTATTAAAAGTATATACTAAGTTGTCCTAGGTGTGTCGTTAATAGGTAACTATATGAAATTTAAGTGACATAATTAACAGTTTTTTAGGCTGACCCTTTTTCAAGCCAAAAGAGTGTATCCAGAGATAGTATATTCAAAGGACTTTGGGACACGAACGACTCAAACTCACGAAGGAGACAATGCTCTAATCTTTGTTCGATCCACATTTTGGATTAAGCCAGATTCTGCCTCAGCGAAAATTTCTTCTAGTAAGCTTTTACTCGTGTTTATAGTGATAGGGTTAATTATTTTTCCAATGTATTTGGTAATCTAATTTATCACGATATTTTTTTGTTTGAATTATGAAAACAATATCAGAAAATGTGGCGAGATCGATTTTTATTTGCTTATTTAAAAGCTTCTTCAAAACTATTATTCTAGCTGTTTCCAAGAGATAAGAGGCGTTTTCTCTAAAGAACTCATTATTTATAACCAAAAAACGACTCACACTAAAACAATAAACAATGGCGAATGACATACCAATGTAATAGAGTGATATACAGAAATCTGCTTTATCGACTATCATTTCAATCGTTGCAAGTAGGAAATCTGCAATAATAAACTAGCTTCGAAATGTTACGCTAGAGGTCAGTAACCTTCGCCTTTTTACGCTTATCGCATTTTTGGACACACAGTGTATCTTCCTTGCCTTAAAAATATATTGGGATCTCCTTTTTAGCTTTAAAATAACATTTTTGTTCAGCCAAACACTGTAGGCAGTGTACAGTTTGTCAAATAAGAGTAGAAAACACAGGAGGGCGCCGCAGTTGTTCAAATGGCAATACTAAAAATATAATCATAGTGGTAATCTAAAGCTGCGTAACCTACATTTTTATTAAAAATAAAAAGTGAAAAAAATATTTTTTCATTCCACTGATCTCAAAATGAGAATTGCATATACACTAGTGGACTTGTATGGACACTTTTCGAGATTTCTTCTATCTTGTCGTTTGCCTTATAAAAAAACAACCTATTTTGTTACGGAACCCTTCTAAGTTAAATAAAACTATTATTTTGACGGAACACCATTGAATCGCTGGAATAAAAGAGAACATATTGCAAGTGCATCCATGGTCGAGGGGTAAGGCTCTCGACTAGCAATCCGGAGGTAGAATAAATGTAAAGTGATTAAGTTGTGATATTTCACAATGTATTAATTAAAAATAATGCGGAGTGTATATGTGGCACATTCCAGAGTGGAAGATACTCTAGTATTGCCCTAGTGTAATACACCATTCAGAATTGAATCATTGCTTGAAACGGCTTTAGCCGCGTTTAGTGACAAATCTCAATAGCCTGTTTCTTCCCCACCTTCCTCTTTCCCATCTCATTATCCTCCCCACTAACTAAAACTAAACTAAAACTATACTCATTTACATTCATAAGTACAAAACCCAAGAAATAACTACTAACACCTACATTAGAAACACTAGATCTCATAATCAAAAACATATCCAACAAGTAACTACTAACACAACATTTGGGCAAAAAAGCTTCTTATATTATGGCATTAAACTCTTGAACAAAATACCACTCTCACTCAAAAACCTCAACATTATAACATTTAAATCTTAAATAAATCTAAATTTCTTTAAATGGACAATATACAGTGTTAATTTCAAGCGACCTCCCAGGTAAGTATGGTCCTGTTTTCATTAAATTTTAGGCAGCATCGCGTCCATTGGTCAAAATATTGTACACATATTTTCGTATCGGTGATCAATGAACCGATCTACGCAATTTTTAGCCATAAGTTGTTTATAATTGTTTGCCTAGCTTGTAGTTTTTAGATTTTAGAAATGTATTATAAGTTTGTACAGCGCCCTTGAGGTGATTTTTCACAAAAACGGCGCTATATAAATCATCCAAATATTAATATTATTATTATTAAAAAGCTGGATACTAAATATAGGGAGATCAGAAATAGAAAATATTCTGATATTAAAGACAGACTAAAACCGAATCTAATGAACTGAATTATAAAAAAACACTCTCTTATTTACTTTATAATTCTTTGAAAAAATACAGCATGATATATGTTTATAACTAATTCATATTAAATTCTTATAATTAAATTATAAATCTTATGTAAATAAAATCCTCAGCACGGGAGATCCCAGTGAGGAAATCATTATCTCTACATGTTACTAAGAAAGGAAGACAATAAATCATTATATTATATTAACTTCAGCCTCACAACATACACCAATTGGGTATACCACAGTCTCACTGGCTCCAAATGGTTGTGAACTCTTATGCGATATTCACATTTAAAATTTTACAGCATAATATAAATATTTTAATTAATTTATGTATACTGTTAGTTGTCAGTCTAAAGCCTAGAGTGTTTATGCGATTTACAACAAATTTCTTAAAACAATCTTATTTCGTTGATTGCTATGTTGAACGGAACTAAAATTAATGGTTTTCTTTCGCAATCTTCAAGAACATCAATAAATAAACTGAGCATACAATGATTCAATATATCAAAATAAAATAACATGGAATATGTCTGAGAAGTCTAAATGAACATCAAAGGAATTAGCTACGGACGTATGCAATCAATTAGTCAACATTAGTTAATTTTTTTAAGAGCTTACGTCAGCTTATGTAAATTAATTGTTTCAATGATTTATGCGAGCTGTTACTAGCCCAAGTCAGTTAACACATTATTTACATACAAGAAATTCTAAATTAGAGCAGACGCTAAGCGAAATTTAAAGATAATTTATTTACGGTTTCTAGTTCGGACGTTGAAAAAATCTAGGGTAGGGACTCTTGTTAACCGACAATCAATTTGTAAGGCGGATAAGGTGCTGCCAATGGAACCATTTTTTGGATAACCAATACCTCTGCAATTGGTTACGTTCACTAAGTTCGGTGACTTAGCAGGTGTGCCCGGGTTCATGAGGTGAGGCTTGTTCTTGTCTTGGCGGCGGATGCGTCTGCCCACCAGCTGGCCGGATGACAGGCCGGATCGGGAGAAAATGGTTGAGTGGGAGGGACGGATTTATATGTCGCTCACTCTTGGACACATTGACCCCTGAATTCTTACCCACTCCTCATACTCTTTTCCTTCCCAGAACTTCCTTTCCAATACTCTCCACACAGCATACCTAAAGATGACAAATGTCGTGAGGGGTATTATTTTCTTCAGGGCCTCCTCTGTGGAGCTAATGTAAAAAAAAAATTAAAAAAAAATTATTACCGTTGGTAAATAAAACATTTGTAATGTTTACCGGTGAAAATATTAGATTAAAATAATTACGATTAAAAGAAAACATCACCATACCGACCACTTCAGCCACTCTCTCTAGACCCATCGCCTTGCACCACAGTGGGGGGGAGGGGGGGGGGGGGTTGGGTTCATTTGTTCGTCATTCCTGGAAACATTGATCCCAATATCCTAAAACGGGAATCCTCCTAGTTGGACAATCAAAACATTTAATAAATTATGTATATAAATTAGAGATGCAACGAATACTACTTTTACGAATACGAATACGAATATCAAACTATCCGGCGAATACGAATAACTTAGCAGAGTAATAAAACACTCATTTATTTAACCTTGTTCTGTTTGTTTTATTATAGGTACTAATATTTAAAATTTACAACTGTCAAATTTTTATTCAGAAAACATAACATCTGTAGATTCGCTGGTGATAGGCGATTTATTTTTTCAGTTTGGATGTTGCCAGCCGTTGAAAAAAGCCTCTCCGAGGTGACTGTACATGGCTTGTATGAAAAATATTTTTGCGCGATTTTTATATCGTCTCGCCAGAAGAGCAATGGATCATAGATTCCTTCGCACCCCTCATACATTTTCCTTCCCAGAACTTCCTCTCTTTCCTTTCCATAAAAAGAACCTCCAGACAGCATCCCCTAAAATGACATAATATAAAAGTCAGATTGCTTACTTCGTTTCTTAATCTGGCGAAGTGTCTTAAAGCCATTGTTTGCAACGATTTTTGTTTTAAATTAGTTAAGGTGTTTGAATAATATACTAATTCTGAATTTATTTAACCCTTAATTTATCTCAAAATCACACTTTTGAGATAAATAAAGGGTTAAACATTCTACATGCAAACACTACGGGTATACAATTAACTTAGAAATTAGAGAAAGTATTAGTAGTCAAACATTTTTTTAAAGATTTCTTTTTTTTTAATTTTTCTTTATTCATTGGATAAATATTATGGTTACATTAATTAGTGGGTTTTTCGACCACCACGCTAGGCTGATGTCCGTGTTATGGTGGTCGATTGAAAGTGAAAGATACATCTCTAAAATTTATTTTTACATTAATATTTTATTTATGTACATATTTTCTATATTATTATGCCTTTTTTGTTACTTTTATTTTTTCGTTACTTTTTAATCATTTTGTGTTAATTTATAAAGGTTTTTAACTTATAAATGCAATTTAGCTATTCTAAAATAAATTACTTATCATGATTTTTGTACCTTTAACTAATTAATCACCACTGATCGTAATGTTTTTTTAATATGTACTTATTTGTCAGTACTTGTGTGTCTATTGTTATTTTAGTTGATTTTCATTTTGTTCTGACGAAGACATCGGTTTCGAAACATGTTAATAATTTTGATTAAATAATTGGTGTGTAGTGATTTATTTTCATTTAATTAAAATCACGTCACAAAGTGAATTTGGATTATTGAAGAAAGAAAACATAAATTAGTTATATATTATATGTTCTTTCTCTTTAGATTTTCCTTTGAATATTATGTTCCATTTAAGAAGTGCGCTAAATAAATTGCACGTAGCTGATTTTGACAGATGAATTAGTGGCGAGAAAATTCAGTTTAGGAGGGAAAACTATTAGGAAAGCAATCTGTGTTGAAGATTGGAGAAAATTTAAAGTGCCTTTAGAATAATGTGCAGTGCAAACACGACATTCCGCAATTTGTGCAAGTGATTAGATGCACGGAATTTTACCACTAATACCAATTACATAATCACATCGGTTAAAGTAAGGCAGATGAAAATGAAATAAACAAGTAAACTGTTTGATGGGATTGTTATGGGATATCCCGATATATGTAGCAGTTGTGACTCTTTTGGGAATATCACAAGGCAGTTGGGACATTGTAACTAGTGTCCGACCGAAACAGGACTTTCCACCGAAACCGAATCTTCGGTGTCTGTCTCAGTTTCGGCCAAAACCGAAACTTTTTTAGACATGTTAAAAATGGACTATTTACTGTTATTTGGCTTTTTGTTTACACTTATTCAGACAGTTAAAATATTATTCAGCATTAGAGAAATAACTTAAAATTTGTGAAGACTTTGCAAAAAACCATATCCTTTTGCATTATACCACCAAGTCAATAGTTATGGTTTTTAAATACATAAACGAAATAATCCAAACACCCTCAGTATGGCTAGATGAAAGGAAAATTAATGTTGATCATACTGTAGCGCTAAGTATCTGGGACACATCATCACAGATGACCTTAAGGATTTCGAGGATATGGAAAGGCAGAGAAGAGCGATATCAGTTGGAGCGGGTATGCTGTCAAGACGTTTTTACCTATGCAACCATTGGCCTTTATTGATCGAAGTATGCAGCCCAAAAGTAAAAAGAATACTGTTCAACGCTTTCTGTACCTCGCTGTGTACATCAGAACTGTGGGTTGACTACACTGCATCCCAATGGCATAAATTAAAGGTTGCTTACAATAACGCTTATCGCCAACTTTTCTGCCTACTGAGATACCTACGGAAATGTTCCTGAAGGGACGAGTGCACACTTTCCGACCACTTCTCCGCCACCGCAAGGGAAGTTTATGGCGCAGACTATGCCAATCGAAGAATGCGATCATCACCGCCATGACTGTCTGGATGGAGTCCTCAATACCCCTGCATACATTCTGAAATAAACAATTATTAATATTATTAATGATAATTGTATTAATTTTTCGAAGAAAACTTCTTCGGAAAGGTTTTTACTTTGTGTTGGCATTATTTATTTTAATGAAAAGACAAATAACTTTGTTTACATCAATTTTATTTGTACACAATCTACATGTTTCGTGAACGATGCTCACATCATCAGGATCAAATGTATACTAAATACATTTACCAAATGTATTTAGTATACATTTATTTAGTTTTTATTATTTAGTATACATTTGATCCTGATGATGTGAACATCGTTCACGAAACATGTAGATTGTGTACAAATAAAATTGATGTAAACAAAGTTATTTGTCTTTTCATTAAGATAATTGTATACCTCCTCCTATGTGAATGTTATCACCACTTTGTGTGTTTTACGACATTAATCCTTTTTAGCTTGTTTTTGTAGATGGCAATACAATAATAATTCATAATTCGAAAGAAACATACTCGTACATTAAAAAAATGTCTATAGGAGTACGATTAAAGACATTCGACATTCTACAGTATCATTCGTTTCCATATGGGACGTGTGAGAAGAAATTTTTTTATGAAAGACTTTTACGACGATCGTCGATGACGTGCACACGATCTCTCCCTTGGACTAACAAACTGTGGTTTTCACAAGGCAGTCTAAAATATCGTGTAATTATTACCTACATGGGACTATCATAAAGAATTCTTATGTGGTCATCACGTGGCATATGGAACTCTTGTAATGTGATTATCAAAGTACCTTTATCATTATTCTGAGCGGAACTAAAATGATTTCAACTAACTTGTAAGCTTAGCAATCACGAGGAGTTGTGTGTTCGTAAGAGGATTCTCTGACAATATTTATTCTGTAATTCGAGCCAATCTAATACACTTATTTAGGGAATCCATTGTATAGATTAATTTATATTGTAGCGAGTCCATGTTCCCCACAAAAAGCTCTTTGTATTGAAATGACGACGGTTCCACTTATAAGATTAAGTTCCATTGTAAACATTGTTCTCAGTAGGGCTGTCCTGAAAATCTTGGTTTTACAAAAGGGTGTATTAAATTGAGACCATTTCTTTATGTGAAGTACTAAAGGACTCCTAAACTGGGCCATGATTTGTGAAGTTGAAAACTTATTCAATTAATTTATTGATTTTTCTAGTAAATAAAGAAATTTACTATCGTATTAGTGACAATGATGTTTTAAATGTGGTGTAACTACAAAGGTGCGTGTCGGTTATTTTATAAATAATACGCAATAATTCTCTTAAAAAAATTTTTGTAATTATGTATTTGTTTATTAAATTTTCTGCAAAAACCTAATTTTTTACGAAAAATAGAAAATGCAAGTGATTTAGATATTTCAACTTTTTTTTCCTCTCACCTGGGGAAAAAAATATAAATAAATATTATTATATACCCAGGCGGTATAAAAAGATGATGTATTATAAATCAATCATAAACAATGAGTCAATCACACGTTATTGGTGAATTTTCCGCACCAACTACTGCTAAAACTATACAAAAAACGACTTCATTTTTTTTTTAAATTGTTAAGGAAAAGTAACTACTAATTTAATTACAATGTACATAAAATCAGCATATTAATTACACTTTATTCGTTAATGAGAAAAAAACGATAAAAAATTACAATATTTCAACCATTGAACTGAAGATGGAGACTTGACAATGCTTGATAATGCACACATGATGATGCACGATGATGCACTTGATAATACACACTTACGAGGAACGTTTGCGCTGCCCGCTTTAGACCGTTTCATAGAAATCTTAATTTTGGATTTGAGATCAAAATACGCAAGCCAACTTAAAATTTTTTTTTTATCAAAAGGTACTTCAAATATCTAGTACGGATGTGAGCAACTTTATTTATTTTTGCTAAATTATAAGATACAGTCAAATATTTTAATGATTTTAGATGCAACTTCGGCAATTGTTTGAGTAAATGAAAAACATAAGAAAATATTTTTTTCTATATTAATCATAAAATATGTTTTTTTAAAAGATGACATGCGGGTAAATTTATAATACAAATTACCTATTTGCTTCGTAACAAAAGTTTGTCTTTATATAATAAAAGTACTACCGCAAAAATACATTTTTGTTTATTTGTTTTATTTTGTTTTATTTTATTTTTCATCATAATTTCAAAATAAATTGAGTAAAATTGCTTCTTCAATCAAGAAACACCGAAATCTTCCGATAATGCTTCCGATTTTATGTCCGGGTTAAATCTTCCCCACAGGAAAAATTAAACCCTTCCATACACTTTCCACATATGATCATCTAGTCAATCCAAGCTATGTAAGTGCACTATATAAGTATAATAAATACAAAACAATACAAGAACAACATGTCAATCTGCCAGAGACCAAAAGAGATATTTTCATATCAGAGGGTTCGACTTGGCAGAACTCCTAACTGGACCTATAAATCCTACTGATACCTCAATATAAATATTTAAAAAGTGTTTCGTAATCCTACATGTATTTAAAATGACTGATTTTTGCATTTTTGTATATAAATTCTTTGACAAATCTAATAAGCCTAAATTTCGAATGATAGAGCTAGGTATAATGCCAGTAGCCGAAATAACAAATGGAAATATTTTTATATTATGAGTATGCCAAATTCTTTTAATCTCATTTCCTAAATCTGTATACTTTCTTATTTTTTCAAAAACAGTTTTCTGAATATTACAGGAATTTGGAATAGCGACATCAATGATATAAGTTATTAATTAAAGGAAAACAATCACTTTGTTTGTAACCACGATTTATTGATTTAATTTTTATTTACCGACCGGTTTCGCTTAATACAAGCATCTTCAGGGTATAAATTAAAACTGATGAAAAAATACATTGTGTGAGCTTATATATACATACAGACAGAGACAAAACATAATATAAAGTAAGAGTGAGAGAGTGTAATTAACATCCTACATAGTGATAGAGAGAAAGAGAAAGGTATATCTAATGAATAATTACATTATATCTACCGGGACAATACGTCATTTGAACATGTGATTAAGGAATAAAGTGGCTACGGGTTTTTTTCTAGTTTATGGGAAATATTCCTAATATCGGACTGTTGGACACATTGGACATGGTCTCTTAAACCACTAATAGTAATGTGTCCAACAGTCCGATATTAGGAATATTTCCCATAAACTAGAAAAAAACCCGTAGCCACTTTATTCCTTAATCACCTGTTCAAATGACGTATTGTCCCGGTAGATATAATGTAATTATTCATTAGATATACCTTTCTCTTTCTCTCTATCACTATGTAGGATGTTAATAACACTCTCTCACTCTTACTTTATATTATGTTCTGTCTCTGTCTGTATGTATATATAAGCTCACACAATGTATTTTTTCATCAGTTTTAATTTATACCCTGAAGATGCTTGTATTAAGCGAAACCGGTCGGTAAATAAAAATTAAATCAATAAATCGTGGTTACAAACAAAGTGATTGTTTTCCTTTAATTAATATGTCAAACCACAAAGTGACTGCTTTCTACCAAAATATAAGTTATTATTAACAAAAGTTATTGTTATTATTAATCTTATAATTTATTGCAAAAATAAATAAAGTAGCTCACATCCTTACTAAATGTTTGATATAACTTTTGATTACAAAAATATTTTTTTAGTTCGATTGTGTATTTTGATCTCAAATCCAAAATTAAGATTTGTATGAAACGGTCCGAAACGGGCCGCGCGAACGTTTCACGTAATGTGCATACACACATACAATTCACGATCACTTTTTTTTAATCCATTCCTTTTCTTCCCCATTCTGAAAAGACATTATTGAAAATTATCTTACAAAAGTCCAATAAATATTATTATAACTGCGGAAATCCCGCAAGTTTTGAGACATCGTGTATTCTTATATTATTTTAGTGGTCTGGGTGGGCAATATTTCTATAATATTTCCAAAGGGAAATTCACCCCCTGAAATGCAATATCCTTAAGTAAGAACCTACTTGCGACGCCATGGAAGAAATGCATTAAAACTGTCACAAAGTAATGTTATACGACTCGTGTTTTTGTTTGCTAAGCCTTTTCGGAAATTTTCCGAGGATTATCGTAAAAATAATGTCTGTAAATTCGATAGCTTTGAACATTTAATGGTGGGCAATATATCAATTTTTATATTATGTTAATTTATAATATCTTTCCTATGAACGATATTATATTGAAATATCCAAACGGAATGATACCTTTATAGTTTTTGTGGATTTCATAATTTTAAGAGGAAGCCACCAGCCAAAAATGCATGTACTCTTAGTGTGCCTTATATCGTCACCACTACACGTAACAGGCATACAAAAATCGCTTGGAATATGGAATCTAGAGGTAACGATTTCAAGCGCCTAGGGCCTAGGTGGTTTTCATGATTTTTTTAAATAATTTTATAAAAAAGAAAAAAGTTGATAAATGGAAGCTGTCACAGATAATTATTTTAGCCATAAAAATCAGTATTTTAAAAATGTTTTTTCTTACATTTGTAATGAGAATAACTTGTTTTTAGTAATTTAAGCTTATATTTTTTTAAAGTAAATATTTTTTTTTCTACTCACTGGAAACTGTAGGAAAACTTCTTCGTAATAAAATTCGTAATAAATATTAATCTAAAATAGAGATTCAGCAATAATCTTTGTATTTTTATTTTTTTTATTTCTTGTAGGGTAATTCTGATGAGTTACAAAACTCATTTTAAGGCGGAGGAAATTACAATTAGTAGATGGGAGGTACAATTTGAACTATGTATTTTGTTATCAAAAATATAAGTTTCACACAGAGCAGTGTTCCGCAAACTTTTTGAGGTTAACGTACACCTACCAAATCAAGAAATTTTAGAGGCACACCAAAGAAAAAAAACAATGTTTATTTAATATTTATTATTAAAATCAATATAATGTGAATAGATGTTCAAGGAAAAATGTGAGCCTGCTTAACTGAGCACAGGCAATCCAAATTTGGAGCAATCGTTGATAATGCTGCTCTCATCTCTTCGTCGATGGTCCTCAGGCGTTCTCTTTTTTTATGTAATTGTAGTGAGAGTTTGAAACTCCTATTGTCGTAAGTTGATGGTGGAAAATAGTAAGAGAATTGCAATAGAACGCTTTGAAAGCAGTGGATGCTTATTTTTTTAAGTGAATCTTCTTTAGCACCTTGTGATTTGCTGGTCTTAAAGGCTTTGTCTTTTTGAGCCACCGATGGGTTTTTCGTAGTTAAATGTCGTAAAAGTTTACTGGGCACCATCGAATTTTTACCCAAAGCTCTTCAAAAGCAAGACATTTTGGGAGTGATAACCTTACATACATAGATAGCACTCCTCATATTTTCGATTAGCAAGCTAAGATTTTTTCTTCGTTGACTCTGCTTCTACTTGGGAATCATTGTTTTCACTTGACAAACTTGCGGTAAGTTTAACGAATTTATCCATTATATACCCGTATTATGGGCTATTTAGTTGTAATTAAAAAGTCAACTACGTTCGCGATGATACAATCACAAAATAGCGCTAACCATGTCGCAATGTTACATTGTCACATTGCGGCGAGGCACACCAACTACTGACCATGGTAGACCGCTGTGTAGAGTATAGTACAGGGTGCGGCACGGAAACTTGCTGATTTGAAAAGTCAATAAAAGAAAAGTACTTTATATATCGATTTAATTCTTTTTGAATCGTCTAGTACACATTCTGAATTTTTGTTTTAACTAGTTTTAAAAATGACATCGGGCAAATGGCGGCCCTCATTAGTGATACACTGATCTACCCTAGATTTGAAGTTTCACTCCACTCTTTCGAGCATATCGACGGGAATGTTGGTGATGGCTTGGTGTTGGGATGTTTTCCTTCAGGTGTTGCAGGGTCCGGGGTTTGTCGTTATAAATAATGGATTTGAGATATCCCCATAAAAAAAAATCGCAGGGTGCCAAATCGGGGGAGCGCGCCGGCCACGGTACGTCACCCCTCAAGGAGATAAGGCGCTCGTGGAAGTGTTCCCTCAAAAGCTCCATCGAAGTCGTGTTCATTCAACTTTTGGACCACAGCAAGTTTGTAGGGATGAAACCGGAGTTCCTTGTGAAGAATTCGTCTCACTGTGCGTTCAGAAATCCCCAGGGCAGCAGCGTGTTTACGCGCCGAACGCCGGGGAGAGCGCAAAACTGACTCCCTCACCCTCTCGACGTTTTCTGGAGTTTTTGAAGTCCATTGACCTCCTGAGCCTTTTCTTGCCACACTTCCACTTTCCCTGAATATGTCCACCCACGAAACAATTGATTGCCGCCTAGGAACGGGACCCGCGGGATGAATGTTGAACCGAGTACGGAAGGCACGTTGGGTGGCGACCACCGAATGACCGCTAGAAAAGTAGGCCTCGACGGCAAACGCACGCTGTTCCTTTGTCCAATGCATGACGCCAACTGGCTTGTAGTGTAACAAAACTTCAAGACCCCCTCTTTCCAATGAGACCCTCCTCACCCCTTTCTGACCACGCCTCGCTCGTCGGCGTCCAATTCAAATCAGCAAGTTTCCGTGCCGCACCCTGTATAAAAATAAAAGACAAGTTAAGTAGGACAAATAGCAAAAGAATACAAATATATAGAAAAAATGTGAATGATTACAAATAAAGGGAAAAGAAAAGGAGAGAAAAAGAAAAATGACAAGCAAATTAATTATTCTAATTATTAAATTATTTTTTTTTGTTATTATGCTGGATGTTTTTCTCCATATCTGGAAGCGAATGATGTAGTGTGTAGTGTGTACAGTTCATTATACGCACAAAAGAAGAAGAAGGTAGTTTTCGGATGCATTAATTCACACAACCGAATTTATGTGTCAGCCAAACCTATCTTTAAGATCCGACTCCCAGACAGAAATTACGGTTCAAATTGAACGATATTGCTGAAATAGTAAAAAATAAATTGCTAGGTACAAATATTTCTTATTACAAGTTTTCGCTGATGTGTGTATTAAGTTCTCAAGGGCGTGCCGAGACTTTTTAACCAATGAAACCAACCGAAAACTTGCTGTTGTGAACGTCGTGAAAAATCGTAAAAAAAGTCTAGGCACGCCGCTGATAGTTTTGCACGTTTGGCGAAAATCTAAACGTTTTGCTAAAAAATAAACAAAGTGTACAAAAACAGTTGTCAGTTTTATTATACTGCTATTGAAATTTATGGCCAAACTGTGCGTTTCTATTTTCCAGAAAATATTACGTACTTAGGGTTGCTTAAAGAGTCAGACGTCCTCTCGCAAAAAGTAGTTTATTATTTTCCCGGGATAAATTGTTAAGGGCCTTTAACCGCCAGCGGCCGAAAATCCACATTTCGTCGAAAGACGTCCTTACGATCGTACAGGGCGGTTCCAATGAGAAAGACTAATTATTCTCGGTACCAGCTTTTAAAAATTATAACTCATTATCGATTTTATTTCATTCCAAATTTGCTTTTATTTATACCTACATCCAAAAATGCAGAAAGGTGTG
Organism: Limnephilus rhombicus; assembly: GCA_929108145.2. NCBI lineage: Eukaryota > Metazoa > Arthropoda > Insecta > Trichoptera > Limnephilidae > Limnephilus > Limnephilus rhombicus. Next base: position 23,003,149 of record OV815295.1, on the reverse strand, counting down.
ATGATAAAACTATTAAAATTATATACTTTTTGTTATTATTTTTTTATCATAAGTATTTATATTTTTTTAATAATGTCTAAGCAAAATAAAAGTGCAGAAAAAACTAAAATATATTAATTTTTAAGACCGTAAATATTTACAATAAAGTATGAATATATGATATGAAATATGTCTTGTAAAATAAGATTTTTCGTTTAAAAATTTAACAAATCTGCTAACAGCCTAACCTTATTATACTAAAAATAAACACTTTTTCTCAAAAATTTCAAACATGCGTTTACTAGATAAAAGAAAAATCTATCGAAATCAATTTATATATTTTTTTTGTAAAAAAGGATTGATTTGCTGGGACTCTTGTGAGGTATTCACATGAAAAGTAAGGGAAAATTGAGCTTATTTGGGCAAGCAGACACGCCCACAACTCGTAGATTGCCCACCCGTTGTCTTATGGTGGTTCATTTTTTACTGCCTTGTTACCAGGAATATATAACTCATTCGAGTTTGGTTTGTTTTCGGAATATTATTCTCTTCTTCTGGTTTATATCCCCTTGTTACTTATTTACATCTACTCTTATTTTTGAAGTAAAGTATAAGTATTGTAAAAAAGAAATTAAAAATGGTCAATACGACATCGACTAAGAAATTAAGTTAATGTTAGTCATTCCATGAATGTGAAACTATTTTCCCGGGATAAAATAATTATCCCGGGAATTGAATCCTTTTTCCCGGGATAGCAATTTTATCCTGGCGTAAATAAAATAAATTCAAAGATAAACGCACTGCGTACCAAGCGCAAATGTTACCAAATATATTACATTGTATGTTTTGTAATAATATGATGGTTTTACTTATGACATCCAGCCTCACACGCGTTCGCATCAAAATTAGTATCTCTAAATCACTTTAATGTCTGTTGTTTTTAAATGGAAGAGGTTGAATAAGACGCGAAATACTTTTCTGGACCTGATATACAAATGATGAAAGAGAAATCAGTGGACAGTTTTATATGTTTTCCATAATGTCACGGTGTTTCCTTGATTTTTTTAATGTTTTATTTTGTTTTTGTGTTTTATTTTTAATTTTTTCGCTGATGATAAATGCAATTTTTTTTCCTTTTATAGAATCAAAAAACCTATTCAGTTTGATAATAAACTAAATGGTGTTTGTCTATCTACTGCCTCATCTATCAAGGACCTTGCGGTCACTCTGGACTGCAAACATTCTTTCCATGATCACATTCATAATATTGTAAATAAATCACTCAGTTTCATTCATAGAATTACCTCTGACTTCAAACATATAAATAAACTTAAAACTCTTTACTGTTCGCTGGTTCGCCCTCACCTTGAATATGCTAGTGTCATTTGGTCTCCTTTCTGTGCTGCCCTCATTTGTCGCATCGAATCCGTACAACATCGCTTCCTAAGAGGAATTGCTTGGAGGTTAGATCATGAAAAAGGCGAGTGCTCATATGATGAAATTGAACAAATTTTAAACATTTCTTCTTTAGAACAACGTAGAAAGGACTCTGATCTAATTTGCATATTTAAAATTTCAACAGCATTACTGATACACTTGCTTTGTTACAACTCATCCAGTTTAACATCCCTTTCCGTAGACTCCGAAATAATGAATTGCTGTTCCTCAATCAACATTCTACTAATTATTATGGAAACCATTCTCTTTTATCTAGGATGTCGAGACTTGTCAACGCAAGTCAAAGCATTGAATTTTTTGGTGTAAAACTAAATGACTTTCGGTAGTCGATAAGCAATATTTAAATGCTTCTTCATGCTTTGACTTGTAGTGTCTTCTATATGTACTTTTAACATTTTAAATTGTCATTACCATTCATTTATATGTGCTCTCCCTCCACTGTCATCTCCGCCTTTTTTATTCGTGTTATTATTATGTTTTTAATGGATAATAACAATAGTCCGTAAATTAATAAATAAATTTTTTTTAAATAAATAATAAATAAATTATATTATTCTGAAACAACTGTTGACAGTTTTCCTAAATGCAATATTCCTTATCACACTAACGAGCTTAATACTGCACTTATTTTAAGACACTGACTCTTAAAAGTAGTTACCCTAACACCAGATATGACGGCGCGTTTGGCCGCGAAATCCTTGTTAAGAGATGTCAAATATCAAAATAATACGACAAACAGATAATCATTTATGAACGTCTATTATGTTTATATGTTAGAAGTTTAATTAATTAATAAATAGTAATTCGTGTTTTTGAGTAGGTAGTTAATCCTTTTAACCACTGAAGCGATTATAGTCGAAAAATGGACCACTTTAATTTTTCTGCGATTGATAGCGGTTCAAAATTGGACCACATTTTCCTAACATTCATAAAACATTTTTTGTAATTTTTTAAAACATTTCCTTGGCCAGACATTTATTTTAAAACGAAACTATTGAAATGCTTTATCTATTATGACCATAGATGTCGCAAATCCAAACTTCGTGTACTATTTTAGAAAGATGTTAAAAATATTTTTCCCGCCAAATTTTTGATCAGCTGTTTACGGTTAAAATTTAGTCCTTTTTCCATACATATGCACCTTTCATTACCAAGTATACCACGGATATCATACAGAAATCGAAAATATTCCACGTTGACTCGAATAAGTACCCCACACGGCAGTTTCAAAGTAAAAACCATGCAGGATTCGCTCGGTTATAAACTTTACAATTGTTTTATATTTTTTTTATAAATCTTACAAATATGAGATAAACGGTAAAATACAGGTTAATTCATTGGCTATATAGCACTATAATTAGTTTTTATGTTTTCATGTTAAAATTCGAAGGTACGATTTTTTAATGTTGGTGAAAATTTTTAAAAATGATCTTCTGGGAAACGTCGAGCAATCGAAGCAAATTTATTTTTTTCTCGTGATCGCTCCAGTGGTTAATACATGATAGGCATAGACAAGCCGTCGGCGTACAGAATCACCCTTCTGGTTTAATGCCTACAATACACGCCATCTTTTTTCAGCCCGATTCCAATTATAGACCAAAATCAACATTTTTCGCTTTATGTGATTGCTATTTTCATATCTAAGATTTCAATTGTCATCACTGCAAACAACACTCGAACCATGCTGTTTGCTGTGATGCCAACTGAAATCGTAGATATGAAAATGGAGATGAAAATAGCGATCGCGTAAGGCGAAAATTTTGTCTTTGGTCTCTAATTGGAATCGGGCTGAAAAAAGATGTCGTGTACTGTAGGCATAAGCAGTCTTGCAATGTTCTCCGCCGGTTCTTTCTATTTCCATTACTCTCCTCAGACCTTCTGATCCTATTCCAATAGTCTTCCATGCAATCAGTCCACTTCTTTCTTTCAGTTTTTTCCTCTTCGTTACACCGAAGGTTATTATTTTCGTTGCACTGTCATCTGACACTCTTTTGCCGTCATCAGCCATGTACAGACATTTCAACCTATATATAATACTATGGTTGAGGGGTAAGGCTCTCGACTAGCTATCTGGAGTTCGCGGGTTCAAATCCCGGCGTGCGTAAATAAATTTTATTTTATTGATGTAAGTATGTTATTTTATGAATTATTCATTAAATAATATAAAGCTTATTTGCTGCACGTTCCAGAGTGAAAGGTACTCTGAGTGTCGCCCAGGTGTAAGACGTACGTAAGGTGTATCGTTAAACACTGAAACTTTGCTTGAAACGGCTTTATCCGTATTTGGGAACTAGATCTGAACAGCCAGTTCCTACCCCATCTTCCTCTTTCTTTCTCCTTCCCTTCCCACTGCATTCAGCCCCACAACACACCACAATTGGGGATGATGTAGTCTCACTGGGTCCAGACGGGAGCTGTTTGGACAAGTTCATTTTCACCTCTGTAATGGAAAACCAAACATGTTGCGAATATTAAATACTATATCTTTGTATATTTTTAGATATGTTCGTAGGTACGTAGGTACCTTCCTTTATTACAGAAATCATTTTCACTTCTTCGCCTAAGGTGTATTTGTTTTACAGAATTTGAACAATTCATCAAATTTCGAAGTTAGTTTTCAAGTCCCGTGAAAGTTCTGTTATTATTTCAGTTATGTAATACCTACATCTGGACAATAATGGTTTAATAAGAACTTGAAAATTAACTTTTAAATTTTATGAATTGTTCAAATTCTGTGAAACAAATAGACCTTAGATAACTGATGAACAAGTGACAAAGATTTACGTAGTAAAGAAACAACTGGACCCTAGACTTACAATTCTTTAACTCTCCAATTCTATAATCTAACACTGTACTTACGAGTTACGGATGATACTAAGTATTTTCTATTAATCAAAATAAATAATATTATATTTGAGAACACACGTCGTAGCTCCACGCGCACGGTCCATTAAGATGACACACGACCAGGAGGAATTCTGCCACATTTTTCATGAACGCAAAACTACTATTTGCCGAACATTCCTAAAATTTCTGGATATAAATCCAGAAATACAAAATGTTTTCTACAGTTCTTGTGATATGACTCAGCGACTACAACTTTCGCAAGGTACGTAACAACTTTTATTGTGGAATTTGGCTGCCATCTGTAGCCCTAAAATGCCGGAAAAAAAACCTTGATTCTGTGCAGAAACAAGCGGGCCGTTTTTTTTTTTTTTTACAGTGAATACCGCACAAGAAACTCAACTGCTCCCGTCTGGAGCCAGTGAGAGTATGGCATCCCCAATTGGGGTATGATGTGAGGCTGAAGGTAGTGGGGAGGGCAAGGAGGTGGGGGAGAGGAAGGTTGGGAAGTACCTGGCTATTCAGATCTGGTGATCTAATCAGATCATGGCTAAAGCCATTTTGATAGATTCGCCTATCTTAACAAGCGGATTGCAGTATTTAGAGAATAGGTGTCAGGAAGGTATGCTGTCCTTATTCTACCGGTATTATAATGGAAGATGCTCCGAGGAATTTGCATTATTAATCCCTCCGGCACTGGTGCATTGTGGAGAAACAAGCCAAAACGCGCGCCTAATTTAGTGTGTCCGGGGATAAAGTGCATTAACTTCGGGAGGCGTATCTACATGATCGTAGGAGTAAAAAAGATTAACAACTTTTTCCGAAATTCCAACATTTTTTTCCCATTCCAAAAGATGTACCTACTAAAAATCCTTTGTGTGAGGTACGATCTTACTTGTTGAAAGCCTGCCGGGCGCGCGACTCCATTGTGATTGACCCGTATCGTAACAGGGGAAATGCACTTAATGCACTTTACCCCCGGACAGCCTGTATATGTACACGATTGACATTAAATGTCAATTATCAAGTATATCAATTATCAAGTACACGATTGACATTTAATGTAAAAATAAATAAATATACAGGCTGCCCGACAAATTGTCCTCGTGTGATAAATTTTGTCACACGAGGACTCTTCTACGACTCGTTCTTGAGTTGATAGTTGGGCTGTGGATCGATTTTTCGGCCTCTGTTTCGTTCCTCCTACAACATTGGTACCTTCAAGACCCGTGTTCACTTCTTCTTCTCTTAAAAAAGACCACCCCCCACACAGCATCTTCAAAGATTTATTCAAGGTATTCTGTATATAGGTATAGTTAATGTAGAAAAAAACTGAGGTGTGTGGTAAGTGCCGAGTCAGCGGCCAGGTTTAGTGTAAAAAAATGTCTGTTATTTTTTTAAACTTTTTTAATAGGGCCTTACTAATAATCGTTTTTTGAATTTTACATAACTGATAAATAACCATTAATGTGGGGATGGTTGTTTATCAGAAACATAATATTTAAAACCATATTTATTAGTAAAGGGGTTAATGTTAAACAAAGGTGACGTGGCGAATAAAACTTATGTAATTGACGTCGCGTCGCGGTCGTTGGTTCCGTGTGGACCCACATTTTTCAAAACTATTTAAACAAAAGTTAGAGGTTATGTGTACTTTTTAAATTATAAATCACAATATTTACAACAAGTCAGTGACATAATGCAAACATAAATTAAAAAAAAGTAGTTATTTCTCTGTCGATTTTAAGACGGCGGAAAAACACATCCAAGAATAATAAATAAAATCTACAAAAATACGACATCTTTGTTACTAAAAATGATGTTTCCGTAAAACAAATGCCAACTTTTAAATTGAATTACACCAAATAACAATATACTCGTGTTCACAAAAAAAATGAAAACAGGTAAAGTTACACATATTTTTGCACTAAATGCAAGACATTTGCACGATCTGGAAATGAATGTTTTCAATATATAAATCATTGAAGGCTTCTTCATATAATAGTCAACGCTCGATGGCGTCTATCTTTGAAGTAAATTTCATATTTAAAGAATTTGGTTCACACAGGGTTTCGACTTCCTGTCTTGACAAAATGAAAAAAAAATCACGTACCCAAGTTATGTGGTGGGTCTCGGGGACCCACATGACTCTAGTAAAGCGCTTACGTGTGGGAGCTGTCTATTCTCCTGCGCAATCTCAGTCAGAAATGATGAAGGACCTGAGATACCTACACGGGGCTCAGTGGTGAATAGAATGAGAGAGGCGGAGGGGATGTTTTGAGTTTTGATGTTGGTTCAATGGACCCGCGATGTCACTTAAGGGTTAAGTGGAAGAGCGCGATGTCAAAATTCAGAGAGGAAATTGGGGAATTGTTTGGACAAAACATGGTAATATCACTTATGATTCCATGTCTTCCTCGGACCTCCTGATTCTGCAGATATTTATTTTACTAATATTTAATAAATTTTTACATATTTATTATTTCTGACATTTTCGATGAACTTTCAAAAACTATTTAATTTTATTTGTTTATATACCTACATAAAAATCTCGTATCACGGTGTTTGTGGTCGCGTTCCTCCGAAACGGCTTGATCGATTTTTATGATTTTTTTATGTATATTTGGTAGGTATGAGAACAGGTCGTAAAGAGTATTTCATACTGCTAGGTGATTAGGGTGTCCCTATTCAGATTTTTTTTTGTTTTTGTATGACAATTTTTTTTGTGTTTTTTATTTATTTATTTGGCAACAAAAATACCTGTAACCCCAAATTTTCTCCCTCCTACCCTTATCCTCCCATTTTTTAACCTCCCATTTTTTATCTCAATTTCAGTATTTTTGTACGAACAAATTCAAAACGAAATTATTTATGTTGTTGAATGACAGATGGCGGATGGATTATATTTGTGTTGGCTAAAGACGAACTGACAAAAAATATCATACACACAATTGATCTTCGAAATTAATATTGATCGAAATTAATATTGATTTTCTTTATTTCATTTTTCTACTTTAGGATAAAAAAATATTACTTTTTCACTTTACATAAGAGATCAAAAAATTAATATGTCCTTTAATTTAAATAAATACATTGAATTGGGTTGTGTTTTTTGTTTTTGTTTTTATCGGCGGTCGTCGTCTACAGCGCTCCATCCCTCTTTCTGTCATAGATCCCATCCCCACACACTTACAATACTTTCGTTATTTTTTATTTAACAACCAAATCTTTCAACGGAAGCTATCTTCCAAACAGGCCCTCCATCGATATGCTTGGTGTAACCCTAAGTGACCAGCTCAGGTATGGGGGCTCCATCGAAGCCAGAGTAAAGTTAGCCTCTCAAAAGCTGGGCGAACTGTACAGGGCCCGCAGATACTTTAATAGTACACAACTGCTAACCTTGTACAAATCACAAGTAGCTCCAAAATACCTGAAAAATACCCTCGACTCTGTGTAGAAACGGGCGGTCCGTTTGATAGATTCTCCCATCTTAACAGACGGATTGCAATCTTTAATCATTAATCATTTTTGAAACCCTGGCGATTTTTTTAAATTTCTATCCGAAAAATCAGACCATTTTTTATAAATCGGAAAGACGGAACCTAATTTTATGGGTGCGAAAAAACGTGCGAAATAATTACGTAGCCGAAAATCATTTAAAAAAAAAATAAATCCTAGATCCATCTTATTGATCATAAATCATGATAATGTTCAACGTCTTTATATGAATAAATCCAGAGTAGGTAATATACTTTTACTTGTAAATTATAAATGATAATAAGAATATTTAAAATTTTGATTTTGTTAAAATCAACACCATTACCATTACACCTCTAAAACAGGTACAGAAGGCATACATTATACGGTGTTCTTTGCATGTAAAAATTCGCCTGAAAAAAAGTGTAGCCATAAAAAAAAAAAATCCGGGTGGAATTTTACAAAATGAATAGAAGATTTTCGGAGACCGGACATTTTCATGTAGTGATGTCACGAGCCCAAATAATGGATTTATTTATTTAAAAAAAAAAAATACTGTACATTTCTGAAAAATTTTACTAACATTTTTGTAATCTTATTAAAAAAATCGAATGTATCCACACGATTTTTTCCAAGTAGTTATGAAATTCATGCAAGTGGCCTATTAGTTATATTTTGAAAAAAACTTACGTTGTAAAAAAGGTGCCAACTATTTGTAAAGTTGAGACATCTAGCGCATTGCGGTGTCTCTAAAATAATGGTTCAAAACAGGTTTGAAGTAACACTAACGTTGTTTGCGGTCTCTCGCCTAGCGGAGTTTTCAACCATCGTGGTTGGTATTTTAGCTAAATATGTTGATTAAAAATCACAGGTGGCAGTAAATAAGTACCCTGTCAAATCCAATGCCGAAACGGTAAAGTTTTAAAGTAGTCAAGTTATCTGTTGAATTTTACCAAAAAATTTTTTGGAAGGACGGTGAAACATTTCGAAATGTAGTATTTCTAACGTTATTATGTTGTAATTTTTCCGAACTAGCTCTGTGGATTTAATGTCAAATTACGGCGATAGATGTCAGTGTCATTTTTTTAAATTAGTAGCAGAATAGATCGTATCTCGATGGTGGCGCTAAGAAATAATGTAATCACTAAAAATATTATGAATACACATTTAATTCGTCATTTCGTAGTGCCATCGGCGAAAGATGTACTAATAAATAATACTACATGACGAAATTACAAAAAGGCGGGAATTTGTATATCTTTATTTACATCAAACGAATGATTTGTTTCCAGAAAATTTGTTGGCAAATTCAGAAAAATTGTTATTATTCAAACACCTTACATTAAGTGCTCCAACTCAGTATTAAAATTTCTAGAAGACTTTCATATTAAAACCCAAGATTTGTTAAAAAAAACAACCTTTTCCTTGTTTATTATGCAGGCTGTTGAGGGACGTACTTGACTTACTTGATTCCTGACATTATTTGGAGTAAAAAATGTACATGAAATTTTGGTCTCCGATGACATTTTGATTTTTTTTTTCTACAAAAACATAAAAAAACGGTTGGTCTTGGATAGTTGGAGGCGGAGTGAGGAGTTGGGCGGTTACACAGCCGAGTGACCAATGAAATACATGCGGAAGAACAAAAAAATGATCGATTTTGAAGAAAAGAAAAATGAAAAAATATCATTAAAAAAGTCACCGGAGACCAAAATTTCTTTTAAATTTTTTACTCGAAATAATGTCAGGAATCACTGTTTAAAGTAAGTCAAGTACGTCCCTTAACACCTTGTATATTTTTTAAATTACAATAAAAACTTCTTTAGCACCGTTCTGATTTGAAACACGATGAAACTAAAAATAGCGCACTAAAAAAAAACAAACACATACATCTGTACTATTTGGCCTACGAAAGAATGAGAGTCTCGGTGAGATCGATCTCATCTTTGTGCGGTTCTTCATAGCCTCCCCACTCATGTCTACTTTAGTTTTCTGAAGGTTTCACATCTACCGCAATTCACATTGCGCACTGAGATTTTTTTGTTTAACAGATATTGATTGCAGTTTGTTATTAAAAAATGTCTACATACTTCAGTAAGGAAAATTATTTAAACATATGTGAACAATAATCTACTAAGCGTGGTGTGAAAAGCTGATTATAGTGATTAAAAGAGAAAATGGGTTCGATGGTACAATAGTAATGTTTCGTTGTGAAAAATGTTAAATTTAAACTTATTATTTATTAAATCTTCACATGTAGCAAACACTTTGTATTTATTATTATTGTTTATTGTCAATAAAAATAATTAAATCCAAAAAAATTGCTACCATTTTTTTCATATACTTGATTGCTATCTTTTTTACTTATTTCGCAACTTAGCGCGCTGTCCATCTTCTGTCACCACGGTAAGTACTAGTACACAACAATTACGGAGGAATACATGCACGATACGTCCGAAAGACGTATGATTACCATTTTTGTAACTTTCAGACTTGTTCATATACATGTGATTTATCAAAAAAAAAAAATATTTTTAAGTATAACGCTTGATTAGTTTTTTAACTTTTATAGCACATAAAAAAATACAATTTATGCATAGAAATGAAACATTATTTTTCATTTAAAAAAAGACTAAATATTTTGTAGTTGATTTATTAGAGGTTTGCGGAATTTTGTTATTTTCTAATTGCAATATATTGTTTATAATTGTGAAGTGTCGATACTCTCACCACCATTGGGACGCGAGGTGGGGAGAGACGCGGCACGGCCTGTCACTCCGTGACAATAGGTGCACCAAGCAACATCTCTGTTAATTATTATTTAGTAATTGTTATTTGTCAATAAACCGAGTGAGTACCAATCTTCTTATTTTATTTTAACAGAACCCTACATATTAAAATAGATTTAATAATTATTATGAGAGTGTAAAACAACTCCCATAAATTTGGTGACCCCGATAAAAACACGCAAAATTAATATTATTTACGACATCGCAATATTATTTGCTCGCGTACCTACCCACATTCTGAAATAAATTTTGTTCCCGCTACATCGAAACCCAAGCAGCCGAGCGTAGCCTAGTACAATTGCCTCTTTAAAAGGGCATTTTATGTATTCGAGCGCATAACGCAAGGCCCACTCCCTTTTATTGACCGGCATTTAGTATTTATTTGCCGTCTTAACAATTTTTCGCGTTTCGATATCGCTGATAATTAGTTTCTTGCGTAGGGTTCTGTCTAGATTACTAGTATATTCGTAGATATAATTGGTACCACTTGGCGCTTTAATAACGTAATTTGATTAATGCAAATAAACAACGTCACGGAGTCAATCGATTTCAAATAACATTATTACGCATTTATTATTATTACACGTAATAATTTATAAATTTATTATTTAATAGCGCCCTTGAGGTGATTTTTCACAAAAACGGCGCTATATAAATCATCCAAATATTATTATTATATTTGAAACTGCACACCATTTAAACACACACAATTAAAGTTGCCCAAGCGAGTTAATGGCTAACACGCAGCAAAATAACGATTAAGATATAACGGACCAGGACACTAGTCATCAGGTTGCAAGAGTGGGGGTTTGGATGCCGCCTTTTTGGCGGGATAAGTGTCAACTGTGGTTAACGCAAATTGAGGCTCAATTTATCACAGCCGGCATTAGTTCCGATGCAACAAAATACTACTCCATCGTAAGTTGCCTGGACAGTGAAACACTAACCATGGTTAGTGACATCGTTTTGAACCCACCCACACGGGATATGTATGCCACATTAAAATCGGCATTGGTGACTAAGTTTACAGAGTCCGAGAGAAAGAAAACTGCCAAGCTCGTATACGGACTTCAGCTTGGAGATAATACACCGTCTCAGCTATTACGTCAGATGAAAGAACTGGAAGGACCCACCATCATCAACACGGAACTTTTTAGGACGCTGTGGTTACAACGGCTGCCTAATAACATGCAAGCTATACTGACTGTATCGGCCAATCAGGACTTAGACAAGCTAGCAGAAATCGCCGACAAAATGGCAGATATCTATAGCAGCAATGATATATGCCACGTAGAAGGAGGTTTTCCTAGTTCATCCTACTCAACTAAAATAAGCGATGGAAAGCTAATGGAAATCAATAAACAGAGGCGATCAAGATCACCATCGCGTAACAGGCATCAAACAAAAGAAAGTTTACGAACGATGCTGGTATCATTACAAATTCGGAAAACTTGCGAAAAAGTGCATCGCACCCTGTGATTGGCCGCCGACGACAAAGAGTTCGGAAAACTAAAGAAGCTCTGTGTCAATGAAACTTACATAGAGCAAATTGGAAAAAGGTTGCACATCTGGGACCGGCAAGACAATATAAACTTTTTGATTGATTCCGGGGCGGAGATTTCTGTAATTCCCAGCAAATTCAAAACACCGCAAACATTTGAACAAAACGAGCCAAATGTGGCACTCTACGCGGAAAATGGTACTACTATCAAGACACACGGACTACGCCGAATGATGGTTAACTTTAGATTGCGTAGAACATTTCCATGGACATTTGTCATAGCCGAAGTCGAGCGCGCAATTTTGGGGGCAGATTTTTTAGAAAATTTTAATCTTCTAGTGGACCTTCGGAAAGGGAGACTCATTGACGCAACGACGGGACTAAGGTCAACGGGACAGCGCATTCACTATGCAAGTACGGGTATATCTACGGTCAACAATACAAGCAAATACTAGCAATGTCTACAGCGATTCCCTGCAATTACACGACCCTTCAATCGAGAAGTAGAAGTTAAACATTCTGTGGCCCACTGTATTGAAACAACTGGACCACCCACCTCAGCCAGGGCCAGAAGAATGACACCACTAATGCTAAAGGCAGCAAAGAAGGAATTTGCCCTTATGGTACAACAAGGAATATGTAGACCATCAAAAAGCTGTTGGGCAAGCCCTTTGCATATGGTACAAAAATCGGATGGCAATTGGAGACCCTGCGGAGATTATCGCAGGCTCAATTCTCAGACGATTCCAGACCGTTACCCGATTCCACAACTGAACGATTTCGCTCACAAGTTGTCTAAAGCCAACATTTTTAGCACTATAGATTTAGTTTGTGCATACCACCAAATTCCCATTGGTTTGAGTGATATTCCAAAGACCGCCATCATAACACCATTTGATCTCTTTGAGTTCACACATTTACAATTTGGGCTTTGTAACGCGGCACAGACGTTTCAACGCGTTATAAATCAAGTACTGAATGGTTTGGATTTTTGTTTTGCATATATCGATGACATTATGATTGCATCCGAGGACGAAAACATACACATGGAGCACCTTGAAACAGTCTTCAAACGTCTTGAGGAACACGGTTTGATCATTAACGCCGAGAAAAGCACGTTTGGTCAATCCAGTATTAAATTCCTTGGCTACCAAATTTCAAATGAGGGAACGACTCCACTTTCCGATAAAGTGGAGATCATCAAAGATTTCCCAAGACCAAAAACAGCAAAGGACATGCGCAGATACTTAGGTATGCTGAATTACTATAGAAAGTTCATTCCAAAGGCTGTGGAGGCCCAACGATTGTTGTACGCCATAATCGCCAATACAAAAAAAGCAGACAAGCAACCAATCCAATGGACAGAGGAGCTCATTCAGGCATTCGACCAGACCAAAGTTGATTTGGCTAATGCTACACTCCTCACACATCCAGAAATATCATCAGACCTCGCAATTATGGTGGATGCATCAAATTTTGCTGTGGGCGCAGTCCTCCAACAGCGAACAGAAAAGCAAAGGAAATGGAAACCGCTCGGATTTTTTTCACGAAAACTCAACAACGCACAAAAAATTACAGTACTTATGATAGAGAACTCACAGCCATTTACGAAGCAATTAAGTACTTTCGACGACAGGTTGAGGGTAGAGAAGTCACCATATATACCGATCATAAACCCTTATGCTTTGCGTTCACCAAAAAAGGGGATAATGATTCGCCAAGGCAAAGACGACAGTTAGATTTTATCGCGCAATTTACAACAAAAATCGTCTACACACCGGAAAATAAAATCAGGTAGCCGATGCATTATCAAGGATTGACGAAATAAAAATTCCATCGCCAATCAATTATGAAGAGTTGGCGTTAGACCAAAACAATGACCCAGAACTCATCGCAATCATGAACACCGAGACTTTTCTGCGTTTGGAACGTGTCCAGATTCCCGGAAGTCCTACAACACTTTGGTGTGACATGTCTACTGGAGTTGTAAGACCATTTGTACCAAAGACTTGGAGACACCGTATACTTGATAACATGCACAGTATTTGTCACCCCGGCATTGGAGCTACCTACAAAACACTTAGGCAAAGATTCGTTTGGCCTAAGATGCAAAAAGACGTAAAAGAGTTTGTCATCACGTGCATATTATGCCAGAAGGCCAAGGTAAATAGGCATACCCACAGTCCTATTGGAACTCTACCGTTACCCAAGGAGAGGTTTAGCAATATCCATATTGATATTGTTGGACCCTTGCCTCCATCACGTGGCAACAACTACCAATTGACCATTATAGATCGTTTCACTAGATGGCTAGAAGCGATTCCCATTAAGGATATCATGGCAGAGACAGTTGCTCTCGCTCTCATGGAGAACTGGATAGCTAGGTTTGGAGTGCCCGATACAATAACATCAGATCAAGGACGTCAATTTGAAAGTAAGCTCTTCAAAGACCTCATGAAATTGTGTGGGGTAAAACACTTAAGAACAACAGCGTACCACCCGCAAGCAAACGGCTTAATAGAGCGATGGCATCGAACACTAAAATGGGCTCTAAAAGTAGCTTCCACAAGTAGTTGGTCAGAGAGACATCCATTGATTCTCTTGGGCCTCAGATCTTGCATTCGACAGGATGCAAAAACATCACCCGCGGAAATGACATACGGAACTCCACTTAAGCTCCCGGGAGATTTTTTCACCGAGACAACACCAACAGATCCAGAGACGTTTGCTAGAAAGGTCACCGATATGTTGAAAGATATTAAACCCATACCGGCTACAAACCATAACCATGATAAACCTTTTGTACACGGTTTGTTGGGAACTTGCACTCATGTTTTCATTCGAACAGACTCGGTTAAAGCTCCCTTGCAGGTGCCATATGAAGGACCCTTCAAAGTATTGATGAGGGATTCTAAGAAAATGTTGGTGGAAATACGCGGCCACCAAAAGAACATAAGCATTGATAGGCTAAAACCTGCTTTTCTCCCAACAGATTTGGAGGAGAAAGAAATCCCTACTATTAAACCGACCACAACAATAAAAGTTCCTGAGAAAACACCAGAGAGAACAACTCGATCGGGTAGGCGAGTTAGATTCCCTGAAAGATGGGCATACTAAGCACGAGGTATCTTCGAACATTTGTGCCCTTCATTCCATACAATCTTCTGTCTCTCCGTCATGTACATATACCTCTTCAGTCCAATATTTCATCCACCTGCTAGAGGATTCAAGGAGGACTTCAGGAAGGATGATCATCATTCTAGGAGGGGAGGCATGTGGAGTGTCGATACTCCCACCACCATTGGGACGCGAGGTGGGGAGAGACGCGGCACGGCCTGTCACTCCGTAACAATAGGTGCACCAAGCAACATCTCTGTTAATTATTATTTAGTAATTGTTATTTGTCAATAAACCGAGTGAGTACCAATCTTCTTATTTTATTTTAACAGAACCCTACATATTAGAATAGATTTAATAATTATTATGAGAGTGTAAAACAACTCCCATATAATTATTTTGGTTTTATTCAAAGTTATTAAAATCCTTTTTTACATGAGCTCCACACAGGAGGCCCTGAGGAAAATAATTTCCCTCAGGGCCTACGTCATCTTTGGGGATGCTGTGTGGAGGGTTTTTTTAAGGAAAGGAAGGAGAGGAGAGTTCTGGAAAGGAAAAGGGCTTAAGGGGTGGGTAGGAATCTGGGGTTCAGTATGTCCTGGTCATCCTCCAAGACCTAGACCAACCTCACCTCATGAACCCGGGCACCCCTGCTAAAGCACCAAACGTAGCGAACCACTTGGGGTGACCTATGGCAGAGGTGTTGGTTATCCAATAAAGGTTCCTGAGGCGGCGGTACCCATTCTCGCCTCCCAAATTGAACCCTAAACTAATTATTCAACTACCTTTAAACTGTGTAAGTATGATAATATATCAAATATACACTTTTAAACTTAAGTAAGTCTCTGACGGATCACATTGTCTTTAACGTAGATAAAAATAAGATCATCTTTCTAGGGTGAATGAAATCTAAAAAATAATTAATTGTCTTTTAGTACCAGTCCATGTACAAAAAATGTCATCTACGTATCTTTTACAAAATAAATATATTTTAAACATTATTCTTTTTCATTTGAATTATATGAATGCATATAAGAAACAACTTAAAAAAATATATTACATGTCTCAGATTATCTGGTATGGTTTTCAAAACATTTGCGCTAAAATCGAACCTTTCTGGACTCCTTTTGCCAGGCGACTGTTTCGCCTATTACTTATTTATTTTATTTTAGGAAAATCAACAGTTTTAAATTGGTTAATTTTTGCACGTGTAATTCAACTAACCGAGAAACTAATTATAAATTTTCTTTTTAAATAAATGAAGACAATATAAGCGAAACTCAATCGAAAATCTGGAAACAGAAAAATCATTTTTTTTTTTCCGTTTCCAGATTTTCGATTGAGTTTCGCTTATATTGTCTTCATTTATTTAAATATTACAATTTGAGGTTTTACTCATAAAGTTAAAAATTAAAAATAAAATATAAATTTTCTCTATATACCACATCATGTATTTAAAAATTAAACGGTATGCTTATAATAAGGCAAGCATTACCCATATTCATGGTGATATAAGGCACACTAAGAATATAATATGTATGAATATTTTAAGTGTATTACTCAGTAGCGGTCCTTCCTTCAGGACAATTGGTCTAAAACCTCCCAAAATTAAAAGATGACAGTAAAACATTATGAAATATTATGCTAATCAAAACAACTGATATTATTCTAATGTATTCGAAATGCACCGCGAGATAACCGGCAGCGGCAAGCAGAAACATCTAACGTCTTAAAGGCAGCTTCTTTTCCCACGCACTATGACTGGCTCGGCCAAATTTTCAAATGTCCCGATATCATGTTTTTTGTCTCTTTACGCGCCATACAATAAACGAGATGGCACAATATAGCCTAAAAGAAATGTTTTCGGATTCTGAAGACAGTTTGGGTCATGGTCGTGAGCGAGAGAAAGCATGACAAATATTATGCGCCTGAAAGAGATAGTTTGATAAAAGTAGGTTGATTTTGCATATTGTAGGCTTGTCGCATGAAATAATTTATTGTAATGTTATTTGACTCTCTAACTCATTACAATTAAAAATGAATATTATCGTATTTAATTTGATATTGTATCACAATATCATTTTTTTAAAAGACCTTCCACTTCTGGACCTCTAGAGCCGCCTCGAACGGTTGCACATAGACAGGAGGAGTTGCGAGACGGGAGGGGGGGGGGGGGAATATACTAGTTCAGTGAAACATAAGTTTGGTGTCATTTCTGCACTTGAAATCTCCTTCAAATTATGCAATTTTCCCATTCAATTTGTTCATTGGAGTGCAATCAAATTTGCCACCGAACCGCAAAACTCTCGAGAAATTCTGCATTTAAATGGTTTATCAAGTCGAACACATTTCCACAGCTCGAAGTTGGGAATTTATATGGGAATCACGTTTTCATTATGTCGCCAGCTTTTCATCAACTTGCTTTCGGAGAATGCTGAAAAACACCACAGAGGATTGATTATTTACTTTAATAAAAGTCGTGTTGACACTCTTCTGAAAATTCGTGTGACTAAAATTTACTTTCGCAATAATAAGATACCTACCTTCAGACCTCGTGCAGGGAACATTCTTGTGAGATTTTTATAATTCTTTCTCTGTGAACATTTTAATTTTGAAACTCATGGATGTACCAAAAAATTTTCTATAATTTTTTACATATCATGTATTTTCGATTTTAATTTTATAGGTGCACACGTACCCACACCTAAGCCTTTCTATATAAACTCAGTATAGATACGTATATTAAAATATAGATAGGTACGTATATTTAAGTATAGATAGATACTTGAAGCCGGTTCTGATGAACGTGTTCTAGGTACCGCCCCACAGTTAGTAATTTTGAACATCTAGCGCAAATAGGGAATGCAATCTCGTTCTCGCGAGATCTCGGCCTTTTTTTAGCGAGATTGATCTCGGACGAAAAAGGGCGAGATCTTCCGAGTTTAACGAAATTACACTCGAGCATAAAAACATCTTATTCGAAGCGCGGACTGACACGGACGGAGTTACGATATGTCGGTTTCGTTCGGCGCGCGTGAGGCGGCGGCCTGAGGTAGCCTGAGATCTATGGTTCCAACTAGCGTTGAATCCGAAAGGGCCTTCTCAGCGGTTGGTTATCTGGTCAACAATATAAGAAGCTGTTTAGCAGACGATTCTTTAGACATTTTGTGCTTCTTAAGGGGCTATTTTTAAAATAATGGCTTATGATTTGAACTGAACAAATCTTTCATTTGATTGGTATATTTTGTTAATTAATCTGTAATTTCTAATAATCTGACTAATTGGTATATTTTGTTAATTAATCTGTAATATCTAATGGATCTACTTAGTACATATAGCTTTATTTAATTGATTTAATTGGTAGAAGAAGTCGGGGACGCCCGAGGAAGACGTGGCACGACCAAGTGAATCAGATACTTGAGTCGGGCCATTTGAAAAGTCGGAATAATAGAAGAGCATGTATGACACGATGTATGAATGTGAACGAGGCAAGGAGTGTGTGCCAAGACCGAGTTGTTTGGTGGTTCGTCCTCTCTGCCTACCCCTGCGGGAAACGGCGTGATGGTTAGTTAGTTAGTTAGATTATATCAATATCTCAGTTAAATAGTCAACTAAACTTAGATAATAAGTTTTTTTTTTTTTTGACTTCTCGTTGTTTTGTTTGTTTTAAAAGAACTGTTTTATTACTAAAAGATTTTTGTTTGATATTAGAAGAGAAGACTGGTTGTTTCTTTCATTTGCTATTTACTACATTATTGATACGTTCGTCAAAGTTTACTACTTAGAAGTTTATTAAAAAATTATAGACAAATACGTCAAACAATGTTAGATTTTTTTTTTTTTTTTTTTACATGAGCTCCACACAGGAGGCGCTGAGGAAAATAATTTTCCTCAGGGCCTATGTCATCTTTGGGGATGCTGTGTGGATGCACAAAAGTCTATTGAAAAATTCGTGAGAATAAAAGTTTATCTTATAATACTTATAATTTTTATTATTTTTTCCTAATTTATTAAAATATTGTGACTATTTGCAAAAAAAACACACAAAACTGCCAAACTCGCGAGATCTCGAAATTGGCGAGATCTCGCAGTATTGTTATTCATAAACTCGCGAGATCTCGCTTGAGACCCAATCTCGCGAGATTTGCATTCCCTAAGCGCAACTATATTATTTTAGTATATTTTTGGTACAATACAAATAAATTATCATGAAAAAATTGTTAAAATATATATTGCGCGATTCAACCTGGTACAGTCGTTTTCAATACTTACAACAATCTATATATATAAAAATTTAGGTTCCGTGTGTTTGCGTTCGCTAATCTCGGAAAATAATCGATGGATTGACTCAAAATTTTTACAGAACAGTGCACTTTAGCAGAAGAGCGTTTATACATACTTTTTATTTGGAAGTTCCAAAGGAAAATGATAATTTTATGCGTTTTAAATTGACTCATAATTTGTCATACTAAAAAACGGAATGACAATTCTAGACAGTGTTGCCATTTACTTAATTTTATTAAAAGTTACAAAAATTTATGATACCTACAATTAGGAATTAAAAGAATTAAATCGGATTTAAAAGTAGAATTATATCTAACAAATTATAATACTATTTTCACTCATTTGTTTTCTCTGTGCGTTTTAAATTTACTCATAATTGTACTGAATGTCAGTTCGTAACTTTGCAAAACCTATAAAAAAATCAGATTAACAAATCGAATAATTATATATGACAAATTTTCAAAGGGTCAAAAAAGTGTAACTGTGACCAGTTGATTGATGTGTAAGTTTTTTCAAAGTTGATCACCATTCGTGGGATGCCTCGCTCACGTTCAAAAATAGGCTGTCGTACTCGACACGCAAACGAAGATCGTCAGAGAATATTAAACCGCACTGATCAAGAACGTTTAGACGATAATGAACATGTTCGAGTTAGAATTATTCAGAGGCGAGCAGAAGAACTGGCGAATCGTCGGGAAGAAAGACTTAAAAGCTTACGAGTAGAAGCGCGAAGAAGACGAGTAGCACATTCATCTCAACAACGTCAAGAAGAAATAGATCAACGCCGAAGACGAATGCAAGTGCAATTTTTGAATAACTATGCTTCGTACCATCGAATTGCTTTTTCATACGAACCAGATATTCACTATAATACCTCATGTAAATTTGTTCAAATCGGTAAAATGGATAAAGTTTGTCCACACTGCAAAGCGTTGAAATTTAAAGTAGAAACTCAAGGAATGTGTTGTGGAAGCGGCAAAGTGAAGCTACCTGAAATTGATCAGCCAATGGCACCACTGATAAATTTGTTGCAAGGAATTACTGATGATTCAAAACATTTCCTCAAAAATATTAGAAAATACAATTCATGTTTTCAGATGACTTTATTTGGCGCTAACGTTATAACAGAAAATTTTATGCCGACGTTTAAAATTCAGGGAAAAATTTACTATAAAGCTGGCTCTTTGCTTCCTTTTCACAGCAATCAACATAAATTTCTACAAATATATTTCATGGGAGATCAAAATGATCAGTTGAATGCACGCTGTCAAATCTCTACTAAAGTCAAAAGGCATATTGTTGAGTCGTTGCAAAAAATGTTACATGATAACAATAATTTTAATTAACGGATCGGCAGAGACGGGTATAGAAATGAAAGGCGTCAGTCGTTTATTGGGCTACGTAGCGAGGGTCGGTGAAGCGGTAACATTTGTATGCGGGAGTGCCGTAGATGAGATGCTGCAGGCGCACGGAGGTGATGGTGTGGTGAAGGTCATTGCGGTGCGGCAGAGCAGAGTTCGAGTCTGCAGGTCACCGGCGCGTTGCTCGACACCGCGGTGGTGGAGATGACCTATCTTCCAGGTCGTTACTTGACGCTTTGAGTCGTGGAGATGAACGGTGAGTGGCTCTGTGAGCTGAGCCACCAGCAGGTAGTCCTGGCGAGGTGGAGCGTGTTTTCATGGCAGCGAAGCACGGTGGGCTTCGGGGTGCCATGAAACGGTGAGCTGATCCCTTGGCTGAAGGTGGCGTCGAACCTTGTTAGTCGCGGGATGTAGCTAATCTCAGGAGCTGAAGACACGATGGGCCTTATAGCTAAGACATGATGAAATCCTTGAGGAAGCTGTACTGGATGTGTGGAGATGCCATGCAGGAGCACTTGAGACATTGACCGACTGTTGGTCTGAGACTGACTGGAGCGGGCGAGCGAATCTGCTGCTTATATAGCCGCGGCGAGCGGTAGAGTAATTACCCTCACGGTCGGTAATGCGTGCCACTTCGGCAGTTGGCGAGAAGGTTCGGCGCCGTACAGATATTGTACGGTGCTATCTCGAGACTTTTCTAGACGCTGGCGATATTATTAACCGGCCAGGTAGTTATTATTGTCTGTTAGTAGATATGTGCCGGTGTCTCATTGCGCGGTGTAAGCAGGTAGGTAGATACATCCTGAATGTTCGTTGGAGTCCAGTGGCGCTGCAACGGTTTTACAAGAGCGGGTTAAGTGACCGCTACAATTTAATTCGAATGTTCAAAAATACAATTGATCTCATGCCATCAGACAACCATAAAATTAAACACCAGCAAGTGAGCATGTCAGACGATATAATGCGCCAACAATTAATGAGGTGGGAATTGTCATGGTTGGAGAAGAATTTCATCCTCGCGATATCGTTTTGCAACGCAGAAATGATCAACTACAAAGAATTGCTGACACTTATAAGTGCTAATCTATAATAAAGTGATATTGTAAAAGCATTTAAGGTCTGAATAAATAAATAATTTTAAAAAATTTACGAATGTTTTTTTTTTCTTCCCTTATATTCTCCACTACAGCATAGTCGCAGCAGATATTCAATTAAGCAATGTGTCTTCTTAGAAAATGCACAGTTGCTAGACAATTTTTGTTAACTCCTCTAATAATTAAAATCAGACAAAGCCACAGCGAACCGTGGTCGGGTTCAGCTAGTATATATAAATTTTGGTTCCGTATGTATGCGTTCTCAAATCTCTGAAAGTAATCGAAAGATTGATTCAATTTTTTTACAGAACATTGCATTTTAGCAGAAGAGTGTTTATATGTATATATATATATATAGGTTCCATGACAGTTCATCCTGCGACAATTCATCCGGCGACAGTTCATCCCTCGACAGTTCATCCGGCCGACAGTTCATCCTGCCGACAGTTCATCCTGCCGACAGTTCATCCCGCCGACAATTCATCCGGCGACAATTCATCCTGACAATTCAACCTAACCTAACCTAACCTAACCTAACCTAACCTAACATAACCTAACCTAACCTAACCTAACCTAACCTAACCTAACCTAACCTAACCTAACCTAACCTAACCTAACCTAACCTAGCCTAGCCTAACCTAACCTAACCTAACCTATAAGTATAAGTATGTCGTATTTTGTTATTCACGCATGCTTCTTCGAAGAGTCGAAATTATTGTTAGTAAAAATATTTTTACAGCGGATTTCCACTCAAGATGCCTTCAGATATAAGTATATCGATTTTGGTTGTACGGCCGTATATCCTCTTTGCATACTTACTTAATAAAAATCTTCTAAATGATCATGCAGGATGAATTGTCGCCGGATGAATTGTCGGCGGGATGAACTGTCGGCAGGATGAACTGTCGGCAGGATGAACTGTCGGCCGGATGAACTGTCGCAGGATGAACTGTCGCCGGATGAATTGTCGCAGGACGATTTTTCGGGTCACCATATATATAATAGTAAGCTCTGGCGTTATGAAATTTTTATAAATCGATCCGTATATCAAAAATCGCCTCGGTGTTGAAAAAAGAAAAGTTGTTAAAGTAAACCCTGAAAATATCATAAAACTAAAATTAATTTGACACATTAATATCCATTAAACACAGAAAACGTAAAAGTCTCAATAAACTGATAGAAAAATTCGTTTTTGAAAAATCGGTACTTCAATATTTTTTATCACACTAAAACACAAGTTAAATAATTATGATAATCACCTGATTTCCTAAATGCCATCATAAAGATTCAGAAAAACACATTAGTTTTAGTTGAATCATCATGATGACGTGCCCACGTCCACCCGCGGAGAGATTGTTATGAAGCGATTGTATTTATCGTAAGTTAGGTACTATTTTTTTTAAATGCATTTTAATTGGTTAGGTTGGCAAAGCTGGGGGAGTTTCGTTCAATGCGTCGGTAGGCGGCGTTTGGGTTTTTCCGTTTCCGCACTCTGGTTTTTACGGCGATATGTGCGGTACGCCGTGAAAACAACGGTCACTTAATTTTTTAAGTTTTAATACGATGTGATTGAAATCCAAGTTTTGGGCATCTGCATTCGGGGGAAGGAAACACGTTGTGTTTTTTTTTTTTAATATAAATTTCAAAGATTTATTCGCGTAAAATGCGAGTTTTCGCGCGGGTCCCAAAGTGACCACGAGTTTAATAGCGATGTTCGAGTGTTACAATTAATGTACCTCTTTATCCGAGACATCGGTTTATATAATAACCCGCCACGCATGTCATGGTACGCAGTGCAACTAATCAAAGATTTATTCACGTAAAACGTGAGTTTCGCGAGGGTCCCAGTGACCACGAGTTAATTGGCGATGTTCGAGTGAAAAGACTATTGTACCTCATTATCCGAGTCATCGGTTTAAATAATAACTCGCCGCGTCCGTGATTGTATGCAGGGCAACTATCGAATTCCCACCGGGGGTTTATTTATGGAACAAACCCGAGAATACCGCAGGGTTGAACAATACTCCGCCTCGATTGCTGACGAGCCTTCCCTTTACAATTTGGAGGAGAGTTTGGGTACTCCTCCCTTTCTCTGAGGGTCCAGGTCTATCATCCCTTCCATGCGACCGCTGTGGAGGTCACAGGCACAAGCTGAGCCGCAGAGGTTGGGACCTCCCTTGCCACCAGGAGGTGGTGTTGGTTCTCACGACATCGGGGGTACGGCGGCAGTAAATTTAATTAGTGTTGCTAGGAATAGCATAAATTACGAAATTGGTCCCGGGGGTGAGTCCATACAATTTGTTTTATTATGTCTTATCATGTCAATACAGTGTACCGATTTTCTACTCTACTCTTTGTTTTATTATGTAGATTCCTTGTGCAGCCTTTTCAGGAATGCTATGAAACCAAATGGCCCACACTCTGAGAAATGAGTATAGTGTTCTCCGCTTGTTGACATACCCAGTCATTCGACTGGGTTTGGCGTCCAAGATTTCCTGAGATGAAATCAAAGTTGACTTGCAGATTACACCCGAGCCCGACCAAGGCTCATCATTACTTTTCCCTTTTATAATATAACACAAACACATAACAATATGTCATTACATTCATAAGTGATAACAAGATCCAAACTCGAGACGTGCCGCCATACGTCACCAGCAGCTAAAATTTTTTTTTTTTTTTTAATTCTAGAAAGATTAGACATTAAGGTACCCAATTAAAATAAAATGAAAACCCGAAAAAATCCTCGGGTTTTATAATAAAGTCACGCTAGATATCTCAACTAGAGAAGGACCACCACGCAGAATCGTAAGGTTGCTTGAAATGGATATAGCCAGATAAGTTTTTGGTGATAAAAATAAGTTAATAAATGTAAGTCATATTATAGTACCTATAGGTAGGTACTTGGAGCTCGTTACAAAGTGAACATGTCCCAAGTAGCGCCCTGATAAAAGACCACCATTCAGAATCGAAAAGAAGCGTATTTGCCAAGTACTACCCCACCTTCCTCCTCCACTTCTCCTTCTCTCCAATACTCCATTCAGCCTCACAACTCACAGCATGCCTCATTTAAGGATACCATAGCTCTACAGGCTCCGGTAAGTAGAGGGCAATTAAAATCAAATGGATTGCTCCAAAAAAACAAAGATGAGAGAGAACATTGTTTATATCCGAACACACCGATATATTTTTTTAAACTGTGGAGTTAATAATATAACAATGCCAGTTGTTACACAAGACAAAACACAGGATGTAACTTAACTTGCATAGTTCTGCAAAAGATAAAATTAATGTTGAATACCTTTGAGTTGGATATGATTTTAGATTTTCACGGCCAAAAGTATTTTTGTTGTTTGTTTTTGGGGTGTTATGCCGTGTTACGCTACCTCCTCCTTTAGCCAACGTTTCGGATAGCGTTACAGTGTCTATCATCGAAACGTTGGCTAAAGGAGGAGGTAGCGTAACACGGCATAACACCCCAAAAACAAACAGCAACAAAAAAAACCTTTGAGTTGATGTATTTAACTACATACATTACATACTTAAACGACTTACAAATAATACAGAACAAATTTAATAAAAAACTCTTCAATTATAACTCAGATACTCCCATAAAAAAACTTTACTAGGTAATGGACCTTCTGAAAATAAGAACATTGTACGAATATAACTTATGTATTTTAATCTACAAAATACAAAATGGACTAATACACACAAACACAACACTTGTTAAAACGTCACAAGTACACGAACATTATACTAGACAGCATAATAAATTTTGCACAAATATTGTCAAGACTGAAAGTGGCAAGACATGGCCACGAGGTACACATATATAATCTCCTTCCAGTTAACCTAAAAATAGAGAAGAATATAAACACATTTAAAAAAAACTATTTAAACTTAAATTGTTGGAACAAAATTAAAAAAATTACTACTCTACTATATGTACACTATTTTATACATGTATATATATTCTATATATGCTCTGTACCTACTTAAGTTAAGAAAGCGAAATATTTATTTCTTTTAACTTAATATAATAATTAATTTAATAAAAATAATAATAACTGGCAGGACAGGTTACACGACAATACCTACCATATCTTACCCCGTTTCATGATTCATACCAATCAGCTGCCCACATCTCTACTTCATTTTGACAGTCAGGAAGAAGCGGGTCGCGCTGCTTATTTCAGTTCAGGTCAGATCAGGCTTAAAGGGAGGGCCTGCTTACGGCTCTCAAGGGGACCAAACATGGCAGAAACTTCGGAATATCATTAAATTATATTTATTAGATTTTCAATTACGATTTACCTTTAATTCCCTTTAATTAAAATACTTGGTCGTGATTAGTAAACAGCCGGCCCCAAGTAGATTCAATAATTACATTAAAAATGTTTAACACACAAAATTTTTTTAACTAATGAATTCTTCTTCGAGTATCATTTTTATTTAATTTTTTATTTTATTTTGATACAATATTTTACTTGTTATAGTTTATATTACCCTTTATTATCCTTTTTCCAGCTGCCCGCTGCCTGAATTGAATATTTGAATTTCTTGGCTTTTCTCTACTATAATAAATAATAAGCATCTATTAAACCTTCCTCTTGAATCACTCTATCTATTGGTGAAAACCGCATAAAAATACGTTGCGTAGTTTAAAAGACCTATGCGCACATACATTTTGAGCGACTTCATTTTATACTATGTAATGATAATGATATAATAATGATAATGATAATACTAAAATATTAAAATAAATATTATTTTTTTAAATTTTTAATATTCAACAGAGTCTTAGATTTCTGTTTTCTCCTTTACAAATAACATGTAACTTGTTTAACATCATGTATCAGTTAATAAACTTATTTTATATTGACATAAGCTCTTTCATTTTATTTAAATTACAGGATTGACTGAAACATGCTACCTTTATTATAGATTCTTTTTATAATATTAACTACTACATTTGACGCCCAATCGTGGTATCTTATTTCTGACCATTACGTAAAGGAAAGTAACAATTCCTTAACAATTGCATGAATGGTATTAATAGTTTTCAATCAGTTCACCTTAAGACCAGGTTCGCTTTCGGCTTCATACATTCACCACGGTACTGCATCCACTGTTTTATTATCTTAGGTTTCAGTTGCACAAATAAAAAAAGATTAAATAACGGAAGAACGTTTGACGGCGACCAAAATACAGAATTCGTATGATACAGCTTCGATTTAATATGTTCGTGCTTGCTTTTAATTCAAGCCTACTCACGACATATTCTTTGCTAAGATTATTGGAAAAACTTTTCTCTAAGACGTTAAGACCACCTCCATAAACTACATACTACATATAACCTAAAGATAGAAGAATATTTATTATGTAGACTTATTTATTAATCAGATAAGAAGATTTATTTTATACATATATTTTAAAAAAATAGGTTTATTATTACCTATGACCGAATATAATTCTTATATGTACACAGTACACATTACTATCTTAATATATAAAACAAAGTCGGGTTAGTTACACTATTTATAACTCGAGAACGGCTGGGCCGATTTTGATGATCTTTGATTTGTTGGATTTGTCTCCGCCCCAGATAACAGAATAACTAATAAAAAATTGCAAAAATTCACGAAAAAGAAAGTTACGAAAAAAATTAATTTCCTCATACATTTTGTATGGAACAAATTTTCGTCTTTTGAAAGAGCTGTAGCAATGTTGCGTTAGTTGAAGTTTGCGTGAATTCCAAAAATTCAAAAACGTCAAATGTCAATGCGCTGATTGCTTCGCTTTTATTCCTTAACATATAATGCTGCGTCTCTTTCTTACACACTAAATGTCAGCAGTCGAAAATGAGACAAACGGTTAACGTGTGTCTTCACCCTTCCAAAGGAAAAATACAATAATTATAATAAATTTCCCTCACACGTATAAAGAAAATGAAACGCAATTCCCGTAAAGGGGCCATCCATAAATTACGTCACACATTAAGGAGGGAGGAGGGGAGAAGCAAGTGTGACTAGGGATATGGGGTGGTCATCAGCTCTGTGACGTCACATGTAAGAAAAAATGAACTACTGTTTTGATTATTTTTAGATGTCATACCAGGGGGGAGGGGTCTCATAAATGTGACGATAGTGACAGGGACTGGGTACGGAGGGGGGGGGGGGGGGTAAAAAAATCATGAAATTCGTGTGAAGTAATTTATGGATGGCCCCTAAGTAAGTGGAAAAGTAAGAAAATCACAAAAATATAAATTCGTACTCATTGTCATCTCTGATACAAAACAGGGACAGTTGCGGATCGATAATTGCTTCATTGTGTAATTTTGAACTTAATAACAAAAATACTGAATTTAATTCAGCTAATAAATTAACAGTTTTTTATTTTTTTTTTATTGTTTTTATTTCTTGCTAGAGCAATCCCGATGAGTTACAGAACTCATTTTGGGACAGGAGGAACATACAAATCATGGGTGGGAGGAAATAGTTAAAATTTTACATAAGAATTTGGATGTTAAAATATAAGATTCACATACAATATAGAAGAAAAATAAAATACAGGTTGAGTAGAATAAACAGCAATGGAAAACAATTAAAGAAAAAGGGAACAAGGTTGTACAGATATGGATGATTACAACCTAATGGAAAAGAAAATAAGAGAAAAGAAAAAAGACAATTGAACATGACAAGAAAATTACAAAGTTTCATCCTTATACATACTTAAAAAATATTCTTTTAAAGCATTACTCTGATTTTTTTATTTTGCTGGATTCCCTTGTACATATCTGGTAGCGAATTATATAGTGTATAGGCAACATAGTTCAGAGATTTTATCCCATATTTTGTAGTGTGTGTTTGAGGTATGCGGATTTTATTGCTATTTCGAGTATTGTGAGTGTGGATGTCTTGATTGTAAAGTGGATTGATGATAGTGTGAGTTGATTGTTGGGTAATTTGTAGGATGGTGCTTGTGATTTCAAGTTTAGGAAGGACTGTGATTGGAAGAATACCGGAAACTAAATAGATGTCTCTGATATGGGTGTCCCATGGAAGTCCAAAAACATTTCTGAGAGCTCGGTTTTGAACCACCTGCAGATCAGCTATCAATTTTTTGAGGCAAATCCCCAGATACAGCAGAGATAAAAAAGGTGTGAATGTAACATGGCGTAGTATACTGATGTTAATAAAGTTACGGGTAGTAATCCTTGGAGTCTATAAAGTACACCAGTTATGGGTGTAATTTTCTCCTTTACATGATTTATGTGGATATCCCACGAAAGTTGGAAGTCTACGATCAGGCCCAAATATTTTGTGCTCATTTTCTTTTCGAGGCAGTTATCACCAACTTTGATATTGAGGCTGATATTTTTCTTGTTGCCAAAAAGTATATAATGAGTTTTTTTTACGTTAAGAGTTAGTTTTTTTATTCTTAACCAGCTTGTGAGTTTAGAAATATCAGCATTCATTTCCGTTTCAAGCTCCGCTAGGTTCAGTCTGTTGTAAAAAATTACTGTATCGTCCGCATAGAGTTGTAGAGTTCCTTTAATACCCCACTTTGTTATGTCATTCACATAGATAAGAAATAGCAACGGTCCAAGAATTGATCCTTGTGGCACTCCACATGTTATTTTACCCATCTCACTCGTTTCTCCTCCCAGTTCTACTGCCGAAAAGCGATTTGATAGGTAAGATCGGAAAAGTTCCAGAGGAGTACCAACAATACCCAAATGTTTCAGTTTTTCGATCAATACGTTATGATCCACCGTGTCAAACGCCTTCTTTAGATCAATAAATATTGCCGCCGTAAAATCCCCATGATCAATATGTTTCTGTATATTTGATATAAAATCAAAAGCTGCACATTTAGTGTTAGATCGTCGTCTGAAACCGTATGTTTTGAGGTGAGAATTTTGTTGTGTTCGAGATATTTCAATAGTCTTTATTTAATGATACATTCAAAAATTTTAGAGATAGCTGGAAGTATAGAGATTGGACGATAATTTTGGACATTTTTTTTGCATTCGTCTTTATGAATAGGAATTATTTTCGCAATTTTTAGTTTGTCTGGAAAGATACCTTTTGATAGAGAGAGATTTATTAAGAATACAAGGTCATCCGCCAGTTCCTCCTTGCAATTTTTGAGAAGGAGAGAGGTTATCCCATCGGAACCAGCTGCCGCTTTGGACTTAAGGTTAGATATGACACGTAGGATTTCATTTTTATTTGTCCTGATCATGTTAAAAGATTGTTTTGCTTGAGGTTCCGTGTAGATCGTGTTCACATCAGTTTTTGAAGTTTTTATTACTGATGCTAGACTTTCCCCAACTGAGAGAAAAAATGCGTTAAATGCAGTTGAAATCTCCTTTGGTCCCTTTACTTCTTCGTCATTTATGACTATAGATTAACAAGTTATTTTTGGGTTTCGCGAGCTATTTGAGAGAATGGAGTTGATTGTTTTCCAGGTTCGTTATGGCTTATTCATGTTTTCATTAAGCAATTTTGTATAATACATAGTTTTAATATATCTTCTGTAATTTGTCACAGTATTACGAGCTTTATTTTTTTCTATTGTCAAATAAATACTTCCTTGATTTTGTTTCCAAAGTTTAAATATGCTATTTCGTTCTTTAATAAGTGAATCAAGTTGAGCATCAAACTATGGAGTATTGTTCAGTTTTTTGTTTCCTATATTAGTTTTTACTTTTGTTTTACATGAATTTATAGCATTTTGAAGATAGTCAGCGAAATTATTATAATTTTGGTTTACGTCGTCAGGCGAACGGGTAAATTTACAAGTTTTAAGTGACGTATTTAATTTTTGATAATTTATTTTGTAAGCGTTTGAGAGGTTTTTTGGGGATCTGTTATTGGGGAGGTTTTTTAGAGAGTTTTCATAATCCAATATCAGCATATTATGGTCACTAAGGGGATCATCAATATTTGAAATTATCCCAGAAACATTTGTTCTATTTGTGATAATATGATCTATCAACGAGCTGGTGTTATTTGTTACCCTTGTAGGAAACATCGTGTTACACACATAAAAGTTGTACGATTTTAAGGTGTGAACATATTTCCGTGCAATATCAGTTTCTTTTGAAATATCGATATTAAAATCTCCAAAAAGTAATGTATCTTGTTTGTTTTTATTTAATATTATTTCTAAAGAGTCAAAAAAATCTGTTATGTTTGAGTTGGGCTTACGGTAAAAAACATACAAATTGAGAGGTTTAATATTTTTTGCCGTGATCGTAATTCCAAGAAAAGTATTTTCACTGCAACATTTTTCTATTTTCTTATTACTTAGTGTGTTATGCATGTAGATGGCGACTCCTCCTCCGCGGTCGAGCTCACGGGAAGCAAAAATTCCAGCGTAGTCAGTAATATTGAAAAAAGTTTCTTCTCCTTTTCGCAGCCAGGTTTCCGTTATCACGAGAATATGTACCTTTTCTGTAATGTTTTTTAGGGTTTCTTCTATTTCGTCAATTTTGTTTCTGATGCTTCTAGCGTTCATATACATAATACGCATACAGGAATTTTTGGTGGTGTATTCTTGAATATTAAAACATTTTCTTTCCTTGAAGTTGCCTTTGAGTTGTAAATGGTTGACACTAAACTAATGTAACTACGTCTTAAACGAGTATTAAGGTATCACAAACTCAACAATACGGCAAGCATTATGTTGTTTCTCCTTTTAGTGCCTACCTATTTTTTTATGGGTTTTTGTTGGCTAAGTTTATTTTATGTTTCCATTTAGGTTTGTTTTCAGTTCTTTCACCTTTACATAATTTCCTCATCACTGCCTTTTAATACGGTAGTTCTGTTCATTATGAGTAAGACAGTTGGCTAGCAGTTAGATGGAAAATGTTAACTCTAAGTGATACCGACTTACCCTTTAAGGGGTCGTCCATTTATCACGGGATATTTTTAGCAACTTTTTAACCCCTTCTCACCCCTCCCCCATATACCCAAAATGACGTGTAAAAAGTACATAGAAATTTTCAGTATATCATTTTTTAATAAAAGCTGTTTGGTTTAGAAATCGTGCGTTCAATGAAAAATAAATACACGTGATATCTCATTATATCCCCCCCCCCCTTGTGATATTTCGTGATTTTTTCCGAAACCCCCCCCCCCCCCTCCCCTTCGAGCCCCCCGTGATTGAAGGACGACTTTTAACCCCGTAAGGCCGGGCATACACAAACAGCTTGTGCAGTTAGCCAGTGTTCAACACACACGAACCGCTCTTGCAGTCAGAGTCAATAGCTTGAAGCTGTCTATAATGAAGATGTCTCTTGTAAGCTGGCTGTGTGAATTAAGGATTTCAGATTCCTTCTCAATGCCAAGCTAATTTCTTATTTGTGTCACTTTAAAAAAAAAACTTATTTTTTATTACAGTCCATTGATTTTGGCAGTAAATGTATCTGCAACAACATGCAATATTATTTTAAAAAAAAAAAAAACTTTTCTTATCCGAAAACGCCACGAGTTCATGCATCTTCAGCTTACATCGGAGTTTCAGATTTGAATCGAACGTGAAATTCCTTCTCTGAAATTCAATCTAGAAAAATCCCTCGGTCTGTTATTACAGCTGTGAACGTAAAATGTAGGAAAGAAGGGCAAACTAAAAGTGTAGATCTCGGGAAATAGTTGAAGTAATTTGCGGAAAAGTTTTTGACACGGCAAGCTATTCCGAGTTCCGGGCGCTTTGCATGCAAAAGTGATTCATAGTAATTTGTAAGCGTTCTGAATAACTTTTTCAATTCGATCGTGGTACAATATTGTCGAATATGGTTGTTGAACGTTGAAGCAAATCAGTGTGTTAGAAAAAGTTAATAATTTAAACTAATAAACTATAGTATTGTCTTCGGGAAAATCTTATTTAGTGCTTTTAGGTGGTAATGAGCTCATGAATAAATGCTGCCAACCATTTTAAATTTTAACATAACAATATAGTTACCTTATGCATGTATATGTAAGAGTGTGCAGTTTGAAAGACAAAGAGTTATTAAAAAATAAAATACATAATTTGTAGGTATAATATTTATTGCTAACCTATAACACAAGAAAACAAAGGCTTTGACTCTTTTTGACTGTTTTTTTCGATTATGTGGATTTACATTTTTAAAATTTTATCTTGGCAAGTGTAGTGAATATAAATATGGGTTCCATGTCAACTCAGAATCAGGTCAACTCAACACCTCTTTGAAAAGTCATTAAAAGCTATGATTTTTTTTAAATAGCCTATAACCCTAACCTAACGTAACCTAAATATTTTTTATATACTTTTACATCACTTTTAATGATTTTTCAAAGGATGTTCTGAGTTGATCTTATTTTGAGTTGTTCGGTCACCTTAAACGTGTATATAGTTTCAACGTCTTTCAAGATATGTCGTTTATATAATTAGTTATTTGTAGTTTGATGTGCCTCATTGAGGTCAGTAAAGTTGTAATGCATGTAGTAATTAATAATATGAGTAATAATAACCATATGAGAAAGTCAACTGTCGCTCATTCGGTTCTTATACCCGAACGGTTACGGAGAGAGATGATATGCAATCGACAGGAGGGCACCTTCAATGACCAGGGTATCTATCATGGTCGATCGATCGTTTTATCGAAAATGTCGGAAACTAAATAACAGTTCACGTCAAATAAACTAGGAACCCTTAGTCGTTGTGAAATGTTGTTTGTTCGTTAGTGGCCGAGCGATAACAAGTTGCCGACATTTTAGATAAAACCTATATCGATCGAGCGTGCTAGATACCAGTTCCCCTGAGGCAGATAAACACAGAGCATCCTTAAGAACGGGCGTTAAGTCCTTTTAAATATTAATTGTAAATAAGATGAAAATAAACACGACTCATAGTCTGACGAACCGAAGTATCATTGAAATTCCCGATCATCAGAGTTATATTGTTAAACCGAGGAAACAATTGTTACCACAGAATGTTAAGTTACATCCTGTGATTTTTCACGAGTACAAAAATAATAATAGTGCTAACCTTACTTAACCTACCAAATCTAATGAACGTTATAAAAGATAGGTACGTTTTTTAGAACAGATTCCACACGTGTCCTCTTTCCACGAGGATTCGGTATGGAAAATAATAAGTCTTGTTTCATTCTTGATACGATTTTCGTCTAGTTTGGAGCGCAATATTTGACAGTTGTTATTGTTTAACGCATTTTGTAGAATTGTCGTGTGTTTATTTCGGAATGTATAAAATATTATTTAACATTTAAGATAAATATTATATTACAAATTATGATTGGGGTACTAGACTGTGTTTACAACTTATTTTGAAAGCAAGTAGTTATAGTCTGTCAAAAAGGAGTAGAAAATATAAAAACTGGAACTACTAAATTTGTAGACTGGCAACACCAATTTAACTGTCAAATATTTTTTTGAAGTGCAATGACACTGAATGTATAGAACACAGTAAACCACATTTAAAAAAAAAACATTTTTCTTCATGACATAAATTTTATTAAAGGGTTATTTATAAAGCGATTTGCTTTAATTTTGCTTTAATTTAACATAAATTTGAATTTAACAATAGATAGAAAGGAAGAATCACCAATGGTGAGTTTAGTTATACTACCTTTAGATCTGAATGAGTTAAATATATTCAGATCTAAAATTTGAGACATGATCTAAAGCCCAGGCAACGCTAGGTACTTTATCTAGTATTCAATAAATATGAGCAATTTCTTAACTGTGCTTTATATTTTATTACATTATAGTTATTCTTCATTATGTTAACACAAAATTTCAAAGGTATAATAATAATAAACGGGCGGTATGTTTAATAGATTCTCCTATCTTTACAGACGGATTGCAATGTATAGAGCACAGGTGTCGGGTGGGAATGCTATCCTTGTTCTACCGGTATTACAATGGAAGATGCTCCGAGGAACTAGCGTCATTGATCCCTTCGGCCCCGGTGCATAGTCGGGAAACACGCCAAACGCGTGCCCAACATTTGTATACGGTTGACATTTGTCACATGAGAACGGGTCGTTTCTTCGACTCGTTCTTGTGTTCAACAACTCGGCTGTGGAATGATTTGCCGGCCTCTGCGTTTCCTCCTTCCTACAACATGGGTCTCTTCAAGACCAATGTTAATTCCTTCCTCTCCTCAAAAAGATTCTCCACACAGCATGAACCCACAATTCATGATAATTTCACCACAATTCATGATAATTTCAGACATTCTCCACAATTCATGATAATTTCAGTAATTTCACACAGAGTGCACGCCAAAACACAGCTCCTCAGAGATCGTTCAAATTTATAGCGAATAATATTGAAAAAGTTATAATTCTATCGGCAATTGTTTGCGTTAAGATCTATTCAGCGAAAGATCTACATTAATGATCTATGTGCGGTCTCATAAAGTGATTAAATCATTTTGATCAATCTTTATAAAGTGACAGTTCAGTGAATATTGTTGCCCGAATAAATATCCGCTTATTACAAGTACCTGTCAACTAACACTGCGCCCAAGTCAACAAATATTGCACTAACCTCACACTACGTCATATGTGGTCAATAGTGTAGTGGCTAACGCGATTGCTCAGGCACACCTAACGGACCGAGATCGAATCCTACCTAATCCAGAAGAACTTTGATATTTTTATTTTTCCTAAATAAATATCCGAGCTCCAAACCTTCCCAAGATGAATAGGCAGAAGAAATCGCAAAAAAAAGTGACATCTAGCGACTCAGAAGAGGATAATCACAATATAAATAAGACGACCAAATCTACAGGAAAAAATGCACCCGAATTAGGCGATATTTATATGGAACAAATTATCGTACACATCGCCAAAAATATGGAAAATATTAAAAAAGAAATTATATCCAAAATGGAAAAAATCACAGCTGAAACACAAACAAGCATAGAATTTATAAGCAATCAATATGACGAGCTAATAAAAAAGATAGACCTAACTCTTAGTCAAAACAAAAAAATTGAAGATGAAATAGCAATCATCAAAAAAGATCAACAAGACAAAAATACCACTATAAAACATCTGGAAATAAAACTTTCTGAAATTGAAACAAAATTCCGCTCAAATTACTTGGAAATAGCCGGGATTAAACATTCAAGTGGCGAAGAGGCGACTGAAATAGTTATAAGAGTTGCTGCAGCGGCTGGCGTAGAAATCAAATATAATGAAATAACCGAAGCTAAAAGAATACCGGACCGACGTACTGATGCCCCCCCCAAACTGCTGGTTCAGTTCAAGAACAAAACTGCACGTGACAACCTCATTGCCGCGAAAAGAAACATAAACTACGCTTCCATCAAAGGACTTACAGACGACAAGATTTACATTGGAGAAGAACTCTCCCCATATCACAAAGAACTTCTATGGCATACAAAAAAATTTGCTAAAGAAAAAAACTATGCCTATGTCTGGTACAAAGAAGGGAGAATCATGATGAGGCGCATCACGAACGATAAAATTATTTATATTAAACATGTAGATGATTTAAAAAAAATATCGGGTAATTACCCTTACATATTTCCACACAATCTACACATCATACAAAATGGATAATACTACCACAACATCTAACAAAACAAACTTATCAATATACCATCAAAATATTAGATCTATAAACAAAAACTTTGACCAATTCCTCATCGAACTCGACCTTACTAAAATCAAATATGACATAATTATCCTGACAGAATGTTGGCTAACACCTTACTATACTCCTAAAAACATCCCCAATTATACCCACCATCAAACCTCAAATCACTATAGACAAAACGATGGCATAGTAGCATATACATTAAACAACACTCTTAACTCATTTAATGTCAAAGAAATTTATATTACTAACTCAAACTGTCTTCAAATAACGTACAATGTCAACACATGTATCATTGCACTATACCGCTCTCCTTCTCAACCTAACATCTCCTCATTTTTGCGCGACATAAACTGCTATCTCACGGATCTACACAAAATAAAGAACTTAATTCTAATGGGGGATCTTAACATTAACATTTTAAAAAACAACGAACATCCCCAATGCCAAGACTATCTAAACACACTGATGTTCCACGGAATGGAAAGCACAATCAATTCAGCAACACGATGTACGCCAAACTCCTCCTCCTGCATCGACCATATTATGGTTAAATCAACCAACCAATACACCTCCGAAATCCACATGTCATCAGTTACAGATCACTACGCCACCTCTTTCACAATGAGTTCCAAACACAACGTACAAAGCAAACCTCCAACTAAAACAACGAAGAAAACAATCAACTATGACAATCTTAACAAAACGATTAACTCCAAATCGTGGGACACACTCTATAACAAAACTAACATAGAGGAGGCCTGGAACTACTTCTCTACCTACCTACAAGATATCCTTGTCCAAAACACCAAAATCACCACAAAAACCATTCCTAAAGCGATCAAACCTCTCAAACCTTGGATAAACCATACTATAATCAACTGCATTCGGAAACGCAATTCCATACACAAAAAATGTGCCACAAATCCATATGATATCACACTCCATAATTTCTACTAAAGATACCGTAATATCTGCACACAAGTCATTAGGAAAGCCAAAAATCTATATTACAACAAAAAAATTTCCGAATGCAACAATGACCCTAAAAAAATATGGAAAGTCCTCAAGGAAGCTACCAATTCAAATAAAGCCACCGACACCTTAAACTCTCTCAATATCAAAGATATCACTGTAGACTTTACATCGAACCCCAACACAATTGTCAATTACATAAACCAGTACTTTACAAACATAGGTCCTGAACTAGCAAAAAAAATCCAAATAAATAACGATACGCTTGGTCCAAGTGACCACGCGACCAATGATGATTTCCCAACCCGCTTTGTTCTTAAAACGATTACAGAGAAAGAAGTTTCTATAGTAATAAACTCGCTCAAAAACTCTTCATCAACCGGCATTGATGAAATATCTAACAATGTTCTTAAAAAAATTGCCCCTGGTATACTTCAACCATTAACGCATCTACTTAATATTAGCATCCGCCAAGGGCTATTTCCCACCATTCTAAAACAAGGTCTTATTATCCCTATTTTTAAAACTGGCTCCAAACTTGATATTAGTAATTATCGTCCTATTACGTTGCTAAATTCCCTCTCAAAAGTATTGGAAAAGATCGTCAATAATAGTCTCATGGAATATCTGGAAACCAATAACTTAATATCGCCGCGGCAATTTGGATTCAGAAAACATAAAAGTACCAATGATGCTATAGCCACGGTCACTGACCATATTTCTGGCCACCTTGATAAGGGCTTGAAATGTCTATCGGTATTTCTCGACCTATGTAAAGCATTTGATACAATCTCACACAGCAAACTAAAACGCAAAATGTTTAATATAGGTATTAGGAACAAAGAATTAGGCCTCCTCTCCAGCTTCTTATCTGACAGATCCCAATGCGTTAAACTCAATACCACAAAGAGCCAGAATTTGCCCATTAGTTAGGGGGTCCCTCAAGGCAGTGTTATAGGTCCAACGCTCTTCCTAATATATATTAACGAGTTATGCAACCTAGATATCGATGCCACTATTGTCAGTTTCGCCGATGACACTGTCCTACTCTTCCAAGCAAAAGATTGGATTACCGCATATTCCAAAGCGGAGGAAGGAATTCAAGAGGTAAAATATTGGCTTGACTCGAACATATTAACTCTAAATGTACAGAAAACCAAATACTTACTGTCTAGTCTCACCAATATCCCAAAGTCAAACCCAGCCCCGCCATTAAAAATACACAAATGTAAAACTTCATCTCTAAACCGGAACTGTGACTGCCCATGCCTAGAGCATGTTATGTTTTATGTTTGTAATGACATATTGTTATGTGCGTGTGTTATATTTTAAAGGGAAAAGTAACGTTGAGCCTTGGTCGGGCTCGGGTGTATTCTGCCAGTCAACTTTGATTTCTTCTCAGGAAATCTTGGACGCCAAACCCAGTCTAATGTCTGGGTATGTCAACTAGCGGAGATCACGGTACTCAATTCTCAGAGTGTGGGTCATGGTTTTATAACATTCCTGAAAAGGCTGCACAAGGAATTCTACATAATAAAACACAGAGTAGAGTTGACAATCGGTACACTGTATTGAAATTATAAAATATAATAAAACAAATTGGATGGACTCACCCCGGGACCAATGTCGTAATCTATGCTATTCCTAGCTACACTAATTAAGTTTTACTGCCGCCGTTCCCCCGATGTCGCGTGAACCAACACCACCTCCTGGTGGCAAGGGAGGTCCCAACCTCTGCGGCCCAGCATGTGCCTGCGACCTTCACGGCGGTCGCCCGGAAGGGATGATGGACCTGGACCCTCAGAGAAAGGGAGGAGTACCCAAACACTCCTCCAAATTGTATAGGAAGGCTCGACAGCAATCGAGGCTGAGTATCGTTCAACCCTGCGGTAATCTCGGGTTTGTTCCGTAAATAAACCCCCGGTGGGAATTCAATGTTTGCCCTGCATTCAATAACAGGCGCGGCGGGTAATTATTTACACCGATCTCTCGGATAAAGAGGTACTTTAAACATAACAATCGAACACCGCCATTAACTCGTGTTCACTTTTGGGGACCCGCGCGAAAACTCACATTTTACGTGAATAATCTTCGAAATTAATATATTTTCTTTTTTAAAAAAACACAACGTGTTTCCTTCCCCCGGATGCAGATGCCCAAAACTTGGATTTCAATCACATCGTATTTAAAACTTAATAATTAAGTGACCGTTGTTTTCACGGCGTACCGCACATTCCGCCGTCAAAACCAGAGTCCGGAAACGGAAAAAAACCAACGCCGCCTACCGACGCGTTGAACGAAACTCCCCCAGCTTTGCCAACCTAACCAATAAAAATGCATTTAAAAAATAGTACATAACTTACGATTAATACAATCGCTTCATAACATTACCCCCCTTCCCACAAAAATGTTTGCCCTCAAACAAAACTACCAAAAATCTAAACATGCCCTGAACTATCTACGTTGGTCCCAAGGAGTACCTGGTAATAAAATAAAAAGAAACAAACAGTAAATGTGAAATGCAAAATACAATTATCAGAAATGAAAAAAGAAAAGAAAAATCCTTAAATAATACTCTTATGACGAATGAGTGCATCGTAACCCCAATCGCGCCTATCCTGTGTGTAGGCCGGATAGTAGGTTTACGATGCAACCATTCTCGAACTTAAAAACTAGTAAACCAATATAACCTAAGAACAACTTCTTGTAAGATGATACGTGAATGGACAACAAGCACCCTCAGCACTGGGAAAAAAAAAATCTGGGTGGTTGTAATATTCACTCTTACCGAGCACTACCATTGACGTATCATCTGGAACAGAACACATAAACTAACTTAAAAGATAAGTCTTAAAATTAAAAAACATACATTTTTATGATTAAATCACTCCTCCAAATACGTCAAGTTAAATTCTATGCATTAGGCATCACTGTTCCAAACACTATCACTGAATTTATATAGCCTCTCTTAGGCCGAAAATATTTGATGGGTTTACCATCTACACTTCACTGAATTTATATCTTTTAGGATAAAAACTAACCCTCTTTTGGAAGAGTATTCCTAACTAACCTCCTATTCTGGTCCTTGGGTGAATAATATTTAACCAACAACAATTATACATTGTAAAGGTAATTTTAATAGTGTACAACCACCGCATCAGATGGTGCCAAATTATTTTTAATAGTATACAACCAACGCATCGGGTGGTGCCAAATAATTTTTAATAGTATACAACCAACGCATCGGGTGGTGCCAAATAATTTTTAATAGTATACAACCAACTGTCTTAGAAGGTGTCATTTGTTAATAAGATGTGCAGCTATAATTTAGTGCAAGTATACGTCCAACTCTATAGAAGGCGTAATCGGTAAGTAAAGAACAAATTTTATGGTTTTCACTGTAAACCGTTGTTCAACCATATAGTACATAATAACAATGTTATAAGTCTCTCAGGACAATAATAACAGAATACATCCAAAATCTTATACAAATATAATTGATTCTACTTCCTATGTTGGCTTAAAATGTGGAAGGATATGTGATACCATATCGTCCCACATTATAAAATCTCAAAAAAAAAAATCTTATAAACCAGGTGGGCATTAAAAAACATTTTCTGTAACTAATAAAAACAAAATTAAAACGCTTTTGCAAAAGCTGAGGCTTAGCTGACGCAGCCTATGTTTATAGAGTAAAACAATATTTTGACTATTTACCAATAAAACAGAAGAAGAGCGAGAAAAAAAAATACTTTGAATTTTAGCAATTACTTGCGTAACCTGACAAAATAAGGTCTAATAGTGTCAATGCACTGACGGTGAATAACAATAATTCTTCATTTAAAATCACTTAGAAAACAAAGAGATACAATCCCTGCGTCTCTGTGTTTTCTATGTAATCTGGAACAACAAATAATGACATTATCAAAAGCATGAACATAACTCAAAAAAAAAAAAGGTATGCCTGAAACTCGCAGAGATAGTGTGCGGATATGCCCGCGTATTTCAGGATACAAGACTTACAACTAATAATCCTAACTTAATCATCTGTTCAGCCGATATCCGAATTTGCGTCTGTTTTAGCGTTAATACTAAGACAATTTATACATACACTTGCAGATATATAGTTTTAAATACATTCTCAACTCGAGCATTAGCACCAGAGTTGAGGATTTTATTGTAAGAAACAAACCAGCATCATCATTACCAATGTCAAACTTACAAAACACCCCCCGTGAAGTAATTACCCCATATCCGTAGAAATAAGCCTATGACAGGACTAATGACTGTCTGAACGCATGGAATCTCCATCTCGGTTGATCAGGCCGGATGAAGTTCTGTGCATTGTAAAAAAAATAAGAGAAAAAGAATAGTATAAAATTCCTCAAATCCAACAGTCCCCGAGAAAGATGGCCAGACTTTCTAAGGTACTGAAGAGGAGGGACTACATAGGTATGTTGTCCAATTTGACGATATCCTTTACATGAAAGTCGCCAGACACTTTACCATTCAAGTCTGCTAAGGTATACACTAAGTCCGATTTTTTCTTTATTATAACATTTTGCACGAATCGTGGGGACAATTTTTGAGAAAAGTAATTTAACGCGTTAGACTGAACAAAGTTTTGTCTCCACACGACGTCACCAACTTGATAAGTGACGTTTTTCCTACGCAAATTGTAGTGGTTAGCCCCCTTTTTGTATGCCTTGAGTAGAGCATCTGAAACTTGTTCATACACGTCTGCCAAACCTTGCAGCTTCTGTGCATATGTGGAAGGCGAAGCTTCCTTTTGCGCGTCGCTATCCCTATCATGAATAGGGTTACGGTGCAAATCCCCATCAAGTATCTGCTCACGGCCGTGCATTAGGAAATACGGTGTGAAGTTTGTCGCGCAATTGACAGTGTTATTCATCGCGGACTGAACCTGGGGCAAAAATTTTGACCAGTTACGATGGTCTGATTCGACCAAAATTGATAAAGCAGTACCTAATGTCTGGTTATACCTCTCAACCACGTTGTTCTGTGGGGTATACAGAGAGTTGTAAAACGGAGGTGGTATATTGTAACTTTGTAGTAGTTCTTTAAACTCCCGTGAGATGAACTGGCGACCGTTATCGCACACTATCGTACGAGGCACCCCGTGAACCAGGAAAACGTTCTCTTCCAAATTTTTAACTATGCTTTTCGCGGAGCCGTTGCGCAGCGGAAATAACCAAGTGAATTTGGAAAAAACGTCAACGCATGTCAATATTACCGTAAAGCCGGAGTAACTCCGAGGTAAAGGACCTACTAAATCTAAAGACAGCATTTGCATAGGTCTAGTGACACGTTTAGGGTTTGAGGATATTCCATTAGGAGGTGCCGTGCTTATCTTATGGGCTTTACAAGTTTGGCAACGATTTACAAATTCCTTGACATCTTTATACATGTTCGGCCAGTAATACCTAAGTTGAAGCTTTTTATAGGTTTTGAAGACCCCTGGGTGACAGGCGCGCGCGGAGTCATGGGAGTCTGAAATAATATTTTTCCTATCCTCTTGAGGAATTACCCGTTTCCATGCGGTGTCCTCGCATAAGTCCAACTGGGTTTTTGTGTGACGATACAACTCGTTGTCTTTAATTTGGAAGTTCTGAAATCGTTGAGGGAATTCCTGACAACCTTTCCAAGCATTTAGATACCATTTATCAGTGGTATCACTAAGGTTAGATCCCGATATAAGAGCTACATCCATACGCGAAAGGACGTCCGGTACAATATGTTGAGTTCCCTTACGGTGAACAACATCAAAGGAAAATTGCGATAACCGTGAGCTCCATCGTGCAAGACGGCCACTAGGATTAGATAACGAACCTAACCACTTTAAA
This sequence comes from Limnephilus rhombicus, assembly GCA_929108145.2. Lineage (NCBI taxonomy): Eukaryota > Metazoa > Arthropoda > Insecta > Trichoptera > Limnephilidae > Limnephilus > Limnephilus rhombicus. The sequence goes on along the minus strand of OV815295.1, from coordinate 22,959,782 downwards.
CTTGAATGATCAGTAACAACTGTGAAATGCGCTCCTTCAATGTAAGGTCTAAAGTGCGTTACTGAATCCAATACTGCTAATAGTTCACGCTCTGTAATTCCGTAGTTGCGTTCGTGAGTATTTAAACACCTTGAATAATATGCAATCGGGTGCTCCAGCCCATCAATGGTCTGAATTAAAACTCCGCCAATTCCACCGGAGCTGGCGTCGCAGTGTATCGCGAAAGGTTTTGAGAAATCCGGGCAACTTAAAACCGGAGCTGATGTCAATGCTTTTTTCAACACGTTAAAAGCCGTCTCGGCCTCTGGAGACCAAGCAAAGTTGCTGATTCCTTTTTTCGAACCAGTGAGTCTTGTAAGAGGGGCGGCAATGCTCGAGAAACCCTTTATGAATCTTCTGAAGTAACCACATAATCCAATGAAGGCTCGGATTTGCTTTGCGTTCTTGGGTACCGGGAAGTTTTTTATACTGTCTATCTTTATAGGGTCTGTACGAAGACCTTGCGAGTCAACCATGTACCCGAGGTATTTGAGCTCGGCTTTGCAGAACTCCGATTTTTCAGATTTATGGTTAGACCTGCGTCTCGTAGTCGTTCATAGACACGGTTCAATAAGCAAAGATGTGATTCTAAGTCTTCTGATACCAAGATCAGGTCGTCTAAATAACAGAAGGCATTGTCGTCAAATTCTGGACCGAACAAAGCGTCGGCCAGTCTTTGCAGCTCACTTGGTGCGTTTTTAAGTCCAAAGGGCATCCGGGTGAATTCAAACAATCCATGACCGGGTACAACGAACGCTGTCTTCTGACAGGAGTCCTTATCTAATGCAATTTGCCAAAAGGCTTTAGATAAGTCTATAGACGAGATGTATCGGGCACCGCCTAGCTTGTCTAGGATCCTTGTTATGTATGGTAATGGATAGGAATCGCGTGTTGTAACATTGTTAATTTTCCTGGAGTCCAGACAAAAACGACCCGTTCCGTCTTTTTTTTGTACTATGAGCACTGGACTCGACCATGGAGATCGCGAAGGACGGATGACTCCAAGTTTTAACATCTCATCTACTTCTACGTCAAGTTGACGTTGTCTTGCCGGAGACAGTGGGAAATAACGTTGTTTAATAGGCGGACCTGTTGTATGTATTTTGTGTTGGACTAGATGAGTCAACCCTAATCCCTTCTTTTCGTAAGAAATGGATTCGAATTTTTTGACAATGTCCGAAAGGGCTTTGTTTTCCGAATTTGTTAGAGAAGAGGCAGGCCGAATTGCTCTCACCTCATTGATTTGACCTTTTTGTTGAGGTACGCGAACTTTTGAGAACAGTTCCGGCGCGATCCGAAACTGTTTCCAGAAGTTCACCCCCAATACGAAATTAGGTGTTAACGTTGGAATGACGTAAAAGATAACTTCTCTTGTGGTTGAATTGTACGTCACCGGCAAAGTTAAATACCCTAAAACAGGCTGGCTGGTACCGTCTGCTGTCGTAACGCTAAAATCTGTTTTTACTAATTCTACTCCTAACTCTAAAAAAATCTTATAACTATCCCCCCCTAAACAAGACAAGGAAGCACCACTGTCTAGCAGTGCTTTAAAATTATTATTTAGAATAAAAATGTCGGCATAAGGACGCTCATCCTCTGTACTAACCTTCTCCTGTGGCAGTGCGTCCACCGCTTGAGGAGACGGGCTAGAAAGGAATTGTTGCACTAGGCGGAGCCAACGCTTCCTCTCCCTCTTTCTTTGTGCACAAGAAGGGGCGCGGTAAGATTGACTCGTTTCTAGTTTTTTGGATCATTGGTATGTTTCTTATTGTTAATACTACTAACATGCGGTTTCCTATTGTCGCTGTCTTTTTTCCAACAATTTGTTAATGAATGACCTTTAATCTTGCAATAAGTACAAACAAGAGATTTATTTTGTTGATTTGTTATATCCTGTTTAGCAAAATTATTCGTATTATTCCCCATAGGTCTTGAATTCCTAGAAGGGTTAAAATTATTATTTTTGTTATTATTATTGAATGACCTGTAATTGTTTGTATTAGTGAAAGGCTTATTGTAACTATTGGGGAACGAGTTAAATTTTTTAAAGTTACTGGGCTTATTTTGAGTGTCAACTAATTTTGGAATTGCTGTGGATGTTGAGGCTTCAGTGTACGACTCGAGTTTAGCAGCGCACCTCGTAAGTTCCTCAAACGAACAAAAGTCTCTGGATGACAGCAAATTAGCATACATAGGCAACAATGCTTTCATGGCTACCCGCAAAAGTTTAACCTCAGGAATTTTGCAATCCAATTTATTGTTAAGCGCTTTAAGTCTCAAAGTGAATTCCAAAACTGACATTCCCTTTGGCTGTTTATAATTTAGAATCTCATTTTCCAGATCTAATTGTCTATCCTGTCCCTCGAATTGTTTTATTAATAAGCTGGATAAGTCATCCCATTCTAAGTCTGGACTATAAATTGACCTATACCATAGAAGTGCTAACCCGTCTAAAATTTCACTGAAAGATTTAACTAAGTCTTTGTGTGAAATGTTGCGTGTCCTACAACGCTCTTCGACCAAAAGCAGAAAATCTCTCACGCAGCTTTTACCATCGTACTTGAAATCCCAATTTGTAAGCCCCCGCGATGATGAGTCTTTATAAATAACCTTGGTATGTTTAATAACTGTGACCTTCTCCTCTGTTTCATTGTCAGAATCTAGATCCGAATCACTTTCCTCCCTAACCACATCTAATGATTTCTTCATAGTTTTGTTAAAGGCGCGCGCTTGCGAACGCAACGCTTGGGCAGTGCCCTCCGGTTCGATGGATCGTGAAGTTAATTCCTTTATAAGTTCATCCTTGGATGCATTATTTACATTTGGAATCGGAGTAGACATTGTAACGGTAATGTGATAAGCTTGACACGAAAGAAGAATTGGAAAGAAAGAGAAGAAAATAAAATAAAATTACTTTATTCTTTGTTTTTGATGTTGTTGTTATTGTTATTGCTGTTAATGAACGTTGTAGTTGTACGTTGTTGTTGTTATTGCTATATTATTTTATTTTTTTTTAAATGTGTATGTTGCCCATTTAAATGAATATTTTTTTTTGTTTAATTAAATCAATATGTAAGTAGCTCATTTAAATATAAAATTTTTTGTCCATTTAAATTAATATGTAAGTAGCTCATTTAAATATAATTTTTTTTTTTTTTTTGTCTATTTAAATTAATATGTAAGCAGCTCATTTAAATAAAATTTAAAACGTCAGTTAGACATTAGTAAATAAACAATTTACAAGTATAATTTATAGTAGGTTTTGACAAAGCCTTATACAAATTTCCCACTCGAAGCAAAAATGAATTACCCGCATTGTCATTAAAATCTCAATAAATATCTTAAATATTTGAATAATCTTTAATAATCATCCTCCATTCCTATTTAAACACATAATAAATTGATTTGTCTTCGGCTATCAGGTATTTTGACATGTAAACACAACATAAGCCAAAGTCATAGATAAAATGTAACGAGAAACCGTCATAGACAATCCGAGGTATTCTTAGAACAGCTAGCACTGATTAGTTCCGAAAAGAAAAAAAAATATATAGAGCTCTACCTAGCACATTGTCCATAGTCTATGACCGATTTCTATGCATTCAAACAATAACAATGAAAATGACAATCCATTTTAGGTTATAGGAGGTAGGTATTTCAGATACTATGCATAACTGTGTGGTATTGAAAAAAAAAACCAATTAATACGAGATTAATCATTTATAAGGTACCCACAATATTATTACGCATAGTATCTCTTTACGAATTCACGCCGGTAATAGTGCCAGCGAATTGAAATAATGAGATTTGTTGTCATTTCCAAACACCGTCACTGCAATCATAGGTTATGACAGCGACCAAGTTTAATAATAACAAACGAAATTAAGACCTCCACTGAACAGATGAATAATAATTTTTTGGGCTCTTTACATTACAGGGCGAAGAAAACATTTTCAGGAATGCTATAAATCGTGACCAGACAGCGTATGGAGCGCCATATTGTTATGTTTTATGTTTGTAATGACATATTGTTATGTGCGTGTGTTATATTTTAAAGGGAAAAGTAACGTTGAGCCTTGGTCGGGCTCGGGTGTATTCTGCCAGTCAACTTTGATTTCTTCTCAGGAAATCTTGGACGCCAAACCCAGTCTAATGTCTGGGTATGTCAACTAGCGGAGATCACGGTACTCAATTCTCAGAGTGTGGGTCATCGTTTTATAACATTCCTGAAAAAGCTGCACAAGGAATTCTACATAATAAAACACAGAGTAGAGTTGACAATCGGTACACTGTATTGAAATTATAAAATATAATAAAACAAATTGGATGGACTCACCCCGGGACCAATGTCGTAATCTATGCTATTCCTAGCTACACTAATTAAGTTTTACTGCCGCCGTTCCCCCGATGTCGCGTGAACCAACACCACCTCCTGGTGGCAAGGGAGGTCCCAACCTCTGCGGCCCAGCATGTGCCTGCGACCTTCACGGCGGTCGCCCGGAAGGGATGATGGACCTGGACCCTCAGAGAAAGGGAGGAGTACCCAAACACTCCTCCAAATTGTATAGGAAGGCTCGACAGCAATCGAGGCTGAGTATCGTTCAACCCTGCGGTAATCTCGGGTTTGTTCCGTAAATAAACCCCCGGTGGGAATTCAATGTTTGCCCTGCATTCAATGACAGGCGCGGCGGGTAATTATTTACACCGATCTCTCGGATAAAGAGGTACTTTAAACATAACAATCGAACACCGCCATTAACTCGTGTTCACTTTTGGGAACCCGCGCGAAAACTCACATTTTACGTGAATAATCTTCGAAATTAATATATTTTCTTTTTTAAAAAAACACAACGTGTTTCCTTCCCCCGGATGCAGATGCCCAAAACTTGGATTTCAATCACATCGTATTTAAAACTTAATAATTAAGTGACCGTTGTTTTCACGGCGTACCGCACATTCCGCCGTCAAAACCAGAGTCCGGAAACGGAAAAAAACCAACGCCGCCTACCGACGCGTTGAACGAAACTCCCCCAGCTTTGCCAACCTAACCAATAAAAATGCATTTAAAAAATAGTACCTAACTTACGATTAATACAATCGCTTCATAACAAGCAAGTAAACATTATCAAATATTTAGGAGTAACCTTCGATACACACCTGAATTGGAAGCAACATATACATAATACTACAAACAAAATCCGAAAATCTATATACTTTTTCAAACAAACACGCAATTTCCTTCACCTAAAACTTTTAAAAACAGTATATTACTCATTGTGCCAATCTCACATCGAATACGGAATTCTAGCCTGGGGTAATGCATATTCCAATGCCCTTGATCCCATCATGAAAGCACAAAAACTAATCATAAAAATAATTCTTAAAATGCCGCTTACTACCAGCACTGATATTATCTTCAATTCCTTCAACGTTATGGACATAAAACAGCTCTACTCAAGATCCATATTACTTAATTTACACAAAAATAACAAAACACCATACAAAGCTACACAAACAATACACAATACCCGAGCCAAAAACAACGAACTTCTCCAAACTCCTTTTTTCAAAACCACCTTCGGGCAAAGACACTCTAAATACATAGCTTGCAAACTATACAATACACTACCAACTACGATCAGACAAAGTGACTCCTTTACAAAATTCAAACAAGATATTAAAAAATGGATTATAAGTATTGGACGCCACACTATCACGAATATCTGTAAAATAAATCACACATAGACATAAATAACTTTTCACATACAACCTAACCCATATAAAACAAATGAAAATAATGGAATCCTGTCAAATTTAACCTATAAATAGACTAGGCAGAATTGATTTCATTACTCCATCTCCAACATTTATAAAATAACTCTCTTTAAAAGATTTATTACCCTTCCAATCACCCTTCTGTTTTAATTCTATTCATAATATGTATTTTACCTGAAATATCCTTGTAATTACTATATTCATTTATATACCTGTACGCCTGTCTCGACACAGGTATACCCTAGTGAGACAGGCATACAAATAAAACCATTGTAAACATATTTTATTATAGATAAATAAAAAAATAAAAAAGCATCCCAGATGACATGAGGGAAATTATTTTCCCCAGGGCCTCCTGTGAAAAGTTAATGTAAAAAAAAAAAAAACTTTTCAATTTTTTTTTACGTGAATAGCGAATGCAATTCTAATTTTGAGATCGGCGAGTATCTTCACTGCAATGAAAAAATAATTTTTTCACTATTATGCCTTTTTATAAAAATGTAGGTTACACAGCTTTACTTTAACACCATGATAATAATAATAATAATAATATTTGGATGATTTATATATATATGTTTAATTAAATGAAGACAATATAAGCGAAACTCAATCGAAAATCTGAAAACAGAAAAATCAGAAAAAGATATTGACACATATTGACACATCCTGGGTTCGTGTCCCAGATGTGTCAATATCTTTTTCTGATTTTTCTGTTTTCAGATTTTCGATTGAGTTTCGCTTATATTGTCTTCATTTAATTAAATATTACAATTTGAGGTTTTACTCATAAAGTTAAAATAAAAATAAAAATATATATATATGTGTTTAGTATTGCCACTTGATCAACAGTGGCGCCCTCATATATTTTCTACTCTTATTTGACAAACTGTATCTGTTCTGTACTGTGAATTTCGCACTTTTTTTACACTTTCTGATAGATGAATCGTTTTGCCATTTTTTGGAAGATCAAGTACCGTCCCTAATATTATTTCTTCTTAACCACTGGAGCGATCACGCTAAATAAATAAATTTGCCTCGATTGCTTGAGATTTCCCAGAACATCTTTTTTAAATTTTTTTGACATGAAAACATAAAAACTTATTATAGTACTATTTATAAAGCCATGAAATTAACCTGTATTATACCAGTTACCTCACATTTTTAGGATTTATAAAAAATATATAAAAAAATTCGTAAAGTTTATAACCGTGCAAATCCTGCGTGTTTTTTTACGTTGAAACTGCCGTGAGGGGTACTTATTCGAGTCAACACAGAATATTTTTCGGTTTATATCTATGGAAAAAAAGACTTAATTTTAACTGTAAACAGCTGATCAAAAATTGGGCGAGGAAAAAGTATTTTCGAAATTAATTTTTAACATCGTTCTAAAATGGTCTTCGTTTTAAAATAAATGGCTGTACAAGGAAATGTTTTAAATAATTACAATGAATGGTTTACAAATGGTAGGAAAATATGGTCCAATTTTTAGAAACCGCAGAAAAATAAAATTGGTCCATTTTTTACCATAATCGCTCCAGTAGTTAGACAGTTGTACCTGCAAATTTATGTGAAATCGTGGGTATGAGCCCCGATTTTATTTCCATATTGGAATCGGATGGAAATAAGAATAGTGTAAAATTAGCTTAACCTAACCCACTATGAAACTACGGTGGTAGCGAAACTTGATTGGCATTGTGTTAAGTGCAATAAAAGCGATGTAAAACAAATTAATATGTAACGCTCAAAATGTTTTAACACAATATTAATTGTAAACATCTTTGTAAACGACTCTTGTATGTATAAAAAGATGTGCTTTTTTTATTAATTACAACGCCAAGGAAAATTTTATTTATTTCATAAAATTTTATTAGTTACAGATATTTTGTTTTTATTTCATAAAATTGTATAAGTTACAATTTTTTGGCTACCACACCAGGCTCATTAATGTCCGTGTTGTAATACAAGTATTTTAACCAAAAAATTGAAATCGCTTTATTTTTATATTTTTTCTTTCTTTTCTCTCTTTGTACCTATTATATAGTGATTTCACTTGGAGCATCACCACCTAGTAAAAATAAAACTCTGATTTACGAATGATATAATCATTTTTAATATATATATATATATATTTACAGGATGGCGCAAAATTAATCATCCAATTTTGTTTTTGAATAACTTTTTACTAAATAAAAAATAATGATTTTGAGTAATAGAAATCTTTATTTGGACTATTACAATTTTTTTTGTTGATTGGAAAAGATGATATCCATCAAGTGGCTGCCGCCAGTGTTGATACACATTTGTGCCCGTTTTATCGCATTTTCCATGACTTTCCGCAAGATTTCCGGCGATAACTGTTCGCATTCCTATCGAATACTCTCCTTAAGGGCTGCGATTGTCTGAGGCTTGTTGGCGTAAATCCAGGACTTCAAATAGCCCCAAAGAAAGAAGTCTGGGATGGTTAAATCGGGCGATCTTGCTGGCCATATCTAATCGCCAAAACGAGAGATTACGCGACCAGGAAACGCTTCCTTCCCAATATCCATTGTTGCTCGTGCTGTGTGCGCGGTTGTACCGTCTTGTTGAAACCACATGTTCACCAAGCCACGCTCATCTAATTCCGGAAGTAAGAAGTCATTTATCATGGCCCTGTAGCGTTCGCCAGTAACAGTTACCGTAATGCCAATGGCGTCCTAAAAAAATACAGCCCCATCACTCCTCCCGCGTAAACACCGCACCACACAGTGGCTTTGAGTGGATGTAATGGCTTTTCGTGCATCATACGAGGATTTTCAGTGCCCCAGAAATGAATATTTTGCTTATTGACGTAACCGTTTAAGTGGAAATGCGCCTCGTTGCTCATGATGACTTTCGACACAAAATTGCTAGAATTGCTTGTCGTTTGTATTCTGCAACTGTCTTGTTCACAAATGTCAAATATGATTGACTTACGACGCCATTTGCAAAAATTGTAACATCTTCCGATAGGGTGATTAATTTTGCGCCAACTTGTATGTATATATATATTATTTTACATCTATTGGCTCTCGGAAATGCGATATAATACACAACTTTTACAGTTATAAGAACAGAATAAATCGACACAAGAGGGAAAATATTTATAGAAGCCAACGAATTTCAGGCATCAGTGGATCGTACCGGATTTTTTTTGTTTACTGAACAGCATCAATCATACTATTCAAAACAACCATCGGTCGGTTGTAAAACTAGTATTGTATCGGCTGTCAAGATTCGCTTTGGTCGAAGACGTGAGGATAAAAACAGACTTTTGATCTTTTGTAGATATTTTGTGGTATTCGATGAGCTGTGTGCGAATTTACATCTTTTCCCGCGTGTTATGGATCAACGTGTGCACTTAAATTGTTACTTTTCCGACAGATTGTCGGTGGGAGATGTACAATCCGTGAAGAAAGGGTAGACATTTCATTCAAATAATTCAAATTCATTTATTTATCATGATAAAGCATAAAAATAAATGTATTTTCAACACAATATAATATATTGAAACATCTCATTATCTCACTGTGAAATTCCAGTGTTGAGGCAAACATAGGAGGATGTACAATGTACATAAAAGATAGGTAATCTAAGGTTAACTAAAGATTTTTTTAAATAAATAAAAATATATCATAGAAGAAACAGAACAAGACCCAGAAAATATAAAAGTAACGGTCGCAACTGGGACTCAGCACCTTAACCAACTCGGCCATTAGAGCCTATATTTTTTCTGTAATAAATAACTAAAACGAAGAAATACTATTAAAGAATAATAACACTTTAAATAATTAATACCTGAATTTATTTAAGGACTTTGTAATTATTTAAAAAGATAGCTGCCAATGATATGAGGAAAATTAGTTGAGCAAGATATTGCTAATTTTGAATTTGAATTGTAAGATCAACAAAAATGACAGAAAATACAGGTCCCAATGGCCGAGTTGATTAAGGCGCTGGATCCCGGCAAGACAAGAGATCCTGGGTTTGAGTCCCAGTTGCGACCGTCACCTTTTATTTTTTAAATTTTTCCGTGTCTTGTTCTATCTCGTTTTTTGTTTAGATTCACTAGAATTTTTCAGTGATATATTATTTTGATAGTATTATATATTACATTGAAGGTTATAATCTTCAAGAGTTGTTAAAATTTTATTTCAATAAAATAATAGACATAAGAAATAAAAATGTAAGGTTAATCCTGAAACTAAATGAAAAAATAAAAGAAATATATTAAAGATAAATGAAACAATTTAACTTTCTTTGAACCACTTTTATATTTGAGTACATCCGACCGGTTTCAGTACGACCGTTCCTTCTTCAGGGCAAATGTATACTGAAGAAGGAACGGTCGTTCTGAAACCGGTCGGATTTACTCAAATATAAAAGTTGTTCAAACAAAGTTAAATTGTTTCACATATCTATAATGGATACCTAACCACAAATTTATAGCAACATTCAAAAGTGAAATATATTAAAATGGAGAAAGGAAAGATGAAATAAAATAGATAATAATATAAGATCGAGGATAATGTTCTATGGATTTTTTTAAAAATAATATGATGTTACTAAAAATTATGGTTGGCTCAAATTATTTACTCTTTAGGTTATTTTTAACCTGACAGATTAACAAATTACAATATTGACCGGGAAAATATTGAAAAATCAAAATTTCTTAACTTTTCTGTGTACTGAAAATGATTTGACTAATAAATGACTAAACTAAGAAATCCAACAACCAATAAATAAAAACAAGTCCGAATAAAATGTGACGTTAAATCATCTGCTTTTAGAAAGTTGTTACAACTAACTTCTGAACGCCGCACAGTGAGGCAAGAGTGCTTGATAACACCCTTAGTTCATAGGGCGTTTTACGGTAAAAATTCGAATGTGGCATGGAAGGTTATGAAAACAATTTTTTTTAATTACATTATATATTTAAACTTTAATATATATTATACACAATTTAGTAACTTTTTACATATTTTAACTAGGTACCAAAAATATTTTTAAATTTCTTTATCTGGAAAGTTTGAGTCGTCACCGCGTGTGGTTAGCTTTTTTGGCAGGTTTTTTTTTGCTTGTTATGAGAGGTTCTGATTACAGCAACAACAAATTGAACACACAAGCATTTGAATTTTCTAGGCTACATTTTCGAGAATGATAATGCCTGATTTTTTTTTTAATCCTTTTTTCGTGTTTCTTGCGTCACGTATGTCAATTAACCTATTAGCAATAATGCTATTTTTATGATTTCTGGTATGTGGATAAAAAAAACTTGTGCTGTGTGGGGGCATGACGTACCACGGGTACTTTGCACAAAATATTTAGCTGTGTCTAGTGCAAACCTTCGGTATTTTTCCATATTCCATATCAAATTCATGTCTACATGTATTACAATCTCCCTTATTGTATATGAGAAATAGGCTCTGCAAGGGGTTAGAAAGAGAAAAACCAGGTTTTATATATTGAAATCTTAAAGTTAACTACAGAAGAATTAATAGGTATCACTAATTTTAGTTAGAAAAAACTCAAGGTGAGCCATTTTTAATACTTTGTTACGTTTGCATTAAAAAAATGTTTAAAAAATTATTTGTACTCTTCTAAAAATAATTTGGAATCATATTTTATCACCTTTCAAAAACAGTTTTTCGTTTTTGAATATATATTCAGAAATGATTCGTTAATTATTATAGCTACTGGTCTTGAAAATGTTCAAATAGAAACCAGGAGGTACCCGAAGCTAAGTATATCAATAAGTGAATCTGAATTTTTTAGAAATCAATATCACATTTTTGTATTTAATTGATGTTTTCTTTTAATCATCAATTCAATTAATGGTGTTAAAAATATGACGTTAAAAAATAAGTTAAATACTTGAAAATGACGGATCCATAATCACTTTTGGGGTTTGTATCAGGTATCTTCCGAAATAAATATAAGGAGTTGCGCTGGCACTCATAATAAGGGTATTGACTTCACGTGCGATCCACATCGACTGAGGGCTATTACAGGCTTGGGTCAATCGTTTCTACCTGCTATTAAATTATGCTTCAACTAAAGGGGTATTTTCTAACAAATAAAGCGACTTTTTAAGATTGAATTTTTTTGTTTGTTTATTGTATCGAAATAAGGTGTTTGGGCCCACTGTGCGCCGTTTAATGTTATTGTCAAAATATTCAGTTGGATCTTAGTGCTTTTTTAGCTATATACTATATTTTTTTGCTTCAAGCTATCTTCGTGTTGTCATATTCTTAACAGATCGCCCTCCACCACCCTCCATTTTTTCTCGTCTGATACTTAAATTACTGCATTTTCATTGGATTGTGGCTGGGAGACGTACTGTATACAATTGGGAGAACTTCAAACGCAATAAAGACTCTCTTCGGTACTACTTTTAAAATATGCTAGAAACCGCATAACTTGGATACAAAAAAGAAACGTAAAGGTTCTTCAGGAAAAACGTGAAAGATGGATTCGTTATTATGGCCTTAATATTTACATTTTTCTGGAAGAGCTGGGCACTCGAAACAAGATGTCAATCGTTAAACTAAAAACTCTATCACGCTGTTATATATTTGTATTTATTCAGTATGTGCAATAAGCCATTAAAAAAATTAAGGCAACAAAGCAATCATACATTTAATTTCATTCCATATTCCTGCCATGACAGTTACAGAACCAGTAAAATCCCAGAAACATTTAACATCATCTTTAAGGAATCCACAATATCGTTACCGAAGAATCCAACATATCCAGGAATCCAAACCAAAGTTACGGGTTTTCCAGAGCTTTGAATGGAAGCCATCAGCATTCAAATAAGGCGTACAAAGTTTCCCGTCAAATGTTACTTCAAAAATTTATCTTCAGAGGCATTGGGGATTAGAGAGTTTTTAAATAAAATTTGAATGGGGGGAGGGTTTATATGACGGTTTGAGAAGGGGACATACTGACTCTTCTGGACTGAAAGTTCAAGACCATTAAAAGTGAGCTAAGTGCAAAGGGCATCAACAGCTTCAGATATTTGGTGGCGTGTGGGTTTTTTTTGATGATATGAAAAAGCTATGTCATCTGCGAACTCAATAACTTGTACTTGATGGGGAATGGTGATAAGCATAACGTACGTGTGTATACATTGTACAATAATCGCCTTGACGACCCTTCCAAATAGATCTAATTTGAGGAGCAATATCCGGTAGCCCAATGAAATTTTTTCTATCAAGAAATAGATTAATAATAGATTGGACAAACATCATTAGACCAAGGCCTAAAAGTTTTTTTTTCAGATTGGGATGGAAACATTGTTAAAGGCACCTTTTATCTTTACGAAGACTGCAAGATATACTTCCTTGTTACAAATGGATAAATTAAAATCAGTGCTGATGATGGCAAGGTTTAGTAGATTTTTTTTCCTAAATCCATATTGAGATATAAAAATCTAAACGGTTTTTAATTAATTCTTCATAAAGTTTCTTGGGGATTGGCCTATAGTTGGATCCAGAATAGGGTGATTTGTTCGATTTTAGATTTGAGTTATTAATTAAGAACTCCCGGTCATCAAGCGTTATGTCAGTATGCAATGTTTTAATTAAGATACTTAAGAAGTGGTCTAGAACATTATCATTTCTTTAGTTTTGATTAGGCTGTAATGTACACAATCTCTGCCTGACTGAGTCCTTGACTGTTTTTTAGCTAAATTAAAGTGAACGGATAGTCTGGTCAATGATTAGACAAAGGAGTTCTCTAGACTAGATGGTAATAGTTTCATCTAAGTTAGTTAAAAAACAGGGTAATTTTATCCAAAACTTATTTCACCAAATATTTATACTATCGACTTGTTATTGGTCTCATTAGGTTCAGCACTAATAAAAACTTAACAGATGCTAGGTCACTCTACCCGGTTTGTAAACATGCATTTTTCAAAATCTCCGCCACCCCCTCCCCAACAGTGGGGTTTTCCACTACTTTATTTTGGATGGACTCTGCTGACCTTCATTTCTACTGCGCTAAAGAATGTATGAACAAAGTTTCATGAAAGCACGAACATTGTCATTTATTTGGTGCATTTTACCACCTTTACTTATCTGTATCCAGAGCACAATGATCTTTTCTTATACTTTTTGGTGGTGGTACTTTGGCAAATTGTGAAAATGAAACATCCTATGTGTCCGACAAAACTTAAGCGATAGGCAGCTTACTCTAAGGTCAGCAGATCGAGATGTTACTAATCGTTTAATCGAACTTTCTAGGTCAAATCGAGCCGTTTACTATGATCGATCTTTTCGTGTAACTGGCCCGCTCATTTGGAACAAACTTCCCTCAGCTCTTACTAATATCCAGAACTTGGCTGAATTCAAAAGAGCTTTAAAAACAAACTTATTTAAAAAATCATACTTTTCATGAATTTTAACTCCTTTTCAATCTACTATAATAAGCCATGTTCCTCAAGTTTCTGGTAATTGTTTGGTTTCGATTACCTCCTTACTATAGTTTTATGTGCACTCTGAATTTGTATTATTTCTAAATGTTAACTGCCTCCTGTTCTATATAATTTAGTTTAAATGATTCTTGTTGAATGGCACCGTGATGGTTTATCATTATATATTGTCCTGTGCCAAAACAGCACTCACTATTGTTGTTAATATTGTTCTTTAGGAATTGCTTTGTATATTTTTGTATATTCGTTATTTCACATTATTTAATTAATTTTTTAAGGACTCGTAAGGAACACTGTAGGTTAATTTTAAGTTTATTATAATTAAGCGCACTTGAAGTGAAACATCACAAAACTGCGCTATATAAATACTACGTTATTATTATTATTATTATTATCCGCTTAAAAGCTTAGACTCAACGGTATTTTCTTGACCTTGAAATAAACCGTTTAAACTGTAATGATCCACCGAAAACATTATTATTTTTCTTCGTTTTGTAAAAACAAAACGAGTTGTTGTAAGTGAATCATTAACTTTCTGAGTAAATTGTTAGGATCACTGATCTTCGAAGTAGAGATTCTAGGAAAAATAATATAATAATACATTTTGTTTCGTTTCCTTACATATTGCGCGTCGCCACCAATCTTTGTTGAATTCTAGAAATGTCCAAACTAATTTGGCAGTGGATATGGGTACCGCCGTCCCGGGAATCATTTATTTGATAACCAACCCCTCTGTTGTAGGTCACCCGAAGTAGTTCACAGCGTTTGGTGACAGCAGGGTTCTAGCTACTGCGTGGCGGGCCTGGTTAGGAGAGACTGGTTGAGGGAGGACATTTATTTGGCCTCTCCAACATAACCTTCTCTACCTCACCGCCTTAAACCGCATCGGGAGAGATGGATTCATACGTTCGTCACTCGTGGACCCTAGATTTCTACCTACCCGAAATATCTTTTTGCTTCCCGAATTTTCCTCTCCTTCTTTTCCTTTAAAAGACCCTCCACACAGTACCTCAAAGATTACAAAGGCTCTGAGGGAAATTATTTTCCTCGGGGCCTCCTGTGTGGAGCTGTTGTAAAAGACAGCTTTTGTAACCAACCAAACAGTTGCTGTAGCCCTAATCTTAAATCCTGTAATTTTTGTTGACTCTTTTATTATTAGCATTGATTTAACTGTTGCCATAGGTATGAAACAATCTATAAATGCTACCTAACTCAGGTCACGAGAGTATGTGCTCAAATTTAAATAAGACGTGTTTTATTAAATATTTTCATAACTGTCGTTCATCATCATTCGTATTCACATAAAACATCTCTCTTTTAAACGACCTTCCCAATATTTGCCTTTTTTAACGATAATAACTGAGCTTCAGAGGAAAAATTCGTGGTAGTTCGTAACCTACTCCAATCATTCTTCTAACCGGTTATAAAATGCAAAATGGAATTACATAGACGTGAATATCAGGTGCCGAATTTAATGTTTCAAAGACGCAATCATGTCTGATTACATCTAAAAGCGGTCGGAGTGACAATCTAGTTTCCTTCAACGGAAAGAATCTTCCGAACAGGCCTTCGATTGATATGCTTAATGTAACTCTAAGTGACCAGTTCAGACAAGCGGCTCTATCGAAGCCATAGTCAAGTTAGCCTCTCAGAAATTTAGCGTACTGTACAGGGCCCGCACATATGCGCATACTCACCCTGTACAAATCGCAAGTGCGTCTCACAGTTGAATTTGGCAGCCACCTCTGGTCTAGAGTCCCAATTTTCCTGAAAAAAACCCTTGACTCTTGATTGCAATCTTTAGAGCACAGGCGTCAGGTAGATATGCTGTCCTTGTTCTACCGGTATTAGAATGGAAGATGCTCCGAGGAACTAGCGTCATTAATTTATCAGCAGCAGTGCATAGTGGTGAAACGTGCCCAACGTATCTATACGGTTGACATTATTTGTCACATGAGATCGGGTCGCCTCTACGACTTGCTCTTGATTTCAAGAGCTCGGCTGTGGAATGATTTGCCGGTCTCTATTTTTCCTCCCTCCTAAAACATTGGTCTCCTACCTCTCCTCAAAAGCCCTCCACATAACAACTCCAAAGATGACATTGGCCCCGAGGGAAATTATTCTCCCCAGAGCCTCTTTCGTGGAGGTAATTCTCCAAATAAATTGCAGAATAATATTGGTTGGTGAAATTTATGCCGATGTGGTGTCATTCTGAGAGATTGTTTTGCTTTATTTTAGTGAAACATGATACGAGGTTAGTAATCCATTACTTGGTGGCGTTTGGATGACATTGACACAGTCCTGGTTGTAGGTGAGCTATGGCCTTTGTTCTGCGTCAAGAAGGTCGTTTCCCACTGCGCTGTGCAAATATTGACATCTTTCAGACGTCTCATGATAAATGTGGGAACGAACGTTGGTACTGCCTTAGACAATCTAATACCACATAAACGTATTTGAACGATTTTGCCTAATACTACACAACAATGAAAGAAACGAATTAATACCGGCATTCTTTTTTGATACCTTTGCTAGTTTCTAGACATCTGAATAAAACTCTCATATCTTTATTATAACTAACTAAAACCATCATTTATTAGCAGGGATAAGCAGAGAGAATGAACTCTATCTTGCACACACTCCTCGCTTCATTCACATTCATTGTCTCTTACACACCCTTTTTCATACTGGGTTCGACTACTACTACCTAGCATTCATTGTACCATTCATTCTATTGTTCATTCACATTCGCGTCATATGTACCTAGTCGTAATTCTCCTTACACTCCTTTTATCGTTTATCCTCTCTAGCCAAAACCATCAATCTTATCAATTCTGCTTAAATCAGTTTTACATACTTTGCGAATCTCCGCATTTTTTATACTTTCATGTATGGTTTTACCACACGCAAGCCTCAGGGATATCAGTTCTACAGTGTTCATTCTGATTTCATCCTTCCTCCGCTAGTTCAATTCTTCGCCACTGTAAATCAGGGTAGGTATCAGCTCTCCATTGCGGACTGGTAGCTTTGCTTCTTTGAAGATTCCTTTTCTTAGCGCTTACCATGTTTCTTTTTTCTTAGCACTTACCGTGTTAGTTCTCCATTAATGGATTTTCCTGCTTCTTTCAAGATCTCTATCAGCCTTTTCATCTCTCGTGAACATTCTTTCCAAGTTTACAAACTCAACCTTTACCTTTCCAAAGTATTCATCATTCAGAACTTACTTTACAAAATGAGAAATCCGTTTAATAGATTATGTAATCTAAATGAATGGATTGCAATCTCTAGGATATAGAGTCAAGTGAATGGTATTCGTTCTTCCTGTATTTCTTTGGATGGTGATCCGAAAAACTGGAAACGTCATTATTCTGAAGCACGCCTGTAGATAGATACGAGTAGGTACTCAAAACTAGTGTACCGAATATTTGAGTATAGCTTTTATTTTTCCTCTCTCTTACAATACGGACTTCTTTAACTCCTTCCTCTTCTAAAATAGCTTCCGCACAACAACCTCAGAATTCGTGGTTCTGTCACACATTTGAATAAAAGCACTTTCACTTTTCGAAGTTATTCTTCAGAAGTATGTGTGATCTTTACCGATTTCAAAGAAAACTATTGTCGCTAATTTGCATAAAAGGTTTTTCGACTTCTAAGTCACAACTTGAGAGGCGGGTATGGGCACCGCCGCCGGAGGAACTATTTATTGGATAATAACCGCAAGTGCTTCGTTACGTTTGGTTACGTGGTAGGGGTGCTCGGGTTCATAGGGTAAGGTTTATTGGGTCTGTCCGGATACGTCTGCCCAACTGCGTGTCAGGTCTGATCGATAGAGACTAGTTAAAGTAGGCCATTTGACTTCTACAGCCGGCCTCATCACATTGCATCGTAGTAGGATTAATACGCCTGCCAATCCTGGACACAATGACCCCCAGATTCTTATCCACCCTTCAAAATTTTTCCATTACCAAAACCTTCCTCTTTATTTTCTTAAAGATCCTCCACACAACATTTCCTAAGATGACGTAGGCCCTGATGGAAATTATTTTCCTCGGGGCCTCTTGTGTGTTGCTAATGTAAAAAAATGGGCAAAATTAAAGACTTATCTGCACATGAAAGAATTTTCATATTTGAAAATGATTGATCACTTGCAGAATGCAGAAGTGAAGAGAATACTGAATTTATTTCTGTCACACGGACATGTTCACAATACACTAATACCAGTTTACTACTTCGATGGATAAAAGGTTTTTTTCTGAGAACATTAGATATTTGATACTTTAACGAACATAATATGGATTTGAAATAGCGAAAAACAAATTAAAGCATCGGCCAAAGCTAGTTGAAAATTTAAATATCTTTTATTACAGGTCTGCTTCTAATCAATATGTTAATGAAATAAAAATGTTATTTACACTGCCGATAGCTATACGCATTCTCATTGGGACTGCCCGGTGGTCTATGGAATACTTTCTCTGGCTTTTTTTTTTTTTTAATATATTTTATTTTATTTCCGCTACTATAGTAATTACTTACATTATAACATAATCATATAACTGTTTTTTCCTCATTACTTATTTTATTCACAGAAGGTTTCTTCGACTGGTCATAGCCGTTATTTTTATTTTTCTTTTTCTTTTACTAACACTATTATCTCTTTTTGATGTTACCTATTTCAGAAGAATTATTCCACGGGCTGCTACTTCTATTTATCTTTTGTATAATGTTAATGTAAGTACTTGCATACTGCTTACTAACCCCGTATGCATGGACATTGGAGGGTCTAGAGTCGTTCAAATAAATGTAGCTTCGTTCAAAAAAAAGTAGAGTCTTGACGTGTGCGGTGAAGGAGGAAACCATATGTTTCCTTATAACGCCGTTGGGAAAGTGGTGGGTCCCCTCCAATGCCTTCGAGCTGTTTATGTAAAACATGGAATAATTAAAAAAAAATGATAACGCAATATGCGAAAGTTTAACTATGTAGTACGAGTGTTCAAGACTTCCTCAGTGTGCACATTTATGTTTGTGGGCAATTAACCAATTATATTTTTTTTAAATCTCTCAACTTGTGAAAATTGCGTACACTTTTCTCATGCAGCAAATAATACTTTAAACGTAATTGTTAATAGTATAAATATTGTCGTTATCACAGCAATGATATTTTTTGTTGTTGTTTTATTTGTCTAACATGGAAAAGGTCGCACAACGGATTGAGGTTACCAACGTATACAAACGTAATATTTTGTTCATATGTAAATCTTTCAAGAGAACAACTGTCCAGTTCCTCGCGAAACATCACTAAGAAATTGCATTTTACGTAGCTTAAAATGGGGACAACAAGTGAACGCTTTGATTATAAGACAAGATTTAATAGTTAGTTTAGATTAACAAAGGTACACCCCGTTCTTTTATTATATTTAAAAAATATATCTTTTTTCTGGTTCACTGTAAAATATTCTTTTCCAAAGTAGAATGAAAATTTTTGTAACACGCCATATTATGCAATTAATTCCTCCGAGTACTGTCTTAATAAATAAATAACGTCAACAGCAATAATCTAAAATATTTTGGGGCATATAATTGCATCGTTTGATTGGTATGACGTGGATGAAA
Organism: Limnephilus rhombicus; assembly: GCA_929108145.2. Classification (NCBI taxonomy): domain Eukaryota; kingdom Metazoa; phylum Arthropoda; class Insecta; order Trichoptera; family Limnephilidae; genus Limnephilus; species Limnephilus rhombicus. Next base: position 22,939,912 of record OV815295.1, on the reverse strand, counting down.
TTTATTATTATTATAATAATTTATTATATTATGACCATAACCTCAGAGAGACACTTCATAATTATTATCAAATATCAACACAAACAAACTACTCAAAACCGTACCGTAACACGTTTTCTACAATTCCATGACAGTTGATCTCCGACAGTTGGCCCTCCGACAGTTAGCCCACCGAAATATGATTCCCCGGACAGTTGAACCCCCGGAATTAAGATCCCCAGGATCCCTCCGACTCTTGACTGATCCCTCTGACCGGTGATCTCTTAGATATTTGATCCGAAAAGATTTCTGCTGCACGCACACATTGTTGATTGATAAAGAAATAATTAAGAGAGGAAATACAGTCGCATAAATTAAGTCGATACAATAAAACAAGTCCATTGCTATTATTTGTTTTAAAAGGACCTATTTTTACTAAAGTTTGTAATTTTGAGATAATGTGCAACTTAGTTTTAAAAATACGCTTTACTTGCGAACACTAGAAAATTCATATCAATAATAAACAGATTCCGCCATGATATTCGCCTAAACTCCCACGAGCCAACCAAGAAATTTGCTGGTGTATTTTATATTCCTACCTATAGTGATGATGTAGGTGTTTTCAGTATTCAGAAAAAGAAAGCTTTGAAATCCACACAGTGCACGGTGATAACCAGCAGCCACCTCGTGAACAATATATTGTGGAGAAAAGAGGGCGTTCTGTGCCAAAATGAAGGAAAATTTAAAAGGCCATAAGAACTAGTGTCCGACCGAAACAGGACTTTCCACCTAAACCGAATCTTCGGTGTCTGTCTCAGGTCGGCCGAAACCGAAACCGAACCTTTTTTAGAAATGTTAAAAATCGATTGTTTACTGTTATTTGTCTTATTTTTACACTTATTCGGACAGTTAAAACGTGTTAAAATAAATAAATAAAAAAACAATAATTGAAGTATGTGAAAATATGATATATTTTTATATTACTTCTATAAAACAAACAAAATTTATGAAAAAATATAAACATGTTAACTAATTAAATATTCTTATGTATGATACTCATTTATGTACCTCTACGCCTGTCTCAACACAGGTATACCCTAGTGAGACAGGCATCGAATAATGTAATTCAAACATACCTTATGTAGATAAATAAATAAATAAAAACTTCTTGGAACAAAAAATTGTCAATAATCAACACTTCATTACCATCATCATTACATAGTATAAAATGAAGTCGCTCAAAATGTATGTGCGCATAAATCTTTTAAACTACGCAACGGATTTTCATGCGGTTTTCACCAATAGATAGAGTGATTCAAGAGGAAGGTTTATATGTATAAAACATGCTTATTATAGTAGAGAAAAGCCGAGAAATTTAAATATTCAATTCAGGCAGCGGGCAGATGGCAAGCGGGTGGTATGGATTTTATAAAGGTTGCAGCAACGTGTGGCCGGGTCTGCTAGTAAATTATAATGGAAGGAACTCATTAATTGAGAATTTTAATTTCTATTGCGTTTTCTAGTAATTCCGTGAACAGTAAGTAATCTCGCGTCCAAAAAAGGATTTTCTTATTAAAAAAATCAAAACAAATTTTTTTCTTACTTTAACAATTTATCACATAAAATATATATATATTTTTTTATTATTTCACCTAGGCAGTTACACAATTTGTTCAAAGAAATGTCACTATTTCAATTACAATCTTTTTTCAATCTTTCTTCAGACAGTAGGTACCATAGTATTGAAAGATTAGTCAAAGTTAGCCACTTATTCAAAGTTGGCCACCTATTTAAATGCAGTTCACCCTAAAAAGATTGCTAATCAAAGTTAGCCACCTATTCACCATCTAGTTAACGTTAGCCATCTAGTCAAAGTTAGCCATCTAGTAGAAGATAGCCACCTAGTCGAAGAAAGCCATCTACATAGTTAAATATAGTCAAATATTTTAATTTGCCACCTAGTCAAAGTTAGCCACCTAATCAAAGTTAATTTAAGCCACCTATTTAAAATTAACCACCCGGTAATTTTTTTTTAAATAGCAGATATCATAGACATCAATATTACTAGACGAGAACGGATAGATGAGGGGGCAGATATCAACTATAGCGGGAAGCAGATGGGCAAGATGAATTTGATGATATGTGATTCGCCAATCAATCAATCTGACAGTACATAGGCATCTCGCAATAAAATATCACCCTTTAGTTCTTAAAAGTAAAATCTGCTTTGTAACAAATAGACCTCTTTACATGGGAGCGCGAATTGCTCGCCACGTTATGAACTAATTTGCGAAGTTCAAATACGGCAAAGTAAAGTTCGTCTGTTTTCAGAGTCGAATATTTTGTTGCCGTAGACACTTTTACAAATGTTTCATAATTTATTGATGTGAGCTCGACTTTGGCTCGCACAAGAATGATGACGTCACATTTTCAGCCGGTTCCAATGGAACCGGTGTGGGGAGGGGGAAATAATATGCTTTTATTACTTAGGGTAGGTCTAGTAATATTCATATTATGTCTATGCAGTTCACCCTAAAAAAGTTTGCCACCTATTCGCTACGTAGTTAACGTTAGCCATCTATTCAAAGTTAGCTATTTAGACGAAGTACGAATTGCTTAAAAATGTAGTTGACCCAGCAGATATTCGATACTTTTCGAAACGAAACAATCTAGATTTAGATAATAGCTATTACAATAATAAAAATTCAATTTCCTTTTACTACTATTAACTTATTATCTTTTTTTTTTGTTTCGTGTACATTCATATCCACCTTCTTTTTCTTTTTTTCCTTTCAAATACTTTGTACATGTATGTGTAATTACCCTTATGGAATGTGTGGGATTGCACTCTCCTCCCCACATACTGGAATAAACACTTATTTATTTATTTATTTTTATTTATTTATTTAGTTACATGACACAGTATTCGTAGGCTGTGAAAAGCTTCAGAACATTTGTAGATAAGATTTAACACTAAAATATTTAAAAAAAATAAGATCCACATTCGCACCAAAGCGGAAAAAAGACTGATTTATGGTTTAGGTACTTGGATAAATAGGAATGTGGGTAACGTTTTTAATTTAAACTTTTTTTTGCTACTTTCGGAAGAGATGCCGCAAATATCCGTAGTCCAGGGGGTAAGACTCTTGACTCACAATCCGGAGGTCGCGGGTTCGAACCCGGCATGCGCAAATAAATTTTATTTGATTAATTTGTGTTATTTCACAATTAATTCATTTAAAATAATATATAGTATATTTGCGGCATGTTCCAGAGTGGAAGATACTATCAGTATCGCCCTGGTGTAAGACCACCATTCAGAATTGAAACGTTACTTGAAAATGGCTTTAGCCGTGTTTGGTGACCAGATCTGAATAGCCAGGTACTTCCCAACCTTCCTCTTCCCTACCTCCTTCCCCTCCCCACTACCTTCAGCCTCACAACATACCCAATTGGGGATGCCATAGTCTCACTGGCTCCAGACGGGAGCAGTTGAGATTATTGTGCGGCATTCACTGTAAAAAAAAAAGAAAAAAGAAGAGTTTTGTATTTTCCTCGGAATTCCATTATTCGTTATGTTCAGTTCAAAAGCACGATCTCCGAATATATGTCTAGATCTTGGAGCTTTCCACCTTGGAAATAATTAAATTCAACAATCGTTTATTTTACTTTACTAACTCGTAAAGTAAAATAAACCATTGTTGTCCTTCAAGCTATTCTGAACTCCATGGTCGAACTACAGTCTTTTCGATATTCTTATGGCTTATGATGCGTTTATCTCAAGAGAAAATACTGTCAAAACTGCAATATTTTTACTTCATTTTGTTTATCTTCCAAAATGTTCGAATTTTCCTTAGAAAAATATTAAATATTATTTTCTATGTGAAATAAGGTCTGAGGATGCTATCTTTTCCCAACCAATAAAGCTATCATCTTTCTTGATGTTCAAGTACCTCGGTATAACGCAATTTACGTAGAAATCTTAAAATGAAATCTTTGAGACGATATTAAAAAATATTATGCGTGTTTTTCTGCACCGCAGTTCTAAAAATAAATAATATTCTCTCTTTTAAAATGGCAGATGCCTTCAGACTGGAACCGAAATCATTATTAAAAGTTCTTAAGGTTTACCCAGGTAAAACAATTCTTGGGTAAAACCATAGCATACTAAAGAATTGCACAGAAAAAATATATGTAAAGCGCACACCGAAAAAAACACAATCTTAACGAAGTCTTTCGCGTTGGTTTGAGTTGCTTTGTGTAGATAAGGGTGGAACAGGTAAACCTACATAGCACTATATACCTACAATATATATTAATACATTATTCCGATGGTACTCCTAGCAGGAAAACGGTGTACGGTGGGCAATTACGTTCTCTCAGCAGTTATACTTGCCGTCAGGAGTATGGCAAGGAAGATGTAGGTATGTCCCCTATTCTGTTTAATGTCTACCTTCATGGACGAGTTATCAAATCGCGTGATACCAGATTAGGCTTTCATATGAATAACTTACCCCTAAATCACGTAAGCTACGCCGTTGATCAAGGGGATGAGAATATTATTAAAAATCTGTGAAGAATACGCAAATGATCACATCATGATATACTTACTACCCAAGAAAAAGGAACTAATCGCAATCCACCTCAGAAAAAATCCTTAAAAGATGCTCCCCGTACAACAAAAACACATCTATAAATGTAAAATGTTTTGGGCACATCAACACTGAAGACCTTTCGGACGATGGTGAAATTGATGTTGTGGGCTCTATGCTAGTAGCTACTCAGCCCCCTACCTACTGGTCAGCTGCTGCTCTAGGAAATTCAAATATTTGAAGATTTTATGTTTTATTTGTTTTTCACTAGGTATAATTAGAGACACTGATTCATCGCATTAACGATATATTCGCGAATTAAAGCGATAAATAGTGTTTTTAGCGATAAAAACGTTAAAACGCGAAATACCAGCGATTTTTACAACAAAACTCAACAAAATGCGAACTTTTTTAGTAATGCGAGCAAAGGTACGAATTTCGGGTTTTTTAACCAAGCGCCTCGGCTGCCTAGTGCGCCCGAACGCTGAAAATGTATTAGAAGGGTTAAAATATCCATACGCTCATTTGCTTTGGGAGGACTTGGTGTCCCTAAGCCTTTCTTTACAAAAATTGAGTGATGGTGTTTTCCCTGCCAATACCTTAAAGGCTGTGCAGGAGGTAAAGAACCGGGTTGTCTTAACCCAAATAAAAACTCAAATAAGAGAGAGTTGTCAGAAGAGTTCTGTGAAACTGGCATCTCATATGCTGAACCGTCAAAACAATAGCACTAATCAATTTCTTGAGCATGCAGGTAAAATGTTCAATCCTGCAATTGTAGGTCAGAATGTCCAGCGATCAGACGCTATTCTTTTAGCAAGTAAAAGTAGGCTTGCTCCAACGTTTAAATCTGTTGATGACACTAAATTCCTGGAAGGTAACAGGCATTTTCAAAGACAGCTTGTAGAGCAAGTGAGGGGTGGTGTCACTGTAGACATAATTCAGCTACTCTTAGCTGTAAAAATTGTTCACAGAGAATTTGCTGAGGTAGCTCTGATGACTGTGTGGGCCCCTGTGAATAGTGTTGACGCAGAAAGATTTTTTAGTTGCTATAATCTTGTATTGACAAATCATAGAACGAACATGACACACTCTACTGTAGAAACATGTGCCATGTTGAGTTTCAACCAATATTAAAATAACCACGTTTCAAGTAATTTTGCCAATTTAATTGTTTTTCCCCTCTTGCCGACTCCCATTACTTGACGTTATCCTATTTAGCTATAAACGCTATGAAAATGCAAAATTAAAGCTATAAAAGTTACTAGCTTTTTTCAATAATTAATGCTACCTTTCTTAAAAATTAAAGCTATGAACCAGTGTCTCTAGGTATAATTAATCTGTCTAAAAAGTTGTTTGTTTTTGTATGGACATGAAAATTAAATGTTTTGATTAAACACTACATTGGTGACCCCGACGTGATTTTAAGGACTTTAAAAGATGAAGAGTGCTCTAACGAGAATGTGAGTGAGCCGAGTGAATCACCACAAGGGAAACAGCAGGAGATCAACCGTGTTGCTGTCCGAATTCCTCCCTTCTGCCCAGACGACCCAGAGATGTGGTTTTGCATGGCGGAGAGAAGTTTCGAGGCCACCGGCATCAATACAGACAAGACCAAGTTCGGGTACATCCTGGGAGCATTAGATCCTAGATACGCCGCAGAGGTGCGGGAGATCATTGTGAACCCACCAGCTGAAGGAGCATATCAAAAGTTGAAAACCGAGCTGGTACGCCGTCTTAGTTCTACACAGGAGCAGAAAATCCGCCGACTGCTAGAACATGAAGAGATGGGGGACCGCAAGCCATCACAATTCCTACGGCACTTACGGACACTGGCAGAAGTTGCAGTTCCGGATGATGTTTTAGAACCCTCTGGATGAGCCGCCTACCGCACACTATGTAGGTGGTCCTAGCAACGCAGAAGGACGTCGCCCTGGACAAAGTGGCAGACCTTGCTGACGTCATAGCTGAAGCCACAGGCAGACCAACCATTGCAGAGTTACCAGTAGCAAACTCTGTCGAATCCTACCTGGATACGAAGATACAACAGCTGACAGTGACAATTCGCCAAGAAATTAACGACTTGAGAGCTGTCTTGCATAACGAAATATCTGCGGTCCGTCAGCGAGACTACAATCCTGGTCGACGGGTCCGCTCCTCCAGCCGCTCCCGAGATCCCCCACGACGACATTTAACGAGCCAGAGCAGAGACCAGCGTGACGGCATGTGCTGGACACATAGGCGTTTTGGAGCAGCTGCGTGGAATTGTAGAGACCCAATAAAGTGTACGTACCACTCGGGAAACGACCAGGGTGCACTCTGATAGCGGCCAGTAGTGTAAGCCCAATATCCAGTCGCCTTTTCATCACAGATATTAGTTGACGTAAAAAATAAACGTCTGCTGGATCAGACTACACACCTGTCAGTTCTGGGGAAATCAATTCGATCAAGACGGTAACGGGAACGTCAATTTATCACAACCTTCTGCAACAATTTCCAGACCTAACTCGACCGGATGGGGCAATGAGGGAACCTCGGCATGCAACCAAACATCATATACCGACCCGACTACTACTGGTCCTCCAGTGGTTGCACGACCTAGACGCCTAGCACCTGATAGGTTTAGGGCGGCAAAGAAAGAGTTTGAGAATATGGTTCGCATGGGAATTGTCAAACCCTCTGAAAGCTGTTATAGAGCTGGCGATTATAGAGCCTTGAACGCTCGGACAATCCCTGATCGTTACCCAGTACGTCATATTCAAGATTTCGCGCAATCGCTTGGAGGTAGAAACATTTTTACAACCATCTACCTGGTACGAGCCTATAACCAAATCCCTATCGCCAAAGAAGACATCCTAAAGACAGCCATGACCACACCATTTGGCCTGTTTGAATTCAAATTTATGTCATTTGGCTTGCGCAATGCGGCACAAACGTTTCAACGCTTCATAGATGAAGTATTGCAAGGTTTAGATTTTTGTTATGCATACATTGATGATATTCTCATTGCGTCAAAATCCGAAGAAGAGCATCACCAACATCTTAAGCTGCTATTTAACCGACTACAAGAATATGGAGTAATGGTTAATATGACCAAATGCCACTTTGGAAAGCCAGAAGTTAAGTTCTTCGGGTATATGGTATCAAACAAAGGTACGAGTCCCCTGCCGGAGAAGGTGGAAGCTAAACGAGGATACAGCCGACCCCAAACAATAAAATACTTCCGACGATTCTAAGGCACATTGAACTTCTATAGGAGGTTTGTGTCCAAAGCAGCAGAAACACAAGCACCTTTAAACGCTCTTCTTCAAGGGAATATAAAGGGAAAGCAACTTATTTCGTGGACCCCAGAGTTGACAGGCGTTTTCGAGAATTGGAACGAGAGTTTGGCACAAGCGACATTGCTAGCCCACCCTGAGAGCGGCGCGCAGCTAGCTATCATCAGCGACGCCTCCGACACCACAGTGGGTGCAGCGTTACAGCAGTTAATTCATGGCGAATGGGAGCCTTTAGCCTTCTTTTCCAAGAAACTAAGTCCTGCCGAGCAGAAATATGGCGCGTACGACCGAGAGCTCCTTGCAATTTACCTGGCAGTCAAACATTTTCGACATATGGTGGAAGCAAGAACCTTTACGATCTACACCGATCATAAACCGATAACTTACGCTTTCCAGAAAAAATCGGACAAGTGTTCACCGCGACAATTTCGCCACTTGGATTTCATCAGCCAGTTCACAACTGACATACGCCACATATTGGGTAAAGATAATGTGATAGCAGATGCTTTATCTAGGGTGGAGGCCGTAGAAAAACCAATGGATTTTGAAGCCCTCGCATCCGATCAAGAAGACGACGATGAGCTACGAGAGTACCTACAAAAAGGATCTGTTTTAGAAATCAAAAAAGTACATATCCCTGGTAGTAACGTAGCTGTATATTGTGAAATGTCGACCCCCGTTGCTAGACCTTTCGTCAAAAAGCAATTTAGAAAGAAGGCTTTCGATGCAGTTCACCGCCTATCTCACCCAGGAATCAAGGCGACGGAAAAACTCGTAGCACAGCGCTACCTTTGGCCATCCATCAAAGCTGATTGCAGAGAGTGGGCGCGCAGTTGTATACAGTGCCAACGCAATAAAATAACTCGCCACGTGAGCACCCCAATAGGAACATTTCCTCTAACATCTGCTAGATTTGAACATGTTCATATCGACATAATTATCATGCCAGTATCAGAGGGTTGCAGATACTGTTTGACGTGTGTAGATTGTTTTTCAAGATGGCCAGAAGTTTTCGCCATGGAAAACCAGGAAGCAGAAACGGTAGCTAGAACCTTCTACGGTGGATGGATTACCCGTTTTGGTACACCTCTGCATGTCACTACAGACCAGGGCCGACAATTTGAATCCCAAATATTCAAAGAGTTAAGCCACTTGACAGGGACAATGCACATAAGAACAACAGCATACCATCCACAAGCAAATGGAATGGTGGAACGGCTACATCGTCAGCTAAAAACAGCCATTAGATGTCATCAAAACGACCGATGGACCGAATCTCTCCCGACGGTATTGATGGGATTAAGAGCAGCATGGCGTGATGACCTGCAAGCCACGTCAGCTGAAATGGTTTACGGTGAAACACTGCGCCTACCAGGAGAATTTCTCAGCCAAAGAGTACAGACAAAAGAGGACGCCATTGGTTTCGTGACAAACCTACGTCAACACTTTAACAAAATTCGACCGACAATAATGAAACGTCACGGAGATAAGACGACTTTCATCTTTAAAGAATTAGCTACTACAACTCAGTGTTTGTATGAACAGACACAGTAAAGACAATTCTTCAACCACCTTACGAGGGACCATATCAAGTAATGCAGCGAAAAGAGAAAGATTACGTACTTAAAATAAAGGATAAGGACAAGACAATATCTATAGATCGTCTGAAACCGGCATATATTATAGAAGATGGAGTTTTCAACCAGCCGGAGACAGAGATAAATGACAATAATGTACCACCTGCAAGAACTACGGAAGAACATAAACGAGATCACATACATACGATATCCGGAAGAAGAGTGCATTTTCCGCAAAAATATAATATTTATAATTGATATAATTGTTTCTCAACTATTTATGTAGACATTTATTACATATTTGTAAATATATTATCGAGGAGACAGCAGGCCATTAGCAGGCTTTCCTGTATCGTGACTTCGTCACTGGGAGGGGGGTCTGTGGGCTTTATGCTAGTAGCTACTCAGCCCCCTACCTAGTGGTCAGCTGCTGCTCTAGGAAATTCAAATATTAGAAGATTTTATGTTTTATTTGTTTTTCACTAGGTATTAATTAATCTGTCAAGTTGTTTGTTTTTGTATGGACATGAAAATTAAATGTTTTGATTAAACACTACAATGTAAAGTAAACTTTCTAATATGCCCGAAGATTTTTCCAATGCGGCAATAATGAAAAAAAAAACAATATTCAATGCATCTTGTAATAGCCTTTATACATGTGAAACATGGCGTCACTACCGAATAATCTCGATAGAACGACTCCGGATCCAATATAATAACGCCTACAGAATTATATTTGTTTACAGAAGGTAGTAGGCAGGTACAGCAGCAACAATGTTTACGGAATTAGGACTGAATGGATTCGCCGGCCTGATGAGACACTGGACACAGGCCACCGCAGCCAAGATACGAACAACACGGTGGTGACTAAGTTATTTGATCGTAAAGAAAATGTCTTAATTTTAATGTATCATAAATAGTCTATAATTTAGATCTCACTTTACTATAGTAGTCTACGGACTCATCGGGTCACATGGTCTCGTTGCCGAGTTATGCCGAAGTTTACGAAGTCATTGGGGTTCAAGAGCTATCAGAACTAGCCTTAAGTCTGGAAGGACGTTTGTCTTTAATAGAAGTATTATTATAATTACAATACATCAGTTAACAGTCACCGTGATAAAAATAACCAAAGTCTTTCTATAAGCGAGCATATGTAAAATACAGGTCCCAGTACGCACAATATTCTCTGGAGAGAATAAAAGAGAGACTTTACAATAATGTTACACGACGAATTTCTGTATTTGAAATTTAAGACCCCGACAGGCTTTTTAATCACTAAACGTGTCCAAATCGCATTTCTTGAGTTTTTGTGTATTACGTGGGTTAAACCATCCCCAACAACATATCTGTTTGCAGTTTGGCATACTCTCTACCACTAAAACAATGTAGGTACAGTGGCGTGTGTTAATTTAAGTTAGCTTACTTAGTACTATTTGGTTAAAGCATTAACTCAAAGTGTCGACTCATGCGTCAGTCAGTAGTTACTTGGTTTACGATTTAAAGTTATTCAACCTCAAAATAACTGACTGAAGTTATATTTACACACCTCAGATATTATTTAACATTTCATCGTTAGCATTTACAATCCAAAACCAACAGTACATCATTTTTCCTACGAGTACCTATAGTATTATTTATCTAAGTCTTACATTTGCCGAAGTGAAAGTTATTTTTATAATTGAAATACTGTAAATAAATAAAAATAAATGTTGTACTAAGTTTTTTTTTACTTTGTCCAGTAGCATAACTTCAGGAATTCATTCTATATTAGTGTAGTGTATTAAGCAATGTCTCCCAACAGATGTCGATACTATAGGTAGTTGTCTATCAGTCACCAAGAACAGGACAGAGACAACATGAGAGAGACAACTGTTCCGAAGACAGCCGATCATATCCGATCAATTTGCAGATTGATACAGAGCATTCTTTAGAACGGACGTTAAAACCAATTAAATTATTTCTGTAAATAAGACTGTAATAATCACGACTTGTAATCTATATTTTAATAACGTTGGAAAAAACCTAGCAAAATCCATAAATTCGACCAATATATCAAAAACACAACATAGAACACAATGTCAAATAAATAAATTTGAGCCAGTCACAGAAGCCGACATTGACAGAACTATTTCGGAACTAAAAGGAGGTTCTGCCCCCGGCTTTGATAACATACATAGATGCTAAGACAATAAAAGCGATGAAAACATACTTAATTCTCCCAATAACACATATAATAAACCTAAGTCTAGCAAATGGCGAATTTCCCAATAATTACAAAAGAGCAATTATAACTCCCATTTATAAAACAGACTGTCCTAAAGACCCACAAAATTACCGCCCGATTTCCCTTCTATCAAATATATCAAAAATATATGAGAAAATTGTAAAAAAACAAATTTGGACATTCTTAGATGAAAATAAAATAATTAATGATAATCAATTCGGCTTCAAAAAAAATACAAGTACTCACGACGCGATAGCAAAAATAACCAACTATTTATATACGGCCATAGATTCCGATAAAAAATGTATCGGAATATTTACAGACTTGAACAAAAGCTTTCGACAGCATATCACATAAAAAAATAATAAATAAATTAAAATCTATAGGAATTAATGGGAAAGTATTAGCATGGATAGCTAGTTATTTACATGAAAGACCACAACAAGTAAAATTACTAAATCAAGTCAGCGATTCAAAATATAGCGATTTTTCAATACCCCAAGGTACAGTTTTGGGACCATTGTTATTTATTATATATGTCAATGATATATTCAATATTTCTAAATATGGAGACATTGTCTCCTACGCTGACGACACAGTCCTACTACTAAAACCAAACACCTGGTCTGAATTAAACAAAATGGCAAATACAGATATCAATGCACTAAAATTATGGTTTGATAAAAACCTGTTGACTTTAAATTCTAAAAAAACCTATTATTTGCCATTTTTCATTAAAAAACAAGAAACACCTAAAGAAATAAACTTAATAATCCACTCTGTGACAAATACAGAAAACCACAAATGTAATATATCATGTTCAAAAATAGAAAGCAAAACTGATATTAAGTACCTAGGCATAACAATAGACCAGCGTTTAAAATGGTCTCCACACATAAATATTCTGAACAACAGAATAAGGAAACTAACATAAATATATATTTAGATGTTTAAGAGATATTTTAAACGAAAAATTACTTAGAACCACATACTTCGTTTCTGTCAATCAATTTTACAATACGGCATTATAGGATGGGGCGGTACATATACAAATCAAACACAAACAATTTACATATCACAAAAACTAATAATAAAAACAATTTAAAAAAAACCCTACTCATATTCGTCAGAACTTTTATTCAAACAATTTAAAGTCAGAAAATTAAGTGCATTATACTTTTATCACTATCATGCAACATTACAAATTTATAAAGATAATATTCAAAATCAAGTTGCACCATTTAAAAATAACAGAAGTCTTAGACAAACATCAATACTTCCCACTCCAAAATGTAAAAAAAAAATTGGACAATTGAGTCATAAATATCTCGGAGCAAAATTTTTTAATTCATTACCAGAAAAAATTAGAAACATGAAAACCAATATAAAAAAATTTTAAAACTCACCTTAAAAATTATACTGAAAACTTCGTTTAAATGGTAAGTTAAATGTGATATAAATAAACTGAATGATATAAAAAAAGCAATACAATAACACCCCCCCATACACACAAGCCTTGCTTAATTATGGGGGTACATCAAATATATCTACTATGTTATTAATTACTGTATAAAATTTATTTGTAATTTAAAAAAAAAAAAAAAAAAAAAATTAACCGCGAAGTACTAATAGAGATCCTGAAATTCAGAATAAGGAACTCCAGTGAAAAATATTATGGCTTTAAAAAAATATGTTCATACAGACCAATGAACGCTGATTCTGAATATATAAGTTTCATAATATTAAACGCAGAGTTCTTAAAAAAATATAAAAAAGTGCATTTTTAAACCTCTCGTCAAAACACACTGAAAAGTTGGTATTACTGAATGGTTAGTGCTGACGTCACGCGTCACCAATCATTGTATTGAAACTTTGATTATGTAGGTATGACACAAGCCATCAGTATTAACAACATTTCATGTTATTCGTTAATTCATACTGTTTGTAGAGATTTAGTTGTTGTGTTGATTGAAACAACATTTAAGCCTTAATAATTCAGTATCAAAAATAGAAGTATCTCTATTAGTTCTATTATTTAAAATATTGAAAACTTTAAACTGTACGGAAAAATTGTATAATATGCCACATCATAATGCTATCACATAATGCACCTAGAGACGGGCAAAGCGGCTCAGTTGAACGAGAATGAAAAGATCCGGTTCAGTGAATCGGCTCAATTGAACGTCTGAATTAAGCTACGGACATACTTGCTCATTAGAAGCCAAAGAGCATGCTACCTAGTAGCAATAGGGTATTTTCACAGTTTTTTTTTATTATTGAAAAAAATTAAGTAAAAAATTACCATAATAACGGAATCTTTGTTTTATTTTACGACGACGAATAAATTTTCTATAATGTTTTAAAATACAACTTTTTAAAATGCCTCCAAAACGATGTTTTCGCGGCCTTGCCCAATGGCTCCGTGACGTCACCGCCGCCGAACATCTTATGGTCAGTTCGTAAGTTGCAGTTGGTCTTATTTATTTACTTCCAGTTTGCTCGAATTAAATCGTTGTGTTTGTCCTATATCTTCACACTTGCGAAACATATATAGTTTGGTACACATGTATACAAAATCTATAAGAAAAACCCAAAATGAGATGTTTAAACGACCCTTTCTAAAGTGATAAAAATGTCGACCGTATACAAATGTTGCGAGTGCGTTTAATATGTTTGACACCATTGACGAGGGGATCAATGACGCTAGTTCCACTGAGCATCATCTATTAAAATACCGGTAGAACAAGGACACCATTCCCACCTGAAGGCTTTGCGCTAAACATTGCAATCCGTTTGTTAAAGGGCGAAATTTATCGAACGGACCGTACGTTTCTGCATTGTGAATCAAGGGTTTTTCTAGTATTTTGGGGCTCTAGAACAAAGGTGGCTGCCAAATTCAACAGGCAGACTTGTGATTTGCACAGGGTCTGCAGTTGTGAACTATCTACTGTATCTGTGGGCTCTATAGTACAATACCCCCAGCTTCTGAGAAGCTAACTTGACTCTGGCTTCGACGGAGCCGGCTTACTTTTTTTCAGATTTGAATTTTAACATTACAATAAGAAAAAATTGTTATTGACCATTTATATTAATAATTTAAACATTGAAACACCAATGCTTACAATCGTAAGATGGATATCTACACAATAATGACGGCCTCCGTGGTCGAGGGGTAAGGCTCTCGACTAGCAATCCCGGCGTGAACAAGTATATTTGTTTGTAAATAGTAATATCTGTTTAATATAAGTATATACATTAAAAAAACAGAAAGACAAACATTCCCGGGTTACGAATAACCCAACAATATTTGTAAATCTCCTATTAGTACCACAGAAAGCCGAAAATGTTGCTTGTGTTATGATGGAGGACCTAGCCAGCCTAGGAATCGAACACGCGACGCTTGGTGGGACCCAAAGGCAGTGCTAACTCAGCTACCGACGGTCTTTGATAAGTTGTATTGCAATTAACAATTTATTCGTTTGCGGCACGTTCCAGAGTGAAAGATACTCTCAGTATCACGCTGGTGTAAGACCACCATTCTGAATTGAAATGTTCGTGAAATGGCTTTATCCGTGATTGGTGACTAGATCTGAAAAGTCAGGTAGTCCCCCACCTTCCTCCTCCGCATCTCCTTTCCTCCCGACTACCTTCAATCTCACAACACACCCCAATTGGGGATGCCATAGTCTCACTGGCTCTGGGAGCAGTTGGGACGTTTATTACAATATTAACTTAAAATAAGGAAAATTTACTTGTAAAATGGTCAAAGTTTTAAATATCATCTTATGACAGGGAGGTTAGGTTACAAAATGTCATTTGCTGTTTTGTTCAATATAATTTAAAAGGACCAGAATTAACTGTATATTGGGTGCGTGTTGTTAAAATATAATACCTCGGATATAATATGAGAGTTTGTGCACACAAAATGTTTTTTGTTCAACGGAAGTTGTCGGATTACGCCCTTAAAAAAACCGTTTCAGTCATTACATCTGAACAATATTATATAAAACTGTAGGAACATAACACGGGCATCTTAAAAATGAAAAAAACCGTCAATAACCGCCAACAAGTCGAGAATGTTTAAACATTTTATAGTAACGCGGTGATAAACTTCTGAACATTGACGGGCGTAACATTCGTAACATTAACATTAACATTCGCTCAACCAATCATGGACCGTTTACTGTTATAGGCCGTCAGGCCTATTTTGAAATCAATAATTATGAATGAAAATATTAAAATTAAACTTTTTTAATACGATAATCGAAATCAGAAAAATAATCTTTAAATCATCCACGTGTTTTTAGCGGTATTCCTAGTTTGTGAAAATACCCTATTGCTACCCGCTCACTCGTTCGCAAAGATCCGCGAACCGCAAGCAAATGTGTCCGTAGCTTTGAATATCGGTCTTACGGAACCGGATCTTACGGATCCGTATGAAGATCCGGGTAACCGAGCCGACTCGTTCGCGAACGACCCACTTCTCTACGAACTTTGATTTCAAAATGGCCGTCGTCAATCAGCTGGTAGGCGCTGTATCGCGCCTGTATCCCTTTTGCCAACAATTTTTGAAGTGTGCAGGTGATGCTCCGTTTGAGATAGTATTGATTTTAAAAGCTAAAAAAATAATAATTTCAAACAATTTCTATACCACTCTCCCGTAATAATATTGAAAAATATGAGGGAGCGGGCCGGATCGGTAGAGATGGGGCGAAAAATAAAAGGCGTCAGTCAGTGTAATGAGTCAGTCTTTATTGAGCTACGTAGCGAGGGTCGAAGCAGAGCGGCGTGACAGTGGTGCCGTGAGTGATGCTGATGCTTGCTGATGAGTGAAGAAGGTCGGAGACTACGGCAGTGAAGATCACTGGTCTTCAGGGAGCTGGCGTGTTGCTCTACACCATGGCGGTGTAGAAGTGATCTTGGTCCAGGCGGTCGATCGTCGTCGTGCTGACGAGATATGGCAGCTGTGTGTCCTTTGAGTCAGCTCACACACGTGACGCAGGAAGGAACCTTGAGAGGCGATGAGGATGATCTCTGGCAGCGGAACGCGATGGGTTTCGATTTGCCAGAGAACGGGTTGCATCCCAAGCAGAAAGCACGGCGGGCTTTATGTGCTGCGGACGGAGACATCTCATGTGGAGGCGCGAATGGGCCGGACAGCGGATGGTGGTTGGAGAAAGAATCCTCGAAGGTGTTGAAGATGTTCCTGGAGTCACACTGGCCAAATTTTATACACTGCTGTTGACTGCGCGGACAAGTGCCCCGAGCAGGCACGTACTTGGTCGCGGCACTGGTCGGACTGACTGACCGATAGGGACTGGCTGGAGCGGGCGAGTGAATTTGCTGCTTATATAGCCGCGGCGAGTAATTACTCTCACGGTAGGTAATGCTGCGTGAATTCACCCAGCATTGAAACAAGATATTGTTCGAACCTTCTGTGGGCATTTGTATTGCACAGCCACACGTTCTAGGCCTTTCGCATAAGTGGCGGAATATTCACCGCTGTAGGTAGGTGTACCAGCCGGTGCGCGGTATTTCGTAGTGTGCTTCTAGCGCGTTTGGTGGAGTCCAGTGGCGGCGCAATGAATTCGGCAAAAGTGGCCGCCACAAATATAATAACATAATAAATATAATATAACGTTCGACACGGTGGATCATAACGTATTGATCGAAAAACTGAAACATTTGGGTATTGTTGGTACTCCTCTGGAACTTTTCCGATCTTACCTATCAAATCGCTTTTCGGAAGTAGAACTGGGAGGGGAAACGAGTGAGTTGGGTAAAATAACATGTGGAGTGCCACAGGGATCAATTCTTGGACCGTTTCTATTTCTTATCTATGTGAATGATATAACAAAGTGGGGCATTAAAGGAACTCTACAACTCTATGCGGACGATACAGTAATTTTTTACAACAAACTGAACCTAGCGGACCTTGAAACGGAAATGAATGCTGATATTTCTAAACTCACAAGCTGGTTAAGAAAAAACAAACTAACTCTTAACGTAAAAAAAACTCATTATATACTTTTTGGCAACAAGAAAAATATCAGCCTCAATATCAAAGTTGGTGATAACTGCCTCGAAAAGAAAATGAGCACAAAATATTTGGGCCTGTGGTGAGCCAACCTACCTACCTGCGCTGCGAGAAGTACTTACCTACCTGCGCTGAAGTATTCGGCATATCGTCGCACCTTACGGAAAGTACCGGAAAATTCAAATTCCCGGTACATTATTCTTTTAGAATAGCAAGCCAAAACAAATGGTCCCGTTATTTTTACTTCTGTCACGCTCCGGTATTCTGATATTATTGTTAATTTTACTGTTAGTAAAAAAACTATGAACAGTTAAGTCTAGTGTTTTTCTTTACACGTTTACGTAGCACGTCTGATTGCTACAGTGGTGACCTCCGACATACGAATTTAAGTTTTTTTCTAACGTACTACGATTTAAATATGGCACATGGTCCCAAAGAAGGATGACCAATGGCGACCATGCGGTGATTATCGCGGGCTGAATGCAGAACCATTCCTGACCGATATCCTGTACGACACATTAAGGACTTCGCTCAGGCACTGAGAGGCACCAAGATTTTCTCAACCATAGACCTTGTACGGGCTTATAATCAGATTCAGGTGGCTCCTGATGACATTCCAAAGACGGCCATATCTATTCCGTTTGGACTCTTCGAGTTTCCAGTAATGTCTTTCAGCCTCCGTAATGCAGCTCAGACCTTCCAACGCTTCATCGATGAGATCACCAGAGGGCTGGATTTTTGCTACGCCTACATCGACGACATCCTCATCGCCTCGTCAACAGAAGAGGAGCACATGACCCACCTCAAAACCTTGTTCCAGCGTCTTCAGGATTATGGTGTGGTCATCAACCCTGGCAAATGCCACTTTGGTTTGCCTGAGGTTAAATTCCTGGGATACCTGGTGTCTGGTGCAGGCACTACACCCCTGCCAGAAAAAATCGATGCTATTAGAAGTTACAATCGGCCAGAAACTGTAAAAGATCTCCGCCGGTTCCTCGGAGCCCTCAACTTTTATAGGAGGTTCCTGCCCAAAGCTGCGGATACACAAGCCCCACTCAATGATTTCCTCCAAGGAAATCAGAAAGGCAAGCAACCAATACATTGGACCAAAGAGACCATGGAAGCCTTTGACAAGTGCAAGGAAGCACTTGCTCAGGCAACCCTGCTCGCTCACCCCAAGTGCGAAGCTCCACTCTCCAGAGTCAGCGACGCATCTGACACCGCAGCTGGTGCCGTGCTCCATCAGCTCATCGAATATCACTGGGAGCCGTTGGGGTTCTTCTCCAAGAAATTCAGTTCAGCGGAGCGAAAATACGGCGCTTATGACAGAGAGCTCCTGGCCATCTACCTCGCTGTAAAACTCTTCAAACACATGGTAGAGGGCAAGATATTCACCATCTTCACCGACCATAAGCCCATCACCTTCGCTTTTCAGCAAAAGGCTGATAAGTGCTCACCGAGACAATTCCGCCATCTGGACTATATCAGCCAGTTCACAACTGATATCCGCCACGTCTCCGGAAAAGACAACATCGTCGCGGATGCTCTCTCCAGGGTCGAGACGATAGACACTCCTCTGGACTACGCAGCGCTGGCAGCTGACCAAGTGAACGACACGGAACTGGAAAAGTGCCTACACGGAGGTTCTAACCTCGAGCTAAGAAAGGTGCGCATTCCCGGCATCGATACCCAACTCTGCTGCGATTTATCGACAAATATAGCCAGACCCTTTGTCACAAATAAATTCCGTTCTGCAGCTTTCAATGCGCTCCATCAGCTGGCTCACCCAGGCATCAAGGCAACGGTCAAACTTATAACTGAACGTTATGTCTGGCCGGCCATCAAAGCTGACACAAGGAAACTCGCACGCAACTGCCTCCAGTGCCAACTAAGTAAGGTGTCACGACACGTGTCAGCACCCCTTGGAACCTTTCCTTGAATTTCATCAAGATTTGAACATGTCCACATTGACATCATCAACATGACAATGTCAGAAGGATACCGGTACTGCCTTACATGCGTAGAATGGAAAAAATAATGCATGTATTGTAAGTGTGTGGGGATGGTATCTATGAAAGAAAGAGAAAGGAGCGCTGTAGACGATGACCGCCAATAAAAACAAAAAAAACACCAACTTAAGTCGGAAAATTAAATAAAGAAAATCAATTTGAATTTCGAAGAGCAACTGAGTGTGCGACATTTTTTGTCAGTTTGTCTTTAGCCAACTCAAATAAGCTCGTTGGTTTGCACACGCGAGAACATGATGCCGAATGAAATATCAAAATAACGCGACGCTTCTCGTGAATGTCTTGCGCATTTGTGGATGAAAGTTCGAAGAGGCCGACGTTTCGCCATCTATCATTCAACAAAATAAATAATTTCGTTCTGTTAGAAATACGAAAGACGGTTAAATTTGTTCATTCAAAAATACTAAAATCGCGTACAAAAAATGGGAGGGTGGAGGTGGGAGGGTTAAAATTTGGGGTTATATGTAGGTATTTTTTAAGTCAAATAAAAAAAAATACAAAAAAAAATTGACGGATTTTTACGTCCATCCGTCATTCCTGGACTCACTGACCCAAGATTCCTACCCACCCCTAATACCCTCTTCCTTCCCAAACCTTTCTCTCACATCCTTTCCTAAAATGAGCTAGCTTTTTTTACATTAGCTTCTAAGTGGAGTTAATGTAAAAAAAAAACAAAAAAATAAAAATAATTGAAAAATTTACAGTTCTAAAATTTGTAAAATTTGTCAAACACAATCATTATTTACGTACTTCAACAGCATATTTAATAAAACACGTGTGAACAATTAGGTAACTAATTGTGTTTCATGCTCAAAGCAACTCAATTCGTATCTCGCCTCGGGGAGGAGTTTGATTTTGTTTAATGGAATGCTCTCTGAGAGAAAACTTTCGGCGTGATCTCTGTTGCAGTGGCAGCAAACCTTTTATATTTAAAAAATTAAGAATTTAAGGAAGTTTTTTTTAAATTTATGTTAACGCTCGATGGCGGTTTAAAAAAGCATAAAAGGACTGTAGATTATAAATATTTGTTGAGGGAATAAAGACTTACACCAAATTAAAGTTTTTTGTTTCTTGTAAAGTTCAGGCCGCATGTAACTTAAACCCCAACGTGATTTAAAAAAGAGCGAATGAACATCAAATATAAGAAATTTATGAAAAGTGTCCATCCTTAAAGCGCAGTAATGTTTAGCCGTGGGACTTTGTTTTTTTTTTTAAGTTGTAAGGTTGAATAATCTGAAAGTTTTTTAAAAATTAATATTGATTTATTATTTTTCTTTTGAGTAATTCCAGTGGCAAAGTTGAAGTTTTGTATGCTCCCCCATGCAATAATACCATATTGTATTATTGAATCATCTAGAGTCTAGGTCTAAAGCATATTGTATATTTTTAACCTAAGTATATTTCTTAAAATTTTAAATATGTCTGTAATTTTTCTTAACCCATTTATAATTTTGGTAATTAGAGATATTTTATTGCATCTAAATATTTCATTTCCTTTTATTGTTATACATCACCAGTCATTACTTCGTACGTTAAAATTTATGTAGTTCATTTTTTGTACCAATTTTAATACTTAAGGTGATAGAAATAATTTTTATCCCATAGAAACCATTAGGACATTTTTTTTTTTTTTTAAAGAAAGACAAAAATTCCCGGGCTACGAATAACCCAACAATGTTTGAAAACCTCCTACCACCACCACATAAAGCCGAAAATATTGCTTGTGTTGTGATCGAGGCCTTAGCCAGCCGAGGAATCGAACACGCGACGCTCGGGTGGGACCCAAGCGCTATGCCCACTCAACCACTGACCGGTCAAGTATGATGGTCCATTATGTTGTTTCTCCTTATAATTGTTTGGTGATTATCAGTAAAGTTGAACTAACACAATATATTATCAAAACGTGATGGTATTTATGGTGTAAATCGTTCAATATTATATATGTTACTGCAATGAAATGTTCATATTATATATGTTACTGCAATGAAATTGATTTTCTCTCATGTAAAACATTATGTTTATGCTGACGACACTGCATTAGTTATTTCACATGAGGATTTATTAATTGCAAGTACTTTACTGCAAATAGACTTTGCCACTCTTCAAAAATGGTCACATGATGTAGGTTTAATAATCAATGCTAAAAAACAAAGCTTATGCACATCAGATCCCCTCATGCCAACATCACCATAACTCCTAAAATTGTTTCTCATGATTTTAATTGCATCCATAATTCTGTGATACAACCATGCTCATGTAAAAATATTGAACTAGTCTCTAAATACGTATATCTAGGCTTAACAATTGATTGTAATTTTAAATGGGATATACATATACAAAAAGTTTGCACACGGCTTAGAGCTATAGTGAGCAAACTTTATAGACTGAAGTTTTTTGTTCCACTAAATACTCTTAGATTAGTATATCTGTCATTGGCGGAATCCCTAATAAGATATGGAATAACCACATGGGGACATTCAACAAAAACAAATCTTCTTTCAGTGCAAAACGTACAATATTCTTTGGTAAAATTATTATTAAAAAAAACTGAATACGAACAAAGACATGATATACCAAAATCATTATTATTATAAAACTCTGTAAATGTATTATCTGTTCGTGCTATATTGTGGCTTAAAATTGCGAGTCAGCATACATCTCAATCTGAATATAATAAACTAGTGGTTCATGTTCATAATACAAGACTAACTGCAAATGATGGACTTATAATTCCCAGATACCTAAATAAATACGGTCAAAGAACTCTAGAATACCTTGTTCCAATAATTTACAACATGTTACCCAACGCAATAAAAAGCTGTGAATTGAGTTTCAGAAGGAAATGTGCGCTAAAAAAATGGTTAAGTGAAAGAACTCTTTTGTACTAATTTCTGTTATTTTCCGCTTTTCGTTTTAATGTTTTTTCCATTATTATTTTCTCTTGTCTTTTCTTTTATTTCTTTAATTTTCTCTGTTCTGTATTTCTTATAAATTTTATTAACAATTTTTTTTTCATGTACCTGTATATTTTATGTACCTGTCTCTTCGACTTGGTCGAAGACCTGTCTCAATTTAAAAAAAAGTAATAGTCAAAAGAACCCGTTGACAAACTGATATCAATCAGTTTAACGGGACTTAATTTAAAAATGTAAAAAACTGTAAATAAATAATAAAGGAAAAAAAAAATATTAAAAAAAAGACTTGACTACCATACACAATCCATACCACTACCATACCATACACGGCCGGCATAATCCAGCGGTAAGGCTCTTGACTAGCACTCCGAAGGTCGCGGGATCGAATCCCGGCGTGGCGAATAAATTTTATTTGATTAATTTGTGTTATATCACAATTTATTCATTTCAAATAATTTATTTATTTATTTGTTTCTTTACATGGTACCTAGGTCCAATGTTTACAATTCAGTTTGTAACCTCACTAGGTCAAGCCTGTGTTGAGGTTAACAACTCTACAGTTACATAAAATAACACAAAAATAATATAGTTATTAAAGAACAATATTGTTGCATGTTTCTTACAGATTATGATTAATACCTGATAAGCTGAAGGCGATAATGTTAACATGTAGGGTGACCGTAATGTTGTGTTTTGATTTTTAGAAACATTCATTTATTTTAAAAGAATTAAGATGAGAAATATATACATACAAATAATATATTATGTTATTAATTTGGAAAGAGAAAGATGTTAGAACAGTTAAGACAAAATAATATGAATTTAATTTAGAAACGATAAAGTAGAGAAAAACAATTTGCAATCCTCAGCTAACACAAATAATTTAACAGTATTTTTAAAAACGTTCAAGGAATTAGATGACTTAATAAGTTTTGGAAGGCTATTAAATATGAGTGGAGCCTGATAAAAATAATTTCTTTGACCAAAAGCAGATTTAGTTTGAATTACCCTAAAGTTTAGACCAGAGCCAACTCTAGTAGCACGAATTTGCTGTATATAATAATATAAAGTATATTTGCGGCACGTTCCAGAGTGGAAGATACTCTCAGTATCGCTCTGGTGTAAGACCACAGAATTGAAACATTGCTTGAAATGGCATTAGCCGTGTTTAGTGACCAGATCTCAGTAGCCAGGTACTTCCCCACCTTCCTCTTCCCTGTCTCATTCCCCTCACCACTAACTTCAGCCTCACAACTACCCCAATTGGGGATGCCATAGTCCCACTGGCTCCAGACGGGAGCAGTTGTGACAAATTTAAATTGGGCACATTATTTTAACTACAAAAACTAACAATACTTAACAATAAAATATGGTTTCACGCCAACTCAGAATCAAGTCAACTCAACACATCTTTGAAAAATCATTAAAAGCTATGAAAAAAAATAGCCCATGAATCTAACCTAACATAATCTATTTAGCCATTTATTTATTTATTTATTGTTCTTATACGCCCGTAGGGGCTTTTACATAGATTATAAAATAATATTTAAGATATCGAGGATTACACATACATAGAATTTATATCAAACGTTATAAAAGTGAAAAAACTTTTAAGAATATACAAGTAGTTTTTAAAGAAAAAACCACTTGTATATTCTTGCTTAAAACTGTGAAATATTTTAAACAATGTAATATTTAACAATACCATAGAACAAAATATAATATAAAACATTACAATAACACATCAAATCGTTAAATATATTATACCCACGTTACAATAATTTGTAGGATTCCACAAAGTGTTGGTTTAAATTGCATTTTAGAATGTAAAGGGAATCAGCGAATATATCTACAATACCACCAAACTTGTTGCCTAAATCATGCATCCTATTGGTAAGTGAGTGTGATTGATAGTTGGTTGTGTATGTGTTGCAAAAGAATGTTATATTTTGTCTAGTATTCCTTGTCGGTACATGGAGTTTAATACTAGAAACGATGGCAGGGCTGTCAATTAGGTTGTTCATAACTCTGTACAATAAAATTAGGTCTGAAATGATTCTACTGTCAGACAGCGTAATTAAATTTAGTCGATTCATTAAACTTAAATAATTAATGTTTTCTATTGGAATTTTGAGTTTGAAATTTAAGTACCTAAGAAATTTGTGTTGAACACGTTCTATTTTGTTAGAGTGTACTTTATAGAAAGGGTACTTTATATCACTTTTAATGACTTTTCAAAGGAGGTTCTGAGTTGTCCGGTCACCATAAGATATATATTGTTAAAAGCAATGAAAAGTCGAAGAAATTCGGCAGACGTACTATTTTTTGCAGAAAAATAGCTACCTCTGTGATAGATTTCCTAGAATACCTGCATCACCGCGCATCACACATTTTTATACTTCGTAAAGTGAATTCGACTTACTCAACACAATACCTAACATTTTCAAACCTAAAATGAATATATAACATTTCTACGTACATACTACTATTTATACAGAATTACCGCTCTCCCACCATCCCATCTGCGATAATTTAACTCTTTTTCTTTATATTCGCGAAATCTTAATATATAAAACAAATTCGGGTTAGTTACACTATTTATAACTCGGCTGGGCTGATTTTGATGATCCTTGATTTGTTGGATTTGTCTCCGCCCCGGATAGGATAATAACTATTAAAACATCACAAAAGTTAACGAAATAAATAGTTATAAAGAAAATTATTTTCCCCATACATTTTGTATGGAACGAATTCTCCTATTTTGAAAGAACTGCAGCAATATTGTGAGGGGTATAATATTGAACTGTGCATGAATTCCAAACATTCAAAAACGTCAAATGTCAATGCGTTGATTGTTGTGCATTTGTTTTTAATCATATAATGCTGCCCTTCTTTCTTACACACTCAATGTCAATAGTCGAAAATGAGACAAATGGTGAACGTATGTCTGCACACCTCCAAAGGAAAAATACAATAATTATAAGAAATGAAACGCATTTTTTTACATAAGCTCCACACAGGAGGCCCTGAGGAAAATAATTTCTCTCAGGACCTATGTCATCTTAGGGGATGCTGTGATGATCTTTTTAAGGAATGGGGAGGATAGAAAGTTCTGGGAAGGAAAAAGGTATGAGGGGTGGGTAGGAATCTGGGGGTCAGTGTGTCCGGGAGTGACGGACGTATGAATCCATCCCTCCAACTGTGGTGCAAGGCAATGGGCCGAGAGAGTCCGGCTGGAAAGGTCGAAATTCCTCCCTCAACCAGTCTCTCTCGATCCGGCCCGCCACGCAGCAGGTGGGCAGGCGCATCAACTGCCAAGACCCGGACATAAGTCACCTCATGAACCCGGGCAACCCTGCTAAATCACCAAACGTAGCGAACCACTTGGGCTGATCTATGGCAGAGGTGTTGGTTATTCAATAAATAGTTCCCGGGGCGGCGGCACCCGTATCCGCCTCCCGAATACCCGTAAGTAATTGTAAAAGTAAGAAAATCACAAAAATATAAATCCGTACACAACGCCATCTCTGATACTGACAAAAACAAAACACGGACAGTAAGTAGCGCATCCATACTTGCTTCACTGCGTAATTTTTTACTTAATAAAAAATCTTTATTTAATTCAACAGTTATTGATTCTGAGACGGTACGAAGTTCGTCGGGTCAGCTAGTAATTAATATACGTCAGTGAAAATCTACTATTGGTTATGTAATTTACACATATTTTGTCACAAATTACAAATTATTGTAACTATTTTTTTTTCTAAATAAAATAAAATAAAACACTGTTAAAAATAAATATTTTTATTTTTATTTTATTTGATATATAGATATATAATTGTACAGTGGAGTTATATAAATTACAAAATATCGGTACAGAAATGATTTAAAAATTGCAATCTCGCGAAAGAAGAACCTAGTTCTTGTGCTTGATGAGCGAGTTACACTAATTATAACTGAAATAGAATAACATTATGCAATAGGTCAGTATATAATCGGATCAATTGAGACTGGATCTGGATCATCTATATGTGTAGATGTACATACATAAGATACGTTTTCATACTAAAATATTGTGCACTTAATAAATAATAAAATCTGTTTACGTAATAAGAAAATACACAGATTTCGGAACAGAGATTAAAAGAATTTGGCTTTCTCAGACTATAAAAATATTACCATTTGTTATTTCGATTACTGGCATTATACCTAGCTCTCTCATTCAAAATTTAGGCATACTAGATTAGTCAAAGAATTTATAAATATAAAAATGTAAAAATCAGTCATTTTAATTACAAGTAGGATTACAAAAGATTTTTTAAATATTTATATTGAGGGATCGTAGGATTTATAGGTCCAATTAGGAGTTCCAGCGTGTCGAACCCTCTAATATGAAAATATCTGGAGTCGATGAATTATTTGTACTCTGTGTAGGTTACTCATTTGTACTCTGGTAGGTTGACATGTTGTTCTTGTATTGTTTTGTATTTATTATACTTATATAGTGGAATTGCATAGCACGAATTGACTAGGTGATTTGTGGAAAAGTGTGTGGAAGGGTTTAGTTTTTCCTGTGGGGAAGATTTAACCCGGACATAATGTCGTAATAAAAGTAATGAACATATTTAAGTTAGAAGATCATTATTGATTAAAAAATAATAACAAATTGGAGTTCCTTACTGATTTTTTAACTCTTGGTAGAACAATGAATAAAAAGTTATTAAAAATAACAAAAAACTGTGGAATGGTTGGCAATGGCTGCACTAGAAACTAACGTACAAGGGGTTATGCGAACATGGTATTTATTAGAAGGTACACATAACAGATACTATATAGCAGTACGGAGCACATGGAATGGTGGTTTAAAGTAGGGGAGTGGTATGTAACGTGTTTGCAGTAGTTTTCAGACACGTTCCTACCCTCTGATTGCCCTGAGAATTGGGAAATATTTTTCTTTCCATTTCCCTCACGTTTTGAAACAGAACAAAATAATTGCTAATAATTCACCAATATGTAAACTACAAAAAAAACAGGTCACTGACTTGACAAGAGTTAAACGTATGTAATTATTCAACAACCTATTCACCCCAAACAAAATGGCCTCTAATGAGATCCAGAGATGCTGGGGATGAGGGTCTTTTTACGGAGATGAATAAGAGGAAAAAATATGGTGTCAATGTGCCCAGGACTGACGGATGTTTGAATCCAAACCTCCCACTGCGGTGCAAGGCGTTGGGTCGAGAGTCAGTCTAAAGAGGGCTAGGTTAGGTCTCTCTCAACCAGTGTCTACCGATCTGGCCCACCACGCAATAGGTTGGCAAACGTATTCGCCGCCAAGATTTAGACAAACCTCACACCTTAACTCAGATACCCTGGCTAATTACAACGTGATAAACGCAATATCTTCATGGGCAGATGAGAATAAACTTTTCTGTAATGTAAAAAAATGTGTCACTATGAAGTGACGTCTTGTACGCGATATTCAATTTGGGAGGCATTATGGGTACTGCCGCCCCGGGAACCATTTATTGGATAACCAACACCACTGCTATAGGTCACCACAAGTGGTTCACTACGTTTGGTGATCTAGCAGGGGTGACCGTGTTCAAGGGTGAGGTTTATCTAGGTCTTGGCACCCAACGCATTCATCCACCTGCTGCATGGAGGTCCTGATCAAGACAGCTTAAGGGCCCGCAACCCGGATTTGTACCAATTTATTACATATTTCCCTTAAACACGGTATCTCACAATATCTAGACTTTGCCCGCGCCGAAACGCAAATTATATCAAATTCCCTCGAAAGAAAAAAATCGCAAATTATGCTCCAAAAATTATTATTAACAAGTTTGTTTCAGTTATTTTACAAGTTATACATATGTATGAAAAAATTCACAGTGTTTCTTTAACCAACTACCGCCCCATAGCGATCACATCAGTTCTGTCTAAGGTGATGGAACGTGTGATCAACGACAAACTGCTCACATACCTCGAGAAGAACAAAATTATTAACGATTAAAATTATTAACGTATGTGACGCATGTTTGGGGGCGGTGCCTAGAACGTTTTAGTGAGACCCAAACGGTTGCACCGGACATTTCCAAGGCCTTTAACCAGGTTTGGCACCGAGGACTTGTCCACAAACTGCCTTCTTACGGACTTCCCGCATCCTTGTGTATGTGGATTGCCGACTTTTTGAGTGAGAGGTCGATTCAGACGGTAGTCGATGGTTTCACCTCTTCCTCACATTCGATAAATGCTGACGTCCCACAGGGATCGGTTCTGTCTCCGACTTTGTTTTTATTGTACATCAACGACCTTTTGTCATGTGCACTAATTCACTGTTACGCGGATGACAGTACAATCCATGATAGCTTTTTGTTTGACAAGCTCTTTGTTTGACAAAGGGCTCACAAACCCCAACGGCTCGGAGGGCTTTGAAGCAAAGAATGGACGGTTACCTTGAGAATGTTTTCTCTTGGGGTAAAAAAAATATCTTTGAATTTAATGTTTCAAAGACCCAATCTTGTCTGATTACGTCTAAAAGGAATCGAAATGAATATCTAGTCTCCTTCAACGGAAGCAATCTTCCGAAAAGGCTCTCCATTGATATGCTTGGTGTAACCCTAAGTGACCAGCTCAGGTATGGGGGCTCCATCGAAGCCAGAGTAAAGTTAGCCTCCCAAAAACTGGGCGTACTGTACAGGGCCCGCAGATACTTTAATAGTACACAACTGCTAACCTTGTTCAAATCACAAGTGCGCCCCACCGTTGAATTTGGCAGCCACCTCTGGTCTGGAGCTTCAACATTCCTGAAAAATACCCTCGACTCTGTGCAGAAACGGGCGGTCCGTTTAATAGATTCTCCCATCTTAACAGACCGATTGCAATCTTTAGAGCATAGGGACGGGTGGGAATGCTATTCTTGTTATACCGGTATTACAATGGAAGATGCTCCGAGGAACTAGCATCATTGATCCCTTTGGCACCAGTGCATAGTTGGGAAACACGCCAAACGCGTGCCCAACATTTGTACACGGTTGACATTTGTCACATGAGAACGGGTCGTTTCTTTGACTCGTTCTTGTGTTCAACAGCTCAGCTGTGGAATGATTTGCCGGCCTCTGTGTTTCCTCCTTCCTAAAACATGGGTCTCTTCAAGACCAATGTTCATTCCTTCCTCTCGTCAAAAAGACCCTCCACACAGCATCCCAGATGACATAGGCCCTGAGGGAAATTATTTTCCTCAGGGCCTCCTGTGTGGAGTTAATGTAAAAAAGAAATGCTGTTTAAGATAATGCTCGCGAGATTTTTGTTCTATTTTAAACTAGTCGTGTTTGATTAAACATTTTCGCAATTTTCGCATCGATTTTGTTGCTGTAAACGTTAACGCTCTCCTCTAACATTCGTTATTTCGTATCTCTCCATCTTCTTCCTTTCGGGCCCGGTTGCAGAGCCTTAATTAAGAGAGACCTATCTGAGACCACTCCAGCTGGTCTCTCTCGACTTATCGTCTTGCCCGCAGTGGGAGGAATGGACACATCGACCCCCAGATTCCTACCCACCCCCCATAAATTTTCCTTCCCAGAACTTCCTCTCCTTCCTTTCCTTAAAAAGACCCTCCACACAGCATCCTCAAAGATGACATAGGCCCCTATGGAAACGGTTTTTCCTCAGGGCCTCCTATGTGGTTCAATTGTAAAAAAAAAAAAAATTTTTCGTATTTTGTACAGGCCGAAAATATATCGAACCATATGTACCTGGGAGGTCACTTGATAAGTACTGCTTATCATTAGTTAAGAGTTACTTATTATTAACATTTTGTTAATGATACTTATTTTTTGTGTAAGGCGTAAACATCTGTAAATTGTGTACACGAGAATAGAAATGAATAATTCTAAATTTTATCTACGTAATAAATTTTAGTTTGATTTTGCAAACAGTAAACTGTTTTGGTAAACCACTTGAAATTCCCAAACGCATGATTTCTTTAACAGTAGTTGTGTTTATCATAAATAGGTATGTTCCTGTCCTAGAAATTTATGACACGTGAATCTAAAAGCATTCAAATACCGACTTTAACCCGCGACACGTGTTAAAACTACCACCAGTTTAAAGATTTGCTTCAACAAATTGTCAACACAAACAAGTTCCTCCTTTTGACCGCAAAAATTAAGAGCGTTTAACCAGCCAGCGGCCGAAAATCGACATTTCTTCGGAAGTTGTTCTTACGATCGTGCAGGGCGGTTACAATGAGAAAGATTAATTATTCTCCGTACCAGCTTTTTAAAATTATAACTTAGTATCGATTTTATTTCATTCCAAATTTGCTTTAATTTATACCTACATCCAAAAATGCTGAAAGGCGTGATGATAAAACTATTAAAATTATGTACTTTTTGTAATTATTTTTTTATGTAAGTATTTATCATTTTTCAATAATGTCTAAGTTAAATAAGAATGTTAAAAAAATCTGACATATATTAGTTTGTAGTGCGCAAATAAATACACAAACGGACCAATTTTCGTCAAGAAACACATGCATGTATATATTTTTAATGAATATATTCAAACTAAAATTAAAATTCTAACACATGCGATACCCAGATAATGTATTGATTTATTTTACCGCATGATTATATTATTTGAAATGGGTGTAGTATAATACAAAATCTTTTTTTGAAAATTTAACAAATCTGTTAACGACCTATGGTATAACCATATTATCCTAAAAATAAACCTTTTTCTCAAAATTTAAAGTATGCGAATGCTAGATAAAGGAACAATCTTTCGAAATCCGTTTATATTTTTTTGTGGAAAAGAGTCAATACGTCTAAAATCTGATTTAAAAATGACATATTTCTGGTTTTCTCTGGTAATACCCTCCTTAGCACTTTTATTTTTCCACTCAACTGCGCAAGAACTTGACCAATTGTTATTTAACGGATTGAAGGCTATACAGGGTGTCCGGTGGCAGAATTAGGATATAAAACTTAAGTAAAAAATAAACTACTTAGAATATACATTTATTTCAATAACTGTTACAAAGAGGAAAAGTGCAGATTTAATTTTTTTAAAATTATTTCGTCTAAATGTAGACCATCACGTCGGACACACTCTTGGAATCTGGACTCAGTATTTCGTGCCACTCGCTGGAGAAGTGACATCGGGATACCATTAACTTCGCGAATTATATTTTCTTTTAGTGCAGAGATGGTTGCGGAGTCGGTTTCGTACACTTTACTTTTGAGGTACCCCCACAGAAAAAAAAATCATAGGAGTGAGATCTGATGACCCCCTTGGCCAGGGGATGTCACAGAAACGGCTAATCATTTTTTTAGGGAACAAATCACGAAGTAGCGCCATCGTCTCTCTAGCAGTGTGAGGCGTGGCGCCATGTTGCTGGAACCATGTATGTGAATTGGAAGCAGGATGTTCTCTTATTTTTGGCAAAAAATTCCAAGAAACTCCGTTCACAGTAATGGCTTGCCTTCGACGATTTAAAAAAAAATAAGGTCCGAATATTCCACTGCTAGACAATGCACACCAAACCGTCACTTTGGGACTGTGAAGTGGCTGTTGATGTTTTAAACATGGGTTTTGGCCTTTAGGTGACCGATAACGACAATTCTGCTTATTTAAACTTCCATTTAAATGAAAATGGGCTTCATCACTCCAAAAGATAGTGTTTACGTTTACCGTACGAAATCTCTCTAACATTGTCTCGCCGAAAATTTTACGTAAATTGTAATCATTAGATTTAAGCGCTTGCACAATTTGAATCTTAAAAGGATGAATTTTAAGGTTCTTCTTCAATTTTTCGTGCACAATAGTTTTTGGAAGCCTTAGGATAGCCGCTCTCTTGCGCACGGACTGACGCGGATTATCGCGCAAACTGTTCGTGACGAGTTCGATGTTTTCATTTGTTCTCGACGTCCTCCTGGGTCTCTATTCTCCAAGCGTCGTCGCTCGTAATCGCCGTCGAAAGTACGTCCGTTGGTCGACTTGGTTATTCTTGAGCTTGGTCGAAGGAACATTCTTAGACGCAAAACGTCAAAAGTCATTCCACACAACAACGAGTGGGGTATACCAGTCGAAACGAGCAGCGAGTGGTAGGTTGTTAGCGTATCTACGCAATTAGCTGTCAAAATCTGGCATTATTGTTTTCCCGCGCGAACTTTCGCACCCGCAGAGACATCGTCTATTTTTGTAAAGTCATTTTGCAATTTTAGAATGGCTGATTTACCGGCGATGTTGGCTTGATTAACCATGTCGACTGTCAAGAAACAACTGTTTCGAGACTGACAAGAATGTTTCGTCAGATCAATTCGATTATTTATCAATGCATGTTTGGTGCTTCACAAAATGTGTGTAAAAGATAAATTTGATCTTCCAGAATACCTGACCGATCATAATCTAGATTTAGGGCTGATTGCTGGAGGAATGGCTCCACTTGAGCCCGAGGCTGTTTAGAAACCCAGATTACTAAATCTGGTAGAAGATTTAGTGGCTGGTAGAGCTGTTCGAAATAGGATAGTTCAAAATTATTTCTGTGTTTATACTAAGTACCTAGTCTTTTTATCCTTTTGTTGTTCTGTTCACTGTACATCATTTGTAAAGTGTCTAGATCATATTATTAAATGATATTAGCCACACACAAATAATGAGTGGTGAGGTGAGGGGTGAGGCTACATGAAGCTGCGTTATAACAAACACTTCAAATACAAATCGTTACAACAAATACTTCAATACCCATGATTTTTTTTTTTTACATTAACTCCACACAGGAGGCCCTGAGGAAAATAATTTCCCTCAGGGCCTATGTCATCTGGGATGCTGTGTGGAGGGTTTTTTGAGGAGAGGAAGGAATGAACATTGGTCTTGAAGAGACCCATGT
The DNA here is from genome assembly GCA_929108145.2 of Limnephilus rhombicus. Classification (NCBI taxonomy): domain Eukaryota; kingdom Metazoa; phylum Arthropoda; class Insecta; order Trichoptera; family Limnephilidae; genus Limnephilus; species Limnephilus rhombicus. The sequence goes on along the minus strand of OV815295.1, from coordinate 22,906,392 downwards.
TGTAGGAAGGATGAAACACAGAGGCGGGCAAATCGTTCCACAGCCGAGCTGTTAAACACAAGAACGAGTCGAAGAAGCGACCCGTTCTCATGTGACAAGTGTCAACCGTGTACATTATGTTGGGCACGCGTTTGGCATGTTTCCCGACTATGCACCGGTGCCGAAGGGATCATCATCCTCGGAGCATCTTCCATTGTAATACCGGTAGAACAAGGATAGCATTCCCACCCGACGCCTGTACTCTAAAGGTTGCAATCCATCTGTTAAGATGGGAGAACCTATTAAGCGGACCGCCCGTTTTTGCAGAGTCGAGGGTATTTTGGAGCAACAGACCAGAGGTGGCTGCCAAATTCAACCGTGGGGCGCACTTGTGATTTGTGCAGGGTTAGCAGTTGTGTACTATTAAAGTATCTGCGGGCTCTGTACAGCAAAGCATCACCTTATTTTGGTTGCAAGCCAACTGATTTATTTAAGGCCAACAAAATACCATCTAAGTTGTTGCTGTACAAAATAATAAGCCCCATCACCAACGGTAGACGCCAGACTCTTGTGGGTGGGTCTCGCCCCATGTGCAGTATATTTGTGTAATTTGAAAAGTGAATTTCAACAAGGTTTTATATATTTTGTGATAATATAGTGATGTAAAATGTAAGAAAACAATGGTGTGATCATAAAAAATGTATTTAATATTAAGTATATTATAATTATTATCAAGTAATATAGAAACAAGACAGTTTTCAATGTACAATGTCAATATATTTTGTAAAACAAGCTAAAAATAAAGAATTAGTACCCTGATGAAATAATCAAGTATGATATTTTCTAGTAAATTAAAAAACAACTCTGGTGTTAAGTAGTAAACCTTATATTTATCCATGATAGAAATAAAACACTCTCATTCATTACGCTGATACAATGATAATGAAAACATTATATTTATCCACTATAAAATTAAAATGCTACTAATAAATAGCATCACAATTTTTATCACATGGCGCAGAAAACATTACAGTTTCAGTTGTTCAATTACAATTATTATTTCAACATATTTTGTGTTATAAGCTAAAGAATGATAAACAAGTCTGATATTGTCTATTAAATATCTTAATTGTTAAATTATATTTATCCAAGATAAAACTAAAAATCTTCTAAATATTTTAGTTATTAGTTTTAGTTATAATATTTAATAGGCAATATCAGACTTGTTTCTTATTCTTTAGCTTATAATACAAAATATGTTGAAATAATTTCAATTGTAATTACAGTTATTAGTTTTAGTTTTATCGTGGATAAATATAATATTTTTCTTTAAATTTAACATTGAAGATAATATTTAATAGGCAATATCAGACTTGTTTCTTATTCTTTAGCTTATAATACAAAATATGTTGAAATAATTTCAATTGTAATTACAGTTGTTAGTTTTAGTTTTATCGTGGATAAATATAATTTTTTCTTTAAATTTAACATTGAAGATAATATTTAATAGGCAATATCAGACTTGTTTCTTATTCTTTAGCTTATATTACAAAATATGTTGAAATAATTACAATTGTAATTAAACAACTGAAACTGTAATGTTTTCTGTGTAACGTTTCGGACAGCGTTGCAGTGTCCATCATCAGGGCAGAGCCGGCAGATTAGACATATCTGCCCTGATAATGCAACGCTGTCCGAAACGTTGGCTAAAGGAGGTAGCGCAAAGCGTAACACCCCAAAAACTAATAATGAAAATACTTTTGGCCGTGAAAATCTAAAAACGTATCTGCTTCTAGATAGTATCCCAATTTTTATCGTATAACACAGAAAACATTACAGTTTCAGTTGTTTAATTACAATTGTAATTATTTCAACATATTTTGTATTATAAGCTAAAGAATAAGAAACAAGTCGGATATTGCCTATTAAATATTATCTTCAATGTTAAATTTAAAGAAAAATATTATATTTATCCACGATAAAACTAAAACTAACAACTGTAATTACAATTGAAATTATTTCAACATATTTTGTATTATAAGCTAAAGAATAAGAAACAAGTCTGATATTGCCTATTAAATATTATCTTCAATGTTAAATTTAAAGAAAAATATTATATTTATCCACGATAAAACTAAAACTAACAACTGTAATTACAATTGAAATTATTTCAACATATTTTGTATTATAAGCTGAAGAAGAATACATGTACTGACAATAAAGTATGATTTTGGTTTTAATTAAATTTAAAATGAGGGTATTGAAGAGATTCAGTACACCTCGGAGTCTGTACGGGTGGAGGATCAATGGTGGGGGTTCCACAAGGGGAGGTGTGGCCTTCAAGAGCACCTCCAGGGCTCCTTGGCAGACTGTCAGCTGCTGCAGCCAGCAACAGACTGGGGTCTTCCGAGAAAGGAAAAGTTCAAGTTGATCTCCGTACAGCCCACACTGTAATCACAATGGGTTGACTGCTTGTAGTATCAGCCCATCACATCTGCTGCTGGCACCGCGTGCCGGTGGCGGTGGTCCGCCTCTAGTCTCGGCCGCAAGCCGCCTCAAGGAGGCATTCTTTATTTCGGCCTTTGAGCGTAAATCTTGCCATGCCTGAAAATATTTTTGAATCATATTAATTATTTACACTAAATATTAGTGAAAAGAGACTTTCTTATATCGTAGAGTATTCAAAAAGAAGGACAACGTCAAGATCGCACAATTTTACTTGAATTTTGAAACGATTGGCTTTGAAGTAACGTAGCCCCATTATAATTCTTTTCAATATTGTGATATTTAACATACAAATTAAGACTTAAAACGAACATCATGTGAGCGATGAAGTCATAAGTGATGATACAAAAATATAAAAAATAGGTTAAGGGCTATTTCAAAATAATTTGTTTCATAGCTTTTAATGACTTCTTAAAGAGATGTAGTTGAGATAAGTTTTAAGATTTTCACGGCCAAAAGCATTTTCGTTATTTGTTTTTGGGGTGTTATGCCGTGTTGAGCTACCTCCTTCTTTAGCCAACGTTTCGGACATCGTTGCAGTGTCCATCATCAGGGCAGATCCGGCACATCTACCGGATCTGCCGGATCTGCCCTGATGATGGACACTGCAACGATGTCCGAAACGTTGGCTAAAGAAGGAGGTAGCGCAACACGGCATAACACCCCAAAAACAAATAACGAAGATGTAGTTGACTTCATTCTGAGTGAGCATCTTGTTCGTTTTGTTGAATAGAAATTCGTCATAGGCGGAGCTTCATCTGAACGAAGCGTTAGGATAACAAGTAGACATTTTAAATGTACTTTACACAAATTAATGGACATGAATAAATACTGACCTTTCTCCAGTGTTTGAATTCCGTCGAGATTCGCCGAAGGTGAGTGAAGACAAAAACTTTCCTCTCATTAAATCCATATCCGAACTTACTAATTCGATTATTAGCAGTTGCTTTTGGCAGTTTGTAATTCATAAATAAACCAATTCATTTGTATCCTGCAAATCTGTAACATACAAATTAAGACTTAGAATGAACACCATGTGAGCGATGAAGTCATAAGTGATGATACAAAAATATAGGTTAAGGGCTATTTCAAAATGATTTGTTTCATAGCTTTTAATGACTTCAAAGAGATGTAGTTGACTTCATTCTGAGTGAGCATCTTGTTCGTTTTGTTGAATAGAAAGGCGGAGCTTCATCCGAACGAAGCTTTAGGATAACAAGTAGACATTTTAAATGTACTTTACACACAAATTAATGGACATGAATAAATACTAACCTTTCTCCAGTGTTTGAATTCCGTCGAGATTCGCCGAAGGTGAGTGACGACAAAAACTTTCCGAACTTGCTAATTCGATTATTAGAAATTGCTTTTGGCTGTTTGTAATGCATAAATAAACCAATCATTTGTATCCTGCAGCCATTTCAAATATTATCAGCATATCAATTCATAAATATGCTAAACCCGACTAATATCAACTGTTTGACGTTTGACATTCACACCATAGAAATCTCAAAAACATCAAGAACATAGACAATATTCACAGGGCTGCCAATATAATCATCTCTTCGATCGTTCGACGTTCAAGAATACGTAAAATTGAAGGATTCGACAAAGTTGGTCGCGACGACGAGTAATTTTTGGTCGCTGCGAGGCGCATAACGAGTAACGTTTGATCGTTTGCTCGGGAATAGAGACCCTGGGCCCCGGCCGTGAGGCGTTTGCCGCCGAACATGTTGCCCGGAACCTCCGGACTCATGATCGAATCAAATCTTCACTTGGGGCATCACGTAAACGTCGAATTCTGTAACGCATACTAAATCTTCGACGCAGCAATTGAAATTGCTCTCCCGTCCACTGCGACATCTAAGTCGTGACTAAATAATCCGCACGAACGACAAAGCTAACGCGGCCCCCTCCCCGCTCGTCCGCTTAGCCGTTACAGAGAAATTCGAAATTTAAAACCTATATCTGCCACCGGACACCCTGTATCACATTCTATTCAAATCCCCCCTTTGCCGTGGAGTGCCTGCTTATTATCATATTTATAATTACATGCATTATAATGTATCTGTTCTATTTTTGATACACGGGTTTGAAGCTGGAAGTTTGTAGTCACGAGATGTTATTAAATAATTTATGCAGGTAATAAAATTATAGCATGACATTTTGATGTACGTATTACATACAGTTGAACAATCTTTTCTTTAATGGATAGGAAAGTTGATAAAAATAATGTATTATCATTGTGGATATTATAATCAAAAGTCATCACCGTAATTGGTTAACTTATTTTGTTAAGTTAGTACAGAAAGTATTAATTTAACGGATTTTTTCGAAATCTTACGTAAACAGTGAACTTTGTCTTTTTTTCTAGATTAAGCGTGCGAAATTTCATTATTCTCGGAATAAAACCGAAGATTTGTATAGAAATCAAACTCACGCCGACCGTCCACCACAGACATTCTTCGAGAGAATTTACACCTCAATAAAGTTACGCGTGTGTTCTACTTTGACGGCCTCCGTGGTGGAGGTGTGAGGCTCTCGTCCAACAATCCAAAGGTCGCGGGATCAAACCCCGTCGCGCGCCAACTGGGGATCAACTGTAACGGGTCACCGAGAAAAACAACCTACTGTATTGTACTACTCGTACTTCATCATTTTTTTCCTTTTTTAGGTCGAGTTGTTTCAAAGAATTTGAACAATACATCAAACTTCATTGTTAATTTTCCTGTTCTGTGAAAGTTCTATTCAAATTCTGTTATTATACCTATCATTATTGAACAGTTGTTACAAATAACTGACATAGTAACAGAAGTAGAACAGAAATTTCATAGAATTTGTAAATTAACTTTGAAATTTGATGAATTGTTAAAATTCTTTGAAATGTTTCGTCCCTAAACGATTTTGTCACAATTTTGTCCAAATCACCTCCTTCGTCTCTGTTTATTTTTCATGGAAAATGGAGCGTATTCAAATATGATAGGGAACAAACATGAGGCTTGTAATCCATTACTTGTGGCATTTGGGTGACATTGACAGAGTCCAAGTTGTATGTAGCTGAGCGATGGCCTTTGTTCTGCTTCAAGAGTACCATCATCTACCCCTTGAAAATATTGACGTTTTTCAAACGCTTCGCTATAAATCTGGATACCTACGAAGTGCGCACCGTCTTACAAAATTTTATTTTTAGGCGACTTGCTATGTTTGGTGACTTAGTAAGATCCCCCGCAAAGCTTCCCCAATGATGACATAAACCCTGAGGGGAATATTTTCCTCAATGTGGAGCTAATGTAAATAAAAAAAATGTTAGAAGGTGTGTGACATTTTTCGGAAGATCCAACCGATTTTAAGTGATTAAGATAACCAACCTGGTATAATTATGAATGTATTTTATATTTAGGTAATACAAAATTGATTCTTAAATTGAGTTTTTTTAATTTAATATATTAATGTATTAAAAGCGGAGAAGCATTTGTTAACTAGATTCCGGTTTTGCAAGTATGAGAAATTGTCCAAGAACGTTCTCGTTAACTGCGAATCTAATTCTCTCGCAGAACAGCAAAAAGTCGTTCATTATAAGTTTAAGGTGACGCACTACTAAGCAGTTCTAAATCATGTAATTTTGGTTTTAGAATTAGGTTACTTCTGAGTGAAACACATATTTGCCTTTAAAATAATTGTGCTCTATTGATTAATCTTTTTATAATCCCAGAAAAAAATAAAGTATCAGGCCTATACAAACCGCTTCAAAGTTCAAAATCTCCTACTTATGGTTATGGTTTTATTGTTAAATGTGGAAAATTAAATTTTTTAGAAAATGATCGTAAAAAATTTCAATGGTTGTGCACGAGAAATAAAATAATACAAAAAATAAAACACATATCAAAACTGGTGGCTCGTGTTAAGAGGAAATTTAAACCTTATCACTATCTACATAAGACGTGTTGTTGTAAGCGGCTTGATTCCGAATATTACACTACATGGAAGGACAATTATTCCTTATCTCTAAGAAGAACCTGAATCGCCCCTCAGGCTTTCCACGCCTTATTCTCACTTAAGGGCCTTCCTTACTAGCGATCTCAATCGTTGTATGGAGTATCATGAATTCTCAGATTCAAACGACAATCTAAGTTATTAATCGTCAAAATATCGATAATGTAGCCACGCTAAGCTATCATAAATACATTTTTCTGTCGAGATATATGTTTTTATTAACTATTTATTTTCGTTATATTCTATATAATGAACATCTAATAATTCTCCTACTCATTCGGCTCTAAGAGGTGGCCGTGAACGCACGCTTCATACGGTCCGTCGTGTCAATCTTTTTTCAAAGTTCGAAATTCCGCGTAATTATAATACTTCCATGCGACGTTTCAACAATATTACACTCTATGCGTTGCGCGTAGAGACTATAATAGCGTGCCGCCTTTCTCATCTGTGAGTTTCCGTTGAAGCTGCGTAGTGTGAACTAGTATTATTAAGAATTAATTTATTGTTAACATTTTTTCGGGTTTCTAGGTTATAAACAATTTGATATTTTTAAAATATAAAAGTGTGGATCGTCCACACTATTCTTTGCGTAAATTTGCAACCGGTAATAGTCCCGGAAAACTCATAAAGCAATTAGAATTAAAAAGATTGGAGAAAAATAATCAACAAGTTTTAAGTTTTTTTTTACATGAGCTCCACACAGGAGGCCCTGAGGAAAATAATTTCCCTCAGGGCCTATGTCATCTTTTGGGATGCTGTGTGGAGGTTTTTTTTAAGGAAAGGAAGGAGAGGAGAGTTCTGGGAAGGAAAAGGGTTTAAGGGGTGGGTAGGAATCTGAGGTTCAGTGTGTCCTGGTCATCCTGTCCAGGACCTAGACAAACCTAACCCCATGAACCCGGGCACCCCTGCTAAATCACCCAACGTAGCGAACCACTTGGGGTGACCTATGGCAGAGGTGTTGGTTATCCAATAAAGATTCCCGGGGCGGCGGTACCCATTCCCGCCTTCCAAATTAAGTAAAAAGAAAAGAAAAACCCTGCAGCTCGTTCCAGCAAAAGATCAGCATTATGGTCCCAATGCAGAAAAACTTGATAGGGACCAAGCATCGTATGAGGCAGATAAAGATGATTTTTTAGAAAGGATTTTTACCATAGCCAATGATAGGCAAGCAATTGAAAGGGCGACAGTACTTCAAGTATCTAGTGGAAAGTGGATCGAGATGTGCCGCAATATGATTACGGTATCGTGGTTTGGAAAAGTGTGCAAACGGGGGCGAAATATCAGTTGCGCTCTATTAGTCAAAAATATACTGTACCAGCAATCGTTACCAAATACTCCTTCAATTCGACACGGACAACAACATGAATACGATGTCCTGAAGGAGCTTGCAGAACTAAAACGCATTACCATAGAAAAGTGTGGTCTTTTCATAGATGAAGAGTATCCGTATATGGGTGCGACCCTAGATGGAATTTCTTCTGAAGACACCGTGATTGAAATTATATGTCCTTTTGCAGCACGCAGCATGCTCATACATGAAGCAGTAAAATCCAAAAAAATTACCCTTTGGAAACTAAACAAAAATGGAGAAATGCTGATAAATACATCTCACGATTAGTTTTACTAGGTTCAGGGCCAATTACATTTAACAAAAAAAGATATTTGTATGTTTGTTGTATAGACTGAACTCAGAATAAAAATCGAAAAAATTTTACGGGCTGACGAATTTTGGCAGACTAATATTTACAATTTTTGCATGCTACCCGAATTAATTGATCCTCGACATAATCGCTGCATGCCTATTAGAAATCCTGAGTATTTAGAAAAGTGCATAATAGCGAAAAGAAGTAAAGTAAAATTGGTTTTAGCTAAAACCAAAACATGTAAGAAGGAATTGTTTCGAAGAAAGCAATAACATTTTATTTCATTGACGTGTCTTCGGAAGAAATTTAATTTATATTCCTAATGTATGTAGTCCACATTTTTAGAGATAGGGAAGAGGAGGGTTGGAAAGTTTCTGGTTATTCAGATCTAGTCACTAAACATAACTACGCCGTTCTCAAGCAACTTTCAATTCTGAATTATAGTCTCTCACCAGGGCGATACTGAATGTATCTTCGACTTTGGAACGAAGTACAGATTCATTATATGTACCTATATATATTTTATTTTAATTCTACAATATGATAAACTCACGTAAATTAAATTTATTTTGTCCTCGCCGGCTTTTGAACCCGTGACCTCAAATCAAACTAGACAATTTAGTATTAACGGTGCCCCGCCGCACTGCGAAACCAGGCTGGAACAAAGGCCAAGCCTTTTGTCACTTTTTATTTACGTATTACTATATGTACCTTTTACTATGTGTACCTTTTTCATCTATGTAAGTATCAAAAAAATTCCAAATAAAAAGTTATATTAAATGTTTTGAGAACCTCCTCCATGAATCAAGCTATCGCTACATTACATCACATTGTAAAATATATTTTAACATAATTTTCGAAATCATAATATCTTGAATTAATAATCATTTGTTTTGTTCTGCGAGTGTCTTGGTTTTGAATGGAACGCACCAGCCAGCTGCATGAGCTACGAGTTCGACATTCGAATTCGAGCTGGAAACATTTTAATACCGAGGGCCGTTAAGATGAATTTATACGTGAAATCCTATGTAGATAATATTAAGATTAATCTTTACGATGAATCGGCTTACAGTATGAACATCAAAAAACATGCTACGGATAATATGAAGCTTTTGCTAGCTTTTCTATGTATTGGAATTACAATAAAATTATTATTTACACACCAAAAATATAAACTTAAGCAACTAAAAAAAATGTTTTTTCATGACATGTCTATGAAGTAATACAAAAAAACAATTAAAAAAAACCTTTTTATGGCTAAGACTATTTTTAAGGTTTTCTATGTTCTAACATTTTTTCGTTCTTTTAAAATTATGCACAAAATAAATAAAAACCACTTTTTCGCTTACTTGCCTCGTGCAAATAAAACGTTCGATTCTAAATTTTGCAGGCATGAGAATCGCAATATTTCTAGCGTTTCTCTCTCTCTGGTTTCAATCCTGGGATTAGTTTGCAGCAATTTCATCTATTCGTTTCTTCCACTCTTCCCTGTCTTGTGCGGCTCTTTTGAAGTCTGCATATGATAAGCAGCGCACGTCCACCAGCAGGTCCTCCAGGTACTCTCGGCGTGGGCGTCCCCTAGCGTTTGTCCCCTCGGTCATACCCTCCATTATGGCATGCAAGAGGCCTTCTTGTCTTATTGCATGACCGATCCATCTTGCGCGCCTTTCGGACAAGGTCCTGAGCAGGTGCCTTCCTCCTTCGATTCTTTGGAGAACCTCCTCATTTGTGATGTGGTCTCTCCAGGAAATTCCTAGTAGTCTTCTATAGGACCACATCTCAAAAGCCTCTAGTCTCCGTTTATCTCTTTCGGATAGGCACCATGTTTCGCAGCCATACATCAAGATACTCCATACATAGGTCTTTATGAGTAGTATTCTAGCGTTTATATTTCTCTTAAAACGCGTCCGAACACCACAATTTTAGTAGAGTAGGTTAGTCAGCTCTTAGTAGAATCAATCAGAGGCGCGCAGATATGTCGTGCCGTGGAGCGAAGATGCTACTCTAAAATTCTTTATTTTTCTGCTATTAATCTCTTTTCGTATCCATAGGTTGTTTAATTATTTTCATGCCACTTATTTATTCTTCGACCTCTTCTAAAACAAGCATTATAATCAGCTTAATTAACATATTTACTTTGTTGTGTGGCAGCATCATCTTGCGACGCGCGGTTCACTAATGAACTCCACTTTTTCGGCGAGTCAAGTAGCAAGTTACTCGCTACTTGACTAGAGTACTCACCAATGCGAACAAGAGCCATTAGTCTGTGCTGCGTGGAGAGCCACGAACACTGACGTTTCTACGTAGCCTACATTGAATGACTAGTTCTTCTAAAATAAATAGATAGGTGGCATGTAGTGTGCAGACATACAGAGCAAACGTTATCATTTCAGGGTAAATACAGTAAACCAGAAGCAAACAAACACTTCAGTCATCGGTTTCAAATTAATCTGTCTACGGAGAGCGAAAAAACTTGCGAAAATTCCAATTAAAATGAAAAGCATCCTTCGGATCAGTAGTGACACTTCTTTCAGTAGTGACACTTCGATCATTTTTCATTTCTGCGCACACAATGTGTATGTACTCCATCATAACATTAATGTGGCAGGTGAAATCTAGAAATCTAGAAAAACTGCCGTGATCGTGTCGTAATAAAGTAGAGTGATTTTATCTGGTTTCAAGCGGAAATGGCAGAGGTTGCTATTCAATGGAATATTTATTTTATTTTTATTTTTATTATTTTACTTTGAGTTTTTATTCCAACAGTGCAATCCCAGACTGCCATGTTACATTAACAACTATAAAAGAAAAGAAAAATGTTTACATATTAGGTAGGTACCTAATTAAAACATTCAATGAAAACAAAATTCATCACACAAATGAAAACAAAATTCATCACACAAATAACAAAAAATAAGCATAAAGTTAAAATAAATAATAATTTAACAGAATTAAAAATAAAAAGATATTTTAGGATTGTTCATCAGGGAAGTCGCCTCATCATCTGCATCCATCGCTCATTTAGTGGGGAACTGAGCCATTCGGATGCAGTCACGACCAGGCGCGGCTGGTGCCTAAAATGTTTGATGGTTCACCTATCAATAAATCAAACAAGTATAATGTAATTTAATTGTTGGTAGGTCACACAGCTAGCTACCGTAGCTACCATATTTATAGAGAATAAAAAAATAAACTTCTTCGGTCCTTAATAATCAAATAAATAAACTTCAAGCTTCTTCCCAGTACCCGGTGTAGCGCATTTAAAACGCACACACATAAAAAGTCATTTTTAACTGAAAAACTAATGTCGTTTAAATTAATAAATTAATAGGTTCCCTAAATCCCAAACATAACAAGACCCGTTGACTTATGGTTGAATTTTGCAAGCTAAATATTACTATCCCGTTCAAACCTATTTTGCTGGAGCCCTTCGGAATACGTCGGATGTTTTCGACGCACTTCGTAGCGCCGTGCGCCGCGTCGCCAGAAGCAGATTTTTGGTACATTTCGTTATTCTGATGGTCTGGACATGTTTGTAGGAGCACCATACAAAATGACAATTCCCGAACGGGGCGTTTGACCGAAACGCGCCGAATGGTATGTACGTAGGTTCCTAGTTCTTAGCGCGCGGGAAAAGAACTCCAGTCGGCTGCAATAATTATTATCTCTAGCAAAATTCATGCATTTAAATACGTGATTAGTTTTTATTTTCAACATTGTGCGTAATTTAAATTAAAAAATATTAAGTAGGAAACGTTGAGCTGTAAAATGTTCAATTTTGTTGGCGGTTCGGCGCACTATTAAACGTTTGGGCCAGCCGCGCCTGGTCACGACAATGATGTTAATTGAAGTCCGTGTCCTGTTCCAGAAGCTGGCTAGTCGGTGGCGAAGTAAGGCTGGGAATGAGTGCACCCTCCCCTCGGTCAGGGCTAGGCAAAATACATGCTTTACTGTAATTAAAATACAAATTGCAAAATACTTTTTCGCGTGTATTTAAAATACGAAATACAAAATACTTTCAAGCCGTGTATTTGAAATACAAAATACAAAAACAGTATTTTAACATTTTTTTTAAAAATTCAAATACAAAATACATTTGGTTTTGGAAGAGCCTTTGGTTGCAATAAATTATCATAAGTGCCCTTATCTAAGGGTGCGTTTCCATAGAAGCAAATTTGAGCAGAGTGAAACAGAGACACGCAAAAATTGACCAATCATATTGCTCAGAAGACACGTCTCAACACCGCTCCCGGCTCCACTTGTAAAGTTTTATGTTATAGGACCCAGGTGTTATGTAGGTTTTACACCATCTCCTTTTTCAGCCCGATTTACGTATAGAGACCAAAGACATTTTTTTTTCGCTTTACGCGATCGCTATTTTCATCTCTATTTTCATATCTACGATTTCAATTGGCATCACTGAACATCAGCAAACAACACATGAACCATGTTTTTTGCTGAGATGAAAATAGCAATCACGTAAAGCAAAAAAAATTGTCTTTGGTCTCTATACGGGAATCGGGCTGAAAAAAGAGATGGTGTAAAGTGCTCATTAAATAATAATTATTATTATTACTATCTCATGACCTTTGCATAGCGCAGTTTTATGTTATTTCACTTCAAGTGCGCTCTACTGTAATTAACTTTAAAATAATCTAGTATTCAGTCAAATTATTCATATAGTGCTTGATCTAATACTATGATTCAAAAATGTACGATACAAATCAATGACAAGTGTTGCAAGTTAGTGTAATATAACAGTGTTGCCAACTCTAAATATTAACATATATTGCTCGGGATTCTAGCGTATTTAGTTATGTATTTATTATCTATGTGAGTGTATTTTTCATTATCATTATGATCGCTAAATGTAATTGAAAATGTATTTTGAAGTCACAAGTATTTGAAATACAAATTACAAAATACCTCAGCATCAGGTAATTGAAATACCAATTACAAAATACATTTTTATTTATACGTATTTGTATTTCAAATACGTGTTTCAATTACAAGTATTTCAAATAGTGCCCAGCCCTGCCCTCGGTGAACATCGTAGAGGCACTGCAGAACCTCGGTAGTTGCATAAGTTCCCTGTATGCATTATTGTAGCACACCCTCAGTTTGTCCCATTGCGCTGCTGGGTATTGTCTCCACAGTTCAGATGTGTACAGGGCAGTGCAGTGTGTCTTGAAGAGTAATTTTCTGACATCGTCGCTACGGTGGTAGAACCACCTTGAGAGCATTCCGACCCGTATGTTAATTGCTCTTCTTTGTCGTTCCATATCTTCTTTATCCTTCATGTCTTCGGTTAGGATATGTCCCAGATACTTAACCTGTGAGGCCACAAGCAGTTCATTTCCTTTTAGATATATTGGAGGAATATTTGGTGGATCCTTATTGTGTTTGAAAGCGACGATGACTGACTTTTTAGAATTGTACAACAAGTTATCAGAGTTTGCGTACTCTTCGCATATTTGCACAATTCGTCTCATCGCTTTAATCGAAGATGCAAACAGCACGTCATCGGCGTAATTAATGTTATTACTTCCTTGTCCGCAGATATGACAACCGATTCGTGTATCGTTCAACTCTTGTAAGAGGTCGTTAATGTACACATTAAATAGAGTTGGAGACATATTTTCCCCTTGCCTGACTCCGCTTTTAAGGAATAAAGGTCTTGAAGAAGCTCCTGCCCATTGAATGTGATTTTCCTGTTGTCCGCCAGCATATTGACCACTGCTGCTGTAACATCTCGCTTTATGAGTTTTTCCCATAATAATTGATGGGAAACACGATCAAACGCCTTGCTTAGGCCAAGAAAATACCCATAGACGGTGGTTTTTCTTTTTTTGTAGTAGGCTATTGTTTGTTTTACTCCATAAATTACCATATCGGTTGATGAGGCGCTCTTGAAGCCGAATTGGTTATTAAGGGTAAATAGTTTATCTTTAACTAGCGCGAATAAGATTTTTTCAAATAGTCTCGAAAGCATTGTCGCCAAGAAAATCGGTGGGTAATATAAAGAGATTCTTTATATTTCATGCGAATGGCATGATAAATAATAAATAGATGGGTTATAATTTATAATATAGTTACCATGTGTGTTTCCTCCCTCCTACAACATGGGTCTCTTCAAAACCCGTGTTCACTCCTTCCTTTCCTCAAAAAGACCCTTAACACAGCATCTTCAAAGATGACATAGGTGCTTATATAAAACTCCTGTGTGGAGTTAATGTAAAAAAATAAATATATATCGTACCTACGCTGCTAAAACGCAATATGCAATTTTTATCAAAATTGATCTGAGTATGAGAAAAGATAACTAATGTACCTCTTTACTTGGTGCATCGTTGTCACTTGTGTAGTGCATATACAGTTATGTCGTTATGGTTTTGGTGCGAATATAGCCGCCACTGGGAGAAACAACGTTTGATTGGTCAGTTGCGCTCGGCCCCCTGCACGAGTCGCAGCAAGTAGCAGTCTCCTGGAGCTATAACGCCATTAAGTGACACTTGTGACAATTAATTTTTACGTTTTTTAGAAATAAATGATAATTAGAGTTAAAGAATACATTTATTAGAATTAAAAAAGTTTGTTATACTGCTTTGATATTTTAATTAATAAAGGTTTAGAAAAGTATGATTTCGTGTTTTTATTGTTACGTTATGACTTATGACATAGGTAAATTGTACGGTTAATTGTTTTCTAGTGCCCTTCACTTCTGGGAGGGTTGTAAATTTTAAACGTTTATATTTTTTTATCACAAAATTGAGAGATTTTTGTTTTTACTTTGAATGAAGTTAAAAGTTGTGGTTTAAATAATTACAAGTATATTTATTTAGAAAAGAAGAACTATGCATTATACAAGATGTCGAATTTTGAAACGCTTCTCCTGAATTATTACATCTTTGCATAAGTGACGTTTTAGCAGCGTAGGTACGATATAGGAAATAATTTCCCACACGGCCTATGTCATTTTTGTGGATGCCGTGTGGAAGGTCTTTGAGAGGGGAGGAAGGAGTGAACATGTTGAATGAGGGAGTAAACATAGAGGCCGGCAAATCGTTCAACAGCCAAGCTATTGAACTCATGAACAAATCGTAGAAACTACCCTTTATATTGATAAGTTTTAAGATTTTCACGGCCAAAAGCATTTTCGTTATTTGTTTTTGGGGTGTTATGCCGTGTTGCGCTACCTTCCTTCTTTAGTCAACGTTTCAGACATCGTTGCAGTGTCCATCATCAGCTACCGGATCTGCCGGATCTGCCCTGATGATGGACACTGCAACGATGTCCGAAACGTTGGCTAAAGAAGGAGGTAGCACAGCACGGCATAACACCCCAAAAACAAATAACGAAAATACCCTTTATATTATTTATTTATTTTATTTTATTTTTTCATAATTATTTTTTATTAGGTTTATCAACAGGGATTCATATCAAAGCGCCCAAAATTACAATTACATTGAACATGGTTGATACTATCACTAATTATAGACAAACACAACATTGATTACAAAATAGGGCCTAACACGCTTCACAATACCTAAGAAAGCATTCTATAGAGTATGTTTTACGCAACAAGATACCGTCTCAGTACAGTGAGCGTAGAAAATAATTAACACGTATACACACGCATACGCGTAGATATACATGTATATACATATATATACACACACACACATATATATATATATATATATATATATATATATATATATATACCTACATAAACGCACTCACACACACGTACATACACTTACATATACATTACATTCACACATATTTTAATGAATTAATTGTGAATCGCGACCTCCGGATTAGTAGAAGAGACGAGACATATTGTAGGAGGGAGGAAACACAGAGGCCGGCAAATCGTTCCACAGCCGAGCTTTTGAACTCATGAACGAGTCGTATAAACGGTATATACTATTTTTAATGAATTAATTGTGAATCGCGACCTCCGGATTCGTAGTAGAAACGAGTCCCTCCATCACAGATGCCGAGTTGCGTGCTAGTCCATCCCCTCTGCCAACCGAAAATATTGTGATAGTTATCGCTATATTATTGCATCTATTTTAAATTGTGTGAAATGGTTTCCTTCCCCAAAGCGTAAGAGATTTCCCCAAACATTGTAATTCGAGCCCTTCTGACCAGTGTCAATGTCACAGGAATAATTTGCCAAAATTCACTTTGCCAACAATAATCTCCGTAATGCGACGCAAAGTTATGCGAAGACATACTCAGAAATAATACCAGTTCGCGGAACAATGTTGACACCTAAAGCAATTCACTTGAACTATATCAACTCTGATAAAAAAACTTACGTTAGAATTCGTACGACAATAGTTGTCTGTATGGAAAAAAGAGTCTTTACAAACCTGTTAAAACGGCCACCATTATGAATCGCAATCGGTTTGTAACAAAAAACTACAGGTAGATGAATTGCTAAATGGTCGAGATAAAACAGAATTTCGCTACTCTCCACCCGTTATCGGTTATGCGTAAGTTTATAAAAGTTACAAAGGAAAATAGTTGTTTTAAGAAAGAAAATTAGATGAACAATTATCATAAGTTATAACTATTAGTTTTTATTTAATTAAATGAAGACAATATTAGCGGAACTCAATCGAAAATCTGGAGACAGAAAAATCGGAAAAGTTATTGGCTCCGCTGGGACAAGAACCCAGGACCCTTTGCTTACATGGCAAGAGCTCTACCGATTGAGCTGGGGAACCCATTGAGTTTCGCTAATATTGTCTTCATTTAATTAAATATTATAATATGAGATCTTACTCATAAAGTTTAAAAAATAAATATTCATCCTAGACTTGCAGAAAAGTCAATAGATGTCGCGTATTAAAAATAAAATGGATAAATTTATCCAGACACTATCTAGATTGCATTAAGTTCGAGTTGAATCTTGCAATCATATACAAAGATGCAGCCAATAATATGTGCGTTAAGAAAAAGAAAATAATGTTGGTAGTTCTTAGTCGAAGTATGATACAGTTAAAAGTGACCGAATTGATATGGGTTCCGTAGCTCAATCGGTAGAGCTCTTGCCATGTAAGCAAAGGGTCCTGGGTTCGAGTCCCAGCGGAGCCAATATCTTTTCTGATTTTTCTGTCTCCAGATTTTCGATTGAGTTTCGCTAATATTGTCTTCACTTAATTAAATATTATAATTTGAGATTTGACTCATAAAGTTTAAAAAATTAAAAATAAATATAATTATTAGCCTCAAACACTCATCTACGTTGAAAAAATCTCCCGAGAAAAGATATATGCCACCGACGGGACTCGAACCCGCGTCCTTCTGATTTCCGGCAAATACTCCACCACTGAACTACGTCGGCTTATCTCCTACCCGCCAAATAATTCAATATATACTAGTGTTTCATTCAACAATTACTGCTTATTACATTTTTCCACCTGCAAACAACCAACTTTATTTTTATATGGGAAAGGCATTGTAAGTGCTAAATCTCCCACTAGGTGGCATCGAGACAAATTATGTCTACATTTTTTGGTGAAATACTTTAACTCGTCAAATATTTATTATTATTTTTAATTGATAAACTAATGTCTTAGACAAGATTTTTATGCATAGCACAAATGGTAACAGTTATTATAAGTAATAATTATTAGGTTATTGAATATGACTATAAATATGAATATAGAGTGTGTTTAAGTATGTTGTCTTCCTTTGAATGTGTGTATGCCTTTGTGTATTTTGAACGTGTTCTATCTATCTGTCTATGTATTTTTTTGCATTTGTATTATAGTTACTTAAAATGTTATTTTTCTGTATCCATTTTCTATATTGTAGTTTCTCGTAATATGTGTGCTTTAGTGTTCAAATTAATATTGTGAAGTTGACTGGCAGACAAAATGATTTGGCGGTTTAGCTGGTGCTTACAATGAAGAACAATAAAAAATAATTTAAAAACAAAGAAATAAAAATAAAAATAAATTTAAAAAATAAAAATTAAGCACTTTTTGGCGTTTTCTGAACATAACCTAATAATAATTTATAACCCAATTTCTTTAATATTAAATTTCAGGTACACCTCATGCGTCATTAAAATGTCTGCCATTGTTGTAGGTAGCTTGAAAACAATCTTATGGGTCCGAGTGGTTAATGATTTATTTTTGGGTTACTATGCCGTGTTGCGCTACCACCTTAATCATTTCACCGTTTGTATTACGATAGCCGGGTTAGTAAACTAACCTCATCTAGCTTTAAGTATATATACATCAATTTGGGAGGCGGGAATAGATACCGCCGCCCGGGAACCTTTATTGGATAACCAACAACTCTGCCATAGGTCACCTCAAGTCGTTCGCTACGTTTGGTGATTTACAAGGGGTGCCCGGGTTCATGGGATGAGGTTTGTCTAGGTCTTGGAGGCGGATGACCAGGATACACTGAACCCCAGATTCCTACCCACCCCTTAAACCCTTTTCCTCCCTAGAACTCTCCTCTCCTTTCTTTCCCTAAAAAACCCCCCACACAGCATCCCCAATGATGATATAGGCGCTGAGGGAAATTATTTTCCTCAGGGCCTCTTGTGTGGAGTTCATGTAAAAATTTTATTTTTATTTTTTTATATTTTGATGAAACAGAATCGAATGTAGGTTTAGTTTGATTTTTGGCTTTCACTTCTTTTCCTTTGCCAATGTTTCGGACAGCCTTTCGGTTACATGCCAACTCAGAATGAAACCAACTCAGAACCACCTCAGAAAGGTCATTAAAAGCTAAGAAAAAATAATTTTAAAACAGCCGGTAACCCTAACCTAACTTAATCTTTTTAACCAATGTTTTTATCATCACTCTTAATGACCTTTCTGAGGTGGTTTCGAGTTGGTTTCATTCTGAGTTGGCCGGTTGGCGGTCACCCAGCCTTTCAGTATCAATCACCTGATGATGACATCTCCCTGATAATGCGAAACTGTAAGGCTGCATGAAACGTTGTCTAAATTAGAACGAAGCCCAACATGACACAATAAATATAAGAAAATAAAATATTTTTACTTCATATTAGTTAAAAATATTCACTTCAGATGGAATTCAATGAAAAAGGAAATATCTGTCCAAACTTGGCATTCATTTCAAAACGGATCTTAACGTTTTTACTATTTTAATATCTAGAGAAATAATAAAGAAAAAGCCACCATTTCATTCATACATATTATGGGCTAAAACAGTGTTTATATTCATGGAGAGACAGTTAGGAAAAAATGAAAATATATGAAGTAGGAAGTCGCAAGGGTCTCAAGGGACATGACCTAATTGAAGCAATTGGGGGAGAAGAAACCTCATAAGCCTTATAACTTATAACAAAGTCTAGAGCAAAAAAACAAAGACAAGAGGAGGAACAAAAAGAAAGTAGTGTTTTAAAGCCTTGGTTATTATTTTAGAAGCAAACAGTGCCTAAAAAAAATAAGCGGTAACTTTTTTAAAGATTTTAGATACAATTATAAAAACTCTAGATATTTATTTCCATGAAATATCTAGAGTTCTAGAGGGATTATATTACATTTTACCGGGCTAGTACTTTCATGCCAGATATGATTTAAGGTGGGTAAGGAAAACGTTATACATAGTGTTAAGGGACGTCCTTGACTTACGAGTACTTTAACCAGAGGTTCTTGACATTAATTGGAGTAAAATGGGTAAATAAAATTTTGGTCTCCGGTGACATTTTTGGTGACTTTTTTTATTTTCAAATTTTTTTTTCAAGGTCAAACAAAAAAAAATTCTTACGCCTATCGTCACTGGTCACTCAGTCAAGGTCGACAGGTCGACCAACCCCTCACCCCACCTCCAATTGTCCAAGAGCTACCATTTTTTTTATATTTTTGTAGAAAAAAAAGAAAAAAAAAACATCAAAAATGTCACCGGAGATCAAAATTTTCGTTTACATTTTTTACTCCAAATAATTTTAGGAATCACCGGTTAAAGCAAGTCAAGAACGTCCCTTTACACTTTGTACAAATCAATTATGTGGTTTTATAAATGTACTCGTATCTATGTGTCTGAATTGTGTTAATTAGTGGAGCATTGTGAGTGCGCATTGATTAAGTTACCAGTAATGTTTTTACTAAATGATCTCAACGATTCAACAAATATGTAGAGATTTGAGTTGGGGCAAAGATTATTGATTGCTTGGAGATAACGGGAAATTGCTGTGTTTGCTGCAGCACATCTCCGTGGAACATAAAAACTACACATTTGTTTGGTCATCTATGAAAAATTATACTGAAAACATTAGTTTTGTTTGGGAAGCCAGGTAATTAAAAACATTATCATGTCATATATATCTTCATTACTCTTGTCATGCTATACTATGGTAGAACAAAAGAAATTTGATCTGCCGCGTGGTAACTTGACGACTATTATCGAATCGACTTTGTGTGAACTATAAAAAAAATCGCCCACATCCACCCCTGCATAACCAAATTAATAGAAAATTTTAAATTGGAATTTTGCTCTAGCTAATTAAATATTATTCTAGTCCTGTTGGATCTTCTTGACAAACACTTTGCAGCAAGTTAAAAAAATTAACAAATTCAAGCAAAGTTTCTAGCACTGAACTGGCAAAATGTTAAAAAAACTAATTTTCTCATTGCTTTCAAGGCTGGTTGAGGCCAGCATTTCCCAAACTTATTCTGATCATAGCCTTTTACATTTTTCCACCTGCAAACAATCAACTTTATTCTTAAGCAGTAATTGTTGAATGAAACACTAGTATACACGGTGTCCTAAACTCGTAGTACAAGCGGGAAACTGGTAAATCTGCATCACATTCGGAGTCGATTTGTGATATAACTTCTTTGATTTGAGCTTTCATTTTCGAGTAAATCGGGTCCGAAGTTGGAATTTTTTTGGTTAAATTTGAAAAAAAATTTCACTAAGGGGTTGATTTCAGCTGTGTAATGTCTTATAAAATGCATCGAAGGGTAAACCGGGCTCAAAATTTTTTTTAACCCTTCAGTTGCCGAAATAATGGAAAAATAGAAAAAAAAAATACTAAAATCGAAATGCTCAGATCGAAAAAAAAGAAGTTTTTTGGGTTCTCTCCGTGATGTAGATTCACCAGTTTCCCGCTTGTACTACGAGTTTCCGGACACGTTGTATATTGAAATATTTGGCGGGTAGGAGATAAGCCTTCGTACCTCAATGGACAGAGCAGACCGGAAATCAGAAGGACGCGGATTCGAGTCCCGTCGTCGGCATGTATGTTTTCTCGGGAGATTTTATCAATGTAAATGTGTAATTCAGGCTAATAATTATTACTTATAATAATTGTTAAACATTAGTTTCTCAATTAAAAATAATAATTAATATTTGACGAGTTAAAATATTTCACCAAAAAATGTAGAAATAATGTGTCTCGACGCCATCTAGTGGCAGATTTAGCACTTACAATGCCTTTCTCATATATAGAAAATAAAGTTGGTTGTTTGCAGGTAGAAAAATGTAATAACCAGTAATTGTTGAATGAAATACTAGTACCTATATATTGAATTATGTGGAATTATAAGGACGCGGGTTCGAGTCCCGTCGGCGGCATGTATCTTTTCTCGGGAGATTTTTTTCCATTTAAATGAGTGTTTCAGGCTAATAATATAATTATTACTTATAATAATTGATAATACTTTTGGTCGTATAAATCTAAAATGATATCAAAATTCGATATATTTATCTGAGACACTACGTAGGTTAATAATAAATTCTTTAGAACTTTGTGATCTTTTACAAAGGTAGCAGCCAAAATATGGGAAAAATTATTTGATAATAATAAATACCTATTGTTAATTCTGTACGCGCGCGCGCCCGAATGTGGGTAGTCGTATGTTGCCGGATCGCTCCCACCGGCAATGGAAATGTCATAATAAGAGACAGCGCTTTGTTAAGCGAAAACAGTTTGCTTGCTACAAGCTTTTTAGCATGGAGAAAGGCACCATGAACAAACCTAAAGCACCAACAGAGGCTGAACAATCAGCACAAGACAGAGACGTATGGAGGAGCCTTGTCGATACAATGGATCCCTGACCCGAATAGGACAAGGGGAAGAAGATGCTGATGATGAATTCTGAATTTGAAATTTGATGCCAAAAAATCTTAAAACAAAAGGTCAAAATGGCTGAGTTGGTTAAGGCGTTTGTCCCAATAAGACAACCAAGTTTACTCTCAGTTCGATCGGATGACGGGAAGTGGGTTAATTTCCACTTCTTAGATTTGCATTCATTAATTCAAGAAAATAAAATCGAAATTCAAAGAGATGTATTGTTAATCCTCGGGGTAAATACTGAAAAACAAATGACCCTACCATAGCACCTCTATCCAAAATTATATTTGTGGGGACCATTATAAAATAGGTAGCCTAATTTGTACAAAATTAGATTATATACAAGAATCAATAAAAAATATAATAAGTAAGGTAGTCTCTGTAATCCGAACCTACTATAATCCAAACCTGCAGTTATCCGAAAACTCGTTAAACTGAACAGGCTTGGTTTTTATTTGTTCTTATCATAGAGACTACACCGTAAGTATTTTGGTTTAAAAAATTTCATAATTGCGGTTCTGCTAGACCTCAGAACGCTTATTTTAGGAAGGGTAGGGTTTAAGGGTCAATATAGATAACTACCACGTTACGAATCACCAAAAATAAATATATTTTCACCTACTATCATCATTATAAGCGGAAAATTTATTTAGAAAATTATTAATATTACCGATACCCACTTGATTCGTTGAGATTCGATTTGTTAAAATTTGCTTTTTGTAAAAATTTTTTTGAAACTTTACTGATGTACATGAATTATTCATCGGTAGGTTTTGTGCGATATTTCATAACTATATGACATTATCCACAATTAAAATATTTTTAATGGCCTTCAGCCATTCAATTCAATTTGGGAGGCGGGTATGGGTACCGCCGCCCGGGAAGCATTACCAACACCTCTAACATAGGTTACCCCAAGTGGTTCGCTACGTTTGGTGACTTAGCAGGGGTGCCCGGGTTTATGGGGTAAGGTTTGTCCGGGTATTGGCGGTGGATGCATCTGTCCACCAGCTGTATGGCAGGCCGGATCGGAAGAGATGATCGCGTTGAGGAAGTTCCTTTGACTTCTCCAGCCGTACTCCCTCGGAACACAGCCTTGCACCGTAGTGGCAGGGATGGATTCATATGTCCATCACTCCTGGACAAACTCACCCAGATTCCTACCCACCCCTAATACCCTTTTCATTCCCAGAACTTCCTCTCCTTCCTTTCCTAAAAAGACTCTCAACAGCATCCCCAAAGATGACATAGGCCTTGTGGGGAATTATTTTCTCAGGGCCTCCTGTGTGGAGCTAATTTAAAAAAAAGCGCCCCCTCCCCCTCCCCCGTAATATTTTTGATTGCGCCTCCATTTGGGAATCGCCGCATTAAACATTTTCCCTTCTTAACATTGCACCAAAATGCAAAGAAAATGATATTTACTTACATGAAATTTCATTTTAAAACATGGAATTCCATGTTTTTGGTAAATATTGGTTTTCTATGTAAATACAGACCAAGAAATGCGGAGTTATAATTAAAAAAACAACCTAATGTAAATGGTGCATAATATCCTTCTTGAAAAGTCACATAGAAGTTTGTTTTCTTTTAATCTGATTCTAACATAAAACAAATATTCTCAGTCCCATGGGTAGGAATGGTAGGTACGTACTATTTTGCTGCCTGCATTAAAACCAAAGAGTATAAATATGCTGTGGGTTTAGGGAAAATACGGTATACCACGAAGTATAATTAAGTGTCCCTGAACGGTGTATAGAAGGATGTAACGACGAATAACAAAAAAAAAAAAAATTGTTTAGCGTGAACATTCTGTAAATAAATTCATATGCATACTAACTTACTATCAAAGGTATTTTTGAAGTCGATTTTAAGTTTTTAAGTTTTTTTGGGCATTATTTACCAATTATAATTGGTAAATAATGCCCAAAAAATTATAATTTATTAATTACAATGTCTACAGAGACAACTGCCGGAGATCAACTGCTGGGGAAACATTATAATTTGGCGATATGCACTATGCATTTTTTTTATGTTAGCTCCACGCAGGAGGCCCTGTAGAAAAAATATTCCATCAGTCGTGTATCTTCAGTGATGTTGTGTTAAGGGGCCTTTTTAGGGAAAGATAAGATAGGAAGTTCTAGGAAGGAAAAAGGTTTGAGGGGAGGGTAGGAATTTGGGGGTCGATGTGTCCAGGAGTGAGGATAAGTCCTGGACGTGTGAATACATTCTTCCTTCATACCTCATCCCATGAACACGGGCACCACTGTCACCAAACGTAGCAAACCACTTGGAATGACCCAAGACACGGGTGTTGGTTATAAATGACAATAAATGGTCAATAAATGGTTCCCCGGGAGGCGTTACCTAGATCCGCCTCCCAAATTGATAAACGACCTAGCCAACAAAATTTCGATGATCCATTGTTTGATCAGGATTTTGTATTTGTTAATATTATTCGATTGTCTTGTTTTGTCAGGTAGGTTATTGTATATTTTAGGCGCAAAGTATTTGAAATTTCTTTGACCAAATGTTGTGTTTGTATGAGTTCTTTGGTTTTGTGCCGTGTATTTACAATATTTTGGGTTTTTTCATAAAATGTATCTGTTTTATTTTTAAACAGATGAGTTTAGATTGTTTTTGTGTAAATTTGTCGAATATCTAATACAGGGAATTTTTTGAATATATCTACATACAGTACTTGTTATTATGGGAACTTTAAGAATAACTTTCATAATTAATTTTTGTGCCTTCGATAATGAATCTATAGCTGATAGTGTGGTATGAATAATGTACTGGAACTGAATATATGGGAAGCGGGAGATGGGTTTGCGGGACGGGGAGCGGGAGAGGGGACAGGGTAGGCGGGGAAGGTGGAAGGGGAAGGAAAGGACATGCAGGGATAAACTATTTATTTCTTTGAATATGGCATTGAAACGCATGCCGGGAACCAGATAGTAATACAATAAGACGGATAATTGGTGGTTCCTTCTTAAATTTAACCAAAAGATATGTTGACGCAACTATGTATACCTATCTATATACCTTGTTCCATTTCTCTACCCATCCTTTTTTACCACAATTACCTGTCCCTACTGACAATATTACCTACCGTACAACAATAAAATCAATATGTCAGTCAGTCTGTTAAAAGAAACTGTGCAACGAACACCATTATTCTCTCAGTTTTATATAACATCGACCAGTTTATGGAAGCTTGTGCAGTGAGTGACTTAGTGCTCCCTCAGACCCATAATATTAAGCAGAACATCAACCATAAGGGGTAAGTCAGTTTCCTTCCCCATTCATCTGTTTACCATTCCCCATAGTTGTGTCAAAGTATTCCATTTTTTAAAAATATATATTGATACAGTCCACTCCACGTGTCGCATTTGCGATACCAAGATAGGTAGGTATACCTAAGAATTTAAAATATGTAATAAATTATTTTTCTGACACTCACACAATCGGTTAGGTTATTAGATAATTCTATAAAATATCCCTCTGCCTAGGCCCATCGAAACAGCTGTCACGATAAACCAATTAAGTCACTTAGTTCTAGTAATTAATTTAAAAAATAAAATTTCATTCCCCGTTAGTGAAAACCCACCTTTCTGAAATGGGAAATTGTGAATAATGTCATTAAATCGTTCGGAGAATTTGCTTGTTGGTTTAGGTCTTGGGCGAATGTGTGGAGAATAATAATGGAAAAATTATGATTTGAAAAACACGAGAGAGGCCTCTGCTCGCAGCATTGTGACCTTAGGTTCGTGTAGAGTGTAGGTAACGGTTCGTAACAGATTTGTAGAGTGCAGCCGAATCTTGCCATTGTAACATAAATATTTTACGTACAAACAGAATTGTGGGTGTATCATAATATTTCATTGAAGAAGAAAACAATTAAAATCTTAACGAAAATATGAAAGAGATCAACAAAAGAATAGATAAAGATAATGGTCGCAACTGGGACTCGAACCCAGACCTCTCGTCTTACCCGAACGTGCGCGTTAACCAATTTCGCCATTGCCACCTTCTTCAATTTTACATAACATTTTTTTTTACATGAATACCGCACAAGAGTCCCATCTGTTCCCTTCTGAAGCCAGTGGGACAATGGCATCCCCAATTGGGGTATATTGTGAGGCTGAAGGTAGTGGGAAGGGGAAGGAGATAGGGAAGAGGAAGGTGGGAAAGTACCTGGCTATTCAGATCTGGTCACCAAACATGGCTAAAGCCATTTCAAGCAACGTTTCAATTTTGAATGGTGGTCTTACACCAGGGCGATACTGAGAGTATCTTCCGCTCTGGAACGTGCCGCAAATATATTATGTATTATTTTAAATGAATAAATTGTGAAATAACCCAAATTAATCAAATAAAATTTATTTGCTACGCCGGGATTCGATCCCGCGACCTTTGGAGTGCGAGTCAAGAGCCTTACCACTGGGCTACACCGGCCGTCGATGATGGGAATAACCTTCAAAAGTTATAAAAAGAGAGTTTTTCTTATAAAAATATAATCAATAAACTTGGCTGTAGGAAAAGACAGAACCTAATTAGGTGTGCTCACAAAAAACTACTCCCAATATCCCCATCACTAATGATCACAGCCTCATTTCAGAGCAATGAATATGTCAAAGATCTTATTTTAATTATAATTCTAAAAATAATGAAGATGATCGCAAAAATACTTTTTGAATGGAACAGAATTTGAGGAGTTGAGTAGGGAATAATACGTCAAAGTAACTTGTCAATTTGTTTTGATGAATTGGAATCTGTGGATAGGAATATGGACAGAACTAGAAATGGTAAATCTTTTATGTATGAATACGTCCAAAAATATTCACTGATTTGATTCCCAACTACTTCACTGATTTTGGCAGTATTTTTATCGAAAAATCTTTTTTTAAGCTAGATGGATTTTTCCTAGCTACGTACATGAGGGTAAAAGCAGGTAGAGATAATGAAAAATGTTATGTAGTAATCAACGTGTCTTTATAGTGTAGACAATAGTGTGTATGTATAACGATGGGATGCATAACACGTGGGTCACATCACGACGGGATGTGGATGCGGAAGCTAAGGCTTCTGATGATATTGTATGGGATGCACACCGTTTAGATCACATCAAGGTGGGACGAGGACTTACGTTCGACTCGAGACTTGACGCTGATGTTGTCAGCTGGAAGTGAAAATCATGGATTCTTCTGATTCTCCAGTGAGATCTGTTTCGGTCCTCAACTTCAGTCGGGCAGAGGCTAGAGGAAAGGCCTGAAATGCGATTAAGGCTCAAGTATCAAACCTCGGCTTCACTGCAGTCAGGTATTATTGCTATTTAATTTATTAGAATTAGTGACCGACCGGTGGTTCGGTTTCGGCAAGTTTCGGCAAAAAATCGGCATCAGTTTCGGTTTCGGCAGAAAATCTGCTGAACCTTCAGCCACACCGAAACACTGCGTTCGTGAATTATCGCGCATCATTCGGCTGACTTCGGGTGAGTTCGTGGTTCGTGTGTCACCAGATCACCAGCTGAGTTCGCATCAGTCGGTTAAAATAGTGCATCAGCCGGTTAAAATACTCAATTAATGAGGTCCTTCCTTTATAATGAAAGTGTTGATTATTGACAAATCTTTGTTCTTAAGAGTAAATAACATATTTGTTAATTTTTGTTTGTTTTACAACTCCAATTATTGTTTTTGTATTTCGTTTAACACGTGTGATAAGAATTTTGTGATTGTAAACGCCATCAAAATTAAATACTCACTTAATGAGGTCTTTCCTTTACAATGTAAGTGTTGTTTATTGACAAATTTTTATTCCAAGAAGTAGGTAGCATGTTTTGTTAATTTTTGTTTGTTTTATAGCAGGAACATAAAAACAAAAATATTTTTCTAACATACTTCTAATATTGTTATTTTCAGTTCATTTAACCCCCAGTTTAAATGTCTGTATAAGTGTAAAAAGTGGTGACCAGACAACTCAGAATGAAATCAACTCAGAAGGACCTCAGAAAGGTCATATACATATAAAGCACAGATATCGACCCATATTGAAGGAGAATCAGACGCAGAAAAGATTGCTAATATTTTCATAACCTACTTTGCGAAAACATCGGAAAGAAAAGAACCCACCTTCTTAGAAAAACCATGCGAAGATGAGGACGAAAACATAATCGTTACGGAAGATATGGTTAAAACCGCTGTCAAACGAATGAAAGCTGGAAAATCTCCCGGTTATGATAGCCTGAGCATAGAACATGTAAGAAACGCTGGTGAAAAAATATACACGCTTCTAGCAACTTTATTTACACAGATTCTTCAACACACGCACATGCCAAGAAACTTCTCACGTACAATTATAGTACCACTAGTTAAATCCAGACAAGAAGACTTATCCAATACTTCCAACTATAGGCCGATATCTCTTGCCACAATAATATCCAGAATATTTGAAAGAGTTATACAAATTCAAATAGAAGGCAAACTATTCACATCAGACAATCAATTTGGTTTTAAATCTAAATTGTCTACAGATATGGCAATATTTAGCTTAAAACAATGTATCGAATATTATAAGGCAAGAAAAACAACAGTGTATGCTTGTTTTCTTGATTTAAGTAAAGCCTTCGATCGGGTTTCTCACGCACTACTTTGGAAAAAACTAAAAGAAAGGAAGGTGCCAGGTTCAATAATTAACATTCTGGCAGTCTGGCATCATGAACAAGAGAACCAAGTTATTTGGAAAAATAAAATGTCAACACCTGTGAATATGGAATGCGGCGTCAGACAAGGGGGAAGCTTATCACCGATTTTATTTAACGTCTACATGAACGATTTAAGCGATAAACTCACCTCGGCAAACGTAGGCTGTCACCTGGGAAATAACTGTGTAAATAACATTGCGTATGCAGATGATATGGTCATTTTGTCACCAAGTATAAAAGGACTGAGAAAGCTGTTAAAGATTTGTGAAGAATACGCTGCTGAACATAATATGGTCTATAACCCCACTAAGTCTGTGTTGCTCGTATTCAAGTCAGGTGCAGGCACCATAAAAGTATTACCCGTCAGTCTAAACGACACAAAAATAATAGAAAAAATCGAGGTCAAATACTTGGGACACATCGTAGCAGCGGACCTTAGTGATGACTCGGATATTGAGCGACAGAGAAGATCACTGTGCATTAGGGCAAATATGATTTCTCGAAGATTTAACAAGTGCAGCCCAGCTGCAAAAAGGCAACTTTTTAACACGTACTGCACGAGCCTATATACCTCGGAGTTGTGGACCAACTTCAACAAAGCGTCACTAAAAAGAATGGAAATACAGTACAACAATTCATATCGAACGCTTTTTGGGTTGTCCTGGTACTGCAGTGCCACCGAGATGTTTGAAGAAGGGCGCGTTCCCGGATTCCGAACACTAATAAAAAAACGGATCACCAGCTACAGAACGCGATTGGCCTCGAGCGAAAACACTCTTGTTATGGCAGCATTCCACTTCTGGCAGAGTCCCATTTATAAGCGATGGAGCCACTTCCTGATGAAATAGATAACAAAAAGTTAACTTTTTTTTTCAAATTTTATTTTAATTTTTGTATTGTTATTATTTTCTTTTATTTATTTCCTTTCATTATGTAAAAAAAAATATCTTTCATCTTGAAATATTTTAATTTAATGTATTATATATGTATAATATGGAACTCGTGGGACTGCACCACCCTCCCCGAGATCTGGAATAAACGAATTAAAAAAAAAAAAAAAAAAAAAAAATTAAGAGTGATGATAAAAAATATAAAAAAATTGATTAAGCAGGTTAAGTTAGGTTAGGGTTACAGGCTATTTTAAAAATATTTTTTCGTAGCTTTTAATGACCTTTCTGAGGAGATTCTGAGTTGGTTTCATTCTGAGTTGCCATGGAACCGTAAAAAATAACCGAAATAGATTAGAAAAATACATTTTTAACATTTCAATAGAATTACAATTTCGACGGCTGGCGTAGTCCAGCGGTAAGGCTCTTGGAAGGTCGCGGGATCGATTTCCGGCGTTTCGGTTTCGGTTTCGTTAGAAATTCTCGTTTCGGTTGGATACTAATTAGCATGACATGGGTGGATGGTTAAAATTGTCAGGTTTTGTATTTATGACATTTTTTGTAAATTTGTTGATTTTCTGAAAATCATACACCAGCATACATAATTTCAATAAATACATTAAATCTGAAACAAAATCTTCGATTACTTGCAGAATACACCCAATAAACAAGCGAATCAACGAAGCTGTGGATAATAAATCCCAATAACTTACCCTATCATTTATTCGTAATTACCAATTTACCCTCTTTCTACCAACTACCGCTTGAAGGCAAAATGCGTTAGTCAAACCCCCTTAGATTCCATCACATTAAATTTTATCGACCCAAATATTCAATGGTACGAGATAGTTGACCAATTTAAATAAATGGATATAGATAAATGCGTAGGGCACTTGAGTGGGATATAAAACAGACCAGTTTTGTAAGTTTAATTTTTGTTTTTATAATAAATCTACAGTGTTTTTAGGCACACAAAGATAATCGAGGTTTTTTTAGGTCGATCAAGTAGCAATTATTATAAGTCTGTCACTTTGAAACAATGAGTGGTTATTGTTTCAGAATGGTTAATAATGACAACTTTATTTACGACCTCTGTTTTGAGTCACTCACTTGCAGGTGTAAAAATGTAAACATGCTTTCACTAGGAACTTTGGGGTAAATATTTACATGTCTTTTACTTAAGTACATATTAGAAACACTAACTAACTCCATTAATGGAGGAGTGAATGCAGTTGGCGCTAATAAAAAACAATCAAAAGAAGCGAAGCTAGCAGTCCACAATGGAGTCCTGATACCTACCCTGATGTATGGCAATGAGGCATGGAACTGGCAGAGGAAGAATGAAAGCAGACTGAATGCTGTTGAAATGAGGTCCCTGACGCGTATGTGTGGTAAAACCATGTATGATCGTATGAGAAATGTGAATCCGCAAAGAATGCAAGGCTGATGTAAGTGTAATGAGTAAGATTAAGAAAGGGACCCTCAGATGGTTTGGGCATGTGGAGCGAATGAATGAAGAAAGTAGTGTAAGAAGAATATACGGCGCAAATATGAATGGTAGAATAAGTCGGGGACGCTCGAGGAAGACATGGCACGATCAAGTGAATCAGATACTCATGTGTACCAGGGTCATGTGTAGAGTCAGAATAATATAAGAGTATAATAATAATAATATTTGGATGATTTATATAGCGCCGTTTTTGTGAAAAATCACCTCAAGGGCGCTGGATCACCTCAAGGGCGCTATGTATGAGAGGATGTTTGAATATGAATGAGGCAAAGAGGGTCGCCGAAGGCCTGATAGGAGACAAATGTCTTGGCTGCGAAATATACGTGGACCGGCATTAGAAGTGTGGAGGAGCTATTCCGGGAAGCGCAAGACGGAGAGACATTTTCAAGAGTGATTGCCAATGTCGGGGGGACCTAGTAGGTCACACAAAGAAGAAGAATAAAGAGTATTTGTCAAGACCGAGTTGTTTGATGGTCCGTCCTCTCTGCCTACCCCTGCTGGAAACGGCGTGATGGTTAGGGAAGGTACCCATAATACGTGACCAACTTTTTTCAATTTTTAACCCCCCCCCCCCCCGTGACTAAAAACCTAAGCCCCCCGCCGCTCATTTGTACCAAGCGTGGTATTTTGAAGACCACCCCCCCCTGAACGGGTCACGTAGTATGGGTACGTTCCCTTAGTTAGTTATCAGAAACACGAATTGATAGATATTTACGAAAACATTAATGAAAATAAGCATTTGTGATAATGTGGTATATTATCTTTAAAAGTGCCTTCACATGGAAAATTTTACCAATATTTGTTTACGGACGAACTGAACTTCACACGACACTTTTAATTTGAAATAATAATATATGGAGATGTATTCATGTTACATAAATATAACTAATTAATATGATAACAATAAATCTTCCGCATAATGTTTGGACTCCTCAGATATTGCAGCGCTTCCCGGATGTTCACCGAAGCCCCTGTTCCCGGTTATGCAGCTCTTATAAGATCCAAAGCGGCATGAATGAGAGAAAGGATAAACCACTCTGGAAATATCGTCATCATGGAAGTCCGCTTTAGCCCATCCTACAAATACTAGCTCTTAATTTATTCACAGTACCCTAAAGGCTTATTATTAGATATTATTATCTTTTTTAATTTTTTTTATTTTTCATGGATAAGTATATTCACCTGCTTTTGCAATGTATGTCTTTATGGAATGTCTGGGACTGCACAAACTTCCCTACTTACCGGAATAAACATCCTAGGCTGTTGTTTTATCAACAATTATTGCTTTTCCAGGATCACATTCATGAAATTTTATTACCCATCGATTTACAGTAGGCATATCAACAGTATCGTCACCATAAACATCCTTTAAACGACGATGAATCTTAGTAGAAGTTACTTTTTCAGCAGTTAAAAATCCGTTAACAGCACGCTGTTTACCTTGCGTTGGTATAACACTAAATCACGTCTCCATACTTCTCAAAATTGCTATGCAAAAATACAATGGATGTATTCAATGACCTCAAAGTTGCGCGTAAATATGGAGGAGGAATTTCACTTCCATATTTCCACCTAGCGCGGTTCTGATGGTCATTTGGTTCGCGCTGTACAGACATGTGTGCATCACTTTTCAGCCTACCCTCGTGTTATTATTATTATAAAACTTTTATTTTTGCCTCTCCGAATCAGGTTGATTGTCAATAGCTGTGTATGTGTGTGCATTAACCGTAGAACAAATAAGAATGCTAGAAACAATGACTTAAGACGATATTAAGACAATATAATATATAGACTCGTCATTGTCTCACAAACTCAAGATAGAATGTGGCATGTTATAAACACGTACTGTTTTTAGTAAATTCTTAATTCAAAATATTTTCATGAATGATAAAGATAGACATTCAAAGAATATGTGTATATGAACGACAAAGATATAGGACCGACGGTGTTTGGACAACGACCTATGGCAGAGGTGTTGGTTATCAAATAAATGGTTCCCGGGGTGGCGGTACCCATACCCGCCACCACCACTGCGCGGCGGGTTGGATCGGATGAGACTGGTTGAGGGAGACCTAACCTAGACTTCTCCAATTGGAATCTCTTGATCCAACACCTTGCACCGCAGTGGGAGGGATGGACTCATACGTCCGTTACTCCTGGACACATCGAACCCCAGGTTCCTATCCATCCCTCATACCTTTTTCCTTCACAGAACATCCTCTCCTTTCTTTCCCTAAAAATAACCTCCAAACAACATCCCCAATGATGACACTAGCGCAGACGGATTTTTTTCCCTCTGAACCTCCTGTGTGGAGCTAATGCAGAAAAAAACAAACTAAAAAATGCATCCGCATTTAGACATATCTGAGGATTTTTTTCCTCCGGACCTCCTGTGTGGAGCTAATGCAGAAAATAAAACAAACTAAAAAATGCATCCGCGTATTGACATATCTGAGGATTTTTTTTCCTCCGGACCTCCTGTGTGGAGCTAATGCAGACAATAAAACAAACTAAAAAATGCATACGCGTATAGACATATCCGAGGATTTTTTTTCCTTCGAACCTCCTGTGTGGAGCTAATGCAGAAAAAAACTAATTGAAAAATGCGTCCGCATACAGACATATCTGAGGATTTTTTTTGGGTAAATTTGTTCCAACATACGAGTGTTTATTTATTTTTCGAAGAAAACTTCTTCGGAAAGGTTTTTCGTTCTGTGATGGCATTATTTATAAAAGTAATGTAAACAAAGTTATTTGTCTTTTCTTTAAAAAAAGTATTTATTTATTCAATTGATGTGGAGTCCACACTCCACTAGCAAAAAACTACATTGACCTTAATTAAACCTCGTATTTCATTCCAGTGCCGACATAAAACGTAATAATGAAACACACAAATTCATAAATATACGAGTATGTATTCCATTATTTTTATATTTATATATTGTTTTGGAACATTTAGAAAGTATTAACATGTAAACAGTTCATATAAGATTAACATTGCAAAGAGGGTGAATATTAATAATCCACTTAAAAATGTTATCGTAATACCCAGTTAAAGATTTGTTTTTTTTCCTACTGGATGTTTATAATAATTTAAAATAACAAAATCTAAATAAAAATATAAAGAGCGATAAGAAAATTAGAACATTAACAAAATGATAATAAATAGAGGAAATAACAACATTCACTTTGGAGTTTAAAATAATGAACTGTTTTTCATAACAAGTCATAGTAGATTGCTAATTTGCTTTTTAAAATATGTGACCGTTTGCATATTTACATTCATTAGTAGTATTATATAGATCACACAGTCGAGAGATTGGATTGAAGTAGGTTGTTAAGTATTGTTATTAAATAATTCCAGATGTACTCGTATAATATATTATGACTTTATTGTGAACATTGCTCAGACAATGATTAGACAAATAGTAAGAAGGATGATTTTGTTCACATATTCCTACTACTTATTAACCCCTCAGGTCTCGGGCGTATTTTTTCGGAAGGTCAAAATATTACCTTTTTGCAATAAAATCCAAATAAATGGAATATTTTGAAAGATCCGAAAACTTTCTTATATTATAATTTGAAATAAACATAGTTTTTTTAATTTTTTTTTTTAATGCAAACTTTAAAAAGTTTTAAAGCTCACCCTACGTTTTTTCTCACTTCAATTACTGATCTACTTTCTCTTCGTGTGCCATATCAGATCCCCCCGCCGCGCGACTACGGATGCAAGGTTTTTAAAAATATCGATATATTGATATCGATATATATATTTTTTTTTACAGTGAATACCGCACAAGAATCTCAACTGCTCCCGCCTGGAGCCAGTGAGACTATGGCATCCCCAATTGGGGTATGTGAGGCTTAAGGTAGTGGGGAGGGGAAGGAGGTGGGGAAGAGGAAGGTTGGGAAGTACCTGGCTATTCAGATCTGGTCACTAAACACGGCTTAAGCCATTTTCAAGCAACGTTTCAATTCTGAATGGTGGTCTTACACCAGGGCGATACTGATAGTATCTTCCACTCTGGAACATGCCGCAAATATACTATATATTATTTTAAATGAATTAATTGTGAAATAACACAAATTAATCAAATAAAATTTATTTGCGCATGCCGGGTTCGAACCCGCGACCTCCGAATCGTGAGTCAAGAGTCTTACCCACTGGACTACGGAGGTCGTCATATATATCGAATTAAGTCGATATTTCTTCTTTTTTTAAAAGCTTATAGAATCCAATGTAGTTTTAGTTATACGAAACGTTTATCGATTGTGTATGTATGTAGTTTTTTATTCTTATCTTTGTGAATAATCACAAATTTTGGATAGGTACATAAAATGTTTTTTTTTCATACATTTACTTAAAAAAAATTATTCCATTATTTTGCACCAGCTATCGAACTTAAAAATAGTTGTTTCAGTCCGCTTCCTTGTGGCCGGTTTCTGCTTTGAGTTATAGTGGCTCCTGCCTTTGAAAAAAGACGTTCAGAAGCAACACTTGTTGCCATAATTGGTAGATGACTCATTGTCACTTTAAAAAGTTTGGGATAGACACCTTGCATCTCTTGCCATGTTTCAAGAATGTTTACTTTTAGAATATTTACTAGAGCAGAAAGACACAATAATAGCATTTTATTCGATTTTGTATTTATTTTAATTTGGGCGGAATTTTTCGATATTTAGATTCGATGTATCGAGCTTTTCGATTTTGATAAAACGATATCGGCGTGTCTTCGATATCGATAAATATCGATATATTTAGGGGTCGAAATATCGATATTTATCGGTTTTCCGATATCTGAATGCATCCCTACGCGCGACGTTGGCGACCACTCTGGCTCCTCCACTTCTAATACCGGTCCGCTCTCGTACATTTCGCAGCCAAGACATTTGTCTCCTACCAGGCCCTCGGCGACCCTCTATCTTGCCATTACTCTAATCTAAATTACTGACAACGAAAAAACACACACAAATACACATTTTGTTCGGCAAATTGTCGCCTCAGTTCTTGTTTGTTCAATAGACCATTTTAGTTTTTGTTCAATCTCCACTTTAAAATTAAAAAGTACAAAAAAATCTCACACTTAACTAAGAGTTATTTAAACTAATGAGACCTTTACCTTTACGGAAATAGCTTTATCTTAAACACCCATCATAATGTTTCATTGAAATGATGAAAGAAAACCTTCTCCTCCTGTAAAATTGTCGAATGGTCTATTGAACATACAAGAACTAAGGCAACGAAATGTATTATAAATGTTTTCGTCAACTCACTTTTGTGTCGGTGGATGTAAAAATAATTAATAAAAAATACACTTTCTTTTTTTTTCAAATTGCTGTCTGACACTTTGAATTCATAAAGGTGTACATTTTAACAATTTAGCGGTTTTTTTTTATTTTTTTTTATTTTAATGACAATATAAGAAAAGTAAAATTAAAAAATAAGTAAAAATACAAAGTAAAGTGGTTTGTTTACAGTCCTCCTCACTGCTCACTAGGTATTCCTGTTCCGAGGCGGACTGCATGTTGCTGAATGGGTGTTGATTTTTATTTCCTCATCTTCTAGTTTCTTGATTTTCACAAAATGACAATAAATAAAATAAAAAGTATTTATGTTTGTTGTCCGCAGGTTGTATTCGGGTTACTTCATAATTTTAATGATTTCGTCATCTTCCCGTTTACTTAACCATAATTTGATATATTTTTTAAACAGTTGTATCTCCATGGTGTTCTTAATTTCAATTGGAAGGGCGTTATATAATTTTGTAGCATGGAAATTATGGTTTTTCTGGCCAAAAGATATATTTAATTGCGGGATGTTCAGTAGTTTTGAGGATTTTGACCTTGTAGTGTAGGTTTGTTGGTCAACAAGGTATTCATATATTCAAGGTTAACTTTTATATTTGAATATAAAGTGTGGTGTTTTCTCTT
The DNA here is from genome assembly GCA_929108145.2 of Limnephilus rhombicus. Classification (NCBI taxonomy): domain Eukaryota; kingdom Metazoa; phylum Arthropoda; class Insecta; order Trichoptera; family Limnephilidae; genus Limnephilus; species Limnephilus rhombicus. The sequence goes on along the minus strand of OV815295.1, from coordinate 22,869,164 downwards.
TCTAACAATCTAGATCATATTTATAACCATCATAGTAAGGGGGACATTCTACGAGACTTTCTACTTAACAAATTAGCCTGAAGGGTTAAATTAAAATCCTCTACTCGGCCAGCCTCGAGTGTTGTCTGTGTGAACATGTCATGTCAGGAGAAGATTTACAAATCCGGAATGATGCACACTGCGGCAGAAATCTTCTTATCTAATCAACGTATGATGTTGCGGGAATTTGAGATAAAAATACATTTATCTAGCAGAGCTATTATTACATTAATACCTACGGTGCTCCGGACTTACGAAGAAAACAATATAATATGAATACATAGGCTCAGGATACTGTGTACCTCCATTACTCTTATTATTTTTTTATTATAATTAAAATATGACGGAATGAAATAATAAATGTAATATTTTATCCATTATTATTTTCGCGGCTTTTGTTTTGAAGGTAATCGTAAAAGTAATAAATTTATATCAAAATGATTGATTGATTTATTATTGAAGGTCACGTCAGACCATTTCATTCTGTCGGAGATTATTAATATTGTGAAGGTTTTTGTTGGTAATGATAAAATATGAAAGAAGGAAATAAAGACGGAGAAGACGTTTGAACTACAAGAGGAGGACATAGCATGATCAAGTGAAGCAAGGAGTTTGGGTGGGTATGGATGAGAACATTTGTCCATTTATTCGTAAGAAACATACAGCTAGAACATAGAATACTATGGTGAGTTTAACTCTAACACGTTTCCTACAAACTCTGGTGTACCGCAGGGATCAAATTTAGGACCCTTATTGTTTTTAACTTTTATAAACAATATTCGAAAAAACATCAAATTCGTCCAATTTTTACTATTTGCAGATGATATTAAACTTTTCTAGAGAATTCGATCATTAGAAGACTGTAGAAAACTCCCGGAAGATATACACGCAATTATTGTCTGGAGTATCGGTAATAACCTCAGTTTCAGCTTCCAAAACTGTTCAATTATGCGCTTAACGAGGTCACAAAATACCATATATTTTAGTTATAAAATAAAAAATTAGTCATTGAAGCACATGGCAACTTGAAGGACCTAGGAATTGTGTAAGACGCTCATTTAACATTTCATACTCATATTGAAAAGATCTGTAAATCAGCCACGAAGATATTGGGTTTTGTCATACGTAATTCGAAGGAACTAACCAATTTTACAGTCATTAGGCTGCTTTACTTAAGCTTCGTGCTTAGCATTCTCGAGAGTGGATCCCAGATATGGGGGGGCCACACGACATTGTCTAGGTACAAATGGTCGATTCTTCCCAGGTGCAGAACTAACTTACCAATGGCGATGCCCCTGGGAAGAATCACTAGTTTAATTAATTGCCTCGCAGGAAATGTGGATAATTTCCACATGTCCTACAATTAGTTTAAACGTGAAATATCACTCATGTTTTAATTTGTATCTTAAATGTAAATATATGTATTATGTATATACCGCTTTTGCGATGTATTAGTTTTTAGACTGTTTTTGCAAATAAAAAAAAAAAATACAGTGACAAATATAGATGGAGATGGAGTTTTAGTAATCATTAAAATAATCATTAAAAAAATTAAAACATATTTTTACTTGCTGAGTTACCTCGGGTGTGGGATTTTTCGCGAATAATAGCCGCCCGAGTATAAGTAGTTAAATGATAAAGAGTACGTTTGTCTTATAATTATCTTTAAGTGGGAGAGGAAGAGGAACACATGATAAAAATATACAATACTAGCTGAAGTCCCCGGCGATGCCTAAGATTTTACACAGAGTTTTCGAATTCAAATGCAAACAGTGACCTTCCTCTTGTTTTGAAGGTCACATGTGCAAAATTTCACAAACCTCTGCATAAAACTATGGATTTGCACAAAGCGTAACAATTATTATAAGTAATAATTATTAGCCTTAAACACTTATCTACATACCTTGAAAAAATCTCCCGAAAAAAGATTCAAGCCATTTAAAGATTCAGTAAACTTAGAAGCGGCATTGATGGTGGAAATTACATTTTATCTATATTAGTTGACCTTCAAAAAGCCTTTGATACAGTAAGTTACGACATACTTCTCAAGAAACTCAAGAAAATTGGTGTAGTTGGTCCTGCTCTTAATCTACTCAAATCATATCTTGGTAAAAGAAAGCAATTTGTTAGCATTAACAATCAAAATAGCAAATACGTTCCAATAAACTATGGAGTTCCGCAGGGGTCCATACTAGGTCCACTACTGTTCCAAATTTACATAAATGATATTTCGCAATTAATTTTAAATGGTGAAATCTTTTTATATGCAGATGATACAGCAATTTTTTACTTGGGTAAAGATTTAGATATCTTACTAGAAAATGCTCAAACAGATCTAGAAAAAATCAACAGTTGGCTCCAATAAAATATGTTAACAATGAATGTTAAAAAAACAGAATACATGATCTTAAACTCACCCCGTAAAATAGTTCCTCCTCATGTACCCTTAAAAATTGAAAACAACGAACTTCAAATCCTGATCCAGGAAAAATATCTTGGGCTGTGCATTGATCAGCATTTGACATTTTAACAACATATACAAGGTATTAAAGATAAAATCATCCCCTTAATTAGCGTATTTAGCCGGATATCATATCATAAAAAAGGTTTATATTATAGTCTCGTACACTCACATTTAAATTACTTGATTGAAATCTGGGGAAACGCATGTGAAACAAACATAAATGAATTACAGGTAATACAAAACAAGGTAATCAAAAAACTATTTAACTACAAGCCCAGAACACCCACAAAAAAATATATATGGAAACAAAACTACTAATATTAAGAAAACTATATGAATACAATACATGTCTCCTTATATACAAAATAAACAATAAACTCGTACACACAAACACAGAATTCATTAAAACGTCCCAAGTACACAAACACTTTACGAGACAACACGATAACATACATTTAAACACCATCCACACTAACTATGGTAAACAATCCATTGGTTACGAGGGAGGCAACTTATATAATTGCCTCCCAAACGACATTAAAAACGAAAAGAAGCTGGGTAAATTTAAAAAAAAATTACTAATATTTATTCTTGATAAACAAAATAATCATGTTGAATAGCGCTGTATTGAAATATTTACTTTATTTTAATTTGTATAATTATTTCTAGTTAAATGAGTGAAAATGTAATTTTCTTTTAACTGGAATAAAAAATATTTAAAAAAAGCCGCCGACGGGACTCGAACCCGCGTCGTTCTGATTTTCGGTCAACTGCTCTTATCTACTGAGCTACGTCCGCTTATCTCCTGCCCGCCAAATAATTCAATATATACTAGTGTTTCATTCAACAATGAAACACTAGTATATATTATTACATTTTTCTTGTAGATTTGCATTCAAATCAAATCCACACCGCCCGCTCATCCACCACATACAGATATTCTCCTTTATATTTCAAACAATTTACACAAAACCTTGACAAATTATATACGTAAATCTTCCTCTTGAATCACTCTATCTATTGGTGAAAACCACATGAAAATCCATTCACTAGTTTTTAGTTTATAGCGAACAGGCAGACAGACAAACAGACGCGTCGGAGGACTTTAATGTATGATATTTAGAGATGTAGAGATATCCCCACTCTTGTAGTACTTTCGATCGTACGCGTTACTTCTATTCGATTTTTCTGATTGGTATTGCTAAAACTGTCTATATTGTGAAATTTTGAGTTATATTGCGCACATATTCGAGGAATTGGAGATTTTTTCTAATGTTGGTTCTACATAATAGATGCAAATTTAATAAATTGAATCATCGTTTTGACCTTAACGTAATATGAATTTTTATAAAGTTGGTAAGAACTGGCGAATTTTAAATTACGAAATCTTGGTCAAAATTTAAACGTAGTGTATGAAGGGTGAAAATTATTAGATTCGGCTAATTTGAAAAGTGAAAGTGAAGTAAGTAAGTGTAACATGTAGGAATGAAGTAGTAAAGGGTGATAGATGTCTTCAGTATCGCACCACTATCCAGAATCTAAAAATTGCTGAAAATGGCAGCAGTCGTTTTTGGTGACCATATCTGAATAACCAGTTTGGTTGATCTGAGTATTCAATTTGGGTGGCGGTTACCAATACGACAACCAATACATCTGCCGTAGGTCAACCCAAGGGCAACTTAGCAAGACTGCCCGAATTGTTTGTCTGGATCTTGGCGGCGGATGCGCCCAACTGCGTGGCAGGCCGGATCGCGAGAGACTCGGTTGAACGAGACTTTTCGACCTCTTCAACAGGACTCTCGACCCATCATGGCCTTGCACCGCAGTGGGAGGGATAGAATCGAAGAGAATAGAGATTCTGACTCCCGGATTCCTATCCACCTTTGACACATTTTTCCCTTTCAGAACTTCCTCTCCTTCCTTTCCCTGGCGGTTGTATGCAAATTTTGCTTACCTAGTCGTATTCTTCATCGCCTTCTTCCAGAATAGACAGTTTTGAGTGCAATTACAAGCAACTGAAAAAGAATTTAAAGAAAACATGTTAGTCGTCCATAACTCTTCGTACCAAAACTGAAACACTTTCCCACAATAATATCAAATGAATATTTTTTACAATATTTTAATGGTAATTTGTAATTTTTTTTTATGATGAAACAATTTTTCAAGTCCAGGAAGAGTTTTTGCCAAGTGTCGCGAGTGGTGAGCTCTGGCATCACAATAAAACTCTCATCTTGAACTATTGAGCTTAAAAATTTAAATATAATTGTGTGAAATTAAATACACTGCTAATTTAAATATGCTCATTCAAAATATTGTATATTATTATTTGTTAAATCTGTAAAAGAACACTGAAACTCGAGCGCGTGAAAAAAATACGAAAAATATTAACTAATAAAGGAAAATGACTAGTTAAAAAGAAAGGTCAATTTTTTTGTAAGACCAATTTAATAAAGAAAAGTGGTTCATTGGAATGAAGTGTCTATTTCCTTTGAAATATGAATCTAATTAATATGAAACCTTTTTGCGATGAACTTATTACAGAATTAAATAAAATGGAGAGGAAAATCATTGAAAGACATTTCGTTATTTCAAATCCAATCACTTTGAAATTTGATCAGTTTGACCTTTAAAGTAAGACGTGTGTTGTATTACCTACACCTATGTAACTATGTACTAGTTATCTGAACAGTGTAGGTAGACCTCGTGACCAAGAAATATGTTTATAGTTTTCTCTTATTAAATAAATAACAAAAATTTTGACTAGAAAACCAGGTGGAAAGAGAAAAGTGGGAAGACCTAGACTGAGGTGGCAAGCCGAGTTAAGAGGGGATTCAGCACAGCTTCTCCAGGTAACAAACTGGAAATCAGCCGCCGAGGACTGGAGGAGTTGGAGGGAACTGTTGCAGGAGGCCAAAGCTCGATAGCTGTAGCGCCTTCAAAGAAGAAGAAGAAATAACAAACACAATTTAGAGTAGGTAGATACATAAACGCCTACTTAATTATACATTGTTTCAATTCAAACTAGATGGTTCCCGGCATGCGTTGCAATGCCATATTCAAAGAAATACAATGTTTTTCCCTGAATCACCTTTCCCGTGCGACCCTGATACCCTCCCGGGTCCCCTTCCTAGCAATCTTTATAAATTATTGCCTTTATCGTATTCTGATGCATGAGTTATATTTTTGTAAAGTTTCATCCATTCGATAGTTTTTGCGTGAAAGAGTAACAAACACACTTACATCCATACAAACTTTCGCCTTTATAATATAAGTAATATAAGGATTTATAAAATTTGTCCAAAATAACGTCATTACGCCAACAAAAATCCTTTTTTAAATCATTCTTCTCAGTGGTTGAATGGGCATCGCGCTTGGGTCCCACCCGGGCGTCACGTGTTCGATTCCTCGGCTGGCAAAGTCCTCCATCACAACACGAACAACATTTTCGGCTTTCTGTGGTGGTAGTAGGAGATTTACAAACATTGTTGGGTTATTCGTATCCCGAGAATGTTTGTCTTCCTTTTTTAAATAAAAAAAAAAATTCTCTCGCGTACCATGAAACTGATTATACCGATTGACAGCTCGTAGAAGGACCCACGTTCATGCGAACTCTGGGGGGAATAAAAAACAGTAAACTCAAGATATAATGTGGCAATTAATCAACACTTCTGTTTTCAGCGATTTTTAATAATTTCTTAATTCAAAAGTTATTCATGTATGATAAAGATAGACGCTTAAAAGAATATGTGCATATGGACGAAACAAAATATAGAACGCGGGCGGCATTTTCGTATTCAAAATTCAAAAGTTCCGTCGAATACTGTCTCGAGGCCGATTAAAGTAGGAGGCTTGGGGCACCAGTCGAATTTTAAGGTGTCAAATTTTCAAGCTGTAATGAACAACGATAGTTTGCAAATGGCGTTGATTGTTATTGTCTTTGTTGTTTCTGCTGATTTGTATGTTGTTTTACCGCAGGCAAGTAACTAAAGAATCATTAGATTATTATTATAAAAAGTAAATTTTACTTAGTGACGGCATCAACTTAGTAATTTGGCTGTTGCGCATCCAGACCTGTACTTTAGTAGGCCTTGAGATCTCTAATGACGCATAAAATATTTGGGCGGAAAGCAATTGTATTATTTATATAATCGATAATCGAGGGAATTTTGGCGCTTTTTAATGCAATTTACTTACTGGTAGGATACGACGTTACTCGATGCGTGGCAGTTTAGTATTAAAGTACCAGAAATCGAGTACAGTGCAATTGTCTTGCTGTTGGCTTCCCACTTTGAGATTTCTACCACGCGTCTACAGTATATGTAAAACGCAGGGAGGGGTACTTAAGTTAAGATAGTGAAATAGGTATAGTCTGTTAATTAAGAGTAGAAAATATAAAAATTGGAACTACAAAATTTGTAAGCTGGCAACACCAATTTAACTGCCAAATAGTCTTTTAAAGCGCAATGACAATGAATATATAGAACACTATAAATCACTTAAAAAAAAACTTTTTTTTTTTAATAAAGAAAAAAAATTGAAATCGAAGAAGAACTGTTGACAAGATACCCACCTAATGATATAAATTTCTATTTTTAATTTTTAAACTTTTATGAGTAAAATCTCAAATATTAATATTTAATTAAATGAAGAAAATATAAGCAAAACTCAATCGAAAATCTGAGACGGAAATATCTTTTCTGATTTTTCTGTCTCAGATTTTCGATTGAGTTTTGCTAATATTGTCTTCTTTTAATTAGATTTAAATTTCATTTAATTTAACATAATTTGAATTTAACGGTGGGTAGAATGGAAGAATCACTAATGGTGAGTTTAGTTACACTACTTTTATATCTGAATAATTTAAATATATTCAGATCTAAAATTAGAGACATGGTCTAAAGCCCGGACGCTTGGTACTTAAGCTAGTATTAAATAAATGTGAGCATTTTCTCAACTATGCTTTATTACAATATCTTTATTCTTCATTACATTAACATAAAGCTGCAAATGTATAATAAACCTATAATATGTAATTCTAATTTTGAGATGAGTGGGTTGGGTATTTATACAGGGTGTTAAGGGACATACTTGACTTACTTTAACCAGTGATTTCTGACATTATTTGGAGTAAAAAATGTAAATGAAATTTTGATCTTCGGTGACTTTTTTTGACGAATTTAAAAAAAAAAAAACTTTTTCTTCAAAACAAAATAAATATTCTTCCGCATGTCGTCACTGGTCACTCAGCCGGGTGTCCGACGAACCCCTTACCCCGCCTCCAATTGCTCAAAAACTACCATTTATTATGTTTTTGTAAAAAAAAAAAAAACATCAAAAATGTCACCAGAGACCAAAATTTCATTTACATTTTTTTCTCCAAATAACATCAGGAATCACTGGTTAAAGTAAGTCAAGTACGTCCCTTAACACCCTGTATTGCAATGAAAAACAAAATTTCACTTTTATGCGTTTTTAATTTTTTATAAAAATGTACGCATCTTTCCATTTCCACCATGAGTTATATTTTTAGGTTCCATGCCAACTCAGAATGAAACCAATTCAGAATGAAACCAATTCAGAAACACCTCAGAAAGGTCATTAAAAGCTATGAAAAAATAATTTTAAAATAGCCGGTAACCTTAACCTAACTTAACCTGTTCAACATATTTTTTTTATCATTACTCTTAATGACCTTTCTGAAGTGCTTCTGAGTTCGTTTCATTCTAAGTTGGCCGGTCACCATATTTTTAGTATAGCCATTTGAACAACAGTGGCGCCCTCCTATGTTTTCTACTCTTATTTGACAAACTGTACGTATATTTTATTAAAGGACTGTAAACATGTAAATTTATTTAAGAGCGTGCAAGGTTTTCCTGTGCCTCTTCGTTATCAACTGTTATGCGACTAATATTATTTTATCTTTGTTTAAATTAGGGTATATTTATTGACCATTCTAATGCTGCAGAAAAGCCATAAAAGGCAAAAGGCTTTTATACAAAGGCAATGACACATTGCAGGAAAGATCACCGGATCTTTGAGGTCAACAAAAACAGCGGAGACACAACAGGAGACGGGTAAAATCGGAGAGCTATACCTAGAGACTACAGGCCTCATTTCTCCAAGGGGAGTAACACCGACGATTATGATGGCTGAGAAATAGTCAAGCGCTTCCCGACCAATCTCTCTCACTTCTGTTTCCTTTGTCGCTTTTATTTCTGCCCCACAATATTCCCCAATATATAAGACGTGTTAAAATAAAGAAAAAACACATTATACTCACATTAGGGGGTATCAGAAGCATTAAGCCCTTCCACGCCATTAATTCATTTCCAAATCCCGGAGCTGGGTTCAAATCCAATTGACCCAGAAAAGCGTTCAACGAAGATGAAAAATCATAAATGAGAAGAAGAAAGATGCAATTTTTACGTATTCTTGTGGGAAATCTTTTAGATATCTTTTATTGAACAACGAAACAGAACATTTATTTATCTACAGATCATGGCATCCATTTTTCAAAGTCTCACGAAAAAATCAATAAATTATTTATATTCCTAACATTATTTTTGGTTGATATCTTACGACTTTCGATATAATTTTGAAGATTGTGTTCCACCACAAAGGGTTTTGTCGAATTATCCGAAATTATTTTGGAAAGATTAAGGAAGATATAATATATAACGGTGTTCTGCAAACTAACATAAATCTAAACCATCGAAGAAAACCTAAGCTTTTTCAGAATGATTCCATAGTACTAAACATAAACCTTAGTAAACATCTAAGCTTTATAAATATGATAATTAGTGTAAAATAGATCTAAGTGTAAAATTTTACCAATACTTAGAGGAATATTTGGTTTGGCAATGAAAAATGGCTGGAAAGTTTTTGCAGGCATATTTCACAAAGTAAGGTAATAGGATATTGAAGCCTTCAGCGAGACTGAGCATAAAATGGCAGTAAAAAAAAATTAACGATGTTTACTAACAACATGATATTTATATCATATTAACATCTGTTATTATGTACGTATAAGTTGTTTGAATATAAACTAAGTTTAATAATAAATTTATTACTAAGCGGAATGATTCAGCACAATGTACAAAATGTTCATAAAATCAGTCATTTTCCGCAAGACAAATAGAAACAACCAAAAACTGGTAAACTAAAATTTTTTAAGATGAATTATGCCGACAAGGTTTGAGAACTATATGGCTGGCCGCATACATCAGGTTTTTTCATCCGATTGTCAGATCCGATTGTCTGATCAGACCGGAAGTTCTTCGCGCCATACATTTCTTATGAAAGTCCGCATACATCCGATTCTAAAACCGGATCGGTAATAAAAATAGGCCACGCCCTTCCGCGCCAACCGTTCAATCCGGTCTGAAAATACCTATCCGGTTTACGAATCGGATGTGTGTGGTGTTTATCCGATCCGATTGTCTGATCAGACAATTGGAAAGCAAAACCTTCTAAATTTGTCTCCTGTAATGGCAATTGTTGTGTCTCCAAAAGGCTGATTTTGAGATAAATGACAAAACTTTATAGACGTGTTATTACTTTCTTCGCAAAATAAAAATAGTAACAATATCCAAAAGGTGTGACAGGTTATATTAACCGTTTATTTATAATGCAGTTGAAAAATATACAAGTTTTTCATGAATTTAGAAATTCATGATGTGTTTGTCTGTGTTTTTAACATACCAAACTACTACTAACTATTTAAAATTGTTTCTAAGACTTGCGAGAAAAAAAAAGGAAAAAAAAATTAAATTCAAAATTAGATTCTCGTAATTTATATATTCTTTAAATATTTCTAAATCGTTGATTTTTTTGCCAAGATAAACGCATAATTTTATATGTATACATTTCCACTATTTTGATTAAATAGTGGTTTATGTTAGGTTAATTTTTTTAATTTTATTAATTTGCGGTTCTGCTATTTTGTTAAAATAAATATTTGCTAATGATAAATTACTATTCTCTAATCATCTTATGGAATTAATAAGCAAAACAAAATATTATTTTATTGCAGAATACTATTATTGCAAGGCAAATTTAATGTATTGTTTCACAAAATTCAAAACTAGCTTCGATAAAAGTTTGTTCCTAAATCAATGTTTCAAATGTGGGTAGAGTAAAAAAAAAACTTTGAATTTCAATGGCAGTTCCGTTTCCTTCTCCGCTCACTCTTTCTATTCAATTCCGGTCCATTCGAAAGTCGAGCTTCTTCCGGGAAGCTTTTTCTCAAGTAGCAGAGCTTTAGATATTATGTGGTCATGTGTGGAAGCTTAAAAGCAAATTTGAGTAATGGTTCAACGATATACTCTACGGGTAGCTACATTTATAAACGTATTAATCTAATTTATTACGATAAACGCTTTTGAGTATGCTCTAAGTGAGCATCTTGAAAAATTGTGACAAATTTAAACAGGCTGTTTAGTTCTTATGATATTATCACTATTTTTTAACAGTAATATTCTAATATCGACTACAAACTAAGCATTTTCACTCCATAGTTCGGGCTTAACGCGAATAATTCGTTAAATTTCAAAGTAAATATTACGTATTTTGTGTTGTTTTTTTAACACTAGCTCCACACAGGTGGCCCTGAGAAAAATAATTTCCCTCAGGGCTTGTGTCGTCTGGCATGCTGTGCGGAGGGTCTTTTTAAGAAAGGAAAGGATAAGAAGTTCTGGAAAGGTAAAGGGTATGAGGGGTGGGTAGGAATCTGGGGGTCAGTGTGTCCAGGAGTGACAGATGTATAAATTCGTTCCTCCGGTGCAAGACGATGGATCAAGCGAGCCCAGCTCCGGCCCGCCAGCACCTTCCGCCACCAAGACCTGGACAAACCTCACCTCGTGAACCCGGGCACCTACCTTTGGCTAAGTCACCAAACATAGCAAACCACTTATGGTAACCTATGGCAGAGGTGTTGGTTATCCAATAAATGGTTCCCGGGGCGGCGGTACCCATACCGGCCTTCCAAATTGTGTTATTTATTCATAAAATAAAGTTACATCATTAACTATAGTTTATCAGTTATATATCAAAAGTACCACCATAATAAGCTAGTCTGTGTATGGGGGTATGTTATTATGTTCGTTAATTCTATATTTATATGTTAAAGAATACAGTTTATGTTTTCAGTGTGTTTTTAAGGTAAGATTTGAAAATTTCTAATTGATATTTACATTTCTGAAACTTTCTGGCAGCATTCAATAACATAACTTCAAGGTATTTATGATTGAATTGTCCTATTTTTTTATTTTTTTTTTTTGGCTTTGGAAATCTGAAGTCAAATTTCATGTTCTGCAAAAGTACTATTCGTTATTTTCACGTGTATTTTTGAAAATCTAGAGTGTATTCTTGAAATAATTCTATGAATTCAATATTATTATATTTTAAGCGAATAAAGTAGGATAGGCAGGCATAGGCATACTCGTATGTACTGCGAATTTTTTTCATTTTCAACATATTGCTATAATTTAGTGAAACAACAACGACCACGGGCATGGTGGTTGAAAAATGGTCGCAAATGGCTTTTGTGGTAGTTCAGCGTATTAAGATAAGATTTACTACCAAAAGTATTATCTTAATTTATTTTTGAAGTATTACGCCGTGTTGCACTACCTCCTTCTTCAGCCAATGTTTCGGAATGTATTGCAGTGTCCATCATCAGGACAGACGTGAAATAGAAGATTAAGGTGAAGCATTATAAACTATCCTGTTTTGCAATTCCTAGCTGGATATACAGTCCAATTAAATGCTTAAAAATGGTTTTCTGCATTTAGTTTAAATTAATGGGATTGTTGTGAATTTTAACTGACTCCGTAATTAGGCGTGCTTTATGCGTTTTGGATCTTCTCAGGATTTCAGAAACAAATCCAAAAAAAAAATTGTTCTGGCCGAGTTAAAAAAAAACTCTCTTTGGCTCTTCAATACACTCTTTGTCTATTCTTAAAATGTTCTGTCTTTGTCTATTCTTAAAATGTTCTGCAGGCCTACTGGTTCCAGAACTCTCGTGAGGCTCAAATTACAGCGTTTCACCAATCAGTTCATCAGCCAGATCTTCCTTATAAGTTTTTTTTTTACTTGTGTGCAAGAAACTCTCTTTTTACGTTTTTTAAGTGTTGGCGTCACCTTGATCGACGAACGCTTCGCTGCATGATCAGTTTCAAACTGCGGCAGGGGCGTGTGTATATATAGCGCGGTCTGGCACAGAACTATGCCAGACCACAATATACGCACGCCTTACTGAAGACGGCCTCCGTGTTCGAGGGATAAAGCTGTTAACTAGCAATCCGAAGGATGCGGGTTTAAAAAACAGCACGCGCAAATAAAATGTATTTGATTATTTTGTGTTAAATCATCATTTATTATTAAAAAATAATATCTCTACATCTTATCTACATGTCTACATCTCTATATTATATATTATAAATTAAAGTCCCCCGTGTCGTCTGTCTGTCTATCTGTTCGCGATAAACTCGAAAACTAATGAACGGATTTTGATGCGGTTTTCACCAATAGATAGAGTGTTTTGTGAGGAAGGTTTAAGTATGTAATTTGTAAAGGATTTGTGTAAATTGGCTGAAACATAACGATAATTGTTAGAAGTGTCGGAAAAAGTCAAGCCGCCTGGTAGCTTTCATCGAAAACGCTGCCTTATCCTTTTAGGATATAACAAAACAATGCATGGTGGGATATTCCTCTTTTATAGATCTACAAAAAAGTTCGTGAAGGCATATATCTATCTTTTACAGATAGATTACTATACCCATTCTATCTTCTAAAAATGGTCACGTACATTGCTGTAATTGAAAAGTTATTTAGACGGATACAGTATTAATCCTTATTAACTTAAATACGTTAGTTACCCCAAGCATTTCATGCACATTATTATAATCTTTCACACCATCTCTGTGTCTCTTCTGTCATCATCATCTGTCTGTCTCTTCGCGATAAAAAGACGGCGGTGGTTATAAAGGTTAGATAACCATCCAGTAGATGACGTTGTGTTTTATTAGCCACAGCAACGCGTGGCCGGGTCAGCTAATGTAGTATATAGTAATAAACCACCATGCAGAAATGAAACATTTTTTGAAATGGCTTTAGCAGAGTTTAGTGACCAGATCTGAAAGACCAGATTCTTCCCCACCTTCCTCTCCCATCTCCTTTCCCTTCCCACCGACTTTAGCCTTACACCGTATCACAATTGGGGATGCCGTAGTCTCATTGGCTTCAGACGGGAGAAATTAGGACTCTTGTGCGGTATAAATATTTAAAAAAAAATCATGGCTTGGCCTATTTCAGTATATTTGACGTAGTCCAATCCCCAAAACGCTTATAACTGTTGGATCGTTAAATTGTCAAAATGATAAATGTTTATTTTCGATCGGGTAGTAGGTATTTAGTTTAATTAGTGGTGTTATTGGGAGTATTTGTTTATTTGTCAATATTGTGTTTGTTTTACGACCTCCGTGTTAGTTTTATTTTGAAATAATGTTTAGGCACGAACCTCGTACCAGCACAAGAATATTTTATTTCGAAGGACTTTAATTTGTATTTTGATATTAATGTCAAGTTAAATTAAACTCATAAAGGCGACTTTGCGTAGGCATTTATCTATAAAAGAGTTATTTTTTTTACATTAACTCCACATCGGAGGCCCTGAAGAAAAAAAAATCCCTCATGACTTAGGTCATCTTTGGGGATGCCGTGTGATGGGTCTTATGAGGAAAGAAAGGAAATGAAGTTGTGCGAAGGAAAAATTTATGAGGGTGGGAAGGAATCTGGATGTGAGTGTTTCCACAGACTTATGAAACCATGCCGCCAACTGCGTTGCAAGGGGATTAGTCGAGGGAGTCCGGCTGAGAGATCTACATAGATTAGATCTAGATCTGTTTGCAGACTACACTGGTCCCGTGGTTCCAAAGATATTCAATTACAAGAGATTTGCTATGGTGTCCGCCCGACTGCCGGCAGATTACTTCCTAATGGGAATAGTTTGAATACGGAAAGTAGTTGATTATTTTAAGGTGTGCAGTAGTATTGGTTAACAATATCGGCGACTCCAGGAAACACAGTTCCACCCAATAAAACTGCGGATAGCGCAGCTGTATTTGAGGTTAGTTTCAGCTATTCATCATCAAAGAATACTCAACGATCTTATTTTTCTATTTAAAATAAACAATAACTGGTTTGACTCCCCTGAATTGGTCTCATTAATAAATTACCATGTACCTTGTAGACCGACTCGACTCAAAACACCTTTCCATTGTGACAATACTGTGACGAACGCAGAACGAAACTCAACCATAAATCGCTTGCATATTTTAGGCAATGAATATGCTTATATTGATCACGCCGCCGGTAATCTGGCTGCATACAAAAGATGCGTTAGACTTAATTTGTTTGCTAGTTCCACGTAAATATAGTACATCATATAAACATAATATGCCTACCAATACTTCACTCTAAAACTATTAATGCACTAGAAATCATTGGTACTTGTAAAATTTATCATATCGGTTAACATAATCTAGGATTTGTAACTTTTTATATTTAAATCGTTGTAGGTACCTTGAGATAGGTATCTTTTATTTGTATATTTTACATTTTATTGTTTTATTTCTCTCTTTAAATTTTTATTTTTACATTTACCTAATAATTTAAAGTTTGTAATTAATACTTTATATTTTATACTATTCACTTTATAATTTACTTTTATACATTATAGTTTTAATTTTTTATACAGTACTTATTACCTAACTTTTCACCTTTTTCTTAAATTAAATTTTACCAACATTTATACTGTTATTCTTCCATGTTGTTGTACTATTATAAGTATGTCAATTATGTTAATGGCACGTGTTGTGCCGTATATGTGTAAATAAATAAATAAATAAATAAAACTTTGGAATTAAATACCAATGTCCACTGTCGAATATCCAAATCGTTGCTTCAAGAGTCTCTGCGGCGAACAATGGGGTATTTCCACAAACGAGGAATTCTGTTGAAAATGTACGGAATATTTAAAGATTATTTTTCTGATTTTAATAATCCTACTAAATATGTTTGATTTTTATGTTTTCATTCAATATTATTGATTTTAAAAACGATCTAAAACTGATCAAATCAAAACGGCCCATGGTTGGGAAATGGGTTTGTGACGTCACAAGTGACGCTCAGTTGAACTAGCATAAATAAACACTGTCAGTGAGCGTCCTCACTTATGACGTCACACGATAGCCACGCCCCAAAATATCGTTTTTGCGGTAATTCCAAAATGGGAAACTTTAACTCGCTGTAGAAAATTTATTCGTCAACATAAAAATAAAATAAAAATGCTGTAATCATCGTAATTTTTTGCTTAATTTTTTTACGCAATAAAAAAAAACACGTGGAAATACCCCATTGCTCACCACACAGTCGACCGCACAACATAATAATTGAAAGATTTTACAGCGAAAGGAATATCTAATTTATTTGTGATTATATTATTTGTATATTTGTAACTATTGCAATGAACATTTCCAGCAAACTGATTTCTTCCGGACTTTCCGCTTCCTCGTGTACGTGGATTTATTTACGGTATTATAAACTTTCAGATTTATTTTCCACACTCATTACTGAAAATCTATAAATACTTATGATAGAATAATAATTACACAAACTACTTCTTTTTCTTCTTTGTGTACCGTATCAGGTCTTGAAAATGTCTCTCTGTCTTGCGCTGCCCGGAATAGCTCCTCCACACTTCTAATGCCGGTCCACTCTCGTATATTTCGCAGCCAAGAAATTTGTCTCCTACCAGGCCCTCGGCGACCCTCTATCTTGCCTTTCAATATTAAATGGAGCAAGTGATACTTCTCCCCTCGAAGTGTATGACCCAGATATGAAATTTTCCTGATTTTTATTAATGTAAGCAGTTCTCTAACAGCTCTAGCCCGCCTGAGAATTTCTGTGTTGGTGATCATGTCGGTCCATAGGACCTTAAGCATTCTCCGGTGAAGCCACATTTCAAAAGCCTCTAACCTGCTCATGGTATTTACTTTCAAGGTCCATGTTTCACATCCATACAGCAAGACTGACCACACATAACATTTTAGCATTCTCTGCCTTAGTTTTAAGCTATTGTCATTGCAGAAGAGGGATTTCATTTTAATGAACGCAGTTCTTGCTGCTTCAATTCTGCACCTAACCTCTACATCTGGGTCAAGAGTCTCCGTGAGAATATTGCCGAGATATCTAAATCTTTCCACCTTTTCTACATTGCAAAAACTATATAATTTTTTTATCACGCGTTTGAGCATTTTTACTGCTAAAAAAATTAATGAACTCGTAGGTATATATTTAAAGCAAATTTTAAATGAAAGAAAATCGATATTGAGACGTTTTAGTTAAAAATGCTGGTACGGAGAGTAATTAATCTTTCTCAGGTTGCAAGGGTACGATCGCAAGACTATCTTTCGACAAAATTTCAAATTTTCAGCTGCTGGATAATGGGCCCTTAAACTTCTTTTGATGTCGGTATATTTTGTCTTTATCGAATATTTTTTTCTTATGTTTTCAATCCTGGTAGATAAAAACTAATCTCTTTTTACTATGCAAATTCCATTATTTTGGGAATATTTTTTGTATATTGGGACGCCGTCTACTCCCTACCACATAATCTGTGTTTTCCATAGAACGATCAGAAGGATTATGTTCTTCTCATATATTATTTTTACTACTAATTAAACTGTCGAAGCAATTCGGGTCAATGGCAAGAAGTAAGAAAATTAATTGCCGCCCAGAGATGGCGCCAGTATTCCCGGGTAATTAATCGACCCAGAACTCTCAAATTGCCGTCATTCGATTTGTAATTAGAGCGTTTAACAAGGCTGTTATCTCCGAGTGATTTTTAGTAACCTATTTCCGGAAGAAATATTAATAGAGTTTACACTGTCTATGCACAGATTGAAAATGTCCCTAAACGCCGAAACATCTGTAACAATAATAAAAAATACTATTTAGACAACTATATAGACAACTTATAACAACATACCTAACTAATACATATTTACATAATTAAAAAAAGGAGTTATGTAAATTAAGAACAAAAACAATTGAAATATTGTCTAGATTTTTACGCCACTTTTGCAACACTTTTTAATCACAATCCAGGTTAACGATTGAAAACTGTGAATACAGCACTAAACTGATTATACAGTTAACCTCAACACATGCTTGTCCTAGTGAGGTGAAAAATTGCATTGCAAACATTTTACCTGCAGTGTAAAGAAACAATAAATAAATAAATAAAAATACAACTGATTACCCTGTACAAATCGCAAGTAAGCCCCACAGTTGAGTTTGGCAGCCACCTCTGGGTCTACAGCCCCAAAACACCTGAAAAAAATCCTTGAACCTATGCAGAAACGGGCGGTCAGTTTGATAAATTTTCCTGCCTTAACATACGGATTTCAAACATTAGAGCACAGGTGTCGGGTGGGAGTACTGTCCTTGTTTTACTAAACATTTCAATGGAAGATGTTCAGAAGAACTAGGGTCATTGAATTCCTTAGGCACCTGTGCACAGTCCGTAAACATGCCAAACGCGAGCCCAACATTTGGATACAGTTGATATTGTCAGATAAGACAACAGGTCGTTTCTACGACTCGTTGTCGTGTGACAAATCGCGACTCGTTCTTAAGGCGGTACAATACCCTAATCATTTTTGTGTGTTTTTTGTTTGCTCAAAATTCATATTTTAATAATTTCCGGCGAATTCGTAACTAAATAATAAAAATCCCTGGGGATGTAAGTGCTTTATATTTAAGATTAATAAAAACAATACTTTACCGTTAATTTATTTTTTATACAATGATTTAAAAAATTTATAACCCGTTTATCAACTATAAAGTGAGCATCAGATTTATTTTTCTAGACGATGAATTAATAACTTCAGGAGGGAAACGTTTAGAAACATCTTAAATGTTTGTAACACGTCTTTCAGAATTAATTAAAATGTATGCGGTGGAAATGTGGAATCTCCAGGCCTGATAGGGAAAATTCTACTGTGTTTCTGTCCAATACGTCGTGCCGCGGGCGTATATTTGTTTACACACTTTCTTCACTTACGTCGTTAAGATTCCCACATTATTTTAGAGTGTTTGGTAGGGCAAATTCGACAGCAGGTCCATCCAATACACCGGGTTGCGAGTCGCAATTTATGTACACGGCTTCTTTACTTACGTCGTTAAGATTCTGGATATACTTTAGGGTATATAGTCGTTTAATCGAACTAAGTGAAACAATTAAAGGAATAAAATACGACATAATTGGCTTGTGCGAAAAATAATTCTTTAGAGGAGGCCTTCACCTTCGCCTGAGAGAGGGGTTTTGCATATGAATTAATTTAAGATACGTTTATAATATTTTTTCAACAAGATTGTAAATAACATTAATTTTACTTCTTATTACTTTTAAAACTCGGCAAAATACCTATTTGCAAGAAATAAAAGGCTTTTTTTATTTTTTTTTATTTTATTCTATATAGTCGTCTTAAGTCCAAAAGCTCGGCTGTGAAATGATGTGAGTTTACTTACTCCTATAAAGCGGGTCTCTTTAAGATCCAGGTTCACTCCTTCCTTTCCAAAAATACCCTCCACAGCTTTTCCAAAGATGAAATAGGCCTTGAGGAAAAAAATTTCCCCCGGGGCCTACTAAGCGAAGCTGAAGCTCTCTTGAAATTAATCAAACCTTTTTTTTTCAAATACCGAATTTCCATTTTAAAACATAATTGATTTCACATTAAAGTTGGCGATATAAAATCGGTATAATCCACAATTTTCATGTTCGTCTTTAAATTTGTTAACTCTTTGTAATAAACATTGTTCAAATAATTATTTGGAAACCTTCAGAGAGATTCATTAGATATTTTCTTTGTCTACTATAAAGTCGTTTGATTTTCGTTAAGTCCGTCTATTGGATCGAATACATTACTAAATAAGGGTTGAATTAACAGTATTGAATTGACCATAACGGGTTAATAATTCTATTGTTAAAGCCTACATTTCAGAGTCAAACCGATATCAAGGGTTGTAGGATATGTAAATTACATTTTCCGATTAAGTGGAGAGAATATTCCGAACAAAATTTATAGCGTGCCTTTGAAATTCTAATAGATTAGTTTTAATATGTTTCATGGTTTAGAAAGAAATGTTTGAAACATTGTTTGTTAATAAAATAAATACATGCCAATGGAAACGATGCGATGTGACTTAAATCAAAGTGTTAAGCTTACCTGAACTTGGAAGAATATTTAATGTTTCAATTTTCACCAAAGGAATTTAAATTTTTAGGAAAAAATAAAGATAATATCGGGGCACGGACTCCAAAACGCACTTCTATTGAGTTATTTTTTCAATTATCAAATATTTCCGCAAATGTGCTGAAATTGAAATAATTTTTAATTTAATTTAACTTATTTTTTAACAATATTTATTTTATTTCGTTTTAATATCTTAAATAATTTTTATTTTCAAAAATTTACTTTTATAATAAATTTATTTTTGGGTAAAGTTCGGTTTATGGGCCAAATTCCTAAAAAATAAAACTAGTTATTTTTATACTAATTTGGGGTCGGGGAATCCGAATCTGAAAGAATTAGGCGGCGGCAAGCAATATTAACTGAATTACAGGACTTTAAAAAATTTTATACACATACAGGAAAATAGCCATTTTGGAAGCATTTTGATTCCTAGAAAATCAAACTAGTTATTTTTATACTAACTATGGGCCGGGGAATCCGAATCTGAAAGAATTAGGCGGCGGCAAGCAATATTAACTTAATTACACGACTTAAAAATTTTCTATACACACACACATGAAAATAATCATTCCGGAAGTATTTTGACACATGTAGTACAAAGATCATAGAAAAACACGATAACATAGATGTTTTTACCACACAAAATTAAGTGTTGCCATTAAGCAGTAATATTTATAACGTAAAATAACATGTTTATATTTTAAGTACTTATTTTTTATAATTGATTCTCAAATATTTTAGGAAGGTACACCAACTAGTATTGTGGAGTTTTTATGCCTTGACGCGAGTAGGCGTTATAAAGGGGCACGTTCTTTTGTATCACAAACCATGTTACATAAACCCGGCGTAGCTGCTAAACTACTTGAAAACAGGGATGTTTTTTGCCGTGACGCGAGCAGGTGGTATAAAGGGGCACAAACCATGTTACACAAACCTAGCGTAGCCGCTAAACTACTCGAAAACAGGGATGTTTTTTTGCCGTGACGCGAGCAGGCGGTATAAAGGGGCATAAACCATGTTACACAAACCTAGCGTAGCCGCTAAACTACTCGAAAACAGGGATGTTTTTTTGCCGTGACGCGAGCAGGCGGTATAAAGGGGCACAAACCATGTTACACAAACCTAGCGTAGCCGCTAAACTACTCGAAAACAGGGATGTTTTTTTGCCGTGACGCGAGCAGGCGGTATAAAGGGGCACAAACCATGATACACAAACCTAGCGTAGCCGCTAAACTACTTGAAAACAGGGATGTTTTTTTGCCGTGACGCGAGCAGGCGGTATAAAGGGGCACAAACCATGTTACACAAACCTAGCCTTAGGTTAGGGACGCGAGCAGGCGGTATAAAGGGGCACAAACCATGTTACACAAACCTAGCGTAGCCGCTAAACTACTTGAAAACAGGGATGTTTTTTTGCCGTGACGCGAGCAGGCGGTATAAAGGGGCACAAACCATGTTACACAAACCTAACGTTAGGTTAGGTTAGGTTACGCATTTTTAAGACTACGAATTTTCATACTTTTGGTTTAAGAATACGCCGTTGAGATAGTCGTAATTCATCAGGTTAATGTGTTATGTGAAGAATTATCGTGTCGGAAATTATTGATATAGGGATAAATATTTTTGAGAGCTGGTAACACTGCCGGCACATGTTTTTGTATATTTCTTGTTTTTCTATGATCTTTGTACTGCGTGTGTCAAAATACTTCCGAAATGATTATTTTCATGTGTGTGTGTATAGAAAATTTTAACGTCGTTTAATTCAGTTAATATTGCTTGCCGCCGCCTAATTCTTTCAGATTCGGATTCCCCGGCCCATAGTTAGTATAAAAATAACTAGTTTGATTTTCTAGGAATCAAAATGCTTCCAAAATGGCTATTTTCCTGTATGTGTATAAAATTTTTTAAAGTCGTGTAATTCTGTTAATATTGCTTGCCGCCGCCTAATTCTTTCAGATTCGGATTCCCCGACCCCAAATTAGTATAAAAATAACTAGTTTTATTTTTTAGGAATTTCGCCCATAAACCGAACTTATTCCTTATTTTTCATTAAATCTAAGTATTTACTTAAACGTGAAAACTTAATGCTTTTTACTGATTTATTTTTTAATTTAACTTAATTTAATTAATATTTTTTTAAGTTGTAAATTTTTATTTATTCTTTAATATTTTTTTTTAATAGTGATAATTTTTTAATTATTAACATTTTTTATTAAATTTAAATATTTTTTAATCTTAAATTGACTGATTATTTATCTAATTTATTTTTTAATTCATTCATCTCTTTATAGGTTTTATTTTGAAATTCATATTATTTATGATTCACTTAATGAATTCACTGTTGAATATATTTTTTTACTATAACCACTCGATGACAGTGGTCATCAAGCTTGGCGATTTAGAAAATAAAACTTCGTTTTTTAAATTTAAATGTATTTGGAGCGTGGTCAAAACAAATAATATTTAAAAATCTCTACTTATTATAAATTAAAGTCCCCCGCGTCGTCTGTCTGTCTGTCTTTCTGTTCGCAATAAACTCGGATTTTCATGCGGTTTTCACCAATAGATAGAGTGTTTCGTGAGGAAGGTTTAGATATGTAATTTATCAAGGATGAGTGTAAATTGGTTGAAACATAACGAGAAAGAAACTTAGAAAACTACGACACATATAAAAAAAAAATTAAACTGAAATACTCTAGTACCACATCATAACTTTAATTATTGTTTAAAAATATGTTTTGCTTTATCAACTTTGAATCATTTATTAACTAACCAATAATTTTATTATATGTATATTATTTTCTTTAAAATTACTATTAGTTTTTGTAATAATATTTTTAATTTACATACTTAGATGTAAAAGTATTTAGTTGTCCTCTCCTAAACACAAGCAACTGCTTTATTAGAAGAGCGATTGAAATATTGTTGTTATATAATGTTGTAAAATTGTAATTATAATAAATGTTTCAATGAATAAATAAAAAAAAAAAATAATAAAATAAAAAAAGTATCGAAAAAAGTCAAGCCGCCTGGTAGCTTTCATCGAAAACGCTGCCTAATCCTTTTGAGATATAACAAAACAATGCATGGTGGGATATTCCTCTTTTATAGATCTACAAAAAAGTCTGCAAAGGCATATATCTATCTTTTACGGATAGCTTACTATACCCATTCTTTCTTCTAAAGAAATGGTCACGTACATTGCGGTAGTTGAAAAGTTATTTAGACGGATACAGTATTAATCCTTATTAACTTAAATACGTTAGTTACCCCAAGCATTTCATACACATTATTATAATCTATCACACCATTTCTACGTATTATAAATTAAATAAAGTCCTCCGCGACATCTGTCTGTCAACTCAAAGACGGCAGATAAAGATTGGATAACCATCCAGTAGATGACATTGTGTTTTATTAGCCACAGCAACGCGTGGCCGGGTCAGCTAGTAATATATAAAACAGTCGGGTTAGTTACAATATTCATAACTCGAGAACGCCGGACCAATTTTTATGATCTTTGATTTGTTGGATTTGTTGGATTTGATTGGAAATCGGAAAAATTCACGAAAGAAATTTATTTTCCTCATACGTTTTGTACGGAACGAATTCTCACCTTTTGAAAGAGCTGCAGGTATATTGTGATAAGTATAATGTTGAGTAGTGAGTGAATTTCAAAAATTCAAAAACGTGATATGTCAATGCGCTGATTGTTTTGCTTTGGTTCTTAAACATAGTATGCTGCCCCTCTTTCTTACCCACTTTAATGTCAAGAGTCGAAAATGGGACAAACGGTGAACGTCCAAAGGAAAAATACAATAATTATAATAAATCTCCCTCACACGTATAAAGAAAATGAAACGCAATTCCCGTAAGTAAGCGGAAAAGTAAGAAAATCACAAAAATTATTAATCCGTACACAACGCCATCAGAATACTGACAAAAACAAAACACGGACAGTTGCGCATCGATAATTGCTTCATTGTGTAATTTTTAACTAATAAAATAAAAAATCTGAATTTAATTCAGCTAATAAGTTAACACAGCATTGATTCTAAGGCGGTACGAAGTTCGCCGGGTCAGCTAGTACTATTTAATTCACAAATCGTAGGAAATGAAAGCTGGAATATTCCTCAATGGAAGCAGCGTTGTATAAATTCATTATTTAAATTAATAAAGCTTTAAAAATGCTCAGAGCTAACTTAAAAGTAAAGCTGAAATAAGTAATAATTAATAATAGTTCCTGTCTTTACGAAAATATTTTTACCAGCGGATTCCAATCTGCTTGTTCGAGGTAGATCATTATTTAGTGCATATGAATCACGATGGTCTATCTACACGAGAACAGTGTTGAGAACAGTGATTTAGTAGCAAATAAATCGTTTAGTTAATTTGAAGTCACTGTCGGCGTGTGAACAGTGCGTTAAGTGGCAAATTACCGTTTAGTAGCAATTTATTTGTCTGGACCAGAATTATTTAATTTTTTGGTTTAGTGTTCCCCTTAGTTGCGGGCTATAACATTCAAGTTTACACTAACTCCACACAGGTGGC
Organism: Limnephilus rhombicus; assembly: GCA_929108145.2. NCBI lineage: Eukaryota > Metazoa > Arthropoda > Insecta > Trichoptera > Limnephilidae > Limnephilus > Limnephilus rhombicus. Next base: position 22,844,792 of record OV815295.1, on the reverse strand, counting down.
CTGGACAAAAATAATTTCCCTATGAGGAGGGTCTTTTTGTGGAAAGGAAAGAGTGAACCTAGGTCCGGAAGAGAGTCGTAGAAACGACCCGTTCTCACGTGACAATTATCAACATGTTGGGCGTGTTTCCCGACTGTATACCGGTGCTGAAAGAATCAATGGCGCTAGTCAATTTGTTAAACGGACCGCGCGTTTCTGCACTGAGTCGATGATTTTTTCAGGTATTTTTGGGCTCCATACCAGAGATGGCTACCGAATGCAACCGTGGGTCTCCCCAGTGATACGTTTTTTTTTTTTATTATTTTTTTTTTATTTGATTCACCTGATTTATACATGTGTGTTACATATTTGACTAATGTGGGCCTCATTGGGTGCTTTACCCGTGCTGAGGACCTCATTTTACAGTTTGATAAGATTTTTTTTTCTTTTATTTAAGATACATATAAAATAAAAACTAAAGAAAAAAGAGACTCAACAATAAAATATGAGAATTGAAAGAAAGAAAATAGAGCAAAACAAAATAGAGTAAAATAACACTAAAATAAAACAATAGAATAAAACTATATAAATAGGATAGATAGGATAGATGTAAAGGGTAGACGTAAAGGGTTAAGATAAGGTGAAGGATAGACGTAAAGGGTTTGCAGTTGTAAGTTATTAAAAAAATACATATTTAAAGGTTTACTAATATACTTAATAGCACGTGTAGACGGCATTCTCAGGACGGTGATTTAGTTACCTCCAATCACTGTCCGTCCACATGTAAACATGCTATTAGTGTTTAAATATAGTATGCTATTAGTGTGAAAACCGGGCATACATTTTGATCTAATTAAAATTGTTTTTGAAAGTAAAGTGTTGTCAGAATAAATCAGGAAACTCAAGAATATTATTAAACATTTTAAAACTATGAAAATGCTACGGGAACATTAACATGCATAAAAATATTGATTTCAGCAGATGCCGTCTTTTTAAAGAGAATAATAAAACCATCAAAAACTATTTCTATCGAATGTTTCTTTTGAGCTTCAGTGTCGAATGTATTAAGAAAATATTTAAGTTCCCAACGTTCCTTAAATTCGAAGATCTTATCTAATTTGGTGAAATCACTAACGTATATATCTCTGAGCTATCAAATTAATGAACCTAAGAAAGTTTGAAACTGTAATAATTTTATATCTAATCGAAGAAGAGATGTGCAATAAAATAAGAAAGAGTTTAGTGAGAGATTCAACTAAACGAAGATAGATACGATAATATGTGTGAACTAGTTTAAACGAACAGAACACGATGGGACAAGAGGTAGCCGACCAAGTCTGAGAATTGCCTCAATGCAGTGAGTCGTGATTTGCTGTAAGTATATATTTTGTTAGATATTTATAAAAGATGATTATTTTCGAAAAATATCTGAAATTATTTATTGTTTACGGTATCATAAAACTCTACTTAGTTAAGGCTCAACTCAAATTTGAACTCATTTAAAAAAAATGTATAAGGCGCTTCCAAATGAAATCAAAAATTCCATAACAATATAAAAAAGGTTTAAAAAAAAACAACAAAAAACATGGCTAGTAAACACAAAGAGGGAAAATCATATACACCAACATAACCTTTAGTCAAAAAACACGTGGCAAGCATTTTTTACATTAACTCCACACAGAAGGCCCTGAAGGAAATTTCGTCTTTGGGGATGCTGTGTGGATGCTATTTTTAGGGAAAAGAAGGAGGAAGTTCTGGGAAGGAAAAAGATATGAGGGGTGGTTGGGAATCTAATAGTCAATGTCTCCAAGAGTGACGGACGCATGAATCCATCCCTCCCAGTGAGGTACAAGGCGATGATAAGAGGTAAAAAGATCCCCTTCAAGCAGTCTCTCCCGATCCCGCCCGCCACGCAGTAGGTGGGTAATTGCATATGCCGGTAAGACCTAGACGCACCTGAATCTCAACCCGCGCACCCTTGCTAAGTCATCAAACGTAGCGAACCACTTTGGATGACCTATGGCAGTAGTATAGGTTATCCAATGAATGATTCCCGGGGCAGCGATACTCATACCCGCCTACCAAATCGAAATTAACATACATAAAATCATAAAAATTATAAAATCATTGAAAATAATTTTAGCGACTCTCAAATTTGAAAATTTGAAGACAGTCGGTCTATTTTGAATAGGTTTTTTTTTTTTAAATTAGTTCAGTGGAACGGCTTTTTCCAAGCTAAACTTATTTTTGGATTGGGGCAGTCAGCATTTTCTGAAATGATGACCGTTGGTTTCACCTCTGATTGGTGTACCCCATATTGTCTTCTGTGCCCATCTTTGAAGATCACTTAATAATAGTTAATAGTTTATTAGATCCAGCCCAATCACTAATGCCTAAATCTTTCTCTTACTGGGTCAGGTTGTTTAACAGAATATTAACAATTTATCAAATTTCAATGTAAATTTTCAAGTTCTATTCGAGTAATGTTATTATATCATTTTGGCCTAACAAAACTGATATAATAACAGAACTTGAATACAAAATAATTCACGGAACTTGAAAATTATCTTTGAAATTTGATGAATTGTTCGAATTCTGTGAAACAACTGGGAAAGTGGTGGTATCCTCTCCAATGTTGGAATTCTGTGAAAGACTCTTTGTTACAAATATGTTCTTAGTTACGCTAACACAGATTGGCTAACAGATGGCTTCCAGGGCGAGGCTCTCGACTAGCGAACCGGACGTCGCGGATTCAAATCCCGGCGTGCGCAAATAAATTTTATCTGTTTTCACAATAAATCGGCAAGTTCCAAAGCGGTAGATTCTCTCAGTATAGCCCTGGTGCGAGACTACCATTCAGAATTGAAACATTGCTTAAAATGGCTTTAGCCATGTTTGGTGACTACATCTGAATAGCCAGGTACTTCCCCACCATCCTCTTACCCATCCCGTCTTACCTTCAGCCTTACAACATACCCCAATTGGGGATGCCATAGTTTCCACTGACTCCAAACGGGAGCAGTTAGGACTCCTTAAAAAAAGCCAGACTTAACTGTTGAAATTTAATAAAAAGTACACTTTATGTACTTATGAGCAAATTAATACACGATGTGCTTCACAAAAATAAATAGTAACTTATTGGACATCTGAATAATTATTATTTTCAAATCTCAGAATAGGCCAATTGCATTGAATTCATAACGACTTGGAAAAAATCGTGTGGATATATCTTTTTATTAAGATTGCGAAAATGATATTAAATTTTTTTAGAAATGTACAATTTTTTTAATTTAAAATAAATAAATCCATTATTTGGGCTCGTGACGTCACTATATGAAAATGTCCCGTCTCCGAAAATGTTCCTATTAATTTTGTAAAATTCCGCACTGATTTTTTTTTAATATGGCATCACTTTGATTTCATGCGAATTTTTGATTTTTCTATCACTAGATTTATTGTTTGTTCTCTGCGAACTTATCATATGGTTTGACTTTTTGACAGAAGAGAACCCCGTACATTTTAGAAGTTGGTACGTGTTTTAGAGGTAAAATGGTTATGGTGCTGATTTTAACAAAATCAAATTTTGTAATATTCTTATTATTATTATAATTTACAAGTACAAGTATATTAAATTGGATTTATTAATATATAAGTTGTACATTATTATGATTTTTGATCAATAAGATGGAACAAGGAAAAAATATTTATGAGATGTAATATTTTTGGTATGCCTCGTTATTCTCCTGTGCCATTCGTGTGGAAAACGTTCCTTTTTTAAAATGATTTTCGGCTATGTAATTATCGTTTTTTCGCACGTATAAAATTATGTCCCGTCTTTCCGGTTTATAAAAAATGGTCTGATTTTTTCGATTGAAATTTTCAAAAAATCTCCAGGGTTTCAAAAATACGATTAAAAAAAAATACAAAATGTCTCAGAATATTTGTCTAAGCCGGATTTTTTTTTAAATGTGATGCAAGTGGCATATTGAAATGTTGTTGCTTTTAATTATCAAAAATATTTGTCAAATTGAAGTGATGAAAAGAACTAGGTTTTGGCAAATTGAAGTGATGTCTTGTTTTAGACATCCACTGTTTGGTTCCCGTATTCCCCTAGATTTTCTATTTATTCCTAGTATAACTCGTAAATCAATCTCTCTCACCCGTTACATTAGTTGTTCCACATGTCCAGCTTAATCCTATTTGACAATATGAATGTATTTGACTGATTTATAATATGACAAAGGAAGGAAAAAAAAAAAAAAAGAAAAAAACTCACCAAGCAACATGACTCAAACTAGAAAGTTCAATCCCTATATATGTTCCCGTACTTTGCCTCTTAATCCTATTCCTATGTTCCTCCTCCCACCCCCCCCCCTTTTTTTATATTTTGTAACTAAAAAATGAAACTAAGATAATACCATACATAATACCCGTACAAGATAATACCCCTACCCACCCACTCTACACTAATACCTACCCACCCAATCTACATTATTAACTAACAACGGCTCCACCCCAACCATAATAAAACATTGTTCGAAACTGTCAAATTAGTATTAGACTTATTAGACTTCCCGATGCCCTACTTCCCATAAACTCACTGAATAGAATTTCTCTAGTAGCGTGATGTCTACCGATTTCAGAAATTATTTTTTTTAAGTGAGTACCACACAAAAGTTCCGACTGCTCCCAACCCAAAGGAGCCATTGTGACTATGGCATCTCCAATTGGGGTGGAGAAAGAGATTGGTAAGTGGTAGATGGGAAAGTACTTAGCTATTTAGATCTGGTCAGATAAAATGGCTAGAGCTGTTTCAAGCAATTATTCCATTCTTTAATGCTGGTCTTTCATCAGAAGGGTGATTCTGATTTTTTGTAACGCGTTCTAAATCGGCAGTATACGACACAATATGTCGATAGTTTTCTTTAATGCAGTACTCCATGCTAAGGAGCTAAACACGGCGCTGTGTTAAGACATCAATTTTTAAAAGTAGTTACCCCACAGGTGACGGCGGGATTTGTCGCGTAATCCTCGTTAAGAATAATAGAATGTGGTATAACTGTATGGGGAGGAGCAATAATACCAGCTATCGATCATATAGAAATAGCATTATCGCGTATAAACATCAAAATAATACGACAAACGGATAGTTATTTATGAACGCCTATTACGGTTATATTTCAGGAGTTTAAATAATTAATAAAAATTCTTTAGTGTTTTTCAGTAGGTAATTAATCCATTTAACACACGACAGGCATAGAATAAGCCATAGAAAATCACAGAAATTTGACAGCCGATAACACACGACGTACGCCGTCTGATATCCGACAGATATTGCTTTTTTGTCATAATTATCTTGCAACGAGCGCTTCTTAACGTTAAATATAACACAAAAGATGTAGAATCATCCTTCAGAGCAAAATTGAAAGTATCTACATCTAGAATATATTATGAAATGATCGTAAAAAAGATCGCAATAACTCAACCATGCAAGCCGTCTAGACAACAATTTCAACAAAGACACATTTCGAATCCTTTTTTCGGGATCATGGGTACCAGAAGAAGAAGCAGAATATATAAACCATAGGTATAATAATACTAATAAAATTTGTTTATAAACAGTTGAACAAAGAGGTGAGTACTAAACGTATACATCTACATCTATTACATCACATAAAAATGAATCAAGATAAATTAAAATAAAATAAAAGTAGTTGCACTAAGGAGACTTGAGGTAAATTCTCCATTTATGGTGTTTATAGTGTTTTTCATGTTATGGTGGTCATCATTTTCATTTTATTATCACTAGGTCCTAGGTGTATAACCTTATTATACTAAAATTAAATAAAAATTCTCCAAATTTAAAACATGCGTTTACTAGATAAGAGAACAATCTTTCGAAATCAATTTATATTTTTTTGTGGAAAAGAGTCAAACATCTAAAATTTGATTTTAAAATTACATTTTTTTTCTCTTGTTATACCCGCTTAAATAGGTTTTAATTAATTTTCATCGGCAATACTGTTACTATTAGTTACGTACAACTCTTCACTTTTGTAAGTAATTTCTATTGAATATTTTTATAACTGATTTTGTTTCAAAGCATTAGAGTTTAAATTACACTATTTATTACGTTTTATTGTTGAATAGTTTTTATTTAATTCCCAAAAAAAGGCAAAAGTTCGTTTCAAAAAGGATAGTCGCCCTATTTACTTTTGCGGATAGTTGCTCTAGGGGAATCTTGAATTTATTAAAAGTGAAAAACGTTAATCGGAATAAAAAAGTTTCAGTCGATGATTATTGCGCAGAACGTTTGGAGAATTAAAATTTTACTAAATCGAAATCAGATTGGATTCAATGTGAGATGTGTCGAATGTGGTTGCATGAAACTTGTAAAACATTCGAAAACCATCGCATAAGTTGTGGAAAGTTGAAAACCCTGGCCTCTTTTGATAATGAACGCTAATGCCAAAGCTAATTGCCATATTGTTCTATCTTTAAGATAAATAATAACATTTTGCTAATAACTAGTTTGGTTGCTATTTTTCTTGTATTTTAATATTCTATCCCAGGCCAAGGCATTTACCCCCCGAAGTATTTTTAACGTTAGGCTACAACTATCTGCTACAGTAGGCAACTATCCCTTTTTTGAGAGCTTTCCTTTTTTCTTACCATTTTATTTCCAAATTTCGGCTACAATTTTTCCAAATAAAAATCCGTCATAAGGTGTTGTAGGTTGCTAATATTTATTATTATCGCCGGTGACATGAACGTTTAATTTATTGTTTGATAACACGCGAAAACTTTTTACAATGTTTGTAACTTACTTAGTTCGATAAGCATGTAATACCGAGTAACGCTTTTTTTTATGACTCAATAAGAAAAATATACTTCCAGAAGAAGTAGGTACGAAGCAACAAGTTTCGTGTTCATTATTTTTACTAGTCTTTGACGTGAAGTGTAATTTAAGAAAAAGGTTGATTGAAATTTATAGAAAACTTCATTCTAAAATCATTAAATAAATTGGTCCTAACTCGTTGAAAAATTGTAAAAATTAACTTCATTAACAAATTGTAGATGCGTAGCCATTTGCGCATTATACAGTTTGTAGTCACGTACATGCGTCTTTGTGCAAATTATTGTTTATGCCAAAAAAAATTTGCATGTAGACTTAGCTAAAAAAGGCGAGATTTTTTTTTCGAAAATATCCATTAATGCTATATATTTTTCCATAGCTCTAAGGGAATCTCATCATTCGTGGACGAGATTAGTGACCTAGCAACAATATGCAATTAGGAGACTTAAGTCTATAGAGCATAAAAAATTAACATTATTATTTCGCGGGTTACAAAAAAGAGTTTTACAAAAATTAAAATTTACACCAACCATGTACGTAAAACCATATACGATCGTGTGAGTAACGTGGAGATCCGCAAGGAAGGCAAGGCTGATGTAAGAGTAATCAGTAAGATTAAGAACGCTACGATGGTTTATGCATTTTTTTTTTTTCATGAGCTCCGCACAGGAGACCTTGAGGAAAATAATTTCCCTCAGGACCTATGTCATCTTTAGGGATGCTGTGAGGAGGGTTTTTTTAAGGAAAGGAAGGAGAGGAGAGTTCTGGGAAGGAAAGGGGTTTAAGGGGTGGTTAGGAATCTGGGGTTCAGTGTGTCCTGGTCATCTGCCTCCAAGACCTAGACAAACGTAGCGAACCACTTGGCGTGACCTACGGCAGAGGTGTTGGTTATCCAATAAAGATTCCCGGGGCGGCGGTACCCATTCCCGCCTCCCAAATTGCATATAGAGCGATGAACGAGGAAAGTAGTGTAAGGAGAATATATGACGCATATAATATATGTGAATGGTAGAAGAAGTTGAGGACGCCCAAGAAAGGCATGGCACGACCGAGTGTACTTGAGTCGGGCCATGTCGGAATAATAAAAGAGCATGTATGAGATGATTTATGAATGTAAACGAGACAAGAAATGCGTGCCAAGATCGAGTTGTTTGGCGGTCCGTCCTGCGGGGAAGCGGCGTGATGGTTAGTTAGTTAAAATTTACACCAGAAACTGTAATTTTTTTATGTAAATAGTATTTAAAAATCTATTGATTCAAAATACTATTCCGTTAAAATTTGGTGTCCCCTCAGGCCTCGGGCCTATTTTGTCCAAATATTTCCGCTTTGCCATGAAATTAAAATAAACGGAATATTTCTGAACGCAATCGAAAGTTAAAAACTGCTTTAGAAAGGTGATGGAAATAGGCTTTCAAATTTTATAATTCGAAATGCACACATAATTTTTTTTAAATAAAAAAACACAAATGCAAATAAAAAAAAGTTTTTAAAATTACAGATCTTACGTTTTTATTTAAATTAAAATTACTGACAACAACAATAACATTAAAATACAAACTTATTTTATTAGGGAAGCATTATCGTTCAGTCACTTTTTAGTCGTTTCGTGTAAAAATAAATAATAAAAAATCTCAAAATCGCTGCGCACACGGTCACCTAGTAAATCCGAAGGTTTGCACGGCTACTGTTCTGGCGCCACCAGCATGTTTTGCATGAACAACAATATTAGGGGTTTGGGGTTCATTTCGGACTTGCTCTTGGGAATGGGAGCAATGGCGCAATTGAATCAAATTATATCTTAACCCTTAATTACTCGCATGGGGTCAAAGCAATTTTGGATTAAAAAATGAAGAACTTCGCGCGGCCCGATTACCCCCGCGCCCTCGCTAGCTTCATAACGCGCATCTAAGTTTGTATTTTAAATTTTAAGCTAAAAATAACGACATTCAATTTGAAACCGCATCTTTTAGCGGCGCGATCCCTAAAACACACACAACAGAACCACACATTCCAATTTCCGAGCACGAATCGAAAACCACTCCTAATCAGGAAGAATGGACGAACGTTAAACGCAGACAACGGACAGCGAAGAACTTGATTGTTGGGAACTCCGATAAGTCTTCAAGTGTAAAAGCATTTCCAAGGATAAGGAATATTATTGTGTCCAGAATTTTAAAGGACACAACAGAAGAAGAGATCCGGGCGCACCTGGAGAAAAATAAGATACCGAAATGCGAAATTCAAAAATTCATCGCACATTCTCAAGAATACGCAGCTTTCAGGATAGGTGTAACGGAGGATCTGTACGATAAACTCTTACAGGAAAATTTATGGCCAAGAGGAGTACCGATAAGACATTATCGATACATAAAACCGAGACAAAATCCAATTGATACTAACCAGAACCGGCCCAAACCGAACGATGATGCCGCCCCGAAATGACTAGAGAACCCCCTAAAAGCAAATTCTCTCCCTTGCACAATTTATTACCAAAATGTGCGGGGATTAAGATCCAAGACTGATGATTTCATACAAAGTTTGGCGTTCGAGAAATTGGCGTTCGAGGTGATGTTCTCCAATGGATGAAATCATACCTGTCTGGACGAGTAGCCTCAGTAATTTTCAATAATTGTACTTCACCTGAAACTCCCATAGAATGTGGAGTTCCCCAGGGTTCTGTCTTGGGTCCCATTCTTTTCATTCTCTATACGAATCGCCTCGAGAAACTAATTCAATCAGCTGGCTTTGAATCACAAGGCTATGCAGACGATCGTTTCATTTTCAAGTTTTGTTCCCCGGATGAAAAAGACGTCCTTAAAAACGAGGTGGTTAGTTTCATTAACACAGTCTCAAGTTGGATGTCTGTCAATAAACTCAAACTTAATCCGACCAAGACGGAATTTATTTGGATAGCTTCTCCTGGAAGGCAAGCCCTCATCGACTCTAATCCAATCCATATTCAGGGCACAGATATAATTCCTTCTACAGAAATAAAGTTTCTAGGTTTCACTATAGACAATAGTCTTTCTCTAGAATCACAAATTTCAAAATCTGTAAGTTCAGGCTTTTTCCATCTAAAGCAGATAAAATCAATCAGGCGTTGCCTTCCCTCTGATGGAGCAAAGTCACTCATAAATTCGTTCGTTGTCTCACGTATGGGCTATTGTAATAGTGCGTATGCTGGCTTGCCTAAAAAACAATTCAATAGAATCCAGTCCGTTTTTAATGCTGCGGCGAGAATGATTTTTGGTGAATCTAAGTATTGCCGTATAACCCCGCTTCTAAAGGATCTTCATTGGCTTCGATGCCCTGAAAGAATAGAGTTCAAGATCTGCTTAATGACCTTCAAAGCATTGCAAGGAATGGCGCCAGCCTATATATCGGAACTATGTGTCCGACAAAACTTAAGCGATAGGCAGCTTACTCTAAGGTCAGCAGATCGAGATGTTACTAATCGTTTAATCGAACTTTCTAGGTCAAATCGAGCCGTTTACTATGATCGATCTTTTCGTGTAACTGGCCCGCTCATTTGGAACAAACTTCCCTCAGCTCTTACTAATATCCAGAACTTGGCTGAATTCAAAAGAGCTTTAAAAACAAACTTATTTAAAAAATCATACCTTTCATGAATTTTAACTCCTTTTCAATATACTTTAATAAGCCATGTTCCTCAAGTTTCTTGTAATTGTTTGGTTTCGATTACCTCCTTACTATAGTTTTATGTGCACTCTGAATTTGTATTATTTCTAAATGTTAACTGCCTCCTGTTCTATATAATTTAGTTTAAATGATTCTTGTTGAATGGCACCGTGATGGTTTATCATTATATATTGTCCTGTGCCAAAACAGCACTCACTATTGTTGTTAATATTGTTCTTTAGGAATTGCTTTGTATATTTTTGTATATTCGTTATTTCACATTATTTAATTAATTTTTTAAGGACTCGTAAGGAACACTGTAGGTTAATTTTAAGTTTACTATAATTAAGCGCACTTGAAGTGAAACATCACAAAACTGCGTTATATAAATACTACGTTATTATTATTATTATTAAAGTGTGATAATACAAAACAACGACCTTATACTACTTTCAGAGACATGGCTTAATGACAGCATTTACAATGGTCAACTCTTCGATCAACGGTATGACGTCTTCATAAAGGATAGAACCTCGGGTCATTCAAGGGGAGGAGGAGTACTGCTAGCCGCGAGACGTGACCGCGCCACCCTAACCCAGAGACTTACCTATTTGAAAAGTGAAGACGAGAATATGTGGATAAAGACATACCTAAATGATTTTGGTGTAATTTACATTTGTGTTGTGTACATTCCGCCGGCGTCGCCAAATAAAACATACACCGATTTTTTTGATAAGGTTACAGAGAACTTCAATTTTTTAATTAATAAAAAAAATTGTTGTGATTGGCGACTTTAATCTGAACTCAAGTAACAAAGGCACCCAAATGGATCTCCTTTATTTTATGAATCTTTTTCAAATGAAGCAGAGTAACTCTATTACAAATGTGAAGGGAAGCACGCTGGACATTGTACTCAGTAACTTTAATTTAAAAGTATACAAATCCTTATACTCACTAGTCAAAGAAGACGCTTATCATCCATCGTTATGTATAGAGATTTCGCCGAACAAAAACACAACCAATTGTCAAACCCGAAACTTCTCGAATGATACTGATAATAGTGTTAGGCGAGGATGGAACTTCGAACATGGTGATTTTAAGGCTCTTTATTGCCATTTACAATCCCATGATTGGCAACCTTTGAAAGACATAAATGATGTTAATTTAGCGACAAACTTTTTCTATTCTATAATTTATAAATACTTTAATATGTGTTTCAAAATTAAGCGCACTCCGAGGAATGGTAGGAAATATCCTAAATGGTTTTCTAGTGAGGTTGTTAGCGACATAAAGCTCAAATTCAAACATTAGAAAAAATGGAAGCAAACTGGAATGGTAAGTGAACGGGACATGTTTTGTCCACTTAGAACAAAAATAAAACGCAGTATTCGATTAGCACATGTGCAATATATTAATTCTGTTGAAAAAAATATCAGATGTGATCCCAAATCTTTCTGGAAATATATCTCGTCCAAGAGAAGTGATGGCGGGTTTGTTGACCATGTTACTTGGAATGATCAGTCTTTCTCAGGAGCAGATATTCCAGAAGCATTTGCAGTCTATTTTAAACCCTTTTCCTTCCCAGAACTCTCCTCTCCTCCCTTTCCTTAAAAAAACCCTCCACACGGCATCCTCAAAGATGACATAGGCCCTGAGGGAAATTATTTTCCTCGGGGCCTCCTGTGTGGAGTTCATGTAAAAAAAAAAAAAAAAATCAACTTATAGTAAGGAAGCTGCGGACTTGAAATCTTTTATACCTGGAAAAAATACGCCACTAATAGCGCAGAATGTTGATATTCAAAACATCACAAACATTGACATCACCGCGGCTGCTAAAAAATTAAAAGCCAAAACTTCTTTTGGACCGGATCTTATTCCGTCATTCGTGTTAAAGGGCTGTTTTGAGCCCTTATTAACACCTCTCGCATATATTTATAATCTCTCACTTAACTCCGGAATATTCCCAGACTTGTGGAAGATCTCCAAAGTTACACTGTTACATAAAACTGGTGATAAGGCTCCTGTCTCTAATTACAGACCAGTGGCGATCCTATCCTCTCCAGCCAAGTTGTTTGAACTAATAATTCATAAATTCATGTATACTCAAGTTGAACCCTTTATAATTGACCAGCAACACGGTTATAGGTCTGGCAGATCTACTGTGTCTAATCTAATGGTTTTTACGGAGTACATATCTCAAGCTCTTGATAGCAACAATCAAGTAGATGTATCATACAACGACTTCGCAAAAGCCTTTGACTCGGTAGATCCGCTTATTCTCCTAAATAAACTCGACCAATTTGGATTTTCAGCGAAACTTCTACGTCTATTTCTAAGTTATTTCTCAAACAGACAGCAATACGTAACTTATGGTATATTTAACTCTTCCAACTTCATTACAAACTCTGGAGTTCCGCAGGGGTCAAATCTTGGACCCTTACTTTTCTCTCTATTTATCAACGACATTTATCATTGCATAAAATTTTCTAAGTTTCTCTTATTCGCGGATGACCTTAAATTATTCCTTTTAATAAAATCTTTGGAAAATTGCTTGCAGCTACAAAGTGATATAAATTCTATCGTCGAATGGAGTCACACCAATAAATTAGGATTTAATATTAAGAAATGCTCTATCATGTGCTACACCAAGGCGAACAAAACGATTTACTATAACTACAAAATGGCTTATTCGTCTCTTCAGCACATCGTTATTTTGAGAGATTTGGGAATCACATTTGATGCGCACCTAACATTTCACGTCCACATAGAAACGATATGCAGCAAAGCTCTAAGAATGCTAGGATTTGTGCTAAGCAACTCCAGACACTTTTGCAGCTCAGCCGCGATTCGTTTGCTATACTATAGTTTAGTACGTAGCATTTTGGAAAGTGGTTCAGTAATATGGGGACCCATACTCTCAAATGATTGAGAAAGTGCAAAAGAAGTTTCTGAGATATTTATATCTTAGAGACTTCGGATATTATTCCTGGTTATATCCATCAGCCTTTTTGTCCGGCATGCTGGGTATTAATAGCCTCGCCGAAAGAAGGAAAACTGCTTTGCTGACAACAGCATATAAACTTTTAAACGGTAACATCTGTGTTCCCGATATATTACAAAAATTTGAATTTTATGTCCCCGACAACTTCACAAGAGCGCGCAGACACAGAACTTTTGTTGTTCCGAGATGCAGAACTAACTTACCATTAGTAATGCCGCTCGGAAAAATGATTATTTTACTAAATTTCCTGCCCCCTGACATAGATATTTTTAAACTAAATATTCATCAATTCAAAAACGCTATAATTACTTAATAAAATAAAATGTATGTTTATTATTGGTTATGTATAACTGTAAATGTGCATTTAAAATAAAATAAATAAATTTTAGTAGCGACCAAGTTACGGGAGTGGAAGGACGCGTCGCTGCGCTCTTGAGCGTTGACCCCGTGCAAGTAATTACGTTACTTTTTTGAAAGAGGTAAGTTTTGTCGCAAACTACCAACAATATGCAAGATTTGTGTGCAATGATCACTCTGAAATATAGTGTCAACAGTGTAACAAGAGTGATTCGGAGAGTTCCTAAAAAATACGAGTATTAACTATGATATCAGTATACCCAAGTACAAATTGTTAATTATTTTAGATTAACATGTTTTTGTATAATTAGTTAGTAATTCATGTTATTACGTATAGATATTACAGAATAAACAAAGCACTTTAGTACTAAAATAGTTTCATTTACTTATATATTTCAATACATATTAAAAACTACTCATCCTATTTGGGGTCATCTGTGACCCCATGCGAGCAGTTATGTAATGTTCTTTGTGCGAGTAATTAAGGGTTAATAACAAAACAACAATCATTATGAAAAAAAATATAGGATTTACAAATACGTAGATAATAATAAAATAGGCTCTGTACGAAATGCGAAATTGTGGAAGTTCTAACCAAAGTATCTTAACTTCTTGGAAAGCCGCGAGAATCGAAGATTTTTTCATAAAATAAGGATAAAACTTTTTCAATAAACCGTTCAAGACGTAATGTTAGAAAAATAAGACCATACGGTTACTTTATATTAAACGAGAAAACATTTCGAAAGTACTCACAAGTTTTTAGTATTGCCCTAGTCTTTCGACAAAGAGATACGTTTCCTAGATTCGAAATCTTTGTATCATTTGAACCAACCCGCGACGCCTACGATATTTCATGTTTGGTTAGAATTAGTTAACTGTAAACGTGGCAGCTGCTTCGTCTTTTGAAGTCTTTCTGATTTCCGTAAAATCTTTTAAAACTTCCAACGTTCCCCGTATAAAAAATCCTCTTTTTTCACAATAATAATACAAAACCGAGAAAATGGAAAACTCCAAAAACTTTGAGTCAGTCACAAAAAGCAACAGTGGCAAATAAACTAACAGACATGAAAAGTGCCATATTAGGCATCTCTTTACGAGGTGATAGATTAGGAGCAAAACAATGTTAACCGATTTTATCATCACAAGTAGATACCTACCTACTGGTCACGTGGCACGATAAACAGACGATTGGAATTCACATGTCATCGGGTGGCGTCCAACGTTAGGAAAATTAAATATTTTATCAAAAACTGGACACGTTTGAGAGCGCCCTGTGTCCATAGTTGGAACCCAAACAATTCTTGAAAAACAAGAAAAGAAAGACAACATTTAACCTTACCGGAGTTATCTTACTTACCTTCGAATTATCACAAAAGAAGCCTGAATGAAGAAAGAGAGAAAGGAGAAAGCAAACTAACCCAAAAGTAACAGAAAGAAACAAACAAACAAGAAAGAAAGAAACTGATAAAAAAGTGATGCATATAAAAAAGCCAGCAATGACCGATGCCTGCTAGCAATAAAAAATGTTTGTAGCAAAAAATGAAGAGAAATAATGAATGGATTCAAAAATATACAAACAATCCCGGAAAATGGTTATTTAACTGCTGTTTGTTTTTCGGAAAGGCATATTTTCCTTTGTGCATATTTTTTTTAGAAATGGAGAAATATTAAATCATGTATTATGTTTATCCAATTTTATTTCACCCACCTGTTAAATGATGGATTTCAATGGGAATCGTTAAGCTGTGTTGTGAGGTAAACGGAAATAGCTTATTATTATGGCCAGAATCCGCGACGTCGAGCACCGTAATGATGAGCTTACAGCGAAGAATACTGCACTGGAAGCTAGAATCGTAATACTGGAGAATAGTCTTGATTCCCAAGAGCGGGCCTTAAAGTCCTGTAATGTAGAAATAAGAGGCATCCCCGACATCAAGGACGAAACACTAAAAGACGTGGTCTTCAACATCTTCAAAACAACAGGATCTCCCTTAGAAACTAAAGATATCGATGCTGTTTATCGTCTTCAAAAAAAAAAAACAATAATCAGAAGCAACCCAGGACAATTGTTCTTAAACTAAAATCGAACATGGCTAGAAATCAACTGCTAGCTGATGTGAAATCTTTCAACAAGAACAAACCCAATACCGAAGATAAACTTAACACGTTAAATATCGGTCTCGCCGGCCCCCGGTTGCCGATCTATGTATCTGAGCAGTTAACATTTCGGGCGAAACAGATTTGGTATAAAACTCGCCAATTTGCAAGAGCGAGACAATATCAATTTGCATGGATCCAACAAGGACGTATATACCTGCGGAGAGAGACAGGTTCAGGCGCAATTCTTATATCCGATGAAAACAAGCTGGCTTCCCTATGATTATCTCAAACACAATATACCTACTGCCGACAACGATTACAAGATGAAGGTTCTATTATTATTATTGGTACTACTACTACTTATTACTACTGCCGACAATGATTACAAGATGAAGGTTCTTTTATTAATTTTACTACTACTACTACCTATTACTACTGCCGACAATGATTGCAAGATGAAGGTTCTATTATTATTATTAATACCACTACTACTTATTACTACTGCCGACAACTTTTACAAGATGAAGGTTCCTGCCGACAACGATTACAAGATAAAGGTTCTATTATTATTATTACTACTACTACTTCTTCTACTTATTACTACTGCCGACAAAGATTGCAAGATGAAGGTTCTATTATTATTATTGCTACTACTACTACTTAATACTACTTCAGACAACGACTACAAGATGAAAGTTCTTTTATTATTATTGCCATTATTATATCCTGTGATTATCCACATCCAGTCATTCGAACCAAATATACCTACTCACGAGAAATGGATCAAAATCGTTTAGTAGTGAAATTTCCATTGCATCACATCTCACCTGAATAATCATGATTCAATTACCTCCTGATATTTACAATGACACAGATGTAACGCGCAACACGTATGTGATTGACGATCTCAACAAATTAAATAATTTCAGTTGGAAGTCTTATAATTTAAAGATTATCCATCAGAATATCAGAAGTATGTCAAACCTTGATGATTTTCTGTTATTTCTAGATCAATTCAATCATACTTTTGATGTTTTAATTTTATCAGAGTGTTGGATCAATAAAAACTACACCTCTAAAATAATACAAACTTACACGGAATATCACTCAATTAAAAATATAAATAAATCTAGCGGGATTGTTGTCTACATAAAAGACGGTATACAAGCACAAGTCGAAGAAATTATATTATCACAAGGTAACTGCCTTAGAATTGTTCTGAATAATAATTTATGTATCTTTGCTATTTATAGATCACCTTCTTTCCAGAGCATAGATTCTTTTTTGAATTCACTCCAAACTGTTATTAGCAATTCCAATAAATTTGAACGTCAAATCATTATAGGTGACCTTAATATTAACACCTTATCTCCATTTCACAACCAATTCAACGACTACATATGCCTGCTCACAGAAAACGGATTCATATTGACAATCAATACACCAACTCGAGAACAGGGCACGTACAAATCCTGTTTGGATCACATCAACGTAATAAATATTAACCTCACTGACTCATTCGTTATCCACACGTCAATTTCTGACCACTATACGACAGCCCTGTGTTTTAAAGATAAACCACCCCCCCCTGCTAAAATCAAGTACGTCCCTTGATTAAACTTTAATAATTTAATTGAGGACTTGCATTTAGAAAACTGGCAAAAAGTATTTGATCAAATTGACACTGACATTGCGATGAAAGAATTCATTTGTATTCTACATACATATATATCTAAACATACAAGTAACAAACACATATCAAACAGCCAGTTTAAACTTACGCCCTGGATCTCTCCTGGCCTTGTAAAATCGATTCATAAAAGAAACCAACTCCACAAAAAGGCCAAAAAATTTCCAGATAATATTTTAGTACAAACTCACTACAAGAAATATAGGAACTTATGCAAAAAGATTATTAAATATACAAAGGAAAATTATTTTAAAACGTTCATTTACGAAAATTC
Organism: Limnephilus rhombicus; assembly: GCA_929108145.2. Lineage (NCBI taxonomy): Eukaryota > Metazoa > Arthropoda > Insecta > Trichoptera > Limnephilidae > Limnephilus > Limnephilus rhombicus. The sequence continues at coordinate 22,826,896 of OV815295.1, read as the reverse complement.
TTATTCTACAAAACGTATGTGGGAAGCATTTCGTAATATTAGTAAAACAAAAATAAACAGGTCTTCCGAAATTAAATCGTTAGATATCGGTAACGTAAACTCTTCTAATCCTAAAAATATGGCGAATTTTGCTAATAAATACTTCACATCGGTGGGAACCACACTTGCCAAAAAAATTCTCGATAAATGCAATAAAACAGAAATCGAACTTGCCAAGTTGGTCACCTCTAATCTCGTCCATAAAATAGACAATATACAAACAACGACGAATGAAGTCTTGGAAATAATTGACGACCTAAAGCCATCTAACGCTTGTGGACCAGACAAAGTCTCGACTAATCTGCTTAAAGTAACTAAGTCATTCATAGCATCTCCGATAGCGTTCATTTCCAATCTAAGTCTCAAATCAGGAATATTCCCTAACCATCTAAAACATTCAGTTGTTGTATTACTGCACAAAAACGGAGATAAATCTGCGATTCAAAATTACCGGCCGATATCTTTGGTCAATTCAGTCTCAAAAATTATAGAGAAAATTGTCAAAAATCGTCTTAGCTTTTATCTTGAAGATAATAACATCCTTTCTGAGAGACAATATGGCTTCCGGCCGGGTTTAGGTACTGAAAATGCCATTGGCAATCTGACTAAAGTAATTTCTAATAACATCGATCGAGGAATCAAAAGCATCGCGATCTTTCTGGATCTGGCTAAAGCTTTTGATACCATCTCGCACAAAATCCTTTTGAAAAAATTACAGCTAATCGGAATACAGGGGCAGTTACTTAAATGGTTAGGAAGCTATCTAGAAAATCGGAGCCAAAGAGTTATTATTAGTGGTACTCTAAGCGATCCAGCCAATATCGAATTTGGTGTACCACAAGGAAGTACTTTAGGACCGATATTGTTTAATATCTATATTAATGATCTTTGCAACAGTAACCTTGCCGATCATATCATCACTTTTGCTGACGATACGGTCTTAATATTTGAGGGCAAAAACTGGCATGAAGCGCATAGAAAAGCAGAAATTGGAATAAACAATGTCAAACATTGGCTAGACTACAATCTTCTTACTCTTAACACGGACAAAACAAAATTTATACGTTTTAGTGCAACACAAGCGGGTCAACCTAAGGTAATACTAAATATTACTATTCACATTTGCAATGAACCGAACACTTGTACTTGCAATAACCTTGAATGCGTGGATAGCTTAAAATATCTAGGGATCACCATAGATAAATATCTGAGATGGGATGAACACATCAACGCAACGGCCTCAAAAGTCAGAAAACTTACACACCTTTTTATAACCATCAGAAATATTCTCTCCCTTAAAGATATGAAATCAATATACTATGCCATGTGTAATTCTTTACTTGAATATGCATCCCTAGGATGGGGTGGATGTGCCAAAACAATATTAGACTCCCTGGCTAAAGCTCAGAAATCAATACTAAGAGTCATCCTTAAAAAACCATTCAGGTACCCCAGTGATGCATTATTCACGGAATTAAAAGTACTTGATGTTAGACAATTGTATATTAGAAAGATTATATTACATGCTCAAAAACAACGTCAACACTTCCCGTCCATTGACCACCTTCACGACACTCGACTTTCAAGGAACAATCCAATAGTCCCAATAAAAATCACGACGTCCCTCGGCCAACGGCAATTTTCGTACTTAGGACCTAAATTATTCAATATCATTCCTAATGATTGGAAAACTAAAAGTGCAAATGTTTTGCGCAAATTGATCAACGACTGGCTCCTTGATTTAGGGAGGATCAAAAGCGAAGATATGTTGACCAATAGATAGTCTCATCATATAAAATAAAACAAAATTAAAAATATATAAGAAAAAAACACTCACTCATAGTTCCATTAATTACAAAAACACGTACTTATCATTTCAGAACACAATTGTCTATTCTTTTATCAATACCCTTCCCATTTTTCTACATTCAACTCCTGTGGAGATCTTTCTTTTTATTATACAAAATTACGTAAGCTATAATTTATACAAAATGCGTACAAATAATATAATTTATACAAAATTGCGTACTATACGTAATATTACAAAAACACGTACTTATAACTTCAGAACATAATTGTCTATTATTTTATCAATACCCTTCCCATTGTTCTACATTCAAGTGCTGCGGTGATCTTTCTTTTTAACATTACCATCTGGATTTTATTTACTTTACAGGTTTTATTTTATATTAAGTGCTCTAAGGGAAAATATCTTAGTAGGATGAAAAAATGAAGCAAGGAAAGGGAAATAAATACAATTTGTTATCAACCACTCTGTCATGTCACTATTTATACACTAGCTAACTTATGAAATATTTATATACAAATTGTTTTTATTCATTTGCTGCATCCTTTTCGAGTCACATTCTTTTTGAGTTTCTTCACCCGCTCGTAAAGTTAAGGGATACGTCACTCACGTTAATTATAATTATTTTTTGTAATCACGTTTAAACATGCACGTTAATTATAATATGGATATTGTCATCACGCTTGAAGAATGTCTCGATTCTCAATTTTTGCAAGCGATTTAAATGACCAAACATTTATCTATTGTTAAACAAGCATTCGATACTAAATTTGTACTTTAAGACATTGTTTTTTCTCTTCGCTTATTCTTTTTTTTATGAGTTCAAAATTGTAGTTATTAACTAAAGCTTCTACGAGGAATTCAATAACACTTGTTTCATTCAATAAATAATATGTTTATATAATTAATCAATGTAATATGAAATTATGATATGAACTAAATTTGTCAATTTGACTGGCCTAAAACAGGATCCATTCCTAGTTGGCTAGTCAAAGTTTCCATATATGTTTCATTGTATAATTTTATGTGAAATAAATATTATTATTATTATTATTATTATTATTGTGATCATATAAATATATCCATTAACCCGCTTTCTGGGATGTTTTTCTAATACATTACCTAGGAATGCGCATAATAGGTAGTATGATTTTTTAAGAGTTTCAAAAATGCGCTGTGCGATATTAACAATTAAGTCAATCTTCAAAAAACTTTTAAAATCTGGTTAGCTTATCAATTAGAAAACAATGTGGGTAAAAAATTACCGACGCCGCCCAGGATTGTTTCGATCACACCAACTCACTTGAATTAAATTAAAGTAATAAATATTGGAACAAACACAATGGGTAGGTTGTCCTGATAACTCAATGGTTAGAAGAGTAATAAATTAAATAATAGAATTGTTAGTTACACACAAAGACGTTATATACTGTAGACGTAGGGTAGAAATCTCAAAGTGGGAAGCCAAAAGCAAGGTCTCTATTTCTAGTACTTCAGTACTAAGCTGTCACTCGTCGAGTAAGGTCGCCCATTTCTGTACGTTTCATACAAATCTTAGATTTGGATTTGAGATCAAAATACCTAACCAAACTGAAAAATTATTTTTGTAATCAAAAGGTATTTTAAATATCTAGTTAGGATGTGAGCTACTTTATTTAGTTTTGCTTTTAATTAAAAGATATAGGCCATTAAAGATTTGAATGTTTCGGGATTTTAGAGGCGATTTGGGCAATTATTTGTGAGTAAATGAAAAACAATAAAAATATTATTTTACTATATTTATCGTACAAATATGATGAAATTTAAAATAAAAAATTATAATTTTTTTTTTGATGGGTGTAAATTAAAAACCCAAGTCACCTATTTACGGAGGAATAAAAAAAAATAGACGTTTATGTATTAAAATTACTACCCAAAAAATGCATTTTTAAGAATTTTTATTTTTATTGTTCATTGTATTTTTAAAATAAATATAGTAAATTTAATGTTTTTTGTTTTTATTTTATTCACAAATAATTGCCTAAGTTGCGTCCAAAATAATGAAACACTAAATTTTTTAATGGCCTATATCTTATAATTTAAAGCAAAAATAAATAAAGTAGTTCACATCCTAATTAGGTATTTGATAAACCCTTTGATTAAAAAAATAATTTTTCAGTTTGGTGGGGTATTTTGATCTCAAATCCAAATCTAAGATTTGTATGAATCTGGCAGAAATGGGCCGCGCATGCGTTCCCCTTAACAGTATACAAAATTGCATTTAAAAGGCACCAAAATGCCCTCCCGTGTGATGAGACAATGTTTCCGTTACATGGCAAACAGTACTAAAAGTGAAGAAGTAACATTTCATTCATAAGTATACACAAATTACTTATTATTATAAACAATGCAATTAATTTTCATGTTCCCCGTCTGACAATTGAGTGCGTCATTAGAGAAAAAAACACACATTCTTTGATTGTCTTATGTTACGGCCACACTGCTGCCAACTTCCAACTTCAAACTTTCGGACGATTGAGTAGAAGGGCAGTTCGTGCGTTGGAAGTTCGATTTGGAAGTTTGGCATCGGTGTGGAAGTAGCACATCTTTTTTATAGGTACGTGAATAACTTTTGAATTAAGAAATTACTGAAAATCGCTGAAAACAAAAGAGTGTTGCTTACTTGCCACATTATTTTGAGAGTATTTTTTTTGTGCATTACAGACTAATATAATCCTATTACAATGCACATAAGATATACATAACTTTAAATGAGAAAGAAGAAAAAATAAAATTACAATAAGTATGTAAGACTATGGCGAGTCTATTTATGTAACGTCATTGGTTACACACATTTGTTTTATTTTTATTTTATTTTTATTTATTTGGGAGACCAACAGTTGACATTAATAACAGAGTATAATAATTGAGTACAATAATTGAACCATTTACAGGTTTCCACGTGGGTATTGAATACAAGTAGTGAAGTGATTCCAGAGATATTTACTAATAAAAAATTACATTTCAAGAGACGAGTTATTTAGGTGGGAATAGGAAGGGGGTAGGATGGGGGGGGGTATCGGTTAAGTTGAGGTATAGTAATAAAAATATGCGTGACAAAAAATTAAAAGAGAAAAAATAGGAAGTTTATGGAGTGGTGGTTGTATTAGAGGGCATCTATAAGTATTGTTCTTGTGGAGTTTCGAGATAGCGTCTGTGTGATTTTAAGGAGTGTGGTGCAGAGTTAAAAATGTCCAATTGTGTATAGTGTGTGTTGAAAGTGCTGGATTCACGATAGATGAATGAGTTCTGCTTAGAATTAGTGTTGCACCGAGGGAGGCTAAGAATCATGTCTGATCTTGTTCGTCTGTTAGGAACTCGTATCTGTATTCGTTCTAGGAGTTCTGGACAATCTACGACGGATCTGGCTAATTTTTGAAGAAAAATTACATCGGCCGAGCTTCTTCGAACTACTAATGATAGTATATTGAAGTACGCGGCTGAATCTTGGTGACTTAGGTGTGGGCGGTAGCTGCGGTATCTAAATATCGTAGAAAACGATTTAAAACACGTTCTAGATTTTCCACATATGATTGTATTGCGGGTTCCAAACTTGTGATGCGTATTCTAATAAGCTGCGGACATAAGCAAAATAAAGGATTTTCATTGTTCTAAAGTCATTGAATTTTTTACAAGTCCTAAGAATGACACCTAACATTTTTGAGGCTTTTGATGTGACTGAGTCTATATGAATATCAAAAATAAGCTTAGAGTCCAAATGTCACTCCTAAATCTTTGACTTCTGTTTTGTTGATTAATATTGAGCCGTTTAGATTTTATTCATTGGTAAAGATATTTTTATTTCGTGTGAAGTTCACGACAAAACACTTCTTAACATTGATTTAAGGGTATGCTGTGTACAGTAAACATCAAGACGGTTTAGGTCCTCCTGAATTTTTGACACTTAGCGGTACATCTGATAGGATAAAAAACCTTCATCTCATTTGCGTAAAGTAATGTTTTGGAGTGTTTGAAGCATTGGCCTATATCATTAATGTAAATATTAAAAAGTAACGGTCCCAATAGAGATCCTTGAGGCACACCTGATTGGACGGTTATCCAGTCTGATTTAAAGCCATCCATAACTACGACTTGACTATGGTTTGATACATAGGATGAGAGCCATCTAAGAAGGCCACCGTGGACGCCGATTTGCATAAGGTTGCGTGATAATATGTCGTGATTCACTAGGTCAAAAGCTTTGCTATAATCCATATATATTGCGTCTACTTGTACACGTTGATCCATATTATCTTGCAAGAATTCCGTGAATGTTAGTTGTTGTTGATTTTCCACTCATAAACCCATGTTGGTTAACATTGAGTGAGGATTTCAAAGCGGGAAACATTTGATCGTATATTATTTTTTCAAACACCTTGCTGAAGACACGCAATTTTGAAATTGGACCATAGTTTTCAATGTCAGCTTTTTGCCCGGTTTTCAAAATGGGTGTTATGAAAGCAGTTTTCCAAGTATTAGCTACCACACCCTCTTTTAAAGGGCGATTGAATATAATGGATAACGGGTTTGACCGACTGCTTGCGCACTTCAGGATGAAAAAAGGAGGGATTTGATCTGATTAATTTTTATAAATTATATATAGTTTTAGCCCTCCGATGAGCCTGGAGGCGATGAACGGTGCAACCAGGACTTTGCAGACCTCATATAATTTCATTAGTACAAAAAATATGATTAGTATTTGGTATCTATGGGGTGTGCGTATTTGGTATCTATGGGATATGATTGTGTATTTCGAAATACACGTAACCAGTTATTAAAAAAAAAAAGAATTAATTATTTCATCAAAAATTCACATTAAAATATTTAATTGCAAGACCATTTTATTTTAAACGAAAATCACCATTTTATATTACGTACTTGACGGGACAAATACAAAAACCAATATATCTATAGGTATTTATTTTTTCATTAGCTCCACACAGTAGGCCGTGAGGAAGACGATTCCCCTCCGGAGCCTATGTCGTTTTTGGGGATGCTGTGTGAAGGGTATTTTAAGGTAAGGAAGGAGAAGAATTTTATAAAGGAGAGGTTATGATGGGTGGATAAGAATCAGTGTGTCTAGGAGTGATGGACATATGAATCCACCCCTCCCACTGCGGCGTAAGGCGATATTCCAAGAGAATGCGGCTGGAGAAGTCAAAGGGGATCCTTCAACCATTCTCTCCCGATCCGACCCAGACCGCCAAGACCCAGACAAAACTCAGCCCATGAACCCGGAATCCACTGCTAAGTTACCAAACGTACCGAACCACTTTTGATGATATATGGCAGAGGTCTTCTATTATCCAATAAATTGTTCCTGGGGCGGCAAATTGATTTAAAAAACAAACAAAAAAAATGTAGGAACCATTAAAAAATCAAGATTAAAATTAAATTGAATGATAAAATAGACATTTTATAGAAAATGAAAATAGAAATCTTGAATAATATTAAAAAGCAAGATTAAAAATCACGCAGAGGTGTTTTATAAAATCCCCATTTTGAAAGAAGTTAGTGTCACATAACTCACTACAACAGCATATAGCGGAGAACTGTGGAGTGCTCCCAAAAATGATACCGACGAAACAAAATTAAAGAAGGCACAAAATTAAAAAATAAATAAATATTTTATCTTTAAAATAAGCTCGCCCGCTTTCAAATAGCCAATGTTGAACACGGTTTGTATCCAATGTTGAACAAGCTATATAAAATTAATTAATGTTTCTTTCACCGCAGTGACTTTGAGAAAGTCATGAAACCGTTTCATTTTAAAAAGCCAGAAAAAACGTAAAGCAACTTTTAAAATAGAAAGGTTTGGTCAGACCTTGTCGCTAATCGGGGGGTTAATATTTAAAAATAGTATCTAGGTATTATTTCAAAACACATTCCTAAGTAATGTTTTATCTAAATATAAAATATTATTACATTGTCTCAGCATATATTCAGTATCTAGATCTCTTGCGCGCATTCATCTTAAATAATAATACGTTTATAAAGACGTCTATTTATATCGAGGTGAGTTTTGGCCGTGATACAATAATTAGATTTATTTGGAGCGATGCGATGCTTCAAAATGAATAAAACAGTCTAGACCTTGAATCTAAAATATGACATTCAAATGAAGAAAGTAAAAAGGGAAAAAATGTGCTTAATTTATGAGAAAAATTTAGTTCAAGGAATTCATTAACATTTTCTTGATAAAAAACATTATTGCTTTAAATTATATAAGAGATTGAAGGTGCCCGCAACATCGAAAGTCCCTAATGAACATCTGCTGTTGAGAATTTTATTTTATAATACATATTTGATTAATTAAAACTAGAGATGGTAAAAGAAAAAAAGGTGGACAAACGAAAAGATATGAAGATGATCTAAAAAATATGGCTGGAATGGATCAGAGTTGCAAAAGATAGAGAAAAATGGAAATGTTTAGACGAGGCCTATGTCGAAAGACAAGCTGTTTCTAAAAATAATGACCCGAAAGCTGACAATTTAGAAAAAAAAATAATTAATTAGATTAGAATAATAATTTATAAGTTTATCAGCAATAAAGGCTAATTTAATTTAATTAATTAAAACCAACGAAAAAATTTCACCCTAAATTTAATCGATTTATTTGAACGTTCAATTTGTGAGACGGGTATGTACCGCATCCCCTGGGAACCATTCGTTCGATAACCAACACCCCTGCCGTAGACCGCACCTAGTGTTCACTACATTTGGTGTCTTAGCAGTGATGCCCGGGTTCATGGGAGTAAGGTTTGTCTGGGGCTTGGCGGCGGATTCATTTGTTCACCTAAAGCGTGGCGGATTCTCTACACCTGTCGCCTTGCACCGCAGTTGGAAGGATGGATTAATACGTCCGTCACTTCTCCCACCCCTCATGTCGTTTTCCTTCCAGAACTTCTTTTCCTTCCTTTCCTTAAAATGACCCTCCACACAGCATCCTTAAAGATGACATAGGCCCCGAGGGATTTTTTCCCTCAGGGTCGCCTGTGTGGAGACAAATCAAGATATGTATATGTTTTTCTTAGCAAAAACATTTTTTACTGAAAATTTTTTTGAAAACTTGAAAATTGTAATATTTATAAATCTAACAATCTAAGTTCAAAAAAATATTTATGTGAAATTTTATTAATTTCTTAAATTCTTTTTAATAATTTCTAAATATTATAAATTAGAGTCCTCCACCGTATCTGTCTGTCTGTTTGCGATAAACTCAAAAACTACAGAACGAATTTTTATGCGGTTTAGGTGATTCGTGAGGAAGGTTTATGTATATAATTTGTCAAGGTCTTGTGTAAATTGGTTGAAATATATAATGGCAAGCGGGCGGCGTGGATTTGATTTGCAGCACAGCAAGGCGTGGCCGGGTCAGCTAGTGGTTATATAAAATAAAAACTTATTGTATATAATATATTATCCTTGCTTGTAAACCCGTGTCCTCTTACTCCATTGATGTCGTCAGATTCTAAATCAGTAAAAAGAATATACTATATCCCCGAATAAAATCACAAATACTTTAAAAAAATGTTGGTTCTTTAAATAACATCCAGCATAGAAAAAAATCTTGTTGACGTCTTTGAAATATACCGACAAAAGTTGTAAACTATGCTTCTTACATCTTAAACTATCCATTATCCATTACTTAACAAAAAGAACTTGAATTCAAAGCCGGATAGTAAAAATACTTACGGATTAAGCATTGCATTTTCCGTTACGCATTTCCCGCTGTTATCGCAGTCCGTGGTTTGTGTTGAAGGCGTTAAGCGGCGTCCTCAGGCAGTATTCCGTTAGGAACGGCGGCGGAAACACGTCGATCCGTTGTCTGAACCGTAACCGACGCGGCGTCGCGACGCTTAAACTTTTCCGAACTTGAATAACAGCAAAAAGTGACGATTTGCAATATAATTGAACGTTATTTCATAACGCAAGTAAAAGTTTTAAGTGCGTTGTATTTAAAGTGGTTTTTGCGCGGGTGAAAAGTGTGTAACAAAAAAAAATAAGAAATTAAAGATTTTATTGTGTGTTGGTTTTCATCGAGCTAACTATTACAAAAATTGTATCTGAATACTCAAACTTGAAAGATTTGATATTATTATATGAACTTCAATTTGTGCAGTTATTTATGTAGATTATGATAAAAGTACTTACATGAAAGTTTGGTGACAAAAATATCGGAATCGTATTAAACCTGCATTATTTTGGTAAGTGAAAAATCTTTTTGTATCTTAAAATAACACTTATTAACAATAAAATTTTCTAGCTCGTGATTTAAAAAATCGTTTTACTATGAACAACGCCAATAGTTGATACCTATCGTGATAAGAAAAAAGCATAAAACTTGTTATAATTAATATTTGTACCAACTCAACGCATCAAATAACATCCTTCATATAATCCGCTCTAGATATATTTTCTTAATCATTACCCAAATCAATTAAGTATAAATAAATATACCTGTAAATTTGAACTGCCTTTCTAAACTTTATTTAAATATTTTACCTAATTCTTATATTATATAAAAATGAATCGCTAAATGTGTTGCTAAGCGCAAATCTCGAGATCAGCTGAACCGATTTTGCTAATTCTTTATTTAGAATATTCCTTGAAGTACGAGGATGGTTCTTACGGAGAGAAAAATTAAGAAAATTGCGCAGAAAATTGGATAATTTCAGAAAACCTATTACTAACCTAAACGACTATCGCACGTTTGACAGTTCGCGTGTTTGAGAATGACATTTTGAAAAACAAGGATTGTTCAAGCAGGATTCTATTTTTGAAAATATTTGAGTTGATAAATTTATTTAAAGTAAGTACTCCCCTAATAGTTTGAATCGAATTATAAATTGTTACCTATGTTAGGTACCAAATTTAATATACATGAAAAATGGAAATTTGAATAAAAATTGTAAAAGGTGGCACGCGGGCTGTTTAAAAACTGAATGTACTGGGATTGAATATATGGAACACGGGAGGAGGGTTGGCGGGAGGAGGGAGCGGGAAAGGAAAGAGGGAAGGCGGGGAAGGTGGAAGGGGAACGCCGGAGGGGAAGGGGACGTGTGAGGGGGGAGGGGAACTCGGGAGGGGGGGGGAGTGGAGTGGGGAGAGGGAAGGTGGAGGTGATGAAGTGTGAACGCGAGAGGGGAAGAGGACGCAGGAGAAGAAGGGGAGGCGGAAGGGGAACGGGACGAATGGGAAAGGACACTCGGGGAGAAAAAATTTCATTATTAAATGACATAGCAACGCATGCCGGGACCAGCTAGTTCTAAAGAAAATTAAATAATTCTTATAAAATAAATACGTAGTTGTTAATTAATCTTAAATGCAAAAAAAAAATCACTTCGTTTACACTACTTATTTAATCAAAATTATTAACATGTTTCGAAACCAATAGTTTCTTAATTAGGATAAAATCAAAAATAACAAGAGGCAAAGAAGTATAGACAAATAAGTACCTGTGGATAATTTTTTTTAATATATAATTAGTTAGCTATTATGAAAACAATTATTTTAAAAAACAATACATATTTTAGAAATGGTAATAATAATTGCATTCCTATATAAAAAAAACTTTTATAAATTAGCACAACATTAATTAATTGATTAATTAATCACCACTCTTTGAAATATACATTTTTTTGTACACGGGTATTTATTTATCAGTTTTTATTTTTCATAATTTCATTTTATCCTGACAAAGAAAATTTTGGACTCATTTTTTTTTATAATTTTGATTAAATAGGTGGTGTAATTAAAATGCGGCCCCAAGGTGATTTTTCGATTATTGAAGAAATTAAGTTAATCTAAATATGGTAATTTTTAAAATCTTTTTTCGAACATAACTCACCTTCGTGATGTGTCTTCAGAGGGGCAGATAGATAGTGCGGATCGACCGCGACACAACAGGAACTTGGAACACGCTTCTTACGCAACATTACACTAGAGGGTATTCGTGTAAATTGTTTCGTCGTATATATTAATTTTTATAAAATATGAAATGTTCTGAAAAATTCGGAAAATACGTCAACGATCATACGTTTTCAAGTTTCAATCCCTGAGGCGCAGGAAACATTTGAAAAAGTAATACAAAAGGTACAAACTTAATAAAAATAAATCTCCTCGCGAAACCCAATAATGAAGAAGTGTAATAAAAGGCAGAGAAAGGAAATAATACGAAATTAATAAATAAACTCTTTGGTAACGCCGTGGTTTATTTGCTAGTATTCCGTGTTTACGCGGAGAGCAAACCAACTCTCTAAATATAAATCTAATTTTAGAAATTTGTTCTAATAAATCTAAAAAAATAATTGTCTATTTTTCTGGATAGGTATTTCTTTAAAATTAATAAATTTATCCGTTCATTAAAACCGTTCTGAGGAGTTTTTACAAAGGAATAATAAAAATAATACGGTATTATTTTCTTTGAATGAACTGCCTGAACCGCCTCAGTAACATTTTTTTTTACTTTATTTAGTGTTAAATATAAGATGTCCATTGACTCAGCGTAATTATTTATCTTCTTTTGTATTCCGGGAAATGAGGAATATTTATTGTAGTTAGAACCAGATTTACCCGACTGAAATAAATCCCTACAAGTATTACGTAGTGGAATCCAAAAGCTTGTTAAGATGAATATATACGTGAAATCCTATTAAGATACTATTTTGATTAATATTTACAACGAATCGGCTTACAGTATGAATATCATAAAATATGCAAGGATAAATCGAAGCTTTTCTATGTATTGGAATTACAATAAAATTATTATTTACGTATCAAAAAATATAAGCGTAAACCACCAAAAAAATTTTTTTTCATGACTTAACTATAAAGAAACAATTATCAAGAAACAATTTTTAAAAAATACCCCTTTATGGCTAAGACTATTTTTGAGGTTTTCCATGTTCTCACTTTTTTTCGTTCTTATAAAATTATGCACAAAATAAATAAAAACCACTTTTTCGCTTACTAGCCTCGTGCAAAAAGACCCCCGATTTAAAAATTTTGCAGGCATGAGATTCAAAATATTTCTAGCGTTTATATTCCTCTTAATGCAAAATAATAATAGATCATCAAATGCACCATTAAGAACTTTGTATAGAAATAGCAAGCCGGTGAAAATCTTCCTGTCCAACCATTTGAGCATAAATAATTTTCTTAAAAATTAAAAAGTGTTTTAGTTCAACAAAATTGTTGCGATAACTATTCAAAACTTATAAAACATAAGAATTTATTTTGTGTTCTTTCAATAGTTGTATGAATTGTTTTCGATGGTGGTGGAGTGAATAATAAATAAATAATAAAATAAATAAAAACCACTTTTTCGCTTACTTGCCTCGTGCAAAAAGACCCCCGATTTAAAAATTTTGCAGGCATGACATTCGAAATATTTCTAGCGTTTATATTCCTCTTAATGCAAATAATAATAGATCATCAAATGCATCATTAAAAACTTTGTATAAAAATAGCAAGCCGGTGAAAATCTTCCTGTCCGACCATTTGAGCATAAATAATTTTCTTAAAAATTAAAAAGTGTTTTAGTTCAACAAAATTGTTGCGATAACTATTCAAAACTTATAAAACATAAGAATTTATTTTGTGTTCTTTCAATAGTTGTATGAATTGTTTTCGATTGTGGTGGAGTGTATAATTAAAAATAGTATTTTCATTTTAAATTTACAATTAGTGTGGGTTATCACAACCAAAGTAGCAACGTGTCCGTTTTATAGTGGTCAAATTAAATACCTCAAATTTGGGAATCTTAACAAAGTGACAAAATTCAAATTGCCATAATCTGCTATTGATGACGTTGTATATTAAGACGTGTAGAACCCTAGACTCTTTCATTTTTATTTTTGACGCACATATATGAAGTGCTCATTTTGGCAACTTTTCCGTTATTCATTTTGCATGCAATATGTTTTTAGACTATCGTGAATGACCAAACCTCAATAGTTTTTGTTGTTGTTGCCTAAAAACTTCCTGGCCATCAGTTGAGTGTGTAAATTCAAATATTTTAATTCATAATTAATTAAATATTTAGAAGTTTTTTGGAATAACTTTTTAATATATTTTGAAGGTGATTCCCGTCAATGTAATATTGACGAAATAGGTAGTACTAATAAATTGCTTGTCACTAGTGTCTCTATTTGCATCTCTCGTGTCTCTCGGGTCTCTTGTGTCTCTTGTCTCTTGTGTCTCTTGTGTCTCTTGTGTCTCTTGTGTCTCTTGTGTCTCTTGTGTCTCTTGTGTCTCTTGTGTCTCTTGTGTCTCTTGTGTCTCTTGTGTCTCTTGTGTCTCTTGTGTCTCTTGTGTCTCTTGTGTCTCTTGTGTCTCTTGTGTCTCTTGTGTCTCTTGTGTCTCTTGTGTCTCTTGCATCTCTTGTATCTATTGTGTCTCTAGTGTCTCTTGTGTCTCTTGTGTCTCTTGTATCTCTTGCATCTCTTGTGTATCTTGTATCTATTGTGTCTCTAGTGTCTCTAGTGTCTCTAGTATCTCTTGTGTCTCTTGTGTCTCTTGTGTCTCTTGTGTCTCTTTTGTCTCTCGTGTCTCTCGTGTCTCTTGTGTCTCTTGTGTCTCTTGTGTCTCTTGTGTCTCTTGTGTCTCACATGTGTCTTACTCTATTTCCTCTCTTTGTATTATTTGTCATTTAAGTGAACTTTTATATAATTTTCTAATTTTGTTTGTTATGGTTTTTAATTTTTATTTAGATCCTATGCAAATGTATAATTTGTGGGATAAAATTTTTGTTATTGTTTTGTTGTGATTACTTCAAAAACAGAACAAGACGCAGAAAATGGAAAAAAGTAACGGTCGCAAATGGGAAACGAAATCAGGATAGACCCAGTTGCGACCGTAAACCTATTTATTTTTTATGGCTTGTTCGGTTTCATGTTTCGTTTAGATTTATAGTAACGTCTTTCTCTTTAATGATTTATTAATCATATTTTGTCGTCTCTAAAATCTTTCATCTCTATTAATTCTCCTGTTATCGCTTGTTTCTACTTTTATCTCATTTGACTTCTTTTGATTCTATTGATTTTTCTATATATTTCGTAAAACTGACAAGACTTGTAAACAGTTTAGGTCAAAATCATTGTGTCAATTCAAAAAAACATTTAATATGGTCAGTCATATTAGCTCACACCTTAAATACGAACCTTAAGTTGCTTTTGACAGTAAAAATTTCGAAAGCTCTTATTTTTTTTAGTTATAAGTGAGAAAGAAAATGGTCCTGGGAAACTGTGACTAAAAGTAGAGGAAAACAAGTAAAGAAAAATGAAACAATACAACTTTGTATAAACCACTTATATAATGTGCAAATCGTTTTAGCTTTTGTGGCTGTACTTGCAAATTTTATATTTTTGAATGTAGCTATTACTTTGTGGTTATCCATTATAGAAAAATGAAAAAATACAACTTTGTATAAACCACTTATATAATGTGCAAATCATTTTAGCTTTTGTCCCTGTACTTGCCAATTTTATATTTTTGAATGTATTTATTTTATTGTTTCATTTTTCTATAATGGATAACCACAAAGTAATAGCTACATTCGAAAACAAGTATTTTTAAAAGAGTCTTAAGTGCGACGGTGAACGATCAGTAACCAGAAAAATACTTTTATTGGACAGGGTTGTAGTTACGTTTAGTGACCAGGTATGATTTTTTTATGTGAACATTGCACAAGAGCCCCAATTGCTCCCAATCTCATGGAGCCAGCGAGACTATGATATCCCCAATTGAAGTATGTTGTTAAGCGGGAGGTAAATTGGGTAGGGTAAGAAGATGGGAAAGAGGAAGGTTGGGAAGTATCCGGCTATTCAGATTTAGTTACCGAACTCGTCTAAAGCCATTTTAAACAAAGTTTCAATTCTGAAAGTTGGTCTTACATAGGACTTCTCTAGGGTAATTTATTTCAGGACCACAAAAATAATTTCAGCAAGTTAAGCTAAAATTGTTATAAAATTAAATAGCGACGGAAGGGTTGCCCCAATTACCAACTGTAAATATTTTGCTGCCTAAAGCCATACCCAAAAATTTACAGGCGAAATGCCCCATGAAAATTACATACTGATTACGGAGTCAGAACTGAAGGTTCGAAATAAAATTGATTTTTAAAGGAACAGCAATATTAAAAAAAAATCGAGTGCATTTTACACGCGGTAGAAGCGAAAATTTACCAAAACAATCTCAACCAATACTTGAAAAGTGAGGTCATAATCAAAGCGACCAATGAGCGCAGAAGTCGCGTGATTTCCGTTTCATATCTCAGCCAATAGAAGCCTTTAAAAGTGACATCATGATTAAAGCGGCCAATGAGCGCAGTTGATGCGATGCAGGCGCAGTAATCGTCATTTCCGTTTCACCAGAAATCCAAGTCACAGCGGGGCTAAAGTATTTATTCTTCAAAAATTTGAAGTAAGCGTGAAAAGGCTCAAAAAATTATTAATATATTTTTAAGAATTTTTGGCCAATAAGGTAATACAATTTTTTTAATCAATAGCTCCCTCAAGGCCAATGTCATCATTGGAGCTGATGTGTTGCGTGAATTTTTAGGGAAACGAAGGAGAGGAAGTTCTGGGAAAGAACAAGGTATGAGGGATGGGTTGGCATCTGGAGGTCAGTGTATCCATGAGTAACGAACGTATGGAGAGATAAAAAAGTTTCTCTCAAAACCAGTCTGTCCCAATCCGGTCTGCCACGTAGTTGGTGAGATATAATACCCTTAAAAACGTCACCCCATGAACCTGAGCACCTCTAGTAAGTCATCAAACGTAGCCAATCACTTGTGTTAACCCTGTGGCAGAGGGTTGGTTTTCTAATAAATTGCTCCCGGGGCGGCGTTACCATACCAACCTCACATATGCAATCTTTTTATGGAAATATATAAAATAAAAAAATTTAAATGTAAAGATTTAATATAACAACATTATGTGTGCATGTGCGTATGTGCATACGTTTTTATATCTACATTTTTAAAAACATGTATTTTTTTAATCTTTTATTTTACCCGCCTCGGAACAGACTTTGTCCAGTGAGGTGGGTAAAATAAATCTTAAAATTTTTTTGAAATAAAAAAAACCTCTCAAATTGATATGATCGAGTTAAAACTAGACTTCTCTACGCTCAGTCAACCATCTTCGATATGTAAATTTAAGGTATCGTTATTACAAACTAATGTATGCCCACCACTAGTAAGGATATTCAAGCGAATTATTTTATTGTTTAGAGACAAACCCATTATACTACTCTTCTTACAACCATATTATAAATATGTTAAACATAATATACAATTTTGATAACATTTCCATACATTAAGAATGTATTATTTATGATAACGACATTCACGATGCCACTATCGTGTGGTTTATGGTTCTCAAACAACATTTTAGAACTACAATAAAACAGCCACATTATACTCGTAATAATTATCTGCTCGTAGTATATCATTAACAAATAAGGCACTGTATACTAATAATTCCCATATTTTTTAAAAATAATTTCGACTCTCCTAGCCCCCTAGCACAGTGGATCGATAAGGATTGGTAGGATAACTTTCGTTAGCTTCTCACCGTTCTCTAGCATGGTTGCAGACTGCTAACGAATAAGTAATAGTTCACAATGACTGAGTGATCTTTATATTCGACGTCAACTATTGTTTGTACGTTAGCGAACTGAAGTTGTCCTAGAGAACAATGATATGTTACCGAAAGTTGTCCTACCAATCCTCATCGATCGACCATGCTAGGAAAATGTGCATCTAACACACAAAATCCTCGGCTCAAAGCCAATTAAAATATACTACAATGAACACAATAAAATAACTTTGCTTCGATTCCACTTTATCATTCCGGCTTAAGTTATTTTCTTTATCTTAACTTTAGCCATTCTGGCATCTATAAACTTAATTGTAATGATTGTCCAGTCTTTTACATAGGTTAAACGGCTAGAAACATTCAAACAAGGGTGATCGAACACTTGAGATGTGTAAACAGTGTAAGTTTTTCAGTATTCGCCACCCACCTAATGGATAAAAATCACTCATTTAATAAATCTACCGGGATAGATATATTGCATAGAAATTGGATAGGCCTACGCCTTAATAATCTTGAAGCCCTTGAAATAAAAAAAGTCATTAAAAATAAATAAAACCAATCTATATACATAAATAAAAATCAATTGCTGTTCGTTTGTCTCGCTAAAACTCGAGAACGGCTGGGCCGATTTAGCTGATTTTGGTTTTGAAATGTTTTTAGGATAGTAAAAACAACAATTTAATTTTCCCATATAAACTGTTCTACCTACTTTCCTATCAAAATGTATGTACGCGCATAACTTCCGAACGACTTTACCTATTTCATTCAAGCTTTGGGGATTTTATATGCGCATGCGAAGTGTGAGAATGGTTTTAGTGGCACGCATGCCTTTTCAAATATGCAAGAGCGAGATAGCAGAACTGAGTAAAAAAGGTTATGAATGTACCTGTTCGCTCTCCTTACCTACAGACCGCTCCGTTAGCTAGGACTTACCTTAAAACTTATATATTGTACAAATAAATGTTCATCTCGTCTATGCGCGTGTTATTAAGATCTACAAAGAACACATCACACGCCTACACTACACTAAAGTCTGTAAATAACACGAAGGTTTAAACGGTGAGAAAATATGGAAAAATTGCGAGGAAGATAGTAAAAACCAACAATTTCATTTTCCCATATAAACTGTTCTACCTACTTTCCTGTCAAAATGTATGTACGCGCATAACTTCCGAACGACTTTACCTATTTCATTCAAACTTTGGGCATTTTATATGTGCATGCCCGCGATGGTTTCTAAATATACTGGTAAGCTCTGGCATTATTAAATTCGTATAAAAAAATGCAATAGGTGGCATGCGAGTTGTTTGAAAACTGGATGTACCAGGACTGAATGAATGGAATATGGGAGGGGAACTTGGAAGCGAGGAGGGGAACTCGGGAGGGAGGTTCGCAGGACGGGGGAAGCGGGCGAGGGGAGTGGAGAGGGGAGGAGGAGTGGGAACGCGAGAGAAGGGGAGGTGGAAGGAGAACGGGAACAATGGGAAAGAACACGCAAGGAGAAACAATGTCTTCATTGAGGGCATAGCAACGCATACCGGGAACTCGCTATAATAATATAAATGGAGCAATGGGAGCGACCGACTGATTTGATTTGTGTGCAATTTAGCAGATGGCGGTGTAAGTTAAAAGGTTGAGTAACGTAACCATCCAGTAGACGACGTTGTATTTCGTTAGCCACAGCAACGCGTGGCCGGGTAGTCCAGGGAAGGTTTAAACGGTGGAGGGGGTTGGGAGATGGAGAGGAGGGAAGGAAGGAAGGGGGGTGTAGGAGGGTTGGGGGAAGGTGGAAGGGGGAGGAAGGGGTAGGGTTGGGGAGAGAGATGGGGGAGGGGGAGGGCGGTGAACTCGGGAGAGGGATTCGTGGGAGGGGTACTTGGGAGTGGGGTTCGCGGGACGGAGGAAGGAGAGAGAGTACAGTGAGAAGAGGGAAGGTGGAGTAGGAAGAGTGAAAACGCAAGAGGGGAAGGAAGGGGAGGAGGAAGATGAACGGGACGAATGGGAATGGTGAAAACGGTTAATTTTTTTAACGAATTTGAACGATGAGAAAATATGGAAAAAATTGTGAGGAAGATAGTAAAAACAACAATTTCATTTTCCAATACAAACTGTTCTACCAAATTTCCTGTCAATCATTTGACGTTCGTCCCTTCGGTATGGTAGACTCAGGTCCACTCGAATTGAAGCACGTATTAAATTAAGGATTTTAAATCGACAAATTAGAACTCAAATAAGCCATTAGAACTCACCGTTATCTATCACAAATGAAGTCCGAAGTGTTGCGCTGACCCCATAGTTTTAAAGAGCTAGTGCTACAAATCCGGAGATACAAAAAATATCACGCCTTGTTGTATGAAAATGTTTTTGCCGTTGCGTCGCTAGGTACTTTCAAATCTTCCTATTCCCCAACTCCTCCTTTTTCTCGATACCTTCAGACTCCATTGATTTGCTTGGTGTAACCCTAAGTGACCAGCTCAGGTATGGGGGCTCCATCGAAGCCAGAGTAAAGTTAGCCTCCCAAAAACTGGGCGTACTGTACAGGGCCCGCAGATACTTTAAAAGTACACAACTGCTAACCCTGTACAAATCGCAAGTGCGCCCCACGGTTGAATTTGGCAGCCACCTCTGGTCTGGAGCTCCAAAATACCTGAAAAATACCCTCGACTCTGTGCAGAAACGGGCGGTCCGTTTGATAGATTCTCCCATCTTAACAGACGGATTGCAATCTTTAGAGCACAGGCGTCGGGTGGGAATGCTATCCTTGTTCTACCGGTATTACAATGGAAGATGCTCCGAGGAACTAGCATCATTGATCCCTTCGGCACCGGTGCATAGTCGGGAAACACGCCAAACGCGTGCCCAACATTTGTACACAGTTGACATTAGTCACATGAGAACGGGTCGTTTCTTCGACTCGTTCTTATGTTCAACAGCTCGGCTGTGGAATGATTTGCCGGCCTCTGTGTTTCCTCCTTCCTACAACATGGGTCTCTTCAAGACCAATGTTCATTCCTTCCTCTCCTCAAAAAGACCCTCCACACAGCATCCCAGATGACATAGGCCCTGAGGGAAATTATTTTCCTCGGGGCCTCCTGTGTGGAGTTAATGTAAAAAAAAAAAAAAAAACTCACAACTTAACCTATTTGGTACTGCCGTAGCCCCACCTGCTACACATGATAGGGAGCAGTTGGGAAACTCTAAAACAAATTAATTAAAGCCATCGCGGTAGTTTCGATAGGTCGATATCAGTAAGCAATCAATACAAACCGAGGACCCTGCGCAGAAAATTCCCACAATTACTTCGCTGCAAACCGTACAAACTTTTACTGAAACACAATTGGACGACGGGCTATAATAGTTATGTTTCTATTCTGAATGATAGTCTGAATGAAAAAATACTCTACTTTGTAGTTACTATCCACACATTGAAATTAGCTCAAATTTTTCCTATTAGCATCTTTTACAGATAACTAAATCGCATGAAATAAACTGCACTTTGCTTGCAATTTCTGATTCCAGAACCCAAGCACTGTCACAAATATATTGGGGCAATCACCAGAATTCCGTTTTTCTACTACCTTTTCCAAACAGACCACGTCAATGAGAATGCATTGAAACCGCGCATAAAATACGTTAAGCATCCACGTATCAAAGCTTTGACAAACGTTACAAAGCTTTGCATAAAAAATTGGAATTTGTAGACGTATGCCAACAATTTACCGTAAAAGTTTTTTTTCTTTTCCAGGTCATTCAATCAAAGTGTGACCAATTTTTTTAAGGTGAAAAAGTTAAAAAAATATTTTTTTGTGATCACTCCCGAAATGGGCAAATATATACGAGTATTTCTTAACAACTTTATATGTAACTAAAAAAATAAAAGATAGATTAAATAAAAATAAGTAATAAATAATACCATTACAATATACACATCATTACTGATCGTGCTTCAAAACATTCGTCGATTTTTTATTTTTTTCATTACCACCTTTATTCATATTATTATTCTATTAAATTTAAATAAATTGTAAAATGGGGGCCTCAGCATGCTTCAGTACCCAGTGAAGCGCAAATAATCGTTTAATGTTTTAAAATGATAATATTATTTTACCAATAAATAAAAAATGGGGAATGGGGAATGAATGGAAGAATATAAGGCAGAGGATGTTTGGTATGAGTATTTAAATTAATATCTTTGAAGTATGAACCTGCTTTCGATGGATAAATATACTTGAATAAATAAAATCGAACCCCTTCTAAGATATTGAAAGTAAAAAAAAAATCGGAGTAAAAAACCGCAATTTTTAACCATCCGATGATTCTATAAGGTCTGCCCAGACCTTTTCGATTTCCAAAGTTGCGTAACTTTTTTTCTTATTTCTTAGAACGAAATGGTTTCATGATATTCCTCAAAGTTGGTACGGCGCAAACAGTTTGAACTCATTTTTATTTATTTATTTATTTCTTTATTAAGACAAACACAGTACATTATAATACAGATTATAAGGTATGTTAAATTAAATTATTACATGGTTGTGTACCTATTACGTAAGTCCATAGAATGTCATTTGATAATTACGCCTGAGATATGAACCGGTATTAAAACTTAATTATTGAATGAATGAAGTAATAATAATAAAAAGGAAGAAAAGAGGGGGGGGGGGGGGAGATAAGGAGACATTTTGAAATCAAGAATTATATGCTCACTAATTGTAATTGACTGATTAAAGTTTAATGAAAAGTTAAGTGTAAGTAATTTTAAAACAATTATATCACGCCAAGAAATTTAATAAATTAGTTTTGTATGTTTGCAAGGAATGTGAAATGAAAAATGTCTAAGTGTAGTAATTTTTCATAGTGATTATAAGTTATGATTGCGCGAGTAATTGGTGAGTTACTCGCTGCATTAGTGTTATTGGATTCTAAAAAAGAGAAGTGTGCCTGGTAAGCCTCATTGGGACATTTAAACCAATAGTGGATAGCAATTCAGGACTATCTATTTTATTATTTAGCAGGTTATACAGAAACAGCAGATCTGATAATGTGCGTCTTTTTTGTAAACTTAACATGTTATTTGTAGTTTTGTTGTATTTCTTGAATAAATATTTAGAGAATTTATTCTGTATACTTTCTACTATATCTATGTACACCTTA
This sequence comes from Limnephilus rhombicus, assembly GCA_929108145.2. Taxonomy (NCBI): domain Eukaryota; kingdom Metazoa; phylum Arthropoda; class Insecta; order Trichoptera; family Limnephilidae; genus Limnephilus; species Limnephilus rhombicus. Next base: position 22,804,258 of record OV815295.1, on the reverse strand, counting down.
TATTGAGGATTCCATACCGGGGACGCATACTCCAGTGGACTTCTGACTAATGAACAAAACAACATTTCAAGAGTCTTAGCACTTTTGAAAACTTTACATATTCTTAATAGGAAACCTTGCATCTTGTAGGATTTTGATATTATGTGTTCGATATGCTTATCAAAAATTAATTTGTTGTCTAAATAAACACCTAGATCTTTACATGTAGACGAAGATTGTAAAGGTTTAATATGTTATTTTTTATATGTTATTTTCAAAGCCGGTTTCTTGGTGTGTGTTCTCTCGATTGGATGCTTTTAGAAGGTGTTTTCCTATGTAATTGTTTTTGTCTCGAATAAAGCGGAATTGAGTTAAGTTTGGCAGTTCCGAGCGGAAGTCTGACAAGAGACGTTCGTTCGTAGTCGCGCTGGCCCGACACTCCTACGGTAGCATTTGGTTACCCAAATGTTTGTAATTCCACACATGAAAGAACGGGTCAACATATGCACGTAAAGGCACGTGCCTACCCGCATACATATCTACTGTTTATAATGTTCCGGTTAGTATTCGAAATATGCACACGTATCTCACAAATATTAAAAAAAATACTTAACATATTTTTACACTAATGAAATTATATATAGGTCTGCACAGATCATATTGTATCACTAGCATCACAAGCGATCTTTCAGGATGTGGCCCTTTGGAAGTTTATGATCGTGTGCCTAAACGATGAAGTCAGGGATGTTTGGGAACCGGATGGACCTAAATTGAAATAGTGACTATAGAGAAAATACGTTATTTTAAAATAATAATTAGTCAATTTTAACGCTGGTACTTTGATTATGGATGGTAATTAACCTTTTCACTTGTTTTAAATATCGTCAGTTCAGTCTTTAAGAGTTTTCTGGATGTGACGCGAGTAGTTGCAAGGTTAGAAAGGTTGTTTTGATGTTGAAAATTACTATTCACAGCCTCTTCGCAGACCCTGAAGGTTGCTGTCTTTCGTATTATAGTGGATAGTGAAATATTCAAGAGGACAGGGAGCCCTTATAATGGAGTAGGGGAAAGTGTTCCACTTATCTTTTGCATACAGGCATGCACTTCAAGCCCACACTAGAGGATAATATTCAGCTACCAAGTGAACCACGAAAATCGTTGCTATTTGTAGGGTATTTGCATTGCTGGTTAGACAATAGATCTATCGATAAACAATCATTTGTGATATAATAGCCTTTGTGTTAAAGCCAAAGACTTAATCGTATTAAACGTTGGGCCACGCTGCAAATTGTCAGCTATCTACACCAGCAATGTTTACGTTGCATCCAATTACGTAAACTATCCACTGCAAATTCTACACTTTATTAGTAAGCTCCTAATAAACGTGTTATAGATTTTACATAACTGATAAAATCAACCGTTAATGTACGGTAAATGGATATTTAACAATTGTGTAAAATTTAAATCACGTTAATTAGTTAGAGGGTAATAGCTCAGTGAACGGTGGACCTCATATATATATTTTTTTAATTTTGTTTTTGCTTTATACACCACTGTTTGTTTTTTCTAGGTACTAAATAAATTTTATTTAAACTATATTACTCACGCACAGGCTGCGCCTTAGTGGGTTCCCACATTATTGTTATGATTTTTCAAAATATGTAAATATAAATTTTAAAATATGGGAAAAATAAAATTAAAAAAAAATTTCCAAAAAAGTAAATTTCTTATTTTCTCTTATTAAATAAATCAAAACCAAATTTTCCGCCAAAATCGTAAGATTTGTAATTAGGTAGGTACCTACTTAACTATCTACCTATTTAATTATGAATCACAAATATTAAGTAACATTTATTTTAATTTTAAATAAGACATTTTACAATTTACAGATGAGATGAAATGCCAAACGGGTGAGTTATACAGGACGCGAAATCAATTATAAGTCATCTAAAAACCAAGTATTTTCCCGTCTGCTTGGTTCAATATACTCGCACCTTACAATCCGGAAGCCTCTGTTTTGCGCGTAAATTCTGAAACCGTCACTTTGATTCAAGATTGCAAAATATCCATCCAAGATAGCGTTCATATTTCAAAGACAATAAGAAGCATTATTTTGTTCTCTTTCCGATAGAAAGAAAAAAAAAATGTTTGCATGAGAAGAAGAGAGATATATAGCTTTTAAAATTAAGGTCGCTCGGGACGTTTTTGGTCTTATGAAAGTATAACGCAATTAAGTGTTTTGGAATGTATTTATTCGTAAACAACAGACGGGTAAATATGACAATTATTTTAAAAAGGCTTCCATACTGAGGTTCGTTGTTAGCGATAAAAAGCTTTTGTTGTCGCCAAATATCTAAATATATCTCGTGGCCCCTGGGTTATGGCACCAAGTGGAAAGTATATTCTAAAAAAGACCATTGTCCGTTTCTTCTTAGTGCGCTTACGTCATCTGGGGGGGGGGGGGGGGTGGGGTCAGATAAGAGCATAGAAATTCACCCCGTGCAACAAAAGAAGCCGTCACACCCTGCAACGGAAAGGGTTATTTGAGTTATTCGTACCTCGTCGAACTTTAGGTGCTCTAAAATCTGAGCTGTGCAGAAAAAGTTTTTTTTGTATATATGAGATTCTCACAGGAGGCCCTGTGGGAAACGGTTTCCATCGAGGCTTTTTTCATCTTTGAGGATGCTGTGTAAAGGATATTTTTAGGTAAAGGGGGAAGTAAAAGTTCTGGGTAGGAAAATATATAAGGGGTGATTGGGTATTTTGGGGGTCAACGTGTCCAGAAGTGACGTACGTGTGAATCTATACCTCCCACTGTGGTACAAGGCGTTGGCTCGAGAAAGTCCGGCTGGAGAGCCAAAAATATCTCCTTCAACCAGTTTCTCCAAACCCGGCCCACCACGCAGTAGGTGGACAAACGCATGTGCCGCCAACATCTAGACAAACTTCACCCCACGATCCCGGGCACCCCTGCGAAGTCACTATACGCAGCGAACCACTTGGAATGACCTACGACAGTGGTGTTGGTCATCCATTAAATGGTTCCCGTGGCAGTGTTAGATACATATCCACCTCCCAAATTGTTTTATTATGCCCAGTGGTGAACGAAAGAAGTTTTCACCCAAAAAAGTAACGATAGTGTAGACATACTCCAAACCTAAATTTTTGTACAAATTTTAGTCCTGTGGTAAAATATGGTCATATGCTACGTGTTTTCGATATTATTTAATAGAATGGAAGCATGGACGCTTACTGAAGAACTAATTAGGCGACTTGTGGCATTCGAGATGTGGATCTACTGAAGAATACTTAAAATAAGCAGGATGGACAGGGTTATGAATGAAGATGTTATGGTTCGGATGAATAAAGAAAAATAAGTTATTAAAACTATAACAATCAGAAAACTTCAATATCTTTGACATGTGATGAGACAACGAGAGAAGTATGAGATCTTGCAACTCATAATGCAGGGAAAGATTGCCGGAAGACGGGGCCCTGGAAGAAGGAGAACCTCATGGCTAAAAAACCTGAGACAGTGGTTTGGCCAGTCTACTGTAGAGCTGTACCGGGCCGCAGTAAACAAATTCCTCATAGCCAACATGATAGCAAACGTCCGTTGAACGGACAGGGCACAAGAAGAAGAAATAAAATATCATCAAAACATTGAAGAGTATAAATCTATAAATTTGGTTGGTATGCATATTATTTTATAGCTTTTAAAATTCTCCTAACGTCATTCGGCTCTAGGTCGTCGCACCAACACTTCATCAGGGCAGTAAAATTAATTGAGGGATTAAATGCTCGAGTTGCGGCTCCATTTCACGACAAGATATTATTAATATCGGCCCTGAATCTATAAGCCGAGGAAATTGTTTTTCATTGGCATTTCTGCAGATTTAAAAAAAGACTTAGTTATTTGAATAGCCTGGTAGGTAAAGCAATCAATAGAAATTAAAAGACTCGGGATCAAAAATCAATTTTTTATATTAAGGCCCGGTAGTACCCGCTCAAAAAGAAGAATTAGGAGAGATGTGTAAACATGAATGTTACAGGGAGTGCGCTAATATTAAAAACGATAATATTTAAATGAAAACTATGAAAATGTTTAATAAAACACGATTCGCTGAAAATACAGCAAAAATCTCATGGGGAATGTGTAAAAAAGCATTGAAAAAAATACTGTATTTTTTTGGTACATATAACTTGTAAAATAAATGACAAAACGTCTTAATAATATTTTCAGATGATGGACACTGCAACGATGTCCGAAACGTTGGCTAAAGAAGGAGGTAGCGCAACACGGCATAACACCCCAAAAACAAATAACGAAAATGCTTTTGGCCGTGAAAATCTTAAAACTTATCCGTCTTAATAATAATTTTCGAAGCATTCTTTGCGTTTTTTTTTTCTATCAAGGGAATTTCATATTATTGCCATTTCGGCGTGGGGAATGTATAGATGTTATAGTCAATCCTCGAAGCTCCGGCGCTCCTAGGTTTGACACGTCAATTCTCAAGTCTGACTTGAAGTCTTTAGCCCGAAGGCTATGGTCAAACCTAAGATAAACTAGTCATTCCGCGAAGAGACTGCATATCGACCTTTGACTATGACATAGATACTATATGTATAGTATTATCTTCAAGAATAACGTATATTTTTTAAAGAGCTTTAAAACTTAAAGTGTTAAGGAAAATATATAATAAATCGGTAGAAATGAGGGAAGCCGAACCTTAACTCCACACAGGAAGCCCTGAGGAAAATAGTTTCCTACAAGAGCTACGTCATCTTTGAAAATGCTGTCTGGAGGGTCTCTTTGAGAATAGGAAGAAGTAAATATGGGTCTTGAAACGAGGTGGAAGGCCTGTTCGGAAGATTGCTTCCGTTGAAGGAGATTCTATACTATATTATTTACAAGATTCTTATTTCGAGGATTCTAAGTATTTGTTTCGAGACCCGTTTTGACATTATTTTGATAAACTTTTTCTAGTGGTAACTACGTCGATTGACATAACACATATTGCGTTTTTCCTAATACATACGAGTATATCCATTTACAGATTGTTATCACCGTAAACCGGGGTTACACTTTTTAGTATTATTTACTAAAACTTATTTTTAAGGCAATGATTAGTGTTATTAAAATTTAACAATAAGTTTATATTAAAAAAAAATTTCCCACAACCTAACATAACGTAACTTATTTAACCAATTTTTTTTCTGTCACTTTTAATGACTTTTCTAGGTAGGTGATGAAGTTGTATATTGTTGAGTTGTCCGGTCACCGCCGGATATCATACACCAAATTCCAATTCAAATTATTTATTCTTTCAAAAACATTACAAAATTAAAAACTTTAATGTGTTTTTGGTAATTGGTAGGCTAAAAACTATACAAGCATTAATAGAGCTTGCCTTTTAAAAGCAGCTTCACTAACGCTAAATATGTCAATATCCGAATTAATTCTATTCAAGATTGCTCTCCCGACCGGCATGACCATTGGCAAGTTAGTCCTGCAGGCCGGAAGAAAGAACAGCCTATGCTGTCGGTGGCGGAAGATAACCATCGGGAACATAGAAATGAATGCTCTCCAAGATAGCTGAGTTTTCAAACCATCCGCGAATCAATTTGAAGAAATGCGTAGCAATGTGCACATCCCTTCTGACTCGTAGATGGTTCATTCATGTATTCCAATGCTATGTAAAGTCATGAAAATATTTTTGGCACCTCAGAGTCATTATCAGACTTTGTAATGCAAACTTCTCCCGTAATACGCAAAGTAGTCCCGGTTTACGACTCTATTTATTCCGGGGTGTTGGTATTATGGTGTAATCCCACATACTTATTGTAGTCAGTACATATTACATGTAAATTCAATGACAATTCTTTACAAACTAACCGTCAACCAGGGGTAGGCAGATCGGAAGAACAACCATAATGGGCGTCGGTAAGGTCGTAAAGTGTTAACAAGGAAAACAGAAGGAAGATCTGCATGAAAATACAATTCAAATCAAATTTTTACTTACATACCAAATCCACTAATTTGAAGTGAAATGCTGTAAAAATAAGTCATAATAATATATTTTATAATGAAAAAAGGAGAGTAAGGAGAATAAAGAGAGTAAGGAGAGTTAAAGTGAATAGTACAAGAATTCGGGGATGCCCGAGAAAGACATCAAGAAGCAAACATTTGAGTCAGGTCATTTGAAGAATCAGAAAATTAGTAAAGTATGTAAGACAATATTGGTACTTTGGGATGCGGATATGGGTACTGCCGCTACGGGAACCATTATTGGATAACCAACACTTCTGCTACAGGTCACCCAAGTGATTCGCTATATTTGGTGACTTAGCAGGGTGCCCATGGGGTGAGGTTTGTCTAGGTCTTGGCGGCGGATAAGTCTACACACGTATTGATGTAACGAATGTCATATTTGATCATTCGCAAAGGTGAATGCGACAGCGAATACGAATATTGAGTTTTTTTTTTTAATTTGGCGCCAATTATGTATGTCTTAGCGGCTCACGTTTGCATTTTGTTCCGAGAATTTCCGAGTTGATCCAAAAAAAATTAAGAGAGAAGAGAACAGTATTCTTGTTTGTAAGTCTAAATTAATCTAAATATATAAAACAAAGTCGGGTTAGTTACACTATTTATAACTCGATATCGGCTGGACCGATTTTGATGATCTTTAATTTGTTGGGTTTGTCTCCGCCCCGGTTAACAGAATAACTATTAAAACATCGCAAAAATTCACGAAAAAGAAAGTTATGAAGAAAATTAATTTTTTCGTACATTTTGTATGGAAGGAATTCTCATATTTTGAAGTACTATATTGTGATAGGTATAATATTTAACTGTGCGTGACTTCCAAAGATTCAAAAATGTCAGATGTCAATGCGCTAATTGTTTTTCTTTTGTTCTTAATCATATAATGCTGCCCCTCTTTCTTACACACTAAATGTCAATAGTCGAAAATGAGACAAATAGTGAACATATGTCTCTGCACCCCTCCAAAGGAAAAATACAAAAATTGTAATAAATCTCCATCACACGTATAAAGAAAATGAAACGCAATTCCCGTAAATAAGTGGAAAAGTAAGAAATATATAAAAAATAACGTCATCTCTGATACTGACAGAAACAAAATACGGATAGTTGCGCATCAATAATTGCTTCAGTGTGTAATTTTTAACTATAAAAAAACTGAATTTAACCATTATTAAACTGAATTTAATCCAGGTAATAAGTAAAAATAACAGTTATTGATTCTGAGGCGGTACGAAGTTCGCCGGGTTAGCTAGTAATTTTATAAAAGATGGCTAAGCAAAGCACAGGCTAATGATGCATAAAGAATAATTTTGTTTTTGTTTGTTTAAAATGTTTTCTTATAAAATATAAATTATTTAGAGTTTGTAATTAAATAACACAGTTTTTGATTTTAGATTTTCACGACCAAAAGTATTTTTGTTGTTTGTTTTTGGGGTGTTATGCCGTGTTACGCTACCTCCTCCTTTAGCCAACGTTTAGGACAGCGTTACAGTGTCCATCATCAGGGCAGATGTGTAAATTTTAGTGGTAAAATGTGTGCTTAAGTACTTCGAAGCAATACCGTGTTGCCAGCTCCAATCCACTGCGAGCTGGAATTACAGTAAACTTAAAGATGGTTTTCTGCATTTAGCCTTGGTGCAGCCGTCAATTACCGGATACCAAGAACTATTGAGCTAAGCTCCGTCGTCTCTATTAATGTTAATAAGATTTTTATGAATTTTAATTGCCTCTGTAATTAGGCATGCTCTATAATTTTTGGGTCTTCTCAGGACTTCAGGAACAAATCCAAAGTAATGGCCGGTTTCAATTAAATGCTCGGCGATTGCCGATTTGTCAGGGTGGCCAAGTTTACACGCTCGAAAGTGTTCCGATATTCTTCTAGAGATCGTCCGCTCTGTTTGGCCCACATATACCTTATAACATCCGGAACAGCTGAGTTTATATACTCCATCTGTTTCCAGAGGAAACTTGGTCTTTGCAGGCCTCAAAAAGTCTCGGTTTTTTGTAGTGGTTCCGAAGACAGTCTTGATGCTTTCTTTTTTCAAAAGCCTGGCAATTCTGTCTGTCACATTGTGAACGTAAGGCAGGAAAGCGCAGCCCTTTGACTCTTGTTCAATTCTGTCTTCGTTTGGTGCAGATTTGGCTCTTATGATTTGCCTTGTCTGCCTTGCCGGGTAACCATTACGCTCCAGTGCATCGGTGAGATTTGTAAGTTCCGCTCCGATTTTTGTTTCTTCACATATTCTGGTCGCTCGGGTTACCAACGTGTGGATAAGTTCTCTCTTCTGCGCTGGGTGGTGATGCGAATCGGCATGTAGATACCAATTTTTATGAGTTGGTTTCCTATACACTGTGTGTCCTAGGCTACCATCTTCTTTTCGCAACACTTCCACATCTAGAAAAGGCAGGATTTTGTGGTTATTTTCCAGCTCCATTGTGAACGGTTTGGTTCCATTGTGTATGGTTTCCAAAGAAAAAAAAATACTGAAAAACTACTGCAAGATTTTTCCAATTACGTAAATAACCAATTGAATAATAAATTACATGTTATTGTTTTATTTATTGATAACTCTAAAGCTTTTGACACAATTAACTCAAAAAAACTGCTTAAAACTCTAGAAAAAATTGGAATAAGAGGAAATGTGTTAAATTTATTTAAAGATTATCTTACAGATAGAAAAATATGTATCAAAATAAATAATACTTTTAGTAAAACAAAAAATGTATCTGCAGGAGTTCCACAAGGTTCCATATTAGGACCTACACTATATATAATTTATGTAACCATAATGAAAAAACTTTTCTCTTTTGTGAAACATTTTGTATTCGCAGATGATACGGCATTGGTCATATCACATAAAGATCTAAAAATTGCAATTGAACTCATGCAAGTTGACTTTAATCAACTCTGTAAATGGTCACATGATGCAGGACTATTAATAAATGCTAAAAAAACCAAAGTAATGCATATAAGATCACCTAATGCCAAATTTCAATTTAATCCTAATATTATATCTCATAATTTTAATTGCAATCATAAAAAATATTCCAACTTATTGTAAATGTGAAAGCTTAGAATTAGTTTCGGAATACGTGTATCTTGGTGTTACTGTAGATTGTTTTTTTAAATGGGACAAACATATAAAAAAAACCTGTAAAAGACTCAGATCGATTGCTGGCAGAATGTACACATTAAATTTTTTCCTATCAATTGAAACACTTAAAATAATTTATATGTCACTAGCAGAATCTATTATAAGATATGGATTAACAATATGGGGAAATACTTCTATAACCAATCTGAAACAAGTGCAAGTTGTACAAAACGCAATTGTAAAATTATTGGTCGTCCCTAATATTTTCAAACAGAGACAAAATAAACCGTTGCTGTTTCAGAGTGCCAAAATTTTACCTGTTAAGGCAATACTTTGGCACAAAATTATAATTCAACATATATTTACCCCGCAGCATAAAGAGAAATTAGAACATAAATACAGCACTAGATTCACGCGTAACGACGGGTTAATAGTTCCGAAATTTAACAATAAGTACGGACAGAGAACGTTTGAATATATCATACCGAAGATATTTAATTTATTACCTGACACTATAAAGCAATGTAATTCTATGAATAAGGTTAAATATATGGTGAAAAATTGGCTATCGGAAAAAAAAGATTTATATTGATTTTGATATGTATGAAAAAATGTTGTTTCTGTAGATATAAGATGTAAATTTTAAATTTTAAAAATGTATAAATATGTAACTAAAATATAAGCACCTGTTGACAAGCCGATTCAATTGGCTTAGCAGGACTTGTTTGTTGATTATATTATGTATTATCTATTATTTCAATAAAAAAAAAAAATAAATAAATAAAAAAAAAAACTTAATTTTACTGTGAAGTGAATTAAGATGGTCTAGGAATTCGTTCAGTTTCTCTGTTCCATGAGGCCAAATGGCGAAGACATCATCGACATAACGCCACCATACCTTTGGAACAGCCGAAGCTGTGTCGAGTGCCACTTCTTCAAACTTCTCCATAAAGAAGTTAGCTAGAACTGGTGACAACGGACTGCCCATCGCAACTCCTTCCACTTGCTCAAAAAGTTCACTCTGAAATGCAAAATATCCTGTTTTGAAACAGGTTTCAAAAAGTTTGCAAATATCTTCCTCATATATCTCCCTGAGCATTTTCATGGAGTCTTGTAAAAGCCTCCAGAACTCCTGCTCTATACGGTCTTCCTAAAATTCACAAAAAAGATATCCCAATGAGACCAATTGTCAGTGCTATTGGCGCACCTACTTACAAACTGTCCCAATACCTCTCTAGACTACTGCAGATGCAAACTGGAAAAACTGAATCTTGGATTAAGGATTCCTTAGATCTGATCAGTAAACTAAAGAAGGTTAAGACTGACAAAAGGGATTTTCTTGTCAGTTTTGACGTAGTTTCTGTTTTTACGAATGTGCCTCTAGAAGACTCCATGACAATGCTCAGGGAGATATATGAGGAAGATATTTGCAAACTTTTTGAATACTGTCTCAAAACAGGATATTTTGCATTTCAGAATGAACTTTTTGAGCAAGTGGAAGGAGTTGCGATGGGTAGTCCGTTGTCACCAGTTCTAGCTAACTTCTTTTTGGAGAAGTTTGAAGAAGTGGCACTCGACACAGCATCGGCTGTTCCAAAGGTATGGTGGCGTTATGTCGATGATGTCTTCGCCATTTGGCCTCATGGAACAGAGAAACTGAACGAATTCCTAGACCATCTCAATTCACTTCACAGTAAAATTAAGTTCACAATGGAGCTGGAAAATAACCACAAAATCCTGCCTTTTCTAGATGTGGAAGTGATGCGAAAAGAAGATGGTAGCCTAGGACACACAGTGTATAGGAAACCAACTCATACAAATCGGTATCTACATGCCGATTCGCATCACCACCCAGCGCAGAAGGAGGACTTATCCACACGTTGGTAACCCGAGCGACCAGAATATGTGAAGAAACGAAAATTGGAGCGGAACTTACAAAGCTCACCGATGCACTGGAGCGTAATGGTTACCCGCCAAGGCAGACAAGGCAAATCATAAGAGCCAAATCTGCACCAAACGAAGACAGAATTGAACAAGAGTCAAAGGGCTGCGCTTTCCTGCCTTACGTTCACAATGTGACAGACAGAATTGCCAGGCTTTTGAAAAAAGAAAGCATCAAGACTGTCTTCGGAACCACTACAAAAATACGAGACTTTTTGAGGCCTGCAAAGACCAAGTTTCCTCTGGAAACAGATGGAGTTTATAAACTCAGCTGTTCCGGATGTGATAAGGTCTATGTGGGCCAAACAGAACGGACGATCTCCAAAAGGATATCGGAACACTTTCGAGCGTGTAAACTTGGCCACCCTGACATATCGGCAATCGCCGAGCATTTAATTGAAACCGGCCATTACTTTGGATTTGTTCCTGAAGTCCTGGGAAGACCCAAAACTTATAGAGCACGCCTAATTACAGAGGCAATTGAAATTCATAAAAATACTATTAACATTAATAGAGACGACGGAGCTAAGCTCAATAGTTCTTGGTATCCGGTAATTGACGGCTGCACCAAGGCTAAACGCAGAAAACCATCTTCAAGTTTACTGTAATTCCAGCTCGCAGTGGAGTGGAGCTGGCAGCACGGTATTGCTTCGAAGTACTTAAGCACACATTTTAACATTTACACATCTGCCCTGATGATAGACACTATAACGCTATCGAAACGTTGGCTAAAGGAGGAGGTAGCGTAACATGGCATAACACCCCAAAAACAAACAACAACAAAAAAAACAAAGTTTTTGTTTAATTTTTGTTCTTAGTTTCGTTCCAGAAGATTACCTAACATTAAAAACTTATGTAAAGACTGATAAAAGTTTCATAGAAAAATTTGTTTTTGTTTGTGCATTATTATATTTTTTGTTTTCTAAGTTCTACATAGAAGTTAATTGTTAATTAGTAGTGATCTTAAATCTTAAGTTTTATTACCCAATATAGAAATAGATGGTAAATAAAAAATACCAAATGATAAAGTAAAGTGAAGACTGATAATCCGTTACGAGGTTAAGTTACTTTTTCTAATAATAATAAAAAAATAGAAATGAAAGGATTTTTTAATAACCTAATATTATGTTTTTTCTGGTGTTCATATTCGCAAAACATTCGCTCGAACTTTGTGAACTCGAATGCGATTGCGAATATGCAGAATATGCAAAATTTGGGAATGCGAATATTCGTTACATCACTAGTACCCAGCAACTGTGTGGGGAGGGGGGTGGATCGAGAGGGACTGATAAGGGAGAACTTTGAACTCTCTAGCAGGACTATCTCGACCCATCGCCATGCAACGCAATGGGAGGGGTGGATTCATATGTCCGTCACTCCTGGACATACAGATCTCCAAATTACTACCCACCTCTCTCACCCTTAAATCCTAGAATTTCCTCTCCTTTCTTCCAAAGATGATACATTCCCTGGGGGAAATTATTTTCCTCTAGCAACCTAGTGTGGAACTAATATAAAATAAAAATAAATTAATCTGATCAACTCTGTCTACACACCGCGCTCCACCCTTTCGAAACCAGTTCAACAACAAAAAAATCAGTCGAAAGGGTAAACGAAATCAATTGTGAATAATAATAATTTTTCAGGCTTTTTTATTAATTATATAATGAATAACAGATCACTTTGTATAAACCACTATATTATTAACAATATCTACATGTTTCGATAAAAAAAAATATTAATATTAAAAACCAATGCTTTATTTTTGCTTGTACTAATCTAGAGCCGCCGAAGAAAACAGTGTGACAAAACTTTTTTAACCTTCCAAAATTAGTAAAACAAGTCTCGTCACTTTTCGTAGGATACGAGTATGCTGACTGTGTGAAAAAGAAATTATGATTTGTGTTTTATACTTGCAAATAATTTTTTTGTTACTCTATCTATTTAACCGTATTTTTAATAGACTCTTTTTTTTTACTTAATCGTGAAATATATTATTTCCATAGAATAAGGAAGAACACAAGGAATGTCTTGTGGAAGTGTTTCGTGATCCAAATATTTGTCCAATCAGACCTTAAATTTCCAATTCACAACTGTGTTTCCGAAGTTCAAATGGGATGGAGATCTACAATGTCAGGTGAGTGTGAGTGTGACAGAGAGGAGGGCCAAACGGCTAAACGGAACATGTGTTTCCATTCAATTTTGTATGGAAAGAAATGTTAGTTTTTTTCAATTTTACGATATGATTTTTTATTTATTCTTAACCTAATCTAAAAACCAAACATTTTATGATTGTCCATCCCCTATGAGCGCTCTTTCTGAAAAACCGCGTAATAAGTTCATGATATCTTTTAATATTGTCAAAGAGTATCATTTTTCTCACTGCAATATGAGATATATATGTACGAAAAAACATGATATTAATAAAAGTTGATCAATTAAAAATCACGTCCAAAAACTGCACGTTGCAGAAATGAAAATGCTTAGATGGTCAGGTGGGGTTACGAAACTGGACAAAATACGAAACGAACATATAAGAGGTAGTTTCAAGGTAGCCCCCCTTCCTGAAAAACTAACAGAAAGTCGCTTACGGTGGTATGGTCATGTAATGAGAAGAGACAAAGAACACGTGTGCCATAAAGCGCTAGCTATACCTGAAATAAAAAGAGGAAGAGGACGCCCCCCTCTGACATGACATAGCTCAAAATTTCCCCAATCCAACAACCCAAGACCGGTCGTCTTGGCGCAGATTGATTATTAGGAGAGCCGACCCCACTTAAAGTGGGAAGTGTCAAAGAAAAAGAAGAAGATCAATTAAAAATCAATTTTATGACTCTATAAAATAAATCGACTTTGCGTCAGTCACCTTACATTGTAGGCGAAGTAGATAAATTTAAAAAAAAATCTGTTTACCGTGCAACACTTTTCAGCTTGCGGCAAGCATTTTAGCGTGAAAAGGGGAATGTTTAAATATAGACTTAATAAAAAGGCAAATAAAATTCCAATCACTTCATCGTGGTCTTTTAAAAATCGATCTCGAGAACTCAACGCAGGGAAATTCGACGATTTTTATCGAATCGGTTTTGTTTTATTGCTGGTGGTTACTACCCGGCCTAACCCCAGTATAACACTCTTTTTTCATGTGTTTTTTTAACTGAGCAATTACTATGGAAGACCTACAGTCTCTAGTATCTAGGATGAACGAAGTATGTATGAAGAATGAGTTAATGATGAATGTAAGTAAGTCTAAAGTCATGGTGTTTGAAAGAGAGAGTATGAAAACAGTGTGCGATATAGTAGTGAATGATGAATACTTGGAGCAGGTGGATGAGTTTGTTTATCTGGGTAGTATGTTTACGAGAGATGGGAAGGCTGATAGAGATATTGAAAGGAGGGTAAATGCCGGTAACTCCATTAATGGAGGACTGAATGCCGTTGGAGCTAATAAAAAACTTTCAATAAAAGCGAAACTAGCAGTCCACAATGGAGTCCTGGTACCTACCCTGATGTATGGCAGTGAGGCATGGAACTGGCAGAGGAAGGATGAAAATAAACTGAATGCTGTTGAAATGAGATCCCTGAGACGTATGTGTGGTAAAACCATGTATGATCGTGTTAGAAATGTGGATATCCGCAAAGAATGTAAGGCTGATGTAAGTATAATGAGCAAAATTAAGAAAGGGACCCTCAGATGGTTTGGGCACGTAGAGCGAATGAACGAAGAAAGTAGTGTTAAAAGAATATATGATGCAAATGTGAATGGTAGAAGGAGTCGGGGACGCCCGAGGAAGACATGGCACGATCAAGTAAATCAGATACTTGAGACGGGCCATGTCAAAAGTCAGAATAATAGAAGAGTATGTATGAGACGATGTATGAATGTGAGTGAGGCAAAGAGTGTGTGCCAAGACCGAGTTGTTTGGCGGTCCGTCCTCTCTGCCTACCCCTGCGGGGAAACGGCGTGATGGTTAGTTAGTTAGTTAGTTAGCAATTACTATGTATTTTTTGCGTTTCAGTGTGGAAATACTCTCAGAAACACCATCTCGATGTATCGCCTATAAAGGGGCGTGTTGAATGTTTGACCCATTTTTTTTTTTAGCCATGCGCATTGTCATACGTGAATCCGGCTAACAATGATTCGATTTGACTAAATGGGGTTAATTTTTGAGGATTCAGTCAAATCAGATGTAATAAAGGAAAGTACCTCTATATATCAAAAAAATCATTTATGAAAATAACTGTACTCCAAAACGTTTATGGGAAGCATTTCGCAATATAACTAAAACAAAAATAAATAAATCTTCCGAAATTAAATCACTGAACATCAATAACGTGAACACCTCAGACCCAAAAATCATTGCGAATTTTGCCAATAATTATTTCACGTCAGTGGGAGTCACACTTGCGAAAAAAATTCTCAACAAACTTAATACAACAGAATCCGATCTCGCTAAGTTAACAATCTCTAATTTCGGTCATAAATTAGACAATATCCAAACAACTTCAAACGAAGTCATAAATATAATTGACGAACTCAAGTCATCGAATGCTTGTGGTCCTGATAACGTTTCATCAATTCTGCTAAAAAGTATTAAATCCTTCATTGCGACTCCAATCGCGTATATTTCCAACCTAAGCTTCGATTCCGGAAAATTTCCAAATCATTTAAAACACTCTATTGTTATACTGCTTCACAAAAATGGAGATAAATCGCAGATACACAATTACCGGCCAATTTCTTTGCTCAATTCTATTTCGAAAATTATTGAGAAAATTGTAAAGAATCGTCTCAGTCATTACCTTGAAAAAAACAATATCCTTTCCAATAGACAGTATGGCTTCAGACCAGGATTGAGCACTGAAAATGCAATCACAAACCTGACGAAATTCATCTCCAACAATATCGATAGAGGAAGAAAATGCATTGCGCTCTTCTTGGATCTAGCCAAAGCGTTCGACACTATCTCACACAAAATTCTCTTGAAAAAACTACAGCGCATCGGCATTCAGGGTCAGCTTCTTAAGTGGTTTGGTAGTTATATAGAAAATAGGAGCCAAAGAGTGAATATTAACGATACTCTAAGCGATCCGGCTGATATTAACTTTGGTGTACCTCAAGGAAGCACTCTAGGACCTCTTTTATTCAATATCTACATAAATGAATTATGTAACAGTTCATTTGCCGACCATATTATCACCTTTGCCGATGACACAGTATTATTATTTGAAGGCAAAAATTGGAATGAAGTTCATAATAATTCAGAAATTGGTATCAACAAGGTAAAACAATGGCTAGATAATAATCTTCTCACTCTCAACACTGACAAAACTAAATTCATTCGCTTCAGTGCAACTCAAGCGGGACAACCAAAAGAAACTCAAAAAAATATTATACACCATTGCAATGACCCAAACACTTGCAATTGCAATACCTTAGAATATGTGGATAGCATAAAATATCTAGGAATTATCGTAGACAAGAATCTGAGATGGAATGAACATATCGATTCAATCTCCACAAAGGTCAGAAAACTCACGCATCTTTTCATGGCTATTAGAAATATTCTATGCGCAAAAGATCTAAAACTAATGTACTATGCCATGTGCAACTCATTACTTGAATATGCATCTTTAGGATGGGGAGGATGTACCAAATCAATACTGGACCCCTTAGCCAAAGCACAGAAATCACTACTAAGGGTTATACTTAAAAAACCATTTAGATACCCCAGCAATGATTTATTCAAAGAGATAGGAGTTCTGGATGTGAGGCAACTATTTATAAGAAAAGTTATATTATACACACACAAATATCGTCACCTCTTCCCCTCCGTAGAACATTATCACAACACCCGACATGCAGGGAGGAATCCAATAGTTCCACTTACTACTATGACATCCCTTGCTCAAAGACAATATTCTTACCTAGGTCCAAAAATGTTCAACCTTATACCCGGTTCTTGGAAATTGAAAAGTGCAAGCGTCCTGCGTAAATTAGTCAATGATTGGATTCTGAACTTAGGGAGAGTCGAAAGTGAACGTATGCTGTATAACTGGTAAACAAAATCACTCAACTTTCCTGATCACTAGACCAAAATTCCTACCACACTTCATTGAGTTCAATGTTTCGACATCCTTTCTGATGTTTTTTATACATGGGATTGATGGTTATGCGCCCCTGAAGCCTGTCTGCTCCGTGTTGGTGTAGGTATATCACCGCTGTAAAGCGTTGACATGCACGTCGCTAACTCTGTGTGAAACTTGGTACCTTACAATGGTAATGATTTATGATAAATAAATAATACCTACATAACACAACATGTATGGCGTACGAAGTAATGCACCAATTTCACCAAAGTAGCACTAAATTTGGTACTATTTTATTATTATTCATAGTTTATATTTCCATCTACATTTATAGTTATTGTTTTTATGTTTTTAATGTTTTTATATTTTAGCAGGAGTAGTTCAAGAGAGTGTATATTCATACTGTCGTACTAATAATATAATACTATTCTTAAAACATGTTTTAAATCAGTGAAAATAATTTGTAGTTACAAAAATCATTGTAAGTAGTTACATCGCTAAAAAAATAAAATCATATAGATTATTACGTTCATTATTATATCTATTATTGTAAATTTTAATATAGTTTCTCCTATAAGTGTACTATGTATTAAAAGTTCAAACTCCTAAACACATAGCTTAACATAATTTCATTTCTTTATGTTGTAAATCTTTTGTAATTCCTCCATCTTGTTCTTGTAATTCTTCCATCTTGTAAATCTGAATGTATTATACATATGTTACCAGGTTAATTCGGTAAATCCGATTATAATATATGCTACCAGATTACCTTTTCTACTTTGTCACAAAAAATGTATGTGTACTTATATTTATATATTTTATATACATTTTCTTTATTACACACCTTAGCTTCAGAAAAAAATGAATTTTTCTGTTTTTTATTTTTTTTTGGTTTTGTTTTTTGTTATGTAATTTATGTACATTTCAGGTATAATATGAACTAAACATGTCAATTTGCCTATCCTGGAACGGGAAACTTTCCTAGTTGGACAGGCAAAGCTTCCTAATTGTAATTTGTAATTTTGTATCTATAATAAATAAATAAATAAATAAATAAATAAATAAAATATCTTTCGATTAGGGCTAATCAAATCGGATCATCTGTAGTTCCGTTAGGTATAGAAAAGTTGCTTTAAATTGCCTTAGTTATGTTTAAGCAGAAAAGTTCAAGTGAAAATATATATATATATTCTCGTGTAAATGCACCATTAATTAAAAAAAAATGCAACAAATATGCAAAATGGATCCGCAAAAATAATTAATTTTTATATATACTTTTATGTTTGTGAAATCCAGAGTTTTGTGAAAGGCATTTGCGGCAAAAGGCAAAAGTTCATTGCAATTTAAAAAGCAGTTTATCGATGTAAACAAAACAGTAAATAGAACAGTAAAAAAAACAACGTAGCAATTGGTCATAAAATTTATTTTAAAAACCATTATTATAAAATTAAAAATTTTCTGCACGGATGGTACGTCTTTTGTCAGAAAACATGAGTTTAATCACAGGAGACCAGATTTGTCCCAACGCTCATAGGTCTCACATAAGACGCCGTAACTCCCTTACTATCATAGTTAGAAATATGTTCTAATCGGTGTTAGAAAGGAAAAACATCATGCTTTATATTCCAATCTAAAAAATAGCCACCAAAAAAATAAAATGTACACTTTTATGTACATAAAGTTTTGAATCGCAAATTGAAAAAAGAATTTGAAACTTCGGGAATTTTTTTAAAAAAAATTTCATAGAGCGACAAAAAATTGAGGTTACAATAATGTGTTTGTTATACATTTGTCTAATAAAATGTGCATCTGTTTTTATTTTTTTTTATTATCAGTAACTTTAGTTAGAAAAAACATAAGGTGACCCATTTTGAAAACTTTTTTATGTTTGTATGCAAAAATTTTATAATTTAAAAAAAAAATACATTTTTCGAATTCTATAATTTGAAAGCGTATTTCATCACCATTCTAAAACAGTTTTTGGTTTTTGAATGTGTTCAGAAATATTCCAAATATTTGCATTTTTTTGTAAAGCGAAAATATTTTGACCATCCGAAAAAAAAGACAAATTTTTGAAGGGTTAAAATAAAAAAAAAACTCTATTTATTATGAATATTTTTGTTTTCGAAACCAGGCAGTCAAGTTATTTTAAAAGTCTCTAATAAAACTTTTGAAAACAAAAAAAAAAATTAAAACCTGTGAATATTCTCAGGTTTAGTATTCAAGAACTCTAGGGACAGCATGGTTTGGAAATGGCAATCAATCTGTTAACAGCGGATTGTTAATCAAACAACCAGCCTCCTTTGCACAAAGTCAATTAAGTTTAATAATTTGAAGCCCTGGGCCGGTCCAATTCCATTGGATTATCAGATATAGCTTTGGTTTCAACTTTGTTGGGTCAACAGATAGTATTTGCTTATACTTGTGTAGAACGCCCAGATCATATGAACACGTAAAATACTGAAATTTTAAAATTAATTATAATAGACACACGGGAGATGTGTCGTGAATCATAGTAAACTTACCACTGCAAATCGCTTCTAAGCACCGCTTTATTTATTTCAAACCACACAATCTAACCTAACCTAAACTAACTTAACCTAACCTCATCTAACCTAACCAAACTTCAACCTAATCAACACCTCTGCTATAGTTCATCTTTTTTGTTCACGTTTGGTGAATTAGGAGAGGGCCCCGGATTCATGGGGTGAAGTTTGTCCAGGCCTTGGCGCCGGATGCGCCCGCGATCGGGAGACTGCTCGAGAGAGACCTTTCGACCTCTACAGCTGGACTCTCGACCCATCTACCGCCGTTACTGGAATTTCTACCGATTTCTTACATATCCCCCTTAAACATTTGAAGTTTTTAAGCTCTTAAAAAAAAAATTTTTTTAAGATAATATCTATACATTCCTTGCGCCGAAATGCAAATTATATGAAATTCCCTCGATAGAAAAAAATCGCAATGCTCCGAAAATTATTATATTCATGTCTGATTCTGTTATTTTACAAGTTATATGTATGAAAAAAATCATCACAGTTTTAAATGCTGTTTTGGATAGCCCCTGGAAATTTTTACTCTATTTTAAACGAGTCGTGTTTTATTAAACATTTTCACAATTTTAGCTTCAATTTTACCGTTTTAAATATTAGCGTACTCCCTCAAACATTCGTAACTACATACATATCTCTCTATCTCCTTCTTTTTGAGCGGGAATATGGCGCCTTAAGGAAATTATTTTCCTCAGGGCCTGTGTGGAGGTAACATAATTTTTTTAAACGCTGACCATTGGCTCTGCCGCTTTGGTAGTCCGTGCAGTTCGGTCGTGGATCATCGACAGTCAGCATGCCATATCTCATTTAGTTGATTTTTGAAACAATGATTTTTTTTATAATTTCCAATAATGTGTTTTTAAAATACTTTTTAATTTGTTTATACTCGAAAACTTAAAAAAAAACTTTTCGTTTCTTATATAAGTTAGCTTAAATTATTCATACATTACCCGATACTTTGTTGTGCCGATGTTGAAAGGAAAGCAATCTGTTGTTGGTATAAATCATAATAAATTTACAGTGCCTGTTCACAAACCACTAAACGACACTTTAAACATATGTGGTATCAAATATAGTTTTAGGTTATGTGAAGTACCTACCAAAGGTTGTGTTAGGTGAGGTTGTGCTTTGTAGCATACTCTATGGTGTTTTATTAATGTCCTTAGACAACAAATAATCGTTTTGCTAATGAACGCTACGTTAAAGTTATTAAGGTTTAATCGAGGGGGCGCGAGCCCACATAAATCAGGGGTAACAATTCACAATGATATTATATTTGAGACAAGGTCCGGAAGCTGTTTTCTCTCTTATAGTATGGGAAGGTGTCGCATGCAGGATACTTAGGAATTTATGTTTCCACTAGGGAACCCTTTATGGAATTTGTGTGTTTGAGAAAGATCGATAATGACGTTGAAAGAAGGGTGACTGCGACTGAATTCGGTGGTCAGTGGGCTCTTCGGGTCACTTGGTCTCGTTGCCGAATTGTACTGAAGGTGAGCGAAGGTAGTTTTACGAATTCATTAGGTTTCAAGAGCTCTCCAGATCAGAACCAGCCTTTAGCCTGAAATAACATTTGTCTTCAGAAGTATTATTATATTTAATTAAATGAAGACAATATAAGCGAAACTCAATCGAAAATCTGAAAACAGAAAAATCAGAAAAAGATATTGACACATCTGGGACACGATGTGTCAATATCTTTTTCTGATTTTTCTGTTTTCAGATTTTCGATTGAGTTTCGCTTATATTGTCTTCATTTAATTAAATATTACAATTTGAGGTTTTACTCATAAAGTTAAAATAAAAATAAAAGTATTATTATATTTAAATAAACAGTCAATGTTTTGTAAAGAACCTAAGTCTTTAATAAGCATCCATTTATAAGTACTGGAGAATACAGATGCGAATACAGAGAAAATTCTTGTAGGTATGTGATGAACGAAGAAACGAGTATAAGGAGATTGAATGAATGGAAGCGAATGATAGAAGAAGTAGAGGACAACTTGAAACAAATAAGATTACGAAAGAGACGCTTAGATTATTTGAAATTAGAGAGCGGATGGACGAATAAAGGTGTGTCTTGGTATTATATAACGTGGAATGAATGGTAGAATAAATCGTGGACGCCCGAGGAAGACATCGAACGGTGAAGTGAGTAGAATATCTTAAAAAATAAACTTTTTCTTTAATTTTTTTTAATATTTCCACCTTAAAACTACACCCAGAATACTGGAATTCACAACCTCAAACTTTACATCAAACCTTTCGTAACCCCGGTCAACGCCAGGGACTTCTGCTAGTTAAAAACAAAATGAAATAAATTGTCCTCAACTCTAACCATTGAGCCATCGAAACCACCTCCGCAAATCCAGAAAATAGCTGACACAAATGCAAGAATATCAACTACATATATTATTAATGTTTTTAGTTTTGCCCGCTAGGTGCCTCCCCTTTAATAGTTGGGGACGAAAGCACGAAAGAAAATATAAATATTATTATTTTTCGATAAGTTTTAAGATTTTCACGGCCAAAAGCATTTTCGTTATTTGTTTTTGAGGTGTTATGCCGTGTTGCGCTACCTCCTTCTTTAGCCGGTAGACATCTACAGGATCTGCCGGATCTGCCCTGATGATGGACACTGCAACGATGTCCGAAACGTTGGCTAAAGAAGGAGGTAGCGCAACACGGCATAACACCCCAAAAACAAATAACGAAAATTATTATTTTTCGATTAGGTCACAGAAATGATAGGAGGGTCCTCGTATGTATTTATAATACGTACAATTGGAAGAGAACAAGGCATTAAATCATACGTTTACAAGGCCTCATGATTATAAACTGAATAATTTAATGTTTGAACCTATTAAACAGATAATGTATGCATAGCTAGTTGATTGTATCATAGCTGATACCTAAATTAGATATATACAGGAAGCTTCAATCTTCTCAATAATAAGTAAATATATTCGGAAATAACTGTCACATGCAAATCTGTATCAACTTATTCGAACTTTTCTCTAAAATATTCTATTAGAATTTGTAATGTTTTTCAGTCGCATTAATTGGGATTACTTGTTGTATTTTCGGGAATCTTCAATAAAGTCTTATATGTTAACATTACCGTATGGTAAACAATGAATATTTAACTTGACCAAATGCCCAGTCTAATGGATGCTCTGAGTAATTCTGAAACAAGGGATCTCGGTACTGAAAATGCCCAGCTATCGATAGGATATCATCGGCTATTTCCGTAACCGTTCGGGTATTTGAAACTCTTCTGAAGTACTACTTTTTACGACTTTAAGGCAGATAATACACAACTCAAAAAAATTAAGGAAGCATAAAAACAATTTTTGACAACCTGCAGTTTCGGTGAAAATTGGTTGCATTGAGACTTTAAAAAAAGCGTTTTGAAGCTTTAAGATTCTTATTTTCAGATTTTTGGCAAATTTTTTAAAGAGCTATCATGCAATCCTAACAGATAGCGCGAAAAAATAATTTTGCAATTTTGTTGCTTTTATTTTTTCCACAGGCTTGAAATTTTTTTTTCAGTTAAGCCGGCATATTGATCAGATAGCTTGATTATTTAGTATTAATTTTCTCTTTTTAAAACTTCCCTTAATCTTTTTTAGTGTGTTTTAAGAAGGTCATCGACTGTTCCAGCGAAACTTGCGTAATAGATATTCGGTTCCATGCCAACTCAGAATGAAACCAACTCAGAAATACCTCAGAAAGTTCATTCAAAGCTATGAAAAAATAATTTTATAAAAGCCGGCATGGGGCCATTCATTTATTACGTAAGACGAATTTTGCTAATTTTCGACCCCCTCTCCCCCTATTATAAGAAAAAAAAGAATAGGCCCACCCCCCCCCCCTCTGTTTAATATTTATTACGTAAGAATCTAAAGGAAAAAAGGAATACACGTTTGCTTTGTTTTAATGTTTGTTTGCGCGGGTCCGTTGCCATGGAAATGGAAATCGTTTACCTATACGCATCCGAGTGAACATCGGCACTCGCGCGTTTGCCCGCGCTTTTTCAAAGTATAATTTTAACTTAGCGCATTTTTGTGATCTTACGTAAGACTCTCCCTCCCACCCCCTTGTAAGAAAAAATAAGACATGGTCGAGCCCCCATTCCCCCCTAAATCATCTTACGTAATAAATGAATGCCCCCTAACTCTATTTAATATTTTTTTATCATCACATCTTGTCACCTAGATATTCAGTACAACGCGTGTCGAGACTTTCAAGGCGCCGCGCTGCACAGTGGCTGAAATTTGAGCGCTGGCGCGACGTTGAACCCAGATCGGCGTGTTCCCGAAATGATTTATTTTTTTACTAGACGAGTTTGAAGACGTGCGAAATCAGGTTGTTTGTGTACTTATTATACAAAAAAATATATTTTTTTAAATCTCTTAAGAAATTCTGTAAGATACGTGCATTATTTAAGTACCTTAAATTTTTTTTTTTTTCATAAATTATATCTGTTGCCTTGGTTCAAAGTTAACGTTTTTTTACAATTTTTTGCCTTTAATGGAGTAGGAATAAAAAACTTCACCAGTCTTCACTGCAATTTTAATAGGATATTATTGCTGTGTCGTTTTTGTACATGGAAAAAAAATTACCACCAACTTTAAAAAATATTTAGTTCTGCGTACCATTAAATTTTTAATTTCTTTTTATTTTAATTATCTGTTTTTTTTTTTAAGAATTATAATCTATAAAATACAATACTTAGCGCCCAAGTTACATGCTACTTTTTATAAAAGCATTAAAAATCACTACCAACATTTCAACTATTAAAAAATAAATGGTATTTCTTAATAATACTTAAAAAATATAAACGCCCGCCCGTTACGGTACGTTATTAATGTTTAATTTTAATTCTTTTACGTCTTTAATCATATTATTTTAATAAATAGAACACAAGAAAATACACAATTTTTCTTTTTATTTTACCACTTCGAATTTAGGATTGGAACTCAGTCGCGATGCAACTTTCCATGGTTAGATCTAATCTAAAAGGGGTCCACCGAAAGTAAAACTTTGAAAGTGGTCGACGAGAAAAAAAGTTTGGAAACCTCTGTTCGAGTCCATCATTTCAAATTACGGAGAAAGGGAAGGCGAATTTATATATTAATTTTATTTCGACTTCGGGTCACTTTTATCAACTGCTACTGCTGACGGTTTAATTTTTGTCTCTGTGAATATTCTTATGATATATATATATATATATATATATATATTTTTTTTTTTTTTTTTTATTTTTTTTTTATTTTATTTTTTTTTTTTTTTAATTTTTTTTTTTTGTACATACAATAATGACATTACATTTTTCAGATACATTTTTTGTATAACGTGATTCACCTTTTATTAGAGCATGCTCGTGTAAAAAAGGTGGAGCAGCGTGTGTGAAAAACTATTTAACATATTTTTTTTTAGAATTATAATATATATTTTTATATATATATATATATATATACATATATGTACATATATATATATACATATATAAATAATACATATATATATTCAAAACAAGATATATGAAATAGAATAGAAAAAAAGAAAACAGTGTAAAAAAGAAGAAGAAGAGAAAGAGGAAGAGAGAAAGAGAAAAGAATATAAAAGTAAATGGATTTCCAAAATCAATTGACGAGAGACATTCTATTGTATTATTAAATTAAATTATTGTAATATGCTAATGATTTAGTGTTTTTATAGAACTTTTGAATTTTTTATAATTAATTTCCAATCTTAAGTTAAGGGGTAACTGGTTAAACCACTTGACTCCAATATATTTATAAATATGTTGGGCTGTAGTGGTATTACAACGCGGTATAGTTATAGAGCCAAGAATACTTGGTCTTTTGCTGTTTGAAATAGATAATGAGTTATCATTGTTGAAACAATCTTTGTGGATTTGTAAAAGTGTAATTTTTTTATAAATATTGTGTAGTGAAAGGACTTTAAATTCTTGAAATAATCTTATGGCGGGGAAGTCATATGGTTTTTTTATAATTATTTTTATTAATAATATTTTGGATGATTTCTAAAGGCATGAGAGAAGTTTTGAATGCACCACCCCAACCAAGAATTCCATATTGTAATACAGATTGGATCAGTGAGAAATAGATAGTTCTTAATAGTTTAAAATTTAAAATGTTTCGTATTCTAAGAAAAATGTACATTAATTTTCTTAATCTTTCTACTGTTGCATTGATTTGTATTTTCCACTTTAAATTGCTATCTATAATTACACCGAGGTATTTTATATTAGTTTTAACAGTGAGTACAGAGCAGTCAGGTTTACATAAATTTGTGTTTCTATAACAATTGTATGAATGTATACTTATCTTTAAATTTTCCGGGAATGCATGTTTATTAATGGTGAACGGTATTACAAAGGTTTTTTCCGTATTAAGTGACAGCAAGTTTGAGTCGAACCATTTTTTTAGGATGTTTAAGTCTAATTCTGCTGTTTTCTGGGTTTCATTCCAAGTTAAACTTAATTACCGTGAAAAACAAAACACAGTACCCGGAAGGTTTTTTAGCTTTAAAGCTCACTGTCATCAAAATTAGAACATGCAACACGTGTAACGCAAGGGTAGGGTGCAATTAGGCCTCTGCGTAAGGGAGGTTATTAATTTGTATCCCGGAATCAAATTATATTCATGGGATTAATAGTGGTGATATTATGGTTCTCTGTTAAGCAATATTGCAGTGACTTCAAAACCTTTGATACCGCTTTGAAACCGTAGTAACTAAATGCAAACGCAATGTTAGTGTATAATATTTTACTGGTAAGCAACTGTTCGGTGAAAACCTACTGTTTTTAAACATTTCAGTCAAAAAATTAAATTTTCTCTAATCGTTTTACGCGCCTTCGACAAAATACACAGGTGATGTTATGCTACGTTTCCACGCTTGCCAAGTCTCGGCAAGCGTCCACAAGCGCAAACGTGTAAACAGGTCGTTTGGCTTGGCTTGCGTAGGCTTGCAAGAGCTTGCGAGAGTTTGCCGCCGATCCAGTCGGGGTCGGATCCAACGGCAAGCTTCGGCAAACGCTCAGTGGCACTTTCGAACTGACGGCGAATGCACGCCGTTTTTGCTCCATGCGGTCTATGATAATATTTATAATATTACGAGACATATGTATGACGTATGAGGCATGCCAGACTTATTAAAATGTATAAGTACATAATTTTAATGCACTTATGTTATGTAATTTATTGCGACTGGATTTACCTAAAAAGTCAAAATAAATAAATAATATTTTATTGATGATTTACTATTTATTATAGTAAAAAAATATATGATTTTTGTTAGAATAACTTTTTTTATAATACAAAATAATTTTATATAAGACAAGTGATCCTCGAGTTCGGGTCCCAATTGCGATCATTATTTTTGAAGCGAAAACTTCTTTAGCACCGTTGTGATTTGAAACTCGATGAAACGAAAAAGTGGTACTAAAAAGAGACAAAAATCTATAGGATTTAGCCTGTGAGATAATGTCTCCTCTTTGTGCGAAGTGACCTGGGACGATTTTCATCGATCATCCTCGTGGTCGTCGAGCTTTCCTTGTTTTTGTTACACTTTGCTTGTATTTCAAATAAAAGTTTGATAAACCAAACGCAATAGCCGACACAAGTTCGGCGTCCGCCATGCTCGGGTGTAGGTAGCGCACTGACGCATTTACAAGCATGTAAACGACTTCCAAATGCCAAGCGAGATTTGTGGACGCTTGGAGCTTGTGGAGGCTTGCCAAGCCTTGGCAAGCGTGGAAACGTACCATTACATAGATTGTTATTTTTTTCGAATCGGAATAAAAGATACCAACTCGGGCATTATTGCCACACTGGATTATTGCCACACTGGATTATTGCCCAACATTTGTACACAGTTGACATTTGTCACATGAGAACGGGTCGTTTCTTCGACTCGTTCTTATGTTCAACAGCTCGGCTGTGGAATGATTTGCCGGCCTCTGTGTTTCCTCCTTCCTACAACATGGGTCTCTTCAAGACCAATGTTCATTCCTTCCTCTCCTCAAAAAGACCCTCCACACAGCATCCCAGATGACATAGGCCCTGAGGGAAATTATTTTCCTCAGGGCCTCCTGTGTGGAGTTAATGTAAAAAAAAAAAAAATTGCCACACTGGATTATTGCCGCACTGGATTATTGTCCACAGTGATTACCGACAACAAGAAACGCTTAAACGTGTGGAGCCGTTGTAAAAAAAACGGCCATTTAGTACATTTGGGCAAATGGTACACTGGTTCATTTTGGTAACTTTAACCACAATAGAAAAAATCCATTTACACCACCACAAACATGTAAAATACAGTCATTTTTCATAAAGAGTGGACAAAAATAATATCTTGGTTCGTACGATAGTTTAAACTCAGTGAGTTAATAATTAAACCGTGTAATGACATTTGTGATGTATTGAATTAGATGTGTGTGAATTTAATATTAAAGTTGCCAAGCTCAGTCAGTTGTAAGGTAGGCATGATTAAGTCAACCATTTTATATATGAAATAAATCGCATATTTTAGGAATGTGTTTTAATCACTACATTATACAAAGTAAATGAGAATAGGTATGATTGACAAATACTCTATCGTTTATTCAATTTTAAATACTCAGGACGTGGTGTCTGCTCGAAGATGTCACCAGACAAGTTATATTATCAGATGTTAAATAATTATAATTAAGAAGCTTTTGTGGATGAATAATTATGTTGTGGGTGCAGGTCGATTAATATAAAAGGAATACTACCTAATCGACAAGTAGTAATAGTTATTAAGTAAGCCAATGTATCGTAAAATGAAAGTTATAAATCACTCGTTGGGATGATGCCATGTCGCGTGCTGTCAATCTCCGCTCTCCTGACAGATGTAGAGTTCTTTCCGATGCTCGTTTTTCACTGAAGACAGTAACAAGCCAGCGAACGCGGCTACTAAAAAATGAAACGAGCGGCTAGAAGATTACTCCGGAAAACGTAGCAACCATAATTACTTTTTTTTTAATTCGGGTAGCAAATATTTATATTTGGAGCAGGCAGCTAAATGCTACAACGGCATATAAATATTGTAAAAGTTTGCAGTTTTCGACAAAGACGTGAGAATTGAGAAGGTCTTTTAAATGGTTTGGCAGGAACAGTTGATAAAAGAAGAAAAGCAAAACGTCAAGATCAGATAAAATAATGTTCGAAGAGAATGTAAATATTTCGTAAGACGGAACAAATGCCAAAAAAGTGAGATAGAGGAGTGGAACGTACGAGTATACGAACTGAATAATTGCATCATTTAATCAGGTATACAGATGGTGCCTGATTGGTAGATGAGAATATATAAGAGGATGTATTTATCAAAATGTAGCTAGAATACCTTTCCAGGGAAAATAATGAAGAGTATTGGTAGTTCGAAGCTCACTTATACCTTTCACTGTGTCCCTCAGGGGCTAGATTTCGTATTGTTTTAATTTAATGAGCATTTTTCAGAAATACCTTTCAATCCGTAACAATAATATCTCAGTTTTTTTTTTACTTTTTTTACATTAGCTCCATACAGCCCCTGACGAAAATAATTTCCCTCCGGGCTTATATCATCTTAGGCTTAAGACTAGATATTTTTAAGAAAAACGAAGAGTTGGCAGGAGTCTGGGGGTCATTGGGTCCAGGAGTGACGAACGTATGAATCCATCCCTCCAATTGCGGTGCAAGGGGATGGGTTGAGAGAGTCAGACTGAAGAGGTCGAAAGGCCTCCCTCAACCAGTCTCTCTCGATCCGAACCACCACACAGAAGGTGGGCAGACACATACGCCGCCAATACCTAAACAAACCTCACCCCCACTTTTGAAAATTATTCCAATGTCCGTCCCGGTTAGACGAGGGGTTCTGGGTTCGTGTCCCAGTTGCGACAGTTATCTTTTTCAATTTTTCTGTGTTATCTTCTTCTTCAGTGTTTTTTTTTGTTATCAGTAATTTTATTTAGAAAAACTTAAGGTGAGCCATTTTTATAACTTTTTTACATTTGTTGCAAATTTTTTATATTTAAAAAATTTTACGTTTATTTCGAGTTAAAAAAATTGAAAGCGTATTTTATCATTCGAAAATATGTAGCATCAGATCATTATTAATTAATTTTAGGACCACTTTACTGTTGCAACCTAACGATTATACCTAAATAAACCTTTGCTTTCGTACGTCTTAATTTAAACTACTTCATAATACATCGTTGAACAGAACGAACTTGTCAACACAAAACTCAAAGAGAGGTTTAATAACTTTTGGGAAAAGTGTTTTTAATTAATTCCTACCCAACGCTCTGAAATGTCATAACACGTTGCTTTTGAGAGATTTCAATTTCGGCCTACACTCATGTGTAAAAAATTAAAATGTTTGTATAAAAGTAGCTGATAATGAATATGTTTTCCAACACTCTTCAGTGTTGGAAAACATATTTCAAAATGTGGATTAACGGTTATTAGTATTCAGAGTCTAGCCATTTTACTGGCCAAATGGTTTTGTTTTGACTTTGGTAAAAACATTCAGAGTTTTTCATAAGCTACCGTGCGATTTTTCGTCTTATTATTTTCATTCATTTACTCGTGAATCATTAAAGTTCCCTTACTAATTACTTTAAGGGCCCAAAACCCGGATTTCTACCGATTTATTACATATTTCCCTTAAACACGGTAAGTTTTAAAAACGGCTCTTAAAAAAATACACATATATTATTCTTGAAGATAATATCTACACAAATTATATAAAATTCCCTCGATAGAAAAAAATCGCAAAGTATTATCCAAAAATTATTATAAACACTTTTTTTTCAGATAAGTTTTAAGATTTTCACGGCCAAAAGCATTTTCGTTATTTGTTTATGGGGTGTTATGCCGGTTGCGCTACCTCCTTCTTTAGCCAACGTTTCGGACATCGTTGCAGTGTCCATCATCAGGGCAGATCCGGCAGATCCAGATACAGACACATCTACCGGATCTGCAGGATCTGCCCTGATGATGGACACTGCAACGATGTCCGAAACGTTGGCTAAAGAAGGAGGTAGCGCAACACGGCATAACACCCCAAAAACAAATAACGAAAACGTTTTTTTTCAGTTATTTTACAAGTTATATGTATGAAAAAATTCAGTGTTTCTTTAAATGCTGTTTAAGATAATGCCCACGAGATATTTGCTCTATTTTAAACGAGTCGTGTTTTATTAAACATTTTCGCAATTTTCGCATCGATTTTGTCGCTGTAAATATTAGCACTCTCCTCTAACATTCGTAATTTCATATCTCTCCATCTTCTTCTTTTCGATCCCGGTTGCAGAGCCTTAACGACAAACCATAATATTGCTACCTTGTGGTGTACTGTGGTTTGCCCTGATGAACAATATAACTCCGATGACAGGTAGTTTCAATAATACCTTGGTTCGTCGAGATAACGAGTCGTGTTTATTATAGTCTTATTTACAAATAATATTTAACTGGACTTAAGGTCCGATCTAAAGGATTATCTGTATTAATATGAAGCAGGGGAAACGGTCACTGAAGGTGCCCACCTGTAGATCGGCTATCTTTGTAACCGTTCGAGCATTAGACCCAAACGGGCGACAGTTGTCTCTTTCCCCGGGAACCATTTATTGGATAACCAACACTTCTGCCATAAGTCACCTTTGGTGGTTTACTTCGTTCGGTGACTAAGCAAGGATGTCCGGGTTCATGAGTTGAGGTTTGTCCGGTTCTTGGCGGCGGATGCATCTGCCCCTGTTTAGGGAGTTTGACTTCTCCAGCCGTACTTTCTCGGAATATCGCCTTGCACCGCAGTGGGAGGGATGGATTCATACGTCCGTCACTCTTGTACACACACGTCCATAATTCTTGGACCAACTGACCCCCAGATTCCTACCCACCCCTCATACCTTTTTTAAATCTCAGAACTTCCTCTCCTTCCTTTCCTAAAAGAAGATGACATAGGCCCTGAGTGGAATTATTTAGGAATTATATAGGGGGCCTCCTGTGTGGAGCCAATGTAAAAAAAAACGACTGAACTCGGTTGAGACCTCAGAGTAACAATATCTGAGGTTGAGACACATGAAAACTACATGTAACTACCTATACCTATACCATAGATATTCAAATACAAAAGATATATGCTATGATGTCCGCGCAATTGTCGGCGGACTAATACCTAATCAGGGTAGTGTGCATACGAAAATAATTTGTTCATTTCGTCGATTTTTTTAAGGTGTGCATTAATATTGGTTAACAATATAGTTTGAATACGGAAAAAAAATCGTTTATTCAGTTTAACGTTCGTTTGGTTTATTCGTTAATTATTCGTTCATTTAGTTTATTTATGAATTGGTAAACAATATCGGCGACACCCGGAAGCGCAGTCCCACCTAGTAAAAACTGCAGATAGCACATATATTACAGTACTGAGCGAATTAATGTGAACAGTGAACACATGATAATTAGCACAATTACACTTGTTCTTGCAGTTGTATGTAGCATATTATAATAGCGGCCATTTTGTGTTCGTGTTCTATCATTCAGTGAGTTAAGAGACAAACCAAGTTACAGATGCATTAATTTTTAATAGAAATTTTTTAGAATTACAGTTTTTTTGCAGAGGTAAAGTTAACTAAAGCTTTTTGTTTCTTATTTTTAAAGATGGATATTTCTCTTTAAAAACGCACAAAGATTGTTAATATTTCAAAGACAAAAAAATTACATACGTTGAATAGCCAGGTAGCTTTCCGGATCCTAATCCAATTGAAAATCGGTGGGCTATAGTTTTTTTTTTACAGTGAATGCCGCACAAGAATCTCAACTGCTCCCGTCTGGAGCCAGTGAGACTATGGCATCCCCAATTGGGGTATGTTGTGAGGCTGAAGGTAGTGGGGAGGGGAAGGAGGTGGGGAAGAGGAAGGTTGGGAAGTACCTGGCTATTCAGATCTGGTCACCAAACACGGCTAAAGCCATTTTCAAGCAACTTTTCAATTCTGAATGGTGGTCTTACACCAGGGCGATACTGATAGTATCTTCCACTCTGGAACACGCCGCAAATATACTAAAAATTATTTTAAATGAATTAATTGTGAAATAACACAAATTAATCAAATAAAATTTATTTGCGCATGCCGGGTTCGAACCCGCGACCTCCGGATTGTGAGTCAAAAGTCTTACCCACTGGACTACGGAGGTCGTCAACCAAGACAAGCACAACACAAACAAAGGTGATTGAGGCAGTAATTTAGAGACACGTAAATATCAGAAAATTGTAAAAAAATTGTTGATTCTATGCCAAACCTTGTACAAGAAGTTATAAAAGTTAAGGCAGGACACACTTCGTATTAAAAAAAAAATTGTATTTGTTTCTCTAATTTTTTCTTCAATAAAGAATATATATTATTTTTTCTAATTCTACTTGTGTTCACATTAATTTGCACAGTACTGTATATTTCAATATCTTTGACCCATACCAAAAACATAGCATCCAAAGCATCCGTAATAATAATTTGAACCCAAGCCGTTAACACATTTTAAATTAAACTGAAAAACATCACGGGTACAAATGTTCAGTTTTAAAACAGCCCACGTTTTAATATCAAGAGTCGTAACTAAAAAAAAACCATTGTAATCCAATCATAATAATACCAAACAGCGTAAAGTTGGCAGCAGTTGTATGAAACGTTGAGCAATTCTGCGGATGATAAATTTATTTAGCATAATTGAAAGCTATCAAGAACGGCGGAAAGCCGATCCGATGGAAAAAATAACTCTCATTAATTATTTGGTCTTATTTTTTTCATTTTGTTGAGATGATTTCAATCCTGGATCAGTAAAATTTCCACGATGATTTTATTTTTTTAATATAGGGATTGTCCGGGCTCTTTTCAGCAGAAAAATTATTTAAAATACATTTTTATTTAAACGTGGTTGTGTGGAATGCTTAATACACAATCCGACATATAAAGTATATACACATATTTCTTTCTAGATGTAGAAAATAAGTAAAAAAATAATCATTTACGAGTATATTAGGTTAATTAAGAAAAATGTGTCTAGTTTAAATTTAAAAGTTTTAATTTTGATTATAATATATTTAAAAAAAATATCTGAATGATGGTATTAGGTAAACTTGGATTTAAAAATTGTATGTCAAATTTGACATTAAATATTTATCAAATAATAACGTGAAACATTCCTGCGAAATACCTATTACAGAGTGTTCGCGCCTTTATTGTTACATTTGGTTCTTTGGAAATACCTCTTGTGTGCCCTCCGCCTCAACTCCGACTTCCGAATTCGCCTCGCCGCAAGGGACACAAGTCCTAAGAACCACACCGCTTTTACTTTTTAGTAATCAAACCGCAAACAGAACTCTTAAACCGCAGCTATTCGCAAGTACCATCGCCGCGCGTCGCCTATTTTCGCTTATTATTTCGCGACTAAACGTTCATTCCCAATCGCCATTCCCTTCCAAAATCTCTCCAAACTAACATACCTACCTTTCCAGTGAACACTGAACGAAGAGGAAAGCAGTCTGGGTAAGTGCGATTAAAATATAATAAAATAGATAAGAACAGCATACAGTCCACAACATACCGCAGCATTTAATCCCTCGATCCATTGAGAGGTAACATTTGCTACCCGCCGCAAAACAGAGATTATTTGAGATTTTCAGGGCCGAAAGTATTATTGTGATTAAATATTGGGAAATTACGCCGCGTTGCGTTAATAATTTTTTTATTATTTTTTTTTTTTATTTATTGAAACATTTATTATAATTACAATTTTACCACTAAATATTTTTTTTACAGATTTTTTTTTTACTACCCTTCCATTAAAAGCATTTGCTTGTGTATGGAAGGGGAGTGTACATAAATGCTATTAGTTATTAGTTAGGTATAAGTTAGTACTTAAATAATTAATTGTACATAAATATATGTGAGCTGCAGTATTTATTTGATAATGGTGTGTTTTTTTTTTTTTTTTTTAAAGAAAGAATGTTATGGAGAACTAAGATATTTGTAAGATTAATTGACAGTAGTTCTTTTCTTAAGAACATCTTTAAAATGTCTCTTGACAGAGAGCAGCATTCGGGCCTTATCATTGATGCTTCTGATTTCCTCTGGTAGACGATTGAAAAAAGTTCTTCCCTGATAAGTATAATGATGCTGTGCAAAAGACGTATTTAGTTTTGGGCATAGAAAAACATGTTTAAGTCGAGTTCTGTTTTATTTATCTTTTTCTTTTATTATTTGAATTACTGAATTTTTAATATATAAATCTTTAAATGTGGGTACTTGAAATTCTTCAAACAGGCGTTCTGTTGGGTAGTCTAAGGATTTTTTCAATATAATTTTAATAATTGTTCTTTGTACAATTTCTATTGGAAGAAGGTTACATTTATACGCGGATCCCCAACTAATAATAGCGTATTGTAGAGTGGATTGAACTAAGGCATAGTAGATTAAATATAGATTTTTTATCGACAGAAAATTTCTAATTCTTAAAAATATATATATTAATTTTCTGATTTTGTTTACTACTTGACATATTTGTTCCTTCCATTTCAGATTTTTATCGATAATTACGCCGAGATATTTAATTTTATTTGTTGTTTTTAATATTGTACAGTTTGATTTGCAATAATGTTGGTTGTGAATTTTAGTGTTATCGTGTATGACAATGTTAAAATTTTTGGGAGCGTCGTTTTGATGGATTGCAAATGGAATTACAAATGTCTTTTCACTATTTAGTGATAGTAAATTAGTGTCGAAAAAATTCTTGAGCGTATTGATGTCTTCTGTGGCCTGTAATTCTACATTTTCCCAAGTATTTTCACTTATTATTAAAACTGTATCGTCGGCGTATGATGTAATTTGACCATGTAGATGTTGAAAAAAAATATCGTTTACATATATGGTGAAAAGGATTGGTCCAAGCACTGTACCTTGGGGGATTCCAAAGCTTGAAATCTCTTGATCACTATTAATACGATTGATTTTTACCACTTGTGGGCGGTTTTTTAAGTAGTTGGTGATCCATTTAATCGCGTTGCCTTTTATGCCAATATCATTTAATTTTTTTAATAGTATCTCATGGGATATGCTATCGAAAGCCTTTCTGAGGTCAATAAATATGCCCGCACATTTTTTACATTTATCTAATGATTCGTAAATGTATGAAGTTACGTTAGCAATTGCATCATGTGTGCTGAGTGATTTAATAAAACCAAACTGGTTTTTGTGTAGTATTTTATTACTATATAGGAAATTTACCAATTGTTTTTTTACTATTTTTTCAAAGATCTTTCCTATGTTAGAAATTAGACAAATTGGGCGATAATTCGTTACTTGGTGTGGATCACCAGATTTGTAAATAGGTGAGATTATTGTGTTTTTGTAGTTCATTGGAAATATTCCTTTCGTTAAACTTAAGTTTATTAAATGAGTGATGGGTTTTATTAAGTAAGATTTCATAGATTTTAACATGTGTGCACACTTGCAACTTGAAAAACGGGCAGATGTGTATATTACATATTTTCCCCGATGATTGACACTTTAATGTTGTATAATACCTCAAAAATAAACCAAAATAAAAACTTATTTTATTTTAAGTAAAATTAAAATTCTGAAAATTAGCTTTCCTAGATAATGTATTAATTTAATTTACTGCATGATTATATGATTTGAAATGTGTGTTGTATAATACAAAAAATTGTTTGAAAATTTAATTAATCTGCCAACGACCTACGGTATAACCTTATTATACTTAAAATGAACATATTTTTTCAAAATTTAAAAAATAACGTTACTTGATTGAAGAATATTTACACGTTTTTTGTGGAAAAGAGTCGAGACGTTTAGAATTTTTTTTATAATGACATTTCCAGTTTTGTCTGGTTATTCCCTCTAAAGACTTTTCATTTTTCTTTTACAACTAACTTAGGGAAGTACAAACAAAGGAATGTATGTACAGGGTGTAACAGAACGTACCCGAGGGATTTTAACCATCGATTCCTGACATAATGAAATTTTGATCCCTGGTGATATTTTTGATGTTTTTTTTTTTTTTTTTTACAAAAACATTAAAAAATGGTAGGTGTTGGACAGTTGGAGGCAGGGTGAGGGGTTGGTCGGTTTCTCGGCTGAGTGACCAATGACAACAAGTGGAAGGTTTGGCCAGTCTACCGGAACAGCTCCACGGTAGACTGGCCAAACCACTGTCTCAGGTTTTTCAGCCATGAGGTTCTCCTTCCAGGGCCCCGTCTTCCGGCAATCTTTCCCTGCATTATGAGATGCAAGATCTCATACTTCTCTGGATGTCTCATCACATGTCCAAGATATTGAAGTTTTCGGATTTTTATAGTTTTAATTACTTCCTTTTCTTTATTCATCCGAACCATAACATCTTCATTTGTAACCCTGTCCATCCAGCTTATTTTAAGTATTCTTCTGTAGATCCATATCTCGGATGCCTCAAGTCGCCTTAGTTCTTCAGTAAGCGTCCATGTTTCCATTCCATAAAATAATATCGAAAACACGTATCATCTGACCATTCGCATTCGTAATCCAAGGTTGAGATCATGACTGCAGAACATTTTTTTATGTGGATAAAGGTTAATGCGGCATTTGATTTCATCTGAAGGATCCCGTCTATCATTTACATTGCAGTCCAAGTATACAATACTCTGTACCTTCTCTAGTTTTGTTCCAGCAATATAAAGATTTTCATCCAATGCATTATTTTTGCTTATGAGCATGTATTTTGTTTTATTTGTATTCAGTTCTAGCCCAAAATTCTCACAAGTCTTCACTACTTGATTCAGCAAAAGTTGTAAATCTTCAATGTTACTTGTTAGAAGTACTGTATCATCTGCATAACGCAGGTTGTTCAGAATCTTCCCGTTTATAACAAGTCCTTGAGAAGCTTCTTGCAGAGTTTATTTGAATATTTCTTCTGAATATAAGTTGAACAGCAAAGAATACAACCCTGTCGCACGCCTCTCTTTATTTCTACTTGTCTGTTAGACATTGCTCTACTCTTACTGCTCCTTTCTGGTTCCAATAAAGATTACCTATTATCCTTATATCTTTATCGTCAATCCCGGAGGTTTTCAGAATTTGAATCATTTTGTCATGTTTATTAATATTCTATAAATATTGACCGTTAATAAATTCATAAATACACAGTAGACCAATAAAAATGCATAAAGTAAATCCAGGCAGAGGCAAAGTCATGCATTTGAATGAAAAGTGTGTCGTAACTTGCTTCTCATGATATTGATAGGTGACAATGACTATTCTTCTATACCTGACTGGACCTGAAGTACAGTATAATATATTTAAATTAATAGTGAAGTATTAAAGTAAGTACCTACGGGGATGATTCAGGTGTATTATATTTTATCTGTATACAAACAATAATATTATTATATATATACTGGATATTTGAAAAGGGAAAATCAAATACCTAAAGACATCTATTTTCCAATTTCTTCCGTAGAACGAATTTCAAAAGGGACTGTGGTACGGCCCGCCAGCCGTTTTAAATCGCACAAAAATATGTTTTCTTTGAATTTCTCGGCTTTTCTCTAATATTGCATGTATTATACATATAAACATTTCTCTTTCATAACTCTATCTATTGGTGAAAACCGTATGAAAATCCGTTGCGTAATTTAAAAGATTAACGCGCACATACATTTTGAGCGACTTCATTTTATAATACGTAATGAAATGATATTATTTTTGCGATGAAATTATTAACTTGAATAAGTATGTAATTAATGTTAAATGTCTACCTCACCTCGAGTGAATTTTATTACCATGCCGTGTTTGCAATTATTTGCTGTATTGCATGCCTGTGCGAATTTTATTACTATGACGATCGTCGATGACGTGCAATACGATTCTCCCTGGGACTAGTAAACGAGTACAGTAGTTTGAAACCACTTTATTTTGATAATAAATGCTCTACGGTTTTCGGAAGTCATTCAAAAGTGTGTTTTAATATTCTACTGATGAATGGAAGACCCGGAAAACCCTTCCGAAAACGGTAGGCCAATAGTTATCATTTTTAAAGTGAAAACTTCTTTAGCACCGTTGTGATTTAAAACTCAATGAAACGGAAAAGAGATTACACATACATCTACAGAATCTAACCTGCGAGAGAATGAGTGAGAATAATCGGTCTCCTCTTTGTGCGGTGCTTCGTAAATAATCGATATCCTCTTTGGGCGGTGCTTCTTAGCCTCCCTTCTTTTGTCTACTTAAGTTTTTTACACTTCTGCTGAACGGCCCACATGTTTTTTGAAATTTTAAATTTATTTATTTCTTTTCTCGTACGTACAGTTTACTGAAGTTCACAGTGGTTTCCAGTTTAAAATAATTATAAAAATATTTATTCATCAGTAGATTTTTACAATTTTATAAATTTTGCTTAGTTATCATTGATTCTATTGACAGCAGGGTCGCTGCTCAGCTATACATAAATAATTAATAATATTTATTTTCTTCAAATGAACTTTTATCTATATACAGTTTTTAACGGGTTTTTCGACTACCACATTAAGCACATGCCTGTATTGTGGTAGTCGAAATATGTATTAATAATATTTATTTCCTTCAAATGAACTTATATCTACATACAGTTTTTAACGGGTTTTTCGACTACCACATTAAGCACATACCTGTATTGTGGTAGTCGAAATATGTACATATAATTATATAAATGTTAAATTAAAAATTATTTCGTTAAATGTATAGGTTTGTTAAGGTCGCGCAACCCGAATTTCTACCGATTTCTTACATATCTCCCTTAAACACGGTATGTTTTAAAGCTCTTAAAAAAATATGTGTTATTCTTGAAGATAATATCTAGACATTGTCCTCGCCGAAACGCAAATTATATAAAAGACCTCGATAGAAAAAAATCGCAAAGTATGCTCAAAAATTTATTATAAACACGTCTGAGGGTGCGGTCCGTATCGGTAGAGACGGGGCGAGAGAGAAATGAAAGGCGTCAGTCGATGTATGAGTCAGTCTTTATTGTTGCGCTACGTAGCGTAGGTCGAAGCGGAGCGGAGTGACGGTGGTGCCGTGAGTGTTGCTGCTACGTGATGATGTGAAGGTGAAGGTCAGGAGACTACGGCGGTGAAGATCACAGGTCTTCAGGGAGC
This sequence comes from Limnephilus rhombicus, assembly GCA_929108145.2. Taxonomy (NCBI): domain Eukaryota; kingdom Metazoa; phylum Arthropoda; class Insecta; order Trichoptera; family Limnephilidae; genus Limnephilus; species Limnephilus rhombicus. The sequence continues at coordinate 22,764,344 of OV815295.1, read as the reverse complement.
CGGCGCGTCGCCCTACACCATGGCGGTGTAGAAGTGACCTTGATGCAGGCGGTCGACCATCGTCGCGTTGACGAGGTATGGCGGCTATGTGTCCAGTGTGTCGGAGCACACACGTGACGCAGGAAGGAACCTTGAGAGGCGGTGAGGATGCTGGTTGCTCGTTGCTCCTCGTTGCAGGATGCTGGTTGCTGCTCGTTGCAGGATGCTGGCGCGTTGCCGGTTGTTGTTGCTGCTCGTTGCAGGATGCTGGTTGCTGCTCGTTGCAGGATACTGGCGCGTTGCCGGTTGTTGTTGCTGGCGCGTTGCCTGACATCTCATGTCGAGATGGTAGTTGGAGATGGAGGCCTCGAAGGTGTTATGAAGATGTTCCTGAAGTCACGCTGGATATGTGTTGTATCACTTGCTGCGAGAACGATATCAGCCCGCGTGGGCGGATATTGCGTAGCGACACTGAATCACCGCCCGATGTGTAGTTGTCGAACTATGAATGAATACACTAGACTTAAGACTGAGCTGTATGCGGCTCGCGCTGACTTATATACTCTGCCAGCCGGGCAAGTAGTTTCGAGAACGGTAGGTAATGCCGGGTGAACTCACGCAAAGCCGAGATATCGCTCGAACTTGTAAGGTACAGCCAGATGTTCTAGGCCTTTCGCGTAAGTGGCGGAATTATTATTTCTAGGCGGCCGTTGGTACTACGCTGAATGTAGGTAGATGTATCGACCGTAGTATGTGCTTCCAGCAAGTTCCGTGGAGGTCAGTGGCGCAGCTGTAAATTTCGCAGAGCGGGTTAAGTGACCGCTACACGTTATATGTAATTCTCAGTGTTTCTTGAAATGCTGTTTATGACAATGCCCGCGAGATTTTTGCTCTATTTTAAACGAGTCTTGTTTTATTAAACCTTTTTGCAATTTTCGCATCAATTTTGTCGCTGTAAATGTTAGCGCACTCCTCTAACATACGTAATTTCGTATCTCTCCATTTTCTTCTTTTTGGGCTCGGTTGCGGAGCCTTAAGTGGTATCTCAGTTAAATATGGTTCCATACCCTCTGGTTGGAAAAAAGCGGTTATCCATCCTATTCCAAGGAAGGGTGACCGCTCCGACCCGGCCAACTACCGCCCCATAGCGATCACATCAGTTCTGTCTAAGGTGATGGAACGTGTGATCAACGACAAACTGCTCACATACCTCGAGAAGAACAAAATTATTAACGACCGTCAACACGGATTCCGGCGGAACCGCTCGTGCGGTGATCTTCTCGCGTATGTGACGCATGTTTGGGGGCGGTGCCTGGAACGTTTTGGTGAGACCCAAACGGTTGCACTGGACATCTCTGTATGTGGATTGCCGACTTTTTGAGGGAGAGGTCAATTCAGAAGGTAGTCGATGATTTCACCTCTTCCTCACACTCGATAAATGTTGGCGTCCCACAGGGATCGGTTCTGTCTCCGACTTTGTTTTTGTTGCACATCAACGACCTTTTATCATGTGCACCAATTCACTGTTACGCGGATGATAGTACAGTCCATGATATCTTTTTGTTTGACAAGCCCCCAAAGGACTCACAAACCCCAACGGCTCGGAGGGCTTTGAAGCAAAGAATGGACGGTTACCTCGAGAGTTTTTTCTCTTGGGGTAAAAATAATCTCGTTGAATTTAATGTTTCAAAGACCCAATCTTGTCTGATTACGTCTAAAAGGGATCGAAATGAATATCTAGTATCCTTCAACGGAAGCAATCTTCCGAACAGGCCCTCCATTGATATGCTTGGTGTAATCTTAAGTGACCAGCTCAGGTATGGGGGCTCCATCGAAGCCAGAGTAAAGTTAGCCTCCCAAAAACTGGGCGTTCTGTACAGGGCCCGCAGATACTTTAATAGTACACAACTGCTAACCCTGTACAAATCACAAGTGCGCCATACGGTTGAATTTGGCAGCCACCTCCGGTCTGGAGCTCCAAAATACCTGAAAAATACCCTCGACTCTGTGCAGAAACGGGCGGTCCATTTAATAGATTTTCCCATCTTAACAGACGGATTGCAATCATTAGAGCACAGGCGTCGGGTGGGAATGATATCCTTGTTCTACCGGTATTACAAAGGAACTAGCATCATTGATCCCTTCGGCACCGGTGCATAGTCGGGAAACACGCCAAACGCGTGCCCAACATTTGTTCACGGTTGACATTTGTCACATGAGAACGGGTCGTTTCTTCGACTCGTTCTTGTGTTCAACAGCTCGGCTGTGGAATGATTTGCCGGCATCTGTGTTTCTTCCTTCCTACAACATGGGTCTCTTCAAGACCAATGTTCATTCTTTCCTCTCCTCAAAACACAGCATCCCAGATGACATATGCAATTATGAGGTGATTTTTCACAAAAACGGCGTTATATAAATCATCCAAATATTATTATTATTATGAGGGAAATTATTTTCCTCAGGGCCTCCTGTGTGGAGTTAATGTAAAAAAAAATGCCAACGCAAAATCAAGTCATCTCAATACCTCCTTGAAAAGTCATTAAAAGCTATGAAAAAAAATAATTAACAAAGCCCCTTACCTAACGTAACCTATTTATTCAAATTTTATATTTTTTTCTTCAATTTTAATGACTTTTCTGAAGAGATTCTGAGTTGATTTCATTCTGAGTTGTCCGGCCACCGTTAAATATATAAAAATACCCTCACAAGCATAAATAAACCTTATATATTTATGAGCATAAATAAGTAAGCCTTAAGCTTATGTATTTATAACCATAAAACCATAAAAACAAGATAATAAATACCAGAAATACAAAATATATTAATAATCAGTAAAATGTATATGGGTCAATAACAGTGTATTGTGAACACCTCACTAGGATTACCTGCGACGAGGTGTTCTCATGTTTAGATAAAGTTTTATTCTTCCGCCATAAGAAACGCACAGCATTATTATAAGAAAAGCATATTATATGAAGTGAATTATTGAAGCATTTTAGACAAAAGAGAACAAAACAAAATAATAAAATATCAAAATATATGATAAAAAATGCCAGCATTTAATAACATTACCAAATAATTAAAACTACAATAATAATCTTTTTCTTAGTAGATCTAAGAACACAAATTATAAATTTTATATCTTTTTCTTCTTCTTGGCTATATGTTGGCTATGCGGAATTTGTTTACTGCGGCCCGGTACAGCTCTACGGTAGACTGGCCAAACCATGTCCAAGATATTGAAGTTTTCCACGGACATATGAATATATCTGGACCTGCCCTAAGTGATAAAAACGTATTATTTCCCCCTCCACATGGCGCCGGCTGGAGCTCCTCCTTGGAACCGGCTCGCTCCATGGGGAGGGGGTAGAGCCTCGCTTGAATCTAAACTGTGTGGCGTCATCATTGTTGCCGTGAACAGCGAGAAGCTAACATCCATACATTTAACGAAATAACACGCCAAAACGGTAGCTCGTGCTATACAATATATCTACATATCAATGTGCACATAGCGAATGTGGGCGGTTCTCCAGTGTGCTCGTCGCTGCTTACAGGGGTAAGTAAATTATGAAACATTTGTAAAAGTGTTTTAACTAAACACGGCAACAAAATATGGCTATTTGTATTGGGGCGAGTCTTTTTGGGGCGAGCATTTGGCCTTAGCAAATATGTTATTAACGTGGCAAGCAATTCGCGCTCCCATGTAAAAAGGTCTATTCATTCAAAGCAGATTTTGCTTTTAAGAACTAAATGGTAATATTGTAATCCGAGATGCCTATATACTGTCAGATTGATTGTTTAACGAATCACAGTCATCTTTCCCCTCTTCGCCCTCCATAGTTTGGTTTTACCCCTCATCTGTAACTTCTTGTCTATCCATTTGGATGTCTATGAAGTTTTCGGATTTTTATATGCTAAATTAAATTTTGTTATAATTGGTTTGGGGTGAATACGTTTTGGAAAAAAAATATGTTTCTTTAATTTTTCCAGCCTGTGATCTCAAGTAAGTTTTATGTAATAATGACAAGCCATACATTAAATTCTTTCTTTGCTTACATAACAGACCCTCTACTTCTAACTTTCATTGATCGTCTGCAGTATACTTAAAAAATAAGAAAAAAGCAGTAGATTCGCAGTACAAACAAAATTACCACAAAAAATCAACTTGCGTAGAAGCTGTGACTGAGCCATCTCTTACCCGCCCCCTGAGTAATGGGGACTCCCCAGGGATTTTACATTGAGTCAGTGTTGAGGGAATTTAATAAACGATCAGACATTAGCGTTGCCAGACTAAGTGTGTGGATAATGACTACGAATGGGCTAAGCAGCTGTCAGAAGGGATACAGCGTCATAAGGAATTCGATACAAAAGATAAAATTTTCTGGGATATTTTGTTATTTTTTTTTAAATTTATTTAATACATTTTACAAATATAAGACAAAAAGTCCCTATAAACTACTTTTTAGCAGTTTATCTAACGGGTTCTTTACATTAAAGATCTTATAGCGATTTAATAGTTACATTTTTACAATTAAAGATATAAAATTAAATTATTTTTTTACAGAAATATACTTAGATACATTTTTACAATTATAGATATAAAATAAAATTTATTTTTTTTCAGAAATGTACTTAGATAAAAGAAAAATTATGAAAACATGAATAACAATTTTAAAGTCTTTAGAATAAATAATATGTTATTGTAAGCTAATACAAATTAATTCTTTCCGTAAGCCAAGTCTTCAGTAAGTTCACCAATTGTTTGTATTGGGCACAGTTTTTAATTTCAGCTGGAAGCATATTTAAACAATTGATAAAATAATTATTATACAAACAAAAATATAAAACCTACGAACCAATGGGTATATAGGATTAACCATTTAGTTTAAACCTCCTCCAACAAATGTGGTTAGTAATGGTTTTTCTAATTGTCTCAACTGGCGTCAGTTAAGCAGAACCCCAGAAGTGGGTTTTTCGTCGTTCGTGCCTAATGCACGAAAGGTTATGGAAAAAGATATGAAGGGTCGGCAGGGTTCTGGGGGCAATGTGTCCAGGAGTGATAGACGTATGAATCCATCCCTCCCACTGCCGTGAAAAGCAGTGGGTCGAGAGAGTCCGGCTGGACGAGCTAAACCTAGCAAACCACTTGGGATGATCTGTGGCAGGGGTGTTGGTTATCAAATAAATGATTCCCGGGGCGGCTGTACCCATAACCGCCCGAGGGGGGGAGGGTCGACGGTGTGGGGGTAGGGGTGTGGGAATGAGGAGGTTGGTGGATAGAGGGGGGTGGGGGGGGGGAAAGAGGGGGATGCGGAGGGAAAGGGGGCGAGGAAGGGGAAAAGGGGAACTCGGAAGGCTGCGGAGGGGAGGGGTAGGAGGGGAACTAGGGAGCGGGGAGGGGAACTAAAAGCCGCCCGCAGGGCCTAGCAGCAAAAACGTGCGGAGCGGGTTTCTAACTGCCAGTAATATAATAAAAATGGATTTATTTTGAACTTTTTCCGTTATTTGAAAAATGTGGAATAAGATTAGTGGCTCCTTATCTACTTTTGTCGGTTAAAAGGAACTTTCAAAGCTGCACTGCTCATGATTTAAATAATACATACAGAAAATAGTTTCGATGACCTAGTTGAACTTCCTAAGAAATCTTTAAAATTCCAAGAAAATTTCAAAACCCATTACCCGAAAGGTCCAATTTTTTTTCTGTGTATTAAATATATCTATCTATGTATCTTCTTCTTCTTCTATCTTCTGTATTCTATGTATATAAATAAATATTTAAAAATATATAAATAAAAATGAATGGCCGAAATGTATGTACGCGCATAACTTTCGAACGACTGCACTAAATTGGATAATTATTTTCTTTTGTCTTTGTTATTGTCAGAACAAGGTTCGTATAAATCTACTAGTCAGCTCTGGTATTATGAAATTTGTATAAAAAAATTGCAATAGGTGGCACGCGAGCGGTTTGAAAACTGAATGTACCAGGGCTGGATGTTTGGAATGCGGGAGGGACCCAGGAGGTTGGAGGGGCGGGACCCAGGAGGTTGGAGGGGAACAGGGGGGAGGGGAAGTCGGGTGGGGGGTTCACGGGACGGGAAAGGGGGGAGTGGACTGGGGAATGGGAAGGTGGAGGGACGGAGTGGAACTCAAGAGGAGAAGAGGACGCGGGAGAGGAAGGGAGGTGGAAGGGGAACGGTGCGAATGGGAAAGGATACGAAGGGAGAAACAATTTCTTTATTTAATGGCATCATTTTCCACTCCACAAATATTCTCATAATAGAATCCCGTTTGACTTCAGGATCGAGCTTAGAGGAACATTAGAGAAAGACAGTGGCTCCCATAATCTCTGACCCGGACTAATAAGAGCTCAATTAAAGATTTTTTCTTGTTTTTTATGAAGACTTATTATCTAATGATGCCTACTATTTTTTTTATTTTTATTTTTTTTTATCTTTACTCTATTTTATAAATACCTATGTTTTTAATGTACTTATGTACATAATCTCTATATAGGATGTGTGGGATTGCACTCACCTCCCCAAATTCCAAGACATTTTTACGCACCAGATTTAAATGTCCGGGTTATATTTTCCCCACTGGAAAAACTAAACCCTTTCACACACTTCCTCAAATGATCATCTTGTCAATCCACGCTATGCAATTGCACTATATAAGTATTATAAATACAAAACAACACAACAACAATATGTCAACCGACCAAATGGGAAAATAATTCACCGACTCCAGATATTTTCATATCAGAGGGTTCGGCTCTGTGGAACTCCTAATTGGACCTATAAATCCTACTGATCCCTCAATATAAATATTTAAAAAATCTTTTGTAATTCTACATGTATTTAAAATGACTGATTTTTGCATTTTTATATATAAATTCTTTGACAAATCTAATACGCCTAAATTTTGAATGAGAGACCTAGGTATGATGCCAGTAGCCGAAATAACAAATGGTAATATTTTTATAGTCTGAGATTTCTTTTAAAGAGATTTTCTTTTCTCTTAGAATCTCCAAATTATTTTAATCTCATTTCCTAAATCTGTATATTTTATTATTTTTTCAGAAACAGATTTTTGAACATAACAGGAATTCGGAATAGCTACATCAATGATATAAGTTATTTTTTAAATTTTGTCATGTAAAACTACATCAGGGGTCCTAGCATGGTCGATCGATATAGGTTTTATCGAAAATGTCGGTAACTTGCCATCGCTCCCGAGCACAACTGCAGGCCGCTATCGAACAAACAATAATTCACAATGACTAGGGGTTCGTAATATATTTGACGTAAACTGTTGTTTATTCGTTAGCGGCCTGCAGTAGTGCTCGGAAGCGATGGCAAGTTACCGACATTTTCGATAAAAACTATATCGATCGACCATGCCAGGCCAGGTCTATTATATTATGACTAATTGTTCTGTCCGTTAGTATAGTTTTATCAAATTATTTATTAAAATTATTGTTTTTGCAGCAACGCTTGCCGGGAACCAGCTAGTAGATAAGAAAATTAGAAATAGCGGTTTTCAACTTCAGATTTCTTCCACAATATTTTTAATAACGAAATTCCATCCAAATAATTTTCCAAATTACTGCTTGTAAAAATTTCAGAAAATATTTCACTTGATTTAGCTTTAAGATATTTGTGTTTTTTGTCAATACGACGACTTCGTGTTGAGATGTTACATTCCTCGGCTGCAAACCGGAGGGCGCGGGTTCAAATCACGACGATTGATTTATTCGATAAATGTGTTATACAGGCGAGCAACATACTATATAGGCCAATAGTGTATTTTATGTTCCAGAGCAGTGGTTCTTAACCTGGGTTTGATCGAACCCCAGGCGTTCGTTGAGTCAATCTCGCGGGTTCGGCGGAGGTCAAGATACACCCCCGACTAGTATGATTCTGTGAATGAGTGGTGGTGAGAAGGGATCGGTGAATGCGGATAGGAAACTGGTGGAGGTCAGAACCTCTAACAAGGTTAAAAACCACTATTCTAGGGTGTTAAATATCGCCCCGGTGAACGAACACCGTTCAGAAATGAAACGTTACTTGAAATGGCTTTAGCTGTGTTGTGTGATCAGTATTTCTTCAATTTCTTCTTCCTCACCTCCTTCTTCTCCCAACTGCCTTCCGCTTCAAAAATACCTTTATTAGGGACGCTACAATCTCACTGGCTCCAATCCAAAAAAAATCCAATTTCCGAATTGCATCAATCATAGAATCATAAATGTAACTTGAAACTGTTAGATCGGAAGGAAAGATGAAATAAAACTATTCCCCGTTTAATCACCGGAGACCAAATGTGGCCCAGTTCACTTAGGTCTCTTGTTAATTTTGTTTGTATCTCCTTTACTATCATGGTAAAAAATATGATCTAAACTGTTAAAAAGAGAAAACTCCACGTTTTATATCAACACCTAGAATTTAACCATAGAAAAAAATTATGTGCACCTCTATGAAACAAGTGTAACCGGTAGCATTTTGAGAAAATTGTATGAAATTTTAGGAATTTGTAATTCAAAATATTTTTTGTTAAACAACATACATTTGCCTAATAAATTATCTACGTGTGTTATTCTTTTTTTTCGTTACCAGTAATTATGGATAGAGAAAACGTAAGTAATGTAAAGTTACCGTTTCAATATTTAAAAAATTATATTTTTACTAGCTGACCCGGAACGCGTTGCTATTGGTAACGAAACACAACACCATCTACTGGATGGTTATCCAACCTAGATAACCAAGTGTTGTGTCGATAAATTAACTTATATAACTTACAAATAATTAAAAAGCATTGTCCTTATAACTAAGATTTAATTCGCAATAATAAATATTTTGGTCAATAATCGAGATAAACTCTATCTTATCTTTTATTTGGACCAAATTACACACAGTAAACAAAATTTCATCAAAATCGGTTAAGTAGGTTCGAAGTTTATCTCGAACAAACATCGTGATGCGAGATTTTTATGTATTTAAAAAAAAAAAAAAATTGTTTTTAAAAGAAAGACAAACATTCCCGGGTTACGAATAACCCAACAATGTTTGAAAATCTCGTACTACCACCACAGAAAGCCGAAAATTTTGCTTGTGTTGTGATGGAGAACTTAGCCAGCCGAGGAATCGAACACGCGACGCCCGGGTGGGACGCAAGCGTTATGCCCACTCAACCACTGACCGGTCGAATATATAAAGATTTCTAATAATGACATTTGAAAACTCATTTTATTACACATCTGCCCTGATGATGGACACTGTAACGCTGTCCGAAACGTGGGCTAAAGAAGGAGGTAGCGAAACACGGCATAACTCCCCAAAAACAAATAACGAAAAAAAAATCTTTTTATCACCTTTTAAAAACAGAAGTTCTTTGTTATCGGATATGTACAGAAATATTCCATTATTTTGGATTTTATTACAAAGTGAAAATATTTTGACCTTCTTACAAAGTACGTCCGATTCCTGAGTGTAAAACTACAAAATTTAATTAAATTTTTTAATACCTACTACTTAACACAAGCATCAACAGAAAGATAATAATAAAAGCTATAATCGTAAATTAAAGAGGCTTTCTTCGGATGACCATTTATCTCGGAACACAATTGTGATAGAATAAGGCTTTGTTCTGTGTGTGGCGGAAATTGTAAAGTAGATCAGTAGATAAAAAATGAGTTTTTCTTATATTTGTGCTGGTGCCTTGCAGAAAGACAATGTGATTTAGAAAGACAAAATGAATTTATAAAATTGGGGTCAAACAAACATAGCTAGGGTTTTTATTACAAACGAATGATGTAAACAATAAACTGCGAGAAACACGACGCGATAAGAAAAGCATTTATAATTTGCATAAAGTACCTTTGCACGACGAACTATATTTAATGGTAAGAGATAATATGGAAAATTAATTCATAGTTGTTTGTAGATATGCAAATTTGGAAACAAATATTTAGAGAAGATTGGTATGAAGTCAAGGAATATGGCAGAACGTTAAACTCCTTGATTCTAAGTTTCAACCCTTAAAAATTCGGTATTTTGTCAGTAGGTAAAAATACTTTCGCAATAAAAATTTGCAATAAAATCCAAATAATGAAATATTTGTGAACGTATCAGAAAACTAAATACTGTTTCCGAAAGTTCATGAAATACGCTTTCTTATTATTAGAAATAACCATGTTATTTAAAAAAAATATAATAATTTTAAATACAAACTTTAAAAAGTTTTAAAAATGGCTCCATGTTACGTTTTTTCTAACTAAAATTACTGATAACGAAAATAAAACAGGCCTTTTTTATTAGACAAATAAATTTTAAACGTTTTTGTCATCTCACTTTTTTGTCGTTGCATGTAAAAATAATTCTTAAAAAATTCACAATGTTTAATTTCTTCTTAAATTTCGTTCGGAAATTTTGGTTTCATAAAGCTGTACGTTTGAATTATTTTGTGGTTATTTTTTAGATTTGAATATAAAGCGTGTTGTTTTCTTTTTCCAGTACCGTTTAGTTCACACTTCTCACTATAATAGTATTTCTATGAGACCTACGTCAGCTGAGACAATTATTGTCTGCTGCGATTACTGTTTAAAATTAAAATAAAGTACTGAACATATGTTTTTATCCATTTCTCAGAATATTTGAAAAAAAGCTTATACCAATAATTGAGCCTGCGCGGGGTCTCGAAGCATTTGCCATCACAGCCACTGACCATTAAAAAAAAACATGTGTGCAGTTCACAAGCTGTAGGAATGAAACCTTCAGAAAACTAAAGTAGACAAGAGAGGGGAGGCTACAAAGCACCGCACAAAGAGGAGACAGATTATTCTACCTCATTCTCTCGCAGGCTAAATCCTATATGTATTTGTTTGTGTTAAACTCTTATTTTGTGTTCATCTCTTCTGTATGTATGTGTTTGTCTATTTTTAGTGTCGTTTTTCGTTTTATGTAGTTTCAAATCACTACGGTGCTAAAGAAGTTTTCACCTAATTTTTACGTTTTCCAGTGGAAGAAAATCTCATTATCGCTTTGTTGAGAGGTCATAATTTAGAATCGAAACATTATTCGTGAAATGTAACGGATGCGCGGCCTTTTTCATACACAACTTAATTTTGGATTTGATGCCAAAGTACCCAAACAAACCCAATCTTTAGCGAAACGTGATCGGCTGACATTTGATAATTCATAATGATAAGTGGTGTGTTGCAAATATGGTTTTTTTTTTTAATTATTAAATCGTAAAAACTTAGTAAATCTATTTACATTGTTATCTATTAGGTACAATAAAGTAGGTTCTAGAATTATCTATTGTGAGTAGCAATACTTTATTGAGTTGATTTTTTTTCTCTTATTACCGCAGAAGAGTCTGAACGACTCTCTGCTACCCGGAGTCTATGGTATCCTCAATTGGAGTATGCTGCAAGGCTGAAGGGTGTGGAAGGGAAAAGAGACGGGGAGAGGAAGGCAGGGAAGTACCTGGCTATTCAGATCTAGTCACCAAACACGAAAAAAGCTAATTCATCAATGTTTCATTTCTGAAAGGTATTCTTTTGCCAGGACGATACTGAGATTATCTTCGACTCTTTTGTCGCATGGTTTTCTTGAGATTAGATTGATATTCTTGTGCGCCTCTCTCTCAAGGCTTTTTTTCAAGATTAGAGAAACGGAAACAGCATGACAAATATTTTTGGCTATGTCTGAGGTGATAGCCATCAACGTCAACAGTCAACTGCACTGATGAGGGAAAATGCGAAGCGGTCCGAAACGTTGGGTCAAGGATGAAGGAGAAAACGAACCCCAGATTCTAAACTACGATTTTGTTGAAAGAAAGTTTGAAAACCACAACTTTTGCCGTACAGAATCTACGAGTATATTACAATTAACCTTTTGCGGATATATATTTTACCTAATATCATTTTGCGGTTGTAACCTTATCCGGAATGCGTCCAGTAAAAATCAAATATGTTTCCTGTACTCAATAATTCAGCGCTAAAGTGTTGTAAATATTTTTAGAATGAAAGAAAGACGGCAAATAATAGAACTGCTCAACCATCGTAGTTTTCCCCTAGGATTGGAACTGAACGATAAAATATATTTATGGCCTTGTTTTAGTTCCTTTCTGACCTTTTACACATTCGTACGTGTTGTACTCTTTATTGGCACGATTTATGACTAAAAGAACGTTTGATTTGTACCTATATAAACAACACGTAATCCGGAAATGTATATATAAAGCATTCCAAGATATTAAATAGTTGTTTAACATAAAAATAAAAATTAAAAATATAAATGTTAAGTAAATCATTTACTAAACACACACGAGTATAGTTATATTATTATGTTTTTGACGGCCTCCGTTGCCGAGGGGCAAGGCTCTTGACTAGCGATCCGGAGATCGCTGGTTCAAATCTCGGCATGCTCAATTAAATTTAATTGGATTGGTTTGAGTTTTCACAATTTCATCATTTAAAATAATATAAGGTTTATTTCCAGCATGTTCCAAGGTGGGAGATACTCTCAGTATCGCCCTGGTGGAAGACCACTATTCAGAATTTAATCGTTGTTTAAAATGGCTTTAGCCGTATTTGGTGACTAGATCTGCTAGATTGTCAGGTACTTCCTCACCTTCGTCTAACCTTAAGCCTCATAACATACCCAAATTGGGGAAGTCATAGTCTCACTTGCTCCAGGCTGTAGGGAGCAGGTGGGACTGTGCCTTTTTACATAAATATTAACATTTTTATGGGGTTCGTCTTTGATTATTTTAATTTTTTTATTTATATTTTCAGTGGTTTTTTTTTAAACAAACATCGAAAAACTTTTAATTTGCTATTTACAATTTTGATTCATTCTGGCATTGATTTTTTTTAAATTACTTACTCCTAGGATTATTTATTACATTTTAGAATTAGGAGAATAATAATAATTATTCGTCTAAGATTTGGACTATTTTTAAATGGTGCATTTTTGTTCAGAACATTATTTTTGTATATATGCACTGTTGCAACGCTTTCTGCGTTCTGACTTTAAATTCTGCAAATAGAAGTTCAGACGAATTTGTACGAATATATGATTTATTTAGAATCGTTTATATTATAATTTTTTTTTATAGTTCCACCCCATCCCATTACGCCATATTGTGATTTTGTTTGGCAGAAGGCAAATTACCCATTTATTCATCGATAATTTTCACTTTAAAGTGCGTATGTACTTTTTGCTTTTGGTACCAAGTTGTATGGGACACGTTGGCTAATATCTGGACAATCTTTACCCTATAGACTTCTCTCCGGGAATCCATCACCTCACGATCCGGATGCCATGAAGTACATTTTTTTTTATTTGTTGACGTCACCGTTCTAGTTCTAGTTAAGAGTGTCTTTTTCGCTTTAAAATAAAATTCGTGAGAAGGAAGAGGACGAGCATCGATGATGTCCGTACGGGCTTTCGCTGGGATTGGTTTTGGGTAATTTTCGCATTTCCTGCAATATTAAAAAAAAAATACAAACATTTGAAGCCGGTAGATGTCGTCAAAAAGTTATTCAAAAATGTTCGAAAGATGTGAAATTTTACCTTTTGCCAGAAGAGAAACAATTCTTTTGCATTATTACAAGAATAAAACTTTTTTGTTTACTTAAACAATAATTCAACGCCTTTACGCAAAAGGGTGAATCACCCTTATAATTACATAATTTCGAATATATATAAATCTTATACAATTACGTAAGTACGCATTCAAATAAATGTTTTTTATACATTTTTGGTTGAAGGTATCACGGTGAAAGACAACCATTCAAAATCGGAACAAATGGTTTTTGCCATATTAGGTAACCAGATCTGTACAGCCGGGTACTCCCTCACTTACTTCTTCCGTATTTCTTTCCCCGCTCTACAACTTTCAGCCCTAAAAATCCCTGACCTTTGGGAACAGTTCGACATCTCGTGTGGTATTCACAGTGAAATACATATTTTTGCAACAGTGCCAATATTTTCGTTATTTGTTTTTGGGGTGTTATGCCGTATTGCGCTACCTCCTTCTTTAGCCAACGTTTTGGAAAGCGTTGCAGTGTCCATTTTCAGGGAAGATCCGGCAGTTCCGGTAGATGTGTATGATGTAGATGATCCCTGATGATGGACTCTGCAACGCTGTCCGAAACGTTGGCTAAAGAAGGAGGTAGCGCAACACGGCATAACACCCCAAATACAAATAACGAACATACTTATGGCCGTGAAAATCTTAAAACGTATCAGTGCCAATATTATTCAAGAGCACAAATTGCTCTTCACGTCTACCCGACTAAGAAAAAATGTACTTAAACTACCACGCTAATTAAAATTTATCACAAATAAAACTTTTTCAATACGGTAGAGATATTGAGAACAAAGACACTCTACACTCTACACTATACATGAATGCGTTTATTTACATTAAGTTCTTACCTCCGTCTTCAGTGTACAAATTACGTTGTATTCAAATGTAAAAAATGTTATTGAGTTCGTTGGGGAATAATTTAGAACTCAGCGCTTCTTGTAGCAATAAAAAGGTTTAATTATATTGTTGTGGACTGGAGATAAAATGGGTATGTGGAGTACAGACCGTTACTTCTACTTTCATTTGGGTTTACCAGGCGTTCGGAGTAACTTAATTAAAAGGGTACTTTGGAAACACTTCCACCTTAAAAGTTCTCACATACTTCTGTGCGTTCTTGCTCGCGTGTTATGTTCTCTTCACAGTGAGTGCTCTGAATTGTTCTGTTACCTGTTTTTTTATTATTTTTTCCTATTCTTGGACATGGTACATTATTAATCGTCATTCATATCTGCTTCCATCTTCCTGGAGGTCTAGCACGGTCGATCGATAAAACTAAATATCAATCTTCAATGATTTACGGCATTTAAGCCTTTACGAAATGCTCAAAAGCACATCATTAAAATTATATATAGTAGAAATAAAACATTCCCGACCGAGTCAAAGAGGCAAAAATATTCAATATCCGTAAATTATTTATATTGCAAACTATGAAATATGGATTAAAAAACAAAAATTGTTTTGTAAAAAAGGAAAATAGAATTAGCGAAAGGACTAATAATGTTTTTTTTGTTATTAGTTTTTGGGATATTATACCTCCTTCTTTAGCCAACGTTTCGGACAGCGTTACAGTGTCCATCATCAGGGCAGATGTGTAATAGTTAGGGGTGATGTTTGTACTAATCTACTTAGGAGCGATACCGTGTCGCCAGCTCCACTACTCTACGAGCTGGCGGTACAATATACTTCAACATGTTTTTTTGCGTTTAGCCTTGATGTTGCCGTCAATTACCGGATACCAAGAACTATTGAGCTTAGCTCCGTCGTCTCTATTAATATTTATAGGATTTTTGTGAATTTCAATTGACTCCGGAATCAGGCGTGCTCTATGAGTTTTGGGTCTTCCCAGGACCTCAGGGACAAATCCAAAGTAATGGCCGGTTTCGATTAAGTGCTCGGCGATTGCCGATTTGTCAGGGTGGCCCAAGTTTACAGGCACGAAAGTGTTCTGATATCCTTTTGGAGATCGTATCTGACTTATAATGTGTTCAAGTTCCCCAAATCAAAACCAAATTTATGCAAACAAATGGCAGTTTTATTGGTTCTCGTACATTTTATATTCTACCAAAATACATTCAAATGACAGATAAAATATCACTTTACATAAAATAATTAATATTATGGCTTAATAATGCAGATGTTGAAACACTTTTTTTATAAACTGTATTATGGAAACCTTCATGCTTCACTTTTTAGCACAATTCTACTGTAACTTAAAGACTAACTTTATTTATCTTCTCAATGTGTCACTTTGTTACCTATATTTTTTAAACTTTCACTTTCAAATTTACATTTTTTACTTGTACCACTAACTTATTGGTGTAATTTAGCACTTTAGTGTATACGTATTACCCACGCACAGGCAGCGCCTTAGTGGGTAGTGTCTTATATATATTTTTGACTTTTTTACATTATTTGTATCTTGTGTTATGTTAAATATACTTAGAAAATATGTAAAAAATTACTTTTGAAATGTATCAAGATATAATGGGAAAAAATAAAGGAAAAAGACATACGATATTGACCAAATCCGTCATCCATGGCCAGAAATCAATATTTGCGATCATGGTTTACAATAAATTGGTAAGAAATATTCCGACCGAGGATTGATGAATTTAAGCCCGGTTTTCAAAGTATCAGATAAGTTTCAGTTAACTGTCGTTCGTTATGCAAAATTACTAGCTTATTAATGAACGAAGTTCAATTAACGAAGCCTTTAGATTTGAAAGAAGTCGTATATGCGATTCATGGACTTAAATGATTCAATTAAGATGCGGCAAATTTATTTCGTTCGATCTTTGAAGAACTAAAGTGTTTAAAGTATAACAAAAGAGTGATTAACTCCCATTTATTGTCAAAAAGTAAATACGGACTGCATATTTATGTAAGCATTTCAATTCAACGTTGCCAAATCTTACTAATATTATAAACGCAAAAGTTTGTATGGATGTATGTGTGTGTGTTTGTTACTCTTTCAAGCAAAAAGTACTGAATGGATTTTAATAAAACTTCACAATAATATAGCTCATACATCAGAATAAAAATTAGGCTATATATAATGGTGAGCTCTGGCATTATGAAATTTGATAAAAAATGCTGTAGGTGGCGCGCGAGCTGTTTGAAAACTGATTGTATCTGGACTGAATATATGGAATGCGGCAGGGGGGAGGGGAACTCGGGTAGTGGGTTCATGAGAGGGGGGTGGAAACGGGGGGAGTTGAGTGGGGAGAGGGAAGGTGGAGGAATCGGAGTGGGAACGCGAGAGGGGAAGGGGACGCGGAAGAGTAAGGGGAGGCGGAAGGAGAACGGGACGAATGGGAAAAGACACTCGGGGAGAAACAATTTCTTTTTTAAATGGCATAGCAACGCATGCCGGGAACCAGCTAGTTATAAATATTTTTACGTAATTGATAAGCTTTTGACGTCCTGTGTTCGTAGACCGGTCCGTCAGTCCATTATCATCTATTATTATTATATCGATATCGGTTCAGCTGTCAAAGCTGAAACCATGCTAGGGAAATCGACATAAAATCTTTGGAAGTTACGCCTGTCGATCCGATATTGTAAAGTTATCGATATCACCGCGCTACACCTCCACGTATCTTTTTGGCTTCTGTTCTGCAGGTCAGGGGGATTTTATGATTTCATTATTTTACATAAATCTTAAAAAAGACCCGTATTGTAGGAGCGAGGAAACATCAAACAATATAAGCAGTTTTTAGTTTGGGAGGCGGTTACAGGTATCGCCACCCGGGAACCACTTATTGGATAACCAACACCCCTGCCGTAGGTCACCCCAATCGGTTGGCTACGTTCGGTGACTTAGCAGGAGTGCCCGGATTAATGGGGTGAGGTTTGTCTAGATCTTGGCGGCCAATGCGTTAGCCCAGCTACTGCATGGCGGGCCGTGTCGAGAGAGATTTGTTGAGGTAAACCTAACCTAGACGGATTGGATGGATTCGACGACATACGTCCGTCACTCCTAGACTCATTGACCCCCAGATTCCTACCCACCCCTTATACCCTTTTCGTTCCCATAACTCCTCTTTCCTTTACCTAAAAATACCCTCCACACAGCGTCTTCAAAAATTAGCTAGGCCCTGAGAGAAATTATTTTCCTGCTGAGCTAATGTAAAAAAAAGTATGATGGCGTTCTTTGCCTTTTTTCGACTTCATAACAAATGTGTAAACCGTGAACGGGTAATCTGACATGCCTTGCCTAACCTTCCATTTATTCCATATAACCAAGTAAAAACTAAACAACAACAAAAAATAGAATTTTCAAACAAACGAACCGATAACAACACTCGCAGTGAGGAAGAGTTCCACCGTATAATTTCCACCCATCCACGCCGAGCGTTCTACAAATAGTTGTAGTTGTAGATTTTTATGGCAAATTGGACATCTGACCCGACCAACAGGGCTGGACTGGTCTTTAAAATGCTAAGTTTTTTATTATATTTTTTTGAACGGCTGGTTCTCTGTTCTGCATACCCTATCACCATGGACAATTTCTGAGACACTAAACTTGCTTTAGATAGTGAAACTGTTTCATAAAGCTGATGGGTTTCATTCGTATTTGTATTCCGATCGGCTAATAAGATTGGAAAAATCCAGATTTTGGAATTCCGCACATTAAGGTTTCCTACCTACACGGTAGACAGTAGACAGGAGTCAAGTACCGCATTATTGCCAGTCCGTTGCTAACAACCATCGTATCATGACAATTTCGCTCTACGTTGAAGTGTTATTGATCTTATCGAAACATAAAGTATAAACCCTATCGTATTTTATCGTATGCTTTGTGCAAACTTCTTATGTGAATCGACTCGTGACTCAGATTTCTATCGTGGATTATAAAATAACCTAAAACATTATCGCGCGCTTATGGATATATCTGTAATTTTAACAAGTGTCTACGTCCCCGAATAGAAACCAAGCCAGAAGACACAAAAACTGTGAGTACCACTTAATTGTGAATTACCGTATGTTGTTTGGTGGTCGGGCACAGCTCGTATCGAAATCCATAAGCGTTTTAAATAGCAAAGAGTGGCCGCAAGGTTATTCTGACCTCCGTGCATTGTCACGAAACAGAAACAGTGCAGCGTACTAGCTTTTAGTGTTTAGAGGTCGACACCTAATTTTTATTTTTATTTTGATGTAAATGTATTACATAATAAAAGAATAAATTTTATTAACGATAGTAAAAATACTTTTTAAATCACCAAAAATGACAAAGTAAAACGTGTGCAATGGTGTCTAGTGATACCACACGAGACACGATTCAGTAAAATTCTTAATTCGAATGGTAGTGCTGCACCACTGCCGTGTATGAACTATGATATCACAAGCCGGCCGGATTTTCAGCCGGCTGCATTTATCAACATTTTGACAGCTTTTTCCGGTACAATTTGGTATTTTTCAAATATTCATAAAGTTCTGCTCTCGTGATACCTACATGTCGATCGTACAGTTGATTAGTATAGTTCTCCGAAAATTTAGTTTTGAGAAAACGAGGAAAGCAAAATTCGAATGCTCACCATAAATCAAATCTCATTAATACACTATCTGACCCGGCAAACGTTGTTCTGCCATATAAATTATTTCTAGTGAATATTTTGGTCGTTAAATAGAAAATAACGGATGTATTGTAAGTGTGTGGGGATGGGATCGATGACAGAAAGAGGAATGGAGCGCTAGATGATAACCGCCGATAAAAAAAACACCAACTAAAGTAGGAAAATGAAATTAACAAAATTAATATGAATGTCGAAGAGCAATTGAGTGTACGATATTTTTTGTCAGTCCATCTTTAGCCAACACAAATAAGGTCGATGATTTGCCCACGCGATAACATGATGCTGAATGAAATTTAAAAATGACGCGACGCTTCTCATGATATCTTGCGCATCGGTGGATGAAAGTTCGATGAGGCGGACATAGCGCCATCTGTTATTCAACAACACAAATAATTTCGTTTTGTTTGAAATACGAAAGGCGGTTAAATTTGGTCATACAAAAATACTAAAATCGCAATTAAAAAATAGGAGGGTAGGGGTAGGAGGGTTAAAATTTGGGATTATAGGTATTTGCCAAATAAAAAAAATAATTAATAAAAAACAAATTATGACTTTGTTTTTTAACCACGATTTATTTAATTTTTATAATACCGACCGGTTTCGATTTGAAAGATGCTTAAGTAAAGCGAAACTGGTCGGTATTATAAAAATAAATAAATCGTGGCTAAAAAATAAAGTTTTTGTTTTATTTCTATAAATAAAAAATTCTAAAATATAAAAAAAAAATTTAAAGATTTGTTAATTTTTTTTTCTGGATAGGGACACCTTTATCACCCAGCGGCATGAAATATACGTTAAAAACTATTCTCATACCTACCAAATATACATAAAAAATAACATAAAAATCAGTCAAGCCGTTTCGGAGGAGCGCGACCACAAACACCGTGACACGAGATTTTTTATGTATTCGTGTAAGAAGGAGATGTTTAGGTGTCTAACATAATTACAGATGCTATAAAATAACATCGGAAGGCGTAGTGGTCCGGTATATTGGCATGATTTGAAAATAACCCTATGGCTATAGTGACCCAGAATTCTTTTTTTGTTTAATTCACTACAAGTTTTTCAGCATTATAATTGGTTTTGTGGTGTTGATGAGTTATCTGAGTATTTTATCAGATAGAGGGCATTCTTTCTTCATGTAACTGCACACTCAACTAAAAGTTTCGATTTTTTGGTTATGCCTGATTAATCAACTGGACAATCTATTTATAAAATTTTATTGTAGGAGACAATTTCATAGTTATTTCTCCGATTCTACATTTGGAAAGTATAAAAGTAGTACAAAACATGGGAGAGTAACCTAACAACGTTTTTTTTTTGCCTAAGGCTGAAATTCCAGGGAGGTGATTGTCATTCCAGCACGATAAAAAGACATTGCTCCTATTACATTTATTATAGGAAATTAGTTGTTCGTGAAAAACACCCTGCTTTAAAGTATTTGCAATATCGCTGAACTGATGTCTGTTAGTCCACCCCTATGACAACCCTCAAACAGCGAAACGCATTTCACACATTCAGACAATGGCGCTCAGCTTTCGTGTTATGGTCGACGAATTTTGAATCACAAAACAACGATAGGAACAACACTTTGAATCACAAAACAACGATAGGCACAACACTTTGAATCACAAAACAACCAATTTACCTGTGCCAGAAAATGCGGGTGTGAAAAAATCTCCCATGACAAGCGATTCCCCGAGTTGTCAAAGGATCAGTCTTGTCGTGATACAAAAGCAAAAATAAAGTGTATATAGCTACATTCAAAAGTAAAAAATAAAAAGATTCAAAAATTGAACAGCGAGCCACATATTATTTTGTATGAAAGGAAGATGGCTATGTTCAAATACGGGATGCTGTGAAAATATTTTATCTGCTTTTTTTTAACGCGCTACGATACAAATATTTTTTATGAACTCAAATTTGCTTTGAATTTAAGAGAGATTTTCAAATTTGTAACTAATTGTTTCAAGAATTCAGACAACCGATAAATAAATACTTGTAGTATTTTTTTTTAAGAAAATTTATTTTACTATTCCGTGATTTTTTACCGTTCTACGTTGGTAAATAAATAAATAAAAAACTACGTAGAAATAAAATATATGACTCTATGGAAGATCTACAGTCTCTAGTATCTAGGATGAACGAAGTATGTATGAAGAATGAGTTAATGATGAATGTAAGTAAATCTAAAGTCATGGTGTTTGAAAGAGAGAGTACGAAAACAGTGTGCGACATAGTTGTGAATGGTGAATACTTGGAGCAGGTGGATGAGTTTGTTTATCTGGGTAGTATGTTTACGAGAGATGGGAAGGTTGATAGAGATATTGAAAGAAGGGTAAATGTCGGTAACTCTATTAATGGAGGACTGAATGCCGTTGGCGCTAATAAAAAACTGTCAAAAAAAGCGAAGCTAGCAGTCCACAATGGAGTCCTGGTACCTACCCTGATGTATGGCAGTGAGGCATGGAACTGGCAGAGGAAGGATGAAAGTAAACTAAATGCTGTTGAAATGAGATCCCTGAGACGCATGTGTGGTAAAACCATGTATGATCGTGTTAGAAATGTGGATATCCGCAAAGAATGTAAGGCTGATGTAAGTATAATGAGCAAAATTAAAAAACGGACCCTCAGATGGTTTGGGCACGTAGAGCGAATGAGCGAAGAAAGTAGTGTAAAAAGAATATATGATGCAAATGTGAATGGTAGAAGAAGTCGGGGACGCCCGAGGAAGACATGGCACGATCAAGTGAATCAGATACTTGAGACGGGCCATGTCAAAAGTCAGAATAATAGAAGAGTATGTATGAGACGATGTATGAATGTGAGTGAGGCAAAGAGTGTGTGCCAAGACCGAGTTGTTTGGCGGTCCGTCCTCTCTGCCTACCCCTGCGGGGAAACGGCGTGATGGTTAGTTAGTTAGTTAGTTAGAGTTTTTCGGACTTACCGCTAAAAATTGGTCCAGGCCATGGTGAGGGGGGGGGGGGGGATTTATAAGTTAAAGGGGGATGAATCATATTATTTTTCTCATAAACCTGATCAAATTTTGAACGGAAAACTTTCAATATTAAGTACGCCTAAGTAAATAAGTAAAACGTTTGCATTTTAAATCGAATACTTTACGGGAAGCAGTTGTGGTGATGTACATAGTAGATGGTTAAAAAAATAATTGTATAGAAATAATACAGAATTAATATTCAATTTCATGAATTAAGTACGTAGATAAAAATAATTTATTTCAAACGAAAATCGGCATAAAATAAATCATTTTTATTGGGTTTGTGGCGGTGAAGGATTAATGTCCATATATTAAATAATATTTATGGGAATATTCACAGTTTGCTACGGTCCAAAATATTTTCAATGCAGTCGAGTAAATATGGTAAATTAATGTATTTTGAAGAGAGATTACCAAGTATAAACAAAATGATAAGTGGAATGTATTCGATACAAAATATAGCTAACGAACAAAGCAGCATATTCGATACGCGATTACCTCATATTGTCTATTCTTACGCCAATAGCGGACACGGACCTTTTTACAACCGAAGGTTACCAACGACGAGTGTCGCACGAAAAGATACATTCTGTTCCCGATTGCCGTCTATCTAACAGCTCACAAACTTCGTCTTCGCTAACCACTTTCCGACAATTAATATTGTTCAAAATGTAAATAATGGTGTTACATACCCATACATACACAATACACCGTCAATAATCACCCCGTAAAATTGTGACCCCAACGTTATCCCACAATCTTATGCAATAGGGATGTCTCCTGTTCAAAGAATTTGGGATTATAATATCGCTTATAATATTCGACTTGATGTTGTGTATAAGTAGTATTATGTTACAAGTTTTTCATTTTTAAGAAACGTGATTCTGACACGTAATTAAAATAAGAAATAGAAAACTTCGCATGGACCTTTTTTTTTAAATTTTACCACAATAATAGATAAAACATAGTAAAATAATTTAAATATTGATCTTTATTTCAGATTGTTTTTTTTGCATTAGCTCCACGTGGGAGGCCCTGAGAAAAGCAATTTCCCTCGAGGACAATGTCATCTTTGGGGATCCTGTGTGGAGGGCCTTTTTAGGGAAAGAAAAGAAAGGTTGTTCTGGAAAGGAAAATGATATGAGGGGTGGGTAAAAATCTGCAAGTCGAGGAGTTCAGGAGTGACGGACATATGAATGATGAATATGCATGACGCATGAAGCCTTTCGACGTATGAAGACTAAGCAGGATCGCATGCGTGCAAGTGCCGTCGACGGTCGCGTGGCCACCCAAAAAATTACATATTCATACGCCCCGCAACCAAAATTAATTGCCGACCGCTGGTGAAGATGATAATATATTATTGATATTAATTATTATGTTCAGTTCAAAAGTTTTGTGATTCCGGTCTGCGTTTTTTTAACATTTTCTAAGTCTTTACTTACGATGGAAAAAAATTCTGTCTTCGCCGACTGCTGTCAAAAGTTATTGCAAAGTATGTGTTCTGGTAATACATACCGATGTTTTAGTTACATCACATAAATAAATAATAATAAGTGGAATAATGCCATAGTCATGAGTATCCACTTTCCTGGGAAGATGGATAGAAAAAACATTAATGAAAGCATAGAGCACCTGAATTTGACGTGGAGTAATGTACTTTAAATATATATTATTATTTCTGTCATAAACCGTCTGGTTGTTTTCCCCGGTCTAATCTTATCTTAGCTTATCTTTATTCCCGTCTTCTTATCTTATTCGTTTCCTCTTCTGTCTTATTATTTCTATGTTTTTCTTAAGATATTTTGTGATAATTGTTTTTTTCATTGTAACTCCACATGAAGGCCCCGAGGAAAATAATTTTCCTCAGATCCTACGTCGTATTTGAAATTGCTGTGTGTGGGGGTCTTTTTGGGGAGAGGAAGGAGTGAATATGAGTCTTGATGAGACCCATGTTGTATAAAGGAGGAAACGCAGGGGCCGGCAAATCGTTCGACAGCCGATCTGTTGAGATCAAGTTCTCATGTGACAAATGTAAACCGTGTACATACGAATTTATGTATTATGTTGGGCGAGCGTTTGGTGTGTTTCCCGGCTTTGCACCGGTGCCAAATGGATCAATGACGGTAGTTTCTCGGAGTATCTTTCTTTATAATACCGATAGAGCAACGACAGCAAACTTACCTGACGCCTATGCTCTAAAGATTGGAATCCGCCTGTTAAGATATGGGAATCTGTCAAACGGACCGCCCGTATTTTCAGGTTATTTTGGGGCTGCAGACCAGAGGTCACTGCCGAATTCAACAATGGGGCGCACTTGCCATTTGTACAGGGTTTTTTGGGTTTTTTCGTTCTTTTCTAGACCTTTTACACATTGCACTAATTAAATATAAAATTTCTTATAAAATGTAAGCCGGATTGCAATATGTTGACAGAAACTCATTCATATAGTGAAATAAATGCAAAAAACAAATATATTGTAATGACAAACCGAATAAACAAGAACAGTAGCATCGCTATGTTAGGGAAAAATAATCGTGACGTATTGTGCGAGAAAGATTTTAAAATAAAGTGAGCAAACTGCCTACATGCACAAACATGGTGTTATTACGAAAAAAAAAATATATATATATCTTTACATAGATATATTTATATATATATATATATATATATATATTTATCTCCTCACGTACTTTGTTGATTTTGCGCGACGGTACACCAGTTTTTTGTTGATCCGTTTGAGTTTGTTGATCTATCCGGATTTGTGGATCCGTTACCGAAGCTGGGATACATATCCTGATCCATGTGGATCAGCTTTTGTCATCGAGATTTACCTGTAAGCCACGCCTATTTTTCGGTGTGATATACATTTTACACGTTTTTATTTGTTGATCCATATATGTATATATGGATGGTGCCGGTCTGTCGAACTTTTCTGCTCCTTTTAGTAGGTACTTGTAGGTACGTTCTTATTTGCCAAGTTTTGACCGCGAACTGTGCGCAATGCAAATGAGAAGTTCTATGTCGTATTGTTCAGGTCCATTTAGTAACGGTCTGTCGAACTTTTCAGCTCCTTTAGTAGGTACTTGTAGGTACGTTCTTATTTAATTAGTTTTTTTATTGTATTTTTGTTTTGGATTTAATTTGGATTTTGGTTTTTGATTTTGGTTTTGATTTTGATTATGAATTTGATTTTGAATTTGATTTTGATTTCAATTTCAATTTCGATTTGGATTTTATTTTGGTATGATTTTGATTTTGATTTTGATTTTGATTTTGATTGTGATTTTGATTTTGATTTTGGTTTTGGTTTTGGTTTTGATTTTGATTTTGATTTTGATTTTGATTTTTATTGTGATTTTGATTTTGATTTTTATTTTTATTTTGATTTTATTTTGATTTTGATTTTGAGTTTTATTTTGATTTTGATTTTGGTTTTGATTTTTATTTTTATTTTGATTTTGATTTTGACCGCCAACAAAGATGCGCTTCGGTCGTACTTTTCAGCTTATTTTAGTAGGTACCTGTAAGTTCTTTGAAGAAATAATTATCTAAAGAGGATAGACTGCCTAACAATTTCGTCTTGGTACTTAACGCTTGAAAACTGTTTTTATGTGCGACATTCTGTGAGCGGACTAGGTTTAGGGGTTTCTTTTATCGCTACACAGTTGGGCAACTTTGTGAGATGGATTAAGGTAGGGTACAAAGACTCGATTGAAATTAATATAGAATAGAAAAAGCTATTATAGAATAGACTAACCTATTACCTAAGGTGACGTATGACAGAGGTGGTTATCCAATAAATGGTTTCCGGGGCAGCGGTACCCATACCCGCCTCCCAATCTGTAAGTCAAAATTAAATGGTTCGCTAAGTTTGGTGACTTAGCCGGGGTGCCCGGGTTCATGCTTCACCCACGGCATCAGAAGACCAAGACCTAGTTTACGCCTCTAGCGGTGATACCTTCTAGGAATTGATAGGGCTGAACGCTGAACCGCTGAACCTGGGCGGCTGGAAACGTCAGATTCATACATTACGAACATACGAACCTCACTTCTATGGATATTATTGCAGCGGCGGTGCAGCTCGCGTGTTTTGAATTAGGCAAAAAAACTATAAATTAGAAGCATTACATGCACACAATACATACAATACTTTGAGCGACGTTACATATTAATTCTCTACAGAAGTGTTTTAAGTTTTTAAGGGAATAAGAGGGAATTACGATAACGAACCAAGACGTCATACATTCAAGTTCCCAAATGATGTTATATTACGTAATAAATGGGATAAGTCTAATGTTCGGGATTTCATTCCAACTAAATATTCAACGGTAAGTGAAAAGTGCTTATTTTTTTATTGCAAATACAGGATTCAACTTTGAACATAACCTCAATGTAAATGTATATAAAAATCGATTGTAATGTGGTGTTTACACATTTTTATTCATATTATTTTGATTCTAAAATGTGTTTGTCTAATTTAATGTTGTTAGCTCATAACGTTGTCTAATTTAATATATTGAATCATTTTTGACAGTTTTTTGGTGTAATGAAAGACGACACCATGAAAAAATGTAACGTTTCAAAGTGCCTAGATATTTAATAAACGGCTAAATAACACTATTTTGTAGGGGGGTACTGTACAATTGAAATCTATTTTACAGTGCATTGTGAAAATGTACCTGCATTATATAACAAGAACAATTGAATGCATATTGATTGTTGAAAAGAGATTCTGTAACATTGATGATAGATGAAATTCACATAAAGCCATATTTAGATTAGGGAACGTACCCATACTACGTGACCAACTTTTTGCAATTTTTAACCCCCCCCCGGTGACCAAAAACCTAAGCAACCCGTCGCTCATTTGTACCAAGCGTAGTATTTTAAAGACCCCCCCCCCCTAAACAGGTCACGTAGTACGGGTACGTTCCCTTACAGCGGAGGCAGCATTTTGGGATCTGCATTTGGTCGTATACAGATTGACATTGTTTATTGACAGATTGACATTGTGAACTTGAGAATGAACCCCAGGCCTGTACCAGTTCAAATAAGCAACCAAATTTATCTTTTTCTGGATTACATAAAACATTTACTGTGAAAGATTTCCAGCAAGCAGAAGACAGTCTGCCTGTTACATATCTCGTAGGTTATTGTGCCCGAACCGTTTTAAAGAAACTTAAATGTACAACATGCTCCAATTCCATCACTGTTGATAAAATCTTAAACACAAATTGTAGTTACTCTAATAAGGAATATGGATCGAGGTGGTTTATGATGTCCTCACCCTGACATCGTCAATGCCCTCATTCATAACTATGTCACCGTACAAAAGCTTTTATCAACCAAACTAGAAAAACTGTTTTTAGATTACAATAACCAGCGTGAATTAGTATCACAATTAATAATTGACGCTATCAATGATACAGATTTCAATTGTCCCACTGGACATTCATCGAATATTATTTTGCAACATTTAATCAGATCATCTACAAATTCATTGTTAAATAATTATGTTAAAAGAAGAAATGATACTACCAAAAAAATTATGAAAAGTCGCAAAATCTACACACTAAAAAAAAATATTCTTGACTGATTGATATACCCACATACACCATTCCCTCGTGACCATTCAACATTTCAAAACAATATACACATAAAGGCGGGTACAGATTGCTGTAACGTAACATGCAATGTAACATGAAAGGAATATTTCATAAGTGTGGACGCAGCGCGCGCACGAACCGAGCATGTACCTACTCGCAGCTGTTCCCGGCATGCGCGCAGTGAACATAGCTCAGTCTGCCGAGAACAAGTTCTCCATTGTTCGCGCGCGTTCTGCCGTATAGACACAAACAACCAGTCCACACTAACGCTCCGCACTCCGCACACACTGCGCGCCCCTTTGTATTCGGCGGAAGCTTTGTGGATTGCGGCGCGCACGTGTTGAAATGCTCTGTTTGCTCGCGGAGTGTGCGCGGTTCGTGCCCGCTAGGCGTCCACACTATGGAAATTCTGTTACATTGCGGCAATGTGGACGGCAAATTCTTACATTGCGTGTTACGTTACAGCAATCTATACCCGTCTTAATACTTATACTACTTAAGTTGTTATTATTTTCAGGTGCACATTCTACAGCCTCCAGAGACTGCAGCAGACTGGTCTATAATCTCAACTGCCGGCAATCATATCCACCAACTACACAACATTTATATTATACATATTCCAACGCATATCATTATAATCAAATTTCATTATTAAATGTAATCAATTATTAATTTTGTTTATATTTAGTTTATTCTTTAGGGCCAGTTGTTTCGCAGAATTTGAACAATTCATCAAATTTCAAAGTTAATTTTCAAGTTCTGTTGAGGTTCTACTCAAGTTCTATTATTATTTCAGCTATGTGGAACAACTTGCCCATATTGATTAAATAACAGAACTTAAATGGAACTTTCACAGAATTTTTTAAAAATATGAGCAAACAATCCTAAATCTCTTCTACCAGTAAGTGGTGGTAATCAAAATGAGAGTACACAAAAGATAATAAAAGCAACAAATTAAAAATACTTACATTCTTATACTTACAAAATCTTACCATTTGTAGTATGCTGTGAGACTGAAGGGGTTATGGAGAGAGAGGAAATAGGAAAGAAGAATGTTTGTTCCATAATAATTCATAGAGAAGTGTAGTTTTTATACAAGATACATTTAATTAATAATTATAAATGACGTATCATCTAAATTACAAATTTTAACGAACAAACGTCGAATCTCAAATGACTAAATATTAAGTGGGTAAAATAATTACAGATTATAATACCATACATGAGTACAAAACTTAAAGCAGTTTGTGGACTGGTCAAAGTTCAATCTTCCAATCTCTACATATTATAAATTAAAGTCCTCCGCGTCGTCTGTCTGTCTGTTCACGATAAACTTAAAAACTACTGAACGGATTTTCATGCGGTTTTCACCAGTAGATAGAGTGTTTCACGAGTAAGGTTTAATTATATAATTTGTCAAGGATTTGTGTAAATTGGTTGAAACATAACAATAATTGTTAGAAGTGTCAGAAAATGTCAAGCCGCCTGGTAGCTTTCATCGAAAACACTGCCTAATCCCTTTAATTTATAACAAAACAATGCATGGTGGGATATTCCTTTTTTATAGATCTACAAAAAAGTCTGTGTTGGCATATGTCTATCTTTTACGGATAGCTTCCTATACCCATTCTTCTTAAAAAAATGGTCACGTACAATGCGGTAATTGGAAAGTTATTTAGACGGATACAGTATTAATCCTTATTAACTTAAATATGTTAGTTACCTGAAGCATTTCATGCACATTTATAATCTTTCGCATCAATATGATCAATTACGTGCACAAATATGATCAATTACGTATTGATTATCTGTAATAAAGTATAATAATGAAATATATTTATCGTACTGTTCAGGTTGTGGTGCAGTTTGAATTGCATGGTTTAAATCATAAATATTGTCATCACCAAATTCCACTAATAATAATAATAATATGATGATTATTTATTTATTTTATATATTGATTCCAGGATGTGGGGAGGATAGTGCAATCCCACACGTCCCATATAGTTATACATATTTATATATTTACACAGTAAAGAAATATGAATGTTTTTTTTTTTTTTTTTTTTACATTAACTCCACACAGGAGGCCCTGAGGAAAATAATTTCCCTCAGGGCCTATGTCATCTGGGATGCTGTGTGGAGGGTCTTTTTGAGGAGAGGAAGGAATGAACATTGGTCTTGAAGAGACCCATGTTGTAGGAAGGAGGAAACACAGAGGCCGGCAAATCATTCCACAGCCGAGCTGTTGAACATAAGAACGAGTCGAAGAAACGACCCGTTCTCATGTGACTAATGTCAACTGTGTACAAATGTTGGGCACGCGTTTGGCGTGTTTCCCGACTATGCACCGGTGCCGAAGGGATCAATGATGCTAGTTCCTCGGAGCTAAATAGATAATAAAAATAATAGTAATAAAAATTAATAATAAAAGTAAATAGTCAATTATGCAGGGCGTGATCTTGAGTGTGCTCGGGCTCATCGCTCACTCAGGAGTGGAGCTTGGTGCTGGAAGGCTGCGGTCACCAACGTGTTGTCGGAGGCCATTAGCCGCATCCTGGCTCCAGTGACCCGGTGTCTCATCAGACTGGCGAATCCATGGAGTCCTAATTCTGTGAACATTGTTGAAGCGCTGCTATACATTCTGAATCCAAATATGATTCTGCCCGCATCATTATATTGGATCCGGAGACGTTCCATTGAGCTTACTCAGTATTGACACCATGTTTCACACGTATACAGGCTAGTGCAGAATGCATTAAATAATGTTTTTTTTTACATTATTACTGCATCGGAAGAATCTTCGGGCAATCATATTTGACAAAACACTGATAATTCTCCTCTGTCGTTTAATATCACCATCATCCGAGAGGTCTTCAGTGATGATGTGCCCCAAGTATACTAATATGTTTCTTATATCCCAAGACCTGAAAACAACAATATATTAGGAAAGAGTCATTAATTTAGCAGCTTTTCCTCTCCTTATAACCACAGACGATATTTAAATTAACAATAAATAGCATACTTCTCAGGATCTGGGTCAGGGTTTGTTTCACGTTCATTAGCATTGTTGATAGATTCAGATGGTGTTCGTTGTGCATTTGAATTGTTAGACTTATGAGCACATTCTTCAATAACAATATTATTTTGAAGATCACAGCTCCTGGAAACATTACATAATTAATCTATTATATTTAGTTACAAGCTATTCAAAAAGAATATTAGAGATTTCGAACAGTAAAATTAACTATCTATACTTCTGAATCATGTTTACTGTGGAAGTAAATAATGAATACTACGTACTTGTCATGAGGTTGTTCTTCAAAATAAAGACCATGTGTTTGTTTCTCAATTATTGTGAACTTCATACGTTGGGGACCTGTTGATAAATAATTATATCAGAGTAAGAACATGTTTGGTGTTTAATGATTAAATAACGCAAATATTCAGTGACGTTGTAAGAAAATGTATTAAAAACATACTTTTTTGAATGTGGGCCTTCTACATTCACATCTTTGCCAGAATATGATTGTTTCTCACTCCTATTTGGACGAGTGTAAGTCCTGGAAATATATAATAACAACACATCAACACACTATATTATTTGATGTTAAACGTAGTTGAAATGAATAAAATCATTTACATTTATTGGAGACGTTACTAACCTTCCATATTTTCGACTGATTTCCTCATCATTATGACCAGTTTTTTCAGAAATAGGTGGATTGCAAATTTCATCCGATGAATTACATTGCGACGTTTCTTCAGCAATCATATTGTCGATTTCTTCTTTATTTATATATGATTTATGATGTCTGATCTCAATAACTCACTCACACACTTATATACTTAGTTATTATAATAATGTCAAATACAATGTTTTATATCGAAAATAACAAACAAAACTACACAAACCCAACAAAAAATCAACTGCACCGCGCTTTCCTAACAATATTATCAACAGACATGTCAACTGTCAGATGCGAACATAGCTTAAATTTAATATACTAACCAATGACGTTATAATAATATGTAGATATTAACCCTGTCCATAGTGACGATAGAACTGTGCCAAAGTGAACTCTTTATATTTTTTTCTCCGGACTTAAATTTATTTAGTTCTAACTTACTATTGAACCATGTAAAATGAATTATTATTTAAAATGCTTACAGTTAGAACTTTGTCATACTTATATTTTCGAAAATACAACACGGATGGTTCTGAAAATTATTTTGGGTATAAAAATAGGCAAAAGAAATGCTTTGGCATTCAAAGGTCATTTTTGAAAAAAATGTCAGTTAGAACCCTGTCTAAATGAAATGACGGTATGACAGAGGTGGATATCCAATAAATGGTTCCCGGGC
Organism: Limnephilus rhombicus; assembly: GCA_929108145.2. Taxonomy (NCBI): domain Eukaryota; kingdom Metazoa; phylum Arthropoda; class Insecta; order Trichoptera; family Limnephilidae; genus Limnephilus; species Limnephilus rhombicus. The sequence continues at coordinate 22,732,218 of OV815295.1, read as the reverse complement.
CAGCGGTACCCATACCCGCCTCCCAATCTGTAAGTCAAAATTAAATGGTTAGCTAAGTTTGGTGACTTAGCCGGGGTGCCCGGGTTCATGGGGTGAGGTTTGTGCACCATCTGCATGGCATGCCGGATCGGGAGAGAATGTTTGAGGTACCTAGCCGTTCTGTCCCGTTGTTTTTCAGCCGTACTCTCTCTGAACATCGCCTTGCACCGCAATGGGAGGTATGGATTCAAACGTCTGTCACTCCTGGACACATTGACCCACAGATTCCTACCCACACCTAGGTACTTCCCTTTTCCTTCCCAGAACTTCCTCTCCTTCCTTTCCTAAAAAATACCCTCCACACATCATCCCCAAAGACGACATAGGACCCGAGGGGAATTATTTAAAAAATACCCTCCCGCATCATCCCCAAAGATGACATAGAACCCGAGGGGAATTCTTTTCCTCAGGGCCTCCTGACCAATTTTTTTTCGTCAAATTGTTAGGATAGCTATTTTATTGCCATGTCTTTCTCGGGCGCCCCCGACTTCTTCTACCGTTCACACTTGCGTCATATATTCTCCTTACACTCTTTTCCTGGTTCATTTGCTCTACATGTTCAAACCATCGGAGAGTTCCTTTCTTAATCTTACTTATACATCAGACTAGGTAGCATTCTTTGCGGACCTTTACGTTTCTCACACGTTCGTACATGGTTTTGCTACACATATATACCTACGCCTCAGGGATCTCATTTCAACAGCTTTATATTTAGCTTACTTTCATCCTTCCTCTGTCAGTTTCATGCCTCACTGCGATACATCAGGTTAGGTACCAGGACTCCACTGTGGACTGCTAGCTTTGCTTCTTTTTATTAGTGCTTCTACATGTACTACACTAACAAGGGTTTTACGCTGTGGCTAAATTATTTTTTAATAACACATACTCATAATTTAGGTAATCTTCATAGACATCCAAATGACATGATATAGATGTATATTCATATGTCCGTGGTAATCCTAGAAAAACTATTCGATGTGCATTTTAAAAATAATGTATATCACATAACTATTTAGCAACTAATTTCTTAGGTATTACTAGAAAGGGCCAAATTCCGGTCGTTTATACTGCGCATCTCGTAGGCCCTTCTGCATTGCTAAAATATTCACTTGCCGGCCTGAGATCGTTCTGTTGAGTTCGCAACCGATAAATTGTCAATATTCTATTTATTTTGTACTATAGATTTTTGTACGTAGCGCCGTTTACACGCACACTTCGGAGCGACCGAGTCAGGCCGCCGCGCAGAAAAGTCTCACAGTGAACTGCGCTGTAAACCTATGGGTCTTTACTTTTCTGCGCGGCGGCCTGAAGTGGCGCAGGACTCGGTCGCTCCGAAGTGTGCGTGTAAACAGCGCTTAAGCAAGCCGCAAACTCTGCGAACGCGAACTTCACGTCATTCAAATTAAAAATGGCGTGTTGACGAGCGGTGTTCATTCTTTCGGTGTTTATTTTCAAATAATTTATGTTATGGCAGCGTGTTATAGCGTGAGCTGGATAGGTAAAAGTTTATATATGTTAAGATATAATTTACGATTATATAATGTTGCCTATATAATCGTAACTATGAAATACTCAAAGTGCTCTTTTTGTTTCTAAAAAACCATTGTAATAGTCTCTTTACTGTGTTTAAAAATGGCCGGTAAGGAATACGAAATAGATGTAATTTATAAAATGTAAACAAACCTACAATTTTACACGCAAGATGAAGTTAGGGTGTTGAATGAATACTTTGGTTATTTTTATTTGTTAATCGATTTTGCTTTGCATTAAAAATCCAACCAAATGTAATAATTTTACCACTTCAGTTGACAGTTTTATTTATTTAGGTTTATCATTGAATAACATCAAGTATTAATAATTTCAAATGTCTCTTGCTTACAGAATAATGGATTACAGAATTTTGAGGTCTAATGGTGGACATTATACGCCAAAATTCTGCATTTTACAAAGGCGAGATGTTACCCGTTGTCGCTGAAATGAAATTTAATGAAGGACCAGTATAATAGTTTTGTAAAGTATGAAGTACAACGATATAACTTAAATGATAAAAATAATTAGATGATTTATAGAATACTTTCACCTCACAAGGGCAGTTCAGTGGTAAAATGCCTGGTGTCTGCGGTCTAATTAAGTATAAACTCAATCACTGATTACAACAGTGAAAAAGTTTATTTCCTTTACAAAACCTTACTTTGCTACTAGAGATCTTCCCAATAAATACTGCGATAAATTGGAAAAAAATATGCTCGGCAGATCTGTCAGAAGCTGAGTTCATCCCAAGTATTTTTATCATTGAAAGACATACAATTATTAATTAATTAATTATTATTTTTACCAGTCCATATTCTGCTTTAGGTATCGTATTTTTGTATGGTATTACAATCTGTAATTATATTTTACCCTTAGTAATATGAGATTCGACATTCCTTGAAATTTATAATTTATACAATGTGATTTATGATGAGTAATTAAATATACTTACACTATTTAAAGCTTCATTCTTTATGAATTATTATCTAACAAACCTTCGTCTTCCCTATCTCCTTCCTGCTCCCCAACCCCTTCAGCCTCCCAACATACTCCAAATGGGCCTCCGTGATCCCGTTGACTCATTGGAAGATATTATATAAGATTGTAAGTATTATTAAGTTGTTTCATTTTCATGTTTATTTTGTGTACTGCCATGTTAATTTTACCAATGCTTTCTGATAAAATTATAAGACTTCTTACTTGCATTTTTAATGATTGCACTGACATTCCATCATTCCAATCCTAGTGCAGCTTGGACTGGAATGATGAAATGTCAGTGGAATCATTAAAAATACTAGTAAAAAGTCATATACTTCTATCAGTACGCAAAGAGCAATTAACTTGACAGTAAGCATAAGGTATTAGTCCAAGAACCTAACAAAATATCAGTAAAACCTAATAAAGTATTAGTTAAAGAACGAACAAATTACCTGTCAGTATTTTACTAGCAGAATATCAGGAAGACCGTCGTATAAGAACGAATAAATGGTTAGGAATTGCTGAAAAAATATCAGGAGGACTGTCAATATTTTCGTAAAAGAACTAACAAAATATTATTAACTACTGGCAAATATCATGAATCACTCTTAGATATTCGTAATTGTAATGCAAAAATATTAGTATTGTCATGCAGACAGAGTTGAAATTGCGAGACATCATGAAAATATATTCGTAAAGTTTTTGACAGTCGCCGTCCGAATATATATTAGGACTCCGTTTCCTGTTAATTCATTCGTAACAACTGCAGTCCCTTTTTAACGGTAATTCCGAATAAAAAGACAAGAATTCCCAATAAATTCTCAAAACATTTTTCTCCGTGTAGGGGCGTGAACAAGAAATGTCAATAATATTTTGTGGAGAATATAGAAGAATATATATTCTTCATAACCGTTGTAAAAATTTAGCTGAACAATTGGATATCTTTTTTTAGTAGGTGCCTTCCATATCTGCTACCAATGAGAAGGCTTCGTTCGACCAATCAGAAGGCTTCCATTTTCAGCCATCTTTGATTATCAACAATGAGAAGGCTTCGTTCGACCAATCAGAAGGCTTCCCTTTTTAGCCATCTTTGATTATCAACCAGCGGATCAACCGCGTATGGGGATTTGAGCGGATCTACAACGTATGGGGATTTGACCGGATCAACAATAAAGATGCGTATGATTTCCATACAAAGTTCGAAAATTTTATGTGCAATATATCAAAAACTTTTACCGAGAAACTGGCAACCTTGGTATTTGTAGTAACGTTGTTGCCAATTCATACAGATGTATTCCATCAAAGCCAAGTTATACGGTGTTAAAGGTGGATCAACATTGTCAAGCAACTTCTTACAGGATCAAGATACTACGGGAAGAGGTCAATATATATATATATATATATATATATATATATATATATATATATATATATATATATATATATATATATATATATCTTCTTCTTTGCGTGCCGTATCAGGTCCCCCCGACGTTGGCGATCACTCTTGAGAATGTCTCTCTGTCTTGCGCTGCCCGGAATAGCTCCTCCACACTTCTAATGCCGGTCCACTCTCGTATGTTACGCAGCCAAGACATTTGTCTCCTACCAGGCCCTCGGCGACCCTCTATCTTGCCTTTCAATATCAAATGGAGCAAGTGATACTTTTCCCCTCGAAGTATATGACCTAGATATGAAATTTTCCTGATTTTTATTAATGTAAGCAGTTCTCTATCTGCTCTAGCCCGCCTGAGAATTTCTGTGTTGGTGATCATGTCGGTCCATGGGACCTTGAGCATTCTCCGGTGAAGCCACATTTCAAAAGCCTCTAACCTGTTCATGGTATTTACTTTCAAGGTCCATGTTTCACATCCATAGAGCAAGACCGACCACACATAACATTTTAGCATTCTCTGCCTTAGTTTTAAGCTGATATTGTCATTGCAGAAGAAGGATTTCATTTTAATGAACGCAGTTCTTGCTGCTTCAATTCTGCATCTAACCTCCACATCTGGGTCAAGAGTCTCCGTGAGAATACTGCCGAGGTATCTAAATCTTTCCACCTTTTCGACATTGCAACCATTTAACAGTATCACTGATTCAGAGTGATCTAGTCGTCAAAATGTCATCCATTTAGTTTTATTGACGTTGATTGTTAGACCCAGTTGCTCACCAGCATTATTAACAAGATTTAATAGGTCTTGGAGGTCATCGATACAGTCAGCTAGTAATACAGTATCATCTGCGTATCTTATGTTATTAATGACAACTCCGTTGATCTTCAGACCCTTATCAGTATTACTTAGGGCTCTTTTAAAGACATAGTTGGAATAGAGATTAAACAATAGTGGCGACAGGATACAGCCTTGTCGTACTCCACGCTGAATGGCAATTGCATTAGATCTCTCATTCCCATGTCTTATTTCTGCTGTTTGGAACCAATACAGGTTTTTAATGAAATTCTGGTCTTTGGTGTCAACGTTACAATCCGCAAGCATTTTCATTAGGTCAGCATGTTTTACCCTGTCAAATGCCTTTTCGTAGTCAATAAAACAGGCAAAGACTTCCTTTCTTTGGTCACGACACTTTTGCAATAGTACGTCGATAGACAATAATGCTTCACGCGTCCCGAACGCATTTCTGAAGCCAAACTGAGTGTCATCCAAGTCCTGCTCGCACTTATTGCGTATCCTGGCATGTATTATTTTAAGGAATAATTTAAGGACATGACTCATCAGGCTTATTAATCGATAGTCACTGCACTTCTTAGGGTATTGTTTTTTAGGCAATGTCACGAAGGTGGATTTTAGCCAATCTTGGGGTATATTCCCTGTGTCATATATAGAGTTAAATAACCTCAACAGGTAGTCAACATTTTCATCATTAAAGAGCTTCAACACCTCAACTGGAATATCGTCTGGTCCGCACGCTTTTCTATTGTCTGAAGTCTTTATCGCATGAAGAATTTCTGATTTTAAAATCGATGGTCCATGCAATTGATCATTAGGAATATTAATATCCGGTCTAATATCTTTGAATGTATCATGAATATACTTTTCCCATGTTTGTAGAATATCTTTTTCATCCAATATTAATTTATTGGAATCGTCAACTAAACATGATGGAGTAATTCTTCTAGAAGTGCCCGTAATTTCCTTAAATTTTTTGTGAAGTTTGAATGCATTGTGACTACGACTGTATGACTCTAGTTCTTCACACTGTGACTTCATCCATTCTTCTTTGGCTTTTTAAATTTCACGTCTAATCGTTCTTTGTAAGTTTTTATATTGTGTCTCATTATGTTTGTGTTTACGTCTCTCATCCATTAAGTTCAAAATGTGGTCAGTCATCCAATTCTTTTTTCTAATTTGCTTATCAGCTTTCAAATTTGTATCACAGGTTTCACATATAACTGACTTAAGGTTATCCCATTGTGTTTGTATTTCTATCGACGGATCACAAGGGAGTAGCTTAATATTATCGTTCAAAGTCTGAGATACCTTATTTCTGACCACTTCTTCGTGGAGTTTCGAGATATCCATTTTAATTTTGTTTTTGAGATTTTTTATTTGTTTTAAGCGTAAAACAATATCGGCAGTTAACAAAACATGGTCGGAACCAATGTCCGCACCAGGGTACGTGGTGACTCTCTTTACAGAGTTCCTGAATCTATGGTCTACTAACACATAGTCTATTTGGTTCCTGACAATATCATAGATTGTTCCATCCTGAGGTGATCTCCATGTATAAAGCCTTCTTTTCGGGAGTTTAAACCAGGTATTTAATACAACCATATTTTTATCCTGGCAGAATTCGTATAGTCTATCACCTCTTTGATTGCTTATGCCTAAGCCATATTCACCAACTATATGAGAGCGGCGACCTTCGCCAATTTTGGCATTTAAATCTCCAATGACAAAATTGACTTCTCCTCCTTTCAAACTTTGCAATGTACTGGCTAGTCAGTCATAAAAAGATTCCACATCACCATCATATCTCACTTTCGCTGTTGGTGCGTACACTTGAATAATATTAATGTTGATGGGTTGACAGTGTAATTGTAATAATATTATTCTGTCCGAGATGGGTACAAAATTCTTAACAAATTTTAAATACTTCTCCATGACAAATATAGCAACTCCGTTTCGACGGTTTCTATCCTGTGGGTCACTTCTTGAGTAGTATAGATTTCCCTTCTCATGTTGGTGTATGCCGCTGCCAGTCCATCTCAGTTCACTAATTCCAAGGATATCTACTTTTAATCTTTCCATTTCCTGTATCGTATTATCCAATTTACCGCTGTATAAACTTCTAACATTCCATGTTCCTAATCTTATTTTTGAATTCACTATTTTGAGCCGGGAGATTCTTCGCACCCCTGGCCAATTTAAGGGCCGCCCGGGACTCGGGGCCATTGTTTGGTTTCTCTCCATAGTGATATGCTGGGAAAAGATACTGGAGTGGTTTCCCATTGCCTTCTCCAGGGATTTTTCTGTAGGGGTTACCTTCCCTTAGCTGAGCTGCTCCGGTTTTATGGCGCCGGAAACTCGCCATTCGCCCTCTCCTTATCAGCTACGACCACGATGTTAGGGTCAGTGGTCATATTGCCCGGGACTCGCGGGATCATAAAGACCACTCTAGGACGCTAAGGAGTAGGGCTTCCTGGAAATGTTGCTGATGTTATTGCAAGATGGCGTATCACGGTATTTTATAGGCCCACATCCCCCAGCAGGAAAATGTTCCATCGTGGCCTTTCCAGTCATTGAGCCCCATATATATATATATATATATATATATATATATATATATATATATATATATATATATATATATATATATATATATATATATATATGTTTATACATATATATATACATAACACCGTCTATTTGGCGACCAGCATGGGCAAATATGCATCTAAAGTGGCGACCACCGACATTTGGCGACCGATATACGGTCGCCACTTTATTTTTCGAAATTTTTACACAGTTCATAGTACATGTCGTCACAAGCATTTTGGCAAAAATTGTCCTGGTAGCCAAATTGGGCGTGAAGTGGATGATTTCGAATATTAAAGTTCCGCCATCTGTCGCTACGCAGCTAGGCGCTAGGTGATATACACGGCCATGTATACTACCATTCATCCTACCGACATTTAGGCGACCGGTGTGACATAACATGCCGCCTTTCATTCCTAGCATTTACCCGCCACCGAGGCGTTGGCAAATGTGTTGGGAAACAACGTTGCCGGTTAATTCCAACTCCCGTACAAGAGTTGAGGTGCACGTGGCGGTGGCGTGTTTTGCGACGTTGCCGCCGCGCTTATTTAGCCTCGGTTGCCTCGAATGTTTTGCCTTTTAAAATTTTATCGTGATCAATCGTATTATCGTATACCGAGCATTAACGTACATGTGATTTGGAGTGTAGGTATTTGGCGACCGACCATTTTAGTGTCTTAATTACAATACATTATTGATTACGGTTTACTCAATGAAACGGAACAAAATAATTGCAAGAATAACAGAAATGCAATATCAAGATGATTCTTTGGAGTCATACCTACCTATGACATAGAATTCGGATAATCTGAGGTACTTGCCTTCAATTAATAATTCTTCTTTTCGGTCATTTATACGGTCAAATTTACTTCTTTAAAATTCCCGATTCTTATTTTACAGGAGTTCACTTACTCTGACGGTGATGGTGATACTTGCCGCCAACGCCGTTGGCGGCAAGTATCTTTTCTCGGAAGATTTTTCAATGTTGATGAGTGTTTCAGGCTGATAATTATTGCTTATAATAATTGCCGAAAATGTTCCTATTAATTTTATAAAATTCCACACTGATTTATTTTTTTTATATGGCAGCACTTTGATTTCAGGCGAATTTTTGAATTTGACATTTAACGTTCAGTAGAATTATTGTTTGTTCTCTGCGAACTTATCATTTGGTTTCTTTTTGACATATGTTATGAAGAGAACCCCGTTCATTTTACGATGTCTGCACGTGTTTAGAGGTATAATGGTAGTGGTGCTGATCTTAACAAAATCAAATTTTATAATATTCTTCTTATTATTATAATTTACAAGTACAAGTATATTTCATTGGATTTAGTAATATAGACGTTGAACATTATAATGATTTATGATCAATAAGATGGATCAAGGAAAAAAAATATTTATGAGATATAATATTTTTGGAATGCCTCGCTATTCTCCTGTGCCCTTTCTTGTGGAACATGATCTTTTTTTTAAATGATTTTCTGCTATGTAATTATCGTTTTTTCGCACCCATAAAATTATGTCCCGTCTTTCCGGTTTATAAAAAATGGTCTGATTTTTCGGATTGAAATTTTCAAAAAATCGCCAGGGTTTCAAAAATACGATTTAAAAAAAATGCCGAATGTCTTAGAATATTTACCTAAACCGGATTTTTTTTTTAAATGCGATGCAAGTGGCCTATCCGCAAAATAATTATTTGTTCTTTGTAGCATTTTGATCTCGCCTGACTTATAGGACAGTGCAATTAGTGCAAAAAAGGGGGTCGCGATCGGAATTATTTCGGTAGCCCCAATTTTTTTATATGTTTTATACACTCATCTCCTGATGAAAAATCTGAGTTTTCGACCTTCGGTCACTTGAGCTTTCGCCGCCGTTTTGAAAAAACCTGCCGAAATCGCGCCAAAATCTAGTTTTTCTCAAATATTTCGTTCTCAATGAAAATTTTGGCTAAGGTAACTTCACAAGTTTTGTAGAACATAAAATTATCTACAATTTTTATTAAAAAAAATGTCTTCTACCTCTAATAAGTATTGAGATACACAGCCGTAAAAATGTGTATAAGTTTATAAAAACAAGTAAATTGCACGACTTGGTTTGGTTTTCTGTACGTACCTCTTTTTCAGTACAGTTTTGTAGAGAATAAAATTTCTAAAACGATTTTTATGTTTTTTGTATTGTTTTTACTGATTTAAAGTATGAATAAACAAATATCGGTAGGTGAAAACATAAAAAATTATCACGATATTACCACGTCTTTAATATAGAAATAACGAAAAATAAATACAGTGCGTAGTTCACATGCCGTAGAAATGAAACCTTCAAAAAACTAAAGAGGCAAGAGTGGGTTGGCTACGAAGCACCGCACAAAGAGAAGCCCGATTATTATCTCATTCTCTCGCAGTCCTGTAGATGTATGCTTTTGCCTCTTTTTAGTGTCGCTATTTTTAGTTTCATCGAGTTTCAAATCACAACGGTACTAGGCGATTTGCAGGTGCTAGAAGTTTACACTTCAAAGTACAAGTGTGCAGTTCACACGCGGTAGAAGTGAAACCTCAGAAAACTAAAGTAGACAAGAGCGAAGAAGCTACGAAGCACCGCACGAAGGGGAGATCGAATAGCTACGAATCACCGCACAATGAGGAGACCGATTAGTCTATCTAATCTCTTATACTTATCACTCAGAAGTGATAAGTAAATAAGTACTTTTTTTCATTTTTTTATTTTTTCATTCATAGTGTAATAATAAATTTTGTTAATTATTTTAAGTTTTAGATACTTACTTACTAGCGACTTGAAATTCAAATGAAACAGAAATGCGTCACGAAAATTTATTATTATTTTAATATAATAGTTAATTAGTTCTAATATAATAGGTACGGTAAATCCTCGCTCTCACTCAAGGCTCCCATAGTCCAGCGGCGTAAAGCGCCTCACGAATTTAGTGGCCAGACAATTCAGACCGCGTGGGTTCGAGTCTTATAAAATAAAATAAAAAACGTTTTAATTTTTGCAAAATTAATATTCAATCTTCAAACCACACAAAATGAAAATGAACCACACCAAGAAGAAACCATAATTATTAATATGATGACCCAATGTATAGCAAAAGTTGCACCAGAATTCGACGTCAAAAATATATATAAAATCATCCTTCACTAACTAACTAACCATAACACCGTTTCTCCGCAGGGGTAGGCAGAGAGGACGGGCCGCCAAACAACTCGGTCTTGGCACACACTCCTTGCCTCGTTCACATTCATACATCGTCTCACACATCCTCTTCTATTATTTTGACTCTTGATGCAGCCCGAAGCAAGTATCTGATTCACTTGGTCTTGCCATTTTTTATATTAGCTCCACTCAGAAGGCCATGAGAAAAATAATTTCCCTCAGGCCCTATGTCATCTTAGGGGATGCAGTGAGGAGGGTCTTTCAACATCATTTTACAACTCATCGTATTTCTACGTAATGTGTTTATTTATTAAATTGATAAAATTGAGCACAATCTTTAAATTAAATTATAATTAATTATCAATCTAACAATTAACAATGTATTACGGCCAAATAAACGCATTGTTCCCACCCGCCAGTTACGGCGGGTACCCGCTAGGAGCGAGGAACCGAGGTAGGTACAATGCCAAACCGCGCGCCAGAGCTAAGCGCCCCGTAATTTGAATGATGCTCGTAGTAAAAAATCCCAAAACGTCAGAAACATGCATGTCACTAAAAATCGGCTGATCGCGTGCCGCATGGCCGACCCGAAGAGCTTCGGCATTCTTCGGAAATATTCCGAAGCTTTGGTTCCAGCGGTAGTAAGGTTTGAACAAGATAATATTAAGTAATAACATTTCTCTTCTAAAATGTAACCATTAGTCAAAGGGTCAGCTATGCGTCTCGTGTGACATTATCTTGTTCGAGCCCTTGGGATGTACCTTTTTGACATTATTATTTGTTTGTCACCCATTGATCGAAGTTGTCACGACAGTAAATGGCGATATTGGCGATCCACGCCGCAGAGTGTTTCTTGTGTGTTATTATTATTATTGGATTATTGCGTTATTATTATTATCTTTGGAAGGTTGAGTATTTTTAAATGGATATCACACCCACCCTTTCCACTAATCTTCCAATAGATGTAATATCAATAGTAATGGAGTGTAAAATGCTTCTAAAAATATTGATACCAGAATAATTCTATAATAATTGGATAATTACTAGAGCGCCGTTTTAGTTATGTTGCGTTGTACAATTTATTATGAGTTCCTAGGCTATATGTATTTTTATTATTTGAATTTACAAACAGATACATAAAACATACCTACTTACCTGGCAGGTCAATTGACTATATCAAACTCTAGACATCAGCATGTTTTTACATCGCACGATATTTTTACTATTACAGTTACATGATATTTTTAGATACTTAGCAAGTAATGTAAAATTATGCATGATGTCTAGATTTTTTTTTAAATATAATATCAACCTTTCGTTTTTTATGAATGGCTTGGTGAACCACCTATAACTTGAGGCACCGGCCGCGCCTGGTAGGAATCAGAGGTTTAGTATATCCAGGAGTGACGGACGTATGAGTCCATCCCTCCAATAGCTGTGCAAAGCGATGGGTCGAGAGAGTCCTGCTGAAAAGGTCGAAAGGCCTCCCTCAACCAGTCTCTCTCCGCCATGCAGTAGGTGGGCAGGCGCATCCGCTGCCAAGACCTCACCCAATGAGTTCGGGCACCCCTGCTAAGTACCAAACGTAGTGAACCACTTGGGGGTGACCTATGGCAGAGGTGTTGGTTATCCAATAAATGGTTCCCGGGGCGGCGGTACTCATACCCGCCTCCCAAATTGAAATGCCACACGTCTTCTCGTTCATTCGCTCTACAATCCATCCGAGCGTTCCTTTCGTAATTTTACTCATTACGTTTACATTGGCCTTGCATTCTTCGCGGATCTCAACGTTTCTCCCAAGATCGTACATGGTTTTACCATACTCACGCCTCAGGAATCGCAATTCTACAGCATTCAGCCTACTTTCCTTCCTTTGCTTCCTTCCTCTTCCTTCCTCTACCAGTTCCATGCCTCACAGCCATACATGGGGGTCGGTTCCAGCACTCTATTATGGATAGCTGGCTTCGCTTCTTTGGACAGTTTTTTTGTTGGCGCCACTAGCGTTCTATCCTCCGTTAATGGAGTTACCTACATTTAACCTTGTTTCACATATCTCTATCAGCCTTCCCATCTACCGTAAACACACTTCCCAAATATACTTCACAATACATACTTCAAAAACTTATCCACCTGCTCCAAGTATTCATCATTCACAACTAAGTTTCACATTGTTTTTGTATCAAACACCACGATTTTAGACTTACTTACATTCATCATTAACTCATTCTTCATACATATTAAATTATCTGTCTAGGTACATTTAAATTAAATATCTAAGCATAGTTTTCTATGTTTTCATATTGTTTAATCGAAAAAAATCCCAAGCATTTGGGGCATGGCAAATAATCATTAAATGAGGAATGGTATTTTCTTGTAATGGGTTTTTTGTATTCCTGATAATTTTGTACATAATCTCCCGTTTTATGCAATTTAGCAGAAGACCTTTTCTTTCCTTGCCATTCATTATTGTCAGGATATTTTGAATTTCACATTCTATCTCGTGGTTTCTGAAAATATGCCTCGAGTCCTTTTCGAAATAAAAACAAAAATCCGGCATTCGACCTTTTTTGAAGTGAAAACTTTTGTAGCACCGTTGTGATTTGAAACTCGATGAAACTAAAAATAGCGACACTAAAAAGAGGCTAAAACATACATCTATAGGACTACAAGAGAATAAGATAATAATCGGGCTTCTCTTTGTGCGGTGCTTCGTAGCCTATCCACTCTTGTCTACTTTCGTTTTCTGAAGGTTTCATTTCTACGGCGTGTGAACTGCGCCCTGTATTTTTTTTTGTTATTTCTTTATCAATTTTCTTCTTGGATTTGGTCAATACGTTAAAGTTTTGTGGAAACGACGAACGAAGGTCGTTTTCAGAATGGGGGTGAGGTTTGTCTAGGTCTAGGAGGCGGATGACCGGGACACACTGAACCCCAGATTCCTACCCACCCTTTAAACCCCTTTCCTTAAAATAATTTTCCTCTCCTTCCTTTCCTTCAAAAGCTCTCCGCACAACATACCCTAAGATGAATAATTTCCCTCAGGATCTTCTGTGTGGAGCTCATGTAAAAAAAAAAGAAAAAAAAAGTACGAGATTTTAAATTAGTGACTGATTATTTGTAACCCAATAATGATTGTCTTTCTTAAAAAAAAATTGTGCCTTTATTGCACTTGTCAATTGCTACCTATCGCAATAAGGAGCCAATTTTATGCATCCCAAATAATTATTGGTAACTAAAATAACCTAGTTCCTGTTCACTCTATATATTTTTTTTTCATTAGCTCCACACTGCAGGCCCTGAGGAAAACAATTTCCCTCAAGGCCTATGTCATCTTTGGGGATGTTGTGTGGAGGGTATTTTTGGGGAAAGGAAGGAGAGGAAGTTTTGGGAAAGAAAAAAGTATGAATGATAGTTAGGAATCTGGGGGTCAATGTGTCCAGGAGTGACAGACATATGAATCCATCCCTCCCACTGTGATATAAGGCGTGGATCGAGAGTCCGGTTGGAGAGATGAAAAGGTCTCCCTCAACCAGTCTCTCCTGATCCGGCCCGCCATGTAGTAGGTGGGCAAATGCATAGGTTGCCAAGACCTAGACACAGCTCACCCCGTGAACCCGGGCACCCCCGCTAAGACACCAAACATATCTAACCACTTGGTGTGACCTATGGCAGGGCTGTTAGTTATCTTGTAAATGGTTCCCGGGGCGGCGGTACCCACACCTGCCTCCCAAATTTTTAATTTGATTGTTGTTTTTCCTCCCAAATATAAAATGATATAATAACAGTCTACCGTTTTGACTTCTTGGGATTCTGTTTTGGTTTCCTTCAAAATAATATTTATGTAACCAATCATTATGTACCTACGATAGATAGACCGTTGGCAAATCGAGAACGAATTAAAAGGATTCTGAAAGCATCGTAATTTAAACGTACTGCATACAGGAATATACGGAGGTCGTCAAATGTTCGTAATGAACGGACGCCCTAAATATGGAATGAAGTGTGTTATACGTACGATATACGCGGTTGCCAAAACGGCGGCAATATGAAAGGACGCCCAAAAGACTCTAAAGTATACGTACCTATCAAAAATTTGAATACCCTCAAAACACAATTTCTGGATAATTCTTTTACTATCACTCTTTTGTCAACCTAAAAACATGTGAACATTCACCGCAATTTTATTTAAAAACCTACCGTAAGCAGTGGTAGCCAAAAGGATGCGAAGTGAAAGGACGCCAAATCTGTAGCGGGATGTATATATATATATATATATATATATATATATATATATATATATATATATATGTATAAACACGAGTATATTATCAGCATACGGTCAAAATATTTCCGCTTTACAATAAAATGGAATATTTCTGAACATATACCAAAACCAAAAACTGTTTTTGAAAGGTGATGAAATACATGTTATAATTCAAAATAAACAATATAAAAAATTTGCATGGAAACATAAAAAAGTTTTAAAAATAGCTCACTTCACGTTTTTTCGTGAAGTGAGCTATTTTTACATATATATATATATATATATATATATATAAAATTATTTAATTTTAGTAATTTCTCTTTGGTCGGAAAACAGTGCAATAATTACAGTTATCTTTGTTGATTGATGTACGACCGAACAATATATTTAAATTTACGTCGCCTAAAACTATTGAGTTGGCATTTCTAAAATTTAATAACGCTTGGATGCATTGAGGCAAGCGTTATTAAATTTTAGAAATGCCAAGTCAATAGTTTTAGGCGACGTAAATTTAAATATATTGTTCGGTCGTACATCAATCAACAAAGATAACTGTAATTATTGCACTGTTTTCCGACCAAAGAGAAATTACTAAAATTAAATAATTTTTCAAAAACCTACATTAAAATTAGAATGGAATTCACACGCGGTAGAAGAGAAACCTTCAGAAAACTAAAGTAGCTAAGAGTGGGGAGCCTACGAAGCACCGCACAAAGAGATTAATTAAATGAAAAATATTATATTGGTATAATTTTTATAGATTTTAAAAAGGCCGTTGACACAATGGACCATGAAACATTATTAAGGGCAATGGAGGAATGTGGTATTAGAGGTCCTTTAAATAATTTGTTTAAAAATTATCTGTTTAATAGAAAAATTAAAGGTAAAATTGACGGAATTTTAAGTTATGAAATATTGGCAATCACTGGAGTAGCTACGGGCTCGATATCGGAACCTACGTGTTATATATTAATATTGAACCAATGCTGTTATTATTGTACCAATGTTATTGTTATTATTAATGCAACCATTCTATTGTGTGATTTTATTCTAATATAAGTGTAGGTATGTTCACAGTATAATAAATTGACATAAAATTACTGCCTCAACACAGGCTAGCCTAGTGAGGCAGGTTATGAGAAACCTAAATTTATAATTATAAATCTCTATTATTTAATTACCTACTGTATATATGTATTTTGTTTTCTGATATTAACTTTCGTACGTATGCAACTTTTAAACTGTACTTTTACTGTACTTATGATGTACTTTTTGTTTTTGTGGTTATAAATCTTAATTTTTTTTGTTCAATAAAGATATATTATTATTATTATTATTATTATTATTATTATTATAATGCAAGTAAACAGTTTACCAAACGTAATAAAACGTTGTAAATGCTACATGTTTGCAGACTATACTTGCATTATATGTGCTGACAAAAATCCACAAAAAATTGAGGAAATTTTACAAGAAGACCTAAACAACATAATTAAATGGTCACACGACAATGGCATTATTATAAACGCAAAAAAAAAACAAATATATGCTTATTCACCCACCATATACAAATTGACAGGATAAGGAATTGCATATAAAAAGTCATTCATATGATTGTCTACACACAAAAAACCAATCCCAACAGTGAAATTGCCCAAATATAGAAAAAGTGTACCAATATACATACCTTGGTCTTACTATAGATGTCAATTTTAACTGGTCAAATCATATTGAAAATGTATGTAATAGATTAAGATCCATATTAGGGAAATTTTACCACGTAAAAAATTTTGTTGATAAAAATATATTATACTGTATATACTACGCATTAGCAGAATCAATTATAAGATACGGAATAAATAGTTACGGATTAACGTACAAAACGTACTTAAATAAAATAGAACAATTACAAATCCGTTTCCTAAAATTGATATCTGACAAAAAAAAAGTTCAATTATGTGAAGGCAATTATAAAAAAATTTTCTCCTTGTGTAATGTCCTCTCTATACACAGTAAGGTAGATTATCAATTAACGCTAGATGAATTCTGGAATACAGAATTCAAAAAACCTATAAACCACAACTACCCTACTAGGCATAGAGAAGCACAAATGTTTATTATTAATAAATCTCGAAATGTATACGGTGATAGAACAAAGAGGCATAGAATTCCGAAAATATTTAACGCATTACCTGAAAATATAAAAAATGAGACATCTTATTCAAATATCAAAAAAAAAATTAAATCATTCTATCTCCGTAGAACATGAAAGCAAATAATATTGTATACAAATACCCAGATCGAATATTGATCAAATACCTGGAAATTACTATCACACACTGTATTCATAAACATTATAATAATTAGTGGTTTACAATAATTAGTATTTTAGATTTAACACAGTTATTACAATATAAAACATAAAAGTATAATAGTATTAATTAAATAGGACAAATGAGAGATTTCTTACAATCAAACTGATTGATCAGTATCGTAAGATTTTAAAGATTAATATTGTAAAATTTAAAAAAAACTGAATAAATATACTTAAAAAAAAAGGAGACCGATAGGCTACGAAGCACCGCGCAAAGAGGAGAGCGATTATACTATCTCATTCTCTTGCAGGCTAAATCCTATAGATCAGTGGTTCCCAACCTTTTTCTGACCCGGGACCACTTGTACGTTTATTTTTTCGATAGGGACAACAAGCAGTGGCACCCGACCGAGTTTCACCCCCAATTCTTTCTCTATCCATCCCCCCCACCAATTTTTTATGGAGTCGAAATTTGTGTTTTAATGGGGGAGGGGGGGTGACACCACGTTATCTGCCCAATCCGTCCCTGGTGCCACCCATGCTAGCCTAAGCCACTGCTTGTGGTCAGTGGCGTAGGCTAGCATGAGTGGCACCCGGGACGGATAGCACAACGGGAGGGGCGTAGGGCGTAGTAGGGCACGACGGGTTCTAGCAGAATATTAACGACAACAGAAGGGATAGAACGGGGTAGGATGGGATGGGGTGAAATGGAATACCATAATGGCCACTGACCACAAGGTGCAATAATGATAAATTGAATATTGTCCCGATTTTTTTATTCAGATTTCTCGACCAGGGACCGCTCGCGCGCTGGCTCGTTTATTGACCGGTGGACCATCGCGGACCATCTTCTACCCAGGTGGACATATGTGTTTGCCTCTTTTTAGTATTGCTATTTTTTTGTTTCCTCGAGCTAAAGAAGTTTTCACTTCAAAAACGAATATTTTATGCAAAACGTGTTGTAATATGCAACCTTAGTATCGTGACTCCATTATCAGACACACGAGTTCCACTTTTCTGATTAGGTGTAGACGAGTAATAAGGACTTTAAATTATACATGATGAGATCATAAATGTTTAACTTTTAGACACCACTGATATGTAGGTATGTTTCTTGTATTTTTTAAAGACGCCCTAGTATTGAGTAGTTAAGAACATACGTCTTCCGATTTTATGTCCGGGTTAAATCTTCCCCACAGGAAAAACCAAACCCGTTCACCTACTTTTCCACAAATGATCATCTACTCAATTCACGCTATGCAATTGCACTATATAAGTATAATAATTACAAAACGATACAAGAACAAATGTTAACCTACCAGAGACCAAATGGGAAAATAATTCACCGACTCCAGATATTTTTATATCAGAGGGTTCGGCTCGGTAGAACTTCTATAGGAGAGGACCTATAAGTCCTACTGATCCCTCAATATAAATATTAAAAAAATCTTTTGTAATCCTACATGTATTTGTGACAATAATTATTTACTCTAGTATTATTATTAGCCGGAGTTCAAACATAAATTCAATCAATTTTAAGTAACCCTCGACACAAAAAAGATCTGATGACCTTGGAACGCTTGATCAGATTTTCATAAATTACAGCTAAGAACCATCTCGATCACGTCAGCATTAAAAAAACCGCACCGTAATCGGTCCATTCGTTTAGCAGCTACGATGCCACAGACAGACACACAGGCAACACATACGGCGGTCAAACTTATAACTCCCGTCCGTTTAGCATCGGGGATTAAAAATTGCTGAAGAATACCTACTACCAAATTCACTGTTAGTCGCGCATATAAAATATCATCATTATATTTTTTTTTTTTTTTATTATTTGCTTACTTTCTAGTGCTTATTTTGATCTCATATATTTTTAAATTATGTGTTTCTTATGTCCCTTAATATTATATCTTTTTATATTTCATACTTGATAAATTTGTTTAAATTATTATTTGACCACCACAACCCTAGCCTAGCATGGTGATCTTAAAATTATCAGCAAATGTAATAAACTGTGCCCTAAATATATAAATAAAATAATAACGTATATAATAATTTTATAATATATATACCTATATGAAAAATGTAACCCATATTTTTAAAATTACAATAAGTAGAGTAAACATCATATTTTAGAATCAGTAAGCTCAAAAACACACAATATCTGCTATCAATGTTATTTGTAGTGGTGGGGTCTTGGATGACTGTGATTATTTGATGTGCCCATTTGATAAGGGTAGTGAAAGAGGGATTCAATAAACATTATTTGAAACATTAACATCTTAACACCCTTTTGTAGCATTATGCTATTGATACATAAATATGCATTTTATCTAACTCCTGGATGCCACCAATCCTATTAATTTATTTATATATGGTTATTAAAAACGAACACCTTCCTTTGAAATTAAAGTACAAGAAACACGTTATCCCTACGATTACCCACGATTATTTTATGGAATTAGTTGAGATAACTCAATAAAACGTACATGTAAAAAGAAAAAAAAAACTAATGAATCTGACGTATATATTTTCAAAATATTGCAATCCGCCCAGATCGGGAAAGCGGTTAAGAAATTTTTTTGTGGAATTTCGTGTAATTAGTAGTATTTTAGTATCTAATCAAAACGATTGGATCACATAAGACTAATAGGAATAACAATAATACACAGTACAATACTGTTATTCCTAAAACATTATTTAAAAATAAATAGTATTGTGTTATAATATTAATCACAGATCTTAAATTTAAAAATTCAAACAGATTCTTATTAAAAACCAATGACAGACTGATTTCTAGCAGTGTATCGGGACTTCATTGTAGTAGTATTTTAGTATCTAATCAAAACGATTGGATCACATAAGACTAATAGGAATAACAATAATACACAGTACAATACTGTTATTCCTAAAAAATTATTTAAAAATATATAGTTTTGTGTTATAATATTAATCACAGATCTTAAATTTAAAAATTCAAACAGATTCTTATTAAAAACCCATTGACAGACTGATTTCTAGCAGTGTATCGGGACTTCATTGTATGAATTGAGAGAATGCGTATATTAAAACATCTTAAAACTAGAAAATATTGCTAACAAGCATCATATAACGGTATATTTTAACCATTTGCAGCAAAATAATCTATTTTCAGTGACTTGTTGAACATAAATTGATATCTAATTGCATCTCAAATGAAGGAATAAGGTACCTAACCAAAATATCTAACATAACACCACGACAAAAAAGCCATTATGGAAGAGCCGAAAGGGATTAAAATAACATTTTTATGAAAGAAACGATACAGCCTCCAATTAAATTGAAATATTTGCTACAATATTTTATATTTACAGAACAGATAACAATATTTGAGGGGTCTAAGAATGCTAAGGGAGATTTAATAAAATATTTTAAGATAAAAATATTCGTTCAACAGACAGGAGGAAGGCCTCTATTGCAACAAATATGACTTAATTCTGAAAAAATAATTAGTTTTTTGTGCAAAGAACAAAACCCCGGTAGAAATTTATTCTCAGCTACTTGAAGTGTACGAAAAACAGTGTAAGGGTGCGAAAACGTGCACAAGTGGTGTTGCCGAATCTCGCGTAAAATTTTTCCTCGCGACCGCAGCACCTTGAAGACAGGTGTAGCAGGTTTTCAGCAGTGTCTCCAAATGTACATATCTGTAATAATTAAAATAAAATTAGAATTTAGTCAAAAACCTAATCAAAATTTAAAAAAGCACATAAATCTAAACTAAAAATAAATAATATAATCACTTACATCGTAGGTATCCTTTACATTGTAAATTCTTTCAATTACGATGTCATGCGGTTGACTGTGCAGTCAGCAACCATTCGCCGCAGAGCTTCTTGAAGCCAACTGCAACGATGTCGGTATTCGAATAGACAGTGGAATTTCATTCTAAAGTTTTGTGGATAAATAGCTGAAACAACTGGGGAGAACGAGTAAATGATATCTTTGGTGTGTACTGTAAGCTTGAGAGTTATGGGACCACTACAGACTGTTGGAACAGCAGGAAATTTCTTTTCGAACAACGATTTATTGCGGCTTATTTCATATTCTAATATTTTTTTAACGCATGTCTAGCAACTTTTTAGAGCAGACTTGTTAAATAATCGCCTTTTAAATACTTACCAGTCACATATCTTACTTTCTAAATTGTCAATATTACAGGAGTCACTATATACGACTATACGAGTGTGTACGAGTATTAGATATTCGACAAATTAAAAAAAAAAAACTAACTAACTCATCTGTTTAAAACAAAAAACACATACATTTAATGAAAATACTCAAAATATTGTAAACACGCGGCACAAAACCAAAGAACTCATACAAAAACCTAAAACAAACACAACATTTGGTCAAATAAATTTCAAATACATTGCGCCTAAAATATACAATAACCTACCTGACAAAATAAGACAATCGAATAATATTAACAAATACAAAATCCTGATCAAACAATGGATCATCGAAAAAGGTCATGCAATAATTAGTCACCTCACCCAAATATAATCCTCTTTCTCATTTTCGTACCACTACCTACCAAACTGAAATTTTTTGTCAAATATTGTTGCTTTATTGTAAAATACTATCATTAAAATACTTTATTTAATACTAGCTTCTGCCCCCGGCTTCGCTCGCATAGTTTTAGAAGGTTTCCACTCCACCTCCACCTCCTTCACCTTCTCTATCACCACTCCACTCCCCCCCCCCCTCCCCCTTCCCCCTACCCCCTCTCCGCCATCACCCCTCCTCCCCCCCCCTCCCCCTTCCCCCTCCCCCCTCTCCGCCATCACCCCTCCTCCCCCCCCCCTCTCCCTTCCCCCTACCCCCTCTCCGCCATCACCCCTCCTCCCCCCCCCCCCCCTCCCCCTTCCCCCTACCCCCTCTCCGCCATCACCCCTCCTCCCCCCCCCTCTCCCTTCCCCCTACCCCCTCTCCGCCATCACTCCTCCTCCCCCCCTCACCGTCCCACCCTGTCTCCACCCCAACCCCCCTCTCCAACCACCCCTCTCCAACCCCCCCTCTCCGCCACCACCTTACCCGTTACATGCATTTTAAACAGCTCGCGTGCCACCTTTGCAATTTTTTTAATATAAATTTCATAATGCCAGAGCTTTGAGCTATGACCTATATGTTATTCTGATGCATGTGCTATATTATTGTAAAGTTTCATTAAAATCCATTCAATAGTTTTTGCGTGAAAGAGTTACAAACATACATCCATACAAACTTTCGCCTTTATAATATTAGTAGGATTTATAAAATATTTGTAAACTAGTCTGTCTCGACACAGGATTTCCTAGTCAGACGGGCACGGCCAAAAATATACGTAAACCTTTTTATATATGTAGATTTCCAATTTGGGAGGCGGGAATGGGTACCGCCGCCCCGGGAACCTTTATTGGATAACCAACACCTCTGCCATAGGTCACCTCAAGTGGTTCGCTACGTTTGGTGATTTAGCAGGGGTGCCCGGATTCATGGGGTGAGGTTTGTCTAGGTCTTGGAGGCGGATGACCAAGACACACTGAACCCCAGATTTCTACCACCCCTTTAACCCTTTTCCTTCCCAGAACTCTTCTCTCCTTCCTTTTTCTAAAAAAACCCTCCACACAGCATCCCCAAAGATGACATAGGCCCTGAGGAAAATTATTTTCCTCAGAGCCTCCTGTGTGGAGCACATGTAAAAAAAAAAAAAAAAAGATGCACATAATAAATAAAAAAAATATATATATATTCAAAGCGGGGAAGCAATAATTTGACCCTAGAGGGCACATCTTACGAAATCTGCGTCGATGCTTTTTTTCGGATTATTCATTTTGCCAAGAAAACAAGATAAGTTGACTGAAATATCAGAAAAAACATGATGAGATGACAGCTATCTTTTTCATTTCCCCCGTCGGTTTCTCTTTGATGCGAAAACATCATGTTCTTCATTATATAAAATATATGGTCGAAGATGCAGCTAAGTGATGAAAGTGCTGAAGTGAAAAACTGCTAAGGCATATGGAGATCCGGTGAGGCTAAAGGTAGTAGAGAGGGGATATGCTTCTAAAAGTCCATATAACATTTGAAAAATTAAATCTTAAACCCATCGGCGCGACGCAACTTGTAATTTCTTGAATGAAAATATTATTGTAATGACCAAAGAGCTGTGATCTAAAAAATGACACTTTATTTATATTTAGATCTGAGTCATGGCAAAAACTAACAATAATTCATCGCCATCTCATTTTGTTGGCATTTTATACTCTTGATTAACACAGAGCAGTAGATGTAATTATGCATTAGAGTACCCCGTGATTGAATTATACAGCCACCTCTGCTCTGGAGCCCCAAAATACCTAAAAAAACTTGGATCCGTGTTGAAATGGGCGGTCCGTTTGGTAGATTCTTCTATCTTGACAAACGGATTACAATCTTTAGAGCACAGGCGTTGCGAGGGAATGGAAGATAAGCAACTAGCGTCATTGATTCTTTCGGCAACAGTGTTCAGTCGGGAAACACATCAAATGACATTTGTCACATGAGAATGGTGGCTTCTGTGACCCCTTTTTGTATTCTCTCCTATATCGTGGGGCAATGACGTTCACTCCTTTCCTTCCACAAAAATCTCTCCACACAGCATCCCCAAATATGACGTAGACCTTGAGGGAAATTATTTTCCTCAGGATCTCTTGTTTGGATTTTTTTTTTAAATTTTCAAACTTAACGAAATTTAAACTTCAGAACCGCACATCTTCTAATAATTCTTACTCTATAATGTCGCAATTTATTTTAGGCTTATAATATCTTAAAATTACCAGATCGAGTATTTGTCATGCCATTTTAGCATCATAATGTTTGCTGTGAACAGTACCTATAGGCCCTTTAATACAAAAATGATTCCACTTATTGTGTTTGTCTATCATCGACAATCACTTATTAAACATGATAATTCTAACCTGTAATTCATCTCAATTCTTCAAATCGAAATCAATACGCTTTTGGCGTTCGGTTTTACTTTCAAAATCTGTATTTCTCGTTTAGGTAGTTAATAAAAATTATTTGAAATCAAATCGATTTTTAATAACTTTACCGCCAATTAATTAATTTTTATAAATATGTTAATTGTCACAAGAGTATAAATAAGAAACTTTGTCAAACTTCTTCATACTTCCTCTTTATATGATTACCAACACCTCTGCCATAGGTCACCCCAAGTGGTTCGCTACCTTTGGTGATTTAGCAGAGGTGCCCGGGTTCATGGGGTTAGGTTTGTCTTGGTCTTGGAGGCGGATGACCAGGACACACTGAACCCTAGATTCCTACCACCCCTTAAACCCCCTTCCTTCCCAGAACTCTCCTCTCCTTCCTTTCCTTAAAAAAAACCCTCCACACAGCATCCCAAAAGATGACATAGGCCCCGAGGGAAATTATTTTCATCAGGGCCTCCTGTGTGGAGCTCATGTAAAAAAAATATATATATATGAGATTGGCTTTCAGGTACACATATTATTTCGATGAAGTACACAAATATCGTGAGTTTCACATTTGTGCACTTCCAAAATATTGTGAATAAACGTTCACATTCTGATCAACATTTAAATGGCAAGGACATTTCGAAAAACAGGTAGATTCCCATTGGCATACTTATTTAATTTTTTTTTTACTAAGCTCCACACAGGAGGCTCTGAGGAAAATAATTTCCCTCAGGGCCTATGTCTTCTTTGGGGATGCTGTGTGGAGGGTATTTTTTTAAGGAAAGGAAGGAGAGGAGAGTTCTGCGAAGGAAAAGGGTTTAAGGGGTGGGTAGGAATCTGGGGTTCAATGTTTCCTGGTCATCCGCCTCCAAGACCTAGACACACCTCACCCCATGAACCCGGGCACCCCTGCTTAATCACCAAACGTAGCGAACCACTTGGGGTGACCTATGGGAGAGGTGTTGGTTATCCAATAAAGGTTCCCGGGGCGGCGGCACCCATTCCCGCCTCCCAAATTGAACATGGCAATGATATCAATGAACATTTCACCCCCAAAAATCAGCATCTCCTAAAACAATGTAGAGATATAAAAACGGACAGAAAAATTCTCTACTGCTGGATAAAAAACGGAAAAACTTTCATTCGTGTAAGTGATACAACACCCATAATTTTAATTGCAGGTCAAGATTACGTTAACAGACTTTCAACATCGAAGACAATGCCCACACAAGACGCTTCTACATCGGCCCTCCCTTTAGGAAACTAAATTTACAGAACAATTTCAAACGTATTATTATTTATATCAAATTTAACCTCTTGCAGTACCTTAACATAATACCCGATTTCTACTTAGTCGTAATACACGAATTATCACTATACGTTAATTACAAATTCCCTTTAAACTCTTATCAAATAATGTTAAAACATGTTTCTATCAATTGTTTGAATTGTATTAGTAATCTGTCCATAGATATAACAATCAATCTGTCAAAACCATAGACATTTTAATTTACCACAAACAAAAACCAAAAAAATTGCCCCCAATCACAGAATAATTATTTTTTTCCAAACTATTTTCCAAACAATCTCACGAACATAATATTTAAAAATGCTTAATATATATTTTCAAAATGTGCGAGGTCTTCGCACAAAAACTCATAGCTTCTTAAATCAGGCCCTTTTGAACAATTACGATATTTATGTTATATGCGAAACTTGGCAAAACAAATCAATCCATGACAGTGAATTGTTTGATAATAGGTATGATGTATTTAGAGATGATCGGAAATACTTTTTGTCTGGACAGCAGCAGGGAGGGGGGGTACTAATTGCAACATCCAAATCTCTGAAGGCTCAGAGATTGCCCTGGTCTACGTGTACTGAGGAGATCTGGATATTAGTGCCAATACTAGATAACAATAATAAACTCAAAAATTTATATATCTGCTGCACTTATCACCCACAAAACACCAACTACATCCACAACCTAACTCATCACTTCAACACCACATCAGACCTGCACGTAAATCACCCGGAAGGATTGTTTTTATTAGCTGGAGACTACAATATACCCAAACTAAACTAGAAGTTAACCGAACGGCAAAACCAATTCGAACCAAATTTTCCAGAAGACACTGCTAGCTGTGCCTTGGTAGACTTCCTTTCATTCACCCAACTTCACCAAATCAATTCTATAACCAATACAAACAAACGAATTCTTGATTTAATCATGAAAAATATTTCAAAATGTAGTATAACCCATTGTACCAAACCTCTGACGCCTGAAGATTCACATCACAGAGCATTAGACATAGAGTTATCACCTGTTACTG
The DNA here is from genome assembly GCA_929108145.2 of Limnephilus rhombicus. Taxonomy (NCBI): domain Eukaryota; kingdom Metazoa; phylum Arthropoda; class Insecta; order Trichoptera; family Limnephilidae; genus Limnephilus; species Limnephilus rhombicus. Next base: position 22,705,807 of record OV815295.1, on the reverse strand, counting down.
TACCGTCTCTCTACGGCTCGTCTAGGACAGTTAAAATGTTTCACCGAGGTGATTGTGGTCAAATCATTGATGAATTATCCAAAATAAATTGGAAACTCGAATTTCAAGGTAAGGATACCGAAAAAGCCGTATTAGATTTTTATAATATCATAAATGACATTATTAGCAAATATATCCCCGAAAAAAAAATTATGGTAATTTAGAAAGGTTTCCCCCCTGGTACACTTTACCACTTATTAAAATTGTAAAAGAGAAATTAAAATATCACAAGTACTGAGAAATCGTCAAAAGAAGATCGCGTTAGAATGTTATGAAAACTTCATTATGACGGCAGAAGATTCAATAAAAAAGTGCAGCAAACATTTCATTTGTTAAATCAAAGAAATCCTCTTCCGATTTACTAAAGCAAATGTATCTTGGAGATATTTCCTGCAATGATGGACAATCCATATGCGACCATTTTAGTGATTATTTTAGATCAGTTTTTGTAGAAAATTTCAACCCTCGCCTCAATCCTAAAAACTGTGAGAATGATGACGACAACTCTTTTCTACATATACACAATATTAACTTCAATCAATCATGTGTACTTAATTATTTAAAAAAAAACTTGATCCGAATTAAAGTGCGGGATCTGATTTAATTCCATCCATATTTAATGTAAAATGCGGGGACCAATTGACCTATCCTCTCTCCTTGCTATTCAAAATGTCATTTGAAGAAGGCAACTTCCCCAACGTCTGGAAACAAGCACTCATTACACCAATCCACAAAAGCGGGAACAATAATAACATTACAACTACAGGCCCATCTCCAAACTCCCAATTGTCAGCAAAATCATGGAAAACATAGATCTTGATCAACTTTTTCCAGCGGTACAAACAATCATATCTAAAAATCAACACGGCATTTTCAGGAAACGGTCGGTCGAGACAAACCTTCTGGAATACACAGATTTTATTTTAAATTCTATGGGTGGTAAAAATCAAGTAGACTCTATCTATACGGATTTTTCAAAAGCCTTTGATAAAATTAACATTGACCTGCTTCTGAAGAAACTGTTAAAAATCGGGATTAATGGTGACCTTCTCAGATGGATCAAATCATATGTAACAAACAGAAGTCAAGCAGTTAGAGCTAAGGGTTTTTACAAAATGCCTTCAGGAATCCCGCAAGGATCACATCTCGGACCTCTCTTGTTTATTTTATATATCAATGATATAGGTAAAAATTCCAAATTCCAAATTTTTGCTGATGACACTAAAATTTACAAAAAAATCACTAATATTAATGACAGCCTAGAATTGCAAGATGATATCAATAGGCTTGGAATATATTGTACGAACAACCAACTGTTCCTATATCTGGAAAAATGTAACACAATATCATTCACCAAAGGCATAAACCCCCTAATATTCCCGTACAAAATCAATGACGTAGAGATAAAAAGATGTTGTGAAGTGAGGGACTTAGGAATAATAATGGACTCCGGAATGTCTTTCCGAATACATATAAATTCCATCTGTGACAGGGCGTACAAACTTCTAGGATTCATCATAAGAGTGACCAAACCATTTAGGTCACCACACGTAATCAAAATACTGTACGTCTCTTTTGTTCGCTCAATATTAGAATTCGGATCAGTCATATGGAATCCCCAATACAAAGTGAATATTGAAATGTTAGAAAGAATTCAAAAAAAGATATTGAAACACCTAGACTGTAAATCCTTTCGAACTTCAGAAAACCTAAAAGACTCATTAACATTCCATAATTTATCAACTTTAGAAGATAGAAGAAATATATCCGACCAAAATTTTTTATTCAAAATCATTAACAACGTTGTTGACAACAACTATCTTCTAGAACACATTAATTTCCACTGTCCAATAAGAAACACAAGATCAAACAAACTATTCCACATCCCACACTCAAAAAAAAAAAATTACACAACATTCATTTCTCCGAATGCACAAAATATAATGATATCTTTTACGACGCTGATATTTTCCATTTGTCCTCTGGCAAATTTATTAAATCCATAATAGAAAAAATTAAAACAAATTGTTAATTATGAACTTTCCACCCCTGCTGCATGTTATTTTTTTTTTTTCATTCTCATTTCTGTTGTATGTATATTTTTTTTTCTTTTCTTCTACCACTTTACGTTTTCTTTTATGTTTTAATCTATGTTTTTAAATACGTATATATATATATATATATATATATATATATAAAATTATAAATTATAAATAATTAATTATAAATTGTAGCGGAAACTTCGCTGGTTAATGCAATCATGTAATATGTTACTTTCTTATTAAAATATGTATAACTGTTTGTTTCCTAAAGAAACTAAAATAAAAAATAAAAATAAAATAAATAAATAAAAATAAAATAAAATAAAAATGGCAAGGACATTTCGAATAATAGGTAGATACCCATTGGCATGCCTATTTAAATGGCAAGGATATTTCGAAAGATAGGTAGATACCCATTGGCATGCCTATTTAAATGGCAAGGACATTTCGAAAGATAGCTAGATACCCATTGACATGCCTGTTTGTTCTAAATATGTCAACGCATAATACCCCTTAGGTAATTTAAACCTGGATTTGACGAAAACGTGACTAACCTTCTTCACGGCTTGTAGTACTACTGATGGTACGTAAACACGTGATCCTTTGACATGTTTCGTGCCTGGGGTAGATACACCCCACTCTTCTATGCGACGGAAACTAAACGGCTCACCACACTAGCAACTAAATTCGCACAAACAATTGAAGAAATCTGCGATTCAATCGATGATCTGAGCTATTTATTAATCGCAAAAAAGTTGAAAAATCGGTTTTACTAATAGAAATGAACAGGACTTGACAGAGAACGCCACACATCTTGGCGTACACTTTTTGCTTCATTCATATTCAAATGTCGCGCATCGTCTCATACGTACTGTCCTGATTGCCTAGTATATAACTCTCACAACATCTATACCGCAGGTTTAAGTCCGGTCCTATCCTATCATGCCATAAACTTCCCCTATCGTGCTAAAAACTTCCTCGCGCTCCGGTGCCGTGCCTACACTCAGTAAATATTTATATGTTCTAATTGTTTAATCCGTTACATAAATGTATTGCGGAGGAATATCTAAGATATGACTTCTATGTTTAGTATATTTGCGGAGATGTTTCAGTAATTTTAGACAGAGTTCGCTTAGTTGACAGCACCCGCTAGTGAAGGTTAAACCACAAACGTACTGGTTTGTCAACCCGAAAAATAGAGACTTGGCCCCCTGAATTCTGAATAGCGACTTTATTCATTTGGTCGTGCCACGTGCTTGCCCTGATTTTTTCTGCAATTTGCTTCCGCTTCATACATTATTCTTATACTTCTTTCTTCGTTAACCCTTTCTACATGGCAAAACCATAAAATAAGCATCTCTTTCTTAATATCGTCCATTATCTTTCATATTATCATTACTCACTCTTCTCATTCTATCCTTTTTTAAGATATTTTACTTTCTACTATTTTATTTCCTTTTTTACTTCCTTTTATTATTACTTACTACATATTACTTATAACTTTCACTCTTTACTTTTTACCTTAAACTTTTTAATTTATCCTTTTTATTTTATTTTTTTTTTACATGAGCTCCACACAGGAGGCCCTCAGGAAAATAATTTCCCTCAGGGCCTATGTCATCTTTGGGGATGCTGTGTGGAGGGTTTTTAAAGGAAAGGAAGGAGAGGAGAGTTGTGGGAAGGAAAAGGGTTTAAGGGGTGTGTAGGAATCTGAGATTCAGTGTTCTGGTCATCCGCCTCCAAGACCTAGACAAACCTCACCCCATGAACCCGGGCACCCCTGCTAAATCACCAATTTAATACTTTTACCTTACATTTATTATTATACTTCTATATCCTTTTTGTTAATGTTAAGTTAGGAAGGAATGCAGATCCCGCCAATGTCTGGAAATTAAATAAAAAGGCACTTTCTAGATGATAAAAGTGTGGAAAAGCTGAATAAAACAAAAATTAAGGCGCGCTCGGCAAAATTGAGGGAGATACAACCGTTCAAAGTATTTAAAATTTCACTTCGCGAACTGATATTGACAGTCCGCCCGCCATTTTGTTATAACCTAATACGCTAAACATGGTTTGTGATACAAAAAAAGTGCCCCTTTGTAACGCCTACTCGCGTCAAGGCAAGAAAAACATCCCAGTTTTCAAGTGGTTTAGCGGCTACGCTAGGTTTGAGTAACATGGTTTGTGATTCTGGCGAACTATTGATTCTGAATTAAGTCTGGGATCCAACGCAGTGAAAAGATGGTGAACGAACTTTCAATATCAGTTCGCGAAGTGAAATTTTAAATACTTTGAACGGTTGTATCTCCCTCAATTTTGCCGAGCGCGCCTTAATTTATTTTTTATTCATCTTCTCCACACTTTTCTCATCTAAAAAGCGCCTTTTTATTAAATTCCCAGACATTGGCGGGATCTGCATTTCACCCTTAAGTTATATTAATGTCACATGTTCCGTGAATATGAAAATAAATAAATAATTCCTCTCTTTCGCATAAATCTTAGCTCGGTTCGCGTCACGACTCACAAAGGTGCACAGTTTTAGAGAGACGTCAGAATTTTTTCATCACTTCCTTTCGTCTAAATACTGTCAGTAAAGTAACAAAACATAACGATATCTGTCAAAAATTTAGTCAAAAGAAATTGAAATTTTGAAAATTTTATTTAAAAATAAAGTAACTGCTGATTGTAAGTAGAAACCTAATTTATCTTTTGCCTAAATTCACACAACCTTCAGTTCAAGTTTTTAAAATTTCAAAAATTAATTTAACTTAATATTGCCGGAATATTTTATAACACCGAAATAATTATGTAGGTATGTATAATAATATTTAAATACCCACACACTCATAGTACTAACCTACTTACGTGATTATTAAGAACGATTCAGAGCAATATTGTTTTAATTGGCAAGTTGATAGCAAACAAGGAAATTAAATTTAAAGCTCAGCTTCCAAAAAGCATTTTGTATCGGAAACTCGATACAAGCGTTGGGGCGTATAATGCCCAAACTAAAGTCACAGCGCGAGTTCCAAAACAAATATCCATAAACAAAATGTGCAACAGCCAGCCCCGGCTTTTGGTCAAACATTGCTTTTAGCACATCCGCACTAGTGTGGAATTCCAATTTGTTGGCACGAGAACATAGGCGCACAATCCATTTTAAATATCGTCCCTAAAGGCCGTGTTCGAAGTGTCGACAAATAATATTCCAACGAATGGGAATTTTGTGCTGCAATTGTTGAAGTAATGATGTCACTGGTGATAATAATTTATAATAGGTAAGTATTATTATGGTATATTGTGTAAGTTGTAAAAAAATGTGTTTTTTTTTGTTTTGCCGCAAAACGAACTAAACTGAGCTCTAATGTTCACAAAAGTTAAAAAAATACTTTGAAAATGCTGAAATCTAATCGTTGAAATAAACAAAGAAAAATAATTTCAATTTGGGAGGCAGATCAATGGGAACCGCCGCCCCGGGAACCATTTATTGTATAACTAACACCTCTGCCACAGGTCACCCAAAGTGGTTCGCTACGTTTGGTGACTGCAGGAGTGCCCGGGATCATAGGGTGAAGTTGGGTGAAGAAAAAATCCGGGTCTTGGCGGCGGATGTATCTGCTCACCAGCTGCATGACAGGTCAGATCGGGAGAGAATGGTTGCGGAAGTCCCTTTGACTTCTCCACCCGAACACTCTCGGAACATTGCCTTGCACCGCATTCGGAGGATTGGATTTATACGTCCGTCACTCCTGGACACACCAATCCCCAGCTTCCTTCCCACCCATAACATATTTTACCTTCCCAGAACTTCCTCTCCTTCCTTAAAAACCCTTCACAAAGAATCTCCAAAGATGATACGTGCCCTGAGTCCTTGGGTTTATTATTTTTCTCAGAGTATCCTGTGTAGAGTTAATGTAAAAAAATATATTTTTTAAATATCGTAGCAATTATACATTACTTATTTTCGTGGTAAACAAGCCACATTACGTGGCGTTCCACGATAAATTAACTGAGAATTAACTGTTGAGAATTAACTGAGAAATTTGTTTTTTTTACGGGTGGTCCGAATGCGTTTCTGCTAAATGTATAATGCGTTCTCATTTAATTATATATCTATGACCGGAAAACGTATTCCAACATTAATTTAGGTTCATATTTACATACATAATTAAGAAAACCGTTTCCTTTACATTTTTATCCTTCTTTTTCCGTACCTCCCAGGTCCCGTTTCAAAAGATTTTGTTTTAGTTTGAAAATACCAAACAACAATGTGATAAAAAAACGTCTTTCAGCAGATGAAGGTAAGACAAAAAAAACTGTTCACTTTTTTTTTTTTTTTTTTACATTAACTCCACACAGGAGGCCCTGAGGAAAATAATTTCCCTCAGGGCCTATGTCATCTGGGATGCTGTGTGGAGGGTTTTTTGAGGAGAGGAAGGAATGAACATTGGTCTTGAAGAGACCCATGTTGTAGGAAGGAGGAAACACAGAGGCCGGCAAATCATTCCACAGCCGAGCTGTTGAACACAAGAACGAGTCGAAGAAACGACCCGTTCTCATGTGACAAATGTCAACTGTGTACAAATGTTGGGCACGCGTTTGGCGTGTTTCCAGACTATCCACTGGTGCCGAAGGGATCAATGATGCTAGTTCCTCGGAGCACCTTCCATTGTAATACCGGTAGAACAAGTATAGCATTCCCACCCGACGTCTGTGCTCTAAAGATTGCAATCCGTCTGTTAAGATGGGAGAATCTATCAAACGGACCGCCCGTTTCTGCACAGAGTCGAGGGTATTTTTCAGGTATTTTGGGGCTCCAGACCAGAGGTGGCTGCCAAATTCAACCGTGGGGCGCACTTGCGATTTGTACAGGGTTAGCAGTTGTGTACTATTAAAGTATCTGCGGGCCCTGTACAGTACGCCCTGTTTTTGGGAGGCTAACTTTACTCTGGCTTCGATGGAGCCCCCATACCTGAGCTGGTCACTTAGGGTTACACCAAGCATATCAATGGAGGGCATGTTCGGAAGATTGCTTCCGTTGAAAGAGACTAGATTTTCATTGTTTCTTTCAAATAAGTACAATCTTTTTTTAAAAAAGGTATTAAATGTAACCAGTTGCTCGATTTGTCTTTCGCAACTGTTCAAATTCGTTTTCTAAACACCGTGGCTTGTAGTCTTACCACTATGACCATTATAAGATAGAAGAGTATTGACTGATGACAATGTGTTATTTTTATTAAAAATCATTAAATCTTTAATTGACAGCCCTGAAACTAATTGCATGAACATACCTGCCAGACAAACTCGAATCAAGATACTTTAAGTAACAATAACATCAATATAAATTACTCTATTTATTCACCAATTCCTAGAATTGCCAATAAACATTGCGAACTTGTGGGTGTTGACAATTTTACAAGTTCAAAAGGCAACTAATTTCGATTATACTTGCTAATAATCAATTTTTTGGTTATTTTTCTTCTACTTATAAACTATTTTTTTTTAATATTCTAAACCATTTAAAGTAAATCGTATATAAACACCGACGTACAACATTAATTATTAATATAAAATTTAAAAAAATATATGTTAAGATTTCAGGTACTGAAATATTAATATTTGTTATTGTCACCCTAATGGTTGTGGCAACATTCTTTTGTGTTGGCAATTGCCAGTGCGAGTTGGTATTGCCAAGGATTTTAATTCCTTCTTCTCTTGTTACCATCCGTCTTGGGCGGGTCGTTTTTGGCAAAACGTCTGCTGCCAGGTTTTCACTTCATGTGGGTTATAAAACCGCGGAGAGAGATAGCATCATTGGGCTCACCGTACATGAGCTACCCTACGGGTCTTTTTATTGTGTGAATAAAGACCAATTATTCAAGAGCTGGAGTTATTATTGAAGAGTTACTCCAGCCACACTTCCCTTTGGAATCTGGTGTTACCACGCCGGATTGCTCTGTCAGGAGAGCGGAAGTTGAGATCCTGAACAAATAAATAATTAAGCATTGATAAATTTATTGATCTAACCAGTGATACCTAACATTATTTGGAGTAAAAAATGTTAATGTAATTTTAGTCTGCGGTGACATACCTTTCGGTTATGAAGTTTGTATGAGATGGGGTAATGTTTTAACTAACTTAGTAGCCAGACCGTCCGACAGACGTGTGCGGACTGGCTGGTAGTAAATTGACCACAGAAAACTTCCCCTTCAAAAAGATAGTCCACCAGACCCAAATAACAGTCACCACCAAATGAAGGTTAGGCATTTAATTTTTTAATCTAAAATGAATGTTTTGTGAACGCAATTATTAAACCATTTATGCGCGAGTGGGGTACTCGAACGTACTCGTATATATGTAATTGACAATATGTTACCCAGCTCACGTTTTCTACATAGAAATTGCGGTAAATACGATTACTAATTCATTTACAAATTAGAAACGGGTTTATGAAAATGCAAAGTAGGCTCTCACCAAGCACGACGTTTCCAGCATATTTGCATAATCTTTAAAATGATTAATTGTAACCTAACAACATATTTGTTTAGCTTCTAGGAAACTTGAAAGCAGCTCAAAGACAGGCCCTTTGAAAAAAATATTTTTGCTGATATTGTTTGTATTGCTAAAATGCAAACGTTGAAACAAGGTCTTCAAATTTCTAAATGTTTTAAATAGGTGTTCACAGAAATTCAATTGATTCTTCAAAGGAGAAAAGATTGTGGGAAAGGGATACCTTGTGGGAAGATGAAAGATGTCTTTGGAGACAATTTTTTTGAGATAAATTGTTACGGTAAATTGTTGAGATACAACCGGTTGACTGTTACAATTCTACTTAAGGAAAAGAAATTGTCTTTAACCATAAAATTGTTAACGACTTTAACGTTATTCGCGATTATAATTCAATTTCGAAACTCTCGGATGACAGCAGAATTGTCCTTAACCATTGATTCGTTAATTGCGATACCTCTTAGCAAAAAAGACGTAAGTTTAATAGTTAAGGATAATTTATTACCCATTCGTAGAACCGGAATCGCCCCTCTGGGCAGTTGAAAGATTTAAAAAAGCCGTCAATTACAGAATTTTTTATACCAGGAAGGCTCTTCTCTGTGCAGAATACCAAGACAGCCGACCACCAAAGAAGCTTCTAGATATAAAGCTAATATAATTATAAACCTTCACAAAGAAGTGGCATGGAGATATAAACAAATACTGCAACAGAATTAAGCGGTAAAAGCAGTGAAACTATACGACTGTTCATAAAGCCTCAATTTTAGTAGAATTCTTAAGGTAGTTTTAACTGGAGTATTCTTCAAGCATTGTAAAGCGCCCTTGTTGTGTTGTTTTATAAACTTGGTACAATGCGGTAGCACAAAAATAGAACCATGTAGAGTATTTGAAGAATGGTAGATACTCTCAGTATCGCCCTGGTGGAAAACCATCATCGAATTGCTTGGATGGGTTTAACCGTCTTTGGTGACCAGATCTGAATAGCTTTGGTTTTTTTTTACATTATCTAAGGCCACGAAAGTTAAGTTAACACTCTTGTACATTGATTTGGATATGATTTATATGCTACAACATGTCTTAAAGGTAAGTGTAAAATAATAATAAAAAAACAACAAATAACATTATTATTAATCGTGTTTTCCGTCAGCAAAGCGGAAGGTTTTAATTAACTTAGCTTTCAATTCATAATAAAAAGTTAGTCGTTTCTATTAGAAAGTGGATTTATTGTACTGCCATTAATGCATCTTCGGTTTAACACTGCATCGTGCCTTCAAAAATAACTTTGGTAGTTGATCAACCAGGGTGGTAGTTCTAATAAATCTGAATTTATAAACATTTCTCGAAACTGGAAGTACACTCTTTTAGTAAAACCATATGTATTAATAAGATATAATATTAAAAAGACCTCCAGCTTACAATTTTCCCATGCATTATGGCATCATGCTACACTAGCGCCTCCTGGTAGCGCGAATTGGGCATTTTGGTTTTCTTTCATTCTAATGGTTTTTATGTGAAAAATATTTTCTATTTAAATGCGACCTTACTGCTTTTTTTGAACATTTATAAGTTAGACAAGAACACAAACTGTTTGTCACAAGGCATAAACACAGCTTTTCTGAATTAACCTTAAATTTTTAGTCATTATATTTTTTTAATGATTAATCCACTTTATATGTAATCAAGAACATTTTGTTTGCTAGGATTTAACGAACTCGTGTTATGTTTCGCCAACTAACCTCTCAACATTTTCTTGCATCCCTAAAGACGACTTGAAGGGTTTTTGTTGTTTTCGTAAACTGCACACACATAACCTACTTTTTGAGACAATTTATAGATTTTAAAAATAAAAATCCTGATTATAGAGCGTAAAACGCTGCCGCAGGCACAGGTTAAATAAATACTGAATAATTTCAATTTTCCACCCCAGCGCCTCTAGCGGCCAAAGTTGTTCATACTGTCAATATTTTAGTGGAATTTTTAAAATATATTTTCGATATATTTATCCAAGACGCAATCTAGGTTACAAACCAGTGGAGGTTATCCACCTCTTACTCGCCCTGGTATAAGTAACTGATGGTTAGTTCTTCAAGGCTCTAGCAAGATTCTATTTTTTTTTTGTTAAACAAAGCTACATTTATTTATTTTGAACGAATCTAGACCTCCAGTGTCCTTGCATACGTTGTTAGTAAGCAGTAGGCAAGTGTTTAACAGGAAAAACAAAATGCAAAAAAATAGGTTAGTAAGACAAAAATAAATTAAACAGGGCAAAAGAAAAACTCATTCATTAGGCTCCATGAGTCGGCATTGCATCTGTAAAAACCAGCAAGCACCTGTATAAAATAGGGAGCATAAATAATACAATAAATCTCAAATCAATTGGCAAGTACCAACAAAAAATGTGAATGGCTTTCGATCTGACCATAAACTACACTTAGCTTCCGTGTCCCTTAGCCAACCACTCAGTGAAGCCTCAAAGAATGTTAACTGAATATTTGGGGTAAAATACCCAAAGACTAAAAGGAAATTCAGCGTTGGGTATTCAGAGGCAGGACAAAGGTCAGTCAAGGTCGTCTGATCAAGCCTCAACCTGCACATATCATTGGGGGATAGATTTGAGAAGGATCTGTAAAATTAAAAACCAGTTTTTATGAAAAAGGTAGTTGCCTAATTCTAAAATTTGAAATATGAGATTGAAAAATATGACGATTTGATAGGAGGTGGCAGTAGCCGACTTGGTAGAGAGGCGTGCGTCGTGGTTAGATAAAAGGTTCTGGTTTCGAGTCCCAGTTGTGACAGTTTTTATTTTTATTTTTGTGTGTGTTGTTTTCTTTCATATTTTCGTTTAGATTATAAGTGTTATCCTCTTCTGCAATGATATATTATATTGATGGGAATAACCTTCAAAAGCTATAAAAGTTGTTATAATAAAAATAACTTAATTAAACTTTTGAAAAGGGGAAAAATAATTAAAGCATTTTTTTTGTCCAATAATTATTTTGACTTTATTAAAACTTTCTTAACATCTTAAATAAACACCACAAAGCTGTTCAGAAATTTGGAGGGGACTACACAAGTTTCCCAACGGCCGTGGCGCGATGGTTTCCTTCTTCACCGCACACGTCAATTATAATTTTTTTTATTTTTTTATTGAACGAAGCTATTTTTTAACGACTCTAGATTCCCTGCTTACGGGGTTAGTATGTAGTGTAAAAATATTTACATAGTTATTATACTATAATATTATAGACACCGCAATCTGAAAATAGAAGAGGAATATACAAAAGATAATGTAAAAGACAAAAAAGGAGACCTGAAATCGATTATTTAATTGTACAAAGTTATGAACTTGGGACATCACATGCCCAAATCAGCAAAACCGCTTCCGCTGGGCAGTCCCACCCCAGCTTAGAACTATTATATCGCTGATTTCCTAATTACGGGTTTAAGTTCTGAGTACCTACCCCATTCCTCCAAGGGGGTGGTATCACCCTATTTGGGAGCCAGTGGTCCAGAATCCAGAGTCTAGACACTCTAGACTAGACTCTATACAGCCTATACTGTCTGGACAGTGAGAAATAACAAGCCAGATCAGTAAATGATAACAAATCGAAAGGACATTACACGGAAAGAGAGTATTAAGGGAATCAAGACAAAGCACCACTAAAAGGTTAAAGATTGAGATTCAAAATAATAATGGTTTTTACGGTTTTAAGGCTTCGTAAAACAGAAATAAATTCTTACGTATGTGTTGCCTACGGTGATTTATCCGCTCAGAAATTGACGATTATTTTGGTCCATCTCCTTTGAAAGACAAGTTTGACGTGCGGTGCAATATAATTCGCAAAATTAAGAGGTCGCGGGTTTGAAACCCGGCACTGGCAAGTAAACATTTATTTTACACTATATAGGTAGCATTTAGTTCGGGTTGAACCTTGCAATCATATTTAAAGATAGGAGCTAATAATAAGTGCGTTAAGAAAATGAAGATAATGTTGGTAGTTCTTAGTCGAAGTATGATACAGTTAAAAGTGACCGAATTTGATATCGATACCTTAGCTCAGTGGTAGAGCACTTGCCATGTAAGCAAAGGGTCCTGGGTTCGTGTCCGAGAGATGCCAATTTCTTTTTCTGATTTTTCGATTGAGTTTCGGTAATATTGTCTTCATTTAATTAAATATTATAATTTGAGAATTTAATCATAAAGTTAAAAATGAATATAATTTTAATTTATTATTTGGGATTTTCACGTTGATTACATTAAACAGAACCAATTTTTTATTCGTTGAAAAAGAATTTAACAATAATAATCTGAACGAAAATATGAAAAAAAACAAGACAGAAAAATAGAAAAATATAATGGACGCAAGTGGGACTCAAACCCAGACCTCTCGTCTAACCGGGACGTGCGCGTTAACCAATTTCGCCATTGCCACCTTCTGTTACACCGTCATATTTGTCAATCTCATAAAATTTTTGAATTAAAAATATTATCTTCAACTAATTCTTTTTTCCATATTAGATATTATAATATATTACAATTAGACAAGAGGTTGGGTTCGAGTCCCTGTTGCGACCATTATCTTTTTTTCTATTTTTCTGTGTCTTGTTTTCTTTCATATTTCCGTGTAGAATATTAGTATTATCTTCTTCTTCAATATCTGGTCAGTGGTCAGTGGTTGAGTAGGCATAGCGCTTGGGTCCCACCGGAGCGTCACGTGTTCGATTCCTCGACTGGCTAAGTCCTCCATCACAACACAAGCAACATTTCCGGCTTTCTGTGGTGGTAGTAGGAGATTTTCAAAACATTTTTGGGTGTAATCCGGGAATGTTTGTCTTTTTTTATTAAAAAAAAAAAAAAATAAAAAAAAAATAAAATGATATATAACATTGATGGAATAACCTTTAAAGGTTATAAAAAGAGAGTTTTTCTTATATTTTTTTATTCATTTGCACCTTTGTCCAAAAGATCAAACCTTTCCCACTTAGAATATAATATGTTCTCACGGCCTACCTCAAATTGCGGATATTATAGGTTGAAATTCTAAAGCGGAAAAAACATACAAAAAAAAAGAAAACACCTGCTATCACCTTCGCCCTGACTAGGGACCACCATTTAGAACTGAAACTAGAATTAAAATGACACTATCTTTGTTTAGCTGTTGTAAGTGGTCAAGTTTTTTTCCTACCACCACCTTCCTCTTCTCTTTCATCAGCACTACTTTCATCGGTCATACAATTTTACCCAATAATTCGAAGGTGAAGTTGATTAGTCAGACATCTCGGAAAATTTTACCCACATTTTACCCGAAGGTGTAGTTGATTAGTTGAGTATGCAGTTATATGTAAAACTGTATCCCCTATCACTACTATCCATACTCGGATTACACTAACAAATCAATTATTATGCAGAAAAGTTATAGTGAAATGAACAAAATATTGAAGCTTTCATTATGTCTACATAGGTGACCATCTCACGAGCATGAGTAAACATCTATTCTACCGCGCAAGGCTTCTCGCCAAAGAAAAAGGTTATAGATTCGTCTGGACAAAAAACTGCCTAATTTACGCTCGACGAAATACGACGTCAGCACCCATCATTATCTCAAAGGAATCAGATTTGAAGAAAATGGACCGCGAGCCTCCAGCCACAGGACCCAACAGAGTAGATGCAGAAAGTTCTCAGCTGAGCCAAGCCTCCAGATAAGGCCTTTTAAAATTACTACATTTCTTTATACTAATTTCATTTTAATTATTTTTAGATTTTCATCTCACTTAGAATGTACCCTTCCCTCCCTTATCCCCCACGCCTACCCTATGGATCTATTCACTCTAATACATTTCTAAGTGCCATTCATTCTAACACACTTTTTAGCTTTTGTACAATTTTCTAGCATTTTTTGTAAAATTCTTTGGGAATTTCATAAAAAGAAACATAAATCCGTCAATAATAAAATTCGAACATCGACACAAATTCACTTCAATTCCGCACTTAATCATAGATTCGCACGGTTTAACCAATGTCTTTAAATATCTATTACCAAAATTTGAGAGGGTTACGCACTAAAACTGACAAGTTATTGGTGGCTGTTCGGTCCAACGAATATGATGTTATCGCTCTGTCTGAATCATGGCTCGTTGATGGCATCCGCAACGAAGAGCTATTTGATGATCGCTACGATGTACACCGCCGAGATCGGGACTACACTCGCACGGGCCAACGCTTGGGCGGGGGTGTCTTAGTCGCTATTCGTCGTGAGCTGGTACCTCGCGAGCGTCCAGGGTGGCACTCACAAGCTGAGGACGTCTGGATAACATTAGAATCCAGGGGATCCAAACACACAAATCTCCACATATGTTGTGTTTACCTCCCTAAAGGACCAACATATCGTGAAAATATGGAAAGCATCCTCACACAAATTTCAGCACTTACGTTGCAATTCCCCACAGACAAATTCATTATCCTAGGTGACTTTAACCTCACTGACATTTCATGGAATAAGTCTCTCAATAATAGGTCATTTATACCCAGTGATCGCTTATCGCCTGTTAGTACATCATTTATTGGCTGCATGCATTTTTCGGGATTGTATCAATGTAATGGAATTCCAAATACCAACGGTCACTTTCTTGACCTCGTTCTATGTAATGACCTGGTACCGGTCTCTGCTTGTGATGAACCATTAATTTTAGAAGACCCTCATCACACCTCCTTAATAATGGAAGTTTTATTCTCTGAACCCGCTCCACTAGTGGAAGAGCCTAGAAGGGCTTACATCTATAAGCGCGGTGATTACGACCAAATTAACACATCTCTCGACCACGTAAACTGGCACGAGCTACTTTCGTTTGGTGACGTGAACGCAGCATTAAATAAATTCTACTCACAATTAAATCATCTTATAGACGCCCATATTCCTATGAAATTATGTAGGAATTCGAAATACCCGCCATAGTATTACTCTGCCCTTATCAAATTAACAACAGAAAAATATAAATACTTTAAAAAGTTCAAGACATATAAAAACCCTTCTGACTATGCCACTTTCTCTCTACTAAGATCACGTCACAAAAAACTTAACTGGGAATGCCATAATAAATACTTACTTAAAATAGAATATGATATATCCTCTGACCCAAAAAAAATATGGAATTACATTAAGTCAAACTCCAAATCCCATGGCGTTCCGAATACCATGATGTTCAAAGACGTAAAAGCTGAAAATGGATCTGATATCTGCAACTTATTCTCTAAATATTTCACTTCAGTCTACAATAATAATGCTCGGATTAACCAGATCCTGCCAGACTACACCAGTGAGCCCTGTATTGCTAGCATTCATAATATTGAAATCAACCAGCATCACATACGAAACAACTTGAAAATTTAGATCCCAATAAAAGCGCAGGCCCAGATAAAATTCCCCCTTTCTTCATAAGCAAATGTGCGCGCAGCCTTTCTAAACCGTTATTCATAATTTTTAGTCGCTCCCTTAATGAGGGAATCGTGCCAAACACTTGGAAAACTGCATTTGTAACTCCCGTTTTCAAGAACGGCCAAAAATCTGACGTTGAAAATTAGAGGCCCATATCAAAGCTCTGCATTTTCAGTAAGGTTTTCGAAAAAATTGTGTACGACCAGATGTTTACAGCCTTGAGATCGTCACTTAACAACAATCAGCATGGATTTATGAAAGGAAAATCTACTACCACCAACCTAACGGCATTTGTCGAAATCTTACAAGACAATATGGACCAACGCGTACAGGTAGATGCAATATATACAGACTATAGCAAAGCCTTTGATTTAGTAATCCATGATGTTTTGTTGACTAAACTTTCACTAATCGGCGTACACGGAGATCTCCTCAGATGGCTCTCGTCGTATTTGAAAAATCGCAGCCAAGCAGTGGTCGTCGGTGGCTATAAATCGAATTGGGTAACCGTACCGTCAGGAGTACCCCAAGGGTCATTATTGGGACCATTGCTCTTCAATATATACATTAATGACATTGGAAAATGTTTTCTCCACTCCAGAACGTTACTATACGCAGACGACATGAAAATATTTTCTCCTGTTACAAGTATCAATGACTGTACTTGCGTACAAGAAGATTTAAATCGCCTAAATAGCTACTGCACACAACACAACCTTCAAATAAATGTCAAAAAATGCGGCGTCATCAGCTTTACCCGAAACAAAAATCCCATTTCGTTTGATTATTCCCTTAACTCCACAATACTTAAAAAAATGATGGAGGCCAAAGATCTGGGAGTAGTGCTAGACCCAAAATTACTTTTTGACCGACACATCGAATCCATAGTTGCAAAAGCTTCCAAGATACTTGGCTTCATACTCAGAATCTGCAAACACTTTAAAAAGGTAATCACTATGAAAATGCTGTACTTTGCGTATGTACGCAGTTCTCTGGAGTACGCCTCTCAAGTCTGGAATCCCAGGTACACAACATACATAGAAAGGATTGAGAAAATACAAAATCGTTTTCTACGATACCTTGATTTTCGGGGATATCGTCCTCATCTAAGTTATGTGGAGTCAGCCACGTTTTTCAAAATCTCGTCACTAGAAAATCGTAGAAATTCTGCAGACGTAATATTCTTGCAAAAGATAGCCACCTCTGCGATAGATTGCCCGGAATTACTTGAAAGAATTCAATTAAGAGTGCCCACCAGACAAACTAGACTAAATCACACACTTAACACACCTCGATGCAATACTAACTCTAAACAAAACACATTCATTAACCGCGTTTCACACTTTTTTAACAATTCATACAATGAATTCGACTTATTCAACACAGCACCCCAAATTCTAAAAAAATAAACAATAAATAACTTCTAAACATATACAAACTATTATACTAATATACAAATAACTTATTCACTCCCAGATTAGATCCGTCCCCTTCCCCTCCCGCCCACCATCCCATCCCAATAAGCTATTATAACTATTATAACTTTTTAATCTCTCTAATTAATACACACCAGTGAAAACCTATTATTGGTTCAATAACATATACATATGTAAATACACCTAAGTAAATAATGGAACTGTTGGTTTTCCAAATAAAATAAAATAAAATAAAAATAAAATTATTATTATTACAAAATGTCTTACTAATGAACCGGACCGTAAAGCATTATTAAATGTAAAACACAGCTAGGTGTAAATAAAAGTGAATTTATTTCAAACATTAGAATATTGCTCATTATCTAACTTAGTATTAGGAGACGTCTTACCATTCAATAGGAAGATCGAATTGAGAATCCCTTAGTTTGTCTAGTTCCGGACAGGAAGTTATTATTAATGGAATCTCTCATCAGAGCGTTTTGGAGAGTATTTCTATATTCTACCCAAGTCTTGTATTTATTTGAACTTTCATCACTCATTTCTCTCATGTAAAATGTTTCATTTCATGATAAAATTACCTTCTGAACATCGTGTTAGAACCAATATTACATTTTATGGTTCATTCACATTAAACTATATAATAATAAACGACGTGCCGGAACCGTATCCTGCCGCACCGACACGGACAGTGGACAATGACCGGTGGCAAAGCGGCACGGCGCGGCGCGGCGATCAGACAAATTTATTATCAGTGGCGTCGGCGTCGCTCAGTCTGCGTCGGCGACCGTCGGAAATGGGGGGCCGCGGAACCAACTGCTAACTGATTTGGTCATGCAAACGTTGTTAAGATAAACGACTTTATTCAGCTGTAAAGTAATTTGATACGTATTTTATTGAAGTGAAAACTTCTTTTACACCGTTGGGATTTGAAACTCAATGAAATGACAAAGCGACACTAAAAAGAAACAAAATATATACGATTTAGCCTGCGAGAGAATGAGATACAATAATCGGTCACCTCTTGTGCGCTGCTTTGTAGCCTCCCCACTCTTAGTTTTCCGAAAGTTTCACTTCTACCGCATGTGAACTGCTCACTTGTTTTTTTTACTTCTTGAGAATGGTTTTCTTTATTCACATATATTTTTTTTTGTAATATTTATTATTTTTTTAAATTTTAACCCCACGTAGGAGAAAATTATGGATGCTATAGATGGATTTTTTTTAAGGAAAATGAAATGTTTCAGATTAGAAAATACTTTCAGTATCTCCCTACAGAAAGAAAGCCATTTCAGAATCGAAAAGTTGCTTAAAATGTTAAATCTTGTTTGGTGACTATATCTGAACAGCTAAGTAAATCCAAATAAATTTTTCCCCATCTCCTTCCCCTCCCCACTATTTTCAGCCTTTCTCGTGCGGAAATAGGTAAAGGAATAAAATTGGTACCAGAAATAGAGCGCTCCATCTGACGTCTGTGTACTTAAGACTGCAATTTTTCGATAGGGGAGACTAACAAGCGGGTTGTCCATTTTTACCAACCTACTTTCAAGAGTTACGTAAGTAGATATGGGAGCTCTGAAGCAGATAACTTATTTTGGTTTGAAGAGCTTTATTCACAATGTACATTTGTGGCTTAGTTTTATTTCTTTGCTACTGGTTTCGACACATCCGTGTCTTTCACAAGCATTCTGGTCACTAGGTCACTGGTGGCTTAGCAAGAGTGCCCGGATTTATGAGGCTACTTCCCAAAACTTCCTCTCCTTTCTTTCATCATCCCCAACGATATTAAAGGCCTTGGGGAGAATTTCTCAGGGCCTACTGTGTGGAGCTAATGTAAAAAATCATGATTATTCAGACCCTGCTTCCTACTAAACACGAAGCCATTTCAAGAAACAAGGTTTTGATTTTGAATGGTAGTCTTTTGATACTGAGATAATCTATCAGTATTATGATCATCGTTTTTCATCTATTAGATGACGGTGTTGCGGTTCGGCCATTTGATCACGCATAAGTTATAAAACGTTTGAACTCAATTGACAGAACGTGTCAAATAAGAATCAGATATATTTTTACTTGTGGTGTTGTCAAAAATGAATTGTTGAGGAGTGATTCATGGGCAATACTGTTAAGTGTCTTTCTTTGGCAGTGATCTTGCGTAACGTTATGTATGTAGAGTACAACGTTTAGTAGTGCATAGATGTTCATCTCACGTAGCATCTTGACGGCAAAGATAATTTAGAGTTAAATTTTTGGATTTGAGGTCCGATTCAATGAAGAAGACATTCCGTCTAGACAAGTATTCTGAGTATATTTTACAATAACATATTTAAATGATAATTTTACACTTTTTATTCTACCTAGCTGGAGGCCGACCGGGTCCAGTTCTTAGGTTTTGAATGCACTTGCTTGTCCCACTTGCGAATCAAGAAGAATAATGATTTAAGGAATTCTATTGTATTTATAAAACAAAGGTGTTTAAAACAATTACAACAGGTAGTGCGCGAGTTGTTTATGTTTGTATTTCATGTAGGTTAGCGCAAGGTAGGGAAGGAGGACGGGGTAGGGGAATTATTTTACTCAGGGCATCCTGTGCGTAGCTAGCTAATGTAAAAATTTAATTTAAGTACATGCGCACCCCAGGATGTGAACTCGCAGCCTTCACATTGCTAGTCGAGAACCTTTTTTTTAATTGTTTTTTTTTCGAAGTACAATCCCGTTATACCGCAATTACGCTGTTTGTAAGCAGGGTTTGCCGTCAGTAGTTATTGTTATATTTTTGAACAAGCATTCCTTCATTCTTTGTGAACCTAGTATTATGTTCATGTTCCACTTTCCTCTTATATTCAGACTCGGATATATTCTGAGTCAATATTTTGTACCATAATAAGGCCTGCCCAGGTAAGATAGTTAAATTCCTACAACAACTATTGTGTTATTAATTATTATTTTTTAATTTATAAACTAACGTTTAGACAAGATTTTTATGCATAGCACAAAGGGTAACAATTATTATAAGCAATAATTGTCAGCCTGAAACACTCATTTACATTGAAAAATCTTCCGAGAAAAGATACTTGCCGCCAACGGGGCTTGAACCCGTGTCCTTCTGATTGCCGGTCGGATGCTCTGACCACTGAGCTATGGGGGCTTATCAATTACCCGCCAAATAATTCAATATATACTAGTGTTTCATTCAACAATTACTGCTTGTTATATTTTTTCCACCTGAAAACAACCAACTTTATTTTTTGCGAGAAAGACATTGTTAGTGTTAAATCCCTCGCTAGGTGGCGTCGAGACAAATTATGTCTGCATTTATTGGGGAAATACTTAAACTTGTTAAATATTAATTATTATTTTTTTAATTTATAAACTAACGTTTAGACAAGATTTTTATGCATAGCACAAAGGGTAACAATTATTATAAGCAATAATTGTCAGCCTGAAACACTCATTTACATTGAAAAATCTTCCGAGAAAAGATACTTGCCGCCAACGTGACTTGAACCCGTGTCCTTCTGATTGCCGGTCGGATGCTCTGACCACTGTTTGTCCGCAGCCAAATATGTTTGGCTGCGGACGCGCAAAGTGCATAGACTGCATAGCGCTTTTCACTAAATCAGAATGGCGTAAAATAAATACGTTTAGATGCATTCATTGCTTTCGGGTATTTGTCACTCAGTTTTATATATTTGCAGTCAGAGAAGCTTACGTGTTAGCGACGCCTGGTCTTGACAGGAGTGGGGCATGATATTTATAGAGATAACACCCTCCGTACCACCTGAGAGTTCTTAAATAATATTGTAAAATAAACCTTATTTTTTAAAATGGAAAACAATGACCGGACTCAAACTATTAATTTATTTAATACTAGCTGGCCCGGCCACACAACGTCATCTACTGGATGGTTATCCAACATTTATAACCACCGCCGTCTTTGAGTTTATCGCGAAGAGACAGACAGATGCCGCGGAGGACTTTAATTTATAATTCGTAGAGATGGTGTGAAAGATTATAATAATGTGCATGAAATGCTTGGGGTAACTAACGTATTTAAGTTAATAATAATTAATACTGTATCCATCTAAATAACTTTTCAATTACCGCAATGTACGTGATCATTTTTTTAGAATATAGAATGGGTACAGTAAGCTATCTGTAAAAGATAGATGTATGCCTTCGCGGACTTTTTTGTAGATCTATAAAAAAGGAATATCCCACCATGAATTGTTTTGTTATATCTTAAAAGGATTAGGCAGCTTTTTCGATGAAAGCTATCAGGCGCTCTGACTTTTTCCGACACTTTTAACAATTATCGTTATTTTTCAACCAATTTACACAAATCCTTGACAAATTACAAACCTAAACCTTCCCCACAAAATACTCTATCTATTGGTGAAAACCGCATGAAAATCCGTTCAGTAGTTTTCGAGTTTATCGCGAACAGACAGACAGACAGACGGACAGACGGACAGACGACGCGGGGGACTTTAATTTATAATATGTAGAGAAGAGATAGAGATGTAGAGAAGAGATGTAGAGATAGAGATGTAGGATTGACGGCCGCAGCGGTCGCGGGGCAAGGCTCTCGACTAGAGGTCCGGAGTTCGCGAGTTCAAATCCCGGTTTGCGCTTATAAATTTTATTGCACTGATTTGTGTTTTCACAAATGAATCATTTAAAAGAATATTGCGGCAAGTTCCAGAGTGGAAGTTACTCCTAATATCGCCCTGGTATAAGACCACCATTCAGAATTGAAATGAGGTTGAGGTTGCTTGAGACTTTAGCCGTGTTTGGTTTTAATAGTCAGGTATTTCCCCACCTTCCTCTTTCTCATCTCTTTCCCACTTACTTACCACGTATTTGATATTTTTAACTTGTATCTATTTGATATTTAACTTGTATTAAGTCGATATTTGCTGATCGAACTAAACGTTTGTTGAATTCAGGCGTTCCGTACAAAGTTTGTGAATTTAATCAATCGTTCGAGCACTCCATAGAGTTCTTTGTTATAACATAAGTATATTCATCATTCTGCCAGAATGCTTCTCAGGGCATCACGAATAATTCTTTAAAACGCACAAAAAGTCAAAATATGCACTAAAAATGCCAAATGTGTCAATAAAAACTTTCCCAACGTATATGCGCCATAATGCGATCATAAATTACTATCCAATTATGCTATTATTTTGATGTTTGTTTGCTATAACATTCGATTCGCAAATTTTTACGCGACTAACATCTCTTTACGAGGATTACGCGGCAAACGCGTCGTCATCTCTGGCGTTAGCGCAACTCCTCTATAGAGCGGGACTTATACCTACATCATTTAAGAAAACTGTCAAAATGTATTAAAATGTGTCGTATGCATGCTGAAAACCAGCAGCATTCCGTGAGAAATCCTAAATGAATTAAGTAGTTTAATTTTTGTCAATAGATTCAATGGCAACGAAACAAAATGTAGCATAGTAAAAATCTACTGATAAATAAATGATTTTATTTTTAATTATTATTTTTAATTGTTAAATTAATGTTTAAGACAAGATTTTTATGCATAGCACAAAGGGTAACAATTATTATAAGCAATAATTATCAGCCTGAAACACTCATCCACATTGAAAAATCTTCCGAGAAAAGATACATGACGCCAACGGGTCTTGAACCCGTGCCCTTCTGATTTCCGGTCAGCTGCTCTCCCAATTGAGCTATGGCGGATTATCTTATACCCGCCAAATGATTCAATATATACTAGTGTTTCATTCAACAATTATTGCTTTTTATATTTTTCCAACTGAAAACAACCAACTTTATTTTTGCGAGAGAGACACTGTAAGTGTTAAATCCGTCGCTTGGTGGCGTCGAGACAAATTATGTCTTCATTTATTGGGGAAATACTTAAACTTGTCAAATATTAATGATTATTTTTAATTATTAAACTAACGTTTATGTACTTGTGCTATGCATTAAAATCTTGTCTTAAACGTTAGTTTAACAATTATAAATAATAATTAATATTTGACAAGTTTAAGTATTTCCCCAATAAATT
Organism: Limnephilus rhombicus; assembly: GCA_929108145.2. Lineage (NCBI taxonomy): Eukaryota > Metazoa > Arthropoda > Insecta > Trichoptera > Limnephilidae > Limnephilus > Limnephilus rhombicus. The sequence continues at coordinate 22,682,307 of OV815295.1, read as the reverse complement.
AAGACATGATTTGTCTCGACGCCACCTAGCGACGGATTTAACACTAACAGTGTCTCTCTCGCAAAAATAAAGTTGGTTGTTTTCAGGTGGAAAAATATAAAAAGCAGTAATTGTTGAATGAAACACAAGTATATATTGAATCATTTGGCGGGTATAAGATAAGCCGCCATAGCTCAATTGGGAGAGCAGCTGACCGGCATTCAGAAGGGCACGGGTTCAAGACCCGTTGGCGTCATGTATTTTTTCTCGGAAGATTTTTCAATGTGGATGAGTGTTTCAGGCTGATAATTATTGCTTATAATGATTTTATTATTATTATCATTAATATTAATATACGGCCGATTTAACAGGCGTTAAGTTAGACTGTCGCAAAAGATACAGAATAACCCATCAGAAGCATAGCATACATTTGTTTCAATTTGGTTGCTTTTTTTTTATTAATAAATGTAGAGTCAAAAAACAGCGTTTGAACTTATTGTGTCTGTTTTTTTCAATTTTTTATTTTTTTATTATTTCATACAGTTTTTTAAAGAACACTTTTGCGTTTTTTTACTACCTTTCTAGGCTAATGCCCGTGTTAAGGTAATCGTCCATGATATAAGTTATACAGTGTGAGAACTAGAACAAAATATAGGTTTGAAATAGAAATTATAAGATATTAGAAAGAAGAGAAAGTAAAAGACAAAAATATTTAAGGTAAAATATAACAAGATATATGTATACGTAAGCACATACACACATACGTATGCATATACAAACACATACAATACATATACATACATACAAACGCATCTATATACATACATATATAAAATTGAAAATAAACAGGATTATAAATATGAAAATATTTTAAAGAAGTTAAAAATCAAATGCTATAAGATATAAAATTCTAAGAAGTCAGATTTAAATATGTTAATCTATAAATTATTTTATGAAAGATATAATTTTTAATGGAGGTTAATCAAAGAAGGTAAATAATCGTATAGAGGAGTATAATATATTTTGGTAAGATTAGATTTCATTAAGTCAGGTTGGAAAAAGATGTGAAGTATGATATTTTATTTTATTAATTTAATTTTTTTTATTTTCTTTTATTTTCATTTTCATTTATAATGGTTAGGAAGTCATATATAATTCACATTATCCGCTAACTGTCGTTGATATGTAGTAACTTATGTGTTGTAATAGTAGAACTATTTTACTAGATGCTATGGAAATCACAATATATGTGTACAATAAATTCCCGTGTCTTTTTCACAAGTAAAAACTAGAAATTCTATATTTTGATTTACAGGGTGGACCTTAACTGTGTTCGCGGTTTGTTTCGTTAATTTTTCAACAATGCGTGGGGCGAACGCGGTTCGGAAGGTATCGTTAGACGCGTTATTTCATTGAAATTTTAGTCGCCATGGAGCCGTTCACGGGAGAGCAGCGCGCATTTTGTGTCCGTGCAATTACATAAGCAATTATTCCGTGACGATTTCGATACGAATGTACCTTGCTCATTTCGGTTTACGAGACATTAATCAAGCACCAAGCGCAAAATCTATTCGGAAATGGATCAAAATGTTTGAGACAACCGGCTCAACAGTAAAAATAATTTATTGATAAAATCACAAAAAAACAAAAAATAACAAATTTAATTGATAAAATCCTAAATAAGAAACTTAAACTCATTTTATTTGGTACACCTGAAAATAATAATAAAATAATAAATCCCGTTCAATGGCGCAGAATTTTATATATATCCAACTTTTCCTCACTTAGTACAAAAAACTTACCTGCCCACATTAAGCCCGCGTTCTATACTGATAACAATTTAGGTAAATTACTAAAAAACACTAAAGAAAGAGATCATAAATTAAGCCACTCAGGCATTTACCAACTATGTTGCAATGATTGTCCTTCGTTCTACATAGGTAAAACAACTAGAAATGTAAACATTAGAATCACCGAACATTTAAGATGCTTAAATAATAATAATTTTTCAGAGTTTGCTAATCACCTAATTTCTACAGATCACACTTTTAATAAGGACACAGGGGTTAAAATTCTTCACTGTAACAATAAAAGCAAAAAATTAGATAATTTAGAAGCACTAGAAATCAGAAAATCCCTAAATAATAATGCTAGTATTTTAAATAACCAAATTAATTTATCTTTCAGTCCCATTCTAAATATTTTTCCAATTAACCGCTCTGTTCTTTCCGGAAATCCCGCAATTACTCCCACCCCTTTGCTCACCTCCCACTCAAACACCTAACATTCTGTATCATAGTTTAGTTATAATATTCTCCTGACGAAGGGAGGGTGCTTCTGAAACCGGTAGAGTGTTTTAAAATAAAAGTGGTCTTAAACAAATTTATGTGTTTTTTATTGTAAAAATAATTAATGAAGGCCGCCCGAAGTCAGCGAGGATACCAGAAGTTATTCAGCGTGTTAGTGAATCAGTGAAGGAAAATCCACAACAAACTACTCGCAAGAGACGCCAAGCCTTATCCATCAAGAGGACTACTTTATAAAGAATTTTACGCCACGATTTACATCTAAAAGCTTATAAAATTTAGCTGACGCAAGAATTGAAGCCGAATGATACCGATCTTCGACTTAATTTTGCCAATGTGATGCTGGAACGTTGTGACAATTTTTTCAACATATTGTTCAGCGATAAGGCCAGTTTCCATATCAATGGCCATGTTTATAAACAAAATTGCCGATATTGGTCTGAGAATAGAAGAAGAAGAAGAAGACCCCCCGACAGAGGCATCAACGTCCCTTGAATAGCCCGAAGGTCGTTGTGTGGGCTGCAATATCAGCTAGGGGTATCATTGGCCAACATTTTTTTAAAACAAAAGGAGAGTTGCTATGACAGTGAAATCTAAGAATTATTGTCAGATGCTTCAGGAGTTCTTGGTCCCAGGTCTTCAAGATTTTCAAGGCCACAATTCCAGGAGCTGGTTTCAGCAAGACGGCGCCAACTGTCACACTGCTAAACTGTCCATGGACCGTTTGAACGAGATGTTCGCCGGAAAACTCATTTCACGAGGAGGAGACATTGAGTGGCCCCTACGGAGCCCAAATCTCAGCCCGTGTGATTATTTTTTATGGGGATACTTAAAATCAACAATCTATGAAGACAATCCGACAACAATAAATCAGTTAAAACAAAACATTGTACGGGAAATTAACGCCATCCCACGGGCAACTTGTCAACGTGATTTTTGAGAATTTTCGAATCTGCCAGAGACAATGTCAACAGGCTGATAGAGCTCACTTGGACAATATAATTTTTAAAACTTAATGTCATTAAAATTTCCATTTATTGTAGTTTTTGAAAATATTAATAAAACATGTCTAAGTTCTACCATTATTTATTTATTGTTAATTGAAACTAGGTATACAGTTAAGGGCCACCCTGTATAATAAAACCAAAAAATATCTTGTACCATAAAAATGTATTACATAATATCAGTGTGTTTTTATTCGACGAGCTGGACCGGAGTTAGTAGAGTGAGCACTCAATCATCCCAACCCGTTACCGGCAATATTTTCACTATGTTTGTTGATGAATTGACTATTAATTTGTGCGTTGATTGCGACATGATTCCGTTCGACTGATATTATTAGTTATGCGATCATTTCAAATTCGTCCAAATAGCAACTTTAGGTGGTCAAAATAAATGTTCGATTTATCTAATTAGAAGAAGCTGAGAGCGTTTTTGATTTTTTTTTCATCTTTTAAAAAAGATAAAGAAACATTATCGGAATATCGATAATTCTTGCAATATTTAAATTTCTCATAATGCTATCATCTAGCGGACAAGGTACACAGACTCTTTATGATATGTAACTAGCAGATGACTGAACCCGCCTCGCTTTTTTTACACTCCACGCAGGAGACCTTGAGGAAAAAAATCCTAAGGTCCAAAAAGGTTTTAAAATAACCCCGATGACTTAAAAATCGCTTACAAAACATATCAGTTTTTGAATAATAAACGTGGTTAAAACTAAGTACCTAATCCATTAATTTTTAATTAAATGAATATAATATTAGCGAAACTCCATCGAAGATCTAGAAACAGAAAAAGATAAGGAAGTTAAAGATAATAATAAATAATAAAAAAAAATAAAAATTAAAAAAAAATAAAAAATAAAAAATAAAAAAAATAATAAATAATCCTTTAATTTTGAACTAAAATGGTGCCATAAAATAAATTTGCTATGCTTGAACAAGAAGTGCCTATTTCATCTTTGGGGATGCTGTGTGGAGGGTCTATTTATGGACAAGAATTTCTGGGAAGGAAAAGGGTATGAGGGGTGACGGACGTACGAAACCACCCTCCCACTGCGCCGCATGGCGAAGGGTCGAGAGACTCCGAATGGAGAGGTCAAAAGATCTCCAGTCTCTCCCAATCCGGTCCGCCATGCAGTAAGTGGGTAAACGCAACCGCTGCCAAGACCTAGATAAACCTCACCCCTTGAACCCGGGCACCCTTGCTAAGTCACCGAACGTAGCGAACCACGTACCTACTTGTGTATTATTTATTTATGTATGTTTGTACGCATTTATGAATACGTCTCTCTCGACACATGTATATCCAAGTGAGACAGGCATCAAAAATGCGCTTATAATCTAACTTCGTATAGATAAATAAATAAATACATAAATCTATTCTTCTGGAGACCTGCTCCAAACATTATAACGCATTATTTTTAATTGTTAAACTAACGTTTAAGACAAGATTTTTATGCATAGCACAAAGGGTAACAATTATTATAAGCAATAATTATCAGCCTGAAACACTCATCCACATTGAAAAAATCTTCCGAGAAAAAATACATGACGCCAACGGGACTTGAACCCGTGCCCTTCTGATTGCTGGTCAGCTGCTCTCCCAATTGTTACCCTTTGTATTATAACACATAATGGATCCAGTAGAATTGTCACTGTACGTTCACGTCAAGTGTTTTTCGTACTTAATTATTGTGGTAGTCGTTTGATAATTGCCTTGTTTTCGAAGAGGCTTGACCGATTACCCAATGAAATTGTTGCCATCGATAATTAAATAAATGCGTTGTTGGGAGAGGGCTTTTGACAATTAAAACTCAGTAACTTTGTGAACATCACTTGTTAATACCAACATTTCAATTTGGTTTCGGCACTACCAAGCCTTTGTCAGAGCAAATTGAAACTAGGTTTATAGAAGATATTTGTAATGTTTGATCGCAGATATACTATCTGCTTTCAAAAAATTGTTACAGTTCAGATACTTCATTAATTTGGTACGTCGAGTTTAAAAACATGGGCTGCTTGTCAGTTTATTTCTTAATTATCGTATTCCTTAGGACAGCTGCTGTCTAACCATTTGACCGGTCAATGGCTGAGTTGACATCGCATTTGGATCTCACCTTATGGGATAGTGGGCGTCATGTATACAATTCCTCGACTGGCTAAGACCTCTATCGCGCTATAAGCAAAATTTTCTACTTACTGTGGTAGTGGTAATGGATTTTTAAATGTTGTCAGGTTATTCGTAACCCGGAAATGTTTATCTATAATTTTAATAATTAAAAAAATATTTTTAAAATAATTGAAGTTTATACTAAATTTGAACGGAAATTAGCAACACCAAGACTTCCAAAATGCGGTTTTAGCTTTACAAAAACAATTTAGTCATATATGTGCTTTCACAATTTTATCTCATCTTTAAAACATAATATTTTCACAACAATTGCTGAAGTTAGATCAGATTCTGATAATATAAGTACAACTCTTGGATTTCATGACCACAGCGTCTGATTACCCACTACTACGAGTATTTATCGATTTCTGATATTAAGATGATTTTACATTGTTAATTTCACTACGTTCATTGTAATAATTTGATGACTTATGTGTAATATATTATGCGTTATGTTTCTACCCATTGACTTACCCATCTCCAATTAATGTATCTACTTACCTCTCGAAGAACTAGATATTAGATATTGTGAAAATTGATAATAAAATAACTCTCTGCTTTGTGACATTTTTATGTATTTTTTTTTTTACATGAGCTCCACACAGGAGGCCCTGAGGAAAATCATTTCCCTCAGGGCCTATGTCATCTTTGGGGATGCTGGATGGAGGGTTTTTTTAAGGAAGGGAAGGAGAGGAGAGTTCTGGGAAGGAAAGGGGTTTAAGGGGTGGGTAGGAATCTAGGGTTCAGTATGTCCTGGTCATCCACCTCCAAGACCTAGACAAACCTCACCCCATGAACCCGGGCACCCCTGCTAAATCACCAAACGTAGCGAACCACTTGGGGTGACCTATGGCAGAGGTGTTGGATAATAAAGGTTCCCGGGGCGGCGGTACCCATTTCCGCCTTCCAAACAGTATATTTAAGATTAAAAAAAGGTTTTCATACTTTCCGTCGGAAAATTTTGCGACAAGTTTAAAAGTTTCAAATAATTGTGTTGATTTTTTCATTATGAGCTATTTTTTTATTTTTTCAAAATGAACGTCAAATTGGAGAAAATTTTGACTAAACGAACAATAAATAGATATTTTTATTCCAATTATAATAAGTCCAAATGGAAATAACATGTCCAACTTAATAAATATTCAAATGAAAGAAATGAAGATCCAAAAATACGTTTTATTTCTTCAATAATCAACTACATACCATGTTTTAAAATATTTATCATGTTTTTACCATCATATTTATTCCACATATTTAAAATTAGCATCATTGAAAAATTTCACCATTTTCATTCTCCTCCATTTCACGGAAAAATATACATAATTTTTGCATTTATAAATATTTATTTTTAAAAGTCGTTCTGAATCAGATCTTTTTATAAACAAGTTTTAAATATTTAAAAACTTGAATCTCAAATATGAGATCTTTGTCGAATATATTCATTACTTATGCAGGATAACAACCCGATAAACCAAAATGCGAAGTACAATTTTTATTCCAAATTAATAAGCTCAAGAAATCTTTGTAAAAATTTTCAGGGTATCAACCTAAGTCTTGTTTCATCCCGAAATCATAGAACACGTATATTGGATCCTTTAAATTCCTCAGTAAATACCTTAGTAACAAGAAGCTCAGCACACTTGGTGGTTTTAGAATCCTTCCTCAAGAAATAGTCAAGATTAACTCGATAGTCAGATCTATTCGACAAAGGAGGACGTGCAGGATTAATTTGTTCGACTCAGTGAACGCTTGAGGGAAAATTCTAAGCTTGGTGCACACGGTCCTCTCTGAATATTCCAATATTAAGTCGAGATTACAGCGCCAAAATCTAGAAAATTAAATGTTACTGTTCCTTGGTACTTAATACACGGATGATAAAATTCAACTCTGTAATTTAAAATGAATGGAGGGATGTCACAAAATATATTATATTTTTTTTTTCAGGTTCTCCATAAAATAGTTATACACAAAAAAATTATGGAGAAGATTACAAAATTAAAAAAAAAAGTGCATGAGGGTGGTTTAACTGTGTTGTGACGCATATCAAGAAGTAGTTACTAGGGAATGCAATCCCGTTTTTCGGGATAAATCCCGAAGCATAATATGACGAGATCCCGTTCGAGATCGACGGGATTGGGCGGCAGTAGTCAGCGACGCTACACACGTCCACTCGGGGCGTGAGTGGTGTACTGACTGACTGACGGTCGGGCGGGAGTGTCGATCGAAGAAAGAAAACTCATATTAGCGACGGATGACGAGCAGGACAGATAATATAAACTGTGTCGAGTGAGTGAGAAAGAGATGCGTGCGTGCAGGCAGCCATTTATTTGTTTTAGTTGTGCAGTTATGGTCAGTACTTTTTCTTAAATTATTATTATTTTTTTATTTTTTATTGTGCAGAAACAAACAGTACATTATTACATAATGGAAAATAGTTACAAAGTTATAGAATTAATACAATAATGGGTACCAATGACGTGTCGCTGTTATATACTTATGTTTTTGTGAGATAAATAATACATTATACCTTAATTAAGTTAGTAAATTATTGAAGGAGAGGGGTGTGTGAGGGTTTGTTTGTTCTTAAATTATGCATTCTTATTGTTTATGTGAGTGAAATAAACATAATTTTTGGATTCTTACGATGTTAATACCTTAAAATGTCTAAAAATAATCCAGATCACTTGATCTGGATTATGTATGTTGAGTTTAGTAGTCGTTTACCGGTATGGAGATACTTCAAGAAAGCAGTTAATTATTTGACTGCTCAATGCATGTTATATATAGCTGTTCTCCAAACCACATCCACTGTAAATTTTTAAGGAGTTACTTTCATAATTACGTTCTTATCTCCTTGAGCTATATCTTTTTTTTGATTATTTTAATTTAAAAAAAACCTGTTAATTATTTAGTAATAGTATTAAAGAATAAAGGTTTTTGTTTTCTTTCAAATAATATTTTCTTTTAATTAACGAGATCCCGAAAATTCCGATATCTCGCGAGATTGTAATTTCTAATCTCGCGAGAAATTCAGTAACTGCTAGGGAATACAATCTCGAGTCGAGATTGTATTCCCTAGCAGTTACTGAATTCTCTGTGGGTGACGTTGAAGATGTCGATGCTGAATGCAGAGTTGTTAAGCAGTTGAGTCGCCCTGTTTAATGGTGCATTCTGATAGGCAGAAGTTTTCGCTTTCGGAGTATAAAAAAGTGCGTGTGCTTAGAAAGGCATAAATTTTCCAATAATGTAACTGTATATCTAAATCGTATTTGTATATATTTTCTTACTAGATGTATGAAAATTTTTTGCATACATCTAAATAAATATTCAAAAACAAAAAAAAAACAAACAAACAAAAACTTACCATGAAACAGATCTATGTTTCGAATAAGCTCCGTGGATATAATGATAATAATAGTTTATTCTAGAATAGTGCAGGGTTGTGCAGAATAAAGACAAAATAACAATAAATAAACAAAATAACAATAGAAAAAAAAATCATTAAAAAAAGTACGCAAATAGGCGTTCATTCAGGATATTTGTCTCTAGAGGGCCATCAGGACAGACTCCATAATAAAAATAATAGTAATATTTTGCTAATTTATCTAATTAATATTTATATAGGGCCGTTTTCGTGAAAAATCACCTCAAGGGCGCAAAAAATCTACTCAAAAATCACCTCACCTTGGAGATGCCAAAGTCTCGCATAAAAATACATATTCTTATATTTGTAAATCTGAAGCAAGTAAATTTAATATCAAGGTGGAACGTATCTCTTTATCCGCCACAGGTACTTGTATTTCCCGTTTTACCTATAGACATTTCAACCCCCTCGAAGCTTCATTATTGCTTGTAGATATCTCCGGTTCATCCCCACGATCCCTTTCAATTTCCTCTCTGATTCCTATCCACTTACAATCTATGGTTACATAGAGAAGGGTTTTTGAAAACCATTGATTTCATTTTGAAATTTCCAAGAAACTATGTACAATACATCTATAAATAATCTGCATTGCTGAAAAGTCGTTTGTGATTTGTAATAATAATAATATTTTATTTTATTTTAACTTTATGAGTACAACCTCAAATTGCAATATTTAATTAAATAAACGAAACTCAATCGAAAATCTGCAAACAGAAAAATCAGAAAAAAATATTGGCACCTCTGGGACTCGAACCCAGGACCTCCCGCTTTCCGGGCAAACGCGCTAAGCATTTGATATCGACACCTTGGCGCAGTGGTTGGCGTGTTCGCGAGGAAAGCAAGAGGTCCTGGGCTCGAGTCCCAGAGGTGCCAATATGTTTTTCTGATTTTTTTTGTTTCCAGATTTTCGATTGAGTTTTGCTTATACTGTCTTCATTTAATTATATAATATTTTATTTATTCTGGAATTTCGGTAGATTAGTGCAACCACAAACTTCAAATATTTCGCGTAATGACCTCCAAGGCCGAGCGGTTAAGGTACTTGGTTATGAATCCAGAGGTGGCGGTTTCGAAATAAATTCTATATATTCTATCAAATAATATTAGTAATATTTCACATTAAACCAAATTTATTTTTAAGACGGCAAATGATATTGTAGACAGCCCTAATTTTTTAAGCCTAATTATCATCGTTGTACCAACAATAACTACTCTGCATAATTTTTTTTTTTAAATGCAACTACAATATCAGGAGTGAGATACTTGGTTACTCGCATGTACCGAGATTACATGCGTCGGCAATTCTTTAGCTGCACGGGATATAGTTATAAGAAGGCTATAATAACATATCTAAATAAAAGAAGTTAATAATCAATGTTTATCTTCAGGATCATATGATGCTTCGGCCTGGGTTCTATACCTAATTTAAATGGTGATTGGCCAACTCAGAAGAACTCAACTCAGAACCACCTCAGAAAGGTCATTAAAAAAGATGAAAAAAAAATATTTAAAAATTGGTTAAAAAGGTTATGTTAGGTTAGGGTTAACGACTATTTTACAATTATTTTGTTCACAGCTTTTAATGACTTTTCAAAGAGGTGTTAAGTTGACTACATTCTGAGTTGGCATGGAACCGAAATATTACTTAATATCTGTAAATTTTCTCAGCACTGTAGTCAATGTACTATTTGTTTCTATATAAATAAACTAAAAAAATAACCAGCAACCTTCCAACCTTCCTCTTTCAATGTCCTTCCGTTCCTTTTATAAATTAATACCCAAAATTGTTGTTAATCCCATAAATGATAATAACTACTCAAACAAAGAGTTATTGGTCTTCAGAAAAATAAATGCAGAATATTTATTTAGTTCAGATGGATTAACTATTAGTATAATAAGAGATGCTTTTCCAGTAATAGGATCTACTCTATTAAATATTATTAATGAGACGATTGAAAAAGGAAAATTTTCACAGTCATGGAAACTATCTACTATTATACCGGTTCCAAAGGTTAAAAATACCAGAAAATGTGAAGAATTTCGACCAATCAACACCTTACCAAAATATGAGCAGATTCTTGAAGTTATAATAAAAGAACAAATTTTGCAATATCTAGATAAACACGATATTTTATACCAAGAGCAATCAGGGTTCAGATCTAATAACTCATGTGAAGCATCATTAAACGTAATTGTCGAAGAATGGAAGGAAGGAATGAATAATAATAAATTTATCTTAGCAATATTTTTTGGATTTTCAAAGGGCATTCGAAACTATAGATCGAGACATACTAATAATAAAACTTAAAGAAATTGGTTTCTCATCTATAGCCATTAAATAAATACAAGAGGATTTGAGAGACAGAAAACAGGTAACAAAAATAAATAATCAATTTTCAAAACCAATGGAAAATAAGTTAGGAGTACCACAGGGATCGGTCCTTGGACCTCTACTGTTCATACTCTATATTAATGACATGGTGAAAATATTTTCAAAATGCAAAGTACGACTATTTGCCGATGATACACTAATATACTTAATTGGAGATAACTATGAAGAACTAATACACATTTTAAACAATGAACTAAATGATGTATCAAGATGGCTAAAAATAAATAAGCTTAAATTAAATACAAAAAAAAAAAAACAAAATGTATGGTGATTGGGTACAAGAAGACATCCAGTGAAAGCAAAATTAAAATTGATGGTGAAATTATTGAAAATGTTACTGAAATGAAATACTTAGGAGTTATATTAGATTCCAAACCAAACTTTAATAGACATGCTGAATACAATCAAAAGAAAATTGGCAAGAAGATATCTTTTTTTGGAATAATTCGGCCAAAAATTTCGAGAAAAACTGCAATCACCATATACAATTCAATTATTACTCCACACTTCAACTACTGCTCAAGTATACTTTTCCTATGTAACGAAAGAGAACAAAATAAGTTACAAATTCTCCAAAACAGGGCAATGAGAATAATTCTTCGACGAAACAGATTTTCAAAAATAATTAAAATGTTAAAGGAACTAAATTGGTTAACCGTGAAACAGATGTTGACCTTGAACACGATGGTATTTATCCACAAAATATTGAACAACACGTTACCTAAATACTTCTCAAATAAAATTGTATACAACAAGGACATTCACAGATATAACACAAGGACGTGCAAGGAAATTAGGCTACAAAAAAGGACAAAGCGAATACGCAGAACAGTCTACTGTACAAGGGAATGAAGTTATATAACACACTACCAGAAACTTTAAAATCCACACCAATTGGAAAGTTCAAGATGTATTGTAGGAGCTACATAAAACTTGAAAAAATATAGTGAATATGAAATATTTTAATTAATTAGAAATTTGTAAACTTAAATGTACAAATTACTAAAATAAAAATTATTATTATTATTCCTTTAAGCTACCCTACAACATACCCCAAGAGACTACACAACATACCCCAAGAGACAATGCCATAGTCCCACTGGCACCAAACCATTGTAGGGATTCTTATATCTACAGTGTTCACACTACATAAACAACTTGAAAAGTAGTTTTCTTAACGCATTGGAACATTTTTTGTTAGAATACCATCATTTTAAATTAGAGTCTATTTCCCTGCTTTAAAATCCTAGGGCGTGATATTGTGGCAACCCTTATTACGCCACAAAAGGGAATTTCCGGTCTAAATTCTACAATGTGGGAAACATAAGAACATGTTTAATTCTAAATTCAACTGTCAAGTATTAAAATGAATCTACCTGGCGACACCAAGCGTATATTAACAGACTGGCGTCGATCCCTTGCTGGGTTCTTGATTGCGATTACGAAAAAAGTTTTTTTCATAAACAGGATACAACGGCCTTTTGAAGTTAAACTTCTTTACGCACGCTTGACTTGGGGAGTAAGCTGGTGAATGCGGGACGAGAGAGTTACGAAAGGTGTAATCGGGCGAAGCGAACGGACGGGCCTTCAGGCACGCTTGACTTGGAGAGTAAGCTGGTCAATGCGTGACGAGAGCGTTATGAAAAGTGTGATCGGAGGAGGTGAACGGAAGTTGAGAGGGATATATAAGTTAGTGAAGTTTTACTTCAGTCGTGTGGTCTAAAGCACACTCGTTTTTTTTAACCTTACAGCGGTCGTGCGCGCGGTCCGTGAGTCCGCAGCGAACTTATTTTACTGATTATGCGCTAGCTATTAACAATAGACAATAAGGCTTCCGTGATATCCCCGGGGAGGGGGGAGGGTGAGGAATATCCCCTTTGTACCCCAGTGACATTCGTCGAAAACGCACGTGTTCGTTTGTTTATATTTGCGGTCTCAGATTCTCTTGAATAATATTAAGAGCTGGGTGAGTGAGATACGTTTTTAAATTTTCACGGTCAAAAATATTTTCGTTATTTGTACATCTGCCCTGATGATGGACACTGCAACGCTGTCCAAAACGTTGGCTAAAGATGGAGGTAGCGCAACACGGCATTACATCTTTTATTCTCATTACAGACTTTTTCATTATATTCTAAGTATATACAATATCATGAAATATTCAGTCGTCATCTAAAACTCGACGCCTAAAACCGGAATTACCGACAACGCGCGACTGCTTTTGTTCGGCGCAAGAGTGCGACTACTGGAAGGTTAAAAATGATGGCATAATTTTATTGTTTTGCTTTTGCTAGAAGCGCTGTTACCAAAAACCAGTTTCTAGACTAATATGGACAGATTAGAAATTCACTAATTATAGTTAGTTTATATTGAAAAAGTTTAGTTATTTGTATCAACAAAGTTTAGTCACTTATATATCAACAAGGCGGTGGCGTGGCTTATATTTATCTTCTTATGAAACATTTTAAAATTTATTTTATTGTTCTATTTTCCGACCATTGAATTGATATTTTATAACTCATCCACTCATTATGTAATTGACAATGCAAGCATATAATAGTTGTGTTGACCTGGAAATTCTCATGTCACAACAATTCACCAACGTAAAAAAATTACTGCTTTGGGTAACAAATCATTTTCTAAGCTACGTATCTATAAAATATTATAAAACTTTTTTGATTGAATTACAAGCCTAACTAATAAAAAAGCCTTAATGACCGGTGAACGGTGTATCTGTTGGGTGACCGTTAAACGGCATTTTAACAGCTTTACTAATAACATGATGATGTTTTTATGTTGGCTGCATTGACTTTTGCTTGATTTGATAATGCGCGGCGGCAAGTGGCGGCCATCTTTTTTGAAATTCGCGGCAAATTTAATGGTTTTGAACAAAATGTCTTTTGTAATCAATTCACTGTTATATTAGCATTATTTTTAATTTTCCGAAATTTTTCGAAGTTTTAATAGAATATGTTTAAGGTAAGCTTTTTTTAAAAACTTTTTTCATGTTTGAAGACAAATTGAAGACAATTAATTGTTGACAATACTGCAATTTTTAAACACGAAAATATATTTCAGATATAAGAATCTAAAAGGTAATTTTATCTAGTTTCTATAAAGCTATTTGTGTTAACGACATCTTCATTCGTCTCTCACTCCTGGACACATTTAACCCCCAGATTCCTACCCAACCCTTTTCCTTGCCAGAACTTCCTCTCCTTTCCTTCCCTAAAAACACCACCCACGCAGCATACCCAAAGATGACATAGATGAAGGAATTTTTTTCTTAAGGTACTTCTCTGTAGAGCTGTTGTAAAAAAAAATACAACCGTTACTCCTGGACACATAGACCCCAGATTCCTCCTACCCACCCTTCTTATCATTTTCCTTGCCAGAACATTCTATCCTTCATTTTCCCTAAAAAGACACAGCATCCCTTAAAATTACATAGGCCCATTACTAAATCATTACTAATTTACAAAAACTTGTAATTTTGTAGGGTTTTTTAAAAGAAAAATGTTTTCCTACACAGAAACACAATACATAAAGTCCGTGTATTTTACAATAGCCAGGCAAAACTTTAAACATCCATAAGACCTTGTGCGCACTAGCGGCTAGCCGCGTAGGCGGCCAACCGCGCGGCCAGCCGCATTTTCATTTTAGTATGAAATTTTTCGGCGGTTGGGTGCGTACGGATATGAGCGGTTGCATACTAAAATAAAAACGCGACTGGCCGCGCGGTTGACCGCATACGCGGCTAGCCGCTAGTGCGCACAAGGCCTTAAAGGTGGCACGCGGGCTGTTTAAAAACTGAATGTACTGGGATTGAATATATGGAAAGCGAGAGGGAGGGAGAGATGGGGGAGGGTGGGGAGGGGGGAGGGATGGCGGTGAGAGGGGGGGGGGGGAGGTGGAGGAAACGGACTGGGAACCTCCCTTACACCATGCGAGCGAAGCCGCGGGAAAAAGCTAGTAACAAAATAAAAATAATCTATTAAATTAAAAGAATAATCGTAACTAGGTGTTAAAAACACGCTCTGCAGTTTTAAAACCTAGGCCCTGCGGGCGGCTTTTGGTTCGGCATCGCCCAGTTAGTGTTGGTGACCATTTAGGAACTGGTTCCAAAAAAAGGCCGTTCCTCGGATCCACTGTCATCCAGTGTAGCTAGTCACCGGGACAAAGTAACCGAGACGGAGCAATGACGTCATATGTTATATATGGATTACGGTCAATCTTTCCATATCCGGAGAGATACTACACACTCACAAATTCGTAGCAGTTATACCTAGGGGAGATCCTATCCCACCTGCTGACGTAACGACATCTGGTGACGAATTTTTGATTTCTAAACCGATTTATAACAGTAGCTTTGTGTGGAATTACACGTATAGATGTTATTAATTGCGCGGCGCGTATGGCGTGGCATCAGATATGCACTCAAAGCTTTGATAGTGGCAGTTCTAGCATTAATAAAATATATCTTCCATAAAAAAACTTGAATTTCGTGGAATCCCATCCAGATCCTCTATGGTATATTTTCCACCAACTTTATACAGAGGAGTTCGTTGACTTACCTTGAAAACTACAGGAATTCACATTATTTTCAGTGCCCATAAAACGGCGTGTTCAAAATTTTACGATTCTCACTGTTATGATAGAAATATGCAGTAAAAGCTAAGCTTTGTATTTTATGGTTAGATTTTAATAGACCGTAAATAAACAATAGATACGTGTATGGTTGATGTTAACTGTGAAATATGGGATTATTTGTATTAAATATTTACGTTGAATCGAAGAATGTATTGCTAAAAAATGATTTTTTTTTTTACAGTGAATACCGCACAAGAACCTCAACTGCTCCCGTCTGGAGCCAGTGAGACTATGGCATCCCCAATTGGGGTATGTTGTGAGGCTGAAGGTAGTGGGGAGGGGAAGGAGGTGGGGAAGAGGAAGGTTGGGAAGTACCTGGCTATTCAGATCTGGTCACCAAACACGGCTAAAGCCATTTTTAAGCAACGTTTCAATTCTGAATGGTGGTCTTACACCAGGGCGATACTGATAGTATCTTCCACTCTGGAACATGCCGCAAATATACTTTATATTATTTTAAATAAATTAATTATGAAATAACAGAAATTAATCAAATAAAATTTATTTGCGCATGCCGGGTTCGAACCCGCGACCTCCGGATTGTGAGTCAAGAGTCTTACCCACTGGACTACGGAGGTCGTCAATTATTGCACCAAACATAAAGCAATTTCCAACTACACTGAGCAGTTAATGTAATCGTCACCGATTTGAATGAAAACCTATGCCTCCAATTTGCATAACACTTTTTTTTTACTTTATCGTCACAGAGGCTAATGAAATTGTTATCTACCCAAGAAAGACTTTGAAAATGCTGTTTTTAATGTGAATACCGCACAAGAGTCCCAACAGCTCCCGTACGAAGCTTAGACAATGGCATCTAAATTTTGGTATTTTGTGAGGTTGAAGGTAGGCGGGAGGGGAAGGATATGGAGAAGAGGAAGGTGGGGAAGTACCCGACTATTTCGATTTGATCACCTTCTTCCTTGGGCTGTCCCAACTCATTGCCTCAGTATGTAGGTTCTTCTGTTCTGAGTATCGCCTTCATCCAGACTTCCTCTGGATGACTGTCGATGAAGCTCCATAGACATTGCCTGCTTCACTGTGTGGTCTGATGGTATCCGTCTTATGTGTCCAATTTGGTAGGCGGGTATAGGTACCGCGGCCCCGGGAACCATTTATTGGACAACCAACACCCCTGCCACAGGTCACCCCAAGTGGTTCGCTACGTTTGGTGACTTAGCAGGGGTGCCCGGGTTCATGGTATGAGGTTTGTCTAGGATACGTTTGCCCAACCACTACGTGGCGGGCTGGATCGGAGGAGACTGATTGAGGGAGGCCTTTTGACCTCTCCAGCCGGATTCTCCTGACCCTTCGCCTTGCACCGCAGTGTGAGGAATAGATTCATACGTCCATCACTCCTGGCCACACTGACCCCCAGATTTCTACCCACCCCTCATACCTTTTTCTTTCCCATATCTTCTTCTCCTTCCTTTCCCTTAAAAAACCCTCCACACAGCATCCTCAAAGATGACATAGGCCCCTAGGTAAATTGTTTTCCTCGGTGCCTCCTGTGTGGAGCTAATGTAAAAAAAAATACCATCTCAACTGTCGTTCCTCCAGCTTACTGTTTATGTCTGTGACACCCAGGCTACCACGAATCCGTGAACTTTTAATCTTACATATCTTTTAGTGTTACTCCTGCCGACCATAATATATAAGCATTCGTATTTCTACTGTTTCGAGTTCCCTAGAGTAGGAGTTGTACATAGTCCAGCATTCGGAGCCATGCATTATCGCGGGTCTTACAATAGTCTTACAAACCTAGGTTTGACAATTTATATTACCTGTTAAAAGGAAACTGTCTTTCATGGAGAACGTTAAACACCTCATTTCAGGTAGTACCTACCTTTCCTTACGAGCTTCGAGACACTGGATGGTTGTACTTATGTACATCCTCTTATATGTAAAATAGTTTTACGTCGGAGCTTTTCATGAAGCTTTCGTTTAAAATAATCATACTTTGAACTTCATAAACTCCAACTAGAGGCCAATTTTATCCAAGCTTCTAGGCTTATTATCTTCTCTCTACCCACCGCTGTGAAGAGAAGGAACTTATAAGTGGAATAATATTATTTGAGATCGTAGTCTAGATTTTTATAAAATCAGACATTTTCTATCTGAGAAGGTTCAGCTCAATAATCCTTAATTATTTTCTTTTGAAAAAACTCTACCAGTACAAAAAATTTAATATTTTTATTAACCAAATTTGCGGTCTTTGTTTCAGATACTTAAGATTTTGCTTAAATTTTTTATTTTTTTTATTAATAATTGTTTTTTGTTACATATTTAAAAATATTATACATAGTTAAACAATAATACAATTAAACAAAATATATTACAAATAGTATACATATATGTACGATATCAAAAAAAATCCCACATAGGCATCACCAGTTCGTGGGTATACTTAAGTTTTTTTTTTAATGCATTTAAGATTATAAGTAAATTAAAACATAATTATATTTTAATATATTTATAGAACAAATAATTTCACCAATTTTAGAAAACTAAAATTAAGAAAAAAAAAATAAATATGCATATAAAAAGCAAAAAAGTGTTAAATAAAAATAAAAATTAGGGATTTGTAAAGTTACAATAGGTAGGATGTTATAGCAGATATGTATTTGTGTCATTTAGTTATCCAAGTCTTTATTATTTTTTTGTATATGCTGTAAGAGGATATGTTTTTTGATTTAATTTCTATAGTCTGATACAGTGCATTATAAATTTTTGGTCCAATGAAAAAAGCATGTCTCTGCGCAAGCCTAGTTTTGCATAGGGGAACCTCAAATGCATTATTAACTCTACTGCTGGAGCGATTTTCGTTTTTTGTAAAGTATGCATTTCGTGAAAATGTATATTTCAGACATTGCATACAGAAGATTTTTCTTATATCTAACAGTTTAGCTTCTTGGAATAATTGCAAGGAGGGTAGGTAACATCTTTATGCAACATTATTTTTATTATTAGTTTTTGAGTAATTTCTAGTGGCTTAATATGGGTATCATAAATACCCCCCATCCAATTATTCCATTAGACATTGATGATTGCATCAATGCATGATATACCAGTTTTATTATTTTAATATTAACTATGTTATTTAGTCGTTTAAAAATATAAGTCAAATACCTAAGTTTATTTACAAGCTTTTCTACGTGATTTGTCCATTTTAGTTGGCTGTCTATAATAATTCCTAGGTATTTAACTGTGTTCCCCGAATTCATTTCTACATAGTTAGAACACAAAACAGAAGGTTTTGGTTTAGCCATTCTTTGACAATGGATGTGCACTTATTTGCGTTTTCAGAGACTTCTTTCCATGATTTACCACGGACTGATTGCAGTATCATCAGCATACGAGAATAGTTTTCCCGGAATACTGATATTACACAGGTCATTGATATGAATTAGGAACAATAACGGACCGATAACTGTTCCTTGTGGAACCCCATGTCTCACAGATTCTGATTTACTAATATTATCACCAATTTTTTAACATTATCTGCGATCAAGTAAATAAGTTGTTAATAGTGACAGACAATTATTTTTAATTCCAATATTATTTAGTTTTCTAATCAGTTTATTATTAAAGTATTAGTAAATTAAATTACTAGTCACAGTGAAAATTTTGAATTACATAAAAATGGTTTTAAAAATCTTTCTTTTATAACATTTTTAAAATATGAGCAAACTTGTATAATCTCAGGAGACCAAATTTGTCCCAGCTCGCATAAATCGTTGTAACTCCCTTACTGCCATGGTGAGAAATATGACACAAACGGTGTTAGAAACGCTATGTATTCGAATCTAGAATTTATCTACAGAAAGTTTTTAAGGTGCACCTCTATGAAGCCAGTGTTTTCGATAGCAATTTGAGAAAAATGTATAAAACTTCGAGAATTTTTTGTCTTCATTTTTTTTATTAAACTCATAACATGTGAGACGATAATAACGCTAGTAATACATTCGTCCAATAAAAAATGTGTGTTTTTTTCGTTATCAGTAATTTTAGATAAAAACGTATGGTGTGCCATTTTTAAAACTTTTTTATGTTCGATATAAAAATTTTAATATTTTAGAAATTATAAGTTTTATTTCCAATAATAAAATTTGAAAGCATATTCTACCACCTTTAAAAATAACTTTTTATTTTTCGGATACATTCTGACAGAATATACCCGAGACCTGATGGGTTAAACCAAAGAATGGTCTCTTTTACCAAAAATTACGTATGACAACAGGATTATTTCAAGTAAGTATTTATTTTCGTAAAATCACAGCCTTCAATCCATACTTATAAAAAGCACATTATAATTAATGCAAAGCTTGTATTTATTTTTTATCGCTGAAATAATGAATTCTCGAATGTACAGCTAGTGACGACTTTGATATGTGAGTAGTATATGTTGGAATCGTCGTAGCAAAATCAGGGCAGATTCTGATTTGTACTCACACAACTATGATACTTAGCAAAACAGGGCTGGAAAGAAGTGAACATATTTATGAATACGAAATTGTGAACGGTCCAATTTCCATGTTCGAAACCTGCAAAATAGTTGAGAGCCTAAACTCTTCCCTCCGTCACAAGGCTCGTAATGTATACTGCTCGTAATTATGTTAATAAAACTTGTCATAAAAAGTTGAAAAAAGAAAAAAAAAACATTTGTAGGCCTTTGAGGATTTGACACTTGACTCCAATATTGAAAGCGAGTTAAAGAAGTCTTTTGTTTTACAAAGTCGACGGAGAGTTTTTTTGGGCCTATTGTAAAACCTTAAAACAAGGTCGTTTGACTATTTTTTATTATTTTTTCAACTGTCTAAGGTAGATAATTTGTTAAATAACAGTAAAATTTTATGTTGCCCTTCTCGTCATCATTAAATGTTCTGATGTAATGTATTTTTTTCAAGGTTCCGGTCATTTTTTAGTTTTCTGTTTTCATTACTAAGTATAATTCGGGGAATCCTTTAAATAGAATTTTATTACTCTAGACTCACTCCAGACTAATTATTATTTTTTATTGATTAAGCTTTCAAAAAAAACAGAACTACGAACTTTTCTCAAAAAGGCAATCTGGCGAAACTATATATTAAATTGATGAAATAACTGTACACCTGTCTATTTACATGGCAACAAAGTCTTCCACGGACACGAAAGGACTCGATACGCTATGGGGGTCAGTGTGTCCTGGACTCACTGACTCCCATATTCCAACCCATCCCTCAAACTTTTTCTCCCTTTCTACTTTTTTGCTTAAAAATCCCTCCACACAGAATCTTCAAAGATGTCACAGACATAGAGGGAAATTATTTTCCTCGGAGATTTTTGTACGAAGTATAGTAAAAAAAAACTCAATCCACTTAACCCCTCTCCAACTCCCAGTAAAGTTGTAAACCAAATTTTGCATTGTTTGCTCTTTAGTACCCTAATTATTTGAACTTAAACTTTCTAGCCGCTTTACACCCTCTCCTACCTTAAATTTGATTAAATTCTGTTAAATACTCACATACCAAAGGAGAAAAAAAATTGTAGTAAAAATAATTCAGTTACTTTCAAGAATCATGAGAAAATACAGTAAAATATCTCGTGGGATTCCACGATTGCCCACGAATGTGGTTTCTCTTTGGGGAGACAAATGTTTTTCGAAGAATTTTCTTTAAAAGAAATTATCTAGTTTTTACAACAGTTAAGAGCATTCTAAACTCTTTTCGGAATTTAAACGATTTATCAAGATTTTGTGTTAGCAGACGATTACTATCAATTACGAACATTCCGAAACCTTTTGGTTGGATATACGAGCTTACATAAATCAGCAGTGAGATGAATTGATGATCCTGAGAACTTTAAAAATAGTTATGTCAAGATACCTCAATTTGAAGTAGACCAGTAAAGAGTACCGTCCCTAAGGCCTGGAGAGACCAAAGAAGAGATGAATGAGTCGAAAACTCATTCCTTTGGGGATGCAATAAGATAGAACCTCACCCCACGTGAGGAGCTAAGAGTAGATGAAAGAACGGGGGTCGTTAACCATTAGTTGTTAAAAGAAAGATATAAAAATATACATCAGTCGTTTTACCAATAGAGACATAGCTCTAAAATAATCTTAGTTGACTCTGTGATGAAATTAATATAATTTGATAACAGTTATGAGGAAATTTTTCAAAAACTTTTGTACGAGCATTAAGGGCCGTGGTAACTGTTATCACTTATTATTTGTGGTCTACTGTTACTTGTAATTTGTTGTCTAAATTTAATTAACATTTTGATTCTAGTTTGTCTCTGCCTTTCTTACTGATTTCTGAAGACAAATTTGACACACTATACGCTATGGACTAATCCAAATTAATGCTAAATATTTTGTTGTCAAAGCAAGCTTATACAACAATGCTAAAAAATAGTTTGCAATTCTGAACATAAAACCTGTTATTAGTCAGTGGCGGTCTAAGGCGGACATCGTGCTACGACGCGGCACCGTACCGAATGCATATTCTACAAATCTCCTCGCTCGACTCAAGCGATAGTTAAAAATTCTTTCTAACTATCCTGGTTTAAATTCCTGGGTCCAGCCCCCCTAGCATAGTCGATCGATATAGGTTTTATCGAAAATGTCGGTAACTTGTAATCGCTCCCGAGAACGACTGCAGGTCGCTAACGAAAAAATAACAGTTCACGTCAAATAAATCAGGAACCCTTAGTCATTGTGAACTGTTTTTTGTTCGTTAGCGGCCTGCAGTCGTGCTCGGGAGCGATGACAAGTTACCGACATTTTCGATAAAACCTATATCGATCTACCATGCTAGGACCCCAGGAAAGCATTTGACGGTAGAACAAAGAATTTTTAACTATCGCTTGAGTCGAGTGAGGAGATTTGTAGAATGTGCATTCGGTACGGTGCCGCGTCGTAGCACGATGCGACGTCGTATCGTGTTTATGTGTACGAGCCCCAAGCCCACAGATGCCCTGGGCGGCAAAACTAATTGAACCCCCCCCCCCCCCTAATTTAAGAAGTTGATGTAATTTTACAGGCTTTTTATTAAGCCCTTTTAAGCCCTTGATCAAATCCTAAACAAGGTTTTAAGGCACGAGCACACTGTAATTTTTTGTCATTTGTTTATTTCATTTTATGAATAATAAAGATCCTACCAAATGTTTTAAGGAAATTCGAAAAATTGACCGAGATACAACATTTTATATAAAACCGTTTTAAATAGTTTGTTAAATTATTATTTTTCAGCAAAACTTTGCATGCGTTTTTCTCGAAACTTTGGTTTGGGCGGCGGTACACGTACCCGCCTAACAAGTTAAATATATATCTTCCTTCATCTTACCTACTTTCCAGACCTATCCTGTCAGAACATATGTTCTAATATTATCTACCTGTAATATTGTGGAACAATAAATCCCAAGGAAGAATAAGTCTGTGAAGAATCAGTGCAATGATCAACTCATATGGAAATGGATCTCTCAGTTCTTAATATCGACCATGCCTATGTGCAGAGATTACTAATATGAGGTGTTTAATTGGAGTGAATTAAAGGAACTAGTGCAGTTTTGACCTCAGTGATATCTCGGTTTTTTCATGTAGATTCAAACGGAAACTTGTGCATGTGGTCAGCCAAGTGATTTATCGGTGCCATAATAACCTAACAATGAACATGATGTAGGAAATCTAGGTGAGTTAGATTCTCTTCCAGTGTCCAATGTTCACATATACCAATAGTTGTTATTAAATTCTAAATTATTGATTATAGTCCAATTGAATCGCAATCTATTTGTGACGACAAAAGATTTCAAAATAATTAAACTTACTTCAGGCGTACGAACATGCTCGGTACACACTCCTAAAGGTATGTTTTCTTAGCGACCAATTTTTTGCGCCGTGGACGTTTTTACGCTGAGCGTTTCACGTCAAGTAACTGAGGTCTTTTCAAGAAACTGAATGGACGTGTATTCCTAGACAACGCATCACGTCGATATGGAACGTATTGCATCAACGCGATAGATATGCTTCCGAATGAGTCTATTGCATTGTATTGAGGGTTTCAAAATATCACAAAGTATTGCCAAATTGCCGACAGTTAGGTTTTTTGCCGACGAGGACGAGAGTTTAGTTGAGTTTATACAGAATCAAGCGATACTCTACGTCCTATGATTTGAAAGATCTGGAGTTTAAGAATACCACGAAGAAAGACTGATCTGATCATGATCATCCCTAATTTTTTTAAATAACATTGCGACAATCTTCCTCTTCCTGCAGATAATCTCCATTTTGTGAAACTGACGGGCTGTCGGTATGCCGACTGGATGCTCTAGGAAAACACTTTCACGCCGCGTATATACATATTTCACGTTCTGCCGACGTAATAAAGCGTTTTTGGTCCCTGCTGCGTAAAAAACCTGTCGCTAGGAAAACATACCTTTATGGTTTATAACATCAGTTACTGTTTGACCTGTCCTATAGTACAAAGAAATCCAAGTATATTATGTTGGACGTGGGTTAGTATAAACAGTGGTTTTATGTAGCAACTGGTTGCCCAATAATGTCCTTGAGGGTAGTCTGTAAGACTGTAGCGAGCATCTGTACTAAGAATCGTACGTTTCGAGTAAATTGAATAAAACGTATCTCGTTACAGGGACGTTAGGCAGTTCGTGAGTTTCAAATTAGTTTTAAGCGATCTCTTTACTGCGCCGAGCTCTTATACACTCACAATTACACTCTGGTTAGAGAGAGTTCCCGTGGTGACATGTTGATAAGTGTGAAGCTCGTTAGGGCAAGATGATAGACAATTTATATTAAAATATTGTAAATAATTTTATAAGAACGGAAAATTTAATCAATGGAAACTGTCACAGATAATCCTATTAATATTATAAAGGCGAAAGTTTGTACGGTTGTATGGATGTCTGGATGTATGGATGTATGTATGTTTGTTATTCTTTCACGCAAAAACTACTAAATAGATTTTAAAAATTCTTTCACTAATAGAAAGCTACATTATTTGCGAGTACTATAGGCTATGTATATATATATTGGTAAGCTCTGGCGTTATGTAATTATTTTTTATACTTTTATTGCCTAGACGAAAAGCAAATCGTTGCTAAGTAATTGTTTGACGTGCGATGTATTTTGTTATTTGCTTAGGTTACAATGGAGATCCCTTTGATCTAATTATAATTTACTTCGCATTTTTGATTGTTACGTTTTAATAAGTGGCACGCGAGCTGTTTGGAAAAATGAATGTAATGGGTATGGGGGTTGGGGAGGGGGGGGGGGGGGGGTAGTGTTTTAACATAAAACTATAATTCTTCAAAGTTGTTCTCTTATGCGTTCACACAATTCTAATGAAAAATATTTGGTAGTAGCTTACACTTATATATTGTATAAAGAAATTATTTTAATTTTACTCCGTGAAAACGGGAGGAAAGCTTTAATTTATCCAAAACATATTTTTTGGGGTTTATAATATAAACTGATTGGTTTTAAAGATAATCAAACATGGTGATTAAGCATTAATCTTGGCCTTAACCAACCTCACGACGCCACTCAACTGACTTGTGATAAAAATAAAACATGGTACGGACGCGTTATTGGTAAATATCATTTTTTATTATTTTTTATTGTGCAACAGATAATTATCTAATTACCGTACAATTTTCTCATTTTGACAGTCTTAACACCTAGGAAGATGATTATTATACAAAAAAAAAAATTAAGGCTATCTAAAGAAGAGGCATACATATCTAGTGTTTCTGATATTTCGTTCAACAGCACCATTCCTCTTGTCATGCTATGCTATGCTAGAACATCTGTTCTGCCGTATGGTATTTTGAACAAGTCGTGTCGACGACTACGGCTGAAATTTTCAGGCACGTATAAGCCATAACATTCCAAGAGGAATGGGCTGTCAATATTGATTGGTGCTCTATTAACAAACTTTATCTGAACATAAATAAGTGTTATTTAATAAGTTTTTACAGAATAAGTCAACCAATTATTCATCCTTATGAACTTAACAACTCTACCCTTACCTCTGTCAAAGAAATGAGTGACTTGGGCATAACTTTCGACTCTAAATTAAACTTCATATCCCATATAAACTCAATCTATAATAAAGGTATCAAAATGCTTGGCTTCGTTCTTAGAAATTCCAGAGGTTTCAAGAATATTTCAACTTTAAAATTTTTGTATACATCCTTAGTACGTAGTCAAGTCGAATATAACTCCTCGATCTGGTCCCCCCATTTTAAAATACATTCAGATTCAATCGAAAAAATTCAACACAAATTCTTAAGACATATTAATTTTAACCTCGGTATTCCCATTGAAAACATAAATTATAATTACTTGATGAAAGAATTAAATTTACTAAGACTGTCAGATCGAAGAATTATATCAGACTTAATATTAATGTTCAAAATTGTAAATGGTAGAATAGACAGTCCTGATCTAACTAAGCTCATTGAATTTCATATTCCCACGAGAACCATTCGTTCTAAAATCCTTTTTAAATGTAACAATAATCGGACTGAGTAAACGAAACACTCACTTTTACCTAGGTTGCACGAAGTTACTCATAGATATGCAGATGTGATAGATCTATTTAACTGCACGGAACAGAGGTACAAGACGGCTATGCTATCATATTTTTTTAGTCACTATTAATTTTATTTCTATTATAGGTTTTTGCATGTAAATGTATCTCCGGTGTCACTTCCCAATGTATCGTCACAATTAACTGTTATACATACACTGTTTTACCATTACTAATATTTTGAATATGAATTTGTGACATGTAATTAATGTTTATGGCATACTTATGCCGTTTGTATTAAATAAATAAATAAATACAGTTATGGAAGATGTTAAAACTAAGAATTGCAAGATTTGCATAACGTCTAGTTTCTAAGCTAAATCTATTTGTTGCCTCAAGTAATTCCATATGGTGCATGAATCTCGGACACGTTCCATGCATCTGCATATAGACATACCTTAGTAACTTTTTCTGGATTTGTTCTAGCATATTAATATATTTAGCTTAGTGCGGAGTCCACACACCACTAGCATACTCCAGCTTACTTCATATGACGTCATCGAACATGGCTATCATTGAGTCCGGGTCATCAAATCTGATGATGAAACCCAGGAGTTTGTAGCATGCTGGAGGGAGCCGTGATATATGATCCGAGAATGTCAGTTTGGGATCAAAGACGATACCGAGATCTTTAGAGCTATTGACTCGGTATAATGTTTTCCCTTTAATGTTGTGTTAAAAAACTACGGGCTTCTGTGAGCGGGTATATGTCATTTTTTAAATATGTAAAACTTTTGTAATGCTTTGAACGAAAAACGATGAAACCGATGAATGGACAAAGCTATCTAAAGAGACTGTCTGAAAATTAATTTAATTCCTTTAAAAGGGAATTCGTCATTCTCTAATCAAAATGTGGTTTGACATAATCTTTAAGGACTTTGACTTCTTAAATGACACGTCGTACACAGAATTCGTCAATTTATAACCTTTGAGGTTTCATATTCAAAATATTAATAAATTTCTTAGAATATTTGAACGTGTCTGAAACGTTGAGGTTAATCAAGAATAAGTTCCCTAAAATCTTTGAACGTGTCTAGAGTCTAGACAGCCTACTTTTGTCTTAACGTAATGAAAAACATCGTGGCATTTGTACGATAATGAATAAACATCTAGCCTTAGCTTTCTAAGCCCTTTGAATGTATAATTAAACCACCACAAACAATACATCTGTATAATTAATGATTTTGACTAAAAGTCTGGATTTCGTGATATCTGCCTCGTATTGCTAAATGCACCTACCCTAAGAAAATTCCTTTTTTTTTTATTTAATCCGCAGTTTGAAATCCTAATCATTATAGGCAAAATACGATTCAATAACAGTTGATCCCTAACAATTGACTCCAATATGTAACTAACAAAAAGCAGGCGGTTTACGAAAAATACGGTATACTTGCTTATATAAAATATAACTAAGTGTCCCGGAAGGAGTGTGCACAGAGGATGTAGGTACTGCCAAATAACAAAAGATAAAATGTATTTTCATTCAATTGCAACAAGAATATTTTTTTACGTTAGCTCCACATAGGAGGCCCTGAGAAAAATAACTCCCTTCAGGGCTTATGCCATCTTTGGGGATGCTGTGTGAAGGGTATTTTAAGAAAGGAAGTTCTGGGAAGGAAAAAGGTGTGAGAATTGGGTAGGAATCTGGGGGTCAGTGCGTCCAGGGGTACTAGCATGGTCGATCGATATAGGTTTTATCGAAAATGTCGGTAACTTGTCATCGCTATCGAACACGACTGCAGGCCGCTAACGAACAAATAACAGTTCACGTCAAATAAATTAGCTACCCTTAGTCGTTGTGGACTGTTGTTGGTTCATTAGTGGCCTGCAGTTGTGCTCGGGAGCGATTCCAAATTACCGACATTTTCGATAAAACTTATATCGATCGACCATGCTAGGGGGCCAGGAGTGACGTACGAATCTATCCCTCCCACCACAGTGCAAGGCAATATTCCGGGAGGGCCCTACTGGACAGGTCAAAAGGTCTCCCTTCACCAGTCTCTCCCGATCTGGCCTGCCACGCATTTGTTGTGCCGACGCATCAGCCATCAAGATCCGAACCTCATCCCATGAACTCGGGCACCCCTACTTGCCTGCCACGCAATAAGTGGATATAAGAGAGACCTAGATAAACCTCCCGGGCAGCTCCATTAAATCACCAAACGTAACGAACCAGTTGGGGTAACCTATGGCAGAGGTGTGGCTTATCCAATAAATGGTTCCCGGGGCGGCGGTACCCAAACTTGCCTTCCAAATTGAAAGACTAAAACTAATTGTCTACATAATGTATACAAAAGCATATAAATACAAAAATCGTCACTATAAATAAATTAATAAATTCGTTTGATACTCTTTACCAACTTACATCAACGAAAGATGATTTTAAAGTCGATTTTTTTTTTAATTGGTAAATAATGCATAAAAAATTATAATTTTATAATAATTATATTTTCTGGGGACCAAGATAATAAAGATTTTTCCATTTGATGTTAACCTTCCAGTAGTCGCACCCTTGCGCCGAACACAAGCAGTCGCGCGCGGTCTGTGTTTCCGTAACTTTAGGAGTCTGGTTTTAGAAGACGACTAAAAATATCATATAGCATATAATAAAAAAGTATTTTATCTATACAAATAATAAATATAAAAACATTAATTGGTAATTTGGTATGTGTATGTATGTATGTATGTGTATGTCGTATATGTGGTAAAACAATGTATGAACGTTTGAGAAATGTGGATATCCGCAAAGAATGTAAGGCTAATGTAAGCATAATGAGTAAGATTAAGAAAGGGACCCTCAGATGGTTTGGGCATGTAGAGCGAATGAACGAAGAAAGTAGTGTAAGAAGAATATACGACGCGAAAGTGAATGGTAGAAGAAGTCGCGGACGCCCGAGGAAGACATGGCACGATCAAGTGAATCAGATACTTTTTTTTATTTTTTATTTTTTTTTTTTATTTAGTAACTATATAATATTTTTTACATTTTTACATGAAAACATGTTAGTTAGATGTATATATAAAATATATTCGTAGTCCTCCTCACTAGGAGACCCTGTGCTGAGGGGGACTATGCTTTGGATAAGTTTTTCAGCGACTTCTATGGTTTAACTTTATTGATTGGATAAGGTTTTCCAGAAACTTCTATGATGTTTTAAGTATACTAGTAAGTTCATTTTCCGGTAGATTCTTCAGCCAACATTAAATGTCCTTAATGTAGCTATTTTTTATTTTTATTTGTTTGATACTAAGTGGGAGTTTGTTATATAACTTTACTGCTAAAAATGCAGAACTTCTTTGACCAAATGAAGAGTTACACTTTGGTATATTAAGTATGTCTTTTTGTTTGGCTCTGGTTTTATGAGCGTGTGAGGTGTCTGCCTCTGAATCATTTTTGTGGTGATGAACTAGAATGTTTTTGGCATAGATTTTCTGTAAGCTTGGAACATCAAACTGTTTAAAAATTTCTACTGTTGACGTCCTTATGGGGACCTTTAGAATGGTCTTTATAATGCAATTCTGAGTTGTCTTAAGTTGTTTCAAGTGATTAGATGCTGCTGAGCCCCATCCTATTACTCCATATTCCAATCGAGAGTGGCATAAAGCATAATATACTCTCTTTAGATCCCTCATCGACAAGATGTTTCTTAATTTTTTGAAGAAGTAGATGAGTTTTGTTAGCTTTTTTGAGGTAAGATCAATGTGTGAATTCCACTGTAGATTTTCATCAATTTCAATCCCAAGATATTTAATACTTTTGGTTTGGGTTATAGACAGGCAGGAACATTGTGGAAAAGTATTTTGACATTCATGTAATTTGAGGGTATGCACATTCATTGGTTGTCCTCTTTTGTTTTTGGAGAAAGTTAGATATTTAGTTTTACTAACATTTAATGTAAGGGAGTTTACTTTTAGCCAGTTTTGAAGTACAGCCAGGCCATTTTCCGCCTCCTTGTAAGTTCTTGTCCAATCTTGTTCGTGGAATATAATAACAGTGTCATCTGCAAAGCTCATTATGTTTCCATTAATGGGAAGATTCATAAGGTCATTTATATATATCAGAAATAGTATAGGTCCTAATACGCTTCCCTGGGGGACCCCGAATTTAATTGGAAGAGATTAGCTCTTTCTTTTACCAATTTGTACAATTTGTTCTCTTCCAGTTAAATAACTTCTAAGTAGGTTTAGAGTTGTTTCGGTTATTCCATTTTTTTTTAGTTTTAAGTAAAGTATTTCATGATCAATTGTATCGAAAGCTTTTTGAAGATCAATGAAAACAGCTAAGCATTTTTTGCCTTCATCCAGTTTTCTAATAATTGTATTAGTTACATTAGCTATAGCGTCACCAGTACCCAGGTTTTTTCTAAAACCATACTGCGTAGGTGATAATATTTTATTGGTATCCAAAAATGTAAGAACTTGTTTTTTTATTACTTGTTCCAATATTTTCGACAGAGGAGTTAAAATACTAATTGGTCGATAATTTGAAATATCGTCTTTGGGACCATTTTTATATAATGGTATGATCGTAGCAATTTTAAGACAAGCGGGAAAAACACCTTTAGATATTGATAGATTAACAAGGTATGTCAGTGGTTGAATTAATTCATTTTGTAGGTATTTAATTGATTTGCTTGATATCAGTTCATTTCCCGATGAGGTATTTGTGTTTAAGGAGGTTATAATATTTCTTATTTCATCACTTGTTATCTTGACTATATTGAGGCTGTTTTCATGATTTACATCATCATTCCTCATTGTTTTTTCGACAGAAGTAGATTTTTGTTTAATTTTATTTGCAAGGTTAGAGCCTATATTGCAAAAGTAGTTGTTTATAAAGTCAAGAAGTTTGTCTGGGTGTTTCGTAAAAGATGTGGGAATCTCATCAATGTTTAATTCTTTAATGTTTTTGTCTTTATGCGAGGCTTTAGTATTTGTAATTTCATTTATGATCTGCCAGAGTTTACGGGAATCATTATTGCATTCATCAATTTTGTTTTTATAGTATGTTTCTTTAGCATAACGAATTACATTTTTACATGTATTACGATATCTTTTGTAGAATCGAAGTGTATGGACATCATAAGGGTTGATTTTTACTTTTCTGTGCAGTTCATCTCTTTTTCTGATCGAGTTTATAATATTCTGACTGATCCATGGTTTAATGTGAATATTTTTATGAGATACCTTTTTATCTGTGGTTTTGGTGTTAGATAGAATACTGTGCTGTATAATTTCTACAAAATAACTCCAAGCAGTATCAGTATCATCTTTTTCCAGAAGGGCGGTCCAGTCATTCGTTGTTAACTCCCTTTTGACATTTTCCCAATTTGTTTCAGACTTCGTTAGGAGTGATTTCGTATTTAGGTTTACATAAGAGTTATTTTTTGTTATAGATAGAATTATTGTGTAATGGTCTGTCAGTGTGGTAGTATAAATAATGGCTTGAGTTTTTTTATTAGTTTTACTAAAGATATGATCAATGCAAGTTTTGCTATCATTAAATACACGTGTAGGTTCCTCAATTAGGCTTTCATATCCATGGTATGCAAGTGTCTGCATGTAATCATATTTTTTTGGGTGGCCATTTTCAAGGATATCAATATTTATATCACCGATAATAAATACATCTTTAGTGTTTTTTAGTAAACTCAGTTCAAACGATAAGGAGTTTAGAAATGGCTCCAGATTTTTTGTAGATGGAGATCTGTAAATTGCGAGTATTGTAGTATCATTGCCGATTGATATCCTTAGACAGTTCGCATTATTAATACCGATCTCTATGACATCAGCTTCAATATCTTCTTTAATATATACGATGACACCATCATTTTTGGTATTATTAATAATTGTAGAGTAAGGGACATATTTATCGATTTGTAGAGGATAGAACTTATCAGTTAACCAACATTCAGTAAGAATAATTATATCCCAGTTTAGATTTAAACTTTTTATCAATATTTGTAGTTCGTCAAAGTTTTTATTAATACTTCTAATGTTTTGATGCATTATGTTAAAATTATTTCTTATGGATGATAAGTTAGGTAAATTTGTTGTTATTGTGTTATCCATTTATGCCATCTAAATTAATAATGTTTTTATATTACTTACTAAATTATTTTCACCATATCATCAAGGTGCTTAATGTAGATTATTTTATCTTCAGGTTTTTTACGAATCATAACTTTACCATTTTTGTACCACACATATTGGTATTTTTTTTCTATGGCTAATTGTTTTGTTTTCCATAGTATTTCTTTATGATAAGGGCTTAGTTCTTCCCCGATGAAGATTTGAGAGGTCGACAGATCCTTAATTTCTTCATAGTTTATTTCTTTCTTTTTATCAAGGAGTGAATCTCTTTGTCTTTTCTCGGAAAAGGTGACAAGAAGTTTGGGTGGTGCTCCATTTCGTCTGTCTGGGACTCGGATGACTTCAGTAATATCTGTATGTTTTATAGTTATCCCAGCTGCTGCAGCAACCTTCCTTATGATTTCAATTGGTTGTTCTCTTATTTTTTGGGGAATCCCAGCTATTTCTAAAGAATTACATTTTGACAAGGTTTCAATATCTGCCAGTCTAATTTCAAGTTTTTTTATTGTATTTTTTTTTTCATTCATATCTTTTTTAATATTTTCAAAATCAGTTTGTATAACTTGGTTTAAATTATTTGTAACATCAATTTTTTTTAGTATTTCATCATATTGAGCACTTATAAATTCAATGCTTTTTGTTGTTTCTGTGGTCTGAGATTCAATTTTGATAAAAATGTCCATCTTCAAGGTTTCAAATTTTTTATCTATATATTCGATAATTTTGTCCATGCTTATTTTTTCATCAGAAATTTGGTTTTTGCTTCGAGTGCTAGACATCACTAAAATCTTTGTTCAGAATTGCCCCTTACAAAAATGAATTCTTTCAACAATGTTTTGTTTATTGTTGTGACTTTATTGCATAGACAAAACTTGACATTTACACGTAGCGGATTTGCACTTTTTCACAAATTTGAAAAATAAATTGTCTGTGACTTTTAATGACAATGATTTCTTGTTTTGTGAAATTTTTTGAATCAAGATATAAAGTTAATACACTCTCCCACTCAAAGTATTACGCACTACCAAGTACACTGTATCCCTAATTTATGAGTTTCAAATATGATTACACATAAATTTGTTTAAATATAATTAACTTTGTTTTTAAATTAGGAGCTGTCAGAATCAGCTGTTTGTTTTAGTTATCCATAGATGTAATTGAGAATCGGGCCATGTCAAAGGTCAGAATAATAGAATGTATGAGACGATGTATGAATGTGAGTGAGGCAAAGAGTGTGTGCCAAGACCGAGTTGTTTGGTGGTCCGTCCTCTCTGCCTACCCCTGCGGAGAAACGGCGTGATGGTTAGTTAGTTAATTGGTAATCCCTTTTTTATTAGTCCGTTATAGTTTAAGTCTGTGAAATCTCAACTTTTAAGACATTTGACACAAAACAACGCTATAAATTAACATAATAACGAAACAAGATAAATTTTTACAACTATGTACTTATTTGCGTATAACGTATTTACGTAAAATAAAACTAAGTTCTAAATAATATGATACAAATATCATGAAATACTCACCCAGCTCTCAATATTATTCAAGAGATTTTTCAAGTACGCAACCAGTCGCACGTGGAATCAGATACCGCAAACATAAATAGAAGAACTCGTGCATTTGCGACGAATGTCACTGGGGTACTGAGGGGCAGTGGCGGCTCGTGACTTTTGGGTGCGCTAGAGTGCTGATATTAAAAAATATCATTATTGATGTTGTTGTAGCCGAAATTTTTTTTTTTTTTTTTTAAATCAGTTTTTTGTATGAAAAATTTCAGGAAGTTTTCAGTTTGGCGGTGCGCCGCACCGATTTTCTGAAAAATCTTCATACAAAACACCGATTATTGAAAAAAAAAAAAAATTTTTCGCATACGAAAACATCCATGATGCCATTTTTTTAATATCAGCAACCTAGCACACCCAAAAGTCACGAGCCGCCACTGCGTGAGGGGACGTTTTTTACCCCCAGATTATATCATGGAAGCGCAATTGTCTTTGTTTATAGTTAGCGCATAATCAGTAAAATAAGTTCGCTGCGGTCTCACAGACCGCGCGTGACCATTGAAGGGTTATTATTCTCTTACTAAATTGTATTAATTTATTGCCAGCTAATATCTGATTTCTTATCATTCCAGGTGAGTGTTCATCACTATAACTTCGCTTCTCCAATTCCTTGATCCTTGGATGTGATCGTATAACCATCGAGTAAGTTATTAATAGATAATACATTACTTATTTATTTTACATTCGGTACAGAATAAGCTAAATAAGGCAGAGGTCGTCAAGGAGCATTCGAAAATAGCTTATGAGGCAACTTCCTTCTTATAATATTCTTATTATAATAATAGAGTACGGTATAACTGGATGGGGGTCTGCCTTGAGCACTCACACAGAGCGACTCAATATAGCCCAAAAAGGAGTACTAAACACAATACTGAAAGTTCCGCTTAGAACTCCGACGGAAGAAACATTTAATAACTTTCAAGTCTTCAATGTACAGAAACTTTATTCAAAACATATTTTATTTAAACTGAAAAAAAACATATATGTATACTTCACTGCCCAACATAAATACTCAACCAGGGCAGTAAGCAATAACATCCTGGTTACTCCCAGTTTGAACACATGTTTTGGACAGAGAAATAATAAATTCTATGCTATGAAATTTTACAATGCTCTACCAGATCAAATCAAAAATATAAATGAAATGAATATATTTAAAACAAAAGTAAAAACATGGCTGAGAGATCAACGTGATAACAAAAATACAAACATCATGAAGACGATATAAAGACAATCCATAACCAAATACAAATATTTTAAAAAACTACAGGCCACCTCAGAACAGGAAATCCTAGTGAGGAGGTCTGTGAAAAAAAAAAGAATCTATACTTATACTATACATTATACATACATGTACAAACCTTGCTATTGAAACTAATAAATAAATAAATAA
Source organism: Limnephilus rhombicus (assembly GCA_929108145.2). Lineage (NCBI taxonomy): Eukaryota > Metazoa > Arthropoda > Insecta > Trichoptera > Limnephilidae > Limnephilus > Limnephilus rhombicus. The sequence goes on along the minus strand of OV815295.1, from coordinate 22,646,745 downwards.
AATAAAATAATATTGATAGGTGACAATGACTATTCTTCTATAACTGACAGGAACTTACATATTTATTTTAATAACGTAGTTATTAATAACTGCCTTTATCGATTATTCAGTTGTACGAGTATAATACTTTATTTATAGGTAGAAAGTGGAATCGAAATAAAAACGCGAGTTACACAACCGAACGTAATTATTAATTGTTTTTTTTATATGAATTGAATTTGAACTTTTTTTTTATAAAACAACCAGCTGACCCGGCGAACTTCGTACCGCCTCAGAATCAATAAATGTTGTGTTAACTTATTGGCTGAATTAAATTCAGATCTTTTATTAAGTTAAAAATTACACAACGAAGCAATTATCGATGCCCAACTGTCAGTATTCTGTTTTGGTTGGTATCAGAGACGGCGTTGTGTATGGAATCATATTTTTTGTGATTTTCTTACGTTTCCACTTACTTACGGGAATTGCGTTTCATTTTCTTTATACGTGTGAGGGAGATTTATCACAATTTTTTTTCCTTTGGAGGGGTGAAGACGTACGTTCACCGTTTATCTCATTTTCGACTATTGACATATATTGTGTTAGAAAGAGGGGCAGCATTATATATTAAAAAAAAACCAAAACAATCAGCGCGTTGACAATTGAAGTTATTGAATTTTTAGAATTCACTCATTATTCAATATTATATTTGTCACAATATTGCTGCAGCTCTTTCGAAAGATAAGAATTCGTCCCATACAAAATGTATGAGGAGAAGGATTTTCTCCATAAATTTTTTTTTGTGAATTTTTCCAGTGTTTAAATAGCTATTTTGCTATTCGGGGCAAAAACAAATCCAAAAAATCAAAAATCATAAAAATCGGTTCAGCCGTTCTTCAGTTATAAATGGTGTAACTAACCCGACTTTGTTCTATGTATTAAAGATTAATAGAATAATTATTTTTTAGTTTTATTAAAAAAAAAGTGAATATGTTTATAACATATTTCAACTTAGGGCCGGATCGGCAGATACCGTTTAAGGGACACATTTTGACCTCTCCAGCCGGACTCTCTCGACCCATCGCCTTGCACCGCAGTGGGAGGGATGCATTCACACATTGAAGATTCCTACCCAACCCTCATACGTTTTTCTATCCCAGCTCTACCTCTCTTTTCTTTTCTTAAAAAGGTCCTCCACGCAGCATCCCCAAAGATGACACAGGTCCTGAGAGATTTTTGAAGTAAAACTTCTTTACGCACGCTTAACTTGGGGAGTAAGCTGGTGAATGCGTGACGAGAGCGTTACGAAAAGCGAGGCGAACGGTAGATCAGAGGGAGATATAAGTTAGTGAAGATAGAAAGAGAGGTTTCATATATTACTGTAGGGGCAAGAGAGAGAGGTACGAGCACACATTTTATTTCTCTCTTTCTCTCATAGCCAGTTACGTTTCGTATATCTAAGACACAGTGCAGGCCTATTATCTGTACATATAGATGGAGCTAAAGAAGTTTTAGAAGTTTTTCAGAGGTTTTTTTAGAAGTTTTTTTAGAAGTTTTTTTAGAAGTTTTTTTAGAAGTTTTTCAGTCGTGTGGTCTAAAGCACACTCGTATTTTTTTTATCTACAGAGCCTTCTTGTACTGAGCGTTGACGATAATTCTATCCAACGCCAACGTCGTTATCGTTGGCAATTTTCAACTGTTGAAAATAGCTGTTGAAAATGACGTCGACGTTGACGCAACTATAATAGGAGATCGACACGATACTAACAAAAAATATATCAAAATCGTATTAAGGAATCCCTTTTAACGGGTGGTTCCCCGAATCATTGATGTATTATTAATTATTATTATCTCAATGCCCCACGCGACACACACGTAATAATAATCCTATAATAACGTTGAAAGTTGAAACTGTTGGAAGACGTTGGTGGTTGTTGAAAATATTATCCTGTTGAAGATATATTTTGCTTGTCACTGATAAATTCGCTTGTTGCTTGGCGCTACGAATCGGCCGTATTGGACGGGAAAAAAAAAAAAAAACGTGCAGTAGGTATGTACACTACCAAAAGACCTTGTGTAATTGGGTATAATATCGTTAACGAAGTGTGATCTCTTGACCCTTTTGACTTAATCATTCTAACACCGTTGAAAACAATAGGTAAAAAACATTGACATTTATCAATAGGTTATTTTTTTGCTTGTCGTTGATAAATTTGATTGTTCAATGGCGCTACGTATCGGCCGTATTGGATGGGAAAATAAAATAAAACGTGCAGTAGGTATGCACATTACCAAAAGACCTTGTGTAATTGGGTATAATATCGTTCACGAAGTGTGATCTCTTGACCCTTTTGACTTAATCATTCTAACACCGTTGAAAACAATAGGTACAAAACATTGACAATTATCAATAGGTTATTTTTTTGCTTGTCGTTGATAAATTTGATTGTTGCATCGGCCGTATTGGATGGGAAAATAAAAAAAAACGTGCAGTAGGTACGTACATAACCAAAAGACCATTTAAAATATCGAGTAATGTTGTTCACGAAGTACAAACTCTTAACCCTTTTTATTTATTAGGCAGTTGAATCGTTGACTGCGTTGAATAATATTCGCATGTAGGTATTATATTTCAACTGTGGGCGCTAATTATTTTCAACAGCGTTGAACGTTGAAATAATATAACTATTGTTTCCAACGGCTAGTTATATTTTAATACAGTACTAGTAGAGATAATATAAAAAAATGATAATATTTTGTAAATTAGACTTTTTTTCTTCTTTGAATATCTTTTATTATGAATCGAACAATATTTATAGACCAGAGACTTACGTTTGAAATTTAAGAGTCCGGCTCCGCACTGTACGCAAAACCATCTTCGTACATGAAGTTTGTTAAAAAGTTACTTTTATAATTGAACCGAATTCAAGCTAGTAGCCAATAATGCCAGAGGATGGCGCAACTTACGTTGACAGACCGTATGAGGACCTACCATTGGCAGGCATAAGTACTACGAATTTGTAATTTTGAGTACTAACTAACTAACTAACTAACCATCACGCCGTTTCCCCGCAGGGGTAGGCAGAGAGGACGGACCGCCAAACAACTCGGTCTTGGCACACACTCTTTGCCTCACTCACATTCATACATCGTCTCATACATTCTCTTCTATTATTCTGACTTTTGACATGACCCGACTCAAGTATCTGATTCACTTGATCGTGCCATGTCTTCCTCGGGCGTCCCCGACTTCTTCTACCATTCACATTCGCGTCGTATATTCTTCTTACTTTTGAGTATATCTCCGGATATGGAAATATTGACGGTAATATGATTATGATTGTAACTGGCAGTTGTGAATAATAGCACCACGCAGCTATATATTACATATCACGTCATTGCCTGTCACGGTTACTTTGTCCCGGCGACTAGCTGTCATTGGATCATAGTGGATACGAGGAACTGTCTATTTTTGGAACCAGTTCCAATCGGGAGATATGATTTTAGATTTTCACTGCCAAAAGTATTTTTGTTATTTATTTTTGGGGTGTTATGCCATGTTGCGCTACCTCTTTCTTAAGCCAACGTTTCGGACAGCGTTACAATGTCCATCCCATCATCAGGGCAGATGCAGATCACAAATCTTCCCTGATGATGGAAAAGCTGTAAAGCTGTCCGAAACGTTTCGGACAGCGTTACAATGTCCATCATCAGGGCAGATGCAGATCACAAATCTTCCCTGATGATGGAAAAGCTGTAAAGCTGTCCGAAACGTTTCGGACAACGTTACAATGTCCATCATCAGGGCAGATGCAGATCACAAATCTTCCCTGATGATGGAAAAGCTGTCCGAAACGTTGGCTAAAGGAGGAGGTAGCGCAACACGGCATAACACACCAAAAATAAATAACAAAATTACTATCGGTTTTATAAATGGTCACCAACACTCAAACTGGGCGAAGCCGAACAAAAAACCGCCCGCATCACAATTCTGCTGAACGGGTTTCTAACTGCTAGTAGTTATATAAATATCTCTGTTAAATTTTCCTAGAAAATAATTAGAAAACCTAACCTCACCTAACTTAACTGAGGATGCTATAATCCCATTGGCTTCGGGTGGGACTCTTGTGTGTCTTCACATTAAAAAAAGAGAACAGACAATGAAATTTTAAGTCGTTCTCTCTATCTCCTCTAATCTAACTGTCGTATTATAAAAAAAAACTGAGGGTTCAATGCACTTACCAAATTTGTCTAAAGAATTTCGGTTCAAAGAGGTCAGAATTATATTTTAAGCAATCATCGAAATTGCATTTGTCCCGAGGAGTTACTTTACAAACTCGAAGATGTCAAAACTTTTGCACTTTAATATCACAGAAGCTTTTAATTTTAACTTTTGAGCTAACTTGATTTAAGTGTTTTGTCGAATTACTTTTTTGATCCAAATTTTAATGTAATTTTATGATGCAGTGGATATTTCAGTGACATTTGAATTTAACGACTTGAATATTAATGGAAAATATTTTTAACGAGCATTAAAATGATTTCGCACATCTGCCTCTTAATCACTAAAAGTTAGTGATAATTCTTTGTAGGGGTGGAGAGAGAGGAATAATCACTCGTTCCTGACATAAATAATTGGTGACCGGACAACTCCAACCAATGAAACCAACTCAGAAACACCTCAGAAAGGTCATTAAGAGTGATGATAACAAAATATTTAAAAAAAAACTAGCTTTTACCCGCGGCTTCGCTCGCACGGTTTTAGGGGGAAATCTATATAAATAAAAATCAAAATATTCTAGCTTCTGGGTTTGTTGTTCCCGGCATACATTGCTATGCCACTTAATAAAGATATTGTTTTTCGCTGCGTGTCCTTTCCCTTCGTCCCATTCTTCTTCCGCATCCCCTTCCCCTCACGCGTTCCCACTCTACCTTCTCCGATTTCCTTCTCCCCATTCTCCTCTCCCGCTTCCCCCTTTCCTCGAACCCCCCTCCCGATTTCCCTTCCCGCATTCCACACATTCATTCCCTGTACATTCAGTTTTCAAATAGCTCGCGTGCCACCTATTGCAATTTTTTTTTTACAAATTATATAATGTCAGAGCTCACCAGTATATATAATGATATATAACAAAATATACTACCTAATGATATATATATATATAAAATGTAGTATAAAATGAAGTCGCTCAAAATTTATGTGCGCATAGATCTTTTAAAATTCGCAACGGATTTTCATGCGGTTTTCACCAATAGATAGAGTGATTCAAGGTAAAATACATGCTTATTATAGTAGAGAAAAGCCGAGAAATTCAAATATTCAATTCAGGCAGCGGGCAGCGGGCAGCTGGCAAGCGGGTGGTGTGGATTTTATAAAGGTTTGGTAATGGCGTTGTGTTTCGTTAGCCACAGCAACGCGTGGCCGTGCCTGCTAGTATATATATAAACCTTCGTTGACATGCTCACAACAACTCACCAAAGTTTCATCGCCATCGGATAAACGGTTTTGCAATGCGTAATTTCATGACGCCAGAGCTCACTGTTGTATACAGAAACCATTGCGGGCATACACATATCATATCCCCAAAGTTTCAAAGATGAATGGTTTAGCAACGCATAGTGGACGTACATACAAACATTTTTAGATTTTTATATATTTGGTCCTTACATATGAAATTGGCGTTTTGTATGGGAGGAACATAAAGTCGATTTTTTAAAATATAATATATTTAGTTAATCAAAGTATGTACCATTGCTATCTATGCACTTTTGCCATCTCATAGGTAGTTCATCGATCCCTTTACTAAAAAAACCATTCGGACGGGAATCAATAAAATCTTTGAAGGCGGTTTGGACTGCCCCATCGGAGTTGAATTTTTTCCCATGCAAGAAGTTATCCAAATTTCGAAAAAAATGGTAATCTGTTGGGTCAAGGTCCGGAGAGTATGGGGGATATCTTAGACATTCCAATTGAAGCTCCTCTAATTTGGTAGCCGTCTGTTGTGCAGTGTGTGGTCTAGCGGTCAACGCGCGTTTGTTAATTTGCTTAACTCAATTCGTGAGGTACCCACCTTTCAAGCTTTTTCACCTTCCCAATTTGCTTCAAGTGGATTAAAATAGTTTTATCACTAACACCGCAGCCTGCAACTAACTCGGACGTGGTTTGCGATGGATCCGCTTCCACAATAGCCTTCAATTCTTCATTATCAACTTTGGTCTCCGGCCGTCCACGGGGCTTGTTCTGCAGGTCGAAATTTTCTAGAACGAAAACGTTGGAACCATAAACGCACTGTGTTTTATTTTGCGGCACCGTTGCCATACACATCATTAATCCTTCGAGCCGTTTCTCAAGCACTGGTGCCACGGTGGAACTCGTACTCGTAAATAACGCGATATTTCAAGTTTTCCATTTTGTAAACTAAGTGACGCAAGGAAAAAAAACAACTAAGGAAAAAGCAAATGAATTATAATTTTCAAAACACAAATACGTGAGTAAATAGCTGTATAAACTTGGATTTGGAATTCTTAACAAAAGAGAAGATATTTGAGATCAAAGTTGCCAGTACGGCAAAACGCCAATTTCATATGTAAGGACCTTATATATAGATTGGTTAAATAGGTTAAGTTAGGTTAGGGTTACCGGGTATTTTAAAATTATTTTTTTCATAGCTTTTAATGACCTTTCTGAGGTGTTTCAGAGTAGGTTTTATTCTGAGTTGGCATGGAACCAAATAATTATGTACTATAGATTTAGTTCAGATGTACGTCTCACCGGTCATTAAAGAAAAAGTGTAAAAAAGTCATAAGGGTGTTTTAATCCATAAAATAGTCATATTTTTATTATCAAACAAAAATAAACATTTTAAATTGCATCACTTTTTGTGTGAATATCGCACATGAGTCCCAATTGCTCCCAAAAGCCAATGATACTATGGTATCCCCAAGTGGGATGTGCTATGTTTCTGAAGGTAGTGAAGAGAGGAGGAAATTGGGGATGAGGAAAGTGGGGAAGTGCCTGGCTATTCATAACTGATCACCAAACACGGCTAAACCCATTTCAAGCAACGTTTTAATTTTGAATGGTGGTCCTACAACGAGGCACTACTTTGAGTATCTTCCACTCTGTAATCTTCCCCAGGACCTTAGCCTCCTGCTGACAAACTACTAAAGTAGGCGTAGTTAATAGATTTTTGATGTTAATAATAAAAAAAACCCGCGATTGCATATAAACAATACCTTTTTACATAGTTTGATAATTTTATATATTTTTCATCTTATATAATTCTTTCTTATAGTTTCTCAATGGTAACCTCCGGTAAGTATTTAGTCAAGATTTTACTTACAAAAAACAAGACGAAGGTGTTCGACGGTACTGTCACAATTTCCACAATCAAAATGAGACTATTTTAAAAATGTGGTACGGTTAATGTACCGCACGAAATTTAAACATCTTCCAATGGCACCCTTGGTTAGGAAGAGATATAAAATATAGGCCGCCCACAAATGAGGTCTTAAAGAAAACTGTCGGTTTACATAACTTGGGAAGCATGCTAAAACTGCTGTACATAAAAATCTTAATCCTTCAGGGAGTAAAAATGAATGAATTTTTCATAAATGCGATTGCGCCTTGATTCTAATATTATACGGGAAGAAGAATTAGATGGATGAGGTGCCTAACTTATTTTACCTAAAGTTATCAAAATGTTCCCATCAATCACAAAATTTTCAAAATTTTATACGAAGTATGAACCACTTACCTAATTTATGAATTATTTGTAATTTGATTTTAAATGCCGGCAATTTTCATTTAGTCACCGCACTGCAACTTTTGCGCATTGGACCAAGCTTCTGAATGACAGCGGTTTTAAAACCAACTGTTATTCTGTATCGAGTGTCTGTCGTAATAACATCGTGTTTCTTACATGTTAACTCTCGTGTTTCCAACGGTTTTTGATAACATCGCTTTTGTAATTTTACAAAAGTTAATCTGTTTGAAAATCAAATCTATCACCCGCGATACCCCATTGTGGTTTTAAGATATCTTATAACCCATTAAAATGATTATTCGACAGTCCATTTGTGGAACTTCGTCTTTTGAACCTTTTATTGTGGAAGTTCCCTTCTGGAATAGAAATTCGATACCTTTGAAAGAGACTTCTGTTACATACGGAAATGAATTAATTATATATATACGGAATGAATTAAATAATGAATTAACTTCGGAAAATATTTGCGTTTCGCTGGCATCAACCACTACACTAAAAAAAACTGAAGCTGGAAAAAATTGGGTTTCCATTTAACGAAATGAGCAAATATTTCTCGATCAATGCAGCTTATTTTTTTATCTGGCATTTCTCATTTTCTAATTAGAACTACAAGCTTTGTAGTAACCACAAAAACAAAAATAAAAGACTTTGGTTGTTCGTTTCACATAATTCAGTAGTAAAAAAGAGTATTTTATTATTATAAGCAATAATTATCAGCCTGAAACACTCATCCACATTGAAAAATCTTCCGAGAAAAGATACATGACGCCAACGGGACGCCTTTGTGCTATGCATAAAAATCTTGTCTTAAAACGTTAGTTTAACAATTAAAAATAATAATTAATATTTGACAAGTTTAAGTATTTCCCCAATAAATGAAGACATAATTTGTCTCGACGCCACCTAGCGACGGATTTAACACTAACAGTGTCTCTCTCGCAAAAATAAAAGTTTTTTGTTTTCAGGTGGAAAAAAATATAATAAGCAGTAATTGTTGAATGAAACACAAGTATATATTGAATCATTTGGCGGGTATAAGATAAGCCACCATAGCTCTATTGGGAGAGCACCTAACCGGCAATCAGAAGGGCACGGGTACAAGTCCCGTTGGCGTCATGTATCTTTTCTCGGAAGATTTTTCAATGTGGATGAGTGTTTCAGGCTGATAATTATTGCTTATAATAATTGTTACCCTTTGTGCTATGCATAAAAATCTTGTTTTAAAACGTTAATTTAACAATTAAAAATAATAAAGAAAACACTCCCAATCCGAAGGGGGAAATATATTTACCCCAAATCAGTGTTTTGTGCGGTATTCCAGTTATTTTTTTACATCACAGACAAACTTAATTTAGATAATCCTAGAAAAATTATTCGTTAATCAATATTTATGCACTGAAAAAATTATAGTGTGTAATACATTTTTTAAGATATATAATATCCTTACAAAACCGGCAAATTGACTCTCCCCATCCCAAATCCACAAAACCTTTTAAAAAAAAATTCACCGCCTACACTTTACTAGAAAGGACTTATCTTACTCGTATATGTGAAAATGAATCTTTCTTTATTTTGTACCTTATGCGTTTCTAAACCATTCATCCGATTGCTATGAAGCTTTGGGGATTTGATGTGCGCATTCCGCGATGGTTTATGTACATAATAGTGAGCTCACGCCCGCAAAGTTTTCTGTGTACACTGGTGAGTTCTGCTGTTTAGGAAAATTGAATACAAAATTTGTAAATGGTGGCGCGCGAATCGTTTGAAAGATGAGTGTATTTCATATTGTTTCGCTTCAGGGAGGGGGAGAAAAGAGGGAGGACAAGAAGCTGGAAGGGGAATGCTTGAGGGAGAGGGGGGACGCGGGAGGGAAAGGGGAACAGGAACGATTGGAAAAGGACACGCAAGAAGAAAAAAAAAATTTTTTAGGTGGCGGTGCAACGCATGTCGGGAACTCGCTGGTAATAAATATTTGCGTCACGTTCGATTTATCTTTTAGCTATTTGAATTACTTAATGATTGACTGACTGATGGGCAAGCGGGGTTAAAACGATAGGTAGTAACTAGTTACTGGAAAGGGAAAAAGCAAAATCGGGAGACACGGTTGCTTCGCAATTATATGGAGGGACAATTGTGACCACCTTCGGATACCTTCAGGTTCGTAAAGGTTAACCGCATCACTAGGTTTTCGATAAAATAAATTACCCTCGATTGCTTATTGTAAACCGATCCATCAATATCCGATTTAGGGATAATTTTAGAATACACCTAAATAAAAGAGTAATCATATTATTTGTAAGATAACATTTATAGTGGTTGGTCTAAATCAAAACCTCGTAAATAATTATGATTAAACACAAACCTCCCCATGTTCCGCGAGGAAAATATTCATGTCTTTGATGTTCAATAAACATCGTCGCTAACATTAGGTAAATAGCGATATTGAAATTAAGCAATTTATAGAACTGAATATAAATATTTAAAAAAAAAACATACTTAAATATGACCAAATGCGACTAAAAAAGCACTAATATATGCGAAAAATATCGAATTGTACTCGATTTTACTCCTAACCCAACCAAAACCAAACATTTTCGAAGCTTTATTTGATTTAATTTCAATGTGCTTTTTAAAATTCAGAATCAAGCCTAAATCATTCACCTCGGTTACAGTTGTTAGCACTACATCATTGTTGGAGTACCTAATCTAAGTGAATGGATTTAGTATTCTATGAAATCTCATAATAAGACAATTGCTTAAATGTTGTTAAAGGTACTTCTTTTGGCAACAAAAATAAAGTAATTTGATAATTTTCGTTATTTGTTTTTGGGGTGTTATGCCGTGTTGCGCTACCTCCTTCTTTCACATCTACCGGATCTGCCCTGATGATGGATACTGCAACGATGTCCGAAACGTTGGCTAAAGAAGGAGGTAGCGCGACACGAAATATCGAAAATGCTTTTGGCCCTGAAAATTTAAAAACTTATCTAATTTGATAATGTTTGTCAGTCATTATTAATTTTTATTGCTCTGTATGTTTTAATATCGTCCGCAAATATAAAAACTTGATCATCATTGAAAATAGAACACCATTCATAAATATGAAAAATAAAATTCGTCCTTAATGTGACCCTTGGGGAACACCGCTGGTAGCGATAAATTTATATGAAGTGAAGCCATCAATTAATAATTTGTAATTGAATTATACAATATGTTATGCTATTTAATTTAGAAGGGACAAATATAAAATAAAAATGGCGTTCCTCGCCTAACAAAAATACTTTAAGAGGAATATAAACGCTAGAAATATTTCGATTCACATGCCTGCAAAATTTAAAATCGAACGTCTTATTTGCACGAAGCAAGTAAGCGAAAAAATGGTTTTTATTTATTTTGTGCAAAATTTTATAGGAACGAAAAAAGTTAGAATATAGAAAACCTTAAAAATAGTCTTAGCCATAAAGGAATGGTTTTTTTTTAATACTTCATAGTTAAGTCATGAAAAAACTTTTTTTTTTGTGATTTACGGTTATATTTTTTGTTATGTAAATAAAAATTTCACTGTAATTCCAATATATAGAAAAACTAGTAAAATCTTCAAATTATCCGTAGCATATTTTTGATATTCATACTGTAAGCCGATTTGTCGTAAAGATTAATCTAAAAAGTATCTAAATAGGATTTCACGTATAACTTCATCTTAATAATCATTTTAAAAGTACACGAGGAAAAATCAAACTTAGGTTCTGGATGGCTATTAAATCAAAGTGGAGCATGATACAAATATTTTTTTTTGACCAACACAAAAATTGATTGGTTGGAATTTATGTCTTAGTTACATGTGGTAAAAAATAAAACGGGTAAGGACCTTTAAAACAATGTGTTGTTGCGTGCCACGGGCGTAGCACCCACGTTCTGCCTCCAAAGCTAGCTCAGATAGGTCGGCAGAACTGGCGGGGCCCTCATCATCAAGGGTCGTAGGTAGCTAAAAATGGGGGGGGGGGGTACGTGGTATATGTCCACACTCGTTACGCCTCGTCAAATAAAAGATCGTCTAGATAAACATTTCTTGTATTGTCGGGATCACACACAAATATAACAGGTCAGTACATTTACAATCAATTACTAGGCACAGGTACACAAATCGACTACCTACACATGGGGGAAGCCTATCAAATCTCTCTCAAATCGCGTCCTCCCTGAGGGTCGGTCGCTGTTCGCGGAGCAAGTAGGGACACAAAAAATGGGGAAAGTGGCGTTACTCACTGGTACCAGGTGGCGTGGCAGGAGAGCATTCACGGCGAGTATGGCCGGCTACGCTCAACAAGGAATCCCTTGCAAGCAGGTAGCGTGGCAGGGGAGCCGGTCGACTCGGAACATGGTGGACGCGCACGTCTCACGTTTTGGGCTCCGTGAGTTCTGTGGAATGTTCCGGAACCGTGGCGCAGTCGCAGCGACGGGCACGGGTTGCGGCTAGCGGGGTCCCGGCGTGAGTGAGGCGCGTTGCCCGGTCGCGAGAGCGTGTGGCGTGGGGAGAAGGGGTACGATTGCCCGGGGGGAACGGGCGGTATGCCGCTCACTGGCGTAGGGTGGTGTCTGGACGCTACGTAACAGTGTAAATAATATATTTAAAACAATGCCTGATAAAAATAATTTTAGACCAACACAAAAATCGAATGGTTGGAACTTATGTTTTGGTTACTTGTGGTAAAAAAATACCACCTTAAAATTACCACCCTTTAGGACCTTTAAAACAAATGAATTTCATTTTTTTCTCCTTTGTGGAGCTCATGTAAAAAAAAAAAAAAAAAAGATCTCGAAAAAAAAGTTATCATCGAACAAATAACATGTCATCAAAGACGGTGACTGGATAACTCAACAATATACAGCTTCATCACTGCTTTGAACAGGCATAAGGTGATGAATAAAAAATAAAAAGAAAACTTGGTTACATTATTCTTTTTTATTTAAATTTTGATTTCAACACTTTTAAAGACTTTTCAAATGGGTTTTGAAATGACACTTTGTTGGGTTGTCATGGAAATATCAAAGACACATAGACAATTACCTAAACTTTAAGTATTCTGAATTTGTATACTTCTGTATTGTGTACCTACTATAAAAAGTTGGTTTCTTTGATGTAGATTTTTTACTGTTTCAATCTCCCAAATCCGAAGTATCAGTAAATGTCTTCTGGGAACAGTAAATAAAGTGAATTCAATTTTTGCACTTGACAGAAACTGCCGAACAGCGTAGCTCTAGATCGTTAAAGCAGCCATTTGCACAAAAACCATACTTACGGAGGTTTTACGGGCCACAAACTACAATAAGGCTTTGTTTCACAATGCAGGGCACAGTGCCGAGTGACATCTAGTGGTGAATAATCGCGGTTTCTTAGAGCAAACACGGGATTTGGAGAAGTTTATATTATTTGACCATAAAGGGGGATTCAATTATTTGAGAGAATTCATTAAATAAAAAGGTTGGAACCTGCGCTGTTTAAATACATAATTCAAATCGCTTAAGAATTCGCCCACCTTTGAGGCATATCGTAATATTATTTAGAGATATGTTCACGTACAATAACAAAAATTAATCAAATGAAATTTATTTAGGCACGTCAGGATTTAAACCCGCGACCGTCGGATTTCTAGTCAAAAGCCTTGCTCCTCTTTCACGGAGGCGATCAGATTTGACAAATGTCAGAAAAACGACAACGCAATAGTTTTATTGCACACTTACTAACTTTGGGTGCATTGCAAAGTACATTGGAAAACATCAGTAAAAACAAGCAAAACCGTAATGGAACAATCATTGGGGGAATATTATTTCTACGGCTTATCATATTTTTTTCTCTTTTACCTTGTCAAAACTGAGAATATCTTTCAATCTTAAATGAGGTTATGCTCTTTTTCGTTATTTGTTTTTGGGGTGTTATGCCGTGTTGCGCTACCTCATTGTAAACTGTAATGTGTGCAAATGGAAAAGAATGAAAATAATTCTCATCTTTTCATACATCATCTCATCTCATCTTTTCAGACAGTCGTATACGTAAGTTAAAAAACCTTTCACCTCGACTTTGTAAATACATAACTAATTGTGTAAAAATATAAGCAAATTCTTATTTTAAGCTTTTGTAAAGTTCATTTCATGAAAATCTTCAGTCGTAAATTCTCTAGTTTTTCAAAAAAAATATTATCTCAACTTTGGCATTAATCTTCTTATAGATGTAAAACCAACAGTGATAAGGGAGCAATGGTAAAATCATGCAATGTCCAGTGTTTTTAAATATAATGTCCTCCACGTGCAAAGTCGTATCTCCCCAAGCATAAATTTTCTAATAAAGTGTGTTTATCGGAAGTGACCTGCCAGGTAAGTAATGTTTCTGTATCTGTTTGTAAAAAATAAAACTAGAAGGAGCGAATTCATAATAAATTGTAAAACGAACTTGAGATGATTTTTCACAAAAATGGCGCTCTACAAATTAGCCAAATATTATTATTAATTAATTGAAAGACTTCTATAAAAGAGTGTGCATGTTTAGTAAGAGCTTTATTTGTCATTAGACTTACACCCACATTAAACGTTGAAAAGGTTACATTACCAACTCTCCTTAATTCAAGAACCTTCGAACACCACTTTGGCGCAACCGGTAGGATATTTCAAATGATTATAAATATGCAAACGAATTTATTTATTGATGACCTCCAAGACCTATTCAACCTTGTTAATAATGCTGGTGAGCAACTGGGCCTAACAATCAACGTCAACTAAATGGATGATATTTGGACGACTAGATCATTCTGAATCAGTGATACAGTTAAATGGTTGCAATGTCGAAAAGGTGGAAAGATTAAGATACCTCGGCAGTATTCTCACGGAGACTCTTGACTCAGATGTAGAGGTTAGTTGCAGAATTGAAACAGCAAGAACTGCATTCAATAAAATGAAATCCCTCTTCTGCAATGACAATATCAGCTTAAAACTAAGGCGGAGAATTCTAAAATGTTATGTGTGGTCAGTCTTGCCGTGTGGATGTGAAACATAGACCTTGAAAGCAAATACCATGAACAAGTTAGAGGTTTTTGAAATGTGGCTTCACCGGAGAATGCTCAAGGTCCCATGGATCGACATGATCACCAACACAGAAATTCTCAGGCGCCCTAGCCCGTCTGCTTGTTTAGGAATAAATACATCCCAAAACTCGTAATCACGTTATACTTTCATAAGACCAAAAACGTCCCGAGCGACCTTACATTTTTAAAGCTATATATCTCTCTTCCTCTCATGCAAACATATATATTTTTTATTTTAACCAGAAAGAGAACAAAATAATGCTTCTAATTGTCTTTGAAGTATGAAAGCTATCTTGCATAGATATTTTACAATCTCGATCCAAAGTGACGGTTTCAGAATTTTCGCATGAAACTGAGGCTTCCGGATTGTGAGGTGTGAATATATATAACCAAGCAGACGGGCTAGAGCAGATAGAGAAATGCTTAGATTATTAAAAATCAGGAAAATTTCATATCTGTGACATATACTTCGAGGGGAGAAGTATATGTCACAGACGTATACTTCTTGCTCCATTTAATATTGAAAGGCAAGATAAAGGGTCGCCGAGGGCCTGGTAGGAGACAAATGTCTGGGCTGCGAAATATACGAAAGTGGACCGGCATTAGAAGTGTGGAGGAGCTATTCCGGGCAGCCCAAGACAGAGATACATTTTCAAGAGTGATCGCCAACGTCGGGGGACCTGATACGGCACACAAGATGCAAACAAAACAAAAATAATAATGTATCAGAAACCATTTTAATTTCAAATAATGCTCTTCGTGTGATTTTAACCCTGCGACTTTTAAATCCAGAGATAAAGCTTTTTCCACTGAGTGAAATAAAGAGCTGTGATCTATTTTAAGAGCAAAGTTAAAAAATTATAACTTTTAAGATGTCATATTATTTTTGTGACAGTTTAATATTCCCAGAAAACGCGCTTGACGCCGACGACACATTTTTCCGGAGTGATAAAGTATTCTCCTCGAAAATAATTACGAATTCGAAGGAATGAAATAGAGTAATCTCTTGTGATAAGCTCTCTTGGCGAGTAGATTAAGAAGTTGGTTTATTTTTCTTCGGAAACATTATCAAGATGGTTGCTCTCGGTGTTGAGAAAGGAGATTTTTTTCGCTTTTACAAGCAATTAAGAAAGTAATAAGTTTGGCCCGATGGGAGCAAAAAGTAAATGTTACTTCGGAGATGAGACATTTAGTGCACTAAATAGACACTGTGTTTAATATTTTTATTTAGTAAGCATGTCGGCTTATAGGCACTCCGTCTCGTTTCAGCAGCACGGTAAAAGACGAAATAGCGCTAGTGTCAGTATGTGATCCCGTTGCGGTATGTAGGAATGCCCTGTATACATCTACCATGAAATATTATCATTTTTTTGTTACGATTTTACGTATCATTTTTATTTTACTTTTATTTATTCATTACATCGTGACAAATTTGGAGGATTTTTCGAAGGCACATGCCCATTGCCGCCCATGTTGTAGTGGTGTAGTTGTGGATCATTTTGTTTACTTTTGAGAATTCCGTGTTTTATTTAGGTTAAGCATGCCATTTTTGCATGACAGCTGTTTCGCCTATTGAAAACATTATAAAAAATACTAAAAGATATTTATTACGCACTTGCGCACTCTACAATATGGAATCATAGCTTGGGGGGTGCATATAAATCATCTCTACTTCATTATTTTTTAATTTATAAACTAACGTTTAGACAAGATTTTTTATGCATAGCACAAAGGGTAACAATTATTACAAGCAATAATTGTCAGCCTGAAACACTCATTTACAATTATATTCATTCACTCGGAAGATTTTTCATCTCTACTTCCACTGGAAACAATTAAAAAAATATTTTAAAAAATCATCTTAAAAAGGCCCTATTACTACCCAACAATAAATGTTTTCCAAGATTTCCCGGTTCCCCCACTAACAAAAATTTATGACAAAATTGCACTCCTACAAATAAATAAAGATTTCTTTAATAAAAATACTATACCACAATTAAATATTAGCAAAAGAATCATATCTGTTGGAGGACTAACCGCATCTTTAGTACAAACTACAACAGCACAACATCACTATACATTCAAGGGTTTAAATTTATTCAATAAATTACCCCTAGATATACGATCGGATGAAAACAACGACACATATAAAAAAAAATTAAATTGAAATACTCTAGTACCACTTCATAACTTTAATTATTGTTAAGAAATATATTTTGCTTTTTCAATCCTTTGAATCATTTATTAACTAACCAATAATTTTATTACATGTATCGTATTTTCTATAAAATTACTATTAGTTTTTGTACCTAATAATATTTTTAATTTATATACTTAGATGTAAAAGTATTTAGTTTTCCTCTCCCAAACACAAGCAACTGCTTTATTAGGAGAACGATTGAAATATTGTTGTTATATAATGTTGTAAAATTGTAATTATAATAAATGTTTCAGTAAATAAACAAATAAAAAATAAAATTAAAAAATCGTGGCTCGGCCATATGCAGTCGATTTTTTAATGTTTGTTGGCATTGTTTAACGGTTTAATGGATGCACTCAGCATAAATGTTAGTGAAGTAAGCTAATATTTGATATAACTAATTTTTATTTGTCATCTAACTAACTAACTAACCATCAAGACGTTTCTCTGCGGGGGTAGGCTGAGAGGACGGACCTCCAAACAATTCGGCCTCGGCGCACGCTCTTTGCCTCATTCAGAATCATACATCGTCTCACACATAATCTTCTATTATTTTGATTCTTGATTTGGTTTTACTCAAGTATTTGATTCACTTGATCGTGCCACGTCTTCCTCGGGCATCCCAGACTTCTTCCACCATTCACATTTGCGTCATATATTCTCCTTTCGTCCTATATTCTCCTTTCTTAGTTCACTCGCTCTTGGCCTCCTGGTCCCAAGGTAAGACTAGGCTCACAATCCGAAGGTCGCGGATTCGAACCCGCCGATTGCGATCATTCTTTGGGGATTTGATGTGCGCATGCGCGCGATGGTTTTTGTATACAATAGTGAGCTCTGGCATCATGAAATTATGCATTGCTAAACTGTTCATCCGATTGCGATGAAACATTGGTGAGTTGTTGTGAGCACGTTCACGAAGGTTCCTATATACATGTACTGGTGAGCTTTGGCATAATGAAACTTGCATAAAAAAAATTGCTATAGGTGGCACGAGAGCTGTTCGAAAACTGAATTTACAGGGACCGATTGTGTGGAATGCGGGAGGGGGGGGGGAGGAAATCGGGAGGGGGGTTCGTGGGACGGAGGAAGCGGGAGAGGGGGGTGGGGAGAGGGAAAGCGGAGAAGGCAGAGTGGGATTGCGTGAGGAGAAGGGGATGGTGTATAGAGTTGGACGAAGGGAAAGGACACGCAGGGAGAAACAATATCTTTATTAAGTGGTATAGTAACGCAAGCCGGGAACCACAAACCTAGAAGCTAGGATAAATTGATTTTTATATATATAGATTTCCCTCTAAAACCATGTGAGCGAAACCGAGGGTAAAAGCTAGTACGAAATAAACTTTACTGAAAGAACGCCAATCATAAGAATAAATGTTTTTCAAAAATATTTTAATGTTCACGCTTAGGGATGCAACGATATATCGGAAAACCGATAAATATCGATATATCGACCCCTAAAAATATTGATATTTATCGATATCGACGATACGCCGATATGGATATATCAATATCGAAAAACACAATATATCGTACCTTTCTGCTCCTGTAAATACTCTAAAAGTAAACATTGTTGAAACATGAAAAGAGATGCAAGGTGTATACCCCAATATTGTTTTGTATAAGTGATAAGCCATCTACTAATTGTGGCAACAAGTGTTCCTTCTGAACGTCTTTTTTCAAAAGCAGGATCCGCTGTAATTCAAAGCGGAAACCGGCTACAAATAAGCAGCCTGTCAAGGTCACTATTTTTAAGTTCGATAGCTGGTACAAAATAAAGGAATTTTTTTTTTAAATAAATTTATGAAAAAAACACATTTTATATACCTATCCCAATTTTATAATTATTCTAATAGGAAACCATATATATACATAATCGATAAACATTTGTTAAAATTAAAACTACATTGAATTTCTATGAGCTTATAAAAATAAGAAATATCGATATATCGGCCTACTAGACCGATATATTGATATATAAATATCGACTTAATTCGATATATATCGACATTTTTAAAAACCTTGCATCCCTATTCACGCAGTGTTCTTTTTTACCAAGCTACGGCATCTACGCTGGTCTTCCAAAATATCAAACTGACTATCTTCAACAATCCACGTTTAATGCAACGGCATGGCTCACAACCTGAGTCTCTAAATATTCACACATTTCAGAACACCTCCGTAACCTTTGTTAGCATTGCCGCTTACTACGGCCATTTGCTAAACCAAACCTGGAAAGGACATGCAATTAATAGGCCAACAAAACTAGCTCAGGAAAGCCGGCGCAAGCAAGGTTCTCTCAAAACCAGGGCGAGTGCTTGTGGTTCGCTTGTGAATACCTCCTCCTCCTTTCCTCACAATCTCCAGGGTCTCCTTCCTCAATCAGAACACAGTATTGCACGTAAAGGGTTTATTCATTTAGAAGGAGACAGGGTTTTACAATTGCCAGCATCGGCACACTACACATGGGCATTTGCTAGCACTAGAATTCTAACATAACGGGGAACTGTTCTCTCAACTCTCCACACGTGTTAGTGAATTTAAGAGCGGGACGAAGCACACAAAAGAGGGCTAGGGTACAGTTTACTCACAGCAGCAGGAAATGCGGTAGTCAGCAGACAGGCTACTGGTGGGCGGGAGGGAGCCTTTTCGTGCACAATTCACATTATAAATACATCACGAGTTTAGGTTCTCGAGAGAGCGCCTGAGCGCAATCACTTTGGGACACTGTTGTTGCGCCTGAGGCAAGCGGAGGAATGGAGCGCGGGCGTTGGTCGGCACGCAGGATTGCACGTGTCGAGCTCAGCGCGGTGCGGGGGGATTTTGGGTACTACGAGCTATTCTCGCGTAAAATGGGGGAACAGTGGGCTAGGGGAAACATTGTCACTTCGTAACGTAACACCTTCTTTGGCTCAAGTGCCCTGAAAGAATTCAGTACAAATTGTGCTGGATGATGTTAAAATCAATCAATGAAATGGCCCACCTTACATCTCTGAACTATGTGTCCCGGAAAATACAGGTCCGAAGCAGTCAAACCTTAGATCAGCATCGTCATCTAAGCAAAGGAACTAAAATGCATAACTAGCCCAACAGAATTTAGGTCCAAATTAAAAACCCATTTTTTTGGACTCTCATACCCTTAAATAATATATACCTGTCTGAGAGTATCATTCTTGTTTTGCCTATGATATGCCTAAATCACACTTTTTTTATTGGATCAACATTATTCGAATCCTTAAACATCAATCTTTCTCGTACCGAGGAACGAATCACATTTAGGAAGATAAATATTCTGATTAAATCCTTGTAGGTACTCGTGTACCACCCATTATAAAATTTTGTTTTATTTTCGAAATAGGTTCATTAAAGAACATATTATAGATGTATTGTACCTAGTTAATAATAAACAATAACAGTTTTAATCTCTAGTGACCTCCCAGGTAAGTAAGGTCCTGTTTATTTTCTGCCTGTACATTATATTTTTACGCAGCATCGCGTTCATTGGTCAAATCATTGTACAAATATGAATAGCTTCGTATCGGTGATCGATGAATGCAATGGATGCAATTTTTGGCCATAAGTTGTGTTATTTAGATTGTTGGTGTAGGCGTAAGATGAGATCTGATGATCCTAATGAAACGCGCGTGGACGAGTAGGTAGTTTATTTGCACAATATTATACGTCTGTGTTGTAAAGCTACGTTCTAGCTAATCGAGCTGTCGGAGATTAAGGAGAGCGAGCAGGAACATCCATCACCTTTTATACCCTGTTTCTGCCGTCTCGCTCTTGCATATTTAAAAAGCAGGAGTACCACCAAAACCATTCTCACAAGTTGTTATGGTTGTTTGCCTAGTTTGTAGTTAGAAGTAAGATTGTAGAAACGTGATATAAGTTTGTAAGCGTCCGTGAGGTGATTTTTCACAAAAACAGCGCTTTACAAGTCGTCCAAATATTATTATTATAAGTAGTGTATTCTACTCACCATTTGCCAAGGAACCTGTACTTAGTAAACGAGAATGCCAAATTTACAATCATTCTTATCTCTGTTGTTTAAAGTATTTTAAAGTTATTTTTTCAGTATTTAATAAGAACGTTCTGTTTTGTTGTTTGTTTTACTAAGCCATTCAAGATTGCATGTAGGCAATCAACAAACAAGCACATTTTTCTATTCCATCTTCCATTTAACACCGATGTACGATAATGCATACTAAGTTGGACCCGACCACCTAGAAGTGTCATGTGCAAGAAAAAATACCTTTTTTTTAAAGATAAATAATATTTATATTATTAATGTGCTAATGATGTATGTGGTACACACTCGCTCCAAGTATTAGACAAAAAAGGATGTGCTGCCATATATAATATTAAAATAGAACAATTGAAGTTGTCATACCATAGTTTTCCCAGCAGCTTATAATAATTTACTCAATCCTCCTCACCAGGGATTTCTGTTCCGTGGCGGACTGTAGGTTGTTGTGTTGGTGTTATCATGATTTCCGCATCTTCATGTACGTAAGTCTCATCATCATGTTTGCTGATTTGCTCATATTTATATTTGAAGTCCTCATTATTACATTTATTTGTATCCGTGTTCTCACGTTTGTCGACTGTGGGTTGTTATATTAGGGTTACTTCAAAATTTTAATGATTTCCACATCTTCATGTTAACTAAGCCACAGTTTGCGGTTGTTTTGAAACTTGTTTACCACCATTGCATTTTTAATTTTATTTGTCAGAGCTTATTTGAATACTCACAGAAAATTATTCGGCACCTTATCGAACTGGTGACGACCACTCAAAAACAAAACATTGTGGAATACTTTGGCAAATTTTTGAAATACCGTTTGGGGAATATAGCGAGGATGAAGGAATCCTTGTGGGGCACAAAGGGTTTGGAGAATGATATAGATTACCATGAATAATTATGGAAAACTTCAGAGACTTTATGACTCTCATCCACGAATCCAAAGATCGCGTATTCAAATATAGTGTTATATATAGTGTCCGACCGAACAGGATTTTCTACCGAAACCAAAACCGAAACCGAATCTTCGGTTGCTATCTCAGTTTCGGCCGAAACCGAAACTTTTTTAGACATGTTTATTTATTTATTTATTAGAGATAATATATTACAAAATTATTATATACAATTTATAATACATTACTCCCAATGAGTTTTATGAAACTCATTTCGGGAAAGACAACACTATACATCTAAAGGAAAATTATTTTTTTTCATAAGAACACGGAAATCAATTAAACAATACATAGATTTTTAAATGGACTAGACACACTTGACACAGGTAATTGAAGAATATACAAGAATTACAAAGGAAGACAGCTAAATTCGTCACTGGTTAATAAAGTTGCTGAGAAAATATCCTTTTAGAGCCTTTGCCAATATTTTTTTGTTTGATTCTGGTAGTTTTAGGACATTAGATAATGCATTGTATCGCATGTATTAAAAATCTATTGTTGTTAATTTGGCTTATTTATTACACTTATACAAACTGTTAACATGTGTTAAATGAAATAATAAAACAATAATTGAAGTATGTGAAATTTTTTTTTTTTTTTATATTACAAAAAATTAACAAACATGTTGACTACTTCTTGGAACAAAAATTTGTCAATAATCAACACTTATGTACATTATAAAGGAAGGATCGCATTAATTGAGTATTTCAATTTAAATTGCTTTTACAATCACATTCTTAAGACTAAATTTACCATTTATTGAGATCTTTTCGACAGAAAATCTGCCGAAACCGAAACTGATGACGAAACTAGATGTTTTTTCCGAAACTTGCCAAAACCGAAACCGAAACCGAACTTTCGGTCGGTAACTAGTTATTTACTCAAATATAGTTGTCCCAGAGAGAGACCACATGTGGCATTGAGTCCTAAAATGCTTACATAAAAAAAATCCTTCTTACACGTCTTGCATGGAAACAAAAAATATAGATGATACTAGAATGCAGTGACGGTTCGTGACTTTTGGGCGTGCTAGAGTGCTGATATTACAAAAAATGGCATTATTGATGTTGTTGTAGCTGAAAAAAACCGCTTTTTTTTATAATGAGTTAAATGAGTTGATGATGAGTATGATGACATAACGTATGGACTCTCTGGGTCTACTAAAGATGCAATTTAATTAATTTCTGATGTATCAAATTCATTTTTCAAAAACATTAAAAATATAACATTGTAGTCGTATATTAGCGTTACGTTCCAGAATGGTTGATACTATTAGTATCCCTGTAAAAACATTTTTTTATTTTTTTATAAAGTTGTGAACAATTGAATTATACTCAAGGGAAATAAAAGTAAAGGAATTAAATAATACAATAACTTAGTTTGTAACCAAGACTTATTTAATTTTTATAATACCGACCGGTTTCGCTTTACTCAAGCATCTTCATGGTATAAAATTAAATTGATCAAAAATACACATAGTGTGATCTTATATAGATAAAGAAAGAGACAAAACATAATACAAAGGAACAGTGAATGAGACGGGTGATATTTAATGAATTACCATATATTATATATTCAGGGACAAATCGTCATTTGATTAGGTGATTAAAGGATAAAGTGATTAAAGGTTTTAACTAGTTTATGGGAAATATCCCTAATATTGGGCTGTTGGACACATTTAGCTGATTATTAAGGTTTTGGGTTTGGGCTTTCTTTATTTCAAGTGATTCTAAATTATTTAGTCTGTTACCATGACCATTTCTGTGTAAAATCTTAGCACCGGTGCTTTGACTGAAGTTATGATCTTTATCAATAAGATGATTGGCGAATTCCGTAAATCCATTATTATTTAAGCATGTAAGATGCTCTTTGATTCTAATATTGACATTGCGTGTCGTTTCACCAATATAAAATGTGGAGCAATCACTACAATCTAATTTATAAATTCCCGAATAACTAAGTTTGTCGTCTTTATCTTTTGAATTAACTAAAAATTTACCCAAATTATTATTTGTATAAAATGCCGGTCTTAATTCAGTCGGTCTTAATTCGGTCGGTATTATAAAAATTAAATAAATCAATTACAAAAAGGTTTTCAGTTGGAAAAAATATAATAAGCAGTAATTGTTGAATGAAACACTAGTATATATTGAATTATTTGGCGGGTATTTGATAAGCCCCCATAGCTCAGTGGTCAAGAGCAGCTGACCGGCAATCAGAAGGACACGGGTTCAAGTCCCGTTGGCGGCAAGTATCTTTTCTCGGAAGATTTTTCAATGTTGATGAGTGTTTCAGGCTGATAATTATTGCTTATAATAATTGTTACCCTTTGTGCTATGCATAAAAATCTTGTCTAAACGTTAGTTTATAAATTAAAAATAATAATTAATCTAGAGAGTGAATTAATATTAAGTTTCGCCTTTCGCTTTTGGTTATCAGATCTAAATAGTATAATAGCCAGATGCTTTCCAACCTTCCTCTTCCCCGTCTTCCCGTAAGCATCACAGCAAACCCCAATTGGGAATGTTATATTCTGACTAACTCCGGACAATTGGAAGAAATTTGGACTCTTGTGCCATGTTTGGCTAAAGTTAAGATTAATGTTTTTTGTGGCTGTCAGTACAATCATAAATAAGGCAGTTGGAACTAAACATATTTATGAGTTTGTTTAGAAATGATAAATTGGTGTTTACCAAACATTTCAGAAAGCGCAGACTTTGATTAGCGAAAAATGTAAATAATCAAAGATTAGCAAACCCAGACAGCCAGTCTGTCAACTGTTGCTAAGGGGCATTCTAATTAAACCAAGAGAGATCACAAATTGTGTCTCAGGAGGTTTTAAAATATTTTCTGACCTGACTCCACTATGTTGTGTAAATATGCTACATAAATGTATTCCAAACAATATAATCATAAATGGAATAAGATACTCCTAATTCTAACACTTTTTTTCATCAGGTGTGTAAATTATTTGTAACACAAATTCAAGTTAGTTTGTGGTAAAATAACACCCTTTAGGTCACCCCAAATGGTTCGCTACGTTTGGTGACTTATCAGGGGTGTCCGGGTGAGGTTTGTCTAGGTGGCGGATGCATTAACCCACTTACGGGGTGGCGGGCCAGATCGGGAGATACTTTTTTTCGCATAACCCACACAGGAGGATCTGAGGAAAATAAGTTCCCTCAGGGCCTATCTCATTTTAGGGGATGCTGTAGGGTGGGTTTTTTTAGGAAATTAAAAAAAAAAAGTTTTGGAAAGGAAAAAGGTTCGAGAGGCAGGTAAAAATCTGTGGGTAATTATGTCCAGGAGTGACGGACGTAAGAAGCATCCCCTTAACTGCGGTGCAAGGCGATGGGTTGATAGAGTCTGGCTAGAGAGGTCAAAAGACCTTCTTAACCAGTCTCTCTCGATTCAGCCCACCACGCAGTTGGTGGGCAGACACCCCAGCTATCCAGACTTAGAAAAATCTCACCCCATGAGCCCGGGCACCCCTGCTAAGTCACCAAATGTCGCGAACAAATTGGGATGACCTATGGCAAAGGTGTTGGTTATCTAATAAATGATTTCCGGTGCGGCAGTACCCATACCCGGCTCCCATTTTGGATACTAGTTGAGGAAGACCTTTTGACCTCTCCAGCCGGATTATTTCGACCCATCGCCTTGCACCGAAGGGCTGGATTCATACGTTCGTCACTTCTGGACACGTAGACGACATAGATCCTGATAGATCTTTTCCTTCAGTGCCTACTGCAATTGCAAATGTAAAAAAAAAAAAAACAAATGAGTAGCGCAGTATCGTGAAAAATAATGGAATGGTCTTTGAGGCGCCATTTTGTAATCATATCTTGTTGAAACGTATTCCACTTTTATCTCAACAAATGAGTTAAAATTTGAAAAAAAAAATTGTTATGAGAAAATCTTCAAGGTAATTCCTTTTATAAGATAAAAGTTTTATAAGATAAAATTTCTAGAATATTTGCTGGAAATTTTTAATTTTAGGTCAATATATTTATAGTTCGATTTTTCGGAGAACTTCCAGTGTTGTATCAAACCCAAAAATTGTAGTAAATGATTTTGCGTTAGGTACCTATAATATGGTTTTGCCGAAGGTCGTAAAATAGGAAAAATGTCCATTCAACTCCTTAACTTATAACACGCATACGTTCTCGTAAATTAATGATTTAAAAAAAATTAATTTGATGAAATTATTATCCACTTCAACATAATTGCATTTTCTCATTAAAATGATGCAAAGCTTAGCAGAAGCTGTAGTAGTTAAATTTTTATAAAAAAAACGACATGACGATGTTTAAAAGGGTGTGTATTTTTAATGATAATTTGAAAAGTTCCTTCTTTAGAAGTGTTTATGGTAAAAAATGTAGACTACAAATTACATAGTTTCACAAAATACAAGCAAGTTTATTCAGTAGATTATTCAGACCTCTTTAAATACTAAGTTTAGAGATAATAATCAAATGCTCAACAGTAGTCAAATATTATTAACACGTGTTTATATTTTACATATTAAATATGCTTTAAAATAATATCGATCCAGACAACATTAACACATTTATATAATTCACTACATGTGATTCTGCGTTACAATTGGGTTGAAGTTTTGTACCAGATAGGTGGTACACTTTTTCATATAATTGCATACTCAAATTTTGATTTTTCGGAGATCTCTGCTTAATCAATTTCGACGATCGATTTGATCGCGGAAAATTCCTATTGCATAGCTCAATTTGGGAGGCGGGATTGGTTCCGGCGCTCCAGGAACCTTATATTGCACGTAACACAAGAAACTATTCTGCCATAGGTCACCAACAAGTGGTTTGCTACGTTTGGTGACTTACCCGGGTTTATGGGGTTTTATTGTTTAGTTCCTGCCGGTGGACAACCTGGACAAAATAAACCATTGATTCCTACCCACCCATCATCATTTTTTACTTCCCAGAACTTCCTCTCATTAATAAGACCCTCCGTACAGCATTACCAAAGATGACGTAGGCCCTGAGTAGGGTTTCCTGTGTGGATCTAATGTAAGCAATAATATAATTTACTTGCAACTGAAAACATTATAATACTTTCAGATATTATTAAATTCCATAGGTATTGCATGGAGCAAAATTAATGACAATGATATATAATTTTAATTTAAAATAAAACAATAACTTTGTAAACACCACTTTTATTTTTTATACTTTATGCCGACCGGATTTCGCTACAACCGTAGCTTCATCAGGGCAGTATAATACTCTACTAACATTAGGTTACATGTGTGTTATAATATATAATTTACCAAAAATGGGCTGGACTCGTCAAGTGAAGGATGAAGAAGGTTTGGATGGAGGATTGGGAAGGGGATGGACGTGTTCTTTATCATTAGAGAACAATCTTAGTATGGGACTTTTATTTAAATTTAGTTGGTTATTAACTACCTTACTATTAGTGTTTATGGCTTTCCTAAATTCAAGTGCCTCTAAATTGTCCCACCTTACACATATGAACAAACATATAATTTTGTTTACAAAATTAATAATGTGTAATTAGGCACCTGACGCGATAGTTTGTCTGAGATTCTGTTTCAACCTAATAAGATAAAATACACTTACGTTAATTTTGCGATCAATGTAACAAGCAAAAAACTTTTACTCAGTCTTAATCACACTTTCGTGACAATTTTACTCGTTAAATATATTGGCCTTTGGGAATTTAGGACATCCAGCATTAATGTATTTGGACTCAAGCTGTCGGGATTAAAATTGCCTAGAAGTCGCTTATCAGAAGGACAACCCTAAGCCGTCAGCTATCTCAAAAACACTTTTCAAGAAATAATATGATATATTTTTGTCAGCCGGTCCCTCCTGACTGAAGATAGGGATATTTCTAGAATACCTTTTCTGGTCATTTGGGATCACATAGTTCTCTACCCACTTCTGCAGCTCACAGGACAGACTTCAAAATAAGTATTTCATTAAATATTTATATTTACTTCACATAGAAGGCCCCAAAATCCCCCTATACTGTATACATAGGTCGCAACTAGAATGATGGCCGAATCTTTTTCACATTTCTCGTTTCACATTTTTCGTTCACATTTTTCGTTTTTCACAAAATGTTATCTTCAATGTTTAAGAATTACCTACATTATGAGTTTTACTCGGTAAGTTATTCTACTTCAAAAATATTGAATATTCCTCCTGGACTTGTGAGAAAGTCAATAGACGTCACATAATAAAAATGGAAAAGGAAATTTTTACCAAAACTGTGCCAGACATGGTGAAATAATAATAATAAATAAATGTTTATTCCGGTATGTGGGGAGAATAGTGCAATCCCACACATTCCATAAGGGTTATAATGCATAATATACAAAATATTTGAAGAGAAAAAATAAATAAGAAAAGCAGGTAAATATGATAATAAATGCATGAAACAAAGGTGATAAGATATAAGAAATAATAAAAAAATATAAGAAAATAAGAAGATAGTAATAATTATTGGCTTTAAGAATTCTCTGACCACGTTAGGAGCCAGTATTTTTCTCCAGTGTGCATCAATGCTGGATGATGGACTGAGGCGGGCTTCCATAACTAGGATATTACCAGAGCTGCATATCCTTTCCCCTAATAAATACATAAGTACCTACTATAAATAGGCTGGAGGTCCCAATCCACGGAGGCGAAAGATGTCGCTGTTTTCATCACGTGTGAAGGTCTCTTTTGCCGCTGGTCCGATAAGCTCGAGGGGCTCCTTACTTTGATATAACCGGGTCTGGTCCAGAGAGAGGAGGGATATTAGCAGGCTTTTATATAAGATATGTTTGAATATATCTGTGCATACTTATAGTATCTAAAGTTTAAAAAAAGCTTCTAGTTTAGAACTACGCGCCCACAGTCCCATCTTACCCCCAAATGCCCAAAGATAGGTAGATCTAACCTACTTGTTCCGTAGAGACGTTTATCAACTCCGATTTAAATTCAGACTTGCGATTCCATTCGACGATGTTATTTTTATGTTTTCTGTTTCAGTCTTTAGTTTCGTAACAAAAACAAAATTAATATTATATTAAACACTGCCACAGCTAGCGAGGCTCTCTGAAAAATGATTTTCCTTTTCGAGGGCGTTTATTTTTCGGGCAGAAAGTTATTTAGACCACCGAGAAATTCTGGAACCCTCGAGGGCGATTATGATTCACTCAAATCTATTTTGAATCCCTCAGTATTTTTATAGCTCATCCGGGCAGCGAAAAGATTCAGAGCTCAATGCCTGTTTTATAAAAATATTTTAAAACATTGTTTTTGGGATATTTATGCCTTTTTGTGAAGTGAAAAGAACTTTGGTATGAAATGTGGTATTTTATGTGGTATTTTGGATAAGCAGAAGAAACAAACCCAAAAAAAGGCGCCATCTAGCGACTCGGAAGAAGAAGACACAATGACAAATAAAATGATCAAATGCATTGAAAAAAAATTTAATGAATTAACCAATCAACTTATGAAATCTTTTAATGAGCAAATAAAAGAACTTAAGAAGTCCGTCGAATTTTGCTGTCAGAAATTAGACGAATATGAAGAAAAAAACAAAAATAAAGAAAAACTGATTAAACAACTTCAAGCAGAAAATAAAGAAATAAAACTACACATTAATAAAATGGAGCAAAATGAAAAACAAAACAATATTGAAATACAGGGTGTTCCTTTTAAGGAAAATGAAAATATCACGAATGTATTTAATAATATAATAGACATACTCAAATGTGAAAAAGAAACGATTAATGTGACAAATATTTTCAGAAGCAAAAATAAAAACCCGATGAACAAAAATACTGCCATAGTAGTATCTCTACAAAACAAAGAAAGTAAAGACGTAATTATAGCACATTACAAAAAAATATGGTATTTTATACGCAAAAAACATAAATTTTGAAGAAAACAACACAATATATATTAACGAACAACTGACCCAATTTAATAAACACCTACTATACCTAGCTAAATCATCAAGACTTGGGTACAAATTTATATGGGCAAAAAATGGAAAAATATGGATGAGAAAAAACGAAACGTCTCCAATCTTACTCATAAGAACGCCAGAAGACATCCCCTCCAAATAAAGGATAATAAAACCACATAGCAAACTACTATCAACCTTTCAAAATGTCTGAAGAAAACTATATACACGAAAATTATAAATGTAAAAACCCATGTGAACTAAATCACCTATTTAAAAATGTTAATTTCTCGATCTTAAACATGAATATTAGGAGTATAAGGAAAAATTTCGATGAGCTCTGTGTACTTATTAATAACCTAGATTTTTCTCCAAGCGTAATTATTTTAAGTGAAACCCAAATGAAACAAGTAATTCCATATAACTTACCAAAATATACAACAATTTCATATGCCTGTAAGCACACTGGTCATGATGGAGTTACTGTCTTTTGTCATAATACTCTGAAAAATGTTGCCGCTGAATTTATTGAATTTAAAACAGCCAATGCAATAAAAGTAACTTTTTGTCAAAACAACTATAAGTATCATATACTAGCCATATATAGATCCCCTTCATTAAATGATTGTTTATATGTAAAAGAATTAAAATCTTTTGTTAGTAAACTTGATAGAAACAATTTCACTTTTTCCATTGTGACAGGAGACATCAATATAAATATTAATGATAATAATACAAATGTAAATTGTCAAAATGAGTATCTTGATTGTTTATCAAGCTCTGGACATATGTCATACATTAACTCACCAACAAGAGTAACCTTAAGTCACTCGGCATGTTTAGACCACATATTTGTCAAGTCGCACAAGGCGGTTAATATCATCTCTTCAATTCTTGAAACAAATATCACAGATCATTACCCGACCTTTTATGGACACCATTTCAAAAATACTCCTCAAAACCGAAATTCTGAAAATCTAGTAGACATTGATTATGAAACTCTAAACTCTTTACTTCGGTCAGAAAACTGGGAAAATGTGATATCAATAGAAAATCCACATCTCGAACTAGAGAATTTCTATAAAACTCTGAGAGATCATACTCTAAAAAGTGAAAGTAAAATAATTGTCACTAACAATAAATATTAAAAAAATAAGCCTTAGATAAATTATATAGAGAAATGTTTAAATATCAAATAGATTGCCAAAATAATAATCTCAGAACAATGCCTTATCTGAAAACCAAATATCTAATGTATCGTAACTTACTCAATAGGCTGATACGAAACTGCAAAAAGAAATACTATAGTATACAAATTGAAAATGCTAAAAATAATACTAAAAAAACTTGGAATATTATAAATGAAATTGCCAACAAAAAAAGTATGTCTTCAAATACTGTAAATGAGGTTATAATAAATAATGAAATAATAACTAACAAATCGACCATTGCAGAAAGCTTTAATAACTATTTTACAAATGTAGTAGACGTAGTACTTGAATCATCCGGCATTAATGTTAATGATGCTTGTATGGAGACATCTCCTCAATTAGACTCAAATAATGATTCAATTAACTCTATTGAATATTTTTCTCCTGTTACTTTTAATGAAATTGAAAAATATATTGATAACCTAAAACCATCCAACTCTAAGGGAAATGATGGATTATCTTGTGATATGTTTAAAAAAAAAAACAACATGTCCTAACTCCATTGCAACATATTTTTAATTTATGCCTCAAAAATGGTCATTTTCCAGAGCAATTTAAAATCTCCACTATAATACCTATTCATAAATCTGGAGATACGAATAAATTAGACAATTATAGACCAATATCTCTTGTTTCAAACCTCTCGAAAATATTCGAAAAATGCATCAAGTTTAGAGTCATTGAACACTTAGAAAAATATAAAATTCTATCGAAAAACCAGTACGGTTTTCGTAAAGACCTAAGCACCGAGGATGCGATATATGAACTGACAAAAAAGATATACTCATCTATCGATAAAAAAAAGAAATGTCTTGCCATATTCCTAGATTTAAGAAAAGCTTTCGACACCGTAAATCATAATTTACTCATTACAAAAATAAATCAAATAGGTTTCAAAAAAGACACACTAAAACTACTCTCTAACTATCTTACAGACAGAACACAAAAAACAAAAATTGGGAATAATTACAGTTCAGAGTCAAAGATAAAAAATGGGGTTCCACAGGGAACTGTGCTTGGCCCGATTTTATTCTTAATGATTTATGTAATTTTGTAATCCCTGGTAAAATTGTTTCTTACGCAGACGACACGGCAATAATAGTGGATGGTAATCATTGGAAAGAAACTTTTTCGAAAGCAACTGATTGTATTTCATTGGTTTCAACGTGGCTAAAATACAACAAACTCGTTTTAAACTATAGAAAAACATTTTACTTACCTTTTTATAAAACCATTAAAAATAAACCTAAAGACAACCTTAAAATTAGAATCCATAATACGTGTTGCAATCAAGAAATGTGCTTCATGTGCAACGAACTCACTGATGTCGAAAATATAAAATATTTAGGAGTATCAATAGATATAAATCTTAATTGGAAATCACATACTAATCAAATCACTTCTAAATTAAGATATCTGACCTACATATTTTATAGACTTAAGGAAGTACTAAACATTGAAAAATTGAAAATGATCTACTTTTCCCTGGTGCAATCATCAATCACTTATGGCATTATAGGATGGGGTGGTGCACTTGATACATTTATGAAGCCTCTACAAATAATTCAAAAACGCATAATTAAAGTCATATATAACAAAAATAAAACATTCTCGACCAACTTATTATACAAAGAAACTAAAATATTTAATATACGTCAATTATTTATATTACAAACTTTGAAATATGTGTTTAAAAACAAAAATAATTTCGAAATAAATGAAAACAGAACGAGCAAAAGAATAAATAATATATTTTATACCCCACAAACCAATACTAAATTATTGCAGACACATAGCAGTTTATTGGTCCTCGTACATTTAACCTTCTACCACTACAAACTCAAATGATAAATAAAATGATTAAATATGTAAAAGAGGTAAAATTATGGTTGAATAATGTAGATATTGAAACGCTTTTTCTATAAATTTATCCATCCTTCTACAACTCATTTGCTGTAACTTCTTAACTGTACAATATGTTTTCTGTTTATTTTATTATTTTTATTTTATAATAACTAAAAAAAAAAAAAAAAATTGTATGTTTTTCTCCATATTTTTATTTTATTTTTATAATAGCTGAAAAAAACCCTTTTCACTTATTCTACCTATGTAATACTTATTTTTTATACTATCTTTATATTTAATATGTTTTTTTAAGTCTAATTTATACTTTGGGTACTTAGAAATATAGTTTTAATATTACCCACACTCAGGCAGTGCCTTAGTGGGTTTTCATTTCTTGTTCATAATTATTATTATTATATATTATGTTATTATATAATATTTGCTATTATACATTATATGTACAAAGAAATGGGAATAAATAAAGTTAAAAAATAAAAATTCTATTTTTTTTAATATAATTTTACTTAAATATGTTTACCTACACTTACTAGACTTCATTTCAATATAACTATCTTCCATTGGTCACCATGATACAGGCAGCTGCCTAGTATGGTGACCTAATGTATCTTCTCAAGTAAATGTATTAATCATGTAACATGTACACATAAATAAATAAAATTCAAAATTAAAAACAAATTATTGCACAACAACATGGAATATTAATTTATTTGCATTAGTTTCTCGTTCCGGGTTATTATTTACTTCAAGACATATTTTTGGTGTAATTTTAGATTGACAACTACTTAAGTTTTCTTTTATTAAACTTGTTAATACTTTGGTTTTATTCGACGGGTTTTGAATACGTTGACTATTGTGATTTCGTTTAGCTACATGTTTAACTTTACAATGGTTTATAATTGACAGGTCTTTTGTATTTGTTGTTTTATGTAAGGATGTCTTTTTGTCTAATAAATATTTCAATAAGGGGTGTTATCCAATAATTTTTTCAGTTTTCTTTCGTACCTGTACCTACTAATATGAAGTAGGTTACTACCAATTATTAACAATACTTTTTTTTTGTTTAGCACTGTTTTCATAGGAAAATTACCTCAAGGGGGCTTTTCAACTGAATGTATATATTTAATGAAATGAAACAATTACTTTGTTTGGAACCAAGATTTTTTTAATAACTTCCGCTTCGCTTAACACAAACATCCTCAGGGTATAAAATTAAACTGATCAAAAAATGTATTGAGTAAGCTTATGTACACATACCGAAAGAGACAAAACATTAACTAAAGAAACAGTGAGAAAGTATGAAATTATGAAACATACTACCTACATAAAATTTGTCATGTTTTCTAACTGTTTCTTTATTTTATGTTTTGCCTCTTTCTATACATAAATATAAGCTCACACAACGTATTTTTGATCAGATTAATTGTATTCCCTGATGATGCTTGTACAAAGTTAAACCGGTCAGTTTTAAGAGGAGTCCCTCAGGAAAATAATTTCTCTCATGGCCTATGTCATCTTACGGGATGCTGTTTGTAGGGTCATTTTAAAGAAGAGAAGGATAGAAAGTTCTGGGAAGGAAAAAGGTATGAGGGGTTGGTAGGAATCTCCAGGATGAACGGACCTATGAATCCATCCCTCCAACTGCGGTTGGATGGTAAGGAGAGTCCAGCTGGAAAAGTCAAAAGGCCTCAACCAGTCTCATTCGATTCGGCCCGCCACGCATCCGCCGCCAAGACCTGGACAAACCTCACCCCATGAACCCGACACCCCTGCTAAGTCACCAAACGTAGCGAACCACTTTGGGTGACCTATGACAGAAGTGTTGTTATCCAATAAATACCCGCCTTCCAAATTCCAAAATGCGTGATGAAAATTTTATAATTATTTCTGTCCGCAAATTCAACGGCATTAAATTCAGATCGTCACATTTTAAGTCAGGAAATTTTAAATTATCATAGCCGTAAAAAAAGAAGACAGGTCAACATTGTTTGCTCCAGGGTGTTTTAATAATATGAATTCAATTTCAATCAATCAATAAAGTTCAATCAAAATAATTCGAAAAAACTCTTTACACAATTAGGGGGAGATCGTATTTCAATTATAAAAAAGCTTCTGTGGTCTAAAAGTGGGAACTTAAGATCACATGTTTTTTGGTTGTCCCTCTCTAAACAAATATCCTATTTCTATCGAGCCTTATCTAGATTTGCCTCCCCTCCGTTTAATGTTTCATCTCTTCCAATTCTGAACTTGTCCACAACTTTTCACATAATTATAAAAATGCCATTTAAAAATATGTATAGCGTCGATGACACAGGGCTAGTTTACAAGCTACTATCTGGGAAATTCACTACCTGTTAGTAAACTCGCCCAGTATCATCGTGTCACTTGCGAACTAGCAGCAACTAGCAGATTGTTGACAATCTACGAAAAAAAGTTGAAAGGTCGTCAACTTTACTCGCCTACACGCTTGCTCGTGATTGGTTTATTTATGTTTCCAACATGGCTTCCGATAAACAGCTGATTTCGACTGTCAAATATCTGAAGAATTAGTTCACGCAGCCGTCGTTATTCTTGTTACTGGCGCTAGCAGCGGCTTCAGTTTCCTACGCTTCTGAGCGAGTGGACAGTTTTGTGTGTCATCATGACAATCTCACTCGCCGATTTACCCGCTTTTAAACTTAGTAGGTAGTAGCTTGTAAACTCGCCCTGTGTCATCAACGCTTAAAGGTATATTTTCGCGTTAACTTTCTTCATAACATATTGAAAAGATGGCTAACAACATCTGGAAGGGTGAAAAACACGAGAATATTTAAAATATAAAACTATTTAATGGAACAAATTTTCGATATCAAAAACTTGTATATGTAGTTATTTTGGCCAAGGAACCTAAAATATAATTTAACTATCTGTAATAAAAAGTAAGTAAAACATAATATTCAAATCTTTCAAGATTTTGAGAAGCAGTTTTGGTTCACGAATTCAGCAAGGTGTAGAGTGTGCTATTCTCAAATTCACTTTTCCAAAGGTGCATATCGAATTACCGTCGTAAAATTTAAAATGGATTGTTTGAATATAGGTGTACCTCTGCTTTACAATACAGGGGAGAACGCGGTACACAGACACGGGGGTGTTTTATTTTACTGTCTAAACTGGGGGTTAATGGTTTTTGTTATAGTTGCCATAAAATGACAGTAACGTCAGCCAGGAGTTGTGCACCTTTGGAATATGAGACCAGTTAATTTATCCCCAAGTGGTGCAAAATTTACAATTGAACCGATGGTTGTTCGAAATGCTTAAACACCTCGGCGACTTCCGTAGTCCAGTGGGTAAGACTCTTGACTCACAATCCGGAGGTCGCGGGTTCGAACCCGACATGCGCAAATAAATTTTATTTGATTAATTTGTGTTATTTCACAATTAATTCATTTAAAATAATATAGTGTATATTTGCGACATGTTCCAGAGTGGAAGATACTATCAGTATCGCCCTGGTGTGTACCACCATTCAGAATTGAAACGTTGGTTGAAAATGGCTTTAGCCGTGTTTGGTGACCAGATCTGAATAGCCAGGTACTTCCCAACCTTCCTCTTCCCCACCTCCTTCCCCTCCCCACTACCTTCAGCCTCACAACATACCCCAATTGAGGATGCCATAGTCTCACTGGCTCCAGGCGGGATCAGTTGAGATTCTTGTGCGGCATTCACTGTAAAAAAGAAAAAAAACAATAAAATTACTTGAATTAAATTGAAACTGTCTAAATTAGGCAACGTAACAAGCCTAAAAAATTACACAACTTACGGAATTCACCAAGGAAGCACATTAAGTTCCATTCTATTTTTACTATACGTCAATTCTCGTGTCGGATAGACGTTCGGAGTTGTTATTTGCTTTGCGGATGACACTGTTCTAGTTTTCACTTTTGATTCTTGGACAAGTATATATAGTTAGAAAGTTACAGAGGGAACCAATTTGGTTAAATAATAACTGGATTAAATATTGGTTATACACATAGACTAATTCTAGACAAATCAAAGTACATACATGACATTTAGCAAAGATCCCAGATGGTGAAAACAAGAATCGATGAAAACGTAACCATACTCGACTGCACATCTGAATAAAACTGCCTATTGAACACTAAGACGGAATCAGATAATGAAACACTTATGAATTTTCATTTACAACTATTTTAAGTGGCAGGCCAAAAAAATTAAACAGCTGGCAAAAAAACCAAATATCGTAGGGAAAAATAAACAACAAAAACAAAGGAAAGAAAATAATTTCCGCAAAAATTCTAGAGCTTATTCTTTACAAACATTGGCAAATAAATTGCTGACAAATATTCATGAAAGTAAGGAAACGCTAAGAAAATAATTTTTAAACCGATAATAAGTACTATTTGTTAATTATTGAAGTGTTATTTCATCCTTACAGTTGAAAAATATAAAATGAAACCCCTGGTTCGTGAAAAAGACGTGATAAAACCGAGAGTAATTAGTTTTTATCGCTTGTTTATGGTTGCAGTAATAGTTTTATTCTGTCGTCCAGCTGATGTAAGTATTCCCAAGGCGAAGGTTGGAGAGATTTTATCTGAAGAGTCATTTCATTACCCTTTAAATTGGTATTTCCGGGAACAAGGTGGTTTATTGGTGGGAAAACTTAGTGAAAAGCTGCCACGGGTAGAATAAAAAACAATTATCATTGCATTTTCAATATTTTTAATTACTTGTATAATACGGTGCTTTTGGCTATTTTGCATTTTTGGTATCCATGGTTTGATTGAATGCAGCGTTTAGTGAGTTTTTCAACGATTATACATTCGACTATTGTTTTGTCAGAGTAAACAATTTTAGGTGTTTTCGAAATTTTGAAATCCGGGGACTTGTTTTAAGTTTTTGTTTTACCATATCGAGGTGTTTTTCCACGTGTCGTCAGTGACTCAGCCGAGTAACTGCTTAACCCCTCGGATCCTAGCATAGGTGAAAAAAACCAAATATGAAATACCGTTTTGTTTTTCAAGCATAAAAAAAAACAAATATTTAAATCCCAAAACTCTAAATCATTATGACAATCTGTTATGAATTTGCGCTTTACGTGGTAAAAGTTTTGTATTATATTTATTAAGGGTAATTACTATAAGTTCTCAAAAACCAAATTAATATAAAAGTTTTTAATTATGGAACAGGTACAAAAAATATGGGTGTCTTCAAAAACTATCAAAAATGAACCTTAACTTCTATGAGATACTTTAGGAACTTTGGTCAAATATAAAAAGGAACTACTTTCAATAAACACATCACAAATCCGTCGAAAAAGTGTTGAACTCTGCACCAGCGCAATAATTATTATTTGCTCAGAGTGCGCGCACGAGACATTTGATTCAGGTTTCTCGTCGAGTATCTTCAGAAAACAAAACCGTCTCACCGCGGACACAGCACTCGCTCGACTGTCAAGTTGAAACCTGCTCGCGCGTATGGTGAGATGGACAACCACCGCTCATTGCGTCTAGGAGTATTGGTTTACGAGAAATGCCAGTATTCCATGTTAGGGATACCTACTGTTATTTACAGACTCTAGTGTAGAGGTGAGATCTTGCAGATCTTAATAATATACGTGAGTGCGAGATGAACATTTATTGGTACTATACAGGTTATAAAGCTACGTACTAACTAAAGAGCTGTCGGTAGGAAAAGAGGGCGAGCAGGTACATACATCACCTTTTCTACCGAGTGATCTGCCGTCTCGCTTTACATATTCAAAAAGGCAGGCGT
Source organism: Limnephilus rhombicus (assembly GCA_929108145.2). NCBI lineage: Eukaryota > Metazoa > Arthropoda > Insecta > Trichoptera > Limnephilidae > Limnephilus > Limnephilus rhombicus. The sequence continues at coordinate 22,607,948 of OV815295.1, read as the reverse complement.
GCCACCAAAACCATTCTTACATCCTCCCCTACTAAAATTGAAGGTACCTAGCTACATATATCATTCCTATCTCTACATATTTTATTTCCTATAATACAATTTTATTTCATGTATTTCATTTTCTTAAATTAACACAACGCTTATAAATTAAATAACATTTCACCCGTTCTTTCTGTTTTTCTTCTCGCTATCTCGCCCGTCCACTCCTCCTCCTGAACTGCGAAGTATACTCATCTTGGACGAAGTCTTCCATGCCACGGGTTAGCCCTGAAATATGGAGAAACAGAATTAGAGACACTTCTATAACGTAACATACTGGAGAGACCTAATGCGTCCGTCGACAGTTCCAACATTTCAGACGCAACGGCTTATCTCTCTCCTGCCATGAAACATGTAAATTTTTTTATCTGGTCTAAATGTCTTTTCCACACCATATTAGACTTATTAAAAAAATAGGAATAGAATAAAATAGGAATAGAAATAGGAAAAGTGGGCAAGCAGGTACATACATCACCTTTTATACCGAGTGATCTGCCGTCCCGCTCTACATATTCAAAAAGACAGGTGTGCCACCAAAACCATTCTTACATCTACATATGATTATTCCGTAATTGTTTACTTTTCTCTACTGATTTTTTTATTATTTGAAGTTGAAAAAAAAATTGTCATCGGAGACCAATATTTCACATAAGAGTACACTATGCACTCTAAATAATGTCAGGAATCACTGGATAAAATAATTTTACTGCTTTTAATAAATGATTATTGTAAAGGTAACTAATGACGCTCAAACGGAAAACGTTTTATTGAAGCGAGAATGTTTTTCCTTACAGAAGTACTGAAAAGTTAAAATTGGGCAATAATCGTCAAATCTGAAAATATAATTGAAATGTTATTAATAAAAACATAAAATTGATTAAACGCTCCGGCTTGGTATTGACGTCATCAGATACCACTCAGTTATTGCAATCGCGTAAAAATTGACAATGTATATGTATAATAGATGGCATGATTTTACAGTAAAACTGCTTTATATAAATTATTACAAATTAACACTCATTAATATGATCTATGCATCTTATAAATATTTCATTGGCACCAAGAGTTAAAACAACCTATTTCAAAAATTTGTTTCACGGTGAAATCGTGCACTGCAAGGTTTGTTATAATTACCAACTCTTGAGTTCACACAAACCTCGTGAATATAATATTATACATTATATTTGTTTTTGAAGTAAAACTTCTTTACGCACGCTTGACTTGGGGAGTAGGCTGGTGTATGTGAGGCGAGAGTTACGAAAAGCGAGGCGAACGGTAGTTCAGAGGGAGATATAAGTTAGTGAAGATAGAAAGAGAGAGAGTTACGTTTCGTATATTACTGTAGGGGTAAGAGAGAGAGGTGCGAGCACACATTTTATTTTTCTCATAGCCAGTTACGTTTCGTATATCTAAGACACAGTGCAGGCCTATTGTCTGTATTACACTGTAGGAGCAAGAGAGAGCAGTGCGCGCGCTAATTTTCTTTCGCTCTCCTACCATATAGATGGTGCTAAAGAAGTTTTACTTCAGTCGTATGGTCTAAAGCACACTCGTTTTTTTTAACATTATATTCAATGTTTTTGAGGAAATGAACCACCGGGTAAAAAAGCGATACAGCACAGTAATTGAAAATCTAAGTACGAGAACTTACTTAATTTTTTCCAAAGCCCTTAGACATTCAAGTCAATTTTCATAGATAGGGATGGGTTTACTTTCCAATTTCGTGAATGATATTAATCGAAAATTAAACTTCTTAAATTTCTACTACATTCACTAACTATTGTTATTTTGTACTGGTGAAAGTTAGTGGTGCTGGCGGCACGGTATCGCTTCGAAGTAAAAAAGCACACACTTCACGACTAAAAATTACACATCTACCGGATCTGCCCTGATGATGGACACTGCAACAATGTCCGAAACGTTGGCTAAAGAAGGAGGTAGCGCAACACGGCATAACACCCCAAAAACAAATAACGAAAATGCTTTTGGCCGTGAAAATCTTAAAACTTATCATACTATTTATTGTTTTAAATTGTGAAACAAGACATGTTAACATGGAGGCCGTCATTACCTAGCCCTAGTTTAACTTATGGCCGTTGTTCCTGAGCCTACTACTGATCAACTGCTGACCCGAAATTTTGGCTCAACACACCTCAATACACTCTTTTCAACGCAACTCCCGACCAAAAGGCGAATGGACCGTTACTAAACAAATCGTTTAGCTGATCGGAGACTCAGACTGAGCGATCGAAAAGTTGGGAACAACGGCCGTAAGAATAGTAGGACTATGTATAACGCATTCGGGTATTATTATCACGAAGCGTTAACTAGAAAAAACTAATTCTAAGATAAGTTTGATATCAACTGTTAAACTTATGTTGATATGAAAAACTAATTCTGAGTTAAGTGAGATATCAACTGTTAAACTTATTTTAGTATGGTGTATTCTAAATTAGTAAGTACAAGTCTTATTTAAATATGTTCCTTCAAAATATGTTTATCTAAAATACGTTACCCAAGATTCAATCTCAAAATTAGAAATCGGTAAATTGATTATGAGAAATCAACTTTGTAAACATTAACACCTTACATATATCTTAGAACAAGGTAAAGTGAAAGTAGAACCCTGTTTAACCAAAGTGACGATAAGATAAATCACTAAAACTACGTTAGGTACTCACGCTCCTAAATTTTGTAGGATTCTGCAAAGCGCTGGTTGTAAAGGGTCTTTCAAAAAGGACGCTCGATTTTGAAATGTAAATAGAACAAATTTAAAAATGTACAGTGGAGGGTATCCACCACTTACCCGCTCTGGTATAAGTTTTTTCTTTCGTATGGTGGGGGGTCAGAGGGGGACATCTAGGTCTGCGAGCCAGTCTAGGGCCTCAGGCGTTATAAGTAACAGATGGTTACTCCTTCAAGGCTCTCGCAAGATTCAAATTTTTTTGTTAAAAGAAGTTACATTTATTTATTTTTAACAAATTTAGACCTCCAGTGTCCCTGAATACGTTGTTAGAAAGCAGTATGCAAGTGCTTAACTGGAAAATAAAACATAATACAACAAATAAGGTTACTAATACAAGCAAAATAATATTTAAAGCAAAAAAAAATCATTCAAGAAGCTCATGAGGCAGCATCGCATCTTGTGAAAAACCCTGGAAGTACCTGTACAAATAGATAGAGAACATACTATATATAATTAAGTCTCAAATCATTTGGCAAGTACCGATAAAAAATGCAAATTGGATTCAGCATGATATAAACCACACCCAGCATCCAAATCATTTAGCCAAATACCCAGTGAAGCCTCAAAGGAAGTTAGTTGAATAATAGAGGTAAAATACCTGAAGACTTAAAGAAAAATTCAGCGTTGAGTGATCGGAGACGGGACAAAGGAAAGTTAACGCCGTTTAAGCAAGCTTCAAGCCTTCACATATTATTGGGGGTGGCGCAAATAAATTTGAGATGGATCTGCAAGAAAAACATATGTAACTAAACACGAAGGAGGGACGAGGTCCAGTACACCCCCATATAGGGGATTAAAAAAAAAGGGGGTTTGAGTTCAGTTCATCCAATACATAATGAAAAACAGATAAAAAAATAAACAAAAGAGAATGATCATGACATAAATAGATAGGTTACATTATTATCATTATCAAAACAATTCGCAAAGCAAATCTGTAAATTTTGAAAATAAAGTTAACACAATAAATATTATTTAAATATTTCATAATATACAACACAATAGACACAACATACATTAAAAATAAAACAAATAATCACAAAACAAATTTAAAATAAACATAAATATACAATAAACACAAATACACACTAAAAAAAAAATACGATAAACACAAAATAATCAAATACAATAAATAATAAAAGCAATAAAAGTAAAGGAGTCATAAATAGAGTTTCCGAGGGTTCAGAACCAAAAAAAACCTGTTACCTACATGATTTTACTGCTAATCTGCGACTCTAAGAACAGACCATCTCTCTACCCAGACTTTCATGAATTGCCTCAGGCACTCAAAGTTCACATTCGAAACGAGATCTGTGTTCCAAATAGGTCTCGTAATAACCTGCAAACCATCAATCATTTCATCTCGAACATCCGTCAACATCTCACAGTGCCACAAAATGTGCTCGGCTGTTTGGTCGGTATCACCACAAGCACAATTGGGATGGGATGATAGAGTCAGTCTGTGAAGTCTGCCTCTAAACTCTCCATGCCCAGAAAGCAATTGGGTGATATGGTGGTCCATTAAAACATGTGCCCCTTCCATTCTGATTTTAACTGATAGAAAGAAAAGAAAAAAATTAAAATGTGCAATCTTAAATCGCAAGTTAAGATGAAGTTATACGTGAAATCCTGTTTAGATACTATTTTGATTAATCTTTACGACGAATCGGCTTACAGTATGAACATCAAAAAATATGTTACCGAAAAATTGAATCTTTTAGTAGCTTTTCTATGTATTGGAATTACAATAAAATTATTATTTACGTAACAAAAAATATAAGCGTAAACCACAAAAAAATGTTTTTTCATGACTTAACTATGAAATAATTCGAGAATTTTTTTTTTAAAAATACCCCTTTATGGCTAAGTTATTTTTGAGGTTTTCCATGTTCTAACTTTTTTTCGTTCTTATAAAATTATGCACAAAATAAATTAAAAAAACACTTTTACGCTTACTTGCCTCGTGCAAATAAGACGCTCGATTTTAAAATTTTGCAGGCATGAGATTCGAAATATTTTTAGCGTTTATATTCCTCTTAATGTGAATAAACCGAAAAACTTTGACGCCCTCAAAGTCAACATAACCAACGCCATCCAGCAAATTCAGCCAGTATTATGCGACATTGAAAATTGGACCTCCCGAAAAAGAGCCACCTTACAAAACTGTGGCGGACGTTTGAACGATGTTATATTCCACACTTATTGCCATAAAATATACTTTCAAATAATAAAAAAATCTCACACACAACTTTTATTTAAATTTTATTTAAAGACCCTGCAGATTACACGTAATTCGAAAAAGGTAAAATATTGCCGAGATCGTGTGTCCTAAAGAATGTAGCTCTGACAGTTGGTTGTGTACGTGTTAAAGAAATTTTTTAAATCTTGTTTTGTGTTCCTAGAAAAAGTTTTGTAGTACCTATTTATTAGTTAACCATCTATTCGAATTTTTCTTTTCTTGTAGCATTTGGTAGGTGTTTGCTATTACAAAATTGGATATTCTTTCGAATTTTGACTGCTGTGGTATATGCTCTAGGGCACATTTTTTGTCGGTACTCTTGGGTCGTATCTATACATTGGTAGCCATATTGGATGTTCCTTAGCTCACTTTATTGCTTTGCTGTCGAAAAGGTTACACGTGTTTTTATGTGCTCGTAATTAATAATAATCGTACCAATTTAGGTGTTGGTTTTTAGTAGGTATTGTGAAATATTCCTGCATACAATGCGTAACATTACACAATGAAATTTTAATTTAATTGTCAATTTGGGAGGCGGGAATGGGTACCGCTGCCCCGGGAACCTTTGTTGGATAACCAACACCTCTGCCATAGGTTACACCAAGTGGTTCGCTACGTTTGGTGATTAAGCAGGAGTGCCCAGGTTCATGAGGTGAGGTTTGTCTAGGTTTTGGAGGTGGATGACCAGGATACACTGAACCCCAGATTCCTACTCACCCCTTAAACCCTTTTCCTTCCCAGAACTCTCCTCTCCTTCCTTTCCCTAAAAAAACCCCTCCACACAGCATCCCCAAGGATGACATAGGCCCTGAGGGAAAATATTTTCCTCAAGGCCTCCTGTGTGGAGCTCACGTAAAAAAAATGTAAAAAATTGAAACTATTTATCTTAATGGAAAACCGAGAATGTAGGTACCAAATTCTATTTTATGTGACTTAATAATGCTTTAGTTGAAATACGTATTTGTTTTGTTCAAAATGCTTGACAGATGCTTAGATAAAGTAATGGGTGAATATACATTACTGAGACGACGACGTCGTGGTTTCACTAAACTAGGTCCAGTGAACATAGGTATTATATTCGCGGTCGATTCATTTAAATATAAGTAAGTACTTTGAATGGCTTTCCTTGTCATTATTAGGCCTATATTTTTTATTCGAGTAGTATGAACATTGTGGGTCTTGCTTTTTGTAATGCCATTAGACAGATGTCGTAATTTTTCAAGGTTACTAAAATTTCTTCTTTTTTATGGATACTAACGCCCTGGAAGCCATTCATTGGATAACCCACATCCCTACCATAGGTCATCTCAAGTGGTTTTGCGCGTTTATTGACTAAGCAGGGGCTCCCGGGTTCGTGGGGTGAGGATTATTTAGGTCTTGGATATTTGAGATGTATTCAAACATCCGTCACTCCTGGATCAGATTCCTACCCACCCCTCATACCCTTTTCATTCCCAGATCTTCCTCTCCTTCCTTGCCTTAAAAAACCATCCATACAGCATCCCAAAAGATGAGCGAAATTGTTGTCCTTAAAGCCTCCTACGTGTAAAAAAAAACTAATTTTACTTTAACAACACCAGGACACTGACTTATCAAAATTCCCCGATTCCGAGACTTCACAATCTTGGAAATAAATTTTCTGATCTGGGAGACATATTTAATCTTGAAAATAATCATTTTTTTTAAATTTTTTATTCCATCATCATCATCTTCTTCCCCTTGTCTTATTCGGATCAGGGACCTATTGCATCGACGAGGCTCCTCCATAAGTCCCTATCTTGCGCTGTGTGTTCGGTCTCCGTCCATGGCAGACCCATCCTCTCCTCACACAGTTTTTGATTTTTTATTATTACCATTTTTTTTGTGTATACTTTTTACTAATTTTGTTACATTGAATATCTGTGTACGTTAGAATTCTTAGTCACTATTCACATTTTTACTTAGATATTTTATTTTATGCTTTGTCGTTACATTTTTTCTTTATATTACACTAGCTGCTAGCTGCACGAAAAACTGCTCACATACCTCGAGAAGAACAAAATTATTAACGACCGTCAATACGGATTCCGGCGGAACCGCTCGTGCGGTGATCTTCTCGCGTATGTGACGCATGTTTGGGGGCGATGCCTGGAACGTTTCGGTGAGACCCAAACGGTTGCACTGGACATATCCAAGGCCTTTGACCGGGTTTGGCACCGAGGACTTGTCAACAAACTGCATTTTTACGGACTTCCCGCATCCTTGTGTACGTGGATTGACTTCTTGAGGGAGAGGTCGATTCAGACGGTAGTCGATGGTTTCACCGCTTCCTCTCACTCGATAAATGCTGGCGTCCCGCAGGGATCGGTTCTGTCTCCGACTCTGTTTTTGTTGCACATCAACGACCTTTTGTCATGTGCACCAATTCATTGTTACGCGGATGACAGTACAGTTCATGATAGCTTTTTGTTTGACAAGCCCCCAAAGGGCTCACAAACTCCAACAGCTCGTAAGGCTTTGAAGCAAAGAATGGACGGTTACCTCGAGAGTGTTTTCTCTTGGGGTAAAAATAATCTCGTTGAATTTAATGTTTCAAAGACCCAATCTTGTCTGATTACGTCTAAAAGGGATCGCAATGAAAATCTAGTCTCTTTCAACGGAAGCAATCTTCCGAACAGGCCCTCCATTGATATGCTTGGTGTAACCCTAAGTGACCAGCTCAGGTATGGGGGCTCCATCGAAGCCAGAGTAAAGTTAGCTTCCCAAAAACTGGGCGTACTGTACAGGGCCCGCAGATACTTTAATAGTACACAACTGCTAACCCTGTACAAATCGCAAGTGCGCCCCACGGTTGAATTTGGCAGCCACCTCTGGTCTGGAGCTCCAAAATACCTGAAAAATACCCTCGACTCTGTGCAGAAACGGGTGGTCCGTTTAATAGATTCTCCCATCTTGTTCTACCGGTATTACAATGGAAGATGCTCCGAGGAACTAGCATCATTGATCCCTTCGGCACCGGTGCATAGTCGGGAAACACGCCAAACGCGTGCCCAACATTTGTACACAGTTGACATTTGTCACATGAGAACGGGTCGTTTCTTCGACTCGTTCTTGTGTTCAACAGCTCGGCTGTGGAATGATTTGCCGGCCTCTGTGTTTCCTCCTTCCTACAACATGGGTCTCTTCAAGACCAATGTTCATTCCTTCCTCTCCTCAAAAAGACCCTCCACACAGCATCCCAGATGACATAGGCCCTGAGGAAAATTATTTTCCTCAGGGCCTCCTGTGTGGAGTTAATGTAAAAAAAAAAAAAAATAGCTGACCCGGCCACTCGTTGCTGTGGCTAATAAAACACAAAGTCATGTACTGGATGGTTATCCAACCTTTATAACTACCGCCGTCTTTGAGTTTATCGCGAAGAGACAGACAGATGCCGCGGAGGACTTTAATTTATAATACGTAGAGAGGGTATGAAAGATTATAATAATGTGCATGAAATGCTTGGGGTAACTAACGTATTTAAGTTATTAAGGATTAATACTGTATCCGTCTAAATAACTTTTCGATCACCGCAATGTACGTTACCATTTTTTTAGAAGATTTAATGGGTATAGTAAGCTATCCGTAAAAGATAGATATATGCCTTCCCGGACTTTTTTGTAGATTAATAAAAGAGGAATATCCCACCATGTATTTTTTTGTTATATCCCACAAGGATTAGGCAGCGTTTTCGATGAAAGCTACCAGGCGGCTTGATTTTTCCGACACTTCTAACAATTATCGTTATGTTTCAACCAATTTACACAAATCCTTGACAAATTACATACTTCAACATTCCACACGAAACACTCTATCTATTGGTGAAAACCGCATGAGAATTCGTTTAGCAGTTATCGAGTTTATCGCGAACAGACAGACAGACAGACAGATGACGCGGGGGACTTTAATTTATAATATGTAGAGATATACTTTGTTGATTTAATTTTTAAGTATATAAAACAACAACAAGACGAAGTAAGAGGGGATGCAGCACAGCTTCTCCAGGTACCAAATTGGATGTCAGCCGCTGATGACAGGAGGAGTTGGAGGCGACTGTTGCAGAAGGCCAAAGCTCGATATGGGCTGTAGCGCCATCGAAGAAGAAGAAGAAGATAAAATAACTTGAAAAATAGAATGTAAAAGCCAATGTAATAATAAAAAAAATCGAGTGTAGCTTACACGCGGTAAAAAGCGAAACTGTACCAAAACAATCTCAACCAATACTTGAAAAGTGAGGTCATGATCAAACAATGAACGCAGATCTAGCGTAATTTCCGTTTCATATCTCAATCAATAGGAGCCTTTAATATAAGACAACATAATCAAAGCGGCCAATGAGCGCAGTTGATGCTTCGCAGGTGCAGTAATTGTCATTTCTTTTTTATCCGAAATCCAAATCACAGCGGGGCTATAGAAGTTTCACTTCAATAAATAAAAATATTTAAATAAATCATTTCAAAACCGCAAGCTGCCCACCCCCTCCCCAAAGAAGTACATACACGTGTAGTACATCGAACCATTGGTTCACATACGAGTTTAATATTTCAGACGAAGTGTTGTGTAGTTGCCTAGTGATAGTGTGAGTTGGTAATCTACGTTAATTGCGTCCGCGGAAGATTGCCACTTCAAATGGATCGGCTAGGACGGGCAAAATAACACATCGGATATATTCACAGTGCCGCCGGGGCCATCGCAATTTGCGAAAAAATTGCCTAAATTATTCTGGCTTACTGGGTTCGGTTGGAGTCGGTGTTCAGAATAAAAAATAGATGAAAACGGAGCAATATCGCAAAACGTCATGATTTTTCTAGTCGTTTCATAAAAAAATAATGAATTAAAAGTTCTCGAAATTTTATATATTTTTCTCAATCAGACATTTTGGTTTCATAGGGATGCACATTTAATTCTATCTATGGTTAAATTCTAGATTCAAATATAAAACGTGGAGTTTTCTCTTTCTAACACCCTTTAGATCGGTGGTTCTTAACCTTTTTGGAGGTACTGAACCCCACCAGTTTCATATGCGCATTCACCGAACCCTTCTTAATTGGAAAGCAGGGCGTGATATCAGTGGCGGCGGATTACCACAAGGGGGGCGTAAAGGGATAGGATGGGGGTCGTGATCATCACAACGGGGGGGGGGGGGGGCGCAATGGGATAGGATGGGGCTGTATGGGATACTGACAATATTCTTCGTAATTTTGTTTCAGGGTGTATCTTGCCTTCCACCGAACCCCTGAGACTGGCTCACCGAACCCCTGGTTAAGAACCACTACTTTATATCATATTTCTAACCATGACAGTATATGAGATACAATAATTTATATTAGACCTAAGTGAACTGGTAGAAATTTGTTTTCCTGAGATTAAGCTGGTTCTGAAGCTAAATTTGTGTAAAGTGTGCTGTGAATTATTTTTATAGCATTATACGGAACAGTTATGGTGATTAAAAAAACGAGTGTGTTTTAGACCATACGACTGAAGTAAAACTTCACAAACTTATAGAAGAACATATGACATTGGGGTGACATTGACATTTAAGAACCTCAGTAGCTTCAGAATCTTGTACTACTCATATGTAAGAAGTATACTAGAGTATGGCACCGTGATTTGGTCCCCACACTATGCAATTCATAGCAATAAAGTGGAGTTTTTAAAAAAAAATACTTAAGAATACTAGCTTACAAATCTGGAGTACATCGGAATCTAAATAACTATGCTGAAAGACTCACTCACTTTAGAGAAGTCTCACTCGTCAAAAGAAGGCACATTTCAGATTTGATCTCCCTGTTTAAAATCATAAACAACATGTATGATTCATTTTTAATTAATCAAATTAATCTTAATATAAGGCCGAAATTCACGAGAAACCTTGAAACATTTTTGATCGATGCTTACCGTATTAATACAAGTTTCTACAAACCAACCTCGAGAATGACTCGGTTATACAATAAATATTGCAAACATGAAGACTTAGATGTATTTTCAAACTCAATTGCTACCTTCAGCAGGAAATTATACTTACATCTCCCTGATGATCTCCTCACCTAGCCCTATAAAATGTGTATAAATGTATGTATATGTTCATGTGTGAATATATTTTGTAATTATTGATTCTTCTTGTTTTACGAATGTAATGTAATTTATTATTATGTATTACAACTAATTAATAATGTTGTGATGAATGGTGTGCTCACCTCTCATTGGAGTTATCACTGTAACCATATTAAAATTGTTAACTTATGTAATAATTATATGTGATATATTCTGTTGGCGAGCCAACAAATAAATAAATTGACGTTAAAAAAAAAGAGTGAAAAAAAACCGTTCGCCTCGCCCGATCTCCGTTTGCATCGATTTACGTTGGCATCACACTTTTCGTAACGCATTCACCAGCTTACCCCCAAAGCCGCGCATGCGTAAAGAAGTTTAACTTCAAAAAGGGCTTTAACAAAATTAGCCTAGTCTCATTCTAATAATTTATTATAACCTCAGTCAGAATATAGTGTTGACAGGTCAATCAATGCCATCACGTAAATAAATACCATCATCATCATTTATAAATTTCAAACTCTCCATACACATTGAACAAATAAATTATGTAATATTTAAATAAATGAAGACAATATAAGCGAAACTCAATCAAAAATCTGGAAACAGAAAAATCCAGAGGTGTCAATATGTTTTTCTGATAATCGAAAATCTGGAAACAGAAAAATCCAGAGGTGTCAATATGCTTTTCTGATTTTTCTGTTTCCAGATTTTCGATTGAGTTTCGCTTATATTGTCTTCATTTATTTAAATATTCCAATTTGAGGTTTTACTTATAAAGTTAAAAAAAAAAAATAAATTATGATAACTTAATGAAAATATTTAATTTAACTGACTTATCGTGTAGAAGAACCAATAGCAATCTGGTACTTTTATTCAAATTAATTAATGGATCACTTTTGCACCTGTCTTAACAAAACTATTCACATTCCGAGTATCGAAACGTGACACGAGACTTCCAGAGCTGTTCTTTGTTTATCCGTCGAAAACTATTTCAATCCAAAAACTACATAGACTTCGAAATAAATTCAGTTCCGTTGGTATTTTCATTTATTCCTTACCAAAATTCATACCAGAAATTTCTAAAATTCTGATATAAACTTTATTATTATTATTCCAATATTGTCTTTGAAATTGTTTCTTTTCAATTCTGCTTCCTTTCTATTAGTTGAAAGTGTAAAAGAAGATAAGTAATAATATAAAATAATCGGTATTTTATTGTTTCTATTTCTATTATAACTATGTTACACGATTGATGTAAATGCTCCAAAGGCGTAAATAAATAAATAATGTGTATGGTATCAATGGTACGGAAATGATATTTCAAATAAATTGGGGTAGTTGGGAGCAGTGGCGGCCGCTGCCCTGAAAACGTGGTGGTTCACTGATAATCCGTAACTATGAGATAACAATTACTAAAGTTAGTGACTAGGCCCCGAGGTCTATTTCTACGAAAACTTCTACATATCGCTTTGTAATAAAAATTGAATTTTTTTTAACAGATCTTTCTTCTGTACTAAGAAAATAAAAACACTAACTAACTAACTAACTAGCCATCACACCGTTTCCCCGCAGGGGGTAGGCAGAGAGGACGGACCGCCAAACAACTCGGTCTTGGCACACACTCTTTGCCTCACTCACATTCATACATCGTCTCATACATACTATTCTATTATTCTGACTTTTGACATGGCCCGTCTCAAGTATCTGATTTACTTGATCGTGCCATGTCTTCCTCGGGCGTCCCCGACTTCTTCTACCATTCACATTTGCATCATATATTCTTTTAACACTACTTTCTTCTTTCATTCGCTCTACGTTCCCAAACCATCTGAGGGTCCCTTTCTTAATTTTGCTCATTATACTTACATCAGCCTTACATTCTTTGCGGATATCCACATTTCTAACACGATCATACATGGTTTTACCACACATACATCTCAGGGATCTCATTTCAACAGCATTCAGCTTACTTTCATCCTTCCTCTGCCAGTTCCATGCCTCACTGCCATACATCAGGGTAGGTACCAGGACTCCATTGTGGACTGCTAGTTTCGCTTTTATTGAAAGTTTTTTATTAGCTCCAACGGCATTCAGTCTTCCATTAATGGAGTTACCGGCATTACCCTCCTTTCAATATCTCTATCAGCCTTCCCATCTCTCGTAAACATACTACCCAGATAAACAAACTCATCCACCTGCTCCAAGTTTTCATCATTCAGTGCTATATCGCACACTGTTTTCGTTCAACCCAAAAAACTCTTTTTTTACAATGTTTAATTTATTTTATTTTATATTTTATAAAATAAAATAAATTTGAAAGTAGTGTAAGAAGAATATACGACGCAAATGTGAATGGTAGTAGAAGTCGGGGACGCCCGAGGAAGACATGGCACGAGCAAGTGAATCAGATACTTGAGTCGGGCCATGTCGAAAGTCGGAATAATAGAAGAGAATGTATGCGACGATGTATGAATGTGAGTGAGGCAAAGAGTGTGTGCCCAGACCGAGTTATTTGGCGGTCCGTCCTCTCTGCCTACCCCTGCAGAGAAACGGCTTGATGGTTGGTTAGTTAGTTTTATATTTCATTATAAACAGGATACAAACAGTATTTATAAACAGCACGAGGGCAAAATTGTCAAAGTTACCTATAAAAAAAATTGAATTCCTTAATGGTCTGCGTTTTATAATTTAAAACACCAATCAATAAAAAAGCAAATATATGTAAAATTTAGATTTTTGCTGTGCCTTTTGATTAAAAAAAGAATTATTCAGTTTGGTTAAGTATTTCTGCCTTAAATCCAAATTTAAGTTTGTATGATGAAGGCCGCCGGGTGGCACACTAATATAGCTTAATTTTTCATACATGTGGTCGGCGTTGCGCGCTGGCGATGTTTGGGATATTTGATACAAAAACATAATTCGTTCCGCTTGCAATCAGCCTGCACACCGGGACAGGGTAACTTCGCGCGGAACTTGCTCTCCCTGATTCACATTATATTGGTAGGTGATATTTTTAATGAGATTCATAGATTTTATATTTTTCAGTAAGATATTATAAAGTAATTTTAGACGATATAATTTACCAGTGCTGCACACGAACATGTGCAACCAGCCGCCCTTGGTTGAGAGCTTTCTTGTGGGACTCAATGTGGGCGGTTCTCCAGTGTGCTCGCCGCTGGTTACAGGGGTAAGTAAATTATGAAACATTTGTAAAAGTGTCTTAACTAAACACGGCAACTAAATATTGCTATGTGAATTGGGGCGAATCTTTTCGGGGCGAGCATTTGGCCTTAGCAAATATGTTATTAACTTGGCAAGCAATTTGCGCTCCCATGTAAAAAGGTCCATTCATTCAAAGCAGATTTTGCTTTTAAGAACTAAATGGTGATATTATAATGCGAGATGCCTATATACTGTCAGATTGATTTTTTAACGAATCACAGTCATTTTTCCTCTCTTCGCCCCCCATAGTTTGGTTTTACCCCTCATCTGTATGTTCTGGTCTATTGAATTCTGATGTCTATGATCCCGACTATTTACGAATATTAGCGATGGATGACGAGGGGATAGATTATATAAAACTGTGTCGAGTGAGTGAGAAAGAGATACTTGCGTGCTTGCAGGCAGCCATTTGTTTGTTTTAGTTATGCAGTTATGGTCATTACTTTTTTTAAATAATGCACGTTGTTAATACTTTAAAATGTTGAAAAATAATCCAGATCAAGTGTTTGATGGAGTCGGAAGAACATCAAGTACTACTGAGCCGGGTGTTGTCGATAATTTATCAGTACCTTCGACGTCGTCAGCGTCTACGTGAGCGTCGTCGTCAGTGGCGCGGTCACCTATTGCTACTGAGGCTCAATTTACACCAGAAGGTCCAGAAGATCGTGAAAATTACCAAAAACCACAGAAGAAAAAGAATAAAGGTTTTTGTTTTTTTTCAAATAATATTTTCTTTTAATTAACGAGATCTCGAATTTACGATTTCGAGTCGAGATTGCATTCCCTAATCGCGGGTACTATCGCCCACTAACCATTTATTGTTTATTTGATAACCAACACCTCTGCCATAGGTTACTTCAAGTGGTTCGCTACCTTTAGTGATTTAGCAGGGGTGGCCGGATTCATGGGGTGAGTTTTGTCCGGGTCTTGACGTTGGATGCGTCTGCCTACCTACTGCGTGGCTGCTAGAGACTGGTTGAAGGAGACCTTTTTACCTCTCCAACAGGACTCTCTTGGAACACCGCCTTGCACTGTAGTGAGAGGGATATATTAATACGTCCGTCACCCCATGCTGACCCCTCGTGTTTTTTTCTTTCTTAGAACTTCCTCTCCTACTTTTCCTAAAAATACCCTCCATATAACATCCCCAAAGACGTCAAAAGAATTGTTTTCCTCAAGGCCTTCTGTGTGGATTTTGTATAAAAAAAAATTCAGTGGCTAAAACGATGGATCGAAAAGATTTAAATATTTCTTTGAATTGTAGATAGATACTATCATCTAGAACAGGGTTTCACAACCAGTGGTCCGAGAGAGGGTAGAAGATGGTCCGCCGGTCAATAAACGAGCCAGCGCGCGAGCGGTCCCTGGTCGAGAAGTCTCAATTAAAAAAATCGGGACAATATTCAGTTTATCATTATTGTAACTTGTGGTCAGTGGCCATTATGGTATTTCGTTTCGCCCACCCCATCCTACCCCGTTCCACCCCCTCCGTTGTGGTAAATATTCTGCTAGAACCCGTCTCACCCTATCCCATTCTGCCCCCTCCGCTGTGGTAAATATTCTGCAAGAACCCGTCCCACCCTATCCCATTCCGCCCCCTCCGTTGCGGTAAACATTCTGCAAGAACCCGTCCAACCCGGGTGCTATCCGTCCCGGGTACCACCCATGCTAGCTTACACCACTGACCACAAGTAGTGGCTTAGGCTAGCGTGGGTGGCACCAGGGCCGGATAAGGCGGATAGGGCGAATAGGGCGGTTACCAATTTTCTTCTTCATAAAAAAATTGCTCCGTGTCCTGGGGGGGGGGGGGGTGGCGGCTAGAGAATTGCGGTCTTGGGGGTGAAACTCGGTCGGCACTCGGTGGCACCCGGGCACACTGCGTGTGGTCCCTGTCGAAAAAATAAACGTACAAGTGGTCCTGGGTCAGAAAAAGGTTGGGAACCACTGATCTAGAATGACCACCCGATCAGTTACTGTCCTTTGTCCCCGGATACCTTCTATGGTGGTTAGATTGGTTTTCGAGATATGTAAAGGACAAACAAGATTACGTTGTTCGACAAGGAATAGCTAACACGGTTGTCCTGTCTTACCCTATATAATCTATTGGAATGTATTGTATTTATTGATCAAACAGATAATAATAATAATAATAATAATATATCTTTATTAAACAAAAAAAAAATGAAGATTTATAATTACAAAAACAAAAAGTACATCATAAGTACAGTAAAAGTACAGTTTAAAAGTTGCATACGTACGAAAGTTAATATCAGAAAACAAAATACATATATACAGTAGGTAATTAAAGAATAGAGATTTATAATTATAAATTTAGGTTTCTCATAACCTGTCTCACTAGGCTAGCCTGTGTTGAGGCAGTAATTTTATGTCAATTTATTATACCGTGAACATACCTACACTTATATTAGAATAAAATCACACAATACAATGGTTGCATTAATAATAACAATAACATTGGTACAATAATAACAGCATTGGTTCAATATTAATTTCGAATTTGGGTGAGTGCACCGGTAAATGCTCTATCATTATTTTTTATCCAAATTTTTATGTTTTTTTTGAAATTTTTTTGTGAATCACATTTTTTTATACTAATTGGAAGAATGTTGTAAAGTCTTGTTGCAAGGTATCTGAAGCTTCGTTGACCAAAAGTAGTATGAGTTATGGGAATTTGTAGTAAATATTTGTTATTGTTTCGAGTACAGCGAGTATTTAATCTTTTTTCATAGTATTTGTGTATATTTGTGTATAGATGAGTGAGGATTGTTTTTGCATATATCTGCCGAACTTAATCCTTAACTAGCATTACCATTAATTTACATTACCCTGAGAGGTTGGGCATGATCCAATGATATTTTTAATAAATTAATTAGATAAAAACAGCAGAACCGGCATTCATTTCCTGAAACAATAAAGGTAACAACTCGCTCACGTTCCGTTCCCAAAAAAACATGACAACACAATGTCATCGACCCTGTTTTCCGCGAAACATAAGTACTGAATGATAGCCAAAACTTGTGTTACAATTTTTTTGAACTTCCATAGATAATTTTGTATTGGTATCGTTTATTAAGTCACAGATATTGTATTGGTATAGTTAAGCTTTAAAAAAACTATATTAAACTATTATCGCCTACCCATAAATGGCTTTCAAATCCCGGCGTGTGAAAAATATTTTATTTAATTCGTTGGTGTGGTTTCATAAATAAACAAATAAAGAATATATTATATTGAAAATCTCTACCCGGGAAGCATACGGTTGCAAGTCCAAAAAGGTAAATGTTCAGGAAAGCCAAAAAACTTTTTTTTCTGTAAATATGGTCCCATAACTTCTTCGGATATCCTTGCTGATAAATAACAAAAAAGTAATTATTAAATAAATTAGTTTGGTTTTAAAAACGAGCAAATAAAATTAAATATTTTATATGTAAAGCCTTTAAAAATATTGTTTAAAAAAAACGCTGCAAAAAACACGGACTTCTGCTTCAAAATCAAGTGGAATATTTTATTATGACATGAGGTGCATTACGAAAGGATCAATGTTTGAAAATTGTTTCGTTCCATAGTAAGCATAGTAATGTTGGAGGCAGAAGGACGCGAATGGATTTGGGTCATAGTACTCAAAATGTAACTAAATCATAAAGATGCAAGTCCATGTACATCTTTCTGCTTCTAAGATAGTTGTTGCATCCGTATACATTTTTGAAAAATCGTATTTTTCTTCATGATAGGGCTTGTATCTTTCTGCCACTGAAAACCTGATAATTTACTTCAAGTCTGCATCCGTATGCTTCTCGGGTACAGAAATAGGATTTACAATTTCCTCAGTCAAAAGAATTATCGTGATTTATTGTAAGTTATATCGCTATATTGCACTTCGTCCTTTTGTAGCCAACATTTCGGGCAGCGTTAAGGAAATGCAAAATGGCTTAAAAACCCAAAATTAAATCATTAATGCAATAATTAAAAACACTTTGTTTTTACCACAATAAACTTTATTTAACAGTCGACATGTTTCAAGAACGATGTTCTCTTCATGGGGACATATAATGTACTAAACAAATGATCGAACATAGAAAGACAGGCTTGGGTAGAAATGGAAGGAGTAGGCGAGGAGAGAGGTGGAAAGGGGAGGTGCTTAGAAGATCACCAATGCGCGGGAGGGGGGGGGGAGAGGTAGAAAGGGGGGTGCTTAGAAGAACAAAGACAAAAAATTACAATGGAAATATGTTTAAGATAGGGTTATTCACAAAATTAATTTGATTGTTAATAATATTTAAATTTCTATTGACATTTTTTCTAATTTCTAATATTTCTAAAAGACCTAAGTAAAAACCACTAACTTTAGTGTGTAAAAATTTTAAAACCAGTATTAATATCAAATGAATGGTTAAATTGAATTAGATGGTTAGCAAATTCCGAATAATTATTGCTATTTAGACATCTCAAATGTTCCTTAATACAGAAATTATTTAAAATTGCAATCTCACCAAACAAGAAGCTAGTTCTTGTGCTTGATGAGCGAGTTACACTAATTATAACAGAAATAGAATAACTTTTAATAAAGTTTATTGTGGTAAAAACAACGTGTCGACTTTTTAATAAAGTTTATTGTGGTAAAAACAAAGTGGTTTTAATTATTGCATTAATAAAATGGTGGAACAAAGTGTATTTGCAAAATTTGAAGAAGCTAAATTAAATCATTTTAATATGATGTCATTTATTTGTGGACGTACCGAAGTGGAAGATGCTTTAACCGCCCTGGTAAAAGACCACCAATCGTAATTGAAACTTAAAATAGCTTCAGCCGTATTTGATGACCAGATCAGAATAGCCAGTTCATCACCATCTTCCTCCCCCCATCTCCATCTTCTCCTAACGTTCTTCAGCCTAACAATATGCCACAAGTAGTAAAACTGGAATCTAAAAGCTTAGACGCTCTGCATTTTAGATATGTAAAACTGCAAGAAATGTTGAAACGAGGATGGTTGAATACACGAGGAGCCTAAACAGTGTAGGTTTTTAAGAATTTGTAACACACTTTTTTTTTTAATTTAGATATATAAGTGTACAGTGGTTTTATATAAATTACATATCGGTACAGAAATTATTTAAAATTGCAATCTCACCAAAGAAGAAGCTAGTTTTTGTGCTTGATGAGCGAGTTACACTAATTATAACTGAAATAGAAAAACATTATGCAATAGGTGAGTTTATAATAGGAACAATTGAAACATCTGGATCATCTATATGTGTAGGTGTAGATACATGGGGTACGGTTACGTACTAAAATATTGTGCACTTAAGAGAAATTCGAAAAATTTAAATAAAATAGAGATGAATATAGATTAATAATAAATAGAAAGAAAGAGAAAAACAGGTAATTATTTAGTTAATTATTGAAAAAGATCTTTACTTTTTAGATATTCGGGTGTAGATGTACTGCTTTTGGTCTATATCTAAATAATCTAGAAGCTCTAGAAATATATATTTCTAGAAGTTGCAAAATTTTTTCTTTTCAACTATTTTCGACACCCTAGAAACATAATCTTATTTTTACCTACTTTAAAGATAATCATACGTCTTAGAGACGTAATGAAGTTTAAAAGTGAATATTTGACATATTATCATACTTACACAGTTTAAAGATAGTTAAAAAAAATAGTTTAGGGCTTTGTTCTTTAAATAAAATCAAAATAATTATAATTAATATATTGTAATTAAAAAAATAATTAAATTCTGTAAACCTCATACAAATCCAATATAACGTAAACCTTTTTTAAATGAAAAATAATGTTTCATTACGAGTCTAAATCGTATTTTTTATATGCTATGAACGTTTAAATGCTAATCAGTTGTTATACTTAAAAATACATGTAAACATATATTTTTAAGTATAACAACGTTTACACGAACAAGTCAGAAAGTTTGAGACAAAAGGACCTAAAGACGTACTGAAGTGTAAAATTCTATATTTGACATATTATCATACTTACACAGTTTGAGTAATTAGTTTAGAGTTTCTTATTCGTTTACAGTCGTCATACAGATTCAAATAAATTGAGATCTCTTACTTTAATCAACAACACCTAAAACATTATGGGCAAAATGGAGAAGCATCAAACATTTTCCTTTGTGTAAGGGTTGCCAGAAAGGAAATAAAATCAACGATTGGTAAAATGAGATACTTAGTCAAAAATTATGGTTCATCGGAAAATTACCCTTCGAATTGGTAAAAAAAAATTTACAGTCTTCTTACGATTTCAAAATCATTGCGGTTAAGACATTTTGACAAGACAGATAGCCTTGCCGAGTTCTGCTAAGCGATAATTAAATATTTAATTAACTTCTAATCATCTTTGTAGGCGTTCTGACTTTGATTTCACTAATTTGTAAATATTAGCCACAAATAAAATTGATAAGAAAATTAACGTTTGAAAATTTCAAATATCTTTGGTTTGAAAGTTTATTGCTTCCGTTTTAGAAAAAAAAGATTATAAAATTCTCGGTGTTTCTGTTGAAAAACGTGAAGATTATATTTTGATGTTAGTGTGAATTGAAATTTATTTTATGCCTGAAAGTAATGTGAGTTTAAAAAATCGTACAAGGTTCTTCCATTTACCTCTATCAAGATGACATTCAGATATTTAAGTGATTTAGGATGAGGAAAAAAGGGATAGCGAAGGGTCAGATATAGCAAGGGTACGCTTACCAAGTCACACTTCGCCAATAAATAAAAAAAAAACAGGAAACTGAATTTACGTAAAATATCTTCAAGTATGATGAAAACGCATTTTCTATATGTGTTAATGTTCAAAGTACCTAACTATTAGATTGATATGTTAAATAGTTATTAATGATTTAATCATTATTATAGACTATTTTGTGTTAAATTTTCAGTTGTTCTTCAGCTTTTCCCAAGTTTAAACTCTTACTTATTGAAGAATTAAATAAAATAAGTAAAAAAGTTACGTGTTGTGTCATCCTATTTTGAAATATTCGTGTCTAACTCCACGTCATTTTGTATTTAAATTCACCTTGATTCATTTCGTCTATGGACTCTTTTACTTTCAATTTAACGTCAATGTCTCATGTTGTCTATGATTTTACTAGCAGTTCACAATAATGAACTAATTCCAAACTATTGTTATTAATTCCTTTCTAAAACTGGTTCATTGCATTTCTAAAAGTCTTGCTGCCAGCATCAAAAATCGTTTTACGTTATTGCTGGTTTGTCTGAAATTTTCTATGCATTCAAAATGAACATAAGTGTTTAATTCCGAGTCTAACCACGATTTCTTACTGTTGTAACAAAAGTGTTTGTTTTGTTTTGGGAAGAAAATAAGTCAAGTTCACCAAGAAGCTCGCCTTACGAACGACTCAGGGCTTCAAAGATGAGCAAGGAACCACGCATAGACATTTCATCGACTTACATTTTTTTATACAGTTAATTGGATGTTTTGAAGATGCATAAGCTAATAATGAAAATTACATTGCGAAATAAAAAAAATAATATTGCGCCAAACGCAATGTGCTTTTTAAAATGTAACTAGTTGTTTTTAAAATTTAGTATGACGATGCGATTCAAATATTCAATAACTTTTTGCTATCCGCGATTTCCGGCCTTTTAAAGTGAAAATGAAATAATCACTTTTCTTTTATTAGAGTTTTGGATATGAACCAACTAACGACCTTTATTAATCTTTATTATTGAATACTTTGAATATTATAAAAAATTGCCACAAGTTTTTTTTACTACCGAACAATTATGACCACTTTCGTATAATGCTTAAAATAAAAAATCGTAAATACTTCGCTAGCGCTCTCCATTTTGCCACATGAATAAGATACGTCGCTTAACATATCATAAGAAACGCCCGCCGGCTTACACTAAAGATACGGCATCTCAGATACAGGATGCTGGGGATATCCGTGAATAGAAATGAGTGTTTGTCAGGATTTCCAGAACCTATCTTTGAATATTTTATTACGTTAAGGTAATAAATGGCAAACGAATATTGGTATACTATTTGAATGTTCCGAGATATTTTCAACATTTTGAGATAGAGAATAATATCTGGTTGAACATAAGTAAATAAGATCTTAATGAAGGTAGCAAAAATTTTGAAGAGAATTAATTTATTTGTACAAGAGATAGTCAGTTAAATATTTATAAATGTACGAAAGAGGAAACCCAGATTTAGCATTTTTAATGAATAAACGACAAATTTTCAAGAAAATAAAATTATCATTTTCCATTTACATAAATATAATTTAAGCTTTATACGACCATAACGTCATTCCGAGCAGGAATGTTCTGGTCCAAGGCTTTAACCAAAGAATGAAGTCACAAGTCACAAGTTGGGCCAATA
The DNA here is from genome assembly GCA_929108145.2 of Limnephilus rhombicus. Lineage (NCBI taxonomy): Eukaryota > Metazoa > Arthropoda > Insecta > Trichoptera > Limnephilidae > Limnephilus > Limnephilus rhombicus. The sequence continues at coordinate 22,585,240 of OV815295.1, read as the reverse complement.
AAGTATTTAAGAGGAAGCCATAAGCGAAAAATGAATTTATTTATACTGGGCCTTAAGATATTTTAAGTCCAATATAAGTAATAGACATATAAATCGTTTACTGCAGTCAGAGGTGACGGTTTCAATCACAAAGATGATTTTTATGTTTTGTGAATAGTTTAATAAGAAAGAAAAAAGTGAATCAATATAAACTGTCACAGATAATTTATCTCTATCTCTATCTCTATCTCTATCTCTATCTCTATCTCTATCTCTATCTCTATCTCTATCTCTATCTCTATCTCTATCTCTATCTCTATCTCTATCTCTATCTCTATCTCTATCTCTATCTCTATCTCTATCTCTATCTCTATCTCTATCTCTATCTCTATCTCTATCTCTATCTCTATCTCTATCTCTATCTCTATCTCTATCTCTATCTCTATCTCTATCTCTATCTCTATCTCTATCTCTATCTCTATCTCTATCTCTATCTCTATCTCTATCTCTATCTCTATCTCTATCTCTATCTCTATATCTATCTCTATCTCTATCTCTATCTCTATCTCTATCTCTATCTCTATCTCTATCTCTATCTCTATCTCTATCTCTATCTCTATCTCTATCTCTATCTCTATCTCTATCTCTATCTCTATCTCTATCTCTATCTCTATCTCTATCTCTATCTCTATCTCTATCTCTATCTCTATCTCTATCTCTATCTCTATCTCTATCTCTATCTCTATCTCTATCTCTATCTCTATCTCTATCTCTATCTCTATCTCTATCTCTATCTCTATCTCTATCTCTATCTCTATCTCTATCTCTATCTCTATCTCTATCTCTATCTCTATCTCTATCTCTATCTCTATCTCTATCTCTATCTCTATCTCTATCTCTATCTCTATCTCTATCTCTATCTCTATCTCTATCTCTATCTCTATCTCTATCTCTATCTCTATCTCTATCTCTATCTCTATCTCTATCTCTATCTCTATCTCTATCTCTATCTCTATCTCTATCTCTATCTCTATCTCTATCTCTATCTCTATCTCTATCTCTATCTCTATCTCTATCTCTATCTCTATCTCTATCTCTATCTCTATCTCTATCTCTATCTCTATCTCTATCTCTATCTCTATCTCTATCTCTATCTCTATCTCTATCTCTATCTCTATCTCTATCTCTATCTCTATCTCTATCTCTATCTCTATCTCTATCTCTATCTCTATCTCTATCTCTATCTCTATCTCTATCTCTATCTCTATCTCTATCTCTATCTCTATCTCTATCTCTATCTCTATCTCTATCTCTATCTCTATCTCTATCTCTATCTCCACATATTATAAATTAAGTCATCCGCGTCGTCTGTCTGTCTGTTCGCAATAAACTCTAAAACTACTGAACGGATTTTCATGCAGTTTTCACCAGATAGAGTGGTTCGAAAGGAAGGTTTAGGTATATAATTTGTCAAGGATTTGTGTAAATTTGTTGAATTATAACGATAATAAGGAACTCCAGTGAAAAATATTATGGCTTTAAAAAAATATGTTCATGTAGACCAATAAACGCTGATTCTGAATATATAAGTTTTGTTTCATAATATTCAACGTAGAGTTCTTAAAAAATTATTAAAAAGTGCAATTTTAAAACTCTCGCCAAAACACACTGTAAAGTTGGTATTACTGAATGGTTAGTGCTGACGTCACGCGTCACCAGTCATTGTATTGAAATCTTTGATTATGTAGGTATGACATAAGCCATCAGTATTAACAATATTTCATGTTATTCGTTATTTCATACTGTTTATAGAGATTTAATTGTTGTGTTTATTGAAATAATATTTAAGCCTATAATTCAGTATCAAAAAATAGAGGTATCTATGAGTTTATTTCTATTATTTAAAATATTGAAAAACTACTGCACAAAAAAATAGTAATGCTTCTTTTAGGGAGAATGCTTCGAATAACGGTATTCAAAATGGCGGCACTTGATCAGCTGATTGCTCAATCCAATAGTAATTTTTCAGGAGTGATGACGTCACACGATTCACCGTACATACGGTGGTCTTAGGGGGATCGTAAAAAATTAAAACTTTGACAATTATTTTAACTATTAACACTAACTCTAAAAATAAAAATAAAAATGCAGTTATTTAAGATAGAAGGTCATTATTCATTAAAAAAATTTAAAAAATTGGACTGGAGTTCTCTATTGTTAGAAGTGTCGGAAAAAGTCAAGCCGCCTGGTAGCTTTGATCGAAAACACTCCATAATCCCTTTGAGATATAACAAAACAATGCATGGTGGGATATTTCTCTTTTATAGATCTTCAAAAAAGTCCACGATGGCATATTTCCATCTTTTACGGATAGCTTACTATACCCATCTCTATCTTCTCTATCTCCACATATTATAAATTATCCCTTCATATTATAAATAGTCTTCCACGTCGTCTGTCTGTCTGACTCTTCGCGATAAATCAAAGATAAAAGTTGGATAACCATCCAGTAGATGGCGTTGTGTTTAGTTAGCCATAGCAACGCGTGTCCGGGTCAGCTAGTAAAATAATATTTTTAAAAAGAGGGCTGCGTTCTCCGTTCTATTTTTCGGGTCGGTTGGACCAGACTTAATCTTCGCCTTAAGTATTTTTTTATTGAGATGTGAAGTATTTACATACATACAAAAAAATAAGTATCTACATAGGTTCAAAGCTACCTGACATCAGGTATGCTTGATACCGTGGTTGATATTACAATTTGGAGGCGGTACCGCCGCCCCAGGAAACGGTTTTGGAAAATCAACACCCCTGCACATAGGTCAACCCAAGTGGTTCGCTACGTTTGGCGACTTAGCAGGGGTGCCCGATTCATGTGGTGAGGTTTGTCTAGGTCTTGGTGTTTAATGGCGAGGTTTGTCTATGTCTTAGCGGTATTATTTACCCACCTACTACATGGCGGGCCAGATCGAGAGAAATTGGTTGAGGGAGACTTAACATTGACCTCTCCAGCCGGTCTCTCTCAACATATCACCTTACACTGCGGTTGACTTACACTGACCCCCAGATTCCTACCCACCCCCACACCATTTTTCTTCCCAGAACATTCCTCTCCTTCCTTTTCCTGAAAAGACCCTCCTCACAGAATATCCAGACATATGCCCTGTCGTCACGTGACAAGAAGTGACAAATTTATTTTATTTTATTTTATTTATTATGGAAAATCAACAGATATTTCACACTTATAATAATAACATTAATAATATACATAATATCCAATGACAGATTTTCACATAATTAAAATTATAATTAAAAAGTAAAACAAAAAAAGTAAGGGTCCTGTACCCGTAAGAACTTAACAAAAATATAAAAATTATGAAAATTATTCAAAAAAAAGATATAAAAACACAATATAAACTATAATAATAATATAACAAATAGGATTATCCATCGTGAAACCATCTTGAGGAATAACACATTTCCATTTAATCTGCAGGAATAAGTTCAAAAAAGTGTACTCCACATTAATTTTGTTAAATTAATTCGTATAGCCAAGCCAAGGCCTTTATCGTTCAATCGATAAATTTAAATCATAAATCTCACGTGAGGTAGAAGTTCAAAATTTAAATAAACCAGTTAGGTATTTCTATTCTTTGATATTTTTCTTGAAAAGAGATAAGTTCTAGTATTCAAATAATCTATCATCATAAATCACCCTTACAACAAGGGTGTGAAATCCGTCCGCCGAAATGCTAAGGGTCCGAACCCTTCAAAGAGAGCCTTAGGAAAAGCCCAGGTTTCAATCCCCAGCAGATGCCGTGAGAAGAGCCCAATCAGTTATTCTAAATAAGGGATGAAAGTAGACATTGGATTGACTCTTTTATAGGTATTGTATAAAGTACATATTACGTAAATGCTGCGATAAACTACTCAAAAAGGTTTTTCTTACATTTTTAAAGTAATAAACATTAAAATGTAATGTTATTATTGTATTGTTATTATTTGAAATCCCCCTTGTTATAAAGCCTTCCTGCTAGTGAATCTAGTCGTTTACGACTCTAATATAAGGGGTGGGCTTAACAAATTTAAAACATACCGTTTTAATGAACAACTGATCATTGACTTCCGAGACAGAGATAAAAATAACGGTCTATCATAAAACTCCCATAAATTGTTTTTACTTTCATACACTATTCATCATTAAATAATTTTTAATTAAATGAAGACAATATAAGCGAAACTCAATCGAAAATCTGGAAACAGAAATATCAGAAGAAGATATTGACACCTCTGGGACTCGAACCGAGGACCTCTTGCTTTCCGGGTAAACCCGCTAACCACTGCGCCAAGGAGTCGATATAAAATTCGGACATTCTTAACTGTATCATACTTCGACTAAGAACCACCCACTTTATTTTCATTTTCTTAACGCATTGGCTGCTGTATTTATGTATGATTGCAAGATTCAAACCCGAACTAAATGCTCTCTAGATAGTGTCTGGATAAATTTTTATCCATTTTATTTCATAGGCGACATCTTTTGATTTTTCTGCAAGTCTAGGATGATTGTCTTCATTTAAGTAAATATTACAATTTGAGGTTTTACTCATAAAGCTAAAAATAAGAATAAAAAAATAAATAAACAAATGTAAATAATTTTATATTTTTGAATGTAGCTATTACTTTGTAATTATCCATTATAGAAAAATGAAACAAAACAACTTTGTAAAAACCACTTATATAGTGTGCAAATCCGACCGGTTTCGGAACAAACGTTCCTTCGTCAGGGAAAGCTTATACTAATTTGACAGTTTCGAACAATGTTTTATTATGGTAGGGGGTGGAAATTTAAATTAAAATTTTGACAATATTTTTTATTAAAAAACATTGTCATATAGCCCAATCATGGATTTGTTCCCCTACCCACCCACTCTACACTAATACCTACCCACCCAATCTACATTATTAACTAACAACGGTTCCACCCCCTACCATAATAAAACATTGTTCGAAACTGTCAAATTAGTATAAGCTTTCCCTGACGAAGGAACGTTTGTTCCGAAACCGGTCGGATTTGCACACTATATAAGTGGTTTTAACAAAGTTGTATTGTTTCATTTTTCTGTAAATAATTTTATCCAAAGGTAAACCAGATATATATTACAATTATAAATATTTAACAACCTATCGAACTCAATTCAGTTAATTATTTAAAAACATATTTTTTCCAAACATTGCGTTTTTTAATACGTTTGTAAGGGAGAATTAAATAAGTACTCGTATAAACAGTGGGATATCAACCGTAATTGAAGCAACAGGGCTTGTCTATAAAGGACAGCATCATTGATGTTAAATAATAAATATTAAAGATTATTTTCAATTACAAGATTTCCCTCCCCACCGCACCGGTCTGACCATTGGCAAACAAATCCTGCAGGCTGGGAGGTAAAACAGTCTACGCTGTTGATAAAGGAGATAATCATCGGAAACATAGAAATTAATATTTTCTTAGTTTTCAAACCATCCAAGAATCAGTCTGAAGAACTATCGAGCAATGTTCAAATAATTAACAAATGAAACACTTCCTCCATATTTTTTCTGCGTGGTTTAATAATGTACAAACTCTCAAATGATTCTGAGATTTGACCTAGTCCGATTGATAATTTAACATCAGTTGAACTGAATCCAGGAATTCAGGTTGAACTACTGCTGTCTATCAGTTTGAGAGGCCTGTATTTGAATAGTTTGTTTGTCATAAATAAGACCCTTGTTGGCTTTAGTAGTCCAAAAGGTAAACAGCTAAATAGTAAAACAAAGTGATAAAGGGAAAATATTCAAGTTCTTGGTTATTTGTTTTGGGAACTTTGTAAGTGATCCAGTAACCTGTAATTTATACTTTGGCGATACTTTAGCATACTTGGTCTTCAGACTTTGAACATTAAAAAAATGAAGAAACAAATATTTAACCAACTGTATAAATACAACTTGAAAGCAGAATGCTCATTGATGTCATAAAATTCTTCTTCTGATGCCATACCGTTAGTTTATTCTTGCTTTTCTAAGTTCTTCAGGAAATACGCCAATTAGCATCTTATTAGTGGCATTAGTAAGGCTCTTAACTCGCAATACGAAGGCCGGAGGTCGAATCTCGGAGTGCGAAAATAAATTTAATTTCATTAATTTGTGTTATTCCACAATTAATTAATTTAAAGTAATACGTACATACTATATAATATGTTTGCGGCACGTTAAAGAGTGGAAGATAGTCTTAGCCAGACAGTAAGACCACCATTCAGAACTGAATCATTGCTTGAAATGGCTTTAGTCGTATTTGGTGACCAGATCTGAATAACCAGGTATTTTCACACTTTCCTCAATCCATCTCGTCCCCCCCCCCACTTCCTTTAGCCTCACAACATACCCCAATGTGGATGCCATAATCTCACTGGCTCCAGACGGGAGTTCCAGCTGGACTCTTGTGAAGTATTCTCATAAAAAAAAATGCTGATGCCTGTATTAATCCGCATTTTTATATCCCGCTAAAATTAAGCAGAATTTTCAGCATCGATTTCATGTCATGTTTCTTTAAAAAAATATTGTACGCTGTCATTTCTGGGATCGGCATTTCGGGGATCAAGGAATTCGGCAATGGAATTTAGCAATTAAAATACGTGATTTAATAGCTAAGGGAGAGTAGCCTAGCTGCAAACAGCAGGGAACCACGGATTTTTTTGTTTTTTTTTACAATAACTCCACCCAGGTGGGGCTGAAGAAAATCATTTCTCTCAGGACTTATGTCACCTTTGAGGATGCCGTGTGGAGGGTTTTTTAAAGGAAAGGAAGGAGAGGAAGTTCTAGGAAGGAAAAGAGTCTGAGGGGTGGGTAGGAATATGGGGGTCAGTGGGTCCAAGAGTGAATCCATCCTTCCCATGGCGGTCCAAGGCGACGAGTCGAGAGAGTCCCACTGGAGAGGCCAAATGGTCTGCCTCAACCAGTCTCTTCCGATACGGCCCGCCACGCAATAAGCGGGGAGACGCCAAGACCTAGACAAACCTTACCCCTTGCCAAAAAAAAACCTTATCCCTTACCTGCAATGATTCAAAATCGAACTACCAAATTAACAAACGGCAAGCGATACTTATGACTTATGACATTACTAACACAGTAAACCCATCCGCCAAGGTCATGACAAATTCCACCCCATGAACCCGGTTCCCCAGAGCTAAACCAATTAGTGTTGGTTATTCAAGGAATAGATCTCGGGTCGGCGGTACCTACCCATACCCGCCTCCAAATTGAGTGTAATGAAATATTTCTCCAGTCCGATGAGTTAAGCATAACATTTATTCTATCGGTACAAATAAATGTATTATTTTTTAATAAGATTATTCTTTTAAAACCATTATTAAAAGAGGCTGGAATTACCCAAACAACAATTTTTGGCGATAGTATTTCGATTGACATTAAAGGCAAATTAATAGTATCAGTTCATTCGGATTAAATCGTAAGCTAATTATGGTAATTTGTGTTAATTTTGTCAATTTGCGTAATTGCTCTTAATTAATTATGGTTTTAATATAAAATGAGTGCAATTTCATAATATCAATTCATTTCCAATCAGTTTCGACCACTATTTGCCATTCAAAACTGCTGAACATAATATTTGACATTTTCTTCCAGTTTTTCGGCGACATGGCGTTATTTTTTATGGATTTTTCTCATTTCCGCATGGGTTTTTGTTTTATTTCGCATTGAATTAGACGATAAGGGTAATTGATTGCAAAAATATATTTCACAAAAATCTCCTCGGAAAGAACCATCCGAAGTACTAAAAAACCCACACATCGATTGCAAAATATATCAATAATGTTGTTAAATACTCTGAAATGAATTATTTGCTGATGATGCCAAGCTATTCAGGGTGTTAAGGGACGTACTTGACTTACTTTAACCAGTGATTCCTGACATTATTTGGAGTAAAAAATGTAAATGAAATTTTGGTCTCCGGTGACTTTTTTTGACGACGACTTTTTCAAAATTTTTTTCTTCAAAATCAAACAAAAAAAAATTTCTTCCGCATGTCGTCACTAGTCACTCAGCCGGGTGTCCGACGAACCCCTTACCCCACCTCCAACTATTCGACAAGTACCATTTTTTTATGTTTATGTAGAAAAAAAAAAAAAAAACATCAAAAATGTCACCGGAGACCAAAATTTCATTTACATTTTTTACTCCAAATAATGTCAGGAATCACTGGTTAAAGTAAGTCAAATACGTCCCTTAACACCCTGTATATAAGCCAATAAAAAGTCTAAACGATTGCGTCAATTTGCAACACGATTTAAACAACACATTTACTATTTCTAAATGTCATCACATTACATTTTCAAGAAATAAAAATAAAACATTATTTAATTATTCGATAAATAACAACAACACTGCAAGAGTCTCAGATATTCGTGATCTTGGAATAACCCCTGATAGTAAACTACAATATAACCTTCATATACAACAAATCACAAGTAAAGCTGTTAAAATATTAGGTTTTATCATAAGAAACACTAAATTTTTTAATAGTATCAACGTCATTAAGCAACTCTACTTTGCCTACGTAAGAAGTCATTTGTAGTTTGCGTCAGTTGTTTGGTCTCCATTTTATAAAATCCATACAAACAAAATTGAAGCAATTCAAAACAAATTCCTCAAATATCTTTGTTACAAGTCATATGTAAGATTTAATAAGTATGCAGAGGCAGCTTCATACTTTAAAATTGATTCATTGAGTGTACGAAGGCATCATATGGATGCAATATTCCTGTATAAATTAGTTAACAATAATATTCAATGCCCAGAGTTGCTAAATAAAATTCAATTTAATGTACCAGCGCGTACAACACGCTCTTCTGTCCTATTCAGGGTTGATCAATGCAAGACAAACTGTAAGCAAAATTCTTGTCTGAACAGACTATGCAATAGTTACAATAGCATATTATCCAAGGTGGACATTTTCAATTCTGAACTTACCAAATATAAGGGTTACATAAAAGAGCATTTCTCTGATGTTTCATGAATATGTTACGTGTCTATGTTTCTATCGTTTATACTTTAATTCTGTTATGATTTTATTTATATGTACAACCTGGCTTCTTATGGTTACCAATGTATTGATATTTTTATGTAAATTTAAGTTTTGTATACTTAATATTTTGTTTTATAAAATTTTTCATCTCATTCTTCTTTATTATAAATTTTATTATTTAAAATTTGTTATTATGCTGTTTAATCATAGGTAAAGTCACTTGGAGGAAATCCATAATTGGTTTTATTTTTTCTACAGAAACATGTACAAACTGGAAAAATGTAAACTGTTGATTTCCCGAAAAAAAATAAAAAATAAATATGTATATATTATATCCCAAGTTTGTTTAAAGTAAAGTACCTGTACGGGAGATTTCAGAGCTTTGGCAAGATTTGGCGTCCAAGTTTCCACTATGGGAATAAAGCTGATAACTGTGATATTAATTATACCCTGTAACTTTAACATTTATTTCACCCACTTAACAAGCGGTGTTTATGTCATGAATAACATGACCACATAGTAGGTAAACACAAAACACATCCAGTGTCATTACATTACATCTTACCTAACTTACATTATATACCTAACATGGTACCCAATAATCCTACTATTACAAGTTGATTCGCAATATCTATTATTTTAATGAAAGTAGATAATGTAGAAATATTTTCTGTTTTGTAGAAATGTTTATATTCCAAGACACACACAATAAGGTTCAGGGCAATAATCGTATATAATATTATATGCTTTTTGATAGAGTGTACCGTCGATGTGTGAAGTTTTTTTTAACAAAATATATCATTTTTTTTTCGGCTTCAATAGTCCATAAGTATCATTTTTTGTTAATATTCACTCTTAATTAGATTATCAGTTGATTTTGAAAAAAAAGATGTTTTTTTTTCCTTTTTTTAAATTTATTTTTTATTTTAGTGATTATGTAAAATAATTGTACATACAATGTAATGGTGAAATTCAGTATAACATATTGTATTTCTTAGTCCTTCTCACTAGGCGGTCCTGTGCCGAGGCGGACTATAGTTATTTAAATATAGTTTATTTGTTTTCTATGTTATTTTTAGTGTCTTCATTAGGGTTTTTTCATTGACCTCTTTCAGTCATATTTTTTTTCTTGATTTGTATTCATTAGGGTTTTTTTATTTGTTTTATGTCTTGGGGAAGGATGTTATGGAGTTTTGTTGCAAATGTATAGTTTCTTTGTCCAAATGTGGTTTTATAACTTGGAATATTTTTTATATCATTTTTATTCGATCTAGTGTTATGCATACACGGTCTAGTTGAGGATTCATTATTTTTGAAGAGCTTCAATAATATATTTTTTGCATATATTTGCTGTACATTCGGCAAGTCAAAGTTATTGAAAAATTCATTTGAAGACGTTCTAATTGGTACTTTCAATGTGGTCTTTATGATTCCTTTTATTATTACTATTATCCTGACACTTGGACCCTTGAAAATTTTTGCCCCTGACAATTGATCACTCTGCCAGTTGATCCCCTGGACACTTGAACCTCAAAGTATTATTTCTGCCATAAGACCTTACTGATCAAGTAAATATGTAGGAAAGATACAAGGAGTATAACAAAAATCGATAAACTTCAGGTGTTGAAGAAATCAGCAACAAAAATATTTTTGTTGACAACAGTGAAATGAAAAAATACAACATAACTGTAATATTTGCATTACGGATTTCCACTCAAGTTGCCTGCAGATGTAAGTACGAGTATATGGACTTTTATATACGGCCGTATGGCGATCAAGTGTCGGAGGGATCAACTGGCAGAGGGATCTATAAGTGTCTGGGGGTCAACTGTCCGGGGTCAAGTGTCCGGGGAGTCATCTCCCTGGGGGAACAAATGTCGGGGGATCAATTGTCCAGGGATCAAAAATCGGGTCAAAAAGTTACACTACACATAGAACGACAAAGAACTACTACATTTTAAGTGAATTATGTGCTGGTTGTTATTAAAATATGCTTTACTATATTAATTTTCAAAAGTGCCAAATTTGAGATCTCTGACTTTACAAATTCGAAAAATGTCGCTTTCACAACCCGCAACTTTATACTAACGTCCCTAGGTCCTACGAAACATCTGAATACCTATATATCTTCTTCTTCTTGGTGTGCCCTATCAGGTCCCCCCGACGTTGGCGATCACTCTGAACATGTTAGAGGCTTTTGAAATGTGGCTTCACCGGAGAATGCTCAAGGTCCTATGGACCGACATGATCACCAACACAGAAATTCTCAGGCGGGCTAGAGCAGATAGAGGGATCACTTGCTCCAATTAATATTGAAAGGCAAGATAGATGGTCGCCGAGGGCTTGGTAGGAGACAAATGTCTTGTACGAGAGTGGACCGGCATTAGAAGTGTGGAGGAGCTATTCCGGGCAGCGCAAGACATAGAGACATTTTCCAGAGTGATCGCCAAAATACCAGTTTTATTTGTGAGGTTTATATGCAGGTACTACATCCTTACCCAAGTACTTCACCCGAATGAATAAAAGATCTCTTGCGTATTTTACATAATCCCATTTTACATTTGTATTTATACTTTGAAAGCAAATTCGCCGAATATGATCGAAGCTTTTGAAATATGACCGTACAGTAAATTGCTGAAATGCCGTACTATATTATTATAGTACGCAGACATAAACGAGCAGGTACTTAGTGAACTCAACAAAGAGAGGGCTCTCTTAGAACACGTGTTACTTAGCAACAGGTACCACACATAAAAGGTGGTTATGAAAGAAGTAGACAGGAGAAATGTAAGATGTGGTTGAGGAATATTTCGCAAGTTCAAGGAGTAGTGGAGCCGTTCCGTTTTGTTAGAGCACGAAGAATATAGAGTCTGTTAATTGAGAATAGAAAATTTAAAAAATGGAACTATGAATTTTTTAGGCTGGCAACATCAATTTAAATGTCAAATATTTATTTAAAGAGTAATGACACTGAAAATTCAGAACACTGTAAATGACTTTAAAAAAAATATTTCTTTGTTCTTAAAGGCCCGCAACCCGGATTTGATTTAAACACGGTAAGTTTTAAAGCTCTTAAAAATATATGTGTTATTCTTGAAGATAATATCTATACAAATTATATAAAATTCCCTCGATAGAAAAAAATCGCAAAGTATGCTCCAAAAATTATTATAAACACGTTTTTTTCAGTTATTTTACAAGTTATATGTATGAATAAATTAACAATGTTTTTTGAAATGCTGTTTAAGATAATGAACGAGAGATTTTTGCCCTACTTTAAACGAGTCGTGTTTTATTAAACATTTTCGCAATTTTCGCATCGATTTTGTCGCTGTAAATGTTTGCGCTCTCCTCTAACATTCGTCATTTCGTATTAACACAAAATTGCAAAGGTATAATATACCTAAGTACATGCAATTCAAATTTTAACATCAGTGAATATCAAAATTGCAATAAAAAAATATTTTTCCTACTTTTAAATGTTTTTGAATTTTTACAAAAAATTAAAGTTACACAGCTTTACGATACCACCATCTGTCATATTTTTAGTATTGCCATTTGAGCTACAGTGGCACCCTCCTATATTTTCTACTCTTATTTGACAGATTGTAACCAATAATTTTTTTTTATGTATAACTTTTAATGAATCCTCGAATTGTAATATTTAATTAAATTAAGGCGATATTAGCGAAACTCAATAAAAATTTTGGAGTTAGAAAAATCAGAAAAAGATATTGGCACCTCTCGGACTCGAACCCAGGTGACAGCTCTAACCATGGTGTACATAAAGATAGTATCCAGTAAAATTTAGAGTTATTTAGTTTATTCGAGTATTATGAGAGTAGAGATGTCAGGAGTTCCACTAAAGAACACCAAGGAGTTTGTGTACCTCGGGAGCAAAATAACATGGGACGGTCGGTCTAAGAGCGAGGTCGACAGCCGTATACACCAGGCTAGGCTTGCATTCAATAAAAGGTCGAAAATAATAGAATCGAATAATATAGACCTGAAACTGAGAATACTCCTCATCAAGACCTATGTATGGAGTATCTTGATGTACGGCTGCGAAACATGGTGCTTATCCGAAAGAGATAAACGGAGACTAGAGGCTTTTGAGATGTGGTCCTATAGAAGACTACTAGGAATTTCCTGGAGAGACCACATCACAAATGAGGAGGTTCTCCAAAAAATCGAAGGAGGAAGGCACCTGCTCAGGACCTTGTCCGAAAGGCGCGCAAGATGGATCGGCCATGCAATAAGACAAGAAGGCCTCTTGCATGCCATAATGGAGGGTATGACCGAGGGGACAAACGCTAGGGGACGCCCACGCCGAGAGTACCTGGAGGACCTGCTGGTGGACGTGCGCTGCTTATCATATGCAGAATTCAAAAGAGCCGCACAAGACAGGGAAGAGTGGAAAAAACGAATAGATGAAATTGCTGCAAACCAATCCCAGGATTGAAACCAGAGAGAGAGAGTTTATTCTAACCTTAGCTGGTTAGAGTTACCTTAGCTCCGTGGTTAGAGCTGTCGCCCGTGAGGTGAAAGATCCTGGGTTCGAGTCCCAGAGGTGCCAATTTTATAATTTTTCTGTCTCCAGATTTTCGATTGAGTTTCGCTAAAAATTTCTTCATTTAATTAATTTAAATCTATTTAATAATTATCTAGCAAACTCTCTTTTTATTCCGAAAAGTAAAATGGAGTTAAAGTATTCATTTAAAAATAATATAAGGTATATTTGCGGCAAATTCCAGAGAAGAAGATTCTACCAACATCACCCTGATGTAAGACCATTCGAAACCTTGCTTTTAATGGTTTTAGTCCTGTTTGGTGACTAGATCTGAATAGCCTGGAACTTCCTCACCTTCCTCTTCCCCATCTCTTTCCTCTCTCCGTTACTTTTAGCCTCACAATACAACCATATTTGGAATGCCATAGTCTCACTGGCTGCATGAGGTTGGGAGCAGTTGAGACTCTTTTGCGGTATTCACATACTAAAAAACAACACAAACAATCTTCAATTTTATTAACACAAACCAATGGCACCATAGAACAAGCAGACGGACTGTTTTGACTACGAAGATATTTTTTTTAATATTTAGAATTTTAGTGTTATCGTTAATGTTACGACAATCTTTGAAATTCGTCACCTGCAAAGTGCAAAGCATCGCAGAAAAATATTTTGGAATTGCTTCAATGTTTTAATAGCTTTCAAATAACCACCACATTTCATGAACTAAATGGGGCGTCCCTGTTCGTAATACATAATTTCTTGAAAATATGCTGAAAAGGTTTTTAAATTGTGAAATTCCCACACTAGAACCGACCCAAGTACCCTTTTCCTTAATGATGATTAGGCACCATCATCCATGAAAGAAAAATTCTACACTCTTTATTTTAATAATGTAATTTTCTGAATAGTTTCATTGGGAGAAAGAAACTTAATTTAGTGTGGGGGTTAGAGGAGAACTTTTAATGGCAATGTTCTTAATGGCTGCTGAGTTTCGACAAATTGCCACTCTTTTAACCTTTATTTTTAGTGTGCTCACCCACCCCTGAAAATACTATTATCTCCATTTTATGTTTCGGAATAACAAGAGAGTTTGCTAAATAAATATTAAATAGATTTACGTGTAAAGGTATAGCAATAAATGCAAACACAGTACTGACATAGTACATTTGTATAGTTTTTGATATCGGCTACACCAAAACTACACTAAACCCCAAAAATCGCGTTAATTTATATAATTATTATATTGAAATACCAGCAAGATTATTAACGCCTGCAACACGGTAGCACTTCTAAATTCATAAAAAAAAATTCACCACAATCTACACACAATTCTAAGTATTTGTTGAAAAATTTTATTCTGAGAGACTTGATTCAAGATACAAAATTGTTCTTTCCCAGCATAATTAATTGATGAAAATGTATCACCCGATGGAACAATAAACTGCCTGCCCATATTTTGTAGAAAAAAGAAGATATATTGCCTATACTACTGACTACTGCAGAAAGACATTTTCTTCAGGTGAGTGGACGTTTCATCATACGTTTGGCGTTATACTTATAGACATTATATGCTTAGGCAATATTCTTCACCAAAATTTTTGATTTTTCGAAGAAATCTTCTTCGGAAAGGTTTTCACTTTGTGATGGCATTATTTATTTTAATGAAAAGACAAATAACTTTATTACTTTACATCACTTTTATAAATGTGATGTAAACGAAGTTATTTGTCTTTTCATAAAAAAAAATAATAAGATTTTGAAGTGAAAACGCCACGTGCTAATTAATTGTTTATTATATTTCTTAGGGTGTAAAACCACGATTGGAAGGTGGTACCTAATAAATTAGTTTTTCGGTTGAGCTACGAAATATGGCACAGAAACCTTATATCGCTTAATTAAAGGAATTTTCTTGAAACTTTTGGAAAAGAAAGTCAATATCAATAACAATAGAATTTAGGAGCTACTTGTAACTTTATCTTAAATACTGTCATTATCCAGCAACACTAAGCGCGTTCTACTGCATATCCGAATGACGCGACGTAGCGGTCTCAAAATGAACCGCCATTTTATCTTAAGTGACTTTGTAACAGCGTCGTAGATACTAAAATCCGTGTTTCCAACCTTTCTTGTTTCATCGCTTTGTGACTTCGAGTCTTAAATAAAAGTAAAACTATATCAAAAAACTATAATAAAAGTTAAACTATATCAAACTATATAAAAAAGATCAAGATACAGAAAAACAGAAAACAATGGTCGCAACTGGTCGCAACTGGTCCAAATGGTCCAGTTGCGACCATTGTCTTTTTTCTGTGCCTTGTTCTCTTTTATATTTTCGTTTAGATTATTATTGTGATCTTCTTCTTTAATAATATATTACATTGACGGGAATAACCTTCAAAAGTTATAAAAGACAGTTTTTCTTATAAAAAATCTCTTTTTTTTTAAATACATAATATTATAACATCCGCATCTTTTTAGCAATCAGCAGTTTAACAGTAACTACTGCCATGCGAAAAAATTAATTTAAAATTTAGAAATACTTTTCTCGCGAAGCTTACCTACTATTTGGCAAATCTTTGATAGTTCTAGGAAGAAAATTTTGTAGTTTCCTAAAAAATCCCGTACATATAGAAAAATCTAAATTTAGGTGTTTAGCATTAAACATAATTTAACAAACAATTAATTAGCACGTGGCGTTCTCACTTCAAAAAATTTGGTCAAGAATTGCCTAAACGTATAATGTCTATAAGTATAACGCCTAACATATAATGTTTGTTAGCTTAAAATTTACATTTTTATATTTGAGAGGTAAAATAATAAGTTTTGCTGATTAAAAAAAAATATGCTTTTTGGATATAAAATATGAGATTTTCACGGCTCATAGTATTATTGTGAATAATAAATCGTCGCCTTAGTTCGTATTTGTCTAACAGACCATTAGAAAATTTTACAGGAGGAGAAGGTTTTCTTTCATTGTTTAAATGAAATAGTAATAATTTGTAATTTGATAATTTGTAGAGCGCCGTTTTTTTTGTGAAAAATCACCTCAGGGGCGCTATATAATTCATTATGAATTCTTAGGCTCGATCTAATTCTATTATTTACAAATAGATACAGAAACATACTCACCTGCAGGTCAATTCCGATACGACACTGCACGTGGAGGACATTATATTTACGAAAGATGGGTGTAAGATAAAGCTATTTCCGTAAGGGTAAAGGTCTCATTAGTCTATATAATTCTTAGTTAAGTGATTAAATATCATTTTTTATACTTTATTTTTAATTTTTAAGTGGAGATTGAACAAAAACCAAAATGGTCTATTGGACAAATAGGAACTGAGGCGACGAAATGTAGTTTATTGTTAATTGTATGTCATTGTACTTATTTATCATTGTGGTTTATTGTTAATTGTATGTAAGTTATTATATTAAGTATTTTAATAACTTACATATTAATAGAGATGACTTGACGGGGTAAAGTTTAATAGTTTTTGGAATCCGATGTTAGACGCTAGAATGAAACTAAATTAAAATTGTTAATATAATAATTGTTAATGTAACAATATAATAATTAGTATAAGCAATAGAATAACACTAAAAGAAAACCACATTAAGAGTATTAAAAATTTGAACACCATATTACTTCTTCATTACTTTACCATAATCTACACATCTGCCCTGATATCAATACTGGCGCTCTCCGAAACTACACAAGTAGAAAGTACAACACGACGAAACAACCCAATAGATAATAACGATAATATTAATTTTATTATTACGAACAATTTTAAATAAATGTGTTGACATAATATTATGCGAGTTGCGGTATATTTCATGGGGGAGCTAAACACTTGTTAAATATTAATTATTTACACAACAATGTATAAAACCACTGAAAGAATTAATGCTGAAGGAGCTGCAACCGCTCTCAAAAAGAAGAAGATTGAGTGAAATGTAATTACGGATGTTAGAGGAGCGCGCTAATATTTAAAGCGATAAAATCGATGCGAAAATTGTGAAAATATTTAATAAAATACGACTCGTTTAACATAGAGCAAAAATCTCTTAGGCGCTGTCTGAAACAGCATTTGTTGAAACACTGTGATTTTTTTCGTACACATAACTTGTAAAATAACAGAAACAGACTTGAAAATAAAAAATTTCGGATCATACTTTGCGATTTTTTTCTATAGAGGGAATTTCATATAATTTGCGTTTCGGCGTGGGGTATGTATAGATATTATTTTCAATAATAACATATATTTTTTTAAAAGCTTAAAAACTTCAAACGATTAAGGGAGATATGCAAGAAATCAGTAGAAATTCGGGTAGCGGCAGCTTAAAGCTTTAAGGGATCGGCTGCGTGGCATTTTTCATATAAAACTTAATTTTTGATTTGAGGCCAAAATATTAAACCAAACTGAATACCTACAATATTTTTTTCAAAAGGTAATGAAAATATCTAGTAAGGATATATAATATGCTATTTTATTTATTTTTGATTTCTGCTATTCAAGTTTTCATGATTTTACAGGCAACTTTGACATTTTTTGTGAGTTACTTAAAATTATTTAAAAAAAAAATCGTACCCTTCCTACTGAGTCAAAATATAATGAAAAAAATCTTAAATAAACATTTCTTTTGGCAGGAATTTTAATTGGCATACGGTGTAATCTGGTCGTTTGTTATTTGCAATTACGCCCATCAAAATGCTTTTTATCATTATTTTTTTTTGTTTTATATTTCATCATATTTCTATAGTACTCGTTAATACAGCAAAATAATTTTCTTTAATAATAAATTTTATTCCTTAAAATTATTCCTTAAAATAATACATGCCAGGATACGCAATAAGTGCGAGCAGGACTTGGATGACACTCAGTTTGGCTTCAGAAATGCGTTCGGGACGCGTGAAGCATTATTGTCTATCGACGTACTATTGCAAAAGTGTCGTGACCAAAGAAAGGAAGTCTTTGCCTGTTTTATTGACTACGAAAAGGCATTTGACAGGCTGACCTAATGAAAATGCTTGCGGATTGTAACGTTGATACCAAAGACCAGAATTTCATTAAAAACCTGTATTGGTTCCAAACAGCAGAAATAAGACATGGGAATGAAAGATCTAATGCAATTGCCATTCAGCGTGAAGTACGACAAGGCTGTATCCTGTCGCCACTTTTGTTTAATCTCTATTCCAACTATGTCTTTAAAAGAACCCTAAGTAATACTGATAAGGGTCTGAAGATCAACGGAGTTGTCATTAATAACATAAGATACGCAGATGATACTGTATTACTAGCTGAATGTATCGATGACCTCCAAGACCTATTAAATCTTGTTAATAATGCTGGTGAGCAACTGGGCCTAACAATCAACGTCAATAAAACTAAATGGATGACATTTGGACGACTAGATCACTCTGAATCAGTGATACTGTTAAATGGGTGCAATGTCGAAAAGGTGGAAAGATTTAGATACCTCGGCAGTATTCTCACGGAGACTATTGACCCAGATGTGGAGGTTAGATGCAGAATTGAAGCAGCAAGAACTGCGTTCATTAAAATGAAATCCCTCTTCTGCAATGACAATATCAGCTTAAAACTAAGGCAGAGAATGCTAAAATGTTATGTGTGGTCGGTCTTGCTCTATGGATGTGAAACGTGGACCTTGAAAGTAAATACCATGAACAGGTTAGATGCTTTTGAAATGTGGCTTCACCAGAGAATGCTCAAGGTCCCATGGACCGACATGATCACCAACACAGAAATTCTCAGGCGGGCTAGAGCAGATAGAGAACTGCTTGCATTAATAAAAATCAGGAAAATTTCATATCTGGGTCATATACTTCGAGGGGAGAAGTATCACTTGCTCCATTTGATATTGAAAGGCAAGATAGAGGGTCGCCGAGGGCCTGGTAGGAGACAAATGTCTTGGCTGCGTAATATACGAGAGTGGACCGGCATTAGAAGTGTGGAGGAGCTATTCCGGGCAGCGCAAGACAGAGAGACATTCTCAAGAGTGATCGCCAACGTCGGGGGGACCAGGCTCCCTAGCATGGTCGATCGATGTAGGTTTTATCGAAAATGTCGGTAACTTGCGATCGTTCCCGAGCACGACTACAGGCCGCTAACGAATAAACAACAGTTTACGTCAAATATATTAGGAACCTCTAGTCATTGTGAACCATTGTTTGTTGTTAGCGGTCTGCAGTCGTGCTCGGGAGCGATGGCAAGTTACCGACATTTTCGATAAAACCTATATCGATCGACCATGCTAGGACCCCTGGGGTCCTAGCATGGTCGATCGATATAGGTTTTATCGAAAATGTCGGTAACTTGTCATCGTTCCTTAGCACGATTGCAGGCCGCTAATGAACAAACAACAGTTCACAATGACTAAGGGTTTCTAATTTATTTGACGTGAACTGTTGTTTGTTCGTTAGCGGCCTGCAGTCGTGCTCAGAAGCGATGACAAGTTACCGACATTTTCTATAAAACCGATATCGATCAACCATGCTAGGGGCCCTGATACGGCACGCAAAGAAGAATTAACCCAAAATTTGCCTCCAAAACAATGAAAAATTTATTTCTTCATATACCTACATTTTATAATTTAAAACAAAAATTAATGAAGTGGCCCACATCCGTACTAGGTATTTGCCATACCTTTCGATAAAAAAATAATTTTTCAGTTTGGTTTTATGTATTATGGCCTAAAATCCAAAATTAAGTTTTGTACGAAATGGGCTGCGCAGGCCGTTCCCCTTAAGGGCCCGCAACCCGATTTCTTACATATCTCCCTTAAACGCGTTAAGTTTTAAAGCTCTTAAAAAATAAATGTTATTTTTGAAGATAATATCTAGACATTGCCCGCACCGAAACGCAAATTATATAATATTCCCTCGATAGAAAAAAATCGCAAACTAAGCCTGAAAAATTATTAGAAACACGTTTGTTTCAATTATTTTACAAGTTATATGTATGAAAAAATTCACAGTGTTTCTTTATATTCTGTTTAAGACAATGCCAGCGAGATTTTTGCTCTATTTTAAACGAGTGGTGTTTTAATAAACATTTTCGCAATTTTCGCATCGATTTTGTCGCTGTAAATGTTAGTGCTCTCCTCTAACATTCGTAATTTCGCATCTCTTCATCTTCTTCTTTTCGGGCTCGGTTGCGGAGCCTTAACCATTGAGATCTTATTATTTAACGTAATTTTTGTCAACCTCATACTTCATTCCAAGATTTACCAATACTATTCTCAACTAATTCTCGCGTGTTGTTTGGCTGCTATCTTGTATGATGCAGTGCATTGCGCGAAAGACATTGTAAAAAACCAATGCGTTTTGCGTAACGCCAAACTAAACTTGAAACTAGGTCGTGCATCTAACAATATCCATCTATTTTTAAGGCAAAAGTCACTTTTCCAAAACATGTTTTTGCCATATTTCAAAAACTCTGTAGAAGAATATTCTATTCTCACATTTTCTGAATACAGAACTTTTAAGCTAAAACTCGCAGTCTGAATCCTCCAATCGCGATAAAGTCAAGAAAAGGGCAAAAAGCCGCAATCTTTGTAAAGAAACCTAATGTTTTAAGCCATTATCAGCTCCAATAATATTATTCCGTATGGAAGCTAGTGGCTGGGAGGCTTTTACGGGTCACTCGAGGCTCGTTTTAACTCGTTTTCACTAGGAAAACATTATCTAGAATAAAAAAATGTTGCTAGCTGTAGATTTAGAAAGAAAAGCTGTCAAAGATAATAGACCTTGCTAAAACAAGCATTGCTAAACATTTATCTTACGCTCTTCCCAAATAAATTTATTGTTTTCGCAGACTTACATCCATGTTTAGAGGGGGTGTTGCAACTGGGTATCTTATTTTAAATATTCCACTTCTTGACTTCGATTACACAAGAAAAAATGTCATCTTGCCTGAAAGAAAAGGTATTTTGTTAAGTAATATAATAACATACATAATTTATTTATTTACACCCTTGGAGCATTTACAACAATCGTGAAACATAGTAATAATAGAAATAGAAACAATAAAGTACCAATAGTTATTTCTCTTCCTTTACACCAGCGTTTTTCAACCTTTTTCATGGCACGACCCCCAACAGGAGGGTGGGTAGAGAATTTCAGGTTGTGAATTTTTCAGGGCAATTTCACCTGTATAATCATGTTTTGGCATTCTATTTGATTCTGCCAGGAAATCCGTAATCCTGTGATTTCCGTTGCCCACAACATTCTATAAATTTTTTTATATTATTTTTAAAAATTCCTGACAATTTCCAATTTCTCTGACAGACCGCTAAATTTTCGGACATGTCGGGGAAATTGCTGTCAAACTAATTCGCCAAACGTCTCCAAGGAATAGTAGGTAGATGCCGACTCAAGATTGAGGCGAGCGAGGCCGCGCCGTGCCGACGAATGTGGTTGAGTTAAAGAGCGAGACACAATGAGCGTTCCGGGTTTTCGAAGGGTACAGGGGTACAGGGCGACGCGGGCTATGACGGATGTCGGACGGCGGGAATAACGTGACCCTGTCAATCGGCGATTCGGTGTCATATGCGCGCGTTTGTTTTGTGTTGAACTCACGTATTTGAATTTATTTAAGTGACTTGTAGTGATAATAAAAAATGGATAAATTTATAAAAAGATCAACACAACCGTCAACTTCTAGTTGTTGTGAGAGTACTCAAACGAAACCAAAGAAAAAACGCCTGTATGACGACAACTATTTAAAATTCGAATTTACTAATATTTTACTTTGGACCCCCTGCGACCCCCTTGTAGAGGCTTCGCGACCCCCCAGGGGGTCGCGACCCACAGGTTGAAAAACACTGCTTTACACTAATAGAAAGGAAGCAGAATTAAAAAGAAATCGCAACATAAACAATATTAGAAGAAAAATAATAAAAATTAGATCAGAATGTTTGAAATTTATGATATAAATTTAGGTAAGGAATAAATGAAAATATCTACGGAACTGAATTTATTTCCAAGCCTATGTAGTCTTTGGATTGGGGAGTTAATGAAATAGTTAGTTTTAGACGGATAGACAAAGAACAGCTCTGGAAGTCTCGTATCACAATTTGGTACTCGGATTATACCAATAATAATAATAATAAAATGATAATTAAAAAAATATATATACTATAAAAATATTACCATTTGTTATTTCGGCTACTGGCATTATTTATTTATTTATTTATTTAATACAAACGGCATAAGTATGCGATAAACATTAATTACATGTCACAAATTCATATTCAAAATATTAGTAATGGTAAAACAGTGTATGTATAACAGTTAATTGTGACGATACATTGGGAAGTGACACCAGAGATACATTTACATGCAAAAATCTATAATAGAAATAAAATTAATAGTGACTAAAAAAATATGATAGCATAGCCGTCTTGTACCTCTGTTCCGTGCAGTTAAATAGATCTATCACATCTGCATATCTATTAGTAACTTCATGCAACCTAGGTAAAAGTGAGTGTTTCGTATACTCAGTCCGATTATTGTTATATTTAAAAAGGATTTTAGAACGAGTGGTTCTCGTGGGAATATGAAATTCAATGAGCTTAGTTAGATCAGGACTGTCTATTCTACCATATTATACCTAGGTCTCTGATTCAAAATTTAGGCGTATTAGATTTGTCAAAGAATTTATATATAAAAATGCAAAAATCGGTAATTTTAAATACATGTAGGATTACAAAAGATTTTTTAAATATTTATATTGAGGGATCAGTAGGATTTATAGGTTCAATTAGGAATTCCACAGAGCCGAACCCTCTGATATGAAAATATCTGGAGTCGGTGAATTATTTTCCAATCTGGTCTCTGGTAGGTTGACATGTTGTTCTTGTATTGTTTTGTAATTATAATACATATAGTGCAATTGCATAACGTGGATTGATCAGATGATCATTTGGGAAGTGTGTGAAAGGGTTTAGTTTTTCCTGTGGGGAAAATTAAACCCGGACATTTAAATCTGGTGCGTAAAATTTATTATTTTTTTTTAATAATTAGTATAATCTACATAATTATTAAAAAATATATATTTATTATTTTTTTTTTAATAATTAGTATAATCTACCAATGCTATAATGCTTATGGCTGGGGTGTTTCAACACCTCTTCTTATTTGATCAAAATGTTCTGAAACGGGTCGAAAAATAACAATTAACTCTTCAAGGGCGTAATTACCGATGATTTTATATCGATTTCCCAAGCACGGTCGCAGTGCTGACAGCCAGACCGAAATTGACAAATAATAAATATAACGTTTGCAACATTGGCAGATCTGTCTATGGAGTTTCATTCCGAAATATCAAACGGATACGTAAAAATTAAAAACATTGATAAATTAACCATTTGTAATTGAAATTTTAATTTTAAGGGCAAGGCAGATCTGGCCTGATGATGTACACTGTAACGCTGTTCGAAACGTTGGCTAAAGAAAAGGGAGATAGCTCAATACGGCGTAACATTCCAAAAATACATAACATTCTAACCTCTTTCCTTTCTCCAAGATGGTATGGAATAAATTGAACATTGGATTGATTTCAATTTTAAAAGCTTTATTAGTTCAGCTCGACTTATTAACGTTGGTTATTTTACATAACGAACGACATTATTAAAAAAGTTGTTTATAAAGCTTATCTGACACTCAGGTGGCCGCGCTAAAATTTGTCATTTATCGGTTGGAATATTTCTTATCAATTGTTGACCATGCTTTAAATAACGGCAAATGGCTTTAGATGACGTATTTAGGCAATATCGTTTTGATACGGGTTTTTTTATCGGTTGTCCACGCTCCATTTTAAAATATGTTTTCCTACGAGTTCCAACGATGGCGAAGTTTGTAATGGAATTTCACTATGTTTTTGATGTATATTAAATGAGCTTATATCTCTTTTAGTTGTCGTGAAAACAAATACCTTTTAAAAATTAAATTAAATTATCTTCTAGTTATGTTTACTTAAAATATATATTGATACTGCTAAATAATACATTTTTAATACCAAACATGTCAACAAAAAAAATACCTGAACATTTTCACTCGAAATGTCCATAAACACATTTCACCAACAAAAATTATTCCGACAAATTGAATTCTTGAATTCTAACAATTTTTTAGGATATTATCCACCAAATCAATTAAAAAGGCTTGAGACAAACTAAAAAGAATAATTATGTTTCTTTCTAATTACGAATAATCCACTTATCTTCGCATTATAGAATTTTTTTTTTTTTTTTTAATAATGTACGGAAACCTTTCTACAGAGGCGACAAAACTATTAATCAACTCTTACATAGTCTTCCAAAATATCAAACTGACAAACTTCAATACGTGTTTAATACAGCGGCAAGGCTCATAACTGGGGTTTCTAAATATTCACATATTTCAGAACTTCTTCGTAACCTTCGCTGGCTCATTTGTACTGAAAGAATCTAGTACAAATTGTGCTGGATGATTTTTAAATCAATCAACGAAATGGCCCCACCTTACATCTCCGAATTATTCTTCCCTTAGATCAGCAACTTTGTCTGCTAAAAGCAGACTAATAGAACCTAAACAAAAGTCAAATACTAAGTTTGGAGATCGTGCTTTAGGATTATCTGGGCCTAAGGCTTGGAATAGACTCCCTCCGGAATTAAGATGCATAACAAGCCCAACATAGTTTTGGTCCAAACTAAAAACCTACCTTTTTGAGCTCCATACCCTTAATTTAAATATACCTATCTGAGAGTATCATACTTTTATTGCCTATGATATATCTTAATCACACTTTTCTAAGTCGAGTCCTTACACATCAATCTGTCTCTCGACGAATCACATTTAGGAAGATCAAATCCTTATAGGTACTACTGCACCACCCACCATTCAATGTTGCTTTTACTTTCCAAAATTCACTCATCAAAGAATACATAACATATTAATATTAAAATATTTTACAGGATTAAATAACATGTGTTTACAATTATGCCCTCTGCGTGCGAACTCTTATCTAAATTTCTTCTCTTATCTGTTTTCTTTAATTTTTAGGCAGCATCGCATTTATTGGTCAAAATATTGTTTATATATTTTCGTATCGGTGATCAATGAACCGGTGTATGCAATTTTAAGCCATAAGTTGTTTTTAATTGTTTGTCTAGCTTGTAGTTTTTTAGATTTTAGAAATGTTTTTATTATAAGTTTGTACAGCGCCCTTGAAGTGATTTTTCACAAAAACGGCGCTATATTAATCATCCAAGTATTATTATTATTATTATTAAGCCTCGGTCAGATCTGTCCTTTTGAGGCTCTAATGGAAGGGTGATGTTTGTGCCTATTAATGTCCTTTCAAGGCTTTAAGAGTTTTAACAGGAATAGTATCAAAACTTCAAAACGGTGCTGATAATAATTGATTTCAGCACCAATCAAATGTGACGGAGATTAAAACATTCCAATCCAAGAGATTTCAAAATGCCGCCTCTGACGCCCTCAAAAATTATCCATATTTATAACTTTTAATTAAAATAAATATCTACTATGAAAGCAATCTCGGTGCATTCCTATAAATTAACTAAATTAAGGTAGTGGTTAGTAATTAACTTATTTTGTTCCTTGGTGGATAGACAACAGCAAGTGACATCGGAGCGTAAGCGTGGGAGGATGATATTATGAAAAGTTTTCCACTTCGAAGTAGATCGTATGTGAAGTTTAAATACAATGAAAGTTTGTCGTGATGCAACTGAATTTGGGGAACTTAGTTGTCTCAAACAATAAGTTTCTTTGTTCATTTTAGTTCTGCAGATTGCCATAGGGCCCAGGGGGTCTAGCAAAGACGACCGATAAAACTCTATGTTCATCATTGAGATATATAAATAGAAAAGCAAAATTTATTACCGCTCATCGAAAAAAACGTAACAACTCTACAACCGCGACAACGTAGCTTTGAAATCACTAAACATTTTAAAGTAAACATATATTTGTCTCACTTGCACAAGTCACGAGAACATTACCGCCGCTAGGATAAGACAAAGACCGAAACACAAACCTGCAATTGCGGTTTGGTGTTGCCTACCATTTGAAATTTTACCCAAAATAAACAATGAAAAATTTTTTTTACGTTAGTTTGTAACAAAATAAACTAATTTAAATTATTTTTATTACATCACTAAAATAATGCATAACTAATGAAATAATTAAGTATTTATTTGTTCCAATATTTTGTATTGTACCAATAGCATATAATACTCAAACGGAAATTGTTTCAAAAGTGTTTTCAAAGTTCTTTTCTAAGCAATCGAATTATTTTCAGCCACTTCTCACGGTGTGCTGCATCTTTATGGTACCCTGCAAAATTATTAATATAAAATACGTAATAAATATAATTACTTACTAGATTATTCATTAATAAACTAAAATTAGTTTTAATGAAATGTGAAGATTAAAACATAATTTTTATTAAGTATTTATGGTTAACTCCATAGTAACTTATTCCATAAATTATGTATTCTCCCATTAATGTGGGAAAACCACAACTACTTTTTAGTGGCAACACTGAACCTATATTGGAGTATTTGACATTTTATTTCATTTCTGCCTTTTTAAATTAAATATGAATATGTAAACAATAAACTTATGTGTCGAAAGTAATTCCGCTTGCTTTATTATGTTTTTCTGACCGTGAATCGCATTTTTTCGCGACGCATTTAACCATTTTGGAGATAGTTTTGATCGCGTATCATCCGGCACATGTCGGTCGGCGTCACAATGAGCACTGAACAGACGTTAGCGGGGCATATGCTTTTGGACATATGTATAGTGGCAATGCTTTGGCGCGGTCATTAGTCATCTATAGTATATATATATATATATATATCAATGATGTTCATACAATATTATCATCAATGGTCAGTTGGTATTATTTGCAAGCATGGTCAACAACTGAGACATATTCCGACAGACGATTGAAAAATTTTATGGCGACTCCCATAGCATCAGATAAGCTTTTGTTACCTGTCAATTCATGACATGTTAATCCATCACACTTGATCGAATAAAAATGACATTAAAAATATTCCAAGTTGGAAAACCACATTCGGACAAAAAAACTAAACTTATTATGCAACGAAACTCCATAATATTTTTCCACAAGACATTTTTTTTTTACATTAACTTCACAGAGGAGGCCCTGAGGAAAATAATTTCCCTGAGGTCCTATGTGATCTGGGATGCTGTGTGGAGGGTCTTTTTGAGGAGAGGAAGGAATGAACGTTGGTCTTGAAGAGACCCACGTTGTAGGAAGGAGGAAACACAGTGGCTGGCAAATCATTCCACAGCCGAGCTGTTGAACACAAAAACGAGTCGAAGAAACGACTCGTTCTCATGTGACAAATGTCAATCGTGTACAAATGTTGGGCACGCGTTTGACGTGTTTCCCGACTATGCACCGGTGCCGAAGGGATCAATGACGCTAGTTCCTCGGAGCATCTTCCATTGTAATACTGGTAGAACAAGGATAGCATTCCCACCCGACACCTGTGCTCTAAAGTTTGCAATCCGTCTGTTAAGACATAAAGCTAATAAAAAAAATTTATGAGTACAAATCAAGAATAAAAATATGGCTGAAAGAGGTCAACGAAAACACTCTAATGAATACACTTAGAAGACAATAGACAGACATAGAAGACAAATAAACTATAATTAAACAATTTTAGTCCGCCTCGGCACAGGAACCCCTAGTGAGGAGGACTAAGAAATACAATATCTTTACCTAACATAACCATTATATTTTGTATACTTATAGAATTATTTTATATGCTCGCTTAGATAAAAAAACATTTTTTTTACTAATTTGTACCCGGGAAGCATACGGATGCAAGTCCAAAAAGGTAAATGTTCAGGAGAGCCAAAAAACTATTTTTTTCTGTAAATATAGTTTCAAAACTTCTTCGGATATCCGTGCTGATAGATAACAAAAAAGTAATTATTAAATCAACTAGTTTGTTTAAAAAATTAGAAAATAAAACAAAATATTTTATATGTAAGGCTTTTAAAACCATTGTTTAAAAAAAACGCTAAAAATGCTGAGTCTTTCTGTTTCAAAATGAAATATTTTTTTATGACATGTGGTGTATTACGAATCAATGTTTGAATTTTTTTTAAATGAGCTCCACACAGGAGGCCCTGAGGAAAATAATTTCCCTGGGGGCCTATGTCATCTTTGGTGATGCTGTGTGGAGGATTTTTTAGGGAAAGGAAGGAGAGGAGAGTTTTGAGAATGAAAAGGGGAGGGTAGAAATCTGGGGTTCAGTGTGTCCTGGTCATCCATCTCCAAGACCTAGACAAACCTCATCCCATGAACCCGGACATCCCCTTTACTTCCATAGAAAGCGTAGTAATGTTAGAAGCAGAAGAATGCAAATGGATTTGGGTCATAATACTCAAAATGCAACTAAATCATAAAAATGCAAGTCCATGTACATCTTTCTGCTTCTAAGATAGTTGTTTCATCGAAGGTAGTTGCATCCGTATTCTTTTTTTTGTATCCTTTTTTTCTTCGTGATAAGTCTTGTATCTTTCTGCCACTGATAAATATGATAATTTACTTCAAGTCTGCACCAAAAACTCGTTTCTTAAAATTTTGGACTTGCATCCGTATGCTTCCCGAGTACAGATATATTTTTTTTAAATAATGTCGGTCCGTATGCAAAATTATTGGCTTATTAATGAACGGAGTTGAAATAACAAAGCTCTTAGAAATGAAAGAAGTGGTATGCGCGGTGAGTTGATTCCGTTCGCGCCAATGACGCTACATTAGTTGGTGCTTGCAGAAACAAAAGTTTTTCACGTAACGTGTTGTGAATAAACACCTAATTAACTCCTTTTTAGTATCAATAAAGTCAAGGGGGTATTACCAGAGAAAATCAGAAATATATCATTTTTAAATCAAATTTAGACGTATTGACTCTTTTCCTCAAAAAATTATAAATGGATTTCGAAATATTGTTATTTTATCTAGCATTCGCATGTTTTAAATTTTGAGAAAAAAAATGGTTATTTTTAGTAAAATAAGGTTATACCATAGGTCGTTGGCAGATTTGTTAAATTTTCTAAAAATATTTTGTATTATACCACACCCATTTCAAATCATATAATTATGCAGTAAAATAAATCAATACATTATCTGGGTATCGCATGTTTTAGAATTTAAATTTTATTTTAAATAAAATCATTAAAAAATATATATGTACATGTGTTTCTTGACGAAAATTGGTCCGTTTGTGTATTTATTTGCGCACTTACAAACTAATTATATTTCAATTTTTTTTTTAACATTCTTATTTAACTTAGACACTTTTGAAAAATGATAAATACTTACGATAAAAAAATAATTACGAAAACTACATTATTTTAATAGTTTTATCATCACGCATTTCAGCATTTTTGGATGTAGGTATAAATTAAAGCAAATTAAGAATGAAATAAAATCGATATTGAGTTATAATTTTAAAAAGCTGGTACGGAGAATAATTAATCTTTTCCATTGTAACCGCCCTGCACGATCGTAAGAACAACTTTCGACGAAATGTGGATTTTCGTCCGCTGGCTGGCTAAACGCTCTTAATGTGAACTGCCAATGCATATTTAGGTTAATATTTTAATAGAACATTGCCAATGTATTAATATTTCTTAGTAATTGTTTGGCGTTTAACTTTTCGGCTTGTCAATTCATAGAAAACACTTTCAGTGTTGCCAGCGTACATCGATTTCCTATTTATTGCTTAATCAATGTCCGTTATCAACAGCGTGACCATGCATGGGAAATCGTTATAAAATCATTGGTAGTATGTACGCCTGTCGTAAATTCATCAATTATTGTAAATTCATCGATTTCACCTATTATATTTTCACAAGTCACATCAACCACTTATTTCATTCACTGTTGCAATTTCTCTGTAAGAGAAGCTCAACATTATCCACAATGTCCCTGTTGACAAATCCATTATTATTATTATTATTATTATTTCTATCATATTTAAACGATAAGCAAGTAGATACCCAATTTATAAGAAAAACCCTCTTTTTACAACTTTTAAGGATTATTCCCATCAATGTTTAATATATCATCGAAGAAGAAGATAACAATAATAATCTAAACGAGAATATTAAAGAGAACAAGACACAGAAAAACAGAATAAGATAATGGTCGCAACTGGGAATCGAACCCAGAACCTCTCGTCTAACCGGGACGTGCGCATTTACCGATTCCGCCATTGCCACCTACTATCAAACCGTCATATTAGTCAATCTCATATTTAATTTTTTTTTAAATATCATTGTTAGGTAGGTATCTACCACTACTCCACCGGTAATTTAAGAATTGGCGATGGAATTTTTATTTTTTTAAAACCTGTAAACCTTTCCAGACATTGCAAATTATTTAATAAAATAGACATTGGAGGGGATCCACCCTTTCCCAACGGCGTTATAAGGAAACATATGGTTTCCTTCTTCACCGTACACGTCAAGACTCTACTTTTTTTTTGAACGAAGCTACATTTATTTGAACGAATCTAGACCCTCCAATGTTCATGCATACGGGGTTAGTAAGCAGTATGCAAGTACTTACATTAACATTATACAAAAGATAAATAGAAGTAGCAGCCCTTGGAATAATTCTTCTGAAATAGGTAACATCAAAAAGAGATAATAGTGTTAGTAAAAGAAAAAGAAAAATAAAAATAACGGCTATGACCAGTCGAAGAAACCTTCTGTAAATAAATTAAGTATTGAGGAGAAAACAGTTATATGATTATGTTATAATGTTATGATGTAAGTAATTACTATAATAGCGGAAAGAAAATAAAATATATAAAAAGAAAAGCCAGAGAAAGTATTCCATAGACCACCGGGCAGTCCCAATGAGAATGCGTATAGCTATCGGCCCAACCACAGACGATGCTCGAAGTCCGCGTCCTTTAGCCGGTTCCCCGATTTTGCCTCGAAGAAATGTACTTGGGAGAGAAGGGGAAGTTTTTGAAGACCTTGAGGAAAAGATGAGCGTCGGGTTACCGGAGGGGGGACGGAAGGACATCGAGACCGCACGGTTACGCCTCAGGC
This sequence comes from Limnephilus rhombicus, assembly GCA_929108145.2. NCBI lineage: Eukaryota > Metazoa > Arthropoda > Insecta > Trichoptera > Limnephilidae > Limnephilus > Limnephilus rhombicus. Next base: position 22,553,539 of record OV815295.1, on the reverse strand, counting down.
CAACGCATGTAGATGGGGGAGGCGCGGGCGGATCGCGGGAATACCGCTCCGGTGTGTGTTCGCCTGGCAATGTGCATGGACAGGGTCTATCCCACCCCCTTTCTATGTACAGTTCAGTTGCGCCACGAAAGAATGGAAACCAAAACTAATAAAGAAAAATAGAAAATAATTAGAGCATTTATACTGAAACATAATTACAGAATCAGTACAGAGTGATAATATATCAAGCGATAGTGTCATCACTACCATCGCTCACCAAGATAGAACATGACCTGTCGAGGTAAAAACATAAATCATTGTTAGCAGAGACCAGAGAAGAACGTAATCAGTAATATATAGGTCACATAAGTTATATTATAGATAGTTCAAAGCATATTCACTAAATAAAGAGTAATAGAGGAGGACCGAAGAAGACGGGGGCAATACGTGTAGCACCTGAAACAAAGATGAATTTACTCTAGGTCGGCGACTAAGAACAGGCCATCTCTCTACTCAGGACTTGACAAACTTTTCCAAGCATTCGAAATTCTCTTTGTTCGATACAAGGTCAGCATTCCACGCTGGTCTTCTTATTCCGCGCAAGCCATCCAACATTTCCTCTCGTGCTTCCTTCATCAACTCGCAGTGCCACAGAATGTGCCTGGCGTCTTGGTTAGTATCACCACATGCGCAGTTTGGGTGAGGAGAGAGGGTCAAGCTATGAAGCCGACCCCTGTATTCCCCATGCCCAGAAAGCATCTGCGTCATGTAGTGATCTAGTTTAATGTATGCCCCTTCCATTCTGAATTTAACTGAAGGAAAGAAGGAGAAAGTCCATCTGCCCTTCGTCGACCTATCGCATCAGTCTATTTCTCTGTCCCCATTCAAGGATCACTTGTAAACCTTCTTCAGCTTTAGATTCCACTTCCCTTCTACTATCCCCAGAGACCAAAAACAATTTGTCATCTACGTAGTCGACCGATATACAACCTTCAGGCAAGAGCAACCTGGATGAGTCGTCGAACAAGATTTTCCACAGGTCGGGTCCGAGGACCGACCCCTGCGGACATCCCATGTCGACTGTTCGGGTGATTAAAACGTCCCCGTGCCCTATGATAACTGTCCTACCACTTAGGTAGTCACTAATAATCTGCTTTTCAGCTTGGTAAGTATCAAAATATAGACAAAATTAAACCACATATGCCTCTGAATGATTTAATAACAGCGTCGTGAGATATTTATTTTGCCTCTGAAACTTTCACGCGGTATAGCCAAGGACTACTGAATAAATCATTTATCAAAAACCACAACCAAAATGATACAATATTTGTTTTGGAATAAGTTATCATTGGTAAATATTATATATCCTTGGTAAAGCATTGGTAGCGGCGTAGGCGAAATTTAATTAAGGTTTCATAATCTTTGTGAATTATGGATATTGAAGACTTTTCACTATTTTAAAATATTGAAAGCGGGAATTCTTTTGTACTTCAATTGAATCAAGAGGATTTATGCTAAATATTATTGACAAAAAACATATTGCTTTTCTTCTATTCTACGACATATATATTTTCCTATATTAATTCATTAATCAGAAAAAGATTCAATTTGGGAGGCGTGTGTGGGTACCGGTTCGTGGGTACCATTTATTAAATATGAAACACCCATGCCATAGCTCACACCAAATGGTTTGCTGTGTTTGGTGACTTAGGTTAGGTGGTGTTTTGGTGACACCAAATGGTTTGCTGTTTTGGTGACTTATTAGTTGACTTAGGTGACTTAGTGCCCGGGTTAATGGGGTTAGGTTTTTCTTGGTTTTGGCGGCTGAAGCGTCTACCCACCTACCGTGTGGCTTGCCGGATCGTGGGAGTCTAGTTGAAGGAGACCTAACCTAGACCTCTCCAGCCGAACTCTCTCAATATATAGGCTTGCACCGCAGTGGGAGGGATGGATTCATACGTTTGTCACTCCTGGAAACATTAACCCCTCATGCTTTTTCCTTCCCAGAACTTCTTCTACTTCCATTCCTTAAAAGAACCTCCACACAGCATCTCCAAAAGCAACATAGTTATTTCTTCGGGGCCTTTTGTGTAGAGCTAATATTGTAAAAAAACGAGTGTGCTTTTAGACCACACGTCTGAAATAAAACTTCTGCTCCATCTATATTATAGGAAGAGAGAAATAAACTGTGCGCGCGCACTGCTCTCTTGTGCTCCTACAGTGTGATACAAACAATAGGCCTGTAATGTGTCTTTAGATATACGAAACGTAACTGGCTATGAGAGAAAGACAAAAAGAAAATGTTTGCTCGCACCTCTCTCTCGCCTCTACAGTAATAAACACGAAACGTAACTCTCTCGCTTTCTATCTTCACTAACTTATATCTCCCTCTCAACTACCGTTCGCCTCGCTTTTCGTAACGCTCTCGTCACGCATTCGCCAGCATACTCCCCAAGTCAAGTTAATGAAGTTTTACTTCAAAAAGTCGCATTTAGGAAGATTATGATTATGTTCTAAGATGCAACTTAACCATAACACGGGCATGTGCCTAGCATGGTGGTCGAAAAATCCTCAATTCATGTAACCAACAATTCAATGAACAAAGAAAACTTTAAAAAAAAATCATTTTAATTTTTCCGTTTTAGAGTCGCTAATATTTATTTATTTATTAATTTATTGTTTCTTTACACTGTAGGTAAAAATGTTTACAATACAATTTGTTACCTCACTAGAACAAGCCTGTGTTGAGGTTAACAATAATTATACAAGCGTTGATTATATAAATGTCTAGATATAGCGCTCGAGTGACGAAACGCCAAAAAAAATATCTGCCAAAAGTTGGCATATAAGCTCGGCCTGTCCGCTCAGTGTCGACACTATCGTTGTACAGTAAACACGTGTTGTGTGACATTTGAAAATTACGATTTGCGCTATATCAGTGTGCAGGAATTACATAGGACGATTGAAAACAACTAAAAATGTTACCTATCATCGGTTAATAACCTTTTAATAACCATTCAGTTAAAGAAACAATTCAGTTTTAATAGTATAATTTGGTCTTAGGACAACGCCGTTTGACCCCATGTTTTGACGCCATGTTTACAGGGTTGCCTGTTCTTCAAATTAAATTTTCCCGATAATTATTTCAAAGTAAAAACCGATCAGATTTACGGTCTTCTGCATCAAGTTAATTTGATAAGTTTGGCCGTGGAAAAATATTTGGCCTTAAGATATCACTATAAGACAAAATTGGATAATATTAACCGGGATGTAAAATCTATACGAAAACTGTTTAAAAAACAAATTAAAAGGGAAGGTCATTAAGAATAAATAATAACTATCGATAGCTTTAGTTTTAAAAAGTTGCATTGTCTTTTTTAGTGTGACAAGATAGTTTTACCATTTTTAGGGATTTACCTGGATGTGGGCCACCTTCTTTATTTGATGATGATAAAAAATTAAATTTAGACACAACGATACCTGCCGGCCAGTTGGCAGCGTCTATGAATGTATCTTTCTTATTTTCTGTATTTCTTATTTATTTTTTAAATGAAATGAAATGAACCTTTTGAAAATAAGAACATTGTACGAATATAACATATGTCTTTTAATCTACAAAATATAAAATGGACTTATACACACCAACACATTTATAAAACATCACAAGTACACGAACATTATACTAGACAACACAATAAATTGTACACAAATACTGTCAAGACTGAAAGTGGCAAGAGAAGTATTGGTCACGAGGGAGTTCATATAAATAATCTCCTTCCAGATAGCCTAAAAACGGAAAATAACATAAAAACCTTTAAAAAAAAAACTATTTAAACTCAAAATGTTGGAACAAAATTAAAAATATTACTTCTTACTACTGTACTATATATGCTCTGTATTTAAGCTAAGAAAGCGAAATATTATGTTTCTTTTAACTTAATAATAAAAAATAAAAAATAAAATTAAAAAAATAATCACACAAAAATAAATCTCTTTTAACAATGATTTTCTTTTCATTTATATCAATATATGTAGAAAACTATCTTACTTAAAAGAATTCAAAATGAAACGAATTATAGGTCCCGCTAAACCGAAACATATTTTTTACCCACTTTTATGGGAAATACTCGGAGCTGGTATCACTCATCACGCCTACAGTGACGTTGAGCGCTTAACGTTAACAATATAAGTTACCTATACTTGTGTGCGTGTCACGCACACAAGCTTTTCAAATCTGGCCTGTTCTTTTTCGGAGTTACAGCGCAACACTCTATCTAGACATTTATATAATCAAAGTATACAAGTTAACAAAATAACACAAAATTATACAGATTTATACAGATATTGTCTTCAATAATTAAACATTACAATTTTTGCTCGTTAAGTTAATAAAAAAACAGAAATATTAATGTCTATTTTACATTCGCTCAATACCTTGTTATGAGCATCTTAATAAATCAGCGCAATTACTACTTTTTTCTAAATTTTTGTTGCTGATATTCAAAAATTGCGTAGTATAGATTTATTGCCATAATGATAACGCAAACCACAAAGCAATTTGATCGGATTAATTATGATTTCAAAATTTTAATTTAAAACGAAACGGCAGAGAAATCGAAGCGAGGAAACCACGTAACGGTAACATACTTTTACTTTCTTGAAAATGGGATAAAATTTTTAACCAACTTGATAATTTCCCATAAATAACGAACCTTTATATCTCATCGAAGCAATCTTCTTCAGGCAAAAGTAGCAACCAGCGATCAAGAAATATAAATTGCGGTAAACGGATAAAAAAGAGCAGTGAAAAAACAAAACCGGATAAAATATTAATCTACTAGCTTGTTCCCGGCATGCGTTGCAATGCTATAATCGAAGAAATAAATTGTTTCTCCCTGCACGTCCTTTCCCGTGCGTCCCCGTTCCCCTCTCGCATCCCCTTCCTTTCCCGCGTTCCCCTCCGCCTTCCCCGCCCACCCATTTCCCTCTCCCGCTCCTGCGTCCCGCAATCCTCCCTCCCGCGTTCCATATATTCAGTACATTCAGTTTTCAAACTCGCGTGCCACCTATTACAATATTTTTATTCAAATTTTCATCGTTCGTATGTTAAAAATATTATTTTTTGTACATTATAAGAACAAACAATCAAATTCGGAACCTAACATAAGTACCTACCTATTTAAAATATCTATAATTTTAAAAAAATCCACAGACAATTCTATTGTTACAAAAAACAAACTACCTGCTTAATTCAATTTCGTCAGACGCGCGAACTGTCAAACGTGCGAAGTTAAAATAGTCGTCAAGTTTTCTAAAATTATCCAATTTTTTGCGCAATTTCCTTAATTTTTATTTCCATGAGAACCTTCTACAAAGTATTAAAAAACTTTAAAAAAAAAACATGAAATGAAATGCGTAAAGTCGTTCTGAAGTTATGGCGTGACCAAGGGAAACAGGGATTCATTTTCATATATAGATTATGTAACTTTTTTTTTTAACCTTTTTCGCTTTTCTTCAATGGACTGTTTTGTCTTGAAACCGTAATGACAAGTATCGATGATCTATTTCTTTTACATTTTGACATTTGAAATCGTAAATCACGCAACTCGGAAGAAATTATCAAGCGGCAGGAGGTGATGTCACAATTCACACGAAACCCTTTAAACGATTCTATTAACATAACTCACACAGCATCCGGTCCTACTGCCTACGGGAGAGTTTTCGGAAGAAAAAATAACTATTTGCGAAAAGGGTTTTTTCGCACCGTTTTTTTACTGGCTGAAAAATACGAATGTTGAAGGTTGAAGGGATGACTTGCAAAATTCTGATTAGGAAATTCTGAATTTTAAAAAATAATGACGAAGGATTTTTTTTTGTTCACAGACGGTTATTTCTAAATAGAACGCTTTCTTTTATGAGGATTTGCAGATATCAGAGGTATTTTTTTATTTATTTATTTATGTTTATTTAGGAAGCATACAGTTGTGTATAAAATAGTTGCACATAAAATAGTGAACACAGTTTAAGAGGGCATTACCAGAGAACACCAGAAATATGTCATTTTCAAATCAGATTTTAGACGTATTGACTCTTTTCCACAAAAAATTATAAATGGATTTCGAAAGATTGTTCTTTTATGTAGCATTCGCATGTAATAAATTTTGAGATTTTTTTTTTGATTTTTAGTATAATAAGGTTATTCCATAGGTCGTTGGCAGATTTGTTAAATTTTCAAAAAAAGATTTTATATTATACCACACCCATTTCAAATAATATAATCATGCAGTAAAATAAATCAATGCATTATCTAGCAAACGCATGTTTTAGAATTTTAATTTTAGTTTCGATAAAATCATTAAAAAATATGTACGTACATGTGTTTCTCGACGAAAATTGGTCCATTTGTGTATTTATTTGCGCACTTACAAACTAACATATTTCAGATTTTTTTAACATTCTTATTAAATTTAGACATTATTGAAAAATGATAAATACTTATAATCAAAAAATAATTACAAAAAGTACATTATTTTAATAGTTTTATCATCACGCCTTTCCGCATTTTTGGATGAAGGTATAAATTAAAGCTAATTTGGACTGAAATAAATTCGATATTGAGTTATAATTTAAAAAAGCTGGTACGGAGAATAATTAATCTTTATCATTGTAACCGCTCTGCACGATCGTTAGAACAACTTTCGACGAAATGTGGATTTTCGTCCGCTGGCTGGTTAAATGCTCTTAAACCAGTTAAGTTCCATTTATAATATTTAGTTGTTAATGGTTAATGATTATATGATTATGAATCAAATGGTAATTAAACAATTATAGTAGGTATATGGTTGAGCAATTTGTAAAAAAATATCAAAAAGGTGATAAATATCAATACAGAAATGATGGTTTCCAGTAGTTGTTTAAAATAATAGTACATAGCGTTAAGTAAAAGTTATTAAAAAGAAAATAATAAACAATAAATAATAGTTTTCATTTAAGTAAATTGTACGGTTAGTTTGATTTTAAATGATTTAAGGATACAATGGAAAATGTCAATATCTCTAAGGGCATTATAAGTTTTAGATTTAAAATATTGTATATGAAATAAGGTGTTCGATCTAGTATCTAAGTTTTACCTTCGTATCTAATGTTATTAATCACAACTCCGTTCATCTTCAGACCTTCTTGATATTACTTAGAGGTCTTTTAAAGATATAGTTGAGATATCCCTTCATGTGCTACGTCTTGGCCGACTTATTCCAACATTTCATTCCAAAACTTGCAAATTGAGGTCACAAATTAGTGACTTAGCAAATATGCCCGAGTTCATGGGGGTAAGGTTTGTCTAGGTTTGTTGACGGCGAATGCATTTGACCACCTACTGAGTGGCGGACCAGATCGGGAGGGACTGCATGAAGAAGATTTATCGTAGATCTTTCCAGCTGGACTATTTCGACCCATCATTGACCCCCAGATTCCTACCCTCCCTCATATATTTTTCCTTCTCAGAACTTCCTCTTCTTCTGTTCCCCAAAAAGACCCTCCACAAAGCACCCCAAAGATGACATAGGTCCCGAGAGATTTTTTTCCACATAAAAAAATACCTCAGGACCTGCTGTCAAAAATAAGGGCTCAGGACCGCATAAAAAGCAATGACTCACGACTATAAACTGTTTTTTTTTGTTCAATGAAAACCACACTTAAAAAAATACACACGAATCCCAACTATCCGAAGCCATTGGGACGATTGTATTCCGAATGGAGGTTATTTGAAGAGAGTGAAGAAGGGATGAAGAAGGGAGACAAGAACTTTGGAATGTACCTGGCTATTCAGATAACTAACTAACCATCACGCCGTTTCCCCGCAGGGGTAGGCAGAGAGGACGGACCGCCAAACAACTCGGTCTTGGCACACACTCTTTGCCTCACTCACATTCATACATCGTCTCATACATTCTCTTCTATTATTCTGACTTTTGACATGACCCGACTCAAGTATCTGATTTACTTGATCGTGCCATGTCTTTCTCGGGCGTCCCCGACTTCTTCTACCATTCACATTCCCCTAGATATCCACATTTCTCACACGATCATACAATGTTTTACCACACATACGTCTCAGGGATCTCATTTCAATCAATAAAATACGGATTAAACCAATTCAAGCAAGACCACGCCCTGCTCATACATACACGCCCTGCAAGGATTATTTATTTTTTATTATTAATTTATTTTTTTCTATGTATGTACTTGTTTCTTTACTGTGTAAATATATAAATATGTATAACTTATAGGACGTAGGGGATCTGTACTATCCTCCCCACATCCTGAAATAAAGAATTATTATTATAATAAGGAACTCCAGTGAAAAATATTATGGCTTTAAAAAATAGTGCTGACGTCACGCGTCACCAGTCATTGTATCACATTGTATTGAAATCAATTGAAATGTAGGTATGGCACAAGCCATCAGTATTAACAACATTTCATGTTATTCTTTATTTCATACTGTTTATAGAGATTTAGTTATTGTGTTTATTGAAACAATATTTAAGCCTAAATAATTCAGTATCAAAAATAGAGGTATCTCTATTAGTTTATCTATATTATTTTAAATATTGAAAAACTATTGCACAAAAAAAAGGCTTCTTCTAGGGAGAATACTTCGAAAAACGGTATTCAAAATGGCGGTAGTTGATCAGCTGATTGCCCGGTCCTATACAAATTTTTCAGTAGTGATGACGTCACACGATTTTCCATATTTCCGATGGTTTTCGGGGGTCTTGAAAAATTAAAACTTTGACAATTATTTTAACTATTAAAACAAACTCTAAAAATTAAAATAAAAATGCAGTTATTTAAGTTAGAAGGTAAAAAAAAAAAAAAAAATTGGACTGGAGTTCTCTATTATTATTAAAAAATGATAACTCTACTACTTAACGAATTTGTCGCAAATGCGCATTCATTCCGAAAACACGAATTTTCCTAAATCAACTCTTAAGGTATGTTCACATTGATCAAGTAGTAAGTCAAGTAGCAAGTATACTTGCTACTTGACTCGCCGAAAACCGTTCGCATTACTTTCAGATAGAATACATTGCGAACGATACAAGTAGCGAGAATACTCGCTACTTGACCAATACTGAGAAGAAATCTTTAAATACTTCTCGACGTTTTGTCCTATTATCTTTAAGCAAATTACTCAAAAATCAAATTTCAGAACTTGCCCGCAACATCGTAAGTACAAAAGGCACGGGTAATTTTTATTTTATCGTAATTTACAATAGATCCCGGATAATATTTAAACCATTTTTTCTGAGTTAGACAATCCTAAATATACACATCATTTTTCGTTCATTTAATGTATCTCAATTTTAAAATTAAATTGCGCTGTGTAAACAAGAGAAATATTATTATTACTAATACGCGCGTACACCTGTGAAAAATCACGGTACAGTATGAATTCTTGATACATAAGTTCAAATTTGGAAAATGACACTTACATTCAAAATAAAACCGAGTTCTTTATTCCAGTGTTAATCACTCACGGAGTGACAAACCCAAAGCCGAAATTAGTGTGTTTAAAAAAAAATCATTACTGTACTTGCATATTTTTTAAGAACTACGGTGAATGCCTCGAATGTGTTAAAACAGGTAGCAAATAAATAAAATTAAGAAACAAATAAGATTTGAAAACTCTCCAAAATAAGATGTCTAAAAAATGCTACACAGTTAATGCCCAAGGAATACAAAAAAAATAAGGATAATACTGTTGTTTTATAATATTAAATCATCCAGAATATTATTGGATTTTAAATAACCAATATATTACACCCACTATTCTTTTTATAGAACGTTGAAAATTGAGAACCGCAGACTGCAAATTCTCCCGGAGGCGTTTTCGAAGGCTTAATCTGATATCGATAATATTTATGCTCGATTTTAGCAACCTCGCTGCTAGTGCTTGAAATATAACAAAATTCAATTAATTTTCCCATCATATTTTTCGATAAATATCTCCCTAACCGTCGGACAAATTACTGCAGTGGTAAACAATATTAGATAATAGATAATATATTATTTAATTGCCACAAAGTATTATCGTGAATCACACTACTTATTTGAAGTAATTTCCGTCGATGCAATATAATATCGATGGAGGAATTAAATGCATGGCGCTCTTCCTGGATCAAGCTATCTATCGTTCGAAATCATCTCGCACAATATTCGCTTGATTAAACAAGAGCGCATTGGAATATTAATTTAAGTGGTTGGGCAATTATTTAGTAAACAGAAGCCAAGTAATGGGTATTAAAGATATTCTAAACGATCCAGCTAATATTAATTTTGGCGTACCTCAAGGAAGTATTCTAGGGCCACTTTTGTTTGATATTTTTAATAATAATCTACATAACAATTCCTAGCAAAGTATGTAATTCTAATTATGATTCCAACATTATATTATATTATCTTGGAATCGTAATCAAAGCTTTTTCCATCATGTAAAAAATAATTATAAACACACAGCTATCAGGAATAGTAATAATTTAAAATTTCTCAATAATAAATAGAGATATATAGAGGGTTTATTTTTGTATCGACTCTTATATATTTTTAGACATAACACAAGGATTTGCAATTAAATCATACAACCAAAAAGAACAAGTTCAATACATAAAACAGTTAATTCAGAATGGGGTCAAATATTATAACCCGCTGCCGAAAACCATAATAATTACAAATATTAATAAATTAAAAATAGATAATGTAATGTTCTTCAGAACCATTTACTAGGATTACCTTGATATATGTTCGGAAAATTATCAATAAAACTCGTGGTTTATCGAGATTACAAGTCTTGTTTATTTTTATGTTAACGTGTGGTTTACAATGAATATTCAACTGGACCGAAAGTCCGTTCCAATTGATCCTTTGCGTATTTCTGAAACAAATGAACTCGGCACTGAAGGTGCCCAGCTGTTGATCGGATATCATCGGCTATTTCTGTAACCGTTCAGCATTAGACACGGTATCAGTTTGAGACACCTCTAACTACCTATACTAACGACATATTTTGAAGGAAATTGATACTACATAAATATTTCTATACACTACAGATTATAAGAACTATATTGAGCCAGATAAAATTATATATTATGTTAGTTGAACTAGTCATTTGTAAACATAAATGTACCAATTAATAATGAAAATGAATATTTTATGAATTCGTGTAGCTTTCTGTTTTCAACTTTTATTATATTTAGTAGTACCATTTTCTTGTGAAATGTCAAATACAGTAATGGTATGCTTTATTTTATAAAAAAAAAGACAAATTGCTTTTTTCTTAACAGCACATGAAAGGAAACGTATCTTAAAACGCAGAGATCCAGTGAAAAGGTTCTATAATGAAGAATCACTGATAAGTTTGGACCGTTTCGATTTACTTCGCTGTTGGCTTTGCATTAAGATTTCCCCGAAAGATTAACATGAAAGCGATTCCGAGTCTTGGGTTGATTTCTATCCGGCTCAAAGAATCAACTCTGACAAACCCATATTTCCCGAATTTTATGAAATTTGAATATCATCGCTGTTCGGACTCAATCTCAATAATACAAAAATATGTTTTCTTATGAGATGCTACAAACCATCTACTTTACTTATAAATTATTTTTAAGAATATTTTTTTTTAAATGAAAATAACCTCTCTCTCTTTTCGATGGCGCTACAGCCCATATCAAGCCTTGGTTTTCGCAACATTCGCCTTCAACTCCTCCTGTCCTCAGAGGCTGTCTTCCAGTTTTGATACCTGGATAAGCTGTGCTGCACCCCTCTTACCTCGTCTTCCCACCTCAGTCTGGGTCTTCCCACTTTTCTCCTTCCACCTGGGTGTCAGGTCATAATTCTTTTTGGGTTGCGTATGTCCGGCATTCTCTGTACATGCCCAGCCCATCTCAACCTGAGGAGTCTCAGATGGGCTGGGATACTAGGGGCCTGATATGCATCATAAAGTTAAAAATTAAAATGAAAACAATCCTCATCCAAAATAAAATGCTTTACCCTTTACATTTAGAATACGGAATAAAAACGTTCTAATTTTCTAAGAAAATACGATATTGTAAACACGAGGTTGAGCCAGAACAGCGGTGGTATCTTATATCTTATAATATTATATAAAACAAAGTCGAATTAGTTACACCATTTATAACTCGACAACGGCTCGACCGATTTTTACGATCTTGATTTGTTGGATTTGTCTCCGCCCCGAATAGCAGAATAGCTATTAAAACATCAGAAAAATTCACAAAAAATCATTATGACGAAAAATCTTTTCCACGTACATTTTGTATGGAACGAATTGTCATCTTTTGAAAGAGCTACAGCAATATTGTGATAAATGTAATATTAAATATTGAGTGAATTCCAAAAATTTAAAAACGTCAAATGTCAATGCGCTGATTGTTTTGCTTTTGTTCCAAAAGTTCAACAGTCGAAAATGCGACAAACGGTAAACGTATGTCTGCACCCCTCCAAAGGCGTACTGTACAGGGCCCGCAGATACTTTAAAAGTACACAACTGCTAACCCTGTACAAATCGCAAGTGCGCCCCACGGTTGAATTTGGCAGCCACCTCTGGTCTGGAGCTCCAAAATACCTGAAAAATACCCTCGACTCTGTGCAGAAACGGGCGGTCCGTTTGATAGATTCTCCCATCTTAACAGACGGATTGCAATCTTTAGAGCACAGGCGTCGGGTGGGAATGCTATCCTTGTTCTACCGGTATTACAATGGAAGATGCTCCGAGGAACTAGCATCATTGATCCCTTCGGCACCGGTGCATAGTCGGGAAACACGCCAAACGCGTGCCCAACATTTGTACACAGTTGACAATAGTCACATGAGAACGGGTCGTTTCTTCGACTCGTTCTTATGTTCAACAGCTCGGCTGTGGAATGATTTGCCGGCCTCTGTGTTTCCTCCTTCCTACAACATGGGTCTCTTCAAGACCAATGTTCATTCCTTCCTCTCCTCAAAAAGACCCTCCACACAGCATCCCAGATGACATAGGCCCTGAGGGAAATTATTTTCCTCAGGGCCTCCTGTGTGGAGTTAATGTAAAAAAAAAAAAAAAAGGAAAAATACAATCTTACTAATATTATAAACGCGAAGTTTATTTAAAACTACTGAATGGATTTTAATGAAACTTTACAATAATATAGCTCACACCTCAGAATAACATATAGATATAAGCTCTGGCGTTATGAATTTTTTTTAATGAAAATGTGTGTATTTCATATAGTTAAGCGGCAGGGAGGAAAGGCATAGGGAAAGGGGTAAGGGAACGGGGGAGTTGGAGTTCTCGGAGAGGATATAGACGAGGGAGGGGGAAGCACGGAGAAGGTGGAAAGGAACGGGGACGCACGGGAAAGGACATGCAGGTACAATCAATGTATTTCTTTGAATAGCATTGCAACTGGGGACCAGCTAGTGTGATATAAATGTACACCATATTTTTTTAAATTAAAAAATGTATGCATTGACTTAATTCAAAGAAATAATTCTAAATTAAAAATTTTGTGGAATACATTTTGAAGGGTATATCCATCAATGTTATATACCATTGATTAAGAAGATGGTACTAATGAATCTAAATTAAAATTTGAAAAATAACAAGACGCAGAATAATAATAGGTAACGTTCGCATCTGAGGTCATTATTGTCGATCTCATATTTTAAATTCAAAAAATTAGATAGATAAATAGATAGATAGATAGAAACATGTATTTTTTTTGGTCGATTCAAGGAAGGTGAGTCTAAGTTCTGTTAATATGTTTATTTGTCCCAGTTTATTTTATTATATGATAATAAATCTTTTAATTCATATTTCTTAATAATACTGTCTATTTTATTTTAAAAATCCTTCTAATTTAATCGTATAGTTTGCATACCAAAGACCCTGAGAGAGGATTATTGTTTTACTAACTGCTAGCCTGGTTAATCAACCAGTGGCGCCCCTTTTAAAAAATAAAGCTGGCAGATGTTGATATTAATTTCCTATGACAATTTGACACCCGGCATGCCGCTTAAAGTCTCGAAAACCCTTCTGGACGGAAGGAGAAAGACTCCTTCGAACACCTCTCACCCCAGAAGATAGGTGGAAGCTTGAGTGGCAATCAGCCAACGTCAAAAACGCACATCTCGTGCTAGACCCCACTGAGAGACAGCCTGGGTTCTCATTGCCTCGCAAACTCTGGACTGCCATCAATAGGATAAGGTGCTCCCATAGCCATTGTGCTCACATGATGCATAGATGGGGCCTTAAAGAGTCGGCGACGTGTGAATGCGGTGCGGTGCAGACCACCGAACATGTGGTCAACGAATGCCCGCTCCATTCATTCCCCGGCGGGATTGATGAGGTCCACAGGGCAACGCCTGAGGCCCTAGACTGGCTCGCAGACCTAGATGTCCCCCTCTGACCCCCCACCATACGAAAAAAAAAATTCAAAATTAACAATATTATATTAATTTTCCCTCTATTTTTGATTACAAAGATCTGAAGAATTGGTTTGTAACTTAGATAGTGTCCAGGATAAACTTATCTGGTTTTATCTACATAAGACCCATTATAAGCTAGTCTAAATGAATATTTAATTATTATTGGAATAACTCTTGTTAACAAAATTCAGGAGGATGAAGGGGTGTTCAGACATGTAATATAACCGCTAGCAGATATCTGTTTCGTGCCGTTCACACAGCGCAGATCAAATATATTTTCTTCCTATGGTAGGAGAGGGGGTCAGATGAATTAGCGAGCGGCCACGGAGTGCGCATTTTTCGTACTGAATCTATCAACTTGACATCTGTCATCCACCGGTCTAGGCAGCTCCGTAATTAAAATGACCCCCTCTCCTGTTTTTGTCGGAGTGGGGGCGCTTAACTGTTGGCATATCACATATCACCTAAGGAGCGGTTACGGCGTAAGATGTGCATTGTCTATGGTTGATGTGCGCATAAAGCGCTCAGGTGTGAACGGTCTGAAGGGATTGTATGGAGAGCGATATGTGGCGTGCTATGATCTTTTATATTTATATGCTCAATGAGAACGAGCTCTGAGGTGTGATTTATGAAAGTATTGTATGATACGTGCATAATTTTTGTTCTTTTATTCCATAATTTTTTTGTAAAGTTGTTTTTTGTTCTACAATCCAAATTTAACGTAAGTCATTTCAATATATATATATTTTTTTTTTACATTAACTTCACACTGGAGGCCATGAGGAAAATAATTTCCCTCAGGACCTATGTCATCTTAGATGGTCTTGAAGAGATCTATGTTGTAGGAATGAGTAAACATAGAGACCGGCAAATCGTTCCACAGCCGAAACAAAAAATAGAACGCAAGAACGATACTATGACCCGTTCTCATGTGACAAATATCCATCGTGCACATATGTTGGGCGCGAGCTTGGCGTGTTTGCCGACTATGCACATGTGCCGAAGGGACCAATGACGCTAGTTCCTCGGAGCATCTTCCATTGAAATACCGGTAGGACAAAAATAGCATTCCCACCCAACGCCTGTGCTCTAAAGATTGCAATCCGTTTGTTAAGGTGGGAGAATCTATCTAACGAACCGCCCGTTTCTGCACAGAGTCGAGAAATACTGTATTGGAAATGACTAAAATTAAATGACGTATTTCGCAATATTAATAACATTATTATTCAAAAACAGATCACCTGAGTTTGGTTGGGTATATTGGCCACAAATTCAAAATAAGTTTTGTATGAAAAAGGCCGGCAGCCGTTCCTCAGAGAAAAGCGTTATTTTTTTAAGAATTTGGAGCTCATCGCAGCAATTAATTAATTTGCGGTATCTTGTGCAATATTTTAAAAATAGAAATTAGATCTAAATTAAATACAAACGCCGCATTATTTACCACATGTTTGAATGAGTTAACAAAAATTTACGTCGTTATCATTATGCAGCATTTTAACAGTACTGGGTGCTGCAAAACTTTAATAGCCTCTCTAATAAAAATACATTTCCCAAACGTTATTTTTAACGTTTTTGCTTAAAATTAAAACTTTAATATTTCACTAAAAACTAATTAATTTATTCGAATGAAACCTTTTCAAAGTACCCATTAATTTTATGCCACGATTTAAAACTTTCCATTGCGGATAAATTCAATGTAGAATATTTCTACGATTTATTTGTTAGGAGTATTTGACGCACGCCCGTCTTTTTTTAACAAACATTAATTATTGTATTTTTTATAAGAAAAACTCTCTTTTATAACTTTTTAAGGTTATTCCCATCAATGTAATATATCATTGAAGAAGAAGATAACAATAATAATAAGCCGGGTTCATGCGGGTGAGGTTTGTCCAGGTCTTGGCGGTCGATGCGTCTGTTCACCTGCTGCGTGGTGGACAGGACAAAGAAAGACTGGTTGAGGGAGGTCTTTTATCCTCTCCAGGCCAGAATTTCAATTTGGGAGGCGGGAATGGGTACCGCCGCCCCGGGAACCTTTATTGGATAACCAACACCTCTGCCATAGATCGCCCCAAGTGGTCCGCTACGTTTGGTGATTTAGCCGGGGTGCCCGGGTTCATGGGATGAGGTTTGTCTAGGTCTTGGAGGCGGATGACCAGGACACACTGAACCCCAGATTCCTATCCAGAATTTTCCTTCCCAGAACTCTCCTCTCCTTCCTTTCCTTAAAAAAAACCCTCCACACAGCTTCCTCAAAGATGGCATAGGCCCTGAGGGAAATTTTTTTCCTCGGGGCCTGCTGTGGAGCTCATGTAAAAAAAAGCCCATCCCTCGTACCTTTTTCTTTCCCAGAACTACCTCTCCTTCGCTTCCTTAAAACAACCCTTCACACAGCATCTCCTAAGATGACTGAGGAAAATTATTTTCCTCAGAGCCTCCTGTAAAATAAAAAGCTAATATAAAAAACAAAAATCTAAACGAAAATATGCAAGAAAACAAGACACAGAAAAAAGACAATGGTCAAAGATAATATTGTTAATTCTAAAATTTGAAATATGAGATTGACTTTTATGACGGATCGACAGAAGGTAGCAATAGCGAAATTGGTTAACACGCACGTCCCGATTAGACGAGGGGTCTGGGTTCGAGTCCCAGTTGCAACCATTGTCTTTTTTCTTTTTTCTGTGTCTTTTTTTCTTTCATATTTTCGTTTAGATTATTATTGTTATCTTCTTCTTCAATGATTAATTATTGTCTTTGATTACAGATTTCGTGTTTTCCTCAATTGTTCACATAATATTTCAGGATGTTTTAGAACTTTGTTCGTATGAACAATATTGAATTCCACATAAGAGGTTCAACTACTCCCAACCGCCTGGAGCTAGTGAGACTATGACATTCCCAATTGGGGTGTGTTGTGAGGTTCAAGGCAGTGAGGAGAGGAAGGAAGTACGGAAGTACCTATCTAATCAGATCAGAAGGATAATTTTGTATCTTTACTAACGCCTAACGCTTTTTAAACTGGCCTTATATTTCGTATCGCGCTAATAAGCTAAGTGATGTGCTTGTTTTTAGACATCAACTATTAAACTCTAAACTACATTGATAGATAGATGCAACACCAATTCCAACCAAAATGAATTTATGCGGAGGACATAAATATGTAACTGCTATAATATTAAATTTGCACGAATAGAAACACTTGCTGACATATTCACTGCTAGTTACTTTCGCTACAGAATATTATTGTATCACATTCTAGGTGCGAATAATAAATAACACATATTCATGATGATTAAATTAATTGTACTTAATATTTTTTATATTACCTGCGTGGCAACTTTCCCTTATCCCTGTCCTCCTCCTACCAGTCATAACCCAATTACCTATTTCGCAGCCTATTTTCTCTACAGTTATAATCGTATTTTATTGTATTGTTGTGTTTTATATTTAGGTTTATCACTTGTTGAATCTACACCTGTATTATAATTTATTTTTAATTGCTGCTTTGTCCTGTTTTTTTTTCTATATTAAATATTCTAATTTACTTTTGTTTCTAAATATCTATCTGTGAACATTAATAATTGGTCTGTTTTTTGTCATCCTCGTATATATATTATATTACTAAGATTGTTTATATTCCTTAAATAAATAAACTCTTAAAAGTAACTAACTAACGCCAAAGAAGACGGTGCGTTGGCCGCATAATCTTTGTTAAGTGATGTTAGTCGCGGGAAATCGTCGCGGGAATCGAAGTTCATCGCGAACAAACATCGAGATAAAACAAAGAAACGCGGATAGTCATTTAAGAACGCCTATAGGCTTATATTATGTAAGTAGTAGACGACCAGCGTGGTCTAGGGGTAGAGTCTTGTCTCGAAACCCGAAGGTCGCAGGATCGAATCCCGGCATGGGCAAATAGAATTATATTTGATTAATTTGTTTTATTTCACAATCAATTCATTAAAAAATAATATGTGTTATATTTGCGGCACGTTCCAGAGTAAAAGATTCCCTTAGTATCGCCTTGGTGTAAGACCACCATTCAGAATTGAAACGTTGGTTTAAGTGGCTTTAGCCTTGTTTGCTGACCAGATCTAGTCTCAGTGAGATAGTCTCAGAAACTCTTGTGAGATATTCACTTAAAAAAATAACAATAACTATTAAGAAGTAATTCGAATTTTTAAGTAGGTAATTTATCCACACCAACTGACATTAACACATGACAGGCATAAAAAAAACCATTGAAAGCCATAGAAGACCACAGAAATTCGACAGCCGATAACCACGATGGATACCTTCTGACATCCGAAAGAATTTTGCCGTTTTTATCTTAATTGTCTCTCGTAACGCTGTCTTAATCGTCTCTCAACACAAAAGATACAGAATCACCCTTCTGGTCTCCAAACACAGTTAAAGCTAGTTCAAGAAAAGTTCCTAATTCTGAATGGTGATCTTACTGCAGGGCAATAGTGAGAGTATTTTTCACTCTGGAACGTGCCGCAAATACACCTTTTATTATTTAAAATTATTAGTTTGTGAAATATCAGTTTTAAATCCAATAAGTTTATTTGACTGAATACTTCTCGGATTGCTAGTCGAGAGCCTCACCTTTGGACGAAGGGGGCCGTCGAATGTAAAGATAATAGATCGCCCTAAGTTGGTACTTGCTCAAATTATACTAAATAAAGGGGTTTAGCTTGGACCATAAACATCAGAATTCAATAGACCAGAAGATACAGATGAGGGGTAAAACCAAACTATGGGGGCGAAGAGAGGAAAAATTACTGTGATTCGTTAAAAAATCAATCTGACAGTACATAGGCATCTCGCATTATAACATCACCATTTAGTTCTTAAAAGCAAAATCTGCTTTGAATGAATAGACCTTTTTACATGGGAGCTCTAATTGCTTGCCACGTTAATAACATATTTGCTAAGGCCAAATGCTCGCCCCGAAAAGATTCGCACAATTCACATAGCAATATTTTGGTGCCGTGTTTAGTTAAGACACTTTGTTGACACGTTACAAATGTTTCATAATTTACTTACCCCTGTAACCAGCGACGAGCACATTGGAGAACCGCCCACATTCGCTATGTCCATATAGTATGTGGGTATAATGTATAGCACAAGCAATCGATTTTGGCATGTTGTTTCGTAAAATGTAAGGATTTTACTTCCGCGCTGTTCAGGACAAGAATGATGACGTAACATATTTTAGATTCAAGCGAGGCTCTCTTCCCTCCCCATGGAGCGAGCTGGCTCCAAGGAAGAGCTCCAGCTGGCTCCATGGGGAGGGGGAAATAATACGTTTTTATCACTTAGGGCAGGTCCAGATATATTCATATGTCCATGGCTTGGACTATGTTGGTTAGCATAAATACTTCAGATATGGCAATAAACGGGAGTAAAAAGAATTTAAATTAGAAATTTATTATGACCCTTGCTTTTATATTATATTCGATGGAGTCTTCAAGCTCGATACAATAATATCAAACTTCAAATACTTATGTATAGGCTTACTTTTTTTAACTCTAGTTTTTAAACTATCGTATTATAACTTTATCGAACTTATTTATATAGTCTTTTATGATAATTTTATTTATTAATTTATTTAACGCCCAGGTTTTAACACACATGTTTGGTTGTATAATTAATTCATGACAGGTGATTTTTAAACAGAAAAAGAAAAAAGAAAAAATTAAAATTAGATAAAAAATGCACACAAGTCATAAAAATACAAGGATACAGCAATTTGATAGGTTTACAAAAATAGAGATATGTTTAGGAATAGTTTTGGAATAAATTTTTTACAATATCCACAAAATTCGCCAGGTTTATGTTAAATATGTCAAGTACTGATTTCGCATAGTGTGTAATCGTTGTATCGGACAGTGGGCAATGTAGTTCCGTTTATGAATGCTGCAGTAGAATAGTGTATTTTGTCGTAGTAGTTATTCTCGAAGTATTTACTCTCGGTATTCGTAAGTTTATGAGTTGCAGGAGTTCGCAATAGTCGAACTTAGAGTTAATTATTTTGAATAAAAATGTTAACTCGTTTATTTTACGTCTGTCTTCTAGTGTATGTGTTTTTAGAATATTTAATAATAAGTTATATTTTAAGTCTTCTAGTAAGATATTTAATTTAAAATTTATAAAACGCAGAAATTTTCTTTGTATTCGCTTAATGTTATTAATGTGAATTTTGTAAGATGGAGACCAAACTTCCGAGTTATTTTCCATTAAGCTTCTAATGTAATCCATGTATTTTTTTTCATGTGTAGGTATTATTTATCGCTTTGTTAATTTAGCTTTGTTCTTTAATTTCGAATACACTATTGATGTTTAAGTTTATAATATTTTAGATAGGAGGTTATGTTTAGGGTTTAGGTATTTAAACCTGGTTGGATTTTGCAGTTTACAATCTTTTCCACATCTGAAAACTGGATTGCGTGGGTGGTGGAGATTATAAATAAGAACTCTTGATTATGCGAGTCAAATATATTTACAGGAAAAATGTTATTTTACAATAAACTTGATACAGTGTTAAAACAATGACGGCTAGAGGGAAGGTATAACGCTGGATCGGACAGCGGTTCTCGGTGATACCAGTCGGTTAAATTAAATATTAATAATATTTTAAGGCTGTTCGGTCATAATATTATCAACATAGTAAATACGCATTTCTTATAATTACTTTCATAGTACTTAAGCACTTCTGTTTTACTCTTATTATGCTTAAACTTATTGAACTAAAGTACAACTTTACATGATAATGAAACCACTTACCTACCTGTATTGTACCTTTTTTTTTACACGAATACCGCACAAGAGTCTCAACTGCTTCCGTCTGGAGCCAGTGGGACTATGGCATCCCCAATTGGGGTGTTGGGGAGGGCTGGAGGTAGTGGGGAGGGGAAGGAGATAGGGAAGAGGAAGGTGGGGATAGTACCTGGCTATTCAGATCTGGTCACCAAAACGCTAAAGCTAAAGCCATTTCAAGCAACGTTTCAATTCTGTACCCACTTTTATCCTTAATTATCAGTTTATTATATTATATTACACGCTTATTATTATACTCCTGACTCCTGAACAACTCATGTATCTACAAGTATAATAATGTAAACATGTAAGGCGTGAATAAATAAATAAATTATTATTGTGGACTATGATCTAACGTAAGTACCGAATTTTCGAGGTCGTTGAATAAATTAACATCTAATTTGTGTTTTTCTTATCATTTCAGGTGAGTTGTAATAACTTTTACTCCACGTTTCCATACCCTTCAACGGATATGATCATGTAAGTTTATATAATAAACATTATTAAATCCTAATTAGATTGTTCTGAACTCCTCGATGACATCTTATTTGACTGGTTTTTTGTGCAGCAGCAATTTTCTCCAGGATGTTTGATACGAAAGGTAAATTTGAAACGGGTCGATAATTATTAGTTAATCGATAGTTATCGGAGTCTAGTTGTAATTTTTTTTATTGGTCGAATTTCAACTGACTTTAGTGGTTCGAGGAAGTCACATTTGATGAGATATTTATTAAAAACATAAACTAGGAACGGAGCTAAGACGATGTCACATTTTTTTTTAATAACAAAATAATAAAATATCTGTTTCTTTTTGGCACATGAATACTTGTATTGGAAAAAAATGACTATTGGCCGTGTGCATTAGCGTGTGTCGCTCTCCATAGAGAGAAAACAAATGGCCTTATATTTAAACGCCCGGGGTCCCAAAAGTTTTGTATGAACTGTAGCTATTCGAAAACGTAAAAAAAATGAAATTATTGTTCACTATTAGCCCGCTAAAATGGCCGGAAGTTTCGAAAAAAAATAGATTTCGAGATTTGGAAAAAAAATAAAACAAAGGTTTCATATTTTATATATTGGACCAAACTTATTTTTCATTACATAGCTGCAGTACAAAGATCCAAAAAAAATTTTTTTTAAACATATGTGATGTGTTAGTTAAAAAAATAAAAGAGGAAAATAACACTTTTTCTGGATAAAATCAGAATTCTTGTTGACTTACTTGTATTCATAAAGTTGAACTTTTTTTTCATTTTTGTCAGTTATACGCATTTTTTTAAATAAACAAACGTTAAAAGGTTACCTAGATTACTGAAAAAAAAATTATTAAAAATTAAAAAAAAAAACGGTTTTAGGTTTGTTTTCTGATTTTCAATGCATTTTAGCGGGCTAACAACCATTAAAAAAAAATTAAATGCAGATCTCATTTTCTTTGTAAAACGCAACTTTTGAGACGCGCGCCGGGCGTTTCTGATTTCAAAAGTTGAAATAATTGACGCCCGCTAGTGTGCATAGTTTGTTTATAAAGTTGTTCAAAATAACAAAAAGGTTACTAGATTTGGTCAGGACGGAGTCAGAAATATTATTAAAAAATGTTATCTGATAATTATATATTACAGCGTCTTATACAATTCTTTTGTTTCCAAAATATTTTTTCTTTACTTAACTGTCTATCTTGAACATTGTTTTTCTTGTATCCAAAAATAACAAAACGGTCACTAAATTTAGGCAGGACAGAGTCAGAAATATTATAAAAAAATTCTTTGCCCTATATATTTCTTTATTTCCCAAATTTTAATTTTTTTCCTTTACTGTTTTCTCACTGTGAAAACACTGTTCCTTACATATTCGACAATTAATTGATTCTAGAACCTAACTAGGTACTACTGTCCCACTGCATCGTATAGTATAATTATGTGAATGGAATCTGTGATTGTTAACTTTTCTTAATACTACATATATGAATAATCATGTACCTACATACCCAATATAAACGAAACCTGTCAATTTGACTGTCCTAGAACGGGAGACCTTCCTAGTTGGACAGTCAAAGCTTCTTTATATTGTTAATGTATTCTTTATAAGAAAAAAAATAGGATCAATCACATTAGAATACTATTTATTTATTATTTCTATTCTCGAGCATGCATTTACAGATTATTACAGTGGTTTACATAAGTAGATCAATATTTTCAAATAATTTTCAGTAATAAAAAAATGTTAATGTAAGTTAAAAGTTAGTGTACGTAAATAAGTGAGTAGTAGTGTTTTGTGGACATCTGAAGGCGGACCTGTGCTGAGGTGTTCCCATTTTTAGGATTGAGTGCTATTCTGGCATAAATAAAAACACCGTATCCTCCATGATATTGTCAAGAAGGGCACTGTGGGCCGACCCATGGCGGCAGTATCGTGTACAAGTTAGTGTAGGTATATATTATGTAAGTATATTATTCCGTGAACTTGTAATAATTTTTTTAATTCTTCCGGCGTTGTAGGTTCGAAGGAAGACAATTTTTCATTAGAATTGATAGTAAATATTGGACGGGCGTGAGAAGTAGAAGAAATTTTTTCCCGAAAAAAAAATAGATAAAATAGATACATTTCAGAAACATCACATCACATATTCTTTCCCTTGTCATTTTTGGGTTAGGGACCCTAACATGGCGCCTCTAACAGCAGGTCCAACCTCTCCTCGCACAGCCTCTGGAGTTACTTTTCTCAACGTTGCCTGAACGGCTTCTCGCTTGTAAGCGTTCTTTTTTTGTAATACGAAAGATACCTGTCTTTTATTTATTTATTTATTTATTTACACATATACGGCACAACACGTGCCATTAACATAATTGACATACTTATAATAGTACAACAACATGAAGAATAACAGTATAAATGTTAGTAAAATTTAATTTGAGAAAAAAGGTGAAAAGTAAGGTAATAAGTAGTGTATAAAAACTATAATGTATAAAAGTAAATTATAAAGTGAATAGTTTAAAATATAAAGTATTAAGTACAAACTATAAATTATTAGGTAAAGATAAAAATAAAAATTCAAAGAGAGAAATAAAACAATAAAATGTAAAATATACAAATAAAAGATACTTATCTCAAGGTACCTACAATGATTTAAATATAAAAATATAAAAGTAACAAATCCTGGATTATGTTAACGGATATGATAAATTTTACAAGTACCTATGATTTCTAGTGCGTTAATAGTTTTAGAGTGAAGTATTGGTAGGCATATTATGTTTATATGATGTATTATATTTACGTGGTTCTAGCAAACAAATTAAGTCTAACGCATCTTTTGTATGAAGCCAGATTACCGGCGGCGTGACTGACTATATTAGCATATTCATTGTCTAAAATATGCAAGAGATTTATGGTTGAGTTTTGTTCTGCGTTCGTCATAGTATTGTTACAATGGAAAGGTGTTTTGAGTCGAGTTGGTCTACAAGGTACATGGTAATTTATTAATGAGACCAATTGACCAGTCTTTCAAGGTAGAAGTAATTTTAAGAACTTTCAATTTTGTGTGCGGTGATCTGACTGCATATTAGATAATTAGGTAATTATACAATTCAGTAACCTTGCTACTTTGTTAATTAAAATAATAATGCATTCATCCTAATTAAATTGGATGGAGATATTTGATGCACTGATCTGAATGACAAAAATTCTTGGAACATTAATTTACCAAATAAGGGTGCTTCTCATACTTTTTGCATTGCTGTTCCGAAATTGGAAAAATATAAATGGCACTAAAATTTTTGTTGTTGTTAACCAACTCGGTCATTACGGCCTTTTATATTTTAGTAATTTTTGTCGATAACGTATTTCCAATTCAGAATTAACTTTGACTTGAAACTTGGTCGTATTCGATTGTCTTTGACTAATTTTTACCATATTATTAAATGATCACAAACTTCTAAAGATTCTTTTTATAACCTAGATGTCGGATAAACCTATTTGATTTTATTTATATGGAACTCGTGTGACCTTTTCTAAAAATACTACATTAATATTCAATTTTTATTAGAGTAGCTCTTGTTATACTTTTTTATTATGTATATTTAACCATCCGGTTTTGGTTCAGTCTGAACCTTCATCAGGGGAGTGTAAAGCATACTATGTTTATTCATATGTCATATTATGGTTTTCACTGATTGTATTGTTATTATTATAATTATGTTAACCTACAAAGTATTTACTGCATGAGAAAATATAACTTTGTTTGTGTTTATACCTAGATATGTATAACAACTGAAGCGCTTTTTGCCACAATATGGCACTATTTAAAATACCTCGGATTGCTTTGCTGCCAATTTTGGCAAACTTTCTCTTATTTGTAAATAATTAAGTAGAAGTTTACGATTTTATAATATTTTTTTTATAAATCCTACAAATATGTGGTAATCGACCAAATATAGATGAATTCATTAGCTATATAGAACCATAATCAGTTTGGATGTTTTCATAATTAAATTCAGACGTATGATTTTTTTTTAATGTGGGTGGAAAATATTCAACCAAAAAATCTCAAGCAATCGTAGAAAAAAATTTTAAAATGCACTGTCGCTCCAGTGGATAACATTGATGGGTACAACCATCAATTTTATACATATATCGGTGAAGTTGTTCCATTGAATGATACTTGGCTGATTAATCACCTCAAGATTGAAGTGTATTTTTTTTGCCTTGTTATTACTTATTATATTATTATTAGCAGACGCGTTATGACCTCAGTTTGAGAAGGATTGTTCTTTTCAGACTTATTCGTTACCTCTTTAATTATTGTTCAATTGCTTCAATTAGTTCAATTATTCACTTTTAGTGAACCTCCATCTGCTCCGTTCTAAGTGAGTTAAAGGTTACGCCACCGTCATTACTACAAGTCATGCCTTGTACCTTTAAGCCTCGATGATACACGGCCAGTTACATGCTATTATCTACTAAGTTTTAAAAGCAGGTAAATCGGCGAGTGAGATTGTCATGATGACACACAAAACTGTCCACTCGCTCAGAAGCGTAGGAAACTGAGGTCGCTTTTAGCGCCAGTAACAAGAATAACGACGCCTGCGTGAACTAACTCTTCAGATTTTTGACAGTCGAAATCAGCTGTTTATCGGAATCCATGTTGGAAATGTAAATAAACCAATCACGAGCAAGCGGAGCAAGCGTGTAGGCAAGTAAAGTTAACGACCTTTCAACTTTTTTCGTAGATTGTCAACAATCTGCTAGTTGCTGCTAGTTAGCAAGTGACACGATGACACTGGGCGAGTTTACTAACAGATAGTGAATTTCTCAGATAGTAGCTTGTAAACTAGCCCTGTGTCATCGACGCTTTATGGATAAAAAGGTCACTGAACTTTTCTAATACTTTTCTGTACCAAGGTTTCGGGCTTACACCCTTAAAGGGTGTTCTGATTTCCACCCTTAAAGGGTGGAAATCATTTCAATGGACGGAGAAAATGAAGGCGAATTTATATTTGTATATTATTTAAATTGGCGAAATTCAAAGTAGTACGGAAATTGGATTTTTGTTCAGAAACGGAATGTTGAATTAAAGGCAGTCACTGTTAGTCAAGATTGAACATCAAAGAGTGTATTAGTTTAGAGAGAGACAGCAATAAAATATTTGATCTAAAGTTCCCTCTAGTACACCACAGAAAGTACAAACCAAGAAAGCAAGCACGTGTATTTTAAATTGTAAGAGGGAGTGGAGCAAAAATTACAAATTCTGTTTTCAATAAGCGGGGAAATGTCTTCTTTGGTAAAAATATGGGAATTGATAGATTTAATAGAACTTACTTCACTACAATGAATGAAGTTTGCAAAAAAAATATCCTGAAGTAATGAAATTAAATTTCTATTCTATAAAGTAGAAAAACGTTTATTTGCTATCTACCCGAAGCTGTGAAAATTCTCGAACGGTGACCTCTGGCGAATTATACACATTTTCCATAATATGTAATTTCAAAATTAAATACGCCACAAATGACGGGGATTTGCTCAAGGTTCACATTTTAATTAATTCCGACGAACTCGGAACCATAATAATCTATTCTTTCAGATGAATCCCCATCTTGAAATTTTGTGTGCACAGTTTATTGTAAACCCTCATAGTTAAGTTCCGTCAAAACACCTACAATATAGGGCGTAATAAAGGTTAGTAATTTATAATTTATAAACAAACCTTATAAAAACTGTTCTTGTTTATCGTTGTAATAGGTAATAATAACAAATTTACTTTAACGACTTATACTTTGATTAACATTTTAATTTGATTGTAATTAGATACTCTGTTATATTATATTATCGAACTCATTTGTCCTCTCCGTGATAGTTTACTGAAGTATCTGACATTATTCCATGGTTTCAGTATAACGGGGATTGGTGTATTTATGGTATAAAGTATTTCGTCTTCGGAAATTGAATTCCTTGCAGAAATTTTGACGATAAAGTAATTGGTCAAAATGGAATTGTTTTGTATATTAATTTTAGTGCGGTGCAAGTCGGTAGTATGTATTTTTGTTTAAAATCAACTTCGCTATGTATTCAACACATAAATTGCACATATATTAAAAACTCACCATTATTATTATTTGTTATATACGTATATACATATAAAACTGATTTTTTTTACTTTATTGTATAATGCTATACTTTTTACTTACCAGCTTTATTTATATGTACCATGTGTAAAAACTATTCATGTTTTCTTTGTATTCTAAACACACCTGTATGCACTAAAACATAAAAATGTAAATGTGTGTAAAAGCCCATAAGGGCGTTAATGATTAATAAATAAAATAAAAATAAAATATTGCCCACGGGATGCGTATTGTTTACATTTAAGATTAACAAAAACAGTGTGTTACCATTGCAATATTTTACGTAAAACGGTTTTGAAAATTTTAAAAACTTTTTTAAATTATGTAGTTAGCGGTACGCACATTTTTTTCTGGACGGCGAATTAACAACTTACTTAAGGATTCAGTATAACACGTTTATCAGAATTAATTAAAATGTACCCCGCGGAAAGATTGATTTTCTAGGCCCGCTTTGGCACGTTCGACAGTAGGTCTATCCAATACAAGTCGTATATTCAATATTATACCTACATGCCTTCTTAATTTACGTCGCGTCGCGGCGTGCGTCGTTAAGATTCCGAATACAGTTTTGTGTCCTTTTAACAGCTCATTTTAGCTCCTAATTTGAAATTTGTTATGAATTGAGTAGCTCCAAAATATTTAATAATTGACAAAAAAAACAAATTTTATAACGGTTATGAAATATATCAAATATTGAGCGTAGCTGACGCATTCCGAAGGTCGCGGGATCGATTCCCGGTGTGGCAAATAAATTTTATTTGATTAATTTGTGTTATTTCGCAATTTATTTATTTAAAATAATATATAGTATATTTGCGGCACGTTCCAGAGTGGAAACTCTTAGTACCTATCGCCCTGGTGTAAGACCACCATTCAGAATTGAAACGTTGCTTGAAATGGTATTAGCCGTGTTTGGTGACCAGATCTGAATAGCCAGGTACTTCCCCACCTTCCTCTTCCCTATCTCCTTCTGATACCCACTACCTCCAGACTCACAACTTACCCCAATTGGGGATGCCAAAGTCTCACTGGCTCCAGACGGGAGCAGCTGAGACTCTAGTGAGGTATCACTATAAAAAAAATAAAAAAGCCGGGTTATCTATGGATGACTTAAATACTATACACGTAAAAAAATCAAAACTGACTCTGGATCCTGGAGCTGCCGATTCGAGTTTCTTTGAAATGCAAAATACAAAGATAAGCCATGCAGAATTTATATAGACCTTTGTACAGCAGCGAGCACTTTTTTACAGCAGCGAGCACTTTTGGCATTTGTGTTTTTGGAAAGGATGAGTGAAATTAAAATTATAATGAATACCCATCTCAGAAGAGACATCGTCTAGTGAGGCGGGTTACTTACTTGTTTGCATATGATAATGTTATTTCAATAATATATATATTTTTTAAATATATATTTTGAAGTGAAAACTTCTTAAGCACCTTTGTGATTTTAAACTCAATGAAATGAAACATAGCGACTCTAAAAAGAGACAAATAAATACATCTACAGCATAGGTTCTCAACGTGGGCTATAACGCCCCCTTTTGGGCGTTTGGGACTTTAAGGGGGGGGGGGGGTAGAAGACCCATAGAAAATAAGAAGGCGTTGAAATGGCACAGGAGGCGTTGAGATGGGCGTTGAGACCGTGGGCAGGTAAAAAAATATGTTCTAAAAATAACCAAAAAAAACACGCTAAACATATACTAATAAAGCAAAGTAAACTTTAATTTTTCTTAATTATTGTTTTCGTACGTATTGTAATCATTTTTATCACGTATGCGTAAATTCACATATTTCGGTAGTTTGGGAAGTGAATGAAAATTGAACTGAAAGATTCCATCAGTTCTACATTAAATTGGAAATGAAATTTTTTAATTTTTTATTGTGTAATATTATCATCTTACGTGCATTATTTTTATTTTTAAGTAAAAAACATTGGGTGGCTCTAGAAAAAAAATGTTCTTAAAGGGGGCGGTGGGCGAAATAAAATGGAGAACCTGTGATCTACAGGATTCAGCCTGCGACAGAATGAGAAAGTATTATCGGTCTCATCTTTGTGCTGTGCTTCATAGCCTATCGATCTCCCCTTTGTGCGGTACTCCCCACTCTTGTTTACTTTAGTTTTCTGAAGGTTTCACTTGTAGCTTGAGTAAATTACGCAATCTGTATTTTTTAATTTTATTAAGTACATATTTTTTTTAGCAGTGTTTCTTCCAATAAAGACCGCCCCCCCCCCCCTTGGTGTGATAAATTTGGCCCACTTCGTATATTCTTTTCAAGTAACGTGAGATTTTGCTTGACCCCCCCCCCTTCCTTTTGAGCTCAAGTAATTAATGTATGCCCCCTCATCGGGTTTTGATGAAATTTGGATATATGGTAAAAGGTATCTTACTATCGATCCTTTGCGCTGCCACAAAGTATGCAAAAAAGTATACAAAAAAAGTTTCAATGTTTTTAGTCGTAAGCTTTTCAGGATTTTAGAATATACAACCAAAACTGTGTACATAAACAATCTTTTTCTTTCACAGAGGGAAATAATGAAACTGGGAGTTGAAGAGACCCATGCTGTAGGAGGTAGGAAACAATACACCGACTATTCATCATTCATAATTCCAGCCTATTGAGAACAAGAATGAATAGTAGCGACCCGTTATCATATGACAAATGCCAACCATTTACAAATAAAGTGCACCTAAAGTACCAAGAACGCAGGCTCCTTGGAACATCTTCCATTGAAATATTGCTTGAACGAGGACAGCATTTCGTGGGTATTCTGCGAAAAAGCATTAAGTCAAAATTTCGCTGATTTGACTTAATGATGCAGTTTTATCATTCGGTGGCCACTCTTTAGTCTACGAAGACGCACTATGTCCTACCTATAATACTTTTCGAGTTATTATCTGAAATAAGTCAATTATGCATAAATCTTTTCAGCGAATGAGCACAAAGGGACTTCGTGCATATTCCTTGGCTATTTTGATACCGTAATGTGATATATAATTATGATTACACCGTGTGAAATAGCATTAAGTCAGACTTAATGCAATTTTATTCAAAGACTTTTTTTTGTTTATCCGTGGTATTCAAAATCTGACAGTTGTGTTTAAGATAAGTTTCTCGCTGACTAAATTGAATATTATTCACAAAAATGTTGTCAAGAGTGGCAAAAATTTTACAAAATAATAATATGAATTTCTTTAGGGTGAATTGCCTACTTAAGAAAAAAATCATTTCTCATTATTGAAGTCCGTAATGTACGTAGGGGTAGGCGACAAGAAGTCATTGCTCAAAGTTGTGTGATATCAAAATTATACAACAAAGTAATACCAATATCACATTCCAAGAAAAAATATTTGATGGTTTAATGTGATAAAAAAATTATGCCACTAAAACTTTAAAGTTGGTACGCTTCCATTCCTTCTGTCGACGATAGCGAAATAAATGATAATTGTATTAATATAGCGGATGAAAATCAATTACATAAAACAACTATTTTGTAAAAAAATATGTATTATTAAAATAAAAATGTTATACCACCAAACTATTTTTACTTCGGTGCTTGCAATATTGTATCAGCGAAAAAGCATTAAGTCATGCAATACTCTTCTATTTTTAATTTATTAGTATGAACTATTCAGTTATTTTTAAATAATAAGTACAGGCATAAGTAGACGATAAAACAATCTATTATACTCTATTCGTCCCTATAATGACTTCAATATATTTTTAAAAAGTTAACGTTGCTCAAACTTTCAAATTCAATTATCTCGAAACTAGTATTTTTGACTTAGTGCTTTTCCGCAGTAAGCCCACGATTTCATTAAGAGCATTTTAGTACAAAGGCAGTTATCCATTTGACAAGGGAATACCATTCCATTTCGCCCCACCCCATAATACCCGTATCCCGTTTCGCCCCCTCCGTTATAGTTAATATGCCGTCCCACCCTATCCCATTCTGCCCCCTCCGTTGTCCGCCCCGGGGTCTGTGGGCCAAAACAGTTTGGGAAAGAGATTCATGGGTCAAAAGAGTTTGGGAATCACTGATCTAGAGGTATACTTGTGTGTTCCTAACTTATGAATTTTTGATGCTTTCTCATATAACGCAATTTAAAACACATCGATGATTCTGTTTTTTAAATAAGTTTCTATGAAACATGTATGTTGACCAAATTTTGAATTAAAACTTCTTTACGCACGCTTGACTTGGGGAGTAAGCTGGTGAATGCGTGACGAGAGCGTTATGAAAAGTGTGATCGGCGAGGCGAACGGAAGTTGAGATGGAGATATAAGGTAGTGAAGTTTTACTTTAGTCGTTACATTATTAAGTTACATTATTAATTTTGCAGATCTTTCTCAAATCTATCTGCGCCTCCCCCAATGACATGTGCAGGCATGAGCTTTGATCAGACGACCTTGACTGTCCTTTGTCCTGCCTCTGACTACCCGACGCTGAATTTTCTTTTAGTCTTCGGGTATTTAACCCCAAATATTCAGTAAACATTCTTTGAGGCTTCACTGAGTGGTTGGCTAAGGGACACGGAAGCTAAGTGTAGTTTATGATCAGACCGAAAGCCATTCATATTTTTTGTTGGTACTTGCCATTTGATTTGAGATTTATTGTATTACTTATGTTCTCTATTTTATGCAGGTGCTTGCAGGTTTTTACAGATGCAATGCCGCCTCATGGAGCCTCATGAATGAGTTTTTCTTTTGCCCTGTTTAATTTATCTTCTAACCTATTTTTTTTGCATTTTGTTTTTTCCTGTTAAGCACTTGCATACTACTTACTAACAACGTACGCAAGGACACTGGAGGTCTAGATTCGTTCAAAATAAATAAATGCAGCTTCGTTTAACAAAAAATTAGAATCTTGCGAGAGCCTTGAAGGAGTAACCATCTGTTATTTATACAAGGCCGTTAAGAGGTGGATAACCTCCACTGTTAGTTTGGACTACACTTATGTCCAACAAAATGTAAAAAATCTTCACGTGTTCAAAAGTTTTTAAATGTATTCCGTTTCAAAGCAAAACATTTTCATAGTAATTGACATATTATGTTGATGCATGGCACTCGAGTGATACAAAATGTTGACAATAGTATTAGGAATACATAATGTTTGTCAAACAAAAGCAATCTCATTTGTAGGAGGCTGCGGAAATCATGGCATGATAAGGCTGAAGATAACTGACAACAAACAGAAAACATTAAACTAATCCCTACAACGAATCACACGATTTGTTATCACGTTTCGACATTAATAACAAAGGGTAATTATAGTTATTAAATTAAAATGAAGTTACAGAGAATTGACAAATTTGTATAATATGAGAGAACCGAATATGAGAATGCAATCCGTAAAGAGTTGACCATAAAATATTAGTAGCTATCCGTCTCAGAACAGATATCATCTAGTAATGCGAGTAAAGCACATGTATTTGTATCAAATTTAACAACAACAAACGTCAGGGTTGCTGGTATTGAAACAAACAAAAATTAGCATTCACTTCCAAACAGAACACAGCAAAATGGTTCTCTTTTAGACCCTAGTTAACGCCAGCCATTTTTAATTTATCAACAATCATACATCAGAGCATCAGATGCAGACTAAGCATAAAGTTTAAACAATTTTATGCTGGATCCTATTCTTGAGATTTTTTTTTACTTTTCTTTTTTCACAAAAAAAATATTTTTAGAAATGACTAATGCCCTGACGGAATACATCAAGGAAGCTTTGCGTTTTCGGACAGCGTTAAAACCCAGTTCTGGTCTGACAATAAATCATCATCACAGAGAAATTATTCCATCGATAGAAAACAACTGGACCGTGATTTCACTTAGCAATAAAAATATCCGGGCATCCTGTGTAGAGTTTACATAATAAAACACCTGCAACTGGTTAATCTTCAAAGATCCCGTTTTCCATTTTTTTAATGAAAAAACATCGCTCCTCATAAAATAGACAATTTCGAAATGCGTGGGGTGATTCAAAGAAAAATTGTAAAAAAACTATATTTTAATATATGAAGTGGCGGGTGGCTGACGTGGGTTTGAGTGAACTCAAATCAATGGTTTTATTCCGAGGTTTTAAAAAAAAAAAAATTATACGCTTTACAAATATAACACAAAAAAGTCCCGATAAACTATTTTTTAGCATTTATTTTAATTTTTTAAACTTTATGAGTAAAATCTCAAATTATTATATTTAATTAAAATGAAGACAATATTAGCGAAACTCAATCTAAAATCTAAGACAGAAAAATCAGAAAATGATAGCAGCCAAAGATAGCAGCCAATAATATGTGCGTTAAGAAAATGAAGATAATGTTAGTAGTTCTTAGTCAAAGTATGATACAGTTAAAAGTGACCGAATTTCATATGAGTTCCGTAGCTCAATCGGTAGAGCTGTTGCCATGTAAGCAAAGGGTCCTGGGTTCGAGTCCCAGCGGAGCCAATATATTTTCTGATTTTTCTGTCTCAGATTTTCGATTGAGTTTCGCTAATATTGTCTTCATTTTAATTAAATATTTTTAGCAGTTTGTCTAACGGGTTCTTTTCATTAAAGATCTTGTGAATTTGTATTTACATATAAAAAATAAAATAAAAATTTTTACAGAAATATAGAGAAAATAAAAATTATGAAAACATAACTAACAAAATTAAAGTCTTTAAAATAATATGTCAATGTAATCTAATACAAATTAATTCTTTTCGTTAGCCAAGTCTTCAGTAAATTCACCAATTTTTTGTTTTGGACGCAGTTTCAGCAGGTAACAAACATATTTAAACACCTGGGAATCATGTAATTTAACGTTTTTTGTCCATATTTATTTGTATGCTTAGGTGCAATTAGTTCTTCATTAAAGTTAAAATGAGTATTATGCTTGTGTTCCAGCCTGTTTATATATAAAGGGTTATTTATGTGCTGAAATATAATTTTGTACCACAGAATTGCTCTCACTGAAAGAATTTTGTTACTCTGATGTATGGAATATTATGCCTTTCTTTGTATAATTTTTTTTCAGCTAATAATTTAACCAATGAATTTTGCATTGATTGAACATGGTAATGAAACTTTGCACACTTGCTTTTCATAACAAGAATAAAATCATTGTCTACATTAGATTTCAAAAACCACCCCCATCCCCGTTTCCTACCCTTTTGTATTTTGATACTTTTTGATTTAATCTTGCACACTCGACGTTCGAAATGAGAGGTAAATTACTGTCAGCATCTAATTTTGAAAAAACTTTGCATTGGGCAACATAGGGGACTTCAGCAAATTACCTTACTTTATACGAGTGGAAGAGTGACAAGGTGTAGGGGTGTAGTTTGTTTATTCAAATCCACAGTTTTATTCCGCGATTCATAAAATTATGCCAACTTGACCTTCAAAAGAAGAGAAAGGTGTTAACATGAATTTTTGAAAAACTACCGTATCTCCTTTTCGAATTCCTTTAAAACGAATTTTGATAACAATGAAATTTTGCCGACTTGAGTTTCAAAATTAATGGAAAATTACTGTCTACTTCTGATTTCGTAAAACTTTGGGCAACAGAGGGGACTTTGGCGATTTTTATATTCTGTCTATGTAAATAAGAGCAATGTTAGTATTTGTGTCCTTTAGATTAAAAAAACTACTGGATCCATTTCACTGAAATTTTCAAAGTTTTTTTAATTATGTTTAGAATTTAGAGAGTGGTTTGAGGAGTAGAAGAAGTCTGGGGTGTCCAGGGATAACTGAAACGATTAAGGTAGTTATTTTAACAATAACAATAAAGATACATCAAGTGAAAGATAGCTGAAGTTGGGGACGTCCGATGAAGACATGGCACCATCAAGCGAAACAAATACTTATGGACGGAGAAAGGAAGAATGTGTAACGTGGGAGTGAACGACATAGCATGATCAAATCCATAGAATACGGCGCATATGATGAATGTGTTAAAATGTGGCGTAAATGATGAATGATTAAACGGGTGTAAGGAAAATGTTTTACGTGGAAGTCGAGCGTGCCCGAGGAAGATATGACACAATCAAATGAAACAAATTCTTTTAAATTAATAACTGAAAACCATTCATGACCCCGAGTATCCCCGGGTATGCGCCAATTAAATATTAAAATAGTGGTAAATTTTCGTGCAGAAATAAACAAGAACACGAGCAATTAAATAATTATTTTATGTTGGTTCGAAATGGCAGTCAGGAATTTAAGAGGAATTAAATGTGTAGGTACTTATTCAAATAAGCACATAAATTTATTTTTATTCTACCAAGTAATTATTTTGTAACGTGACTTTAGTCACTCGTCTGCGTTATCTTGGAACTATGTCCAGAGCGCTGTGTTAAAGCAGTCGTCTAATCCCAATGTCAATATTGAATCGTCTCTTTATCTAGACGTCAGTTGAGATAATGTTTATATTTTTCGACACGAGTAAGAAATAATAACTCATAGTCTCGGTGAGACCATTTTTAGTTTATGAACTCATATTTTTGCTTAATGGAATCGCCTGTGAGTCGTTTTGTAGTGGAGATGTTTTTAGTTTATCTTATTTTTTTTTACAACACACATAAGTACCTACATAAAATCCCACATGGCAGCTTATCGGCAGTTTCTACCAAATTAATAATTATCTTTTGGATTCTTTACTGTAGAGAAGGAAAAATCTCTTAAGTATCTTCAAGAAACAAAAACAAAATAATTTCTAAAAAAAATCTAGAGATTTACCAAACACTTTTAAATTCATTTTCATTACGAGGTAATATATATGTATATTTTTTACATTAGCTCCTAGGGCTTTACTCCCTAAGGAAAATAATTCCCCAGGGCCTATGTCATGTTTGAGGATGCTGTATGGATGGTATTTTTTTAAGAAAGGAAGGAGAGGAAGTTCTGGAAAGGAAAAGGATATTAGGGGTGGGTAGGAATCTGGGGGTCAGTCTGTCCAAGAGAAACCATCCCTCCCACTGCGATGGCGATGTTCCGAGAGAGTATGGCCGGAGAAGTCAAAGGGACTCCCTTAACCACTCTTCCCGATCCGGCCTGCAATGCAGCTGGTGAAAAGACCCGGACAAACCTCACCCCATGAACCCTGGCACCCTTGCAAAGTCACCAGACATAGCAAACCACTTGAGATGACCTAGAGCAGAGGTGTTAGTTATCCAATAAATGGTTCCCGGGGCTGCGGTCACCCATTCCCGCCTCTCAAATTAAAAAATATCGAATAGCTATTTATGTAAGAAATAGTGTTCGTAGTGTTCAAACATTGGGATTTTAAAACAATAAAGACAAAAATAAAGAAAATCGGTGGCGAATGTTTTTGCCCATTTTCTGCGTGGCGGGTCAGATAGGAAGAGACGGGTTGAGGGAGACCTAACCTGAACCTCTCCACTCAAACTCTCTCGACTCGTCGCCTCGCACGGCAGTTGGAGGGATGGATTCATACGTCCGTCACTCCTGGACCCATTGATCCAAGATTTCTACCCACCCTCATACATTTTTTCTTCCCAGAATTTCTCTTTTGTAATAATTCGGAGAAACTCTTTTGTAATAATTAATCGTTACCCAAAATTACATCTTCTTCCGCTTGTCGTACTTGAGTTGCGGAACCATTCGGGACCCCAGGCGT
Source organism: Limnephilus rhombicus (assembly GCA_929108145.2). Lineage (NCBI taxonomy): Eukaryota > Metazoa > Arthropoda > Insecta > Trichoptera > Limnephilidae > Limnephilus > Limnephilus rhombicus. The sequence goes on along the minus strand of OV815295.1, from coordinate 22,516,008 downwards.
CCCTGTTTTGCGCTACTTTAGCGGCCTCCGTCTATAGCGGGACCAGTCTCTCCTCGCACAACTCATTGTGTTGGTTCTCCCAACTGTTCTTGGGGGGGAGGGGTCAATGGGCGTTTTCCCTCTGGAATACCAAGAGACCTAAAAGTGTTTTTTTGTTCAGTTTGTTATTAGTTGTGATTATTTAGTTAACTTTATTTTGTACTTGAAACCTGAAACTTTGTATTTAAAATTCATCAAAATATTGTGTGATGAAGGTTTTTCACAGAATGGTAAAGTTCCGCATTTTTTCTATTGGTGGGTAAAATGTTGTATTTTTTGTGTTTACGTCATGACCACCTAATGGATAACAAACACCTCTGCCATTATAGGTCATCCCTAGTGCCCCCCAACTAAGCAGGGGTTCTCGGGTTCATCGGGTGATTTTGGTCTAGATCTTGGTATTGGAAAAACTTGGTGTCTGCCCAACAGTTGTGTGGTGGGCCGGGTCGGGAGGGGCCGTCGATTGGACTTTTTAACCTCTCAAACAAAACTCTCTCTCCGCGGTGGGAGGGATGGATTCAAACTTTATTCCAGGTCTCAAAGACCCCAAAACATACCCACTCATTCCTTCCTAGAGCTTCCTCTCTTTCCTGTAATTAAAATAACCCTCCACACATCATCCCCAAAGATAAATAATTGCCAATTCTGAATTGTGCTTTACAGAAAGACGACATATCCTTTGCCTTCGAAACTTGATGAGTGTATAATATAATATTCAGATCTGAGTCTGTGCTGTGCTGAATATTTCACTGCTGATCGCCAACCTCCGATAGAAAAGAACACCCGATACTTCAGTACCTCTATACCTACTCTTCTTCTGAATGTGTCAAAGATATAAGAGTTTTCATTTTATTTTTGTATTTGATTAATTACATCTATCTGTTGCTTCACTTTTACGAATTATTTAATATTATTTTAGCGAAATAGTTTTCTAACTACCAAAACAATATTCCACATAAATTTGTGACTTATATCATTATAAATTATATCAAATTTACTGATATTTTGTTCGTAAAATAAACAATAGTTTTACCCACATCAAAAGTTTTAATAAGTTCTGGAAAATATGGGTTGTGTGCCGAATGCCTGAATATCATTAAAATTATGTTGTATCCTAGTAAAACCCTCAAAAGTAGATTAATTGTAAGGCTAAATATTAACTCCGCATTTACATCAAAGCTGTTGTTTGTCTGATGTTTGATGTTTATATTCAGCATAATATGTTAATATAATTTTATTTTGAGGCTGTATCAAAAATAATCAAATAATTAATGTGATCCGATAAACTCTCAGAGTCTTTATTCTTTAGAATTAAAAAAAATATTGGACCCAACTGCAATCCTTGGGGAATACTTTCAATATCTTTAGGGAATACCACCACCCGTGGTGTTTTCTAATGGATCCAATATTGTTTCCATGGTTTTATTTCATTGATGTAACTTAACCGGGTTAGTAATTAAGTTGAAAATGTGTGAGTTTCCACACAGGCGTCATGCATTCAATTTCTCTGAAATCATTGCACAGGTAACATTTTCTTCTTATAGTGATCATATTTATTTTGAAAAGAGCCTCTTTTTGAATATTTTGATGCTCTCATTTCAAACCTCTATGATAAATGTGTACAAAATTTTGACTGTTCCTTCTTAACCATTGCTGTTTTCAAGTCCAAAAATACTCACATTACGTACTCAAGACATGTTTCTCACTAATTGATGATAAACTAACTGTAGTTTTTGGAGATTTATAGTTTTAGCATGAATAAAACAGGAATTTTATGCACCACATATTGTAAATGTGTGTGTCTCTTCACAAGAGTTTTCCTGGCTCTACACTGTTAAAATACGTATTACACCACCCATTTCGTTTAAGGCGCCGCTACCCGCAATTCTACCGATTTTTTACATATCTCCCTTAAACATTTGACGTTTTTAAGCCTTTAAAAACATAAATGTATTTTTTAAGATAATATCTATTCCACGCCGAAACGCAAATTATATAAAATTCCCTCGATAGAAAAAAATCGCGAAGTATGCTCCGAAAAGTGTTATAAACATATTTGTTTCAGTTATTTTACAAGTTGTGGTTGTGAAAATTTTACAATGTTTCTTTAAATGATACTTCAGATAAGTTCCACGAGATTTTTGCTCTATTTCGAGTCGTGTTTTATTAAAGATTTTCGCAATTTTCGCATCGATTTTGACGCTTTAAATGCTAGCGCTCTCCTCTAACATTCGTAATTTCATATCTCTCCATCTTCTTATTTTTGAGCCCGGTTGCGAGTCCTTAAGCTTATAGACGAGTAAAGAAATAGGCCGATTCAGAAAATTTATAAAATTAAAAGTTTATTTTTTAAAACTGAAGCAGAATTAATTATTTGGGAAATCATCCCTTTAGAATCCGTTTGCATGTAGAAGGCAGGGGAATGCAAGGGTCGGGAGAAAGTGATCTGAATCTCGGTTTAATGTTACCCAGGAATACTGTTTCTCCGTCATTTAACCAAAATTTGGATTTCGCTCTACTTCCTAAATGATATTTTTGGAATTACGCTCCGTCCCAGATAATATGGCAGGTAATATTAGTTGGATATTTTTTCAAATGTAACGATCGATGACAAACAATTTTAACACTAGGAACGACAAATTTTAACCAGTGATTTTTCAGCTTTTTTATGCATAAATACCTACCTCACAAGAATTCCAACTATCTGGGCCAGTGAGATTGTGATATGTTTTTTTTTTTTTTTTACAGTGAATACCGCACAAGAATCTCAACTGCTCCCGTCTGGAGCCAGTGAGACTATGGCATCCCCAATTGGGGTATGTTGTGAGGCTGAAGGTAGTGGGGAGGGGAGGGAGGTGGGGGAGAGGAAGGTTGGGAAGTACCTGGCTATTCAGATCTGGTCACCAAACACGGCTAATGCCATTTCAAGCAACGTTTCAATTCTGAATGGTGGTCTTACACCAGGGCGATACTGATAGTATCTTCCGCTCTGGAACATGCCGCAAATATACTATATATTATTTTAAATGAATTAATTGTGAAATAACACAAATCAAATAAAATTTATTTGCGCATGCCGGGTTCGAACCCGCGACCTCCGGATTGTGAGTCAAGAGTCTTACCCACTGGACTACGGAGGTCGTCAATATGTGATATAATTGAGCTGGGATATGTTGTGAGACTGAAGGTAGTGGGGAAGGCTATTCAGATCTAGTCACCAAATACGGCTATAGTCATTTCAACCTAAGTTTTAATTCTGAATTGTGATCTTACACCAGGACTTTCTGAGAGTATCTTCCACCCCGGAACTTGCCGCAAATATATTTTATATTATTTTTAAATTATTATGAAATAGCACAAGTCAATCAAATAAAATTTACTTGCGCACGCCGGTATTTGAACTCGCAACCTCCAGACTTCTTATTTGGAGTATGTAAAAAATGTAGACGTATTGGTCCTAAGGTCTTCAATATCACAGAAATGCTGGGTCCCAAGCCACTTCTTTAAGTAAATAACATGTGAATGGAAATCATCTGGTTTTTTGTAACTATTAACTAGCATTATCGTATCAATTTATCATTTAAAAGCTCGATTTCTCTCAAAAGCTCATCCATACTTCGCAGCATTAGTACTATCTATAGTTTGGAGTCCAATTTATAAGAATCACCAAATAAGGATCGAATCAGTTCAAAAGAGATAAACTTGCGCAGAACCGATTATCCATACTGCTTTTCGAATATTATAAACACCTAGAAATTTTCAAATTAGAAACATTAGATTAACATCATCACAAAAATGATATAAAATTTTTCAATAATATTATAAACAACTAATCGAATCTTCCCCTTTTGGCTGCAATCAAAATCAATTTCTGTAACCGTCTACGAAAAAACTCCGAAACTTTCCATATTCCTATTCAAAGAACCAACACCAACTGTAGTGGGAATATTAATGGATGCATTCAGCGATAGCTCCCAGAACTCCCAGAACTTTCAGAAATTTCTTTAATCTTCTTTTGACTTCACCAAAACTTTATTTTCTTTTGTTTTTGTTTTGTTGTTTCACTCACTATGGGCCCTAATAAAAATGGCGTCTTAAATATTTGATAACGGGTTGTTAATCAATTTGGTAAATTATTATTTTTAATTGATAAACAAACGTTTAGGACAAGATTTTTATGCATAGCACAAAGTATAACAATTATTATAAGCAATAATTATCAGCCTGAAACACTCATCTACATTGAAAAAATCTTCCGAGAAAAAATACATGACGCCAACGGGACTTGAACCCGTGTCCTTCTGATTGTTTTCAGATGGAAAAATGTAATAAACAGTAATTGTTGAATGAAACACTAGCATTTATTGAATTATTTGGCGGGTATAAGATAAGTCGCCATAGTTCAGTTGGGAGAGCACCCGACCGGCAATCGGGTCACGGGTTCAAGTCCCGTTGGCGTCATGTATCTTTTCTCGGAAGATTTTTTCAATGTAGATGAGTGTTTCAGGCTGATAATTATTGCTTATAATAATTTGGTAAAATTTAAAACACAGGTATTTTACTAAGGGGGTTATTGTTTTATGTTTGCATATTGTTGTACGCCGTTATTGGACGGTTGGTGTTCACTTTTTATTGTGTTTGTAATATTTGTTTATATATACTTTTTTTTAAATTATTTATAGCCAAACGGTGGTTACTTTCTTAACAGCCCTCGTGTTTGAATACACTGTTGCCTGTATTTCCGGGATTAAGTTTAACCAGAGAATTGGGTTTATCTAATACTAAAGCGTTGCGAACCGTGTATAGTTGATGGGCGCGTATTCGCCGAGTCTCCCTTCCAAGCAGCGATGCACAACGAACAGATTGCATAAGTCTTAGTGAAGAAGAACCCCTCCAGAGTTTAAGCAATATTCAAGTATTCAAGGTGTCGTATTAATTTTATTTATGGACGTTCCCATAACATTTTCAAAAGAAACTACTGCATAAATTAAAGAACTAAATACCATATTTTTTTGCCTGAAGCTAGTCGGGCAATGAAATCTCCACACCAGGTGTGATGAAAAAAAAAAATATTAGGGTACACCTGGGCTTTTCAGATTGGTCACTAAACACGGCCAGAACCATTCCGAGTAAATATTCGATTTTATGTGACGGTCAACCAGCAAGAGAGAATGCAACGAAAATCGAAAACTGAGAGAATGACAAATTAAATTAAATCTTGGTACACATTCCCCGTTTCATCCACATTTTCTTCTCACACAAAACCATATATTTTTTATGCCATCTTTTATATTTTTGTTTACGAAATAACCATTCCGAATTTGCTAATCATTTATTAGAGACAGGCCATACCTAATTTTAATAAAGATAAAACAAGTTTGAATATTCACATATTTACCCATTAGGCCTCGGGCCTGTTTTGTCCGAAGGTCAAAATATTTCCGCTTTGCAATAAAACACAAATAAGTGGAATATTTTTTAATGCATAAGAAAACTAAAAACTGTTTTAGAAGATGATAAAAAATGGTTTCAAATTTTAGAATTCGAAATCTATATACGAGATATAAAAATGAATACACATTTCCCTTGGTCACGACATAACTTCAGAACGAATTTACCTATTTCATTCATCTTTTTTTAAAGTTTTCTAATACCTTGTAGAAGGTTCTTATGGAAAGGAAAATTAAGAAAACTGTGCAGAAAATTGGATAATTTCAAAAAACTTTTTAAAAAAGGAGGGGGAGGGGAACGGGGTAGTAGGGTTCGCAGGTGTCGTGTGAGGGGGAAGGCGGGTAAGGTGGAAGGGGTGCGCTGGAGGGGGAAAGCGGGGAAGGAGAAAGGGGAACGTGGGAGGGGAAGGGGACTCGGGAGGTCAACGGGGATGCATGGAAAAGGACATGCCGACAGAATCAATTTATTTATTTGAATGACATTGCACGCATGCCGGGTACCAGCTAGTAATCATATAATTTTTTAAAGACAATAATTTTGTAGGCAAACATAAAAAAAAGTTTTAAAAATGGCTCTCCTTATGTTTTTTAAAACTAATATTATTTATAACAAAAATTAAATAAAAACACATACATTTTTATCAGGCCAATGTACTGTTAACTTTATCGACAAATCACTTTTTTGTTGTTTCATGTAAAAATAATTAATTAAAAAATCCCAAAGTTTCATATTATTTTTCCAAATTTTGGATTCATAGAGATGAACATTTTAATTATTTTGCGATAACTTTTAGATTTGAATATAAAGCGTGGTGTTTTTTGTTTCTAACACCGTACAGAAAATATTTCTAATCATGATAAGGGAGATGCAACAATTTTGAAAACAAACAAATTATATTTTAATTTGTGCGCCTTAGAAACCTTAGAAATAAAAAAAAAATTAAATCAAAAATTAATTTAGCAAACAAAATAATAGCATTCTGCAAGTCACCTTTGTTGACCATGTTTCCTTGTTATACCCAAATTCAAAGATCACCACTCCCACTACCCTCACCTAATAATGTTTCTATCTTATATATGTTTGTGGTCGCACTCCTCCAAAACGGCTTGACTGATTTTTATAATTTTTTTTTGTATATTTGGTAGATATGAGAATAGGTCTTAAAGTATATTTCTTACCTCTAGCTGATTAGGGTACCTATCAAGAATTTTTAATTTTTTTTGACAATTTTTTTTTGTATTTTTATTTGGCATTAAAAAGCACCTATAAGACCAAATTTTAACCCACCCACCTCCACCCTCCCATGTTTAATCGCGATTTTAATATTTTTTAATGAAAAAATTCATTTAACCGTCTTTCATATTTCAAACAGAACGAAATTATTTATGCTGTTGAATGACAGATTGCGCTACGTCCGCCTCATCGAACTTTCATCCATGCGCAAGACATTTACGAGAAGCGTCATTTTGATATTTCATTCGGCATCATGTTCTTGCGTGGGCAAACCATCGAGATTATTTGTGTTGGATAAATACGAACTGACAAAAAATATCTTACACTCAATTGCTCTCCGAAAATCATAATGATTTTCTTTATTTCATTTTCCAACTTTAGTTGGTGTTTTTTTTTGTTTTTTATCGGCGGTTATCGTCTACAACGCTCCATTCCTCTTTCTGTCAAAGATTATTTATTCGTTTTTCTTTTATTTAACAACCAAAATATTCACTAGAAATAATTTATATGGCAGAACAACGTTTGTCGGGTCAGCTAGTACTTGTATAATTTTTAAGTTACAAAAAAAAAGTAATAAATTTACATTGTGAAACAATAAAATGTTTAAACTCTCGCGTTATTTCAACAATGTTTTTACTAATATATTATTCCAACCATGTTTAACGGCATTCATATTCTTCCCCCCTTATAACTATTTCGTAGCCTCACTTTCTCTCCGTTATATTCTAATAATATATTGGATGATGCGCATTTTCGATCAAATATTTACAATCATTTATCCAAGTACGTACAACACACATCCTTATATCTAGTATAATATGACGCAACATTAACGATTAAATTCCCACGTAAATTATTTACCCTGTAAGCAAAACGTTTCTGATCGTTATATTAATGGAATAACCGAAGTATTTTGGTAATAATTGGGAAATATGGCGAGTTATCTATTTTCAAAATCATGAAAGGAGAGGTATTATATTGTAATACAAAGTTGGGTACATTTCAGAGCATTTTGGCATACCTTTGATTAAGACATAATAATATTATCAATTTTCGATTATGTCTCTCTAATTTGTGTTGTTTCTATTTATTTCTGTCACTTAACAGAATCTGATAGATCCTAGAAGTGTGGATACGATTTAAAATTTTCACGGCCAAAAGTATTTTCGTTATTAGAAGTGTCCTAGAAGTGTAATTTATAATATCATTATGAAGGAGAGCCGACGTAACCATTTGACATAAACCTTTTTTATTCTTAGGTTTAAAACAGACTAATGAAATTGATTTTAAGTTTCAGAAATAAAATTTTGTACTAACTTCGCCAATAATAAGGTCAAAATAACTTTATGTTACATAGCACATTAGACACAAATCGATCGTTCAATTGATTAGTCCGACAACTCCGAAAAATGGAAATTTGAGTTGAGTATGCAGTTATATGTAAAAGTGTACCCTCTATTTGGTACAATATTCAAATTGTGATAAGGTCTATGTTGGCCAGACAGAGCGGACGATCTCCAAAACGATATCGGAACACTTTCGAGCGTGTAAACTTGGCCACCCTGACAAATCGGCAATCGCCGAGCATCTAATTGAAACCGGCCATTACTTTGGATTTGTTCCTGAAGTCCTGGGAAGACCCAAAACTTATAGAGCACGCCTAATTACAGAGGCAATTGAAATTCATAAAAATCCTTTAAGCGTTAATAGAGACGACGGAGCTAAGCTCAATAGTTCTTGGTATCCGGTAATTGACGGCTACACCAAAGCTAAATGCAGAAAACCATCTTCAAGTATACTGTGATTCCAGCTCGCAGTGGAGTGGAGCTGCTAATATTGCTTCGAAGTACTTAAGCACACATTTTACCACTAACATTTACACATCTGCCCTGATGATGGACACTGTAACGCTGTCCGAAACGTTGGCTAAAGGAGGAGGTAGCGAAACATGGCATAAAACCCCAAAAACAAACAACGAAAATACTCAAATTACTCATAAACAACACCATATTATTTAAAAACGTCATACCAATGTATCGGACCGTTTTTCTTTCGGTGGTATTTTATAGCATATTTAAAACAATGAGGAAAAACACAGACATTTGTAAATTATATTTGTATTTTTATTTTAACTTTATGAGTAAAACCTCAAATTGTAATATTTAATTAAATGAAGACAATATAAGCGAAACTCAATCGAAAATCTGAAAACAGAAAAATCAGAAAAAGATATTGACACATCTGGGACCAGATGTGTCAATATCTTTTTCTGATTTTTCTGTTTTCAGATTTTCGATTGAGTTTCGCTTATATTGTCTTCATTTAATTAAATATTACAATTTGAGGTTTTACTCATAAAGTTAAAATAAAAATAAAAATATTCATCCTAGACTTGCAGAAAAGTCAATAGATGTCGCATATTAAATAAAATGGATAAAGATTTATCCAGACACTATCTAGAGAGCATTTAGTTCGGGTTTGAATCTTGCAATCATACATAAAGATAGCAGCCAATAGTATATGCGTTAAGAAAAATGAAGATAGTGTGGGTGGTTCTTAGTCGAAGTATGATACAGTTAAAAGTGACCGAATTGGATATCGACACGGTGGCGCAGTGGTTAGCGCGTTCGCCCGGTAAGCGAGAGGTCCTGGGTTCGTGTCCCAGATGTGTCAATATCTTTTTCTGATTTTTCTGTTTTCAGATTTTCGATTGAGTTTCGCTTATATTGTCTTCATTTAATTAAAAATTATATTTGATTCATGGTAAGCATTCGACTACTGGTTTCCTTATTTTCCCAAAACTTCGAATTTGGAAATGTCTGACTAATCAACCGGACGATCGATATCAGTGTTGGAAAATACCTACAAACATTTAAGACTTTTCTATAAAAAAGGATAATATTATTCTTCTTCTTATGGTACCCCTTATTTTGAGAACCGCACAAAAGTCCCAACTATTGCTCCCAACCGTCTGAGATTACGGCATCCCCGATTAGGGTATGCTGTGAGACTAAAGAGTTATGTGGGGAAAGAGATGGCGAAGAAGAAGGTGTGGAAGCTCTCCTGTCGGAAGTTAGGTATTTTCTATTAAACTTTTTATTATTATTTATTTACATTTAAACCCGCTAAACTACTTATGTAGTTTGTCAGCAGGTACATAATGACAACATTGGTACATTTTCAAACATTGTTTACATATAATTTTATAATTTTGATGCTAAATATCAATTAAATAGATTATTTAAATTACCGAAATAGTATATCCATGTAAGTAGCACTATGTAGAAGCCTTAAATAATAAAAAAGTACAAATGGATTTAGTATGATATGATATAATAAAAAATTAGTATGTTATGATATAATAAAAAAAGTACAGATGGATTAGTATGAACAAATTAAATATAATCACAAGTAAATTAAAAGTTTCATATACATTAGGTATTAAAAAATTGTAATGAATTTACCAATTCCTTCAATGTGAGTTTCAATAAAGAATACAAGGACTTCGGTAGGGCATCAATATAAATCATCCCTATCTAATAGCCATTTCCTTAGTTTATATTTGACTTTACCATTAAAAACGTTATTATTTTTGATTGTCATTGGTAGTTTATTGAATATTTTGGGTACAATATAGTTTAGGGTCCTTTCACCGTGTTTATTGGTACATTTCGGAACCACCAATCCTTCATTTATTTGATTGATATTGTGTTATTTTACAATCTATTTATTGAAAATAATATATAGTAACTATATTTATTAGATGGCACGTTCCAGACGGAAGAAACGATAGTAATTAGATCACCGGATATCTGGTGATCTGATTAGCCAGGTACTTCCCCATCTTCTTCTTCCCCATCTTACTCTTCCCCATCTCGTTCCTCTCCCAACTACCTTCAGCGTAGATTTCGAAGCTATGAAGCGCAATTTCCAATAGCCCTCAGTTTATTTTTAAATTAAATTTATTTATTTAATGTTTGTTTCACTGACTTAAGTGGGTATTCAACTGCGATATTTTCTCGTTTACATGGTCCTTTAGTTTAATATATCAACCTGAAGTGTCCTCCAATACCTGACTTAACACCGTAGTGCATCCCTTTACCGAACACCGGACTTAACCATTTCCAATGGTGTCCGATAAATCAATTCATACATTTACTACTGCTTTGGCTTGCGGTAATGTGGTCATTAATCTGACTGGCTTAATGTAATACTGTGTTTTCAGAATAACTAGCTGAATAATCATTACTATATTCCTAGAGGAGTAAATGAATCACCACAACCCTTTTAACACATTATTTTTAATTTATTCCCATCTATGACCCGTTTCATAAATGCTCATTTGTTGGTTACACGAGTTATAACACAAAATTGATTTTCACACAAATACCAATATTATAATTTCAGTATTACACACGGACGTTTTATCAAATCGACGATATTACCTTGCCAGTAATACAGACGGAGCAACAAATTGACAATATCACATTGGCAGTATTACATATGGACGAAATATTAAATCGATTATACTACATTGTCAATATTAGATACGGACGGAATATCAAGTCGACGGTATTAAATTGCCATTATTAAACACGGACGAAATATTAAATCCTTTGTATTACATTGCCAGTATTACACACGGACGGAATATCAAGTCGACGATATCACATTGCCATTATTACACACGGACGGAATATCAGATCGACGACATCACACTGTCAGTATTACCCACAGTTAAATCAACGCTATTACATTGCCAGTATTACACACGGACGGATTATCAAATCGATCACATCACTTTGGCAGTACTACACACAGATGGAATATCAAAGCGACCATATCACATTGCCCATTGCCAGTATTACACACGGATGGATTATCAAATCGATCACATCACATTGGCAGTACAACACACAGATGGGATACCAAAGCGACCATAATATGGTAGTATTGCATACGGACGGAATATTAAATCGACAGTATTACATTGTCAGTATTACACACGGGTGGAATATCGAATCGACGATATTACACTTGGAGAGAATTATGCCTTTTTATTACCACCTACCGGAATTACACACGCCAACAAAACGTAGCCTTACGTTCATTTTATGGTCGAGTAAAGTACATTGGTGAGTGGTGTTTTGGAAGATTAACGGTGTGCTTGCTTGACTCCCCTGATTGTACGTTCTGTGGTCTAGAAGTGGGAACTTTAGATAACACGTTTTTCGTTGTCCCTCTCTAAATAAACATCCTCTCTTCTATCAAGTATTATCTAAGATTGCCTCCCCTCCATTCAACATTTCATCTCTTCTAAGTTTGAACTCGACTCCAATCTTCCATATAATTCTGAAATTTGCTCATTTAAATAAAATTAATATATAAATTCACCTTTCCTTCTCAATAATTTTAAATGATGGCCTAGAACACCCTTGAAGGGCGAAAGCCAGAAATAATTGAAAAAAAACGCAAAGTAAAAAGGCTAATTGCTGATTGTAACAAATATTTCAGAAAAGGTGGAAGAAAAAAATTGTCAGATAAGAGTAAAGAGACTACGAATATGAAAATGGATTAATAGAAGAGAAAAACTAGGACCAACAAATTCTCTTCACAAGGAAATGACATTAGAAGATTCCAAGAAATATTGCTAAGAATGACTGAAAGTTGTTTTAATTTTCTGTTAATAAATGTTGCAGTCACAAATTCGATGTAAGGATACCAATTTACGAAGTACCATTTCCGGATAAACCAGCATCTTCGCTCCAACGAGACGACGCACGTTTCTGCAGCAACTAATTAACAACGGGTTCGGACTGATGTAGTCGTTGAGCCAGTGAGCAGTAATTCGTGGCGAAGAGCGCTACTCGCACGTAAAAATAAAACAAAATGAATTGACTTGACTAAACGACTGACTAAACTACTCTACTAAATTTATGGTATTTTGAGACGTTTAGCTACTAAATTACTTGTCACTCGACTTAAGCCGCCGCATACCCCATTTTTACAGATTTATTACGTATGTATGTACCTTAATCACTTCAAGTTTTAAAGCTCTTAAATATATGTATTATTGTTATTCTTGAAGAAAATATCTAGACATTCCCAGCGCCGAATCGCAAATTATTTGAAATTCCCTCGATAGAAAAAATTCGCAAAGTACGCTCCAAAAATTATTATAAACACGTTTGTTCAGTTATTTTATAAGTTATATTATGCATGAAAAAATGCAGTATTTCTATAAATGCTGTTTAAGACAAGCCTCGCGAGATTTTTGCTCTATTTTAAACGAGTTATAGATATTTTCACATTTTCGCTTTAATTTTATTGTTTGAAATATTAGCGCCCTCTCTTCAACATTCATAATAATTACATATCTCTCCATCTTCTTCTTTTTGAGCGGGTATACGGCGCCTGTAATATTAACATGGTTCGAACCAGCCTTTCTTACTACCCGCGACTTTATCCTACCGACTTTTTTTTGAGCATGCACGGAATGAACCATCTACTGGTCAGAAGGAATGTACATACACATTGCTGCACGTTTTGTGGATGGTTTGAAAACTCATATATCATGGAGTGCATTCATTTCCAAGTTGCCTCTAAGAAGCAAACTATGTTGCTACCAGTACAAATGATAACCACTTTTTAAGTGCATGTAATTATCATTCACAAATTTTAAATGTATTTGGCATAAAATTAAACCCCTTTGGTTTTAAACTAATTACATAAGAAAGGATTAAAGTAGACTGCATGCTGTAGAAATGATATCCCTGAGGCGTATGTGTAGTAAAACCATGTGTGATCATGTGAGCAATGCGAAGCAATGAAAAAAATTAAAGGCTGATGTGAGCGGAAGAGAAGAATGGCTAAGAAAGTAAGTTTTGGCATCTAGAGCGAATGAATGAAGGAAGGTGTGTGAAGAGAATATATAATACTAATAATAATAACTAGCAGTTAAAAACCCACTCCGTAGGTTTTTACTGCTAGGCCTTGCGGACCGCTTTTGGTTCGGCTTGTCCCAATTAGTGTTGGTGGCCATTTTAGGAACCGATAGGAACTGGTTTCAAAAATTTCCCGTTCCTCGGATCCACTGTCATCCAGTGAAAGCTAGTCACCGGGACAAAGTACCCAGAACAGGCAATGACGTCATATGTAATATATAGCCTGTTTTGTAATGCTGTATTGGATCTCGATAAGTTTGTTCCGTTTCATATGGCAAGGCCAGAATTCAAACTTATTAGAATTAGCATATTAAGTGCTGACACTGACCGGTAACTACTCGCTGACAGCCGTTACCAAGGAGCTGAAAAGTTTTTTGACAGTACACATTCTAACGCTTTTTTCTTCGTATCGTTTTTTAACGTAGCAACAAATCGACTCAAAACTAAATCGTGATAAGTTCATTTTGTAACTGCCTGTGGTTCATCAAACAACCACGAGGGATCATAATCCAGCCAAGACCGTCAATTTTACGTAAGTACCCATATGGGAATACCTTAGCTATTTTGATTCCGGAAAACAGACTAAACCGAGATTCCACAGGCATAGCTCGCATAGAGTGGACATTTTGCTCTACCCTAACCCATGTAAGGTGGCGTTAAAATTACGTTCATCTTACATAGCCTCTTGGTACAATTATTCACAACTAAGTATTACCATCAATCTTTCCATATCCGAAGAGTTACACAAATTCACAAATTCGTAGTACTTATCCCTAGGGGGGGGGCATGTCCTCATGCGACCTGCTGACGGAAGTGGCGACAACTTTTGACGAATTCTTGAATTCGAAACCGAATTTCAATGGTAGCTTTGTTAGAAATTTCACATACACAGATGTTATTTGTGGCGCGGCGCGTACGCGTGGCGTCAGACATCACTCGAAGCCGGATTCTGAAATTCAACCACACATACGGTAACGTATTAATACTGTTTGTTCGATAATTGGATAATTTGTAGTGCGCTGTATTTGTGAAAAATAACCTCAAGGACGCTTATGACGCAAATATGAATAGCCGATGCCCATGGCACGATCATGGTGCTATCAGATACTTGAGTCGGGTCATGCCAAGAATCAGAATAATAGAAGAGTATGAATTTTTAATCTTTACCTTTTAGGCTTTCGCCACTCCTGTCCGTTTGCGCTAGCGCAATGCCATTCTGCGGCATAGACGGAAACTACTATCATTTCCATGGTCGTTTTGGCACTAGGTCATTAAGTTAAAATGAACCGAATGCAAATGATATATTAGGACATAGTGTGTGTGTGTAACGATACAAGATGAAATTAATATTGGGTAATACCTTTAAACAGTGAAATATTTCAACCAGCGACAATTTAATGAACATTATATTCAATAAATTAGACAATTGGCATGTTCTCTCACAGTTATGTACGATATATTCGTAGAAACTAACTAACCGTGCGTCGTCGTGCCATTTCCCCACAAGAGTAGGTGGGGAGAATGAAATGGCATACAAATTTTACTTTACTTTAGTGTTACTTTAATTTTTTGTACATACTCTTGTAGACAACCTTCCTGATATTCTGACTCGTGAAATGACCAGATATATAATTTAAAAATAGTTGTGTGGTAACCCGACAGTTAATCTCTCGACATATGTCCCTTCCCCCTACCAGAATTTATAATAAAGATATTTTTTGTGCATTATTTACCGGTTTCAAATCTAAAATCGTCTTAAAAAATATGTCTAAAAATAATTTGGTACAACCATCAAACAAATTTATTTACAATTTTTTGTACTTATACGCTGGTTAATTGAATATGAAAAATGCATATTATGATAATATGAATGATTTATCAATAATACATGTTTTTATCTTTGATGCATTTTAATATAAATATGTTTTATATTCTGTTATTTGGTAGTATACCCTCCCATCAACATAATAATATATAAGTCAGCCTGAAACACTAATTTACATTGAAAAATCTTCCGAGAAAAGATACTTGCCGCCAACGGCGGTTAAAATAAAAACCGCCAACGGCGGTTAAATTTGATAAGCCGCCATAGCTCAGTGGTCAGAGCATTCGACCGGCAATCGGAAGGACACGGGTTCAAGTCCCGTTGGCGGCAAGTATCTTTTCTCGGAAGATTTTTCAATGTAAATGAGTGTTTCAGGCTGACAATTATTGCTTGTAATAATTGTTACCCTTTGTGCTATGCATAAAAATCTTGTCTAAACGTTAGTTTATAAATTAAAAAATAATTATTAATATATAAGTATTTCTTATAAAAATTGAATATTCATTTAAACTTTTATAAAAAGTCAATGGTTTCATATTAATAAATTCGGATACTTTTATCCGAGACGCTATCCAGGATACAAACCAATTCTTAGAATGATTGTTTCCAATAAAAGGGTAGATGCCCTTAATATGGAAAAATAATTAGTTGAAGATAATATTTTTAATTCTAAAATTTGAAATATGAGGTCGACTATTATTATGGCTTGACTGAAAGTAGCAATAGCGAAATTGGTTCGAGTCCCAGTTGAGACCATTGTCTTTTTTCTGTTTTCTGTGTCTTTTTCTCTTTCATATTTTCGTTTAGATTATTATTGTTATCTTCTTCTTCAATGATACTCTTAAAAATGTTTAAAATACGATTTACCAAAACGTTTTGTTTGAACAGAATTCTTGACTTTTTCTTTTTATCATATTTTTCTGCGCCGCAAAATCATATTTTTATCCATACCACTAAAGTATTTAAATCTTTTCTAGGAAAAAAGAGCTAAATGGCATATTTCATTTTAGATGGACGTGTTGCAACGCGACGTCGCGACGCTTAAAAATTCCGTCTGGACGAACATACGTGAAGCGTCGCGACGTAATGTGTCACGACGCCAGCGTCACATCTGACTAGTCACATGTTGTGTTTATTTATCAGAAAAGTGTAAAAATATGAAAAGTAAATGGTTTGCGATTTAAATATTTGATTAGCAAGAAAAACATGTCATGTGGATTTCATACTACGTTTTTATTTATTTATTTATTTATTTATTAACGCCCTTTTTCGGGGCTTTTACATATGAATAGTAAGAAATATACAGTATTTATTGTACATACCTGAACTGCCTTCGTGACAATATTTTATATTTGTTTAAAGATAAATTGAAGATGTCCACTGACTTGGTATAATTGTTTCCCTCCATTAGTATTCTGAAAAAATAATTCAGAGGGTTCGGCTCTGTATATATATTATTAATATTAATAAATAAATAAATACATGACAAAATTAAAAAAAATAACTTATATCATTGATGTAGCTATTCCAAATTCCTGTAATATTCAAAAAACTGTTTCTGAAAAAATTAGAAAATACACAGATTTAGGAAATGAGATTAAAAGAATTTGGCATTCTCGGAATATAAAAATATTACCATTTGTTATTTCGGCTACTGGCGTTATACCTAGGTCTCTGATTCAAAATTTAGGCGTATTAGATTTGTCCAAGAATTTATATATAAAAATGCAAAAATCGGTAATTTTAAATACATGTAGGATTACAAAAGATTTTTTAAATATTTATATTGAGGGATCAGTAGGATTTATAGGTTCAATTAGGAATTCCACAGAGCCGAACCCTCTGATATGAAAATATCTGGAGTCGGTGAATTATTTTCCCATCTGGTCTCTGGTAGGTTGACATGTTGTTCTTGTATTGTTTTGTAATTATAATACTTATATAGTGCAATTGCATAACGTGGATTGACCAGATGATCATTTGGGAAGTGTGTGAAAGTGTTTAGTTTTTCCTGTGGGGAAAATTAAACCCGGACATTTAAATCTGGTGAGTGATAATTTAAAATTTAATGTTTGTATTTTGGCTCTCTGATTTTTTATTGTATCAGATAGAAAAGAATTAGCTTTGATCCCAAAACATATAAATATTTGAAAATAAGTATATTAGATAACCTAATAAATAAACTGCCAGTGAACCGTAGGATATTTAGATAAATAAATACGATATAAAAATTTTCCTTTTGTGAGGGCTTCAGTAACCAAGGTAAACAACAGTATGTTGAGATTCAGTTTAAATATATTTTGCAGGTAAATTTAATTATATATTTTATTTTGATAACATTATTCTAAAATATAATATATATCATAGATTTGTAGTATTGAAGGGTAGTTTACATTAAAATATTTAATTTGGACATATTGAAAATTATTTATTGACAAATGATAGTACTAGGTAACGACGACAGTTGCTTGGTTACTGGAATGTAGGAATAATAATAATAATAATAATCATTTCCAAGTTGTTTTGAACGGTGACAAAATGTCATTTTCAACCAACGGAAATGAAAATGGGTTGATTATGTCATCTTTACAGATGAACATTGATAATCTGAGACCCCAAAAAACAAAAGCAGGTATTCCTAGGCAGCGAATGAAATGGACGAACGATGTCAATATGTTCATCGTTCGTTCATATTTTTATGTGACTAAACTAGAAACAGATATGTTATTGTATAGGAAAAAATTACATTTACTTTTCTCACAAAATTATCCGGTTGCCCAAGTAAACGAACAAAGATTAGCTGACCAAAAAAGGGCAATTTTTAAAAATAATTAAATCCCTGTAGTAACATTAAATCAGATAAAAGAGGAAATAGGAGATAGATTGCAATTGGAGAATAATTTAGAACAAATTAATACGAGTAGTAACGTTATATTAGATGCATTGAATGAAGACAGTTTAGATAATATTCTAGTAGAAGAATCTATTCATAATCTTAGGGAAATCAACATTGCAAATTTAAACTTACTAGATGATAATGTAATAGAATTAGCTAACTTGCTTCATAATAATATAAATAGATATATAGATATAGAGCCCACAGTTAGACCAAAATAACATACGTCAAAAAATTATCTAAATTAATTTCTGAATTAAATAATTTAATTTTACCAAAATAATATTTGACGATATTAGTTTTTTAGATCTTCACACAATAGTGTACGCTAGTGCTATCACTTTATTTAATAAGTTAGGAGTTAAATTAATATCCTCTGATGATAGATCATATAGTTATAGTAAACCAGAATGGCAGATTAGATTAGAAAATGATGTTGTATTTTTAAGAAGTAGTATAGCTAGAGTAATTGAATATAAAAATGGGAATAGAAGTAGAAATATTTTGAGACATGTAGATGAAATTGGGAGAAAATTTGGTTATAACATTGGTAGTAATAATAATGAAAATATAATCAATGATTTATTAGATTTATTAAAACAAAAATTAGGTGTAAAAGCTAGTAGATTAAAAAGATATAATTATACGTATAATAAAAGAAATAATAATAGATTATTACAGAAAAATGAGAAAATATTTTAATTCAAACTTGATGATAAACAAAATATTATTTCAAATAATAATATTCCGTTGCCATCTGAATCAGATATGCGCGATTTTTGGACAAACATTTGGAGTAAAGATATAAAACATAATGAGACAGGTCCATGGTTAGAAAATGAAGAACTCAATTGTTCAGACATTGAACAAATGAGTTTTTCTGATATATCGATTGAATTGTTAGCCAAAATTATAAAAAATACTCATAATTGGAAAGCCACGGGTTGCGATTGGATACATAATTTTTGGTACAAACGTCTAACTACTTTACATCCTCTGTTTGCAAAAAATCTTTCAAAACTTGTCAAACAACCTCAAAATTTTCCTAATTTTCTAACTAAGGGCATTACTTATATGTTACCTGAAAGCGAAAATATTAATAATCCCTCTCAATATAGACCCATTACATGTCTACCCACAATATACAAAATTTTAACCTCTTGCTTGACAGATTTAATATATACTCATTTGGATGAAAAAAATATTTTATCTGAACAACAAAAAGGTTGTCGCAGAAAACATATGGGATGTAAAGAATAATTAGTTATTGATTCTGTAATTTTAAAACAAACTCAAAATCAAAAGCGTAATTTACATACTTGTTATATAGATTATCAAAAAGCTTTTGATAGTGTCCCGCACTCGTGGCTAATCAAAATATTAAAAATATATAAAGTTAACCCAATTATAATTAGCTTTTTGAAAAATATTATGTCCTTTTGGAATACAGATTTGCTAGTAAATTTAAAAGGTAAGAAAATAGTAGTACCGGGCATTTCAATAAAAAGAGGGATTTTTCAAGGAGACTCATTGAGTCTTCTTTGGTTTTGCTTAGCATTGAATCCTATGTCTAAAATGTTAATTAAAAGCAAGTTTGGAATAAAAATTAAGGGTAATACAAGAGAGAGTAGTATAGTTTCACATCTATTATATATGGATGATATAAAATTATTTTCAAATTCTGAATCAAATTTAGAGAAAATGATTAAGGTAGTTAAAATTTTTTCAGATGATATTAAAATATGTAAAAGCCCCTACGGGCGTATAAGAACAATAAATAAATAAATAAATATAAAAAAAAAAAATAAAAAATAAAAATGACTTTTGGTTTAGATAAATGTAAAACGATCCATATAGAGAAAGGCAAAATTGTAGATAGAGACGAGGGGATATTTAGAAATTTCAAAATTAAAAGTATGAAAGGGGATGAGGTTTATAAATATTTAGGATACCCGCAATCGAATAGATTAGATCAAACTAGTATTAAAAATGATATTAGGATTAAATTTCAAACTAGGATCAGAAAAATTTTAAAATGCAATCTATCTGCTGAAAATTTAGTAAAAGCAATAAATACTTGGGCAATACCTTTATTAACGTACTCATTTGGCATAATTAAATGGTCCAATACAGATTTAGATAGTTTAGAACGATTAATTAGAACTACGTTAACAAAGTTTAATTGCCATCATCCAAATTCAGCTAAAGAACGAATTAATTTACCTAGAAATTTAGGAGGTAGAGGTGTAGTCAAAATAACATCTTTGAAACACAATCAGGTATAAATGCTTAGAAATTTTTTCCATAGGAAAGCTAATAGCTCAGAAATGCACAAAATAATTTGCAAGGCAGATAGAAACATTACACCTTTAAATTTATATGACGACAATGCCAACATTCTTATAAATACTAACCAGGAGTTATTAGATTCCTGGTCAAATAAAATTATTCATGCAAAACACTTCAATTATCTCATCCAAACGTATGTTGACAAACTTTCGTCAAACAAATGGTTGAGTATTGGAGAGTTGAGCGCAGAAATAGAAGGATTTATGCTTGCCATTCAAGATAGAGTCATTAATACTAAAAATTATAGGAAGCATATAATCAAAGATATAAATCAAATTGATGATTTATGTATAAAATGTTTGGCTTTTCTGGAAACTATAGAACATATTATATCGGGATGTTCTATATTAGCGCCGTCCGAGTATACATTTAGACACAAGCAGGTTTTAAAAATAATCCACCAAAGTTTGGTAATTAAACATAACTTGATTGACTGCCGTAATATAGTACCATATTATGAATATGAACCAAATTCATTTTTAGAAAATGAATTTTATAAAATATATTATGATAAAACTACACTAACAGACAGAACAATTAGTCATAATAGACCTGATATAGTTTTACATGATAAAATTTAAAAAAATAACTTATATCATTGATGTAGCTATTCCAAATTCCTGTAATATTCAAAAAACTGTTTCTGAAAAAAATAGAAAATACACAGATTTAGGAAATGAGATTAAAAGAATTTGGCATTCTCGGACTATAAAAATATTACCATTTGTTATTTCGGCTACTGGCATTATACCTAGGTCTCTGATTCAAAATTTAGGCGCATTAGATTTGTCAAAGAATTTATATATAAAAATGCAAAAATCGGTAATTTTAAATACATGTAGGATTACAAAAGATTTTTTAAATATTTATATTGAGGGATCAGTAGGATTTATAGGTTCAATTAGGAATTCCACAGAGCCGAACCCTCTGATATGAAAATATCTGGAGTCGGTTAATTATTTTCCCATCTGTTCTCTGGTAGGTTGACATGTTGTTCTTGTATTGTTTTGTAATTATAATACATATAGTGCAATTGCATAACGTGGATTGACCAGATGATCATTTGGGAAGTGTGTGAAAGTGTTTAGTTTTTCCTGTGGGGAAAACTAAACCCGGACATTTAAATCTGGTTGGTAATAATATTAATAATATTAATTATTAATATTATTAATAATAATATTAATAATATTCATATGCAAAATTAACATTACCCATTTCTTAATTTTAAAAATACATTAATATTAATTGGGTAATAATTAATATTATATTAATAATATTAATTATTACCCAATTAATATTAATGTATTTTTAAAATTAAGAAATGGGTAATGTTAATTTTGCAGGCAGTGATGAAATATCGGGCTCAATGAGTGGTTAAATAAGGTTAAGTTAGCGGTTGACATTATTTGCTGACCACAAGTGGCTGCCCGGTTAAATTGAGCAGCAGATAATATTTTAGACCTGATCAGAACCTCAATATTCTGCTAATGTACGCGTATGTATATTATAACTTATTCACATACTATTTATTTATTTTAGGGAAATCAACTGTTTACAATTTGATTAATTTATACATATCTAAATATCTAATGTTTTAAATTATGAAAACTACATTACTTTCCCTGAATACTTAAATTAATAAAATTGTGGTCAATAAGTAGGTACGATTTAACAGAAAACTAATAGCATTTTGGAGGCGAGTATGAGTATCACTTTTTTTTTTTTTTTTTTAACTATATAAAAAATTTTACATACAAAATGCAATGTGAAATTAAGTACAAAATATTGTATTTCTTAGTCCTCCTCACTAGGGGGTCCTGTGCCGAGGCGGACTAAAGTTATTTAAATATAGTTCATTTGTCTTCTATGTCGTTTTTAGCGTCTTCGCTAGGGTTTTCTCATTGACCTCTTTAAGCCATATTTTTATTCTTGATTTGTATTCAATTGGATTTTTTTATTAGTTTTATGTCTTGGGGGAGGATGTTATGGAGTTTTGTTGCAAAGTATGTATAGTTTCTTTGTCCAAATGTGGTTTTATAACTTGGAATATTTTTTATATCATTTTTATTCGATCTAGTGTTATGCATACACGGTCTAGTAGAGGATTCATTATTTTTGAAGAGCTTCAATAATATATTTTTGGAATATATTTGTTGTACATTTGGTACGTCAAAGTTATTGAAAATTTCAATTGAAGGCGTTCTAATTGGTACTTTCAATATGGTCTTTATGATTCCTTTTTGAATCGTATTCAGGCTGTGTAGGTACTTATTTGCAGCAGATCCCCATCCTATGATTCCATATGGATAAACAACACCACTTCCATGGATCACACAAAGTGGTTCATTGCATGGAGGAGTCTACTAATATCTACAGGAATTCCGAAAACTGAAAACATCGAACTAATATCTATGAGAACCAAAGTATTGACGAATATCTTACAGCTCAAACTGTTGACTAATATCTATGAGAACCAAAGTGTTGACGAATATCTACAGCTCAAACTGCTGACTAATATCTATGAGAACCAAAGTGTTGACGAATATCTACAGCATTGGCAGAGGTTGGATTTGCAATTATGTATAGCATATTGGAATAACGTAATATTGCGTATGCAGTTTAAAAAACTTAATTAATGTAAGTATGTATCTAAAAATCCCTAATATCGGACTATTGGGCATATTTAGCTGATTAGTCCAACCTACGCTCTGTAGATATTATATTCTGTTCATCAATTTCACGAAAATCAAGGGAAAATTTGGCTTTCTTCATACACACGAACAATCACACGACACATTTCCATTTGTTTACTTATTCAGTGATTATAACAATCTTTGGTTTGCCGTCAATTGTTTATTTGTTGAAGACATTTAGGTACGTTTTTAATTACTTTAAAAAGTACCTTAATTTTTTTGGAGTAATTTAATAGTTTTAAGTATCCAAGTACCGTATTTTGTTATTATACCTTTTGATTTGACATAGGGTTGCCATCCGTCCGGGTTTCCCCGGATTTGTTCTAGTTTAGAGGGCGTCCGGGGAGCGTACGGGCGGAGTTTCATTTGATGTCCGGGTTTAAAAAAAAAATTAAAGTCAAACGTATACGTTTGCTCTGAGGAAGGAATGGTCGTTCTGAAACCGGTCGGCTTTAAACAAATATAAAAGTGGTTCGAACGAAGTAACATTGTTTAATTTATCTTTAATTAAAATACAATTTCCAAGAATACAGCTGCACCGATTTTTACAAATTCCTTTTAAAAATGGAAGATATTCTAAAAGCTATCGGAAAGAGTGATAAATACAAAAAAAAACTGAAAAGTAAAAAAGGCGAGAGGCTGAGGAAAAATCATTAATAGCTAAATAATCAAATAATGTACTTTTGAGTGCAATAATTTCTTTTCATTTTTGTAGTTAAAGTTATGATTGTTTTTATTACGTAAAAGAAATTTACAATATGGGTGTTAATTAAAACTTTAAGGTGATATAATTGAGTATAGTTTTTAGTTATTTTATGCTTAAAAAAATTAATAATGTAACTTACATTACAGTAAGTCTAAACTTTAAAAAGGTTCAGATTTGTTGCTTAAAATTTATGAACACTGAATTTAGTTCATATAATGTTAAGAGATATTTTGTTGTTTAAATGGCTGCTGATAAAAATTTAAAGATATAATTATTATTGAGTTAAAGGGTTACCAAAAAAATTGTAAGACGGAATACTAAAATGGTCTCTTAAGATTTATGTTTCAAAATTTAATTGAATTTTGTTAGGCTTAATATTTTAATAGGGTTTTGTTTTCATAACGGAGTATATTAATAATTTGTGTTTTATTTTAAGAATAAAAAAATTCTAACTGATTATTAAAACAATTTGTAACAAACTGTAATAAGATTCTGTTTTGTTATGTACATTTATAATGATGATAAAATTAATGTGACTAAATTTAATTTGAAAATATATAGAAAGGTGATCTATGACATTTTCAACTGTTTTTTTATTACACTGACTATGTTTTAAAAAACCTGTTGACATGTCCGGGTTCTGGGCTCTAAAATCCGAGGTTTTCACGCGTCTTGTCCTGGTTGCCAAATTTAAGATATGGCAACCCTAATTTGACATCAAAGAGCTGGCCCAAAATTGTGACCACCATCTGGATCAAAACTTTAAATTTTACCTTGGAAAGTTTTAACCTTGCCACTGTCGTAGGTATTTTTCCAACCCCTCGATAGATCGGCAGAACGCAAATAATCGATCTCGTGTGTATTAATAATTCAAGAGTGGTGCTCGTAGCTTAAATAATTTAAAATACTTTGGCGGTTGGTTTTAGCGTGGAAAAATAATAAAGATAAAATGATTATCAAATTATATTTAGTAGTCATGTTTGAACATAAATTACGAAACTTATAAAGAAATATGAAGTTATGTCACCACAAAATATTCCCGATAAAATATCCCTGACAAAATATCCTGCGGACAAAACATCTCCCAACAAAATATCTACCAAAACCTAACCTAACCTAACAAAAAATGGGACATAAATAATACGAACATCCTATAAAGACAATAAATTTTATTGTTCAAAAATAATAAAATGTAAAATAAGGTTAGGTTAGGCTAGATGAGGTTAGGTTTAAGTAGATATTTTGTTGGAGGATGTTTTGTCCCAAGGATATTTTGTCGCGGGATCAGTTGTATCACAACCAAATATTTCACTTTAGGAAAACTTCAAAGTCATCTAATTATCACTTTGGTTGGACAGTATTCTAACAAAATTTTACCTTGTTCTGAGGTATTAGGTGTCAAATTTTGCAAAGAGGATTTCTCATTCCTACCAATCCCTCATACCTTTTTCTTTCCCAGAACTTCCACTCCTTCATTTCCCTAAAAAGACCCTCCACACAGCATTCCCAAATATGTCGTTGGCACTGAGGGAACTTTTATCCTCAGGATTTCCTGCCTAGAGATAATGTAAAAAGGAAAAAGAAAGCCTGAATACAATATTTTCTCTTGGAAACAGCTACCTTAGAGCCCATTGACGTGATTTTTATTCCAAGAATTTGATGTTTTGTTGATATTTCGAGTTTGCATGAAAATGAGATCCGTTGTGTATACTTTCTGTGATAGTTATTTGAACTACGAACAGCTGCCTTTGAAACTTGCACAGTAAAATCAGGAAACCGTTTTCGATTAGAATAATAAACTTCTATTTGCGCCAAAGTGTGATAATAGTCTCAACCCTTGAGAACATGTACGAGTAGGTGTTAGCCTTAAGGTCTACAGCAAATGCGCCAAGGTTAGGGCTATCAGATGGTAAACAAATAATAACAACATGTAAAGAGGAAACTCAAACACGATACTGAAAACATTACCGATCACCCCACTTTACTAAGTCTTTATGACTTTTGTTTGAGTTTATATGTCCTACCTTTTATCTTCATTACAAAGCATTAGTAGTAAACAATCTGTAGTATTTTTAATATTTTTGAAGTAAAACTTCTTTTCGCACGCTCAACTTGGGGGATAAGCTGGTGAATGCGTCATGAAAAGTGGTGATTGTTACGAAAAATATCATGCGAACGGTAATAGATGCGAACGGTTGGGATAAGAATAAGGATAAGGATAAGGATAAGGATAAGGATAAGGATAAGGATAAGGATAAGGATAAGGATAAGGATAAGGATAAGGATAAGGATAAGGATAAGGATAAGGATAAGGATAAGGATAAGGATAAGGATAAGGATAAGGATAAGGATAAGGATAAGGATAAGGATAAGGATAAGGATAAGGATAAGGATAAGGATAAGGATAAGGATAAGGATAAGGATAAGGATAAGGATAAGGATAAGGATAAGGATAAGGATAAGGATAAGGATAAGGATAAGGATAAGGATAAGGATAAGGATAAGGATAAGGATAAGAAAATCGATATCTAGATTGTGTTTTTCACACTAAACTAAGTGTATCACATTAAAATAGTGGATCGTTTTCCTATTAATAAATAATTACAGTGAGAACAGATATATTATAAGATTGAATTTAAAAACAAAATCTTGAAATTAACATGACAAGTGATATTTGAATTTGAAACCATTTGAATTTGAATTTGAATTTGAAGTTTGAAGTCAAGTGACATTTGAAGCCATAGACAAAAAGTTAACAGAATATTCTACCATTCTAACATCTACCTACATCTAATAATAATCCATAATATTATAATGGAACAAGAAAACTCTGCCCAACAATTCCTGGCAAAGGCAACCTCTATTTTAAACCTATTAAATATCATCATAATGGACACATCTAACAAATTCACCAAGGAACAAATAGCGAAACTCGCCCCTAAATTCACCGATCTATTGGGTAATGTCGGTCAAATGGGTGTAAAGTTAGGGAGCCTTGAAGGAGAATTGAAGACCTACAAATATATGTCCTCTAATCAAACACCCTAAAATGGGAACAGAACGTATAGTTCGATTACGTCCAACCAAGTCCTCCCGAAATATCCACCGAACACAAGAAACAATGCCCCTATACTTCCTGCGAGACCAGCCGTACTTATCTTCCCCAAAGATGACAAGTCACTTCCTTCCAGCAGTACTCTTGAAACTCCCAAAACCTCAACTAACCCATCATCTTTGGGAATTACAATCACGGGGGTACGAGAAATAAGGAACGGAGGTGTAGTCGTGCATCCAAGTACCGATGCAGAGGCCATAAAACTTGCCAATGCACCGACCCTATCCGATGCTGGTCTGAAAGCAGCAGTTTCTTCACATAAACTTCCTCGGATAGCTATCCATGGTCTACCTCAAGTTGTGCCCCTCGAGAAAATCATCTTGGCAATCCACCAGCAAACACACGAAGAAACCGGTCTACAAATTAATGAATTGAAAGATAAATTGCAGTTCTCTCACAAAGTAGGACCTCGTACCGGATCGTGCACTCATGTCTTCAGAGTTCCTCCTTCTGTTCGTCACTCCCTCATTCGCTTCTCTAAACTGGCTATGGACTGGCAAATACACACCGTAAGGGATTGGATCGACAGTCTAAAATGTGGACACTGTCAATTTTACGGCCATACGGCGTCGAAATGTAACGCAGACATGCCTACATGTTCTCACTGTGGAAAACCTGGACACAATCGAGATGCTTGCCCGACTCCTGAAAAGCCACCAGCATGTGCTACCTGCAAGTTCTTCAGAAAACCGTCCACACACAACACTGGCTCCCCTGACTGTCCTGCCCGCCAAGCCGCTGAGAGACGCGAATTATCTCGAGTCAATTTTTTAGGCTGAATCAGAATCGACACCTTATTAATACTAACTTTTCCACCTATTATCAAAATATTCGTGGTCTCAATACTAAGCTAAACTCCTTTAGATGCTCCATAAATTTATGCCCTTATGATTTTTTATGTTTTACTGAAACATGGCTATCAGACAATATTACTTCAACAGAACTTGGACTCCATGACTACATTATTTTTCGCTGTGACCGCTCTTCCTCTTCTAACAAGTGTAGAGGAGGTAGGGTAATGATATGTATTAAAAAAAAATACTCTTGCCACATTCTTGAATCGTCTAATAATGTATCTGAACAATTATTTATTTGTGTTCTACTTGGTTCCAAGAAACTTGTCATTGGTTGTGTATACATTCCCCCCTCCTCTTCAATAGAAATCTATAAGTCACATACTGAAGCAGTTGAGCGTGTTTCCATAAAGGCCGATTCCTTACTTATTTGTGGTGATTATAATCTTCCTAAAATAGTGTGGCTTAATGATAGTCATGGTGTGAAAACTCCTAATAATGTTTCCCTTCATGCTTCCATAATAGTAAATTTCTTTGCCTTCCTGAATATGTACCAATTAAACTCGATCAATAACTGTGGAGGTTACTGTCTTGATCTAATATTTACCAATATGCCTAGCGTTTGTGTATGTGAAGCTACTGACTCAATATTACCAATAGATAAATATCATCCACCACTCGATATTAACTTCACTAATCCTTTCAAAAGTGACACTCTGAAATCAGCAGTTACATTCCACTACAAATTTAACAAAGGTGATTATACTGGCATGAATAGGTACCTTGCCCAATATGACTGGGCAGGTATGTTATCAAACAACAATATTAACGATGCTGTATTTAAATTCAACGAATGTATAACTCATGCTATAGATTTGTTCGTTCCAAGGGGAACTTTTTCCCAGCCTAAATTTCCTATTTGGTTCAGTATGAAACTAAAGCATTTGATTATGGAAAAAAAGAAAACACACAAGTTATTCAAATTAACGAACAACTTAGAATTATCCAAAATTGAATCTAACTTGTGTTATAAATCTTATATTGAACTCACTGAGAAAAAAATAAATCTTAATCCTAAACAATTTTGGAAATTTATTAAACAAAAACGTATTGATAACGATCTCCCTTCAAGTTTATTTTTTAATGATACTCACGCCACCAACGATTTCGATATTGCCAACCTTTTTGCTGAACATTTCTCCTCTGTCTATACTGATAACATATGCTCCATCCCTCCACTTAAATATGCTAATACTATTGACCTTAATAATTGCGAAATCACACTTGTAGATGTTTTCAATTACTTAAAAAATCTTCCCAGCAAAACAAGCACTGGTCCTGATGGTATACCTGAAATATTATTGAAAGAATGTAAATCTGTTGTATCTAAGCCAATTTGTTTATTATATAACTTATCATTATCATCTGCCACTTTTCCGGATTCCTGGAAGGTTTCCTATATACGACCTATTTTTAAATCGGGTAATAGGTCGAACGTAGAAAACTATAGACCTATATCGATGTTATCTCATATTCCTAAAATCTTTGAATCTATAATCACAAAAAAAATAACACCTATTTTCAAAAATGTGCTGATTGAGGAACAGCATGGCTTTAGATCTGCTAAATCTACCACTACAAACTTACTCTCCTTCACCAACACCGTAGTCAATGGCCTAGAAGATAAATCACAAGTAGATGTTCTATATACCGACTTTTCTAAAGCTTTTGACAAAGTAAAACACGCTATCCTCATGGCCAAGCTATATGCTATAGGTATACGAAACCCATTGCTATCTTTCTTTAATTCTTATTTAAACAATAGAAAACAAAGAGTTAAAATAAATAACATTGAGTCTATTATTATTGAAGTAACATCCGGCGTACCGCAAGGAGCACATTTAGCCCCGCTTCTCTTCAACTTGTTTATAAATGACATTATTCGTATTTTCTCTCACACACGCTTTTGGCTTTTTGCTGATGACAATAAGATCCTAAAAATAATCAAAAACTACCATGACTGCCTTCTTTTCCAATCAGATATTGACTCTTTCAATGACTGGTGTAAAATTAATTGCTTGGAACTAAATGTCGATAAGTGCAAAATTATGTCCTTCTACAGATCTAAAAATCCGATTGTTTTCGAATACAAATTAAATAATAATTGCCTAACAACTGTTCAATCTATTAAAGATCTTGGTGTCTCTCTTGATAGCAAGCTTTCTTTCCGGGAATATATAAATACGATTGTTAATAAATCTCTCAAACTACTTGGTTTTATCACTAGAACCACTTCTGACTTCAAAAACATAAATACCCTAAGAATTCTTTACTGCTCCTTGGTTCGCCCCCATCTTGAATATACTTGTATTATATGGTCTCCTTTTTATGCTATATTCGTATATTGAATCCGTTCAACATCGGTTCCTAAAGGGAATTGCTTGGAGGCTAGGATTAGAGCGAGGCAATTACTCGTATGCTGAAATTGAACAAACTCTAAACCTTTCTCCTTTAGAAGACCGTCGGATAAAATCTGATCTCATTTGTTTCTTCAAAATTATTAACTGTTTAATAGACTCGCCTACATTACTACAACTCATCACATTTAATATACCTTCTCGTAGACTCAGAAATAAAGACCTGCTTTTCCTCAATCAGCACTCGACTAACTATGGTTATAACTCACCACTGTCCAGAATGTGTAGACTGGTCAACTCACGTCAAGACCTTGATTTTTTTGGTATTAGCTTAAATGATTTCTGTCGCTCTTTAAACAAATGAAGATATGTAATATTCACCCTAATTTTTGCAAGGTCTTGACGTGACTTGACACTTATTTTTCTTCTATTTTCACTGTTTGTCTTTGCTTTCATGTACCATCCGAATCCTTACATTGTTCATTTCTATACTTCGTGATACTTTGTTTTAAATTGGACGTAAGTCCGTAAATAAATAAATAAATAAATAAATAAATAAATAAGGATAAGGATAAGGATAAGGATAAGGATAAGGATAAGGATAAGGATAAGGATAAGGATAAGGATAAGGATAAGGATAAGGATAAGGATAAGGATAAGGATAAGGATAAGGATAAGGATAAGGATAAGGATAAGGATAAGGATAAGGATAAGGATAAGGATAAGGATAAGGATAAGGATAAGGATAAGGATAAGGATAAGGATAAGGATAAGGATAAGGATAAGGATAAGGATAAGGATAAGGATAAGGATAAGGATAAGGATAAGGATAAGGATAAGGATAAGGATAAGGATAAGGATAAGGATAAGGATAAGGATAAGGATAAGGATAAGGATAAGGATAAGGATAAGGATAAGGATAAGGATAAGGATAAGGATAAGGATAAGGATAAGGATAAGGATAAGGATAAGGATAAGGATATGGATAAGGATAAGGATAAGGATAAGGATAAGGATAAGGATAAGGATAAGGATAAGGATAAGGATAAGGATAAGGATAAGGATAAGGATAAGGATAAGGATAAGGATAAGGATAAGGATAAGGATAAGGACAAGGATGGTCACCCCAAGGTCGGGTCACCCCAAGGTTGTAAGTCACCCCATGGTCATATTTCACCCCAATGTCATATATCACCCCTAGGTCATAGTGTACCCAGTTAGCTATGTTTGGTAACTTAGCAGGGATACCTGGGTTCATTGGGCGAGGTTTGTTTTGTAGTTTTACTTTAGTCGTGTGGTCTAAAGCACACTCGTTTCTTTTATAATCTATTTTTCATTTCTATTTTAACGCTCGAGTTTTTTACTTCCACGTAGAAATTTATATTACACCTTTCGCGCAATGCCATTTTTTGTGAATACTACACAATATATTTTTGAATGTAGCTATTACTTTGTGGTTATCCATTATAGAAAAATGAAACAATACAACTTTGTATAAACCACTTATTAATTTACATTATATAAGTGGTTTATACAAAGTTGTATTGTTTCATTTTACTACACAATATTCTTAATGTGAGGCAATGACATACTCAATTGTGGAATTTGTGAGGCTGAAAGTAATGGGGAGGGGGAGGAGATGGGGGATTGGAAGGCGGGGAAGTACCTGGCTATACAGATCTAGTCACCAAACACAGCTAAAGCCATTTTAAGCCACGATTCTTTTCTGAATGGTGATCTTACACCAAGACAATACTCAGAGTATCTTCCACTCTGGAACGTGCCACAAATATAGCTTATATTATTTTTAATTGATTAAAATGTGAAATAGCACAAATCAAATAAAATTTACTTGCTCGCACCGGGTTTGTTTTTGATTGCACCAAAACGGAATATTTTTTATTAGTGTGACATTATTGTTTCGTCGTTCATGGATATATTGGATATATTAAACGGTTATTAGGCCACGTCGTGCCACAAAATGGCCTTCAACGCCGAAACAGATTTCACATTAATAAAAATAACTAAAATCCTTGCAGAACTTAATAATAACTTTATTAAATTTCATTAATGTTAAATTAAAATAGAAAATTTAATTCTACAAAATAAACATAAAAACAATATTTAATTAAATGAAGACAATATTAGCGAAACTCGAATGAAAATCTGGAGACAGAAAAATCAGAAAAAGATATTGGCTCCTGCGACCGAATTGGATATGGACACCTTAGCTCAGTTGGTAAAGCATTTCCGTGTAAGCAGAGGGTCCTGAGTTCGAGTCCCAGAGGTGCCAATATCTTTTTCTGATTTTTCTGTCTCCAGATTTTCGATTGAGTTTCGCTAATATTGTCTTCATTTAAATTTTACAATTTAAGGTTTAACTCATAAAGTTAAAAATAAAAATAAATAAAAACAATAATTCCATTGCAGTCCAAGCAAATTTCTTAGGATCCGCAAATCAAATGTTTGGATCGATGATTTGGTGATTCAATGAAAGCGTTATGAAAATAATATTTTCGTTCTAAAATCCCGTTTAAATTTAACAATACCAGGACTGAGTATACGAAACACTCACTTGTACCTAGGTTCCATGAAGTTACTAACAGATACGCAGATGTGGCAGATCTATTTAACTGTAAGGAAGGTAGAAACAAGAGGGCTTTGCTACCAAATCATACAATAGCTTTTTGTATGTAATTGTGTATCTAGTGTCATTTCTCAATCAAATGCCACAATTAACTGTTGTACTCTTTTTTTTATTATTTCTAAAATTTTCCTATAATTTTGTGATATGTAATCAATCAGTGTTTATGGCATATTACTACCGTTGATATTAAATAAGTTTGTAAATATGTTAACGTACTCGTATGTTACGAAAGGTAGAACAGTGAAAAATAAATAATCTTCCAATTTGGCAAGTTTTCTTGAAATTTTATATTGTTTTGCAATATTAGTTTGCAAGCATTGGTATGTAGGTCTCAGGTATTATGTCGACGTAAGTAATTTTTGCTCTTTTAAAGTACACATCTTATAAGAAATCATCTAAGATTTGATTTGAATTTAAGTGTCATTCTTAAATTGGTAATGGTTGTGTTAATTATTATTCACACGAGCTATGATGTAAGAACCTACCTATAATACAGTATTTTAAAACAATTAAAAAAAAATTAAATACACCCAATTTTTGAACTGGTCTGCGCTAGTATAAATAATAATTAAATAGGTACTATTCTATATATTTTTTAATCGTCCATCAAATCTCAGATGCTGGCCGTAGTGTACAGGGCACGCAGATATTTGAACAGGTAACCCTTTACAAATCGTATGTGCGACCTACGATAGAATTTGGCAGACACATCTGATCTGGAGCCCCAAAATATCTAAAAAAACCCTCGACTCTGTTGTGTGTGATCCGTTTGATAAATTCTCCTATCTTAACAAGCAGATTGAATTTTTTAGAGCACGGGCGTCGGGTGGGAATGATGCCCTTGTTTTACCTGTATTTCAGTGGAAGATGCTCCGCGGTACGTTTCGATTCTTTCGGCACTGGGATACCTTCAGGAAACACGCCAAATGCGCGACGTTTGTCTCATAAGAACGAGTCGTTTTCACTACTCACGCGATTCACCCAAAAAGTGATACAGGCCCTGTGAGCAATAATTATTTTCCTACGGACCTCCTATGAGGTGTTATTGTAAAAAAATGTTTTTACTATTTGTTGTATGAAGTTTAAATGTGATCCACAAGGTAAAGTTAGATTGTATAATGTTGGAGAAAGTTCAGAGTTTCAGCAAGATTTTCTTATAAAAACCGACAAAGGGAAGAGAAATTACTGTTGTCTAAACAAAATTTTCCTGACAATTTTATATTTTCTCCCTTTTGCCTACCGCCGCCGAATCGCACAGTCACTCTATTAATTTTCCAGTCTGCCGCTTCGTAGATATTCTATTACGGGGTTGGGTTGGCCAGACCTGATAAACGAGGGGTGCTGAATAAAAATTTATAAAATTATCAGCCAACACTTATATTCCAAGCTTTCTGAGCTTTTGTATGATTTTCCGGAGCAAAATCCAGAAGATTTACTTTATAAAACAAAACATCTCAGACTTAACACGTTCTCGTACAAAAGTTTGACTACAATAATTTTGTCATATAAAACCAAAGATTTACCAAAGAATGTTCCTCATCTGGAAACGAAATGTTTTAAGTGAATTGAATTTTTATATCATTTGTGTATTACTAACTAATAAACATCAGATACAAGCATTTGATTAAAAGTGTTTAATATAAAATAAAGTCCACCATGGCAGCCACGCTCTTACTTCCCTAAAAACATTAATTTATAATTATAAAGAATGTTTAAATAAAGTTGAGAATGCAGGTGTTTCGAAACGCCAATTGGTCCTTGATGGGTTTGGTATGCATCAATAGTTATATTCGCTTAATTAAGTGTGGAGGGTTTTTTTTAAGGAAAGGAAGGATAGGAAAGTTCTGGGAAGTAAAAGGGTTTATGGGGTGGGTAGGAATCAGGGTTTCAGTGTGTCCAGGTCATCCGTCTCCAAGACCTAGACAAACCTCAGCCCATTGACTCGGGCACCCCAGCTAAATCACCAAACATAGCAAACCACTTGGGATGACCTATGGCAGAGGTGTTGGTTTTCCAATAAAGGTTCCCGGTACCCATTCCCGCCTCCCAAATTGGAGACCATAGGCAGTCGAATGCGCAAACAGGACACCACGCTCCTTTCTGACCCGTGGGGTGTCGCTTGGTAACCGCGCCAACCGCACAGTTGGTATCACAAAACAAACACAAAAACATTTAATATATTCAACGACTTTCCTGAACTTCATCCTCACGTTTTTTTTGTCGTCTTTTTTCTTAATCTTGAAAAACAGCAATATTTTTGTTGTTTGTCCCAAACATCTATTTGCTTTGGTCCCTTGAGCAGCCCACGAGCAATGAGCATTTTTTCTCTGGTTTTCTTGAGTTTGCTCAAGTAACGAGGTTACTTGGCATATTAAATTTATTATTTACAGAGTTGAATAAATGAGCTTATGCCTTCAACATGACATTTAATATCAATGAATCTAAAGACGAAATTGCTAAAAAAAAACATCGCCGAAAATTCTAACTTATTTACC
This sequence comes from Limnephilus rhombicus, assembly GCA_929108145.2. Taxonomy (NCBI): domain Eukaryota; kingdom Metazoa; phylum Arthropoda; class Insecta; order Trichoptera; family Limnephilidae; genus Limnephilus; species Limnephilus rhombicus. The sequence goes on along the minus strand of OV815295.1, from coordinate 22,480,404 downwards.
GCTGTACAGAAAATTCAAAGCTTTTTATGTATCTGCTGATTAGTAAGAAATTTGATGACGTCAAAAACACAAGATCTTTCGCTTTCTTAGCAGCGTATAATCTGTTGAAATATGTAATTCAATACAAGTTCTGTGGTAAGGTTAAATATAACCTTACTTTGGGCAATCAGACACGCTAATAACGATTTTTTAATCAATTACTTATAATTCTGTGAATTACTAATATTTCTTAACAAAGAAATATAATTGTTATTTTGCAACGAAATATATAGTATTTATTGTACACAACTGAACTGCCTCAGAAACAGTATTTTGTATTTGTTTAAAGATAAATTGAAGATGTCCACTGACCTGGGATAATTATTTCCCTCCTTTAGTATTCTGGGCAAAGAGGAATCCATTAGGTAGTTAGTTCCAGAATTTCTGCACTGAATTACGTACTTTCTGGTATTACGTAGTGGAATCCGGAAGCTCATCAATTCAAGCAAAACCGGACTATCAACTAAATTATTTTGAATTTTATACAGAAATACCAAATCAGTAAAAATTCTTCTGTCTGACAATTTGAGCATATTCATATCATTTAAAATAGTGCTGTAGTTTAACATAATTTGCTGGAATACCCATTTTAAAATTTAGAAAACGTAAGAATTTGTTTTGTATTCTTTCAACAGCTTTTACATGTATATTATAATATGGGTTCCAGATGGGAGAATTGTACTCAAGTTGACTTCTAACATATGCAAAATATAACAGTTGTTACAAAGCTACTATCGTGTTGCCCGCCAGCAGTAAAAACACGCGGAACTATCCATTTACTTGCTTACTTACTTCCTAAACCTGATGATGTATCACGTGATGCAAAATATATTAGAGAAAATATTAGATCATATCTTTTTAATTTCACACAAGACCTAGGTTTTTATAGCCTTTCCCCTTAACCATGAAGGCGGTGGTCAAAAGGCGAGGTTCTCCCGTTTTTTTTTATTTATAACAAAAAAAATAAAAGTGAATATAATATTAATTCGATACATATAAAACTTAAGACAATATTTTGATAACGTAATTTTCTTTTAAAATGTCGTAGATGACTTAGTACCAACTTAATACTTAGTGACAATAATTCCACAGAGCAGATCCAGAAGCGCATAGTGAACGCAAATCGCTGTTATTTCCGCCTACAGAACCAAATGCCATGTAGAAAGAATGACCGAGCATCAAGCACCAAGTACCAGAGCTTGGGAAGACCAAGATTAAGATGGAGCGACAACGTCCTCCTACCTTAGAGCTTCTAAACTGGAGAGAGCTGGCACAGATGAGTGGAGGAAGACTCTTGAGGACGCCAATACCCATCAGGGGTTGCAGAGCCAAGAGTGATGATGATGATGAATGATAGTGAGAAAACTATTATAAAAAGAATAGACACCTGTTTTATTTTAGTTTTTCTTTGTTTTTTTTACATGAATACCGCACAAGAGTCCCAACTGCTCCCGTCTGGAGCCAGTGAGACTATGGCATCTCCAATTAGGGTATGTTGTGAGGCTAAAGGTAGTGGGGAGGGAAGGAGATGGGGAAAAGGAAGGTGGGGAAGTACCTGGCTATTCAGATCTGGTCCCAAACACGACTAAAGCCATTCCAGGCAACGTTTCATTTTTGAATGGTGGTCTTACACAAGGGCGATACTGAGAGTTTCTTCCACTCTGGAACGTGTCGCAAATATACTATATATTATTTTAAATGAATAAATTGTCAAATACACAAATTAATCAAATAAAATTTATTTGCCACGCCAGGATTCGATCCCGCGATCTTCGGAATGCGATTCAAGAGCCTTACCGCTGCACTACGCCGTTTTGGTACTCACTTGTAAAATTTCTATGTCGTCATTACAGTGAAAATATTGAACACCATTGCATAACGCGGTGAAGGTAAACCGTTACGTGCTAAAATTCTTTGCAAAGCCTTAATCTGATTGAATGGACGCCATAATAATTATCTATGAACTGCAAAAATAACCTTAACCCTTTACACTGCTATTAGCACTCCCATACATTTGTTTTCCTTAAATTCAAAAGAGCTTGAAAACACTGCAACCCTTTTAATAATCTGAATTAGTATTTTATTTCTTCATAAAATAAATTTTGCAGAATAAAGGGGAAAGTTCGTAATACTTTTTTTAAATACCACGAAAACTGTAAACGTCCAGTTGATAAGTCAGGCATCTCCAAATACCATGTTTTGAGATAATGAAGAAAGTAATATTTGCAAAAACACACCATATGCCAAATATTATTTACACGTGCCTATATTTTACATATTTAGAGCATAGGCGTCGGGTGGGAATGCTATCCTTACTCTGCCGGTATTGCAATGGAAGATTCTCCGAGGAACTAGCGTTGTTGATCCCTTTGGCACCGGTGCATAATCGGGAAACACGCCAAACGCGTGCCCAATACATGGTTTACATTTGTCACATGAGAACGGGTCACTTCTTCGACCCGTTCTTGTGTTCAACGCTCGGCTGTGGGACGATTTGACGGCCTTTGTGTTTCCATCTTTCTACAACATAGGTCTCTTCGAAACCAATGTTCATTCCTTCCTCTCCTCAAAAAGACCCTCCACACAACATCTCAGATGACTTAAACCCTGAGGGAAATTATTTTCCTCAGGGCCAGTGTGAAGTTATCGTAAAAAAAAATATGTATGTATAAAAATGCTATAAAATAACGCCGAGAGACGGTCAGATATATCAGTGCGACATTTTGAAATATATATGGATATGTACATATATTTTATTTATTTTATTTTTATGTGAATACTGTTCCCGTCTGGAGCTAGTGAGACTATTATCTAGTAAGTACCTGGCTATCCAGATCTGGTTACCAAATTCGGCTAAAGCCATTTCAAGCAACGTTTCAATTCTGAATGGTGGTCTTACACCGGGTTGAACGTCAAATTTGTCAAATATCCTACTAGTGACCAAAAAAACATCAATATTTTGTTTAATTCATTACATATATAGACACTCTCAACAAAGCGCAAAAGGCCTTAATTAAAGTTATTACAAAAAACCTTTTCTCGACAATACAGTTATTTAAAGACTTTGCTATATTGAACATACAGCAACTGTACATCAAAATTATATCTATACATTACCAAAAAGATAAACTAAACCATCATACTGCACAACACAATTACGACACAAGACATAAACATCAATACATGCTTCCGAAGACAAATACTACATATGGACAAAGACATTATCATAATCTGGCTCCAAAATTTTTTAATTTAATTGAAAAAGATGTTAAAGATATCCACATGACAAAAAATGCAAATCTAAAACACAAAATTCATATCTGGATAATGACCAAAGGCCATACTGCGGGCAGATAACATGAACAATACAAGAACACACTCGACGCCTGTATTTTTTCTCTTTTCCTCTCAATTATTTTTATGTCTCTAATTTGTTTCTTTCATATTTTTTCTATTTTTCTTGTCTTTTTTCGTTTTCATTTCTTTTTATTGCTCTTTTATTCTATTTATCTAGTTAAATTAAAATATTTTTATTTTTATCTTATTTTTCTTCCAAGATTAAGATATCAAAAGAAGTTTTAATTCCTGCCACCTCGGAACAGGCTCAGCCTAGTGAGGTGGTATACACAAAAAACTGTATATTGTATTTTGTATATATTGTAATATCTTAGTTAATAAATCTTTTTTTTTAAATAAAAAAAATATAAAAAATGCATTTTGATTTGGTGGTGTTTTTGACTAATCTGAGTATTGTACTAGACAGGGGATACACTTTTACACTTAAATGCATGCTCAACTCAAAATTCGGTCTTTCGGAGATGTTTGACTAATCAACTGGACGATCGATATCTAAATTTAAATTTCTTTTTTTGATTATGACTAAAAACTTGCCAATCCGTCTGTCTATCTGTAGCTCCAGTTCAATGAACTTTAGAACTTTTACTTTGAATTTATGTGTCTTCTTTTTTAAAGTTGAAAAAATTAGTTTGAAAAATTGAGACAAGCCATAAAGTGCCTGCCAATAATTTAATAGTTTCATTTTAGAACGCCATTTTAACTGCATTTTTAAAATTGGAATTAATACAGACTATCCGTGATTTTTCGTGGGTCTACGCCAAGGTTTGTAGACCATCTCTTTAACAAATTTAGCTAATATAGGCACTTTTCCCAATACTAGAGATGGTTGGTACCTGAAATAGGGTGGCACTTTTTTTTTTTTTTACACGAGCTCCACACAGGAGGCGCTGAGGAAAATAATTTTCCTCAGGGCGTAGGTCATCTTTGGGGATGCTGTGTGGAGGGTTTTTTTAGGAAAAGGATGGAGAGGAGAGTTCTGGGAAGGAAAAGGGATTAAGGGGTGGGTAGGAATCTGGGGTTCAGGGTGTCTTGGTCATCCACCTCTAAGACCTAGACAAACCTCACCCCATGAACCCGGGCACCCTTGCTAAATCACCAAACGTAGCGAACCACTTGGGGTGACCTATGGCAGAGGTGTTGGTTATCCAATAAAGGTTCCCGGGACGGCGGTACTCATTCCCGCCTCCCAAATTGTAAACACTGGCACTGCGGTTGGAGTCCGATTGAATCAGTGGAACAGATTTTTTTTCATTAACTTTTGAAAACCGGTTCTTAAAACGAAAAAAAAATGGTGGATGACTAGAGTAATTCCGGGAAAAATTGAACCGGTTCCTCAAAAATTATAATAAACGATCATGGTTTTTACAATTTTTCTAATATTTTTAATTTTGTATAAATATTACAAGAACCAGTTCCAAAAATAACCGACACCATGAGAAAAATATTTATGTTGACATTGAAAGCAAAGGAACCGGTTCCATGTAACCGGGCAAAAACATCGACACCTCTACCGAAAGAAAAGTCATTTTCAAAGTTGGCTATTGTCGATATACATAACGCGCATGATAATGCTCTGGTCTTTTTAGATTATTTCCTCCCTGAACGTGCCGTTTATTATTATTTGTGTATTCTTAACATTTTTCTAGTTTAACCTGGGTATGTCGATTTGATAAGTAAGTCTTTCAATTTGGAACATTGACAATTTGTCGGACAAATTTGTCAGACAACCAGTATCCCGATATCCACCATTGCATAAGGCGCTAATATCCTTGAATCTACATCATCAATGTATACCGGATTACCAATGGTTACCGATGGATACCGATTTGGAAAATACCAGTTTAAATATCAAAGATGATATGGTTGTAAAAAAATAAATTAAAATTAACCAATTTCAACACATGGTCACTCTACATATTTACGTTATAATGCCGATGGATACCGATGGATACTAATGGAATCCTACAGCTTAGTAGAGGCACATTCTTTGAGAAATATTGTACAAATATGGTCTTTCGGTACTATATTATATTATTTTTCACTTTATAAAATTGTCAACCATGTCTAAGAGGTTAAAAATTTGAATTTAAATAATGACACCTAAATGACACTTCAATGGAATGAAAACTAGATTATGCTGTACTTAAGCTAACTTATGTACTCTCTTTATGATGTATGTGTGTTACTTTTAATAAATTATGAAATTTATAACCCCGATACAGGCGAACCCTAGTGGGGTTAATAATAACATGCTAAAAATGTATTGTGAAGAAGCAATAAATAAATAAATAAAATATATAATTTGTAAACGCTTTCAATCGTTTAATCTGAACCCCTTTTTACCTAAGGTCTACAAAATGAAAAGGGGTTAGAGGATTTATTTTATTTATTTCTTGTTAAAAGTTATAATGAAATTGCAACTGAGATGGGTAGAGATATCAAATCTCCAATTAAAAATATTCGCAGCATGTGTAAATCAAGGTTAATTATTTGTTACTAGGTGGAGATGCTACTGGTAAAATAACAGATATAACGAGAAGCAAAATAAAACAAAACACAGTAAGTTTAGAAAGAGAAGAGAGAAAGAAAGAAAGTTAATAATTGTAAAATGAAATTGCAAAGGAATTCCATAATTTTTAAGTTACAATTAATAATTTTCTAATAAAATTAGAACAAGGTTATGTAATCATCATGAAGATTTTATACTTCTCCCTGGTCCGCAGTAGGCTGGAGAGTTTTTTTTTTTTTTTTTACATGAGCTCTACACAGGAGGCCCTGAGGAAAATAATTTCCCTCAGGGCCTATGTCATCTTTGAGGATGCTGTATGGAGGGTTTTTTTTAAGGAAAAGAAGGAGAGGAGAGTTCTGGGAAGGAAAAGGGTTTAAGGGGTGGGTAGGAATCTGGGGTTCAGTATGTCCTGGTCATCCACCTCCAAGACCTAGTCAAACCTCACCCCATGAACCCAGGCACCCCTGCTAAATCATCAAACGTAGCGAACCACTTGGGTGACCTATGGCAGAGGTGTTGGTTTTCCAATAAAGCTTCCCGGGGCGGCGGTACCCATTCCCGCCTCCCAAATTGATGGATCCCCATTCCCCTCCCAAGTGGATCTCTTATCTGGAATCCTCATGAGGTGGGGTGCTCCCTCATGTTGGAGGGGGTTCAAAAAATGTTTCCAAGGTTTCTTTACACGAGGGAGTATGGCCACTATCCATGACTCTACCCAACGAACTTTTATGTTGGGACTTCACTCACTGTAGCTCAGAAGAGAGGGGTATGCCGCCACCCACTTATTCAGACTGCTGCCAGGCTATATTGAGAACAATGACTATCTTAGACAGCGTCATCATAGATTATTCTATCTTCCTGCCTGTAGGACTAACCTGCCAATGGTTCTCCCGGTAGGAAGGAGTATATTGCTCCTGAACCAAATCTCCTCCAAGATTGATATATTTGACGTCGGTGAGGAGAGATTCAAAAGGGAAATTCTTTCGATTTTTGAAAGAGTCTCTCCACACTAACGAAATCTTAACTACTGCCTGAGATTTTTTTTTAAATTGCTGTATTTATTTAAATTTATTTTATATATAAATACTAGCTGGTACCCGGCATGCATTGCTATGCCATTTAATAAAGAAATAATTTAAAATAATTATTGTTTCTCCCTGCGCGTCCTTTCCCATTCTTCCTCCCCTTCCTCCCCCGCGTCCCCTTCCCAATCCTCCTCCTTCACCTTCCCTCTTCTCACTCTACTCCCCCCCCCCTTCCCCCGTTCCGCGAACCCCCCCTCCCGAGTTCCCCTCTCCCCTCCCGAATTCCCCGCCCATTCAGTTTTCAAACAGCTCGCGTGCCACCTATTGCAAGCTCAACAGTAGTTTTATACATAATAACGAACAATTTTTTTTATTTAATTTGGTGCAGTCGTTCGGAAGTTATGCGCATACATACATTTCGGCGATTCATTACAACGCCAACAAAGCACTATTTTTAGGGTGAATTGCCTAGTTAAAAAAAAAAACATCGTTTCCAAGGCAAAAATTTGTTTACTTTTCTTCTGACGTTTGCAATTTTGTTATTCTGAACGAACCAACAATGACAACCATCAAAATATTAAAATTTAAATTGTGGATACATGTTGTCGATTAAAACCTTCAATTCGAGTGGACCCGAGTCTACCGTAACGAAGGGACGAACGTCAAATGATTGACAGGAAAGTAGGTAGAACAGTTTGTATGGGAAATGAAATTGTTGTTTTTACTATCTTCCCCGCATTTTTTCCATATTTTCTCACCGTTTAAACCTTCCATGGACTACGATAAACATTTCAAAACCAAAATCAGCTAAATCGGCCCAGCCGTTCTCGAGTTTTAGCGAGACAAACGAACAGTAATAGATTTATATATATATCGATTTGTAAACAATTTTTTTCAAATATTTATATGGCGTTATTTCTAACATGTAATAAATTAAAATTTGTAATGGTATAAGAAATTAATTAAAAATTATTATTATTAGTTTCGCATCTTTCTCAGTAGAAGTCCTTCCAACATTAAAAAAGGTAGCTACAAGATAAGAAAAGTGTGTAATGTATAAGTTACAATAACCACGTGACAAGGGTCACTGTACTGTTCTGGGGCATGCGACAGCCCTCGACTAATCCCACGACGCGACGCACGGTGTCTAGGGCCATCTAGTAATGGAGATTTATAATTTGTTACATTATTGGCCGCAAGTAAAGCCGGGACAAGAGTAATGGCCCGATATTGGTCGCTTCCAGAATAAATTCGTGGTCACCTACCTGTAATAGCGCTTTCTTTTGAATTAAAAAAAAAAACGATAATATGGAAGGGATCGTACATGTTTTGATAAAGAATTGTATTTTTGGTATAATATAGCTATATTTATTAAGAGTTATATCAATTTTATTAATCTAGAAGGGGATCGGGTCGGATTAGCTCAGTGGTTAGAGCAGAGCCCCAGCCAGGATAAAATCCTGGGTTTCAATTGCTAGATGCGACGGAATCTTTTTCTGATATTTCTGTTCCAAAATTTCGTTTGAGAGTCGTTTATCGTCTTAAATGATTAAATAGGTCAAAAAAGTTTACCTATCTACTTTGCTCATTATTGGGGATACCCAAACTGCACTAGCTCTGGACAGTTGTAACTCTTTTTAAGTATTCCCAATTTAATGAATGTACCAAAACCAAAAAAGTATCTAATAAGAAAATGGAACGATAATTATTACTTTTCCATCATTTTAAATCTTCTTTTAAAAAAAATTAAACACACAAAGGGTATTAAAAGTGCCTACCTACCGAAAACAGTGAAAATTTTTCTTCAAAGGGGTAACTTCTTCACAGCAGAATTTGCTGTAAAAGATTTAGAACGCTAATTATTTATCCCTTATAAAAAAGTTGAAAAGTTTGATAGTTTTACCTAAAAAATGAATAAACGAATCTTTTTACAAAAATCTTTCACCGGTGATAACCGTTTGAACTTTACGTGAAAGTTCCATCAAAACTTTGGCAAAAGTGATGCTAAAAGTTTTGAGTGATTTCAATATTTAAAAAGAGTTGCTTATAGATTTATTGAAGTGAAAACTTCTTTAGCACCGTTGTGAATTGAAACTCGATGAAAAATAGCGACACTAAATAGAGACAAACACATACGTCTACAGGATTTAGCCTGCGATAGAATTAGATAGTACAATCGGTCTCCTCTTTGCGCTATGCTTCGTAGCCTCCTCATTATTGTTTACTATAGTTTTCTGAAGGTTTCTACCGCATGTGAATTGCATACCCTGTTTTTTTTTTTTTTTTTATCTTTTGCTCGATAGACGAAATGATGGTGTTATTTTGAAACATTCTTAAACAAATGTTCGCAAGAAAAATTTTAGAGTTATTCGAATTTATGTTTGAAACTAAAATTTCCCCCTCTTCGGACAGGAATTATAAGAAACCTTAGATATGGAAGCTCCACTTGTTCTTACGGCATTTTAAAGGAAGGTGCTCCAAACAATTTGAAACTATCTTTCGCTCGGTAGCGGCGCACACGCGGGTCGTCACGAGGTACATACGTTTCAAACACATGTTCTCCAATAACAAAATTTAGCAGTCAAGAAGGCATCATGAAGTGTGTTTAATAAATTAATATTTGTGACTATGTATTCGCAACCGTCCTTTAACCACTCGGACCAATGAGCTTGTTTACAAGATAATATAACATTAACAGATATATACGTATGACAAATGAGGCTTATTGTTCAACTATCGTTTGATGCTTGATCGCACTTCTCAAGATCATTCGACGCACGCCGCGTTCACTCTGGACAAGGTTGACAATTAATTGATTAAAACAGCTTGCTTGGTGGGTGATCAAAATTTGTTTTTACACCGAAACATGCCGAGACTTTGAAGTTAACGGGTAAAGTTCAAATGGAAAAAAATACTTATCGATTTGATGCTCGCAAATGTGTAACAGTTTACCGTAATTTAAATTTACCCTCCAGTAGACCATTTTTTTTAAATATTTTCCTATGAACATAAATCACACCGTCATTCTTTAAAAACAAACTGTATTATTAAGAGCATAAATTTAACTAAGTTATAAATCTACTTGGTTTATTATTTGCCCATAAGTTTATACAGGATGGCGCAAAATTAATCATCCAATTTTGTTTTTGAATAACTTTTTACTAAATAAAAAAAAAATGGATTTTGAGTAATAGAAATCTTTATTTTGCAATTTTTTTCTGTTAAGTGGAAAAGATGATATTCGTCAAGTGGCTGCCGCTAGTGTTGATACACATTTGTGCCCATTGTATCGCATTTTCCATGACTTTCCGCAAGATTTCCAGTGATAACTGTTCGCATTCCTGTCGAACATTCTCCTTAAGGGCTTCGATTGTCTGAGGCTTGTTGGCATAAACCCGCGACTTCAAATAGCCCCAAAGAAAGAAGTCTGGAGTGGTTTAATCGGGTGATCTTGCTGGCCATACCAAATTGCCAAAACGAGAGATTACGCGACCAGGAAACGCTTCCTTCACAATATACATTGTGGCTCGCGCCGTGTGTGCGGTCGCACCGTCTCGTTGAAACCACATGTTCACCAAGCCCCGCTCATCCAATTCCGGAAGTAAAAAGTCGTTTATCGTGGCCCTGTAGCGTTCGCCAATAACAGTGACCATAATTCCAATGGCGTCCTCAAAAAATAAGGCACAATTACTCCTCCCGCGTCAACGCCGCACCACACAGTGGCTTTGAGTGGATGTAATAGCTTTTCGTGTATCACACGCGGATTTTCAGTGCCCCAGAAACAAATATTATGCTTATTGGCATAACCGTTTCAGTGGAAATGCGCCTCGTCGCTCATGGTGACTTTCGACACAAAATCGCTAAAAGCGTTAAAGCTTAAATCGTGTCAATTATTCCACGCTTTTCCGGATTATATCGCTCGATTGCTTCTCTATTTGTATTCTGCAGCTGTATAGTTCACACATGTGAAATATGATTGACGCACGATGCCACTTGCAAAAATTGTACCATCTTCCGATAGGGTGAAAATTTTGCGCCACATTGTACAATCAAAACAGATTGAAAGCAACATTGAGCATTGATTTTCGAAGACTTGAAACAGAATTTTCTAATAGACAACAAAAGTTAGACTTATTTCAAAGTGAATTCCCAAGGAACCTTCTTAGAATTGCCTTCAAACGTAGCAATATATATCTACAAAATACGAAGTTTCCAATATAATACAGAAGCATTAATTAATAAATTGTTTGAGATATACGACTATTTATCAACTTTATTACTAATCAAAATTATTATTTTAATGAAACGTAGTAAATTTTATTTCACCGTTTTACTCATGGTAAAAACACTAAATAGGTATACTTGAAAATGGTAATTTAATGGCAGACATTGGAATTTGCATTTTTTTACATTAGCGCCACACAGTAGGCCATGGAGAAAATAATTCCCCTCAGGGCCAATGCCTTCCTTGGGGATGCTGGGGAAAGGAAAGAGAGGAATTTCTGAGAAAGAAAAGGGTATTAGGGGTGGGCAGGAATCTGGGGACCAGTGTGACGGACGAATGAATTTCCACTGCGGTCCAAATCCTGCTAAGAGTCCTGCTGAATAGGTCAAAAGTCTATCTCGATCCGCCTCGCAATTGGTGAGCAGACGTATCCCCACGATCCGGACGAACCTGACCCCCATGATCACGGGAACCCCTGCTAATCTTGTGATCAAAAAATAATCACTAAAGTACATAATTTTAATAGTTTTATCATCACGAGTTTGAGCATTTTTGAATGTAGGAATTTGTCAAAGCAAATTTTGAATGAAATAAAATCGATATTGAGTTATTATGTTAAAATGCTGGTACGGAGAATAATTAATCTTTCTCATCGGAATATTTGTTTCATTACATTCTCTTCAAATTTTCTTTTATTATTTTTATTTCTTGCGATAAGACCTCTAAAATATATTTCGTAAATAAAGCGATTTTATTAAAATTTGAGAAAAAAAATTTATGTGGTAGACAAAACTTTTTCACTATGACATTTACTTACCTATTCTATAAATAGCATCTTTTAAATAAACTTTGATAATTTAAGAAAAAATCTTTATAAAGAGATAAAATACGACCAAATATACTTTACCATTTAATTTAATTAAGTAATTAAATAATTAAATTCAGTAAAAACTGACAAAGTTTAAAAACGCTCCCCTGAACAGTTTCCCTTATTTCTCGTGTGGTTTACAACTTTTTTCTTTAGTTTTAAGACAAACGTTTTGCAGACCATAAACACCTTCATCGCATGTTTTTTTTTTTTTACGTGAGCTCCACACAGGAGGCCCTGAGGAAAATAATTTCCCTCAGAACCTATGTCATCTTTGGGGATGCTGTGTGGAGGGTTTTTTTTAAGGAAAGGAAGGTGAGAAGAGTTCTGGGAAGGAAAAGGGTTTAAGGGGTGGGTAGGAATCTGGGGTTCAGTATGTCCTGGTCATCCGCCTCCAAGACCTAGACAAACCTCACCCCATGAACCCGGGCACCTATGCTAAATCACCAAACGTAGCGAACCACTTGGGGTGAACTATGGCAGAGGTGTTGGTTATCCAATAAAGGTTCCCGGGGCGGCGGTACCCATTCCCGCCTCCCAAATTGTTAACGCATGTGCATGTTGTGTTAGTGCATGTTACACGGACCCTAAAATTTGGGAATCGGGTATGGGTACCGCCGCCCCGGGAACCATTTATTGGATAACCAACACCTCTGTCATAGGTCCGCTACGTTTGGTGATTTAGCAGGGCTGCCCGAGTTCATGAGTTAAGATTTGTCTGGATCTTGGCGGCGGATGCGTCAGAGGATAGATTAAAACGTCTGTCACTTCTGGACATGCTGATCCCAGATTCCTACCCACCCCTCATACCTTTTTTCCACCCAGAACTTCCTCTCCTTCCTTTCCCTGAAAAAACCCTCCATACAGCATCCACAAAGATGACGTAGGCCCTGAGGGGAATTATTTTTCTCAGGGCTTCCTGTGTAGAGCTAATGTAAAAAAAATCCAATATACAGGGTGTCCGGTGGTAAAGTGCATTAACTTCGGGAGGTGATTCTACATGATGGCGGGAGTAAAAAAGATTAACAACTTTTTCCGAAATTTCAACTTTTTTTTTCCCATACAAAAAGACGTACCTTGTTACGATGCACGAATACGCCCTACAAAATCACGCTACGCCACTGCATTGCAAGCGCTTCCCACCGTCCCGTTCCCCCTACCCCGCCGGACCGTTGATCGGCGGGCAAGTTCATTTCCGCTCCGCCTGCAGTCAAGTACACACGCCCTGGCGTCGCCATTACGGCGTTATGTTCCGGAAGATTCCGCGGTAGTGAAATGGCGAGTTACGCCAGCAAGTTCCCTTGGGAGGCGCTAGCCCCAATAGAACACTCCTCAACTTGGTGCCTTCGAGACTGCAGACCAGCCGCTATGAGTACCCGCACCGTTAATTCCTCCTTTTGCGTGTGTTCCTTTTAAATTCTACGTGTAGATTAATAACCGCCCCAGAGAGAGAAACGAAGCAGAGAGATGTTAGGTCCAATTACCTCTGAATTAGATAGGATATTGATGCTTCTTTGTTCTAAACCTTACTGTGTTATGTACCAATGTTGTTTTATGAAAGTATTCTACCCAATACACCTGATATTTACCGCAGCTGAATAGTTTCATTGCCTCCCCGGCCCGTAAGATAGAGTTTATTTCAGGAATGCCCCACTAACGCCTCAGAGATCCTACAACCCTGGTGATGATGGTCTCACCCGCTCTGCTGACCGAATTAATTCTGAGCTAGTCTGTCGGCAGAAGGTAGGCACCTCAGGAAGGTGTGCTTAACACCCTACTAAAAATCCTTAGTGTGAGGTACGATCTTACTTGCTGAGGGCCTGCCGGGCGACCGACCCGATTGTGATTGGCCCGTATCGTAACAGCGGAAAATAATAAATCTGACCGCACACGCCGGACTAATTTTATCTTTTTACCTCAAAACTACCCCTAAAAGTTAGAATTTCGAAAAAAGTTATTTATCTTTTTTACTTGTACTATCATGTAGAATCACCTCCCGGAGTTAATGCACTTTACCCCCGGACACCCTGTATAAGTTCATATTGATAAAAAAAACGCCAACATTCATAGATGATGTATCTGTCCGGATGGAATGTGAAATAATAATGGAATGGGAAGTCCTTTAATAATGACGTTCATTTTTTATTTCAATTTTTAAATAATTTGTTAAGGGTTTATAGATAGTGAGCAACCCCAATAAACAATTCATTTATTTTTTTATTTTTGAAGTGAAAATTTCTTTAGCACCGTCGTGATTTGAAAATCGATGAAATGAAAAAGCGATACTAAAAAGAGACAAACACATACGTATATAGAATTTAGCCTGTGAGAGAATGAGATAGAATAATCGGTCTCCTCTTGTGCGGCTTCTAACTTATGTGAACTGCACATTTGTGATTTTTTTTTCTTTTGTGCCATCAATTAATTTATTTTTTTAAATTTTAAATAGAAAGACACACATTCTCGGGTTATGAATAACCTGACAATATTTGAAAATCTCCTAATATATATTTGTCATATTTGGGAATGCTACGCGGAGGGTATTTATAAGGAAAATAAAGCAAGGAAGTTCTGGAAAGGAAAAAGGAATGGGGGTGGATAGGAATCTAGAGGTCAGAGTTTCCAGGAGTGACAGACGTATCAATCCCTCCCGCTGCGGTGCAAGATGGGTGATGGACAATGGGTCTAGCTAGAGTCTAGAGAGATCAACTGGAGAGGTCAGAGGGCTTCCCCTAACTGACCTCTCCCGATCCGGCCCGATGTGCAGCTGGTGGGCAGGCAAAACTTGAAAACACCCTATGAACCTGGGCACCCAACCAAAAGACACGTAGCTAAAACCATTTGGGATTAACTATGGCGCACTTGAAGTGAATATCACAAAACTGCGCTATATAATTACTGCGTTATTATTATGGCAGAGGTGTTGGTTATCCAATAAATGGTCCTGGAGCGGTGGTACCCATACCCGCCTCCCGAATATAAATAAAAGCTTTATTAAACTATGTGGGCCTTACTGGTTACTTTACTCGTGCTGAGGCTTCTGTATACGTGTGCATTACAATACACTGAACAAATAAAATAAAATACTGCCTATACCAAACTAAGAAATGGCGTAGTAATTGGGTAAGCAAGTGAGCTTGTTAAATTAGCAAGATTCACGAAAACATTTGAACAAATAAAAGGATTTTTATTGAAAATACAATTACCAAGCGCTGTTGGAAAATTTGCGGTCATCAAGCCAAAAAACAAATTTGAATATCACAACCACTGAAAACTAGTTTTCAAACACCAAAGTCATTTGATTCATGCCATCATTAGTGCCTTTAATGTACCATAACCCGGTGTACCTCGCCTAAGTTTAGCCAATTTAAGCGACTCAACTTTCAACTGATCTTGTGCTATCGTAGATACGTGTGATTTTACTGTCACGCATCACGTAGGCGAATTTTGACCACGTACATGCTCGTACGTGACACGAGTAGGTTCCGTGGAATTTACGTAAACGAAGCATAAGTCTTATTTACATTTGTTTCCGAAGAATTTACGTATGCGTTCCACATTCCATGAACAAAAGCGAGAAATAAAAAGGTCACCTCTTGCTTGAATTTTAAGACGGAAATTATAGACATTACCTTCTCCAAGAAATAAGTTCCGGTCTCTAAGAATTTTATTTTCGTCAAAGTAGATTCTATTTTTAAATCCAATTGAAAATAATTTATTGTTTAAACTTTCAAACTTCAATAACCGTACATGAATCTGTGAAAAAAAAAATTACACAGTACAAGTGGCAAACCCGGTTCACCTTTAGTGCTTATTGACAATATTCGTATGAACATTTGCTTTTAGTAAGCATATCCATAAGGAAACAGGTATGGGTTCCGCCGCACGGGCAAGCAATTACTGGATTACCAAAACCCCTGACATAGGTCCCCCATGTGGTCCTCTACGTTTGGTGAACCAGCAAGGGTGGCTAGGTTCATGGGGTGAGGTTCTTCTAGGTTTGGCGGCCAATGCACTTACTCACCTACCGCGTAACGGGCTAGATCGGTAGAGGCCGGTTTGGGGAGACCTCTTGACCTCTCCAGCTGGTCTCTCTCGCCCCTTTATCTTGCACCACAGCTGGGACACAGAGGACTGAATTCACTCGTCCATTACTCCTGGATACATTGACACCTGGATTCCTATCCAGCCCTCATACACTTTTCTTACCAGAACTTTCTCCCCTTCATTTCACTGAAAAGATCCTCCACACAGCATCCTCAAAGATGACATTGGACCCGAGGGAAATTATCTTCATCAGTGGAGGCGAAGTAAAAAAAAATGCGTTTAAAGGTAATTAAGTGTCTTATCTGTAATTTTTAGCGTTCTGAAACGTAGTTAGTTCTTGTATGTAAAAAATGCATGAAATTTTGGGCGGACATTGAAAACACAACAATTTGTCGTGATAACTTTTAAGTTTTTCTAAAATAGAGCAGATACCGTTAAACATTTTTATTATAGAACTTCGGTGCTAATGTTGATGTATCGGACAACCGACCAAAAATATATTTTTTTTTTAACCGAGAAAAGCCTGAATTAATATGTTTATTTCATTTACGAAGTTTTCCCTTAAAAACTTTTTCTCAAAAACTTTACGCTTTATTTGATGGTGATGGTTGAGATTATATTAAATTGCCAATCCAAAACCTTGTTTATGGTTTATTTAACAACATACACATATATTATTAACTAGCTGACCCGGCCACGCTTTGCTGTGGCTAATAAAACACAACGTCATCTTCTGGATGGTTATCCAACCTTTATAACCACCGCCGTCTTTGAGTTTACCGTGAAGAGACAGACAGATGCCCCGGAGGACTTTAATTTATAATACGTAGAGATGGTGTGAAAGATTATAATAATGTGCATGAAATGCTTGGGGTAACTAACGTATTTAAGTTAATAAGGATTAATACTGTATCCGTCTTCTTTAACTAACTAACTTTTCAATTACCGCAACGTACGTGACCATTTTTTTAGAAGATAGAATGGGTACAGAAAGCTATCCGTAAAAAATAGATGTATGCCTTCGCGGACTTTTTTTTAGATCTATGAAAGAGGAATATCCACCATGCATTGTTTTGTTATATCCCAAAAGGATTAGGCAGCGTTTTCGATGAAAGCTACCAGGCGGCTTGACTTTTTCCGACACTTCTAACAATTATCGTTATGTTTCAACCAATTTACACAAATCCTTGACAAATAACATACCTAAACCTTCGTCACGAAACACTCTATCCATTGGTGAAACCGCATGAAAATCTATTCAGTAGTTTTTGAGTTTAGCGAACAGACAGACAGACAGATAGACTGACGGACAGATGACGCGGGAGACTTTAATTTATAATATGTATAGAGAAGTACGCATACAATAAAAGGGGTTTTGTTCATTCGCTGCGTCGGTCATTATTTTTTTATCAGCAGAATGATAGAATTAAAATTAACGAAAAGCTTTTAAGTATTACGGCATTAAGAGTATTTTTATAAAATACGTAGATTATAACTATCTTCACAGACAAGAAATAATAACCTAGATCGATTTTGAAACCTCCTGAGATCGACCATTTGGGCATATCTGATACAGGTACCGTTAAACATAATAATGAAAAACTCAAAAATAATTTGTGTCATGAAATCATTTTTTCCAGTTTTTTCCATTATATTTAATACGAATATTCAACAAAAAAGTCAAACGGTGATGGAAAATGTCCAATACGGATTATGGGATATATCATTCATCATAAATGCCAAGAACATTCACATTTTATCTGCGATGTAAAAGAAATATAACATCGGCTAATCGGTCAAATTTACGTAACCTTGTAATATTTAAGGTCTTTAAGGTTGATCGAACCCACACTTGTTGAGAAATCGATGCGTTCATAAAAAATAAAACCATTTGTGACTTACATAAAAGTAAAGATTATTAATCCAGAAGTATTTATAGTAGAGGTTTAATGAAAAAAAAATGTACTTAAAATATTTCAAACAATTGCTTGACTAATTACTAATTACATCCAAACGACATATAAAGTTGACCACAAAATTTTAACGTTTGAAAATTCGTCAAAAATTTAATCCCCTTTTTCTAAATTGTGAAAATTTGGAATTAGACCACTATTCAACAACTGGCGTCATTTTATCAACAACGCAGTTTTCTTAAATTTAAACAAATAATTTCCAATAATATCAATATTGTATTTTATAGGAAACCATCTCACCTGGCGAACTTCGTAGCGCCTCAGAATTGTTGTGTTAACTTATTATATGAATTAATTCAGTTTTTTTATAAAGAGGGTATATTAAGTAAACGCGTGTTTTAAATTTTGAGGAAAAATATTTATTTTTAGTGTAATAAGGTTATAACACAGGTCGTTGGCAGCTTTGTTAAATTTTCAAACGAAATTAAAGACATATTTCATACCATTTAATCATACATTATTGTAAATCAATCCGCTATCTAGTAAACGCGTGTTTCAAAATTTTAATTTTAGTTCAAGTAAAATCATTAAAAAATATATCCCAAAACTTATTTATGGCGAAATTTTGTCTATCTATTTACGGTCTTACAAATTAATATATTTAAGATTTTTTTGCATTCTTATTTTGTTTTGACATTATTGAAAAATGAACAACTAATGATCTCATAAATAAACTTAGAACTAGCATAGATAATAAAAACTATGTCATAGCAATTCTCGTAGACCTTCAAAAAGCCTTTGACACCGTAAGTCATGAAATACTGATTAAAAAAATAGAAAAAAACAGGTGTAACCGGTCCAGCTATCAAACTAATAAAATCCTATCTGTCCAACAGAAAACAATGTGTTAACATAGGAGATAAAAACAGTCAACTCGAGAGTATAAACTACGGAGTTCCACAAGGATCAATACTGGGGCCACTTTTATTCCAAATATACATAAATGACATCTGTCAGCTAAAACTACATGGTGATATTTTCTTATACGCAGATGACACGGCAATTTTTTACTTCGGCAAAAACTTAGAAAGTCTATTAGAACAATCTCAAACGGATCTTAATGTACTAAACGATTGGCTAATACAAAATATATTAACAATAAATATTAATAAAACCGGTTACATGATCTTACGCTCACCTAAAAGAATAATACCATCGCATAAACCATTACAAATAGAAGAAAGAGACCTACATATCCTAGATAGCGAAAAATACCTGGGCTTATATATTGATAAACATCTAACATTTAAACAACACGTAGAAAAACTAAAAACAAAAATCATCCCATTAATTGGTGTATTTGGTAGAATTGCTCATCTTCTACCAACAGAGGTAAAGAGGGGCTTATACTTTAGCTTAATCCAGTCCCACCTAAATTATTTAATAGAAATATGGGGAAACACATACATTACGTACTTAAACGACTTACAAATAATACAGAACAAAGTTATTAAAAAACTCTTCAACTATAACCCAGACACTCCCACAAAAAAACTATACCAGGAAATGAACCTTTTGAAAATAAGAACATTGTACGAATATAACATATGTCTTTTAATCTACAAAATACAAAATGGACTTATACACACAAACACAACATTTATAAAAACATCACAAGTACACGAACATTATACTAGACAACACAATAAATTGTACACAAATACTGTCAAGACTGAAAGTGGCAAGAGAAGTATTGGTCACGAGGGAGTTCATATATATAATCTCCTTCCAGATAGCCTAAAAACGGAAAATAACATAAAAACCTTTAAAAAAAAACTATTTAAACTCAAAATGTTGGAACAAAATTACAAATATTATTCTTACTACTATACTATATATATATATGCTCTGTATTTAAGTTAAGAAAGCGAAATACTATGTTTCTTTTAACTTAATAATAAAAAAATAATAAAAAAATAAAAATAAATAATAATACTTATAATATAAAATAATTACAAAAAAGTACATAATTTTAATAGTTTTATCATCACGCCTTTCAGCATTTTTGGTTGTAGGTTAAAGGTATAAATTAAAGCAAATTTAGAATGAAATAAAATCGACATGGACTTAATCGCCTACCATCTAAAATAAATGATTAGATACTATTAGAATTATTATAATGTATACATTGATTGTAAGCCAAAAAAAGCTATCAGAAAAATAGAAAATTCACAGCGATATTTCTGCACTTAGGTAATATATTTAGTTCGTGAATAATAACAAGGCCTTGATAAATGTTTACTCACTAAGTTCTGTTAACGAAAGTTGAAGAAGTGCAAAATGTATGTCGAATGAGGTAATTGCTAATTACCACCCAAATTAAACTTTGAAATATAGTTTCAAATTACTTTATCAATGTCTGAAGCAGATTTCAAATTAATCCTTTATGATAATTAATAACCTTCTTAGAAATATTGAAAATAAAGATCGTACCATTATGCATGTTCAAAAAGTAAGTATACTGATTTTTTTTTTAAGTGTATTTGAAAACTAAAATACAAAATATTTTTGATACACTTGTTGCCTATTTTTCACAAATAATCGACATCTCATTCAATGCATGTGGTGAGCCGTGGCACAAGTTTCTTTATGCCCTCCTCGAAGAATTTTTCCCTTCCCCCACTTCAGAACCACTTTCTGCACCTGCCCGTCTTTTTGAAAATTTAATTTCATACATGTACGCCTTAAGGCGAGATACACCCGCTCAAAAAGGAGTAGATGGAAAGATATATAAATACGAATGTTAGAGAGAGCGCGCTGATGTTAAAATCGGTAGTATTTAAGCGAAAATTGTGAAAATGTTTAATAAAACACGACTCGTTTAAAATAGAGCAAAAATCTCGCAGAGGTTGTCTAAAACAGCACGTAAAGAAACACTGTGCATTTTTATTAGGCGGAATTATCTTTTTTTAGGCGGAATGGTTATTTATCGTAAAAAATGCTTTTTCGTGGTCAGGTCTTCTACCACTTTTTTTATGCGGAATGGTTATTTACCATAAAAAATGCTTTTTCACGGTGAGGTCAACTGTAAAGGGAAACTGCACTTTTTTAAATAAAGTGTAGATGAATTTACTGTTTTAAAAAAAGTTTTTTATGGTAAAGAAACTTCCTTTTTAGAAAAGTTTTACATGGTTAATAAATTTCTTTTTAAAATAATTAACCGTGTAAAAATATTATTTTTACACAGTAAGGTCATTTATCGTGGTACATTGTCTCACAATACATTAAGTTCATTTACCTTTTGAAACCTTCTCTTTTACATATTAAGGTCATTTATAAAGGAAAATGTAATATTTTACAACAAAACTTTTATCCGTGGGAAATTTCCTTTTTACACAATAAGGTCAAGTATTATGGTAAACTGTGGTTTTCGTACGTTAAAGTCATTTACCGTTAAAAATTGCCCTTTTAATTGAGTTAAGACATTTAAGACTTTTAAAGACTTTGTTTGCTCCTTTCATATGTTTTACTGGTTAATGAATTTCCTTTTACAAAACATTTTTCATTAGAAGAGGAATTTACTGTTTAAAAACTGTTTATCATGGTAAATACGTTTCAAGTTTAAAAACAGTTTTTCATTTAAAGAAATTTTTGTTTTAAAGTAGTTTTTCATGCGTAATGAATTTAAAGTTTTAAAAATAAATTTCCATGGTAAATAAACTTACTGTTTAAAAACTGTTTTCCAATTTTTACAGACAGTACTCGCCTATTGTGACAAAATTGCAGTCAAGGACCAACTTTCTTCTAGCTACTCGTTAATGTTTTGCGAGATCGGCATATTCTTAAAGGATTCTAGTTTTCTCAGCATTTTGGATCTTGGCATAAATGTTTTGATCACCAGCGAACAAAGTACCTATCCCTTCATCAACCGAAGGTGCTTTACTGAGAAGCCTTCTTAACGCGGTTAAGCTTTTATAAGGATTTAGAGCTTTAATAATTTACCCGGGGACATAATATTTAAGGCGACCAAAATTACCATGGGATTACTCATCACTTGCCGTTGAAAATATACTAGAGATACCGCTAAATTGCCTACTAATAAACATCTTTTAAATTTATAGAACTGATAAACAACAAATTATAAATGGTTGTTTATCGGTTTCGTAAAATTTAAAACCTGTTAATTAGCAAAAAGGTTAAGAAGAACGGGTGTGCGGCCTTCTTCATACCAAACTTAAATTAGGGTTTGAGGCCAAAAAACCAATCTGAAATTTTTTTTAAACAAAAGCTATAGAAAATCTTTACTTAATAATATCTATTAAGTAAAGATTTGTGCTACTTCATTTATTTGTTTTAAATTATGAAAAAACAGGCCATTGAACAATACAATTTTTCACGATTTTAGAGACAGTTTTGACATTTTTTGTGAAATAATGTGAGTGATTTTAAAAATAAATTGTCTAATATACCATGTAAATATAAAGAAATAAAAAATAATACAATTTAAAAAAGCGTTTTTCGCGATAAATTTGTGAATCAACGTCAATCGGTCGTTATGTTTATTTTAATTTAAGTCTATCAAAATTAAATAATGAATATTTAAATAAGCGAAACTCAATCGAAAATCTGGAAACAGAAAAATCAGAAAAACATATTGACACCTCTGGGACTAAAATAAAATGAATTAAAAAATAAAGTCAATTAAAAAAAAACGTAATTATCATTAACCCACAAATAATTACCAAAGTTGCATCCCAACTACTGAAAATTGGAATCCTTTAATGGCCTATATATTATAACCGTATACAAATAAAATAGCACATATCCGTACTAGATATTTGGTATAACATTTATAGATATTTTCAATTCGGGAGGCGGGAATTCGTACCGCCGCCCCAGGAACCTTTATTGGATAACCAACACCTCTGCCGTAGGTCACCCGAAGTGGTTCGCTACGTTTGGTGATTTAGCAGGGGTGCCAGGGTTCATGGTGTGAGGTTTGTCTAGGTCTTGGAGGTGGATGACCAGAACACACTGAACCCCAGATCCCTACCCACCCCTTAAACCCTTTTCCTTCCCAGAACTCTCCTCTCCTTCCTTTCCTTAAAAAACCTCCACACAGCATCCCCAAAGATGACATAGGCCCTGAGGGAAATTATTTGCCTCCTATGTGGAGCTCATGTAAAAAAAATACCTTTTGATTAAAAAATAATTAATCAGTTAATAATCATTATTAAAATTTAAGTTTAGTTGCACTTACTTGGTCCATCTCGAACGTCAATGATTTAAATGATATTAAAATTATAGAAGATATATTTATTTTGATATGTGATGTTCCTAAAACCATTAACGAAATCATAGAATAAATTCTAAAACAAATCGATGTTGCAACTCAAATGAAGTTGGCATTCGAAAGAAAAACGAAAACAAGTTTTCATAAACATGAAACTAGATTTTAATTTTCGTTTTTGAACCGAGGCTTTAATGTAAACTAATACCACGTGTGAGGGGTTTTTGAAAGTTGTGAACGTGTGTCATGAACATTTTACAAACTTGATATGGCAATTCATCGAGTTCAATACAATTTATCAATATACGTCTTGTTTTTTATTTTGCTGAATTCCTGGAATTTTCCAAGACACTTTCATAATACCCGGTAGTTTCCGCTGCTTGTCTCTTTCAGAAAATAGGATGACTATACACTAAGGTGAGTCATTAAAAAAAAACATATTTTTAAATTCTAAGAGCAATAGCGCCAGGAAAAAGAAACCACACGGCAATGAGATCAATAATTATTAAATTTAAAAATCCAAATGGTCGGGAGGAGTTTCTAAATGAAGCAAAAAAATATAACAAAAACGCAGAAAATAGTGCCGACAGACTCAACACAAGTAAAATAGGCTTCTCGGGACCAAAAATGCCAATATTTATTAACGAGCTCCTAACCTCCCACGCAAAAAGAATGCTATTTCTCTCAAAGCAATTAGCAAAAAAGTACAATTTTGCCTACGTATGGGTTAAGGCAGGGCGAGTCTACATTCGACAACAGACAGACTCGCGAGCGACCTTTATTCGCACAGAAAATACCATCCTCGAAATAGAAAATTTACTAGCAAAAACTAACCATGGAAGTGACACAAGTGCAACCTCGAATGACACAGCCCACGTAGTAGATGCATGACTGCAGCCTTATTCTCCATACTCTCATGGCATTGACTTTATTTTAATCACTTTCTGCATTTTATTTTATGTACCTATGTATTATATGGATGCTGCATTTAATATTGCGACTGAGACAATAGAACTTAATATACTTCCTCTAAAATGGCTTCAATATTAAATATTGATTTTGAAATTTCATCTAATGAAGAACACACTTTCACAAATTCAACAGATTTTAAAGTAACCGTCGCCGAAAACAACTCTCTGAACGTAATTTCTCAAAATATTAGAAGCATTCAAAAAAACTTTGACAATTTTGCAGTATTTTTACAAGATCTTAACACTCATTTTGATATGTCTAACCCCCCCAAAGTAAATTTCCAGTCTTGCAAATAATTTAATATGGCCGAATTACTAAACACATTGATTGACATTGAAACAATAAATCATACGGAACACTTTTTTAACAAAGCATCAGAACTCAAACTCCTTATCTCAGAAAAACATAGTTTAAACATAGTATGCCAAAACATTAGAAGTATCCAAAAAAACTTTGATAGCTTTTGTGTCCTATTAAACGACATACATGTAAGTTTCGATATCATAATCTTAAATGAATGCTGGTTAGACGATTCCTACACAAACTTTAACTTAAATGACTATACCACATTCCACACCACAAGACACCTTAATCAAAACGATGGTATTGTTATCTTTGTCAAAGATTCATTGAGAGCCTCCATTAAAGAAATCAACTTAACTGAAGCAAACTGCATACAAATCTCCCTTGGCCCAAACCTCTCCATATTTGCTATATATAGACCACCATGCTACAACAATATCTCCCCTTTCTTAAACTCCTTAAATAAACTTCTTGAACAACACAAACAAACTCAACAACTGATTATTGCTGGTGACATGAATATTAACATATTAAAATGTTTACCAAAAACTACGGAATACCTGAGTCTTTTTACTCACTATGGACTTAAATCGACAATCAACTCACCAACAAGAACTACGTTGCACTCCGAATCTTGCATCGATCATATATTTGTTAAAACTAGAAGAAAAACTTTTTCATCCATTATTCGTTCAACTGTCACAGACCATTTCACAACTACAATAAACATACAACTAAACAAAGAACAAAAAGAAAACAAAAATGACAACTTGCAAGAAAAAATAAACTTTAGGTCTTTAAAATTAGACATGCACGATGAATCTTGGACTAATGTACTAAACGAAATAGACCCAAACAGAGCACTTAACACATTTATAAATACGGTTGAAACCTATATAACTAAACACACCACAAAAAGTCCTAAAAAAATCTACACACATAAAGAGAAAAAAATAACACCATGGATCACGACAGGAATAGTCAACAGTATTCATAGAAGAGATGCAATGCATATAAGAGTGCACAAAAACCCAAATGATTACAAACTAAAGAATGATTACTTACTATATAGAAACCTGTGTAATAAGTTAATTAAACAAGCCAAATATAAATATTACAAAAAAGAAATAAAAATCGCCAAAAATGATCCAAAAAAAATTTGGAAAGTTGTAAAAGATATTACTTATTCCAGTCCTAAGAAAAACTCGAATATAAAAGAACTCGTAATAAATGGAGATAAAGTCTTAGCAAAAAATGAACCTAATAAAATAGCTAATTTTGTTAACTCACAATTTGCAAGAGTTGGTACTACCTTGGCGGAAAAAATTCTCCAAAAAAACTGCACAACAGAAGACTCATTATCCAAACTATGCTCTGCCATACGACCAAATCACTCATTTTATGCTTACAAAGTAAAAACAAGGGAAATCTCGGATCTCATTAAATCTCTCAAACCAAATTGCGCTACGGGACCGGATAACCTTTCCAATCAAATACTAATAAATCTCCGAGAATACATACTTATACCACTTCAACACATTTTCAACCAAAGTTTTAGCCTCGGAATTGTCCCTGATCACCTAAAAATAGGATGTATTACTCCAATACATAAATCGGGAGACAAAACCTTGATACTTAATTACAGACCAATCACTTTGCTAAATTCAATATCCAAACTACTAGAAAAAGCTATGAAAAAAAGATTACTTGCGTACATTGAAAAACACAATCTGCTCTCATCCCACCAATTTGGATTTCGTGCTAAAATGGGTACAGAAGACGCTTTATCAGAATTAACCAACTACATAGTGAAAAGCATTGATGGCGGAGCATATGTGATAGGAGTGTTCTTAGACCTAGCGAAAGCATTTGACACCATTTCACATAACTTACTACACCAAAAACTTAAAAATATTGGCATAACCGGTCCTCCGCTAAAGTGGTTCCTCAGTTACATTGAAAATAGACAACAAATAGTAAAAATAAACAAACACAGCAGTGACAAATTAGATATCAAGTATGGAGTACCGCAAGGCAGCGTCTTGGGTCCCATACTATTTCTCATCTACATAAATAGTCTAACTGAGATAAACTTAGGTAAAATAGACTACAAAGTAATCAGTTATGCAGATGACACAGCAATTTTGTTCAAGGCGCAATCATGGGAAAAGGTTTTCAAAAACACAGAAACAGCGATGATTGAAGTAAA
Source organism: Limnephilus rhombicus (assembly GCA_929108145.2). Lineage (NCBI taxonomy): Eukaryota > Metazoa > Arthropoda > Insecta > Trichoptera > Limnephilidae > Limnephilus > Limnephilus rhombicus. The sequence continues at coordinate 22,453,647 of OV815295.1, read as the reverse complement.
TAAATGGCTACAAAATAATCTACTAACACTCAACATTTCAAAAACAAAATACCTTACTTTCAGCAAAACAAAGGCTGGTCAACCACACTGCCATCCACAACTTCATCTTCACCCCTGCACCAATACTATCTCAAATAACACATGCTGTACTTGTGACAAAATTGATCACGCGGATAATATTAAATACCTAGGATTAACTGTTGACCATAAACTAAAATGGGATCTCCATATTAATTTACTTACAAAAAGAATACGGAAACTATCATACATCATCAAAACTATACGAAACATCATGTCCTTAAATCAATTAAAAAATGTATATTTCGCACTTTGTCAAAGTATTCTAACGTATGGTATATCAGTATGGGGAGGAGCAGCAGATACTTACCTCAATCCTCTTAAAATAAATCATAAAACAATAATTAGAATTATGTTTAAAAAACCTTACCAACATCCGACAGAACAGCTAATGATTCAAAACAAATTACTAGACATAAATAAACTATTCATTAAAAAAATCATCTATAAAAACTGTATTAAAACATCACCTCACCACATACCTCACTCGCAAAATACAAGAGCAAAAGTAAATAATCACTTTCAGGTTCCCTATATTAAATCAACTTTCGCAAAAAAACATGAATCGTACCTGGCTCCACACATTTTCAATATCTTCCTAACACAAACAAAAACTTACGTTACCCCAAATAAATTGGACTGGCTGTTCAAAAGATTTGTTATATGGTTGACTGAAAAGGAAAGAAAGGACATTCGGAATATCCTAAATAACTAATACGAGTACATTTTATAGATTCATTGCATATAATTTCCTACGAAATTATATAATATCAAAATATGCAGTGTATTGTACATAATATTAACTAACATGTACCTGTGTTGTAATGTAATAAATTAATGTAATACAGCATACAATTTTAACTATTACCCACGGTATTTATATTCTCTTATTTAAATGTATAATTTTTTTACAAAAACATGTAAACTTACAAAAACAAAAACAAAATTTATACGTAAATATTTAATATAACAACATTATGTATGTATGCATGTTTGTGTATGTATATATGTATGCATGTATGCATGTGTATGTGTATATGTGTATAAGTATAAATGTGTGTTTGTATATATATATATACATGTATAGATATATGGAAAAGAAAATGTACATGTATGAATGTTCATGTATGTACTTATAGGTATATATCTTCATAGATTTTATTTTTTATAGATTTTATTTTATTTTATTTTTTATCTTTTATTTTTTATTTTTTATCTTTCATATATATTTCTTTATCATATAAGCATAGTAGGCATAGGAATAGGCAAAGTGCATATAGGCATATAATTTCACATTGTTTTTTATCTTTTTATACTTCTTTTTTATCATTATTATTTTTTATCATTTTTAATATCGCATAATTTTTTTATCTTTTTATACTACTATTTATCTTTTTATAATATTATGTCTACTCTGATTCATATCCTTTTTAATAAATATGAAATGTTATTTACCTACCTCGGAACAGACTATGTCTAGTGAGGTGGGTAAAATAAAACTTTGTAAATAAATGAAAAATAAATAAACGCCCGGGTTGCCGGCACTGAAAAAAAAAAAAAAAAATAAAATAAAAATAAAACGGTGCCAAATGGGTTCAAACGACGTGTTTAAAATTTTTCTAATTTCTGATACGATCTTCTTCCGCCGGATTCTCTTCAAAGTTTTGAAAATTTTCATATTAAGGGGTTATTTCTAGTGTAAGTAAAAGTTACTACGAATTCTTTAAACCATATTTTTTGTAATCTTCCGAACAAATATAGCATATTTTTACGAAATTATTTTAAAAAGTCCCAAGATTTAATCTCGCCAAATAATGGCGAAATTTGAGAGTAAGAAGGATTTTGTGTGATTTTTTTTACTTTAATACACTGCCTTGAGATAATTTGAATTATAATCATATATTTTGTTTAATAAATAAATAAAAAAAATTCCCTCTATTTCGTGTTTTATTAAAAAAAATAATTTTTAATGCTTAAACTAAAAAAAAATTAAAAAATTGACAAGGATGAGTATTTCTCTTTTACGTGAAATTTCAAAGTCAATCCAGAGGAAGAAGATGATATCGAAAAAAAATTACGTGATTTTTTATAACCATTTAACACCCTTTTATCACTATTAGACAAATCAGAACAAGAAATTTTATTTCCCCATACAGTCGTGATCCAACCTACTATACACCGCAACATACTTTTTTTCGAAGAGTAGTAATTATTCTAAAGGTAGTTTTTTTTAAACTTTGCGATGACATAATTAATGAATTAAAGTCAAATTACAATCATTACATCACTTTATTAGATTCAAAATCTACATGTTTCAAGAAAAAAATTATCTTCATCTGGATGAGACGTATACTAAAATTTTATTTGGTTGAAATTTGGAGAGGGGTTATAAGACAAGAGGGAAAAGGGGCCAACTCAAATCGGCAGAGGAATTATTGATAACTGAGAGGAAGGAATGGGTGTAGTTAATCAGGGTCGATGGTGATGGTAATGAAAGGGGAAAAATTGGTAAGTTGGGAAAATTCGAAAGAGGAAGAATTGTTTTCTGATTATTAATTATTGTATAATTTGCCTAAAGCAGGAGAGAATGGACAAGATAGCTGATGTGATTAGGTACTTAAAAGTCTTTAAGTTTTGAAATAAATATTTTTCACCCTCCTAATAAGTTCTATTGGGCCAAACTTTATCTCACTGTAAAACGATTTAAAATTTAAAAAAATTTCATTCGTGTAAAATCTTATTATTCCATATTACCGAAATTATAATGATATCTTTCGAGTTCTGAAACAATATTGTAGCGTCTAATTTGGATATCGGATGCTATCAGTTTACCCAAAGTAAGGGAAAGGAAGTTTGGCGTATTACCTCTACCGCAGAAACTAATTGATCCCATGGGAGTTTCCCATTAGTAATTTATTCAAGATGAACACAACCTACATTCCACAAACTATAACTTTGATGAAATTTTACAGGAAGAAATGTGTGGAAATTAGGTAATGTTGATATTTTACCAAATTGATTTAATCGTTTTCTCAAAATACTTTTTAAAGTAGGCAATTGGACAAGGAGAATAGATGTTAAGATAAAATATATTAAAATCGCATTTAGTCCTAGATTACTAAACTATACTAAAATATTCGTAAAAAATACGACAAAGAAATAAAACAAGAATAAATAAGATAATCAAAAACTTTTATTGTTTTAGAAGTAATAGTAACATTCTTTGTGCAATAATAAAAAAGTAATAATAAAAAATAAAAGTTTTTTTTAATTCTTTATAGTTTGGACACATGTTCATGTTATGCGCCCTACATTTGGCTGATACAAAAATTTGTAGTCACATTTCTTGACTTGGATGGACAAAGGGCACATATTTTTCTTGAATTGTTGCCGCTTCAGGAACAGATTCATCGAGCAAGTTACTTTTTTATGACCTCTTTTATTTCAAATATATTAACCCTAGAATACTAAATTATTGTAAACACTAAACTTTCGTAAATTTTACGACACTCTTGCTAAGTCAATACACAAATGAAACCCGGCCACAATGACAGCGCGTGGCACACTGACGGAACAAATTAGGAAGGTACTCTAAAGCGGAGGGTGCGGGAACGTATATTTTTCTTTCCAGGAATCGTCGTTTTGCCATCGTAGTTTTTACGATAGCTTAGTATTCTAGGGTTAATTGCAAATGTAACAAATTTGAGTTGGTATTATTTATAATACGGCTTGTAGGCTATACATAATATTAAAATTAATTAATTAAAAGATTCAGTGTGCATACTTTAGCTGGTCATTTATATAACTATTCGAAGACACATATTAAATGAATGGCCATCCTTGTCATAAGCGATGCTACCTTTTTTTGTTCGATTAGTATGAATGTAAAGGGTCTTGTGTTTATTAAATGTAGTTTTTACATTAGATCCGTTTAGTAGGCTCAGAGAAAAATAATTCCTTTCAGGGCCTAGTTCATCTTTGGGAATGCTGTGTGTGGGATCTTTTAGAGAAGGAGAGAAATGTAAGTGGGGTGGAATCTGTGAGTCAATTAGTCCAGGAGTGACGGACGCAGGGGCGGACGCGGGGGCACGTGCCCCCCCCCCCCCCCAGACGGTAGTTTTGTGTACTGTAGAGATTCCATCACAATACATACTTAGAAGCTAAAACTGTCTTTATTAAACATTTAATTTTTCTATTGTTTTGACACTTTCATAAACCTTCCTATAAATATTTCTAACAGTAATTGTTGTTTTTTTGCCCGTCTGCCCCTTGTGCCCGCCGCCCCCCCCCCCACCCCCCCCCCCCCCCCCCACAGAAAAAAATCCTAACAGTAATTGTTGATTTTTTTTACCCGTCCGCCCCTTGTGCCCCCCAGAAAAAAATCCTGGATCCGTCCTTGGACGGACGTGTGACTAAATACCTCCACTTGTATCAGTAGTAACTTAATTCGTGACATCACTAGAGTAGTTGCACATCACTATGGCTACCACGTGACCTCTGCCGGTCGACGCCGACGGGTCGTCAGGTGCAATTAACTGGTGAAGATTCAGTTTCATTCTGGAAACCAGCGGTGCAGCCTTTCCAACACAAACGGGCGGTGGGTAACCGGCCCATGGAATTCTCACAAGGATTTATTCTCACACGGAGCGCACAATGGAATCTCACTTCGACACACGTAATGTAGTTTTAATTATTAACTTCTTTAATATGGTTTGTCTTTTCAATTTAGCTATTTCTAGTTTTCCTAATTTGATCTTTAAAATAGGATGGCGCCCGTAATAACATTTTACTGCTTAGTGCTTAGCTTCCTTTTAAAAATATAATATGTGACATTAAACTCCGATTACTTTAACCTTGTCTCTTCGAGGGAAGGCACGACCCTGCAGATTGTAATCTTAACAGTTTAACTATAATAATTTTCAATATCATATTATTTATTTATTTATTTGTTTGTTTACGCCTTAATGGCTTTTACATATAAAATAAATTGTACAGGAGCATTATAACAAGTATACAGTATCATAAGTATATAGTACCTACATAAAATGGAGCTAGAAAGATATAGTAGGCCTAACATAAGTAGGTATCAGTATTCGAGTAATTGTTTACAAAGGAGTTCAACCAGCGGATTCGTATTTGGGCTCACGCTACATTAGATTCAATAATTATTGTCACAATATCACACAAAATGTGATTCCAAATATACTCGAAGCATACCAGTATTGCAGTGGTGTAAAACATTTTTAGCGATTAATATAAAAGTAGGTAATTTTCTTGTAATTAATTTTTTTTTGTTTATTTTTTTTTATTATTTTTTTTTTTGCTATCGTAAATGTAGGTACGTATGTTTGTTATTATTATGAAAAAGAAAAAGAAAATAAAAAGTACACAGTAATTACATATATAAATAAGTAAGTATGTACAATGAATGTAGTTATCATGAATGTAGTTACAGAGCAGTGGGTATTAAGTTTGTTACTGTTAACAATGTGATACATTTAAGGATTTTTACAACTCTGATTGTAATTTAATTAATAAATCTGGTTTTCAAGTTAGAGTTTTATTATGTCTCATGCTCTGGATTCAATTACCATATTTTATTATACATGTAACACAATGACATGATGTTACATATGACATTCACATATTACTCATGTAACTAATTTTCATACTAGCATCCACCTCTTACCTTACACACTGCGGTGCAAGGTGATATTGAAGACCCGGACAAACCTCACCCCTGTCAACCCGAGCACCCCTGCTATGTCGCCAAACGTAGCGAATCACTTGAGGTGTCCTATGAAAAAGGTGTCGATTATTCAATTAATGGTTCCCTGTACGGTGGTACCCATATACACCAAAAAAAATGTATCCCAGAAAATTTTAAACTGTTAACAAAATTAGTACCATTTATGGGCCAAGAGTTAGTTTTCTATATTCAAGGTTTTCCGTAGATAGCAAATTCAAGATTTTCAAGGGCAATTGTGAGCTCTTGAAAATATTTCTCTGTCTTGCGCTGCCCGGAATAGCTCCTCCACACATCTAATGCCGGTACACTCTCGTATATTTCGCATCCAAGACATTTGTCTCCTACCAGGCCCTTGGCGACCCTCTATCTTGCCTTTCGATATTAAATGGAGCAAGTGATACTTCTCCCCTCGAAGTATATGACCCAGATATGAAATTTTCCTGATTTTTATTAATGTAAGCAGTTCTCTATCTGCTCTAACCCGCCTAAGAATTTCTGTGTTGGTGATCATGTCGGTCCATGATATTTACTTTCAAGGTATTTACTTTCAAGGTCCATGTTTCACATCCATACAGCAAGACCGACCACACATAACATTTTAGCATTCTCTGCCTTAGTTTTAAGCTGATATTGTCATTGCCGATGAGGAATTTCATTTTAATGAACGCAGTTCTTGCTGCTTCAATTCTGCACCTAACCTCTACACATGGGTCAAATTATTTAAATCGTTCCACCTTTTCGATATTCAACCATTTAACTGTACCACCGATTCAGAGTAACGTTGATTGACGTTGATTGTTAGGCCCATTTGCTCACCAGCATTATTAACAAGATTTGATAGGTCTTGGAGGTCATCGATACAGTCAGCTAGTATATATATAGTCATCGATACAGTCCCAAACGCATTTCAGTATCATCTGCGTATCTTATGTTATTAATGACAACTCCGTTGATCTTCAGACCCTTCTCAGTATTACTTACGGCTATTTTAAAGACATAGTTGGAATAGAGATTAAAAAGTAGTGGCGACAGGATAATAATAATAATAATAATAATCTTTATTCAATGAAATAACAACAATATAACTAAAAAAAATAAAAAAAATTACATACTCAATGTAGTTTACAAATAGATTACATCAATCAGTACAGAAAAATTAACAAACAGAAAGTAATGTAAGAAAGGTTACACAGGAGTAGTATAGTTATACAGTATTTTTAGTTGTGCATTGCCTGCCTCACTAGGTGAACCTGTATTGAGGCAGAAATTTTGTTAATTGTTTCTCGCAATTTTATCTATGGTTTTTTTATAAATGTGTAAAGTAGGTTTCCATACAGCAAAAACTTTATTTTAGTTAACATTATTGTTTGCATATACCTTCACAATTCATAAACTGCAAGGTTATTACTACAATAACAACTGTCAATGACTGGGCGTTTGGGTGAGGGCACCAGTATAGGCTCGATCATTTGAATGTATCCATATTTTAACATATTTTTTAAACTCTCTCTGTGTTTGACTCAGTTTGATGTTTTCTGGGAGAATGTTGAATATTTTTGTGGCAAAGTATCTAAAGCTACGTTGACCAAAGGTGGAAGAGAGTGCTGGAACTTGCAATATGTCTTTGTTGGAGTTACGATACAACCAGTTAGTTGGATACAACCTTGTCGTACTCTACGCTGAATGGTAATTGCATTAGATATCTCATTCCCATGTCTTATTTCTGTTGTTTGGAACCAATACAGGTTTTTGATGAAATTATAGGTCTTTGGTGTCAACGTTATAATCCGCAAGCATTTTCATTGGGTCAGCAAGTTTTACCCTGTCAAATGCCTTTTCGTAGTCAATAAAACAGGCAAAGATTTCCTTTCTTTGGTCACGACACTTTTGCAATAGTACGTCTATAGACAATAATGCTTCACGCGTCCCAAACGCATTTCTGAAGCCAAACTGACTGTCATCCAAGTATTGCTCGTACTTATTGCGTATCCTGGCATGTATTATTTTAAGGAATAATTTAAGGATATGACTCATCAGGCTTATTAATCGATAGTCACTGCATTTCTTAGCGTATTGTTTATGTCACGAAGGTGGATTTTAGCCAATCTTGGGGTATATTCTCTAAGTCATATGTATATAGAGTTAAATAACCTCAACAGGTGGTCATCATTTACATCATTAAAGAGCTTCAACACCTCAACTGGAATATCGTCTGCTCCGCACAATTTTCTATTGTCTGAAGTCTTTATCGCATGAAGAATTTCTGATTTTAAAATCGATGGTCCATGTAATAATGATCATTAGGAATATTAATGTCAGGTCTAATATCTTTGAATGTATCATGAATATACTTTTACCATGTTTGTAAAATATCTTTTTCATCCAATATTAATTTATTGGAATCGTCAACTAAACATGATGGAGTAATTCTTCTAGAAGTGCCTGTAATTTCCTTCAATTTTTTGTGAAGTTTGAATACATTGTGATTACAACTGTACGACTCTAGTTCTTCACACTGTGACTTCATCCATTATTCTTTGGCTTTTTTAATTTCACGTCTAATCGTTCTTTGTAAGTTTTTTATATTGTGCCTCATTATGTTTGTGTTTACGTCTCTCATCCATTAAGTTCAAAATGCGGTCAGTCATCCAATTCTTTTTTTAATTTGCTTATCAGCTTTCAAATTTGTATCACAGGTTTCACATATAACTTTTTTTTTTACATTAACTCCACACAGGAGGCCTTGCGGAAAATAATTTCCCTCAGGGCCTATGTCATCTGGGATGCTGTGTGGAGGGTCTTTTTGAGGAGAGGAATGAATGAACACGGGTCTTGAAGAGACCTATGTTGTAGGATGTAGGAAACACAGAGGCCGGCAAATCATTCCACAGCCGAGCTGTTGAACAAATCGAAGAAACGACCCGTTCTCATGTGACAAATGTCAACCGTGTACAAATGTTGGGCACGCGTTTGGCGTGTTTCCCTACTATGCACCGGTGCCGAAGGGATCAATGATGCTACATAGTTCCTCGGAGCATCTTCCATTGTAATACCGGTAGAACAAGGATAGCATTCCCACCCGACGCCTGTGCTCTAAAGATTGCAATCCGTCTGTTAAGATGGGAGAATCTATCAAACGGACCGCCCGTTTCTGTACAGAGTCAAGGGTTTTTTTTAGGTATTTTGGAGCTCCAGACCAGAGGTGGTTGCCAAATTCAACCATGGGGCGCACAGCGATTCGTACAGGGTTAGAAGTTGTGTACTAATAGAGTATCTGTGGGCTCTGTACAGTATGCCCAGTTTCTGAGAGGCTAACTTAACTCTGGTTTCGATGGAGCCCCCGTACCTGAGCTGGTCACTTAGAGTTACACAAAGCATATCGATGGAGGTCCTGTTTGGAAGATTGCTTCCATTGAAGGAGACTTGATTTTCATTTCGATCCCTTTTAGACGTTATCAAACTGACTTAATTTTATCCCTTTGTGTTTGTATTTCTAACCACGGATCACAGGGGAGTAGCCTAATATTATCGTTCAAAGTCTGAGATACCCCATTTCTGACCACTTCTTCGTGAAGTTTCGAGATATCCATTTTAATTGTGTTTTTGGACTTTTTTATTTGTTTTCAGCATAAAACAATATCGGCAGTTAACAAAACATGGTCAGAACCAATGCCCGCACCAGGGTACGTGGTGACTCTCTTTACAGAGTTCCTGAATCTATGGTCTACTAACACATAGTCAATTTGGTTCCTAACAAAATCGTAGAATGTTCCATCCTGAGGTGATCTCCGTGTATAAAGCCTACTTTTCGGGAGCTTAAACCAGGTATCAAATACAACCATATTTTTATCCTGGCAGAATTCATATAGTCTATCACCTCTTTCATTGCTTATGCCTAAGCCATATTCACCAACTCTGTGAGAGCGGCGACCTTCACCAATTTTGGCATTTAAGTCTCCAATGACAAAATTGACTTCTCCTCCATTCAAACTTTGCAATGTACTGGCTTGTGATTCATATAAAGATTCCACACCACCATCATATCTCACTTCCGCTGTTGGTGCGTACACTTGAATAATATTAATATTGATGGGTTAACAGTGTAATTATAATAATATTGTTCTGTTCGAGATGGGTACAAAATTCTTAACAAATTTTACATACTTCTTCATGACAAATACAGCAACTCCGTTTTGACTGTTTCTATCCTGTGGGTCACTTCCTGAGTAGTATAGATTTCCCTTCTCATGTTGGTGTATGCCGCTGCCAGTCCATCTCAGTTCACTAATTCCCAGAATATCTACTTTTAATCTTTCCATTTTCTGCATCGTATTATCCAATTTACCGCTGTATAAACTTCTAACATTCCATGTTCCTAATCTTATTTTTGAGTTACTATTATGAGCCGGGAGATTCTTCACATCCCTGGCCCATTTAAGGGCCGCCCGGGGTCATTCTCGGGGCCATTGGTTGGTTTCTCTCCGTAGTGATATGCTGAGAAAAGATACTGGAGTGGTTTCCCGTTGCCTTCCTTCCTTCTCCAGGGATTTTTCTGTAAGGGTTACCTTCCCTTAGCTGAGCTGTTCCGGTTTGGGTATGGATTAGCATATTCAAGGTTTTACATGGTTAGCAAATTCAAGGTTTTCAATGGATAGCAATTCAATGTTTTTCATGAATGGCATATTCCAGGTTTTAAATGGATTAAAATTTTCCATGCACAGAATATTTTCTTTGAAGAAGGCTTTCTTTAAGGTTTTCTTTGAAGATCGTATTCAATATTTCTATTGACAGCATATCCATGGATGCCAAATTTAACGTTTTCCATGGATAACATATTCAAGGTTTTCCATGGATAGCATATTCAAGGATTTTCATGGATAGCCAATTTAGGATTTTCAATGAATAGCATATTCATACTTTCCATGGTTAGTATATTCAAGGATTTCCATGGATAGCATATTCAATGTTTTCTGTGAAAAGCGTATGCAATACTTTTCATGGATAGCATATTCAATGTTTACCATTTTAAGCACATCAAGGTTTTCCGTGGATAGCAAAATTAATAATTTTAATGGATAGCATATTCAAGGTTCTCAATGGATAGCATATTTGAAGTTTTCCTCGGATAAAATATTCAAGGTTTTCCATGGATAGCGTATTCAAGGCATATTCAAGATTTTTCGTAGACAGTAAATTCAAAGTTTTTAATGGAAAGCATATTTAAAGTTTTCCATGGATGGAATATTCAAGGTTTTCTACGAACAGCGTATTCAATGTTTCTTTTGATAGCATATCCTTGGATGTAAAATTCAGATATTTTGTTCAAGATTTTCTATGGAGAGCATATTATGTTTTCCATGGATAGCATTTTATAGGTTTTGCATGGTAGCATATTTAATGTTTTCTGTGGAAAGCGTATGCAATCTTTTCATGAAAGCATATTTAAGGTTTTCCATGGGTAGCCTTTTTAAGGTTTTCTGAAGAGCATATTCAATTTTTGTTATGAGGTTGTTGTTTGATTTGGGTATTACGCCGTGTTGCGCTACCTCCTTTTTAGCCAACATTTCGGACAGCGTTGCAGTGTCTATCATCAGGGCAAATGTGTATAGTGCAACACAGCATAATACCCCAAAAACTAATAACAAAAATATTTTTGACCGTGCAAATCTAAAATCGTATTAGCATATTCAATGTTTCTATGCATAGCATATTTATAGATGGCATATTCAAGTTTTTTCATGACTGGCAGGTTCAATGTTTCAATGGATAGCATATCCATGTATGGCATATTCAATGTTTTCCGTGGAAAGCAAAATAAAGGTTTTGGATGGAGAGCATATTCAATATTTTTTGTGCAAATCAATGCCAAGTGAAAGAGGTAAAAAAAACAATTAAAATAAAACAATAACTTTGTAAACACCACTTTTATTTTTTATACTTTATGCCGACCGGGTTTCGCTACAACCGTAGCTTCATCAGGGCAGTATAATAGTAGAGTATAATAGTAGAGTATTATACTGCCCTGATGAAGCTACGGTTGTAGCAAAACTCGGTCGGCATAAAGTATAAAAAATAAAATTGTGTTTACAAAGTTATTGTTTTATTTTAAATTAATAATGTCACATCACAAAGTATCCGCTTCATATGAACAAATAATAAAAAATTGTTTCGAATTTCATCAACCCTGTTTATCGTTTGTTGTACCCTGTTTAATGTTTCTTTGGATAAATATCTGTTGAAAAGGTTTTTTTTCACGTATGTTCTTCAAGTAGAGCAGAAGACTTTAAATTTGGAAAAAATTATCAATTTAATATTTTTTTTAAATTTCAACGAATATTATTATCAACTTCAACTTTATTTTTTACATTAAAATATAAGGAATAACAAGAATATATTTTTTTTCTTTAATAATTTCAGCCTTCAGTTGTGTCATCTGCTTACGGGGTAGCTTCCTGAATTTCTGAGGAAAAGTTGATATTAGTATTATTTACTCTAAAATAATTTAAAAAAAACAGTTTATTATAAACAAGTTCTGCTTTGGAAGTTTGCAAGTTATGCATGACAGCATTGAAGGCATTATCAAACGGGTACAACAGGAAACCATAATACAGGAAACGCGAAATTAAAAAAAAAGTTAATAAGCAATGTTTCCGTGGATAGCATTTTCAATATTCTCCATTAATAGCATATTCGAGGTTTTCTGTGAAGAGCATATTCGTAGTTTCCATGTGTCCACATCCATGTATGGCGTATTCAATGTTTTCCATGACTAGCATAATAAAGGTTTTTGCGTGGATAGCATATTCGTATCTTAGACTAGATAGCTCGCTTTGCCTGGGCATACACCCTACCACCATATTACTTCGAATTACTCGTAACATTTTGCCAATTATTTAATTTCGAGAAAATCGTCAAAAAATTATATGTTTTAACTTGTGCTCTTCTGTTCTCCCTTTACGATGCCCAGTGAACAACTTATACTTAATTATTGTGAACAGGTAATCTAATGCATTGGTCAGCGGAGGCACAGGCGTTAAAGGTCTTATGTAAACTGGCGGCAACCATATTCTTTCAATCTAGTATAAATCTAGGGAAAATGGGTTCAGTGGGGTCGACGCTGTCCTTTGGTATTATCTATTTTACGAGAGATAGCACACCAAGCATGTTTTGTCAAGGATTCACTGCTTGTTTTCATCCATTTTGCTTTTCACTCCCTCGTCAAGCCAGAAAAAAACACTCAGCAATATTGGAATTAAACAATAGCTCTGGTTATGAATAGTGGGTTCTATTGTGTGTTTTGTCTAGGTTCAGTGATGCAAATATTTACGTTATCAAAATTCACAAAAAAATCCTCTTGTTCGAAGGTTGTACCGAAGTGTCTCAGAATTTTGACTTGGGAATAAAAACAAATCAGTAACAGGACGTGAAATGCCGAGAAAACCTTTTGCCAATTTTAACGTACGGGGTCTTAGAAATAAAACACATGTTTTTTTTTTTTTTTTTTTTAGTATATTTATTCAGTTTTTTTTTTCATTTTACAATATTAATCTTTAAAATCTTACAAAACTGATCAATCAGTTTGATTGTAAGAAATCTCTCAGTTGTCCTATTTAATTAATACTATTATACTTTTATGTTTTACATTGTAATAACTGTGTAAAATCTAAAATACTAATTATTATAAACTACTAATTATTATAATGTTTATGAATACAGTGTGTGATAGTAATTTCCAGGTATTTGATCAATATTCGATCTGGGTATTTGTATACAATATTGTTTGCTTTCATGTTCTACGGAGATAGAATGATTTAATTTTTTTTTTGATATTTGAATAAGATGTCTCATTTTTAATATTTTCAGGTAATGCGTTAAATATTTTCGGAATTCTATGCCTCTTTGTTCTATCACCGTATACATTTTGAGATTTATTAATAATAAACATTTGTGCTTCTCTATGCCTAATAGGGTAGTTGTGGTTTATAGGTTTTTTTGAATTCTGTATTCCAGAATTCATCTAGCGTTAATTGATAATCTACCTTACTGTGTATAGAGAGGACATTACACAAGGAGAAAATTTTTTTATAATCGCCTTCACATAATTGAACTTTTTTTTGCCTGATATCAATTTTAGGAAACGGATTTGTAGTTGTTCTATTTTATTTAAGTACGTCTTGTACGTTAATCCGTAACTATTTATTCCGTATCCTATAATTGATTCTGCTAATGCGTTGTATATACAGTATAATATATTTTTATCAACAAAGTTTTTTAGGTAGTAAAATTTCCCTAATATGGATCTTAATCTATTACATACATTTTCAATATGATTTGACCTGTTAAAATTGACATCTATAGTAAGACCAAGGTATGTATATTGGTACACTTTTTCTATATTTAAATATTTCGAATAAAATAAATATTTTTGAGAAAAATTTGAATTAAAAATACATGAATATCTTACGGAAAGAGCATTAGTATTACTTTAATAAAAATAAATCAAAATAAATTAAGACAATATACGCGAAACTCAATCGAAAATCTGGAAACAGAAAAATCAGAAAAACATATTGACACCTCTGGAACTCGAACCCAGGACCTCTTGCTTTCTGGGCAAACGCGCTAACCACTGCGCCACGGTGTCGATATGAAATTCGGTCATGTTTAACTGTACCATGGTTCGACTAAAAACCACCTACATTATCTTCATTTTCCTTAACGCATATATTATTGGCAACTATCTTTATGTATGAAGCAAGAGGTCCTTCGAGTCCCAGAGGTGTCGATATGTTTTTCTGATTTTTCTGTTTCCAGATTTTCGATTGAGTTTCGCTTATATTGTCTTCATTTATTTAAATATTACAATTTGAGGTTTTACTCATAAAGTTAAAAATAAAAAAAATAAAAAAATAAATCACTTTTGTACAACAATTTTTTAATCAAAATTGCCAATATGTTTCGAAACCAATGGTTTCTTCTTCAGGATAAAATTAAAATGAACAAAAATAAAAACAAGGTACGGGATGTTTAAAGACAAAAAAGTGCCTTTAGTCAAAAACTTTACAAAGAGCGTTTATTAAGAGGGTATTACCAGAGAAAACCAGAAATATGTCATTTTTAAATCAGATTTCAGACGTATTGAGTCTTTTCCACAAAAATTATAAACGGGTTTCGAAAGATTGCTATTTTATCTAACATTCGCATGTTTTAAATTTTGAGAAAGAATGTTTATTTTTAGTATAATAAGGTTATACCATTGGTCGTTGGCAGATTTGTTAAATTTTCAAGAAAGATTTTGTACTATACCACACCCATTTCAAATCATATAATCATGCAGTAAAATAAATCAATACATTATCTGGGTATCGCATGTTTTAGAATTTAAATTTTTATTTAAATAAAATCATTAAAAAATATATACATACATGTGTTTCTTGACGAAAATTGGTCCATTTATGTATTTATTTGCGCACTTACAAACTAATATATTTCAGATGTTTTTACCATTCTTACATATTTAACTTAGACATTATTGAAAAATGATAAATCTTTTTAATCAAAAAATAATTACAAAAAGTATATTATTTTAATTGTTTTATAATCACGCCTTTCAGCATTTTTGGATGTAGGTAAAAATTAAAGCAAATTTGGAATGAAATAAAATCAATATTGAGTTATTATTTTAAAAAGCAGGTACGGTGAATAATTAATCTTTCTCATTGTAACCGCCCTGCAGGATTGTAAGAACAACTTTCGACGAAATGTGGATTTTCGGCCGCTGGCTGGTTAAATGCTCTTAATTTATAGGCGTCGTATAAGATATAGCAAAATAAAAAGCTTTACGAAAATAAATATAATGAAAAATGCTAGTATTTTCTAATCATTATCAAATATTTTTCTGAAATTCACTTGCGGCCTAGCATTATTTTGATAACCATGGAAAACATTCATGAACTTTTTACGTCAGTATGTTTCTTAGAATTTAAACAATTTATCTACATTTCGGAGTTAATATTCAATTTCTGGGAAAGTCCTTTTCAAGTTCTATTATTATTATTATTGTGAGCAACAGGGCCACAAAACAGTAAGGGAACTTTCACAGAAATTGATGAAATGAAATTTGTGTAACATAGTGTATAACGGTATAAATGGTAAGGTATGTATGAACTCATAGCCAAATAAATAGAAAATCAGTAGAAGTGTGATTTTTACTGCTTTTGGATAACGTCGTCAATAAGACCTTAATATTATAGTACGTCTTAAGATATTTCTATTCAGAAGTCCCAAACAAGACAGTCGAACTGCGCAAGACATAATTTTGATATCTGAAAAGGTTTGTATTTCATCCGAAGTATTTGTATTTTGGACTGCAAACCCTAAAATGC
Organism: Limnephilus rhombicus; assembly: GCA_929108145.2. Taxonomy (NCBI): domain Eukaryota; kingdom Metazoa; phylum Arthropoda; class Insecta; order Trichoptera; family Limnephilidae; genus Limnephilus; species Limnephilus rhombicus. Next base: position 22,437,435 of record OV815295.1, on the reverse strand, counting down.
TGCAAATTAAACCTTGCTTTGGGCAAACAGACATGCCTGCATCACCCTTGTATTGTAGCCAGTTAATATAATGTAGGTGTTGCAGAGGCGTAGGTATTATTACTGTCCCACAGGGCACAGTAAGCACGAAAACATACCCCTATTTGCGTAGGTCTCTGCGGGATTAAAATTAATAATTTGAGAATTGATCAGACCTCCGTTTGGTTAGGTTCAGGGGCGGATTTAACGGTCAGCATTTTAGTAAACGCTGAATAGGCCCGCCTGCTTGGGTTCTCTTGCTCGCCTTTCATTATTATTAGTTATTCCTAATGTAATAATTTTTACAGGTTACTTGAAACAATATTAAAATGCTGACATTTTTAGCAAAATAATATTGTTTTCATTTCAATTTCGGAGGCGGGTATGCGTATCGCCGCCCCAGGAATAATTTATAGGATAACTAAAATTTCTGCCGTAGGTCTCCACAAGTAGTCCGCTTTGGTGACTATGCAGGGGTGCCTGGGTTCATGGGGTTGAGTTATCCGGGCGTTAGCAGCGGATGCAACTGCACACCAACTGGCGGGCCGGGAGATTCCGGTAAGGGGAGGCATTAGACCTCGCCAGCCGGTCTCTCCCGACCCATCGCCATCGTCTTGCACCGCAGCTGGAAGTATGTATTCTTACGTCCATCATTCTTGGACAAATGGACAATGACATACTGACCACTAGATTCTTACCCACCCATAATTTATTTTTCCTTCCTGGAACTTCTCTTCTTCCTTTTCTTAAAAACATCCTCCACAAAGCATATTCATAGATGACTTAGGCACTGAGGGAAATAATTTTCTTTAGGGCCTTCTGTGTGGAGTTAATGTAAAAAAATGCACGACTGTATGCCTAGGGCACAAATTTCGGGAGGGTGAGGAGGGAGGCGGCCGGGGACCGATTATTGTATTTTTTAACCTTAACTCAACAGAGGACATGACACAACCCAGGCGCTAATTTGTATAGCGCTCTTAATGCGATTTTTAATATTTTTTAATATTATAATATATCAGCTTTAGGAATGCGAGGAAACAGGACTCGGAAATTAAGAGGCAGACCAAATTTTCGTTAAGGCTCTGAACTCCAAGAGGGCCCAGCTGGTGTCAAAATGTTACACATTGAGGACATTGATTTTGGTAGCATTAGAATAAAATCGCGACGCGACGCCTGGACGGGAGTCCACTCAGCAACTAGCAACTAGCCGGTTAAGCTGATATGTTTTAATGCTTCAGTAAACAAAACTAAAAGAATTTAAGAAGATAGAAAATATTTCCTAATAATTACACTAGTCTACAAAAAAATAAAAGTTTAGAGCTGTTTTGGTTTTTTGCGTAATTCTTATGTTTTTGGGTGTGCTAAATCCGAATATCAATTTCATTTTGTCCCAGAACGTCACGTTTTCTGACAATGTAGTTATCTATGTTAAACAAGTTATTATTTTAAAATAAAAGATAAAAGACTAAAAAAAAATTATTTTATTTATAATTGCTTAACAGAACTTATTTTTCTACCTAAAATACATTGATTAGTAAGCACTAAACACATTTTTTTTCCCAGTGAGACTCCTTTTGGTACATTTTCGCTTGCAGGAAGCATCTGCAAGGCCTCTCTGAAGCGTCCAACAGTAGTTTGCAATCATTGAGATGCTCCATCTTCCCTGGTATCTTTTTTCCATCTCCTTAATATCTTGGTGAAATCGTTCATTTTGCTCTTCACTCACATATCCTAAATTTTCTGAAAAGTAGTCGAGGTGGTAATGAAGAAAATGTTCTTTTAAACTCATTAGGCAATCTAAAGCTTGAAATGCTTTTAATGTAATTTAATGTAGTTAGGGTCTTTGTTATTGCCTAAAAATTCAGATTTAACCTCCCCGATCCCTAGTTCCCCTCCCCCTCTCCCTCGAACCCCCTACCCGAGTTCCCCTCCCCCCTCCCGCATTCCATACATTCAGTCCCAGTACATTCATTCTTCACAGCTCGCTTGCTACCTATTGCATTTTTTATACAAATTTCATAATATCGGAGCTCACCAGCTATTTTATACAAACCTTGTCTTGACAATAACGCAAACAAAAAAAAATTATCAAATTTGGTGCAGTCGTTCAAAAGTTATGCGCGAACATACATTTCTGCAAATCATTTTTATTTAATTAATTAATTTTTCGTAATTTCATGACATCAGAGCTCACTATTGTATGCAGAAACCATCGCGGGCATGCATACATCAAATCCCCAAAGTTTCATCTTCGAACGGTTTAGCAATGAAATGTTTATTGCCAGAGCTCACACATTGTATATAATATCTATATCTATGTATATATGAACACCGTTTTGCAAAATAACCTGACGTTCTGGAATTTTTTGAGTATTTTTCTAGTTTTCAGAACACCTAAATACATAGAAATCAGTTGAAAACATCCAGACAGCATTTTTGTTGTAGACCTATGTTATTGTTGCGATAAGACTTTCCGAAAAACACTAATCGAAACGAAGCATTTATTGGTTTGCCCTCTGAACAAAAACTGAATTCGCCTGCTAGGCTTTTTCTGTGTCTTTGTGGGTGTGATAATTTATATTCCACACCCTTCTCCGGAGGACACCATATAATAATTTTCGCCTGTTTCTTGTGAAAGTTATAACAAAAATTTCCACTCCCTTCACTTTCGTCACTTATTTACTACTGTTAGGGATGCCATAGTTCCACAGCGCCCATGGGTATTTGGGCCTCAAATAAAAAAAGGTCGCGCCGTCGTTATTTTTGTGTCAATTTTTTGCATAAAAAACCAATTCAATATAGTCTTTTTGAATCCCCACCTCTCAGGGGCTCCTTAGTTTGTTTGCTGACTGCCTTTTGAATCTTAGATCCGTCTCTGGTTAGGTTAAAGGTTAAACAGTTAAGCTGGGTAAGTTTCTGTAAAATAACCCCGGGCAAAACAACAAGATTATTATCACCGTGATATATTATTAAGTTTGAAGGCACCTATGGTTAAACCAGCAACTTAAATGTCTTCAGTCCATTAACTTCAAGGTAGTCCAGTCGTAAAATAAAGTCCAGTTTTCATTAGTCCAGTCTTAAATTATACATTTCTTTAATCTTGTCCAACATAGATTGCATTAACGACTGGTCTTGACGTCTTGACTCTGGTCCAATAGATTGCGGTCTCTTAAAAGCAGTAGTAAAATGGAACAGATTAAACACAAATTTCTTCAGTTCTTTCCACACAATTTAAGCTCAAAGTAGAAGATACTCCGAATATCGCCCGGGTGTAATACCACCATATAGAGATGAAACGTTGCTTGTTTAGTTTTAGCCTTGTTTAGTGACCAAATTTGAATAGCCAGGTATTTTCTACCTTCCTCTTTCCATCTCCTTCCTCTTCATCATCCCCTTCCCGTCCCCACTACCTTCAGTATCACAACATACCCCAATTGGGGAAGCCATAGTCTCACTGGCATAGTTAAACACATATTCCCACACATAATCCCGGCCTATGTAAGTAAATTTTATTTTATTCATTTGCGTTATTTCACAATTAATTAATTAAATACAATAATCAGAATCGCCCTGGTGAAAAATAATTGAAACGTTGTTTGAAATGGCTTTATGCATGTTTAGTGACCAGATCTGAATAGCCAGGTATTTTTCCCCTTTCTTCTTCCCCTAACCCTTTCCCTCCGCGTATACCTTCAGTATGACAACATACCCCGATTATTGGGGATACCATCACTGACCCCTTAAGATTGGGAGCAGTTGGAGCTGTAATGCCGTTTTCACATAAAATTTTGAATTTCAAAATATTAAATTTTTTTTTTAATTACGTCATCTCAAATCCAATTGCCTTGTATTTATTGTTCCTTTGTTTTTTTTTTTGCAATCTGTGTTCTTAATCATTGTCATTACGCAATACTCTAAATCTTCTAGCAAATCACCGTTATTTATTTATTTTTTCAGGTTCTCTATAAAACAGTTATACACCAATTTATTACGGAGAAGATTACAAAATTTAAGAGAAAAAAAAGTCTAGGGGGGCAGTTTCACTATGTTGAGACGTAAGTCAAAAGATAGTTACTGAACTCTCTATAGGTAACATTGAAGACGTCGATGCTCAATGCAGAATAGTTAAGCAGTTGAATTGCTCTGTTTAATGGGGCATTCTGAAAGGAAGAAGTATTCGCTTTCGAAGCATAAAAAGGTACGTGGGATCTCCCACGAGTATACGCGTTAGGGACATATAGGTCTCCTTCAGTACAGTATTTGTAACCCCTCTTGTTTCCTCTTCCCATATTTACCCATGACTATGTTTTCCCGTCCCAATAGAAAACCCCATGTCAAAACAACTGCCAGGGTTTTATTAGGTGCACTTATAAAATGGGAGACATTTTACTACGAAAGCACCCATCCCAATTTCCTTACGCTACGTAATTATATATTATGAGCTTGTTTTTCTGTTATTCAGTATTCTTCTTTGTTATTCCTTTCTATTAAAGAGTACTATTATCTGAGTACGTGTGAAATGAGCGTACAGAATGTAAGAGAGAGTATTTAATTTAATAAATTACAATATTTTGGGTCTGGACTTCACGAACAGATTGAGAGTAATGGCGTGTTTTAATTAAGTGCTCGGCCATTGTCGATTTATCCAGATGGCCGAATTTGCATGCTTGAAAGTATCTTGAGATCCTTTTGGAGATGGTGCGCTCTATCTTGTATACATGGCCTTTGTCACATCCGGAACAGTTGAGTTTATAAACTCCATCTATCTTAAGAGTAATTTTGGTTTTGGCAGGCCACAGATGGTCTTGGATTTTAGTGGTTGTTAGATAGATTAAGCCATTTCAAACTACGCAATGTTTTGATTCCATTTGGTTATCTCGCACTTAAGGCGATTTTGACAGAATATTTCATTTTAGAAAGATGTGCATTTACTACGCCATCTAGGCGTCTCTTGCTTTTTCTTGCTCATCACGGTTACCTCGGTATTTTAGTATTTTATTTCCACATTTTACTTTACATTCGCCTCAAGGCAACCACCATTTAAAATGAAAGGTTGCTTGAAATGGCTTTAGCAGTATTTGATGATAAGATCTGAAGAGCCAGGCACTATCCTAACACTCTCTTCTCTATATCTCTTCCCACTACATTCAGCCTTACAAACATAGAATAAAGAAGAACACTAGAAGTGCCTACCATCCATTCAAATGTAAACAAATGTTCCATTTAGTCGAACCCAGCACTCCATATCACTTACAATCGCCTGACGCCGTAGATCTTTGTCCCGTTTGAATTTCGTAAACAGAGTTTTGTATTGGAAATCTAAGGCTCGATTAGGCCAACATTTGAATCATAAAACACACCAACAAGACAGTTGTTTTAGTCTTTAATCTATATTTACAACATACCCCAATTAGATGTGACAATAGCTGTGACTGCCTCCAGACGGTTGGGAGCAGTTTGGACTCTTGTGCGATATTCAGATAAAAAGGGATCTAATTTATTCAGCACTAAGTGTATTTTCATTCTTCCTCTGCCAGTTCCACGCCTCACAGTCATTCATCTGGGATCGTATAAGCTCTCCATTGGGGATTGTAGCCTTACTTACACAAACATTTGATGGCTATAAAAACAAAACAGAAAACAACATTTAGAAAGCACATTCATTATTAAGGCACTTGTGCACAATACGGTAGTAGGAACCTCTCAAACCCTCGTGCGTATATTTTTCTGCCCCACTGTTCAAACTGCCTCCCCTGCATGCTATAATAGCAGACCCACATCAAACGCGATTCGCGGTCATGTAACTTAGCACACCGTTCGTGCGCACCAAGAACAATAAACAATGAACATCGCTGTACTACGGTGACTTGGTAACCTTTCAGCTTGTATTAGATCGGCTAGCAGTGTATCACGATTGTCAAAGCAAATACTTCTGGCAGTACGTAAATGGAATTTTTAAATCATAGTTTTATCAAAATTTCCGAAATTACTTATTTTTTATTTGATCCCACACAAGAGTCACAGCCCAGAGCGTTCTTCTTTTTCTCGTGCCCTGTTAGTTCAACGGACGTTGACTATCATGTTGGCTATGCAAACTTTTTTTACTGCGATCCGGAACAGCTGTACAGCTGGCCAAATCACTGTTTCAGGTTTTTCAGCCATGATGTTCTCCTTCTTCCAGGGCACCGTCTTCTGGCAATCTTTCCCTGCATTATGAGATGAAAGATCTCGTACTTCTCTAGATGTCCCACCCAGAACCAGCATTACGATCTCATCCAGAACCAGTGGTACCATAAAAGGAGTAATAATACAATAATAATTAAAAGGTTGACACAATAATTAGATGACTTGGGTAGAGAGGTGGCTGAAAAACTGTTAAAAAGTGTCACCTAAAATTATACATAGTTACCTACTAATGAGTAAAAAGTAAAAACTAACTTATTAATATCCTAGTAGATAGTTTTATTAAAGAATTTAATGGATTATCATGAAAAAAATTTTGGAAATATTATGAAATATATTTTGTAAAGTAGATTTATAAGTAATTTAAATAATTTAATTAAATACACATTTTTTACGATAAAGTTCATTTGGCATTTTCATGAGTATTTGGTTCTTCAGAACAGGCAATCTGCCTAGCTATGAACTAATATCGACCTCACAAGTCATTATAACACTAGTACTAAGTAGTTTGTTAAAATAAAATATACCTACAGGTTGTAGGTACATATACACATGTATGCAAGAACTTTTAATAGTAGATACTTCACTTAATTTAACCTGTGATTTCTGACATTATTTGGAGTAAAAAAATAATAATTTTGGATTCCGGCGACATTTTGAATGTTTTTTTTTTAAACTAAAATCATTTTAAAAATCGGTAGGTATTGGACAGTTAGAGGTGGGTTGAGGATTAGGCGGTTAATCGGCTAAGTGACCAGTGACAACATGTGGAAAAAACATTTTTGAAGAAAAAAAAATTATAAACATTCACGTAAAAAGTCACCGAAGGCCAAAATTTCGTTTACATTTTTTTTTTCAAAATAATATCTATAATTACTGGTAGTGAGTCAAGTACATCCCTTATCATCTAACTACTACTTCCGAATATAGCCTCACTAAGGGTGGACTGAAATGGGGTGGACTCAACTAAGGATGGACTCAAATAAGGGTGGACTCAAATGAGCTAGGCTGATCTGAATTTAGAAAAAACTTACGATATTGCAAGAATCATGTATTTCATCAAAACCATGTTCTGAAATAATATTACTGATATATGTTTGTGTGCAATGTCATTGCTTTACTCGAGTCTAGCTATTTTCACTCACAAGATTCTTCGTTCATTTTTATTGTTTGTCAGCTCTTATTATATGCTGTGTACTGATTTTTAATGGGTAATATTCTGCAACTACTTATTGTGAGGCGTTCCGGATCGCAAGAGACTGTTTGGGGGAGACCTATTGACCTCTCCAGCCGGACTCTTACGACTTTTCTCCTTGGGAGGTATAGATTCTTACAACCGTAACTTCCGGACACCTCAAATTCCAACCCTCTTCTCATACTTATTCCTTCCCAGAACTTTCTCCCTTCCTTTTCCTAAATAGATCCTCCACACAGCATCCCTAAATATGAAGTAGGCCCTGAGGGATTTTCCCCCTCGGGGCTGGCTTCTGCGGAGATAATAATATATATATATATGTATCCCATATTTCTGAAAACATTTTTTTTTACATGAGTTCCACACAGGAGACCCTGAGGAAAACAATTTCCCTCAGGTCCTATGTCATCCTTAGGCATGCTGTGTGGAGATTTTTTTTAAGGAAAGGAGAGTTTTGGCAAGGAAAAGAGCTTAAGGGGTGGGTGGGAATCTGGGGTTCAGTGTGTCCTGGTCATCCGCCTCCAAGACCTAGACAAACCTCACCCCAATTAACCCGGGCATCCCTGCTAATTCACCAAACGTAGCGAACCACTTGGGTGACCTATGGCAGAGGTGTTTGTTATCCAATAAAGGTTCCCGGGGCGGCGGTACCCATTCCCGCCTCCCAAATTGAAAATATGTGCTGCCCAGCTTTCAACACGTTGATACGATAAGAAAAATCTCCATAGCTATTAAATCGTTTATAATGTGATTGGGTCTTTGTAAACAGGCTGTAATCTCTTTGCGGCATACTAAAAACAAATCGTCAAACACATAAAGGTTTATTCATACGTGACTAAGATTCTGCTCTCTGGGATAAGATAATTTTTTTTGTAAAATGAACTTTATAAACACGGACTTTATTTTGTATTTGATGAAATGGTGATACAAACCTTTTTCAGTGAAGAAATTAAGTAATGTAGAGTGATTAAATGAACTAATCACCTACCATGTGTTGACATAAACATATTTTCATCTGTCAATTGATTTCGCAAGAACCTTTAAGATAGGATAAATGTTAAACATGATTCCATGCCAACTCAGAAACAGTCATTAAAAGCCACGAAAAAATAATTTTAAAATATCCGGTAACCCTAGCCTAATTTAACCTATTATTTTTTTTAAATTGATAAACTAATGTTTAAGACAAGATTTTTATGCATAGCACAAAGCCGACGTAGCTCAGTGGTTAAAGAGCAGTTGACCGGATATCAGAAGGACACAGGTTCAAGTCCCGTCGGCGGCATGTATCTTTTCTCGGGAGATTTTTTTCAATCTGTTTCAGGCTAATAAAATTATTGCTTATAAAAAGTGTCAATTTAATCTATTTAACTATTTTTTTATCATCACTTTTAATGACCTTTCTGAGGTGCTTCTGAGTTGTCCGGTCACCGTTAAACTATGTTTACTTTTTTTGTCGTTATTTGTTTTTGGGGTGTTATGCCGTGTTGCACAACCTCCTTCTTTAGCCAACGTTTCGGACAGCGTTGGAGTGTCCATCATCAGGGCAGATTCGGTAGATATGTTTTCTTTTATTCAGTATAATTTGTAGAACTCATTTGTATGATAATTTTAACTTTCAGGGATTCAAATTTTAAAAAAATAAAACTGTTTACATAGGGACAAGTTCTGTTGTTAATTATTATTATTAGGCTTGACAACTGTTTCGTTTTCTGAAGGCATTATCAGACTGTTTGCAAAGCATTATCGAACTGAGAGTTTAAGAATGCCTTCAGAAGGCGAAACAGATGTCAGGTGTAATAATTAGTATAAAGAGCAGAACTTGTTTATAAATAAATATTATAAATTGTGTAATATTATTATCATTCAATACATAAAAGAACAACTTAAAGTTAAAATAGTCAAATAATATGGACATAACAAATCACTAAAAAAAAACATCGTTGTTTGGGGGAAAATAGCCATATATGGGATTTTTTTGACATCCAGAGGGGAAGAAACTATCAGTATTGCCCTTGTGAAAGACCACCATTCAGAATCGACACGTTGCTGGAATTTTTTTAAATTTTATATTTGACCAGACCTGAATACCCAGCTACTTTCCAACCTTATCCGACACAACTCAGCCTCTTTTGTTAATTTCTCTTTATTTTCTTCATCTCTGAAAATCTATTTTCACACATTTCTTTGGCTAAGTTAACCATTGTATAAATAGCAAAGAGTTTAATTTTGTTAAACGAAAGACGCCTGCAAAACTATTATCAAAGCTTGATTTTATTTATTTTTCATTGATGATTATTATTTAAATCCAAGTATACTACATAGTTCATTTACAGTCCTCCTCAATAGCGATTCCTGTTCCGAGGCAGCATGTAGGTAGTTGTGTTACGTCATGATTTCCCCATCATCGTGTTTTTGATTTCGTCATCTTCATATTTATTGACTTCCTCATCTGCAGGTTTGTTGATTTCCACAACTTCATATTTGTTGACAGTAGGTTGGGTTGTTTACTTTACAATTTTTGTAATTTCCTCATTTTGAAATATATTATCGAAACCACTTTATTATAAGCGACGTCGGAAAGAAATTGCATAGGCGTAGATTTCACTTACCAAAAACACTGCAAACGTTATATACGGATGATATTACACAGAGGGAATAATAATTATTACACCCTCTTTAATTATACTCGTACATGTCAAAAAATACTTTTTTAATAAGTTAAAATTTTAAATTTTGTACCTGCCATCTCCGTATTTCCTTAAAACATCGCAAATAACAGCGGTTACTGCACAATTATAAGCGTCAGGTCCATAACTACTTTAACGAACTAAACAAGTATTCCTAATTAAAACCTTTTACTATTCTAATAACTAATTATTTTCCACATCTTGAAGCGAACTTCACTGACGGAGCTCATTACAAGATGCAAATGCAAAATAAAGTTAAAAAGTCTTATTAATAAAGTGAAAATTTCTAGATAATTGAACAGTTCAGAAAATAAGTTCCAATTAGCGTCAGTCCGAAGCTCTGTCCAATTTAATTAATTCCGCTTTGTTATGACGTTGGAACTTTTATAAAAAATGCCGTTGTCGAGTCTTGAAAAATTTACATTAAATAAAAAGTGATCACGATGAAACATTTTGTTTAACCAGCCAGCGGCCGAGAATCCAAATTTAGTCGATAGATGTTCTTACGATCGTACAGGGTAGTTACAATGAGAATGATTAATTATTCTCCCTACCAGCTTTTAAAAATTATAACTCAATATCGATTTATTTCATTCCAAATTTGCTTTAATTTATACCTACATCAAAAAATTCTGAAAGGCGTGATGATTTATCTATTAAAATTATGTTCTTTTTGTAATTATTTTTTGATTATAAGTATTAATCATTTTTCAATAATGTCTAAGCAAAATAAGAATATTAAAAAAATCTGAAATATATTAGTTTGTAAGCGAGCAAATAAATACACAAAATGACCAATTTTCGTCAAGAAACACATATACATATATATTTTTAATAACTTTATTTAAACTAAAATTAATATTCCGAAACATGCGTTTACTAAATAACGTATTGATTTATTGTATTGCGTGATTATAAGATTTGAAATGGGTGTTGTATAATACAAAATCTTTTTTGAAAATTTAACAAATCTACGAGCGACCTATGGTATAATCTCATTATACTAAAAATTAACATTTTTTCTCAGAATTTAAAACATGCGTTTACTAGATAAAAGGACAATCTTTCGAAATCAATTTATAATTTTTTGTGCAATAGAGTCAATACGTCTAAAATCTGATTTAAAAATAACATATTTCTGGTTTTCTCTGGTTATACCCTCTGGTATTTCACACGTTTTTTTCTGATCTATCTATATAGGTGCCCCGAAAGTAAAGCTGTCCTTTGGGGTGATCAGAACATCGTAAAATGACATTTGGAAATTGTCGTCTGTTTTCAAGATGTGTTAGCACCTTTATGAAATCGACAACTTCGATTAGGTTTTTGAGTGCCGCAGTTACAAAATTTCGTATTCCAAGATTTTAGTTTTTATTACACAATCCTGAATAGTCTTGCTATTTATCACACTTAAAAATAAAACTAAAACTGCCTATACGTTAGCAGGAGTAACCGAGTTTATGTGGTGAGGTTTGTCCGGGTCTTGACGGCGGATGCATTTGCCTACCATCTTCATGACCGGCCATATTAGTGGGAGGGATGGAATCATACTTCCTGGATATGGATTCATTCTGACTCCTGAACCGCCGTATTCCTATCGACACTCCATTTTTTTTCCTTCCAGAACTTCCTCTCATTCGTTTCCTTAAAAAGACCCTACACTTAGCATCCCCAAAGAAGACATAGGGCTTAAATTAAAAACGTTTTTGACCCATTTAGAATTATTTATCATTTTTTTTTATTAATAAATTTCGAATGATCATTCTATTAAAAACATGAACCTCGCCAACTTTTACAAATTATTAAAAGAGTTGCATATTATAGTGCAATTTTTAAAATGGAATAAAACTGGTCGTATTTTATTTTAGGAAAAAGATTTAGCTGTTTTACTGAAAATAGTAATATAACTTCTATTAAACATTTGAAAATAGTATAAAAAACCAATCCAAACAGATTTTCCTCTCAAAATGAAATCTCAAACCAACGATAAAAGCCCGTCCGCAATTTTCACCGTATTTTTATTTCTCGCCCAGTTTCTCAATAATAATTCTGGATGCATCTCCCGAGGCCGGTGAAGTTGTGTGTATTTTCCGGTTGACATGTTCCAATATTCTCGTATTTATTTGCCACTTCTATACGCGGAAGTCTGATATTGTGAAACTGTAGAAGGCTACGACTTCAGGGAATGCGGAAATGAACAAAATTCACCTCTTTATTGTTTTTTAAGGTTAATTTTCATTTTCACTTCTAAAATTACATTTGGGTCCCGGGAACTATTTATTGGATAATCAACACTTCTGCCATAGGTCACCGAAAGTGGTTTAGTAAGTTTGATGATTTAGCATGGATTCCAGAGTTCATCAGGTGAGATGTATTCAGGACTTGGAGGCGAATGCGCTTGCCCACCCGACCCCTTGACCCCTTGACCTCTCTATCTGGTCTCTCTCGATCCATCATCTTGAACCACAGCAGAAGAGATGGATTCATACGTCCGTCACTCCTGGACTCTCGGACCCATAGATCCCCACCCTCCTCGTATCTTTTTCCTGCGCAGAATTTTCTCTCCTTCCTTGTCTTAAAAAGACTATCCACAGCATCCTTGTTGAGGGAGACATAAGGAGGCAAAGAGAGGCATAGGGTTGACATAGGCAATGATGAAAATAATTTTCACGAGGGCCTCTGTCCTGTCTGACAGAGGAATCAATCAAATGGACTGCCAATTTTTGAAGAGAGTCAAGAATTTATATCAAGTATTTTAGGTAACAACTCTTAACCCCCTTTTTTGTTGTGTCCTACCATACTTCGCGAATCCATAGCTGACCCCCGGAGCTAACACGAGTTGGGAGAGATTTGTAGGTCCCCATGCGCAGTTAGTCAATCTAGTTTACCTGTGATTAATTAATAATTGTAAATGTACTCTTGGTTGTATTTGTGAGCTACCGACAATACAAGTAATGTTTACCTCAGACAGCCTTTTATTTCCCTGACGAGGCACGTGCAGAATTGGCATATTTTATGTATTCCCCCTTGGCCCCTTTAGGAACCCATGACCTTGGTGTAGATAGATTTCACCAGCTCTGCCGAGCATCTGAGCTAGTCTTGGTGCAGAATGTGGGTACTTCTCAACAAGGTACACGACAACTATTAAAGTATCTGTTGGCCTTAGATATTACGCTTCTCTGTCGTAGGGAAGATGTTTTTTTTAGGTACGAAACACATTTTTCTTCATTTGTGGAAGGTTTGATCCCTTCGAAAAAACGGAAAAAAAAACAAACAAAAAAACATTAAGCGCGCGTCCAACATCGTTTCTACAACAAAGTCGGTCGTTTCTATAGCTTGGCAGTGGAACGGAACAATTAACCGGTCTAAGTATGTCCTCCGTCCTCTTCAAGACCCGTGTTCCCTCCTACCTCTCTTCAAAAACATTTTTTTATTTTTTTATTATTATTGTACAACAGAATAATTCCAATTACAGTACAATTTAGTTACCCTATCAGCATTTAGGCAATTGACTCTTCAATAATGTTTTTAAGGCATATAAAGACGTCTTCTTCTTCTTTGTGTGCCATATCAGGTCCCCCCGACTTTGGCGATCACTCTTGAGAGTGTTTCTCTGTCTTGCGCTGCCCGGAATAGCTCCTCCACACTTCTAATGCCGGTCCACTCTCGTATATTACGCAGCTAAGACATTTGTCAATATCAAATGGAGCAAGTGATACTTCTCCCCTCGAATTATATGACCCAGATATGAAATTTTCTTGATTTTTATTAATGTAAGCAGTTCTCTATATGCTCTAGCCGGCTGAGAATTTCTGTGTTGGTGATCTTGTCGGTCCATGGGACCTTGAGCATTCTCCGGTGAAGCCACATTTCAAAAGCCTCTAACCTGTTCATGATATTTACTTTCAAGGTCCATGTTTCACATCCATACAGCAAGACCGACCACACATAACATTTTAGCATTCTCTGCCTTAGTTTTAAGCTGATATTGTCATTGCAGAAGAGGGATTTCATTTTAATGAACGCAGTTCTTGCTGCTTTAATTCTGCATCTTACCTCCACATCTGGGTCAAGAGTCTCCGTGAGAATACTGCCGAGGTATCTAAATCTTTCCACCTTTTTGAGATTGCAACCATTTAACTGTATTACTGATTCAGAAAGTATATCACTGATTCAAAGAACAGTCACTTACATCCAAATGGTTTGCAATTTCATTTAACAGCACCACTCCCCTCGTCATGCTATGCTTTGCCAAGACGTCTGTTCTGCCGTTCGGTACTTTAAATAAGTCATGATGTCGACTTCGGCTGTAGTGGTCTGGTACATATAAATCATAGCATCCCAAGAGAAATGGGCTATTGATGAAATTGTTCCAAATTTTGAATGACAGAATAGCAAGACCTGCTTTCCTTGTAGTTTCTAGGCTCACATAATCAGTTTCCTCAAGTAAGTCAATATAGTGCATGAACCTTGGATAACTTCCATGCTTCCGCATATAAACATACCTGAGGAATTTCTTCTGGATTTGCTCTAACATATCAATGTACAATGTGGTACGGTACTAACATATCAATGTGGTACGGTGCCCAAACATCGCTCGCGTACTCCAGCTTGCTTCTCAGTATGCCATCGAATAACGCTAGCATAGCTTCTTGGTTATCAAATTGCTTACAAGTCCTGATGATGAATCCAAGAAGTTTGTAGCAAGACTGAGTGAGCTGCGCTATATGGCAAGAGAATGCCAGTTCGGGATCAAAGACGACACCGAGATCCTCCACGGATTTTACACGTGATAACGTTTCGCCTTTTATTTTATAATCGTAAATTATAATGTTTTTACAACGAGTGAAGGACATTGTGACACATTTCTTTGTGTTAAAAACTAATTTGTCTGCCAACGACCATTCAGATAGAGCATCCAGATCAATTTGCATTTTAAAGCAATCTTGTTGGCAGCTTATTTCCATCATTATTTTAAGGTCATCAGCAAATAGTAGACATTTGCCGTTCCTAACACAGTTTTGGATGTCATCTATAAATATTAGAAACAACATGGGTCCGAGGTTAGACCCTTGAGGAATTCCAGATTGCGCTTGGAATTTTTTCGAATCATGCCCATCTATCGAAACAAATATACAAAACAAAATCCTCCGCACAGCATCGTCTAAGGCGTTATTTTCCCTGAGAGAAATTATTTTTAAATTTATTTTTTTGTTAATCTATTTTTTTTTTTTAAATCATCAACCATCACGACACAGAATAATAACTATTGTATAAACGCAAAGACAGAATCTTCCTTTCATTTTTTATCACCAGTGGTCACGTCCTCTAGAAGATATCATTTGACCCAAAATGCCGATTGGCACTCGTCTCACGCCGAGCATTTGTTGATAGTCGGAGCGCGTGCGAGATTTATGGACCAAAGAGGAAATGCAGTGAAATTCACTTAATTCTTCAACAACAACCAGGGGTTGGGCGGCTCTAACAGAAGAAGCTGCCTTGCCGAGTAGAATAATACGTCACGTTTTCAACAATGATACTGTGGTGAAAGATTTTTAAATGCTTTAAATCTTGTATTAATATAATAAATAAATTGTATTTACGTCGATTTTGCGACCAATTATTGCGTATTTGCGTTTTATTTAAAACCATGGACGGCTAATTATAACCATTTTGATTGAAGAATGCTATTAATTTAAGAATTTTTTGGAAAATTGCAAATTTGCTGGCAATCTGAATAAAAGTGAAAACGTCAACATCTAAAAAAATCTACGCCTCTAGTGGCCTAAAGAAGTCAATAACTTTCTATTCTATTATGCGATTCACCATATACAACTAACTGGAGATTATTAAATAAAATAAGAGCCCTAGGAGTTATATTTACTGAAAAAATTAGAATTTGTACATCACATAAATCACATTACTAACAATAGTATGAAAACATTATGATTTCTGTTGAAAATCAATAAAAACTTTAAGTCACATCCTGTCACTAAAGTTTTATTTTTCTCATTAGAACGTAGTCAATTAGAGTATAATTCCTTTATTTGGCCCCCTCATCATAAAATTAATATTAAAAATGACGACGGAATTCTACGAAAGTTTAAATGAATTATAAATTTTAACCACCCAGACCTCTGGGCTATTTTGTCGAAAGGTCAAAATATTTCGGCTTTGCAATAAAATCCAAATAAATGGAGTATTTCTGAACGGATCCGAAAACTAAAAACTATTTTAAAAAGTGATGAAAAACGCTTTTATAAAAAATATTTTTTAAATATATTTTTTAATGCAAACATAAAAAAGTTTTAAAATTGGCTCACTTTCTTTCTAACTAAAATTACTAATAGCCAAAGAAAATTAAAACACACAAATATTTTACGAGGCAAATGTATTATTAGAATAGAAATCGTGAACAAAAACATGATTTGAATCACACATCATAATCACAAAGCAAATTTATCATTTTGCCGGGAAAATCATGCACATGGCGCATGTGCATACCAACATGCGATATTGCTAGTTCTTTCGAAGTACAGTTAAATATAATATCTTTTATTTGTAAAATTCGAAATAGAAAATGAACAGCCTTTATTCAATGTGAAACTAAAACACCTTTTAATGGTTGGGAAGTATTTTTTTTAACGGTAAGGCTGATTATACCTATAATATACTTACATTATTGTTTATAAAACTTGGGTTCCTACTATTTTAGGTTAACATGCTACGGCGGCATGGATCTTTGGATACTTGTGAATATAATGTATTTTGTTATAATGAATTGTATTAAATACATGTAAGCATTTGAAACGCTTGAAGGGACGCCCTTATTATTAATTCCACGAGGTTTGGCGGGAAGTAAGTCTGCAAACAAAATGAACTAAAAACTTTGGAGTGTCTGTTTATTTCACTCTAAAAAAGCTTTTTTAAATACGCAACAAATTGCTTTGTTGTTAATTTTAGGCTTAATATAGTGATTTAAAATATTCGCAACTTTTATATTATTCTATTCTAACATGAATTATATAATATGGGGACCACACTATGGAAATGTATTCCAGTAAACTGCGTACTAATGACAAATATACGATTTTTATAACTTCCAACAAATCGAAATTTTTGATTGTTCTAATTATAAATCCTAGTGTCTTCGTACTCTTCGTGCCTTTCTTAGTTAGAACTCCACTTGAATTTTTATTTCTTTTGTATTCAATAATATTATTATTTAATTTTTAAAAACAGTTTATTTACATACATCTTCTGATTTGTAATTATTATAACGCGTGACAGCTGTTTCGCCTTCTGAAGGCGATGGTACTTACGATGATTAAACTTATTGCTTTTATTTTTATCACCGTTTGATTTCAGAGTAAAATGACAGAAATTACTAATGGTTTATACCCTTTTAAAGTTTCCCAAATTGCTGCATTGTTTAAATTTAACTGAAGGTCGTTAGTCGTTAAGTGAGTTATTCACATATGCTGACTCAGAAAATGTCAGATAATGGAATTGGAGGTATCTTAAAGAGGACCCGTGAATTGTGTCCGACTGGATTTTGGACTTATTTATACTACTACTTCAGCGCGCAACGTCGTTATCATTATCAGCAATTAAGCCTTGATGAATAAAACATTAAACTTTAAAAAGATAAGACCAGATCGCACATTGATTGCCACGTATTTCTTTCTATTACCATAAGAAAAAAAAGTTAAATACCGGGCGTAGCAGAGTGGGAACTGTGAGTAATAACAATAAATAATTTTTTTTCCCTCTAAGATATTCAACCTTATTTTTAATTGTGCTCTACGCTTATTTTATCTAAGCAGTATGCCAACGAAAATACATATATTTTATTTCTCTAATAAAGGCCTAATAATATTCATGAAGTAAATACGAAGAATAATCCCTATGGTATTAAGTATTTCCCCACGCTGAGTTAGCGAAGAATTTTCAAATATCTGCATAATACCATTATACAAAACCGAAGCGTATGTTTACGTCAAACGTTTATTGCTGAAGTATGACGTAAAGGCCCTTACGATGCTTATTTATGAAATTGGGAGTATGATCGCCGATCGGGAAAATAAATAATCTTCAAATCTTTGATGTTATATTATTTTTAACGACTGATTATTTTTAAAACTCACTGCTGGACATCAATGGAGAAGAGTAGCGCTTGACAGGTCCCAATGGAAAATGTTAGAGGTGGCCTATGCCTAGAGGCAAACTGAGCTTCGGGATATACTATAACAAATGACCGGTCAGTGGTTGAGTGCTTGGGTCCCACCGGGCGTCGCGTGTTCGATTCCTCGGCTGGCTAAGTCCTCCATCACAACACAAGCAACATTTTCGACTTTCTGTGGTGGTAGTAGGAGATTTTCAAACATTGTTGGGTTATTCGTAACCCAGGAATGTTTGTCTTTCTTTTCAAAAATAAAAAAAAAATAAAAAAATAAGATCATGTCTAATACATACCTAACAGAAGATATATGTGGTTGAGGGGATCTTTTGACCTCTCCAGCAAGACTATCTCGGAGCATCACCTTGCACTGCAGTGGGAGAGATGGATTCATACGTTCGTTACTCCTGGAGCCCCTGACCCCCGGATTCCTATCCACCCCTCGTACCTTTTCGCTTCCCAGAACTTCTTCTCCTTCATTTCCTTAAAGCATCTCTAAAAATGACATAGAACCTGAGAGGAATTATTTTCCTCATTGCCTTCTGTGTGGAACTTGTGTAAAATTTGAATGGAAATTTTTGTTGGAAAAAAATTGTTGAAAAATTTGATATCCTTTGGCAGAATACGAGTGTAGTAAGTTAAGCGACTATTTAAGCAATTTTTACGGTTTAATTAGTTTTTTTTTTGTCAGAACCAGTAATTTATCATAAACGGGTTTAACCTAATTTAATACACACTTTTTTAAATATTCTATTTTATTTTTAATCATTAAGAAAATCGATTTTTTTCTGGCATTCCGTCTAGTTAATATTTTTACAGATTAAATTTAAGAAAATCACGTTTTCCTAGAAATTCCGGGAATAAATGGACTATTTTACAAAGGTTTTTAAAGTAAAGATATAACTCAGAGGTATAAAAAATGGGAGAACCTGGTATAAAGAATGGGGAAACCTTAATTTAAGCAAAAAAATACTTCTTTCCCGTACTGTTCCGTATTATTAGATCTCGCAGAGTGGGATAACTTCTTATTGTTGCCAAAATGTCGCTTAATTTAACAGTATTTTTTTACATTAACCTCACACAGGAGGTTTTGAGGAATATAATTTCTCTAAGTGCATATGTCATCTTTGAGGATGCTGTGCGTAGACTCTTTTTGAGGATTGAACAATGGATCTTGAAGGAGGAAACACAGAATTTTAATTTTCTAATCTGACTATTTTTTGACCTTTGTTACAAACGTGAAGAATTTTGACATCTCTATCTTTGTAGAAATTATTTTGGTTTTTTGGTAAATGCAAGATTGTGTGCAATGGATCATAACCCCCCCCCCCTCCCCCTTTTTTGATTTTCCCAACTAACGAGGTGTTCTTTTGTGCAGGTTGATTCTTCTCTTCCGGTTTGTCCTACGTGATATGCAAGACAATTCATTATTTTTAATTTATTAAATTATCGATTATTCTGCTATCGTGACCATTGTTATATTATTATTTCATTTGATATTTTTCCCAATGAAAATATTATTATTTCTTATTCATGACATATTTACCTTAAAGAGCAGTTGTTACGTAATAACCCAAACATATGTACCACCTACCTAATTTTGTATAAATTCTGTAACAAAAGAATGTCAATTGCCAGCCTGAAGATGTCCATAATAGGATGAAACCGGTACTGGTGAAATAAATAAGTGGAAAAAAGTTAAAAAGTGTTTCAATTTCAATTTTAATACAATAGAATTCCACCACGAATAACAGTACAATAAATAAACTCAGGAAACGCAGAGTTCTACAAATCGTTCCACTGCCAAATTATTGAATTCAAGAACGAGTCGTAGAAACGACCGGTTCTCACGAGACAGATGTTAACCATGTATATAAATTGGGCGCGCGTTTTTGCTTACTATCTTGTGGCGTGTCGGTGTGCCGGTGCCGAAGGAATCAATGACGCTAGTTCCTCCGAGCATTTCTATTGTAATGCCGGTAGAACATATACACCAACATACATAGATATATATTGTAATATATTCACGTAAAAAATATTTGCCATAACTAATGATTAAAAAATATGTTTTTCAGTTTGGTAAGCGTTTTAAGTATTTTAGGCTTCAAGTTCAAAATTAACTTTGAAATGAAAAAGGCAGCTCAGCCGTTCCCCTTAAGATAGGAGATCTTTCAAACCGACTTTTGGGGCTCCTGAGCAGAGGTGGCTCAAATTCAACCGTATGGCGCTTGCGATTTGTGCAGTGTTAGCAGTTTGTGAACTATTAAAGCATCTGCGGGCCTTGTACAGTAAGCCCAGCTTCTGACAGGCTAACTTAACTCTGGCTTCAATAGAGCCCACATACCCGAGCTGGTTAGTTACACCAAGCATATCAATGGAAGGCCTCTTAGGAAGGTTGATTCGGTTAAAGGAGACAAGGTTTTCATTTTGATCCATTTTGGACGTGATCAGATTTCATTGGGTCTCGGAAACATTAAATTCGACGAGGTTATTATTACCCTGGAGGAAACACTGTCGAGGTAACCGTCCATTATCTGTTTCAAAGCAATCCGAGTTTTTGAATGTTGTGTACCCTTTGAGGGCTTGTCAAACAAAAAGCTATCGTCAACAATGAATTGATGAAGATGTCAAAGAGTCAAGGTTATGTGCAATAAAAATAAAGTTCGAGACAGAACCGACCCCTGTGGTACGCCAGCAATTATCGAATGTGAAGAAGGGGCGAAACCATCAGCAATATTCTCAATCGTCTTCTCTCTCAAAAGTTGGCAATCCTCGTACATAGGGAAGCAGAAAGACCGTAAGAAGGCTGTTTGTTGACAAATCCTCGGTGCCAGACCCGGTCAAAAGCCTTGGAAATGACGCATTTGATAATTTTGTTTTTCTTGAGGCATGTGAGCAGTTTGTCGTTCATCACACGCTCCACCACCTTGGATAAAACGGAGGTGATCCCTTTGGAGCGGTGGTTGGCCGAATTTGAGCATTACACTTCTTGCGAATAGCTTTGTCAAAATTGGAGCCGTTTTCATTGTCACTAACACCATTCAAGAAATGATCCTATTTAATAGAAGGCGTTGGAATATCAGTCATCTCTTAGCTTGAACATGGCTTTTAAAATTAATATTTTATAATTGTTAAAGATATTATAAAAATCCCAAAAAAAATGTATTTAAGGATATCGAAAATAAAATATTAAGTAAATTGATCGCGATCCGATCGCCCATTTACAATGAAAAGATATGATTCATTTCTATACATATAATACGTAAATCAAGCATATACTTCGAAATACTTGACCTAGGCATCATTTTTGACCAGAAACTCTGCTTTTTATCTCATGTAACTTCTGTAGCCAACAGGGCTATGAAAATGTTAGGTTTTATTTTAAGGATTTCCAAAAATTTTAAAAATATTCACACATTAAAAATTCTGTTCACATCTCTTGATAGAAGCATTCTAGAATATAATTCTACAATTTGGTCACCTATCTTTAATAATCACATTAATATCATCGAAAGAATACAACGCACATTTTTGAGGTGTATTAATTTTAGATTTGGAATCCCTTTAGAATCAATAAATTATGACTTTTTATTACATTCATTGAAATTGTTGAAGTTAAGTGACAGAAGAAAAATTTTTGATCTAATATTTTTATATAAAATTGTAAATTATCAGTTGGATAGCCCTGATATATTAAAGTTGATTCACTTTCATGTACCTATGTACCATTAGATCAAGGTTCCCATGTATGTATTATTGTGACAATTGTACAACTGTCGCAGGATATTATTCCGTTATAGAAATGAATGATATTAATTTATAATTTTTTTTTTATAATTTTACTTAGATTTACTTAGATATGTTTACACTTACGAGTACTAGACTTCAATTCAAACAACTATCCTCCGTTGGTCACCATGATACAGGCAGCTGCCTAGTATGGTGACCTGATGTATCTCTTGAATTAAATTTATTATGTATGTAACATGTACTTAAAAATAAATAAGTAAATAAATAAATAAATAAATAGATAACTCACCATTGGTAATTCTTATGCCAATGTTGCTGATATTTTTAATATTTCCTTATTAAAATACAAGGCTCTACTTATCAAACATTTCAGCAATACGTATTTTAACGAGGTTACTACATAACAAGTTTTTTTTTTTTAATTTCATTGTATCCTTTTAATGTTTTTATTAGTTGTTAGTAATTTTTTTCTCTTTTTCCCTTGTTATATGAAATTTAAAAAAAATCTTTCTTCACTGTTCTATGACTGTTTAAAAAATATTAAATAAACACACGTTTGTAAATAGCACTTTGTGCCGTAAATTTTGATTAAATAAATAAATATATACAAATCGAGAAATCAAGTTAATTCAAAACTGAGAAAAAATCTAAACCTTGTTTTTCATACAGCAGCTTAGCAATATTATTGTATTAGATATTATGAATAAACTTGCTGAAGTTGGTAGCCCGAGCGTGAAACAGGTCATATAGGTAAGTATAAAATTACGTCGTGTACTTATGTTAATAAGAAAATTTACCTAATAACTATAAGTAAGATGAGATTTCCACATTTTCGATTAATTTTCTATTTTTTCGCTGGTTTTAAAAATATAATTATATGTTTGTTTCCACAAAACGTATTTTTACATGTAATTTCTAGCGGCCTCATTTGTGTTAGGAAAAGCGGTGACGTGGCGTGCTTTAAACGATTAAATACAAGTTTTAATTCAAAACTAATGGTATAATGCATGTTGAAATGGTCCAATCCTTCAACAATAATGAAGTGTTGTTTTGTTAGCTCTAATTTGGGAGTTTTAAAAAAATATAAAAATAATCGGAGGTAGAGAGGTTTTTCGTGATAAATATGCAACGAAAGCCCGTTAGGAAGTATGGGCCCGGCAATTAGAGTTTCGACGAACAAAATGTAGTTTGGATTTTGTGTATTGATGCTTGGGTATTTTTTTTTCTCAATTATTTCTGGCTTTTACCCTTCAAGGGTGTTCTAGGCCATCATTTAAAATCACAAAGAAAGGAAAGGTGAAATTATATATTAATTTTATTTAAATGAGCAAATTTCAGAATTAAATGGAAGATTGGAGTCGAGTTCAGATTTAGATGCTTATGTAGGTATTGGTAAATTTCCGACAGCTTTTTGGGTAACTAAAGCAGGGACTCCTCCGGCCGAAAACATGAACATTTGCTTACACATTTGCTTACACTTTTTTTTACACATTACTATAAATATTGGCATTACTATAAACATTGGCAATGGGGGCGGGGACTTACTGCAGACGCATACAAAATTGTTCAAGGCCACGACCCCATTAGTAATGTTTATAGTAATGTGTAAGCAAATGTTGATTTTCTCGGTCACAGGAGACCGGATTTACACCAACTTTTTGTTTTTAAAAAACCGGGACAATGATTGTACACATTTACAGGATACAAATAGGTACATTTTTAATGTATGATCGGAAACAGGTGTTTGGAAACATTTTAATTTGCCTTGTAATTATTGTTGGAATTCAAGCCCATATTTACTATAATACAACTTCAAACCACGCAACCATGCTATGACAACCGAAATCAGATTGCTTAATAATTATCTCATTATATAAAAATGAATCCCTGTTTCCCTTGGTCACGCCATAACTTCGGAACGACTTTACGTATTTCATTAATCTTTTTTTAAAGTTTTCTAATACGTTATAGAGTTAAGAAAATTGATTGATTAATACAGAAAGAAAAATTAAGAAAATTGCACAGATAATTGGATAATTTCAGAAAACTGAACGACTATTTTAAGTTCACGCGTTTGATAAAATTGAATTGTGTTTTTGAACTTATTTTTTTAAATTACAGATATTTTATATATGTAGATACCTATGTTAGGTACCAAATTTCATTGATTGTTCTTATAATATACAAAATGAATACTTGTAATGAATGAAAGGTGAAAATTTGAATCAAACAATTGTAATAGGTGGAACGCGAGCTGTTTGAAAACTGAATGTACTGGGACTGAATATATAGAATGCGGGATGGGGGCTGGCTGAACGAGGAAGGGGAGGGATAGGCGGGGAAGTATGAAAGGGAACGCAGGAGGGAAAGGGAATACGTGGGGGGAACGCGGATGCACGAAAGGACATGCAGGGAGAAACAATTTATTTCTTTGAAAATAGCTTAGCAACGCATGCCGGCAACCAGCTAGTTTTTTGATAATTTGAATCAAATTTTATTACAAAAAATCATAATTTAGAGATGTCGCGGTAAAGATCCACCGGGCTTTATTTTAATGATTAAAACATTTCCATTTTGTAACACTCGACTAAAATTTAATCGAATGAGTGAATCAACTAAATGTTTTCACGATCCAAGAGAGGAGAGAGGGGTACTTCATAACAATTTAGCTTTTCTGGAGAGGCGATCATTTTTAGCCCTTGGCTTGGCTAGGGGGAGAGAGGCGACAAATAATTTGTAAGGTCACCGCCGAGGGGATGACGACAGTATTTTCCAGACTTCGTAAGGGGGGGTATAATATGTTTTTGTGTCCTTATTTCGAAACGCAACTTGAACACAGTACTGGTTTATTGTCTTCCATCACAAAAATAAACCAAATCTTATTTTACCATGACACTACCATTTAACCGTTATGTCATTGTATCAACCTATTTGTATATATTTATTTGTAAGAGATGTGTGTTGGGCGCGCCTTTGGCGTGTTTCCCATCTATGCGCCCGTGCAAAAGAGATCAAAGATGCTAGTTCCTCAGAGCGTCATCCATCGTAATACCGGTAAAACAAGAACAGCATACGTACATGGCGCTTGTGCTTTAAATATTGCCATCCTTTTGTTAAGACAGGGGAACCTACAAACGGTCCGCCCGTTTCTGCAAGGGTTTCTTCAGGTATTTTGGAGCTTCAGACCAGACGTGACTGCCAAAGTCAACAGTGGGGCGAACTTGCAATTTGTTTATCTGCGGGCTCCCTGCAGAACACTTGGCTTTGGAGAGGTTTGATTTCGATGAAGCCCCCGTGCCTGAGCTGGTCACGAGTTACACCATATCAATAGAAGACATCTTGGAAAGATTGCATCATTTGAAGGGGTCTAGATTGTCATTTCGATCTCTTTTAGACATAATCAAACATGATTGGGTATTTAAAAGCAGAAATTTGACCCGGTTGTTCTTACCCCAAGAAGAAACCTTCTCAAGGCCATCATCTGTTCTCTGTTTCAAAGCCCTCAAAGCTGTTGGAGTATGTGTAACCTTTGTAGACTAATCAAATACAAAGCTAGAAAAAACTCTTGCGCACAATTCACATTTGAAAAATTCATGGTTATTTTGAAAAATTTTGAGTTTGAGTACAGTGGCGTTTATTACTTTTAAAATACAGAAATTGGATTTAACTCGCCATCTCTTCAAAGTCTGAACATGACTCTAATCTTCCAATTAATTTTAAAATATTCTAAAATTAATTCATAAAATCGCCTTAATTCGTTCCATTATTTATTTATTTATTTTTTTAAACGCCCAAAGGGCTTTTACATATAACCCAGTACATTTTTTTTATTACAAACTAAATAAAGAGTTGATAAAATACAGATATCATAAAATATAGAAAATAAAATAAAGGTTACATAAAATACAAGATGCAAAGTATTCCAGAACTATCTCGAATGTTTTCCCGAGCGAAGCCGGGTAACCCAGCTAGTATTAGATAATTTTCTAATATCCTCCATATCAACAATAATATTAATAAAAGTGCATAAAATTGTTGTTCACAATAGTTAATGAAACAAGTTGAAATAGTTGGCACATAACGACGTTTAAAGTTTGCCAAGTTAAAAATTGTTATCAAAACATCCATATTGTATAAGTATTTGTTACCAAGACTATGTAAAGGTTGTATTGTTATATGTAATATGTATTCTTCTTTTCAACATAAATTGGGTAATGACTTGCTTATATATAATATGTCAACAACATCTTTATAGTCATTTCCCAAATTTTGCATGCGGCGAGCGGGGGTATACAACTGTGATTTTGTGTTGGAGTTATCACAATAGAACGGTAGATATTGCCTCGATGTTGGTTTGCGAGGTATATGAAAAGAAATCAAGTATAATAGTTCATGGCTGTCAATTATTGAATTTATGATATTATATAAACATGTTAGGTCATTAACTATTCTACGTTCAGATAATTTTAATAAATTGAGTTGGCATAGTAGATAATCATAGTTGACACAATCCCTTGTAATACCCATTTTAAAATTAATAAATCTTAAGAATTTATTTTGAATGATGTCTTTATGATGTCTTTATCTACGTGATTTGAAATGTTGACCTAGAACACTTTCAAAGCCAGTAATATTTGAAAATGTCGAGTTGCTTTTTTTCCAAATCAATCGAAATATGAAATAGTTTTACAACATTAT
This sequence comes from Limnephilus rhombicus, assembly GCA_929108145.2. Classification (NCBI taxonomy): domain Eukaryota; kingdom Metazoa; phylum Arthropoda; class Insecta; order Trichoptera; family Limnephilidae; genus Limnephilus; species Limnephilus rhombicus. The sequence continues at coordinate 22,410,725 of OV815295.1, read as the reverse complement.
GAAATTCTCGAACTAAATCACGATTTTCATAACAAACAACAATGTAATATAAATTTCCCAAATTTCCATCAACACAATGTTAACAAGTTAGTTACATTGGCTTATCCTTATTCACTTCCAGATTCCTAATATTATAATCCTGTGGGAGAAAATATAATATACATAGTTCAAATTAAAGTTCTCTTTACAACCCTACACCCTTTGACTGATATACGCCAAGGTTTGCATGGTTTCTCTTTAGAACCCTTCGTAAAACATTTTATATGTACAACCCGCCCTTTAAACCACCCGATTCGTGATATAAAATTATTTTATTTGAAGTTAAGTATCGTAAATAGTATATTGCATTTTAACTAATCGCTTCAAACTTTGAGGAAAATACGCTCATCACAAACACACCTGGAAAAATTTACTCTCCATAATCCACCTACATATGTATTTAAATATAAAGGAAAGTGTCTGTAGCGGGCGGTGTTGATTTGTGCTCCAAAATAATAAAAACCACCCCAATCCCCCTTTCCCACCCTTTAAAGCAGAATTTTGATACTTCTCGATGAATTTTTGCACACTTAACCTACAAAATAAAAGGATTACTATTACTATGCTGGGCAACGCCATTCTCAATTTGTTGGTATAAAAAAAACCAATGTGTCGTTCGGCAAAATAACGTGCAGAATTTGTAGATGTACAATGTAAATATATATGCATTTTTATAAGCCATAATATTTTTCAGTATAGTTCCTTATTATTGTATTTACTGGTGCAATATTAAATACTTGAAAGAGTATATTAGCTGTAAATATTACTGCATTTTATAAATTACCAGCAGACTAGCAGAAACACAACGCCATTACCCAATCTTTATAAAATCCACACCACCCGCTTGCCAGCTGCCAGCTGCCTGAATTGAATATTTGAATTTATCGGCTTTTCTCTACTATAATAAGCATGCATTATACATATAAACTAATTAACTCGCCACTAATTATACAATGCTTGCATTGCAATACTGGATATTTGAAAAGGGAAAATCAAATACCTACTTACTCTAGGACATCTATTTTCCAATTTCTTCCTTAGAACGAATTTCAAAAGCGACTATAGTACGGCCCGCCAGCCGTTTTAAATCGCACAAAAATCTGTTTTCTTCGATTTTCTCGGCTTTTCTCTTATATAATTTATATGTATTATACATATAAACATTCCCCTTCAATCACTCTATCTATTGGTGAAAACAAAATCTAGAATGTTAGTTTAAAAGATTAACGCGCACTTACATTTTGAGCGACTTCATTTTATATTTTTGAATGTAGCTATCGCTTTGTGGTTATCCATTATAGAAAAATGAAACAATACAACTTTTTATAAACCACTTATATAATGCGTAAATCCTACCGGTTTCAGAGCAAACGTTTCTTCTTCAGGGAAAGCTTATACTTATTTGACAGTTTCGAACAATGTTTTATTATGGTAGGGGTGGAACCGTTGCTAGTTATTAATGTAGATTGGGTGGGTAGGTATTAATGTAGAGTGGGTGGGTAGGGGAACAAATCCATGATTGGGTTATAAGATAATATTTTTTGTTTATTGATAATAGATTCATTATTTTTAAGGGATTTTTTTAATTTCCAAGGCTTCTAAGTTATCCAAACGTTTTCCTTTATGATTAATATGAAGAATATTTTTCCCTGTATTTTTTCAAAACTATGGTTATTTTCAATGATATGGTTAGTGAATATATATTATACTAAGTAATGAAATAGAACGGTTCATCCAAACTTATATTTGCAGGTGCAATTGTGAATTATTTGAAAAATGCTTCAAATTATTTACGCTGTCTCCGAGATTTTTATGTTACTGAAAAAAAAATCATTAGAGAGCAATCTGCAAATGTGCTCATATCTTATTTCACAAAAAGTTTAAGAGTGAATTGATTTTTTTTCAAATTGAAAAGAATAAGCTTTTCCTTTCTTCTCTCCAAATAAGAATCCAGTTGAGCTTTTAATTAATTTATATCAGTAGCATCGATGACACGTCGTGGAAGTTTTTTTCCACGCTTCCACTACTCTACATATTTGCAAGGTCGTGTTTTCTAGGGTTGGATACAAAAGATGTTTTTTTTATATATTTTTGTTGGTGGTAAGGTTTTTTTTTAATACCAGGTCTACTATAATATCCAGATAAAATTTGGAAGTCTTAATAAAATCACCCCTTTCACTTCTTTCTTTTAACCTTGGTAATGTTAGTTCCTTGACACAGTCTTCATATTGCCAATCTTTCAAAGCTCTTGGTATTTTTTAAATCGTCTCTATGTATACCTTCTCTAGGTATTAGATCTATATCCATCGCAAAATGAAGACTACATATTTGGAAAATATGGTGTAAGTAAAATATGCACATTCCAAGAGAGATCGAACGTATGTTTTGTATATTTTTAACATCATGTCCGGTGTTAGGTCAAGGAATGCTTTCCTGATTTAATATGTTATTCAATTTGCTCTTTTGACAATCCCAATGAGAATAATAACTAATTAGGTGACTTGAAGCATTCGAGATATGGATCTACAGAAGAATACTTAAAATAAGCTGGATGGACAGGGTTACGAATAAAGATGTTATGGTTCGGATGAATAAAGAAAAAGAAGTTATCAAAACAATAAAAATCCGAAAACACCAGAATCTTGTACATGTGATGAGACATCCAGAGAAGAATGAGATCTTGCATCTCATAATGCAGGCAAAGATTGCCGGACAAGACGGGGCCCTAGAAGAAGGAGAACCTCATGGCTGATAAAAAAAACGAGTGTGCTTTAGACCACACGACTGAAGTAAAACTTCTTTTGCTCCATCTATATGATAGGAAGAGAGAAAGAAAATGTGCGCGCGCACTACTTTCTCTTGCTCCTACAGTGTGATACACAAAATAGATATACTTAGATATACGAAAGGAAACTGACTATGAGAGAAAGGGAGAAAGAAAATGTGTGCTCGCACCTCACTCTCTTGCCCCTACAGTAATATATGAAGCGTAACTCTCTCTCTTTCTATCTTCACTAACTTATATTTCCCTCTCAACTACCGTTCGCCTCGCTTTTCGTAACGCTCTCGTCACGCATTCACCAGCTTACTCCCGAAGTCAAGCGTGCGTAATGAAGTTTTATTTCAAAAACTTGAAACAGTGGTTTGGCCAGTTTACTGTAGAGCTGTTCCGGGCCGCAGTAAACAAAATCCGCAAGGCCAACATGATAGACAATGTCGTGGGACAAGACAACGGAGAGGGCACAAGAAGAAGAAGAAGACAATCCCAGCGATATGCATTAAGTCTTGTGATATGGTAACTTCTAGATTTTGTTGTAACGTCACTGCTTTTAGAGGTGTTCCATTAAGTGTGTACGAAAGTTTAGAGTTAGTTTTTCCAATATGTTGGACAGTACATTTTTCTACATTAAGTTTTGAAAGTCAATTGTCTATTGATTTATTTTACAGCGCCCTTGAGGTGATTTCTCTCAAAAACGGCGCTTTATAAATCAGCCAAGTACCTATTATATTTTATTAAGTCAGTAGGGTATAATATGTGGGTTTGGCAAAGAGTTTTATGTCATTTGCGAAAAAGTAGGAATCTGATTTTATTATGGTGTGCAGGTCTGCGACGTACAAAGTAAATAGAACTGGAAATAATAATGCCCGAGTTTGAGATCCGCTGGCGGCAAAGTTTGAAGTAAACAGAGCAATCAAACTTTTACTCCCTCGAACAACCCGGTGTGGGAAATATTCCCTTTGGAACACGTGCAATTGTCAAATAAACACGAAGAATAATGAATTATGAATAAATATTACAGCTGAGAGGTAGGCATGAGAAATTGTAATTCTGTGTTAATGGTATAAATTTGTTCTCATGTGTTGTGCGTCTTGGTCGTGTATTTTCGGTAACGTGTAATTGTTTAAAATTGACAGGCTACCGGCATCTATGGGTTGCTTGAGCAAACTCCTATGTTTTACCATCTCAACCAAATGGTGCGAGCCTTGGCTAGGGGCTGAGTTCGGTAGGTCGGTAGCAAACTGTTTTAACGACTAGCTACTAGTCATGTTTACAAACACTTGCAAGTGTCAGATGATAGTGGTGGAGTTTTTACTCTATAAAAAGGCCCGCTTCTGGGTATCATGGCTTCTTTTCTACGCAAAGTTTAAATATTAAACAACTGCCAGTTTTGGCCCGGTGTATTTAGTATTCACACCGTTATTTTATACATTTAAAACATGTTACACTGTTATCTAAATAAAATGTGAAAATTCTCTTAAAAGAGTTTATTTATTAAAGGACCCTAACAATTTTAATAGTAATTGCTTGCTTGTAAATGCTTGATCAGCCTTTTGCTATAGCTGGAATAAATATCAAACTTATCCCAACATTAGTAAATTGTTGACATTTTTCCCATTAGAAATGAACGACAGGAAGGACAGATTCTTGTGGCTAACGGATTTGACTAGAAACGACTTGAAACTAGTTTTGGTGTGTCCTCTCACCTTAAACAGATTTATGCCCTCTTTAACTTCTAAATTTAAAGCTTTTACACGACATTGCTAAAAAAGACAAAAACACTTGGGAAACCTCAAAACAGTGTGCTTATCTAAAAAAAACGTTATGAAAGATGCAGCTCGAAATATACGCCATGAAACTAAAAAAAATCCACGGAAAAATTAATATAAAATCAACAAAAAGTCTTCGATTCATAATTTTTTTTCCGAACATCGCATCCGTGAAAAGAATAAACATTTTTCTCATGCGTATCTATTCAAATTCAATATTTATGTTATTTAAAAAATAAAAGCTTTCGAATTTTGAACACTACCCATCTAGATTACGCTTAGGTAAGTTTTATCTTTTGAAAGTGTTGTATTGCAATGTTTTATTGAAATCAGACGTTCTGCGAAATCTGCTTATATTTAAACATTTTAGTTTTTTTTTAATTTTTTTAAAAAAGAAAGACAAACATTTCCGGGTTACGTATAACCCAAAAATGTTTTAAAATCTCCTACTACCACCACAGAAAGCCGAAAATGTTGCTTGTGTTGTGATGGAGGTCTTAGCCAGTCGAGGAATCGCTCGGGTGGGATCCGAGCGCGATGCCCACTCAACCACTGACCGGTCAAATATTATAATTACATAATTACCCAGCAAAATTATTTAAAAATTAAATACTAATTTTAAAGCCCTGACAGGATAACATTGAGCTATGAAATCTTGATTTTGAGGATTTGTTATTAATATGCTCGGAATTTTTAAACATAAGAAATCCCACTTTTATTAAATTGATAAAAGAATCTGTAATCAAAAAATAAAATGAAACAATGCAACTTTGTATAAACCACTTATAAAATGTGCAAATCCGACCGGTTTCGGAACAAACGTTCCTTCGTCAGGGAAAGCTTATACTAATTTGACAGTTTAGAACAATGTTTTATTAGGGTAGGGGTGGAGCCGTTGTTAGTTAATAATGACCCTAAAAAAATATGGAAAGTCCTCAAGGAAGCTACCAATTCAAATAAAGCCACCGACACCTTAAACTCTCTCAATATCAAAGATATCACTGTAGACTTTACATCGAACCCCAACACAATTGTCAATTACATAAACCAGTACTTCACAAACATAGGTCCGGAACTAGCAAAAAAAATCCAAATAAATAACGATACGCTTGGTCCAAGTGACCACGCGACCAATGATGATTTCCCAACCCGCTTTGTTCTTAAAACGATTACAGAGAAAGAAGTTTCTAGAGTAATAAACTCGCTCAAAAACTCTTCATCAACCGGCATTGATGAAATATCTAACAATGTTCTTAAAAAAATTGCCCCTGGTATACTTCAACCATTAACGCATCTACTTAATATTAGCATCCGCCAAGGGGTATTTCCCACCATTCTAAAACAAGGTCTCATTATCCCTATTTTTAAAACTGGCTCCAAACTTGATATTAGTAATTATCGTCCTATTACGTTGCTAAATTCCCTCTCAAAAGTATTCGAAAAGATCGTCAATAATAGTCTCATGGAATATCTGGAAACCAATAACTTAATATCGCCGCGGCAATTTGGATTCAGAAAACATAAAAGCACCAATGATGCTATAGCCACGGTCACTGACCATATTTCTGGCCACCTGGATAAGGGCTTGAAATGTCTATCGGTATTTCTCGACCTATGTAAAGCATTTGATACAATCTCACACAGCAAACTAAAACGCAAAATGTTTAATATAGGTATTAGGAACAAAGAATTAGGCCTCCTCTCCAGCTTCTTATCTGACAGATCCCAATGCGTTAAACTCAATACCACAAAGAGCCAGAATTTGCCCATTAGTTACGGGGTCCCTCAAGGCAGTGTTATAGGTCCAACGCTCTTCCTAATATATATTAACGAGTTATGCAACCTAGATATCGATGCCACTATTGTCAGTTTCGCCGATGACACTGTCCTACTCTTCCAAGCAAAAGATTGGCTTACCGCATATTCCAAAGCGGAGGAAGGAATTCAACAGGTAAAATATTGGCTTGACTCGAACATATTAACTCTAAATGTACAGAAAACCAAATACTTACTGTCTAGTCTCACCAATATCCCAAAGTCAAACCCAGCCCCGCCATTAAAAATACACAAATGTAAAAATTCATCTCTAAACCGAAACTGTGACTGCCCATGCCTAGAGCAAGTAAACATTATCAAATATTTAGGAGTAACCTTCGATACACACCTGAATTGGAAGCAACATATACATAATACTACAAACAAAATCCGAAAATCTATATACTTTTTCAAACAAACACGCAATTTCCTTCACCTAAAACTTTTAAAAACAGTATATTACTCATTGTGCCAATCTCACATCGAATACGGAATTCTAGCCTGGGGTAATGCATATTCCAATGCCCTTGATCCCATCATGAAAGCACAAAAACTAATCATAAAAATAATTCTTAAAATGCCGCTTACTACCAGCACTGATACTATCTTCAATTCCTTCAACGTTATGGACATAAAACAGCTCTACTCAAGATCCATATTACTTAATTTACACAAAAACAACAAAACACCATACAAAGCTACACAAACAATACACAATACCCGAGCCAAAAACAACGAACTTCTCCAAACTCCTTTTTTCAAAACCACCTTCGGGCAAAGACACTCTAAATACATAGCTTGCAAACTATACAATACACTACCAACTACGATCAGACAAAGTGACTCCTTTACAAAATTCAAACAAGATATTAAAAATTGGATTATAAGTATTGGACGCCACACTATCACAAATATCTGTAAAATAAATCACACATAGACATAAATAACTATTCACATACAACCTAACCCATATAAAACAAATGAAAATAATGGAATCCTGTCAAATTTAACCTATAAATAGACTAGGCAGAATTGATTTCATTACTCCATCTCCAACATTTATAAAATAACTCTCTTTAAAAGATTTATTACCCTTCCAATCACCCTTCTGTTTTAATTCTATTCATAATATGTATTTTACCTGAAATATCCTTGTAATTACTATATTCATTTATATACCTGTACGCCTGTCTCGACACAGGTATACCCTAGTGAGACAGGCATACAAATAAAACCATTGTAAACATATTTTATTATAGATAAATAGATAGATAAATAAATAAAAATGTAGATTGGGTGGGTAGGTATTAGTGTAGAGTGGGTGGGTAGGGGAACAAATCCATGATTGGGCTATATGACAATATTTTTGTTTGTTGATAATAGATTCATTATTTTTAAGGGATTTTTTAATTTCCAAAGCTTCTAAGTTATCTTAACGTTTTCCTTTATGATTAATATGAAGAATATTTATCCCTGTGTTTTTTTCAAAACTATGGTTATTTTCAATGATATGGTTAGCGAACTCAGAAAAATTATTATTATTAAGACACCTTAAATGTTCTTTGATTCTGATTTCAAAATTACGAGTTGTTTTTCCAATATAAAATGAGGGACAATCATTGCATTTGAGTTTATATATTCCGAAATTAGTCAATTTATGGTCTTTATCTTTAGTATTTCTCAAAAAATTACCGATATTATTTCTTGTATAAAACGCTGGTTTAATATTAGAAGGGAAATAAATAAATCTGTAATCATTCACTCCCGTTAATTTTGTGCCCATGTAGGTATAATAATATCTTAGGTTGTGTGTATTTCGTTCTCTTAAGGTCTCCCGTCTCTTGCGACTTCCACCATTAACCTTTGCTTTGACATTCCCTTAAACATCACTGTTATTGACGTTGATGATTCTTGTTGTGTTTCAAGCTTTCCATGTGTGATGGAAAACATTCCTATTCCGAAGGCAGGCGGGGTCGGCGGAGGGGGGAGGGGGAATTGGTTCATTTTTTTACAGCTGCCGCGCCGAGCGGTTAGTAATGAAGAATTTTTGGGGTTATGTCAACTGCGCGAGCCTAATAATTATGACTATATATTGTAAATAAATACTATCATAATGGATGATTATTTCTTTCGTGAACTCAATTGTAAAATCTGCGTGTACTTCTTAATACTTCGTCTACAATATTATCGCTAAATTTCACATCACAACTCGATGTTTGACGTCTACATAATTATTTTTGCACTCTAAATTCTTAAATGTTACATACAGGTCGTGCAATAATCGATATTAGTCGGAAATCTTTCCAAATAAATAAATATCTATTAAAATATCTGTGTTTTCACCCTGATTTAGCATCTCTTTTTCATAAGAACGCATTTTAATATATATGTAAACGCCAAACGTTAAGTGTTCATTGCGTACGCGTGGATTGGTCTTTAGTACGGACCACTATCCAAATTGTGTGTAACCGCGCGAACTTCGCACCAATCCAAAATTTTAATAGTAATGTTAAAGCAAATGTCAAAGCATACGTGTAAGTTAATAGTAGAAAGTGACCCGCCTTTAAATGAACCACAACTTTAATCCACGAGTATATAATATTATAATGTACTCCTCACACTTTATTATTTATAAAACTTCCCACCCACAAATCTGTCTCAATTTGTTATATTGCTGAATTATTTTTACATTTTTCCTGTATTATTATTTTTTTATGCGAATACTTCACAAGAGTCCCAACTGCTCCCGTTTGGAGCCAGTGAGACTACGGCATCTCCAATTGGGGTATGTTGTGAGGCTAAAGTAAATGGGGAGGGGAAAGAGATGGGGAGAAAAGAAAGGCAGGGAAGTACTTGGCTATTCAGATCTAGTCGCCAAACACGGTTAAATCTATTTCAAGCAACGTTTCAATTCTGAATGGTGGTTTTACTCCCATTATACTTACAATATTATTTTAAGTGACTAATTGTAAAAATTTAAATCAATCAAAAAAAATTATAAGCGCACGTCGGGATTTTTACCCAAGACCTTCAGGTCGCTAGTCGAGAGCCTTGCCCCTAGACTACGAAGGATTTAATTTCAGTCAGATGGAGAATTATTAGAAAAGGATAGATTAAGATCGGACATAAAAGGAATGAACGTGATGAAATTTGGCATAATTGTTGTTGTGATGTGATAATTACTTGCACCGAATGATCATCGAAACTGCGCGCGGACCCAAAAATGTATGAAAACAATCGTAATAATTTTTCACGTAGAGTATGCGAGTCTTTCGAATGTTTTTCGTTTCAAGAAAAATTGTGTAACTAAGTTTCGAGAAAGCCAAGTTTATTATTATTTCTCGAGAAGACTCATGTTGGAAGTATTTCACCGGAAAACATACACGTGGACTCATTATATTGGGATTGTTATTAATAACAAGGACAGCTGATGAAATGCTCCTGAATGGAAATAACAGATCTAAACAACGATAAAATACAAACGCCTTGTCTCGTTACGGTAATGTAAGAAAATGTCAATAATAGACGTCAAGGTGTATTTTCGTACATTCAGCATAATGGCGTTTAGAAATAAAGCACACATATTTTTACAATTTTAAATGATTAAAAAAAATTTTATTGTAAATATTTTTATTTTACGTCCGCTTTTGTAAAATATGCCTTAAAAATTTCAATTTGGTGTGAGTATATGTAATTTTTGATATTTTTTACATTAATTGAAATCTACAAATGAAGAAAATCTTTTCAATACCTATATGGTTACACTCGTGCCTAAATACTTCTACCAGTTAAAACCCTTCGTATTGGTTCCTAAGTTAAAAAAAACTATGAGATTAAAATAACCTCCATTTAACTTAAATCGACTGTGTCATTAAAATGAATAAAGGCAATAAAAATAGATATGTGGCCATATATAAAGAAAACTATCGGTGCACTTATTTCCATAATATACAGAAATTTCAATATTCTGTTTGTGTTTGTGCGGGGCGTTTTTGAACAAATCACGTTTTTACCATAAATAATTACAAAAATCGACTGCTGCAGTTGTGAGAAGATTATTAGTCATATCAAGAGCCTAAAATGTAGCATATACTACAATACATTTCAGTACACTTGTGTTAATAGCACTAAGAAAAAAATTAAGAAATATAAAAAATACTCAGAGGCAACTGGGAGGGAAAGAATGTAAATCCCTGGAGTCGATAACTCAACCACAGTCAAACTAATCTATTACTTGAATTAAGAGCACACGGTCTACAAAAAAAACCGACTTAACAAGAAAAAAATTGCAAGAATTTTTATAAGAACATTCTTGATCTATACAGAAAATCATCAATCGCTGACAATGCCGATCAATGATAAGAAATTATAATACTCTAAAAGTTATTTTTCTATTGGTTGTCTTCTTCTTCTTCCTTGCGCTGTCCCAACTCATTGCCTAGATAGGCTGTTGGGGTCGGCTCTTCTCGTTCTCAGGTTGTGGTTTCTTCTGTTCTGAGAATCGCCTTCATCCAGGCCGTTTCTCTGAAGTATTTTGGAGCATTGAGTCATCCAGGAGTTCTTCGGTCTTCCTCTGGATGACTGTCGATGAAGCTCCATAGACATTGCCTGCTTCACTGTGTGGTCTGATGGTCTCCGTTTTATGTGCCCATACCATCTCAACTGTCATTCTTCCAGCTTACTGTTTATGTCTGTGACACCCAGGCTACCACGAATGCGTGAACTTTCGTCTACCGACTTACTTCTACCGACCATTTAAACATTCGCATTTCTGCTGTTTTGAGTTGCCTAGAGTATGGGTTATTTTTCTATTGATTGTGTAATCATAATAAGTTAAACGTACTTATTTTTAAAAAATCCCACAAACCAAATATTCTCAAGGAACCGCCCAGTAGACAGCTAAATGTTGATTGCAAAGAAAAAAATGACAGTAATTTTTATCAAGAAAAGTTAAGTAGTTTTTTAGTACTTTAGGTTGCTTATAACGTTCAACCACCAGTAATAATATTCACAGCGAGAGCCTCTTCGCTTTCACGGGAGGAAATATATTTCAGGTTTATGACACAATTTCACCACTTTAAAATTCGTATTACGCACTTAAAACAGGAAAAATCTGAACTCGGTTGAAAAAACTGTCTTGAGATTTTAACATTTTTTGAATTACGAAACTCGAACTTTTAAAATTCTCATTTTTTATGTGAGAATCAATAATTTATACATGTTCTAACTGCAGGGGGGAGCTTACGCCATCACCTAATAAGGGTACAAGTAATTTCATTGAAATCAAATGTTGGCTGTGCGTCATCTTCTCAGATTAAAAATAATTATGACGTATGCTTCTTCATGGAACTCTCGGTAATTCAAATTGAATGATATAAGTAAATGTCAATTACGGGAAAAATATCCCACGTAAATCTAAAAGAATTTTTTTCTAAAGGATCACAAAGATGTTTCCCTTATTTTCTCTAAGGCTTAAATCACAATCTTCGTAAAGAGGGTGCTCATTAATTATTTAGTAGAACATCAGTATAATTTAATTCACTATTCAGTAAGGAATTATATTGTGTTTTAACGAACGATTTTTGCCATTTTATGGCAAGTTTGAAAAACGTATTGAGCGATCGCTTGCCATAATGTGACAAATTTATGAAACCTAAAAACATGGGTAAAACGTTGAAATCTAAGTGAATTCATTGGCTAAACCGCAGTAAACAGTTCATTTGTTTCTATAATAATATTTCGAGGAATGATATTTATTTATTACACGCCATGGGCTAATGGGCTTTTACATTCTTATTTATAAGTTAAGTATCACAGTCGTTTTAAATAATTTAAAACTAAAATAAATAATACAATGAAAAAATGTTACAACATAAGCATATAATAAAATAAAATGCTTTGGTAAAAATGATAAGAAGTCTCACATAAAAGGATAGTCAATATAAACAAAAATTGCAGAAATTATACACAACTGTTTGCGTCTAGATGCATAGAAGAATTGGAATAAACAATGTTTATACCGGTAATTATTGATGTGTAATATATCTCCTAGATCAAAATATTTATTTCGGAGATTTTGAAGTCTCGGAATCGAGGAATTTTGGTATGACAATGTACTGGTATTGTTAAAGTAAAAGGGTAGTAAATGTCGGCAAGTTCCTTTGGGAACATGGATGTTGATTAATTGAAGTAATTAATGACTGTCAATAATGTGATTATATTAATTCTTGTAATTAATGTAAGTGGAATTCTTTTTTTCTGAAAGTTATATATATATTAATTAAATCGGATGGCTAAGTCAAAAAATGAACACCCATCGCTGAAAGGGGTTAAAAAATTCAAACGTTACAATATTTATTTATAAACTATTGAACCTATTAGTCCACTGTAGCACGCGAAATATTAATTTATCTTTCGTGTTCCTATAAAATACATTAAGACTTAATGTGTGTGGCAGCGTGGCATGGATTTTTAAAAATAAATTGATAAAATTTGACTTGACCATCAAACAAGAGAAAGGTGTCTTGCAGACCTGACGTTTAAAATAAGAGGAAAATATCAGTCTACATCTGCTTTCGAAAAACTTCCACATGCGTCCGCGCAACGCCTGGGATTTTGGCTAATGTAAAATAAATGAGTGCCCTAAAAAGGTTTCGCTTTGCACCTCTTAGAAGAAGATTCCCCCGACCAATCGTCGTTGATTCAATCGTCTTTCAGTCCCCCATCATTGACCATTGACCAACCTACATGTACAATACAAACATTAATTATTATTCACATTGGTTTTAAATATTTCTTCATAATGTCAAAATCCATAATGTCATCCAAAATCAAAATGGCACTCGTAGTTGAATGAGATGAACAGCTTCTTGGCATTTGTGTAGGAAGGTGTTGATATTATGCGAGCAGCCGGTTCAGTGAATAAAGGCACCGCAAAAAGCTAAAACGGTCTCGTTTGTAGTGAAAATATTTGAAAAAGCATTACCACAGTGTTAAGTGTATTTTATCAAAGAAAATTTCCAATAATGATCGAAAGTATGTGATGAAAAGTTCTAATTAAAACTTTTATTTTTTTCCAGATGATGCACAGCCGACAGCAAAGCAGACTTCACAGAAAATTTCTGAACAACCGTAATTGTCTTATCTAATAATAATGCTTTCCTGATATTGATTTTAATGACTTAGTCAAATTTAAGAAAACAATATAAATAACGTGGCTCGCAGATGCGTGTTTAATCTCAGTTTTAACATGTCTTAAAATCAGGGGTGTGATAATTTGGGAAGCTCACAATTATCAAAGTGGTTTCAAATAAACCGTTGTTTTCTCGTGACAAGATGTTTTTAAAATAAAATTGGTTGACTCGTAACAGATTGTACCTAAAAATATAACTTAAGTAAACTCAACTACGTGGTTTACAATTGAATTCAGTAAAATCGTAACAAAGTGGTTTAAAAAAATGATGTATTCATTTAACTCATAACAAGATGGTTCCTAATTTAATTTGGTAAAAAAACAAGGTTGTTACAAAATCAATTTAGCTGGTACTATATTTATAACACATTTGTAATATTGGAACAATAATGCGATAGCAGGAGCTTAAAAATTCAAAATGGAGGCTCCGCACGTGGCAACTAGTGCCATCATTTTGGAAGATGAAATCGCTTCCAACTTCACTCCAAACTACAGTGGAGCAGTTTTCGACAACTTCGAAGAGTTGGACCATTGCGACCAGACCAACCCTTTCTTCAACTGTTCGCTGCAAGAATACCTGGTTTACATGCTGGGTCCGCAGCAGTTGGCACTTTCGGTTGCTGTTCCCATAACGGTGGTCTACGTGCTGATTTTTGTGACGGGTGTTGTGGGAAATGTGTCGGTGTGTATTGTGATTGTGCGGCATCCATCTATGAGAACGGCCACGAACTACTACCTCTTTAGTTTGGCCGTCAGTGATTTGACGCTTCTCCTATTGGGTGAGTGATTTTTATTTATTACTTATAATATCGACAACTTAGATAATAAAAACAAGGGACATGACCCTTAGCCATTGCTAATGCAAAAATGTGCATACACAAGTTTAGTGTCGCCAACATCGTTTACCCATACCATAGTAAATCGCATATATTTCTACCTGCACACACCGCACACTTCCATATTGTCATATCTTCTTTGGTTTCTATTATCTATGAGAGTCATTATAATCTTCTTATACAATTGAAGAAATTCAAATTAACAAGGTAAAGTTTGTCTAAAACCTGCTCATTCAACGTTGGTGAAATTTTGGTTTTATTTTCGATAAATCTTATTGAGTTGACTCACGGAAAATTTTCATAAATTATGCTACTACGACAACTTACTATTGACCGTAATGCTTTAACAAATTACATGGATTTCAATACACACAAACTCGAAATTTATTACGGTACATTTTCTAAAATGGCCTTAGTAACCGGCCCGTCAAGCAGCTGGTGGGTAGGCGTATCCACTGCCAAGACATGGACCCACCTCACTCTATGAATAATTCACCAAACGTTGCGAATCACTTGGGATGACAGAAGTCTTAAAATTTCAGTAAATGATTCCCGGTACCCCGCCTTCCAAATTTTTGTACCGGTTACGATCAACGTATTATTACATTTTGGTCTGATTTTTTTGCGTAAGTAATTTTTTGACGTTGGTATGGGTCGCTTGTAACTTATTGATCGTATATATTTTTTACCTTAGCTGGTTACTACATACTCAATAACTAGCCAGCCGTCAAATAATTCTATTGAACTCAAGCAATCTATTATTATTTGTTAAGTATATCCCCACCTCCCCTCCCTCCCCCCACTACTCGACCCCTATCTCCCTCCACCTCCCCCCTCCCTCTTACCTCCCCCTCCCCTTCTCCTTGCCTCCCCCCCTCTCCCCTCCAACCCCTCCCCCCTCCACTCTCCCCCTCCCGCATTTATTTGAAGTACTCCCCTAATAATTTGAATCGAATAAAGAATTATAGATATCTTACTAATCTTGCCACCTATTGCAATTTTTATACAAATTTCATAACGGCAGAGCTCTGAACTATAGCCTATATCTTATGCTAATGTATGAGCTATATTATTGTAAAGTTTCATTAAAATCCATTGAGTAGTTTTTGCGTGAAAGAGTAACAAACATACATCCATACAAACTTTCGCCTTTATAATATTAGTAGGATTTATACCTGTAAAGTTTTCAGGTCACTGCAGTGCAAAAAAAACACCCCGGATGATAAGTAGTTTGAACAATTAACAATAACCATAAAAAAATTACACGACAGCTTGCAATTTTTTTAAATTCGAAAGAAATATTTATAAAACAAGGGTTCAACAAACTAAATTACAGAATGTGTTTACAATGGAGCCCTTAATAATACTCTTCATTCCCATCTATGCACGATAACTGCTTTATCACATAACAAGTAATTAATAGAAATGACAGCAGGGTTTAGTCAAGCTTCAAATCAAAAACCTTTGAGTTTTTTACTGTAGAGTGCATTGGTAATTATCTTTAAACGTATTGCTTTTTGAACACCATCAAAGTTTTACCAAGATAACGTGAAACGTACTTTATATATTTCAATCATTTTTACAATATTTCAGAAATATCAATCTTTCAGAATGATTGGAAAAATGGCCGACAGTGTCATTTAATATCTCCCGTTATATATGTACCAAAAGATATCATTCGAACAGCGTCCACGTGTCCGAACCTTTAACTATTATCCCCGATATTTTATTTCTCCAGTGCATTACCTTTTACGAGGGTAGACACGGGCGATTCTTCACCCTCGGGTCTCTCAAGTTAGGGGCAGTGATTGACACCACTTTTCCACCATTCTGAAGCCAGCGTATTATGCGGGCTGCTCCGATGTATTAAACTTTTGAAGCATTATTGATCAGACCTTTGAGACTGGTATCATAACTTTTTCCAACCAATAAAATATGATCTTTAACATGTTTTTTCACGTTTTAAAGAAAATGATAGAACTCATACTCGTCCAGAGTTCTCAGATTAAACGTATTTCTCGTGAATAGAATTGCCTGAAGCATTACATTATAATAATAATAATAATATATCTTTATTGAACAAAAAAAAAATGAAGATTTATAACTACAAAAACAAAAAGTACATCATAAGTACAGTAAAAGTACAGTTTAAAAGTTGCATACGTACGAAAGTTAATATCAGAAAACAAAATACATATATACAGTAGGTAATTAAAGAGTAGAGATTTATAATTATAAATTTAGGTTTCTCATAACCTGCCTCACTAGGCTAGCCTGTGTTGAGGCAGTAATTTTATTATACTGTGAACATACCTACACTTATATTAGAATAAAATCACACAATAGAATGGTTGCATTAATAATAACAATAACATTGTTACAATAATAACAGCATTGGTTCAATATTAATTTCGAATTGGGGTGAGTGCACCGGTAAATGCTCTATCATTATTTTTTATCCAAATTTTTATGTTTTTTTTGAAATTTTTTTGTGAATCACATTTTTTTATACTAATTGGAAGAATGTTGTAAAGTCTTGTTGCAAGGTATCTGAAGCTTCGTTGACCAAAAGTAGTATGAGTTATGGGAATTTGTAGTAATTATAATTATATTAAGTCATAAGAAGCAAGTGCGATGAATGCATCTAATATAAGATTCAAAGGAAACGACGTGTTTGGTGAGCGAGGGTGTAATATTTCAAAGTTGAAACTAGTGTTTACAGTTGCGAAGTGTATGAAGTATTTTATAAGTATATTAAATTGAGTTTTTGGTGACGATTCAGAAACGTGTTGGTATAAAACGAAGATATTAATGTACAAAACACTTATCAGACCAGTACTTACGTACGCAGCTGAGACTTGGGTACTAACTAAGAGGAATGAGCGAGCACTGGACGTTTTTGAAAGAAAAATTTTGAGACGCATCTTCTGACCGGTTCTAGAAAATGGATTTTGGCGGAGCGTTATAACAATGAGCTCTAGACTTTGTTTAAGGAGCTAAACGTCGCGAAATTTATAAAACTGGAAAGACTTCGGTGGCTGGATCATGTGAAGAGAATGACCGAGCATCCAGCACCAAAGTCCCTGCTGAACTCAAGACCAATAGGGCGAAGGAGCCTGGGAAGACCAAGACTAAGATGGAGCGACAACGTCCTCAAAGACATATCTATCTTTGAGCTTCTAAACTGGAGAGAGCTGGCACAGAACCGAGATGAGTGGAGGAAGATTCTTGAGGAGGCCAAGACCCACCAGGGGTTGTAGAGCCAATAGTGATGAGGATGATGATAAAAAAACTAGGTGCACCCTTTATTGTTACATTCGTTTTTCTTATTGTTATTTTAAGAAATAATAGCAAATTGAAATCACATTTTCAACAGTCCCATAGCAATCTTCCAAGAACACGTATGACTTGAGGTTTCATGGTCAAAATATTATCATGGTTTGTTTTTGGGATATTATGCCGTGATATTTTTGGATATTATACCTCGTTCTTTAGCCAACATTTCGGACAGAATTACAGTGTCCGAAAAGTTTCTAAGAAGGAGAAAGCACAACAAGGCGTAATACCCCAAAAATACATCACGATAATATCTACTTTTTCCGTAAAAATCCAAAATCATACATTTTCTTGGACGATTACTAAGGAGCGTTTCAAATGGTGATCTATACATTTGCCACGATGATGGACACTAATACTGCCCGAAACGTTGACTAATGAATAAGCTAGCGCAACATGGCATAACACCCCAAAATGAATTACGATAATTCCAACATGTTGTTCCTATATTATATATAATATTAAATTTCTGTATTTTCCTGCTAACACTAAAGAATAAAAAAAATGAAATGAATGAAAAAAATTTGAAGATGGCCACCCAAAGAAATATTTGGTTATTAATAATATTTAATTGGTTATTAAGGGTCTTTAACCAACCAGCAGCCGAGAATCTAAATTTCGTTGAAAGGATGTTCTTACGATCGTACAGGGCGGTTCCAACGAGAAAAATTAATTATTCTCCGTACTAGCTTTTTAAAATTATTAGATGAAATTATTAGATACAAAGTGGGCTGGACTCGTCAAGTTGAGGAGGAAGAGGGAGGCATAGATGGAGAATTGGGAAGGGAACGGACGTGTTCTTTATCAATAGGGAACAATCTTAGTATGGGACTTTTATTTAAATTAAGTTGGTTATTTACTACCTTACTATTAGTGTTTATGGCTTTCCTAAGTTCAAGTGCCTCTAAATTATCCAACCTTATACCGATGTCGTTTTTATGAATAAGTTTGGCGCCAGCGTTTTTGTCAAATTTATGATCGTTTTCAATCAAGTGGTTTGCAAATTCTGAAAATCCAGAGCTGTGTAAACATCGAAGATGTTCTTTAACACGGGTGTTTATGTTGCGCGCTGTTTTACCAATATAAAAAAAATGCGCAATCGCTGCATTGAGGTGAGTAAATTCCCGAGTGTGATAGACTGTCTTCCTTATCTTTACTGTTCATTAAAAGTTTTCCTATATTATAATTAGTGTAAAATGCTGGTTTGATTTCTGATGGGAGATTTTTAACACTTTTTTGAGAGAAATTATTGATGTACAGGATTCTACGCCATTGATGAGGTTGATTATTATTACTTGGTATATTATTATTATGAGGTGGACTATTGTATAAAAATTTACTAGTGGATAATTTTTTAAAATTTTTTATTTAGAATGTTGTCGACTATATTTGGGTTGTAACCGTTATTTGTTGCGATTTGTTGACAATGTATTCTGTGTTTGGTTGGGAACCAAGAGACAACTCAACTCCTTCCTGTTGCTAATAAACTCCTTCCATAAACAAATTAAATTCACCATAGAAATAGGAACCAATTCTACCTTAAACTTTCTAGATCTTACGTTATCAATAATAAATAATAAAATCGAATTTAAAATCTACAGCAAACCGACGTTCACTGACATAACGATTCACAATTCCTCTAACCATCCCAACTCCCATAAACGTTCAGCGTTTCATTCCATGATACATAGATTAGTTACAGTCCCTTTATCAAATACCAACTTTGCAATAGAACTATCTACGATCAAACAAATCGCAATAAATAACGGTTACAACCCAAATATAGTCGACAACATTCTAAATAAAAAATTTTAAAAAATTATCCACTAGTAAATTTTTATACAATAGTCCACCTCATAATAATAATATACCAAGTAATAATAATCAACCTCATCAATGGCGTAGAATCCTGTACATCAATAATTTCTCTCAAAAAAGTGTTAAAAATCTCCCATCAGAAATCAAACCAGCATTTTACACTAATAATAATATAGGCAAACTTTTAATGAACAGTAAAGATAAGGAAGACAGTCTATCACACTCGGGAATTTACTCACCTCAATGCAGCGATTGCGCATTTTTTTTATATTGGTAAAACAGCGCGCAACATAAACACCCGTGTCAAAGAACATCTTCGATGTTTACCCAGCTCTGGATTTTCAGAATTTGCAAACCACTTGATTGAAAACGATCATAAATTTGACAAAAACGCTGGCGCCAAACTTATTCATAAAAACGACATCGGTATAAGGTTGGATAATTTAGAGGCACTTGAACTTAGGAAAGCCATAAACACTAATAGTAAGGTAGTAAATAACCAACTTAATTTAAATAAAAGTCCCATACTAAGATTGTTCCCTATTGATAAAGAACACGTCCATTCCCTTCCCAATTCTCCATCTATGCCTCCCTCTTCCTCCTCCACTTGACGAGTCCAGCCCAGCCCATTTTTGGTAAAATATATATTATAACACAAATGTTACGTAATGTTAGTAGAGTATTATACTGCCCTGATGAAGCTACGGTTGTAGCGAAACCCGGTCGGCATAAAGTATAAAAATAAAAGTGGTGTTTACAAAGTTATTGTTTTATTTTAAATTTACAATAATAATGTAAACGAAAATATGAAAGAAGACACTGAAAAATAGAAAAAGATAATGTTCGCAACTGGGACTCGAACCCAGAACCCCTCGTCTAACCGGGACGTGCACGTTTAACACTTCCGCAATTGCAACTGTCTGTCAATTCGTCATATTAGTCAATCACCTATTTCAAATTTTAGAATTTTATTTATTTATTTATTTATTTATTTTATTTATTTATTTTATGTGCATCTATATAAAAAGGTTTACATATATTTTTTTGGCCTTGCCTGTCTCACTAGGAAATCCTGTGTCGAGACAGACTAGTTTACAAATATTTTATAAATATTAAATAAAGTACACTTTTCAATACAGCAAAAATATTTGACAAAAATTTTCAGGTTGGTTAGTGGTAACAATAATGAGATAGAGGATTATATTTGGGTGAGGTGACTAATTATTGCACGACCTTTTTCGATGATCCATTGTTTGATCAGTATTTTGTATTTGTTAATATTATTCGATTGTCTTGTTTTGTCAGGTAGGTTATTGTATATTTTAGGCGCAATGTATTTGAAATTTCTTTGACCAAATGTTGTGTTTGTTTTAGGTGTTTGTATGAGTTCTTTGGTTTTGTGCCGTGTGTTTACAATATTTTGGGTATTTTCATAAAATGTACATGTTTTATTTTTAAACAGATGAGTTAAGATTGTTTTTGTGTAAATTTGTCGAATATCTAATACAGGGAATTTTTTGAATATATCTACAGTACTTGTTATTATGGGAACTTTAAGAATGACTTTCATAATTAATTTTTGTGCCTTCGATAATGAATCTATAGCTGATAGTGTTGCACCTCCCCATGCGATTATTCCATATTCAATGATTGATTGACAAAGAGAGTAATAAACAATTTTCATAGATTTGGAATCTAGTATGTTTCTAATGTTTTTGAAGAAATAAATATGTTTTCTTAGTTTATTCGTGACAAGTAGGCAATATGTATTCCACTTAAGATATTGATCAAATGTTAGACCAAGGTATTTGATATGGTCCGTTCGATCTAGGCAAGGACATTGACAGAATGTATCATGAATGCAAGAACATTCATGTACTTTTATTTCAACATCTTGATTAGGTTGGCCAACAATATTTATACTAGAAGTAATGTATTTTGTTTTGGTAGTATTTAGTGCAAGAGAATTAATGTCTAGCCATTTTTTAACAGAGTTAATTGATTTCTCAGCCATTTTGTATGCATCTAACCAAGTGTCAGATTGAATGAGTAGCACAGTATCATCAGCAAAACTTACAATTTTTCCATCTAACATTAGATTACAAAGATCGTTTATGTATATGAGAAACAAAGTAGGGCCTAAGACGCTTCCTTGGGGAACTCCATAGGTTATAGGGAGGGGTTGGCTGAATTTGTTTTCGATTTTGACACTTTGAGTTCGATTAGTTAAGTAACTTTGAAGAAATTCGAGATCTTTCCCTCTTATACCAATGGTATTTAGTTTATTAATAAGGATGTCAAGGGAGATAGTATCAAAAGCTTTTGAGAGGTCTAGGAAGATAGAAATGCATTTTTTACCCTTATCTAAATTTGAAACAAGAAAGTCTGTAACAGCAATAATAGCATCGGCAGTGCTCTTATTTGACCGAAAACCATATTGATTTTCGGAGAGTAGCTGCTTGCTTTCCAAAAATGTTTTCAGTTATTTGTTAATTATTTTTTCAACTACTTTCGAGAGTGAGTTAAGTATTGTTATGGGCCTATAATTATTAATGTCCACTTTTAGACCACTTTTGTATATGGGTATGACGAGCCCTTGCTTTAATTGTTTTCGGAAAATTCCCTGTGATATGCTAAGGTTAATTATGTAAGTGAGAGGTTCCAATAGATCATGAACAAGTGTCTTGAGTAAATTTACTGTGATGCCATCCATACCGGCGGACTTTGTGTCTTTTAATGAGTTAATTGTATTCTTAATATCGTCATGTGTAACCGTTTGAAATTTAAATTGTTTAGAATGGGGTATATGTGTTTTTTCCTGTAATTTTGTATTAGAATTCAAGGAGGACATTTTGTTTGCTAATTTTTTCCCGACATTAGTGAAAAAGTCATTGGCATGGTTTAGGATTTTTTCCGGATTCTTTGAGAAGTCGACGGTCAGTCCATCAATATTGAGCTGTTTTAGGTCAGTGTTTAAGTTAGGCTTAGTATGAGTAGCTTCGCGTAAAATGTTCCACATTTCTTTTGGATTACCTTTGCTTTCTTCTATTTTATGTCTATAATATAATTCCTTAGCATTCCTTATGACTTTTGTACATATGTTTCTGTATCTTTTGTAAAAGTTGTTAAGTATAGTGTCAGAAGGATTCAATGAAGTTTTTTTATGGAGTAAGTTTCTTTTTCTTATACAATTTATAATGGTGTGATTTATCCAGGGAGTTAGAGGTTTAAATTTGTGAGGGATTGTTTTTACTATAGAATTAGTGTTATTATTTATTTCAGTTTGTAGTTTGTCTATGAAGTAAGTCCATGCATCATCAGCGTTGGGTATGTGTAGTAAGTTGTGCCAATAATTACAGGAAAAAGATTTTTTTAGATTCTCATAATCAACTCGTTTTATGCAATAAAAGTGTTTCATTTTTACATTTTTTGATGGTGTGTTTAATGAAATCATAGTTGCATAGTGGTCAGTAATAGTAGATTCAAAAACAAGTGTTTTGTATGGTTTATTCGTTTTTATCATAATGTGGTCAACACAAGAGCTGGATTCTTTGGTGACCCTAGTCGGGTGATTTATTGTAGATATCAATCCATGGTAACTAAGTAGGTTTAAGTAATCTTGGCATTGCGGATGTGAATTATTTGGTAAAGTGTTAATATTAATGTCTCCAACTAAAATTAAGTTTTTTTTATGCGCAAGTTGTGATAATTTTTCATTTAGGCTTTGTATGAATGGAATTATATTGTGGTAGGAGGGAGATCTATACATTGCTAGTATGCATGTGTCACCGTACGATATTTGTAGACAATTTGCACCCGGGATTATTATTTCCAAAGTTTGAACATTCAGTACATTATTCACATATATAATAATGCCGTCATTCTGATTGTGATGGGTTTTTGTGGAGAAGTGAGTATAATCAGGAAGGTGTTTTGGTACATATAGTTCATTAATCCAACATTCTGATAGAATAATTATATCAAATTTAACCTTTAGATTATTCAGTAAAGTAAGTATTTCTTCCCAATTTTTATTTATGGATCGAACATTATGGTGAAAAATTTTTAGGTTGGTGTAGTCTTTCATTAGTAAATTACAAAACTTTATATCTGAAGATACATAATTATTAATTTTATCAGAAGATTCTGTTTCATTATCAAAAATCAGTCTAGCCATTTTTAGAAACAATTTACAATGGAACTTTAATATTTTGTATTGGGAGCCCTGTCACAGTAGCTAAAACTGGGAGTTCGCCCTATATCCGATAGTAGTACATAGGTAAGATACATGATTTCTGACAGTATGGAAACAATCACTGTAAAATGATTTCACAACAACAATTTAAAATAGTCAGGATCAGGTTTTGTACGGTAAGAGCGATCGGGCCAATGTTCAACATGTGACAGAGCTCATCAACATCCTAAATAATTTTACATAAGTCATCAGAATGTTTAATATATATTATTTTATCCGTGGCTGATTTCTTTACCAAAATTTTTTCGTCTTTATACCAAACGTAGGAAAACTTTTTTTCCTTGCATATTTGTTTGGTTTTCCATAGAAGTTCTTTGAAATAAGGATTAAGAATAACACTTATAAAAATCTTTTCGCAGTTAAAGTATTTTAAGATATCATGGGGAATTTTTTTTCGGTTTACTAGTAGTAGGTTTCTTTTGCGAATGTCCGTGAATCTGATACAAATTTTCGGGGGAGCTCCGGGTCGCCTGTCGGGAATCCTTTTGGCTTCCAGGATATCGCGGGGAAGAAGCTCTACACCTACAGCTGCTGCTAGCTTCTTGACGGTCTCCGAGGGTTGTTCACCTTCACGCGGTGGTATTCCTGCGACCTCTAATGCATCCTCCTTTGAAGTCTGTTCGAGGCTGGCCAGACGAATTTCGAAATTTTTTATAATAAGGTTTTTTTCATTTAATTCTTTTCTTAAGTTTTCTACCTCCGATACTAAATTTGCAATAGTATTCATTTTTGTATTGAGGTCATCATATTGGCTGCTGATAAAATCTCTAGAAGTTCGTGCATCTTTATTTTCGTTGTCTATTTTTTGAAACATTTCTTTTTTCATGGTCTCAAATTTATTCTCCATCTGCTTCATGAAGATTCCAATGTTGGTCTCACTGGTGTCAGGAATATTCAGTCCTAGACCTTTGCTCCTAGTTTGTTTCTCGGCCATAACTGTTCTGATACTGCAATGCAACAAAACTGTCAAAAAATAACCTCAACTATATTGAAAAATTGTGATAGTGTATTTTTTTTATGGTTCGTAAATAATGCTGAACCACTGTATAATTATAATTTTCACTTTAACTATCACTTTGTAGTCTTTTGCAACTTGTACACTTTATTTTATTATCAATTTATATAGGAGCAAAACAAAAACAAACATCTGTCACTCAAAGTTATTGTTATTAAGTATATTATCTTCAAATATTTTTTTTCCATTATTTTTTTTCTTAATTAATATTCGGCTCATACAGAATTATTAACTTGAAAATCATTTAAGCGTGTAAATATTCTAACTTTAATTCTGAGCTTCCAAATTCATTGTTCTTTCTCAAGCTAATCCTTGATTATTATTCCGCCCATATAGTAAAATATAAAAATAACTTTCTACTCGTATTGTTATTCATTCTTGTTATTCGGACCACTGGGCAACCCCGAGGCCCTTTGTCCGCGAGGAAAATACATTATTTACTCGTGGAGAATTGTGCCAAGTTCTTGCAGAGACAAACTATCCACGACATGTCATGAAAACTTAAATGCTAAAGGTTAATCGAGCCTGGCCTGAAAGAAGAAAGAACGAAACAGCTATGTTACTTGAAAAACCTATAATCTACAGGATTTTATCAATACTACAACATTAAAGGCGTTTAACCAGCCAGCGGACATATTAAAACATGAAAAAAATATTTTTACATAATAGTTACATATTTTAGCATATAAAATATAATGTACTTTTAGATGATATAATAATTTGCGTACATGTTCAAGTTCAAATATCTTAATACTACTCTTCCATGGAAGCATTAGCTTGTGTCTGGAAGAGTAGTGTACATTTTTAATGCCATATTATATTATTGGTACTTAAATTACAAGGTGAAGGTAAAAAACAATAAGTTGTAAGTTCGGTGTTATGTAATTATAAGTATTTATTTATTTATTTTATATTCTATTTATTATGTGCATCTATATAAAAAGGTTTACATATATTTTTTGGCCTTGTCTGTCTCACTAGGAAATCCTGTGTCGAGACAGACTAGTTTACAAATATTTTATAAATATTAAATAAAGTACACTTTTCAATACAGCAAAAATATTTGACAAAAATTTTCAGGTTGGTTAGTGGTAAAAATAATGTGATAGAGGATTATATTTGGGTGAGGTGACTAATTATTGCACGATCTTTTTCGATGATCCATTGTTTGATCAGGATTTTGTTATTATTCGATTGTCTTGTTTTGTCAGGTAGGTTATTGTATATTTTAGGCGCAATTTATTTGATCAAATGTTTGTGATGTTTGTCTTTTCTCTACTCTTATATTTGTCTGTATTTTATTTACTCCTGGGCACTTGGCACCAGTCGTAATATTCTTCTTTTCTCTTGGCTCTGATCGATATTTAAATTCTTAAGGCTTTGCATATGTGTGGTAGGGATGGAAAATTCCTCCCCTACGTCACACAAGCCTTTATAAAATTGGACCCTTATTTCCTCTGATAACTACAGAAAGCTACTTAAAGCTCCCTTGTACTACATACCTTTAGCGATATATGTACTTAACTAATAAATACGTTATTTACGACTTTGAACGTAAATATTTTCGTATTTAGGTTGTAATTAAACTCCATCAAACGTTGTGTAATTTTTTTGATTTATGATATAGGACTTTAATTACTTTAAATTTTGTGGTAACCCTCTTGATTCTAAACAGAGTGTTGAATTTCAAACTGTATTGGTCTCTCTCTTGCAAATTTAACCTTAAGTAATTTCTCTAAATGAACTAACTTCCCTTTGACGTTCATTATGATTCCCTACATCCTAATGAATTCATGAATAAGCAATACTAATCGAAACTACACATGACTAATTGAACAGATAATTAAATATAACTCAAATGGTTAAATGTTAGTAAATTTGATTATGATTGTATCTCGTATCTGCTGGGCGCCCCTCCGTTTAGATTCAGCTGCTATAAGGTACATATAAAGATGGATTTAGTAGGTTAATGTAATTAGTTAATTGCATATTTGACGAACTCAGAATAACCCTTTTTTCTGGCA
This sequence comes from Limnephilus rhombicus, assembly GCA_929108145.2. Lineage (NCBI taxonomy): Eukaryota > Metazoa > Arthropoda > Insecta > Trichoptera > Limnephilidae > Limnephilus > Limnephilus rhombicus. The sequence continues at coordinate 22,383,847 of OV815295.1, read as the reverse complement.
AAATTTGGCTCCTGCCTCCATCAAGTAAGCAGGGTGATCAGAAGTCAACCCAAAATTCGCACAGTCTTTTGGCACGGTTCAATTGATTGATACCTAAGTTATCGCGTCCCAATTGACCTTCCTTCGCCATCATGCACTGCCTTCAGGTCTTCCCCCAAGCCCAGATACCTCCAAATTCCTACTCCTCCAAAGTTTACTATTTACTTAGGGCGAACCGGTTTCGTCCTATATGCAATCATATACTCACGGGTTTGTGTGGAGTTACGGGTCGTGAATCCTCCCTCCACGTTCAAGAAATGAGACGAGAGTGACCCGACAGGCCTAAAGCACTAATTGTAAGTGAGTTCGTTTCATTCAATGAACAGTACATAAAAAGATATATATGTAAACATACGTTTTGGGAAGGTTTATAACTCGCAATACGAAACTACTTGCAACGCATCCCGAGCTCGGATCTCGCCCATCGGATTCTGCACAATCCTCAGATTGATACCGAATATATACGTAAGAATAGTGTGAAATATAAATATATACTAGTACAATAAGATCTTATCTGGCGATGTGTTCTGGAGATTCGCCATAACTCCAAGCTTTTGTTTGGTTTTGTTGACGGTTTTGTTTGAGAGATCCGCCATCTCTATGGTTTGATTAATGGTCCTTGTTACAGAAGCGAACACTGCCTTCTGTTGGTTGAACTGTATTTTTTTTTTTCTTTTCTTTCCCTCCCCTCCAATGTTCAACTTTTGATAAATTCTTGCTATCCCGTGATTCTCAATTGAATCATGTAAATCCTCATTACCCCTTATTAAGCTATCCCGTGATTTTTCAACTGCTTCATCTAAGCCTTCATTACCCCTTATTAAGCTATCCCGTGATTTTTCAACTGCTTCATCTAAGCCTTCATTACCCCTTATTAAGCTATCCCGTGATTTATCAAATGTTTCATCTAAGCCTTCAATACACCTTTTTGAACTATCCCGTGATTTATCAAATGCTTCATGTAAATCTTCAACACACCTTTTTGAACTGCTATAATAAATCTGTTAATTTTCAATTGCTTAGGTCTGTAGATACCTCTTTACGTTCAAATTAAAATAGTGTTTAAATTTTTTTTTTTTTTCTTTTTGTTCCTAATAATTGCGCAATATAATAATTTTATCCCGTTCCTAGAAGTTAATACCTAAGTACGATATCCACTAATCAAGGTCATTTTTTTTTTTTCTTTTTACTGTATTCGAACTAGTGTCCCAGTGACCGAATTATTTTGTAAACAATTTGAGCTTTGTAAACATTCTCTACGGCCTCGTGACCTAGATTCAAGCGTATGAGGTATGTTTACTTTAGACATTCCGGAGACGTGTGAGATGACTCTAAAATTTTCTTTGTTTGATAATGATGTACTTAGCGCAATTGTCTAGTCTGATACCCGATTACGTATACATATTTATTCATTTATATATACTTTGTCTCAATAAATAATTTATAATATGGATATGTACATACATAAATTTTATGATTGAAATAATTTCTAATATCATAACTTATTTCAAATGCTCTGGATTTTCTGAAATTATATTAATACATACATAACATTAAATATAAAATATTGATTTGTAAATTTATCACACATAACTACTTTTAATAGTTATTGATGAATTCAGAGGTAGGAATCGATACCCTTTTCCTCTTTTTATATAAGTGTTTTTCTTTTTGATTAAAATTTTTCTTGGGAACAATAAAATTACAAATATATGTGTTTATATACATACATATATAAATATATAAAATATACTTATTATACTTATAATATTTTAATATAGTTACATATCACATATTAAGCGAGTAATATCTTGGTCAAATAATTAATCCAAATACCAATGTTTGCTCCATTCCGCTTTCTCCTTGGAATCTGTAAAATTTTATAACGGAAAAGACTTACCCCTACCAAGGTTTTTTTCCGACCGGGAAATACACGGTAACCTTGCTGCGATTTTCCTAAATTAATTTTTTTATTTTCCTAAATTTAATTAAATCTTTTTGACTTCAATTTTTTTTTTTTTCATTTAATCTAATTAATTAAAATGATGCATGAACTCTATCGTTCTAAACTGTATTTTATCTCAAAACTCGTTGGTTAGATAACACTTTAAATGATAGTTACTTCACGATTAATTTAGAGATGGTAAATTGTTGTTAAATTAAATTTTTATCCCTCCGAAATTTTTATGTATTAATAAAATATTATTTTGTTTTATTATTATTATTTAAGATAATTAATTTAAATATTTATTATTTGTTAGAACACTTTCACTTAGATTGAACACACGTATTTAATTATAACTTCATCACGCTAAATTATCACATCACTTCAGTTATTTATTGCACTAACATTAAACGCGAAATTTCTAAGTTTAAAATTACGATATTAGGTGATTATAAAATCCGAATTTTCCACTAAAACAAATTGTATTTATCACGAGCACTTTTATTTTTCACAAGTAATTAATGCGTTGGCTTTAATTTTATTTTTCACTGACTCTAACTGCAAAGTATTTTTTTTTTTTTTTTTTGACTAGAATGTGAAATTTTTCTAAGTATCAAAATAATTATCACTTAGAATTTTTCAAATTTAAATCACCCACCGTTTCGTCACGTTCCGCGAAGTTACAACCTTTTCGACCACGACGTAGACTGTCCTCAACTGGCATTTGTCTAGACTTTTATACCCCTCTCAGGTCCAAAAGATCGTATCTGAATCTCCTATAATAAACCAATCTAATTACTATCAACTCGTAATTTCTTGAAACCTCTCCATTATTGTCGAATGCGGTCTCTTTGTACGTTTTGCGTTTGATACATTAAATTCTGTCTCGTACTTCCATACTTACAAGATCCGGATTTAGTAAGATCCATGTTTAATGGCCCAACTTCCTTTGTCCTGTTGTTCATACAAAACTAGCTTGAATTTAATAATTTTAAAGTTCTATTTTCATATATTTCGTAACATGTCCGTGCGTACGGCATCTACCATATGTTCCAAATCTGTCCCCAAATTCGCCTATCAGAGATATCTTCATGTCGAAGCCTTTCTCGCAAATTGTTCATTTTTATTTTATTATTTTTCCTCGAGTTTTTCTGTATTCTATATGAACCTTTCCATTTAAAACCGAATTTTCTCTATTTACGTCGTATATTTGAATTTTCCATTTTTTTCTCGAATTTTCTTTTATTCACGACACTCTTTCCATGAATTTCCTTATTTATTCTTACGCTATTGTTCATATCTCTATAGATTTTTATATTTCAAGCCGTATTTATTTTATTCACTGTTAATCTAAGATTTCCTTTGTTTTTCTCTGTCGTATCTCCTTTCCCCTCACTTCCCCGTACTTCCCTGATATAACCATATCGTTTTTTGATGTTTGCTGCCTCTTGGAAAATTTCATTTTCTATTTGTTATTAATAAATATATCATTTTTTAACATCTTTATAGGAGATACCCCCACTTCGGCCCTTAAATTCCTGTCATTTTTATTGCTTCATAGAGAACGCCTTACAAATTTCGTCCCGTTCTTACGAAAAATCCCATAAACCATATGTCTTGACAGTTGTATACATTAGTTCCTGTACCCACCTGGCAATAAATCCTTTTTTATTTCAGTGTCGTTAACTTTTATGAGAATTCTTTAATATAAATATTTCATAAGACCCATGATAATTTTTATTACCTTTTTTAACGGCTAATCGTCCTTATCTAAACAATTTTCATGTTCGAATATTCCTTGTTTATCACAACAAAATACATCTGAAATCGACAACCATTGTAATGCCTCATTTTTTATCTGCAATCGCGTACTATGTTACTCTATAACCTCCATTTTAATTACGTAAAATGACTCCTTTTCCTGAGTTTTTCTATCGCAATGTTTTCAGCATTTTCCACTCCCCTCCGTACTGCACTCTATCTTCTTCTCTAACACTTGTTACTGCTCTAGACATCTGAAATGTACCCTCGCCTATTCTTTAAAACTCTCATTTTTTTTTGACGTTTCCTCCCTAAATCTTTCATCGTAATATCCTAGCTCCGTCTAAAATTGATAACAATAATTTTCCATTGTTTTTTCAACATTTCCATTTCCTTTAGCACGTTTTCCCTCGAATCGATCATCTCCGGTCGTCACAAACAATCGTATTATAGATGGAAATCTCCCTAACGCCTTACAATACGTTTTCGTCACTTGCTTTGCAATTTTTCACTTAAACTTTTGCATCGTGTTTACGTGTATCCTTTTTTTCCGCACCTGATATGTTTTAATGCGTTCGAGAACTAGGGTTTCTGATCCCTGGAATGTACCGATTAATCACAACATTTCTTGGGGTCACCGTACTTTTGTCCCTGAACAGATTATTTCTTCCCATGGAGTTTATTCACCTCTCGGTTTGGTGGGAACGTCAAACTCATTAATTACATTCCTAATTGCTAAGTCCAAAGGTCGTTCCTTTGTTCTAAAAATGGGTTCGGCCCTCTTCCCGTTGATAGGCTGAATTGGTTTTTAATCGCTTTTGCTGCAATTCAATTGGCTGTCAATATATCACGGGCTAAGTATATTGGGGAGTCCCTGTCTTTGATTATTAGTTGATACCATCTGTGATTTTTTTATCAATACTCGTCTCACTTTGTCTAATTATAGATCCCTACCGTAAATATGAATTCACTTTACTCTAATCCGATAGATGTCGTAGACGTGTCCGTTTTATAAGTAATTGATATTTTCTTTTTAAATTAAAGTGGGAAGCTACGATATTTCCTAATTTTCACTGTTGATCAATGCAATTCATCACATGTTGTGTTTGTTTTAGGTGTTTATATGAGTTCTTTGGTTTTGTGCCGTATGTTTACAATATTTTGGGTATTTTCATAAAATGTATGTTTTATTTTTAAACAGATGAGTTAAGATTGTTTTTGTGTAAATTTGTCGAATATCTAATATAGGGAATTTTTTGAATATATCTACAGTACTTGTTATTATGGGAACTTTAAGAATGACTTTCAAAATTAATTTTTGTGCCTTCGATAATGAATCTATAGCTGATAGTGTTGCACCTCCCCGTGCGATTATTCCATATTCAATGATTGATTGACAAAGCGAGCAATATACAATTTTCATAGATTTGGAATCTAATATGTTTCTAATGATTTTGAAGAAATAAATATGTTTTCTTAGTTTATTCGTGACAAGTAGGCAATGTGTATTCCACTTTAGATATTGATCAAATGTTAGACCAAGGTATTTGATATGGTCCATTCGATCTAGGCAAGGACATTGACATATCTACTATCAAACAATTTTGCTATTTGGATAATGTATCTAGAATTATTGTAATTGGTTGTTAAAAACAAAAACAATTTTTAACTTATTTGAAGAATGGAGTATCACTTGGAAACTGAGTTATAAGTTATTCTTAAGATTAGATTAGTCGGAAACTTTTTTTTTGAGATTATCTTACAATATTAATCATTTTTCAATAACGTCTAAGCAAAATAAGAATGTTAAAAAATCTGAAACATATGAGTTTGTAAGTGCGCAAATAAATATGCAAACGGACAAATTTTCATCAAAAAACAAGTGTAAGTATTTATTTTTAAATGATTTTTATTTAAACTAAAATTAAAATTCTGAAACATACGTGTACCAAATAATGTATTGATTTTGTTTTACTGCATGATTATATGATTTTAAATGTGTGTTGCATAATACAAAATCTTTTTTACCAACGACCTATGGTGTAACCTTATTATACTAAAAATACTAATTTTTTCTCAAAATTTAAAACATACGTTTATTAGATAAAAGAACAATCTTTCAAAATCAATTTATATTTTTTGTGGAAATAGTCAATACGTCTAAAATCTGATTTAAAATTTACATATTTCTGGTTTTCTCTGGTTATATCCTCGTAAAGCGAAGCTAAATCACTATTTTGTATTAATATTTACAACGAATCGGTTTACATTAAAAAATACAAAAAAAATGCATTTGTAGAATTAAAATAATGTTGTTATTTACTATGCAAATATATAAGCGCAAACTAATAAAATTAAAAATATTCATTAGAAATATAAGAAAGCGTTTAAGAAACACCTTTTGAAAAATACAGTTTTTTGGCTTAAATTACCTGTGACAGTTTCCATTGATTAGTTTTTTATTTTTCATAAAATTAATCTCAGAATAAATAAAGGAGACTTTTTTGCTGGAAATCGAGACCTTGAAACTGCGTTTGCCAAGCAATTTTTATGCCTTTTACCCATATTCGTGGCGGTATAAAGCACATGTTTAGCTTGTGGCTTCCTCTGAAGAGAGTTTTTGTACATACTGCTACGTATCGACGGGCTCGAACCGCCTGATTACGAACTTATAACAAATATTAATAATAAATAACACCACAATGTTCAAGACTCAACAACAATGGTTCAATTTAAATACTTACCAAAACCAAATTATAATACAAACCTCGGCTAGCTCTTCTCAGGGATATTGTGTTCTCAATTCGATCGGATTTGATTCAAAACGATCGTCGCTTCATTTATTGAATAAAGATAGGGTTTAATAAATTAGAAGATCTCTTGTCGCTTTTAAATAATTTGTGAATTTATTAATGACTCGACGCTTCTAGAAAAAGCTTTTAATCTCTTTGTGAACTCAAGGTTAATGATTCTAAAATATAATAAACGGGTTGAATGATAACACATAATAATATAAGTTGTACGTACGTTACCCCGTCTCGGGTTTCATCTGGGCAGAGGACCTCGTCCGGAAACACCACTGAGTTGATTTAGATATATAAAATTAACTATATTTTAAATTACGTGTTCCAACAAACGCTGAAACCAAAAGGCGGCCGACAAGATGCGAAGAACCGTCAAAACTGAAACCGCAAAACTGAAACTAGAAGAAACGGTAAAGAAGCCCGCAGACCGCAGGCTGGCCGCATCGCCCCGCCCACCGAATTCTTAGCCAATGAAGGTGGGAAGTTATAATTCAAGAAAGTACTTCATAACAATACCTACACTGTTAAATACACCAACTTTGAAGGTCTTTGAAGGAATGGAATCCAAATAATCAGTCCTTGATATAATTTAAGAAATATGTGATCCCTTTGATTAATATGTGGTCCGTGTTTCACTGGATTTTGCTCTGACGACCAATGCCTTTGTTACATCATACGATATTTCGTGCAAGAGAATCATTTCAGTTTGATGACACGTTTTGTGCCCTTTTGTGCACAGTTACGGTGTGGAATGACTTACGAGGTTGAGTACTTTCTCCCTCCTACATCAAGCATCTCTTCAAAACCCAAGACACTCACAGCATGAGCTCTGAGATTTCCCTTAGGATACGTGTGCTCTTTTGTACAATAATGATGAAAAACATTAAATAAATTCTTCAATATTTCTATTTCTATAGCAATATTATAATCCTGCACACTGTGAGGTTGATTTTTGGTGGCTCTAGGCCAGGGTTCGGCAACCTGCGGCTCGCGAGCCACATGCGGCTCTTTGGATGTGAAGCTGCGGCCCTTTAGTTCCATACGCACATATTTTTTATTTTATCAAAAAAAAAAATTAAATCATTCAGAATCGATGAACGAAGATTAGGCACCATTTATATCTCTCAATCAATTGTACTCTCGCTTTTCACCGCACCCCTCCCCCGTGACACGCGTCTTCACTGTCGTTAGTCTGTCGGAAGCTCTCGAAAGCCATCCTTATCGTTTCTATGTAAGTTTTAATTCGCTTTCACGCAGGTTGGCGTCTTCATCAGTGCTTTGGCTGTGACGTATAGTTTGTTATTTCAAGTAGAAGAGTTCGAAGCGAATTATCTTCTCCAAGGTATGTATGTATATATATATAATAATAATAATAATAATCTAACGATTGCAAGGAAAGGGAAACCCAGCCTTTGTTTTGGTAGAAGAATTGGTTTGTTTCAAAGAAATTTTTATTTATTTTTGCAGATGATATTCAGACCAGTAAATTACTTCATTTTCAATTTCTACAGCAATATCGCGATAAACCAGCGCAACTGTTGACACGAATTATTTACTGCAGCACCGTTATAAAAAATTAAAGATGAATTTGCTGACAGATTTCAGCAATTCAAAACCAACAAAAGCACTCTAGCATTCATAGTAAATCCTCTCAACACAAATAGTGCCTAATGAAATCCACATTGAGCCATTTGGAGTTGATACTGGATCTCTACAGATGCAATTTAAAAATCATCTATACCAATGTTTCTTAACCGTATAGATGGAACAGTAAAAACTTTATTTTTGGCAAGAAAAAAATTTGTGGTTTTCTAAAAACTTTGAAATTTTGTAAATTGTAATTTTTTACTCTTCCGACTCAAAAGGTTGCCGACCCCTGCTCTAGGCCAATCAGTCAGCTATTCTCTCTAAGCCTCTTTAAGCCAGTCCTTAGTTAGGGGATTGTCTTTGCATTCTTCCCTGACCAAGAAAACCCAAGAATAATGCTTGCATTCTGCTTTATATGTGGCTCTTGCCACTAATACCCTCATTAGCTTTTCTATTTTACAAGAGACGTCTAGCATATGTGTTAGTGAATGCCATGTCACTTGCAATCATTAATCTTACGTTAGTCCATTGCACCGAATGAACCATAATACGTCGTAATCACAAAATACATATTTTACAGCAGAGCGAAAAACAGCATATCTTCACAAATAATAAACACAAATATTGTGGCTTCCGGCATAAAACCTCATAAAATATTAAGTAAAATCTAAAAAATGCGTTGATGTAATAATATATGTCGTGCGGTACATAATGTTGCTAACAACGTATTGTTTAAACTGTAAGTAATTGATGAACAACTTTTTTAGCAGTATGAAAAATTTACCAATTTTTTCAAACACGAGTTGCGTACTATTAACCCGGACATTTGATATCCTGAGGTGCAAAACGTTTCTTCAAATTTTAATCTAAAATACCCAGGAACCATCTATTTGTCCATAGAGTCGATGAAAGATCTAAAAATAGCCACTACTAACAGTTCAGTTCCGTATCGCACGGTGAAAATGCCTTTTTGAGATAAAAATTCTTGTTTTAACCAGAAATCTGAATTATTAATAAATCTTATGATAAAAATGGCCCTTTTCGGGATTTTCTCGAATTTTTCGATGGTTATTATTGCATAATTCAGGGATCTTGGTTTTAAAATAAATTCATGTTTTTAACGAATATGACAAGTTTATTTTATTTTTGTCACTGGTCACTGGATTCTAATTGAGAGTTTGCTTTTGCGCTTCAACGTGCACTAGTGGCAAAATAAATAATTTTCCATATTTAATTCATACGTCTTTCATTTTCTGCAAAACGTTGTTGAAAACTTGTAAAAGTTCACTTTAGCGGTAACGTTTTCTTTCAAATTGTCTCTTTGGTGGATTGATGAATGTAAAGAAAATTTTGCAACAAATTTGTATTCTTAATTGTTATTTGTTTTTGTACATTGTCGTACGCTTCCTATCGTGTTGTTTTCTGCATAAATGTATCTATATGATATAATAAATAATATTTGATAATAATAATGATATTTGAATATTTATTTATTTTGCACAATTTTCGCGAAAAATCACCACAAGGGCGCCAAATAATAAATTCCAAAAAATACTTACCCACAGATTCCTACCCACCTCTCATACATTTTCCTACTCAGATCTATTTCTCATTCCTTTCCTTAAAAAAACCTTCTACATAGCATGCCCAAAGATGTCATAGGCCTTAAAAATTTTTTTCCTAAAGGTTTCCTGTGTGGAGCTAATGTAAAAAAATACTATTAAACATCGTCAAAAGTTTCATAGAAATGTGACAAATAAAACAAATTGGAAAAAGAGACCAACATATTGAATGTTTTTTAATTGTGTATTTCAAGAAAAGGTGCAAATTATTATTAATTTTTATGATTACATTTTGTGGAACATTCACACATTACAAATAACCTAAAAACTATAAGGAAAAAAAATAGTTGAAGATAATATTTTTTTCAAACTTAGCAAAATAACTTGGTGGCATCATTATTAATGATGCCACCAAGATGATAATGATGCCATTAAACCAGAATATAATTAACAATATCAAAATGTTTCAATAACAATGTTATCTTCATCAGGACAAGATGTTTATTTGAAAAATAAATGACAAACAAGCAGTGGCGTAGCGTGAGTTTTCAGTGAGCTAGAATGCTAAGATTGAAAAATACGACATTACTGATGTAGTTGTAGCAGAAATTTATTTTTATTTCAACTTTTTTTATGAGAATTCTGAATTGAAGAATCCTGAATTCTTCATACAAAAAGTTGAAATTAAAAAAAAAATCATTTTCAGCTACAACTACATCAGTAATGTCGTATTTTTTAATCTTAGCATTCTAGCTCACTGAAAACTCACGCTTCACCACTGCGAAACAAGTACAGAGAAATTAGAACAAAGACAAAATATTAAAAATGAGAGGTGATTAATTGCTTAAAAATTTTCATAAAAATAGTTATATAAAATTAAATATAAAAATTATTTAAAGATATGTAAAATTACATAAAGATAATAAATAATTTTTTTTTAAAACAAACAATAAAAACAGGTATTCCAAATAACAAAATAAATAATTATAATTATTGTAAGTATTAACAAGAAAATAAATTTAAAAGATGGTTATTTTTTTTTAAATGTTTGGTTATTTATAATATTAAATTTACTATTAACGCTTTTTCTAATTTCTAAAATTTTACATACAAATATTTTTATATACATACGTATCTTTGTTGGTACGTATCTTTTTAACAAATATAATATGTTATTTACCCGCCTCAGAACAGACTCTGTCCAGTGAGGTGGGTAAAAGAAAACTATCTATACAGGGTGTTAAGGGACGTACTTGACTTACTTTAACCAGTGATTCCTGACATTATTTGGAGTAAAAAATGTAAATGAAATTTTGGTCTCCGATGACTTTTTTTGACGACTTTTTTTTTTTTCAAAATTTTTTTCTTCAAAATCAAACAAAAAAAAATTCTTCCGTATGTCGTCACTGATCACTTAGCCGAGTTTCCGACGAACCCCTTAACCCGCCTCCAACTGTTCAACAACTACCATTTTTTAATGCTTTTGTAGAAAAAAAAAAAAAAAAAAAAACACCAAAGATGTCACCGGAGACCAAAATTTCATTTACATTTTTTACTCCAAATAATGTCAGGAATCACTGGTTTAAGTAAGTCAAGTACGTCCCTTAACACCCTGTATAATTGAAAATAAAATAAACGCCCGGGTTGCCGGCACTGAAATTGAAAAAATTGAAATTTTATATATCCTTTAATAATTTTTATATTTAATTTTATATAACTATTTTTATAGATTTTTTAAGTAATTAATCACCTCTCATTTTTAATATTTTGTCTTCGTTCTAATTTGTCCATACTTGTTTGTCATTTATTTATTTAAATTAACTTATTTGATTTTCATTATATATATGAAGATAATATCGTTAATTCTAAAATTTTAAATATGTGATTCACTAATATGATGATTTGACAATAGGTGGCAAAAGCGGAATTGGTAAACGCGCACGTCCCGGTTTGACGAAAGGTTCTGGGTTTTCGGCCTGGAACCCAGAACCTTTCGTTTGCGACCATTATCTTTTTCTGTTTTTCTGGGAATTTTTTCTGTCATATTTTCGTTTAGATTATTATTGTTTTTTTCTTCATCAATTATGCTTTTTTTTTTACTTAATAACTCATTTATGATGGAAAATCTGGCGTGTGATCTTGGGTTTAGAAGGAAGCTTTGAAACTTGGTAGCAGGAAGGCTACAAAATGGTTTGGCACAGCTTTGTTACTTGGCGAAATACAACCCTGGTAATCTTGGCATTGAAAACACTTACGTAATTAATAGCCCATTCCTTTTTGAGCACCATAGCTTATTCGTGCTCACAAAGTAGAACTCTAATAGACCCGAGGAATGGTGCCGATGAACGAAGTTTCGGAACAAATAGATAATCTGTGATCGTTCCTTGAATTTCTTTTTAGGAACCCGTTAAATTATTACCCTCTTTGTTAGAATTAAGATTACAATCATTGTACAAAATGGTGAAGTGAAAACACATAAATTAGTCCGACGGCATTGGTCAATGGGCATAGAATCGTTCGTAATTTAAAACTGACATAATTACAGATCTTTCTTGGTGAGTATTAAGAATGATTTAAAAAATTCTAATTTATAAATCCTTTTACATTATTATATTTTAAAGGCGAAAGTTTGTATGGATGTATGGATGTTTATTACTCTTTCACGCAAAAAATACGGAATGGACTTAAAAAATTCTTTCACTAATAGAAACCTACATTATTTGCGTGTAATAAAAGCTTTATATTTTGGTAAGCTCTGGAGTTACGAATAAGCTATGGCGTTATGAAATTATTTATTATACGCTTATCGTCCACAACGAAAATCAAAGCGTTGCTTGGTAAATACAAGTATTTATTTGAAGTGCGCTGTCATTTTGTTATTTGTTTATGTTACTATGGAGATTTCTTTGATAGTTAATTATACTAATATTATAAAGGGGTTTTAAACTAACTCTTCAAAAACACTTAGATCAAGGAAAAAGTGCAGCGGGCATTTTCACTGACCTCAAAAAGGCGTTCGATACGGTTGATAATGAGATTCTGTTAAAAAAGCTTGAATATCTGGGCATCGTGGGCAACAATCTAAAACTTTTATCTAGTTATCTTACGGGTAGGTGCTGTTCGGTTGTTATTCGAAAAGAATCTAGTGATCATAGAAATATAACATGTGGGTTACCCAAAGATATTGAAATATAAGTAGATGTGCTATCTGCAGTTTTTACTAGGCGGGACTGCGCTTCCAGGTGTCGCCGATATTGTTTACCAAGTGAAAAATAAATTAAATGAACGAATAAACCAAACGAACGTTAAACTAAATGAACGAATTCTTTCCGTATTCAAAATATATTGTTAACCAATACTAATGCACATTTTCAACAAAAAAAAGAAATGAACAAATTCTTTTTGTATGCAAACTACTCTAATTAGGGCGTAGTCCGCCGAAAGTTGCGCGGACACCGTAGCATACCTCTTTTGTATTTGAATATCTTTGGGTGTACCACAGGGCTCGCTTCTCGGGCCATTATTATTTTTAATTTATATAAATGATATTGCAAAATGGGGAGTGAAAGGTACACTTCAACTTTATGCTGATGACACAATATTATTCTATCATAATACTTATTTAAACGAAATGGAAAAGGACATGGAAAGGGATTTGGCTCATCTAGCCGAGTGGCTGAGAATTAATAAACTTAGCCTTAATATTAAAAAGACTCACTATGTGCTATTCGGGAATAAGAGAGAACAACGCCTAAACATTTCCCTGGGACTAAACAAACTGGAACAAACAGATGTGGCAAAGTATCTAGGACTTTTAATTGACTCACGGCTTACATGAAAAAATTATTTTGACCATGTTAAATCAAATATTGCTTCGGTGACCGGTGTAATGTACAGACCACGTAGATTGCTTCCCACAGTCATACTGCGATCATTGTACTATGCTATGATCCACTCTCACTTGGCATACCTTTCGGGTATCTGGGATTTTGCTACCAAATAAATGATATCGGAGGTGCAAATAATCCAAAATAGAGCCCTACGTAACATTTTTGGCTTGCCTTGGGATACACATGTTAAAGATATTTACCGTCACGCACTTGTATTGCCATTTAAGATTGTTCCTAGCTTTGAGATAACAAACACCATCTTAAATATTATTCACTGCAACACCCACACAAATATAAAACTGAACTATAACAACGACGTTCACCAATATAATACACGACAACACAACAAACTACATATATAAAAAATACACTCAACAAAGTTCGGACTGAAATCATTAGAATACATTGCCTACACTAACTATAACAAATTGCCTGAAGAATTAAGACAGGTATATGCCTCTAACAAATCTCGAAACGATATATTGAAATCCTATTTTTTCAAATGTTATTTGGAAAACGAATCATAAGTAGATACAAAATCTGTTCTGATAGCTGTCCTGATTATCCCCAAGTACCAAACTTTGTACATCCAGATATAATGGGCGCATTTTATATCTTTTTTTTAAATCTTGTCATGTATTTTGTATGTAAACGTCATGTACTAGGTCTGTATATAGTTTTGAGCCCGTACGTTTTATTGTATTTTCCTGATTCTGATTTTTTTATGCATTTCTATAGTCCATCATGGAGGATACTTTATTTTAACTTTTTTACACCAACAGTACATAAATCAAATGAGTGGTTATAATAATTCATAAAATCTTATAAGACATTTTTCTGTGAAATATTTGTAAAATGATTCTTCATTTGTTGTGTCTGAATGTTGCTTCTGTGAAATGTTTTGTAAAATTTTTCTTCATTTATTGTGTCTGCATATTGGGTTGGGTTGGGTTTAACTTTTCAAAAGTACCAATTGGCGATTCCTTAATGAGTTTTCATAACTCATGGGAATGCAACTTCTTTGTATGTTTTATTTAAATAAAAAAAAATTAAAAATTCTGTGCTTTTTCTTCTTTCTGAAAATTTCAATAGAGGCGTTTTATCCAGGAGGTAATTGTAATTAATGTTTAGTACAGTAAAATGCAATTTATAATTTATAAACCTTAGAAACTTCCGTTGAATCTTTTCAATATTTTTGCCTGAATGAATGTTGTAAAAGGGAGACCATAAAATAGAGTTATATTCAAGTTGGCATCTGACAGTGATTTTATATAACATAATAATATGAATGACAGTAGGGTTTAGTCAAGCACCGAACGTAATGCGGTCAAGTTTTAACTCTACAGAGGGTAATGGTAATTACTTTTTAAGCATTTTGCTTTTTTAAACACCTTACATAGTTAAACGTGATATTTTATAAAACTCTATCTCTACATATTATAAATTAAAGTCCCCAGCGTCGTCTGTCTGCCTGTCTGTCTGTCTGTCTGTCTGTTCGCGATAAACTCAAAAACTACTGAACGGATTTTCATGCGGTTTTCACCAATAGATAGAGTGTTTCGTGAGGAAGGTTTACGTATGTAATTTGTCAAGGATTTGTGTAAATTGGTTGAAACATAACGATAATTGTTAGAAGTGTCGGAAAAAGTGAAGCCACCTGGTAGCTTTCATCGAAAACGCTGCCTAATCCTTTTGGGATATAACAAAACAATGCATGGTGGGATATTCCTCTTAATAGATCTCCAAAAAAGTCCGCGAAGGCATATATCTATCTTTTACGGATAGCTTACTATACCCATTTTATCTTCTAAAAAAATGGTCACGTACATTGCGGTACCTAATTGAAAAGTTATTTAGACGGATACAGTATTAATCCTTATTAACTTAAATACGTTAGTTACCCCAAGCATTTCATGCACATTATTATAATCTTTCACACCATAGATGACGTTGTGTTTTATTAGCCCAGTCGGCCACTGCAGGCCCCACCCGGAGCTAAGGTGTATATAAGGGTGTGCTGACCTATATCAAATCAGTATAGCCGGACTCCTGGTAGAACTAAGCAACAGCATCCTAGTTGTCAGCGCTAATATAACAAATCAATACCAAGTCGAGAGAACCCTAGTCTAGTAACCGTGCCCTAGTGGACATTACTTGCCGTGCATCTTTTGCCCAACTAAGAGATCGCGGGTCCCATGTTGGAGTGTTAAACTAAATACGCTAACAGCCTTACTCAAAAAACCCCGTGAAAATTTTATTCAATAGACAAACGACCGCGGATGTGAAAACATTACTAATTAAAAATTGTTCATGGAAAAAATAAACATTGTTTACACAGCCTGAGAGGATAGTTTATCTCTGTTTTAGTAATGATTTTTGAAAGAAATTTGGAATTTTTCCAAAGTATTTTGAATATTCTTTATATTTCTTATTTTTGAAGGTGTCGTAAAAACAAATACCATTTATGAAAACTAGATAAAATTAGCTTTTAGATTTATGTATTTGAAATACACTTTAGTTTAAAAAACTGCTATACTTTAAGATTCAAACGCGGAAAAAAAATTCTTTCAGAAACATTTTTGTGAAAGGGTAGAGAAATTTATAAAAAAAAAATTAAAAAATACAGTCCTTTCATATAATGAATTAGGAACGAAACTGTTACCCCGCTTTTTCCTCGTGCATACAATAAAAAAATAATAAAAATTTCAAAGTTTTTTTTATTGCCAAAAAACTAACCTAAAAATAATACCGGTTTTTATAAAAGATTTCTTGCATCTCTAAAGACGTTAATTTCTGTGATATGTTTAGAAACACATGTATTAGATATTAATATTTAAAAAACATCACTTTCATGAAATTTTCATAAAATAAAATCCTTCAAATGTAAATTTGAATTTTCTTGTATCGTGTAAAATAGTTTTTAACAATTTAATTTTCAAAGTATGATTATTGTTTTTTTAACTTGACTAAAACTTATGAAAAACCACAAAAACACGGTAAATATATCAATTATATAAATATAAGAGTCAATTAATCATATTAATAGAAATTACCATCACATTTAAGCAATATTGCACACACATCCGCGAAACGAAATTTTTTCGCGGTTCCAGCGCGAAAGTTCATTTATGAGCGCGAACAACGAATGCGCAGGCGCCGCCACCTAGCGGTTATGAAGGAAAACAAACAATTTGGTACTTTCACTATAAAAAATTACATTGTTGCCAGATTTAAAATACATTTTAAGAACAAATCTTTTTAGTAATATTTCGTGTTTTAGTGTTGGTTATAGGGCGTGTTATAGTTTTTTTTAGTAAGGCTGCAAGTGTTTAGTGAGAACAATCGTGAACATTCTTTTAAAATCGTAATGAATCTATTTTGTTGTTAACTGTTCTGTACTCTTTACAAAAATTGTAAGTTGTGAACCCTACATAAGTTAAATAAAATTGACATTTCGAAAAACGACTATTTACTTATAATGATACCGGCCACAGTGTTATATTTAATTTAATTATTAATTCATTTTATAAAACCAGAGATTGCTTTCGCTGATTTTCTGTTCTTTTCCTTTATCTCCTAAATATCAGGTTTCAACAAAAGAACAAACTAAGACCGTATCGGACTGACCGGAAGACCACCATAAAAATAGGACTCCAACCCCATAGTTATATAATCCAAGGGTTGACGTAAATGAATCTTCTAATTTACATGAAAAAACCGTTTTTTGTTTTATTTTGGTAACCGGCGAGGATTTTACTGTGCTCGCATTTGCCGTCCTGTTTGGTGTAATGGGATGAACGATGTGTTTTTAATGCTTTTATGTTGGAATTCAAGATAAATAGTCTTTTGTAATGCCAATCTTGTGATAAATGAATATAAATAAAATTGTTTTCAAATGTACAAGATACGTCAACGTTTTAGGATGCGCGTTTCCTATTTTTTCTGAGTGACAATTTATTTTTTACATTCACTCCACACGGGAGACCCTGAAGAAAATAATTTCCCTCAGGGCCTATGTCATCTGGGATGCTATGTGGAGGGTTTTTTGAGGAGAGGAAGGAATGAACATTGGTCTTGAAGAGACCCATGTTGTAGGAAGGAGGAAACACAGAGGACGGCAAATCATTCCGCAGCCGAGCTGTTGAACACAAGAACGAGTCAAAGAAACGATCCGTTCTCATGTGACAAATGTCAACCGTGTGCAAATGTTGGGCACGTTTCCCGACTATGTACCGGTGCCGATGGGATCAATGACGCTAGTTCCTCGGAGCATCTTCCATTGTAATAACAGTAGAACAAGGATAGCTTTCCCACCCGACGCCTGTGCTCTAAAGATTGCAATCCGTCTGTTAAGATGGGAGAATCTATTAAACGGACCGCCCGTTTCTGGAGGGTATTTTTCAGGTATTTTGGAGCTCCATACCAAAGGTGGATGCCAAATTCAACCGTGGGGCGCACTTGTGATTTGTACAGGGTTAGCAGTTGTATACTATTAAGTTTAGCCAAAGTATACATAGATAGCATAGAACATATTCAAAACATATTTATAAAATGTCTTACCTTCAAATTCAACTATAACTTTGAATGCACATTTCAAATTTTGCAACAAAGGCGAGCAATAGCTGAATTGACATTTATACACAAAAATTTTTAATAATAACATTGACTGTACCGAACTTCTTTCCCTAGCTAATTTTAACACACCATTAAGACGTACACGCCATACAGAACTATTCCACACGCTTAATTACAAGACAAATGCAGCATCTAATTCGCCAATTAATGGTGTTCTTCATACTCGTTTGTTCAATATTATTGGTCTAAATTCTAACATCGACATTTTATCCGATTCACTGCCCAAATTAAAAAAGAGCATCATGTCAATAATATAATTTGTTCAATGCGCATACATACATACACACACCCTCACCCTCACACACCCTCACACACACACCCTCTCCCACTACATACATCACCCGGTAATTACTTAATACGCATACCATCAATAAGACACTACAATGAAACACATAATAGGTACCCACCATGTAATAAACTTATTAATTGTAATTTTTTAACCAAAGTATCTAATGTACTGTCTCTTGGCCGTGTACAGTACGCCCAGATATTGTTCATAATATTTGGCTTTAAAAAAAACGTAATTCCTATTTCATTTTATCTGGAGGATGAAACTTTGCATATGCCCTGTGCACAGACTTAGAATTATTACGACGTCTGGTTTAATAACAGAGTATCCAAATAAAATGCAACTTTGTGATAAATGACGTAGGTATAACATGTTAGGAAATTGAAATAATAGATTATTTATCTTCAAATTTTGCACATGTGGCGGTCCTTTCTTCAGGACAATTGGTCAAAACCCTCCCAAAATTATAAAATGACAGTAAAACATAATATTATTATGAAATATTAAGCAAATCAAACAACTGGTATTATTCGAATGTATTTGAAATGCACCGCGAGATAGCCGACAGCGGCAAGTAGTGACATCTAACGTCTTAAATGGAAGCTTTCTTTCCCACGCACTATGATTGGCTGGGTCAAATTATGAAATGACCCGATATCATTTCTTCTGTCACTTTACGAATCACACAATAAACGAGATGGCACTATGTCACTTAGTAAAAAGTTTTCAGATTCTGAAGACAGTTTGGGTCAGTGCCGCGAGGGAGAGAGAGCATGCTGAATAATATGCGTCTGAAAGACATGGTTTGATAAACGTAGGTTGATTTCGCATATTTTACGGTAGTCGCATGAAATAATTTACTATATGAAATGTGATTTGACGTACCTATGTATGTATATGGATGAATTTGACTTTCAAACTCGTGAGGTTCCTACAAATGAATTTTATCATATTTAATTTGATATTGTATCATAGGCAATATCATTTTTATTTTAAATGACCTTCCACTTCTATTTCTCGGTGTTCTTTCTTTTTATCGTCATGATGTGTTATCAAGGCAAATCTATAAATCATCCCAAGAGTATTGATATTTTGTAAATAAGGAATTATAATTTATCGTGGGTGCCAAAATCAATTTCTCTCTGTGTCTATCAATATTAGAAAACCGTTTGTTCTTGAAGTCTGTAAGTACGTGTACCTACCCAATTAACCAAACAACAACAATTTCAAAGAGCGAACCTTTCTCAAGTTTTGCGATTGATTTCAATCCTCTTGAAAATTTGGTAATGAGCATCTTCCAACTTATAAACAAATTATGATTAATTTGCTTTGAACAAACTAAACGTTGTTTCTAGCCTACCCACGCATTCAAAATGGTTTCGTTTGAATTTGCTTTCTAATAAGATCTTTTTTATGTTGGCTTCACACAGAAGGACCTGGGAAAAATAAATCCCCTCAGGGCCTTTGTAATCTTTGGGGATTCCGTGTGGAGGATCTTTTTAGGAAAGGTAGTTGACGAAGTTTTGGGAAGGAAAAGGGTATGACGGGTGAGTAGGAATCTGGGAATCAGTATGTCCAGTAGAGATGCGTAAGTTCTGAATTTTTTCCGGAGGCTTCCGAGACGTGATTCCTTTTAAAATTACTTGAGTTCTTGAAGCAGGTCCCGGGAGCCACCCCCGACTCGCGAATTCAATTTCAAAATCACGAAAAAAATGCATTTAATTTCAATATTTATTGTCTTCATAACAAATTTTGAAATATTTCTAAATATGTGATTTTTTATTAAATGGTGTCATTCATAAAGATTCTCGTAAACAAGCAGACGTGTTACACACTATAAGTAACACAATTTGATTTTAATAATCAACAAATAATGCGTGTTGTGACACGACCTACTCGCAAATTAAACCAATACGTAGTTACCAGACGCATTTCCATGATGCAGGTCGGAACCTGTCACCCGTGAAATGTACCATGTGTCGCCGAATATTCGGTGCTTCGGCCGAGATCCTAGACAAATATTCGCTATTCGGTATTCGGCAAAATCACTATTCGTGGCATCTCTAGTATAAAGTTATTCCTTCATTCCATGTTTTCACAAAAAAAAATTAACTATTCTTACCTACATAGTTTCATGTATACTCTTCTTTGGAGTTATTCCATTATTTTTTAACATGACCTGACAAGTATTTGATATATTTGTCTTCCCATGTTTTCCGCAAATTATTTTTCCAACTTTCTCTAGTAAAATAATCTACTGCTCATTAAGAAAAATCGGTATTTTTTGAATTTGACATTCCCTAGAGCTCGTTAAATGACTGCTGTTAATTGGGGTGGAAAATTCGTATCGTTTTGGTTTTTTTTTGTGCTGAATGTTAACAAGTTTTTAAAATATCCTCATAGGACCTCCACACGATCCGATTTGCAGAATCCAGCACGCTTCTCTTTCCCATTCCCACACCATTCAACCTTTACTTTTACCATTCTGGATGCAAGCCTCATTGGCCCCAAACGGTTGATCAGTGATTCACATAAAAAAAATTAAAAATGCATTAACGAAATAGTTGTCTTGAGATACAACGATCTCTTTTGTTTATCGAAACTTAACCACGCCATTCAAATTCTGTGAGAAAGGAAAAAGGCAACATTTTATTTTATTTAAGTCAATTCCTGAAATCAATACGATTCAATTGCATTGCGATGTGGCTAAAATCATTCCATTTTTACCCAATATTTTCTTAAACGAATCGTATTATTGTATTTTGTCAATAAAGTATCCGATCTGTTGAAATTTGAAAGTGAAGGAGCCATGATACGTTTACTCGTAGCGCTACACTGCAAGTCGGATCGTGTTAGGCAATCTTCAACTCATATCGGGGTTCTGCAAATTAGGTCATGTGCAGGGACCATTATTCCTAACAATTTTTGTTAACCTCTGATCCTTGCTCCAGATACGTGCTTCATTTACTTCCGCTAGAAGTAACTAAATAGAAGGTTGCATTTCCTTTCAATCAAGTGGTACCCATAAATCAAATACCACCAACTGCTCATCTCACCCATTCAAGTTTCGCTGACTCGTTCAGGTGGATTAATCAAGGGGTATCCTCCCACAGATCTGGTTAG
Source organism: Limnephilus rhombicus (assembly GCA_929108145.2). Taxonomy (NCBI): domain Eukaryota; kingdom Metazoa; phylum Arthropoda; class Insecta; order Trichoptera; family Limnephilidae; genus Limnephilus; species Limnephilus rhombicus. The sequence goes on along the minus strand of OV815295.1, from coordinate 22,362,212 downwards.
TTCCTTACACTCTGTTCCAATGAACATTCATTCAAGTTGATATGAGAACTTATTCAATTATGGAATAAACGATTCAAATCAGGTACCTATAAAGCAGATTATTAATCTTTAACAGCATTCATTTCAGAAATACTTTTTTTAAATCGAAGACATTGTGTCTTCACTTTTTGCAGCCAGTATGAAAAGCCGAGACTTTTTATCTCCACTTTTTGCATCTAATGTGAAAAAATATTACAGCAAGTGCGTCATATCTCCAATTTTGACAGTAAAAAGCCGTGAAAGCTAAGATATTGTTTCCCCACTTAAGAAAATAATGCAAAGATATTTTATATCCACTGTTTTAGCTAGAATGAAAGCCGTTAAAATCAAGGCATTAAAAAGAATTTACATGTGCATTCGTCAAAATTTTTTTTGGTTCATCAATTTTGCAATATAAACTTACTTTAACAGGATTTTTCTAATTTAGCTGAGCTGATTTATTTGTGAAACTGTTTAACTCTGGATGTGCACAAGAGCGGTGGTTCGATGGTGGAAGGTTCAAATTCGGTTGATACTTTTGTATTACTTTCTAATACATACCCTTAAATATTTTTTTCTTTATTGTAAAATTTTTAAACATTATGTTATATCAGGCGTAGGTACTTTTCAATTTGGGAGGCGGGTATGGGTACCGCCGCTCCGGGAACCATTTATTGGATAACCAATACCCCTGCCATAGGTCACCCCAAATGGATGGCTACGTTTGGTGACTTAGCAGGGGTGACCAGGTTCTGGGGGAGAGCTCTGTCTAGATCTCACCTACTGCGTGAACTTCTACATCCGGACTCTCCCGACCCATCGCCTTACACTGCAGTGGGAGGGATGGATTCATTCGTCCGCCACTCCTAGTCACATTCACCCCCCATATTCCTACCAACCCCTCATATTTTTTTCCTTCACAGAACTTCATATCCTTCCTTTCCATAAAAAGACCCACCGCACAGCATTCCCAACAATGATATGGACCCTGAGAGTATTTTTATCCTGTACGAAGCTTATGTAAAAAAAAACTTATCTTTTGTATAGTTTATGACTACATGTTGTATAAACTAAGTAAATGAATATGAAAAATCCTTTTTGACGGGCGTAAATAAATAAATAAATAAAAAATCGTAAAGTATAAAATGTTCCACCAATTTATGAAAAAAAAAATGTTTTTGGCGAATTCAGACTTATGTATATTCAAAACTTTTTTTTTACATGAATACCGCACAAGAGTCATGGGGAGGGAAGGAGATAGGAAAACTTAATTAAACTCCGAATAATTTCATAACATTATTACTTCTTTCAATTCTAGTATGCAGAGTTAAAAAAATATTGTATTTTTTTATGTGGTAAGTATTGTAATCTTGTATGTCTTTGTAGATAAGTCTTCCCAGAAAGATTCCTTATTATTCGAGAATTCCTTCTTATTTTTCGCTTCAAGGCATTCCAAAGAAAATCAGTCTTGGAAGTTCCACAAGAGTTGGTCATGATGGATATATTTTTTTTAATGAAAAAAAGTTGGAAGTTTTCAACTTATTAAAATGATAAAATAAAACAGGCTAACTTTGTTTCAAAACACTATTTATTAAAAAATTTTAAGATTTTCTTTGATTCAAACTTCAGGGCTGATTTTTAATTAAATACAAAAATATGAGAATAAAATGAGTTAAAGCAAAATCTTACCTATACTTAAATTTAATTTATGCATATTGTCGCACGATAAAGAAACTTGGGTGAAAATAATATTTAGATTGATTCAAAGAGAAGAAGAAATTTCAGGATTGACTCGATTATACAATAAATACTGCGGAACATGAAGTCTTGAATGTATTTTCAAATGCAATTTTACTACCTTCAGAAGGAACCTAAACTTACTTATCCCAGACGATCTCCTCACTTAGAGCTAGAATATGTGTGTAAATGTATTTGTATGTGCGCGTGTATGATTAAAAATATCATACCTCCGAATTTTAAAATGGCGACATACAAACTGATTATAGTTCTGTATAGCCCATGAATTCATCTATCTTTTGTCGATTATCACATTTTCGTAGGAATTATAAAAAAAAATTATAAAATCGTAAACTTATCACAAATATGGGAAAATTTGCCAAAATTGGTAGCAAAGCTATCCGAGGTATTTTAAATAGTGCCATATTGTGGCAAAAAGTACTCCGGTGGTTAAGTGTAGAGTGTGCACACTTATGCATATACATATATATGTAAATATCTGTTTTGTTTACGTACTTGTAATCTAATTTATCATAATATATATTACAACATACTAAGAATGTTGAGATGAATGTTGTGCTCACCTTTAATTGGAATTGTCACTGTCACCACATTCCAATTGTTAAGTAATGTAATAATTACAAGTGATGTGTTCTGTTGGCGAGCCAACAAACAAAAATAAAATAAATTAAAAAAATTGAAATGGGAAGGTTAATGAAAAAATTGACGAATACATATGATTTCTGTGCATAATACGTGTCGAAACTATGTACGACCGTTTTACGGATGGAAAGTTGCGAATAAAATGCAAGTTAAAAATGGGTCACTTTAAATATGGTCTGGAAACGGAGAGCGTATTTGTTTAAAATGTGAACGCTGAATTCCGCGCAATCATTCAAATTGCCCGTAGCCAGTGAGACTCTAGCATCCCCAATTAATTGAGTTTTTAATCTAGACTTCGTTAATTTTTTTTTAAATGAAACTACTACAAAATTAGGTGATAATAACATTAATAACGTCTGATTAAATATATATTTTTTTTTTATTTAGTTTTATTTAGGAAACATACAGACAGCGTACAAATTTATTTGCTTATGATTTAAATAAAAACTCTGGATTTAATGACTCTAGAAAAAATATCAAAATAATTTCCAAACTGAACTATTTAAAATTAAATAATAAATTACGAAAGGAGTCTTGGTCCTCAATACTAAACTGCCAAAACCAGACACGTGCGCAAACTTCTTTGAAGAAAAAATTCTCATATCGCAGACCTATATAAATAATCAACCTAGTTCTAAATTAAGGAAAATCAAACCATGCATTACGCAAGGATTACTCATATCCATCCGGAATAAAGAAAAACTCTTCATACAAACGAAAAAAACCCTACTAATAGTCATATCAAAAACGAATACAAAATATTCCTGAACAAACTCATTACAATTATCAAAGACACAAAAGAAAAATATTACAGGGAGAAAATAATCCTCACAAAAGAAAACCCTAAAAAACATAGAACTTACTTATTTTAAACGAAATTATGAATAAAAATAAGACAATAATAAATGTCATAAACAATAATGGAACTAAATTAAGTGCTATCCGTGAACCAAAAATGTGTGCAAATATTTTCAACAATTTTTTCGCAACCGTCGGTCAAAAACTTGCATATAAAATTGACCAAAATTACAAACCAGATGACATACATGAAGATAAAATAACAAATAACAACCTTTCAATTTTTAAACCGACTACAGAAAAAAATATTGAAAACATAATACAATCGCTAAAAAATGGTGCTGCGTCAGGATACGACGGTATGACTACAGAAATTTTGAAAAAATACTGCAATTTCCTAACCAAACGGATTACGCATATATTTAATGTAAGCACTAAATGTGGAATATTCCCGTCAAACTATATAAAATCCGGAGATTCAAAAGAAGTAAACAATTACCGCCCAATATCCTTATTATCCAATATTGCAAAAATATACGAAAAAGTAATAAAAAAACAAATGGTTGATTATATAGATAACCAAAAATGTATTAACCCTATTCAATACGGTTTCAGAGATAAACTTAGCACACAAGAAGCAATTGCAGAATTAACTAAGCTTATTTACAAAACATTAGATAGAGGTAAAAAATGCTTAAGTATTTTCATTGACCTCCGTAAAGCTTTTGATAGTGTCTCACATTCAAAATAAATTAATAAACTTAATAATATTGGAATAACTGGCAAAGCTAAAACATGGTTAAAAAGTAATCTCCATCAAAGAACTCAACATGTAAAAGTAAACAACGAACTAAGTGAAATAGAAAATATAGATTTTGGAATTCCACAAGGAACTGTATTGGGACCTTTACTTTTCATATTGTATGTAAATGAACTTTTTGAACTCCCAATCATTGGAAACATTTTATCTTACGCAGATGATACAGTGATTACTATTGAAGGAAATTCTTGGAATGAGGTCGAAGTATTAGCTAACAATTCAATTAATATCGTAAAACTATGGTTCGACGAAAACTTATTGACACTAAATGTCGAAAAACCCATTGGTAAATTTACGACTAGACGCCGCATGCCACTACACTTTTAATAGGCATATATTTAAAAAAATAAACTACCCCTAAACTTAATTACCACAAGAACCTCCTGTTTCAGTCGAGAACGGCGGAAAAACGTGCATTTAAATTTATATTCGTAAAAACTTTTATTCACGTAATTTTCCGTTGTGACACCGACGCCATATTGAATCTTGTCCATAGAAACGTATGGACAAGATTCAATATGGGCAATAATGAGCAAAATTAAGTAAGGGACCCTCAGATGGTTTGGGCACGTAGAGCGAATGAACGAAGAAAGTAGTGTTAAAAGAATATATGATGCAAATGTGAATGGTAGAAGAAGTCGGGGACGCCCGAGGAAGACATGGCACGATCAAGTAAATCAGATACTTGAGACGGGCCATGTCAAAAGTCAGAATAATAGAAGAGTATGTATGAGACGATGTATGAATGTGAGTGAGGCAAAGAGTGTGTGCCAAGACCGAGTTGTTTGGCGGTCCGTCCTCTCTGCCTACCCCTGCGGGGAAACGGCGTGATGGTTAGTTAGTTAGTTAGTTAGTCCATAGAAACCACATAGTGACGAATATCAGTAGTGCCAACCATACAAAACAAATTAATAGTAAAATAATTTGCACACATTAAAGAAAGTGCCCCCTTTATACCGCCTGCTCACGTCAAGGCAAGAAAAACATCCCAGTTTTCAAGTAGTTTAGCGGCTACGCTAGGTTTGTGTAACATGGTTTGTGATACAAAAGAAAGTGCCCCTTTATAACGCCTACTCGCGTCAAGTCAAGAAAAACATCCCAGTTTTCAAGTAGTTTAGCGGCTACGCTAGGTTTGTGTAACATGGTTTGTGATTCTGGCGTACAATCTCACAAGACGAAAGCTAATTTTAATTTTACGTAATCGAAATTTAGAATGAAATATTTTCCACTTCCCCCAACGCAAATAGTTGCCTTTTAATGTAATTAAGGTGAATCAAAAGGTTTTTTTTCAAAAAAAGTTCACATTAACCGTTGCCAGCGATCTCCAAAAATTACCGTGATTTTTGCCGTATAGCAATCTTTTTTTAATATTATGAAAATTTGTCCTGACTGAAACCGATGTTTTTTGCGATAGCTAAGTTTAAAAATAGTGTACTTTCCAAAATCTGTGCCTATTAAAAGTGCGGCAGCTTATCCATAAATTATTTTGAAAATTTGTACGGTAACTTTAGTTAGTACCTTCCTAGAATATGTGTGATTTTTGCCATATAGCAATCTTTTTTTTAATATTTATCGATTGGTACCCTGGAAATAGTGGAAGTTGTTCAGAATGCAAAATAAAGTAATACGAAACGTCAGCCGTAACGAGAAATTACTTACAAAATTTTTTGTTTATGAAATGTAAATTTAAATGCATATTTTTCCACCGGTCCTGACTGAAACCGATGTTTTTGCGGTAACTAAGTTTAAAAATAGTGTACTTTCCAAAATCTGTGCCTATTTAAAGTGCGGCGGCTTATCGTAAATTTAATAACCCATTTTATACCTTATAGCCTAACAGGGAATATCTCAAATATAAAGGTAAACATAAAAATTCACGAAAAAAATTTCCTTCTTAGAATAGCACCCTGTAACTCAAACTATTTACACATTAGTAGTAAAGAAGAAATAAAATATCTTGGAATAATTATCGATTATAACATCAAATGGAAAAGTCAAATAAATTCCACAGTAGACAGAATGAGAAAACTGATCTATATATTTTTTAGACTTAGAAATACTGTAACATTAAAATTACTAAAAGATATTTATTACGCACTTGCGCACTCTGTACTACAATGTGGAATCATAGCTTGGGGGGTGCTTATAAATCATCCCTACTTCCACTGAAAACAATAAAAAAAATATTAATAAAAATCATCTTAAATAAGCCCTATTACTACCCAACAATAAATGTTTACCAAGATTTCCCGGTTCCCCCACTTACAAAATTTTATGACAAAATTGCACTCCTACAATTACATAAAGATTTCTTTAATAAAAATACTATACCACAATTAAATATTAGTAAAAGAATCATATCTGTTGGAGGATTAACCGTACTATTTCTACAATCGTGGTACGAGAACACAGAATGCCAGAATGGAGTTGGAAGGAAAACACTTCTTTTTCTTCTTCTTCAGCACAATTTATTTAAGACAATAAATACAATTATTACAAGAGGGTCTATCTACCCTTACTCGGGTGGTGCACGACCACACCACACTGACAAATATCGAAGTCTCTACTTCGATCTCTCTATTGTCAGTTTTCCAATACTGAACCGTAGGTACGACTCGTACCTCCCAGCTTCAGTATAATTACACAAGGAAAGGCATACAGCGTGTACCTTCTAGCTTTACTCTACTAGCAAAACTAACGCAAAGGGCCTATGTTCCCTCTGCGCAACTGAAGATACACCTCGTGTATCTTCCAGTTCCCCCGTCTCAACAACACTCCTTTACTCTAACAGCAAGACTAACTCTCTATCCAAAATATCAACATATTTAAAGTAAAACATACAAAGGATTCAAAATGGTGAGACAGCATTATTTTGAAAGGGCACACCGATAAAGGTACAAACTAACTTAAGGTACTTAAACCTAAGGGATTAACACATATTGGAATTTTATGATTATAGGGTGGCTCCTATTATTAGGTAAAAATGCCGCCAGCAAACCCTTTCCATTTTGGCGGCTGCAATAAATTTTTATGGGTTCTATTTGAACTATACGGATATAGGTACATAACCTACTTAAAAATAAACAGTTTAAGAAATTAACCCTTTGTTCCTTATGGTAAAGGAATGTCCCCATATAATATCAGGCAGAATACTTTTATTTCTAAAGGTTGGGAGCTGACTTGAAAAACCCAAGGGAGAATTTAATTTGCAAAGGAGAAAATACGTGTAACTAAAATAACTAAAATAACACGAATGATACGACTAATTATTTTACTTAAAGCGAAATGGATAAATCGCATTCTGGATCGAACACGTACCATTAGTACGAACTACAACAGCACAACATCACTATACATTCAAGGGTTTAAAATGATTCAATAAATTACCCCTAGATATACGATCGGATGAAAACTACTCTAGTACCACCTCATAACTTTAATTATTGTTTAGAAATGTGTTTTGCTTTATCAATCCTGTGAATCATTTATTAACTAACCAATAATTTTATGACATGTATTGTATTTTCTATAAAATAACTATTAGTTTTTGTAATAATATTTTTAATTTATATACTTAGATGTAAAAGTATTTAGTTGTCCTCTCCTAAACACAAGCAACTGCTTTATTAGGAGAGCGATTGAAAAAAAAAAATACAGTTGTAAATATACATTAATTTTACATTTAACAGTGAATACATCATAAACCAGTGAAGACCCATTTATGTGGATGTTTTTTCTATTTTATCTATTATCAGTAATTTTAGTTAAAAAAATACGTTAGGTTAGCGATTTTTGAACTTTTTTATGTTTGCATTCAAAATTTAAATATTTTAAAAAGTATGTTTTTATTAATAAAATAAATTTGATAGCGTGTTACATGGCCTTTAAAAAACACTTTTTATTTCTTGGATACGTTAGAAATTATTCCATTAATATGGATTTTATTGCAAAGCGAAAATATTCTGAACTCCTGACAGTATGCCAAATTTTGCACAACGAAGAATATTATTCAAAAAGTTGTAAGTATTTTCACAGCTTATCACCCAGACATCTTTCGTTTTGACTGACGGAATCTTATTATACTGACCGTTCTCGCAAATATCGTCGACTAATCTATAATATAAAAAAAATATGTTATGCTAATTATATTATGTATCATTTGTGTTATTAATTGTGTCTTTCGGTCTCTTGTGTCTTTCATGTCTCTTTGTATTATTTGTCACTTGAGTAAACTTTTATGGATTTTTATAATTTTCATTTAATTTGTTTGTATGTATGTATAATTTGTCTGATTAGATTTATGTTATTATTTGTATTAATATCTACGAGTATTTGTGAATTGACTGAGTTTTAATAAATAATAAAAAAATATTACAAAAAAATATTTTTTGCAAGGGCTCCTCACAGGAATCATCGAGGAAAATATTTACCCTTGGGGCCTATGTCATCTTGGGAACGCTGTGTGGAGGATCTTTTTAAGAAAGGAAGGAGAGGAATTTGTTGGAAGGAAAAAGGTAAGAGGGATGGGTTGGAATCTGAGGGTCAGTGGGTCCAGGAGTGACGGACGTGCGAATCTATCCCTTCCACTGCGGCGAAACCCATATTCCGAGAGAGTCCTGCTAGAGAATTCAAAAGGTCTCCCTCAACTAGTCTATCCCTATCCGGCCTGCCATGCTGTTGGTGTGCAGAGGCATCCGACACCAAGATCCGGGCAAACCTCACCTCATCCAAGACATCCTTGCTAATTCACCAATTTGGGAGGCGGGAATGGGTACCGCCGCCCCGGGAACCTTTATTGGATAACCAACACCTCTGCCATAGGTCACCCCAAGTGGTTCGCTACGTTTGGTGATTTAGCAGGGGTGCCCGGGTTCATGGGGTGAGGTTTGTCTAGGTCTTGGAGGCGGAAGACCGGGACATACTGAACCCCAGATTCCTACCCACCCCTTAAACCCTTTTTTTTTTTTTTTTTTTTTTTTATTATTAGTAATAGAAGGTACATAAATTACAAATAAATTTTATACAGTAATTAATTACATAGTAGATATATTTGATGTACCTCCATAATTAAGCAAGGCTTGTGTGTATGGGGGGGTGTTATTGTATTGCTTTTTTTATATCATTCAGTTTATTTATATCACATTTAAATTACCATTTAAACGAAGTTTTCAGTATAATTTTTAAGGTTAGTTTTAAAATTTTTTATATTGGTATTCATGTTTCTAATTTTTTCTGGTAATGAATTAAAAAATTTTGCTCCGAGATATTTATGACTCAATTGTCCAATTTTTTTTTTACATTCATATTTTCCTTCCCAGAACTCTCTTCTCCTTCCCTTTTCATTAAAAAAAACCCTCCACACAGCTTCATCAAAGATGACATAGGCCCTGAGGGAAATTATTTTCCTCAAGGCCTCCTGTGTGGACTCATCATGTAAAAAAAAAAAAAAACATATCTGTATTTTTTAGTATTTTTGTGACTTGTGTGCATTTTTAATCTATATTTTACTTTTATTTTTCTTTATCTATTTAAAAATCATCTGTCATGAATTAATTGTACTACAAAACATGTAAAAGCCCTCTGGGCGTTGAATCCTACTAATATTATAAAGGTGAAAGTTTGTATGGATGTATGTTTGTTACTCTTTCACACAAAAACTACCGAATAGATTTTAAAAATTCTTTCACTAATAGAAAGCTATATTATTTGCGAGATCTATAGGCTATATATATTGGTAAGCTCTGGCGTTATGAATAATCTCTAGCGTTATGAAATTATTTATCATACGTTTTCTGTCACAAACAAAATCGATTAATTGAAAACGTCAGAAACCAATTGTCGCCTTGGAAACGATGTTTTTTTTTTTTTTAATTAGGCAATTCACCCTAAAAATAGTACTTTATTGGCGTCGTACTTAATAACAATCTCTATAAATATGGAATGTATGTATGCGCATAAACCCGAACGACTGAACCAAATAGGATAAAAAATTTTTGTTCGTTATTTTGTATAAAACTACCGTCGAGTTCTGGCATTATGAAATTTGTATAAAAAATTATAATAGGTGGCAGGTGAGCAGTTTGAAAACTGAATGTATCGGGAATGAATGTGTGAAATGCGAGAAGCGAGTGGGGGGGTGGGGAGGGGGTGTTGGAAGGGTGTTGCTGGAGGGGGGAAGGAGGGGGAGGAGGGTGTGGGGAGGGGTAGGGGGTGGCGGGAGGGAGGTTGACGGGGGGAGTGGTGTGGGGAAAGGGAATGTGGAGCGGTAGGGATGAGGGGAGCGGTGGGTGGAGGGAGAGGGGAAGGGAGTAGATGGTGGGAGTGGAGTGGAGAGAGGGAAGGTGGAGGAGGTGGAGTGGGGTGGAAGAGGGAGGAGGGAAGGAAGGGAAGGGGGAGGGGTGGAGGAAGGTGGGAAGATGTGGAGTTGGGAGGGTGTGGGATGGGGGAGGGGTGGGTGGAAAGTAGGGGGAAGGAGAGGGGGGTTGATGGATGAGTGGAGTGGGGAGAGGGAAGGTGGAGGAGGAGAAGTGGGGGAAGGGGTGGGTGAAGGGGGAGGGGGGTTGATGGAGGAATGGAGTGGGGAGATGGAAGGTGGAGGAGGCTGAGTGGGAATCCTCTAATACCATGCGAGCGAAGCCGCGGGAAAAAGCTAGTATTTAAATAAACAAATAAAATAAATATCTTTATAACTATATTAAGTGCGCAAAACACGAGGTTTGCAAGATTTTTAATAAAAAAGCACAATAAATATGAAAAAACTGGGGATATTTCAGAAAATATTTCGAACGGTGCCGATCACGTGCCGCTACGCATTTCAGAGCTAAAATTAGCAAGGTTCAGTGCGCGGCCTCTTTTACCTCTGAACCGAAATTTAGAGGAAGCCACAACCTAAGAATGTATATATTCTTAGTGTGCGTTATATCGCCACGAATACAGGTAATAGACATAAAAGTCCCTTGGCAAACTGAGTTTAGAGTTCACGGTCAAAATTGTCTTTTTATTTATTTTTGAACAATATTATAACAATTTTTTTTTCTTTAAAACTGTATTTTTAAAAAGTTGTTTCTATTATGTGGTCACGCACTTCTGGTGAAAAAAATCATCTTTAGTACTTCACTACTCAATTCATCTCAAAGGAAACTGTAGGAAAAGCTTTAATATATCCAAATCATATTTTTTGTGTTTATAATGTAAACCGATTCTTAGAAAATATCTAAATTGCGATTTAGCATTAAGCTTCATCTTAAACGAAAATTCGGCCCATTTACGACATTTGTGTGGGCTTCCGTGCGCCTGCGCCTTACAATATTTTTTTGCTTTATCCGCTGGAGGGACAACACAATTTAAAACTTTTTTCTCCGATTGCTCGAGAATTTTTGGTTATCATTTTGAATATTTTCCGCCCACATAAAAAAAAACATACCTCCGAATTTTAATATGGAGATATACAAACTGATTATCGTTCTAAATAGCCAATGATTCACATATCTTTTGTTAATTATCACAAAATCGTCAAATTCTACTTGATTACTTTCAAATAAGGAAAAAATTGTCAAAATTGGCAGGAAAGCATTCCGAGGTATTTTAAATAGTGCCATATATTGTGGCAAAAAGCGCTCCAGTGGTTATTATTATCAAGTAAATGTTTGCAGGTTTTATTTACTTGCTTTTTTTGTTATCAACAATTATTTGATGTATGACAGCATTTACAAATCCTCCACAACTGTGTTTTCATAACATTTTACAATGCAACTCTTCATATTATGTCGTTAAACTTACCACGCTCTTCTAAGCTCTATTAAAATGAACTGAACGTGTGGTTTAAATTTAACGACAAAAGTAGGAATTGTAAATTTATTGAAATTTTCTGAATTCACCGATATTATTATTACACGCGGTTTCTCAATAATTGCATTTTTGACACCGAATTACCTGTAAAAATTAACGGTAACTTCGCCATTTGCCTACGTTCATGGGCGGATATAATAGTCAACATTTAGCGAGGACTTAGCCCGCAAGAGTTATATTGCACACCCGTAGAAAAGGTCAAAAATTTCATCTCCGCGAGATGTCGCTGTTGTCCCCTTTCAACGGGACCGCTTATTTTCATAAATCATCATTTGTTTTTGCTCTTCTGTAAAATTTCCTTTTTTGTCTTACGACCCTTCTCTGCGGAATGTGCGATATGTGTGACCCACTTAAGCTCAGTAATTTTTTTTGGTACACCGAACTACGTGGGTTGGGCACCTCTGATCTAGATCTTTTAAAGTGAGGACTTTATGTTATATTATTGATGAAGAAGAAAAGCTGCTGACAAAAACTGAAATTCTCTCCTTTTTTAAATCTCATTAATGTTGCATTCCCAATGATTAAGACCACGAACCGGCACTGGGTCTACCCTTCTTCACAAAATGAATCCATCCATTTCTTTGAGCCTCTCTAAGGCCGTCCCAACGGTCTTTTGCATTCCGCCTTTGATGCGAAATTCATTTTGGGTTCTTTCAACGAGCCGCCCACGGACAATTTATTATATTCATAGAAGCCGTATTTACATTTTATAACAATGGGAGATATTCAAATCATATACATAATCCACTTAAAGCTGGTAAGCAAAATAAAAACATGATTATTATAAATAACATTGCTGCAAAGCTTTCATTGATATCATGCAGCGACGTAATCCGATACTTTCTGTCTTTTCAAAGATTATTTATTATCAGGGACATGAGAAGTCATAAAAACTATATCTATGAAAATCAGAAACTTCAAAGAACCATCTTAATCTTCTCCCAACCGACCATGTTATAAAGCGGTTCCATGCCAACTCAGAATGAAACCAACTCTGAACCATCTCAGAGAGATCATTAAAAGCTATGAAAAAAACGAGGGTACTTTAAACCACACGACTGAAGTAAAACTTCACTAACTTATATCTCCCTCTCAATTTCCGTTCGTCCCGTCCGATCACACTTTTCATAACCCTCTCATCACGCATTAACCAGCTTACTTCCCAAGTCAAACGTGCCTAAAGGCCCGACCGTTCGCCTCGCCCAATCACACTTTTCGTAACGCTCTCATCACGCATTCACCAGCTTACTCCCCAAGTCAAGCGTGCGTACAGAAGTTTTACTTAAAAAATAATTGTAAAATAGCCGGTAACCCTAACCTAACTTAACCTATTTAACCATTTTTTAATATTTTTTTATCATCACTCTTAATGACCTTTCAGGCAGGCAGGTAGCGGCAGGATTCCTACAAAATTGTTATTCATATCTCTACCTAATGTAATAATGTATTTTAGTAATTTAATTTATAATTTAAAGACAGATTATAAATCCTTACAACTTGTCATATCATTAATTTATTTGAATAACTTTTTTTTCTTCTAAACATTTCAAATTTTTAAAGGTACCAATGATTACCCGAAATACCTAAGATAAGGATTTGACAGCGATTGAAATATATACCAAACATTCTGTCTAAACGTTTACACAAAAATGGTGGTGGTTTCCGTGGCTAGGACGATACCCAAAAATATATTCAGAATCTTAACGACGTAAGTAAAGAAGCCGTGTATACAAATTGCGACTCGTGACCCGTGTATTGGACGGACCTACTGTCCTGGAGATTTGAGCTTTCCGCCGGGTTCATTTTAATTAATTCTGAAGAACGTGTTACTAATATTTAAGATGCTTCTAAATGAATACCTTCCGAAGTTATTAATTTATCGTCTTAAAAAATAAAATCTGGTGCTCACCAGTACCTTTAGTAGTACAACGTATTACAATTTTTAAACGCCGTTGAACGTTAAGAAAACTATGGCAACGTACTGTTTTTATTAATCTAAAATATAATTAACTAACATCCCTTGGGAGGCATGAAAATAAAAATGATAATTCAATTACGGATTTGCTGAAATAAATTAAAACAAACAAAACCTCCGATAAACTTGGTTACGTCTCGCCTATTTCGTTCAGTTTAAATGTACCGTTTGGACAAAACGTTTTGTTGGTATGCCAAGTTTAGTATAGGGTATTTTATTTAGCCATTGGTACTGTAGTGTTCTGTTATTTGATAGACACTAGCAGATTCTCCAACACACTTTGGATAGAGATAACTTTAGGAATAAATAGAATCTGGTTCGTTATCTGCGTTTATTTATACTTCGCGTATATAATGGAATTCGGTTATCAACCTAACTAGGAGCTGGCTAAATTGGTTCTGGCGAGTGATAATTCAAACACACCTTCTCCGCTTCCCCGATCCCCTGCCGGAGAGCTTAGGCACTACGCTGCCTGCCCATCTAGCGGATTATACCGATAGCTGATGTCACCGCCATTTGTCGCTACAAGTCGGAAGCTTTTACGATACATCACCAATCTACAAAGTGGGCTATTTTTGCAACGTTTTTTTACAGATATTCTTATTGTTATTGTTTCATTGGAAATAAGGTTTATTTCTTATAAATATGGATTTCTCAACTTGAAATATATCTTACTCACCTACCATTAAATATTTGAAATGTCTCAACTATCCAACAAATACTATTTTTTTAGGTTTTTCTTATATTTTTTTTTATCATTAAAAATATCACCGGAGACGCAAATTTCATTTACAGTTTTTAATCCAAAGAATGTCAGTAATTACTGGTTAAAGTAAGTTCCTTTTAATACCATGTATCTTGTTTTTCATTGCAGTATTGTATTATTAACTGGATCTCATTGCTTATTTTTTATTTTATCATGTTCTTAAGTTCTATTTTACACTCTTTGCAATTTTACACGCTTATTGTTGCTGTCGTTTATTTACGCAATTCTTGTTTAGGCCTCTTTTCAACTCGAAATAAGCTTTACGCATTATGTACCTACCACTATACATTAATATACTGTGTACCTCATCTTCATTTAAAGTTACTTAAATGTATTATACATTTTTTTTATAAATAAGTATTAACAATTTACAGTTAATACCCCGACAGTTCTTTCCCCGAGAATCGTTACCCCGGACACTTAAGGCTCTGCAACCGGGCACAAAAAGAAGAAGATGGAGAGATACGAAATTACGAATGTTAGTGGAGAGCGCTAACATTTACAGCGACAAAATCGATGCGAAAATTGCGAAAATGTTTAATAAAACACGACTAGTTTAAAATAGAGCAAAAATCTTGCGGGCATTATCTTAAACAGCATTTAAAGAAACACTGTGAATTTTTTCATACATATAACTTGTAAAATTACTGAAACAAAACGTGTTTATAATAATTTTTGGAGCATACTTTGCGATTTTTTTCTATCGAGGAAATTTTATATAATTTGCGTTTCGGCGCGGGCAAAGTCTACATATTATCTTCAAGAAAAACATATATTTTTTTAAGAGCTTTAAAACTTACCGTGTTTAAGGGAAATATGTAATAAATCGGTAGAAATCCGGGTTGGGGGCCCTTCATCCCACGGGTAGTTCATTCCCGGACAGTTCGCCCCCCTGACAGTTAATTCCTCGCGTACTTAATCCGTCGGTCACTTAACCCCCTCAATGAATATTTATGTTGAGCTTCCTGCCGTAGGTACTCGGCAGAATATCATTGTTATAAAAATATTTGTATAGCGGATTTCCACTCCGGACATCTGCGGACAATATAAGAATATCGACTTTATGATCTTCTCTGCATACATTACTAGTTAGGAAGTACAACATAAACAATCCTTGGGGGGTGAACTATCCTGGGGTGTCCTGGTGTCCGGGGATTAACTGTGGAGGGATCAACTGTTGGGGATTGACTGTCAGGGGATCAATTGTTGGTGCTTCAAAAATCTGACCACCTATAGTTCCACTGACATGCTTGGCCAACAGTTGACTTAAGCTTACGATCAATTTGGACCTAAATACCTTGCGTTTTTGATTAAATGAATTTGACATATAAATTAGTCACGTAGTTGTATAAATACTTGACAATGAAAAATGTCGTGAGTCAATCATCGTGCTATATATATATTTGATTGCGTATCCGACATCAGATCAGCAAATATGACATTTACGTCATTTGATATGATTGTTTCGCGATGTATTTATATAAAACTCGTTATGATTGGAAGCGTGAATCATATAATATTATATTTCAAAAGACAAATTTTGACCTTACGAAAACAATTATTTATATAATGTTGACGAAATGAAAAAAAATTAAAAGCGTTTTCAATGAGAGATCAATTTTAGCGTAATCAAATTAATTAACCCGTTAAATAACAGGAGACCAAATTTGTCCCAGCTCACATTGGTCTCATATAAATTGCTGTCACTCCCTTACTATCATTGTAAAAACTTATGTTCTAAATGGTATTAGAAAGAAAAAATACAACGTTTTATATTTCTATTTTTTACTTGTAAGGTTTTTCCCTAATCAACAATGAAGTGAGCTACAAACCCAAGGTAATTAGCGTACTGGAATTACCAAAATATTTACAAATTCGACAGTCTTAAACGACTTAGCAATAAATATAATTAATGTAATTGATTAAAAACCTTGTAGACCACCCCTCTCCCCCACCCCAATACGTTGTGTATATAAACCGTAGACTAGGAATTATTTGTACCAGTCTGAAGATGGCTCTAATGAACTGATACCGGTTACGGACAAATAAAATTAAGTGGAATAAAGTTTTTTAATTCATTTTATTATAATTTATTATAATATACCACGTTTTATATTAAAATATAAAAAATAACCACCAAAAAAGTAAAATGCACACCTTTATGAAACAAAGGCTTTAAAAAAAGTATTTTTTCAATTAATTATTTTCATGCGAAACGATAAAAAAGTGACGAGACATCTTATTTTTTTCGTCATTAGTAATTTTAATTAGAAAAAACGAAAAGTGAACCATTCTTAAAACCTGTTTTTATGTTTGCCTGCAAAATTTTTATATTGAAAAAAAAATTATACGTTTATTTAATAAAATTATAAAATTTGAAAGCTTACTATATTATCACCTTTCAAAAACAGTTTTCAATTTTCGGATATGTTCAGAAATTTTACATATATTTGCATTTAATTATAAAGCGGAAATATTTTAAACATCTGAAAAATATGCCAAATAGTCTTTTTGTTGGTTTGACAAGTTTGGCAACAGTCAATTGGTCTGGTTGTTCCAAAAAATTTTAAAATCATCAAATATTTCAATTAAAAATCTTGTCTAAACGTTAGTTTATAAATTAAAAATAATAATCAAATATTTCAAGTTAATTTTCAAATTCTATGAATGTTCTATTTAAGTTCTGTGATTATTCCAGTTTCAACTGGCCTACAATGCTATATTAACAGAACTTGAATAGAACTTACACAGAACGTGAAAATTAACTTCAAATATATGATGAATTGTTAAAATCTTTTTGAAACAACCCTTCCTTAGGGGCCTTTAACAAGCCAACGGCCGAGAAACTAAATTTCGTTGAAAGATGTTCTTACGATCTTACAGGGCGGTTCCAATGAGAAAGATTAATTATTCTCCGTAACAGCTTTTTTAAATAATAACTCAATATCGATTTTATTTCATTCAAAATTTGCTTTAATTTGTACCTACATCCAAAAATGCTGAAAGGAGTGATGATAAAACTATTAAAATTATGTACTTTTGTAATTATTTTTTGATCATAAGTATTTATAATTTTTCAACAATGTCGAAGCAAAATAAGAATGTAAAAAATCTTAAATATATTAGTTTGTAAGACCGTAAATAAATACACAAACTGATGTATTTTCGTCACAAAACACGTGCGCGTATCTTTTTTTGATGATTTTATTTAAACTAAAACTAAAATTCTGAAACACAGCTTTCCCAGATAATTTATTGATTTATTTTACTGCATGATTATATGATTTGAAATGTATAATACAAAATTGTGTTTGAAAATTTAACAAATCTGCCAACGACCTACGGTATATTCTTATCATACTAAAAACACACATATTTTCTCAAAATTTAAAACATTCCTTTACTAGATAAAAGAACAATCATTCGAAATCAATTTATAATTTTTTGTTGAAAAGAGTCAATTCATCTAAAATTTTATTTTAAAATAACATATTTTCGGTTTTCTCTGGTAATTCCCTCTGTTAAGAAGGTACTAGCACCAATAGCCGACGTAAATCATTCGCCACGCGCCAGCTGATTCCATTTTTGTAATAACTTGTTTTTTACAAAATGATGTCTTCGCAAATTGTACCGTATTACCAGATATTAGCTGCTTTTAGTATTCCCACGGAACGGCACGGTGACGGGAATGGCTCGTGACATTTCTTAACCCGGCAAGCGTAAGCTTCAAATTTCATCGAGCGTAAGGTGGGTATTTTACACCCGAAATTCTTACTTGTATTTTCGAATTATTACTATTTTTAATTCGATAGTATACTTAATATACCTGTTTTTCTAAGTACTTGTTATTAGAAACTAGCTATAAAAGTGTTTTTTTTATTTATCTAAAAAATGCCGCGTATTATAATATTACTGGTCTTTCATTAAAAGTATTTGCTTGTGGATGGAAGAAGAGTTTACATTTCATAAATATATGCAAATACAGTCACGTGTTTCACATATATAGGTACAGTTAATTCATTGCATATATGTTCAATTACTACAGTCACGTATTTCACATATATAGGTGCAGTTAAAACCAACATATCGCAATCAAGACCCTTTATGCATGTGCTCAGTAAGAAGAAAAACGAATATAATTTTTAGAGACATTCATGTGGAAATAGGGGCAGCGGTTTTCTCGTTGATGATTTTTCTAAAATACTTTTTGATAGAGTTTAACAATTGCACTTTGTCATTAATGCTTCTGATTTCTACTAGTAGGTTATTGAAGAAGTATTTTCTTTGGTGTGTATAATGGTGTTGGGCAAAGGAAGTGTTTAGTTTGGGGCACACGAATACATGTTTAAGTCTGGTATAATTTTCAGTTATGAATGAGTATTTATCTTTTTCTTTTATAATTTGTCCGATTGAATTTTTCACAAATATAATGTCGGAATTTTGAATTATTCAAATATGCGATCAGTGGGGAAGTCTGGAGATTTTTTAGTATAATTTTTATTATAAGTTTTTGAACAATTTCTATGTTATAATAAGTATTTCTATGTTAATAAGTAGTTTAATCATTTTTATTAGAATCAACATTTTTGTTACAGAATTCAACTTATGGCACTTAATTGTTCAAATTTATATAAAACTAAATATAATCACAAAAACTAAACATCGTCAAAGGTTTTAATCATAAGAAACACAAAGTATTAAAATTATAATTCTTCTACAACTAATCTTAGTAGGTACTTGTGAAAAATAGTTACATCTAGCGCCAGGTGGGTAAAACTCACCCGCCCGTGACTTTGACGTCGTCTAACGTATTCCTGACCGGTGGAAGACTAAATTCTCGTTTCTTATCGCTTCCTTACCTCCCCCTGCGCAGCTAATCAGGCGCGCAGAGCATAATAATAATACGCTATTAAAATACTGATCGACTTATATTAATCTGGGTGTACCACACCCAACCTTACGCTCACCGGGTTAAGAGACAAGAAAATGACTAGGTACTTTTGCTGAGAAATGAGATGGCGCGAGACCATTACCGTCGCCGTGGCGTTTCCGCGGGAATTATAAAAGTAGCTAAAGTGTTTCAATCTACCATCAATAGGTTTCCCCAGAATGACTTACCAAATTCAGTTAAATTATTTTGAATGGTATTTTTGAGGATACGTTAGTCAAAAGAAGGACTTTTAACTGCACAAAAGAATAGAGAAACCTTTTTGAAGTGAAATTTCTTTAGCGCCGTTAGTGACTTGAAATTTTGGTGAAACGGAAATGCGTCGCACCTCGGTGCGTGCCTTCCATAGCGTAGTTTGCAAGGTGCCTGACAAGTCTCAGCGGCCAGAGAGACAGATATAAAGCGAAGGGGATTCGAATCCTTCGAAATCTAAAAAAAAAACATTTTTATTTTGTGGAATGAATATCGAATCTTCAAACCACTTTGAAAAAAA
Organism: Limnephilus rhombicus; assembly: GCA_929108145.2. Taxonomy (NCBI): domain Eukaryota; kingdom Metazoa; phylum Arthropoda; class Insecta; order Trichoptera; family Limnephilidae; genus Limnephilus; species Limnephilus rhombicus. The sequence goes on along the minus strand of OV815295.1, from coordinate 22,342,146 downwards.
ACAAACAAAAGAAAATAAAGCGACACCTAAAGACTTTCTAGTTTAACTTCTACCGCGTGTGAATTACAATGATTTTTTTTTATGTGGAATTCTTTTCTTTACATTAATCCCAGCACAGGAGGCCCCGAGGGAAATTATTTTCCTGTGTCATCTTTGGGGATGCTGTGTGGTAGGTATTTTTAAGGAAAGCAGGGAGAGGAAGGGAAATAGTATGAGGGATGAGTAGGAACCTAAGAATAAAAATCCGAAAACTTCAATATCTTGGACATGTGATGAGACATCCAGAGAAGTATGAGATCTTGCATCTCATAATGCAGGCGAGGATTGCCAGAAGACGGGGCCCTGGAAGAAGGAGAACCTCATGGCTGAAAAACCTGACACAGTGGTTTGGCCAGCCAACTGTAGAGCTGTTCCGGGCCGCAATTAACAAAGTCCGCATAGCTAACATGATTGTCAATGTCCGTTGAACAGACAGGGCACAAGAAGAAGAAGTAGGTTGGTACTAGTATTTGCCCAAATTTGAAATAATGAAAAGAAATAAAAGTTTTTGAATAACTAAATAATTAGAGTCCGACCGAAACAAGACTTTCTACCGAAACCGAAACCGAATCTTCGGTAGGTTTCTCAGTTTCGGCCAAAACCGAAAGCGAAACTTTTTGAGACTTTTTAAAAATCTATTGTTTACTGAAGTTTGGCCTATTTTTACACTTATACAAACAGTTAACATGCATTAAATGAAATAAAAAAGCAACAATTGAAATATGTGAAAAAACCATATTTTTTTTAATATTTATAAAAATTATCAAACATGTTAATTACTGCTTGGAACAAAAATTTGTCAAAAATCAACACTTATGTATGTACATTATAAAGGAAGGACCTCATTAATTGAGTATTTTAATTTAAATTGCGTTTACAATCACAACATTCTTAAGACTAAATTTACCATTTATTGAGATCTTTTGCAGAGTTTCGGTGCGGCCGAAGTTTCAGCAGAAAATCTGCCGAAACCGAAATTAGATTTTTTTGCCGAAACCGAAACCGAACGTTCGGTCGGTCACTATAAATAATATTGCAGGTTGTAATGAGTAATTATTTTAATATGAACGTAAAACAGTAGATATCCAGCAGCTTTGTTCAAATAAATCAATAATTCCACTTTTAAATTTCTTTACGAAAAACATTTCTTTGGAAATAAGATAAGTTATTCTTTCCCCGCGAACTTCAGAAAGCATGCATTGTACGTACATATTTACATTATCAAGTGAGTTCGTGGTACCTGCACACAATGGTAGCTAGTTAAGTAAGATTTTATCTCTTTTGAAGTATTATGTTTACTAAACCACGTAGATAAGAATCAAAGCTTGGGGATTAATACAACAACGTGAAAATACATTTATTTTAGGAAAAAGATTTTCATCGTTAACATGTGTGACTGCGAATTAAAGTATAACGAACACAATCGAAAACAATAAGCAGAGAGAAAAAATTCAAAAAAATATTTTCATTGAAGTTTACTAATTTCTGGGAAACGGGACTTTCCACCGAAACCGAAACCGAATCTTCAGTGTCTGTCTCAGTTTCAGCCGAAACCGAAACTTTTTTAGACATGTTAAAAACCATTTGTTTACTAAAATTGAAATTAAAACAATTTTTTAACTTATTTCCACATATTTGCCATTTATTTAACATGTGTTAACTGTCTTGAATAACTAGCTATTATGGTTCTTATGGGACCATTATGGGACTTATGTTACTTTATTGGATAACCAACACCTCTGCCATAGGTCACCCCAAGTGGTTCGCTACGTTTGGTGTTTTAGCAGGGGTGCCCGGGTTCATGGGGTGAGGTTTGTCTTGGAGGCGGATGACCGGGACATACTGAACCCCAAATTCCTACCCACCCCTTAAACCCTTTTCCTTCCCAGAACTCTCCTCTCCTTCCCTTTTCCTTAAAAAAAAACCTCCACACAGCATCCTCAAAGATGACATAGGCCCTGAGGGAAATTATTTCCTCAGGGCCTCCTGTGTGGAGATCATGTAAAAAAAAAAAAATGTAAGATTAATGTTTTATTTACACAGTCGTATTTTGAAATACGTACCAATTCGTACTACCTGAGGTAACAATGTGACATCCAGTAAAAAATGATGAAGTGATGTGAAAAAATGTTTCAACCATATGAAATAATAATCTTTGTGTTTTAAAGTCGGCATTACATCACAGTTGTAGCATTCTGTTGACATTTTACTTTGTTCTGAAATGGGCGAGCTTTTTGTTAGATTTTCCTAGATTCGTGTAAAACTTTTGTTCAAAACCTGCTGCAACAATTGTGCACGGTCATGTTTCACGCTCGTGACATGAGAACTTGAGGCGAGAGGTGAAATATGACAATGCACAACGTACGGCGTGTTTTTTTATAGGAGAGTTTTAGTTCATATTTTATAAGAGCGCTGAGAGGCAGATTTGAATAAATTTGGTTCAGACTTCTTTCTTTTTAAAAAAGAAAAATAAACATTCCCTGGTTTCAACTAACCTGACAGTATTTGAAAAAATTCTACTACCATCATTAAAGGTTTATAAGCCGTTGCTAGTACAATAATGGACGACTTATTATTAAACATCCCCGAGATGATCAGTGTCAATTATTGTCAATATTATCGTATAAACCAGTGTTTCCTAACCTTTTTCAGTCACGGACTCCTAGGGAAACAACTAACTATAAATTTCGTAGGTACCTACCATTTATTTTAATATTAAAAATATAAAAAAAATACTTTTTTACAAAGAAAACGTTAATAATTTAAGTACAACCAACATTCACAGTTAACGGTAATTAATGTGAAGGTTTTGTGTTTCTTTTTTGCACGAAAATCAGTGATATTTGGGTATCAAGTTCCGAACTAGACGCTCATTTGTAGATACTCACCTCAGCATCTAGTCCAGTTTATGATTTAGACTCACTATCACAGGAGGTAATATATAAAAATAATAGTAATTACGCGGTATAACTTTAGTCATTTATTTATTTTAAACTTGCGACAATATTATGACAGAAACAGATCACCATCGAGAATGAAAACGGGCTTCTGAAAAAGTGCCAATCACTCCGTTTCCAATCTTCGGTGTTGCACGCCCAGAAAATAATCTTTTCTTTTTTGGTTTTTAGAATAAATAGCATTTTGCTTTTCACAGAGGTATGTGGTTGAGAAAGGCGGTAAATGTTTCAGTGCTTCTTCTGATATTTCCTTAAAATCTTTCTTTACATTCACCCAAAAAACTTGATAAAGAGGATTATTTGAAATTACGTTTCAAAACTGAATCACAATGTAATATTTTGGGTACCAACGCACTTATTTCACTCACTTCAGTCAGTCTCGCACACCGCCCACTGCCACATCTTCGCCATGCTAAGTAAGGGTAGCGATTACGAGACTTTTGGTGGAATTTATCTAATATTGATGGCCCAGAAATAAGAAAGCGGACCACCATATATATTCGCGGACTCCCAGGGGTCCGCGGACCACAGGCTTAGAAACACTGGTATAAACAATAGTTGCACAGTAATGAAAAGGCCTGAAAATATTAGCAATAGACACAAATGATTTCCTACACTTCGTCTTTCCACATTGAGGGCTTTATTATTTATTTTATAGTTAAGTAAGTGTATTTTGCATTATTTGAAGCTCTGACGATCATATTATTGACAATAATATTAAACCACAAATTTTTTTATTAACTTCCACCAATCACAATTTTTTTCTCTCTTTAGTTATATTTCAACACCACGTATTACCATTCATTTAGTAACATTTTTTTATGTACTGACTTGCAAATATCGGTCACCTAGGTATATTATTTGCAAATCTCGTCTAACACAGCGGCCCCGCCTTTTTTTATTTCTATGTACTATTTCTGTTTCTATGTATTTCCATCGCATAGCTTCTTTGATAGTTCGTGTAATTTGGTCGTCGCTCGGTGACAGTCGGAACGCTTTTTTATGTCAATTTTTTTTTATGTCAAAGTTTTGTGTATATTAGGTATCTTTGTCAGTGTCATTAGTCCCTACTTAAATTCGTATACTATATACTGTGCTTTTAGTATGTTTGTAGCCATAGAGATTCGCTACACACGGGTCTTCATTACTACTGCCGTAGTAGCAATGGCGACCATTTCTGATCTTTCTCAGTAAATACCTAGTTATAAACTTGTAATCCGGTATGATTGCGACTTTGCTTAGAAATTAATTTTTTCCTTTTTCTGCTGAAACTTCTAAAGTATAACACTAGGACTCTTTCATAACATCGATTGGTACAAATAATAGATTTTTTAGACATTGTAATCCCTTCAATTATCAAGCGACTCTATTTTGCGGACGATTTTCTTATATATTTATCGCACATAAATTTATCCCATGCTGCGAAGGAATATTTGGCTTTGCTTAACATTAAATTGTGGTTGTTGTCAAATAGAATGAATTTAGCTACTTCTAAAACTAAGGTAGTGGTTTTCATTCGCAAAATAAAATTGCCCCCCTTTTCTGTCTCCTTTGATAATGTCTCTCTCCAAATCGTTAAGCAAATAAAATTTCTTGGTCCACTTTTGGACCATAAGCTTTCCTGGCTCCCGCGAATTCAGAATATTTCTGCAAAGTGTGAAAAAGGACTTAATATGATGCCAGCTGTTTTCAGAGTATGGTGAGGATCTCAACCTACTACTCTTAAATTAATGTATAATTCCCTAGTTCGAAGCCACTTGGATTATAGTATATTTCTTTTCGACCCAATTCCTAAATATTTGGATAAAAAACTTGAAAGAATTCAATCCAAAGCGCTTAGATTGATTATTGGAGCGATGAAATCTTCTCCAATTAATTCCCTCCAGGTAGAATGTGTAGATCCATCTTTATTTTTGAGAAGACAATTCCTTGCTGATAAATATATTTTCAAATCTTTATCTTTATCTGGTCATCCTTTACGACAAAGTCTCGATCAATTGTATAATAATAATTTAAATGACAACAAAAGAAATTTCTATATTTACGGCAGAATGTTTCGCTATTGAAGAAGCTTTAATTCAAATCCAGCTTCTCAATATTCGTCGAGCCTTACTGTGCACTGACTCTCTTAGTGTAGTATTAAAAATATCCTCAAATATCGTTCAATGTCCAGAAAACTACCTTATTTGTAATATTAAAAACATCCTCAATTCTCTGAACAAATCAAAGTTTGTTTGGGTCCCTGGTCATCTAGGAATTGAGGGTAACGAGAAAGCCGATTCTCTCGCTAAACTTGGAACAATCTCTGGTTCTATTCCTTTAGATTTTAAAATTCCAATCTCTGACGTCTTCTCTATTTTTAAATCCAATATGTCTCGTTCTTGGGAAGAAAATCGGTCAAATACGAAAACCCGAACTCGACCTTTCTATGCTGGAATTCAAAATCACATTCCAAGTAAACCTTGGTTCCACGGCAAAAAAAAAATCCAAAAGATTTATTTCCTGCATTTCGAGAATGAGAATTGGTCACTGCTCTATTGCAGCGCATTTGTATAAAATTCGAGTCCTCGATAGTCCACTCTGCCAAGAGGAAACTTTTGACCATGTCTTTTTTAATTTTAAAAAACATTCTGCTTTCAAAAACATATATCATTTGTTCATTAAAATCACCCACCATTCTCCCCTCAGTATTCCGTATTTGCTGTATCTCAACAATTCTCGCGTATTTTCAGTTTTATTTAAGTTGACTTAAATGATTTCAATATTTGATTTGTCCTATTCTGTTATAGATTATCCTCAAAATTATAACTATCTTCCTTAACTTTTTCGGCACTCTTTTTAGGGTGAATTGCTTAATTTAAAAAAATATATGTTGAACTATTGCACTCTTTTAAATGACATGAATCTGCTCAAATAGACAGACAGAAGGATATTCACTGACTTGATATTTCTGTATAAAATTTTAAATGATTTAGTTGGTAGTCCGGTATTGCTTGCATTGATAAGCTTCCGCATTCCATTGCGTAATACTAGAAATCAAGATTTATTTCAGTGCAGAAATTATGTGACGAACTACCATTTGTGTTCCTCTTTGCCCAGAATACTAATGGAGGGAAATAATTATACCAAGCCAGTGGACATCTTCAATTTATCTTTAAACAGATATAAAATATTGTTACTGAGACAGTTCAGTTATGTAAGTACTGTATAATTCTATGTAAAAGCCCCTAAAATGGGTGTTAATAAATAAATAAATGACTTAGAAACTTTCAGGGAACATTAGACGTTATAATTATATTGCATCATTGTAATATTTTAAAATCAGATGAGGCAAAAATGACAACATGTGAATCAGAAGCCTACGTGAGAAAAAAATATATATAATGGGCCTTTACATTTGGGTTTTACTGTGATATTGGATGGTGGAATAACAGTCAAAATACTGTAATTAACACGTTAATTATCTCGGATGACAGAAAATAATAGAAAAAAAGACAACCAGTCATACTCTTTATATGTCATGCACATTTCCTTCTCTTTCATACAAGACTTCAGTCGCGCGTTCATTACATCCCTCCACACTTATTTCAAACGCACATATAAGACTAACACTTTACAAAATATAATGTGCCTAATGTCAGGCCAAATGAAACGTCTTTGCCCTTTGAATAATGACTCTTTACATAATGCTTTTCACCAATGGCGGCTCATGATTTTTGGGTATTCTAGAGTGGTAACATTTAAAAAATGGAACTATTGGTGTTGTCGTAGGCGAAAAAAAAGGCACACGGCCAACCTGAAACTTTCTGAATTTTTTCATACATACAAAAAAATTATTTAAAAAAATTATTTTTTTCGGCTTTTTTAATGTTAGTACTCTAGCACACCCAAAAGCCAAGAGCCGCCACTGTTTTTAACTATGATATTGGATGGCGGAATAATTATTACTAAACCTTTGCAGATAAAATTTGTATGTAAGCCTTCTTGGTAAATGTGCAATGTTATATTAAATGTGTTTTTAACCCATAAATACCTCTCAGAATTTTAAAATCCACAATAAATCGATTAACCACCACTCATTAACTACGTCCTGATTAGAGCTGCGTAAAGCGCTGAGCCGCTTTCAACGTGCAAATAAATTATCTAAATCAGTCGGTAGGGCCAAACACATGGATAAATTCAATTATGACTAATAGTGTATTCGAACACCCTTTTGACGGCATCACCCAATTTTTTATCATCACTCAATTATAATAAAATAGCAAATAGTTATAACGATTAGCGTGCAGTCACTCAAGCTGCATCACCAACAAAATATATTCCCCGCGCCAAGCAATCACTTGCGCATTCATAAAAAGAAAAACGAATATATTTTCGGTCATGAATCACCTCGTCAGGGCTGGACAAAATACATGCTTTGCTGTAATTAAAATACAAATTACAAAATACTTTTTCGCATGTATTTAAAATACGAAATAAAAAATACTTTCAAGTCGTGTATTTGAAATACAAAATACAGTATTTTAAATATTTTTTAATATCAAATACAAAATACAAATTACAAAATACATTTGGTTTTGGTAGAACTTTTGGTTGCAATAAATTGTCGTAAGTGCCCATATCTATCATAGGTACTCATTTAAAATATCTATAATTTTAAAAAATCCATAGATAATTCTTGTGTTACAAAAAAAAATGCTACATTCAATTTCTTTAAACGCGCAAACTTTCAAACGTGATTACGTGAGCAGTTTTTCTTCCAAACTAGACCCCCCCGCCCTTCGTTTATTATTTTCAAGTAACGTGATATTTTGCGGACCCCCTCCCCCTTTTTGAGCTCACGTAATTAATGTGTGAACTACAAATAATCATTAGTAAGAGTGCTATAGCAAAGGACAACAGTACAGGATTCTAGCGTTTTTAGTCTACGTATTATCTATGTGGTTTATTTTTCATTATCATTATTAAGATCGCTAAATGTATTTGAAAGTATATTTTGAAGCCATAAGTATTTGAAATAAAAATTACAAACTACCTCAGCAGCAGGTAATTGAAATACCAATTACAAAATACATTTTTGGGAAGTAATTGAAATACAAATACAAAATACGTATTTCTATTTCAAATGCGTATTTCAATTACAAGTATTTCACATACTGCCCAGCCCTGCACCTCTTACATCGATCTCCGCAGCAAACGCACGTAACTCCAAAAGAAACAAACATAATTTGCTCCTTCCGGACAGAACTCTGCAAGCGTCCAGAAGGAACTAATTATTATTTTACCCAAAACAGTTCCACTCGTTTGCGAGAAAGGGTCAAAGGAATGCATGAAGTGACCTGTGATAGGCAGTACATTTGAAATGCCCCTCTACAAATACGCAAGCAATTGCTTCACGCAGAGATTACGGATTCGATTAGTTATGGAGGGAGGCCGTTGAAGTACTAAAGTAATTAAACGTTTAAAGTTTCATACATTACAAGACGCTAAATATAAAAGGCAATTATCCCGGTTTGAGATATAATATAATATGTACTATGTTGATTTACGGCAGTGTAATTGCGGGTAATTGTAACCTTATCAACATAAAGTCTTGGTTACACACTATTTCACTTCATATTTCACTCTTCTCTTAGATTTTACAACAACGATAATGAAGGTACATGAATCTAATTATATTTGATTAACAATTAATTAATCAGAAATAAATTCATCAGTACAATCGCTGAGGTTGAATACCCAATGAGTCCACAGACGAATTGATTATTCCTTTGTTCTTCCTCCCGATTCTTGAAAAGTTGATCAAGGCTCGATTTCGACACCTTCTAAGAAAATAACAATTAGTCCGATGCCGACAAGTTTGGAAAAGCCTGAAATAAATTACGTGAAGTTTCGATGGTTATTTTATTAGTTGTTTTCGAGTAAAACCACTGGTGGGAAGGAGTCCAGGATTTAATAAACGTGAAACAATACTACGCTGGACGTATTTTTAACCTAGTGTCAAGGAAGACGACGTATATCACAATTCTTGGAAATATCCCGGAGATGCTGCACAAATAACCAGTCAGTTGAATTAAAATAAATTGTTCACAAAATCTTCAATCCGCGTAGGTAATATAGAAGATTCCACTCGACAGAACAGGACTAATTTGTATGCTGTAAGACATAACTCTTGCCATAGGCAGGTAAGTTAACACTTATCTCACTGCTACGCACAAGTGCAGCGTTTGACACTAGATTAGAGGCAATATTCGGTTTAAATTACTACAAAAAGTAGCTGGTATCCTACCTATACAACTAAGGGACAGTGGCGTATATAGGTACTCGGATAATGTCGTTAGGTTGAAGGGAATAAGGTAAGACGATAAGGAAGAGAAAAGTTGGAAAATATTTACCTGGCAATGCAGATATGGTATCTAAACAAGGCTGAAGCTATTTCAAGCAACTGTTTGATTGTAAATGGTGGTTTTTCCCACAGGGCAATGCTGAGAATATTTGCCACCGCTGAAACTGAAACTTCGGCTTCAGAAAACAGATTACATATCCATTGTTTCGTATTGGTAAAACAACCCTCTATACTTCTTGCATCACTTCAGAAAACTAATCACTGATTTTCTCATGACGTCTGATAGATTGATTAGTTTGGAATGACTTACAGAAAGTTACAGAATTACTAATGCGATGATTTGAAGGTGGTTGTACCAGGACTTGAGGTGTTCACTATTCATGTGAACATAACACAACCAACTTGTTGTTTGCAAGTATCTTTCACTTAACCACAACCATTAATTTGCTGTTGCTGTTTGCTATTCTCAGAACAGTGAAAAGAAATATACTGGGGATAAAGCATAGCAAGTGGATCTATTAGGTACTTCAAGGAATGGACTAACATGTCGAAGTGAATTAATGTAGATAGTTAATACGAGAAGATCCCTATTTCAAAGTGTTTGCATTTCATTCGACGGTATGCGTGAGGTAGTTAAAGAAAGATACGTTTGTTTTATCAGCAATTTAATGATATTTGGAGGAACTTTTCATACAGAGGACATACGTGCATACGGTCAAAATTATGCCATATACAAGTTTGTCTTGATCCATCCAGCTTTTGTGCTTCACCGCTTATATTGATAGTGGATCTCTACAAGTAAATACGAGATTTTTACCCTCTTTGACCTTAAAAATCCAAACAAAGGAGAAAATATTTTCAACCTTCTCAAGGACGCCGTGCAAAGTTCCGTAATATCTCAAGAATGAATGATTTTAAATGAGCTATTTAAACTGTCTTAACAGACGGAAACTGCTCCTTACAGATGTCGCGGGTTGTCAAAGGATTCAGATTTGTGGAATGAACTGTCAAGAATGATATACTTTAACTCGTAGTTCAAAAATAAAATGTTACATTTGCAAATTTGAAACTGGTTTTTGAAATAAACTTTTTTTACTTCAATATTAGATTTTTTTTTATTATAGCGACTATATAAATTTTTTTACATACAAAATGCAATGTGAAATTAAGTAAAAAATATTGTAATTCTTAGTCCTCCTCACTAGGGGGTCCTGTGCCGAGGCCGACTAAAGTTATTTAAATATAGTTCATTTGTCTTCTATGTCGTTTTTAGCGTCTTCGCTAGGGTTTTCTCATTGACCTCTTTAAGCCATATTTTTATTCTTGATTTGTATTCAATTGGATGGGTAGATGGGTAGTTCTGATTCATCTTGCATACTTATTAATAGGTACATACATTACATTAATACATAGGTATATACAAGATGAATCAGGAGTGAATCAACCTATTAATAGGAATGTTTGAGTTGTAAGTTCTCAGTCTGCCATGCGACATAGCTTTCCTGTGATTGGTTCCAAGAATACTATTTTTACAACTCAATTCCGACTTTTTTGTCAAATGTTTAATAAATTTCTTCTAGATATGAATCTTTTGATTGTTTAAAAATACCTTTGTATCTTTTTAAAGAAAGGCTAATTTTAAAATATGCACGTCATTTTAAAACAGGCTCGGGTACATAATCCCCAAAGGTTTGTTAGTCCCATGACGAATTTGTATTAGGTACTTTTTATTTTTATTTTTTTATTATGGTATAAAAATTGCATACAATTGGAATTTATTACCCGCTAAGCTGCTACTGCAAGTAGCTTGTCAGCAGGAGATTAGTTCCACAGATCAGTTACAACAACAAATTAAATAATCATAAACGCATTAACGTAGTAACAACATACCTACCAACATTGTGATGTGGGGTCCTAGCATGTTCGATCGATATAGGTTTTATCGAAAATGTTGGTAACTTGTCGTCGCTCCCGAGCACGACTGCAGGCAGCTAACGAACAAAAAACAGTTCACAACGACTAAGGGTTCCTGATTTATTTGACGTGAACTGTTATTTCTTCGTTAGCGGCCTGCAGTCGTTCTCGGGAGCGATTACAAGTTACCGACATTTTCGATAAAACCTATATCGATCGACTATGCTAGGGGGGGGTGGAATAGGCAAAAACATATTTAAAAAAAAAAATCATACAACGTGCAATTTAATGCTCTGAGTGAAATATATATATATACTTGCCTTTGTTGTAATTTTATGTGACAACAGAGGGCACAATGTGAAAAAAGTCGGTTTAAAACAGAGAAATAACGTCCCCAGTCAGTAAGCCACATATTCTCTGTAACAGGGAAAGGCAACCTGCGGTAGGCGCACTCAGGATATCATGATTTTAACGATAACCAAAAAACAGCTTAATTGCTTTCCTGTAATCTTAAACATTTCCTCATTGTCGTTATTTGTTTTTGGGTGTTATGCCGTGTTGCGCTACCTCCTTGTTTAGCCAACGATTCGGACAGCGTTGCAGTGTCCATCATAAGGGCAGATCCGGCAGATCAGGCAAATCCGGCAGATCTGGCAGATCCGGCAGATCCGGCAAATCCGGAAAATGTCTGATCTGCCGGATCTGCCCTGATGATGGACACTGAAACACTGTCCGAAACGTTTGCTAAAAAAGGAGGTAGCGCAACACGGCATAACACCCAAAATACAAAAATAAATTTGGACAGCGTTGCAGTGTCCATCATCAGGGCAGATCCGATAGATCCGGAGGATCTGGCAAATCAGATACCTTAGCTTAGTTGGTAGAATGCTTGCCATGAAAGCAAAGGGTCCTGGGTTCGTGTCCCAGAGGTGCCAATATCTTTTTCTGATTTTTCCGTCTCCAGATTTTCGATGGAGTTTCGGTAATACGAGTATTGTCTTCATTTAATTAAATATTATATTTAATAATTCGGTTCGATTTTTGCGGAAAACGTTTGCCTGTCCTGGCTCAGGAGTAGGTGGCATTATTTTCCTTTGTCCTTTTGGGATAGGAAGTTCGACGTCCCGCCAGACAAAGGGATCCAGGGTTTATGGTGCAATCAAGGAAATGGCGACAGGAAAATGTGGTCAATTATTAAATTATTATAGACCCTCTATTCTCATTCTTGTTTGACCTCAGTTTTTTAAAGAACTATGAAGTTAATTCACAGTAGCTGTCAATTATTTTTTAGAAAGTTTATTGGTCGAATAATAAATAATATTATACTTATTGTTAATTTTTTGTTTCAAACGGTGTTCTAAAACCTTTGTGTTCATGGCACAATGTATGTCGTTGGTGCACACACACACATCCCTGTTAGAGCAAATAGTGGCATAAATTAAAAACAGAGTGTACAATTCACACGCGGTAAAAGAGAAACCATCAAAAAACTAAAGCGATGTGGGGAGGCTACGAAGCACCGCACAAAGAGAGGACTGATTATACTATTTCATTCTCTCGCATGCTAAATCTTATAGATGTACGTGTTAATCTCTTTTTAGTGTCACGTTTCAAATTCACAACCGTGCTAAAGAAGTTTTTACTTCAAAAAATATCGCACAAACTGAATCGATGCCTGAATTAACTATCACGAAAAAGGGCGAACCAACATCGACTTTTTCACATATTTACTGTTATTATCGCTGCACTCAAAGCCAATTTCAATAGACATTTCTCGCCTTTTGTCACTGTCAACCGACTTTTGTAGTACGAATCACACTGTGGGAGGGAAGAAGGGCGACGAGAGAAAAGAGGTTGTGTCTTGGGGGATGATTTACTTTGAAGGGCTGGACCTCCAGTGGAGATACGAGGGTGGTTATCACGAACATAATATCTACTTGGGATCAATCGAGACCATAATATGAGAGATTCTCGGATTTGCAGAGAAAGAGAAAAAAATAATAATAGTTGTCAATATTGAGAGGACTGTCAAGGCTATTTTTCCTTTAAATTATTATTTTATATGCAATTTCGTAAGTAAAATAAGCTTAAAGCATTTTTTAAAAACTTAATACTACATTTTAAAATCTTTATACGAATATCAAAAAGCTTAAGGAAAATAAAATTTCAGTTTATTTCTATGTATATCCAAGATGTTAGAGGAAGTTACTTTAACCTTCACATTATTTGTAGTGAAAAATCATGTTGAATCATCAAATCATCAAAAATGTAGTTTTGGTCTCAGGTGACTTTTTTAATGTTTAAAAAAAAATGCCTTCAAGATTTAACAAAAAAACTTCCATTTTTCGTCACTGATCACTTAGCGAGTAACCGCCCAACTGTCCAATACGTAGTGAGTTTGATAAAAAATGTTATTAGTTAAAATAAAAATCTGATATGTCAGCGGAGAGTCATTTATGACCTCCAACTAAAAAGTTAATTTATATAATATGCTATATTCATATATTATAAGTAATTATAACGATTAACTATTAAGTAAAAACTTTACTATTGAATGACTATTTAGTTAAAATAACTTAATAACTAAACGAATTACTATTTAGTAATAATAACTAATTAGTAATTCGTATTTTTAAGTACGTAAATAATCCTTTCAACACACGACAGGCATAGGACAATTCATTGAAAGCCACAGAAAGTCACAGACATTTGACAGCCGATAACGCACGACATCTCATGCTAAAAATTGTTTTGGTAATTTTTTCACCGCTGTTGCAACGAATTGGTTATTATACTAATAAATAAATAAATAAAAAATAAATGAAGACAATATAAGCGAAACTCAATCGAAAATCTGGAAACAGAGAAATCAGAAAAACATATTGACACCTCTGGGACTCGAACCCAGGACCTCTTGCTGGAGAGAGGAAGAGGTCCTGGGTTCGAGTCCCAGAGGTGTCAATATGTTTTTCTGATTTTTCTGTTTCCAGATTTTCGATTGAGTTTCGCTTATATTGTCTTCATTTATTTAAAATATTACAATTTGAGGTTTTACTCATAAAGTTAAAGTAAAAATAAAATAAATCAATTTTTTTTTTTTTTTTAATCTTCTTCGCCTTCCGATATCCCACTGATTTTGCCTCGTTGTCTAATTGTCTCATAACGCAGACTTAAGGCGCTGTATCCCCGCCCAAAAAGAAGAAGATAGAGAGATATATAAATACGAATGTTGGAGAGAGTGCGCTAATATTTAAAACGGTAAAATGGAAGCGAAAATTGTGAAAATGTTTTATAAAACACGAGTCGTTTAAAATAGAGCAAAAAATCTCTCGGGGGCTGTCGAAAACAGCATTTAAAGAAACTTTGTGAATTTTTTCATACGACATATAACTTATAAAATAACTGAATCAGACTTATCAGAAATAATAATTTTCGGAGCATACCTTGCGATTTTTTCTATCGAAGGAATTTTGTATAATCGGCATTTCGGCAAGGGGAATGTAAAGATATTAATTGTTTTTGTGTTTAATTCGTAAAACTCCATTTTAATTTTTAGAAATTTAATTAAAATTTAATTTGATAATGTTATTATCGAGTTCTGCAAGTATTTTAGAATGTATTTTAGTTACAGCTGTTTCGACGTGTTAGGTCATTTTCAAACTGTGGTGAAGCCACTTACGGACGACTTATTTATTGTATTTTTAAAAGTGAATTTTTGAAGTTGTCTAAATTGATTTATTACTGGTTAAAACAATTTGCAGAGACACTAATTGAGAGAGTGATTATGTGGGATTATATAACACCTCTTCAAAATTCGCAGAACATCTGTTAGTGAATAATCACGTTCCACTTAAAAACAACCAGCCAAAACCATTACATATAGAACGAAAGGGTCTTAGATTAAATTTGCTTGAACAATTAGAAATCAATAAACGAACGAACGACCCCAACATAACGCTAATTAATAAAGTAAGGAAAATTATTTATTCCCCACTACTTAGTATGTTTACCAAACCTAAACAATATAATGCACTTAAATGAGTCATCGCAATAACGTCATTCTAAATCAATTAAGAAAACCCTTACATTTAGTACAAAGGGAAACCAAATGGAAAGATTCTGAATCCCACATAATCACTCTCTCAATTAGTGTCTCTGCCAATTGGTTTAACCAATAATAAATCAATTTAGACACCTTCAAAAATTCACTTTTAAAAATACAATAAATAAGTCGTCCGTAAGTGGCTTCACCACAGTTTGAAAATGACCTTACACGTTGAAACAGCTGTAACTAAAATACACTCTAAAATACTTGCAGAACTCGATAATAATATTATCAAATTTAATTTTAATTCAATTTCTAAAAAAAAAAAAAATGTATAGATATTATCTTCAAGAATAACTAATTTTTTAGAGTTTGAAAACTTCAAATTTTTAAGGGGGATACGTAGGAAATCGGTAGAAATTCGGGTAGTGGCGGCTTTTTTCTCTTCTGATCCTACATGCTCATTTCGTTCCTTCCTTCAAAAGTTGAGCAAATAAATTCATTTTCGAATGAAATCTGATTTTGTGGGTTGGCATCATTTTCTGGGTGAATTATCGTCTGAGTTTTCTTCAGTTGTACCGCAAACTAGGGTGGTGAAGGTGGGATTCAAGAAATTATCTGAAAAGAATTTTCACAGTCGGCCGGGCAGAAAATATCTATAAAATTTTAGTTCACATGTTACTACATGGAATGCCAGAATCTACGGACCGTGGCAACAGAGGAAATGAAAGGAAATCTAGTTGGATAATTCCAAGGATTGCCTAATCACATTTACATTTTATCGGGAATTTGCAAAAACTGGTATGGAAAAGAGATGTGAAGACAATGTAATGTTGTATGTAGCAATGAAAGAATTTATTTGAAATAAAACAGATTGATTTATCAAAATACAAGTACAGTTTAATCATTATCTCTTTTAAAATTAATGTATTTTATTAACATCAGATGTATAAAATATTCCACAAACGATAACAAAAAGCATGTTATGGTCAAATACATTGAGTGTTAAATACAAGTAAATAATTTTTAAAAATAGTAATTAAATGTAGCGTTAAATCAAACAATGACATCCGAAAGAATATAAAGAAAACAAGCCCTTGAATGACATAAGCGATTCGCGTACATAACATGTTGGAAGACTTAGTTAAATAAATGTTAAATAGATCCGGCACATCTGCATGTCTATTTTTTTTTTTTTTTTTTTACAGTGAATACCGCACAAGAATCTCAACTGCTCCCGTCTGGAGCCAGTGAGACTATGGCATCCCCAATTGGGGTATGTTGTGAGGCTGAAGGTAGTGGGGAGGGGAAGGAGGTGGGGAGGAGGAAGGTTGGGAAGTACCTGGCTATTCAGATCTGGTCACCAAACATTGCTAAAGCCATTTTCAAGCAACGTTTCAATTCTGAATGGTGGTCTTACACCAGGGCGATACTAATAGTATCTTCCACTCTGGAACATGCCGCAAATATACTATATATTATTTTAAATGAATTAATTGTGAAAAAAACACAAATTTATCAAATAAAATTTATTTGCGCATGCCGGGTTCGAACCCGCGACCTCCGGATTGTGAGTCGAGAGTCAAATATCTATTACTAACTTCCAAAAATCTAATTTCAAGCGATTGTTTTTAATTCCCAGTCCTAGTATTGTTATATATAAAAAGGATTTTGGAACGAGTTGCCCTAGTAGGCATAAGGAATTCTAATATAAGGTATACTATAGTTTTTGCACCCGGCTTCGCTTGCATATTATTAGGGGTTTTCCCACTCCGCCCCCTCCACCATCCCTATTCCCACTCCCCGTCCCCTCCTCCACCCTTCTCCAACCACTGCCCTTCCCACCCTTTATACTCGTTACATTCATTTTTCCAACAGCTCGCGTGCCATATATTAAAACGTAACAATCAAACACGCGCAGTTTCGCATTTATAATATTAGTATAGACATTTATAGGTAATATTAGTATAGATTAGTATTTTACACATATTTGAATTTTTACTATCAAAGGGATCTCCATAGTAACCTAAACAAATAACAAAATGACTGCGCACGTCAAACAATTACTTAGCAACGCTTTGCTTTTTGTCTGGACAATAAACGCATAATAAATAATTTCGTAACGCCAGAGCTTATTCATAACGCCAGAGCTTACCAATAAAAATAGCCCGTAGTACTCGCAAATAATGTAACTTTCTATTAATAGTGAAAGAATTTTTAAATTCCAATCAGTATTTTTTGCGTGAAAGAGTAACAAGCATACATCCATACAAACTTTCGCCTTTACAGTATTAATAAGATAAGATTTAAGGGTAATGGGCGTTTTCATCCCGCGACAAAATATATCGGACTACATATCCCCTACAAAATATTCTAACCTAACCTTACTTAATTTTACAGGATGTCTGTATTATTTTTGTCCCATTTTAGTATTTTTGAACAATAGTTTATAGTCTTTATCGGATGTCTGTATTATTATTTTTGTCTCATTTTTTGTTAGGTTAGGTTAGGTTAGGTTTTAGTAAATATTTTGTTGGGGGATGTTTTGTCGGTATAATATTTTTCGGGATATTTTGAAGCGGAATGAAAAGTCGCGGAACCTTACTTAAGGTCCTTAAATCAAATAAATAAATGGATTAATTTTATTCGTTAAAATAAATAACCTCGCAAAGTTCACATTCCACAGTAGAAGATAATATTTGTATTTACATAGAAACAGAGGAGATAAAACGTGGCCTGGTATAGCTATCAGATCTGAATGGCCAGGTAACCCGCAATTTTAAGGACGAATAGAAATGTACTTTCAGATTAACACGGCCGGCGGCCGGCGTAGTCCAGCCGTAAGGCTCTTGACTGGCACTCCGAAGGTCGCGGGATCAAATCACGCCGTGGCAAATAAATTTTATTTGTGTTATTTCACAATTTATTCATTTAAAATAATACATATATATAGTATATTTGCGGCACGTTCCAGAGTGGAAGATACTCTCAGTATCGCCCTGGTGGAAGACCACCATTCAGAATTAAAACGTTGCTTCAAATGGCGTTAGCCGTGTGTGGTGACAAGATCTGAATAGCCAGGTAATTCCCCACCTCCCTCTTCCCTATCTCCTTCCCTTCCCATTACCTTCAGCCTCACAACATACCCCAAATGGGGACGCCATAGTCCCACTGGCTCCAGACGGGAGCAGTTGTGACACTTGTGCGGTATACATGTAAAAAAAAAAAAAAACATGATTGTAAATTTGAAAAATTACGACACATGTCAAAAATTTAAACAAAATAAAAATGCATCTTATTAATTAATAAAAACAATTTTTTTTGTACTAAATTTTTATCACTTCTCTGAATTCTTCCCACAATCAGTTCAATTTTTGAAAATGGCATCGATTATTAAATTCAAAGCACATCCAAATTCTGTAGTTCGTTGAACCGGAGTTACAGACAGAATCACAATCGATTTTTTAAAATAATATTGTACTGAGCTTGAAGAAGATACGTATGGAAATCTAAAATAGTGGTGATAAAACAAAGTTACTGTATTCCATTTACGTAATATTGTTTCTATTCCAGAAAGCTTTTAGAGGATTTCTGTAACACTAGACAAACTGATCAGATACAAGAATTGACTCTATTTACAAAATGCATATTTTGCAGAAAAGAGCGTGTGCTCATAATATAATATTTAAGTTCCCGGAGACAAGAATCGTAAAATCCAAACGGATAACTCGTATTTCCGACAAAGAACTAGCTCATAAAAACATCAATATTTCATAATATTGGTTTTATTTTGTGCAAAACAAGTGATATTTCCGAAGGTTGGGAAATTTGATTGTATATAAATATGTTAAAATACGCTTTCCGAAAAAGTTATTATATTTCAAGAGAACATGAAATGTTTTGGGGGGGCTTTTTATTGTTTCTTTTTATGTGAATTCGCATCTGCTGTATACTTTGGGGTAGTATAGACTTCCGCTATGGAAAATACTTTCTGAATCCTCCTTTTTAATTTTTCAAATTAATAAGTGATCACCTTTATACAGCGCCATTCAATAGTTGAATCGCCCCAAAGAAGCTATGCGTTAGTTGTTATAAATTATAGGTAGCCTTTTCTGAAAAATTCTTTAAATTCATTTTTTCTTAACAGTTTTCATAACCATTCTCTGACGTCAAACTAATTTGCAGATTATTTCAATAATTTGGTCGGAGTAGTAAATATCTGATAAAACTCGTAAACGTTACGACTGTTCTTAACATTTTTTCTAACGATTTTGTTTAGTGTAGTAACACAAGAGTCCCACCTGTTTGTTCTCAACTGTCTGGAGCCGTGTGACTATGCATCGCAAACTGGGACATGTTGTGAGGTTGAAGGCGGCGGGCAGAGAAAGGAGATGGTAAAAGGAAGGTGGAAAAGTACAGGCTATTCACATCTGGTCACCATTTCCAGCGACCATTGTCTGTATTATTTTTGTCACATTTTACTATTTTTGAACAATTATTTATTGCCTTTGCAGGATGTCTGTGTTGTTTCTGTCCCAATTTTTTGTAAGGTTAGGTTAGGTTAGGTTTTAGTATAAATTTTGTTGGGCGATGTTTTGTCCGTAGGATATGTTGTTGTTGGGAATATTTTGTCGGGGGTTGTTTTGTCGTGGAATAAAAACGCGCGGAACCAAAACAAATTATTTTAGTAAAATTTTCTTTTTATAAAATTAATCGTTTCTGAAGATATGAATTATTTTTCACTACCGTGTACTTAATTTAATGATGTAACCGATAAATAACATCGGTACCTTCCAACCCCGAATACATCACGAATATCGGAGAGCGTTGACCACATCACTTAAGCATAGAGTTCCGGAAAGAAACTGTACCTACCTTCAGTTTGGATCAGATAAGCCCGAGAGGAGCACGTGCCTGCGGCGGACAAAACTAACATCACCATGGCGTCTCGAATTGTAACGTTTATTTCACATCCTAACATTTCTTTCATATTAGATAATCAAGGTTACCTTTTGTTATACAATTTTAAACACTTGAGTGTTGTAGTTTAAATACTCTGGCGTCCAACAGTTTCTTTATCTTCCACATAGCTTTAATTATTTATTTCGCATCGAGAATTACAAACACCCCTTGAGATAATTCTAGTTTTCTAAAGAGTCATTTAATAGATACTTCACAATGTCATTGTTATCTAAATTCAATAAATCACATTTTTTTGTAATTAATTTCCTTCTTTTATTCCGATTGACTTGACATATTTCATGTTCTACCTTTCAGACTTGTAGCTAGCCATACATTAAATACTTTAATACACAATTTAATTCTAGATTTAACAGTTATATAGGACAACCCTCTTCTTAACCGTTACAATGTCATCGTACGATTTTCCAAAACAAAAATAATTATAACTTGTTGGCACCCGGCACGCGTTGCTATGCAACTTAATAAAGAAATTGTTTCTCTCTGCGTTTCCTTTCCCATTCGTCCAGTTCTCCTTCCGCCTCCTCTTCCGCCTCCCCTTCCTCTTCCGCGTCCACTTTCCCACTCCGCCTCCTCCACCTTCCCTCTCCCCATTCCACTCCACTCTTCCCCCGTCCCGCGAACCCCCCTCACTGGGTCATCTCCCTCCCCCCTCCCACATTCCATACATTCAGTCCCGGTACATTCAGTTTTCAAACAGCTCGCGTGCTACCTATTGCAAATTTCATAATGCTAGAGCTCACCAGTAGTTTTATAAAAACCTTGTCCTGACACTATCGAACACAAAAAAAGAATTAACCAATTTGGTGCAGTCGTTCGGAAGTTATGTGCGTACATACATTAATTTTTTACAGATAGATAGATATAGATATATATTTCGCACAAAGTGAAGAACGAACGACCCGACGTTTTCTGTAAAGATACTCGTACGAATGTACAATTGACAGCTTACTGAGATTACCTACTGCATTGCATATTTATTTATTTATATCAAACTTCTATTCAGACTTTTACAAACATGTGAAATATATAATAGTCTTGTGGAACAGTAATCATGAAGTAAAATATGCTATTTAAATTATATGTATAGCATCAATGCAGAAGAACAATGCTAACACCGAATTATTTTTATTGAGGAAAGTTATAATAGCGTTCGTGTATTACATTCCGTGTAGTTGAACACATCCACTATTTCTGCGAAAGTGTTACCAACCGCGTGACATCTGGGTACAAGTGAGTATCTAAATGACTCGGTCCTTATATTGTTGCTGCAATTAAAAAGAATTTTAGTTGGTATATGGAAGTTCTTGTTGGTAGGTATACGGAAGGTAATTAGGCTTAATAAATCAGAAATGTCTATAATACCACAATATATTATAAAAATAAAAGTCAAAGTCGGAAACAGTTCTCTTTCGAAGTGTTTTAATAATTTTAATTATTTCATCAAGTGGTTGTAATTTATTTTTTCTATTGGTAAACCAAATCTTAGAAATTTATGCTTATTTTTTAAGTGATACTTCTTTAGCCCCGTAAGCGATTTGAAATTCGGATGAAACGGAAATGCGTCAAAAAAATTATATTATTTGACGGTCCTCGGTTCTAATATAATGCGGTAAATTCACGAATACGCGCGGGCCTTCAATAGCCCCGCGGTAGGAAGTGCCTGACTCTCAGCGCCCAGAGATATATCCAGCGAACGGAGGTTCGAAACCTACCAAATCCAAAAAAAAAAAAACATTTTAATTTTTGTAAAATCAATATCCAATATTCAAACCACTTTAAAATAAACAGCCAAAAAAGAAAAGAAAGCTACATCTAGCGACTTTCTAGTTTCACTTCTAGTGCGTGTGAATTGCACTCTCTGATTTTTTTCAATGACATCTAAGTGAATTTTAAAGTAATTTGACTTGACAAGATACAAAGTTAAAAACTCGAACATCCTTTTTCTCTTTTTCGTTATTTGTTTTTGGGGTGTTATGCCGTGTTGGGCTACCTCCTTCTTTAGCCAACGTTCCGGACATCGTTGCAGTGTCCATCATCTACCGGATCTACCCTGTTGATGGACACTGCAACGATGTCCGAAACGTTAGCTAAAGAAGGAGGTAGCGCAAACGGCCCCAAAAACAAATAACGAAAATGCTTTAGTCCGTGAAAATCTTAAAACGTATCCTTTTTCTCTTCTAATTTCTTCCTCTCGTTATCTACTGGTGATAAATTTAATATATTATAATAGGTACCATCCACAGCCCAACTGCTGAAAATCATTAAAAAAAACGAAGAAAAAGCAGCGAATGCTAAAAGAATTCCGAAGCCATCACCATTTTTTTTAATCACGTTCATTAAATTTTACAGTTACCAGCCGTGCGACTGCCTCGACCAAAAATTGTATCAATAAGTCTAATAATGCCTCGTGGTCTTTGTTAGGGGAACAAGGGGCAATTTCCTTCAGTGTCGGTAGGTATGAACCTTCCACCCTTACAATAAAATTCTCCTGCTTTCTTAAGCATTCCATTGCTGATTCTAGATTCGTACAATTAGTCCTATTTGAAATATTTCAATGGTTTCATTTTTTTCGCGAGGAAGTAAAAAATGACAAAGCGCGATATTTTTGACATTTCTAAAATGAAAGAATGATTTTAGGGAATTTTGCACGAGAATAAACGCTTTCGTCCTTGAATCTACTTGATGGATTTGGTGAAGATGTTACAAGATATTTATTTTCTCTTTTTTATTGCGCGTTGAATTAATGCACATGTGCAAATTAATAAAAAAAGGTTAAAGATTTTTTTTTAAATATTAGGTCCTTACATATGAAATTGGCGTTTTGTATGGGAGGAACATAATATATTTATTTAATCAAAGTATGTACCATTGCTATCTATGCACTTTTGCCATCTCATAGGTAGTTCATCGATCCCTTTACTAAAATAACCATTCGGACGGGAATCAATAAAATCTTTGAAGGCGGTTTGGACTGCCCCATCGGAGTTGAATTTTTTCCCTTGCAAGGAGTTATCCAAATTTCGAAAAAAATGGTAATCTATTGGGGCAAGGTCCGGAGAGTACAGTGTATGTCCAATTGAAGCTCCTCTAATTTGGTAGCCGTCTGTTGTGCAGTGTGTGGTCTAGCGTTGTCTGAAGCAGCAGTGGCCTAGAGCGATTAACCGGCCTCGGTTGTTTAGCAGCTAGCTTTTCCATCATGGTTTGCAGTTGCTGACAATAGACATCTGCCGTAATCGTCTGGCCAGATTTAAGAAAGCTGTAGTGAACGACACAAAAAAAGAAAAGAAAACACAACTGCAGCACCGTCGCCATACTCATCATTATATTGTAGGAGCTACATAAAATTACATAAAATTTAGTTTGCAATATGAAATATTATATTTAATTAGAAATTTGTAAACTTAAATGTACAAATTACTAATATAAAATTTAATAAATAAAATAAAAATTAATCCTTTGAGCCGTTTCTGCAGCACTGGTGCCACGGTGGAACTCGTACTCGTAAATAACCCGATATTTCAAGTTTTCCATTTTGTAAACTAAATGACGCAAAGAAAAAAAAGTAAATAACTGTATACATTTGAATTTCGAATTCCTAACCAAAGAGAAGATATTTGAGATCAAAGTTGCCAGTACGGCAAAACGCCAATTTAATTTGCAAGGACCTAATATATATCGTCGGTCTACTGGCAAAGTCTACTAAGTCACTAAAACACAACCCTGATATAATATTTAGCAATTTTGGAAAGGCTATATAAGTGGATGAATATTACCAAAACGTTTTTTATTTAATATTTCATAATTTAGGATGAACCCTTAAGAACCCTTAATTCGCAATATTAGTTGATACCAATAACAGCAACCTTTAATCAAAGACTTACAAAAAAATGAGCCCGACTTAGTGGGTTTTACCAGTCAATAATGACTTGCTTGTACTTTTCTTGTTCTTGTTGACTGTAATGCCGCAAAATAGCTTTAAAATTATTTTAAAGCTGACTTACTGGATTTTGCTTGCGTTTTAACGGTCTAAATCGATGTGTTATTGACATTTGTGTTTGACTTAATGAGTTGTGTTTGATTAATGTGTTTTGCTTGACAATAATATCGGATTTATGACTTATGGTGAATTCAAAAGCACGTTTAAATCGTAAACGATTAAACAATGGAGTATGACAGTCGAAAGAGGACGATTTTTTAATATGACCTCATACTTTAGTCATTTCATGAAAATATGTGACTATATGGACTTTGCCACTAGACCAACGATATTTTAAATAAGCAGGAGGTTAAGAGGAAAATAATTCCCCTCGGGGTCTTTTTGAGGATGGTGTGGGGGGTATTTTTAGGAAGTAGTGGAGGAAGTTCTGCGAAGCAAAAAGGAAGGAAGGAAGAAGGGGTGCGTAGGAAACTGGGGGTACACATATGTCCAGGATTGATGTACGCTTTCCTCTCACTGCCATGCAAGGCGATGTTCCGAGAAAATCCTGCTGGAGAGGTTGAAAGGTTTCCCTCAGCCTCTCCCGGTCCGGCCTGCCACGCAGCTGGTGAGCAGATGAATCCACCGCCGAGACCCGGACAAACCTCGCCAAACGAACTCGGGTTTCCTTGCTAAGTCACACTGCTATGGCAGAGGTATTGCTTATTCAATAAATGGTTCCCGGTGCGGCAGTACCATACCCACCTTCTAAATTAAAAATTGTATTATTGGATCCACTCTCTGTGTTGTGTAGAAGGGGTTTGTTATCGTTGGTCTTGAAGAATGAATAGGGCCAGTGCGAAACAGTTTGATATTTATTCACTCGACTCGATAAATGACTCGTATCTATGGTCCAAGAAAAACAATTTGGTACTACTATTGTATAGGCATTATAACGTTTTCAATCATTATAAAATAGATGTTCATTGTGTTTTAATTTCTAATTTACTGAAGTTATACATCTCTTACAGTTACTACATTAATTCAGAGATTGGTAAAAAGATTTACGTCGGAATATTATGGAAATTAATCATAATAAACCTAAATCCCACCACAAAATGTAATCTACTCAACGTCTATTAAGAGGCAAATAACGTAGGATTTTTATCTGAAATAATAATGTTATATAAAGCAAGATTTTGTATTCCGTATGAGTTTGGAATGGATTTTATTCTCACATTGACAGAAAATAAGTTTTTTCTTCATTTTTTTCATTGGACATGAATATGCAAAATGCGTCGGTTTTGTTCATGTCGTGAATAAAAATTCGGTTTTTAATCTGACCTTTGATTTTTTACGTTACTGGGGAGGTTTAAAGGGATATTATTTCCATTCTAAACTCCAGAATACACACGTGTTAATTATCGAAAAGTGAATGCATGAAGTTCTTAAGTTCTTGACGGCCGGAGACCTCTTGACTCGCACACTGAAGGTTGCGGGGTGGAATCCCGGCGTGGCAAATAAATTTTATTTTATTAATTTGTGTTATTTCACAATTTATTCATTAAAAATAATACATAGTATATTTGCTTATTTTAATAAGGACACAGGGGTTAAAATTCTTTACCGTAATAATAAAAGCAAAAAATTAGATAATTTAGAAGCACTAGAAATCAGAAAATTCCTAAATAATAATGCTAGTATTTTGAATAACCAAATTAATTTATTTTTCAGTCCCATTCTAAATATTTTTCCAATTAACCGCTCTGTTCTTTCCGGAAATCCCGCAATTACCCCCACCCCTTTGCTCACCTCCCACTCAAGAGTGTTTTAAAATAAAAGTGGTCTTACACAAATTTATGTGTTTTTATTGTAAAACTTATATATTAAGAATCAGCGTTTATTGGTCTATGTGAACATATTTTTTTATTGGTCTATGTGAAAAATTATGTATAGAAAGAGGAACAAGAGCAAAAAGATAAGCCTACGAACAAGCACGAAGAGATGCTAACCATTTAATTAAAAGAAAGAAGAGATTGTTTTTTAACAACATATTGTTGAAAATGGAATATGACTTTGCAAATAACAATCCACGTGAGGCTTATAAAGGCGTCAATGTATTTAAAAAGGGCTTCAAACCCAACACAGCTCTGTGCAGAGATAGTAATGGAGACATAATAGGAGATAAGGAAAAGATCAAGACTAGGTGGAAAGAATATTTTCAACAGCTCCTAAATGTGACAGTCGAACTAACTCTCATTCCAGATAAGCTAAATAGTGATGAAACAACGAGAACGCCATCAATGGCAGAAATAAGAGCTGCCCTAAAGAAACTAAAAAACAATAAAACCCCGGGAGGAGATAATATCCCTGTAGAGCTCTATAAATATGGAAACGAACAACTGAAGAACCTGCTACACAATCTCATTGTAAAAATATGGACCGCCGAAAGAGTACCAGAAGAATGGAAAACTAACATAATATGCCCCATACATAAAAAAGGAGACTAATTGAAGTATGAAATTCACAGAGGAATATTGTTACTTTGTACAGCGTATAAATTTTTTCACAATGATTGTGAAAGAAAGACTAGAATATTACTCAGAAAACTTACTGGGAGAATCAGGAGGGGGAGATCCACCACTGATCAACTCTTCACTACTCGACAAATCCTGACAAAATGCTGGGAATTCGATATAGACATATATCAACTATGTGTTGACTTCAAACAGGCGTACGACAGTATAGATAGGGAGAACATATATGAAATACTCCTAAATTTTGGAATACCGCCCAAAATAGTCAAGCTTGTAAAAGCAACAATGGTCGGCTCACGGTGTCGAGTAAGGATAGGAGGTGAAACAACGGAGGATTTTAACGTCTCCCAGGGGCTGAAACAAGGAGATGGCTTAGCACCCACCCTTTTCAATATTTTACTGGAGCACGTCGTGAGGAAGACAATGATCAGTACCGACTCAAACATCTGCTACAGAAGCAATCAAATAGTCGGCTACGCAGATGACCTTAACATTGTAGGAAGATCCCTACAGGCTGTAAGAGAAGTGTTTGACTCTTTGGAGACTGCGACAAGAGAGATGGGTTTGCAAATCAATGAAAATAAAACAAAAATCATGATGCAAACCAGAACCCCTCACCGCAGAATAAAAGATAAAGTGAAATTTAAAGACAATTATAATTTTGAAGTGGTCGAAGAGTTTACCTACCTCCATCATAACGCAGGACAATGAAGACCCAGAAGAAGTAAGAAAGCGCATTACAGCCGCTAACAAAACTTACTTCGCGTTGCTGCCAGTGTTCAAATCCCGAAACGTCCATAGGAAAACCAAAATAACCTTATATAAAACAATTATCAGAACGGTCCTGGCCTATGGATGTGTGGTGGGAACACTGACAGCAAAGTCAGCGGAACAGCTGGACATCTTCGAAAGAAAGGTACTTCGAAGAAACTTAGGAGCGGTGCGAGAGGGAGAAGCATGGAGAATCCGCCACAATAATGAGCTCTATGATATTTACCAAGCTCCCAGACTCTCCACCCATTTAAGGCTCCAAAGATTAAGATGGGCCGGACATGTGCACCGAATGCCAAGCACACGAGTACCGAAGAAGGTTCTGACAGGACACCCGGGAGGTAAACGAAAGGCGGGCAGACCTAGACTGAGATGGGAGGAAGATGTCAGGAAGGATGCAAGAGGATTACTCCATGTTGCAGATTGGAAGATGACGGCCGAGGACAGAGGGCGGTGGAGACTTATTTTGAAGGAGGCCAAGGCTCGAAATGGGCTTTAGTGCCATTGAAGAAGAAGAAGACATATTTATTTTTTAAAGACATAATATTTTTCACTGGAGTTCCTTATTGTGAAACCACACAAAACATTTAAATAACGTTAATTTGGCCCTACAGAGTTTGAACCGGCGACCTCTAGATTTGTATACGAGGACTTGACCCCTCCACCACGGAGGCCACTAAAATATCTGAAAGTAAAGTGATGACCTAGAAGTCCTAGATAAACTTTGATTTAAATTAATTTATTTTTCCCGTGGCATTTCAAGCAAGAATAATCATTGTTGAGAAAACGTACCGAAAAATTCACTGAAAGAGTGACAGTAACAAAAAAAAGAAAAAAGTATTAAGCATGTAGCAACCAGGATAAAAACAATTCTCATAAATGTTTTTCGTACATTTTCTCGGATTTATTATGATAGATATGCATTATGAAAAAGATTCCAAAAATTCCATACAAAGGTATTGTAATACTCGTAAAAAAAAACAATTTGAAAAAGCTGAATAGGTGAATTCGTGAGACATCGTAAGGTGTCTTCTTTCCGAGGGTGGGTACCTTTATTATCAGGTTCGTTTATTTTTTTAATATCTGACACTTTTCATGACCTTGCACGGTATTCGTTCTGACATTAAATTAAATTTCAAATGTGTGACTGAATGAAAATTCAAATCATCGTTCTAGAGAAAGATACATTTTCTTCAAAATTGCACCACGAGAAGTGAAAAAATAATGTTTTCGACATAAAATTAAAGAACGAAATAAAAAAAATGTCGATCCTTGAAATAATATTATAGTGTTGCAATTTCTAAGCCTTATGATTTTTGTATTCGTTAAGCAGAGGTACAGCTTGGCATAACATCTTGGAAAGTCGTTACCAAAAATCTCCATCTCCATTCTCGGCATAGGGATGTCGAAAGTAAAAAAAAAATCGATATATCGATGTATCGATATTTATTAAAATGTTAATATCGACGTCGATATATCGAGGAAAAAATATCGATAGAGATTTTGCGTTTTTAAAATAATAGTGTATTCAGTTCAATATTACCAATAGTATTTTTACACACAATGTGCTTTTTTTAATGTACAAAAATCTCAATAAAAATGAAGGTATTTTTATCAGCATTCATTTTTATGAGGTTAAAATTATAAAAACATCAAAAACTAAAAAGCTGTCTTCTTACTTATATGTAAACTGAGACACATACAAAGTTTGTATGCGTCTCAGTAACATTATATTGGCGTCTTAATCTGTCAAAAAGGACTTCATGTTAGGAACCAGGTATAGTCAATAATCATAGACAATTGGGAACACATAGGAGTGGCTTAGAAAAAATGGCGAAAATAGCAAACATTTCTATGTATGTACCTACACACATGAGATAGTATTAGTGATCACAAATACTAATGTAAAGACAACAGATTTGTAAGCTATTAATAGTTGATGCCAACCGCCAGATGTCATGACCCAATACAGTTACTTTTTTCCGTTCGTTCCTATACGGTTTTGGATTCTAGTGACATTAGTAACATAAATAAAAAATATAGTTTTTGATACAATTTTCGATATTGGATATTTTGTGTCGATATATCGGGTCAAAATATATCGGCTAAAAATATTGATATATTGAATTAAAAATATCGATACATCGATATATCGATGTTTTTTCAATAAGCCTATCTCAACAACACCTAGCCGCTTTGTCTACGAAATTTCTTCACATTCGACAATTATTTATTTATTTAATTAAATGAAGACAATATAAGCGAAACTCAATCGAAAATCTGAAAACAGAAAAATCAGAAAAAGATATTGACACATCTGGGACTCGAATTTGAGGTTTTACTCATAAAGTTAAAATAAAAAAAATAAAAAAAAAATAAAAAAAAATTATTTATTTATTTATTTTGATCTGTATACTGTACTTTGTTTTATTTTGATTTAAAATCTAGTAAATGCCTATTTTTATAGATCTCACAGTTTTAAATCAAGGAATTTAGATGTATTTATTAATTTCCCAGCAAAGCGTTAAATAACGAATAAAAAAAATAAAAAAATTGTCTTAGCCACTGGAGCGTTTTTGACCAATTTTTCTGCGTCCGCTGGCCAAAATGTGGCCAATTTGAAGAGATATTTTAAAACATTTATTGGATTTATTTTATACTAGCTGACCCGGCCACGCGTTGCTGTGGCTAATAAAACACAACGTCATCCAACCTTTATAACCACCGCCGTCTTTGAGTTTGTTGCGAAGAGACAGACAGATGCCGCGGAGGACTTTAATTTATAATACATAGAGATGGTGTGAAAGACTATGATAATGTGCATGAAATGCTAGGGGTAACTAACGTATTTAAGTTAATTAGGATTAATACTGTATCCGTCTAAATAACTTTTCAATTACCGCAATGTACGTAACCATTATTTTAGAAGATAGAGTCGGTATAGTAAGCTTTCCGTAAAAGATAAATATATGCCTACGCGGACTTTTTTGTATATCTATAGAAGAGGAATATCCCACCATGCATTGTTTTGTTATATCCCCAAAGGATTAGGCAGCGTTTTCGATGAAAGCTACCGGATTGACTTGACGCTTGACGGCGTGATTTTTTCCGACACTTCTAACAATTATCGTTATGTTTCAACCAATTTAGACAAATTCTTGACAAATTACATACCTAAACCTTCCTTACAAAACACTCTATCTATTGGTGAAAACCGCATGAAAATCCATTCAGCAGTTTTCGAGTTTATCGCGAACAGACAGACAGACGACGCGAAGGACTTTAATTTATAATATGTAGAGAGATGTAGAGAAGTTTGCGCTCGTTGGAACCTTTGATTAATCACAAAATTATCTTAGTAGTTTCACACCAAGAGATGTTTTGCATCTCGTTTGAATTATTATTGAATTATAGTTATTCCGCAAACCGAATTTATCAAAATATTTTTCTTCCAATTCATTCAAATCCGTATCTGTAATTATCTAGGCCATAGCATCACAGAGAAGTAAAAAAATTGAATATTGCTGCAAGTAGGTAAAACGGATATTCTAAAGAATCTAAAGTAAAGAAAACGCAGAATTCACGCGCCTATAAACATAATTTTCTATGATTTTTTTATGAATCTAAAAAATTCACTCAAAGTATTGTGCTTTTTATACTTACATTCATTTTTGTATGAGCCATTTCGGTGTTGCTATTAAAACCTTTTTTAACAATTCTATATCTATCCTTTCAAAAACAGTCTCTTCTTAAAAAATACTAATAATGTTAAGTTTAGAATACTGATTTCAACATATTTTATCATTTTATGTTTTCTGTCTGATAATAATTATAAAAACATATTTCAATGTTAGGTACCATCTACTTTTAAAATTTTAACTTCATCATAGAATAGAAAGAATTAAAAAAAAAAATTAAGCACACAAATTACAAACTAATCTTCACTTCTCAAATTATACCGAATCCATTAAATTTCACAATTTCAAATCCCTCCAAACACGACGTCTAATTTTTGATCAAATCCTATTATTTAAAATTCTAAATAAGGGCCTGGACTCACCAGAACTACCAATTAATAAATTTTCATATTCCATCAATCAAGGTCAATCCCGACAATACAATTTATTTTATGTACCCTCATGTAGAACAAATATTAGAAAAAATCTCTGATTCCTACTTGCACAACATAATTCAAAATATTACAGCATTGACATTTTTAGTAATAACTTAAAGAAATATCGATATGAAGTAACGGGTACGATCGATTATTAATATGAGAGTATGAAATGTATCGGGAGCATCTCCTATCCTTTTCCTATATTCCTCTTCCTCTCCCCTTCCTATAACCCAAAATTAATTATAAGATATTAAAACTTCATTTCCACCTACTTTAGCATAAGAAACTTATGTGGCTTGACTTCAGCTTACTTGTATAATATCTATTATCACTGTATATTATGTAAAAGCTGTTTGTTTCTTTCAAATAAATAAATAAATACCTATCATGTTCTAATAATACGAAGTAGTTTTAAATCCATAACATCTAACTATCTAAAGCAAGAAACCAAAACAATGGATGTAAATATAAGTAATAAGTAAGTTTTGCGAGTTATTTCTAGATGTATATTTCTATGCTATATAATAAAGAAATTGTTTCTCCCTGAGTGTCCTTTCCCATTCGTCCCGTTCCCCTTCCGCCTCCCCTTCTTCTCCTGCGTCCTCTTCCCCTCTCGCGTTCCCACTCCGTCACCTCCGCCTTCCCTCTCCCCACTACACTCCCCCCCCCCTTCCCCCGTCCCGCGAACCCACCTCCCGAGTTCCCCTCCCCCCTCACACGTCCCCTTCCCCTCCCGCGTTTCCCTTCCACCTTTCCCGCCTTTTCTCTTCCCTTTCCCGCTCCCTCGTCCCGCTAACCCTCCTCCCGCGTTCCATATATTCAATCCAAGTACATTCAGTTTTTAAACAGCCCGCGTGCCACCTTTTACAATTTTTATTCAAATTTCCATTTTTCATGTTTATTAAATTTGGTACCTAACATAGATACCTATTTAAAATATCTAAAATTCTTGATTCGATTCAAACTATTAGGGGAGTACCTACTTTAAATAAATTTATCAACTGAAGGATTTTCAAAAATAGAATCCTGATTTAACAATCATTGTTTTGCAAAATGTCATTCTCAAACACGCGAACTGTCAAACGTGCGATAGTCGTTTGCTTTTCTGAAATTATCCAATTTTCTGCGCAATTTTCTTAATTTTTCTCTCTGTAAGAACCATCCTCTCGAGATTTGCGCTTAGCAACACATTTAGCGATTCATTTTTATATATAAGATTATGGTCAAAATTATTTTTCCTTCTGATTTTACTAAAGCGTAATTTTATTAGCTTAATAGCTGACCAACGAACGTAATCTAAGTTACAAAAGTTGCGCAATATTCGTTGGATCGAAAATCCAATTTGAAGTATTTTATTGATTTTGACTGTCAGGGTGATGACAAGTGAACCAAAATAACAATAACAGTGCTGTTAGAGGACAGGACAAAACAAGAACATTGAAACTAAAATCATATTAATATTATAAAGGCAAAAGTTTGTAGAATGCATGGATATATGTTTGTTACTCTTTCACGGAAAAAAATACTGAATAAACTTTAAAAATTCTTTCACTAATAGAAAGCTACATTATTTGCGAGTAGTATAGACTGTATATATTGGTAAGCTCTGGCGTTATGAAATTATTTATTATACGTTTTATTGTCCAGAAGAAAAGCAAAGCAAACTTGGTAACTATAAGTAATTATTTGATATGCGCTGTAATTTTGTTATTTGTTTAGGTTACTATGGGGATCACTTTATTTGATTGTGTGTTTGATTATTATACTTTAATAGGTGACACGCGAGCTGTTTGAAAAATGAATGTAACGGGTATGGTTTGGCGGTGAAGGGGGAGAGGGGGAGGAGGGATATGGGGAATGAGGGGGAAGAGGGGGAGGGGGGAGAGGTTTGGTGGAGGGGGCGGGGGTTTCGGAAGAGGGTGGAGGGGGGAGTGGAGGGGGAATAGGGAAGGTGAAGGAGGCGGAGTGGAAAACTCCCATAATACTATGCGAGCGAAGCCGGGGGCAAAAGCTAGTAAAATATAAAATAAGGAGGCAGTTTATGAACAGAAATAAAAAAAATTCTTATTGACGTAGCTCCTCATAAATGAAATTTTAACAGAACTTTCACAGAACTTGAAATTAAACTTTGAAATTTGATAAATTGTTCAAATTCTGTGAAACAATCCGTCCTTGGTCTACATTTAAAAGCAGCAAGTGGGGAGAAATGCAAGATGGGAGACGTTGGTAGAGCAAGAAAATCAACTGCTTTACAGCAAAGCGCTCTCTTGAGAATAGGGTAATCCACAGATCAGTGGCGTTGCAACCGTCGGAGCACACTGGACTTGTGCTCATGCAAAGAGACTGCATTATTCAAATTTTATTTCCCGAAGCATCATTTCCATTGACAACTTTAAAAATGATTGAGGGTTTGAGTCTTGGGAAAACTGCATTTGTAGTCAGTCCTTTGCCTAAAATATAGGAAAGATCTGGTGTATATTGGAATACTTTATTGGGTACTTAATCTTGATATATAAATATATGTAAAGAGCATTGACAGTGTTCGTCGCAGAGAAGTGAGCCTATTGGCAACGGTGAGTTTTTTTTTTGTAAAATGTGAATACCGCACAAAAGTCCCTACTGCTCTCATAGGTAAGAGTAGAGGATAGAGAGAGGGGTTACATGGTGGGTGAATGGTGGGAAGAGGTGAGGGGTTTTAAAATATTTTTTATGCGAATACCGCACATGAGTCCAAACTGCTACCAAGGGAGGCAGGGTTGAAGGGGGAGTGTGAAAGTGTAACGATGTTTTTTTGAAGTAAAACTTCTTTACGCACGCTTGACTTGGGGAGTAAGCTGGTGAATGCGTGACGAGAGCGTTACGAAAAGTGTGATCGTGCGAGGCGAACGGTCGTGCCTTTACACACGCTTGACTTGGGGAGTAAGCTAGTGACTGCGTGACGAGAGCGTTATGAAAAGTGTGATCGGCGAGGCGAACGGAAGTTGAGAGGAAAATATAAGTTAGTGAAGTCTTACTTCAGTCGTGTGGTCTAAAGCACACTCGTTTTTTTTAATGTGATACCCACTAAAATCTCAACTGATCCCAACCGTTTATAGACATGTAGACTATGGCATCCCCAATTGGGTAGTTTTAAAAAAACGTAAAATGTTCCGCAACCCCACAAATAATATATTTGTCTTGTAATTGATTTTATTTGTATTACAGCGAAAGTTTATATTTTTTATTACTACAAATGTTTTGAGGTAATGCGCTGGTGAGGTGGTGAGGTGTTTGTGTATTAGCAGTACATTTCGTGTATGCGGAATTTTATTCTTCCCCCCGCCAAAATATTCCTGGGAGATGTTGAGATTCCTGGAAGCAAAGTTAGTAAATGTATAAATCTATTCGAGCATATAACTTTTGTGAATATAACTTCACGTGGTTATTTCATTCTAAAGGTTCCCTCCATTCGGTAAAATTATTAATTGCAATTATAAATTTAGGCAGTCACCTATGTAAATACCGATTCTGCAATTGTTTCTCGACCTTTGTGATTGCTTGGGAAATGTTTCAGCAATATATCTTTACCCTCCACCTAATATTCCATCCTTCGTTTTATGAATTGAAAACTGTTTGGCGGCAACAATCGCTTATATTAATTTTCATAATTTTTAATTTAAGCTTACCTTTAATAATAATAATAAGTTAATGATGAATGTAAATAAGTCTAAAGTCATGGTATTTGAAAGAGAGAGTATGAAAACAACGTGCAACATAGTTCTGAATGATGAGTATTTGGAGCAGGTGGATGAGTTTAAATGAGGTGGTAAATGCAGGCAACTCTATTAATGGAGGACTGAACGCCGTTGGCGCCAACAAAAAACTATCCAAAGAAGCGAAGTTAGCCGTCCATAATGGAGTGCTGGTACCTACCCTGATGTATGGCAGTAAGGCATGGAACTGGCAGAGGAAGGATGAAAATAGACTAAATGCTGTAGAAATGAGATCCCTGAGGCGTATGTGTGGAAAACCCTTGTACGATCGTGTGAGAAATGAGGAGATCCGCGAAGAATGCAAGGCTGATGTAAGCGTAATGAGTAAGATTAAGAAAGGGTCGCTCAGATGGTTTGGTCATGTAGAGCGAATGAACGAATAAAGGAGTGTAAGGAGAATATATGACACAAATGTGAATGGTAGAAGAAGTCGGGGACGCCCGAAGAAGACATGGCACGATCAAGTGAATCAGATACTTGAGTCGGGTCATGTGAAGAGTCGGAATAATAGAAGATCATGTATAAGACGATGTATGAATGTGAAGGAGTGGATGCCAAGATCGAGTTGTTTGGCGGTCCGTCCTCTCTACCTACACCTGCGGGGAAACGGCGTGATGGTTAGTTAGTTAGTTACCTTTAATTACTTAATGTAAACCTTTTTTACTGGAAGACCAGAGGTCGGTAGTGTGTCAAATGTGAAGAGCCAATTTGTCAAAGAAACAGGATAACAAATATATCAGAGAGCCTTATTATAATGGGGGGGAGGGGGGTTGTCATCGTACTATGGTAAATGTGGTGAAACGATAATTACGATTTGCTTTGTGTTATTTACATTCTTACTGTATTACCACACTTCTACCCATTTAAATGTTTATATAAACAGACTTGCCCATAGATTCCTAAATTAAAAATTTTACTTCCAAATAAGTTAACTTTAAACCTCAAATCTGCCCTGTGCTTCGAAAGTTCCGAAACCATTCACATACTTCAGAAGACTCGTTCAATAAATCAAGCATTCCATTAGTAACACTGATGCTGATCGAGTCAAACTTTGTTCGGTTGCTTCATCTCATAAGGCTGGTTGAGTAGAGGTGAAATTGCTATTGATGTCTAACGAGCCGCATACGCCTATGCAAAAAGCCGCATTTGACTAGCTAGCCGCAAATTCTGACCCCTGCTGTAGACCAACATGTTTAACCATTTATGGACAGGTCCCGTGTTTCTAAGGCTTTTAAAAAAATAATTGTGATCGTAAATTCGTCACTTCATTTGGATAGGGTTCTAACTGACATTTTTTTCAAAAATGACCTGCGAATGCCAAAGCATTTCTTTTGCTTATTTCTAAAACCAAAATAATTTTCAGAACCATCTGTGTTGTATTTTCGTAGATATAAGTATGACAAAGTTCTAACTTCAAGTTTTTTCAATAATAATTCATTTCACAAGGTTTTAACATCACTTACACTCTCTATTTTGTTTGTATCTGACAGTTGATCATACGAGGCACATTATGGTCCGTCATTTCATTTGGATAGGGTTCTAACTACGTCTTACCATTTTCTAAGGTTTCTTAGTTTCCAAAGACAAATTTTCGAAATCTATGTAAGAATTTTAATTTATGTATTTTAGTTTATCATATTTTAATGGAAAATATTTTAATAGGGCTTGGACCTAGCTAGGAATAGCATTAGGGTAATGTAATTAGAAGCTTGTGCAATGAATTATTATGCTCTAGCTGGTTGCACAGGGTTCTATTTGAATGTTTAGGTATGTTCTAAAAGGGTAAGTTTACGTCATCTTTAAATACTTTCATTTAAAATATGTTCAATTAAAATACTTTACACACGGTTCAACATCAAAATCGGAAATTTGTAAACAGATTATGAGAAATCATCTTTGCAAAATCTCATATCTCAGAACAAGGTGAAGCGAAGTTAGAACCCTATTCAAATGAAGTGACGAATTGACGTCTTCTAACCAAACCGTAGTCTCGGAGAGAAAATATATTTAAAAAAAATTTCAATAAAGTTGTTTTATTTTATTCAAGTGTATTTTTCAAAATCAGAACTGATTATGTGAATAATTCAGATAAGCAAAAAAGTACCTACCTCTTATAAATAGTAAAAGTTGTACCATTATGAAATAATTAAATATGTCTATATGTGACACTACAAATATCAAAAGTGGGTGTGTGTTAGAGATGGGTAAGTTCTGCATTTTGTCGGAGGCCTCCGAGACGTGCTTCCTTTTAAAAGTACTTGAGATCTTGGAGCAGGTCCCGGGAGCCACTCCCGACTCGCGAATGGCTCGGACCGAGACGCTCGGTTTCCACCCTAGCCGGACCTCCGGAGCCCGCAAAAGAACTCGAACGCGTGACCTACTCCCGACTTGCGCGTGGCTAGGACTGAGACGCACAAGTTTGAGGAGTGCGAACTGCCGCCGCCACCCAACTGTGGCTCGGCCTTCCGAATTCTGGTGCAAGTACTGGACCGGGTTCTTTGGGAATAGTCGATTTGAAAAGGGAGTAGGAGTAG
This sequence comes from Limnephilus rhombicus, assembly GCA_929108145.2. Taxonomy (NCBI): domain Eukaryota; kingdom Metazoa; phylum Arthropoda; class Insecta; order Trichoptera; family Limnephilidae; genus Limnephilus; species Limnephilus rhombicus. Next base: position 22,304,235 of record OV815295.1, on the reverse strand, counting down.
GAACCGCTTCGCGCGAAGATCCCAAGTTTAAGAGCCCACTCCAGTTGAACCTACACATTGCTAATGTGTGTGAGTCCAATACACAGGGCAAAAAAGTTGGATACCAGCCCACTAAGGCATCAAATATACAACCAGAACGTTTTGCATTAGTAATAATTCATATTTCTTACCATTTGTACAGTTTTTTTTTAAATCGAGGTAATTGGGTGACTTGCCCAGGAGACCTCCAAAATGTAGTCACGCCACTACATCTCTCCCGCAGCAATTATTCGTATTCGGAATAATGGATAACCATTATAATTAAGATAAGGCTAAGCAATGATCTCTGGGATGCGATTAGTTAAACTGGTGCTTGAGTGCTCTCAGTTATTCTCTTAAGCGCTCTCTAGGGAAAGGGTTACTACTACAACATGTTACGGGATAGGGGAATATAGGCCATATATTTAACAACTTTATGTGCTGAAGATAATTATCATTTTCTGAACTGAAAAATTAGAGTGAAATGCAATTGGAAAGGTTTGACCAAAAAATATTAGACAATTTAACTTAAGCACGCCAGACAGTTACGGAAATCTGATTTGAGGTCATTTTTTATTTCTTCTTCTTCTTTGCGTGCCGTATCAGGTCCCCCCGACGTTGGCGATCACTCTTGAGAATGTCTCTCTGTCTTGCGCAGCCCGGAATAGCTCCTCCACACTTCTAATGCCGGTCCACTCTCGTATATTACGCAGCCAAGACATTTGTCAACGTGACATTTTTTATTTATTCAAATTAAAAACACTAACCCCCCCCCCAATAGAAAATTGACCACCTGTGTTTTGGTACTTAATACATTTTCAAAAACCTACCTTATTGGATGACAGTTGTAGTTGACTGAAATGACTTTACTCAATGCAAAAACTAAAAGTAAGTAAACTGACTAACATGGAAATTTTAAATGTAAAAGGCGATTAACGCGAAAGTGAGTTTTAATATTCGTATAATATATAAGAGGTAATATTCAATATTCTTTAGGAGTGTGAAGTTTGTGAAAAATCCGCGTTCTGTTTCAAATTCCAAAAACTTTTAAGTCGTTATAATTGCATTAAAAATATAAAAATAAAATTGAACTAGTTTATTTTATACCACTTTCCATGAAAATCATTGCCAGGCAGTTACCCGTCACCATAGATTTGGCATACAAAATTTCACTCTGTCGTAGCCGGTCTCAAGTGTGACTCTGTCATTTATGCCTCGATGACACATGGCGAGTTCAAGCTACTATCAACTAAGTTTTAAAAGCGGGTAAATCGGCGAGTAAGATTGTCATGATGACACACAAAACTGTCCACTCGCTCAAAAGCGTAGGAAACTGAGGTCGTTTTTAGCGCCAGTAACAAGAATAACGACGCCTGCGTGATCTAAATTCTTCAGATTTTTGACAGTCGAAATTAGCTGTTTATCGGAAGCCATGTTGGAAACGTAAATAAACCAATCACGAGCAAGCGGAGCAAGCGTGTAGGCGAGTAAAGTTGACGACCTTTCAACTTTTTTTCGTAGATTGTCAATAATCTGCTAGTTGCTGCTAGTTAGCAAGTGACACGATGACACTGGGCGAGTTTACTAACAGATAGTGAATTTCCCAGATAGTAGCTTGTAAACTAGCCCTGTGTCATCGACGCTTAAGGCTCATCGTGGCGATTTGCGATAACAATCATCAATTTGTCATGAGTCAAAAGTGGGATTTATTTGTTGATACGTATTAACTATTCTTTCAATAAAATATTTAACAAAAAGAAAGAGAGCTCGTTCCAAGAATTCATGTATCTATGTCATAAAACTTCAATGAGTTTTAATCTATTGAAAATTGCCTTTATCCTCTTTTCTTGTCAGACATTACCAGAATGCAGTAGTGAGAGGGGCAATACCCTCTAAGGGGCACACTATCTAATAAGGTCACAGGGAGAGGTGGTTTTAAAAGGACGATGTTTTTGAGGACATAGATAAAGAGACTGATTGCAAGTTGGATAGGGGTGGAAATAAGAAAGGGAAGAGAATAATTTAGGATTAGTTGGAAGCACTTAGGTTAACCGATGAAATTGTGAGAGTTTTCGAGAAACAGATTTTACGCTTTGTGGTTTCGTGGTTATGTTGGTACACTTCGAAACTCAATATTTATTTGGTAGATTGAATGAATAATAAATTAAATTTTCACATGTAGCAATCAATTTGTTGGTGTACATAATTAAGAGTAGAATAGTTTAAGGGCGGCTTGCACCAACTATCGCTAATTTTATCTTAAATTGTATTTAACTAAACGAATTTAAGTCACTAAATACATTTAACTTAAATGTGTTTAGTTTAGTTTCGTCCTGCACCAAGCAGTTGGAGCGGTTGTTTAGTTAAATATCATTTAGCGTCGGTAAAACAGTTACCGCCGTTAACGAGCCGGTAAAACCGTTGCATCGTTCCTTAGCACCACCCACGCGCACATTTTTTGCACAGCGACTTGAAGTGGCGAGGGGCACGATCGCTCCAAATTGACTGTGTGGGGGGTGCTTAAATTTGCGAGGGTCAAAATATTTTGAGGTTATGTTGTGATTGCGTATAGAAATTAAGCACAAGAAACAAAAATAAATCATCTAGATTGGAAGAAAAAATAAAACAAACATAACTACGAAATGGGGCAAAAAGAGGTTTTGTTGTTAGATTTAAAAATAAAACAAATATTATTTTTTTTTATTTCTTTTATGTAGATTGTTAACTATTACAAGAATGCTGTAGGTATAATTTAAGTTTATAACCTTCCAAAGTATTCCTCCGTAAATAAATCAATACCTATTCCTCAATAATGAGTATTGCGAGCACCTCGCTGTTGTGCTGATGTTAGTGTTAAGAAATCTTCGAAACTTTCTGGCACCGAGTATCAAATAAATTTGTTCTTGTGTTTACTTCTCTCACTATAAACGGTCTACTTATAAAATCTATAATTTCTTCGTCAACTTCAGAATAAAAAACCCAAATGTCCATCGTGAATACAAATCAATAAATGAGACAGATTTCAGAAATATTTCAAATATTAGACAATCGGAAATCGAAGGAATAACCTAAAATTTTGTTGACAGAAGTTGCTCGCTAAACATGTTTAACATAGTTAAAAAGCCCTTTCTGGGTATTTAACTTTGACAGTTCTTTAAAAGCGTTTAACGACTTAAATTTTGTGGTGCAAAAATCTTTAGTATATTATTCAGAAGTAGATCTGTCCCGTAGATTTGAATCTCGTGACAAAATAGATATTAAATATTTTATAATTAATTTTGTATAGTAACAAGGTTAAATGCATACGACAAAATAGAGCGGATGAAAAGTCAGATTTCTAAACATACAACGAAATGGGATTCTGTACAGAAGAAACTAGGGCAGGAATGATCGGAGCGTTTGTTAGAGCAGATCTTAAGGCCTAACGCTATCATCATAATCATAAAAGATAAAATTAATACAAGAGCTCATTAAATGGAACTTAAATAGTTTATTTTATTACTTTCTGTTGTATCTCTTAATTTCAAAGAATTAAACTTTAGATTTGTTGGGAAACTTCCAAGTAAGCTCGATGTTTTTGTGATTATTAGTTGATTTACCAAGTTATCGTAAATATTAAAATTAATATTAAACTTGACAAGACGTACTTACTTCAGTAGGCTCTAAGTAGTTGATGACGCTACAGTCTGATGGCGCTCGCCCTACTCGCCGATGCCTTCGGCAATCGTCGTAAACGTTCGTGCACAAAATACGAACGACAATAGATGGTATTTTTGTGATTTATTTTTTGTGTTTTTTTTATTTTTTATTAGTATCTATAGCAAAATTTGTACATAATGTATTTATAAATTTTTTTTTTTTCACAGTCCTCCTCACTAGGGTTTCCTGTTCTGAGGCGGCCTGTAGTTTTTCCACATTTGTATTTAGTATCCAGTTGTCTTTACATGGTCTTCAGTATGTTTGATAGTTCAATTTCATTTTTTTCTCTCAACCATATTTTTATTTTTGTTTTAAATTTATTTATTTCTGTTATTTTTTTTTTGTTTGAGTTGGTAGAGCGTTGTATAGTTTTGTCGCATTGAATTTCATATTTCTTTGTCCAAAAGATGTTTATTGCCCTGGTTGTGTATCTATGTTGGACAGTAAAGTATTCTGATATGTTTTTTTTTTTTAATTTTAAATAAAATATTTTTTGCATAAAGTTTTTGTATGTTGTAGACTTGAATGCTTTGAAACAATTCTTCTGTCGGAGTTCTAACCGGTAATTTCAAAATTGTCTTTAGTACTCCTTTTTGAGCTATATTGAGCCGGTCCATGTGAGTGCTCAAGGCAGATCCCCATCCAGTTATCCCGTACTCTATTTGTGATTGACATAAAGCGTAGTACACTTTCTTAATGTCGTTTATGTTGAGGGTGTTACGGATGGCTCTAAAGAAGTAAATGTACCTGGTGAGTTTTTTGGTGATTACTTCAATGTGTGCGTTCCAATGGAGATTATCATCAATTTCAATACCAAGATATTTGATACTTTTGGAGTGTGCTATGGTAGGACAGTGGCATGATAAGCCTAGATTTTGATATCATACTTAACTGCCATCTGATGAGGATTATGAAACTACACGATTAACATATACTCAACAATTATTATATTGATACGGGCATGAAGAATGACCCAAAACCCCGTCACTGGAAAAACGCCAACGGCACCCCTCACCGCTCGAGTCGAGCTACGCAGTGTAGTTTGTAGCTTGCGAATATTGTTACATATACTTTCGTACGGTGGTTACACGAATCCACTTTTTTAAATAAATAAACGCACCAGAATTACAGACAGATAGCAGTTTGGAAGCGTAATATGATACTATAAACATTAACTGATATTCTGTGTAACTTGTAAAATAAACTATCGTACCGTGAGACTTGTATTTTGTTACTGAGCCCACATTGATACCCGACCCTATCAATATTATATGTAATATTAAATTTAATTAATTACACTACAAATTATAATTATACGATTCCTGATTAAAGATATATAGTAAATGATAATTTAAAAAAATTTCAAACGTTCAGCATTCAGCATCAGTTAGCATATCCATGGAGCCTTGAAATGCCCAAAAAATACAAAAAAATATATAACAAGATAGATATTATTTTTCCTTTTGAATCTCGTGCAAAGTAGCGAAATAAAGCTTTTACTTAAAGTCAATCATATCGATTCAATTCAAAGTTGAATAATTCACTGGATTAACTGTACCATTTTCAGCTTGAAAAGTGTTATAATCTTGAGAACAGAATAGCGAAAAGGATTGAAATTTTCAGCTTAGCCACACAATTTCATTTGCTGAAAGAGAGGAATTGGTTTCCGTTCCAACGAAATTGCAAATTGTTGGGAAGTCTTCCGTTTCTATTCTGCGCAGACCCGATTGGAACAGTAGTTGAACGCCTCAGGTTTTCAGTGTAATCTTTTAACCTATGCATAGGAAATTGCAAAAGAAAATGTGGAAGCAACTTGGTAACTGCACGCTTTTGTGATACAAGTAATCCGCTTGCATACAAGTTATTCGCACATGCAAAGTGCTGTCGTCAAGATTGCTTCCGAGGAACTCAAAGCGTTTCTTGAAACTCCTTGTTCAAAATATTAATTGATCGGAAATCTGTATTCAACATCATATTATGTTTTCTTCGCTTATCGACAGTGGTGTATAAAACTTATTGGTAGAGGTCGTTGATGAAAGAAAAATACAAGTTTTGATTTCAGTTCAGTGTTTAGTTAGTGAGTGGTTAAGGTATTTCTGTAAAGAGTTATTGGGTTCAAAACTGGAAATGTGCATTTTCCATTTTATTTATGACAATGCTTGTCATATCCCAAATAATTAAATAAATTTATCAATAACTAGCTTTTTCCCGCGGCTTCGCTTGCATGGTATAAGGGGGGTTCCCACTCCGCCTCCTCCACCTCCCCCCCCCATCTCCTCCTCCCGCTTTCCATACCTTCAGTTTTCAAACCTCGCGTGCCACCAATAGCAATTTTTTTATACAAATTTCATAATGCCAGAGCTCACCGAAAGTTTTATAAAAACCTTGTCCTGACAATAACGAACACACAAAAAAAAATTATCCAATTTGGTGCAGTCGTTCGAAAGTTATGCGCTTAGCAACACATTCAGCGATTAATTTTTATATATAAGATATTCGAAAGCAAAACGGCCATTCCTCACATTATAATGCTTATGTAAAAAAAGAGGTTATTAGTCCCCCTGGATCAGGGCGGTTGAGACTCTTATGCGGTTTTCACATAAAAATAGTCGGGTAAACTTGAATGTACTTGGCCTCCGTGGTTGAGGGGAAAGGTTCTCGACTAGCGATCTGGAGATCGCGGGTTCAAACACCAGCGAAGGCAAGTAAATTTCATTTAAATATAATGAAAAATAAATAACTTCGTTTACACAATATAATTAATAATATCAACATGTTTCAGTAACAATGTTATCTTCATCAGGACAAAATGTTAATTTTTGTTAAGTTTGAAGAAGTAAAATTTAATTTTATTTATTTGTGTTATTTAAAACAATACAATTAAATCATTTCAATTACAATTTAATCATTCTAACATAATATAACCGTGTGAAAGATACTTAGAGCGAAAAATACTCTCAGTATCACCGTAGTGTAAGACACCGTTCAGAATTGAAACATTGCTTGAAATGGCTTTAGCCGTACTTGATGACTAGATCTGAATAGCTAGATACTTCCCAACGTTTCTCTTTCGCAACTCCCTACCCTTCCCACTACCTTCAGCCACACAACACAACCCAATACACACACATTACCCCAATCGGAGATGCCTGTGATTGTGGTCTTGTGGAATCGGTGTTCACATAAAAAATAATATTAATCTATTTTTTTTTACCTAAAATACACTTATCTCACCTAACCTAACACCAATATTGCAAAAAAATTAACACAACACAATCGATTATAATAAACTAAATACGAAAAATAACGTACATTCCTGAAAATAACTGTTATGAATTCCACAAAAACAATCACGAAATAAACAACATGCATCAGGGTACCTAGCATGGTCGCTCGATATAGATTTTATCGAAAATATCGGTAACTTGTCATCGCTCCCGAGCACGCCTGCAGGCCGCTAACGAACAAATAACAGTCAAATAAAATAGGAACCCTTAGTCGTTGTGACATATTTTTTGTTCGTTAGCGGCCTGTAGTCGTGCTCGGGAGCGATGACAAATTACCGATATTTTCGATAAAACCTATATCGATCGACCATGCTAGGTACCCTGGGGTCCTAGCATGGTCGATCGATATAGGTTTTATCGAAAATGTAGGTAACTTGACATCGCTCCCGAGCACGACTGCAGGCCGCTAACGAGCAAACAACAGTTCACATCGACTAAGGGTTCCTAATTTATTTGACATAAACTGTTATTTCTTCGTTAGCGTCCTGCAGTCGTGCTCGGGAGCGATTTCAAGTTACCGACATTTTCGATAAAATCTATGTCGATCGACCATGCTAGGGGGCCTGGGGTCCTAGCATGGTTGATCGATATAGGTTTTATCGAAAATGTCGGTAACTTGCGATGGCTCCTGAGCACGGCTGTAGACCGCTAACGAACAAACAATAGTTCGCAATGACTAGGGGTTCCTAATATATTTGACGTAAACTGTTGTTTATTCGTTAGCGGCCTGCAATCGTGCTCGGGAGCGATCGAAAGTTACCGACATTTTCGATAAAACCTATATCGATTGACCATGCTAGGGGGCCTGGTACTGTTAAGATCACCAGATAAGAAAAAAGAAAACCTTTTGTTTTACAATCCCCCACTTTGTTAAACAAGGGTTGGAGCATTTCAATATTTTTTGCTGGCCGACCACCCTTGGAAGTAATTGATTGAGGGTGCTTTTAGCCTTTTGTCTACTTAGACCTATAAAAAGGCCATTCAAAGGACATGGATGCCTTCAACTACCGCATTGAATAAACACATTGTAGAATAAGACGTTTCGCTGGTTGCGAAGAAAAATGATATAATTTTAACCTTCCTAAAAAAACCTTCCTTTTTTATATAGCTGCAAAGAGCAGTTGTAGCATTATTTTGTTGAAGTCATAAATTTTTTTTTTTACAGTGAATACCGCACATGAATCTCAACTGCTCCCGTCTGGAGCCAGTGAGACTATGGCATCCCCAATTGGGGTATGTTGTGAGGCTGAAGGTAGTGGGGAGGGGAAGGAGGTGGGGGAGAGGTAGGTTGGGAAGTACCTGGCTATTCAGATCTGGTCACCAAACACGGCTAAAGCCATTTTCAAGCAACGTTTCAATTCTGAATGGTGGTCTTACACCAGGGCGATACTAACAGTATCTTCCACTCTGGAACATGCCGCAAATATACTATACATTGTTTTAAATGAATTAATTGTGAATTAACACAAATTAATCAAATAAAATTTATTTGCGCATGTCGGGTTCGAACCCAATGAAAGGACGCTTTTACATTTACCGTGACGATTCACGGTAACGGTACCGTGATGGCAAAAAAGGCAATAATTAAACGTCATTTATCGCTATAATGCTGCTGCTCTCTCAAATCATACGAAATACGTGTGACTGTTTCCTCCAAAGTACGACTTTTTTGCGACGGGAATTGCGTTTCATTTTATTTATATGTGTGAGGGTAATGTTTGAAAATTATTGTATGCTTTCTTTGGGGGGGTGCAGACATACGTTCACTGTTTGTCTTATTTTTTACTGTTGTCATTTAGTGTGTAAGAAAGTGCGGCAGCATTGTATGTTGAAGAACAAAATCAAAACCATCAGCGCATTGACATTTGACGTTTTTGAATATTTGAGATTCATTCACACTTCAATATTCTCCTTGTAACTACATCCCATACTTTTAAAATTATCGTTACGAAAAGTAGTATTGGTAGGGGTCTATGGAGACGTCACGGTGTGGTGTACGAGAGAGATGTAAGAAAATTATGATTTTTTTCTTTTGGAGGGAACAGACCTACGTACATTGTGCATCTCATCTTTTGAAAGAGCTGTCGCAATATTGTCATAAGGAATGTATGTTTATTGCCTTTTTATGACGTGACGATACCGTTACCGGTAAATATAAAAACGTCCAATAGATGAAGTTCTGTTCCTAAGAAAACTGAAACAATTGAAAATATGACAATAATAATTATAATAAATACAATATGTGCATAAATTTTAATAAAGTCGAAAGTAACATTTTATTGACTGAGCTTAGCAAAGACCTGTATTAACTCGGACTTCTCGAGGGTTTACATTTTCGTCTTTCTTTGGTTCCGGTTCCATTTTAAGATGGTGACCTTTCAGTAAATATATTTTTTTTAGTATTATCAATCGTCGAACCCCATGTTTATTAATAAAGTAGGTGGGTTTTTAAATACCTACTCACACATCTTAAGTTTCAGAGGAAATTTTGGCTTACATATAATAAGAGAATTTTTTTTTGATGTGTGTCGTTTTTCTGTCAAACCAACGATTTATAAAGGAACTGCTAAGGAAAAATTATGTAATCATGGGAAGGACTTATTTTATATAATAGAAATACTTCCTGAGGGTTTTATACATATTTTACCTATGGGTAATATAAAAAGGTTGTTGTACCTTGTACCTATAGATATTTGTTTTTTGTTTTTTAGTCGTGTTCACAAGGGATTTCCGAGAACACGTAATTCGGTATTTCAATTAAGTTGGGTAGATCACAGTAACCGAATTTACACACATCCTTAACATTTACAACATATGAAGGAGATAAGGATAAAGGAAAAAGGAGAGGAAATTAATTGGAGGAGATCTGTATACAATATACCTATAATACTACACAAGTGAGGTGGGGAGTACCTGGATATTCAGATCTGGTCACCAAATACAGCTAAAGCCATTTCAAGCAACGTTTTACTTCTGAATGATTTTCTTACACCAGATACTGAGAGTATTCGACGAGATATATTCGACGGCTGGCGTAGTCCAGCGGTAAGGCCTTTGACTCGGAATCCGAAGGTTGCGAGATTGAATCCCGGCGTGGCAAATAAATTTTATTTGATTAATTTGTGTAATTCTTAATTTACTCATTTAAAATAGTATATTGTATGTTTGCGGCAAGTTCCAGATTGGAATATCCTCTCAGTATCGCCCTGGTGTAAGACCACCATTCGGAATTGAAACGCTGTTTGAAATAGCTTTAACCGTGTTTGGTGACCAGATCTGAATAGCCAGGTACTCCCCCGCCTTACTCCTCCCTATCTCCTTGCCATCCCCGCTACCTTCAGACTCACAACACACCCCAATTGGGGATGCCATAGACCAGACGGGAGCAGTTAGGACTCTTGTGCGGTATTCATATTAAAAATTAAAAAAAATGTCTGAAAAATCAGAATTGAAATTATGCTTGAAACGGCTTTGGCTGTGTTTGGTGACCAGATCAGAATAGTCAGTTATTTGCCAACCTTTCTTTTTTCTATCTCCTTTCCTTCCCCACCACCTTCAGCCTCACAACATATAAAATTGCAGATGCCATAGTCTCACTAGCTCTAGACGGTTTGGAGCTTTTGCGACTCATGTACTTTAGTCAATGTGTATTGCGATATTTTTTTATTTACTAAATCTACCAATCAAAATCACAACCCACACAATTGAAACAAAATTTCGTTTATTGACTTCTAATCTACTGCTAACATAAACGTCAACCAACCATAATATTGACCTCTTTCATTTCAAAATAAGCACTTGTCAATGAAAATACTCGAATATCGATGTCCTGGAAGCCATTTTCTGTTTGATCAAATTTCATACAAATGAAAAAATATAAAAGTATATTATTTCCTGTCGAAAAAGGTTCGGAGCTTCGACAATCGCAAAATAATAGGATTCCTTTATGATATTTACTTTTGGTTCAAACTGAATCTCTACGGTCCAATAAGTTGACTTCTGACCAACCAGCTTATGGGATGGGGAGGGTGTTGGAAAAGGAAAAAAAGGGTGGCACGGGTAAATCATGTGGAAAATTAGATCCTGTCACCTGCTGCATATTAAAAATAAGTTGAACAAACGAAATTTTGAAAATTTTTACATTGATTTCTGCAATTATTTCAATTAAGATTAATAATAAATTGTGATATTTATTTTCATTTTTAACTTTATGAGTAAAATCTCATATTATAAAATTCAATTAAATGAAGACAATATTAACGAAACTCGTTCGAAAATCTCGAGACAGAAAAATCAGAAAAAGATATTGGCACCTCTGGGACTCGAACCCGGGACCCTTTGCTTACATGGCAAGTGCTCTACTAATAATATGTGCGTTAAGAAAATGAAGGCATTGCGTCTCTGTACGAGGGAAGCGCTGCGTGTGTTAGGGTGAACGGTGGTTTTACGGGGTGGTTTGACATCACAAAAGGTGTCAAGCAAGGCTGCGTAATGTCACCATGGTTATTCAATCTATACATGGATAATTGTATGCAAGAATTGAAAGAGGTGGGATTGGGCGCAAAATTGAGTAATCTTAAAGTGTGTTGCCTGTTCTATGCTGATGATGCGGTGCTTATTTCTAACACTATGGAAGATCTACAGTCTCTCGAATTTAGGATAAACGAAGTATGTATGAAGAATGAGTCAATGATGAATGTAAGTAAGTCTAAAGTCATGATTTTTGAAAGACAGAGTACGAAAACAGTATGCAGCATAGTTGTGAATGATGAATACTTGGAGCAGGCGGATGAGTTTGTGTATCTGGGTAGTATGTTTACAAGAGATGGGAAGGCTGATAGAGATGTTGAAAGCAGGGTGAATACTCCATTAATGGTGGACTGAATGCCGTTGGCGCTAATAAAAAAACTTTCAAAAGAAGCGAAGCTAGCAGTCCACAATGGAGTCCTGGCACCTACCCTGATGTATGGCAGTGAGGCATGGAACAAGCAGAGGAAGGATGAAAGTAAACTGATCGCTGTTGAAATGAGATCCCTGTGACGTATGTGTGGTAAAACAATGTATGATCGTGTGAGAAATTGTGGATATCCACAAAGAATGTAAGGCTGATGTAAGCATAATGAGTAAGATTAACAAAGGGACCCTCAGATGGTTTGGGCATGTAGAGCGAATGAACGAAGAAAGAAGTGTAAGAAGAATATACGACGCGAATGTGAATGGTAGAAGAAGTCGGGGACGCCCGAGGAAGACATGGCACGATCAAATGAATCAGATACTTGAGTCAGGTCATGTCAAAAGTCGCAATAATAGAAGAGATTGTATGAGACGATGTATGAATGTGAGTGAGGCAAAGAGTGTGTGCCAAGACCGAGTTGTTTGGCGGTGCATCCTCTTTTCCTACCCCTGCGGGGAAACGGCGTGATGGTTAGTTAGTTAGTTAAGAAAATGAAGATAATGTTGGTAGTTCTTAGTCGAAGTATGATACAGTTAAAAGTGACCGAATTGAATATAGACACCTTAGCTCAGCTGGTAGAGCACTTGCCATGTAAGCAAAGGCTCCAAGAGGTGCCAATATCTTCTTTTGATTTTTCTGTCTCCAGATTTTCTATTGAGTTTCGCTAATATTGTCTTCATTCAATTAAATAAATTATGAAAGTATTAGCGCAGAGGCAATTTGGGAGGCGGGTATAGGTATCACCGCCCCGGTTAGCATTTATTGGATAACCAACATCTCTGTCATAATCATCTCACATGGTTCGCTACGTTTAGTGACTTACGTAGGCGTGCTCGGAGTCTTGGAGTGAGGTTTGTCTAGGTCAAAGCGGAGGATGCGTTTGCCCACCTTCTTCGTGGCTCGGGATCGTGAATTGAGGTAGACTGGTTGATGGAGACCTTTTGACCTCTCCAGCTAGACTCTCTCTACCCATCGCCTTGCACCGCAGTGGGAGGAATGGATTTATAAGTCCGTCACTCCTAAAAACACTGACTCATAGATTTCTATCCATCCTTCATACATGTTCATTTCCAGAACCTCTTCTCCCTTCTTTCCCTAAAAAGCCCCCTTAACACAGCATCCCCAAAGATGACACAGGCCCCAAGGTATTTTTTTTCAGGGATTCCTGCTTGGAGCTAATGTAAAAAAACTTAAAAAGACCCGTGATATGATTGTTTATTTATTTGTTAAGTTCAGAGTGGAAGATACTATCAGTATCGCCCTGGTGTAAGACCACCATTCAGAATTGAAACGTTGCTTGAAAATGGCTTTAGCTGTGTTTAGTGACCAGATCTGAATAGCCAGGTACTTCCCAACCTTCCTCTTCCCCACCTCCTTCCCCTCCCCACTACCTTCAGCCTCACAACATACCCCAATTGGGGATGCCATAGTCTCACTGGCTCCAGACGGGAGCAGTTGAGATTCTTGTGCGGTATTCACTGTAAAAAAAAAAAAAAAATTTATTAACGCCCTTTTAAGGGGCTTTTACATACATAAAAATTATACACTTTTGAACATTTTGTATTGCTTTGGCGACAAATTGAAGATGTCCACTGAATTGGTATAATTATTTCCCTCGATCGGTATTCTGGTCAAAGAGGAATACATGCGGCAGTTAGTCCCAGAATTTCTGCACTGAAATAAATCTTGTTGGATTAGTGAAATTAAAAATATTTTTTAAATATCCACTACAGGTGTTATACAGGATCATTGACAACAATTGAAGAAATTTACCTCTATTTGCCTTTCAGTAAATTTAGACATCTATCCAATAACATTATAAAAAGTACCAGACAGTATTCATACTAAAATGTGTCATCGAACCAAAAAAGTAGCACAACTTATAAAAAGGACAACCATTCAAAGTTTTTTTTATTTCTTTATTTAAGGCTCTGCAACCGGGCCCGAAAAGAAGAGGGATACGAAATTACGAATGTTAGAGGAGAGCGCTAACATTTACAGCGACAAAATCAATGCGAAAATTGCGAAAATGTTTAATAAAACACGACTCGTTTAAAACAGAGCAAAAATCTTGCGGGCATTATCTTAAACAGCATTTAAAGAAACACTGTGAATTTTTTCATACATATAACTTGTAAAATAACTGAAACAAACGTGTTAATAATAATTTTTGGAGCATAGTTTGTGATTTTTTTCTATCGAGGGAATTTTATATAATTTGCGTTTCGGCGAGGGCAAAGTCTAGATATTATCTTCAAGAATAACATATATATTTTTTTAAGAGCTTTAAAACTTACCGTGCTTAAGGGAAATGTGTAATAAATCGGTACAAATCCGAGTTGCGGGCCCTTAAGCGACTATATAAAATGATGCTATAAGTATACAAAATATAATGGTTATGTTAGGTAAAGATATTGTATTTCTTAGTCGTCCTCACTAGATTTGTCTTCTATGTAATGTTTAGTGTCTTCATTAGAGTTTTTTCGTTGACCTCTTTCAGCCATGTTTTTATTCTTGATTTGTACTCATTAAATTTTGTTTATTAGTTTTATGTCTTGGGGAAGAATATTATGGAGTTTAATATTACAAAATAAGTGTAGTTTCTTTGTCCGAATGCCGGAGGTGGACCCTAAAATTACTATCCTTCTTATGTTTACTTAAAGACATGAAATATATTTTTAGTATTTTAGGTAGGTATTCCTGCGCAAAGGAATGCGCAAAGGAATACATAACGTGCCGTTTAAAAAAAAGTGAAAAATTCGTTTATCGCAGGAATTTTTTTTTTGTCAAATATAGGTAATATTCCCTGCCCAAAAAATGGACAAATAACAAAAAAAAATGGGATATCTATGGTTTAAATGCCCATAAAAAAAAATCACGGGGTCGTCAGCCGACCCACTTGGTTACGGACGTTATTTTTGGCAGTCGAAAGTTAAAATAAAAAAGTTGACCGAAACTGCAATTAGTAATAAAAATATTCAATTTATAACTTACCAATATAATTTCGATATCCGTCAAAGGTTTGCCGCGGAAGATTATCCATCAAGCAAACAAAACGCGTGCCCTTACTCCGACGGTTTACATGTAGGCGAGGGGGGCACTTCTAATTATTATAGTAAAGCGCTAATACCACCAACATCCCTTACATAGTGTACCTATTCAAAACCGGGGCATGTATCCGGCTTTTACCCTATGTTTAATTTTTTATGCGGCTCAAGTGGTTTTCACAAATGGTTTAGATTCCTAAGAAATATTTTGATCGTCCAGTTGATTAGTGAGACGATTCCAAATACTAAGTTTTAGGATAATGAGCAAAACAATATTCAAATGCTTATCATAAATCAAATATTGTTTACGCGTGTCTGCGTTTTACACACATCTTAAATATACTTTAAAATAACGCAGAGCGGTATGACGGTCCGGTGCATTAGTATAACATTTTGAAATATCCTTCTAATTATCCAGAAAACATTGATATTTTTATTTAATTCACTAAGTGTAATCGAAATATTGTAGCAGATAGAGGGTACACTTTAACATTTAACTGCATACTTTACTCAAATTTGGATTTTTTGGAGGTATTTAATTGGACTTCGTATTCAATTGGACGATAAATTTAAAGGTTCAATTTGGGAGGCGGGAATGGGTACCGCCGCCCCGGAAACCTTTATTGGATAACCAACACCTGTGCCATAGGTCACCCCAAGTGGTTCTCTACGTTTGGTGATTTAGCAGAGGAGCCCGGGTTCATGGGGTGAGGTTTGTCTAGGTCTTGGAGGCGGATGACCAGGACATACTGAACCCCAGATTCCTACCCACCCCTTAAACCCTTTTCCTTCCCAGAACTCTCCTCTCCTTCCTTTCCTTAAAAAACCCTCCGCACAGCATCCCCAAGATGACATAGGCCCTGAGGGAAATGATTTTCCTCAGGGCCTTCTGTGTGGAGCTTATGCAAAAAAAAAAAATAGGTTTCCCATTTTTTATAGGTTTTTAAATTTAACAGAGTTTTAAATGGGGATATTTTATAATTCACTGACCAATTCTCCAAATTAAGATAGATTTATTTGATAAACGAATGCATTACAAACATTTTCAAAGTTCCTTAGTTTTTAAACACCGTATTCACAGGTTTGACGTAAACATTACTTCAACGGAACTTTCTTTAGTACCGGGAATTACCTTAATGTTTTTTTTTCCTTTGATTAAATGATGAATGATAATTTTATAAGGTTTCCATGTTATTTTGACAGAATTGTCCTTAAAAACCTCAAAAATTCCTGTAGGTATTTATTTAATCCTAATTCTGGGCTCGCAGCGCTTCGAAACATTCATATTAAAACAAAGCGAAACTTAATTAATGTTCATCCCTTATAATTATTATTTTTCCTGATTAAATAAAAGAATTTATGAAATTATTTGTTTTGAAAATGAAAAAATAATTAATACCTGTTCGCACAGTACGTATTAATACGTGAGTACGGAGTGAGCAGGTAATTTTTCGAAGGAAACAAATTCTTGGAGGTGAGAAATTATATTAAATGAAATACACTTTACACTCTGCAATACAACATTTTGAATGCATAATTTTATAACAGCCAATCAGGTAACCTAACACAAGCTTTGTTAGGGTTTGTCGACTGATTATAAATAAATATAGATTTTTAAAAAAATTACATAGATATTTTGAAAATACTAAGATATACAACCAATAATATTTTTTGAACAACGAAAAGAACGTATCCGTAAAAAAATAACACCATGTTACAACATATCATATCAATTCTGGAGACGGGTATGGGTACCGTCACCCCGGGAATTATTTATTGGATAACCAACACCTCTGCCAAAGGCCACCCCAAGTGGTTCGCTATGTTTGGTGACAAGGGTGCCGGGGTTCATAGGGTGAGGTTTGTTCAGGTCATTGTGGCGGATGCGTCTGTCCACCTGCTGCCTGGCGGGCCGGATCGAGAAAGACTGGTTGAGGTAGGTCTTTTCACCTCTCCAGCCGGATTCTCGACTCATTGCCTTGCACGGCAGTTGGAGGGATGGATCAATACGTCCGTCATTCCTGGAAATACTGACCCGCAGATTCCTGCCCACCCCTCATACCGTTTTCCTTTCCAGAACTTATTATCCTTCCCTTCTTTAAAAGATCCTCCACACAGCATCCCCTAAGATGATATAGGCCCCGAGAAAAAGTATTTTCTTCAGTGTGGAGCTTATATGAAAAAAATCATGAAATACAATAATGTAATTCTATGAAGTTGACCGATTGGACAATGCTAAAACGTGGTTAACGTGGTAAATGTGGTAAAACATGGTCCAATATGTTCAAACATGGTCAAGTATGGTTAACTTGGTAAAACATGGGAAAATTGAAAAGCATTTTAAAAAGTTATAAAGCATCGTAAATAACTTGGAGAAACGACGTAAATCATGGTGAAAAATGGAAAAACACCGTTAGACATCGTGAAATATTATTAACCATTGTAAAACATGATAATACATGGTAAGTCATCCTAAAACTTCGGAAATAATGGTTAAAGACGGTGCACAACGTGGTAAATCATTTTAAAACATTGTAAAAAAAAACATAAAAAGTCGTGATAAAGCATGGTTAAACATGGTAGAACAAAAAAAACACCTTATAACAGTTTAAAATCTAGTTATTCATGGTGAAATATCATGAAACTTACCATACCATGTAGATCACCTTGTGAATTTGGTGAATAGGAAAATTCAATGAATTTAATGGTCCTGTGCTGTAAATAAAATTAACAGATATTTCCTTTACAAAAACTCGATGGATGAAAACATTATAAATAAGTAAATAAACCGCACAACAACAAAGCGGCATGATCGACATCAAAGCCTCCCATGTTGTTAAATGATTACATTCAAAATCTATCTATATCTACATCTACATCTACAATATAAATCAAAATGATACGCTTAACGCGCATAACATCCGAACGACTTTACCTATTTCATTCAAACTTTGGGGATTTAATGTGTGCAAGCCCACGAAGGTTTCTATATTTATACTGATGAGCTCTGGCATTATGAAATTTGTATAAAAAAAGTGCAATAGGTGGCACGTGAGCTGTTTGAAAACTGAATGTACCGGGACTGAATGAATGAATGGAATGCGGGAAGGGGGAGGAGAACCCGGAAGGGGGAGAAAAACTTTGTTGATTTGATGTGTGCATGCCCACGAAGGTTTCTATATTTATACTGATGAGCTCTGGCATTAAGAAATTTGTATAAAAAAATTGCAATAGGTGGCACGCTAGCTGTTTGAAAACAGAATGTACCGGTACTGAATGAATGAATGGAATGCTGGACGGGGGGAGGGAAACTCGGGAAGGGGGGTTTGCGGGATGGCAGAAGCGGGCGAGGGGAGTGGAAGAGGAAAGGCGGAGTGGGAACCCGAGAAGGGAAGGGGACGGGACGAACGGGAAAGGACACGCAGGGAGACACTATTTATTTGTTAAGTGGCATAGAAACGCATACCGGGAACTCGCTATAATATAAATGGAGCGACCGATCGAATTGATTTGTATGCAAATTAAGAGACAGCGGTATGCGTTAAAAGGTTGGGTAACCATCCAGTAGATGGCGATGTGTTTCGTTAGCCACAGTAACGCGTGGCCGGGTCAGCTAGTAAAATATAAAAATTCCGAGTTATAATATTTATTTATTTGTTTATTACGACATACACAGTACATTATAATACAGATTATAAGGTATGTTAAATTAAATTATTACATGGTTATGTACCTATTACGTAAGTCCATAGAATTTCATTTGATAATTACGCCTGAGATATGAACCGGTCTTAAAACTTATTTATTGAATGAATGAAGTAATAATAATAAGAAGGAAGAAAAGAGGGGGGGGGGGAGATAAGGAGACATTTTGTAATCAAGAATTATATGCTCACTAATTGTAATTGACTGATTAAAGTTTAATGAAAAGTTAAGTGTAAGTAATTTTAAAACAATTATATCACGCCAAGAAATTTAATAAATTAGTTTTGTATGTTTGCAAGGAATCATTAAAAATGTCTAAGTGTAGTAATTTTTCATAGTGGTTATAAGTTATGATTGCGCGAGTAATTCGTGAGTTACTCGCTGCATTAGTGTAATTGGATTCTATATGAAAAAGAGAAGTGTGCCTGGTACGCCTCATTGGGACATTTAAACCAATAGTGGATAGCAATTCAGGACTATCTATTTTATTATTTAGCAGGTTATACAGAAACAGCTGTTTTCCATCCAGTAATATGTTTTCCATCCAGTCGATGTCGTTAAATATGAAAAGCAAAGCTTCCATTTAGATTTTGACATTTCGCTTTGTTAGGAGGCTTTGTATAAGATGGCCTTTTCCACCGTTGTCCCTTATCAGGGAATTTCAAATGTTACAGTTAATGTACATAAAACACAACCACTTAGCAATCTCCCCCTAACAAAACGAGGCCAGAAATAGACCGGAAATTATAATCACTTTTTTATTGTGACTTTTCCACGAAGCATTTTCTTGCAGACTTTTCCATAATCTCCCCTCATAAAAGTGCCGCAAAAATAAATCGACACGTCTCGTACGTAAATTGACCAATTATTTAGTTTTAAATTTAATATTTGAGATCGCGACGTCAAGTTAGTAGGAGGTTTTTTATGGTGCAAAATTTTACTTCGTGTAATAATAGCCATATTAAAACAATACTAGCCTAATGTGATTGAATAAATTACGTTTGTTTTGTTACGCTATGGGTACAGTATGTGATGAATGCTAACCTTCAACCTACGAGAAGCCCACAAGGAAAAATTTTTTCTCCTTAATACTATGTAGAGAATTCGGTACATTCGGCGACATCTGTCCGAGCAGTTGGGAACTATTACAGAGATCTGTATAAAGACTGAAGCGAGGGAAGCCCCATATCATAATTAAAGTAAAGCGATTAATAATAATCTGAATTAATCAGAGAAATTGGGGGCGTACATGCTCCTAGTGGACTTTGATCATTTCGAGCGGCCTTGAATTAATTCTCACAGGAATCTAGGTTGAATGAACTGAATTACAAACAAACCTGTAGACAAAGAGTTGGAGGATTTTTGACCCCGGATCGTGTTTACATAAAAGGCGCGATCGAGAACTGGAGGTTTTGGGCGCCTAAAGTTTCAAATGGAAACAAAAAATCTTAGACGGGAATGTTGAAAATAAATATCATCGATAAGGGCACGGAAAACGTAACATGAATGGTCCCAGGGGACGATTTAATTAAAACCGACCTGGAATGATCACAAAAAACGGGTAGAATCTCGGAAAATTTCACAAACTGAAGATAATAACCTGAAAAAGTGGGAAAACCTATTGATATGGAAATGGAACGGTGGAACGAAGTTATTAGAACCAAATATCTCAAAAGAAAACTAATTGGAACTACTTGAATAGGTACCGGTATAAGGATTACTCTGATCTGACAACACCATTCACAATAAACAGGAGATTGAGAAAATTATATATCTAAGGCCGCGGTACATTTTGGTCACTCTACAATTAAATCAAATCACAGGAAAAGATGCTTAACGTAGTCTGACGAAAGGAAAAATGAAAAATGTATGAAACAATGGAAAATTATTGTTATTAATTTCAGATGAAGCGGAGATATTAGAAAGACGATTTTTAGAAGAAAATTTAATAAAAAAATGGTGGTTTCGTTGGGGGTGTAGAGCATGCGAGAGGATGGCTCGGTATGCTAATTGCAATCTCAAAGGAAATACAATTAGTATTGTTAAGTGTCTGGGGTCAAGTAACAATACCGGACAAATTACGGATGATTTTATTCAACAGAAATGGTCGTTTTATGTCATTCGTGCCGTTGAAAGGATCACATAATTGAGCTTGGTTACTGACAAAGTGGACGCAGGAAATGGTTGTCGATCATGTCGAACATGTATTTTGTTTTCAAAAACAATGAAGATCCGAATATGCCTTTTATTTATACAAGGCCCATTATCCATTAAAAAGGGCCATAAAAATTAACATTGCTCTTACGTAATATTTAGATTATAGAATTCCCATAAAACTTAATTACAAACACATAAAAGGGAATTTATTACCAAAGTACGTAGAATTTTAAAATAAATACATGTCAATGGGAAAATTTATGTGATTTACTACGAGAGAGAGATGCTAGACCAATTTCGGTCTAAGATATGATATAGGAGATTATCAGGGATTTGACAAAAGGTCGTATACGGAGGAACCGAATTTGGGTTTTTTTTCTATGAAAGTCTGGGTGATCAGAAGTCATTTCCCTACGAAAAGAGAGCTCTAAGAAGTCTTTAAAACACCAAGGTTTGATAAAGAAGGGGGAGTCCGTTGGCAGGTGGTATACAGACCGGGGTCCAGGAACAAACGTAAAAGTGCGCGGTTAAACGAGTCGTCGTGGAAAACTCTTTATTAAAAGTTGAAATTTCTACAAGTGTTTGCAAAGGAGTAAATTCGGTATAAAATCTCCCCTTTTAAATTGAGGAATAAAAAATCCGAAAAAATGCTTTAAAATAATACTTCGTGAAAGTTCGGGTGTTTTGTTTTATAATGAAAGGGTTTAAAGTCAGTAAATAAGAATTTAATAATATTCGGGTTTCTTTTACAACATATAGTTATTGACTTTCTAATATTTAACAAAAATACAGTGTCTTAAAATAAATACAGTTTACCGGATAAAAGAAAACACATCACGCGATTATTTTTAAAACTAACTAAAGGTGATATAATAATTAAACTATAATTTTACTTTAAATTACTTAGCATTGGTGAAATTAATAACAATAACAAATAGCTCGAGTCATGGTTTTACGACAATAAGATGCCTTAAAATTTCATTGTGATTTAAATAACTAATTACAATAAACAATAGTGATAATAATTCGAACACTTAGAAAACGTGCGTATCTACGGTTATTAATTCTAAAGTGATATAAAAATATTGAGAATAAATAATAATTTACCTAATTCCGGATTTTAAAATTAAAACATCTGAATTGCAATTTGATAAATCATTTTTCAAACCGAATGAAATAAAAACAATAGTTAATACTAACTAACTAACTAACCATCACGCCGTTTCCCCGCAGGGGTAGGCAGAGAGGACGGACCGCCAAACAACTCGGTCTTGGCACACACTCTTTGCCTCACTCATATTCATACATCGTCTCATACATACTCTTCTATTATTCTGACTTTTGACATGGCCCGTCTCAAGTATCTGATTTACCTGATCGTGCCATGTCTTCCTTGGGCGTCCCCGACTTCTTCTACCATTCACATTTGCATCATATATTCTTTTAACACTACTTTCTTCGTTCATTCGCTCTACGTGCCCAAACCATCTGAGGGTCCCTTTCTTAATTTTGCTCATTATACTTACATCAGCCTTACATACTTTGCGGATATCCACATTTCTAACACGATCATACATGGTTTTACCACACATACGTCTCAGGGATCTCATTTCAACAGCATTCAGTTTACTTTCATCCTTCCTCTGCCAGTTCCATGCCTCACTGCCATACATCAGGGTAGGTACCAGGACTCCATTGTGGACTGCTAGTTTCGCTTTTATTGAAAGTTTTTTATTAGCTCCAACGGCATTCAGTCCTCCATTAATGGAGTTACCGGCATTTACCCTCCTTTCAATATCTCTATCAGCCTTCCCATCTCTCGTAAACATACTACCCAGATAAACAAACTCATCCACCTGCTTCAAGTATTCATCATTCACTACTATATCGCACTCTGTTTTCGTACTCTCTCTTTCAAACACCATGACTTTAGACTTACTTACATTCATCATTAACTCATTCTTCATACATACTTGTTTCATCCTAGATACTAGAGACTGTAGATCTTCCATAGTGTTAGAAATCAGCACCGCGTCATCAGCATACAACAGGCAACATACTTTCAGACTATTCAATTTCGCGCCCAATCCCACATCTTTCAATTCTTGCATACAATTATCCATGTATAGATTGAATAACCATGGAGACATTACGCAGCCTTGCTTAACACCTTTTGTGATGTCAAACCACCCCGTAAAATCACCGTTCACCCTAACACATGCAACGCTTCCCTCGTACAGAGACGCAATTGCCTGTATGAGATTTGTATTCTCTCCATACTTGGACAACACCTTCCATAGCTTTTTCCTGTCGACTCGGTCGTACGCTTTTTGAAGATCTACAAAGGCGCAGAGCCTCGATCACAATGTCGTTGTCATGAAATTCCCGACTTGAAAAATTGTAATCGATCGAGGCTGGTAAGATTTAAACAATTATTAATTATTTTCAGAGACAAAGAAGAAACGGACGGGCAGCATAACCAATAAATCAATCGGAGCTTTAAAGTTTTGTCTTTAACACACTGATAACAATTCTCACTTGCTCGAAAGTAGGTCAAATAGGAAATACCTGCTTTAGAATTAGGACACATATGAAGGTATTTTCTTCAGTTAGGTAAATACGCTAATTTATTATAACTCATAAAAACGAATCAAAGCGCGTAGAACGAAATGAATGACTATTGAGGAAGCTCTTTATTCTATATTTCGTATGCGGGAGTAACCGTGCGTCTTAAAATCGGGTCAAACAGGAAATACCTATTTAAAAATTAGGACATACAAGTACTTGTTTTAATTAGGTAGGTCTATTGTTTATTTAAGCGCGCATAAAGATATGGCGACATAAGATACCAGTTTGATTCGTAACCGAAACACCTATATTTCTCAAAACTAGTTCAAGCAAGTTATACCTTAGTTGAAACTAGGTCATCCAGATACCTCTTAGGTTAGCAAAGTACCTACTTAAACGATCAATATTTGGGCAAAACTAGGTCAAATAAATAGAAAATGGATTAGTTAAACAATGAATCGTGTTTCAAAAGGACAATGATCGTAGAAATAAACAATCTCCTAAGTAGGTCAGTATACCGAAGGTCGTCTATGTGAAGTGTAGACAAATAAACCATAAAAAATGATGTATCTATCTCTTATCGTTCATTCGTTCATCGGAGTTAATTAACTATTGGCGCAATGTAATTAGGTATTACTCGGTGTGATAGAAATGTGCCTCTCAATCAATTTTAGGTACATTGGCATATTTGAATAATTAATATAATACTAACCATGAATACAAAACACTATGTTAGGGGAAGTTGCAGACAAGGACTTCGAGTGATAAAACTGGACCTTCAAATACGACCATCCTACAACAGTAAGGTAAAGTTCTCTACCTTTAAATGTTGAATTTATTAACTGTTGTTTTATGTTATCGACGTATCAGCTGTGATAGGAAGAATTAAATAAACAAACAAAATTCCTACGGAAATCAAGTAAACACGAGATTTAAGGGTGAGGCTAGTTTATCAAACGCGGCAAAAGATACTAAAATAATAATAACTAAATAGATCGGAAAATTCTCACACTTTCTCTAAAAGAATCTAGGGGTTACCACACGTAATACATTATCTTCTCTACATATGTGTGCATATTAAGTATGCAAACAGATGTAAATTCTAAAAAAAAAAGTACACAACGAAGAATATAAAAATAATGTGAACAAAAAATCTTAAATCTTGACTACTGTGAGAAAATCGCAGGGATTTGAGAAAATAGGATAGGTTCAGCTAGATTATAAAGTATAGGGGTTAGAAAATCACGAGCCTGAGGTAGAAACAAATCGAAAAGAGGGTTAAGTCAGGCCAGCATACCTAGTGGTGTGATCAGTAGGACATAAAGGTAGAATTATGGACGTAGCTACGAGATTTGAACTACGAGTTAGAAGCTTAGAAAAATAAATCAATTAGGTAGGGTTCATTACAATTGATGTCAAAAGCCAGGAGTGTCAGACCATTACAAGTATGTATACGTATTATTACATATAGTGCATACAAATCTCCATTTGGCTAAAGTTGAGTTTTTATCATCATGTTTTTATGGTGCAAAATTTTACTTCGTGTAATAGTCATATTGAAACAATACTAGCCTAATGTGATTGAATAAATTACGTTTGTTTTGTTACGTTATGTATTGGTACAGTTGGTACACGTTTTATTACATAAACATATATCAAGTTTCTTAGATTTTTTTTTCTCTTTAAAATATGTCATATATGTCTTTCTAAAATATGTCAAACCTATTAGTAATTCCGCAGAATGATGCTAAAAGGCCATTCTTTAAAATATATTTTTATTTTTAGAGCAACAAGGGTCCAACAACTCCACACATCCGCGAAGATGTTGTGTGGGGGTAAATATCTGCCGTAGATGAAATATTTTTGGATCAAAATGGTTTCGTTTACATTGTGTTTGAGCTCATTTGCTTGGCTCATCAAGGTTATATCTGGAAATAGGAAATTTTCGCTGTTTTTTTCATTTTCCATTAAAAAAAATTTACTAGGTATACTTCATATTTTATTTCCGGGTTAAATCGTTCCCGCAGGAAAAACTTAATCCTTTCACGCACTTTTCCGCAAATTATCACCTAGTCAATCCACGTTATGCACTTGCACTATATAAGTATAATAAATACAAAATAAAACAAGAACAACATGTTAAAGGGAACAAATGGGAAAATAATTCACCGACTCCAGATATTTTCATATCAGAGTGTTCGGCTCGGTGAAACTCCTAATTGGACCTATAAATCCTACTGATTCCTCAATATAAATATTTTAAAAATCTAAAGAAAGAAAGTATTTTTATTTATCATTGAATAAGAAGATAAGAATAATAATCTAAACGAAAATATGAATGAGAACAAGACACAGAAAACAAAAAAAAAGTCAATGGTTGCAACTGGTACTCGAACCCAGACCTCTCGTCTAATCGGAACGTGCGCGTTAACCAATTTCGCTATTGCTACCTTCTGTCAAACCGTCATAATAGTCAATCTCATATTTCAAATTTTAGATTTACCAATATTATCTTCAACTAATTATTTTTCCATATTATGGGCAACTACCCTTTTTTTGGAAACAGTCATTCTACGAATTGGTTTGTATCCTGGATAGCGTGTCGGATAAAAGTATCCGAATTCATTCATATGGAACTATTGACTTTTTATAAAAGTCTAAATGAATATTTAATTTTTTTTTTTCAAATCAACTTAATTTAACATTCAGCCCTATTATAAGTATGTCCCCCGTTATCCCAATCGCTCCTCCCCCACTTCCCTCCCACAACTGACGCACTGTCCCGCTCTAATTTACTGTCTCTTTCTTTTACATTTTGTATATATATATGTATATTTCCCTGTATTTGTCAGTATTTTATATTCAGTCCTGATGATGGTACGGAGGTACCGAAACCGGTAGACGGAAGAAATAATAAAGTGACGTAAACAAAGTGTTTTCTTTTTATTTATTTAATTTTTTGTAAGAAAAACTCTCTTTTATAACTTTTGAAGGTTATTCCCATCAACATAATATATCATTGAAGAAGAAGATAACAATAATAATCTTAACGAAAATATGAAAGAGAACAAGACACAGAAACCAGAAAAAAGATATATTTTTATTTAATTTTTTTATCGACGTTCGATAACTATATGAAAAGTGCCAATCATAAAACGTACATCGTATATCACACTGTTACTCTTTCTTACACACTAAACAAGAGTGAGACAAATGACGTACATGTGTCTGCTTCCCCTAAAGGAGAAACGCAATAATTATCATACATCTCTCTCACTACCTTTATCGTAGCCGTGCCGTTGCGTGGGAATTTTAAAACAATCCATTTTCAAAGCGTTTTCTATATCATAATGCTGGTGTAGCCGGTTGGAACCGTTTCGTAATAAAGTAGTTTTAAAATCAATAATTATGAATGAAAATTTCATATTTTTAGTGCAATGGTCAGAATCAGAAAAATTAACTTTTATAATATAGAAATTACCCCATAGCAAGAAACTGATGCAATGTATAAAAACATAATTAAAAGAATAATACATGACGTATGAGTATATTTAGGTTTAAGAACATTCCACGCAAAAACATGGAATTAGCGAAAAAACTAATAAAATAATCAGAGAGAACCCCGTTGCTCTGAATTTAGCTGATTTAAAATATTAAAAAAAACTAGTTTATACGAGTATCTATTTTTCTTAGTTGTTGGGCTAAATGCCACCTAGTTATATGATTATAACGTTTTAAAGATAATTCAAATGCAACGAATTCAATTCAATTGAATATTAAATTTTTCACGAATTTCAAGGGAAAGGACTTTTTTCAGACTTTAAACTTTGAACCATCTCAGTTTCTAACGAACAGCATACCATCTACCATTACTCCGAGCTTATAATATTTATTTTTTAAGTAATTTAAACGACGGAAGAATTAGATAATGTAATGTTCTTTGATTTGAGTTGTGGCTCACTAGCCCACAATGTAATGATTACAACGTAAGTTCATTTTACTGGTTTATTGCGAATTATATTAGGAACAAATATTGTTAGTAGCGTCTGTTTACAGGCGATCTCTAATTAGTTCTGACCACGGTTTGCCGAACGGCCGACTTTTCTACTTGTACGCACGTTCGGAAACACTCGGCGCCGCGCGCCGCCCGACCATCTCCGAACGAACGCGGTCTTTTCGTGTGGCATTCTACACCGCTACACTCATACAATACAATCTATATTTTTTTAAATACTGGGGCCTCAGCACGGCAAAACCACCCAGATGGGCCCGCATCACCAAACACCTAATAAATGTGAAATAAAAAGTTATGGTACGAGTATGTCGTATGGAGCAATGTGGGCCGCCCCGGAAACCATTTATTAGACAATAAATTGATTACCTGCCATAGATCACCCCAAGTGGTTAGCTAAGTTTGATAACTTTGCAGGGGTGCCCGAATTCATGGGGCAAGGTTTGTGTAGGTGTCTTGGTGGCGGGTGCGTCGGCTCACCTACTGCTTAGCAGGCCAGATCGAGGGGTATCAGTTGAGGGAGGCTTTTTGACCTCTCCATCCGGACTGTATCGTCCCACCGCCTTGCACCGCAGTTGGAGGGATGAATTCATAAGTCCGTTACTTCTGAACATGCTGACCCTCAGATTTCTACCCACCCTTCTTTTAAAAGGGCAAACTAACTACTAATTGCATGCCACTGTAATATTTTGAAAGAGGGCAGACCTGAGAAGGATAAAAACGTGTTACTCAACAGTACCAAGCCGAATCTCCGTTACGGTCCAATGAGGAAGGCAGAAGGACGCTTTGTTAGATTATGAAAAGGGTGATTGGATAAAGGCTGATAATTCTTTTAGAATTAGCCTAGATCGCTTAACATTTCTTATAGCCTTCCTGAATGCCGGCGAAAACGAAAAACGCATCAGGCACCCCTAATTACGGAGGCAATTTAAATTCACTAAAAACCCCATTAAAATTAATAGATACTCACGGTGCTACGATTAATAGTTCATGGTATCAGGTATTTGATGGCTTGATTAAAAAATTCCGAAAACCACAATTTTTAGTAACTAATATTATTATGCTGAAATACCGATCCTAAGAGAATTGACACCCGCAACTCAGTGTCACTTCTATGCATAGACCAAACGTTCACTCCTTCACAGAGGATGGAGTGAACGTGGTTCTTCAATTACAATTTAAATTTTGGTCAATGAAATTTCAAATACATTGCGCCTAAAATATACAATATATTAACAAATATAAAATCCTTATCAAACAATGGATCATCGAAAAAGGTCGTGTAATAATTAGTCACCTCACCCAAATATAATCCCCTGTCTCATTATTGTTACCACTACCTGCCAACCTGATTATTTTGTTGCTTTAATGAAAAATGTACTTTATTTAACATTTATAAAATATTTGTAAACTAGTCTGTCTCGACACAGGATTTCCTAGTGAGACAAAACTAAACCCTGAAAATGTAAACCTTTTTATATAGATGCACATAATAAATAAAATAAATAAATACGTTCTAAATATTGTAGTAAAGAGGAAACACAGAGGCCGGCAAATCGTTCCACAGCCGAGCTGTTGAATTTGAGAACGAGTCGTAGAAGGGACCCATCCTCATATTTCAAAATTCAACCGTATACAAATATTGGCACGCTTTTGGCGTATTTCCCGACTTAGCACCGTTGCCGAAGGGCGCAGTTATGCTAGTTTCTCGGAGCATCTTACATTATAATTCCGGTAGAACAAGGACATCGTACATATCTGACGCCTATGATCTAAAGAATGCCACCCTCGTGTTAATATAGGGG
Source organism: Limnephilus rhombicus (assembly GCA_929108145.2). Classification (NCBI taxonomy): domain Eukaryota; kingdom Metazoa; phylum Arthropoda; class Insecta; order Trichoptera; family Limnephilidae; genus Limnephilus; species Limnephilus rhombicus. The sequence goes on along the minus strand of OV815295.1, from coordinate 22,274,983 downwards.
AACTCTCAATCTATCAAATAAACGACAAGCTAGAATAATATTAATCGCTCAGGCCTCGGCCATATTTTGTCAGAGGGTAATATTTCTGTTTTGCAATAAAATGCTTTGAAAGGTGATAAAATTCGCTTATAGTCTATTAAATATTAAAAACTTTCAAGCGTAACATTTTACATAAAAAAGTTTTAAAATGGCTCACCTTAGGTTTATTCTGACTCTAAATAATCATAACGAAAAAAAAAAATTTATCCTTCCTACTAATATTATAAAAGCGAAAGTTTGTATGGATGTATGTATGTATGGATGTATGGATGTACGGATTTACGGATGCATGGATGTATGGATGTATGTATGTATGGATGTATGGATGTATGGATGTATGGATGTATGGATGTATGGATGTATGGATGTATGGATGTATGGATGTATGGATGTATGGATGTATGGATGTATGGATGTATGGATGTATGGATGTATGGATGTATGGATGTATGGATGTATGGATGTATGGATGTATGGATGTATGGATGTATGGATGTATGGATGTATGGATGTATGGATGTATGGATGTATGGATGTATGGATGTATGGATGTATGGATGTATGGATGTATGGATGTATGGATGTATGGATGTATGGATGTATGGATGTATGGATGTATGGATGTATAGATTTATGGATGTTTGTTACTCTTTCACGCAAAAACTATTGAATGGATTTCAAGGAAACTTTACAATAATATAGCTCATACATTAGAATATCTTAGAGCTCAGAACTCTGGCACTGTGAAATTTGGATGTATGGATGTATGGATGTATGGATGTATGGATGTATGGATTTATGGATTTATGGATGTATGAATGTATGGATGTATGGATGTATGGATGTATGGATGTATGGATGAATGGATGTACGGATGTACGGATGTACGGATGTACGGATGTACAAATACGATGTATTGATATATGATATATGATGTATTGATGTATGGATGTATGGATGTATGGATGTATTTATGTATGGATGTATGGATTTATGGATTTATAGATGTATGGATGTATGGATGTATGGATGTATGGATCTATGGATTTATGGATTTATGGATTTATGGATTAATGGATTTATGGATTTATGGATTTATGAATGTATGGATGTATAGATGTATGGATGTATGGATGTATGGGTGTATGGATGTATGGATGTATGGATGTATGGATGTATGGAAATGGATGTATGGATGTATGGATGTATGGATGTATGGATGTATGGATGTATGGATGTATGGATGTACGGATGTACGGGTGTACGGATGTACGAATTTATGGACGTATGGATGTATGGATGTATGGATGTATGGATGTATGGATGTATGGATGTATGGATGTATAGATGTATGGGTGTATGGATGTATGGATGTATGGATGTATGGATGTATGGATGTATGGATGTATGGATGTATGGATGTATGGATGTATGGATGTATGGATGTATGGATGTATGGATGTATGGATGTATGGATGTATGGATGTATGGATGTATGGATGTATGGATGTATGGATGTATGGATGTATGGATGTATGGATGTATGGATGTATGGATGTATGGATGTATGGATGTATGGATGTATGGATGTATGGATGTATGGATGTATGGATGTATGGATGTATGGATGTATGGATGTATGGATGTATGGATGTATGGATGTATGGATGTATGGATGTATGGATGTATAGATTTATGGATGTTTGTTACTCTTTCACGCAAAAACTATTGAATGGATTTCAAGGAAACTTTACAATAATATAGCTCATACATTAGAATATCTTAGAGCTCAGAACTCTGGCATTGTGAAATTTGTATAAAAAATTGCAATAGGTGGCACGGTTAGTAAGATATCTATAATTCTTTATTCGATTCAAATTATTAATGGAGTACTTCAAATAAATGCGGGCAGTGGGAGGGCGAGGGTGAAGGGGTTGGAAGGCGGAGGGGTGGAGGGAGAGGTGGATGGAGAGGGGGATGTGGAAAGTGGGAGGGTGGAAGGGGGTGGGAGGGGGGGGGGGGAGTGGGAACCCCCTAATACCATGCGAGTGAAGCCGCGAGAAAAAAACTAGTTGGACATAAATGTATTACAAAACAATATTGTCACCGCGCTTTCTAATAATTAAAAAAAGTAAAAATAATGAACACAAAACTGTCACAAAGTTTCATAATTTTTTTTTCAAATTTCGATCCGAAATTTTGGTTTCATAAAAATGTTCCTTCTGTTTTGATTGACAATAAAGCGATTTTTTCTCTTTCTAACATAGTTTAGAACATATTTCTAACCATGATAGTAACACATCGATTTCTAAGAGACCTAATGAGTTGCTCCGAAAATCGAACGAATAAGTCTGCGGGGTTAAGGTACATTATTTATTTAGAGCATTTTTAAAGTTCAAAGTATCATAAAATCAAGGCAAGTCTATGAACTACTGAAACATTTACGAAGGATATCTTGGCACACTAAGAAGGGTTGTTACAAAAAAATTTAACAATTTTTAAGTTAATTTTCACGTTCTGTGAAAGTTCTATTTAAGTTCTGTGATTATTTCAGTTACTCGAAGCAATTGGCAAATAATGATATAATAACAGAACTTGATGGCACCACAGGACGTGAAAATTAACTTCAAATACATGATGAATTTTTAATTTTTTTTTTAATCAACTCGTTCTTAGTGTTAAATTTGCCTTTCTTTCGTATTTTTTTATGATCTGTTCTACTTCCCAATATCCTTGGATAATACTTCTTGGCTGACGAAGACACTCGACCCCAAAATCCACATAAAACCGTTTTTCCAGCGACCAAATATTCATGAAATGTGAATTGATCTGACCTTGCAAATCTTTTAAACTGTGGATAAGTAAACAGATTCCAAGACGTCGTATAAAGCAAACAATGTTTTTACTTAGAATTTTTCTACCTGCGCTGGATATTAATCGCTTTCTTGGAAAAATAAGTGTTTATTTTGTCTGAAAGTACGTTTTGGTTTTCATCATTTGATGGGTTTCGTTGACTTACAAACTTGAAGATTGCTGAAATGTTTCTTTTAGTGTTCTGGTTTATTGACTAATTAGTATTCTAATTGGTGATCGTGAGTTTTCAATAATACTTGATTAGTCGATATTCAGAGTTTATTTATTAGCATTACTATTTACAAAATAACTAATTGAACTATAATGTCCATTCTAAACGGCGCATCTGTGTTGATCGGCGGCTGCAATCTGAGCGGCTCGCCTTCTCTCTTTATAAAATGTCTCTCTCGTGTAGTACTACTACTGAAGTCTGTTGAGACACCATAAAACTACTTACAACCTATCTATTCTAATGACATCTCTTGAGAGTTCCATGACCTTCGTATTATTACGTATTTTAATGGTAAGGTTGTCGTGTTTTGTGATTTCATTCAACCAACCCCGTATTCACTCTACCCCATATTATTTCCCTCCCCAATCAATTAAATGGAAGTCATATACAACTGGTTCTGGACAACTGACACTCTTGTGCTGTTTTTTTTTTACCTATTTTTAGAAAATAATATGTCCATATTGGGGAACCTATTCTAATGTCACATTGTACATGGAGCGACAGTGCAATTTAAAGCTTTTTTCTCCGATTGCTCGAGATTTTTTGGTGAATATTTTCCGCCCACATAAAAAAAAAAACATACCTTCGAATTTTAATATGGAGACATACAAACTGATTACAGTTCTACATAGCCAATGAATTCACTTATATTTTTTTCGATTTTACAAATAAGGGAAAATTTGCCAAAATTGGAAGCAAAGCAATCCGAGAAATTTTAAATAGTGCCATATTGTGGCAAAAAGTGCTCCTGTAGTTTAGTGTTTGAATTATAAGTAAGTACTGATGTTAAAATATTACGATAAGATACTTATATAGCAATATCTAGAAGAATATGTAAAGTTTTCAAAAGTGCTAAGACTCTTGTAATGTTGTTTTGTTCATTGGTCAGAAGTCCACTGGAGTATGCGTCCCCGGTATGGAATCCTCAATATAAGGTGTACACAGATATAGTAGAAAGTATTCAGAATAAATTCTCTAAATATTTATTTAAGAAATACAACAAAACTACAAATAACATGTTAAGTTTACAAAAAAGACGCACATTATCAGATCTGCTGTTTCTGTATAACCTGCTAAATAATAAAATAGATAGTCCTGAATTGCTATCCACTATTGGTTTAAATGTCCCAATGAGGCGTACCAGGCACACTTCTCTTTTTCATATAGAATCCAATAACACTAATGCAGCGAGTAACTCACCAATTACTCGCGCAATCATAACTTATAACCACTATGAAAAATTACTACACTTAGACATTTTTCATGATTCCTTGCAAACATACAAAACTAATTTATTAAATTTCTTGGCGTGATATAATTGTTTTAAAATTACTTACACTTAACTTTTCATTAAACGTTTATCAGTCAATTACAATTAGTGAGCATATAATTCTTGATTTCAAAATGTCTCCTTATCTCCCCCCCCCCCCTCTTTTCTTCCTTTTTATTATTATTACTTCATTCATTCAATAATTAAGTTTTAAGACCGGTTCATATCTCAGGCGTAATTATCAAATGACATTCTATGGACTTACGTAATAGGTACATAACCATGTAATAATTTAATTTAACATACCTTATAATCTGTATTATAATTTACTGTGCATGTCTTAATAAACAAATAAAGAAAACACAATGCAAGCTTTAATCTTTGTTAGATTGCAAAATTTTATCTATATTCTTCCTTCCCATGTCCATAATCCGCAACATAATACTCCTTTGAAGTGAGTTATTTTTTTAATGTTTTTTTTATTGCCAGAGGGAGTATATTAAATAATATTATAGAGAAATCTTGCATATTTCTTTATCCAAAAGTAATTTTAGTTGTAGGTTGGTGGAATGTACGTTGTGACGAGGATTTTGTGAATCGGCCCGAGTTTGTCTTTTTAATGTTATCCTGGTTTTTGAATGCGTAAATTAAATTGTCTTTTGTATATAATTGTTTCAGTGACATTAAATTCAGGACTAAACATTGGAGTACCTGTTCATAATGAAAATGAAAAGTTATTAAATCAAATCAAATAGTTGATGTAATGAGACTAATAGTTTATTACAAAATACATTTCATGAAAGGGGAAAGATACATATAATGAAATATTTGAAATTTTGTTATTTTTTTTTTACAATGAATTCTATTTTCAACAGTCTTTTAAAACTTGAAAAAGAAATGGTTTTAATCTTCCTACCCAGTAATCGAAATTAACCGGGTTAAATCCTGAATTGGTAAGGCCGATTTTTCGTTTTTCTTTTTTAAATAGCTGCACACAGGAGACCCTGAGGAAAACAATTTCCCTCCGGGTCTATGTCATCTTTGGGGATGCTGAGTAGTTGATCTTTTTAGGGAAAGGAAGGATAGGAAGATCTAGAAAGGAAAAAGGTATGAATCTGGTGGTCGATATCCCGAGGAATGACGGACGCATGGATCCATTCCTCACATTGCGGTGCAAGGCGATGGGTCAAGATAGTCCGGTCGAAGAAATCAATAGGTCACCCTCAACCAGTCTATTCCGATCCGGCCCGCCACGCAGCAGGTGGGCAAACGCATCCGCCACCAAGACCTAGACAAATTTCACCCCATGAACCGGGCATCCTGCTAAGCCACCAAACGTAGTGAACCACTTGGGGCATATCGAGGATGTTGCTTGTCCAATAAATAGTTCACGGGGCGGCGGTACACATACCCGCCTCCTAAATGCTTACGTATATGTCCGCGTGTGTGTGAGTAATTGGAACCAAAAGATTTTAGATTGCATTTTCATCGACAACGAGTCTATCTGCTGAGTTTCAGCTCGATCGAATATTAAGAATTGGGTTAATCTGCACTTCCAAGATTCCGCTTCGTTCATACATGCGATGCAAATAGAAATCAAACAGATGTATAAATTTTTTTATTTTGATCAACAATTTTTTTTATTTAAATCGTATTGATTACCAAATGAAATCCTCTCTCTAAATGTTAAAAAAATTAGATATCTGTATGTATTTTTCAATACCTTATTATGGAACTTATCCGGATCTTGCCCTGAATGGACTTTTTGAGGGAACAAAAAGATTTAGCCTAGAAACCAGATGTTCTGCAAACCTTGCAATACTTATTTTTATAAATACGCATTACATAACTATATTGTTAGCCCATTCCTCTTGGAATATTATGGCTTAGGTATACGTTATAAATCATTGAAAACTTCAGCCGTAATCGTCGCCACGACTTTTTCAAGTTACCACACGACAAAACAAACGTTCTAGCACAGCATAGCATGTCAATAAGAATGGTACTACTGAATTAGTAACAGTAGATAAAACATTACTCTTAAAATAACCTTCAAACTTTTCAATATACGTATTTTCCAAATTTCTATTTAAAATAAGAATTATTTTCCAACTGGATAAATTAATATGAAAAATATATTGACGGCCTCTGTGGTCTAGGGGTAAAGAGATCGACTAGCATACCAAAGGTCTCGCGTTCAAATCTCGAATAAATTTTATTTGGTTGGTTTTTCTTAAAACAATTAAATAATTTATAATAATTTGCAGTATATTTGCGTAATGTTCCATAGTGGAAAATAATCTTAACTTCGCCCTGGTGTAAGACCACCATTCAGAATTAAAACGTTGCGTGAAATGACTCTAGCCGTGTTTGGTGATCAGATCTGAATAGCCAGGTACTTACCCACCTTCCTTTCTCTCATCTCTCCCTACTAGTAAGTAAGGTAGTAATCTTCAGCCTCACAACATACCCCAATTAGGGACCCCGTAGTCTCACTGGCTCCAGATGGGAGCAGTTGCGGCTATTGTGCGGTAGCCACAATTTAAATTAAAATAATACATTCTATATTCTTGAGCAAATAAATAAATAAAAACAAGACCTATTATTCCAAAGTATAAAACAATGTCAGGATCGATTGTCCGATGCCGAAAATAGCTTTTGCTTTTTTTAAAAATAAGAATTTTAAAATTAGTTTTTTTTCTACTTCCCATCTCAACAAGACTTAATATTTTTTCAAAGGCTTAAGCCAAGCGACTACTGTCATGTAATCTTCTGATTTCATGCCCACCTGATTCTTAGTGATACTGAATAATACATTCCCATTTGAACTATCCTCCCAGAAATCTCTAAAATTGAGAAAGAAATTTTTTTTTTACAGTTGAATGTTTCATAATTTTTGGCACTTAAATGCGCAATTTTATAAAGTCATGCCAACGTTAGACCATGAATGATTTATCGTTGACAATAAAAGCATAATTATGGAATCAGCTGCTGTTTTATTTCAGTAATAAAGTCGAATCGGAAAGGGGGAATGCTTATTTGTAATATGACCTTGTAACGACATTTGGGAAAGTTTTTTTTCATATTTGAATGTGTTCCAATTATGAAACGTACCAAACATAAGGTTTGAAACAGACGTCTTTTGATGCACTTGCCAGATCTTGTTTACGTGAAAAATTGCAGCTGGTCGCCGCACGTGTTCCTTTAAAATATTATTGCCTACCACCTGATCAGAGAAGAGTAAACAACATGTTGATCACATTTGTACAAGTCGATTCTTGCAAAATGTTACATAAAAGACTGCACGTGTTATTCAAACCCCAAGCAGTTAGCAGCCAAAACGCCTTGCATTATTATTGATGATAAATTCTGCATTTTAGGAGAAAAACAGCAGATGCATTCGTCCACCTGGAGAAATCAGGTCAACCCTTGTAAGAAAACACTACGCATGTCCAAACCAGTTTGTTATTCTAAACAAAATTTAGCAAACTAATATATCGGACACCTGCCTCGAACACCTGGGATACTCAAGATAAACAACAGGTGCAGAAATGAAAAACATGTTTACGGTTTTCTTCAAAACAGGTGTACGCAAAATTTAGTATAAAAACCGTCTGAAAATAAATATTTGATTATTACCCAAGAAGTAAGAAGTCTCTGAGTTGTTATTATCTCCCGAAACCGAAGTGACGATCGGAGTCCAGCGCCCTATTGTTTATTGTATTTGTATGGAACAAATAAGTGGTCTCATACAAGGTTTATTTTAGGGAACAAAGAATTTAAGGGTAGTATAATTTGCTGCAAATCGCTAAAGACCTCACTCTTTAAAAATATACATTTTAAGAGCGGAGACGGTTTACATATACATCTATAGTTTCCGTTAGCAGTAAGGCCATAGGCCATTATGTTATCTCGTATTTCACTGTACTGACAGTAAAAACAATTATTATCTTTTTACAAATGTGTTATCCAAATTCTGCATCTCACTCAACTTTATGCATCTCCCTCTAACATATATGTTGCCTCATTTCTCCACCCAACCTCTAATTTAAGTACCTGTCCCTATCTGACAGTGTTTAGCTAATATTTTTACTTGTGTGACATGTTCAGTCATAAATTATTATACAATCAGTCTGTTAAAACAACCTAAGAAATGATCACCATAGTAATCTTTCAATGCAATATCGATTCTTTTAAATAATCATGTGCAATGATCAACTATAATAGTGATCTATCAGTGCTTTTACTACGAATCTGCTATATGCTTGTGCAGTGATTACCGCCAGCCGTTTTTTTTTTTACATTAACTCCACACAGGAGGCCCCTAGGAAAACAACTTCCCTCAGGACCTATGTCATCTGGGATGTTGTGTGGAGAGTATTTTTGAGGAGAGGAAGGAATGAACATTGGTCTTGAAGATACCCATGTTGTAGGAAGGAGGAAACCCAGAGGCCGGCAAATCATTCCACAACCAAGCTATTGAACACAAGAACTAGGCGAAGAAACGACCTGTTCTCATGTGACAAATGTCAACTGTGTACAAATGTTGGGCACGCGTTTGGCGTGTTTCCCGACTATGCACCGGTGCCGAAGGGATCAATGATGCTATTTCCTTGGAGCATCTTCCATTGTAATACCGGTAGAACAAGGATAGCATTCCCACCCGACGCCTGTGCTCTAAAGATTGCAATCCGTCTGTTAAGATGGGAGAATCTATCAAACGGACCGTCCGTTTCTGCACAGAGTCGAGGGTATTTTTCAGGTATTTTGGAGCTCCAGACCAGAGGTGGCTGCCAAATTCAACCGTGGGGCGCAATTGTGACTTATACAGGGTTAGCAGTTGTGTACTATTAAATTATCTGCGGGCCCTATACAGTACGCCCAGTTTTTGGGAGGCTAATTTTACTGTGGCTTCGATGGAGCCCCCATACCTGAGCTGGTCACTTAGGGTTACAAAAGTAAATTGTGTCCCTAAAGATCATAATATCGATTCACCGTAATTCCGTATGAAATGATTTGTAGTCTAAGGCAGTCCATACAATTATTCAATTACAAACTCTCAACATAGTTGTGTCAACTTGAAAAGTTATAATTATCGATAACATTCCACAAATTGAATCGCAGAGAATGTATGCGACTGTGGATATAATGCGTAATAGTTACGTTATTATTATTTGGGAATAATTTTCAGAAATGGTATAGACTTCATTGAAATATTACCGCAGTGGTAGACGTATATGTGATACACTACACATCTCTGTCTCTACACACACTCCTTACTTCATTCATATTCATGCATCGTCTCATTCACGCTTTTTTGTTGTTCTGACTCTTGTTATGAAAACGCATCAAGCAACTAAAAACTTTTCGAATTTGCTGTATTCTTAGCTAAAACAAATTTCTTCTTCTTTTTGTGCCCTGTCCGTTCAACGGACGTTGGCTAACATATTGGCTATGCGGACTTTGTTTACTGCTGCCCGGAACAGCTCTGCAGTAGACTGGCCAAACCACTGTCTCAGGTTTTTCAGCCATGAGGTTCTCCTTCTTCCAGGACCCCGTCTTCCGGCAATCTTTTCCTGCATTATGACATGCAGGATCTCATACTTCTCTGGATGTCTCATCACATGTCCAAGATATTGAAGTGTTCGGATTTTTATGTTTTTAATTACGTTTTTTTGTTTATTCATACGAACCTTTTTTATTTTTTTATTTTTTTATTTATCTATAATAAAATATTTTTACAATGGTTTTATTTGTATGCCTGTCTCACTAGGGTATACCTGTGTCGAGACAGGCGTACAGGTATATAAATAAATATACCTGTACGAACCATAACATCTTCATTCGTAACCCTGTCCATCCAGCTTATTTTAAGTATTCTTCTGTAGATCTACATCTCGAATGCCTCAAGTTGCCTAGTTATTAGTTATTATTAGTTATCTTAATTTTTTTTTCATTTTCATCTCTATCATAAACGCTATCACCCATTCTAAGAAACCAAGATATTTTTTTTTTTTTTACATAAGCTCCACACAGGAGGCCCTGAGGAAAATAATTTCTCTCAGGACCTTTGTCATCTTAGGGGATGCTGTGTGGAGGATCTTTTTAAGGAATGGAAAGGAAGGAAAAACGTGTGAGGGGTGGTAGGAATCTGGGGGTCAGTGTGTCCGGGAGTGACGGACGTATGAATCCATCCCTCCAACTGTGGTGCAAGGCAATGGGCCGAGAGAGTCCGGCTGGAAAGGTCAAAAGGCCTCCCTCAACCAGTCTCTCTCGATCCGGCCCGCCACGCAGCAGGTGGGCAGGCGCATCAACTGCCAAGACCCGGACATAAGTCACCTCATGAACCCGGGCACCCCTGCTAAATCACCAAACGTAGCGAACCACTTGGGGTGATCTACGGCAGAGGTGTTTGTTATTCAATAAATGGTTCCCGGGACGGCGGCACCCGTATCCGCCTCCCGAATTTCCGTAAGTAATTGTAAAAGTAAGAAAATCACAAAAATATTAATCCGTACACAACGCCATCTCTGATACTGACAAAAACAAAACACGGACAGTTGCGCATTGATAATTGCTTCATTGCGTAATTTTTAACTTAATAAAAAAACTGAATTTAATTCAACAGCTATTGATTCTGAGGCGGTGCAAAGTTCGTCGGGTCAGCAAGTTAATAATAAATTATGTCTCCTGAACCTACTCTATATTATTATTTCTCAAAAATTATTAACTGTTTAATCGATTCACCTACATTACTTCAACTCATCACATTCAATATACCTTCCCGTAGACTCAGAAATAAAGACCTGCTCTTCCTCAATCACCTCTCGACTAATTATGGTTATAACCAAAGATATTCAAATACAGAAGAGATATGCTATGGTGTCCGCGCAACTGTCGCCGGACTACGCGTTAATTAGCGTAGTTTTCATACAAAAAGAATTTGTTCATTTCGTTGATTTTTTGAAAATGTGCATTCATATTGGTTAACAATATATTTTGAATAAGGAAAGAATTCGTTCATTTAGTTTAACGTTCGTTTGGTTTATTCGTTAATTATTTGTTCTTTTAGTTTATTTGTTAATTGGTAAACAATATCGGCGACACCCGGAAGCGCAGACCCACATAGTAAAAACAGCAGATAGCACATCTACTTATATTTCAATATCTTTGGTTATAACTCACCACTGTCCAGAATGTGTAGAATGGTCAACTCACGTCAAGACCTAGTTTTTTTTTTGTATTAGCTTAAATGATTTCGGTCGTTCTTTAAACAATTGAGGATATTTTATATTTGCTCTAATTTTTGCAAAGTCTTGACTTGACTTGACACTTCTATTTTCTCTGTTTGTCTTTGCTTTCATTATGTTTAAGGCGTATGTTATTTCAAAACAGGTTTCTGAATTTTCTTTTGTCTTTTCTGTCTAAATTTAAATTACGAAAATCAATTATTAATTTATGCAAAAAAATATATTTTTTAAATATATGTTATCAGCCCTAGGTCACCCCATGTGGTTAGCTACCTTTGGTGAATTGGCAGGAGTGCCCGGGTTCATGGGGTAAGGTTTGTCCATGTCTCGGCGCTGGATACGTTTGCACACCTGCTGCGTGGCGGCCGGATCGGGAGAGACTGGTTAAGGGAAACGTTTTGACCTCTCCAGCCGGACTCTCTCGATCAACCACCTTGCACCAGTGGGAGGGATGGATTTATACGTTCGTCACTCCTGAACACATTGTCTTCCAGATACCTACCCACCCATCATACACTTTTCCTTCCCGGAACTTTCCCTCCCACCTTTTCCTAAAAAGATCCTCCCCACGGCATCCCCACAGATGACGTGGGTTCTGACGGAATTTTTTTCTTATTTTTATTTTTTCATTTAAATAACGTAATGTAAGAAAAGTATAACGATTGTATTTGGACATGGTTAACTTTGTATTTATTTAAATACCATAAATAAATATAAATAAATGTGCTAGCTTCATTACTACATATTTGTACGAAGCCGGGTCTCCGGCGACAAAATGTTTGAGCAATCATAAAACGTGTTGCGTAGCCGTACACATTACACATTTACACCAATGTTTTCGGTCTCATATTATATACTGGACTGACTCTCTACCGGACTATTCATTGTTTGTTTGTTTTGTTTTTGTAACTTTATTTAGATGTAAGCAAATTTTTTCATACATCTAGTATTAAAAAAAACATATAAAATACAAAATAAAATAAATATAGTCATAAAATTAAAAAATGTGTTGGTCACGAAACACGGCTAAAGTTATTTAAAGCTTTGTTTCAAATGAATTGTGGTTTTTCACCAGGGCGATACTGAACGTATTTACTCCGCTCAGAAGATAGAAAACTGATTTTGCGTACTTATTTTCAAATCTTTAGGTTCGGTTATTAGAAAAGTTCAGTTTCTTCTAGAATTATTGTTAATATTACGACGATTCAACACCTTTTCAAAGCCTGTCACATTCTGAAACTTTGCTTTCACTTTCAAGGAGTAGGATTATGTTCTTTAACTTTTTCCAAAGAGGATCAGCAGGAATGAATCAGAACAGGGCTTTGATTATAGAAATGTAGAGAATGTTTGTTTTGGAGGTCTCTCATCGCTCATGAACTTATGCGGTTAACCATAAAACTTGGGGAAGGAGGTTTTTATGTACCTGGCTATAAAGATCTGATTATTAAGCTTATCAAATCTAATAAGGACATTTATACTGCAATCATGTGGAAAAAATCTTTAGAACATAATCGTAAAAGAACCTTTCGTAAAACAATGAGATGTGTATGAGAATTTGGGCATCAAGGAACTTAAATATTATCAAACTTATATATTTGTTAAAAAATATTGACTAACCCCTAAACGTAATTTAAGTTCTGCTTTGAAAACATACTAATTGACCCATTTTAGTTGTTAAAACCCTTATACAACGTCATTGAATCAATCCCTAAAATAATTCGAGAATGACAGATACCAAGGCCCCAACGCAGGAAAAACAAAAAAATCAGAATGTATAATTTACACGCGATAAAAGTGAAACTAGAAAGTAGCTAGATTTCGCTTTATTTTCTCTTGCCTGTTTATTTTAAAGTGGTTTGAAGATTGGATATTGATTTCACAAAAATAAAAAAGTTTTTTTTTGGAGTTCGCTTGGTGTCTTTCTCTCTGGCAGCTGAGACTTGTCGAGCACCTTGCCCGCTGCGCTATCAAAGGCCCGCGCTGACCGCGAATTTACCACATTATTTTAGAACCGAAGACACGCCAAATAATAAATTTCATTGACGCATTTCCGTTTCATCCTAATTTTAAATCACTAACGGGGCTAAAGAAGTTTCACTTCAAAAATATTCTGCAAGCAATGTGTGACTTTCCACGATCTCTATACAGCTGAAAAACATTAGTTTAATCTATGTTAAGTTCTTTAAAAAAAAAATATGATCGGAAAGGCCATATACCATAACTGTCAGTTACTTTTATCAAGTAGGGCAGTAGGGGGCCAATTTGTCACGTGACCATATGCTGTATTTTTTTTGGCTGAAATGGAATAAGCCGGTTTTGATAACAAATATTAGATGAAAAAGGTGGTTTTGTAAGAAACAGGTATTTTTCCACTTAAATAAGTAGCTTATGCAACATCGTATTGTATAATTACAGTGTAGAAATATATTTAGGAAAATATTGCGTTTACTGCAAAATAAGAAAAAAAAATTGCTTAGTATTATGGTCATCCACAGAAGTTCATGAGCAAAAACCTTCAAAACATATATTTTTTTTAAATATCTTCATTTTTATACTCAAGGCTCTGTTTTGATCCATTCCTGCTGATCCTCTTTGGAAAAAAGTTTAAGAACATAATCTTATTCCTTGAAAGTGAAAGCAAAGTTTAAGTAAGTGACAGGCTTTTAACCTTACGCGTTATAAAGTAAACTAGAAAGTGTTGAATCGTCATAATATTAACAACAATTCTTGAAGAAACTGAACTTCCCTATTACTGGAAACTAAAGATTTGTATATAAATATGCACAATCAGTTTTCTACCTTCTGAGTGGAATAAATGCTTTCAATATCGCCCTGGTGAAAAACCACAATTCATTCGAAATAAAAAGGTGAGATGGAACGGATCAATGTCCAATTCTTATTCGAAAAAGAGAGGAAATATCTTTTTTGGAAAAATGTGGAAATTGTTGTAACCACGGTTTTGATGTGATATTCTTGTATTGAGGCATAGCAGGCTACCTTGGATTAACAAGTAGTGTACCATCTCACTTTCTTCTGCCTCAAAATATTCTCAAAAAATTGTTGCCCCTTATTAAAACAACAATTGCGCTGTGTCACATAAGAATAAATGCTTTAATTTTTGTGTCACATATCCTTGATTCTCATTTTATACTTCCAAAAACTTAAAATGATTCCTTTTTCGCGTGCCTTTAGAGTTGACTCGGGACTGCCCGAATTATTCCCAGCCAAATGGCGAGACCTTTAACCTTTGAAGAAATGACATTAAGATATCGGCTTTACAAATTGGTCAGCAATTTGCATGTGCAAAGTGGAGCCCAATTTCAGAGGAATTTTTTAGACTTTTTACGACTCGTCTGTTCGAAATGCGAGCTCCGTTAGAGCTGCAAAAAGTATTCAATAGAATGAAAAATGGCTAAAGAATAGAAGCATTTTATAAAGAATGATTGTACAAAATCCTTTTGTCTTCTTTTTTTTGGTGTTTGTCTAACTTAAAGAAAATTAAATTGAAATAAATCCAATATTTTTATAGTGAAAAATAATCTAATGCTAGCAAAATAATTAATTATTTAACTATTCACCTTCAAAGGCGGGTTTGGGTACCGCCACCAGAGGAACTGTTTATAGGATAATTAATCCCTGACTTATCATAGGTGCTCGGGATCATGGGGTGAGGTTTATCTAGGTATTGGCGGTGGATGCTTTTGATTGGGCAGGATCGGCAGATACTGCTTGATGGAGACCTATTGACCTCTCCAGCAGGACACTCTCGACTCATTGCCTTGCACTCGGAGGTCTAGATTCGTTCAAAATTGAATGTAGATTGTGTATATTTTATGTACCTGTCTCAATTAAAAAAAAAGGAAATGACAAAAGAACCCGCTGACAAACTGATATCAATCAGTTTAACGGGACTTAATTTAAAAGTGTAAAAAAACTGTAAATTAGTTGTTTTCAGGTGGAAAAAAAAAATATAACAAGCAGTAATTGTTGAATGAAACACTAGTATATATTGAATTATTTGGCGGGTATTTGATAAGCCGCCATAGCTCAGTGGTCAGAGCATTCGACCGGCAATCGGAAGGACACGGGTTCAAGTCCCGTTGGCGGCAAGTATCTTTTCTCGGAAGATTTTTCAATGTAAATGAGTGTTTCAGGCTGACAATTATTGCTTGTAATAATTGTTACCCTTTGTGCTATGCATAAAAATCTTGTCTAAACGTTAGTTTATAAATTAAAAAATAATCATTAATATTTAACAAGTTTAAGTATTTCCCCAATAAATGCAGACATAATTTGTCTAGACGCCACCTAGCGAGGGATTTAACACTAACAATGTCTTCCTCGCAAAAATAAAGTTGGTTGTTTTCAGGTGGAAAGAAAAAAAAAAGAAAAAAAAATATAACAATCAGTAATTGTTGAATGAAACACTAGTATATATTGAATTATTTGGCGGGTATTTGATAAGCCGCCATAGCTCAGTGGTCAGAGCATTCGACCGGCAATCGGAAGGACACGGGTTCAAGTCCCGTTGGCGGCAAGTATCTTTTCTCGGAAGATTTTTCAATGTAAATGAGTGTTTCAGGCTGACAATTATTGCTTGTAATAATTGTTTAATAATAAAGGAATTTTATTAATAAAAAATAAAAAATTCGTCTTTGCGAGAGCCTTGAAGGAGTAACTATCTGTTACTTATACCAGGGCGGGTAAGTGGTGGATAACCTCCAATGCCTTGCACCCCAGTGGGAGGTATGGATTCGTAGGTTCGTGACTCCCGAGCATATTGACCCCCGGATTCCTTCCCACCCCTCAGAACTTTTACCTTCCCAGAACTTTTCCCTTGAAAGAGCCTCCACACAGCATCCCCGAAGATTACATAGACCATGTGCGAAGATGTTAAAAAAAAAAAACAGAGTGTGCAATTCACACGCTGTAGAAGTGAAACTCTCAGAAAACTAAAATAAACAATAAAATAAAAAATAAACAAGAGTGGGACGCTACGAAGCACCACACACAGATTACATTACCGATTATACTATCTCATTCTCTCGTAGGCTAAATCCTTTGGATGTATATGTTTGACTCTTTTTAGTGTAGCTATTTTTCGTTTCATCGAGTTTCAAACCTCGACGGGGCTTAACAAATTACAACTTCAAAATAAAAAAAGGATACGATATTGAATCATATTAAAAGTATCGAGAAAAATGTGAAACAAAAATCAATAAAAAGATCAGTCACTTATGGGAATTGAACCCAAGACCTCTTCTTTGCCGGGGAAGTAATCTGACCACTGAGTTAATTCGCTGCTCTCAGTCCCCAAATGGGATACGTTGTGGGAATGAAGGTAGTGGAGAAAGGAAGGAGATAGGGAAGAGAAATGTGGGGAAGTCGCTGGCTATTCAGATCAGGTCACCAAAAAAGGCTAAATTAAACGTTTTAAGCAGCGATTTTGAATTGTAAATATTCTAGATATTTTGTGTTACATATCAGAAGCGTATGCTTAGAATTTGTGGAAACCATAGGCACATAGATAATCAAATAAAATGTAATCCTTCATTCGTTCTTCTTGCGTGGCTTAAATCCATATATTTATCTTCTGATTCATGTGAGTGTATAACTGACAGTGCAGACTTTAGGGTTAAGTCGAAATGCTACAGCTTAACGGCTCACATTCTAAAAGGTCTCAAGATGTGTAACTCTAAATGACGTCTTCTCTCTGAACTAATTCTTTTCTGCGAAATTCTAGACATTTTAAAAACACATTAGTCTCTCGATAAACTCTACAGTGGTTTTGTGACCTAAAAAAAGATTGATAAAAAAAACGAGTGTGCTTTAGACCACACGACTGAAGTGAAACTTCACTAACTTATATCTCCCTCTCAACTTCGATCACACTTTTCATAACGCTTTCGTCACGCATTCACCAGCTTACTCCCCAAATCAAGCGTGCGTAAAGGCCCGACCGTTCGCCTCGCCCGATCACACTTTTCGTAACGCACTCGTCACGCATTCACCAGCTTACTCCCCTAGTCAAGCGTGCGTAAAGAAGTTTTATTTCAATAAAGATTTACACATTATTGAAGAAGAAGATAATAACAACACTGGTCAACAAATTTAAAAAAAAATTGGTGCCGAAATACCGTTGATGGATTTGTATTTAGGTGTACATTGGCAACACAATTTTTTTTTTCTTACGTGTAGTTTTTGATCTACCCTCTGTTTTGAGTATTGGATGCAATTAGCACTTTCGTGTGTGCGTTTTGCTACCTTATCAGTACATTTATATAAATAAATTTATTTTTATATAATGTCTTCATCGCGAAGAAGTTGTCTCAATGATCCAAATGTGTTTTGTTATATTTGGAGTGAATACACAGTCAAAAAATTCAGGAAATCCATAACAGAATTTTAAAAAAAGTGCCTATTTTTCGTATTTGAAGTTGAAAATTGTGCATGAATTCAAGCCGTGGATACCCCAGATTGTTTGTAAAACCGGTATTTCTCGAAAATCTCGTGGTTTGTCGAATAAACTCTATTTCTTCTAAAACTATCCAAACAAGACGATGTTCGTAAAAGTTTATCTACCTTTCGTTATAAAATTAACTTACACCCAATCGAAACAGTTCGCTAATTTTAGTGTTTCGAGGAGACCCATTAAAATACTGGAGGGAATAACGTCAGCACTTTTTTGACCCAATTTCTATTTTTCCAAAATTGAGATGTTTTTCGGCTAAACCAGCACCAGCCTCTGGAGAGATAATCCCGGAGAAGTGTCTTTTGGGCGTTTTCAGTAGGTACACCAGAAGTAGAGTCAATTTAATGAATTTTTTAAAGTTTAATAATGTTTTTCAAAATTATTTCTTGAACAAATCAATTTCACTGGATGACTGAGATCTTTAAGTCGATAGATTTTAAGTGAAATTAACGAATTTTGTTTACTTTTAAATTGGAAATCGTAATATATAAATTAACAAGGGTGCCCGGATTCATGAGGTGATGTTTGTTTAGGTCTTGGAGGCAATTGTTTTTGCCCACCTTTTTTATGTTTATACCTCACAAGAATCCGAGTTGCTCCTTTCTGGAGCCAGTGAGACTATGGCATGTCCAATTGGGGTATGTTGGTAGTGGGGAATGGAAGGAGATGGGGGAGAGGAAGGTAGGGAAGTACCTGACTATTCAGATCTGGATACCAAATACGGCTAAAGCCATTTCAAGCAACTGTTTAAAACGGTTTCATATAAAAAATGTTGTATCTCCGTCAATTTTACAAATTTCCTTTAAACATTTGGTGAGAGCATTATTAACGAATGCATCCAACAGGACAAGAGGCCAATCACAACTTCTTAAACTAGGGGGGGGGGCTCATTCGGCTTTGCCGCCCCGGACCTCTGATGGGCCTAGTCCGCCACTGGTGGTCTTACACCAGGGCGATACTGAGAGTATCTTCCGTTCTGAAACGTGCCGCAAATATATTATACATTATTTTTAGTGAATTAATCGTGAAATAACACAAATTAATCAAATAAAATTTATTTGCCCACCCCGGGATTCAATCCTTCCACCTTCGGATTGTGAGTCAAGAGACTTACCCCTCGACCACGCCGGCCGCCATCTACTGCGTGGGGGGGCGAATCAGGAGAGACTGATTGAAGGAGATCGTTTGACAAACCTCACCCTATGAACTCGGGTACCCCTGCTCAGTCATTGTACGTAGCGAACCCCTTGGGGTGACTTAAGGTTGGTTCATACCTGCCTCCCAAATTGCAAACTCGACTTCTAAGCAGTATTAGAAATTGTTTTCTAGGGATTGCTTATTCAGTGACACAGTTATATATAGTAGGGCCAGGAATCCCAATCCTTTCCAGGCAATATTAGTGGGAAAAAACATGCCAACGTCCTATTTTCATTACCTGGGGCAGGTTATTGCCCCTTCGTACCTACGTTCTTATTTTTCCAACAATTCAAACCCTTCTAATATATTTAATTATCACTTGGTTCGTATTAAAATGAATTTAATTTTGCCTTTTTAATGTGAAATACTACTGGCAAAATGAACGGATTGAGTCAATATTGTCTGCATGCAGATAACATTTTAGGTTCATTAAATTTTATCTATATATATAAAAAAATGAATCCCTCTTTCCCGTGGTTACGCCATAACTTCAGAACGACTTTACCTATTTCATTAATATGTATTTTAAAGTCTTCTAATACTTTGTAGAAGGTTGTTACGGAAAGAAAAATTAAGAAAATTGCGCAGAAAAGTGGATAATTTCGGAAAACTGATCGTTTTAGCTTCGCACGTTTGACAGGTCGCGCGTTCGATGAATGTGAATTTAGCAGGCAAGCGGTTTTTTTTGTAAAAAAAAAAATTGTCTGAAAAAAAGGATTTTTTAAATTACAGATATTTTAAATAGGTACACCTACGTTAAGTACCAAATTTGATTGATTGTTTTTATAATATACAAAAATTAATATTTGTAATATATGAAAAATGAAAATTTGAATAAAAAATTGGAAAGGTGATTGTAGAAAACTGAATATATGGAATGCGGGAGAGGAGTTGGCGGGACGGGGGAGCGGGAGAGGGGAGGGGGGAGGGGGTAGTCGGGGAAGGTGGAAGGGGAACGCGGGAGGGTAAGAAGATGTTAAAGGGGAACGGGGACGCACGGGAAAGGACATGCAGGGAGAAACAATTTAATTCTTTGAATATGGCATGACGGGAGCCAGCTGATAAGAAATAAAAAATTTAGTCTTTATAACAGATGTTCTAGCACAGCTGACAAGAGGAATGGTGCAGTTGAACGAAATATCGGAAACACTAGATATATGTAACTCTTCTTTAGACAGCCTAAAGATTTTTGTGTATAATAATCATCTTCCTAGGTGTTAAGACTGTCAAAATGAGAAAATTGTACGGTAATTGGATGATAATCTGTTGTACAATTAAAAAACGGCAAAAAAATCAATAAAAAAAATTTTGTTGCAAAGAATCAATACATCTAAAATTTGATTTAAAATGGCATATTTCCAGTTTTGTCTAGTTATCCTCTCTTAATGGAGATTTACAGCATAAAAAAATCATATTTTACATACAAATTATTGTAACATGGTATAATATATTTAACGATTTGATTTGTTATTGTAATGTTTATATTATATTTTGTTCTATGTTATTGTTAAATATTACATTGTTTAAAATATTTTACGGTTTTCCACAAGATTGTACAAGTGTTTTTTTTTCTTTAAAAACTACTTGTATATTCTTAAAAGTTTTTTCACTTTTATAACTTTTGGTATAAATTCTATTTATGTGTAATCCTCGATATCTTAAATATTATTTTCTAATCTATGTAAAAGCCCCTACGGGCGTATAACAACAATAAATAAATAAATAGATATTTAAGTATTTTTATTCTTTTAATAGTATAGCCACGGTTCACCCATTACCGTCCACCCACAAGCTTTAACGTAGTTGCGACAATAGAAATTTTCCACACACAAAACCTACTAAAAAAACTCCCAAAATACTTTCGTTGAACGACGCTAGCATTTAATTTCTCTTCCATCCTTATTTTTCCGGCTTATTTTCGTCTCCCCATCCTAACTCCCCCATTCATTACCTTCCCACATGTTCATCCGAGTGAGTTACCAAATACTTAATAAACTGGCGCCAAGAAGAAAAACTTATAGAAGCAGTGTACTTACCCACAACAAAGAAGTTCAAAGCTTTCATAATTGTTTTTATAATAAAATTACATGTGCGGAACAGGCAGAACAAGGACAAAGTAGACTTAATGCAGCGGAAATGATATCCCTAAGGCATGTGCGCAGTATAATATAAGTAATAAATTATTTTAGAGCCTGCTTCAAATTGTCTTTACTGTAGGTAACAAATGTTTAAAAAAAATGCTATATTTGAAAAACTTTTCACGTTTTCTGTTATATGCAGGTACATGAACCTGATAAAAATCACACCATTGTCGCATATGAGTGGTTAGACAGCAGATAGGGTGGACCACAAATTATAAAAGATTACTACACATACTTGCTTCTTTAATTTTATACATGACAACTTCTGTCATGGCGACTATTGACATGATCTACATTAAGTACCTATATAATGTTACATCTTCTGGAGTCAACTCTTAAGGTGCCGCATCTGCGCTCAAAAAGAAGAAGATGGAGAGATATGTAATTACGAATGTTAGAGGAGCGCGCTAATATTTAAAGCGATAAAATCGATGTGAAAATATTTAATAAAACATGACTCGTTTAAAATAGAGAAAATATCTCGTAAACCGCGTCTTTAGTATCATTTAAAGAAAATTTTCGAAGCATACTTTGCGATTTTTTTCTTTCAGAATTTCATATTATTTGCGTTTCGGCGTGGAACATCTAGATATTTTCTTCAAAAATTACAATAACATTTTTTCTAAGAGCTATATTATATTTAAGGGAAATATGAAAGAAATCGGTAAAAATTCGGGTAACGGCGGCTAAATTGGCTTTTTCTAGAATTCAGGTGTGCCTAATCTCTTTCCGAAATTTTTTAGCAGACTATCTGCTTTTGATGTCTGCTTCCCAGGCCTAAGTATTCCAACCCAAGACGTTTTAAGTTTAAGCGCTCTAAGTCTAAAAATTTAAAACTACAGCGTTCAAAGCCTAAACATTCCAATTATAAACGTTCCAAGCCGAAGCGTTTAAAGCCTAAGTTTTCCAAACATTATAATTCCAAGGTTAAATGTTCAAAGCCTAAGCATCCGAAAAATAAGACTTTCAAGTCCAAAGGTAGCATTCGGATCTCGGCAGTCGCGGTTCGGCAGCCGCGGCCCTGCAGCCGCAGCCGTGGTCGCACCGTACCGCTTTGTAGGGATTTGTATGCAATAGTTTCCGACACAAAAGACCGTGCAGCGCGGCCAGGGGTTGTGGCCTGCGCGCGACCTTGGCAGCGACTCCAAGCCGCTCCGGTGGCAGTGTCGCGCTGCCCGCTACTTTTTTTTCAATATTTTAGCAGATTATGAACTAAGGAGCCTGAACCAAAGTTCTAGTACTTCTTTAAGCAGTTTCCCATTTGATCAAAATTCGCAATTTTCATCAACAAATCCTTATTCACCCAGTTCAGTCAGTGAAGCTACTGACTTAAGTGTCTCAAATACTTTTAATTTGCCAACGAATACTTCTGAAAGCATTTCTAATACATATTTCCAGCTAGATAACAGTTCTTTTTCATATTTACCTTAAAGTGAGAAATAATTTTTCCTCAGCTGTGATTGATCCTTTTTTCATTGGTTGAATATCGTTTTCAATTAAACTAAGTACAAATTGAGATCGAGCTTTATATAGTCTGCAGTATTTCCTGAATTTCTGATCCTTTAGATTTAAGTTCCATTTTATCAGGATTTGATAGCTGCCTTCATCGACTCTGGATGTATATAATGAATAAATTTTATTCCTTTTTGATGAACATAAGAGCAACATTATTTCATCATCCTTTTCTTCGTCCTGTATCAGTCTCTTCACGAGTTCTCGCTTTCGTTCATTGAAATTGTCAGACATAGTAAATGGCCGTAGACGCTGCTATCCGAAATAGTCCTGGGTCGGTCGTGAATGACCCGCTCGTTGAAACCCGCTCACGGACCACCAAAGAGCGAGCGGGTCATTTTTTCGTCAGCACCCGGGTCTCGCGACCCACTTCTCGCAACCGCTCTACTACTGTAATCTGGGTTTCGGGTGCGGATGTGGCGGGGCGAGCGACGATAGATAGATGTATTAGAGAGCGAGCGGGTTGTAAACATCGGGTTTCGCCACCCGCCCACGAAACTCGATTACCGAGTTTCGTATTTTGTGTCCCGAAAAGAGCGAGTCTTCGCGACCCGCTCGTAATGCCAGTGGGTCGTGAGCGACCCGGGTTGTGTAAAACGATCGATCGACCCAGGACTAATCCGAAAGCTTCTGGCAGCGCCGCACAGCAGTGATAATGGGCCGCGGCAGCTGGTCGCAACTGCCAAGTCGCGACTGCCGAAACCCGAATGCTACCTTAAGCATTCAAAGTATGCATTCCAAGCCTAAGCGGTCAAAGTCTTATTATTCCAAGCCTAGGCATTCCAACCTTAATCATTACAAGACTAAGCATTCTAAGTCTTCAAAACCTAATAATTCCAAGCATAATCATTCAAAACTTAAGCGTTCAAAGCCTAAGCATTCCAAGCGTTGAGTTTTCCATTGTAATACTACAGCGCATGGTTTATCACACATATTTATTTATGAATAGCCTATGCTTCGTGAATACCATTTAAACTACAACCAGTATACTTATACTTATTCTGTGAGTTCTAATACTTAGTGCTATACCTTATTAATAAATTCTACCACAGTTAAAAAGGTATTCAGTAATCCCGCAAGAAATACAAACAATAAATCTCATAGAGCACGCCTGATTACGAAGGCAATTGAAATTCACAAAAATCCTATAAATATTAATAGAGACGACGGAGCTAAGCTCAATAGTTCTTGGTATCCGGTAATTGACGGTTACATCAAGGCTAAATGCAAAAAACATGTTGAAGTATATCGTAGCGCCAGCTCGTAGAGGAGTGGCGCTGGCGACACGGTATCGCTCCTAAGTAGATAAGTAAAAACATCACCCATAACTATTACACATCTGCCCTGGTGATGGACACTGCAACGCTGGCTAAAGAAGGAGGTAGCGCAACACGGCATAATACCCCAAAAACCAATACGTAAATTATGTAGAAGTATCATGATTTTTTTACATACTTTTGCTGATTCTTCTGCATCTATAAATAAAGTCACCCGGTAACATAATTTATAAGGTGATGAATTTTCTAGGCTCTAAATTATAGTAGGCGATGAATTTGCAGCCGGGAAATGTGGGCCGATTAATTACTCCGGCCAGTGGAAATTACTAGAACTATTCGTCAATGGCACGATTTTGATAAAGAACTCATTAGACCAAACAGTTTCGGAGTAATCTGTACAATTTATTTTTACAAAACACTGTAATTATGCAATAAACAATGTTCTCACTTGATAAATTCTAGAGATTAGTTTTCTCTAATTTGTTCTAGTTAAACTTAAATGATCACAGTGATCAATCGCAGAAGAGTCATAACGTTCGCTATTGTGTACTAATATCTCGTCGAAATGTTCCATTATTATTATCACGTGATTATTATCAGTGTACGGAGACTTGTAAAAAAAAGAGGAACCCATTTTTTCGTTTATAACACTATTATCGGGATTGTCCGGATTCCCGACTCCATCAGTTTCAATTAAGAAAATAGTCGTTAAAATAATTTGTTCTTAATATTATATTACAAGTAGGCACTTTATCGCTTGTCTGAATGTCGCACAGCTGGAGTTCAATCCATTAGAGTGTCCAACTTCCTACGACCTTTTTTTTCATTAGGAAAAAAAATCATCAAGTCTGTCATCTATGGAAATGCTGTGTGGAGGTCTTTTAAGGGAAAAGAAGAAAAGGTAGTTCTGGGAAGAAAAAAAGTATAAAGGGTTTTTAAGAATCTGGAGGTCAATGTGTCAACGAAAGACAGACAAAGGAATCCATCCCTCTCTAGAGGTCTAGGTAAAGTCTAGGTTAGGTCTCCCTCAACCAGCCTATCCCATCCACGCAGTACTTTACTCATTTTTTAAGGCATGTATAGGTTTCGCCGCCCCGGGAACCATTTATTGGATAACCAACATCTCTGCGCTTGTTCGGGTCTTGGCGGCGGATGCGTCTGCCCACCAGCTGCATGATAGGACGGATCGGGAGAGAATAGTTGAGGGAGTCCCTTTGACTTCTCCAGCCGTACTCTCTCGGAACCTTATGGAGGGATGGATTCATACATCCGTCACACCTGGACACACTGACCCCCAGATACCTACCCACTCCTAATACCCCTTTCCTTCCCAGAAGTTCTTCTCCTTCTTTTCCTAAAAAGAACCTCCACAAAATGACATAGGCCCTGAGGGGATTTATTGAATACCTCCAGTAATAATGTAAAAAAAGTGGGAAAAAGCATTCGCCGCCAAGATCTAAACAGATCTCACCTCATCAACCCCACCCCTGCGAACCAAACATATCGAACCACAGCCTTATTATTTTTCTCGAATTGGGGATACTGTAATCTCACCAACTTCGTGTAGTTTGAACGGTAAAAAGTCAAAAGTTTTGGTCACCCCCTTTGGTTGAATTCACCATTAGAAATAATAATTTATCGGATATCACACATGCACTTATGCGAACAAAACACCGAAACATAAAATGCAAAAGTAAGATACCGTTTTCTTTAACACGCGACGAAAACAAATTGAGGAAACGTGGCAGGTCATTTTCTTCTTGAAAAGGTTTCTATAGTTCCCTTCATCACTTAGTGAATACGATAAAGTCCGATAAAGGTTAAAGCCGATCATCCAAACCACCCTGACACGATACAACATAAAAAGCGACCCCTGTAATAGGTAAAATAAATCCATTTTTATTCTCAATACTCCCCTTACCAAATGGATATGGTAAAGAATAACTTGAAGAATATGTCTCCAATTAAAGTGAATTGGCTAATATTGGACAATTTTCGGAACAATATCATTTCAAGGGCGCTCAGCGAGAAATCTATTATAATTTGAAAAAAAAGTTAGTATAGGCATTAACCCCTCAAGCCTATTTTATCAGAATGTCAAAGTATTTCCATTATGCCATAAATTCCAAATAAATGGAAAATTTTTGAACGCATCCGAAAAAAAACTGTTATTAGTTTATTTTAAAGGGGATTATTAGTTTATTTTTACTACAATTTATTACTTTATGGCGCAAAGATATTCTAATACAAAAGAGATATGCTATGATGTCCGCGCGATCGTCGTCGGCGGACTACTACCAAATCGGAGTACTTTGCATACGAAAATAATTTGTTCATTTGGTTGATTTTTTGAAGGCGTGCATTAGTATTGGTTAAAAATACAGTTTGAATAAAGAAACAATTAAGTAATAATTATAATTGAAAAACGAAAAAAAAAAATCGTTCATTTCGTTTGTTTCGTTCGTTTAGGTTATTCGTTAATTATTCATTAATTTAGTTTATTCGTTAATTGGTAAACAATATCGGCGACACCCGGAAGCGCAGTCCCACCTAGTAAAAACTGCGAGTAGCACATCTCCTATATTTCAATATCTTCGATGTGGCGGTAGTGTTTTGGAAAATTTTTAGCGTTAAAGAAAGTAAATTGAATAACGTATCCTTCGACTTTTTCCAAGTATAAAAAAGTAGTTTAAAAACTCGTTTAAATTTTATGTAAGAATTACTAAACCTTGGCACTACTAATTAATTGGGGAACCTGCACCGTTTTCGAGTATGCACTAACTTGTGCAACAGCGACATAAAACACCTATAATTAACTTAACTTGAGAGCATAAATGGAAGGAAGGTAGTGCATACATTAATGGATTGAAATTAGTTACGTGCATAGATGAAATTTCTTGGGGTAGATTAAATATTCAGTCACAAAAGACAATACATTAAATGATTACAAAAATTAACAAGTTGAATGTACATTTTATATACCAATATGAAACAATTTTTTATTTAGGTACCTATATAGAATTCCGTGGCCAAGCAGTTAGGATCCATGTCTACGAATTCAATTAAGTCGTGAGTTCGAATCTCGGTTTGCCCAATTTTAAGATAATGATTGTGGGTTATTCACATTTGCTGGACGTTTCCAAGTGGTAACTCTCAGTGTACCCTTTTTTTTTTTTTTTTTTACATTAACTCCACACAGGAGGCCCTGAGGAAAATAATTACCCTCAGGGCCTATGTCATCTGGGATGCTGTGTGGAGGGTCTTTTTGAGGAGAGGAAGGAATGAACATTGGTCTTGAAGAGACCCATGTTGTAGGAAGGAGGAAACACAGAGGCCGGCAAATCATTCCACAGCCGAGCTGTTGAACACAAGAACGAGTCGAAGAAACGACCCGTTCTCATGTGACAAATGTCAACTGTGTACAAATGTTGGGCACGCGTTTGGCGTGTTTCCCGACTATGCACCGGTGCCGAAGGGATCAATGATGCTAGTTCCTCGGAGCATCTTCCATTGTAATACCGGTAGAACAAGGATAGCATTCCCACCCGACGCCTGTGCTCTAAAGATTGCAATCCGTCTGTTAAGATGGGAGAATCTATCAAACGGACCGCCCGTTTCTGCACAGAGTCGAGGGTATTTTTCAGGTATTTTGGAGCTCCAGACCAGAGGTGGCTGCCAAATCCAACCGTGGGGCTCACTTGCGATTTGTACAGGGTTAGCAGTTGTGTACTATTAAAGTATCTGCGGGCCCTGGTGTAGGACCACAAATCAGAATCGAAACGTTGTTGCAACTTTACTTGAAATGGCTTTAATCGTATTTGTTGACAGGATCTGAATATTTAACCATATTATTTCCCATCTCATGCCCTCCCCGCCTTCTTCAGTCTCTCACTCAGGGATGGTATAGTCTCACTGCTTCCGGGCGGTTGAGACTCTTGTGCGTCATGTATTCTTATTTTTTTAAATACTAGAAAAGCATGCATTCACTCGGTTTTTTACTCCGGAATCGTTAGCTATGGTTTTAATTTTTTTATTTATAAGTTTATGGGTATTTAGTTGCTGCTGCGCAATCAGATGAGCTTTCAAATTGGGGACTAGCTTTGTCTTTTGCCAATAAATTAATTAATTTTGCAAAATTTCACATAAATACCTCTTATTACAAATGAGTCAGAGCATTCAAAAATCTATTTACCTTAAACATCTCCAAAACGAAATACTTTACATACAGCAAAACCACTACCGGGCAACCAAAAATCTTTCCGCCTCTATACCTACACCCTGATATTACCTCAAATCCCTCAAACCACAACTGCAAAAAAATAGAACACACAGATAATATCAAGTATCTAGGCTTAACAGTGGACTATAAATTAAACTGGGAACTTCATATTAACTTTCTAATTAAAAAAATCCGTAAACTATCATTCATTTTTTAAACTATTAGAAACATTATGTCACAAAAACAACTAAAAAATGTTTACTACGCTCTCTCTCAAAGCCTTTTAACTTACGGAATTTCTGCTTGGGGGGGGAGCTGCTGACAAGTACATTAAACCGCTTAACACAACTCATAAAACATTAATTAGGATCATGTTCAAAAAACCTTATCTTCACCCAACGGAAAAACATACTTATTACCAATAACATACTAGATATCAGGAAGCTGTTCATTAAAAATATCATACAAATGAACTGCATAAAATCCTCACCATGCCACATAAATCACCCAAAAAACACAAGAGCAAAATGGTGTAATCTACTTCTAGTGCCTAAAACTAAATCGACTTTTGCCGAAAAGCACGAATCTTACCTCGCACCTCTCATTTTCAACACCTTCCTAAAATAAACCACCTATTGCACCACTAAAAACAACCTAAACTGTTTATACAAACATTTCAATACATGGTTACTACACAAAAAAAGGGCAAGCATCACCAAGTTAGTAGTAATCTCATCTTAGTCTTTAATCCTCACTCTTTATTTACATGTATGTGTTGGTTACTTATAGAATTTTTTTCTTAATTATTAATACAGCTTTTGTTTTACGAATGCTCATATTATTATTACCTCATATGTATATTATTTTGTTGAAATCTTATAGTTTTAGATTTAGATGATAGCATTACTATGTGTATCTGATGAATTTTTGGTTTTATGGAAATATGTCAATTCCATGATAACTGTATTTCAACTCCCAATAATTCTTATTAGATTATATGTATTTATGTTTTCATATGTATCTATGTGTTCGATTATGTACACGTATGCGAATACCTGTGTGTATCTATGTGTGCATATGCGTCTATGTATGTATGTATATGTAAATGTATGTGTATGTAAGTTTATGTATATGTATATATTGTATATGTACCCGCCTCGGAATAGACTTAGTCTACTGAGGCGGGCTACTAACTTGTTTGTATATTATTACAATAAACGCCCGGTTGCCGGCATTAAAAAAATAAAAAATTCAGTACTTTTATATGTGTTTTCAGTTACTGAACCAGTCAAATTAGAAGTATTTTAGTATTTAGTTCCGGAGTTTGCTTTTCTCAAATGAAACAAAAGCTTTTACAAAAGACGATTCCGGTAAAAGTATTAAATGCCGTAATTCCCATAGAGAACTCATAAAAATAACGAAAGACAAATCCGTTTGAATCTAATTAATAGTGTTTCATTGGGTCAATTCAACTAATTTTTAACAAATATTGTTATAAAATGAGAAGTTCTATTGTTTCATCTAATAAAAAATACAACCCTGATGGTCGTTAGTTTTCAGTAATGCTTCGGTTCGTCTAGATTACGAGTCTCATTTTATCGTCTTATTTACAACTGGACTTAACGCCCGTTCTAACGGATGCTCTGTGATAATCTGGAGCTTGGGAAATGCTCACTGAAGGTGCCCGCATGTAAATCGGATGCGATCGGCTATCTTCGTAACCATTATTAGACCAATTATTTTAGTTCAAAAACTAATT
Source organism: Limnephilus rhombicus (assembly GCA_929108145.2). NCBI lineage: Eukaryota > Metazoa > Arthropoda > Insecta > Trichoptera > Limnephilidae > Limnephilus > Limnephilus rhombicus. The sequence goes on along the minus strand of OV815295.1, from coordinate 22,244,762 downwards.
CTGAGAATTAATTTAAATGTCAACCTACCCATCCCTCAAATGAACTCTTTGCCAAAATCAGGGTCTTAGATATTCGACAGCTATTTACTAAAACAAGCATTTGTTATATACGAAAAAATAATTTACTAATCGCTCCACAACATCAAGCACACACCCGATTTTCATCAAACCTGGGTTGCTTGGTCCCAAAAACTAATACCTCATTCGCTCAACGACAATTCTGGTTCATCGCTCCTAAAATATGTAAAGCTCTGAGTACTGACATAAATTCAAGTAATTCTAATTTTATTTTTATAACACGTGTAGAACATTGGATTTTCGAAAGGGGACGAGTGTACTTCAAAGAGTACATGAGTTCTTAAGACTACATTTTAATTATTAATTTTTGTATTTAAAATTTTTTATTTCCATTTTAATTTCAATTTTTTTTTTTAAATGTTATCTTTTTTTTGTCTTAGTTTTTCACTTAATTTTAATTATGTTTTAATTTTAATTTATATACCTTTATGTTTTAATTTATATATTTGTATAGAACACTTGAATTCTTAACACTTATCTGTATTATTAGTTTATGATGTATTTCAAAATTTTTATTTTTATTTCTACTTTTTTTTTAAATATGATGTTTTTATTTTTTTTTTCTCTTTATTTTTCACTTAATTTTAAATATTTCTTAATTTTTATTTAGTATGTTTAATCATCTGTTTTAATAAAATAGTATTTATTAAATCGTATTTAAAATATTAAATATACGACTACCACAACACGGACATTAGCCTGGTGTGGTAGCCAAAAAAACAAACAAATATCTATAACTAATAATTTTTTTATAAAAATAAATAAATAAATTTGTATATTAGATCAAAACGTCGGACATTTTCTTTTATCCTGTCCTATTACCAATAGCATCTATTGGTAGGTACCTATTCCTAAAAACTTCATATCGTCGCATTAATTCGTAGACTGCGTAACTCCAAATTTTTCAAAAATACGTTTTTAATGCCATCTGGTGTTAAAATTAGTCCCGCATCGACTAGTAAAACTCGCAAATTTAAAAAAAATATATCTTTTTAGATAAACACAAATTAGGAAACTGAGTAAACACCATTGTGCCATTTTTACTCGCCAATACTTCGAAACTCCTAACTCCACATACTTTATTTTATTTACCATTTCAGGTCTTATTATTTAACTTCAAAATTATTCGTAGTATTAGTATTGTGCTGTTATGCTCTGTGTACTAAGTACTATTATATTTATCCTGTTATTCTTACATACTGAGACTAAATATAAAAGTCAATTAGGATGTTACCGAGTAATTCATAAAATAAATATCGCAGTTCTGTATTGTTGTGTTTTATTTTTTTAATGTAAAATTCCTATCTCCTAGGTCTTCAGCTAGTTGTTCATAAAACGTATGAAAAGTACGTATCTATCTTTGTAAAATATGTATCTCCATTCTCGGTTTTTATGTAAAATTCCTAACTCTGATTTGAAATAGAAAGCCTTAACTTACAAAATTTAAATGATTGAAAATAAATTTCGAAATATATTATATGTTCGGAACATAAATAAAAACAATGACCCGTCTTTCATTTTTTTTTCACTACGGGGTTTTTTGTGCCTCCTGTAAAATTTGACATTTGGTGGTTAAGCATTCTACGAATTATTGCGACGATATCATATATGTTAAAAGAATAATGTTAATAGAATAATAATGTTCATCGGTTAAAAGAATTTGAAACTACATACACATTCATATTCACATACATCACGGATAACTATTCTTATTTTTTTAAATACTTAAAGAGCGTGATGTAAATTTGTTTAACTATGGAATCGTCAAATACGTTTTTCAAATATTTTTGAGAAGTTTACGGGTGGTTAGTTCTGCTGCGCAAACAAATGAACTTTGAAATTGAGGATATGCTTTGATTTTTGCTAACACATTTCGTAAATTAAATTTATAAATGTTCATACAAATACCTCTACTAACAAATGCGGCAGTGTAGTTTCCGAGTTTCGAAAAGCACAAAGGTACGAAGGGGAAAAATAGAACCAGTCAAATTTGAAGTATATTTTAGAATTTAGTACCTGCTCGTATAATGATTGTTAAAGTGTGCTTTTCTCCAATTAAACTAAAACAATCGTATATATTTTTTTACAAAAGGCGATTCCGTAACGGTATTGGGTGCTGTAATTCCCATCAGGAATCAAAAAAGTATCGAAACATAAATCCGTTTGTAACTAACAAATACAAAAATTGAGCCAATTCAAACGATTTTTAACAAATATTTTAATAAAACATGATAACAGGGCCTACGTGTTGATTGCAAAGCAAGTTAAATTGCCGGAGCAATTATTTTGGCTCAAACTCTTAGACATGTGTTCTAATTAGTAAAAAAGTTGTGTATGGCACCACTTATATTAAAATTAGACCAAAAATGGTATTCCAGTATACCAAAAATCAATAAAATTTTGCATCTGTAATATGGCCATATTTTAAAAATAGTTTTAAATTGAATGATTTTCAGGTCCGTACTTCCCCGCCTTCCTCCTCCCCATCTCCTTCCCATCACCACTCCTTTCAGCTTCACAACTTTTCCCAATCGAGGGTATAGTCCCACTGGCTCCGGACAGGTAGGACTCTTTTGCGGTGTTCACATAATCGGACGTTATTATTACGCTATAGTCTGTACGGTTGAAATTTAAGAATCTGACTGAGAATGCTACTCTGATGCCGCACCGTACGCAAAACCATCTTCGTACTTGAAGTTTCTTAAAGAGCTACTTTTGTAATTCGGTTTCGATTTCAAGCAAATAGCCAAAAATGTTAAACGATGGCGCCAATTACGTTAGCAGATCGCACGAGAACATGCCCCTGGCAGGAATAAGTACTACGGATTTGTAAATTCGAGTATCTCTCCGAATACAGAAAGATTGACAGTAATATGAGTATTATTGTAACTGACAGTTGTGAATAACAGTATCACGCGGCTATATATTACATACGACGTCATTGCCTGTCGCGGTTACTTTGTCCGGGTGACTAGCTGTAATTGGCTCACAGTAGATCCTAGGAACCGGATATTTTTGAAATCATTTTCTATCGGATTTATAAAATGGTTACCAACACTCAAACTGGGTGAAGCTTAGCTTAGCAGCAAACTCACTTATATATATATATCCCACGCACTTTTTTATGATCCGAAAGCGATAACTTCTTCCTTTCAGAATGCGCCATCAAACAGATCAATTCAACTGCTTAACGATTCTGCATTGAGCATCGACATCTTCAATGTTACCTATAGAGAGTTCAGTAACTATCTTTTGACATACGTCTCGACATAGTGAAACTGCCCCCTTGGACTTTTTTTTCTCTTAAATTTTGTAATCTTCCTTGTAATAATTTGTTGTATAACTGTTTTATGGAGAACCTGAAAAAAAAAAATAATAATAAATAAATGCACAATATTTGAGACCGAAGTGAAAATCGGAAAAGTTGAGGTTGAACGGGACTATTTAAGCTCTGACCTATTGTAAGTACATGCATGCCAAAGGTTAACAACGTATGCTATATTTGTTCCAATCTTGAAAAGGGTAAGCTATCAAGGGTGATATATTTTCCTAAGGGTGCTAGAGTGCAACTGAGCAGAATTCGGAAAGGATGACAGTCAATATCATTCACACATGTACCTACAGCGAAGGGTGTGAGTAGGACGAGGGTGGGTGACTTTGTTTTGCTCAGGAACCCGAATAGGAACTTTGCCAAATTTGGTTTAGATAGATAGCACGTGCAGGATTGATTATAGTCGTAGATCTGATATAACTGATAGTTACACACGTTCTGTTTTAATGCTGAGATGACTGCGTTATTAAACAACATCATTTCGAATCTGATGTGATGTACGTATGTAACACTCTAAAATTCAAAAGTATACACCAAATGAATTTATGTCGCCCTTCTTTCAAGGGTGTAATGGTCAGTATAGAAGACTTCTAAGCAATTGCCCGAGGTCCCATTCTCAGCCGTGGCTTATTAAATATACGCCAGTCTCGACACAGGTATATCCTAGTGAGACAGGCATCGAAAAACCTAATGTAAACATACTTTATTTAGATAATTAAAAAATATTTATAAACATTTATTAAAAATTATAATGAACATAAAATTATATGCTTTTTCTTCATTAAATACCAATTTTAAAAAAAAAATTTTTTTGAAAAGTTTTAATTTTCCATGTACATTTGTTACTTTAATTTTAAACTTTTTGCGACCGGTTTCGACACGTCCATGTCATTAACGAGCAAACTTAAAACTAACTTAAAAATTCTATACAAGTACCAAAATTAATTAGGCGGGGGTAGTGGGAGTGGGGAATTTGGTGGATGGGGAGAACGGTGGGAGGAATCAAAATTACATGGAAACATCGTAAGTAGACGGGATTTAGATGGTTAACTAAATTAATTTTAGATTTATTTTTTTTTTATTAATTTCTAAAGTTTCTTAAGCGCACAAATTAAAATATGAATCTACATTACTATGTTTAAACTTAGTTTTTTTTCTTTTTGAAGCTATGACCTGCCTCTATTAGATGGTTAGCAAACTCGGAGTAGTTATTATTTCGTAAACAAAGTTCATGTTCCCTGATTCTAGTTTTAAAATTTCTAGTAGTCATTCCTACATACTGTGCTTCACAATCGTTACATTTCAAAGTGTATATCCCATTTTTTTTTCAAATTTGTTAGAAAATATCCTTGTTATTAATCATTTTTTATTTTATTTTAGAATTAGTATAGAAAGCTGGAGAAATATGATCTGGTAATATGCGGGATATTTTTAAAGATAAATCGCCAGTATAAAGAAGTTTTTTATATATTAGGTAGTTACTATTAGTTCTATATTTTATATTTACGCCCCAGATTTAAATGTCCGGGTTTAATTTTCCCCACAGGAAAAACTAAGTCCTTTCACACACTTCCCAAATGATCATCTGGTCAATCCACGTTATGCAATTGCACTATATGTATTATAATTACGAAACAATACAAGAACAACATGTCAACCTACCAGAGACCAGATGGGAAAATAATTCACCGACTCCAGATATTTTCATATCAGAGGGTTCGGCTCTGTGGAATTCCTAATTGAACCTATAAATCCAAATGTTTGTTATTATTATTACCACTATAAATATTCTTTTTTGTTAAAAACTTTGCTTGCTTTTTATTATTTTAGGGCTATCTGTTTTATGATGTTAATTTCATTATTATAATTATCTTTTTTTAAAAGGACATTAATAGCACAAGAAATACAAAAAAATTACCAATTTTAATCCTAAAATCGACTTCAAAAATACCTTTTAATAAGTTGGTATCGATTCCAAACGAATTTATTTTCAGTGTTTATTTTTGGTACTTACGCGTTGGTATATATAGTATATAGACAATTAGTTTTATACTGATTCCATTTGAGTGAAAATATGCTTAAAACATTTGTTATTCGGCGGTACATCCTTTCTGCACACCTCTTCGGGGGTGTGTTTGAATTTTCGTAACCTTTGAATTTTATGCAAGAATGTATATCGTATTTTCCCTAAACGAACTATATATTGTATATAATTATGTCAGGGGGCCAACTGTCAGGGGATCAACTGTAATGGAACCGCGACAGTATACAATAATTAGCGATTTAAGAAATTTCAACCTGCTACGGACATCTTATAAAAATGATTTTATGATTTGTGTGGCAAAGTTAACATGAAAAAATCATCAAAGAAGTAGGTACTTTACAATTTAATTTATCTAACCTACATCTTATCACTAAGACTTATGGTTGGTGACATGCGCACTTCTGACAACCTAAAAACTTTGACTTAAATGGTGACTTACAACTATTGAATTACAATTTTATAAAAGCAGAAAATTTTCTAAATTTACAGTGGAATGTCAGTTCTTAATAACTTCTTCATTTGTGAATGTTTTACAATAATAATAACCAAAAATATATGCATATCAGGTGACAAGTTTTTAAATAGTTAAATCATTTTTCCGATAGGCATTACCAAGAATACCGTTAGTTTTACGCTCTTGTGAAATTGGAGGGAACGTAAAATTTAATTAGATGAAGACAATATTAGCGAAACTCAATCGAAAATCTGGAGACAGAAAAATCAGAAAAAGATATTGGCTCCGCTTGGACGCAAAATGATTTTTTTTATTATATCAGTAATACAGATATGGCCGTTCAGAAGGTTATGTGCTGTTTCCCCTGCATATAAGACGGAAAAGCTGATTCATATAACAACTACTTCCACGACTTATTTTTGCATGTTTTATTTTCTGTTACGATGTCGTTATAAATTCAACGTACTTGAACAAAAAACATGGCTATTGCACATGATCCACCTCTTCCTAAGAACACGCCAAGTTCATAGAAAAGTTGAGCTTTTGCGTCAAACTTATTAGCAAATAGATAAATTGGGGGTGGTTCAAGATGGTAGAGAGCTTTGCCGGCAGTCGAGCGCGAAACGAAATGTGACAAGAGAAAGCGATTTTCGAGTGAAAAGAAAGGGGAAAAGTTAATATTCATTCGGACTTAAGTCTTTTTCTTCGGGATAACACATTTATTTCTTGATTAAAAAACTTCATGAAGTGTAATGGGGGGTGACTCTTCAATATTTTTTATGGAGATGGACATTTATTTTTCCGCTTATGATGATCTCTACTCTCTAGATTAAGATGAGCTTAGGGCGTATAATGGGATTTTTTGTGTTTGTTTTGTACAGACATTATTAGATATTTCGACGAGCTGTTAATTTTAAAATCTGCTGTTTTTGCCTTACGAAAGATACAATGTAAATCCTACTAATATTATAAAGGCGAAAGTTTGTATGGATGTATGTTTGTTACTCTTTCACGCAAAAACCACTGAATGGATTTTAATGAAACTTTACAATAATATAATAGCTCCTTCATCAGAATAGGCTATAGGCTATAGTTTAGAGCTCTGGCATTATGAAATTTATATACAAAAATTGCAATAGGTGGCACGCGAGCTGTTTGAAAAATGAATGTAACGGGTATGGAGGGGGGGTGAGGGGGGGGATAGGGTATGGGGGCTGGGCGGAGGAGGGTAGGGGGGAGGGGGATGGGGGAGGGCGGCGGGTGGTGAGGGACGGTGAGGGGTGAGGGGGAATTTGGGGGGGGGGGAGGGGTAGGTTGGACGGGGGCGGGGGAGAGGAGGGGGGGGGGGAGGTTGGAGTGGGGATAGGGAAGGTGGAGGAGGCGCTGTGGGTACCGCCCTAATACTATGCGAGCGAAGCCGGGGGCAAAAGCTAGTATCTATATAATATACGAAAATGAATTCTTGTTTGTTTGTTTGCGATGTTTTCCATACATAATAGTACATTCTGGCGTCATAAAATTATGCGTTGCTAAACCATACATGCGATTGCGATAAAACTTTGGGACTTGATGTGCACGCGCACATCTAGGCCCGAGATGGTTTCTATGTATAACAGCAAGCTCTGGAGTGATGAAATCATTTCCTACACCATTTATCATTTTACGATGAAACTTTGGTGAGTTGAGTTGATACATACTGGTGAAAATTGAAGAGGGAGCGCGTGAACAGTTTAAAGAATGTGTAGTTAATTGGCAGGGAGGGAAGGCGGGAGGAGGTGGAAGATCCGAGAACGATGGTGGGGGGTGAAGAAGGGGGGGAGTCGAGGGTTGGAAAGCGGAGAACGTGGAGGGAACGCGTGTTTGATGGAAAGGGTAAGTGGGAAAGAACGGGGACGAATGGGGAAGGACACGCAGGGAGAAATGATTTCTTCTTTTTTTTTGACTACGACCATCAGATAGTAAAATTATTTATCGACGTGCAATTGAAAACTGTCCAATGGAATTAAATTAAACCGTGATCTTGGGAAAATAATTGAGACTAAAATCATGTGCTGTATGCAAAGATATTGAAATATAAGTAGATGTGCTATCTGCTGTTTTTACTATGTGGGTCTGCGCTTCCGGGTGTCGCCGATATTGTTTACCAAGTAACAAATAAACTAAAAGAACAAATAATTAACGAATAAACCAAACGAACGTTAAACTAAATGAACGAATTCTTTCCTTATTCAAAATATATTGTTAACCAATATTAATGCACATTTTCAAAAAATCAACAAAATGAACAAATTCTTTTTGTATGAAAACTACGCTAATTAGACCGTAGCCCGGCGACAGTTGCGCGGACACCATAGCATATCTATTCTGTATTTGAATATCTTTGGCTGTATGCCATGGTGATAGCAAACTTCCAATAGGAGAGAACACTAAAAGAAAAGGAACGATCAATTTTGAACTAATTTATTTTGTGTTACTACTGTACGTATAACAGACCCAGTCTCTTAATCGTCTGGTGATAGCAAATCTCCAATAGGAGAGAACACTAAAAGAAAAGGAACGATCAATTTTTAATTATTTTATTTTGTGTTACTACCGTACGTCTACTGATATCTAACATATCTCCCTTAAACATGTTAAATTTTAAAGCTCTTAAAAAAATATATGTCATTTTTGAAGATAATATCTAGGCATTCCCCGCGCCGAAACGCAAATTATATAAAATTCCCTCGATAGTTTTTGGGGTGTTATGCCGTGTTGCGCTACCTCCTTCTTTAGCCAACACATCTACCGGATCTGCCGGATCTGCCCTGATGATGGACACTGCAACGATGTCCGAAACGTTGGCTAAAGAAGGAGGTAGCGCAACACGGCATAACACCCCAAAAACAAATAACGAAAATGCTTTTGGCCGTGAAAATCTTAAAACTTATCTGACGTTTCTTTCAGTTATTTTACAAGTTATATGTATGAAAAAATTCACAGTGTTTTTTTAAATGCTGTTAAAGACAACCCCGCGAGATTTTTGCTCTAATTTAAACGAGTCGTGTTTTATTAAACATTTTCACAATTTTCGCATCGATTTTGTCGCTTTAAATACTAGCGCACTCCTCTAACATTCGTTATTTTATGTCTCTCTATCTTCTTTTTTTTGAGCCCGGTTGCGTATTTCCAAAACCTATACCGATTCAGTCGCGGTAGCGACAATTTACATTTTAAATATACCTCTGTATTGGTTATTTTTTATCACATAGCAAAAAAAAAAATGTTTTAAAATCTAGATAAAATAATCTTTCTGATGTGTATATTAGAAATTAATTATTTAATTTTTAAATATTTAAATTTTAATATTATTCCCATATATTGTAAATGCACCTCTATATTGATATTTCTTTATCACTTTGCAAAAACGAAAATTGTTATAAAATCTTTGCAATGTGTACATTAGAAATTAATAATTTTATTTCTAAATATTTAAATTTTGAAATTGAAAATAAAAAGCGACTGAACCGGTATATATGCTTTTGGCCGTGAAAATCTTAAAACTTATCGAACCGGTATAGGTTTAGGAAATACGCAGCCCGGTTTCGGTGCCTTATGATAATAACAAACAAAAAAACTTTGTTAAATAGGTTACGTTCGATTAGGTTATGGGTAATTTTTTTGAGTAATTTTTTAACCATATTTTTGGTAGTAACCTTTTTTCCTTGAAATGATTTTTACAAATCATCCAATTATTATTCAATAATCACTTTGTTCAAAGAACTGATTTGTAACCTAGATAGTGATTTGGATAAACATATTTTATTTTATTCATACTGGACACCTTTCTAAAAGTTCAAATGAATATTCAATTTATATTACAACAACTCTATTTATAATAATTTTTAATGTTAGTCCCATCAATGTAATATACCATTGAAGAAGTAGATAAAACTAAATGAAAATATGAAAAAGAACAAGACACAGAAAAATTAAAAAGTAACGGTCGCAACTCAGTCTCGAACCCAAGATTTGAACCCGCGACCTTTTAAATTCATATCCAAGGATCGTAACCACGGAGTCCGTTACAAAATTTATAATCAGAGAATAACGATACGTGCATAAGGTAGCTAGCGTGAACACAAAAAAATGTATTTTTTTAGAATAATTTCGTTTGCACATGACATTAAACATGCCATTTATGCAGGGGTGTAATTTTTACCAGTACTGAATTTTTCTTGTTCTAAATTGCAGTTAAACAAAACTGCTGAAAAAAACGCCCCTTTGCTTACACTTGTCACTTTTATTCTACGAATATCAGTCACCATTATTTCGAAACCTTTCCGCTGTAACAACACACAGGCCGAATATTATAGTGCATCACATAAAGAGACTTTATTGTACGTTCTAGTTATGGCGAACCCTTGTCAGAAGCATCCCTCGGACTACCTTAGCGTCCCTGAAGACGCCATATCTCATATCTCCCTTATCAAAACAATGTCCTGAATTTTATACGAATCTTTTTACAAGTCTTTTCTATTTATTTTTTCAGACCGTACTTGTTTATTCAGATCACGTTCGTATCCCAGTTTGTTAAATCTAGAATTCGAATCCTGAGGAATTTCCTTTTTTTCTTAGAGAAGGGACGTTTTATACTGCAAAACCAAAATTGAAATTGCCTTTCCTGACAAATAGAAAAATGGCCCGCTTTGACACCCAAAAAAGACTTCCGCTGTGTAATTATTACACTCTCACGAGCATTAATACGGCATTTCTTCGCATTTTATGGATTTTTTATAACACTTAGGTTGAAATATCACTAACGTTCGCTTATAAATGTAGTACATATAATGGCCCCATAAAAATGTTATTTATTGTCAGTGACTGCAAAAAAATCTAATTTATTATCCTTTGTGGAGACATATTTTTTTGTTTTCGGTCAGTGGGACCGGATATTTCATGTTAATTAATCGTCAGTGGGTCAAATATGTCACTTTGAAAATTTATTGTGGGCGCAGATTCTTTTTATGTTTTTTTTTCTAAATTGTGGCGTTGGCAAATATTCCGATGACTTCAATTAACTTCAAGAACACCAATAACTCGTAATTAACCCCAATTATAATTAACTACACTATCACGCACAGGGTAGGCAGAGAAGAAGGCACTGCAAAACCTACATAGTCGTCTTTAATTATGGTTAAACGACAAAATTACGCAGACGTGAATTTAACGAACCGAGAATGACAGAATTACGCGCAGGAGGAATTACACATACGAGTATGTATTCTTGCAGAAGACTCTTCCGCCGAAGACACTACATTTAAAACACTGGATATTGCATGATTTTGATGATGATGATTATGAATTTGCTACCCTCCATTACTATTGAAATTACATTTATCAGTGGCAAAAGTACAGACATTTAAATTGAAAGACTGGAGAATTTAGGACTCTTCAGGACTAGAGGATTTATGAAATTCCCTTAAAAAGCTTACAAGTTCTTATTTGCTTATATTGTCATACACTTAGTTATTTGAAATGTCGCAGGCTGTGAAAGTGAATGTGAAAGTTTTTTGACTTTATGGACATGACTGTCTAAATAATTCTTCTAACTAACTCATTTAACTGGACATACTATTTTCATAACTTAATAACATTATATTATCTTTAAAAAGAAGCAGCCACCTCTGTGATGAGCGGAGCCCCAAAATACCTGAAAAAACACTAGATTCGGTGCAGAAACGGGCGGTCTGTCTGATAGATTCTCCTAATTTAACAGACGGATTGCAATCCGTAGAGGCGTCAGTTATTTTCATTTTGACGTCCCTTTGTATCGGAGGTTGGTGATCATCGGGGTTACTTTTCGCCATTTAGGCTGCATTTTGGAATCACTAAGCCAATAAAATTATATTTGTTTGTTTGTTAATTAAGAAAATACACAGTAGGTACATTAGGATACAAGTTAGAGGTATATGAAATCAAATTATTATATGGTAAAGTACCTATTATGTAAGACTTTAAATTATATTATGCTCACGAATAGTAGGTAACTGACTTTTAATAAAAGTTTAATGAAAAATGAATTGTTAAAGTTTTAAAATAATTTATATCACTCTAAGAAATTTATTAAATTAATTTTGTACTTTAACAAAGAATCATAAAAGGTTAATAAGCTTTGGTAGTGGATATAAGTTGTGATTGCGCGAGTAATTGGTGAGTTATTTGCTGCATTATTGTTGTTGGCTTCTATTTGAAAAAGTGAAGTCCTCCTGATATGCCTCATTGGAATATTTAAACTAATGCTTCAATAACCTCAGAACGGGTACAATATCTAGTGATATTAATAAAACAAAAATAAATAATTGGTTATATTTTTAAATTAGCTAGTATATAATTGTTGAACACTTGAATAGATTTGGTCAATAATTTAGTCACTCTTTACAATGAACCAAAAACAGAAATAGATTTCTAGAAAAAATAGAAGGTCGATCATAGTGAATTATTGAAAACTCCCGAACGGTGAGCTCTAGCATCATGAAATTGTGCATATTTTATTGATACATGCTTTAAATTTAAGATGGACTTACGAAATATAATATTAGCTCAGTGATTGGAGCAGAGCCCCGGCAAAGCTTAGGTCCGACTGTATATTAGTGTGGGCCGATTTTTTTTTCTTCCGAATTTCTTATGGCGCTAGTAATAAAAAGTTGTCTAGGTATCGAAAACATAAAAAAAAAGTTTAAAAAAAAAAAAACAAAAAATATCCTAAGGCTCCGGGGGACCTTTGAAGTTTGAGAAAATATCGAAATATTTCCATTTTTTCAGCCCTTGCACAAAGTATTCTGAAATAGTTTAAAGATGTTCATCTATGAGATCTTGTCAAATAAAGTCCATAGCTTCGATGTATATAACTACGACCTATTATGTATATAGTAATATGGCACTAAAACACCTCCGCCCGCAGCCCCAAACCCGCCCGCACTTGAGCAGCGCGCCGTATTGGCCGTTCCTTGGTCCACCAAGGACCCCCCATTTCGTGATATTGTTGTGTAGTTAACTAAAAGTATTTTAAAAATAAGAGAAGAAGATTTTTTGCCAAAAATTTTGAAAGAAAGAATTACAAACATTATTAAGGCATATCAACATAAGTATATAAACTTGTTGAAGTCAGAAAAATGTGGAAGAAATACAGTTTCCTTCCAAAGAAGAGTCTAGCCATTTAAAATCACAAGCTCCCTATTGTTTGATATTAGTTATTGTAAATGTAAAGTCAATAAATGCAATGTATTAATGCAAATTATAGACAATAAATGAAAGTTTCCCTTAAAGAAAAAAACCAAAGCGGTGAGAGAAAAATGTTTATCGGCAGTGTTGGTATACCGACTATGAAACAATTGGAAAAGCCCTTGAAAAGAAAATGAAAACATCTTACCAAATCAAATGAACAGGTGTGAGAAGAAAAAGACGCGACAAAGTGGACACTTTGTAACATTGTCTATCATTGCGTCATTATCTTCCACGTTGACATCAAAATCATCTTCTCCTGATGCAAAATCAAGTCGGCTACTTAATACTAATAACACCGCATTTCCGACAACAAGCAATTCTCCGTCTGTTACAGCTCTCTCCAAATTCTGTGACAGGTTCAGAATATTGGATTAAGCTGGAGCAGCAATCGCTTCTGCCGTCTTAAGTGATTTCAACATAATCACACAGGATAATAATAATAAAGTAATAGACAAAAATAGACTGGGTCGCGGACGTCTGTGTGCCAGATCTGTACTCATCAAAGCTAAGTGCATAAACTAAGTGGATTATTTTTTGATGGTCGAAAGAACAAGACTTTAGCTAACATAAAAAGACACAAATACTATAAAAGCACAGTACTTGAAGATCACGTATCGATTATCGTGGAACCAGGATCTCATTTCTTGAAGCATATTACGCCTAGGCCAGGCACTGCCGTAAACATAGTCAAACCAATAATGGAATATTTTGCTCGTCAAAACATTTCACTCTACCATTTAAAAGCAATTGCGTGTGATGGCTCAAATTTTAATACGGTAACAACTGGTGCTGTGATTCGAACGATGAAGAAACACTTGAATGGACCGGTACAGTTGCTGATCTGCTTTTTTCATTGCAACGAGCTGCTTCTACGCCTTTCGATTATGAAGTCGGATGGTACAACCACCGGACCTCGTAATTTTTCCGGCCCCGTAAGTTCAACTTTTCATAATTGCCATAATTTACCGGTACAATCTTTTTTCAAATTGATGTTGAGTATTCAACATCAAAATTTAAGCACCAATCAAAAATTCTTGCTTGATATTTTCAAAGCAGTTTTTAACAGACGTTGTCCTCCTGAAATTGCCAAAAGAACCCAGGAGTGATTACTACAGTGAGTCGAATCTAACGATTATATATTGGAAGCGCAACACCATCAGAAAATTTTGTTATGCTAGCCACGTTTTTCATGAGGGCATACTTTCCTATGTAGTTTGATATAAACTGCATGGGTTGTGGAAAAAGGTGCAAGGCGTGTTTTTAGCATGATTAAATATACGCGCTATCTTCCGGACGAATTAAAAGCAATAATTAATCTGGCGATGCAGCGAAACGCTTATTTCGCTCATCCTGAAAATTTACTCTCGTCAATGATAACCGATGAATCACCTACCATCTAAGAACTTGGAATAAGGCATTTATTGAAAGCCAGACTGAAAACCGAACATTTAAAGTACCCACATTGAATTTTGATGCACAATCCTACTTTGATATAATATTTTGGTAAGATACGCCAATCACGTATCCTCCCATTTTGGAAGATGTAACGGAAGAAGAATTAGAAGAACTTAACCTAACTTCAGAAGTCAGCTCCATTTTCATGTCAACTTTGACAGGTTCCCCTGTCTTATTTTATTTTATTTTTATTTATTTATCAATTTTCAACGCCCTGATGGGCTTTTACATGACAAGTTTATGATACAGAGACAGTTTTTTTTTTTTTAATAAAAAAGATAAACTATAAAAACATAACAAGTAAAGTAAAGTAAGTCTTACACAATCTGTAGAATCTGTAGAATAATAGTGTAAAGGTTGTGATTGAAATATCGTCAAAAGTGTGTGGCAAGAAGAACAGGGAACCCTTTAATACTACAACAATAAACTCCAGGAAAAATATGCCAAAAATTGTAAAAAACGTGATTTTCGACCGGAATAATTGATCAAATTTAATTTTTCATGATTAATGTAATAATTATAATTGTAATTTTTAATGTTGTGACTGTTTTAATGTTGTGACTGGTTGAATAGTACATAAATTGATATCGAGAATTTTGTAATTGTAACTCTTTCATTTCCTTACTACTTGGGAATAATTCACAAAAATATATTTTTTAATCATTTTTCGAACGCTTCGGGGAACCTAAAAACGGTAATATAATTTAACTTTTTTTATTTTTTATTAACACCAAAGACCTAAGACAACTTTTTATCACTAGCGCTCGAGGAAATAAGACAATTTTATTTTCGCCATACAGTTTATTTACTTATTTCAACGCCATAAAATGGCTATTACAATCCGGTGATACATGATACACAGTGGTACGTAAGAGGGTAATTACAATGATAATAATGTATAATGTTGCGGCCCACACTATATGTTTTACATATGCGGCCCACACTATATGTGTACATATATATTTTACTGATTTTTCTATTTTAAATATTTATTTCATAGTCGCTAATGCTGTCTTGATTAATATAGTATTATAAATCAAATACAAAAATTCATTAATAATACTCAAAATTCTAAAATATCTTAATGGTTTTGGAAGACCTTGTTTTACTTCCAAACCAGTTCTGCGTTAGTTTGCATAATAATCTATTAAATTAAGCGCTTAGCTGTTCAATTACCATACCGAAATGTGCCGACTTCTGAAACCTAAGCAACTATTCGAGTTAAAGTAAACATTAATTAGGAAGAACAAACTGATATCCTGGTCATTTCATACGGTCCATATTTCCATCCTGTTCCCTGAATTATTCTAATATATTTTGTATGTATTTTTTTAAGGTCTGCCAAACGACATCAGCATCTATTGGCATCAGTACCCCTACAGCTTGGGGATAGGATTCTGCAAGTTACGAGCCTTACTTTCTGAAGCGTGAGTATTTTGTAACACTTTCTTAAGAATACATGTCAAATTTTAACTAAAAAATTGAATTAAATCTGTATTAACCACTCGGACGTTCGCTTTAAGGCCCAGCAACCGTGCACAAAAAGAAGAAGATGGAGAGATATGTAATTACGAATGTTAGAGGAGCGCGCTAATATTTAAAGCGACAAAAGCGATGCGAAAATTGTGAAAATGTTTAATAAAACACTACTCGTTTAAGAGCGTTTAACCAGCCAGCGGACGAAAATCCACATTTCGTCGAAAGTTGTTCTTCCGATCGTGCAGGACGGTTACAATGAGAAAGATTAATTATTCTCCGTACCAGCTTTTTTAAATTATAACTCAATATCGAATTTATTTCAATCCAAATTAGCTTTAATTTATACCTTCATCAAAAATGCTGAAAGGCGTGATGATAAAACTATTAAAATATTGTACTTTTTGTAGTTATTTTTTGATTATAAGTATTTATCATTTTTCAATAATGTCTAAATTTAATAAGAATGTTAAAAAAATCTGAAATATATTAGTTTGTAAGTGCGCAAATATATACACAAATGGACCAATTTTCGTCAAGAAACACAAGTACGTACATATTTTTTAATGATTTTATTGAAACTAAAATTAAAATTCTAATACATAACTTTGCTAGATAATGTATTGATTTATTTTACTGCATGATTACATTATTTGAAATGGGTGTGGTATAATACAAAAACTTTTTTGAAAATTTAACAAATCTGCCAACGACCTATGGAATAACCTTATTATACTAAAAATTTAAAATATTCTTAAAATTTATTACATACGAATTCTAGATAAAAGAACAATCTTTCGAAATCCATTTATAATTTTTTGTGGAAAAGAGTCAATACGTCTAAAAACTTTTTTGAAAATGACGTATTTCAGGCTTTCTCTGGTAATGCCCTCTTAAAATAGAGCAAAAATCTCACGGGTTTGTCTTAAATAGCATTTAAAGAAATACTGTGAATTTTTTCATACATATAACTTGTAAAATAACTGAAACAAACGTGTTTATAATAAGTTTTGGAGAATACTTTGCGATTTTTTTCTATCGAGGGAATTTTATATAATTTGCGTTTCGGACAGACGAATGTCTAGATATTATCTTAAAAAATAACATACTTATATTTTTTTAAGAACTTAAAAACTTCATATGTTTAAGGGAGGATTGCAAAAAATCGGTAGAAATTCGGGTAGTGGCGTCCTAATAAATATTTTTATTTTATTTCAGTAATTTGTACATTTAAGTTTACAAATTTCTTAATTACAATATTTCATATTTCTAACAAAATTTTTGTAGTTTTATGTAGCTCCTGCAATACGTCTTGAAGTTTCCAATTGGTGTGGATTTTAAAGTTTCTGGTAACGTGTTATATAGCTTCATCCCTTTCTACAGTAAACTGTTTTGCGTATTCTCCTTGTCCTTTTTTTGAAGCCTGATTGAAATAAGTAGCCAGTAAATCAGAATTTATGAGCGTCCGATTTAAAAATTTCCCTCCCTCATTAAAAATCATACCTCAGAATTTCAATGTGGAGTCAAATAAACTGCTTAAAGAGTTAGAGAGCCATGGAGTGCAGCTATATTTAAACGTGCCATATTTTTTTAAATATATTAAAAAATTGGCGAACTATTTACACTGAAATTGGCGTCCGTAGAGAAAATTAAATATTATGACTTCTGTATGTTGTTTCCAGCCTAGTTGATAATCACAGATATATATATAGAGGTATTTTAATATGCAACACGTGGTCAATGAGTAGTAATAAAAATATTTCGATAATGTCGGTTCGCGATATGTCAATAAAAAATAGTTCAGAAGAGATGCGAGAAATGCCTTGTTAAAAAGTGAAAGTACTAAGTTATCCTTATGATCAATCAAAGTAAGCAACGCGCGGTAATTTTAAAATAATTCTAATAAAGGCTTTAAACTATCTCTTAAAATTAGCCTCATTATAGCCAGCGAACGCTCGAGGTGTTTGCAAATTAGCCTAAATGTGGCCAAAAACGCTCAACGGCAAAGGATGTTAGCAAATCAAAAAACGATGATTACAAAAGCATCAATTAGCAATTGATGCTTTTGTAACCTGATTGTAACCTTTGTTTGATATTAAGTATCACAGATTTATAATTTTGGTTTCGAATGTTGTAGTGTTTAGCACTGATACATTTTCAAATACCATTCATTCATATAGGTAGTTTCTCATAAAACCGTTGTAGTAATTTTTATGGTTCCGTGATAATTCAAGTTGCATTTCAACAACCCTTTGAAAAATCATTGAAAATGATGAAAAAAAAAACCCGTAACCTCACCTAGATTGTTTTTCATCACTTTTAATGACTTTTCAAAGGAGTGATGTAGTGCCACTTTGTTGAATTCTCAGGTCACCGTTTTTAAACTACTCTAATATTTCCTCCGATGAAGATGAGTGTTGTGTTAAAACTAACAGACAATAAATAATTGTCATTAAAAATACTGATTTCGGTTGAGTGCCTGACTGTGATTTGAATTTCAAGGTCATTTTCAAAATTGGAACTGATGTTTCAAGACTTCAAACAACCGACAAAGTACCAACGTTATAATATACTTAGTATTTTTTTTACCACAAAATTACTTTAGTACCTTATTTGAAATTTATTTTATTTCATTTAAATCTCTGGGAGTTAAACTTAACGTGCTTTTTCTAGGGTCTGCGCTTTTAAGCAAACGCTCATCTGATAAAACTGTTGATTTTAGGCAGATTTTAGAATGAAATTATGTATTTTAAGTTATTACAAAGTTTTCTCTGATGAAGACAAGTGCTGCGCTGAAACTAGGAGACTATAAAAATATTTTGGATTAAAACAAACCATACAATGATCAATGTTTCATCAAAAAGTTACTATTTTACAATATAAATATTATTTAAATAGAGTATTTAAGATATTTTACTATTTTACAACATAAATATCCATCGAAGCCAGAGTAAAGTTAGCCTCCCTAAAACTGGGCGTATTGTACAGGGCCCGCAGATAATTTAATAGTACACAACTATTAACACCACAAATCAAAAGTGCGCCCCACGGTTGAATTTGGCAGTCACCTCTGGTCTGGAGCTCCAAAATATCTGAAAAATACCCATGACTGTGCGGAAACGGGCGGTCCGTTTGATAGATTCTCCCATCAACAGACGAATTGCAACCTTTAGAGCAGAGGCGTCGGGTGGGAATGCTAACCTTTTTCTACCGGTATTACAATGAAAGATGCTCCGAGGAACTAGCGTCATTGATCCCTTCGCCACCGGTACATAGTCGGGAAACACGCCAAACGCGTGCCCAACAAGCGTGCGTGTCGCTTCTTCGACTCGTTCTTGTGTTCAACAGCTCCGCTGTGAAACGATTTGCCGGCCTGTGTGTTTTGTTCTTCCTACAACATGGGTCTATTCAAGACCAATGTTCATTCTTTCCTCTCCTCAAAAAGACCCTCCACATAGCATCTTAGATAACACAGGACCTGAGGGAAATTATTTTCCTCAGGGCTTCGTGTATGAAGTTAATGTAAAAAAAATAGAGTATATAATTTGGGAAGCGGATATGGGTACCGCCGCCCCGGGAACCATTTATTGGATAACCAAAACCTCTGTCATAGGTCACCCTAAATAGTTCGCTACGTTTGGTGACTAAGCAGGGGCGCCCGGATTCATGGGGTTAGGTTTGTAAACATCTTGATGGCCGATGAACCTGCCCATCAACTGGGTGGCAGGCCGGATCGGTAGAGGCTGGTAAGGGAGTTCTTTTGGCCTCTTCAGTAGGACTCTCTCGGAACATTGCCTTGCACCGCGGAATAGATTCATAAGTCCGCTACTTATGGACACACTGACCCCCAGATTCCTACACACCCCTCATAACTTTTTCTTCCCAGAACTTCCTATCCTTACTTTCCTAAAAATACCCCAAAGATGACAAAGACCCTGAGGGGAATTATTTTCCTCAGGGCTTCCTGTGTTGATCTAATGTTAAAAAAAAAGTATGCACTTTGTTCCCAAAAGTTACCCTTAGTATCGCCCTGATGAGATACGAGTATCACATTTAAAAATAAAATATTTTTGTTGTTGTATGAAATAACGTGTATACTGTTAAATAATCCCTCCTCCCCTTCCACATCACATTCTTTTCACCCTTTTCATTTATATATTTATAAAATTACAGAAATAGGTCTGTGGTGGTCTGACCAGCTCCGGGGATCATAGAAGTTGTGGCGTATAACATGAAAACAAAATAAATCTGTTTATCGTTTTGCCGACCGCTATGGTTTTGTTCAAACAAGGAAATAATTATGAAGCTGACCGCGAAAAATGCGATCCCTTTAGTTGATGTTTCCCTTTGATATCATCATTCGTGGTATTTATTAAGGCCTTTTTAATTCCTTCGTTAAACAATTTGGCGAAAAAAACTACGAGGGCTGCGTCACATTACTTGATGCTTAAATTAAAATTTTGTTTTCATGGCGTAAGTTTTGATTAATACAATAGTTTCAGTTGTCAATTAAGTAGTATCTTTAATGAGTGGTGACTGTCGCCATTCTTGTCTAATGCACGAACGGTTACGGAAATTGTCGATGATTTACGATCGACACCTGGGCTCCGTCAGCTCCGTTCACTGGCTTTAGAATTATCGATCTTTAATCTCAATCACTGGGATCGAAGAATATTACAGTTTTGTTTGCATCATGGTTCTAAGGGTGAAATATTTAAAAATAAAACAATAACTTTGTAAACACTATTTTTATTTTGTATACTTTATGCCGACCGGGTTTCGCTACAACCGTAGCTTCTTCAAGGCAGTATAGTACTCTACTAACATTAAGTTACATGTGTGTTATTATAGATAATATATGATTTAACAATATGGACTGGACTCCTCAAGTGAAGGAGGAAGAAGGCGTAAGTATAGATGGAGAATTGGAATGGGAACGAGAGTGTTCGTTTTTTGTCAATAGGGAACAATCTTAGTATTGGAGTTTTATTTAAATTTATTTGGTTATTAATTACCTTACTATTAACATTTTTGCCTTTCCTTATTATAGTATCACATCACAAAGTATCTTTTTTTTTTTTTTTTTACAGTGAATACCGCACAAGAATCTCAACTGCTCCCGTCTGGAGCCAGTGAGACTATGGCATCCCCAATTGGGGTATGTTGTGAGGCTGAAGGTAGCGGGGAGGGGAAGGAGGTGGGGAAGAGGAAGGTTGGGAAGTACCTGGCTATTCAGATCTGGTCACTAAACACGGCTAAAGCCATTTTTAAGCAACGTTTCAATTCTGAATGGTGGTCTTACACCAGGGCGATGCTGATAGTATCTTCCACTCTGGAACATGCCGCAAATATACTATATATTATTTTAAATGAATTAATTGTGAAATAACACAAATTAATCAAATAAAATTTATTTGCGCATGCCGGGTTCGAACCCGCGACCTCCGGTTTGTGAGTCAAGAGTCTTACCCACTGGACTACGGAGGTCGTACTACGGAGGTCGTATCTGCTTCATATGAAAAAATGAAATTTTAGTTTCGATTTATTGACTTAAATAAAAATAGGTATATAACGTCTACGGTTCACAGAACTACAAGTCATGTTTGCCCAATAAATAATACAAACAATGACAATTTTTGGGACCTTGATTGAAATTAGAACGACTGTTGCTTGTTCAAACACATTCCGTTTGGATAAATAAATTGTCGGAATAGTAAATAGTAAAATCTATTTCACGTTTTAGTGAAGAATTTGTTTGCGATATAGATAATTTTGAAGATAGTCAATTCTGGTCACAATTGACAACAGCTGAGGTGTCCGAGTGGTTAAGGAGTTGGACTTGAAATCCAATGGGTTTTACCCGCGCAGGTTCGAATCCTGTCCTCAGCGATCTTTTTGTTTATTTTTATGCCTGCCTTTACCTTTTTTTTAAATTTTATGATGATTAGTGAAATTTTAAGTTTTTTATCATTGAAGAAGAAGATAACACTAATAATCTAAACGAAAATATTAACGAGATCAAGACTCAGAAAAATTAAGAGATAACGGTCGCAACTGGGACTCGAACCCAGAACCTCTCGTCTTACCGAAATGTGAGGTTCTGGGTTCGAGTCCCAGTTGCGACCGTCATCTTTTTATTTTTCTTTGTTATGTTCTCTTTCATATTTTCGATTAGATTATTATTCATTATACTTCTCCTTATAGATCACAGATTATAATGATTAATTATAACTTCTACTTTACTTTATTGTTACCTACTTGTTCATAAAAATTGAAGTATTTTGATTCCGGAAGACTGTATTTTCACAAACATTTCTTATAGATTTGTTTGTTTTTTTTTTACGTTAGATCCACACAGGAGGTCCCCAAGAAAACGATTTTCCTCTGGCTTATGCAATTATTAGAGGCTCTTTTTACGGAATGAAGGAGGGAAAGTTCTGGGTAAGAATGATACGAGGGTGGGTAGGAATCTAGGGGTCAATGTGTCCAAGAGCGACGGATCTATGAATCCATTCCTCCCACTGCGGTGCAAGAATGTAGGTCAACAAGTCTCCCGATCTGTAAAGTATAAGTACACTTAATATGCAGGTGGGCAAAAGCATACGCCACCAAGGCCTAGATAAACCTTTCCCCATGAATTCGGGCACCCCTGTTAATCACCAAATATTATAACCACTTAGGGTGCCCTACGGCAAGGGTTTTGGTTATCCAATAAATGGTTCCGGGGCCGGCAGTACCCATTTCCGCCTCCGAAATAACCCTCCGTCAGGCGCAATTTTTTTTTTTACATTAACACCACACAGGAGGAAAATACACCCTGAGGAATATAATTTCCCTCAGAGCCTATGTCATCTGGGATGCTGTGTGGAGGGTCTTTTTGAGGAGATGAGTTAATGAACATTGGTCTTGAAGGGACCCGTGTTGTAGGAAGGAGAAAAAACGGAGGCCGGCAAATCATTCCACAGCCAAGCTGTAGAGCACAAGAACGATTCGAAGAAGCGACCCGTTCTCATGTGACAAATGTCAACCGTGTACAAATGGTGGACAAGCGTTTGGCGTTTTTTCCGACTATGCACCGGTGCCGGAGGGATCGATGACGCTAATCCTCGGAGCATCTTCCATTGTAATACCGGTAGAACAAGGGTAGCATTCCAACACGACGCCTGTGCTCTAAAGATTGCAATCCGTCTGTTAAGATGGGAGAATCTATTAAACGGACCGCCCGTTTCTTCACAGAGTCGAGGGCAATTAATTAATCTGTGAGATGAAGTAATCTGTTATTTTTGTGCCAAAGGGTAAATATCGCCAATCTAGAGGCGTGGTCTTCTGCCTTTTCCTTCTTCCCCACCACTCACATTAAAAAAAAAATTAAAGGAAAAAATCTATTTTGATCTGTTTTTCTATGGCATAATCTCGCAGATGAATTGCGCCGGATCATGTTGGGATTTACATTTCGCCTGACGGAGGGTTAAAACATGTTTTTCAAGTCTTTTCTCACTAATGACAAACACTCCGACTGAATAATCGTAGATATTGGTGTATCGTTTTGGTTTTATAACTTGAGATATCAACTGGATAGTTAAAAATGCCGATATTTTAATCATCAACAATATTTTAATCATAAACCGAAATGTGGAGTCGAGAGTTAATATGCAGACAAACCAGGGTTGGCGTTGGGATAGACTTATTACGCTATTGGTGTGGTGGAGATAGTTTAGATTATTTATTGTTATTATTTATTTGTTTTACTCTTTTTACGCCCATGGGGCTTTTACATTTGAAACATAATGTTTTCATTTTTTTACACAAGAACTAGTAATAAACAATAGGTTAATAAAAATCATTTCTTACATTTCAGTGCAATTGGATAAATTTGAAGAAAATAATATAAAAACAATAATAAAATTAAATTATCACAAATAATACCTTCATAGCCGAGCAACGAACAACCATAAAAATATTATTCAAATCCGATTTTATATACTTGTATCACCGGGCACTGCTCTCCGGCCGAGTGCATGATAATGCAAATTTATTTCAGTTTTGACGTTCGTTCCAACCACCTGCTTTTCCTCTGAGCGAGATAATTATTTAATCTGTGCTAACTTATTGTAAATTGTAACACATAAGAGTAGTTTCAATGTAAATATATGTGACTCGCGTTAATCAAGAGTTATTATTGAAAACCTCCACAACACACGCATCCGGTTTACAGACGTGGCAAGGCCTGTAAATTGTCAAACCCTCTGGACAAAGTATCTAAACATAACCCATATTGCTAAACCTTGAAATAATATTTTTTAAAAGTATATAATATATATTTTAAAACATAGAAATCATTACATTAAAAATGTCGTAATCATTTGCATATTTGTTTGCTAAACTATGTAAGGAAGGAATTGGTGAGTTTGCTACATAATAATTTGTCAGTGAATGGTGACATTTAAATAGGTCATTATGCCTAGTGAGTTGAGTAGATAAGTACTCTTAAATTAACTACACTCTAGAGTTCTCAAAAGTCTAGTCAAATTTACGACTGTAAAAAAGAAACATAGGTCGTTTGTCATTCGCCGATCCTCAAGTGTTTTTAAGAAATTTAATTTATTCTGGGGGGATATTTAACATAAAATTAATAAATCGTAGAAACCTTCGCTGAGTTCTACGGACATTTTTTAATATGAATATTATGGACAGGTGACCATATGACGGAATTATATTCACATTGACTACGAACTAATGGGACACAATAAACTTTCATGACAGCTAGTGAATTAAAGTTTTTAATGGTTCTCAGTAAAAAAATGATTTGATACTATTTTTTGTAATGTGATTTATGTGGTATACAAATTCTAGTTTTTCATCAAATACAACTCCGAGGTTTTTTTATTTTCGTAAATATTTCTAGTTGAATGTGTACGTTTTAAATAAAAGCATGAAATTTATGTATTGATTTCATCGACACAACTTGTTAATAAAGTTTTTTGTTTTCCTTTCAGCAAGTCACTAAGGAGTATTTAATTTTCCTTTGCTTTTCTCTTATTAACACTTTATTAAAACAAGTAGATTGATACATATTGTTTTCAACTGGGTGCTTATATACTGACGTTTTTACCATCTATCTGCCTTAATCGCATTCTCGTATCTCCCATTTCGACTTTATTAAAATTCCGCAGGCTTCGCGCTGAAATGTGGACGAAATATTAATGAGGCCAATTAATCTACATAAAGTTCACGATGAATTTGGGGAAGTGAAAGCGTAATTGGGGCTATCTATATTGCTTATCTATGTGCTTAAGTAGGTACCTATTTACAGACTCTATGAAGATTTAGGTAAGAAGTTCCTACTAACTTTAATTTGAAATGCCCAACGATTTGTTATTTAGGGTTAAGATTTTACAGTCAGTACAGACAGTAAAAAAATCGTTTCAATTATTTATTTTAGAAAACGTTCAACGCAAAATCTCCCTCCTTGAAAATGAATGAGTGACTCAAGTGGTCTGTTTTTGATTGGCGTTATTTATTGGCGGCGCCCTTGGTGGTCATTGTTTGTTTTAATTATGTGGAGTTTTTTGCCAAGGGCGGCCTTCGGAGTAATGTACTCGAGTCTCGTTGGTTGCTGCCCGGTTAGATCACGCCCATAAATAATAGAAGCAAAGAAAATGGGCCGTGAACCGTTAATATAAAAACGCGCGCACAAAAGTGTCGCCAACAGCGCAGTGTCTTTGTTTCTACCTACAGACCAAACGCACGACTTTCATTAAATAGCACCATTGATTTTTTTTGTTATTAGTTTTTGGGGTATTATGCCGTAATACCCCAAAAACTAATAACACAAATACTTTTGGCCGTGAAAATCTAAAATCGTATCAGTTTCTTTGATATTCTTAATGCATTTTGACAATCGGCACGCTCACAAGCCATATTTTTTGAATTATTTTTTTAATTTATAAACTAACGTTTAGACAAGATTTTTATGCATAGCACAAAGGGTAACAATTATTATAAGCAATAATTGTCAGCCTGAAACACTCATTTACATTGAAAAATCTTCCGAGAAAAGATACTTGCCGCCAACGGGACTTGAACCCGTGTCCTTCTGATTGCCGGTCGGATGCTCTGACCACTGAGCTATGGGGGCTTATCAAATACCCGCCAAATAATTCAATATATACTAGTGTTTCATTCAACAATTACTGCTTATTATATTTTTTCCACCTGAAAACAACCAACTTTTATTTTTGCGAGAAAGACATTGTTAGTGTTAAATCCCTCGCTAGGTGGCGTCGAGACAAATTATGTCTGCATTTATTGGGGAAATACTTAAACATGTTAAATATTAATTATTATTTTTTTAATTTATAAACTAACGTTTAGACAAGATTTTTATGCATAGCACAAAGGGTAACAATTACTATAAGCAATAATTGTCAGCCTGAAACACTCATTTACATTGAAAAATCTTCCGAGAAAAGATACTTGCCGCCAACGGGACTTGAACCCGTGTCCTTCTGATTGCCGGTCGGATGCTCTGACCACTGAGCTATGGGGGGGACTTGAACCCGTGTCCTTCTGTCCTTATTTGATTATTGCTTATAATAATTGTCATATTTTTTTTTTTATAAGTTACAGTTTTTTGTAATTTTTTAACTACCATTCTGGGCTAATGCCCGTATTGTGGTAGTCGTACACGAAATAATTCACATAAGAACTAAAAAATATATTTTTTATATCTTCTCTTGTTTCATATTTCTAATGCATATTTTTTTAATTGGCTAGGAATAAGGCATACGCGGCGGGTGTGGGTACCGACGCTCCGTGTACCATTTATTCTGTAACCAAATTATAACCAAACTAAATCAGTTCTATAAACGAATTATTCTGTAAACCAATATTCTATATAACTCCTGCCATAAGTAAGCCCAAGTGGTTCGCTGGGTTTGTTGACTGCCCGGGTTTATCGGGATGAGGTTTGTCAAGGTCTGGGTAGCGGATGCATTTGCCCAACTACGGCATGGTGGCTCGAATCGGCCTTTTGACCTTCACTCCTGGTCACACTGAACCCAAGACTTCTACCAACCCCTCATACTTCCTTCTGGTATTTTACCTCTATTATTCAACTAACTTTCTTTGAGGCTTCACTGGGTGGTTGGCTAAGGGATACGGATGGTGGCTGTGGTTTATATCTACATTTTATATTGGTACTTGCCAAATGATTTGAGACTTCATTATTTTTCGTATGTTTCCTATCTATCTATACAGGTGCTTCCAGGGTTTTTCACATGATGCAATGCTGCCTCATGAGCTTCTTTCTTGAACGAGTTTTACTTTACTTTAAATATTATTTTTGCTTGTATTATTAACCTAATTTGTTGTTTTATGATTTATTTTCCTGTTAAGCACTTGCATACTGCTTTTTAACAACGTATGCAGGGACACTGGAGGTCTAGATTCATTCAAAATAAAGAAATGTAGCTTGGCTTAACAAAAATATTAGAATCTTGAGAGAGTCTTGAAGGAATAACCATCTGTTACTTGTACCAGGGCGGGTAAGTGGTGGATAACCTCCAACCCCTTTTGAAGATTGAAGATTGAAGATTGAAGATGAAGCTTGAAGATTGAAGATTGAAGATTGAAGATTGAAGATTGAAGATTGAAGATTGAAGATTGAAGATTGAAGATTGAAGATTGAAGATTGAAGATTGAAGATTGAAGATTGAAGATTGAAGATTGAAGATTGAAGATTGAAGATTGAAGATTGAAGATTGAAGATTGAAGATTGAAGATGAAGCTTGAAGATTGAAGATGAAGATTGAAGATTAAAGATTGAAGATGAAGATTGAAGATTGAAGATTGAAGATGAAGATTGAAGATGAAGATTGAAGATTAAAGATTGAAGATGAAGATTGAAGAATGAAGATTGAAGATTGAAGATTGAAGATTGAAGATTGAAGATTGAAGATGAAGATTGAAGATTGAAGATGGAAGATGAAGATTGAAGATTGAAGATTGAAGATTGAAGATTGAAGATTGAAGATTGAAGATTGAAGATTGAAGATTGAAGATTGAAGATTGAAGATTGAAGATTGAAGATTGAAGATTGAAGATTGAAGATTGAAGATTGAAGATTGAAGATTGAAGATTGAAGATTGAAGATTGAAGATTGAAGATTGAACGAAATATAATTCCGTCATTTTGTGTAGAACTTGTGTTAAAAAAAACAAATACCGCGCCGCCGTTTTCAGCTTTTAGTCATATTTTTTACAGAGCTGTCCTGTTATTCTTACAGGATTAGCACAATTTAATCTTATACTAGAAGGGATCAAGAAACAGGCTCCCTTCAAATTTAAAAAAAACAACTTGTGCGTTGATTTGGTTCAATTTTTAAACAGCCTTTCCGTTCCGTCCATCAAGAAGGAGGTCACTGCAAGAATGTTATAAGTATACATTTCCAAAAATAGGAAAAGCATAATTCTTCAACCAAAGAATCCAAAAAAACATTCTAAATTAAGTGCGGTGCCATTGTTGGAGTAATAAAAAATCACTCGATACCTAATGGCTTAGCTATAATCCCCAAATAGATCTCAAAGCAGGGGCCCTTACCCATTCCTTTTTGTTATCAAATTCTCTTCCCACCATATAAAGTTAAGTCAATATTAATAAATCTATTGAGAACAAAGGACATAAAATAATGTTCTGAAATATTAACGATTTTGTTTCCTGGAGGGAAAATAAAATGGGTCATTAATATTACCCATTTATGAATAAACTTGCTATATTTAATTATTTTGCAGAGGCAGAAGCATTCTTAAAAAATGATTCACTGATAGATGCATGAATAAATTAGTAAAAAATAATTTAAAATGGCCAGAGTTGCTAAAAAAATTTACGTTTAATGTAACTGCGCTCTCCACATGCTCTGATGTTCTGTTCAAAGTAGATCAATGGAAAACGAACTGGAAAGAAAGTTCTTGTTTGAACAGACTACGCAGTAATTACAAAACAATAGAATCAAAAGTGAACATTTTCAAATATGAGCTTTAGAAATCTAAAAAGAAAAAGGGTATTTCTTTGATATTTAACTGTATCATAATATGTCGACTAGAAATTACCAACATTATCTTCATATTCATAAATAAATAAAATTAAGTTAATTTAATTTATTAATTGAAATATCGAACAAAGCAAACACTTTCATGTATGTGGCTTGACATTATAAGAACACAAATGAACAACGTTATATGTTTAAAACTACTTTATTTTATTTATAAATGTCGACCGGTTTCGGTTGATCTGAACCTTCATCAGGTTGTAGATACAAACTAACTTACAGTACAGAGGAAGATAATGAGGACAACAATAGTAGATTATGAGGCAAACAAAAGAGAATGAGAAAGCACATAAGAGATGGAGAGAACATCAGAGACTGGTTAGTGGAGGGGTAGGTAGAGGGGTAGAGGAAGGGGAAATCCCCACCCTTCCTTACCCTTCCCATACCCTTCTACCAACTCCTTCACTAACCAGTCTCTTACACGCTTACTATTTATTTTTCGTTAACCTTATAATCTTCTGTTATATGCCTTATAATCTTCCTCTGTACTGTAATTTAGTTAATATACATTTAATATATTTTTTTGTTATTTACAAATAACTGTGTTAACATCAATGTTATTTGTCTTTTCATTAAAATAAATAATGCCATCACAAAGTGAAAACCTTTCCGAAGAAGTTTTCCTCGAAAAATTAGTTTTATATAAACTAAATTACTGTAGAGATATATATTTTTGTGATACCTAAACTATTTTTTTTTAATAATAATAATAATGCTTTATTGTCTTCATTTCTTAGTAACAGTAGAGTTAATGATATCCTCACTGGGATCTCCCGTGCTGAGGATTTCATTTACATATTATAATTTAATTATAAGAAATTGATATGAATTAGACATAACATATATCATGTAGTATTTTTTTAAATAATTATAAAGTAAGTAAGATAGTGTTTTTTTTATAATTCAGATTACTAGATTTGGTTTTAGTCTGTATTTTATATCAGTATATTTTCTATTTCTTATCTCCCTATATTTAGTATCCAGCTTTTTATTTGAAATTTAAATGTTATAATGTTGAGGTTTTTGAGTGAGAGTGGTATTTTATTGTAGAGTTCAAATGTTGTGTTAGTAGTTACTTGTTGGATAAGTTTTTGACCATGACATCTAGTGTTTCTAATGTACGTATTAGTTGTTATTTCTTGGGTTTTGTACTTATGAATTTAAATGAGTATGGTTTTAGAATATAGTTGTTTAATTGACATGATGTTAAGATTGTTGAAGATTTCGTCAGTGCTAGTTCTTACAGGAACTTTCAGTATAATTTTCATTATGGCTTTTTGAGTTTTAATTAGTGGATTTAGTATGTTTTTATTTGCACTGCCCCATCCGATAATACCGTATTCTAACAGTGATTGGCAGAGAGCCATGTAAATCTTGATTAAGTCTTTTTTAATGAGGACATTCCTGATAGTTTTGAAAAAATA
The DNA here is from genome assembly GCA_929108145.2 of Limnephilus rhombicus. Lineage (NCBI taxonomy): Eukaryota > Metazoa > Arthropoda > Insecta > Trichoptera > Limnephilidae > Limnephilus > Limnephilus rhombicus. The sequence continues at coordinate 22,214,126 of OV815295.1, read as the reverse complement.
ACTTAGTTTTTTAATTGTATTATTTAAATACGTAATGTGTTCGGTCCATTTTAAGTTTTGGTCAATTTTTAGACCCAGATACGTTATATGGTCAACGTTTTCTAATGAGGGACAATCACAATTCTCATTTAAGTGATGCGGGCTATGGATTTTCAAGTTCAGGTTTTCTTCAGAGTTTTTCTTATTTTTTTTTATTTTAAAAGTGATGAATTTGGTTTTATTAGCATTAAGTGTATGTGAATAGTAGTCTAGCCATTTTTTAATCCTATTAAGTGTGTCTTCTGCTTTCTTAAATGTTTCTGTCCAATTATTCCCATTTATTAGGAGAACAGTATCATCCGCAAAACTGATGATTTCTCCTTCACATTCTATGTGGCATAGGTCATTAATGTAAATAAGGAACAGAATCGGACCCAGAATACTTCCTTGGGGCACCCCGAATTTGACATCAATACACTCACTGATTATGTTATTAAGTTTCATTACAATATGTATTTTAACAAATTATGTACTTTGTTTAGGGAAGGGGTTACCCCCACCCTTCCCCAACACTTCTATCTATCCCGCCACCAACCAGCCTCTTTTTTAAGCGTATTTTATTAAGTTATTAAATGTTTACATCTTATATGTAATATATTCTTTTCTAAAACTACTATAACAATATTTACTTACTACTTACTAAAATTTAAACTTTTTAACATTGAGACATAATCCACGAAAAACTGCAAAACTTTTAGCTTCCTTAAAATTTACATGGAGTTCATTGAACATTTTAAAATCTTTATGGTAAATATTGTCTTCTGTTCCCCATAAATTTATTTTAGGAAGTCTAAAATCGTTGACATTTCTCAAAGATACTCTGATGTTCTCTCCCTTTCTCATATGCTTTCTATTTCTCTATTGTTTACCTTATAATCTTACTCTGTCTTTTGTCGTTACGAAAGTTGACGTTTATAAATAAAATAAAGTGGTTTTAATCAAATAGCGTTTAGCATTTGTAATTAATTAAATTTTAAAACTAAGAAAATGAAGATAATGTTGGTAGTTCTCAGTCGAGGTAGGATGAAACAGTTAAGGGCCAGTAGCCAGCGGCCGAAAATTTAAATTTCGTCCAACGATGATCTTGCGATCGTACCCTTGCAACTTGTACAGGGCGGTTTCGATGAGAAAGATTAATTATTCTCCATACCAGCTTTTTAACATAATAACTCCTACTCCATATCGATTTTATTTCATTCAAATTTTGCTTTGATAAATACCTACATTCAAAAATGCTCTAACTCGTGATGATAAAACTATTAAAATTATGTACCTTATGTAGTAATTTTTTGATCATAAGTATCAAGTATTTATATTTTTTCAATAATTTCTACGCAAAATAAGAATGTAAAAAAATCTTAAATATATTATTTTGTAAGACCGTAAATAAATAGACAAACTGAAGCATTTTCGTCACTAAACAAGGACGCGGATATTTTTTTAATGTTTTATTTGAACTAAAATTTAAATTCTGAAAAGCAGCCTTCCCAAATAGTTTATTTACTTATTTTACTGCATGATTATATGATTTGAAATGTTTTTTTTTATTTTTTTTTTATTTAAGGAGAACACGCAGATACAGACAATAATTAACAAAACAATATTATGAACAATAACTTGAGAAATCGCCTGCTCCCCAACTATTTCTCACTGATTGACTTGATAAAGAAAGATTTTCAAATACATTTTTTATACATGTTTAAAAATAAGTCATAATTAATAATGAATCGAAAATTGTTTAAAAAGAAGAACATAAAAAGTATAGTAAATGATATTTCAGTTTTCTTTTTTTATAGGAAAACAGCCTTCAATTTTCTACCAAAAGTGCTATAAGTTTCATAAAATATATGTTTGTGGTATAGCACAAAATTTTGTTTTAAAATTTAATAATTTGCCAACCACCTACACTTAAACCTTACTGTACTAAAAATATACATATTTTCACAAAATTTAAAACATAGCTATACTAGATAAAAAAAACAGTCTTTCGAAATCAATTTATAATTTTTTGTGGAAAAGAGTCAATACGTCTAAAAATTGATTTAAAAATGACATATTTCCGGTTTGTCTGGTTATTTCCTCTTAAATATTATCGAACGATACCATTAGCTCAGTCGAGAGCACCACCCCGACAAGGCTAAGGTCCTGGGTTCGATTCCTAGATGTGACCGTATTTTTTTCTGATTTTTCCGTTTCAAATTTTCGATTGAGAATGGCTAATATTGTCTTCATTAACTAAAACATTCTTTCCAATAGTGTTTTTTATTTGCACATTTATCTCAATAAATAAATATTTTAAGAGATACTCATATTATAAAATGCGTACCTTTGTTTTGCCAACGTGCAATTTTCGGAATGAACTAGAAAAGTCTAAAATTTTAATTACAGTTTTTACTGTCAAAGGCCCTTTGATTGAAAAGAATTCATTAGTCTTTCACTAATTTAATTATATTTCCACTGTGCAAGGTTCGTATTCATGGAAATTTGTACAAAACGAAAATTGATTGAAAATATCATATTGAAATATCGATTATTCATTTTTGAATAGATAGTATTCATTAATTATAGCGATCAAATGAAAATTTGATTCGTTATACCTTAATTTATCAAAAACAAAGTATTTTCATAGAAATCACTTTCACGTGACATTATCATTAAATTTACAGAGTTATTTTGTTGACAAAATTGTTGTAGTAATATATTTATAATTGAAGCGACAAGTGAAAGAGTAGTCTAAACCCAAAATTGCATAATGGAGATGAATGTGATTGAAAAATGATTGTTGTTTTCGGCTGTGGTAATTGCATTAGATTTTTAACGTGATATCATCGAACAAAATAATTGACATTATCGTGTTTTATGTTTGGGGTGTTATGTAGTGTTGCGTCACTTTTTGAGACTTCACTGAGTGGTTGGCTAAAGGACACGGAAGCTAAGTGTATTTCATGGTCAGACCGAATGCCATTCTCATTTTTTTGTTGGTACTTGCCAATTGATTTGTGATTTATTGCATTACTTATTTTCTCTATTTTATGCAGGTGCTTGCAGGTTTTTACAAATGCAATGCCGCCTCATGGGGCCTCATGAATGAGTTTTTCTTTTGCCCTATTTAATTTATCTTTGTCTTACTAACCTATTTTCTTGCATTTTGTTTTTTCTGTTAAGCACTTGCATACTGCTTAATAACAACGTATGCAAGGACACTGGAGGTCTAGATTCGTTCAACATAACTAAATGTGCTTCGTTTAACAAAAAAAAAAGGAATTTTGCGAGAGCCTTGAAGGAGTAACCATCTGTTACTTATACCACGGCGGGTAAGTGGTGGATAACCTCCAATGTTGCGTCACCTCCTTTTGGATCCGCTGTTTTTCATCCCGCGACAAAATATCCCCGACAAAATATCGTCGAACAAAATATCCTACGGACAAAACATCCCCCAAACAAAATATCTACTAAAACCTAACCTAGCACAAAATGGGACAAAAATAATGCAGACATCCTGTAAAGACATATATTATTGGTCAAAAATAAATGTTAGTAATGTTTTTTTGGATTCTTGGTCGAACTATTATGCTTTTCCTAATTTTGAAAATTCACACTCATAACATTCTTGCAATGTCCACCTTCTCGACGGATGGAACCGAAAGGCTGTTTGAAAAGTTGAACCAAATCAACGTTGTTATAATTTAATTTTTTGACCTTTGAACGATGCTTGTTTCTCGGTCCCTTCCAGTAGATGATTAGATTATAATAGGACAGCTCTGTAAAAAATATGTCGAAAAGTATATAATAAATTAATGTCCAAAAATATTAAAGTGTAAAGTAAGGTTAGGTTAGGTTAGGTTAGATGAGGTTAGGTTAGGTTAGATTAGGTTTTAGTATTTTAGTAAGTTTTAGTATATTAGTATATTTTGTGGGAGGATATTTTGTCCGTAGGATATTTTGTGGGAGGACATTTTGTCCGTAGGATATTTTGTGGAGGAAATTTTGTGGAGGATATTTGGTCCGTAGGATATTTTGTGGGAGGATATTTTGTCCGTAGGATATTTTGTGGGAGGACATTTTGTCCGTAGGATATTTTTGGAGAATATTTTGTGGAGGATATTTGGTCCGTAGGATATTTTGTGGGAGGATATTTTGTGGGAAGATATTTTGTCCGTAGGATATTTTGTGGGAGGATATTTTGTCCGCAGAATATTTTGTGGTAGGATATTTTGTGGAAGGTTATTTTGTCAGGGATATTTTGTCGCGGGATGAAAACGCGCATAACCCCTCCTTTTTTAGCCTACGTTTTGGAAAGCAATACAGTGTCCATCATCCATGAAACAATATTCATTTATTTTTTCCTCTGGATTATTTCATCTACACTTCATGACGAAAATCTGCGGCCAGACATTCGACGAACCAAGGTTCGAATCCTGCGAAATCCAAAAAAAAAGTCCCGTTGGCGGCAAGTATCTTTTGTCGGAAGATTTTTCAATGTAAATGAGTGTTTCAGGCTGACAATTATTGCTTGTAATAATTGTTACCCTTTGTGCTATGCATAAAAATCTTGTCTAAACGTTAGTTTATAAATTAAAAAATAATAATTAATATTTAACAAGTTTAAGTATTTCCCCAATAAATGCAGACATAATTTGTCTCGACGCCACCTAGCGAGGGATTTAACACTAACAATGTCTTTCTCGCAAAAATAAAGTTGGTTGTTTTCAGGTGGGAAAAAATATAACAAGCAGTAATTGTTGAATGAAACACTAGTATATATTGAATTATTTGGTGGGTATTTGATAAGCCCCCATAGCTCAGTGGTCAGAGCATTCGACCGGCAATCGGAAGGACACGGGTTCAAGTCCCGTTGGCGGCAAGTATCTTTTCTCGGAAGATTTTTCAATGTAAATGAGTGTTTCAGGCTGACAATTATTGCTTGTAATAATTGTTATGTAAATAACATTTTAACTTTTTTTTTTAGAAAATGTAAGAAACACGGCCACACGGTGCTGTGGCTATTGAAACCTTTATAACCAACGCCACCAGTTAAATCAAGGCCACACTGCCATTTCTCAGCTCGGTGCACGCTTGGTCAGATATATGATATATTTCAACTAATTTACGCATAACCTTGAAAAATTATATACCGGAAACCTTCCTCGTGAATCAATCTATCTGTTGGTGGAAACCGCATTAAAATTTGTTGCGTGGTTTCATTTTATACTATGTAAAGATATAATATGTTACTCTTAGGCTTGTAATATTATATTGCTCATTAATTTAATGTAATTTTTCCTTTTTCTGTTATCTCTACTTCTATTTCTTGTTCTCTTTCATATATAATTGCTATATGTATAGCAAATAATAGATATGAAAGAGAGAAGAAAATCTAGAGAGAAAGAAAACAGATATCGAAAAGCTCAAAACACATGCGCAGGGGTATATTTTTGCGCATTACTACGAGCACAACGTAATTTCTCGAACACACAGATATGATTTAGTTCGATGATCCTAATAAATCATTTTGTAATCCACATTATGATATTCCGTCTTGAGCTTATTCTAATCATCATTTGGTTTTATTTGCAGGTCTTCGTACGTCTCGGTGCTGACTATAGTCGCATTCTCCATGGAGAGATACCTGGCCATATGTCATCCTCTGCACCTCTACACCATGTCTGGTCTGCAGAGACCCGTGAGGATTATAGCAGCCTTGTGGACCATCTCCCTGGTGTGCGCAATGCCGTTCTTCCTGCAGACTACCATCAACTACCTTGACTATCCGCCAAGTAAGATTTTTTTTATTTAATCAATCCTCAGGTTCCATTATTTTCAATTTAGTAGCATTACCGACATTTTTTTTACAATAGCTCCACACAGGAGACGCTGAAGAAAATAATTCCTCTCAGAGCCTTTTTCATATTTGGGAAGGCTGTACTTTTAGGAAAGGGAGGAGAGGATGTTCTGGGAAAGAAAATGGTATGAGGAGTGGATAAGAATCTGGGGGTCAGTGTGTCCAGGAGTAACGGATGAATGATTCCATCACATGCACTGCAGTGCAAGGTGATGTTCCCAGAGAGCCCTGCTGGAGAAGTCGAAAAGTCCAGATAATTGGTGGCAGACGTATCCGTCGCCAAGACCCAGACAAACCTCACTCCGTTAACCCGGGCACCTCTACTAAGTCATCAAACGTAGCGAACCACTTGGGGTGACCTATGGCAAATGTGTTGGTTATCCGATAAATGGTATCCGGGGCGGCGCTACCCATACCCGCCTCCCAATTTGTGACATATCTGTCATAGGACATCCCAAGTGATTCGCTCTGTCGGTGATTTTGCAGGTGTACCCGGTTCATGGGTTGAGTTTCAAATGCTTGTCGGATCGGGGGAGGCTATTTTTTTTTACCTCGGCAGCCTACTCTCTCGACGCATCGCCTTGCAACACAATTGAAATGACAGATTCAAAGGTCCGTCACTCCTGAACACACTAAACTCCAGATTCCTTTCCACTCCTCGGAACTTTCTCTCCTGTATTTGCTTAAAAAGAACCTTCGGTAATTATCGGTTCGGACTGGCCACGCTCATTACGAATAATTTTTAGAAAAAAACTTTAGATTCGCCTTAATTACTATAAAAGGAAACTTTTTGGCTTTGGGGCGGCGGAAAATAATGCATTTTAATTTTCAATTGCATAAAACCAAAATTCTCTTTAAATTAACAACGAACTTAAAACATTGTAATCTATTTCTAATGCCTAGTTCATACGAGGGCAGGATAACTTTGTATTGTCCCAACTACGGACTTATTGTCTCAATGTGAACAGTAGTTTGAAGGACACGATAATGAACCAAGATATTATCCTTGAGGTAGAAGGGCAGGTTACCTCCGCAGCACAATATTCCACTCCCACCACCGCCCCTAGCTGCATTTTCAAAATAGCCAGTTGCTTCACGCGTAAGAATCTGGGCTCTCAACGCTCGGATCTCGTTTTTCGGCTTAAAATTGTCGCGTTAATGGAACGAAGACGAAATTACTAAGTTTTTTTTTTTTTTTTATTAAGGAGAAAATACAGATACAGATGTCAATTGACAAGAATATACAAAACAATTAATAGGGAATTCACCTGCATCCAAACTATTTCTCACGAATTAACATTAACAGCTGATAAAAACATATGCAAATATTTTTACTTTTAAATACGGAAAAGACGTGCATAAGAATATTATTTTACAAATAGAGAGATGAAAAAAATGTGCGCAATATCCTTATAAAAGTTTACAAAGTGTTTTTGGAATTTTTATGGTAAGACCAAGAATATTAAAATAATATATATAAATATAGATAAAAAAATAATGTCATACATAAATTTAAAAAAAGAAAGGTAGGTAAAATTATAAACCAAGTAATGTCTAAGTTATTGTATTTTGTAGGAAAACAGCCTTCAATTTTCTACTAAAGGTACTGCGTGTATCAAAAAATAAGTCGGAATCCTTGAGGTTTTGATTTTGATTAAACGATTCGCACATTCTTCTGATTGGATCCCTGACACCAGCATTTGTACGCGTCCGGCTAATGTGGAATAAGTCGTTAAGCCTTGTTACTCTGGGTGGTATTTTGAAGTTTATTAGTTTCAGTAGGTCAGGACAGTCAATAATGTTGTTGCAGATTTTATATAGGGTCATGAGGTCAAGGAATGTTCGCCGGTTAGTTAGAGTGGAGACGTTATAATTCGAGAGCATATTTATGTACCCCCGTTTAGGTGCGCTCATTCTGTAATTGAGGTATTGCAGAAATTTCTTTTGAATACTTTCAATGTTGTCTTTATAGACACAGTAAAGTGGTGTCCATATGGAGGTGCAGTATTCAAGTTGAGAGCGGACCAGCGTGTAGTAAAGTAGAAGATAAGTTTCCGGTTTTTGAAATTTGCGGCTGTTTCTGATGACAAATCCTAGCATGCAGTAAGCTTTATTCACAATATTCTCAATGTGCGCATCGAAATGGAGTTTAGAATCAAAAAGTACCCCTAGATGCATGCAGTAAGCTTTATTCACAATATTCTCAATGTGCGCATCGAAATGGAGTTTAGAATCAAAAAGTACCCCTAGATCTTTTATACAGTAAACGCGCTCGAGTAAATAGTTACCAATACAATAATTGTGTATAATAGCGTTGTGATTTTTAGTGAAGCTTATTTGTTTACATTTGTTGTAACTAAGGTAAATTTTGTTGATAAATTTACTTTAGTTAAATTTTAAATTTATTAATTTTAAATTATTTTAGATAAATTTATCTTGTTTAATTTTTTTTTTAATTTAAGATAAAGTTGGTAACCAAATGTAATAATACTGTTGTTTATAGATACATTGATTTCCCATATCATAGCACAGGGAAAACGAGGTGCAGGCAATTGTTTCTGCTACACCCGGTTTACATTATTTTCGCGTTGAATTTTTGGCGAAACGAGGCGTAGTTGCAATTTTGTACTCTTGAGGATCTTTCCACTGCTAATCCTTTAAGGATCATTGCAAACAATACCAGGGAAGAAATTCCTAATTCACAGTTTTATTAATTTAATTAGTTCTAACTCCAACAATTCCAAAACATCTTGGTATAAAAGTCGTATTATTTTTCGTAGCGTCCCGCATTTGAGCTATATGTCGAATTATTGTATTGTCCCGTTGTCCTGTCCTGCGCCGTTGAAGCTGTTCACGAACATGGGACAGGACAATATTGTACTGTCTTTTGTATTGTTCTCGTGTGAACTCGGTATTACGTTTAATTGATAAACTGTTGCTCATCTAAAACTTGCAGATGAAAATACCTGCAAAATTTTCTTATTGGAAATCTAACAATCTCAAAACTTTGATCAAAAATTAGTTTGATGTCAAAAAATTAAAATATAAATTAAATAAAGAAAGTTATTCACGAATATTGGTTCTTTGTCAAATCTCAAAATAACTAATATAATAGTACATAGTCTTTAACGATAAAAAAATATACGAGTAAAACGATAATGTTAATGGTACTACAAACGGCAAAAACAGAATGCCACAAACGACTCATTGACATTTCTATACTTTATTATTACAAATGTATTAAACACTTAACCGACACACTCAATAAATCTTATTTATAGTTGTTGTTCAGGATCTGTACTTCCGCTCTCCTGACAGAGCAATCCGGCGTGGTAACACCAGATTCCAAAGGGAAGTGTGGCTGGAGTAACTCTTCAATAACAACTCCAGCTCTTGAATAATTGGTCTTTATTCACACAATAAAAAGACCCGTAGGGTAGCTCATGTAGGGTGAGCTCAATGATGCTATCTCTCTCCGCGGTTTTATAACCCACATGAAGTGAAAACCTGGCAGCAGACGTTTTGCCAAAAACGACCCGCCCAAGACGGATGGTAACAAGAGAAGAAGGAATTAAAATCCGTGGCAATACGAACTCGCCCTGGCAATTGCCAACACAAAAGAATGTTGCCACAACCATTAGGGTGACAATCACAAATATTAATATTTCAGTACCTGAAATCTTAACATATTCCCGCCCAAAAACGAGTATTAAGGAATAGTTGTTTTTCATACAATAATATAAGAAGAGATTGCAACATTGGTACCCAGAATTTACCCAACGAGTTCACATACAAAAAATAAACAATATTCAATATATGGATATCAAAATAATAACAAAAAAACTTATAACTAAGTATATAACCCTATGTCAGACTTGACATTAAAAAATAAAGTTTAATAACGTAGAACCTTCTGGTGCGCTGCACCCACTTATGAGAAAATAGTTTAACACTTGGCACTGATGAGCCTGACGGCACTTTGATTTACACATCACATCACTTTTAGTGTTGTAATTGGTTCTTAATCCAGGTTGGAGGAAGGATCCTCCATGGGAAGTAGACAGAGCTGTGTCACGGCTCTTTTGGTGACACCTCTGGCCGTCCTCAAGGAGACGACGCGGACGCGTCCGTCTTGGCCAGGGTGGATCTCCGTCACTCGCGCCATCCTCCAGTACTGCGGAGGTAGTTGGTTGTCTTTGATGATGACCATGTCACCAGGCTGTAAACTGCGTTGACGTCCTTCTTGCCATTTGACTCGGTTCTGCAATTCTGCTAGGTATTCCCGGCTCCATCTGTGCCAAAAAGATTGAACAACGGTAGACATCTTTTGGTAAATATTAAGCCTGTTTGTAGGCAGATGGTGGATATCAAGCTCAGGCAATGCTAACAGGTTGTCGCCAATAAGGAAGTGTGACGGAGTGAGTGCGTTTAAGTCATTTGGATCTGATGTTAATGGAGTCAGAGGACGGGAATTTAAACAAGCCTCAATCTGTATTAGTATGGTATTCATGCCTTCGTATGTCAAAACAGTTGACCGCATTGCTTTTTTTAAATGTAACTTTGTCATTTTAACTGCACTTTCCCAAAGTCCCCCGTGATGCGGTGAGCGGGGGGGCAAGAAACTCCAGCTAATATTCTGCTGGGCCAAAAAATTATGGATTTCTTTATCAGATGCCTTCAAAAAATCAAATAGTTCAGTAAGTTCCCTATAACTACCTGTAAAGTTAGTTCCATTATCAGTAAAGAGTCGTGAGGGTTTACCCCTCCTAGCTATAAATCTTTTCAATCCATTCATAAATGCCATTGAAGTTAAATTAGTCACTAATTCTAGGTGAATTGCCTTCGTTGAAAAACAAATAAATAAACATATGTAAGATTTTACACTCTTAGCATTTCTGGTCAAACCAGACTTAATCAAAATTGAACCTGCAAAATCTATGCCGGTTACATAAAATGATCTTTGGATTCGGAATCGGTCAGCAGGAAGGTCACCCATGAGCTGGCGACACTCGCGCGGACGGACTCGGAAACATACAATACATTTATGCAGTGCTCGCTTCATTGCGTTTTTACCATATATTGGCCAAAAACGTAAACGCAGTAATGCGAGCAGAGCATTACACCCTAAATGTAAATTCTCATAATGCAGATGGGTTATTATTAAGTCAGTCAACTTATGATTTTGTGGTAACAAAATTGGATGTTTTTGAGAGAGCGAGGTAATATCGGATTGTGATAGTCGACCTCCAACACTCAACAACCCATCCTGCATAAAAGGATTTAGTGCCTTTACCTTGCTCCGCCTAGATACAAATCTTCCATTACTCACAGACGCTGGTAACGATAAATTTTTTAGTGGGGCTACACGAGATTTAGCGCATATTAACTGTGATTGGTGAATGCCGTGTTCATCAGTAGATCTTAAATACAGACAAGCCCCATATGCTCCTTGAGATGCATCGCAAAAACCGTGTAAGCTAAAAGATTTTTTATTAAAGCAGAAAATTTTCCTCGGTACCCGAATATGATTTGCTTTACTGAGACTCAGCGTGTAAGTCTGCCAGGCCAATAAAAGGTCATTGGGTAGCTTGTCATCCCAGGATGTTTTTAGCTTCCACAATCTTTGCATAATTATCTTACCGACAATGATTACTGGGCCTACCAGTCCTAAAGGGTCAAACACTTTTGACATTAATGATAAAACTTGACGTTTTGTTACTTCTAACTTTGAGTCTATGCTTTCTACCTGATAGGTAAACTCATCAAGTTTGGTGTCCCATATTAATCCGAGAATCTTAGCTTCATTGGATTCATTTGGCAATAATTCTAAATTATCTTTAGAATCATTAATCGAGGGCGCATTAGACCTCCATTTTTTAATCTCCATGCCTGCTGTAGCAAGCGCATTAATGATTTGTGATTTAAGCAAGTGACAAGTATCAATGGAGTCACTACCAGAAAGAAAATCATCTACATAAAAATTTTCCTTAAGGGATTTACTAGCTAATGGATGAGTAAATGAAACGTCATTACCTAGCTGATGCAGACAACGTATTGCTAAATAAGGCGAAGGAGCCAAACCATATGTCACCGTGTTTAGCGTATAGTGTTTCGAACAATCCTCCGCATCCTTTCTCCATAATATACGTTGGTAATTTCTGTGTTCTGGGTTGATATTAATTTGGCGGTACATCTTTGCAATATCTGCGGTGACTGCATATTGATGTTTTCTGAAAAATACCAAGTGACAAAATATATCATTTTGAATGGTGGGCCCAATCATTAGAGCGCGATTCAAAGAAATCCCTCGAGCGGGTTTAGCCGACCCATCAAAAACAACACGAATTTTAGTAGTTGTGCTTGATTCTTTAAATACAGCGTGATGTGGTAAATAATAAGTAGTTTCATCGCGTTTTGGAGGTTCACATTCAGTCATGTGACCTAATGCAAGATACTCATCAATAAATTCCGAGTATTGTTCCTTTAAACTAGGTTGTCTTAAGAATTTTCTTTCCATTGACACTAATCTACCTTTAGCAATACTAAATGAATCTCCTAATTGAGATAGGTTAGATTTAAATGGTAAGTTGACTACAAATCTACCATTTGCATCGCGTTTATGCGTGCCTTTGAAAATCTTTTCACATTCACTATCTTCCAGAGAGTGATGCTTACTATTTTCATATTCTTCAACCTTCCAAAACCTTTCTATTTGATTCTGCAAAGAATTTAATGAAATATGACAAACTTTAACTGGCCTCGAATTATGACGCCTCTGTACAGCTCCTGATATTATCCAGCCTAGCTCCGTTCGATGCAATGAAGGTTTATCCTTTCCTAACTGTATCTGATCCGTACGAACCACCTGCCAGAATATCTCTGCTCCGATCAGCATATCAATAGAAGCTGGCTGGTAAAACTGCGGATCAGCTAACTGGATACCGTCTGGAATGTTCAACATTTTTGGATTAATCAAGGTCTGCGGAAGATTGCAAGAAATCTCATCTAATACCAAACAAGATATTTCATCCCGGTATTGAGAACATAATGATTTAAATTTAATGTCAACTGTTTCCTTTACATGAATTAAATTATTATGCAAACCTGAAACAGGTATATTCAACTTTGTACAATGCAAATTTAATCTTTTACAAGTATCCTTTGTAATAAAATTAGACATTGAACCCGAATCCAAAAGTGCGCGTATTTTGTGTGTTCCACCATACGCGTCTTCTATTTTTACTATTACGGTAGATAGTAAAATTTCCCGCCCGTTCATGTCACTATGACATGTTAAATTTACTGGTGCCTCCGACTGACCCTTGCCAGCTGAAGTACCCGCTTGTACATTATCAGTATTGATATGTAACAGAGTGTGATGTTTTCGATCACAAACACTGCATTTTTCCTTCCACCTGCACACCTTTGAAGGGTGCCCCGGTTTTAGGCAATTATAACATAAATTGTTCTCTGATACGAGCTTTCTTCGTGCCGCTGGTTCTTTGTTAACAAATATTTTGCACGAATAAATGAAATGACTGTCATTACACAGCATACAATTAACGTTGCCCGACGCTAACATAACCTTGTTTGTAGAATTCCTTTCCTTAAAATTAAAAAACCTTGGTTTTGTTGCAACTGGTTCCGATTTCTGTTGCATTCCACCAATGTCACCTTGGATAGTTTCCAGGATCTGAGACCTTTGTGAAATAAAATTGCTAAACTGCACGAATGTAGGATAAATTTTGTCGCACTCTATTGATTCCCAAAGGCTACGTGTGTGATTATCTAACTTTGAGGTTAGAATATGTATGATTAATGTATCCCAATGTTCTGTTGGTAGCTTTAAGTTGTGTAAAGCTCTCAAATGAATGTTTGCTTGATCAATTAAATTCCGTAATTCATGATGATTCTGTCGTTTTAACGGTGTAAAATTAAATAAGAAATTCAAATGTCTATTTGCTATAAGTCGGACATTTTCGTATCTCGAAATAAGCATTGTCCAAGCTGCACTATAATTATCCCCGGTTATTTCTAGAGAACTAATCAAATCAAGTGCCTCTCCGGACACATAACTAATAAGGTAATGAAATTTCTGAACATTATTTAATTTACTGTTATCATGAATTAAGGCAATGAACGAATTTTTAAAAGTCAACCATTTATGGTTGTCACCTGAAAACACTGGTATAGAGATTGGTGGTAAATTTACTGAGATATTTGGGACATTTTCAATCTTCTTAAATTTTGATAACATTTCCTGTCCTAATGCAATTATATTAAAATATGTACCTTCAAAATTATCCCTCGCGTCATTATCTTCTGATTTGTTCAATAAATCAATCTCCAGCTGAATTTTGGAGAATTCTATCAGAGAAGGCTTGATGGCGTCTAACCTCGATGACAATACGCCAGGTGTAATATCATTTTCGTTGCTTAAATAGGTTTCGAATCTCGTTAATGAACCTTTCAAAACCCCGCGCCGTTTAATCAACCTGTCGAGTTCCATTTTTTAACGAAATAACACTAACTTGATTTAAAAACTGAAAACACAATACGGCAGTTTGACGCGGTTTGACGTAAACAAAAATGATTAGTACTATAGATCATAGAGAACCCAATCACAATACTATGGCATACAAAGACGAAACTTGCAAACGCGTGGCTAGAAATGTAGGTAGGCAAAGCAAAGTTATTCGGCAGACTGAATACAACAATAAAAATTATTATCACCAATAAATTTATGCTATATTGAAAGCATCTGATTATGAACACCCGAATGTAATTCGATATAATCAATGCGAAATAATGTGGCATCTACACAGATTTTTAGCTTATTAAAATGGAATTTGAAAGGACAATGAAAGGAAGGCTACAACCTGATTTTCTGTGCATGCGAGCGTCGTGATGAGGCTCGCTTGATCAATCCAATGATGGTGATGAGGACGCCGACTGGACCACTCCCGATGATGATGAGGCCTGACTGGGCCACTCCAAATAATGATCTTCCGTCTCAAATGGATCAATCCAAATAATGATCACCCAGCTTGAATGAATCAATCCAAATAATGATCACCCGGCTCGAATGGATCAATGTAAGGGATCTGTACTTCCGCTCTCCTGACAGAGCAATCCGGCGTGGTAACACCAGATTCCAAAGGGAAGTGTGGCTGGAGTAACTCTTCAATAACAACTCCAGCTCTTGAATAATTGGTCTTTATTCACACAATAAAAAGACCCGTAGGGTAGCTCATGTAGGGTGAGCTCAATGATGCTATCTCTCTCCGCGGTTTTATAACCCACATGAAGTGAAAACCTGGCAGCAGACGTTTTGCCAAAAACGACCCGCCCAAGACGGATGGTAACAAGAGAAGAAGGAATTAAAATCCGTGGCAATACGAACTCGCCCTGGCAATTGCCAACACAAAAGAATGTTGCCACAACCATTAGGGTGACAATCACAAATATTAATATTTCAGTACCTGAAATCTTAACAGTTGTTAATTAATTTTCTTTGAATTATCCAAGACTTCTTTGTTCACAGCAATACTGTTAGGTACCAATAAAATGGTGAAAAGAAGCAATATTCGTGGAAAAATAAAGCAATAAATTTACAAGCCACCTATCTTTTCATTAAAAATGCCGTCTGCATAAAATGTATCCATGCCGTGTGTTAGGCATTATTCCTCCCTTAGCTTAACCTATCCAAAATCGTTGCCGCAAAATATAATGTTATAAAGTCAGTGCAAGAAGAAACTTAAAAGAGTGACAACCGTGTTGGCTCATTTTTCTTATTTGAATAGCTTCAGTTTGGTGCAAAGATATTGAAATACAAGAGATATGTAATCTGCAGTTTTTACTGCGTGGGACTGTGTTTCCTGGTGTCGCCGATTTCGTTAACCAATACTACTGCACACCTTCAAAAAATCAACTAAATGAACGAAATCTTTCCGTATTCAAACTATATTGTTAACAAATACTACTGAACAACGAATTCTTTCCTTATTCAAATTATGCCCATTAGAGTATCGAAAGTAATTAATTGCGTCTGCGTGGTTGAATTTAAGAATCCTGCCTCCAATGCATGTCTGCCGCCGCGCCTTACCCGTCGCACCATATAAACATTCGTGTACGTGGATTTTCAGACAAACCTACCGTTGTAATTCCGTTTCTAATTCAAGAATTCGTCACAAGATGACGCCACTTTCGTCGGCAAGACGCAAAGAGACGTGCCCTTCCTAGGTATAAGTTCTACGACTTTGTGAACCTGGAGTACCACCCGGATTTTGAAAGATTGACGGTAATACTCAGTTGTATCAAGTGGCTAAATATTACATATGACGTCATCGCCATTTTTTCGAGGTGACAAGCCATCACTGGTTGACACGTTGACAGTGGATACGAGGAACGGGCTAATTTTGGAACCAGTTCGTATTGGATTTACAAAATGATCACCAACACTAACTGGGCGAAGCAGCAGTTATAAACCTGCGGAGCGGGTGTTTAACCGCTAATATATATATTACTACCTAAAGATAGTTGTCCGCCGATGGTCGGGCGGACATCATAGCATCAATGGCGTAGCGAGGGGGGGGGGGGAGGGTGGACCGCCCCGGGTGCCACCCGAAAGGGGGTGCCACTCGACCAAGATATTGCATACACGTCACCAAGATATTGCATACACATGAACACGGTCTGTTATTTATATTTCTGTGTCGGTCGGTCTTTTTTAGGCGGAATAGCATATATATTCTATGAATTTCTTAAGTTAACTTTAATAGGGGCGGGGGGGGGGGGGGTGACACTACGCCCCGGGGGGTGACATCCGCGCCAGGTTCCACCCATGCTAGCTACGCCACTGCATAGCATATCTATTGTATTTCAATATCTTTGGTTTGATGAAACTACTTTCAGTTTATAAACATGTGATGTGACTGTTGTGACAATTATTATTAATTGAAAACTGAATCTCAATATCTGAATAACTTTGTTTGGTGCCATCATATTGTCCAAATCCTAATCATCTCACCAAATACCGTAAAACCACGAAAAATCGAAAAACAAACTCAATAAACAAGCCCTTCTTTTTTATTTTGAAAGGGACTGGGTTACCACCAAAGAAATAAAGCGAAATATATTATGAGATTACAAAACGAGCCATGGTCTTAGTTCCTACAGGAGTTGTGCAGACCACTGGCGGTTTTCTCTCAGGTGCATTTGTGCAGTGAACTCTTACAAAAAATAAGATAAATCGATATTATAATTTTACATGTCTTTAAATAGCACGCCATTCAATTTCCGTGTCTAAGAGCGAGTCGAAATGAATCTCATGTATTACAGGCCATAAGAATTCCAGCGACTATGGGATTAAGAAGTAGTTCATACAAAATATACTAGTGGCTCCAGAGCTGTAGACATGCAAACCTTGAGTTTTTACTGGGTGAGCGTGTGCGCAGTGATTTAGTTTTTTTTTAACAAAATTTGTACGGAATTTCGCAAGAATCAAGAGATTTTTGCCTGTGATTATCGAGTTTTATGTATTCATTAAAATGAGTTAATTACTGAATACATTACTTTTTTATATAAAAAAATAGTTTTATGTGTAAAATGTGATTATCGTATTTAAAACTAGTTTGTGTTACCTACGATAATACATTAAATATTTAGCCACACACGTTTTAATGAATCGCCGAATTGAATTTTGTAGCCGCTAATCTCTGGTGTATTGATATGGTGAGATTCCCTTCCGAGATCCGGGGAAAATGGAATTATTAATGGAATTGCAATACGGAGAACATATGAAGCACTTCTCCGCAGCATCCTGGAATGCTCCATATTCGGGCCCCTTCTGGACAAAACCATATCCTAAAAATAGAAAAAATGAAAAAAAGGTTTATGCGTTACCTGTATATGAGGTAATATACATACTACC
This sequence comes from Limnephilus rhombicus, assembly GCA_929108145.2. Lineage (NCBI taxonomy): Eukaryota > Metazoa > Arthropoda > Insecta > Trichoptera > Limnephilidae > Limnephilus > Limnephilus rhombicus. The sequence continues at coordinate 22,196,313 of OV815295.1, read as the reverse complement.
CATTCCTGTATCCATCATTGTTCTTAACAGGAATGCTCGATTTTAACATCCTACAAGTCCGCTGAAAAATATTTTTCAGCAAACATTTTTTTTAAGTTAATCTCCGGTACCATACTAAATCCGCCAATATTGAAAGAAATAAGCTTATATGACCCTAACGCGTATACTCGTGGGAGATCCCACGCACTTTTTTATGCTCCGAAAGCGAGAACTTCAGAATGCACCATTAAGCAGGGCGATTCAACTGCTTAACGACTGTGCATTGAGCATCGACATCTTCAATGTCACCTACAGAGAATTCAGTAACTATCTCTTGACATACGTCACAACATAGTTAAACTAAAAAAAATAAAAAAATTGTAATCTTCTCCGTACTTTTTTTAGTATATAACTGTTTAATGGAGAAGGTTTGACCAGATCTTGGCGACGGATACATCTGTCCACCAACTGCTTGTCAGGCTTTATCGGAAGAGGCCGGTTGCGGGAAACCATTTGACCTCTGCCGGACTCCCTCATTACCTTTGCCGTTGCGTTACCCCGGAAAGGAAGGGACACAAGTTCCTTCCCAGAACATCCTCTCCTTCCTTTCCATTAAAAGACCCTCCACACATCATTCTAAAATATTTATGTATAGGCCCTCAGGATAAATAAATAAATAATGGTGTTTTTGCTAAACGTAACCCTTTACATACGAGAGAGAGATAATAATATTATGAATATGATCGCAGTTCTTTGGAATAACAAGTGAACATGTGTTTGGAATGAATGTATGATGTGAACGTAGGATTTAAAAGACCAGTTTGCGTGTCAGAAGTTCTCTTTGCCTTTAGACCTCCACAGGAGTAGTATCTTAGTATGGTATGGACACATAAGACGGAGACCATCAGACCACACAGTGAGGCAGGCAATGTCTATGGAGCTTCATCGACAGTCATCCAGAGGAAGACCGAAGAACTCCTGGATGACTCAATGCTCTAAAATTCTTCAGATAAACGGCCTGGATGAAGGCGATACCCAGAACAGAAGAAATTACAACCTGAGAACGAGAAGAGCCGACCCCAACAGCCTACCTAGGTAATGGGACAGCGCAAGGAAGAAGAGGAGTGGTATCTTAAATATAATACTGGTACTGAACAAAAGTACACATAACATTCACACAACTACATTATGACCGAGTAGCTATTCAACACGTATAAAGGGAGGATACGACGTGAGCAACTTTTTTGTTGTTTTTACAAATGTACTAACTATCATTAGCCATGACATCATATCATTCATGATTGTCCGTTTATTGTTGACTCATTGGTCGGCGATATTTAACTCCTCTCTGAGTTTATAGCAAACTACTCATAAATTATATGTAAAATATAAGAACACTCTCGAGCAAGTAAACTATGCAATCCTGATAAATCGACAATTGACGAGCATATAAGAGAGAACTCCAGTTTTTTTTAATGAATAATGACCTTCTATCTTAAATAACTGTATTTTTATTTTTATTTTTAGAGTTAGTTTTAATAGTTAAAATAATTGTCAAAGTTTTAATTTTTCACGATCCTCCTAAGACCACCGTATGTACGGTGAATTGTGTGACGTCATCACTCCTGAAAAATTACTATAGGATTGGGCAATCAGCTGATCAAGTGCCGCCATTTTGAATACCGTTATTCGAAGCATTCTCCCTAGAAGTAGCATTACTATTTTTTTGTGCAGTAGTTTTCAATATGTTAAATAATAGAAATAAACTAATAGAGATACCTCAATTTTTGATACTGAATTATTGAGGCTTAAATATTATTTCAATAAACACAACAATTAAATCTCTATAAACAGTATGAAATAACGAATAACATGAAATGTTGTTAATACTGATGGCTTAAGTCATACCTACATAATCAAAGATTTCAATACAATGACTGGTGACACGTGACGTCAGCACTAACCATTCAGTAATACCAACTTTACAGTGTGTTTTGACGAGAGGTTTAAAAATGCACTTTTTAATATTTTTTTAAAAACTCTGCGTTTAATATTATGAAATAAAACTTATATATTCAGAATCAGCGTTTATTGGTCTATATGAACATATTTTTTTAAAGCCATAATATTTTTCACTGGAGTTCCTTATTGCAACCGGCCATTTCTTTGGATTTGTTCCTGAGGTCCTGAGAAGACCCATAACGCATAGAGCACCCCTAGTTTCGGAGGTATTTAAAATTCACGCCAATACTCATAATGAGGCGAAGCTCAATAGTTCTTGGTAGACGGTAATTGACCGCTATACTAAAATTAAACGCAGAAAAACATTTTAAATTATACTGTAACACCAGCTCTTAGAGAATTCGAGCTGGCGACATCGTGTCGTATCTGCATACGTAAGTACACATTTCACCACTTATACGTTACTATATTACACATCTGCCCTGATGATGGACACTGTGATGCTGTCCAAAATATTAGCTAAAAAAGAGAGGGTAGCGCAACACGGCGTAATACTCCAAAACAATATCACTATTACATTAAACCGTTTTTTCGCGATTTTTTAAAAATTGATTTGAGGCATCTATTTTCCACAGTTTTATAATCTAACTCAGACCCGACCACACGTTGCTGTGGCTAACGAAACACAACGCCATTACCCAATCTTTATAAAATCCACACAACCCGCTTGCCAGCTGCCCGCGCCGCCCGCTGCCTGAATTGAATATGTGAATTTATCGGCTTTTCTCTACTATAATAAGCATGCATTATACATATAAACTAATTAACTCGACACTAATTATACAATGCTTGCAATGCAACACTGGATATTTGAAAAGGGAAAATCAAATACCTACTTACTCTAGGACATCTATTTTCCAATTTCTTCCGTAGAACGAATTTCAAAAGTGACTATAGTACGGCCCGCCAGCCGTTTTTAATCGCACAAAAATATTTTTTCTTTGAATTTCTCGGCTTTTCTCTAATATAGTTTACATGTATTATACATATAAACATTCCTCTTCAATCACTCTATCTATTGGTGAAAACCGTATGAAAATCCGTTGTGTAGTTTAAAAGATTAACGCGCACATACATTTTGAGCGACTTCATTTTATACTTTGTAATGAAGTAGTGAAATTAACACAAGCATATCAAATGTCAGTTTTTGTTTCAAAGTGCCTAATTAAAAATTTCCAGTAAAGTCAAGTGAATCTAAAAACATTTCTTGCGCAGAGAGCGTACATTTACTTTCGATAAAGTAAAAAGCCAACGGCAAATTTTATCGTCTAACCAATTTATATAAAAACATCATTTTTTATATTATTTTATTTATTTTTTCTCTGTTTGAAGTAAGCAGGTACCTCATGGAAAGCGTTATGTGCTATTTATTTTACTTTGTGGTTTGATGTAACATATTAAAGGGAAGTGATCGCCGTAGTTAAACAATTATTTTTTTATTTATTTTATGAAAATATTTATTTGTTTGTTTTTGAATTTTTATTTAGATGTAAGCAAATTTTTCATATATCTAGTAGGAAAAATATTTTAAAAAAATACAATTTAAGAGGTACAGTTACATTGACATAGGTTTGAAAAATACATTTAAAGAAAAACAGATAACTTGGTGACTAAAATCATATTTTGGTGAGAAAGTTCGTATTCAAATCAAAAAACATTTTTTACGTTTAAATCACATGTCTTTTTTTTCTGAACCCCCCCCCCCTTTCCAGCCTCACGTGATTAATGGATGACTCCTTTTCAAATATTTGTAAGAATATTATTTATTGAGGTTCGCATTGGAATTACATAATGCGGTGTTAAAAAATAAAATATAATGCTCTGGTTTTCGGTACCAAATGTGTAGTTCTGGGTCATAATTATTCATTTTCCCCACTCGGGATCTTTCAGTAAATCTAATACCTCTTTATTCGGTGATGCTATATTTTTGCAAGTTAAGGTTTGAGGTCTCACGTTTGGGACGACCGGATCGAAAAGTGCTGAGACTTGAGGCTTCCTTTACGGCCGTTGGTAGGTTATCATAAAGTTTTTGCCCTGCACGAAAGTTTAGTTTTGAGAATCCTAAAATCTCTGCGTCTTCTCGTAGGAGAATTGTGAGCATTTTCATGGTACATAATATTACTTTGCAGATAATTTGGGACATATTATTTTTAAGCTTTTACATCACTGTTAACGTATTGTATATTGTATGGTTGACATCATATTAAAATTTAATAACATAGTTTTAACTGTAGTAAAAATGTTGCTTTTTAAAATCATCCTTCCCTCTCTATTATATGTATAACCTGTAGTTTATTATTTTGGACTTCGTTACATAAGAATAAAAACAATAGAACAATAATTTAAATGCGCAGTTATGTACAATAGAATTCTAAACAAGTGCATTTTTTTACATTAGTTCCACATAGGAGGCCCTGAGGAAAATAATTCCCCTCAGGGCTTACGTCATCTTTGGGGATGCTGTGGAGGGTCTTTGGGAAAGGAGGGAGAAAAAATTCTGAGAAGGAAAACGGTATGAGGGGTGGGTAGGAATTTGGAGGTCAGTGCATCCAGGGGTGACGATATATGAATCCATCCCTCCCACTGCAGTGCAAGGCGACTCCCTCAACCTCTCATTCTCTCCCGATCCGACCTGCTATGCAACTGGTGGGCAGACGCATCCGCAGCCAAGACCCGGACACACCTCACCCCATGAACCCGGACACCCCTGCCGAGTCACCAAACGTAGCGAACCACTTGGGGGACCTGTAGCAGAGGTGTTGGTTATCCAATAAATGGTTCCCGGGGCGGCGGTCCACCTCCCAATTGTGCGTTGTCTTGAGATCCAAGTAATTTCTGATCCTTTTTAGGAATCTAACTTTTTTGCAATTTTATTTGGTATGTATTCTCAGTGTTCGTCGAATTTTAATTTACATCTAATATTACACCCAGATATTTAATTATGTTAACCCTTTCTACATTAACGTTATCATTTTTAGTATTGCCTGATCTTTTCCACCTAGACTATCCACAATAAGGTGTATCAATTATTTAACCTTTTTTGTTTCTCAAAAGTTGCGTCTTTTAGCGAGCTAATAGTGAACACCAATTTCATTTATTTTTACATTTTCGAATAGCTGCAGATCAAACGCAACTTTTGAGTCCCCGGGCGTTTGAAATAAAGCAATGTTTTCTCTGTCTAGAGAGTGACACAAGCTAATCCACAATTAAAAATGCAATTTTAGTTTGTTTTGGTTTAACCTAAGTGTTGCACAATATAAAATTTGTATTTTCTCAATGACGTCCTGTAAGTTTTACTGGCTATGTATAAGAATGTATCATCAGTAAAGAGTTTCATTGCACAATGCTTTAACACTTTGATAATATCATTCATATATATAAAGAACAACAATGGACCTAAGGCAGAACCCTGCGGAATGCCTATGTGTATGTTATACCATATTTTGTTACATGTGTTATTTTTGATAGGTTATCAACAAACCACCTGTTTTCTTTACAATTAATTCAAATATTACTTAATTTTTTTTATTAATTTGTCACTATCAGTTATTTTAAATGCCGAATTTTAAATACTGCAATAAATAAACTTTTTTATCCCTAATTTTTTTCCACTCATCTATAGCGGTTTCACAAGAACATTTATTTCTAAAACCAGATAGGTGGAACATATCTGGTTGGCCTCAGTATATTCAGTTAATTGCTCCTTTACAATGTATTCCAGTACTTGTTCATATTTGGGTAAACAATTTATCGATCTAAACTCATTATTTTTTTGAGTTGTCAATTTTCGGAATAGGAGTTATTATAGAAGTTTTCCAAGATTCGGGAAATAATTACTGTTATGTCTGCCCTTTCCTCGGCAGATAGTAATTATTAAATACGGTTCTTTGAATATAAAAGTGTTTATTTACTGGAATAACCTAGCTGGATAGCTACGACTGTTTACTATTCGGGGGTAGGTAAATCTCCGCCGCCTTGCCGGTCGAGCTCGTCAAGTCTGACCCTGAGACTCCTTCTTGTACGCCAATGCCATCTGGCGAGCTATGGTGCAAGCTACATGCTTACCGCCATCTATCGTATTCTTTCCATATGAAATACTTAATTACTCTACATCACACCCTCCCCCACCTAACCTCAAGCCCTGGCTACAATAAATACAAGACATGTTCTTTCCAAAGAAGTTATACAATTGACAAAAAAAAAATAGGATTTTAAATATTTCATTTATACACGATTTTATACACTAAATTCAACCAAACATAGTCATGATTTTAAATATTTCAACTTAAATATTTCTGTTTCTCTGGGAGGGACCTTTATGAACGCTTTGAACGGAGCCTTCCTTCCCAAGGTCTTAGTTGAGTAGTTTGCTCTCGATCATCCGCTGGTAATCTGAAATCAAGAGAACTCCACGTTAGCCCCTTCAACAAAGCTGAGGTTCCCAACTCGTCTGAAGCGCATTTCGTGACCTCAGACGCGGTAGGTGGTTTATTATCTTCACTCTCCTCTTCCCATTTCACAGATAAACTCTTCAACTGATCAATATGCCTCTTCCAAGTCAACGGAGTACCACAGATCCTAACGATATAAACTTTTTTACCCACTTTCCTTTCTACAATACCTCTAACCCAACCAACTTTATTCACCTGACGGAAGTCCTTGACCAGACATTTTTGTCCAACATGTAAATTCCTAATTTTTACGCCCCCATAATTCCTTATTTGATTATCTTGACTCCTTTTTATATTATCGTTAGCTATCTTTCTCTGTTCTGACACATCTTCCTGAGTGGTTTTAGGAATTAAACTACTGAAAGTTGATTTCAGTCTCCTACCAAACATCAAGACTGCCGGTTCTAATCCCGTTGTGCAATGTGGCGAATTTCGATAATCCGATAGAAAATCACATAATCTACTTCCATAATTTACTGGAAAATTATTCCTAACCATAATTTTTTTTAAAAAATTTTTTACCGTTCTAACTGAATTTTCAGCTTGTCCATTACACTGAGGGAATTTGACCGGTGAATTTAAAAATTCTATGTTATTCTCTTTAAGAAATTCTTTAAACTCTACACTAGAAAATGCTGTTCCATTATCCGAAACTATGCAATCAGGGTTACCAAAATTAGAGAAAATTCTTCTCAATTCCTTAATCGTGTTAAACGAATCCGCCCTTGGAACCTCTAAGAAATCGATCCACTTGGAAAAAGCGTCACAAATTACAAGAAACATTTTTCCTGCTACCGGCCCGCAGTAGTCTACGTGCACCCTACTCCAAGTTGCCCCAGGGTTCGGCCACACTGACAAATGACTCTTAGAAGGTGCCGGCCTCATAGCCGCGCAATCATCACATTTTAGAACCATTTTTTCAATGTCATTGTTCAGTGATGGCCACCAAAAATAAGCTTTTGCTAGGCCCTTCATTTTAACTATTCCTAAATGAGATCTGTGTAATAACTCTAGCACATGTTCTTGTAAGGAACTCGGAATGACAATTCTATGTTGCCAGAAAAGGCAATCCTTGACTATGGACATTTCGTTTCTCTTAACCCAGAATCTCCACAGTACATCATCTCGACCAATTCGTTTTGGCCAGCCCTTACGCAAACACGTTAAAACTTCCTGAATAACCGTGTCTGTCTCTATAGCTGTGGAAATGAGCTTGATATCTATGTGCTCGCATTTATCTACATAACACACAAAATCTGATCCATAATCATCTTCAAATTCTTCTTGAGAATTTTCTACCGGAAGCCGAGATAGAAAATCCGCATGATTATGACATGACTTAACAAATTCTACCTTATACGCAAATCCGGCTAATATAATGCCATAACGCTGCAATCTGTTAGCCGCCAAAACTGGAATATTTTTGTGTTCCCCTAAAATCCTCATCAAAGGCATATTATCTACGCATAAAGTAAACTCCCGACCGAATAGGTATTGAAAGAATTTGTTCAAACCAAACACAATAGCTAACGCTTCTAAATCTAGAATACTGTACTTCTTCTCTGCACTAGACAAACTTCTTGAAGCAAATTCGATCGGTCTCATTGAACCGTCCGCAAATGTGTGCAATAACACGGCCCCAAGGCCTGCGCTGCTCGCGTCTGTATATAACTTAAGAGGAAGGTTGGGAAAATAATGAGTGAAAATTCTATCAGAACCCATTAGATACTTTACTTTATCTACTGCGTCAATGCATGACTTCCCAAATTCAAACTTTGCATTCTTCTTTAAAAGATTATGCAAAGGTTCTAAAATTGATGACATGTTCGGTATGAAGTTCCGATAAAAATTAAAAAATCCCAAAAGACTCCTCAATTGATGCACGTCGGATGGGTACGGCGCATTCTTAATTGCTTCCAATTTATCTTTTTGCGGTTCAATGCCCCTTCCCGAAATAACGTATCCCAAAAATTCTATAGATTTAACAAAAAACTGACACTTCCCAGTATTGACACATAGACCACATTCTTTCAACCGCTCGCAGACCGCGCAAATATTATTATACAGATCAAGTTCATCGACCCCTGAAATAATAATATCGTCTAGGTAAAAGGCTACGCCTTTTAAACCTTGTAAACAACTTGATATTGTTCTTGCGAAGATGGCCGGAGCCGATTTAAACCCAAAAACCAACCTGTTATATTGGAACAGACCTAAGTGTGTGTTAATAGTTGTAAACTTTTTACAATGATCCGCTAATTCTAACTGTGAATATGCTTCTTTAAGGTCTAATTTTGCAAAAACTTTGCCCGAACTAACCTGATGTATGACCTCCTCAATCTTTTGCATCGGATATTTCTCTAAATTGGAAATCAAATTAAGACTCCTTTTATAATCTACACAAATTCTTATATCTCCATTTTTCTTGACCACCGGAACAATCGGTGAAGCGAATTCGCTACTTGTAACCGGGGAGATTATACCTTTTTCTACCATCGATCTTAATTCGGATTCGATCTTCCCTTTAATAGAAAAAGGAACCGGCCTTGCATTGAAAAAAATTGGATCCGATTCCTGGTTTACTTTAAAATGGACTTTATATTTGTTAAATCTTCCCAACTTTTGCGAAAACACTTCCGGGTAATCTTGAATAAACTTTTCTCCATTCCTCATTTGCGGCGTCACTAAATTAATTGTCTCCTGAGAAGTTATCCCAAGATCGAAACATAACATAAAATCTCTTCCCACAATTAACTCTGTTCCTTTTATTACTACAATAAAACTAATATTTTTGTTCCTACCCTTAAATTTCACATCAAAAATCGCCTTTCCTACGACTTTTAAACGATTATTTCCATAACCTGAAATAATCCGCTTGTCTTGTGACAAAATGATTGAACTAAAATGTCGTTTAAAAATACCCTCCGGCATCACACATAAAGATGAACCGGAATCAATCATTGCCGTAAACTTCTTGTTATTAATTTCAATTTCAGCAGTAATCGGACTAATTGACGCAACTAAAACTTTACTATCCCTGTGATTTTCAAAAATGGGATTTATCGGATTATTCTTGCAAAATTTCTGTAAATGCCCAACGCCCTTACATTTAAAACATTTCGCATTACGAAATTTACAATCAAACGAAAGATGATCATTCCTTTTGCAAATAAAACACTGTTTTTTAACACTACCCACGGGTGATCTAAAATTCGTATCTGTAATTGATCCTAACCTATAAGCTGGTTTCGTGTTAAAACTACCCTTGGGGCTCGTCGTTCGTTCCCTACGCTGATCTCGCTTGAACCCATCGCTAGTAACTCGTTTTTTTACTAGGTTTACTTCTGATTTAACTGTATTAGTACTATCCAAAGTTGACATACTAACTGCAAGTCCTTCTATTTCATTAAACGACAACGTTTGCCCTTCTACGAAAATTTTCTCCTTCGCGCGCCCCGGTAACAACCCGATTGCAAACATGTCTATAAGGTTTTTTTCAAGCCTCGTTTCGAATTGACAATACGTTGCTAAAGAACGAAGTCTAACCGCGAAATCTCTTATCGTCTCGCCTTGTTGTTGTCTTGCTAAAAAAAAAATCTCCCGTTCTTTAAAAACTGAACGATTTTTGTTACAATGTTTGTCGAGAAGCGCTAAAAGTTTATCAAAAGATAAGTCCGTTACTTTACTTGGAAAACACAGATTAATTAGTAAGGTCAACGTTTCTGATTCTAGGAGATTCAATAAAAAAGCCCGTTTTTTCTCCACAGACGCTTTGTCATCATGGATCACGAAAAATTGCTCTATCCGAAGTCGAAACAATCCCCAGTCTCCGGAGAGATGGCAAAACGGTGGTATTCTACCCGATTCCATAACTCCCAACAAATAAATCGGCAAAAACAATTAACAAGAAAACAATAACAAATAATCCCTCTCAAAGAAGCAAAAATACTTATCTCAGGAACTCTTCTGGTCTCCCTCTGGGTTTTATCCTTGTCTTCTGATTAATCCAATGATTCGTCCTTGAAACTATTAACCCAATGATCCGTTTTGACCTTGAAACTTCTGATTAATCCACTGATCCACAACCAGATCGCCTCCTTGCGGTATTTCACTTCTGTTCCTAAAACAAAAATCTTCTTATCCAGCCCGTAGCCACGGAACCAAATGCTCCTTAATCTCGAGCAGAATCTCTTCCGATTCCTTGCCAAAACTGCAAGTCACTCCAGCAGTGACTTAGTCCTCCGTGTCCAGCACCAATTATTATTCGCACGCGTAACTTCCACACAATTATACTTATACGGCTGCGCCAATTGTTATGTCTGCCCTTTCCTCGGCAGATAGTAATTATTAAATACGGTTCTTTGAATATAAAAGTGTTTATTTACTGGAATAACCTAGCTGGATAGCTACGACTGTTTACTATTCGGGGGTAGGTAAATCTCCGCCGCCTTGCCGGTCGAGCTCGTCAAGTCTGACCCTGAGACTCCTTCTTGTACGCCAATGCCATCTGGCGAGCTATGGTGCAAGCTACATGCTTACCGCCATCTATCGTATTCTTTCCATATGAAATACTTAATTACTCTACATCACAATTACATAATAAATAAATATTCAAATAATTCATTGATAATTTAGACCATCGATTCGCCAATAGAGTCTTTCATTATATTTATTGTAAAACCATCCAGGGATTCCTTCGTCTTCATATTATAATATTGGTTTTAGCAGCATTCACCGCCCACAATTCACTGCGAAAACGTAACCTAACCTAACCTCATGTAAAATAACCTCACTAACGTCACCTAATAGGACTTTTTTTTCGTAGCTCTTATTTTTACCAAATAATTTCAGTTAAAACATAAACTTGTGGCAACACATAATTGTACAAATAATGGCAAATAATTTTGCCGCAGTGAATTTTAGGCGTTGGATGTTCCCAGCGATGAATGTTCCGTTGTGAATTTTCCTCGGTCGACTTATCGGATACCGAAAGTATTGAGTGCTACAGTCTTACTGGCAAATGCACAGTCTCTGAGAAGGCTTGGGTGCAAGTGAAAATTTTTCAGCGTAGTTTTTTTTTTTTTTTTACATAAGCTCCACACAGGAGGCCCTGAGGAACATAATTTCCCTCAGGGCCTATGTCATCTTTATGCTCACCTATGATGCTGTGTGTAGGGTTTTTTTAAGGAAAGGAAGGAGAGGAGAGTTCTGGAAAGGAAAAGGATTTAAGGGGTGGGTAGGAATCTTGGGTTCAGTATGTCCTGGTCATCTGCCTCCAAGACCTAGACAAAACTCACCCCATGAACCCGGGCACCCCTGCTCAATCACCAAACGTAGCGAACCACTTGGGGTGACCTATGGCAGAGGTGTTGGTTATCCAATAAAGGTTCCGGTGGCGGCGGTACCCATTCCCGCCTCCCAAATTTTATTTGTGGTGCAAGGTAAAGACGGTTTGTGGCAAATCAAATGCATATGAAGTATTCAAGCCAATTATTATCAAATGTGGTTATGTCACATTGAGACCATTTTTTTAACTTTTTTTTTACCTTTCACTTCTTTTGATACCATTCTTTTTACCCATACCCTATTTTTGTAACGTCTAAAATGATTTATTTATAAATTAAATTAGGTGGATTTGTATGAATTGAACACAATAACAATAAATGACTTCTTAATGATGGAAGAATGACGACTTTTAATAATGTTAAATTAGATACCAGTAACACTACTTACTGTCAAAAAAAGCGAAGCTAGCAGTCCACAATGGAGTCCTGGTACCTACCCTGATATATTGCAGTGAGTCATGGAACAGGCAGAGGAAGGATGAAAGTAAACTGAATGCTGTTGAAATGAGATCCCTGAGACGTATGTGTGGTAAAACCATGTATCATCATGTTAGAAATGTGGATATCCGCAAAGAATGTAAGGCTGATGTAAGTATAATGAGCAAAATTAAGAAAGGGACCCTCAGATGGTTTGGGCACGTAGAGCGAATGAGCGAAGAAAGTAGTGTAAAAAGAATATATGATGCAAATGTGAATGGTAGAAGAAATCGGGGACGCCCGAGGAAGACATGGCACGATCAAGTGAATCAGATACTTGAGACGGGCCATGTCAAAAGCCAGAATAATATATGAGACGATGTATGAATGTGAGTGAGGCAAAGAGTGTGTGCCAAGACCGAGTTGTTTGGTGGTCCGTCCTCTCTGCCTACCCCTGCGGGGAAACGGCGTGATGGTTAGTTAGTTAGTTAACACTACTAGTTAATATATTTCTAAAAAAGGTCCAAAAAAGTAACCTTTTTTTGTTTCCTCAAATTGGAAGGCGGATGTGGGTACCGCCGCCCCGTGAACCATTTATTGGATAACCAACACCTCTTCCATAGGTCACCATTGGTGGATCGCTATGTTTGGTGACTTGGCAGCGGTGCTCGGTTCATGGGGTTAGGTTTGTCAAAGTTATAGCGGTGAATGCGTTTGAACATCTACTGCGTGGCGGACCAGATTGGTAGAGACCTTTTGACCCCCCCAACCTGACCTCTTGACCTCCCTCGTCCCATCGCCTTACACCGCAGTGGGAGGAATGGATTTACACGTCTGTCATTCCAACCCTCTACCTTTTCCTTCCCAGAACATCATCTCCTTCCTATCCCTAAAAAGATCCTCCACACAGCATGTTCAGAAGACACAGGCTCCGAGGGAAATTGTTCTCCTCAGAGCCTCCTATAAAAAACATATCCTTTTCATATAAAAACCTTTTTCCATAAAAGGGTTAGTCTTCATATAAATACGAAATTGCTTAGTAAGCTCAGTTTTGATTGATGAGAGCGGTTTGCATTTAAACTGACACAATAAAACCAACAATAATAGAAATCACAAGTTTTTGTAAATAAATACAATAGTTTTAACAACACTGGTTTTTCTATAAAGTTCAAGTTATTGATGAAAAACACTTGACGACAGACACCAGACTAAAGAGTCTAAGACAGTTGAACTCGTTTGAAGACTGTTTTCATAGTTGATGGATTTTAGGGCGTGGAAATTTTAGAAGCATTCCATCACGTTAATATATATTTTTGCAGATTTTTGTAGGGTTTTGTTCAAAAGGCTTTGTACATATTACTTTTATTTTAAAAGGCTTAAGCTCTTGGATATTAAATCATGCTAGTCACAAAATCTGTCAGATTAGATATTTATTTTTAAATATTTCCGATTGTCACTCAATTAAAAAAGTTTTAACCTATATAATGTGGTAAACTTTTAAATGCAAAGAGAAATATTGGTGTTCTGTCTTTCTTAATATTCATATTATACATCTGACCATATTAGTAAGATGAAAGCACGAGCTTTATTTTAGTACCTGAGGACGTGTCAGTTGATGACAGTTGGTTTTTTTTGCGTGTTGCGATGTATTTTGTGTTTTTCGTTTTTTTGCGTTTACATGGCCCGTGTGATTAATAGTTGTGATCGATTAACGATGATTGTTTATACAGTGTAGAATGTAGATTAGGCTCGAAGGCTCGTCCTACTTTTTGCCGTGTTCAGACACTAACAAACCTAACCTTTCCTTACAAGGAAAATTCTATACGCTCCGATGCTGTACGCTCAATGAACAAAAAATAAAGTTTTTTAAGTTTAGCGGCTTTAGAGTAAAAATTATGAAATTAGCTTTACCTTGAAACAACGATTCTTTATTAAAAAAAAAACACTTTTCCTGAACCTAAAAAAACATTGAGTATCAGATTAACATCAAAATTGTTTACTTCAATCCCACTGGTCACCAAAAAAAGTAGTCATTGGTTATACTTATGTATATACACGTCTTATTATTATACTTATGTCGTAGTCATAAGTGTATAATAACCTCGCTGATTCCATAATAAATAGATATAATGGACATAGGAACAGCGATGGAAAACGTATTTCTCGATGTGTGTCGTAAAATATGCCTATTTATTTTTGAAAAACTTCATTTTTGGTGGTCACCCACATTTCAAGTGAAAACAAGACATACTACATAACTAGTTGAACCGGCGAACTTCGTACGTTGTGTTAACTTATTAGATGAATTAAATTCTATTATCAATTAAATTAACCTCAAACTCAAAACAAAAAACTCAAAAAGTACATAATTTTTGCATAATATAAAAGAATTCGTAGTGAAGATTAATCGTAAATAGGGATTTAGCACTAATCTTTGCCTCAATTCATACAAAATATTAGGGATGGGCCGGTACTTACTCTGGCTTCTCGTATGCAAGGAAGTACATGGGTTATGCTATGGCGATAAATAATATAAATTCACCGCATAAATTCACCACACGTAGCAGTAGGCGATTAAAGGTTCAATATAAACAGAAATACGACAAGCGATATCTTATTTATGAAGCTACTACACGAAATCTGAACCTTACCCCTGTGTTACATAAAATTTACTATTACTACTTACGGGTTACTCCCCTGTCCTAGAAAAAAATCATTTTACATCTGCTACTACCAGCCCAACAAATGTTCATATGTTTTTTCACGGTAAAAGCCCAATATTTATGTAATATCTTAGGTTTTTGTTTCTACATCATCAATAAGTGAATAAGCCTTTTAGAAGGCCCTATTTATTTTTACGTATTCCAATAAAACCTCACGCAAATTGATTTATATAGACAAGGCCTTGTGGGCTCAAGAAAATCGAGTAGAATTTTGTACTTATTTGGCAATGTTTCAGCTAAACGTATTTTGGATAAAGGCTTCGTGAAAATATCTTTCGTATGTGAAAAAAAAAACAAATTCAACAATAATATTATCAAGTCATCTTTTGGAGGTCTGTGTGACCGACAATATTTGTAAGTTTTTTCTGGGTATAAATAATATACATAATTTAAAATAAAACAATAACGAAATAAACGCCACTTGTTACTTTTGTGAACTTAATGTCGACCAGGTTTTTTTCTTACAACCGTTGCTTCTTCAGCGCAGTATAATCTCTACATATTATAAATTAAAGTTCCTCGCGTCGTCTGTCTGTCTGTCTGTCTATCTATCTGCTCGCGATAAACTCGAAAACTACTGAACGGATTTTCATGCGGTTTTCTGAAGTGTTTTGTGAGGAAGGTTTAGGTACGTAATTTGTCAAGGATTTGTGTAAATTGGTTGAAACATCATGATAATTGTTAGAAGTGTCGGAAAAAATCGATCCGCCTGGTAGCTTTCATCAAAAACGCTGCCTAATCCATTTGGGATATAGCAAAACAATGCATGGTGGAATATTCCTCTTTTATAGATCTACAAAAAAGTCCATGAAGGCATATATCTATCTTTTACCGATAGCTTACTATACCCATTCTATCTTCTAAAAAAATGGTGACGTACATTGCGGTAGTTGAAAAGTTATTTAGATGGATACAGTATTAATCCTTTTTAATTTAAATACGTTAGTAACTTCAAGCATTTCACGCACACTATAATAATCTTTCACACCATCTCTACCTAAAGTCCTCCTCGGAATCTGTCTGTCTCTTCACGATAAACTCAAAGACGGCGGTGGTTATGAAGGTTGGATAACCATCCAGTAGATGACGTGTTTTATTAGCCACAGCAACGCGTGGCCGGGTCAGCTAGTACTCTACTAAAATATAAAATCTACAAGTTTAGTAGGGAAAAGATGTATCAATAATGTTTCCTGTATGTGCACAGGTACTGATGGCCAACTTAATTCCTTCTTCTAATGAACTCTTCATAAATAAGTTAAATTAACCATAAAAATTGGAACCGATTATACCATAAACTTTTTAGATCTTACAAAATTGAATTGAATTGATATTTACTGGTTTATTGTTTTATTTTAATAAGCGAGTTCTCGGCATGCGTTGCAATGCCACTAATAAATAAATTGTTTCTCCCTGCGTGTCATTTCCCATTCGTCCCAGTCCCTTCCTCCTCCACCTTCCTCGTCTTCCCTCTCCCCTCTAGCGCGAACCCCACTCCCGCGATCCCTTCCCTCTTCCGCGTTCAGTATATTCAGTACGGGTACATTCAGATTTTCAAACAGCTCGCGTGCCACCTATTGCAATTTTTTTATGGTACCTTACATTCCTTTTTAAGATAAATATAATTTTTTATTATATTCAAAGTATTAGATTTTGGCTAGTACCATAGGTGAGAAGGTGAGTACTTCGATTAAATACATTAATTTAAAGTGTTTTTTTTTTTTACATTAACTCCACACAGGAGGCCCTGAGGGAAATAATTTCCCTCAGGGCCTATGTCATCTGGGATGCTGTGTGGAGGGTCTTTTTTAGGAGAGGAAGGAATGAACATTGAACAATGAACAAGGAAGGAAGGAGGAAACACAGAGGCCGGCAAATCATTCCACAGCCGAGCTGTTGAACACAAGAACGAGTCGAAGAAACGACCCGTTCTCATATGACAAATGTCAACCGTGTACAAATGTTGGGCACGCGTTTGGCGTGTTTCCCGACTATGCACCGGTGCCGAAGGGATCAATGATTTTATTTTATTTTATCCGTATTGATTATCCGTATTATTAATGATTTTATTTTATCCGTATTGACGGTCGTTAATAATTTTGTTCTTCTCGAGGTATGTGAGCAGTTTGTCGTTGATCACAGGTTCCATCACCTTAGACAGAACTGATGTGTTAATGCGGAAATTAAATAATGATGTAACAATCGATGACTTGCGAAATTTCATCTTGAAATTGTGACATTTTTGACAGTTTCTTAAGAGTTTTTATAATGATTAAAAAAAACTTTTCAAACGTATTGTTATGTAGTTGTCATAATCCAGAAACCTTCGCGAGGGTGGAAGGAAGGTATTTTGAAAGTTTCAAATATTTCCTACGCTCAATATAGCAAAGCAGAGACAACTCACATACATAGAAACGTATATTGATTTTTATATTTTCATTTTTTTATAAATATTATAATGTCTTATCCCAAAATATCGGCTTTATACGAACAAAAAAATAAATTAAATTAAAAAGCTTTTAGAAGAAAATAATGTATTTTACAAAAAAATGTTCCAAATACCATAAAAGTGTAAAAATTAATTTCGAAAATCATTATCATGTTAGCATATTGTTCAAAATTGTTCCGTAGAGGCTCAGCAGTAACAGTTTCATAAGACCTCATCTCAGTTGAAAACATTACGCCTATGTTAGTTTAAGTTTTGTTTCTCCATCAACAAATTTACTTAAAGCTGTTTAAGTTTGTGCCTCAACATAATGTGAATAATTAGGACTTCCTGATTGCCGACAATCAAAATAAAGTGTGTTTTTACGTATGATGTTCATTAAAAGTAATAGCGCCACATTTGTAAGGAAGGACTTTTACCTTAAAGTTAATTTTCACGTTGTATTATAAAGTGAGACCTTTTTTACTTATTAATTGAAGATATTTATTACAAACTTTGTTTGATACTTAGCTATATTCAGCTGTAATGAAATAAGTCAGATCTCTTAAAATACATTTTAGTTATTGCTTTTTAACACGAATAGTTTCTAAACCTAAGGAATTAGTAAGGTAAAGCACTAAATAACCCTGCTAAAACCCGGCAGGACTCCAGTAATTGAGAGGGTATCAATAAAAACTTAAGTTTATTAGGCGTCCATCTTGTAATATTGTGTTTCATAAAACAGTCTTCATTTATAAAATATTCTTTGTGGGGCCATCTACCAACGAGTTATGATTTTTTTTTAAATAAATCCAATATGGCATCAGATTTTTTAAAAGAGTTGTCGAGTTTTTGTCGAATTTTCTCCAAATCTGATCAGTTAGTGAATGTGAGAGCGAATATGGTATCATAAAAAACTTAACGTATTTTCAAATTTTCTTTTTTTAATTGTCAAATTTTCTCCAAATCTGTCCAGTAATTGAATATGGGAGCGAATTTGGTATCATAAACAACCTGTTTATTTTCTTTAACAAAAAATGATAAGGTTAATGTTAACTTATGTATTTTGAATTTTTTAATTTTTTTCTAAATCTGGCCAGTAAATGGTATCATAAAAAACTTATAAAATAGACTTAGTGGGGCCATCTACCAACGAGCTAAGATTTTTTAATAAGTAAATCCAATATGTCATCAGATTTTTTAAAAGAGTTGTCAAATTTTTGTCAAATTTTCTCCAAATCTGATCACTTAGTGAATGTGTGAGCGAATATGGTACCATAAAAAACTTACGTATTTTCAAATTTTCTTTTTTTAATTATCAAATTTTCTCCAAATCTGTCCAGTAATTGAATATGGGAGCGAATTTTGTATAATAAATAATCTGTTTATTTTCTTTAATAAAAAAATTATAGGTTAATGTTAACTTAATGAAATTTTTTAATTTTCTCCAAATCTGGCCAGTAACTGAATATGGGAGCCAATATAGTATTTAAAAAACTTAAGTATTTTCAAATTTTCTTTTTTTTAATTGTCAAATTTTCTCCAAATCTGTCTGGTAAGTGAATACAGGAGCGAATTTGGTATCATAAACAACCTGCTTATTTTCTAAAAAATAATAGGTTAATGTTATTATTGAGTCATTTACACAGACACTCGCTTGTACCTAGATCGCACGCAGGTGGCAGTGCTTTCTCAGGAGTGGTTGATATGTTTAACAGGCTTTAATAACATACCTCAATAAATCAATTTTAGTTTAATGCCTACCATACTTCGGCATGGGTTCTACGTAATTTAATTAGCATATTAATTATGTGCGTGATTACTGTTCCAAAAAAATATTATATAATATATGACATGTTAGTAAATGCCCGTATTGACGTATGTTATTATTTATTTATTTATAAACATTAACAAACAGTACATTAGTTACATAAGAGAAAAAATTTACAATAAATAATAAGTATATTTCATGGTGTGTACCCTTCGACCGAGTGGGGTATACTTAGTTGAAGTGTGTACCTATTATATGTTTTATTGTAGTGTCTTATTTATGGTATTCAAGTAATTACCGAAATAAATAATCCGGGTCAATCGTCTTAGAGTCGGTATTTAATTATAATTCATTGTTAAATTTATGTGGTTTTCGGCGTTTAGATTTCATGTAGCCGTCAATTACCGCATGCCTAGAACCGATACCGCAACACGGCGTAATATCCTTAAAATAAATCACTATAAACACTGTTGGCCGCATAGACATCCAAATGACTAGACAAGCAGTTACGGGTGAGGGGTCAAACCAAACCATGGAGGGGAAGAGGGGAAAGATGACTGTGATTCGTTATACAATCAATCTGACAGTAAATAGGCATCTCGCATTACAATATCACCATTTAGTTCTTAAAAGCAAAATCTGCTTTGAATGAATAGACCTTTTTACACGGGAGCGCGAATTGCTTGCCACGATAATAACATATTTGCTAAGGTCAAATGTTCGCCTCAAAAAGACTCGCCCCAATACACATAGCAATATTTTGTTGCCGTGTTTAGTTAAAACACTATTACAAATGTTTCATAATTTACTTACCCCTGTAACTACCGATGAGCACACTGGAGAACCGCCCACATTCGCTATGTGCACATTGATATGTAGATATATTGTATAGAATACGCTACTATTTTGGCGTTGTATTTCGTTAAATGTATGGATGTTACCTTCTAGCTGTTCACGGCAAGAATGATGACGTCACACATTTTAGATTCAAGCGAGGCTCTATCCCCTCCCCATGGAGCGAGCCGGTTCCAAGGAGGTGCTTCAGCCGGCGCCATGTGGAGGGGGAAATAATACGTTTTTATCACTTAGGGCAGGTCCATGTATATTCATATGTCCGTGGTTGGCCGTAAAATTTTCAAATTATGTGTTAATGGTATAATTTATTATATTTCTGAATGCCTTTTTGGTCACCATGTAAAGTTAAAAAACTAATAAATATTTTTATATCTCCTTTAGTTTCCAGGCATTGGCAATTTTACCATAATTAGTACAAAATTAATTTGTAACTGTATTTATAAATAACCGTTATAAAGTATAATATCATCAGACCAACAAACATAAAAAAATTCGGAAATCTTCTTCTCATGGAATGCAATAAATAAATTTTTTAACAAAACAAAAAACGACTTAAAAAAATGCACTAAAAAGTAAAAAAAATATTTCGAATTCTTCTACAACTTAATAATCAACTTACTTTTCTACTCATCAATATGTAGGTACGACTGTTATTTTTGGAGTCGGTGTCAGCCAAGGTAGGTTACTACATACATAGTTATAGGTGAGATGTGCTTGTGTCGCACGCGCGACTTGACGAGGCGAGAGCGGGGCCGCGGCGGGAGGGGAGCTGTCAAGTGAACACGCCGAGGCGTATACCTTGGCTGACACTGACTCCAAAAATAACAATAGTACCTACATATTGATGAGTAGAAAAAGTAAGTTGATTATTAAGTTGTACGAAATTTTTTTTTTTACCTTTTAAATGTAATGCATTTTTTGAAGTCGTTTTTGTGTTTTGTTAAAAATTTTGTGTATTTTTGATTATTAGTAAATCTGAAGTACACTAACTAACTTGTCTGAATATGGGTAGACCTAATAAACGTACTGCTCATATGAGACAGACATTACTTGACCATAACGACGTTACGGTAGGTGACTCAAAGACCCGGATAGCCTATAAAAAATTCGGCCGTGTATCGTTAATTTGCTCCTAAGAATTAAAGAGTTCTGTTACTTTGGCATGGATCCCATAATCAGAACCTAACCAAACTCTCATCAAACTACCCTTGAAGTACATCCTTTCCAATAAAAAGAGAATCATCGAAATCATCGAGTTATTCGTTCATTTGTCGCGCACATACTTAATGCAAATTTAAGACATATGGTTTTCTCATGGATGCCATTGTCAGAACTGCACCAAATTGAAATGGGAGCATACGGGAAGCTATCAAATAAAAAAAGAATCATCAATATCGGTTCACCCAGTCGAAAGTAACAATCATAAAAACAAAAAATTAAAAAATACCGTCGAATTTAGAACCTCCTACCTTTTGAAGTCATTTAAAAAGATGATAAAGTACGTGGTTCGCGGTTCGTAAAATCACTCTTATTTTATATTACTTCTCTATGAATATACAGTTGTACGGTGTTCACAGTACAAGGCTATACAATTTACGTCTTTGAATTGCTGATGACAGCATCACACGCAACACACGATTTTAATACCAAATATCACAACAAAACACCTTCCGCACATTATTCGTGTATTCCGTGTTTTATCTCGCAAATTCCAGGAGGTGATTTTATTAATAAAAATCTAACAGTACACAAGGCCCAAATAAAAGATTTAATATTATCTTGAAATGTGTTTCCTATATACAGAGTATTAAGAAGATATTACCAGAGAAAACCAGAAATATGTCATTTTTAAATCAGATTTTAGACGCATCTATCGACTCTTTTCCACAAAAAAATATAAATGGATTTCGAAAGATTATTCTTTTATCTAACATTCGCATGTTTTAAATTTTGAGAAAAAATGTTTATTTTTAGTATAATAAGGTAATACCATAGGTCGTTGGCAGATTGGTTAACTTTTCAAAAAAGATGTTGTATTATACCACACTTATTTCAAATCATATAATTATGCAGTAAAATAAATCAATGCATTATCTAGGTATCGCATGTTTTAGAATTTTAATTTTAGTTTAAATAAAACCATTAAAAAATATATACGTACATGTGTTTCTTGACGAAAATTGGTCCGTTTGTGTATTTATTTGCGCACTTACAAACTAATATATTTCAGATTTTTTTTAACATTTTTATTTAACTTAGACATTATTGAAAAATGATAAATACTTATAATCAAAAAATAATTACAAAAAGTACATTATTTTAATAGTTTTATCATCACGCCTATCAGCATTTTTGCATGTAGGTATAAAATTAAAGCAAATTTGGAATGAAATAAAATCCATATTGAGTTATAATTTTAAAAAGCTGGTACGGAGAATAATTAAACTTTCCCATAGTAACCGCCCTGCACGATCGTAATAACAACTTTCGACGAAATGTGGATTTTCGGCCGCTGGCTGGTTAAATGTTCTTAAGGGACTAGCAGACTTTTAACTTATTAACCAGTGATTCCTGACATTGTTTCGAGTAAATAATGTTTATTTTAAGAAGGTGGGTGTGTGTACCGCCGCCCCGGGAATTATTTATTGGTTAACCAACACCTCTGATATAGGTCACCCCTAGTGGTTCGCTACGTTTGGCAGCGGATGCATCTGCCCACCAGCTGAGTGGCAGGCCGGATCGGGAGAGACTGGTTGAGGGAGGTCTGTTGACCTCTCCAGCAGGACTATCTCGGAGACACCGAACGTCAATTCCTACCCACCCTTCATACCTTTTTCCTTGCCAGAACTTCCACTTCTTTCTTTCCACAAAAAACCCTCCACATAGCATCTCCAAAAATGACATAGTCCCTGAGAGGAAATATTTTTCATGGAACCTCCTGTGTAGAGCAAATGTTAAACAAAAATATATTGTAAAATTTTGGGCTCCGATAATATTTTTGGTTGTTTTTTTCAACGACGTCAGTGACGAGATGTGAATGTTTTTTTCTACTAAAACGACGTCAGTGACGAGATGTTAATGTTTTTTTTATTGGTTTTTGGAAAAAAATAATAACCGGACACCAAAATTTCATTAACATTTTTTCTACCAATACCCGGGAATCACTGGTTAAAGAAAGTCAGGAACACGATGTATATAGGATATAGAAGAAAAATTGTATATTATTATGTTCTACATAGTAGATACCGATTGTTCCTTTTTAATTGGGTACTTATATGTGCCAGTGGAACTATGACATCCCCAATCGGGAAATATTCAGAGGCTTAAGAGAGAAGAGGGAATAAAAATGACAAAACACTTCCAAGAAAACATTAAACTGTTTTGGAAGGAAAACAAAAGGTCCCGGAGTGGCCCAGAGAACGGAAGAATGAAAGTGATAAAATCGAAAGATGGAAGAATGTTGACGAATGAAGAAGAAATAAAAGAAAGATGGATGAAATATTTTGAGGAAGTCTTCGAAAGCAACCCGGGTGATAGTGAGTCCAGCGTCGAATCGGTTATGAACGATGACGGATTGAATGTTATCAAAATCAGTATGGATGAAATAAAAAAATCGATTAAATGCATGAAGAATGGTAAGGCTGTTGGTTTCGACAATATTGCTGCCGAATACCTTAAAGGAGATAGCCATATTATTCTCACATGGTTGTGCAAACTTTTTAACCAATGTTTAGAGGTGGATTACACGCCATTAGATTGGAGAAGGGCTGTAATCATGCCGTTGTACAAAGGTAAAGGGTCACGCATGGAATGTGGGAATCATAGGGCTATTAGCCTGCTAAGTTCTGTCGGCAAGCTGTATGGAAGAATAATGATTGAAAGGGAAAGAACGGAAACAAAGGATAAAATATGGGATGTGCAAGGTGCCTTTATGAGTGGAAGGGGATGCATGGACCAGATTTTCTCCTTGCGTAAGCTCACTGAGAAGTTTCTGGCGAAAAACCAGAAACTTTTCTGCTCCTTTGTAGATCTTCAAAAAGCGTACGACCGAGTCGACAGGAAAAAGCTATGGAAGGTGTTGTCCAAGTATGGAGTGAATACAAATCTCATACAGGCAATTGCGTCTCTGTACGAGGGAAGCGTTGCATGTGTTAGGGTGAACGGTGATTTTACGGGGTGGTTTGACATCACAAAAGGTGTTAAGCAAGGCTAATGTCACCATGGTTATTCAATCTATACATGGATAATTGTATGCAAGAATTGAAAGATGTGGGATTGGGCGCGAAATTGAATAGTCTGAAAGTATGTTGCCTGTTGTATGCTGATGACGCGGTGCTGATTTCTAACACTATGGAAGATCTACAGTCTCTAGTATCTAGGATGAAACAAGTATGTATGAAGAATGAGTTAATGATGAATGTAAGTAAGTCTAAAGTCATGGTGTTTGAAAGAGAGAGTACGAAAACAGTGTGCGATATAGTAGTGAATGATGAATACTTGGAGCAGGTGGATGAGTTTGTTTATCTGGGTAGTATGTTTACGAGAGATGGGAAGGCTGATAGAGATATTGAAAGGAGGTTAAATGCCGGTAACTCCATTAATGGAGGACTGAATACCGTTGGAGCTAATAAAAAACTTTCAATAAAAGCGAAACTAGCAGTCCACAATGGAGTCCTGGTACCTACCCTGATGTATGGCAGTGAGGCATGGAACTGGCAGAGGAAGGATGAAAGTAAACTGAATGCTGTTGAAATGAGATCCCTGAGACGTATATGTGGTAAAACCATGTATGATCGTGTTAGAAATGTGGATATCCGCAAAGAATGTAAGGTTGATGTAAGTATAATGAGCAAAATTAAGAAAGGGACCCTCAGATGGTTTGGGCACGTAGAGCGAATGAACGAAGAAAGTAGTGTTAAAAGAATATATGATGCAAATGTGAATGGTAGAAGAAGTCGGGGACGCCCGAGGAAGACATGGCACGATCAAGTAAATCAGATACTTGAGACGGGCCATGTCAAAAGTCAGAATAATAGAAGAGTATGTATGAGACGATGTATGAATGTGAGTGAGGCAAAGAGTGTGTGCCAAGACCGAGTTGTTTGGCGGTCCGTCCTCTCTGCCTACCCCTGCGGGGAAACGGCGTGATGGTTAGTTAGTTAGTTAGTTAAGAGAGCAAGGAAAAGAAGGTTGTATATTTAATTATTTATGGTTTTTAAATAGATACCTATGTACCAATGACGGTCGGTGACTCTTGTATAACGGATGCTGAAGTACATACCTACCTAATATTAAATATTAATACCTACAGACTAGCCCACGAACAAGATGCGGATACTGACAAAAATAGTACCTCAAATTAACTCTTTAAATCGTTTTTGCTTCACGCAATTATTCCAGTTCTAAAATTAAATTAATTAAATAGATATTATCGTATCAATCGGAATCCGTTATTCAAGCCAAATTGTTAAAATGGATCGCTCGAACAAATTCTCTAAAACGTACTGAATTAATTCACGTGCTTTATTATGCTATTCTGTGCACTATGCCTACGCGCATTAAACTTGTTTTCTGCGCGTTGGATGCTCCTATCGAATGCGTATACTTCTTCAGGCAAAACTTGGCAGGCAGAACTAAATGCGCATACTCAAATATCAAACTTTTTCTAACATCGTGGATGCGGAATGGAGCTGCGAATCCACTGTTGCAAGTGTTGGCGCATTTACGCGACATTCGACACACCAGTATCGAGAAAGATGTTGTTATGTATTTCGGTCCGGTCCACGCGTCGCGTTTTGTTGTTTTTGGCCACAGAGGTTGGGACGGCGTCGTTAAATTGCAGTACCTGTTGCTGTTTATGGCTAGAAAAAAATATGCTCAAAACTTTTTTTAATGCTGAATAAATAAATAACATTAATTATTATTACATTTATTATACGCTGCAAAAGGAAGGGAAGCGCCGCATCCACAGTATGTATGGAGGGACCGTGTCTGCTTTGTACGTAATTACGTATGTATGAATGTATGGAAGAAGAAAAATGGGAAGTATACACTATTTAGATCTGGTTACCGGATGGTTTTCAGTGCACCTCAAGTTTACTGGTAATATATTCCTGCCAGTAAAGATATTTGAAAGAAGTTTTTTTTTTATTCTTTATTAAAAAAATGGCATCTTTGCTCCAAATTAATTTAAATCTGTCGGGTAGGTTCTCAAAATATATTAACTGTGTAAAAATAATTGTCATGTCTAATTTCATCGCCGAAGCACAGTCAAATATTTGCCTATTCATAAACTATCAAAAATCATATTTATAAACATCGTGAATAATTAATACTCGCAGAAGTCCATAAATTACGAAAGCAATAATAATTTAAACTGAAGGGAAGACCCAAAGGTTCACAAAGCCTTGGGTTCGGGGCCACCCCGTGCAAAGGTCTTACCCTTATTAAAATCTCAGTTTAATGTAGTTTAATATTCAGTGTTTACGTTTCGCTTATTATAATTCCAGGCCCCCAGATAAGAGGATTTGATCATTTGGTACAAAAACATGCTGCGTTATCAGAATACACTATATTATAGTATTATAGAACCTGATAATGTTTCACATCGTTGGTTTCAGTTGGAAAGTTGGGACGTTGGATGTAAAGAGGGTTGTATGCAGATATTATTATTTACCTCTGACTCTGTCTACCTATGCCAATCCTTATTATCCTCAGGAACCTATGGGGAGATAAATTAAATAGTTGTGTATTAATAAAATAAGCATTTAATACTGTGCTTACAAGTTTATTAGAACAATTTACATCCGAACCATAATTATTTATATTTACAAAATATTCGTATGTGAAAAGTGGGAGCAAACAAGTTGCGATTTACAAAGCTGGTATGTCTTCGGCAATCAGGAACAGAATGGTTGGTCTTAATATATCCCTGCAGTCGGTGACTATATGGAAATTTTGAAGGATCGATACTGGCGTGTGAGAAGCCAATTGGAATGATTCCGCGATTCAAATTTGCTACCACAACCCATAAAAGAAAAGTAATTGATCAGTTTGTACGTAACTCGCGGAATTGAATGCAGAAATTAAAAAATTTAGCGCCTACCCCTAATAACCCCTAGGTTTTTAAGCAATAAAAAATTAACCGTATGAGTTAAAATATATTAAATAAGCAATTATAATTAACACCAACATATTCAAAAACGTCAGAAACAAAAAAAAAACATTTTATAGCGCCGACCACCACAGTTTTTTTCCAAGTAAATCTTTGGTGATCACATGAATATTTTTTTCTAACGCTCTAAGGTATCAGTACAATATATTCCTATTGAGCCCACTTTATGCACTGTATCAAATGTTTCACGGTAAAATATGCATTTACAATTTGAGAGGCGGGAATGGATACCGCCGCGCCGCCCCTTGAACCATTTATTGGATAACCAAGACCTCTTCCAAGTGATTCGCTACTTTGGTGACTTAGTAGGGGTGCCCGGGTTCATAGGGTGAGGTTACTCCGGCGGAGGTGTCTGCCCATTAGCTGCATGGCAGGCCGGATCAGGAGAGAATGGTTGAGGGAGTCCCTTTAACTTACTTCTCCAGCCTTACTCTCTCGAAACATCGCCTTGTGGGAGTGATGAATCCACTGGATACACTGACCCTCAAATTCCTACCCACCCCTAATACCCTTTTCCTTCCCAGAACTTCCTCTTCTTCCTTTTCTAAAAATATCCTCCACACAGCTTTCCCAAGGACGACATAGGCACTGGGGGGAATTATTTTCTCCAGGGTCCTAAAAATAAAAAAAATTAACTTCGATAGTAACAGAACTTGAATAAGACTTTTACAGAACTTGAATATTTCTTTGAATTTTGATGAATTGTTAAAATTCTACGAAACAACCCGTTATAAATAAACTTATAAGGCCCATCAATTAGCAAGTAAGATAAAAATCCTTAAGACGCAAATAGATGCGTTTTTAGATTTTCACGGCCAAAAGTATTTTCGTTATTTGTTTTTGGGGTGTTATGCCGTGTTGCACTATCTTATTCTTTAGCCAACGTTTCGGACAGCGTTGCAGTGTCCATCTTCAAGGCAGATCAGAACACATCTACCGGATCGGCTAGATCTGCCCTGATGATGGAAACTGCAACGCTGTCCGAAACGTAGTCTAAAGAAGGAGGTAGCGCAACACGAGGTATTATAACATCCCAAAAACAAATAACCAAAAGAAAAGACGCAAACATTTCTAAAATTAAACGAAAAAAATACCTGCAATGTAAACACATTTTTTGACGCCCCGTGAGGGTAATAGTATTTTTATGAATAAGATGTTTCGAAATAAGCGTATGGCAACAAAAATAATGCTTATTGACCTGATTATTTTCGTTTTGGTTACTACTAGCAATTATTCCACATTCCTTTCTGCACAGGAGTCACAGAGTAGTCCCTGAGGGCATTGTTATCTCGGAGGATGCTGTGGGGGACTTAGTTTAGAAAGGGTGAAGCAAACATCTCCCAGGAGAATTGATGAAAATGCTTCAAGAGCAGGCCGTTACGTCATAACCAGGGCCGGATTAACCATGTCGGGGCCCCTAGGCAATGCACGTCTCGGGGCCCCTTACAAGGCTTTAAGGGGTGGGGTTAAAGTTTTTAAACTTTAATTTACTTTTTTTCTGAATGTAAAACATGTCAGTACCTATATTGAGTATTGTGTCAAAATTTCAAGTAAATCGGAGCAAAACTAACAAAGGAACGGCGTTTCAAGCGACCGGCCCTCATGCTCGATTCAAGTATATTTCGAGTATAAAAAATTTTAAATCGGTTTTCTCGCAAACAACATTTCTGATGTTTGTGAACATCATAACTCAAAATCTTGACTTGACTTGACCGATGCTTTTGAAATTTTGTACACTATTTCTACACATAAATCAGGTAGTTCAAGGGAGTTTTTTTTACCATTTTATAATAACGAAATCACCGAATGTTTTTTAGCAAAAATCGCGTTTTTTACTTCAAAATGCTGGCAAAAATAAAAAAATAAATCGAAAAAAACTCCCTCTGACTACCTAGGAAAACAATTTACCTTTTAAACACATTTCTATTTTTTTTGTTTCAAATGATCCAATGACGAGTTATGATGTTCATATCACTAATTAAAGCATGTCATTTTTTCACGGGACGCGGGGCCCCTAGCCGATGCGGGGCCCCTAGCCGATGCGGGGCCCCTAGGCAGTTGCCTACTCTGCCTTAGGGATAATCCGGAACTGGTCATAACCGAGCGTTTTGGAAGTTTTACTTACTTCTAATGAGTCAAAACGTATGCTGAATAAAATGTTAACCTTTTAAAGTGCTAATGGCACCGAGAAACGGACGAAATGGAAGAGACAAGAAAGAAAAATAAATAAAATAAGAAAAATATCGGAAGTTTTGTGGTCAGAATATAATTTTACTGATATTATAAAGGCGAAAGTTTGTACGGATATATGTGTGTTTGCTACTCTTTCACGCAAAAACTACTAAAGGGATTTTAATGAAACTTTACAATAATGTAACTCGTATTTTTGTTGTTTGTTTTTGGGGTATTATGCCGTGTTACGCTACCTCCTCCTTTAGCCAACGTTTCGGAGAGCGTTACAGTGTCCATCATCAGGGCAGATGTGTAAATGTTAGTGGTAAAATGTGTGCTTAAGTACTTCAAAGCAATACCGTGTTGCCAGCTCCACTCCACTGCGAGCTGGAATTACAGTAAACTTGAAGATGGTTTTCTGCATTTAGCTTTGGTGTAGCCGTCAATTACCGGATACCAAGAACTATTGAGCTTAGCTCCGTCGTCTCTATTAATTTTAATAGGATTTTTATGAATTTCAATTGCCTCTGTTATAAGGCGTGCTCTATAAGTTTTGGGTCTTCCCAGGACTTCAGGAACAAATCCAAAGTAATGGCCGGTTTCAATTAAATGCTCGGCCAAGTTTACACGCTCGACCTTGGCCACCCTCCGGTAACATTTACACATCTGCCCTGATGATGGACACTGTAACGCTGTCCGAAACGTTGGCTAAAGGAGGAGGTAGCGTAACACGGCATAACACCCCAAAAACAAACAGCAAAAATACTTTTGGCCGTGAAAATCTAAAATCATATCTAGTAACTCGTACATCAAAATAACATATAGGCTTTAATTTATAAAGTTAGCTAGGAAAAGGTCGCGGAAATGGAACGGGGACGCACGGGAAAGGTGATTCAGGGAGAAAAAATGTATTTCTTTGAATATGGCATTACAACGCATGCCGGGAACCAGCTAGTCGCTTATACTTACAAACATTTAAAAATAAATTATAACTAAGCTGATTTACGTTGAGAATTTCACCGCCAAGGTATTATCGGGATTTATTTTTAGGTTATTAAGCCGCTTTGCGATTTTTGTCACTTGACGGCTACACCAAAACCAAACGCCGAAAACCACATAAATTTAAGAAATTATTATACGCGAAATACCGGCCCCCTAAGACGTGTGGCGTGCGCAACAAGGTAGCATTTATTTATAAAATATCTTCACCCAATATACACGCCCTGTCCAATGCGTTAGCTAAAGGACGAGGAAGAAAAAAGTGGCATAATAACCCCCAAAAATAAATCACGATAATATTTGCCTATAAACCTCCTGAAAAAAAAACCAAGTACTTTACCATGATTTGTACACCAACTTCTTACGACGCCAAGTATTACATTATTTATTTATTATATTTATCTCCCTTCTTCCTAGCAATACATTGCCTACAAACAAACTTCAACTATAGAAGTACAAACTCAAGGATACAAATAAGTATTACATATACACCTTTGGCTTATTTATTCGTTTTTGGGAACAACTCACATAGGTCTCGTAGAAATCCGAGTATTTCCCTTAAAAAAACATAGTAATAATTATGATTTAAATGGTGTTAGACAGAGAAATCATCAGGCTTTATATTTTAATCTAAAATTTAGCCACAATTTTTTCACATTTATGGAACCAAAGTTTCTGACAACAATTTAAATATTTTTTTGAAACTTTGTGAATTTTTATTATTTTTTTTTATATATGGTAGGTGTAACGATAAAACAGTGAGGTTATGAATACTTAAAATAATTTTTTTCTAATAAAATTTGTGTTATAATTTTTTTGTATGAGTAATTTTAGTACAAAAAATGCAAGATGAGCCATTCTTAAAACTTTTAAACATTCTTAATATTTTTGAATATATACATATATTTTTTTTTTTATTCGGATACATTCACAAATATCCAATTTATTTGTAATAAAGCAAAGCGGAAATAAGATATAAGATAATCTGACCTTCTGACAGAATATTCCCGAGGCCTGAGGTGGGCGTATATTATATTATATTTTACGTTAAAGGCTTCTGGAACTGCGTCTTTGCTAAAAGGTCGCACATCTCCAACGGCGTGCTACATTTATTATAAAATGGTCTTTTATTTTCATACGAATCGAAGGACGAAGGTGTATGGTTACAACACCCTTAAAGTTGTAAAAAGATATCGTTTATGTAATGTAACAAAGCGTTTACTTATGTTTTGTCGGGAAGTACCTACGGCAAAAATAGTACAGTACACGTGTAGGGAAAATGAAAAACTATTGGATTTTCCTTACATCACTAAAAAGCATTTTTCAAATTTAACCATTCACATAAAATATGAATGAAAATCTATAAAACAACCTACGTGGTAGGTAAACTATAGTACAAATGAAAGAGCAAATATGTAAGTGAGGTATTTATTGAGTGACCGTAGCAAAATTCTGTTTTAACTGAGCATTTGGCATTTCGACTGTCTGTAAATTGATTTTTAACATTCCGTTTCCGATTCAAGATGGTAGCCGTGTTAGATACTGCGTTTTTATCTCGCCAGAATTCGCGTTGAGCGTCACTAGCTGTCACATCAAGATAATCAGTTTGAAACATTGTTTTTGCATTAGCTCCACACAGGAGGCTCTGATAATTTCACTTATGGCATATGTCATCTTAGGGGATTCTGTGTGGAGGTTCTTTTTAAGGAAGGGAAGGATAGAAAGTTCTGGGAAGGAAATAGGTATGAGAATGAGAATAGTCAGTAACGTTTCTGTGGATAAACCGAATAATTTCGCATTTGAAATAAAATATTCATGGTTTATAATTAACTAGCTGACTCGGCGAACTTAGAATCAATAACTGTGGTTTTAACTTATTAGTAAATTAAATTCAGTTTGTTTTATTAAGTTAAAAAATATACAATGAAGCAATTAGCGCAACTGTTTTGTTTTTTTCGGTATCAGAGATGGAGTTGTGTAGGGATTTATATTTTTTTTGATTTTCTTACTTTTGATTTCTAAGTCTTTTTATATATCGCATGTACAATATTGCATTTTCGAAAGGGGACAAGCGTACCATTTCCAATTTAATTTCTATTTTTCTTTAAAATGATATTTTTTTCTCTTAGTTTTTCACTTAATTTTATTTATGTTTTAATTTTAATTTATATACCTATTCGTTTTAATTTAAATATATTTGTATGGAACACTTGAGTTCTTACCACTTACAACCTTATTTAAAAAACCCAGTGAAAATTTTATTCAATTGACAAACGGCCGCGGATGTGAAAACATTACTAATTAAAAAATTGTTCATGGAAAAAAATACACTTGGTTTACACAGTCTGAGAGGGTAGTTTATCTCTGTTTTAGTAATGATGTCTGAACGAAATTTGGAATTTTTCCAAAGTATTTTGAATGAAATCTATATATTTCTTATTTTTGGAGGTATCGTAAAAACAAATACCATTTATGAAAACTAGATAAAATTACCTTTTAGATTTGTGTAATTGAAAAACGCTTTAGTTTTAAAAAACTGCCATATATTAAGATTCAAACGCGAAAAAAAATGGAATTTTTATTTTACCAAAACGTATTTGATGAAAGTGTACGGAAATTAAAAAAAAAACAAAATTTAAAAAATACAGACCTTTTATATAATGAAGTTAGAACAAAACTGTCACCTCGCTTTTTCCTCGAGAATAGAATTAAAAAATTATAAAAAATTTAAAACCTAAAAAATGAAACCGACTTTTATAACAGATTTCTTGCATCTCTAAAGACGTTAATTTCTTTGATACGTTTAAGAACACATGTATTAGATATTAATATTTAAAAAAAACACCACTTTTATGAAATTCTCATAAAATAAAATTCTTTAAATGTAAATTTTAATTTTCATGTTTTATATAAAATATTTTTGACATTTCAATTTTCAAACTATGATTATTTTTATTAAATCTTGACTAAAACTTATTAAAAACCACAAAAACACGGTAAATATATCAATTATACGAATATAATGGTGAATTAGTCATATTATTAGAAATTACGATCATATTTGAGTAATATTACACACACATCCGAGGAGTGATTTTTTTTTCGCGCTTTCAGCCCGAACGATGAATGCGCAGGCGCCGCCACCTGGTGGTTATGAAGGAAAACAAACAATTTAGTGCTTACACTATGAAAAATTAGATTGTTGCCAGATTTAAAATACATTTTAAGAACAAACCTTATTAGTAATATTTCATGTTTTAGTGTATTTTTGTTTTATTTATGTTGCTGCAGCAACACGGGTTATCGGGCGTGCTGTGTTTTTTTTAAGTAAGGTTGTTAATACTAATAATTACTTTTCTTCTTCAAATCAAACAAAAAAAAATCTTCCACATGTCTTCACTGGTTACCCAGCCAAATAACTATCCAACCCCTCACCCTGCCCCTCACTGTCCATTACATACCGATTTTCAGAATTTTATTAAAAAAAATATATGAAATGTCATTGGAGACCAAAATTTATTTAACATTATTTATTCCAAACTTTCCGTTAATACCCTTTTTTAAGAATTATCATGAACTTGAAGTACGCACTGTCCTGAAGAAGGTTAGGATGTAACACAAACTAGTTAACACATTGTATAAATTCTTATAAAGTGTTAAAAATAGATAACTCTTAAATGAATTGATTTAATTTGATAAATTAATCGTCAATTTAATTAGTCAGACATCTCCAAATACTAAGTTTAGAGAAAACGATGAAAGCAATGTTCGAATACTCACCATAAACCAATTATTATTTTCACGTCTTTGTGTTTTACATATTATGCTGTGAAGTAACACCGGGAGGGATAACGGTCCGGTACATTAGAAATTTAGAAATACATATTTAGAAATATCCTACAAGTGACCCAGAAAAGATCAACGTTCGGTTTAATTCATTACAAGTTTGTCTACATTATCATTGATTTTGTGGTGTTACAGTAATCTTAGTGTTGCATCAGATAGCGGGTACACTTTTACATATAACTGAACATGAACCTCACTTATTAAATTGATTCAAACTACATACTACGACAGCACAAAGACAAGTCATCTACCTAGTCCCCAAAATGTTCAACCTTCTCCCTGACAACCTAAATACCGAATCCTGAATCCTTACTTTAATAAAAATGAAATAACGCAATGGAACCTTGCATCTGCAATATATTTCAATTATAATACCAATCCTTTTTACACCCCATCCATCTAATCTACCTTCATAACTTCCCACAATCCATTTCTAATTTTCTTAATGTATATAATATGTAAAATATTTTTAACCTGATTTATGTAATCGAATTACTATTTTTGTCAAGCATATTAAGTATACAAACATTGTGCAAATGATAGTACATGTAATACGGACTGCGCTAAGCTAAAACATAAATCTAATGTAAAATATCTTGGAGTCTTAATAAATAAAAATATTAAATGGAAAGATCATATCAATTTCACTGGGGAAAGAATAAGAAAACTTATCTATGTTTTCTATAACATACGAAACAAACTATCAAAATTTTCTTTTATGCATTAATTAAATCCTTATTACAGTACGGCATTATTGGGTGGGGAGGGGTCTTAAGCCTCGTTTCTCCCAATTTCTACCGATTTCTTACAAATCTCCCTTAAACATTTGAAGTTTTTAAGCTCTTAAAAAAATATATGTTATTTTTGAAGATAATATCTAGACATTTATCGCGCCGAAACGCAAATTATAGAAAATTCCCTCGATAGAAAAAAATCACAAAGTATGCTCCAAAAATTATTATTAATACGTTTGTTTCAGTTATTTTACAAGTTATATGTATGAAAAAATTCACAGCGTTTCTTTAAATAAAACTAAAGACAATTATCGCAAGATTTTTGCTCTTTTTTCAATAAACCGTGATTAATTAAATATTTTAACAACAGGCGATTACGTTTTTTAATTCTAAAGATAATATTTACAGCCCATCTCTATCTAACGTGCGTGCAACCTATGTGCCTTTCAAATATTCGTCATTCGCTGTCCAGACAGCTCGCCACACAGACGTGTACTCCTACGTTTCATGATTTGTTTAATATACACGTACGTAAATAATAATATTATTTTGCGAAAATGGTAAGACAACAACAAAAAAGTCGTATTTCTAAGCGTAAACATTATCTCCAAAATCGAGAACGTATGATGGAATGTATAAGGTAAGACGAAAAAAATAAAAATTTGATTTTATTAATATAATACATACTCGTATTATTTACTATTATGTAATATTTATTATAAAAATAAATTTTCAATTT
This sequence comes from Limnephilus rhombicus, assembly GCA_929108145.2. Classification (NCBI taxonomy): domain Eukaryota; kingdom Metazoa; phylum Arthropoda; class Insecta; order Trichoptera; family Limnephilidae; genus Limnephilus; species Limnephilus rhombicus. The sequence goes on along the minus strand of OV815295.1, from coordinate 22,160,664 downwards.
ATTTGTGTATTATATAACAAAGGTGACAGTAATTGTTTTATTTTTTACAGAATGCGTACTTTGGGAAATAAATCTATTTCCAATGCTTCGGAAACTGAAATTCCCGGGCAAGTTTTTTAAAATTAAATTACGTTTTTTTTTAAAAGACCATTGAATGCTAAAGCTTTTATTTTGCTCATTTATTAAAACTATAGGACATAATAATAAATAATACATTTTTACGGATCAAACTGCTAACAAAAATCTGCTTTCAAAAATTACCTTGTTTTTTTACAGTAACTCCACACAGGTCCTGAGGATTTTTTTCCCTCAGATCATATGTCATCTTTGGATATGCTGTGTGGAGGGTGTTTTAATGGAAAGGAAGGAGAGGAAGTTCTGGAAAGGATAAGGTTATAGGGGTGGGTAGGAATTTGAGGGTCAGTGGGTTTGGGTGTGACGGACTTTTGAATCCATCCCTCCCAATGCGGTGCAAGGCGATGTTCCAAAAGATTTCTGCCTGAGAGGTCACAAGATCTCCCTCAACCAGTCTCTCCCGATCTGGCCTATCACGCAGCTGGTGGGCAGACACATCCGCCACCAAGATCCAAACCCGGGCACCCCTGCTAAGTCACCAAACGTAGCGAACAACTTAGACGGCAATAAATAGTTTCCGGGGCGGCGGTACCCTTACCCGCGTCCCAAATTGTTACGGACAAGGAAATATGTAATTATCATACGTATTATTTTATTACTACCTATTATTAGATGTTCGTTGGATAATAAATCTGTAATTATCATCATACGTATTATTACTACCTATTATTAGATGTTCGTTGGATAATAAAACCAAAATGCGTTACGTAAATGTAAGTAAATAAAAGTTTCGCTTGTTTACTAAAACCGACTACATTGTTATAAGTAATTACTTTGACCTTTTTATAAATGTTTAATAATTTAGATTCCATCGGTTAACTAGTCCAAGCAAAGCTGTAGTTTGCTGATAGCTTTTAGGGCTGCCACTTCATAAATTTCTACATAAACTTCGGGAGGTACATGATGGTGAATGTAAAAAAGACAAATAACTTTTTTCTAAATTCAATTTTTTCCCTATACAAAATTATTTTTCCATAGAAGAATATTATTTTTTTCATACAAACAACAAAACTTTTTTACCCGTAACTACCTAAGAACGTTTTGAAAAAAGTTTCGTATCTTTTTTTGCGTGTACTGTCGTGCAGAATTACCTCCCGAAGTTTGTGCACTTTACCACCGGATATAAATAAAGAGCGAAAAGGTGCATGTAGGCAAAAACAGATTGTGCCAAACTCAGTCAGTGGTTTGATGCACATCCTCCCTTCCCACAAACCAGTGAAATAATGTCAATTTTTGTGGAGACGCCACAATAACTTGCTAAGATGCTGTTCAAGTTGGTGAAGATTCATTAAACTAATTGTTTTAGGAACTAAATGATGAAATAATAAATGAAATCCAAGTCCCACAATCTGTTACAAACAAAAGTGGTGTGTCAGTAATAAGATTAAAAAAATGACGACATTTACTAAAAAACTTAAAATTCCTGTAAATATTTACTGGTTGAAGATTAGTTTGCAAATGTATACATATTATCTAAAAGGGAATTAAATTCTTTACAACTTCTTTCCAACAAATTTCTTTCTTTGATAAATATTTTAGACGATATGAAGGAATGTTTGATGAAAAATGTGAGGTAAAATGATTTTATTCGAAAATATCTACATTTGTGGAGCGTGTAAGTCAAAAACGGCTGGGATTTCGAAAATTGCGTATAGAATTAAAGTTGTAGATGATTTTATGAGCTTTCACTTATTCTTTAAAAAATCTTTTGAAATGCACCGTTTCCGAGATATAAGCGTAAATCCAAAAATTTGAACCTTCTCCACCCTCCCCTCCCTCCCCTAGCTCACCACCTAGACGTCAGAACTTGTAGTATGTTCACACCCTAAGCACCCTGACCAAGTTTCTGAAGGAATCGCTTAGGTGCACTCTACACCTCTTTTTGGACCATTCATTTTTTTTTACATGAGCTCCTCTTTACCCAGAATACTAATGGAGGGAAACAATTATACCAAGTCAGTGGACATCTTCAATTTATCTTTAAACAAATATAAAATATTGTTACGAAGGCAGTTCAGTTATGTACAATAAATACTGTATATTTCTTACTATTCATATGTAAAAGCCCCGAAAAAGGGCGTTAATAAATAAATAAATAAACGTTCCCGGGGCGGCGGTACCCATTCCCACCTCCCAAATTAAAAATAGACTGGACTATAAACAAATATGATTAAAATGTGCACTTTACTTAGTTGAAAATTGAAAAATGGGTCGGGTCAAGATGTCGCGGGTTCAATTCCTCTTTCAATGCACAAGCAACATCTTCCGCTTATTATGATGCTGGTAGAAGATTTTCAAATTGTCAGGTTATTCGTGAACCGGGAATACAAATTAAAAATTAAATTAAACCGGGAATACAAATTTTTCTTTTAAAAAAAGTAGTACCCAATAAATAGATAGGCCTCACCCCATGAACCCGGGCACCTCTATTATCCAATGAATGGTTGCCGGTCGGCAATGGTCGCCTTCCAAATTGATACCTCATCCCATACCCCGGGAACCCCTGCTAAGTCACCAAACATAGCAAACCACTTGGGTGACCTACGGCAGGGGTGTTGGTTTTCCGGGGCGGCGTGGCAGTATCCATCCGGTCCCGTCTCCCAAATTGATAAGAGAAATTAAAGAGAAACAATGATAATAGTAGTTCCGTTATAATAAATAATATAGCTTTGTTTTGTGAACGGTCACCTCAAGTGTACATTACACTTTATAGGTAATCTAACGTAATACATTGAGAAAATAACAGATATTTTCATAAATATTATGTGTATTTTAAAATTGTGGCAGCCCTACAAATATTATCAACTTATCTGGGAACGCATATTTGAAATGATACAGAATTATTAGCCAAGTTCCAAACCATACCTTTTTGTAATAATAATGCGCGCGCTTTCCTATTGACCCGCGCGCTGCAGATACACCTCCTGTCGAATGCGTTAAAAGTAAATTTCACGACTCGTCCGAAATGGTATTTTTTTGTGCGGAGAACGGGGCCTTAAAGGCTTCCTTACAGCCCATAGTTACAATTCAAAGAATAATTATAAAAATCATCCTTAGGAAACCATACGATTTCCTTACTCTATAAATATTTTGGGGATTTAATGTACTATCTATCACAGAATTGTATAAGAGAAACGCCCTATATCAAATTTATAAAGAATATTTTTAATAATTATTATAAGCAATAATTATCAGCCTGAAACACTCATCCACATTGAAAAATCTTCCGAGAAAAGATACATGATGCCAACGGGACTTGAACCCGTGCCCTTCTGATTGCCGGTCAGCTGCTCTCCCAATTGAGCTATGGCGGCTTATCTTATACCCGCCAAATGATTCAACATATACTAGTGTTTCATTCAACAATTATTGCTTATTATATTTTTTCCATCTGAAAACTGTAACAGAAGGGCACGGGTTCAAGTCCCGTTGGCGTCATGTATCTTTTCTCGGAAGATTTTTCAATGTGGATGAGTGTTCCAGGCTGATAATTATTGCTTATAATAATTGTTACCCTTTGTGCTATGCATAAAAATCTTGTCTTAAACGGTATTTTAACAATTAAAAATAATAATCAAGAATATTTTTTCCACAAAATTCACCCCTCAGATAGCATAAGCAATAGATTCAAAACTAATGGCTTAATAGCCATCCCTATTCTTAGAACGACCACATCCCCTAGGATGGCGGTGAAGTAATAATAAATATAAATAAAAATAAATAAATAAACTGCAATAAATGATTTTTCCGAATATCTGACTAATCAACTGGACGACCGAAACAACTTGAATTAATTTAAGCTACTACAAAACTTTATTTATTAGTTATCATTTTAGCGCTGAATTTCGTCATAAGTAAAATAATACAGCTGTTAATTATTGCAAACCAATTAAAACAACCATCTAAATCCACTAACTACACAACTGTACCGTCCAATCTCCTAACTGCAACCCCAAACTAAATAACTTAGTTCAACGTAACTTCAGGAGATTTTGTTTGAAATGCTGTAACCGGATTCCGGATATACTGTGCACGACAATGCAATGGTTGTTGTTGTACATCATTTTAAGGTACACTTCCGTTTTGGACCGAAAAGCAATTGTTTTGCGGGAGCTTTTGTATAGATTACTCGGAAAGCGGTAGTTGTATTTCAGTTTTTATACATGAAGTTGTGTTCGATAAAGTTACCTTAAAATTGAGTGTTTTACAAAATGTAAACACCAATAATGGTGTCACGGATTACATAAAAAACAAAAAAAAAACAATATAGGTAATACTACTGACCAGAATCTCAAATAAAATAAACAAAAGGATATATGGCATATAAGCATTACGAATATCGCAGAGCTACTATGCTAAATGTTCGAACTATCAAAGTGGTGTAGCCAGTGATAGTTATGCATTTGTACGAGTAGTGTGGTTAGAAACAAGGGCAGGGCGCTGCTGTGCGTAGATTTACAGATTTTTTTTTACATTAGCTTCACTAGGTTTTTTTTAACATTATCTCCATTATGTCATCTTTGGGGTTACTGTGTGGATATCTTTTTAGAAAAGGAAGGAGAGGAAGCTCTGGAACGAACAAAAAGTGCGAGGGGTAGGTAGGAATCAGGGGGTCAGTGTGTCGTAACGGACATATGAATCCGACCCTTCCACCAGATCAAAAGGTCTCTCTCAACCAGTCTCTACCGATCCTGTCTGCCTGCCACTACGGTCTGCAGTTGCTGGGCAGACGCATCTGCGACCAATACCTAGACAAATATCACTTCATGAACCCGGTCACCCCTGCTAAGTCACCAAACGTATCGAATTCAAAATAGGGTGACCTAAGGCAGAGGTGTTGGTTTTCCAATGAATGGTTCCCGGAGCGGCAGGACCCATACCCGCCTTCCAATTTGAAAATATGGTATTTAAATAGTAGTACAGGTGAAACGGCGTAATGGTTAGTTAGTGAACGACGTTGGCAATGTTTGTACGAGCGATTGCATTATTTTAATGGATCGTGACTTTTCATCGGGTACTCTACTTTGTACATACGCGGATAATTTGTAAATAAGTAAATGCAGTAAGTAAATCACTTAAATAATAAGCCTTTTTATTCTGAACTTCTGTTAGGTATATACTAGACATGTTCTTTTTTGTTATAATTTATCCCGAATCTCAGTTTACCTCTTCTAACATTTTCTTCTTGACTTCTCCATTGATGTCCAGCCGTGAGTTTTAGGTCGTCTTCCCATCTTATGTGTTAACGTCCTCTACTTTTCTTGCCATCTCTCGGATACCAGTCAGTGAAATTTTGTAACCATTTCTCATGAATGAGAAATGGTTAAAAATCGCGGATCATGTGTCCTGTCCATCTCCACTTTTTTCTGGTCTATTAGAGTAACTATATCGGCAACTTTAGTTTTCTCCCTTATTGTGCTACATCTCACTCTGTCCTGTTTCCTTATTCCTGTCAAACTTCTCTCCATGGCTCTCTGGCAGCGTTCCAACTTTTCTCTGTGGCATTTGGTGGGTGCCCAAGTTTTACATCCATAGGTGATGACTGGAAGTATACACGTATTGAAGACTTTCCTTTTTATTTGCATACTTAGCTCCTTGGATTTCAAGACTTCTTTCAAAGACCAGTATTTCTTCCATCCATTAGCTACTCTTCGCTTAATTTCTTTAGTGGTTTGATCTTTGTGAGATATTATATGTTCTAAATAGATATAATCTGACACATATTCGAGTGGTTGGTTGTCAATTTTTATAGTTACTGGTTCAGAGTTTGTAAACAATTTTCTTTGTTCATGCATAGGCCGACTTTCACACTTTCCTCGTTTAGTGATTCTATAGTTCTATTTAGGTGCGTTGGGTTTTCCTCGAATAGGACTATATCGTCTGCAAATCTTGGATGGTTCAGTTTTACATATTTTACGTTGATACCATATTTGTCCCAATCTAGTTTGCGGAAGATACTTTCCAGAGCAGCCGAGAACAATTCACTTAAGGCTCTGCAACCGGGCTCGAAAAGAAGAAGATAGAGAGATACGAAATAACGAATGTTAGAGGAGAGCGCTAATATTTACAGCCACAAAATCGATGCGTAAATTGCGAAAATGTTTAATAAAACACGACTCGTTGAAAATAGAGCAAAAATCTCGCCGGCATTATCTTAAACATCATTTAAAAAAACACTGTGAAATTTTTCATACAAACAACTTGTAAAATAACTGAAACAAACGTATTTATAATAATTTTTGGAGCATACTTTGCGATTTTTTCTATCGAGGGAATTTTATATAATTTGCGTTTCGGCGTGGAACGCGTCTAGATATGTATTATCTTTAAAAAAATCTAGATATTATCTTCAAGAATAACATATATTTTTTTAAGAGCTTTAAAATTTATCGTGTTTAAGGGAAGTATGTAATAAATCGGTAGAAATCCGGGTTGCGGGCCTTTAACTAACAATAATAATTATTATCGGAACACATAAATTTATAACACACAACAATCCCACACCTGCTCATGCGCTGATCTTCCTGTATCTCTCCTCCAAACATCGCAAAGATAAAACGGCATTTATTAAATAAATAAACTGTGATATCCTAGATATTAGTTTAAGAAGTTTCCCATAGAAAGCACATAGCTGTCGATAACACTGGGAGCAGACTTAAATAAATACTGTTACAACCTCAAGGACGAGGCCCAGAATCATTCCCACCACCTACTAATTAATTATAACTAAATAAATGTCCAAAGTGCTTCGTTGACTCCTGAATTTTACTTAAAGAATTTGTGGGACAACTCGGTGTTACATTACAATCATTAAAAGGAAATTGGTCTGCTTAATGCTTACAGTTCATAATATGTTCACCTGATCAGTCAGTGGGATTATAATATTTAAAAATAATTGGAAAATATTGCGACAAGAAAGAAAGTGAAAAGCAAAACTAAAGAAAGTGAAAATAAAAAGAAGATGGGAAAGACAAACGTTGGGAAGTATGCAAATATTCAAATCAGGACAGTAAACACGGTCAAAATCATTTCAAGCAATCAACGTTTCCTTCTTTAAGTAGTTGTTCTTTCACTACGAGATAATAAACGTTTTTATGGCTCAGAATAATTGCCTGATTTTGTAATACTTTTTTCTCACTTGATGGACGGTGCTTGTCAGAAGTATTTTTTGTTTTTTGAATTCGGTAATATATTGAGATCGTTAATAATCGAGCGAGTCAACAATTTTCTTAGTAAGTTTTTCTCAAAATAATTTACTGCTTCTCTCTGATTAAATTACCCTAATTTAAAAATTAGTAAGCCTAAAATTAATGAAATGGATCTAATATTTGTCACTGAAGGAGTCACCAAGGTCTTCTCGTTTTAATTTTTGACAAGGATCAATTTATCCTGGACCTGTGATGTGAAGTTCAAATGGCCGCCGACGTGGAAAAACCAATTTAATTATTCTGAAAACTGGCAAAGTTTTACCTGGAGAGTTGGTCCGCAGACCTTTACTAGAAGTTTTAGAAACTGATCTGTTTTTCGTGAAGCAATTAAAAACAATTTATAAAGCTTTTACCTTATTTTGTGGGTCGCAGCTCTCGGTAAGTGTTGGCCTGTTAAGTTGTTGGCTGTTTGCTGAGCATCATAGTTGCTAATTAATTATCAGTTTACAGAAACAAAGTAACAAACAAGCTTATAGAGGTAAGCAATAATGACGGCGATTAATAATAATAAAATTCTAATAATTGTGGTATACTCGTATTTGCGGAAATAATTCATTCAAAAAATACAAAACACACATCGTGCACAAAACACTTTAATGAATTAGTTCGCTACGTTTGGTGATTTAGCAGGGGTGCCCGGGATCATGGGGTGAGGTTTGTCTAGGTCTTGGAGGCGGATGACCAGGACAAACTGAACCCCAGATTCCTACCCACCCCTTTAACCCTTTTCCTTCCCAGAACTCTCCTCTCATTCCCTTTTTAAAAAAAAACCCTCCACACAGCATACCCAAAAATGACAAAGGCCCTGAGGGAAATTATTTTCCTCAGGGCCTCCTGTGTGGAGCTCATGTAAAAAAAAAATCCGAGCCAAAAATTAGCGGGGATTTAAATTTTTGAACCTACTCACTGTAATGTCACCTTAATCTGGAGTATAAAATACTCCAGTATCACCACGGTAATAGACAAATCTGAAGAAGTATGCAGGTACTACTGCCCCTCAAAGTGATTAAAAGCTCACGGTCCAAACTTTCGAAGAACTAAAGGAAAAACTTTACCTTATTAAAGGCCTGTTACGTAGCTTTCGGGAAAATGTTTAAATAATTACTTTTGTGAAAGAAGATTTTTAGGTGAAGAAAAAAAATTATTGTGAATTTATTATCTGTTGAATATTTAAATTGGGATTAGAGCGGCGAAAAGTTGGTATTTTGTTGGTTGGAAATATAAAACTCTTTTTTGTGAATACCTCAAAAGATTTGTAACTTTTCAGGGTCAGTGGGATGTGTACTACGGCGTCCTCTTTTTGAGGTATGTTATGGGATAAAGAGGGTCGGGAGGGGAAGAAATTCAAGAAGAGGAAGGTTATAAAAGTGTCTGGCTGTTCATAATATTTGGTCACTAAACAAAGCTGATGCCATTTCAAGTATTGTTTCTGAATCAAGGCCTTTCAACAGTCTCTACTAGTCTGGGACGTGCCGTCAGTATACTCGTACTTAAAAATTTTGAAATGAAAATTTCTTTAGCACCGTTATTATTTGAACCTCGATGAAACGAAAAATACCGACACTTAAAAGAGACAAACACATGCATCTATAAGATTTAGCCTGCGGGAGAATGAGATAGTATTATCGGTCTCCTCTTTGTGCGGTGCTTCGTAGCATCCCCAATCTTGTCTACTTTAGTTTTCTGAAGGTTTTACTTCTACCGCACACTTATTTCAATATTCCGTGAAACAATAAACTCACGACCTCTGTGTTCTTAACAAAAAGTTATCGAATGTCCGTGATGATAAGTTAATGTTTGACAGAACTAAAATAAATTAAGACATTGTCATCTCTCGCAAAAAATATCTTTAAAAAAACCAGCTGATGAAATACGGACATTATAAATTTTGATGTTCCTTAAAAACATTTTTTCATCGTAATACGCACGCAAAAGCGTAATTTGTTTTGCCAAGCCTTCTTGTATCCTCTTAAATATTCCTCTTTCTTAAAATAAACCCTCCAAACAAACAAAAAATATTTTATTATTCCTCTCGCGTAAGATTGTGGAAGTATAAAAGTAATAAAACGTGTTCAATCACTTCCCTTCAGTCAAATTTTTATTTAATTTTTGGAGGCGGATATGAGTACGCCGCCCCGGGAACCATGTAAATATAAATCCTTGTTATGATACTAATACTAACATAACATAAATACCCTTGTTCTACCGGTGATTCAATAGAAGACGCTCCGAGGAACTAGCGTCATTGATCCCATCGGCACCAGTGCCTAGTTGTGGTACACGCCAAACACGCGCCCATTTTTTTTTTTTTTTACATTAACTCCACACAGGAGGCCTTGAGGAAAATAATTTCCCTCAGGGCCTATGTCATCTGGGATGCTGTGTGGAGGGTCTTTTTGAGGAGAGGAAGGAATGAACATTGGTCTTGAAGAGACCTATGTTGTAGGAAGGAGGAAACACAGAGGCTGGCAAATCATTCCACAGCCGAGCTGTTGAACATAAGAACGAGTCGAAGAAACGACCCGTTCTCGTGTGACAAATGTCAACCGTGTACAAATGTTGGGCACGCGTTTGGCGTGTTTCCCGACTATGCACCGGTGCCGAAGGGATCAATGATGCTAGTTCCTCGGAGCATCTTCCATTGTAATACCGGTAGAACAAGGATAGCATTCCCACCCGACGCCTGTGCTCTAAAGATTGCAATCCGTCTGTTGAGATGGGAGAATCTATCAAACGGACCGCCCGTTTCTGCACAGAGTCGAGGGTATTTTTCAGGTATTTTGGAGCTCCAGACCAAAGGTGGCTGCCAAATTCAACCGTGGGGCGCACTTGCGATTTGTACAGGGTTAGCAGTTGTGCACTAAGTATCTGCGGGCCCTATACAGTACGCCCAGTTTCTGGGAGGCTAACTTTACTCTGGCTTCGATGGAGCCCCCATACCTGAGCTGGTCACTTAGGGTTACACCAAGCATATCAATGGAGGGCCTGTTCGGAAGATTGCTTCCGTTGAAAGAGACTAGATTTTCATTTCGATCCCTTTTAGACGTAATCAGACAAGATTGGGTCTTTGAAACATTAAATTCAACGAGATTATTTTTACCCCAAGAGAAAAAACTCTCGAGGTAACCGTCCATTCTTTGCTTCAAAGCCCTACGAGCTGTTGGAGTTTGTGAGCCCTTTGGGGGCTTGTCAAACAAAAAGCTATCATGAACTGTACCGTCATCCGCATAACAGTGAAAACATGTTAATAGTACATGGTTAATATTAGTCACACGAGAACTGGTCTTTCTACGACTTGTTCTTAACTTCAACAGCTCGGCTGTAGAAAGATTTGCTGGCCTCTGTGTTCCCTCCCCCCTACAACATGGATCTCTTCATGACTCATGTTCACTCATTCCTCTCCGCAAAAAGATCGTCGTAACAGCATTTTGAAAGATGACATAGGCCCCGAGGGAAATCATTTTCCTCAGGGCTTACTGAGTGGAGTTAATGTAAAAAAAAAAAAAATTAACACCACACATAACTATTTAAAGTCACAAGAGTATACAACGACTCCTCGAAGATCACCGCCCAACATTATCACGACATTCACAAGTCAAAACGTTATTTTCGTGAATCCGGGTATTTAATCAAACTATCAATCATAATTCTCGATTTGTCAGTTTTCAATTATTATTTATCTCTCAATAAACTGTGTTAAAACTTAAGACAATTGTTAAGACTACCAATATCTTTCAGAATACTCCAAAAAACTTTCAGGAGAAGATTTTACGGTCTGGTCAGGAAGAAAAAAAATTAGAAGATTCGTTGTCTCTGAAAAAAAAAATTCACTTTTCAAAATGTATTCACTATTCATTCAAATTAATAATTATGCAAAATATTCTTTTCTTTTTTTTAAATTTAAGTACATTTCACTCTTATTTTGTATTGGTCGGTATTTTTTCGGAGCTATTGACGGAGCGGTAAGGCGGTATTTGATTAATTTGTGTATTTCACAATTTATTCATTTAAAATAATACATAGTATATTTGCGACATGTTCCAGAGTGGGAGATACTCTCACTATCGCCCTGGTGTAAGACCACCATTCAGAAATGAAACATTGCCTGAAATGGCTTTAGCCGTGTTTGGTAACCAGATCTGAGTAGCTAGATACTTCCCCACCTTCCTCCTCCCTATCTCCTTCCCTCCCCACTACCTTCAGCCTCACAACATACCCCATTTTGGGATGCCATAGTCTCACTATACGACAGCCATAAAGCGGGCAAGTTTGAAGATTATAAAAATATTTTCTAAGACTGTTCGATAGAAAAAAACATGTGTGCAGTTCACACACGGTAGAAGTGAAACCTTCAAACAACTAAAGTAGACAAGAGTGGGGAGGCTAAGAAGCACTGCACAAGGTGGAGACCAATTATTTACGAAGCACTGCACAAATTGGAGACCAATTATTATATCTCATTCTCTCGCAGGCTAAATCCTATAGATAGAAGTGTTGTCTGTTTTTAGTGTTACTTTTTCGTTTCTTCGAGTTTCAAATCACAACGGTGCTAAAGAAGTTTTCACTTAAAAAAATAATTAGTTTGAATGAAAATGGAATAATTATTACTAGACCGGTGATATTTTTACTGTATCCTTCGAAGTTCAATTCAAATTCAGCCAATTACATTCTCCGATTGAAATAATTAACGACCTTATCTCAAGAATCAAAAAACACTTGTAAACACCCAATTAAGCTTTTCACAAGTTTATTGAATAATTGACAGCCGCTAATTAAAATTTAATTTGATTAAATAAGCTAACAGCTTCCAGCAAATCCACACTTAACAAATAAGTAATCAGAATTTGTTTTATAAGATGGCAAGTGGTGTGAAGATGTTGGATAAGGCTTGTCAAGCTGGCATGACCTGTAAATTGATTTTTAATGCTTTAAATTTGGACTTTCGATACCGCGCCTTTTTAAGTCGTACTTTAAACACAACACATTTAAACACAAGACATTACCTTTAAAACTTGACCATAGAGTGTAAACGTACCCTTTCAATGCATTAATCAATAATACAAAATTACGCATTTACTCGTACCTACCTAATTTTTAAATGAGTGTTTTATGTGAGTACCGCACAAGAGTTCCCCAACAGTTTCCATCTGTATGGAGTCATGGTATCCTCAATAGGGTATGTTGAGAGGATGAAGGTAGTCGGGAGGGGAAGGTTATGAGGAAGAGGGATGTGGGTATGAGGAAGGTGGGGGCACCTAACTATTCCGATCTAATTGTCAAGTATGCCCTAAAGCCATTTCAAGCTACATTTTGATACTAATCTTTCTTTGCCTTTCACCAGGGCCGTACTGAAAGTATCTAATAATAAGACGTGAAATAACACGAATTAATGGAACTAATTTTCTTATGCACCTCTTCACCCGCGGAATCAGGATTCATAGCCTAGGATTGGCAATATAAAAAAAAATATGTGTATACGTATATTTTTTCAGTTCGTTGACAGATTTATCAATATAGATATGTACATATGTACATATTAGAAAAATATGAATTATTTCTATTGTGTAACTCCAGTTCAATGAGTTCTAGAACCTGTATTTACTTTGATTTTCAAAATCGATTATGATACTAGCTGACCCGGCAAACTTTGTTCTGCCATATAAATTATTTGTAGTGAATATTTTGATTGTTAAATAAAAAGGGCGAAGAATGTATTGTAAGTGTATGGGGAAGGACCTAAGACAGAAAGGGGAATGGAGCGCTGTAGACGATGCCCGCCAATAAAAACAAATAAACACCAACACTTATTTTCTCAATTCAATGTATTTCATTAAAGTAACGGACGTATTCATTGTTTGATCTCTTAAAAATTTAATGTAAAGTGAAAAGTAGTAATATTTTTTTTATCCTAAAGTAGGAGAATGAAATAAAGAAAATGAATATTAATTTCGAAGAGCAACTGGGTGTACGATATTTTTTGTCAGTCCGTCTTTAGCCAACACAAATAAGCTCAATGGTTTGCCCACGCGAGTACAAGATGCCGAATGAAATATCAAAATGACGCGACGCTTCTCGTGAATGACTTGCGCATGTGTGGATGAAAGTTTGATGAGGCAGATCTGTCATTCAACGACATAAATAATTTCATTCTGTTTAAAATACGAGCAGTTAATAGGGGTTAATGGGGGTTGATGGGGTTGATGAGTGGGGTGGGGAAAAGGAATGTGGAGGGGGGAAGGGTAGGGGGTGGGGGGGATGGGGAGGGGGTTGATGGTGGGAGTGGAGTGGAGATAGGGAAGGTGGAGGAGGCGGAGTGGGAATCCCCTAATACAAAATCCCCTAATAAATGTTCTTTCGGAAAAAAATAAATAAACTTTTAAAATAAATTAATCATTATCTTTTCTGTCTCCCTTTACGGTACAAATGTCAAAACAAAGAACATCTTGGCTTGACCTTTGGACACATTCAAGGCAAAGTGTCATAATATCCAGCCAAAGGACATTGCCTATTTGCCTTTGAACACTGCTAGGACATCCGACCTTTCAAGATGACCAAACTTTATTAAACCTTCACGTAAGGCAGGCGTCTTTATTTCTCCAGTGGTTAAATTAAACCCAAAAGCCGTCATACATAGCTATCCTCATAGAATGGGACAACTGACCTACAACATACGGTGAACCGACAGTTGATCCCTCGACAATTGATCCCTCGAAATGATATTTACTATAAAATTATAGTTTTTTGTCCATTATTTACCAATTTCAAACGTAAAAGATATTCAGTTCGACTTCAAAAATACCCTCAATAATAAGTTGGTATGAATATCAAAGGAATTTATACACAGTTGATTTTTTTTTGTACATATGGGCTGGTACATTCAGTAAATAGAGAAGCAGATTTTTCCTTGATACATTTGAAAATATGTTTTATTCTTATGTTATTCGGCGGTACATCCTCTCTGCACATCCATACGGGGTCACTTAGGTATATTTTGCATCTCAAACTTATCTTTCCTAAAGCAACTGCACATTGTATATATGTACGCCAGGGGACCAATTGTCGGCGGATCAACTGTCATGGAACCCCAACATACAGATTGAAATTGTAGAATTTTCGTCAGAGAATTCACTCGACACAAAGACCTTTGAAGGGGTTCTACTTTGTGTTGTAAATAAAAATTACAACACATTTATCTAAACCGTATTTAATGTAATTAAATGCATTCATTCGCAACATAAATAATACATGATTTTATTACAAGAACATTGTCTTTTTAATCACAAAGTGAAATAATTTATATTAGACCAACTCTCTTTTCTATAACTTTTGAAGGTTATTCCCATCAATGTAATAGATCGTTGAAGAAGAATATATCACTAATAATCTAAACGAAAATATGAAAGTGAACAAGACTCAGAAAAATAAAAAGATAACGGTCGCAACTGGGACACAAACCCAGAACCTCTCGTCTAACCGGGACGGGTGCTTCTTTTAATTCGTCTACTTATACTTCCTATCAAACCGTCATATTTTTTAATCTCATGTTTCAAATTTAAGAATTGACAATATTACCATCGTCTACCTTTTTCATTGGAAACAATCACTCACTGGTTTTCACTGGTTTGTTACCTAGATAGCGTCTCGGATAAATATTTCCGATTTTATTTTTGCATGTCCCAGTTACGACCGTTATCTTTATATATTTCGATGTTTTGTTCTCTTTTATATTTTCGTTTAGATTATTTTGTTATTTTCTTCTTCAATTATATTAAACATGTAACGCCTAAACTGTCTTTTCACATTATAAGGTCTTAAAGAGATTTATTTTATAGTTTTATAGTCACTAATAAATACCGATCGAAGTGTGAGGTAGACTTGTCTATTTGCCACAAAAAGGGTAAATTTTATCTAAGTTTGGGAGGAATTATACAAAGTTATCAAAAATCTTAACTCTTTTTTGAGCCGATAATGTGCAATTTCATTGACCTGGAATTCAAATGGCCTTGTGCAAATTAGCGATATCCAGTTTCTTCCCTTGGTCATGTAGCACTTTTGAAATTAGTCGCTTTTTTAATTATGTTATGCTCGTGAATGTTGGAAAGTAGAATTTTTTTTATTCTTGGTAGCAGCATTCATCATAACGAGGTGCAAGTTTTCAAATGACGAAAAAACATACATGAATATTCTCACATTTTATTTAATTTTTATAAAGAGAGGCAAACACTCTTTTTTTTTTAAATTTTTTATTGTCTGGAGACAGTGACATCTCTGGTTGTGATATGTTGTGAGGCGGAAGATAGTGGAAGGGGTAGGAGATGGGAAACAGAAAGGTGGGGAAGTACTTAGCTATTCAGATCTGGTTATCAAACACGGCTAAAGTCATTTTATGAAACATTTCAATTCTGAATGGTGGTCTTAAACCAGGGTGATACTGAGAGAGTTTCCACTGTGGAACGTGCCGACAAAAATGCTATACATTATTTTAAATTACTAAATTTGTGAAATAACATATATTAATCAAATAAATTTTATCTGCGAACGCCAGGATTTGAACCAGCGTCCTCCGGATTGCTAGTCGAGAGCCTTGGCCCTCGACCACGGATGCAGAGCAAGTCGGGGTTACGAACAATCTGAAAATCTCCTACTTCCATCATGGTTAACGGAAGTTGTGTTGTGATGGAGGACTTAGTGATCCAAACGCGATGCCAACTCAGCCATAATATGTTATGTTACATTTTACATTTATGAACTGTTGTAGGTATTTTTAATTTGAAACCCCAAACGTTGTTAACACAACAAACAGAAAAGTTTTTGGTTTTGGCCTTAATAAACTTGCATCCTCTGGTGTTTGTTTGGGTGTTTTCTACCTAGTTTTGTGGAATTTCCACGATAAAATGATTCTCGTCTGAAATTTTCCAGCCCTCTGATGACCCTAAGCAGATCAAATTATAAATCATTAATAATGGTCTTAATTTTAGTTAATGCTCAAAGTTTTGTTCCTGTACCGACAATTAGCTATTATCTACCTTTGCTCGTTTATTCACTATCTCTTTACGTAGTAAATAAACTTAGAGATAAATTACTCTATTTTCTTGCTGCATTCTATTTTTATCTTTGTTTATTTTGTCGATACGATCTTTAAAAGCAAATAATTAGTCATTACTTATTAACAAAGATGTGCGCATTTGCATGTTTGACCTGTTGTTTTGTAAGAAATAACATAATTAGCCGAAAATTGTTGTAACTTTCCAAGAAAGAGTAAAATATTCTCCTCGATAATCTTCGGACGTTTTGACAAGAAAAAATGTTGAAAATAAACATAATCAAACTGTTTTTCGTTCATCAAGTCAAGGGGCTATCAAAAGATTTTTTAGTGATCTCCAAAAAGTACATTTTCGTTACATAATTTTGTGTACAAACAACAAAAGTTGTTATGTTAGAGTCACAAAGAGTAAATCCGTAATTGGTTTTATTTTGACTATACTACACGTATTAAAAACTGTTAAAATGTAAGCTGTCGATTTCTCGACAATGAATAAACACCTAAGTAAATAAGATGACCACACCATTGAGTGATTTATGATACAAGTTATAGAAGGGGTTGTAAGAAATGACCTGTTCATTTTGTGGTGTAGAAGTCCCCTTGGTTAAATGAGTGGGGAAATATGATTGCCGCTAGACTTCTTGGCTCGGGACCCAATGGTCGCACATTCGAAACCAGGCGTGTATTTACAAATAAACTATATCTTAATAAAGCAATGACTGCACAAAAAGATACATCAGTAATATGGTTTCTGAACTTCATTGTGATAGAATTCATTTATTTATTTATAAACAGTAACAAACACTACAGTACATTAGACAGTAAGTATTTTTCATTGTGGGTACGCATTATGTATTTCATTGTGATGTCGTATTTATTGTATGCATATTAAGTAATTACCAGGTGATGTGTGTAGTGGGAAAGAGGGTGAGGGTGTGTGTGTGTGTGAGGGTAAGGGTGTGTGTATGTGAGTATGTGAAAATTATATTATTGACATGATGTTCTTTTTAAATTTGGGCAGTGAATCGGAGAAAATGTCGATGTCAGAATTTAGACCAATATTATTGAACATATGAAGAGAACGATTGATTGGCGAATTAGTTGCTGCATTTGTCTTGTAATTAAGCGTGTGGAATAGTTCTGTATGGCGTAAAATTAACTAGGAAAAGAAGTTCGGTACAATCAATGTTATTATTTAAAATTTTGTGTATAATTTTTTTTTTTAATTGAGTTAGTTTATACTACATGCATATTAACTAATAAGCACAATGTAACATTTCATTTGATAAATTTAAATATTTTTACAGTAAGCATAACATTTCTTTTTATTCAATCAGCTTGCCTTTGTTGCAAAGTTTGAAATGTGCATTCAAAGTTTTTGCTGAATTTGAAGGTAAGATATTTTATAAATTTGTTTTGAATATGTTCTATGCTATCTATGTATACTTTGTACTGCGGGTTCCAAATTGGCGAGGCATATTCCAGTGTACTTCTGACTAATTCAAAATAAATTTTTCTTGTAATGTTCTTGCAATATCATAAGTTTTTTTTCCAGTTCCAATGATGACTGCCCTGATGACTGTGAGGATATATACAGAAATAGTTATATATTAAGCTTTATATTTTTTTCAAACCACGGTGACAATTTTTAAATACCCTGTACAATACATTCACTCACACATACACTGCTTAATTTATTTACTTGCTAGTTGGGAGTGCCTCAGCGAGTTGTGCGGGCGTCGCATTTACTGCAAAACCTCAAGTACGCTGCTTTAGTTTCGTACCAGGCAGACCAACTCGAAACAATTCATTCAAGTTACAAGGAAAGTAGCATTTTGTGTTTTATCTCTTACTTATGGAGAAACAGTGCCTGCTTGATAAATTGAGGTCTGTCAAATTAACCCTAAGCTACCGCAGAAACCTTATTTTTAAAACCTGAAAATTAACGCTCGAGTATTTTACGAAGTATTCGTGGTATTATGAGCCTAATAAACCTACAGTACTTATTATCACGGCAAAAATCCAATGTTAATATTTTCAGGCAAAAGTTTTTCAGGAAATGAAAAATAATAAGGAAATATGCAAACTGTATTAATATATTTATTTTACTAGCGTAGAACCTGTGAAAAATCACAGGACATTGTAAATCGTAGGATTTGAGAAGCTTAAATAATATTTATAAAGTATATTATATTTACTTCAGGATTATGCCTTTCAAAATACGAAATGTACCTTTCGAATGAAGAATTATTAATTAATAAAAATAAATATTTTATTTTGTTAGCTACTGTACCGCTTATTTCGTATGATTTTGACGGCCTCCGTGGTCAAGGGGTTATAAATAAATGTAATGTGATTAATTTGTGTTATTTCACCATTCATTAATTTGAAGTAATATATTGTATATTCGCGTCACTTTCCGGGAGAGTGAAAGACACTCTCAGTGTCGCCCTGGTGTAAAACTACGATTCAGAATTGAAAACTTGATTGAAACGGCTTTAGCAAATTTAGTAACCACATCTGAATAGCCGGGGGGACATCTTCTCTTCTCGTCTCCTTCCCCACTACCTTCAGCCTCACAACATATTCCATTTAGGAATGCTATTGTGTAGTATTCTCATAAAAATATATATATATATACCTTGCCAGTCCCAATTCACTTAGTACTCATCATTTCACGCGTGCACCCATGCACGACGGAAATGAACTTGTGAAATAAGGGTATTTTAGAACTTTCTTTTTGATGGTGTGATGATTGTTTTTTTTTTGATAATTTTTCTTGCTTCCGCTTACTTAAGTTGTCTATGGGCTATTAGGGTCACATGGTCTCGTTTCCGAGTTGTACCCTACGTGATGTGCAGTAATTATAATTCCATAGCTTAACGTGCAAAAGCCCTCTGAAGTTTAATTATAAATTACTAGACTTCAATAAATAGTCACTGTGATTTAAATAATTTTTAGTTTTTTAATAAGCATCCTGTAGTACTGGAAAATACTGTTCCGAGTACTTACAAATAAAGAAAGTCTCTGGAGAGAACAAATGAGATATTACAATATGAAAATAGATTATACCGTCGGTGCCGAAGAACATTGTCGGATTAGCTAAAATTTGAAAATCTTTCTGTTGGCTTATGTTGTTGATTTAAAAGTCTGTATCTTCGGAATTTTTAATGAAACGAAATCAAATACCTACCAAACATCAAAATAACACTACATTTCTTGATCTCAAAAATTGTAAAAAAGCTGAAAAGAAACATTGAACAGCTCTACTGCAAAATTAAAAAATTGCACATCCGACATGGTTCTTTGGGACCGTCGATACAATTGCTTATAAATACTTGTCTTGCAATAAAATTAAAACATGCAAATTGTATTAAATTAATTAGCAATTAATATTAAATCATATTAAGGATACTGATATAAACAGTAAATTTTACTTTGCTGATGAAATAAAAAGAAATTGAAAAGATTTTATTTTATTTGACATTTGTACCTACCCGAACATTTATGAAGTCAATAATCTTTGAAGCTATTCAAAATTCAACGTGTGAAGGCACAGAGAATATAATACATATTTATTTATTTATTAACCCCCATTTCGGGGCTTGGTAAGCAATGGTAAATATTTTGAATAATTCTAAAAATTTTTAGGTCTTCAGTAAAAAGTAAGATACATCATGAAATATTTTTGTACGAACATTTATAAACAAGTTAAATGAGATTGGGCCAAGGTGTGAACCTTGTGGAACTCCACTTGTTGCACAATTTTTTTCCGACAGGGAGGATTTTATTCTAACAATTTATTGTTTTCCAGTAAGATAGCTTTCAAACCAGATTAATATGTTGCCACATATACCAAGTTTTCCAAATTTTAAAATGAGAATTTTATGTGAAACTTTATCAAAGGCTTTACTTAAATCAGTATAGACAGACATAATGTGTTTTTCTACCAATCGATGATTATTATTCTACGGTTATGATAAAACGTTTAAATAAAAATTAGCTTCATTCTCTAAATACAACCCGCAATCCGCCAAGGGGCCTTAAATCAAGGATGTGGATTGAATAAATGCCCCTAATTAATTTTCCTGGTTATCCATTCGACAAACGGAAATAATTAATTTATCTGCCGCCACTGGGCGATTTATTGGAACCAGTCAAATAAATTAACCCTCATCAAAACAGATTTAACCAGGGGTGTAGAACTAAGTTCTGACTCGCGAGGTTTATTTATAACTTTGGAAGGGGTAAAAATACAAAGTAGATTACATAAATGTCAGCGTGCAGAATGGTAATTAGCAAATAATTAAGTAGTACAGTTTTTTTGTGTGGTTTCCTCACAGGAGTCCCGTCTGGAGCTAGTGAGAATATGGCATCCCCAATTGGTATGTTGTAAGGCTGAAAGCTACTCGAATATGTTTCCGAGTACATCTATTTAGGACAGATAATATCTCACAAAGATCAAACCACTAAAGAAATCGAATGAAGAATAGCAAATGGGTGGAAGAAATACTGGTCTTTGAAAGAAGTCTTGAAATCCAAGGAGCTAAGTATGCAAATAAAAAAAGTCTTCAACACATGAACACTTCCAGTCTTCACCTATGGATATGAAACTTCGGCACTCACCAAACGCCACAGAGAAAAGTTGGAACGCTGCCAGAGAGCCATGGAGAGAAGTTTTACAGGAATAAGGAAACAGGACAGAGTGATATGTAGCCATAATAATGGAGAAAACTAAAGTTGCTAATATACAGATATGTAGTCCAAGTCATTATAATTATAGTGAATGTATTTACAGTGCCAAAAATCTTCCAAATTCGTTATAGGACAAGAAAAACATATGATTATATTGGACACGAAAAACATTTGATCCATGCTTTATTAGAGGTTATGCTGACGGCCTAGAGGGTGACACTCTGAACTTACGCATATATAATTTACGTGATAATCAATAATAATAGTACGTCTTCGTAAACACATCGATTATCCAGTTGATAAATCTAACATTAAAAATCGAAATCAGAGTTGAGTACGCCGTTATGTATAAAATTGTATCCTTTATCTGGTACCTTAAGATCACTCAACAATACCCCCAAATCAATTATAATGCAGAAAATCTTGTAGTGAATTAAACTAAATTTTGATTTTTTCTGGTAGTAAGATATTTCAAAATTTTATACTAATGTACCGGACCGTTATGCCTCTCAGTGTTATTTTGTAGCATATTTAATATGTAAAACACGGACACATGTAAATAATATTTGATTTTTGGTGAGTGTTCGATTATTGCTTTCCTCGTTTTCTTAAAACTTAACGATTGGAGTTGTCTGACTAATCATCTGGACGATCGATATGTTTTCATTTCGTCAACCATCATTTTATCGTGAAGGAAATTTGATTACGGTTTATCGGTCACAGGTATCTTTATTAATTCTATCCTAATAGTTAAATCTTGACAAGTCGCTTCGAAGCATATCCTTTGCCCCGCGATATTTTTATCTTCAGAACCTTTTATGGAAACTTGACGATTTATTAGTCACCGTGGTTACTAAGTTTCCGGAAGATACTTTCAGTATTGCCCTAGTGAAAGATCACCATTCAGAATTGAAACAATTCAAAACGAATAACCAGAAATTTTTCAATATTCCTCTTCCCATTGCCTCCCCTTCCATACTTTCAGCACCCCGATTGGGCATGTCATATTCTCACTGGCTCTAAACGGTTGGGAGCGATTGTGACTTTTTTATAGTATTCACATTTAAAAAAGTGTACATTTCAACAATTTACGCCGAAAATAGTAAGCAAACGTCCTCTTTACTTTTTGTGTCATAAAAACAGGCAACCAAAATTTCAGGAGTGAAATCGAATTCTGTTCACCGGTGGTTTTTATGATCTTTATCAAAAGCTCTCTGAAGTGAATTGAAACGAAAGGTAAACGCTGTTTGTTTTAAAAATATACGGTAATAATAAAAATATGTATGTAAATATTGCGTTGATTATTAATGATCAATTACCAAAGATTGTAGAAATATATGAATAAGATCAAAAGATAGGAAAAATTACTTTGATATTTTGTTTACTTTATATCATTGATGCAATAATAAAGAAATTAGGGTAATTTTAAAGCCTGATGTTGATACATGATTTGATATCGGTGGATTCAGATGTTGTATTCCCCTTATTAAATAAACATGTGTGGACATTAGGTATGTAGCTCACTCAAGGCAATAAATAGATAGAGGAAATTAACAGAAAAAATACAGTTTGGAACAGTCAAAATGTATATATTTTTTATATTTCTAATGTTTTTGTAATAAATTATTTTAAAAAACAATTTTTTTTTATTTTAGAAAAATGAAACAATACAACTTTGTATAAACCACTTATATAATGCGTAAATCCGACCGGTTTCGGAACAAACGTTCCTTCTTCAGGGAAAGCTTATAATAATTTGACAGTTTCGAACAATTTGTTCGAAACTGTCAAATTATTATCACTTATGTATACCTGTCTTGCCTGTCTCACTAGTGTATACCTGTGTTGAGACAGGCGTAGAGGTACGTAAATAAAGATCATATACAAAGGGGGTAAAGTGCATTAACTTCAGGAGGTGATTCTACATGTTAGTACAAGTAAAAAAGATAAATAACTTTGTTCGAAATTCCAACTTTTAGGGGTAGTTTTGAGGTAAAACGATAAAATTAGTCCGGCGTGTGCGGCCAGATTTATTATTTTCCGCTGTTACGATACGGGCCAAACACGATCAGTCGAGCGCCCGGCAAGCTCTCAGCAAGTAAGATTGTACTTCACACTAAGGTTTTTTAGTAGGTACGTCTTTTTGTGTGGGAAAAAATGTTGGAATTTCGGAAAAAGTTGTTAATCTTTTTTTCTCCTACCATCATGTAGATCACGTCCCGAAGTTAATGCACTTTACCCCCGGACACCCTGTATAAAGGTATTTAAGAATATTTAAGGTTAAATACATATTAATTTGAATACAATTAAAACATTATCATATATAAGAGTATTTAAGAGTATCATAAGAATATTTAAGGTTAAATACATATTATTTGAATATAATTAAAACATAAAGATGTTCGAAAGTGTGGGTAAATCCCATAAAGAGGGTTATCTTATAAATGAAGGAAGAGATGAATAAATTGTTACCACGTTGAGGTCCGTGACTTTATTTAAAATAGATACAAATTCTCTCGAATTGCATCAGATCTGTCATTGTCAACGTGCATTTCATGATGACATAATTTGTATTTCAGTATTACAGAATGTAATCAGTTTTGGCATTCCGTGCGGTGTACAATTCAATTTATATTTTTTCAAAACGGAAAATTATATTGTGAAAATAGTTTTTTTAATACAGCCAGTGATATTTATTTCAATCAAGGTTAGGTTAAATCATAACTAATGCAAGTATTATAAATCTACCTTATGGTGTTTCACTTAGGCAGTCTTTGTAGGTGGGTTAAGGGAGAGAATATCAACTGTGAATGGGTGTAGCGCTCGCGTCCGTTGAGTTTCACCATTCAGTCTCCACTACAATACTTGTAGAACAGATTCCGCACTCACCTACATTGTTCATTTATATCGCAATCGCTGTGTTAACAACGGGTTGTCAATCAGACGAACCACCTTCTGCACAGAGGCAAGTAGCTTTATCAAATTCAATTATCGATCGTTGCTTAGTGTTTAAAATGTTGGGGCCAAATAAAAAACATAATTTTATCCACATAAGTATTTGAGATGTTCAACAATAATTAACAGTGTTAATTTCAAGCGACCTCCCAGGTATGTAAGTATGGTCCTGTTTTCATTAAATTTTAGGCAGCATCGCGTTCATTGGTCAAAATATTGTACACATATTTTCGTATCGGTGATCAATGAACCGATGTATGCAATTTTTAGCCATAAGTTGTTTATAATTGTTTGCCTAGCTTGTAGTTTTTAGATTTTAGAAATGGATTATAAGTTTGTACAGCGCCCTTGAGGTGATTTTTCACAAAAACGGCGCTATATAAATCATCCAAATATTATTATTATTAATTAATAACAAACAAACGTCATTTCGTGCACCATCAATACGAATATTCATTAGGTAGGTTGTTTATTTGCTATATCTACATTCTGAATCATTGCTAACCAAAGCACTAACGTTAATTGATTTACCGAATACCATATCACACACGTTATTAATTACCTATTAGCCATTAGTGTTAGCAACTTAATTGAGCTCATTCATCACAATTCAGTTGAAACGTTGATGGAAAACAAACGCATTTCATTTGACAGCCGATCGGTTCCCAACTATATTCCGATCTAAATTACGCACTTCAATTTATGTCTCCTATTCTATTTGGTAAAAAAAACTTTCAAGTAATTAACAACCAATTAACCGTCACGCCGTTTCCTCGCAGGGGAAGACAGAGATGACGGACCGCCAAACAACTTGGTCTTGGCACACACTTTTTGTCTCATTCGCATTCATACATCGTCTCATACATACTCTTCTGTTATTCTGACTCTTGACAAGGCCCCACTCAAGTACCTGATTCACTTGATGGTTCCGTGTCTTTCTCGGGCATCCCCGACTTCTTGTACCATTCACATTTGCGTCATATATGTATTCTACTTTCTTCGTTCATTCACCCTACATGCCCAAACCATCTGAGAGACCCTTTCTTAATCTTACTCATTATGCTTACATCACCCTTGCATTATTTTCGGATCTCCACATTTCTCACATCATACATGGTTTTACCGTACGCCAAAGATATGTCACTTCTACAGCATTCAGTATACTTTCATCCTTCTTCTGTCTCCCTGTCATACATCAGGGTAGGTACCAGCACTCCATTGTGGACTGCTACCTTCGCTTCTTCTGTTGGCGCCAACGGCATTCAGTCCTCCATTGATGGAGTTACCTGTATGTACACTTTCAATATCTCTATCAGCCTCCCAATCTCTCGTAAACATACTTTCCAAATGAACAAACTCATCCACCTGCTCCAAGTACTCATCATTCACAACTATATTGCACACTGTTTTCGTACTCTCTCTTTCAAACACCACGACTTTAGGCTTACTTGCATTCATCATTAACTCATTGTTCATATGCACTTCGTTCATCATACTCGTAGATATGAGAGACTGTAGACATCCCATTCTGTTCTGTCAACAAACATCAGGCAACATATTTTCAGATTACTCAATTTCACGCCCAATTCCACCTCTATGGATTCTTATACACAATTACCTTTCAATAATTGTATCAATACTGCTATGGTTAGGTTTACGAAGAGAATTTCAAATTTGCGGTGGATTAAAATTATAAATCATACCCCCTAACGAGTAGCTTTATCGTCTGAACTTTGCTTTTAACTTCCTAAACTTTTGTGTTGTAGGTAAGTATTATATCTTATTTAGTATAAGGCTGTTAATTATAAGGTTTCTTGGGTCTTTTAAGTTTTAAATTACTCCAACTTTGAACTTGGAGGATTTCCTTCAAGATATCCAAAATCATTCTTATCATACTTGTTGTTAGAAAAAAGGGGAACACTAGGAGTGCCTTCCATATAATTTTGTAACGAAATATATGTTCCATTTAGCCCAGTAGCCCAGTAGCTCAGCGCTCTGTCTGACTTACACCCGCCTGACAACGTAGATCTCCACCCCATTTGAACTTCGCAAACACAGTTTTGTATTGGAAATTTAAGCCAGATTAGTTAAATATTTAAGTCACGAAACACGCCTACAAGGCATTTCTAGTTTTATTCTATATTCTATGTACCAACTCGTTGATGTATTCAGTAAACACGGGATGCGCGATTATAGCAAAGACGAATAATATATTTGTACTTGGTTTATGTATTTTGGTGAATCTGTTCAAACTTTCGGCTGCCAAATTCTTTCGAAGCGTTACTGACAAACCGCTCGTATCTTACTGTTTTAGAAGCAATTAAGAGACAAAGGGTTTATTTTATCATCGAAATGAAATATTAGAATTGGTACACTTATTCGAACAGTTTAACAGTGTGTTCGTTTTATTATTTTTTTTAAATGCCGTCAAACATCACGGTGGTTTTACCGTTATAAAATTTCATCATTTTATATGAATGCAATTCATTTCATTAAACCGATTTCCATCATAACGCCAACCGGACAAATTTGGTGAGTACTTAGCCTATAATTAGTACGAATAATTTAACAGCTTTTCGTATAAACTTTCAAATTTATTTAAAATTCAGATGGCGATTTTTGCTCTGCCAAGTATTGTGACGAAATCCTGTAAATATTATTGTTATGGTAATTTTATGATTATTTAGCATTTGTAATTTGAATTACAATAATATTATGAACCTAATCTACCGTTTATGTCATTGGCTTATTTGTTTACAACGAAGTTCATTCACTAGATTAACATTGAATTATTAAAGAGCAGATGGCCACAGTACGCATCAGCCACCCTTTCTATGTGAAATAAATTATACTGAAAATAACATGTTTACCATGAACCATCCCAGTAAAAATATTAGTTCAACTGAGAAAGCTGATTTCTGCCGGAATACTTTATGTATTTATTATTTCTTTATGTGGTAGCTATTATTGATCACATTTTAATTTTTAAAATCACTAGGACAAGCCTGTTTTGAGGTTAATAATTTTACAAAGGAATAAATATAACAGAAATTTACATAGGTATTGAAATAACAACATTTTTACATTAACATTTCTTAAAGATAATGGGGTTTCTTGGAGGCTGATAGAAGCAAATACATGTAAAACTAATATAATGTAAACATGTAGGGTGACAATGTGTTAAAATTTGAAATGAAATAAAATATTATGCTATTAATTTAAAAAGTACTAAGATTTGTTTTTTTATTATTATTACTTTATTCGTTTCTTTTATGTGAATACCGCACAGTAGTCCAAAAATTAGGAATTTTAGCATCGCAGCAGTATTTTAAAATAACTTTAAAGAGAGAGCTAAAATAAATTTACCATCCACATTAAAAATGAGTAGAAATATACCAATTATTTTGATGAACATTGGCTTTAAAATAAAATGTTTATTTTAATATGAAAAGCACCCCAATAAGGTACCTACTTACTTTATAACGTATTAATTAATATGTTCGCAATATTCAGATATGCCAGCCATATTTGTTTCGAAACTATCCAAATACGCAAGCTAGCAATAAAAGCAAACACTTTTGTTAATTATTAAAATGTATTTGTGTACAAAGCAAACAAGTAATAGACGTATGAAAATAATACTCTTCCTGGAAACATATTCATAATATCATACTGCAACCAGTAATTACTTTTAAATTTAAACCCATATCCAATTTTAATTACGAAACCAAAAACCGACGCACAGATTAATGGCCTTTCGCAAACGAAATTTTACATATTAAATAGTAATAACTTTTGTTTAATTCAACACAACCCCATCCCTTAACGCAATATTTTCCTACCACTACTGGTTTCCAGTTGTTTTTTGTTGTATTTCAAACGAATCGGTTTTGTTATGACTTTTATTGGGAAATCTAATATTTATTTTAACTTTATGAGTAAAAACTCAAATTGTAATATTTAATTAAATGAATTTTATTCTATTCTGGGCAGGGCAATATAGAGAGACATTTTCAAGAGTGATCGCCAACGTCGCGTCGGGAGGACCTTATACGGCACACAAAGAAGAAGAAGAAGACTTAAATGAAGACAATATAAACGAAACTCAATCGAAAATCCGGAAACAGAAAAATCAAAAAGAGATATTGACACCTCTGGGACTCGAACCCAGGCCCTTTTGCTTTCCGGGCAAACGCGCTAACCACTGCGCCACGATATCAAATTCGGTCATTTTTAACTGTATCATACTTCGACTAAAAACCACCCATATTATCTTCATTTTCTTAACGCATATATTATTGGTTACCATCTTTATGTATGATTGCAAGAATCAAACCCGAACTAAATGCTCTCTATATAGTGCTGGATAAATCTTTATCCATTTTATTTAATATGCGACATCTTTTGAGTTTTCTGCAAGTCTAGGAGGAATATATTATTTTTAATTTTTTATAAGAAAAACTCTCTTTTTATAACTTTTGAAGGTTATTCCTATCAATGTAATAAATCATTGAAGAAGAAGATAACTAACTAACTAACCATCACGCCGTTTCTCCGCAGGGGTAGGCAGAGAGGACGGACCGTCAAACAACTCGGTCTTGGCACAGACTCTTTGTCTCACTCACATTCATACATCGTCTCAGAAGAAGATAACAATAATAATCTAAACGAAAATATGAAAGAGAACAAGACACAGAAAAAAAAATGGTCGCAACTGGGACACGAACCCAGACCTCTCGCCTAAACGGGGCGTGCGCGTTAACCAATTTCGCTATTGCTACCTTCTGTCAAGCCGTCGTAATAGTCAATCTCATATTTAAGAATTAACAATATTATCTTCAACTAATTATCTTTCCGTATGTCTTATTATCTTTTTCTGTTTCCAGATTTTCGATTGAGTTTCGCTAATATTGTCTTAATTTAATCTAATATTTATGTTGAAAAAGACATTTGATATTATAAACTACCGACGTATTAACTTGTTTTCAAATTCAAATTCGAGCACAGCATGTAAATTTCAACATCATAACAAATTAACTATTCATAACGGAATCATTTCAATTCAGCAGAAATATATTGTAATAGTTAATATTAACTTAATAAAAATTCATATTCCGTCAAGATCAACACAATCCATAGACATCCAAATTTAATAGACCAGAAGTTACAGATGAGGGGTAAAACCAAACTATGGAGGGTGAAGAGGGGAAGATGACTGTGATTTGTTAAAAAATCAATCTGACAGTATATAGGCTTCTCGCATTATAATATCACCATTTATTTCTTAAAAGCAACACTGCTTTTTAATGAATAGACCTGTTCACATGGGAGCGCGAATTGCCCGCCACGTTATTATCATATTTGCGTAGTCGAAATCGGCAAAAGAAAGTTCACCCTTTTTCACACGGGAATATTTTATTGCCGTGTTTAGTTGAGACATTTTTACAAATGTTTCATAATTTACTTACCCCTGTAACTCACTGGAGAAACGCCCACATTCGCTACGTTCACATATATTAGGGCATAATGTATAGCACAAGCTCTCACTTTTGTTCGTAAAATGTGCGATGTGACCAGCGCGCTGCTCAGGGCAAGAATGATGACGTCACATTTTTTAGATTCACGCGACGCTCTCGTAAGCCCGGCTGGCTCCAAGGCGGAGCTATAGCCGGCTCCATGGGGAGGGGGAAATAATACGTTTTTATCACTTAGGGCAGGTCCAGATATATTCATATGTCCATGCGACAATCCAATTAACATATTTCATTTGCCCACCTGTAGAACAAACATTATAAAAGATCCACAATTCCCCGTATGTTTTTTTAAATATTTTTTCATAATATGACTACCCCACAAGACTCCAGCTGCTCCCGTCTGGAACCAGTGAGACTTTGGCATTCCCAATTCGGGTACATTGTGAGGCTGAAGGTAGTGGAGAGAGGAAGGAGATAGGAAAGAGGAAGGTGGGGAAGTACCTGGCTATTCAGATCTGGTCACCAAACACGACTCATGCCATTTCAAGCAATGTTTATATCAAAGATATTGAAATATATTTGAATATCTTTGGTTTATATTCTAAATGGTGGTCTTACATCAGGGCGATATTGAGAGTAGTTCCACTCTGGAGCGTGCCGCAAATATACTATACATTATTTTTTAAATGAATTAATTGTGAAAGTGCACAAATTATTCAAATTAAATTTATTTGCAAACGCCGGATTGCGAGTCAAAAGCCTTACTCCTAGACCACGCGCGCCGGCCGGCCATACATGCGCAATACAACACAATTTCACAAAAAAGACATTTTTAGCAATAGGTACCCTTCAAAAAGAAGTAACGCGAGTGTGAAATAACCTAAGCAACATTAATCAAAGAAACTTTTTTGGCTTGATTTCAGATATCTTAATATTTATATGTATCTCTGTATTTTATGTTTTATGTACAAGCTGTTTGTCTCATACAACTAAATAAATATTAAAATTTGCTTTCTCACTTCTAAGAGACCACTCCATAAAACATTTTTTTTTACATTAGCTTCACACAGCCTGTGAAAAAAATATTTACCTGTTTAAATTTATTTCCTGTGAATATTTATAAGGGTGTTTTATTTATACCTTTGGACGCAAGAAAAACATTTTCCATCTTATCTATAACAATAATTATTATTTTATTGAATTTGCTGAAGGTTTGTTAAAAAAATCTTGGTTTCACAAAAATAATATTATGTAAAGCTTAAAGCTCCGTAAAGATGCCATTATCCGTTAATCTGCTTTTCACGTCTGTCTTTAAGACAAATCAAAAATATCCAGTGTTTTAAAATCCGTGTTGATCATAGACATCCAAATGGATAGACAAGAAGTTACATATGAGGGGTAAAACCAAACTATGGAGGGCGAAGAGGGGAAAGATGACTGTGATTCGTTAAGCAATCAATCTGACAGTATATAGGCATCTCGCATTACAATATCACCATTTAGTTCTTAAAAGCAAAATCTGCTTTGAATGAATAGACCTTTTTACATGGGAGCGCGAATTGCTTGCCACGTTAATAACATATTTGCTAAGGCCAAATGCTCGCCCCAAAAAGACTCGCCCCAATACAAATAGCAATATTTTGTTGCCGTGTTTAGTTAAAACACTTTTACAAATGTTTCATAATTTACTTACCCCTGTAACCAGCGACGAGCACACTGGAGAACCGCCCACATTCCCTATGTGCACACTGATATGTAGATATATTGTATAGCACAAGCTACCGTTTTGGCGTGTTATTTCGTTAAATGTGTGGATGTTAGCTTCTCGCTGTTCACGACAAGAATGATGACGTCACACATTTTAGATTCAAGCGAGGCTCTATCCCCTCCCCATGGAGCGATCCGGTTCCAAGGAGGAGCTCCAGCCGGCGCCATGTGGAGGTGGAAATAATACGTTTTTATCACTTAGGGCAGGTCCAGATATATTCATATATCCGTGGTGTTGATAGAAATTTCTGTCTAAAAACGTTATTGTTCTTTAGAAAATACTTTGTTTTTTAAATTCATTCGTGTCATACATCGACCCTTAATCTTAAAAAATCATTCATGGGTGATTATGTAACAAAATATAATATTTATGATCCATGTGGCATTATTAAATGCATTGTAAATCATATAAACACAAATGTCTCATAGTAAACTTTTATTTTTCCGGCCTTGGGCGTTTAAAAATACTTTCTTGTGTGTATCTACTCATACGAAGAATTTTAAAATAAATTTGATTTGTATTTAAATCTCGAATTTTATTCCAAGACTGATGAAATTTTGCACACTTTCATATTCAAAACTTCTTCACTATTGACCCTACAGATAGCATCCCCAAAGATGACATAGGCCTTTTCCCCGTGGTCACCTGTGTGATGAACTCGCCTTAATAATAATAATACGTGGATAATTTGTATGGAGCCATTTTGTAAGAGCGCTAAAATAATTTCTGAAATCCAAATAACTACGGGGTTGATGAATTTATGAAGACCCCCGGCGAAGGCCATTCTGAATGCAAAAAAAGGGCTTGGAGCCACGTGTGACCGTGTCGTTTTGGGATACATTCTGGCCTTCAAGTACATGATAATTAATTACTATTTTGAAGGTCTGACACTGCAACAAAAAACTAAAAAACATGAAATAACGTCAGAATTCTTCGAAAATGGTGATTAAATTTGACAAGTTCGGTCATTAAGTTAAATATCCGCCATGAGAGTTAACGATATTTGAAGGATTTTAGAGAAAAAGATAATAAAAAAAGGGTACTTGGACGACACAGACGGGCAGGGAAGGAAAAGAAGTGAGATCAAATTTTAAATAAAGACAGTCAGGATAGTTTCGGTCTCGGGGACAGACGGATTTTGACAGTCAGGGTAGTTTCGGTCTCGGGGACAGACGGATTTTGAGAGTCAGGGTAATTTCGGTTTCGAAGACGGGCGTGTTTCAGAGTCGCGGTTATACAGGGAATAATAACAGTAGTTCGGACGTGTAAACGGAAAATAAGTCACTTATTGACAAAATTCAAAGGAAATCAAATTTTAAATAAAGGGGTCAGGGTAGATTCGACCTCGGGGACGGACGGATTTTTAGAGAGTCAGGAAAAGTTCGCGGATGAGGACGATCATTTTGCAGTTATTCAGGGAATAATAACAGTAGTTAGTTCGGTGCGGGTGAACCGGAGATAATTCGTTTATTGGCAGAATTTATTCAGAAAATTGAGTTTTATACATGAGAAAGGTCATGAGACGGAGATTCTATTTGAACCTAGGCGCGAGAGTTGGTTTTGAAATGAGTAGTTGCATGACGGTTTGTGGAAATGGCTTGTGTTTTCAAGAGTGCTTTTAGTGTGTTGTGCAGCATGGAGGATTTGGTAAGTTTGAAAAAATTACATATTTGCATTACGTATTTAGTACGGGCCTTGTGAAAAAAAAGAAACAAAAGCCAAGTTTAATTCTAGGTTTCGGGGAGTGTGCCTACCCAAGGTCATGCTGAGATACCTTATAGTGAGAGAGGGTTCTGGGTTTTGGTCATAAATTTAGACTGCCTTTCTTTTGACACTTCGGGCAACAGCTAACATTTAATTTTGTGTGACTAGACACTTTAGGCGGGTTCCCTGTCTAGTCGATGGGGTGTGCGGAATCAGAGTGCAATCCGCATGCGGTAGAGGTGAAACCTTCTGAAAACTAAACTTCGGAAGAGTGACGAATTTAGGACTAATGTAGATTATCAGGAATACGTTAATTGTGAGGTTTATTTATTATAACATCGTACCAAGTGTTAAAATTATTTCACATTTTATTCTACGAAGCACCGCACGAAGAGAAGGTCGATGGGTTACGAAGCACTTCACAAAGAGGAGACGGATTAAAGTACCTCATTCTCTCGCAGGACAAATTCTATAGATGTACGTGTTTCTCCTTTTTGCGCCACTAATTTTCGTTTTATCGAGTTTCAAAATCACAACGGTGTTAAAGAAGTTTCATTAAAAAAAAACCAGCTGTCAGCATTTTAGAAACAAAGAATTACAGTGGTGTAGTTTACATGCGGTAGGAGTGAAACCTTCAGAAAACCCAAGGAGACAGGAGTGGGAAGGCTACGAAGCACTTCACAAAGAGGAGACCGATTAAAGTACCTCATTCTCTCGCAGGACAAATCCTATGGATGTGTTTAGTGTCGCACGTTTCGTTTCATCTAGTTTGAAATCACGACGGTGTTAAAGAAGTTTCATTAAAAAAAACAGCTGTCAGCATTTTAGAAACAAAGAAATTACGGTGGTGTAGTTTACATGCGGTAGTAGTAAAACCTTCAGAAAACCCAAGGAGACAGGAGTGGGGAGGCTACGAAGCACCTTACAAAGAGGAGACCGATTAGAGTATCTCATTCTCTCGCAGGATAAATTCTATAGATGTGTTTAGTGTCGCACGTTTCCGTTTCATCTAGTTTCAATTCACAACGGTGTTAAAGAAGTTTTCATAAAAACAAAAAAAACAGCTGTCAGCATTTTAGAAACAAAGAATTTACAGTGGTGTAGTTTACACGCGGTAGAAGGGAAACCTTCAGAAAACCCAAGGAGACGGGAGTGGGAAGGCTACCCTCACAAAGAGGAGACCGATTATAGTATCTCATTCTCTCTCAGGATAAATCTTATAGATGTGTTTAGTGTCGCACGTTTCCGTTTCATGTAGTTTCAAATCACAACGGTGCTAAAGAAGTTTTCAAACCAATAACCATAATGGTGTCGCCGAAGTGCAAAGATTGTAAGGGGAGAGGGTCTTTTGGGGATGTTTTGTTAACTTTAACGGACAAGAGGTATTTATGTATCTTACGATTGTGTTGCGAGACATTACATCAGAAATACTAGGTTAGGGGTTATATGGATATAATAAATTACATTACATTAGGAATACCTATTCTCAAAACATTTTAGAATTTACTCAGTAATTGAAAATATTTGTTAAGGCAAGGTCTGTACGTACTAGGTATATTGATTTGGAAAAAGGATGCATTGCATGAGGTTTCTGTTTACTAACAAATGTATACAATAGAATTCCCATTCCCAAAAAAATAAAATCCCACGCCTTTTACCTCAAATTTCAGGGATCTCAGAAAAACTGTTAGGTAGAGACCTACATAAGCTAGCTTTTGACTTCGTTTAAACTCACGCTTGGAAGTGTGCATAGCACTTTACGTTAGGTATATTTTATACAGAATTTACTTTCTAGCTTAAATCCTTAGTATTTGCGATTGAACGAGACCAACAGTAGGTATTCAGACATCGCGCGTGACGCGCTCTGCTATCATTATTTAGCAAATTTCCTTCCTTCAAATTTAACCGAACGAGTTACGGCGCTGAAGCTGGTGATTGCTGGAGTAATTTTTGAGTTAAGCTTCCCTATTCCATGTATGTAGGTTACACCTATGCAGTTATGATCGGGGGCGAAGTGAACGATTTGCTGGTGGGCTACACTATTTCCCAAATGTGGGGGCGAAGCAAGCGATGGTTACAGGCTTTGTACAATTAAATTGGAATCCTTTGTGATGGAGGCTTGGAAACCTGTGTCTCTGGACGGCCCTGAAGCAGTTGAGGGCGAGGCAGGAGCCGTCTCATGATGTCGACGTATATGCTATCACATGTATCGTCATAAAGGCATTGGGGGACGTCTGGAAGGCAAAGGACGTGCTCCCACAACCCCCCTCTTTAGCCCCCTCCGGAGGTATCAGCTGATAAGAGTCGCTGTCGCGGGAGGTCAATTAAATACAGGACGGAGAAAACGATCTGGCCGGGCTACCTCCGTAATGAAGGAAAAGAAGTGACGAAATTCGCGATGGCTTCACTACCCTTTGGTTACGCTCGTGGGGAGTTACTTTGTCAGCGGAACGAAGAGAACATGACATACAGAGTTGTTTTAGCAATCGATCGGCGGCTCATTGTCGGAAACCGGATAAATTTTCATAATCTTCCCCAAAATTAGAATTAGGGCATCATCCAGCATCAGGTTGGGAATGTGCTTTGGACGAAAGCGTAGCAGGGGAAATGGATGGGATGGAAGTCGGATTCACGACCCGGTGCCATTCATTCCTGGACCCAGCACCCTGGAAGGCGAGCTTGACATTCCTTCTTCGAGCTGATATTTGAGATGAGCTTGGAATATCACCTATCGTAGGGCGGATGCCCGTGACGCTAAATGGGGGACCGTCCCCGTCACGCCTGTTTCCGTCATGCGAGGGGAGGTATTTTCATTCAAATCAAATACCGATGATCACCGCGGCTGAAGGCTGACGCATGTTTATAACGTGCCTAGGAAAACGTAAGCAGCATTTCTACTGGTTCGAGGCGGTATGCTGGACGGAGAACGGGACTGTTGAGGAGCTGTGTGACTGCAGAGGCGAGGGTCGATGACATCAAAATCCACCTTTACTAAATTCAAACTTCACGAGATCAGAGGGGGGAGCGGCTCCACCGACCTCCTGACATTGCCGCTTGTCTAATCCACTTCGGTTTAATGTTCATGTTCGATGCTATAGGAGTGAACGGAACTCTAGTCATTGACATGCTGAAAGACTTCTACAGTATCATCATCATCATCATCATCATCAATTCGGCTTAGAGGATGTCACGATCTAAAACCTCGTGCCACCCACGCAATCCTGAATACTTCCGGACACCGACTACCACACCATAAATCGAAGCAGATCCTCACATCAAGCGATATGAGTTGACATTTCATCAGGCAACATTAGCATTATCACCATTATAATTTGGCGGCGCATTGGTTGAGAACACTCCCACTATCACCATACGAACCGGAAATACACATCAAACCCTTTCCCGACAGGAAGCAAAACATGTCGATTTTTCATCAGTCGCTTGCGACCATCAAAATATTCTCTGGAGGTGTTGGAATTGGAGACTGACCGGGCGGTTTTAATTGAACCTCACCAAGTCAGTTGCGGAAATGGAGGAGTCCAATTGTAGCAAGACATATTTTGTTTCATGTCAATCCCTAGTAATCTCCCAAAAATACCTACTCAAACTCAAAACTAACTAACAAGCTTCACTTACAATGGTGCCTGTAGAATTTGTGCATCCCGGGCCTGTTTTGATTGAATTTTGATTGAAAATCCGTAACTAGATTACAAATGTCAAATTATTTTATGTGTTAGCACCCCAAGAACAGCAGAGGATACGCTGCGTCACGCTAAAGGTAGGATCTTCCCAATTAAATGTATAAAAGTATATTTTTGTACTAGGTACTAGGGAAGATGACGCGGGTTAATTCAGAAGAAGTAGTCATCAACGAACAAGTATAGAACGGACGTTAGTAGGGGAGGAAGTTGCACGAACGATAGCATTAGTTATTTTCAAGTTAGCTAGAGTCAGTCATTGTAAATCGGACCCTAGTGAATTGTAACACGCCATACCTAAAAGAACAAGGGTTTACCACAAACAAATTATTAATTAAATTGTATTAACCATATCAAACCTTTAAAGCAAAAAATGACACAACGTTAAGGGGTTAATTACAAGTTGATTAATTGAGAGCATCTCGCCACGTATACCTAAAACGTATTACGTAAAGGGGTGTCGAGGCGCTGCCAAAGGAATGAAGAGGAGAGAAGAGTGAGCGACGAAACTACAAGGCTACGAATACGAATTCGAGGCGACGAACTCTACGTACAGAGCTTTCGTTGCAGAGCCTACGAACGATGTAGAAAGATAGAAACCATAAAATCAAGTTTTAAAAGAAAAGGAAAATTAATTAATTACAGGTGCAAGGGTCGGATTTATTACAGTGGTGCCGCGACCAAGGAGAGAGCGTCCACACCGAGCTTGTTCTAAATTTTCCTAATTCGAATGTGCTTTGAAGGAAAAGCATAAAGCTTGTAAAGTTTATTATTAATTAGGGGGGGGGGTAAGAGTCTTTAATTTATTACAGTATTGCTAAGTGACCAGGAGGTATGGTTTTAAAAAGTGTTGCATTTTGCTGGGGTTTATACAATGACATTCACAAGAATAGAAAAAAAAGAATACAGTAGGTATGACGGTTCGGTTGTCATAAAAAATGACTGAAAACAACAATAAAAAAAATACAAAGTAATTACTAGGACGATAGATGTTTAGCAGAGGAATTTGAAACAATAATGTTTACATTAGCTTAACCAGATAAATAGGAAGGGTAGGCTGATGATATTCAACCTTCGATAAGCCACCGGATAAAGGTATCATATTATTAGGGGAGACGCGCCGCAGGTCAAAGAAAAAAAAATTGAACAAAATTAATCAAGAGTAGTTAGTTCAATAGCGTTTACATTAGCTTCACCAGATAAAAATAGGAAGGGTAGGCTGATGATATCCAACCTTCAATAAGCCACAGGATAAAGGTATCATATTATCAGGGGAGACGCGCCGTATGTCAATAAATATTTTAACAAAATTGACCAAGAATAGTTAATGGTATCCAACCTTCGATAAGAAACAGGGAGAAAGGGTGTTACATTATTAGGGGAGATAGTCCTTCAATAAAGTACATTCAATATCAATTCACCGTGGTGAGAATATTGAAGTTAGTCAACTTTCAAAGTTTGAACGGTTGTAGAATTCGGGTTTAGGCCGGACGATTAGTCAAAATAATAACGATACGAAATAGGTTGTAAATATTCAATTTCTGATACGGAAGAAGTATATGGCGTAGGGGAAAAAAATAATAATAATAAATAAACCAAAGTAGCAGGTAGTTGGGCTATTCAGGCAGGCATCATGTAACCCGGCTTACAGAATAAACGTATCCAAAATGTTTTATTTAAATTAAGCACGAGGTTAAAAAAGACAACAATATATATTACGTGCTTAAACGTATGAATCTTTGGGAACAAAATGATTACTGCAGACAGTTGGCATTTCTTAATCAGTTAAAACTACATTTAGGGTGATATTGTTCCCCAGTAATTGTAAAATTTAGGACAACCGTAACAAAAAAATAAGATAAACACTGACCGCTTTATGTGAATAGAGACACGGAGAACAGAAAAAATAACACAAACAAAAGGAGAGGTCGGTCACACTCATATAATAACGAAATATTACAAAAAATACACTAGACTTCGAGGCGCTTGCCGGTTGCAATCCATTACTTAAAACCGAAAGCACTAGTTTAAGAGAGGACACGCCGTCTGGGAAGGGGCCTTATGTTAAATGTTCGGCTCTGAAGGAAAAATACCATACATCGTGTGAGTTGAGATGTTAAGTGAAACCCCACCATGTCGCCTCTTAAAATCAGATAAGAGATAACAGCGGACGAGAACTACAAGAATGCGAGAAAAAAAAGGTTTCACCGGACAATAATACTGACGGGTGGCTGGCATTGTTTTGACGTAGGAATGCGGTTGTAATTGCTATGGGGCTATGGGACAGTTCGGCTTGGGGATGAGGACAATAGCAGAAAAAAGGTCAGTTTCATTTTGAGGGGAGATCATAAAAGAAACATTAAAGTAAACACTCAGCTTGAGAAGATAGGTCATTAAAGCGGGTGTCGGGTAATAATAATAATTGGATAATTTGGTGACGTCGCTTTGCGGTGCATTATGAGTCCTTGTGCGGAACCTAATGGTTTATTTACAAATGAAAAAAAAAAAACGCATTCATGTAGACCGTTCGAAAAAATAGGGGAATGATGGTTTGAAAAAAAACAGTGATTTAAACAATGTTTACAGGTTTAAACGAAATAAGTTCAACAGGATAATTTAAAAGAAACGAGATAATAATAGTGATACGAACAGAAAAAAAATACATTTGCTCTTTGAACTTAAAGTGCTAGTGGTGAGAAGTTAGTAAGAGAATTAAAGTTTTAGTGAGTTCAAGTGATAATAATCAATCATGGAAGGATCAGTGTCTAGAGGGAAAGGACGTGGGCGGCCTTCGGCAAGAGAGGAGGTCACCGCCGCAGTTGAGACCGTGGGAGAGACGTCGTTGCAGGTGAGCTTGGGGCAGGTGACCAGCATCATTCGAAAAGCGCTAGGACCGCTAGTGGAGAAGAAATAGTCCATTGAAAGACGAGACCGGAAGCGGGAGAGGCGGAAGTGCTCCTGGGATCGGGGAATCGGCGCCAGATTGTAGAGTTGCTCCCGGCGCAGGAGAAGCCGCTTTTAAAGTAGGGAATCAGCATCCGATTTCCTTCCCGGAGGACCTGCGGGAGTATACAAGGAAATCGAGGCGGACGGACAAGTTAATGGTGGCCCGAGAGAGTCTCAAGGGAGAGGCTAAAAGGTGGTCGAAAATCTACTGTAGCAGGTGGAAGACGATTGAAGATTTCGAGAGGGACTTCTTGGCGAATTATTGGGGCGAGGTCTGCCAAAATAAACTCAGGAGAAAGTTGTCAGATGCGGCCTGGGAACCGAACGGTGGCAAGACGATGCTAACGCACTTTGCTGAATATTGGGAGCTGGCCAAGGCCTTGAAAATAACTAGCTCGCCAACCGGCGTGATAAACGAGAGGCTTCGGTCACAAAGGTAGGAGGCCATCAGGACGACGCGGGCGGGTGCGTCTCCAATAAAATAATCTTGAAAGGATAAATTAGCAAGAAGGAGTAGTCTTACATAGGGGTGTGACTTTCCATCCGTAAGACGAACGAGTAGTAAAAATATTTATAGAAAAAAAAGAAAACGCGATAAATTGGTTAAATTACAATGTTCTGCAAGGGTCGGGCACCGTCTGCGGAATAATTTAAAAGAAAACAAGAAAACGCGGATAATCAAATCGAGTTGCACATTGTAAATTAAATACAGGGAGATGTGAGATTTGCAACAGGAGGCAGTGAAAAGAAATTATGACGCAGTTGTGATTTGGGCCGCGGGGCCGAGACAAATTCCTGGAAGTATGGGGGGGCGACGCAAGGAACATTGACCGTAGTTTCGACAACAACAAAAAAATACTACGCAAGGTCGGTGGAGTAGAGCAATAAGAAGGAAGGACGACGGTGTACAAGACAGGGCCGGATTGGGAAATATTTGTCATAATAATTTTGGAAACAAAAAAAAAAAAATTAAAAAGATTTGAGGCGAGTCCAAACGGGCTGACTACTGCTAGAGTTCTGTAACAAAATATGTGGCTGTAGTTCGTGATTACACCTACAACAAATATTTTGTTTCATAAAGGGGAGACTGTGATGAACTCGCCTTAATAATAATAATACGTGGATAATTTGTATGGAGCCATTTTGTAAGAGCGCTAAAATAATTTCTGAAATCCAAATAACTACGGGGTTGATGAATTTATGAAGACCCCCGGCGAAGGCCATTCTGAATGCAAAAAAAGGGCTTGGAGCCACGTGTGACCGTGTCGTTTTGGGATACATTCTGGCCTTCAAGTACATGATAATTAATTACTATTTTGAAGGTCTGACACTGCAACAAAAAACTAAAAAACATGAAATAACGTCAGAATTCTTCGAAAATGGTGATTAAATTTGACAAGTTCGGTCATTAAGTTAAATATCCGCCATGAGAGTTAACGATATTTGAAGGATTTTAGAGAAAAA
This sequence comes from Limnephilus rhombicus, assembly GCA_929108145.2. Lineage (NCBI taxonomy): Eukaryota > Metazoa > Arthropoda > Insecta > Trichoptera > Limnephilidae > Limnephilus > Limnephilus rhombicus. The sequence continues at coordinate 22,119,574 of OV815295.1, read as the reverse complement.
GATAATAAAAAAAGGGTACTTGGACGACACAGACGGGCAGGGAAGGAAAAGAAGTGAGATCAAATTTTAAATAAAGACAGTCAGGATAGTTTCGGTCTCGGGGACAGACGGATTTTGACAGTCAGGGTAGTTTCGGTCTCGGGGACAGACGGATTTTGAGAGTCAGGGTAATTTCGGTTTCGAAGACGGGCGTGTTTCAGAGTCGCGGTTATACAGGGAATAATAACAGTAGTTCGGACGTGTAAACGGAAAATAAGTCACTTATTGACAAAATTCAAAGGAAATCAAATTTTAAATAAAGGAGTCAGGGTAGATTCGACCTCGGGGACGGACGGATTTTTAGAGAGTCAGGAAAAGTTCGCGGATGAGGACGATCATTTTGCAGTTATTCAGGGAATAATAACAGTAGTTAGTTCGGTGCGGGTGAACCGGAGATAATTCGTTTATTGGCAGAATTTATTCAGAAAATTGAGTTTTATACATGAGAAAGGTCATGAGACGGAGATTCTATTTGAACCTAGGCGCGAGAGTTGGTTTTGAAATGAGTAGTTGCATGACGGTTTGTGGAAATGGCTTGTGTTTTCAAGAGTGCTTTTAGTGTGTTGTGCAGCATGGAGGATTTGGTAAGTTTGAAAAAATTACATATTTGCATTACGTATTTAGTACGGGCCTTGTGAAAAAAAAGAAACAAAAGCCAAGTTTAATTCTAGGTTTCGGGGAGTGTGCCTACCCAAGGTCATGCTGAGATACCTTATAGTGAGAGAGGGTTCTGGGTTTTGGTCATAAATTTAGACTGCCTTTCTTTTGACACTTCGGGCAACAGCTAACATTTAATTTTGTGTGACTAGACACTTTAGGCGGGTTCCCTGTCTAGTCGATGGGGTGTGCGGAATCAGAGTGCAATCCGCATGCGGTAGAGGTGAAACCTTCTGAAAACTAAACTTCGGAAGAGTGACGAATTTAGGACTAATGTAGATTATCAGGAATACGTTAATTGTGAGGTTTATTTATTATAACATCGTACCAAGTGTTAAAATTATTTCACATTTTATTCTACGAAGCACCGCACGAAGAGAAGGTCGATGGGTTACGAAGCACTTCACAAAGAGGAGACGGATTAAAGTACCTCATTCTCTCGCAGGACAAATTCTATAGATGTACGTGTTTCTCCTTTTTGCGCCACTAATTTTCGTTTTATCGAGTTTCAAAATCACAACGGTGTTAAAGAAGTTTCATTAAAAAAAAACCAGCTGTCAGCATTTTAGAAACAAAGAATTACAGTGGTGTAGTTTACATGCGGTAGGAGTGAAACCTTCAGAAAACCCAAGGAGACAGGAGTGGGAAGGCTACGAAGCACTTCACAAAGAGGAGACCGATTAAAGTACCTCATTCTCTCGCAGGACAAATCCTATGGATGTGTTTAGTGTCGCACGTTTCGTTTCATCTAGTTTGAAATCACGACGGTGTTAAAGAAGTTTCATTAAAAAAAACAGCTGTCAGCATTTTAGAAACAAAGAAATTACGGTGGTGTAGTTTACATGCGGTAGTAGTAAAACCTTCAGAAAACCCAAGGAGACAGGAGTGGGGAGGCTACGAAGCACCTTACAAAGAGGAGACCGATTAGAGTATCTCATTCTCTCGCAGGATAAATTCTATAGATGTGTTTAGTGTCGCACGTTTCCGTTTCATCTAGTTTCAATTCACAACGGTGTTAAAGAAGTTTTCATAAAAACAAAAAAAACAGCTGTCAGCATTTTAGAAACAAAGAATTTACAGTGGTGTAGTTTACACGCGGTAGAAGGGAAACCTTCAGAAAACCCAAGGAGACGGGAGTGGGAAGGCTACCCTCACAAAGAGGAGACCGATTATAGTATCTCATTCTCTCTCAGGATAAATCTTATAGATGTGTTTAGTGTCGCACGTTTCCGTTTCATGTAGTTTCAAATCACAACGGTGCTAAAGAAGTTTTCAAACCAATAACCATAATGGTGTCGCCGAAGTGCAAAGATTGTAAGGGGAGAGGGTCTTTTGGGGATGTTTTGTTAACTTTAACGGACAAGAGGTATTTATGTATCTTACGATTGTGTTGCGAGACATTACATCAGAAATACTAGGTTAGGGGTTATATGGATATAATAAATTACATTACATTAGGAATACCTATTCTCAAAACATTTTAGAATTTACTCAGTAATTGAAAATATTTGTTAAGGCAAGGTCTGTACGTACTAGGTATATTGATTTGGAAAAAGGATGCATTGCATGAGGTTTCTGTTTACTAACAAATGTATACAATAGAATTCCCATTCCCAAAAAAATAAAATCCCACGCCTTTTACCTCAAATTTCAGGGATCTCAGAAAAACTGTTAGGTAGAGACCTACATAAGCTAGCTTTTGACTTCGTTTAAACTCACGCTTGGAAGTGTGCATAGCACTTTACGTTAGGTATATTTTATACAGAATTTACTTTCTAGCTTAAATCCTTAGTATTTGCGATTGAACGAGACCAACAGTAGGTATTCAGACATCGCGCGTGACGCGCTCTGCTATCATTATTTAGCAAATTTCCTTCCTTCAAATTTAACCGAACGAGTTACGGCGCTGAAGCTGGTGATTGCTGGAGTAATTTTTGAGTTAAGCTTCCCTATTCCATGTATGTAGGTTACACCTATGCAGTTATGATCGGGGGCGAAGTGAACGATTTGCTGGTGGGCTACACTATTTCCCAAATGTGGGGGCGAAGCAAGCGATGGTTACAGGCTTTGTACAATTAAATTGGAATCCTTTGTGATGGAGGCTTGGAAACCTGTGTCTCTGGACGGCCCTGAAGCAGTTGAGGGCGAGGCAGGAGCCGTCTCATGATGTCGACGTATATGCTATCACATGTATCGTCATAAAGGCATTGGGGGACGTCTGGAAGGCAAAGGACGTGCTCCCACAACCCCCCTCTTTAGCCCCCTCCGGAGGTATCAGCTGATAAGAGTCGCTGTCGCGGGAGGTCAATTAAATACAGGACGGAGAAAACGATCTGGCCGGGCTACCTCCGTAATGAAGGAAAAGAAGTGACGAAATTCGCGATGGCTTCACTACCCTTTGGTTACGCTCGTGGGGAGTTACTTTGTCAGCGGAACGAAGAGAACATGACATACAGAGTTGTTTTAGCAATCGATCGGCGGCTCATTGTCGGAAACCGGATAAATTTTCATAATCTTCCCCAAAATTAGAATTAGGGCATCATCCAGCATCAGGTTGGGAATGTGCTTTGGACGAAAGCGTAGCAGGGGAAATGGATGGGATGGAAGTCGGATTCACGACCCGGTGCCATTCATTCCTGGACCCAGCACCCTGGAAGGCGAGCTTGACATTCCTTCTTCGAGCTGATATTTGAGATGAGCTTGGAATATCACCTATCGTAGGGCGGATGCCCGTGACGCTAAATGGGGGACCGTCCCCGTCACGCCTGTTTCCGTCATGCGAGGGGAGGTATTTTCATTCAAATCAAATACCGATGATCACCGCGGCTGAAGGCTGACGCATGTTTATAACGTGCCTAGGAAAACGTAAGCAGCATTTCTACTGGTTCGAGGCGGTATGCTGGACGGAGAACGGGACTGTTGAGGAGCTGTGTGACTGCAGAGGCGAGGGTCGATGACATCAAAATCCACCTTTACTAAATTCAAACTTCACGAGATCAGAGGGGGGAGCGGCTCCACCGACCTCCTGACATTGCCGCTTGTCTAATCCACTTCGGTTTAATGTTCATGTTCGATGCTATAGGAGTGAACGGAACTCTAGTCATTGACATGCTGAAAGACTTCTACAGTATCATCATCATCATCATCATCATCAATTCGGCTTAGAGGATGTCACGATCTAAAACCTCGTGCCACCCACGCAATCCTGAATACTTCCGGACACCGACTACCACACCATAAATCGAAGCAGATCCTCACATCAAGCGATATGAGTTGACATTTCATCAGGCAACATTAGCATTATCACCATTATAATTTGGCGGCGCATTGGTTGAGAACACTCCCACTATCACCATACGAACCGGAAATACACATCAAACCCTTTCCCGACAGGAAGCAAAACATGTCGATTTTTCATCAGTCGCTTGCGACCATCAAAATATTCTCTGGAGGTGTTGGAATTGGAGACTGACCGGGCGGTTTTAATTGAACCTCACCAAGTCAGTTGCGGAAATGGAGGAGTCCAATTGTAGCAAGACATATTTTGTTTCATGTCAATCCCTAGTAATCTCCCAAAAATACCTACTCAAACTCAAAACTAACTAACAAGCTTCACTTACAATGGTGCCTGTAGAATTTGTGCATCCCGGGCCTGTTTTGATTGAATTTTGATTGAAAATCCGTAACTAGATTACAAATGTCAAATTATTTTATGTGTTAGCACCCCAAGAACAGCAGAGGATACGCTGCGTCACGCTAAAGGTAGGATCTTCCCAATTAAATGTATAAAAGTATATTTTTGTACTAGGTACTAGGGAAGATGACGCGGGTTAATTCAGAAGAAGTAGTCATCAACGAACAAGTATAGAACGGACGTTAGTAGGGGAGGAAGTTGCACGAACGATAGCATTAGTTATTTTCAAGTTAGCTAGAGTCAGTCATTGTAAATCGGACCCTAGTGAATTGTAACACGCCATACCTAAAAGAACAAGGGTTTACCACAAACAAATTATTAATTAAATTGTATTAACCATATCAAACCTTTAAAGCAAAAAATGACACAACGTTAAGGGGTTAATTACAAGTTGATTAATTGAGAGCATCTCGCCACGTATACCTAAAACGTATTACGTAAAGGGGTGTCGAGGCGCTGCCAAAGGAATGAAGAGGAGAGAAGAGTGAGCGACGAAACTACAAGGCTACGAATACGAATTCGAGGCGACGAACTCTACGTACAGAGCTTTCGTTGCAGAGCCTACGAACGATGTAGAAAGATAGAAACCATAAAATCAAGTTTTAAAAGAAAAGGAAAATTAATTAATTACAGGTGCAAGGGTCGGATTTATTACAGTGGTGCCGCGACCAAGGAGAGAGCGTCCACACCGAGCTTGTTCTAAATTTTCCTAATTCGAATGTGCTTTGAAGGAAAAGCATAAAGCTTGTAAAGTTTATTATTAATTAGGGGGGGGGGTAAGAGTCTTTAATTTATTACACCTGTGTTTAGTTGTAAAATAAATAAATAAAAATACAAGGAAGGTCGCTCTCTGCGTTAGACTCCGTGTAAAGCCCGGCCAACGCCGGAGACTTCAGCTAGTATAAAATAAATTCTGATGCTTTGTGAAGGGTCTTTTTAAAGAAAGAAAGGAGAGGAAGTTCTGGCAAGGAAAAAATATGTGGGTGGGAAAAAACTTGGGGCTAAATATGTCCGAGTGATGGACGTACGAATCCATCTCTTCCACTGCGATGTAGGCGATGGGTCGGGAGAGTCTAACTGGAGGTCAAAGGTCTCCTTCAACCAGTCTCCGATCCGGACCGCCACGTGGTAAGTGATCTGGTCAAGACCTAGATAAATATCACCCTATGAAGCTTTTGATTGATTTGCACAAAAAGCGCAAATCGTTCGCGTATCAATCAATTTCCCGTTGATTTATTATTGTCAGATGATTTCTAGAATTGTATCAATTTCGGATATGTATTAGGTACACGTGTTAAAGGCAATAAAAATAATCCATTAGTATTAAATAATGAGTTAGGTTTTAAGAGGTTAATTATTTACACGAATCATTTAAAATGGTTATAATCACAATTTTTACAATAATTCTGGCAAATTATTTGAAGATATTTTCTTTTATGTTGTTGAATATAGTAACACTATATCATCTATGCCTTGTCTATGCTATGTCTTGTTCTTATGATTGTCTTTGCTCCGCAAGCCCGGGCGGGGAGAACTTGCGGTACGATTGTCAACCAGTACGGTTTATTAAACAGATTACAATTATTAATCGTGTTCTTATTACAACACAATATAACTTATTACACCACAATTAACAATATAACTTCAATTCCGTGACATGAAAAATATCTGTGGAAATAAATTATTGGAGAAAGGAATCATGAAAAAAAGGTTGGCAATTCTTCCACTTTTGTATAATTTAATTTTTTGTTTGTTTGAGTGTGTTTAATATTTGACTCACTTGTGGAGTAAGAATCTTGACTATGGATCCAGAGGTTGGAGGTTCTAATCTCGGCGTGCACAATAAATTTAATTTAATCAATTTGTGTTGCTTCACAAATAATTCATTCATTATTATTGTTGGGGGGCGTTCAAGAGTGGAAGATAGTCTTATCGTGTTTATCACAAGTGCGCCCCACGGTTGAATTTGGCAGCCATCTCTGGTCTGGAGCTCCAAAATACCTGAAAAATACCCTCGACTCTGTGCAGAAACGGGCGGTCCGTTTGATAGATTCTCCCATCTTAACTGACGGATTGCAATCTTTAGAGCACAGGCGTCGAGTGGGAATGCTATCCTTGTTCTACCGGTATTACAATGGAAGATGCTCCGAGGAACTAGCATCATTGATCCCTTCGGCACCGGTGCATAGTCGGGAAACACGCCAAACGCGTGCCCAACATTTGTACACGGTTGACATTTGCCACATGAGAACGGGTCGTTTCTTCGACTCGTTCTTGTGTTCAACAGCTCGGCTGTGGAATGATTTGCCGGCCTCTGTGTTTCCTCCTTCCTACAACATGGGTCTCTTCAAGACCAATGTTCATTCCTTCCTCTCCTCAAAAAGACCCTCCACACAGCATCCCAGATGACATAGGCCCTGAGGGAAATTATTTTCCTCAGGGCCTCCTGCGTGTAGTTAACGTAAAAAAAAAAAAAAAAAAAAACCTGGTGAAAGACCTCCGTACAGAATTGAAACGTTGTTCGAAATAGTTTTAACCGTATTTGGTGACCAGATCTGAATAGCCAGGAACTTTAACACCTTCCTCTGCCCCAACTGCCTCATTTTCTTTTCCTCCCCACCACAATATACAAGACCCCAACTGAAAATATCGTGGTCTCTCTGACGAAGAGAGACTGATATTCAGAAACAAAACGTTATATTAAATGCCTTACTTTTAACCATGTTTATCTGCACAACCTGAATAACCAGATGCGTCTTGCTCATCTCCTTTCTTTCCCAATTTTCCGTCATCTCACTCAGGGCCTATATCATCTTTGGGGATGCTGTGTGGAGGGTCTTTTTAAAAAAGTAAGGAAATGAAGTTTTAGAAAAGAAAAAATTATGAAGGGTCAATAGAAATCTGGGGATCAGTGTTTCCGGGAGTAACGGACTTATTAATCCAACCCTAGCACTGTGGTGCAAGGCGATGTTCCGAGAGAACCCTGCTGGAGAGATCAAAAGGTCTCCCTCAACCAGTCTCTCCTGATCCGGCACAACACCCAAAACCCAAACAAGCCTCACCCCGTGAACCCGGACACCCCTGCTAAGTCACCAAACGTGACGTATGGCAAGAGGTGATGGTTATCCAATAAATGATTCCCGGAGCGGCGCATATCTGCTGCGCAAAATGAATTTGAGATATACAAAATTTATTGTCGAATTATTCGCGTAGTATTCTTCTTTCTTTAAAAACTTCGCAACTCATTAAATTAGCTTTATTTCATTCTAACTAGGTAAGTCCAACAAAAATTTGTTTTCGAAATATGCCTTCATCTTTATTACTTCTTGTATAAAATATGTATGACTTGTCGGATACAGTTCCCTCGAATAGTGTTCTAATATTTAGCAGAGTTCCTCTTAAACTTCGAGAGAAAGATTTTCTAAGAGTGTTTCTAATCCATAACAGAAATGAAGAATTCTCTAGAAATGGAAATGGTTGTCGAAGATATAAATAAAACAAAGGGTAAAGAGAGATAATGCATTACTATATATACTCGTACCTATTTCAAACCAACCATTTACGTTGACAGCCGTTGACAGTCGTTGGTTGAGAACTTACACTCGACTAGCAATCCGAAGATTGCTGGTTCAAATCCCGGCGTGCGGAAGTAAAATTTATTTTATTAATTTTTGTCATATCATCATTTATTCATTTTACATTATATAAATATACGAGGAGTATATTTGCGGCATGTTCCTGAGTGGAAGATATTCTCAGTGTCGTCCTGGTGTACGAGTAAGATCACCATTGCGATCACTGAACCATCGCGTCGCTTTAATTGGCTTTATGTTTGGTGACCGGACAGAACAGCCTTCTTCACCTTCTTCTTCATTATATCCTCCCCGTTCCCACCACCTTTAGCCTCACAAATTAACCCAATTTTAGATGCCATAGTCTCATTGACTCCAGACGGTTGTGAGCAGTTGGGACTCTCGTGCGGTTTTCACACAAAAACCTTTAATTTATTAATTTTTTATGAGCGATTAAAAAAAAATCATTACTTTTGATGAGTTTTCAAAGAGGTATTGAAATTGCATGATTCTGAGTTGTCATGGAACGTAAACAACCCATCCCTAGTGGTTTCTTATACATGGTTGCAGAGATTTTTTTACTAGCATAGCGCGAATAGATTGTCCACAGAGGAACACGCTACGTAATATGCTCACACCCCTAAATTTCACCTTACCCAAACTTCCCTTTAAGTTTAGTATTAGGAAATATATTCTAATATTTAAATTATGAAATAATATTTTGATTGTTGGTGCCTATTTAGCATATCATCAATAAGCTCCTCTGAGAGGTTTATGTTGGCTATAATATTATGAAGTTACATAGAATTTCTTACATAATAAATTTGCATAATACGCCAATTTCTATACACACGTTGTCCTGTGTATTTACATATTATTATTTTTTACCTTATGGTAACAGAGAGAAAAGCATGTCGTCCTTTTCGTCCACAACATTGTTTATTAAATTTAACATGAAGGCGATGCGACAGCATGAAATTAAAAACCGCCTTTCAAAATATATTTATTTAATTATTAACGCCATTTTTAAATACGTGATATTTAAGTGATACAGTTTTTTTTTCCCTTTTTTAAAATAGCTGAACTGCCCCAACAACGATATATTTTTTTATTTAGTGATAAATTAAAGATGTCCATTGACTCGGCAAAACTGTTTCCATATTCCATATTAGTATTCTGGGCAACGCAAAGAGGAGAACCCTCAATATATATTATGGTAGTTAGTTTCAGAATTTGTAATTTCTGCACCGAAATAAACCTCGACTTATGGTATTACGGATGAAATCGGAAAACTCATCAATGCAAGCAATTCTGGACTATCAAATGCACAATTTACAATTCTACTGGAGCGACGGCGCGTTTTTCATTTTTTTTTCCTACGATTGCTCGTGATATTTTGGTGACCGTTTTGAATATTTTCCGCCCCCCTTAAAAAAATCATAACTCCGAATTTTAATATGGGGACATACGAACTGGTCATAGTAATATGTAGTAAATGAATTCACGTATATTTGTTTGATTGTCGCATATTCCTAGAATGTATAAAAAAAAAATAATAAAATCGTAAACATTTAAAACGGAACTAATTTCAGGATTACCTCCCTATGAACTCGCCTAGGAAGTTCAATTTTTCCTCCACTATAAATTATTTTCTACTAGGTTTCTTTTAAATGGTCTATTTTATAATCACAACCTTCATATGTAAATAAGAAAACTGAATTTTTATATGTTGTGAACTGTCTAATGTTCCCTTTGAATAATTTTTTACCCAAATTCAGTCAAAAAATGGCGACTCTTTTAATAAGACTAAAATGGAATACATAAAGGACTCACCAAAAATAGCTACAGTACATCAAACAGATACATTAATTATCTTAAATTCACAATACCAATTAACTCAATTATTGGTTTATTTATAGAAAATATCGCATTGTCAAACACAGTCCTTTCGGCAAAAAATGGCAACAACCACAAAACTTTTGTTTTCCAAATAATCCCTGATTTTTTAAGTTTGAAACACGTTGAAACAGTTGAATGCATTGTTAATTCAATCATTATAACACTGGTATTCAAATATTTTAGAAAAATCTACTAAAACACGATAAAATGCCGCATTTTACACAGACACATTCTGACAGTTTAACATTTTATAGAAATCTTCCAAACCTGAATCTTCATTTACCAGTATTTCGAATATAACTAGAGTACACTGCCGTCTGTTGTTACGAATACATGTAGTATCTTTCCCCCTACCATAAAAACGTCAAATAAAACCGCGGGCGTATTTGAAAATATAAAAAAAAAAATTGAATGCATCTAGACAAAATTTGCTGAAATTCCGCAGCTAAGCAAACTTAGGTTTTGTAGTTGGTGCTGAAATTCAGCAAAAAGCGCTCAAAACGTCGACTTCATGCATTACAGAAGATAATTTTTTTTTTCACAATCCAAGGCTTTTAAACTCTTAAATCTTGTCAAAGTGTATTGATACTTTTGATTGTTTTCTTCATAATCGTTGCTACCATGCATTGTTTCTAATCTGTTTATCCACCTCAAATTCCACGACATATTTTATCATTTCCACGGCACATTACCGTAACCTCCGGCTATTTTCGTACCCTTCTCTAACCCTTCTGTTTTCTTACCTGTTATCCTCCTAAACTGTACTTTCCTGCCATTAATCCAACTGTCAAAACCATATCCCTCGCTTCTGTTTAGTACAATTTCAAAATAGGGAATATTCAAATGTCAAAGACATTAAGGTCTTATATTGGGTCACTGCAGCTTGTCTCATGGAAAGATTTAACAGTGCAATTTGTCCATTGTTTCAGCATCTCTTAGCACGAAAGGTTGTATAAATAATGTGTTGCAGCGTCGGCACGATATTTACATAATCTAGATATATTAATTAGTTATTTATTTATTAACCGACTTACGTACAATTTACAACAAAGTATCGCGAAATTTGGAAATGAACCTTGTAAGGATGAGGATAATACATGAAAGCAAAGACAAACAGATAAAATAGAAATGTCAAGTCAAGACTGTGCAAAAATTAGAGTAAATATAAAATATCTTCAATTGTTTAAAGAGCGATAGAAATCATTTAAGCTAATACCAAAAATTCAAGGTCTTGACGTGAGTTGACCATTCTACACATTCTGGACAGTGGTGAGTTATAACCATAATTAGTCGAGTGCATATTGAGGAAGAGCGGGTCTTTATTTCTGAGTCTACGAGAAGGCATATTGAATATGATGAGCAGTAGTATAGGTGAATCGATTAAACAGTTAATAATTTTGAAGAAACAAAAGAGATCAGATTTTTTCCGACGGTTTTCTAAAGGAGAAAGGTTTAGAGTTTGTTCAATTTCAGCACTTACTTACGAAAGCCCACAATACTTTATTTGCTATACTTACTTACACATACTTTTCCAACGGTCTAAAGGAGAAAGGTTTTCTTCAATTTCAGCACCTACTTACGAAAGCCCACAATACATTCTTATTATCCTTCTGTTATGTTGTATTTTTTTAATATTATTTTGGAATTGTTTTGCATTCATCTAACTATAATAATGTATTGCTTTTTAAAAATCGTCTTTGGTTTATTTAATAAATAAAATATATATATATAGCAAATGACCATTTTGTACAATTACGATCAAAATCGATTGCTACGATATTCTTATTATGACAACAGAATAGCTCCGCTAGACCGGGCGTGTTGCAAGGATGGAAAAATGCCAATTATCAAAGGGGTTTCTTTATATTAAGCAGGACGAAGGAGTGATCAGAGAATAATTTAGTCTTCGGTGGCTGGACGATATGGAGACGAACGCTGCATACTTGAGCATAAAAAACGTAAGGACGTAGGAACTGAGATGTCAGGAAATTATGAAATTAAGAACTTAAGGCAAAGGAAACTTAAGGAATGAAGAACTTATGAAATTGGGAACTTTAGGCATAAGGAACTTGAGGCATAGGAAACTTAACGCAACAGAAATTTCTAAAATTAGGAACATAAAAGTATTAGATACTTGAGGCATTAGGACCTCATGAATTTAGGAACATAAGGCGTAAAGAACTTAAGACATAGGAAACTTTAATCATGGGAACCTTGAAGCATCAGGATCTTTTGATATTTGGTACTCAAAGCTTAAGTAACTTAAAGCATAGGGAACTTGAGACCTTATGATATTAGGCTAAAGAAACTTGAGGCTTATGCCTCTGTTAGGTTCCTAATGCCTCAAGTTTCTTATGAAATGCCTCAAGTTTCATAAGAAACTGGAGGCATTAGGAAACTAACAGATGGAAAAAAGGAAATTAAGGCATAAGGAATTTAAGACGTAGAAGGCATTAGAATCTTACAAATTTGGGAACGGCATAAGGAACAGACATAGGAAACTTAAAGTATCACGAACAGCCACTGCGGCGATTATGCTCGAAAAATGGACCACTTTTAATTTTCTGCGATTGATAGCGGTCCAAAATTGGACCACATTTTCCTACCATTCGTTAAACATTTATTGTAATTATTTAAAACATCCTCGGCCATCCATTTATTTTAAAATGAAGTTATTGAAATGCTTAACCTATTACGACCATAGATTTTGCAAATCCGAACTTCGTAGACTATTTTAGAACGATGTTAAATATATATGTTTTTTTTTAATTTTCACGATGAATTTTTGATCAGCTGTTTACGGTTAACATTAAGTCTTTTTTCCATAAATTTGTACCTTTGATTATCAAGTATTCCACAGACAACATACAGAAATCGAAAATATTCTATGTTGACTCGAATAAGTACCCCTCACGGCAGATTCAATAAGCACCACTCACGAAGGATTCGCTTATAAACTATACATTTTTTTTATAAATCCTACAAATTTGAGATAAACGGTAACATACAGGTTAACTCATTGGCTATATAGCATTCATTATAATAATTTTTTATGTTTCCATGTTAAAATTCGAAGGTATGATTTTTTTAACATTGGCGAAAAATTTAAAAGATGATCTTGGAAATCGCGAGCTATCGAGGTAAATTTATTTATTTCTGGTCGCTCCAGTAGTTAATAAATTAAAAATATACAGGGTGTTAAGGGACGTACTTGACTTACTTTAACCAGTGATTCCTGACATTATTTGGAGTAAAAAATGTTAATGAAATTTTGGTCTCCGGTGATATTTTAGATTTTTTTTTTTTTTTCTACAAAAACATAAAAAATGGTAGTTGTTGAACAGTTGGAGGCGGGCTAAGGGGTTCGTCTGACATGCGGCTGAGTGACTAGTGACGACATGCGGAAGAAATTTTATTTTTATTTGATTTTGAAGAAAAAAAATTTGAAAAAGAAAGTCTTCAAAAAAGTCACCCGAGACCAAAATTTCATTTACATTTTTTACTCCAAACAATGTCAGGAATCACTGGTTAAAGTAAGTCAAGTACGTCCCTTAACATCCTGTATAGCATAAGAAACGTCTGGCGTAGTAATAAGGTACAAGGCCAGATAAACTCAAGGCATGATTTAACATAATTCATAAAAAACTTAAGGCAATTTTTTCATCTCTTTATTTGTAAAATAATATTCTTATGTATACGCGTCTTTTCCATATTTATAAGTAAAAACTATTTGTGTATGTGTTTATCTGCTGTTAATGTTAATTTGGTGAGAAATAGTTTGGATGCAGGTGAGTTCTCTATAAAAAGAGAACTTGTTTTGTATATTCTTGTCGATTGACATCTGTATCTGTTTAATTTATCTTTGTCTTACTAACCCATTTTTTGCATTTTGTTTTTCCTGTTAAGCACTTGCATACTGCTTACTAACAACGTATGCAACGACACCGGACGTCTAGATTCGTTCAAAATAAATAAATGTAGCTTCGTTTAACAAAAAAAAATAGAATCTTGCGAGAGCCTTGAAGGAGTAACCATCAGTTACTTATACCAGGGCGGGTAAGAGGTGGATTACCTCCACTGTATCTGTATTGTCTCCTTAATAAACAAAAAAAAAACTTGAAACTTAAGACGTACGAAGAACTAAATTTGAAACGTAAGGCGGAACTAAAGACATGAGGAACCTAAGACATATTACAGATTGTAATGTATAACATAACTTACGGCGTCAAAAACATCGTTGCACATGCATTTCTACGGGCAGGCGGCGTCGGCCAGGATTCTCAGAGGATACCGGTACACAAATAAGTTTTAGTGGATCATTTTTCTTCTTCACGTGTACATATTGTATTCCGTTGCGTTCGATACAGAACTACTAAGTACATTTTTTTAATTCATTAATTTTGCCTAGAATTAGTAATACGAGAAATAAATTTACACATAAACACTCCGCGTTTCATTCAATGATCCATCGTTTGATCTCGATACCGTTATCTAATACTAATTTCTCCAACGAACTAACAAAAAAAAAATCGCAGTAAATAGTGGTTATAATGCCGATCTCTTTGATACAATTTTAAAAAAACAATAAAACAAATAGCCAAAAAAATTTCTTATTTGCCAATCCTAATAAAATAAACATTAATAATAATCTTAGGTACCAATGGCGTCGAATTTTATTAATTAATCTTTTATTTTCCTGCAGTATAAAAAATCTTCCTTCTGTAACAAGACCGGTATTTTATACAAATAATAATTTAGATAAATTTTTAGTCAATTCGAAGGGTAAAGACGACAAACTTAGTTATTCGGGAATTTATAAATTAGATTGTAGTGATAGCTCCGCATTTTATGTACGTAAAACGACGCTCAGTCTTGTGTGATATCGTCATGGAGGAGGTTCTCCTGTGGTCAATTTTTGCATGCTCTCTCGTTAAAAAAAAAGATTAGAACATCTCAGAAGAACCGGGCGTTCGAAGTGGTCGCGTAAGTGGTTTTTAAAAATGCGGGACTTTTCCCATATTAGATTATTGCGTGAATTACGTGATGAACCTAATGATTGGCTGAACTACTTGAGAATGGACATAGACACGTAAAGTGTAATTGTCGTAAAGTGCAATAAAATCGGTTAGAAACTCCCGAGAACATTGCCGAAGGTCAGCCATCGTCGAGTGATTAGGAAAAACTGAGGATCAAAACGAATCGGAAAACGGAGCAAGCGTCCACATGCACTGACTTGTCCGCACAGGTCATGGATTTCAAAGCTCATTTGCTCAGTTATCGCTGCAACTGTACCGTCTTCCCGCCGGGCTCAAAACTGCGCAGTTTTCCGATCCACGCGCAGTGCAACGTGTTGAACTGCGCAGACAAAAGATTGTGCAAAACGTAGCGTGTGGATAGGCCTTTAGATGCTTAAATAGTACCTAATGGATTTTCTGAATTCGCCAATCATCTTATTGATAAAGATCATACCTTTAGTCAAAGCACCGGTGCTAAGATTTTACACAGAAATGGTCATGGTAACAGACTAAATAATTTAGAATCACTCGAAATAAAGGAAGCCGTTAAAACAAAAACTCAGATCCTTAATAACCATGACATGTGTCCAACAGCCCGATATTAAGAATATTTCCCATAAACTAGTAAAAACCCTTAATCACTTTATCCCTTAATCACCTGTTCAAGTGACGTTTGTCCCTGAAAACATAATATGGTAATTCATTAAATATCACCCGTCTCTTTCTCTCACTATTCCTCCATTTTATGTTTTGTCTCTTTCTTTATTATATAAAAGCCCACACAACGCATATTTTTGGTCAGTTTAATTTTATACCCTGAAGATGCTTGTGTTAAGCGAAACCGGACGGTACATAAAAAATTAAATAATTAAATCGTGGTTACAAACTAGGTCTTTGTTTTATTTCAAGAAATAAATTTACTTAGTACCTAAACAAAAAAAAATGTGTCTAATGGCCAATGGCACTACTTATGGCCTTGTACTTGATTGTAATATAACAATGTCTACAGGGCTGACACGGTAAGTTATCGCTATGGAAACACCTTCGTACAACTGTAGGTACACCAACGCGTAACTCAATTGAAAAATTCTACACTATTGTTAACTGTACCCACACCTACATCCATTGTCAACATTGTAAAAGACAGCAAACTCGATTAACGATAGCATTCTTTAAAACAGGTTCAAGTAATTTGTTGAATTGGTTCCTATTCGTTCAATTGAGGAAACAGTTTCACACGGGGGGTGGGTGCCGTAGAATAATGTTTGACAATATTCTGGTATCTATTGTCAACCTTTGCGATGATATTGAATAAATATACATTTCAGTTCCTTATTTAGAAATAACGCCACTTTCTATAGCGGTACAAGTCTTTTGTGGTATGTCAGATATAAGAAAGTGAGTGGATAATGTAATCCTCACAAAGAATTATTGTTTTCAATCACTACAAAAAAGGTCTTAATCACAGAGAAAAGAAGGGAGGTCACAAAATAAACAATAAAAATTACAATCAGATTCTTTTGAACTTGCTGTCATATGAAAGTAATTTTGAAGCTTCTGAGTAGGGCACAATCGTAGGTTCTTATTAAACTGATATAGGGGGGAATCAATGGGGAACTTATGTACTGTCGATGTCTGTAACTCTGAATATCAAACAGTATTAATACGCTTGTATCTGCGTGGTTGAATTCCAGAACCCAGAATTTCATTGAATGTCCGACGCCACGCCTTATGCGCCGCGCCACAAATAACATCTGTGTTCGTGAAATTTCAAGCAAAGCTAGCGTTGTAATTCGGTTTTTTAATTCAAGAATCTGCCAAAAGATGTCGCTACTTCCGTCAGCAGCTCGCATACGTAGTTTATTCCCTAGGTATAAGACTAGGATTTATGGGCAGCTATATGCAATATATATTACATATGGCGTTATTGCGTCTGCATTTTATATAAATATATATTACATATAGCGTTATGTCTCGGTTACTTTGTCACGGTTACTTTGTTTCGGTGAATAGCTGTCACTGGATCACAGTGGATCCGAGGAACTGGCTATTTTTGGAACCAGTTCCTATCGGATTTATAAAATGATCACCTACAGTCAAACTGGGCGAAGCCGAACTAAAAGCCGCCCTCAGGGCCTAGCAGCAAAAACCTGCGGAGCGGGGTTCTACCTGCTAGTATAATATAAGTCTCTGAGTTACTCTGATTTAAATGACAATTATGTAAAAAATCTCTTGACCCAATTTATCCGGTCAACAATACCACAGAAAAAAAATCAGAGTGTGAAAATTCATACGCGGTAGAAATGATACCGTCAAAAAACTAAAGTAGACAAGAGTGGAGAGACTACGAAGACTACGAAACCATGTGAAGGATATTTTTCCAAGTTTTGTTGTCGAATTCCATTGCACCTTTTTCTATACATTTTATCAGTATTTGAGTTTTCTTCTTCGGAAAATTATTTACAAAATAAATTAAAAGCATTTTTGCGCTTAAAACCGTGACTTGTAGACAACATTTACAATAAATTTCTATACCTATTACCCATATTCATGGCGAAATAAGTCACACTATAAACGTAGATACAGCCTTCCTCTTGTATAAATGTTTACATTGCGTTCATTTCGCGCGGCCTCCTTTGCGTTACACTCCCGGGTGGTATGCAAGGGTTCGTTTTTGTACTTTTCTTTTTCATATGCGAATTCCCCAGACACTTAAGTGGGTAAAAATATTTAGATTAATATCGTTTACTTGAATTGGCGGCCCGCGGAGCAAGTTCGTTGGAAACAAACTTGCTCTGGAAATTCAATAAGGCTTAGAATGGGGGTATTCTTGCTTTTTGAAAATCGACAATGTTTTGAATATTGGGTTGAATTTGGTTCTCCCTGTGGGAGTGGTAGCTACTGAGTTCTTTTTTTCTATGAGTTTAGTTAAAGAAGTAGTTCTGTAACCAGTAGACCTCTCGTCCAAAAAAATTATGTTTCTAATTGTCTCTTATTCTGAAATACTAAGATTTGTAAGAGGGTATTCAAATAACTACTTACCTATTTAATTAATTTTAAAACAGTTTTTGTGTGGAACATTTTTTATTTAAAAAATGGAATTATGCTTAAAAGGCGGAAACACACTTGTGTGGTTTGGTGTGTCGTGGCGCGCCAGAAGCACATCGGTTTCATACATTTATTATGGTTAGAGACATATTTGTAGGTTGTGGCGTGTCGACAAGCGATGACGACGATTGGTACAAATCAAATAGAAAAATATATGGTCGCATCTAGGAAATGAAACCAGGACCATCATATTGTAATATTTAATCACTGACAACATTAGCGACTCTCAAACAAAAATTTTAAAAAGGATAAACGGCAAAAGATAATGTCATTTTAACAACTGGAGCGATCACGCGAAATAAAAAAAAAATTGCCTCGATTGCTCGAGACTTCCCATTTTTTTTTATTTTTCGCAAAAATTAAAAAAAATCATAACTTCAAATTTTAACATGGATACATAAAAACTTATTATAGTGCTATATAGCCAATGAATTAGCCTGTTTTTTTACCGTTTATCTTATATTTGTAGGATTTATAAAAAAAATAAAAATAAATATGAAGTTTATAATCGCGCGATTCCTGCGTGTTTTTACTTGCAACTGCCGAGAGGGATACTTATTCGAGTCAATATAGAATATTTTCGAATTCTGTACGTACATTATTTGTTGTCTGTGGTATACTTATGAAAAGGCTCATGTCTATGGGAAAAGGACTTAATTTTATCAGCAAACAACTGATCAATGAAAAAAAATATTCGGCGAAAAAAAAAATTTTTTTTCATTTATTTTTAAAGTATTTCTAAAATAGTCTATCAAGTTCAGATTTGCAACATTTATGGTCATAATAGATAAAGATTTTCGATAGCATCGTTTTAAATAAATGGCTGGCCAAGGAAATGTTTTAAATAGTTACAATAAATGTTTTACGAATGGTAGGAAAATGTGGTCCATTTATGGACCGCTGTCCATCGCAGAAAAATAAAACTGGTCCATTTTTCGACCAAAATCTAGGAAGAGAAATCGCATCTTAAAAGATAGGTCTCACCTAGGAAGATGCGACCTATCTTTTAAGATGCGATTTCTTAACTTAACTTTTTAGGATTTTTCGGTTTCAAATTTTCGATTGAGAGTCGCTAATGTTGTCAGTGATTAAATATTACAATATGATGGTCCTGGTTTCATTTCCTAGATGCGACCATATCTTTTTCTATTTGAAATTTTCGATTGAGAGTCGCTAATATTGTCTAATTGTCTAAAGTGATTAAAAATAATTCTTTTTTTTATAAATAATGTTCCAAATACTTTATAATCTTCATTGATTAAATATTAAAATATGAGGTTTTACTCATTAAAATAATAATTTTAAAAATGATTTACATAATAATTTGTCGAAAGAAACTGACTGTCTTAATTAATAATTATTCTTTTTTCAAACTTTCTTCGTGCAGGTAGGTGTTTCTTAATCTATACATATATATAAAAATCAAAATATGTATTCATATGAGTATGTACATTAGATGTCAATGCGTTGCTAAACCATTCATCCGATTGCGACGAAACTTTGGTGATTTAATGTGCGCATGCCCCGATAGTTTCTATATGTGATAGTGAGTTTTGGCATCATGAAATTATGCGTTCCTATATATACTGGTGAGCTCTGGCACTATGAAATTTGTACAAAAAAATTGTAATAGGTGGCACGTGAGCTGTTGAAAACTGAATGTACCGGGACTGAATGTATGGAATGCAGGAGGGGAGAGGGCAACTCGGGAGGAGTTTCACAGGATGGGTGAAGTGGGAAAGGGGAGTGGGGAGAGTGAAGGCGGAGTGTGTGCGTGACGGGAAGGGGACGTGGGAGAGGGAAGACGGCGGAAGGGAAACGGGACGAATGGGAAAGGACACGCAGGGAGAAACAATTTCTTTATTAGGTGACCCAGCAACGCTAGCCGGGAACTCGCTAGTATGGAATAAATTCTAATAAGGGAACGTACCCATACTACGTGACCAACTTTTTGCGATTTTTACCGCCCCCCCGGTGACCAAAAACCTAAGCAACCCGCCGCTCATTTGTACCAAGCGTGGTATTTTGAAGACCCCCCCCCCCCCTTGAACAGGTCGCGTAGTATGGGTACGTTCCCTAAGATATTACAAATAAACACTATTCATTAATAAACCATAGTCAAATTAGATCCTTTTGAAATTGAAATGATATGAAATTAAAACCCCTCTTTTCAAATAACGCATTTGTTGAAATTGGCCATTCGATTCTAATCGTTTCATTTTTTTTGTATAATAGTCTACTTAATTAAATCGATTGCAATAATACATACATCAGTTTATTAAATTCTACCCCAAAAATACTAAACGCTGGCACACAAAGACACTAAGCAATCGTAGTTTCATCGGTGTCCAAAGCAGCATCTACCCTTTTAGCTTTACTCACCTTGGTTAGTAGGTTTACTTCCTTTATTCTCCTAATTACAATTAACAATTGCCATTAAAATGAAGAAAAAATCCGCTAGAATAAATGAAGTGAAAAGCACCCAAATTAATATATTTTCGTGTCTTTGCCAGTGCAGAAATAAAAAAAATAAAAATAATAAAAAATAAAAAAACTTATTAAAGTGTGTGTGGAGAATATATGTCGCGAGTCGCATGACAGTTGATCCCCGACAGTTAGCCCCCCCGTTATACTTATATAGAATGTGCAGTCGGTTTAGGGACAATACGATGTAGCTACTGCTTATCATATAAGACTTTTATTTCACTGTATATTTGTTACTTTAGTTTTGTTTTTCTACTGCCGGTTTCGACACATCCTTGTTATCATCACTAGCAATCTTAAAACTAACTTATAATACAACTTATTTATACAATAACTTATTTTCAATTTGGGAGGCGAGTATGGGTACCGCCGCCCTGGGAATTATTTATTGGACAACCAACACCCCTGCCACAGGTCACCCCAAGTGGTTCGCTACGTTTGGTGACTTGGCAGGGGTGCCCGGGTTTATGGGATGAGGTTTGTCTAGGTCTTGGTGGTGGATACGTTTGCCCAACCACTAGACATTCATGTATTTTTTTTTAATTAGATCCATACAGGAGATACCGAGGAAAACAATTTCCCTAGGGGCCTATGTCATCTTTGAGGATGCTGTGTGGATGGTTTTTTAAAGGTAAATGAAGGAGAATAAGATATGGGAAGAAAAAAGGTATGAGGGATGGGTAGGAATCTGGTGGTCAGTGTGGCCAGGAGTGACGGACGTATGAATCTATACTGCGGTGCAAGGCGAAGGGTTGCGAGAATCCGGCTGGAGGTCAAAATACCTCCCTCAATCAGTCTCCTCCGATCCAGCCCGCCACGCAGCAGGTGGGCAGGCGCATCAACTGCCAAGACCCGGACAAAAGTCACCTCATGAACCCGGGCACCTCTGCTAAATGACCAAACGTAGCGAACCACTTGGGGTGATCTATGGCAGAGGTGTTGGTTATTCAATAAATGGTTCCCGGAGCGGCGGCACCCGTATCCGCCTCCCAAATTCCCGTAAGTAATTGTTAAAGTAAGAAAATCACAAAAATATAAATCCGTACACAACGCCATCTCTGATACTGACAAAAACAAAACACGGACAGTTGCGCATTGATAATTGCTTCATTGCGTAATTTTTAACTTAATAAAAAAACTGAATTTAATTCAACAGCTATTGATTCTGAGGCGGTACGAAGTTCGACGGGTCAGCTAGTTTACTAATAAAATAGTGCTTTTCATTGCAAGTGTTTGTGAACTGTGTTAACAAAAGCAAAAACAAATCAACATAACCAAACATTGTCAAGCCAAATATTTAAACGTTTCACAATGGATGTGCAAAATTTCATCTCCAAAGCAGAAGTAGCTACGTTTGGTGATTTAGCAGGGATGCCCGGGTTCATGGGGTGAGGTTTGTCTAGGTCTTAGAGGTGGATGACCAAGACACACTGAACCCCAGATTCCTACCCACCCCTTAAACCCTTTTCCTTCCCAGAACTCTCCTCTCCTTCCTTTTCCCAAAAAAACCCTCCACACAGCATCCCCAAAGATGACTTAGGCCCTGAGGAAAATTATTTTCCTCAGCGCCTCCTGTGTGGAGCTCATGTAAAAAAAAAAAAGTAGCTGTCAATGCCCTAAATAAGGTACTATTTGATCCAGCCAACAAATTTAATAAGGATCAAATTTCTAAAATTTCTCCAATTGCATGTGAAATTTTAAACGCCATATGTAGCATGTCTTCAGCTGTAGCATTAGAAGGTGAACTGAGTGCATACAAGGATATAAGAGCAAATTCTTCTCAAAATAATATTGTTATTTGCAATGTGCTTAAAACGATAGAAGTCAGCAGAATCTTGGATGATCAGGCAGCTGTCACCAGTATAATCAGTGAAATCGACAAATCAGCAAATGAAAATATTTAAAAAATTTATAGAATTAAAAAAAAAATTTAAATTAAAATTTGTTTCTGAAAAAAATAAGAAAATATACCGATTTAGGAAATGAGATTAAAAGAATTTGGCATTCTCAGACTATAAAAATATTTAATTAAATGAAGACAATATAAGCGAAACTCAATCGAAAAATCTGAAAACAGAAAAATCAGAAAAAGATATTGACACATCTGGGACACGAACCCAGGATGTGTCAATATCTTTTTCTGATTTTTCTGTTTTCAGATTTTTCGATTGAGTTTCGCTTATATTGTCTTCATTTAATTAAATATTACAATTTGAGGTTTTACTCATAAAGTTAAAATAAAAATAAAAATATAAAAATATTACCATTTGTCATTTCGGCTACTGGCATTATACCTAGGTTTCTTATTCAAAATTTAGGCTTATTAGATTTGTCAAAGAATTTGTATATAAAAATGCCTGTACAAAGAGTCCTAAACTTTAAACGAGCCGACTTCGACTCAATTAACAGCCATCTCTCAAATACAGACTGGTCTTTTTTATCCGATGAAAACATTGATGAATCTATAGACTAACTTTATTTAAAATTTTCTAATACTATTGAATCCTATGTACCTTTTTATACACCGAGAAGCTATACCTACCCGGTTTAGTTCTCATCGGAGCTCACTGCCTCTCTTCAGCAAAAAAAGAGTCAACACAAAAAATTCAAACACAGCAAATCCATAAGTGATTATATAATCTTTAGCGAAACCAGGAAAAAATGTAAAGATCTTTCCAAAAAATGTTACAAAAAGTTTATTACCTCTATCGAGGACACTGCCTTTAAATCCAAAAATCTTTGGAAATTTCTTAAAAAAATAAACAATGAAAACACAGAATACCCGCCAATAATGCAAATGAACGGAACCAGTGCAAACAATACACAGGACATTGTAAACCTTTTTTCGGATTTCTTCAAAAATGTTTATGATGAAAAAACCCCAGATGATAAAATACCTGAATACAAATTTAGCAAGACTACACACTTAACACATTGCCATATCACACAAAAACGCTGCGAACAGAAATTACTTTCCTTAGACACTGACAAATCCACTGTCCCAGACAACATTCCACCAATATTCCTCAAAAAATGCTCTAATACATTATCTAAACCACTCACATTATTATTCAACCATCTCTTGGCCCTTGGACACTTTCCAGACCGCTGGAAATCTAGCTTCATTACAACTATCTACAAAAAAGGAGACGACACTAATATAGCCAATTATCGCCCCATTTGTATACAGTCAGTACTACCTAAGCTTTTTGAATCACTGGTCCTTAATGAAATCTATCCGAAATTAATAAAATTAATTAACAGCACGGTTTTATCAAAGGTAGATTTACCGCAACTAACTTAACAATATTTCAAAAGTTCATAATACAATCTTTTGCAGAAAATAAATAAGTCGACTGCATATATACAGACTTTTCGAAGGCATTTGACAAAGTATCCCATAAACTACTAATTCAACAACTATTTGCTCTAGGAATGAGGGATAACATGCTAAAATGGTTTACTAGCTATTTATTAAATCGTAAACTGTTCGTCATGGATGTCGAAAGCTTTCTGGCCTACTATTGGCTTACCGCAAGGTAGTCACCTTGGCCCGGTTTGGTTTCTCATTTTCATCAATGATATAACCAATTGCTTCAACGATGTCGAGGTATTGCTCTTTGCTAATGACATCAAGCTATACAAGAAAATAACTGATGTAAATCATTGCCATATACTTCAGTCAAATATATGTAAGTTTAAAAATTGGTGCGTTCAAAATAATTTATTCTTAAATGTAGAAAAGTGCAAAACCTTGACTTTCTTCAGAAATAAAAATCCTGTTTTTTCCCATCAATAACACAGCTTTAGAAAAAAACACGGAAATGAGAGATCTTGGAATTATTTTGCATGAAAAACTAAGTTTCGCCAATCATATCCACCAAATTGTAAACAAAGGTATGAAAACACTAGACTTCGTATTAAGAACAACCAAAAACTTTAATTACATACGAGTCTTTAAATTATTATATGTATCTCTAGTTAGAAGGAATAAAACTCAGTAGTTTGGTCTCCATCTTACAAAATTCACATTAATAACATTGAGCGAATACAAAAAAAAATTCTGCGTTTTATAAATTTTAAATTAAATATCCCACTAGAAGACTTGAAATATGATTTATTATTATCTATTCTAAATATTCTAATACACACACTAGAAGACATACGTAAAATAAACGACTTAACATTTTTATTCAAAATACTTAACTCTAAATTTGACTGTTGCGAACTACTGCAACTCATAAACTTAAGAATACCGACAGTAACTACACGACAAAATACACTATTCTACTGTAGCATTCATAAGCGGAACTAAATTGCCCACTCTCCGATACAACGATTTCACACTATGGGAAATCAGTACTTAGGTGATATTGACATATTTAACATAAACTTGGCGAATTTTGTTGATCTTGTAAAAAACTTATTCCAAAACTATTCCTAAACATATTTGTTTTTCTGAAAATCTATGAAATCGCTCTATTTTTGTATTTTTATGACTTGTGTGCTTTTTTATCAAATTTTATTTTATTATTTCTGTATATGTTTATAAATAATCTGTCATGAATTATTTGTACTACCAAAATGTAAAAGCCCTTTGGGCGTTAAATAAATAAATAAAATAAATAAAAGTCGGGAACGCCCTAGAAAGTCGTGGTACAATTAGGGCGCGCCTCTAAATCACAGATGGAGAATTTCCCTCAAGCCACCGTAATACAAGTGCTAAACATGTTTACCTTTTTTTTTATGACAGATAGAGTATTACACTTACTGTTCTGTTCAACTGAAATAAACAAACATTATTATTATTAATAGTCATTATCACGGAACTGCGCTAGTTTATTCATGAAATCGATGACTACAGTTTTAATTATTATAAGCAATAATTATCAGCCTGAAACACTCATCAACATTGAAAAATCTTCCGAGAAAAGATACTTGCCGCCAACGGGACTTGAACCCGTGTCCTTCTGATTGCCGGTCAGCTGCTCTTGACCACTGAGCTATGGGGGCTTATCAAATACCCGCCAAATAATTCAATATTTACTAGTGTTTCATTCAACAATTACTGCTTATTATATTTTTTCCACCTGAAAACAACAGTTTCAGGCTGATAATTATTGCTTATAATAATTGTTACCCTTTGTGCTATGCATAAAAATCTTGTCTAAACGTTAGTTTATAAATTAAAAATAATAACTACAGTTTTACTTCAGGCAAATAATCGTTTATTCGGTTGCAAACAAATAAGAAAAATATATTTTTTATTTGAAGATATTCCAGTTTCGCGGTTTAATTGGTGATGGTAGAATAAATCTCTTAAAAAGCTAACCAAAATTGCTGCCGACACAACTTCAGTCTTATGTCTTATCATGATAACATATTATAACAAATTGGTTGCTAATAAATTGCACGGATCATTAGATAAAGCTGGAGGCTATCAAGAACCCAACATTTTCTTCGATCTATTATCTTATTGATGATTTGTCATAAATAAAAAAAATTCCATCAATATTTTATATTATCCAATCTAGAATATTATAGAAATCCTTTCGATTCATCCGGACATCCAAATTGACAGACTTACCCTAACATAAAATGCATGTATCATTTTGACGAGCTGGAGGCAAACCATATGGGTTTTAGATTGCTTTTTAGTATTTTTTGTATTTCTTGGGCATTAACTACGAGTATTTAACAATTTCTAGACATTTTATTTTGAAGAGGTTTAATTTTCAAAGTACATTTGTTACCTTAATTTTAATTTTTTTTTGTCACCGGTTTCGACAGATCCGTGTCATTCACGAGCAAACTTAAAACTAACTTAAAAATTCTATACACGTACAAAAATTAATTAGGTGTGGGTAGTGGGTGAGATGATTTTGGGGAAGGAGTCAACATTACGTGGAAACATCGTAATTAAAGGTGATTTACATGGTGCTATTATTTTATTAACTAATGAAATCACTATTTTTAATTTATAAACTAACGTTTAGACAAGATTTTTATGCATAGCACTAAGGGTAACAATTATTATAAGCAATAATTATCAGCCTGAAACACTCATCAACATTGAAAAATCTTCCGAGAAAAGATACTTGCCGCCAACGGGACTTGAACCCGTGTCCTTCTGATTGCCGGTCAGCTGCTCTTGACCACTGAGCTATGGGGGCTTATCAAATACCCGACAAATAATTCAATATATACTAGTGTTTCATTCAACAATTACTGCTTATTATATTTTTTCCACCTGAAAACAACCAACTTTATTTTTGCGAGAGACATTGTAAGTGTTAAATCCCTCGCTAGGTGGCGTCGAGACAAATTATGACTACATTTATTGGGGAAATACTTAAACTTGTCAAATATTAATTATTATTTTTAATTTATAAACTAACGTTTAGACAAGATTTTTATGCATAGCACAAAGGGTAACAATTATTATAAGCAATAATTATCAGCCTGAAACACTCATCAACATTGAAAAATCTTCAGAGAAAAGATACTTGAACCCGTGACTTGAACCAACGGGACTTGAACCCGTGTCCTTCTGATTGCCGGTCAGCTGCTCTTGACCACTGAGCTATGGGGGCTTATCAAATACCCGCCAAATAATTCAATATATACTAGTGTTTCATTCAACAATTACTGCATGTGTTTCATTCAACAATTACTGCATTCAACAATTAATGAAATCACATTTCTTGAGATAATCCGTTTGATAGTAAATAATAATTTAAAGACAAGGGATTTGAATAAAGCACATTATCAGAAAAACCGTTCTCGCAAATCTATTATTTCGAGTTCAGAAACTATCAAGTGAATAATGACTCTGATAAATAACGTAGACATCCATCTTAGAAAACTCCGATCAACTAACTAAAGCCTAAAGTATGTACATAAAAACATTATTCTGTGAAAAATGTTCCTTTTCGATGTAGCTAGAGAAAGACTGATGAAAAATGGACAAATCATTCAACCTTTTTAGATAAAAAAAATTCTTCGATGAACAAACTTCGGTATCAGACTGACGACAACTTGATATTATTTGAATTTGTTTTTAACTGGTGGCTGGGGGCTAGAGGCACTTTTTGGCACTTAATTTATATCAGTCTCAGCTATGCATTGATGTAAATCATTGCTTCAAAATGGTGCCGTAAGTTTAACGATTTTCCACGTCGATAAATTAAAGTTTGATGTTATTTTAAGTCTGAAAAGATTTATGGGTTTTCATGAAGATTCCTATTATCATTGTAAAGTTGGTTTATGACCTTATAGTATGATTTTTTGTTATCAAGAGATACGTATTTTAAAATGGTAATTTTTTAAATTGGTAATCACTCTTTAGAGAGTGCTTTGTGAAAGTCAAAAAGTTAAAATTATAGTTTTTTCAAATAAATTGGAAATCGTGGGAATTTTTTGTTTTATTTTTCACAAAATTACTCGAGTATACTAACCACAGTATGATAAAGTATCAATCAATTTTTAATAATATTCAGCAAGTAAGTACTTACATCAATATGTAAATGGTTACATATTACCTAAAATACTTTTACTCATGATGCACAGCTCCACAAGGACTTTTTGACTTAAAAATAATTTGCCATTTTTTTACCTTCAAAAAATGTGACAAGCACCAAATCTTTGTCCGAAATTTTAATTGTTTCTTTTTTATTCGAGTTACAATTTGGGATTGCACCATTTATTGGATAACCAATACTTCTGCCTTAGGTCACTCCCAAGTGATTCGCTCATTTGCTGACTTAACATGGGTGCCCGGATTCATGGGAGAGGTTTGTCTGGGCCTTGGCCATAGATGCGTCTTTATTTTTTTTTTTTTACATGAGCTCCACACAGGAGGCCTTGAGGAAAATAATTTCCCACAGGGCCTGTGTCATCTTTGGGGATGCTATGTGGAGGGTTTTTTTAAGGAAAGGAAGGAGAGGAGAGTTCTGGGAAGGAAAAGGGTTTAAGGGGTGGGTAGGAATCTGGGGTTCAGTATGTCCTGGTCATCCGCCTCCAAGACCTAGACAAATCTCACCCCATGAACCCGGGCACCCCTGCTTAGTCACCAAACGTAGCAAACCACTTGGGGTGACCTATGGCAGTGGTGTTGGTTATCCAATAAAGGTTCCCGGGGCGGCGGTACCCATTCCCGCCTCCCAAATTGAGAAGGAAAAAGGTGTGAGGGGTGGGTAGGAATCTGATCTGCCCAACAACTGCGTGGTAGGCCGGATCGGGAGAGACTAGTTGAGGGAGACTTTTGATTTCTCCAGCAGGGCTCCCGAAGCATAGCCATGCACCGCAGTGGGATACACTGACCCCTGATTCCTATCCACCTCTCGTATGTGTTTTCCTCCGAGAACTTCCCGACCTTCCTTTCTTTAAAAAGCCCCTCCACATGTATCCCCTAAGATTTCGTTGCCCCTAATGGAAATTATTTTCCTCAGGGCTTCCTGTGTGGAGCCAATGTAAAAAATATATATTTATACGAGGGCTGTCCGTAAAATAATGTCTGGCGTGTAGCTCTGTTCCCCCTCGTCAGATCCCCGCCACGCTGCACTCTCTGTGGCGCTTAGTCTCGGCATGATAGCCGTTCGCGATGAAGCTTCCACTCGCCACACCCGCCAGGTGTAAATTACACTCTGTAATTCGTTTTTGTGACAGTCCCAGTTTTACGGGCAGCCTTCGTATATAAAATATTATGAAGAACTTAACCATATAAAAACATTGTTCTAAATATGTGGGTTAATGGTTTTGGTGTTGACATGCAACCACCAGAACCGATTTATAAGCAAATGGTGATTTTATTTCACTATAAAATAAGATATAACGTAAACCCAAATTTTACCGCAAATTGTATTACAACAAAATATAAATAAACTCATCACGGCATAAGTAATTCGAATGCGAAGAAATTGGCGCGAAATTCAAATTGCGAAGACAGAATTTGGCGCCCTTTTGCCAAGATGATTTGCATAATAATTTCGCGACCTGAATGCTAAAAGCTTTTATTAAAGTCACATTGTACTAAATGACAATTTTGGTTAAGCCACATTTCTCGGTTTCAAATTTTTTTTTAGTTTACAATTCTATCTTGGTACCAGTCTATTATATGGAGTGAAAGATTAAACGATAAAAGTGATAATTTATTTATATACCATTTTTTAACTTGATTTTTGTGGGATATTTTAACTCGTTTTATTTTGCAATAAAAAACACATAAATTTGTTTAAGACCACTTTTATTTTTTATTCGAATTACAATTTGGGAGGGCATCATTTATTGGATAACCAATACTTCTGCCTTAGGTCACTCCCAAGTGATTCCCTCATTTGGTGACTTAACAGGGGTGCCCGGATTCATGGGAGAGGTTTGTCTGGGCCTTGGCCGTAGATGCGTCTGCCCATCAACTGCGTGGTAGGCCGGATCGGGAGAGACTAGTTGAGGGAGACTTTTGATTTCTCCAGCAGGGCTCCCGAAGCAGAGCCATGCACCGCAGTGGGATACACTGACCCCTGATTCCTATCCACCTCTCTTATTCCTCAAATAAAAGTAGTCTTAAACAAATTTATGTGTTTTTTATTGTAAATTATGGCGAGCCACAAAGTTAGTGCTTTTTACCAATACGTTTTATTTTGTTTTATAACTGAATATCGACAATCTCCAATACACAAAAGCAAATTCCAAGCCCAGAGAATATAAGAAAAAGTTGACCAAAATCTTCTTGGGACATACCATTGAATGTAATAAAAATACCACAATGTATAAATTCATCATATCGCATTGTTATTAATACAGAATATTATTATTATGGTTCCATGACAATTCAGAATCAAGTAATTTCATCTCTCTTTTGAAAAACACAACATAACCTAAACTAACGTAACCATTTTTTTATAAATTTTTTTCATCACCTATAATGACATTTCAAAAGAGGTGTTGAAGTTGCATGATTCTGAGTTGAACGGTCACCTACTGTTTATATGCGATTCTCCCAGTAGTTTATCATAATTGCGGGTGGTTTTTTTATACCTTTTTATATTTAAAGCTTTTTATACATTTGTTTAGTTATTTTATACTATATACTTTTCACATTTTACACTTCTAACTTTGGTTACATTACACATGCTTTATGTTGTTGAGCATTCAAAATCATTCTTATTGTTATTATTTTTTTACATTATCTCCATACGGGAGGCAATCCTTTAGGGCCTATGTCATCTTAGTTTTTTTTTACAAGAGCTCCACACAGGAGGCCATGAGGAAAGTAATTTCCCTCAGGGCCTATGTCATCTTTGGGGATTCTGTGAGGTGGGTTTATAAGGAAAGGAGGGAGAGGAGAGTTCTGGGATGGAAAACCTCACCCCATGAACCCGGGCACCTCTTCTAAATCACCAAACGTAGCGAACCACTTGGGGTGACCTATGGCAGAGGTGTTGGTTATCCAATAAAGGTTCCCGGAGTGGCAGTACCCATTCCCGCCTCCCAAATTGAGAAGGAAAAAGGTGTGAGGGGTGGGTAGGAATCTGGGGGTCAAGGATTAAGGAGAACATTATATATCGACCTTACGAATCCATCCTGTGGCTGTAGTGCAATGTGATGGGTCGAGAGAGTCCGGCTGGAAAGGTCAAAAGGTCTACCGCAACCAGTCTCTCCCGATCTGGCCCGCCTCATAATGGGTGGCCAAAAGCATCCGCCGCCAAGACCTAGACAAACCTCTCCCTATGAAACCGGACACTGCTACTGTACCTATGGCAGGCGTTTTGGTTAACCAATAAATGGTTCCCGGGGCTTTGGTACCCACACCAGCCTCCCAAATTGACTTATAATAATACATCGCGAATTTGCAACCCGTTTAGAATGGAAGACACTCTCAGTATCGCTCTAGTGAAAGACCATCACCCAGAATCGAAATTGCTTTAGCTGTGTTTGATGACCAGATCTGAATAGCTAGGAACTTTTTAATCTTCCTCTTCATCTCCCCATCTACTTCTTTGCTCCATTCCCTTCAGCCTCGGACAAATAAAATAATCCAATAGAGGGTGCCATAATCTAGGAGATAATATTGCCGCATTAGTTTCGGGAAATTGGAACCCTTGCATGGGAAAAATAAGATTTTTAAATAATAATTTAATTATGTGACAACATTTAATCTCTAATTAAAAAACTATACACGTTCCTGAAAAGACGCAAAAATAAATAGGTAAGGACCTTTTTTAATTAATTTTTAATAAATAAATCTTTTCCTGCCTTATAAAACAATCCATTTTCCATGCTGTTACTTTTCACCCTTGTTAATTCGATTGCTTTTGCCTAATTGTTAATGCAATTTAATTGTAACCGCAAGGATTAAAGGAAACAGTTCCTTAGCGATTCGTTAAACCTGAAATACAATACAAGGAAAATAACAAAGCCCGTTTTCCCGAAATGGTAACGCCACGAAATAAAACCGATTGTAACGAGGAGTTGAGCTTAAATGGTAATTTAAAAAGGCTGGCATCAATAGAGATTTTAAAGTTTTTTTAATGGCAGTTAACACAGTTATCAAGTTATCACGTAGATTGCTATTCAAAAACGCAAATAGCTTAGACGTTAGTTTTTTGTGCACAATACAAAAATCACAAGTACAAAAAACGTGAATTTTCAACGTATAGTATAATTATTATTTTTAATTGTTAAACTAGCGTTTAAGACAAGATTTGTATGCATAGCACAAATGGTAACAATTATTATAAGCAATAATTATCAGCCTGAAACACTCATCCACATTGAAAAATCTTCTGAGAATGACGCCAACGGGACTTGAACCCGTGCCCTTCTGATTGCCGGTCAGCTGCTCTCCCAATTGAGCTATGGCGCCTTATCTTATACCCGCCAAATGATTGAATATATACTAGTGTTTCATTCGGCAATTACGGCTTATTATATTTTTTCCACCTGAAAACAACCAACTTTATTTTTGCGAGAGAGGCACTGTTAGTGTTAAATCCCTCGCTAGATGGCGTCGAGACAAATTATGTCTTCATTTATTGGGGAAATACTTAAACTTGTCAAATATTAATTATTATTTTTAATTGTTAAACTAACGTTTAAGACAAGATTTTTATGCATAGCACAAATGGTGTTGTCACGTTGGCGTCATGTATCTTTTCTGGGAAGATTTTTCAATGTGGATGAGTGTTTCAGGCTGATAATTATTGCTTATAATAATTGTATAGTATAATATAAACTTTCTCTTTCAAGGGTTTTCAGTAATTATTGAGGTTTAGTATTTCCTGCCTTCTCTTCTCTTTTCTTTTCTGACGGGTAGAAAAGCTTTTACGACTGAAAATATTATGATTTTTTTTTCGTGATTGCAAAATGTCAAATTTTAAATAACCACTCCTGACTGGCCTATTTAATTTACATGCTTTTTACACGATATTTTAAAACCCGTTTAATCACAGGAGACCAGATTTGTCCCAACGCACATAGGTCTCACATAAGACGCCGTAACTCCCTTACTATCATAGTTAGAAATATGTTCTAATCGGTGTTAGAAAGGAAAAACATCATGCTTTATATTCCAATCTAAAAAATAGCCACCAAAAAAGTAAAATGTACACTTTTATGTACACAAAGTTTTGAATTGCAAATTGAAAAAAGACGGGAATTTAAAAAAAAAATAATTTCATAGAGCGACAAAAAATTGAGGTTACAATATGTGTTTTTTATACATTTGTCTAATAAAATATGCATGTGTTTTTATTTTTTATTATTATCAGCAACTTTAGTTAGAAAAAACATAAGGCGAGCCATTTTGAAAACTTTTTTATGTTTGTATGCAAAAATTTTATAATTTAAAAAAAATATATATTTTTCGAATTCTATAATTTGAAAGCGTATTTCATCACCTTTCTAAAACAGTTTTTGGTTTTTGAATGTGTTCAGAAATATTCCAAATATTTGCATTTTATTTTAAAGCGAAAATATTTTGACCATCCGAAAAAAAAGCCAAATTTTTGAAGGGTTAAACCTTTTTAACCAAAAGTAAAAATGTTTTCATTTTTAGCACACCTTTTGTGGAATTTTATTAATGAAAATACTTCATTTTTATTTAAGATCTTATTCCACCAGTACCAAGTAGATTGAGCAATTCGAATTTGCCATACTTCACGAGAATACGTATGTAGGAATTATAATTACTCGAAAATGTTAATGACAATTGAAAAATAATAATTTTTAAGTAAATTCATATCGATTGTTCATCGGGATGGTCACTGCAACATCTGCATCCATCACTCATTGAGTGGAGAGCTGAGCCTCACATATACAGCCAAGGCAATGATGTTGGTCGAATTTCGTGTCCCGTCCCAGAAACGGGATAGTCAATGGAGGTAAGGCGGGTATTGAGTGCACACTTCAGTACAGTCTTAATAAAATTTTCAAAAAGAACTCATTATTGCAAACTCATAAAGATCATTTCAATTCATCAACAATAACATTCACAAACATAAACAACCGACCACGATCACAGGGCAATTTAGAAATTCCAAAATTTAAAACGAGTGCTTCCCAACACCATTATGCTTATCAAGGTATAAAATTTTTCAATGCTCTCCCATATAAAATCAAGTCTAAAAAAAATTATAAAGTTTTTAAATCCCAAATAAAAACACTAATAGACCAACCCGACACTAATTATAAGTTTTAAATTCACCATCACAATAATAACAACAAAAAAAAAAAAAACTAGAACATAATCTCTAAAAATATTTCATCACCATATCAAATTGAAAGCAAGTACATACGCATTATTTGCAGGCACCAAATTGTTACAACTTTATTATATGTACCTACTCTGACAATACTTTCAGTTATTATGTCCACTTGTCTTCATGAATATATATTTTATTAATATAAGTACTTGTAATAACATACTCTGTGTAACTATGCATTTTACACTCCAAAATTCAAGCACGAGAAATATTTTCTCTTTTGAATTGTGAAGTTTCATTAAAAAGAAATTTACATATTGTTATTAGCCTTAAGAACCAAATGTTTTACTATGAATCTGTATACGTATGTATTTTTTTAAATAAAAATAAAAAAATAAATAAAAAACTTCTTTCGGTGACGATTGTAGAGGCACTTCAGAACCTTGGAAGTTGCAGAAGTTGGGTGTAGGCATTATTGTTGCACACCATCAGCTTGTCCCACTGCACTGCTGGAAATTTATTTAACGCCTTAAAAAGGCTTTCACTTTACAATGATCAGATTATAAGTTACAGTGGCACAGAGGAGGGTATCAGTAGTATTAAGGACAAAATAAGAATGAATGAGACTAAAATAATATACATGAGATAGAGTTGTTTTTTTAAACTCAACGGTTGGTTTTTCACAAAAAAATAGAATTGGGAAAAAATATAAAAAGAAATGTGTACTCGTGTAATAGTTATAATAACAAAGAACATTCTATATAAACAGAATCATATTAATATGTTAAGAAAAGTAACTTGATAGCAAATATAATCATGCAAAAATGTCAACAACGGGTACCTTTATCTATTCATAAATTGGCATTGTTATTTGCAAATCTTTGAGTTCTAGGTATTGACTTGTAAATAAAGTAATTTGGTTTTGAAATTATTGTTTCATTCAAAATTATATTTGCTTGAAATGGTTCTGATGCTCTCTCAATCCAGGGCTGTCAGTTAGAGATTTAAAAGTAATTTTTGAATAAAAATAATAATTTTGAACAAGATAATACATTCGTTAGTCAACACTCTTCTTTTAAGATATCTGAAGTAAGTCGTTTGGAATCTGAAGTAAAATATGATATAGTAGCCATGCAGGAGAATAATATCAGGCCTAACATTGATTATTGTGCTTGAAGTATGCAATTATAGTCTTCTTATAACTATATTCCGTGCAGTTGAATACATCTATTATTTCTGAGAAATCATTGCCAACTGCATGCAATCTAGGTATAAGCGAGTATCTAAATGACGCGGTCCTGATATTGTTGTTGTAATTAAAAAGAATTTTGGATCGAGTAGTTCTTGTAGGTACATGGAAGGCAATGAGGCTTAATATTAGGTCCTTACATATGAAATTGGCGTTTTGCCGTACTGGCAACTTTGATCTCAAATATCTTCTCTTTGGTTAGGAATTCCAAATTTAAATTTATACAGCTATTTACCCATGTATTTGTGTATCGAAAATTATAATTCATTTGTTTTTTCCTTAATTGTTTTTTTTTCTTTGCATCACATAGTTTACAAAATGGAAAACTTGAAATATCGCGTTATTTACGAGTACAAGTTCCACCGTGGCACCAGTGCTGCAGAAACGGCTCGAAGGATTAATGATGTATATGGCGACGGTGCCGCAAAAGAAAACACGGCCGTGTTTTCTTTTCTTTTTTTTTTTTTGTTCACTGCAGCTTCTTAAATCTGGCCAGACGATTACGGCAGATATACGAAACAACCAAGTCTGGTTAATCGCTCTAGGCCACTGCCGCTTCATGACAACGCTAGACCACACACTGCACAACAGACGGCTACCAAATTAGAGGAGCTTCAATTGGACATCCACTGTACTCTCCGGACCTTGCCCCAACATTACCATTTTTTTCGAAATTTGGATAACTTCTTGCAAGGGAAAAAATTCAACTCCGATGGGGCAGTCCAAACCGCCTTCAAAGATTTTATTGATTCCCGTCCGAATGTTTTTTTT
The DNA here is from genome assembly GCA_929108145.2 of Limnephilus rhombicus. Classification (NCBI taxonomy): domain Eukaryota; kingdom Metazoa; phylum Arthropoda; class Insecta; order Trichoptera; family Limnephilidae; genus Limnephilus; species Limnephilus rhombicus. The sequence goes on along the minus strand of OV815295.1, from coordinate 22,083,386 downwards.
AGTAAAGGGATCGATGAACTACCTATGAGATGGCAAAAATGCATAGATAGCAATGGTACATACTTTGATTAAATAAATATATTATATATTTTTTAAATCGACTTTATGTTCATCCCATACAAAATGCCAATTTTATATGTAAGGACCTAATAAATCAAGCTTTCTATAAAAATAAAAGTATTGGGAGTTTCAGTAAGTTTAATTCTTTCATTAAGTGATTGTAATTTATTGATTCTATTGGTAGGCCAATATATTACATATCATCATCACTATTGGCTCTACAACACCTGGTGGGTCTTGGCCTCCTCAATAATCTTCCTCCAATCATCTCGGTTTTGTGCCAGCTCTCTCCAGTTTAGAAGCTCCAAGATAGATATGTCTTTGAGGACGTTGTCGCTCCATCTTAGTCTTGGTCTTCCCAGGCTCTGGTCTTGAGTTTAGCAAGGACTTTGGTGCTTGATGCTCGGTCATTCTCTCCACATGACCCAGCCACCGAAGTCTTCCCAGTTTTATAAATTTTGCGACGTTTAGCTCCTTAAAAAAAGTATACAGCTCATTGTTATAACGTCTGCGCCGAAATCCATTTTCTAGAACCGGTCCGAAGATGCGCCTCAAAATTTTTCTTTCAAAAACGTCCAGTGCTCGCTCATTCCTCTTAGTTAGTAGGTACCCAAGTCTCAGCTGCGTACGTAAGTACACACTAATATCGTCGTGTTTCTGGACAGCAGTCTGGGTTTTAATTGGTTTTGTAGGCGGAAATAACATATATGTATATTATATTACAATATATTTTATTACCTCTACAGTTTAGAAATGCGTAAATAGGGCGGTGCCAGCATTATGTCTAACAGTTTCCTGACATCGTCTTTATGATCTACAAATAATTAATTGCCTGTTTTGTTTCTTATTACTTATTAAAATACTTCATACTCCCATTTGAGAGAACTGTTTTGTCAAATAGCTAAACACATTGATTGTAACTTAACCCCTGGAGCCTCTGAAATTCTGCAATGGATTTCTCAGCGAACTGTCAAAATGCTGATTGTCGAGAAATATTTTTTGAAGTGAAACTTCTTTACCCCCGCTGTGGTTTGTATTTCGGATGAAACGGAAATGACGATTCCTGCACCTGCGACGCATCAACTGCGCTCATTGGCCGCTTTGATTATGATGTCACTTTTAAGATGAATATATACGTGAAATCCTATTTAGATTCTATTTTGATTAATCTTTACGACGAATCGGCTTACAGTATGAACATCAAAAAATATGCTACGGATAAATCGAAGCTTTTACTAGCTTTTCTATATGTTAGAATTACAATAAAATTATTATTTACGTAACAAAAAAATAAGCGTAAACCACCAAAAAAAATGTTTTTTCATGACTTAACTATGAAGTAATACAAGAAACAATTTTTTTTAAATACCCCCTTATGGCTAAGACTATTTTTGAGGTTTTCCATGTTCTAACTTTTTTTGGTTCTTATAAAATTATGCACAAAATAAATAAAAACCACTTTTTCGCTTACTAGCCTCGTGCAAAAAGACGATCGATTTTAAAATTTTGCAGGCATGAGATTCGAAATATTTCTAGCGTTTATATTCCTCTTAAAGGATCCAATTGGTTGCGATATGAAACGAAAATTACGCTAGGTCTGGACTCATTGGTCGCTTTGTTTATGACCTCACTTTTCAAGTATTAGTTGAGATTTTTTTGGTAAAATTTCGCTTCTATCGAGTGTAAACTGTACTCGATTTTTTTTGCATTAGGTACATTCTTTCCAGATAAAATCGAAATACGCAATTAAAATTTTAAACTCAAACATGAATAAAGTTTTTAACTTCGCTTATACTTGAATTACCATTTCAAACACTCCTAAAAAAAACATATTTAATTGTCAGAAGATAATATAAAGTTATTTTGGCATATTTTTTTCGTCGGTATAAAGATATTTTTTTAAATTGCGAACCTTGACAAATATTTTTCAATGTCTAAATGTTGTTTTTTATGAATACAATAATTATTGTTATTGTCTTAGTTGTTAAATGTCCAAATTTTTCAAACTATTCGTGAGCGACTATGGTAAATTTTTGTATGCAAACTGAAAGCGTGTTGTTCTTTTTTTCTATAAAACTATTAAAATCATTTATCTCACTGCAATACAAGATGAGATAACATTAATTCTATGAGTCCGTAATCAGGTTGGGAGAAATATGTCGCAAAAACACTCTTCGGGTATTTGACGTCTGGGAGAAATATCTCCAAAAAGACTTTTCGGGTGTTTAACGTTTATGAGAAATATCTTGCAAAATTGCTCTAAGGGTTAACGCTTTTTTTTCTTACCCACGCACTGACCACAGAATTTGAGAGCTTGGTAAAGAATGAACCCTCTCTGGGCATAAAACACTTTTGTTTTCGAACAAAACACTCGCCTTGTCAGAACAATCATTTCCAGGTTTTATAGATAATTGAGGGTTCACGTCCGAATTTCCGTCTAATAAAGGAGCAAAAAATATACTCGTATAACTAGAAAACCGCAGAAAATTATTTGGTCTAGGTAATTCTTTAAGAACACTGAAAAAATAATGCTCCTTTGGTCTGATGTTTCTCGAATGTTTCTTACAAGTCGTTACCTTCATTCTTTGTGAGTAAATTGATATTGTTCAAATATATATGTGTTTGATTGATCGTTTTACGTTCTTGGACGCTAGTTATCCGTAACGTACGATTGAGCATAAATTTATTTAATGTATCGTGTTACCAGAATACGAATACAGCATTAATGTAATGCATGATTCGCTTTTTCGTATTTTTTTTTTGCAAAATTTCCACGCACGCATTTATATCTAGATTTATATCTATCTTCAACCATTTCTGACACCTTAGCAAATGCATCGGATTCCCATCCAGATGTCATGGGTTCAATATAACCAGTGGCGTGCATAGAGTTTTTGATCAGGGTAGGCAGTAGGAAAACCGCCGAATTGATTCAAATAAATTTTTAAAAAACTTACTAAGTACAAATAACTCTTTTCGTACAAGTTTTCGCTAAGTGTGCTTGCTGCTGGTAAGATAACTAGTTGATAGAAATAGATAACAACATGTGTCAATGTCGTCACTGATTGCCATTTGCTAATTTTGTTCCAGAAAGCACTGCCCAATACTAAGAAAAAACCTTGTAGAAGCAAATTCAAAATGACATTTCTACTCTATGCTATGTGCATTTTGTAAACATTGATATTATATCTTGTATGAAGTTAGCTCCAAGCAGAAATAATTCCTGCTTAGGCCGCATTTTAGTGAGGCAGTCGGAGGGCACGCTTTCTAGTTACAGTTACTACGTTTGTAGTATGCCGTTTGATGTGGCGCTCACATAGTTTCAGTTGCTCAGCTTTTTGTGCTTATTTTTGAAAGCGTGTACTTATTTTTAGCAATAATTTCATAATTTATAATGTTATTTATGTATTTTTTTATTTTTTTTTATTAGTAATAGAAGGTACATAAATTACAAATAAATTTTATACAGAATTTAATTACATAGTAGATATATTTGATGTACCCCCATAATTAAGCAAGGCTTGTGTGTATGGGGGGGTGTTATTGTATTGATTTTTTTATATCATTCAGTTTATTTATATCACATTTAAATTACCATTTAAACGAAGTTTTCAGTATAATTTTTAAGGTGAGTTTTAAAAATTTTTATATTGGTATTCATGTTTCTAATTTTTTCTGGTAATGAATTAAAAAATTTTGCTCCGAGATATTTATGACTCAATTGTCCAATTTTTTTTTTACATTTTGGAGTGGGAAGTATTGATGTTTGTCTAAGACTTCTGTTATTTTTAAATGGTGCAACTTGATTTTTAATATTATCTTTATAAATTTGTAATGTTGCATGATAAAAGTATAATGCACTTAATTTTCTGACTTTAAATTGTTTGAATAAAAGTTCTGACGAATATGAGTAGGGTTTTTTTTAAATTGTTTTTATTATTAGTTTTTGTGATATGTAAATTGTTTGTGTTTGATTTGTATATGTACCGCCCCATCCTATGATGCCGTATTGTATAATTGATTGACAGAAAGCGAAGTATGTGGTTCTAAGTAATTTTTCGTTTTATAAATACGGTAGGGTAGGCAGTGCTTATGTGTCTATATGGAGTGCACGCCCCTGAATATAACTGTTAGCTCCTTCATTTCAAAAGCAACATTTTCCGCTTATACTGATGGCAGTAGAACTTTTCGTAACCCAATAATATTTGCCACTATTTATGAAGGAATTTGTGACACGACCGACTCGAGTATTTCATTCACTTGATAATACCAAGTTTCCTAGGACGCCCCCGACTTCTCTTTCTAGACTCTTATGTCAGCGATCGGTTAGCGAATGAGTTAGCAAATGTGTTACTCACAAGTCCTTCATTGATCTTCCAATAACGAATTTTTGAAATGCTGTCAGACCTTTCTAAACAACGAAATTTATAACTAAAAAAAAGTGTAGATGCACAAGGTGACTCATATGTTACTTGGTATGATAATTATTAAGACGCCGTACCCCCGCTGAAAATTAAGAAGATGGAGATATATGTAATTACAAATGTTGGAGAGCTGCGCTAATATTTAAAACGGTAAAATTTAAGCGAAAATTGAAAAATGTTTTATAAAACACGACTCGTTTAAAATAGAGAAATATCTCTTTGGAGATGTCTGAAGAAACACTGCTACATTTAACGAAACACTATGAATTTTTTCGTACATATAACTTGTAAAATAACTGAAACAGACGTGAAAATCATATTTTCGGAGCATACTTTGCAATTTTTTTTCTATCAAGAGAATTTCATATAATTTGCGTTTCGGCGTGGGGAATTTATTTATTTCTATTCGCAAACATACACTTAACAGATTATTACATTGGTTTAAGTACATAAATAATAAGTTTCAGTATAATAAAGAATATGAAAAATGTTATTGATCCGTAACTGTACGTAAATTGGTTAAAAGTAGTATTTTGCGAACACCTCACTAGGCGAACCTGTGCTGAGGTGTTCTCATTTTTAGGATAAGTGCTCTTCTGTCGGCAAGAGTCGAAGCACAGTATCCTCCTTGATTTTGTCAAGAAGGGCACCGTGGGTCGATCCATGACGGCAGTATCCTATACATAAATTAAATATTAGTAAGGATCTATATGCAGGTTATTTCAGGATATGGAATGCATAGATATTATCTTTAAAAATAACATATATTTTTTTAAGAGCTTAAAAACTTGAAATGTTTAAGAGGGATATGTAAGAAATACGAGTAAAATAGCGGCGGCTTCATAAGTAAATAGTAAAATTATTCTCAAACAGTAAATCGTACAAATTACAAAACCTTTCTAATGGGGACGTTCAAAAGCCATACCACAAAATATTACAAAGCTAACAACTCGTGTTGGAACAATACGCACCGTACAACAAAGGTAAAACCAAACATCATTGTTTATTTAGAGCCATAGTTTATATTGAGCTCACTTGGAGTGGTATTATTTATCCGAATTAAACAAAATTACTCCAATTTGTTTGCTTAGTGGCTGACTTGATTTATCGTGTGATTAGGTATTGTTATCATCATTTATTCAACGGATCATATAAAGGTGCAATACATTGAAGCTATCCACACAGTGACACACAAACCTTATATTACCCAAATTGACTATGTAACCGCAAAATGGCCACCAAACCTATTATTATCATTTGTGGTATCCGTTGAATAAACGATCTACTTTTTCCACCACTGTCAAACATGATGCACTTTCATATAATTGGTACCTACGAAGTCAGCGTATAAGTAACCCCCGACACAAAAAAGAGCTGATGACCTTGAAACGCCTGAACAGATGAATATGTTGTCACACACATACACGTCAAACTTATGACACCTCTCCTTGCATCACGTCGGGGGTAAAAATAACCATTAGGTATTAAGAGGAATATAAACGCTAGAAATATTTCAAATCTCATGCTTGCAAAATTTTAAAAGAGAGCGTCTTATTTACACGAGACTAGTAAGCGAAAAAGTGGTTTTTATTTATTTTGTGCTTAATTTTATAAGAACGAAAAAAGTTAGAATTTGGAAAACCTCCAAAATAGTCTAAGCCATAAAGGGGTATTTAAAAAAAAAATTTCTTGTATTATTTCATAGTTAAGTCATGTAAAAACTTTTTTTTGGTGGTTTACGCTTATATTTCTTGTTAGGTGAATAATAATTTTATTAGAAAAATGAAACAATTTTGTATAAACCACTTATATAATGCGTAAATCTTACTGGTTTCGGAACAAACCTTAATTAGTATAAGCTTAATTAATTTGTATAAGCTTTCCCTGAAGAAGGAACGTTTGTTCCGAAACCAGTAGGATTTATGCATTATATAAGTGGTTTATACAAAGTTGTATTGTTTCATTTTTCTAAAATGGATAACCACAAAGTGATAGCTACATTCAAAAATATAATAATTTTATTGTAATTCCAATACATAGAAAAGCTAGTAAAAGCTTCGATTTATCCGTATCATATTTTTTTATGTTCATACTGTAAGCCGATTCGTCGTAAAGATTAATCAAAATAGTATCTAAATGGGATTTCACGCATAACTTTATCTTAAAACTTATTATTAATTAATTAAGTTAATTCCATAAGCTCTGGTAAAAATTTTAAATTAATGCTCATTGGTTACGGAAAAGGAAGAAGAAGTTCTGGGAAGTTATGGAAAAAAGTACGAGTAGTGGGTAGGAATCTGGGTGTCGATATGTCCAGGAGTGACGGACATATGAATCCATCCCTCCCACTGCGGTGCAAGGCGATGGGTCTAGAGAGTCCGGCTGGAAGATATTCAAAAGTTCTCCCTCAAGCAGTCTTTCCCGATCCAGCCCGCCACGCAGTAGATGAACAAACGCATCCGCCGGCAAGACCTAGAAAGACCTCACCCCATGAATTCGGGCACTCCTGCTAAGTCACCAAAATAAGCGAATTACCTGGGATGACCTAAGGCACGGCTGTTGGTTAATGGTTCCCGGTGCGGCGGTACCCGTACCCGCCTCCTAAGTCAATAAATAAGTTATTAAACAGTCAAAAGGGCAATGTAATAGGTATGACAGAAATTGTGACTAATTGGATTTTCGGGTCTTTCCATCAAATGATTAGCCCTATTGACGACATCATTGAAATTCTTATATTAATAATTTTAATCATCATTTCGTTTTGGTAATAATAATTATTAACAAATAATTGAAAATAAACATTATTATATTCAAAATGAAACAATGCAACTTTGTATAAACCACTTATAAAATGTGCATATCCGACCGGTTTCGGAACAAACGTTCCTTCTTAATAATAATAATTTTTCTGAGTTCGCTAACCATATCATTGAAAATAACCATAGTTTTGAAAAAAACACAGGGATAAATATTTATTTATTTATTTATTTATTTATTTTATTTATTTATTTAAACGCCCATTGGGCTTTTACATACATTGTTATTAGTATTATTACATTAACTATATGGCATATAAAAGTTTAAGTACATATATGAATAAAATAATTATTATATGTGTAGTACCTACATAAATGTTTTACAAATAATATAGAATACCATTATAAAGAACAGTTTTTTTTTTGTACTTACAAACAAAAATAACGGGATTGAAATTAATCAGCATTAGTAGGGACTTAAGCATAATCGAAATATAAATTAAATTACAATATTTATTTGTAAAGTTACATATATATATTAAAGTTTAAAAGTCTAAAAGAAAAGAGTGAAATAAATAGAAGCTAAAAAGGGTTTTTCACTATGGAATGGTGAAGTCATACATTTCAGCAAAGTGTTTATGTAGATTTCGTTTAAGCACTGCTACGGAATCTCTAAATATATCAACGACATTACCAAATTTATTACCAAAATTTTGTATTCGATTTAGGGATATGTGCGCTTGATAATTTGTTTTGAAATTGTCACAGAAAAACGTGGAATTTTGTCTCGTATTTTTGGAAGGTACAAATAATTTTATTGTGGCCAGAATTTCAGGGCTGTCGATTCTATAATTAATAATTTTATTTAGTAGAACAAGGTCGGAGATAATTCGCCTATCTGACAGCGTAATCAAATTTAGTTGGTGCATCAGCTGGATATAATTTATATTTTGGATTGGAATATTTAGTTTAAAGTTAATAAATCGTAGAAATTTGTGTTGTACCCTTTCAATATTGTTGGAATGTATTTTATAAAAGGGGGACCAAATAGGCGAATTATACTCTACTTGACTTCTTACTAAAGATGTGTACAGTGTTTTCAAACATTCTAATGACTTGAAGTCGCATGCGGTTCTACATATAAAACCAAGCATTTTTAAGGCTATTTGTGATTTCATTTACATGCGGATTGAATGTTAACTGTTCATCAAATATAACACCCAAGTCCCTGATTTGAGTGACAGCTGTCAATTTTACGTTATTTAGCGAATATACATAAATTATATGATTTCGTATTTTACAAAAACGAATGACCTGACATTTTTTAATATTAAGAAACAGAGAGTTGATGTTGCACCAACGATATAGTTTATTTAAATTAAGTTGCAAAGTATAACAATCGTCTAAACTACGTATTGTTTTATATATTTTCAAGTCATCTGCGAAGAGAAGAACTTCCACATCTTTAAATATGCTAACAATATCATTAATAAATAACAAAAAAAGAATTGGTCCCAGGTGAGACCCCTGAGGAACCCCACTTGTGGCTTCGAAAACGTAAGATTCCACAGATTTTATTTTCACACATAGCTCTCTTTTGCTAAGATAACTATCAATCCAACTTAATAGATTACCCTTGATGCCCAACATACTTAATTTTTGTACAAGGATATGTCGCCTTACTTTGTCAAAGGCTTTGGAAAAATCAGTATAAATTGAATCCACCTGATGCTTCAAGGCAAGAGAATCAGTTATGTAATTTTCGTATATGATCAAGTTACTTAGAGTGGATTTACCTGTGATAAAGCCATGCTGGTTGGGTACAATAATATTATTAATTTGTTTAATAATGACATCTAGGACTAACGATTCAAATAGTTTGGGAATAGCGGACAATATACATATTGGTCTGTAGTTAGATACATCGCTTTTATCTCCCTTTTTATGAATAGGCGTAAGATAGCTTTTTTTCTTCATATTAATCATAAAGGAAAACGTTTAGATAACTTAGAAGCTTTGGAAATTAAAAAATCCCTTAAAAATAATGAATCTATTATCAACAAACAAAAAATATTTTCATATAGCCCAATCATGGATTTGTTCCCCTACCCACCCACTCTACACTAATACCTACCCACCCAATCTACATTATTAACTAACAACGGCTCCACCCCTACCCTAATAAAACATTGTTCTAAACTGTCAAATTAGTATAAGCTTTCCCTGACGAAGGAACGTTTGTTCCGAAACCGGTCGGATTTGCACATTTTATAAGTGGTTTATACAAAGTTGCATTGTTTCATTTTATTATAATGGATAACCACAAAGTAATAGCTACATTCAAAAATATTATTATATTCGCCCGGCAATTAACTGTGCTTTTGTAAAAAGAGTAAAACGAGCCAATTGTCGGTCACTATGAATATCAACGTACATACTACAGCCTTTTGAAGAAACTAAAGTACTCCGCCCTTTCTAGGATGCTCGCCGCAAGCGGGGGAAAACGGATCGCAGTTACTCAAAAGAACGCGAAGCAGTACTAAATATAATCAAGTAATTCAAAGTGATGTAATTTAATTAAGATTGGACCTACTTATTTGGCTCCATTTTAAAAATAAATTAATTTCCTGACTTTCTGTAATAAAAAAACTAACCCATGAATTTAAAGCAGTATCCAGCTGTTTTATAATAACTGTGAAGCCGAATTTATATTGACCACCTAGTTGCACGCATGTTCCAAATAATTGCATGACATAAAAAGTTGGTGTAAATTGCGCAAATTTAGTGTCGCGCAACCTTCAGTATCACAGCAACCGAATTTTGGCGTTCGAGGTGATGCTCTCCAATGGATGAAATCATACCTGTCTGGACGAGTAGCCTCAGTAATTTTCAATAATTGTACTTCACCTGAAACTCCCATAGAATGTGGAGTTCCCCAGGGTTCTGTCTTGGGTCCCATTCTTTTCATTCTCTATACGAATCGCCTCGAGAAACTAATTCAATCAGCTGGCTTTGAATCATAAGGCTATGCAGACGATCGTTTCATTTTCAAGTTTTGTTCCCCGGATGAAAAAGACGTCCTTAAAAACGAGGTGGTTAGTTTCATTAACACAGTCTCAAGTTGGATGTCTGTCAATAAACTCAAACTTAATCCGACCAAGACGGAATTTATTTGGATAGCTTCTCCTGGAAGGCAAGCCCTCATCGACTCTAATCCAATCCATATTCAGGGCACAGATATAATTCCTTCTACAGAAATAAAGTTTCTAGGTTTCACTATAGACAATAGTCTTTCTCTAGAATCACAAATTTCAAAATCTGTAAGTTCAGGCTTTTTCCATCTAAGGCAGATAAAATCAATCAGGCGTTGCCTTCCCTCTGATGTAGCAAAGTCACTCATAAATTCGTTCGTTGTCTCACGTATGGACTATTGTAATAGTGCGTATGCTGGCTTGCCTAAAAAACAATTCAATAGAATCCAGTCCGTTTTTAATGCTGCGGCGAGAATGATTTTTGGTGAATCTAAGTATTGCCGTATAACCCCGCTTCTAAAGGATCTTCATTGGCTTCGATGCCCTGAAAGAATAGAGTTCAAGATCTGCTTAATGACCTTCAAAGCATTGCAAGGAATGGCGCCAGCCTATATATCGGAACTATGTGTCCGACAAAACTTAAGCGATAGGCAGCTTACTCTAAGGTCAGCAGATCGAGATGTTACTAATCGTTTAATCGAACTTTCTAGGTCAAATCGAGCCGTTTACTATGATCGATTTTCTGCTGGCCCGCTCATTTGGAACAAACTTCCCTCAGCTCTTACTAATATCCAGAACTTGGCTGAATTCAAAAGAGCTTTAAAAACAAACTTATTTAAAAAATCATTCCTTTCATGAATTTTAACTCCTTTTCAATATACTTTAATAAGCCATGTTCCTCAAGTTTCTGGTAATTGTTTGGTTTCGATTACCTCCTTACTATAGTTTTATGTGCACTCTGAATTTGTATTATTTCTAAATGTTAACTGCCTCCTGTTCTATATAATTTAGTTTAAATGATTCTTGTTGAATGGCACCGTGATGGTTTATCATTATATATTGTCCTGTGCCAAAACAGCACTCACTATTGTTGTTAATATTGTTCTTTAGGAATTGCTTTGTATATTTTTGTATATTCGTTATTTCACATTATTTAATTAATTTTTTAAGGACTCGTAAGGAACACTGTAGGTTAATTTTAAGTTTATTATAATTAAGCGCACTTGAAGTGAAACATCACAAAACTGCGCTATATAAATACTACGTTATTATTATATTATTATTATTTATTACAGCAACTATCGTACCATCAACATCAAAGCTTTTCTCAACAATGCACAATGTTGTTGTACACATGGCGATGTACAAAATAAAGAAAAGACCATGTTAGATTTGAGAACGTTTATCTAGAAAGCGTCTGGATGCTGTGCAGTTAATCTCACAATTAGCAGATGCAGATCTTGAAAGCTACCATAAGCTACGAATGAGTAAACCTCTTTTTAATACTTTGTTGAGCATATCCGACGTTAAAATTCTGACACAGTTACAAATAACACACCTATCCACTCACTTGAAAATCTTTCGCGACAATAGTTGCATCACGTTTTCACACTACGCAATTAGTTGCGTACCACTAGTGGTTCCGCAATTTTGAGCTAACGATTCTAATTTTGTGGCATACAACCAATGCATGCATGATGAAACTATATGTTTACACGTGAAACTAGCAGTGCTACTGTCATGAAATAACTTGTGCGCAACTAGTTACGTAATATAAAATCGACTATTAACTTCCAACATATTATACAAAGGGAAAGAATGTACTTATTTCTTTCCCATTACGTCTTTGAAAGAAGCTGATCTCGCTTGCGAAAATCATAAATTAGTAAACCTACTACCAAACTCAGTCAAGTTATTTTCCATCTCTCCAGTGAGCGTTTTTTAAAAAGTTTCTCCATAATTAATTTCAGCATTCCGCCGGGTTTTTGTAAGATACAATTCTGTCAAAGAAACTTTCGCATGGAACTGCCATGTTAAAATGATTTTTCAACGACGTAATAGGCTTAGATGTTATTAGCAAAAAATATTTATTATAAAGTACGCACTTTTCATAAAATATTCATGATTTAACAAACATTTATTTCAAATTAATAGATAACTTTGTATTAACCACTTAATTATTTACAAAAACCGACATATTTCGTCAGCAAAGCTAACTTCTTCAGGGTTTTGACAGAACTAATTTTAAAAATAGACATACATAGGTAATAGGGAAAAATAATAGACATAAACAATAATAAAATTAATAGACAATTATTTGCCCTTGTATTTTCTTGTTTATTAATTTCACATAATATTATGGTTCAATTGCGCTACATATTACCTACAAATTATTACAAATAAGATGTTTTTGAGAAACCACTTTCAAGGTTATTGGCCAGACTGCCAGTGGAACTTTAGATCTTTTGGGGCTCGGAGACGATCAATGACAATAATCATTGTCAATGTGCTAATGGCATTGTCAATGTGAAGTAATTGAAGGAAATTAAATTACCTGTCAATACTTTTGCCCTTAGTTGCTTTGTGAACGTTTACGGAAACATGTGCAAATTCATTGATATTTTTTGGATATATATCCATATATAATTATGTATACTATACATTGGTCAAAATGGAATTGTTTTGTATATTAATTTTAGTGCGGTGCAAGTCGGTAGTATGTATTTTTGTTTAAAATGAACTTCGCTATGTATTCAACACGTATATACATATAAAACTGATTTTTTTCTCTTTATTGTATAATGCTATACCTTTTACTTACCAGCTTTATTTCTATGTACCATGTGTAAAAACTATTTATGTTTTCTTTGTATTCTAAACACACCTGTATGCACTAAAACATAAAAATGTAAATGTGTGTAAAAGCCCATAAGGGCGCAAATGATTAATAAATAAATAAATAAATAATGAAAATGCGATATAACTCAATTGTAAGTAAAAACAAATCTTGTTCTGCGATGAAATTGAATTCCAAACGTTTTATTGTCAAACTAAAAAAGGTAAGGATCCGAAAAGAGTAAATTAAAAATATAAGATCCATAAAGGAATAATTTAAAATATATATTACCTACCTGATTATAAAAGTTTGGCTTAATTTTGCATAATTTCGCTTACCATCATTTCAGTAAGATATCAAATGATTATTATTAGTAATGACTAGCTGTGGTCGCAAAAAGATTGCAAATCAATTGGACTGTAATCAGTAAGTTAGAATTTAATCAGAAAATATTGCACAATTTATTGACAAAACTATGGGGACATGTGACCCACTTGACTAACTTTAACCAGTGATATTATTTGGAGTAAAAAATTTAAATGAAATTTTGATCTCCGGTGACTTTTTTCAATTTTTTTTTCTATAAAATCAAATAGTATTAATAGGCATGCGTCTGTGTGGTTGAATTTAAGAACCCGCCTTAGAGTGCCGCGCCGCACGCGCCGCACCATATAAATTTAAAAAAAGTTACCGTTGTAATTCGGTTTCGAATTCAAGAATTCGTCAAAAGATGGCACTACTACCGTTAGCAGGTCGCATGAGAACATGCTCTCTCTAGGTATAAGTGCTACAATTTTATAAATTTGAGTATCTCTATCGATATGGAAAGATTGATGGTAATTCTTGGTTGTGAATAATAGTATCACGCGGGTTTATATTACATATGACGTCACTGCCTGTCCCGGTTACTTTGTCCCGGTGACTAGCTATTACTGGATCACTATTACTAGTTCCTATCGGATTTGTAAAATGGTCACCAACACTAACTGAGCGAAGCCAAACCAAAAGCCGCCCGCAGGACCTAGCGGCTAAAAACCTGCGGAGCGGGTTTTTAATTGCTAGTCTATAAAAAATTGTATTGTAAAATATTAATATCGTAAAATAGTATGGTAAGATTGTAATGAAGAAATCAATTCAGATTTATAAAATTGTTTCCGTATCTTGGGATATTTTTTTAACACGAGAAATAAAATTGTGAAAAGTGTCAACTTCTGAGTTTATCAACGAATGGTAAAAGCTTTGATGTTCTTCTTCCTGAGTGGTTCGTCGTCTTCCCATCGATATTATTATTCCTGTTCGTAGTGGATAATACTGTATTCTTGTAGTGTTTAGTTGTCTTGATTCGTGAAATGAGTTTGACGTTGACGTGGGGGAAAAGTAGAAAAGAAGATAACATTTAAAAACGTGACTTGCATTAAGATCCCGGAGTTCTGAAGAACTGGCTCGAACTGAGAAATCGTGTTGAGAGATATACAAAAATATTTATTATTAATACTAGACCAACAATCACTAACGTTCAACCAATATGCAATTTTTTTTTTACATACTACGGTTAAAAAAACTATCCCAACCACCATACCTTTTCGCTTCAGGGATAGGCAGAGAGGACATTATCAGTCATTTTCATATATCGTCTCATAGGCACCCTTTTGAATTCTTGATTATTTGCAAAATATCATTTTGTAAACAAGCGTCAATTGTTTTTTTTTTCGTGAAAACCAAATGTTTACTAAAAAATTTGTACGGAAGCGAAATTTTACTATACCTTTTCTTTTAAAAATTTTAACTTTTTGTCAGATTACTGGTCGAAAGTTCACACACATATCATATATCTGAGTCACCTACATTAGCTGAACACCTTCTGAAAAGTTTATAAATACGGAAGAAGACATCCTGGATCCCGTCTTAGGGTTTATCCGTTAAATCAATATTTCAAAGCTCCACAGCTGATGATAGAAATAAAACATATTAGTTAATATATGAATATACGTTAATTATATAAAAAATAAAATTGTTATTTATATTTCTTAATCATTCTAGTAATGTATTAAAAGACTTTACTCCAACAATGATAATGATATTTTAACGTATGTTGACAAACTTTCGTCAAACAAATGGTTGTGTATTGGAGAGTTGAGCGCAGAAATAAAAGGATTTATACTTGCCATTCAAAATAGAGTCATTAGTACTAAAAATTGTTGGAAGCATATAATCAAAGATACAAATCAAATGGATGATTTATGTAGAAAATGTTTGACTTTTCCGGAAACTATAGAACACATTATATCGGGATGTTCTGTATTAGCGCTGTCCGAGTATACATTTAGGCACAATCAGGTGTTAAAAATAATTCACCAAAGTTTAGTAATTGAACATAACTTGATTGACTGCCATAATATAGTACCATATTATGAATATGAACCAAATTCATTTTTAGAAAATGAATTTTATAAAATATATTATGATAAAACTATACTAACAGACAGAACAATTAGTCGTATTAGACCTGATATAGTTTTACATGACAAAATTAAAAAAATAACTTATATCATTGATGTAGCTATTCCAAATTCCTGTAATATTCAAAAAACTGTTTCTGAAAAAATTAAAAAATACACAGATTTAGGAAATGATATTAAAAGAATTTGGCATTCTCGGACTATAAAAATATTACCATTTGTTATTTCGGCTACTGGCATTATACCTAGCTCTCTCATTTAAAATTCAGGCGTATTAGATTCGTCAAAAAATTTATGTATAAAAATGCAAAAATCAGTCAATTTAAATACATGTAGGATTACAAAAGATTTTTTAAATATTTATATTGAGGGATCAGTAGGATTTATAGGTCCAATTAGTCCACCGAGCCGAACCCTCTGATATGAAAATAACTGGAGTCGGTGAATTATTTTCCCATTTGGTTTCTGGAAGGTTGCCATGTTGTTCTTGTATTATTTTGTATTTATTATACTTATGTAGTGCAATTGCATAGCATGAATTGACCAGGTGATCATTTGTGGAAAAGTGTGTGAAAGGGTTTAGTTTTTCCTGTGGGGAAAACTTAACCCGGACATAAAGATAATGTTATTTTACATTTTGGAGTTGGGAGAATTGATTTTTTTCTGAGTTTTCTATAATGTTTAAATTATGCATTATTTTATTTAGAATATTATATTTGTAAATTTGTAATGTTGCGTGGTAGAAGTATGTATTTGGTTTTCTAATTATAAATTCTTTAAACAAAAGTTCTGACAAATACTAATCCTAATTCGGTTGAAGTAGAATTGTTTTTAATATTAGTTTAGGTACTACGTGAAGCGTTTGGGTGTATTCCACCCCGTCGTATGTATAATGTCATTCTGTTTTATTGATTGGCAGAAGGCAAAGTACCTACGTCATCCTGAGTAAGTCTTTATTTTAGTAAATCTGTATTTTAGGATAGGTCTTAAACGTCTAAAAATGTATGTTAGTTTCCTAACTCTGTCTTTGCGTATATTTATGTGTGTGGACCAATATATCTCAATCCTTCCAATTAATATATAGCATAGCCAGTTATTGATCGAAGGTGCTATAAAAAGTGAATTGAAGATGTGTAATAATTAAGAATGAATCTCTGCTTCGGTGAGCTAGGCGTTCTGAAACTTGTAAACTTGCATCTGATTTAAAATTCATTATCATAATAGATAAAGGGGTTCAAAGCGGCAGTAAATACGACGATATGCTCTATTTTCCCTTGATATTTTTGAATGGTTGATTCAGAAAACAGATTTTGAAATAACAGTAGGAATTCAAACTCAAGCACAGCCAGGTAGATAACTGAATAATTTAATCCATCTCAACACACATTTATCTTAATAATATTTACCCAATAATTACATTGTGTCTAAATAACATCAGTTTTGCGGAGGACATGGTCTTGATGGCACGATCTACAAGGGGCCTACGTATTCTTCTAAAGATCTGCGAAGAGTTTGCTGAAGAAACAAACATGCTATACAACCCCACTAAAACAGCTCTTCTGGTCATAAGACATGGACAAGCACCAAAAAATATTCCTCCAGCTACCCTGACTGGTGTGAACCTGCAGGTGACTGAAGGAACTAAATACCTTGGACACATAATCACCAGTAATCTGATGGACGATGACGAAATCCATTGGCAAAGAAGAGCTTTCAGTTGAGTGTAAAAGCAAACATGCGCGAAACGTTGGCTAAAGAGGGAGGTAGCGCAACACGGCATAACACCCCTAAAACAAATAACGAAAATACTTTTGGCCGTGAACATCTAAAAACGTATCTGAGGTTTCGCTTATCTCAAGTTACGTCCGGGCTTATTATAGTAACTGTTAATTATAAGTATAAAAAGCCCTGACGAAGTTATAGGTATAATCAGTCCTTCAGCTTGAGATAGGCGATACCTGGTTGATTGTCATTTGTTATTTCAAAGAGAAAAAATATTACCGAAGTATTTTTTACTTCGATTTAAAAAAACTAAAACTTAATTATTATAAGCAATTATTGTCAGCCTGAAACACTCATTTACATTGAAAAATCTTCCGAGAAAAGATACTTGCCGCCAACGGGACTTGAACCCGTGTCCTTCTGATTGCAGGTCGGATGCTCTGACCACTGAGCTATGGCGGCTTATCTAATACCCGCCAAATAATTCAATATATACTGGTGTTTCATTCAACAATTACTGATTATTACATTTATTTTTTTGCTTATATTAATTGTTACCCTTTATGCTATGCATAAAAATCTTGTCTTAAACGTTAGTTTATATTTCCAAATATTTTTAAGTCATTAACTGCTCACTGCGATTTACAGCCAATGAATTCACGTCAATTTCACTGTTTATCCCATATTTTTACATCACTTGAAAAAAATTAAAAATCGTTAGATATATTATTCATAAAAACCATCTACCCAAATTAGGGTAGCTATCGCTCGAGTGGTTGTCAAATTATCATTGAAAAGTTCAAGGATAATGAACTATCTCTTTAACTAAACAATAATATTTAGAGTAATAATAAACAGAAGTAAATATATTATAAATGTGAAAGAACTATCGCTTCCTCGTGTAAGCCCCTCCTAACTCTTTTGTGATACCACCCCATTGGGGGGTTTGGGGGTTGGTAGCTAGTAGCTACCCTTGAATATATCTTTTGATGTATTTCTTTATTTAGGTCGGCACTTAAGGCATCACCGCGTCTTTTATACGGCAACACGGGGCGAAGTAATCTCGACTGTGGATTTCACGCAGTTTTCTCTCCACGAGAAAAGGAAAAAAAACGTGGAACGAACGAAATATCATTTAAATGCTGAATGCAAAGGATTTTGCTAATGTTATGCTAAGTGATGTGTGCCAGACATGTACATCTACTCCAATTTAACATTTATCAAAAAACATGCCTTAAAACAAGGGAAGTTACTTACTTAGGAGAAATTCAGGTGGTACAATAAATGCAGTATAAAAGTATATACATACCTAAAAAAAAAATTTTTTTATTTGACTGAGCGCAGAGAAGTCCTTTTTTATGAGCTGCTTCCGGCAGGAGCCAGTTAGACTATAGCATCCCCAATTGGGGTATGTTTTGAGGCTGAAGGTAGTGAAGAGTGGAAGAAGATGGGGTATAAGAAGGAGGGGAAGTACCTGACTATTCTGATCTGGTCACCAAACAAGGCTAAAGCCATTAAAAGCAAATTTTCAATTATGAAGGGTGGTCTTACACCAAGGCGATACTGAGAGTATCTCCCATTCTGGAACGTTCCGCAAATAAACTACATATTATATTTAATTAATTATTAAAAATAACACAACTTGAACAAATAAAATTTATTTGCCCACGCCGCGATTCGATCCCGCGACCTTCGGATTGCGAGTCAAGAGCCTTAACCCTGGACCACGTCAGTCATCAGTTGGCCAGTCCTGTTTTAACTCGACCGTTTAGCGTTTCATTTGTTTGTAAATTTGTTTGTGGGTTCCGTTTACGTCTTTAAATATCAGCTTCATCAACTATATATACAGGGTGCGGCAGGGAAACTTGCTGATTTGAAAAGTCAATAAAAGAAAAAGTACTTTATATATCGATTTAATTCTTTTTGTATCGTATAGTACATATTCTGAATTTTTGTTTAATGTAGTTTTAAAAATGACATCGGGCAAATAACGTCCCTCATCAGTGATACACTGATCTACCCTAGATTTGAAGTTTCGCTCCACTCTTTCGAGCATATCGACGGGAATGTTGGTGATGGCTTGGCGGATGTTGTCCTTCAGGTGTTGCAGGGTCCGGGGTATGTCGTTATAAACGATGGATTTGAGATTTCCCCATAAAAAAAAATCGCAGGGTGCCAAATCGGGAGAGAGCGCCGGCCACGGTACGTCACCCCTCAAGGAAATAAGGCGCTCGTGGAAGTGTTAGAAAAGTAGGCCTCGACGGCAAACGCACGCTGTTCCTTTGTCCAACGCATGACGACAACTGGCTTACGAAGTAAAAAAATTTCAGGACCCCCTCTTTCCAATGTGACCCTCCACACCCCTTTTTGACCATGCCTCGCTCGTCGGCGTCCAATCCAAATCAGCAAGTTTCCCTGCCGCACCCTGTATTATTCAAGCAAGCCATACTAATACTTTGACTAGATAACTAATTTTGACCGAGTTATTTTGGTACCTACCTGAAGAATGTTTGAAAATAGAATTGTCATTGAGATGGTAATGTTACTTCGGACAAATTAAACAAGTCCTTATTTGAAATAAAATAAAATGTTTCATAAAAAGTATTATATGATTTCTAATTAAGTATTTAAATATTTTATTTAACCAACTTACAAAATTTTATGATTTCAGAGGAAATTTTTGTTTTGTTTAATAAATTAAATAAATATTGAAACATACTTTTATGGACGCGAGGTCTACTTTTCACAGAACTACTAGTTTTTGTTATATCTGAATAATTCATTTAAAGTGAAAATAATATTCTCTCGCCAGGCTGCAGCTCGGAACAACTTTGATGTATATAATATGCATTTATTATGCCGGCTCCAAGATATTAATGTAAATTCTCTAATTATTATTCTGAAATACCGGCCCTAAGAGGATTAACGCGAGCAACATGGTATCACTTATACATACATAAAGACACACTTCACCGCAATCTACACATTTGCAAACGTCGGCTAAAGAATAAGGATAGAACGGCATAATTACCCCAAAATTAGTCAGAATAATACTTTTGGCCGTCGAAGTCTTAAATCATATTCGATTTTGATGAAATATGTAGTTTTTGCAAAAGACTTTCTTATTATTCTTCGTAATAAGCACTCACTAAACTTCCCAAGCAGTTTTTTAACAGGTCAATTTCTGCAGTATTAATTATAACATAACACTAAGTACACATGTTAACCTGTTTTGGCAAAAACCGCGCGGAAATTACATTCCCGACTTTTGCTCAAAAAAATATATTCATACGAAAATGAACTGATGTTTTTCTTTCTACACAAACCTGAATAGACACCCATCGTGAAAAACATAATTCGAAGGTGTTTGCTAATAAATAAATACTTTATATGCATATGGACATTTATGTATATGGACCGGTACCAAAAGACAACTTCAAATTTAATGTTCCTTAATTTTTTTAACAAAATTCATAAAAACATTAAATTTACATTAGAAATAGGAATAAATTGTAGCATAAATTTCTTAGATTTAAACCTAACTATAATTAAAATTAAGATTGAATTTAATATTTTTCGAAAAGAAACATTCGCTGATATAATTACAACTTATCTAACACAACTACACAACTTATAATACTTATAATACACAACTTATCTAACCATCCATTTTCACAAAAACTCTTAGCTTTCCATTATTATCAATACATTAATTAATATCCCGTTATCCCCAAACAATTTCAAAGCTGAACTTAACACCATTAAAATAATTGCATCTAATAATGGTTATAACTCCAAAGTAATAGACGATATATTAAACAAAAATATAAGAAAAAATTTCATTTATCATACATTTACCCTTTGCTTACTGATATTATTAAAAAACAATGGAGAAAAATATTGTTTGTAAATCATCAAACCTCCAATTTAATCGGGAAAAAAATTCCTAATACAATACAGCCTGCTTTTAATACGAATAATAAATTTAAAAAATATATTTTAAATAACAAGGACAAAGACCAAAAAATGAAAAATCCGGAGTTTACCAATTGAATTGTAATGACTGCAATCATTTTTACGTAGGTAAAACTTGCAGAAATTTTGAAACGAGGATTAAGGATCATTTGAGATGACTAAATAGCAATAATTGTTCTGAATTTGCAAACCATCTTATTGAATATAACCATTCATTTGATATAAATACTGGTTTTAAAATTTTACACACTAGCGTTAGTGGTATTCACTTAGATCTTTCAGAAATATTAGAAATTAGGAAAAATGTCAACAGAAATTTAAATATTATTAACAATCAAATTAATTTATCTTCTAAGCACCTCCCCTTTCCACCTCTCTCCTCCACCGCTACTTCCATTTCTACCCACGCCTGTCTTTCCATGTTAGATCATTATTTTATTACATTATATGTCCTGATGAAGAGAACATCGTTCTTGAAACATGTCGACTTTTTAATAAAGTTTCTTGTGGTAAAAACAAAGTGTTTTTAATTATTGCACCTTTATACGCATTTGAAAAAGAACAAAAAAGCAAAATATACGGTTTTGACAGCTTTTGCCAGGTCACAGAAAATGCATTTAAAAATAGTGTAGTGTTACCACATGAATGAAAACATTGGCTTCAACAAGAATGATATTGGCGCAAGCAATTGTGACCTTGTTCTTCATACAGTTTCTTTATAGATAAGGTTTAAAATCGCGTATAAAAAAATACATTTTTGAAAATATTTATCGTGTACACCCGGTCATTATAGAAAATAAGAAAATATATATAAAAGAATAAGTGGGCATACATTAATAATTACGTGAGCTCAAAATGGGGGGGGGGGGAGGTCCAGTAAAATCACCAAATCTCATTTACACTGGTAAGCATGATCTTGACAATAGCTGTTGAGATACGATGGGGCGGGATGGGATAGGGTGGGACCCAAGGTGGGGCCCCTACCTGATCTCACGTGAGTGGAGGGGGGGGGGGGTTCCACCAAATCTCACTAATATCACCAAGGCGGGAGGGAGAGGGATCTAAATTAGAAGAAAACTGCTCACTTAATTAATGTACCTATGCCCCCTAACACATCAAGTGACTACAATTCAAATACAGAAACACAGATATAACACAGGTATCACACTCATAGGCATACGCACTCAAACGAACATAGCATACTTAAAACTCCCTAGGATGCATATTTATACATTAGAATACATTATTACAGTCAATAAAGAAATATAGGGCTTAGAGACAAATATAGGGCTTAGAGACAATATCAATATTAAATACCTTAATTATTTTTCATTGATAAACTAATGTTTGAGACAAGATTTTTATGCACAGCAGATAGGGTAACAATTATTATAAGTTATAATTATTAGCCTGAAACATTCATCTACATTGAAAAGTCGAGTCCCGTCGGCGGCATGTATCTTTTCTCCGGAGATTTTTTCAATGTAGATGAGTGTTTCAGGGTAATAATTATTAGGTACTCATAATAATTGTTACCCTTTGTGCTATGCATAGAAATCTTGTCTTAAACATTAGTTTATCAATTAAAAATTTCACCAAAAAATGTAGACACAATTTGTCTCGACGCCACCTAGTGGGAGATTTAGCACTTACAATGCCTTTCTCATATAAAATAAAGTTGGTTGTTGGAGGTGGAAAAAAATAATAAGCAGTACTTGTTGAATGAAACACCGAAGTGAATTTCCGTTGCCCGTAATTGGTTGTAATGGCCATTCCTTCACTTTGACTAAATCTAAGAAAACTAAAGCATCACCTGCCATTGAAATACTGTTAAGACGAACTGCACTTCCACCTGTAGTCTTAAACGATTCTGTAAACTTCAGGCATTTATAAGACTTCAATGTGACTTTATCAAAGTTCCACACTTTAGAGCACATATGTTAGCACACCATGCATGACAAGAATAATGGTCCAATTGAATGAAATTTCAAAAATAGGGTTTTTTAATATTTATTTTTTAATTTGTTTAACTGTATGAATATTACAACAATATTACCATTCGATAATAATTGTTTTCCTTGTTATCAGTATTTGAAAATGTCCTGCTAATAACTAGAGATGTCTGCAAAACTATATGTATATTTGGACAAATATAAAAACGATTAATACGTACCAGTGATTCCTGATATTATTTGGAGTTAAACCGGAAATGAAAATGTTGGTCTCCGGTGGTTTAAAAAAGGTTAATTTTTCTTCTTAATCCAACTTTTTTTTTTCTTCCACCTGTCATCACTGATCACTCAGTCGTTTATATTTAAATTGAAAAAAGACCACCGGAAAAAAATTCATTTACACTTTTTACTCCAATGAAAGATATCAGTGGTTAAAGTGAGTGAAGAACCACACAAGTAACCCCACACCCAGTACATATTATTAGGGTAAGAATAAGGATTCATTTGGGATAAGGATTTAAAATTTGTTTACGATGGTTTCTCGTTTTTTTAATTCGAGTATGTCCAGAAAATTTTTAACTTTTCTTCTTCAAACAACATTGTAATTCAAAATGGAAAAAAAATAGTTTTGTACAATGAAAGTGGTTAAATATTGTATTATAACCATTTATTATTTTGAAGTGACATCCGCATGATAAGGCTGTTCTTTGAAAGCTAGCAGACGTAGAGTCTGTCAAATAAGAGTAGAAAATTAAAAAAAATGGAACTTCAAAATTTGTAGGCTGGTAACACCAATTTACCTGTCAAATATTATTTTAATGTGCAATGACACTGAAAATACAGAACACTGTATACGCATTTAAAAACACATTTTTTTCTCTTAAAAAAAATAGAAGAAGCACTGTTGTTAAGTTACCTACTTAATGATATAAATTTGATTTAATTTTGTTTTATAAAGTGATTAGCTTTCATTTAATTTATAATCATAAATTTTAATTTAACAGTAGGTAGAAAGGAATAATCATTATTGGTGAATTTAGTTACACTACTTTTAGATGTGAATAAGTTAAATATGTTCAGATCTAAAATTAGAGACATGATCTAAAGCCCGGACAACGCTAGTAGGTACTTAAGCTAATATTCAATAAATTTGAGCAGTTTTTAGAGTGTGCTTTATATGTTATTACAATATCGTTATTCTTCATTATGTTAACACAAAATTGCTATAATAATAATAAATCTCTATGCAATTCTAATTTTGAGATCAGTGGAATGAAACAATACTTTTTTCACTTTATGCCTTTTTAAGTTTTAATAAAAATGTAGGTTACACAGTTTTAGATTACAACCATGATTATATTTATAGTATTGCCATTATAACAACAGTGGCGCCCTCCTATGTTTTCTACTCTTATTTGACAAACTGTATCGATGGTGGTTTCATGTTTAAAAGCATTAATCAGTAGTATTTTTCTTTTTGAATAACAACAAAAGTGTGACACAAAGTTTTTCCTTGTCACGCTGTGTAAACTTACAAGTATTTTATGTTTGTCATGAAAAGCTTTTGAAGCACATTAGTCACATTTTAAACTCAACCCACCGCAAGCGAAAGAAACAAATGGTAGCATTTAACCTTCGTGGCACTGATGGCTATATCGGCAGCCTTCCTTCCTTCAAAACGGAAAAGAAGAAAGGCTTTTGGCGCTTTGTTCGAGACCCATTGTGATTTGGGGGTTAATGCTGAATAGATGGGTTGGCACCACCTTGAGCTTGTGTCGCCTAATCTCCGTGGAAAGCGAAACTTAACCCGACCTGAATAAATCGATTTATAGAATAAAGTTTGATGGTTCATTAACCCTCTCTTTTCTGTACCTCCGGCTCGTTATGTGTTATTATTTTCAGTAATTCCCATGATATTATCAAACCAACTAAATGTTTTTCCCAGCCTTTTTCCGGAAAGTGCTTTGGGAGTTTTCAAATCTTTGTATTTTTCCATTACAGATATCATCGTTCAACTCGGAAAATTTAAAAATGAACTAGCCAAATTTTAAAAATTTAAATTTGTGTCAAAAATTTACCTAAACTGATAACATTAATTATAATGATAAAAATTATATAATAAAGGACTCGCCGAAATATTTAAAATTATATTTCGGAGGAGGAATAGTGGAAAAATTTTAAATGAAGCTGCACCTTAATAGTTAATAATTAATAATAATTCTGGAAGAGCAAACAGAAGGGAAAAAAATATTGAAAAGTAATTTACATACGGTGTGGTAAAGTACATACTTCATCTACATTAACAAGTGGTTCCTGGCATTCTTTGGAGTCAAAAATGTAAGTGAAAATTATGATCTCCGGTGACTTTTTTGATGTTTTGTTTGTTCAACAAAAAAAATAAGTAGGCAGGGTCGGGGAAAGGGGTTAGGTGGTTACTCGGCTGTTCGACTGGTGATGACAAGTAGATTTTTTTTTAGGTTTTGAAGAAAAATATTGAATTTAAATTTTGAAGAAAAACTGAATGCTGTTGAAATGAGATCCCTGAGACGTATGTGTGGTAAAACAATGTATGATAGTGTGAGAAATTGTGGATATCCGCAAAGAATGTAAGGCTGATGTAAGCATAATGAGTAAGATTAAGAAAGGGACCCTCAGATGGTTTGGGCATGTAGAGCGAATGAACGAAGGAAGTAGTGTAAGAAGAATATACGACGCGAATGTGAATGGTAGAAGAAGTCGGGGACGCCCGAGGAAGACATGGCACGATCAAGTGAATCAGATACTTGAGTCGGGTCATGTCAAAAGTCAGAATAATAGAAGAGAATGTATGAGACGATGTATGAATGTGAGTGAGGCAAAGAGTGTGTGCCAAGACCGAGTTGTTTGGCGGTCCGTCCTCTCTGCCTACCCCTGCGGGGAAACGGCGTGATGGTTAGTTAAGAAAAACTTTGAAATTCGGTTTTGAAAAAAAACACAAGAAAAAATCACCGGCAACTTTCTTTTTTTCAATTTTCTTGCCTCGTAATTCCGGATTTAATGTGCTCAGTTTTCTGGTAAAATCTGCTAAAAATGCTATGTCATATTGCCAGTCTAAATCACACAGTTACTAATATCATCTTCCCTCTCTTCAAGAAAATTTGTTATGTCTTCTAATAACATGATGGATCGGCATTTGAAAATCACACAAGATGATATGCGCAGCTCTTATGCGGGTTCTTGCCCGACTACAGGTCCGAGTTCTTGTGCGGGAGCGGGTTCTATTGGGTTCGAGTCCTTGGCCGGACCCGTGCCCCGATCGACTGGACTAATGGCCGCGATTGACCGGTCGATCGCGATCGACCGGTTGGCCATCCCTGATATACATTATATCCTGGTCAATAAACAATAATAAAATAAAATAAAACCTTCATTGTAAGCTACACGTCCAGGAGGAATTAAGCCCCTTGCAGCCAATTTATGTTGCATTTTACAGTAAACCAAAAGAGGCCAAGCCACCAAGCTCTGAGAAAATCCATGGTGCTTAATGAATCTCAAAGACGTCTGAGGATTATTCCTTCACCGGAAGGAAGAAACCTTTATTCATTCACCATTACTCGTAGGGTAG
The DNA here is from genome assembly GCA_929108145.2 of Limnephilus rhombicus. Taxonomy (NCBI): domain Eukaryota; kingdom Metazoa; phylum Arthropoda; class Insecta; order Trichoptera; family Limnephilidae; genus Limnephilus; species Limnephilus rhombicus. The sequence goes on along the minus strand of OV815295.1, from coordinate 22,056,566 downwards.
CTATCAGAATTAACAAGGAAAATAGCAATATCTTTGAAGTGCTTCTTTTCGCCAACTCGCGCAATATTTTCTTCTATTTTTAAATAGTCGCATTATTAACACGAGCATAATTATATTTTCACTAAGGCGGATCCGTGAATAACCGTGGTATATTGTGATTATTGTGTGATTTGTGATCTAATGCCTTATGATCATTGCCTTTCAAGAGACGATCAGTAAATTATCTTTCGATTGAACACCGTAAGTAAGCTTGAAAAATTGTGATATCCGTCAAATAATAAACAAAGGAATTTCACATCGTAGATATCCCTACAATAAATATTTAATTAAGTAATTCAACTAAAATAATTTTAGTACCTGCTTTATCGCTTGTCTGAATCGTTCTCACAATCAATTCCAATTTTGAAGGCAAAAAGCAAATCTCAGTTCTGGAGGTCATTGAACCAGAGTTAACAGAAACACAGAGACTAACCACGGAAATTATTATTTCATTTTTATTTAAAAGTGCTTTTGGGTTTATCCCTGCCTTTTAATGGGCAAAAATAAAACAAGCTCCTAAAATAATTCTGTTTTTTCTCATCTTTGGGTTTACGTACTTAAAATCAACATTTGTATATTATGTAAACTTTTGATAGCCCCCGAATATTATTTTCCAATACATCGCTAGCAGAATATTGGTTTGTTCTTCAGACCATTTTTTTTGCGAAATAGTCCATTTCGTGTTTAGCACTGCTATATTATGTATTTTTTCATGTTTTTTTTTTAACGGTTATACTCTAATATACCACGGAGAATATTACAAACCAAAAAGGGATGGGGGCAGTTTTACTCTTTTGTGACGTGCTTCAAAAGGTAGTCTCCCACGAGTATAGTTGTTAGGGACACAAGTTAATCTCTTTGTGGATTGAGTATGGTTACAGAAATTAACTTAAAAAATGAGTATTACTAACGCAGAATTAAATTGAATCATGAACCGACTACTTGAAAGTTTATCAACTTATTAAAACTGTACCTACGCCTTTTGAAAGTATATCAACGTTTAAAATAATTATTAAAATTGTACCTACACCTTTTTTAGCGTCTTAGATATTATGTTACTGCACTGTGTACTGAAACTAAACTTTATTACTGAAACTACTTATAAATTCTATACTTTATATTGTGTCCTTGTTTTTATCATGCGTGTACCTAATAAAATGTAAAAGCCCAATGGGTCATGAATAAATAAATAAAAATATACTCTTCAAACATCTCCACGAACAATCGATTTTATTTTGTGGAGTGTAAGGGAATCCCAAGTGATTCTATTCTATCTCCGATGTAAGGGAATGTTGTATAGTGTAAAGGAAACTGTGCTTAAAAGACATGGAAGATCTTACCATTGTAAGAGTTATTCAAAACACTCCCAAAACTCCTATTGTGGCGTGTTCTGAAGTTCAGTTTCTTTCAACAATGGCAAAACTTCAAATTTATAGCACATTTCATTATTTTTCAACTAAGCAGAAACCTCACTCACATCGAATTATTTTTTTTCGGAAGATTAATCCATCTACAAAACTCTGTGGAGAATTCAATATAATATCCTATATTTCATTGAGACTCATTCGTTTTTAGTTTATTACACATTTAAATATGTAGGCAAATTGATCAAGTACTTGCTTACCTCAATTTCGTTACATCAAGTACCTAAAGCCATTTCAAGAAACGTTTCAATGCCGAGTGGTAATATTTTACCAAGGCAATTGCGTACTAAAGTTTTTTTTCTTGAGGTGTGGTAACCGTGGAACTCACACTCAAAAAACTCACTTTGAAATGAGCCCTTAAACGAGTGTCAATGAATTTATAAAGAAGTTATGAAGAGTTTTACCTTTGAAACACCTTTTGGGTTGCCAAATAAAGAATTTTGGGTATGTGCTCTTTCACCCGTAAACAAATTTAAATTTGAATTTTTGCACCTTTTTTACATTAGCTCCACACGGGAGGTCTGAGGAAATTAATTGCCCTCAAGGTCTATTTTATATTTGGGGATCTTATTAGAAAATGAAGGAATGGAAGTTCTGGGAAAGAAAAATGTTTTTTTTTTTTATATTAGCTCCACACAGGAGACCCTGAGGGAAAAAAAATCCCCTAAGGGCCTACGGGATAATCTTTGGGGATACTATGCTTTGGGATTTTTAGGGAAGGAGGAGAGAAAGTTTTGGGTAGAAAAAAGATGATTGGTGGGTAGGAATCTGAGGGTCAGTACCTCCAGGACATATGAATCAATCACTCCCACTGCGGTAAGGCGATGTTCCGAGGGAGTCCTGCTGGAGAAATTAAAATGTCTCCCTCAACCAGCCTCTTCCAATCCAGCTTACCACGCATGAACCCGGGCCCCCCTGCTAAATCACCAAACGTAGCGAACCACTTGGTGCGACCTATAGCAGAGGTGTTGGTTATCCCAGAGGTTCCCAAAGTGGGTGCCGCGGATAGAGATCATGGGTGCCGCGAGGCGGTCCTGATGTCTCTACTAAAAATCAAAATTGATATGAACGAATACAAACATTTTATGGAATGGAAGATCATCCGCGTGGCCGGTCCTACGCAGGAAGAAGAAAATCTCTCGAGCGACAGCAGCCTAAAAACGAAAGACGCTTGTTCGGATTTGACGGAGTTTTGGATATCAGTCAAAAATCAGTATGCGATTCTAAAAGGGTCCTCATTCCTTTTGCTACTTCATATCTGTGCGAAGCTGGTTTTTCAGCGGTTGCGGTTATAAAGAGCAAATATCGCTAGAAAATAAATGTGGAAAAATAAATTGTTCAGCGAGCTGCAGGCTCACCCGTCGCACTAAACGGTTGTTGTTGTTTAATTATACTTACCCATTTTCGCCTCCCAAATTGAATTTGAGCCCTCCCACTGCGGTGCGTTCCAAGGGAGTCCTGCTGGAGAGGTCAAAACCCAACCAGTTTCTCCCAAACCGGTCTGCCACGCAGTTGGTGGGAATAGTCCCGGACAAACGTCACTCCATAAACGTCACCCCTGCTAAGTCACCAAATGTAGCGAACCACTTGTGGTGACATACCGCAGAGGTATTAGTTATCCATCAAATGCTTCCCAGGGTAGCTGTACCCATACACGCTTCCAAAATCGTTCCTGAGGTTAATGCGGTACACAACCCTAATAATTTTTGTTAGCTCAAAACTCACATTTTAATCATTTCCGACGAATTCGTAACTATAATAACTTTTTCATTTCCATGCCGCACAAGGGATGCAAGTTATTCATATTTTAGATTAATAAAAACAGTACCTTACCATTAATATATTTTACGTACAACGATTTTAAAACATCATAACCCGTTTTCAACTATAAAGTTAGAGGTAAGCACGAAATTTTATTTTTCTAGACGATGAATTAATAACATGGAGACATATTTTAAATATTTGTAAAACGTTCTTCAGGCCTGCTAGGGTGAATTCGACCGTACATTCGTCCAATAAGCCGTGCCGCGGCGTATATTTCGTCGCCTCAGTTCTTAATTGTCCAAACGACCATTTTAGTTTTTGTTCAATCTCCACTTTAAAACTAAAAATAAAGTATAAAAAAGGATAGTTCATCACTCAATTAAGAATCATTTAAACTAATCAGACCTTTGCCTTTACGGAAATAGCTTTATCTTAAACACTTATCATAATATTTCATTGAAATAATGAAAGAAAATCTTTACCTCCTGTCAAATTTTCAAATGGTCGTTTGGACAATTAAGAACTAAGGCGACGATTTGTTTACACGCTTTCTTCACTTACGTCGTTAAGATTCCCACATTATTTTTCTTCTTCTTCTTTTCTTTGACTACGGCAAATTCGACAGTAGTTCCGTCCAATACACGGGTCGTGAGTCGTAATTTGTATACACGGCTTCTTTACTTACGTCGATTAAGATTCTGAAAATATTTTAGGGTATTATCGTCGTATTGTCGTTCGTATTGTCGTCTTAAGATAGATAAGATAGATAGTAACTTACGCCAATTCCGTGGAGAGATATCAAAAAATTACGTTCCTTGTGTTGTTTGGTCATGATGAGTAACCATATCTGAAAAACAATGTTTGTACTACTTCTCTAACTTTTAGTAGTACCTACCAACACCCCCGAGCAGTTGAACTTGTGTGGTATCATATTCAAAACGAAAAGAAATTCGTCAATTTAATGATGTTTAATTGTTTGCCCAAAAACAATCTTCGTATATATAACCAACTGTCCCCGACCTTAATTGAATTGATAAAATTGTTGCTTGTTTAAACAATAACCGTTTGAATAAATACTATGGGAATAATTATTATAAGCAATAATTGTCAGCCTGAAACACTCATTTACATTGAAAAATCTTCAGAGAAAAGATACTTGCCGCCAACGGGACTTGAACCCATGTCCTTCTGATTGCCGGTCGGATGCTCTGACCACTGAGCTATGGGGGCTTATCAAATACCCGCACATTTAACACTAACAATGTCTTTCTCGCAAAAATAAAGTTGGTTGTTTTCAGGTGGAAAAAATATAACTAGCAGTAATTGTTGAATGAAACACTAGTATATATTGAATTATTTGGCTGGTATTTGATAAGCCCCCATAGCTCAGTGGTCAGAGCATCCGACCGGCAATCAGAAGGACACGGGTTCAAGTCCCGTTGGCGGCAAGTATCTTTTCTCGGAAGATTTTTCAATGTAAATGAGTGTTTCAGGCTGACAATTATTGCTTATAATAATTGTTACCCTTTGTGCTATGCATAAAAATCTTGTCTAAACGTTAGTTTATAAAATTAAAAAATAATAATTACTATGGGAATACAAAATATTTTTAAAATTTAAAGTAGATCGTGAGCTGCTAGAAATTCTAGTCATGAATGATAACAGCTGAGGTGTCCGAGTGGTTAAGGAGTTGGACTTGAAATCCAATGGGTTTTTCCCGCGCAGGTTCGAATCCTGTCCTCAGCGATCTTTTTAAATTTTTTAAAAATATTTTTTTTTATAACTTATTATTTTTTTTATTGAATACTGTAAAAGAGTTGTTCACACAGCAGTGCTTACCGGTTTTACTGAAGACGTTTTTTTTTATATAAAATTATTGCACGAAGATTAATCATTCATTCACAGCAAAAAAATTTAATTTTAAAATGCTTTTTTAATGAAATTTGACAAGAGAGTTACACAATTTTTTTTAAGGAATTTTAAGGAGCAATTTAACTTATCTGGCGTTTAAGAAAATTTATTTAATAGCCACTGGAGCGCTCCGCCGTGTAATCAATTTCGGCCTTGATCGCTCGGAAATTTTTAATCGTTCAGTTTGTAAATTTTCTGCACTCTTTCGAAAAATCCGAATTTTAACATGGAGACATTTAAAGTGCTTAAAGTCTGAGAGAGTCATTGAATGCACCTGTATTTGAATGTTTATAAAACGCATGCAGCTGTAAAATTGTTGTTAAAAGAACCTACATACCTAAAGCGATAACTGTAGCGATACCTAAGCGGTAACTCCGTTAATGGTGGACTGAATGCCGTTGGCGCTAATAAAAAACTGTCAAAAAAGGCGAAGCTAGCAGTCCACAATGGAGTCCTGGTACCCACCCTGATGTATGGCAGTGAGGCATGGAATTGGTAGAGGAAGGATGAAAGTAAACTGAATGCTGTTGAAACGAGATCCCTGAGACGTATGTGTGGTAAAACAATGTATGATCGTGTGAGAAATGTGGATATCCGCAAAGAATGTAAGGCTGATGTAAGCATAATGAGTAAGATTAAAAAAGGGACCCTCAGATGGTTTGGGCATGTAGAGCGAATGAACGAAGGAAGTAGTGTAAGAAGAATATACGACGCGAATGTGAATGGTAGAAGAAGTCGGGGACACCCGAGGAAGACATGGCACGATCAAGTTAATCAGATACTTGAGTCGGGTCATGTCAAAAGTCAGAATAATAGAAGAGAATGTATGATACGATGTATGAATGTGAGTGAGGCAAAGAGTGTGTGCCAAGACCGAGTTGTTTGGCGGTCCGTCCTCTCTGCCTACCCCTGCGGGGAAACGGCGTGATGGTTAGTTAGTTAGTTAGTTAACTACGACATATGTTATGTTATTTATGGCCTAGTTGATAATCACAGTCGTAAATTTAATTACGAACATGATTTTTTTTTAATATGCAAACACACGATCAATAAGTTGTAAGAAAAAATATTTCAATAACTTCAGCTCGTGGAATGTCGATAAAAAATAATTCAGAAGAGATGCGAGACATCTCTTATGTATTTAAAGTGTGAAAGAACTAGGTTAGCTTTGTGATTAATCGAAGATTCCGACTAATAATAATTTTTTCCAATAAATGGATAGCAAAATTCCTCTGTCATGCTGTGCTAGAAAATCTGTTTTGTCATGTGGTATCTTGAAAAAGTCATAACGACGACTCTGGCTAAATTCAAGTCAACCCTTCCAATATGGTATAAGGCGATGTTCCGAGAGAGTCCTGCTGGAGAGGTCAAAAGGTCCCTCAATCAGTCTCTCCCGATCCGGGCAAACGCATCCACCGCCAAGACCCGGAAAAAATTCAACCCATGAACCTGGAGAACCCTGCTAAGTAACCAAGGTAACCAGTCACTTGGGTTCACTTATGGCAAAGGTGTTTGTTATCCAATAAATGGTTCCCGGAGCGGCGGTACCCATAACCGCCTTCCAAATTATTTCATATTTAACATTAATAATAGGTACCTACCTATATGAAAATAATAAATTCTTGCGTTAACAGGTTTTTTGTAAAATAGAAATTCAAGATATATTCGGTTCGATTATTGAAATTTGAAGAAATAAAAAAGTGCCAACATTTACGAAGGGTTTTTTTCTATTTACATTTGGCAAAATTTCATAAGAACCAATAAGAAGTAGGTAACTTAAAAAATACGATCCAACTCAAATGGCAAATCCTTGGCAAACAACATTCATCTTGATATTAAACAGAAACTTCTTTATTACGGGTTTTCGAGTTCAAACCGGCTTAAACTCAAATAATACTTGTCAGCGGAGAAAAAAACCGTTCGCAGAACAATAAAATATCTAAAAGCCACAAGGTTTATTTTGAAAACTTATTTTTTTATCAAAATTGAAAAATCTCCGAAAACGTTTAATTTAACAAAATATTTAAATTGAATCTTACATTTTTGTGTAATGTCTTTAAACATTGAGCTGGCGGCATTAAATTTGCGATACTTTTTTAGTGCTTAGATCAAAGCAACTGTTTAGATTTAAGGTTTTTTTCTATCCTGAGTTACGAAGCTATCAAATGTCTGTCACATAAGTCATAATTCCCATTGAATGATCCTTGTTTTAAGTGTTAATAAATAAAATAAAATATTTAGATTATTGTTGTAATATTACTGTTGTTTTAATCTACACATATTACTGATAGTAGCGACACCTTCGACTCAAAATTTAAATTTACACATCTGTCGTACAACAATATAATTGTATTGTCATGTTTAGGTTCTTTCGTAACTTTCAAGAAAGGAATAATATTTTAAAACATTTTAAACTCTTTATTTATTAGATTATTATTAGACGACCTCCGTAGTCCAGTGGGTAAGACTCTTGACTCACGATCCGGAGGTCGCGGGTTCGAACCCGGCATGCGCAAATAAATTTTATTTGATTAATTTGTGTTATTTCACAATTAATTCATTTAAAATAATATATAGTATATTTGCGGCATGTTCCAGAGTGGAAGATACTATTAGTATCGCCCTGGTGTAAGACCACCATTCAGAATTGAAACGTTGCTTGAAAATGGCTTTAGCCGTGTTTGGTGACCAGATCTGAATAGCCAGGTACTTCCTAACCTTCCTCTTCCCCACCTCCTTCCCCTCCCCACTACCTTCAGCCTCACAACATACCCCAATTGGGGATGCCATAGTCTCACTGGATCCAGACGGGAGCAGTTGAGATTCTTGTGCGGTATTTACTGTAAAAAAAAAACAAAAGATAAATGAAACAATCTTTATTTATTATAAAATGGTTTGCTGAACATTACACCTTGTAAGTACAACAAGGTACCTGAGCATTGTTTTTCAACTGCCTATTATAAAATGAAGTATTTTGATTAAAATGAATAATTTCTGTATTTTGAAACCACTTTATTATACAATTTTAACTTCTTCGGGACTCTAATAAAATATAAACTAACCGTAATAATATTAATTGTGACCGTTGTTATATATACTGCGACCATAATAATTATATAAAATGTCTTCTTCTTCAATGGCGCTACAGCCCATTTCGAGCCTTGGCCTTCTTCGAGATAAGCCTCCACCGCCCTCTGTCCTCGGTCGTCATCTTCCAATCTGCGACGTGGAGTAGTCCTCTCGCATCCTTCCTATAAAAAATAGTATTGTGTATTTGATATTATGACCAATTGATTTTTTTTTATATGTTATCACTGTGGTTACTTTTTGTGCGGTATTTTCTTTTAAACTTTTAATTTTTAATAAAAATAAGGGAGATGGCCGTTAACAATAATTGGTATATCGCCACACGCACAATGCACGTCGCCAACATCGTTCACCCAAATTACTGAAAAACCGATTCTAACCTCAGTGGCGCCTCCCGCCTTCATTTCTACCAACACACCAAACTCATTGCTGGGCGTCTCATTATCTCCATGAAGTATGGAGTTTTCCAATGTAATTTTGTAAGAGAACGCGAGTAATTTTACTATTAATTTTGTAAGAGAACGCGAGCTACGAATACTTGAGAAAAATTTTAAAAAGAAAATTTATTTTTCGGAGAAGTTTTATCAACTTAAAAAACTTATTTTTAGCAGTGGTCCAAAACAACATTATGCAGAAAACATAAAATGAAGAAATTAATAGTGAATAGATATCTAAATCAATTTTACGTTTCAGCAAAAATCATTGGTTAAAACCAACATTGTTGAAACGTTCTGCGTAAAATAAAAATAGACGTATTAAGAAATTATTTTTGTAAACTAAGAAATTTGTTTCGTGAATTCTAGATTCATTTTAACTTCTAAAAATGTAACCACAGTTTTTAAAGTACTGAGCACTTACAGCAAAGAAACTTCTTCAAAGAATTATCAGAAATAACATTTAGTTTTCTGTTAAATATAAAAACTTTCATACTTTACGTTATATTACAATGTTTTTTGTCTAGAGTCTACAAAAATAATACGCTGTGAAAGTTTGTTCAATAAAAATGTTTTTTAAGCCCCTTTGTAAAATCTTCGAACATGTTTTTTTGTAGTTAGTATCGTTGTGAACTAATAATATTCATCAGAACTGTTCATTCGGGAGATGAAATTGAGACACAATATAACCGGTACAGATATAACTCACACAGATGCATTGTTTGCATACAAGATGCTTGTATACAAGGAAGGAATGCGATTCCCGGGATCTCATAATTGTATCAAATATCTTAGTAAGGAGTAGACTTGAAAATCGGTCGGCAGTTTATTCCCTTATGTTGGAGAGAATTTAGGACAAATTTCTGAAATTTCTCTACCTGAGGGAGTACGGCTACTACCCGTAGCTCTATCCTACCGACTTTATTTTAGGTATGCTCGGAATGAACCACCTAAGGGTCAAAGGGGATGTGCTTCATTGCTACCCTTTTCTTCGGACTGATTCAAGGATTGTTTGAAAACTCGGCTTTCGTCTCCGAGAGCATAGAATGTTTTTTCTCCCAGTCTGTTACTGTATAAAAGAATCAATTCAAATATCAACATTATTTAAGTTCGACGAAGTAGTCTTTAAAAGGATTTGTTGCTCCTAGTATAAATATGAATGTTGATATCTACTTTTTTGTATTTATGTAATTCTGTTTTTTAAGTTTTTTTACAAATTTATTTTAAAAAGGTTTAAGATCAACGTTTTTTGTAATGTTTTAGAATGATTAACAAATGTTGTTGAATTTAATTGAATTGAATTGAAATGAATTGAAGTGCGGTGAATATAAAAAGATTATAAAAAGAATGTTTTTTTTTAAAGAAAGAAACATTCCCGGGTTACGAATAACCCAACAATGTTTGAAAATCTCCTACTCCTACCACAGAAAGCCGAAAATGTTGCTTGTGTTGTGATGGAGGACTTAGCCAGTCGAGGAATCGAACACGCGACGCTCGGGTGAGACCCAAGCGCTATGCCCACTCAACCACTGACCGGTCGCTCTATATAATATAATTGAATTGAATTGAATTGAATTGAATTGAATTGAATTGAATTGAATTGAATTGAATTGAAATGAATTGAATTGAATTGAATTGAATTGAATTGAATTGAATTGAATTGAATTGAATTGAATTGAATTGAATTGAATTGAATTGAATTGAATTGAATTGAATTGAATTGAATTGAATTGAATTGAATTGAATTGAATTGAATTGAATTGAATTGAATTGAATTGAATTGAATTGAATTGAATTGAATTGAATTGAATTGAATTGAATTGAATTGAGTCGAATAGAATAAGTAGAAAATTTGAAATGGAATAGAATTTAAACGAATTATATATTGTATTGAATTGAATTGCATGGAACTGAAGATGAAAAGATTGATACCTACTAATCATATATTTGATTTTTATTTCAGATTCTAACAATAAATCGTTCGAATCCGCCTTCTGCGCCATGCTGTCGCAGCCCTACGGCTTGCCTATCTGGGAGATATCTAGTGTGATATTCTTCATCCTGCCCGCCCTGGTGATCCTCGTGCTGTACTGCCGCATGGGCTTCAGGATCCGGGCGAGGTCACGGCACCATCTCGGCAAGGGCGTCAAGGGCTCCGTGCATGGAGAGACGAGGCAAACGCAGTCCAGGAAAGCCATAATCAGAATGCTTGGTAAGCAAGTGTTGTGTTCACACAATCGGTTTCTCCAACTCGTCTTGGAAGGAGATTACTCGTTGGGAATAATAAAGTTCTTTATGTTAATCTGGAATTTATTAATATTTCGCGTATTACAAGTTGTGACTGCGAGTAGTCGACCTTATTAGGAACTAGCTGTAATAGATAGATATGCCAAGCAATCTCTATGTTTTATGAGATGGATATAGATCTCGGGCGAGATCTCCTGTCAGATTTGTGTGATTTTCTTTGGCTGGTATTTGCTTTTTCTATGGGCCGATGTCAGAATTTCAGCTGTGGGCTGTCACGTATTTTAGTTTAGGTCGTTTTAAACACAAATTCATGCAAGTATGCATGATTATTTATTCATTTAACAGCCTTAGAAAATCACACAAATCTGCCAAGAGATCTCGCCCGATATCTGTCTCGATCGAGATAGATATCGGGCGAGATCTCTTGTTCATTTTTTGAGAAAGTATACACGACATGTGCGTAATAATCACGTACACTTCGTACCCTTGAATCAATTTGGGAGGCGGGTTTGGGTACCGCCGCCCGGGAATAATTTATTGGCTATCCAAAACCTCTGCCATAGGTCACCCCAAATGGTTCTCTACGTTTGGTGACTTAGAAGGGGTGCCCGGATTCATGGGGTGAGGTTTGTTTGGGTCTTGGCGGCGGATGCGTCTGCCCACCAACTGTGACGGGAGAGAATGGTTAAGGGATACTTTGTGACCTTTCCAGCAGGACTTTCTCGGAATATAGCCTTGCACCACAGTGGGAGGCGATGTTCAGAAGGATTCCGTCACTCACACTGACCCCCCCGATCCCTACCCAACCCTTTTTCCATTCTTCAAACTTCCTCTTCTTCCTTTCCTAAAAAAACTCCCACATAGCATCCCCAAAGATTACCTAAGCCCTGAGGGGAAACAGAGCCTCCTGTGTGGAGCTAATGTAAAAAAAAGTGCATGCTTATTTTGTACGAGCATATGAAACATAGTGTAGCTCTTAAATCGTGAAATCAAATGAAAACTGACAGTTGTGACCCCTAAGGACCTTCTGATATGATATGACTTTATTCTGATATGATGTGGTGTAGTCGCCATGACAAACCTTTTGGTCGGGTCCTTAAAAAACTTGGATAATATTACTTTATTTCTAACAATGGTTGAAAGTTAAGTGGACGTGACGGAATAATCAAGTCGAAAGACCGGATTCACTCTGATTATTTGAAGGTAGGTCTAGATTACGAAGCACTATAAAAAAAGCCAAGTGCACTTCACCTCTAGAAATCTGAAAAATCTGAAAAGACCGAAAAAGTTTTTTATAACATTTCTTATTTAGGATGAAATGATTATTGACTGAGCGTATTTTAATAATAACATCTTCAGTCAATGAAATTGGCAACATTATAACTAAAAAAAGTACATGTTCAATATAGTTTACAAATAGATTACATGAGTACAAAAAAAATAATAATTAGAAAGTAACGTAAAAGGTAGCGTAATCATACAATTTTTTAGTTGTGCATAGCCTGCCTCAATAGGTGAACCTGTATTGAGGCAGAATTTTTTGTAAATTGTTTCTCGCAATTTTATCTATGGTTTTTTACAAATGTATAATGTAGGTTTCTATACAGCAAAAACTTTATTTTAGTTTACGTTATTGTTTGCATATACACAATACAAAAACGGCAAGGTTATTACTACAATAACATCTATAACCAGAGCACCAGTAATAGGCTCAATAATGTAAGCAATATTGGTTGTGATTTATTAAATTAGAGAAAATTAGAAACTTATTTTTTTGAAGCGAGGTCTTTTCATTTTCATGTAATATTTTCATCTTCATAGAACGTTTCATGTTCATGGTTCATGAAACCACTAGTTTTTAATATGACTGAAATTAATATTCGTGTCTACCATTTCATACAAATTAGTATCGAGTGAAATAATGTTTGGGAGATATTTTCAATGTAAAATGAGTGTTTCAGGCTAATAATTATACCTTATAGGGTGATTTCATTATCGCGGGTGCAACATTTAGACGCATATAAGGCTTCTTAAAAATAAAACAAAAAACATTTTTAATTAACATATTATTGGAAGAGCTACACTTTAACCTGTTTACTTTATTTTACTTTATAAGAATTTTATTGAAATATTTAAATAGTCAGGAGGGAGGTTCAAAGTGCGATCGCGGGTGCAACCAACCTTTGGCCCACCCTTTCCAGATCATGAGACAAAAATACAAAAGTCTGTTAATTGTGATACATTTATTATGTTATACCTTGATATTTCGTAAGGCGTTAAACTAATCAACTAAAAAAATAAGCAAATATATAGATAACAAAAACAAGCAATGAATTATTAGCTTTTCAAGCAATCGCGGGTGCAACATCAAATTATCGCGGGTGCAACTCGTCTAGTTTAGGTGTATATAAACATCAATAAACCATGATAGAGGAACGAAATAAGAAATCCAACAATGCTTAATACTAATCAGTACACTTCTTGGTCATTTATGTTAATTATTTATTTTCGGTTACGTCAAAATTTGCCGAAAATTCTACGAAAATATAACATCCATCAATGCTTTTCAAAAATAAAAAAGTGTTTTTTTTTCTTATTTTACAGAATTCCTTTTGATATTTTGTAAGAGGTTCCAAATTGTTATCATCCCAATCACTTTCTGTTTCAGTGATTTTTTGAGATTTCGAAACCAATGTGCATTTGAGTCGAGACAGTGAGGTTCGCGCCACGGAAATGCTATCGCCGTCTTCAGATTGAAAGAAATGTTTTGATTTAATCCCTGATTTATTTTTCAGCCCTTCTTATTTATCATCCAACGTGCCCATCTTTTTTTAACTGTTTTTTTTTAATATAAAGATGATGTTTCAGAGAGACTGCGTGCCAAATCATAGAATTTCTATAAAAAAAAAAACCTGAATATAATATAAACGCACCTAAACAAATGTATTTCACTAGTAATACACAGCATATATTATTATTGAAGCCATAAAAAACAATAAAATATATGATAAATCACACAATAAGGGTAGTTGTCAAAGAGTTGCACTCGCGATTCTAACAACTAAACGTTTATTATTCAGCTAACATTATTCTCTTAAAAACGTTTTATTCAGGTTTGCCTGTGATTTCTTCTTACTTATACAAAGTATCAAAATTATAGCACTTTATTTCTGTGAAAAACACAAACTTTTATATCTTTTGTATCGCGGGTGCAACAAGCTAACAGTTACTTCTTGTAGTCAATGATGCTTAAAAAATTACAACAAGTACTTACATATTTCGACACATAAGAATAAATTAATATTGTCACTACTAAATCAACTTAGACACCTTCAAAAATTGACATTTAAAATCTTATAAATAAGTCGTCCGTACGTGGCTTTACCACAGTTTGAAAATGACCTTACAAGTCGAAACAGCTGTAACTAAAACACTGACCAAAAAACTTGCAGAACTCGATAATAACATTATCAAATTTAATTTTAATTAAATTTCTAAAAATTGTCACTACACGTTTAGCAGTAAAATATAACTTCAAACTATCGGTAACAGCTGTTTCGCGCCAGTGTTGCACGGTGTGATATTTTTCGAATGAGAATGTTTCCAACCGCGCAAAAAATTTTAATATGAAGTAAAATCAAAAAAAAAAATTGTTTGTTAAATATTGACCTTCTTTTATGCACTGCTATCAAAAAAAGTAACAAATACTGCGATTTAAAAATTACTGTCGAGAATCGTCTATAGCGGAATCGCCCTATAATTATTGTTACCCTTTGTACTATGCATAAAAATCTTGTCTAAAACATTAGTTTATCAATTAAAAATAATGTTTGTTTGTCAAGAGTTTTGTACACGTGTTATTGGGAAATAATGTTTTATTTGAGACTGTCGAAGGGATTGTGGGAGGAAGTTGGGAAGAGAGTGCGGAAGGAAGTGGGGAAGAGAGTGTGGGAGTGTGGAATTTAGGGTGGAAAGGAGCGGGGAGGAGAGTGCTAAAGGGAGTGAAGAATAGAGTATGGAAGGGAGAATGGACTGAGAAAGGAAGAGAGTGAGGAAGGTAGCGGGGAAAAGAGTTTGAAATTTCGTGGAAAAGTGAGTGAGGAAAAGAATGGGAAAGGGAGTGCGGAAGTAAGTGGGGAAGAGAAGCGAAAGGGGTGGGGAAGGGAGTGGGGAGTGGAATGGGAAAGAGAGTGTGGAAGTAAGTGGTGAAGCAAGTGTGGAGGGTGTGTGGGAGTGGGGAATAGAGTGTGGAAGGGAGCGGGAAAGAGAGTGATAGAGGGAATGAGGAATAGAGTTTAACAATTAGAGTAGGAAGAATAAAGTATGAAGGGAGAGTTGACAGGAGTAAGGATGAGGGTATGGAAGGGAGTGGGGAAGGGAGTGGGGAAGATAGTTTCAAAGGGAGTGGTGAATAGTGTGGAAGTAAATGGGAAATATGGTGTGGAAGGAAGTGAGATAGACTGTGGGGAAAGGTTTGGAGAAGGGAAAGAGATGGACTAGAAGAATACAGGGATGAACATATTGTGCATGCACACCTGAGTAAGCAAGAGGCCTGAAAAGATTATGAGTGGTGAATATTTGATAGATTAAAGGTCTTTAAATTTATAGTCTGAGGTATATTTTAACCTTGAAGCGGCGAGAAAATATAATACATCAAAATGTAAAAAGGCAACGTTTTTGTTGAACATATGAGTCCCTATTGTAAATTTACGGTTGTGGTGGAAGTTTGAGCAATAATTTACGACGAAGAGTTTCGTACATCCAAATATGGTGTTTATTGTTTCCCTTGGCGCACGCTATTTTTGGCTCATGTCGGGGTATTAAATAAAACCTCATAATATGCCGGCAAGTTTGTACGAACTGATAATTAAGGGTTTTTGGTTAAATGCCAAACCGATATGGTAAAACAAAGGTTTTAATTTAGGTAGGTAACTACTTTTCAAACAAATTTACCATTCTGAGATTGATTAGGTAACAAAAAACCTTCTGTTTCGAGTGAATAAAATCGGTCAAAAGGTTTTAAAAATGTCATGATTCCACGTTAATTACATACCATTACGTGATATTTTCTGGTGTTAATATTTTTTACAGTGATTATTTACCGGAAATACGCCTTTCAACGGTATTGATGTTCATTTGTCATTTTGTTTGTCTATGACGCTTTCATAGCTGAACAATTATTTTGAGTAACGTTAAACATTAAACATTACTCCACTCATAAATTTAATACTGATTGATCATATTAGTAGGTAGTATTCTTCAAAAACATATCCAAAGAGATAGAAAATATTTTTATTTTTATTTTTATCTTTATGAGTAAAACCTCAATTTACAATATTTAATTAAATAAAAACAATATTAGCGAAACTACTCTCTTTCGACAGCAGTTGGAAGAGCTATTGCCATGTATGCAGGTCTTCGGTTCGAGTCCCAGAGGTGCCAATATCTTTTTCTGATTGTTCTGTCTCCAGATTTTCGATTGAGTTTCGCTTATATTGTCTTCATTTAAATAAAGATAGAAAAGTGTTTATTAATTTTCGAGTTCGATTTGTATTAAATTGTGATAAGCTGGCGATGACAACGACTTTACAGAAGTTTTTGAAGTAAAAACCTCTTTAGAACAGTTGTGATTTGAAACTAGGTGAAACGAAAAAGCGACACTAAAAGAACACAAACACATACATCTATAGGATTTATCCTGCGATAGAATGAGATAAAATAATCGATCTCCTCTTTGTGCGGTGCTTCGAAGCCTCCCCACTTTTGTCAACTTTAGTTTTCTGAAGGTTTCACTTCTACCGCGTGTGAACTGCACACTTGTAATTTTTTGAAGTGAATCTTCTTTAGCACCGTTGTAATTTGAAACTCGATGAAACGGAAACGTCACTAAAAACAGATAAACACATACATCTATATGATTTAGCCTGCGAGAGAATGAAGAATGAAACCTTGCCGCATTGGCCGCTTTGATTATGAACTTACTTTTCAAGGTTCCGATTGGTTGAAATTGTGTTGGTGGGTTAAGTTTCACTACTACGGCATGTGAACTGCACTCAATTTTTTGTTGTTGTTGTTAACAAATTGTTTAAAAGCTGAAACGGACTTTTTTATTTAGAAAAAAAGTAAATATTCACAATAATAATATGTTACATATCATTCATCAGTTATTTATTTACCCAATTAGTAGAAAAATATTCTCGGGTCTAACTGGGGAGCTAGTCTATGTACTTTTGTTATATATTTAGAACTGTTTTGTTAGGAATAATATGTATAGTTACAAAAATGGAAATAGAATGCTTTCAAAAATACTGTAAAATATTACAAAATCGTCATCATCACTTTTGGCTCCACAACCCCTGGTGGGTCTTGGCCTCCTCAAGAGTCTTCCTCCACTCATTTCAATTTTGTGTCAGCTCTCTCCAGTTTAGAAGTTCCAAGATAGGTACATCTTTGAGGACGTTGTCGCTCCATCTTAATCTTGGTCTTCCCAGGCTCCTTCGCCCTATCGATCTTGAGTTCAGGAGGGACTTGGTGCTTGATGCTCGGTCATTCTCTCTATATGACCCAGCCACTGAAGTCTTCCCAGTTTTATAAATTTTATGACGTTTAGATCCTTAAACAGAGTAAATAGCTCATTGTTGTAACTTCTGCGCCTAAATCCATTTTCTAAAACCGATTCAAAGATATGCCTCAAAATTTTCCTTTCAAAAACGTCCAGTTCTCGCTCTTAGTAAGTACTCAAGTCTTAGCTGCGTACTTCTCTGATAAGTGTTTTGTACACTAATATCTTGGTGTTTTTGGACAGCACTCTGGATTTTATTTGGTTTTGTAGGCGGAAATAACAGCGATTTTCGTTCACTATGTGCTTCTGGATCTCCTCTGTGGTATTATTGTCGTTTGTTATCAGGGAGCCTAGGTTATGAATCTTGGTACCCTTTCAAAATTTTGGTTTCCACATGAGAGAGTTGGGGTTTGTTGGACGCATCTCATGTATTTGGTCTTCTGCTGGTTAAAAATATTACAAAATATTATACAATAAGAAAAATACATATTATTATAGAAGTAGAATTAACAATAGAATATATCTGAAAATCATCACCTAAAGCGAACCTTTTAAATCAAAGAAAGCAAACAAAATGGCGCTGAATTACAAAATATTAAATTCGAATATTTGTAAAACAATTCAACCTTTTCTGGAATTTCTAGAATCTCACCAGTGGTAAATTTTCTACGTACAAATATATATCTTAAAATTTTTGAAAATACCCAGAAGAATGCATTCTTATGTATTTGGAGCAAAAACTGAAATAACACGGGTTTTTGAAGAGACGTTCCTTTCAATCGTGAAAATATTTGCCATTATTTGTGATTTTCCGGTCGGGAACTTCTAACAATGGGTTTGACAAAACACAAAACGAAAGTGGGAACTAGAAATTGCTCTCCAAATATTTCTCGTTTCGGGACAGCCTCTTCACAATACGATTGCGGAAGATGTAGTGTTCGGTGGAAAGAGTTAAAACTGCGCAACAAATAATTTCAAGATATCGAATAACATTACTACAAAGTCTTTTACAAAATATGCAAAAAGCTTAAAACGATATAATTTTATTTTTCGTACGTGTGTGACAATTTAAAAATTATATACAGAGTGTACACAAGTGCCTACCCAACAGACAGTGATTCATGTGATATATATTTTTTGCAATAGCTTCACACATGAGACCCTGAAGCAAAAAAAAATCCCTTCGGGCCTATGTCATCTTTGGGGATGCTGTGTGGAGAGCCTTTTTAGGGAACAGAAGGAGAAAAGTTCTGGGAAGGAAAAGGTATGAGAGGTGGGTAGGAATCTGTGCTCCGTGTTCCAGAACTGACGGACGTATGAATCCATCCCTCCCGCTGCGGTGCAATGTGATCGGTCCAGATAGTCTGGTTGGAGAGGTCTAGGTTAGGTCTCCCTCAACCAGTCTCTTCCGTTCCAGCCCGCCACGCAAAAGGTGGGCGAACGCATTCGCCCAGACCTGAACGAACTTCACCCCATGAACCCGGGCACCCCTGCTCACCTAACGTAGCGAATTACTAGGGGTGACTTATGGCAGGGGTGTTACTTATCCAATAAATGTTTCCCGGGGCGACGGTATCCAAATACGTTTCCAAAACTGAATATTTTATATTTACAGAGATTATATTTATAAAGATCAGCGGTTGTCAACCTTTTTGAGCCTGCGTATTCTTTGACTATTAGTACAAATTTGTTGTACGCCGTCCCCTCTACATATCTTGCGTAATGAAAGACAAGTTTCATTTGAATTTTTTTAGTACTCTTACATGATTTAACAATCAAGTCCCACAAATACAATTAATTCAATTTTGTGCAGAGTGTAACACAACTTCGGGCATTTTTAACCAGTGATTCTACATGCAAAATTGTACAAATTTGGTTCCACATCTTTTTATTTCGATGAAAAAAATCCATTTTCACCATACAAAACTCCAAACTCACGAAGTGTCTCGGTATTGCGTACCTCCAATTTTTGCTTCGCGTACACCAAGGGGTAATAATATAGGGTAATATAGATTATTTGGAGTATAAATGAAGAAGTATTTTGGTCTCCTGTAACTTATGTTTTCATCTACAAAAATCAGTAGAATATTGACTTTTTATAAATTCTGAATAAATATGAAGTTGTGGCTAAAAATTAATTTGGCTTTGCTATGATTTTAGCTATGGGTAGACACCTCAGCTCTCAGGATGGGAAGACAAGTGTCAAGTACAATAAAACCAATACTGCGAATCAAATAACCTGGCTGAACAATTGAGTATCAATAAAATGATTAAATTTATTTAAAATCATTTTACGGACCTCTCAGAATCATGAAAAGGGTTAGGGAGGGGTTGGATAGAGGGTCCCTTCTGGCCCTAGTGAGAGTTCCGGGGAGGTGGTGGGGTCCTACAATACACAACGGTAAGGAGCGGGTCGTATATCTTAGGGTCCCCGTGGACTGCCACCGAAACTTCTATTCCAAATTTATGTTCACACTTATTTTACGCGTAGGAAAATTGCCGGTCGGGGTGTCGTGATATTATGTTGACAAACTACCCTAGTGGTGTAACCGATTTTTGTGTATTTTTTTTTATGTGATAATGGTATGTGGCGATGGTTGGTTTAAGACGCTGAGCTCAATCACTTAGTAAATTTATCTTACGATGGGTAGTAATAAATAATAGTTTCGGTTGAACACAAGCTACCTATTTATTATTCGTACTAGTATTCAAGTTCTCAAAAACAGGGTCGGCCTTATGCGGGCGCATTTGGAGCAATTTTTTCCGGACGCCGAATTGACAAGGCGCTGATAAACCTAGCGCATCGCCCTTGAGATTATTTTTAAAAATTAAGACAAATAATATTAATTAACGTCATTGCTACTAAACGTCTGTTCACCCAACGTCTACGAGTATATAAACCCTTAAAAAATCGGGCTTATTTTATCAAAAGATAAAAATATTACCGCTTTGCAATAAATTCCAAATAAATGGAATGTTTGTGAAATTTTTTTTTTTTTTTTTTTTTTATTTAGTAACTATATAATATTTTTTACATTTTTATATGAAACATGTTAGTTAGATGTATATATAAAATATATTCGTAGTCCTCCTCACTAGGAGATCCTGTGCTGAGGGGGACTATGCTTTGGATAAGTTTTTCAGCGACTTCTATGGTTTAACTTTATTGATTGGATAAGGTTTTCCAGAAACTTCTATGATGTTTTAAGTATACTAGTAAGTTCATTTTCCGATAGATTCTTCAGCCAACATTTAATGTCCTTAATGTAGCTATTTTTTATTTTTATTTGTTTGATACTAAGTGGGAGTTTGTTATATAACTTTACTGCTAAAAATGCAGAACTTCTTTGACCAAATGAAGAGTTACACTTTGGTATATTAAGTATGTCTTTTTGTTTGGCTCTGGTTTTATGAGCGTGTGAGGTGTCTGCCTCTGAATCATTTTTGTGGTGATGAACTAGAATGTTTTTGGCATAGATTTTCTGTATGCTTGGAACATCAAACTGTTTAAAAATTTCTACTGTTGACGTCCTTATGGGGACCTTTAGAATGGTCTTTATAATGCAATTCTGAGTTGTCTTAAGTTGTTTCAAGTGATTAGATGCTGCTGAGCCCCATCCTATTACTCCATATTCCAATCGAGAGTGGCATAAAGCATAATATACTCTCTTTAGATCCCTCATCGACAAGATGTTTCTTAATTTTTTGAAGAAGTAGATGAGTTTTGTTAGCTTTTTAGAGGTAAGATCAATGTGTGAATTCCACTGTAGATTTTCATCAATTTCAATCCCAAGATATTTAATACTTTTGGTTTGGGTTATAGACGGGCAGGAACATTGTGGAAAAGTATTTTGACATTCATGTAATTTGAGGGTATGCACATTCATTGGTTGTCCTCTTTTGTTTTTGGAGAAAGTTAGATATTTAGTTTTACTAACATTTAATGTAAGGGAGTTTACTTTTAGCCAGTATTGAAGTACAGCCAGGCCATGTTCCGCCTCCTTGTAGGTTCTTGTCCAATCTTGTTCGTGGAATATAATAACAGTGTCATCTGCAAAGCTCATTATGTTTCCATTAATGGGAAGATTCATAAGGTCATTTATATATATCAGAAATAGTATAGGTCCTAATACGCTTCCCTGGGGGACCCCGAATTTAATTGGAAGAGATTTGCTCTTTCTTTTACCAATTTGTACAATTTGTTCTCTTCCAGTTAAATAACTTCTAAGTAGGTTTAGAGTTGTTTCGGTTATTCCATTTTTTTTTAGTTTTAAGTAAAGTATTTCATGATCAATTGTATCGAAAGCTTTTTGAAGATCAATGAAAACAGCTAAGCATTTTTTGCCTTCATCCAGTTTTCTAATAATTGTATTAGTTACATTAGCTATAGCGTCACCAGTACCCAGGTTTTTTCTAAAACCATACTGCGTAGGTGATAATATTTTATTGGTATCCAAAAATGTAAGAACTTGTTTTTTTATTACTTTTTCCAATATTTTCGACAGAGGAGTTAAAATACTAATTGGTCGATAATTTGAAATATCGTCTTTGGGACCATTTTTATATAATGGTATGATCGTAGCAATTTTAAGACAAGCGGGAAAAACACCTTTAGATATTGATAGATTAACAAGGTATGTCAGTGGTTGAATTAACTCATTTTGTAGGTATTTAATTGATTTGCTTGATATCAGTTCATTTCCCGATGAGGTATTTGTGTTTAAGGAGGTTATAATATTTCTTATTTCATCACTTGTTATCTTGACTATATTGAGGCTGTTTTCATGATTTACATCATCATTCCTCATTGTTTTTTCGACAGAAGTAGATTTTTGTTTAATTTTATTTGCAAGGTTAGAGCCTATATTGCAAAAGTAGTTGTTTATAAAGTCAAGAAGTTTGTCTGGGTGTTTCGTAAAAGATATGGGAATCTCATCAATGTTTAATTCTTTAATGTTTTTGTCTTTATGCGAGGCTTTAGTATTTGTAATTTCATTTATGATCTGCCAGAGTTTACGGGAATCATTATTGCATTCATCAATTTTGTTTTTATAGTATGTTTCTTTAGCATAACGAATTACATTTTTACATGTATTACGATATCTTTTGTAGAATCGAAGTGTATGGACATCATAAGGGTTGATTTTTACTTTTCTGTGCAGTTCATCTCTTTTTCTGATCAAGTTTATAATATTCTGACTGATCCATGGTTTAATGTGAATATTTTTATGAGATACCTTTTTATCTGTGGTTTTGGTGTTAGATAGAATACTGTGCTGTATAATTTCTACAAAATAACTCCAAGCAGTATCAGTATCATCTGTTTCCAGAAGGGCGGTCCAGTCATTCGTTGTTAACTCCCTTTTGACATTTTCCCAATTTGTTTCAGACTTCGTTAGGAGTGATTTCGTATTTAGGTTTACATAAGAGTTATTTTTTGTTATAGATAGAATTATTGTGTAATGGTCTGTCAGTGTGGTAGTATAAATAATGGCTTGAGTTTTTTTATTAGTTTTACTAAAGATATGATCAATGCAAGTTTTGCTATCATTAAATACACGTGTAGGTTCCACAATTAGGCTTTCATATCCATGGTATGCAAGTGTCTGCATGTAATCATATTTTTTTGGGTGGCCATTTTCAAGGATATCAATATTTATATCACCGATAATAAATACATCTTTAGTGTTTTTTAGTAAACTCAGTTCATTTATTTGAAAAATAAACGGAATGTATTTCATATTATAATGTGACATATATTCTATTTATAAATGGAATATATTTATAAATGGTATTATGTATTTTTATTTATTTGTTCCATAAATATTAATTGATCAATACAAATCATAGAATATATAATGAAATAGGTTGTAGAAACTTCAGTGACTCTATTAGTAAAATAAACTAACATTAATGATTGTTGAATTGAAATTCTATTCGCATTTGATAAATAAGTTTCGAAATATAAAAATTTTGTTTTTAACAAACTGTAAAATCTCGTTCAAAACTCTTATCAAATTAAAAGCAACACAAAAGCTTTCGAAATCTAAGAGCATTATTTTAGAAAAGTTCAGAGTATGACACCAAAGTAGCTTTATCGTTCCAAGACAAAACTCAATACAAAACATCGCGAAGTTTATAAATCTTTTAGAACAAAATTATTATCATTAAAATTGAAACTGCCTTTGTCGCTTTAACAGCAGATACCTTTATCTTTTCACAAACTTTCATACAAATTATTATAATAATTAATATTGTTATTAAAGTGAGCTCTCGGAAAATTGCTTCCTATTTTTAACCACCGTACACTATGTGGCTTTTAAGTTTTCTGTGGTAGAGTCAAGCTTTTATGCAAGTTGTTATTACGGATCTCAATAAGTAATTTATTAATTTTCCGAAAAATCAAAATTTCAAGCTTTTAAAATTTAAATGTAAGTTTGGTAGAAATAGTATTCAATGGGGTGGTTCCCGGCATGCGTTTCAATGAAATAAATTATTTTTCTATATTTATATATAACTATATTTCATATTCAAAGAAATAAATTATTTCTCCCTGCATGTCCTTTTTCATGCGTCCCCGTTCCCCTCCCGCATCCCCTTCCCATCCCGCGTTCCCCTAACACTTTCCCCGCCTTCCCTCTCCCCCCTCCCGCTCCCCCGTCCCACCAACCCCTCTCCCGCGTTCCACATAGTCAGTCCCAGCACATTCAGTTTTCAAACAGCTCGCGTGCCACCTAATAAAATTTTCATTTTTCATATATGAATCTAATTTGGTACCTTACATAGGTGCCTATTTAAAATATCTATTTAAAAAATCCATAGACAATTCTTTTGTTACAAAAAAAAACAGCTTACTGCTAAATTCACATTCGTCAAACGCGCGAACTGTCAAACATGTGTAGTTAAAATAGTCGTTAAGTTTTCCGAAATTATCCACGAAAGGACCGTAAGAACCTTCTATAAAGTATTAGAAAAATTTTAAAAAAAGATGAATGAAATAGGTAAAGTCGTTCTGAAGTTATGGCGTGACCGAGGGAAACAGGGATTCATTTATATATATATATAGATAGATAAAAAATGAATGTTGCTTTTGTCCCTTATAATTTCCTATACCATTCATCCGATTGTGAAAAGTTGTTGGGCGCACGCCCTCAAAGGTTCAATATATTATGGTGAGCTCTGGCGTTATGAAAATTGTATAAAAATTTTACATGGTGCGCGCGATGTTTGATAAAAATGTGTGTGCTTCATATAGTTTAGCGGCAGCGAGGGAATCCAGGAGGGGGGAGGGGAATGAAGGAAGGGTTTGCGGATGGGGAACGAGGTAGGGGGAAGGTGGAGAAGATGAAAGGGGTATAGGTAGCACAGCAAGTGTTGGAAGCAATAAAAATGCTTAGAATTGATGTATTGGTGTATCCGTGTGGGCTTCAAACCATGCCCAGATACCCGAAAGGGCCCTCTGTCTTGCTTACGCCCGCTCATTGTAACTAATGTAGAAGAGACAGCGAGCTTTTATGGCCTCACTAAAAGTGCGCTTCCGGGGTGTTCTAATCATTCAGTTCGTAATGTGATGTAAACCTAGGGTAACAATATTGTTTCATAACGCTGATGAATTTCATACGTATTTGTGTTCCAATTGACCATGCAGATCGGAGGAATCCAGACTTTGGACTTCCACACATTAAGTGTACTTACCTATACGGTGGACTAATAATTCAAATACCGCAATATCGCCAGTCTGTCAACAACCATCGTAAATCGTTTCGCTCTACGTTAAAATGTTATTTATCAATCGGAAGTGTAATATGAAGCATTATATCGCCGTCTTTATCGAATGTTTTATGTGAACCGCTTATTGGTCTCATGACTCAACTTTATCGTGGTTCTAATAACCGAAAAATCTTATCGTACGCTTTTGGATACACCTGTGACCGTCGCCGAATGGAGATCAATCCACGAGACACAACTGAGTGTGTATACCGGGTCTTGTTTAGTGATGGGGCATAATTCGTATCGAAGTCCATGAGCGTTTTATTTACAAAGGAATAACCACAGGTTATTCTAAACCCCCGTGTATCATGCACGATTCAAATATAGTATATTGTTACTCTAAGGATGTAAACATACCAGTACCTACATATCGCAAGTGAAATAATTAATAGTTATTAGAATCATTATTAGAAGATTAACGGTGTGTTTGTAAAGTGTGCAAGTGTAATATTTATTATGTCATCATGGATTACTGTCATAAGACGGGACGTGGCAAATCACTGACCGCACAAAGTCGTGAAATATATGGGAAATTTTTATTTTTGATTGAACGAAAATCGAATTTTAATGCATATTTTTCCGTCTACCCCGGTTGAAACCGGTCGCGTTGTTTCTTTTCGTAATTAAATTTAAAAGTAGTTGACTTTTCAAAATCTATGCCTATGAATCGTAGGGGAAGGGTGACGGAGGGGTGGGGGACGAGGAAGGGGCAGAGGGAGATATTGAAAAGGAGACATAGTAGCGGTAGTACACAGCAGGGGGTAAATTTGGAAAATCTGTATGTGGCAAGCACTAGACAAAAAAAAAAACAAAAAAATATTGACTGTCCACAAGCACATTACTTAGCAGAATCAAAACCCACTTTCTTTCTTTGAGTGGCATTACAATGCATGCTGGGTACTCGCTTGTACTAAAAAATGCAGTGTGCAGTTCACATGCGGTAGAAGTGAAATCTTCAGAAAACTAATGTAGACAAGAGCGGGGAGGCAACGAAGCACCGCACAAAGAGGAGACCGATTATTCTTTCTCATTCTCTCGCAGACTAAATCCTGTAGATGTATGTGTTTGTATCTTTTTAGTGTCGCTTTTTCGTTTCATCGAGTTTCAAATCACAACGGTGCTAAAGAAATTAACACTTCAAAAAAAAACTTGGTTTGGAGACGGTTGATAAATTTCCTATAACTTTTAATAAAATATCTATTGGGTTATAAATAATCTATATTTTCTCGCGTTTCAGATATTGTCCCTTAATAGTCAGTAGCCCAGTATTTCAACACTGTTCATTAACATTGTAGTTTGACGGCCGGCGTGGTCTAGCGTTAATGCTTTTGACTCGCAATCCGAAGGTCGCGGGATCGAATCCCGGCGCGGGCAAATACATTTTATTTTAATAATTTGGGTTATTTCACAATTAATTCATTTAAAATAGTGTATAGTATATTTGCGGCACGTTCCAGAGTGGAAGATACTATCGGTATCGCTCTAGTCTAAGACCAACTCGAAATGACGTAAGCCATGTTTGGTGACCAGATCTGAATAGGCAGGTACTTTCCCACCTTCCTCCTCCCCATCTCCTTCCCTACCCACTACCTTCAGCCTCACAACATACCCCAATTGGGGATGCCATAGTCTCTCCGGCTCCAGACGGGAGCAGCTGAGACTCTTGTGAGGTATTACTATAAAAAAAGTCATAAGGTTTGGGCGATGTCTCCTACATGACTTTCCACCAATAAAGAGGTTAGAGTAATAGATGTACAATATTTATATTAGAGCACAACTCTATTGATAGCCCATTCAACTTAGTACACTATGGTATATATTCGTGTCTGAAACTTCACAACCTCCAACAAAAAATCTACTAAAACCTAGTAGAACTAAAACCGAATCTAACCTAGCATAACAAAATGGGACAAAAATAATGCAGTCATCTTATAAAGACAACACATTATTGTTAAAAAATAGTAAAATGGGACAAAAATAATACGGACATCCTATAAAGACAATATATTATTGTTCAAAATAGTAAAATGGGACAAAAATAATACAAACATCTTGTAGAGTTAGGTTAGGTCAGGTTTTAGTAGATATTTGGTTGGGTGATGTTTTGTCCGTAGGATATTTTATCGAGGATATTTTGTCGGGGATATTTTGTCGGGGATATTTTGTAGGGAATATTTTGTCGGGGATATTTTGTCGGGGATATTTTATAGGGGATATTTTATCGGGGATATTTTGTCGGGGATATTTTGTCGCAGGATGAAAATGCGTAGTAACCCCTAGTACAGCATACAATGTCAAGATGAATGATGGCAATTAAAGAAATTAGATAGTAGATAGGTAGGTATTCTTAATATTCTTCAAATAACCTTTCGACTTTTAAATGTGTTCTACGAGTGTCAGCGTGCCAGTATCAGCGTCCAATTTTTCTTACTTTTGATGAAAGTGATCAATTTTCGCAAATAATATTGAAATTCTTAATTCTTTCGTTGTATACTTAAAAACTGTATGAATAGATTACTCCAGTCCAATTTTTGTTTTTTTAATGAGTCTTTCTTTCTTGACTTTCTAACTTAAATAACAACATATTTTATTTTTTTTTAATTTGTTTTAATAGTTAAAAGTCAAAGCTTAAATTTTTCTTCAAGATCCTTCCTTTCCTTCCTTTCCTTCCTTTCCTTCCTTTCCTTCCTTTCCTTCCTTTCCTCCCTTTCCTCCCTTTCCTCCCTTTCCTCCCTTTCCTCCCTTTCCTCCCTTTCCTCCCTTTCCTCCCTTTCCTCCCTTTCCTCCCTTTCCTCCCTTTCCTCCCTTTCCTCCCTTTCCTCCCTTTCCTCCCTTTCCTCCCTTTCCTCCCTTTCCTCCCTTTCCTCCCTTTCCTCCCTTTCCTCCCTTTCCTCCCTTTCCTCCCTTTCCTCCCTTTCCTCCCTTTCCTCCCTTTCCTCCCTTTCCTCCCTTTCCTCCCTTTCCTCCCTTTCCTCCCTTTCCTCCCTTTCCTCCCTTTCCTCCCTTTCCTCCCTTTCCTCCCTTTCCTCCCTTTCCTCCCTTTCCTCCCTTTCCTCCCTTTCCTCCCTTTCCCCCCTTTCCCCCTTTACATAGCATCCCAAAAGATGAAATAGGTCCTGACGGAAAGGATTTTCCTCAGTGCCTCCTGTGTGGAGCTATTGTGAAAAAAAATTACATTATCTCAGAGTAGAGAGGTTAAGATTATATTTTTCATTAATTACAATTAACTTACAATAATGTTGCCTGAAAAATGATATTTTTTTTAATTACCTATATTTTATGGTTTAAAACAAAAATGTATACAGTACCACAAATGCTTACTAGATATTTGCAATACCTTTCGATTAAAAACACAATTTATTCAGTTTGGTTGGATATTTATCCTAATATCTTAGATTAAGTTTTGTATGAAAAAGTCCGCGCAGCCGTTCTTCTTAAATACTTGGAACGTAGTTAATTTTCTAAATCTGATTTTGTCGCTACCTACTAACAGTACCTACCTATTAAGGCTCATTTTAAAGGCCAAATATCATCCTGATCTAATCTCACTTCCTTCCCAAATCGTATCCTTCCGCATCACGATATCCCCCCCCCCCCCCCCCCCCCCTATAACCTTTCATCGAACCATGATATTATTGATTTCTTCTTTTGTCATTTTCTGAATATATTGTTGCGTGTTTTCAATACAAGGTTATTTTGATAAAAAAATACTTCTAAGAATTATCTTTCTATCGTGTATATTACCATTCAAGTGCGCCTACTACGACGTAAAAAAATCGTATTGTACTCATATATTATGTTCGTTTGATACACTCATATCTTTTTAAACGAAGATAAAAAAAGCAAATTCGTAAAAATGAAAATATTTTTTATTGAATAATATTTCTAACATTTAAAAACAAACATATCCTATCCTATCCTATTATTATTATTATATTACAAAAGCGATAATTCGTATAGATGTATTTTTGTTACTCTTTCACGCAAAACATACTGAATGGACTTTAAAATTTTTTCCACTAATTGAAAGCTACATTATTTGCGAGTACTATAATATTAATAATCTCTCTCTCTGGTTTCAATCCTGGGATTGGTTTGCAGCAATTTCGTCTATTCATTTCTTCCACTCTTCCCTGTCTTGTGCGGCTCTTTTGAAGTCTGCATATAATAAGCAGCGCACGTCCACCAGCAGGTCCTCCAGGGACTCTCGGCGTGGGCGTTTGTCCCCTCGGTCATAACCTCCATTATGGCATGCAAGAGGCCTTCTTGTCTTATTGCATGGCCGATCCATCTTGCGCGCCTTTCGGACAAGGTCCTGAGCAGGTGCCTTCCTCCTTCGATTCATTGGAGAACCTCCTCATTTGTGATGTGGTCTCTCCAGGAAATTCCTAGTAGTCTTCTATAGACCACATCTCAAAAGCCTCTAGTCTCCGTTTATCTCTTTCGGATAGGCACCATGTTTCGCAGCCGTACATCAAGATACTCCATAAATAGGTCTTGATGAGAAGTATTCTCAGTTTCAGGTCTATATTATTCGATTCTATTATTTTCGACCTTTTATTGAATGCAAGCTTAGCCTGGTGTATACGGCTGTCGACCTCGCTCTTAGACCGACCGTCCCATGTTATTTTGCTCCCGAGGTAGACAAACTCCTTGGTGTTCTTTAGTGGAACTCCTGACATCTCTACTCTCATCTGATGTTGCGTTCGGCCTACAGTCAGCAGCTTTGTTTTGTCTTTATTTATCTTCATGTTGTAATTGTTTTGAAGAATGCTTTGCATGGTTGTTAAGGCCTCTTGCAGTTCTTCTTTGCTTTCAGCAACCAAAGCAATATCGTCACCAAACCTTATCATATCCACCTTTTGCCCGTGTATCTTTACACCTTTTCTGTGACTCATTCTCTCTCTCAAGTCATCAATCGCACTTTGTATATATGCGTTAAAAAGAACAGGTGACAGAGAGCATCCCTGTCTCACCCCTTGTCTAATACTGGCTTCTTTTGTATCATTGTCACATCTAATTATAGCGGCCTCATTTTTGTATAGCGCCTGGATTATTCGTCTATCTCTATATTTGATGTCAATTCTCTTCAGAATCTCGAATTCGAGTCTTTTCCATTCTACTTTGTCGAAAGACTTCTTCCAGGTCTATGAATGTGTTTTGGTTTCTTAATATTAATAATAATAATGATTTATTGTCTTTATTTCTTAGTAACAAGTAGAGATAATATCCTCACTGGGATCTCCCGTGCTGAAGATTTCATTTACGTATTATAATTTAATTATAAGAAATTAATATGAATTAGGCATATCATATATCGTGTATTTTTAATCCGCGAGAGGCCTTCGCTAATTTTATTTCGAAGTTAAAGTTTAAAGTTAAAATTTATAAAACTGTTAAAAACGGCTCTTCCTTTAATTCCTAAGGAGAATAGTACCTCCTAAGGTTCCAAAAATTCTTTTAAATTTATCTAACACTAGATCGATGTCTCTGAGTGAGTAGATGGAACTATTAACTGGAAATTGTCACCCCAAGAGATACATGGAGCTGTTGGGGGTGGAAAGCAAAAATGTTAATTGGATGAAGAAACATCTGCGGCACTCAGTTAACAGATAATAAGGAACTCCAGTGAAAAATATTATAGCTTTAAAAAAATATGTTCATGTAGAGTCTACATTGTAGATCAATAAACGCTGATTCTGAATATATAAGTTTTATTTAATAATATTAAACGCAGAGTTTTATAAAAAAAATATTAAGAAGTCCATTTTTAATCGGGTCGTAAAAACACGCCGTCAAGTTGGCATTATTGAAATGTTTAGTGGTGACGTCACTGATCGTCGTGTCGTGACATCACCGTAAAGTCGTTGTATGGGAATGTAGGTATGACACAAGCCATCGTATTAATTTATTCGTTTATTTACATACTGTTTATAGAGATTTAGTTGTTGCGTTTATTTAAAATAAAGGTATCTCTTATTAGTTTATCTCTATTATTGAAAATATTCAAAACCACTGCACAAAAAAATAGTAATGCTACTTCTAGGGAGAATACTTCGAACAATGAAATTCAAAATGGTGGCAGTTGATCAGCTGATTGGCCGATCCTGTAGTAATTTTTCAGGAGTGATGACGTCACCATAAAAACGGTGGAAAGGAAGGAAAGGAAGGATAAGGTATGAAGGGTTGGTAGGAATATGGGGGTCAGTGGGTCCAGGAGTGAAGGACGTATGAATCCATCCCTCCCACTGCGGTGCAAGGCGATGTTCCAAAAGAGTTCTGCTTGAGAGGCCACAGGGTCACCCTCAACCAGTCTCTCCCTATCCGGCCTGCCACGCAGCTGGTAGGCAGACACATCCGCCGCCAAGACCCGGATAAAGCCCACCCCATTAACCCGGGCACCCCTGCTAAATCACCAAATGTATTGAACCACTTGGGGTGAGTTGAGACAGAGGTGTTGGTTATCCAATAAATGGTTTTCGGGGTGGCGGTACCCGAATATAATTGAAAAAAAAAACTTTTTAAATATCATAAAAGAAGCATTTTTCATTACGCCCATGGAAATATCTTTAAAATCATTTTTTTTATATTTTAAAAATTTTGTAGAGATTAAAAAAATGTTTCTTTAAATAATTATCAATATTTTTTCACATGTTGCAAACACATTGTGGGTTTACATAATTATAATAATGACAATAAAATAACTTTGTTTAATATTCCACTTTATTGTATTTTTCAAAACCATTTTCATATCGATCATTTGATTAAAGATAACAATGTTATTACAATCACCAAATACAACCGCGCCAATTAATTAGTCCTTCATCGGGGCCCTGATGAAAGACAACTATTCAAAATCGAAAAGTTGCTTCCACTTCCATATCATTCCCTTCCCCACACCATTCAGCCTCACAATGTACCCCAGTGGGGATGCCATATGGCGCCGGACGGTATGGAGCAGAACTGGTATTAATTATTTTTTTAAACGAAACTTTGTTATATTGGACAAACAAAATTAAATTTTTGTGGCGAATAAATTATGTTCTCTATAGCAGTAAAAACGCTCAGACCGTGAATCAATGTTACTATTTCAGCTCACAACGCCTTTTCCATTACGAACAAACCAATTTGGGAGACGGGTATGGCTACCGCCGCCCAGGTATCCATCCAACACCTCTGCCAAAGAGTTCTTCGCTTCGTTTGGTAACTTAGCAGGGGTCCCGGGTTCAAGGGGTGAGGTTTGTCTGGGTCATGGCAGCGGATGCTTCTGCCCACCTGCTGTGTGACGGTTCGAACGAGAGAGACTCGTGAGTGATCTCTCCAACTGAACTTTCTCGACCCATCGCCCTGCACCAGGGTTGGAGGGATGGATTCATACTACCATCACTCCTGGACGCACTGACCCCAGATTTTGCACCATGTAATGGTCCGCCACCCCTGGCTTTGACACCAATTGTGATGAACCCTACCTAATTGATTTACTTTTCTAAGCTTCTACCTCGTAGTTCAAATCTCGTAGCTACGTTCATAATTCTACCCTTTTGTCCTACTGATCACACCCCTAGGTATGATGGCCTGACTTAACCCTCTTTCCGGTTTGTTTCTACCTCAGGCTCGTGATTTTTCTAACCCCTATACTTTATAATCTAGCTGAACCTACCCTATTTTCTCAAATCCCTGCGATTTTCTCGCAGTAAACAAGATTTAAGATTTTTTTTGTTCACATTATTTCTATATTCTTCGTTGTGTATTTTTTTGTTTTAGAATTTACATCTGTTTGCATACTTAATATGCACACATATGTAGAGAAGATAATGTATTACGTGTGGTAACCCCTAGATTCTTTTAGAGAAAGTGTGAGAATTTTCCGATCTATTTAGTTATTATTATTTTAGTATATTAAACCGAGTTTGATAAACTAGCCTCACCCTTAAATCTCGTGTCTACTTGATTTCCGTAGGAATTTTTGTTTGTTTATTTAATTCTTCCTATCACCGCTGATGCGTCGATAACATAAACCAACAGTTAATAAATTCAAAATTTAAAGGTAGGGAAGTTTACCTTACCGTTGTAGGATGGTCGTATTTGAAGGTCCAGTTTTATCACTCGAAGTCCTTGTCTGCAACTTCCCCTAACGAACTCTCCCAATGAACCCCTCGTTCTTTATCCAACCATGGCGTTTTAAAGACTTCTTAAAGCTCTCCTTTCGTAGGAAAATGACTTCTGATCACCCAGACCTTCATAGAAAAAAAACCCAAATTCGGTTCCTCCGTATACGACCTTTTGTCAAATCTCTGATAATCTCCTATCTCATTTTTTAGACCGAAACCAGCCTAACATCTCTCTCACGTAGGAAATCACATAAATTTTCTCATTGACATGTATTTATTTAAAATTTTTATGTACTTTGGTAATAAGTCATTGTTAATGTGTTTGTAATAAAGTTTTATGGGAATTCTATATTCTAAACATTTCGTTAGAGCAATGATAATTTTTATTGCCCTTTTTAATCGATAATGGGCCTTGTGTAAATAAAAGGCATGTTCGGATCTTCATTGTTTTTGAAAACAAAATACATGTGTGGTCGACAACCATTTCCTGCGTCCACTTTGTCAGTAGCCAAGCTCAATTATGTGATCCTTTCAACGGCACAAATGACATAAAACGACCATTTCTGTTGAATAAAATCATCCGTAATTTGTTCGGTGTTGTTACTCGACCCCAGACACTTAACAATACTAATTGTATTCCCTTTGAGATTGCAATTAGTACACCGAGCCATGCTCTCGCATGCTCTATGCCCCAACGAAACCACCATCTTTTTATTAAATTTTCTTCTAAAAATTGTCTTTCTAATATCTCCGCTTCATTTAGAATTGATAACAATAATTTTCCACTGTTTTATGTATATTTTTCATTTTTCCTTTCGTCAGACTACGTTAAGTATCTTTTCCTGCAATTTGCTTTAATTGTAGAGTGACCAAAATGTACTGCGGTCTTAGATATATAATTTTCTCAATCTCCTGTTTGTTGTGAATGGTGTTGTCAGAACAGAGTGATCCTTATATCGGTACCTATTCAAGTAGTTTCAATTAGTTTTTTCTTGAGATATTTGGTTCTAATTACTTCGTTTCACCGTTCCATCACCATATAAATAGGGTTTTCCCCTTTCCCAGGCTATTATCTTCAGTTTTGAAATTTTCCGAGATTCCACCCGTTTTTTGCGATCATTCCAGGTCGGTTTTAATTAAATCGTCCCCTGGGACCATTCATGTTACGTTTTCCGTGCCCTTATCGGTGATATTTATTTTCAACATTCCCGTTTAAGATTTTTTTGTTTCCATTTGAAACTTTTGGCGCCCAAAACCTCCAGTTTTCGATCTCGCCTTATGTAAACACGATCCGGGGTTAATAATCCTTCAACTCTTTGTCTAAAGGTTTGTTTATTATACAGTTCGTTCACCCTACGTTCCTGTGAGAATTTATTCAAGGCCACTCAATCTGATCAAAGTCCACTAACCCTATACACGCCTCTATTTTCTCTGATTGGTTCAGATTATTATTAATCGTTTTGCACAATCTCTTATTGGTAGAATGTCAACTTTCTTTGTTCTCGAGACAATTATGATACGGGGCTTCCCTCGCTTCAGTCTCTATACAGATCTCTGTAATAGTTCCCAACTGCTCGGACAGATGTCGCCGAATGTACCGAATTCTCTACATAGTATTAAGGAGAAAAAAATTTCCTTGTGGGCTTCTCGTAGATTGAAGGTTAGCATTCATCACAGCCCCCCTATAGTTGTAATTCCAGCGGTAAACACGCCTCCTAGTGTTAATTGATGGAATTAGAACTAAACATAGGTGATCTAATTTTGTACAATTTTCCTTAAAATCTTCCTTTTTTCTTTTTCTTCTTTTTTTTCAAACTTGTTGCGCGCCCCTGCCTTTCACTATTTTATATCGTAGAATCCTGTTCGGTTTTCCTCTATGCTGAAACCATTCTTCAACTTACTCTTGTCCTCCCAACGACCTATTTGAGTTAAATAACTCATGTCAGTTGCTGTTCCTACCCTTTGTTCTACCCCCCTAAGATTTTTACCCCTATACCTTCCTCCCTATGATTCTTATTTCCACAACTCCCCCCCCTAAGACTCTTCTTCCGTAACCTCCCCCCCTAAGATTCTGCTTCCGTAACCCCTCCCTAAGTTTTCCTTTATTTTTCTCAACCGCAACAATGTATCTAAACCACATTCGAAACAAGTCACCCATTTTAGAATTCGGATGCGTTTTAATCCATTCCGCTTACTTGCTCTATATTGCAAATCGGAAATAATCCGGTCACCCGAGAAATATTGCCATTCCCCGGTAAGTCTTAACTTCTATTTTATTCAGCCGGTATCCATGTAATAGTGTATCTAAAGGTCCAATCCATCCCTGTTAAATGTTTGAACGCAACGATTTGAAAAGCGCATTTTATGTTTATGTGTAGTATTTTATTTTATTTTTATCCGTCCTTTGCTGCGTATGTTATGTTTATTTTATTTATTTTTATGTCACCATGTCAAAGAAGTATTTGTTTCAAAATCGTTCTTCAAACTCGAAAGAAACAATAATATACTCGACGTTTGTTTGTTTAACGTTATCTTAAGTATCTCTTTTTTCACAGTAATATCTCGAGGTGCTCCAATAACAAATATTTCTGTCACAATCATCCTGTCACAAACATATTTTATCAGTGAGACCAACTATGTTTGTGATAATATAAACATTTCCTCGCGATAGTGTTTGTTCAATCGCTTGTTTACATAACCATGTTTTTATTATTAGTGTTATTGGACTGATTCGAATTCGAGTGTTTTAGTTCGTCGGAGGAATGCAATTTTGTTTATATAACAGCTTTTTTGTTTATCATTAAGCACCACCCTTCTAAATTTGGGTCAATATTCCTAGGTGTTATGAAATTTATGAGTTTTATCCGGTTGAGGGCACGTTTTTCCACTTTTGTTTCAAATTATTTGGTTTTTGAGTTTTATTTTTTTTTCCGACTGTATTATTTAATGGTACGTTTTTTTTTTCACTTGTTTTACGTTTCATGAAGATGTTTTAATGGCACGTTTTTCACTTTTCGTTTATTCATAATTTTTATTTTTCAATTAATTATAATTTTATTTTTTATTTATTTGTTCATTCCATTTTATTTTTAAAATATCTCAGAATCTTCTCAACTTGTAAACCTTTACTCTCCTGGTCACGCGGCAACAGCTGTAATGGTCCGCCACCCCTGGCTTTGACACCAATTGTGATGAACCCTACCTAATTGATTTACTTTTCTAAGCTTCTACCTCGTAGTTCAAATCTCGTAGCTACGTTCATAATTCTACCCTTTTGTCCTACTGATCACACCCCTAGGTATGATGGCCTGACTTAACCCTCTTTCCGGTTTGTTTCTACCTCAGGCTCGTGATTTTTCTAACCCCTATACTTTATAATCTAGCTGAACCTACCCTATTTTCTCAAATCCCTGCGATTTTCTCGCAGTAAACAAGATTTAAGATTTTTTTTGTTCACATTATTTCTATATTCTTCGTTGTGTATTTTTTTGTTTTAGAATTTACATCTGTTTGCATACTTAATATGCACACATATGTAGAGAAGATAATGTATTACGTGTGGTAACCCCTAGATTCTTTTAGAGAAAGTGTGAGAATTTTCCGATCTATTTAGTTATTATTATTTTAGTATATTAAACCGAGTTTGATAAACTAGCCTCACCCTTAAATCTCGTGTCTACTTGATTTCCGTAGGAATTTTTGTTTGTTTATTTAATTCTTCCTATCACCGCTGATGCGTCGATAACATAAACCAACAGTTAATAAATTCAAAATTTAAAGGTAGGGAAGTTTACCTTACCGTTGTAGGATGGTCGTATTTGAAGGTCCAGTTTTATCACTCGAAGTCCTTGTCTGCAACTTCCCCTAACGAACTCTCCCAATGAACCCCTCGTTCTTTATCCAACCATGGCGTTTTAAAGACTTCTTAAAGCTCTCCTTTCGTAGGAAAATGACTTCTGATCACCCAGACCTTCATAGAAAAAAAACCCAAATTCGGTTCCTCCGTATACGACCTTTTGTCAAATCTCTGATAATCTCCTATCTCATTTTTTAGACCGAAACCAGCCTAACATCTCTCTCACGTAGGAAATCACATAAATTTTCTCATTGACATGTATTTATTTAAAATTTTTATGTACTTTGGTAATAAGTCATTGTTAATGTGTTTGTAATAAAGTTTTATGGGAATTCTATATTCTAAACATTTCGTTAGAGCAATGATAATTTTTATTGCCCTTTTTAATCGATAATGGGCCTTGTGTAAATAAAAGGCATGTTCGGATCTTCATTGTTTTTGAAAACAAAATACATGTGTGGTCGACAACCATTTCCTGCGTCCACTTTGTCAGTAGCCAAGCTCAATTATGTGATCCTTTCAACGGCACAAATGACATAAAACGACCATTTCTGTTGAATAAAATCATCCGTAATTTGTTCGGTATTGTTACTCGACCCCAGACACTTAACAATACTAATTGTATTCCCTTTGAGATTGCAATTAGTACACCGAGCCATGCTCTCGCATGCTCTATGCCCCAACGAAACCACCATCTTTTTATTAAATTTTCTTCTAAAAATTGTCTTTCTAATATCTCCGCTTCATTTAGAATTGATAACAATAATTTTCCACTGTTTTATGTATATTTTTCATTTTTCCTTTCGTCAGACTACGTTAAGTATCTTTTCCTGCAATTTGCTTTAATTGTAGAGTGACCAAAATGTACTGCGGTCTTAGATATATAATTTTCTCAATCTCCTGTTTGTTGTGAATGGTGTTGTCAGAACAGAGTGATCCTTATATCGGTACCTATTCAAGTAGTTTCAATTAGTTTTCTCTTGAGATATTTGGTTCTAATTACTTCGTTTCACCGTTCCATCACCATATAAATAGGGTTTTCCCCTTTCCCAGGCTATTATCTTCAGTTTTGAAATTTTCCGAGATTCCACCCGTTTTTTGCGATCATTCCAGGTCGGTTTTAATTAAATCGTCCCCTGGGACCATTCATGTTACGTTTTCCGTGCCCTTATCGGTGATATTTATTTTCAACATTCCCGTTTAAGATTTTTTTGTTTCCATTTGAAACTTCTGGCGCCCAAAACCTCCAGTTTTCGATCTCGCCTTATGTAAACACGATCCGGGGTTAATAATCCTTCAACTCTTTGTCTAAAGGTTTGTTTATTATACAGTTCGTTCACCCTACGTTCCTGTGAGAATTTATTCAAGGCCACTCAATCTGATCAAAGTCCACTAACCCTATACACGCCTCTATTTTCTCTGATTGGTTCAGATTATTATTAATCGTTTTGCACAATCTCTTATTGGTAGAATGTCAACTTTCTTTGTTCTCGAGACAATTATGATACGGGGCTTCCCTCGCTTCAGTCTCTATACAGATCTCTGTAATAGTTCCCAACTGCTCGGACAGATGTCGCCGAATGTACCGAATTCTCTACATAGTATTAAGGAGAAAAAAATTTCCTTGTGGGCTTCTCGTAGATTGAAGGTTAGCATTCATCACAACCATCATACCTTTTTCTGTCCAGAACTTCCTCTCTTTCCTTTCCTTGATAAGACTCTCCACACAGCATCCCCAAAGATGACAAAGGCCCGGATGGAAATTATTTAACAACTTAAATGACCATTTTAGGGAAAATATAAGAAAATGCGACAAACTGTAACCCACATTTTTTTCCAATGAAAGAATTTTTCAAAAAAGACAAAGGGGTTTGAAATGTTTTGGTTGTAAATTGTTTTGGCAAATAAATTGCCGACATGTAAGCCTTTTATTAAAGCTAAAGTATTTATAGAACAAATCCTCCTCTTTCATTTAATATTAATATCATTTTAATTTTCCATTTTCCAATGAACAGTGAACTCCCACTAAAAAAAATTCGTAATAAAAAAAAATTATCAGAACAACAATAATAACCTAAATTTACAGAGGTAAATTCTTGGAAAAATAAGAATAACTATCATAAAGCTGATTATCAAATGTTATAACAAGTCAATCTATCTAACAAGCAATCATTTTTATTATAATACAATTATTTAGGATTTGATTTATTTTTGTAAATTTTCAGTGAGTTTTTAAATCATAAAAGAAAGCGTGGTAAAGTGAAGGTCGTACTTAGGCCCGGTAAATCAGTTGGTGCACGGTTTGGAACGTAATCGGAATACAGGTCGAAAGCCTAGATATAACCTATATTTTACGTATTGCCAAGGTCACTTCCCGTAAGGTTAGCACCTTGATGGAGGGATGTGTTTCTTTTTTCTTTTCAAAACCAAACTACTATTTATACGAGTGGTATATATGTACATAATATGCTTTCTACTGCCATCGTCATCGTGAAATATCTGGATCTTTCAAAAACGTGGCAGTATAATTTTAGGCGGGTTTAATTTACGAGTTTATTTTTGATAAAGTTCTACACTCCGATCAGCATGGTGCTATGTGTAAGTACATTTATTTTTAATAGTATTTGTTTTGCCGTAGTCAGTGCACTTTTCATGAAATTATGACTAACTAACCGTTGAAAACAAACCCTCCTAACGTTGAAACTAGTACTGGGCGTTGACGATAATTCTATCCAACGCTAACGTCGTTATCGTTGGCAATTTTCAACTGTTGAAAATAGCTGTTGAAAATAACGTCGACGTTGACGCAACTATAATAGGAGATCGACACGATACTAACAAAAAATATATCAAAATCGTATTAAAGAATCCCTTTTAACGGGTGGTTCCCCGAATCATTGATGTATTATTAATTATTATTATCTCTATGCCCCACGCGACATACACGTAATAATAATCCTATAATAACGTTGAAAGTTGAAACTGTTGAAAGACGTTGGTTTCGGTGTTGAAAATATTATCCTGTTGAAGATATATTTTGCTTGTCACTGATAAATTCGCTTGTTGCTTGGCGCTACGTATCGGCCGTACTGGACGGGAAAATAAAAAAAAACGTGCAGTAGGTATGTACATTACCAAAAGACCTTGTGTAATTGGGTATAATATCGGTCACGAAGTGTGATCTCTTGACCCTTTTGACTTAATCATTCCAACACCGTTGAAAACAATAGGTACAAAACATTGACATTTATCAATAGGTTATTTTTTTATTATTTTTTAATTTATAAACTAACGTTTAGACAAGATTTTTATGCATAGCACAAAGGGTAACAATTATTACAAGCAATAATTGTCAGCCTGAAACACTCATTTACATTGAAAAATCTTCCGAGAAAAGATACTTGCCGCCAACGGGACTTGAACCCGTGTCCTTCCGATTGTCGGTCGAATGCTCTGACCACTGAGCTATGGGGGCTTATCAAATACCCGCCAAATAATTCAATATATACTAGTGTTTCATTCAAAAAAAAAATAAAAAAAAAAAAAAAATAAATTAAAAAATAAATTTAAAAAAAAAATATATATATATGTATATATATATATAACAAGCAGTAATTGTTGAATGAAACACTAGTATATATTGAATTATTTGGCGGGTATTTGATAAGCCCCCATAGCTCAGTGGTCAGAGCATTCGACCGGCAATCGGAAGGACACGGGTTCAAGTCCCGTTGGCGGCAGGTATCTTTTCTCGGAAGATTTTTCAATGTAAATGAGTGTTTCAGGCTGACAATTATTGCTTGTAATAATGGTTATTTTTTTGCTTGTCGTTGATAAATTTGATTGTTCCATGGCGCTGAGTATCGGCCGTATTGGATGGGAAAATAAAATCAAACGTGCAGTAGGTATGTACATTACCAAAAGACCTTGTGTAATTGGGTATAATATCGTTCACGAAGTGTGATCTCTTGACCCTTTTGACTTAATCATTCCAACACCGTTGAAAACAATAGGTACAAAACATTGACAATTATCAATAGGTTATTTTTTTGCTTGTCGTTGATAAATTTGATTGTTCCATGGCGCTGGGTATCGGCCGTATTGGATGGGAAAATAAAAAAAAAACGTGCAGTAGGTATGTACATAACCAAAAGACCATTTAAAATATCGAGTAATGTTGTTCACGAAGTACAAACTCTTAACCCTTTTTATTTATTAGGCAGTTGAATCGTTGACTGCGTTGAATAATATTCGCATGTAGGTATTATATTTCAACTGTTGGCGCTAATTATTTTCAACAGCGTTGGACGTTGAAATAATATAACTATTGTTTCCAACGGCTAGTTATATTTTAATACAGTACTAGTTGAAACTTAAAATCCGTTGACAGACTATTTTAGATTGATTATCAATTATTATCTATTAATTAGTTGATATTCCTAATCGCTTGATGAATATAAAATTTCGGTGAGATGCAATTACTTACGTAAAAGTCTAGTTTGACATAATGTAACTGCTAGCACTTTGACATCTAAAAAAGGAATTAATCTGCGGCTTACCAAAGATTAAGCGGCCGATATAGCCCGCTTTAATTTGAGCGAAGAATGCGACGATACGGACTGACTGATAAACCGGGCCTTAGATATTGAAGTGTTAATGGAAAAGAGTTGTTATGTAGTCCTCCTGTATTAAGTTCCAAAAATTATTCATTAACAACAAAAATGATTATTTTTTTTCAATAATAAAGCAATTTTATTGAAATCCAAAGAGTAAATTATTAGAACTCGTTTTTGTTTAAAATCAGTTTAAAAATGAATTTACTGCGATCGATTGATGGGATTAGATAGGCAACAGCTCTACGTGAAAGTAATTGTTTTTTCTTTTTTAATTTTATATCGCAATAGCATGAACGGTAAACCCAATGGATTTTTTAACGTTATATCCACACGGGAGTCTCTGAGGAAAATAATTTCACATGGCCTATGTCATATGGAGGGTCTTTTAAAGGAATTTTGGTATTCACAATTTAATCATCTAAAATAATTTAAGGTATATTTGCGGCACGTTCTAGGGTGGAATATTATCTCAGTAATGGCGTTGGTGTAATAAGATCTGAATAGCCAGGTACTTTCCCACTTTCCTCTTCCCCAACTCCTTCCCTTCCCCACTACCTTCAGCCTCACAACATTCCCCAATTCGGGATGTTATAGTCTCACTGGTACGAGATGGTTGGAAGCATTTAGGACCCTTCTGCAATATTCCCTTTAAATAGGAAAAAACGAGTGCTACAGAATCGATACTTCTCTGCCAAAAATAGAGTAAATTCATCGATCTCGTGACTCGTGGCCACGGGCTGTCTGTTCCCTTGTGATATTCAATTAAAGGGAGATCGATACATATTTATTACATTAGCAGATTAGTTGCTGGCATTACATGTGGGGAACTAAGTATTCCGATATTGACCTCGTTTATCCACTACGGAACCCTTTTAGTTTGCGCCTACAAAACAAACATTTTTTTACGATAGACCCACATAGGAGTCCCTGAGAAAAACAATTTCTAATGGCATAATATGTCACCTTGGGAGATGCCTTGTGGGGGTCTTTTCAGGAAAATGAAGAAGATAAAGTTCTGGGAAGGAAAAAGGTTCGATGGGTGTGTCCAGGAGTGATGGGGACAGAGACGTATGAATGCATTCCTCCCACTGCGGTGCAAACCGATGGGTCGAGGAAGTCCGGCTAGAGAAGTAAAAAGGTCTCCCTCAACCAGCCTATCCGGCCCGCTGCACAGTAGGCGAGCAAACTCATCCATCACCAAGACCTAGACAAATCTCAACCCGTACACCCTGCTTAGTCACCGTAACTATGTAAGTCACCTGCTAAGTCAAATGTAGCGAACCATTTGAGTGTTGGTTATCCAATAAATGGTTCCTTCGGCGGGGGTCCCCATACCCACCTCCCAAATTCTACTTCTGTTTCAAGCTTCTAGATGTTCAAGTCATGCCTTTAAAGAACTTACTTCAGATCTTCTGGTTTTGTATGGCGGACTTCCAGTAGGAATGCTTTTTCCTATATTGCCACCTCGGTTTCACTTTTACAGCTCGCATCTCTCCATCATATCTGAATTATTAATCATAAAGTGATATATAGATATTTTGCGAGAAGGTTTCCGTTTTTTTATAAAATAACTGGAGCAAACCTGTGAAAAATCGAGGGATATTAAAAGTGGGATTGATTGAAGCTGAAATAATTATTAAAAAAGAAAAGGGTCTTCGAAAACGTTGTTTTATTTTTTTTTATTAAATAAAAAATCTGTGGTTTTATTTCGAGATTGATGAAATGCAAACTTGACCTTCAAAACAAGAAGAAAGTGACTGTCTCCTTGAGAATTCGAAAAAATACTCGCATTTTCTTTGCCTACACCGTAAAGCAGAGTTTTGATACTACTTGAAGAAATTGTGCACGTTTGGCGCTCAAAATAAGACAGTTAACTATACAGGACGTTAAGAGACGTATTTGACTTACTTTGACAGGTGATTCCTGACATTATTTGAAGAAAAAGGGTAATTTAATTATGGTATCTGGTGACATTTGTTTTTCAATTTAAAACGTTTATAAAAACGTGTCTTTTGGACAGGTAGGCTCGGGACGGGGGGTTGCGTGATTACTCGGGTAAGTAACCAGTGACGACGTTTGTATATTAAAAAAAAAATAAAAATCATTAAAAAAAGTCACCGGAGACCAAAATTTAATTTGCTAACATTTTTTTACTCCAAATTTATTAACACCCATTATATAATTTCGAAAAACTTTACGTAAAGCCCGGACAACGCCGGGACTTTAGCTAGTTAATAAATAATAAAGCTACTTCCCAAGAGATAATAACCGCGAAAACACATTTTTTCTAAATGAGACAATAATGTCCTGGGTGTTATTCTTTCTTTGCCCGCCGTGAAAAACTTTCTTGTTTACGAGATTTTAAGTATGAAACAGGGAACATTAGAATCTGGAGAAAATTTCTTCGGGGAATCGTAAATCAGCCAGGTACAACCACCGGTTGTACGCTAAAGGACTTGGTGAAGAAAAATATACGTCATACTTTACTCATAATAAGCGGGAGGGTTGAAATGTATTTTGAAACTTTTTGAAGCGTTTTTATTTGATTTGTCGAAAAATTATATTAAAAAAACTACAAACCGACAGAATTGT
Source organism: Limnephilus rhombicus (assembly GCA_929108145.2). Taxonomy (NCBI): domain Eukaryota; kingdom Metazoa; phylum Arthropoda; class Insecta; order Trichoptera; family Limnephilidae; genus Limnephilus; species Limnephilus rhombicus. The sequence goes on along the minus strand of OV815295.1, from coordinate 22,012,153 downwards.
ATGGAGGGCATGGCCGTATGCCCGAATTGAGCTCAATTTTTCAGAACAGTCAGAGGAAAAGGTACTTTCAGTAGCGTCCTATTAAAATGACACTATTCAGAATCTAAAGTGGCTTGAAATGTGCTTATTGTCTAACTGAAATCCCCTTCCCCGGAAATCATAATGATTAATCAACATATCTGCCATAGTTCACCCCAGTTGTGGTTCGATACGTTTACTTGGCAGGGGTGCCCGGGTTCATGGGGTGAGGTTTTTATGGGTCTTAAGGGCAGTTGCGCCTGCCCACCTACTGGGAACACCAAAGAGAATGATTGACGGAATATTTTGACCTCTCCAGAGGTACTCTCTCGGAACATCGCCTTACATCTTCCTTTTGTCGTCTTTAATTGAAATACTAACCGATATATGCATTGGCAGTCCGCATTTACTTTTTAACACTAAACGGGAGTTAATTAGTTCAATCTTTATCTACATTTAAATCATTTTTGTTTCTTAAAGATCGAACGGAATTAACGGAATGATTGCGTCTTAGATGCATTATTTAAGTGCATGGATCGCGGATAAACTTCTTTAATTTCTAAGAGCTTCGTTAGTTCAATACGTTCATTAAATAAACCAGTAATTTAGCACAACGAACGACGTAATTCAAAAATAAATGTGTATTGATAGTTACCGAAACTTATCTGATACTAAGGAAGCCGCGCTAATAGTTATCAATCGCCGGCCGGAGAGATTATGTATTGTTCGCAAATATTTAGAACTGACCTGTAGATGAGGGATTTGGTCAATATCGTAGTGATATAGAGTTTTGTCAATTGTCCATTCATCCACCTATTGAAACATTTTTACAAATATTTAGGCATTACACATAAACAGTACAATTATAACGATTCAGACCACAAATCCATAACATTATGAAAATTATTAATTTTTGGGGATCGCTGGCAACGGTTAATATGCACTTTTTAAAAAAAAAACCTTTTGATTCACCTTAATTACATTAAAAGGCAACTATTTGCATTGGGGGAAGTGGAAAATATTTCATTCTAAATTTCATTACGTAAAATTAAAATTAGCTTTCGTCTTGTGAGATTGTACGCCAGAATCACAAACCATGTTACACAAACCTAGCGTAGCCGCTAAACTACTTGAAAACTGGGATGTTTTTCTTGCCTTGACGCGAGTAGGCGTTATAAAGGGGCACTTTCTTTTGTATCACAAACCATGTTACACAAAAATATTTTCCACTTCCCCCAATGCAAATAGTTGTCTTTTAATGTAATTAAGGTGAATCAAAAGATTTTTTCAAAAAAAAGTGCGTATTAACCGTTGCCAGCGATCCCCAAAATTTACCTGAAAATTAAAATTATCATGTTTTTCTACGGTGTAAATAAAGATAATTTAACACATACCATCTAGTTTAGCCCATTCGAACTAATTTTGCTGAACCAAAACTTATCTAAAATAAGCCAAATCCCAGAAATGAAAGAGTTCATTAAACTTTCAAAGCTCTTTTAATTATATTGGTACATTTAAGGAAAAAAGGAAAACCAATAAAATTGATTGAGATATGGTCCATTTGTGGACAACAATATCGATTTTATAGGCTTCTACAAGCGAAATTGGATACCTACAACGAAGTCGAAAAATGTTTCTTTTGAAAACAATTCAAATTTTAATACTTCCAGAAAATTTTTAGATTCGTGAAATTTAAGACTTAAACCTCCAAATTACAGACCCAAAAGCTTTAATGTAAATCAAAAATTAAATAATTTAGTTTCTTAAATACATATATTAAAATACCACTTTTAATGACAGGTGCAATAGTTTGATTAGGTCGTTTAAAAATTAATGAATATTTTATTTCAGATTTTATGTCCGGGTTAAATCTTCCCCACAGGAAAAACTAAACCCTTTCACACACCTTTCCACAAATGATCATGTAGTCAATTCACGCTGTGCAATTGCACTATATAAGTATAATAAATACAAAACAATACAAGAACAACATGTGAATCTACCAGAGACCAAATGGGAAAATAATTTACCGACTCCAGATATTTTCATATCAGAGGGTTCGGCTCGGTGGAACTCCTAATTGGACCTATAAATCCTACTAATACCTCAATATAAATATTTAAAAAATCTTTGTAATCATGCATGTATTTTAAATGACTGATTTTTGCGTTTTTATGAAAGATTAAATATAATTATTATTTTCACCCTCTCTTCTATTTGTTTAAATTTGTGCGCATATTTATTTATTTTTAGATTTGTATTTTTACTTATATAATAATAATATTTTTTTTTATATAGAAATAGAATTTTTAATAATACCCTTAGTAGATATATCACCGAATAGATAACACGAGCTAGAAATTCCTTCATGTCGCTTTGAAATAAACCCACTGCAGCCTTAGCTTAATATGTACTTATACGCGCACTATCTCTCTCTTCAATAAATTTCAATATTCAGGACATGTGATGAGACATCCAGAGATCTTGCATCTCATAATGCAGGGAAAGATTGCCGAAATTCGAAGCCCTGGAAGAAGGAGAACATCATGACTGAAAAACCCGAGACTCTGGTTTGGCCAGTCTACTGTAGAGCTGTTCCGGGCCGCAGTAAACAAAGTCCGCAGACCCAATCCTCTATTTTACTACGTTACACCATTATATTACCGTTATTTTTTCAAATAAATTTATGCATTTCAAATTTAAGCAAAGAATGGGCAGACTTTGGATCACGAACATACCTACCACTTCGCATTTCTTGTGTTACGAAAATGAAAACAAACCAAAAAACACTCTGTAAAATGCCACAAATATACTATAAATCTCTGGGCTTTTAGGTCTTCAAATTAATGTTTTGAGTGAATGTTACATTTATTTATTTCATTATTTTCATATTACATTTGGTTATAATAATGACGTATTGCCCATCTCACTAGGCGTGAAACGCCTGTGTTGAGATGGAAATTTACAGAGTGGTTATCTATGATTTTGTTTAAGTAATATTATGAAAAATATTTTGAAAGTGACAGGTTGATATAAAATCTTTTTTTTCTTTAAATGTACAATTCAAGTATATTACATATATATAGAAGATTGCAGTAGGTACATGGTTACATATATACACACAGTAGGTATAAAGGTAAGTTTGTTTTTAAATACTCGTGATGGAAATGTTTATTTGAGGTGATCAATGATTTTACTTTTAAATGCATTTTTGGATTGCGTGTTTCTTATTTCAGGAGGTTGAGAATTGAACAGCTTTGTTGCATTAGGTATATTTAAAACTTTTTTGCCCATAAGAGGTTTGACAAACTGGGATGTTAAAAGATTTTACATTTGACTCTCTTAAGGCTCTAGTACTTATTCGTTCTTCAAACATGTGTGTACTTTTAAATCAATAAAGCAGGATATTTTTTTAATACAATTTTTGCAGGTTAGGAACATTTAGTGTCTTAAAAATAAAATCAGTGGTCGTTCTTAACGGGACTTTAAGAATGACTTTCAAAATTAGTTTTTGAATCTTTACTAAAGGCTCCAGGCAAGTATTTGTGGCACTTCCCCAGCTGATAATACCATATTCAAGTGACATTGTATTCAGCATTTAAACATAATACAGCTAACACTACGGTGCATAAACCCATTCCCAATTTAGGTGAACGCACAGCTGCAGAATTAGTCCGGGATTCTAACCGCGAAGGAGCCAATCTCGATACACCTGAATATAATACGTTAATGTTTTAGCCGCCCCAGTTAACCGAGGCATTACACGACGTCCCGATGAGCCTGCAAATTTACACTTTGAACGATAAAGTTTGTATAATTCCTTGATATGTGCTTTCATTATTTTCGTATGTAACTTTTATACGATAATAAAAAAATAAAAACCTCTCCATCTTCTACGCGAAAATTGAACAATAATAAATTGGAATTCCTTGGACACTATTGAGTCAAATTATTATACTAGCAGACCCGGCCACGCGTTGCTATTGCTAATGAAACACAACGCCATTACCCAACCTTTATAACCTACGACATCTGTTAATTTGCATGCACATCAAATCCTCACCACCCGCTTGCCAGCCCGCTGCCCGCAGCCCACTTGCCAGCCCGCCCCCTTTATATATTATATATGTTGGGGAAAATAATATGTAGCCGGAAATATTTTAATGTGGGTGCTATAAATCGTAACAAGACCACAAGTGCTTTCTCAGGCTGATTGGGTAATCGGGGAATTATATAATCAAACTTGTAGGTATTTGTTCTTTTTTCAAAAAAGTTTATTCCAAATGAGCCAGCCAGTTACACGAAAAGATCGATCATAGTAAACGGCTCGATTTGACCTAGAACATCTAAATCTGCTGACCTTAGAGTAAGCTGTCTATCGCTTAAGTTTTGTCGGACACAAACATGATTCCGATATTCCGGCGCCATTTCTTGCAATGCTTTGAAGGTCATTAAGCAGATCTTGAACTCTATTCTTTCAGGGAATCGAAGCCAATGACTTACACATATCCTTAGGAATAGAGCCCGTATTCTTCCGGCATAATTTTAAATGCCTACTCCGCCTACTATATATTGAGATTAAAGAACGAAATGATTTTTAATCTACATCGTTTATTTCTAGGTTGGGTACTTCTTATGGCATGCAACTACCACTAACAAGAACCACGCCTTGCACTAGGACTCATATTTCTTAGTATTTTATTAGAGGCTAAGCTATTTTCCTTAAGGGTCGGAAGGGGAAAACTAGTATTATATTTTCCACATTTTCACCGACCTTCAAATGATTGCAGTTTCTTTTCTTAGACTCTTCTAAGAAAAGAAAGTAGAGTGTCTTCAGTAAATAAAGAAAAACTATCTCTTTTTCTTGCTATGTAAACTCACAGACATGTTTTGTGAATTCCCGCACTCTATAAACTCAATGATGAAAAAAAGTAAACTGTAATCGAACCGGTCAAATCAATCCAAACTCTAGGGGCATCTGATGAATGTAATTGGTAATTTAATATTGTGTGTTGACGCGATTGCCTAGCGTCACTTTAATGGGTCAAAAAAGGAATTATGTCTTCTCGCTGCAAAATTGAACAACGAATTGAATGCCCAACAAAGCAAAGTAGAGTATATCACAATAACGTACTTACGGCAGCGTCATTTGTTTATTCGTGGGTCCCACACTTAGTCGATTTGCAATACCATAGGCATTTTGCGAAACAATGGATTATCCTCCGGCGAACGTCACTACTAGATAACCATATACTTTCTATGGCGGACTTGTCGAACTATACCATAAGTTATGTCAGGGCAAGTTACTGGATAAAATTTGAATACGTGCAAATAACTTGTGCAAATTCAATCCTTAATATTTGAATCTTGGCTCTGTCATTGGCGGAGAAAAAAAAAGCCACGCGGAATCAATGGGGCAATGCAACATAATGTAAAACGATTGTATATTAATACCGTAAAAGATTCCCTATTATCCGGGCTAACTCTTAAGGCTCTGCAACCGGGCCCGAAAAGAAGAAGATGCAGAGATACGAAATTATGAATGTTAGAGGAGAACGCTAACATTTACAGCGACAAAATCGATGCGAAAATTGCGAAAATATTTAATAAAACACGACTCGTTTAAAATAGAGCAAAAATCTCGCGGGCATTATCTTAAACAGCATTTAAAGAAACACTGTTAATTTTTTCATACATATAATTTGTAAAATAACTGAAACAAACGTGTTGATAATAATTTTTGGAGCATTCTTTGCGATTTTCTTCTATCGAGGGAATTTTATATAATTTACGTTTCACATGTATTTTTTTAAGAGCTTTAAAACTTACCGTGTTTAAGGGAAATATGTAATAAATCGGTACAAATCCGGGTTGCGGGCCCCTAACTAAGTTTCTTTTATTTTTAAATATTTTATTTTCTTTCTGCTATTTTAGTAATAACTTACATTATAACATAAACATAACTGTTTTATTTTCAAAAGGTTTCTTCGAATGGTTACAGCCGTTATTTTTCTTTTTCTTTTACTAACTCTATTGTCTCTATTTTTATGTTACCTATTTCAGAAGAATTATTTATTCCACGGGCTGCTACTTCTACTTATCTTTTGTATAATGTTAATGTAAATACTTGCATACTGCTTACTAACCCCGTATGCATGGACATTGAAGGGTCTAGAGTCGTTCAAATAAATGTAGCTTCGCTCAATAAAAAAGTAGAGTCTTGACGTGTGCGGTGAAGGAGGAAACCATAATATGTTTCCTTATATCGCCGTTGGGAAAGTGGTGGGGTTCCCTCCAATTACCCGGGGTCATTGGCACTATTTGTGACTTATATACATTAAAAGTGGTTATCCATTATTTTCATATTTACGTGTATATAATTTTCTTGATGTGGCGAGTCAACTTCTCTACTATATTCCATTTCTTATATTCCTGGTGGAAATTAAATGGTACAAGCAGGATACAAGGACTAAAATGAAGAACAAAAGTTTGCAACTCCCAGAACTCCGAAGTAATCTCAGTCGCTTCCATGGAAGGTTTCTTTTAGAACATGATCTTCAGAAATGTTCAAAGAACTTTAAGCTGTAAGCCGCAAGTGTAATTTAAATCCGGAATTAATTCTCGATTAATAATATAACTACTCATAATAATTACTGGGATATTAAAAGTGGTTCATTTCTTAAAAATCACAAATACACATCACAAACAAAAAAATTGAATGATAATTTATATTTTTTATTTTTATTGTTTTTTTCCTAAGCAAACATTTGACATTATTTTTAACCTTTAACTGCTGACGTGATTTTCTTTTAAGTATTCTCTGACGTGGGGCCTGGGCGACCCGTTACTTTAAATGTTTATATATTAGAAATCCACGAAAATGTTAAGGTCTTAATTATTATTTATGGGATAATTAATATATATTTAAGTAAAATAAAAGACCCAATACTTTAAATGTTTATATATTGGAGATCCATGAAAATTTTAGGGCCAAAATATATTTATTTATTGGACAATTTAAATATATTTTAATAAAATAAAATACTTTTTTATTGTTATGTAACGAATATTTGACAATTTGGATATTATGTAATAATTTTTTGCAAAAATCAATTTGTATTATCTATTAATTCTGGAATAAAGACCATTATTATTATTATTATTATTATTAAACTAAATAAAAACAAAGAACTCGCTAGAATAAACTATATATTTAAAACTTTAGTAAAGTTGTTTATGTTTATTTTTGTTTAGTAAAAATCAACTTTAAAAAGTCACCTAAGTACTGACGATGGGTCAGTGAGGCCCGCAAAAAAAATTGAATTGAATTTATTACTGAAATTTAACTTTAAAAATTAAAAATTTACGGCTTTGACGACACTAAATTCGAAGTTACTGAAAGCGGCGTATGTGTCACGCACGAGGGAGCTCGATGTTATTATTATTGCTGGGCCTGAGGGGCCCCCGTGGGGCCACGTCAGCAGTGAAAGGTTAAAGTTATCTTGATTCGTATATTACATAGATTAAAATAAATCTGCATGTTTTTCTTCACTAAATACTGAATTGTTTTTATGTGTTTTGTACGTAATGCGTTAGTTTTTTGTAACTACTTTTCAAATTTGGAGGCGGGTGTGGGTACCGCCATCCCGAGAACAATTTATTGGATAACCAACACCTCGGCCACAGGTCACCCCAAATGATTCTCTATATTTTGTAACTTCGCACGTGTGCCCGGATTCATGGAGTGAGGTTTATCCAGCGGATGCGTGGCAGACCGAATTTGGAGAGAGAGACCTTTTGATCTCTCCAGCATGAATAAAAACACCACATATGTACAGGTCTATCATCCTTAGTTGACTTCATCACATCACTCACACAGATGCGTAATTTACGAAAAAATAATCCTACTAATACTCTAATGGTGAAAGTTTGTGGGGGGAGTGAAGATGAAAGAGGGAAGGTGGAGGAGGTGGAGTGGGTGGGAGAGGGGAGAGGGAGGGAAGGGGAAGGGGGAGTGGGGAGGTGTATGGGGTGGGGGAGGGATCGGTGGAAAAGGAGGGGGAGGGAGAGGGGGGTTGATGGATGAATGGAGTGGGGAGAGGGAAGGTGGAGGGGGAGGAGTGGGGGGAGGGGGAGGGGGGTTGATGGGGGGAGTGGAGTGGGGGGAGGGAAGGTGGAGGAGGCGGAGTGGGAATCCCCTAAAACCATGCGTGCGAAGTCGCGGGAAAAAGCTAGTTAAAAATAATTATAAAACGTGGAAGAAAAACTGACACAAATAAATCTATTTATAACGATGCGAACTTAAAATAATGAAAACTGAGATTATTACAGTCGCGATTTCATGCACCGATCGGGTACTGCGAGTTTTCATTCTGCGACAAAATATCCCCGACAAAATATCTCCGAAAATATCCTACGGACAAAACATGCCCAATCAAAATATCTACTAAAATTTAACTTAACCTAACCCAAACATACAAAAAAAATGGGGAAAAATAATGTAAAAATCCTGTAAATTATAATTACGACAATAAATTATTGTTCAAAAATGGTAAAATGGGACAAAAATGTCTGTATTATTTTTTCCCATTTTTTTGTAAGGTTGGGTTAGGTTAGGTTAGGTTAGATTTTTAACAATATTATTTTACGAGCATCGTCTACAAATGTTGGCCCTCTTCCGCTAGTGATAGTAAGTAGGCGTAAATAAGACAAATGGCTATTCCTCGCCGGTGAAAGCTAATACCGATGCACAATTACATTCAATGCTAAGTTTTTTTAACTACTTCCAACTCTCACTGCGTTACCTATACCCATGTACTTCAAAGATTGCTGTCGTGAAGCAGCGAATTTGAAAATATAATAATTTTTAAACCGATTAATTAAACTTGAATCTTTTTTGCAGCATCTGCTTCCCAAAATTAATTTGGGTTGCTTTTCTGTTCAAAGAATTCACGTTGGAATTATATTATCTCATTATTTCGGTTTGGTCGAATGGTCAGCAGTCTACGGGGGTCATTGTTATTACAAAGTTCATAAGAACATTACTTAAGTAGGCATTTATGTATAATAAACCAATGCCAAACAATACACCTTAATATCCGTGTCTAATACACATTTTTGTTTATTCCAGAACTGTCCACTGACACAGATACCATAACTACAAAAATGCTGTTAACTGCAAAACACTGCATGCGTAGAATATTAAATGCAAAAAAAGCTGCTGCTAGGACATAAATTGTGATTTATATGAAAAATGAATGCGGATAGGGGCAATAGTTTTCTGAATTACCCAGTTGCTTAGAAAAAGAATGTCGAAGTAAACGGCACACTGTAAAAATTAACACTGTTTGTGATGTCTTAAAAATACTTTTGTGAGCGTCAGATGGCTTTTTTGATAGGTTGGCAATATTTTTTATTTACAAAGAATAGTGTGTTAAGAAAATTCCGGTCCCTTTACGCATTTTCGGTGCGTTTTATCATGGCAGTAAATCTTTGACAAAATGAACCCTGTTGGCTAATAAATTCCTATATCAACTGTCGAATTTGGTCAGCTTTCTTTGTGTACGGATAAAAATGTACGGAAATGGCTGAAACCTTATTTGAGATAGGACGAAGAACTATTCAAGTGCCAAACGAAGAAGATAAAGATTTTGGGATATTTTGGGGCTTTGTCGGCAGCTTTGTTCGAATGTTTAGATTTTTTTTCGAAACCGAGGATGCTGAATTTTCGATGGAGTTCAGAACTAACGATCCTCATACCAAAAATTTATTTAAAAACGATGGCTTACGAGACCCTGAGGAAAATAATTTCCAACACGGCCTGTGTCATCTTTGATGATGCTGTGTGGAGGGTCTTTGAGGAGAGATGGGGGTGAAAATGGGCATTGAAAAAATGAGGGAGGAAACACAGAGGTAGGAAATTCGTTCCATAGCTAAGCTGTTGAACTCAGATACGAGTCGTAAAAGCGACCCGCTCTCATGTGACAAATGTCAACCATTAGCATATGTTGGGCGCTCGTTTGACATGTTGTTTTCCGACTATTCGCCGGTGCCAAAAGGATCAATGAAGTTAGTTCCTGGGAGCATATTCCGTTGTAATACCTGTAAAACTAGGACAGTATACATACCTACCTGAAACCTGTACTCTAAAGATTGCAATCAGCTTGTTAAGATGGGAGAAACTATAGGATAAACTATAGGATACTATAACTTAACTATAGATGGAAAGACCCCCCATTTCTGCACAGAGTTGGGCTTTTTCAGAAATTTTGGGACTCTAGACCAAGGGTGTTTTACGTATTCAGTAACAGTAACAGTGGGGCGCACTTGCGTTTCTTACAGGGTCATCAGTTGTGTACTATTGAAGTACTTATCTGCAAGCCCTGTACAGAGTTGTACAGTGAACCCAGCTTCCGAAAGGCTAACTTGATTCTGGCTTCGATGGAGCCACCGTACTTGAGCTGGTCATTCAAAGTTACATGCTACTTGTCTAGCCATACGAGGAAGATTGTCTGTCGCAGGCGGGTGGCCTTTATTTGATTTTTTCACAAGTCTATAGTTGTATTCTTCAAATAGTGCACACTTTACCATAAAAATCAGGGGAAGGTCACTGCATATGTCTGATTTCAAAGTTGACCCAAGTAAATGATTTCATCGCATTTTTTTTTTAAAGAAAGCAAACATTCCCGGGTTACAAATAACCCGACAATATTTTAAAATCTCCTACTACCACCACAGTAAGCCGAAAATGTTGTCAAGCAACATTTTCGGCTTACTCTTGTGATGGAGGACTTAGCCAGCCGAGGAATCGAACACGGAACCAGCCAACGCGATGCCCACTCAACCGGTCGAAATATTCAATGATATGTGATGAAATCGTCAACGATTGTTTAAAACAATTTTCCGATTTATCCATTTTTTATACGACCTCATTAAATGTCTAGAAACCCATTTATGACACAATATGATATCATGATTAAAAAAATCTTGGTTTAAAACATGTTATGAAATAAACAGCTACTTTCGTCATAATAAATTCAATCAATCTTTCACGGTGAAACTTCCAAATACTTTGCCAAAACCTTCTTTGCCCGAGGAGCAGATCCGAATTGCAGGAATGTTGGCATCGCCAAAAGATCTAAATTTTATACTAATAAAACCTTTATATAATGGTCTAAGTTCTGAGGACATTTCACGGATATAAGATACCAAAGCATCCAGCAATTTATTGCTCCAGTCTTATGTTTGTCTCCCCTCGGTTTTCTGAATAGAATGTGTTTAATCTGATCCATGTGTACATTTATTTTTAAGACTTACGCTAAACACGGATATGAATAATTGAAAAAATATTTAAAGTCAATAAACAAATAAATATTAAAATATACAGCCAAGTAAAAAAAAGTGTTTCTTCTTCCATCTTCGCAAATTTACGTTGTGGCGTCATTTCATTTTTTTTTTTTTTTACAGTGAATACCGCACAAGAATCTCAACTGCTCCCGTCTGGAGCCAGTGAGACTATGGCATCCCCAATTGGGGTATGTTGTGAGGCTGAAGGTAGTGGGGAGTGGAAGGAGGTGGGGAAGAGGAAGGTTGGGAAGTACCTGGCTATTCAGATCTGGTCACCAAACACGGCTAAAGCCATTTTCAAGCAACGTTTCAATTCTGAATGGTGGTCTTGCACCAGGGCGATACTGATAGTATCTTCCACTCTGGAACATGCCGCAAATATACTATATATTATTTTTAATTAATTTATTGTGAAATAACACAAAATTAATCAAATAAAATCTATTTGCGCATGCCGGGTTCGAACCCGCGACCTCCGGATTGTGAGTCAAGAGTCTTACCCACTGGACTACGGAGGTCGTCAAAATGAAAATCGTTTTAAATGAAAACAAATCACTTTAATAATTGTAACTTTTTTGTACATGGAGAAATTTTATTCAAAATTCTAGAAATTTTAAAACTAAAATTAAGGAACTAATTAAGGGTATTTAAATAATAATTACCATTTGGAAATAAATGGTAATAAAAATACCACATACATTTTGGAAACAAAACATTCTTTTGATATACATAAAGGGTTAAAAATTTTACACAAAAACCCATCGGGTTTACAATTAGACAACTTAGAAATTTTAAAAATTAGAAAAAGTATGAATGGTCAATTAAATATTACTAATATCCAAATATTTTTTTTTAGAATAGTCATCTCCTTAAGTTAATTTCACATTAATTGTTTTATTTTCAAGATTATGGTAATTAATTTTTGTTATCTACACTACTTGATTATTTGATATTAATTTATAAAAATGTTTTAATACGTAATATAAATGCAATTATTACATATTCTAAAAAAAAAATATTTTTTATTTTGCGAAATTGTTTGTTTTTTTTTACATGAGCTCCACACAGGGAGGCACTGAGGAAAATAATTCCCTCAGGGCCTATGTCATCTTTGGAGATGCTGTGTGGAAGGTTTTTTTAAGGAAAGGAAGGAGAAGAGAGTTCTGGGAAGGAAAAGGGTTTAAGGGGTGGGTAGGATTCTGGGGTTCAGTGTGTCCTGGTCATACTCCTCCAAGACCTAGACAAAACTCACCCCCATGAACCCTGGCACCCCTGCTAAAACACCAAACGTAGCGAACTACTTGGGGTGACCTATGGCAGAGGTTTTGGTTATCCAATAAAGGTTTCCGGGGCGGCGGTACCCAATCCCGCCTCCCTAATTGATTTATGACCTTTAAGTAATTAAACACCACTGTTTTTAATGTTTTTTGTCTACAGATTCTCATTGTTTTTACTTTTTAGTCTTTTGTTAATTTTAATTTTATCCTGACGAAGAAACCACTGGTTTTGAATCAAGTAGATATTTTTTATTAAATTGAAATTGATGGTGTTTTATAAAGTGATTTATTTTCATTTAATTTTTTTTTAAAGATTGCCGCCGATACAAATATTATAAAATTTGGATTTTATCAGACAAAAAGAACTGACATCGTCTAATGAGGGGGGTAACGTAAATAATCTTTGGAAACATTTTTTCGTTATTTATTTTTGCGGTGTTATGCCGTGTTGCGTTAACTCCATCTTTAGCCTATTGATTCCTAATAAAATTGGATCTATGTATTCAAATAAAATTTTAAAAAATTTGGTCAGGCTCTACAATTTTTTAATATTGGGTACCAATAAATGGTTTTAAGAGACGTAATTTTTCCAATAGACTTATTGGGAATCACTACCTGGAGTGTAGTGTTAGTAGGGCGTAATAAATTGTATGTATTCAACTGTACTCTAATAAATAGTATTTCGTTTTAACCATTTAAATTTCTTAAAAATTCGCCTTAAATTATTCATAGAACCTATTTTAATATACAACTAACCACCATAAACTCAAAATGGAATAATGTGGAATAAATTATTAACTTTTCGTATTTTTTTCTTCTGAAGACACCACAAAAGCCTCAGTAGAAGTGATTTAAGGACCTACCCCCATTATTTTAATTCTGCCCAAAGTGATTTAAAAATGAGTTCGAAGCGACGAAACATTTTATCGACGTCCCTAAGAGCTTTGAAGGGATTTAAATTTAAGTGGGTTGTTTATAGTACCTTATGTTAAATTATAATATATGCAAAACCTTTCTTTTCCTGAAAGGCCACGCAGATTATGACTGGAACTTTCGAAAATGGTTAAAGCCTACTCTGAATATTTGCCGGCCAATCGAAATTGCGATATTTATGTTTGTTAGGAAGCGAAAAGAATTTTTGAGAAAATTACTGAAAACTCTGTCATTTAATTATGGAGACAAAAATGTTGAAAGTAAGGTTTGGAATAAATTTAGTCGTAGAGTTCTTACAGTTTGTCAAATAAGAGTAGAAAATATAGGAGGGCGCCACTGTTGATCAAATGGCAATACTAAACACATAACTCATGGTGTTAAAGTAAAGCTGTGTAACCTACATTTTTATAAAAAATTAAAAAGGCATAATAGTGGAAAAAATATTTTTTCATTGCAGTGTAGATACCCACCGATTAAGTACCTAGCGTTGCCTGGGCTTTAGATCGTGTCTTTAATTTTAGATCTGAATATATTTAACTCATTCAGATCTAAAAGTAGTGTAACTAAACTCATCATTATTGATTCTAACTTTCTGTCTATTGTTAAATTCAAATTTATGTTAAATTAAATTAAAGCAAATCGCTTTATAAAACACCTTTTAATCAAATTTGTGTCATGAAGAAAAAATGTTTTTTTTAAATGTGGTTTAATGTGTTCTATACATTCAGTGTCATTGCACTTCAAAAAAATATTTGACAGTTAAATTGGTGTTGCCAGTCTACAAATTTAGTAGTTCCAGTTTTTATATTTTCTACTCTTATTTGACAGACTATACAGACTATACCTGCTTGTACCTATAATTACCGACTTCGTGTGCGAATTGGAACTCGAGCTATGTTTATTTATTAGATACTAACTTATTAAAAAATCGTTAATTAATTAGAATAATATCATTGAAATCTAAACGGAAATATGAAAGATAACAAGACACAGATAAACCGAAAAATATAATGCTCGCAACTGGGACTCGAACCCAGAACGTCTAACCGGAACGTGCGCGTTAACCAATTTCGCTAATGCCAACTTCTGTCGCACCGTCATATTTGTCAATACCATATATAAAATTTTAGAATTAACAGTATTATCTTCAACAAATTCTTTTTCTAAATTACGGGCAACTACCCTTTTTATTGGAAACAATCATTCTAAGAATAAATAAATTTCTAACTTTATTTTATAAGTATATCTTTTTGCAAAAAAAAAATATTTAACACCTCTGCCATAGCACTCCAAGTAGGGTGAGTTTAGGCTGGATCGGGGGAGACTGATTGAGGGAGACCTTTTCACCTCTTCAGCAGGATTCTCTAGTAACAGCACTTTGCACCGTATTGGGACGGATGGATGCGTTCGTCCATCACTCTGGAGACACTGACCCCCAGATTCCGACTTACTTCTCATATATTTGCCGTCCCAGTACTTCATCTCCTTCCTTTCCTCAAAGTACTTTCCACAGATCATCACCAAAGATGACACGAATTATTCTTCTCATTTTAATTATTAATTCCTCAGAGCCTCCCGTGTAATGTTAAAAAGAATAATTTTAACCACTTATATCACCGACATGTTTCATGAGCAATGCTCACCTCATAATGATTTTCTTAAGATGAATACGCTAGCCAAAAATGTGTATATTCTTAGTGAACTTTATATAAGTTCGCATGTAGTTATAGGCATAAAAATCGCTTTGCTACGGGTTTTAGAAACGACTGAGTTTAATTTATTTTGTGAAAAAAAAGTTATCCAGGGAAACTGCGTATTTTTAAAAGTTTCTTTTGTGAGATCATTCATTTCTAATGAAATTTTTTTTTATTTAATAGTTCATGCTTACATTTTTTGTGAAGTAATTAATTCTTTAATTTTAATTCAACTCAGGCGAAACGATAGCAAAAGCTTCATTTTATTAAAAGCATATATTTTGGTATTCATAATTTAAACTGATTTAATGTAAAGATTAATCTAAAATAGTGATTTTACATTGAGCTTCGCCAAATAAATACTAATTTCTTTGATGCCTTTTATTTTCTACGGTTTTCCCCTTTTCAGGAATGTATTTATTAGTAGAAAAAAGCTAAATGTAAAGCTTAAGAACAGGTTTAAGGGGAGAATATTTATTTATTTATTTTGTAAGAAACAAACAGCTTTTACATAATATAGAGTGATAGATATACAAGGGAATTGAAGTAAAGTCACAGAAGTTATGTCCATATTTCTTTAGGTTATTATTAAAAATGTCAATGCTGTGAAATTTTGTATTATATTGTGAACATACACGAGGAATTGGAGACGTTTTTCTAATATTGGTTCTAAATGAGGGCAAATAAAATACATCGGATACGGAATATAAACATTTAATAAACTGGTGAGCTCTGGTGAGTCTTTGCCATTATTATTAAGATAAATCAATAAGATTTTATGAAAAATTAGATGCCGTGCTTGAATAGAGTTGAAATTGTGAAATTTAATGGATTCGATGTAATTTGAGAAATGTAAATTTAGTTTATAATTTATCTGTTAAATTTTTTTTTTAATTCTTTCAATATGGGCTTGTTAAAAAGGAGTCCAGATTGGTGTACAGTATTTTTTTTTTACATTAACTCCAAAATAATAATTTCCCTTAGGGCCTATGTCATCTTTGTAGATGCTGTGTGGAGGGTCTTTATGAGGAAAGGAATTGTAGAAGGGAGGAAACACAGAGGCCGGCAAATCGTTCCACAGCCGAGCCGTTGAACTCAAGAACAAGTCATAGAAACGACCCGTTCTCGTGTGAGTAATGTCAACCGTGTACAAATGTTGGGCGCGTGTTTGGCGTGTTTCCCGGCTATGCACCGATGCCGAGGGGATCAATGATGCTAGTTCCTCGGAGCATCTTCCATTGTAATACTGGTAGAACAAGGACAGCATTCCCACCTGACGCTTATGCTCTAAAGATTGCAGTCCGTCTGTTAAGATGGGAGAATCTATCAAACGGATCGCCCGTTTCTGCACAGAGTCAAGGGTTTTTTTTTAGGTATTTTGGAGCCCCAGACCAGAGGTGGCTGCCAAATTCAACCGTGGGGCGCACTTGCGATTTGTACAGGGTTAGCAGTTGGGTTCTATTAAAGTATCTGCGGGGCCTGTACATCCAGTTTCTGAGAGGCTAACTTAACTCTGGTTTCGATGGAGCCCCCGTACCTGAGCTGGTCACTTAGAGTTACACCAAGCATATAGATGGAGGTCCTGTTCGGAAGGTTGCTTCCGTTGAAGGAGACTAGATTTTCATTTCGATCCCTTTTAGACGTTATCAAACGTGATTGGTTCTTTGAAACATTAAATTCGACGAGGTTATTCTTATTATTTTTAATTTATAAACTAACGTTTAGACAAGATTTTTATGCATAGCACAAAGGGTAACAATTATTATAAGCAATGATTATCAGCCTGAAACACTCATCAACATTGAAAAATCTTGGCGGCAAGTATCTTTTCTCGGAAGATTTTTCAATGTTGATGAGTGTTTCAGGCTGATAATTATTGCTTATAATAAGGTTATTCTTACCCCAAGAGAAAACACTCTATGTATTCCAAGTACGGGCGAATATATGAGGTGTAAAGGGAATATACATATGTAGAGCATTTGTGTTGCGGAAGAGTTTTGCTATGTGCATTATTATAAATCTCAGCATTTTATTGACTTTGTTGATGACTTCATCAGTGTGTTTGATAAAGTTTAATTTAACATCCAGTGTTACATCCATTGTTAACATCCAGTATTACCCAGAATATTAATATATGTATGTATATTCCTTTTTTGAATTTTAGGTATCAGTTTCTTTCGAATGTTAGAAAAAGGTCTAATCATTTTTTTCTCCATTTAATTCCAGCCGCAGTAGTGGTGGCCTTCTTTCTGTGCTGGGCCCCCTTTCACGCCCAGCGGCTGATTTACATCTACGGGCAGAACTGGACACATTTCAAGGACATCAACGAGTGGATGTTCTCCGTTACTGGTTGGCTGTACTATGTCTCCAGTACAGTCAACCCAATACTCTACAATGTAATGAGCAACAGGTAATGATAACACTATTTTTTTATGCGTAGTCAACTAACTGACTAACTGTTTGCCGTTTCCTCGGAGAGGTAGAAAAAAGGTTAAACCGCAACACAATTTTGTCTTGGCACACTCCCCTTACTTCATTCGTGCTCATGCATTGTGTAAATTTACGGTTATTCTGTTATTCTATATATATTATTATTTTAGACCCTAACAAAATATGTAATTCGCCTGATCATTCCAAGTCTTCTTCGGGCGTCCCCGACGACTTCTGTCATTCACTTTCGTGTCAGGTAATCTCGCATTCCTTTCTCAGTTCATCCGTTATATGGTGCCCTGACCATCATAACTTCTCTTTCTTCTTCTTCTTGGTGTGCCCTATCAGGTCCCCCCGACGTTGGCGATCACTCTGGAAAATGTTTCCCTGACTTGCTCTGCCCGGAATAGCTCCTCCACACTTCTAACGCCGATCCACTCTCGTACATTTCACAGTCAAGACATTTATCTCCTACCAGGCCCTCGGCGACACTCTATCTTGCCTTTCAAAATTAATTGGAGCAAGTGATGCTTCTCCCTTAGAAGTATGCGATCCAGATATGAAATTTTCCTGACTTTTATTAATGTGAGAGCAGTTCTCTATCTGCTCTAGCCCGCCTGAGTATGTCTACGGGACCTTGAAAATTCTCCGGTAAAGTCACATTTCAAAAGCCTCTATCCTATTCATGGTATTTACTTTCAAGGTCCATGTCTCACATCCATACAAGACCATGTCTCATATCCATGCAAGACCGACCACACGTAGCATTTTAACAATCTCTTAATCTAATGTAACACGCTTAAATACGCCCTGCATTCAGTCCGATACCATATTTGTAAAATGGGTAAACGTGATTTTAGCACATATACGCCTTAGGGGTCTCATTTATACAGCATCCAGTCAACTTTCATCCTTCTGCCAGTTCCATCACTCATTGTCTTACCCACATCAGCGTTAGTGTTAGCACTCCATTGTGGACTGCCACGCTTCTTTAGACTACCCCTTAAGCCTCATGCATACCAACCCCAATTATTGTTATTGCCACTTCACAAAAAAATGACACCTTATGAAGTGAAATTATTTCCAAATAAAGAAAATATAATAATTAATAATAAATATCAGAAATTATTTCTTTTAAGATGTAGTAAATTTATCTCATTGTATATTTTTGGAGTTGGGTAAGGGTACCGCCGCCCAGGGAACAATTTAGAACACCCCTTTCTTTGGTCACCCCGAGTGGTTCGCTTCATTTGGTGACTTGACTGAGCAGGGGTGCCCGGGTTCATGGCGTGAAGTTGTTGATGGGTGAGGGGCCGGATCAGGAGAGAATGGCCGAAGGAAACCTTTGACCTTCTCCAACAGGACTGTCTCTCGGAATATCGCCTTGCGCCGCAGTGGGAAGGATAGATTTATACGTCTGTCACTCCTGGATAAATTATTCCCCGAATTCCTACCCATCCCACTTTTTTCCCTTCTTTTTTCTTCCCAGACCTTCCTCTCCTTCCTTTCCTTAAAAGACTCCACGCAGCATCCCCAATGACGGTCTTTGGAGTTTCAATTCCAGCTTGCGCAAGTAGTTCTTATTTGATTGTTTTTTGTTTCTCAATTTAATCATTTAAAATAAATTTTAGGTACGTTCGCTGCACGTTCCAGAGTGCGAGATACTCTCAGTATCGCCCTGATGATCACTATATATGATCACCCTATCACCATTCAGAAATGAAACGTTGCTTGAAATGGCTTTAGCCATGTTTAGTGGCCAGGAACTTCCCATCTTTCTCTCCCTTATCTCCTTCCCCTCCCACTTACCTTCAGCCTCACAACATACCCCAATTGTAAGATGCCGTAGTCTCATTGACTTCGGGAGGTTGGGAACAGTGTGCGGCATTAAGGTAAAAAAAATGATGACATCTATGTCATCACCTCTTGGTCTACCAAGAGGGGAATTTTTTTCTCAGGGCCACCTGTGTGAAGTATAATTAATTATTGTATAAAAAAAAAAAGATTTCGATATTCATCTTTTTTGAATTGTCGAATTTCCGATAAATTTTGCATAGCGGTGCTATTACAATACCATTTTCAGAATAGACCAACGCTGCTTTCTTGTGAAATATTTTATTTAAATTTGTCTCTCATTTCTGTCCTTTATATGAAACATTTTTTTCCACAACGAAAAGCATTGAATATCCGAAAAATATTATGTTTGATATTTATTCATATCATATTTTCCGTGCGTTCTAATAAAATTGATTAAATTAGCCTTTATATGAAGAAAAAGTGGAATAAAATCGACTGGAATATGCTGAAATTCGTAGGCAGTTTTCAATCAAGGATAGGGTATGTTTTTCTTATTATTTGTTAGAAATGTATTCTGATAAAAAGAGCAAAATAATATACCTACGCCAAAATATTCGTGCAAAAATTTATTTCGAAGTATATTTATATTTTATTATATTATATGAATACTGGGGATAGTGGAGCTATGGGATCCTCATTGAAGGTTTGTTGTGATTCCGAATAGAGTAGGAAAGTAAGTGCGCTATCAAACAACACCCGATTCCACCCGATTCCGGTCCGTTCTCGGTCCGTTCCCGGCCGGTGCTGATTTGTGTGGCAGTATACGCAAAGTAAGCACACTTACAATGGCACCCTCCAGGGACCGTCCCGTCGAAAAGTAAAACGGGAGTATAGCCAGCGCCGAAGATGATTTTAAAGGTTCTGTTATGTTTTCTGGTTACTTTAAAAAAGGCGGAAAATAAGTATGTTGATTTTTAATTTAATGAAAACATATACACCACTTATTTAATCAAAATTATCAACATGTTTCAAAACCAATGGTTTCTTTTTCAAGATCAAATTAAAACTAACAAAATTGATTTTTATAACCTGCACTTTTAAATGCTACCCAATTCAACAGCGGCTCGGCCCCAATATTTTTGAATGAACTGCTTGTCCTGCCCGCTTGCAAATTAGAAAGAAGAAGGATTTCAGTTTTCAAATAGAGCTCATAATAACACTCTTCATTCCCTACAGTGCTTGATCATACAGCAAGTAATTAACATAAATGACAGCAGGGTTTAGTCAAGCTCCAAACCTATTGCCTTTGAGTTTTTATCCTCCAGAGAGGCAGTTAGTTTTTACTTTGCTTTTTAAATAGTTTCCTTACTAAAAACCTGTCTTATCTCACCAAAAATTAGTACTTTTGCATGTATTTATCAAAAATCCCCCCTCCCTTTCCCCTAACTCCCTGGAGGGGTGCCCAGTCATTTTTTTGGGTGGACTGCAGATCTTCATTTATACTTCCAAAAAAAATTGAATGAGCGAAGTCTCAAGAATGCACTGTCCAATGAATGCACGAATATTATATTATCATTTATTTTGTGCGTTTTGGTAGTATGTTACCTGAACCACAATATAACCACAGTTATCTCATTCTCTCAATAACACCATTTACATTATGGAAACCATCGAAATCGATTTTTGTTTGAAATGAGTATTATTTTAAAGGTAGTTTTAGAATATGCAAGGCTTCTTTCTACGGCCTGTATTCTACTACAAAGCAGTCAGTATACATGTTTTTATGTGTAATAGTATCGTATGTAGGTACAACAAAAAAAAACAATTTATCATGAGTGTATTTTAAAATTGTTTTATAAAAATGTATTTTAAAATTATAATTTTTACACATATCCACAACACTTGAAAACATTTCCGCTACTACTCGTATAATTATTGTTAAAAAAAATTTAAATGGTTATTCCGAAGTGTTCATGGAAATCAAAAAATGATGTAATATCATCATTAAACTTATCATTGTTTGATTAAAAAGAATTTTTATTGATGTAGATATTTTCTAAAAACAAAATGGTAAAAAGTCATAATAATATTAATAAATTTGGACAACTTATATAGCGCTGTTTTTGCGAAAAATCGCCTCAAGAGCTCTGTACAAATTAGCATGGATTTTACTTTAAAATTTACTTAACTATGTAGGAGGTTAGATAACAACTCGTCTTGCAGCTATCAAGCGCATGGATTATTGTAATTCCAGCCCCCCCAATAAATTAAATAAAATTACTTTTCATATGTACGTATTTCAAGATTATCGGATTCTCGCTTCAACATTTGAACCTAAAAATAAGAATTAGCTACCGACTGATCTTGTTCAGTAAACAAATAATAATGCCTGCTACGGACACAATCGTATTGCAGTCTTACTAGAGGTAATGTAATGCAATGTAATGTAATGCATTGCACTCTGACGTAGGTATTTAGTCTTACTGTAGCAAAGTCGCCGACCAATAATAATCACGAAGTCCTGGAGTCCCACGAAGTCCAGGAGTCCCATGAAGTCCTGGAGTCAACATGCCCCTCCATTTCACTAGCAATAGGTGGTTTCCCAGAGACAATCAATGAGAAATTCTTCTCGGTGACCGGAGCTGTAGTGGACTGAGATGGTCCGTTTTTCCCACGAGTAACTCGAGCGTATAAATTATAATGATGAGCCCACGAGACTTGTCGTGGGCTTATCATTATTTGGAGAGGAAGTTTTGTCCCCCTTGCCAGTAATAATCTTTGGAATGTTATGAGTTTTTTTTTTTAATTTATTTTTTTAGCTTCTCTGATCCTGCGGATGATGTAGAGGCGGCTATTGAATCTAGTTCGATTTAGTCTTCCAACGTTAGCTGTAATGATTCTTGGTCATCCTTTAATTTAACCTTGCTCTAGTGCATTTCTTCGGAATCGGTTCTAAAAAACAATTAAGGGAAAATACTTTGGGGCGAATTTATGCAAGAATTTTGCGAAGTGATCTTATGCAAAATGTAAGGAGAATCTACTTGAGTCGGCTGGTCGAGGAACACTGAATTGATTGCAAACTTTCACAGCATTCAAAATGGCGGGAAGGTCCACGATGCCAGATGTTGTATAGCGCGCGATGGAAAAATACACTAAAATATCACACGTAGGCACTTAAGACTCTGGCGTCTTACAATTTGTGAAAAGTGAATAGAATAAAACTGATTTGGTTTTTATGCAAATTTGTGCAAATTAGCATGCTTGTATTAAGTGTTTTCTACCGACCGATTGAATACGATAGATAAATTTAGGAGGCGGGAATGGGTACCGCGCGCCGCCCCGGGAACCTTTATTGGATAACCTACACCTCTGCCATAGGTCACCCAAAGTAGTTCGCTACGTTTGGTGATTTAGCGGGGGTGCCCAGGTTCATGTGGTGAGGTTTGCCTAGGTCTTGGAGGCGGATGGCCACACTGAACCCCAGATTTCTACCCACCCCTTAAACCCTTTTCCTTCCCAGAACTTTCGTCTCCTTCCTTTCCTTAAAAAACCCTCCACGCAGCATCCCCAAAGATGATATAGATGAAATTATTTTCCTCAGGGCCTCCTGTGTGGAGCTCATGTAAAAAAAACTCTAAAGCCCGTTGCTTAGCAGACATTGACAAGGTCATCAAATGGCCATTCA